>OU452201.1:2859310-12859310 GCA_911728435.2 Apoderus coryli
GGCTAGTCCTGCGCAGATGGTCATCAAAAGGATGGTACATGGCGTCTATGCGGAGATTATCGCCGGCTCAATGCCGTCACAATCCCCGACAGATATCCTAATCCTCTTTACATGATTGTTCGCTAAATCTTAGTGGAAAAACTGTATTTACGTCCTTGGATTTACAAAAGGCTTATCACCAGATTCCGGTGGCGCCTGAGGACATAGAAAAAACGGCAATTATTACTCCATTCGGCTTATTCGAATATCTTTATATGACATTCGGGTTACGTAACGCTAGTCAGTCTTTTCAAAGATACATAAATCAAGCTCTAGGTGACCTTGACTATGTATTCATCTATATTGACGACATCTTAGTAGCGTCATCATCACCCGAGGAACATATACGTCATTTGGAACAGGTTTTCGAGAGGCTTAAGAGATTTCAACTCCACCTTAATATAAATAAATGCGTATTTAGTGTTCCCGAACTTGAATTTTTGGGATATATTATAAACCGTAAGGGAATTCGTCCCACTTCCGAAAAAGTTGAGGCCATTTCAAGGTTTGAAAGACCTAGAACGGTCGCATCCTTACGCCGATTTTTGGGCATGATAAATTTTTACCGTCGTAGCTTGGTTAATGCTGCAGAGACACTTGCGCCACTTAACGCTTATCTGGCGGGCGCCGTGAAAAACGATAAGCGGGAGATACAGTGGACTCCTGAGGCAGTGCAAGCGTTTGAGAATGCCAAATCTGACCTGGCAAACGCTACCTTACTCGTTCATCCGCGCATCGATGCAACTGTACGATTAGTAACAGATGCATCGGATCTGTGTATGGGTGCCGTTTTGGAACAGTCCAATAATGAAGGCTGGGAACCCTTAGCATTTTATTCTCAGAAGTTCTCACCGGCACAAACTAAGTATAGCGCGTACGATAGGGAACTCACCGCAGTATTCTGCGCAATCAAACATTTTCGACATTTTTTAGAGGGTCGGGAGTTTAAAGTGTATACCGACCATAAACCGCTGATATATGCTTTTAAGCAGCGCAGCGATAAGGCATCTCCACGTCAACTTCGACAACTTTCTTTTATAGCTGAATTCACTACGGAATTTGTCCATTTGGCTGGTTTTGACAACGTGGTGGCAGATCCTCTGTCCCGAATTGATGCCCTTAGGATGCCATTGGAGTTCGATTTGAACGAGCTTGCGCAACAGCAAGCCGCTGACGAACAACTGGCAGCTATTAAAAATACTTCCGGACATCCATTGAAGCTTAAAACGATTCAATGGGGTCCTAACAATATACAGGTAGATTGTGAAATTTCAGGTGAAGCAATTCGACCATATGTGCCTGAATCTCTTCGGCAGAGAGTCTTTCACATGGTTCATAATCCCGCTCACCCAAGTGGCAAAGTCACGGACCGTCTTATTCGTCAAAGATATGTTTGGGCTAATATGCATAAAGACGTTAAGTCTTGGTGTAGGGCGTGTATAGAATGCCAGGCCTCTAAAACAACAAGACATGTCAAAACTTTCCCGGATCATTTTGTAGCCCCGGATGGCCGTTTTGATCAAGTCCATTTAGATATCGTTGGTCCTTTGCCAGAGCATGACGGATATAGGTATTGCCTAACTATGATCGATAGGTTCTCACGGTGGGTCGAGGCTACGCCAATTAAAGATATTTCCGCACAGGCTATCGCTCGTACCTTTTTTGACACGTGGATTTCTAGATACGGCTCGCCTAAATGCGTTACCACAGACCAAGGCACTCAATTCGAATCGCGGATGTTTCAGGCGCTGTTAAGTCTCATCGGTACGCAACGTATTCGCACTACCCCGTATCATCCACAGTCGAACGGTTTAATAGAGCGTTGGCATCGTGTTTTTAAGGCCGCGTTGATGTGCCATGCTGAGGACAACTGGGTCGACACGCTGCCGACCGTGTTGTTGGGACTACGAGCTCATATTCGTTCTGATGTGGGCGCTTCCCCAGCTGAATTTTTATTCGGAACCACATTACGGTTACCAGGTGAATTTTTCCTCCCTGAGGATATTACACCTGATCCAAATTTCTTTATAGAAGAGTTTCGTGAATTTATGCGTCAAGTCCGTCCGGTACCTACCGCGCATAAAAGTAAAAATAAAATATTTTATTTTAAAGAATTACATGAATGTTCTCACGTATTTTTGCGTAATGTTGCCAAGAAATCGCTGGAACGTCCTTATTCCGGGCCATATAAAGTTGCACAGCGCGTTTCAGATCGCGTATTCGAGATTGAGGTACAAGGTAAATTAAAAACAGTATCTGTCGAATTATTAAAGCCTGCATTTTTCATACCGGAGGATGTTATTGATTACGCAATACCTACTGCGTCAGCCAGCCAGCACAATTCGCAACCACAACCTCTAAGAACTTATTCTCGTCGAGATAAAAGAGTTAGTTTTGCGCCTTCCACGAAAGAGTAGACCCTGACTTTTCTCAGCACTCGTCGATGATTGTTTTATTTCTTATTTTTTATGATGATATATTCAATTTGTTTTGATTTCAGATTTTTCTTTTAGGATGGTTAACTGAGGAAATGGGACTAGATTTTATTACATGTTCTATTTATGTTTATCTCAGTATATTTCATTTCAGATCAAACCAATGTTCCTTTACCTTTAATAAAATAAAAATTAGAATGTAAGTGCTATGTATGTACAATATTTACATCATTTTTTTTATTTTATCTGTGTCGTTAACACTAGGGGGGGAGTGTGTGGGGTGATGTGATATTACCATCCCTATTTTATGTCAAGTGATAGTTCGCTTGTCAACTGTCATATATAATATTGAATTTACATGTAGCCGGTAACAAAATATGACATTAGTACATTATAGATTATCATTCTACAACTGTAACAAGTAATACCATACACCTTCTTCTGATATTTTCTTTGTGATTCAAGAGTCCTAATAAAGTTTGTTAATGTTATTGCGAGTTTCATTGAACGGTAACGTTAAAGTGAACCTGAGGACCCCACATGAGCATACAACGAGTGCCATCTTTAAGAATATGGCAAAGCTACGCATAATATCAAGTTTATCGATTTTGTAGCATTTGTCAGAAAACCCATAGTTAGTTTTTAGTTAGATAGATGGAGTGATATGGCATGGTGTCTCGTATTAAAAACGTGTATATTTTGTTGCATCACTAGTTGCTCTCAAATAGAAATTTATAATATTATTCAACTGGAAGTAGCTTCAGAATTATTCTAAACCGATGAAATCTCTTCCATAATGATGTGAACCGATTTTCCTGGCTTTATAACGGCGCAGTGTTCCATTTTCTTCCAGATTGAGTTGCTTGATCGTTGATAATTCAGATATTTATGACCCGAATAAGAGAAAACTGGGTATTGATATTAATGATGAGTCATATAATATTATGAATATGACTAAAAAATTCTCGCCACTAACTTCCATCCCCACTGTCAATATCAAGACAAAATTATATCAGTTTTGCATATTATCTTTATTGTTTATATTTAGAACAAACAAATTCAGTGATAAAAACTAGAATACTAATCAAGTATCCTACAATAAGCAATGCAAATACACCTTCAAAACGTTCGAGAGTGATGGTTTCCCTAATTTCCGCATTAGAGGTTGTGAAAAAGTCTTTATGTGAAGTGTATCTCGCAGATTTCACCGTTTTATATAAATAGTCTAAAATCCCATTCTCGCCGAGTTTAGATGTCAAATCTGATACAATTTTTGTGTACGGTGAGTTTTTCTGTAAAATAAATCCAGTGAAATATTTCCCAATGCACTCTCCCAATACTCGATAGGATTTGCTGAGATCTTGATGGAACTCCGCAATGTCACACACAAAGCTATCATCGATTACCTTCACTAGGATAGCGGAACTTCCTAGAAATTTAATAATTATAATAAAAACACAACAACAAAAAGTTAAAAATTAAAGAACTCTGTCGAACACCCTTTCTAACATCTCACTAGCCCCACTGCAGAATGGCCATTGAGATATAAGGAGACGCTATAAGCATTATTTTACATTGTACACAAACGCGTGCATTGGGTGGGGCGTAATCGTATACCAATATGGCGGATTCTCCAGAGCCGCATTAACTATTTTTGTTGACGTTTTTGCTTTTAATTTGCAGCTTGGGTTTATACTTTATTTTGAAATGTTAAGCAGTGTACAAAATACTTAAATATAGGTAATTATTGATATTTTATACCTAAATCCAGGAATAAAAGACGTTAGTACTTTATAAATTATATATTAATACCCCTTAAACAAAACAATTTTATTTAAATGTTGCGCTATGCTTATCCACTTTATTTTTTTTAAATAATACATCCTGGTATTAACATATTTAGTCGCAATAGATTTGATCAGTAAATGTATATGGTTATCAAACACTGATTTGATCAAAACCGTGCACAACTAAATTAGAAAAAATATTACTATTTACAAATTCCTTTAAAACAAGGTTTATTATGAATCCTGCGGACAACTTCATTAGTAGCTACTACATGATTTTTTATTATCTTTTCGGATTGGAAGCAAACGTCTAAAACATCTTTTGAAGGAATTTGTAAATCCTTTTTTTGCCTTCATTTTAATAAAAGAATAACACTTATTAATGCATCTCGACATTCTCTGTAAATAATTTGCTTCTTTAAACTAAAAACAACAAATCCAGCAATATAAACAATAATGAATTTCGAAAATTCAGAAAATGGTCCAGGAAGATAATCATGATCTGGATAAATTATATTTGTGTACATTTCTCGTTGGTATCCAATTCGAGACACATATTCTGTCCAGATATGTCTACAAGCAGGATCTTTAGGAAATCTAAAAACCAGAATATGTTTTTAACACACATTTAGGGGTCTTTTTTGCTAGAAAGTGATGAAAAAGTAGAGAGTTTGAGAGTAGAAATCAAGTAAAAGAATTTGTAAAAAAAATAAACTACAATGCACGATCAATTGTTCAGTGCAGAAAGAGAATGCTACCAGACTCCTATAATAATGTGTTTTAATAAGTTCGCCTAAAAAAACCCTAAATACGTCCATGTACAATGTTTACAATATTAGGTACATACCTATGAAACGTTATTCCTGATATTTTCTGGTCGATTTCACTTCTACTACTGCAACTACGCACAGCACAGGACACCATTATAGTATATTGTCAAATAACCGTCCAAAAAAACACGAAAAACTTAAGTAAACTTGTAAAATACTCGTAAACAACACTATAAACTTGAAAGCACGACAAATGATAGATATCGTATACCAATATGGCGTACCTGCACCCGCTTTTGGCCACGTTAGAGCGTCTCCCCCCATCTCAATGAGAATGGCCCAGTCAATGAGTAGAGTACGTATTGCTTTTGTAATAAAAATCAAATATTTCCCACCTGTTACGGAATCAGTCCGTCTTCCTTTCCTGTACTGTCCAGCCAGTTTTTGCATCATGTCGGAATTCGCACTCTTAAATATGTTGCGTTCTTCAAGATAAATAGATAAATTAAATTTGATAATATCGTCTAATGTGTTAATTAGGCCAACATGTCGAGGTTTTGTTAAAGAACTAGTGGTACCAGCGGAGAAATATGTTGTGAATAATAAAGCGAACATTATCCATGACATTATCAATGTTCTCGTTGGTAGATTCTGATATCTCAATGTATTGATTGTAACAGAATTTGATAGAAATATACTTAATATTCGTAAAGTCTCCAAACTGGGTTCAAAAGCCTAGAAACAAAAGTATTAACATCGGAAGAGGTCTCTGTATTTACTTGACATATTACTGAAATTAAAAATGTATGGCTATAGTGTTCATCTGACTTAGCTAAAGCCTGTTTAGCTATAATAGAATTAAAATCAGTTTTCACTTACTCTAATTAAAAATGTTTTAAACTTTCTCAAACTTCTAAGTATGAATATTAAGACTCCAGAAATAATGATTAAAGTCGAAGGAATAGTAAGCCAAACTTCTAATTGGAAAGATTGAAACATAAACGTCCATGCTGGTAAAAGTTTTGGTTTTGGCACCAAAAACGTTGCACAAATTTGTTGAGTCGGATACGTGAAATCTATTTCTCTGTAAATTGCCTACAATTCGTAAATAGTTTACGTAAACAAATACAACTCCTAATAGTAGGTATATTGATAACTGTATATCGTTGACCTTTACATTAGGTACATCAATAAATAACCCCAGCCTCCTTAAAACGCAATAAATGGGTGCAGGGTCGAATTGAAAATATAGCTTCGCACATTGCTTTATTTACAGTTATTATCCCGAGTATTTTGTTTGAGGGGAAGCAAATCGTGGACAATTACTGGTTTAAGAGACTTGGGAAGTTTAAGCGCTATAAGCATGGCATGAAGGAACACAAAATAATGTTTTTAACACAGTGAGTCAGTCATCATTGTTAGGATACATCTTATAGGATTAACGTCAAACGGCATAACGATCAAGTTAATAAAATTCGGTGGAACGATTCAATTAATCCTGCGTGCCATGTTTCATAGACTTGTAAAATTTAATGCAACGCGTTGCAGAAACATTTAAAAATACATGAAAGAACATAATATAGAATGAGCTTTTATAAAGCATGCTCGAGGCACAGCATTAATAAGTACAGCATTCCGACTCCACGTTCGCACTTTGAAAAAAACTGTGACGTAAGATGCCGCCATTTTGGGTTACAAGTCAGATCCTGACTAAGAGTAATTATAGTTTTTGGTTTCTAACCACAGTACTGTATTTTTATTTTTGTAAAAATATTTAAGTACATAATAATATCGCTGTCAATTTCAGAAATATTTGTGGTGTGTCATAGTGATTGAAAACAACCTTGAGTGGTGTTATCAGTTAAATGTTGACATGATTGGGAGATTTTTAATAACAATAATAATAACTATTGGAAAAAGTTGTTATTGTCAAAAAAGAATTAAGATTGTCAAATTTTTGATTAATTTTCAATTTCTATATTATATTGGTTAGTTAAAATCGTTTCAGTGTTGTATTTAGTTTGTTATTTTTCTTTATTAATAAATCGCGTTTATTTCAATTTTCGTGGTTTATTATGAATATCGTTGTAGTGAGTTAAACGGGTAGTTTAATTCACAAATTACAACAACAGCAACTTAAAGGCAACTTTTGGCAAATACTTCTTGAATTATTCATTGTATGAATCCCAAGACACGTTAATAAAAATAAAATCCTTTTAATTCTCACGAACCCTATACCAAAAACACAATATTTATTTATCTCGTACACGCCGACAATGAACTATATATTGAACACAGGAGTGAACTGTATCTATCTACGTCTATGCGATTATTTTGACGTTGTAACCCATAAAGGCGGTATGCGCGACGATATGCGCAGGACGGCTTGCAACCGTGAAAGTCAGAATACTGTATTATTTATTATACTGTGCTCGAGGTATGTAGAGAAAAAATAACCGAAAAAAGGACATCGGCATTGAACCTATATTATACTCACCTTAAGATACCATGGCGAACATAGAGCAATATCACTTTTAAATTGTTCAACATCATCCCAAACCTCAGCCCATTTATCTTTGACTTCAGCTGTCTTAACAATGTAATGTAAAGGATAACCCAAAAATTCTTTGATTATTTTCAATTCGATACCTCCAAATTGATTTTTACTAATTTCATTAACGAATGGCGGACAATCAAACAAAGACACTCTGAATTTTCGACTTTTATTATTTGAATCGACAAAACTCGGTATCCATTTGTGTGGCTGGAGGTGTTGTTTTGTCATATTAATAGTGAAATCATCAGAATCATTCAGATCCCATTGAGATAATATTGTTTGGTTTTTGGATATCGATGTAATTGTTAACTAAATTTAAATATGTTTTATGTTAAATTTTATATATACAGAGTTTTTATCAAAATGAAAGTCCTGCAAATCTCGTTAAAAGTGAAAGAAATACTTACAGTTTTATTACAATATTCATTATAAGTGTCGCCACAATAAATTTCCATTAATATGACGTCAATTCCACGATAAACAACTAAATTCCGCAGTACATCCAAATTTTGAAACCGACTAGTATCATGAAATACCATTAGAATTTTAAAATATGGTGTTAACTGATATTTATGATATTTGATAAATTTCAAAAATTTCGTTTCATTTGAAAAATGGATAATGCAATGATTACTCTTACAGCCCTTGTGAAAGTTTTCAAAATTTTTGGTTAAATAAGGTATTTTTAGTGGTTTTAAAATGTCATGAGATGATATTTTATCACCATCATCCTGAATATAACAAATTGTTTTAGTGTTATGTAATAATAATTTTGAAATGAAAAAATTAAAATTTAAACTATTTATTGCTGTTAATGACAATATTACGTGAGAGATAAACATTATACTTCTGTACTATTCTAAGATGGTAAACTTTCAAATGCGTCTATTATAGTAACTCTACCGAAACATTGTTAATCGACTATTTGATCATCGTATAAACATACAGAGTAATAACAAATAGATGTGCACTTAAATTTTATAAAAAATTCAGTGGATACTTAGGTCTATTAGTTCTATCTATCGGGTCCGCCATCTAACGTTTTTTTTTTCAACTAGTGCTTATTTCGTGAAGGGTAACACTTAGCTCATGTCTGATTTGACAGATAATTAGTTTTATCCTTCCGCTGAACGAATATGGTTGTGTATACGCTTGAACAACGCTAGGAAATATTGCGACATTACTTTGAAAATCATGGTAATGTTGCAGAATGTGTGCGAAAATTGCGTACGGATTTTGGAAGAAGAGAAGCACCGTCAGCTCCGTATGTTCGTTATCTCGTGAAAAAAGTGAAAGAAACTGGCATCCTCATCGATAAACCAAAGCGTGAAAAGCCAAAAACAGTGCGTACACCCGAGAATATTGCTGCTGTGGCAGAAAGTGTGCGTGAAGCGCCATCAACATCAATTCACCGTCGGTCTCAACAATTGAACATTTCGGAGACGAATTTTGCATAAAGATCTTGGTATGACGCCATACAAAGTCCAATTGGTTCAGGAGTTGAAGCCAACTGACCATCCAATGCGTTTTCGCTTCGCTCAGTGGGCCTGCGATCGACTTACAGAAGATGCCGATTTTGCCAAAAAAATCATCTTTTCTGATGAAGCTCATTTTGATCTTGGCGGGTATGTAAACAAGCAAAATTGTCGCATTTGGGGCACAGAAAACCCGCACGCATACATTGAAAAGCCGATGCACCCAAAACGAGACACTGTTTGGTGCGGATTTTGGTCCGGAGGCATAATTGGGCCATTTTTCTTCGAAAACGAGCAAGGAGTGGCCGTTACAGTCAATGGCGATCGTTATCGGGCCATGTTGAACGAATTTTTGTTCACAAAAATTGAAGAGGAGAATATTGGCAACATTTGGTTTCAACAGGACGGCGCTACGTGCCACACAGCCGAAGCTACACTCGAAGTTTTGCGCCCTGTTTTTGAAGATCGCATTATCAGCCGCAGAGCTGATGTCGTTTGGCCACCTCGGAGCTGCGATTTGACACCGTTGGACTATTATTTGTGGGGTGCCGTCAAAGATAAGTGTTACGCCGACAAGCCAGAGACAATTGACGCTTTAAAGGACAATATTCGTGAATCCATTGGTCAAATACAGCTGCACACAATCGATAATGTGCTTAAAAATTGGACCGATCGTGTAGGCTACTGCATGGCCAGCCGAGGCAGCCATTTGAATGAAATTATTTGTCATTATTAACCGGAAGGATTGTACTTTCAAATAAAAAAAGAAATTTGAGAAAATATTCAGCAGTTTTTCTTTTATAGCATTTTCAAAAAAAAAAAGTTATCTGGCAGACCGAATATATTGGCTCTAAAGTACAGGTTGTCGGGAACTCAGACAGCAGATTTATGCAAATCATGATAATATATACATTTTGTCAATTTGCTGAAGTGACGACTATTTGTTTTATTAGTAAAGGTAACAGTGATACTAGAAGTGAATGGAGCTACCAACTAGATTCTAGCTTATACAGAAACAGGTGTCACTGACTATCCTGCGTTAGCTTCTTCAGAGGAACGTTTCGTGAAGACAGTTAAACTGAAACTCACCATATACCTAGCTGTGAACCTGCCACACTGGTCTGCGCAGTTTATTGGTTGGTTTGAATATTGAGACAGTTCTCTAATTTTACGTTGATAAAAGATGGGTGTAAGTATTCATAATATTAACAATTATGTCCGGTTTCTACATAATGTTTGGCGATTGTTGATGATTCTGATTTTAAAGTCTGTACGATTTTTCATTTCAAATAACATAAGCTTACTGCGTTTTCCAATGGCAATTTTTTATGAAATTTCACTTGTCATTTCATTTGACCCTGTATTAGTAAAACTATAAAAAAGAGAGGCATGCTATATGTTATATTCGGTGAAGTAGAATTAATAATTGGATGTCTGCTGAGATGATATAGGTCCAAGTCGATGGTATAATATCCACTGAAAACTTTATATGTTTGAATGTATGTGGATGCATGTCACAGAGTGTTGTTTGTAAATTTTCGTTGTACTCTTTCTCGTGCTTCTAAGGGAAACCATACCTATGCTGTTTGCATACTCCAATATTGGCCTGACTTATATATGAATATTATTTTAATATAGTTTTGTTGGATCTTGATTTAAATGCTTTTTATATCAAATTGAACAGTTTATTAGTATTTTCAATAATAATAACATATTTATGCAAAATCTGCCGAATTCGTTCATCAGTGTACTATGCGGACAGCCTTTGTATTAGTCTTCACTATAAGACAGGTGGAATTGAAAAAGAACTAGAATATAAGTAATAATGGTACCAGAGGCCTAAAACAAACATATTTCATTAATAGAAGAATTATTGTTTGCTGGTCTTACACCACTCAAAACTTTGTGTCCAAGACGAAACACACTGGTCACTATAAGTCGTGGTCGTTTTGCAATCATACATGTCATCAGTGCTTCAATCTGGAATTTTATTTTATTAGTTAGTTTCGTCTATCACACGAGCACCGGTCAATTAGTCCTTCGAAAGTTCAGAAGATGATGTTACTACGTCCATATAATTAATATAGACACACTACCAGTATTCAGATAAACAAAATAAATGCAAATGGTCTCGAGGAAAGTAAAGGCTTTTAACTGGTTGACAAGTTGATTATGATTGTTTTGGGATGCACGTGGAATTATTTTCACTGGTTACTTGAAAAACGTAAAAATCGTCATTGCACATAACGTTAAACAGTGTTTTAATTATTACAACCATACTACCCAAATTACCAAAAATCAAAAGACCCTCTTCTATCAAAACATCGCACGGCTAAGAACTTACTAACCGATCCTCGTATTCCATTTCAATGAAACACTACCTGCACTGCATCCTCGAAATCAAGTCTAGCGATAGGATAACGAAACAAAAATGATAAAAGGTCTTCAGCCTGAAATGGTAAAATAGACAAAAACTATTTTAATTTAAGGTTCTTATAAGCAAATTTTTGTTTTCCTTTTGAAATATGTTTATTTCATGTCAAAGTACGTACAGTTGTATGTTCCATGTACGTACTTTGACATGAAATAAACATATTTCAAAAGGAAAAAAAATTTGCTTATAAGAACCTTAAATCCTTAGAAAGGAAAAGAATAAAAAAACTGTAACAAGGTTCAAGAAAAATACATTACTAAAATACAAAAACTATTGTTACGTATCCCAAGTTTTGCAATCTAAAAATACAGGTACTACAAATTCGCTGTACAGGGTGGCCCAATGAAAACCAAACCAACCTTTTGTTCTTTCGAAATTGATCGATTCGTTTGGGAATTGGGGCAACGAAACAACGAATATGGTCTACTATTTTACTCATCAATTTGTTTTTTTTTGGAAAATGTTGGCCTTTTGTTCTATAAATAATAATAAATAAATAAATACTTTACTGTCAAGACAGGTCAAGACCCAATAACAAGACACTTCTAATCTAATAGTAAACTGAATAATTGATAAAAATTATCGAAAAAGCATAAGCTCAGAAAAATACACCATAAAGCAATATAAAGTTAACAACAATACAACAAAATCACCATACGACAAACTCACCATACGCTCTACATGTCCAGGGTGCTCAAGTACCGATACAAACCAGCGCGAAAAGACCACAGTGACCCGTCAAAGTAATGTACAGATCGATGTATATTAAGACGGTCGCAGGTTCGGCATGCTCGGTAAAGAGGTGATCTCGATGCATAATTGGTGTTGAAACGCGGCACTCTAAATAAATTCATCGTTCGAGAAAAGAATTGTGGTAAATTAAAGGGCAGTTGTTCCAAAAGGCGAGGGGAGTCAATTATGCCGTTTATAAGCTTAAACAGGAACATTTGACCAGCCGAATCTCTACGAAAAACCAATGAATTAACATTAAATCTGTTTAACAATATATTATGGTCAATGCCCCTGACTGGGAAACATCCATCGATCTTAAAAGCTAAAAATTTTAAAAATTTTCTTTGAATACGCTCCAATTTATTGATGTGTACCTGGTATAAAGGAGACCATACAAAAGAGGCATATTCCAATTTAGAGCGGACAAAACTTACGTACAGCTGAAGCAGACAGTCAATATCCTGAAAATCAGCAGTTGAGCGGAGAATAAAACCTATCATTCGGATCGCGCTTTGTGAAATAGAGTCAATATGAGTATCAAACGTCATTTCACTATCCATGATCACTCCCAAGTCCTTTATTGACTCACAAGATTCAAGAACAACACCAGCGTATAATTGAAACTAATTACACTCTGTCGTCTGATAAATGACATGAGTTTGCACTTACTGACGTTGAGCGGAAGCCTGTTCCTAATGCACCATTCCTCAAGTTCACCGAGATCCCGTTGCAAGCATATGCAGTCGTCCTCGGTAGCAATTGGTCTATACAATTTCAAATCATCGGCGAACAAAAGATAGTCGCTAGAGACTTCAGCAGCAATGTCGTTTACATAGATGGCAAATAAGAGTGGAGCTAGATTGCTTCCCTGAGGTGCACCACTGGTAGGAGTAAAAGATGAAGATCGAAAATCCCTGAATTCGACAAATTGCTCTCGGTCAGATAGAAAAGAATTGAAAAATTGAACAGTACGGTGTTGAAAGCCCATGATATCCAGCTTAGTCATAAGTATTGCATGATCGATCCTATCAAAGGCCTTGGAGAAGTCAGTGTATATCGCATCAACTTGTAAGCCATTATTGAGAGCTGAGCATATATCCTGAGTAAAGCAGGTTAGGTTGGTAACAGGTGAGCGACCAGTAAAAAATCCTAAAATACTTTCACATACACGACCATCTCAAAAATCTTCGAGAAGTTAGATAAAATTGAAATTGGTTTATAGACCGGACAAATACGAGAGATCTTCCAAGCAGTCGGGAATGTGCAAGACTGTAGGGACTTGTTAATCAAAACGCGCAGTGGCTCAGCGAAGGCATGAGCACAGTCTCTTAAAAAGAATGATGGTATATTATCAGGGCCTGACGTCATTTTAGGTTTAAGTTTTTTCAGTGCGGAAATTACATCCTGAAGATCGACAATGCCAACCGAAATTGATGAATCAAACGGTACACCAACCGCAGGCACGCGCTCTGAATGCTGTTCATAAACAGAACTAAAAAAGGTCGCAAATGCATTAACTATACCTTCCGGACTAGAAAGACATTCTCCGAACACAAAATTGATGTGTCCAAGACTTTTTCTTATATTGCACATCCGAAAAGGCATTTGTTTCGTATTCATTAGACCACCCTGTATAAAGTATCGATAGAAATGAGACACTTACCATATCCTCAATTTTCTCAGCTTTGTGACAAAACATTGATGTCATTAGTATAACAAATCCAGATTGTATAATATACGGATACAAGAGCGCAATATTCGACAGGGCTTCTTTGTTAAAAACCAGATACAGTAAATTTAATAGAATCGTAATGGTAGCCAAAATGCTAAAACTAAATTGTAATACCGCTGACAGAATGGTGAATGATGAAAACAAGTGTTTATCGTATGTTTGTGTAATTGCCAAATAATACCGCTGGTATTGTCGTAATTTTTCTGCTAAACTTGAATAATGAAAAAATCCAGTTTCTTTATTACACATTGCATGCTTAATATCGGTATACAACTGATTGTACAATAATTCATAGACCCTTATAGTTAAAATAAAGTAAATTCCCATTCCGCTGCCTTGTAATACGATTAAACACTCACCTAAGCGCTCAATAAGACTATTAAAATCACTTATCGGTTGCAATACCAACTTCATGCACATTCCCGTGATACTCATGAGCAAGAGAAACATGGATAACAAATGGAATTTAACACTTTTATCCGCTGTTATAATCGAACTAACGCCATATCGATATCGCTTAGCAATTAAGCTGATTAATCCGTTAGCATACAGTATGTTTTTGCTAGTGGTAATCATAGCGGATACTCCATAGATCGCAGAAAAAACTGATGAAATGAAATCGAAGAGGAATCGTGCAGTATTGTGTGCATCTTTGTGACTCTTTCTGTTAAACAACATCTTTCTAAAATAAACTACCGAATAGGATATCATAATGGCATTTATCACTAAGGCTACAATGAATTTTATCAGACTGAACTGAAGCCTTGGCTGTAGCACTCGTTTATTATTATTATTGTGTGGACATTCTAAACTTGTAATAAAAACTGTGGAGAAGTTTAGATATATTATTGGTTTAAAAGCGCAGATAAAACAATCTGCAACTTTACGTTCACCACAACTGACCATTTTAGTTTGAGTGTACGTATCAAATTATGTAGCTAATGTTGGCTTGTAGACTGAAATATATAAAATTGTTAGTTCTCTGTTATGTAAATAAAAAATAAAGTCATAATGACTTTAGTATGTTTATTCAAGTACGTTCTGATTAGATCTAAATGACATAATAGGTAGTCGATACAGTCAGAACCATTTGCGATCAATCTGGCAAAAAATATAGTTCAAAAAGCATGTGATATAAAGGGTGTCCCATATTCGATGACCTATTTTTAGATAAAACTAATGCCGAACAATTTTTTATATTTAGAACCGTAAACAGACCGTTTCATCCTAAAACTCATTTTGATAAAAACAAGCTAAAGTATCACACTCATTGTCCCTATTTTCTGAAACAATGCATTATTTAATTCCCCAGCGGTACACACGACTTTCTAGATTCGAGTTTACCTCCATTTATCCTGATGCCTTACACAACAGAAAGTTTGCAACAGAGAGTCTATATGCAACTACAGAGCATCAGGTTTCTTATTCTACGCTACGTAAAAAGTTCAAAGGTCAAACTTCATGCTTGGCATTTCAGTATTAACCTGTCCAAGATATACCGGAAGCTAGTTATTGCAAGTGACGTTTGTTTGGAGGACGAGGCTGGTATGATAATTGAAGAAAGCATTGCTTGTTATTATTTTTATTGAGTTATTTTTCAATATAGTTCCCGTTTAAGGTGATACACTGTTCCCTATGTGTCGCCAACTTCGTCAAGATCTCAGAAAAATATTATGACATCAAGAGTCCTGCAAAAGTTGTCCAAATTTGTGACTATGACTTTTTTGTGTAGAACCCCATCCAGGGACATGCTGTATATGTCTTTTTGACTCATAAAACTTCATTTTCAATCCAAATACTCGACTAGTTAATAAAGCGATTATATTCCACAAAACTGCAACGTGTTTCACACATATTTTGAATTGCAATCTTGTTATAAATTCCATTGGCATCTTCTCGGTGTTTAGGAAAGTTTTCTTCACACTTTTTCCTTTCGCGTTAGTTTATTTTTGTATTTTTTTAACTCTATTGCTGTATAAAATAGACTAAATAATAAATAACACCCAGTTGCTGGCAGGAAAACTTTGTAAAACTTTTCTTAATAGACATTAAAAGCTTTTCCTGCAATTTTTATATGCGAAAATTTAAGTTTTTAAGACTTTTTGATGTAACTTTCTAGCAAGGTAGTTAGTTCTTTTTACTGCTTCAACTTCTATCATATTATTACCTGCTATAAGTGAAGTTCAAAGGTTTTTTTTCTTTTGTTAATTACAAGCTATTTAGTTTTTGATTTTGTTTTATAAGGCCCAGGTTCCGTTAATGAGGGCTGTAATTAATTTTTGATGCTTGATTTTTCTAAATATGCATCGAACTTTAAAAGTATAGGATGCAGGCTAGACGAGTTTTGTTTAACCCTGTGGAGTCTATTCACATTTAAGTTGTTGAAGTATAACAGTTCTTGAGGTGATCAGTAATTTTTACTGAATAGAAACAAGTATTCGAGACTCGAGACTAAGAGTAAATTTCGCAGAATTTTCGGCGTCTCTAGACAAGAACCGAATCGAATTCCTAATGCTATGGCACGACAGGGTAATATCCCTGGCAGAGGTATTAAAAATCTTAGAAAACTGCACATTTGGGCTTATGGTAACCCTCATGCAGAACGCAACTAAAACCAATGCTATATATCTGTTATATTTTGTAGTGGAATAAAAATAAATAACTTTACCAGCTCTGAAACAGTCACATTTATATGAATAGAAGTGGCATTTTTTTGCAGTTGTGGCTTACATTGCACAAACGGATTTAAATTTAAATTAAGTCGAAAATGGGAGGAAATAATATTTATCTAATGTCTTGGAATAAATATCCTTTATAGCGCTAACAACAGGAACAAGGAAAAGGCATTTTAGATCCATAAAAAAGTTCTATATATACTTATATAAAAGAGAAGATAGCCACCGTAGCCTTCAGACTCGATAAAAGGCGCTCTTTTCACTAGCCTCTATCGTGCAATGGTGTAGGCATCTTTTTTTTTTTTTTGTTTAGTAAAACTAGAAAATAAAGTCATTCTAATTCGACTGTACTTCAAACTTCAAAAGAGCTATAATTAAAAACTGACAAATACGACGCTTCACAGCACGTGAATTCAATTTTCCTTTTGTAAATTAATCGTAGTGTCAAGGAATTTAGGGAGTTGCGGCGGGCGACGGAGAACGCGAAAATTTCTAAATTTAAAAAAAATAGGAATAAGAAGTCAGGCTTCAGCTCAATTTTTTCTGCACTTATCATAATGGGACTCAACAAACCTTATATTCATCGAAAGCAATCTATGATGCTTACAATATCTATTTGTGGTTTCTTAGTGGTTAAAATACTCACACAGCTAAGCCAAGCAATACCGACGCAACTTCAAGGCTGTCTTTGACACCGACTGTTGACCTCAGACATAAGAACAACTCTTACGGGCATCGATGGAATGGAACGGATAGTTAAAATCATATTTACTTTCAAAGATGAAACTTTCTATATTAAATATTCAAATAGGATATCTAGAAAAGTAAATGCTTTCCTTGGAAATTGTCTAAAACAAGTCTATCCGATGTGGGAAGTATTTCTATATAGGGACGTATGGCCTACGAGAGATATATAGCTAGCTCCACTAATAAACCACGTGATATCTGGAGAATAATTAATAGTGAAAGAAACTATTGAACAATGCCAGTTAGTACTCGGCTTACACCTTCCGAGTTTAACAGTTTTTTTGTATCTGTTGCTAATAAAATTACTGAGGCCATGTCTGTGGATCTTGATGAGCGGGTGCATATGTTAAGTCGAATACCGATGCAGCCTAGCTCCTTTTTTATGTTGCCCATCTAGGAGTTTGAGGTCCTGGAGACCACTCGGGCAGTGTTGATATGTTTGACTGCAGCAGTTTCTTTGTGCACAGATCTTAGTTAAGCCTTTAGTGCACATCTTCAATTTATGTTTGTGCGGCGGCATTTTCCCTGAGCCATTCAAGTTGACTAGAGTTATCCCTGTATTTAAAAAGGGTGACAGTGATAATGCTTCTGATTACCGACCGATTTCTATAGTTCCTATATTTGGAAACATTTTTGAGATTATATTACAACAAAATCTAACTTCTTTTTTGGAAGCGAATAACCTTTTGTGTTGTGGACAGTTTGGTTTCAGGGGTGGTCGGTCGACAGTTCAGGCGGTGGCTCGTGTGGTGTCTGACATAGTCGAGGGCCTGGAGAGATGTGAATTTATTAATCTCTCCTTATGTGATCTGAACAAGGCCTTTGAATGTGTGTCTCATGAAGTTCTTCTTCTTTCTCGATATGATGTGCGGGGACTCTCGTTGCAGCTGCTGCGGTCGTACCTGACTGGCAGAGGACAGACAGTGGCTCTTCGGTCGGAGCTGTCTGAGGTGAGGGTATTAACGAGTGGAGTGTCCCAGGGCTCTGTGTTGGGTCCGTTGCTCTTTGTCGTTTATATTAACGACCTATATAGTTATTTGAATCCTGGAAGGGTCACTCTTTATGCTGATGATACCTCTTTGGTGTGTTATGGGAGCAGTGTTTCACAGCTCGAAGGTCGTGCGAGGGAATTGCGAATGGCTGGTTCACTAGTAATCTGCTGAAACTAAATATTGATAAGACCCAGAGACTTATATTTTCTAGTGCTAGTGGTCATGCTTGGGGACGAACAGCCAACTTATTGGGGATTATTGTTCATGATGCGCTTTGCTGGGCGTCGCACGTTGATTTTCTCAGGGGTAAGTTGTCTTCTAGTATTTACGTTATTAGGAGGCTCAAACATTGTCTGAGTCAGCAAGCTCTGAGAACTGTTTATTTCTCACTGTTCCATTCTCATATTTCTTATGGACTGAGTCTCTGGGGTAACTTGTCATCGGCTATGCAAATATTTAGAGTGCAAAAAAAGGTGGTTCGCATTCTGGCAAATGCTGGATATCTGGAGCATTGCAAGTCCATTTTCAGATCTCTCAATATAATGCCTCTCCCGTCTTTAGATATATATTATCAACTGCTTGAGATTCACAGATGTAAGCCCGATTTGTGTATTAACTCAACTTGTCATGAGTATGGTACGAGATCTGCGGACTTGGTACGGGCTCGGCGATGGCGATTGACTAAGTCTGCAAAGAATTCCTTACAGATTCGGTTATATAATGCACTTCCTCGTAGGGTCCGGGAGTACAGTTCAGAAATGTTCAAAAGAACTATAAAATCATACTTGCTCAAGCATGCTTTTTATTCTGTGGAAGAATATTCCAAGGAAGTTGTACATTTTAGCAATTAGTCGCTTTTAATTGGTTTGTACCTATGGTACTTACACTTTTACGCTAAAACAAGAGTAATGAGATATTCCAAAAATTGGTGAAGTTAAATGTTGTGAAACGCCACTGTTGAAAATTGGATATCGCATAAAATTTAACAAAAGAAGTAAATGGAACGATCAAGCTCATTTTTCATGTAAAATACGTTTTTTCTTATTCAGAGTTTTTTTTTTTTGAGTTGGTTTAAATGCCTCGTTATAGACCACATTGTATGTAGGTATCTAAACTCTGCTACACATAAATGTAAGTTTAGAAAAACTGTTGTTAAGTGTCCTGTTTCTTGTCCAATTTTCAATATGCAAAAAATACAAATCATTTGTTTACACAAGGAAAGTCAAACCTTACTATTATTATTATTATTTACGAATTGAAGATTCAATTCTATTTTTTGAAATAAAAATTGGAAAAACTACAAGTCGACAGACCGAGCAAATCCACGATTTTCCAAAGGATATATGCTGCATTGCCTTTTACTTATTTTCAAGACATGACTATGTGGTTTTCTCAACAATTTAGCAAAAAGAAAAGGCACATACGCCAGAAACCAAACAGACTGGTGTCACAATAATACACATCCTGCATACGAATCTTGCGGTTTTTATTATTTTAAATTCAGCGGCGCACATATTAAATTTATTTATTTCGAGTCTTAGCGAATTTGCCCCTTTCAACACAGCCTCAAAAATTGGGCCCTACATATAAAATTCGTTAAGCATATTTTTTGTTTTATTACGTTTATTTGCGGATTGAGCGAAACAAATCTCAACGCTATCAACGTCGCCAGAACTCTCTATACTACATTTGTTTGTGGATTACAGTAGAATGAATGAAATTCCAACATTATCGATACACTGTCTTATCATTCAGCCTTTCACTAACTTAAACAGTATAGGATTAATGATTTATTAGCCATTCATATATCGTCGCGATCTTCCCTAAAATCGCATTATTATTATTATTTGTAAATGCATCCAGTATTATAGTAAGATGATGGATTGACTGATAAAAAATTCCTCAGTGAAATGAAACTTATTTAATATTTCCATGTTTCGCAGGGATCACAAAAGACAGCAGTGAAAAACTATACAAAAATGATTTTTTACGATCTCCTTTGCAGCGTCAATAAAGAATATTTTCCAAAGAGATGTGAAAAGTTGTGTGAATGCATTAAAGCCCTGAGGGACATGTTCGGAGCCATATAGAATCGCCTTTATTCCATTGTGAGGCAATGGTGTGCTACATCCCTTACACTTATTTTACATATAGTATGGTAGATTTTTTTGCTCAACTTCTTTTTGGCACTAAACTTTTGTTCAAAGTTGTGTGCTGGATCTCCCGCCGTATATTACACTCGTATAGAGATGAGAATTGATAAAAGTCTAAGACTATTTTTCTTGTGAACAACCAAATGAAATCATTCCAGTTTTATGCAGTTTAATTTAAATATTTATCAGATTAAAAGCATAGTAACTGAAACAAAATGCTTTAACTGTGTAAATAAAATGTGATCCACATTTTTTTGCGCTTTATAAGAGACGATATTTTCCTCTATTATTAGGTAGGTGCGTTTGTTATGCTAATTTTACTCGAACTGTTGTTGAACGTAAAAGAAATACCTACAAGAGAGGAAAAATAACACACAAAGAACAGTTTTTTCTCATCATCATTATTATTATTATTAACTTGATGAAATGTGGCGAAAATAGAATATTTTCGTCTGGGGCGGATTGTAAAGTACGCACGTTATTATTTTTGCCACGATGCATGACTTGATTATTACATAGAATAAGAAAGCTACGAACTTACTTATTCTATGATTATTACAACATTTTCCACATTCCGTTTTATTCCAGACAATTGTATAATTGTTACTCAATTCAGGTAAATCGGCGGAAATGTTTTAGTTCGGCCTTTGACCAGGAAAGGTTCCATCTACTAGGGGGCTGTTTTATATCGCGAAACAGCGGATAATGATAGAGAATTTAGAAAAGGCCATAATGGCGGTATAGAAGACAAAAAAAAAACGCTCCAATCCATACTGCGTTCAGTACCACTCTGTCATGTGTACACTCCAAATCATCTTCTACTTTCTTAGAGATCACATCATCGTTTTTTTTTCTGAACGTCTACTGCTTTTTCTTCCTTTTTCTCAGTAGCCTCGTCTATATCATCGGCATCGTCTTATACATTAGGAACAGCAAAATCTTCATCATCTTCATCACCACTAACAGTGCTTCATGGACAAAAAACTTTGAGAACTCTATATTACAACATAATTCTCGTAATTAGATTCATTATCAACTAAATCTATCTATCAAACAATTCTCTTTAAGGCAGTTTAACTGGGTATGTAGCAGGAATTAAAATCATGTTTTAGTTTCTAATTGAAGTTAAGGGAAAACTTTTGATATGGAAAACATTAAAAGGGAAGTTTGGTATACACACTAAATATTATATAAAATTAAATTTCGTTCTACTTAAGTTAGAAGATCGTCATGAATTACATTAGCTTATGAGCTACTTCTGTTAAAATCTCAAGTTCTTATTGGTTTTTCTTTCTGGAAAGTACCTACTCGTAGCTGCATTTTAATATAATAATTATGGCGTTTGTTGGTTAAATGAATTTAGGCGGATAGTCCCGTATCAAGGGTAGATTTTAAACAATTTGGTGCGGTGGAATTACATTTTTCTAAAACGGATGTTAGACAAAATTCTGCATATCAACAAACTGGGGCATAAAAAATCAATGAAGCCGTTTATGGCGAAGCTGAGGCCAGTGCGCTTAAGCCAACAAAGGTTTTTGGAATCTGTTTTCGAGAAAATTATTGGACTCATCGATTTTGTGACGTTTTTATTCCTACTTGAACCACTAACTTCAATATTTTGACGCCGGTCTCCCAAGTACGCCAAACAACTAAAACTATGTGACATTCAAAATAATATCTCTGTTATTTTCAGGAATCCATCTATCCACTGCATGACGGACCTTCGGCGGAGAATTGCAAGCCGTTAACTTGGAGAAATTGTTCATAATGTTGCCGTTATAGAAACAACTGTTCAACCAAATATATTTTAAAGTTTATTATTTTTTCTTATTATGATGGGGTGTGTTATGCAGCTTTTATAAATTTAATAATCAACCGCCACTATCAGATACCCGCATCTATTCTGAAAACCAAACACTACACCAAAATAAGTGTCTTATTATTATTTATTTTAGTGCTACACCGGTTTAGTCCAAGCCTCTATTATTGTAGCCTAAACAGTGAACACACCTAACTCTCCCTTCAACATCACTCGCAGAACGAAACAGTCGAGCATTGTGAACGTTATTAGTTATTTCACACGAACGATGATGGGCCATTATTATTTGTTCTGTTTGTTATTTCGAAATAATTTTTTAAATCGTACCTGCACAATATTATGTTTTCTTTGAGATGTCGATTTTACAGTCGCGTCAGCACGTGCTTTAAATATTTGAAATAGGAATACAACGAAACCGTGTTTGAGTAAAAGTAATAATAATAGTTAAAGCGAACCGTTGTGAAAAACAAATGTGCAAAATGTAATGTAATGTAAAAAAAAACTAATAAATATACTGGCTAATTTGTGGAACCAAAATGCTTTGCGATTCATTTATGATTTGGATTAAAGTGACTTTGATTGTGATTATTTTAATGGACTCAGGTGAAGGTAAATTTATTTGTAATATTTCTATTCATCATCAGCATTAACTCGCTAACGAGTATGAATTATTGCAACCCAGGGATTTCTGTTGTGAACCCTAAGCTGGGTAAACAGACCGATCATAGACCCTTTCATGGCACTTAAGCCAGACGATGTGATAGGTATTCCAAAGAGAAGTGTATTTCTAGAGTCTCTGACATTACACAGAAAAAAAAACTTGGTTTATCCAAATAAAAAATATTATTTAGAGGTGAATTTGCTAGTTTTCGCAAAATTTTTGTTAAAGTAGTAAATGTAGTTATCAAGTATGAGTAGCTACATTATCTAAAAACGACAATTTTTCCTGCTAAGCTGATATCTTCTCATCTAAACGAGACTTGTATGTGCATTAGTTAAATAAGATTTCAAATTGTGAACCTATATAAAATTTTATTTGCGCTAAATGAGTTCGGTATTCTGCTTGAATTAGGTATTGTACACCTACAGATTTCAATACGTACCCACTTAGGTGTAGCTATTATTAATAAGAAAATACTTAATGAGGTAATTAGGTAGGTACCTATACGTACCTAACTATTCTCAAAAATCGTTTTATGAAACCCAAAACTAAATTAGTTCTAATAGGAACATATACCTACCTACCTATAAATTTTATTTATCTGCTTTAGTATATTAATGGACCTAGGTATGTGCATTATAATATTTAAGTATAAATAAGATTTTAACAACTAAGCACATAGCTAAAATAGGCACTGATTTAATTAAATATGTGTAATAGTTATTTTACCTAATACTTCTCATTTACGAAATTTCTATCCTCCAAAATATCGAATTATTTTATCTGGTAGAGATAGGAACCTATAGTTGCCTACATAAGTCGTCATGCTATTCCAGCCAACGGTTATTCCCGGTTCTACCTAATGTGTTTGGCCCCGCTGCTAGTCCACGTACCTAAAACCCTTTGTAGAAGCGGGTGCCGACAACAACATCTTCTATGTGTACCACCTTGTACCTAGCGCGTCTCGCTTGGTGTAGAGGGAGGGGGTTTCATATTGGTATTTTTTGATTTTGAGTCTTGGCGTCGCTCTAACTAGGATCTAGTTATTTGGTGTTCTAATCTGAAGATATTTTAATTTAATATATAAATTTTGATTTATTGATAGTAAGTATATACCTAGATATTGATATCCCAATTTCTACAAGTGGTGAGGACGGACTATACAGACAGTAACAGATATGTATTATACCAATGTGCATCCAACATAATTAAGTGTAGTGATTAGTTTGGTGTGTTGAGTTTTGTTAAATATTCATATATTATTAATAACAATGGAGGAAACAAAAGAAATATTAATTAGCTGGAATCTGGGGGAGCTCGTTGTTACTTTTCTCGGTAAGTAAATTATAATAATTATTATTTAATTATTTATTTTTATAATTTTACGACCAATGCAAACAATCTTATTTCATGGCAATATCAGATATAATCTTTGGCAATAGATAGTATTATTTAGTAGGTACTTAATCCTAATTCTAATTTAAAATACTTTTCTAATTTAATCAATCTTAATATGGTATTTACAGCAACTAAACAATAGTTTAGATGGGTTCACGATAATATATTTAATTTGCCAGGGACGGATTAATTTTTAGCAAATTAATGCAGTTTTTCAAAAGAAGTTATATAAATATTTTAGCTAGGTATGACTTTTTTCTTTCTTTTGTAAAGGTAGGTATGTATTGATTTGTTTACCATTTTACCAATGTCTGTGAATTAGGAGTTATGGATTGGAATTGTCTTATCATTCCTCGTACGTACCGGTAGAATCTGTTATTTTACTTAGTTTCCTCATAAGGAATCTAAAGTTTCTTTGATAATTTTTTTTGTTTCAGCGTCATTGTTTTTCGGAAAAACTCGATTTTTTTTAAATAGCCAAAACATTTTAGGTTTATTTGTCCTCAAATTTGATAACTACCTAGTACCTAGTTAGTAGATCTTGAAATGTATAATATTTATAGTAGAAAATGAATTAGGTATAAACTATATTTTACAAGGCCGTATTTTTTTTAAGAAAATGCAATTTTTTTGCGAATTTAGTTTTTATTGATTTCTGACATTATTTTTACTGATATAAAAAACTTAAAAGCTCTCATTGTTACTTTTTTATGAGAAAAATATAACGTTTACAAATTTTCATTACGACGTTTCGTTTTTGAGAAACCATCAACTTCGATTTTTTAAATACGGCCCTCGATTTTTTATTGTTAAATTTAAAGCCATTTTCAAAACAAAAATAGATGTAACGGAATGGTTTCAACAAGTTTTCAGTATTTTTAGCTGTTATTTAAACTTCAAGAAAAACCGCCATAGTTTGGCACTTATTTTGCGTAAAAGAAAGAAAGGCGTTTCTTTAATAATTTCAAAAAGCACAAAAATTTTAACTAAATTTAAAAAACTGCGTACAGAATAAAATGTGCTGACAGAAATAAATTGGCAAATAATAATAAATAATTTTGATTAGCGTCGAAAGAATTTTATTGCAAAAATTACTAATTAGGTATATACTCTGCATTCAGTCAGTTAAGTCCCAAACTATGGCGATTTTTCTTGAATAAGTTTAAATAACAACTAAAAATACTGAAAAGTTGTTTAAACCACCTATTTTTAAATTGAAAATGTGTAGATTGAAGTTTGACTATATATACCTAGCTTATATTATACCTAATACAAGATTTTCAGTAGGCTTAAGTATATTTTAAAAGAATAAATAAATAAGAGTCGCACTAAAAACCTGATGGTGGTTCAGATAAAAAAACGTAAGCACCACAGGGACCCCTAAATCTTGTCTACCCCTTCTAGAAAAAAATACTAGAACACACTATTTGTCATTTAAATAAAAATATATTGGATGTTAGCAAAGTTTATTAGTTATTTTAGTAATGTAGAAAAATTTACTGGATAGACATTAAACGAGTATCATCACTAAAATAATTAGTAAACTTTGCTAGCATACAATATACTTTTATTTAAATGACAAATAGTGTTTGTCTCTCCCAGACAAGGTGCATATGTAAACTATTCAAGAATATTATCTAAATGACATAATGTCTATCCAGTAAATTTTCCTACATTACTAAAATTACTAATAAACTTTGCTGGCATACAATATATTTTTATTTAAATGACAAAAAGTGTTTGTCTCTTTTAGACAAGAAGCATATGTAAACTATTCAAGAATATTATCTAAATTACATAATGTCTATCCAGTAAATTTTTCTAGAAGGGGTAGACAAGGTTTTGGTTGTCCCTGTGGTGCTTACGTTTTTTATCTATCTGAACCAAGGTTTTTTTTTCTGTGTAGTTGCCATCAAATCTTTCAATTCGTGCCAGTGGCAAGCGCCAGTACGTAAGTTGACGACAACTGTCTTCTCATAAAGGGTCATAGGAAAATATTATTTAATTAAATAGCAATTTAGTAATGAATTGATATCAGAAACTCAATAATTGAATAATTGCAAGACAGGCAGATTGAGTTAAAACAATTATGGAACAATAAATGTGAGAAATAAAACTGGAAAATAAAATAATAAGAAGATATAGTTTTCAAAGACCAATTTGTATAATGGCCTGTCTTCTGTCTTCACTATATTCTCATTTTTATTATTGTTTTTTTCACCAGTTTCTCCATCGACCGACAGCAGCAATAAAACACGAAGCAAGCAATTAAATAATTCCTGCTAATGGCCGTAGAGAAAACTGTTAAATTTAAAGTGATTGTTCTCAAATAACTTTTCTATTTTTACGATTCCCAATGTACGATGTTGATGAGAAAATTGCTAGGCGGCATCTGTTTAGTAGTGGAACTATTAAAATATGTTATTGAATTGAATTTGTGAGGCAGATTAATGGAATTAAGGATGGGTTAAGTGTTTATCTATTGACCTTGATTTGCGACTATCCAACTCTTGGAATTTATTATTTGGATACAAACCAGCCTTCATGCAAATATTGGCAATTAAGGCATTGTGCCGTTTCATCGCGTCAGAACGTTGAAGCAACCTCCGTGAGGTACAAGCGAAACTGATCACTCTTCGCACACTCACTTGCGTTCCCATAAAGGCCTAGATATCGATAGTTTTATGTATACGAAAAGAATCCATATCGTATTTGGAGGAATCTTAACATTTACAAACAAATGAGAAATATACAGGTTGGGCGATTTTAATGCTCTTTCGTTAAGAATAAATACACAAAACGGTTGTTCAGGACAGTAGTAATAATTTTATGAAGATCAAAGGCACTTTGAAAAAAATCTAAATCTAAATACTAAGAATTCTATTCACTGATATTGTACTTCAATGTGAGAATGGACTATATATCTTCAAATTAGTCTTAACCTCTATGTTATACCTTAGAATTCATCGCCTTACCTATATGCTTAACTAGATCCATATATATTTTGATATTATTTAGTGCTATTTACCTATACTTATATTGTATAACGCTAAAACACTTTTAAAAATGATTACTTAACACATACAAGATGAAAAGCATAAAGGCATATAAATTCTACACGTGTTTGGACCACATTTTAATTAAAAACCATTTTTCGTTATTTACATCCTCCAACTAAAAAGAAAAAAACTGACATTGATTAACAGTTCAATTATGTTTTACATCCGGAAATGTGCTTCTACTTTAGTTACAGTGTGAATCAGTAAAAAATAGTAGTAGGTAGCTAAGTGTCATGGCCCCACGTTATTTGCACATTGATGCGTTATCAAAAAAATTAAGCTCTGCCTGTTTTGCGTTAAGATCAGTTTCCAAAGAACTTAACTTGTCAACTTCCATAACAGTCTACTTTTCACTCTTCGAGTCCCATCTTCGATACGCGCTCCCATTCTGGGGTACATGCTGTGCAACACAATTTGGGCGTATTTTTAGATTACAAAAAAGAGCTATTCGATACTCTCTGAGATTGCACTATAGAGCCTATTGCCAGGACTTCTTCAGAAAATTTTAAATACTAACACTACCTTCCTTATTCATATTGGAATCGGTCTGCTTAATCCGCAAACACCTGTCTGAAAGACCATTCCTTAACCATCTCCGTAGAAACTCCGATCATGATCTTTATCTGCCAGCCCCATCCTCCGAATTAATCAAAAGCTCGATTATATACAATGCAAAAAAAATGCACAACCATCTGCCAGTGGAAATCAAATTGTTATCATCCCTTCCTCGATTCCGTAAAGTTCTAAAGACGTATTTATTAGAAAAAGCTTTTTATACAGTAGGTGACTTTTTGACTGTGCATTAATTTTTGAGCGATTCACACACTGGATAGTAGTTAGTAGTTTGTATTGTGTGTTTTGTATATATATGTATACGTATTGAACTGTAGAATATTTACTTAATTAGTTTACTTTAAGTATCTTAATTGATTTATTTATTTATTTATTTGACGATGTAACTGTATGGATTAATTATTATTCTTATGTTTTGTTTGTTTACCTGTCTACAAATTATTTTTAATTTTTTGAAACATATATAATATTTATATTTATTTCCTTTTTTTATTGTTATTTTTTTTTCTTAATTAAATATATTAATAATCCGTTGACAGTTCATTCATAAATCTCTCCTAAAGAGCCGCTGAATTCATTATATTCTACTCTACTAAGTCTATGCTTATACAGTTGTATGTGTAAAACTTATATAAAATAATAAAATTCTGTGATTTTATAGATGACACTTGTGTAATGTGCTCTCCGTTGATCATTAGAGTAACGGGTCTTGGTGATTTTGAGAATACCATCAGTTTGGTCTTGGATGTATTCATATAAAGCCCAAAGTTCTCACTATACTCCACAATAAGGTTCATAAAGGATTGAAGTTCTGTTATACTGCTGGCTATTACGACGGTATCATCTGCGTATCGAAAGTTACTTATATTGATTCCATTGATCTTTGTGCCTGCAGTTGAATTTTCGAGAGCTTCGATGAATATTGCCTCAGAGTAGAGATTAAACAGTAGTGAGGACAGTACACAACCTTGTCGCACGCCCCTTCTTATTGCTATTTCTTCTGATGTGGTGATTTTGACTGTTGCTGTTTGGTGCCAATAAAGTTCAGTAATGATCCTTAGATCTTGAGCATCGATCCCGGTTGATTTTAGGATGTTGATCATTTTTTGATGTGACACACAATCAAAAGCTTTTTTATAATCAATAACACGCGAATACATCGACGTTCATGTCCCTACATCTCTGAGTCAGCACATTCAAAGAGAAAAGAGCCTCTCGGGTACCCGTTCCATTCCTAAAGCCAAATTGCGAGCGATCAATTACGGACTCACAGTTTTTGTATATGCGGTTATGAATGATCCGCAAGAATATCTTCAAGGCGTGGGACATCAAACTGATCATGCGGTATTCGTCACATTGTGATGCCTTGTTCTTCTTTGGCAAAGTAACAAAGGTGGATCTTAGCCAGTCTGTGGGTATTTTTCCGGCTCTGTACATTCGGTTAAATACAGTAGTAATGAGATTTAGACCAACCCCGTCCTCGGCAGCTGCAAGTTTAAATGTTTCCGCATGCACGTTGTCAGGACCAACTGCTCTTCTGTTCTTTTGTAGTTTAATTGCATGTTTGACCTCTTCTTTTGTAATTTCAGGAGCCCTTTCGTTGATTTCGTATATATCAGGGGGTGAGTCTGGTCTCATGTCATTAAAGAGATTTTCGGTATATTCTTTCCACCTTTTTAGTTTCTCATCTACTCCTATAAGAATTTCATTGTTGGAGCCCCTTAATATTCCACTATGACCTCTCCGCTGCCTGCCTGTAAGCTCTTTGATATTCCTGTGTAAGTTAAATAGATCGTGCTTCTTCTGAAGTATTTCTATTTCCGTGCATTTGTTCGCCAACCATGATTCTTTGGCTTGTCTGCATTTCGCACGAATGAGCCTGTTAATTTCGTCATATTTATCTGTATTGTTGTGTTTTTGTTCTCTTCGTTCATTCATAAGTGTGAGGATTTCATCAGTCATCCACTCCTGTTTTTTTGGTGCTATTTGTAAATCCAATATCAGTCTCCTGGGTCGTAGTTAACGCCTTCTTCAGAGCTTCCCATGAAGACTCAATGTCTTCATCTGATACGTTGTTTATAGATCTCTCAACTTCTTTCAACCTGTTCTCAAGTTTTTGACTGATTTGTGTTCTTTCTGCCAGATTCTCGAGTTTCCCTATATCAATACGTTTCTGTCGTGGGGCCAGTTTAGATCTAACAAAGCGGTGTATTTTAATGTCCATCACAACTGGGTTGTGGTCGCTGTTGATATCTGCTCCAGGGTATGTTTTGACTGATTTATATTCGTGTCTTACGAGAATGTAATCTATTTGATTTCTTACTATATGTCCGTCTCGATCAGCTGGTTTATTTAACCAGATTTTATTCTATACATCACGTATTCTGAACTAGGGCCCCTATTTGGCGGATGTATTAAAAGTTCCTTTAGCATTTTTGGGTTATTTGTTAAAATAAGGAAGTTAATGATGCTATTTACATCTTTTTAAAAAGTATAAGCTATAGCTATGGCCACTCTGTATACATATATTGCAACTGTTCATATTTCTTATTGTATAACGAGTCTCGTGTGGTTTTTATTGAATTTAATAAAAGTGTTTTGTTGCGAGTTTTATTGTTGCTTTCTGGTGCGTCTCTATTATGTATCTGAAACAAAGCAGCAATAGATCCGGGTTTATAATATAATTCCTTCCGTTTTGTTGGTTTTCTTTTCGCTGTGGCGGCATCGGCACTACCACGTCCTTCTGTTTCAAAACTTTCATGTATAATATTGGTCCGGATACAATAGAATTATATTAAAAAACCTTATAATGTAGCATGTGGTGCACCACTTTACGTCTCTGGTTATGAAATAGCGCGTATTTATGTTAATGCTTTTTATGGAAATTCCTGCTCCAGCGAAGCGACTTAAGCAAAATAGCTCTTCCCTCTGAAACTAGCGCCCGTTGTTGCTTTTGGTTACTAGAATGTGACGGTTTAATATTTTCTTTATTAAATTTTCTTTTGGCAACATTAGTTGGTTAGACACGTCGCGTTGCATCGTGTACAATTCAAAGTTTTTAAATTGTTCAAGTTTTTGATTTCACCTGGGTTTTTTTTCGCAATTACCTGCAACATGGGGTTAGCTGAACGGATAATTTGGTCGGAGGAATTTTTCCTTGATGTTTTCCAAGTTAACTACGAGGGAAGCTATTTGTTTTTTATTTATTGACAAACATTTTGTCAATAGAGCAAAATTTGTGTTTTTCACAAGCATACATAGTGCGCGAAATTCAATTAACATTTCTCTGATAGTCAAGAGGCTATAAAATCTTTAAGTTTATTAAAAACAGTGTGAAATTATCAAAACAAGCTTGTAAATGTCGGAAAAAAACAAGAATCTTAGTCTAGTCTGGATCTCTGGTTACTCTGAAATGTTCATATATACATTTCAAGCAAATGTGCTGTGCTGTGAGGGGTTTAGCATGTAGGATTTTATGAATTGCGACATGCAGTCACAATTGCCAACCTCCAGTCCATAATATTGCGCAAATATCCATAGTATACGCATTTTCCGTTACCCAAAGCTTATATAAAACTGATTTTCCAAGATGAGAGACGTTCCTGTTTTTTATAACTTCACCAAGATTTTGTTCATGTAGTTTTGATGATCCGCTATTGTCTGTAGGTACATAAAAAAAGAAATAAATAAAATACCAGGACAAGAGTTGCGATGCACGAATATTTTTTTTAAAAAGAGAAAGAAAGAAAGGAAGGAGCTTATCGCTGAAAACAGATGTTCGAGTTCTCTAAAGCAGCTTTAGTAAATACTATACATGTATATATCTACACTCAAACTAATTCGACATAAAAGACGAAATATAACATACTTTTATTCAGATTTATGTGAATTAAGAAATTATTTTTTATTAGAACAACAGTGGAAGATCTGATCTGTTGAAATAGTCATTATTGTTATAATCCAACGTTTGTGAAACTTCCCACAAGAAATTCTTTTTGGAGATATCGAAAGGCGAGTAAACAATTGATTTAGAGGTTGGGTTTTGGAACATGTTTACTAAATAAATCAAATAAAGTATCTCACAAAACCAACAGCGAAACAATAAAAATAAATATTAAACCAAAACATTCTTGAAACTTGAAGCAAGCACAACATAACCAAAATAAAAAAAAATCGATTCCTTACATAGGATACAAAAAAAAAACGCATTTTGGGAACTAGAGGAAGGAGTAGAAAATAAAAATGCAATATTATTTTTTGCTCTCCTTCGAAAGTTATTATTTCAAATATATTTGTGATTTGAGCTATACCGATGCAAAATATCGTTAGCCAGTAGGTGTATTATAGAGACATTGATGCGGCAAAATTATTAATTAAACACCCTGTATACGTGTATATTACTGCTTGATGCAATCTTGTAAGTGATGATCCCATTTTGATTGCTTGACGGTTCTGTAAACAAGTGAGCAATTTTCTGGCCACCCACTAGTATTGTAATATACTATATAACTAGCTAACTACACACCCTATGTTTATTTATCTAATATGCACCCTTCGTAAACATAACCACAATTATATACTATTTAGGGGAGGTTAACATTCAATATGGTAAAATTTAATAGGGTCTATGAATTTTGGCATATTATATCCATATGATATTTCAGAAACATATTCAATTGAATTTGTGGTTACTGCTACATGCATTGGCAAGCCAAAAAGATAATGTATCATACATCATTCATGCAATATACATTGAGAATCCTAAGAACAATATTTAATCTACCGAATGATTCTTTTCATAATTGTATTTATATACTAATTTTTAACGGGCATATTAAAAATAAGAGAATGTTTTTACTACAAACTATGAGTCATTATAGGGGTCCCCGCACTACTCTGACATGTATTCCTTTAATTTGTTACCATACACAATATGAGGACAGGTGGAAAATCTTTCTTGCTGAAAACTACTTTTACTCTTACAGGAATATATCGAACGCTTGCATATAACATTGCGTGCTGCTTCATTGATGATTCATGCAATTGTGTTTGTTTATTTCCTCTTGAATGGATTTTAGTAGGTAGTAATGGACTGTGTTATTGGTTACATTATTTTTGTGTCGTTTAACAAGGGTTAATAACTTTCGATTGTTTCATTTGATCAACCACCATTTCATTTTTAATGGTAGATAACCGTGGAATTTCTGTTATGGCCAACCAAATTGATGACCTAAAAAGTTTGAAGGAAGTATCGGTGGGTCACTGTCTGACAATAAATCCGGAAAAATCTAAGGCTATGCTATTTTGTAAACCGCATTTGCGCAAGATTATCGAAAATCAGTTAACACCAAGTATGGCAGGTGACCGGATTTCTTTTGTTAGATATGCAAAAAGTCTCAAGTTTGAAAGAGGAGCATCTGCGAGGTTGCGTGAAATTGGATGGTTTACGATGAAGGAACGCAGAATATATCAAATGTATGTCTTATTTAACAAGGTCATAGTCTTGAAATTGCCCAGATATCTATATCAAAAAATTAAATTTCGTCATGATCAGCACCACCTAGATCTAAGGCATAAGTTAGTAATAACCATGCCACAACACAGAAGTGCAATGTTTGAACGGTCATTCTCATACACGGTTCCCTGCATGTATAATAGAATTCCTGAGGAGTCTAAATTGTTACGCCCATGTATGTTCAGTAAGTTTTTGAAATTGAAACTATTGGAATTTGTGTGATTAACTTGGTACTTGATTTGTGTGTTATATTATGTTGTATTTCTATATATTATGTAATTACTGCAGTGTTATAGGTTGGAATTGTATTTATCTAATTTTGACCTAGTCTCAACTTCGCCAATTGTGTTTCTTGATATAATGCAATAAAGCCCAATTATTATTATTATTATTAATCATAGTCAGAGTTAAGAAAAACCAACGACATTGACGAAAAATGGTAAATTGACAATATTTCGAAAATTGCAAATTTTCGAAATAGACTATCCATTACAAAGTCGCCTTTATTTTGAATGCTAAATACGATCCAGGGGTTCCAATTGAAAATTTTGAGTTTCAACTGTGTTTTTCGCTTAATTTTTAATATAATTTTTGTGCCACCCTGAAATGACGAAATATATTGGGGCAAAAAGTGATCTTCCTTTACAAGAAGATCAAGAAAAATGCTTTACTAAATGCCTCCCTAATGAAAACAATTAGTGAAATGGGCTTGTTTAACAAAACAAGACTTAAAATCCGAGAGTTTGTGTCAACCACTATACTTTCACCAGACGGCCGTTTCGTCGATCCACGACTCATCAGTGGTGATCGGTCAGTAGTTGACAGCCAAACTTTTTTTTTTTTTGATATCGGCCAAGGCAGAGAAATCATCATGACACCTAGGGAGTTCCTTACCACTTCCCTAGGTAGTGTGGGACTCTAACCCTAACTAAAACTCTGCCTTATCTTTGTAGTATGGCTCGGGAACCCTCCCTTTTCCATGTACTCGCTTGATTGTCCTCTGTTGCTGTTGTCTTCTGATGTTGATTGTCGTCTGTTGCTGTTGTCCTCTGTTGGTGGTGCCTAGAACACTCTGAAACATAACTTTAGATTAGTATACCTGACCTGAAAGAAGCAATATTAATTGGTGTCCTAATCCTGTGGATTCCTTCGTCAGAGTTGACTCCGCGGTCTCCGGTACCGCCTGGCACCGTCTTCTACGTTGTAGTTGACTGCTTCGCGAATCAGTGGGTTTGCATGGGTCTCTGCCATTGCAAAGACCTTCTGGGCTCTCAACCTCATGACGTCCCTGAGGCCGTCGAGTTTGAGGTCCCTTCGGATCTGTGCGTTTGACACAAACCAGGGTGCACCCACTGCCATCCTTCTTGCCTTGTTCTCCGTGGCCTCCAATCGTTTCAGGTACGATGGTGCCGCGTATCCCCATGCTGAACTGGCATAGGTCAAGGCAGGTCGCACGACTGCCTTAACCATTTGGAGCTTGACCTGCAAGGGCATCTTGCCCCTTCTGCAGATCATCGGGTAGAGCTTCGACATGATGCCTTTGGCATTCGCGATGCTCTTCTCGATGTGCGGTCTCCATGACAGGGATCTGTCCAAAGTTACCCCCAGGTACTTTGCAGTGTCCTGCCATTGTATGTCAGTACCCTCGATGTTGACGAAGTCGTCGGGGCGCACTTGTCTTCTTCTGATGAGGAGCGCGGTGCTCTTCTCGGCATTAATCTTGGTCTTCCACCTGGTGCACCATTCGGTAAAGTTGTCCGCTGCTCGCTGTAGGTATCTTGTCACCAATTCCGCACTGCGAATGCGGGCAATCAGGGCGGTGTCGTCTGCGTAGAGTGCCAAGATGTTCTGGTCTGTCCTTGGGATGTCGCTGGTAAAGATGGAGAAAAGATGGGGGGATAGTACGGACCCCTGCGGCACGCCGGCCTCCAGGGTCCGTGATTCCGAGACCTCCTTCCCTGTCCTGACGCGAATTTGCCTGTCCTGTAGGTAGGAGTCTGCTAGCTTGATCATCGCTGGTGGGTATCCTAATGTGTGCATCTTAGATAGATAGATAGATGAGTCCTTCCTGCCAGACCCTGTCGAAGGCTCTGGCCACATCCAGAAATACGATTCCCGTGACCTGGCGCCAGTTTAGTCCTTGTGCTGCATGCTCAACGAGTCTTAGCAGTTGCAACTCCGTGTTGTGATTGGCTCTGAACCCAAACTGCTCGTCGGGGATTACTTCCAGTTCATCCGAGAACTCGCGAAGTCGCCAGAGGATAATTCGTTCTGCTATCTTGGACAGGGCGTTTAGTAAACTGATGGGCCTGTAGTTCTGAGGGAACTTCAGGTCCTTGCCCTGCTTAGGTAGCATCACTACTATAGCCTCTTTCCACTTCGCAGGAAAGTGTCCCAGTCGTAAGATGCCGGACAGCCAAACTCTCGTAAATAATGTGGTATATACCCCACACGGTACAGAGATGTAAAAGGATGTGTTTGGCGACATCTAGTTATCGTTGGTAGTACGCCGAGTGAACAGTTCCTATGTCGGCTGCCTGGGAGGTCTCTGACCCCATAAAGCAACTACCAACACATAGACGCGCCGATACTCCCTTAAGCGGGACCGCCTATATTTGAAATGGGCTTGTTTATATATATATTTATATTATTGGGCCTGAAAAATAGATTATTTGTTACTGACACTAAATTGTTTCTGTTTCTCTCGAAGTGTAGAGCTTTGTATTTATTATTTGTCCACTTGTCAACTCCATTGTATGACATACTGTACACTATGTTCTCAGTGTTGAAAGAAAAATTCGTTATTATTAACATTAGCCGGGAACCTGTTGAAGACTTTAAAGCTATATTATCTATTAGGAACGAAATATTCAATTTCCTTTGAAAATAAAGTTGGAGAAAATTATATTTGCAGACTCGTCTATTGCTACTTAATTTATGTTATATATAAAAGCAAATTGAATGCTTTAGACTCTACCTTCTATGCCACTTTGAAATTACAAAAGAGATGCACCGCAAAATTGCCTTGTTAGAATGTATTTTCGTTCTTATGAAATGAATTTGAAGTATCATAATTAGGAAGGCCTGAAATATTCGACAGTACAGACGGAGAAACGTAGTTAGTTTAAGAATTATATTCAAATCGATCACTTCTCTAACAATAACATATTGAAAGAGATTTTTATATAAACAATAAAATGAGTCAATACAGTGTAAGTGAAGATATAAAAATATTATTGAACACAAGAGATTTTATGATACGGGCACGAAAGTATTATGGGTAGAAATCGCAAGAGTCTTTTTCCACAGATCGTGGGAAAGCTTAAGGAATCGGTATCGTCGTCATATTGTAGGCAAATTTAGAAATCCACAATACCGTCTTACCGATGAAGAAATACGGTTACTAGAACTTTGTATTCAGAAAAAGCGTCTTGTTCCAGCTGTATTTCGTCGTAGTCGTGATAAGAGAGATCAACCATGCGGAAGCAAAACCAACTTAGAGAGTTTCTGCGTTGAAATCAGTGATGGTAAGAGAGGCGAGCCATCCTGTAGTAAAACCAGTTTAGATAGTTTCTGCGTTGAAATCAGTGATGATGAGATGGATAAGTGACAGTGATTCTGATTAATTAAAAATGGTTAAGAGAAATGGATCCAATGCATGCAAAAATGAAGTGTGTTAGTTATCTACAAAGGTGAAGATTTCACTTAAAAAATATTCGATTTTAATATTTCATCAAAAATAGTGCAAGAATTATTTTTCTAGAAACTCAGTAGTCTGTGGAGCACTTTGTATACGACTTGAGTGTCTGTAAAATATGCGTTCGGGCATATTGTTTTCAGTTTTCAGTAATTGCAATGCATATGTTAATTAGAAAACAGACAAAACAATGGTGCATCTACCGTAAGAATTCCTCTGTTGTCTGCCGTATTGTACATAATAATAAAGAGGCACATCGTGGACTAGTTTGACACAAACTTATTGCATGATGCTTATTTTTAGCACACATAATGGGCCGTATTCATACAACTGAAGGATATCCTTGTAAGTATAAGGTAGACGTATAAGGTTTTGAGTTGAAGAAAAAAGAATGAGGAGTAATAAGCATTTCCTTTTTTTGATAGGAGTAGTTCTAGTTTGCAATACGCCCATGCAGAAAAAATCTCTTACAAGCATGGATCTGTGATTTATATTTCGTAGATAATTCCAATAAATAAAGAAAATCGTTATTCATTGGGTAATTCAGTTTAAATTTATTATTAAACAAGTACTAAGATCAGGATCTATGATTGAGGTTCTTAGTTTGAAGAATATCCTCACATCAATTCAAATGATTGAATTGAATTGTAGGTACACGTGTTCATCTGCGCTGTAATCTTTAAAACTATGTTGCGAAAAGAATGTTCACTTAGAAAATGTAAATAGAAAATAAATTGGAAGTATGTGTAGTGGAATAGTTTCAACAATAGGCACCCAAAACAACAAAAGAGCAATTTGTCTAATTTTAGTTGCTGCTGTTGCGGGTCGCCATCCAAAATAAACAGAATACATTTTAAAATAGATCAAAACAGAACCAACTGTTTACGAGTTATAAATAATTTTAATTATTTTATGTTATTAATTATAATACATGGTGGTCCAATAAAAACGAATATATAATGTAAGTATGTTCTCGGAAAACCAAGTTGCATTAGGATGGCACACTTTGGACTACTTTTTGGGCACGACACACTTTGGAGGCACAATGTCAACATTTATACTATTTTCACTCAAGAATAAAGGCAAAGTGGTGACAAAATTCTGTATTCAAATGAGGCTAAAGTTAGCCCAAATGTGAGTCCGAAATGTGTTTTATATTTGGCCAGCATATGCCATTAATTACCTCTATAATGTATCTAAAATATTATTGCATTGCGTGCAACTTGACTTTCCAAAACACGGTAATATGCATACCTATATATTCGCAAAAACAAGATTTTTCTTCGAAAAGGCAAGAATTACTATTTGGACTAATTTTATTTTTTGTTTTCAGGCCATTTTCACCACTCATCGCTTATCAGTTTCGACTCCATTGAGAACAAGGAGTTTCAAGCCGCCCTGGGACAAACAATAATTCTTCCATGCACAGTGCGAAATCTAAAGGATAAAGTGGTACAACTACACATTCACCTTTTTGTTGTCATGAATTACTTTCGATTATCCTTCTAGGTTTCCTGGATACGTTCGCGGGATCTTCATATATTAACATCAGCCGGGTTCAAGTTTTCCAACGATAATCGATTTACACCAGTGCATGAGGACAATCTTCCCGACTTTTGGGGATTAAAAATCGATAATGTTAAACCAAATGATGCTGGTCAATATGAGTGTCAAGTCAATACTGATCCAAAAATGAGTTTAGCGCTAAAACTGATCATAAGTAGTGGTGAGTTTTAATTTTAAAATCATATTTTCTGTTTTTTTTTTTGTGAATACCGACACAAAATACGGATAAAGTGAAGAGGAAAAACAAAAGAAAGACGACGTTCTGACTTTGATAAATTATTTAACAGCTAGATAGGAGAAATTTTCTCACGCAACTCTAGCTGTCAGTCACTTTACCGCTTTGTGGATTTAGTTTCTCAAGGCGTTTTATTCAGGATTACCCAGGTAATACGTTTATAGAATTCTTTTCAATATAATGTTTAGATAATATCTTTGCAAAAAAGGAAACGTGAAATAATATATTCCTGGTTTTGTAATTATTATTGTTTGGAGTTGTTTCTCAAGGTACGACAGGGCGTTTTTGATTCCTCGGAATGTTAGGGATGAAAGTTAATGTTCTGGCCATTGATCTTTGAACTATCGGCGATCCAATCGAACACCGCGTTTCATCGGTTTATGGGGAATATTGTCCAGGAAAAACAATGATTGGCATGGGGTTTTCGATCATTGTAGCGAATCACTTGAAGACAATCTGAGGTGGCTTATTGAAGTGACCACTGCGGCAATTAAAATAGTCAACGATTTTTTTTGTGATTTTCAAATTTTTCATTTCAAACAAAAATATTTTTTACACAGAAATATTTAGGGGTTCTAGGTGAACTACAAATTATAAAAAAATATATGGAAACTAATCAGATTGATATCAATATCTTAACATTTACACTCTGTATACTTTATTTCTTTTTGGTTTTTAGATAAAGGGATAGTTTACGTTGCCTGTACACTTTTATTCATTGTCTCTATTTGATATTTAAAACAATTCCCATTCACCAAAGAGGCTCATTTATCTCCATTTCCATACAAATATATTTTTTATTAGAGCCAAACTGCTCTATATGAATATTTGTTGTAGATCAGACTACTTTCATCCCATCTAAATGGGTGAGTCGTGCCTTAATACATGGCCCCAAAGAGGTTTACATGGAAAACGGGTCCCCAATGGCATTCACATGTGAAATATCGTCCTTATCTGTTGGAGAAGGCGATGCTCACGCCTGGTTTTTTGCCTCTAAACCTAAAGTTTGGTGGTTAAAAGATGACCAACAAATTACGGACGAGGTAACGACAATTTATATTTATGTTAGTTTTAGAGTTGTGCCTCTATATATGCTATTAAGTTTGAGCATTGAGGCGTGAGATGTTTATTTTGTTGTTGTGTAATTAACAAAGCTTGATGTTGTATACGTACGGTTGTTTGGGCGCAAATAATTGTGGTTAAGGATGAAATGATTTTAGGCAAATTTTGTTTTACCAATAGACTTTTTTTTCTACTACACAATTCGATGCATCCGCCGCACAGTGGGGTATTTGGCCAATTTAGCAAGACAAAATTATACAAGAAAGACACTAAGTGCAAAACAGGTTCTAATAGTAAGGTTGGTTGTATAATTACTAAAATTGATAAATTAGCTAAGTTTTCTTACACAACGTAAATATACAGGGTGTCCTTGGCAAATAGAACAAGAAAACATCTAGGAGAAAATATTAAATACAAAATAGTTTTATAATGATCAAAAATATGGGTCAAATAGATTATTAAAAAAAACAAACAGGGTGTTTTGTAATTTGGGGTGTTTGGTGTATGTAACTTGATTAAAACACTGGTTACGGTATTTACAAAATTAAATATTTAATTACAGAACTTAATATGAATTTTGTATATTGAAGTACATTATTTACAATCATTACTAAACTTAAAATATGTATACAGTGTGGCACAAGATAAATGGTCGCCATAGTATTAGCAGACTAAATTAAAATATATATACAGTGTGGCACAAGAACAATGATGGTCGCCACAAGCACAGATTTAGAAGAAAATCGAGTTTCTAGATCTGTGACCACAAGTGTACCAAACAGTTTCACCACTTTAGAAAAATTCTAGGGGATAGATATTAATTGAAAATTAGTTACGTTTTTTTTTTACAAATTTATCCATATACAGGGTGTTCCAATTCTGACACCAACATACAACTAGCTTAGTTCTAAAAAAAAAAATATGCAAACATAATCAGAGCCGCTAGGGGAGTTATTTGGCCTTTATCTTCTTCTTCGTTCGATTATGTTGTGTAAGATTTTTAATATTTTTTCCACGGGTAGGAGTGCTAGCAATATTTTTTAAAACCTGTGCGGCATCTCTTTTTCCTGTAGACTGGAGCTGACTGTGTGTAGCAAATAAAATCTCACTGCAGCTTACATTGCTTCTTAACTGTTCTGTTTTTCGCAACTTAGTGCGATCACTTGCAAGCTCAAATGCTTTTATTGGACGACCTGCAGCCTGCTTTGGTAGTTGGGTAGTCAAGCCAATTTGTATTTTTTATCTAAGAACGTCTCATCGTTATAGTGATCAGCTGTCCATTTGCTTTTCATCTAGGATTTAAAATAAGAAAATTTTATTTTAACGTCTTTCATATCTTCTTCAGAATAATGGAATCGATTTTGCAGATGATGAAGAATAAAATCGTGGATACCCATATCAGTTTGTTCTCGCATAATGTTGAATAACTCCCTTTTAGTGATTAGAGTCACAAGTGATGGGTCTATAAAAAAACAGATATATTGATGATGTTATAATCTATTCGAAACGTTAAAACATTTTTTTTATTTTAAATGAATATTTGCAATAAAAATATCCAACACTTTTATTGATAAGGTATTATTATTATTAGAGAAGTTTCAACTTTAGGTTTTTAAAGAATATTAAATCCAATGAGACAAAAAAATATGGCAACCTCTATTTTTGTGTTAAAATAGACATAAACTGTAACAGTTTTAAAAACAATTTATATCAAAATAATTTTCGATTTGCAAATTTTTTTTAATTATGTATTTCGAACATAGTGCATAAAAATAGTGATGATTTTTTGGACACAGCGTATTATTAGAATGCCGAATTCACTAAAAAATCGGACAAAACCGGATGAGAATTTCATTGAGCTTGAAAGCAGAATAACTATACTTCATTCTAAAGTAAAAATTATAGCTGGGACTCGCTTGGAGATATAACAAATTTCGTACGGTTTTTTAAGTTCCTTATAAAAAGTAAGAAATAAAAACACTATTTTTGTCAAATATGATTATTAACAAAAGAAAAGTAAATAAAAGTGTACTTATGTACTATATATAACATAACTTACCTGAAAGACTAGATTCCATCATAAATTCTATTTAAAACAATGTCCAAGTACAAAAAAATTATCACACAAAGACACACTTTATATAACGAAATACTAACTGAAACACATGCTCTTATATAAATAGGCAGATATACACTAACCCTATACCCCTATGGGTAAAAACAGAGGTCCAAAAACAATATTTTATGGTTCTTTGTCTATCTGGCTTTATGATAGGTACATTTACTACCCATTTCTAACAAATTTACAAAATTGAATTTTGGCGCGCTAAATTAGGCAAATACCCCACTGTGCGCCGGGTAAAAGAATCCCTTCGGTGTGCGGCGTCTTCGACGAATCTGATCTTCAGAGTTGTCAAGAAAGAAGAAAGTCGTTGCAACAAATATCCGAAACCCCTAAATTTTGGCAAAGTTCATGCAGCCTATGCTCAGCCCTGACTGGATGTGCAACTAGACACTTTGTAGAATAATATTTTAACAATGTATACTTCTTGTAGTAGGTATTACATTAATGTTTTTACCCACATAGAACACACACAGTGTTTCATTATATTATATTGTTAGTGACGGTACGTAATATAAGAACTTTACCTCATATTAAATTTCCTTGTAGGAAAGCATGATTTGTTCTCTTCTTTTATACCTAAAGCACAATAATGTCTGTGCCGCTACATTGTGCAACGAATTTTAGCAACTCTGTAATGAATCGGGTGAAACTTATACTTTCAGTCTGGAGATCATCATACATACTGCGGATGCTGCTCGCAAGAGGATACTAAAGTTAATAAAACTCACAAAAGCAAAATTGATCATCAAAAATCTGGCCCAATGATTACAAGCCTGATCGAAAAATATTTAAAAACAGATAAACATAATTATGAAGTAACAATTTATTTGCATAAAACGGAGAATAAATTGTCCTAATTTCTAAACCAATCGACCAATTTAAGAACAAAATAAAAGGTTCCTAAAGAGAATCAAAATATCTTTAAAATAAGCTATATACTTGGTCTATTCTAAAGATGACACTCAACCCCTGAAGGCGTACGTACAAAAAGCAATTTATCTATCGAAACGTTCTAAAATGTGCATGTGTTTCAATTCAGAATGTTCTTTGCCGTACCTATTTAACGACAGCGATGGACCAATTTCTATGGACGTAAGACTAAAGGCAACAACAAGATCCTCTTCAAACTCCTCTGTCTCTCCGTTTCCCGTAACAAAACCTTTTATGTTTACAATATTTTATTAATAATTTACATTTTGTAACAGAGCAAAATTCATACGGAGTACAGATACGATGACATGGTAATCCTAAGCAAAATCCAGCTGTACACCGTATCCCGACAGGATGCAGGATTATATACTTGTATGCAGCCATCAACAAAACCGGATAGTGTTCGACTCATTGTTGTGGAAGGTATTTATAAGAGGTTACAATATTAAAATTTGTAATTAATTTCTGGTACCTACAGAATTTTGTTAGGTATGAAAAATTCATAGTATCTATTTACTTGCAGAAAATGAAATATCTGAGGCAATGCAACGAGATTCACCATCAAGCGTTAATTCCAGTGCAAAGATGTTTTGTACAAATTATTTTGTAGTTTTTTATTTTTGTATTCAAAGACTGTTGTTTATTGTAAATATTTAAATAAATTAATCTATATATTTTTTTATTTTGATTTTTATTCGTATCGAATGTTTTTATCCATTACTGGCTAATTGCCTGCTCCAAGACAAAATTAGTTATTGGACTGCTTGCTTGAACTCTTCAGAAAACATTTTGGAAGAAATTGCAGACGTCCTAACTTCAAGATTTTCAAAAAAATGATGATTGATAATAATCAAAGAGCAAGATAGTTATAGTGTATTTATTATTATTACATTGTGCCCATTCCACTGAACATATTAAACTGTGATTATTGCAAATGACAGACAGATTTAACCATATCTGTATTATGTTGGGCTAATAATTAATTATATGTATGTTACATGTAACTAGGAGAGATACATGTAATATAGTGCCTTAGATAAGGCAATTAAATGTCTCAGTTGGGAGCCTTGTTATAATCATTCTCAAAATAGATTTGACAAGACTTTGATATTCTATGATTGAAAGAAATACTTTAGAACCCAGTGATGTGTTGTGGATCAAAGTGCGGAATAAGGGGCGAATGTTGTTAAGGGTGGCATTAATACATTACACAGTAGTGTAAAATAATGAAAGTTTGAGGTTTTTCTTTAAATCTTTTAGTCGTTGGTTTGTAAAAAAACGAACGGGCAATGGAATTTACTGTTGTCCGGCCCTGTGGTTATGTCTGAGTTTTATGGTTTATATTAGTTTGGGAATATTATTTAGGTAGATTGTATACAAATATTTTAAACTCAGTCATAAAAATGTAAGGGTATATTTTCTGTTTATCTTGTCTTCCTTTGATATGGGTTTTACAACCTCTGTAAGTAAGATAAGAATAATACATTGAGTGCCTGTGATAAAGAATTTTATCTAGAAAAAGACCTTTTCTTTTGTCTAATATCCGTTGAACAGTAATAAAGACTCTGTAAAGATAAATAGGACTAGAAACAAATAGACCGTGTTTTTCTTATTCGAAGAATGACATGTTGAAATAACCGTTGGCCTAACATTTAAAATGCCTTTTTTCTGATTGGTTGATTTTCATTTATGTATTACCTGCTATGTAACTTTTATGAGGCATGCTGGAAAGGAATAAGACTTTAATGGCAGAATGGTCCTAGCATTGGTTGAGTAAAGAAGTGTTTTCTCTAATTATAAATGTTAAATTAAATATTTTAATTTGTTTTTTTGAACTTAGTAAATTTTCAGTTAAGAATTATTTTCTAGTTTTTGTTTAAAGACTAAGTTCATTTCTCATTTTATTCTAAAATAGTGAAATGTAAAGTTCCGTAAGTTTTGATATTGTTTAATTGAAGGCCTTTTTGTTTAATCAGTTTTTGTTATATAAAGTTTAAAGTTATTTCTTTAGTAGTTTGAAATAAATTCCGTTTTCACTAGTATGTTAAAGTCTCGTATAGGAATTAATATAATTATTCGAATTATGTAAAAGGATGTGTTTGGCGACATCTAGTTTTATTGTTGGTAGTACGCCGAGTGAACACAGTTCCTATATCGACTGCCTGGGAGGTCTCTGACCCCATAAAGCAACTACCAACACATAGACGCGCCGATACTCCCTTAAGCGGGATCGCATATATTTGGAATGGGCTTGTTTAACAAAACAAGACTTAAAATCTGAGAGTTTGTCTGTCAACCACTATACTTTCACCAGACGGCCGTTTCGTCGATCCACGACTCATCAGTGGTGATCGGTCAGTAGTCGACAGCCAAACTCTCGTAAATAATGTGGTATATACCACAAACGGTACAGAGATGTAATCCTTTTACATGGTGCATCTCTCGGCTGTAGTTGTTGACAAAATCATTGCTACAGCTCCAGGATTTGGAACCAACAGATGATTGATGGAAAAATATAATTTTATAATACTTGTCGGGACATTAGGTATCCCATGTAAACAACAACGACAATACTCGTATGCTGCAGTCTTCCCAGATGGGTTTCAAGGCTCACTAATTATCAAACAAGTCTCGTAGAAATAAAAACAAATTTTATTATTACAATCAACGTTACGTAATTGTTTTAATATAGTCATTAGCATTACTATTGGCGTTTACACAAAGTTATAGAAATAAAATGAAAACATACAACACTGACTGGATGCATGCCGCAAACTACACGAAACTTCCGTTACACTTGTTTTGAAACAGCAACGAAGAAAAAGTACCAGAAACTTGGTGTAGCGTTCGTTGTGTTGGAGAAGTTTTAATTTAAAATGAAATACTGTAATAAATTAACATCAAGATGTATAAAGTCAGATGTCGGAAGAGGCTATTCCGCTTGCTTACGACGAGTTTTGTGTGTTAAATTTTTATTATTAAATGGGGAAATAATTTATCGTTTCAATTTTAAATATGTGAATATATTAAATTTTGTTTAGTGTGCCAGAAATATTCAATTAGATGAGAAAATGTAAATAAGTAGTTGTTTTATTATTTGAACAACGGTTTTTGAAAAAGTTTGTTCTAATCCTAAATAACTTCGAATCTAGTCAGTTTTTGAAACTTTTCTTCTTCCCCAAACAAACAACATTCGTGCGACAGTTTTGTTTACATATGGAGTGTCTCAGAAACTCAAAGTTGTGATAAATATCTGAACCAATTCCCATGGCAACAGCGGAAGCATAGAGATTTTTCTTCTGTCAATAAAAAAGGTCTTCCTGCCGCCACTGGGAACGAAAATTTTAACTTACTAACCAAAAATTATTGTTCTTGAAATAAAAGTCGACCTCCACGAAACAAATTTAATAGATCTCTACTTCTTTAACACCAAAAATTATTTATCTTTATTTATTTTAGCCACATTTTCCATAATTCAATTTGGTTTATCTAAAACAATTGCAAATATAATGTATTTTCAAGTGATTCCATTATTTTTAACGTTTCATCATAGCCCAATAGAATCGCAACGTGAAGAAATAGAAGAACTCTATTAGACTGAGAATGCTGCAGCCGAGGAATAGTCCAAATATCCCCCCAATTTGTACTAAAAAAAAAAAAAGAAATACAAATCAAAGTCGTAGGTGCATTCGTATTGGTCCATGGTTTGGAGGTCTGAAAGCAGAAGGGAAAAAATCGGTTGTGTCGCCCTAAAACTTTCCCGACAAGATACGAGGCATGTTTTTTAAGTAAGTACCGTTTTGGAATTAAAAAAAGACGTGCAAAGATATCGCAATAATTTTATTTTTACATGAAAGCCTGTACCTTAATCTACTTTTCTACATAATTTCCGTGAATATTGAAGCACTTGTCATACCGTGGCACCAGTTTTTGAATACCCTCCTCATAAAATTCTGCCGCCTGACGCTGCATTGATTGTCTCATTACGAGGCAGAAACTCCACTAGCAATACTCCTTTTCTGTCCCAAAAAACTGTGCACATGATTTTCCGGGCAGAAATTGTTTGCTTAAACTTCACTCTTTTGGGTGATGATGAATGTCGCCATTCCATGGATTGTTGTTTCGATTCTGATGTGACGTAGGCCACCCATGTTTCGTCACCAGTAACAATTTGGTCTAAAAAATCTTCACCTTCATTGTGGTACCGCTCAAGGCAAGTCAATGCACTGCCTAAACGTTGGGTTTTGTGCAAATCCGTCAACGATATCCTTGCACGTCTTTTTTTAATTCCAAAACGGTACTTACTTAAAAACATGCATCGTATAATAAATATAATCAAAAATATATGACCTGCGTAACGAAACCGAATTCTAATAATTATTATTATTACTCGTATATGTAACTTACGTAATAAACTAACTAGTTTATTCAAAAATTAAAAGAAATATATTGCCAAAGCTAGGATTCGAACCCAGATTATTATGCTCAAAATATAAATAGTGGACCTCGTATTGGTGAGTTTTTTTAGTCTCTATCTAGAAAGCTACGATGCCTTAATTGCCCTGGATATGGAAATACGTAAACAGTATTGAATTAGATAAAAGCATTTACCAATCAGGTCTGTAATTGAGAAAATAACATTTCTAACATATTTTTGACTTGGAAACTTTATCGACATCGCCATAGTTGTAACCACTGGGTAAGGAGTATCACTTACTACTTCATCAATGTATATGGAAGTGTCACACTTCGGTAGACAGGAACAGAGTGATTCAAATCTATTTCCAGTTAGTTGGATTAATTGTTCTGAAAAATTAAATAATGTTATCGGTTCGGTTCATTGTAACATGTGTATTCACCAGAATATTTTGACAAACAGTACATTCCAGTCATGTTGCAAATTGGTTCCCCATCTGAAAAAAGACATAGTAGGGCATATAAGGATCCTCGTCTATTTCTCAAGTTACCAATAAAAGCATTAGAATTTTAATGTTCTCATTTAGCTGATGAACCAATAATTATTTGATTCCCTTCAACCAGAACAACTTAAACTTTAACGTATTCGTACCTATTCTCCTGTAAAAATACGGAGTACAGTTGCAATATTTCAGTGACAATCTAATTCTACATTCCATTCGACATAAATTGTGACTGTACACAGGACTATGTGCAAGTTCCTCAGCTTCATGAGTCAAACGACATTTTCTCTGACGTACGGTTAGCGCTTCTACATCTTCTGAAGTCCTTACCATAGCCACTTCGAACATAAACGTTTTGAATCTCTGCTGTTCGACAATAGTACACTTGCTTCTAATGTCTACAAGCTCGTTGCTGTCATGCAAACAGACCTATAATAACCTCATCATGACTACTAATTTCCTGATCAAATGTGAAATGAAACTTTAAGAACATACTCACTTCAAGATATGTCACTACATTTTGTTTAATAGCCCAGCCTGTCAAATCATTTAACTGATAAAAGATGCTTGAAAAGTTGTTTGGAAGTTGGCTGCTGTTAAAATATCTAAGAATAGCTCCTGTAAACAGCTCTGCTTTACTGTATAGATACTGAAAATACTTACTCTTTGGTATATGCTCGTCCCACACCAGGATTAAAAGCAGTACAAACACCCTTTTCCGTAAAAATACGAAAAAACGGTCTAGTTTGGTTTAATGGATAGTTAAAGGGAAGTTTCTGTCTTCTACCAGACTTATATGGACCAGTCAATGGCATCATAATACTTAGAATGTCTTGGTATTCCTCAGCCTTTAAGAGCTCTTTAACAGATCCATTCGCGTATTTCTCATATATATCGTAGTTGTGAAAGTTAGCTAAAGCCAGGTCTGTAAGATAGGGTTTGGCATCATCAAAGTTTTCCGGTAGGTGTTGATATTTTAAATAAATTTCGCTGTTTTTCCTACATGAAAGATAATACGAAATCAGTTAAATGCAAACCGACTGGAAATATCCTTACCGCTAATTCCCATCCCCAAAATTGCGAGGAATAAAAAACCTACCTATCTTTGAGGCGAATATAATTGCTAGATTCCAAATTTCCATAACATATCGTTACACTGGGATAGTTTAGTTTCCAGTTGAAAGAATTGCGGTCTACATTTACCACCACTGCATTGTCCTGATAACGGTACCATCCTGCAAGTCCTTGCAATATAGCACAATATCCACAAAAGCAGACAGCTACTAGCCAAAACATTCTAGAAAATCAAATTATCTTCATTCATTCATCAATAGACTTGGATTTTATGCTGATAATTTTTCTAAATTGTGAACAAACGCGGTTTACCCCGATGAAACTGTTTAAAAATCCAAATAACGCTAAAAGGTTTTCATTGTACTAATTACGCTACCTTTCAGTAAGTGATCTATTCCTCCATACAACTTGATTCAGTCCGTTTATTGATGACATCGATAGACAATAAATCACATGGTCTTTGAAACATTTCAATAATGATATTTTGCGAGTTCTTTTCATTTCAAAATTCTCTAGCCACAATACAAATCCGCTTTGTACGGAATTTTAGAAAATTATAAGTAGTAATGGTGGTACCTATGCGGAAAATGTTTTAAAGCGTCAGGTAACAACTGATTATTTTATTGTAACGCGCTGGCTGCGTGACATTTTACAATTTAAACTAATTAAAATTGTTAAATGCATTATTAAAAAGGGATTTTCGATTGGATAGTCATGCAAATGGGCGAATATAATATTGTGTAATGGACATTGTTTCCATATTTTAATAATTGCGTTTTGTCTGATTGAAAATGAAATTGTAACAAATATTTTACAGGGTGTTTGTGCAATATGCTCAGTACCTACACATTTTATTATTTGCTGAACAAAACACACAACTTATCAAAGCATGCATCTACAGAAAGCAGACTTGCCATGCCATGAAAACCTTCAAAATCTAGGGCAGGGTTCAAGAGAGAGAAACTTAATGCCAAAGTTACTTTTGCACATCCCCCTAATTTTGCCGTTGTGTGTATTTATATGTCAAAAAACTATCCCTGTACATACCTACATATTTTCCCACAAAGCCAGATAGAGTAAACAATGACAATATGCAAATTGCACGACCTCTAATACCGAAAATAACATGTCATGTCAGAGTAACGAGGGTATACAGCAACTAGAATATGAAAGCACAGAAAACTTTTTCATAAACTTCACCGAATTGAAATGTCACTAATTGGTTATAGCAGCGACACAATCATTTTCATAGCATAAAGTTTGGCAAAACCCCGGAAATTTCTTAGACGATATTGTTTTCCTCTTTATTATTAACAGAACCTAAATTTTACAGTTTTACAAATCAGTTATCAAGCGAATAGAGTATCGATCAATTAATTTCCCCGTTTTATCCTTTGCCGCTGTGAAACGCTAGTATAACAAGTTTAATCGTTGCCGTTATGCATTCACTGAAGAAGTTTCTTTAAGATCGGCCAAAATCAATTGTGCACGAAAACATTATTGATGCTGTGCAAAAACTGATCGTCATGTAACATACTTTGTCATTGAGGTAAGCCTGTGCCTTAGTTCCTTCAAAATACTAGTACATGAACATAATATTTGAGAAAAAGTTTGTTCTCGAACGATCCCACACAATTTGACGAAAGCTGAAAAAGATACGCAAAACTTGAAAAGTAATTGTCACATGTTTGTTCAAAATAACTGGTCATGAGGCAGCTGTACCTTAGAGGAACGTAAATGGGTTAATTTTTCTGATTGGTACGTGTTGTTGAAATAAGGAAAACAAACAATATTCGTAGAAAATGTCGAATTGAATAAATCGCGTGGTCAACGATTTTGGTCGGCAGAAGAAGCCATACATGATAATAAATAAGTTAGTTTGTTTTCTTTCCAGATTTTGTAAAGTCATAAACTGTAACCCTTGTGAACTCAAACTGGAAAAATCTCCAGATGGATACAAAATTAACGTTAACGAGATGAAAGGAAATAATGACATCGTTAGCTTCTTCTTAAATACAATACGACGATCTATATCGCATAATATAGGAAACTACTTAAAGAAAACTCTCGCCTTTTTTTCTTTTTGGAGAATCGATTGACGATGTCTTATCTACCTTACCTTATTTCGTAGTTTATGGCAATGCAAAGATAAGAATTAACTAGATTTTAAGCCTCGTTTGGTAGCAGGTTTATTACTGCAAGTTTTCTGACTCTAGGGAAATAATCTGGAAGTGCTTTAAGTTTAGAATTATACAGGAAGCTTCAGTTAAGGAGAGACAAATATATTTTATAATTTAGATAAAAGCAAGAAAGGATTTTTACTATAGCTTTTGTTTATCTCAATGGAGGATTGTTTTGGGCAAAATCCACGAAGCAAAATAACAATGAATTTGAAAAAAGTTGAGCTGTTTAATAAACGATTAAAAAAACTCTCTCTATTGAATATTTTCATCTTAATAGGCTCCAGATGACTGGTAACTTCTCTCTCCGAACCATATTTCATTCTATTGGAATTGAGGAGCAGTTCTCTGCTTTTATTTTTAAGGATTCTAGCTAAATTTCTACACTACATGTGCAGTGCTAAACCCTATCCCAGTTGTCAGTTCTAGTCTTTTCAAAGTAGAATTTAATTGACTTTGACCATCATCAGCAGCAGCAGCAATACTCCGGGCTTTGTATTGGCCTCGCTTGAGGAACAGGATTTGAAGTTAATATGAAAGCTAGTTGTTATGAGTTTAAACAGTTTTTCTTCAAATTTACTATACCTACACCGAGGTATTATTTTTGGAAAAAATAATGCTAAAGGTAGAATTTTCGAGTAACAAAATAAAAACAATTATTAATTGTTCTAGGCAAAATTTTTGAGAAGATACTCTTTAAACAATTATCCAACTAATTTGAAAGAAATAATTTAATTTCTCCGAAACAATTTGGATTTAGACCGAAACTTAACACCGTTTCAGCTATAGAAAACTTTATAAATAGCGTTATAACCGCTTTTGAGAGTAGAAGGTTTGTGGGGGCTTCTTTTCTTGATTTAACAAAGGCGTTTGATTGCGTTTCACACGATATCTTGTTGGGTAAACTGGAGCTATACGGTATGATTGCGAATTCGATACGTTTGCTGAGTTCCTATCTCACTGGTAGGAATGTCGTAACGATGTTTGAGTCAAAGTCTTCTCAGCCCTTGTGGAGTCCCACAGTGCTCGGTGCTCGGACCTCTATTGTGTTTGATTTTCATTAATGATTTACCGCTACATCTGCCATGCTCTGACCTGACATTGTTTGCAGACGATTCAACTATTGTCGATGTTGAACTGTCGAGTGATGTTCTGGCCTCAAGTATGATCAATTCACGGTCGAGGGCTGCGGACTGGTTTGCAGCTAACAAACTCTGTATGAATGCCAAATAAAACAGCTACAAATATTTACATTACGTGAGACGGATGTTGCTGTTTCTGATGGTCTGGTAAAGTTTTTGGGTGTCACTTTGGACCAAAAGCTAACCTGGGCGGGTCATGTCGAGGTTACCATTGCCAAGTTGTCTAAGGTTGTGTTCATGTTGCGAAGCTTGAAGGATGAAGTCTCTTTTAATGTTTTGAAATCAGCATATTATGGCCTTTTTCACAGTGTGGCTTCATATGCTTTGTCAATTTGGGGACACTCTTGTCATGCTAGTCGGGTATTTGCAATCCAAAGACGAGTGGTGCGAATAATGACAGATTTAAAGTTTAGAGAGGATGTCAGACCTAAATTTAAAGAATGTAAAATAATTACACTCCCGTGTCTCTATATCTACAATTCAATTATGTATGTGAAAAATAATTACAATCTGTACATAAGGCATGATGAAGCTCACAACCACAATACCAGAAACAAAAATGACATTCTTCCTGAATATATGAGGTTGGGCAGAAGCAGAAATTCTGTGAATTATTATGGTCCCACATGCTATAATCATTTGCCAGATAGTTTGAAAACACTGAGCCTTGCAATGTTCAAAAATAGATTGAAAAACTACTTAATTGACCAGGCTTTTTACTCCATTGATGAATTCCTCAGCACTGACTTTCTGTTTTGATTAAGTTATATACATTTCTATGTTTTTATGTTGTGTTCTGTAATATTTTAATATTTAATATGACTTGTGTAAACCTTTTTTGGTAATGACATGTAATGACAATAAATAAATAAAATAAATAAAATTAGGTGTACCAACTATTTTTTATTTTCTTTTATTAATATTTACATTCAGATATAATTACACAGTTAGGTATGTATGTTTCAATTTCGGATTTTCTTAGGTGGAATTAATGGAATCAGTACAGGATGATGAACACTTGTGATAGTATACATATTTCTAGGCGAGTTAGAGAAAAAATTATCTACATACTCCGAGCTTCAATTTTGTGAAATACTGAATGCCGAAAACTGCACATCGATATATTGAACTGTTGGCAGGGTCAATTTTGTTCATTTTTGACACACTTCCGTAGGTGAGAAGGTTTTTCTACAGTTTAGAATACATGACAGGGAAACACCCGTCGTTCAGGTTCACGAAATTTTTCAATCACTGCATACTAGATTTACAAAATTCATCTAAAATAATCTAAAATAGAAATAGAAGAAAAGTAGAGGAAAATATTCCTAAATAGAGAAATTACGTTAGTGGATCAAAAATGCACAAAATTAAATTTTAAATGTTTCAAAAACGTCTGAACATGACATGATTACCAAAGTTTGTCCAGAATCTTACGTAAAATTCAAAAATTTAATACGATACGGTATGTCTCATTTGAAATAAGCGAGTTGACTTCAACTTTCCCAATATCTATCGCGCTTATTCCCGCAGAGACAACCTGTATAAAAATCTGACAGTAGAAATATTTGTCACCAACCTTTGAGACCAAATTCCATTTATCCATTCATAAATTTTCTTAACTAGATATATGAGCAAAATCAGATTTGAAGATGAGCATAACATTTTATTGCGTCCTGGTATTTTTCAAAACATCTATTTAAACATTCATGATTGGAAAGTTATGATTCGTCGAAGTATGTTACGTATATTATTTATTTATTTGAGTTACATTTTTTTTTGTACAATTTTAGCGCACTGGCTGAACGAAAAATGTCGCACTGAAGCCCGTGGTACGATAATATTTACGGCTTCTTGAAACGAGAGCCTTTATTTGTGTTATATTTTGATAATATAAACTTAGCTGGTTTAAGCATGGCATTTCGGCTGAACATGAAGCTTCAGTAGAACAAATTGCGTTCAACGCAGTGACGTACGTATATACAGGTTGAAACCAAAACGCTACTTACCTATGTAATGATCTAGGCCTACCTTCAGCGTTCTTCCAAACTAACGTTAACGTGTTTGTTTGAAAGAACTATTATACCTAATTAAATTAACGTTAATTATCTACTATAATAATAAAATTTCTGTATAAATATTTATTTACAATATATTATTTTGATTTTTCATAAATATTGATTGGACGTATAATTTATAATATTTTTATAAATATATTTACACAACAGATTTAACATGTTATAAAAAACGAGAGGCGTGTCACTCCTGAAATCAGGTGCATATTTTGTACTAAATCAAATAAATCATTCAACTGAAATCTGTTAAATCAAAAATCACTGAAATCAAGTATTATTTTGAAAAACAAATTTAATCAAAGTCCCTCCTTTATAATATTAATTTTACACAAAATGTGACTATTTTCAAAATAATTCTATAAAATGAAAATTCATTTCCTTCTCTATAGTATATTGAATGTAAATTAAATTCTGTGATAATTACTAAAAAAAGAATCTAACACAACAACTATTTCTCACAAACTTAACTTGATTTGACAGAAGTTTTTCTTTCCTAAACTAACACGGTGTTTCGAAGAAAAAAATAAAATTCGAGAAAAACTGTACTTATAGGTGGAGGTGTAAGACAGGGATGTGTCCTCTCCCCACTTCTGTTTAACATTTACTCTGAAACTATCTTCCAGGAAGCTCTCGAAGGACAACAATTAGGCATCAAAGTAAATGGCACATGGATCAACAATATACGGTATGCAGACAACACAGTCCTGATAGCAGACAATATGAATGACTTCCAAAGACTCCTGGACATGGTTGGAATGCACGGCCGACGCATGGGAATCAACATCAACATAAAAAAGACAAAATTCCTAGTAATCAGCCGCAAATTGGATGAGTTCCGGAATGCGCAACTTACATACGATAGTGAAGACATAGAACGAGTTAAAAAGTTTAACTATCTTGGGACTTGGATATGTGAAGACTGGTCTTCAGATGCAGAAATCAGGTACAGGATAGAAAAAGCGAGGAGCTCATTCATGAGATTCAAAAACGTCTTTACGAACTCTGACTTTGACCTCAATCTCAGAATAAGATTCACAAAGTGTTATGTATGGTCCGTACTGTTGTATGGTGTGGAAGGCTGGACAGTGAAGGTTAGCACAATGAATAGGCTAGAAGCATTTGAAATGTGGATCTATCGAAGAATCCTTAAAGTCCCATGGACAGCAAGAAAGACCAACGAGGAAATTTTGAGGACGATAGGAAGAGAACGCGAATTGCTGGACACGATAAAGCGCAGGAAAATAGCGTATCTGGGGCATGTGATACGCAACGAAAGGTACCATTTCCTACAATTAATAATAGAAGGAAAAATAGAAGGAAGAAGGGGTGTAGGCAGAAAGAGGATGTCGTGGCTCCGAAACATCAAGCATTGGACAGGAATAGGAACCACAGGAGAATTAATTCACACCACCAGAGATAAGAAAAAATGGTCAGAAGTGATCGCAAACATCCATTAACGGATAGCAGCGGAAGAAGAAGAAGAAACAATTTATCTGGATTTAATGATTTATTCAGTCAATATGATGCGAAAATGCTAAATAAAGTTCTCATTTTAGTATTCATTTAGAAAACAAAATCCAAGTGAAATTAGATATCAGTTGACACACCTTCTTCTGTATTAAATTTTATAAACACGATGATAGTTTAACAAGTTTTGCAAACAAAAATGACAACATAATCCGACCCCGATAGCCCTGATTAATGATCGTCTGTATAGGTGTTATGACCTCTTTGACATAATCGACGAATAGAAACTTTGGCGTAGAACACTCAACTGAAACAGGTTTTATCACTTCACCAAAATTTTTTCAAACTGTCCTCGTGTATATTTGCAAAAAAAAATGAATACCAGGTGTCCCAGTATTACTCAAAGTGACTATCAGACCAAATACACATCTAAGTGATGTTTTTTTGGAAAAGTATTTTACTTTAAATTGTTGTTGCGTTGTAAATAAAATAGTTGGAAAATCAATTTATTAAAACTAACGTTTCGTTAACATATACTGCCAACTTCAGAGAAAATGAAATTAAATTATAGGATAACCTTATTGTATGAAAAGTGAGACTCGTGCGCGCAATACTTGATGGAGTTAGTATCTTCTGCCCACCATTTTCCATATTCTCTCTTAAATGGTTCAGAAATAAAGAAATGTAAGTAAAAATTTAATACTGGAACACTTGGTATATATATTTTATTAAATTAAAATAAAAAAACTATTGATAATCTAGAGAACAATAAATTTTTCATTATATTAATTATTTATAACAGGAATTATTATTTACAAATTAGTACCATGTTACTACTAAATTGTCCATGTCTCATCCTCATTTCTATAACACCATTTTTATAAGTAGGTACATCGGTAAACTACACTTAAGTATAGATATTAAAAAAATCACATTTTGACTTAAAAATCACATAATAATAATAAGTATTTACATGAAGAAATTTGTATCTAAACTCTTTTTCACTTATAAGAAAGAAACTCTGAGCATTCGTTCACATAGAAGTAATGATATAAAAAATTGATTTATATTCCTTAATTATTTACCATACCAATCATCTGAGGATCCACGACATACCGAATAACATCAGGGAGAAGATGAGGTGTATGGAGAGCGGCAACAAAGTTGATACGTTACTAGTTTGCATGGCTGCTGGGTGCTCGCCTGAAAAAGTACCAAGCTGTAGTTTTTCCACGCAGATTTGAGCTCTATGGATATTTTCTTATAGGGACAAGTCAAATCAATTGAAATAAAATATTCATCATAACGAAATGGCAGCTATTTCAGAATCTACATGCCGTTACATTTAAGGATTCGTGGCTTATAGGGCCGATCAAAGTATACACTTGTAGTAGTACTAATTAACCGGAGTTATATATATAGATAGGATAATGAATGCAGAGAGTATTACCCCGTCTAAACCCTAATAAGATAATTAGTATAGCCACTAGGTTCGAATTTAATACATAATATTTAACGAGCGGTAAACTAGATGTTGCGTAATTCTCAAAAACCCAAATTATGATAGTCAAAAGAATAATAACAGAATCAAATTATTAAATGAAAGAAACAAACAACTAATAGCGAATCAAACCTTTTTTTTTTTAGATGTCACAGCAACTTTGGCGTCGTTCACAACACTTCAACCGTGTTTAACATTACTGTTTCAAGACTTATTCATTTTGTTTCCCCACGTAATAAAACTCAATTTCTTTGTAGGGGGTAACTTTATGTTTATTTAAAATTAAGAATAAAAGAGAAGAAATAATTATTAAAAGAGAATCTAAATCTAAATTAAAACTAGACAAACTCAAGAAAAAGAAACAAACTAAAACATAGAATAATCAACAATTGATTAATTGAACAAAACTCTTATTTAACTAATATTTAATCTTAATAAAGACTTAGCATAATGGAAATCGATGTAATTACGAATAATTTACATTGATTTCCACTTAAATGTCTTCAGTTACTTTGTATTAGCAAAAGAAAAAGATAATTCGAAACTAAAATAAAAATTAAAGTAATTATACCAATAATTCAGCTTTGATAGACTTCTGAATAAAATCTCAAATAATAAGTAAAATAAAATAAAAGAATTTTTGTAATCAGAAAAATGAACTTAGAAAAATTATAAATCTTAAAACAGCTTATAAGAAAATATATTTAGAAGTGACTTACTTGAATCTCGAACAAGAACTGACTTTTTTAATTGAAAAGAACTAACGAGGTACTTTGTTTCAGAACGTTAATCTGATTACTTCCCCTATTATGCCTCAAAAGAGGGATGATAGCCAATAGGAATTCGAAGACACCAGTTTCAGAGCGCAGCCCTTGCGCAGCGTTAGAATAAAGCACTAATTATTGATTTTCTACTCTTTAGTCGTACTTCTATTTTCTGTTATTCGATGTGGTCCAAGCGTATCTCCAGAGATGGCGATACGTGGTTTAATTCTGTGAAATTATGAATAATATTTCCACGATTCAATTCAATTGGTATAATTGCTTCAAGATACTTAATTTATACTAACTATGATTCGACGTGATGTAGATATTTCTCTTGTTGTAAATGCGAGTACATTTTGCCGTAATATAGCAACTATATTAGTGACAAGATATAACTCATAAATAAAGCAAGAGCCTTTAACTCAGTTCAAAAAAAGACTGCCCAATAACTATTGATATTATTATTATTATTGTTACCCCCTTGGGTAGAGTCAGACATTGGGAAGCAAAAAAAAACCAAGTAATTAATATCAACATTCCATCGATCATAACGTATTCCTTAATTTAAACAATTTATAGACGTATCGACAATGTTTAGAGAAAGCAATGCTTGAGCAAATCGGCAACACTGTTACCCAATAAATATCTTTAGAGTACGTAGTAAACATTCTTAGCTTAAGAACAAAATAGTTTAAAACATCGATAAGTTTTAGACCCCCCATATATTAGGGTACGTTCGTATTTATGTTTACAAAAAATAGCATCCTGTCCACAATCTGTGGGAATATTACGTCTTATTATGAATACCTATATATGATAGAAAAAAAGGGACATGTTTGACATTGAAAATTCTCGGAAAGAAAACGATCTGCCACCCATGCATTCTAGAATTGCGTAATCTGTAAGCTTGCCAGTGGCGGGTTCTATTTTGTTACACACTCAATTCAGAATCAGCGTCGCTTCGCCGGAGTTTTTCCCAAGGAGCTTGAAAAACTGAGTTGTTCTCGTAAATGTTGGCAATTTGGGTCACACTGCCTGCCACAACTGATGAGTTGTGGATCAACGAAACGGTTTGTCTGGTGAAAGCATGGTGGTGTGAAGCAAACTTCCAACATAACTAAAGGTCTTGTTACTTCACCTCTTGTACTCTCTTAAGTTATCTCTATTAAATGCCATAGCAATTCTTAGCTATTTCATTTCATCGTGTAAAGTTTCTGATTATCGTTTATACCTCACTACCCTGTTCTTTTATTTGGATGTGTTGTTAAAAGTCATTTTAAGATGAACGATATGAGTCGCACAAAATGTAATTAAATTCCTTTCCGAAAAAGTTTTTACTAGTTCTCTTCCAACTTTTTATATTAATTTCAGATTATAGTATGAGAACAATATAGCAAAGTTTCATTACTGAAAATTGGAAATTTCTTCCTTTAGAGTTTCTTTCATTTTCAATTGTTAGTAAATACAAGTTGTGAGGTATCAACAACTAGTATAGTAATAAACAAAATCTAGTGTAGAAGGTACTTATTGGTGCTTGGAACCCCTGGATAGGAGTTCCAGTGAATAAAGACCAAAAAAATAAGAAAATAATAGTAAAATAAATATCCTTCAAGTCGAGTCTTGAGGGTTGTGTTTTCACTAATACACTTACCATTTAAAACGTGCACAACGGCAGATGCTGGACTCGCATTGGATGGCATACAGGTATAGTTGCCAGTATCCGATAACAGCGCCTTCGTCACCAGCAGTTTACTCGTTGTGCCAGCTTCAGTTTTCTCTGTCTCCAAACTGATACCACCTCGAGGTGAGTCAAAATCTACCACCGCACTACCATGGTACCATAGTACTGAAGATGGTGGGTTCGAATGGATGTTTACAGTACATGTTAAGGATATGGTACTGCCTTTTTTCACATAGACCTCGGTGGGGCCGGAAATGGTCGCTTGGGCATCTGGAATAAAGAAAAAACATATAGTGTGTTTATAGAATGATAAATCTTGATTCGGGATGGATTTAATTGTTAGCTGTCTAGTAAATACTGAAACCAAATTATTTTCAATCATAAGCACTATTATCTCTTAGACTATAAAATTTGAAAGCGGTTTGCCAATAATTAATTAATTGTTTTTAGTATTTATCGATTCAAAAGAGTTAATTTAACGCTAATTCAGCTTAGTTAATTTAAACGAAATGGATAATACATAGTTTAGCCTGAAGTCCTTTACAAATCCATTGTACTATGAAGGCGGAAACTAATTTTCAATTGAATAGACGGCAGCCCACCCGTTCACAATGAAATTTTAGAAAATATACGTACAATAGTTCGACGGAAACCTCGAAAAGACAAAATTCAAAGTATACCCCAACAACTATTATTGATTCTGGCTTATGCTGTGTTGTGTGTGTATAGGATGGAGTTTTGCTTGAAAATCGGTTTATCGTATTAACCGCACGTTAATTAGACACAGTGTGAAAACTTTCAAAATTAATTTTCGCTATAAAATTAACACTGTACAAAAGCATCCAGGGCTATTTGATTAAGGAACTTCTCTATAATATATCCCAACTCCAATGTGTAACTTGTAAGCCGTACATTTAAAGAAGAAGTTTGTTTGCAAAATGCAATCATCCTATTGTTAATCACATACATTTGTTGGACGAGGTTTTCCTTTTATCATTTTACAAAATCCCTTCAAGTTTGAAAACAAAAGTAACCGTAACTATAGAGCGCTAGAGACCGATGCTCAAGCAGTTTGTTTGCCGCATGTTGCTGAATTGAGTGGGAGCAATCAGGCCGTGTTATCTACCGTTTTTGGTAATTTGAACTGACCAGCCAAATCGCCAGATCTGACGTAGTCAAACTTCTTCCTTTGCGGATTTTTGAAATCTTACAAATTTTGCATTCTTGAAGGCTTACATTGAGGATATATAGTACACCTCCAAATGAACTTTCCGTCAAAACAGAGCCGCGTGTATAGCAATGTTTACACTGTGTATGATTTTTTTACTTTAACCTAATAAAGATTATCCAATATGATAAACAAAAAACCTTTGTGTTACATTATGTATTGAAATGAAGTAGCAAATGTGTCTCGACACGCTTTCAGCTTATTATTCATACCACCAATTTAATAATATCAGATCACGCACATGTTACTAATAAAAAAAAAACTGGCAAATTTATTCCTTAGTAAATAATATTTTTTTATTATAAGAATAAATGTTTTATGACATTGAATATTTCTTTTATTTTCTTTTTTGAGGTAATATTTTGATTGCTTGCGGTTTTTCTTGAGCTCTAAGCATGGCCCACAGACCCACAGAGAGTTTATCACCCCATTTTATTTTATTTGGCATGTGAATGTCAAGGGCTACATTTACAGAGCTGTAACACCTTTGGATAAGATCATATAATGGCGAATCGGCATGAAATCATCCCTAGAATCTGAACACCTTGTACACTGAAAAAAATATTGTACGTAAAACCAATGAATGGTTGTCATCAACATTTTGAACATTAATATTATGAATTGGTCACTGTTACAATGAATTTTGATCATAAATTAATAATTTCATACATAGAAACAATGTACGATGAAACATTAATCAATAAATGCAAGACATCGAAAATTTATGTTTTTTTTCATCAATATAATGTCACTATTTATTGCTTCAATGTTTTAAATTTATTAATTTATGCTCTTAGCCTTTCATCGTTGATTCAATGGATGCTCAGCATTAATTTTACGAACCTAACCATTAAATTCTGAATAACGCGCGCAAATCAATGCACCCGGACCATAGACTGAATACTCAAAACATTGACATTATGACATTCTCATAGACTTTTTGTTTACGTGTCCTTTTTGTTTTGTTTAGTCAAATGTATACAGTTGAAAAGTGAAGTGTGTTCCTAAATCTATTTTTAAAATTTGTTCCCAAATAATACAACAAATGTAGAAATATAAGGTAAGTAGTAATCTTTTTATATAAGTACCATTTAGTAAAGTACAAAACTAAAGTCAGTTTAAAACGAAAAAAAAAACACAGTGCGGTATTCCTTTGTAATGTTGAAAACCCGCTGATACGAGGGGAGAAATTTTATGGGCTCTTCATGGATATTTAGTGCTATCCGCTAAGCTATGTTCCAAAGGTGCCAGTGGAAAGATAAGCCATTTAAAGTACACAATAAAAGACTCTCAAGAATCTTTTTTATTTTGTGCTAAAACAGTTCAAGAAATAGAAGAACATATAATAAACCTTAAAGGAAGAAAATCTGCAATTCAACCGTACTTATGGGTTCTATACGTCTATTCTAAAGGCGCACACTGTTTACTTAAAAACCTGTTATTTTGATTAATAATAATAATATAATAAATGACTTTATAGAGAACTGCATAATAATAACAACAACAAAAACCCTGATACATAAAAAAAGGCAATGATTCCTGGATGCCCTGCGGCACTACGCAATGTCCTGGGCCCAGACACTGCCGTTCCCAAAATGACAACCTGACTTCTATCATTCATATATATTCCGAGTAGAGACACAGCAGACTCCCCAAAGCCCAGGTAACCCACAATGGCCAGCAACAAACCATGACCAATGCGGTCAAATGCCCCTTGCGTAGTCCAACAGCAGCAATGCCTGATCTACCGCCCCCAATGCATCATCCAGTATTTTAAGTCATGTCGTGGAGCAACTGTGACCCTGACGGAACCCAGACTGGACCTCCGACAACAACCCATGCCCATCAAGATATGTTTTCATTTGATTGCAGATCACTCTCTCAATAACCTTGGAGATCGCTGGGTGTATATTAATCGGTCTATAAGATCCTTAAATGTTGATGGAGTTTTAGTTTTGGGATTGGAATGACATTGGCTTCTTTCCAACATGTTGGGAAGTTCCTCGTTTCTATATAGTAATTAACTAGATGCTGATAAAGGGCATTATAAACGGACTACTACTAGCATATCAATAATGATCATGTCACTGCCTACAGCATTTGACTTAATCCCGAGCAATGCATCAAGTATCTCCCCATGATCCACCATTGTAAATTCAAAGTTAATATCAGGCTTAATTTTATTACCTAAGTAAAAATTGATCGTTCCTGGGTCCGGATTGTTGGTAGAAGTGGCCACAAAAAATCATTAATATTATCAACATCATGAATAAAAGACGGTATTGTGATATTTTCCCTTGCATAAATGTTTAGATCTCGTAATAATTTCCAATTTTGTTTAGAAGAATCTCCGCGGACTTTAGTTTCCAAATATAGTTTTTTGTCCCTTTTCACCTCAGACGACAGACGAATCTGACATGTTTAGCATTTAATATTAACTAAATTAAAAATAAAGCCTTTAGATTTCGAGTGTCGTACAAATATGATTTAATTTATTTACAAAGCAGGTGCATCAAATCAATGGACGTGCAGCAAGATAATTTTGAGTCTTATTTGGGCTTTTAAATTCTCTAACCATTGGTACTAGTATATTTGAACCATACTGCACTTTGCAGTACACATAATACATATGTACCTATATGCTCGCGATTATTGATTGAATACAGAACAATAATCTCAATCTTTCGTAATAATAATTTCCGGCGAACACAATTACGTAAAACAATTATTATAACCCAATGTAATAATCAGCTAACATTGGTTTAACGTACAAAAGTCATAGAATCATGTTTCTCGTTCGTAACATTAATAACCTTCAGACATCGGTTTAATGTACAAAAGTCATAAATTAATGTTCATCGTTCGTAACATTAATAACCAGCTAACATCGGTTTTACGTATTGGAGACATAAACTAATCTTCATCGTTCGTAACATTAACAACCTGGTAACATCGTTTTAACGTACAGGAGTTATAAATTAATGTCCATCATTCGTAAGATCAATAACCGGCGAGCATAAATTTATGTTCTTTATTTATTAATTCAACGTACAGAATTCACTACCGAATTTGTGTACGAACGTTCATTGTATTAATGTCACCCATCATCGGCTCAAATTTAATGTTGACGTTCATTGATTTGAAGCACTTTTTTATTAATATCACGTACCTTTTCAGTTCAGTGTATAATAAATCAAAATTCTGCCTGCGGGTCTGATTTTGTAGAAGCACAAAATATGAGACTGCTGCATAATTGAATGACTCGATTTAAGTATTAGATTGCTGATCCAAGAACAGGTTTACCCGACGGGTACCTTTTTTGACTTTAAGCATTCAAAATAAATCAAAAACCTCACCGTTATATAAGATATGGAATCTCCAGTCTCATTCTTTATGTAACACCTTGTGTATAAAACCTGTTTCTATTTTGCTTAAAAATAAGAACCAAAACAAATACAATATTGGAATATGGGTTTTATTAAAGGCCTGTTTTTCGAATATAAATTCTGTTTTATTTTGTTGATAAAAAAGAGAATATTATGTCCAAATAAAAATTTCATCCGTAACAAAAAATACATTTCTACTTCTAAGTCAAGTGACCGACTTGTATCTATATATACTCATATATACACCCTGGCTTTAACCCTACATTAGGGATGCCAAACACCTTCGATGTAAAAGGGATCCTATTGGACTGTGGCAAACACGACTTCCACAACGTTTATTTTAGACACCAAATACAATTGTATTACCGTGCTGTGTCGTCTGTTTCAGGAACCAGTAATTTTTCATTGAGAGTGGAGACACCTCAAAACATCGCTATTGAATGCATCTACGTCTTCTTCTGCCGATGAAATTTGTTGCATATACGCTATTTATTATTGTTGTTTGGAAACAAAAAGAAGTCATGGGTGCCAAATCTAAACTGTATGACTAATGACCAATCAATTTGACTATCAAATCATCCACGAGAGGGAACTGGTGCTGGTGTAATTCATGCCATAAGTTGTCTGAATTTCGCACTATAATATAAGACGATCTGCGTGATCAATTTTTGCACAGCCTCAACATTTTCTGCCACGGCAAATGCTTAAAATATAACTAGTTGCCCCCCGTATATTGCCTGAGTAGGTCAATAACTGAAATGTAAAAATAGTGCACCTAAGTTCACCCATTTGTAGGAAATCTTTTCAATATATACAAATGTATGTATCCATGTTATTTGGGTTTCCCTTTAACAGAAAAGGAATGTCGCATTTACACGGATTTTATGACAGAATTTTCGTACAAATTTTACTTTATTGGGACCTTTCTCGTGTCGTATGCAAAAAAGGGAATCTACATACCAATAAATATTGAAAAATATTATGTATAGAAAGCGAACGGATAAAGTTACCTCTAGATATATAGAAAAATGCCAAATGCTGAAAATTGGTTTACAACTTTCTCGCTATTCGTTTTAAGTATTGTACGAAATCTAAAAGCGTATACAAGGCGGCAGAGGTGTCAGGTTAATTTCCCTGTCGATGACATTATTTGATACGTTTTTTGTATCCTAATTCATGATTTATAGGATTTAGTGTTGTCCCATGTCATTCAACCCTTGTTTATTCCACACACTGATCTTTGGGACCTTAAAAATTAATCACATAAAACAAACTAATGCATTTGTTACTGAACATCCACATACACAAAGGATAAAAAAGAACAATTTTACGTTTTTCATTTACTCAGTAACAAGCTGCCTTCACATCATGGGTCAAGGTATAATGACTACCCCTGAAGTCTCTCTCGATTAGAGGAGGAAAAATATAAAGTTCTACAAGCCAACCATGTGTGTATTATCTTTGATCCTACATCCTATCCCCATAGTTTAAGGTGAATATCACAACTTTAACCTATGAAAAGCACTACTTAAACCAAACCACTGTAATCGAGATGAAGAGTTAACCTTGAACTACATAAAGCTGCTCTCCACAAGTTAACATTATTATTTCTATCGCACGCATACATTGTGCTGTTTGCCTATTATTTACAACAACAAAAAAGCTGATGTTATGGAACTCACAATGCAAATACCAAACTAACAAAGAAAGCGTATATACGAGTATGCTATGTTAATTTTTTTTTTTGGCAAAATTAGAAAATATACCTGCTAGCAAATTGTGTTTTCCGTGTTGAGTGGCAGCGAGCGAGGACAAATCTGTAACAAAATACGGTTATATAACAAAACTAAATTTGTCCTCTATCGCTTTTTAGATTGAGTTATGTAAGGAAATCAATGAAATAATAGAAGATAGAACTCATTCGTTCATCGTTATGTAGCCACAAATTCAGTGAGGACTATAAAGGTCACGCATGCATTCGATAAAATTTGATGATTTTTTTTTTAGAAGAGACCCTCAAACAAGTCATTTTTGGGTTTTTTCCTTTTTTTGACGTTACAAAGTTTATGGCATACAAATTTCGTAAACGAAATAAATTATCCATCATCAAAATGGAGTGTCAGTTTCAAATAAAAGAAAACAAACAAAAACTTTCATTCAAAGTCAATTCCACAAAATCTTTAATTGAGTTATAAAAAAGGAAAGTAGTTTCGGCTCAACAAGCCATCATCAGTCCATTCTTACAAAAACATCCGTGTACAAAAAAAACATCAAACATGAATATGAGTATGACATTACACGAAAACAAACACCGGTGTTTGTTTTCTTTTATTTGAAATTTCGTAAAGTTATTTTTTTGGCATTACTACTTTAAAAGTATTTTAAAAACTTCGACACTTTAGACGTTTACGTCCAGTCATTTACAGTGTCCTCTAAGGTGTTCCAAAGTCTTGACGACTTCGAAAAACATAAAATGTTCTATACCGGCGAGAGGCATGACTTTGTTACTCTGAAGTTTAAGCCATTAGCACATGAACCTTCCCATAAAAATTGTTTTAGTAGTTACTTGGGAAAATAGCAGTTTTCGCTGTCTATGGTTTTGAGTAACCTACTCAATAAGTTGAGGTCAAGGTGCAATGTTTTCAAACGACCGACAAAGTGTCCTTTTTCCTAAACAGACATGCACAAATATGTCAAAATAATATTATTTATGCATGAATGCAATTTATATTAACATAAAGGAATAAAAGTTCATTTTAATGGTAACAATTAGCTACCTTGGAACAGCCAATATAAAGCAAATTTATTGTTTCAACTTCAAAGTGTTTTATAGAAAATTGAGTTCAAAGATAATGAAATATAAACCATGCACTATATTTAATTAAAATCTAAAAACCGACTGTACTTGGTTACGCAAACAAAATACAATTTAGCGTTTATGATCTGTATTCGTAGTTTACTTTACTGCTTATTTACTAGCTTCGCTAGATATTTCGTGGATTTTATTTTTGGAAGCTCTCTAAAGAGCTTTCACTCCTAGCTACATTACTTCCAATGCCCCGTTTCTCGTTATGCGAGGAACTCTTTTCATAAACGCGGTGAAACTACTTATAATACTGTAATGTACTTATTTGTGGCCCAATTAGGCTGATTCGATGTTTCATCCACATCTCAGGATGTCTGCATTTTTCAACAAATTTAGCAACTTATTATAATTATATTGAGACAGTTTTATAAAACCATTTTGGTTTAGTTATCGAAGTACAAAAATTATCGAAATTTACTTTATTCTTTGTTTTAACAAAGACAAACTGTCCGCACTACTGATCTAGCACAAATCATCCGAATGGGGCTATTAAAGGTCACACGTCAATCTGTCAATGTTTGGGTCGCTATTGGGAGATATAGGAACCATATTTTTATGCAACAGGTCAACTTTATTTTTAAAAAAACAACTGGTTCCCGATTTTTGTCGCATTCTGCCTCCATTTTGTAGAATGCAAATAAGAACGAGATAGCTCAGCTTCAGAAATTGCAGAATAGAGCTATAAGGGCGATCCAATGTATGTTGCGGTCTCTGGATTGGTTTTCGGTGTCTGAGTATTTAGAATTTCGGACTCTTACACTGATCCATAAAATGAAACTAGGTTTCACGCCAGGCTATCTGACATCCAAATTGCTTGTGAACTCGGATGTTCATGACTACAACACAAGAACAAGAAATGATTTCAGAGTTACAACAAAAAATACTCTGAAAGAACATTATTTCATAAAGGCCTTGTAAGGTATAATGAATTGGACGTATCTGTGAAGGACTGCACTACCATTGCTGCCTTTAAAAGAAAATTGATTTTCTCTAAAGGGGGATCAGTAGACTGTGTTTGTAATTATTTTATGTTCTGTTTTGTAATTGTGTTTTAATTTTTTATTGTTTACAAATGTAGTGATATTTTTTGTTTTTTTTATTTTTTGTTTTTGTATATATTTATACATCAATGTAAATAGCATATATGCTAAATGAAGGATTATATTATTTCCAAATACACATAACCAGAACATTATACAAGATTAAATTTGGTTTCAACAAGATGGTAGCGTTCACACTTTGGTATAGAAGTCGAACAGTAAGAACGTCACAAAATTTCGAGCGATTTTCTCTTGTTCGCTGATGATCTCAAACTATTTACGATAGTCAACCAAACTGAAGATTGCGAGAGATTGCAGTCTGACCTCGGGGCTCTTCACGAGTGGTGTGATGGGAATGATGTGCATCTGAATGTTGATAAGTTTTGTTTTATGTGCTTTTCGAGATCAAGACGAACCACTGTTTTCGATTACTCACTGAACCAGACTTCCCTTAAATTGGTTACTACAGTTAAGGATCTTGGAGTCATGCTTGATAGTGGTTTGACCTTTATTCCACATATAACTTCAATGGTCTCAAGGTCTCTGAAGGTTCTTGGCTTCATTAAACGTTGTTCACGGGAGTTCACACATGTCGATTCTCTGAGGCTTCCTTACACAAGTTTGGTCAGACGGTGCCTTGAGTATGCGTCGGCTGTCTGGTCTCCACATTATACTGTGCATCTAGCAAAAATTGAGCAGGTACAGCACAAATTTCTTAGATACCTAGCCTACAAACTGCACATAGACTTTATTTTTGAGAATCGTTTTGAATTATATGCCGACTTAGAGTCCTACCTTGGCATTGACACGCTGGGTGATCGACGACAGAGACATGATTTGATTTTATTGTATGACCTTATCAATGGAAGGTTGAATTGTCCCGATCTTTTGGGCAAGATTGGATTTCATGTTCCAAATCGTGCAACGCGTATGAGGAGTATGTTTCACCAGACACATTCCATAACAAATTATGGTTGCAATTCATTTTTCGGCGCGCTCAATGCGTCTCGCCAATGGCAGTGATTTTTTTGTCCCGAGAAATACCTTTTTGGGTTCAGTAGGGCACCTCTTTGATAATTGATACGTTGTTGTACCATATTGCTTTATAATAGTGAAGTATTGATCGTGTACATCATTTTATTTGTGATTGATTTTTATTTGACATTTTTTGATTGTCTAATTCTTTTGAACTTGTAGAACTATTTATATTTATTGTAATTTTGTATAAAATGGGTGTTTGCTCGTAAATAAATAAAAAAAAATGATTGGAGCACAATTCGAACATAGGTTAGACTAGTTTTTAATGTTTATTTACTCAAACTAAATAAATATAGCGTTTTGTGCTATTCTACCGTAAATATCCCAATAACCGTTGAATTTTGGTGAATTTAAGCTTGACTTTTGGTACTCACTGTATGTTCCGAGTTATTATAAATTTAGTAATTATTATTATGAGTATGAAATAATTTTTTTTCCAATTAATATTATATTAACATAATACTCATATAACCTACTCGTAGATATCCATGTTGTGTTACCTAAAATAATGCTATTATAAATCACATTTCTATCTAATAGTTGATAATCTATTTTGTGCGACTATATTTTGCTAATTTTCAATTTAGACGCCACTTCTATAAAACCCGTCCATTTTAATTAATTTTGGTTTGGAATTTATTGGTTACAGTATCGATAGAAACACTGTGTTTGTGTTGAGGACACTAATTATTATTATTCGTTGCTACAGGGGAAAAATATTTTGGGAAAATGTGGTGGTGTGAAAATAATATCTGTGCCACCAGGCGTTCCAGCCCAAATTTGTTTGTTTAGAAATTGAGACAATTTTAACACAGTAATAGGGGTTGTGTTTAAAGCGAATTCGGACTTTCTGAAGGGTTTCTGGTGCAAGTGACCCTAGCTACAAAATATAATGGATTTAAATCAGGTGATTTTGCAGGCCATTCATCCATCTATCAAGAAAGGATTCATCTAAATACGGACAAATAGCATATGTATATACAGGGTTCGTATGCAAGGCTTGTGAGACTTTAGAGGGTCTGAAAATAATGAGAGTAGTTCATATAAGATGTCTCTTCCGCCCTTTGTTAACGAGCAACACTTTTTGGATTGTATGCGGTGAGATTCTTCAAGCTTATTCGCAAAGGACAGAGAGCATAACACAAGTTGTGATTACGAACTACTGGGACACTCTTATATTACGAATTAGACACCAATATATATATATATATATATATATATATATATATATATATATATATAATATACGTGTGGAATCATAGTGTTATTGAAATAAAACAAATAATGCTAGAAAGAAAACAGTACAGGGTTGTTTCGTATACTCACCGTCAACATTGAGAATAATCGCCAAATTAATTTTCGGTTCTGTATTGACCTGACATTCATACACTCCGGCATCCCGTTTTTGAACATAATCAATTTTCAGATCCCAATCATCGCTATGTTCCGGATGTCGAACACTGAAGCGGCCATCACCAGTGTATGTGTGAATACCGGAAGTTAATATATGAAGATCACGTTTTCGCATCCAGGATACCTGTCAACAACAACAACGAGAAAAATAAATACTTTTCTCTCTCATAATACTTTGAAATTGAAACACAAATTGGGTTTAGTGAGAAATATATGACTACCTCCTACATTGAGGAAAATTTTAATATTGGATGTCTCAATCTATGTAATAGAGTGATTTATTTTCATGCTGAGCTTTTCTATAATGTTAATTATTTTCTTTGTGTTACAGAATGTTGTAAACATATTTAAGGCCATAGTCTATATCTAATACTCTGGCGTCTTTGTGGCACAAATATCTCTCCACACCAAAATTTCTCTTTTTGTTTTTTTGTTAATAACGACCAGGGGCGCGGAGTTCCCCCATTCAAGGAAAAATAAACCTGCAACTTTTAGAATTTCAATTTCCGCTTGTGAAGGGCACGCTCTATCAATGATGCCAAAAACCCTTATAGGTTCCAACTACCTAACTGGTGAAATTTTAAACCCAATTTTCTCGAGAATTATGGGGATAAATATGAAAAGTATCCTATCGCTATAAAGCAGATAAAAAATGCTTTGAAATTGTGTATCACTCGACCTCTACTGCTATTTGAAAATTTGGGGCCTTTATCCACCCCTATCACAGGGCTAAAGCAATTTCAACCAAAAACCCAACCCCCCAAACTCATACACCAAAATTTAGTACAATTGGTTAAAGCCTTTAAGCGCTACCGTGGAAGATTACATACAGGCACACACACAGACAGACAGACTTCCATCTGGAAATGGTCTTAATCGTCTCAAGGAACTTGAAAATGGTTATATTCGTCTTTATCTCAAAAAATTTTTTTAGCTCGTTCACAATACATACTTTGCCTGTGCGGGAAAGTATAGCTTTATTAGTATATTTTAATTTTAACAAATTTTTTATATTTTAGCTCCGGTTTCGAAACCTTCGTGGACGCTTAATAATAGATCTCTCAAAGTCCACTTTGTTGATATATTAAGCGCCCATTGCATACGTTCTCTTACTATATTGTTCAATTTTCCCTGGATAAGTATGTACGAAATCCAGAACCCCAAAGCCTTCACTGTCCCCGGAGGAATGATGATTTTTATTGCTACTAATTCCCTACATTACGCGCATTTCTCTTGGACCATCCACTGCAAATTTTAATAGTCAACCAGAATTATTATGTATGCATATCGTTTTTGTTTAGGGGATTTTAGGCGCACATAGTACGGGTCACATTGGCTATGCAAACATTGTTTAGCACACAGAGCAAATGAAATGACTAGCCCACTAGATTGATTGTGTTTGTATGTTGAAAACCCTCACGCGCTAAACTAAAATAGAGCATATATGTACCATGTACAGGGTGTCCCATAATCAATGATTTTACATGGTACGAGGCATGTTTTTTAAGTAAGTACGGGCAGAAATTGTTTGCTTAAACTTCACTCTTTTGGGTGATGATGAATGTCGCCATTCCATGGATTGTTGTTTCGATTCTGGTTGTGACGTAGGCCACCCATGTTTCGTCACCAGTAACAATTTGGTCTAAAAAATCTTCACCTTCATTGTGGTACCGCTCAAGGAAAGTCAATGCACTGCCTAAACGTTGGGTTTTGTGATAACGAAGTCAAAACATTTGTGATACAGTGGTTAACAAGTCAGGCGGCAGAATTTTATGAGGAGGGTATTCAAAAACTGGTGCCACGTTATGACAAGTGCCTCAATATTCACGGAAATTATGTAGAAAAGTAGATTACGGTACAGGCTTTCATGTAAAAATAAAATTATTATATTATATATATATATATATATATATATATATATATATATATATATATATATATATATATATATATATATATATACATAGGAAGCAAGGCATGTACGAATTAAAGAAGTTTCATTCATGTGCCACGATAGTTTAATTGGTTAAAACACCTGACCGGCAATTGGGAGATGTTGGTTCAAATCCAGCTTGTGTCACGAGATTTTTTTTGATTCGTACAAGTTAGTTTATTTCATTTTTCTTTGTATATCGGTGATATACTATACTCTGTCAACTTAGTTGAATATCTTTGTTTGTTTATTTATATTTATATTTATTTGCGATGAGCAAAAGAGAAATAACATTGCATTATGGCAGTGTGTAGTCTATGTTGCCTTTGAATTAAAAGGTCGAGGCGTAGCACAGCACATAGGAAGCAAGGCATGTACGAATTAAAGAAGTTTCATTCATGTGCCACGATAGTTTAATTGGTTAAAACACCTGACCGGCAATTGGGAGATGTTGGTTCAAATCCAGCTTGTGTCACGAGATTTTTTTGATTCGTACAAGTTAGTTTATTTCATTTTTCTTTGTATATCGGTGATATACTATACTCTGTCAACTTAGTTGAATATCTTTGTTTGTTTATTTATATATATATATATATATATAATTTGAGAAATTATATTGGGTAAATCGGTCTGTCATGAAATAATGAATACTCATTTATCCTTATACCTCTATATTTCGCCAAAACATTCGTGGCTTCATCAGGAGGAAAAGCTACAATATATGTTTAAATAAATTACTATGTCCAAATAATTATGAATCTTTAAAATCACTTACATCAGAGTTATTTAACTATCTTTTTAAAATACATTTAGTCGTCCTACTTGTTTAAAAACATTGAAACATTAAAACAAAAATCTTTTTCCGTTTATACGCTTAAACACACAGAAAGTAAATCACATTTATGATAGTATATGCATATCTTCTTCCAACTATTTAGTGGACAGAAATTGAAAAAATGCATCGACAATTACAAAAACAGTTAAAATTATTCGATGGTATACCAGGTGTATAAAACTATTTACAAATATTAATTCAGGAGATTGGAATATATCACACTCAATTGGTTAATGTCAGATCGGGAATTAATTGTATTATTCGTTTTATTTATATGAACCATCTTCAGAAAAGACCGCTTTGTTAAATTCCTTTCTATATCCAAAATTATTGGTTCAGCAAAATTGAACGTGTGATCGAGATTCAAACTATGATTAGCGAGGGCACATGATGCTTTGCCTATTCGAATATCACTCTTGTGTTGTACAATACGATGTTTCAAGCTTTGCGAAGACTGACCAACATAACACCCCTCACAATCAGAACACGAAATCTTATACACTATATTTCTATTTTGTAATGTGGAATTTTTATCTTTTAGTTTGCTAAATAACGTACGCATGGTTATAGAGTTGTATTTTGCGATCTGTATGTTATTAAAGTTATCAAAACGTTGAATAATGTTGTTGGTCAAACCCTCAATATACGGTAACTTGTAAAACTTTCTAGGGTTTGAAACGTGATCCTCGGTAGGGCCATCATAAAAATTCGAATTAAAATCAAATTATTGAAGTACGGTCGAGATAATTCATAGAGTAGGAAAGATGGGTTTATATATATATATATATATATATATATATATATTATAGAATATTAACAAATAGTAAAGAAACTTTTAATAGATTCAGCAAATAGGAATACAGTGAGTGAAATTTTTGGTTGATTTGGGGAACGAGAATTGAAAAAGGAACCTAAAATATACTGAGTGCTCCATTTGGAAAGCAACATTAGTTTACATCATATATCCTGAACTATATAGGTCCCCAAAAATATCTCGCTCTATTATTCCTTGCCGTACATTTATTTTTGATACTGTACTATTTTTAATAAATTTCTAAAAACAAAATATTTTTCATTTTGTTTTGCATATACGTATTTGTACAGAAAATAGAAAAAAAATAATTAAATTATATACCGACTACCCAATTATAGAAAACTCTTTGAAATCAACAGAGAGAAAAAAGCGTCGAGGCATTATTGTTGCTTTGTTCAATTTTTAATCAAAAGCTTGCGGACTACATGACTGTCATGCTTCCATACAATACGCATAGCGTATAGGTTTTCATGAGAGGAAATTCCAAACAGAACACACAGGAGCGGTGCATATAATAGAGCAAACTTTTATTCAAATCATGGACAGGCTAATATTATTTTATGAGAAATCTTGTCGGCAATCGTGACAAGCTTGCTTTATAGCTTGAAGCCAATTTGCAATACCGCTTCCGTTTCAGATTGGTGGTTCAGAACAACATTAACCATTTCTTCCATGGGTGCCTTCAACTGCCCTTCTTTGGAAGAAGAACACATACTTTTATTCATGTTGGTGAACTGTGAATTTCAGCAGGACGAATTTTTTCTTTTGCATTTAAAATAGAGCACACTATTAATTGACATGTCGACAAAGAAAGCAGTGTGAGCACACAAACAACAGTGGAAGATAATGGCGAGGTCGTGGGGGATTACCCACAAGCGGTTGATCTACTTACTTAAAAAATGACCCTCGTATTATATAAATTACATGTGTATAATAATTTTGCGTGTTAAACCATATCTTTACCCATTCTCGGTACGCTTATGTGTCTATATTTGTTGAAGCTTTAATTACAGCTTCAGTATATACTGAAACATTATTAAACACTTACAAAACGGCATGCAATTTCCCCTCTCATATCTCTCGCAATATACTGTTTTTCGCCATCACCACCATCACTTTTCGAATCTCAATAGAAGCTATACGCACTCTTTTGTCGGTGTACCTTTCTATCTCGCTCACTTCCAACTTGTCTGTTACCTACTCGTATTAAAACCCACCATAGTATCAACAGAGCAGAGATGCAGAACCCCAGACATGGCATATCATTACAAAATAATTGCTAGAAATGTAATTATGCCTCAATGATGTGTATGCAAAAGATGGAAATTTGTTATGTAACTAGGGAATTGATATTTTTTTTTTGTAAAGCCACTGAGACACCGCTCCAGTGTATGTCGACTCCTGTTCGGAGCGTATTCAGATGTTATATACCAAGAATACTTTTTTTTAGTTGAAGGTTCAGATTAATTATTGAGGGTGTTACAAATGTAAGCTTGAACATAGTTCACCCTGGTCAAATAAAAAAGCTAGATTCGTTTCAAGAACACTGTTTTAAGAGGTCCTTACTTTTGTTCATCGTATACAATTTTTGTTATGATTACTTTAAAAGTTATTCAAGAACCTTTATCTCCGTAAAGAAAGCCTGTAGGTAAAAAAATATACGAACTTGTTATATATTTTCTATCTGCATCCGAGAGATTTCTCACATTTTCCGGGACACCCTGTATAGAACTATATATTATCAAAGGATTGTAGATTGTTTTATCGCAGTCGTTTAGGCGGTTCGTATGTGTGATGCTCTTATCTCACTTAAACTACTGTGACAGCATCTACGGTCCTTGTCTTGACAGTACGGACAAAGGGAGAGTTCAGAAGTTGCAGAACTCTTGCTTGCGGTTCATATTTGGCATTCGCAGAAGACATCGCATATCTCACAAACTTAAGGAGGCAGGTTGGCTGAATATGTATAACAGACGCATTCACCATTCAACATGCTTCTTTTACAAAATAATAAAATATAAAACCCCTCCTTATCTGGTTAATAGAATTGTGTATAGAACCAAAGATTAATCTACACAATAGATAGTCAGCGTATATGGGAAATAAAACAAAAATTGAAACTGTCTCGACACGAGCTACATCTATTAGAAAAACATGCAACCATGGAAATTGTAGATGGCGTTATATGTATTGTGTTGAAATAAAATAATCATATGGGCAATGTTAGACAAGGACGAGTATACTTTCCCCTACGAGGTGGGAGTTTGTTTTTATATTATAGGTATCATATATGTACTGTACTGTGCAGCAGTGTTTTTTGTTTAAAATTATATGGTATACGTATACCTATCTACACAAAGATTAATGTGTATGGACGAAAATAAAAGAAATTACTATAATAGTATAAATATACAGGGCTGGTTCATTAAATGTTTTAGACAATAATTTTAAATGACTAAAATAATATTATTTTAGTCATTTAATTTTAAATTTCGGATATAAGGATGCATCAAAAAGTTATATTTAAATTAACGAAATTTGGCGTTATAGATAGGACTTCCGGTTATTACCTGATTCAGTTTTAAGGATCAAACTCAAACAGCAGATTCAACTTGTCGTTAACATTATGAAAAAATAAATCTCAGAGGCGGGTAAATTAAAGGGGCATACAGGTGTGAAATGCTACCCTAACTTTTTTATGCACATTTTTTGCGTGTGTTTCAATTCGGAGATGTAAAATCTAACAAATTATATACGTAATAAATGTATCCTTCTGTGATATTGATAGAAAGTCATCGTTATCGCGTAATATCGATTTTAAGAAATGTTATTATTAAAAAGGCTGTGCTTTTTACAAGTTGCTGAAGTAAATAAGGTTTGAAATTTCCAGCATGACAATACTTATTTAAAAAAATACGGTTTCGAAATGCAGGATGTAAAAAATTAGAATTTTTAATCTGTTTTCATTAAAAATTTAAATCTATTGAGAAATATGGTTCAGGGTTTTTGTGAAATGTATTTTACTCCAAAGATTCTACTCATCGATTATAACCGAATTAATTTACTCAAAAATATCTATACTAGTAAAATAACACAATTATCACAATTAGGTTCAAATTTTGCAACGCCGAATTGAAAAAAAAACTTACAGTCTCCCTAATATTGGTTTTTGTGCAATGATCATAAAACTTTAAAAAACTAACGATTTATGTAGATTGTATTGTTAACACGTTTCGTAAAAAGCTTTAAAAACCCACCAACAGGGTGTTAAAAGTATCACGACAATAACTTTTTTCATGTTTTAACAAGTACAATCGTCTGCTTCAGATTGATCCTTAAAAACTGAATAACAGTTTCTCTATATAAAAAAATAAAACTCGTAAATATCATCCCCAAACATTTAATTTGAATACAATTACATAACACCATATTTGAAAGTAAATAAAAAAAAACAGCATTACCTAGTTTGACAGATTTGCAAATTGCAAATCAAAGTATCTATGTATACAGGGTGTTGCATAAGTACTTGTACAAACTTTAAAGGGTGATTCTTTGACTAATTTTAAGATACAAATTTCATATGTACATGGGTCCGCTACGGCTTGGTTTTCGAGATACAGGTAGTTCAAAAAGAATATTATATTTAGGATTATATGCTTGTTCAATAGCATCGCAATTTGATGCAATTCGGGATACAGGTGTATTGATGACACCAGAGCTGTCAAAAGAACTAATAAAAAATACGAAAAATAACAAAATACAAATATCATTCAAAAGACAACAATGCACATAATAGTCGGTACCAAGCCAAATAGGTAGTAGGTAAATATAGATTTATTTTGTTTCGGGCTTGGGCTTGGCACCGACTTATTGTAATCAAAACTACCCACCAAACGGATACATTTAATTTTACGCAGATACTCAAAATGTTAACTTTCTTTCATTAATAGAGACCTGTGAAGTGAGCTTACCTCTTACGCCCACGTATTAAGTACTAAGTTTCAGTTATCAGTTATAATTTTTTATTTTCCAAGAAAGCGAAACGAGATATTTAAAACGGCATTGCGCCGCCCTCATGTATACCTCCGGGGGCGGCATCGAAAATCGCTACACGTCACAAACTTGTAAATGCTTAGAACTACCCCTATATCAAATTTCTATTTTCTATCTTTTTTGTTTCATACCCCTATTCCTACCGAACTTATTATTTACCCGAAGAAACATTAAAAAGAAGTAAAATTTAAGTACCTAAACCGATAAAGTGGAACTTATACCTGAAGAAGAGACAGACTATTATAATAGGTATACCTAATATAATATAGGTAGCACTGATAATTTTTTTATTATAGGTATTATAAGATCTACAACAATCTTGTTACATCTTTGCCACATTGTCTACGTGAAATATTTAGTCAAAAGTATGTTTCTATCTAAAAGCTTTTCATTTAACGATTGTTCGCCACTGATCATGGGACTGGTCTAGTCTTGAAACATGTATGACATGGATTAAATATTATTATATTAAATTTAATTCATAGAGATTAGGCTTTTATTTCAATACTGTACTTGTAATAAATCACCCTGTGTGTTTCTTTTACCGACGAATTGGCAACAGCACGACACACACCACATTCGCTTGTTTTTTTTTCTACCCTCCCTGCGTATCCCCTCCAGATTAATACAGAATTTCATCAATTTCTCTCTCTGACAATACAGCATTGCCGGTGCATATCTGTTGCAAATGATCTAAATAATTGTTATACGCTGCGTTTTGTTTTTGATATTAATAAACTACAAAACGGTTTCTGGCTGTGACAATACTGCTCTATGCTTTACACGCTAGTCTACGCCACGTAGTGGCAGGCATACTTAGAGATGTTCTGATTTTAATGCATTGGGCTGACTATCTATTGTGTAGATTAATCTTTGATAGAACTGATGTGCATAATCTAAACATCAGAAAGGAAATATTTAAAAGATCGTTCTCTTATAATGTCGCCACGCTAGTTAACCGGTTTGTGATTAAGGATTTCTCTCAGAGTTTGCATGTGCTCAGATCCACGATTAAAAAGATATTGCTTGACAGCGTTTAGGCATTTCATTTGGGCATTTTGTTTGCACTGTTTTTAACCCAACACTTTATTTTTGTATACTTATGTGTTTTAATATTGTATTTATTGTGTAGTACAGATTTTTTTTTTTTTATTTTTTATTGTGTATTGTTTCTTGGGCTTCAACAGCACTCAACCTAGTTTAGAGGCTGAGATTTCACGCCCTTTAGTTCTAATGGTTGTAATAATACATTTTTTGTACAAATTTATGTAATACTTTTTAGAACTAATAAACATATATTATTATTACTAAAAGCGAATTTTTTTCTATTGACATATTTCTTTATTTCACGTCACCGTACAACGTTTCGGCTCATTAGCCTTGCTTAAGTACATCTCTGCTCTAGATGTAAACTAAAAACAAGCAATTGGTACATTCGAGAATCGAATGTTGCAGAAACAATATGGCAAGGCTAAAGAATAAAGATATAATTTATCAAAGTCTATATTATCTATTTGCTTTTAAATAGTGGCACTTTGAAACCGATAATAAATTAAACATCATACCCGGATCAACCAAACGGTCATTTACATTTTTGCTTAAATTAATTGATAATAAATTAAGGAGAGGACGATTTACTGAAGCATACTTGATTGAGTAGTATGTTGCAAATCTAATTTACTCACTACAGAGTACACACATTCACTCGACTTCTAGAGAAATAAGATTAATGTACCTACCTATCCATGAAAAGGGTTTGTGTTTTGTAATATTGAAATATCAGACCTGTTACTTCTAAAAACATTGGCATTCGAATCCCTTCAGTGAGAATTGTATGTCATGCTGCTATTATTAAAAAATTATTAATTTTCTTGAAACTTCCTCGGACTAAAATTCTAGTTACTCACATAGAAGTTTTATGTGGATAAAAATGCGTATTGACGAAGACAAAATGAAGGATTGAAGCTCTATAAGCGACTACAACATATCTTTGTTCCGTTGTACACCTATACGTGTAGTTTATTAAAAAGAAACCTTTCACTGTTGATGCATCGTCTCTTTACAAAAGTATAATACTTAATAATCTTATAAATATGTGACAAACACAATAACGGTAAGAGATTGTTTATTTTGCCAACAAACGGCAGAGGCAACTTTATTAAAGTCCTTAAATTTAAGTTTCCCAGACAGTGATGTGAGATACACAAAAGACCAACAGTAGTTCGGGCCACTGAAATACATAGAGGCGTGCAAGCTAAATTAGATTAGTTAAGGTCAATATAACTTTTGCTGGATTATCGGGATTTTAGGGGGATGTTCAGAAGCAGAATCCTAATTTACGGGACGTTATCTAACGGGTCGTCCATTATTACTGCGATGTTGGAGAATTCAGCCGTCGCGGTAAATTTGAAGTATAAGTAACTGCTTTTACATGCAGGAATAATATACAGTGAGAGGAAAAACTCGAACCTAAAATTATCACTGGGCATAAACACATCTGTAGTATTTCAAGCGCAAATGTTTGCAATTTTGCAGTGAGACAGCCAGGGGACCTAAAGGCGCTGAAGAATCCTAGTGTCATAACTAAATCGGTATGGGAATATCAAAGAGAACTTAGGGACCATAATAGAGTCAGCCTGATATTATTATTTTTATTATTAGTCGTAAAACAGTAAACGGTAAAATCGATGAAACTGTTGCTCAGTTCCCAATTTGAGGTTTTTGAAATATTGATGTCATCCTCACTCATCTTCTATAGCGAGTAGTGGACCAACTGATCGCCATGGTCCTCCATGAAATTGTCCAGCCTGTTCTTAAAGCTGTCAACCGTTTGCGCCATTATCACCTCTTCAGGTAATGAATTCCATGCATATACAACTCTGTTTGTTACAAAATTCTTCACATCTCTCCTTGTCAAGTTTCTTACTATTGCCACGCAGATTAGGATTTCTAGCAGGATGAAATACATCGAGTAGTAGCCACTAAGTATCTTGTATGTTTGAATTAGATCGCCTCGTTGTCGTCGATCATAAAGACATGTCAAATTTAAAAGCCTCAATCGCTCCTCATATGGCATATGGCTAAGTGCATGAGGTAGCTTAGTGAATCTCCTCTGAACTCTTTCCAATGCCTCTATGTCCTTAATGAAGTAGGGGGACCAAACGCTGTTGGCATATTCCAATAGTGGTCTGACATACGAGTTATACCATACCAATATTAGAGAGTTAGATCTTGACTTGAAAGCTCTCTGTATCAGATACCACAGTCTATTAGCTTTCTTCACTGTGGCGGAAATATGGGCCTCCCACTTCAAATCCGCTGTTACTATGACACCAAGATCCTTCTGCTGATTTACAGATTTAACGGCATTTCCATTGATGAAATATGGAGTCCTGGGATTATTAGCTCCGATGCGTACCCCTGCGAGACACCACTCAAGACCGGCAATTTAGCGGACAATGCACCATTCGCTCTAACTTGGAAAATTCTTTTTATAAGAAACATCGCAATCCACCCCAGGAGCGCCCCCCATACGCTGTAATGCTCCAATTTCAGCAACAAACGAGCAAACGGCACTTTGTCGAACGCTTTCTCAAAATCCAGATACAACACATCCGTAGACTGACCAACATCATTGTGACTCGTCCACACATTGAGGCATTCCAGAAGATTCGACTCCACCGACCTCTTGGGCATAAACCCATGTTGAAGTCATATTTCTGGTAATGACCTTCTCCATGCTTTTACAAAGTGCGCAGGTCAAACTAATAGGTCGATAATTTTCTGCAGCGAACTTGTCACCCTTTTTAAATATAGGTATCACGACAGCAGACAACCATTCATCCCATTTCCCCTTCAACTCGAGGAAATCGCGCGAGTGGATTGCTGCAGGTGGCATGTCAAACTCCATATACTGGCATGAAGTCTGCACTAGGCTTGTCTGAAAGAACGGTGCGGGGACTTGTGAAAACATGCTAAATGCAGTAAAATCGGGGTTTTTTCTCGAACCCATATATATGCGATATAAGCACTAAATCATCTAGGACTTGTCAATGTGTAATTTTCATATTTAATTCAATTATCCAATTTGTACCTTGTCAATTCACTGAATGATAATTAATTATAAATTTCAAACGCTTTTTTTTTTTGTTAAAGCAAATAATTCAAATTAACCACGCTCATATGTATTGACATTCAACATCAGTTATTCGTTTAATTGCAGTAGCATTCCATTAATTCATTATATAATCAGAATGTTTATTTAATATTTAGTTGCGATGATGTGCAAAGTAATGATAATAAAATTAATGGGAGTTTACTATCGAGTTTTCAAAGTTCTCCTTTGCCAACCAAATATTAAAGAAAGCAGAAACAAGAACTCCATCAATCTAAGCTGGTAACATAACTTATTATAACCTTTAGAAATGCTGTTAGATATACATACTAGAATTCAAACTGCAGCTTTAACAAAAGAAAAGAGATTGTGATTCCCATTTATAAAAAGGGTGACAAGCATGTTGCTGCAAATTACAGACCAATTAGCCTAACCTCGAACTTATGTAAGTGCATGGAAACTAGCTGTTGCCCTCGAGGCACGAATAGCTCTCCATATTTAAGTGTAAAAGTAATAATTTTATGACCTTTTTGTCATTTATCTAAATTTTTGTTTTGTTTTAGACATCAGCTATTTTTTTTTTGTATCGGGTTTTGTGCCTTTTTCTTCTCTTTGGAGGCACTATTTATACGCAGATATTTTATATTTCAGATTTAGGCCAAATTCTTGTACGCAAAATAATTGATTTTTTTTTAGTTTTATTATAAAATTTATTTTGCCCCCTTTTCTACTATTTATGAACGCCTATGTAAACAAAATTGTTATGCTGCATGTTGTAGGTTATCCGTTAAGTGGTTTTTGAGTTATCACGGATACAATTTTTTCCTGATCCTTTTATAGAATTTTCACGGACGCCTATGGAACATTAATTTTTGTCGTGTATTTTTAACACCAATTCAACTAGTTAAATATAAAATTTTTTACATTTTAATTTTTTTTTCATTTTACCCCTTTTTTTACTATTTACGAACGCCTATGTAAATAAAAATTTTATGCTGCATTTTTTAGGTTATCTTATATGAAAGCTATATATAATTAGCCAATTTTTCTGGTATATTTGGGAAACATTTTTTTTTCGTTTTTGACTCTTTTTTTAAGACTATTTTCGAACGCCTGTGTGAACTAATTCTTTTATGTAACATTTTTTAGGTTATATTCTATCACACCCATAAAAAATTATTCAATATTTCGGATAAGTTTAAGAACTATAATTTTTTTAATTTTTGAACCCTCTTTTAAACCCCTTGCCTACGCTCAATGTTAATCACCACCTATAAATAGCCTGTAGTATTTTCGTACCAAATGTGGTTAAAATCCGTTAAGTGGTTTTTGAGTTATCACGGATACAAATTTTTTCTGACCCTTTTATAGAATTTTCACGGACGCCTATGGAACATTAATTTTTGTCGTGTAGGTATTTTTAACACCAACTCAACTAGTTAAATATAAAAATTTTTACATTTTAATTTTTTTTATTTTACCCCTTTTTCTACTATTTACGAACGCCTATGTAAATAAAAATTTTATGCTGCATTTTTTAGGTTATCTTATATCAAAGCTATATATAATTAACCAATTTTTCTGGTCTATTTGGGAAACATTTTTTTTTCGTTTTGACCCTTTTTTAACACTATTTTCGAACGCCTGTGTGAACTAATTCTTTTATGTAACATTTTTTAGGTTATATTCTATCACAACTATAAAAAATTATTCAATATTTCGGATAAGTTTAAGAACTATGGTTTTTTAAATTTTTGAAACCTCTTTTAAACCCGTTGCCTACGCTCAATGTTAATCACCACCTATAATTATCCTGTAGTATTTTCGTACCAAATGTGGTTAAAATCCGTTAAGTGGTTTTTGAGTTATCACGGATACAAATTTTTTCTGACCCTTTTATAGAATTTTTACGGACGCCTATGGTACATTAATTTTTGTCGTGTATTTTTAACACCAATTCATCTAGTTAAATATAAATTTTTTTACATTTTAATTTTTTTTTTATTTTACCCCTTTTTCTACTATTTACGAACGCCTATGTGAATAAAAATTTTATGCTGCATTTTTTAGGTTATCTTATATCAAAGCTATATATAATTAGCCAATTTTTCTGGTATATTTGGGAAACGTATTTTTTTTCGTTTTTGACCCTTTTTTTAAACTATTTTCGAACGCCTTTGTGAACCAATTCTTTTATGGAATATTTTTTAGCTTATATTGTATCACAACTATGAAAAATTATTCCATATTTCGAATAAGTTTAGGAAATATATATTTTTTATGTTTTGACCCCTTTTCCACTATTTACGAACGCCTATGAAAGTAAGTTATTCATGACACATTTTATAGGTTATATTCTATCAAAACTATCAATAACTAGTTAATATTTCTGCTATTTTTAAGAAATACGTTTTTTTTTAATCTTTTTTACCCCATTTTACACTATTTTCGAACGCCAATGTGGTCTAATATTTTATGTTCAATATTTTAGGTTATATTCAATTAAATGCGTAAAAAATTATGCAGTATTTCGGATAAGTTTAAGAACTATGAATTTTTTTAATTTTTGAACCCTCTTTTAAACCCTTTGCCTACGCTCAATGTTTCCCAAAATCTAATCAGCTCCTTGCCATGTCCAATAGTATTTTTGTACCAAATTTGGTTAAAATCTGTTAAGCGGTTTTTGCGTTTTCGTGGATACAGACAGACAGACAGACAGACAGACAGACATACAGACAGACAGACAGACAGACAGACAGACATTTTTTTAAAACTACTTATTTATGTATAAAATGACCAAAAAAAAGTATTTCCGGTGAAATTAAAAAAAATTTTTTTTTCATGAAACTAATAGTCTCCATATATACATATATTACATATATGATATGGAGAGCTAAAAATTATAACGAAAGATATTACTGGCTTTGCGATCGAGAACAATATAATTCCGGCGGTGCAGCATGGTTTTCTTCCGGGAAGGTCAACAGAAACAAACTTGTTGACTTGTGTCAACGACTGGACATCGATTAACGATAACAATGAACCAATAGATGTTGTTTACCTGGATTTTGAGAAGGCATTTGATACGGTTCCGTTTCGTAGACTGTTGCGCAAGCTGAAAGACATAGAACTCTTAGAACGTGTGCAAAGAAGAATAACGAAAATCCCACCAGAATTGAGGAATTTAGCATATGAGGATTGCCTTACTAGAATGAACTTAACAACACTGGCTGCTCGTAGACTTCGTGGCGACTTGATACAGATTAAAAAAATTGTAAATAACTACTATAACACACCACTTAATATGTTTCATGTTAACAACAGAAGAGAATTGAGAGGTCACTCTAAAATACTTTCTAAAGAGAGATGTGCGCGAATGTGTAGGAAGAATTTCTTGACGAACAGAGTGGTGTATATGTGGAACGGTCTTAATGAGGACCCAGTGAGTGCGCCATCGGTCAATGCGTTTAAGAATCGTAATAAATTGATATAAAAGTAGTTTCATCGGGAAACCGCTCACTACTTTAACTAATAATTATAATAATAATAAAAGAACGTTTTTCCTGGATATACATGGAGCATTTGACAATATTGTTTTCATTGATTGAATATGTTTCTTCGAAGGAGCACCGTGTGCTAGTCGCGATTAATAAGGAACGCATGCGATAACAATAATAATATGCAATTTTATTTCGTTATCAGATTGTTTTTTCGTTCGTTCGTTATTGAGAAAACAATAAACATTGTCCTGCAAACGTTTTGTAGTGCCTGACGCTATACAGCACATCGAGTGTTCTCTGCCTGTGAAACTAGCAATTTGTTATCTGTTAACAATAGAAACGGGTAATTATTATTTTTCGCTGTTGTAACGATTGTTTCGAAAAAGAAAAACAAAGTCCTCTGAATGGGGAATTGCTGCAAAAATGATAATGGTGAAAAATAACCCAATTTCATGGTAGAGTCAGCGTTGTGAAATTGTTCCGTTTTTCATCAAATTGAAAATCAGGTTTTATTATTTTTTCCATGTATTATTCTTGTTGAAATTGCCACAGTTTGATGACATACTCGTATATTTTACAAAGCACAATGCCAAAATTATTTTTAAACACGAGAAAGTCGTTGAACAGTAATAATTTTAATCTACAAAGGTTGTCTTGGTTTATAGCCCTAAAATAATAATTTCTGTTGTAATGATTGAACAAATTCAAGTTGTTATTTTTTCTACTATCCCCTACGAAAATGATGTTTTTAACCTCCAAAATGTGGGAAGAAAAGTTTCATTCTCAGTTTTTACTACTGGGTGGAATGAATCAAGTTTCATCAAAATCTGGGGTTGGAAAACCCTATAAGATCATATGAGTATACGAATACCCCGCAAGATACATGGAATAGCATATATTGGCTTTAAAACGGAGCAGCGATTCAAGAAAGCTCTAGAGAAAAATAAGTCTTTTATGAGTATGACTAACAATTAATAGTTATTGAATAAATCTTATTGTAATAAAACGAACGGGCAATGGAATTTACTGTTGTCCGGCCCTGTGGTTATGTCTGAGTTTTATGGTTTATATTAGTTTGGGAATATTATTTAGGTAGATTGTATACAAATATTCTAAACTGAGTCATAAAAATGTAAGGGTATATTTTCTGTTTATCTTGTCGTCTATTGATATGGGTTTTACAACATCTGCAGGTAATACAAGTATTATCTTTGCCTGAAGAAATTGTGACGTATCTGGGAGAACCTTTTTATTTCGTAATCGAGAATATACAGTTGATGTTTATGGGTGGGCCAAAGATAAAAGCATGTATTGAGAAGAGAACCAGATGTTGTGGTTACAGTGTGATCTAAACACTCAAAACCATCGATAGATCTTCATGCAAATTAAATGTCGAACATTTTTGATTATATACTCCAGCTAATTGAAAAGCGTCACGGTTTCCCATATCAAAATAATATATATAACGGGCGAATAAAAAATTATGGGTTACTAAATTTGATCAAACAGCAAGTAATACTCCTCATATTGACGATAAACAAACCAAACACTCCAAGTGGATAAGTGAAGAAGATTCGTTGAAAAACGAGGAAAGTATCGCCGAATCTGGTAGAATATTCGTCCGGAATTTGTCCTACACGACTACTAAAGAAGATTTGGAACAGCTAATACGGCCCTTTAACTGATGTACAAGTGCCCATTGATAATTTTGCAAGAATCATTAAAGGATTTGCCACGATCACGTTTATGTTGCCAGAGCATGCTTATGGGGAGCTAGACGGGTCTATTTTGCATGGACGCATGTTGCATTTGTTACCATATTTAATCTTTCAGGAAAGTCACAACGTAATTTGTTTCTCAAAAATAATTTTCAGATACCACGAACTTCAAAAAAAAAAGAAGGCCGCAAAACAGAAGTCAAATACTTCGTACGATAATTGGAATTCATTGTTTTTGTACCATGATGCTGTTGCCCAAGTGGTTGCAGACACTTATGGCTCTACTAAAGAGGCCCTATTTGGACCGAATGCTGAGGGCACCGCCGGCGTTCGCCTAGCATTGGGAGAAACGCATCTCTTGCAGATACACGAAGATATCTGGAAGTACAAGGAGTTGTTTTAGATGCTGTCAAAAAAAAGTCTGAGAAAAATTAGTTTTAATTTTGTACTGAAACTACAGGGATAATCTACAAAATAGAAAATATTAAATCATCATAAAATAAATGCAATACCACAGGACAATTCTTCAAATATGCACAGATGAAAATTTAGCGATAGCAGGAAATCCAACTTCAAAAAATGTGTATGTATATACAGACATGGCATGTTTACTTTTATGTTATGCCAAACGATCCATAAATAGGATTGTATGGAAGAAAGCAGGAATTCCTTTGAGACACAGACACACAAGGACTAAGTAAATCAGACACATACAATATACATAATATATATGCCTTTAAAACATATTTTTATGAAACCTTTTCAATGTTGACATTTAATTGTTGAGAGCAAAGAATATACGCCTTCCACCATACGTATTATACAGGATTGCATCCACATTTATTGTGTTTTTGGATATATTCTAACAATTAACTTATGTTTATTTTTCAAGAAAGAATCGCATCTTCAATTTATTTACACCCTGTATATTAATTAAAAATTTAATTATATACAAACTAGCAATAATAATTCTCCCGCTATCATACGTTCTAAATATTTTCAATTTCATGATACTATAAAATTGTCAGTGATTACAAAGTTGCATCGTTTGCTGTCTCCGCTCGCATGTACAGACAAAGTAAGTCTGAAAACCTGTTACATGGTGAAAATGGAACATAACCTTTTTTATGGACACATTTTTAATGTTAAACAGATTCTCCCACGTCATGCTATAGTCAATAAAGGAGGAGAGCTTTTATAGCTACTGCAACACCTAATGATACAGTCCATATGCATTTCAAAACTAGTGAAAGACAGAAAATGTATCGTTTTGTTTTTTGCTTAATTTCCGGCTTCAGATAGTGCGGTATCGTAGAGAATTTACGAGCAACAAATATGCACCACAAAACAAATAAAGTTCAATAATTTTAATTTATAAATGTCATAAATCTTTTTCGTACAAAGTAAAAGTTGATCAAATTTACATTCTTGACTTAATCATTACGATTTTTCTTGTGAAACAAGTTTGGTATTGCGTAATTTCCCCAAAACCCAAAATGGGACAGCGGTGTCAGTGAGCAAATTGTGTCGCTTAATTTAATCCTTCTTCACAACTGGAATAAGCCATAACACAACACAGTAAACACCCCTAGTTGACATCCATATAAATCTCTGCCAATGATTTGCTATATTTCAAGTTTTTTTGTCCTGTATGGATATTTCAGCTTGTTATTTTGGGGAAAACAGGAAATACGTTATATTTTTTTTTGTGGATGTTTAAATACCACTCCACTTTTTTTTTTTTTTTTTTTTTGGTAACAGGTCAATTACGGGTAGGTAATTTTATTTTACTGTAGTATTGTGTGGTGTGGGTAGATTCAATTTGAATAAATTTTATATTTCGACTCGTATATTGAATCGAGTACATTTTATAACGAGCTGTTTTTTATGTAACCATTTTATAAATACGTAATCCAATAATAGAAAAACACATTTCACGCTTAAATTATGATTTACATAATAAATTTATATATTCATTTTCCTTCACCGATTTTTTAATCTATCTTATACAGGGTGGTATACGCAACGTAAACTTTGCAAAAAGCAAAAGCTGCTTCGTTTATTTATGTTTTTCCTATGAAAAATACGCACGATAACCAAAAAAGAGCACAACGGAGATTAACCAAATTTGGTACAAAAATAATATTGGACATGGTGAGGAAAACATTTTTATTTGCTAAACTGAATAAAACTAGCTGTTGCCCTCGAGGCACGAATAGCTCTCCATATTTAAGTGTAAAAGTAATCATTTTATGACTTTTTTGTCATTTATCTAAATTTAATAAATTTTTGTTTTGTTTTAGACATCAGCTGTTTTTTTTAAGTATCGGCTTTTGTGCCTTTCTCTTCTCTTTGGAGGCACTATTTATACGCAGATATTTTATATTTCAGATCTAGGCCAAGTTCTTGAACGCAAATTAATTGATTTTTTTTAGTTTTATTATAAAATTTATTTTGCCCCCTTTTCTACTATTTAGGAACGCCTATGTAAACAAAATTGTTATGCTGCATGTTGTAGGTTATCCGTTAAATGGTTTTTGAGTTATCACGGATACATTTTTTTTCTCACCCTTTTATAGAATTTTCACGGACGCCTATGGAACATTAATTTTTGTCGTGTATTTTTAACACCAATTCAACTAGTTAAATATAAATTTTTTTACATTTTATTTTTTTTTTATTTTACCCCTTTTTTTTCTATTTACGAACGCCTATGTAAATAAAAATTTTATGCTGCATTTTTTTAGGTTATCTTATATGAAAGCTATATATAATTAGCCAACTTTTCTGGTATATTTGGGAAACATTTTTTTTTCGTTTTTGACCATTTTTTAAGACTATTTTCGAACGCCTGTGTGAACTAATTCTTTTATGTAACACTTTTTAGGTTATATTCTATCACAACTATAAAAAATTATTCAATATTTCGGATAAGTTTAAGAATTATGATTTTTTAAATTTTTGAACCCTCTTTTAAACCCCTTGCCTATGTTCAATGTTAATCACCACCTATAAATATCCTGTAGTATTTTCGTACCAAATGTGGTTAAAATCCGTTAAGTGGTTTTTGAGTTATCACGGATACAAATTTTTTCTGACCCTTTTATAGAATTTTCACGGACGCCTATGGTACATTAATTTTTGTCGTGTATTTTTAACACCAATTCATCTAGTTAAATATAAAATTTTTTACATTTTAATTTTTTTTTATTTTACCCCTTTTTCTACTATTTACGAACGCCTATGTAAATACAAATTTTATGCTGCATTTTTTAGGTTATCTTATATCAAAGCTATATATAATTAGCCAATTTTCCTGGTATATTTGAGAAACATTTTTTTTTTTCGTTTTTGACCCTTTTTTTAAACTATTTTCGAACGCCTTTGTGAACCAATTCTTTTATGTAAAATTTTTTAGGTTATATTCTATCACAACTATAAAAAATTATTCCATATTTCGAATAAGTTTAGGAAATAGATATTTTTTATGTTTTGACCCCTTTTCCACTATTTACGAACGCCTATGAAAGTAAGATATTTATGACACATTTTATAGGTTATATTCTATTAAAGCTATAAATAATTAGTCAATATTTCTGCTATGTTTAAGAAGTACGATTTTTTAAAATATTTTTTACCCCATTTTACACTATTTTCGAACGCCAATGTGGTCTAATATTTTATGTTAAATATTTTAGGTTATATTCAATTAAATGCGTAAAAAATTATACAGTATTTCGGATAAGTTTAAGAACTATGAATTTTTTTAATTTTTGAACCCTCTTTTAAACCCTTTGCCTACGCTCATTGTTTCCCAAAATCTAATCAGCTCCTTGTCATGTCCAATAGTATTTTTGTACCAAATTTGGTTAAAATCTGTTAAGCAGTTTTTACGTTTTCGTGGATACAGACAGACAGACAGACAGACATTTTTTTAAAACTACTTATTTATGTATAAAATGACCAAAAACAAGTATTTCCGGTGAAATTAAAAAAAATTTTTTTTTCATGAAACTAGTAGTCTCCATATATACATATATGATATGGAGAGCTAAAAATTACATAATTTTCTTTGTGCAAATTTACCATGGCTCAAAATAGACGATGGTGTACTGTAATTAATTTGAAGAAGGAAACAAAACCATTGAATATATAGATCAAATTAAAGCACTTTTTAAAAGGTTTAGAGTATAGAATTTGACCCGACAAATATCCAATATAATACTAATATGCAAAGGCTATCCATAAAACGGTTAAAAAGGGTCAAAATATAAAAAAAAAACTTATCAAGCGTCAATAATGAGACACTTTTTAGTATTGAAATAGCAGTTCTACTTAACTTGGTCGCAGCAAATCTAAAATATGAAAAATGTGATAAAAGCGAAATATACTAAATTAAAAAAAAAAGTAATCCATAGGATGCAGAGTGTAATATCAAAAACACAGGTCGCGTCGTTGCTACCAATTTATTTAAAAAGCTCGTATTAAAAAAAGGGAGTTTTAACAAATCCTCAGCTTCATTAAAAGTTGTCTTTGATGAGAAATCAGAGATCTAAACAATTTAAAGTTTTACCTGCCAAATGTAATGCTAAAATATGAATAAATAAAATAAATCAAACATAAAGCTCAACGAAATATAAATACAATCAATAAATAAGTGAAAGTTTTAGACTTCCTGCATGTTTTGGTTTTACTGGCACTGAAATGCCCTAAATAATGTTGTATCAGTCTTTAAAACTTTAGCTGACTCTCTTACAATTTACGTTTTATCACATCACACGTGTTTCGCTGACACTCTTAATATCATCAGGAGTGAAGCAAAGATTTTGTGTACATTAATCTTTATTTGACGTGATAAAACTAGTTTTCTTCTATTATGTGAGTTTTGTGTAAGCCCTCAATATAATAAAGAAGTTGCGGTTTTTGAACAGTCATTGTTTGAGAATTATAACTACTTCTAAGAGTTGTTTTACATAATATAAAATTGCGATTTATAACATTCACAGTTGTGTAAGGATCCATCACCAATATATTGGGGAATAAATAATAGTACTGCCCTGCAACTAAAAGGATTTTTGAATATTAGCATTTTGCATAACATGTATTGTGATTTACCCATTATCCTTTTAGGATATTTGAATAATATATATTTTAAGGCGGACAGATCACGCTAACTTCGCATTGGATTATTCAAGCAAAAATAGGCTAATAGACTATTATATCGGCAAAAAAGGTAAAAACAGGTATAGTGAATTAAAATGACCGAAATGACATTTTGTCAGTGTCTGCGACACGAAACTACGAGTATTATTAACACCCGCAAACTACTAAACGAGGCGAAGCCGAGCTTGATTTTTTTTTTTGACAAGTTCAACACTTTTAAGAAGGAAAGAAACAGAATCTCAGTACTATCTTAATATGTTTAAGCAGCTAAGAATACAAGTGAAACAAAAAATTAATATCGCATATGGTGAATATCTGAGTGAGGTTCAAAATTCAATTAAAAATGATCCACAGCACCTGTGGAAGTACATTCAAAACAAAAAACGCAAGTCGAGAATACCGGGTTCAATGAGGGTTGCAACGGAGGCTTACATTTCTGAGCCACAAGAAATAGTCAATGCTTTTGCAACTTTTTTCGAAATGGTTTATATGCCATCAAATGCTGACGTCACTATAGAATCACAGGATGGTGGTGAGTTGGTGTCTCTTGGATTGATTAATGAGGACGAGGTTAGACGAGCACTACAAAAACTAAAACCGAAAATGACATCTGGTGTCGACAGAATCCCCTAAAAGACTGTGCGTATGTTTTGGCACAGCCTTTACACATTATTTTTAATATATCCATACAAGGTCAAACGTTTCCTGACCTCTGGAAGACGGCACGTGTATGTCTTGTGCATAAATCCGGGGACATTCATAGGATAGAAAACTATCGACCCATTTCAATTTTATCAAATTTCTCAAAGGTGTTTGAATCGATTATTTATTTATGACAAGATCTTTAACCAAATAAAGAATCGTATAGTACCTCAGCAGCACGGGTTTTTCCACAGGAGATCAACTGTCACAAATCTTGTCGCTTTCCTACAAGTGTATCCTATAATGGACAAGGGTCTTCAGGTCGATACAGTCTATACAGACTTCTCTAAAGCATTCGAGAAAATAGACCATAAAATACTACTACGAAAGATGCTTCACTTTGGCTTCCAGGAGTCTTTAATTTCATTTTTTGAATCATATTTGAATCGACGTATGCACTTCGTGCAATACAGTGGTTTTAAGTCTCACTCTTACTTGGCCACAAGTGGCGCTCCCCGAGGTAGTAACCTAGCCCCCCTGTTATTTGCAATATTCGTTAATGACATAGGAACGCACCTTTCTAGCAATTATTTACTTTTTGCAGATGATCTTAAACTATTCAGAGCTGTTCACTCCGAAGATGACTGTGATGTACTACAGAGAGATCTGAATATGCTTGAGGATTGGTGTACTCTGAATAAGCTTTATATAAACGTCGATAAATGCAAATATATAACATACACAAGAAGGCGCCGCACTGTTTCTTACAATTACAGACTCTCTGGGGTTGCTCTTGATAAATGCATTGTTATTAAAGATCTTGGTGTGTTCATTGATAGCGAATTAACTTTTAATTATCATGTTTCCAAAACAAAGAAAAGGGCGCTCAAATGTCTGGGATTCATTTTTAGAACCACGAACTCATTTTACAATACTGATTGTCTTATAGTGTTGTACAACGCAATGGTAAGATCAAGGCTTGAATATGCTGCCATTGCTTGGTCTCCAATATATGGAGTTTATGTTAACTCCCTCGAAAATGTTCAACGAAAATTCCTCAAACGACTAGCCTTCAAGATTGATGGTCGGTTTCCTGCCCGGGGATACGACCATCGTTTGCTGTTGGAGAGATTTGATTTTCAATCGCTGGAGATGCGTAGGCATTTTTCCTCTCAGTGTTTTATATTTGGTCTGATTAATGGTCTTATAGACTGTTCGGAATTGTTGGAGATGTTGCGGTTTAATATTCCGCAGTTCAATTGGAGAAGAGTTATTATTATTATTATTATTTTCACACACACTTTTTCCACGATCCCATAAGAAACTTAAATAATTTATTATTTAAATATTGATTAATTGCAATAATTTAACAATTATTACATATTACACATCGGTTCTACTAACAAATGTTATTCTAGTGGGAATACCCCGTAATTGGACCCTGATGTGTTTGATATTTCTGTTATTTTTAGGTATAGGGAAAATAACTCAAATCATCAGATCAAATAAAGATAGGAAATAATTGTTTTCACAAACTACATACTTTAAACTAGCAACGTTTTACTGCTAACAACAGTATTTTTCTTGTTACACAGGTATCTACCTGCGCTATCCAACGACTGTATTTATAATATAAATAATTCATCTTATCTCTTCTATAGTCCATATTTATGTGACGCTTCAACCAAAAAATAAACAACATTTTTAATTCCAAAAACAAACTATATACAATTCCACAAAGGGGTTGAGACCACCTGTAAATTTCACAGAATTAAATTTACAAAAAAGAAAATGGAAACTTTGCACTCAAAAACATACAAGCGCTGTACGAGTATTTATCCTAAACAAAAAGTATGGAAAAAACAACTCAGAAATTAATTTATTTAGGCGGTTTGTTTGCAACCCAATTCCATGTCTCCATTAATGCTTTTCGGACTAGATTCTGTACAGACTGTCCGCGTATGGGACTAACAAACAATCAAACAATTGAGCGTCCATGTTTCTGTGTAAATATTAATACTACATGGATTTTTTGGCATAATTTAATTTGCCAAAAGGCTTAGCAAAGATGATGTACCTACATAGTATTCGTATTTAACAATAGAGTTATCATCAATGAGAGTAACTTGCTCAACAACAATTTTTCGAATAAACGTCTCTTAAATTTCTCATTTTGACCACATTTTGTTCAAGGCTCAAGGCAGCTGCCCAACTTGTTTGTCAGAGCAAGACATCTTTCGACAATTAGTCAATATATTTTCTAATACAGGGTTTGCTCTTATGAACAATGATCATCAATATGTTTAGCTTTAGAGCCAACGACAATTTTTCATTTGTGGACATACTGTATACCCATCGGGCAAGTTAGCAGAACATGTAAAAAAAGAGGTAAAATACAGCTAGAGAAAAATAAATCCAACCGTTAGGTTAGGTAGTTGGGTAGTTTGTTAAAAAAGTCCACATTTTAAAACTGCACAGAAAGTGTGTTGTAATTAACAAAAAAATGTTTAGCCCAAGTTGTTAATTTCCTTTTTTAGTGTGTTCGGAATGGAAAGGCTAATTTATCACTGACTACACAGGGACAATGAAGCTATTACCCGAATCCGCATCAAAAATGTTCAAGGGGACCGTTTCACAGTTTCAATTTTACCCTTTTAATAGCGTATAATAAAGAATAAATTAATATTTGAACAGTAATTTGGGACATCGATGATTTAAGCAGTTATTGCAGGACTTTTGCCTTTCTATGTCATACCGCAGGACCACTATTTATATATTGAGCCTATCAATCAAAACACGGTAATTTTTCATTGAATTCGTAGTCTACGCAATTTATTTTTGATGATTGGAAACAAAATAGGACTGTGCGTGGGTGACCATGAATTAGACTTTTTGCCTGTCAAACAGTCTATTCTTTGACAAGATGTGTGAGCGCTCGAAGAATTGTTATTATTATTATTATTAGTTCAGACAGTAAGCGGTGAAACCGATGAGACTGTCCCCCGATTTGTAAAAGATAAAACTCGGCTCAGTGCATAAAAACACGACGATTTACTATAACGAGTAGTGGATCATGCAGCTGACCAGATCTTTAAGCGTGATGTCCAGCCTGTTCTTAAAACTATTCACTGTTGGCGCTGATACAACCTCCTCCGACATATCATTCCACGCATATACCACTCTATTTGATAGAAAGTTCCTTCGAGCGAGCTTGGCGCATCTTTGAACAATCTCTTGCTGTTACCACGTAGGCTCGGATTTCTATTAAGATGAAAGAGATCCAAGTTTATTGTGTAATGTCCGCTAAGAACCTTATACGTCTGTATCAAGTCGCCACGACGACGCCTTTCTTGAAGCGTTGTTAAGTTCAAAGCTCTTAGCCGATCCTCATATGGCAGGTGGCACAGCGCTTGTGGAAGCTTGGTAAATCTTCTCTGAACTCTCTCCAAAGCCTCAATATCCTTAACAAAATAAGGAGACCATACACTATTGCCATATTCCAGGCCCGGCCTGACAAACGACTTGTACAACTTCAGAACCATGTCATTGGACCTTGATCTAAATGCTTTCTGGATTAAATACCACAATTTGTTGGCCTTCTTCACTACCGCCGAGACATGGATTTCCCATTTTAAATCATTGGTAATAATCACGCCGAGATCCTTTTGCTGGAGAGTTGGTCTTAATTTGTGTCCACAAAGGGTGTAGGATATTTCGGGGTTATTTGGTCTCAAATGGAGGACTGTACATTTATCCTAATTCAAACTCATCAGCCAAGTTGATGACCAAGTTATCACTCTGTCGAGATCGGTCTGGAACACCTCAGCACTCTGCAGTGGATCACAAAACAGTTTAGAGTCATCAGCAAAGAAACTTGTATTTGCATTTATATTTCCCGTCAGATCCGATATGTAAACCTGGAACAACAGCGGGCCCAACACCGAACCCTGAGGCACCCCGCTGTGGACCGGCAGTCTACGCGAAATCAACCATTCGCCCTAACCTAGAAACTTCTTCCTCTAAGGAAACCCTCAATCCATCGCAGGAGTTCTCCGCGAATACCATAATGTTCCAGCTTCAATAGCAGACGAGCGAATGGCACCTTATCAAATGCCTTCTCAAAGTCCAGGTACACCACATCAGTAGGCTGACCATCATCGTTCTGTTTGGTCCACAACTTAAGACATTCCAGCAGATTTGACTCCACTGATCTTCCCGGCATAAATCCATGTTGTTGGTTAGGAATAACGGTTTGACTGCAGTAAAAATGGAGTCATTGCCTTCGTAATAATTTTCTCCATGCATTTGCACAGGGCACAAGTCAAACGAATTGGTCTATAATTTTCAGCATTCTATTGGTTCCCTTTCTTATAAATTGGTATGACTATTGCATTCGACCACCCATCTGGCAGGGTTCCGGTGTTAAAACAATTCTGCATTGCTCTTGTTAAAGGTTGCAACATTGGTTCAATGCATCTCTGGAGGAAAACCGGTGGGATCTCGTCCGGACCCGGGCTGGAGTCAGTCTTCAGTGCTGTGATAGCCTCCCTCACGTCGTTGTTTGTAAAATTGACAGTTGTCATTGATTGTGGGTTCCGGGTGTTTTGCGGTAGTGTAGGCATGTTACCGGTCCCGGTGAAGACACTGTTAAACTGATCAGCGAACGTATCAGCGATTTCCATTGAACTTGTTATCATTTCGTTGGTAACGTTACTTCTCAGTGAAAAGGTTGCAACATTTGTGTTCAACGATCTTCGTATGTAAGCATAAAATTTTTTGTCCGAACAACTTCCAGCCCATTTTCATATTTAGTTCTGGCATCTGCTATCATTGTTTTGAGTTTATTGTTTTGTGTTCTATACAGCACGTAGTTTTTAATGTTAAGAGACGAACCATTTTTTTTAAATGCTTTGATGTCAGTTGAACCTCGTTCTCTTAAAGCTGCCCTGAAAAGCTGATGACAGCCAAAATATGTGAGATTGCAACTATATCCTTCCCCAATTCAAAGTATGTTTAGAATATTCCAAATAATCCGAGATATTCTTCTATACCTGGCTGAATAATCCACATGCAGTTCATTCGCGTAAAATTATTCATGAGTGTCCGTTCCAACATGCACGAAACGATACAATAATATACGAATTTTAACGGCACACAGTATAGTTATTAGTGGAATATTATTTATGGGCTTTTTGTCCCATAGCCAACATTAATGGGATATGGCACGAACCAATATAATTGGTCACTGCTGCAATTATTGCAGCTTTACCTCCCGCTTTTTGGGACGATGCACCACTACAACTACCACATAACACAACGCCCCTATTTAAAATTTGACGCTAATGATAGTTTTAATCTTTCACAGTTCAACATCGATATACTGGAATTTTAACTGGAGATACTAAATAGCAGCTGATTATTTTTTGAATGTTTTTTTTTTCGTGTTTTGTGTATAATACAGTAAATAAGTAAGAATACTATGTTAAAAAATCGGGTGTGTCGCCCCAACTGGTCCAAGGAACTTCAAAATAGTTATATCCGTCTTTAGGAATTTTTTTTAGCTCGTACATAATACTTTTCCTGTGCGGGAAAGTAATAAACTAGTTGATAAGCCTGTATCTGCCAGTCGATAATAAAGAATGGTAAATCAAAAATCCGGCAACGACAGTTTCGAGTAGAATATCTTAGCTGTAAGAAAATTCTTCTAGAGCAACCCACGAGATCGGTAGAAGGAGCACAATACAGTCTACTCGGTAGAGTGGTTCCAGCAGTTGAATGGCTTGTTCGTCTGGAATCTCTTCCGAGACGAATTTCTACTCACAGCTTGTATTCATGACCCTTTATGAGGGCCGAATAATGGAAACACGGTAATTTTTCAGTGAAAGTTGCTTTATTTGTTTTCAAAATATTCTTCTTTATGACTAATATACGCTTTTGCATGTGTTCGAACCGTTCGCCAGCGCATTTCCTCCAATCTGGTTCAGACATCCCAAAAGCATGGCGGATGCATCTGAAAATCGTTTCCACATAATTTATTCATGAGATAAGGGAACAAAAAAAGGTTATGGGTGCAAAATGTATGAATTTCCCGCATTTGCCCAATCCATAAATCTGCTGAGAATGATCATGTTGTCGAAGATTTTTGAAGCGGCATTACACCGAAAAATATTTACTCAAATTAAACATCAGATTGATCCACAGCAGCACGGTTTTTTCCCAGGCCGCTCTACAGTAACCAACCTAACCTGTTTTCTAGAGGATGTATTTCGTACCCTCGGGGAGGGTCTGCGGATCGATGCGATTTATACAGAATTTTCGAAGGCTTTCGATAAGCTGGATCATTTGCTTGTCCTACGGAAAATGTCGAGGTTGGGTTTTCATGAGGATCTTTTAAAGTTTTTTGCCTCCTACTTGTCTGATCGACAACACTATGTCGAATACAATGGTCATAAATCGGAAACTTTCACACCCACCAGCGGAGCGCCTCAGGGCAGCTGTTTGGCACCATTAATATTTTCAATTTTCATTAATGACATATCCCAGGAACTTACAAGCAACCATTTGATGTTTGCAGACGATCTGAAGTTGTATCGTGTTATTCGAGACACTTCGGATTGGGTATTGTTGCAGCGCGACTTATCTAAGCTTGAAAATTGGTGTAACTATAATAAATTGCCTTTAAATATTAATAAATGTAAGTTTGTCATATTTTCGAAATCGCAAACTGTTTTTGAATATCGCTATCAGCTGAGTGACACTGCGCTTGAGTCTTGTGATGTTGTCAGGGATCTTGGAGTTTACGTCGACACTGAATTGTTCGTGTTACCAAAGATTTTAGTGATATTGAATGTGTAACCAATTTGTATTGTGCTCTGGTAAGATCTAAGCTTGACTACGCATCTATAATATGGTCCCCCATTTACCAATCTCATGCAGGACACATTGAATACATACAGCGCAAATTCGTTAAATATTTAGCGTTTAAAATTGACGGTAGATTCCCATGTAGAGGATTCGATCATAGAGCACTGCTCGATCGCTTTCAAATGGTTTCGCTGGCTGCTCGTAGAGTGTATGTCGGACAACTCTTTCTGTTTAAGATTATAAATAGCTTGGTGGACTGTTCAAATCTACTCCGATCGTTAAATTTTAACATACCGCGCCCCTCTGCGAGGAGTAGCAGACTATTTCACGTTCCTGTTTTTCGTACTACTTATGAATCCAAAGCACCACTACTTCAATGAGCCTGTAAGATCTTTCTGCGCTCAATTGTCTCGGTTTTTGCAAAATCTGGCCATCTGATGTGTGTGCGTATTTTGTTTTGTAGGATTATTAATTAGTTTATTATTATAGTCGCTTATTTATTTAGTTATATTGTCTTGTAATTGGGTCTGTAACCTGTTAGACAATAAAGAATATTATATTATTATTATTATTAATATCGGTGGTTTGCAAAAAATATAAAAGTTGACCCTCGTACCCTTTTTATTTAGGTACTAATTGTACACACCAGGGCACACGTATAGATGTTGGATATTGTAGTAGGTATAATATTTATTATTTCCACATAAAAGTTTATATGAAAAGCTGGGTAAATTGTTTGTTATGTTTTCCGTTTTATTTATTCATAAAACGGATTTCGTATTATTAAAAGTGAGTGAGAGTTAAACAGATTTCGCTTTGTAGTCTATAATATAACGTACACCTACATGTTTATACACGAGTTCCATAATTTTTGTTGTTGTTAGGTATATGAATGCAATATGTACCTATTAAAACAGAAAAACAACTGTCCACAGTTTTGTAGAGAAAACTAGTGAGTTTCGTTGTTTATTTAGAATTGAAATTGGTATAAAATTTACACAACCCCAATGCACACCTGTTGGTCTATTGTCTCCTCCTGTCTTGAGTTACTGGATCTGTGTCTCAAGTTCAACTCCAGAGTATTACTCTGTCTGTTTCCTCCATTCTTATATGTGTGTTTCCCGAGGTCGCAGAACGGTTGACACCCTCGTTTTTTGCTAACTTATTGAGTTCTTTGTTTCCCCTGATAACAGAATGTCCGTGTACCAACCTCGCTATCAAAGTGGATCCCAATGTCGCATTTCGGATAGTTCCTGTCCAGGTCAAGTTGTACGCATCTACCGATTGCGTGAATTTTTGCTTGGAAGACGCTGTGGTATATTCCCATTGATTCTGAGTACATATTTGGTGACAGCAGGCTGAATACTCCCGCTCATGTCCCTTTATTGGTTTTGGAGCTGTCTGTAAACCATTTGATACTGTTTTCTTTAAGGTTGCAGCTATTTTAAGTTAATGTTCTTCGAGGTGTATTTGTTTCCAACACGCGAGATTTCCTATTCTTAAAAACAGGGTATCAAACCGGGACTGTATCGGTCTGCTCCCGTCAACTAAATTATACTTTGCGTAATTAACAGACCCCACCCGTAGAGTTAAAATATTATGTATTGAACTCTCCTCGTACAGGAAGAAAATGGGTAAAACGCTAGGGCGACGGTGTATTTAATTTTATATTGCCCTATAGACAGATTGTACAATTTACACACGCCTAACACGATTACTTGGTAAATTGGTTTCTATAAAAATGCGACCCGTGTTCTGCGTGAGCAAAAAAAAAAATTATGATGTGCTAGTGGTACTATTTTTTTTTTTTTTGGGAAATCGCTTTTTCCTTTCCTTTTTGTGTGACGATGATAATGATAAGTGATGATGCCAATGAATATCTCTCTCTCGCCACACATCCTAGCATATTTTATATATAGAGCAGCGGTATTTCATCTGTTTATATGCAAATTTAGTTTTTCTTTAGATTGTGTTGCCACCGCATTCTAAATTATGCGTGTGTGCTGGTTTAGTCCTCTTGTGATCAATAATAGGGGTTTTCTAGTCCTATTTTTAGTTAGTTTTACAGGGCGCTCCACTGAGCCCACCTTTATCGCGGACATAGAACCCTATTTTTGCAATGGGGGAGCAGAATTTAATTATCGGATACACCAACCATTTAGAAAGGAAATAAATTTTTAGCACACCTTATTTCTTAAATGTATTAAGTTTATTCAGTTATAATAAAAAATATGTACTCACTGTCCTCTCTCCTGGATGTTTTACGCGACAATTCAACATCGTAGACTGTCCAACGACGGCCGTTACATTTCTCGGGCCAATATCATCAAAATACGGTCGTTGAATTCCACCTAATTTCGGTAGGGGATCCACGAAACGGGATTTCATACTGGCTACAGTCTCCGTTGCTGCGACATTATGTTCTGGATTGTTGGCTTTATGAACTGAAAATAAGGAACAAAACTTAGTTATATTTTATGATATTAAGGTTAAAAGAAGGAAGGAAATATAGGATAAAATCCTTTGGTAAATTGTGCATTTAATGAATTCTTCCGGTAGCATTAGGATTCACAACAAATGCAGTTTAAAGGTTTTTAACAAGCAGTGCTGGATTAGAAATAACAGAGGGCCGGAGATGACTACAAGTTAAGAAAATTATACGCCTCTGTGGCGAATTTTTTATCATAACTTCTAGCGATATACTAACAACGTGCATGATCGAAACTAAAACAAGTCACCACATCACATTCATATCAAACGCCGAACAAGGGACGTTCTCTGCATACCTAACGTGCGCACGGTAAGCTTACAACGGTCAAAACACGTCACCAATCTTAACTCAGTAAATGAAATTTCATTACGCATAAGCAGACCTCATCGTTAATTAAATAATCACTTTTAAATAAATTGCGTCAAGTAAAATGTGTTGGCTGAAGGCCGAATTCAAACTAATATACCCAACAGTTCACTTAAATTACTAATAAAGAAAATGGGAAACACTATTCATATTGATTCAAACACTTACAGTTTGGCTGCTCTGATATCTTACTCTGATATTATTACTATAGCTCGGAACACAAGACGTCATGTCGACAAATGACTTCAACAGCAGCATAACGACCGGTTCATGCTGCAGGCGGAAGAACCTCTCCAAGGATCTCCGTGGATAACACAAACCACCGAACAATGGCTATACTGATTAAACACAACATCATCAAAACCAGGTTCGATAACTGGCTAACAAATCGAAGATGTTAAACTATACGGAAAAACCCTAAAAGGAAAATAGTTTTAGTGCTCAAAATAATTGAGTATATGAGGGCTACCAACCTCTTGTCAGAGGGTTCTCTTCCCAAAAATGCTCCACTAAAAAGTTGATATTTAATACAAAGCTTAAGCGCGTGGCTGAAATAGAAATTTACCCATATAAAGTGCTAATTTTGATTATATTTTTAGGAGAAATCATCATAGAAACTTAAAAAATGCAACAATCACGCCTATCAGTAGGCTACACAGGCCACAACAATTGAATTATATAAGTATATAATCGGAATATAATGGGGACACAAACAGTGAAGTGCTAAGAGAGATAACTACTCAAAATAGGTGACAGGTATGAACTTAAATAAGTGAAATAGCAGATAAACTAACCATCTATGATTTGTAGGAGATAAACTACGAAGGGTTATAAAGGAATTATTGCGCAAAACAAGCAAAAATGTTGAGGTACAATCATCGATCCATAAACAGGGATGGAGGGAAAATACTAGGACCAAAGTGGTAATAGACATGAAATAATCGAACCTAAGATTGACCGTATATGGAGAATAAATTGTGGAACAAGATTAAATTAAACTAGTGTTTTATGATACTATAAACGTAGATAGAAGTTGGATTCAGGTAAGCAACTAGTTTTAAGAGTCTAAAGACTAACGTAAAGTATTAGAGAAGATGATTAAAATAGTTCATTTGTAACGCTGGGTGAAATTTCACCGTTACACTCTCACTCATATACAGGTTAATAAAAATAATAAATAAAACTCTTAACAGATTCGACAGATAGGTAGAGTGCTAACAAGCACAATTACGGCATTTGGTTTACGGCCCACTAAGTAAAAACTGTTCGGCCATCTTTAATGTTAACCGACCAATCATATGGATGCATTACTGTGAGCTTTTACGTCCGTATCGTTCGTAATGTTCTAGAACAATAAGTAGGTACTGCAACATATTTTTTCTAGTACTCTATAAATCTTGTAATTACTCCAAAACTATAATACTACTGCAGCATCTCATGCTGCATTGTTAGTGTTTAAAAATGAACAAAAAAAACACGATGCTACAAAACAGTGAATCATTTGCCCGACACATACTCCAAACCATGTGGAATATAACGTTTTATAGTAGTTTGATTTTATACACTATATTCTACTCTTCTCCTGTGTCTGTCTATTTTTATTTTTTTTTTCTATTTTATTTCTGAGGTTGAAAAGTTTTGTACGATGTATTTCGGATAGCAAAAAGCAATTTATCTTTTGGGAGGAGAGAGAGAAGTTTGCAGTGTGCTTAAATATCAACCGATGTCCTGAAAAATGATAAATGGAGCAGTTTGTTACAGAGTAAAACCGCTCTGGCAATTTTCTGGGCTATTTTTAAAAAGTGGATGCCTCCACTGCTATCGAATCAACCACTATGTGTAGGTATGTGGAGTAATACATACCAACGAGTAATCTATAATACAGGAAATTTTATGATGATATTATGACTTTTGGAGAGAAATATTCAACATAATTTTGCCGTAAAGGAGGTAACTGAAAACTGCGTTATTTATTGATATGGAATAAATCGATGATTGAAAATCGGGACATAAGTATTGCCGTGGGCAGGTTCCAAAATAGATTATCAACTATTTTCACGCTCAAAAAATATTCGTAAGCTTGTTTTTAGTTTGTAATGAAGGAGATTATTTCGTAGGACCCTGTATAAAAATTGAACTCAATAATTGCACTCTGTATAGTAATATAAAATAAAAATGTCTACACCAACAAGAATAATTCTTAAGATCAATTTCAATTGTGGATTGGGAAGAAAAAAACCGTTGCCATTTCAATTTAATTTACATCCCCGAGGAAACTTCAAGCTAATTTACAATTAAAATTGCTCTCCCTTAATACGTTTTTCAAACAAAATGGAAACTTTCGTGGTTTATATCATCATTAGTCTAATTTCAAAACGGATGTCCAATCTAATTGTCCTAATATTATTGAGCTGCACTACTTTTACTATGATAAACCAAAACAACTGCAGTAGATAGGCTATAAGAGGGACCATTTCTTTTGGAAAATAATATGGATGGATGGATGAATATAAGTGATCATTATATAGACAAATTGTTGTAGTTTTCAAAAATATCATATGCAATCAGTTTTGGCTACTTTTCAACATGATTATCTCAATATTCTTATGCACCTAGCGGAAAATTCTTTTGTGACATGTTTTATGATTGATCACGAACCTAACACTCAACACATGTTCTGCGATTGCATGGCAAAGGGCTAAAATATCTTGGAAAGTTGAATTTAACACCAAAGAGATCTTTAACGTCATGAAAAGTTTGGGGCAACTTTATGTCGCAGTGAAGAAAGGCTAAATGAGTCCACAACAATCCACAATGAGTATATTTTCAAAAATAATAAAGTTATGTTTCGTTAAACAAAAAATATGTTTGTATACTGCACAAAGAAAGTCAAGTGGTGCATCTAACAGGCTTACAGAAAGCATTCAAGCGTCTTATGGTTTTGACAGAAGCATCCAAAGGAGAAGAACATATTTTCATCAGGCAGGGGAATAAGAGATAAATGCGTAAAATATATTTTTGAATGTTTAAAAGGAGAAAAAATGCATCGTTAATCATTTATATAAATGAATAACATAAGAAAGTTTTATGCGTTCGGAAAATTCTCATAAAATGTGGTGAAAAATACGTGAAAATAATTACAATTTTTTACAAATACGGAAAATTCATACAGGGGTTAAAAGAAAATTTAAGACACGTCTGTTTTGATTTATATTACATTTAAGCCAGTGGTCGCCAACCCGTCGATCGCGAGCCCCTGGTAGCTCGCGAAGAGAATTCTGGTAGCTCGCGAAGAGATTTCTGATACGTAGCTCCCAACATATCTATCTGCATGCCAAACCACATGCGGAGGATTCCTCATTAAGGATAGTTTCTTACGTCTTGATTAGGTCCTGTATGATAGCGTTCTATACCAAACCAAGGCCCCAAAAAATTGAAATCTGTTTTCTTAATAATGGGGTCGTGAAATTTACGCAGGACAATGATATCATAAAGGGCTATTTGCATACCAAACGACATTCTTCGGAACGGTCATTAAGGATAGGTTCTTAGGTCTTGATTCGGTCCTGTATGATAGCGTCCTATGCCCAAACCAAGGCCCCAAAAAATTGAAATCTGGTTCCATAATAATGAGGTCGTGATATTTACGCAGGACAATCAAATATGAACAGTTTCCAATTTTAATGCATTGTCAGTGGAGAATATGCTAAACAGTATTACCAAGATGCCACTGACACATCGGAGTTAAGGTCAGAAATCCTTGAACTATCGTCCATCAAGCAACTCGATGGGGAACAAAAGTAAAGATATGGAGAAAATTGAACATTGCGCTGTTAAAAAGTTCCTGACTAAGCAAGGAATGTCTGATCACACCATTATGAATGTGGCATGGGATTTTTTCACCAGGGGAAGAAATTTATTTATTTATTTATTAATCTACGGACAAAGTCCATTATTACAACATGTACAAAACAATAGCATACAACATAATACAGAAATTATAAAACTTACATAACTCTAGACTATCCATTACAATTGACCTTAATAAAAAAAACGAAAAACCAGCAATTGCGCGACATACAACAGCTCGCAGGACTCCAACGCTCGCTGATGTTAAGGAATTAATGAATGATAATTTATTTTAAATTTTAAAAACAAGGCATTAGGGAAACCATTCATCTCTAGACCCCCTCCTTAAGCAACCGGCGAACTCACCAAATGGTGCAAAGAAATCGATGTTATGATTAGAACAATGATTCGCCAGTCGCGCCACTCTGGTGACAAAGGTATTCATAGCGTAGTTCACGCGGTGGAACGAGACGTGAAAGAGATCAGAACTTCTGCTTTGTCTAGGGGGAACATGAAAACCAATCTGGGATAAAAGACTAGAAGATAAAAGAGTATTGTTTAAAATTTTATATAGTATAGTCAGATCCCTGACAACCCTGCGGGCGCCCAATGTAGCCAACCCCAGCTCACTCAGCAATACGCCGTAGTTTAAGTTAAAATTAACGGGTTGTTCACGGCCGAGTCTAAAATGAACGTACCTCAGAAAACGGTGCTGAACCCTCTCGATACAGACAGTGTGACAAACATAAGATGGAGACCACACCGCAGAGGCGTACTCCAAATGCGGCCTCACAAGGGATGTGTACAGGGCTCTGAATGTACCAATCTGACTGAAATCCCCCGAACAACGTCTGATGAAGCCCAACATCTTAATGGACCGCGAAGTCGCGCGCCTGATGTGGTCAGTGTAGCTCAGTGAAGAATCCAAGTAGACACCCAGATCCTTGACCAAAGCCTTATAATCCAAAGCGTCCCGGTCAATAAAGTATTCGTGAAAAAGTGGATCCCTAGTACGGTTAAAATTAACGCAAAAGCACTTCGATATATTCAAATCCAACCCATTCGGCTCGCACCAATGCACAAGCCGAATAACATCCTCCTGCGAAAGGTAGCAATCGGATGGGCCTGCAATACGCCTATAACACTTTAGATCATCAGCAAATAACTTGATCTCACTATGAACGAAACATTGCTCTATGTCATTGACAAATAAGTTAAATAATAAGGGGCCCAAATGAGACCCCTGAGGAACACCAGATGAAACTAATATAAGTAGCTCCCCAACCCGTCCAACATAGGTGCAGATACTCCAATAATCCCAAGCTTCTCAATGAGAAGCCGATGGTTGACACTGTCGAAAGCCTTAGAGAAGTCGGTGTAAATGGCATGAACTTGATATCCGTGCTCCAAAGCCCGGGACAAGTAGTTTGTGAATTCGAGGAGATTGAGCTCGGTAGATTTACCTGCCTGAAATCCAAATTGATCGGAGATCACTAATGGCCCTAGAGTGGCCGTCAGATAACGATTGATCAGGTTTTCGAATAGTTTCGGAATTGAATTCAATATACAGACCGGTCGGTAATTTGTTACTTCATTTCTGTTGCCGGATTTAAAAATAGGGGTAATGAAACTAGTTTTCCATAATACAGGGAAAGTGCCAGTGGAGACCGAATGATTGAAAATAATTTGAAGCGGTCTAGCAAGCGAAAAGCTACAATTCCTGAAAAGCAAGGCTGGAATTCCGTCGGGACCGGCCGACTTCCTCACTTCCAAGCCAACAATTGCCTCTAAAATATCTGAGAGAGATGTGATGATCGGAAACATTCACTAGGGTGTCCCCGACACAGCCAACCGGAGAGTCAAGACATCTGTCGTTATACACTGATTCAAAATACGCAGCAAACAAATCCGCCCACACTGATCGGCGTCGCTCGTTCGTTCACCCCATGATAGACGCGAGGGCAGGTCTGAAGATCCTCTTTTAGAATTAATGAACCTCCAAAAAGCTCCAATGTTCTGAGGCAGCTCACTCTCAATTTCATTTGTAAAAGACATATAGCAAACGCGAGAAAGGCGATTACATTCACTTCTGAGTCTGCTAAAGTCCGCATAATGGGTCTGCGAGCCTGTGAATTTGTAACGCTTACAATGTTTCTTACAATAAAAAGTCAAAATTTGTTACGAAAAATGCTTTTATTATTATCTAAAGACCTTGAAAATTTTCAGCATTCCTGTTGTCTCAGGTTTATTAGATAAGCGAATTGCCAGGAACATAATTGGATTTTTGTTATTGATGACTAAAATTCCAAATAATTATTCATTCATAATTGAAGTTCTGTTCTACTATAGTGCCTTTTAAAACAGCAAGTAATAAAGTTCGATACCGTAAAGTAATCATTATCCATCCATTTTGTTAATTAAATATTTCTGCGAAAAATCGAATGATTTAAGCGGGCCAGTAACAATCGATAACGAAAAATAGTGGAACAAAACTAATAATTACTCGATTTCGAAGTTTTCGTTTGGCGATTTTCTGATTAAAACTCTGTACTAATCTCCCATTCTCAATCCCTAAGGGATTATTTAGCGTACGATGCACTCAAGCGTGTTTCTATGACCCCATTATCTTTACGCTATCTGGACAGAATGTACGGTTATATGCATGGAGTTGGAGCCATGGTTATTTATTGAAGTAATTATACGCCGAAAAATATAAGAAATTACCCAGTTTTATCGCTGTGGTGAGGGTGTGCACTCGTGTGGGTGCGACGGAAGATTATTATGATGATGATCCCACTTTTCAACACTAGGATGGGGACTCGATAATAAAACCCATAAAGTTGGCAGTTGAAATATCGCATCTCAGTTCTGTTCAACTTTTCACGTAAATTAAGCTGGAAATGTGTAGTCGTTGTGCCAGTAGCATCGAAAACGAAAAGCATTATTACACATTTATTTTATTTGTAACATTGGGAAAAGTTAGTTTCGACGTTTTGCAAAATAAAATTTTGCATAAAACTCTGCCTTTCCCTAATACAATTTTTCTCGGAAAATTAAAAGTTTCCTAAGCTTGTCTAGACTTCCAATTTTTTGCAGTTTCACTCTAGTCTTTACTAAAATTGAAAAAAAATACACTGCGCAAAAATACGTTGCATGAATACTCCTTTCGTGATTCCTGCTTTAATTAAACATAAAATTACCGTCTTGTGACTATTAAAGCGCACCGCAAACGTCATTAATGCTGTTCAAGTCGACCACATTTATAACGGCGAAGTGCTTGAAAGTGCCTAGCAGTTGAACGAGCTAGTGCAGCAGCAGCAGCAGCTTTTGCTCTATAATGTTTCGGGTTTAGGTGTAATTTATTTTTGGGTAGAATCTATTAGAAAGTAATAACGGCAAAAGTTTCCCCATTATAAAACAATAGACCTCCCCGGAAAATATCAAATATGAACACATATGGCACGTGGGGTCGCAATTGTATTTGATATTATTGTGATAGGGGCACAAATAAAATAGAGTCGTTTAGAGACAATTTTTCGTATTTTATTAAAAACTTCAAAATTGGATCTACAGTGTGAACATATTTAGTTTTCATAGAGAAAAACAACGTCCTTATAGTGCAGGCACAGCATTAATAAGTACAGCATTCCGACTCCACGTTGGCCGCCATTTTGGGTTACAAGTCAGGTCCTGACTAAGAATAATTATAGTTTTCGGTTTCTAACCACAGTACTGTATTTTCATTTTTGTAAAAATATTTAAGTACATAATAATATCGCTGTCAATTTCAGATATATTTGTGGTATGCCATAGTGATTGAAAACAGCCTTGAGTGGTGGTATCAGTTAAATGTTGACATGATTGGGTGATTTTTAATAATAATAATAATAAACACAACAATAATACAGACTTTATTAGTAAAAAAGTCATTTTTATAAACGTTGAAGCAGTGCCTCCTAACTTAACCTAAACGTAACTTATCTTTTCGCTTAAACCTATCTGAAAATAGTTTTACATCGCTGGCCAAATTAAGTAGGTAGCTTATGTTTACAAATTAATTTGTTCTATTCCGTGTCAGACAGCGCTCTTAAACGAAAACCCCTGTAAACTTTTTATATTCTCCGGTAGAGCGTTGTAATATTTTGAAACCGTATAGGAAAATGACCGCTCAAAGATTGATGTTGAGTCTAGCGGTGGCGTAATGACAGTTTTATGAGGAATATTCACATCATACAACGATCCCCAGAACTTCAATCTTTCATATAAGTATTCCGCCTATTTCCATCTGATGATTTTTATTAATCAAAATTAGTGAATGAAAATCCGACGTTGTTTCATTCATAACCAGCCGATTTCCTTAATCTTATTGCTAGCCTCTTTCACCCCTACGAATTCCACATACAAGCCGTGTGCCTGAATTCTGCATCAACTGAATCCTGATTTCAGCAATTTTAGTCAAACAAGGGCATATATATATATATATATATATATATATATATATATATATATATATATATATATATATATATATTGTCAATAATATAACCCCTAGCTGATTGTGTTATCATGCGATCTCGCCACGAGACAACTTGTGTTTTTGTTTTACTTTCATTTAGTTTAAAAACATATTAGATACTGCCATTTCGTAATATAAATTTTAGGGTTATACAAATAGTTGTTATAAACGTAAAATTATCTAGTATTCATCTTTATTTTTACTTATTACTCACCTAACACGATCTGTGGGGAAGCGAAAAAAATGTTTAGAGCAAGTGTACCGCTTATTGGGACTGACAACATTTTGCAGCACACACATGTCCTCCCTGATTATTCATTGTATTAATCATAAGATACGTTAATAAAAATAAAATCCTTTTAATTCTCACAACAATATTTATTTATCTCGTACACGCCGACAATGAACTATATATTGAACACAGGAGTGAACGGTATCTATCTACGTCAATGCGATTATTGTGACGTTTTAACCCATAATGGCGGCATGCGCGACGATATGCGCAGGACGGCTCGCAAGCGGAAAGTCAGAATACTGTATTATTTATTATACTGTGGTGCAGGTATATTGTATTCGAATGTAAGTACTCAATATTCTGATTATAATATACCGGGCGGTTCAAAAACGAACTTCATTTATCGATATCTTGAAAATCCAACAAACAATTTATTTTTTTTGAAAACTTGATTTCTGACCAAAGTCAATGCTTATAGCGCCAGTCGATTGCAACTTGGTTGTTTTAAATATTGTATTCTTGAATTCTACGTGAAATTATAGGTACATTTCATATAGATATAAAGTTCTATACCTAAATTTGTTGAGATATTTGGAATTTTATAGAAAAAATTATAAATGCAGACCCGTAGTTTGATTAGAATGGCTACATTTTTCGTAACTTGCTCTTAGAGTTTTGTAGTCAATGCCTTCACGCAGAGAAATACTCAAAAACTATAAAAAAAGTTTTCGATCTTATACAGGGTGCTCATAAAAAATCACTTAAATATTTTTGCAAAGTGTTCACATTTTTTATTAGTAAACTTACAATATACTTCCTTAGTATACCATTTTCATAGCTTTCCGATTTGTATTTTTATCAATACTTACCGTAGTCTTTCCCGAAGGGACACCGTGTATATTTCTTATACTGTAACTCAATGAAAACCTCTACACCTAATGGATAAAAGAATCTTATTCTCATCGATACTATCTCCTTTGACCCTATGGCGGATAAGTTAAGAAAAACCCTGATATTAGACAACATTTTACAAAAGTGAAACTTTACGTTTGAAGCAGTGAAACTCTGAATTTCTAATTATTGTAAATCTGTTTCCAATGTAAACGAATTTGTTTCTCCAGTAAGATTTACCTGTTTATTTGCTTATTTTTTTGATTAACAATCCGTAGGGAATGTTGTCGTGTAACACCGTTGCTGGTTGGTCTGATGTGGAAGTTGTTTGGGAAAAGTCAATATTAACTTTCGTAGTGGGCCTAAAGGGAATCCGATAAAGGCAAGAAAGAAAAACGATCGAGCGAATTATATTCACTGGTGAAACGAAAGAAAAGAGACAGCTTGTTGTGTAACGTTGAGGATTCGGTTATGTTCTATTTTCACTGGTAAGAGAAAATTACTTTTATTCTGAGGTTGTTTTGTATTGCCCTCAAACTTGTAATTAACAGTCTGAGAGGATTAGGGCAATTTATTTGTTTTTAGTTTACAACCTTTGTTTTACTGTTAAAGTGATGTTTTCTGAGTTAAATTTGTGTTTTATAAATATTTATTATACGCCAAAATTCAAATTATAAAGTAAAATCAAAAAATCTTTGAAATGATCAATACCAATTTAGTAGAAACTCGAGCCTAGCAGGTAGAACCCTGCCTTTAAAATCATAAATGAGGTTCCGATAATCTTGGCTCTAAATTGGGTGAAAAATATCGTTTCAAATCTAGATCTTCAGTCATTATTTGCGGATGAGACACCTCTTGATGTCTTACTTCTAATTTAGTATCATTATACCAGAATAACAGTGTCTCTGTCGTCAAAACGGTCCCAGAATATCAGCGATTTCAGCATTAAAAATGATTTCTACATTATTAAGAATTTTCTTATATTTTGACAATTTATATAATATGCTTAACTCCAAACTTCAAGGTGTTACTTTAAACAACTTTTCCCATTGCTGCTGATATTTTAAATTAGACAGTTAAATGATTCAATTCAATTTCACAATGAGTGGTCAGTGGAAATGAAATTTATTTGAATAGTAGTATAATATGTTCGCTCTCGATTATTCATCAGTTTTATCTTTCATATATGTATGTCCGCTATAACTGTAATATGTTTTTTTTTGTATGGTTTAAATGCAAATCCGCACAATTTTCCATATAATCCCTTCGGGATAAATGAAACGATCATCGAAATATCCATAGAATACGTATTTTGTCCACTATTTTATTTTTTGAAATCTCATAATAAAAAAAGAAGATTAAACTTTACAGAATATTTTATATTGATTTGAGATGATTAAAGCTGTTGTTGCTATAAAACTCAAAGTATGTTTGTCGATCCTACATTATCCAAGATTTTTCTTTTATCATCTGATATGCACATGGCGAATTACTTTAACGTTGAACTTTAACAATATATTCTGAAGGTATCAAAGGACATGCCTTCAGGGACAGATCTCATCAGCCAAGGAACGTCGTTCTCTTTCAAATTCCATCCATGCTTCAATTTGCACTCTGCTGAATCACTTTCCCAATAAACTGAATATCATTAGTAACAATTTACGTTTTTGTATGGGGAGCTGGAGTTTATTTTGAACAATAGGGCTTTCATAAAACTGAAATGTATTTTGCAAGTCCCTGTAAAATGTCGCCTCAAAAATAATCGTAAAACGGCATTTTCATAACTGACTGGATTTAAAATCGTATTTATTCTAGTCTAGAGCACTCACATCTAAACTCTATTACATCATACTCTAACGCGTTCGCTTTCCTTCCGACGAATTAATTTTCAATTTCTCAAATTTCAAAAATCTAATTTCTCCTCCGCCTTTCCCCATCGGCGTTCTAGAGTCCCTCAATCTTAACGACTTGCCCTTGGGGAGGCACCGTTATGCATCCAATGTGGCGACATAGCAGATTACTGTCAGGGGAGGTAAATAAATACTTACATGGATGTTGATGATGATGGACCTATTAAATCATCAACTTTCCAAATCAATAAGTATTCATTGTGTATACTTAATGGATTATGGGAAAAAATTAACAAATTTCGATAAGTAATTTTATGGTTTTTAAGACACATGAATAATTCAAATTAATTTGTTCGAAATAATAATAATAATAAATGCTTTATTGCTGAACAGAAAATTTCCAGTTACAGAGCTACCACACAAAAGTGTCAGTACAAAGAATATAAATATATATAAGACAATAACTTGATAACTTTACATAACAGAAGTAAATTAAATTAATAGAGATATAAATAAAGAAATAAACATAAAAAATATATAAACAATCAAATTCAATCATCACAACCAAGTACAAGTTCTGCGGCCGCCAAAATATGTTTCAATGTATCATGAAACATACCACATTAAACGTGCGAGACATAGTGGACAATGGGGACCTCAACATAATATTCGTTCGAGCTCTATCACAATGAAAGAATTGATAATTTCTTGAGTTTATTCGCAGAACAGTCAGACGGAATCCCTCAACCACCTCAGGACAATCAATAACGCCATTAAACACTTTACAAACATTGCTTATGTAAGCAAGATCCCGCCTCAATTGCAATGATTGCACACCAAATCTGCCCGTTAGATAGCCATATATAGCTCAGGATAACTACCATCGGATTTAAAGCAAAGATACTTCAAAAATTTGCGCTGTACTCCTTCGATGTTTTGCTTGTAACAACCATAGCAGGGATACCAGATCAGAGAGCAATATTCAAGTTTGGACCTGACATACGCGAAATACAGTTTTTTTAGCCGAAAAGATCTGCCATTTCTAACGATGTAACCATATGCCTTGGATGCATTAACTATCATCGTCATTATGTGTTCGCTGAAGGTAAAGCGCGAATCGAACACAACACCAAGATCCCTGGTAGTTTCCACACGTGACAATGCAGCGTCATGAATCGCGTATTCAAAATCAATAGGGAACGTTCTCCTAGTATATGACACACTTTACCGGGTTCAGCATAAAATTATTGGCATCACACCAATCCCCGACCAAGTCAGACTGTTTTGCAAAACATGACAGTCGTCAACAGAGTCCACAGTAGAGTAGATCTTCAGATCATCAGCAAAAATCAATCTTTCAGATTTTAAGTTCTTTCCCAGGTCGCTAATAAAAAGATTGAACAGTAGTGGTCCCAGATTCGAACCTTGAGGTACTCCTGATGTTGCATGGCAGCTTCTTGATTTATAACCGTTATAAGAAACAAACTGATCTCTGCCGCTAATGTAAGATTTTATCAATAGAATAGCACAGTAGCTTAATCCGAATGCACGAAGCTTCCTAACCAAAACCGAATGATCGATCCTATCGAACGCTTTACTGAAGTCGGTATATATGACGTCAACCTGACCTCGAGAGTCTAACGCTTTGGAGACATACTGCGTGAAAACGGCCAGGTTTGTAACGGTCGATCTTCCGGTTACGAATCCGTGCTGGTAAGAGACCATCTGTGCTGCAACACCTGTATAAATTCGATTATATAAAACCACCTCAAACACCTTTGAGAAATTGGAAAGAATAGAGATCAGCCTGTAGTTCTCTATTTTTGTAATGAAAAATCCAAATGCAACCGAAATTATTTAACAAAAATTTGGATGCACGTAGGCAGATGAAAGCATATGGAACATTATTGAGATGAGTATCAGAAGTGCGGTCCCAAACCAAGCTAGCAAATGCTGCAGTAGTAAATGCATCACCAGGAAACCAATATCCAAACAAAATATATAGAAGAAATGCTACGTATTCCACCTACTGAAGTGAATCCTCAAGCTGCTGATCCACTTCCTGCACAACATTATTTAGAAGAAAGTCAAGGTTCTGGCGGAAAATGAGGTCGATGTTTGAACTGTTAAAAAAAAGGGATGAGGTCCACGAATTTGTAGTGTTTTTTATTACTGCCAACTTAGGACTACGTGTTCGTTTTTATTTTCATCGTTCTGCAATAAAATATTCCGTCGCACACGCAATTAAGGACTTTACATTAAAAATCGTCCTTGTACAAGATCCTGAAGCAAGATTTACTGCTAACAGCATACAAAATTCAGCTCGTTCAAGAATTGAAAGGTACCGACTATCTGGAGGATAATATTTATAAGTCTTAAATCGTATGTGGTCGAGAGTTGGATGTGTTAGACCTGAATATCCAAAAGGAAAACAGCTGTTTTTATTGCATGATAATGCACCACCTAACATAACCAAAAAATTCAACGAAAGTAGCTTTTTACGATGACGTTTCAGCAAGCAGCCTGTCCAAAATCAGCATGCAACATACTCTGAGATTGGGACAAACGATCTATTGCCACACTTGAAATACGAGGGTTAGATTAGGTACTTCTTAATTTAATCTACCTTATAACTTCTCCTGCAGGGACACCTTCAAAAAAGAAGGCATTTTAACAGCGCCGTGTATCTATTTGTTTAAGCTGTTAGTGTATACATTCAGGAACCGTCACCTCTTATCAACTAATGGCTCGCTCCATGACTACGCCACCAGGGGTCGAAGTCAGCTCTTGCTGTCTAGGCCTCATCATGAGTTTTACAAGAGGTCGCCGCACTACTCTGGCATAAGCTATTTTAATTTGTTGCCCTCCTCAATTAAGTCATCAGCATCTTTAAATATTTTTAAAAATAAACTAAAATTGCTTTTAGTGGATAATAGTTTTTATACGTTGCAGGAGTATGTCGGGTTCTGCTCTGGCACACTGTGACCGGCGCGCCTGCCTCATGCGTGACATCAGAATCTTTTCATTTCTTTTTTTTTTTTTCATTGTATATTGTATTTTTTACTTATGCGTTCTATGTATTTGTTTTATTTTATTTTATCATGTGCATCGTCCTACTTTTAGTGACTGACTTATGTTTATTTTTACTTGTGATATACACACAATATGACTTGCCAATGTATATATTTTTTATACCGATGAATGGTCAATAAAGTTTATTATTATTATTTTATTTTTTCGACTCCTCCTCGGCTCCTGAAGGAGCACTAAATTTACTTCAACTTTGATAATTTATACTTTTGTTTCTACGACCAATATGAAAGATATACGTGATCATCCTGTATAGTAAACATTATAGAAAACATAGAACTCATTTTTTCCCACTACATAACAATAGGCTATTTATGGAATTTTTATGTGGGAACCATAAAATTGGACGTAATTTCATTCATCAAACATATTACACCAACGCATTGATCCATTGGAATGTTAATATAACATGGGTTGGCAAAAAATAGGGCATATGGAAACACAAAATTCTATTCCGGTGGTAATTATTGTGTTGTTCTACAAAACAATATTTTTTAATTAAAAACGGAACTCCTCTAAATACGGTGGACAAATTCAGGATAATATTTCTTTAACAATATTCTTTGAAAGTTCTGACTACTCCAAAACCTTTTTATACCTCCCATTTGTTAGGTTACGTCCATTATGTAAAACCCTATCGCGAGAATGCTATACAAACTTTATTCTTTCTGTTGAAGACCAGATTCACGGTGATATAAGATCTTTTTGGTCTTTTGTGAACTCCACGCGTAGAAATATCGACTTACCTTCTGAGTTGTTTCTTGACGCAGATAGAGCTACTTCCGGACAGTCCGCTGCTGATCTCTTTGCTAGGCATTTCTCTTCGGTTTATACAGCTAATGACGTCAATGTTGCTGTTCGTCTTAGTGTTAATGATACTAACTATAACTGTCTAAAGATTTCAATATCGGAGATATACCAGCAACTTTCTACTTTGGACGCGAATAAGGGCCCTGGACCAGATGGGTTACCTCTAAAATTATTAAAGCATTGCAGTTTTGTTCTGGCAAGACCTTTGCATACTATTTTTAACATGTCGTTAAACACTGGTTGTTTTCCTGAGATCTGGATGTCCAGCTTCATTACCCCTATACACAAGTCTGGAGACAGGCATAATATAATATTAAGAATTATAGACCTATCAGTATTATCAGCATTATTCCCAAGGTATTTGAGAAACTTATAATAAATTATCTTCAACCTCTCCTAGGCAGTGCTATCATTGATCAGCAGTACGGATTTTTGCCACGAAAGTCAGCTGAGCTAAATCTGTTAAAATACACCAACTTTATTATTTGAATAGAATTAGCCGATACTTGTTGGAAATTCATTATAACTGCGTAAAATAAAACAACTTTAGTTTTAAATATTTCCAAACTTTTATAATATACAAATTTATATTTCAAAATCACACGACATGTTTCGTCCACACAGTGGCTTTATCAAGTGTAACTTAAGACTAAAATACAAAATATTTATATGGTTTATACAGGTAATAAAATATAGTAAAAGTGTAACAAAATGAAAACTAATAACTAGGTCACAGGTGCATAAAAACTACCTAGGGTTACAAAAATTAAAAGAGGTTTAACAAAGGGGAATTATTTAAATCTGTTTGGCTATTGAGTAATTTGTTAGAATATTTAAGTTTGTTTATTTCTAATGATTCTAAAAGATCCAGCTTTTTACTTTTGTTTTCTATATGAATAATTTTGAAATTATCATTAAAATTATGATTATGTTCTAAAAGATGGTTAGAGTAATTAGAATTGTCTTTTTTCTTGATATAACTTAAGTAGTGTTCCTTAATTCTTTTAGAAAAACTTCGACCTGTCTGTCCTATGTAAACCCGATCGCAGTCTCCACACGTCAGTTCATACACTCCAGATTTTTCTCTCTTATCTATTTTTGATTTTGAATTTTTGATAATTTTTCCTATTGTATTGTTGGTTTTAAAAGCTATTTTTATATTATGTTGGTTAAAAAATTTTGAAATATAGGAACAATTATGGCTTGAGTAGGTAATTAAGCCATAATTTTGGGGATCTTTTGGGCTTTGAGGGAAAACAGTGTTGATTATTTTTTTGTAATTAATTTTGTTTAGGATTTTTTCTACTATTGTCGGTTGTGGACGAAACATGTCGTGTGATTTTGAAATATAAATTTGTATATTATAAAAGTTTGGAGATATTTAAAACTAAAGTTGTTTTATTTTACGCAACTTTATTATTGATGCTCTAGAGAGTGGATCGGAGGTACATTCAGTGTATACCGATTTCTCCAAAGCCTTCCATCGTGTAAATCATAAAATCTTATTGATAAAGTTGGCTGAGGTTGGCATCGGCGGACGCATGCTCGAATATGAGTAGCTACCTTGATAACAGAATTCAATACGTTAAGGTCAAGGGCTTTGTTTCTACTGAGATAAAAGTATCATCTGGCGTCCCCCAGTGATCACACTTGGGACCACTGTTTTTTAATATTTGCGTTAATGACATCGCCAGATGTTTTGCTTCGAGTGATTTTCTCTTGATTGCGAGAGATTGCAGTCTGACCTCGGGGCTCTTCACGAGTGGTGTGTTGGGAATGATATGCATCTGAATGTTGATAAGTGTTGTTTTATGTCCTTTTCGAGATCAAGACGGACCACTCTTTTCGATTACTCACTGAACCAGACTTCCCTTAAATTGGTTACTACAGTTAAGGATCTTGGAGTCATGCTTGATAGTGGTTTGACCTTTGTTCCACATATAACTTCAATGGTCTCAAGGTCTCTGAAGGTTCTTGGCTTCATTAAACGTTGCTCACGGGAGTTCACACATGTCGATTCTCTGAGGCTTCTTTACATAAGTTTGGTCAGACCGTGCCTTGAGTATGCGTCGGCTGTCTGGTCTCCACATTATACTGTGCATCTAGTAAAAATTGAGCAGGTACAGCACAAATTTCTTAGATACCTAGCCTACAAACTGCACATAGACTTTATTTTTGAGAATCGTTTTGAATTATATGCTGACTTAGAGCCCTACCTTGGCATTGACACGCTGGCTGATCGACGACAGAGACATGATTTGATTTTATTGTATGACCTTATAAATGGAAGGTTGAATTGTCCCGATCTTTTGGGCAAGATTGGAATTCATGTTCCATATCGTGCAACGCGTACAAAGAGTATGTTTCACCAGACACATTCGAGAACAAATTATGGTTGCAATTCATTTTTGGCGCGCTCAATGCGTCTCGCCAATGACAGTGAAGAGACACTGGATATTTTTGTCCCGAGAAATACCTTTTTGGGTTCAGTGGGGCACCTCTTTGATAATTGATACGTTGTGTTGTACCATATTGCTTTATAATAGTGAAGTATTGATCGTGTAGATTATTATTATCCATTTTATTTGTGATTGATTTTTATTTGACATTTTTCGATTGTCTAATTCTTTTGAAGTGTTTTATTGTAGAACTATTTATATTTATTGTAATTTTGTATAAAATGGGCGTTTGCCCGTAAATAAATAAATAAAAATACCTATAGTCGAACCAGGCCATCGAGAGATCTCGCTTGAACTGCAGGGAATCCTGCAGCAGGCGAATTTTTGCAGCAACTCCCCGTATCTGCAGTGTATATTTTTAGTTAGTTTAATACTACCCTCATGGCAAAATCTTGTACAGCATCAGTGCTGAAAAATGCAGTTTAGCTAAAGTAATTATTATTTCAGCCACAATTTTACTTACGATACTCATAAATTTTTCGGTAGCCGGAGTTCGCTCCACTAAAGTTTCAGATGCAATTATTTTTGGCATAAATAACGTTGTCTACAGCTTCTTGAGTGTGAAATATGGAAAAGTCTTTGTTTTCTTTAAGGAAATTTATGATCTATTCTGACATGGAATCGATATAGAGTTTTATTTTTCTTTTTTTGAGCGAATGAAGCAGCTTTTTTTTTTTTGTTATCTTGGCACTGCTGTTGGTATTTGGCTCACCGGCGCGCTATGTCAATGTAATAATTTTAGATATGTCGGGTAATCTTGCGTTGTATGCTAACATCCTGGCGTTTAGGAAAAAGGATCACTGATCATCATGACAAACAGTTTTCATGTTGAAGAATGAATAACGTGGATGGGTATTTGCAAAGAAAATTCAAGCATAGGGGCAAATAAATCAGCGTTTTTTTATTCCAATTCGTAATGTTAGGAAACAAACTATTTTAATGATCTTCAAAACATTCTTGTATAGTTTATATAATTTTGCATACGTTCGAATCAGTTCTCAAAAGATTTTTACCTGTCTGTAGTATTTCAGACACATGGTTTGGTGAAGGACACAATTGGAGTCCTTAGTGGTCCTCTGTCTATAATTTTTAATTTAATAGTTAAAACCAATCACTTCCCCTCGGTTTGGAAGATTGCTAAGGTTTGTCCTGTAGTCAAGTGTGGCAATAGATCGCAGATAGAGAACTACAGACCGGTGTTGGAGCACAGATGGTCTCTTACCAGCACGGATTCGTAACCGGAAGATCGACCGTTACAAACCTGGCCGTTTTCACGCAGTATGTCTCCGAAGCGTTGGACTCTCGAGGTCAGGTTGACGTCATATATACCGACTTCAGTAAAGCGTCCGATAGGATCGATCATTCGGTTTTGGTTAGGAAGCTTCCTGCATTCGGATTACGCTACTGTGCTATTCTATTGATAAAATCTTACATTAGCGGCAGAGATCAGTTACGGTTATATATCAAGAAGCTACCATGCAACATCAGGAGTACCTCAAGGTTCGAATCTGGGACCACTACTGTTCAATCTTTTTATTAACGACCTGGGAAAGAATTTAAAATCTGAAAGATTGATTTTTGCTGAAGATCTGACCTGGAAATTTTCTGTTGAGCAATAAAACATTTATTTATTTATATTTATTTATTTATTTAATGTATCAACCGCTTTTTAATGGGTAATGAATGTCCACGCTTTTTTTGTTTCATGTTTGGGAACAACACATTAGCTGATAAATCAGGCGAATATGGAAAATCTCAAACTGAAACAGTTTTGCCGGATTTACGCAAAGTGGCTGTGTGATGATCGGCCAAATGTTAGCTAGTGTAAATTTGACGCCCGATTCATCCAGACGAATTGTTAACTGTAGAAAAATGTCTTTGTTTTGATTCGCCCTCGTATCGTAAGGAGCCTTAGTCATTGATTCTAAATCAACCGTAAACGCGTAAACTATAAACTACTACCGACTATTTATTTTTGGATTGAAAATCAGCTAAAACACTTATGATGTTACTGGCGTAGGTCTTCTGCTTTCTTCACTATTTCAAAATTAACTCATGTTTCCAGGTCTTCACGTACGACTTTTGTGAATATCGTATTATGCGTAAATCAAATGTTGTTCAGTCTAATTTTGGTGTATCTAGGTATATGGCACTGTAATCAATTTAAGTAATGCAACTTGACTTGTTTCAAGTATAGAGAACAACATTTCCGCAACATTGCATTGTAAACACATACGAGTATACATGCCTCTGTGTTTCTCAATTTCAAATTGCGTTGTGTTTGTGGAGTTGTCATGCTTGTATCTGTTTTACAAACAGCTACAAGATAAGTTGTAGGTCAAGCATTACATGTTGTGTCTCTCACTCTTGCACAGGTTATAGCATATCGGCAATGATTTTATGGTTAAACAGGGTGTCTCAGTTTTTTATTGACAAACTTCAGGCTTAAAGTATTTTCATCATCGGCTTCTAGATAGCCCTTCATAATAACATTAATATCACAAAGTATCTCGGAGGTGATTGACAGTGGTGGTCGGATGGATGTGATCTACACGGACTTCGCGAAGGCGTTTGACAGGGTGGATCATGGCAGATTGCTAATGAAATTGGACAAGTTCGGCTTTGTTAAGGACTTGCAAATCTTTTTGAAATCTTATCTGTTAAAAAGAGAACAGATTGTGTCACATACAGTTCCATGCAGTTTCTGGAGTTCCTCAAGGTTCAAACCTTGGGCCCTTATTGTTTTTATTGTTTGTTAATGATTTGGAGGAAAGACTAACCTGTGGCAAGTTAATGTTTGCTGACGACTTAAAAATTTTTCTTGAAATAAAAAATATTAATAATTGTAATGAGCTTCAAGCAAATTTGAATCATGTATCGGAATGGTGTCAAACTAACCATTTACCTCTTAATCCAGCAAAATGTAAAATCGTGATATATACAAAGAAACAACAAAATATTCCATATAACTACAGCATAAATGACACAGCCATAACATCCTCTGAGACAGTGACTGACCTGGGAATCATCTTTGACTCTAAACTTAGTTTTGCTGAGCACATATTAACTAAGACAGCGGAAGCCAATAAAACCTATGGTTTCATTATGAGAAATACAAAAGGCTTCAATAATATTCTTGCTTTACAAATTCTTTTTTCTACATACATTCGGCCTAAGCTTGAATACGGTTCGTTAGTCTGGTACCCTATATATAATGTTCATAAAGTTGCAATTGAAAAAATGCAGCGTAAATTTCTTAAACATCTTGTGTATAAGGAAGGTGGAATATATCCTGAAAGGGGAGTTGACTATAATATATTGTTGACTAGATTTGATACGCGGAGCTTGGAAAAAAGAAGAATTTTGAATTCAATTGAGTATTTGTATAAGCTTCTACATGGAAAGGTTGACTGTTCTGAAATGTTAATGAATGTAAATATTAATGTTCCGAGATTTGAAACTAGATACAGTTCAACTTTTCACATTGCGAGAGCTAGAACCAATGTGTTGCTGCGTTCTCCTGTCAATATTATGTGTGGTAATTATAACTTGATTTGTGCAGACTGTGACATTTTCAATTCTGAGATGAGAGAGGTTCTGGAGGTTGCCATCCAACACTTCGGTAATTAGATATAGGTACTCATTTTAGTTTTATTTATTTTGTGCATTGGTGAATTATGATTTAGGTTTAAAATTATTAAATTATTTGTCCTGTAAAGGGTTTTGTACTGTTGGGCAAATAAAGGCTATTATTATTATTGTCCTGCGTAAATTTCACGACCCCATTATTAGGGAATCAGATTTCAATTTTTTGGGGCTTGGTGGGTGAAAAAATCACTAAAATTTAGTATAAACAAGTATTATCGAATAAAGGATTCTAAGGCAGTTACGGGTGTGTGTTTTTTTCAAGATCATTTTAAATAATTTAAAATTTAGCACCGTTATTTCATAATATTACAAACTCAATATTTAGAGCCAATTAATTAACGTTGGTCAATATCTACAGGGTGCTGCATTTTTAGGAGTCGTATGCAGGTTATACTCCTGCACTTTTTCGTGTAGCGCCGCTGACGTCCGCCAATTGAAAATTTAATTTTTCCGCTGAGTTCAAGAACTTTTTTTGTCTCTTAACTTTTTCTTCAGAAATTGACAGTTTTTGAGATAAATGCTAGTTTCTGGAAAAAGGTACGGCCTTAAATTTTTTTTTTATTGGCATAATACTAAGAAGGTTGAATTCAACTTCAGAATGGTACATGTTTCGTATGCAGTTACGTTTATCTACTACGGACGAACGATCCTGTTTCAATAAATTTTTCTTCAAATGTTATCGGATTTACGCGTGCCTTTTGGGCCTCACTGTATAACAAATAGCATTGCAAGCTTCTGTTGTACTTAAGGATGTATTCAAAGTACCCTTTTCAAGCCAAAATAAAAAGAAACAAAAAAAAACTAAAAACGGATAAATAAATTGGACCGCTTGATTTGTCCTGACGGGACAGTAAATTTCAAACGAACATCCTGGTGAAGTGAATAAAATATCAAGCCACTTTTAGTCCTGCAACTCAATCACTGTCCTCCTATATCTATGTGTGTGTGTGTGCATGTATCTTCTCCTGCTGCTTCTGCCGAAATGTATAGCGGCCCCGTAGACGTGACTTGATTATCCGAACAGCAGGACACAAAAGGACGATGATGTATACTTTGGCTAGCTAGTGAATGCCGTCTTTTTTGTAATAGCCATGTGTGTCTTCTCTTAAATTTTAGCATGTACGCAATAGCGCAGGTTGCAGAATTACATTAACATTTAGAGCAATAGAATAGAGACATGAAGAAACGGGCATAGTTATTGATGAAGAGTTGTTAATGAATAATATAATTGTCGATAAACTCTACTATGAGGATTGCAGAATCAACTTTTCGTTTTTGGGGCCTTGGTTTGGTATAGGACGCTATCATACAGGACCTAATCAAGACCTAAGAAACTATCCTTAATGACCGTTCAGAAGAATGTCGTTTGGCATGCAAATAGCCCTTCATAATATCATTGTCCTGCGTAAATATTTTCGTGAAAACCTAAAAATCATAAATGCTCTATAAAAATAGGGGCTATTGACGCTTGCCAGTGGTCTGTCTCGAGCAATCTTAATAATTCTGTGTTTTTTATTACTATGACATATTATTCAGTAAAAACCAGACATGTTCCGTCTTGAGTATTAGGTATTTGGTAATTTGGGTAGTATAGTTGTAATAATTAAAACACTGTTTAACGGTATGTACAAAACTGAATATTTATTAAACGGAAAAAGTGTGTTTGAGAGTTAAGTTTTGGCACGAGAGAGATGTTGACTGTTTTGATGTTGAAGACTGACTGGGGTAAAATTATAGAAAAAGCATCTCTGTGAAGAGAGTACCACATCTGGTCGGTACGTGGCTTTAACAATAACCACTGCTTTTTCTAGGTACGGACTAGGGATTTCTTTTGTTCCCGAAAATGAAAAACATTAAAAAGAAAGTAGAAATATTCGTGCCAGATGTTTGAACATTTGGTGCAATTTAGAAAATATTATTTACAACTACTATACTAAATTTTTACAAAGAAATAACTAAATTTAAAAATACATATATACAGTGTGGCACAATAAAAAGGTTGCCACAGTATCTACAGAATAAAATACAATATATACAGTGTGGCGCAAGAATAATGGTCGCCACAGTACCACCCTTCCAGTGATTGGATCACGAAAATCCGGCCTGTAGACTGTCTGGAAAGCGGACGCGTCGTCCTGATCGAGTACGCAGTTCTGGTGCAACTGCTATACGTCTTTCGGGCTGAACTGCAGGCTGAATGGGAACTGGAACTTGAGCTGGGGTGTGATTTCGTTGAATCTCTACCGTTGCTGGTTCTGCGTCACCGTGGCTGTCGAAGGCGTCATTGTCTTGCATGACAAAAGCTGGTTTGAGTCTGTCAATGGAAACCGTGATGTTTCGTCCCCGAATACGTAAGATGTACGTTTTATCGGAGCGAGACTCAATTTTGTAAGGGCCTTCGTATGGTGGCTCGAGAAGTCGCCTGACACGATCGCACCGAGGAAAGCGTGCGTCGCATTGGACAGGTCCCTGAATAGGAACGTAGGGCGTGGTCCGTGTCGGGAGCCGTTGATTGGACGCAAATGCTGAATCTGCGAGCGCAAATTTTGTACAAATTGGCTCGTTGTAGTGGCTGTGGTGCTGCTTTCGGCGAGAAATTCACCGGGTAAGCGAAGGGATTCACCGTACAACAGTTCTGCTGCTGTAGCTTGAAGATCTTCCTTCCAGGCGGAACGTATGCCTAGGAGTACAGTGGGAAGAACTTCGGTCCAACGGTCGTTTTGGTGGCACCTGATCGCAGCTTTTAGTTGGCGGTGAAAGCGTTTAACCATTCCATTAGCTGCGGGAGGATAAGCAGTTGTTCGAAGGTGAGTCGTACCTGTCAAGGCGTTAAGTTCCTTAAAAAGATGCGACTCAAATTGCCTGCCTTGATCAGTGGTGATTCGCAAGGGTGTACCGAAGCGTGCAATCCAATTATCGTAAAAAGCCCTGGCGATTGTTACGGCTTCCTGGTTTATGACAGGGATGGCTTCAGGCCAACGGGAAAAGCGGTCTACGCATGTTAGAAGGTATCTGAAACCTTCAGAACTTGGCATGATCACGATATCGATATGAACGTGCTCGAATCTTCCCGCTGGTGGAGTGAATGTTCCTGGTGTTGTGGTAACGTGTCGTGTAACCTTGTTTCGCTGGCATGGCTCACACTCGCGAGCCCATTGTGCGACATCTCGCCTGATGGAGGGCCATACGAAACGTTGTGTGACCAGTTTAACACTTGCCTTGCATCCTGGATGTGACAGTTGGTGAAGCGAGTCGAATACACGTCGCCTAAGTGAGAGTGGAACAAAGGGACGTGCTGTAGCTGTCTTCACATCGCAAACGATGGCTGCGTTTGTGAATGGCAGCTTAATGAGCTTCAGTTCTAGACAGGGGTCGGTCCATGTGGCAAGTTCTGAATCACTTTTCTGTGCTGTTGCAAATTCTTCCCAATCGATGGTAGGGTTAAGCGAATCGATTCGGGAGAGTGCGTCTGCTACGACATTATCTTCTCCTGATATATGACGAATATCAGTGGAGAACTGGCTTAAGAAGTCAAGATATCGGAATTGACGTGGCGAACATTGTTTGTCTTTTTTCGCGAACGCGTAGGTGATCGGTTTGTGATCGGTATATATCACAAACGTCCGTGCCTCTACCATATGGCGGAAGTATTTTACTGCTTCATATATGGCTAGAAGTTCACGGTCGTACGCGGCGTATTTTTGTTCGGTGTAGCTAAGCTTTCGCGAGAAGAAAGCCAGCGGTTGCCAAGCGTCCTTCACAAGTTGTTGCAGGGAGGCACCAATCGCGTTGTCAGAGGCGTCACTGAAGATCGCGAGTGGAGCACTAGATACCGGGTGAGCCAAAAGTGTTGCTTGAACTAGGCTATCGCGCACCTCTGCAAATGCGGCTTCGGCTAAAGGTGTCCACTGTACCGGCGTTTTGCCTTTGATGTTGAAGACTGACTGGGGTAAAATTATAGAAAAAGCATCTCTGTGAAGAGAGTACCACATCTGGTCGGTACGTGGCTTTAACAATAACCACTGCTTTTTCTAGGTACGGACTAGGGATTTCTTTTGTTCCCGAAAATGAAAAACATTAAAAAGAAAGTAGAAATATTCGTGCCAGATGTTTGAACATTTGGTGCAATTTAGAAAATATTATTTACAACTACTATACTAAATTTTTACAAAGAAATAACTAAATTTAAAAATACATATATACAGTGTGGCACAATAAAAAGGTTGCCACAGTATCTACAGAATAAAATACAATATATACAGTGTGGCGCAAGAATAATGGTCGCCACAGGTATAAATATCCCTGCGAATATACAAAATTTTGGATTCAACGATTCAGTGTGCCAATGCAAACTTTCGATAAATAAATTACGTTTTTGGTGTCTGGGCTCAGCTTTTGGAGCAAAACAGTATAACAATAATTCATAAAACACTTTCGATATGTAGAAAAAATTTGTCTCATTGTATTATAATTCAAATTTATGATGTAAAATTTAAAGAAATATATAACCATATAATATGCCGACCTATAGAGACCCTCTTCCTCTCTTTGCTTTTCTACGGAATTTCCGTACAGGGGATTGAACAGGTAGGCAATGCATATTAATTAAAGTAATAATTAAATTTTCTCTGGTTCGTTATGTAGGCGCACGAGTGTACACTAAAACCACTTTTGTCCTTAATGAGCAGCCTCTGCCTCTCCCTTTCTATTTTGTTGTGTGTATACGACTTTTCGGTTGTCAAAACGAAACGGTACGGTCGACGTATTACAGGAAACCACAAGATTATGCTAAAGTTAGCGAAAAAGATTTAACAATTAAATTTTTTTGATCTTTTCAACAAATGTTGGAGTAGTCATTTCAATATTCGAGGGTTGTTATCCCACGGCACTTGTGGTTTGAAAAAACTTTTATTGCTCAGAAACTTTCTAACGGCGTGGCTTTCTCCATGTTTTTCTTCCTGATTGAGTACCCTGATCCATGGTAGTGCAAATATTAGAGCGATAAAACTGATACTGACAATGAGTCATAGAACATGTCACGACAAATAACTTCCCCAACATTCCGCGCAATTAGAAACTTCGATTGAATATGAAACGCCGATGAATTCGATTTTCATTTACTTCATTAAAATCTTGTACCGATATTGCTACTACTTTTTATTCTTGTTTGATATTGGACCAAAAGCTTTTTTTTGGAATTAAGAAACTGTCAACATTTTTACGCCACCTCATGCCTCAAAAGCACTAAACTAATAATCGATTTATAAGATTTTCCGGTCACGCTTCTCCCATACCACCATTCTAAGTCCAGAAGTTTACTTTCTACCCTCCTAAAAATGTACCCCCCGACAGGACGTATGCATTAAACATTAGTTAGTAAAGGGAAAGAGTGAAAGACGGCTTTTGAGAAGAGAAAAAAAGATTTATACCAGTTCGGATTTATGCGTTTAACCTCCTGTTATTTTTATTTTTTGTTTGATTTACCCTGTTTTACAAGGGTTCAGTAAAATAAGTTACCGATGATGCGAAATTTTTTGTCAATGCGATATTTTGTATTTATTATTTTTGTTTTATATTTTCTATAATAATATGATTCCTCGGCAGGTATACGGAGTAGCCAGCGTCCCATTTTCCGAGCTAAACAGGGAAATCGGTTCGGCAGCCTGACTGCAAGGGTTGAGAAACAAGAGTCGATCTCCACTATACCTGGCGTTGATCAAGCCAAAGGTGATTTTGTGACACCACGCGAAAGCTGTTGGAATAAACAAAAATGATCCTCCTTGAACTGTATAAATTCTCGGAGACACCAGAAAGGTATTAAAGCTTTTTTGTACTGCATAACACACGTGGAGCTGGATAGCGTGAATGCCTGCTGATAGATCGTACTGCCACGCAAGATTCTGCGTAGGTCAGGCGGAATATATCCATGTATTGGATAGACTATCTGAAGGCTTTTCACTCAAGCAATCACCAACTACTTACCATTAAGTAATACGGAGTTATTATGAAAAATACTTAATAAAAAAAGTACAGAATATCGAAAAGTTGCACCGATCCAGCCTGTATTTCGCTAAAAAGTCCACGATATACACCCACCGGGTTGCGTTAGAGAAATTACATTAAAGAATAAAATAAAATTATTATGATGTCAAAGTATGCCAGGAAAATTCGCTCAAAGGCTATAAAGTAAAGGCATAATTAGATGAAATGAAATGACCGCTCCATGTTTGATATAATTAGAGAGACAATTTGAGAAGGAGAAAACAAAATTAAAAAATATGCCTTTTGTTACCAGTTAATTATAGAGCTATTTAGCTGTAAACAAAATTTTCATCTTGTACCGGGTGAGATCATCACTCGTGTAATATTTTATGTATGCTGGTGGAACTAAGGACGGTTCTCTTTTGATAAATATAGTGAAAGTGGATCGAAAATTAGAGAACAGTGTAACATTTTTGCAGAAAAATTATAGAAAAAGCCGCAAATCTTTTTAAATACGCTATTATACCTATTTCCAAAAAAAGTTGATTTCATTTCTTAAAATCATAAGCATTTAAAAATCGTTTACGTAACGATATCTCTTTGTTTCCATTCTGAATTTTGGCTTATTTGGTTCGCTGTTGACAAGTAAAAGTGGCTGTAAATTAAAATCTATTAACGATAACCAAAACGGTTATAAAATATACAGAGTATTCGACTTAAAAACATTATTAAAGCACAGCATTAATAAGTAAAGCATTCCGACTCCACGTTGGCGTTGGCTTTGAAATAAACTGTGACGTATGATGCCGCCATTTTGGGTTACAAGTCAGGTCCTGACTAAGAATAATTATAGTTTTCGGTTTCTAACCACAGTACTGTATTTTCATTTTTGTAAAAATATTTAAGTACATAATAATATCGCTGTCAATTTCAGAAATATTTGTGGGGTGTCATAGTGATTGAAAACAGCCTTGAGTAGTGGTATCAGTTAAATGTTGACATGATTGGGTGATTTTGAATAATAATAATAATAAACACAAGAATAATAAAGACTTTATTAGTAAAAAAGACATTTTTATAAAAGTTGAAGCAGTGCTTCCTAACTTAACCTAAACGTAACTTTTATTTTAGCTTAAACCTATCTGAAAATAGTTTTACATCGCTGGCCAAATTAAGTAGGTAGTAGGAAATTAATTTGTAAACTTTTTATATTCTCCGGTAGAGCGTTGTAATATTTTGAAACCGTATAGGAAAATGACCGCTCAAAGATTGATGTTGAGTCTAGCGGTGGCGTAATGACAGTTTTATCAGGAATATTCACATCATACATCGATCCCCGGAATTTCAATCTTTCATATAGGTATTCCGCCTATTTCCATCTGATGATGATTATTAATCAAAATTAGTGAATGAAAATCCGACGTTGTTTCATTCTTAATCAGCCGATTTCCTTAATCTTATTGCTAGCCTCTTTCGCCCCTACGAATTCCACATACAAGCCGTGTGCCTGAATTCTGCATCAACTGATTCCTGTTCTCAGCAATTTTAGTCAAACAAGGGCCATATATATATTGTCAATAATATAACCCCTAGCTTATTGCGTTATCATGCTATCTCGCCACGAGACAACTTGTGTTTATGTTTTACTTTCATTTAGATTAAAAACATATTAGATACTGCCATTTCGTAATACACAAATAGTTGTTATAAACGTAAAATTATCTAGTATTCATCTTTATTTTTACTTGTTACTCACCTAACAGGATCTGTGGAGAAGCGAAAAAAATGTTTAGAGCAAGTGTACCGCTTATTGGAACAACATTTTGCAGCACACACATGTCCTCCCTGATTGTTCATTGTATTAATCATAAGATACGTTAATTCTCACGAACACTATACCAAAAACACAGAATTAGATTACAAACACAATATTTATTTATCTCATACACGCCGACAATGAACTATATATTGAACACAGGAGTGAACGGTATCTATCTACGTCAATGCGATTATTGTGACGTTTTAACCCATAATGGCGGCATGCGCGACGATATGCGCAGGACGGCTCGCAAGCGGAAAGTCAGAATACTGTATTATTTATTATACTGTGGCTAAAGTTTGAAAAAAACCGATTTGGATACATTTTTTAAAATTAATTCGTTCTATTGTCGTTCCTTACAACAATTCTATTGGGACTGCTGAGAATTGAGTGAGATTCTTTTTCGATTACCTACTGTTTCGAGTACCTCGTGAGTTAAATTATTACAAACACCATTTAAGAAAAATTAATTAATAATCTCTTACTAAATTTACCTACGTACGTACCAATAATAAATTGACTCAAAAAAACATAAAAAAGAAAACTTCTATAACAACTAACCGTTGCTACTATACTATAGGCTATGTGTAGTTATATTTCTCCAAATGTTGCTGCGGTTTTATAAAAATTGCAAAGATAAATAACATGGAAAAATGGGAAGAGACGGAAAACCTTTGAAAAAATGAAGTGTGGTAGAGACCCAGCCACTCGCTCGATGCTTGCGTAGTTGCGCGCATCTTATTAGAGGTTGGCGTCAGCTTACAAAATAAAATCCGGTTTGCATCAAATGTATTTGAAAAATTCCAGCTGACATAGCGGAAAGTACATTTTCTATTCTATAGGTAAATAAATATTTTCAAAATCAATATTGATGTAGCAAAGTGCCAGGCGAAGGAAACGAACGAAATATCTTACTAATGACCAGAAAATTCTATTTAGAATATTCTCTCATTCATGGAGATACGAGGGTTGTTGCTTTGGTTTAGTGATTTTTCGGATTTTGTGATTTAGAAATTCGTTTGTTAGTTTTGATTCCCTTTCTCTGCCTAACTTCAGTTCTGTAAAAACTATTCTGAATCTGGATAGTGCGAAAAGAATATTAGCCTGTGCTTGAACCTCTAGTCCCTCTCGCTTTAGTCCTGCCATTATTTAATGTCCCTTCTATGTCACGACGGCCACTGCGGTTTCTTTCTTATTAAGGAACTGGCTTCAACTAGTTGGTATGCTGGGTACGTTCGGTCGCATGTAGTTATCTAGCACTTTCTTCAGACCTTTCAGCAAAAATTGTGAGATTAAGGTCTGATAAAATCCCAGATCTCAAATTAGTTCTTTGAGGAACACCAACTGCAATGCGCAAATACAGCAATATACATAATTATTTAAACTACTAATCTGAATTTAAGAAAGATCATTTGAAACGATTTTACCGCTCGACATTCCTTCCATTTAAAATTGCTGGCTGGAAAGGCAGAATTGAAAATTTAATAAAATAAAATTGAGGCGGTTCCAGTATATTATACGATTGGCCACCCTTTGTACTAAAACTTCTCATAAACTTCAAGCTTTAGTATAAATAGAAAAGCAATGGAGATTAGCTATTTGCTCTTTCCGCAATATTTACGTCCCATTGAAAACTCGTTCAGGCACTTCGTAATCGCGACTACGGTGTACTATGCTGTCTAGGTTCACAATAACATAGCAGCATGGGGCGATTACACACTTGTTTATGTACCTTCATAATCTGAAAGTTTCACAACTCGCCCGCTTACGAATGCAAGCTACTCCACTACAAACAACTCCTGCCTGGCACCTATATTCATTCCACAATTCCACAGTCATATAACCCCGGACACACAGTGTGGTAAATTAGAATTATACCAGTTTAATAATTACGAATGATGTTACCGCATCGTTAACCGTATTATCAGGACGGCACCTCTGAGTGCAATTTCTGAATTTCCAGGATTCCATCTTTTGTCTCGCTCCTCTGTTCCACTATCACTATTCACGTCGTATAATTTCGAATCCCGTTGGGAGACTGGCTTATTTTCTCTCGAATTGAGTGAGAATTGCACACATAAACTTTTTTCATATATCAGTCACGTGAACAAACTTCATTAGTACCTGGATCGACCACAAATAAATGCCTTTTCTTAATTCTTTTATTCGGTCTTACATTGTTGAGTATCAGGCAAGTCAAAACATGACAATTATGGATAGTAGATTATGTAACAAATTTAGAACAAAAATTCGATATGACTCGAGGGATTCTAAATGCGAGCACTAGCGTAGGACGACGAACCGCTAACTGATTGATTTGCTAGATTTGGCAAAAAATTTCCATGTATTCAAAATTCTATGTATTCTTCTGATCCTTCAGAAAACAATTCTAAGCCTTTGTGTTGTAGCCGCTGAGGTATAGCGAAACCAGTATGGCAGGCATAAGGCTCAGAAAGACAGACTAGACTCATTTCCATCCGTGTTGTTCAGGAGAAAGTCTGAATGTTATATTGGAGTAGGCTTTATTATAGATAATTTCGAAAACTTGCAGAAAATTGATACCTATGTGGTCTCTTGCAAATGGTTCAAACGAATTTCAAAAGTGGAGTCGAATCTTCTGGAGTGCCTCCATGTGTGGACCAGCCATAATGATGTTGGTCAGCCTACGGATGTGTTGTATCTGGATTTTGAGAAAGCATTCGACAGAGTGCCATTTGCTCGTTTGTTGCTGAAATTGGAGCATTACGGCGTGCGGGGGGCACTCCTGAGGTGGATTGAGATGTTTCTTACAAAAAGAATTTTTCAAGTTAGAGCGAATGGTGCATTATCCGCTAAATTGTCGGTCTTGAGTGGTGTCCCGCAGGGGTCTGTACTGGGGCCATTGCTTTTTCTGGCATATATATCAGACTTAACAAGAACCATCATTCTTTGCTGATGACACCAAATTGTTTTGTAACCCACTGCGAGACGATAATGAATTCAGATCGACATTGATGGGATAGTGTCCTGGTCGGCGGTTTGGTTGATGAACTTGAATTTGGAGAAGTGTCAGGTACTACACATCGGACCTAATAATCCCAGGACTCCATATTTCATCAATGGAAATGCCGTTAAATCTGTAAATCAGCAGAAGGATCTTGGTGTCATAGTAACAGCGGATTTGAAGTGGGAGGCCCATATTTCCGCCTCAGCTAATAGACTGTGGTATCTGATACAGAGAGCTTTCAAATCGGGATCAAACTCTCTAATATTGCAATTGTATAAATCGTATGTCAGACCACTATTGGAATATGCCAACAGCGTTTGGTCCCCCTACTTCATTAAGGACATAGAGGCATTGGAAAGGGTTCAGAGGAGATTCACTAAGCTACCTCATGCACTTAGCCATATACCATATGAGGAGCGATTGAGACTTTTAAATTTGACATGTCTTTATGATCGACGACAACGAGGCGATCTAATTCAAACATACAAGATACTTAGTGGCTACTACTCGGTGAAACTCGATGTATTTCATCCTGCTAGAAATCCTAATCTGCGTGGCAATAGTAAGAAACTTGACAAGGAGAGATGTGCTAGACTTCCTCGGAAGAATTTTATAACAAACAGAGTTGTATATGCATGGAATTCATTACCTGAAGAGGTGATAATGGCGCAAACGGTTGACAGCTTTAAGAACAGGCTGGACAATTTTATGGAGGACCATAGCGATCAGTTGGTCCACTACTCGCTATAGAAGATTAGTGAGGATGACATCAATATTTCAAAAACCTTAAATTAGGAACTGAGCAACAGTTTCATCGGTTTTACCGTTTACTGTTTTACGACTATTAATAATAATAATAAAAAAGTGTATTCATCGTAAAAAAAAATAATCAACCAGCTTTCAATCAACATTTAATATATTTTGATTAATATAAGGCTTAGAATATAAATAGTGGCCCTTGTATCTACGTTCCCAAGCCATCGAAATTAGACAAAATTATTGAAAGCACAAAATGAGATGTTTTCGCTAAGGTTTATTCATGCCGGGCAAACATCCAATACGAAATAAATGACCTTTCTGAGTGAGAGACGCGTTCTGGAAGATCGATAACATTCTGCGGACACACATCCATTATGTGTGCGACCCAATGTCGGCCGGTCGCGTTTGTCGTATTTTAAAAAGGGACAGAGCGGTACATCGAAATTCAGAAGTATCGGGAAAATTGGGGAATGCCGAACAAAGAGAAATGAGCAATGTCTATGTATGAGGTGTCATAGGATGGGAGATATTCTCATTTAAAGTTCTCAATAATGAACTTTGACGGTTGGAATTAAAAGTTTTTTAATTATTGTACATGTAGGAACTTGGCTCGTACAATTGTTTTTATATTTATTTACGGGATTTTGGCGCTTCGTTTTTATGATTTGTAGATAGACACATTTTCACTCGAAAGTTTTATTCGACGCAGCTTCGGCCAACAGATCATCATTTTATGCCTTTACTTCTGACAAATGTTTATAATTTTTCTCGAAATGTTCTTTCAGACACAGTTGAACCTGCTTCCAAGTAGTACTCCGTGCTAAAAGGCATAGCAACACCCAAGAAGTTAAAGGTCACACAGTCAGCCGGAAAACTCATGACGACCCTTTTTTGGGATTCAAGATGAATCCTATTGATTTATTATAAAGCTTAAGGTGTTTCTATAACTGGAAAATGCTATGCTTCAATTAAAAGAAGCAATCTGAGAAAAACAAAGAACACCAGAGTTGTGTTAGGCTGCACGAGTGGGCTTTGCTTTATGAATCACCTAACCTCATAGAAGAAGTGATAGAAGCAGTTTCGGAGAGAGATTTAACACCTTTTTATGAAAGTATATAACAGTTAATTGATAAATCTGAGAAGTGTGTAATATTGCATTTTTATCTTCTACACGTGAATGAAAAACGGCTCCTCGTATATACCTAGTTTTCTCTTTATTTTATTTATTTATTTATTTTTTAGAAATCGTAATATAGCTATCAAGAAAACACATAACAGAACTAAATCCTGGTTGAAATTAATTTCACCCACAACGATGTATACTAACGCACACATATATCATAAAATTACGCCAGGTCTGAATCGCATCTTTCCACTTTCATGATGATATAAGAGCTCCCACAGTGCCTGTTCCTCTTTATCGTGACATTCATTTCGTTTACCTTACTGAATTCGTTTTTGTTAAAAAAGAAAATGTTGCTGAGATAACGTTTTTATAAATATCATTCATTAGTTTAATTTCCCTTGAACCCCAGCAGCACTGTTAGAACCTACAGGATGACTTCTAGTTAATAGGCACAATTGAAATGCTGCAAAAAAAATAATGCAATAAAATTAATGAAAACACCGACTCAGCAATAGTAATACAAGTAAGCCTCCTGCTAAACAGGTTGGCTTAATAATAATAGCTTTATTACTCAACAGAACAAGTTCCATTTACAGAGCAATGCATACAAAGAACCAACTATAACTAAAGCTTAACTATATTAAATAACAGTAGGTACATCAATAAACAACGATAATACACAGGTATTAATGAACATCAAGTTCCTTTAGTATTGATTCCGCGGAAGACAATATTTCATTCAGAGAATCAAAAAATATATCACAATGATCATTAACCAAATTAAATTGCCAGCACATAGTATAAATGGGAGATTGTAATATAACATTTGTTCTGGCTCGCTCATTATAAAATGCAAAAGAACTTCTAGCATTGATACCCGGAACCAACAGAGATACCTTTTCCAGTAGCTCAGGGCACACTACATCACTATTGAATATCTTATGTAGAAAACTTATACTAAACAAATTGCTCCTTAAACTTAAACTTTGAAATTGAAATCGGTCAATAAGATATTTGTAAGGTATTCCGCGATCCGGTAAGTTCCATCAATTTTAAAGCACAAACATTTTAAAAATTTACGCTGAACTTTCTCAATCATTTGAATATCACAGTCATAGCAGGGGTACCAGACCAAAGAGCAATACTCAAGCTTGGATCTTACATATGCAAAATATAGAGTATTCAAAGTAACGACACTCTCGAAATATTTGCTGTTTCTAACAATAAAGCCACAAGCTTTGGTCACACCAGCCACCATATCTGTAATATGTTCCTTGAAAGTGAAATGCATGTCAAAAGTAACTCCAAGATGTTTAATAGACTCCTTTCGATTAAGAATTACTCCATTTACATTATAATAAAAGATGGTCGGGGACGTTTTGCGGGCATAAGAAACAACATTACATTTCTTAGGATTGAGGGAAAGTCTGTTTTGTTCACACCAAGCATTCGCCAATTGAAGACTGCCTTGTAGCGAAATACAATCCTGCGGCGTACTTATCGTTGTAAAAATCTTTAAGTCATCTGCATAAATCAGTTTACTACAATTCAATAATTCTCCCAAATCATTAATGAATAATAAAAATAATAGAGGTCCCAGATTTGAACCCTGAGGTACTCCAGATAGAGCTGTATAATATGTCGATGTATATCCATTGTATGACACAAACTGAACTCTATCAGTAATATAAGATTGCAGAAGACAGACGGCATCAGCGCTAAAGCCAAAATGCGGAAGCTTTTGTATAAGGATTGTATGATCAATTCTATCAAACGCCTTGCAAAAATCGGTGTATACAACGTCGACCTGACCGCGGTTATCCAACGTCCCAGACACGTATTGTAAAAAAATTGACAAATATGTAAGTGTGGACTTGTGTGCAATGAAACCATGCTGATACTGGACCAGCTCATGTTGAACAATTGGATAAATACGATTGTAAAGGACTATTTCAAGTAATTTAGAAAAATTAGACATAATTGATATAGGCCTATAATCCGCACGATCTTCTCTTAAGGGAATGTCCTATAGTAAGAGTTGGAAAATATGAAAAATGAGATTTTACGCATTGGGATTGGACATCATTCTTTGTGAGATAATTTCGAAGATATTCACAGTTTTAGGAATGTATACATTTGTGGAAAAAAATACGTCAAAAGAGACTAGAATTTCACTGGGACTTAAAATATCTCATTCACATTCTCAATGAAATCATAAGGTTGGATATTTTGAAGTGTTACAATTATTGGTATTCCGGGTTTATGATTTAAAGCGGAACATGATTGAATTAGATATTTCCAAAAAGTATGTACCACTCTGTATATTCAGCTCAATAAAAACTCTCATCCAACTTTGGCAGATAATAATTCCGAACTCCATTCGCGCAATTTCTCAATTTCTCCATTCAATTTCCAATGCCTGCCTTAATCACATTTTCGTTTTTGTTTTGTACACACATTTTTCCTGCCAGTTAATGAACGATTTTAATCGAAAAGATACACCTTATGCAGGCTGGAATTGTTTGTTGTTGCTGTTGTCGTTTTCATTAACTTAATTTGAAATCGCAGGTGATGGTGTAGCTTTTCGATGTAATTTGCTACAACATGTGATGTTTGTCACGTTTTCGATTTGAATTTAAGTGAGTTTAATGGTTAGTTTGATTTTATTGTTGAAAGTGTTTTGGTAGATCAAAGCAAAAATTCTACATTTTTTAGCTCTCCATATCATATATGTATATATGGAGACTATTAGTTTCATGAAAAAAAAAATTTTTTTAATTTCACCGGAAATACTTGTTTTTGGTCATTTTATACATAAATAAGTAGTTTTAAAAAAATGTCTGTCTGTCTGTCTGTATCCACGAAAACGCAAAAACCGCTTAACAGATTTTAACCAAATTTGGTACAAAAATACTATTGGACATGGCAAGGAGCTGATTAGATTTTGGGAAACATTGAGCGTAGGCAAAGGGTTTAAAAGAGGGTTCAAAAATTAAAAAAATTCATAGTTCTTAAACTTATCCGAAATACTGCATAATTTTTTACGCATTTAATTGAATATAACCTAAAATATTGAACATAAAATATTAGACCACATTGGCGTGCGAAAATAGTGTAAAATGGGGTAAAAAAGATTAAAAAAAAAAAGGATTTCTTAAAAATAGCAGAAATATTAACTAGTTATTTATAGTTTTGATAAAATAGAACCTATAAAATGTGTCATGAATAACTTACTTTCATAGGCGTTCGTAAATAGTGGAAAAGGGGTCAAAACATAAAAAATATATATTTCCTAAACTTATTCGAAATATGGAATAATTTTTCATAGTTGTGATACCATATAAGCTAAAAAATATTCCATAAAAGAACTGGTTCACACAGGCGTTCGAAAATAGTTAAAAAAAAGGGTCAAAAACGAAAAAAAAATGTTTCTCAAATATATACGAAAAATTGGCTAATTATATATAGCTTTGATATAAGATAACCTAAAAAATGCAGCATAAAATTTTTATTTACATAGGCGTTCGTAAATAGTAAAAAAAGGGCTAAAATAAAAAAATTAAAATGTAACAAATTTTATATTTAACTAGTTGAATTGGTGTTAAAAATACACGACAAAAATTAATGTACCATAGGCGTCCGTGAAAATTCTATAAAAGGGTCAGAACAAATTTGTATCCGTGATAACTCAAAAACCACTTAACGGATTTTAACCACATTTGGTACGAAAATACTACAGGATATTTATAGGTGGTGATGAACATTGAGCGTAGGCAAGAGGTTTAAAAGAGGGTTCAAAAATTTAAAAAATCATAGTTCCTAAACTTATCCGAAATATTGAATAATTTTTTATAGTTGTGATAGCATATAACCTAAAAAATGTTACATAAAAGAATTAGTTCACACAGGCGTTCGAAAATAGTCTAAAAAAGGGTCAAAAACAAAAAAAAAAATGTTTCCCAAAAATACCAGAAAAATTGGCTTATTATATATAGCTTTCATATAATATAACCTAAAAAATGCAGCATAAAATTTTTATTTACATAATCGTTCGTAAATAGTAAAAAAAGGGGTAAAATAAAAAAAAATTAAAATGTAAAAAATTTTATATTTAACTAGTTGAATTGGTGTTAAAAATACACGACAAAAATTAATGTACCATAGGCGTCCGTGAAAATTCTATAAAAGGGTCAGAACAAATTTGTATCCGTGATAACTCAAAAACCACTTAACGGATTTTATCCACATTTGGTACGAAAATACTACAGGATATTTATAGGTGGTGATGAACATTGAGCGTAGGCAAGAGGTTTAAAAGAGGGTTCAAAAATTTAAAAAATCATAGTTCCTAAACTAATCCGAAATATTGAATAATTTTTTATAATTGTGATAGAATATAACCTAAAAAATGTTACATAAAAGAATTAGTTCACACAGGCGTTCGAAAATAGTCTTAAAAAGGGTCAAAACCGAAAAAAAAATGTTTCCCAAATATACCAGAAAAATTGGCTAATTATATATAGCTTTCATATAAGATAACCTAAAAAATGCAGCATAAAATTTTTATTTACATAGGCGTTCGTAAATAGTAAAAAAAGGGGTAAAATAAAAAAAATTAAAATGTAAAAAATTTTATATTTAACTAGTTGAGTTGGTGTTAAAAATACACGACAAAAATTTATGTTCCATAGGCGTCCTTGAAAATTCTATAAAAGGGTCAGAAACAATTTGTATCCGTGATAACTCAAAAACCACTTAACAGATAACCTACAACATGCAGCATAACAATTTTGTTTACATAGGCGTTCGTAAATAGTAGAAAAGGGGGCAAAATAAATTTTATAATAAAACTAAAAAAAATCAATTAAGTTGCGTTCAAGAACTTGGCCTAGATCTGAAATATAAAATATCTGCGTATAAATAGTGCCTCCAAAGAGAAGAAAAAGGCACAAAACCCGATACTGAAAAAAAAATAGCTGATGTCTAAAACAAAACAAAAATTTATTAAATGTAGATAAATGACAAAAAGGTCATAAAATTATTACTTTTACACTTAAATATGGAGAGCTATTCGTGCCTCGTGGGCAACATTTTTTTTAATTGAATTTGAGCATCTCCTAAGAACTCAAGTCTTTATCTGAGTTAGAGTTATCAAACCTTTTTAGTTCTTTAATGGCTTCTTGGTTTTTTTGAGAATAGAAACAATTGAATCTGAAATAGATGCAAGTTTGGTCGATGCCGCCAGAAATTTCAATGGACGGAGATGGTGAGTCTTTTAGATCTGAAACTGAGGTAGCTTTAGCCTAGATTTTTACGTACCTCTTCTTTTCACCCTCAGAACCTATCTATCTTTCATCATCCTTCTACGAGCATAGTTGATTTAAATTGTTATATAATTTACAACAAATTACAGAATAATTATATTATACTTTCTGCATTCCCCCGTTAAGAATTCCTAATTTAAGCCAGGCACTTTGCGAAACATTTTAGGTTGGGCAAGTTTTGTTCTTGTACCGGTTATTATTATTCAACAAAATGCCTCTTTTCGGTCTGGTGTATATGTGCATGAAACTAGGAAAGGATTTCCTCGGAAGCCATGCACACAGCCACGAGATCCCGAGCACGTAGAGTTATTTATGACTGCTGGTATAGTCGTGGGTTGGTAATAACTTGTGCATGCAAGCATTGTATCTTTTTCTGTGTCATGTTTTAGGTAATTTTTGCCTTAATATTCACCTGCAATCCTAATAAACTTCTCAGATCGACTGCTTTATGATTGAAGGGTTGCGTTTTCGGGTTAACTCTTTCACCTTGTCAACCCAGTTGGTAATAGTTTTCAAATTCGCCTAAAAATTAAGCTCCTTCTCGCCCTCTCGTCTACTAAAGACGAGACAACAATCAGTGAACTGGATCTTGATTAACCCAAAGTGTGATTATAGTTTGTCAAGTATTTCAATTGTGAGAAAATAAATTGTGGCCACACTGTATATTTTTTATTAACTTCATAAATATTTAACAACTCAATAATTGATTTGTTTATTCAATTTCAGTAATTTTCAGTAAATCAACTAAAAAACAAACAAGTCCATCTATAAACACAGAAGTTAATTAGAACCAAACATCAGTTTGAATCAAAATGTTTGATGTGGTGTAAAATTAATGTTTTTTTTTTAACAATTGGAGAAGCAAAAATTTATTAGCGGGGTGATGATTTATGGATTTAGTATTGAAAACAATTTTTTATTAAATATATTGCAAATTATAGCGCTCATAGACAGAGTGGACGGCCTGTCTGAAATTGTAATCATTTTACGCGCTAAAAAAAATTTGAGATAAAGGCGGATATAACCCTTTTGAAGTCACTCGAGACGATTAACGCCATTTCCAAATGGAAGTCTGTGTGCGCCTAAACGCTTCAACCAATTAAGTAAATTTTTGGTATATGAGCGAGCTGTCGTTTGTTGTATGTGTCCCTGGTTCGTTCTTCACTGGAATACGCGTTAGGGATTTGGTCGCCTTATTATCAGACTTATATAAATATGATTGAGAGAGTTCAGGACAAGTTTTTGCGTTATGCTGCGTTCGTTTAGAATGGGGATACATATCCGCAATTATCGTAGATCGGACCTACGAGGGGCGTTAAACTTGGACACTCTTGGTAAACGCAGAGTTTTAAACGACTTGGTATTGCATGGTAACATAAATTGTCCTGCTGTCCTGCATAGGATTTTCTTCAATGTGCCAGTGCTTGATTTAAGACACCATGATCTCTTCTTTCACCATACAAGTAGAAATAATTATACATACTTTTCTCCTATTGATAGAACTCTTGAATGAACATGATTGTATAGATATCTTTTGCAATTCACTTTTAGAATTTAAACGTCAAATTAATTGTTGTATTGAGTAGAACCATAGAATAAGTAAGCTTCGCTAACCAGAAGTTTATCTTCGTGTAAATAGCATTGATTTGTATGGGATTTCTTGAAACTCGCGCAGATTTTGTGCGCATCATAGTATTGTTCACAATATCAAACAAGCGGGCAATAAATTCTGTACTAACAATTAAAATAGTACACAATTTCACATAAGCGGAATATTTTCGAGCAACTTTCGCAATAAAAAAAATATGTTCAATTTAAAAAAACTTTATTATAATAATATTTATTTCTGTCTCATTCGTACTCATGTACATAGACCCGTCGGTAGCCAAAAGTACAAAAATAAAAGTATAAAATACGTATGACTAATAATAAAAACATAATAATCGTTACATAAATATCTACAAATCAACAATAAACAATTTAAACAAAACAGAATGACATCATTGTACAACATTATTTAGAAATTTTTGCAAATGTGTTGTCAATTAGAATGTTTTTGACTCACCATATCATATTATATTTATATAATATATGTATATGGGTCTGTTTCGTGATTTTTGTTTAATTCCCCCGGAAAAACGTGTTTTCAGTCATTTATATGTAAATAAGTAGTTTTAAAACAATGTCTCTCGGTCTGTATCCCCGATAACTAAAAAACCACTTAACAAATTTGGCACAAAAATACTACAATATCTCCGACCTTTCAATGATTTCTTGGACAAATTATACTGCATAATAACAAAATTAGCCAAGCCTTCCTTAAAATTAGTTTTAACAAACTCAATATAATCTTCATTATCGAATGGTCTGTTCGAAAGTTCCGGTAATTCTATCGAACTTTCTTTTAAGGTTCTGCACCTCCATTTTCAAGGCTTTTTTCTTGGATATTGCTCAGATATTCCTGGAGATATTTGCAGTTGTTCTGTAATTTAGAATTTCATCTAATACCTACATGAAGATAGAATTTGTAGTTAAAAGTAGCTTACTATCTAAAGGGTTTTTTTGCAAATTCAAGTCATCAAAAACCAGAGAAGATCCATCCGATATCGTTGATGGTTGTGGAGAATCGGCGCGCACTTAAAACAAATTAATTAAATATGTACATACGACGAACACAACACTCATCAAATATTTACCTTGCTCGCTAACCACCTTTTAAAAAATAGTCGGTATTGTTTCCCTTTTGTGCTTGCTGTTGCCAAAACCAGCAAACATTTTCTCCTCAAAATGTTCACTAGAAACTTTGCGGTTAAACACTTTTTCCGGTTCGTTCAATATCAAGTCTAACCTGCCAATGTTTTCCACCCATTGAAGTTGCCTTGAAAATTATTTAAAAAATATAGCTAAAACATTCAACATTTTGTGTAGGTACATTACATACCTTATTGGATCACTCGGAATTTTGAAATATCTTATTAACTTTCCAGTTTTGTGGCTGTTGTTACTACAATAATTTGGCATTGTCTTTCACCACACCAAAGATTTATGTAGGTACACAATTATTAATCTATGCTTTCACTAACAGTTAATTAAATAAACACTATTACACTATTGTTCTTAAAACTAGAATTCAATAAATCTTATAACCAAATAACTAATAAAAATGGAAAAACGTTGAAAACTTTTTAGAAAATGGAATAAACGAATGTAAACAATCATTAATATTCGTCCATATTGGAATTTTACCCAATTCGACAGCTTGCGCACAAAATCGCGCGAACGAACACAAAATCCCATCGAAATCGTCAAGTAAAACTTCTGGTTAGCGTAGCTTTCTTATTCTATGGTAGAACTAATAACAGATCTTGAATTTATTATCAATTTGTTTATTTTGACTTAGGTACTGTCATGTATATAAGAAATTTGTTGTAAATATAATTGGGGTATCCCGTTAATTTAATAAAAAACGGCTTCAAATAATCCTTTATAATTTTGTGTCTAATATGCTGCTTAAAAATTTTCAATAAATAAAGTTGTGAAGAGGGCAATGTACCAAAAAATACAAATCATTTTTTCAGTTTCTAACTTTACATCTTTGATTCCCTATCTCAAAAACTCTTTCTTTTCTTCTATTATTATTTTTTATTAACAACATCAATACCAACCGAAATCAGATTTTTATTACCCAATCAACTTTACAAAAGTATTTATTGGTATATTATTCAGTGCTATCCACTACATACTAATATATATGATGAAATTTCTTGAAGTGTTTTGAATGTTGTCGGCGTCGGACGTGGTCGAAATTCCACTACCAACGACCTTTGGAAATTCTCTTTTTGTATTTCGCTTGAGGTGCCATCAAGTAGAGATGTGTGCTTATAAATGAACTTGCTGCTGTCTCATACATATTGCATTTGTAACGAGAATAGACTGCGTAGAGAAATAACTAGCTAAAAAGTTCTTTAACAAATAATCTTAATGCAAAAGCAATATTTTAAAAGTGTGTGTTGGTTTTTCAGATGGTTCGATTGGTCCTTCGAATATTAATACATACCAGAAGAGTGCACAGCAGTACAGGATCCTTTGACCAAAACCCATTCAGCCAATTAGAAAACATGCTTCAACTTGTCCGATTTCGAAAAAAGGTAAGGTATTCCTGGCAACTTGTCACTACGGCGTGTAAAAATTGCAATACAAATATCGTTCTCGCTTCTTGGACCAACGAAAGATGCTATTCGAGTAAAAAAAATGTACTTTCCCGTCCCATCCAAACGACATTAAGCGATTTAAAGAAAAATTCAATTTGGAATTAAAAAAAAAAAGGTTTTTGCTAAATACTTAAGGACAACCCGACTCTGGGGTATCGTTTCACCCCTGTACAAATAATAAAGAAGGAGCGCTAAAAACGTCCATTATCTCAAAAATTCCCTTGTTTGCCATTGTTTGTTTTACACAAGCCATTTTTAACAGCCGTTTCCGTTTAGAATTTTCCATGAAAGCGTAAAAAATTAATCAAAGTTCCTTGTGTTTGTTGTTCTCCTTTCTTTTGCCTTCAATCTAGTGCCCTCGTCTTTAAGCGGAAAATGATCATAACAAAATTAAAAGGAAAAGCACAATCGGAATGACATACGGAAATAAGAAGGAACTCATTATTATTCCATTCACAACAATATTTTGTTACCGAAATTCAACGTGACTGATTTGAATTAAATGTACATTTCTTTGAGCATTTTCCTGATAAAAACTAATAATTCATGACGCTAATGAAATGTTTCGAGTACGTCAATGGTGATCAAACATCAAGGGGATTCATATTATATACGGGACCTGCAAAAGACTTCAAACAATGACTACAGGCCTGCTGTATTTTCATGAGATGTCCATGGCAATTACAATTAATTTGCACAACTGTTGCTTGCCTGTTAGGTCAGTATTAGTTTCACAATCATATCGTAAATCCATCAAAATGTTTTTCTTTAACTTTGGCCTGACTTGAAGGTATCGTATGCTCCCATTTGTCGTAAATGTTAAAAACAACTAGAGACTATCTATCCAACTTTCCCCATTTTACATTCAACGCCGGTATAAGTACATTGTTATTGTTTGTTTTCTCGAATTATCTACTCGCTGTTTGTAAGAAAACAAAACAGTTCTTTCGTTTGAGAGATATGATATTATGCTAATGGTTGTGCAATTCTTGAAAGTTTTGCAGCGATATAAACCATGATATCTCAGTAAATAGGTGAAAACTTATTTTGAAATAAGATGTGAGTAACAGTTCATCATTTGCTTAAAACTATACGAGGTATGTCGCATAAATATCCAAGCTGTCTGCTCTTTGTTTCCTCGCCGAATAGATTTGGAATTCTTAAACTTGGGGACAGTCAAGAATTCTAATCTAGGACGCTGCTACATGATTCATAAGGACATTCTAAAATTTGACAACACAAAATGTCAGTTAAAAAAGTAATAGAAGACTTAGTTTTGTGTTTTATGGATTCAAGTTTTTTAAATTAATTAAGAAAGTAGCAAATGCAGCAACAATAGTTATTTTGATTCTAAATTGATAATTAGGAAAAATGTACAGGAATGTTACTTCTAAAAAATGATGCTTTCTTTACTATCAGATCCACCTAAATCTCGCTGGCGGACTGAGAATATTACAAATATCTGCATTTATTCCTCTACGCGGATGTAAGTGATAGACGTCTCAGTGTTCTCTCTGCTATGTATATTTTTTCTTTTGTCTTTGTTGAGAGAATTTCAGTGAGCGACTCGGTTTTCTAACCAGAACAATAGCTGTGCCATTGTCGGCAGTGTCATTTCCATTTTCATATCAGTGGCGTATTTTACAATTCTAATGTTAAATAGTAACATTAGCCCAACACAATAACTAACAAAGCTGAAATGCAACGTACATACTAATTTTAAATTTGAACACCCTGTATACTTATTTAAATTATCACTAAATAAAGCCTTCTTGATTGATCGAAAATTTGTAAACAATCTTGTTACAAGTTGTAGATACACCTATTTAATAAAAATATCAAGAAAAAAGGTCGCCCTGTAATATCGAACCCCATCGGTTTTTTTACGAGGCAAAGGTTTTCAGGTGAAAGGTATACAGGGTTTTCTTAGAGAATGAGACATCCTAAAAGCTTATTTATGTTAGTAAAGGAGCACGGTATATTGTTAACAAAGACATATAACAAGGACAACACTTCAAACGAGTTTTGGAGCAAAACGTTGTCTTACAGTCATCGGAAGGTATTCCAAGGTATTCCAAGAGCTGAATACTTTTGGCATTTGTTATTTCGTACGATCACATCGGTGTCATTTATGTCATGAATAATGAACTCTGTGTCAAGTACTGTACACTTTACTTTTGATGTGGAATAAATCACTCTGTGAAAATCTATAAAAGAGTGACAACTAGTGTAGGGAACAATAGAGACAAAGTAATATAATAGCGATGCGACCGCATTTGCCTCCAACCACCCTCTCTCCCTTAAAAAGGGAACAATAATAATTATTAGAGTTACGTAGTTCTTTTGAAAAGTGGCAGAAGGAATCGCGCGACATTTGAGTGATGGAGGCTTTAATTACTTTAGAGAGATAAAGTACGTAAGTAAACGGGGATGTAAGATGTCTTTAACAATACACAGAGAGCAGAGATAAAGTGAATTTTGTGGAGTATAAGATTTTTTTTAATGAATAATACGGGCTTTCACGGCGTTTTAAAAGTAATTTTATCATGCTCTTATGTCTCTAGCCAGTATTAGGCCATGCGTCTTATTCTTTATTTATTTAAGTGGCATGTTCAGAGATATTGATTTAATAACTGTTTCCAAATCCGGCCCAAGCATCGGCAATTTGTTAGGTAAACCAAAAGATAAAACAAAATACACGGAAAGAAATTATTGTAAAGGTCTGTTATTGTCATGGTCCCGCACGTAAGTTTATTTATGAGAAAAAATAAAACAGTAGACCCACAATAATTTAATTTAACAGATAGATAAACATGTGCTGGATATCTAGCTCCAGTCGCAACGAAAAGGGTCGTTTCTATAGCACCCTCTCACCAGCTAAATTACAAAACGTATTCATTACCAGGTAAATGGGAATCCAGAAACGAGACGACCGCAATTAATGGTCTATCGATGATTAAAGCAAGATTTCGTCCATATTGCCGCTTACTTCGAAGTAGAAAGGACACTCCTAATATCCTTCCAGCTCGTTTACGTGGACCGTATTTAGAACGAAGCACTAGTAGAATGTCTGCAAGAAATATTGGCGAGCAAGGACTACCTACATCAGTAATAATAATATTAATGGTGTATACCGGTTTACAACTAATTATGTGCTCACTATGGGCATTTCCTGACTATTTTGGTGGATTGTCTTTGCAATTTATTGATAATATTCTCGAAAATATGCGCGACCAGTTACTTCATAAATTATCTTCAAAATTTGTGGTAGTTCCAGCAGGACGCTGCACTTCTTTATAACAGTGGAGCAGCTACTGATTATTTAAGTACAAAATTAAGTCGCATTAACAAATATCAAAAGCACCTAGTGCCGTTTTTAAAAATATAAAAGATGACCATCGTAATACGCATTTAGCAAACCAAAACTAAATTTAACTTCTACATTCCTTCCGCAGTGGCCAGTTTCTGCTTGTCGGATACCTTTCTGTTTAATCTTGGTAGAAAATAAAATTAATCCTTAATAAGACTTACATAACATAACAGATCAATCCTTGTGGGATTTAACCGTTAGATAGACCGAATCCAATCATGTTTTTATATATTTTTGTGGGATTCAGAGAGATTTTTCTTGTATATGCGAGTTACATTAGTTCGTGTTCGAATTATATGTTTGGAAATGGCATTCCGATATTATCAGTGTTATTAACACATCGATCAAATGTCCATAAATCATTTGCACAGTTACACTCAAGATGGTTTTGGTTTGGTATTTTATCAAAACATTTTTTGTCAATTTATATTTTAATTTATAGAACCTTTCGACCTTTTGTATAAATCAATAGGCAGATTGCTGTCAAATTTATACACGTATCGTTTGATGGTTAGTGCTAAATAAAAATCATATGGAAAAAAATTTAGTAACGCCATCTATGTTTCATCTTATGACCGTTTTGAATGACCTAATATACTTACATTCCGCGCTCTATCGTTCACTTAATCTGCCTCGTCAACTAGACAGAATCGAAATCTGGAGTATATTAAAGTCCCCACCCAAATTAGGAATAAGGGACAACAGAAGTTGATAGATACTCTTTTATCTTATTCAACCGCTCAATAGCTTTGTATTGAAATACTTAAAGAGACACAAGAATCTCACCGTATCGTAACAGAAAAAAAAAAAGGTAAATTCAAGTTATTCAAACGACATAAATCGCAATGTTAATAAAGACAAAATGACCCCCAACACGATTTGTATTCATTATTGCACAATTCTCTCTCTGCCTGTGTTTATGCCATGCCCTCAATCCGCATCTCCACTTCTTCCCTTTTCCATATTATTCGAATGAAACAGACGTTGGCGTTGTTCTAAATTCGTTAGGGTCTCATTTATCAAGAGAAATACACAGAAAAAGAACTTAAATGTTTTGTAGCTAACGGAGTAACATCTGAAAGTCGCCCAATTTATCACTCGCACAACGAAATTGTTGTTGGTCGTTTTCATTCCGCATTTAAAAGGAAAAAAATAACTGGAAGAACAAACGAGATTTCGGTTTTTGGGAAAGAGATGTTATGATACTGTAAAACAGTTAAATCGAAAGTACGTGAGTGCACGTTATGTTTGAGATTTGAGGGAATTGCAAAGGCTGCCAGATTTTTAGCGAAAACTACATTGCTCGGGGAATATGGCGAGGAGGTAGGTATAGCAATTTTTACATCGAATAGTAATAGGACAAAATTATATTTATATTTTAAGCCTAATAATCAATACACAGTAGTTGATTTATTGTTTTTCAAAATATTCGCCTTTATGACTGATAGACTTTTGCATACGTTCGAACCAACATAGCTATAAAACTGCTACGCTCAACTGATCTTTAAAATCAAATCAGGCGATGATTTGGCTTGAAATAGTGTCAGATACATCTTCTCCAATAATAGGTCTGTTATTTCCAGCAAATACTGCTTATTATAACGGGTCCGCCATCTAACGTTTTTTTTTCAACTAGTGCTTATTTCGTGAAGGGTAACACTTAGCTCATGTCTGATTTGACGGATAATTAGTTTTATCCTTCCGCTGAACGAATATGGTTGTGTATACGCTAGAACAACGCTGGGAAATATTGCGACATTACTTTGAAAATCATGGTAATGTTGCAGAATGTGTGCGAAAATTGCGTACGGATTTTGGAAGAAGAGAAGCATCGTCAGCTCCGTATGTTCGTACACAGTGCGTACACCCGAGACTATTGCTGCTGTGGCAGAAAGTGTGCGTGAAGCGCCATCAACATCAATTCACCGTCGGTCTCAACAATTGAACATTTCGGAGACATCATTGAGACGAATTTTGCATAAAGACCTTGGTATGACGCCAAACAAAGTCCAATTGGTTCAGGAGTTGAAACACACTGGCCATCCAATGCGTTTTCGCTTCGCTCAGTGGGCCTGCGATCGACTTACAGAAGATGCCGATTTTGCCAAAAAAATCATCTTTTCAGATGAAGCTCATTTTGATCTTGGCGGGTATGTAAACAAGCAAAATTGTCGCATTTGGGGCACAGAAAACCCGCACCCATACATTGAAAAGCCGGTGCACCCAAAACGAGTCCTGTTTGGTGCGGATTTTGGTCCGGAGTCATATTTGGCCCATTTTTCTTCGAAAATGAGCAAGGAGTGGCCGTTACAGTCAATGGCGATCGTTATCGGGCCATGTTGAACGAATTTTTGTTCACAAAAATTGAAGAGGAGGATATTGGCAATATTTGGTTTCAACAGGACGGCGCTACGTGCCACACAGCCGAAGCTACACTCGATGTTTTGCGCCCTGTTTTTGGAGATCGCATTATCAGCCGCAGAGCTGATGTCGTTTGGCCACCTCGGAGCTGCGATTTGACACCGTGGACTATTATTTGTGGGGTGCCGTCAAAGATAAGTGTTACGCCGACAAGCCAGAGACAATTGACGCTTTAAAGGACAATATTCGTGAAGCCATTGGTGAAATACAGCTGCACACAATCGATAATGTGCTTAAAAATTGGACCGATCGTGTAGGCTACTGCATGGCCAGCCGAGGCAGCCATTTGAATGAAATTATTTGTCATTATTAACCGGAAGGATTGTACTTTCAAATAAAAAAAGAAATTTGAGAAAATATTCAGCAGTTTTTCTTTTATAGCATTGTCAAAAAAAAAAAGTTATCTGGCAGACCCAATAGGTGCCAAATCGAGATTGTACGCCCGATGACCCATCAATTCGACTTTTTAAGCATTCAATAGTCTTTTTGTTCCTAATAATTATTGTCAACAACACAAATACCTACTGCTCTATTGCCAAAATGTTTGGTGTGGGTTAAAATAAAATAAAGTAAAAAACTGATGTGGCAACTTTATATTATAAATGAACTTTGAAACTTTCCTCAATATATTACTGTGTGCAAAACTGTTACCTGCTCTCCAACCCATGGATTTTTCATTTCGAAAGTTAGACACCGAAAGTATTTTTTATTTTCTTTATTTTCGGTATAAAACTAAAGTCACTCGAACATTTGAAGCAAATTACACCCATAAAGTTCCACAAAATATATTATGCACTATCGTGATATGAAATGGACGGATAAATAATAGGTCTAATACAATGAGAACTGGCAGAAATATATGCAAGTTTTAATGCTATAACCTGAAGCTTTCAATGAAATTTTAAATTGGTCTGTTAAAATTTCATTAATATTAAAATCTAAAAGTTTGAGACAAGGAAATTAGGTATGTGATTATTATACCTATAGGTTGGTGCCACTATGATAAAGCCAATTTAACTTTGCTGTAACAAGGTGGAGGTTCTGTGTTTTTAGAAATTGACTTTTTAAAAGTTACAGTGAGTTAAATCAGGACCGTACATCTGTTAATGCATGAATTTGATATGGTTTTAGCTATGAAATTCACACGATTTTTACTTTTCCGCACAGGCAAAGTATTGAGACCGCGCTAAAAAAATGTGATAAAGACAGATATAACCATTTTGAAGTTCCCTGAGACGATTAAAAATTTAAAATTCTAAAAATATTTGGTATGTTAGAAAATACACCTAATGTTAACGGTTATTGAAATATTAACAGTTGAATATCCCAAAAGACACTCACTTAAAAACAAAAAACAGGGGATACGAGGGTCGTTTCAAACAAAATATCAGGCCATGTTTGTTAATATTGGGTCTGCCAGATAACTTTTTTTTTTGAAAATGCTATAAAAGAAAAACTGCTGAATATTTTCTCAAATTTCTTTTTTAATTTGAAAGTACAATCCTTCCGGTTCATAATGACAAATAATTTCATTCAAATGGCTGCCTCGGCTGGCCATGCAGAAGCCTACACGATCGGTCCAATTTTTAAGCACATTATCGATTGTGTGCAGCTGTATTTCACCAATGGCTTCACGAATATTGTCCTTTAAAGCGTCAATTGTCTCTGGCTTGTCGGCGTAATACTTATCTTTGACGGCACCCCACAAATAATAGTCCAACGGTGTCAAATCGCAGCTCCGAGGTGGCCAAACGACATCAGCTCTGCGGCTGATAATGCGATCTTCAAAAACAGGGCGCAAAACATCGAGTGTAGCTTCGGCTGTGTGGCACGTAGCGCCGTCCTGTTGAAACCAAATGTTGCCAATATACTCCTCTTCAATTTTTGTGAACAAAAATTCGTTCAACATGGCCCGATAACGATCGCCATTGACTGTAACGGCCACTCCTTGCTCATTTTCGAAGAAAAATGGCCCAATTATGCCTCCGGACCAAAATCCGCACCAAACAGTGACTCGTTTTGGGTGCATCGGCTTTTCAATGTATGGGTGCGGGTTTTCTGTGCCCCAAATGCGACAATTTTGCTTGTTTACATACCCGCCAAGATCAAAATGAGCTTCATCTGAAAAGATGATTTTTTTTGGCAAAATCGGCATCTTCTGTAAGTCGATCGCAGGCCCACTGAGCGAAGCGAAAACGCATTGGATGGTCAGTTGGTTTCAACTCCTGAACCAATTGGACTTTGTTTGGCGTCATACCAAGGTCTTTATGCAAAATTCGTCTCAATGATGTCTCCGAAATGTTCAATTGTTGAGACCGACGGTGAATTGATGTTGATGGCGCTTCACGCACACTTTCTGCCACAGCAGCAATATTCTCGGGTGTACGCACTGTTTTTGGCTTTTCACGCTTTGGTTTATCGATGAGGATGTCAGTTTCTTTCACTTTTTTCACGAGATAACGAACATACGGAGCTGACGGTGCTTCTCTTCTTCCAAAATCCGTACGCAATTTTCGCACACATTCTGCAACATTACCATGATTTTCAAAGTAATGTCGCAATATTTCCCAGTGTTGTTCAAGCGTATACACAACCATATTCGTACAGCGGAAGGATAAAACTAATTATCTGTCAAATCAGACATGAGCTAAGTGTTACCCTTCACGAAATAAGCACTAGTTGAAAAAAAAATGGCGGACCCGATATATCAAGGCTTATAGCTGGTAACCCAGAAGGTGTCAGACATTCTCATTAGGCTTAAGTTATTTCTTAGGAAGAGGACTATTAGAAAAATGAAAGAATACAAAAAACGGGATACGGGGGTCGTTTCAAACAAAATATCACCACCACCTGGTATACAATATCATGTTTTGTAGAAATTTACCTCTGTGGGATATAAATATATTATTACCAAAGTCAGACTCTCTATTAGAGAATACAAAGACTATCGTTACTAAAACCTGAATTAGTATGCATTAATATATAATAACTATTGTGCCAAACGTCATGTCGTTCACAGCTGAACATCCATGCAAACAGCATTTAATAGTTTTGCTAAATGTGCTTTTCGCATCAACTTTGGAGCGATGCTGGTAGCGAAAACGACAGACCGATAGGGACAGACACGGACAATCCACAAACAACACACCACCCGAAGTGCACAATGCAGGCAGATAGTGGGGATTTCCTTGATTAAACCACTTGGATGTGTTTAATTGACGCTGCTTGTCACTCTAGCAGCTGTTGATTAAAACTATGAATGTGAATTCCTAAAAGGATACAATATCATTATTGAACAACCAGAAGTTGATGCTGATGTTGGTTAATTACATATTATACTATATGACAAATCTATTCTTATTCGAGATATCATAAAACAAAATCAAAATTTTACAATTTTTCTATTGGTCTGCTACCGCTTTGGGACCTGACTTAGGGCTTTTTCATGCAATGAAATATACAAAAAAAACAATATTTGAGAGTCTGTTTTGACAGTTCCATCTTGTTCTTGGTGGGGAACTATCAGCGTGGTAACCACAGATCTAGATGGATCTGTGGTGGGAACATTGTGAAATATTCGTCTTGGGTCTGTCGCTATGAACTCCTGAGTTTGTTTTTACACCATCAGCAAAACAATCACAGTTTGCACTTTGTAACTCCCCTTCATGTAGTATCCATTGTTCTCGGCTTGGGAAGAGGGTCTCATTTTGCTGGAAGAATTAGGTCAAAATGCTGTAAGTTTCAATGTCAACTAGCAGTTAACAATGCTTTAGAAGCTTCTTCAGCTTATATATTTATTTATTGTAGATATTTATTCATTATTTTACATAAATCTCCCAATACAATACGCCCCTGTTCCAAATGGCTGAAGAATATTTTAATAACAATAATATTTAACACTTTCTGCTGACGAAATTTCATGCACAGATGCAGTTTCATGGTTATTATGACTATTAGTTGCTCTAAAACTCTGAAATTATTATTCTAACTTCGATGCTAGAGCCATATACCTATCTACTAAAGTAGTTATAATAGGTATTAAGGAAACTTCAAGATTTCAACATCGTTACACAAATGTTTGCCATTCCTAAATCAACTTTCATTGTACACGTTAGTTGGTACAGATATATTTAAATACACAACTGATTCAGTTGGATTTTGGGCAGTTTCAGTTGGTTTTTTTTAATATATAGTAGCGTCTTACAAAGATAAAACAGTCTAGAATTCAGTTAATTTAGTTTTTAATCTAGATTTGCTTCTTACGCGTAATGTCTCTATAAAATGTTGACAATGATTCTAGGGAAACTGTGTGGACTTCAATATGTACAATAACTTTATGAAGGAAGTTTCATCGAAACTGCAACGTTGTGAATGTTTACTATACGTATTCTTAAGCAAATATAAGATTAAGATGGGAATTCGAAGTTAATGAATGAATGAACAAATCACATAATGATCAAATAAGAATTAAAACAATGAAAGAAAATAATCTACAACTTTTTACAACATGAAATTTGCTTTATTCTTTTTCAAAATATTGGTCTTTATGATTAATACACCTTATTCATTATTTTGAATGCATCTAGGGCTTCCTCTGCTAACGAAAATCTGTTTGTGAACAGAAATAAATCATTGGATGCCAAACTAATACTCTACACTTCGACTTTTTGAGCTCAAAGAGCGAACTCATTCAATAGGTTATGCCTTATTACGTCTACAATCAGTATTTCGGGAGTTTTGATCAGAACCTAAATGTGAAGGTGTAGGACAGGTCTGATTATGCATTTTTTTAACATTTGTGAATTTTTTTTAATAAACAAGATGATCTTACAGTCTCCCTTGAACCGGATAAGTTCAATAACTATTTATGTTCAATCTTTGCAGATCATAAAATTTATAGTAGTCTATATTTAATTATTATCTAAATAACTACTTTAAATTGGCTCGATAAAGGCGATTATTATTACTTGGAATACTTTTCAAAGTGCCCTCATATCCCTTTTTATCTAGCCTAACTATGGTTTGTTTGATTGGTCGTTCTTACAGAATTGTGATGATGTGAATGCAGCTATCTGTCAATCTTATGACAGTTTGTATTCTATTTTTAACACATATGTTCCACTGTACAAGAATTATAAAAGAAAATTTCCATTTTGGTTTACCGGTAGCTTAATTAAAAATATAAAATTTAAGGAATATTTGCATAAAAAATATAGGAGTACGAACAACATAAATTTTTTGATTCAGTTTAAGAATATGAGGCGCTTGTGCAAGGAAGAACAGAGGACTGCATTTGGTAACTATGTCTCTAATGTACAGAATTCTCTTAGGAACGATCCTCAGAGCTTTTGGTCATATTTTCATAACAAGTCTGGAACTTGCCGTATCCCAAACACTATGTGGTGGGACGGTGAGTCTGAATGTGCTATTGTTAACTCCTTCGCTACTGTCTTTCACAGCGTCTTTCTTGATTCATCTCAATACTGTGCGCCGAGTGGCTCTGTCAGTACCAATGTTTTCCACGTTGGTCAAATTGAATTATCTGACATATTCTCAGCATCCAAACGCCTTAAGAACAAATTTACCTCGGGTTCTGATAATGTTCCTTCATTCTTTGTCAAAGATTGCATTTCCGTGTTGGCTACTCCTCTGAAGTCAATTTTCGACGTAATTCTAAAAACAAACACTTACCCGGATCTATGGAAGGAATCTAAAATTGTCCCAATCTTTAAGTCTGGCGACAGGTCTCATATAAATAACTATCGTCCTATTTCCTTATTATCTAACTTTTCTAAGCTGTTTGAATCTATCTTGTATGAACGGATTTACACGGAAGTTAGGCGTTTGATTTCGGTCAACCAGCATGGCTTTATGTGTGGGAGATCTACGGTCACTAATCTGTCAATCATTTCTCACTGTATCTCTGAAACTCTGGACCGTGGAGGTCAACTTGATGTTGTATACACCGACTTTGCAAAAGCTTTCGATACCATGGACCACGGTGTCTTGCTGAGTAAGCTGCATGTGTTTGGATTTCATTCGAACTTGATAGCTTTGTGTGACTCTTATTTACAAAACCGTAAGCAATATGTATTTTACAACGGGTTAAAATCTAATATTTATTCTGCGACCTCAGGGGTTCCCCAGGGCTCTAATTTGGGTCCATTATTGTTTAATCTATTTATCAATGACCTGGATCAATGTCTGTTGGAACGCAGGTTGTTTTTTGCGGATGACTTGAAAATCTTTGCTTCCGTGGACACAATAACGGATTGCAGAGTGATTTATATGCTCTTCAAACATGGTGTGACCATAATAGATTGACTCTCAATATTCAAAAATGCAAATGCCTTAGTTTCACGCGAAGGGCTACGCTTATCGACTATCCGTACACCATTTCCGAAATTCAGCTTGAGCGATGTCATGCGTTCACGGATTTGGGTGTCACATTCGATCACAAATTCTTATTCCTGGACCACATCAATAGAGTGACATCTGAGGCGTCACGTATGTATGGCTTCATAATGCGTAACTGTAGAGGCTTTGATAGTGTTTCTGTGCTCATTACTCTGTTTAACACATATGTCAGATCGAAACTAGAGTACTCGTCTATTGTCTGGTATCCTCAGTATAATGCTCACAAGTTGGAGATCGAAAAAATACAACGCCGGTTTCTAAAGTATCTAGTTTTTAAAACAGATGGGGTTTATCCTGTTAGAGGAATCGATCATTGTTTGTTGCTGTCTCGTTTTAATATGCAGAGCTTGGAATATAGAAGAATTCAGTGTTCATTAGTAATGTTATATAAATTATTGCGAGATAAGATAGACTGTTCTTCCTTGTTATCAAGTATAAATTTTTTAGTTCCTAGATTGAATACTAGATCAAATGCGACATTTTATTTAGACAGAGCTAGAACTAATGTGTTATTGAGATCGCCTGTACAAATTATGTGCAATAATTTTGATTCGATTTCTGGTAGATGTGACATTTTTACAACGTCAGAATATAACCTTAAAATGTTAGCTGCAGAAACATTTATAGTGTAAACGTGTGTATTGTAAGTTTTCTTTGTGTATTTAATTAATTTAATAGTTATTGATTTTGTATGTATTGTCCTATAATTGGGAAACTGTTGGGCAATAAATGCTTTATTATTACTAACGTCACAAATGAGCGATAGCGATGATTATTTTCGATATGATTGTATGTTGTATTTATATTATTATTTATAATTTATTTTCCAGTTTTTCTATTAAAATAAAATTTGCTGGAAAACACAAAATAAACAATGAAATATGGACATTTATATACAAATAAAAAATAACCTAAATAATAATAATAAAGTTATTATTGTTATTCCACTGTATATATTGTTTTAATTTAATATATTCATTCAAAAATATAGAATAATGAAATTCAATGTGCATTATTACCAGTTGCACCTGTTTTTGATTAATATTCATTTATATTATTTTATTTAGCAGAAAAATACTTATTAGTGGTATTAATAATATTATATGGGGGTTCCTCGCAGTTCGAATTTGCCTCCGGTGCTTTCCCTTTTCTTTATAAATGATCTCGATGAGCAACTGAAAATCTACTATACAATAAATATAAAGGGGTGATTTTAAATCCGCGGAAGGAATGATATGATTGCATGGGAATGCTGGGAGGATATTTTTAGGCGTAACATGATCTATATGCCATTGATTCATATACAGGATGCGGCATCACAACTTCCTTTTTTGAAATGCGCGCTATTTAGACTGTAAAGATATCGAGCTGGGGGGAGACTGCTCTTATTCGGTAGACGTGCATCTAAAGTTTTGTTCCCTATCCGGTCAGGCTCCACGATGCGTTGTAACAGTGAGCAACGTGCATTTGCTGGCGAGGGGTACTTTTCGAATGGACGTTCTGTGATTGCTGATCAGCGTGCGTTTCGAAATCGTGCCAGATCGGAAATCAATATCAACATGGATCTTTACATTCAAACAAAGCGCGAGTGTGACGAGACGAAGAAATTGGAGTCTCTCAGCCCATTAGAATACCTGAAAACATTGAAGCTGTGAGAGCCTCAATATTGTGATTTTGAATTGTGTGCAATAGATGTATGAGGATATAAAGACTGGATGATTGCGAAACGTAGTGAATATAAGGTAGGATCTTTTAAATAACGTTCTAAGTATAGCATAATTTTTTTACTATCGGAAAACGTCCATTCTCCCTCCTGACGCATTTGCATTTAATTTCTAATACAACGGTAACTAACCACTGAAGATGGAATGTTGACGATTCAGAGTTCACATAATATAAAATTAGTTATTCATGACTTAATTTCGTGCCCTGTATTTTCTATAAGTAGATGGAATCGTGGGTTGTAGGGCAATGTTTTTGAATCAAACACTCAAATTTTGAGTCTGAGACGTTTCGCGGACTTATTTCCGCTTTTTCAAATTTCCTCTATTTAGAGTGTACACATAATCAAATTTGTTATTATTATTTCCATGGAGTAGTAGGTATAATAGCAGTTCTGAACTACAAACAATTAGCATTGACCTACAGGCTATCTTAATCTTATATTCTTCTTCGTAGCCTAAATAATTGGCAAATACCATGGCGCTATACAACAAAAATAAAAAACTGTGTCTAATTTTATCATCTCCATTATGGCATTTTGAGACAAGTTTCGGAGTGATTTGTATTGGACGAGGAAATAACTCTCCAGAGAGAGAGCAAAAAAGCAACCCTAAAGCTGGGCCCATATAACTTTTGTGCTGCGCTCGCTTAACTGCCTAGGTTCATTTTAAATCTCACTTGAGAACTATCGAATAGTTTTTAACTAAAGAGACACAACACGTAGTTACCTATATACGTTGAATAAAGTGGCGCAGTCTGTATTTTCATGTAAGGTAATTCCGTAGAAATACACTCATAAATTCACAGGCCAACACACATTTTGGTGCCTGCGATTTTTTAACTGTTCCTGAGTAATTTTTGGATGCAGAATGTAAAAAGGTTCTCAGATTTTGTCTATCAGATCTAGTTTTTGAGATTTTTTAAAAAATTGTGTATATAATTTACGTTATAACTGTTATAATATATAATATTACTATTGACAGTTAAAAAAAACAAAGACACATGGATTTAAGTATTTATTGCAAAAACTTAATTTACATAATTACATTAGTCACTAATCACATAAAAATTTTCTTTTATACGATTTTCTAGAATGGAGTTTACTAGGGCAGTCTCGCTGAAGGCTCCAGCAGTAGTCCGCCATCATGTGGCTATCCCATCGTCCTTGATAACGATCTTCCATAGTTTTAATATCCTGGTGGAATCTTTCCCCCTGTTCTTCACTACAATCACCTAAGTTTTCTGGAAAACGATCTAGGTGGCTGTGGAGGTAGTGAACTTTTATACTCATGTTACAGCCGAGAATATTAAAATTTGAAAGCATAGTTTCCACTAATTCTACGTAATTGTCTGCTTTATGATTGCCAAGAAAATTTTGTACTACTTGAACAAATGAACTCCAAGCGTTAGATTCAGTCTCGTTCATTGATGTGGTGAATTGTGGATCTTTAACAAGTTGCCTTATTTGAGGACCATCAAATATACCAGCTTTTAGTTTTTCCGTGCTAATGCCAGGAAATTTACGTGACAAATACCCAAAACAATTTCCATCTCGATTTAAGGCCTTCACAAATTGCTTCATTAGGCCTAGCTTGATATGCAAGGGCGGAAGTAAGATTTTTTCTCTTGAAACCAAAGGTTCGTTGATCACGTTTTGTATTCCTTGAATCATGACATCTCTTGAAGGCCAATTTTTGTTAACCCAGTGCTCATTTTTAGCTCTGCTGTCCCAAAGGCACAAAAAACAAGGATATTTTGTATAACCACTCTGCTGTCCAAGGAGGAAGTTAATCATTTTTAAATCAACACAAATTGACCACTGATGTTCTTCGTATTTAATTTTTCTCAAAACTAATGCTATTGTTTCATATTCTTCCTTCATGGTAGTAGAATGACCAATAGGAATTGAGCCATATTTGTTACCGTTATGTAAAAGAACACATTTTAAACTACGTTTTGAACTGTCAATAAAAAGGCGCCAATCATCTAGAGTGTATTCAGGCAAACCCATTTTTTCTAAGAGCCCTTTTATATTGTTACAGAATACCAAGTCATTTTCCTGAGTGAAAAAAGGCAGCAGATCCTTATCTCTTTTACGATAAAATGTAATATTAGTACCTCGACAAAGTAGATTTTTTTCTTTTAATCTGGATGCAAGTAATTCAGCGGATTCCTTTGAGAGATTCAGGTCTCTTATAAGATCGTTTAGTTCTTCTTGATTGAAACACTGCGGAGTTGCTAAATCTGCTTCAAAATCGCTGTCGTTTTCTGATTGAATTCTTTTAACTTCGTCAGACGTTGATGTTTCTGTATCATCTTCTGTCAGTTTGGGTAGACTGCTGAATGATGGAACGGGTATTTCTTCCGAATGCACTACAGGCCTTCTTGCAGAATCTAGATCAGGATATGTCCATTTGTGTCTATTGTTTCTATTTATGCCTTTAATATTAACGAGACAAAAATAGCAGTCGTCATGATGGTTCCGCGGTTCTCTCCAAACCATTGGTACACCAAACTTTAGGCACTTCCTCTTTCCAGTTGTCCACTGTCGCAAATGTTCAACACATGTTTTACATATGAAATGTGGGGCCCAAGATTTATCTTGATCTCCTAAATGAACGCCAAAATAGGCAAGATAAGCTCTTTTCACAAAGTCAGAAATCCTTTTTCTGCTCTCTTTCAAAGTGTATTCACCACACACATAACAAAAAACATCGGGATGATTTGCACAGGTACGTCTGCTTGTGGATGCCATTGTTTCAGTTTAGTGTCTTGATACTACAAAACGACCAAAATTTACACAAAATGATAGCACAACTTTACTTGGGAAAACTCAGTAATATACTAAATCAAGTACAGCCAAGCAGGTATAGAAGGATCGGGTCATAGGCAATTACAGGTATAAAAGTAAGTAAGAGCATTGTATTGAGTAGTTCCTAGTATAGGAACATTGGGTCAGGGACAATTCCAGGTATCCATTTGGCTAATTAGATTCTGGGAAATTCCTATTTTGACGATTAAGTACATATTTATCTCTTTATTTGTTGTCCTTTATCAGAAAAAAATATATCATTTAACCTGTAACGTGTATCTCAAAAACTAGAGCTGATAGAAAAAATCTGGTGGCATTTTTGGAATCAGCACATTAAAAACATCTAAAATCAGATGTTAGATTTCTGGCACCAAATTTTTTTTTTCATTTTGTTGGCCTGTGTTATAGATAATGAAGTTCTGTTCAAGACGTGTAAGTTTCGATTATGAAACATTAATTATTCGTCTTAATGCTCGATAATGCTCTATTGCTGCTGAATGGTAGGTATATACCACATTCATATAGAACTCCATACTAAACGTAACAGGCTTAACGATGCGTAATCCTGCTAAGCTGTTAATATCGCACTGAAAGCAAGGACTTTAAAATAATTATTTGCATTTATTAAATAATAATTGATTTGATTCAAAACAGGAAGTAGGTACGAGAAATGAATAATAATAATAATCTTTATTGACTACGTTTTGTACAAAACAATTGCAGTACGTCAAAATACAAAAACTATATCTACAACAAAAAACATGAAAGTGTAAGTAACATAGGTACAAACAAATTAAAAGCGACTAATTGCTAAAATGTACAACTTCCTGGGAATATTCTTCCACAGAATAAAAAGCATGCTTGAGCAAGTATGATTTTATAGTTCTTTTGAACATTTCTGAACTGTACTCCCGGACCCTATGAGGAAGTGCATTATACAACCGAATCTGTAGGGAATTCTTTGCAGACTTAGTCAATCTCCATCGCCGAGCCCGTACCAAGTCCGCAGATCTCGTACCATACTCATGACAAGTTGAGTTAATACACAAATCGGGCTTACATCTGTGAATCTCAAGCAGTTGATAATATATATATATAAAGACGGGAGAGGCATTATATTGAAAGATTTGAAAATGGGCCCCGCACACCATATCGAGAAAGCTTGGTCAGAAGAACTTCATGAGACACACAGTCAAAGGCCTTGCTCAGATCACATAAGGTGAGATTAATAAATTCACATCTATCCAGGCCCTCGACTATGTCAGACACCACACGAGCCACCGCCTGAACTGTCGACCGACCACCCCTGAAACCAAACTGTCCAGGACACAAAAGGTTATTTGCTTTTATTTTTATTATTTAAGTGGCGAATGGTCTCCAGGACCTCAAACTCCGAGATAGGCAACATAAAAACGAAGCTAGGCTGCATCGGTATCCGACTTAACATATGCACCCGCTCATCAAGATCCACAGACATGGCCTCAGTAATTTTATTAGCAACAGATACAAAAAAACTGTTAAACTCTGAAGGTGTAAGCCGAGTACTAACTGGCATTGTACAATAGTTTCTTTCACTATTAATTATTCTCCAGATATCACGTGGTTAAATACATAGGGTGGCGAAGTGATCCAATTGTTCGTTCCTCTTGAACATTTTTCCTTCAGAGATAATTAATTTACTTTTAGTATCTTAATTTATTTATTTGACGATGTACCTGTATAGTAATTATTCTTATGTTTTGTTTGTAATTGTATGTCTACAAATTATTGTAATTTTTTGACAAATATATATTTATTTCTTTCTTTCGAATAAACTTTGCTTAACGGAGAAGACATTCATTGTGACAATGACAGATTGATGACAATTATTCATTGATTTATGTAAATAACCAAAGTACACAAGTATTAATGAACATCAAGTTCCCTTAGTATTGATTCCGCGGAAGACAATATTTCATTCAGAGACTCAAAAAATATATCACACTGATCATTAACCAAATTAAATTGCCGGCACATAGTATAAATGCGAGATTTTAATATAACATTTGTTCTGGCTCGCTCATTATAAAATGCAATAAAACTTCTAGCATTGATACCCGGAACCAACAGAGATACCTTTTCCAGTAGCTCAGAATATCTTCTATAGAAAACTTATACTAAACAAATTTCTCCTTAAACTTTGAAATTGAAATCGGTCAATAAGATATTTGTAAGGTATTCCGCGATCCCGGTAAGTTCCATCAATTTTAAAGCACAAACATTTACGCTGAACTTTCTCAATCATTTGAATATCACAGTCATAGCAGGGGTACCAGATTAAAGAGCAATACTCAAGCTTGGATCTTACATATGCAAAGTATAGAGTATTCAAAGTAACGACACTCTCGAAATATTTGCTGTTGCTAACAATAAAGCCATAAGCTTTGGTCGCACCAGCCACCATATCTGTAATATGTTCCTTGAAAGTGAAATTCATGTCAAAAGTAACTCCAAGATCTTTAATAGACTCCTTTCGGTTAAGAATTACTCCATTTACATTATAATAAAAGATGGTCGGGGACGTTTTGACAACATTACATTTCTTAGGATTGAGGGAAAGTCTGTTTTGTTCACACCAAGCATTCACCAATTCACCAAGACTGCCTTGTAGCGTATTTATCGTTGTAAAAATCTTTAAGTCATCTGCATAAATCAGTTTTCTACAATTCGATAATTCTCCCAAATCATTAATGAATAATAAAAATAATAGAGGTCCCAGATTTGGACCCTGAGGTACTCCAGATAGAGCTGTATAATATGTCGATGCATATCCATTGTATGACACAAACTGACCTCTATCAGTAATATAAGATTGCAGAAGACAGACGGCATCAGCGCTAAAGCCAAAATGCGGAAGCTTTTGTATAAGGATTGTATGATCAATTCTATCAAACGCCTTGCAAAAATCGGTGTATACAACGTCAACCTGACCGCGATTAAATAGGTTAGTTCGGACGCTCTGTATGTGTATTCCGTAATATTGGATTTACGTTGGATATTATACAAATGTGTAGAGAAATCCATGTCTCTCTATGTATGTATATTGAGTTAAAGTGGTTTGCCCGAATGACGTTAAATAATGAACGAGAGAATTTGTGATTCATGCGCGAGAAATCATGTTTGATACATGAGTAGTTTTTCCATTATTTCATGTTAATCAATGCATTCCTATAATTCTCTTTATGCATTTGCTGTGTTATTTGTTATTGCTTCGAATTAACATTCAGTGCATTCACCATTGAAAATTGCCACAACACTACCTACGTTGTAGTGTTAGTAGGTTAGCCTAATTATTATTACTTCATTTAAACTATTCGTAATGAAAAGATAATACAAACGTTTTCCTTACTAAAATAATTGTGTTAATTACAGAAGAAAAACATTGTGTAAGGGTATAAGGCCGACCGCTGCAGTCTTTTGAACTTAATAATTCCACTATTGACGTCGTTTCTTCTGTGAAGTTTCTGGGCCTTGTTGTTGACAGCTCCCTGAAGTGGAAGTTGCACATTGATGCAAAAATTAAGCTCTGCTTGTTTTGCGTTAAGATCAGTTTCCAAAGAACTTAACTTGTCAACTTCCATAACAGTCTACTTTTCACTCTTCGAATCCCATCTTCGAGACGCGCTCCCATTCTGGGGTACATGCTGTGCAACGCAATTTGGGCGTATTTTTAGATTACAAAAAAGAGCTATTCGATACTCTCTGAGATTGCACTATAGAGCCCATTACCCATTGGAATCGGTCTGCTTAATCCGCAAACACCTGTCAGATGTCTCTGAAAGACCATTCCATAACTATCACCTTAGAAACGCCGAACATGATCTTTATCTGCCAGCCCCATCCTCCGGATTAATCAAAAGCTCGATTATATACAATGCAAAAAAAATGCACAACCATCTGCCAATGGAAATCAAATTGCTATCATCCCTTCCTCGATTCCGTAAAGCTCTAAAGACGTATTTGTTAGAAAAAGCTTTTTATACAGTAGGTGACTTTTTTAATGTACATTAATTTTTGAGCGATTCACACACTGGATAGTAGTTAGTAGTTTGTATTGTGTGTTTTGTATATATATGTATATAATATATTGAACTGTAGAATATTTACTTAATTAATTTATTTTACGTATCTTAATTGATTTCTTTATTTATTTATTTGACGATGTACCTGTAAATATATATTTATAGTTTGTATAAAAAATAAAAAATACATTGAGCGAATTGTTTTTAGATTTCTGAAGGGAGGCCGGAGTCTTAGCGTTATCCAACAACAACCGCCACTGAATGATTGCAAGGCATAAGTGATTTGATCAAGTATATAGGTATGTTGTTTCTTGACATATTTACGCACCTGTCACAAATGGTCTATTAATTTCATGTTGTAAAATTACATTATCATGTAATGGAATAATATTTTTGCTACACAACGATCTAGATGTACCTATCAAACTTTTTGCGGTATATTTTCCACAGCTTATGAATAATATCATATTTTAATATAATGTAACGCGACGTGTCTGCTATTTCAATTAAGCTTGACGTGAAAAATGTTCCCTTGCAAAATATTTTGTCATTGTTTGGTTAAAAATCTGCAAGAAAACATAAAACAGGTGACACCCTACACTTACATTTCCATGTGCGTCCCCTTTCTTTTTCAAAATGTGTTAGAATGCTAGTTGTTTAAATTCAACAATGTTTTGTGTAATGAGTTATTGAAAATTAAAAAATACAGGATGGTACACGTAACGTGAACTATCTCTTGATCTCGAAAACAAAAAGAGATACAAGAAAAAGTGGCATTCAAAAGATTATCCGCATTTAGTACGCACTCTGTATACTGTCACAATAAAATATATTTAAATTTCCAACACAGTTGATTTTTCTTTCGCGTTAATAAAATATTTAATATTTATAATGATTAAATTTAAAACTCTAATCGCGTTAAATGAACTATAAAGCTTAAGACACTGCCCAACGGGGGGATTAGTGCATCTAGGACCCGAAGTTTACTTCACCGAAGTAGAGAACCTGGCGGAGCATTCGGACACATATTATGTGCTCCAACGCGGGGAGACTTCAAGGTCCGAGCCGCCAAGTCTCCAACCAGTCTCTTCAAACTTACAATATTTATAACTTTACTTTTTTCCACTTTTTCGATTATCGACCAATCAAATTGTCTATTATTAGCGTCGGTCGTACCGTTTTTCTAGAAAAATATTAATCAGCAATTTTCTTGTGTATTTCTATATTATATAATTTGTATAACCTTTGATGAACTTCTATAAATTATTAAATCAGCGTAAAATACTTAGTTCCCCTGGATGCAATATTTTTATTACAATATATCGGGTGCGACAATACTGTATTTTAGAAAGAAAATATAACCACTAAATATGAATCAACTTTCTTGTATCTTTGATGATCTGTTTTGATCATGTCACATTTAGAGGAGAATTTCAACAATTGTATATTTAATTAAGCAACTTCAAAAAATAATCCAATACGAAGCTTTTGTGGCTCAAAACACTATACCTTGACTTTATCTGTGAAATGTTGATCAGAGGGTTTAATGTGACATCTTGTGCTACTATATTACTTATACCCCTTTGGGAGCGATAAGGGTCATTAATTTCCCATGTAAGAGGCTATAGACGGTTCGAAATAGGATGTAGAGATTGATGAAAGGGTCCTCGGCTATGTCATGTACTGCTAATATTATTAGAATATTTGCAAAAGATTAAATAGATCGATGACTATATTCTCTCCCAGAACGAGAAACTTTCAATTTGTTGTGGGAAATAGATTAATATAATAATAATAATAATAACTCTTTATTGTCTAACAGGTGACAACCCAATTACAAGACAAACTGCTATGAATATAATATTATATAGTAAATACAAATAATAATAATAAATTTACAAAAGTAATAAACTGAAGGTGACAGTAGCAAAAATACAATACAAACATATAAGATCGTATGGATATATTTCACTGAGCAAGTACATGGAATCTATTGAATCATTTCCCTCAGAACATTCCTCAAATCACGCTTAAATCTGTTGGGATTCTCATTGAAGTAATTAATGCTAGTATAAATAGAATAAGTATTACAGAAATTACATGCTTTGAAGATGGGAGCTCTTGTTTCATAATTTGCGTGCACCGGAGGTACTCTGAAGAGATAGGCACTTCTCGAATTGAACTGCGGAATATTAAACCGCAACATCTCCAACAATTGCGAACAGTCTATAAGACCATTAATCAGACCAAGTATAAAACACTGAGAGGAAAAATGTCTACGCATCTCCAGCGATTGAAAATCAAATCTCTCCAATAGCAAACGATGGTCGTATCCCCGGGCAGGAAACCGACCATCAATCTTGAAGGCTAGTCGTTTGAGGAATTTTCGTTGAACATTTTCGAGAGAGTTAACATAAACTCCATATATTGGAGACCAAGCAATGGCAGCATATTCAAGCCTTGATCTTACCATTGCGTTGTACAACACTATAAGACAATCAGTATTGTTAAATGAGTTCGTGGTTCTAAAAATGAATCCCAGACATTTGAGCGCCCTTTTCTTTGTTTCGGAAACATGATAATTAAAAGTTAATTCGCTATCAATGAACACACCAAGATCTTTAATAACAATGCATTTATCAAGAGCAGCGCCAGAGAGTCTGTAATTGTAAGAAACAGTGCGGCGTCTTCTTGTGTATGTTATATATTTGCATTTATCGACGTTTAAATAAAGCTTATTCACAGTACACCAATCCTCAAGCATATTCAGATCTCTCTGTAGTACATCACTGTCATCTTCGGAGTGAACAGCTCTGAATAGTTTAAGATCATCTGCGAAAAGTAAATAATTGCTAGAAAGGTGCGTTCCTATGTCATTAACGAACATTGCAAATAACAGGGGGGCTAGGTTACTACCTTGGGGAGCGCCACTTGTGGCCAAGTAAGAATGAGACTTAAAACCACTGTATTGCACGAAGTGCATACGTCGATTCAAATATGATTCAAAAAATGAAATTAAAGACTCCTGGAAGCCAAAGTGAAGCATCTTTCGTAGTAGTATATTATGGTCTATTTTATCGAATGCTTTAGAGAAGTCTGTATAGATTGTATCGACCTGAAGACCCTTGCCCATTATAGGATACACTTGTTGTAGGAAAGCGACAAGATTTGTGACAGTTGATCTCTTGTGGAAAAACCCGTGCTGCTGAGGTATTATACGATCCTTTATTTGGTTAAAGATCTTGTGCCAAAACATACGCACAGTCTTTTAGTATAAAAGCGGGGATTCTATCGACACCAGATGTCATTTTCGGTTTTAGTTTTTGTAGTGCTCGTCTAACCTCGTCCTCACTAATCAATCCAAGAGACACCAAGTCACCACCATCCTGTGATTCTATACAGGGGTTACAGTAAAACAAAAACTACTGCATGGTCCAAAGGGTTGTCTTTCGCAGGCAGTCCAAATTTCAGCCTAACACCGTTTTCCAATGTCGAAAGAAACACTTTCCTCCACTATTATATCTTCTCGAATTCAAAATAATATGCACTACATGCCAATGCTGTAGATACTTAATTCATGCCACCAAATTTGCCACTCGCATTAAACGTGTTGCGGCTGGCTAGCACCCTTCTATTAACCACCTATTTCTCACACTGTTTTCCTTTTTAAAAAGTTTCCAATCTCTCTCGGTGTGTTTTCCATCTTTTTCTTTCGCCATTTCTTGTACGTGAGGAAACTTCGTATAGCTGTAGTTAAAGCACCTAAACCGAATAGCCTACGACAAGACTTACGGTCCGTAAAATCACTACAACGCTGCTGGTCCAGCCTTCTGAATGTTATACAATAAATTTCATGCGAAACGTTACAATCAACGACGTACGTTGTATCATTTAGAATGTGGTGTAGAAGAGGATGGAGAAGTGGATGTAGGTGGTGTAGTGTAAAGAAAGATGCTGGTGAAGAACATCGAAATAATAGGGTTTAATAGGGTGTGTATGGAATGGGAGAAACCACGAATAGAGGATATTTTGTATGGCTCCAATTTCCTTAAGTTGGTCATTATTTTCTAGTTAAGTGTGATAATGTTCCAAGGTTATATTCAGTTAAATTTTAATATCATATAGAAAGTGTTAGTTGTGCTTTTCGCAACCTTTTTTTTATTAAACTATGGCTTTATCAAAATTTTTCATTACCTTATTGATTTGTATGATACGGCGTTAAATTGAGAACTATCACTTTTGGGAACCCCGTGTATTTCAGTTCTCTTTTTAGTTGTACCAAAGATTAATCTACACAATAGATAGTCAGCCCAATGCATTAAAATCAGAACATCTCTAAGTATGCCTGCCACTACGTGGCGTAGACTAGCGTGTAAAGCATAGTATTGTCACAGCCAGAAACCGTTTTGTAGTTTATTAATATCAAAAACAAAACGCAACGTATAACAATTATTTAGATCATTTGCTGTCAGAGAGAGAAATTGATGAAATTCTGTATTAATCTGGAGGGGATACGCAGGGAGGGTAGAAAAAAAAACAAGCGAATGTGGTGTGTGTCGTGCTGTTGCCAATTCGTCGGTAAAAGAAACACACAGGGTGATTTATTACAAGTACAGTATTGAAATAAAAGCCTAATCTCTATGAATTAAATTTAATATAATAATATTTAATCCATGTCATACATGTTTCAAGACTAGACCAGTCCCATGATCAGTGGCGAACAATCGTTAAATGAAAAGCTTTTAGATAGAAACATACTTTTGACTAAATATTTCACGTAGACAATGTGGCAAAGATGTAACAAGATTGTTGTAGATCTTATAATACCTATAATAAAAAAATTATCAGTGCTACCTATATTATATTAGGTATACCTATTATAATAGTCTGTCTCTTCATCAGGTATAAGTTCCACTTTATCGGTTTAGGTACTTAAATTTTACTTCTTTTTAATGTTTCTTCGGGTAAATAATAAGTTCGGTAGGAATAGGGCTTTGGGTATGAAACAAAAAAGATAGAAAATAGAAATTTGATATAGGGGTAGTTCTAAGCATTTACAAGTTTGTGACGTGTAGCGATTTTCGATGCCGCCCCTGGAGGTATACATGAGGGCGGCGCAATGCCGTTTTAAATATCTCGTTTCGCTTTCTTGGAAAATAAAAAATTATAACTGATAACTGAAACTTAGTACTTAATACGTGGGCGTAAGAGGTAAGCTCACTTCACAGGTCTCTATTAATGAAAGAAAGTTAACATTTTGAGCATCTGCGTAAAATTAAATGTATCCGTTTGGTGGGTAGTTTTGATTACAATAAGTCGGTGCCAAGCCCAAGCCCGAAACAAAATAAATCTATATTTACCTACTACCTATTTGGCTTGGTACCGACTATTATGTGCATTGTTGTCTTTTGAATGATATTTGTATTTTGTTATTTTTCGTATTTTTTATTAGTTCTTTTGACAGCTCTGGTGTCATCAATACACCTGTATCCCGAATTGCACCAAATTGCGATGCTATTGAACAAGCATATAATCCTAAATATAATATTCTTTTTGAACTACCTGTATCTCGAAAACCAAGCCGTAGCGGACCCATGTACATATGAAATTTGTATCTTAAAATTAGTCAAAGAATCACCCTTTAGAGTTTGTACAAGTACTTATGCAACACCCTGTATACATAGATACTTTGATTTGCAATTTGCAAATCTGTCAAACTAGGTAATGCTGTTTTTTTTATTTACTTTCAAATATGGTGTTATGTAATTGTAATCAAATTAAATGTTTGGGGATGATATTTACGAGTTTTATTTTTTTATATAGAGAAACTGTTATTCAGTTTTTAAGGATCAATCTGAAGCAGACGATTGTACTTGTTAAAACATGAAAAAAGTTATTGTCGTGATACTTTTAACACCCTATTGGTGGATTTTTAAAGCTTTTTACGAAACGTGTTAACAATACAATCTACATAAATCGTTAGTTTTTTAAAGTTTTATGATCATTGCACAAAAACCAATATTAGGGAGACTGTAAGTTTTTTTTCAATTCGGCGTTGCAGAATTTGAACCTAATTGTGATAATTGTGTTATTTTACTAGTATAGATATTTTTGAGTAAATTAATTCGGTTATAATCGATGAGTAGAATCTTTGGAGTAAAATACATTTCACAAAAACCCTGAACCATATTTCTCAATAGATTTAAATTTTCATTAAAAACAAATTAAAAATTCTAATTTTTTACATCCTGCATTTCGAAACCGTATTTTTTTAAATAATTATTGTCATGCTGGAAATTTCAAACCTTATTTACTTCAGCAACTTGTAAAAAGCACAGCCTTTTTAATATTAACATTTCTTAAAATCGATATTACGCGATAACGATGACTTTCTATCAATATCACAGAAGGATACATTTATTACGTATATAATTTGTTAGATTTTACATCTCCGAATTGAAACACACGCAAAAAATGTGCATAAAAAAGTTAGGGTAGCATTTCACGCCTGTATGCCCCTTTAATTTACCCGCCTCTGAGATTTATTTTTTCATAATGTTAACGACAAGTTCAATCTGCTGTTTGAGTTTGATCCTTAAAACTGAATCAGGTAATAACCGGAAGTCCTATCTATAACGCCAAATTTCGTTAATTTAAATATAACTTTTTGATGCATCCTTATATCCGAAATTTAAAATTAAATGACTAAAATAATATTATTTTAGTCATTTAAAATTATTGTCTAAAACATTTAATAAACCAGCCCTGTATATTTATACTATTATAGTAATTTCTTTTATTTTCGTCCATACACATTAATCTTTGCGTAGATAGGTATACGTATACCATATAATTTTAAACAAAAAACACTGCTGCACAGTAGTACATATATGATACCTATAATATAAAAACAAACTCCCACCTCGTAGGGGAAAGTATACTCGTCCTTGTCTAACATTGCCCATATGATTATTTTATTTCAACACAATACATATAACGCCATCTACAATTTCCATGGTTGCATGTTTTTCTAATAGATGTAGCTCGTGTCGAGACAGTTTCAATTTTTGTTTTATTTCCCATATACGCTGACTATCTATTGTGTAGATTAATCTTTGGTTGTACACAAAAATTATTACGCCATTATTCACCGGCAAAAATCGGATACAGAGTTGCCAACATCATCGAACTGTCGCTTATTGCATCTCAAAAATCTCCAAATATTGAAGATATTGTATCCCAAATTAGCTAGTTTTGCAGAGTGTGGACGAGTTTACAGTAATTATTGTTTCATTTTGGCTAGGCGCTGTACAATCATTAATTTGATTCATGCTACAACCAACAATCTCTATGCCTCTGTGTTTCCCATATAAACGAATTAAAACTTTCAATTCTCCCTTTCAAACTATGAACAATTTAGGGAAACCTAGCTGCTAACCACCTAACTTTTAAATTAACAGTTCTCTACTTAAAATACGCTGAACTAAATTTTATAATTAACTTCTCATACAAGGTTTGGTTGAACACTTTCAGCATTCGCAATTGTAACCAATTCCTTTATATAAATTTTTCCTCTCTCACTTATATTATTTTCTATCCAGATATTTTTCCTGCAGCACCATCAATTCATGGAAGAGTAATCCGCGGAATTTCCTGCTATATCCCCTCGTTCGCCCTGCTACTTAGCATAATTTTTTTTGTTAGAATCTGTCATCAATCCAGCTTTATAGCTGTGCTAATCAAATCTACATCAGCAGAGGCGTACTGATGGCTTCTAAGAGTGAAGTGGAAAGACGAATTACAACGAGCTCGAAGAAGTTAGGAAGCGAAAAGATTTCATAAGTATTTTTTGACTATCACACATAATATGACTAGGGTTACCTTTTATATTTTTTCAAAATCTGGGAACAAAACAAACTGTTTGATTTCTTTTCAAATTTGAAACAGCAGTTGTCAAAACATGGTTTTGAAAGGCGACCACAGCTCTTTGAGGTCATGCAAATCGCTATCCATGCATTTTTTGGTTCACGTTTGATCCTTGATTTTCCCAAAATTTTTCATATTCCAGCTGATTTAGAAAGATTAAACTTAGGTTGTCTGGGTTTAATACGCAGTGTGTTTTGGATAAGATGGCATGAAATTATCCTTAGAATTGATGATCAGTTCAGGTTCTGGACATACTGTATATACAATATTTACTTACTTTTCTAAACTGAATGAAATTCTGCGGTTCACCACGTCCAAACACACCACTGTCTTTCATAATTTATACGTTATCAAGTCCTTGTAATCTAGTTCACTAATAATGGGGTCGTGATATTTACGCAGGACAATGATATTTTGAAGGGCTATCTATATGCCAAACGACATGCGAAGACAGTGTCATTAAGGATATTTTCTTAGGTCTTGATTAGGTCCTGTATTATAGCGTTCTATACCAAACCAAGGCCCCAAAAAATTGAAATCTGATTCAGATGTCGATGTCGTGAAATTTATGCAGGACAATGTTATTATGAAGGGCTATCTACATGCCAAACGACATGCGAAGTCAGTGTCATTAAGGATAGTTTCTTAGGTCTTGATTAGGTCCTGTATTATAGCGTTCTATACCAAACCAAGGCCCCAAAAAATTTAAATCTGATTCAGATGTCGATGTCGTGAAATTTACGCAGGACAATGTTATTATGAAGGGCTATCTACATGCCAAACGACATGCGAAGTCAGTGTCATTAAGGATAGTTTCTTAGGTCTTGATTAGGTCCTGTATTATAGCGTTCTATACCAAACCAAGGCCCCAAAAAATTGAAATCTGATTCCTTAATAATGTGGTCGTAAAATTTACGCAGACAATGTTATTATGAAGGGCTATTTGCATGCCAAACGACATGCGCCTCAACGGTCATTAAGAATAGTTTCTTTCAGGTTTAACATAGTCTTTCTCAATATCTTTACTATAGTTTTGGGGCTGTTTGACGATTTTTGTGTGGTTTCCCTTTCATTTCAAGCAAATAAAACTTTTCTATTTTTTTCGTCCACAAAGCATTCTTTCATATACTTTTTTCGTTTCGATTGATTTATTTTTATTTCGGTGACTTTCATCATGTTGACGACATTTCTGCTTGACAATGTCTGCAAATCCGTTTTGATGTTTTATGACCTGGAAATCATTAATATGATTGAGGTTGTAATAAAACTGGTAGACATTTTTTGTTTTGTTTGCTAGTTTTTATCTCATATCCAGCAATACGAATAATGTTTAGTGATATTTGGGAAAATCTTCTCTTTTTCGTGAGAGTTTCGTTATCCCTGTAAAACGAATATAGTAAATATTTGATCTGTGAAACTCGATGGGAGTCGTTAGTACATAGTTTCTTGTTGCTAGCTAAAAACTAAATGTGCATTGCCTTGTATAGGGTCTGAATTATGACAACATGTCAAATAGAGTCCTTAGGAGGGAGGAAGAGTCAGATGATTGGATTATTTTACCCGCGTTATTTAAGACAATGAGTTTATACCCGGTAGATTACATATTTTTCCGTGTAATTATCATTGTGCTAGGATTTGCAGACACCTGCTCATATTCAGGATAGCTTGAGTCCTGCAAGAAGCACTTCTTTCATTATCATATCTGAATAATATAACCAATAGATATGGGAGGGACAGGCGTTATTATTGACCGTTAGAAGGTGAGAGTAGTCGTATACCATCCTCAAGGTCCCTTGTCTACTATTGCTACTCGTTTAATTTGAAAATTCCAAATGCAACTTATCTATGCAATAAAATATAGTAAATCGAGATAGCAGAAAATCAATACAACTCGAGTTTTTGGTAACAAATAGCTGTAAAAAGAAGTTTTAATTTAGAAATATAAAAACCAACTCGCCGGCTTTCATTGCAATTAAATTTTCCAAATGCCGAAATCTTATTTCCAGACTTTACGCTTCACGTTTAATAATGTTAAAAAACAGAAAAGCAAAAGTTTTTTTTATTACTGTTTCTGATTAATTAGGAAAAACTTTCACGTTAAAAAAGATTCAATATTCCTTTGGAAATTTAACTCGCCGGATAGCGTGGTTGTGGTTTCTTTTGTCAGTTTTACAATTTTAAATGATTTTCATGTAATTCTTATTCAAGCCGTGTACGTAGAGATAATCCTTTCCAGTCTTCTTCCAGTGGTAGGTTTATACGTAGGTATTTTCTTAAAATTAAAATTTTTTTTGAAAGTTGAATTATTGTATAAGGTGTCCGAAAACGAACTATGAATTATATGTGTTATTTCATTATTTAAAATACTAAAATTTGGCATACAGGGTGTTAATTAAGTATCTGGCCAAACTTCAGGGGGTGATTCTTTGAGTGATTTTAAGGAAAAAAGTTCATATAAGCAGGTGTCCGGAAATGCATAGTTTTCAAGATACAGGGTGTCAAAAAAAAATTTTTTTTACATTTATTTATTAATCAAACACCTGTTGAGCGATTTTGTTGACATTTGGAAGTATTATGGACTATGATAAGACGTTAAGTGAGCCCCAATTGATTGTGGATTATGACTTTCAGTGGCGTCGTAAAGGGCAGTTTCACGAATAAAAATAACAAAAAAAATGTGCGCCACTGACTTTTTAAAATTAAAAAAATAATTTTTGCAATAAGCCATTAAAAATACAACTTTTTTGTCTCTTGATATTTTTTCGTATCTTGCATCGTTTTCGAGAAAAAAAATTAGAACCACTTAAAGCATGTCCCTGAATAATTTTAAAAATCACTTTTACAGATCCAGGGAAATTACTCAAAGAATCACCCCCTGAAGTTTGGCCAGATACCAAATGTAGCATATTTATTCACCTAGTTAAATGTCGTAAATTGACATAAAATTGAGTAAAAAAGGAGGACGACCATAGGCGGGTAAACGGGGGGGACTCTTGCCTTAATTATAACCTAACTTTTGTTCCTTGTGATTTTTATTCATTTTGTGTCAAAAATGTGATAAAGTAAAGTTTTCTACATAAAAAAGGCTTACTTCTTTTTTCTCGAAAAACTTAAAGGTTTTCGAGAAATTCGAGTTTGAAAATTTTAGGACAAAACTGGTCCTATATTTTTTTGGTCCAATGCTCACCGATGAAAAGCTGCCGTCACTCTAGTGTGAATTTTCCAAAATTTAATAATAATAATATGGAATTTAATTTCTTAAAAAAAAAATAATTCATAAAATGCCACAGTAGTTAGTTTGCTACGTTAGTTTATGGAAAATAATACATTAGAATAATTATTTTTATTAAAATTCTGTTTCGTTACGCAGGTCATCTACCTATTACGAGGAATATTCCCCATGAAGATCTATCTATACACTTTTGCATGCGTTTGAACCAATTTTCGAAGCACTTTTGCCACTCTGATTGAGGTATCTCCAAAACATGCTTTCTGAATGCAGCAACTGCTTCTTCAGGTGTCGAAAAACGTTGACCTCTCAGTTTGTTTTTTACGTACGGGAATAAAAAGAAGTTATTCGGTGCCAAGTCAGGACTATACGGCGGATGACTCATCAAATCGATGTTTTGGGTGCTCAAAAATGCAGTTGTTTGAGCCGATGTGTGAGAGCTCGCATTGTCGTGGTGAAGAGTGATCCGTCTTCGGCGGTTGATTTTCCTGATTTCTTGGAAGACAACTGGCAAACAAATGGTTGTGTACCGCTCAGAATTGACTGTTCTGCGTTGTTCTAGTGGTACGGTTGAGATATGTCCGGTTTTTCATAAAAAACAGGCGACCATTTGCTTGGATGTGCTTAGTGCGCGAACACCTTTGGTTGGATTTGGCTCATCATACAGTCGACTGCTGATTACTTTCGGGCTCATACGCGTAAATCCACGATGTCATAGACGTGTTTCGAAGCACCGCGTGTCTCAATCTCTTGATAGGTCTCATGACGATCTTGCAATATCAGTTTGCGCACAGCATCAATGCTTTTCGGAACAACAACTGATTTTGGACGAAATTCGATTGAATTCACCATGCCATCGATAAACACTGATCCTTGATGGCGCTTCATCGACAAAAATTGAATTAAGTTGTAAAAAAATAATAGAAAATTCTTATAAGTTATAGTTTCTGAAAGGAAAAATAAGTTATACTGATATACAAAGCTGGGGACGAACTAAACCTGTAGCAAAAACTGTAAGAAATAGATGCAGGATCTTGGGAAAAAGGAATCAAAATATATAGCGTGTTCCATTTAAAAAATCGAGTAGGACTTACGAGGAATTTCTAAGTATACGTCATTGTATTCTTGTTGGCCGTATCTATTAAAAAATGATCGAATTTGTATGCTCTAAAGGGATCATGGTATTTTGGAAAAATTTTCAGATTATACTCATGTACCTATCTCATTCTATACTCAAATTTTGATAACATTTTTAGCCTGCAAATAATATAATAATACCTACTGTAAATCCCCGTATATTATTATATATACATATTATCATGAATTTGGTGCTTACTAGCACTTAGGTAGGTACCTACACGTTGACATATTCGGCTAAATTGCGCCCAACTTCGCCTGAATATCAATTGAGCCCCGGGAAATTATTATAGATGTGTACTGAATTGTGAATTTATTGGAGACTCGTATATTTGCATCGTATTATATAATATGTCTAACTGGTACTTGGAGCGGGTATTACGGGTAGGTATATACCCAATAATAGCCAGGAGATAGCAGTGACAATGTGCAGGAAAATATTGTTTTGTCACAAACGATCATTAAATATATTTTCCTGTGCTTTGCAAAAGGTAAATCTGATCATCAACATCTTTTAATATACTTAAATATCGATAGCCTGCACAGGTTGGCCCACCGAAAATTCCTAAAAGAACTCGGCAAATAGAAATACAGTGGCGTACTTAGACAATTTTTTGGGAAGCTTAGTTCAGTATATATGCCAAAAAAAGTCTAAGAATTAGTACACTCGAAGTGCCTTTGTGTATAATATTTATTATTTTTTATGTATCCTATACATCTTCAGCAATATTTCAGCATTTTTCTTTATTAACTGTTAAAGAAAGCATAGTAAAAACTTGAAATGAATAGTTCAGAGGAAGAGAGATAATATCACATTTTGTGGACTATAGTGCACTAATTTTAATAAAATGAAAGCTTTTCATTTAAATGTTATACCTACTCGGCGTTGACTCTAGTACCACTTCACAATGAAATAAATGGAGTTTAATTTTAAAATTTGCATGCGAGAAATTAAAATTATATGAAATTAACTTGTTTTAATTTGTTTTCCTTGGATGGGCATGAATAGAAATGAGGCTTGGCTGTGTTTAGTTGGTAAAACCTTTTTTATGTAAGTATACTTATAGGTACATAACATGGCTAATAATATCAAACAGGTTGGTTCTTTATACGTTGCTTTTGTACTAACAAAAACAATAATAATAATAATAGACCAATCAAAGTAAGTTTGGGCAAACACAAAGCAACTTAACACTCCTTTCAACACATTCGAGGCGTCAGCGCCAAATGGAAGGTAGTAATCCCGGAATGATTATTAAATAAATAAGCGTGTTTATTGCCCAACAGAATAAATCCCTTTACAGAGCAACATATAATACAGCATTATAAATAATAAACAATAATAACGATAATAAATCAAATTACAGCAAATCAAACAAACCAAAATCAATCACAATTAAGAAACTAAACGGAATAATATTGAACAAAATAACAAATTACATTGATGTAGACATTTACTTTCATTACATTATTAAAAACTACGAGCAGTTTCCATTAAGTCGTGCAACGAACAATCAAATATGTCGCAATCGTTACAGATCATATTAAAATTATTGCACATCAGAAAAACTGGCGATTTCGTGTATAGATTAGTAACAGGAAGTTTGCAGTAAAATATAATCCGTTACGACTCAGCCAGCAACTCAGAGCAATCGATTTTACCATTTAAAAGACCGTTCAAAAATTTCAAAGAAGCAAGGATTCTACGGAACTCCAAGCTACTGACGTTAAATCTATTCCAGAGCATCGAACTATCCACCCCTCTTTCTGGATAAATGCCATCAGATTTATATATGAGATATTTAAGGAATTTCCTTTGAATTTTTTCAATGGCGTACTTATGGACCTCATAAATAGGATACCAGATGATTGAACAATACTCTAGTTTCGAACGAACGTAAGAGAAATATGTTTTCAATGCGTTAATATTTTTAAAGCCTGTGCAATTTCTAACAATGAAACCATAAGCCCTAATCGCTTCATTCGCTTTTAAGTTAATGTGAGGAACGAAAGACAATCTCGAGTCAAACGTAACACCCAAATCTGTAGAAGTTGCACATCTCGCGAGAACGTCTGTCCAAGTCGATACTGAAAATTAAAAGCAGTTTTCCTTCTCGAATAAGACATGCATTCACACTTCTTAGCATTTAGATATAGCTTGTTATTGTTACACCAACTCTCCATCGCCTCAAGCTCACTCTGAAGACCTATGCAGTCCTCGTACAATACGATAGTGGCGAACAGCTTGACATCGTCAGTGAAAAACAACCTGTTAACTGATGATTGAGCAAATACCTAGTTCTATTGAGTTAGTCAAACTGCGTGGCACATAAAGACCGTTAATCTTATAACAGCAAGGGATTGTAAACAATTTTAAGTTGAACTGAGGGAGTATAAGACAACTTCATTTTTTAATGTACCTGATAAAAATAAATAAGAGGTCGTACCTGGGGACCCATCCTATAATCCGGACCTGACCTAGTGCGATTATTTGTTTCTAAAAATTAAAAAACTCTGTTGAATGAAATTTACGAGGAAGTGAAAAAAGGAGTTTCGGCACAGATTCCACATTATCTCCTATTTCGCGGAATTTAGAACATCTTGTCGTACCACTAGGGGTTTTTACTGTGGTAAATTTATGTGAAATCATTATTGGACCATTTGCGCGAACCTGGTAAGCAAATAGATGTCAGCATATAATACATATCCATACTATAATAGGATATGGGGAAATATAACCAAATCGTTAAAGTTTATGGTTTGTAAACGGCCGGGGGACAATTTTGTTCAAATGAATGTTGTTTTATAATGTTGGCAATGTTATGAGTAGAGGCTCCACATTAGGATCTATATGCAGGCTTATACATATCTACATATATGATAAATAATACATTATAATATGTAATGTACATACATTTTGTAAATTACAATCCATACGAAGCCAAAAGCTGTTTGGTCTTTGCATGCAACTGTTCTGGGTATGAATAACGTTCGATAGACAAATAGTAGTTAATCTGATGCACAAAAATAAATTATGTTGTTGGAGCTAGTTTTATTTGTGGAATAGAATATCCAGATACGACTAAAGGCGATGGGCACTTACTAGCCTTGTGAAAACTACTGGATATTTCTTTATAAGAACTTTTTTTTTAACCACCATGACAGAACTTCAAATAACAAATGGTGATAAAATGGTTTTATTGCCGGAAGATCATGTACGACAAATTTGGCTTTTTTATCACACCAGACATGTGTTGCCATTGACAATCGAGCGCAACTGGACGTTATCTATACTGATTTCCAAAAGGCCTTTGACCGATAAACCACTATGTTCTCCTCTCGAAGCTCCGAACATGCGGATTGTCATTTCCATTTGTGAATGTGTTTCAGTCTTATCTTATGAGTAGATCGCAGTTTGTTGAGTATGAAGGTTCTAACCTTGGTCCGCTACTCTTTTTAATATTTATAGATGACCTGCTCAAGGTCATTGGTGTCTCTAGGCTTGCATTTGCAGACGATCTTAAGTTATTCGCTGTGGTGGATTCTTTGAGTGATTGCGAAGCGTTGCAAGAGAATTTGAATATCGTGAAGACTGGTGTGGAATTAATAAATTATCGTTAAATGTATCCAAATGTTGCATGTCAACGTTTCATAGAATTAAGAACCCAATTCAGTTTCAATATAAGATAAATAACGATGCACTGAAGCGCTTGTCCGAAGTCACTGATTTGGGTGTTGTCTTCGATACCAAATTCACATTTGCACCACATTATTCCTCTATGATTCGGTCGGCCTCTAGAGCGCTTGGTTTTGTGTTGCGGAATGGTGGAGACTTTGGTGTATCCACTTTGAAACTCTTCTATTATGCATTTGGTCGCAGCAGATTGGAGTTTGCTTCATTAATTTGGAATCCTATGTACGATTGCTATGTTGGAGATTTGGAGTCTGTGTAGAGGCGATTTCTAAAGTGCTTGGCTTATAGAGAGGATGGCATTTATCCTGCAAGGGGTTCAAGTCATCAAGACTTATTAAACAGATACGGTATGCGTTCTCTTAGTCTACGCAGAGATATAAACTCCTTTAAGTTTTTATATAATTTAATTCACAACACAACAGACTGAGTATTTGCTGTTTATGTTGGATTTTCATATTCCGCGTCCTGGAGCCAGGGGTAGTCCTACTTTCAGATTGAGCACGCCCAACTCTAATGTTCTTAGTCAAGGTCCAGTTTTTTATATGTGTAATTGTTATAATTCAGTTTCTATTAGTTCTGAAGTTGATCTGTTCAGTGATTCCATTGGACAAATAATCCAAATGTTTAATGCTTATTTTTTATTTTTGTCTGTGATTTGTGAATATTGATTCCTTCTTTCTTCTCTTTTAAGAGAATTCTTAATCTTCTTAAATTTAGTTTATTTTTAATTGAAGTATCTTATTACTTAGTTTTAGGTATATGTATTATTTTGAATGTATTTATAATTTTTGTTTCCTGTTAGTGGGCCAATGGCCTGTTGGATGAATAAATATTATTATTATTATTATATACTGTCTTATTTTCAATTATCTTGACAACAATAATATACTCGAAATATTCAGGCAGTTTTAAAAGATCGGCGGTTACTATCGAGGGGCCTGTAACGGTACGAACTGTTCAAATTGAAGAACCTCTTTTATTTTATATCATTGCTCGGAAAATAGTTGAAAAACTGAATATTACCATTGATTTTAGGAGACCAGCAGCTATATTCCTACCAAATGCCACGTGTGTCTAGTGATTAGCCTTTAAGACTAGCTTTTTGTGATAAAGGTTATGAACATATATGAGACGAATCATTTAAAATTATCTTAAGTGTGGTTGAAGGATCTGTGGATGTTCTGATTTGAATATCAATTACATAGAATCCCATACCCTTATACATATTTTTCTTCTCTTTTCCCTATTCTCTAGGACTGCGCCATACGTGTATATACGCAACCCAACGATAGATTTCTATTAAAAATTCCAGTTTCCTTTTAGCGTCGCCACAAATGCCTTTTCGCCCAGACGAATAGGAATTTTTATTGGATACTTATTTTCTCCGCTTTATTTCTTATTTACCACTATTATATTACACGCAGCAAAAATGTTTTATTTACCCATCTTATTATTTTGATATTCAACTATAAATCTTGATAATATATAATTTATACAACGTGGCCCTCCAACCAAATTCAATTCGACTCTCTAGATTAGTCTAGATGCATCAAGAATAAATTGCGTGGACAACGAGTTTCGTTGACAGAAGAAGGCGGCAAAAATGTTATGAACAATGGCTCGAATGAATGGAATACTGTATCAATCATAAAAGCGAACGCCCTACCAATGACACCACCGAAATCTGGTAACAAATATTGTATTTTAATTGTCATAATATAGATTCCAACTACCTAACTATGATGAAATTTTAAACGCAACTTTCTCGAGAATTATGGGGGTAAATATCAGATAATAGCAAATAAAAAATGCTTTATAATGATGTATCACTTGATCCCTACTGCTGTTTGAAAATTGGGCGGTTCAGTCCACCCCTAGGACTCTCCCAAACTCACACACCATAATTTCCCTGTGCAGGAAAGTAATAAATAGGTTACATATATTTTGAGTGCCTATATATACCCAGTAGTAGTGTACGATTAAGCGTAAAATAAATATAATTGACAATTGAAATACCAAACAAAAAATTATAATGTTTAAAGCTCCTAACAATGAATATAGATTTAGCAACAATTCAACGTTCTACTGGAACATTCCAAGTATTATAAATAATGTGAAAACAATTGGAGCTTTGTATTTAGGCCAAAAGTTAAAGCTGAATCAAGTGGACAAAGCTATTCAAAACTATGTTTTATAACGTATAATAGACTACAAGTTGGAGCTAAACTTCTCTTCTGAATTGGAGTTTCGCTCCTATATATACTGACTGGTATTACACGGAGAAACTGGGAGAAAAACTTTTTATATATGGCAATTTCCAAGCTAATGTGCAAACTGTGTTTTTTAGCAAATTGTAGGGAATAATAGAATTGAGTTTTTATAATGAAATGACAATATAGGAGGGGGACTAGGGGTAGAAAATAAAATGTTTCTTTTTCACTTGCAACCCGTATTCACTTGCCAAAGCTATCAATTAATTTGTTTATACCTTGAAATTTATTTACACACTAAAAACTGTTTGGTTAAATTTACAGAATATATTTATTTCCAAAATTTTGTTTAAGGTAACACTATATATACTTGTAATAGCAATATGGATTTTAAAGTAATAAACAAGCTTTTTTATTTCAATCAAAATATTTCGTCCTTTATTTTGCAGATTGAAGTAATTTTTTTGTTAAAAATAAGATATATGTACTTACATTAGTCATTTTAATGAATTGAAATAAACAAGAGATATTTAGTTAAATTAAACAAAGATCTGGGTTAAAATTAATAGAAACTAATCATCTGAATAATATCATTTTTGTTTATTTGACAAAATATATATTTGTAAAATTATAAACTTGTCAAGAAATCAGATTTTTCCGGCAAATAAATATTTTGTCGTACCTGCAAGGTAATTACGCGCAGTGTTGTCACTTCCTATAGGGCCTAGCTACCTAATCTGCAAAATAGCAATATGATAGACACCTAGGTATATTCCTGTGTATTTTACTGCTACACTATAAATGCATATAATAAAATATAAATCTTTACACAATCATTTGCCAATAAATATTATATTAATATTACTTAATTCGTTAAGTTTGGTTTATCGGTATCTCCCTATACTTATAATAGACATCTCCTTGTACTTAAATTTATTGTCAAAATGTAAATGTACGATCTGAGATATTTAGATATTATTGATATTTTAGATTAGGTACTTTAATTTCCCTAAAACTTCAACATTATTTATTTCCTATGAATGGCAATTGCTGGAATCTCTGGCAACAACGTCTGCTGGCTGTGTTTTGGTTCTAAGTAGCTTTGATTTTTGATTGTCTCAAAATCCAAAAGCTGACAGCAACCTTGAAAGCGGGGATTTCCAATATCATTCTATGGCAGTGATGTTTGGACGCTTTTTGTTGCATTTGCTTCTGTCCTTGCATTTTATTTAAGTTAGAGTTAGTTTTAGTGGTAAAAACTGTGGTTTTAGTTACTATTATAATTATAAATTACCAAGAACTGATGGGTGTTTGTTTGTTGTGTCAGTTAGTGATATCTATGAATATTGTTGAGTTGGTAAGTACCATTTTGTTTATGTTATTAATTATTATACGTAATATGTAGTAACAACAATAAATATTATAATAATAATAAATAATAAAATAAAATATAATATATTTATTATTATATAGGTAATTAGGTAGGTAGTAGAACAATTTTGATGTACCGCTAGCCACTGAAAACTAGTTTGGTAAACATTAGTAGGTATACCTACCTAATTCTCCCAATTTTGATAAAATCGATAACGCTTTTAATAAAATATACCAGTTTCTTTCATCAAGACTTTTAAAATTCTAATAAGTGTGCTCCATGTATTTTTTTGCAAACAGTTAATATGTTTTTACTATTTCCCTACATTGAGCATTTTTGTTATAGATTGATTTACAGTTTGAGAAGAGTGAAAAGTGGCAAAAATAAGCACTCGAAGTTTTCAACTTTTCAACAAGAGAATCGTACGAAATTTATGGATTGGTTGTGGGGTGTTTTTAATATACTAAAATAATTAAGTACCTTACAGTTATAATTCAGGTAAATAATTTAGTAATTTTCTTTACCCACATTTTTTAGGTTAGGGCAATAATGCTATTTAACAAATATTTAGACTTTGTTTCTACTTATGAAATTTGTGTATTAATTTTGAGTTTTTTAATATACTACTTATGTTTAGTTTATAGAATTATCTAATTTTCTTCTGATTTTAAGTTTGTTCTCATTTTATGCACATTTGATTAAGCTAAATGTCTATTTCGTTAGTTTTTTTAAACCCTACAATGTCTTAAATTTTTTTTACTTTTAATTTTATTGTTAGAGAATAAAGCCAAAGTACAAATAAATGTTTTTATCTAATAAATATTGGATTCTTATTTCAAACTTTAAATACGAAAAAAAAAGTGATTATTTAGTTAGAGTGATAAAGTGTGTAAATTCAAGTAAGTAAATCTAGAATCAAATATACTAAAAATACTTATTTTGATTAAACATAAATTGTATTAGAATAAAAAAAACGGATTTTCAAATCAACGTCAGTATAGTGTTTATCCTAACAGAATATATTAATTAAGAGAAATATTGGTTACTTTGATTTAACAAAAGATTTTTGTTATATTAAGTAGCTTATTAAACAAGTTAATGCAGATGTAAGTTGCCTTCAAAAAATATTTTGTTGAATTCACCAAATATTTATTTCTCTCAACCTTAGCTTTATTTATGGTAATTAGGACTCAGTTGGCATCTAACTAAATGATTTTGTTAGTGCAAACAGATATTCAATCGTGGATATAGAAACAAATGCTTTTGTTGGATTCACAATATTTTTGTTAAATTAACCAAACTCTTTTTAGCGTGTACTAATATAAAATAAACTGTTTTTCTCGAGGCACAAATAGCTCTTCATATTTATTTAAGTGTAAAAGAAATATTTTTGTGACCTTTTGGTCAATTACCTTTGTCCTAACACTATTTTTAATTTTAGTTATTTTTTAAAAGTATTTAGTTAGTTCAAACTATAGCCTCCATATACAGGGTTATTCACGATTTATGGCGCGGAATATTGTGGACAAACTACGTGACTTTTAAAAAGTTTCATTTGTTGGACATGTGGGCATCTACTATGGCTACTTTTTAAAATTGGTTTAGTATTATACAGGGTGTCCCAAATAACCTAAAAGTATCAAAGTTATGTTTTTTTAAATGGAATGCCCTGTATATTATTGCACTTTTAGATCCTCTGATCAAATTAAGTGTCTGTTTCATTAAGGTTTATAATACCTAAACCTTAAGGTTTTTTAAATAAATTGAATTTTCTCAAAATCTAGCCTCATTTTCATCTTTCAAATACTTAGGAACTATTAAAGTCATGTTGACGAAATGAACACTAAAGTGTAAAAATAGATCATATTTGATATTCCATTTGCAATAAACTTGCAATCTTATACAGGGTGTCCAAAAATTAAAACTACTCAAATAAGAACTTTAAGTTGCTATAACTTCATTAATGTAAGTGGAACGTCATATTTCTGAGCTTACCTATCAATGTACTTACTAATTACCTGTCGAATGGTATTAGGGTGTACTATAGCTAAGTCCCCGCGTTTTGGAAGAAAACTCCAAATAATTGTTTTGTACACCATTTGGTGTTTGTTAAATAAACGTTTTAATATATCTTAGTAGGCTATAAAATCAGAAATGTCAAATGATCTACAATTATTATAAAAGTCATTATGAATTATTCTTAATTATGCATAAACAGCATTAATGGAAATAAAATAGCACTGATAAATCTCTACCAAAATATTCATAACATGTGTTCGAAATGTTGACCGTCCATTTCCAGACACTTCGATATTCTTTTTTGAAAACTACGGCTAACTCTGGTCAACATTTGTGGGGTAACAGTTTGAAATGCATCTCTTATGCGTATTTTCATATCGTGTGGTGTTGTTGGAGGCGTCTTGTAGACAATTCCTTTCACGTATCCCCATAAAAAGAAATCCGGATGAGTTAAATCGGGAGATCTGGGAGGCCAATTTTTAAATCCATTTCTTCCAATCCACCTGTTTTGAAAGTTGATATCCAAAAATTGCCGAACATCGTGATGATAATAAGGCGGAGCTCCATCTAATTGAAACCACATGGTTTTTCTCCTGTTTAAAGGAATTTCTTCCAATAATACAGGAAGTTGGTGTAGAAGAAAATCGAGAAACATCATACCATTTAAAGATCCCTCAAAAAAATAGGGTCCTATTAAATATGGGCCGAATGTTCCACCCCACACATTAATGGACCACCTATTTTGATTGCTGATGATTCTGTATTCATGGGGATTCGAGTCAGAATAATAATGGTAGTTGTGTCTGTTCACGAGGCCATTGTTGTGAAATGTACATTCGTCACTAAATAACACATTATCAAAAAATGTTTCATTTGCTGCCACTTTATCTAACACCCACATGCAAAATTCAATTCTATTGTCAAAATCATTTCCATAAAGCTCTTGACAAAGCTGAATTTTATAAGCATGAAATCTATGTTTTTTAAGCACTCGTGAAATACTTGCCTGACTAATATTGGTGTTTTCGGATATGTGATTTTGACTAATATTACGATTTTCGATAACTGAACCAACTATAGCAAAAATAGTTTCTTCATTTTCGGTGACAGGTTTTCTTTTCACGTATTTCTTGTAGCTAACACTTCCAGTTTCCTTAAACTGATTTAATAGTCTCTCAAAAGCAGCTGGTCTTGGATGATTTCGTATGGGAAACCTTTCAGCATAAACTCGAGAAGCCAATATAGAATTTTGATGACATTCTCCAAGGATCAATATCATATCAATACCTTCTTCTTTTGAATAAATAATCTTCATTTTAACAAAACAACACCAAAACTAACAATTGTACATCAATAATAACACTAGTTAAGCATGAACAGTAAATTAAATTGACAGATAAAATAATTTATTTGACATTTCTGATTCCATAGGCGACTAGATACATTAAAACATTTATTTAAAAACACCAAACGGTGTACAAATCAATTATTTGGAGTTCTCTGCCAAAACCCACAGACTTAGCTATAGTACACCCTAATACCATTCGACAGGTAATTGGTAAGTACATTGCTAGGTAAGTTCAGAAATATGACGTTCCATTTACATTAATGAAGTTATAGCAACTTAAAGTTCTTATTTGAGTAGTTTTAATTTTTGGACACCCTGTATAAGATTGCAAGTTTATTGCAAATGGAATATATGATCTATTTTTACACTTCAGTGTTCATTTCGTCAACATGACTTTAATAGTTCCTAAGTATTTGAAAGATGAAAATGAGGCTAGATTTTGAGAAAATTCAATTTATTTAAAAAACCTTAAGGTTTAGGTATTATAAACCTTAATGAAACAGACACCTAATTTGATCAGAGGATCTAAAAGTGCAATAATATACAGGGCATTCCATTTAAAAAAAAAAAACTTTGATACTTTTAGATTATTTGGGACACCCTGTATAATACTAAACCAATTTTAAAAAGTAGCCATAGTAGATGCAACAAATGAAACTTTTTAAAAGTCACGTAGTTTGTCCACAATATTCCGCGCCATAAATCGTGAATAACCCTGTATGTGATATGCAGAGCTACAAATATATGTTACGGGGGTTTTCATTTAAAAAAATCAAAACTTGATGCGGAATTGTTTTTGTTAAAACTACTAAATGTTCGCTAATTTAAATGAATAAATAATATAATTAACAATGGTGGACACAAAAAGATATTTATTAATCGATTTTTTGTTTGGCCACAGTGTATAATAAAATTGAATACGATTAATTTCCTGTGTCGTTTACGATACTCGTAAGTATAAAATTTTAGATGAAACACCATCATAGTACTCGTAAATATCTGCATAATAGTAATATCCAAAGCTTCGCCAATTTCTATGCATTATGGTTTATATAATGTGATGTTGAATTTTGAAATAATACCAACACGTTCCGAATACCAAATGTTTGTTAGGCTTTTATCGTTTAATCGGGTAGTATTAAATGAATTTTTTAGAATGCAATTAAATGTATCCCCATACACGCTATGAGTTCGTGCATAAATGCGATGAATCCCATATTTGGTTATCCACAAAGTTTGAATTTATAATTCCATAACAAAACACAAAATATTAATTTATTTTCATATTTATTCTGATTCAATAGTTTTTTGTCGTGGCGGCAAAAATTGACACAAAATGTGTTGAAGAATATCGGAGAGGATTTCCTAAACGACATGTTATCACTCAAAAAATGTATGAAATCGGAGATATTCCCAGACCAGTGCAAGCTTGCCAGAGTTGGACCTGTTCATAAGTCCGGCGATGATTCTCAAATATCTAACTACAGACCTATCTCAATTCTGCCCAATTTTGCGAAGATCTTCGAGACGCTGCTGCATGACAAGATATTCGATCAAACAAAGAACCGCATAGTCCTGGAACAGCATGGCTTTTTTCGCGGGCGTTCGACTGTAAGTAACCTTTCATGCTTTCTACAAGATATTTACTGTGCTCTTGGAAGGGGACTACAGGCGGACATTATTTACACAGACTTCACAAAAGCCTTCGATAGGTTAGACCATTGAATAGTTCGACAGAAGATGGGTAATATCGGTTTTGATGAGAGCCTGCTAAACTTTTTTGATACTTACCTGTACAACCGCAGACAGTATGTAGAGTATAATGGATTTAAATCCGCGGAGATGATTGTTTCTAGTGGAGCTTCTCAGGGAAGTAACCTGGCCCCATTAATATTTGCTATTTATATAAATGATATCAAAACTGATTTATCTAGTACATGTTTCATGTTTGCGGATGATTTTAAGTTATATCGCATCATACATTCTTCTTCTTCGGATGCTATCCACTAATGGATGTTTGCGATCACATTTTCCATCTCCTCTCTAGCTCTTGCGGTGTGAATTAGGGTCTGTATGTCATTTATTCCTGTCCACTGTCTTATGTTCCGCAACCATGACAATTTCTTCCTTCCTATCCCTCTACGGCCCTCTATCTTACCCTCGATCAACAACTGTAAATACTCATACTTCTTGTTCCTCATGACGTGCCCCAGATATGAAGTCTTTCTCTTTTTTATGGTGGTTAACAGTTCACGTTCTTTGTTGATGTTGGACAGAACTTCTACGTTTGTTATTCTTGCAGTCCACGGTATCTTGAGCATTCTGCGGTAAAGCCACATCTCGAACGCTCCAATTTGTTAATGTTGTTGACTTTAAGGTCCAACCTTCCATCCCGTAGAGAAGTACTGACCACACATAGCACTTTAAGAATCTCAACCTCAGACCAAGATAGAAGTTCGAGCAACTAAATACTCTCCTCAGTCTTAGGAATGCTTGTCGGGCTTGTTCGATGCGACTCTTGACCTCGATATCAGAGCTCCAGTCTTCAGATAACCACATGCCCAAGTATTTAAATTTGTTCACTCTGTCTATGCGCATTGCGTTGAATGTTAACTGTGAGTCTTCAAACGCATTTAGGTTCCTTGATATTATCATAAACTTCGTCTTTTTAGTGTTTATGTTTAGACCCATCAATCTGCTATGTTGACCGACTGTGTTTATCAGTCTTTGTAAGTCTTGCATGTTATCAGTGATGAGCACTGTGTCATCAGCATAACGTATGTTATTAATCCACACTCCGTTGACTTTAATACCGATCTCCGCATCTTCCAATGCTTCCCGGAAGACCCCCTCCGAGTACAGGTTGAACAAAAGCGGGGACAAGACACATCCCTGTCGCACGCCCCTCTGGATCTCTATATCATCAGACAACTCATTATTATTTTTCTTAGGTAGAGGGATGAATGTTGAACTTAGCCATTGTTGTGGGTATTGTCCTGTTTCGTATACGATGTTAAATATTTTGTGTAGAACTTCAATGCCTCTTTCATCCAATATCTTCAATATTTCCGATGGGATCCCATGCGGTCCAGTTGCTTTATTGTTTTTAGAGTTATGTATCGCTTTTTTATCTCCGCTTTTGTGATTGATGGTCCTGTCAAGTGGTCGTTATCTTCGTTCATAATTGTAGGTCTGTCCTGGTAGAAAAGTTCCTTAATATATCTTTCCCAGATTGCAATTTTTTCCCGGTCATCGGTGATTATCTGATTGTTTTCGTCGGCCAGTACATTTGCTGCTCTGCCTTTATGTATTCATACATAACTATCAGGATTGTCTTGGACTTCAGGAGGACTTGCAGTGTTTTGAGGAGTGGTGAGTCAAATGCGTCGAAGCTTAGCATACCGAAGTGCAAACTAATGGTGTTTTCGAAAAGTAGGGAACCCGTCTTATTTCAGTATAGGCTGAATAATACAGCTCTTGAGTCTTGTGCCCAGAGGAGGGATCTTGGTATTGTTGTGGATTCGGATTTGTCGTTTAACAGCCATGTTGAATATATTGCGCAGGGGGATCTTCGTGTGTTGGGCTTTATATTTCGTACCGGAAGGGACTTTGATAGCGTTGATTGTCTCATTGCTCTATACAACACCTTTGTGAGATCTAAATTGGAGTACGCATCATTTGTATGGTCGCCCTACTACACGGTTAATAAGAACAAGTTGGAGTACGTACAACGTAAGTTTTTAAGATATCTATCTTTCAAAAGTGATGGGAGTTTTCCTACAAGAGGTTGTGACCATCAAGTGCTGTTAAACAAATTTCATTTTGACTCGCTGGCAGTTCGTCGATTATTTACCGACCAAGTTTTTCTTTATAAATTAATTAACAACATTATTGACTGTCCCAATTTATTACAACAAATACATTTTAATGTATCTTAGTTTAATTCGCGTAAGCCGAACCTATTTAGATTACCTTCAATATGTATATTATAACGGCTATACGTCAGAGAGGTATTGGGCTTCCTCAGGCGTTCCGCAGGGATCCAATTTGGGTCCACTGCTTTTTTCTATTTTTATAAATGATCTAAATGATTGTCTGTGTGTAAAACGGCTTTTTTTTGCCGACGATCTTAAGTTGTTCGCCCCTATCGACTGTCTTCGGTTGCAGGACGATCTGAGAGCTGTGGAACATTGGTGTAACGTTAATAATCTATCGCTCAATGAGAATAAATGCAAATGTATGACATTCACTAGAAGGAAGAATATTATAAGTTTTCGCTACACGGTTAGTGAGACCGCACTAGCTAGGTGTCTGACTGCTGCTGACCTGGGCGTGCTTTTCGACTCTAGTCTATCATTTGTGCCTCATGTGGCTGCTAGGACTGGTGAAGCTGTGAGATCCTACGGTTTTATCGTAAGAAGCTGTAGGAGTTTTCATAGCATTGATGCGTTGAAAGTTTTGTATAACTCTTTTGTGCGTTCGAAGCTCGAATATTGCTCCTTGATCTGGTACCAGATCTATCAGATTCATGTGCGGAATGTTGAGAATGTCCAAAGAAAGTTTTTGAAATACCTTTCATTTAAGGCAGACGGTATTTATCCTGACAGAGGGATTGAATATACGTTGTTGCTGAACAAGTTCAATTTCAAGAGTTTGGAGTTTAGAAGAATATTTTTTTCTCTAAAATTTTTGTATGATCTTTTACATAATAGAATCGACTGTTCTGAACTCCTGGCTCAAATAAATTTTAACGTGCCCAGACTTGGCGCCCGCAATCCTTTAACTTTCTACTATCAGCGCCCTTGCACTAACCTGCCCGTATATGTCATGTGTAATAATTTTAATTTGATTTGCGCTGACTGTGACATTTTTAATTGTTCAAGGGAAGCACTTAGGAGGGCTGCTCTGACTGTTTGTGCGTCGTAGTTTCTCTTTTTGTTCTTGTTAATTGTTTAATTAGTGTAGATCAATTATGTTTTACTTTTAATGGATTGCTTATTGTGTTATGTATAATATTTTGTTTTTTTTTTTTTGTGGAATTACCTATTGTATTATAATTTTGCTCTGTTAAGGGAGAAATCTGTTGAGCAATAAAGGCTATTATTATTATTATTATTATTACCTCAAACTCATGCTAATTATGAACAAAGAGGCATGCGACGTGTGCAACAGTTCCCATTTGCATCATAATATTGATTATTTTGATAAATCTTTAAACCGATTTCGAAAAAGCCTCCGCACTCTTGAATTTTAAATAATTTGTCAGTTATTTGTATATTATTTGTATATAAGTATGTAATTTTTGTATATTTTATTATTATTATTATTTTTATTATTATACACACTTTAACAAATCTCTACCAAAAATAATTTCAAAATATTGGATATATGAATATCTTTGAAACAAGTGTATCTAAAACAACAGCGGAGGTGGAATTCACTGACTTTCCCGTGTACAATAATAACTATTAAATTATTTGACCAAATAAAAAAATATTAATATCAACATGGTAAGCTGGCAATAATAAAAAAAACTGACGGACCCTCTTCACTTCAAAAAGCTTACGCAAGATAGAGAGAAAAATACATTTATTCACTTTTATAACCACTAAAAAAAGAGAATTCTTGTCACGGAGTTCTTCTATGGCCTTTTTTTTTCTTATAAAAACTTGCTAATATCCTCACCCCTATAATCGGGGTTAACATATAACAGAAATTTGCTCGGGAGGATATGATGCAGAGACTTACCAAAGTGTAATACTTTTACTATTTGATCCGATGTACGTGACAAGTTATACCTATAAGATGGTCAGCTTCAAACTTATCAATAAGTTTTTTTTTCTATTCCGAATAATAAACTAAAAAAGCAGATATTTTTCCTCCATCGTGTATAATATTATTTTTGACGGAAGAACTTGGCTCTATTAGATAAATTAATTCTAAAATTTTACCATAACTTTTCACTTTTGTTCGATATATTTGAAAAGAAAATTCCTACGTAGATGAAAATCAGCATAATAATCTGATGAAAAAACTAAAAAATCTCATTTAAAAATGTTTTTAATAAGCAATAGTTCACAGAAGGTAAAAACTACGCGCTACTGTTTTGCTTGCATTAAAAATTTACTCGCTCTGTGGTGTATTCTGTGTGGTATATAACAGAGAAGTTCGAAAAGAAACAGTTGCAAAATGCAGGAGGCATTAATTCTGATGAAACCACAAAAATTAATAAAGCGATCTCACCACCAGCAGCAGTGCTCTAATAAAATAGAATTTCGATTTTAGACGGTGAGCTTGTGGAAGTCTCACAAAGTGTAATACGAGTACATACAGCGTGGATATCATCGCGTTATTAACTTAAAGTCAAAATTGACAATAGGATTTAATCAAAACTGCAACTGTTCGTATCATATCTCTAAAGTTGAGGGCGTGCAGCGTATATTTTTAAAATGTCTTAGTTTTCGAATTGAGGGCCACTTTCCAGAAAGAGATTTCTCCTTGAAGTTTTTACTATTAAAACCTATTAATTCTCAAATTGATTGACCCCCTAACTACTTTCCCTCCTCCCTACTACTCGAAATCTTTATCTGTTTCGGCTTCCTCAGCTTCACCACGATTATGAAGGTAAAGCACAACTAACGAGAGCTTTATAACAAAAAATGGTTCGAATATTTTGAAAAACAATCAACTTTGTAATTAATCAATGCCGAATTTTGATTATCAGGGTTAAAATATAAACTGTGGCCCTCGCAGTTTAAAGGCGTTTCTTATCCAAGGTATTTTTCGTTTTCCATGTTGTGCTAGTCGGATTTTGTAGCATATTGCATTCATTTTAATTATTACTTTTTCTCGAGCATGACGTCCAATCCACATACTTTATGCAAACTCTGGTAAAATATGACGACAAAGAGTTGTGTTTGCTTGTACCTTGCAAAAGGATTTTGATTCTCTGACACACTCCGTATAATAGAGTATAGTATTTCTGTACTGCACTGAGAGCAATGGAAATCTAATCGAATAAAGATGAGAGAATACCGCGATTTCTCCAATAATCTATAAAGTATAGATATATGGAACGTTGAGAGCTTGCCGAGGTGACCATAATAAAAATGGATGGAAACAAGCGCAAAATCGTTTATGTTTGAGATTGCGTTTGATTAGTAGTAGAAACACATATCGAATGAATTTTCTATTCGGGCAGAGAAGTAGCCAGGTGGAAGGATATTTTTAACACCCTCCATTGCAGAGCTTTAAAGTGTTTTTTGGTTGATTTCAAAAATTCACTATAGAAATAAATTGTAGCGAAACGCCCGGCTAAAGCTTCGCTAACGACCGGAATTCTTGGTGGAGTTCTCAGTAGAATAAATAAAGCTACTTTCGTAATCTTTAAACAAAACAGTATATTGAAACAACCAATCTAAAAACAAAACACTTAATCGGTTTTCTCAAATAAACCGTGTATAATAATACTACAAATACAGTAAACAACAAGCTAATTAATAATACTTATTCAAAGATGCTGTATACCATTAAAATGATATTCAGTCAATCGGTATTCAATGCAGAACCAAAAATAGGTACTCTACCTCGCGCGTATCAGTTTTACTTTTACCCAAAAAAACCCTATAGAGATAAATAGTATTTGTAGAAATACCGGGTGGACAACCGTAGAATAATAAACCCAGACATAATTATCGTCTTGCTACAAAATAATCACAAAAATTCTAACAAAATATCGGCTAATTCGGTTTGTATGATTTATTTAATGACATCTTTTTAATTTCCAGGGGTGATTCACCTAAAGAGGCGGTCGATTTCGATTTTTTTAAAAACCATGTTTGCGATACAACCTTCAGATTGAAAGAAATGTTTTGGGACTGGTCCGAACGAATGCAGAAGTGTATGATCCATAAAGACCAATGTTTTGAATGGCAATAAAATAGTTTATCCTATAATATATTGTAAGTAGAACAAAAAGAACATATTACGTAATAATCATATTATAAACTGGATCAACTGGATGTAATCTATACTGATTTCACCAAAGCCTTCGATAGGCTAGACAATAGCATATTGCTGAGTAAACTGCATACGTATGATGGATTTCCTTCCGGCTTGATATCTTTATGCAACTCACACTTGCATGATCGGAAACAATATGTCTTTTACAACGGCTTTAAATCTTGTTTTTACTCGGCCACGTCAGGAGTACCCCAGGGTTCCTTCTTTTCATCAATGACCTGGACCGGTGTTTACTGCAGCGTACTCTATTTTTCGCAGATGACTTGAAAATTTCGCCTCCATAGATTCAGTAGTAGATTGCATAAACCTGCAGCATGATTTGTGTGCTCTAGAAAGGTGGTGCGACAGTAACAAATTGTCTCTTAACATTCGTAAATGCACATGTCTGAGTTTTACACATAAAACAACGTTTATTGACTATCCGTATGCAATCTCCATAAATAAACTTGAACGGTGTCGGGTATACACGGATCTTGGTGTTACCTTCGATCAGAGGTTCCAGTTTTTGGAGCATATGGAAAGAATGGTTGGTGAGGCATCTCGCATGTATGGCTTTATAATGCGTAACTGCAAAGGCTTCAATAATACCTCTGCCCTTATCACCTTGTTCAATGCCTATGTGAGGTCAAAATTGGAGTATTCTTCCATCATCTGGTATCCTCAGTATAATATTCATCAAATAGAGGTCGAGCAAATTCAACGTAGATTTTTGAAATATTTAGTTTTTAGAACCGATGGTGCTTATCCAGTAAGAGGTTTCGATCCTGAATTGTTACTATCCCGTTTTGACGTTCAGAGTCTGGAGTACCGAAGAATTCAGAGCTCATTAACCATCTTATATAAATTGCTTCGAGAAAAAATCGACTGCTCTTTTCTGCTATCTTGCTTGAATTTGTTAGTTCCTAGGTTAAATACCAGATCGAATGTACCATTTCACTTACACAGAGCTAGGACTGTTAAGATCGCCTGTTCATGTCATGTGTTCTAATTTTAATAGAGTTTCTGATAGGTGTGACATTTTTACAACTACAGTCAATCACTTGAAAATGGTAGCTGCAGAGACATTTGTGGTTTAGGTGTGTGTATGTGTGCGGAATTAATTAGGATTTATAAATTAGTATTTTAGTTTATTTAAGCATTTAATTTTTTAGTTTGTAATATTGTCCTTTAAATGGGAAACTGTTGGGCAATAAACGCTTTATTTATTTATTATACAAATCATGAGAATAATCACAGTTTTTCAAAAAAAGGGTAAAGTATGTTGCTCGCTCTTGCCTTTACGGATTAATTGAACAGTTCTCGTACTTACCTATCTAACTAATTTACGATATATAGCGTCTAAGTTCTCGTACAATAATATTACGACTAAGCTGGTCCTCCAACTCCAAAGCGGATACCTCTCTCTCTCTCTATATATATATATAGGTAATATACACACACTGCTCTAAAGTTGTGTGTCGTAATACGGTGTTTTGCTCTGCTGCGACGTAATTAAATATTAATCTGCAATTCACTGGTCCAGCCTGAGCGGAAAATAATGCTTTGTATATAGTTAGGAGATCGTTAATTTGAACACTGGAAAGAACACATAAAAAATATATATTGTATGGAACGGTAGAACAAATCCCTCTAACATTGAGTAGGTATTTATATATTTATCAAGAACTTTCCCAAGGTTCGTAGGTACGAAGATTTCAATTAGTTCTATGGATAAATTAAAAACAGTACAGAATAATTATTTGTAGCTCTTCATATCGTATTTATGTAATACCACAACCAAAAGAGGGCGCAAACGCTCCATTCTGCGGCCCGGAACCCATCTTTGGCCTTCCAAAAAGCCATATGAAGGAAGAACTTCGGAGATGGGAAATGGAACAACTTAAGTCCTACTGGAGAAACAATCCAGGCCTAAGACAATCAAAAAGGTTTATCAAACCTTCAGGGGCCAACACAGGGAAGCTTATCCAACAGGCTGCGCTGCATTTGAACTGAACTATTTCAGAGTCGGGAAACGTCATTTTTAATATGCCAAAAACGTTTAGACTTAGGGATAGCACATGATACTCAAGGTATGCCTGTAATTTTGTGTAGAATCCAAAAATGTATCTAATTATATCCATTTATAAAATACTCAGGTTCACTGCTACCTACTTCTGATATAACTGGAAGGGTCTCCAACTTATAACAATTTTAGTCGATCTGCCTTCGTCGACTTGAGTTATACTGGCAAAATTGTCAATGTATATTTCTCCATATATAGGACACCCTGTCGATACTCGGTACTCGAAATTATTATTTATTTTTTTACTAGAAAAAAAAATCTGAAAGCTTAAATTTATGTGTATTTTACTTTACTTGTACATATAATAATCAAGTTCTTAATTATTTTGTTTTAGTGCCCCATACCCAGTATTAGTTGTGAAAGGTAGTGGCTGGTAAAGGGGTTGTTGTTGCCTCAAATAGAAATAAGGCTTGCCAAGCAGTTGATGAAATGTTAACAGAAAAAAAAATTGGAAATGCCAGCGAGACTATTGTTGTCGAAGAACTTCTTTCAGGTGAAGAAGTTTCAGTAAGTATATTGTTTCTAAATTAAATAAAACTCTCAATTTCGCAGTAATAAACTTGTAACACGCTGTACAAAATACATAAAACCGCACTTTAGTTGTCGTTCCTTTGCTCCATACTCGTATATACTTACGTTCCGCGCGCTATTGTTCACTTGATCTGACTCTGTTCTAACTTTGCCACTGAGTCAGACAACACAAAAGACGGAAAAGGATTAAAAACTTTAATGCGAAAAGATTTAATGGTCTTGCTTTTGAGCCGCAATTAGAAAGGATAATAATTATTGTTTTAACTCAAACTGTGTGGCTTTAAAATTGACTTTACAGAACATACGAGGGGGTGGTTTAATTGCGCGAATTTGTTGGGATGGAAGATATTGATGATGTATACAGGGTGGATCTTGTAGTAGATAACCGCAATTGTTTATGTTTTATCTTATCAATATTATTATTTATTTTGATTACATGATATAAAAATGACCTAAAGTTTACGGTAGGTAGGGCGAATAATTTAAAATACAACAATGACATCGAAATTAATTTAGGAAAAGAATATGCGTATATAATAAATAAGATCTCACAGTAAGCTAATCTTCGGAACGATATAGGAGGCGAGACAACTGGGCCCTAAACCCAAGCAGTGTTTGGTCAAAGTAACCGACCTCACTGCTGATCCCTCGCGCATTGCACTCTTGTAATGCTCTAAACAGAGGTGCCCTATACTCATAGTTGATACGAAGTGTATGGATATGGAATAACCTAGTGTTTCTGAAAAAAAAACCGTGGAATGTTGAAACCAATCCGCTCCAGCAGCTGAGGACAGTCAATCATACCATTAATTATTTTAAAGAGGAACACCTGTCCAGCATATAATCTACGTGTGGCCAAAGAGTTCATGTTAAATCTGTCAAGGAGCATGCGATGATCATATCCGCGCGACGGAAAATTCTCATCAATTTTGAACGCTAAGTACTTGAGAAATCTACGCTGAACACTCTCAACCTGTCTTATATGTACTTGATATATGGGAGACCATATATTGGAAGCATACTCAAGCTTAGAGCTGATTAACGCATTGAACAAATTCGTCAGACACTCAACGTTGTTAAATTCTTTAGATATTCGAAACAAAAAACCAAGCATATGAAAAGAGTCACATAGTAGGTGCTGTGTATGTGTTGTAAATTGTAAGTTGGTGTCCACATAGACTCCGAAATCCCTGACGACCTCACACGAGTCAAGAATGGTATTACATAACCGGTAGGGAAACCTATGTGTGCTCTGCGACCTGGAGAATACAGCAAGTTTGCATTTTCCCACATTCAAATGCAGTTTGTTAGTATGGCACCACAGCTCGAGCCTCGACAGATCAGCCTGCAACAATTCGCAATCAGCCAGAGATCGAACAGCTCTGTAAATCTTGAAGTCATCTGCAAAAATCAAGTAAATGCTCAAAAAGCCTTCCGACATACCGCGATTTTCAAAAAATCTTTTACTTGGAATGCTGTTAAACTATACAATAATTTGAATTCTGCAAATAAAGTATTAATTGTAAACCAGTTTCGTAAAAAAATAAGAAAAGAGCTAATGATGGAATGCTATTTCTCACTTTAGTTTATTTTGTGTTTACTGTATGCTGATTTTTCTTTTTTATGTAAAATGGTTCGCCGCAAATTTTGTATTATGTAATTTGATGGATTTGTTTGTTTTCTATGTATAATTATACTTAATTATACTCTGCTATCATTTATTTAGTTTTAGCTATCATTGACTGTTGTTTTTTCTGTTTCTATATAATGTGAATTTGTACACATCACGGGCTCATTGTTTTTATATATTTTTTTTATTTTTTTTTTAGTACTGTTATATTCTGGTTAAGTGGAAGAACAGCTTAATGCTAAACTTCGCCATAATTACATGACTAATCTTGTTAACTTTATTTTACTTTATTATTTTTTTATTTTACTTTATTATTATTTTTTAATTTACTTTATTCTTTTTTATATATCTTTTTTTTGCATCAAGAAAGACGATTATTATTATTATTATTATATGTCATTAATGAAAATGGAGAAAATAAGGGGAGCAAGACAACTGCCCTGTGGGGCACCACGGGTGGGTATGAAATACTCAGACCTATGTCCATTGTATTCAACGAACTGTTTACGATTAGTTAGATAAGAATAAAAAAACACCAGGAGATCCTCATCAAAGCCAATATTGCACATTTTCTGCAGTATCAGGGAGTGATCAAGTTTATCGAACGCTTTCGAAAAGTCTGTGTAGATAGCATCCAGTTGCATGCCTCCACCGACAGCGGAAAACACGTCCTGAAAAAAACACGTTAGATTAGTGACTGTGGATCGTCCCTGGAAGAAACCATGCTGCTTAGGGGCGATGTCGTGCTTTACTTGGTTAAATATTTTTCGGTGAAGTGTAGTTTCAAATACTTTAGCGAAATTGGGTACAATGGAAATAGGACGATAGTTTCTGATTTGATCGATTTCACTCGACTTATGAATAGGGCAGATGCGAGTAAATTTCCATGCTTTAGGAAATGTTTTACAATTAAATGATTTGTTAAACAGAATTTGTAAAGGAGGAGATGATAAGCACAGTCTCGTATAATAAAGGCTGGGACATTGTCGGGGCCCGATTTATGGAACAATCATCGTAGTATTTATTTAAAAAATTGGAATAGGATCCTTGCTAAGTGTATTTATCCACCTACGTGAAAGATATTGTCACGTTTAGGTTTAACGTGAACTACGAGGGCATTGAAAATAAGGACCTTATCTAAAAGATGAAACACCGAATATCAAGTTTAAATAGATTAAGTTTATTAACAGTTAAAGTTGAGAAGAGTTTACAAAATGATGAAACTTAAATTAGAGACTATAGAGTTATAATAATAGAATACAAATAATATTACTTACATTAAAATATAAGACCACATACGGTCAAGATGCACTATGGTTCACATTGTTACTGCCTTCAGGTTTTCTTACTATGAGTTTAAAATCAGGACACAACTAAACTTATTTCTCTGGATAGGAGAATTTATAATAAAAGAGTTATCCCTCTCTTAAACAATCTTGCGCCTAAATCCTCCCTGTGTGACCAATGATAATGAGGGAGGTTGGATTGAATCAAAGATGCTTTTCTGATTTCTCTTTGCTAATTGGTTATTAATATAATAATTATATTGCGCCACCACCCCTACGTTGCGTTTATTTAGATGGTGGTGGTCAGAATAGCTGATGCTGCATTTTTCAGTATAACTACCCTTGAAAGCGGAGGGTAAGAGGCAGGGCTCCTGATTCTCGAGAAATAGTGACTCATCTAGATAAACTAGAATAAACAGGAAAATAATATGTTTGTATTTTTCCATCGAATATCTGGGGTTTGTTATTGATTTATAATTTATATTTATTTATTAATAATTTTGGAATCTGTACTCGTGACAATATCTTGAAGAAATAATAATTTAAAAAGAATAAATGATCATGTTCATTGTTCGTTACTAAAATTCTCACCCAATAACGAACCTTGTATGTACCATTTGTTGAATACAACTATTCTACAAGCAAAATCAACTTAATATTACGAAATTTAATTGCAAGCTTCGCAACAACAACAGATTTAATAATAAATCAATGTTTGGCAGTGGCAAACTATAAATACATTTCTAGAACAAATGTTTGTATACGTAGCAGCCAATCATTGTATCTTAGAAATATTGGTAGGTATATTTTATTTTTCTCATAAAAATTGCGTCAAATTGTGTCTCCAATGTGTGTCTGGCAAAATAGGAAATCAAATTTGTTCACTGGCACAATCACAAATAAATGATGTATGTAGGTACCTACTCTCCTTCACGGCTTCTAGTGTAGTTACAATAAGGTTTGATAATAATGTCAGCAATTGACTGGTGGTAGAATATGAAAACTAAACTCGTGGAGAAAAGAAAGCCTTCTTTTGTTTGGGGGTTTATATTTGAATACCCATTGAGCAGATTCTTGCATGGTTTCCGGCTCTCGGTTTCGACCTTGTCCTATCATTTGCGTACAAATCATGGCATGAAAATGTCCACGAGCTAATCTTTTTACAAGCAACTGCTTGATTAAGCATTGTGAAGACTCAATATTAAAATAGCTGCCCTCGTATCAACCATTTTAATTAAATATTGAAAATATAACTGGTTTATTGCATGCATGTTCGCGAGACTTTGATTATGGTGCTGCATTTTCAAGTAGGTATAGCGTAGTATTCTAAATGAAGCTCAGGTACCTCAACAAATACGCTGACATAAATGAAACTCCTATTACGATAATGTTATTGCAAAACGTATGTTTGCCTGCATAGTCTACTGGCAATAGCATACCTATTGTGTACATAACATTATAACAAACACATAGCTAATACTGCTAAAATGTTTGCTTAAACCCTTTCGTATAACTACAGCTGTGTCGCAGAGAATTAACATCAAATAAGACCTCGGTCACATTGAGCGTTGATACATCCACGTGATTTCACTGCTTCATAATCATCATGAATATTCTCAGTATACATACAGTGAGGACTAAAGGTTACGCATAAATTCGATAACATTTGAAGCAGAGATTGAAGAAATTGTCGCACATGTCACTGTTGGTTTAAGTTGTCCGTTTTTGCCGTAACAGAATAGTATGGAAACCCCTCTATATTATTAATTGGACCACACTGTATACAAGAGTGAAAAAATAACTGCTAATATGTAGGGTGGGGAATGATATCTTATAGCGAACCAAACCACCGAACAATCCGCTTTAATTCAGCATAATGTGGATGCATCCTTAGTTTTGCGGTGGCACAATATCACGTAGATCCTATTAATATTACAATAGCACAAATGCATTTTCTTATATACGCGAAATGTGCTGCAACCGACTCTAGTGGATTACGTGGCAATATCGTCTTGTGTATACCTATATAATATACAGTATGTCCCATTCTACTATAACAATATAATATCTCGCTGTGGTGGGCTCCTATTTCTAAGAGCATCTGCGTTTTCTGTGCAGTGGGATGCATGTGGAAAAACGAAAAGCGGATTTAAAAAGTGTTATATGCAGACACGGATTTCCTTTTTAAATAACTTTTCCAAGTGCGATTTGCACTCTAAAAAAAGTGAAGCTGAGTTAAATACAAAAGCCGTAAAGGATTTATCATTGGAGAACTATTTGCATTTATAGATTAACATAATCTTTTGTTTTTACCGATTGTATTTGTATGCCATCTTCCAGACTCTGCTCTGCTATAACTTTCTATGGGTAATAATTGTTATTCTTATAAAATTCTTGAACTCTAACGTATTGCTATCGAAAAATCACGATGTTTATGTTAATTTACTCAGAGATCAGCAGTAGATTACACACACAAAAAAAAAAAGAAGAGAATGATGTAAAAAAAAGGAACAATAACTGTTAGTCTGTGCAGTAACCAAGGAATATATATTCAAATCGCGTCCATTTCACCTTTTATTGTCGTTTTTCCTCTTCCAACGTTCTGCTTTCCATTTGCTTATACAAAAAACCACTGAAATTAAATTAAAAGAAGCACCATCAGACATTAGCATTCCTGTGGCATGGCTTCCAAAAACCGTTTACTTCAATTGCTAAGCTGTACGTTTTCCAGACGGCTTAATGTCCCTGACGACGAAGAAAACAAATTTTTAGAGCTATACGAGGCTACACAATAAAGAATGGGAAATCTTGAAACTGGAGACCCCTTACATCATTGAGCAAATTATATCTCATATAAACGTTTAATGTTTTTTTACTAATAATAATAATAATCTCATTATTGTCTAACAGGTATTGCTACCCAATAACAAGACAAAATCTTTCATAAACAAAAATACCCAACTTAGAACTAACTGAAAAATACAAAAAGGAAATACACGCATCAAAACGAAACAAAAATTGGGAGGATTACAAGAACAATTAATAATAACAATAAATACTTAACACATGAACATAATTCATCAAAACAAATCTAAATCAGTAGCCCGCAAACATGTCTCTAAACTTTTCTTAAAATAAACAAGCGACACATTAAAAAAATTAACATTTTCATTAATGACTAATCGGTTGCTGTATTTACAAGCCCGAAATAGCGGTGCTTTAGATTCATAATTAGAACGAATCTGTGGCACCCAAAATAAACTAGCGCTTCTAGAGTGAACACTAGGGACACGAAACCATAGCTGCTGAAGCAACCGAGGACAATCCAACATATTGTTGATCAACTTAAAAAGAAAGATCTGAGATGCGAAGATGCGTCTTTCGGCCAATGGCCGAAATCCGAACCTTGTCAGTAACAGGCCGTGATCACACCCACGAGGAGGAAAATATCCATCAATTTTAAATGACAAATATTTTAAAAACTTACGTTGGATACTCTCCAATCTCTGTATGTGAACACGGTAGATGGGCGACCAAATGATTGTAGCGAATTCCAAAATAGACACAACAAAGGCGAAATAGAGATTTTTCAGGCAGTCCATGTTGTTGTTGTTCTCTGGTCTGTCTAAAAATAAATCCTAACATTCGCAAAGCATTAGCAGAAACTTGCTCAATGTGGTAGTTGAAAGATAAATCACCATCCAAGTATACACCAAGATCTTTGATTAAAGCGCAGCGTTCCAAAATTGAATTATCCATGGTGTAGTTTCGCAAAAACGGATCATGATGTCTTGTAAATGTCACCGACTTACATTTGTTCAGATTTAGAGGAAGTCTATTCAGATCACACCATTCTGAGACCAGACATAGATCTGTTTGAAGCTGTGCGCAATCGTTCTCACAAACAACAGTGCGATACAATTATAAATCATCCGCAAACAACAAATAATTGCTATTGAAACCAGAGCCAATATCGTTTACGAATATTGCAAAAAGAAGAGGAGCCAAAGTACTGCCCTGTGGAGTTCCACTTGAGGCTGTGAATGAACTTGAACTGAATCCATTGTATTCAACAAATTGTTGCCTTGCTCCCAGATAGGACTGAAAAAAGATATCAGATCCCTGCTGAAGCCAATGAATGTCGCACATCTTCTGTTGAATCAGGGAATGATCAATCTTATCGAACGCCTTGGAAAAGTCGGTATAGATTGCGTCGACTTGCAAACCTCGACCGACAGCCGGAATTACGTCCTGCAGGAATGTGGTTAGATTGGTCACCGTAGAACGACCATTATTATAATCATAAACTTCCATCGTTGTCTATAATAATTATTACCCTGCAGCTATTGGGTCAGCTGGATTTTGTATACACGTGAAAAGAGTAAATCTTTTGTCAGAATTCGTTGTACACCGCTGTAATGTAGGTTTATTTAAATTCTGCTAGACTAACACTGAAAACTTTCCTGGTGCTCTTCACATATTTCTAAGAAAACGTCCTCTGTCCTGATTAACTTTCCAATAGCGGCCCGCAACAGTCGATTATGCAGGATATAAAATAAACCGAAGCTTATAACAATTAAACAACTTTATGATTGGCACAATATTGTATGATTCATTTCCGTTTTTATTTGTTTTGGCCACTATTCCACCGTAACGAATAACAGGAAAAACTTTAGTTACTGGCCTGTCAGCCAAATAAATCACTTAAAACAATGAAACTTTGCTTTTAAAACTTTTCTTTCCAAATGTATATAGTGTAAAACTCACCAGTAACCACGGTAAAAGTCATTTTTGCTGCTCCAATGGCGGTCCAACAATAACAAAACTCAATTATCAATTTCAAATGAAAACCATTTTAAACAAAACAACAATGAACCAAACTTGTTAACTGTAAACATTTATTTCGCTGTTGATAGACCAAGACTCTATACTGCGATTGCTAATGAAAACCTCGTCCGTTTATAGTTTATAGAGAGTGGCGTAATGAAACTGCTGATAAATAAGAAACTTCTTCTTCTTTCAGTGCCATGCAGATTCCTGCGTCCTCCGTTTTTCTTATCATATGATTCTATTTATGGCGGCTTCTTGGAGCGACTGGAAGTCGCTTATTGCGGTCCACTAGCGTATGTTTCTAAGCCAGGACAATTTCCTCCTTCTAATGCCTCGTCTTCCACCTTCGATCTTTCCCTGTAGTATCAGGCGTTGGAATTCGTATCGCTCTCCCCGTACAATGTGTCCCAGGTAAGATATCTTCCGCTTCTTAATGTGTTCGAAGAGTTCTCGGTCTTCCAAACCAGCCATCCTGAGCACATCATCGTTTCTGACGTGTTCCGTCCACGATATTCTTAGCATCCTTTTCAGAGTCCACATCGCGAATGTTTCAATTCGGTTGACAGAAACTTTAAGCGTCCATGCTTCCGCTCCGTATAGGAGACATAACATTTAACCATTCTGTACCTGAGTTGGAAGTTTAAATTCCGGTTGGTGGGGAATTTTTTTAGTTTTAGAAAAGTTGTTCTTGCGTGTTCTATCCTGCACCTAATTTCAAGTTCTGGGTTCCACTTGTCGTCCACCACAGACCCCAAGTATTTAAACTTATTGACCCGCTTTATTTGCTCTCCATTGAGTTGTAAATTTACGTTTGGTACGATATCTCTAGATATGACCATAAACTTCGTTTTAGTGATGTTAATCTTTAGGCCCCTCTGCCTCATTGACAGTATTTAGTAGGGTTTGCAGATCGTTGGCATTATCGGCTATTATTGCGGTGTTATCCGCTTAGCGTATATTATTAATTGGAATACCGTTAATTATAATACCCATGGGTCCTTCAGGTACTATCTCAGCAAAAACCCTTTCCACGTAGAGGTTGAAGAGCATTGGGGATAGAATGCAGCCCTGCCTGACTCCTTTCTTTATTTCAAATTCCTCTGTTGTTACTGAGTTTTGAAGTCTAGTGCCAGTATAGATTCGCCATCAGTTTTACATGTTTGTTGTCCAATCCAAGTTCTTGAAGATATGTTACCAGGAGTTCGTGACTTACATTATCAAAAGCCTTCTCATAGTCGATGAAACATGTGAAGGCGTTTTTTCTTTGATCAAGGCAGTTTTGCACCAACGCCTGCAGGCTGAAGATGGCGTATCTGGTTCCAAACCCTTTCTTGAAGCCAAACTGACTAAATCCGCTTTCCTCCTCGCATTTTCTGTAAAGTCTAGTGTGCATGATTCGAAGAAGCAGTTTTAAAAAATGGCTCATTAAGCTAATGAGCCAGTTGAAGCCAGTCTGTGGGGATGTTTCCAGTGCCGTATATCATATTAAAAAATCTAGTTATTATTTTTACGTTTTGATCACTTATGAGGTTTCCGATAGCATGTTGTCTGGTCCTGGAGCTTTATCACTTTTTGATAGCTTTATGGCATTAAGAACTTCACTCTCTAATATGTATGGACCGTCCGGTAGATTGTCATCTGGGATTGGTGGATTTTGCGCTCTCTGGTCATCAAAAAGGTTAGCAGCAGAAGTTTTCCACGTTTCCAGCAGTTTCTCGGGTTCCAGTATGATTTCCTCTTCTTCACTTCGGATGTGGGTTATTGGTGTTTTCTTGTACAGACCTGCGATCTCTTTTATCTTCTTATGGAGATGAAAGCTATCGCCTATTCGGGTAAGATGTTTGGCTTCCGCACATCGGTCCTCAAGCCATTTCTCCTTCGCAGTTCTGATTTGATTGCGAATTCTTCTCTGATAGTGTCGGTAGCCAGTTGCATCTTTATGAATCTTACATTATAAGAAACTACCCATATAAAATAGTGGGAAATGAAGCTATGGAAAAATAAGTACCAGTCATTCATTTACAGTTTCTGGCATAAGCCTTGCCGACATTCAAATAATTTTAAAAGCCCACACATTCCTCTCATATCAAATTCAACTTCTGCAAGAATTAAATAATTAAGATGACTTTGATAGACGTTTGTAATTTGGAGAATTGATTCAGTCTCAACTGCAATTTGTAAAAACTCTAACCCAATTCTACAGCATTGCACACTTGTCAGCGTATAACCACAAAATTTTGCGTACGCCTCTGGCACATGACGGCACTATCTGCTTGTGGTGTTTCCCGCACAAATTGCTTCGACTGGATAAATCACTTTGGCGGTTCTTTAATTTAACTCGATAGATAGATTCCATTACTTCTTTTGCGCGATTGTGGGTGCTAACGTTGTACATTTGTTGCCTCTTTTTTCATTCACTTGTCAAACTTCTATTTTATTTCTATTTCCCAATGTTATACAAAACTTTCTCACGTATACAAACTTTTCTTTATAAAGATTGAACGTTTTCTTCGTGATTTAATTTTAGATCTACCTTGTAGGCATAGCTAAGTTGGTAGAATTATGCCATCACTTCGTTGAAATGTAACGATTGTCCACTATATCTGATTAATTTCTTTGGATTTTTAATTTCTTTTCGGTGTATCGTTTTGAATAATTTTTTTTTATTATACATAATTTCAGCAATCAGAATACAATATATTCTATAAGCTAATATGGTGACACGGAGCTATGGAGGCTCTCAAATGGCGTTGCGAAAACTTCTCCAATGACAAATCCTCTCTAATCTTCTTTTAAATCTGCGGGCCAATTTCTTTCAAGTCTTCTATTCAAGGTGGGCTGTAGTAGTGGATGTATTATTTCGTTGACATGATGTTCCAGTTTTTCGTGATGTTTGACACTTTTGGCTTTGATTACGTCTTTTATAAATGGTGTCTTTAGGTCTTCGTGTATAGTGAGATTGCTTACATACCATGGGGCGTTTGTTATCATTCGAAGAATTTTTGATTGGCTTCTTTGGATTATTGCCATGTTGGACTTACTCGTGCATCCCCAGAGTTCTATTCCATATGTCCATATTGGTTTTATCACAGTTTTATATATCAGGAGTCTATTTTCAAGAGATAACTTTGATTTTCTTCCTATTAACCAGCTTAGTCCTTTTACTGTTAAATCAATTTGTTCCTTCCAAGTTAATCTTGCATCCAGATGCATTCCTAGATATTTTGTACTACCGGAAGTTGGAATTTGAATGTCGTTTATATATACAGGTGGACATTGTTCTTTCCGTAGTGTAAAGTTAACCTGGACAGATTTGCTTTCATTGACTGCAGATTTGATATCGAAGGTCGGTGATGCACTGTTATTGATACGAGGACTAAAGAGCCTCTCGCTCAGATACGATCTTAGTAGATTAAAGTATGTTACAGGAAGAAGCTTTTTGATTTTGTATAGTAAACCTGTATGCCATACTTTATCAAAGGCGTTAGCCATAACGTCCAAGAATACAGATGTGGTGTCCAATTTTCGTTCCCTCGATTGGTTGATTTCGTGAGTTATTCTGTGGATTTGTTGTATGGTTGTGTGATTTGCTCGGAATCCGAATTGATGGTCCGGTATCCATTGTTCTGTATTTGGATCGCAAGTTATTCTTTTTATGAGGAGCCTTTCAAGAATTTTGGAGACCACAGGTAACAGACTGATTGGACGATTTGAATCATTTGGAACTGGATAACAAAGCAAATTAAAACTTTTTTAAAGCTCGTAATAATTCTACAGAATCTGTGTCCGTGCTGGTATTGTCATGATAAAGAATAATGCGACGTTTTAATAATAGGTAGTTCGATCTAGTTTTGTCTATGATTTTTAGCAAACGAATTACTGTATATTATCCAGCGTTAACTTTTCGATCCTCTCTTTGTGGAGTTAGGCCTGTTTTGAAATCTTGAAAGATCATCCAGCGAAAACCTTCACGAGTTATCTCATTTTTTCACAAACTTCCTGTCGCATTTCTCATTAACAAATGTAAAATTTGATGAATATAGTTATGGCACATCGTTTGTACAAATATAAAGAAAGAGAGAGGGGAGATTCAAGAGCGCGCTATATTTTTTCCAAATGAAATGGCACTTTTAAAGATGTTTTTCATCCGTCAGCGAATCTTAGGCTGACCAGCACTTAATTATTATATAATTAATTGAAAAATAGTGAGATATATAAAATAATACAAAAACACAGTCGTCTCCTATATTTATCTATTGGGAACGAACATAAAACCCAGTATTATAACCTCACATTTATTCATTTATGATCTGTTTCGTTTCAACGCACGTATTATACGTCCACATTTATACAGAGGACATACTCGTAACATACATAGAAAGACAAGGACAGAATGAAAAAGATATCGTAGCTAAATTTCGGAACTGTTCTCACTGAGATAGCAAAATGATTTATTGCAACTGTTTTGGATGAAAGCATAGAATGTTTTATTGGGAATTTGTGCTCAAATTTCGATATAGAAACTCGTAAATATATCAATAAGAGCTTAAACTGTTTGCATGGTATTGGAAAATAGTTGTTGTTGTTGTTGTTGCTTGACGACTATTATTGGTTTCCATTGCCAAGACTAAACTTGATGAAGCGGCATGTTGAGCTGAAAGTACAATCACGTTTGTGATATTCTAAAAGCATATTTAGGTAAAGCACACTATTGTCAGCATAAATTCTCTTTGAATAATGGGATCATAAGCCTGGACAGAAGGATAACAACCCGCGGAGCTCACAATCCTTAATGAACTTGAGAAATCAAAGTGAATTGAGCTACAATTGTCTATTGTCACTGATTCACTCCACATAGAGTACTGAATAATCGTCACATTCTTTCCATCCCTGTATGTGGCCTAAAAACAAATCCATCTTTGAAAAAAGCTACAATTCGTTTAAAAAAACATCCAACTCGAGCGAAGAATTCAAGAGAAACTTGATGAGAGGCGTATTTATTGTATAGCATGTAAATTAATGTCAGCGTTATGCAGCAGACATCAGTTGTTCACTGGACCAGTCTCATCAGCAGCTCTCACATTGTACCTCTTAGCTTTAAGGTTAGATGTACCTCTCGTTGTATATATAGAGGAAATAAATGGTTTTGTTTCTTGCATTATGGGTTAGATGTACACGGGCCAAGAATACACCCAAAGGTATTGTTTTCACGCGCCAGAGAGCTAGGTAGGAACAGCGGGAGAACTCAAGCGGATGGCAATTAGCTGGAGATGCGGTCGGCTATATAGAGAACTGCATTGGAATATAGGTACATGTATGTATGTGTGCATGTAGAGAAACGGTAGTTGGTTCGCCTTGCTTCTTCTAGGTCTTAGTTAAAATATAATGGTGTTTTGTAAAGTGCGAGTGTAATAAATATTATTTATATAGGGCGGACACAAACAGTTTAATAGATGATAAGATCACACCACTCTACTAAACATTTATTAATTTGTTGTGAACAATGACTTCTTGCTTAGCACAGGAAATGGCGAAATTAGCTTGGTGGCTGTTCCATTAAGCTCTGAGAAGGCACTAGTTAAGAGAGAAGAATGAATGCTGAGTGGTATACATACAAAATATCCTTGAATATCAAACTTAACCTCTACGAATCCATTGTAAAGCTTCTTGTTTGTAATATATTTGACTAAAACCCTACTAAGCAAGGATTCATTCTAGCAAAATACCAAACTGAAATCTTTTTTGATCTGTGAGTGTATTTCAGAATATTTTTGGTACGTGTTTCGCCTCGTTTCAACAGTTTTCCTCTTCGAATGTAATTTTGACATTTTTTAAATATCATCATATCGTCTCTATAGAGGACGTCTGTTCTCCGTAGAAGATCCTGAAAAAAATGAGCAGCTTTTAAACAACAGAACAATGTACTCCTACATTCCACAAAACAACAAATATTACCGTCCGAAAATAAAATTAGTACAATTGATTTAAAGTTTAAAGCAATAAATTTTGCTCACGAGCATATAATTAGCTGGCTAGAATTATTATTATTTTCTATTCATCCAGCGTATATCAGTTAGCAAATATTGCTTATTACTCTATTAGCACAATTTCCATACTTACTATATAGTCGTTTGTAATGTTGTTGTTCTCGGCAGACAATATTATACCGAGAGATGTTGTACATATTATCGGTATAAATGTGATGAAATGTCAGCAATAGAGCCATCCATATTACAGACCACTAATATATATGTAGGTATATAGAGCAAGTGCAGCAATGCCCATGGTTAATTATTATATCCTAACAATATAATATTCTGGCAAATTGGATAAGGTCCAGGGATTGTATTATACATATATTAGGATATATTACTGCTCCAATGCAGCACTATATCCACTTCAATTATATATTATTATTTTTGCTTTGCTTTACCATATTTATATGCATTTAGTATGTTAAATAAAATAAATAGTTTTTTTATTTGAATAAAACGACGTCTACTCCACAAAATGATCTTTATATATACGTTGAAATTCTTATTAGTTGCCAGACATGTTTCGGACTACACGTCCATCATCAGTGGCTAAGGAACCTTGTATAATATAGTTAAATGTGAGGGTTACACTTCATATGAAATTAACATAGAGATTTTATATTGGTTTTTGATTTGTCAAATCTATGTTAATTTCATATGAAGTGTAACCCTCACATTTAACTATATTATACAAGGTTCCTTAGCCACTGATGATGGACGTGTAGTCCGAAACATGTCTGGCAACTAATAAGAATTTCAACGTATATATAAAGATCATTTTGTGGAGTAGACGTCGTTTTATTCAAATAATAACATTCACTCCTCGATAGATGGATTACTTCAGAAAAAAAAAATAGTTTTTTTTGTTATAATTACAGTCAAGCTGCGTTAAAAGCACTGAGGTCTTACACCTTCACGTCAAAGCTAGCATGGGAATGCAAACAGACCCTAAAGCAACTGGAAGCTCAGGGGAAAAAGATTACTCTGACATTGGTGCCAGGACATGAAGGCATAGAGGGGAACGAAGCGGCGGACCAACTTGCAAAAGAGGGCGCAAACACTCCGTTCTGCGGCCCGGAAGCCATCTTTGGCCTTCCAAAAAGCCATATGAAGGAAGAACTTCGGAGATGGGATAAGGAACAACTTAAGTTCTACTGGAGAAACACTCCAGGCCTAAGACAATCAAAAAGGTTTATCAAACTTACAAAGGCCAACGCAGGGAAGCTTATCCAACTGGAGAGAAGCGACCTAAGGCGAATTACAGGCCTTCTTACGGGACACCACCCAGTGAAGTACCATCTCAAAAAGATGAGCCTAACCGAGGACGACACTTGTCGGTTTTGCGAAGACGCAACAGAGACAACAGAACACGTGAGTTTGGTGGAAATTAAGATACAAAATTTTTTTGCCAAAATTTGTGACAAATTCTATAGCAAAATTGACGATTTTTGACGGATCAGAGATTTTCCTGAAAATTTATACGTTTATAGAGTTTGATGTGCTGATTAAAAATATACATATAATGTCGGGGGTAGGATCAATGTTTACAGCAGGAGGGACCCTCAAAGGTACTCAAAACCACAAAGTTGTACTAAATTTTCAATTTGAAAATCATAAAAAAATAATCAGTCCTGTCGCACGCCCGAGCTTTGGATATATATCCATCGGACATCTATTGTCAAACTATCAGGGTGTATACGAGATCGAAATGGGCTATAGTAATCCCAGGATAGATAACCAAGTAGGGGTCTGCATATACCTGTTTTGGGATGTATTGGGGAGCCTATTCCTGCTACACTAACAACTTTTTCTCAACAAATAACACTTTTTCTCCATCAGTATGTTTACATGAACAAATATGGTGAGTTTGGTGGAAATTGAGATACAAAAATTTTTTGCCAAAATTTGTGACAAATTCTATAGAAAAATTGACAATTTTGAACGGATCATAGATTTTCCTGAAAATTTGTACGTTTATAGAGTTTGATGTGCTGATTAAAAATATACATATAATGTGAAGGGCAGGATCAATATTTACAGCAGGAGGGACCCTCAAACGTACTCAAAACACAAACTTATACTAAAGTCTCATTTTGAAAAATTATCAGTCCTGCTGCGCGCCTGAGCTTTGGATATGTCCATCGGACATCTATTCTAAAACCATCAGAGTGGCATTGGGTCGAGTAACCCCAGTATAGGTCACCAAGTTTGGGTCTGCATATATCAACTTTTTCTCAACAAATGTTCCCCCATACTACTGTCACTTAATTGTTTATATAATAGATAGACATCGTCGAATTGAAGAATTAGATTTTGAATTACTTTTCTTAATACCATTTTGTGTCGCACCAAAACTTTCAAACTACTTAACTGGTGAAATTTTAAACGCAATTTCAAAAAAATAGCAAGAGTAACCTATCGCTGTAAAGCTAAATTCTTTAAAATGATGTTATCACTCGACCTCTACTGCTATTTGTAAATTTGGCGGTTGTGTCCACCTCTATCACAGGTCTAAAGCGATTTCAACATAAAATCCTAGAGGATGTGACGCATTTTTTTCTCCTCTCCTAGAGAAACATTATAAAGTAGAGCTTTATCAAGAACTCTAATTGTGATTGAATGAAAAGCTATCGTTTCGTATAATAAGCATTGTGCATTCCACTAAACGAGAATTACTATGCATGATTTTCTTCAATGCTTTTTCTATTTTTCATATGCGCCATTGTAATTTTCTTCTAAACATTCTTTGTGCAGGCAAAACTCCTATACATATCCATGTCAATGGTGGATGATGCACTAGTAGTTTAGTTGGTGAAAAGGAAAACGGATGGTGGTTTTGTATATGTCAAGCAAAGCTCTGTTGTACTTTGTGTTTCATGTGGGTGACTTTCGAAAGAGATGTGAGAGAGGACGGCATATAGCATTGAAAACCTCCCCAAGCGTTAAATTTCACACAGTAGTAACTTACATCCTGTTTTTCTCATCATATTATGTAGAATCAGACATGTACAGATAGAAAAACATTGGAAAAGGGATAATGCGGTAGAGAGCCCGCTACATGAGACCCTGCATCAAATGAAACTTACGCAACTGTTTCTATTTTGGACTTTGCCAACATTTACTGTTTTTCGACGTTGAATATCAACACAAATGTCGATCAATTAACCAACTTTCAGCCCCTGTCAAACGCTGGTATAACAAGTTTTGGCATGGATGTCAATCTCTCACTAGTTCTCTCAGTAGTCGTGCCTGATTGATGATTTTATCATCTCATACTGTAAGAGCATACATAAAATATTGAATGAACATTTATTTAGCCTGGCAGCACGCCACTTTTTTAAATAACCATATCTGCCACAAATTGTGAAAAACTAAATATCGATAATTTTTATTTTAAAGAAGTAGTCCATTCTTAAGTGGAGTGAATGTATTGTAAATAGGACTCACTAGATTGCTATACTAGAACAGTATCTACTGGATTTGTAAAAATATTGCTACGTGCTATTTCTGTTTCAAAACCTTATGCCAAAGAAAACAGCAACAAAAAATCAGTCTCTGTCTCGCATTTCAACACGTTATTGGAATAAATTTGTTTTCCTGATGTGAAACAAATCGTACACACTAGTGGAAAACGGGCAATTCGATTTCGTATAAAGTTCTATGTGTATAAAAGTGTGTATACGTAATATGGTTTACTATAATAATATATCCAAAACAGTCAAGTCGTAGAAAACTAGTTTCATGTAAAGAGTTTTTCAAATTTAAATTGGAATTGAAGCATTGATACATTTTTAGGTTTATACAGACAGGCTCTATCTTCCTCAATTGCAAACAGCCAGTAAGAGTCATGGTTTCATGTTTCGATTACTGTTTAGATGTAAACGAAACGTTGGCTAGAGTTTAGGTATTTTATTTTTCGCATTGAAGCAAATCCCAGCGAAACGTCAATATTATTTGGTCAAATACAGCCAAATTTACAAAAGTTGGTATCTTAAATCGGAAAAATTTACACGGAGGATGTTTAAACTAACAAGTAATTATAATTGTCAATAATATGGACAAATTGTTTACGGTGCATCAGGAAATAATTTCGCAACAGAACAATTCAAATATTTTATACCAAGAATTAGAATCTAAATCATCTAAATCATCTTAATGTACAGTAAATTATTATTAAATTCTTTGAAGCAATTTTTTTTCTCTGACAAATAAAAGTCGAATTTCCACAACAAAAATAAATATAATAGAAATTTATAAATTATCCAAACATGTTTCGAAACTTACACCAGTTCCTTCATTAGTGGCGATAAGAAAAACTTAGAAAATCAATGTTCTATAAATAAATTTCATTTAAGTCAATTTTATGAAAAAAATATATATTTTTCGATTGAACCAACATCGAATTAATTCAATAAAATTATTACCATTATGATCTATAAAAAGATATGTAATAAACCCAATAATGTTAGTTTTTTCTTGATTTAATCAATCGTAAGTTTCTGTTATCGCCACTGATGATGGAACTGGTGTAACTCCGAAACATGTTCCGATAATTTATAAATTTCTATTAAATTTATGTTTGTGGAGATTCGACTATTATTTGTCACTGAAAATATACAACTCCACTTAACGATGGATTACTTTTTCAAATTACTTTGAAGCGATGATCTCAATTTGAGTATCTCCAATTTTTTTTCGTATATTTAGCTTCTCCTGCCAAAAGCATATTGTCTAAAAAGGAATCGTGCAGACACCCTCCTGTATGATTCTGAAAGTTCAACATGCACAACCATGTCACATCTTTGGTTCTTGTAAAGGGGCTAGATGTATTCTAATTTTATTAAAAAATGTCTTCTGCGATCTTTAATCTAACAGGACTCGCTTGGCTAGTTCTCGATACGTCCCTGGGTCCCTCCTAGTATCATGTTTTCAGACCGAAGCCATTCAAAAGGCTACAATCCTACTAACAAGTGGCTGGGTTTATTTAAGAAACACAACAGTTTAAAAGCTAAGTAGAAATGAAACGAAGTGAATCGAATAAAACTTAATTACTATTTATTATAAAAATGTACAAACTTTTAATAATGGAAAATGCAAATTAAATCAATGACTTTTTAAAAAATAACAAAAGATACAAAAGAGGAATTTACATACACTATACGCAATAAAATTTTGTTGGTACTTACATTAGAAATTTTAACATCTTGGAGTCACTCAAATGGATCGTCTTCAAAGGAGTATAAGTTATGTTATGCGCGCGATCAAAAACTCTTATTTCTTTACTCTTCGATGAACGGTCGAGAATCCGTTTTCCTAACGTCTAACTCTTACTTAAGAAAAACATCCCGAACTTCGCGCGTATCAGGACGTCCGTTTCCTTCGACTGTCCCGTCCGAACTCCCCTCTTTTTTGTTTGTGTCAATTTTTCATTTAATTCTTTTCCCCCTTTCATTAATTTGTTTTATATTTTTCTACTTTTTTATTGGTACACGCTATTTACTTTTTTCCTACCTAATTACCGATGCTGCTCCTATTTTGCTTCGACCGCAAAAACAAAGTCCAAGCACCTCGAGTGAAAATAGCGACTGTCAGTAATTTTTGTAAAATGTAAATTATGTATTCCAAAAGGAAGTTTTGTCTAAAATTACTCTCGTTGGAAATAAAAAAACGTAAGGTGATGTAACAGGAAGTATCTTCTCTAATGGAAAAATGAATGTATATCTTTATTAATAAGTAAATTAATTTATGTTTCGATAATTTATAAATTTCTATTCAATTTATGTTAGTGGAGATTCGACTATTATTTGTCACTGAAAATATACAATTCCACTTAAGGATGGATTACTTTTTCAATTTACTTTGAAGCGATGATCTCAATTTGAGTATCTCCAATTTTTTTTCGTATATTTAGCTTCTCCTGCCCAAATCATATTGTCTAAAAAGGAATCGTGCAGAAACCCTCCTGTATGATTCTGAAAGTTCAACATGCACAACAAATAATATAAATTTGTGTAATATAGCAGCAACTTTAACAGTAACGAACGTTGAAAGGCGGACTATTATAGCTAAAATTCTATTTTCCCTATATGTGGTGCATTAAACGCCCCTTCGTATAATATAAAAGAGCTTTTGCACCACAGAGCTTCGATAAAGCGAATATAACAATAATAATATAAAGTTCCAGGTGTGCGCTTTGCGGTTTTGCTCTATTTAAATTTTACTAAACTGGATAAATTGTCTACTGTATGTATATGTGCGTAATATGCATTTAGAAAGTTCTACTTCTGTTTCAGTTGTTTTTATTTTGTTCTACGAAATATTCATGTTGCCTTTTTCAGTTATTTCCATAGGCATGATGGTTTCCCCAAACTTTGCAATAGAAGCGTCGATATTAAAAGCGTTTTTGCTGCATATATGCTTTCGCCTTGTCAGCTATTCTCTGTCACAGACTGCTCCTGAATAAAATTGCTCACATTGGGTATCACCTCATTGTGCCCAAATGCGTATTAGACATTTTATCTGTGTGAACTTCGGTTTGGTATTAAATATGAGTGAATTAAGTATTCACTTCAATCGAGGCAACTCACTTTTAACGGATGATTTTAGATTTCCATGTGAATATCTCCGTACGCCGGCCACTATTTATATTGTGAGCCAATAATTGTTCATAGAAAGTTGCTTTATTGTTTTTCAAAATATTCGCCGGGCATCTTTTGGAGTTTTCGTCAAATTGTGTAGGATCCAGCGAGAGCAAACCTTCCTCATAGCTAAATGTTCATGCTCAATCTCACAATAGGTTTATTTAGGCTCTTGCGATATCAGCTCAAAATATAAATAGTTGCCCTCGTAGCTGTCTGCCCATCACTAAAATGCCCCAAGCAATCAAATGAAATGGTATCTATAAATTCAGATAGAAACAAGTTGGAACATAATAGATTTGGTGGTGACAAATGTTTCATTTATAGCAAGCGCCATTTTCAACAACTCTACAGAAATTTTGTTACCAGTTTGAATTGTTTTCAAAACAAATTGCATTGAAATTTAATTAGACAAATGCCGCGTATTCGTCTACTAGAAACTGTTTTCTTTTCAAACACCAACAGTCAGACATTGAAAGTAGATCAAAACAAAACAAACAATGGAATTTCACTTTGCTGCATGTTTATTTTATACAATTACATTTAAGAAATAAATGGAATTTGATGAGAATTCTAATAAGACTCCCAACGCGTATAATATCACTTGTTGACAGGGCTGCATTTGTAAACATACTTGTAACAGTAATAATTATAATTAAAAACTAAACTTCTCAAGTACCTAATAGTTTAGAAATTTAGATTAATTTTATAATATATACTTACTGGGTGTTTTATAATATATACTCGATACACATTTTTTACACAAACGTGAAATGTGCGAAATGCGTTACTTTTTTACAGTTTGGAGAATTTTGAAAGACAATTTTTCTAGCATTTTTTAATTTTGCAATTATAATGTTAACGTTTAATTAGTGAAAAAAATTAAGGGGACAAACACAGCCACTACCCCTTCAAAATCTTCACCAATTATGAATTAAAAAAAAATTATCACAAAACCTAGCTTATTATGAGTAGAAAATGCAGCTTTCAACTTTTTTTGAGCATTTGGAGTCGCTGCAGTGTCTTTATAATGAGAAAGTTATATTTGTTGGCGACTTCAATATCTGGAACGCGTGCAGGGTGGCTTAATGAGGGATCCTGCTTGTTTCTGGTCATTTTTTCATGCAAAAAATAATACTACAAGAATGCCTAGCGTCATGTCATTCAATGATGAGCAATACAGCGAGCCACAGGCTATAGTGCAGTGCTTTGCTGAGTTTTTTAATAGCGTATTTCAGAAGCCCAGTGAATCTGATGTCAGTACTGTGAATAATTTCTCTTATTCCACGATTTCTGTGTCGAATATTACTGAAACTGAAATAATTGATTCTTGTAAAAAATTGAAAAACAAGTTTACGGCCGGACCTGATGGGTTGCCATCGTTTTCAATAAAGGATTGCGTGGGAATCTTGGCGAGTCCACTAGTAACAATATTTAATAGGGCTCTCAACGAAGGCAAGTTTCCAGATCGGTGGCGAGAGGCAAGAGTTGTGCCTGTTTATAAAGCAGGCGACAGATCGCTCATCAATAACTATCGACCGATTTCTATATTATCCAATTTCTCTAAATTATTTGAAGCTGTGCTGTATAACAGAATATGTAATTCCGTACATGGGCAAGTTTCCCTTAATCAGCATGGGTTTTTCACCGGGAGGTCCACTGCCACTAACCTTGCAATTTTTACTCAGCAAGTGAACGAGGTTGTTGATGGTGGTGGGCAATTTGATGTGTTGTATACAGACTTTGCTAAAGCATTTGATCGTTTGGATCACCGAATACTTGTTCAAAAGCTCGATCGATTCAGATTTGATGATGGTTTGAAGTCGTTAATTACTTCATATCTTCAGAACAGACTTCAATATGTATATTATAACGGCTATAGGTCAGAGAGGTATTGGGCTTCCTCAGGCGTTCCGCAGAGATCCAATTTGGGTCCACTGCTTTTTTCTATTTTTATAAATGATCTAAATGATTGTCTGTGTGTAAAACTGCTTTTTTTTTGCCGACGATCTTAAATTGTTCGCCCCTATTACTTCTCATGTAGACTGTCTTCGGTTGCAGGACGATCTGAGAGCTGTGGAACATTGGTGTAACGTTAATAATCTATCGCTCAACGAGAATAAATGCAAATGTATGACATTCACTAGAAGGAAGAATATTATAAGTTTTCGCTACACGGTTGGTGGGACCGCACTAGCTAGGTGTCTGACTGCTGCTGACCTGGGCGTGCTTTTCGACTCTAGTCTATCATTTGTGCCTCATGTGGCTGCTGGGACTGGTGAAGCTGTGAGATCCTACGGTTTTATCGTGAGAAGCTGTAGGAGTTTTCATAGCATTGATGCGTTGAAAGTTCTGTATAACTCTTTTGTGCGTTCGAAGCTCGAATATTGCTCCTTGATTTGGTACCCGATCTATCAGATTCATGTGCGGAATGTTGAGAATGTCCAAAGAAAGTTTTTGAAATACCTTTCATTTAAGGCAGTATATGTCATGTGTAATAATTTTAATTTGATTTGCGCTGACTGTGACATTTTTAATTGTTCAAGGGAAGCACTTAGGAGGGCTGCTCTGACTGTTTGTGCGTCGTAGTTTCTCTTTTTGTTCTTGTTAATTGTTTAATTAGTGTAGATCAATCATGTTTTACTTTTAATGGATTGCTTATTGTGTTATGTATAATATTTTGTTTTTTTTTTTTTTGTGGAATTACCTATTGTATTATAATTTTGCTCTGTTAAGGGAGAAATCTGTTGAGCAATAAAGGCTATTATTATTATATTATTATTATTAAAATGCTTACAAAAGCTGTTTTCTGTATGATAAACGGTTCCGCAGATATTCGCAAAAGACGGATTTTTCTTTTCAATTTCAAAAAAAATTATTATTAATTAAAGATATTGGCAGTCTGTAGTTGCGTTGACTCATATTTGTTTTAAAGCACTCTGTATAAGTATAATATAGTAGTATAACATAATATACGGATCATCCTGCTGAAATAAGCAGAGTCGTAAAGCGAAGGCAATATAAACAAAGTTCTAATAACATTTTAAAAGAGGGAGGTGGCTTTCTTAGTTAAACCAAAACTTTATTATTCCTAATTTAGAAAGTTTCTTGTTATAATACGGCGTACAGATTAAATGAGAGAGGAGCATAACTTCATGTTGAGTAGGTATTATAAACAGGAGAAGAAACTTGTATGTAATAATGATTATGACTATAATAATATTATGTAGTCAATATTTTTTGCAGTGTTTACTTGCATGTATATAGACTGAAGTTGCTTAGAAGGTTCTTAAGGACTAGTGGCAGCTAGCGAAGAAGGACAATTTCAGTACTATTTGGCTAAGATATTATCAGGATAGCAACACTTTCGTCTAAAGAATGTTTCTGATCTTATACAGTCGAAATATTAATTCAGAGATGCCCAACACTCATTTTGAAATAGAAACTCCCATTTTTTATTGTAACCGTATTCAACATAAAAAATTAGAACAGCTTTCTGTTTGGTTCCCTATAGCTTATTCCTAATAATAATAATAATAAGCATTTATTCCCAACAGGTTAAACCCACTTACAGGAAAATCAATAAATACATTTTCGTTTTCGAAAAGAGGAAAAAAACAACAAAAAAAACCAAATAAATGCGGTACAAAACAAAATAATAAAAAAACTGATTAAATATTTCGGAAAAACAAAAAATTAACTCACTCTGTCCAAGTATACTTTAAATTCTTAAAATAAATAAACACTATTGACATTAAACACTACAAAAATAAATGCAATCAATATCAGTTCAATATTAAATAATAATTACTATACATTAAATAAACTATCAGTAATAGCTGACAAAGTTGAGAAATTAATATCAAAATCACGACAACACCGATTGAAAATGTCACACATAAAGTAAACAGGACTTTGTAACAAAATATTAGTCCTGGCTGGGCCCACAGTGAACGAGGGTGCGTTTTTAATTCCGCCGAATATGGGGATGGATATTTTTTAATCGTGACATGTTTTACTCTATTCCAACCCTAGATGCAATACTTAAGTGGCAAGGCGTCTACCAAAAAAATATAGACAATTACTTTCCTATTCTATAAGTTCATTAATAATAATAATAATAATAATAGTCTTTATTGTCTAACAGGCGAAATACCTAATTACAAGACAATGTATTTGCATACAAATTCTGATAATAATTCTGATAATAATGTGCTTATTAATAATAATAACAATAAGATATAAATTCAATATAACAAAATATACAAAAATTACATACTTATATACAAATAATACAAATAACTGACAAATTATTTAAAATTCGAGAGTGCGGAGGTAGTACCAAAGGCTTTTTCTGAATCGGTTTAAAGATTTATCAAAATAATCAATATTATGATGCAAATGGGAACTGTTGCACACGTCGCAGGCCCTGAATAATGGAGCTCTTTGTTCATAATTAGTATGAGTTTGAGGTAATCTAAATAGGTTCGGCTTACGCGAATTAAACTGGGGTACATTAAAATGTATTTGTTGTAATAAATTCGGACAGTCAATAATGTTGTTAATTAATTTATAAAGAAAAACTTGGTCGGTAAATATTCGACGAACTGCCAGCGAGTCAAAGTTAAATTTGTTTAACAGCACTTGATGGTCACAACCTCTTGTAGGAAAACTCCCATCACTTTTAAAAGATAGATATCTCAAAAACTTACGTTGTACGTACTCCAACTTGTTCTTATGAACCGTGTAGTAGGGCGACCATACAAATGATGCGTACTCCAATTTAGATCTCACAAAGGTGTTGTATAGAGCAATGAGACAATCAACGCTATCGAAGTCCCTTCCGGTACGAAATATAAAGCCCAACACACGAAGAGCCCCCTGCGCAATATATTCAACATGGCTGTTAAACGACAAATCCGAATCAACAACAATACCAAGATCCCTCATCTGGGCACAAGACTCAAGAACTGTATTATTCAGCCTATACTGAAATAAGACGGGTTCCCTACTTTTCGAAAACACCATTAGTTTGCACTTCGGTATGCTAATCTTCAACGCATTTGTCTCACACCACTCCTCAAAACACTGCAAGTCCTCCTGAAGTCCAAGACAATCCTGATAGTTATGTATGATGCGATATAACTTAAAATCATCCGCAAACATGAGACATGAACTAGATAAATGAGTTTTGATATCATTTATATAAATAGCAAATATTAATGGGGCCAGGTTACTTCCCTGAGGAGCTCCACTAGAAACAATCATCTCCGCGGATTTAAATCCCTTATACTCTACATACTGTCTGCGGTTGTACAGGTATGTATCAAAAAAGTTTAGCAGGCTCGCATCAAAACCGATATTACCCATCTTCTGTCGAACTATTGAATGGTCTAACCTATCGAAGGCCTTTGTGAAGTCCGTGTAAATAACGTCCGCCTGTAGTCCCCTTCCAAGAGCACAGTAAATATCTTGCAGAAAGCATGAAAGGTTACTTACAGTCGAACGCCCGCGAAAAAATCCATGCTGTTCCAGGACTATGTGGTTCTTTGTTTGATCAAATATCTTTTCATGCAGCACCGTCTCGAAGATCTTCGCAAAATTGGACAGAATTGAGATAGGTCTGTAGTTAGATATTTGAGAATCATCGCCGGACTTATGAACAGGTACAACTCTGGCAAGCTTCCACTGGTCTGGGAATATCTCCGATTTCATACATTTGTTGAAAATTATTTCAAGTGGCTTCGCAAACACATAAGCACAATCCCGTACAACAAATGCAGGTACATTGTCATGACCCGCAGTCAGCTTGGGTTTGAGCTTTTTTGCTGCCCGAACAATATCATCCTGAGTAAGTAAACCCACTGATATTGATAAATCAAGATTTAGAGGATCCCTATAAGGTACCTGTGCCGATTCTGTATATACACTATTGAAAAATTTGGCAAATCCGCTAACAATTTCACCAGGATTCAGTAATAGATCCCCCTGTGGATCCTGCATATTACCGGGAATACGAGATCCCCGTTTTTTGATTTGTACAAACTTCCAGAATTCTCTAGGGTCACTTTTTATTGATGTTTGGATGTCGCCAATATAGGCGGCATATGCCATCTTTATTTTTTGTTTTACCTGTGCCCTCAGAGTGTGAAACATGTTATGAAAGGTATTATCACCAGTGACCTTCCATTTTTTGAAATATTTAGACTTCTTCCTAATGTTAACAATTATGTCATGATCGAACCATGCCGGATATGATCTCTTATTCTTACGTGTTTGAGACAGCGGTACATACATATCAAAAATATTTGTTAGTGTTCCGTAAAATTCAGATACCGATGTATTTACGTCTTCAATATCATTAAGAAACGACCAGTCCTGAACTAGAATTTCATTATATAAGAGTACGAAATTAGCTTTTTTAAAATTATACCTTTTATTGGATGGGTTTGATATAAATCTTTCGTGTCGCAGTCCAGAAGCCTTAAGTGAAATATCTAATGTCGGATGATAGGCGTCCTCAGCTACAAGAGGCTCACTGCTGCGTACAACTTCGCATGGCATATTAGAAAGCACTAAATCCAGTATATCATTAGAATTATTAAATACCTGATTACATTGATTTAAATTAAATAATGACATAAAATTATTCAGGGCGATAACTGACTGATTATTTGGAACAGGTTCAAAGTGAATGTTAAAGTCACCAATAATTAACAGATTAGATCCATACAAACAAGTCAGATACTCAAAAAATTCAAAAAGTTCAACATAATGATTCACACTTAGGTTTGGCTGCACATAAATAGAGAAACAGTAAAGCGTACAACCGCCCAGATGCAATTTACAGCCAATCAGATCAACTGATGGCACAAGTGTAGGAGCATTACTTAAATTTATCAAACTAGAATTAATACTAGATCTTACAGCCAATAGTACACCTCCTCCCCTTGAGACATTCAATGCTACAAGATCACGGTCCTTCCTGTATACGACGTAGTTGAGATCAAACAGTTCTGCATTATTGACCTGTGGTTGAATCCAAGTCTCTGTAACCGCTATGACATCATAATCGGCACTGCTCACTGCGTTATAGAAAGTGTTCGTCTTAGTATTCAAACCGCGCACATTCTGATACAAAATACTTATAACTTCCCTCCTGCTAGACAAAGCTGTTAGTTTAAATGTTGATTCTGAGCTTCAGTAGAAACTATGGTGGGAACACTTCTGACGTACTTAATTTTTATGTTTGTTTCACCTCTGTTTCTCCTTTCAATTAACTTCTGCTTTACAACCTTATATTCTCGTAATTGTTTAGGTGTTTTATCAGAGGATATGTATAGATGTCTAGCGTTAGTTTTAACATTAAAGGCGTTTCGCAGAACCTTGATAACGTGGCTCGTATCCTTAAAGGTAACGCGGATTGGTCTTGGTCTATCGGCTGATTGATGATCATTTGTATTTTTCTGATGACCTATTCTAGATACATGAGATATATCTGATGCGGCCAAATTTGGACAGATTTGCTGTGACAGAGAGACAGCAAAAGCCTCAACATTTTGATCAGAATCCGCTGCCTCAGGATGTCCAAATATTATAATGTTCTTTTTCTTCCTTTCACGATCATGGTACTCACGGAACATTTCTTCTTGGTCTTCATAATTGTGAGAAATCTGGAGTTTGTTCTCGAGGATGCCTATACGAGTGTTTAAATCGACAACCTCAGACTTCAGTGCTTCGTTCACTTCAACTTGTTGTTCGAATCGCTCACGCAGATCCTTGTACATGTTTTCGAAGACATTCAGTTTCCCCATAACATCTTCCAATGTGACAGGGTTATGCACTCCCGATGCCTAAGAAACATTTAAGAAACATTATACGCGGGAATTACCATAAATACCATCCACGCTGTACTTACTTGGTGGCATTTCACTAATTTTCTCGAATGTTTCCGCATAAACACAAAAACAACTTGACGTTTATAAATTATATAAGGTAGTGTCTTCTTCTCCACAACACACAATATTTCACGTAGGTACACCCAACTACCCCTATTGTGTCTCGTCGGGCTCATTAGATGTGGAAAACCTGTATACGCACGTCTAACATACACACCGACTGGCTTGTCTCCTCCGGGGGGTGGGTTTAGTGTAAAGGGGGCTTACGGTAGCGGAATTACTAACAAACACATTTATCATCATGTTGCTTCTTGTTTACAGCTCGTATGACGTTATTATTATACATACAAGTACATACAGCATGCAATAATTATTATTTTGGAATTAATATTCTACTATGTAATTTTAATTGTTATGCACTGTTTCATTATTTAAGTATTTATACTTTGATGATGAACCCTAAAGCTAAGTACAACAGAGAAAAGTAGTTAGCTGCAATTACTAATTCCAATCGATATGCTTAGGATTTTAACCCTCTCTAATACATTTCTTAAAACGAAATGGTACACCATCTAATTTCCCTTAACAGAGGTAACACCCTGTCTACGAGTACTACATATGGACCATACCAAAGGAGAACCACCAACAGCAGAGCATAATATTATTTATGTGTTTTGCTTAATTTCGAAACAATTTTACTGTGGTTGAGTTGCCTATTCAAAAACTGACATACTTTATGGCATTATACGTTACCTCTCTCAATATTATTCTATACTATGCAGGCTTAAAATAACAAAAACCGCTATACACGAAATGTAATTAAATTTACAGTCAAGTTAAACCTGATTCACAAACAATTGCTGTGGAGAGAGAGGTCGTTTGGTAGCCTTTTTCCGTAGCTAACACCACACAGAAGGGTGAATGTAAAACGTAAGAGAGTAGATTGTGTAATAGATAGAATGTACAAACAAAAACTGAATTATCTTTTATACACATCTAGGTCTAACTGTCCTTTATTCTATACACGAGAAACATGAAAATGGTGTTGTGGGAATTTGCGTCAAATCTTCTAAGTAGTTGCTGGAAATTTGATAATTTTCGTTTCAGGAACCAATCTAAAGACAATTTTTCCTGGAAAATCTCACAACTCTTTAAATAGTGGATTGGTGCGGGCAAGTTGATGTTTACACATAATTTGACTCAATAACTTCGAGTTTTATTAAAACTATTTACAAAAAAATTAATGGAATTTACTCAGTAATTTATGTGATAGAAAATCAATTCATCTATATAATTACAGTTAGGTAAACTCAAATATTTTGATAAGAATTATAAGTTTTTGCCTGATATTTGGAGATCAATAGACGTTCTGCACCAAACTAACAAATATACACATACTACTAATGTATACTTATTTATCTTGGATTGAGTATTAAAAGTTTATATTGAAGTTATGTTTGATACGAGTATTATTGTATTTGAAGGTATTGAACTTACACACATCTCACTGGAAACGAAAATACTGCTACAAGCAATTGCAGGCAGTGAGGATCGCATAAGGCAAGAAATTCAGGCCGAAAATATAAAGATTTGTGGAGGAGCAAAATAGTAAGGTGTCAACATTGGAGCAGCGATGTGCCTTAATGGAAGATAAGTATTTATCACAGGAAAAACGATTGAGGTGCTGATCTGTAAAAATATAGAAGGTGTCCTTGTATCTGCTACAGTCTAATATTCCTTTTGAAGTTGTTAAACAGAGCTTCGAACTGAAGCGTCGAATATCAAATTTTGTTGTCGGATGTCTTTTCAATTATTCATAAAGTAGGTGTTAACTATGTGACTATACGTGTGAATGACACACAGAGAGATGCCTGTGTGTATATAATATATTAGTATGGCTTTTGTGTAATTTCACAGCGACAGATAGACAGGCGGATAGGGAAAATGAGTGCACAATTGTACGTATATACAAAACAAATTTCACATTTCGGTATTCTAATATCAACTCGGTATCCAGTTTATTCTGTCTAGTTTCCAAATCTGGACTCCAGTTCCGCTTCATTTGGTATTATACACAACATGTTAATGTGCATCCGGGTATGCCGGTGTTGCAGAATGCTGAATATTTGGCATTGCGAACTGTGAAAGAGTAAATAATTATGTCATGTTGTATTATTTCTGGATGAATCCCTGGTATAATTATTAGAGTTCGCCTGTTGCCTTATTTGAATGCTCACACAGTCGAATTGATATGTAATCCGCCGTACAGTCCTGATTTAGCACCCAATGATATCTTTTTGATCCCAAACATCGTGAACAAATTGCTTAGACAATGATTTTTGTCGGCAGAAGAAGCCATAGATGCATTCAAAAGCCATATGTTTTGGGAAAATTGTTATTACAAATGGTTCAATTATTACGCTCAAAATATCTATTTATTCCGGTGTAACATTCTTTGAAATTATCAGTGCTTCAAAACTCCCTCTAACTGTACATAGTCTGCTGTACTGATTCCTTTGCGCACTGCGCTGCTCATGATTGTAGTTCTAAAAAGCCGAATTCCGGGTCAAATTTAAATATTCCTCGTAATAATGAGACAACACACCATATATATATATATATATATATTATATATACTTCACTAGTTCCTCAAAATGTAGATCTTGTTATTATCCGCTTTATGGGAAGCTATACCACCACCTTCCGTGATAATGTTTGTTCCATTTTTGCACTTACTTTACTTTTTTTTATCGCACATACGGGTCCCTATGTAATAAACTTTTGAAAATATTTGTGAAAACGCTTCTAGCTTGAGAGGATGTCGTAAAATTCTTATGTCACCAACATAAGGCTGCTTTATACAGAAGATGCGATTCACTAGGAATTTTTAGAAGGCTCATATCAAAAATTTGAAATTAAATTTGTTGAGTGGATACGTTAGGAAAAAGATTTCCTTTAGCGAGACAACATTGTCGTTTACTTTATGAACAACAGGAAATAATATGGACATAAAAGATGAGGCTAACACACATGTGGTTATTTTAAGATTTCTTGATATTTATTTGTCAAGAACATAACACAAACAACCGAAAATCAAATTATATTTTATTTTTTTTTTTGTATTTTAGGAAATAATGATGCGGCAAAACATTACCAAAACTAAGGTTAAGAAATTTTAAATCAACTTGGTCACTGGAAGTTCCATAGCTGATATACAGTAAATTTCGAGATGTCCTGAAAAATCATCGAATGTGAAAGACCCTGTACAGTAAACCACCGGAATGAGACATTTGTCTCGTTCTTCCGACATTGTCACCAGTCCGCGCCATGTCTCATCTCACATGACTACCTGTAAACCGGAGCACATAGAATAAAAGCACAATTGAGGAGCTTTTGCTAACAGGAAAATCAAATGCAACATTCAGATAATTCTCACAAATAAAGCAAGTTGGGTGCTAGCGCAATTAAATTGGTCATAACAGTAATTTAATAGACGAAGTTTTTCTGTATATTTTCGAACAGCAGAAAGTAAGCAATTAAAAATTTTTAGCGTTGAACATTATCCTTTAAAGCCTGTGCAGTTTGAATATTATTATTATTATTTTAGCAATTTCCAAATTGCTAAAGTTTGAACTATAAAATAATGTATATGTATATACAAATATGCACGTCGTTATATTCATTAATTTAGTTTTAAAATAATTAATTTTAATTTCTAAATAAATCTACAACAGTCCATTTATCCTCTTGATCTTTTATTTTATATCTAATTATCCTGGTTCTTGCCGTTCGCAAAAACCAGGGTATAATCTCCCATATTCCAGTCTATGTTCAACTTTTCAGAAATAATTTTCCTTTACAACCTATCAAAAAAGAAATAGAATTAAAATTACAACGAAAAAAAAAAATCGGTGAACGAGTAACACATCAGTGAAACTGAAAAACTCATTTAAAACTTTTGCAAAGTTAGAAGTTAAATCCTCGAACGGCAGCAACTTTACACTGCAAAAACGGAAACTCTTTTTAAAATGTATTATTTAAACGCGTCAAGTATTTGGAAAAAATCGAGATGAAGGAAAATGTACATGTTTGTCATGGAATTATGAAAATGTCAATTTAAAAATTACTCGTTAAAATATTAAAAGATGATAATTTAACATGTTTGACCTACCATTTGTTGCCCAGCACGCACATTTCAGCAGTACTATTGTCGTTATCACAATTCTCAGCATTTTGCCCATACTCAGGACGGATCTAGAATAAGAATAAGGTATTAATATACAGTGTGTCCTAAAAACAAAACTTATAAATGCCGACAGAATTAACTTTATTAATTATCGATGAAACTGGAAAGAGAACAAACTTTTTGGGAACAAACTATTTGATTGCTTTTCAAAATATGCCCTTTTATGGTTTATACAGGTTTGCATAAGCTCTGGAGGTTGCGTCTCTTTAGATGAAACCGATATACATGATAGATATGATATAGGTAAACTTGTGTTTTTTTAAATGGAACACCCAGTATGTTTTAGGCTGTTTTAATAAATAAATAAATAAAGCGTTTATTGCCCAACAGTTTCTCATTTAAAGGACAATATTACAAACTAAAAAATTAAATGCTTAAATAAACTAAAATACTAATTTATAAATCCTAATTAATTCCGCACACATAAACACACCTAAACCACAAATGTCTCTGCAGCTACAGGCGATCTTAACAGTACATTGGTCCTAGCTCTGTGTAAGTGAAATGTTAAATGCGATCTGGTATTCAACCTAGGAACTAACAAATTCAAGCAAGATAGCAGAAAAGAGCAGTCGATTTTTTCTCTAAGCAATTTATATAAGATGGTTAATGAGCTCTGAATTCTTCGTTACTCCAGACTCTGTTGACGTGATAGTAACAATTCATGATCGAAACCTCTTACTGGATAAGCACCATCGGTTCTAAAAACTAAATATTTCAAAAATCTACGTTGAATTTGCTCGACCTCTAGTTTATGAATATTATACTGAGGATACCAGATGATGGAAGAATACTCCAATTTTGACCTCACATAGGCATTGAACAAGGTGATAAGGGCAGAGGTATTATTGAAACCTTTGTAGTTACGCATTATAAAGCCATACATGCGAGATGCCTCACCAACCATTCTTTCCATATGCTCCAAAAACTGGAACCTCTGATCGAAGATAACACCAAGATCCGTGAATACCCGACATCGTTCAAGTTTATTTGTGGAGATTGCATACGGATAGTCAATAAACGTTGTTTTACGTGTAAAACTCAGACATGTGCATTTATGAATGTTAAGAGACAATTTGTTACTGTCGCACCACCTTTCTAGAGCACACAGATCATGCTGAAGGTTTATGCAATCTGCTACTGAATCCATGGAGGCGAAGATTTTTAAGTCATCTGCGAAAAATAGAGTACGCTGAAGTAAACACGGGTCCAGGTCATTGATGAAAAGAAGGAACAACAATGAACCTAAGTTAGAACCTTGGGGTACTCTTGACGTGGCCGAGTAAAAACAAGATTTAAAGCCGTTGCAAAAGACATATTGTTTCCGATCATGCAAGTATGAGTTGCATAAAGATATCAAGCCATCAAATCCATCATACGTATGCAGTTTACTCAGCAATATGCCATGGTCTAGCCTATCAAAGGCTTTGGTGAAATCAGTATAGATTACATCCAGTTGACCGCCATGATCAAGAGTTTCAAAGATACAGTGGGTAATAACTGACAGATTGGTGACAGTGGACTGGCCACACATAAAACCATGCTGGTTAGGTGAAATCTGACGTCTCACAGCTGTATAGATCTGGTCATATAAAATTGATTCAAATAATTTAGAAAAATTGCACAATAGAGAAATTGGGCGATAATTATTAATATGAGACTTTTCGCCGGATTTAAAGACTGGAACAACTTTAGATACCTTCCATAGATCCGGATACATTCCCGACTTCAAAATTAAATTGCAAATTGACTGTAATGGAAGAGCTAAGACAGAAATGCAATCTCGGACAAAAAAAGAGGGAATATTATCATATCCAGAGGTAAATTTATATTTAAGGCGTTTAGAAGCTGCAAATATGTCTGACAGCTCAATCTGCCCGATATTGACAGTATTAGAGCTTCCAGGAACATTCGGCGCAAGATAACTAGATGATTTAAGAAAAACACTATGGAAGAAGGTAGCAAACGAGTCGACAATGGCTTGAGGATCAGAGTAAGATTGATCGTCCTTCCACATAGTGGCTGGGATACGCGAGGTTCCAGTTTTGTTATGGAAAAAAGACCAAAAATTTTGAAGATCGTCATTGAGAGAACTCTGCACTCTAGAGATATACTCATTAAACGCAACCTTCTGCTCTTCCTTACACAAACGTCTCGAATTTTTAAATTAAATATTGTCTCTAGTGATTTTGTATTTTTTAAGGAATTTTGCTTTGAGTTTAATATTTTTAATTAGGCTGCTGATGTACCAACATGGAAATTTTAATTGCCTCTTTAATTTTACTTTAACAAATAAAACATGTCATGCATATTATGTTTCTGACCTACAAGTTTTATTACAAGGTTAAATGAAATGACATGTAAAGTTTCATAAAAAATCGTAGTTAAAACAGCCTGTGCCTCAGTACAAAATTTAATACAAAAAAGTACAATAAATGTTCAATATGTCCTGTATAATATATCCTGAACTCAATTATAAGTACTACTTAAATCTATTGCCTCAATGTTTCTCAAATTATTCCAGTTACAGTTTTACTTTTTACAGTTTTTACTTATACTTAGTATACCCTGCAGTTAGTTCGAATGCAGTCATGAATTTTACGAACAGTATTTATTGCAATTTAAAGTTCTGCGCCTCTAAAGAACCACCCATTACTTTAGGCGGATAGTTTAGATTGACACATTTGCAGAATGATCATATGTCTCGTTTTCCTTAAATAGACAACATCACTCCTATCGAAGTCTGGTATATTTAGCTTAGGAAATTAAGGAGTACGGTCTAGATAAACGACAGTTCAGTTTAGCGGTAATAAATTTAACAGTTCTACGGAAACTTTAAGAAAGGTATATTTTATATATACAGAAACAATATTTATATTTCCCGTAGGTAGACAAGTGTATTTAGAATTCATTCATTAACAGTCTATATACAAAATACACAATATTCAGTAGTATTTGTTATACTCGTATTATCACCTATTATGGTTTTACAAAAACAACATTTTTGGGAAAAGCTTTTCAAAATTTCACCTTATAATATAACAATATAAACATGCACTTTATTCCATACACACGATGCGTTTAGTGAATTACACTAACTTAAAGAAGGTCGCTATATCATCTATTGAATTGATTTTTCGACATTTAGCCAACTTTTGGGATTGTTTCCCCTACTGTACTATTTTAATTGAGTGTTTTACCATAGAATAAGAAAGCTACGCTAACCAGAAGTTTTACTTGACGATTTCGATGGGATTTTGTGTTCGTTCGCGCGATTTTGTGCGCAAGCTGTCGAATTGGGTAAAATTCCAATATGGACGAATATTAATAATTGTTTACATTCGTTTATTCCATTTTCTAAAAAGTTTTCAACGTTTTTCCATTTTTATTAGTTATTTGGTTATAAGATTTATTGAAATCTAGTTTTAAGAACAATAGTGTAATAGTGTTTATTTAATTCACTGTTAGTGAAAGCATAGATTATTAATTGTGTACCTACATAAATCTTTGGTGTGGTGAAAGACAATGCCAAATTATTGTAGTAACAACAGCCACAAAACTGGAAAGTTAATAAGATATTTCAAAATTCCGAGTGATCCAATAAGGTATGTAATGTACCTACACAAAATGTTGAATGTTTTAGCTATATTTTTTAAATAATTTTCAAGGCAACTTCAATGGGTGGAAAACATTGGCAGGTTAGACTTGATATCGAACGAACCGGAAAAAGTGTTTAACCGCAAAGTTTGTAGTTAACATTTTGAGGAGAAAATGTTTGCTGGTTTTGGCAACAGCAAGCACAAAAGGGAAGCCATACCGACTATTTTTTAAAAGGTGGTTAGCGAGCAAGGTAAATGTTTGATGAGTGTTGTGTTCGTCGTATGTACATATTTAATTAATTTTTTTAAGTGCGCGCCGATTCTCCACAACCATCAACGATATCGGATGGATCTTCTCTGGTTTTTGATGACTTGAATTTGGAAAAAACCCTTTAGATAGTAAGCTCCTTTTAACTACAAATTCTATCTTCATATAGGTATTAGATGAAATTCTAAATTACAGAACAACTGCAAATATCTCCAGGAATATCTGAGCAATATCCAAGAAAAAAGCCTTGAAAATGGAGGTGCAGAACCTTAAAAGAAAGTTCGATAGAATTACCGGAACTTTCGAACAGACCATTCGATAAAGAAGATTATATTGAGTTTGTTAAAACTAATTTTAAGGAAGGCTTGGCTAATTTTGTTATTATGCAGTATAATTTATCCAAGAAATCATTGAAATGTCGGAGATATACAAGTGAGTTCAAGAAATTTGCCGTAACTGTATATTTTCTTGGATCTAAACTATATCAACACTTACAAGAAACTTTTTTTAGCATTTTTTTTAACCACAAAACCACAATTCATGTAAAGTTGAATATTTGAAAGATATTATATTTCAAACAATAAAAAAATTAATTTAATTAGCCTTAATGTGCGGGGTATAGTGAGCGATCAAGGATCCAACTTTTTAGCTTTCTCACAGCAAAATGGGGTGCAACCAGAAAGACCGTATTATATTTACCGCGCCCAAATTCCTTAAAAAATCGCCAAAGTATTCCAGAGGATATAATCAGGGTTTGTCAGACTGAGAGAAATGTTACGGAAAAATAAACTGTTGCCGTCGAGGCATGAGTCTCCAAATTTAAGTGTAAAAGTAATATTTCTGTGACCTTTTTGTCATTTATCTTTTTCCTAAGACTCTTGATGACAAGCTATATTTTTTTTTTATTGTAGACAGCTATTTTTTATTTCTATTTAAATTATTCCATATTATTTATTCAAGCCTAGGAATTTTTTTCATTTTGAACCCTTTTCCACTAATAAGGAACGGATTGGTAAGCACGTTTTTATGATACATTTCATAGGTTATATTCTATCAAAGCTATAAATAACTAGGCAATATTTCTTCTATGTTTTGGAAATATATTTTTTTTAAAGTTTTTAACGCCTTTTTACACTATGCCATCTAATCTAATTTTATGGTTAATGTGTTAGGTTATACTCTATTAAACCAAAAAAAATAAGTTGAAGTATGAATTTTTTAACTTTTTAAACTCTTCTGCGCGAGTTTCAAGAAATCCCATACAAATCAATGCTATTTACACGAAGATAAACTTCTGGTTAGCGAAGCTTACTTATTCTATGGTTTTACTGAACCTTCTCCAAAAACCTACGATTATTGAAATAAATATTGAAGTTCCAAGGATCAATAACAAAATAAACTTATTAACATAAGTAGTCATAAAGTCAAACTTTGACATTCAAATCAAACCTCTTAAAAGTCCGATGATAATATCCACCAAACACGCAATCATATTAATTTACCACTCCATCTTGGAAATGAAGGAAAATCCATAGTCAGCTTTCTATCTATCGTCAGCTATGGGCCCGCTAGTAGAGAGAGAATGGTTCGCAATTGCTCAATAATCCGTGAAGTACGTACATAGTATAGCGAGAGCGAAAAATCGAAATAGAAAAAAAACACACATACACACACGAGTAAAAACAAAAGACAAATAGGTACAATTGAAAAGCTCTCTGAAAAGAGGCTAAACTTTACGAATAACAGTAAAAATCTACGATTATTGTCTAAAGTCTAGGGTATATACAAGTCGAAATAAGGTTTAGGAATAGCTGAATGTACATTATTTGCAAAACTGGATCATTTTGAAGACACATTTCATACAGTATCGATGTAAGTTTAGATTTTGATGATTTCAATACCTAAGTATTTTTGCAAAAATAAGTCATATGATTTGGCGAAAACAAAAACGCTTTTTTGATTTCAGAAATACCATTTTTCGATCGAAGGTGGTTAGTTTCATCCAAAAATGGGTTATGACAATTTAGGACGCCCTGTACACACATATATAAGGATGCTTTCAGCCAGATAGGGTATATGTGTATCTGGCGAAGAGTTTTTATTTATTGGATTCTACGAGGGTGGCGTTTTCCGATAAGGGACACATACAAGGGGGTCGACCGCCTTTTCTAACAGAAAATACATTCACTTATTGAACACCGAGAACTCCATTTGAATAGAGACTCTGATGTATTCCTATTTTTTGAATTTCACAATCTCTTTCTGCTGACATGTATCGGCATACTATTGTTGGCACATCAGTGTGAGATATTAAGGAATAACTAAAACACTGTTCTTTGTATAGTTACATTAAAATCAGCGAAAAACATCATTTGTTTAAATTACCAACAGTTAGAGATATCTAGATGTAAAAGTAAAGTTGGCTAGGATCAAAAAAAACCAGAATAAAAAATCAATTAGATACAAGAGAACTCATGAGAAATGAAGATCTTACAAAGAGATATGCGGAATCCATCAATAAATACGTGAAAAGTATTAATCAAACTAATGATATTGAAGACATTGTTATTGGAATAAAAGAGTCCATAAAAGCATCAAACGAAGAAATCAAATCGAAAATAAGAAAAGGGAAAAAGAAAGAATTGATGACGATAGAGATATTGGATCTGATGGAAGGTCGCAGGAAATATAAAATCCAGGGAAATCAAGAGAAATATAAGGATACTCACAAGGAAATAAGAAGGAAGATCAAAGAAGCAAAGGAACTATGGATGGAAGAAAGATGTATTGAAATAGAACGGTTACAAACAAGAGGTGATTCATTTGGATTGCACAAAAAAGTAAAAGAAATATCACATATATACAGAAAACAACACAAAAGTCGAATACGCAATGATCAAAATGAGTATATAACATCAGAAGAAGAACTAGCAACGACATGGAAAAAATACGCGGAAAACCTTTTCATTGATATAAGACCACAGCAGCCAGTGCATACGCTGCACTCTGATAATTTATCGGGGCCCTCTATAATTAAAAGCGAAGTGATATATGCCATCAAGTCAACCAAGATGTACAAAGCCCCAGGACCAGATGACATCACCGTAGAAGCAATTAAGTTGTTAGACGAAGAAAATGTAGAAATGCTAGTGAATTTGTTCAATCGCATATATGACACTGGCCACATTCCATCTGATTGGCTTCGATCAACGTTCGTAATGATCCCAAAGACGACCAACGCCACGAAATGTAAAGACCATCGCCTTATCAGCCTAATCAGTCATCTGCTGAAGGTATTCACTCTAGAATGTTCAATAAACTAGAAGATCTAAGCGGAGACACACAGTTTGGTTTTAAAAGCGGAATGGGGACTCGTGAAGCCGTTTTCTGCCTGAATACTTTAGTACAAAACAGCTTAGACCAACGAAAAGACGTATATATGCTGTTTATTGATTACGAGAAGGCCTTCGACAATGTTAGACATGAGACCTTGTTGAAACTTCTGCACAATGCCAATATTGACGCAAAAGATATCAGAATCATCCAAAATCTATACTGGAATCAAAAAGCCTGTGTAAGATTTGAGAAATCACTAACAACAGACGAATTTAAAGTTCTAAAGGGGGTTCGACAAGGGTGCATACTGTCACCAATACTGTTTAACTTATACGTCGAAAATATATTTTCTGAGGCGCTGGAAGACTTAGAGTGTGGGATTAAAGTAAATGGTATACCAATTAACAACATACGGTATGCAGACGACACCGTAATCATTGCTGACAGTGAAGAGGACTTACAACTAATGCTGGAGCAGATAAATACGGTTGGAAAGGGGAATGGTCTCAAAATAAACATACAAAAGACAAAGTACATGATAGTAAGCAGAAACCCTCCTCAAAATGCTGTGTTAAAGTTGGAAGACCAACCTATTGAACGAGTGCAAAACTTTAAATACCTTGGAACCAACATAAATGAACAATGGAATCCCGAACAGGAAATTGGCTGTCGCATACAACAAGCGAAGCAAGCTTTCACAAGCCTAAGACCCTTTCTTTGCAACCTGACATTGTACCTCAAATTAAGATGCAGAATGGTGCAGTGTTACGTCTGGTCCATCCTGTTATATGGAATGGAAACATGGACTCTGAAGATCCGGTCGATAAACAAGCTTGAGGCTTTTGAAATGTGGTGTTTAAGAAGGATGCTACGTATATCGTGGGTAGACCGAGTTCGAAATGAAGACGTTCTTAGAAGAGCGGGATTCGAAAGAGAACTTTTCAACATACTCAAGAAACGGAAAATTGGATACCTGGGCCACATACTACGAGGAGAGAAGTACAAAATACCACAGATAATTCTCCAAGGAAAAATTGAAGGGAAGAGAGGAGTAGGATGTAAACAGATGTCCTGGTTGAGAAACATCAAGAACTGGACAGGCATTAGCAATACGGGCGAGCTCTGTCGCGCTGCGGAAGCAAGGACCCTTATTATGATGAGATAGTCGCCAACGCACTAGAAGTGTACGGCATTTTAAGAAGAAGAAGAGATATCTGAAGTACAGGGTGTCACAATTGAAAAGGTTAATAAAACACGCCGCCATCAAATCTGTAGCCGATCTCTATTCTCCCCGGAATTTCAATCTTTTACAAGTTGAATGACCGTTTCCACAAACAGCGAAAACAAATAAAATTACACTACTATACATCTCAATCCAGAAAGTTTCGTCAGACTGCTGCCCTATCAGATTTGGCATGGTTCACCTGTTATATATTTTTACAGTAGACAATTAGATGCGGTGGTTTTGACAACATGTTTTATCGCTATATTCATTTGTGATTCCAAAAACCAAAACCAAGATCGACGCAAACTACAATAAATCCGATTTTGTGAAATAGATATTTTTCTTCTGAAGATTCTGTAAAACACATTTGGTTAAGTCTCAAAATGGATTTGTTTTTGCAACTGTGCCTGTACTCTTAAGCTTGCGGAATATTTTTTGAAATGTGACGCAAATATCCTGAATATTTGCATGAAAAATAATCAAATTTACATTGTAAATAGATGATATATCATTATTGTTATTAGCATTTCGTATATATACAGACATCTCCTGCTTCTTAAGTTCTTTACAGAAAGAAAAATGGATGTATATTTTTATTTGAAGTGAAGGGTATGTATGTTTTATTATTACGATATATACCTACCAACTGGAGATTTTCATAAAAATGAGACAGAAAATGGGATAGAAAGAACGCGATGGAAATTTATGAACTCTTCATCATCTACATATTTTCCATAGAATTTATCATTTCCTAGGAGGTGCATTAATGTCCTGTACATTATGCAAATTAGATGACGATCATAACGCATATGAAAATTGCTTATGGTATGCGAAACTGAATAATACAAATTGTAGAAATTTATTTTTCAATGAAAACAAATAAACATGTGTGCTTAAATGCAGGCCGATATTGTAGATGGGTAACGTCCATGGTACTCTGACGAGTTCATAATAAGAGCGAAAAGAATTCGTCAGTATCTGTCAACCTATGCCTCGGTCTGGTTCTACTGAAGTAGACTGAGACCCTGCTAAATTAAACAAAATCCCTTGTGTAGGTAAAACCAGTGATTTTGTTCACTATATGCCACAAAATTATGTTCTTTCAAATATTATTGAATGTATTCGTGACATTTAGTTCTCACAGTATATCATGTAAACGTGATGTTTTTTTTTACCATGGAAACACGACAGAAATCACAATAATTTTAATAATATCAACGTACATACGCACAACACAAAAAAAAATAACAATTAGTTTGATTCTCTGTTTGGTAACGCTAATTGCGCGCGTTGTTTATTGTTATTTCAGTTTGAGGGTAGAACACGAACACAAATAAACAAAAAAAAGTTTGATTGGCAATTAACCATCACAATTTTATTGGTTTCTACAAAAATATCACATGTTTTTAAGCTTGAATATTAATTACACGGCAAGTTTGGAAACGTGAACGGTTGAGCACACAACACAGTGTGTAATTTGTTGAAGTAAAAGTTATGTGGGATTATTTGTATCAAAAATCATACTACAATTTTTTTATTGGTACCTTCGTCAGCGTTTCACATTGGCAAATAATCCTCGAAGAAGGCAATTTGCACAGTGGCTATTGAATGATGAGGCAGAGTTCACCAAAGAGAGATTTCCTATACATTTTACGGGACAGAAAGAAGCATAATATTAAATTTATCACTCCAGACAACAATTTGCAGTATTTCCTAATCTTATGAATAAATTATACTAACTATAAGTCCTACTCTTGAGGCAATTTTTTGCGACCCCATTTTTATTCTTTTTTTTTCCCACTCAAACCGTAAGCCACCCCACACATAATTTTAAGACAAAATGAAAGTTACGACATCGGGATCCATTCATTCTGATAAAGTTCCAGCCAAGAAAGTGTTACCTCTGGCCCGCTTACATGCCTCTATATAGGTATACTACTTATATAAGAGATGTCAGTTCAATTTTAAGATTGAAAAGTGACTCTATCTAGTGGAAAAATTTCTCACATGAAATTCAGAGTTATAAGACACTGAGAAAATTGGAAAACAAGATGCCGATATAAGAAGTGGACTAATAGAAATTTATACATGTTGTTACTTTCGTAACATCGTTTCTTATTCGACACAGGCTGGTCTAAAAATTAAGGTCAAATTAAATTGAAAAACAGTAGAAAGTGATTTTTTGTTAGTTTTTCTTATTTGTTTTTCATCTGTAAGGCAAGTGGTGCTAGAGACAGGTTCGTCGAGAACTTTTTTAACAATCGTAGCAGTGACTTTCCAAGATACAAATATGCATGAGGTATCCAACAAAATTTCTCCTGAAATGGTGAGGAAATACTCCGAAAACCAACTTAAGTGTCAAAACACTTGAGACGAACATAAAGAAGAAATACAAATTTTTAATAACATCGTTAAACAGAATCGACGATGTTCTTTTCAATAATGGCAGCATATGCGGCGAGATGCGCATGACACCTCGCAACCGGAGACTCAGCATTTTAGACAAGGAAATTCCTTATCTAAGCTCGGAATACTATTTTATTTATATTGTGCTTCAACGCTCAAGAGACTGCAAACCAGCCAACAATTATTATTTGTAAATGTTGTTTGTAGAATCAACCCTGTATAAAAACCATCTTATACAAGACAAACTTGTGTGTACTTATTCTAAATTGAAATTAAATTTATGCGAAGAACATAAGAGTGTGTATAAGTAAAATATATTTGCTTTCACGTTTAAGCAGCCCTTATCTTATGTTAATAAATTCAGTGGGAATTTTATGTTTTCATATTATATATGGGGAAAATCGGCCCAGGTACATAAGTTATGCGATAAAAGAACAAGCCGAATGAATACACCACCATAAGATAAAAGCCGTAGTATGTATTACACATATCCAGGGTTTTCACAGTATTCTCTCCCCCATCTCTTTTTCACCCCAATTTTATGTCTGGTCGTGTAAATTGGGCTTTTTAAAAGTCATTCTTTTATTTTATTTTTTCATTTTCGGATTGCGAAAGAGAATTTTCACCAATTCACTTTTGGGGCTCATTCGAAAAAGTTGCTCTATTGTGTGGTCTGCAACTGTTTGTAGGGGTGAAATCATTGTAGAGCAGTGACTGATTGAGTGCTGCTACGCTAAAGAGTTTATTAGCTTTGGTATGTTATTTTGTATGTACAGAGGAGAGTATTTGGAAAAACTCTCTTGGTTTGTGATGAAGCAATTTACTATACTGACATTAAATACGCTAATAAATAAATAATTAAAATTGTAAGCGGATGTCTAGATTCACTGTAATATTTCAGGGATTTATAGATAAGTGTAGAGATAAAGTTTCCGCCGTTTTCTATAAAAAAATTAGAGAATAATTCTGTCATGTCTGGAGTACTAAGCGGCACGTGAGTGCTTCCCTCAGTCTCATCAGTTGTATCCGGGAATAGTTTAGCTCGATTTTAGCAGCTCATAGTACACGACACCGAGCTAATCCCACCTAATACAGAGCATGAGTATTTTCCCGTGAATGTTTGTTTGGCTGTCGATATTGAAGCATAGCCAGGTTGTCCCCATGATTCTCTCCTCTTTGAGTTATCGTATTAAATCCATTTTTCATCACCAGTTACCAGTTAGCTTTGTAAGACAAAAATATAGGAACTTCATCTTATTTTTTCATGTTTATGAATCTGGGGGATTTCTCACATTTTCCAGGAAACGCTGTACGTAAATGTTAAGTGGTCGTCAACCATCGCGCGAAGAAGTGGATGGTTATGGCAAAGAATAATGTTAATGTATTCTCTGGTTCTCGTTACAACAAAATAAGTATCTACACTATCAGATGATGGCATATTATGTACCCTAACACACTCTCCAGTTGCGATAGAGTCGATCAGAAAACACAATATGGACATACTGATAATGTCAAATCAAACAACGATCCGCACTGTTCAAAATAAAATAACCTCGAAAAAGTATATAAAAAGATTATAGATATTAGCTCCTAAAAGAAAAGAAAACCATCATAATAGAATCCAAGATAGAAAGAAAAACACTAAACCACATAAGATGCTTGTTCAATGGCAGGAAAACATGTAGTAACACAGCAATGATTTATGTCAACAATCTATCAGAGGCGGGATTCACTATATAATATTAATTGACGGAAATATATAGAAATCTTCCAGAAAAATAAGTAGACAATTTTTTATATCTATATGAGGGTGATCTTTTGTTCATTCGCTGGAAGATGGTGCCTATTTATTTTAGCTTCAAACACGCCTGTTTACGATTTATTTTTCTCGTCGGTGGTTGCGGTTTTTTTACCGTGTAATAGCAAAAAAATATGAAATTGATGATGACGCTCTCTAGTGTTCTGGCTTTGATGACAACTAGAATGATTGATTTGTTCAAGGACGTTCGCTGTTTACTAGAAATATACATTAATTAACAGTTTTTGCAATGTGATACCAGGCATAGTAGGCACACGAATTTTAATGGATTTTTGGTCCTTAACGCTTAATCTTTAATACTTATACCAACTCCTGTTTAAATACAATCCCTTAAACGATGCGCCTTTATTTCATACGGGTTCATCACTTAAATAAGGGAAAATGATTTCTGCCAAAACGAAATTAGAACACCAGGAAGTAGTACTTAATCTAGTCGTCGAGCAACCCCATATCAGTAGGTACGAGGAATATTACCTTGCATGTTGATCAACGCGACTGTTACTACAATATTTTCCGAGTCGTCTGCAATTCTCTACTTGGATTTTGAAAATGATTGAACATACTGCATTACTTGAGAGGGTACTGGTACTATTCACAGACGAAGCTAATTATTCTAGAGAAGCGATCACTAATAATTATCACAACAACCACATATGGCCCGACGAAAACCATAATTAATTCTCTTTGAATGTGTGGCTTGGGCATATTTGGGATCGGTTAATTGGTCCACTTTTTCTCCCACCTAGATTCTAATGCTACTTGATAATATTACTTTACGTGTCCGAATGAAAATGTGCTCAAAATGTGAATAGTGATCCTTGTGTCACTTATAAGAATGCATATTCATAATCTTCAGATATAGAGCTTTCCAAGTAATTTTCCTATCAATCAAATTCCTTAACTATTCAAATACCTAAATAGCTTGATTTTGATTAGTACATTATTTGCATTACACATTACTTTGATCCTATTTGAGGTAAACAGTAAATAGAGTTTCCCATCGAAGTTTGTTTACATGCCAAATTCCGATATGAAGTTAATTACAGAAGTACAGTGAATAGTTTCGCACAACTTCGTCACAACATCATCTAAACCACGCAATTTGGAAACTCAGTTTAGCTTTCAATTAAACACTTGTTGTTAGAGGTTTCATAAAGTTTTTTTTTTGCTAAAAAGAACTTACATGAAACTACCAATGAAAGTTGCACAGTATATCCATTATTTTTTCTTCAAATAGCAACAAAAACACCATTTAATTTATACAAACACTGTTCATCACTTGATATTAAACAAAATAAACAACCTTGTAATAATCACTAGACGTAAATTTGCACGACGTATACGGAAAATCCTGGGAAAGCACTTCCGATCGACAACGAAGTTGATACCGCAAAATCGCGCCTAGCACTGAACTCAAAACGGCTGCGCCCGGGAAAATTCATCCCCACCAACAACAAGAGAGTTTCCACATTCAGGACTATGATAAGGTGGTGTGAGTTCTTTTGTTGTGTTGCCACTTCTTAAGAAATGTGTATGAAAACAATGAAAGCTTTTGACATATTCAAGTTTTTATGCCGAAAATTACGTTTCCGGCCGCTCTAATATTTGCCAATTTTTCCTATGAGGGAACATAATATTGGGTTCAATTTCCTGCTGACAAATATCCACTTTATGAGATTTTTTAACTAAAAAATCGCTTAAGGGATTTTAACCAAATTAATGTAGGTATACAAGGCGTCCGTAATTAATTTGGAAAGGGGCCAGAATCTTTGAAATTGAATGTATATTTTAATGTAGTTTAAATGCTTAAGAATTGTATTATTTAATTTTTGGGAAACTCCTTTTTTCACAAGATGTGGTCGATCTTGGGACACACTGTATATACATACACCGATGTAAACAATTTGCCAGGTATTAACCCAAGTCGGTATATGAAAAATCTAATAAAAGAGCATATATACAAAAGAAATCCTATATTTGTACCGTGAAAGCAGCCAGAAGCGGCGAATGTTTCAAATTTCTACAAATTCTAATACAATGACTTGTATATATGCAGAAAATTATCAAAAATAATCTTTGACTGATTTTTTAGAAATAACGTGCTCAGATATCTCCGCACCGTTAGCATTTTATATATTTTTTATATTCATATTTTATATAAATGTGTAGAATTATGAAATTATGTTTATTATTATTATGTATTGTTCTTGATACGGTTTTTGTTTTGTTTCATTGTTTTAGAATTATTAATTAGGTTGTTGTGATATAGTTGATTATATTTTTAGTCATATTGTCTTGTAATTAGGTTCCTGAACTTGTTAGACAATAAAGAGTATTATTATTATTATTATTATTATTTTCATTGTATAGGTCCTTTGGTTTCTTTTCACGTCGATCTAAACAGATTTTTTGTGAATGCCCCTGCTCATTTGGCCTAAACTTCTCATTAACTTGATCATCTACCTCGCTTCGTCGGCTGTCAAAGTCAACAACTCGTGTTCAGATATAATGCTAATGTGCCTTTTCCGAACGCCTCTCAGTACAGCGGTGAATGTCGGTGACCCCTGTCTGGAATATTGTGGGACATTATGCGGACTCACAGAACGTATACCACTTTTCCCTGTTATTCCTTTAGGATGCTGCTAGGCTTTGCTCGCGTTTTCCACGTCCCAAAGCGTTTTCTTTCCTAAGATCGCACCGCTTGTACCTCGATAAGAGATCGCCTCCCTTAAAATCAACAGCAACTACAAAAAATAGTCGTAAAACTCTTCACTAAGGCCCATCATTCAACAATATAGTGTGATAATTTTAGGTGGATTATAATATACTACCACATAGCAGTTTGCGTCTCCTTGGTAATTTATTATAGCACAAGACAAATAATAATATAGGTGGTTGTGTATAAGGTCACTGGCAAAATAGTAATTTACAGTGAATTATGTTGTCTCTATATAATATAATACTATACATTAGGGACATAAATTATGTTTTAAATTGATAAAGATATTTGTATGCCAATAAGATTGCGCCGATCGATTAGAAGACTCCATTCCGCTGCTGTTGAGGTATAAACAGTATGCCAATGAAAACCATTGGGAGAAGTCAGCCGTGACATATTTAATTAGATAATAATGCAACAATTAGCTAAAAAATAATGTTTTTCTTCATCAAGCCGGAAAATTTCAGCCCGCCCTTGTATTAAGCACATATTAGTTAGCTGAAAGTTGAAGTTTGAAATGAGCTTAATAGCATATTATATACTTAATCTTGTTCAAGTTCACAGAAGACTCCTACATGTGTTCTTGTGGGAAAAGTTTAGTTTTGCTTAGACAGCTGCTGATACAAATCTCTGTGTGAAAAACAACTTGGTGTAGCGAAAATGTCTACAGATATGATCAGTCGGTTTAAGCGCTATAACAGGGTGCATCCTATAGATACATAAACAACTATAGAAGCTATTAAAGTTAAAACTGAAAAGAAAGATTTGACCAGCACTGACGGTAACAACAATTTTATCTGCGAAGGTGATGGTTTCTTCAAAAGCATATGAGCATCACTGGTCAATATGACATATTTAGCTTTAGAAATCGATGGAAATCCCACTCAATCAGTGGCAATTATATTATCCAACAAGGCGATCTGCGTGTAGTGTTTATTTCCGAGATTGACAACTTATCTACGATTGCCACATTGATTGCTGCGGCCTGTTGATTGCCAATCACGCCATAACATCACAATCAGTGATCTACCGTTACAAACCTGGCCGTTTTCACGCAGTATGTCTCCGAAGCGTTGGACTCTCGAGGTCAGGTTGACGTCATATATACCGACTTCAGTAAAGCGTTCGATAGGATCGATCATTCGGTTTTGGTTAGGAAGCTTCCTGCATTCGGATTAAGCTACTGTGCTATTCTATTGATAAATTCTTACATTAGCGGCAGCGATCAATTTGTTTCTTATAACGGTTATAAATCAAGAAGCTACCATGCAACATCAGGAGTACCTCAAGGTTCGAATCTGGGACCACTACTGTTCAATCTTTTTATTAACGACCTGGGAAGGAATTTAAAATCTGAAAGATTGATTTTTGCTGATGATCTGAAGATCTACTCCACTGTGGACTCTGTTGACGACTGTCATGTTTTGCAAAACAGTCAGAACTTGGCCGGGGATTGGTGTAAAGTTGTGTCATATACTAGGAGAACGTTCCCTATTGATTTTGAATACGCGATTCATGACGCTGCATTGTCACGTGTGGAAACTACCAGCGATCTTGGTGTTGTGTTCGATTCGCGCTTTACCTTCAGCGAACACATAATGACGATGATGGCTAATGCATCCAAGGCATATGGTTACATCGTTAGAAATAGCAGATCTTTTCGTAATATTAATACGCTAAAAAACTGTACTTCGCGTACGTCAGATCCAACCTTGAATATTGCTCTCTGATCTGGTATCCCTGCTATGGTTGTTACAAGCAAAACATCGAAGGAGTGCAGCGCAAATTTTCGAAGTATCTTTGCTTTAAATCCGATGGTAGTTATCCTGAGCGTGGTATGCCGTATGGCTATCTAACGGCCAGATTTGGTGTGCAATCATTGCAATTGAGGCGGGATCTTGCATGCATAAGCAATGTTTGTAAAGTGTTTAATGGCGTTATTGATTGTCCTGAGCTGCTTGAAGGATTCCGTCTTACTGTTCCGCGAATAAACTCAAGAAATTACCAATTATTTTATTGTGATGGAGCTCGAACAAATATTATGTTGAGGTCCCCATTGTCCACTATGTCTCGCACGTTTAATTGAAACATATTTTGGCGGCCGCAGAACTTTTACTTGGTTGTGATTATTGAATTTGATTGTTTATATATTTTTTATGTTTATTTCTTTATTTATATCTCTATTAATTTAATTTACTTCTGTTATGTCAAGTTTTTGATTGTCTTATATATATTTATATTCTTTGTATTGATACTTTTCTGTGGTTGCATTTATTTATTTATTTACCTATTTGGGATGAGTAACTTCTTTAATAGTACCTATTTATTTCCATCTAATGCAATACCGTTTTAATAAATTTTATACAGTGAAAACTGGGAAGCCTAAATCCTACTATACAACTTCAAGCGATAAAAGTTACCCTTATACCACATCAAGAATAGAAAAGATAAGACCTTTTTTTTTTGTATTATTTTGTCTGGAAAAGTGGCTGTCGTTAGTATGCTTATCTTATTTTACGCATCCGCACATTCCGACAACCTTTCATGTTAACGTAGACTTTCTTTCTCTGCGTTTGCAGCAGACATAATATACAGAATTTAGCAAAAGTAGGTATCAAACTCAATTAATTTTGTGAGGGACTAAATTATTAAAACCTTTTTATTGCCAACTAAGAGTTCAAAGCAAAAAAAGATTTTGAAAGGCATGCTGTACCAAGGTAGACTACATAATGTCGATAGAGGTAACAAATTTGATATTAAAAAAAAATATCTGCAGAATTCCTTCCAAAACCTTACACATTGCATGAAATAACATCTATGAAATATTGATATATATAGAATCTTGAAATGTTGTCGCTTAAAATCGGTGATCCCAACCTGGGCGCCTATGCTTTTTCACTTCCAAACAATACAGAAGGTAAGCATTCCCCTGGTCCCAGTCACATATCTAATTATTTGTCGAATAAGAAACATTTACTAAAATATCTTGTATAGGGGAGAGTGGGCCACGTTGAGACATTTTTCAGTTTTTGTCACTGAGTAATGCTCTTATATTAAAAAAAGAAAAAGTAACTCTATTGCAAACATATTTAGTAGTATTAAGTGGAAATACCTCCAGTCACAAAGCGATAATTTTTAAATTAAAAAAACATGTTTTTGTCCCATGCTAGCCCTCTTTATGGGCCACTATGAGACATGAAATAAATGATATAAAATTCATTCAAAAAAATATTGCATATTATTTATTATAGCAACTGCAACAAAAAAAAATATATAAATCAAAAAGAAAATCCTTTTTTTTAACGTAAAAATAATCTGTATTCTGATTGTAACCTAGAATTAAACTTAATACTAGTTAGCGAATATCGATATTATCAAACTTAATACCAAAACTGATAAAAGCTTGCACATGGTGGTAGAACACACCGAATATCTGAAATGCTTACAAAGGCAGTATCTGCAACCGTTGGAAATACAAACGAGTTTTTTATTTTAGAACTGTGTCGCAAAAACTAACATTAAAATCACTATCTTTCTTTTCCATAAAACACAGATTTTTTATCAGGAAATTCGATCAAAACATATGCGTTAATATCAATGTCTTCGTCAATATTTAGGGCAAAATCAGTGAATGGCTCACAGTCTGATGAGTCAGACACAAATGAATTTCATTCGCTGCTCGGTGACGAAATATTTGCTGTTCTTTTTGAATTTAATTCATCCTTTCTTTTTGTTCCTCGTGAGCGTTTCAAAGATTTCTTCCTCTTCTTACTTTTCTGCTCGATTTCCTCCTTTTCTGGAGTGTCCGTTATAATTTTGCTTCGACCTGTATTTCTTCTTGTTTCAATTTTCCGTTTCTTGGCCTTTGGAAATCCAAAAAGTTCCTCGGAAGATTTGAAATCGCCGGAACTGTTACTCTTTTTTTGGGGTGTTATATTATTTCCTACCACTATCACATTTTGTGTATCGCATTCATTTTGTAAGCCACTCGGTTCTGGTTGAGGTTCACTGTCATTTGCTTCTATTGCTTCCGTATAGGCTGGTGGCCGATCGGTAACACTGTTCATTAAAAAATCGGCTTCATCAAAAATATGTTTATCAAATGGCATTATGCCACATTTTCGAAACCCAGAACTGATCCACATTATACTTATTAAATGAGGTTGCTCTGGACAAACTACATCCTTCTGGCTGTCGCACACTTAAATCTATGTGCCTCTTTTTAAACCCGTGAAGCCAGTCTATCCCAGCAGATCTACATTATTTTGCTATCTGCCGGAGAATGTTTGGTTTTTTGAACATATCTAGCAAGTGTCTGTTATATATATTTTAAGTTGTTTCTCTCCGCAGCAATCCTTAAACTCATTTTATCCGTTATGACATCGTCCACAGCTTTCTTCATTTAATCTGGACTAAACATGCCCTTTTGAGATCTTCTCTTTCTACCTCTCGACATCCTAAACATTTAGAGAGTTTAAAAATTGTAAAAAAAGTGAAGAGCCACCTTGAGACAGAGTCTCAAAGTGGCCCACATCATGTGTCTCAAGGTAGCCCAAAAGCATACCGATCAGTTTTATGAAATTTTCTAAATAAAATCTTATAAGATATGCATTAATATGAACAAAATTCATAAGCTGAATAATTACTTGTTCCAATAAAATTATATAAATGGCACAATGTCACTTGAAAAATGTATAGGTATCGATGATTTTTCTATAAATGTATAAAAAACTTACATGTACACTATACTAAATTTTTCGCTCAAAATTTTTATAAGGCCACGTGCGTTCCCGCCGAAAACATAAGTAATCCTTACTTTTGGAATGATGCACGCGGTGAAGAAAACTTACGCCTTTGGCGCCAAACTTAAAAATGGCGGCGTGTGTCTCATGGTGAACTAGTCTCAAGGTGGCCCACTCTCCCCTAGGCTTTTCCGTCAATGAAAGCCCATTTTCTTTTAATGCAATTTGTTCTGCTTACTAATAATACTAATATTCATTATTAATATAATTTTTCCAAAATAAAACTTAAAAATGACAGATTGCATAGTGGTGCATATATCCTTCTATTTTTTTTCTATCTATTCGTTTTTTTAGTTTATTTATTTATTTAAGTGTATGAGAACCGGATATATGTTTATATCCGGTTCACATACACTTAAGTCATCTGGCGATCCCATGGAGATCAAAAAAAACTTGTAGCAAAATTTTGCACAAAAAATACGTGCTGTGAATCTGGTACGCCCGCTACTGCATTATTTATTTTCCTTCTTATTGCCTCGAAACCTCATTTGAAACGCAACGGCACAGCATTTTATTTCGCAAATATTAACACAATAAAAATAAGCATTGAATTGAAGCTGTTATAACTATAGACCTGAGAATTTAGAAAAATATTGAAAATAATCATGTTCAGCTTATGCCAAAGAAATGCTATTCACACAATTTTCGAGAACAACCATAATTTCCCTGTAACAGAGACACGTTAACATTCATTAGCAGCACATCCGCTGTAATACACAGTTAGCTTTAGAAAATCGAATCGATATTGGAGGTGTATATAGTTGAAGTAGTATATATCTCGTGTCCTTAGAGGAAAATTCACGGAAATTTCGTTCAAGAACCAATTTTGTCAACCTCTCTCTTCCCACCGACAGCGAGCAGAAAAGGAAATTGAAGTTTCTTTCGATTTTTACGATCTCTGAACTGAATTAACTATACATTTTCTACATGTATGATGATGGCACATATGAGACCCTATTTTCTGTATGCTCTACAGAAATTTCCCATTATAGTAGTGATAAATTACATTGTACTTACATGACAAACTAATAAACTATTTTACAATTGCAAGTAACCTTTTACAAAACGCAGTTTAACAAATAATCTGACGAAGGTAACACAACAGTTCTGTTAAACAAATCAGGGAATGTTGAGAAATCTTTTCAATGATAATTCAAAAATTTTAATTTCTAATATTTTTAATTTATCTTCCACCCAACCTTCCTTTTCAAGCTTATGACTTATTTTTTGATGACTCAAGAAAGAGCAGTGGAGAACAGTATTAATATCATCCATATAAAGTAACATTAATTCATGAGCTAGCAATATCGTTAGTCTGTCAATGTCTGGGACGTTATTGTGAATGAGTTATAGAATCATCTCTACTACAACCAAAAATGCATGCCAAACGACTTGTGGCAAAAACATTATAAAATTGAAACCTGTTTCTTGTTACTGTAGAAATTAGAAGAGAAAAGCAAAATGTTCTGAAGACGTAAAATAGGTGGGCTACGCCTCTATCACTGTTAATACAAAATATGTTTGGTGGTCTCATTTTACGGATGTGTTAATTATAATTACAAGGGTCTACGTCGGAGCTATTTATTTGATTATTTCCCAATATTTTTTGCCTCTATACAATGCCCCCATTTTTTTCTGGGTCTCTTACCGCCCCTCTTTAGGCCTGCAGCGCCCACAAGGGGGCGTTATCGCCCACTTTGGGAACCGCTGGTATAGCTGAAGGATGTCGACATGTTCGTATCGATTTAGTATTTTAAGTTTCGAAATTGTAACGGAATAAAGCTTATTTGAAAAACACATATTTTTAAGATTAAATATATTACACAATTTGACACCTTTCAAAAATTTATTGCGATAGAAACATGGTACACAACACATGCTTATAAACAGCTTTGAGCCAGACCCTAGTATTTTTACTCATGAACAACAGCCTTAAGTTGAGGGTGACCTCTGGTGTTTGTGCACGCGAAATGCCCAATAAAACAAAGTTCACAAACGATGGCCGGACAAGAGGATAAATTATTTAATTATAATTTGAAAATAAAACGCTGCATATTATCATCTAATTTAAGCATCATATATAGGCGATTATAAATAAATCAGCAGCTCAATGGTCTAATTATGTAGTTAAAACTAGCTAACCGTTACGTTCGCTGGAAGAAAAACAGATGTGCACTGTAAGCTTTCGCAATAGGATTGTTTTTGTATGCTTAATGCACTTTTGATGATAAGTAGTCGACAACAAACAGAATAAGCCATAACCAGACGGAATGAATGCGAGAAAGAGGGATGGATGGCAGTGGAAAAGATGGAAAAGTTTGTTAAGGTGTTTGCATTTAAATCGCTTATTATTCAAATTACAATCTAGAGGAAAATGTCATCTTAAAATTCAGTTTCGTTACTTTTTAATGAATTGAATTCGTTGCTGCCAGGCGACACAGAGAAAAACTTTATGCCATTATCAATTTTAACGATGCGATGTATATTTTCTAAATAAATTATAATATACAGGGTGTCCCACCAAGAACTATATCGATCTGTATATTTATAAGCAAAACTATGTATAAAATCTAAGCGTTTCTGAAATATACGAGTATATTCAAGTTTTTACGTCATGAATGACGGTTGCATAGACTCTAAAATAATTACCACATTTTGATATAATTAATTAATCAGACAAATTCTAAATCTATATCAAGAATTTGCCAATCGATATCCACAAAAAGATCTTCTTTTTCAATTTTCAAAATTGTCCTACGAATAGTATTCCATATACAGATAAATATACCGTTTCCGGTGGGACAACCTGTATTATATACATACGTAACCTTTGATATTATTATTTTTTATCTTTAATTGTTGATAATTGTGAATTATAAAAATCATTTGTGGAAAAATGTAAATAATGCTATAATATAGAATATTAAAATTATATCTCAGAAACGAGTAAATAAAAATAGAACTGCACATTGAGATCTATAACAAAATATTATCGAAATATTGCATTGATCAATCGTGATAAAATAGTTCTAGGCATTTCCTATCTACAAGTGGAAATTTTCGCAAATAAACTGCTTCACACGTTAGCTACAGTGAAGTACCTATGCCCTGTAGCCTAGATATCTAATAACTTACCTAAAATGTTGCTGAATATCTTTGACTACATGTTGACCGCAGCTCTCAGAAATGTTGATGTATTTCAAGTCAGATACTAGTAGGACTTTTATTTAATTTATTACCTTGATGTAAATAAATACAAAAACGAAAAGTATATTCCACAATAACAAGGGAGATCTTAAACTGAGTATCTGATTTTCGATCTCCTACAACGGATTGCTCTACATTTTTTGTGATGTACGACTCTAGTATGGCAAAAACAGAGGAGCGATTTGGATGACGTGTAAGGCCATCCATGACATTACTTCAGATCTGTAGAACAAGATCGCCAATGAAATTATTTTGTTTTTGTGAAATATTCAGAATAATTGATAAACTTTTGGGCTATATCGGGTAAATCTGCACTAATTTCCAGAATTGCAAAAAGGAAATAGTAATCCATCATATTTTGAATGATTGATTAGATTCCCGGTTTGATAATTATTTTTTAAGATGTGAATCAATATATATATAAACATGAATTCATTGAAAATCGAAAACACTTGAAATCAAGTAAGTGAACCATCACAGATTTAAAGTCGCATATAAGAACTGTTTAACAAAAATGCTTAAAAGTAAGTTTTGATTATTTAAATTTTATTAATTCACAACGTTAAATTATTATTCGTTTTTTCACCAGGTTATTTTGTGACTACAGCACTTTTACTTGGAGCCTTTGGTAAGTGAACTTTTATGTCCCAAATGCGTTAGCTAGTATCTTAGAGTTTATAAAGTGACTTAAGTAGTTCAAATGTGAATTTTCAATATAATTAGCTGGCCTCGTACAAGAAGTCAGGAATACTGACGCTCAAGAGCAGGTCGTTAAAATTAATATTATAGAATAATTTCCAAATTTTACCGTTCCCAATCTGACTCAGGATTTATCCAGAAGTATTGTTTCAATTTGCATTTTATTTGGAACAACCAGTTTGAAGTAGTCATTTAATAATTTGCAATAATTGTTTATGTTTCAGTTTTGGCTAATCAAGTACATGCAGAATGTGAGTATAAATGTAATAACTGACAAGGCCGTTTCAATTTTATGTGACACTGATATGCATTTCCTTCACTTGCTCCCGGTTGCTCTGAGATCTCCAAAATCAGTATAGCCTAATGCTTTATAAGAAGATTGGATTTTTTCCAGCAAATGGCATACGCGTTGTTGGTGAACTGATGTGTGATGTGCACTTGCCTATTGTTAGTGGATATTTTCAGGCCAATTCGTAGTTTTGTTTTCATGATAAACGAAGTAAGAAGCGATGAAAATCTGCGATTCACCAGTCGCTGAGAAGGTAATACCTTCTTCGATCGCATCATCGCAATTGACAAAACCTGTATACGTGAGTCTCAGAGCAACATTTGAAAGAGTTCAGCTATTACATCTGCAATTCACTGGCATTCTGGCCAGATTCTGATTACGAGAAACGGCCTTGTTAATTGGAATAATAAATCCAGTACCTACATATCTATTCAAAATCAATTCACAGCTGATGAATTATGCAATGGATATCCAACTGAGGAAATAACCTATCTAATCGATCCATACGATTGTTCCAAATACTATGAATGTTTCGGTGGCAAGTTGTTTGTCATGAATTGTCCAACTGATCTGTATTGGAATCAAGAGGCACAAAACTGCGATTATGAGGAAAATGTGAAATGTCACATCAAACCAGGTAAATTTCATCATTAGGGGCATCATATCAGATGGAAACAATGAATTATTTTAGGTTCCAATAGTACGACTACGACGATTAAGCCTACTACCCGCCCAGAAGGACCAACCACTGTTAATCCAGATGGTAAAAAATAATTTAATTATTAGAAAACAAAAAAATAGTATTTTATAAATTTGAAATTAGGAAACTTTATTTTTTGCTTCTACACTCAATGGTAGTTCTTGAGTAGGCCCAAGTAATGCATTGTTTATTTTATATGGCAGTGGACCCCACATGTCGAGGATATCCTACGGATGAAATCACTTTCTTTGTGGATCCATACAATTGCAGCAAATACTATGAGTGCTTTGGTGGGAAATTATATGTCATGAATTGTCCAGAAAATCTCTATTGGAGCCAAGAACATAAATATTGTGACTACAAGGACAATGTGAAATGTGAAGTAATCCCAGGTGAATATAAGCGTAGTTCGCATATTAACAGTAGATAATCTTAGATTTATTCACTGCAGACAGCAATTCTACAACGACAACAACGAAACCGACGACTACACCTAATCCTGGAAACGACACAGGTAAGTCCAAAAAAATGACAAAAACAGTTTTCATATTATAACGTAATCGCTGAGATAAACGAATTAAATCTGAGTGTATCTAAGCGCGGAAAATGAACACCAAACGTTTTGAATTGGCTTCAATCTAATTTACTGAAGCTGCATTAGTAAAAAGAAGTTGCATCTCAGAAACTAACAGGAATTTGGTAACACGGTAAACGGATCTTGATCTTAATTTAACCCACCTCGTACCTCTTACCGATTCGGAGATAGCAATGCTATTTAAGACAAACTGTATACACGTAAAGATTTATAGGATCCAATAAATATCAATTGATTATTATTAACTAATGCATTGTTTATTTATGCAGTGGACCCAACTTGTCGAGGATTTCCTACAAATGAAATCACTTTCCTTGTGGATCCATACAATTGCAGCAAATACTATGAATGCTTTGGTGGGAAATTATATGTCATGAATTGTCCCGAAAATCTCTATTGGAGCCAAGAACATAAATACTGTGACTACAAGGACAATGTGAAATGTGAAGTTATCCCAGGTGAATATAAGCGTAGTTCGCATATTAAAACTAAATAATCTTAGATTTATTTAATGCAGATAACAACTCTACAACGACAACCGCGAAACCTACGATTACAACTCCAAGCCCTACGCCTAATCCAGGAAACGACACTGGTAAGTCCAAAACAATGACAAAAACAGTTTTCATATGATAACGTAATCGCTGGGATAAACGAATTAAATCTGAGTGTATCTAAGCGACGAAAATGAACACCAACCGTTTTGCATTGACTTCAATCTAATTTATTGAAGCTGCGTTAGTAAAAAGAAGTCGTTAGGTGATAAATCAAGCAAATATGAATAATGAGAAACTAACAGGAATTTGGCAACACGATCATGATCTTATTTTAACCACATTCTTACCGTTTCGGAGATAGCAATAGTGTCACATCAACATAAAGATTTGCAAGATACAGAATTAATTTACGAGAAAACACAACAAACGCATTGTTTATTTTATTTTGCAGTGGACCCCACATGTCGTGGATATCCTACTAATGAAATCACTTTCCTTGTGGACCCATACAATTGCAGCAAATACTATGAGTGCTTTGGTGGGAAATTATACGTCATGAATTGCCCAGAAAATCTCTATTGGAACCAAGAAGCCAAAAACTGCGACTATAAAGAGAATGTTCCATGTGATATCAGACCTGGTAAATGATAAAAAATTAATTTCATTGAACAAAGTGTCTTGACCATTTTTTTTAATTCTATTTCAGAAACAACTACAACAGAGGAACCCACAACTACAACACAGGAACCCACAACTACAACACAGGAACCCACAACTAAAATCAACCCTAGCAGTAAGTTTCTCGAACATTTTTAGTTGCAACAATGAGACCTTAAGCTGCAGTTGTTTGCTTCAAATTAATATTTTGGTTACAATATCAACCAATTCCGTCCGGTCTGTGCGACAGCTGTTTGATGTGGCAAGTTGGTGAAAAAGAACAATATCGGTCGGTGATTCGTTTTATGTTCTTGAAAGGACAAGCGCAAAATGAAGTTAAGATCCCATTCGGTCCTTAAAAATTGCTCTTTAATACCAAATTTCCACGAGTAAATTGGTTGAATTGGGTTACAGGGTACTGCGGCATGCTCCGTGTTTTTCAAACCTGACCCGACCGACGACTAGGAGTCGAGTTATATATCGATTGAAAGCATTCAGCGTATTCTCGTAATTGAAATCTTAAACAAAAACTCTTATTATTTATGGATGATTATAATACAATTAATTTTACCTTACAATTACTTTTATTACAGCTATTTGTAAAGACCAACCCGATGGCACATACATTGCTGATCCAAATGACTGCAAGGGATTCTTTGAATGTGTTAACGGTGGGGGTATTGAGCAATGGTGTGGTGATGATCTGTACTGGAATCAAAATATATTAAACTGCGACCACAATAACAATGTTTGTTAATAACAATAATTATATTATTAATGCTATAAAATACACATTATGTATGTTGATATTAAAGTAAATTGATTATTAGTTACCTAGATGTAAGTATTTCTAAGATATATGCAATAGACGAACTTTTAAAACGATTAGAAGCAACAACACACACATTTTCGAAATAGAATAAATCACTTGATTGGGCCCACTAACTCACTGTACCGTCATTTTATAAACAAGTGACATGTACAAGCGAAAACAGGAAGTGGTGACGCTGACCGACTGTGAACTTGGCGGCCAGAGGCAGCAGACAAAATCTCGGAACACAGCCGAACACCCAATAGTGCACCGGAAATTTTCAAGGTTCAATAACTATATAAACACAATATCAATTATTTAAATTATATAAAGTAGATTTCTAACAAAATCTAAATCAACAGTTATTAATTGATTGATTGATTGATTATAAAGATAAAGGTGTTTCTATAATTCGAGAATACTACACTTCAATTTTAGAACAGTCAAGTAAGGCTGCTATGCACGATGTGGGCTTTCATATAACGCACCCTATAGTCCAGACCTATTGTTCCCAAAAATAATAAAAGAGGGATTAACGAGTGATAACGATAACGAAGTGAAGGAAGTAGTTTTGGGCGTATTGTTAGGCGAAAGAGTGTATAAACAAATAAATAAATTATTGAAAAAGAATAATAATATTGAATTTTTACCGCGGCAGAATTAAAAACAACGCCACGAATTACAATATTTGATAGAGATTTTTTAGCTTTGAATATTTTAAATGGTTTATATTTGATGTTTTCCGGCGGTGATTTTCACTTCGTTATATACATATTTATTTCCATATTATAAATTTATATAAATCCAAATGCATGACCAAATTGTTGATTCGTTAATTATTTCACGTTATAGTCTGTTGTTGATTTTTTTGTTTTTTTCGTCATTTCCAATTTTATTTGATTATTTTCTATACCCGTAGTAACGAGGGTTGACAGTGATTTATTCGCATTTTAATTGGGATTTATTAAAAACAATATTTATTTAATTTTATTGTTAATGCTCCTAACATTTTACAATGTTGAAAACAACTTTAGTTTGTAGCTTTTGATACTATATTATACAGGGTAATTCTGTGTTTGAAAGACGCTGTTTAGGAATTATATATTTTTTTCACCTCGTTTTTAAACCCCATGTTTACGCTCAAAACTTTTTCAGCACCTAAAAATATCCGGTAGAACTTTTGTAGCAAATTTGTTAAAACATTAAACATAAAAATATCACTGGCAAAAATTTATTTGGAAAAGGTCGGTTTCGCTTTCATTGGGCCAGCGTGTATACAGGAATCATGTTCTTCTAATTAATACTTGCATAGTAATTCCTATACTATACATATAATGTCCTTATATTTCTGCTTAGTGGAATTTCCGTATACATACCGCTGTAGTTCAATGATCAAAGCAGTGAGTTCTAGATGATTTCTAATGGCATTTTCATGTATTTGGTGTAGTCTATATAGGGTCTCACACAACGCACCTAGCTTGACCCCTCATACCCTGAAATTCATTTGCAGAAGTAATTTTAATTTCGTTTTTAATTCAGCGGAATAGCGGATAAGGGTAGATAATAAAATGAAACTAATTGTCCAGTTATACTTTTATCTTTATCTTCTCAGTCTCAAAAGATGGTCGCCATGCGTTTACCGACTGACTGTGCGACATTAAACTTCTTCTTGAGTGGAGGTGTGTTTTTTTTGTGTCATTGTATGGAGTCTTGCGTGGGTTCAGGTTCATAATTATGAGCCAAAATATACCCAACATATCCTATCGGAAAATGGAAAAACAATAACTGGAGAGATCTGGGACAACATGTATAATAGGTACTAGGTATGTCTATTTACCAATAGTAGCCAACTACGAATTACTGACTTTTCATTAGCTTTAACAGTTCATTGATTTCCCAATCACCATAGTAAATGTAACATTTGATTTGTTCGATTCTCTCTATATATTTAGATTCAATTTGAGTCTATTATAACACGACACCGTTCACTGGTAATGTTAGATCTATTGTGAACGTTGTTTTTTTTTACAATAAGAAGACATAAAGTGGATAAAAAGCACAGACAAATAAATAGATACCTTCTTTACACATCTTTTTTTTCAGCCTTCAATTCGGTATCCTTAAAAGTCTGATGGTCCATGTATCAGGTTGTGTTTTTGATTTACATTCGTCCAATTTCCAGTCCAGCCCTGTATTACCGGTAATTATAAAATATAAAAGTATGATGCACGTAATTTTTGTAATTACCAAAGTTATGCTTTAATTAGCTATTTGGCCTCTGACCTGGATCTATAGAGATAAATGACGCCTACAAATGGTGTTAGTTTTAGCTTGATGCGCTAGATTATTTACAAAGTGCTAAGACCGGTGATGCGATGAAAGCAAATAATTTACATTCCGCGAGGATTAAGTTTACTTGAAAAATTGAGAAAAAAATATGTACCTATAATAACTTTCGAGTGCAAAAATTATCAAGTTTTTTAAACTTCTTTTAAAAAGTGTTTGATATTTTGATTTATTCCTATGTGAATATGAAAAACGGGTAAATACAACTTTTGAATTTTTCTACTACTTTTAGCTTTTAAAAATAATACGAATACCTATTGACAATGGAAGGAGGGATTGTCACTCTCTGAAACATAATAATAAAAATGAAAAATGGCAGAGTAACTGATTTCAAAGTTCTTCTTTTTATTGTATAGCAAGACCAGAATATGCTCAACTATGTGATTTGCAGTTCTTTCTGACATTTTATCTTTATGGTCCACGTCGAAAGTGGTCATAAATCATCGAGCGAAAATGTTCACGAGTTAATTCAATTTTTACGCTGACACACAATAACCAATTAATTCTAAGCAACACAAATATTGTTCAATTAAAAAAATTGTTCAAAATTATTGCTTCTTTTTCACAAAATTATTTTGTCTAAAAGGATTACCTACCGCACTGATGTTCACAATGTGAACATCAGTGCAGTCCTTTTCAATATGGACTACTTCTTTAAAATACATTTTCTTTTTTTTTTGTAGAAACATTGTAATAAGGAATGATGGAAATCAAAGTCTGATCAAATATTGTAACGGACTATCAGTTGAATACAAGTACTCATGTGTCGTTATAATTGGTTTATGCATATTTATTGCAATTATCCTATCCATAAAATATGGCGCATTTCCCGGTGTGTACGTTATTTCAATCAAATATATACAGAGTATACTCAAATATGAGGTCAATCCGTACACGAGATTAGCTTTGGGAACGAATTCAAGACGGCTGTAATGAGTTTATAAAAAAATGTTTTGTTTGCAAAGAACCGAAGGTCTGAAGTTTTAGATTCTCGTACTAAAAATAACAAAAAATCGAAGGTGATAAAAATTAGAAAATAATCGTCGACCTCCTTAAATGTTAAATCCTCATATATACACAACTTAAGTTTCAACTTTCTATCTAAATTGGAATGTGAATAATTAAGAGTAAGAAAATCAATGTCAAGGGTCTGTAGCTCCTTTGAAAAGCACTTTTGGATGATATATGGTGTCTGGACACCCTGTAATTTGTAAATGAGCGTAATGTGTAAGTTTGATTTGTAGATATTCCGGAAATATGTAGAAAAACTGAATGTATAACAGCGTCAGTAAATATTCGAAAACACATCGATGAAAAACATGAACCATGTCAGGATTTTTATCGATTTGCATGTGGAAACTTTCTAAAACATTGCAATATCGATGATAAAGGCTTCAGATCAGTTGAAATGATTGTTGAAGAGAATACACATGCAGAAATTCGAGACATGTTAGAGGTAGATAGTAATCATAAAAAATTTTTAATGATCATCTTTTCATAAAAATGATTTTAGAGACCAACGGAATCACACGATCCTGAAGCTTTTAACTTGGCCAAGAAATTCTACCGCGCTTGCAAGAACGAGAGTGCTGTCAATAACGAGGGCGTGCAAGCAATAATGGAAGTTTTTTTCCAAATTGGAGGTTGGCCAACTCTCAATCCAGGTATGATTAAATTTCCAATTTTGTGGAAAAGCTCGTCAAATTCGTTTCCTAGTGGGACATTCTTTTTTTTTTTTTGTAAAAACAGAAAAATTGACCCTCGTAAGACAGATTGAACACTTTTATAAACCAACCGTGAAAGAAAAAAAAAACAATCAACCCCTTGTAGAAAATTGCAATTTCTTTGAGTCTTCTAATAAACAGCACAACCCAATCCTTTTATACTACTCCTTTGACTTTTCTAATTATTACTCGCAGATTTCCAGGCAGATGAATACGACTGGCAAGAGGCTGCACGAACATTGAGAAACATCGGCATCAATTTCGATTTTTTTTTTAGTGTCACTATAGAAACTGACAAAATGGACTTCAATAAATACATTTTAGAGGTAAATACAGTGGAACGTTTTAACGAGTTTTCCAGGTACCTGTTGTTGGATACTATTTTATGATATAAAAACGAGAAGCTACGCTTTTTTTTTTACTGACAAATTATTGGAGAAAATACAATAGGAGTATAAAAGTATTGTAGAGATAGTAGTATAGTTTCTTTTTGATAAAAATTCGTTTTAGTGAAAGAAAATTTCCATCTTTAAAATTACTCTTAGACGCACCGGGTGTCCCACTTAGGATATTGCTCATTTCAGAGGCAAAGAACGGATTTAGAGTAAATTCAAGTTTCTAAAATAACGGCCCGAGTGCAATCATTACTATGATAAAATGAACCATAATTATAAATTTATTTCCAAATTTCCTGATGCAAATTAAAACATACTTTGTGTATCATATCCTAAGTCAGGGCAGAGCGGTCGTCTAAAAAAAGCAGTGGTCTAGCCCCGTTTCTGAAATATTTAAAGTGTTATGCCCGAAAATCGTCATTTATTTGTCCTTATACAGAAAATTTAAATAATTCATTTGCATAAAGGTTTTTGTAGATAAATGTTTATTTTAACTGCTTTCGTAACATCTTTTAATACAGGGTGTTCTAAAAGTATGGTAAATAAACTGTTGCCCTCGAGGCACGAATAGCTCTCCATATTTAAGTGTAAAAGTAATAATTTTATGACCTTTTTGTCATTTATCTAAATTTAATAAATTTTTGTTTTGTTTTAGACATCAGCTATATTTTTTTAAGCATCGGGTTTTGTGATTTTTCTTCTCTTTAGAGGCACTATTTATACGCAGATATTTTATATTTCAGATCTAGGCCAAGTTCTTGTACGCAAAATAATTGATTTTTTTTAGTTTTATTATAAAATATATTTTGCCCCCTTTTCTACTATTTACGAACGCCTATGTAAAGAAAATTGTTATGCTGCATGTTGTAGGTTATCCGTTAAGTGGTTTTTGAGTCATCACGGATACAATTTTTTTCTGACCCTTTTATAGAATTTTCACGGACGCCTATGGAACATTAATTTTTGTCGTGTATTTTTAACACCAATTCAACTAGTTAAATATAAAAAATTTTACATTTTAATTTTTTTTTTAATTTTACCCCTTTTGTTTACTATTTACCAACGCCTATGTAAATAAAAATTTTATGCTGCATTTTTTAGGTTATCTTATATCAAAGCTATATATAATTAGCCAATTTTTCTGGTATATTTGGGAAGCATCTTTTTTTTCGTTTTTGACCCTTTTTAGACTATTTTCGAACCCCTGTGTGAACCAATTCTTTTATGTAACATTTTTTCGGTTATATCCTATCACAACTATGAAGAATTATTCAATATTTCGGATAAGTTTAAGAACTATGATTTTTTTAATTTTTGAACCCTCTTTTAAACCTCTTGCCTACACTCAATGTTAATCACCACCTATAAATATCCTGTAATATTTTCGTACCAAATGTGGTTAAAATCCGTTAAGTGGTTTTTGAGTTATCACAGATTAAAATTCTTTCTGACCCTTTTATAGAATTTTCACGGACGCCTATGGTACATTAATTTTTGTCGTGTATTTTTAACACCAATTCAACTAGTTAAATATAAAAATTTTTACATTTTATTTTTTTTTATTTGACCCCTTTTTCTACTATTTACGAACGCCTATGTAAATAAAAATTTTATGCTGCATTTTTTAGGTTATCTTATATCAAAGCTATATATAATTAGCCAATTTTTCTGGTATATTTGGAAAACATTTTTTTTTCGTTTTTGACCCTTTTTTTAGACTATTTTCGAACGCCTGTGTGAACCAATTTTTAGGTTATATTCTATCAGAACTATAAAAAATTATTCCATATTTCGAATAAGTTTAGGAAATATATATTTTTTATGTTTTGACCCCTTTTCCACTGTTTACGAACGCCTATGAAAGTAAGTTATTTATGACACATTTTATAAGTTATATTCTATTAAAACTATAAATAATTAGTTAATATTTCTGCTATGTTTAAGAAGTACGTTTTTTTAAAATATTTTTTACCCCATTTTACACTATTTTCGAACGCCAATGTGGTCTAATATTTTAGGTTGTATTCAATTAAATGCATAAAAAATTATGCAGTATTTCGGATAAGTTTAAGAACTATGAATTTTTTTAATTTTTGAGCCCTCTTTTAAACCCCTTGCCTACGCTCAATGTTTCCCAAAATCTAATCAGCTCCTTGCCATGTCCAATAGTATTTTTGTACCAAATTTGGTTTAAATCTGTTTAGCGGTTTTTGCGTTTTCGTGCATACAGACAGACAGACATTTTTTTAAAAGTAGTTTTAAAATGTATAAAATGACCAAAAACAAGTATTTCCGGTGAAATTAAAAAAAAAATTTTTTCATGAAACTAATAGTCTCCATATATACATATATTACATATATGATATGGAGAGCTAAAAATTAAATTGAAAAAGAACAGTTGTCTCCAAGAATTTATACAAAAACATGCCAAATGCCTCTGTTTAGTTTTCATTGGTCCGCGCTCTATATGTATGTAACTTAGTGGAGATGACTGTAGTTTTCTTTCCTTATTAAATAGAGACTGTACACTAAGATACAATCCCTTCAATGTGTTAATACATCCTCCTGTGTCGTTTCTAGATCCAAGACCCATCATACAGTCCATCAGAAATAAGCCCAAACGTCAAAACAATGTTTCTGGAGTATATGGTGGATGTGGCAGTATTATTGGGTGCAAAACCGGCAATAGCGCTTAACGACCAAGAAAATGTTTTACAACTTTTGCTAAACTTGGCCAAGGTAAGAACACATACATATTTTGTTGGAAATGCCTTGATATAAGGAAATTTCAAGATGAGTTTACGCAAACATTAATAGACTCTTAGATGATCAAAGCTTATGCCAGCAAAAACAACAGAAGTAGGTATCTTTACACAAACATTAAAACAGATTTAGCCAGTCAACGCTAAAACAGGAAGCGCTAATTTTGTCAAATGAGTTCTTATAAAATTATTTATTTTATACGAATATTGTTATCAAACTCTCGTTGTTCTGTAGTATACTCATGTTACATCCCAAATTCACGTCATGCGAATGTCTTACCTCGATTTTAGTATCATGGTTCCGTATGAAACGCTACTGATTTCAAACTAGATGAAAATCTTACCTACCTATACATTACTTATGTAGGTAGGTACTATAATATTATCATATCATACCATTACGAATTCAAATTCCAGATATCTGAACAATCTCGCAATACATCAAACCAGAAAAATATGGAGGAATCAAATTATCATCCGCTAACATTATCAGAATTACAACATGGATATCCCACAATATTGTGGTATGAATATATTAATGGAATATTGGGTGGTGTTGGAAAAATCACACATGACGATATAATCAATGTTAAGCATCCAGTGTATTTGAAAAAACTGGAAAGTGTACTTCAATTTACACCCAAAAGGTAATAATGACACCTACAAAGTGGGTCCAAACAAACCAAACAGCATGCTTTAAGTCCTACTTTTCTTTATAAACATATACCTACCGACTAACAGAGTTATAGCCTCCGAGAAGCATTTTTTTTTTTTATTAATATCTAGTTGCGATTATGCAATTACAATTTCCGGTGCTTATCTGACTCGAGCAGTTAGCTTTATGTAACTATTAAAAGTGAACTTTTTGAATTAAATACATATTTGCAGAACAATAGCTAATTTCATAGCATGGCATACACTACAACATCTCATCAATTATTTGCCGTCAAAGATTCTAGACAGAGCCTATGAATATTTACGAAAAGTCAACGGCAAAATTCTACGTAAGCCACGTTGGGATGCCTGCGTTAAAGCTACAGAAGATCGGTGGGTAAATATTTACATTTTACCAATTTTATTCGCAGGATAAAAAAAAAACTGTTTGTATAAAATATTGTGTTGTCGTGACAAGAAATTGAAATCAAATAACACGTACTTACACAGTGTTTTCTACAGGGAGAATGTTAAAAACAATAATATCCCAGAAATAACACACAGCTTTCTCACCCGAAAATATTGGTTTGCTAAACAGTTTTAATTGTACAATAATTAAATTGAAAAAGAAGGAAAACATCAAGATAAACTAAAATCTAAAAAAAAGAAAACAAATACTGAATTGTCAGTACTATTGTGCTTCATCCTTTCAACATATCCAAAGCTCAGGAACGAAGCAGGATTGTTTATTTTTTATGATTTTTCTAAGTGAGATTTTAGTACAAATTTTATGGTTTTGACTATCTTTGAGGGTTCGTACTGCTCTCAATATTAGTGTAACCCCCACATTCTACACATATTTGGAATCAGCACCTCAAACTCTATAATCGTACAACTTCCATCTAAATTCTTCAAATTTTCCATTGATATATTTTCAATTTTCTTCAAAAAATTTTTGGTCAAATCAAAAATCAAGGCGATCACCAAGTCATTCTGATTCAGCGTCTCGTACACATGAAACTGACCCCAGTGGAACGACCACCCCGAAAGCCATGCTGACTTGGGAACAGTGCTACATTCTTCTCTAAGAATGACACTGTCTGTGAATAACAGTTCCTGCTATTTCAAGAACCTTTTGGGGTGGGCTGGCATCGTTTTCTTCCAGATTTTACAATGTTAAGTATTTTTTCCAACTCCTGCGGTGGACACAATAATGGTCTAATCCTTCTGATTATTATTTACACAATTCCACAGATTAAACTCAGCAGTTGCAGCAGCGTATGTGGAGCATTATTTTGATGATAAAACAAGAACTCAAGTAACTGACATTTTGAACTTATTGAAAGACGAGTTCAAGCACACGCTTCTGCATTTGGATTGGTTGGACAGCGAAACCAAATCAAAAGCTTTGGAAACTGTTTTAGTGAATCGAATGGAAACTATATCGTACGAAGAAATAATGGAAGTTCTCCATGAAAATAGGATTTATGAAAATGTGAGTTTAGGTTTTCATTATTACCCCTCAATCTACCTATTTATGTCTATTTTCAGATAGTCATCGACGAAACTCAACTCCTTAAAGCCGCGTTAAAGTTGGACAAAGTTAATTTAAATTTAATTTATAGCAACTTGAGACAAATCCCTACAATTAATTGGTTGAAACGACCAGGGTTTACTACTGGATTGAAAACTGTTTATTTAGCCAGAGAAAACGTCTTAAGTACAAATTATTATATAATATATTTTCTTTTTTACTTTAATTAAGTTTCTGTGTTTTAGAAATTCCCATCGGGCTACTCCGTGGCATCTTCTACAACACTCAAAGACCGCAGTATATGAATTTCGGCACGTTAGGAACATTAATTGCACACGAACTTTCACATGTCTTTATTGAAGCGGAGACAAGCGGAAAACCAGGCAATTCGCGCAGTTGGTGGTCCACGGATAGTATTTACAACTACGGTGTAAGATTACATTGTATTTCGCAACAATACCATCACTTTGAAGTCCCCGAAATCGGTGGAAATGTGAGTTAATAAAATTAACAAATTAATAAAACTTTCTCAAATTGTCCATATCAGACCTGGTTATTTAAATAATATTATTTAATGTTTCAGCTTAATGCACAAAACACACGAGATGAGGATATGGCTGACTTAGCTGGAATGAAAGTAGCCTATTCAGCATACACCGAATGGACTAATGAACATGGTGCCGAAGCCTTACTACCAAACATGCATTATTCACCTAAGCAATTATTCTGGATATCAGCTGCGATGCGGCATTGTACGAAATACTCAAAAAACACGCTACAACGATTTCTAGCTAATTATCACCAGTCACCAGCTCAGTTTCGAGTGAATGGACCGTTGAGAAATTTACAGGAATTTGCCGATGATTTTGGATGTTATACTGGATCATATATGCATCCGTATGATAAATGTAAAATATGGTAGCAATACAGAAAAATGCTGATGACTCTGGCAATACGTAAAATTAATTCCAATTATATCTTTGAGCTGTTTTTGAAGCGCAGTCACAACGGCATTTTTACGACTGTTTTATGTAGACAAAAAAAGATGCATAGTTGCGTACAATAAATTATGTTATTTTTCCGCTATAGTATAATTAATTTGGTAACATTCAATGTGGAAACTTGTAATGGCTGCTTACTTATATTCGATTTGTTGGAGGTTTTACAAAGTTTTCAATTAAAAACTACATGCATACGACTGAAATTACAATGTCTTTTAATATATTTTGTCACACTTACTTTTTGATTTTAGCAAATTTGACATGGCAATCTCCCGATTCTAGTTCAAAAGTATCTTTTGTATCTCATACTGCAGAGACCGATCCATTTTTGCAGTACCTCCTACCTATCCTTGACAAACCAGTGATTCTCCGGGAAAACTTGTGAAGCCCAAGCCTTTCCCAAGCTCGCTGATCATTTACTTCAATTTTACATTATTTTGAATTATTGATGAACTGTTCTGTGTCATTTGTATTGATCTGTTGTAACAAAATTATAAAATTACAAATTCATAGTTTATTCATTTGGTTATTGGAGTATAACCAATATATCTACTCCAAAGATATAAATACTATAAAATATTTTTCTTCGTGTCCAACAACATACCCTGAAGAATTAAAAGAACGTTCAAAGAGATGCGTGCCAAGGATCCTTGGTCGCACGTCGTGATATCACCAACAGTGCGCTTTCAAACGCTGCCCCAATGCACCGTCATTAAAATATAAACAATAATAATTTAAAAATTGCTTGTTACATATTGTAACAAAACTTTAAGCGAAGCAGTAAGCAAATTGCAGCTACGTTAGGGTGAAATTTAATAATAGCTCCAACATGGCTTCTATCAGAAGCGCTCAACCGTCACTAACTTATCCGAGTTCCTGCAGTATCTCGAAGGCTTTTGACAGGTTGGACCATGGTATTATATTGCGTAAAATGAAGGCACTAGGATTCAGTGTTGCCCTTGTTGGATTCTTCGAGTCTTATCTTACGGGACGTACCTTGTTTGTTGAGGCTTTAAATCTAGGGATTTTATAGCTACAAGTGGTGCACCGCAGGGGAGCAATTTGGCTCCACTTATATTTTCGATATACGTCAACAATATCACTGCGAATGTATTTAGTTCCTGTCTCCTGATTGTGAGCTGCTTCAGATGGACTTGGTGGCGCTGGAGTGTTGGTGTACAGATAACAGGCTGCCACTTAACACAAAAAAATGCAAATGTATGTCGTTCACCAGGAGTGCTGATGTCGTCCGGTTTGAGTACAGCAGTGGCAACGACATTCTTCAGAGATGCAAGGAAGTTAGGCATCTGGGTGTCCTTGTTGACAATGAATTGTCATTCAATCCTCACCTTCACAGTATTTGCCAAGAGGCGACTAAAGCACTTGGGTTTATTAGAAGGTCAACAAGGGAATTTCAGAATATAGACCCTCTTATAGCCCTTTACCAGTCGCTGCAGCGCTGGTGCGTCTGTCGTGTGGTCACCGATTTACCAGGTATATATCAATAAACTTGAGCAGGTTCAGCGTAAGTTTTTAAAGTACATTTCGTACAAGATTGATGGACGATATCCAGACAAGGGGGTTGATCATAACGAACTCTTAAACCGTTTTGGTTTTCAATCGTTGCAGTGTCGAAGAGTGTCTGCATCTCAAATATTTCTTTTTAAATTAATCAACTCCATGCTGGATTGCCCTCACCTCTTACAGGAAGTGAACCTCAACGTACCACTGGCATATACAAGGAACATTCACTTATTTAGAATTCCCCAAGCTCATACGAATTATGAGACGAGGGCTCCCGTAATCAGTGCATGCAATCTATGTAATAAGCATAAAATATCTGTTCATACCAATTTTTTTAGTAATAATTTAGTGGCATTTAAACATAGTTTCCAGACTCATTTAGTTAATTTAAGAATTTGATATTAAGTTTCTATTATAAATGAAAAATAACTTAATGGCAAAGCGGACTAAAAAGCTGGTTTTACATACACAAGGAATTTTGTTTAATTTAGCAGGGCCCCAGTCTAATTCAATAGGAACCAGACCGAGGCATGGGTCGACAGATACTGACGAATTCGTTTCGCTCTTGTTATGAGCTCGTCAGAGTACCATAGTCGTTGCCTATCTACAAATATCAGCCTGCATTTAAGCACAATAGGATACACAACAGTAGACACATGTAAACACGTATCATCTACATGTACATAGTAATGCATATCCTATACCATGCAGAGGCCGAACAAATTCAATGTGTAAAACCAGTCGTATAAATAGAAATAAATATAGATAAAAATAAATAAGTTTTTATTATAGTTTTAGTGTAGATTAAGTTCAATTGTTTATATTATGGAATCAAAGAATTGTCTTGTAATTGAGTGTCACCTGTTAGACAATAAATAAATAAATTGGTACGTTTGCTTGTACTGCTTTACTCATTCTGTTGTGGACGAAACTCAATGATTTGTCTTAGGAAATGAACACATTCCTTAAGCAACTAGACTAGTAAAAGTAAACAAATAACCACAAACAAGAGGTGCTGTAATATATTTAATTGTAAATAATATTCATCATTTACCTAATTATATATAAATACGCCTCTTAAAATTAAGAAGTTCCTTAATAACAAACAATAATGTCTCTCATCTCCTATTCACAAATTTAATAGGTTAAAAAATTACAACATCCTGACAATGACTGCTTCAATTAATAATGAAAAAGTGTACAATGTTATAAATATCCATAATTATATTTAAACCTGAAACATTGCCACACCACAGCTTCTGTGATTCCAATATATATAAATCTATAAATATGCTTCAATGTTTAAAAGTAAAATTAATCCAAATTTCATACATAAAGGTCCCCAAATAAATATACAGAATAATAACACACAAAATTAACAACAAATATAAAAGAAAAACAAACAATCAAAAACTTGGCACAAACATATTAAACATGTTTTACGCGTGGTGTCCAAAGTCTTGTCGCACTAAAAACAAATTAAAACAGTTTTGCATCAGTATTAGATTGTGGCGAAAAAGTCCTGCAACTGTCTCACAGTCGATCTGTCCAATAAACACAAATCGAAATCGAATGTATTGGCTGACACTTCGTATCGACCAGTTTCGGCGATGAGTTGAACAACTTTCTGTAAGTCTGAGTTGTCTTTCAACCCCATGATTTTATGTTGGAGTTCCCGCAACATGCTCATGTATCCTTCAGCCTAAATTGAAACATAAAATAAACAAAATAAGAAAATTCAAGTACAGGGTGCGGCATCATAACTTCCTTTTTTGAAATGCGCGCTATTTAGACTGTAAAGATGGAACTGGGGGGAGACTGCTCTTATTCGGTAGACGAGCATCTAAAGCTTTGTTCCCCATCCGGTCAGGCTCCACGATGCGTTGTAACAGTGAGCAACGTGCATTTGCCGGCGAGGGGTACTTTTCTAATGGACCTTCTATGATCGCAAATCAGCGTGCATTTCGAAATCGATTCAGGGCCTGTACCAAATGGGAAATGAATAGTTACATGGGTCTTTACATTATGACAAAGCGCGAGTGTGATGAGACGAAGAAATTGGAGTCCTCAGCCCAGTAGAACACCTGAAAACATTGAAGCTGTGAGAGCCTCAATATTGCGATCCCCACGCATCTGTCCTAAGACTTTCCGATTGTTCAGTGAGACGAATTCTTCACGATGATCTTCATTACCATCCGTACAAGTTGGCGTTTGTTCAAGAACTCGAAAACGTTCCTGAGGATGCAATTGTTTTTTTAGTGATGAGGCCCATTTCCACGTGAGTGGATACGTCAACAAACAAAATACTGGCCCGACACCAACGCCCGCGAATTGCATTAAAGACCCCTACACTCACCTAAAGTCACAGTGTGGTGTGCAAATTTCTTCGGCTGGGGAATTGTATCCTGGTTTTTTGAAGAAAATGACGAAACAGTGACAGTGAATTCTAACCAATATGTAAACATGTTGGAAGATTTTTTTTCCTCGACTTAGGGCCAGTTTTATAGGTATAGTTTAAACCAAATGTGGCAGTTAAACTTAAGTTTTTCTTTTTTGTTCGTTTTATAGCTGCAGTTAACCATCAATCTTCAGGAATTCTGTAGTTTAACTATCAACTGATGCTTGAAGTGCCCGTTAAACTGTAAACTAGAGTTTAAATATACAAAATCGTATAATTTTTGAAAGACATTGTTAGTAAAGTAGGTAATACATATATTTGTGAAAGGTTATAAATAATAAAAATAAATTTACATATAAAATAAGTGTCTATAGTACTATTTGGTATTGTAATATGGAGGATGTATTAGAAGAAATATTTGGGGAATTATTGTCTGATGATTACGAAAATGTTATTTATGTTATTGAAGCCCCTACAAAACTTTCAATTAGAGCAACTAATATGGTCACTTCCTCTCCGGTAAAATTTAATGATCTTTTTGAATCATCCATATTATCTGCCCTGATATTTGAATAAATACTTTTTCATATAGAACGGTGTGCTGCTTAACAAGAATTAACGACTCCCAATTTCCAATAAATAAATCCATGTGAATTGTGAATAGATCGGCGTATTTCATAGAATAATATTTATTGTTTATACTGGTATTTCTTCTTTCATATTTTGAATATAAAAGAAATTAATTTTGATATATTTTTTGATATAAGGAAGTTATGGTGCCGCACTCAGTAATTCATAGACTAAATACTTATTATTATTATTATTATTATTACTTACATCATCCTTGACTAGTGGTGGATTGGCATCTTCCGTGCTTGAAACTTTCTGTTCATCATCCGAGTGATAACTGTTGTTTTCTTCTTTAACAACTTTAACGGGAGGTTCTTCAATTACAGTCTGTAAAAATTTAGAAAAACCACTAAATAAATGAATAAATGGCAGACAAATTGCTGACAATATAAGGAACTCTTAACAAATTAATAATTCAAAAACCACTTACAGTAATCTGATCAGACTTCCGCTTCTTCCTCTCCTTGTCACCTTTCTTCTCCTTCTTCCGCTCCTTCTTATCCTTCTTCTTATTATTATTACTAACTTCGTCGCTACGATCTTTCTTCTCCTCCACTTTCTTGGTTGCTACTTGTGGAGGTGGCGGTGTTGGTTCTTTCTGTGGTGGCATTGGTGGTGGAGCCGGTTGAGCAACTGGCACTGGTGATGGTTCCCGGCTGCTGTTCGCCTTCGAACTGAGTGATGTATCATCATCGCACAATGAAGATAACAAGGTTGCTTGTGATTTTTTCGTTGTTTCTATTTGTGAAACTGGCAATTCGTTGATTGGACTGCCGAACAGGTTCGATCTGTCAATTTCCCTGGAAAAAGTAAATATTTATAAACATCCCGTGAAATAAATGCTTGTCACGGGACAGACAGCTTTGGTTAAGTGATCGAGTGCTCTCCTCTCTTCTTGATCAGTGACTATGTCAGTCACAATTTTATGAACAACGAACTACATCAACGAAACCCAACCTGTAAAGGGCTAACTAACTATTTGATTCACTTCGAACAGAGACAATCGTTCTTAAGAAGGATTCGGTCTAATAAATGTTTAAAATGGTCTGAAAAGTCATTGAAAAAACAGTCTTTGGTCAAGATACACAAATAAATATGTTACTCACTTTTCTTTGGACGATGTTACTACTGCAGTCGTTGTTGCTGCTGATGTTGTCGTCGTCATCGTCGTTCCAATACTCTCCTTCCCACTAACCACTTCCTTAACCACATTGGAATTAGAATGTGTTTTCTCACTCTTCTTTTCCGGTTTATGTGATTTCTCATCCTTCTTCTCTTTCCTCTCTTTATCTTTCTTCTTATGTTTATGCTTCGGCTTCTCCTCAACAACCTTATCAGATTTGACTTTGTCATGCTTAACAACCACTTCAGGCTCATCACGAATTACGATCGTCGGTTCTTTGACATTTGCTTCTTTTTCCTTTGTCTTCTCCTTCTTATCAACCTAACAACAAACACTGCTGTAAAAGGAATAAACATAAAGAAACACAAGTACATACCTTTTGCGAACTGTGCGTGTGCCCTGGAGCTGCAATAGGACTAGGAATCTCCTCTCTACTTATATCTTTGGATCTAGAATTATTAGCCTCTTTGGACTTACTACTATGTTCTTTCACATCTCCCACACTTTTATCCTTTTCTTTGTTATGTTTAGAAAAAACATCCTTGTGTTCCTTATTATGTTTATCTTTCTTAGGTTTCTTCTCTTCCCGTTTATCACGACTATTTTCTTTCTCTTTACTCGCTGTTGTATCTCTACTTGTATTGCTACTATTAGACCTTTGCGGTGAAGGACTTCGTGGCCTTTTAGGAGATCTACAATGTTAGAAATTTTAACACAAATTTACAACTATAATAGGTAATTAATAAAACCTTTTAGGACTGGGACTTTTTACTCGTACAGGTGATGATATTTTCTCCTTTTCCTTCTCCTTGTTCCGATCTTTCTTCTCTTTACCACGATCTCTATCTTTCTTATCCTTTTTATCTTTTCTTTCATCTTTCGATTTCCGTTCGGAACTTTCTGTCGACGATTGTTTCTCTTTTGAATTGGACTTTTCCTTTTCTTTTACGTCTTTGTCCTTGAGTGGACTCTTCGTTTTTTGCTTGTCCTTGTCTACAGCTAAATTGAAACAAATATAATAATAATAATAAGCGTATATTTATACACATAGATTACACAAAAATTTCATGCCTAGAATTTTTTTCGAGTCTCCAAGGCTACGATGTCGAAGCATAAAAGAAGCGAACCATGATCAGTACCACGGACCGGATAAGCACCATCCCTCCTAAAGGCAAGATATTTTACAAACCGTCGTTGAATAGATCCTAGATGATGTATTAACAACATAGTCGATATGTAAAAAGAGCTGAATTCTCGATCGAACAATATACCCAGATCCTTAATATGGTCGTATCTATTCAGCGAGGCACCAGTTGTATTTAGTTGAAAATAGCAGGCTGGATAATCAGTTAAGATACAAGTAAACAAACCTTGAAGGTACCTCAAAAATAAAGCAGTTTGCATAGAATCTGAAATTTAGGCTTATAGAGGACTAACTCAAAATATTCTGCGAATATGTTAGTATCCCTATTTATAGACCACGTACTCAAACAATTTTTAAATGAAATTAATGAACAGCCTTTAATGAGCTGATAAGATCGTTTTGCACTTGCTGGTTCTGCAAAATCTTAACATCTGAAGAGTATTTTGGGTCGATGTGCAATGTCAGTTTGTGAATTTAGCTATAGATTAGATGTATCGTGTAGGTATTTACAATTATAACTTTGTAAAAATTTACATATAATAGTTACGTACATTTTTCCGGCTTGGAACTGCTATTATTACTTTTAGGCGGCTCCTTAGGTTTCGGTATATCCGGTTTCCATGTTTTCGTAATTGGTGGGCCAAAAACATTTCGAAATGGATCATCAACACGTTCATCTGGTCTACTCTTATGTTTCTTGGTCGATTCCGAACTGCTACTCTTCGATTTATTATTGCTCATTTCGGACGATGTATCTTGGGAACTGTTACTGCCAGCAGACTAAAAAAGAAAATATCCCGTAAAACAGATTAATTAAACGTTGTAGAAATTAACTTACTGCTCCTCCTTTTAAAAGTCTGTGTCTAAACTCTTCACTTGGGGCGAAAAAAACGTACTTTTCCTTCTGAGATTTGTGTATAGGTGGGCCAGAAGGTTGTAGTTCTAAATCATAATTAAACTTAATCTTTTTCGGTTCCTGATTATTTTTCAAGTAAATCTCAATGAGAAGTGTAAATCCAGCATAACCTGATGTTTTCAGCGAATATGGTGGTTCTTTTACAACTAAAAATTAAACGTTACACTATTAACATTTTACGTACAATTAAAACTACGTTTAATAAGTACCTCGTTTAGGTTTGGCAAATGTAGAATGTAAATTAAATACAACTTTGTCGATGTAGTGATGGATTTCAGCACCGTTACATCCCTTTACATATACTTCCCAGTCGTGCGTAAACCCTTCCTGGGTTGTTTTGGATCTCAAAGAGGCGTTATGGCCAATTTCCAAAAATATAGTCACTGACATGATTTAACTAGACATCATGTTCATCGAACACCATCCTTTCCACTTCAATTTAAGAAGAAAAAAAAATAATAAAAATGAAACAAATCGAAATATTATGTCTAGGTAACCTAATTACATAGAAGCGCCAAAAAAACGTAGTATTGACTCTACGTGTGGTAAGATTAGCATATTAGGAGTTTGTAAACATGTAGTATCTAGTTGATAGTGAATTTTGTGGTTGTTATTATCACGTTATGTTATTGTAGATTGCATTTGAGTGTTTCAAATGTCGTACAAATACAGCTTACACACCAATACTAATTATTTTCATATTAGAATATAATAAATATTTGTCAATATTATAATCTTGATTATGAAATAAACACTATTAATTCCAGAACCATAAATGTTACTAAAAGTTAAAAGTGAATTGTCAATTGTCACTGTGTTTTCATATTTCACTAACGTCAGAAATGTCTACTGTCATTAAATTACAGTGAAGCCATATGTCACTAAATGCTTAATGCAGGAGGAAATGTATAAATCCAACAACTTAATTTATTTGCAATTTTGATAACTAAAGTAAAAGTTTATATTTCCTAAAATAAGTTGAATAGTTTTGACCGTTAGAAAACTTGAGGCAATGCCTGATAGAGCCAGTTCCCCAATAGCTTGTATATTTTAGATGTCCTTGGTTACATCTGCAATGCCTTCGGCGTTGCCAGAGTTTACAAAGTTACTTCTGTAAATCATTTTTTTCTGTTTAATTGATATGTTTACGTTAATTTGCAACTGACGATAACGCATATTACTTACCATTGTGCTTCAAGTTATGAACCTAGTATAAACAGTGCCTGTGATTAGAATGCATTAAATTTGTGTAGTTATGCCTGTGTTTATGCTTATGTTGTATAAACCCGAACAAACTAACTTTTGTCATATATAAAAAGAAATACATAGAGTATTAAAATTACATATAATTTGGTACTAATAAAATCAACAATTTTTTCATATCTGGTTCATAATGATATAGAAAAATGTTAGATTATTCTAATATTTTTACACCATATATCAGTTTTATGTGTCCTTTGAACGTTATAGTATAAAAATTAGAAGGCAATGAAATAAACCACATCAAAATGGCGGTTGGTTTCTCTATCTCCCTTTATTCCGTTGCCCAATCGGCTGGGCATACGGTTTGAATTGTGTGTGTGAATTCTTGAAAACCTGAGAATAAAACGACAGTGAGAAGTATCATTGTCAGTCACTAGGTCGTGCCTCGCTTCTCTCGATTATATTTTCTCCGATTTTACAGAATGGACAACCTGTCAATTGAATTAAGACATCTGTCAAAAGTCAAAATTTAAAAAAGGCTCAGCCAAAATAAAACCATCATTTAGTTGGGATTTATTTTAAAAACAATTTAAAATACATTACGTTTAATTTATAACATTTAATTCATTTCCAAAATATATTTTATTTATATAATTCAACCACTGAATATCCAATAATATAAAGTCCAGTGATTTTACCTAGGATATGTTATTATTGGTACAAGTACCCAAATGAATATGCTACATTTTAGGCCTTCTATCATATGCATCATTATTGTTTGATATAAGTAGACATCAAATCAAATTCATATATATTTCGATGATCAATATGAAGTAAATAAGCTTTCAACAGAACTGTTATTGACTAAGCTTATAGACAACTATCTGAATCCATGTAAAACAGCTATAAGGATGAAACAAACTGTATTTGGTATAATGTTAAACAACAATAATGATAAATCATCTTAAGACTGAAGGTTAGTACGAGTAGGTAATATTTGAAACATTATTCCTGCTTGTTTTTCCATCCGCGTGGTTATATAACGACAAAATAGGTATAATATGCATTAATAAACATCAGTTCCTACAACAGTCGTTCACATTCTTCACTTAATAGCGTTTCATCATCGGTATCTTCTTCAGTATCAGTACAATATTCTTCATCATCTGACCAATGTTCAAATTCCTCTTTGTGATGTTCTAGTGCCATTAGCGAAGGAAATAGACTGTCACATGCTGTACATCTGAAAAATGACAACATAACATTGATACTGCCCTCATGTGAATTTAAATGAGATGAGGTAGGTACTACAAAGGTTAGATATTGTACTCATATTCCCGTTTCCGTGTTCAATACAATAGCAATTGCAAATTCAGGCCCAGTTTATACAAAATAAGCATAAACATACTAACTACATACTACTACTTAAGCCAAATTTTGTGTATGTTTGAATATTCTATTCTAACTGGTAGGAAACAAATAATCATCTATCTCGCATATATAATCTCCAAAACAAAGCGTAAAAAGTTTAATATTGGGCTAGCAGAGCAGCATATTGCTGCTACTACTACTATGATCAACATCATAAAGTATAACGGAGGAAAACTAATTTAACTTTTCACCCTGTAGAGAATAAAAAATAAAAGTTTCACCAATCTACGTAAAATGCCATGCTGTGCCAGGCTAGCATATACCTAGCTACAATGCAGAACTAGATAACAAAAGAAATCCAAATAAACTACCTGCATAATATACCTATAAATATGTAATACTAGAATATCCAATACTTATTCTTACCCGAAATGGCGTTTTTTTTGTTTATGAGACGACAACTGCTTTTTGCAGTCAAACGATCTGTCACATACATTACAGGTCAGGGCTTCATCTGGAACAGAAATAATTTAGGTCGCTATCATTATCATGCCCTAAGAAACTATCCTCAATGACCCACACCACGTATGTCGTTTGGCATGCAGATAGCCCTTCATAATATCATTCTCCTGCCTAAACTAGCTCAAAGGAGTAGTTGGAGATCCTTCGCCTCAATCGAAACGAGTTTTTGCGCCGTTTCGATACCGTAGATGAGACATGGATCCATCACACCACACCATAAATCAAGCAACAATTGAAACAGTGGGTTTCTACAGGTGAATGTGCACCGCAGAAGGTTAAGATGGGTCTGTCGGCTAACAAAGTCATTGCCACAATTATCTGGGATTCCCTATAAAAGCTAAAACAATGGGTGGGTGAGATTTGGGTCGAATTTTGAAGGCCTTTATGAATCTTATTATTTAAAAAATTAGAAACACGTTGGACTAAAAGTATCGAGCAAAAAGGAGATTATGTAGAAAATAAACTGATTTTTTGCCAACAAAAAAAATGGTTTCCTTTAAAAGTCACGGACTTATGAAACCACCATCGTATAATAATTAAATCAATGTGTAGGTACACTTATATAAGCCACGTGTAATATCCCACTTTATTTACTGTAATTACTTTAGAAATTAAATTTCCCGTTACGCAATTTTCATTTGAGAGGAATCCCAATATAACTAATTATAACGAAATTGTGAAAATTTAACTGATAGGCAGTAGTCAAGGGATCTTTGTACTTCTTATATTCAGCTTTGTCAGACCTATTTGAAGAAATGTAATAAAAGAAAATTCAAGAATTTTTAATGTAACCACTATTTGCATGAAACACTGCTTTTTTAGAGCTGTTAGCTTATTATTGAGCGGATTTTAAAAATTTTGATATCAAAAAATAGGAAAAAATCTACTCTAGGCTGCTGCTGCTTATTACATTCAAAAAAATGAGGTATTTGAAAAAAACCTGCTTATTTAATGTTTAACTGAAATTTCTCCGATTAGGTAGAAAAAACATTCAGTTGTCAAATTTTTGCATTGTCGCTGAAAACAGTTTGCCACCCCCTAGTAATATTTCTGCCGGCGCCCATGGATATTGCCATAAATAATTGACGCATGTTTTATGATAATGGATTCAAACGTTTAGGATCCTCCATAAGTCATCTGCCAAATAAAACAGGACGTTTGAGAATCGTTAAGGTCCCATATACATACCCTATATATGTAGATAGATAGATAGTTTGTTAAATTTGTTTCCCTTTACTCGCCGATGTAGAGGGTAGATAGTTGACTCGTGCATGTTTGTGTGTATCGATTTTCAACTCACCTTCCTATTCGATTAAGGGAGGTATAAGTTACACATCATCTTTTGAAATAGAAAAATCATGCTGCCGTAAACATCGTCGAAAGTTGAGATTAATATCAAAAATACAGGGTCTACTATCTATTACAAAGTATCCTTTATTTTTAATTCCAAAAACATAAGATTATACAAAACCAAATAGACTGTATTTAATTTTTATCCTCATTTTTAGACCACCCTGTATAGGAAACTAACAAAGGATGTTACGGAACTAGCCTACCAGAATCTCCATGGAAATTAATTATTTAAAATATCTGTATAATTAAGAACAAATTACGATTTTTGACAGCCTTTCGAAACGTCATTTTTGATATAAAACTTCAAATATTTCTAGAACGGCTAGACTTAGGCATAGGACATGATATATAAAATATATTTAGAATTTTTTGCAGAATCCAAAAATGTAATAATATATTGAGTGTAACATCAAATTCCGGTATAATCGGAAGTGCTGTCATCTTGAAAATATTTTAGTAATGTGACCCCTATCAACCTTAGTATCGGGTTTATTCCCGGAAAGACATCATGGATAATCAACCGAAAATATAATATGTAATGTATATACTTATACACACATATAACATGCCTTTTTGGCTCAAATCCAAGTTTCAATCTGGCAATTTTCACCGTATTTTTCACAATATAATGTATGCAAGTATGAGAGCACGAAAGAGTCATTCTAAATGGGGCGCAGAATTTTTGCCATCAATATCAGCCCAACAATATTACGCCTTATACCTACGAGGAGTGTTTAATAAATAACAGGAACTTATAGAAACAAATTCTGCGTCAATTTATACTAGGTAACGTTTCGCTGATCATTCTGTGAGTTGCGCGAAGGCGGTTAAACTGAAACTGTCTAAAATAGCAATAGCAGTTCCAGTAATTATTGGTGTTATTCTTATGAAAATCTCGCATGAATTTTTCATGCACGTGTATTAGTAGCAGAAGTACAGCCTCAACTTACCATAGTCAAAATCGTCATCGGAAAAATCTTTTTCGTGCAATTCACAGTCTAAACACGCTGAATCATTTTCGGACGTGTTACCATTATTACTGCAATCATCATCTTTACTTTCGAAATGATGTTGTACGTTGTCTAATTCGCCGCAGTTTGGATGTGATTTATCCTCCTCAGATAGTTTGTTATAGTTTTTTCGCTCTGGACGACTACCTGTCAGAAAAAAACCCAACAACTTAGTTTAGTTTGAATTGATTGAAAACAAACACATCAGCCATGTCAACTAAATAGTTTGTTGACAGTCAATTTGTAAAAAATGGATATTCCTCGTGAAGGTTTTCGTTCATTAATTTTCTAAGAGTTCAAATAAGGCCTAACCTAACAAAGACGCATTAAATCGCTTCAGTCAACTTTAAGGAGGCATTAACAGAGAAGACAGTGTAATTGGTTTGCAGACTTTCGTCGTGAAAGTCGACCAAAATGTGTTGTGATGATTGATGATTGTTTTTTAATTTAAAGCATTGGGACATCTCTATCAGGGTCAGTTTTATCTTCCCGCTAAGTTAAAGGGTAACCGAGATACGAAGGGGGTCGCAAAATGCAATATTTTCAATAGCAATGTAACTCGGAAACTAAGAGAGCTAGGACCAATTTGTTTGCAGCATGTCACAAAAAAGTACCTCAGGTTCGTGAAAAGATGTTTCGTAAGGACAGTCACAATAGGACTCCCTGTAAACCTACTATCTGCCTGAACTTTTAACTTCCTGCCAAGAATATATTAAGCCGAATGAATAATATTACGCCCTAGTTAACCTTGGAAACGTGTGATAATTTAATATATAAGAGTCTCTTTGATGGCATACATCGCCTCGTACATATATATTTTTTATTTTTCCCGACAAATGTTCATTAAAGCATTTTCCAGTGTCATGAATTATGTATTAGGGGAGTTTAATTTGCATCGTCAAATGTTTTGAGAAATTTACACTTTATTACGTGGTACCTCTCTTCCACTTACATGGTGGAAAACCGACGCTTGTTATGTAGATGATGTATTTTCCTTTTATTCGATAAAAAAAAAAATAATCAGCAAAAAATAGGATACTATTCAAAAGGATATAACCGTTTAAGAGCTTAATAACGGTTATGTCTGCGGTTTTTAGATGTCTTTTTTGCAGATTAAGCAGTAAGAACTAATACATACCCAATGAAAAAGAAAGGGGCGTTTTTGAGTATGTATTGTGTTATGATTTTAAAGGTATTTTGATTTTCTTTATACAAACCACCTTTTGTTTTTTAAATATTATCAAAATCCGAGTCAAGACTCCAAAAAATAACAACGTGTTTATTATCAGCTTAGCCAGATAGCTTCTTTTTTTATTTATAGTTAATTCTTGAAAGTACATTTTAAATTATATTTTTTGCCCCCAAAAGCACATTGGGGTTCTAGCATTACCCAGTGGGCACCCAACCCGTACTACGAAATTTCCAATTTTGCCAAATAAATTACCTCGGTTTCATTTTTACTGGTCCACCCTGCATAGACAAAAATGTGTTTTGGATACCTATTTTCATGAACATAAATTTGAATTTGCTATTTAACATGTTCCCCGTTTTCCAGGCAATTCTGTTTGTTTTTTCGATGGCGACAATATTTTTCTATAGCTTTTTTGTAAATTCAATTATGTCAGGGGATGATGTTCCATATACATATCTATCTCACGATTTTTCCATCCAGCTTTTATCTGGCAAAATGGAATAATAAAGCACATAAAAAATATTGCGGGCAATAATATGATGATTCTAGTTGAAAAAATAAAAAAAAAATAAATAAATTTGATGGATTGATTTATTGCGTGCCAATTAAACGAAACTCCCAACATTTATTTATGGAAATAATATGCCGGGAGGGCCACTATTTATATTTTGAGACTTGGCCACATTTATTCTTGTTAGGTGTCACCTATTGCTTCCACTGGAAAATCTACATTGTTGACTTAGCCATATTTTATAATATAATTCTTTCCTTTGTCACTATATAAAGAGTTTAAAACTTAAATCTACGCAGAAACTGAGGTCCAGAAGTGTTTGTTCAATTCATGGGAATGGGATTAATGCCAGACATGTTTCGGAACAACTATTCCATCTTCAGTGGCATGTGATGAGTTTGTTCAAGTTAGACATTGAATAAACATACACACAATCACAAAAGAAGAAGAAGAATTTTATTTAGTTTCATTTTATAATAATTTGTCACAAAATGCATATATAACATGTCAAAGTTGAACAAGCTCATCACTATAATTACGTAAGTTTGTATGTCATGTCACTGATGATGGAATAGTCTTTCCGAAACATATCTGGCATTAATACCATTCAATTTAGCAAAATTATACCGTTATTCAAAAAAGGATCTCCAGATGAATTGAACAACTATCGCCCTATTTCTATAGTGCCTGTTCTAAGCAAAATTTTTGAAAAGATACTCTTTAAACAATTAGCCAACTATTTTGAAAAAAATAATTTATTTTCTCCGAAACAATTTGGATTTAGACCGAAACTTAACACCGTTTAGAAAACTTTATAAATAGCGTTATAACCGCTTTTGAGAGTAGAAGGCTTGTGGGGACTTCTTTTCCTGATGTAACAAAGGCGTTTGATTGCGTCTCACACGATATCTTGTTGGGTAAACTGGAGCGATACGGTGTGAGTGCGAATTCGATTCGTTTGCTGAGTTCCTATCTCACTGGTAGGAATGTCGTAACGATATTTGAGTCAAAGTCTTCTCAGCCCTTGTTGAGCTCTTGTGGAGTCCCACAGGTCTCAGCGCTCGGACCTCTATTGTTTTTGATTTTCATTAATGATTTACCACTACATCTGCCATGCTCTGACCTGACATTGTTTGCAGACGATTCAACTATTGTCGATGTTGAACTGTCGAGTGATGTTCTGGCCTCAAGTATGATTAATTCACAGTCGAGGGCTGCGGACTGGTTTGCAGCTAACAAACTCTGTATGAATGCCAATAAAACAGCTACTAAAATATTTACATTACGTGAGACGGATGTTGCTGTTCCTGATAATCTGGTAAAGTTTTTGGGTGTCACTTTGGACCAAAAGCTAACCTGGGCGGGTCATGTCGAGGTTACCATTGCCAAGTTGTCTAAGGTTGTGTTCATGTTGCGAAGATTGAAGGGTGAAGTCTCTTTTAATGTTTTGAAATCAGCATATTATGGCCTTTTTCACAGTGTGGCTTCATATGCTTTGTCAATATCATGACAAGAGTGTCCCCACTCTTGTCATACTAGACGGGTATTCGCAATCCAAAGACGAGTGGTTCGAATAATGACAGATTTAAAGTTTAGAAAGGATGTCAGACCTAAATTTAAAGAATGTAAAATAATTACACTCCCCTGTCTCTATATCTACAATTCAATTATGTATGTGAAAATAATTACAATCTGTACATAAGGCATGATGAAGTTCATAACCACAATACCAGAAACAAAAATGACATTCTCCCTGAATATATGAGGTTGGGTAGAAGCAGAAATTCTGTGAATTATTATGGTCCCACATGCTATAATCATTTGTCAGATACTTTGAAAACACTGAGCCTTGCAATGTTCAAAAATAGATTAAAAAACTACTTAATTGACCAGGCTTTTTACTCCATTGATGAATTCCTCAGCACTGAATTTCTGTTTTGATTAAGTTATATACATTTCTATGTTTTTATGTTGTGTTATGTAATATTTTAATATTTAATATGACTTGTGTAAACCCTTTTTGGTAATGACAATAAATAAAATTTTGTGGAACAGACGGCGATTGATTTGTCAATAAATCCCGCTCCTCTTCGTTATGGGTTACTTCAAAAAATAAATATTGAAACTGCCCGCTATTTCGTGAACACACCTCGTATGTTTATCCAGATCCAGAATAATTTTAATGATTTGTTGTTTGGAATCGCGTGTACGATAGCTCAATTTTAATTAAAATATGATCTTAATTAATGTTTAGTAATTAAATTTACAATAATTCTCCACTCGCGGTTGTTATGGTGCAACGATTGTTTCACCTGTTTATTTTAAATGTGGTTTAATAATAATTAAACAAACGGACCAGTTAACCCATTAAAGCCCATTGGCACATAAATGTGCCAGCGTTATTTTCTTTTATTTTTTCAAAACTCCCCAAACTGAGCTGTTCTAGATACATACTGAACTGTTCCTTGCGTAGTTATTTACAGGTCACAATTTTTTTTTAGATTTTACAGTGCTTGATTTTTGAGAAATTAATGAAAACCTAACCCACTCTGAAGCATCTTACTACACCTGTCTGCACTGATGTAAATATACATTTTTTTTCTACTTTTAATTACTTTACTAGTTGTTACATTTTTCGTTTTGTTATTGATAAATATTCATTGTAACGATATTCAACAAAACCATAAGTTTTTTTATAACATAAATTTTATTATGAAGGAAAAAAAACCATTGGCACATAAATGTGCCAGTGGGCAGACATGATGTCTATTTCAAAGATATGCATGCGCAGTTGGCCTTGTTCTATTTTTAGTATTTGAACTGTCAAACACGCACCAGTAGGTATTTATTACGTTCAGTACGCAATTTAGAAATTATTACTGGTACTTTACGGAAAAATAGAGTTTCAAAAGAATCAAATATGTCTGAGTATAATTTGTTGCTAAAACAAGCCGAGGAACAATGGAACTCAAAACCGATGGAAAGTTAGTACTTGTGCGGGGGAATGATAATTCCATTGTAACTGTATTATCAAACTGCTGTAATCATATGCTTCCTTTGAAAAATGTAGAAATATTCTATAACTAAAAAAAGTAAAATTCATATTCAAATGCCGCTTATAACAAAAATATGGGAGGCGTCGATTTTGAATGATCAGGTCTGTCTAGCTATGGAATGTCAATAAGGACTAAACAGTAGTGGTGGTCTTTCTTCAGTTGTTCAACCTAATCTACAAGTTTGGCTATTATGGAGAAGGTGTGAAAACAATAATATGCCGCTACTCGAATTCAGATGGCAACTTATTGCTTTATATTTATGGGCACCCTTCAATGAGACCAGGGCCATCATCAAGCGCATTATCACCAATTGTCAATTAGTTACGTTTGAATGAACAACATCACTTGATAGTCCAAAGTAGTGAAACATAGACAAAATGTAAAACATGTTCTAAACGCACCAGTTTTGAGTGTAATACCTGCAAAGTAGCCCTGCACCCAAAAACATACTTTAGAAATTTCCATAGAACATACCTTTTTATTATATTTCAATATCTCATCAATAACTGATGTAATTATTCAAAAAATATTTAGTTTTAAATATTTATGTAATGTTTCTCTTATGTTACTGTATGTGCCTGGTGGCACATTTATGTGCCACTATTTTTTTGGTACTTTTATTTTAAATAAATTTTAAATTTTGCGTATACAATGTTATTTCACATATATAAACAGCAACTAACGTGTTTTTGTTCTAATTAAAACAGACAAAAATTACGGGCACTAATGGGTTAAAACATTTCGCCGGTTCTCTTATTATTGTAGACATTTTAATGAAGTGTGGGAAGTTTACGCGAAAATGGTTTTGAGCAGTAATGTCGTATAACTTTTTTTGTCGTTAAAGAAGCAATTGTTTCGAGGGTTTTTCAATCTAGTCAAAACCAACCGTATTTATTTATAAATTTTTCCTTTTATGACACGTTTTGCCTTATACAGGCATCATCAGACTTCTGCAAACAAATTTATATTCTTAATAATTATAACAAACCAAAAATCTAACTTACAGCTCCACAACACAAAGAATATCGAGAAATTGGTCCTGCAAACGTCACATAAATACAAAATTTTCTTCTAGGTATACTATGAAATCACAAACAGGACCAATTTCTCGATATTTTATTTGGCGTTGGAAATATCGAAGTAAGTCAGTAATCGCACATCACACAATTAAAAATCCATTTGGGGCGATTTTGCTCGTAGTAGCAGAGAATTTGCTGCAGAGTTTAACAGGAGATATCCTAGTTATCATGGGACAGAAGTCAACTGGCAAGAAATCAGCCTCCTGGAAGTTAGACGAGTAGATAAAGAGAATCTTAAAAGAACCCAAAAATGGTTTCGAATACACGGGTTGATTTTATACTTTTTTATAAATATAAAATAATCCTATTTGAAAGGTCTAGTTATTATTTTATTTGAATACATGACATTGTTAACTAAAAAATATGTTAAATTTCCTTACGACACCTTGTATGTTTTGTTAATTACCGCATTGAGCTTTTAATTTTATAATTCAATACCTAAATTCTCTGTTCGACTATATTCAACATGGTACGTGTGTATTTACAGAGAAGCCGCTAAATTTTCATCAGCTTGACAAATCCAGTCCCATAAAGCTTACAACGCCACTCCACAATTAAAGCGATAGTCTAATTAATTTTCCTTACCTACGCAAATCCATTTCCAACGTCTAAACGTATTATTGTTTGCATGATTTCGTCATTCGTACATTTAATTACTGTTTTGAAGTTTGCAAAATTAATATTCCTCAGATACAGACAAATGAAAATGCATTTTCAGCTCTCCATACTAGAACTTATTGGGGTTAGAGCTAAAACTTGCTACATACTGATATTATTAGCAGGAGTGTGGCCCATTCAAACACAATGCTCGCTTCTGCTGCCAGAAGGTAATAATTAATACATGTTGTCCCGTGGTAAATGCCAGTCTTTTTTTTTGTTTCATTTTTGATTATTATTTTTTCAGACTGATATACCTTATTAGACCTTATTTTTGTTATATTTTTGATTTTTTTATGTATTTTATGAAATAAATGTTACCTTGGGGTAAGAGAGAAGAGCATCGCGAATGCCAAAGGCAACATTTCGAAGCTCTACCCGATGATTTGTAGAAGAAGCAAGATGCTCTTGCATGTCAAACTCCAAATGAAAAAAAAAGCGGGCGCCCTAGGTATATTTATAGATGCTGATTAACTCTTGAAAAACATTGAACATAGGCAAGAGGCTTAAAAACGAGTTCAAAAATTTAAAGAAATCATAATAAACTTATTCGAAATATGCAACAATTTTTCATAGCTAACTAAATACTTTTAAAAGTTTATTTCAATTATTTGAAACCCCCTGTAGATAACCTTAATTTGGTTACAACATCGGAAGGGCTCGGAAAAGCGCAACCAAACCAAATTTGTACCTCTTATACCGAAATCCCCATGTAATTACTTTTTTTATGGGATAGGTACATAGTATACCAGCGGCGGCACGCAACGCAAATAAAGCATTGCTTACCTTGCTTTTACTTAATTTAAAATCATCGCATAGGGTAGGTAGAGCAAGCTTCACAAAGCTCTACATTACCTATGCATATCATACAAGCAGTGCTTAAAAGGGCAAGAATACACTTTGTGCAGATGTGATAGAAAATGAAAAATAATTCGTTACATGCCAATCAGCTCTCCAAAATGGCAAACAATTAAATTTTAATTTCGTTAATTATCTATTTCTGTATTGTTTATTTTTCTTGGTTATTCATAGAACGCATTAATAAAACACACTATAATGAACAAATTATTAATATTTGAAAACCTAGGTATACTAGATACAAACTTAAAATTATTTCAACAGCAAAAACCCCAATAAACTTCCTATTTTAACAAACATAATTTTTTAAACTACTTATGAGTCTTCACAAATGAAACTATAAACATGCGATTAAAACAAATTGTTAACCACTGTGATAACTGATTTCAAAATCACCAGTATTTTAGATATTAAAAAAAAGCACTATGTAGGTACTTAGGTAAACAAAAAGCTACTTAAGTAGGACTTACCTTTCGTATTGTTGTTCAAAGTGTTTAATAAGGACGTCGCTGTCGATGTGATCCCAACTCGGGTTCTGCGGAATATCCACAGCATGACCGTCTCCGTGCAACCACGGCAACAATACGACTAAAAGAGTTACGGCACGGCCGGCGGGCGTTGTGTTTACGTATAACATTATATTGTACATGCTTTGGCGGCATCCAAAATATCTATAAGGGTTGTGTGCGTGTGTGTTCTATGATTGTTCAATCGAACCAGAATGATAGGTCAATTATTAAATATTTTGAGTAGACTTATGCGAGATTTTTTATTTTATTTACGAAAAATGTATTTACTTACTTATTATAGTAGATATTAAAACCAGGCTTAATTTTAGGTATATACAGGGCGTTACGAACAATAAACTGCGCCGATCGATTTGTTTATGCATAATAAATAATTGTTTTTTTTTGAAAAAAAATAATAGACAAAAAATTACGATTTAAGAACGCATCATTTTTCTATATACACAAAATGACAGTTGACATATTGCAATCAAACGTTGTAAACAACTAACGTTGCCAGATTGTAACTGATTTCATAAAGTCTAAATATGGTAATCTACTTTTCTAGGATCATGCAGATTAATTTTTTACTCAAATTAAATGTAGATATTGCGAGCAGCAAAGTATTGTACCATCACACAAAATTTTTCCATCAACGATTTTAGGATTTCATTTCACTGATCTGTTTACGAGTTTAAATTTTAAATGCAAGTGAGGTGAGTGAGTGGAAATAATAGAAGGATAACGCCTATAATACATTTATTAATAAAAAAATTAATGTGAACATAAATATAAATGAAAATGTTATAAAATTAATTAATAATAAACAAAGTAATAATGTCTCTTAAACTGATTTTGATACAAATATTGGGGACTGTTTTATGAATGCATCTAGTTTCACTTTGAACAGTTCAGACTGTATTGGCTCGTTAAGGCTGCACAATGGGTTTTTCACAATATATTCGACAAATATCTGCAATAGAAATAGTTAAATGCTATTAATAATCAACACAAATTTTACTCGTAATGTCATCTAAATATCTTAATACCTGGCTATAAATCTGTTGTAGCAGTTCCCTAACATTCTGCGAATGTATGTCCGTATTCAAGACGAATTTCAGTCCCGACGGTGTCTCGAAATAATGTAATGTATATTTAGACGTCTTGTAGTATAAAAATCCTTCTTTTGGATCTGTTGGTGATATTTTATTTACAAAGGATTTAATTGAAAATAGCATACCATACATTAGTTTTGCTTCCTACAATCAACACAACAAGCAATATAAATAACAAATTAAACTCATACCTAACTTATAAGTAAGTAAGTACCTCTTCTTTTGTCATCCCAGACTTCTTCAGTCTATTCCATTCGTTGTAATATAATAAAATTCCACTTTTATCGAATATGTAAATGTTGTATACAGTCATTTTCGTTTCTCTTCTATTAATAATGTAATATTTGTAGCATAATATTATAATATCTAACAAACTGGTACACTTGTAAATAAAACTAATTTTGAGGTTATGTTTTGTTTTTGTCACTTTGGTAATAAATATATTCCATATCATGAAGAGAATGGTAATATCATTGTCTTTAAAAACATCCTGTGGTAATATTATTGATTAAACATTTTTAAATAATAATAAAGGTCTTTTATTGCATATTTGACAAACAAGTAAATTATTTTTTTTTTTTTTTTTTTTACATATATACGCAATTGGGCGAGATTCAGTACGGTGCTATGCACATTTATGCATATAACCGTCTGTTCAAATTGTGTAGAAGGCTCAAATTTGCTGGGCTAATGTGACATATTCACCAGTCACTCACCTCACTTGCATCTTCTTATTTCTTATAAAAGAAACATGTATTTTTAACAGGATTCTCTCCTTTAGCATACTTCACTGTGAAAGAGGTCTTCATTAAGAAATACAAATAAGAAAATTATGAGTAAAATAGAAAATAATTCAACCCACATTGTTTGTGACATTATGGTAGTAATAGTGTCGCTTCTATCTTCTATTATCAAAGAATAATGTGATACAAGAATGGTCCTCTGCTAGACAACCCACAATACACTATAGGTAGATCGTTTAATATGAGCATTCGCCAATTATCAAGAAACAAACAAATTTATGTTTTTAAATCATTCCGAAGATACTAATATTTAATCATAATATTAAATCTCAAATGTAATTACTGTTCAATTATTGTTTGTGTGTTTGTTAGCACTTAGTATCGGCGGCTTTTTATTTTATTTGCTTTTCTGTGGTTGTAGTTTCCTATGACAACCCACCCCTTGGAGAGACATGCGCTATTTCCCTAAATCAGGAATATTGCGCTTGGAGTGAAAATACCTAGCAGCAAACTTGCTGAAAATTTCAGGACATCAACTAAAAATCAATATAATTTAATACTAAATTATAATTTGCTTATTATTACTAAATATTTTAACAATAACAAACCAGTTTATAAAAATTGTTAGTTTATATTTTCCATAATTATTACTAAGTACCTAAATTAATATAAGTATTTTGCTAAATTCAATATAAATAGGTACCACAAATAGCTTTATATATAATTAAAAAACTAGTGATATTAAGTGTAAATTAATTAATAGTGTTAATAAAATGAAAATAAATATATGTGTAAAGTATTATAAAGTGTAAGTCTACAAAAACCAAAATGCATTTGCATTTTGAAAGATCTTGTAATACAAAAAGTGATTGTGCTATATTATCGCTAACATGGATGGGTAAAGTGCCAGATGAGTTACCTGAGGTAATTATATTATAGTAGCTACCTAATTAAACACTTAATTAACAAGGAATACACCGTTAAAAATAGGTCGTCGTGAGTCGGTGTGATAATTAAGTTATTTTGAAATGATTTTATATCAACGACACCGGCTGAAATTAATTATTAATCTGTTTTTTCAAAGAGTTGTTAACTAATTATGTAAAACGTATGATCGATTCTCGATTAAATATGATTGAATATTGCTAATATCGACGTTGAAGAATAATGCCTAATTTTTAGTTACCAATTGAGTGACATGAGTCACATCAATTCAGATGAACTTAAACTTAATGGAGCAGTTATTTAATATAAACATACATATAGAAGCTATTATTTTTTTATTTAATATATTTTGTATTGCATTTTGTTAAATTTTAATTTTACTAAAACTTAAGATTTCTCTTATTACATTTAATCAAACGGTTCTGGCAACCTCGGTTATCAGTTGTCAAAAATCATTTTCCTCATGTGTCAAATACTCTGGCGTCGCGTCGTAACTCGTTATGTTTGATTTTATTAATTTGAAAGATTCTAATTATCATTGCTTAACAAATAACAAACTTATTTATTTGTTGAAACTTATTGCTTTTGAATTCACAGGACGAAGGATGGAAATTAAACAGAACCAATTACTACCAAGAAGGATGGTTAGCAACAGGTAATGTACGTGGAATTGTTGGAGTCACTTTTACCACTAGTCACTGCAAGAAAAATGTTGATTTCCCATTAAGAACTAATTACAATTTACGTGGACATCGGTCAGAGGTAAGAAGCAGATTACTAACTAATACTTTTTATTATACCTAAATGGATTTATTGCCTCATTGTTTGGGTGACAATTTTTTGGGACTTCTCACTCATTCGCGTGTTACCTACATTGTTGGCCTGATCATGAGTATATTATATATTGTAGCGAAACCGGTAGCCTTAATAAAACAATATTGTCTTAATTTTGATTTGAAATTTATTCAAAAATGAACTCACAAAGGGCTGTACAAATCGTCGATATTTTTTTTATCTCATAAACAACTTAAGGATTACCATCTATGTGTAATGTATCAGAATTTGTTTCCCGGCAGTTACTACCTTCTCGACTATTGTAATTTTCTTTTTTTTCGTTATTAGGTGATCATGGTCAAATGGAACGAGCCTTATCAAAAGTTGGCTTCCTGTGACAGTTCGGGGATTATATTCGTGTGGATCAAATATGAAGGTAGATGGTCCATAGAATTGATAAATGATAGAAATACACCTGTGACACATTTTTCCTGGTCACATGATGGGAGAATGGCCCTTATTTGTTATCAGGTATCGTCATAAATATTTAATTAATTATGTAATAAAATTATATCCATGGATATTTAGGATGGCTTTGTCCTGGTTGGATCAGTTGCGGGTCAGCGTTATTGGTCTTCAATGCTTAATCTGGAAGCTACAATTTCATGTGGGATTTGGACGCCGGACGATCAACAAGTCTATTTCGGCACTACGTCTGGTCAAATTATCGTAATGGACGTGCATGGGGCTATGGTGTCCCAAGTGCAACTCGGTGCGGATGTGGGTATTACTTCGATGGCGTGGTCCTGTGAAAAATTTAAAATGGAGGAGAATGAAGACGGTGAAGCTGCTGTCCCCAATTCAAGTGGGTGCATAACTTGTTGGACAAAGCAAAGTGACTTTCCCGATTTATTTTAGGTGAAAAACGGTTTATCTTGGCAGTATCGCTGCAGAATGGTTACATTTATCTTTTATCAACGTTTGACGATGTCGCCCCAATTCAGATCAACACCGGTTTACAGGGACCACTATGCATGGAATGGAGTAACTCCAGGGAATACTTAGCAGTCTCTGGGATAACTCTAACTTCACCAACACTAAGTTCACCGATGGAGTACACGAATATTTTGAAATTTTACAATGAGAAAGGTGTTTTGTTGTATCAAACTCAGATACCGGACAAGCATGTAAGTTCCATATTTTGGAGATTTTTTTTTTGTAAAATTTTCGATCTGTTGCAGGCTAGAGTATCGACGTTAACTTGGGGCCACAATGACAAACGATTGTTTCTAGCTACCGGCACACAAATTCACATTGCTTGGGTCGCTAAACGAATAGCTTCTTTACAGCTATTGTGCCGATTAAGAATCTACAATTTAATTCAATCGGAAACCATGTTATGTAGATTGCCTTTACCGTTCCGGCTTAGGAATATTATAGGGAATTTGTATGCTCAAACCATAAGGGTAAGTTGTAGTGATCATTATTTGAATCTCGCCTGCATCCTTTCTTATTATCTCTTTTTAACATAAATACTACAGACGAACATTCAAAATCCCTTCAGCACTTATCTATATTCTATGTGGTTACAGTTTTAAGATATCTTGGAATTTTCAGTGCTATGTTCCCGATTCAAATGCTCTTAGGGAATTCGTATCAAGGCCACCGATAGGATCAGTTCGCCTGCACTGTACAATGATTCGTCACGATGACGAGAGTAACTTATCATCAGGAACTTGTTATACATTGTATTTGGAATACCTTGGTGGATTGGTACCGCTGTTGAAAGGCAAACGAATCAGCAAAATTCGTCCGGAATTCGTTATATTTGATCCACAAGCCGAAGGTATTAGTTAAGTTTAAGATTTTCACGTAGGTAAAGATTGTTTTTACAGATATTCAGTACAATTCATCTTCGTCTGAATCGAAAAGTTCGTCATCTGACGCGTACGGGAAATACAGCGATTCTTCTGACACTGAAAGGGAAGACGGATGCACTGGTTCGCCTAGACTGCAAAGACGTAGGAAAAAGAAACAAAAACAACAAATCACAAGTAATTGTGATGAAATTAGACATAGGTTTCAAAAACTTGAAGGTGGAGGAGATATCGATACCGAGGATTTATCGTATGTTGACACACTACCCGAGGTAAATTTCAGTAACTTCCTCAACATGAGTATGATCACAGTTTTTTTTGCAGCATGTTCGGTTGGTTGAAGTCACATCCAACATCTGGGGCACCAAATTCAAGATTCACGGTCTAGCGAATGTGGTTCCTGCGAACTTGGGTCAAGTAACGTACAAAACGTCTTTGTTGCATCTTCAACCGCGTCAAATGACGTTGGTCATGACTGAGTTACGGGATGATTTCCCTGTGGGACCTGATCCTAACTTTAATCCCAACGTATTTTCTGAGGATGAAGAGGATGTGTTGCAATCGGAGATTATCAAAGAGAAACCGTCACGATTGTCGGTGGAGAATTGTGTACCGATTGCACCGATGTCGCCGCGTACCATTGCTATCAACAAACAAAAGTATTTGGAGAGTGATAATGATAATAAAGGTGGTGATGGGGAAGGATTAGACAATGTCCGTCCACAAAATTTGTTGCGTCCAAATGCTAATGGCACACAAAATACTAGTAGAATTGGTATTGTAAGTAAAAGTAGCGGTAATCAGAAGCAGCATGCGATTTCACCAATTTGTTGCGAGGTAAGTTCTGTTCCAGGGTTCGAGGGGACCAAATGAAATTTTGCAAGATTCTACGAATAATGAATGTCAGTGTAGGGGACGCTTGCAATTTTTTTCGGGCAGTCTTTGTATTTACGTCTTGATACAAAACTACTTTGTACATTTCAGGTGTCTGTACCATCGCTGCAATCACCGAAAAATGCTGTTGCTCCCAGTGATATCATCTTCGATCGTCCATCTCCGATGATATCCTACCCAACTAACAACAATACTAACACATTCTTACAGGTTAAATCAAATCTAGAGGGTGATCAAGCAAAATCCACCGGACAACGCAAATGTGAAGATAAAAAAGTGCAGACAAATAGTGCTAGTGTCTTTAGGGAAGTTAGATTTCAGGATGAGGATAATAGTCATAACATATCTGCTCCGTCTACTTCTTCGGGAGTTACTAGACAAATTCCACCGCCGTCATCGCTGTTGATCGAACCTATGGTATGTATTCAACTGTAGTCTCTTAGAATGTTCATAAAGACCTTATCTGAAAGATTGGGAACAAGTTTATTCACAGAGAAATTTGAGAAGAATTTACAAAATGATTGAAACTAAAGAGAATATGAATTATGATAGAACACAAATAATATTACTTACAGTAAAAATTTAAGGCACTCGGTCAACTTTACTAGATACTTTGAGGTACTTCCTCAACAGTATCGATACGCAAATTCGTGATTTGCTTGATATTAGGATCGAAAACCAGCGACTTGACTGCGTGAACGAGGCTAGGAATCTGGGCGTTACACTTGACACTGGTTTGAGATTTCAGAAGCATGTTAGTTGTTGTGTCAAGAGGGGATTTGCTAGCTTAAAGTTGATTTTTAACTAAGGTGAAGAAACTTCTGTGCGATTCATTGGTGTTGTCACACTTTAATTTCTGCGACGTGGTGTATGGACCTTGTTTATTGACAGTAGATCAACGCCGTATCCAACTAATGCAAAAGCGTGAGCGTGGTATTACCGCCAAAACTCGAGAGATAGGATGGCTTAAAATGAACGAAAGGCGAACATTTCACTCCTTAACGCTTTTTAATAAAGTTTTATTGAATAGATGTGCTGGGTATTTATTTACTATAGTTCAGTTTAGAGGAACAGCTCATGATATTAATATTAGACACAAATTAACGCCTCCTGCTCATCGATCGGTTATGTACGAACGGTCATTTTCAGCTGCCGAATGATGTAAAGCTTCTATCAGGACATAGATTCAAAGCCGCACTCCGTCATTGTCCATTCTTTAATTTGAAATTGTTAAGGTCAGTAATGTAATTGGTATCTGTTTAGGGTTAGGTGGGTTAGAGTAAGCTTTTTATTGTATTTTTTATTTCAACAAATTGTGTTTTGCATTGGACTTGGTTTAAAATTTGAAAAGTCCTCTAAATTAAGTTGTTGTTTTAATAAGGTATGTTTTGTATTTATTCAAGTAAGGTTTCCTTTTTTTTTCTTTCTTCAATGGACAATTACTTTTAAGTGGTTAAATTAGGAAGCAATAAGCTTCAACTTCGCCTATTGTATTTATATATATAATTACAATAAAGTCATTTATTATTATTATTATTATTAATACTACCAAACAACTAATTATTTCAGGTGCGCAGTTGCAGCGTGGGTTACTTGGATATGGTCGACGTCCAGTTAGTGCCAAATGATGCGCGTATTCTTATGTTGAAACGAGATATTCCTAAACGTTTAGTTCTAGTCAATAATAGCAGTGATAAAATCGAACAGAATCGGAAACATCAAAGCAGACTACGACATAAATGTGGTGCTAATGGTAAAATGAAGAATTTCTCCAAATCCAAGAGTTTGGATTCCAGTGATATTTTTGAAAATAATGTAAGTTTGTACGAATTAATACTTGCACTTTTCGAACTATGAAAAATGTGACTGACAAATGACATACAGTGGAGTCTCGATAACGTGAACTAATTAGGGATGAACGTGTCTTTCCGGCTAAAAACTTCCAGTACACTTGGTTGTGATCTATCTATCTATAAGTCCTTGATTATTTCTTCAAGCTTCCGTAAAAATGGTAAAACGGGCTCGGGCTGGGAAGATAGTTTTTCAGCAGAAATTGATAGGAAGCGTATGCCAAATCTTTTCTTGAACTTTTGCAGAAAAAGTAGAATATCTGTCGTACATTTTCTCGTGAAAATATTTGGCTTTCTCTTTAAAATTAATCCACTTATTAATGCATTCCTCTTTCGTTTCCGCAAAAACCACTTATCCAAGGCTTTTTCCAATAGCGGATATTCAGAAGGTCTAAGAGATTTTCGTTAACCTGGTCCAGAAAATGTCAAGGCAACTATTTATTTATTTATTTATTCATTTACGGACTTAAGTCCATTATACATAACACAAATATAAATTTAATTACATCAAGATTACAGAACCATAAAAAACAATAATACAATAATAAGCATACAGCTAAAAAATTCAAACATCTCGAAGAGCTGAACATAAAAATGAAATATCAAACAATAACACATTAATAACAATAAAACAAAATGTCTTAGCGAATGTGATGACGTTGTCGCAAACCCTTAACAAACTCACCGTAAGGTGAAAAAAAATCGAGATCCGGATCGACAGCCAGGTGACGATTAGCCGATCTCAAAACTCGTGGAATAAATCCATGAGACGTACAATTTCTGCGACAGAACGGCTCATGAAACAGCCGAGTACCTCTGACCCGACGCACTGGAACGCGAAAGGTAATCTCGCTCAATAAGTGCGAAGAGGAGACTAAACCATTCAACACCCTGTACAAAACAATCAGATCCTTCACGCTTCTCCGCTCAGCCAAAATGGTCAATCTCAAATCATCGCACAGTGAAAAGTAGTCGTAAGTATAATCTGGCGGTGGAGGACGTCCAAGCTTAAAATGCATAATTCTTAAAAATTTATGCTGAACCCTCTCAATACTGTCCACATGACTTGCGTAAGACGGATTCCAAACCGCCGATGCATATTCCAAATGTGGTCTGACCAATGCATTGTATAGTAGTCTAATCGATCTTATATCTGTGAAATCAGAAGTAATACGTTTAATAAATCCTAACATTTTCAATGCCTTAGTTGTCATGCAATTTATGTGATCCACAAAGGTCAAGGAATGATCTATCCTAACACCAAGATCAACCACAAAAGTCCTACAAGTCAAGCGAGTGTCGGAGATAACGTACTCATACAAGAAAGGCTCCCTCGCACGATGAAAACCCACATAGAAACACTTTGAAGCATTAAGCACCATTTCATTTCGGTCACACCAATGCATAAGTCTAATCAGATCATCCTGCAGCAAATAACAATCCGTCGCACAGCCAATCTTACGATAAAATTTAAGATCATCTGCAAACAATTTAAAATTACTATAAAGAAAACATCGTTCAATATCATTAATAAACAAATTAAATAAGAGTGGTCCCAAATGTGAACCTTGGGGCACACCTGATGAAACATGAACTATTGAAGTAATTTCGTTTTTTTTTTTCTTAATTGCACACACTGTGGATTTGGCTATTCCATACTGTTTTGCTAAAAAGGACAATAGTTGGGCTTTTTTAGTTGCCAACAAAGGGAATGCCGTAAAACGGTATAAATATTTTTGGCGTTCACGTTTTAGAATAGGCTGAATGCCAATTTGGCCGTTTACGTTTAGGGATGTTATCACGTTATGGGACGTTCACGTTATCGAGACTACTGTAATAAACTTCTTATTCCTGAAGGCGTTCCATCTATATTTAACGAAACTTTCGATCGTTTTCTTATTTCAACAAACCAAATTTATAAATTATTGTTCAGCTTTAATTCATAGAACGGTTCGTGCCAAATTCGAGAGCTCTAATTGTGTTTTTGTTTTAATACTTTCACAATGAAGCTGAACATATTGTTGCACGAAACTTTCTATGAATTAAACTCAATAAATTTGACTTTTTATTTAAGAGAAAATTATTCAAAGGGATAAAAAAACGTAAACGAAAATTATTGATTCGTCTCCCTCGTCTTCCATTGGATTTTATGTAGCATCTTGCTAGACCGGTATGTGAAATTTTTTACTGACATGGTAAATTTATTTTCAGAGTCATAGTTTTGTTTTAAAAGAGAGTAAAATACCGGAAATTGATGATAAATCAGATGAATCAAAAGGAAGTCAGCTGACAAATTCTTCAAATAATGTTAAAAGCAGTAGCAGTAAAAAGACAAATAGCAGTAGTAAAAGAGATTTTTTCTCATCACCTCTGATGCGGAGGAAAAAACAATTGGATAATAATAACGTAGTAAATAATAAGAAGAATCGTGGTAAAACTAAGAATGAAGACGATGTAGTCCGTCAAAGTTGTGAGAAAAATGGTATTTAGTTCCTAAGTGATATCAGGCTGTTTTTATGTAAACATTTTGTAGGATTTTCAATACATACTCAAGCTTTAATGAACTTGGAGAAGCTGATAACGAAGTTACGGGAAGATGACAATAATAAATCTACACCTCTATCACCACGACTGCCAAGGAGTTCTCCTTCATCGCCAGCACCTTCTAAACGAGGCATGTGTAATTTACACAGGGCGGCCCAATGAATATGAGCAAAATAAACTCAACAATATGAATGCCAAGAAACGGCTTTTGATTTTGATCAAATTCATCGAATTCTGTAGTAGGAAATGCCTTTGTTTCGTAACCACTAGGCCGCCCTTCATTACTTTTGTAGTCTACATCAATCTGTTCTTTGTGATTTTTGTTTTGTTTTACTTTATTTAGTGCAAAGACCTCAATCAGCATCGCCCATACGAAGACGTCTGTTAAATAGTCCATTATTAGGGAGGAAATCAAAGAAATGCCGCAATCAAGAGAGTTCAGACGATGAAGTTAACGCGTCCGGTGATGAAATTTTTAACGGTACAAACTATAAGGATTTGGAAACGTTTCAAAAGTCCCAGTTGCGACAAAAAGTGAGTTATTGTGTATACAAATAATTATGGTGTAATTAATTGCGGGATTTTTCAGTTGAAACGTGGTAAAATAGAGCCCAACGGCAGTAGTTGTAATAATCAAATTATACCGCAGAGACGGGAATTTGTAATGCATAATAAAGCACCAATGTGGAATGAGAGTAATCAGGTGTATCAGTTGGATTTTGGGGGAAGAGTCACACAGGAATCGGCGAAAAATTTCCAAATCGAATTTAGAGGCAAGCAGGTAAATATAGGGCATAAGGGCAGGACTCCCTGATTTCGTGAACCAACCTTAAGATGTGAATAGACGATTTTCTTGGGAAGGCGCTCCGTTGGCATGGGAATTAGTGGCAAGTCCATCAAGCTGGTGCCTGGCGATCATCGCCTCAATATGCTTGTTGTTTCAGCTTCCTCCAGAACGCTGATATTTGTTCGTCGGTCCATTTAATTCCTAGTTATAAATAGGACTTAACTGGCGTATATTCTATTTTTTTTTAAGGCTGTTTCTTCAGCAATTTATTTTTAATTTCAGGTAATGCAGTTTGGTCGTATTGACGGAAACGCCTACACACTCGATTTCCAATATCCTTTCTCAGCTTTACAAGCATTTGCTGTGGCTTTAGCGAATGTTACGCAAAGATTAAAATAAAACCAATTGATTTTTATCAAATTTAGTACAACTGGAACTAATGATTTTTGTTGCAGGATGTCGCAATTTATTTTTTATTCTATTGATGAATGTTAATTTGTCAAAATTTATGTGCCAAGTTTTAGAAGAATTCTTAAGTGGCACAAAAAAATACTCAAAAATTTTATTATAGCTAATGTTTGTGTTGCAATGAGGCTTTTACAAATTTTACGACTTTGGTATTAGAATTCTGAGGCTGACGACACCGTTATAATCGCGGATTCATTGGGGGGTCTTCAGATCTTGCTTGATCTCTTTAGAAAAGCGATCGACAAAGTACAGACAGCTCTAATGATTGCCAACGTTCCAAGAGGACAAGGCACGTGAAGAAGAAGAAGAAGATATTAGAAAACTTCTTATAGAGTTAAAAACTTATGTAGAGTGTGGCACTCAGGGTCTTCTATTCTGTAGAGCGGTGACAGCAAATCTTGAAAGCGTACCATGTGATCCATGCTCTCCGTGCTGGATAGATGCGGTCCTCCCGAACTCACAAATAATTCCAAAAAGATAAAGAAAAATATGCAAGTAATTTTCAATAAACTGTTAGGGTCATTCTACACGAACCACAATAACGCGACCGTTTGCCGGCGAGCGACACGCGTGTGTCAGAACCACAGAGTTTAAATGGGGCATACTATACGGGCAACTTTGCGGTCGCGTGTGGACGCGTTCGTTGGCGTGCCGGCGTGTTGAAGGCAAGAGGTCGCGTAAAAGTCGGCGTGTCATTCTACATGTAGCTACTTGCACGCGTCTGGCCGGCCGAGGCGATTTATTATTATTTTCATCAATCCACGATTTTGGTCTTTGCAAACACTATGTTTGACACTGAAAGATTTATACGTGAAATCGAGAATCAACCTCCTCTATTTATATTAAAAGTAAGGATTATTGTTAGAGGGATGTGAAAGTAAAGTGTTGAGGGATATCTCCGATGTTCTGCGAAGTTCAGATGAAACACCCCTAAAGTCAGGCGATTAGCACCAACCGGGTGTACCCACCAACGTCTTTTTTTACGTTTTTTGGCCAACAAACTTAATAGCGTTAATTGGTGGACAGCGATACACCCAACTTGTACGGGATCCATAACAAATATGAGCCGTTTTGTCGCTAGTCTAGAATGGGTCGCGTTTCCCTCGCCGATTATACGCGCTACAAAGACGCGGCGTCTACACGCTCGTATAGAATGGGCAAAATTTTCAAGCAACTGAGCGACTAAACGGTCGCGTTTTTGTGGTTCGTGTAGAATGGACCTTACAAGAAACAACAATTATAGCAAGAAATTGGTCGTAATTATAGATGATTTACACAATAATAATTTGCAATCCATGAATACAAACAAAACACAAGTGCTTAGTAGGTACCATATTAAATGTAATTATTATATTATCATAATTTTTAGAGTTGTTTTATTAGCAAAAAAAAAAATAAAGAAAAATAATACAAATTTTTGTACCAGATAGGGATGTATTAGGTAATTTAAATTTAAAGAATAATGGAGCTTTTACATACTACGAGGGTTCGCTTTTATGTTTCTGGGAACAAAACAAAACTTTTGGGAACAAACTATTTTACTGCTGTTCTCGAAACATTTTTGCCACTCTGAAATGTTATATCTTAGAAAAATGGTTCAGAAAAGCTTCGACCGCTTTGTGAGGTGGTGAAAATCGCTTGAAACTTGTTTAAACTCTTACCTACTGTCTCACTGTGACAAACTACTGAATCGATGTCTAAGGTATCGTGCATTTCGCATTAACAAATGTATATAGTGATGGCAGAATGTCAAAAACACCATCTAGTGGCCGTTTGTAAAAATATAAAAGTGACCCTCGTATTAATTAATATTTGTTACAGGGTCCCATAAATATATTATTATTCCCTGCAAATTTAATGATATTGTGGTGTATATTTATTGTAAAGCTGTTATAGTTTTCAGTTTCATATATATGATTTTAATTTGACTGCTGTTATGGTGTTAATAATATGTTTTCGGGACAATGAAAATTAAGGAACCATTTTTATCGTTTTTAGAAATTTATTGGATATTTTAATATACAGTGTGGCACAATAACAAAACAGTTTTTTTCGAGTGTGTATGAAAAAATTCTTGGACGCGTCAATTTTATTTGCAAAGAGTGCGTACCCCTTCGAGACGTGGGGGTAAGTAGGTCGGGTGACATCTTATTTTGAAGGCATTTTCATTCTCTTGACTCATCTGTTTTTTCTTATATTCGTTTAAGTATTTCATTCAAATGTCTCCCTCAAAAACAAAATCGACATCTCCAACAATTTTTACGCAAACATAATATATTCGAAAAGACCCCTGTCTTGATGTCATTGGGCGACCCTGTGTATATAGCTTATATATTTTATGAAAATATTGTATTATTATAATACCTATAGTTCTATTGTATGTATTTTTAATTTTAATGCATAATAATAATTTGATTAATTATTTTTTACTTTTATATTATTTATTAATGTTTCTATATTTATTCTATTATTTTTATTGATGTTATAAATAAAATATCGTTTACTCTATAAAATACGTTCTTAATTTTTTTTTAGAACAAATTCTGTACCTAGTGTGAATGAAGTTGCTCTTTCGTGGAGTGAAAATCCTAATCACTTTTTGTTGTTGTTTGAACACTTAATAATTGTTGCGAATAATTATAATATTTCATCCCTATAATAAATAGTATTTCTATCTTCATTTGAATTCTAACTGAAATTTTGTTTTAAGTAAACATAGGTATAGCAGTAAATTCACAAAAAATATATTGTTATCAAGTTATTATATATTGGCATTTAAAAAATATTAGCAGAATTTTGTTTCGATTCAATGTTTCCGTACCGGATGTATAGGGTGTATCATATGGCTTAAATCCGGTGGATTTTTCTCGAAATCACTTATCTCTTGCATACCGCTGGCGACAATTGCCCACAAGTCCGGATATTCTTTTTTGTATGTGTTGTACCATTTCGCTACCAGTGGATAATCGGATATACTGAAATTAATTGCCTCCAAACACATTGTGGCTGTTACAAGTTGAAAATCGGCTATTGTGATGTTATCTAAAACATTTTTTATAATTCGAAAGAAGTAGTCCATACTGAAGTGGAGTAGAATAATTTAATATTCTTGAAATAAAAGTCGACCTCCACACAATATTGTGTGGAGGTCGACTTTTATTTCAAGAATATTTCATTTTTTATAAGTTTATCAAGAGAATGCCTTAAGTATTAGTTTTCAAATGGTTTATGGTAAATGATAATTTGACATGACATCACAGACACTCATTCTTTGCCAACCACTTCATACTTTACCACGGGCATAGGATATTCTACACCACAAAAATGGATTTATTATTTCCATTTTCAAGACCTGCAAATTTCGTTAAATTAGTTTCTTTTCTTTTTTAGAGGAGAAATCAGTGCTGCCGCGGCTTGTTTTCAAAACGTACTGAGTCTCTGACAGAAAACGTACTGAATTAGTAAAAAACGTACTGAATGACGGGAAATTCAAAAATCTACCAAGAGTTTTTATTGAAAATAGCGTTTTGTGCATTTCAAAACTATTGATAAATGAAATAAAATATTTGTTTTATTTCAACAAAGAAAAACCAAAATAAATTTAACTCACAACAACAGAATACATAAATTGGTTCATATTAATTATTAGTTACATTGTAAATAAAATCAAGTAATTAATTCATCGGGGACCTCCCATGAAAAACAAGTATTATTTTTTAATATTTCTTTAGAATGAAGTAAGTTTTCCACTATAGCTACATTTAAACTGTTTCTATATTTGTTTTTTATTTTATTATGTTCAGAAAGAAGTCGAAATTCCAGATTCAAATCTACAATGAAATCAACTTTTATTATATTTGAAATCATCCCCACTAACCGCGATAAACTAGACTTATCATCATTAAACATATTCCTGATGTCTAATACATTTGAAATTTCATTAAGGACTTCATTGGAAAAATCGACCCTGGTTCTAATTTCTGAACACAACGTCACATAAAAGTTTAAACAATTTACTCGAACTTGATCGACCACTGGCTTGGATAATTTATGGAAATTCTTGGCAAGTGTCAGTTCAAAACTAGCACCGAGGTAAATATCTTCAAGCTTTTTAAAATAATCAGGATTTCGAGGATTAATATTATTAATTGGAACAGTATTAACTATTTCATTCTTTAAATAAAATTTTGAAGTTCATGGATATAGTGGGAATTATTTTGTCTATTCTAGGCGATTCGCTTTGGAATTTTAAGTTCATTTTACAAATAATTTTTAAAATATGATTCAAAAATTGAAAATATAATTTAAAAATTGGGTTATTTAAATTTCCCTGGCTCCATAAACATTTTCAACTAGCGATTCATTTTGAAAGTAGAGCGATAAAGCGTTCCACTGTTCCAATATTCGACTGACAACAGCCTCCAAAGAAAGCCACCTTGTCTGCGCCGGTCTCAACATTTTGTGCGGTTCAGCTCCAACAAAGTGCTGAAACTCTTTGAATTCGTGTTGCCTCTTTGCACTATGTGTGAAATAATTATAAATACTACGCGCAAAATCTTCTATTTGATTTGGCAATGTGGCACATAAATAATGTAGTGAATGTGAAAGGCAACCTATGACAAATATATTGTGCAAAATCCCCTGAAATTTAGCCTTTACTTTATAGAGTTTATCCACCAGCCACTAGAGGGCAGCAGTAAGAAAGTTTAATTTTTAATTTAAGAGTAGATCCCCTATTTTTCAGTTTTTATTAATTTTTTGCAGATTGTGTTTGACTTTATTGCCTTTTTGGGATTTCGTACTGAAAATGAGGGTTTTTTCAAAACGTAGTACTGACGTACCGAATTTGTTAATTTTGTACTGAATTCAGTACAATTGTACTGAAACGGCAGCACTGGGAGAAATGGCTGTACATTAGCCAAAAGAACCTCGTAGGAACTTGTTTGGGTTGCTAGGAGCCCAAATAAGTGGCGGAGCGGTTAAACTCAATTTATTGCACATCCAAGGGCGACTTTTAACTTACAAATTCTCTAAGGCATTGGTGATTTATAATATGCGACATCTTTTAACATTTTATTGTATTACTACAGTGAGAGCCCAGATAAACATAACATACTTAACTTTGGGTGAGAGTGTCTCGGTTCAATGCCGTGCAATAGAGTAGTAGAGTCAATGGATATCTGTTTTTTAATTGGTTGGACAATTTTTGCTTTACTATGGCCGCAGGTTTTCGGTGTTGCATAAGTGGTCGAAATGAAGGGTGCTTTTCGAAAACTTGAGTTTTACTAATTACCTATCAAATATAAAACTTATTTTTCTTACAATGTTGTAAATACTGGAAGGAAATGTGTAATATCTATTAAAATCAGTAAAAGAGAGGTAAATACTGGAAAAATATTTTTTTAATACCATTAAAAATCTACATAAATAAGTACGTAGGTATACCAAAATTAGGTTTTTGAACATAATATAACTACAATATCCTTGTATCATCAGGTAGTGATCTTTAGACCGATCTATCATTTCGTTGTTCTGCTGAACGCTCTTTTTAGACATGATGCAACAAAAGTGAAAAGTGTCAAGGTCAAGAACATAACCTAATTTATTTGATATTATTATTTGTCATCACAAAGAAAATTAAAAATGTATCATTTACGTTTAGTCTAGTGTTTTGTTTGTTGTAGGAATTATATTTTCAATGATATCCTTACGGAACATTTAAGAGGCTGAATAAAAATCTTAAGCAACATGGATGTTTCAAAATCAAAATAAGTACCTTTGTAAGAAAAATAAGAAAGTGAAGGTGGTAAATACTTTTAACTAAAACCAATAAAAATACTTAATATTCTAAGATTTGTAAGAAAACGAGTTGACACCTGGTCATTAGAGAAAATTGATTGCGCAGACGCGGCGTTTTGATAATTGATTTTAGCTTATTTTTGCGTTTAATTTATACTGTTGCATTGTTATTCCCTTGTTTCAATATTATTATTATTATTATTGGCAATAACAAACCTGATGCTGCATATTTAGTGCCTAATCGCTTTAAATACGTGTTAAAATTATCCAAAGCAATTTTGGTTTTCTTCAAACTTAATGGAGTTCGTTTGTAGTCAAAGAATATTGGCGCCATCTATATAAGTAAATAGAACATAATTATCAAAAAAAAATAAAAAAAAAAAGCTTTTCTGAAATTAAATACACACCACGTGTTCGGAGATGTATCTGTAATACGTGGACAAATTGAAGCATAATCGATGGTTTACGATGGCTCTTTCATTCACTTCTTTAGGATATAATGTGTCATCTTTAGGATATTTATCAGCTAAATATTGTAAAATGGCGTTACTAAAATCATCTTATTAATATTCATCCAACTAAAAAAATAAATAAATTGCCTAGGTACCTTTCTCCTAACAGAAAACCATCATCATCTAAAACTGGTATCTCTTTTTGAGGATTTTTCTGTAACAAAATATTAATACCTCATTAATACGAGGGTTGCCCGTTTTATAACAACAATTTTGTGGCATAGCGGACAAAATTATTGTTTACTGACTGTACAAGGGATTTTGTTTAATCGGACTGAGGCATGTGTGTGACGAAGCGTGTAATAGTGCTGTTATATACATAAAAGGTAAGCCTCATACTGATACAGTAGTTCAGGCTGCAATTATTGTTATTACCTGTTCAAATTCGTCTGTCATATGCTCGCCTACACCGAAATCAACATTGATGTGGTTGTATTCTATGTCCAGATATTTTAGGGCTTGTCTTACAGCCAAAGATGGTGGGCCATCCGATACAGCGTACAATGTTATTGGCATATTTAAATCAAAACCTTGAAACTAGTTAAAAAACAATTGTTAATCTAAATTCTAGACTATTTTCCTTCAAAAGTTGAAAAAGAACCGCCCCAGAGACCAATTAATGGGAATTTTTTGTCGCAAAAATATTTGTACGAATCAGACTGTGTATTAATCCGAATAAATTAAAAATAAATATGTTTCAAAAAAGCATAAATTTAAATAGATTTCAGAATATTTTTCCCGCGGCGCACGTTACTGCAGGACATCATGTATAATTTGCTACAAAAAAATCCTGTATTGATTGGTCTATAATAAGTAAATCTTATGTTTATGATTATTTTAATTTATTAATTACTGTAATTTCAGTACTTACATAAAAATATGTTGACAACACTTGTGCTGCTGCAATGTAGGTACTGGTGAATGTTTTATAATTACATGATAAATAATATAATCAAGCAAGGTTAAATTAAATATTAATTGTACTACTCACTGTGTTCCAGTCCCAAACAACTTTCATTTTTTGTTGGTGTCTATTCCACTAAAACTGATATACCTACGGATTACACAGCCTCCCAAAAACATCGGAATATGGCTAAATACGAGATTTGCCTCACTAATAATTTTAGTTTTAGTCATGACACATCTCAAGGGATGAGATGGTAAGCAAACACTCGAAGACGACCCTCGGGCGGCCTATTGATGTGACCACTGCAGCACGATATTGACAAAATCGAAAAAATTATATTTGACAAAGTGTATTAGGGTAAGACGCTGCAGATACCTATTGAAAATGAAAAATAATGCATTTTTATGTTCTACACTTTATCCCCTATCAATTAATGATTATTATGAAACGAGAGTAGTATTTTTTCTTTTTCTCTTAAATTTAAACTTTCCTTATACAAAAACATACAATTTATTAAACGGCATTTTCACAATATCCGTATATCACATGAAATTAACAATTTTAATTAATTGATCACCAAATTAATGATGATAACTTCCATTTCATTATATAATTAATTGAATTCAATAAGTAGTAAGCTGCTTACATAAATAAACGATTTGATAATAACTACAACTATTTACAAGTTAATTAATTAAATCTATGTTAAATTAAATTACCAAATAATAACGCACAAATACCTATATAAATTATTACAATTATTATATTGAATATGGATCCACATAGTTGCTGTAGACGTAAGGGACTTCATCTGAAACAATTAGTTGAGAAATCGGTTACATATTTAAATTTAGGACGTAGTCCACGGCTCACAGTGAAATTGCAGGAAATATTGAATATAACAAAACACTCTTACTATTCTTAATATTTAAAATATTAATGAGGGGAATAATAATATGCTGTCTCCTCCACTAAATCTCAATATATATTTTCATAAATCTGGTTGGATCCTAATTATAATTGGTTTTTTATTACACACATGTTTCGGCCATATATATGGTCATCCTCAGTGTTATATATAAAAGTTACATTGTGTCATATTATATTGAAGTTTACTGGAAGTTATATTTGTATATCTTAACTAAAAGAACATTATTCTTATAAGATTTTGGTTTTCTTTTTGTAGATCATTATTATTTTCTAACTATAATTATTGTACTGATCAAAGAAAAATCGAAATTCTATAAATATTTGTTTAATCAAGAAAATAATAATGTTCTACAAAACAAAAACCTTATAAGAATAATGTTCTTTTAGTTAAGATAGTTTTACAAATATAACTTTAAAAAAAAAAAAAATTTCGTTCCAATATACTTCAATATAATATGACACAATGTAACTTTTATATATAACACTGAAGATGACCATATATATGGCCCAAACATGTCTGTTATAAAAATAATATATTGAGATTTAGTGGAGGAGACAGCATATTATTATTCCCCTCATTAAATTGAGACTCCACAGAAATATGGACTACTTCATGAATTTAAAATATTATATTATACAGGGGTTTCCAAATTGGACCCTTTTGCTATTTATATAGAGAAGATATCCAAATAGTAAGTGAGAAAGCATTGGAGCAATTTTTAAGAGAAATTCAGATTAGTGAAAACTTTTTTATTTATTAATATTTTTAATTTCCCTAATACACTTTGTTTGCGAGAGGAAGAAAAAATTACAAAAGTTACATTTAAGGTTTTTGTTATAAATTTTCAGTCCAAAAATTATTACAATTTTCAAAATCCTGGAGGGTTCATAAGCCTCATTACCGACTCCGATTTTATATTTTGTATATTTAATACATTACTTACTATAAAAACTATAATCGCTTTGGACCTTCCGGTGTTAACTCATACGCTATGGATTTGACAACATTTAAGCTCGGTCTAATCCCTCGAGTTTTGTCAGTCATTATCGTTCTCGTCCTGTAATTCCCCGACTTCTGTCTGTTAGTCGTTCTCAATTTACCATGACTACTTTTTGCTGGTGTGTCGAACACATGCATAACCTGCATTGGCGGAGCTCTAAAGTTGGCTGTTTGAAATTGTGATGGACTGTTTAAGGTTGAAGTCGATGGTACAGGAGTCGGTAATAACATGAAGTGATTGTTAGAACTTGAAGCCTTTAAATCGATAATATCTTGCGCAGGGTTAAGTGAGAATTGATTGTAACTTAAAGGTAAGGTATACGAATTATCGTAGTTTGGTGATTGATAATACGATTGTTGGTCCTTGAAGTTTGTTAGATCTGAATAAGGTTTTGGTAACTCCTGTTGGAAATTAATCAAGGCCTTCTCACCTTCGGTGAGTTTAGGATATTCTGAAGAATATGGAAGGGTGTTAGGTTCAATTGACGGGAGAACTTCATTTTTGAAGTTAAATTCATGACTAGGTTTGTCGCTATTATGCGATCCTTCAAATTGTGCGCCATATTGATTGCTTGGAGGTTTTGCTTGTGTGAAAATAGGAGGAGAAGTATCGTCATCAGATAAATTTTCATAATTATTATTATGTGTTGGCGCGTCATGAATGAAATTATTTCTGTCATCGTCATTAGTAGCGTGACTGTGTGGTTCATCATCAAACAGTGTTGGTTTCCTAGGGTCTAAGGATGTAGCGGCGCTCAGAAATTTACCAAATACAGTTGAAAAATTTGGTGTGGCTGCTGGTATCGATTTGAAAGGTGGAATTTTCGATTCAGATCCTACATGATGGTCTTTGCTATCGTCGGTTTTTGGTATTTTCTTCAGAACCAGTATACCGGCCTGGGTTCCAGGTGGCAGCTTCACGTCTTGGAAAAAAAAAACAAAGAGAATTGAATGTAAGTATATTGTCAAGTCTATGTTCATGTAAATTCTTTTCGAAATAATTTTTGCTCATAATGTCATTAAATGCGGGTGACGATTGATAGAAAAGTCCTCATCAGGTTCAAAAACAACTATTTGTCTCTTAAATTTCTAATAAATATTCTGAGATTATTTCATGGAATAAATTTTTTGATGATCCATGATTTTAAAATATAATCGCTGTTTTCCTGTATAATAAAACGATTCGTTTAACGAAACTCACCCTGTAATGTGATATGACGTTATGACACAGTATAATAAATAATACAGTATTCTGACTTTCACGTTTGCAAGCCGTCCTGCGCATATCGTCGCGCATGCCGCCATTATGGGTTACCACGTCAAAATAATCGCATAGACGTAGATAGATACAGTTCACTCCTGTGTTCAATATATAGTTCATTGTCGGCGTGTACGAGATAAATAAATATTGTGTTTAAATCTAAATCTGTGTTTTGTGTTTTTGGTATAGTGTTCTTGAGAATTAAAAGGATTTTATTTTTATTAACGTGTCTTGGGATTCATAAAATGAATAATCACGGAGGACATGTGTGTGTTGCAAAATGTTGTCCCAATAAGCGGTACACTTGCTCTAAACATTTTTTTCGCTTCCCCAAAGATCCTGTCAGGTGAGTAATAAGTAAAAATTAAGATAAATACTAGATAATTTTACGTTTATAACAACTATTTGTATAACCGTAAAATTTATATTACGAAATGACAGTATCTAATATGTTTTTAAACTAAATACAAGTGAAACATAAACACAAGTTGTCGCGTGGCTAGTTGTTATTTTATTGACAATATCATTATAAAGTTTCAAGAAGTCTTTGCCAAAATTTGCCTTTAAAGTTGCTGTTGTTGTAATTTGTGAATTAAACTACCCGTTTAACTCACTACAACGATATTCATAATAAACCACGAAAATTGAAATAAACGCGATTTATTAATAAAGAAAAATAACAAACTAAATACAAAACTGAAACGATTTTAACTGACCAATATAATATAGAAATTGAAAATAATCAAAAATCTTAATTCTTTTTTGACAATAACAACTTTCTCCAATAGTTACCATGAGCAACTGATACGCACGAACTTTTACTCATTTTTGTTGAAGATTACAGTGAATAAGGGCTATCACGTTTTATATTAGTTAAAAATAGCCACTCTAATTGACCTAAAAAATATTAAATAAAGCATTTACTATAACTTAACAAAATAAAAAAAAATTGTTATATTAAAAAAAACAATAACCCATGGAGACTTCAGCTTTTCGAATTATCGACCATTACAGAAAAAAAAATTAGATACATCAATTCAACAAACAAAATAAAAGTTAAATTTAGGTTAAGTTAGGAAGCACTGCTTCAACTTTTGTAAAAATGTCTTTTTTTTATTAATAAAATCTTTATTATTGTTGTGTTTATTATTATTGTTATTAAAAATCACCCAATCATGTCAACATTTAACTGATAACACCACTCAAGGTTGTTTTCAATCACTATCACACCACAAATATTTCTGAAATTGACAGCGATATTATTATGTACTTAAATATTTTTACAAAGATAAAAATACAGTACTGTGGTTAGAAACCAAAAACTATAATTATTCTTAGTCAGGACCTAACTTGTAACCCAAAATGGCGGCATCTTACGTCACAGTTTTTTTCAAAGTGCGAACGTGGAGTCGGAATGCTGTACTTATTAATGCTGTGGTTATGATATGATGAACGTGTCAACAAATTACAAGTAGAGTACGAGTACAATGTGCATTATTTAATTCTTACAAGGTTCTGAAGAAAGTAAATTAATATATTATGTCGCGTTTCACCTTTCATTCAACTCATTGTTATTGCCCAAGTTCAGTAACATTTCTTCATTAAATGCAGTATTTAATAAGTTTCATTTTCATTCGACTTTGGTTGGTACCTAATGGGATACAAACATTTTCCATAAAAGGAAGTAAAAATGTTTTCGCTATAAAGATTTATGACAATAAGTCAAGAATTTCTCTATTTTTCTCATATAAACGATTTGCAATTCAAAAAAATGTCAATAACTATGACAGTATTAAAAAAATAATAAAAAAATTCGCCCCCGGGTGGGCTCGAACCACCAACCTTTCGGTTAACAGCCGAACGCGCTAGCCAATTGCGCCACGGAGGCAGATGAAACAATTCTCTCTTATTTCGCATAATGTTGAGTATGGGTTTTTCAAAGCAAAACGAAAAAATAAAACAAAAAAATTCTAATTGGATTTTTCAGACTACACATACTTATTATAATATGAAAGTAATTCATACTCAAGGATTACTGTGAAAAAAAAACATTAATTTTGCACATACGAATTATTTATAGAATTTCTTGAATAATCCAACGAAAGATATAATAATATGTATGTAGGGTGTTCCATTTAAAATAAACAAATTTTTTTCCAGTATAACCGGAAGACTCACCATTTCAAAAATACAGGGTGTACAAAATTCGTAGTAAGACGTGTACCTATTGGTTTAGTTTTCGAAAACAAAAAATGGTAAAGCAACTTTTAATAGATATGGCAAATAGGCATACAGTGACGTACTTAGAAATTTTTTGGTAGGCCTAGTTCAGGCGATATCGATTTTTTAATTTACGGTCAATATAAAATTGCAACACGGTTACTATTTACAAATTTTATAGTTCTCAAATCAATGAATTTAGCAATCAGTAGACCATAAACATATAAATATACAAAGGGACAACGAAATTATAATTTGTAAAAAAATACAAATGAGTTATTATTTAAATCATGCATGCATATCTAAAGAAAGAAAGCGAATTTCGGTTATTATGCCATTTCACAAAAGAAATATAAAACACTATTCAACTATTCATAAAATCGCCTAAAACTTTCATTAAAACTCCTTCAAAAAGTTGAACTTAAGTAGGAAAATAAACTTATGAAATTTATCCATTAAAACTTTTATAAAACTACGTTTTCGGCTGGTCTTTCATTTGGGAAGCATAGAAAAGTTCAGTTCGAATCTGCTTAAAAGTTGTAGTTTTTGTAATTAAAATATCTTTGAAATGATTTCAATCAATATCTTACCGCTGTGTTCACTATAATGTGCTTCAGGGCCTGAATGGATGTATGCTGGTCCTGTGAATTCACCCGAAGGCCCACTGGGGGCGCTGTAATGACTAGAACCGGGCGCTTCAATGTATTCTGTAAAAGAAAATATTCATAACGATTTTAATTGTATTTAACGGACTTTTTATAGATTTCTATATTGTGAGGCATTTTTAAATGATGTTAAGTTGGATACACACAAATGAACGGGAGTTTTTCTCATCAGGTGTTAGGTATTTCATGAATTGTTATTATTAAGTGTTCTTAAATTTAAATTTTCGCTAAAAATTAAAAAAAAAAAAGGAAATATGTTTTTCAAGAACTTCAAACCAAAGAAAAAAATTAAAAGGAAAAAAATGTAATAATAAAGAAAATTGTTTGTTATTTTTTGATGTGAATATGTTGAAATTTCTGTTATATAGGTAGTTATAAAAAAATATATACAGGGTGTCCCAATAAACATTCCGCACCCTTTGGGGGTAAAATCTACGACACAAAATAAGACGAAAATCACATCAAAATTTCGAAAAATGTCTCCTTATGAAATTATGACCATTTTGAATATTGAAATTAGACAAATCTTTCACTTGGAATTAATAATTTAAATCTGATCATCCTTGATAAAAACAGATTCATGCAAAGAGAAAATCTGCATCCTTATCATATAAGGCCGATTCAAGAATTGCATCCTGGGTATACTGAGTTGCGCTTATAATTTTGTAGATTTTTTTTAAATTGCCTGGACGCAAATGAAGACATTTTTAAACAAGTACTGTAGAGTGATGAAGCCCATTTTAACCAGCAAGAAGTGTTCAATCAGCACAACTTGCATTGTTGGAATTACGAAAATCAGCACCAAATTAGAGAATCAAATCATCTGTTGGGAAATACGATAATAGAACCACAGTTTCTACCTAGGATACCAAACTCCGAAAACTATGCCAATTTTTGCGATAACAGATTACCAACTTTTGTGGAAGAAGTTCCGTTAGTACAGCGGCCAAATATTGTATTTCAACACGATGGTGCACCTGCCCGTTATTAAATCGACGTTTTCTCAACCAATGGATCGATCGTGGAGGACCTATTTCTTGGCCTCCTAGGTCCCCGAATCTCAACCCAATAGTCTTTTGGCTTTGGGGTTATCTGAAAAATACGGTTTACCATGTCCTACCCAACAGTGAAGATGATGTTATTGTGCGCATTTATGGAATTACAAACGAAGCAATAGTCCATGTAGAAAACAATTATTGATTAAAATAGTGAAGATTTCGAACACTTGCCTTTGTAAATTGAAATGTATTTGTTTTATCATGTGTTAAGTTAATAAATTTCTTGCATAAATTCGAAACATGAGATTTTAGTTACAAATTAAGAGATTTTGGTTCACCTGCAATGATAATTTTCTCCTGCTTCAGAGAGTTATTACATGATATCGAAGCCTAATCATATTACTCCGTATTTGTCTAGAGTAGCATACATCTATTACACTGCCTGTTGTTTTAAAATTACATTGAACAATTTGTCATTTAATAACAATTTACCTAATAATGTTGAAATGTTTCATAGCTTGTAGGCAGAAAAGCAATTTAGCCTAGTTGAAAATTGATATGCGTCATTTCCAGAGATTTTTTTAATTAAAAAGAGTTGCAGTAAATCATTTTTTTTTTTTACTGTTTACCATATAACTGTTAATATGATCGATATTCTGTATCTGATCCATCACAACAAGCTGGAATAAAATCATGTTGGAATTCATCGTCGATTTTCGAAAATCCGAAATATATAGGGTGTTCGATGTAACCAGAAGTAGTATAATGAGGAAAATGTTTTAGCTGAATCCAGCATAAATTCACTACTAACTAACCTGCATGTCCTGAGGGATGATGGTGCCCTTTATTAACAGGTACAAGTACAGCTGAATGTATTATACTCTTCCCTAATTTAGTGACAGCTTCTCCTTTGGCACTAATCAATTTACCACCTCCTGATATGACATAGCCACTACCTTTAATCAACTGTCCCTTAATAGCCACCACACCACCTTTGATTGCCTTCACTGCCTGCAGGAGTGTATTAAAGATGGATTTTTTCAGTTCCCAGAAGTCGTAACCTTTGTGCGTTGCCTGAAACAATAAGAAATGGGGCTTAGAATTGCAATGAGAGAATTATATTTTGTTATACAGTTTGCGCAAGAAGTACCAATTTTTTTAAGAGTAAAAATCTCTTATTTTGAGAGTTACGAGTTACTTTTGTTTGTTTGTGGAATACGATAAGCAGTAACAAAATTCAATTAATTTATTTTTGTTTATAACAAGTTCGATTAAGAGTGAAAAAAGTATAATTTTGTTATACAGAGCCGGAAAAAAATGTAATTTTGTTTAGGAGAGCGAAAAACTTTAGAGAGCACTCTTTTAAGCACTTAAGAAGTAAAAGTATTTCTTTGTGAGTAGAATTCTTAATGCAGAAAAGTCTTTGTAATACGCTTTAGTTGTTTTATTATGTATCTGATACATGTTGTCTTATACACGGTGGCCTAATAATAACGAAACAGAGGCCGATAAGAGTATGTAATATAAATATTAAAGAACATAGAACCGTCTAGTTTACTGGAAATATCCCTGGAAATTGGAGATTTTAAGCAATATTCTTGCAACTGAATTATCCAAATAGGAACCAATTACTCGGTGTGCTCAATTACTAAGCTAACTAAACTAAGGACCAGGCATTTAGACGGCTTATTGTGAAAGAAAACAAAAGAAAATAATGTCGCTATTAGATTTTAGTACCAAGAAGTACAAAATATTGATTGAGTGGTTATTTTCCACGCGCTAAGTAATTATAGTCTAGTCTAAATAAACAAAACACGGTGTATATGTAAATGCTTTCAAAATATTTCATGTTCGTGACATACAGGCTGTGTCACTTGCTTCCCTTTCATCTAAAATAGCAAAAGATAAATTTCACCCGTATGAACTAAAAACGGGACGTCCCATGCTACAACTTGAGTGAAATTATTAGGCTGTAAAGGCTTCAACTAAATAAATTCAAACTAAAACACAAGTTAGTTTGAAATTAACAAAAATAACTTACTTCTGGTGGATGATCGTAACTATGATAACTGGGCTCTTCATGATAGCTTTTACCTCCACTGCTCCCTGCACTAAATCCTGCAACAGCTCCTGCAGACGCTCTAGCTAATTGTCCAACTTTTTTCTTTAAACCCGTTGCAACAGCAGATTTAAGTGCATTGAGGATATCGCCAGACCCTGATCTGAAACAATATTAGGCATTACCACCACCCACTCCATAGGCATTATAGTCTGAAATTGATAAAAGCGGCACCAAATTATGTCTCTGAATCTTTAAATCCTCATGAAAAAGTTGTTGTTTTGTTAATTGATTGGTTCCGCTTCTATTAACACCTTTATCCACAACTATTTAGAGTTAAGAGTTTATGATATGTTCAGTTTTTGGTAAATTTTCAGCAATTGTTAAGCTATTTATTACCTATTAAGTATAAAAGGCAAATCTGTTCACAGCCTGTTTGGAAATAGGTGTATATTATTTGCCCACTGTGTACATTAGGTGACTAACTCATCTTGCAAACACGATTTTCGGATGAAATAATTTACCGTATACTTCAAAGACATACTTTAAATTACTATCGTTAAACTTTGAAGTTCACAACTCCTTATAACGCATTGAAACCTACAGAGTTTGTCGATCTCTCTCTCTGTGTGTATGTACTCGTATTATACACAAATACACATACACTTACCGTTTGGGCCTGCTGAAATGTTGATTCAATAACTCCAACTCTCTAAAGTCGCCATTTGTGAGACCGGCGTCTTTAGCGGATCCACTGGGGAAATGCAAAGTCGTGGAACAGTGAGTGTTTTCCACCGAAAATAATATGGTAGTGGTTAGGAAAATTGCCACCTGGAATTGGAAATAACGCCTATATCATTTAAATGTCATACATTTTTTATTTATTTATTAATCTACGGACAAAGTCCATTATTACAACATGTACAAAACAATAGCATACAACATAATACAGAAATTATAAAACTTACATAACTCTAGACTATCCATTACAATTGAACTTAATAAAAAACAAAAAACCAGCAATTGCGCGACATACAACAGCTCGCAGGACTCCAACGCTCGCTGATGTTAAGGAATTAATGAATGATAATTTATTTTAAATTTTAAAAACAAGGAATCAGGGAAACCATTCATCTCTAGACCCCCTCCTCAAGCGACCGGCGAACTCACCAAATGGTGCAAAGAAATCGATGTTATGATTAGAACAACGATTCGCCAGTCGCGCCACTCTGGTGACAAAGGTATTCATAGCGTAGTTCGCGCGGTGGAACGAGACGTGAAAGAGATCAGAACTTCTGCTTTGTCTAGGGGGAACATGAAAACCAATCTGGGATAAAAGACTAGAAGATAAAAGAGTATTGTTTAAAATTTTATATAGTATAGTCAGATCCCTGACAACCCTGCGGGCGCCCAATGTAGCCAACTCCAGCTCACTCAGCAATACGCCGTAGTTTAAGTTAAAATTAACGGGTCGTTCACGGCCGAGTCTAAAATGAACGTACCTCAGAAAACGATGCTGAACCCTCTCGAAACAGACAGTGTGACAAAGATAAGATGGAGACCACACCGCAGAGGCGTACTCCAAATGCGGCCTCACAAGGGATGTGTACAGGGCTCTGAATGTACCAATCTGACTGAAATCCCCCGAACAACGTCTGATGAAGCCCAACATCTTAGTGGACTGCGATGTGGCGTGCCTGATGTGGTCGGTGTAGCTCAGTGAAGAATCCAAGTAGACACCCAGATCCTTGACCAAAGCCTGATAATCCAAAGCGTCCCGGTCAATAAAGTATTCGTGAAAAAGTGGATCCCTAGTACGGTTAAAATTAACGCAAAAGCACTTCGATATATTCAAATCCAACCCATTCGCCTCGCACCAATGCACAAGCCGAATAACATCCTCCTGCAAAAGGTAGCAATCGGATGGGCCTGCAATACGCCTATAACAATTTAGATCATCAGCAAATAACTTGATCACTATGAACGAAACATTGCTCTATGTCATTGACAAATAAGTTAAATAATAAGGGGCCCAAATGAGACCCCTGAGGAACACCAGATGAAACTAATATGGGCCTGGAATGAAACTCATTGATCCGGACAACCTGAGTTGTACCACATAAGTAGCTCCCCAACCAGTCCAACATAGGCGCAGAGATTCCAACAATCCCAAGCTTCTCAATGAGAAGCCGATGGTTGACACTGTCGAAAGCCTTAGAGAAGTCGGTGTAAATGGCATGAACTTGATATCCGTGCTCCAAAGCCCGGGACAAGTAGTTTGTGAATTCGAGGAGATTGAGCTCGGTAGATTTACCTGCCTGAAATCCAAATTGATCGGAGGTCACTAATGGCCCTAGAGTGGCCGTCAGATAACGAGTGATCAGGTTTTCGAATAGTTTCGGAATTGAATTCAATATACAGACTGGTCGGTAATTTGTTACTACTTTTATGAATTTTATTTTCAAAAATGGTTGTAAATTGAAATCACAGAACTATAAAGTATTCAAGTTATTTAGAAATTAGTATGTTGTTTTTTCTTTTTCAAAACAATTTGGAATAATTGTCACCAAAGTATGGACAGGTAAACTACTACTTAAGTATTTACCGGAATATAAATTAGTTTTTAGAAAGAAAAGACGTTAATATACCTATAGGGTATGCCAAATTCAAAAATCCCCGAAATTTCCTCAATTATCAAATAACTTCCTTAAATACCAAAGGAACTTTTAATAGATACCGAAAATAGGAATACAGCGAGCGAGCTAGTTCAGGATATATGATATAAACTTATAGGCCACAATTACCTCTCCGTTGTTCGTTAAAACTTCCACTAAATCGCAGGCGGTGAAAATTATCTCCTTTTAGGATGAACCCAGTTAGAAAATTTGTTTACTAGCGTCTAGCAACTAAACTAATTACATTTTCTTATTCGAGAAATGAAAATAAATTTTGACAGTAAAACAAAACGTTGTTTTATCCATGCTAATATACTATCTAACAGTGGCTAGTTTGATATTTAATATTTTATTTATTTCCAGAACAAATCGTTTTATTAAAATTTAGAAGAAACAAAAATATTCCAAAATAATCGGTTAAATGAAGAAATATTAATTAGAAAATCTTTGGCGCACATACACAAAATGGGGGGTCAGTGTGTACTGGGTCCCCTTATTTTGAGTAATTGACAAATCAAATCATTTATTTTGTCATATGTTGTACATTATGAGGTACATCGACTCGTCAATACTTAATTTTGCAAAAAACAATTACACAATATAACAATTACATACAAACATAACATAGTCTTACAAGTTATTAAAGAATTAATACGACATATATGTTGCAATCCAATAAAAATAAGAAATTCATAAACAAAATGCAATAAAAAAATATGTATATATATATATATATATATATATATACAACAGATAAAATAAATAAAAATAACACAATACACAACAGAACAAGTACAACAATTACTCTAGGGGAGCGCATTCCAGTCACAGCGATCGCAGCATCAATGTCTTGTTACAATAAATTCGGTAAAAATCCCGAATGCTATAAAACGCATTAGCTGCTAACAAGGTCTTTATTTTTTTCTTAAATAATGTCTCGGATTGGCACGGATTGTTTTGGTTTCTTCAAGAAATGAATACAAGATGAATTTTATTATTTTAAAGAAGTAGTCCATACTGAAATGGAGTAGAATGATTCTTGACATAAAAGTCAACCTCCATTAAACAAATTTAATAGGTCGATATAAAAATTATACGTGAACCGTAAATATTTCGAAGCACCAGGCCCCATCCTCAGTGGTTAGTAAAATTACAAAAACCTATTTCATCATAACATTTTTAAATTTCTGTTGTATTAGGAGAAATGTATTAATCTCTGGAAAGATGATGTAATAAGTATCAAAATTCAAACGCACCATTACGTAGAATAAAATATTCACGTAAACGTAAGTTTTTCTTGCATATCAACGCTTTGTAAAAACCAAGAATTTTGCAATAAAATTCTTACATTTTATTAAATGACATGAACGTTTTGTGCTCATATATATTTGATATCCTTGTACAGCGACGAATTTAATATAAAATAAAGTTTTTTTATGAACACGAAGCGTTCTTTTTGTTTGTTATTAAATAAAATCTAAGAATTTTATTGCAAAATGATTTGTTTTTATAAAGAGAGATTAGATTAACGAACAATCATTGTATCTTACTTTACCTTGTCAAAACAATGAATGTCTCGAAGCAATGAGAAATATGGCAAAGAGTCAAGTTCAAGGTATACCAATAAATTCCAACGTCGCAGAGAAAGTTGAATGATTTTGTCTCTACTTTAATAGGTAGTAAATTGTTACATAAAGTAACAAGACTTTTAGTTCCCGCCAGGGAATTCGGGCACATCTAGCGTTGGCAATAAGATTTAATAGAGTTGATACTTCTTATCCGGCTGCACACACTAGATGTCGTCAAAAACGTCTCGTCGATAAAAAAATATTTTTATCTAAATATGCAAAATTATGTTCTTTAATTGAACATCAATATATGTATCTATCAATTAATTAAGTGTTATAAAACTAATTATTAATTATCGTCGATTTTGTGTACTTAAATATTACGTATTTTTTAAAATGAATTAACTAATATAGAAAAAAGTGAAAACATTTCTCCTATCATCATCAAAAATTAATTTACCATTTAGCAATAATAATTATTATGATTTCAATAAAAATGTGTTAGAAAGAAAAATATATACATAGTAGGAAATTTAAGTAAAACATAATAACATCCTCAATATTAACTTAAATACTTAAAATTCGGTCTAATAACTTTCACTGAATGATGTTATGTTAATGACTTTGCGCTGGAGTATATCGGAAATTTCGTGTGATGTAATAAGTGCGGGTATTTATCGGAGATCTACTTGAACAATTTAGGTTTTGTGTGAGAATTCTTCGAAGACACATTGACGAGCAAGGCTGATATTAGTTTTGCACCAAGAACAAGGCTAAGACCAGCTGGAGTCTTGTAAGACCAAAACAAGACCAAGTGGTGTAAGAGAGATTTTTTCTTCAATTGATAAAAATCTTAATGATATGTTGTATTCTCATATAATTTTTTTTAAAGAAGTTGCCCATGATAATAGTGGAGTTGAATGAATTAATCGGCAGTTTTTTTCATCTAAAGCTCACTTTTTGAAATAATTTAGTTCTTTTCGAATAATCTTAGAAGATAATTATCAAATTAAGCTACGGCTAAGAATGTGTTTCAATGTTCGAAACTTACTAAGGAAAACAATTTGTTTGTGTTTTTAGCATATTATATCCCGTAGAGCATAACTTCATATGGAAAAAAATATTTTTTTTACTATGAAATCCATCTCGAGAATAGTTCGCAATAAGAATCTATTATGAATCTTGTTATTTTCTGAATATTCATGGACGTATCAACTTCTTTGAATATGTTAATCCAGTGTAATTTTATACTTAGTACGAGTATTACAGCTTCTCTCTCTCCCCGTTAGCAAAAAATAATATTTTGAATCTCTTTTCGGGGCATGTAATACGTTTTTGCATTATGAATTGTAAATTTCTTATGGTTAAAGTACCGTGGCTAAGTTTTTCAAATTTATCTTTGTAGTTAACTACATTTTTTAACTACTTTCTCGATTTTTCAGCAAAATTTAAATGTAGATGAGTATAACTATAAAAGTAATTACCTAGTGCCCAGAACTGGCAACAATAATAGAGAATCTTTACATCGAGAGAAAGAGTACATTAAGAATAACTGTCCGGAACAATGTACTAATCAAAAGTTTCACGAGATAGAGAAAAGTTCCTGACATTAAAGGTCATTCAGATAAAATGTAAAGGATAGGTACTAGATTTAATATTGGGACGATTTTTAAACAGTTCATTTTATATATAAATATAAATGACTTTTATTTCTTTTTCGTTTTCTTGATTTTACTATTGACGTTTTGACCTGATTTTGGTCGTTTTCAGAATAAAATTAATGCGTTCTGTAGTCAACACTTTAAATTAAAATCATTACACATTTCTGACTCACCTGGTATACGTGAATATCCCAAAATGCAACAATTAAATTAAAACAAGTTCCACATGAGAACATAAGACATATAATATACTCATTAAAATTTTTGTTAATAAATATTAGATTATTAAATCATAACTTTGCTACTAATTTTTATTTTTATCTTTTTTTTATTATTTTGGTATCATTCTTATTATAACGAAGCAATGTATCTACAAATACGATAGACACAGAATTGAAATATATATTTTACCCTTTCTATCGTTGACCGTATATCATTTTTGTGGATATGAACCATTTCTAAAAATTCCCTTTTTTTTTTAATTGTTTTCAGATGTTAAGATTTTTACATTATTATACTTATTAAACTTATAATAATTTTATTTTTCGTGATCAGTAAGAGCAGTTTTATTTTTTTTATCATATTGATGAAGTCTGTTCTCTAAGTATTGCAATTTGTACAAGGTACTTCACAAACAATATTACCTACTGTTTTTATTTTTTGGGATTTTAGTTTTTAAAGGAGTGCAATATCTACTTGGATAATAAATTATTTCCGCTATGGCAAAAAACAATATTGTGATTTTTTTTTTGAAAAAGTTTGCAAGCTGGTATGATGAACCTTCTATATAGGTAATTTAATATAAATAACTAAATCTTATAATAAAAATCAAAAAACAGAAAATTCCATTTACAAGATATCATGTGATTGTAACAGAATTATTATATTGGAGAAACAGGTAGACGACTGAAAGCTAGAGTAAAACAATACCAAGCTTACATTCGGAGAAGGCAATTTGCGAAATCTAATATAGCGAAACACGTGTATGAAACAGTTCATGCGATTCTATGGTACATCGTCGAAATTTATATCAAAATTTGTCCATTTTTCTTTTTAACATAAACTCCATTGACAGATTGACAAATTTAAATTTTTTCATTCACGCAGTGGCTTTTATTACTAATAAAAAAACTTCCCCGACAAAAATATATGACCTGCGTAACGAAACATAATTTTAATAATTATTATTATTGTAATATTTTCAACAAACTTACTACTTTAATCAAAAAAAGAAAAAATTGTTTAGTCACAGCTGAGATTTGAACCCAGAACTTTTCGCATGCGAAGTGCACGCTTATCTTCCTAATACTGGTCGACCTCCGATTTCCCAGAATGGAGAATTAAAGATCATTTTGTCCATTGAAGAAAATTCTCATAAACTGATTCATGAAATAGCACTGGATAACAAATAGTGGAAAGTCAAGACGGTCTTCCATTTAGAAGATAAAGAAGTTAATGATCATGACGCGAAAGAAGAAATTCAAAATGTTAATACAATTTGTGAAGTTTGACTTATTCAAAGATTTAGATGTATCATTTCTCGCAAATTGGACTAATTTCTCCAGTTAGAAGCATAATATGTAGCTTATTAGTATAATTGATGTGAGAATAATAAAAAGGATATAAATATTTACCTGAATCATATTAAACACTATTTTTACTAATAAAATTTCTTCAATACGTCCCAATGTTTTATTAAATCTAAGATTAATTAACACTAAAATTTCTTCAAAACATTTACGTGAATTTTGTATTTATTCAACGGAAGAACGTATTAATATTGTGAATTAAAGAAACCAACGAGGTATGGTACGACCGGTATTATAAGATATCACCTTTCTTCGGTGAAATAACTTCTTCAGCACTTTTACTTTAAAAGAAGACGACAACTACTTTCCACTTTGTATATATACAAGCTAATATATGATATATTATCGAGTCCCCTCTAGATTATTATTATTATGTTTTGAACAAATTGGAGAAGAAATTATTTATTTAATTTTTATCGAAATAAACATACATTCAGCTCTTCTACATTTCCTTAAATTAGTTTAGTAATATCGCTAATGGTTGTGTTCGATTTTATATAATATGAAAATGTATTTGGTCGCAAATTAATTAGGTGTTAGATGTATTAGCCTCTTTTCAATATAGATAAGCTGAGGTGCACGGCGTTAGTCGTAGTTTTTCCTGGTTAGTGGACTTGTTGGAGACGTGGAGCTGCAAGGAGTCCTTCGCAAAACGGTCTATACAATTTCCTCTTGGCTTTCATTAGCTCTTTGTTGGATTGAATGAGGATTCTTCACTTCAATTCGTCTCTTCAGAGTTACCACAAGACAGTTCGTATTAGTTTTATTTATAACAAAACAAAAGAAAGTAACACGGAGGGAAATATGTAAGGATATGTGGACCACTTCTCAAATTTTGCCGTTGTGTCTTCATACTAGTCCACGGAGCCTTAACTTTTCCCCTTTATTTGACGGAGATTTGTTTTAAACTCATCGGAAAAAATGGATCATTCTTTAGACCAATCGATCACATTAGACAGCATTCTTGAACGGGTAGTGAGGCTATAGCTTATTTGGTTTTGGTAATTAAAGAGCAGCCGTAAGATGTCTACTGTCAACTGTAGAACTATATAATATACAGTTTTTACGATTTCGTATTAAAAGAAGCTGCTTCAAACAATTTGAATGAAACCAGGAAGACCAAAGATTATTAATATCCAAATTGCAGAAGTTTTTCTGTTATATAGTGTGTGTAGTGAATTCACAGCATATTGACTCAGATGGAAATTAAACCTAAATGGTTATCCTGTATTTTATGGCCAATTTCCCACTGAAAAATCCACATGAAATCGTCCAGCCTTTCAAAAAGCATCATAAAAATAAATTATAGAAGTTAAAATTGTGTTAAATCACTGACAGTGGCGAAATAAATTTCTTTCTGAAAAGCTGCAATGTATATACTCGACATGTAATGCTTCACATACCTAATACAATTTTGCAATTTTTTGTTTCTAAATTTAGGTACACAAATATTCAAGACCAACGTTTTATGGACTAGATGCAGTATAATAAATTTGTTTGTAGAAAATGCATTTCAATTTGCTTTTTGGATGAAAATCTAGTTATATATAAATCTATTAGTCTGAGATGGACTTTGCGTCCACAACGTGTAATAGAATCCTAAAAATACATTAGAGTACCCTTAAGATTAGGGTTGAAACGTGTCTAATAGAAATGGTTTTCCATCAAAATATTTTCAGTTGGATTTTCTTCTACATATAAGCGATGAATAGCGTTAAAATACATCCTCCCATAACATTTCATACCTCTAGCTACTTCAGGAAATGTAGGCTTTTTTTTATCGCTAATATGTAAACATATCAGTCATGATGCCGCAATTTAAGCATTTGACTAATTTGTATATTTAGTTTGGGATGAACACACCAAAGTTCACGTTATTCTTTTCTCGTGACATACAGGATGATCAAAGATAAGTATGTATAAGTGATTTTATAATATTCTCTATGAATATCTACTTTTTTACAGCTAGTTTCCTAGTAGTGTTTCATGAATTTGAAGTTATTCATTTGGATTAACAAAAGGCAGAAATTTCTGTTAGATTTAGTGATGCTCTTAATATTTGCACTACACTACAACTATTTGTAGAGCAGTATGAGATCTGGTGACGTTTTCGGTTGTTCGTCCTGATTTTGTCTAGGACTTTATTGTATTCCAATCAGCGTTAACTGTTCTACAATCCTCTAAAGGAATGGCGTCGACGTGTCCTGTTCAGTCGAAATTTTTCAAGTACTTGATCTGTCGCTCTTTCTGTTGAAATAGAACTAGTAAAGATCGCCATGGCAAAGAATAATTTATTTTAGAACACACTGCAAAGAAATAAAAACGATTTTGCAAAAATTCGTCTGAAACCACTAAGGACTTTTCATATCACGATGCGACATTTTGTTTAGCACCATAATACGAAATGTTCTGCCTATTTAACGGAGCTTGCACCTCTGTACTGGTTCTCTTTACATTTTGAACACCTTCTTTGTCACGGCTACAGATTTTTTAAAATACCTATAGCGAAAATGCAGCGTTACCTACAAAACGTTGTGTAAATCGAAATTCTTTTGCAGACGAATTCTTCACTCTACAGAGACAATACTTCTGGATAAATCCTGTTTCGCTGATCAGTATGTCGCAGCTTTTTTTTTTTTAATGGTATTCATCCTGTACAAAATGACTCAAGCAAACGATTCAATACGTTGAACGACATTTTGTTTACATTATTATTGTGTGAACATACCTACATGAATTCTTAAAAAAAGCACCAATCTTTCGCGAAATTGCAAGTTTGTGGGCAACTACGTAATTTTACTTGATTAGGTCCTACTATAAGAGTTACGATGACGTCTTATCCAGTAGCGTAACATTAGTTTTATTTCATTTCAATTAGTTGGACGATTTCACCCTATATTTGTATTACTCACTGAAATATAGAACTATGCCTTTGAATTTTTTATGATTTTGTGTATTCAACTCTACAATCTAAAGGCTGTTTGATCAGTGTCCAAACTATGAAGGTATCAAACATGGTTCTACACAGAGCATAAAGAACACTTTTAGAAATGGTTCTACAGGAAAGAAAGTACCATTAATAATTTCCGCCTAGATTTTTATAAGATCATCGCAATCATTGGGAGTAACTTTTCAAACATGCTTGTAACGTATTATTGAAGTAAACTTTCATCCAAACAATTAACGAAAGCACCGCTAATGTGTAATAAGAACATATTTTAACAAATAGCAATTTAAACAAGAAAATCTGTTTGTTTTGGTAAGACGCCAAGATAATGTATAATATGTGTGGTTTACAAAACGGATACAAAATGTATTTATTAAGTAAGATCTGCCACATTTGCCTTTAGTTATTACCAAAAATTCATCTAATCTACAATTTCTGTTGTTAATACATTCCTTAAACAATACAATTATTAATATTTTCAGTATTATTGAGGTGTTTAATTATTTAATTCATTAGTTAGTTAATTATGGATATCAATACACGTTATTTATATTTCTTCGCGTTGTTTTTCATATTGGTAGGTAAATATATGTTTTTAATTTTATTTGGCGAATATTTTGCAATGGATACAACTGCTTAATTCACGGAAAAAATACTATTGTGTTTTCAAAAATTCACCATTTCATTCAATGATATGCTATACTAAGTATTCCTCGGACATAGTTAAATTTCAATCAAGCGAACGCTTATTATTGGAAAATAATAAGAAGACATTGTTTTTTTTTAAATAAAACTTATTATTGGATGCCATTGAACAATTCAATTATAGTGATTCCTTTATTACAAACGATAAGATTGAATGTCCATACAACAATAGCGTTTCATTGGTTACAAGGGTACTTTTTATTACTTGGAAATTACATTCTTTCAATGCAAGCTTTAAGCTGTTTGGTACCATTTCTAACTTTTCTTAATTTAATTATATCTTGTAGTGTATTATTATTGAGTCACTAATAGTTATATCTATTGCGAAGTTGATTAGATTAAAGCAGTATTACTGAAAGAAAATTGTTATTTATTATTATACATTATAAAAAACACTTGAACAATATATCTAAGCCTTTTAAAACTGATGTCGTATATGAAAATGTAACTTGTCAGTTACGATATAACTATTTTCAATTTTGTTTATTGGTCCTTGTACTAGAAGATACGGTTGTACATGCTGATGTATTTTTCTCTTCAATGCTTTGTTTATTTGTATTTTTTCTTCTATATCTCCAAATATTTTTCCGTAATTATTATCAATGTATTGCATGCCCGATGAATGAAAATATTACAAGTTTGCCATCATTTCCGATGTTTTTTTTTTGTAATTTTTCAACGATTTTATAAAAATTATCCTAGTTCCTATTTTAGGTACTAATTCAGCTATCATTTCGGTAGGTAAATCGTTTATATTATTCAATGAAATGCAATTTTCTGAAAATGTAGGTACATATTTCCGTTTTATCCACTAAATTTAGAATTTTTTTACTCTTGGCGTTTTGCAATCAAATTAATCGAGAAATTAATAGTTTGCGTTCACTTTCAACGTAAGATAACTTACTAACTTACTATTAAACACAGGTATTAATTGCTCCAAATCCCAACTTTTCAAAAGATCTTCCATTATGTATTATAAATAGGCACCCTCAAACAACAGTAACAAAACAACACTGCCCGAAGATAGGCTATAGCAACTTTAGCGTTAAGTAGTGAGATCTGAGATCAGCCCGGCCGACAGGGGAAGTACAAAACCGAGGCACTATGATATATCCCTACCACCACGCGCTTGCCTCGATACAGTTTGAAATTGTACCGATGGCAATAAGGTCCACACCAACAATAAGAATCATTGAATTCGAGGTACACTATAATTCAATGAATTCCTTATACATGAACTTAATAACTCATTTAATATTGTTTCAATTCTCTTTATGATATTTAATAAGCGACATAATATATGATTGCAATAATATTAGGATCTAATAAAAATATATTGATAACCTACCGTTGATAGAAATATTCCCCTTAGCATTAAGGCAACCAGTTGTATTTTCCAAGTAAATGTACGTTTATTTAGATTTCAATAATTTGCCTATTATTTCCACAAAATCAAATCAATCATTATCTTAATGATGAGAAAATGCTTAGATAATAGTTGTATTTAGCTCAAAAGAAAAGAATCCAAAAATAAGTCTGTAATTGGATTTGCAATATATTTTTTTTTCTGTGTTCATAAAACATTGACAGCTGATTGCTTTTGTATTCTGTACCAATGGATTGTATTTTTTCCGCAGGTACAACACAATGAATCCAAGCCTAGAAAACTGAAAAAATTCACACCGAAATACGATTCCAAAAAATGTTTAGGTTCCGGTTTGTGCAACGAAACCACAAATTATCCGATACGTGAGATAAATCGTATGGTCAAGCGGAAAAAGTTCATGTCACTGTTTAGTACGGTAATAGAACCAGCTGAAGATCTAACGCTGCCAAAGTTGCGCGATGTCGAAAATGAGAAAAACATTTGTCGAACGAAACGAGTGACTATTTTCCCGAAAACCGCATACGACTTCAATTCCAACCAGTTACGGTTTATTGTGAATGTGAAAGAGTTCGAGCAGAGTTTGACATATGAGACTTGTGTGTAAGTGGAGTTGGCTTTCTTTTATTTTAATAATACCGGTAAAACTTTACCTGAATTTTTCAGGGTTTCAAAGAATATTCTATTTCATATTTTCATAAGAACTGTCAAAACAACCCTATTGAAAAACTTATAAATAAATAAAAAATATAAATGAAACTTCATGATTTCTGCAGCAAAAATGTAACTCTATGGAAAATTTTGTACAATATTATATTCATTACGTGCCATTTCAATAATATTTAAATTAATTCAATTGTATAATCTTTGCGCATTACAGGGATGAGGACAAACAGTGTTTTGACAACGAAATATTACCGTACGGATTTCAAACAGTCTGCAAGCAGAAACATAATGTGGTGCGATTAGTCTCCGTCACAAAAGCTGGTAAATTGGAATATGGAAAATTTCTGGTGCCCAGTACATGTGTCTGCAGTTACTACGATTTTACCACGTGATCAATGCCATAGTGTCAAACTGTTTTGTAAACTCACATTGTTTAAACGTGTGATGTAGGCACATCTTTACATTCTGTAAGGATTTTTTTTTTGTCGCCAGAAAGAGCTCGATCTGTCTTGGGTAAATATTTAGCTAAATACTGCACTTATAGCCTCCCTCGTAAGTGTCGAGAAACACAACACAGTAAACCAGTTCTTAAACTGAGTCTTTTTCTAAATATTTCATATTATTACTATAGTTTTGTTTTATTTTTTTTACAATATTTGTTTAATATATATCTTTCTTAATCTTAATGCAAAAACTTTTGTGAAACTAGCTTACTATTTACCTAAGATAAGCAGAAGCAGTTCAGCAGTTTTAAAAGCATTAAATTGAAATAAATCATCATAAAAAATAAAGAAGTCTTCAGCTTACATGTTCCTACTTTTATGATAACCATAATTGGAAGAAATCTTAATACAACATTTTGTCATCACCTTATATAAAAGTATCGGGGGGCAGGCAACGAACTTTTTTTTATATTGTTTTTGATTTTGGTTCGAAAATTTTGTTTGCAACTGCTCTCTATAGCTCAACTGAAATCTAGTTCATTATTATGATTATTTATATTATTAATTAGGTACTGTAATGTCTACAGGTATTTATTTATTGAATTGTTATGTATATTTAAATTATTTAATGATTATTACTATTTGTTGTTTGAATTTTGTAATTAATTTTTTTATATATAATAAATACATATATATTTTTTACAATTCATTTTTCATTATTTTTAATAATTTCCCAATTTTGTTTATGCAAATTACAGTAATTTAAACTATTTTTTATGTTACACAAATTTTGCAATTTTTAACTACAAATATTATACTTATTACTGGATTTGGAATTTATTTGTAAAAAAAAACAGTAAATAATATTAGATATAATTAAATTTCACGAATATTATATATATGTACCACTGATCTTGCGTTTACTTTTAGAACTGTTCAAGCAGAACAACAATTTTTACATAATCCCGAAATGTAAACAATTGATCCAAAACCTTTATCGCTCTTCGATAGTTTTATTCAAAAATAGGTAATGATGTCTTGACTACTTCCGAGACACCCTAGAAAATAATCGGATTCCGGACACGTTGTACCTACAGCTGAAATAAATTTTCTCACAGATCGTGCAAATTTCACTAAGCTAATACATAAAATTAATGGATATTCGAATTGATAGAGGGCGGACCACTGAAAATACTCGAAATATTCAACAATCGACGGTGTGTTATAAATTATTCATAGACACTTATGGTTGACATCAAATTAATAATGCATAATGGATGAGCACCTTTTAGTTAATATGGTTGTACTACATAACAATAAAACACAATTCGATTATTATAATTATTACATTATCAAGTACCTACCGCTATTATGTAATTAGGAAAAAGTGTGTAAAGAAATTTATTGTTGTTCAATGGTCTTAGCAAATATTGTTATATCGTTCGGCTTATCAGACCTTCCGCGAACGATAGCCAGAATACATAATTCCTGGTTACGTTTTTTTTCAAAGCTCGTGACCCAGAAGAGGAAAGAGAATAGAACTCTTAGGAAAAAAATAAAAGAATCATATCAGTTCCGGAGTATTTTTCTCAAGGCCAAACAAAAATACTGTTGGGTATGGCGATTAGATTTAGAAACGGCTTCTTGGTTTTGGCATTTCTTACAGCCCAAATTTATTGGGAATTTTTGTATTGAATTCTACAGAAGAAATATCCTGAATAAAAAATATATCGCATATATAAATATGTAAAAACCAAGAATTGTGTGTCAGTTATATAAGGTAACGCGCATAAAAAAGGAAACTGGGTTTAACCACAATGATTTATTTTGTCATTTTCTAATATACGATAATCATAAAATAATATTGTTGGCAATAATTAGAATAATTCTAATGAGACAAACAACCAACTGCAGTATTTGTGTGTATAATAAATAAAAAATGTGTAAATTGTTCAAAGAGTGTTAATAATTAATTTTTTACAAGTTTGAATAAAAAAAACATCACAATGCTACTCTTTTGGTTTTGTTATATTGTTCTTGGATTTGTTCCCAATGTTTTGGTAAATATGTTGTATTGATTCATGATAACACTATAATTTTTCTTTTTATACAGTAAGTGGGAGCACTTTAAATGCTACATATTGAGATGGCATGACCTATTGTTGGATAAAACTAACGATGAGCAACTTATGTTTTTTTTTTTTAAACAGATCACTCAGTATATTTTGGGCAATTTTTATATATTTTTTAATTATCTTTCACTCAATGTAACCCAGTAAACACATATACGTAAATTAAACGTTGGTTTAACGTGGCAATCGTTGATAATTGGTCTTACGTTAGAAAAGTGACGGTTTATTTTAAGTTTAATTTTACACCGTTCAATTTAAATGTTATAGACACGTGTTGTTATTATCTAAATACATCTACGTACATTTATTATGTTTAAGTAACGTTGTATATGTATTATAAATAAACCATAAAATAAAAACGTTTGTTTTAGGTGTTTTTTAACGCGTGTCAAACATTGTCAAAATTAAAACCGTTTATAAAACGTTCTTTGTGAAATTTATAATAAACCGATATTTATAGCTAAAATAACGTTAGAAAATGTTCATTAGAAGCGCATAATTTTTAGAGGCGACAATGAAAACGTTAAAATGACGTTTTTTAAGTATTTTATAATAATTCTAAAATTACAGTTAAGGTAACGTGTAAAATATCGCATAAAAATTCTTATTGCTTAATATGGGAAAATTCAAAACGTTTATATAATGTTTATAAAGTATGTTATCACAATTCCAAATGTACCTACAATTAGAAGAACGTGTGAAATTATTCTTAAAATGAGCAATATTTAAAGTGGGAAATTTTAAAACGTTGATTATTACGATTCCAAATACTTTGTTTTATTACCTTTTAAAAAACGATAAATGCATGTATATCTAATACATGCATTTGTCATTTTTTAAAAGCTAAGAATTAACGTGTGTGTAATCGTATTATTAACGTATTTTAGAACCGTTTAAATAACGTTTGATTTCACCGTTGAATATATATACATAAATACGTTAAATAAACGTTTTTATATAGCATTTAACTAACGTTTCGTTATTAGTGTTCTGTAACGTGAAAAAGCGCGACATATAAAAGTAAAATGTACGTATTTAATGTACCTTTTTTTGGAAAGGTGTTTTGTAATGATAAACGTTAAATAAACGTATGTGTGTTTACTGGGAACAAGTCATGCATCTCTTTCTTACAGTTTTTTCTACAGAGTCAAATGAGTGTTTAATTCCCCTAAATTCAAATTAATTTACTGTTTCGTGTGATATCTGGCTATTCTTTAATGTAATTTAATGTTAATTTGGTGAAATCCAGGACGCCAAACGGATTGAGTTTGAAAATCTGGAAAAATCACGTATTGAAGCAGCAAGCTTACGTCCGGTGTTTACCAATGAATATAATATGGACTGTGAAATGAATATCTGCACCAATGTCCGTTATTACCCATTGGATTTAATCAAGAAATTGGTGCAGGATAAACCTGCCTTACAACAATTATCTGGATATATTTTTAATCAAACTTTTGGACCTGTTATCACAGGGTAAGTTACAAAATATGCATATCAGAGATTGATTTTGATTTTAAGGAGGGCTCACATCGACTCGGAACATCGCGCGTAATTATTATATAATGAACAGTACATACATATGACCCCATTGAAGAAAAAATCAAATTTGCTGCAATTTTGATACAGTAAACCGACGATAGTATATTCACGCTGAATTTCATAATTTTTATTATCATCGTATGCCTCAAGGCTTCAGTTATCTCGTTTTTTTTTTTTTATTTTCGGCAAGTGAAGCCTTCCATAAATTCGGCAAAAACATGTTTTAGACGTGATGGTATTGATGTACTCAAATGGAAGCCGTTTTGTCGAGCTAAAAGTCCAACACTTGTACCGCTAGTAATGCGAAATATTGACTTGAAATGGCGTTACATAGTCAATGTCGACAATGTATTCAAGCAACATTTGTTTGTGGAATGGTGTTACAGGTTAGTATCTTGTGTGGTTTTATTGAGTTTGAGGTTATCTTAGACCTCCCCACGGGGTATTGGGTTTAGCCCTCATTGGTACATCCTGGTTACGCTTATGATCATAGTAGTCATCAATACGAATTTTGCCAATGCAATATATTTTTAGGAATGAAACTACTGAACCAGATGATGGTTGCACTTCAATGTTTAATTCAATTTGCGAGCAAAAATACCAGAACGCCACTTTACTGGTGTATGAAAATAATCAACTATTATACGACAAATTTGAGATCCCAACGACGTGCGAATGTTCGTGTTCAGAGAAAAGAACCAGGGATTTTTTCTGAATTAAATTTTCATTTGCGTTTTTTCCTTTTTATACATTATTTTTAGATAAAAATATGCATCAATGTAATTAATTTTTTATATTGGTTATTTGAGAATAAATAATATCCCGAATGCAGTGTCGAGTTTTATTTAAGGAAATGAGTTTTCTTTTCACTTCTGAAGTATTCGTTAAGTTTCTATAAATTACGGTTTTATATTTCCTTGCTCTTAACATAACCAGTGTATATCTTGTTACAATATACGAGGTGTGTTGAAATATAGGTGACTTTCAAATTGAAATAAAGCTGTAATTTAACTTTTTCGTTAGTTTCGTTAATTAAAATAACAAAAAATTTGTTCTTTATAATTTTTTAACATTTTCCCAAAAAAATACAATTTAGAAAATGACCACTCTGAAGAATTACAAATCAGAGTAACCACAACGCCTTAAATTTATGTCAAAATTCAACCTAATTTACAAATATTTTAAAAAGTACTTTACCTAGGCATAGAAACCCTTATGTCAATTTTCTTGTGTTTTAGAGCGGCATTTATTTATGTTAAATATACAGTGTGTCCCATTAAGGAAAAGAAAATTTTTGGGTTGTAGATCTCTTCAGTGCCTAAAAGTTTTGTAAATGATTTTTTTGTCTATCGCTTATAGATGGGTCACCCTGTATAATACACTTGGAAATGAAAATACAATATCATAGGAATCTAAGATTTCTTGAAACATTATGTGTGTGTTTTACTGATAGTCGCGCATAACAAGGAAAATTAGCGTATTTATTTCCTTTTAAGTGTAACCGCAGAAATAAATATTATTTATGTTTTGTACTAGTATGTTATTAATCAGTTTGTTAACGAGTTATAATCTCCATAATATGTTGTAGTAAAGTCATCATGACAGCATTATTAAGAATCGTTGTTACCACGTTGGTGTTTTATAGTTTTGTGCAATGTTTTCAGTCGGTAAGCAATAGTAGAATAGCTAACATATCCTCACAGCTTATTTTAAACCATTATTTTTATTTTAATCATTATTATTCCTTAGTTTTTATAAATACAAAACAAAGAAATAGAAAACTCTGGGTCAATCTGTCACACATTTTGGAAATCAGCCTTCCGTTTCATGAATTTACTATAAATTACAATACATTATACTGGAGCGACGTGAGTAAATTTTATATAATTTTAGGAGGAATTAGAAGAACTAAAAGAACGCTGTTTTGGTCATGGCATCTACAAACTATGTGAGACACCAATTGAAAACTTCATTGCTAAAATGGACAAAGAAATGGCGTAAGTATACAACTTGTCACAGTATACAGATGTCCGAAAATGGAAGTTATAGAGGAGAACAGATGAATCAAACACAACTAGTTATTCTTTGTTTAATATAAAATCTTCATCATCCATTTCAGAAAGCTTGGTTTGTCACTTATCGGCAGCAATGTAACAATTGGCTCCAGAAACAGTTTTGGCCCCTTTTTACACTCATACGACGACGTACCATCACCATCTTGTGGTTTATGTAGAGAATCCCCTACAATTAGAATAACACCAACAGTATTCCTAGAGGGAGATAATGCTAAACTTTTGATGGTCCAAACATCGAAATTTCAACAAACGTTCTTTATTAAACAATGTACCACGTAAGTATTGCAACGTTTTACTTTTTTCTCTAGATACGAATATTTTAATTGTCTGCAAACACATTCATTCAATCCAATGGTGCTTTTTGATTAAATATAACTTAATCATTTTAAAGTTGTGATGAAACAATAAATATGTCCTTCTCTTCTCCTCGTGATTCAGTATCTCGTTTGTATGTAAAGTCCTGTACTTTACCCCAATTGCCAAGGCCAATTCTCTTCAAATTGTTAATTTAGAAACGTTGATATAACACGGAGTCCCGTCTTGTTGAAAGTACATATACCTTTTCAATATCCAGTGATAGTAAATCTTCAATAAATTGTTTTTTTTTTCAGGCCAACGGAGCAATCGGATTCACTCTGCATGTCGGCAAATGAGAATGCAAATTACGGTACCAAATTCAGTTGTCGCCAAAAATTCTCCAAATTCACTGTACTACTTTTCAATTCCGACAAATTCGAGCTGGTACCGAAAGATCTCTCATTTCCAAGTGCCTGTGTCTGTGAATTGGGAATCCTGGATATTCCTTTGAGGAAAAAGTAATGAAAATTATATTTTTTGTATTATTATTTTTGAATAAATGAATAATTATGATTCAGTTTAAAAGGATATTTGGAACTTAAAATTTAGATTGTTTCATTTTCATTCTTATTGATTTTTTTTTCATATGCATATTTAGAATTTGATTCCTCAGCGCGTTGTTTTTCTGATGAAATTGCCTTAAGTATGTCCATTACTCAAGAATGGGCATTCGAGGTCTATAGATGATCGGGGTCAAACTATACAGGTTTCGCTAAGGGTTTTGGCCGAATAAATCAGGATGTGTTGCTCCGAAAGCTCAACGCTTTGGTCTCCGGGTTTCGGCTATGTCCCTGATAAAGTCTTAAATTTTCGCTATAGAGATGTACAACATGTCTCTTTTAACGGTTTTGACTCAAAGCGTCATCCGAAGTGCAACAATGATCTAATTGGCGTCTTATTTTGTTTCTCCTCTTTATCGATGATCTTGGAAAATACTTTAGTTATCCTTAATTGTTTTTGCTGGCTACCTAACACACTGGTCTTTGAAATAAAATAAAGTGTAGAGTTTTAGAATTTAGTTTTATTAATTTTTCTTCTAAAATCTACGATTTACGTTTGTTTTAACATGGTTTCAGAAAATGTTTATATTTTTAAAATATAAAGGCTAATTTGAAAAAAAAAAAATAGGATTCATTGAACTTCAATGAATTTTTATTATAATTAACTTTCGATTTTATGGCATTGTCTTGTATATCAGAATTTTTATGTGATTTTTATTAGTGATTATACATTACTTACAGGGTGATTTTTCTGGCGTAAGTATTAAAAAAATTGCATTTGCTATCATGGCAACACTTACACTTTTAAAGTAATGTGTCTTAAACACAACTAAATATTAGTTTGCACGTATAACGAGCGACATAAAGACACTTATACATAAAATATATTAAAATTCAGGTGAAATGTTGTAGTTAACAGATATATCTCCTGATATTCCCCTTTCGCAACACGTACAGGTACACAAAAACTGAAACTGTCTCTATCTGTTACTCTTATAGTCACATTTTTCTGACAGTGCATATACAACAAGAGGGAAATTCAAAGTTATCAAACATTAACTTCTCATTGTTATCCGTAACTATCATCAATCTTCGTTGAACATATTTCTGTTTGCAGACTGACACCAATCCTTCGGGAAATAGCTCGGAATATCTACAAGCACCGCCATCTCTACAAAACAAAATAATAAAAAAGTTGTAGTTACGTGTTTTATACAGGGAAATCATATATTTTTTCAAGAATGGTGTTTGCAGCGAATTGATAAGTAGGTAAAAACACCACGCTGCCATAACAATTAATTTATTTTCCACATTTTCGCTATGCATAATGTGGTTCCCAAAACTTCCAACGTTCGAGGGCACCCATCAATAAAAGACTGCAAATAAAATTATTTAAGAAATACTCACGTTCCACATGTTTCGAAAACAACACCCTGTTGATGTCCTTCAACGTTGACAATATTCTTTTCTTCATCGAACATATTTTTAGCGCTCTTTGGGAATTTTGTATGAACTTTTGTGTCACACAACGTGTCACCGTCCCCAAATGTGCCTCGGTTATTTAAATCAGGAATCGGTAAAAAGTCACTGCAATTTGAAACGAATTGTTACTATATTTCCATGATTTACCAACAAGCCTGATCTACCTGAAATATTGCTTTAACGAAGGATTTCTGCTCAAAAGTGACAGTATTTTATCAGCAGGATAATTGTCGACATCCTCACAAATACCGAAAGTACAGTTCTTGTAAACCTTGCTTGCATTACGTGTTTTTATAAGTGGACTCTCTTGTTCTGCAGGCCGTCTGAAACGCGTTTCAAAATCTAAAAATAAAAGCAAAATTTTTTTTTTAGTTGTTCTGAAAGTTAAGCTTTACTAACCGCTAGTGCTGCTAGGTCCATGTGGTCGTACATTATTTGAAACTTTACTACCACCTCGTGTAACTGTATGAATCGGTGGTTCTAGAACAACGCCTGGAGTTCCCCGGTAATTCGTATTGTCAAACTGATCGGTTCCATAATTTGACTCTTCAGGCCTGTGTCTGCGGTTGATATAACCGTTATTGTTTATGGGATATTGTCTATTGAAGTTATCTGGTCCACCCTGTATCCGATCCAGACAACTTATGGTAGGTACCTGGAAAATACGGTGATAAATAAATAACTCAAGAAGGTTTCGGCGATTTGAATATTAAGTGTTGGCAAACCGCTGAAATTATTATTTTCCCCAAGGGTCAGTCTTTGGACCTTAGCGTTTTTTATTAGGACTCAAGCGGAAAGTAGCTTTTTTGCCGATGATGCAGAGTTCTCCTGGTATTCCCTATAGTTGACTAAAATAAGGATAATCGATGCGACTGGCTTATGACAAAAATTCATCGAACTGTACTCTACACTATACATAAATAGATGCTTATGTTTTGAGCCAAATAATTAAGACCCAACAATTTTTAAAACCACTTGTCACAATTTTTTTTATTTTACCAAAAAATTGATCAGGAAAATATCAATAAATTAAATAGTTCGCTCTGTGGTTTTTCTAAATAATTTCAAAATCATCTTCGTGATTTTCGGAAACATATAAACAATTAAATAGTGACTTAACAGAACTAAATTAATTAATTAACAGTCCATAAGTAGCTTTTTCGCGGTTGTAATTATTATAAGTTAACATTGTGGTTTTTTGGAATATGACTCATGTTTTGATAACCTTTGTGCAAACATCGATAAACTATTAGGTATTTTAATATATTATTCTCATTTGTTTCGCTAATTAGTATTACTAAGAATTTTTATATATTTCTGGCAAATTTCGTAAGCAGGTTAATGCCACCAAACCGAATAAGTTCTCCATGTTTTCGTGTTTACTCAACCATTTTTGCACTCTTTTCGCGTTTTTTATCCATGTTGGACACTTACCAAGTGGATGGTTATCTACAAATGTTGAGTTGGCGTCAAACCATTCAGGTTATATAGACGATGGCGATCCTTAAAATGAAGGAACACTATTCCATAGGCCAAAAGATCGCTTTGTCAGAAAATTTTTAGAAAAATTGATCATTTTTGATTTCTTTTACATCGTCTATGCAGTAACGTTTATAATTGTCTGAAATTTAGCAAAATTATACCGTTATTCAAAAAAGGATCTCCAGATGAATTGAACAACTATCGCCGTATTTCTTTGGTGCCTGTTCTAGGCAACATTTTTGAAAAGATACTCTTTAAACAATTAGCCAACTATTTTGAAAGAAATAATTTATTTTCTCCGAAACAATTTGGATTTAGACCGAAACTTAACACCGTTTCAGCTATAGAAAATTTTATAAATAGCATTATAACCGCTTTTGAGAGTAGAAGGCTTGTGGGGGCTTCTTTTCTTGATTTAACAAAGGCGTTTGATTGCGTCTCACTGGAGCGATACGGTATGAGTGCGAATTCGATTGGTTTGCTGAGTTCCTATCTCACTGGTAGGAATGTTGTAACAATGTTTGAGTCAAAGTCTTCTCAGTCCTTGTTGAGCTCTTGTGGAGTCCCACAGGGCTCGGTGCTCGGACCTCTATTGTTTTTGATTTTCATTAATGATTTACCGCTACATCTGCCATGCTCTGACCTGACATTGTTTGCAGACGATTCAACTATTTTCGATGTTGAACTGTCGAGTGATGTTCTGGCCTCAAGTATGATTAATTCACAGTCGAGGGCTGCTGACTGGATTGCAGCTAACAAACTCTGTATGAATGCCAATAAAACATCTACTAAAATATTTACTTTACGTGAGACGGATGTTGCTGTTTTTGATGGTCTGGTAAAGTTTTTGGATGTCACTTTGGACCAAAAGCTAACCCTGTCGGGTCATGTCGAGGTTACCATTGCCAAGTTGTCTAAGGTTGTGTTCATGTTGCGAAGCTTGAAGGGTGAAGTATCTTTTAATGTTTTGAAATCAGCATATTTCACAGTGTGGCTTCATATGCTTTGTCAATTTGGAGACACTCTTGTCATGCTACTCGGGTATTCGCAATCCAAAGACGAGTTATTCGAATAATGACAGATTTAAAGTTTAGAGAGGATGTCAGACCTAAATTTAAAGAATGTAAAATAATTACACTCTCGTGTCGCTATATCTACAATTCAATTATGTATGTGAAAAATAATTACAATCTGTACATAAGGCATGATGAAGTTCTCAACCACAATACCAGAAACAAAAATTACATTCTTCCTGAATATATGAGGTTGGGTAGAAGCAGAAATTCTGTAAATTCTTATGGTCCCACATGCTATAATCATTTGCTAGATAGTTTGAAAACACTGAGCCTTGCAATGTTGAAAAATAGATTAAAGAATTACTTAATTGACCGGGCTTTTTACTCCATTGATGAATTCCTCAGCACTGACTTTCTGTTTTGATTAAGTTATATACATTTCTATGTTTTTATGTTGTGTTATGTAATATTTTACTATTTAATATGACTTGTGTAAACCTTTTTTGGTAATGACATGTAATGACAATAAATAAAATAAATAAAAAAATAAATAAATTTTGCATATACCGACGACAAAGATTGTACAATAATCTTCGTAAGGCGTTAACGCAATCTGCCGAGGCCACCGTGTTACATTCCCCAACTGGGACACTTTGTAGGTAGATATTTATGACTTGATGAGATTGATGGGAAGTTTTAAAATAAACAGACCGTCATGTTGGGTGTACCTGGGACTACCCTGATACAACTATATAAATCGTAAACAAATTACAAAAAAAGTAAATACTGAGAATACATTTGCACAATATCATTTTGGAAACGTGACTGGAATATTTTTAAAGCGGTATTAAAGATTTGCCCATGATATGAATTTTAGTTTTGATGAGGAACAAACAAAATTTGTTCATGCGTTAAAACATACAAACAACCGTGTATGTGGATTTTTGGAGGAGTCAATATTCACAAAAAATAAATAAATAAATTTTTGTATGAAGAGCTGAGCTATTCGTCAGTCAAAGGCAATTATGTTTCGATAATAACAAACCTAATTTCAGCATAGTTGAGTGAGTAAATTCCAAGTACAATGACAAAGCAATTACTATTTTCGTAGACAAGGAAATCAATTTTAAATCCATTATAAAGTGCTTCTGTTCTTTTATTCTAATACTTCATTTCATATAATATATCGTTGACTAAACTCTATTAAATAAGGTAAATTAAAATTCCTAGAATAATAATAATACGCTTTATTATTAACTCTAGGTAAATTTTAAAATTGCTTTACTACCGTATAATCTATTTTAAAGGTCAATGTGATTTGTGATAATGGTTTCCTAACTGTTTTTGTAATTCAGATTACATTAATTTTATTGATCACTCGAAACTTGCTGCTCCGATTTGAATTTTGCGTCCTTTTATGATGGCCGTTTTCTCACAAAACTCCAGAAGATTGTAAAGATTAGGAAACAAATTATAGTTATTATTGTCGCTGGGGCTAAATGGACGCATCTTTTTAAGCTTTTATCAAATTTTGTGGGATCCGACAAGAACAAACCTTTTAAAACCAAATTGGCAGATTGAACGCATCTTTTGAAATCAATTTTTTAAACAAAAACATTCAAAACTTGTGTAGACTTTTTCAGCACTTTTTCATTATATTACAGTGTTACAAAAACTTTCAAAAATTTTATTGGCATGACCTAACTGTCTAATGTATTCTATAGTAGTGTAAGTGAGGGTTGATGCAAAAACTTTACTTATATGAAGCACTCCGCATTATTTTTACCGACAATTCATGCTTTAAAGTAAATAAAAAATTGTAGAAAATTTGGGATATTCATAACACACTTACTAGTAATATTTGACTAAAAACAATCACATATGAGTAAATATTCATTTTGTACACTAGTTTTCACATAAATCACCTATTTTTTAGCTTGTATTATTAACAACAATGATATGTTAAATACACGTAACGAACAGCAGATTATAATAATTTAAAGTCACTACATTTTAGAATAGTTGCTATTAGCCACATTTCTCTAAAAGAGAAAATGCATTAAATTATTATTATCATTACAGTCAGTGGAAACGCGAAATATTTACACAAGACAAGAAGACCACAACGTTAAGTGTGTTGAGCGGTCGACAAAAGACAATAAGCGATATCAACATAACTAATAGAGATGTAATTTATTTATTCTCTGGCTATCTTGGAGATTTTATTTAAACAACAGCGTTGAAACAATTGCCCAGCTTGTGAACAAGGACGACTAGTATATTGTCGACTAAATATTTATTACTTGACTATAATTCTCTCTTTTTTTTTTTTGTTTGTTTGTAGGTACATAATGTTACATTGTATAAATAATGTTTTTACACTTGTTATTATATTACATTACATTATTTATGTACATGGCGTCCGATTATATAAAATTATTAAAGTACCGAAGTTGTAAAGTTAAATTGGAGAACTTGGACATTGGGTTCGTGATTTATTTCAAAAAATGAGGACATCTTGTATATTTATACGCTACTAAATTACTAACAGGTTATCTGCATTTTATCATTAAACAAAATATGACCATATTTCACTTTTCGTCTAGGTTGCCATAAAATTTAAAATAATAAAATAATTAATTCAAATATTTGAGACACAAGGACTTGATGTCTCCGCCAGCTGATCACACTACACTTTTTCGTCGAGGCTTTACATAATATAACGTTTACTGGCACTTGAATAAACTTCCTGACTGCCTCAAACCATTTCTTCCAATCAGATTCAGGGAAGAATACACAAAACTTACTTGACTTGATCTGTTTTAAATGATCGTTTGTAGTTGTTTTATTATTAGTAGTGGTATTATTATTATTTTGTTTCGAGAATTATTTCTAATATAGAATGTTATTTTACTACAATAAATAAATAAAATAATGCATTATTTATTGTTAAAATTGTACACACCCTAACTTAGGTATTCACCAAAATTGAAAGAATTATATTTTAGACCACGAAATTTATTTGTTTACTTTCCAGAATAACAATTTTATTAAGAATGCTCTCTCTTCTACAAATCACTCTTATTATTCGTTATCCCTATCTGAAGATCTTCGACATATTTGTATCGTAACGACTTTTGTTAAACCCCAGAAATAAAAATCCATGGGTGTAATGTCTGGGACCGTTCAATGTAACGATCAGGAAAAAGCTCACTAAGCGAAATAGGGTAATAACTTTGTCATTTTTTGTTTAAGGATAAAACTTATAATAAACTTTTATGTTCAGAAATAGTAGCGTATAAATATATAGGATGTCCTTTTAGAAAATATTTCTTTTAAATAAATCACGAACGCAAAAATACTATAAAAGTTGACTAATTTAACGCACCTCGTAGCTTTAATAGTTGCGTTTGATCAGCGTGTATATTGATTCAAATATATTTTATATTGACTATGGTGATTTAAAAATTATTAGCAATTTCAATTTGGTATTGTTGAAATAATTTTATTATAAGAGCATACACCATTCCGCTTAGTGATAGTTTTTGTTACATTTCAAAAATGTATTAGTAGACGATTTCTGTTGGATTGTTTAATTTTAATAGGACGATAATTTGATGACATAGTTACTTTACGCGTCTCACTCTAACTGTCAAATTTGACATGTTTTATTAAAACTTTTGGAAAATTTAATTTCTAAAACAAATTTTGACCAGACTCTGTATATTAGCTTGTATACGTATCGAAGCAACTCTATTACACTTTTCATAATCTGACATACTATTGCCTATTTTTTTCGATAATATTTAAAAGTACACACATTTTGATGCAATGTTTATTTATGTGTAAGAGTTTTTTCAAAAAATGACATGTTTTTAAACATATATCACTTAAGAAACTGCAAATTTGTACAAATAAATAAACTATGCATCAAAAATGTGTACTTATACTTCGAACTCTGTTTTTGAAGCAGAATAAATTTTTATTAAAATCATAGTATACAGTGATATGTATCCAGGGACTATACTTCCATCCTTAAATAGTTTAAATTGATTATGCATCTCTATATTAATATTTCCAGATCACAAAACATGATTTGATCCAATTAAATTTATTAATGAAATTACATTGTTTTGGTATGCTATTTAGTATTTATTATTTATATACAATATATCTACATAGTACCTATGTATAGTGAAAAATTGCGAAAAATAAACTATTTATATACAATAACTTTAAACTGAACTTTACGATACTATAAACTATTTCCTTAAATTAACATAATTTATTTACAACTCAAATATTCAATAAAGAACTAATGGAGGTGGAGGAATAATACTAGACAACCTCTAGAATCTCCTCCAAAATTAGCGCAACGCAGCTAGTGCTTGATGGCATCATCATCATTGTTCCTTTTGACCGTTTTGTGCACAACTAAAGGTTAAAAATGGGCAAACTCTTAATATATGAAGTTACTAGATCATAGAGCTAACTTTGAATTTGAAGAGGAACATGAAAAAAATTTATTTTTGCTTGAGTTAGAAAAAGATAATTTATAACGAAGTTTGTTAAACGCGAAAACGAACATTTTGGAACCAACATCATCTCAATTAAAATTTTACCCATTTTTAACTAAAGAACTGTTTATAAATCACATTTTCTTTACATGTTTAACAAATAGACACACTCGGCTTATATCTGTAGATATATCTTTGGTACCGCAAGCAAGTCTACATCCCCATAGAATCGTTTTCGACTTCCTAAGTAGCACTCGCAGCGAAAAAGTCGAAACGTTGCGTGTATGCACAACAACAGGCTGACGGTAGAGAAAATGTATCCGAGTGGAGTTGGCCATCTTCAGATAACGCTATCAGCCTTCGATATGTGTATTTTTGTACACAACGCGTCGTTATACCCAATGTGTTGTCGATGAAATTACATGGAGTATTTTCAGCTCTGCAAAAAATAATTGATTAATAGATAAATAATGTTTATGACACAGTGTATCGGGGTTTAAGCGATCCTGACAACGTTGAAGCGACAAGGTTGCTGGCAGGCGTCCCGGCAATATTAAATTTAACAGAAAATAAATCTTGTAAAGTAGAATTCTACTTCTATTGCTAACAGCAACTAATTTCACTGCCTCAAGACACTTTCGACTTGTTCAATGAATACAACCTTAAGCTATGACCATCGAGTCATGGGATATCCTGTATAGAGAATGATGGATCTTACCTTGCACATTTTTCGATACGAACTCCTTGAACAAAATCGGATTTGATATCCGAATCAAACTTGTTGCGTTTCTGATTCACAATCACTTTCCACTTATTATTTTTATTTTTGGCCACTTTAGGAAATATTAACTGTGTTTTCGACCCACAAATAAAACTCTCCATGCCCTTGTCGCTTTTCTCCGCAAACTCGTTCTCCATTTCGTCCTTACCAAAAAGTTGTTGATAGGCCTTATTCTTTTCCAAAACCTTAAAAGAATTTTTAGAAATATATTAGCGACCTCAAGTAAAGAAGAAAAACTCGGGAACGAATATTTTAAGAAAATTATCCCTCGGGATAATTATCAAAATATTCGTGCCCTCAAGGCTAATTTAAGCTCTTGTGATATTACAAGTGATAATTTGACTGATCCTTACAAATTAAATCAGGTATAACTTAACAATGAAAGTAAAATTACTTACCTGTTCTACTTCACTGTAAGGGTACTGCTCGTAATCCTCGCAAAATGTTAAATGGTCAGGACAAGGAGGTTGTCGTTGAATTCGGGGTATTGTATCCACATACTCTTTGTCGTCATCATCATCCGGAAACACTATATGATCTTGGTCAATTCCTGCTGTCAAATACAATTATGAATTAAGACAGATAGAAAAAACATACGAAATGATTTGACCACCGAAACCGTTACTGAAGTAGTTTCAGATAATGATGAATTTGATGAATTACGAAGATCTGAGAGAATAGCGCCTGTAACTAATTTTGCGAGATCAGGATGATAAGATATTTGTGATATCGAACTTGTAGGAAAAGCAAAATTTAGCTCTTTGTGCTTTCCTGCAAACGATTCAACTATTGTCGATGTTGAACTGTCGACTGATGTTCCGGCCTCAGGTATGATTAATTCACAGTCGAGGGCTGTGGACTAGTTTGCAGCTAACAAACTCTGTATGAATGCCAATAAAACAGCTACTAAAATATTTACATTACGTGAGACGGATGTTGCTGTTTCTGATGGTCTGGTAAAGTTTTTGGGTGTCACTTTGGACCAAAAGCTAACCTGGGCGGGTCATGTCGAGGTTACCATTGCCAAGTTGTCTAAGGTTGTGTTCATTTTGCGAAGCTTGAAGGGTGAAGTCTCTTTTAATGTTTTGAAATCAGCATATTATGGCCTTTTTCACAGTGTGGCTTCATATGCTTTGTCAATTTGGGGACACTCTTGTCATGCTAGTCGGGTATTCGCAATCCAAAGACGAGTGGTTCGAATAATGACAGATTTAAAGTTTAGAGAGGATGTCAGGCCTAAATTTAAAGAATGTAAAATAATTACACTCCCGCGTCTCTATCTATAATTCAATTATGTATGTGAAAAATAATTACAATCTGTACACAACCACAATACCAGAAACAAAAATGACATTCTTCCTGAATATATGAGGTTGGGTAGAAGCAGAAATTCTGTAAATTATTATAATTCCACATGCTATAATCATTTGCCAGATAGTTTGAAAACACTGAGCCTTGCAATGTTCAAAAATAGATTAAAGAACTACTTAATTGACCAGGCTTTTTACTCCATTGATGAATTCCTCAGCACTGACTTTCTGTTTTGATTAAGTTATATACACTTCTATGTTTTTATGTTGTGTTATGTAATATTTTAGTATTTAATATGACTTGTGTAAACCTTTTTTAGTAATGACATGTAATGACAATAAATAAATAAATAAAACATATTTTTTGGTGTTCTTTATATGCTGAGAAAGAATTCTTCACAACGATTAAAAAATAAGTGCATAATTAGCCATCTCATAGACTTTTGCATTTACAGACTCATCAAATAGAGCATCCAAAACATATTTGGCCTTTAAAATTCAAAGCAATTTGAGGAGCAGACGTGTTTTCTTTAACAAAGCATAGATGTTTTCTTTAGTATACCATCAAATAGCTTGAAAGTGCTGGTCAAATTAGGAAAGTACTTACCATTCACAAGATTCGGTAATATTCGCATTTTCGGCGCACGGCTGAATGGTGGTCGGCTCATTACTGTCATTGTCTGTAAAATTGAAAAGATTGTATATTAATTCTGAGCATTGATACATGGACATGTTGTATAAATTAATTGAATAACGTGCGACATCGAGAATGTGAAATTCTTCTTCAAAAAGACCATATAGATACAATGTATGAAAATGCCACTGGACTGTTGGTGCTTCTGAGTTCTGCTAATTAGCAGGAAAGCTTCTGAACCTAACCAAAATGAAGATAATATACTAGATTGTAGATTGTATCGGACCTGTTCAGGCGGTTTTGCTCTATTTAAACATATATCTTCTTCTGATCCATTTATTTCTGAGTTCTCTATTAGTAAAATAGGTTCTGAAATATTAATGATAAATTAACGGCCTCTGATTGCAGTGAAACCCGGCTCACGGAGCACAGAGTCACCTTCTCTGTCGCTCACGTGGGTAATTCTAACCTGGCGCGTCCACGTCGCGGGGGTGGGCATCTACCACTTCAGTAGGCCGGAGTGAATAGATGGCTAAGTTCAGGTTGTGGGGTATAACACAGACCCCTTGCCCAGGGTTACGGGTGAAGCCCACATGGCAGAAAGGCGGAGAAGCAGAGCTTCGGAACGGTGGATCTGGCAGAAGTGGCACCCACGATTTTAGGGCTAGTATAAAATCAACCAGCACCTGATGAAAGGCAGCCGTTTCATCAGTACCAAGGCATGGCGTAGAAAGATAAACTTTCTCAAAACGGTGTGTAACTTGGACGCGAAAAGCGCAGCTCAAACAGCCTTACCGGTTTTCGCACTGCGGTGTAGAAAGGAAACGGAACTCCTACTACACTATACTACTTCCAAATCATCCAAATGACTAGTATGAACAAAACCACGGCCCTCAGTCCGGGGCACCCCTTAGGTGGGGAGAGGGTGCTAAGAATCCCCCCGTCAAACATAATCAAATACCAAATATATAACAAAACAACACGAATTGCCACATGGAATGTGCGCAGTTTATATATGGCCGGAAAACTCGCCAACGTCGATGCAGAGATGAATAGACTACATATCAAAATATTAGGCCTTAGCGAGGTCCGATGGCCCCGCGCAGGAAAACAAAAAACCAAACATGGTGCCATCTATTACTCTGAACACCGTTATGGGATGGCCATCATGATCACGTCCGAATTAGAAAAATCTGTTGTGGATTTCATCCCGTTAGGAGAACGAGTCATGCTACTAAAGCTAAAAACCTCTCACCGTGTTCTGAATATCATACAGGCATATGTACCAACCAATGACATGGTTGAAGACTTTTACGCCGAACTCGAAGAAGCCTTGAAATTGAGAGATTACAACAATTCTTGGAGACTTTAATGCAAAGATCGGATCAGGAAATGATGATGGAGATGATGTAGGAAAATATGGTCTGGGAGAACGGAATGAAAGAGGCGATCGACTTGCACAGTTTTTCACAGAACAACAACTAAGCATTGCCAACACTTTTTTCAAGCTCCACAAAAGACGTTTATACACTTGGCGTTCACCTGCTGATCGAGACGGACATATAGTAAGAAATCAAATAGATTACATTCTCGTAAGACACGAATATAAAAAGTTTATTAAATCAGTCAAAACATACCCTGGAGCAGATATCAACAACGACCACAATCCAGTTGTGATGGACATAAAATACACCGCTTTGTTAGATCTAAACTGGCCCCACGACAGAAACGAATTGATATAGGGAAACTCGAGAATCTGGCAGAAAGAACACAAATCAGTCAAAAACTTGAGAACAGGTTGAAAGAAGTTGAGAGATCTATAAACAACGTATCAGATGAAGACATTGAGTCTTCATGGGAAGCTCTGAAGAAGGCGTTAACTACAACCCAGGAGACTGATATTGGATTTACAAATAGCACCAAAAAACAGGAGTGGATGACTGATGAAATCCTCACACTTATGAATGAACGAAGAGAACAAAAACACAATAATACAGATAAATATGACGAAATTAACAGGCTCATTCCTGCGAAATGCAGGCAAGCTAAAGAATCATGGTTGGCGAACAAATGTACGGAAATAGAAATACTTCAGAATCTCTTTAACTTACACAGGAATATCAAAGAGCTTACAGGCAGGCAGCGGAGAGGTCATAGTGGAATATTAAGGGGCTCCAACAATGAAATTCTTATAGGAGTAGATGAGAAACTAAAAAGGTGGAAAGAATATACCGAAAATCTCTTTAATGACATGAGACCAGACTCACCCCCTGATATATACGAAATCAACGAAAGGGCTCCTGAAATTACAAAAGAAGAGGTCAAACATGCAATTAAACTACAAAAGAACACAAGAGCAGTTGGTCCTGACAACGTGCATGCGGAAACATTTAAACTTGAAATTTAAAACAAAATTCTGAACTTCGGATCTCTGTTAATTGGAGGGAATATGAGGGAGTACATCAGAAGTACCTACTTAAAGGAAACATTTGTAGTTGGAATTTAATTCAGAATTGCGTTAAATTATCACACAAACTAAAATTTAGTTTTAAAATCAGACGATAGTATAGATAATTTTTATACTAACCTTAAACAAAACTATGCACAAAACAAGCCAGCAATTTACAGAATTAAACGACATTTTTGCAGTTCAAAATCACAATATTTATATCCAAAAAAACACACTTATACTACACACGATACAACACGACTGACCGGTGCTGTTGACACAAAACTTGCAAATATGCATATTTTCGTATATTTTCTACCTGCTTAGTAATTTTATTATAGATACTTACAAACAGGTAAATTGTTAATAAGGTGGTAAATAGGAGAGTGGGTCACAATCTACAAAAATGTTTTTTTTTATTTGTAGGAAAATGACGACAACAACAATAGGCAAAGGAAAGGATTATCGTGTACAGGGTGGAGCAGGCACAGGTCATAAAACGAATGAACGGTTCCTTTGAAAAGTCTAATTATGTTATGTTAGATGTATTTTCTTAATTATTGATTTTTGGAGTATTGAATTACGACCTATAAGTATTTTATCGGTTTGGTCTAAAATTTTGAAACGAGTTGTCAAGTTACAATAATAATTGGTAAAACATGTTGCCTGTAATACTATTTTACCAGACGCTCAGTCTGGGTTTCGGGAGGGACATAGTTGCGTCACTGCTCTTCTTGACGTTACAGGCCTAATATTCGACGGGATCGACCAAGGAAATTGTACAATTGTAGTGTTCCTAGATTTTACTAAGGCGTTTAAAACTGAATCATGAGATACTTAAACATTACTTTTAAGCAAGATATGAAACTAAAAATTTGTATTTTTAGTTATTGCTCATCAAAATATGATTGGTAAATTTTTGTTGGCAAAAATATTAGTTAAGGTGCCGCTGAATCTAATAAATATAATCAAGTTAGAAATAAATTAGTCCCCACTGCCAATTTACAATAAAATTGTGTAAAACTTATATAAGCGACCATTTTTTTTACACCCTGTATCTTGAGAACGAAATCCAACCCATGTTTATATAAACTTTTTGTCTAAAAGCCACTCAAAGATCGTCTGTTAAATTTATTGTACATATAACTAAACTCTGTATATTGTATACCTACCTACCTTCAGTAAGAACTTTGAAGTATAAAGGGATTAGTCTAGATATAATAAATAAAATATTTTTAAGGGTATAATAATACTAGGTATAAAGGAAAGTGTAATAAAAGATTTCTAGGACCTACTTATTTTTAAACGGAAAATATAAGTTTACTTGTTATAATACGAAATTTATATATTATCCTTCCAAGGAACCATTGTAAAGGGTGAACTTACACAAAAAATATTATAATTTCAAAATAGAAACTGTATTTGCCACATCCAAGATACAAATTCTTTAAGAAATCACCGGTATATACCAAGGTGATCAATATTTTAATTCACTTCCTTCATCCGTAACTTGTAAAAGGAAAATTAGATGGATAACACAATCTACAGCCTATACGAAAGTTCGTTGAAGTTGTATACAAGTTTGGTGATTTTTTTTGTAACGGAGCATGAACCTCACAAAATTCTGCAACTTAATAATAATAATAATAATACATTAATTTATTAGCATGATTTGAGTACAACAAAAATAAAAATAATAATTAAAGCTAAGTTAATATGCAGTCTTATTTTAAAAAAAGATACAATCCCATTTAAAAAGAGAAATGCCAAAAGGTTCAAGCTCAGCAAAGCTTATTTTCAGCAAGAACCTAGTATACCTAATATACAAATAAAAAAAAATTAAAAAACATAGAAAGAAGATAATAATAAACTACAAAAATAATAATCATTAAAATTTAGACTATAATTGTATAATCAAACTCAAACTGCTTCCCAAGCACAAATAATTACCGTCACACAGCATTAGAATCAATGAGAGTAGCCTGCTCAGCAAACAATTTTTTGTATAGGAGTCTTTTAAATTTTGCATTACGGAAGGCTTTAAAATCAGGATCAATTTCATTATATAGCTTGGCGAAGTTATAGCTGAAGGACCTCCGAAACATGGTTGTTCGATGCTGCGGAACTGTAATCATATCCTTGCGTCGGACGTTCACATTGTGAACATCAGTGCGGTAGGTAATCCTTTGAAACAAATATGGCGGAGTTTTAGATAAAATAATTTTGTGAAAAAGGACCAACGAATGTAACTTTCTTCTATTGGCCATATTAAGCCTTTTGATGATGGACAGGGTGTAAGAGATTCGGTCGTATTTTCTTCAATCAATGCATTGTACAATACAATGGTGGTACGTCGACAAACAACACTAAATACTCCTACCAATATACAGGGCGATATTTATAAAAAAAAAGAGTAGAGTATTTTTAGGAATCAGAGCACTATTTTAAAAGCGTCATACAACACTCACATTTCATGATGATGTTTATGTTGGATTTGGGATTCATAATTTCTATTATTGCTTTTAGCCATCGTGTAGATAGGAGATAATAATAATGAGATGCCATGTGATTTGAAAAGGTAAATACACTGTATTGGCTGTGGTCCAACAGTTCGTCTATTATTTAACAATACACAATAAAATATATGTATATTATTGTCATTTTTTGTTTTTGTGGAGATATAAATTATTTTCGGCAGTACCAAGTAACATGCAAATGATTTTTTAATGCTACTAAATTGGTAATTTTTATGCACTAAGCCGATGAATTAAATGAACATAAACAAAAGAAGAAATAACCCAAAAAATTGTACTGACGTAGGAGGAGGAAATACTCAAGTAATTGATAGGAACGAAAATTAATTTTTATTCTGAAAAAATCAACCTCAATTTGCCACCCATAGACAAATAAAATACATTTTTATACTATATTTATTTTTGTTACTCTTGTATATACAAAATTACATGAAGGCAAATAAATATAGATTTACGATTCCCGTTATTTGATATTGTCACAAATAAATCAAGAATTGATACATTTTGATGCGGGTTAGGTATTTAATAAAACATATTTTTTTTCTGCCGTTACAAATAATGTCTGCATCCATCAATGATGCATGATATAAATATGTTATATTGGGTGAAAAAAAATTAAAAAAGAACGAAACATGACCTAAAATATAGTGGGTGGTCCATTTAAAACAAAAGTTTATATCCTGAGCTATGCCCCCCAATTTATAGTACCTCACTGTTCTGTTAATAGTTCAATCATAAATGAATATTTTGTAATTTACTTGTAGAACGCTGTTTTGTTAAAATTATTTTTCACCATACCTTTCAACAGCGCTGGAGCAGAAAGGGCGTTTAAATAAATAAATGCTTTATTGCCCAACAGATAAACAATCCCTTTAAAGGACAATTAGATTGAAAATATGTAGGTATATACAACACGAAAAAAGACGAACCTACAGATCAAATTAAATCACACTATTCTGTTAAATAATAATAAAGCAATATACGGAGACAACTGTGATATATTATATCTTAACATTATTGTGCAAAAAATTGACCAAAAACTAATTTTATTCTGAAAAAAATTATCAAAAAATATGTCGCAACAGTGACATATCTTATTGAAGTTACTGGTCATTACATAAGTAGGTGATCTTAAGAGAGTGTTAGTCCTAGCACGCATTCTGTCTACGGATCAAAGCCAAGGACAACACAAGACGACGATGTTCCAGACCCTCAGTTTAGCAGTAGGTTAAACAAAATTTTGAATGAATTTTGAAGAAGAGCGGAATTAATCGATTATGATCCCTCGATTTACGGCCCGCTACTGCTGTTTAATACAAATTTAAGTTATCACCGACACTTCTAAAAAAGATAAAAGTCTATTTCTTTAAGCTAAAACTAAATGTTATGTGGATTTTAAACACATAAATAATATAAAGTATAGGCTAAGTTCGATACACGATGCATTAATATCAAATATTTATCTGAAAATCAAATTCAAATAACTTATGCAGAAAAATATAGAGGTGCAAAAAGACGTTTACATTGTCCAGACACTGAGCGATAACGTTTTTGCCAGTGGCGTCGCTTGATAATTCGCCTAAACATGTCCCGAGAATATCTGAAATATTTTTAGCAAAAAATCGCAAAAATTTTTTTAGATTCAACTATAAAAATGTACTATTTAGTTTATTTGTAACAAATAATTTAGATAATTTTTTTTTCCCTCAGAACCAACTAAAATCTTTCGTGCTGCCAAAACTAGAGGTGGTGTAGCTGCCCATATTTGGCTGATAAATCGCTGTAAGTTTCTTTAGATGTTGTGATTTTTCTAAATATTCGGCAAGTGTTGTAACAAATTCGTAAGTACAAGTTATAAACCACGAAAAATTCCCGGATTTATCGGTTCCATCATGACCTCTAAGAGCAAATTCAAATACATCACAAAATATTTAACCAATAGATTTGATCTTTTTTCATTTCTTTAAATTTCGCTTTAAACTCTTGGGATGGGGCTTACAAACATTTCTGATACCAAAATCGGCCAAATAGGTCTAAGCTATTTTCATCAGCCATTCATTTCTATTATTTGACTCAATAACAAATGAATGGCTGATAAAAATAGTTTAGATCTATTTAATTTTAATTTTTAATACCGTTAAAATTGTTTCTAAAATAATTGTAACTTTAAATCTCATACAATCATTGAATAAAGTCATTATTATTATTATATTTACGGACACAAATTTATTTTATAGTTTTATTTGATTTTTAGTTTTATAACTTGAAGAAAGCAACAGGTTTACGTTTCCGAAACGTTGTCTTAAATTAAAAAAATGGCTTTTAACATTAAATAACATTTAGTTAGCATTCTCCTTGTCACAACCAGAATTTTTGGCAGTCCTGCAGCTGTCATATCTACCCCTATTTCGAGCTGCAAAACTCATGTGCCATCAAATTTCTGTCTGTCTTTCACGAGGGTTTTACGAGTGATTTTTTTACTAACCCCTTTTGGGCCTGCTAAAAACCATGTTGTCAATTATCTTTCCCTTTTTATAGCTTCATCATATGTTGCTACAGCAATTATCACAGAAAATATCTCTTTGGGATTTATTCGGCAATTAATTAGAGGCATCCATAGATATTTTCGGACCGCCTACGCTGCTCCATAATACGATTTGGTACGTATACCTATCTATAAATCGTATGTATGTATAGCAACATCTCGAAAATTATTTTGATTATTTGGTTTACGATTATAGAAGGTGTACAGCAAATTTAGTGATGTATATGCATTAAAAAAACAGTTTTACTTCATTTTTGTATTGTATTTAACGGCCGCGGCTCGGGTTTTGGTGTCTCTGGACAACCACCATAAAGCAAATAATAAAATAGACATTGTTTTCGCCTAAAATTTATGTGATTTATATTTTAGTGATGTTTTGGAAATATCCATAAATCAAGTGAGTGTTTTAACTTTAATATACAGGTAGCATAACAATAAAAATAAATTGTTGCCATTGATGCACAAATAGTTCTCGATAACTGTAAAAATATTATTTTTGTGACCTTTTTGTCATTTTTTAAGGACACCTATTATTGTACGTAATTTTTTTAACACCAATTCAACTACTTAAAATGCTAAACATATAATTTTTACAGTTTAATTTTTGGGGAATATATTTGTTTTCCATTTTGACCCCTTTTTACAATGTTTGTGAACGCCTGTGTGACCCAAATTCTTCTATGTGACATTTTTTAGGTTATATTCTATCACAACTATGAAAAATTATTCCATATTTCGACAAAGTTTATATAGGAAATATTTTTTTTTAATTTCACTCCATTTCCACTATTTACGAACGCCTATTTTATGAAAGCTATAAATAACTAGTCAATATTTCTGTTATGTTTACTTTTTAATCCCTTTTTACACTCTTGTCGGACGCCAGTGTAATCTAACTTTTGTATGGTTATGTTATATTCTATTAAACCAATGAAAATTATTATTCAATATTTATCATATGTTTAAGAAGTATGATTTTTTTAAAATTTTGAACCCTTTTTTAAACCCCTTGCCTAATGCCAATGTTTCCCAAAAGTTAATCAGCACCTAGACATATCCTATAGTACCTATTTTTGTACCAAATTTGGTATATATTACCGGTATGCCGTTATTCTTTTGGAATTGATACAAACAGAATTCAATACGTTAAGGTCAAGGGCTTTGTTTCTACTGAGATAAAGGTATCATCTGGCGTCCCCCAGGGATCACACTTGGGACCACTGTTTTTTAATATTTTCGTTAATGACATCGCCAGATGTTTTACTTCGAGCGATTTTCTCTTGTTCGCTGATGACCTCAAACTATTTACGATAGTCAACAAAACTGAAGATTGCGAGAGATTGCAGTCTGACCTTGGGAATGATATGCATCTGAATGTTGATAAGTGTTGTTTTATGTCCTTTTCGAGATCAAGACGGACCACTCTTTTCGATTACTCACTGAACCAGACTTCCCTTAAATTGGTTACTACAGTTAAAGATCTTGGAGTCATGCTTGACAGGTGTTTGACCTTTATTCCACATATAACTTCAATGCTCTCAAGGTCTCTGAAGGTTCTTGGCTTCATTATACGTTGCTCATGGGAGTTCACACGTCGATTCTCTGAGGCTTCTTTACACAAGTTTGGTCAGACCGTGCCTTGAGTATGCGTCGGCTGTCTGGTCTCCACATTATACTGTGCATCTAGCAAAAATTGAGCAGGTACAGCAGAAATTTCTTAGATACCTAGCCTACAAACTGCACATGGACTTTATTTTTGAGAATCGTTTTGAATTATATGCCAACTTAAAGTCCTACCTTGGCATTGGCACGCTGGGTGATCGACGAAAAGACATGATTTGATTTTATTGTATGACCTTATAAATGGAAGGTTGAATTGACCTGATCTTTTGGGCAAGATTGGAATTCATGTTCCATATTGTGCAACGCGTGCGAGGAGTATGTTTCACCAGACACATTCGAGAACAAATTATGGTTGCAATTCATTTTTGGCGCGCTCAATGCGTCTCGCCAAAATGACAGTGAAGAGACACTGGATTTTTTTGTCCCGAGAAATACCTTTTTGGGTTCAGTGTGGCACCTCTTTGATAATTGATACGTTGTGTTGTACCATATTGCTTTATAATAGTGAAGTATTGATCATGTAGATTATTATTATCCATTTTATTTGTGATTGATTTTTATTTGACATTTTTCGATTGTCTAATTCTTTTGAAGTGTTTTATTGTAGAACTATTTATATTTATTGTAATTTTGTATAAAATGGGCGTTTGCCCGTAAATAAATAAATAGTTCCGGGCCTGGATTTTCTACTCTGGTTGTAATGGGATGCATAAATTAAAGAAAATTCATAGGGGGTAGGAAAAAGTAATTCCTAAAGCAATTGGCTTACATAGGAGTAGAATTCTTTGTGATTCTATAAATTACGAAGTTTCTGCCAAGCTTAGTCATACCCATAACTGTTACGAACCAACACACGTCTGGATATTCATTAAATAATATCCCACAATTAATTAATTAAATAATTGATAATCCACACTATAATCAATCAAATTATGCCAATGAAATTTGCTACAAATTAGTATTGATATTGGTAGGTATATAACATTTGGTGTACTTTAAATAAGATTTTATTACTTATGATAATACGTTTATATATAAAACAACAGCAGTGGCGTTTATACAGGGTCTGATAGGTATAAGTAATGCCACAAATATGCTGCATTGCATTTTGGAGATAGAAAAAACGGTTCAAATGGAAAACCTTAGGTTTTTCAATGAAACACCCCTATACGATTGTTGAATTAAAGTCATTTTTCTTCTATTTTCAGAAGTCATTGCCTTTTAAATAGCCCGTATTTTGTTGAGGTAATATTCCGTAATAATTCTAAAATATATTTGACACAAAGTCGATGATGATCCTTTAATTCCTCCCACTGTTGTTGAAAACTCAGCCAAGTTTAAAGGCATTTGTTTTGTTTTGTTTTGAAGATGGAGGGAGCTCCAGAAAAATACGAAACTTTTCGGCAAACTCTCTCATGTCTTTCCAAAGGGTTAAAAAGGAATTCTACTACATATCTCTATATATTTTTGTTACGATCGTAGCCAAAGTTAACGTACAATAACTGTATGATTCAATGATTAATCGTATTAAACACAAGCCAAGCATTACGCACGTCTTCGAATGTTTTAATTACACTATTTACGAGCATTCCAGGAGCCCCGTAAGCCCCCACCTAGAACCGTCTATGAGTACCAGACCCTGTACTAACATAATTAGGAAAGCATGTAGGATTTTCTATTTATTATTTCGCATATTTGGGCAGAGAGAGATCTATGGAGTCAGAGCTTCCTTGAATTCATTTTTACCAATTAAGAGAATCAATGCAGATTATGGTTTTGTTTAAATTTACTACTCCATTGGCTAATACCACGAGAATAATTCAATCATACGCACAAGTTTACTAAGTGAATATTAAATGAGAATTTTCTTCAGCTTTTTCGTTCCAATATAACTGAATATGCAAGTGTCTGATGAATTCTTTATCTTGAATGACTCTTGCTGAAAATTGGAACCCTCTATGTACACAACATCTTTCATACATCCCCAGACTGCGAATAGTCCAATTGAGTAAGGTCTGCAGAATGGGGTGGTCATTTAACGCATGTAATATTTATAGCAAAATATTATATCAGGCACACTGAAAAAAATATTGTATGTAAAACCAATGAATGGTTGTCATCAATATTTTGAACATTAATATTATGAATTGGTCACTGTTACAATGAATTTTGATCATAAATTAATAATTTCATACATAGAAACAATGTACGATGAAACATTAATCAATAAATGCAAGACATCGAAAATTTATGTTTTTTTTCATCAATATAATGTCACTATTTATTGCTTCAATGTTTTAAATTTATTAATTTATGCTCTTCGCCTTTAACACAATAATTTGTAAATCATACACCTATGAACAACGAACATAAAAACTAATAAACGATCATCGTTGATTCAATGGATGCTAAGCATTAATTTTACGAACCTAACCGTTAAATTCTGAATAACGCGCGCAAATCAATGCACCCGGACCATAGACTGAATACTCAAAACATTGACATTATGACATTCTCATAGACTTTTTGTTTACGCGTCCTTTTTGTTTTGTTTAGTTAAATGTATAAAGTTGAAAAGTGAAGTGTGTTCCTAAATCTATTTTTAAAATTTGTTCCCAAATAATAAGACAAATGTAGAAATATAAGGTAAGTAGTAATCCTTTTATATAAGTACCATTTAGTAAAATACAAAACTAAAGTCAGTTTAAAACGAAAAAAAAACACAGTGCGGTATTCCTTTGTAATGTTGAAAACCCGCCGATACGAGGGGAGAAATTTTATGGGCTCTTCATGGATATTTAGTGCTATCCGCTAAGCTATGTTCCAAAGGTGCCAGTGGAAAGATAAGCCATTTAAAGTACACAATAAAAGACTCTCAAGAATCTTTTTTATTTTGTGCTGAAACAGTTCAAGAAATAGAAGAACAAAAACCTTAAAGGAAGAAAATCTGCAATTCAACCGTACTTATGGGTTCTATAAGTCTATTCTAAAGGCGCAAGATAATTTTGAGTCTTATTTGGGCTTTTAAATTCTCTAACCATTGGTACTAGTATATTTGAACCATACTGCACTTTGCAGTACACATAATACATATGTACCTATATGCTCGCGATTATTGATTCTATACAGAACAATAATCTCAATCTTTCGTAAAAATAATTTCCGGCGAACACAATTACGTAAAACAATTATTATAACCCAATGTAATAATCAGCTAACATTGGTTTAACGTACAAAAGTCATAGATTCATGTTTCTCATTCGTAACATTAATAACCTTCAGACATCGGTTTAATGTACAAAAGTCATAGATTAATATTCATCGTTCGTAACATCGGTTTTACGTATTGGAGACATAAACTAATCTTCATCGTTTGTAACATTAACAACCTGGTAACATCGTTTTAACGTACAGGAGTTATAAATTAATGTCCATCATTCGTAAGATCAATAACCGGCGAGCATAAAATTATGTTCTTTATTTATTAATTCAACGTACAGAATTCGCTACCGAATTTATGTACGAACGTTCATTGTATTAATGTCACCCATCATCGGCTCAAATTTAATGTTGACGTTCATTGATTTGAAGCACTTTTTTATTAATATCACGTACCTTTTCGGTTCAGTGCAAAGTCTTTTGCAGATATAATAAAAAAGACTGACGAGGCAAATTTTATGGTAAAATTATAGGACTGAACATGACAAATTTATACGAAATTCCTACTGCTCGAGAAGGCCCATGTATAGATTTAAACAGCTTTAATGTAAAGCTTTTCCAATATTACAAAGTCTAAAAGCATCCGAAATATTTACATTGATTTATTGAAGCGACGGGTTACGGTGAGAATGGAATAAAATATACAATAATAATAATCTATATGTTGACATAAAATAGATCAATCTTGTACATCTTTCTGTAAATTAAACCAAAAATTTGTGTAGCTTAAACAAAATCTAATACCGATATCAATTTATAAATGTCAGCGATAGGAAAATATGTAGGTATCTGATATTTGAAATAGAACATTTTGTTGTAAATATTTATTAGTTTTTACGGGATTCTTATTGCAAAGTTTGTGGGAACAAAGATATAAAATTTGATTTGAAATCACATACCTACTTTTTTCCATAATGAAAGAAAACAACGTCTAGATATGTGCCACTCAGGGAATTGATTTACTAAATCGCGTCATACATGTTTCGAGTCAAAGTTCTCATCATCAGTTTGTAGACCGATGACCTAATAGATTTTGAGTGAAATGAATTATTTTTTTTATGATAAAATCTCGTTTAATCGTAGTAGTAATTATTAACAATAAATTTATCGAATTATTTTTGCCTCCCTGTTTTTTTACCTGTAATTGATATAATATGATAAATATAGCATAGAAAAGAAAAATAGTTTCAACGTATCCAATATCATAGAATTAACTTAAAGCTGCTTACTTTTTCCTGAAATGCTATACGTAAGTTGAACCAATATTACAGACGTCTCTATGCTCTCTCATTAGTCCGTGTCTACTAATTCGCAATAATTAATACCTTTGCACAATGAGTGAAATTACAAATACTAAATCTGCAATTATTATTGGGGCTGGACTGGTAAGATTGGCTTAATTTATAAGCGTGGCCTTGTGGCAATCTTATAATAATTGATATCGCCACAATACAGCACAGTTTTTGTAGGTCGGATCACTTTGTGCCTGTATATTATCTAATAAAGGCTATAGAGTGACGTTGTATGAAAAAAGACCGGGTAAGTAAAATCACGTTGCCTTGTGCATACCCACGAGTGAAAATAACTAACTCTGTATTTTATTTTTCTAGATTTAAGAACAGTTAATAACTTTGAAGGTAGATCGATAAACTTAGCACTGTCACATAGAGGAAGAAAAGCTTTGCGATTAGTCGGATTAGAAAACGAAATACTTAATCATGCTATGCCGATGAAGGGTAGATTTTTACATAAATTAAATGGTGTTACAAAATCTATTTTGTATGATCCGGTTGAAGGACAGGTATTCATTCACGTTGTTACTTTTTATTTAATCAATTTAAACTTTCTTTTTTCAGTGTATTTATTCAGTTGGAAGAAATTTCTTGAATGCTACTCTAATTAACGGTATTAATTAGTACTCAAAAGATACAGTGTGTTCCGTTTAAAAATAAAATAAATTATAAAAGAGTTGTGTTGGAATCAAAATCAAGAGTATTAAAAGTAGCGTCCTGAAGGAACAGAGGTGTTGAGAAATCATCCAGACTGATGGCGCTATACAAAATACAAGCTATTGCAGAACATTTTTTAGCTCTGTTCGTGTCCCTAATCATCACTAAATCTACTCAAATAAGAAACCTTTGAAGTGAAATTAATTTTACCGATGAAAGCAAAAGGTACAAGCTTTGGTGCTTTTTTGTCGTATATGCCTTCAAACCAGCTTCGTTAAACCTTCTTCTGATTATAATATGACTGATGTTCATTCACAAGACCTTGTATTGTCTTTAATAAATAAGATTTCAAAGTGCATAAAAAAAGATAATGTTTAGAATAGATTAGGCTTCAAATTTACATGTTACCTACTTGTACGAAAATAAAATGATGCGAAAAACCCAACCTTCAGGTAGCCACATTTAATTAATTACACAGCAAGTTGTTTAAGAAATGTTAATATTCACTTTCTATATCAATTATTTTGGGAACACATTATATCTGAAATATTCCACACAAAACAAGAGAGAAATGGTTACGAAATATTTTTACAGCCGCTGAGAAGATGCCGCATTTAAATATATTTTTCGAGCATAAACTCATAGGGGTTGATTTCGAGACAGGCCGAATAACTTTACAAAAGTAAGTTCGATACCTCTCTAGTGTTGAATTTTAATGTTTTTTTTTTATTCAATTGTATCAAAATATTAGACACCTTAATACAGTGATGTACTTAAAAATTTCATTAGGGCCTACTACTGCTATGTTAAGCAGTCAAATTTAAATTATGCATTAACTTTGAAAGACCCTACAATAGAATTTATAAAAACCGAATATCAAATACTTAATAAATTAATATTCCGCATTTTTGTTTGCAGTGCAAAATCCTATGAGGTTTTCCATGACAGTGCCGAAATGATAATAGGAGCAGACGGTGCTTTCAGCAGTTTACGTCGTTTTATGTTGCTAACCCCATTGTTTGAGTATTCCCAAACATATATCGAGCATGGATATATTGAGCTTAGCGTGCCCAGTGAAAGAGGCGGATTACTGGTCGAAAATTATTTACACATATGGCCCAGAGGTTTATTATTTTTATCGATATTTATTAAACTCTATTAAACCCAGGTTTATACAGTGATGACCAAAACTCTCACATAAATTTGGTTTTAAGTACACGTCGGAATTTAATTGATTGCTTTAGTAAAGCTATACAAAGTTAAATTTATTATTCTACGCCAATGTAATATAAAATATTTTCTTTTAGGCGAATTCATGATGATTGCGCTCCCAAACCCAAACAATTCATGGACAGTTACTCTATTTATGCCATTCAAATATTTCGAACAATTATCTACACCCAATAATGTAGTAGATTTTTTCGACCTCACTTTTCCAGATGCAATACCACTAATTGGAAAAAATGAGTTGATTCAAACTGTTTTAGAAAAGACACCGTCGCCATTGATATCAATCAAATGCAATCCGTATTCTGTCGGTAATAAATTCTTAATCATTGGCGATGCAGCTCATGCTATGGTACCTTTCTATGGTCAAGGTAAACCAATAATATGCACTTTTTTTTTGTTTTTCCTCAATTCTTGCCCTTAAATTATCCTCACACATTCTGTAACACCCTGTAGATCGATGTGAAACGCCCTGTACTTTGCAAATAATAATAATGACTAACAATAACGTTTGTAAAGTCAGGAACCATTGTTGTTGTTATTCTGTTTCAGGTATGAATTGTGGCTTTGAGGATTGTACAGTATTAGATGAGCTTTTAAATCAGTTTGATAATGATGTGCCAAAGACTATAGAGGCATTTGGTGAATCAAGGCAAATAAATGCGTATGCAATTTGCAATTTAGCAATGTACAATTATATAGAAATGCGGGATTTGGTGAACAGACCAACATATCTGTATCGAAAATATGTGGATAATTTTATGCAACAAATATTTCCAAATAAATGGATACCATTGTATAATTCTATTAGTTTTAATACTATGGATTATGCGAAATGTATTGAAAATAGGAATTGGCAGGATATGGTAATATATACGACACTTCAGACCCAATTTCTTTCAAATTTCACAGTCGACGGTATCTTAGACGTTTACGGAAAACGAGAGGTGGGATTATTGCGAAAATAGAAGTAGGTCAATCTAATCTATCCGATTTGATAATTTTCTTAGAGGAACAAGTTAACTTTTGGCAACAAATGGAATGGAAAACGACTGTGCAAGTTTATCTAAACTTGGGTCCGGAAAAGCTTCCTCCAGACCTTGTTTTTGGTCATAATTAAAATTTGGCAGACGATCTACAAATAATTGTAACTTTTTGATATTAATCGGAGTGGACGCGAGTTAACAAAAAACAAGGAATGTGATTTAATAATTGATATCGTAGAATAAATATCCGGTTTTCCGGATAATTTTCTGAATAGATATTTGCTGCTTTAGCTGCATTTCTTTGAATGAAAATCAAAGACAAATTCCAATGACAACGAAGTTTTTAAACTAAGGTTGTGTCAGACCCCTCAATTCTCTGAAAGCTTCATCATACATCAAATCCTGAACATTACACTGATAAATTTTAAAGTGTTATCTGGTGTTCCCCAGGGCTCTGTCCTTGGACCATATCGATGATATTTCTAGTGGCTTGACAAATAGTTCGTTATTATATGCTGACGACTTCAAAGTATATTCTGTCATTAATAGTACTGAAGATTGTTCTCATCTTCAGGACGATTTAAATGTTGTATATGAGTGGTGTGTCCGTAATAATCTTTATCTGAATATTGATAAATGTCTTAGTGTTTCCTATACACGGAAAATAAACCCTGTCAAATTTTCATATTGTATAAATAATAGTCCATTAACAACTTGTGATGAGTTTAAAGATTTAGGTGTTTGGGTTGATGGTAAACTGAGCTTTACTAATCATTACAATAATATAGTTTCAGCATCCTATAGATGTCTGGGTTTTATTGTGCGCAATTCGAAAGAGTTTGTGACACCTCAAACACTCATTGTTCTTTTCAACGCATTTGTCAGATCTAAACTGGAATATGCATCTGTAGTATGGAATCTTATGTATGCCATACATATAACTAATATTGAACGAATCCAGCGTCGTTTTCCAAGTTGCTGTGGTTTTGGGTTGATGGGGTTTATCCATCCTCATGATATTCTGCTAAACCGTTTTAATCTAGTATCATTAAATACTCGGAGAGAATATTCCGCTCTAGTGTTGCTCTTTAAAATTATTAATGGAGTTCTTGACTGTCCAGAGTTTTTAAGCCAGATTCCTTTTTGTGTCCCTAATCTACGTACACGTAATAACGGAATCGTATTTTACTTTCCGGCCCCGCGTACTAATTTGTTGTTGCGTTCCCCTTCATATTTTATGTGCCATACTTGTAACTCTGTCCGAGCAAATTGATATTTTTAATTCAACTTTATCTTGTATAATAAATATATTTCTTAGAGTATAAATTTAGTCTTAGATATTAAGAATTTACTGTAATTTTTCCTGATCTTTAATTGGATTATTTATCTGTCTGGGCAGTGTATCTTAAATAAATAAATAAATAAGTAAATAAAGCAATTACATTTAACTATGCTTTCAAATTGCTATTTCAGTCTCGTGGAACTTATTTGGTGGACCCTGTATATTACCAACATATATACACAAAATTTAAAATGCTTGTGCTTTTGATGAATTAGTTTTCTAAAAACGTCTAACATTCTATCGATCCTGGGATGGCCTTTGTTATTTATATTAAAATTTCTTTTTCAGGTTCTAAGAAGGTTCGCTGTTATAGTGATATTGGTTGTATTGAGTTGGGCAGTTATTATGATATCACAATTTTATTGAAATTTTTCGAATATAATGTTGAAATATGTATTTCAATTTTAATTAAATTAATTATACTCTATACGGTTGGTTATTTATTATTAGTGTAGTATACCTGTCTATATATGTTTAAAGCATATTTTTAATGTTGTTGTGTACCTTTTATACCCAAAAATAAATAATAAATATTCTCGAATAGTTTGGAACTTAAATATAAAAAGATCTATTTATTTATCAACGTTTTAAACATATATAGGCAGGTATACTACAATTAGTATTTAGGGGAGACCGGGGTCAATTATAACACGGGTCAATTGAAACAGTGATCAAAACTTCTTTCTGGTAAAGATTGTATAACCAACCTGTGCTCATAACATATAGAAATATCGGCGAGCTTCTTCCGGCAGTACTCCGCAAGCCGTTAAAGCAAGCATATGAACTTAGTGCAAGATTTTGTGTTTTCACGTGTCCAAAGTAAGTATTTACGATATTCCTTATGTATGTGTAATTGAGTCTGTGTATGTGTTTAGTTCGTTGTCAACTTTATATTAGTTAGGCCATTAAGTTAGCTTTATTTTACGTTGGTTAGTATTTCAAATTAATTTCGCTTGTAGTAAATATGGTATCATTTATTTAAAAATGTCGCTTGGGGTCAGTTGTAACGGGGACGTTTGTAACGCTTCAATTGACCCCACCTTTTTGTAAAATAAATTACTTAGTTTATTTAATTTCAGATACCCCGTAAAAGAGTCCTAAAAACTGATAGATCAAGTCGAGATATATCTTTATATGAATCGGCATACGTAGAGCTTCAAAAGGGGCTATCTCTACGTCTAGCTGCTGACCAATTTCGTATATCTCATGTGTCTTTGTTGAGGTACAAGCGAAAGATAGACGTGGATTGAAAATGGTATGGCAAGAGAAGACTGGTTTTCCCGTTTCATGTCAATACGAGCACTACAGGCAACCAGTTTATCCAGAGCAACGCAATGTTGATGAAACTGGCGTAACAACAGTCCAGAAACCAATGAATTTCAAAACCCTACTCCATCAACTTCTCGGGGACTAGAAAATTTTGAAATTTCCGAAAATACTTTAGACAAATCAACCACCCAAAATGAGACTTTTTCACCAGAAGCTGTTAGGTGTTTTGGAAAAGATCCACCACGAAAGGTGGCAGCAAAAGGAAAGAAAAAAAGAAAGTCCAAACTGGTACACCAGAATACCTCATAAGCAGAATATTGTGTTAATTTTTGTTGTTGTTATGAAGTTATGAGGCAATTTTGATATAGTTCCTACTTGGTTTTGAATATTTTTTGTTGACTAATAAATGAAAATAAACAATATATTGTCCCCATTACCATTGTTTCAATTGACCCTTGACCGGGGTCGTTTGTAACATTATGCACCATCTCTTATTTCTTTTGCATATTCCTTTCCTGCTTATCAATAGTCTAATTTAACTGCTAGGTTAAGTATATCAAACTCCCAGCTATACGTGAACATAAATTTATAATCATTTCCATTCAGTTTCTAGCCACAAAAAAATTATTTGTAAAAAATGGTTCAATTGTCCCCGGTCTCCCCTACCAATGTTTTTTTAAATTATGGACTAAATGTCAAACTTTCATGGTGTCCTGTTTGACTGAGCATTCTTTGTTCTGTACATCCTGTAAAACAAAATCTGCAGTATATGAAGAAAAGTCTTAAACGAACTTTAGTTTAATAAAAAGAAAACCCAGCCCAGTGATCATTTGCTATTTATCGAAATATTTTTCTCTATTCTGTGTACATAAGAATAAATAAATTGTGAGATACGCGCACATTTATTTTCATTCAATGACCCAACGTATCTAATACAAAAAACACATCAGAATTTATATCTGCAATATCACTTGTAGGAACCGAACGTAGGCAATATTGCCTTTGTACTTTGTTTACCCTAAACGTATTGTATTTCCTTGGTAATAAGAAATTTACTGCCTTTGTATCATAGGTATGGAATTTGGAGACCCTTACATCAGTACGTGTTCCAGTTCTTTAATATCACATTAAATATCTTAGGAATGAGTCCAAGTATCGTTGTTTGAATCTGAATTTAAATAGATATGGTGTCCCAAATGAACGATGTGCGTTAACATTTTTTATCAATGAAGTATCAAAAAAAAAATTGCCATCGAACAATTTATCCGATCAGAATCTGTAACACCCGTACTAAACAGCGTTTACAATAATTGCATTTTAAAAAGCAAAATCCTCGATATCACGAGTAAGTTTAGTATTGATGTGGAAAATTGGAAAATTCCTAAAGCACGGATTTGAAAGAATAAAATTTATATTCGAAATATCTCTAAAAAAAAACATATAATTGCAATCGAGTTAGAACTAGTGGAAAATATGAAACTACGAGTAAATCACCGCGGCGAAAAATCCAGATCTATTGTCTAATATTTCAGGATTTAATATAGGTATATCATATTATACCGGGAGGCAAATATAGGAATACAGTGACGTACTTAGATTGTTAATTTAAATGATATAAACAGACAGTACCCAAAGCTTTTTGTTACAAACTTGCAGAAATTTTAACAATGCATCTACTGCAGAAATCCAGAATCCCGGGTGTCATGTATGGTGCAGATGGTGCTAAGTACTCAGCACCCAAAGGCTTTCGCGAAATACTTCAATAGCGTATATGTTGATGGTATCCACCCTCAGGAGGTGCATTCTTCTTGGAGGATCTTTTAACGTTTTTTGGCTCCTACTTGTCTGATCGACAACACTATGTCGAATACAATGGTCATAAATCGGAAACTTTCACACCCACCAGCGGTGCGCCTCAGGGCAGCTGTTTGGCACCATTAATATTTTCAATTTCCATTAATGACATATCCCAGGAACTTACAAGCAACGATTTGATGTTTGCAGACGATCTGAAGTTGTATCGTGTTATTCGAGACACTTCGGATTGCGTATTGTTGCAGCGCGACTTATCTAAGCTTGAAGATTGGTGTAATTATAATAAATTGCCTTTAAATATTAATAAATGTAAGTTTGTCATATTTTCGAAATCGCAAACTGTTTTTGAATATCGATATCAGCTGAGTGACACTGCGCTTGAGTCTTGTGATGTTGTCAGGAATATTGGAGTTTACGTCGACACTGAATTGTCATTTAATTATCATATTCAAAGTATTACCCGAGATGCACTACGCATGCTTGGCTTTTTGTTTCGTATTACCAAAGATTTTAGTGATATTGAATGTGTAACCAATTTGTATTGTACTCTGGTAAGATCTAAGCTTGAGTACGCATCTATAATATGGTCTCCCATTTACCAATCTCATGCAGGACATATTGAATACATACAGCGCAAATTCCTTAAATATTTAGCGTTTAAAATTGACGGTAGATTCCCATGTAGAGGATTCGATCATAGAGCACTGCTCGATAGCTTTCAATTGGTTTCGCTGGCTGCTCGCAGAGTGTATGCTCTTTCTGTTTAAGATTATAAATAGCTTGGTGGACTGTTCAAATCTACTCCGATCGTTACATTTTAACATACCGCGCCCCTCTGCGAGGAGTAGCAGACTATTTCACGTTCCTGTTTTTCGTACTCATTACGAATCCAAAGCACCACTACTTCGAGCATGCCTAACATGTAACATAGAAGGATTTAGTCAAGAAATTAACTATTTCAATGAGCCCGTAAGATCTTTCTGCGCTCAATTGTCTCGGTTCCTGCAAAATCTGGCCATCTGATGTGTGTGCGTATTTTGTTTTGTAGGATTATTAATTAGTTTATTATTATAGTAGCTTATTTATTTAGTTATATTGTCTTCTAATTGGGTCTGTAACCTGTTAGACAATAAAGAATATTATTATTACTTTGAAGCTGTTATATTATCTATTATTTTGACGTCAAAAGCTTGAAATCAGTAGGGCGAAGTTTTATGAAGAACTTTCCAATTTTAATTGAAGTGATACAAAAAAATGCATGCTTAGTACTGATATAGACTACAGCTTTCCTCTGACTAATTTTCTTTAAATATTTTCAGATGTAAAATCTGCCTTTAAATTTTCTTTACAACATTCTATATGAACAAACATAGCTGAACGTAGTAATTTATAAATAACCTCAACAATATTATGATACATTGATAATAAGGATTATAGGATTAGAATATGCGCATACTGAAATCTTTCCAATCACTTTTTAATCCAAGTGTTTAACTCTTATTAGAAATTGATTACTTCACTAGATGATTTTGATTGTTTTCAATCCAACTACAGTTTAGTGTGATGTGAAAGTGAAATGTGGTGGAAGATAATTGTTTGTATTGAGAAAAATGTTTATAGAAACTCTGTAAGTAGTAGGTATATTAGTCAAGAATTTATTTCAATAATGTGACGTTGATTTGGGAGGTTCAGCCTTCCGAATGCTAAAATTGTATACATATGTGGAATTTCGTAAACTCCCTGTTGACAAAACTTTGCCTCATCAACCCAAAATTATGTTTAATCTTCCCTTTTTGTAATAAATTTTTACCCTATACAGGGAAAGTCACCTGGCTGTAATTTTTGCACTCTTATGAATGAAAAAGGATGGAGCTTATGATGACTAAAATGGTTTTTATGATAGAGTAAGCCAATCCTTCTATAGACGTCGTTCATATTGAGGGTTGAGGATATGCTTAACAATATATGAGAAGCGACATTTAAACATCACCTATTTCTATGATATGATTTGGTGTTCTAATTTTGCTTTTCCGTAACTGAGGCAGTAACTATTTTCAGTCAAGAACTATAATCGATAAGTTAACATAACTTAAGTTGTCTAAACTCATAATCAGAAACCCATACGAAATTTCAAGTTTCTACTCCATCAGCACCCTGTAGAATCATTTCAAAATTTAGTTTATAGTTCAGAGTATATTTTTAAAGGTACATTTTTCATTTACTTTAAGACTTTGTTTAAATCACCAGTTCTAAATCTTATTTATTGTTGGAGAGATTGCACACAATATTGGGGTTGTTTGATAAGGTAAAATAATAGTCTTAACTGGCCACATTATTTCCCATAAGTTATATACAATCTCGTTTAGTGGTCCTTTTCTTACAAAAGGTAAAAGATAAAATTATGATATATTTTAAAATTGTACAAAATGTGTGAAATTTATTTTGTAACCTCAATACTTGCTGAGTCGAGTATATAGGAATGTTTAGCAATTGTTGCTATCGGACAAACATATAAACAGAAGAATAACACGTAAAGTTCCACTACTATAGGAGGAATCAATATTAACAATTTAAGTAATGTACTCGTAGTTACGAACTGTGACGTTTTTTGTAACTCAACGTTAGAAACAATAAACAAAGCAATCGTTACGTTTACTGATTGTAACCACGGTACATGCCTTTGTGTCCTTTAGAGATTTTTAATTTGATTTGCAGGACTTGTGTTTTTCCACAGGATTGGAAGGTTGCGAAGGTGTGTCCGATTTTTAAGAGCGATGACAGGGCTTGTATTTGTAATTATAGACCTATATCCATATTATCAAATTTCTCAAAGCTGTTTGAAACTATGTTATATCAGAGGATTTATAGAGTGACAAAGCCTAATTTATCAATAGATCAACACGGTTTTATCGGTGGCAGGTCCACGCTTACTGATCTGTCTGTGTTTACACAATTTACTTCAGAAACTGTTGATGGAGGTGGGCAGGTCGATGTGATTTACACGGACTTTGCCAAAGCATTTGACAGAATAAATCACGTGGTTCTGTTGAACAAGCTTACTGTGTTTGGGCTTGGAGCTGGATCTGTTTCGCTAATCCATTCCTATATTACTAATAGATCCCAATATGTTCTCCATAATGGATATAAATCGTCAAGACACCATATGTCATCTGATGTTCCGCAAGGGTCGAATCTGGGCCCATTATTGTTTTTAATTTTTATAAATGACTTAGCCGGACTACTGAATTGTCAGAGAATGCTCTTTGTGGACGATATGAAAATATTTAATTCCGTTAATAATCTTGACGATTGTAATCGTTTGCAGCGTGATATGGATTTGGTTCAATGGTGGTGTGAGGAAAACAAACTGAACTCTTCCAAGTGTAAAGTTATGTCATATACCAGAAAAAAATCATCCATTCATTTCGATTATACCATTGGTGAGACGATTTTAAATCGTCCTGAGTCCATTAAGGATCTTGGTGTGACCTTTGATAAGGTTCTTTCGTTCGATATACATATAAATAACATAATACTGAGTGCATCTAGGTCTTATGGCTACATTGTGAGAAATTCCAGATCTTTTGAGAATATGGATACAATAAAAACCTTATACTATGCTTATGTTAGGTCAAAGCTGGAATACTGCTCTTTAATATGGTTTCCATATGATAACTGTTACAATGTTTATGTTGAGAGAGTTCAGCGTAAATACTTATGTTTCAAAACTGATGGATCATATGCAGAAAGAGGAATTCAGTATGAGATCTTGTTAACAAGATGTCAAATACAAAGTTTAGAATTAAGACGAAAAATTCATGCAGTAAAATTCCTTTTTAATATATTGCATAGTAAGATTGATTGCGCTGAACTCTTGCAAAAGTTGTATTTTTTGGTACCAAGGCAAAATTCTAGATCTTCTAATTTATTTTATAACGACCGACCTAGGACCAATTTGTTGATGAAGTCGCCTGTCTACACAATGTGTCAGATATATAACTTTATAAGCGATGAGAGTGATATTTTTTTGATCACTTAAGTACTGTTTTGGGTGTTTTGAATGAACATTTAAGTTGAATGTATGATGTTTCTTTCTTTCTGTTTCGGTTTATTTGTATTGTTATTATTAATATTAAGTAATTTTGTAAGATTGCTCTGTAAATGGATTTTCTGTTGAGCAATAAAGCAATTATTATTATTATTAGACGCATTCGCCAGCCACTGCAAAATATGCAACATTTTCTACCAATTACCCTTCCACGGTAAATCTACTTTTGCTTTATTATATTAATAAACTGAAGTAAAACTTTTCAAGCCTCTAGCTTCACACTGAAACATTTTTTGAAAAAAATAATTAAACTTTTAACCACACAATAGCACAAAGCATTACAATGTTGTTTAGTAATAAATTCGTTGTACCTAGTTTTTATGTTTAAAATGCAACAGAAAAACTTTTGTTGAGATTTTATAGAACATTCGTAATTTTCAAAAGTTTCATAATCAAACTTTATGCCAGAACATTAAAGTTTAAATTACCGACATGTTTAGGTACCTACTGTTGTAAAATTCCCCATATAACACACCAAATATCTGTTCTGCGGGCTTTTCGTTTGTATAAAAAGGGTATCATTATTATAATAACAGAATCAACATATTTATTATCAGAGTTAATTGGCACTGCATGATGAGTTTATACAAACAATATAATAATTAGGTTGGGCAGTTGGGAGTTTTTTTTTTTTCACGTGTTTTCTGCTAACTAAAGCAGATTCTATCCCTCGCAATGGTAAGTGGTAAGTTCAACAGAATTCGTTCCCAGTAGAATCTCCATCACGCAATGCTTACATTTTATTTATTTTACTTTGAACGCGCTAAAAAGAACCCAGCTGATACTATATTTTAAATTATAATGGAGAACATTATATATAGGCGAAATCGATAGTTCAAACTTCGGGAAAGTTTTGGGGTGGCAAAACGAGTGAAATTTGAATATTTTATTCTGATGAGGTTCCAAGCGGTTGAAATAATTTGGACGATTGAAGCAAAGTTTCGGGGTTCGATTCGAGATGTTTTATGATGTAGAAATGTCCAAAACAGCTGGCGATTTAACGTGTTTTGTGCAATGAACTGCTTTCGATAATTTAAATTAAATACTAATTGAATAAATGTATAGAAGCTCAGGAAGGAACTTTTTAAATTAAATTTCTTTTTTTATTCCACAAATTTTCTTCGCTAAACATTTTTACTGATGCTGTCTATGGTTCCGCATATCGAGCAGAAAATATATCACTAGTTCTTAATATAAATCTGTTGCATTAGTCTAGTAGTTACTGTAATTTAAGTGTTCCGTCATAGTTTACAATAATTTTAAACTTTGTTCAGCCAAGGATTTATCAAACGCCCGCTTGGCAAAAAGCTTGTACCGATCATATTTAGGTATAAGAAACCAAACGCAATGCTGCCCTAATTTTGTGTGCTGAATGCGGCTACTATAAAAAATGGGGTTTCCTTTAGAAAAATGTCAGTTTTTATGAGCACCCTGTATAAAATCTGAAACTTTTTCATAGTAATTACACAGCATTAATAAGTACAGCATTCCGCCTCCACGTTGGCACTTTGAAATAAATTGTGACGTATGACTACGCCATTTTGGGTTACAAGTCAGGTCCTGACTAAGAATAATTATAGTTTTCGGTTTCTAACCACAGTACTGTATTTTCATTTTTGTAAAAATATTTAAGTACATAATAATATCGCTGTCAATTTCAGAAATTTTGTGGTGTGTCATAGTGATTGAAAACAATGGTGGTATCAGTTAAATGTTGATATGATTGGGTGATTTTTAATAATAATAATAAACACAACAATAATACAGACTTTATTAATAAAAAAGACATTTTTATAAAAGTTGAAGCAGTGCTTCCTAACTTAACCTAAACGTAACTTATATTTTAGCTTAAACCTATCTGAAAATAGTTTTACATCGCTGGCCAAATTAAGTAGGTAACTTTGTTTACAAATTGATTTGTTCTATTACGTGTCAGACAGCGCTCTTAAACAAAAACCCCTGTAAACTTTTTATATTCTCCGGTAGAGCGTTGTAATATTTTGAAACCGTATAGGAAAATCACCGCTCAAAGATTGATGTGGAGTCTAGCGGTGGCGTAATGACAGTTTTATGAGGAATATTCACATCAGACACCGATCCCCGGAACTTCAATCTTTCATATAAGTATTCCGCCTATTTCCATCTGATGATTTTTATTAATCAAAATTAGTGAATGAAAATCAGACGTTGTTTCATTCTTAACCAGCCGATTTCCTTAATCTTATTGCTAGCCTCTTTCACTCCTACGAATTCCAAAACATACAAGCCGTGTGCCTGAATTCTGCATCAACTGAATCCTGTTCTCAGCAATTTTAGTCAAACAAGGGCCATATATATATATTGTCAATAATATAACCCCTAGCTGATTACGTTATCATGCTATCTCGCCACGAGACAACTTGTGTTTATGTTTTACTTTCATTTAGTTTAAAAACATATTAACTACTGCCATTTCGTAATATAAATTTTATCTAGTACTCATCGTTATTTTTACTTATTACTCACCTAACAGGATCTGTGGGGAAGCGAAAAAAATGTTTAGAGCAAGTGTACCGCTTATTGGGACAACATTTTGCAGCACACACATGTCCTCCCTGATTGTTCATTGTATTAATCATAAGATACGTTAATAAAAATAAAATCCTTTTAATTCTCACGAACACTATACCAAAAACACAGAATTAGATTACAAACACAATATTTATTTATCTCGTACACGCCGCCAATGAACTATATATTGAACACGGGAGTGAACGGTATCTATCTACGTCAATGCGATTATTGTGACGTTTTAACCCATAATGGCGGCATGCGCGACGATATGCGCAGGGCGGTTCGCAAGCGGAAAGTCAGAATACTGTATTATTTATTATACTATGGTAACTATCTGAATGTTTGACTACAACAAGTTACTTAAAATCCAAAAATGCAATGAACAGGGCCTACCTACTGATTGAATTTGGTCAGCGGCCAAAGTTACAAAGAAAATTAGTTTTTTTGCTATATTGATCAATGCAGTTTGCGGTGAGCCAGTCTGTATATAAAAATGCATATTTTGTATACTGCTATGCTTTTATTGTGAATGGGACTGCCAGTTTTTTTTTTGTTTTTAATTATTATAATGGATACAGGCATTTTTTGTACCTGGATAAGGTCCCTACAACTGTATCCATCATCTTCTGTCGACACTCAATTCGTCCACTGTCAGGAACACCATTGCACAAGGAGATAATCTCATAATGACTCCTTGTTGAAACTAAACCAACAAACAACAACTGTAAGTATAACAAATATACTTTTCAGTTAGTTATCAACTTTAATTAGGCATTTAAAGTTGTGAATCCAACTCTACTTTATTTATTAGAGTATGCGCAAGCGTTTCTTTCTCGTCTGTTTTATCTTGGCCGAAAGACCACCATGTAAACGCGACGGCGGCGGGCGGCGGCGACAGAGATGGAGAGTTTCCAAAATTCTGGCCAACACTCAAAAGTTAAAATAAGAGCGCGCGTTTCAGTCTAGCATCGGCGATGTATCATTTCTCGCGTTTGGAAGTTGAACAACACCTGAAAATTTCGTACGACGCGACGCTTCTCAATACGATTCGACCACCTGTAGCGGGAATTAATGAAAGAAATAACATATGAATGTGCATGTGATTTTATTGTTTGCCAATCTGTTTTTTATTTAAACATTTAAAATTGACTAATGGAAAATGCGGATTAATTAAGTATAATACATTTCATTTGTAAGTCAATGAATTTTGTTAATGAATCATTCAATTTTCAAAGTTAAATAGTAAAATGACTAAAGTTACCTTCCTCAAAACTTAAAAATATTTTTCAAAAAATATATTCTAAAAATAAACGAGTTTAACCACCGATTAGTTGCAGCAAATAGATTTATACATATATATCTGAATTTTACAAGGTGACACAACCAGAGATGAAATTTTATATAACTCAAATAAATGTTCATGCAAAATCAAATGAATTGCAGTCTGTGATATGCCAAGAAATGTCTCTATTTTACACAAATTTGGGCGACCCTCTCGTAATGTGTAACAGATCATTCAATAATACGACTTTTATAGTATGATTTCACTTTCTCGTCAAAATAGGCCTCAGTTTCAGCGAATTTGTTGCATTTTTAATATAGAGCCAACACCCCAAGAGAAATTGGAAAAAAAAATTGTTCAATTTGCGCATTGATTTAATTGAACCCCCCCGTGGTAAATGAATACAAAAGAGTAGCGTTTATGGTTTGTAAATTAAGGTAGAGGTCCGTCATAAACGAACCATCCGGTACATAAAGCTCAATCTGCCAAGATTACAAATCTGTCCAACACAGTATTACTTTATATATCTTATTATAAATTCTACTTTAAAGTTTCATTTAACTTCACTGAGAAATGTGTACTAAAGTGTTTAAAATTAATTGAAATTTTGGAAAATTGATTGTGTAGCTACTATAGCTGGTATGGAAATACCAATAACAATGACGACTATACGAGTGGTGCTGACAATGTGTCAATAAATTAGAAAATGTATTGGTTTTCCATGAAAATTAATTATATTCAAATAAAATTGAAATTCCTGTCAATTTTTGGTTATTATTTTTCCTCTAGCTATAAATTGCTGGATGGTGTTCGTTCTAGAGTAGCATTCACAAATAAAGGAATACCACAGGGATCATGTTTGTCACCCACACTTTTAACATTTTTATTAACGAATTACCGAACAAAATCAAGGAATTCAGAACTCCCGTTCTCTACGCCGACGACACAAGCGCCATAATAACCGACAAACAGGAGATAAAGGTCGTGAAAAAAGCACAGCATGTAGTTGTGAAGATAGCCGATTGGTGTAAGCTGAACGGACTCTCACTTAACGCCTCTAAGACGGTCGCTCTTTCGACAGCAAATAACAAAAGGCATGATAAAAGTTTATTAATACGTATGGGCGGCAAATCCGTGAGGCAGGTAGATAACACCAAATTTTTAGGCGTAATCACGGACGAAAGATTAACTTGGGCAACCATATCGACCGCGTCACACAAAAGTTGAGTAGCTGTGTATTTCTCATAAGGAACATCAGGGACACTGTATCGCGTTCGGTCCTCAGGTTGCTTTACTTCGGCCTGGTGCAGTCAACTATGGCTTACGGTATATTGGGAAGGGGCAGGGGATGCAATTAGGGTCTTTATAAAACAGAAAAAAATCATTAGAACAATGACTAAAATAAATCAGAAAACCTCGTGTAAAGCTTACTTTAAAATGCTGAACATAATGACCCTCCCTTGCCTATACATGTACGCACTCATAATCAACATAAAAAAGCTATCAGGATCAATAAAAAAAAAAGAGAAAATATACACAATTATGATACGAGAATTAAGGACAGCATAGAATTGCCATTCTCCAGACTATCGAAGGGTCAGAAAAACCCGAACTATATAGGCATCAAATGTTTTAACAAGATTCTGAGAGTTGGAGGGTTCGCGGATATGAAAATAGATAACTTCAAGCTCGAGCTAAAAGACTTTTTTGTTCGTGAATGTTTTTATTCAGTTGATGAATTTTTAAGTTATTAATTGTTTGTTTTGTTGATGTGATACTTGTAATATGTAACTGTTATACTGTCTGATTTTTATTTTTATTATTATTTTGACGAGCCGACAATGTAATGTATTACATTATATGGCAAATAAAGAATTTGAAGTTGAAGCCTAAATTGAAGAATTGATTGCAGAGAAGCGATTAACATATACAAAAAAATCCTTAAAATTTTTGGTTTTTGATTTCAGCATCCACACAACAATGGAGAGAACCCTGCCCCAACCTGGAGTATCCTATACGAAATAAGACTTCAACCATCAACTAACATGTCACTGGAGTACGGCACACCCCTTAACAACACCTCAAGTATCTACAACTGTGAAGTGCTCCATCCGGACCATTTGTTGCGAAATGTCTACTTTAAAGTCGGCGTGTACTCGATGTATTCAATCATTTTCGTTGTTGCTATGCTCGGCAACTCATTCGTTTTATACATCGTGTTGTGTTCGCCGCGATTACGAACAGTTACGAACTATTTCATTGCAAATTTGGCTCTGGGTGATGTTTTGATAACTCTATTGTGCGTACCAGTTACTAGTGTTGCTTTAATGAACCAGTATTGGCCGTTTGGCAGTTTTCTATGTCCATTAGTTAATTGTGCAGCGGCTTTGTCAGTATTTGTCAGTGCATATACTTTAGTTGCAATCAGCATTGACAAGTTCATAGTGATTATGTGGCCGTTAAAACCGCGCATCTCTAAAACATTCGCCATGTACATTATCGTGATTGTATGGCTTTTTGCTGGAATTACTGTACTGCCAATTGCTATATTCTCCAAAGTCTTGCAACCGGAAGATGGAAATGGGACTTCTATATACGAGTTGTGTGATAAGTAAGTCTAAATTTTAGAAATTACATTACATTGCTTCAGTAGCATTAAAAATATCCTCTAAAGCTCCGTTTCCTTCTTATTTTATAATAATATGTTCCGCATATAAATCATATTAGCTATCCAGTATCACTTCCTAACATATACGTTTCCAATTTCCAAACAACAACTTCACTTTAACGGGATACTTACTTGCGAGAAATTTAAACTGCGGACACAGGGAGAATTTAAATTTTAATGATTCATTGCGACGGCGACATCCACATATTGTTACATATTATAAATACAGAGTGTGTGTAAAATCTGGAACAATATACTGGCCGATTTACACCAGTTTTCTTAGAAGATCTTACGCACCTTTTGACATGACGATATTGGTGGTCTTGCTTCTTAATTTGTCTGGAAATCAAACCCTGAGTTTCTGTCCAGTTCAATAAGCTGGTTTGGCTTTTGATTTCAAGGGCCTCATGAATCTCTTCGATTGTCTTACTCTTCCACTAGGACTTTAATTATTCCTTTTGCCATTTACACAATGCATCGAGCACATATGTAATGCCAAAGACGGGTTCCGGGTTCCAAGCCGCAGAGCTATATTGTAATTTAAATGACTCAATTGACATTTTTAAGAGAAATTGAAATCAAACGCAGGACCACTTTTTCGACCACCAAGATCTCCTGATCTGACAGTGATGGATTTTTATTTTTAAGGTCGGATCACTAGTTTCTATCCAAGCAGGACTGAAGAAGAACCCAAAATACGAAATTTTTTGCTGCTTTCACGTATCGTTGCGCCGATTTTGGGGTGGAAAATTTGTATTTGTTTGCACCCCTAATCTGGGTAGTTGTTCTGTTGATCAATAATTTTATTTATGTTTCAGGTACATTTGTCGGGAAGACTACTCTGACGTTGGTCTAGAATATGGCACCATGTATACAACAATTTTAATGGTACTACAGTACGCGATACCATCAATTGTATTGCTGTTAACGTACACAAGTATAGCTGCAATCATTTGGTGTCATAGAATACCTGGTGAAGCTGAGAACTCTAGGGATATGCGAATAGCCAGGTCTAAAATCAAAGTAAGTTTGTTAATGAATTTAGCAGAGAGTAAAATCATCCTACCATTTCACTAACGCGGTTAGCATCCTCAGGAGAGCATGCATTTCTTTCCTCTCGCCACTGTACTTTTTCTATCCTATTTTTCCTTCATCGAAAAGGACGAGTTACATGCGCATTGAGATTTGGAAATTAGCGCTTTTGACGATAATTTTCAAATACTTATAAAACATTTTTTCTTTACCTGAAATATAGCATCACCGCTTGGTACAAACTGGATGGGGTTAGTTTATACAATATCATAACAAACCAACCCTGTCGCTGAATTTTTCTTTGTGTTGTGCCTTTATTAGCCTTTTTTTAGGAAACCTCGGGTACTCGTATACTCACGTTTAAAAGAAATACCTAAATGCCTCTTTCCAGAAACTCAAAAACTTCACAAAGTTAATACGAGTATATATTTATTTATTTTATTATGGAGAAGTAGTAGATAAGTAGTCTCATAGATCTGGAAAATTTAAGTATTTTGTAAAAGCAACAAAAAGGTCGAAAAAAAGGAAATTAGCAATATGCAGGCGAGGGCTTGAGAATATTTAACACACTTAAGTTCGGTGAAGCTGAGAAAAATAGAAATGTTTGTCGCAAGAATATTACGTATCAATAGCATGCCAATTATCATGGACGTGCTCATATTTATTTCATTTGATATACTGATTCTCGCAAAGTAAGTTTTAAAAAAAAAAACCGTATCATCCATCGTTAGTTTTATCCAAGAAACTCGTCTGTTTTTCGAGATACACTGATGTATATTAGTAGTCCAGCAACCCTGTAACGATAATCAAGTATAATTATACTAATTTCTCATTAGTCAATTAATCATTTTCAACAAGCCGAGTGTGTGAGCTTTTGTTTTCGAAAGATTATATTGTTCTATCTATATCCCACTGACGTTTTCACCATTTAATTACTTACAGTATGGATGGATATATGATCCGCTTTTCCATACATAATGAAATGTACATTAATTAGATAAATTATTGTGTCTCTTTATATCGAAGGCATTATCCATGCTTCAAGTGGCGTGAAGTCGCCAACATAAAACAACGAAGTTTTAAAGAAAATACCATGCAATTAAAATTGAAATATTGTAGAAAATTGTAGTCTTTTACTACTAGCATCGTTTGGTTTTAACAATAGTAGCAATTTGGTGCAGAATACATCTTGTTTAAAGTATGCATATCTAACACGAACAAACGTTGTTTCCAAAGAGAACATTTAATAGTTTGTTCCCAAAAACTCTGTTCCTTCCCGGATTTTGTAAAAACATATAAAGTAACCCACGTAAGCAAAGAAACATATCACCGCTCTAAATGAAGAACACTTAATTATTTCAATCAACAAAAAAGGAGAAAATGAAACCATGTGATGGTTATAATTAATAATTGCTATGTCCACAATCTCTTGCACTTTCAAAAGAACCACTCTCGTAGGTATATTAAAACACTTATAGGTGTACTTACTGGAATTTTCTTTATGAAATTTATAAATTAAAAATGTTTTTATTTGACCTGAAAATAGACGAACACGTTTCAATATACCTTTCGCTCAGTTTATGTGTATCTTTAAATTTCCTCGTAATTTACGACCCCTACATAGACATTTTATTGGATATTAAATTTTCATTTCTGATACCACTACGAGATGCTACCATTTTATTTATGGGTTTTGGATAAAAAAGAAAATACACTAAGAAAAGATGTAAATTATAGTTATTTTCAATATATTATACAGCGCTAGCAACGTGAAATATTGTGATGGATAGCGAAAACTGTACCAATGTTTCCAGTGACGGCTTGTGAGTTTGGCTTCTATGGGGATCAGTTTTTTATTTGTTGAAAATACAATGCCAATTTTGGAAAACATTTTAAATTGCACAGAAGTTAATTACTGCTAGATTGGGTTCAGTATCATATGAGATTAGGAGCCAAGATGGCAGAATAATGAGGCGTCATATTCGATCTCGAATAACTGAGGATAATGATCTTCCTACCACTCGCACCTCAATAATGCGTGTAATGTTGGGGAATTTTCTGGTATCAATTCGGGAAACATCACATTGGGTGGTATTTCTGTAAGCGAGGTGTATGACAAAATCCTTAGAATCCCTAATAAAACTTCCGTTGGTCCAGACAACATACCTAATTACTTTCTTAAGAGTTGCATACATACTGTGACGGTGCCCCTTCAAAGACTGTACAGCATGTCATTGGATCAAGAGAAATTTCCAGACGCCTGGGAAACTAGCTATGTGATACCTATATACAAATCTGGTGCCTCTGAAGACATCTCGACTTACAGAGGAGTTTGCAATCAATCTGCAGTAGCGAAGTTATTCGATGGCCTTCTGTTCGATCAACTTGAATGGAAATGCAGAGGTCTCATTAAAGAGGGTCAACACGGTTTCTGTAGAAAAAAATCTACAGTTACGAATTTGATTTCTTATGAACTTGATATATTGGATGCTGTGAGTGGAGGTTATCAGGTGGATTCGGTGTATACCGACTTCGCCAAAGCATTTGATAGGGTGAACTTTGATGTTTTGTTGGCAAAGCTGGGAGTGTTCGGATTTTCTGACCATGCCTTATCTTGGTTGGAAAGTTTTTTGAGGGGGCGTACACAGGTAGTAAAGATCATGAATCACAAAAGTCATGAGTTTCGAGTAACATCAGGAGTCCCGCAGAGGTCCCATTGTGCCTCATTATTGTTTAATATTTTTGTCAACGATATCAGTGATGTATTGAAGTTTTCGATGGCTAATCTATTTGCGGATGATTTAAAGATTTATAGAAGAATTTCGTGCGAGGCCGATGTTGAATATTTGCAGCGCGATGTTGATGCGCTGTGGCAGTGGTCTGTGTATAATAATTTGAAATTCAATATCAATAAGTGTTCATTTATTAGCTTCTTTCGCAAGAGGATTAGATTTCCTAGTCGGTACACGATGGATGGTGATCAGTTGAAATATGTTGACAAAATAAAAGACTTGGGTGTTCACTTTTCAGAGCCTGTTGACTTTAATGAACACATATGCCGAATGTCTCAGAATGGTCATAAAGTATTGGGATTTATGATGCGGAATTCTAGAGACTTATCGATTGCGTTTGTTGTATGTGTCCCTGGTTCGTTCTTCACTGGAATACGCGTCAGTGATTTGGTCGCCTTATTATCACACTTATATAAATATGATTGAGAGAGTTCAGGACAAGTTTTTGAGTTATGCTGCGTTTAGAATGGGGATACATATGCGCAATTATCATAGATCGGACCTACGAGGGGCGTTAAACTTGGACACTCTTGGGAAACACAGAGTTTTAAACGACTTGGTATTTGCGTATAATGTGTTGAAAGGTAACATAAATTGTCCTGCTGTCCTGCATAGGATTTTCTTCAATGTGCCAGTGCGTGATTTACGACACTATGATCTCTTCTTTCACCATACAAGTAGAAATAATTATACATACTTTTCTCCTATTGATAGAACTCTTCGCAATCTGAATGAACATGATTGTATAGATATCTTTTGCAATTCACTTTTAGAATTTAAACGTCAAATTAATTGTTGTATTGAGTAGTACTCATAACAGATCTTGAATTTATTATGAATTTGTTTATTTTGACTTAGGTACTGTCATGTATATAAGAAATTTGTTGTAAATATAATTGGGGTATCCCGTTAATTTAATAAAATAAAAAAAAAATAAATAAATTTTCTAGTATTACGTCGAGATCAAATTGATGAAGATAATTCAGATACAATAACAAACACAAAAACAGAACCTTTAAATAATGACGTAAATGATAGATACAGATAAAATATAGAAGACAGTTAGTTGAAGATGATATTATGCAGCAAAATGAAGATCGTGTGAAGAAGTTGACGAATACCAAAGAAGCTTCAAGATTGCGAGTTCCAGTTTTAAAAGGTGGAGGTGTTCTATGGGTGTACTCTGTACATTTTTCATATTGTGTTTTCATTATTATTATCAGAATTATTCAGTGTAATGTTGACATACAAAAAGTAGTAATTACCTACATGAATTTGAAATAAAGTTAGTTAATAAAGCAGCAAATACAAAAGTTTGTATTTATTTTGTGACAGACAATTGTTATCGGAAACGTTAGTGTTTACAACACGGCTGCTTAGTTGCGTGGATGTGATGAACATAATGGTTTTGTTTATTTCATATTTGAAAGTAATGAAAACTGGACAAACATATAGAAGTCTGCTAGAATGATATCGAATTATGTCGGTGCGCCACTGCCTTCTAGTGATATATGTCATTTTTATTTTATGGTTGTTTGCCAGCCAATATCCATATCGTGTCATATTAACCTATATTTCCGAAACAACCTTACCCCAACAAGAGCATCATCATCATCATCGCACAAAAAAAAACCGTAAAGAGCTGCTGTCATAGCTTAAATATTCATGTTTCACAAATCCATACCACGTTTTGTCATCCTAACAATTTTAGCATAAAATTATAATACCTAATTATCTTATCGAGAAATATGCCTTTGACAAGCATAATACATAATAATATATACAGTGCTTTCATTTTAATACTTGTCGGCAAAAAGACGTCGATCTCGTTTTTGAATGGGAACTTGAAAACCAATGTTAGTTGATTCTTTGCGGACGAATGAGCAGAAGATGAGTTCCTTGAGGAGGTGACTCCTCAAGACTGACTGCACAGAGAATCGTTACTCGTTGTCTATTTTGCCCTTATATATTCTCCCTACAACATAGCGGTTTGGGGTGGATGGGCGAGTTTGGAGAGAGTATTTATACATAATAAAATCCTGACATATTTGTTTTATAAAATTGAATTTAGAAGAAGTGCTCATCCTATATATAGAGACCAGGAATGCTTATATTATTACTCCCCCTTTTAGCAGAGCATGGTTTGAAATGTCATTTAGCTATAATATTTCCAAATTGTACAATGTACTACCAAATATTATACACAGTACTTCGGTAATTTTGCTATGAATCATAACACTTGAAACAATTTTCATGTTCCCTCTCCAAAGCAAAATTGACATGTTTTTCTGAAAATCGTGTCTGCCTTAGATGAACGCGCTGTATATTAATGCTCTGAAAACATAAGTTTGGTGCATAGTAAACATAACAAAATATAATATAAATACTTTGGCCTACGTACTATCGCTGAGTTATATCTAAAGCATTATTGAAAGCTCTGTTTCCATTTAATAAAAGCTTGCGATAATACCCACATATAAGTCAAACGAAATTTTAATTAAAATTGCGGTAGAATTTTTGTTTTGTTTGCCTTAAATGAAAACATTGGTGAAAGAGCATTCTGGCTCAAAGTTCCATCTAAATATTCAAATTCTGACATTCTAACCTATGCTTTTACACGTAACGTGCGTGTTTATTCTTCAATATGACCAAGTTATACAGGGTTTCCAGAAACTAATGGACCCAACGGAAGCCACAAATTCTAGAGTGGATTTCATAACAATTCGACGTCAAAGTTTTAAATCGAATTGCTTCCGAAAGAACAGATTTGAATATTAAACAAGGGCTAAATTTTTTTCTACGACCAATATTAATAAAAATACATACTCGATATTATACCTTAACTTGACTTTCTTGATGCCATAGGCCTCGACACCCCTGCACCCGGCTCTGATTATTTGCACATATAAGATATTCCAACTTCAGGTTCATGTTGTAGGTATCCTATGTGAATTTATAACATTCCTTCAAATAATTTTACATGCTTCAGTGATATATTGCATTTGGTGGTACAAATGTATACAAAAAACATTTGGCTACAGGCTACTGTAGCATTGGAGTAACAATCCGTTGTTCAGTAAAAATTGCATGATGTAAAATATTTTCGTGTCATGAAAAATATACATTAATCTTAACAAATGCATATAGAGACTGGCATAACTAAATTAGTAAAATATTTTGAAATATAACACATTTTGTGAAACAAAATTATTTTGTATGTATGGGGAAAGAAAGGACAAATGGGGACCACAAAATAGGTTCCTGTGCACTTCAATTATATGATTTTTTAGACAGAAAACTTCCACAGGCAACACTTATTATATAAACTATGCTTCGGGACAAATCCGGCTAAAGCTCTTCAGAAAATAATGACGGTATTCGAAATACGAGATTTATTGTCTGGGAATAGCCCCATTAGTTAGTAGACAGTAACTTTGTAAGAAAATGAATTGTTGTTTGTAAACAACATAGAATTTTGCCCTTGATAATTTAAATGAATACCTGTGGAATATATTCCCCCGAATCTGTTTTTCACTATCTTGCATATTCCTCAACGATTTTGCTGTATTAAAAAGTTTGTATATACTAGAATATCTATTAAAAAACTTCGTCTAAATAGACATTTTCAATTTTCAACCGAAAGCCAAATGTCATGTATAATAACTAACTCTTTTATATGCTACGAACTTTACCATAAAACTAGTTAGTTATATGAATGACGTTCTGTAAAATAAATAAATATATAATAAAGTTTATTATCAATTTTCCCAATCCACCAGAACGGATTTATCTCCAACTGCATATATTATTCTGTTGGAATGGGGTTTTCAGTGTGCTTTCATTTACAACCATAATTACATTTTCTTAATCAGTCCCTCAAAATTTTTTTTTATTGTCATTACATGTCATTACCAAAAAAGGTTTACACAAGTCATATTAAATATTAAAATATTACAGAACACAACATAAAACATAGAAATGTATATAACTTAATCAAAACAGAAAGTCAGTGCTGAGGAATTCATCAATGGAGTAAAAAGCCTGGTCAATTAAGTAGTTTTTCAATCTATTTTTGAACATTGCAAGGCTCAGTGTTTTCAAACTATCTAGCAAATGATTATAGCATGTGGGACCTTAATAATTCACAGAATTTCTGCTTCTACCCAACCTCATATATTCAGGAAGAATGTCATTTTTGTTTCTGGTATTGTGGTTGTGAACTTCATCATGCCTTATGTACAGATTGTAATTATTTTTCACATACATAATTGAATTGTAGATATAGAGACACGGGAGTGTAATTATTTTACATTCTTTAAATTTAGGTCTGACATCCTCTCTAAACTTTAAATCTGTCATTATTCGCACCTTTGGATTGCGAATACCCGACTAGCATGACAAGAGTGTCCCCAAATTGACAAAGCATATGAAGCCACACTGTGAAAAAGGCCATAATATGCTGATTTCAAAACATTAAAAGAGACTTCACCCTTCAAGCTTCGCAACATGAACACAATATTAGACAACTTGGCAATGGTAACCTCGACGTTAGCTTTTGGTCCAAAGTGACACCCAAAAACTTTACCAGACCATCAGAAACAGCAACATCCGTCTCACGTAATGTAAATATTTTAGTAGCTGTTTTATTGGCATTCATACAGAGTTTGTTAGCTGCAAACCAGTCCGCAGCCCTCGACTGTGAATTAATCATACTTGAGGCCAGAACATCACTCGACAGTTCAACATCGACAATAGTTGAATCATCTGCAAACAATGTCAGGTCAGAGCATGGCAGATGTAGGGGTAAATCATTAATGAAAATCATAAACAATAGAGGTCCGAGCACCGAGCCCTGTGGGACTCCACAAGAGCTCAACAAGGGCTGAGAAGACTTTGACTCAAACATCGTTACGACATTCCTACCAGTGAGATAGGAACTCAGCAAACGAATCGAATTCGCACTCATACCGTATCGCTCCAGTTTACCCAACAAGATATCGTGTGAAACGCAATCAAACGCCTTTGTTAAATCAAGAAAAGAAGCCCCCACAAGCCTTCTACTCTCAAAAGCAGTTATAACGCTATTTATAAAGTTTTCTATAGCTGAAACGGTGTTAAGTTTCGGTCTAAATCCAAATTGTTTCGGAGAAAATAAATTATTTCTTTCAAAATAGGTGGCTAATTGTTTAAAGAGTATATTCCAATCAATATCAGCTATATTACTAAAAAAGGAACAAAGGCCACGCTGAGTTATAGGCCTAAACCATACAACTTCCCGCGTCAATAAACATTCAGAAACACTCATATTAAGAATTAAAGCCTTATGGTCCGACATGCCCGTCTCAACTACATCTACAAACATTTTTTTAGGTTCAAAATTCAGAAGTATGTTATCCAAGCAGTTTTTCCCCCTCGTTGGTTCCTCAACGAAAGACATATATCCAAAAGTATCAATAAAATTCACAAACTGAGTTGATTCGTTAGAACTTGCATTAAAATTCACATTAAGATCGCCAACTAAAATTACCTTGTTTTCTAGTGACTTTATATAATACAAAATGTTATTCATTTTTTCGAAGAACATCTTAAGGTCAGAACCTGGGGACCTACAAATTGTTAATAATGTGGTTTTTAATTTAAATTCCATATTCTTACAAATTTTTTTCCAAAATTCAAGGTATACTCTGCCACTTTTGTCTTGTACGATTTTTGGATGATTTTCTGCATTTGAGCTATTATTATGAAAAATATATATTTCTATACACCAAATGTTCACCTTATATAAGCATTTCCTTCCTCCACACTCTTGTCGTATACGATTTCCCATCAAGTAAATATCTTGGAGTTGCAATTTACCCATTTCGTCACTTCTACACTCACCTGAGACTCCTCTTAGTGCAATTTTTTGTAAAAGAAAATCACCTGGTGCATCGTTGATAAACGTATTGAAATTGTCTTGTGTAAAAATACCTACTTATGGTCATAGTATCATGTTTTTGATCTATATTGATGATCTCCTGACATCACAACACAAGGGCATTATGTATGCTAATGACACAACAATCTTAATTTACGATAAAGACCGTGATCTATTGTGTACAAACGTCAAAAAAAACATTAGAAGAGTTTAATTCTTGGTGTTACAAAAATAGTTTGATAATAAACTATGGCAAAACTATTGCTTTGCGTTTTAATAGATATAAATCTATAAATTTTAACATAAATTTTCAATATGCTTTCCTCTGACATTAAGAGAGCCATAAAGCAGTATCTGACTAATGGTGCCTTTTGCAGTCTGCTGGAATTTTCCGCCTCAATTGCCTAGTGTGTTTTCTATTTATTTTTTTACCATGTATCAATAGATTATTTTCACTATATTTTGACTGTATTATATGTGTGTGCATGGTTTTAATTTTATATCTACGAAGTTGTAAGTGCTTTTTACAAATTTGTCGAGTGTATACGTAGGTGTGATAGCATGTAATGGTAATAATTTTCGTTATATATTTGAACTTCAGTCAATGTCGATCCTCGCTCGTGTATTTAATATCGTTCTTAGCAAGCTCATCATGTTGATGCCTTCTTATTTTTAGCAAATTCTTGAAAAGCATTTTTGATGCAACTCTTACGACGCTTTTTCGGTTGCAAAATATGCCTTGTTGTCTCATCGCTTCTACCTGTTCCTACGGTCAGGCTTGGAGCACCAAATAAACAAGTATCAGGAACTCCTCTGTGGCCTTCGTAGACTCTAACCGCGACAATATGTGATTCTAATCATTGGCTCATAAGGGGTCATGCGCCATACGCTGAATTCGACCCTACAGAAGATGTCTTCTTGCCTTAATATGACAGACAACTTAAGACTCAGGATGCTGGGGCTCTCACTCACTAACCACACGGTCGGAGCTGGTAGGAATGGTAAAGACCCATCTGTATCTGTTTGTTTGTCATAATAAATGTGACGAAATTATATTTTTTTTATTTTTTTTTGCAGGCTATCAAAATGATGGTGATGGTAGTATTTGTCTACACTATGTGTTGGTTACCCTACAATATTATGATGGTAAGATTTTATTATATTTAAAGTAAAGAGTTTCAGCATTCAGTTCGTATTCTCTGATCGCACAAAACTCGAGAAATATTTCACATACATCTTTTTTTGATTTGATTGTATTTGTTGGTATATTATTAGATATAATATCATTAGTTCTTAAGTCTTTCTCGCCTTTTTTAAGTGGCCTCAGAAGGAAATATCCAGAGGATTTAGGTCCGGGGAATGGGTTGGCCCAAACAGGGTCACCTTGCCCTATCCAGTGATTTGGAGATGCATTATATACTGACGTGGTCTAACACTAAAATGAGCTCTGGACTGTATGTATCTGCATTTAATCTAGGTGGGAGGAAATGTGGACCAATTAACTGATCCGCGATAAGCGCAAGCCACAGATTTACCGAGAATTGTTGGTGGTGAGGTTCAATTGTCAATGGTAATTAGTAATCGCTTCTTTAGCTTCGTCTGTGAATAATGGGGGATGTTGTACAATCATTTCCGGTGCGCCGCGGCGTTGCGTATCAATTAATCTCTTATATCCATTATTTTCCTTGCGGACTTAATACAAAAAAAGGCATTAAAAGCAAGAATAGTCACCATATGTATATAAAGCAACTCCAACGGTATATCATACACCTACTTCAAATTCCTTTTAGAACATTTAAAGGTTGCGGGAAGTAGGAAGTATCGCGTCGAGAGAGAAAATAAAATTGTGGATTAAAAAAGTTGAGTTGAACTTTCTTCATACATACAGAGTTGGGTAAATAAAACGTGTGTGTGCCGTGTTGCTTTCCAATTATTTGGCGCAGAGAAGCGTACATTTGTTACGGTAGTAACATTTCAATGTAAATAGGGAAGTCGAAGGTGTGATCAGCAATACAAATCTCCATTATAATAGACCCTTCCCAGTTTGTTAGTTACAAATGCATCGCATCGTCAGCTTTTGCTTGCAATTCGTTCAGACACAGTTTTTATATTGATAAAATATAGCAAAACACTGTTGACATTACATTGGCACCCCCATGAAATGCATGCTAGATCCTTCCTCTGCATTTGAGGCTGCACAGCAGTCACGAATTGGTCTAATAATAATTATCCCGAGAAATTGATAGCACGCGCTGTGAATAATGAGTATCTGCGACTAGGATTCGCTCCTGTACCCTGGCCGTCTAACCCTTATTCGATCAATTATTGTATTTGAGGTTACATCAAAGGAAAAGTTTATTTTACTTTGGAAACTCGAGAGGATCTTATTTTTCTGTTAGAAAATGCTGCAGATGGATTTAGGAGATTGAATTCTTTAATTCCTATGATAAATTTCTTAGTAAAGAGATGTAGGAATTGCATTGAAGCGTGAAGAATTTTTAGTGAATTCAATTCCTTTTAATAAAGCTTTATGTAAAGAAATTTACCATTATCGGGATTGAAATTTTGAATGAATAACTTAAAAATGAGGCAAAAAATCAAAAATGTACTAGTGAGATAAAAGTTGTTGTGGAATCCTTTGAATTAAATTTAAATTGAGCCATTGTTGTGTCTCACCCTCTTGAAGTGGCGAGAGTTTTCTCAAATTACTATGGCTCTAATATTGAGATAACCCTGAATCGGCACTTTAATAACAGGTTATCGGACCTGTGAGAATAACCCACGTTCCATGTTTTTTACTCCCGTCATCGAAAGTGATATTAAACTTGTTATAAATGGCTTAACTAACAAAAAGGCTGAGGATCAACTACCCGTTTTTTTATTGAAGTGTTGCATTGAAGAACTTGCGCCAATCCTGAGCGAACTCATAAATATTTCAGTCTCGTCTGGTGTTTTTCCAGTCGAACTTAAAAACACAGTCGTCATCCCTATCTATAAAAAGGGGGATGCTGCAGATGTTGAAAACTACAGACCCATAGCGCTATTAAGTGTCATATCGAAGATTTTCGAAAGGGTAATGTCGGATCAAATTTTCAATTTTTTAAATGAGAATCATATTTTGGCGGATTGCCAGCACGGCTTCAGGAAGGGCTTCTCGACGGAGTCATGCATAACCGATTTCGTTCAGTGTGTTCAGGACCTCACTGATAGGGGGGAGTATGTCACTGCCTTATTCTTTGACTTGTCTAGGGCATTTGATACGGTTGATAAAGACTTTGTGTCCTCCAAGCTATCTTGAATGGGTCTTGGGGGAAACGTGAATAGCTAGATCTTCTCATACTTAAATCAACATAGATTTCGCGTCCGAATAAGTTCTTATTTGTCTGAGTATGAGAATGTAAATGTGGGGACTCCCCAGGGTAGTGTTTTGGGCCCTCTTCTGTTCTTGTTGTTTGTTAATGACTTACATCGGCAACTCTCCTTTGCCAAACCCTTCATGTATGCGGATGATACGTTTCTGGTTATATCTGATAGGGACCCTAAGGTTTTACAAACAAAGATTTCGTCTACGTTGCGGACCTTCGACTTGTGGTGTTGTGCCAACCGATTGATGATGAACCGAATTCAATTCAACAGATATACTTAAGCCTTCTCTGGACTTTGATGTGCACTTTGGGGGTGCCATCTTGTCTTGGTCTTCGTCTGTAAGGCTCGTGGGTGTTGCGATCGACGAAAAATTGAGCTGGTCACACCATATAGATAATGTATGTAAGAGGCTCAATCAACAATCCTTTTTTACTTGTAATATACACACAACAATATGACTTGCCAATATATATATTTTTTATACCGATGAATGGTCAATAAAGTTTATTATTGTTGTGCCCAAATATTTATGTTTGGGTTTATTAACTTGGAAAATGTCAACATTATGATCCTTCGGGTGGTGAAAAGTCATTATAAAATTTGAAAGCATTATATATTATTTAGGTGAGTTCTATAAACCCTTAAAGTTAAAGCTGACTCACTCACCCTGTAAGTGTGGTAAAATCAGAGCAAATGGTCAATTAATTAAGGCAATTAATTATTATTGTGATATTAGCGTAAAATTTTAATCTGTGCATTCTAAGCACTTTTAGTTTGATTAGTTTTCTAACTTTCGGTCAAAGGAAGTTTATTATGTATTTGGGAGTTTGGTACAGATAAGGGTTGGAATGGATGTTACGTAGGTATATGTACCTGTACATGTACGGTATTAGGCTCATGTAAATGTGATTTAGGTTTCGGCAAATTCCTTATCTAAACGTTAATAATGCGTACAGTATTATAATAGGAGTAGCTAATGTTTTCCATTATTAACTCAGATCGAATGAAGGGATATTCCTCAAATTATAAGTGCCTGGAATTTTTAAATTGTTATAAAACAACAACATTGAATGTCTTGACTTTTTTGCACTGCAAAAGCAACCCTAGCAGTCCCAACAGTCCTTGGGTCGCATAAAAAACGCCACTGTACTTTATTAGGTATTATTTTGTAAAGTATATTTATTCATGTATTATAATTTTTGTTATATTATGTCAAAGAACTGTTCATCATAAAAACGACGTCGCCTAGACAACTTGTCATTTTACGCTCGATGCACAATTTGTTGTATGTTAAAAATCTGTCTCTGAGGAAAATATAACAGCCAATAATACATACAAGGTGTTCTTTGTTGACAAATAAACTGGGGTTTTAATATGATTTTTTTTTATTTGTATCTAAACAACCCCTGCGAAAAACAGTAGTTTTTGCTTTGTAATATATTTACCCGCGTAATAAAAAGTTGTCTTGCAGATATACAGCGACAGCATCAGCGGTGAAGTGATGAACCTAATCTACTTCCCTTTGCACGGTTTGGCAATGTCGCATGCCTGCTACAACCCAATCATATACTGCTACATGAATTCCCGCTTCAAAGATGGACTGTTTGTGGTTATGAGGACCGTTCCATGTTTTCGAACATGTTCGGTACAACAGTCACGCGGCTCATCTTCGTCAGCATTCCCCAACACGGGTAAGTTATTGCTTTTGCATTATACCGGAATTTGCTAATACAGTATGTCCACGGATGCGGTAACAAGAGGACAAATGGACCAAAAATTGAAAAATACGAAAAAATAAGAACCACTATGAAAAAAATGGTTTTTATTGAACACAATTAAAATCACAATTGAAACGAAAATTAATAAAAAGAAATAAACATAACGCAATCATAATCATACCCAAAGGAAGCCCTTGATATAATTGATCATACATTTTTCATTTTTTTTCTAATAGTCCTCTTTCTGAGAATTAATTTGAGCCTAGTGAGAATTCCTGACACATTCTGGGTTACGAGCTTGATCCCAGTAAACACATATACGTAAATTAAACGTTGATTTAACGTGTCAATCGTTGATAATTGGTCTTACGTTAGAAAAGTGACGGTTTATTTTAAGTTTAATTTTACACCGTTCAATTTAAATGTTATAGACACGTGTTGTTATGATCTAAATACATCTACGTACATTTATTATGTTTAAGTAACGTTGTATATGTATTATAAATAAACCATAAAATAAAAACGTTTGTTTTAAGTGTTTTTTAAATGCGTTTCAAACATTGTCAAAATTAAAAACGTTTATAAAACGTTCTTTATGTAATTTACAATAAACCGATACTTATAGCTAAAATAACGTTAGAAAATGTTCAATAGAAGCGCATAATTTTTAGAGGCGACAATGAAAACGTTAAAATGACGTTTTTTAAGTATTTTATATTAATTCTAAAATTACAGTTAAGGTAACGTGTAAAATATCGCATAAAAATTCTTATTGCTTAATATGGGAAAATTCAAAACGTTCATATAATGTTTATAAAGTATGTTATCACCATTCCAAATGTACCTACAATTAGAACAACGTGTGAAATTATTCTTAAACTGAGCAATATTTAAAGTGGGAAATTTTAAAACGTTGATTATTACGATTCCAAATACTTCGTTTTATTAGCTTTTAAAAAACGATAAATGCATGTACATGCATTTGTCATTTTTTAAAAGCTAAGAATTAACGTTTGTGTAATCGTATTATTAACGTATTTTAGAACCGTTTAAATAACGTTTGATTTCACCGTTGAATATATATACATAAATACGTTCAATACACGTTTTTATATAGCATTTACCTAACGTTTCGTTATTAGTGTTCTGTAACGTGAAAAAGCGCGACATATAAAAGTAAAATGTACGTATTTAATGTACCTTTTTTTGGAAAGGTGTTTTGTAATGATAAACTTTCAATAAACGTATGTGTGTTTACTGGGATATATTAACATACACGGCCTAATACTCGTATTTTGTTTGAAACGACCCCCCTTTCCCCTGTTTTTTTGGATTTTTTCATTCTTTTTCTAATAGTCTTCTTTCTAATTTAATTTTGAACTTTGTACGAAATTAACAGTGCAAAAAAAAGATTAAACGTATCATATCGAAATAATAATTTCGAAATAAATGAATAATGCCGGATAAAATGCAATAAGCTGCTTTGGGAAGCGATTTTAAACGATTGTACATAATATGAAAGTATTAATCTCGTATATGAATAAAATTAAATTTTCATTACTACTAATCTGTAATATGATCTGCTACACAAACAGGAGTAATTGGAATATTATCTGATTAACTCCATCCAGGATTTTGCCTTGGGAGCTGTTTCTCGTGCCTACCCTAGTAGTTGGTGTGTTCAGGAGTTATCGCGATGCGGGTAAACGAAAAGAATTTCACGAAGTAGTGCATACTTGGGAAGTAAATATATCTAATAAATGTGCCCTTTTAAACTTTAATTAAGTAAAATCAAAAATTTTGCGTTTGCGCTTTCCTTTGTTGTTTGTTTTTGTTTCGACAAATTTAATTTAATTTGATTTTTTATATACATTTAACTTTATTGTCATAAAAGAATCACAAAAGTTCTTGTAGACAAAGTCATACTTAAAATAATATATAACAAAGACGTATACAAGTACAAAAGATTAATGTAATTAATCGTTTGAAACACAATATAACAAAAATATTTTAAAAACATACGTAAACCTACTACATTATGTTGTCAGTGTTAGTAGGAAGGCAAGAGTAAAATTTCAAATCCCCCAAACATTCATAAAGTAAAATATGTAAATAACAACACCACATAAATATATATATATATATAAATGCAAGTAGCAGAACAGAAAAGACATAATACATTATAATACATTAAAATCATCAAACCAAGCCAAAACCGGATCAACACAACAAAATCAAAACAAACACTACCACGCATCAGCAAAGTAGTCCTCCAGTGAATAATAGGCCTTCTCAAGAAGAACGCGCTTAACAGCCTCCCATTTCGGGAGGCTGTTAAGCGCGTTCTTCTTTGGATTTTTTACAGCCGTCAAGTTTGGCGGCAAATGATTGTACATTCTGCGACTGTCATAAAGGAGTGATTTCTTTACCAAGGCAGACCTCGGTATAGGCAAGTGCACCCGCTGAACTAGTCTTGTGGGATAAGGGTGACTAGGTGGAGCTGAGCTGTTAATGTTTCTTATATTTTTATGAATAAGACATACAGTTTCTAAAATGAAAAGTGATGTAAGAGTCAATATTCGATGTTTTTTGAATAATTATCTACAGCTTGCAGTAAAATCTGTCTTACACATATAACGAACAGCCCGCTTCTGCAGTGTAAATATACTCTTAAACAAAGTTTGGCTACAAGTACCCCAGAACGCTATTCCATATCGAAGATACGCCTCCACTAAAGAAAAATACACATTTCGTGCAACTTTCAGTCCAAGAGCCCCTGACACAACTCTCAAAGCATAACAGCCAGATGAAACCTTCCTGCCCAACAGTTTAACATGTTCATCAAACTTAAGCTTTAAATCAATTTGGAGTCCTAAAAATTTCACACAATTAGGACTATTAATATGGTTATTTTCAAATAGCAAATCATCAAATTTAAAATTAAAAGATAATACATGTGTTTTTGATAAATTAAATGAGAGATAATTCGAATCGCACCATTCCTTTAACTTTCCCAAATCACTTCGAATGTTTTCTTTGACAACATCAGCATCTCTATCATGCCAAAGGAGTGTGGTATCATCCGCAAACAGCGTAAAGCTTCCCGTTAGTCCAATAGTGGTAATGTCGTTAATACGAGTATAAAGAAGAAAAAGAACAGGACCCAAAACAGACCCCTGTGGCACTCCGCAAGGCACACACATACTATCAGACATACCACCCCCAAACCTGACCAGTTGCCTTCGGTTAGTCAAATAAGAATGAAACCAGTCCAAAGGTGCACCCCTAACACCATAAAACTCAAGCTTCGTGAGAAGGATGCTGTGATCTACACAATCAAACGCCTTTGAAAAATCGCAAAATAATCCGGCAACTGCTCTATTCTCATTGAGCTGGGAATAAACATTCTCGAGAAAAGAAAATATGGCATTTAGATGGTGCCAAAATTACCAATTAAGGCTTCGATTTCTCTACGAGTACGGATTCTCATTTTTTGTTTCAATATCTAGCAACGCAGGCATATTCTTAAAATACTGACCCATTTTCCAAAAAGGATTAATGGCTTCCGCGTAATTGTCCCCGTTTTGTTTTCCCATGTTAGAACCCCGATCCTGTACTTAATATTTTAGCTATTTGACTCACTGGCGTTTGCATAAATTGGGCACAAACAAACTTTCTCGTTTTGGTTTTAGGTTTTTGCTGGTTTTCGTTTTTTCTTCTGCAAACTGGCCAGAAAAACGTAAATACGGTTGACTTTTTCTGAAAAATGACTGTCAACTTGTCTATAAAACCTATATTGCCGGATTTTCCCTTATCAATGGTCTCAAAACACCACACTTCATATGGAGCTCCTCTTTCCCTGTTCGCCTCTAAATCCGCCACTGATAATATCTGCGAAATTGTTGATTCTTAGTTTGAATGTGTTTGGTCGCAATTTTAAGTTTGTAAGAAAACAAAATCTGATAAAGTTGAATAATAAAACAATAAAAGCTTCAACAATAGGTGTTTTTAATAATTTATCAAAGCAGCAACTTTTAAAATTGGAATAACAAACCATGACCTGAAATTTTGACACTCTCCAATTAATCAAACACACTTGTGTAAAAATATACGGTTATTTCAACAATTCTTTCATGTTTTATGTAAACAGCAATGCCTCAAAAATGTTTGTTGTATCTCACATTTGGAAGAAAAATATTGTAAAATTTAATTTATTATATTTCCATTGATTGATGCATGTGGTAACGTGAATTAAATGCCATGATGAAATAATATACTTTGGATTGGAACGTAGACGTGGAGTATTTTTGCTAGCATTCCCTACGCACCTTGTATATATTTTTTTGACGGATTATGAAAACAACGCAATGCATAAGAAAATTTTTGAGATATTTTACTTCAAAATCTTTCGATAAAGTATAAAAAATTACTCAATTTAATTATGCAAAACTAATTAAATAGGAAAAAGGAAATACCAGTGGCGTATTTATGGGCCTGTACATAAAAACATAAATATGCCACTGAGAAATACAAATGAAATCTACGCTTAGTATTCGTAACTTTTGCTTAGAGTTCGCTCTACATCTAATGTCTATCCACCTCTCTGGATCAACACATGATCAAGCTCTTGTTTTCCCGCAGGTAAATAGTAATGAGGAGGGTCACCATTATCTTCTGATATTTTCGTCTATCTCGTTTCCTTCTGCTTCTAATTTCTCCTAGAAAACGCGTTTCGATTTCCATAACAATCTAAACTAACATCATCCGTAAATCACATTTTTTTAATAAAAGATCTACCCATACTCCAGACTACCAATTAAATAATGTTCTAAACGTAAAAGTAAACTAAATTTATAATAGCAATTTATCACAAGGCTGACTCTTTCCTCAATATCCACTATATTTTCTTTCTACGTTGTGAAACTAATTACATGTCGTTCTTCCTCTAAAAGAAAACTAATTTTCTTAGATATGTGGAGGTGATGACTGTTCTTTCCTTTGGATAGTTCTATTTTATTATTATTCTACAAGGTTATCATTATTGGTATGCTAACACAAATGAGAACTATCCACTTTCACCAAAACACTTAGTTTTTTAAACAACGGCTTGCATGAATCCTTGTAATTCGCTTTTGCTACTATGCGTATTGCTGTTTTCTGTATTTTAAATATTTTTTCGCTGTGAGATGCATTACCCCAGAACAGAACGCTATAGTTAATAAGTCCCTGAAAGTACGCCATATACGCGCGACGAACAACGCTCTCAGAGCATGTACTCGCCAGTCTCCTCAAAAGGTAGTTAACACTCGACAATCTTTTAGAGAGGTTATCAATCTGGGAATTCCATGTTAAACGCGAGTCCACATAGACTCCAAGAAATTTAACAACCTTATCGTTAACGTATTGACCCCTAAGTTTTGTAATATTAAGGCACAGTCTATTGGTATCGAACCATTTTTCTGCCATGACAAATTTATTATCGAGTTGTTTGTTCTATTTTTGTTAGACTCATACAAAGTAGTATCATCATCATACTGAATGATTTGAGTATCTCTAACAAAAGCGGAGAAGCCATTGACATAGAGCAAAAACAAAAGAGGACCCAATATCGAACCTTGGGGTACCCCTATGGTTACATCCCGTGCAGCAGACCTCTCTCCCTCGCACTCCACTATCTGCTGTCGATCGCTCAGGTAGGACTCAATGAAGTTCAAAGCAAGCCCTCTCACACCATACAGAGGCAATTTTGCTAAAAGAATTGTATGGATCACAGAATCAAATGCTCTGCTAAGATCACAGAATATTGATTTAATAATCTATTTAGTCTTAAATAGAATGAAAAGACTTGGAATTGCAAAAACAAAAGCCGAGGCCCTGTGACTCAAATTGAAATTAAACTACGGGTAAAATCTCAGTTGTTCGTATAAAACTGATTTATGATACCTCTTCAATCCTTTGATAAATATTGTCTATACTCACGCAAGCTTTTGTTAATTTTTCTTTCCATTTTATTTTAGCAATTTTCGTGAACCAATAGTGCTCTATTATCCATCATTGTATCGACATTTATTTAGAAAACCGTATAGAAGCAGATTGTTCAACATCTTACCAGTGCAGTGGTGTAGTTGAGGTTCATGCACATGCGATTATTTGTCAAGTGACCAGATAGGCAACACAATAATAAACTCTTTACAAACAAACCTCGTATTTAATTACTTTCAGTTCGTGTATTAGAGAATATGCTAACGACCAAGTAATAAAACATAGGCATGGTATTTAGGGCAACGTTACTGACGAGGCGGGCGAAATGTCCAAGCCATCAAACTTAATTGTGTATGAAGAAGCTGTGTGAAACTGAATAATTTCAGCTTTTAATAGAGTCACAAAGAAAAAATAAACTGGTGGTCCCTGAGGCACGAATAGCTCTCCATACAGAACTATTGATTTATATATATAATAATGGCCAGGAGCGCAAAGGAAGTGGTTTCCGTTAATATTCACTATGGTTATTTTTGTACTTTCTGAATACGTATCTAGGATATTTACTTTTTCGCCTAAACCAGACCTATAAGAACTTTATAATATGTAATATGCATTGCCAGAATTTGTTCGAAACATGAATTACCTGGGTATAAACAAAAGCACTTCAGGTCGGTTAAGGTAGATGCTGTTCCATCAAAGTATTTACATAATACAATAGAGTTCAGAGAAAATTCACAAAGCGACCTCCGTTAGCATCAAAGAGAAAGGAAAAACTGTAGAAACAAATTTAAAAGGGTAATTAATATTTAAAAAACACTGTCTTGTTATAGGTACTTAGCTTTTTAAAACTGAGGTTATAGTCAATAACAGTTTTATTTCTATGTAATAATATTTATTTATATTATAATTGTAAATAAAACTGCGATTTCAGTATAGCAAATTGTATGTTTTCTCCTGTATTTTACTCTTTTTAGGTTACAGGAAGGCCTCCTAAGGTAGGTATCAATAATACGACGTCTGGATGGCAACTGCTTCTATTTTTAATATAATATATATGACAACACAGTGCTATTTGAGAGTACAGACACATAGAACCAACAATCGGACTAACAGACATTTTTTTAATGTAGGTCAAAAATGGCCACGTATTTATTAGCTCTCCATATCATATATGTAATATATGTATATATGGAGACTATTAGTTTCATGAAAAAAAAATTGTTTTTAATTTCACCGGAAATACTTGTTTTTGGTCATTTTATACATAAATAAGTAGTTTTAAAAAAATGTCTGTCTGTCTGTCTGTCTGTATGCATGATAACGCAAAAACCGCTTAACAGATTTTAACCAAATTTGGTACAAAAATACTATTGAACATGGCAAGGAGCTGATTAGATTTTGGGAAACATTGAGCGTAGGCAAAAGGTTTAAAAGAGGGTTCAAAAATTAAAAAAATTCATAGTTCTTAAACTTATCCGAAATACTGCATAATTTTTTACGCATTTAATTGAATATAACCTAAAATATTGAACATAAAATATTACACCACATTGGCGTTCGAAAATAGTGCAAAATGGGGTAAAAAAGATTAAAAAAAGAACGTATTTCTTAAAAATAGCAGAAATATTAACTAGTTATTTATAGTTTTGATAGAATATAACCTATAAAAATAAATAGTGGAAAAGGGGTCAAAACATAAAAAATATATATTTCCTAAACTTATTCGAAATATGGAATAATTTTTCATAGTTGTGATACAATACAAGCTAAAAAATATTCCATAAAAGAATTGGTTCACACAGGCGTTCGAAAATAGTTTAAAAAAAGGGTCAAAAACGAAAAAAAAATGTTTCTCAAATATACCAGAAAAATTGGCTAATTATATATAGCTTTGATATAAGATAACCTAAAAAATGCAGCATAAAATTTTTATTTACATAGGCGTTCGTAAATAGTAGAAAAAGGGGTAAAATAAAAAAAAATAAAATGTAAAAATTTTTATATTTAACTAGATGAATTGGTGTTAAAAATACACGACAAAAATTAATGTACCATAGGCGTCCGTGAAAATTCTATAAAAGGGTCAGAAAAAATTTGTATCCGTGATAACTCAAAAACCACTTAACGGATAACCTACAACATGCAGCATAACAATTTTGTTTACATAGGCGTTCGTAAATAGTAGAAAAGGGGGCAAAATAAATTTTATAATAAAACTAAAAAAAAATCAATTAATTTGCGTTCAAGAACTTGGCCTAGATCTGAAATATAAAATATCTGCGTATAAATAGTGCCTCCAAAGAGAAGAAAAAGGCACAAAACCCGATACCTAAAAAAAATAGCTGATGTCTAAAACAAAACAAAAATTTATTAAATTTAGATAAATGACAAAAAGGTCATAAAATTATTACTTTTACACTATGGAGAGCTATTCGTGCCTCGAGGGCAACAGTTTATTTTTTTCATGAAACCATAGCTTCTCCATATACCATGCAACATGAGTATTGCATGGATTGTCTGGAGAGCTAAAAACATCGCTGTTATATTATCTATATTTACACGCAAAATTATTCTAACAGCAGAATTCAGTATCTAGTAATTGTACAAATTAAATTTCGTGTTTGTTCAAGAAAAACATGCTTCGTAATACGAAATTTCATTTATTAAATTCACACACGCCTTCTGACTATTTGATGGTTCATTTAAGTTTACTTTTATAATTTTACAAACGACCTTTAGATGGTGCTTTTGACGAGATAGCTCAGACATCAATTCAGTAGTTTGTTGACAATAAGTTTGTACAAAATCGCGAAGGTTTTCGTTGGATGATTTTTTACAATTTCAAAAAAAGCCTAATTCCACAAAGATGAAGTTTAGTAGTATTGCTATGTCGGTTCGGGACCATTTCTTATAGGAAGGCAGCAATAAAGGTACAAGGATGTTCATCATCACGTGAAGGTCGACCAAAATATATCCTCAATACGTTATTCTAATAGGCACCAACATGATTCTTTTCATGTTTAAAATTTCATTAAAAATGCTCTTAATCAATCAAATCGTATATTTATGTTCCTATTCCAGCCAAGAGAATTTATTAAAAGCAAAAAATTACGATATCACGGTAAGAGGGGCTTTCATGTTACCAGACAATTTTACTTTAAATCGTATTAGCAAGAGCTAAATGACTATAATGAAATTCCAATCCTTTCCCCTTTTAGAGGTAAAATTAATAAAAAAAATCTGTCTCATGTATTTGACTGATGTTTGCAATCGTGGTATATGATTAGACGTTTAGATATGACTGATGATGCCTAATATATCGAAGGCGAAGTTCTCGAAAACAAGCAATCCTAAGGTTGGTGCGGTCTATTGTTGATGCAATTGAGAGGGGTGAGACTCTTACATCAATATTCTGTGATCTTAGCAGAGCATTTGATTCTGTGATCCATACAATTCTTTTAGCAAAATTACCTCTGTATGGTCTGAGAGGGCTTGCTTTGAACTTCATTAAGTCCTACCTGAGCGATCGACAGCAGATAGTGGAGTACGAGGGAGAGAGGTCTGATGCACGGGATGTAACCATAGGAGTACCCCAAGGTTCGATATTGGGTCCTCTTTTGTTTTTGTTCTATGTCAATGACTTCTCTGCTTTTGTTAGAGATACTCAAATCATTCAGTATGCGGATGATACTACTTTGTATGAGTCTAACAAAAATAACAACAAACAACTCGATAATAAATTTGTCATGGCAGAAAAGACTGAGACTGTGCCTTAATATTACAAAAACAGAGCGGATTGATTTTTCACTTAGGTTGTTAAATTTCTCTGGACTCGCGTTTAACATGGAACTCCCAGATTGATAACCTCTCTAAAAGATTGTCGAGTGTTAACTACCTTTTGAGGAGACTGGCGAGTACATGCTCTGAGAGCGTTGTTCGTCGCGCGTATATGGCGTACTTTCAGGGACTTATTAACTATAGCGTTCTGTTCTGGGGTAATGCATCTCACAGCGAAAAAATATTTAAAATACAGAAAACAGCAATACGCATAGTAGCAAAAGCGAATTACAAGAATTCATGCAAGCCGTTGTTTAAAAAACTAAATATTTTCACTGTTCCTGCGATATATATTTGGCAATGTATTTTATATGTCAGAGATAATGTAGAAGGTTTAAATAGACACAGTGATATGCATGAACATAACACAAGAAAAAAAGATAGGGTATGCTTACCTCAGCACAGACTGGCCCTGACTGATAAACAGTGTTTCTTCATGGGAATCAGATTTTACAACCACTTTCTCTCCAAAACTTGAAAGACAATGTAAGGTTTAAGGGTAAAACTGCATATTCTTGAAATAATTCCGTTTACTTACGCTGACTTTCTTAATTTCAAATTTTAAATGTATATAAATTACGAGTTTTGTTTCTGTAGGATTTGTTATTTTACACTTATTGTGTTGTTCTTGATGTGTCGTTCAAAACCAGATGCAATTGATCACCCCCGAGATCATAAAAACGGTGCTCACTTTGAGTAACTGTTCTCCATAGTTTTCCCAAAAACAAAATTATTCACAGATTTTCGGTATTTCATTAATCACAAAGCGAGACCTGCAAAAGTGGGCAAGGAGGCAAAAACCTGCATTTTCTCAACAATTTTCTTATGTTGCCGAGCACCTTTTGCTCAACATAAATGAAAACTGACCAATATGCAGCTATATTTTCGATCCGACACTGCACCTATTTATTTATTTATTGCGTTTTGAAGATATTGCCACCTACACAATAGTTTAACCCGGTAGTTTGATTAAAATGTCAACAGCTTATTAACGTATATATAAGTTAAAAGTATACACACACGCTGACGTGGTAATTGAGCATTTTGTCTGTTTTCTCGACGATAACATTGTAACGGTTAAACCGCAAATAAAGGATTATTATTATTATTATATAATACTTGCATGTTGTCGCCGTGAGGACGTTCAAATATCAGAACGAAACCTGTAAGATTGTTTTTTTTTATATTTTGCGTCAAATATCCTGTGAAAATTTCAAAATACAATAACGGAAAGACATGAGTAAAACTCATAAGACGTGTAATTTGCATAAAAATATGGTGGAAACAGAATAAAGTCATCATTATTTCTGTTCATAATAGGTGCCTACCATTGTCTATGAATAATGCTTTCGCATTCATTCTTTGTGGATATTTGGATATATGAAAACGTGCTTGGAGAAAAATGTCGTTCGTCGAGTCAGAAAATATTACAATTTTCATTCTGGTGGGTGGTTATACGAGGGGTTATCGTTTTTGATTTTATAAAATCTGAGAAGAAAATGAAATGAGAACGTGAAAATGCTCCAATATCCAACTCCTCCTTCTTTAAAAAGCTCAGGAGATACGCCATCAAAGCCAGCTGACTGGATCCAAAATAAAGGTGCACATAAGTCGTTATTGGTGGAAAAAATTAACTTTATTATACCTAATTAAAACTTTGTGCATCAGTGAAGGTCCCTCGTACAATCGGTAGAACCAACCCCGTTTCTACTACCTCGCTTGGATTTGCTCCCCCGGTACTTTACAGTTTACTGTAACATTATGTAATTTCAACAAGGGTGTAGACATATTTCATTTTGCTCAATCAATCTTATTATTATTATGAGGCTATGACAGCTTTCTAACGGATGTATAATTTGAAAAGTGTTCGTTTTTGTACCTCATATTTTAAATGTTAGGTTTTTAGACAATTATTTATCGTGACTCAGGCTATTTTCTCTTTCATCTCCTCATTATCTGTCAAGGGCCTTGCCCGTATGTTTGTTTTTTTACAATTATTTATTTATTTTTTTTATTTTATTTATTTATTTCCATAAATTACATAATATAACAAAATTATTAACTTACTCTAATGATGTATAAATAAATAAATAAATAATAGGGAGGGAGAATGGTGCCTGCAGGATGTAAAAACTTTGCGAAGTTTGTCCACCTCCTACAGACACTCTAAAAACTCTCCACGCACTTTTTAATTACTTCAACTTGGTAATATTTTCAAAATTAGTAACAAAAACTTAAATTATAATTATAACGAAAATTCCTGTTCAAAGATAAACAATAAGTATTAAAACAAAATAAAGTAACCAAACTGTATAATGATGATACAGGGAAACAGACACAGAAGCAGCTTCAACTTATAAACTCAATGTTTTGACCCCTCAACCAACTTGAAAGTTTTGATTTAAAATGTTTTAAATTCGCTTTATTTTTCAATTCCACTGGCATTTGATTAAAGACCCTATGACCAATAAAGGTAAATGACCTCTGCCCGATTGTTTTTTTACATGCAGGTTCCCGTATAATCTCTTTTTTCTTATCACGAGTTAAATAACCATGGTCTGGCGTCCCTAAAAATTTATTCGAGTTATTAAGTTGGAGAACAGCACTCTTATAAAACAACTGTCTTATGGTCAACACATCAGCTAGTTTAAACAAATTTTCTGTTGGAAATCGAATATCTAAATCAAAGATTATTTTTAATATTCTTTTTTCTACGATTACCAAAGGTTCTAGATTGGCTCTATATGCTCCACCCCAACCCACAATTCCATAGGACAATAGAGACTGTACTAAACTATAATACAAAGAGAGATTTTATTTTGCTGTTAAATTTTTTTTTGTATTTTTAAAGATGTACAAAAACGAACGAATCTTTTTGACCAGAGCTTGAACATGGTTATTCCATCTTAGATGCCGATCGAGTATAATACCGAGATACATAACATGATCAGCCCTGCTCACATCAAAACTCGCCTCTCTCTGCATTAGATTAATGGTGATCTTATTTGTTTCGGTTTGCGTAGCTACACTATTGGTAAAGGGAACATAAACAGTTTTTTGGAAGTTGATCGTTAAGAGATATTTATCAAACCATTGCACTATTATCTGAAGCCCCATAAAGATGGGACTTCAGATAATAGTAAAGACCTTGCCTTCCACCTCTTGCCATGATGCTCCTTCCACGAAAAATACGGTATCATCTGCGAATGATAGTAAACTTCCCGGCAGATCAAGACTCAGCATGTCATTTACATATATATTAAATAGTATCGGACCAATAACTGTTCCCTGAGGAATTCCATAAGAACAAGGCAGAGATTAACTTAGTGTATTATTTATCCTCACCATTTGGTTACGGTTATGTAGGTAGCTGGAGAACAAACCTAGACCATGACCTCTGATACCAATTTCCTCTAATTTTTTTAATAATAATTCATGATTGACAGTGTCAAAGGCCTTGGCCAGATCTATAAACACACCCGTACAAGGTCGTCCCTTATCTAAAGAAGTATATATTTTTTCGGTTAAAAGAGCTATGGCATCATTAGTGCTTTTTCCTTCGGCAAATCCGAATTGTAAGGGAGAAATAGATTTAAATTTAAGGCTGATGATGGAGCGGGACTCCGAAACATGTCCCCTTTTATAAAGGAATCTTAATATAATTTTATTAGTGGAGACGATGTATGTATTTTTATTGTAATTATTTTCTCTTTTTTTTTTAAGAAAAATCTTGATTGTACAGTGTGCCCCAAATTGAATAATTAGTTTTTTTCATTTAATTACAACTGAATGATGTAAAATAAAATAAAAATTATTTTTTAATATTTCGTGTCCTGTAGATATATATTTTACTGTGGAGCTCGTGGGTAAAAGGACGAAATAAATTTACAACACTTTCTGTAAAAGTCACGTTTCGAGGTTTAATTTCTTGAGCTTGAAAAAGAGGAAATTAATCCTCGAAACGTTGCTGACTTTTACATAAAGTGTTGTAACTTTATTTCGTCCTTTTACCCATGAGCTCCACAGTAAATAATACGAATTATATTTTGTTACAGCTATCGAAAGAACAGACAGCACTGCGTTACACAGGAACAACACGTACACAACATACATCAGCTTAAAAAGGAAAACAACGACACGATCGACATTTAATAACCAACTACCCGTCAGATCTGCATCCCTGTTGAGAAATAACTCTAATGGCGTTAGACGGAAACGCTACTCACCAGAGTTTATTGATGAACAGATATAACAACATTGCATTATATGTGTAATTTATTATAAATAAATTCTTACAGGCTACCGGAATGGATTACTTCCAGTTTTCATTTTTATATTCATTTCGAAATTACAGGAAATCAAAGTTTCCTGATGGTTGATAATGGATCGATATGGAGTCGTTAGAACGGGAATCTTTACCCATACAGAACTCGCGCTAAGAAAATTACGGCAGAACTCGCGCGTGAGCATTTCTCTCACTATTTGTGTATTTTTTTATTGTGACGAGACAACATTACACTCAAATAATTACGCATAATTTTTAATGAAGTGCTGCATCTTTTTTTGGATTTTCGGTTTTTTCTTCTTGGGCAAAATCCAGCTTGATCTTCTGCCGTTACACGTTCGGGTTCAGGAATGCTTACCAGTTCTCTACTTCGTTGTCTCCTATTGAATGGCATACATATTACTGAAGCGCGGTATACTAAGTGTGGTTTCATCAACTGGTTTGATCCTCAGAAACATTCGACGATCTTCAATAAATTCTGTATTGTCTTTATATAGGTAGGAACTCGCGCAAACCTGCACTTGATCAACAAACTTCATATCATATCGCAGAAGAAAGTGGACTGAATTTTGAATTTAACTAATCAGGGGGTGCAACGTGAACACAAAGTCAGCTAGAGAGCGAGGTAGGCTCATCCAGTGTCTATATCGCAAGTTTTCCAGTAACAACCGAGAACGCACGATTGCCTCATTATTTTTAGAGATTTTTTAAACCAGCATCCGCAGTATCCAAATAAATTGATTAGAAGAGGAAATAATTCCCCCCAAGTTTAACCTTCACGATCACCAGACATCAACAAATGCAACGTTAAAAGAATTTCTGTACTCGTCGCCAATGGGAATTACAAACTTGTTTAAATCCATGATTACGACGCCACTTTGGAGTTTCGGAGTCCGGCCAATGGACCGGTCTTGACGTTATTATGATGATAACGCCGCAAGAGAAAGGAATCGTCCGAAATCTCGTTAAGAGGTCAAGTCTCAGCGAGGGATTGGTCTAAAGAGTGTTTAGGCCTTGCCGTAATGAATTCCCAACTCTGAGAGAGCATCACCCCTTTCTTAGTTCACACTCAGTTGTTGATGTATTGAATGGGGCTCCACTTTAGGCTAGTTTCGTCATGTATGGCTTTAATGTCAGTCTTACAAAACTAAATTGGAATGGGGCCAGGAAAATTAATTTTCGGCATTATTTATTTAACATATTTTTATTCCTGAACTGATACGCTTCAAGAATTTCCTTAGAAACTTCAACCATGAAAGACCCAAAATCTGTTTGGATCTCAGTTAGAAGGGGCTACGTATTCTTACCGGATTTCCTACAGGACACTGTGGGAACATGTGGCAAGATTAGCCCTAGAAAAGAGCGACGAATGAAGGTTCTGTAGGGAGGAGGAAGAAAATCCTGATCACATTCCCTCAGTGAGAAAAGTTTGATGTAAAAATACTAGTTTTGAATAAATCGAGTTGATCACATAAATAAATAAACCAAATTTATTATTATTTCTAATTCATTAATAACAAAAAACGATGTCGATCTATTGACAACATGACTCAACAATCCATCAACAACCGACGGATGAGTAATCTTTGGCAAAGATCCATCTGTACCATTACTTATTCTATTGTAACAGAAAAACAATAATATACAGTGACACCCAGAAAGTCGGTACGCATCATATATGGAAAGAAAGTTTTTCCTTTAAACACCATTTCAAATGACATGTATGTATGTACGTGCCTTTACTTACCTGTCAAAATTTCATTTTTTTCAGGAAAATTTAAAAAATGCGATTATTTTTTAACATATCCAATAATATCAGAGGAAAAAGTGGTTTGTAATTTAATTGTTTACGTACCAATTTTTATAGAAAAGACAAAATCCAAAATTGGCTTCATTGGTTTCGAAACTACAGGGCGGTCCAATGAAAATGAAAAATTCTTGAACACAAACTTTGTTTGCGAAAAGGATATTATGTGGGCAGTTTAATTAGGTCGAGTGATACCATATTTTGATTAAATTGACAAACCAAATTTGCATTTTGATGAGTATCTATACGTCTTCTCAAGCAGTTTTTCTATATGTATCTTATTTTCCCAACCGTAGGGGGGCCCAGCTTTAGAGCTGGCAGGGGAACCTCAATTTTAATAACGGTCTAGTAATGCCTATGAAACATCATTAAAAATCTGTTTAAAGTAGGTCCTTTTGTATAAAAACTACAACCCAAAATATTTAATGAAGTCCTCATTACATCAAAATTTGACAGTTATCAATTGTTTTAGAATTTGCAAATGTCATTTTTGACATAAAAACTTGAATACCTATGTCAAAAAAATGTAATAAGATAAGATGGTCGATTTGAAGTAAGCAAGTTGACATCTACTTCTGATCTATAGGTGTCCTCACATAGATTTCCCGGTGGGACACCCTGTATATTATACAGAGATATTCACACAACCCGTGCATCATAACTTTATACGGCAAGTGGGAAAGATAAGAATGGGATAGCATTGGAATATTGGAAACGGTAGAGTAGAAAAGTTGTACCTTTTAAATGGTGTTTTCAAAAGTAAACTAACTACATCCGTTTCCAGATTTTTCTGTATTTATTTAGTTGTTGTGTTTCCAAGATTCCAATGCTATTCCATTCTTATCTTGGACACAGTGTATACCATTTGGGATTTAACAAAACTGAATCCTTATCCCCCAAATTAAACATTTCTAAATGAACGGTTTATGTGAATATCCTCATTTAAAAATAAATATTTATTTATGTATGTATTTGTTGTTGTAAGTAATTAAGATAAAACATTTTTACTGTCATATTAGATGTTATTTTTGTTATTTATAAAATAAATAAAAATAAAACAACTAATTAATAAAACGCCAAAGAGATATAAACGTAGTTTCATTCAAATTCCCATTCATAGCTACAATATCCTCTTACCCCAATCAGTTGTGAAATGCAGGAAAATTATATACAGGTAGGGATTTTTTTTGTGGTTTAACTTCAGTGACGTTGTTATAGTATTTTGTTCAACGAGTAACGGAATCAGTCTGGTCAAGTTGCTATATGACCCCATAATAAACATAACATAATAATGCAACAAAATCCATTATAGATTTAAACAATACAATGCTAATAAATCTGTTAAATTTAAATTATTTATGATTTAAATTAATGAAAAGGAGCACAACACATCCGTTTATAAAATAATCTAAATATAGAACGACAATATGAAATTTAAACCCATAGTTGATATAAAATTGTGATTGACCTGCTAAAACAATGTGACAAAAAAGAAGTCAAACACATTAGGAACACCTACAAACAAACATCTGCTTTGTTTGCATTTGGTCGGAAAGAGTAATTTGATGACAAAGCACTTTGAACTCAAAATAACATTCAAACAGCTTTGCTGCCATTTGGCGCGATCGTCTCCTACTATCATCCATCTATTATGGCTGCACTCCTTTGGCTAAATAAATAAAGAACCAATCGCTTCATTAGGGCGGTATTTATTATTGCCACAAATTCAAAATCTAATTATGTTTACAATAGTTTTCTATATTTCTTCATTTAGTTGAATTATATTCTATAAATAAAACGACTGACTGACTATTGGGTCGAATATTGATATTTGCTGTAAATAAATAAATGCTTTATTGCTCAACAGAAAATTTCCAGTTACAGATCAACCACACAAAAGTATCAATACAAAGAATATAAATATATATAAGACAATACATAATGATAACTTTACATAACAGAAGTAAATTAAATTAATAGAGATATAAATAAAGAAATATACATAAAAAATATATAAACAATCAAATTCAATCATGACAACCAAGTACAAGTTCTGCGGCCGCCAAAATATGTTTCAATGTATCATGAAACAAATCACAATTCCGGCACACCCCATTAAACGTGCGAGACATAATGGACAATGGGGACCCCAACATAATATTAGTTCGAGCTCTATCACAATGAAATAATTGGTAATTTCTTGAGTTTATTCGCGGAATCCCTCAAACAGGTCAGGACAATCAATAAAAAAAATAAAAATATATAAACAATCAAATTCAATCATGACAACCAAGTACAAGTTCTGCGGCCGCCAAAATATGTTTCAATGTATCATGAAACAAATCACAATTCCGGCACACCACATTAAACGTGCGAGACATAATGGACAATGGGGACCCCAACATAATATTAGTTCGAGCTCTATCACAATGAAATAATTGGTAATTTCTTGAGTTTATTCGCGGAATCCCTCAAACAGGTCAGGACAATCAATAACGCCATTAAACACTTTACAAACATTGCGTATGCATGCAAGATCCCGCCTCAATTGCAATGATTGCACACCAAATCTGCCCGTTAGATCGCCATACGGCACACCACGCTCAGGATAACTACCATCGGATTTAAAGCAAAGATACTTCAAAAATTTGCGCTGTACTCCCTCGATGTTTTGCTTGTAAGAACCATAGCAGGGATACCAGATCAGAAAGCAATATTCAAGTTTGGACCTGACGTACGCGAAATAGTTTTTTTTAGCCGAAAAGATCTGCCATTTCTAACGATGTAACCATATGCCTTGGATGCATTAGCTATCATCGTCATTATGTGTTCGAAGAAGGTAAAGCGCGATTCGAACACAACACCAAGATCCAAGAATGCAGCGTCATGAATCGCGTATTCAAAATCAATAGGGAACGTTCTCCTAGTATATGACACAACTTTACACTTTACCGGGTTCAGCATAAGATTATTGGAATCACACCAATCCCCGACCAAGTTCAGACTGTTTTGCAAAACATGACAGTCGTCAACAGAGTCCACAGTGGAGTAGATCTTCAGATCAACAGCAAAAATCAATCTTTCAGATTTTAAATTCTTTCCCAGGTCGTTAATAAAAGGATTGAACAGTAGTGGTCCCAGATTCGAACCTTGAGGTACTCCTGATGTTGCATGGTAGCTTCTTGAGGTATAACCGTTATAAGAAACAAACTGATCTCTGCCGCTAATGTAAGATGTTATCAATAGAATAGCACAGTAGCTTTTTAACCAAAACCGAATGATCGATCCTATCGAACGCTTTACTGAAGTCGGTATATATGACGTCAACTTGACCTCGACAGTCCAACGCTTCGGAGACATACTGCGTGAAAACGGCCAGGTTTGTAACGGTAGATCTTCCGGGTACGAATCAGTGATGGTAAGAGACCATCTGTGCTCCAACACCTGTATAAATTCGATTATATAAAACCACCTCCAACACCTTTGAAAAATTGGAAAGAATAGAGATCGGCCTGTAGTTCTCTATCGCCACACTTGTACACATGACAAACCTTAGCAGTCTTCCAAACCGAGAGGAAGTGATTGGTTTTAACTATTAAATTAAAAATTATAGACAGAGGACCACTATAAGGACTCCAATTGTGTCTTCACGAGAAACGAAGGAATGTTATTAGGGCCAGAAGTGAACTTGTTCTTTAACTTACGCGAGGCTTGTATTATCCCTGCATCAGTAATGTCATCAAAGCAGACATCACCACCACAAAACCCCGCAAGCGAGCTGATGTCAGAAGCGTCCCCACAGGATGCCACAAACACACTCTCAAAATACTCGGCAAATGCATCAATGATATGTTGTGGACTATCAAATTCGTTGTTATTAAATTCCATGACACCGGGTATACTAGATTTATGACTGTTAGCATTGATAAATGACCAAAAAGCTCTAGGATCAGTACCAATTCAATCCTCGATATTACGCGCATAGTTGTTACATGCCACTAGTATTAATTGCTTGGTAGTACCTCGGATATGACTAAATTCATTGTAATAAGCCACTGATTTTGTCCTTTTGAACTTCCTGCGCAGAGCATTATTTCTTTTAATATTTCTAATTATGTCCGCAGTATACCATGGAGGATACCGATGTCTGAATGCTCTATAGCATATAAATCCTTGTTATTTACTTTGTTCGTTATTGAATTGTACACAGGGTGTTCAATATTCCATCGTTAACCAATTAAATGGGTTCGCATGATATTGATCGAGCACAAGTAAGTAAATATAAAAGACTACGCTCAAAGTTTTATACAGCATCTAGGATAAAATAACACACAAATAAATACAGTTACAATACTTTATTCAGGTATAGCAGACCGTGTAGTAGAGGCTTGCGCTACTGACGTCGCATTATCTCTCGGCACTCTAATCCTTATCACACGCCTCACATCCTTGGAAGGATGCACTAATTCATTTTTATTGTGGCGCCACTCCCACCTCTCCAACTCTTCCCTACGTCGTTTGTTGTCCACATAATTTATTACCCGACTGGCGGGTATCCACAACAATGCAGTAATAAGAACGACCGTACCCACAATGTTATCACGTAGAAATAATAACACTTTATTGATATTGATGTCTTCGACAATGTCCCAAAACCGCTCAACCACATCCTGAACAGTTTTCTCACAATGACCCTATAAATAAATAACAGATAATCGAGCAAATTCTCCCAACTGACCACCATCACTTACATTATTGCAAAACCCTTGAATACAAGGTGTGCCGTCAGCTAAAATATCCGCTGAATCCACTGGGGAACATGTTTCGTTGATGCTGGACCGACAACACCGCTTACAAGCATTTTCAATAATGTCGCACATGCAACTTTGTAAGCCTTGTGTTTCACAAAACGGAATACATTTACCCATTTTGCATTTGCCCCGCTCTTGACAATCAGTGCCGTCTGGCATTGGTGGGCTTTTCGGGCATTCTGACGAATGGCCCGTACATCCAGATTCTTGTTCACAAGTGGCGTATTGAGCATCGCGACATTTCACACCTTTGCGCATGTATTGACAGTTTTGACAGCAGGGCGAATTCTTATCGCTGTAAAGAGATACAATTTTTCACAAGTTCAAAATTTCAATTTAAATTTAATACAAACTAAAGAGGTTGCTTAGACCCGAACAAGTCTGTTCGAACAAACATAACGCAAATATAAAAAATCTATCAGACTGCTTTCTTTTTCGAAATTTCTTGAACAAGAAACAAGAAAATGTATGAAAATCTAAAAGAGGCTTTTAGGCTTCTTGTGTCAAATATTTATTTGACACACAATTTTGTATGAAAAAATAAACGGCGAGGAAATAAAAGTTTTAACGCAAATCATAAAAGAGGCTGTCAGTTTTGCCCAAGATGCTTTGTTTCAAAAAAAATTGGCGAAAATAAATAAACGCAAACCTAAACACACAATAAATAGTTCTAACCTGCACATAGCCTTCGGACGTAATTTACAATCCTTATCGCAACAAACGTCATTATCCTCGGTACCTAAAAGCCCGGCATCACAATCCTCATCGCCTTCAACCCTCAAATTACCACAAAAACTCTCCTCCGGTTCCGAGAAACACCTACCAGACTTTGCTTGCAAAACTTTGCGAATGGATCTTAAACTACATGGCGAAAATCGCTAAAAAAATTACAACGTTTATTACACTGCACCAATAATTCCGCAATAATCATTACCTTGTTGTTGACGTCATACCCACTGACACTGTAAGTGTACATCAAATAGGAACCACCTTGACTGGCACTTGGAGAACATTCCGGTATATCAGGATCATGTTCCGATCCCCAATTGTGACCAAACTCATGAGCTGTCACTAGATCAGCTTCACGAGTAATGACACGTTGACCATAGTGGTTACGGCTTGAACTCAATCCCGAGTTCAAGTAGAGAGTGTAGCCGTTTTTAAAATATTCTGTCGATTTAAAATAACAATAGTACTTTCAGAGTCGAAGCTTGAATAATAAGATATTTAGAAGCAATAAATGTTACATGCAAATAAATGCACTACATATACCTACAGAGTTATTCATTATGAATAACCTTATAACAGACAGAATCAAATGAATACTTTTTGGAGTTCATGTCAACTAGTGGATGTTGAAATCAATAAAGCAATTGCTTCTCAACTTATTGTACATATCTCTTACATTATGCTCTATGTTTATTGCATTTCATACGTCAGTTGTCACCCTAGATTATAAGAAGATTCAGTTTTTAATAACCTAACCTCTAATATTTAAGGGCCACTGACAGATTCCCGCTCCTTTCACAACAATAGAGCAAGTTAAAATAAGTGACAGGTGTAGAAGGAAAACGCCTATTATGAAATATGTACAAGCGTCAATTTTCAATTAACTCATTTGACTCTGACTTTATATTAGAATAAAAGAAGAAACATAGAATACCTGGCGTGCAGATGCCGCCAACTGAATTGCGTCTAGGCGAACCCACATAAGCCAATCCCAAAATGCCACCTTCAAACTTTAGATCCGTAAAAAGATGCGCTAGACAGAAATCTTTGTGAGTGTACTCCCTGCTGAAAACCTATTACCACCACCAATGAGATTAGTTTCACATTAAGGAACGAACCAAACCAAAACAATATTACTGGGTATTTTAAATTAAAAAAAAACAAACAACTATTTGAGTCTGTCCCGACAGGGAATAGCACTGAAGTCAAGTTGAGTGAAGTTGCTCCAAAATAGCTTAATTTATAATTAATAAATGCCTTTAAATATGCTCGTAAGGAAAGCTGGATAGACAAGCCTGTACGGTATCTGCCAGACGAAAGAAAATTAGCTTTGGAAATCATCAAAATAAGGTACCTGGTAGATTTTACTTGTAAGTATAATCCTCAAAAATATCACAAAAATAAATAAATTGACTTCTTTTTAATGCATTTGAAGTAACAGAAAGGTCGAAAGGGCAAAAATATACAACAGACAATGGCATCAGCATCAGAACATTATTTATAACTATAGCGCTCTGACAGTCGACGCTTGACTTATTGCAGTTTTAATAATATCACTAAGACAAAACACCGCAAGTAAAATCTTCAAATAAATCAACCAAGTTAAATGTAACAGGTAAGCAGAACCATTTAAGTTTTCAAGACGGACAAAGAAGCAAACACTAAACGTCCTTTCTCTCTCAGTTACCCTTGGAACATAATAATATTATGTTCTCTGGTAGTATAGAGTTCAATCAAACATGAAAAAGAAAAGAAGAAGCAACATACATATCCAATTTCTCAAAAAATGTTTATTTTTGAAAGAAATTGGATTATGTTTTTAAATCTGAAATTAGGAGTACCTATTTTTGATATTTTTTAGTTTAGTTTAGTTTTATTCAACAAGTCATTGAGCTCCAATGTATTTCCTGGCTTGGAAGGTATCTCGTGTATGTCCAATACATAAGTCTGCGGAAAATGATCGCGTCGAGAATTACCGACCCATCTCTCTTCTCGCCAACTTTTCGAAGGTCTTTGAGACAACACTTCATAGAAAAATATTTAGCCAGGTGAAACAACAAATTGACTCGCAGCAGCATGGCTTTTTTCGGGGACGTTCTACAGTAACTAACCTGACATGCTTCATGGAGGATGTTTTTCACGCACTCGGAGAGGGACCCAGAGTCGATGCTGTCTATACCGATTTCTCGAAGGCCTTCGATAGGTTGGATCATGCGGTCAGACTTCGGAAAATGTCACTTATTGGTTTCGATGACGACCTTCTATCTTTTTTTGCTTCTTACGTTTGTGATCGTCAGCACTACGTCGAATACAACGGTCACAAGTCCTTGACTTTTACGCCCACCAGTGGAGCGCCGCAGGGCAGCTGTTTGGCGCCGTTAATTTCGATTTTTGTTAACGATATATCAACGGGAATATTAAGCAAATATTTATTGTTTGCTGATGACCTGAAATTGTATCGTATGGTTCAGGATAGCGATGATTGCAGATTACTGCAGGATGACTTGTTTACGCTTGCGGAATGGTGTGAATCTAACAAAAAACGTTCAAAAATGTAAGTTTGCCGTTTTTTCTAGATCGCAAAATATATTTGAATTCCATTACCAACTAAATGATACGGCTCTTGAGCGCTGCGAAGTGTTGAGGGATCTGGGACAGACTTATCGTTTAGCCATCATATTGAGTGCATCACCCAGGATGCATTGCGCATGCTCGGATTTCTGTTTCGAGTTACCAAGGACTTCACGAATATTCAATGGATAATGAATTTATACTGTGCTCTTATGAGATCCAAGCTTGAATACGCCTCAATTATATGGTCTCCCATATATCAATGCCATATGATCACACTGAGTACGTACAGCGCAGATTCCTCAAATATTTGGCATTTAAGCTTGATGGTAGGTTTCCACACAGAGGGTTTGATCAGAAGACACTACTTTTTTTTTTATTATAACATATACCGAATTTTTACAATCTACTTCACTTATAGAGTATTTAGTAAAAAAGATGTAAGTTGAAACTTGAAAGCGAAATGCTCATTAGAATTTTCACTTATTGTGCACCAAACTCCACATCATTGTGGAAGGAGGTCTTCTGGCCATATTTTGTTCAATCTGCGGTTGCCTGGTCCGCCTCTATATAAATTGTCGATATGGTGGTTTGGATGGTGAGTAATTCTGTTTTGGTAGTTCATGGTTGTTGTTTTAATTACGTCGGTGATGTAAGGAATTTCGAGGTCTTTCGAGTCTGATTAGAGACGTACCAAGGGGCACTTGTTATTGCTCGCAATGCTTTAGACTGGAATCGCTGGATTATTTTAATTCTGCTCGGTTTAGCACATCCCCATAGCTGTACTCCGTATGTCCAAATAGGTTTTAGCATGGCTTTGTATACTAGCAGTTTGTTTTTGGTCGATAACTTTGATTTTCGGCCCATCAGCCAGTACATTTGTTTGAGTTTGATGTCTAGTTGGTTTATCTTTTTTTGGATATGTTTTTCCCAGGTTAGCCTTCTATCTAGGTGTAAGCCTAAATATTGTACATCTGATTTGATGGGGATATGAGTCCCGTCAATTGTGACAGGCGGGCAATTATTGTGGCAGGTTGAGAAAGTCACTTGTACTGATTTAGTATGATTTGATTTAATTCTCCATTTCTTGTACCATCTATTTAATTGATCTAGGTGACTCTGCATATTTCTGGAGCTTGTGTTTGGGTCTCTACTGATTGAAATGACGGCCACATCGTCCGCGAAAGCTGCGATCATTGTATCTTCTCTTTCTGGGAGGTCACTTGTATACAAGAGATAAAGAAGCGGTCCAAGCACACTTCCCTTTGTCACACCGGATTTGACAGGATAATGAATTGATATTGCTTCTTTGTGTTTGACCGAGAAGTACCTTTCATTTAGATATGACTTTAGTAACATGTAGAAGTTGTTGTTGAGCAGATTTTTTATTTTATAAAGTAACCCCTCGTGCCATACTTTGTCAAATGCTTGTGATACGTCCAGGAATACACCGTTGCAGTACTGCTTTTCTTCCAAAGTTTTACTAATGCTGTTCACTATTCTATGGACTTGGTGTATCGTCGAAGATACTACTTGACCGTTTTCCTGTGTTTTCACTAGAAACGCGTCGGATTTATGCAGGTCAAGTGTTTATTTTTAAAATTGTCAATAGTTTCATAGATTGCTCAGAATTGCTCCGCCAAATTAATTTTAATCTTCCTCGAATTTTTGCAATAAATAGTAGGCTGTTCTATGTCCCCACCTTTCGCGCAAACTACGAGACCAAGGCACCTGTTAGACAATAAAGTTATTTATTTATTATGGTTTAATATGTGCCAAACTAAAAAATGATTGTTCTAACTATTGATATTTTATCACGCTGAAGTGATGCAAGTAAGATTTAAGTATGCGTTAGTACCATAAAGAAGTCTATTTTATATTTTATTGATTCCCAAGGATAATTTTGTTCAAAATAGTCTAATTATTAATCACATAAAAGAAATATCGTAACAGGGCTTTAATTGTCTATCACCAAACCGTAGTTAGAAAAGCTTTTATACATCCTAATACCCAATATTATTGTAACATGCAAATCAGCAGCTAGCTACTAAACAAAACACATAAATAAAATAATAATAAAAAAAAAGAAATATACATATTAACCGTTACTACAAATTCCGCCTTGTTGTGACAATCTAGGTGATGCTATGTAAGCCAGTCCTAACACAACAGAGTTGCGAGATTTAAAGGTTTGGTGTGTAAAAAGGTGTGCTAAACAGTACTCCTTGTCCTGTGAGGAACGTGAAAACACCTGTTAAATCAACAGAAATATAAACAAAACAAATAAAATCAAACATGCAACAGCAGCAACAATTATTAGATAAATAAATTTGGGCGTAAGTACCTCCAAAAGAGTTCGAACATCCCATTTGTCACGGTTCATATTGTAGTGGGCTTCGCCAGTTTTTATACGGGACGGCTCATTATGGACAACTATCTTTTTGATAACGAAACCCATGCCTTTGAAACCGTCCAATTCTTGTCTGTCTTGCCATATAGTGTCATTGTAAATTTTATGAACTCTATCAATTAAACTTATCTGAAAATGTAACATTTTTCAATCAATGAATTCATGGATTTTGCTATTATTATTGTCAATGAGTACGTCTCACCTACTTACCAGATAATTAATGGTTGTTTTGGTATTACTAGCCCCCATCTCTTGAAAAAACCTGTAATCTGCAACTAGAAGCAAAGGACATCTCGTCTTAGTAGGTGTATATTCATACTGATCTATTTGTCGCTTCTGTCTATGGTTTTCCATTGTCCACTTATCATTTACGTGCTCTTCGCCATTGGCACTTTCTAATTCATTACCTTCTTTCACATAACCGCACATTTTCGGTGCAATTTGCCCCGGTGGCAAATCTTCTTGATCCCAACTTAACTTTATGTCAGATTGTTTGTATGTTATCATCGAACGGTTATCTAAATGCGGTAAATGACGCCAGGTGGGCTAAAATCATCAACAACTTTTATAGCAATTAATAAATTATCAAATCTATATTACCTCAATGTGGTAAATTTCATCAGGGAGATGAATATTTCCCGTCATTACACCATCTTCTAAGTGCATATTGACATGAGACTCGGTTTCACCAAACACTCGTCCTTTCATAAAATTTTCATGATCTACAATAATTTTCACTCACAAAAAACATTTACCTTAGTTTCTTCATGATTCATACCTATGTGAACTGTAGTCTCTTCACCATATCCATTGACAGTATACGCCTTAAACTTGGAATGTAAAATGTCATTGTCTGGCGATAAAATTAATCTAAAACTTTTGCCATGAGTACTAAAGCTTATTTCCTTGATTTGATTATAAGGATGTGAGCTTTCTTTTATGCCTCGCTTAACTATTTTATGACCGAGATCATTCGCATGTAGTATTTCATAGTATTTTATATTCTTCTCAAGGGATCCTGCAAGGCGATACAGTTTTTAGCTCCATTGATGAAGAAAATGTCTAGTGTCTACAACAAACCTTCAGCGTAATAAATAAATGTGACTAGCACATACATCAATAATTTTATTTCTTTTAATATCATGCTCTAAAATTAAGTTTTATTTATAATTTATCTATTAATAATATCAAATTGTATTTTTGTTGGGGAATCAATATTTTATTTTATGCACATCAGATCAGCTGATTACTCTCAATGTTAAATGTTGACATATTAATACAATGTTGCCAACCAATAGTTCTCTATTTTATATAATATCAGCAATTTTCATTGAACAAATTTGATTGACAGTTATCTGAGAAATTCACCTCAAAATGTTACATACCTTTTTCCCAGATAAACAGATACTTACTTTATCTGGGTCTTAACTGCGTTGTACTATACTTAATTCCACAAAAATGGATTTAGTATTTCCATTAGACCTGCAAATTTCGTTAAATTAGTTTCTTTTCTTTTTTAGAGGAGAAATGGCTGTACATTAGCCAAAAGAACTCGTAAGGAATTTGTTTGGGTTGTTAAAAGCCCAATCAAGTGGCGGAGCGGTTAAACTCGATTCTCGATTTATTAAATATCCAACGGTACTTTTCACTTACAAATTCTGTAAGGCATAAGTGATTTATATAATGCGACATCTTTTAACATTTTATAGTATTACTACAGAGAGAGTGTCTCGGTGCAATGTCCTGCAATAGAGTAGTAGAAGACAAAATAGTATTTCCTTTTATACTAAATATCAAATATTTTGATTTAACCTCAGTCTCAGTTCATTGCCTCTCCATTTACAAAACTCATGCAGCATGGAGTGTTCCATTCATAGTTTATATAGGCATCAAAACCAAAATAACCTAATAAAATATTTGTTTAGATTAAAAATTTAATTAGTAAATTAATTAATAAATAATGGATCTTCAACCAGAAGCACAGCAAGCATGTTGTACGCCACAAACTATGTCGAATAAGCTTAAAATATTGGCAATACACGGTTACCGCCAGAATGCTGATACATTTAAAGCCAAATCAGGTTCGTTTCGAAAAATAGTACATAAATGGGCCCAATTTACTTACATTACCGCTCCGCATAAAGTAATTCTCGTTGATGATAGCAATTGCCTGAACAACGTGAATCCCGATATCGGCCAAAGCAAGGATGAAGGTTGGTTTAACAATATTTCGTTACATCAAGACCGTAGAGTGACAAAAGTAGGTAATTTTTTAGAACAGTATGGTTGGTTTTTCAATAGAGACGACAAAACATTTCGAGGCATCCGCAAAGGAGGTCCGGCAATCGGTTTTGAAGAAAGTATACAATACGTTGAAGAAATATTTAAAAATGAAGGACCGTTTGATGGTATTTTAGGTTTTTCACAAGGGGCGTGTTTTGTAGGACTTTTATGTGATTTACAACAACGAGGATGTATGTAAGGGTAAATATATTACTAGTATTGCTCTAATAAACTTAATTGTATTATTTTAGTAACCGATCACATCAAGTTTAGATTTGCAATATTAAGCTCAGGTTTTAAATCTGGTAGTCTACCTCATATGAAATATTACTCAGATAAAATATCTCTCCCTTCAATGCATATTTTCGGTGAAGAAGATCAAATTATCCCAACAGGTAATGGTATAATTATTGTACTAGGTAAATTAAGCTTTACCATAAAGAGGTTATTTATTATCGCCGCTTAATGCGATGATCACCTGTTTATTTACCAAATCTGTTTGTGTATGACACATTTTTGAACTGAATTGTTGAAATAAAAGACAAAACTCATTTACTTAAACCTTATCAACATAAGTTCCAACTGTTCTTAATATCACGCGACTTGCTTCGGTCTGTGTACAGCGCAAGGTCTTGAACTTTAGTGTCTTTTTGCTTATCTCCTGTTGTATTTCATTTTGTTTTAGAGATGAGTGAAGTTTTAAGTAACTGCTTTGAAGAACCAATGATAGTTAGACACAAAGGTGGACACTATCTGCCTGCAAGTGCTGCTCAAAAACACGATTTTCAGAAGTTTTTTAAACTGCAGTTATTGCAAAAACAATGTGCTAGTTCTACTGAAGAAGCAACAGAATTATTATAGTTTAATATTTTATCAAGAATACCCTAAATAAAAGATGTCAAGAATAATGCTTTTTTTTTTACATTTTATCAGTCTTACTAATTTGCCATATAGACCAATATTTACTAAAATTACTACAACAAAAAGATGCTGTATGAAGGTCCACTACAACCTAAGATTAAAATACTCTGCTGCAACCTGCAACCATTGTCTTTATAAAGACAATGCTACAACCAAAGATTAACATTAATCTTTGCTACAACCATATTATCTTGTCTTGTCCGGAATCTTATAATGATCTCATACCGATTTCTATTTTACCGGCTTTGTCAAAGGTTTTTGAGCGTATAGTCAGCAAGCAGGTGAGGGGCTATCTGGATGAATTGTCTATTCTGTCTGTTGTCCACAGCACTACCACAGCATTGCTAAGAGTGGTCGACGACAGAGCAAGTGCAATGGATAAATCGCAACTTGAAATGCTTGCTTTATTGGATCAAAGCAAGGCTTTTGATCTGGTCAACTTCAAGCTGCTAATTAGCAAGCTAAAATATCTTGGTTTTGATGATGCCTCGCTGGATTGGTTTCGAGGTTATCTGACAAATAGGAGACAGAGTTAAGCTTGGTCTGACGAACTATTCGGGGTTTGCCGTAACGAAAAGCCGAGTCCCCCAGGGTAGCATTTTGTTCCTGATTTTTACATTCGATGTGACGTCGGTCGTGAACTGCTCGAGACTGCATATGTTTGCGGATGATATACAGTTTTATATGCCTTTTACTTTATTGCATGCAGAGTATGCTGTGAATAGGTTGAATTCGGATCTGCGAAGCTTCTCTGAGTGGTGCAACGACAATGGCCTGCGAATAAACCCTAAGAAATCGATAGCGATAGGCAAAGAAATTTTGTCTTGCAGAATTTTAATCTTGCTATAAATAACGAAAATATCGCATGGGTAGAGAAGTCGCGAAATCTTTGTTTGATTATAGATAATAATTTAAAGTTTAGCGATCATTGTAATGTCGTCTATCGGAATTCTTTCGTTAAGCTTAAGTGCCTTTATCATTTGAAAAATTTACTTGATGAGTCTACGAAATTGAGGCTGATCAAGGCGCTTATTTATCCAAATATAGATTATTGCTCGCAGGTCTACTATCATTTTTTGATGCAGTACAATAAAAACAAAATACATAGGGTGCAGAATGCTTGTGTTAGGATTATTTGTGACGTACCATACAGACACCATATTACTCCATTTTTGGAACGGTTGCACGAACCTAAGATACATTTCCGTTTAGAATATATGTTCCTAATTTTACTTCATAAAATTTATAATAGTCATACACCTTTATATTTGTATAATTTGTTAAGTAGGTCAGCTGTACACAGTGTTAATGTTCGTACAGATTCATTTAACATACCTCAACATGCCACTGTTAAATTCGAGGGATCTTTTTCATATGTAGCACCCTCACTGTTAAATAGAGTGCAGGACCAACTTGATGTACCGTTAGCAGCTTTTAAGCGACATTTAAGATTGTTGTTTTTTAATCATGCTTAGTTGATTGTGTTATAGTTGCGTAGAAATAATAATAAATTAAGTAACACTTTTTTTTCTTCATAGTTGTTAAGGTAGAGTGGAGGAATGGCAATTTAGTTGTCAGGGTATTGTTGTATTGTAATTCTAATTAATTAAGTAACGCTTTTTTTTTTCATAATTTTCTGAAGTAATCCATTTATCGAGGAGTGAATGATAATGTTGAATAAAACTGCGTCTACTCCACAAAAAGATCTTTATATACACGTTACAATTCGTGCAGGCTGCCAGACATGTTTCGGACTATATGTCCATCATCAGTGGCTAAGAACCTTGTACAATGTCTTTACATGTAGGAATTATACTTCATATGGACTTAATATTATACTTCATATGGACTTAATATTAAGTCCATATGAAGTATAATTCCTACATGTAAAGACATTGTACAAGGTTCTTAGCCACTGATGATGGACATATAGTCCGAAACATGTCTGGCAGCCTGCACGAATTGTAACGTGTATATAAAGATCTTTTTGTGGAGTAGACGCAGTTTTATTCAACATTTTTCATAATTGTTAAGTTAGAGTGGAAGAATGGCATTTGCCAAATCTCTGTCTTTTTGTGCAAATGTAATAACTTATATTTCACAATAAATCATTTATTTATTTATATCGCTTCAAAACGGAGTAGAAGTCTGACAACGCTGCGCTAAGTGCTAATTCAGTCGGCCGTGGTGTTAACTTCTCTGGATTTTTGTTCTTATTCTCAATCAGTCAATAAATAATCACAGCTTTCTTAAAGGCTGTGAAATAATACTCCTAATCATGACAGCGGCAACACTGATTGAAGTGTGTATATATCTTGGAAAGTAACCTAATCTTTTGGGGTTAATTTTTAATTTAATACATAAACAAACTCTGCTATCGAAAAACATACCATCAAACTTTTAAATTAATATTATAAATAAATATAGCTTATGTAAACTATGATAAATTTTATCACTTGTGTTTTATTTGAACATTTTTTGTTCCAATTTAACAATAACAATGAAATCCAATTTTAAACAAATCCGTTACGCACTTTAATTGTTATAGTTTTCCAGAAACTAATTAATAAAACTCAACTAGCACAAACAATAATGGATATAGTTCTGTCAAAGATAATTTCACTATTCTTGATCGGAATAGGTTCCATGTTTTCTGGTCTCCTACCGGCATATTTCACGCTAAGACAAGACTTTGTTAAACCACTTTTTCTATCATCGTTACTATGTTTTGGAGGTGGAGTACTGTTATCAACATCAATTGTTCATATTCTACCCGAATTACGTGAAAATACTCAGAACGATTATGTGGAAATTGTGTTTTGTTCTGGATTTTTCTTAATATATTTATTAGATGAATTAGTGCATTACTTTTATGGTGAATTTCATCATAACGACGTTATCCATCACCAGCACCCGAGAAGACATTCTACAACTACTAATAATACCAATTATGGGTCAATAGGCTCAGAAAATCAACGATTACTAGGGAACAAGAGGTCAAACAGTGATAGTGTATTGATTAATATTGATCATAATAATGCTACCGCATCCCAATTATGCCATGTAGGGCACCAAGAACCGTGTCACTCTTCAACAGTGGTGTCTACGACGAATATTGGTTTGTTGTTTGCGTTGTCAGTCCATTCATTGTTGGAAGGCCTTGTTATTGGTTTAGAACAAGTTTCGTCTAAGGTAAGAAACAAATACATTTAGGAAATTAGTTAAATTGTTGTAAATTTACGTAATTTGTAAATAAAGTCGATATACTTAAATATTTTACAACAATAAAAATTATCTTGAACATCTTTCAGGTTTTTCTTCTACTTGGAGCCGTACTGTCTCACAAACTTGTCGTTGGCTTTTGCCTCGGCGTAGAACTATCAGCAAATAACTCATACACAACATTTTGTCGACATTTCCTGTATATTTTTATATTCACAATAGGTTCAGTTGCTGGAATATTTGCAGGACTATTTATTCCTAATGCTTCACAATACCAGTATACCAGCCTCACGATACCATTTTTGCAGGTAAAACTCATGTCTGTCTAAAATCTATTCAATGATTCATTGTCTTATTCATAGGCTTTAGCTGGAGGCACGTTGCTGTATGTGACAGTAAGTGAAATAATTCCCAGAGAAAGGGCTAGATGGCATCAACAGCGCAACCAAAGATCAGCAGGAATTATACAGCTGGTTTCTGTTATCACTGGATTTGTTGTTATGACAGTCGTTAGTAAATATTTAGGTAATGTTTTCATAAAAAAATTTGTATCCTACATACCCTCACACTTGTACTTGACATAAACAGACCATGAATTTATAGGTTTGTTACAACACACAAATCTACTAACCTCTGATATGAATTATTTTTATTTTGCAGATTACGATTAAAAAAACGATCAAGATGATTATTCATTAAATAATTGCATGTATTATTTATTTTTTATTAAAATTTACAACTTACATTAATAATTTATAATGTCACTTCTCCCCCGTACTCAACAACTCCTTCCATTTCTTCATCACTCGATTTGATATCGTCCATTTCATCTTCCTTCTTTTCCTTAGATGTACTTGCATTTGGTGCTCTAATCAATGCCAAGTCTCGTTGTACTTCCTTTATGTCCCGCTCCGTTTCCAATTCAATACCTTTCCTTAGTCTTTGCTTTATATACGCACTTTGACGTTTGTTTTTAATGTGCTCCACTTTTTTCATTGCTTCAACTGCTTTTGTAAAGGTTTCTCGATTGTATTTCAATGGGATGTTTCGTCGTTTCTCAAATTCGAATGCTGGATCAATTGACAGCTCTTTACCCGCTGTTTTGCGGTATGCCTTTGTCCATTTAACTTTGCGAGGATTTTTCTTTTTCTTGAATGCTGCATGGCATTTTGACCTGCAGAACTTGAATATCTAGAACGAATAAATCTAAGATATTTTCAACTATGAATGTGGTCTAATTAGAACTTACCTTACAATCATTTCGTACAAATTCTATGCCGTGTCCCGGAAAAATCCGGGAGGAACAAAAGTAGCAAGTTGCTATACGCATTTTGTATTAATATGAAAATAAAAGAATTTTTATTGGTTAAAATGTTTTTCTTCTTCTTTGCTATTAGAATTAGACAATAACCTTAAAAGTTGAATATCAACAAATTTGATTGACAGTTATCTGAGAAATTCACCTCAAAATGTTACATACCTTTTTAGTGTTTTTTAGAAAAAATGCAAGTGCAAGTACACTATTGTAATCTATTTCAGTTAATTAAACAATTATCGTCAGCAAAACAAATTTGATTTAACAACTTCTACTAATACAACCAACTGATGACTCATTCGATTTGAATATACTTATGAAAATATAATAGTGAACGAAAATTTTTCCGTAATTAATAAGTCTGAATAATACCCTCACTCCTCACATCATAGATAAACCAACATATCGATGCTCACATCATTCTACTTGAATTGAAATTTAAAGGGAATCACCATATAAAAAGAAGAATTATGTAAGGTTATGACAATGTAGTTGAAATTTGAACTTTGTTTTTAAATTTAATTTGAATAAAAGTGTAATCAGTGAATATTTTAAAAAGTTAGAAATAAATAATAAAAGACTGATTTTTCCCTCTACAATTTCTAGTATGTCTTTTGCAACGAAAAATGTACTATGGCCTAGGTAAGTCATTCAAAGGATTTAAACAATACCTTTATAACTGTATAGATACATTGACTAATGATTTTAGACCAAATGCTTCGAATGGAATATGGTTAATGTTTCTACTACCATCTTCAATACTCCTATCTTCACTGAAACATGGCATTGTTCTAAGTCAAACGTACAAACTCGTCACAATTACCTCTATAGGATTACTACTACTTGCATTTAGTACTTCTCTTAAAATTACTCATAATAAACATTTAACATTTTTTAATACAGCGTCAGTAATAGTTGGGTGTCTGGAAACGTTTTTATTTTATACATTTTCAACTGAACAAGGTAATTAGGTAGTAATATTCAGTAATAGCTATTCCAGAAGTTGGCTTATAATTTTTAAATCTTTTTAGGTGACTGGTTTTTTGCAGTTATCAGTACAATGTTTGTTCTATCTTTCCAAAGACTGTTCATATTTCTTTTACAAACGTTCAGAGATAATTTAACATTAGGAGAAGCTGGTTTAGTAGCCCAAGCCATTATAATGGTGTTGTATTCGACGTTCCTAAACGTCTTTGAAAAAGAATTTACATCAAATATGAAAATATCGACTCTTATTTTACAGGTAAGAATATCTAATAAATAAAATAATAATGTAATATAATACCTACCTATTATATTTTTAGATGGGTTTGTTAGGTGTTGTCAGTGTCTCGTGGATTTCATATAAATTTAAAATATTCACGCCAAAAACATTTTATCTAACCGCTGTTTTTGTTGTATTTGGATTAACAATACTCCCATTGCATATATCCATGAAACAGAGTCCTGTGTTATGGATTTTAGAGCAAATTGTGTACGATATTGCGACCGTAAGTAAATTACTACTTAATGCATACAAATATCTTTTGAATTTCTGGTTTTAGTTGAAGCTGTTTATTTATTGGAGTTTCTGTAGTGGTATAGCTGTGTTAGCCGTAAGTAATCAAATATTCTATGCTCAAAAAGCTTCAACAGGCCGACGGAAAATTTTCCATATTTTAGCTGTTGTAGTGTTCTTGCCTGGTCTTTTGAACCGATGTTCCATGCTGTATTTGTCTACAGGAGTCGTCTTGGGGATATTTTGCGCTTTGGAGGTTAGTGTTATTCAGAAAGACGAAAACATCTTTTGTGTTTCACATTTAGAATGTTTCTTAAAATTAGTGTTTGTGCTTGTGTTTATTATTTTTAACTTATTTTTTCAGGTCTTGCGAATATTACGAATGCCACCGTTAGGTCGGCAACTTCAAGACGGTTACATAGTGTTTAGCGACGAGAAAGATACAGGAATCTTAGCATTAACCCCTATATACCTATTAGTTGGATGTTCTATACCGCTATGGATACATCCGGCACCGTGTGACGTCACCGATTCAGGAATGTTTAATTTACTATCATTGTTAAGTGGTATATTGACTATAGGAGTGGGAGATACAGCTGCAAGTGTTGTTGGATCAAAATTTGGACGTATAAAGTGGCCAGGTAAGATTGTGGGCATCTGTATCAGCATGGCGTAGTCTATTAACGTCACTTGTCATGCAATTGTTAGATTTCGAATGTGTTTGTTATGTTTTAGGCTCTCAGAAAACATTTGAAGGTACTATTGCTTGTATTTTAAGCCAACTGGGGTTCGTTTATTTGCTTGTGTATCTAGGTAAGTTTACAACAGTTTGAATTGTTTCATTAATTACAGAAACAATTGATATTTCAGGTGCAATACCGTACTTAACACGCAGTGAAGTTATAAAATTTTGTATTGCAGTTCTAGTCACTTCAATTGTAGAAGCCAATACGACGCAAATTGATAATTTAGTTCTGCCATTTTTGATGTATTTAATAACAATTTAGCGTTAATAAAATCATTTGTTTTGTTAACTTTATGTTTTTTTCCTTCGTCCTGTTCAAGGAATTTGACAAAACAATGTACCTAAGTATACGTAGATTTATTTTAGGAATAATCGTAATATTTGCCAAACGTCTTAGCAAAATTTCTGGATTTTCATTTGTTGAAATAACTCTATTGTTCATCCAAATCATAATACCAATAACTCTTCGTTGCTCTCTATAAACTTCAAATGATCCATAATTTGGTAACCTTCTATGTATGATGTAGGTATTTATGCAATATATATTTGTGAAGTCACTGTTTCTTGCACCCCTTCTTTGAAGGCTGTAGAGAGGTAAGACGCCTAAGGTGGTTGTATAAACAAACAAATATTATATAATAATAAAATAAATAATTAGAATGCTCGTGTTCTTAAGATATTTTCCAGTATTAGAATTTTTACTTATTTCTCGTTTCTGCTTAGATTTATTATTATTGGGTTGTACCTGTTAGACAATAAAGTATTTAGATATTTAATGTAATTTTTTATTTCTTAAATTCCTTTATTCCATTTTTTTATTTGAATGTTACCAAATGGTAAAATTTAATTTTAAATATACCTATAACAGTAATATTACATTTAATCAAAGCCGGTGCTGTTGAAAAATAAGATATTTGTGATCATGCGTATTATGGACAGCTTTACACTTTTGGTTACATTTTTGTACTACGGGATTATCATTCTAGAGTATATATATATATATATATATATATATATATACAATATAAGATTTCTGTGATCGTAATAAAGAATAAGTAAGCTAGTTAGCATAGCTTTCTTATTCTATGGTTCTACTCCCCGGTTTTCAAGAATAGCTCATAATGGGGTCACATATTTTTTGAAATTTATTTATTCACGGACAAAGTCCATTATTACAGCATACATAAAACATGTAATAATCAATAACTATAAAATTATAATTTATTTAATTTAATGAAACAATTTTCAAAATTATGCTCGTGCCGTTCGCACGACGCATGCAAGGACGCGAAAGACAATAAAAAATAAGAGTCATCGGCAAAGCACGTCCACAAGTCCACACTTCAAGCACAAGCACAGCTAACACCTAATATACACGCATGGTACGTGCAGGGTTTTCGGTTAGAAAACAAAATTCTACCATTGTCTTTAAAAGACTAACGAAAGAACTTGCGCTGATCTCGATGGAGACAAGATCGCACATTTTATTTTTAAACCATCGTGACCGTGTGGAATGGAAGTTTTGCCTGGTGAAGCTCATCGTCAGAACATGTGGTTAACGCGTAACCATCATTGCATACCATGGGATGATGGACCCACTAAAGACTTAATTATGTATGTGTGCATTATTAAATGAATATTATTTGTATTAACATTTTGTAAAGTCTCTTAATAAATATTTTTAAAAATGTTTGTTGTGCATTAATTTCAAAGAAAGATTAATCTGTATTTCAAAGCGTTAAAAAACTTGTCTTTTTCTGCTAGAAAACATCAGACCATAAAAATAAAATATGTGCTGGTAACTTAACAAGTTCTCCTTATGATTTATTACTTATTTGGAATAAATTATCTTCCTGACTGAGGATCTATATTTTAGGGCTGAATGATCAATTAAATATTCATACAAAAGTGGTCTTCTAGTTTGGTAGAAGTTAACGCAAAAGCATTTAGAAATATTTCACGATATACCATGCATCTCACACCAATGCACAAATCTTACATCATCTTGCAGAAGATAACAATACAAACAAGTTAAACAATAACGGCCCCAGGGGACACGCGATGAAGCCAAAATAGGAAGACAAAAGAATTCATTCAAACGAACTATCAGAGTTCTACCAATAAGGTAGCTCTCCAACCATGTGTTGTCACGCCAAGCCGCTTTGACTTATGAATGAGGAGCCGGTGATTCACCCAGTCGAAAGCGTTGCAAAAATCGGTGTAGATTGCATGCAGCTTGTACCCGCCCTCCAAGGCTCGTGACAAATAATTTGTATATTCAAGAAGGTTAAGCTCAGTAGATCGACCGGACTGGAAGCCGAACTTATATATATATAGAACTACATATAGTGGAATAGTTATTTGGCGAGTTTATTAAATATTTCTTGAAGTAATGTACTTGGGGAATCTGGTGATTTGATTTAACAATTTTGAAAACAAACAATTTAAGAAGTAGAACATTATCTTTGGGAACTTTGACGGTTACATTTACAAACATGTTATTATGGTTATTCTTAAGTTGACACATTTTTTGGTCTTATAAATAAAACACTATTTCACTGAAAGTCATCACAAAAATCGAAACACCGAACCTACCTATGTATTTTAATGCTTATCATTCCATTTTTTTATTAAATTAGAGTTTTTGTTAAATTTTAAGTGGTCTAACTTCTACAGAACCGTCCCAAAGATTTTAGAAAAAGGCTGTTATTGTGTATTAGTTTTAGGCAAAGTATTTTATAAAGATCTATGGGTAGTGCAGTTTATGACCCGTTTTCTAGACTTTCCTACCATGTATGCAAAAAAATAATTATTTAAGTTCACCGTGGCGGTTAGTAGTGACAGGATCCATTCGTAACATCCACTATAATAGAATATATAAGGTTTATGGTGATATTATGCTTATGCAATACAATGACGTATTTTATACTAATTATATTATTATTATAACTTTTCCAAGGTAAGCTCATTAAGTACTTTTTAAGACTCCCCTGTAAAACATCAAAATGACCGCGCCCTATATTCCAAGTTTTTTACCTCTCACTTGAGCGATATCGTTCTCTATATTAATACCATCGAAAATATACTACGACTATTTTTATATCTACGGTGTTAATACATAGTCTTTACGTCAATTCGTCCAGTAAAAATAATATTAATCAGTGATGTGTGCTTTGAATTTAGTTTCTTTGATGTATATAATAATAATAATAATCTTTATTGTCTAACAGGCATTGCTGCCCAATTACAAGACAAAATTTATATATAACTAAACTAAGCATATGTAAATTCACAAAATAGGAATTAATTAAAAAGAAAAATGAAAAAATCAAACAAAAATGCATAAAAGGAAACAATTCCATGGCGAATAATTAATTAATTAAACAATATCCATTTCGTTCGCTTGCAGACACAGACGCAAATGATGCTTAAATGAATTAAGTGAGCCATTGAAGTAATTAACATCATCGTGCAAATTCAGACGATTGCAGTAGGTGCAAGCCCGAAAAAGGGGGGCTCTGCCTTCATAATTTGTATGAATGTGAGGCAGCCAAAACATATGTGAATTTCTTGCCTGCAAGCGAGGAACACGAAACCATATCTGCCGCAGCAACTGAGGACAGTCCAGCAAATTGTTTATTCATTTAAAAATAAAAATCTGAGATGCAAAAATACGTCGTTCTGCTAGCAGTCTAAGATTAAATCTATCTAATAAAATACAATGATCGTAGCCACGAGGTGGAAAATATCCATCAATTTTAAATGACATATACTTTAAAAATTTGCGTTGGATACTCTCGAGTCTTTGTATTTGAACATGATATATAGGTGACCAAACAATTGAAGCGTACTCCAACTTGGACCTCACAAAAGAGAAGTAGAGTGTCTTAAGACATTCCATGCTATTAAAATTCCGCGTTTGTCGTAAAATAAACCCCAACATCCTGACAGCGGCCGTCGACACCTGTGAGACATGCTCATTGAAGGACAACTCGCTGTCAACATAAATGCCGAGATCCTTAATCACATTGCATCTCTCCAATGTTATCCCATTAAGCACATAAACGTTCAGCACTGGCTTAACACGTTTTGTAAATGTTATTAATTTACATTTAGCGGCATTCAAAGGAAGTCGGTTTAGAGCACACCATTCAGATAGAATATTCAAATCACGCTGTAATCGATTACAATCGTCATCGCAATGTACGACCCTGTACAATTTCAAATCGTCTGCAAAAAGCAAGTGATCGCCTGAAATTCTGTCACCAATACTGTTCACAAAAATTGCAAACAGCAATGGTGCCAAAGTACTGCCCTGCGGTGCCCCACTCGATACATCGAAACAATCGGACCTATAACCATTATACTCAACAAATTGTCGACGGGTTGTTAAATACGAGTCAAAGAAAGCAATCAAGTCTCCGCTGAAGCCGATGTCATACATTCGCTGTCGAAGCAGAGAGTGATCAAGCTTGTCAAATGCCTTTGAGAAATCCGTATATATTGCGTCGACCTGCAATCGTTGCCCAACAGCTGGATAAACATCCTGCAGAAACGTCACCAAATTACTCACAGTGGACCGTTGTCTAAAAAATCCATGCTGTTGATAGACCAATTTTGATTTTATTTGGTTGAACAATTTATTTTGTAGGACAATTTCAAAGACTTTCGAAAAATTTGGTAATATGGAAACAGGCCGATAGTTAACGATTCTGTCATGATCTCCTGACTTATATACGGGACATAAACGAGCTATCTTCCATAATTCCGGAAACAAGTTGGACTGTAAAGACAAATTAAATATATGCTGTAGTGGCTCAACGAAGGCGCAAGCACAGTCTCTAACAACAAATGCAGGAATATGGTCGACACCAGCTGTTCTCTTTGGTTTAAGTTTTCTCAATGCGGCAAGGATGTCATCGTCACTCAGCAAGCCCACTGTAACCAAGTCACCATTATCGTGAGTTTCAACAAAGGAGTGCCCGACAGTATCAACATAAACACTATGGAAAAAGCTAGCAAACGCTGTAACAATGTTAAGCGGATTAGATATCTCTATCCTATCCGCATCAAACATCACACCCGGGATACGGGACCTTTGTTTTCCGTTCCGTATAAACTTCCAAAGCTGCGCCGGGTCACTTTGTATTGAGTCTTGAATTCTGTTAACATAGCTGCCATAAGCCCACCTAATTCTCTGTTTTACTTGAGATCTCAACAACTGAAACCTATCGAAGTAGTGCTGTGTACCATAACATCTCCACCTACGTAAACAATTATGTTTTTTCCTAATGTCCCGTATGAGGTCCAATGGATACCAGCATGGATAAGAGAATTTTTTAGATCTCGTTTTATAAACCGGTACAGTAGTATCCAACATTGATATCAGTCGGTTCTGAAATTCGGCTACCGCTACATTAACGTCCGAAATATGACGTAAAAATGTCCAGTCTTGTCCTGCTATCAGTTCATACAAGAGTGGATAATTGGCCTTACTAAAATTGTATTTTTTTGCATCTATGTTTGATGAAAAGCTTTTTTGACGTGAAGCGTCACTACACAAAAAGGATATATGTAATGCTGGATGATAAGCATCCTCAGTTACCAGTGGAAGACATGTCTCGACAGTACAATTAAAATTACACAATACCAAATCAAGAATGGTATCAAAGTTGTTAAATATACCATTGCACTGATGCAAGTTAAGCAAAGAACTGAAATCGTGAATAGAGCTCAGCTTAGATTCTCTTATAGTTTTATCAGGAACAAAATGCACGTTAAAGTCTCCCAGTATCAATCAGCTTACAATTATTATACTTAACAGATAAAGACATAATAAAATCAAAGAATTGTTCATAATGAGTAACATTTAGGTTTGGTTGAAAATACACACACACTATGAGGATTCAGAAAGTACCAACGAGCACCTTACAGCCCGCAAAGTCCACAGATGCATCAAGATCTGCATCACTCAACCATGCAATCTGTTGGCACTCGTAATCCGATCTAATAACAAGCACGCCACCACCTCTAGTCATTCCCAGAGCATTTAAATCACGATCTTTTCGAAAAACTATATAGTGGTCCTCAAACAATTCGGTGGAGGCGATATTAGGCTGCAACCAAGTCTCCGACACCGCAATGACATGATATTCCCCCTCACTAACTGATTCGTAGAAATGATCAGTCTTCGTATTCAAACCCCTTACGTTCTGATAAATAACACTGAGCAGCATGTGTAATAAAAAAAGTTTATTTTTATTTACATTAATAATCAGTACAGCGAAACAACCTAAGTAACTAAATTAACTTATAACGAATTCCTCACTAAAAACGCCATTCCATGACTTCTGAAATGCTTTTCTAGTTCATCTTTAACATCAAATTCTTGCAAACAAACTTTACATTGATTTTCTTTGACAGCATCAGTGACAAAGTACGGTGCCAACTTTACCACATTCGACAATTCTTTGACAGCTGACTTATCAAAGCAATCATTCTCTTCCGAATACTTTTCAAAATCCTTGATATTATGATAATGTAGCAAGTGTTTTATGAGTGATGGTTTAACTACAAAACATTCACCGCATTCCATACATTGATAAGTGGTCAATGAATCTCTATGCTGCCTAATATGCCGATGAAAACTGGTACGATCAGTGTCACGAATGTAACATAACTTACATTGATATGTTCCATCAAACCTCATTGGCTGTTCTGCTGTTAGGTCATGTGCCATTTCTGGTCGTTTAGTCCTTGATGGGCGACTACGTCTACGTTTGGCGGTAGAAGATTCATCATCAGACCTACTATTTCGCTTTCGAGTCTCAGACGATGTAGACTGTTGATTATTGTTTCCACATTTATCTTCGGGCGTTGAATGCTCAGACGATATAATGACGTTTTTATTGTCATCGATTCGATCTACGCACACGTGAGGACGAGCGTATTTGCAAAATTTATGGTGCGTTTTACGATCATCCATTGAAATTATTTTTTTGCAAAGGATACAGCAGCATTTATCGTTGACAGCCTTCATTTGTTTGCATTTGACACAAACTTTGATCTGAGAATTTAAATATAAAAAAATAGATCACAATTCAATCTTGATATTTTTAAATTTTTTTAAGAAATGTAATAATGTATTGTTGTTCGAAGTAGAGTAACTGATTGCTTTGTAAAGGCCCTACGGGAAGAGGAAACATTGATTACACAGGCCAACACACATTTTGGTGCCTGCGATTTTTTAACTGTTCCTGAGTAATTTTTGGATGCAGAATGTAAAAAGGTTCTCAGATTTTGTCTATCAGATCTAGTTTTTGAGATTTTTTAAAAAATTGTGTATATAATTTACGTTATAACTGTTATAATATATAATATTACTATTGACAGTTAAAAAAAACAAAGACACATGGATTTAAGTATTTATTGCAAAAACTTAATTTACATAATTACATTAGTCACTAATCACATAAAAATTTTCTTTTATACGATTTTCTAGAATGGAGTTTACTAGGGCAGTCTCGCTGAAGGCTCCAGCAGTAGTCCGCCATCATGTGGCTATCCCATCGTCCTTGATAACGATCTTCCATAGTTTTAATATCCTGGTGGAATCTTTCCCCCTGTTCTTCACTACAATCACCTAAGTTTTCTGGAAAACGATCTAGGTGGCTGTGGAGGTAGTGAACTTTTATACTCATGTTACAGCCGAGAATATTAAAATTTGAAAGCATAGTTTCCACTAATTCTACGTAATTGTCTGCTTTATGATTGCCAAGAAAATTTTGTACTACTTGAACAAATGAACTCCAAGCGTTAGATTCAGTCTCGTTCATTGATGTGGTGAATTGTGGATCTTTAACAAGTTGCCTTATTTGAGGACCATCAAATATACCAGCTTTTAGTTTTTCCGTGCTAATGCCAGGAAATTTACGTGACAAATACCCAAAACAATTTCCATCTCGATTTAAGGCCTTCACAAATTGCTTCATTAGGCCTAGCTTGATATGCAAGGGCGGAAGTAAGATTTTTTCTCTTGAAACCAAAGGTTCGTTGATCACGTTTTGTATTCCTTGAATCATGACATCTCTTGAAGGCCAATTTTTGTTAACCCAGTGCTCATTTTTAGCTCTGCTGTCCCAAAGGCACAAAAAACAAGGATATTTTGTATAACCACTCTGCTGTCCAAGGAGGAAGTTAATCATTTTTAAATCAACACAAATTGACCACTGATGTTCTTCGTATTTAATTTTTCTCAAAACTAATGCTATTGTTTCATATTCTTCCTTCATGGTAGTAGAATGACCAATAGGAATTGAGCCATATTTGTTACCGTTATGTAAAAGAACACACTTTAAACTACGTTTTGAACTGTCAATAAAAAGGCGCCAATCATCTGGAGTGTATTCAGGCAAACCCATTTTTTCTAAGAGCCCTTTTATATTGTTACAGAATACCAAGTCATTTTCCTGAGTGAAAAAAGGCAGCAGATCCTTATCTCTTTTACGATAAAATGTAATATTAGTACCTCGACAAAGTAGATTTTTTTCTTTTAATCTGGATGCAAGTAATTCAGCGGATTCCTTTGAGAGATTCAGGTCTCTTATAAGATCGTTTAGTTCTTCTTGATTGAAACACTGCGGAGTTGCTAAATCTGCTTCAAAATCGCTGTCGTTTTCTGATTGAATTCTTTTAACTTCGTCAGACGTTGATGTTTCTGTATCATCTTCTGTCAGTTTGGGTAGACTGCTGAATGATGGAACGGGTATTTCTTCCGAATGCACTACAGGCCTTCTTGCAGAATCTAGATCAGGATATGTCCATTTGTGTCTATTGTTTCTATTTATGCCTTTAATATTAACGAGACAAAAATAGCAGTCGTCATGATGGTTCCGCGGTTCTCTCCAAACCATTGGTACACCAAACTTTAGGCACTTCCTCTTTCCAGTTGTCCACTGTCGCAAATGTTCAACACATGTTTTACATATGAAATGTGGGGCCCAAGATTTATCTTGATCTCCTAAATGAACGCCAAAATAGGCAAGATAAGCTCTTTTCACAAAGTCAGAAATCCTTTTTCTGCTCTCTTTCAAAGTGTATTCACCACACACATAACAAAAAACATCGGGATGATTTACACAGGTACGTCTGCTTGTGGATGCCATTGTTTCAGTTTAGTGTCTTGATACTACAAAACGACCAAAATTTACACAAAATGATAGCACAACTTTACTTGGGAAAACTCAGTAATATACTAAATCAAGTACAGCCAAACAGGTATAGAAGGATCGGGTCATAGGCAATTACAGGTATAAAAGTAATTAAGAGCATTGTATTGAGTAGTTCCTAGTATAGGAACATTGGGTCAGGGACAATTCCAGGTATCCATTTGGCTAATTAGATTCTGGGAAATTCCTATTTTGACGATTAAGTACATATTTATCTCTTTATTTGTTGTCCTTTATCAGAAAAAAATATATCATTTAACCTGTAACGTGTATCTCAAAAACTAGAGCTGATAGAAAAAATCTGGTGGCATTTTTGGAATCAGCACATTAAAAACATCTAAAATCAGATGTTAGATTTCTGGCACCAAATTTTTTTTTTCATTTTGTTGGCCTGTGTTATGATTAATCGGCAAGAATAAAACCCACGCCGGATGGCATTTTCGGAATTCGCCGACACATTAGCCGCTCGGAATAACTCGAGTGATGCGAATCACAGATTCATAAAGTCCCGACGTTTTGGTCTAATGCGTCGGCGATTTACGAAATACATGCAACGTGTCAACTCCTAAAGGGTTTCCCATAATGTTTTTTTTTTCTTATAAATCTTGGTTATAGTTTGAAAACTAGGAAAAAAATTAATTAATTTTTGAGTATTTCGGGTCCACAATAATTTATGGTTTCTTTTATATAGTGGGTTATATTATTTCGTAGGAAAGTACATTCAATTAGGTGTCAGTGACGTTTCGCGGCTTTATTTCCGCTTTTTCAACCTTCTTCCAGTTAGAATATACAATTAAAACAATTAAGACACAAATAAAACAACGTCTACTCCACCAAAATATTTATATATTATTATGCAATCAGCATACAGCGCCAGACATGTTTCGGAACATTAAGTTTCCATCTTCAGTGGCTCAAAATAAACAGTCATGCAGTCATTTAGTTAAAGTCAAACAGTATGGCATGGACTATATAAACGTATACAAACTGAAAGTGTTACAGCTCTTAGACATGAGAATAACTAAATGACTGCGTGACTGTTTATTTTGAGCCACTGAAGATGGAAACTTAATGTTCCGAAACATGTCTGGCGCTGTATGCTGATTGCATAATAATATATAAATATTTTGGTGGAGTAGACGTTGTTTTATTTGTGTCTTACACATTCAACTCCTCTCGAAGATGGATTACTTCAGAAAAAAAAAAAAAAAAAAAAAAAAAAAAAAAAAAAAAAAACAATTAAATTACATTTCTATATACAAGTTAATGGTCAACACTAACTGAATTGATCACTAATCGTGTATAGTAACATTTTTTGGTACTGTTGTTGTAGGTATATAGAAACGTCATCTAATTGTTTTAATTGTAGATACAATCTAACTGGAAGACGCTTGACAAAGCGGAAATAAAGCAGCGAAACATCGCTGACACCTAATTGATTGTACTTTCTTAGGAAGTCCTAATATTTTCCGGACGAGCACACATTACCTACTCACCGTAAACGACCGTCAGATGCGCCAATTACCGAAATTATTCGAACTTAAGTCAAACGATCGAGCAGACACGACCGTAAATATAACACAAACGGCATAATCTTAACCTAAAAATACAATGAATCTACATACCTTCTTTGGATCCATTTCATTAATTCAGTATTAATAGGTAAAATTTATTTTTATTGAGAAATCAACATGTGTTTAACAGCTCAAGAAACTAGTTACACCAATCTGATTCAAAACGAAAAGATATTCTTAGTTTGAGATGTGCAATTCCATACGTAATTCGCTGACGCATTAGTCTAATACGTCGGGACTTTATGAATCTGTGATTCTTATCGCCCGAGTTGTTCCGAGCAGCTAATGTGTCGGCGAATTCCGAAAATGCCGCCGGATGCCAGCCCCGTCACCTTTACTTAAATTACAGATGATGGATCTGTAGCCTACTCTCCGTAACATGTGTTACCTAATTAAAGACAGGTTCAGGAGTAACCGGAGTCGCATTATAGAGGCCAATAGAAAATATTTTTAAAAGTATGCGCAAATTTAATAAATTGTCGCAATTTATTTCAAATGAAAATCGTGATGTCATTTTCAACTTCTAAGTTAAACCTAAAAAATAGTCTAAAGTGCGAGTGCAATTGCTTCCCTAGCCATTGACAGAGCTTTATTTGGACCAAAAAATCGCACAGTTTCTGCAATAACCGTGTAGCTCCAACTTCCCAGAAGTTTATCGTTTATAATAGTTTTCTTTATTTGCGAAAGATAAGACAATTCAAATTATGGTACATCAAACCATCAACTCACCTTTTTATCACGTGTGTAGATAATTTTATTGTGACACACCACGCATTCACCGGAAATGTACTTGCTAGAGGCAAACACATCGATATTTGACGGTTTTTTAATCTTATTTGCATTCGTTGTGGAGCAGCGAAGCAAATGCGTCGAATACGTCGCAGTGGTTCGGAAATAACTTTTGCATAGTTGGCACGTGTACACATATATACACTGTTTTTTATCGTTCGAATGCCATGAAATATGATTTTTATGTTCTTCGTCATTCATATTTTCGACTTCTTTACATACGTTGCATTGATACTTCCTTTCAACAACACATGGGTCATTTGGGTGGTGTATTTCGGCATGCTTTTGTACCGTTTCAAGCTTTATAAAGACTATTTTACACAATCCACATTCGTACAATTTTTGCATATGAGTGATGAAATGTTGTCCAAACGTTTGCGGCATTGCAAAAAGTTTACCGCATTTGGGTGCTGAAAAGAATATTACTTAAATAATTATAATTTGTGGAAACTGCGATTTTGTCGATACTCATGAGTAACAAAAATTAACAAAGATTTCTGCAGATACATAGACATAGTTTCAAATGATAATAACGGGTGATTCAGTGAAACGGCACGATTTGGCAACGCTGCGGGCGGAACAATAGAGGAACCGCGGTCTTGCGACGTAAACGTTGGGAATCTAGAGAGTGGTCAGGTGAACAACGCGCATTTGCTGTGAAAGCTTATTACAAAAAATGGTGAAAGTTTTGTGCGTGTACAACGAGCGTTTCGTTTACACTACCATTTGTGGTTCAACATTACAGAAAAGAGGCGGCAGTGTTAAAACTGCTCGCACACCAGAGCTTAAACCTGGGATTAAGCTATACCACTACGAGCAGAATTTTGCATAAAGAACTCCATTACCATCCATACAAAATCCAGGTTGTGCAAGCCCTTAACGTTTGAGATTATCCCACCCGACTAGGGTTTTGTGAACAAATGTTGGAGCGTATTAATGAAAACGACAACTTGCTGCATAATCTTTGGATGAGTGATGAATCTCACTTTCATCTCAGTGGGTATGTCAGCAAACACAATTTCCGCCATTGGTCCGACAATAAACCGCGGCAATTACACGAAAGACCCTTATATTCAGAAAAGGTAACCGTGTGGTGTGCAATTTCTTCGTTAGGCATCATCGGACCTTATTTTTTTGAGGACGAGGATGGGCACGCAGTAACAGTAAACTCTGATCGCTACGGACAGATCGTGTACAACGAGCGTTTCGTTTACACTACCATTTGTGGTTCAACATTACAGAAAAGAGGCGGCAGTGTTAAAACTGCTCGCACACCAGAGCTTAAACCTGGGATTAAGCTATACCACTACGAGCAGAATTTTGCATAAAGAACTCCATTACCATCCATACAAAATCCAGGTTGTGCAAGCCCTTAACGTTTGAGATTATCCCACCCGACTAGGGTTTTGTGAACAAATGTTGGAGCGTATTAATGAAAACGACAACTTGCTGCATAATCTTTGGATGAGTGATGAATCTCACTTTCATCTCAGTGGGTATGTCAGCAAACACAATTTCCGCCATTGGTCCGACAATAAACCGCGGCAATTACACGAAAGACCCTTATATTCAGAAAAGGTAACCGTGTGGTGTGCAATTTCTTCGTTAGGCATCATCGGACCTTATTTTTTTGAGGACGAGGATGGACACGCAGTAACAGTAAACTCTGATCGCTACGGACAGATGTTAAATAATTTTTTTCTTCCGGCAATCGAGAATTACAGAAATCAAAACACGACCTTTCAACAGGATGGTGCAACATGCCACACATCACGAGTGTCAATGGATTTACTAAGAAGATCGTTCCCCGGTCGTCTTATGAGTAAAAACGGCGATATTCCTTGGCCACCTCGTAGTCCGGACCTCTCCCTATGCGACTACTTTCTTTGGGGGTATCTTAAGTCGAAAGTGTTTCAAAGTAACCCCCCAAGAACTATCGAGGCTAAGAAAGAACGGATACGCGAGGAAGTGGAAGCAATACCTCAAGAAATGTTACTCAATGTCTTAAACAGCTTTGTACTACGGCTGCAAGAATGTGTCCGACACAATGGAGGCCACCTTTCCAATATCATCTTCAAAAACTGAATATTTCTTCACTTAAAGATTAATTTCCATCTATGTAGTATACGGTTTTCTTATTAAACCTAATAAAAAGATATTATTTCAGTTTTTTTTGTTTATTTGAAATCGTACCGTTTCATTGAATCACCTGTTATCTTAGTCACTTGACTTTTGAGGAGATTTTGAGATAAATGCTTTATGCTAGATGGAGGCTCTCCAGCATGCTTCCTGTTAAAAATACACGAATTTAACCAACTTTGGTGAATTCTCTCGTATTATTATAAGCTGAACAATATATTCTACCACGGAAACAAGGAAGCCTATGAGACTAAAGACATTCGAAAAGTGTTATGATTTGCATAGTCCATTAATTCGGTCAATATTTAATATTGGAAGTAGAAATATAAATTATTTTCAAGCTCAAGCTACTATAATATATTTTATAAAGAATTAATTGGAAGGAATACAACCTTATGTCAGTTTCTATAAAAAGTATCGCGTCACCAGGTCAGTGATCCATAGAAACCGTAAGATCAATTTTTGTTAATAGGATTAATCAAAAAATTACATCGCTTTTGATTTGATATTGTTATTAAAAAATGCTTCTTGATTAACGGTTAAATTAGCAAAAAAAAATGTATCAAAATAGTATATATCTTACCTACGCACTTTACTCGAACATTTTTAGACCAATGAAAGCACGTGTGATCATTATGATTCTTCAACTCGGTATAATTAGGAAAAGTTCGACCACATTCTGGGCAAACATACGGTGGTAATTTCTGATGAATTCTTTTATGAGCTGTGAAAGCGCACGCAGTCGACATCACTCTCTTACACTCAGCACATTCGAAATTTTTAAAGTTTGGCTTATTATCACCTGTAAAATGTTTATTCGGTCCATCATCAAGCGACTGATAACATTCCACACATCGATCAATGTCGTCATCAGGAGCTACCGATTCAATTTTAGTTATCACTGGTAGCGTCATTTCTTGAGGTGGTGTAGGTGAAGACTCAACACTAGCTGAACTACTTACTCGATCTTCTTCATCGTCTACTGATGGTTCTTCATCTACTGTGTTACCTGAAAATACATAATTTAAGTAGTTATCCTAATTCTACATCAATGGCAATCACAAAAAATATTAATGACGAATGACATTTATCAGTTCAATCATTATAATCTTTAGAGGATTACTATGCTTTGGTGATATCATTTCCATAATTTCTTTAACACTACACGAAAAAATATCACAATGTTTACACATAAGATTGTAGTTTCTGGTACAAATAGAAATAGGAGATCTCAACATAAGATTCGTCCTAGCATAACCACAATAAAATGTTGTACTGGACCTTATATGCTGCCTTGGAACGTTGAAATTAATTCTTGAAAGCAAGTGGGAACAATCTATATTGGAGTGAACTAAATTGTAAAGAAATCGCAAAGAATTTATTTTCCTTCTAAGTTCAAGACTTGGTATCTCAAATCGATCCGTCATTAATTGGTAGTCAGTACCCCTTGGAGGATAATGACCATCTGCTTTATACATTAAGTACTTCAAAAATCTACGTTGCACTTTTTCGACCGTATTTTGATGAGTCACATAATATGGATACCATATCAGTGACCCATATTCCAGATTAGAGCGCACGTAGCTAAAGTACAGCGTTTTAAGGGTATCTATAACCTAACTACAAAATAATAGTCAAACCATATTACCTGGAATATTGGGAGTTATGTCATCCGCTGCGTGTTCTTCCACTGGTTCAGTTTTAACAGTTTCTTCCATCAAATAATTTTGATGTAAAGTTTTATGGTCAGCTAATGTAATAAACTTACATAATTGTATATTAATACTAATTTGTTTCAATGCTAATGATTGAATTTCGTTATCATCACCAGTCTTATTTATTACTAAGTCACTGGGAGTTAGTGTTATAATCGCTTTACCTCTATCTGTGATTCTTGGGGAATAAAATTGCGAATTAATATACACTCCTTCTTGCACATATTCAATGCTATCCACATCAAAAATGTACGGTATCTCAGGAATTTTGGAAAATCCAGCTAAACCAATTGGTAGTGGTCTAACCTCTAAATCGTTTAAGTTAATCTCACCCGATTGCATAGTAAAGTGTGTTCGGGCATGTAAAAGAAATGCACAACGGTTGTAAAAGGTCAACGTTGGTTTTGATACGCATATAGGGCATTTGTAGATTAGGACTACTGCACGACGATTCACATGGTCTAAATATGATTTTCTCGATGAAAACATATGTCTGCATGAATAACAAGGAAATACGTTGAGATTCAGCGCAGGCCGGAATGCGATCCATTCTTTTGGATTGGCTTCGAACACAGTGTCCCATTTCGTGAACAGCGGATTACGACGGGGCTAAAATAATAATACGTATTAATTAACATTAGTTTTCGTTTACCTAACTTAAAAAATGCAGGAATTCCTTCAAAAGGCAACATTAATCAAGGAAAATATAACATGTACTTGACCTGTTCTACCTATCACACGAGTACTTACCCCAAATAAAAATTGAAAATTTACCGGTTGAGAGACTCCTGTAGCCATTTCTAAAAACTTTTACACTCTTTTGATATTGTCTATTGTAATTTTAACCTAGTTCACATACCCTAATCATTCAGAATAGGTACAATAACTAAATGTTAGTTACAACTAACTACTAACTAAATGTCAATGTGTTTTATAACCAGACTTAAACTCAGTTGTCACAGATGATTCATTTGGTAACAGTGATTAATGACACAAAGTAGGTGGCGCTTTGACAAGGAAAGAGAGATTGCGTGTGGCGTTATAGAAACTAAAAGCGTTAAAAGGAGAAACATGTATTGATGCGCAGATGTTTCCACAATATATCACGATATTTATCCTTATCAACAGTTAAGTGGTCGGTGGATTTAGGTCTATTTTGGAAACTATTTTATCCAGTTTACCATAATATAGTAGCTCTACCAGAAACTAACCATTTATCTTTTTCGGAACGAAAGTACTGATATGGGCGTTTATAATAGTGGTTATTGTGTATTTTTTCTTGATATCCTGGGGAATCTAAATTTGGAATATCAGTTTTACCAATCTATGTGCTGATTTATTTATTATCACAACAATCTATAGTAGAATTTGATTATTAAAAAAATGTTGGAAAAACTCATAGGCTTATTAGGTATTACTTATATCGTGCCAAAAATTTGTTGATGTACCTACTGGTAGGTACATGGTGGATTGGTTTTTTTTTTCAAATTATGACACAAATTATTCGCTTACTATAATAAATGCCAAACAAATAATACTGACTAATTTGTATAAAAATAGGTATATATTTAAAACATTTAATCACAGCTCATAGAATATTTTTAATGTTGTTATAAAATATTTTAACAGGTTTGTATAAACACCATAAAGCTGGAAACACAGTAGTACCTACGGCTAAATAAAAAATATATGGATTATTCTTACTATTTCGCACAAACCAATTTGAATATAATCCCAAAATAACAGCTACACTTCCAAATGAAAATGCCACTCCTCCAGACATAACATGTATGAATTTTGTTATTCTTGCATTTAAATAATCTTTTAGTTCTTTCTTGAAATATAATAAAATTCCATTAAGATATGGAGGGATAGAAAACACCACAGCAATCAGCCCGAAAATAGCATGCCATGTTTGGAAATGTTGTTTTGGTGGAGTGTGATTGTTTTTATTGATAAATGAAACAGTACAGCCTGTAAGGATGAATACTGCTGAAATTACAAGCATGACCCAATGCAGCATCACGTGAGTGTCGTGTTTCCATTGTCTCACAGCCAAGTTGTCTTTTGATAGCATCAAGATGGCTTCGGACATGGACAGGCACCACTGCAAAGATAGGAATACAAATAAATATAATTTTGTCTAAAAATTCTAACAAATTTTATTTGGAAATAAACTATGTTTAAGTTAGATAGCATTAAAAAGCCATTTTAGCAGATTACTTAGACCAGCTTTCCTTTCACTTTATGGGTATAAGCATTGTCCTTATAAAGACAATGATGGTACCTATACGTTAATAGCTTGAATATAATATGAGTTTTTAATTAATGTAAACTTTTACTTACCCCTAACGTGAGAAACAATGGATGTAAAGTAAAAAATCGCATATCCTTAAAGGCAAGATATACAATTAATACAGTAAAACTAAATATACAAATATGTGAAAGTGTTATAGCAAATTCCCTTTTAGCTGACCGTACATGCTTTGGTTTACGATGTTTTCTATCGTTTTCAATTCCACCCTTTTTGTGCTCCATAATACCACAGATTAATGTTATATTTGATTATACTTAGCAATTCTTTATTACTTATTGTCTTTCCATCTGATTAACGTCACACTAGTTCTACAAAATCTGCAAGGTCTTCGGGAATTCCAATAGTTAGTAATGACGTATATTTATAAAGTAGGAATAATTGTTTTTTCGGAATACAAGCAATAGTTATTGTTATACTCTAATAAATCTACAACTGTACAAACAAAAACAATAACTGAATGTGATTTTGATTGCTGCAATAGTAATGTACCTAATGTTTTATCTTTATTTAATAAAATTAGAGTAAGTATTGTAATATACTATTTGATATGCTATGGAAATACTAATTAACTTAGTAATTCACATACCCTTTATCTGAAATTATATAAAATTCATCTTTCTTTTGAAAAAAAACTAGCGGTCTACAATCATTCGCAACGGTGAAACAACGTTCAATAAAAATTTACATTGCTTTTCCTTAAAAGTTAAACAAAAACAAAACCATGTGATGTGACTTAGCAACATCGATATTATTCGAACCGGATTATTCGAAGTGGTAGCCATTAGCAACATCAGCTGTTGTCCCCTAACCTCACATTATTTCTAGCAGTGTTCCCAAAACTTGAGACCGAAAATATCCCTGAATGAGCATCAAATTACACCACTTTACACAAAAAATTGTTTCCAATGGCTAATAAAAAAATTTGATGGAAAAGGCTAAAAATAACTAAAAAAAAAATACGCCGAAATTGTGGCTGTTTGCTTTTGCATTTTGCCTCTATAGTATAGCCAGTAGCAGGTAGGAAGCCGTAAGCCATACTAGAAGAAGAGTGGTCACAGGCGGCACGCAGACTGTCGGTGATGTCATGTCATATCTCAAAAAAAAAGAAGAAGCAAAAAACAATTTGACAATTGAAATCACTAAAAACATAATCGGCCAAATTATCCCAAATAATTTGTTGTTAGAAAATTACACACAGTGACCTCAAAATATCCCAAAACGGTGTAATTACACCCGAATTGGGAACACTGATTTCTAGCCTCTTCTCCGCTGCATCAGTAGGGATATTCTTTCGTAGTGATTGATCTGAACAAGTGAATGTGATTAAACTGAATGTGTTTGTACTGAACTGAATATTTGACGAAACCGAAAGATCATCTTTTTTGTGATTGTCTTTCACTTAACCTCGAAAACTTGTGAAAACAACCAAACCTGCTCTGAAAACTGGAAAATTATTTCTTCCATGATATTATTATCCATGTTTTAAACTTTTACAATGTATTGGTTTGATTCGAAATCATATTCCAATTATTATCTCTCAATATTCAATACTTTTAGAGGTTAACTGTTAACTGAACGAACTAACCGGTACATAGAGGTTGATCAGTAAGCCGTAAGTATTTTAATCAGTTTGGTAGAAGTGACCGATGTCGAAAGAATACGCACAATCGTGAATGAACTGACAACTTTCAGATTGTTCACTTAGTTCAGTACACAGAAATCTTATATTATATATATATACTCTAGAATGATAATCAGCGGCATTTTAAAGCAATTATAATTTCCTCAGTTTGTGTTCCTTTTACAACGATACTTCAAGGGAATTGAAGTTAATGGATTTAATTTTGAAACACTTTACTCAACGCCAAAAAGGTTTCTACCATTGTCTTACAGCGTGTCCTGGAACATACCGTAAAAAAGGAAAGGCCTGAATCTTCATACAAAATTATGTAAGAAATTCTTATCAAATTGCTTTCTGAGAATTACTGATCTTTATCCATCCATAGATTTATCTATGGACAGAAAAGTCCACAAGTTTATTGCTTCATATTTATACAAATCAAGACATAATATTAAAGAAAAAAATAGTTTAAAAATTCAATATTTCAAATGATTTTTTTAAAGTAAGGAATGAAATGAAATTCAAACAATTTTAATAATTTGTAATAATAGAAATATGGAAGTACTTAATTAACAGTTCAGTTTAAACGTCATTTAATCCTATATAAGAATATAATGATAGGTGTAATAGAAAACCCTCTATATTTCTACACAGAGGCACCATCAAATATCTATTATTAATATAACTAGTAAATGATTATCATCAATATTTTTTATTTATTGGATTAGATAAAAAAACAACCTAAAAGCACCGGGACCTCCATTTAAAAGACACCAAATGTTTTTTTGCTTTCCAGTACGTATGACTCCAAAGGTATTATTTAAAGGACTATCTTTATTTTACTTGGACCTAGTTAAATGGAACATCCGGTATAAACAGAATTAATCGAAAGTTGATGTCATAGCTATGTTTGAGCACGAAGGTTCAATTTCAAGCGTACATTCATGTTACATCGTTTTAATAAAACAACTTTTTTCGCCTGCCTGCACTTAAACAGAGTTTTACCGCCCGTATATGCGGGCGGTAAATGACCAGTTAGCGCCCGCTCTTTTTATTTTTTTTTCATAGATGGCGCTACTGTTAGATTTCCAATAATAACGTTAACATCAGTAGTTTTCACTCACTTAACTTCATATGCATTCCATCTAGAGGATAAGTTGACAATTAATTGAGAAAGTTTACTTAGGTAGTCGTCTGCCATTCCGCTAAACTTATTTAATTATTTAAAATTGTCCATTATTAATTAGTAATCACTTTCTAATTATTATTGTAGTACCGAAATATACCTAAGATTCTAAAATCAAATTTCTATAGCGTACACGCTCAGATAATAATTTGACAGTTTCTTTCTACATTTAAAATACTCAACACTGACATGTGAGCCTGTCACATAAATTTATCTGATCTGAGTTTGTCAAATGATAACGCCTATTATCATGTACGTCAAAAAATACTCCCATTAATTACTGTCAAAAACTGTCATAACAGTAATAATTAATTATTAAAATAAAGTACTTTTGGTTTAATATTGTAGTATGAAGAGGCAGGCGAAAAACATTTGTAAGCACCACTGGCGGTAAAGCTGCTGCAGCCCTTCGCTGTATAGCTGCCCTCGCTCGCTTCGCTCACTCGTGCGTCTATACAGCGGCGGGCTGCAACGAATGCTTTACCGCCCTTTATACTTAATATACTATTACAATTCTTCTGGCACCATTTTGAGCAATGCCATCTTCTTTTTCGCTACTTTCGAGATGAGAACATCGATTGGTTTTGTGGTATCGTACAATGATGGCGCATTTAGAATTATAAGTCCTGTTCCAAATACACAAGCGAATGTGAAAATCCATAGGAATAGTCTGTCCAAAACCATTGCAACGTATTTCCAATCCTCTTCAACCTACAAAGAATTCAAAATTTTCATGTACCTCTACATTCCAGCATACATTAAAATGCCAACGTGCCGAGCCAATCAGAGCATTTGGGGCGGGGCTTTTCTTGGCGCGCTTTTGAATTTGAATTTAACAGCTATTGAACTTATTTTGCAACTGAAATTTAGTCGATATTTAATTGGAATGATTTTTTACAGTAAAATAATTTAAATATCAATATGTATAAGGTATTCGCTAAGAAAGTCTGTTGAACTTTCCTTTGTAGTAGATATTTCTGGATATACCTAGCTGAAAAACCTTCATTTCGTATATCGGAAAAACGATACAGATAGGAAGTCAGGAAATAAAAAAAGGCACATTATTCTCAATAGTTTATTTTTAGCTATATATATTAAATTATACGCAATGATAATAAATAATAATTACTATGAACATACAAATTAATACAAATACACCATGGTAGTTGTATTACTTTTTCCCATTACATACTATTTTTTCTTATTGTGACTTGTATAATATTAGATTTGTTTGGTGTTGTACCTTATAATATATATGTATGTATGTATGGTAGTGGTGTATTTGTATTAATTTGTATGTTCATAGTAATTATTATTTATTATCATTGCGTATAATTTAATATATATAGCTAAAAATAAACTATTGAGAATAATGTGCCATTTTTTATTTCCTGACTTCCTATCTGTAATGCATAAAATGATTTTAAAATTAGATATGTACCTTTAAATTATACATAAATATATTTGAGTATCGTTTTTCCGATAATGAAGGTTTTTCAGCTAGGTATATCAAGAAATACCTACTACAAAGGAAAGTTCACAGACTTTCTTAGCGAATACCTTATACATATTAATATTTAAATTATTTTACTGAAAAACTAATTCCAATTAAATATCGACTAAATTTCAGTTGCAAAATAAGTTGAATAGCTGTTAAATTCAAATTCAAAAGCGCGCCAAGGAAAGCCCCGCCCCAAATGCTCTGATTGGCTCGGCACGTTGGCATTTTAATGTAGTATGCTCTACATTCCAGGTTCGATAAAATCAGTAGCAGTAGCCACATTTTTGAGAATCGGATTTGAAAATTAACCTGCACGACTTACATTTTCAAACGAATCTTTATTACGGACATGCTGAGCAATAAACCTAGAATCTGCTATAGTTTTCTCCATGTCATGCAGTTCAACTTTTTCAAACGATGATGGACTGTCGTCAAATGTATTCATTCTGCAGCTAGCTGGACTATATAATTCCTCGTCACCGCCTAAGACAGGCATAGAAAATGGTGGCTCGCCAAAACATGAACCCAAACCAACTGGCGGCGGTAAATCGAACCGTGGCGGTGGTAAACCTATTGGTAAGAAAAAATTTAATTAGAATATTGAATACTAATATTTTATATTTTGTACCTAAGTCAAAACTATCGAATGATGTTTTTTCGTACGATTTAAATTTATCTGGCATGATGGATATTGGAATAACATCAGTTAGAATTGTATCTTGGATTTTGTCGTCGTCTTTTGCAGGTCGTTCAATGAATAGGAATTTTGGTAAAGTGTCTAAAACCATAATTAAAGTTGTTATAATTTGTATTATACTTAAATTTATTTTCCTGTCCTCTCATAGCCATAATTATGGTCTATATTATTAAAGAATCTATAAACTCGGTCAAATTGGTAATGGTTCTTCAATTTATTAGTATAAGCATTGTGTTTATTATAATATAGTGTGTCAGCGCTTGGTTAGTACCTGTCAACTAACAGCAGATGGCGTTATCATATACCAGAAATTTATTAATGAACGACTGAAGTTGATAACGCCGTCTGTTGTTAGATGATGGTACTAACCAAGCGCTGACACACTATATAATAAAAACACAATAAAAACACAATGGTATAAGTTATGCTCACCTATAAATATTTTCCGGACCCATGGCGCCAATTTGTGAGTGACGGGCGATCTAAAATTGACATTCAACACGGCAATTGTCACAACAACCGACAACGTACATAACAACATAGTAAACAACAGGTACTTCCCCAGTAATGGAATAGTTATAGACGTTGGTGGAATAATTTCAATTAATAATAGGAAAAATACAGTTAGCGATAGTAGAATCGATATACTTAATGATACTTTTTCACCAGAATCGGACGGCAGATAAAATACTAAGATCGATAGAAACGATATACCGACACAAGGTATAATGAGGTTGACAGTGTAGAATAGCGTTTTTCGCCTTAGCGTTATATTGAATATTATATCTGGATATGGTTCTTCGCAACAGCTATAGTATTTCTCATTTCGGACTGCGGGAACTTTCATTATGTCCCATTCGACAGAGATGTAGTAGTCTTGTAGATCAATTCCTACGTCAATGTTGTTGGAATCCTGACTTTGTTGCAAGTGTCGCAAGTCCATCTACGGATTTACAATAAAAAATTTATTAGCTACATTTTCCATATTTTCATAGTTTAAAAGTATCTTATCTCACGACTGAGTTCAAAGGCAGATAGATTTAAGAAAAATGGGCATTAATTATTGAATGTATCAAGCTCAAGCAAAAATTGATTCAGAGGATGCAAGTAAATCCTAAGGAAATAATGTTTTAACTATGGCATGCCAAATTTAAGGACGACTAGATTATGGTTTTGACATGTGTATCATATCATGAATGCGATTAATGAGTGTAATGTTCCTAAGTGTATGGTATTCAGGCGTAGTTTTCCTTCCTGGTACACATCGAATATAATTGCAAATATCAAAAAAAAAAGAAAAAATATTTTGTATCCCTAGTCATGGGATGTTGGTTTGTGAATAAAAGAACGCTAAATGGTGGACATTATGGTAGATATGCAACCCTAACCTAAATATTTTACTGGTGTCGGTCGTGTTTCCATTAGACCAAAGATTAAATATACTAATAATAAAAATAATAATCTTGCTCTTAATAATATAACGTGAAGCAGATAGGAAATAATTTGAAGATAAAAATAAGAGATTATTAACATTTTGAGGTTAGAACAATTATGATTCGTAAACAAACAAAATCCATCACCATCCACCATCATTTTTGAAAGATGGATTACTTAGTGATGGAAACAGATTGAATCAATCTCAAATAAAAGAACGATTTTGATGGAACTGAGGCCATCAGATGGAGTAATGATGAATAAAAGAAGACACCCATGTGCTTACCAAGTAACCATCATAAGTCCAAGATCCGAATTTCATAAAACAGGTTTGTTCATCAAACGGAAAATATTCCACGTCTATTTCGCAAAATGACTTATAGATTGCTGGTGGCTTCCAGACTACTTTGCCAGTATGGTGTAGAATTGCTTTTGTCATAATTGTCACTTCATAATTCCCGTCAGCACTAAAAATAACATTACGTGTTCAAGCACTAAAATCTTTTTGATTGTTATTCGTGTTTTTACATACTTGTTATATAGAACGATATCTGGCAGCCATATATGTTCAGATGGTACATGTAAAATTTCGACACCACCGTAATCATCAGGATTCCATTTTAATTTGTAATCATTCCATTCCTATAGAAAAGGTTTGCATGTGTGAAATTTTAATGAAAGAATCATATTTAAAAAGTTATTACCTGTTCAACCCAGACATTAGTAGTCATAACTTGATTTTTTAAATTCTGAAATAAAACAAACTTAATAAGGTCGAAATGGAACTGTATTTAAAAGGTTCTTACCACTTCGATGAGCTGTGATAGTTTCAATCCCAGTTTTACAGTTAATCTGTCAGAATTATTACCAACCGGTCGAATTAACCGGTTATAATTTGACAACAGATCATCGTATAGCCGTTTTGCATCTGGATTGGATTTGATTGAAAGAAAGGTTTCACTAAGCGACATCCAAAATATTGTGGCTAACACCAGTTCCATATTAGTAATCTAAAAGTGCCAATCTATAAATAAAATCCGACAATAAAAGAAGAATTAGTCTTTCTTATGATGTACGAAACTACTGGCGAACGCCATTGGAATTTCAAGGTAAATTACTCAAAACCAAAACATTTATTATCCAGAGGCATCATTTCTATGAGAATAATTAGGTGAATATTTATATATTTGTTGTGGAATCTTATTTATTTTGCGGGTTATTCCTCCAAATGTGTGCATTAATTCTAAGGTTGGCAAGTATATACTTCGAGTTTCCAATAAAAACTGTTAAAACGTCTGTCTGTACTTGGTCAAACAAACATAACGATCAATCACAATTTGTCTTATTGAAACAACATCCAAGAGGACAAGGATGAAATAAGTGTTTCCCTTTTATATTTATCTGTCATATATAACTTTGAAAGTTAAAGTTGCGATATTTGTCAATAGAAAGTTGAAACTAGAACGATGTTCTTGAATATAAAAGGATATAATTCATTAAAATTGAAAACTACGGGAAGAAGAATAATACTGTTAAAGAATTCAAGTTAGCTTGTATTTTTTCGGTAATATAAAACCATTATAATAATATATTATTTACAATAAAACAAAAATCATCGTCTCCACTATTTAATTCATAAATTATGTCAAAGGGACATGTTTCGGAGACTCAGCTCCATCATCAGCCTAAAAGGCAACAATACAATATTAAAAAGGGTTCTTACATAAATAACGAAAAACACAAGTTAACAAACCTTGGTGGTATAAAATGCTCACTTGGTGAAGGCAGAACTCCTAACAGACTAAATTAAAGTATACAATTATTTTTGTTTAAAATATTAAATCTAAAATAACAGAAACACATACAGGTATATATAAATAAAAAGATGTAAAAAATGTTGGTCACGATAAACGATTTTATCGTGACCAACATTTTTTACATCTTGTACAAAGTTGGCTACGTTCTTTGCTTCAACTGTCAATTGAATATGGATGGTAGAATTGTTATTATTATTTCTCTTATTGATTATAAAACTATTTAGACTAAATTTAAAGAAGTAGACCATATTTAAGTGGATAGAGATATTCTATGTGGGAAATAAAAGTCAATCTCCACGAAATAAATCCCTCTAGGGGTCATCAGTCAAATCACCATACTTGTTTCGAGGCACCAGGCCTCATCATCAGTGGTTCAGTAATGGGTTCTATCTTACAAAAAGCTAGCTTGCATTAATGCATTTCGTGAAAGAAAATTATTTCAAAGCACAAAAAGTAAAAACTAACTCAAATCATAATAATTAAACTATCTAATGGTGTTATACTTTTCTTTTTGTAAAGCTTTAATTCAAAAGTTAAAATGAAAAAACAAAACAAAAAGAACTTAGTTATTTGAAAAACATAGCCTTTGTTTTTTTATGGGACTAAGAAAAAATTTTGTTATATACTCTTGTACCTGTGGTATACAGGGTGTCCGCAAATAAGAAGTTACACCTTTAACAACAAACTTCTCGAGAAAAAAATAATAGGACTTTATAACGCAATTTTAAAGTTTGAGATTCTTAAGAAGAGGGCTTTTAATTCGACCTAAAACCATTTTTTAGAAGATCGTTGTTATTACACTTAAAAATGTACCTAAATGTAAAAATGCATTCATTTTGACTGTCAAATTTCTGTGCTAACTTTAAAAATACTATTTCCACCTAAATTGGGGGTGAAGGACAGAGAAACGGACAACATGGAAATTTTATAAGCATTTTGTTTAAAAATGCTCAAAGCTAAAATGTCAAAAATAATACACTAACAAAATATAGAATAGGTATAAAATACTGTTCATAAGCAAAAATTATTATAAGACAAAAGCTAAGGTAAATTGTTAATATAAAAGGATTGCAACTTACTTTGTTTTTTAATAATAAACTAAAACTTCACACATTTCTTTAAAGCAATCCAAGGTCCATTCATTATAACAACATGATGTATAGAAACAATTTTGATATTCTTCACCAGAAAAACATACACCACCCCTTAAACTTATTTATCCACCCTTCATTTTCTCTCGTATCTTCAATTACACACAATATCAATTTAGGCAAGACGTACGTGCAAAATGTATGAAAATTTCTGCACTGCACGATGACTGGCGAATGTGCACGACGTTGTGTGGAAAATATAGGGAAAAGTACGTCGATAATACATTGATAGAGGAAAAGCTGCTAAACCGGAAGCTATGGTAAAACAGATGTCCTGACAGGTAATTGAAATGAGGTTGATAAAAGGAAATTTAATGTTTTAAACTTGTAGATAGACCTTTTATTTGAATCTTGGATTAATTCAATTGGGAATAGAAAATTGTAAGACAAGAAATCGTTGGTTGATATTTTATTATTAACTATAATTAAATAAATCATGAAATTAATCTGGAAAATTGTTGCAGGACACTTGTTTGACAATCTGGAAATAAAACTCCGCAATCTTTATGTGTCCTTCCTAGTTGCTCAGCTGCCAAATACTCATTGTGACTGTTATCCTCGATTTCTTCGTCTGTAGAGGATGGCCTGAAATATATAACATAAGTTTACTTAATCATATCTGGATTCAAATCTATTAAGAGGAATTAAATACATTCTTACTTTTATTAAAATAAACTTTACTTACGTAAGTACAGAGTGTAAGATTTCAGCTAAAAGTCCAGATTTTTGATCCAAAGGAACCGCTGATGCTTCACAAATTGACTTCAAGAGACACGACTTTCCAGCTCCATATTGATTGCTACAAAATTGTATTAATAAGTACCAAGTAATACCACTAATGCATAACTGCTTACTGTTCCAAAAAGTTTTGCATATATTCATAAATATTCCATCGAGTTGCTGACCGTTTTTTTCTCGCATAATCTATAGATGGATTTGTGTAATAGGAACTATTATTCGGCAATTGATAATACGCTTTCATAACCATGCCCAGAGTTATACTTTCAAATTTAACTTCAACAGGGATACCTATGCCGAAAATCACCTGGAAGAATATTTTAAAAATATTTGGTTGAAGAGTGTTTATATATACTTACAGCCACCCAATTGGTCCCTGCTTTGTAAACTAACCATCTTTTTTGTCTAGCTAAAAGATGATGGCTGGTATCTCTAAGAAATCCATCACTAAAACCACAACACGCTAGGGAAAAATATAAACAAATTTGCAAAAAATTCTTTACAAACTTCATTATCTATCACTGTAAATTCAAAAGTAATCTGAACCGTCTCATACCAATCTAGATATTCTTTACTTACGCTCATGACCTCTTCATTAACACAAAGTAACGAGGTGTTAATTAATATTTTCCCGTGACACAGACCTAGAAAAATTGAGTACCTATTGTTTGTTTAGTATAGCAGAAATTGGAATAACAGTTAAGTACAATTTTATATTATCTTTTATTTGTTAATCAAAATATAATTTTTTCCATGGTTAATTACTTATATTGATTTAGAATTTTGGTACATCTGTTGGAGTTGACAAAGATGGACATAAACTTTGATAATAGTCACATTTTTCGATGAAACTGGTGAAGAAATCTGCTTCGTAGCCTTGAGTTCTGAAAATTAATGGGGAATAACTTTACAAGAGATATTTGTTTCAAAGGTAACGATAATAAATAATAATTATTGTCAGTTTACAGTTATATTTGACACCTTGTTATTACCCTGATATTATTCGTCCGATTTCGCAGAAAACACCACAAAATCTTTTGTCCAACATTTTTGGTAAGATTTGACAAAAATTGCTCAAAACGCATATTAGACCTTCTGATGCTGACCTTAAATAGAAAAAGAAAAAGTTTATGTTATCGTCAAATTCTGGTCTAATTACAAGCACTACCAAATCTTTGACATTATCTAGAGGGGAAAAACTTAGCTTAACGAGGAATTTATTTATTTATTTAAGATACACTGCCCAGACAGATAAATAATCCAATTAAAGGGCAGGAAAAATTACAATAAATTCTTAATATCTAACACTAAATTTATATTCTAAGAAATATATTTTTTATACAAGACAAAGTTGAATTAAAAATATCAATTTGCTCGGACACAGAGTTACAAGTATGGCACATAAAATATAAAGGGGAACGCAACAACAAATTAGTACGCGGGGCCGGAACGTAAAATACGATTCCGTTATTACGTGTACGTAGATTTGGGACACACAAAGGAATCTGGCTTAAAAACTCTGGACAGTCAAGAAGTCCATTAATAATCTTAAAGAGCAATACTAGAGCGGAATATTCTCTCCGAGTATTTAATGATACTAGATTAAATCTGTTTAACAGAATATCATGAGGAAACCCAATGGATGGATAAACCCCATCAACCCGAAACCACAGCAACTTGACAAAACGACGCTGGAAGCGTTCAATATTATTCATATGTATGGCATACATAGGATTCCATACTACAGATGCATATTCCAGTTTAGATCTGACAAATGCGTTGAAAAGAACAATGAGAGTTTGAGGTGTCACAAACTCTTTCGAATTGCGCACAATAAAACCCAGAGATCTATAGGATGCTGAAACTATATTATTGTAATGATTAGTAAAGCTCAGTTTACCATCAAACCAAACACCTAAATCTTTAAACTCATCACAAGTTGTTAATGGACTATTATTTATATAATATGAAAATTTGACAGGGTTTGTTTTCCGTGTATAGGAAACACTAAAACATTTATCAATATTCAGATAAAGATTATTACGGACACACCACTCATATACAACATTTAAATCGTCCTGAAGATGAGAACAATCTTCAGTACTATTAATGACAGAATATACTTTGAAGTCGTCAGTATATAATAACGAACTATTTGTCAAGCCACTAGAAATATCATCGATAAAACACAGGAACAACAATGGTCCAAGGACAGAGCCCTGGGGAACACCAGATGACACTTTAAAATTTGCGGAACGAAATCCTCGACTTTCCACATACTGAAATCTATCCTTCAGATACGACTTCAAAAGCAGCAGTAAATTATAAGATAGTCCATAACGACCATTGATAACGACACAGTTTACGCAGTAGAACACCATGATCAAGTCTATCAAAGGCTTTAGAAAAATCAGTGTAGACCACATCTACCTGACCCCCGTTATCAAGTCGCTCAGTTAAAAACTGTGTTAAAACCAATAAATTAGTTGACGTAGAACGACCGGGAAAAAAGCCATGTTGTACCGATGAAATCTGACGCCTAACATGACTCATAATAATATCATGGAGCACAAATTCAAAAACTTTAGAAAAACACGACTGTATGGAAATTGGTCTATAATTTGAAATATCCTGTTTATCTCCCTTCTTATGAACCGGCGTCACTCTAGAAGATTTCCAATCAGAGGGGAAACTACACGATCGCAAAGAAACATTGAATATTGTACACAATGGTTTAGCAAACACAGTGGCACAATCCCTAATTACAAAAGATGGTATACCATCAGGACCCGATGTAAATTTAGCTTTTAACCTTCTCAAAGCTCCATAGACCTCCGTCTCAGTAATCACACGATCCGGTAAATGAGACACATTCACAACATCAAACAATCCCTGATCAATATCAAATGCCTGAGATGCAACGTATGATGTATTGAAAAATTCCGCAAATTTATTGACAAGCTCCTGCAGATCATCAATATTATTACCATTGTAAGTAATACTACCAGGCAATCGGCCAGATTTGCTTCTGGAATTGATAAAAGACCAACAGTAATGTGCCGTGTGAATGAAAATCACTATAACAACTGCTGGACAAAAGGTCACTGAATGCCGTAGGTTCAATTACATATTCATTCATTCATATTCAATTACATACATAATGAAGTGAGTGTGTTATAGTGAATTTTCGGTCTCATGGCACATTACCTGTTAAGCATCAGATGTCGCTTTATACATTTCATTGCGGATTAGTATGGCGATATACTTATAACACAGCCAGATTATGGCTGTTGGCTCTCCCACTCTGACCTCTGATACCAGGATCGACGAAACTTGCATACACAAATAATAGATCCATAACAATTTTGATTATGAGATTAAACTGTAAACATTTGGGTGGCTCCTAATTGTACTTACTGATTTGGAATACTATCAATTTCGTCGTGAATGCTTCTTTTGAAAAACTGATACCGTTTTTGCAAATCGCTAGGTAGCTCATAGTTCACACGAATGGTCCAGCCATGCGCAAATACATCAGTTTTGTTCAAAATTTGATCTTTACCGTTGAGTCGAAACTGTAATTTAAGATAATAATAGATATCAATACAGCTGTTTCTCTAATTCTAAGGAAGATCAAAAGCCTCGGTACCTCATAACTCACAAAATTCAGTCTTAAATAAATTGAACTTTCCTGATACAAATTCTGTTATATTTCTCGCACCTTAATTTCCTGTAGGATGTCTTGTTCAATACATCGGCATAGTTTAGACACCGTTAAATTAATATAGTTATTATTCTATGGTTTAGATATTAGTCGTGGTGCCAATATCAAAATAAAGGATTGTAAAATAAGTGTGTCTTTTTTATTATTTTACGATTTTGGCCCTGTCTCGCCCTCTTGAATGGCATTGGGAGGGCGCTCCGACCCAGGTTGATAATCAAAATAAAAAGAGTATAATATACAAACATTTTTTGTTGATTATGTTGAACAAACTATACGTTTTAAATATCCGGCATTTGCCGGTTTGCCGCCCCTTCAGAGGTGTCGCCCACGTGCGTTGCACTCTTTAAAATGATATCACTTGATACCCCTTTTCCAGTTCAAATTTCGAGGTTAAAAGAGTTGAAAATGTGTCCCCCTATTAAAAATGAAATCGTCCCAATGAACTATCAGGATATATAGAGTTTGTCGTATAAAACCCGACATAGCCGCAAGTAGGGTAACCCCCGAAAAGTTAGACCTTGAAATTTTCAAAAAAGTCAATATTTCAGTTATACTTGAATTTTGAAAAAACAAATTTGGGAGATATAAAGCAATTTTAATCAATTGACAGGCTGCTTTATTTAAAATCAAAATTTAGAATGATTCTGCTCGAGACACAACTAGCACAGAATACACAAATTGTTTTAACTTTTACGAAATCAAACATGAAGGCAATTATTTTCCCAAATCAATTTATTTGGATATTCGTGGTTTGAAATATCTGGAAATATAATACTAAAATGAGGTGGTACTTGACCCTGCATAAGCAAACAATTACTAAAATGAAATAACTTTTTTCCTGATTGTCTTTGACGTTTAATTTTATAGACAACGTTTGATGATGAATTTCAATAAGGCAGCAATACGCCTTACTAGTTATTCCATTCCTTGGCAAAAATGGCAAAGTTTTTTTGAAAAAGAAGTTTTACAAATAATAATAATAATAAACAGTTTATTTGCAGACATAATATACAACATAATATACAAAAAATTACAACATACACAAGAGAAAAAAAAATATCTGCAAAAAGGGTTAGAAGGCAGTAAAACTGATATGTGTATCCTAACCCAGAAAATGAAATATAATTATTTATGACCCAAAAAGACAGATTATATATATATATATATAAATACCATCTGGACAACACAATTATAAAATAGATAATAAACACCAAAAACAAAATTATCAAACAATATCTATACCAAATTCAATAGACTTTTTCGTAGTACTAATCGAAACGTCGAAGGCTTATAAGTCTTATAATTATCCGGAATTCCGTTATACGTGCAATAAATGTTGTAAGTAAATGAGCGCTCGAACAACAATGTACGGTGGAGGAGGTGGCGATAAAAGTCCTCTAAGCCTGAGGTTGAGGTTATGCACGTCAGATCTAAAGCCAATTTTCCGATATAAATATGGAGGATGTTCGTGAAGTATCAATGAATGATAAAAACAGGCAGCATGATGAAATCTTCTATCTTTCATTGACAGCCATTTTGCGCAGATCAATTTGTGACTTATTGGATCATATTTCCTAATACCGTATATGTATCTCAAGCAAGACTTTTGCACCCTTTGAGTACGATCTTTATCAGACTGAAGTAAACAAGGGCCGTAGACAATATCACAGTAATTAAAGCTACTTAAAACAAGTGCATCTGTGAGTTTGATTTTCAAATGCTTAGTGAGACTATGTCTGTGTGGGTACAGCATTTTCAAAGCAGAATAGGCCATACATTTTGTAACATGGCCTGTAAAACGGCGATCCGAATCCATCTCAACCCCCAAATTCCTAGCTGAATTAAGATAGGTTATAGGTGTGTCGCCAATGCTAACTATAAGACCCTGATGAACCAACGTCTTGTTCCTACCAAACGCCAACATCTTTGTCTGGATGGATTTATTTTTAAATTATGTCTATCTGACCAAGACAAAAGTGACGTCAAATCTCGTTGTATTTGTTTACATGCGTTGACGATATCTTCTGTATAAATTGAAAATCTAAGTTGACTATCGTCGGCGTACATATAGGGGCGACAAAAATTTAGACAAGATGGAAGATTTGACGTATATAAGCAAAAAAGTAAGGGACCCAGATCAATGTCTCATCAAATAAAATCATAATTTTTTAAGTCTGCCAATTGGTTTCAAAATTCTGTAACATTGTAATGGGGCATCATCCATTATCAACACTTTAAATACTACAATTGAACTTAAGTTCAAGTATAACTTCTTAGGGGTAATTTGCCTTAAATCGTCATATTTCGGTTCTCGTTATGTTAAATCTCAAACCCTACTTACAAAAAATTTACTGCTCTTCGTAAAAGCAACTTTCCTTTTAATGCGAGTTTTAACTTCAGTAAAATCTTTACCACATGTCATTGTCATAAAAATGCACATAACTATCATTACAAAAACAACACAGTTTAACGAAATTTGTTGTAAACTGAACATTTTTTTAGTATTCTATTAATACGGACACTCTATATGCAACACTTTGTCCAAATTCAATACGTAGGTATAGTGACTTAATATTAAATAAACATTACTCTAGTGAGACCGTTAAACAACTTGCGTTTGTCAGATCAAAATTTAAACCAATTAGTAGTTTGTCTTTAACGTTAGGTAGTCCTCTTATTTGGTGGGTTTCTAGGTTAAATTGTTTTTGAAAAATAAATATATATTATACAATTGGGAACATTTTATTATATACATCCATTGGTGTCGCACAGTGGGGAATTTGCCTAATTTAGCGCGTCGATTTTATTTCATACTTTTTATAAGGAATTTAAAAAAATTGTAAGAAATTAGTTACATGTCCGGTAGAGTCCGAGCAAGAATTTTTACTCTAGAATGAAGTATAGTTATTCTGCCTTTAAGCTCAATAAAATTATTATCCGGTTTTTTAGTGAATTAGGGATTCTAATAATATATTGCGTGCAAGAAATCACATTAAAAATTCAAAGTCGTTTTTATTTAAATGCAAAAACTGACAACAACTCAAAATAAAATATGGACAACTTAAAAATATTGAAATATCTATCTAAAACACAGAGTGAAAACATAATAAATATTAAACAAATAGAACAATGAGGCAACGACACTGAATAGCCTTTGTAGTAACTTTTTTTTATTTCCAACTAATTTTTTGTCGAAACATTGTTTATATTCAATCAGAAATTTGCGTGTAGGCGTATAAATTTTTATCATGCCTTCCCATATTCGTGTATGTTTAGTTTAGTTAATTACAAAATTGTGTACTTCAAGTACCTATCAAACATTGTTTCTGCAGCGTATTGATACCCGTTAGTTATCACAAATACTCAAATTCTTAGAATATTCGATAAAAATTAGTAGGATTTTTGAAACACCGTGTATAACTAAATAGGGAATCCCGTTACAGAGAACTTTTAAAACACACAAAATCAATAAGCTGCAGTAAAAAGCTCCCTGTAATTCTATATTTCTTTATCCTCTTTTGTTTCATTTTACAGTTCTCAATCCACGATCTCTGCTAGTAATCTATTTTCCAATATACCACCTATAGGGTATGTACTTTTACTAGATTGAAATAAACTATTTTTTTATTCAAACATAATAAGTTACTTTTTGGTTTCATATTTACTTCAAAATAGTTTTTGGTTTCTATAAAAATTCAATCATAAACTGCAGAAAAATACTTTGGTGGCACAAAAATGGAAAACATGTTATTTCTATTCCAAACTTCCCAGTGTAAATTTATTCTGGATTGATACGTTTTGAAGTAAAAATAAATTTGAATATGAAATCAAAATCAGTTGTATTAACTAGGTAATGAGAAATATATTATCAATTTTATGAAATTGCAAATAATTCAAAAGGCCGGCAGATAGTTTGCTACATTTTGAACAAGATCAAACTTTTTAAAATTTAAATATTATATGAACTTTATTACATCTTTTTTTTTAATTTATATTTCTTTAAATACAAGAGCTATGAAAAATGTTATAAACAAAGGTTATTCTTTTTTTAATTAAAAATGCCTCTTACCAGCGAAGAAGCATTTGATTGATGCTTCGCAAGGATCTACGCGCTTAGATATCCGCAAAGACGATCCTATAAGAAAAATGTCTTCATAAGATGGATTAATGAACGTCAACATTAAATTTGAGCCGATGATGGGTGACATTAATATAATGAACGTTCGTACATAAATTCGGCAGCGAATTCTGTACGTTGAATTAATAAATAAAGAACATAAATTTATGCTCGCCGGTTATTGATCTTACGAATGATGGACATTAATTTATAACTCCTGTACGTTAAAACGATGTTACCAGGTTGTTAATGTTACGAACGATGAAGATTAGTTTATGTCTCCAATACGTAAAAATGGCAAAGTTTTTTTGAAAAAGAAGTTTTACAAATAATAATAATAATAAACAGTTTATTTGCAGACATAATATACAACATAATATACAAAAAATTACAACATACACAAGAGAAAAAAAAATATCTGCAAAAAGGGTTAGAAGGCAGTAAAACTGATATGTGTATCCTAACCCAGAAAATGAAATATAATTATTTATGACCCAAAAAGACAGATTATATATATATATATATAAATACCATCTGGACAACACAATTATAAAATAGATAATAAACACCAAAAACAAAATTATCAAACAATATCTATACCAAATTCAATAGACTTTTTCGTAGTACTAATCGAAACGTCGAAGGCTTATAAGTCTTATAATTATCCGGAATTCCGTTATACGTGCAATAAATGTTGTAAGTAAATGAGCGCTCGAACAACAATGTACGGTGGAGGAGGTGGCGATAAAAGTCCTCTAAGCCTGAGGTTGAGGTTATGCACGTCAGATCTAAAGCCAATTTTCCGATATAAATATGGAGGATGTTCGTGAAGTATCAATGAATGATAAAAACAGGCAGCATGATGAAATCTTCTATCTTTCATTGACAGCCATTTTGCGCAGATCAATTTGTGACTTATTGGATCATATTTCCTAATACCGTATATGTATCTCAAGCAAGACTTTTGCACCCTTTGCCTCTTACCAGCGAAGAAGCATTTGATTGATGCTTCGCAAGGATCTACGCGCTTAGATATCCGCAAAGACGATCCTATAAGAAAAATGTCTTCATAAGATGGATTAATGAACGTCAACATTAAATTTGAGCCGATGATGGGTGACATTAATATAATGAACGTTCGTACATAAATTCGGCAGCGAATTCTGTACGTTGAATTAATAAATAAAGAACATAAATTTATGCTCGCCGGTTATTGATCTTACGAATGATGGACATTAATTTATAACTCCTGTACGTTAAAACGATGTTACCAGGTTGTTAATGTTACGAACGATGAAGATTAGTTTATGTCTCCAATACGTAAAACCAATGTTAGCTGGTTATTAATGTTACGAACGATGAACATTAATCTATGACTTTTGTACATTAAACCGATGTCTGAAGGTTATTAATGTTACGAACGAGAAACATGAATCTATGACTTTTGTACGTTAAACCAATGTTACCTGATTATTACATTGGGTTATAATAATTGTTTTACGTAATTCTGTTCGCCGGAAATTATTTTTACGAAAGATTGAGATTATTGTTCTGTATTCAATCAATAATCGCGAGCATATAGGTACATATGTATTATGTGTACTGCAAAGTGCAGTATGGTTCAAATATACTAGTACCAATGGTTAGAGAATTTAAAAGCCCAAATAAGACTCAAAATTATCTTGCTGTACGTCCATTGATTTGATGCACCTCCTTTGTAAATAAATTAAATCATATTTGTACGACACTCGAAATCTAAAGGCTTTATTTTTATTTTAGTTAATATTAAATGCTAAACATGTCAGATTCGTCTGTCGTCTGAGGTGAAAAGGGAGAAAAAACTATATTTGGAAACTAAAGTCCGCGGAAATTCTTCTAAACAAAATTAGAAATTATTACGAGATCTAAACATTTATGCAAGTGAAAATATCACAATACCGTCTTTTATTCATGATGTTGATAATATTAATGATTTTTTTGTGGCCACTTCTACCAACAATCCGGACCCAGGAACGATCAATTTTTACTTAGGTAATAAAATTAGGCCTGATATTAACTTTGAATTTACAATGGTGGATCATGGGGAGATACTTAATGCATTGCTTGAGATTAAGTCAAATGCTGTAGGCACATGATCAGTATTGATATACTATATGCTAGTAGTAGTAGTAGTTGTCCGTTTATAATTCCCTTTATACAGCATCTAGTTAATTACTATATAGAAACAAGGAACTTCCCAACATGTTGGAAAGAAGCCAATGTCATTCCAATCCCAAAACTAAAACTCCATCAACATTTAAGGATCTTATAGACCGATTAATATACTCCCAGCGATCTCCAAGGTTATTGAGAGAGTGATCTGCAATCAAATGAAAACATATCTTGATGGGCATGGGTTGTTGTCGGAGGTCCAGTCTGGGTTCCGTCAGGATCACAGTTGCTCCACGACATGACTTAAAATACTGGATGATGCATTAAGGGCGGTAGATCAGGGTCGATTGACGGCATTGCTGCTGTTGGACTACGCAAGGGGCATTTGACCGCATTGGTCATGGTTTATTGCTGGCCATTGTGGGTTACCTGGGCTTTGGGGAGTCTGCTGTGTCTCTACTCGGAACATATGTGAATGATAGAAGTCAGGTTGTCATTTTGGGAACGGCAGTGTCTGGGCCTAGGACATTGCGTAGTGCCGCAGGGCATCCAGGAATCATTGCCTTTTTTTATGTATCAGGGTTTTTGTTGTTGTTATTATTATGCAGTTATCTTTAGTATTGCTAATATGTTAAGCTAGGAGGCTGTGCATCGACTTCGCCTTTTGTGTAACTTTTCTAAGTTCTCAATAAAGTCATTTATTATATTGTGGCGACCATTATTCTTGCGCCACACTGTATAGGATACCATAATATTATTATTCATCAAAATAAAAGGTTTTTAAGTAAACAGTGTGCGCCTTTAGAATAGACTTATAGAACCCATAAGTACGGTTGAATTGCAGATTTTCTTCCTTAAAGGTTTATTATATGTTCTTCTATTTCTTGAACTGTTTTAGCACAAAATAAAAAAGATTCTTGAGAGTCTTTTATTGTGTACTTTAAATGGCTTATCTTTCCACTGGCACCTTTGGAACATAGCTTAGCGGATAGCACTAAATATCCATGAAGAGCCCATAAAATTTCTCCCCTCGTATCGGCGGGTTTTCAACATTACAAAGGAATACCGCACTGTCTTTTAAACTGACTTTAGTTTTGTACTTTACTAAATGGTACTTATATAAAAGGATTACTACTTACCTTATATTTCTACATTTGTTGTAACAAATTTTAAAAATAGATTTAGGAACACACTTCACTTTTCAACTGTATACATTTAACTAAACAAAACAAAAAGGACGCGTAAACAAAAAGTCTATGAGAATGTCATAATGTCAATGTTTTGAGTATTCAGTCTATGGTCCGGGTGCATTGATTTGCGCGGGTTATTCAGAATTTAATGGTGTGGTTCGTAAAATTAATGCTTAGCATCCATTGAATCAAGGATGATCGTTTATTAGTTTTTATGTTCGCTGTTCATAGGTGTATGATTTACAAATTATTGTGTTAAAGGCGAAGATCATAAATTAATAAATTTAAAACATTGAAGCAATAAATAGTGACATTATATTGATGAAAAAAAAATAATTTTCGATGTCTTGCATTTATTGATTAATGTTTCATCGTACATTGTTTCTATGTATGAAATTATTAATTTATGATGAAAATTCATTGTAACAGTGACCAATTAATAATATTAATGTTCAAAATATTGATGACAACCATTCATTGGTTTTACGTACAATATTTTTTTCAGTGCAAAATTTTAAAAGATCATAAAATAAATTCAATATATTATTTGAAAAAAAAAAAACTAAGTAGGTAGTTTGAAAATGATAAAATTTCTGAATGGATTTTGAATACCTTTTATAATATGTTCGGTTTCTAAGAAATGGTGATAGTCAGTGCTTATACTTGAAGTAGTGGTCAATTTTGCGTAATTTCATGAACAATATGCAATAAAAAGGATGAAACTATTTTTTTCGAAATAAAAAAGTAAAAAAAGTAACTGAAACTTTGTTGAATTTTCGTTTTTATGTTTGCTTGGAATTATTTCAAGTATTAAAAACCAAAATGTACATTGCCAAAGTGCTCTCAATGTGTAAGAGATACTTTTGCAACGTTTTGTCTACCATAAACCATCATCAACATTGTTTCTTGTTTTGGGCGCCATATAGGATTCCACCAGTAGTGGCTGAATATTGACTTATTATAATACACAACAACAATACAATAGACCCTCGGTTGGTTGAACCTACCTAATAGGGCATAATCATTCTTTAGAGTAATTTGCTTTTCTAGCCTAGCACAATATCATTTATAGAATGCTTAGAATACATTTTTTGCAAATTTATTATTATCAGAAATTATGTTATTTTTATTATCGATGTTATTCTCCCGATACATTATCGAATCATGTAATGCGGCAAACTTTCCTTTTGATGCGGCATTTTTGATATAATTTTCCAAATATATGACACACTTGTTGATAACGGCAATTACAATAATTATTGTATTTTAATTAAAGAGTCCCGCTATACCAGGAATGTTATAAAAGTTACTTGATTTGCCAAATAATTAAAGGGAGGTTAGGTTAGTTACAGCAGATAACCTATGAAGATGTCAATAATATTATATACCAAAACACGTTGAGTTTTATTTCTATTTTCGATGTGTTTTTATATTTCATACAAAAGTATTGTTTGAAATGTTGATTTTATAATGCATATTTTGAATAATGACTATTTGAATATCCAATTTCCAGTTGAGAATATTATAGAATTTTGTATTTATGTTGTATATAATATGCATTGAAAAGTTTAATTACAAATAATATTTGCTTTTTGAGTGTACATAATAATAATTTGTAACAAGAGATATAATAATAATAAGCAAGTCTATACGCTACAATGCTTTAAAACTAAATTATATTTTGTTAATCAACTAAACATCGCATAAACGTAGGTATTTACTTTTATAATCAGCAAATAACAGATCTATGACATTAAAGTTATATTATGGCAATTTTTTCATTTGGCTCGCCAGTTTCTTCTTCGATAACCGTATAAGTTTAAAACCTAATTTGTCTAGAGGATATAGTTTAAAAGCAATTTTCCACAATTGTTGTCGATGTCGCTAAAATAATAATTATTATATTATTATAATTATTTTAACGACATCGACAACAACTGAATATGTTTAAATATTCACATATTTATATTTATTTATTTTAACGGAGAAGTTTTTTTAATTTTTAATTAAGTGTGGGGCAGACCGGGGTCAATTGAAACAGTGATCAAAACTTCTTTCTGGTAAAGATTGTATAACCAAACTGTGCTCATAACATATAGAAATATCGGCGAGCTTCTACCGGCAGTACTCCGCGGGCCGTTAAAGCAAGCATATGAACTTAGTGCGAGATTTTGTGTTTTCACGTATCCAAAGTAAGTATTTACGATATTCCTTATGTATGTGTAATTGAGTCTGTGTATGTGTTTTGTTCGTTGTCAACTTTATATTAGTTAGGCCATTAAGTTAGCTTTATTTTACGTTGGTTAGTATTTCAAATTAATTTCGCTTGTAGTAAATATGGTATCATTTATTTAAAAATGTCGCTTGGGGTCAGTTGTAACGGGGACGTTTGTAACGCTTCAATTGACCCCACCTTTTTGTAAAATAAATTACTTAGTTTATTTAATTTCAGATACCCCGTAAAAGAGTCCTAAAAACTGATAGATCAAGTCTTTATATGAATCGGCATAGGTAGAGCTTCAAAATGGGCTATCTCTACGTCTAGCTGCTGACCAATTTCGTATACCTCATGTGTCTTTGTTGAGGTACAAGCGAAAGATAGACGTGGATTGAAAATGGTATGGCAAGAGAAGACTGGTTTTCCCGTTTCATGTCAATACGAGCACTACAGGCAACCAGTTTATCCAGAGCAACGCAATGTTGATGAAACTGGCGTATCAACAGTCCAGAAACCAAGACCCTACTCCATCAACTTGTCGGGGACTAGAAAATTTTGAAATTTCCGAAAATACTTTAGACAAATCAACCACCGAAAATGAGACTTTTTCACCAGAAGCTGTTAGGTGTTTTGGAAAAGATCCACCACGAAAGGTGGCAGCAAAAGGAAAGAAAAAAGAATAAGCAGAATATTGTGTTAATTTTTGTTGTTGTTATAAAGTTATGAGGCAATTTTGTTATAGTTCCTACTTGGTTTTGAATATTTTTTGTTGACTAATAAATGAAAATAAACAATATATTGTCCCCATTACCATTATTTCAATTGACCCTTGACCGGGGTCGTTTGTAACATTATCCACCATCTCTTATTTCTTTTGCATATTTCTTTCCTGCTTATATATAGTCCAATTTAACTACTAGGTTAAGTACATCAAACTCCCAGCTATATGTGAACATAAATTTAGAATCATTTCCATTCAGTTTCTAGCCAGAAAAAAATTATTTGTAAAAAATGGTTCAATTGACCCCGGTCTCCCCTACCAAAATTTTTGCTCAATTCGTTAAAGCGTTTGGGCGCTATCGTGGAAGAATACAAACAGACATACACACATACACACCCACAGACAGATAGACTTCGATCTGGAAATGGTCTTAATCGTCTCAGGGAACTTCAAAATGGTTATATCCGTCTTTATCTCAATTTTTTTTAGCGCGTTCACAATACTTTCCCTGTGCGGGAAAGTAAAATGCTTGATAAAGCGGCAATATAGCCTGCGAAAAACGTCGCATTTCTGATAATTTAGGGTTGTACTTAAATGAGTCTTACAACCCAAGATAAAAAGTAATTAGAGAACAAAAAACATGATAAAATTAAAAAAAATAATTAAAACTGAAGGATTCATTCATATCTTGAATTTTCTCCTGAAATTGTTAGTTTGATCACTAAAAAATAAAATCATACACACTGACGCACATACACTTTTCCAAAAACATGATAATCGTAGTCAGGGGACCTCAAAACGTGTATTTCCACCAAAATTTCCACATCCAATATTTGACCTGATCACAATCCCTCCTTCAAAGGTATTTGTACAATATGGAATCGACTAGGATGCTAAAAATTGATAAGAATCAATCATGAATAATAAATACTACAGTAATTGACCAATAAATGGCTTACCACCCCCGCAAACTACGCGTTACGCGCACAACCTACCCCGATATACCTATATAGAGTGTTCACGCTCACAATTATTGTTATACATAGTTTTTAGCGCTTTTCTCGAAAGTATATATAAGGGGGTGAAGTTTGTAACAAGTGGTAGTGCTTAAAAGCCAACTGTACGTTGTAGCAACAGGTGATTCCAGATAATTTGAATCATTTTATTCATTTAGATATATCAAAACAATTTGGTATCAATAGTTAATTATATTTTAGTGGGTTTTGAAATATTCAGAGTTTTTCCAAAGAAAATTTTGATATTGGAAAAGGGTAAGTCATAACTAAATGTTTTTTGATTAGATCTAACAATTAATAATTGTAATAAGGTATAGTTTAAAATCGAATAGAAATTACGGGGTTTTTCAATCCATCCATTTCTTTAATTTTTTTTTATATCAAAATAAAATTTTGTAGCAACTTTCAAATGTGAAAACTTGTGACTGTTGGTAAATATTTCGTAAAAATAAATAATAGATACCTACAACACAATCTTTTAATTTAGACGATATCACTGAATGTCTTTGTCTGATATTTAAAACTGATTTTTCCCGTAACAAATTAATAGTTTTGACAAGGGGGCTTTATTATACTAATGCCCATTGAATTTTAAATTGTGTTTTGAATGTTACTAGTTGATAATTTTCAATTTACTGTTTAAATTTTAACCATCTTTAGGGTTCAAGTAATAACTAAAGAGAAGAGAGGATCTTGAACAACAACAAGATAATTCTATATAATAAAATAGCTCCTGAGGCGACTCAAAATTAAACGTATATATTTTGTAATTTTAGATTGTTTTAATTAAAATAGTATCTTAGTCCTATTCCGTATTTTTTTATTTTAGGTTCGATTTCCATAATCAATTTACTTAAGCTCCATTTGTTAGAACATTTTAAATAGAATACTTGAGTTAAATTAAATAAATTACAAAGAAAATACAACGTACCTATCTTTTGGCGCTAGATTTGGCGTTCTTCAGGTATTTATAAATTTTTAATGTAAAATTACATTACAATGAAAATAAAAAAAAAAACTGTATAATGATGCTACATATTCTTGATAGTCTCAGGTTAATTATAGTATGTATTTTTTATGAAGAAATATCACAATTATTAACCTGACTATCAAGAATATGTAGCATCATTATACAGTGTTTCTATATTTTCATTATAATGTAAATTTACATTAAACTTTTATAAAACCTCAAATCTAGCGCCAAAAGGTACGTTGTATTTTCTTTGTAATTTATTTAATTTAAGGCGAATATTCTATTTAAAATGTTCTATCAAATGGAACTGAATTTAATATGAATTTTGTTATGGTGTTACCGAATAATGTTTTTTTGTCTAACATTTTTTGACTAGTTCAAAATATTTACAATAGAATTTATGGGGTATATTAAAAATTTGTAAATACAAAGATAAATCATTTTTCCAGAGTTTTAGAGAATTTTGTTTCTGAAATATTTGATCATGTTAGAGGATATGGTTCAGAGTCATTGGCATACGTTCTAAAATATTTTTGATTTTATATATTTTATACTTAAAAAATACCCGAATTGACAAAAAAATCGATGCACATAATTCGTTTAAATATATCATTTAAAAATTTTTACGCATTTCTAAAGGGACAGCTACATATCCAAACTACAATTATAAATCGAATTTTATACGTCTAAAATTTTATTTTTTCTCTAGACTAAAACTAAACTGAAACTATCCTTAAGGACCGTTGAGGCGCATGTCGTTTGTCATGCAAATAACCCTTCATAATAGCATTGTCCTGCGTAAATTTCACGACCCCATTATTAGGGAACCAGATATCAATTTTTTGGGGCCTTGGTCTGGTATAGGACAGTATCATACAGGACCTAATCAAGACCTAAGAAACTATCCTTAATGACCGTTGAGGCGCATGTCGTTTGGCATGCAAATAACCCTTCATAATATCATTGTCCTGGGTAAATTTCACGACCCCATTATTAGGAACCAGATTTCAATTTTTTGGGGCCTTGGTTTGGCATAGGGCGCTATCATACAGGACCTAATCGAGACCTAAGAAACTATCCTTAATGACAGTTCCGAAGAATGTCGTTTGACATGCAAATAGCCCTTCATAATATCATTGTCCTGCGTAAATTTCACGACCCCATTATTAGGAAAACAGATTTCAATTTTTTGGGGTCTTGGTTTGGTATAGGGCGCTATCATATAGGACCTAATCGAGACCTAAGAAACTATCCTTAATGACAGTTCCGAAGAATGTCGTTTGACATGCAAATAGCCCTTCATAATATCATTGTCCTGCGTAAATTTCACGACCCCATTATTAGGGAACCAGATTTCAATTTTTTGGGGCCTTGGTTTGGTATAGAGCGCTATTATACAGGACCTTTTTAATTTTTTCTATTTTTTCAAAAATAAGCGTATATTCGGATTTTTCAAATCTTTCAAAAATTATATTTTCAAAATGTTTAAGTTACAAATTATTATAACACTGCTTTTTCCATAAAAAGTTTATATGTTTAAGTCGACTATATTATATCTTAGATTTTAAATTGGTTTAAATTAAATTTTTCTTTGGATCTCAATGTTTTTAGTTAATTTTTCAATACTCTTAATTTAATAAAGTTCACTAATAAATCATTGCCAGATACTTTGTGACTGTGGAGTTAACCGCCTTCTTACCCTGTTAAGTCTTATTGTAATATTCAATTCTTCCTAGAAAGATAATTTAAAAGAGTAATGGAAGATTCTTTTCGGAAAATTTAAAAAAATTGCCTTATTTTTTAAAATGTCAGAAGATGTCAAAGGAAAAGTTGTTTGTATTCTACTGTTTCTGCCGTCTGGTGCAATTTTTAATTTTTTCTATTTTTACAAAAATAAGCGTATATTCGGATTTTCCAAATCTTATTTAAAAATGTTTCAGTAATTTAAAATTATATTTTCAAAATGTTTAAGTTACAAATTATTATGCTGCTTTTTCCATAAAAAAGTTGTATTACCTATTTATATGACTATATTATATATTATTGAGAATTGTCTTAGCTTTTAAATTTGTTTAAATTTTTATATTGTTTAAAAATTGCCAGGCTTTACTTATGCGTGTTGACTTGCCAATGTATATGTTTTATACAATGAATAGCCAATAAAGATATAAAAAAAATCAAATATTTAACAAAAATACCCCTAACGGTTGATGCAAAATGGCAATAATTTTAAATATTACCATTGCATGCATTTCTTTGAAAAAAAATTGGGTAAATTTATGAGGGGAAAATATATATAAATCAACTTTTATACGTCTAAAATTTTATTTTTTCTTTAGACTTAAAATAAGTTTAGTTTTCAAATTTTCATATTTTTTTCAGTAAATCTAAATCTCGATTGGTTTAGATTTTTTTTTAAATTAGGCAAATTTTTGTTAGGAAACTTTATAACCAGGTTTACATCTTTCGAAATAATTTTCCTCAACGATTTGAATGTGTTTGATCTCACAAAACAAATATTAAATTATTAAATATCAGAGTGCGGAAACATTCAATTTTCTTTATGATACTTATTAATAACAATGTCAAGAAATGTGCCGTAACATGATATTTAAATGGCTTGCAATAGAGCATTTTCATTTTCACCAAATAACAAGAGCGTCAACAGATGATAATATAACAGAGACAATGTTAAGGAAAATGCGACGTTCACGTTTTAAATTGCCTTTCACTTCAACCAATATACATAGGGTGGCGATTGAATTAATTTCAGGTATTTGAAGGAATAATAAAATCCACTTTTAACACCTTTTAGCTTCTTTGGATTAGAACGTCCTAAAATAACTCGATGTTTTCAATTTCGCTATACCTACAGTCTCTTTCACTTTGAATGAATGTTAAATTCAGTGTTGTTGCATTTAGAATCTGCTTTTAAAATTGTGCTAGTTACTTTAGCAACAAACTTTACACTTCAATTTTTAGCTATTTAAATCAGCCTAATTATGCGGGTATTCGGAAACTCTTGTCAAAATAAAAGACCATATCCGACAAGTTAAGTCAAAAAGGTACTGTCGAAAGTTTAAAATTTTTCGTTCTAAAGATATAACCATAATTGTGCACTGCTAGTGAACAACACTGTATTTTTTCATCTGTGAATTCCATTTAGCTCCCGTAGATGTGAATGCAAAATTTAAGTAATTCCTTCATTTTATTTAGGTGCTCTTATTTTGTGTTTGTTGGTGTAGTTTAAATTAAATAATTAAAATGTTGAATAAATAACACAATTCTTCGCCATTATCACATTCAGTTCCTTGTTCCTTCGGCTTCTTTGTAAATATCAAATAGGAATATACCACCGCTTTTCCACATTTCATTATAATGACTAGTTATTTTAATTATAATGGAGATAGCAATAGCTATAAAAACAAGATTAGCATTAAATTAAATTAATGAGAAGTTATTGTTTACTACCAGCAACCTTTGCTAGAGGTAACAATGGTCTAACAAAACTTAATTCCTATTTGAGATAAAAAGTTCTTGTATGCATTCGAGATACTAAAATGGCATGAATTATCAATCTAATGTAAATACTTGTCATATAGAAATATAATTTCTATTTATTGTAATATGTAGCCACTTCACCAAATACTTCAAAAGAAAAAAAATACAAAAATTTTCAGTGATGGAAAGCTATCGCAACAATGCCGATGCCAATGGTGCAAAATATTAAAAAAATGTTAGAATACTAGAAATGCATATTTTTTCACTTTTAAAAAATTTAGAAATTGGTGATATACAGTGTCACACAGAAAGTGCGCATCATATGGGAAAATTTTTTCATTAACATTAATTAAACTTTTAATTATGCCACGTGCTTGTGCTTTAAAAGTGATACCAAATGAGCAGTCACGTGACTTTTCTGGTCTGTCAAATTTGACATTTTTTCGGAAAATTTCAAAAAATGACCTTATTTTTTAAAATGTTAAAGGAAAAAGTTGTTTGTATTTTACTTTTTTACTCATGTACCAATTCTTAGCCGTCTGGTGGATTTTTTTTGTATTCTTTCAAAAAGAAGCGTATTCAAATGTTTAAAAATATTTCAAAAATTATTAAAAATGTTTCGGTACATAATTTAAAATTATATTTTTAAAATGTTATGTTACAAATTATGCTTTTTCCATAAAAATCAAATCTTTAACAAAAATATCCCTAACGGTTGATGCAAAGTTGCAATAATTTAAAAAATTGCCTTTATGTTTTAAGTTTTATTGATTTTTTATTAACTAGATTAATATTTGTGTCAAATCAAAAGAAAAAACTACAAAAAATTCTTGTAATTTTCTTTTAATTGATACTAGACAAAATGTCAGAATGAATTTGAACAGAACATTAACTTAGCGTGTTCTGGAAACAAACAAGCTGCCAAACCTTGTAACTCTTATGTTCGAAATTTGCTTCACAATACCATTTTTCGTTGATCAACAACTCATCAGCATTCTAAAATAATTTCGTGTTATGTTCATTGATTTTAAAGTAAAATATTAAGTCAGTTGCCCAGTTTCAATTAAAAGTAAATTACAAACATTTTTTTTCTTTTGATTGGATGCACCAATTAATATAGTTAATAAAAATCGATAAAGATTAAAATGCAATTGTAATATTTAAAATTATTGCAATTTTGCATCAACCGTTAGGTGTATTTTTGTTAAATAATAAAGTGATTATTATTATATTATTATTATTATTAAAGATTTGATTTTTTTAATTTTTTTTTATGTCTTTCTTGGCTATTAATTGGTATAAAACATATACATTGGTAAGTCAAATATACACGCACAAGTAAAGCCTGGCAATTTTTAAACAATATAAAAATTTAAACAAATTTAAAAGCTAAGACAATTCTCAATAATATATAATATAGTCATATAAATAGGTAATACAACTTTTTTATGGAAAAAGCAGCATAATAATTTGTAACTTAAACATTTTGAAAATATAATTTTAAATTACTGAAACATTTTTAAATAAGATTTGGAAAATCCGAATATACGCTTATTTTTGTAAAAATAGAAAAAAAACTGGGCACATGGAAAAAAAGGTAGAATACAAACAACTTTTCCGAAAAAAAATCTTCTATTACTCGTTTAAATTATCTTTCTAGGAAGAATTGAATATTACAATAAGACTTAACAGGGTAAGAAGGCGGTTAACTCCACAGTCATTGAGTGTGGACATGTGTACGTCTCACACAGATCACCCATAAAAGTATCTGGCAATGATTTATTAGTGAATTTTATTGAATTAAGAGTATTGAAAAATTAACTAAAAACATTGAGATCCAAAGAAAAATTTTAAATTAATTCTGTTATAATAATTATTAAAACTTAAAATCTTATAAGCATTTGGTTGCAAAAGAGACATAGTTAATTTATATCTCTTAAATGTGATCTATGTTTTAGGTGTTAAAAATACGAGAATCAAAATAGTTTTCCTGAAATTACCGCGACCCATGGCTCACTCTAACAACTGTTTTACGTGTTTCGAGAATGTATAGTATTCCATCGCATTAAAATATACTGGTATAGTTTTATTTTCACAAAACAGAACATAGTGGATTTATTCAACAATTCGAATACATATTGTTCCAAACAAACTTTAAATATGATATGTTATGGCAATATGTTTGTGCACTCACACTTAAATAGTTTTCAGTACGCGAAACACTATTCCAAAGTACATATTCAAAACACTATTCCAAAGCACAGTATAATAATTTATTATCAGCATCATTTTCTTCTACGTTGTGCTTTTTCAGTTTCTCAATAAGAAAGAGTACCTAAATTGTATGGTACATTTAAAAATGTTTGTACGAATACACTGTGATATTCATTTTATTGCTGTGCTAGTAATTAATGTTTTGTTAATTAAAAGTAAAAAATACAAATAATTTATTTTGTGATTCGACCTTGATTTAACAAAATTCCTGATAATGGACCTGTTGACTTCCGCAACTTTATTAACAATCAATCAACTCTATTAAGACAATTTTAAAAACTTGATATTTGATATTTTGACTGTCCGAATTAAGTCGAGAAATATTTAATAAATCTATAATTTTTCTTTAATTTCCAACACTCATCATAAATTGTACAACTTTTCTCTAATTCTCTAACTCCTACCGTTTCCAAGATTCCAATGCTATCCCATTCTTATCTTGGACACACTGCACCTATTTGTTGTCCAGTTATTATTTTATTTTTTATTATCAACGAATTCTCTTACATTACATTAGCAATTACTACATAATGTACTCGATTTTAAAACATTGAGGCTGATTTAAAGACTCGGTTTTAGACCATATTATTTTACGTTTTTATGTTGTACTTGCATATATTCCATTTTGTTTGTCTGCTGTGGATTTGGCGGAGATGATTGAGGTTGTTGCTGAGATCAGGAAGAGAGACTCTTGTGGAATTGATGGAATTGCGATTACAGTCAGTTTTCTCAGAGCCAATAATATAATAACATCGGAGCAGTTTGGCTTCCAGAGCGCCAGGAGCACTTCGGATGCAATATTTTCTTTTCTCGAGAATGTTTATTCACAGCTCAATGAGAATAGAGCAGTTGCCGGAGTATTTTGCGATTTTTCAAAGGCGTTTGATTGTGTAGATCACAGCATCCTTCTCAGGAAGCTTGAGTTTTATGGTGTTAGGGGTGCACCTTTGGACTGGTTTCATTCTTATTTGACTGACCGAAGGCAACTGGTCAGGTTTGAAGGTCGTATGTCTGATAGTACGTGTGTGCCTTGCGGAGTGCCACAGGGGTCTGTTTTGGGTCCTGTTCTTTTTCTTCTTTATATTAACGACATTACCACTATTGGACTAACGCTGTTTGCGGATGATACGACACTCCTTTGGCATGATAGAGATGCTAATGTTGTCAAAGAAAACATTCGAAGTGATTTCGGAAAGTTAAAGCAATGGTGCGATTCGAATTATCTCTCATTTAATTTATCAAAAACACATGTATTATCTTTTAATTTTAAATTTGATGATTTGCTATTTGAAAATAACCATATTAATAGTCCTAATTGTGTTAAATTTTTGGGACTCCAAATTGATTTAAAGCTGAAGTTTGATGAACATGTTAAACTGTTAGGCAAAAAGGTTTCATCTGGCTGTTATGCTTTGAGAGTTGTGTCAGGGGCTCTTGGACTGAAAGTTGCACGAAATGTGTATTTTTCTTTAGTGGAGGCGTATCTTCGATATGGAATAGCCTTCTGGGGTACTTGTAGCCAAACTTTGTTTAAGAGTATATTTACACTGCAGAAGCGGGCTGTTCGTTATATGTGTAAGACATATTTTACTGCAAGCTGTAGAGAATTATTCAAAAAACATCGAATATTGACTCTTACATCACTTTCCATTTTAGAAACTGTATGTCTTATTCATAAAAATGTAAGAAACATTAACAGCTCAGCTCCACCTAGTCACCCTTATCCCACGAGACTAGTTCAGCGGGTGCACTTGCCTATACCGAGGTCTGCCTTGGTAAAGAAATCACTCCTTTATGACAGTCGCAGAATGTACAATCATTTGCCGCCAAACTTGACGGCTGTAAAAAATCCCAAGCAATTTAGGGAGGCTGTTAATCGCGTTCTTCTTGAGAAGGCCTATTACTCGCTGGAGGACTACTTTGCTGATGCGTGGTAGTGTTTGTTTTGATTTTGTTGTGTTGATCCGCTTTTGGCTTGGTTTGATGATTTTAATGTATTATAATGTATTATGTCCTTTCTGTTCTCCTATTTGCATTTATATATATATTTACGTTGTGTTGTTATTTACATATTTTACTTCATGAATGTTTGGGGGATTTGAGATTTTACTCTTGCCTTCCTACTAACACTGACAACATAATGTAGTAGGTTTACGTATGTTTTTAAAATATTTTTGTTATATTGTGTTTCAAACGATTAATTACATTAATCTTGTACTTGTATACGTCTTTGTTATATATTAATTTAAGTATGACTTTGTCTACAAGAACTTTTGTGATTCTTTTATGACAATAAAGTTAAAGATAATATAATATATGCTTCCATTAAAATAATCAGTTATAACATTCACAATTCCATCAGGAAGCAATTAACTTTGCTGAGGTTTCCTGTCTATGGCTACAGACACATCGTTTACCCGCATATTTTTCCATTCTTATAGTATTGTTTCGAATATAACCTTTATCGCTTCCTTCCATTATTGAAATGAAAACACATTACATTTCCTCCACATCGTTTGTGTTTTGTTTTTTAGACAAAAAAATTAGTTGTATACATATCACCGAGTACATAAGTTTGAAAAACTTTTCCAAAACATCCCAATCTCATGCTGTCTGAAAAATGGGGTTGCTTTTAATTTAAACGCAAATTGCATGCCAGTTAGATTAAAAATACAGTGAGTGATATTTTCTTACCACTACAAAAATATTCTTTGGACTAAAAGATCTACAATATCTGTAGAACTAGCAATAATTTAAGGCCTTCGTTTGTTCAATTTTAAAATCAGCGAGATTTATTATTGTATTTCGCACCAGCTCTTATTGTTGTAACATTAAGCTTGTTAGTTATAAACACTTTTAAATAGAAGTGGAAGATATCAGATATTTTGAAGAGCAAACATTGCATAAAATCAAACTTTAACCTTAGAGAAATTAAGTACAACTTTTCTATGCAACTTTCTATCTTCTTCAGGAGTTAGGAAAAAATGATTAAAGCTTTCCTGGAACACTTCACACTAAAAACACTTTGGGGCTATCTCTATAATGCACATACATTATTTTATTTTAAATTGTTTTTTCAAAGACTTTCATTACATAAAAATGTAGTACGTATGTAACTGTTTTAAAACACATTTTCTTTCTATTACTTTGATAAATTGTAACGTTTAGCATAGGATATAGGAGAAGCCAACATGGAGCACTATATCATTTGCTTTTTAGTTGTATGCACTTGTTGCTCAGCTTAACAATGCAAGTTACTCCAGAGGCGTCCAGAATTTCGAGTTTTTTTTTATATCATAGTCATATTATAAGCAAAAATAGGATACCACCTGGTCAATTACTAGTTAACCAACAACCTATAACACGAATCACCAACTTTTGTTATTTGGGTGCAAACTTAAATGAACAGTGGGACCAATCGACGGAAATTAAGATAAGGATCGAGAAGGCAAGATCAGCTTTCGTCAAAATGAAAAAAATCTTTAACAGCCACGATATAAAACTGGAAATAAAAGTTCGTTTACTAGAATGCTACGTGTTCTCCGTTCTTCTATATGGCGTGGAGACATGGACCTTAACTGAAGCGTCACTGAAAAGACTCGAGGCATTCGAAATGTGGTGCTATAGACGCATGTTGAGGATTTCCTGGACAGACAGAGTCACCAACGAAGAAGTTCTACATAGAATGGGTAAAGAGCGCGAACTAGTCGTAACCATAAACCGTTGCAAACTGGAATACCTGGGCCATATAATACGTAATGAACAACGGTATGACCTACTTCGGATAATACTTCAGGGTAAAGTGCATGGGAAAAGAGGTCCAGGACGAAGAAGAATATCCTTGCTGCATAACCTGCGAAAATGGTTTAACTTAACCACTACCGGATTTTACAGGGAAGCAGTCAACAAAGTAAGAATAGCCATGTTAGTGTCCAACATCCGTAACGGATAGGCACCATAAGAAGATAGTCATATTATAATTTTTTAATCTTTCTTTATACTTTTGTACGGGCATTTTAAGAGTGAAAATTTTGTAGTATCTACATTTTGCTTTAAACCAACAAAAGGCAAGAAAATTCTAGAAGATAGATAGAGATAGAAAAATAGTCGGAAAGGCAAGAGCATAACATACTAATAAATGCCTTTTATTGCAGTATTAGCACAAATATGATTTGCAATACGGTGACTATAGTTCTGCTTTGCATGATGAACATGCGCATTGCAGGCTGTTCAGCTAATTCTTCAAAAATAACAATAATTTTGCAACAAAGCATAATAGATCCCTTATTAATTTACAAAACTAAAAGAAGACTAATATAAATAAACGTTTATAATAGCTTCGCTCGCGGAAATTATTCTGAACTGATTCCGAACTGAATCGCGACATTACAGAACTGGTTTTAAACCGCAGACGCAAGCGCAGACGCACCGCGAACGCAAAATGAACCAAAATCGAATCGCATAGCTGGATTATTTTAGTTTCACATTGTATCTCACTGCAACTGGATAAAACCCTTATATACAACGATAAAACATTAACAATAAATAAATATAACCAGTAAATAATTGTTGATTAGCTTCGTCAGTCAGTAGAATTGCAAAATCGATTCAGAACAGGTAATGAACTGATTTCTTATGCTCCCAGAACGGCAAACTGTTGATATCTATTACTAGTAGTTAGATAATTTTTTTAACACGAACGCGGAAAGCAAAGTACGCAAGCGTAGAAAACTAGAACCAGTTCAGAATCATCTCCGCGAACGAAGCTAACACTTTATCACATAGGATTAATATCTAATAACCAATTTTACTCACTCAAGCAGCAGAACCAAAATCTTTTTTCTAAAGCTTTGTTCGCTTTCGAGATTCCTCAACTCACTTGAATATTTGTTATCATTCCTATTTTATTTGATTTTTATTAAATTATTGCATTCGAATTACAATTCTGTCTTTCTACAAGACACCACTGTATATAGCTACTACTTATTATGAAACACAGAAGTATAATCAAATGTATTATAAATTAATATTGAAGTTAGTATTAATAAGCTTTAAATCTGGTAGTGAAATTTATAAAAAGCTTTGTGTTCAATTAGTGACAGGTAAAGGTATATCATTTCTTTGAAATAGGTCGCTCTTCTACTACAATTATTATTGCTTGTTATGAGAAACAAAGAATATCCAATTACGATTAATGATTTCTATAGCACATTATTACTGAAATTGTTATTTTTTTTTTATACAGAAACTTAAATTATTTTTAGCATATTATAAAGATATTCTATTAAAATCCTAAGGGTTCTGTTAGTTTCCCGCACAGGGTAAGAATTGTGAACGCGCTAAACAAAAATTTGGTATTTCGAAGTCGGAGAAACAAAACAAGAAAACTTTATTGCTCTTTGTTAGTAGATCATGTACGTAGACAACTTTCTTTTTGTATCTCGTAGAGAAATTTGGGACACCCTGTACATGATTTGATTCAATGGACTCAGTAAAGATTAATCTTCCTTTACTATACATAATTTGAAAGAAATGTCAATATAAGTTAAAAGTTACGGTATAGGAAGACAGTCTCCTCATTTGACATTGTGTCGATACATTTCTCATGAAGCTAGTTACTTAACTTTGTATTCGGCATAGTTTGTTCGTATGCATTCGTGGTTTCTGTTTAAGATTACTCTCTTCTGTTGAAGTTCCTGTGCCCGCCTTTGGAAGTTCAACAACAACTCCATTTAAAAATGAACATTTTTTGGAAAGCAATTTCAGCACTATTATGTTTTTATAACATCTCTATACGCAGTTTCATTTACGAGTAGGTATAACAATGAAAAACAGCTTGTTCATTTTCTATTACATGCAAACAAAACAGAAACTTAGAATCCCCAAACATGCCTTTTATACTTTACTTTTGTTATATAGAAATGTCTTTTTATTTGCATTTTTATTTCTATTATTATAATCATTATTTTGAAGCTACCATTTGTTGAAAATACGAGAAAGCAAGACGTTTTTCACTCTAAAGGTGCATAGTTTATTTTGCAAAAATTATAATTAAGCTTAACAACGAGTTATTTTGTTTCCGTATTGTTGTATGTCTTGGTTTCACAAAGAGCAATTTGTGTGAAATTATAACAAGCAGATCTGCATTTTATCTAATGATATTTTCGTTCATTTTAGCAAAGTTTTGATTGAAACTTTCCCAAGATTTTCAAACTACAAAAATTATTAACTGTGTCCACTATGAGCCTCAAACATTCCATTTGCCTGATTGAAAAACTTTCAAATAGTTATAACCCCATCATCTCAAATAGTATAATTTATTAATCTTTGACATACATAATTATTTTTCGATTACATATTTTATCGTGATTTTTAGAAATAATTTTAGTTAGTATAATTATATATAGTAATAATTATTTAATGTGCTTTAATTATGTCGATTGTCACTTTTAATGTAAATGAAATAACTATCCAATTTTGCAAACGGATAAATATATTTTATTACAGAAATTACTGAATGAAATATCAAAAACAGCTTTTGCAACTGCTACCAGGGTCAAATTAGTTTATTTTTCACCATAATTTAAAAAAAAAATGCGTAGGTTCTGCTTATTAAATCAAATTAATATTTGATCGTAATATCCTGCTCAAAGTTGTCGTTTCTCGTTCACTCGATTACCTGATGTGCTTTTCTTTTCCAACTTCCGCGCCCTTTATTCCAACGGGAATACCCCTGATGATAATATTTCGTTATGCTCGTCTTTTTATCTTGTTGTTCTCTGATTTCTCCGAAGCGATTTATGAAAAACTTCCGGCATGGAAAACTGAAAAGGAAATTTGTGTTTTTTATCAAGCAAAATGTCAAAGGAAAGAAAATAAAGTACAATTTTCCCTTTTGTATTATAGAGTATATACATATATATATAATTGAAAAACAGTTTCAACAGATCATTTTCGTATAATACTCAGCCAGTTTTAAAAATTTAGATGCCCTAGGCTAAGTAGTTTGTGGGGTTCCCCTAGTTCGTCATCTGTTGGACTGCCTAGTGACTAGTCGCTAGGGACCACCGGCTACAATCATTCCCGACGGCGAAAACAACGTTCAATTACCTACCCACGAAAAACTGTACTGTAGTAATATTTACAATTGAATAAAGATATTCATTGATAATTACCAATACTATGTACACTTTTGGCCTAGTGCAGTACGGCGCTCTTCCTGAGATGCAAGTTTGCCTGTAATCAGCGTCAAAGTTTCACCTATTAATTATTATTAACTCTGTAGTTTCACCTTTCCAATATTAGATCAAAGACGCTTAAATTAGATGTTTAAAAGTGTTATCATTAGCTAGCACTGATTTACATAAAGAAAATTTTTCGATTAAATTATTTAACAAAGAGAAAAAGACGAGGTTTGTAGAAATTGAGAGAGAATACAAAGGGGTCTACTTTAGAGAATAATAAAGGTTGTATAGAAAAAACGTCACTAAAAAGTGTAATATAAAACTGTATTTATGTTGATTTTTGTTTTTATTACAGTTTTCCTTCAGCTGTTTTATTCTTCTATTTCATCACAGAAAATGAAAATGTCCTGGATAATATTTGTTTGTGTTTTTCTCCTAACTACCTTGCATCAGGTGGAATTTTCCAGAGCAGCTCCGAGTTTGAGGAATGAGGACACATTTAGAGAATTAATGAAGCTGGACCAATTGTATTCTTCAATTGCAAGACCAAGGTAATAATTTTGCCTGAGTTTCTGTGATTTTTTTTAATTAAATGTTTATATATGTGTGCTTGTATAGAGTTTACATTGCAATAATCTTGGGATAGCTAATGTTGTTTATCTTAATATATGTTTTGTGCTCTATGTGTTTAAGACTATACCCTACTTGTTGTGAAATTATTTTACTAAAAATCACATCCCCTTCCATAAATTTTCAGACTTTAATTCGTATAATTGCTGAAATAGTGTAATAATGACAATCAATTACTGACCGAGACGACAGGATTGGTTTAAGCTTACTTCGACTTAATTACGTAATTAAATTGAGACGCGGCTATGACAGATACACTTCATCCAAATAGGAGGTTGTACGGTCTAATTTCACTTTATTTTGTAGGAAAAAATCATTCATATGAGATGGAAGCGGAATATTTAGTCAGTACTAAATTAAACCTTTAATTGCAACGCTCTTTTGCAGGATAGAGGACTGTCGAATCTAGAGAATGAAAGCCAAACAAATCTCATAGACAAATTTGTCTAGCTCTGCAAAGCAAGGCAACTGAAGAAGTACTTCTGGATTTAACTCCTTTCCATATAATTTTTGCAAAAGACTTTATACAGATTAGATTATACCACTAAAGGTATACCAGCGGCATAATAAATATAGGACAGCAGACTCCTGGTGGATTTTGAAAGTCACAGAATTTTAGGATTGATATCTGATATAAAGCCTTCAGCAAAAAATTATATTATATTATATTATATTATTTTGAGCAGTTGTTTGAGTTTTCATTAGTTGATGAGTATGCAGTTAAGGATTTTCTTTTGCAGATTAAAACCAATGCAATTGGTCCTGATCGGATAAATGTTGACATGCTGTTGTTCTGTTGTCCTCGTATACTTCCTTTTATCACACAGATAGTTAATTCTTGTTTATTGTCTGGTGTCTTCCCCGATCTCTGGAAAATCAGTAAAGTTAATCCGCTGGCCAAGATTAGGGATGCCATTGATTTTGGTAACCTTCGCCCAATATCTATAATGTCACCTCTTTCGAAAATTTTGGAAAAGGTCATGGCCACACAAATTAAATTTCATTTAACAAAACATAATATACTACCGTCGACACAGTCCGGGTTTCGTAAGGGCTTTAGTTGTACGACTGCACTTCTTGAGATTGTAGACGACATTTTGCGTGACCTGGATGGTGGTAAATCTTCTACTCTACTTCTAATTGATTACTCTAAAGCATTTGATACTCTCAGGTTTCTTTTCAGGTGCTATAGATTTTCTCTACAGTTATCTACATGGTCGTAGTCAGTTCGTGGAAACTCAAAATGGTTGTTCTGACATAGGAGGCATATATTGCGGTGTTCCACAAGGATCGATTCTGGGTCCCTTATTTTTTTGCTTATATACGTCAAATCTTCCATCTTGTCTAAATTTTTGTAGCCCCTATATGTACGCGGACGATAGTCAACTTAGATTTTCATTTTATACAGAGGATATCGTCAACGCATGTAAACAAATACAACGAGATTTGACGTCACTTTTGTCTGGGTCAGATAGACATAATTTAAAAATAAATTCATCCAAGACAAAGATGTTGGCGTTTGGTAGGAACAAGACGTTGGTTCATCAGGGTCTTATAGTTGATATGATTGGCGACACACCTATAACCTATTTTAATTCAGCTAGGAATTTGGGAGTTGCGATGTATTCGGATCTCCGTTTTACAGGCCATGTCACAAAATGTATCAGTAAGGCCTATTCTGCTTTGAAAATGCTGTACCCACACAGACATAGTCTCACTAAGCATTTGAAAATCAAACTCACAGATGCACTTGTTTTAAATAGCTTTAATTACTATGATATTGTCTACGGCCCTTGTTTACTTCAGTCTGATAAGGATCGTATTCAAAGGCTGCAAAAGTCTTGCTTGAGATACATATACGGTATTAGGAAATATGATCCAATAAGTCACAAATTGATCTGCGCAAAATGGCTGTCAATGAAAGATAGAAGATTTCATCATGCTGCCTGTTTTTATCATTCATTGATACTTCACGAACATCCTCCATATTTATATCGGAAAATTGGCTTTAGATCTGACGTGCATAACCTCAACCTCAGGTTTAGAGGACTTTTATCGCCACCTCCTCACCGTACATTGTTGTTCGAGCGCTCATTTACTTACAACATTTATTGCACGTATAACGGAATTCCGCATAATTATAAGACTTATAAGACTTCGACGTTTCGATTAGTACTACGAAAAAGTCTATTGAATTTGGTATAAATATTGTTTGATAATTTTGGTTTTGGTGTTTATTATCTATTTTATAATTGTGTTGTCCAGATGGTATATATATATATATATATATATATATATATATATATATATAATCTGTCTTTTTGGGTCATAAATAATTATATTTCATTTTCTGGGTTAGAATACACATATCAGTTTTACTGCCTTCTAACCCTTTTTGCAGATATTTTTTTTTCTTGTCTCTGTTGTAATTTTTTGTATATTATGTTGTATATTACGTCTGCAAATAAACTGTTTATTATTATTATTATTATTATAACACGCCTTATATTGTAGATTTTACATTATAATGGAGTTGTTTAGCTCTTTTTGACTCTCTTCCCTTCGACTTAAAGACATCTTCTCTGAATGGCTAATCTGGAGTTTGCTCAGTGGTCCCAACCTTTTCATGACGTTGATGATCTCTCTGGGGCCAATTCCCTTGCTTCATAAGTCACCCTTCCCAGGTATTTCAGCACACCAGTGGCATTCAATCGCATAACACGTGTTCAAACGTCATTTAGCGTCCCCACACACGCTTTATATGGTCCTATTCCTCAGTAGAAGACGTGAGAAATCACCCATTAAAATAACGTTACTAAAAATATTAAACTCTTATATGAAATATGAGTAGGTTGTGAGCCGTAATATACTCCTATCTGATGGAGGGTGTGGGAGCTGTTTTTTCTTAAAGCAATAACGGCCCTGCATATAATATTCATATAAATAGAGAATTTTTGCATAATTTTTGCGAAATATTGCACCCGCAGGTAATAAACATCAATTAAAGCCCATATAATATACGAAAATTAAAATTTATGTATTTTTTTCTATATGAAAATACTGATTTTAATGAAATTTTACGATGCACACACCTTTGAATGGTAATATCAAAATAATATTTTATTTTTATGTTTCAAGAAATTATGTTGTTTTAATTAAAACCTATTAAAGATAATATATACCCTACTCTACAAAACAAACAAATTATATTTAAATATCTTCTGCCTTAATATGTTTAAGAGCTTCGCTTAATTAGAGGTTCTTTTATCAAATACAAATTTATTAGTTACATGCGATCTTACCAGGTCGTAAAATATACGACGTGTCCAAATAAGCACCCATGCTGTATTTTAAAAATGTTTAGCCCTATATTCTGTAATTTTGTTCCATAACACAACCTTTGAGTAATATACAGGGTGTGCAATATTTAAGGAGGTGACTTCACAGGTCATTTTGTGAAAAAAAGTTTCTATAAACATACGTCCGGAAAAGCACTGTTTCCAAAATACAAAGTTTTTTGGTAATTAAAGGTTTCTTTTAATTACGTCAAATATCTCGTTACTGATTCCTTTGAAATTTGGCAACGTTGTTGGTAGAAATGAGCATACTAGATTAAAATCATTAAGTCCAGTGGCGTTAATATAAAATGTACGCCACTGAGTGTTATTTAATTTCGATATTGTCTTCAGATAAATCAATTAAATCTACAACTTTTTTATCTCTTGAATATTTGCCAATAATTCAACTAAAAATAAACACATGAGATATCAGCGATTTGCAGACAAAAGAATTTTAATTGTTTTAGCAAAAATCGTGCGTCGGACGAGAAAAAACAACAGATCAAATTTGCTCAGAAGTAAATCGGAAATCAAAAACTAATTTCCGTTTTAAGGCAAAACAGTGGCGTACCATTTTTTATTCAAAAATGTCCAATCAACGTCCTGTACCGACGCCACTGGTACAAATAAAAAAAACTACATCATAAAATCTGTCTAGATGTATACAGGGTGGCACAACTGCTGCATAAATTTCAGAATCGATAGATAATCGACAAATAATGTGAGTTTAGTTAATAAACTATGTGCGAAAAATGCTTCGTTACAAAGTTACAGGGTGTTGAAATTTAAGAAAAAAATTTGAATTTTATTAATATCTTTATAACCAATTGAGATATTTCAACGAAATTTGACACATGTGGAGAGGTAATCTAGCTTCATTTTTTCATGTAATAACATTATTTTTATTTCCAACAGTGGCGTGCGTACGGCTACCGATTGCGATATTTATAATGAAAAAACAGATACGCCACTGGTTTATATCAAAATGAAAATTATATCTGCAATTCTTGTTCAATTTAAAAGAAAAAAGTACTCTTAGCTTTTTTTCGTATGACGCAACATTTTCGAGTAAAAAAATAAAAATCGTCTAAATTAAATGTATTGAAAACCAACATAAAAATAAAATATTATCATTACACGTTTTACACATATTTAACAGATTTTACAGGTTTTTTTTTTGCAGAAACTGTTCAAAATGACATTGTCAATACATAATTGGTAAAAGGCGCATAATGATCAATTAGCTTTGATTAAAACAAAGCACTTGTTTACGAAACAGAAATGTCAATCATTTTGTCACAACAAATTTGTGTTGCATTTAAGTGTTCTTTTTAGTGTTAATAATAATGCCGCGGCTATTTTGTAACCAAGAATACGGTTTTTGCGAAGAAAATGCAGTAGCAGCAGCAAGGGAGTATGCACGCAGATTCCCTAATAGACGTCATCCAATGAGAGAAGTTTTCTCTCAACTTCATCGGGCATTTCGAGAACGAGGTTTAAATACTACTACTACATAAAAAAACAATAGACAGCGCCCTAGAAGAAACAATTTGGCCGATGAAAGGCGTATTTTAAGAACGTGTGATCGAAATCGAAACCTAAGTTCACGAAGAACTGCTGTCATGCTTAACATATCAAGGTCAACCATTCTTAAGTCACTTCATAAAGATGGTAGAAAGGCTTACCACTTTAGGGCTGTGCAAGATGTATTGCCTGAGGACTATGTTAAAAGGCATAACTATTGCAAATGGTTATTGAAGAAAGTTCAAGTAGATAGAGATTTCCTGCATAAAGTTTGCTGGACTGATGAATCTTCATTTACAAGAACTGGTATAACGAATTACCACAATTTTCATATTTGGTCACAACACAATCCATACGAAGTGCAAGCGAGAAAGTTTCAACACCAATTCACTGTGAACGTGTGACTAGGAGTAATATCCAATAATCTCCTCGGACCATTCTTTTTACCAGCTAGGCTCTCAGCACAATTATTTTTAGACTTTTAACAGAATAATTTAAATGATTTAATGGATGACGTGCCACTTCATTTACGTGCGAATGGTTGGTTTCAAATGGATGGAGCACCAGCACATTTCGGGCGGAATGTGAGAAACTAGATAACAGAGCATTACGGAAATCAATGGATTAGCCGTTTTCTTGGAGAAGTCGAAAATAATAATGAGGGACCTACATCTTGGCCCCCAAGGTCGCTTGACTTGACTCCACTTGATTTCTTTATTTGCGGCTATGATATGTTATTTTTATGTTGATTTTCAATACATTTGGTTTAGACGATTTTTATTTTTTTACTCGAAAATGTTGCGTCATACGAAAAAAAGCCAAGAGTACTTTTTTCTTTTAAATTGAATAAGAATTGCAGATATAATTTTTATTTTGAGATAACCCAGTGACATATTGGTTTTTTCATTAAAAATATCGCAATCGGTAGCCATACGCACGCCACTGCTGGAAAAAAAATAATATTATTACATGAAAAAATGAAGCTAGATTATCTCTCCACACTAGCCAAATTTCATTGAAATATCTCAATTGGTTATAAAGATATTAATAAAATTCGAATTTGTTTCTTAAATTTCAACACCCTGTAACTTTGTAACGAAGCATTTTTGGCACATAGTTTATTAAACAAACTCACATTATTTGTCGATTATCTATCGATTCTAAAATTTATGCAGGTAAAAGTTGGATAACCCTGTATAAGTTGTGACCCAAATTTCACAGAGATATCTGAACCGGATTGCCTCTTAATCTTATTATAACCTTCACACTTTAACTGTAAGGAACCTTCAACATAAAATAATATTGAAAGGGCTGATGAAACAATTTAAAATTATCTTTTATTGTGTGTACATTTTCTTTTTATTTGCAAAACCTGCACAGCTTCTTTTATAAGTTTTTCTTCAATCCAACAAAGAGCTAAATTTATCCGTTAGTCTAAAACGTGATGGTGTTAGGTAGTGTGCGAAGTGCTCCCTTGTCATCTGAAGTTGGTCCAAAAGTCCAGAGGGCGCTGAATATGCTTAGACTACAACAATTGGACAAACTGTATGCGGACAGATCACGACCAAGGTGAGAAATTAGTATCACAAAACGTAGTCTTTATTAGCTTAGAAATGTTATGTATTATTGTGGTTTAAAATAACTGAAATATTTTGCACATTTGATAAAAAAACTCCATAATGCAATAACATCCCAATTTATATGAAACGGAAGGATTTGTAGCCAATTTCTTTGCTAACGTTTAGTTTTTATTGTCTATATTAAGAAAAAATAAAACAAATTATTTTTGTGAATTATTTTATAAGTTATATGCATGTAAAAAAAGGTCAAAAATATGATTTTGGGATGGGTTTATGCGGAATTTAATTGATTTTAATATATCCATTATCCCTCTAATTTTATGTTACCTATTTAATTTTAGCAATTGTACTGTTTGAGTGCAATTTTTTTTGATAATTTATTGAAACAGATCCAAACACTATGGAAAAATTAGTTACTTCAGCTAATGTCTTTAATTTCTGCTAGGCTTTATATGTCCTATACTAAAAATAAATTAATAAAATAATTTTTAATATTTCGTTGTATTGTGCTTGTATATGTGTGCAAAAACTGTGTGTCACTCATTAGATATTATATGAAGTATTGTAATAAATAGCACATTGTCAAGAATATTTTATGGTTTTTCTATCTATTTCAGATTCGGAAAACGTGGTCAAGCTGGTTATGAAAATAACCATAATGTCAACAGTGTGCCAATGCAATCATCTGACTATGAGTTTCCGGTAAGGATACATACTATTGTTTTTGGATACACGAAGTAGCTAATTACTTCACCCGTTTAGGAGACAAAATCGTAATAGTATACCTATTATTAGGTACTATATCTTCCATAGAAGCGAAGCATTTAAATTACAATTTACAATAATAATATTACGTAACAAATAAACCAATAAACTAACACTGATGATGCCCTCAAAACGTATAAGTATGAATGTTTCAAGGATACCTAGTTAACTGATAAGTTAAGAAGATGATTTCATGTGCTTCATTTTAATTTTATATCGACAATATTTCATGCAAATTATCTTTTCATAAAATTATAAATTATTTGCAAAATATATGAAAAGCTAACAATAGAGTGTAGCTTAATCCAATTTAAAGTAAATATTCCTATGAGCTTACAAATTAATCAAAATCAACCAAGCTGAACTTATTTAGACACTCAATATAAAATTACTAAAAAAATTAATGATTGATTATTTGATTCTAGAGTACAAACCTTTGACTAGATTAGATATTAAATTTGAAAGATCATTTCATTCACTAATGAAAAATACTATTCGTCTATTAGTTTTTATTCACAAACTGATATCAACTAATTCCCATCCATCAGACTTAGGTTATTGAAAAATATATGATCACATCCATCCATCTGACGGCTCTCATGACACTGTCACTTTAGGTTATTATCACTTTTTCAGTAATATTACTTCAAATATACAATGACAACTTCTAAATTGAATACAACTATATGGAATAACCATTTTATAACACTACAATATACAACAGGTTGATCGAAATTGATCTTAAACATGAAAATAATGCCGAAAACTCTTAGGCTATTAATGTAAACAAAGAAAATAATAATAAACTATTTGACACAAGCAATTTGTCTGTCGTTAGAAAAAACATCTTACCCAAAACCAAACTATGACGTGAACTAGAAGTGTCAACTAAACTAAAATAAGTGACACCAACGTTAGAAAAAAATACTACCAAATTATGACAAACCAACGAACCATAAGAGAGATATATGGTATCCTGAAAAATAACGTCCGCCGCTATTAACGTTAACGTTAATTTAACACCAACGATTTTCAAATAGAGAGATGTGGTAGTTCTAAAAAATAACGTCACCTATGATGACAATCATATTATAGGCAGCCATTTTTACCTATCTAATATATTTATAGTAGGTATTTAGTATAAAATTTTATAGAGTTATTGAATATGGCAAGTGGATTTATTATTTAAACTAAGTATTTATCAGATTATAACAATATTAATTAATAAGCAGCATATACAGGGTGAAGCAAAAAAACATTAATTAGCCGACATTTAACAAATTTTCTAGATTGCAATCGAATAAATTTTAAATGTTTAGAAATATTTAGCATACACTTTAATTTTATATACGGGGTGAGTCAAAAATGTATTTGTTTATTTTTTTTAAGGTCAAAAAAGTAATATTTTGAATAATGTTTTGATATAGATTTGAATTCATGATTTCTTTAGCGTGTAACTATAAGCTCGTAGAGGTGATCTACGGGGTAACTCAAAAATGTTTATATTTATCTTCAATATTTTTAGGAGTTATATAGATTTTTGAATTTTTTTTTATAACCCTCAATGATTTTTGTCATAGATAAAACTACCACAAAACGACTGGGAAATCACGCAGGGATTTCTTGTACATATATTATAACATCTGATAATTGCTAAGACCGTTATTTTTTATAATATTATAAAAGTCAGTGGTTAGTTTACTGACTATAGTCATAAATATTCTAGAAGAGATAATTAAGATATTTTCAAACCTAAATGGCTGCTGAAAATGTTTCACAATGTAGAATTTTACTAAAATGAAAAGAGTATGTTTTAAAATAGAAGCAGGTAATTACCAGAAAGTCGCATAAAGTTTTATTTCCCTACTATGCGAAAATCACAGCTACGTATAGAAATTTAATGTTATCGCAAATTTTAAAACAATCTCAAAACCAGTTCTGCCATTTAAATTTATTTGAGGCAATCTTAAATGTAGCAGAAACATTTTATTAAAAGTTTTATACATAATGAAACAAACATTAAACATAATATCAACTTTGATATCATCATAAGGATGGAAAACATTATATCCACTTTTCGGGGACATGCAAAAATATTGAAGAGGGACGACCAGTCGACTATATTTCGCGTGGCCCCTCTAACGCCAATTGACTTAATAATTTTGATCAAGTTAGGGCCGTATAAGCTCCCTATTTCTAGCAACAACGTTGCCAAATTCAAATAATTATGCCAGTCACTTTTTAGAAATGCCTGCTGCCTTTCAATGTCTACACATATATGTATGTGTAATTTCTGTTTTTAACTTTTAAGTGCTGAAACAAGGTGCGTAGCAAAGATAAGCAGGTTATAATATGTAATTTTTGAAGACGAAATTCTTAATAAACTCAGGACGTGCATGTTAAATCCACATTTATGTTGGATAAATTAGTATAATTTTTTATTTTATTTTGATTTAATTATCTTGGAATATCTACAGTATCCTTAATGAAAATACAGGATTCATTAATTTTATTTATGCATAATTAATTAAATTTTAGGAATGTAGTTATATTTATTATATTGTTTATTTAATCAAATAATTAGCTATAACAATATTTTTATTTTTGATCTGTGAAAGCATCAATTAGTACATTTATTGTGTGCCAAAATTTTGTAGAATTTTAATACCGCAATTTTTATTTATAACGTATAGGGTTAGATAAAAGTTTTATAAAATTATGTTGAATTGTTTATAACGAAAAATCAATGTTTTTATACAGAATCTATAAGAGAAGAAAGTCGTAGGATTATACGACTATGTTCTGTAACATACGATGATCTGGTAAGGATTTAGTCTCAATTTTTTGCCAGCGAATTAATTGTTTTAAACTTTCCGAAGCACTGTATCAGCAAATTAATGGAAAATCCGACATTATTGAAGTTGATAATGTGAGGTTAATTAACATGTTCATCACAGGCATGTGTCGTCTCTTTGCGGTAAACAACAACTTTAAAATTTAAATTAATAAATATATTACCATGACATATGATATTTTAAATAAATAGAAATTAACCTCTGACTACAAAAAAAAAACTATTGAAAACGACGTTAAATCATTTAATTATTTTGGTTTTCTCTCCGTATCCGTTAAATCATTTATATGTCATATCGGACCAGAACCCGCAACTGGCATATCGTTTAGCACTGCCAAAATTAATTAAAATTATCCTGGTTTAGTACATTTGAAGGAGTTCATTGAACCATCGGAATCAAGGGCCAGGAAATTGTTGGGTATGAGTAAATCTCATCTGCATTGCCTGATTGGGTTAGGTCTCAATAATAGTAATAACAAAATACAATATTGGCAACAAAAAAACAAAGAACAAACCTTAAAAGTAAATATATATATATATATAAAATACAGATGCTATAAAAGTTCAAGTTCAGTTTATACAGATGCTGATATTGACCTTCACGTTATATAACAATGATGTGTGTTTATTGGGGAATTAGGTCATAGGTTTAATCAGAAATGAGATAACTCTTTTCCACTAGCCAAGCTTTCGGAAATGTTTATTTCCTTCTTCAGGGCTAAAAAAATACATACAAAAATATTTTTTTAGCCCTGAAGAAGGAAATAAACATTTCCGAAAGCTTGGCTAGTGGAAAAGAGTTATCTCATTTCTGATTAAACCTATGACCTAATTCCCCAATAAACACACATCATTGTTATATATATATACAGGGTGACATAGAAAAAAGTACATTGCATAGTGCCACACAATAGAGGCCACTAAAATAAGATTAAAAGTTCCCATGAACACGGGTCCGCAAGGCCTTCGGTTAAAAGTTACAGGTGTTGAATTTTAATTTTTTAGTTTTTTGAATATCTTTAGCCAGAGACGCAAGAAATAAATAAAATGTGGTATACAGGGGTTTTTTGTCATGCTAAATTCAAATATGATCTTAGTTTTGTGATTACTGATAGAGAGCGCTATATACAGGGTTCCATCCCTATTGAATCGGTGGTAATTTTTTATACCTTTAACAATTATTACATTAGTTTGACAAGTGTCATTATGACACATTATTTAATTTTTATTTATCATTGTTTTTGCAAAGGCGCTTTTTGAATAATTTGCGTGCATTGTCGGCTTTTAGATGCATTTGTACTGGAACCATTGCTTCTAGCGACTTGGACAAGGTATACCTTTCTTAAGTATAAAAGAAGGGATAACAATTTTTTTCAGTCGAAAATGACATACAGTGTATAGCAAAAAACTTACGACCGATTCAATAAGGATGGAACCTTGTATGTAGCGCCCTCTATCAGTAATCACAAAACTAAGATCATATTTGAATTTAGCGTGATAAAAAACCCCTGTATACCACATTTTATCCATTTCTTGCGTCTCTGGCAAAAGATATTCAAAAAAACCCAAAAAAAAATTCAACACCCCGTATCTTTTAACCGAAGGCCTTGCGGACTCGTGTTCATGGGAACTTTTTTTCTTATTTTAGTGTCCTCTATATATATATGAAAAACTAATCAAAAAGAAGAGAGAAAAAAATCTAAAATAAAAATACACATCGAATTACCTAGAAATTAATTGAGAGATAATTGGTTTCCTAAATTTTTTAAAACTGTCATAAAAAATGTCACCATAATTTAGAACCTCATTACAATGTCTAGAAATCGTCGAAATTGGTGTTCTGAATTGATAATTTGTCCTAGGGGTTTCAAGTTAAATTATTTTTCATGCGAGTCCTTGGCGAAGGTACTGAGATGCGCATTTTTTCTAACGTAATATTATCAAATGTCTTACTAGTAATAATTTTAAATACAGTATTCATCAGATAATAATTTCTTAGATTTACATAATAGTCCAAGGTATGTTGATTATACAATAGAAAATACTGCCTGTCTGACAAATTTTCTTTGTACCCTCTCAAGCATTAAGATGTATTTCGTGTACATAGTTGACCAAATAATAACAGCACAGTACTCCAGTTTTGACCGTACAAACGCATTATAAAGCTAAACCAGAGTTTTCATATTTTTAAAATCCTTTGATGCGTTTGTTATCTGGATAAAGTGGTCTGAGAATGTCAGTCTTCTGTCAAATAACACCCCCAAGTCAGTTCTACATAATATTTTATTGTTAATCGAGTATGAGAATTGTATCGTTGTTTTTATACATTGATAATTTATAGTTTTACATTTTGGTATATTAAAAGGCAAACGATTTTCAATGGAGAGATAGACTCTACGTTCAACACGCGCAAAATTGTACTTAATCGGTTTGAAAATTTTCATGTCATCAGCAAACAAACAACATTTTCTAAACTTCACCACTGCTATGAGAAACAGAAGAGGACCTAGGGTGCTTCTTATGGCTAAGATGTGCGAAAACGTGTCTTCTTGTACCTAGTGATTGTCTTTAGTTGAAGCCATTTACTCTAAATATTATGCATCACTTTTCCTGAAAACTAAAATCATTTTCAGTTACATCAGAAAAAAGTAAAATGCGTACACCACTGGTTGCTGTCACTAATATTTAGATATTACTCACATAAAAATAAGACTGAAATATAAATGTGAGCATAAAAAAGCTGTAGTTAATCTTACTTGCTCTACTAAATAAACTAATCGTATGTATGTAAATTAGATATCAAATGTAATTTCTCTATATAAGAAAAATGTAAGAAAATACATAATATTACAGAATGTGTATTTAAATAATTTCACTTTCTACTAAAACATGAAGCGTATAATGCTTATGAGTAAAATTTAATATTCAGAAAATAAACGAAATTTTCTGACAAGGAAGATAAGCAAGTACTCGTATAACGACTACTTACTTCACAACAACATACATATGACTTTTGATAAAATACAGTGTGTATAAACTTGAGACAACATAAATAAATCAACGTCGTCTAACGGGTGAAAAACTACAAGCGGAAGATACTACCAAATAGAAAGACTAATGTATAAAGACAACAATAAATTTAATATTAGATCTGACAGCTGCTCAGTAGAAGTCTTTGTTGAAATCATTACAAGCTTGCCTTGTTGCTTTAGCTCTAGCCCGCGCACAAGTCCAAATTATATACACCAAGAATCAACAATTCTGGCTAAAATGCACAAATTTGCTCTCCAATATTGTCCTCTAGTTCCTCCAGCGTCGTTCTAAGCACCATTTTCTTTTAAATACAATATTTAAGTATAAGCGTCTGTTCCAGAAAGTCGCGATAGACCTCTCTGGTAGGTCTTCCTGGTAGACATACGGGTCCAATTAAGCAGTCACCCACAGTTCCAATCCAAACGTTTAACGAGAACTGATTTTGAACATAATTTTCAAATATCGCATGCGGATTTTCATCAGTAAACAAAATCAACATCAGTAGTTGAGGAATTTCAACAATTTTGTGCCAAAGCCATTGACAGAATGGCAAATCAACAGGAATAAGTGGTCTGGATATAACAAATTGTCCAACCCAACCCAACCGTGTAGGATCCGGTCATCAAACGCGTTAGAACGGACACAGAACGGGCACGGAACGGTGTTGATCCGTCTAGTGGGCGTTAGCAGAGTTCGCAGTGCTTTTTTCTGCCTGATACGTTTATAGCACGGTCATAGTACGGCACGATATAGTGGGCAGAGACCTTAAGAATGCGCCAAACAGTACTACCTATTACTTACATTCAAAACCTTTTCGAGTAGAAGTATCTGGAGTTTCTTCAAATATATGTTCAGCACATCCTCTTCCATCTCTACCGTTCTTGCTGTCTTTGGCCTTCCTGCTCCTGCACTTCATTTTAGTTTGCCTGTTTCATCAGGAGCCATACCTGTAGGAAATCTTTCAGTGTACAACCGCCTAGCTTCTAATGCATTGCCATCAGCGAGTCCTGAAATGAAGTGCATGTCGTTCATCTCGGCATTCATGTTAACAGACTTCAACAAATTTGACAGACATGGACATGTTAAATCACCCCTTTAATTATTGCTGTGTTTTTTCGAAACACCATGAATATCCATATAATTCATTGCCCTGTTATATCAATCTATATGTAATGGAAGGGTATGACTACGATTCCTTCTTACCGCAAATTTTTTTCATTGCAAACATTTAACTAAATGTTTTACGACACATCGGTTTTAACAAAACCTTGCCGTAATTAACTGGGATTATAAATTACTAAAAATATTTCAGCTTCAAATTAAATACATTATCATATAATGTAAGATGTTTGAAGCTAATTAATTTTTTACCGCTGTGGAAAAATAATTTTTCTTCTACCCTTGCTTCTAATTTGACAAGTGAAATATGTTGATTGTCTGTGCAAAAAAGAGGGTAAGACAATATTGTGTTCTTATATTATTGCTTACAATAATTTATGCAAAATAAGAGAAAAGGGTATTTGAAAACAGTTTTGTTTTACCTAATTTTAGAGAACAACAAGATAAAAAAACCTATCAACATTTGATAGATGTTAGTAGTAACTCTTTAAGATGATATCCTAATAATTATTAAGTTTTTTCCATAATATATGACTACAGTGATCGTATAATATATAGGGTATCCCATTAATAACAATACTAATATCTTTAAAAAATAATATTTAAATTTATGGGCACTCCACTGATTTCTAAAATAATATTATCCTGTTTTTTTTATACAATATGATCTCCCTCAACTTGAATACACTTATTCTAGTGATCCTCCAATGATCTTATACCATCTCTGCACTAATTTTCCGTCCTCTGGGTAATAGATGTGACTTTAAATACGTTTCAAGCAACCTTTTACCAACTATTTTATTTAGTTATAAATGGATATTAATACCGCCCTCATACACGTAAGTTAAAGAAAAGTTAATCAACAAAACTTTTATGATGTTTATGTTATGCTGAATATTAACTAGGTTGCGTTGAAACATAATAACTTGCAAAGTTTTCCTTTTTGTTGCCATAATTAATGTAAGCCTTTTTCAATTCACGCCTTAAATATAGGTATATTTTAAAAAAAGAATAAAGATCTTATACGATTCTTTAAGAGAGCACGTTATATATTTAAATTTGTGGTATGTACTTTATGAAACTCTATTCGTTAGAAGAATTTATAATTATATACTTTTATACTCTTTAAAAATATTATATAAAATATAGGTACCTACTTTAATCAGTAGGTACATGAAAAGCCATATATTTTGTTATATCTTCAAAAGAAAAAGATCTAAAAATAAATTTATTAATCATGAACAATTTCTAGAAACTAAAAATCGGATATCATAAATTATCATCATAATGAGAGCCGTTATGATACAGATTTTTATAACGATACAGATTTTTAACCAATAGAAACCCATAATTTTTATATTTTTTTGGAAGTTTTCTTGAAGTTTTTTTTGTTGTAAGAAATTATAAAAAAAGAAGAAGATTCTGTTGCCTGAAGAAGACAACGTAATGGTGTCGAAACGTTGTACGGAAAAAAAATGTGACGTGAAATAAATTTATTTCAAAAAACTAGTTTCATCTGAACTTCATTCCCAAGAAAATCGACTAGTAAAAAACATAATTTTTATGCTGTGCATTTGACGTTTGTCAATATAAATATATTTATAGTTCTTCATTATTTATCGGGTGTAGAAAAAATTGTGTATACAACTTTCATGTAATTGTTATTAATACACTCGCATAAACCATACGAAACTCACCTTCGGCTCGTTTCGTATCCCGGTTCATGCTCGTGTAGTAATAACCATCATTACATGATCATATACTATTAAATGTTTTAAAAACATTATTAAATTTTTTGAATTGTTTAGCCTATTGGTCAACCCATCGTGGGACACCGTTTATAAAACAGAATTTTGAGTACGTCTGTTTCAGACGAAACATACATTTGAAAATAGAGCAATAATAAAAAATATATAAAATTGAAAATTTAGTTGAATATAAATTTTAATTGTCTGTCTGCGAAATTTTGGTAGTGTGGTTAATGGGTTGTAGACAATGTTAAGAAAAAAACATTTTATTTCATGCCGACGTTTCGGTAATGTTTATCTTGCTCGACTAATATACAAGAGCATTCATGATACAATATTGACATGACATCTCAAGATACTTAAAATATATAGACAAAGAAGATATTTAATTATATACTCGTATATAAAACCAAAACAACGATTTATGCGTTTCTTATATTCTAATTTATACAATCAAGATATGAAGCATATACAGATAAACTCATTATACAATATAAACAAATACTTAAAAATAAAAACAACAGACAAAAATCCATCAAAACACTTACATAATAGTTTTTCTGTGTCGAAAATTTTAGAATGAAAAGATGCACTGGCCACAGAACACATAAATAAGAGTATCTTTGAATTATTTTTATGCGAATTATAATCAATAGCTTTGTGCGAGGCACCTTTGCAGAACACATTTTTATGTGCGATCATGGTAAACATATTTTTTATACAATCTCAAAATTCATGTGAATATTAATGAATTCAAAATATATTTAAAATGATTACAAACATGACACTTCTAAATATTAAAATATATGACCCTAATTAATTTCTCAATGTCGAAAAAAGCAACAAAATAGAATTTACGCAGTGTTTCTGGAAATTTTATAACTCGAACTGGATTTGATTGCATCTGAAATATCTCGCATTATTTTCAAATTGAATATAAAAAAAGTTATAAACAGTTATTGTATATTTTAATGGGATATTAAAAATATAATTAATTGCCTTAAAATGAATCGAATGGATGTCTTTTATATGCTTGAGAATTGTTGCTTGATTTTATATGAACTTAAAAAATACTAGTATACTTTATTACAGACATTTTGCATATAATCGCAGGATAACTCATGTTACTTTCATTACATTAGTACATGGTTTGGCAAAAATACAGATTAGCTTTCATTTCTTATTTTTGCTTGTGAATTAATAGATGGAACATTAAACTGTTTAATCTAAACATCAGTTTAGTAAAGGTACGCAATAGAAATAAAACTTATTACAACAACTTATTACACTAAATGTCAGTTTCTCTGTACATCTTTTCAGAGAATTTTCACTGTCAATTAAAAATTCATCCCGCCGCCGTATTCTTAAAGTCAACGTCATATTTGTACTAAAACAGATATAAATAGTGGCGAGTTGTAAGTTATAATTAGGTAGAATTTATATTGCCTTACTTATGGTTCACCCTATATATCTGTAAAGAAAGCAATTTGATTCAAAAAATATATCCGCAAACAATCGAAAATAGAGTAAACGAAAACTAATGTGAGAAGAAAGATATGCATGATTTCCTTTGTAACTACCTGTAGTAGACAGTGACGTATCAATGAATTTTTATCATGCTAAAAGTTATATTCGTAATTTTTAAAAACAAATTCGGATTTTATCAGTTTTAGAAGTATATACATCTTAGTTTAATAATAGTGTTTTGTTTGTCAACAGGCTCGGCAGCAACAACAAGATATTGGTGACTACTGGATCCCATTGAGATGAAAGATTTTCCTTTTCATTAACGCATTGCCAAAATCATTTTAAAATAAAAATAATAAAAATTTTCTTTGGACAATCAGTTTTTGTTAAAGTGAGTTATTAACAATAATGATCACATTTAAATAATAATAATTATTGTGAAAATTATATTTGGGTTAACATCGCTAACAAAATTATATTAAGCTACAAAATATATAATGTAATATTACAAAAAATATATAGCTTATATATCAATAATTTAATAAATGTCCATTCTACATTGAGTTTTCTATTTATTTCGTAATTTTAGTTTAGTACATCCAATCTCAGGCACGATTGGCTTCAATAGTCGAATGGTTCACATTGTTTTTCAGAGTTTTCTTAAATATTCAACATAAAATATACGCATACTAAATATATTTTTTTAAGGAACCCATATTTGACATATATTAAAATGGTAGGAATATGTTAACAAATTAAATGTTAAAAATATTTTTAGGTGTTTCAAAAATTTGAATTTAGTTAAATCAAAATTAATTTTTCTTAATTAAAAATAAACAAGATATAGTCAAAAATTAGTTGGTTGAGATTTCTTTAAAGCTTCAAAAATTTTGTATTAGATATTTACCTGTTTTAAAAACTTTCTAACCACTGTTTATCGAAAAATCAGATTAAGTATATTTTTTATAGACTGTTCTATATCTATTTTTTTATAACTAAATGCATTAAACTTTTTGAATTATTGAGATGTAATATTTATACATTTACAATAGTTACATAATTTTTGCACGATATTTTGAGTATAATCTAAAGACCGTTCACGGGCGAATTTAATAAGTTGCTCATATTATAGCCGATTCCGCTGTGCTACGAATTAGTTGACCATAATATATTATTTAAAATAGACTGCGGAACCGAATTCATCATTTTTGTCAACTTAATAATATATTTCAGATTGTTAAATAATACATTTATTTGAATTTATTCTTCACAAAAATTTACTCTCAAAAATTATATTCAAAAAGTGTTCACGCTCAAATAAACCTGTGATGACCATTAGTTGGAGACATAATTAACCAATGTCACAAAAATAAATAATTGCAAAACAATATTAAAAGAATATAAATACGATAGTAAAGCGAAAATGTTTAATTTGATCTACCGCAAAATTAATTTTTTTGGTTTGTGTCAACTTAGTAAATAAAAATATACTTTCACTATATTAATAACATTAAACTATAAATATGACAATTACATTTTTTCTCTAATTGAACATTTTATTGTACAACTAAAAAAGTATGGAGTCAGTGGCGTAGCTACCAAAACACAAGGGTGTGAAGCTTTAAAGGACCTGCAAACTGGGTATGCTTTTATCTCACACCCTGTCGTAACAGTCAAATACAAATCCAAACCAATCGTAAGCACAGCATTAATAAGTACAGCATTCCGACTCCACGTTCGCACTTTGAAAAAATCTGTGACGTAAGATGCCGCCATTTTGGGTTACAAGTCAGGTCCTGCCTAAGAATAATTATAGTTTTTGGTTTCTAACCACAGTACTGTATTTTTATTTTTGTAAAAATATTTAAGTACATAATAATATCGCTGTCAATTTCAGACATATTTGTGGTGTGTCATAGTGATTGAAAACAACCTTGAGTGGTGGTATCAGTTAAATGTTGACATGATTGGGTGATTTTTAATAACAATAATAATAAACACAACAATAATAAAGATTTTATTAGTAAAAAAAAGACATTTTTACAAAAGTTGAAGCAGTGCTTCCTAACTTAACCTAAATTTAACTTTTATTTTGTTTGTTGAATTGATATATCTAATTTTTTTTCTGTAATGGTCGATAATTCGAAAAGCTGAAGTCTCCATGGGTTATTGTTTTTTTTAATATAACAATTTTTTGTTATTTTGTTAAGTTATAGTAAACGCTTTATTTAATATTTAATATTTTTTAAGTCAATTAGAGTGGCTATTTTTAACTAATATAAAACGTGATAGCCCTTATTCACTGTAATCTTCAACGAAAATGAGTAAAAGTTCGTACGTATCTCCTCCGATGATAAGCAATTGTAAAATATGTGTTTTAACATACAGTTAAATATTGAGAATAGGCGGTAGGCTACTTTTGGTGAGGCTGCTTTGAAGGGAAACATTTTTAAAATAATTCCCAAATCGTCACATTTTTCATTAAAGTAAAGTCAGTAGAAAAGAAAATAGATTTGTGTGTTACTCTTATGGAATCTACTTGCTTAAACAACATACCAACTTACAATGCTTTGCTGCCAGAATGTCGTACTTATTATTTCTGCAATAGCGTAATTAATCCGAAATCTGTTTACACCCGAAACACGCGAAGATGCTAATTTAATTTGTATGAATCCCAAGACACGTTAATAAAAATAAAATCCTTTTAATTCTCACGAACACTATACCAAAAACACAAAACAGATTTAGATTTAAACACAATATTTATTTATCTCGTACACGCCGACAATGAACTATATATTGAACACAGGAGTGAACTGTATCTATCTACGTCTATGCGATTATTTTGACGTTGTAACCCATAATGGCGGCATGCGCAACGATATGCGCAGGACGGCTTGCAAACGTGAAAGACAGAATACTGTATTATTTATTATACTGTGTCGTAAGTGTCAAAATATTTGGAACTTTTGTGTAATATGTAGGGGCGACTAGCGAATGGTTCATTAGCGTGTAAGAGAATATTATAAAGATGAAGTTAGAGTAGAGTCTGTAATTTTGTTCAAAATGCTACATAATTATTTCGTAACTATAGATATACAAAGGAACGTAAAATTTAATTTAAAAAGCAATCATTTTATTGTATTAACAAAATTGATTAAAAATTTGCGTGATTACAGAAATTATGTTTGCCCTATGCAATTTTCTCACACAATAAGTTAAAACAATAAGCCGTTCTAATACTATTAAAAAAATAGCTGTTGCAATAACCCCTTCTCTCTAATTTAACTTGCTACAAATATAAAACGAAACCCAATTTACAGCTTCTATAAAAATGATTATTTTCGGTTAAAAAAGTTAACTTTTAATTAAAACACGAAAATATGTTAGAAGCGATATTTAAATAAATAACAGCAAACCAGTGAGATGCTTATAGCCGACCAGGATGTTACGCATACACAAATTACTTTCTTTTTCTTCTTCTTATGGTGCCTTATCCTTAAGGACGTTGGCTAGTACATTTGCCCACCTGATCTTATTTGTAGCTGTCCTGAACAGTTCTATGGAGGTCATATTTGTCCATTGTCGTAGGTTTTTAAGCCATGAGTTGCGTCTTCTTCCTGGTCCCCTTTTGCTATTGATTTTGCCTTCAATTATAAGTTGGAGCAGTTCGTATTTTTCATTTCTCATGATGTGGCCAAAATATTGTGTTTTTCGTTTCTTTATGAGGATCATGAGCTCTCTTTCTTTGTTCATTCTCCGCAAGACTTCCTCGTTTGTCGTATGACTCATGTAGGATATTCTGAGCATTTTTCGGTAACACCAGAGTTCAAATGCTTGGATTCTTTTTTGTGTTGCCTCTGTCATTGTCCAGGCTTCAACACCGTAGAGTAAAGTAGAGAAAACATAGCACTTAAGTATTCGAGCTCTCAATGAAAGATTCAGCTGGCGACTACATAGGACTTTTTGCATTTTGTAAAATACTGTACGTGCTTTTTCTAGACGTGTTCTTACCTCGAGTGAGTTGTCCCAAGTTTGATCAAGATTGCTTCCAAGGTAATTCTTGTTACTTTTTCCAGATCTTTACCGTTAACCTTGATCTTCACCGTTCTGTTCTGGTGTTTGCTGATAATCATCGTTTTTGTTTTCTGTGTATTTAGTTTCATTCCAAATTCTTCGCTGGCTGCCGTTATCCTCTCCATTAGACGTTGTAGTGCTTCAGCACTATCTGCCAGAATGACCGTGTCATCAGCATATCGCAGGTTGTTGATACATTGTCCATTTATAATTATGCCATCTGAAGTGTCTTCCAGAGCTTTTTTAAATATCTCCAAAGTACTTTGGACAAGGAAAACCATTTCGGTTCCAAAGTTCCAAGTATCATTCGCATGTCCTCAGGATCTTTCGAAATTGAAATAATATATAATTGACATCCAGATCGCATGGTTCCTAGATTGGTTGCTGTTCCTTATTTTCAATTAAAATATTCAAAATTATTTAACTAATTAATTTATTTCAAATTCGTGATTGCATATATTTCATACTGTATAAATATCAAGTGCAATCGATATAACATTCTTGCTGGTAAAGGCCTAGTTAAACATTATTACCACTTTCATTCTCAACATTCTATATCACATTGCACATTTGAAAATCACTCTCTCCTTCAATTGTTGTTGTTTTTTTACCATTTCATTATTGCGCATTTAAACTATTATCATTACTATTACTAGAATTTCCAGTCATCTAGTTACCTGGTAGCATGAGATGTATTAAAACAATATAAGACTACTCTGTTAATTTCACTAAAAGATTTAAGAGATTTGTTTGTATAAAGAGTGTTTAACATATTACTGTGTAATCCGACCATGTGTCAAATTGACAAACAAATGCCTATTTAATGAGTTATTGCCATGGTCAACAGGCAGTACTATCGATCCAAGGTACTGTGGTTCTGTGTTGTTTTAGTGACTTGTGAGGGATTCTTACAACAAGGTAAGCAGTAGTAATTGACAATTTGTTGTTGTTGTATGCGACTATGCATCTTACTTAGTATCATTATATGTATATACATATCTTAATGCCCTTATGGAATAATATTTAAAAGCAATATTGAAAACCTAACATATCCTCCTCCATAGGATCATGTCGTGTTAAAGACTTTCCAGAGTTTCCTCAAGTTTTTATTCTATTCACGTGTTTCATGTTATAAACCATCAACAAGGGGTCAGCCGAGGTATACGTTTGATTAATTCAGCCACAAATGTTGCCAAAGTTATATTTCATTTTTCAGGTGTATTTAATTTAAAAATAATTGTTTGGCCAAGAAACCATAAAAAAAACAGAATCCTGAGATCTCTGTCACACACCAGACATCCTCCAGATGACCATATCATCGATCGACGACTTTTATTTTAAAAAAATCGCTGAAATCAACTGATTTAAATCGTCTCAACTCTGCTGGAAAGGTGATATTTAAACACTACATTAAAAAAAATGATGGAACATGTCTATCGAGCATTTAACAGTTCTATTAGGATGTAGCAGAGGCTGTCAAAGTATGAAGTTTATCGTAATTTGACAAAAACCCTTTATATATCATATTATAAGTCCGGTCGAGCAATAGTAACAATATACATATCAACATCTAATATTTACTCACACAAAATGCAATCAACAGTGGTTTTGAAGTTCTGCGTCAAACGCAAAATCGATGCGTTTTTCCTGAAAATCGCGGCTAGTTTAATGACAAATTGTTTTCGGTGGCAAGTTATAAAATGAAAGCCCTGTATATGGATTATTTCTTTAATTTGTTGATGTTGATCATATAATGCTTTCTTTAGATGTATCAATTGATGGGCATTATTTTTTAATTCATATGCATATGCCTGATTTTTGTTTTGAGTTTCAAACTCTGTTAATATAGACTAAAAAATATTTAAAAAAACAAAGTTGATGATGGTTTTTCAAAAACGAAATTTCGTAGTGAAAATTTGTAAACGCTATCTTTTTCTCATCCAAAAATAACACGAAGTGCTTTTCATTTATTTATATCTGTAAAAATAATGTCAGAAATAAATAAAAACTAAATTCGCAAAAATCGTTTTTTGAAAAATTCTCGAAAACGGCTAAAGTTACTTTACTTTTGAAAACACTATTTAAAAGGTGTTTAAATTGTACAACTTTTCTCTAATTTAACTGAAATTGAAACTCCTACCGTTTCCAAGATTACAATGCTATCCCATTCTTATCTTAGACAGAGTGTATAATTAATTTCCACATCAAATACTATAATTGAAATTAACAGGTTCAATTAAAAATTCGCCTAATATTATGAATATGTGCATTTTCCACAAAAACGTCAAGAGTTATCCATAGGAAAGTATTATAATATTTGACAAATAATTACTAAGTAATGACTGGGTATATTTCTCAGACGTGTGAATTTTTTCATTCAAATTATGTGTATATTTTTATAAAAATTAAAATATTCAAAAACCTGTAAGGTTTAGGTGAGATGTACTTTAATGAAAGTTAGGTTTATTTTGAACGGGGAGTCTAAAAATATATTCATATACAGAGCATTCCATTTAAAAAACACAACTTTGGTTAAGTTATTAGATTTGGGACACCCTGTATAGATTCACGATATTTTTAAAATGTAGCCATAATTAATTTTTATCGAACCCATGAATAAAACTTCTAGGAAATGAAATACTTTAGCCACAGTATTCCGTGTCGTAAACTGAAGAGATTGATACAAATACATAATAAAGAAGAATAGAAATTTGTTTTTTATAGCAATATTCAAATATAAAATCAGGCATAATTAATTTAATAGCTTCATGTTGCATGTATTCTACATAGAGCAAAACGATTGAGAAATCGATTTCTGAAGGATAATTGAGGGGTTGAAAGTATGTGTCTCAAAGGACAAAAGTATATTTGATGTATTGTCAATTTTGATAATATCGTGCATAAAATTTTATAAATTTAGAATGTGGCAGAAGTATCCGGCGTGCTCGGCAACCAAGATATGGTCGGTTAGGCAAAATCATCAAGGGAAAACAAAGTGCCCAAGGTGCCTGGCCATGGCAGGTAAGTTTTTTTTATATAAATACAAATAATTGGTATGATTAAATATGTTGTATTATAATATTATTAAAATAACGTTTCATATTAGTACTCAAAATATTTAGCTACTCTATATTCTTAAATTACATATCAATCGAAAAGTATATTTCAATCTAACAATCAGGTAATAGAAAAATATAAATAGATTTGTCTTCATTCATCAAACTGCTTTTTCGTTTACTATCTAAATCAATTTAGACCTAAGTAAATATATAGCTATGTTTCCGAAACAAATATACGGATTCTTTTCTCCCAACTCAAAAGTAATAGGAACTTGAAAACCAAGAAGTGTTTGTTTTGCCTTTATCATTTATCCAACAACAACAGGATATAACTGGCCTGATGCATTTTTTAACAATGGAAGATGGATGGAAAAATTAATTTAACAATGGAAGATAAAGTCATTATATATTATTCGTATCATGTTCATCCAATTAAAGTTAGTAATATAATATTTTGGAGATAGTTACGACGTAAACGTAGCAAAAGTTTCCCACCCTATCAATTTTCCTGTTAGAGGTGGATAGGGTAAGATCTATAATAGCTTATTATCCGACATAAAAACCTTCCTCCCAGAAAAACAAACTTTCCTAAAAGTTTGGTTTCTAGCCAATGTTCGTCAGAATTACCTGGTCTAACTCTAAACTAAATGAGAAGTTTTAAAAGTTTCTTTATCTTTCATTAAATCAAATTGCTATAACCGTTGCATCTAAGTTAATATATACAATATACAGGGTCATAAAATCCATTTATGATTGCAAAACGTTGCAAAAATGAGATTGAGATGGACGATATACCACCCATATAAAGAAACGCCATGTTTACCAATAATAAACGATATCCATAATTGCTCAAAAAACCATTTGCTTCCACATCAATCATTTTAAACTTTAAATTCTTTTTCAGAAAACTATATACTAATAAACAATATTATAGGGTGATATCTTACATTGACCACAACCTAAAACTTCTGATATACAATCGACCAACAATCACCCCGTATATACAATGTAAATCTATTTGTGACTGCTCTAAAGATCGCACCCTTATGAAAAAAATTTTCATGACTAATATTTTAATAAATTTCAGAATTTTAAGATTTCTTGTCCTTAATAATGTACAATGTTTGAGTTCTTATACAAGCGAAGTGAGCCAAATGATTCCTTATAACGCAGGGACACTACGCGGGGAGTAATAAAAAATTAATACCCTAACCCTTCTCTATGGTTTCTATAATCTCTTGGTTGCCTAGACTACAAGAGCTTTCGTCAGAAGAAATTTGGATTATCAATTATCAAGTCAACGTTCTGTAGTATTTGAAGGTGTTTGAGAAATATATTGTTCTATTGTATTCTAGGATATTAAAAACAGACAAAAAGTTCTCCCTCGATTATGAATTACAATCAATAATCAATTTTTTTTTTAATTTTACTAAAGAAGCACAACAAGACGTTATGACAATTAACAAAATAGAATTATATTGCCTGCTGCTCAGTGTTAAATGTTTTAAACAGAATGGAAGCGGTAGGTGTAAAAGAAAATGGTCGACACTTTGAACAATTTAATTAGGTTTGTTAATATCTAGTTTTGGTTAGTTTTAGAGGTATCTAATGTAAAATCCTCACTGCTATATCATTTTGTATTTAACATTTATATATTAATAAATTTATTTATATAGCTATGTTTCAAAGAAATGAATAGGTACATTTTAAGAACCTTTAACTTACATGGTGTTTATTTAGCAAACTAATAATTGATCGTATGTTTGTAAAAAACAGTAAAAATAAGATTTGTTGTAATTTTGATGGCTAAGAATAAAAAAAAATTAAAAATTGACGTTAAGGCATACAGGTTACTCCACTTCAAAAAAAAATTTGGGTCCAATCTCAGAAATGGTGCCCTAAAAAATTATTTTGGGTACGTCACTAAATTCCGCGCAAAAATATTTATCAAAAACAGGTTTTACATTTATATATACCCTGCAGCCTCAACCAAAATAGGACACAGTGTACAATATACACGTTAACGTATCACACTGTTAAAACAGAATAGTAAATTTACGTAAAATATAACTGTAATATTTATTCAACCATTCCCTCACGTAATTTTCCACCTTGACTGTACAACTACAATATTAATCGAAATATTACAATTTAAAATTACGCCACATTTAGTGTAAAAATACAATATTAAGGTAAAATTACAAATTAAAGTTACACTTAATTTGGTGTACAATTACACAATATCGTAAAATTACAAATGAAAATTACGCTGCATGTCATGTAAAAATACACTAATAACCTTAAAATTACAACATAAAAGTACGCTTAGTTACGTGTACTTTTACACAATCGCTGTCTAAATAATACCAATATTTTAACGTATTTTTGAGGTAAGGCCCGGAAATGTACAATGCTCGTAAAACAATAGTGGAATTTACTTAAAATTTACAGTGTTCTTACATAAAAAATGGGGGAAAAATTCCATTTTTGTACAGTAAGAACGTAATTATTACGTAATTTTTTTGTACTTTCATGAATATTTATGTGAATTTACAGAAACTTTATCTGAATATTTCATTATACTTACCGTATTTGTACAACATTGTTAGATGATCTATGTACCCAGATAGTTTCTGTAGACGTGAAAAATTGTCCATACTGAAATGGAGTCAGATCTTTGGTGTGTGAAATGAAAGTCAACACCACGAAATAAATTTAATAATCGCTCTATGCGTCAATAGTAAAACCAGACATGTTTCAAGGCTCCAATCGTCATCATTAATGGTTATTACAACATCAATTATTATATGACAAAGAGGAATATGTTAAAGTCTAGAAACAAGAAAGCACTGATATACCAAACGATATACTTAGTAGTATTACTCACCATTTCATGTAAAAAAAAATGCATTAAAATATTAAAATTTAAAATTACATAATTAAAGTTGAAAACTTATTATTTTATTGTATTTCTTTTATAAATCATTTCATATTGAAAATTTAGAAAAACCACCAATGATTCAAACGGCTGCCAATTCGGTAAATTAAAATAGCGAACATCTATACCGAAGGGCACTCTGTACTTCTGGTGGAAAAATTGAGTGGAAAATCTGGAAGTTTGTTGTGGCTGAAGATGATTAACGTCCATTTATTGGATTTTCACCACTTTTTAAACCAAATGTAAACTGGAAAAAGTAAAGAAAAATTAAAAACAACTTTTTAAGTTTTATATAAAAACCACTGCAGCCTAAAAAATATTTCTCCTTTTAGGTTACAGTCGTTTTCACAACTTAAAAATTTTTCTTTACTTTCCCAGTATATTTGGTTTAAAGAGTGGCGAAAAATTAAATAAATGCATGTTAATTCTTTACCCTATATGTTGAATATAAACACAGAACTACTAGTTTTCCCGATTTTTAATATTTAACGAAAATATAAATGCTATAAACATGCTAAACTAAAAACTACAATTTCTTGCCATATTTTCCTAATAATAGGTACCGCATTCTTAACAAACAAACACGTAAATTCAGTCTTAGAAGTTTCTTATATTAGGCTGGAAAACATATCAAATGCGAATTTTAATATATATTCTAGAAAGGTTATACAAAAAAATGCAATTAAAAATTAAGGAAGAAATGCTTTACATAATTTTTGAACTTTCCCAAGTTTTAGGCAGTTACAATTTAAAATTTGTTGATTTTGAGCTGCCATATTTTCCTAATGTTACGTATCTACTATATTATACTTTGCAAACAAAAACGTAAATATTCAGTCTTAGAAGTTTCTTACATTAGGCACGAAAACATATACAATGCGAATTTTAACAAATGTACTAGAAATGTCATACAAAAAAAAATTAAGGAAGAAATTATTTAACATAATTTTTTAACATTTTCCAGATTTAGGTTAGAAATTAAAATTTGTTTATTTTGAGCTGCCATATTTAGCTAATAATATGTACCTACTATACTATACTTAACAAACAAAAAGAAGTTTCTTAAATTACAAAAAAAAAATCAATTAAAAATTAAGGAACAAATGCCTAAAACACTAACCTGGTTAGTGCAGTTTGGCCGGGCGCATATAAAAATCTATTTGGGTGTATTTCTTCGTAGATATTGATGGTACCTAATCATATTTTTTTAACAGTATTACACTTTATCGTATAACATGAACAAATCATTTTTACTTACCTCGTAACTATAAGCACAGCTAATGTACTTAGACGCGCTTATTATTAGAACCTCAAAAGAAAGCCATTCACTATTTCTCTGCAACCGTACACACCGCTAATATTTTGTTAACTTTTTGGGCACAGCTTATTGTATTTAATTTGTTTTTTAGGTTTATTAAATCAGTTGTTAAATAATAAATGTGCATTGTTTGTTTGATAACGCTGAATTGTAAAGGGTAAATAGCTGCTGTACCTATATACTCGCATGCCTGTTGCGCTTGTGCTGTAAGGATGTTTTTACGAAAGTGTCGCAAAATTACTAGGAGCCACGGAATAGTACTAAAAGTAATGTGTAGATTTGCAGGGAAAACGAAAATTTTCGATACGATTTGAATCCACACAAATTATATCGTGAAATCACATTTCGGTAATGCGTTTTTACGATATTACTAAGGAAAAATACGTGATCTGGGTAAATTATCGGCAATATTCGCGAATATTTAAGATTTACCTAATATTACATAAAAAAACATGTATGTTTACTACAAACCTTACGTATTTCTCACCCAATTTTTAACAGTGCACCTGGTATAATTAACACCTTTTAGAAAACTAAAGTATTAAGAATTCAATTTGAACGTTATGTTATGAGCAAATCGATCGTCAAAACTGGCTTTTAAAAATTAAATGCATCATTTTCATCGCTTGAATTTTTATTATTATTATTAATGCTTATTTTTTGTTACCTAGCTTGTCCACGTGCATTAGCATATTTCCATTTTTTGTTCAATAATACGCTATAAAATTCGGAATGTACGAATATTAGTCAAAACCAGAAATATCAAGCCAATAGATAATAGGTGTTTGTATGTTTCCTTTGAAATTTAAATTTTCAATGCATTCCACTGCAAAAATAAATCATGCTGTTACAAAAATGCACCAAATAAAGGTTTCATCAAAACTTCAAACACAGAGATCATTTTTACATGATGGCAGATAGTTGCTGCCCAGTGAAAATCGTTAAAATTTTATTTGTAATCATAGCATGGTGTGCATATTTGAAGCTTAATTACTTTTTTTTTAATAAATTTCGATAAGCATAGCGTAAAATTCATCATTCGCTGCATATAGAGTATGAGCCAAAAATTTTCCACATTGAAAATTTGATACAAAAGAGCAGGTAATCAGCAACTTAAGTGACTTTTTTTTATTTATGCTGGATAGTGCTAACTTCTTCATCTGTTTCATATGGTTCGCTCTTATCGTAACTCGTATAGATCTCGTATTAAAATGGCAAAAAAAAATGCGTATATTGCAGATGGTTCTAATATTGCTAGGCCTACATGGGATATTATCAACCATAAAAGGAATAGTTCTGCTACCCAATAATCATTAACAAATCTTACTGCTGATGATTTCAATACATATTTTACCAGTATTGCAGAAACTTTAACCCATGACTTATCCTCAAATATCAGTCCACTGGATTTGTTGTCTATTGACATTCCTTTCAATTTTGAGTTTGATGAAATATCTTTTATTGAGATGAGAGATATAATAAACTCTTTTAAAAATAAAAGCTCGAAAGACATTTTTGATTTGAATATCGTAATCATTAAATATATTAAGGATATAATAATTATACCATTGACAATATTGATTAATTAGGCGATCTCATCCGGTATGTTTCCGAGTTGTCTGAAATTTAGCAAAATTATACCGTTATTCAAAAAAGGATCTCCAGATGAATTGAACAACTATCGCCCTATTTCTATAGTGCCTGTTCTAGGCAAAATTTTTGAAAAGATACTCTTTAAACAATTAGCCAACTATTTTGAAACAAATAATTTATTAATGATAAATCAAAATTTATTTTCTCCGAAACAATTTAGATTTAGACCATTTCAGCTATAGAAAACTTTATAAATAGCGTTATAACCGCTTTTGAGAGTAGAAGGCTTGTGGGGGCTTCTTTTCTTGATTTAACAAAGGCGTTTGATTGCGTTTCACACGATATCTTGTTGGGTAAACTGGAGCGATACGGTATGAGTGCGAATTCGATTCGTTTGCTGAGTTCCTATCTCACTGGTAGGAATGTCGTAACGATGTTTGAGTCAAAGTCTTCTCAGCCCTTGTTGAGCTCTTGTGGAGTCCCACAGGGCTCGGTGCTCGGACCTCTATTGTTTTTGATCTTCATTAATGATTTACCGCTACATCTGCCATGCTCTGACCTGACATTGTTTGCAGACGATTCAACTATTGTCGATGTTGACCTGTCGAGTGATGTTCTGGCCTCAAGTATGATTAATTCACAGTCGAGGGCTGCGGACTGGTTTGCAGCTAACAAACTCTGTATGAATGCCAATAAAACAGCTACTAAAATATTTACATTACGTGAGACGGATGTTGCTGTTTCTGATGGTCTGGTAAAGTTTTTGGGTGTCACTTTGGACCAAAAGCTAACCTGGGCGTGTCATGTCGAGGTTACCATTGCCAAGTTGTCTAAGGTTGTGTTCATGTTGCGAAGCTTGAAGGGTGAAGCCTCTTTTAATGTTTTGAAATCAGCATATTATGGCCTTTTTCACAGTGTGGCTTCATATCCTTTGTCAATTTGGGGACCCTCTTGTCATGCTAGTCGGGTATTCGCAATCCAAAGACGAGTGGTGCGAATAATGACAGATTTAAAGTTTAGAGAGGATGTCAGACCTAAATTTAAAGAATGTAAAATAATTACACTCCCGTGTCTCTATATCTACAATTCAATTATGTATGTGAAAAATAATTACAATCTGTACATAAGGCATGATGAAGTTCACAACCACAATACCAGAAACAAAAATGACATTCTTCCTGAATATACTTTTATTTCGAGGTTTAAAAACAGAGAAAGGTGTTGTTGTTGTTCTGTGTAAAAATACTAAAATTAGCAGTTGATTATAATTGATTATATTACTGTTTTGTATCAAAATGTTCGGAAAATTATGTTGAATACCTTGGTATAGTTGTTTTCTGGATTACGAAAAGCGCAACAGTGAAATTGCTTTATCAGTGTTTAAAAAGATAGTGATAGGAACTTGATTGTGATAAGAAAAACGTTTGAATGGGAGTATTGCATTTGCACATAAAAATAAAAAAGCTTTGTAAAAATAAATAAATATATTTATATTGTGGAAATTGCTTTTCAAGTAAATTATTCATATTGTGCGTATATCGCTATGAGTTCCGATTTATCTACTAGGGAGTTGTATGACCTTATAAAGAAGGCGCAAGATGAACAAACAGAAAAACTAACATTGGAAATAAAAGCGCAGCAGGAAAAATATAACAGGAGACTAGAACGGAGCGAACGAGAAATACAACGTTTAGATAAGCAATGTATATCACTAGAGAGAAATCGCCGCAAAAATAATATTGTAATATTTGGTCTTCAGTCGGTCACTCTAGGAAATCTGCTTACTGATACTATTCAAAATCTAAACAGTTTACTACAAATTAATATTGAGGAACGACAGATCAATAATATCCGTTATATTGGAAGAAATGAGAGTAAACAAGGGATACTGATTGAGTTCGTTTCGTATTTAACTAAATCAAATATCTTTAAAAACGTTTCAAAATTAAAAGGAAAGAAGATATCAATTGTAAACGATTATTGTCCTGAAGATCGACAGAAGCAGAAAATTTTATTGAAGCACCTTAAAGAAGCAAGAAAGTTAAATAAACAAGCAAAGATTAAAGGATTCAAATTAGAAGTTGACGGAAAATTATACACTGTGAATGAATTGGAGAATCTTGAATCCGACAGTGAACTCGATAGCGAGCCGGAAGACGAGGAGTACGTAGAAGAAGAAACTAGTGATACCCATAAATCTAAATTATCGGAAGGCAATGGACAGGGTGTTCAAAAAGTGCAGAAAAGAAAGCGAATACGAGGAGCGCGATCAAAATTAACGCCACCAGCGAAAACCAGAACGCGACTAGGAAGTAAAACTAATCCGTAAATTGTTGTGTGTGTTGTGTTATATACTCTCAAACTGCAATTACTTTCAGTTATCAAAAAATAATTTCATTTCCTTTGTTAATAATTATTCATTGGTCATGTAAAAAATTATTAATTTATACAATAATTATTTACCACGTTATTATTGTTTTAGTTGGTTGGTTGGTTGGTTTTATATTGTTTTTGGTAAGTTATATGGAGTATGGATCAATACGTTAGGGATTTCGATGATCCAGAATTTGTGACCACGGATGTTGAAAGTATTATTGATTATAATTTAGAATACCGATTGGAATTGTTGGAAAATTTTTCAATTTTTCATTGTAATGCTCGAAGCCTCAACAAGAGTTTTAACGAGTTTACTGCCTTTTTACATCAATTTCAAGGTAGTTTTGATATTATTATTTTTACCGAAACATGGCACATATCTGATGTAAACTTCTTTAAAATAGATGGATATGAAACTTTGTATAATAAAGGCGAAATTAATCGAAGCGACGGAGTCGTGGTTTATGTGAAGAGTATATATGAGAGTAGTTTTAATTACGATATAAAGTATATCGTGAATTTAAAAGTTTTATTTATTAATATCAAAATTGAAAATTTTGATATTGCTCTTTTGGCTGTATATAGGCCACCTGAAACGAATGTTGATGATTTTATTAATGCTTTACCACAAATCTTGAACTCCAATGTAGCTCATCACAGCAAAAGTTTCTATTTCTTTATAGGGGATATAAACATAGATATAAAATCTAAGAAAAAATATAGCCAAAACTATTTGAATATCTTGAGTGAACTAGGATATAAGTCATTAATAAATAATTACACAAGAATTACTGGGGGTTCGAAATCTTGTATTGATCATATATTTGTTAAAGGACCTCCAAGTATTGATTACAAATCATTTGTTCTTAAAGTTGATATTACAGATCATTTTCCTATAGTCGCAACTATTGATAAAAATTTGAAATATAATAGGGATGAAAATAAAACAAACAGAAAGGAATTTAAAAAAATTAATAAATCTAAAATTAAACAAATATTCGAAAATGAAAACTGGACAGATATTTATAATGCTGATGACGTAAACCAAGCTACTAATATTCTAATAGATAAAATAAAAACAGGATTTAATCAAGCAACTCAACTAATAAAAATAAAAAATAAACAAAAAAAAAGAAATCCTTGGGTCACTCCGGCTTTGATAAACTCTATTAACATTAAACAGGAACTATATAGAAACACTTTAAAATTCCCAAACGATTTTCAAATAAAAGCAGAATACATTAAGTATAAGAAAAAATTAGAAAAACTAATTATTGCCGCTAAATATAATTTTTATAAAAAGAAAATTGATAACGTCGGGAATGACACTAAACAGTTGTGGAATGCAATTGATCAATTTTCTAACAATAATAAAAAAGAAAGCAATATTAAACAGGTGAACATAAATAATAGGATTATCACTGAAAAGAAAGAAATAGCGAATGAATTTAATAACTACTACGCGAAGCTAGGGTGTAATATGGCCGAAAAAATAAAGCAACCTACTCTACCGGTATTAAAAAGAAATATTATAAATGAAAACATTTACTTTTATCCTGCTGATGTTCGTGAAGTAGAGGGATATATAACGGAATTAAAGTCAAACAAATCGCCGGGACACGATAATATTACTTCAGAGCAACTTAAATTAATATCAAAATATATCAAAATGCCTTTATGTTATATAATTAATAAAATATTTGAGAGCGGAATTTTTCCATCAATCTTGAAAATAGGTGTCGTGAAACCATTATTTAAAACTGGCAAGAAAGATATAATCTCAAATTATAGACCAATTACACTTGTTTCAAATGTAGGAAAAATTGTTGAAAAAGCAATTAAAAGAAGAATAACCACGTATACAGATAGATTTAACATAATTTCAGCAAAGCAATTTGGATTTAAAAAAGCGGTATCAACTGAAGAGGCTATCACTTATTTGGTTAAAAATATATATACTGCACTGGACAATAATGAGGTTGTTTTGTGTGTGTTCCTGGATTTGGCACGTGCTTTTGACACAGTAAACCACGAAAACTTATTTAACATTTTTGAGGATATTGGTTTTAGGGGTTTGAGTTTAAAACTTATAAAAAGTTATATTTCAAATAGGATTCAGTGCGTTGGTATTGGAGATAAATTAAGTTCCCCTCAGTATTTAAATTATGGTGTCCCACAGGGCACAGTACTTGGGCCAATTTTATTCAATTTGTATATAAACGGACTGTATGGTCTGGGGACAGAGGGAATCATATCATCATTTGCTGACGATACCGTAATTCAATATAGAGGTAATACGTGGGATGAAGTTAAACAAATAGCGGAAAGGGATTTATCTCGATTAAAATCTTGGTTTGATGAAATGTATTTAACAATTAATTTTGACAAAACTAAATATATCCCATTCTCTTGCAATAAAGCTAGAACTACGCAGTTTCGAGAATTAAAAATAATGTTAGATTCTGAGGAAACAATTATAAAGCAAACCGATAACATAAAGTATCTAGGAATTGAAATTGACAAACATTTAAAATGGGATAAACATATAGCAATCTTGGTAAAAAAAATAAGGTTTTTAGTTTTTAAATTTCGTCAATTAAAAAAAATTTTACCTGTTCCGCATTTAGTTAAGGTCTATTATGCGTTGGTACAATCATTGATACAATATGGTATTTCGGGATGGGGTGGTGCTTATAAAAGTCAATTAAAACCACTTGAAACATTACATAAGAGTATTATCAAAATCATTTTTAATAGAAAGCAGACTTATTCTAGTGATTTGTTGTTTTCAGAAAGTAAATTCATGGACATAAGACAGTTGTATTGCTATCGAATGATTCTGATGCAACATAAGAATAGAAATACACTCGATTCTATAGAGCACTCTTACCCCACAAGGTATAAAGAAAAATATGAATACTTACAAATACGATCTAGAAAAAAAAATAGGTCAACGTTCTCCTCGATTTTTAGCGCCGAGAGTTTACTCAAATATTCCGGAACAATTAAGAGCGATTATTTCAATGTTTGTTTTTAAAAAAAGAATAAAACAGTGGATAACAATTTCCCGAGCATTGATACATAAATTAATTGATTGATTGAAAAACTGAAACTACCTAAGGTTACTAACGTATTGATCGATCTTTCTCCTTGTTGTAATTAGTTTAATTAAGTCTGATATTGATATTGTATTTGGTATTTTCCAGAATAGCTTTTTAAGTTGTAGGTGTGTTTTGGATAGATTTTCAGGGTGTTTGAATTTAAATTGGACTGTTATGTTGTTTTTGTTTTGTTTGAGAATATTGGAAGTTTACACGCACAAACCACTTGTTGGTTTCAGTGATTTACTCCATTTATTTTCAATATAATCAGAAAGAATCCTTAAATTTGTTATGCATATTATTGTACACTGACATTATTGAAAATAAATTATTATTATTATTATTATATGAGGTTGGGTAGAAGCAGAAATTCTGTGAATTATTATGGTCCCACATGCTATAATCATTTGCCAGATAGTTTGAAAACACTGAGCCTTGCAATGTTCAAAAATAGATTGAAAAACTACTTAATTGACCAGGCTTTTTACTCCATTGATGAATTCCTCAGAACTGACTTTCTGTTTTGATTTAGTTATATACATTTCTATGTTTTAATATTTAATATGACTTGTGTAAACCTTTTTTGGTAATAACATGTAATGACAATAAATAAATAAATAAATAAAATATCGATAGGAAATTATTTTAACAGCAGTCTGCGGGGTAAAATACGATTCATTGGTTACTACCACAACACGTGAATAAATCTAATTATAATTTCAACTAATTGGAGCAATGTTTAACTGCTTTTTTAGGTTTCGCTGCAATTACTACATCCTCAGTTCGGATTTCTGGGTCATTGGTGCGGAGGTGTTATGATATCACAGGAATGGTTATTAACAGCTGCACATTGTATTAACAAGTAGGTGTTATACGAGTATATATACTTCGTATTAAATATGTTTATTTAAAATTTATGCTAATGTCAATAAATATAAGAAAATATGCAAGATTATATCTAGTTCTGGGCAAGATCTATCCGCAAACACTTAAATTTGACTTTAATTGTATAACTGTTTCCAAAATTTCGGTTAAAACGTACCAGGTGTTCTCAAACAACAACAGTTAGAAGACCAATATCGATCTAAACAGAAAAAAGCACATTATGAAACAAACATGAAATGACATAATGTATTCCTACAAGTATATAGCTATGATCGTAGATCGCCCTGTTGGCGTAAGCCTAAATACAATTAGTTAAAAGTATTAAATTTACTAGGTGGTGTTAAACTATATTCACTATCACTATCACTGTGTTTTATTATATAAAAAGCTTTGAAACCTTCGAAAATAGCGAAATAATTTAAACTGTCAATTTGGTTTGTTTGTATTGTCGGCGTTGCTATGGGGATTTTTCATAACCGATGCTACTTTTGTCATTACCAAGAAATTTACCCGTGCTAGTTGCTATATATAATAAAGCCATTTAAAGGCAGTCGTAGAATTTTTTTATATTAACTAAGGACGTACTGTTTGTTCCATTTTTGGGCGTTATTTAATGCTTTTTGTAAATAATAATAATAATAATAATAATATTTTTTTACAAAGAGTAAAATAAATCACAATTGTTGACTTACTTTCTAATTACCAATGTAAATAAACAAAAGCATAGAGTTAAGTATTATAACTTGTACTCTGAAGCAGATAAAATTTCTAATGTTCTATTCCTCTGGCTATCTAATTTTCCACCTCATATAGCAAGCTGCCCTAGAGCAATCGTGCCGCAACAACAATACCGCACATGCGAAGAAGAACAGCTTATTTAAGCACATTGGACACCGTCGCACCCACACAAAAACTCCAGGACCACAAGAAACTTTTTTTTTACAAGCAACATAACAAATAATTGGAATTAACAGGCCATGAACATATTCTCTTCCTTTTGAAAGTATCCATCTTTTTAATTTACATTTATACATATTCTTTTGAGCAATTGTACAAGTGCAATATGTTCACTTATATTATTACGCAAGGAGCGTAATGTTTACACAATCTTCTTCAAATTATGAATAGTAATATTTCATTTTTTAAATGGCACACCCTCTATTTTATGGTTTTTTCGAATTCGGCGTTGTGCTCAATCGTCTGAGTGCGATATGGAGATTCCATACGAGTTGTAGATACAGTTCAATTTTTCTAGGACATTTTTTGTGGAGCATAGTTATTTCTATCATACTATTCAACACTACTCCTCGTCTTAATGGATTACTTCAGAATTTTTTTTATTGGTTTGCTTCTTGTATTAAAAATGTTATTATACTGGGCGAGTCATAGAGACATTATTTAAATACATTAAGACAACAGTTTTAAAATAATTTCAAATATACATGGTGTTTCAAAAAATAGTATCAATATCAAAGTTATCTTTTTTCTTAAATGGAATGCCCTATATTTTATCACATTTTTGAATTGAGTATGAAACATAAAAGAGGCTCTCGTGCAGGTTCCTATATACCTAAATACAGAGGGTTTTAATTTATTTGGATTCTTCTTAAATTGCAAGGTTTTGGAAACAAATTAATTATTGAAATGGGCTTGTTTAACAAAACAAGACTTATATTCCGAGAGTATGTCTGTCAACCACTATACTTTCACCAGACGGCCGTTTCGTCGATCCTTGTTTTGTTAAGCCCATTTTAACAAAACAAGACTTGTTTTGTTAAACAAGCCCATTTCAAACATACGCGATCCCGCTTAAGGGAGTATCGGTGCGTCTATGTGTTGGTAGTTGCTTTATGGGGTCAGCGACCTCCCAGGCAGCCGATATAGGAACTGTTGTTCACTCGGCGTACTACCAACGAAAACTAGATGTCGCCAAACACATCCTTTTACATCTCTGTACCGTGTGGGGTACATACCACATTATTTACGGGAGTTTGGCTGTCAACTACTGACCGATCACCACTGATGAGTCGTGGATCGACGAAACGGCCGTCTGGTGAAAGTATAGTGGTTGACAGACAAACTCTCGGAATATAAGTCTTGTTTTGTTAAACAAGCCCATTTCAAATATACGCGATCCCGCTTAAGGGAGTATCGGTGCGTCTATGTGTTGGTAGTTGCTTTACGGGGTCAGCGACCTCCCAGGCAGCCGATATAGGAACTGTTGTTCACTCGGCGTACTACCAACGAAAACTAGATGTCGCCAAACACATCATTTTACAAATTAATTATTATCAAACGGAACTAATTTTGTCAAAACTGCTTACTTAAGTATAGATTTCAAAAATAGACTTTTTCGTTGATTTATTTTTCCAATTTAATTGCCAAAACGAACTCGATGTCCCGATTTTTGGGTTCTGTTATTAACACATTTAAAAATCTTCCTTATCTCAAATGCAACACCTTGTGAGTTTCAAAATTATTCAACAATTTAAGCTTATAAACTAATTTTATTTAACAAATAAGATATTACGTAAACAAGTTAAAATGAGCAAAATGAATTTTAAGTGCGTTCAAATAAAATTAATCATATTAATCGTTTTACAGTGATTTATTCAATTTACCACTGGCAGCTCTATGGACAGCTGTATTAGGAGAATGGGACAGAGACCTAGAAGAACAGACCGAAGAACGGATTCCAGTTGAAAAAATCGTATTACATGAACGTTTTCAAAACTTCCAACACGATATTGGTATGAATCACATGTTATTAATGATCATCTTTTTTTTTATTTTGCCTTACACGGTTACAGAGCGACTTCTACGCACTCTTGATTATAATTATATACAGGGCGATTTCTAATTTTTTTCCAATTTTTGAATGAGAATGAAATTATTGTTTATGTATTTTTTATTCTCAGTAATTTGTTTCAATCAGTAGAATATGCTAATATAAAAGACCTGACAACCAACAGCAGTAGTATCTGCCTGCTATGTGTGAGAGATATTAAACTCCACAATCCGTTATGTTCAAAAAACTGAACGGGTGACGGAAGTTTCTTAACATAACAACAACTTAACATAGGTGATTTATATTGAAACCGGTCTAAACCTATTTATTATGAATTACGATTTTGTGTTTATGTATTTTTAGCGATTTTACTTGACGTAAATAGTATTTTTTTCTATTTTTAAATTCGTTGATTACACTATTATGTAAAAATTATTTACTATTCATAGTTTACAACTAGGTAGGTACTGACTACCTAATTTTTCATACGCATGTATATGTTAGGCCCAATAACGAAAACGCCAGCAGCAAAAGAATAAACCACAACGCGTTGTTTCCTTCCTTTTCGCTCAATAAGCGTTTTCGTTCTTTATGCCTAACATATACATACAACAACGCCAAAAAATGTGAAGATTATCGAATAATAAGCCTTATGAGCCATCTCCTGAAAACTTTTTTAAAAATTATACATAAAAGAATATATAAAAAGTGTGAAGAACACATGACAAATACACAATTTGGCTTCAGGGATGCATTGGGCACTCGTGAGGCACTTTTTGCTACACAAGTTCTCTTTCAAAGATGTAGAGACGTGAATTGTGATATATGTGTGTTTTGTTGATTACCAGAAAGCGTTCGATATAATAAAACATGACGAACTGATGAAAATATTAAATTCAATTGGCCTAGACAGCAGAGATCGCCGTATAATAAACAATATCTATTACGAACAAACTGCAGCTGTAAGAGTTGGGGATCAGTTAACAGACGACATAAAGATAAAAAGAGGTGTGCGACAGGGGTGTATATTGTCCCCATTATTGTTCAATACATATTCAGAGCACATTATGAACCTAGCGCTAACGGACATAGACGAGGGAATACGTATAAACGGACAACGATTGAACAATATAAGATACACTGATGATACTGTCATTTTTGCAGACAGTCTTGAAGATCTGCAGACACTTGTCTCCAGGGTGGCAGAAGTAAGTAGCAGGTTTGGGCTTGATTTTAACATAAAAAAAAAACAAATACATGGTTATAAGCAAAAATAGGATACCACCTGGTCAATTACTAGTTAACCAACAACCTATAACACGAATCACCAACTTTTGTTATTTGGGTGCAAACTTAAATGAACAGTGGGACCAATCGATGGAAATTAAGATAAGGATCGAGAAGGCAAGATCAGCTTTCGGCAAAATGAAAAAAATCTTTAACAGCCACGATATAAAACTGGAAATAAAAGTTCGTTTACTAGAATGCTACGTGTTCTCCGTTCTTTTATATGGCGTGGAGACATGGACCTTAACTGAAGCGTCACTGGGAAGACTCGAGGCTTTCGAAATGTGGTGCTATAGACGCATGTTGAGGATTTCCTGGACAGACAGAGTCACCAACGAAGAAGTTCTACATAGAACGGGTAAAGAGCGCGAACTAGTCGTAACCATAAAACGTCGCAAACTGGAATACCTGGGCCATATACTGCGTAATGAACAACGGTATGACCTGCTTCGGACAATACTTCAGGGTAAAGTGCATGGGAAAAGAGGTCCAGGACGAAGAAGAATATCCTGGCTGCATAACCTGCGAAAATGGTTTAACTTAACCACTACCGGACTTTTCAGGGCAGCAGTCAACAAAGTAAGAATAGCCATGTTAGTGTCCAACATCCGTAACGGATAAGAAGAAGAAATACATACAAATATACTCTTTGAAAATAGCACAAAATACAACATAAGCAGACAGTGAAATTAAAAAGCTCAATTATATCCTAAAAAAGAGCGTGGAATTTGCGACATCCTTTGTCTAATGTAAAACGATTAGACAAAGCATGTCGCAAATTCGTTTGTTTATGTGCAGTTCTAAAAATGACCGTCATTTATCAGTGGATTTTATAACTTATAGTTTGAGTTACAAACCAACTAAAGTATTGTTGCAAATAATTATTTACACGGAAAAAAATCTTCACATAAAATTACTACTGCAGATGAATATATTATTTGCAATAAATATATTTACTCTCTAATTCGTTTTGTTATTATCTATAGTTTAAATGATTCAAATTTATTAGTGAAATTATTTATATTAAATACATAATATTATAGTATAGTGTTCATTTTGGAACAAATTAAACTAAGTCACTTTACTAAAATATCTTTAATAATTGAAATCAGGGATATATTCAAAATTATATTGACTTGATTGTTAAAAGTGTAAACAGGGTCTTATTTCTACTGCAACAGAAATTTCAACAACTATTGTAGCTACAAGAAGATATTTTGTGACTTACCTAAATTTGTTTTTTAATAATTCATTAATAAATTCTGTTGATTTCTGCTTGATGTTAATGATTATTTTGTATATGTATTTTTGCAGCACTTATGAAACTTTCACGACCTGTGAAAATAGTGGGCAAAAGCCGTGTCAGAGCTGTCTGTCTGCCTAATAAAGCCCTAAACTACAATCAAACCGAATTTTGTATAGCCACTGGATGGGGTAGAAATGAGGAGAATGGAATTTTGTCAGGGAAATTGTTAGAAATCAAAATCCCTGTTCATGATAATGCCATATGTAGGAAGAAATATGGACATTCTGTAACGATTCGATCAGGACATTTATGCGCAGGGCATTTGGATGGAACTAGTGGTACATGTGTGGTAATTGAATATAATTTTAAGTTATAAACAGAATATAAGATTTTGTGGAATACTTTTCTATTTGTGTTTCACGTGTTCAATATAATTAACTTCCATTTTTGTGCTGACTAATATTAAATTTAAGTTACTGTACTTAATTGGAAGTCCAACTCCTGAATTTTGCCTGACACTACCTTATACCGAAATTATTTTTCTTAAAGAAGTAGTTCATTCTGGAATGGAAATTCTATTAAATAGCAATGGGAAATTATTTTTGACACGCTTTAGATAGAAAACTTTCATTATTTTAAATGACATCTGGTGAGTTATTATTATTTATCTATAACTCCAGCCTATAATATAAAATAAAACTAGTAAAAAGCAAATTCCCATATTGAATATCTATACTACAAAAAAGTATATTATATGGAACGTTTTTAATTAAAACCCATGGAAAGGAAACAAACATCCAAGTCGACTATAGACTCAGTCAGTGTTATTATACTTGTATAAAACAAATATATACAAAAGAAACATTAAATATTGATTGAGAGTTATTTAAGGCTGTTTGATCAGTCCCAATTGACTGTTTTTAAAACAGTCAAATATTTGATTAACGAATGTTGACTTACAAATTGTACCTATAATAAATATCCTCCACCTCCAGCCTATAATTACATTGAAATAATATAGATGGAGACCGCAAAATTTGCACTATTATACAAAAATAATACAAAGCCAAGAAACCGAAAATCTAGGCGTTTTGGTGTCAGACTAACTGGATCAATTATCAATGATGTGTCGTGAATCGAGGACACGGCCTTCTGGTGGAGTCTAGTTAGTGTATGACAGACATACCTAGATTTTCTGTTTATTGCTTTTGTATTTTTACAAACCAATAAATATATTACTTACGTGTTACTTGAAAGAATATATATTTATCGATAAATAATAATATATGTATTATTATCTATTTATATACCAATAATATAATTTTTCATTCAGGGTGATTCTGGAGGACCTCTGCAATGTGCAATGAGTGATGGCCGGTGGATCCTTGCTGGTATCACATCATTCGGCTCTGGCTGTGCTAAACCGGGATTTCCTGACGTATATACAAAACTCTCCTACTACTTGCCATGGATTAAATCGAAAATTAAATCCAGAAAAATGGAATTATATTAAGACAAATAAATGTTCTAGTCTTTACATTAGTTTTAAATATTTATTAAATAAAATGTAAATAATCAAAGAAAACCATAAGAACTACACTGTTTAAATATTTATTATAGATAACTTGTAAACTAGTTATATAATTTTGTATTACATTTCAAAAAATAGCTTATGTTGTTATTTATGAAAACATATTTTGAACTTACTTGTTCCTACCCAAAATAACTTTTTCTATTGCTTACGTTATTCAGTCTAATCAATTCTCATATATAATAATAAAATAATAAGATATTCCAGAATATTCGTGATTATTATTGATAATATATTACACGGAATAGAAAAAAGCTTTAAATTCTGTGGAAAAAAAGGATCAATTATTTTTGTTAAACGGTTATGACCAAAATCATAGATAGGTACGATAAAAAATACTTTTAATATACACCCATGTATTTTCTAAATGATCATACCTTGTTAGACGTGTTGATTCTCAGGTTTTACTTTTTAAAAGAGAATTCAAAATTAATATTCACAGGCAAATCCTATTTTAAAGGCTTCCAAAAAATCTATCTACCACTTCAAATTCATAATGATGTTTATATTGAAAATCATTATAAATATTAGATATTTTAATCATCGTTAGATGAATTAAATTAAGAAACTAAAATCCAAAGTATCCAATATTTATGTTATATTATTTAATAAGGATGACTCCATGTAATAACTTTAGTTTTCCATAGTTTACTAAATCTAGTTACAGGATACTATTTATAACATAAATTCGATGTGTCCATTTATAAATAATATCGTTGGACACCCCCATTAGGCACCGGAAGGAAGATAAACTAAACCCTTTTGTTGGCGTTGGAGGTCATACAATCAATAAACCAATGCATCTGCCACATGCTTAGAATGTTAGGACGTTCAATATTTTAATGTTAATATTGAACTCTATTTTGTAAGCAAACGCCAGCAATAGTAATAGTAAAGATTTAATGTCACAATAGATGCTCAGCCCAGTGTATTAATCAGAACATCTCTAAGAATACCAGCCACTAGGCGAGCATGGTAGCCGGGTATAGCAGAAAACCTTTTTGTATTTTATTAATATTAGAAACAAATCGCAACGTATAACAATTATGTTATAAGGTAAAGTGCCCGAAATCCGTCCACTGTCTTAAATTCGTCCCTCGGTCTAAATTCATGGACAATGTGGCAACGTTATCAAACAGTACAAGCAAAGCTTAATCATTAATAACCATTCAGTTGACGAGAGTGACCTTGATAGGGTTGTGTATTTGATCTATTTCCTACTGAAACTTGAAAATTAAATATTGTAACAGTGCAATACAGTATCAAATCTAGTTTAAACAATTACATTTATTCCTCATGGTAAGTTTTTCATGATTTACCCATTAATATTTATAAATCAGTCTATGAATAAAGCGTAAAGCAGTTATCACAGGCGGGTACTCGCAGACATTTGGTCAGGAGCAGGCGCCATTTTTATTATAACTAACTCCCCCTTGAGTTTCCCAAGTTCGTCCGGGGACGAATTTACGAGCCTTATTTTTTTTTATTGAAATATATTTAATTTATTTCTGGCCACGTTGGAAAATTAGTTTCTAAGAATACGTAACCGCTTATCGGTCTTTTTGTAATGTGAGTAATTAATACCAGGCGTGATAACAAGAAGTAAATCTTTCCAGATGCCACCCCGCAAAAGATGGGGCATGCTCGGATTCCGGTTGGGTTACTGGGCCATTGTTTTCATTTCCACTGTTAAGCCTTCAAAAGAAAACGCAGTAGTACTGATCCTTGATGGGCACTATTCCCACACTAGAAATCTAGAAGTGATTGACCGCGCAAGGGAGGCAGGAGTATCTATAGTTTGCCTTCCTCCTCACTCAACAGATAAGTTGCAGCCTTTGGACGTAGCATTTATGTTTCCTCTGAAGACTCATTATACAAAGGCTATAGAAAATTGGATGGCCTCTAATCCAAACAGAATTGTTAGGAAACTACAAGTATCCAGTTTCTTCAACGATATGCAAAAATTTTGTTTGTGATTTTTGTATGGATGGGTAAATCAACGTACACTTAAGTATAAAAATGTATTCTTCAACATATTTTCCTCTCAATAAAAATATTCTAAGAAGGTTTGTAATGGTTTTAATTAGATTTTCAATGAATATAAATAAGTATATAAGGGGGGGAATTAGGACAACTTTTTGTCAACTGAAAGTTTTTGTATTTTTGCGTTTTATTTTTATTTTTCGGTCAAAATTATTTATTGAGAGGATTACATTAACAGAACTATTATATATGGAGTTGAGTTGCCTTAATCATTTTTTGATGTATTTTTAACTCCTAACAAATAATTATTATTCACGATTTTGCTTAGAGGGACGATATTTGGGCATTTTACCTTACACAGGTTGATAATTTTCCCAACTTATTACAAATACAGTATTGAAATAAAAGTTTAAGCTCCATGAAATAAATTTAATATAATAATCGTTAATCCATGCCATACATGTTTCACGACTAGACCAGTCCCATCATCAGTGGCGAACAATCATTAAATTAAAAGCTTTTTGATATATAGATAACGTATATAAAAAAAATATTTAAAAGCTTTTCATTTAATGATTGTTTGCCACTGATGATGGGATTGGATGGATTAATGATTATTATTTTAAATTTATTTCGTGGAGATTAGACTTTAATTTCAATATTAAAACACCACTTTAGAATTAACTACCTTTTCAATTAATTACAAGTATTCCTACGCAAAGTGGCAATGCTGTGGCAATCAAAAATTCAGTTTTTTCTTTCTTAATCTTCAGACTAGTTACCTATAATCAAAAAAATTTCTTTGCTATATAGGTGAGTAGTAGTAGTGTATTATAACAGTATACGTAGTGGAAGTTAGCATCAGATTTAGATTTAGTTTGGCTTCAGATTGTGTACTTTAATCTTTGGGATTAGTATTATAGCATGAATCGAAAACTATCAATTTTAAAAAGTACTTAAATCACAATATCTTGGAATATCTCAAGGAAGCGTTAACTATCACCAATTTTAATGTCACTGCAAAAGTAACAATGACCACCTGAACGTCATTCCAGGCGGTGCAAATGTATCTTCAGTTTTTCATCACCTTTCGATTCGAATCAATCTTAAAGCATTCGTTTGGAATCGCTATAATTGGTATAGCAGAATATTCACTATTTAAACTAATACCGCCAGGGATTTTTACGCGATTATTCAGCAATAAGACCCATATTACAGTACCACTAACTAATCCCAACCCAACTAATATAAATAGGTATTTTATCAGCGATAAAAGAATTGGTAACACTTTACACAATAAATTTAATATTAAAATAACAGTTGTAGGTAGTTCTGCAGTAGTAATTTCTAGCCAAAACAAAGGAACCTGTAGTCCATTAAATGGCCGTGTTTGTGAATTGAATTTTGTTTGGCCGACATCTAAATTTATCTGAATTCGCATATGCCCATCTAAAGGAACTCCCATATCAGGTTGAATAGTGCATAGACTTCCATGAAGTTCTGGATTTGGTTTTAAACCATTTACTGTCTCTAATAATGCTGGATCAGCATTCATAAAATGTGGTTGGCTCAAAGTTATTGGGATATCATAGTAGCATTCTCTAATACTTTGAATTCCTTTGATACATTTACTCTTTCTACAATAACAATGATTTAACGGGCGTTCCTCAGGTGTAGCAAAGATCCAATCAGGTATTTTATATTCATTTATTTTAAATCCTTGCGCACTGTAGGTTTGTTGAATAAATTCGAGAGGCATTGGTCGACAGAAAGCTTTTCTAAAGACTGTTATATCACGTTCTGGTCGTAAATTTCTTGGGAATACCGTGCCGTCAAATGCACCTTCTATTAACGAGCATTTATTAATTTTTGTTGTATCATTATCATCCTCAGGATAACCCCATTCAGGAAGGCCTGGAGAATCATTCCATTTTACTATGTGGTATGGTGAGTCACGTTGCTCTTCCGTCAATAGAAAATCGGTTTTTGAGTGATATTTTGATGGATCATTTACTATTGTAATCGTGTTTGTATTATCTCGGGTAATAAGCTAAAAATAATTTGTTTATTTATATAATTTATTTGTAACTAAAATTATGACTTACTCGTTCAAAAATTCCAAAAGTTTTGAAATCGATCCAAGATGGGACGAATCTATGAGCCAAACGAATTAGTGTATCTTCATATCCCCACATGTACTCATGTACTGAAAGATTGGAAATTGGTTTTGAGCCGAGACTTCGTGTGAATGTTGAGAATGCCATATTTGTGAAAATCGAGGCATCATTTAAAAATGATTGAAGACCCTGTAAAGACATTTAGTTGAAAATAAATTTCCAAAACCAGTAATAATTATTAACAAATAGTCTTTATTCAAATTAAGCTGGCCTGCCTATAAACCACACTCAAGTAATCTCACTAGGGAAGAAATTTAATTCCAAAGTATAAAATTACGTGGTGCATCTACCCTCGAAAAAAAACGCACAAATTTGACAAAATAAAGACATAGATAGTAAACTAATTCATAAAATAATTAGTAACGGATGAGTTTCATTGCCATCAAAGTAAACTATGCCTACGTGCATTTGAAAAAAATGATATTTTCACGATTTTGACTTTCCGCAAATTGAAATAAGTTTCAGAGCTGTTTTTTGGTCAAACAATATTCGTACGTATGATTTTTTAGCCTTACCACTAGAGGAATATTGGTAGTGATAATCCTATCAGTTTTCGGATCTCCAACTGAATGTTCTTCATCAAAGAATATTTGTCTTAGCGGTTGATACGACACAGTACCATCTTCGTCATTAAATGTTGCATTAACATGTGTTAATACTTCTCTATGAAGTAATTGATTTTATATAGATGATATTAAATAAAAAAGTAATAAGTAAAAGTACAAACCGATAAACATATGGTCCCACTTCTGTTACATTCATTTTTTCTTCACCTCTCAGAAACTGATCGGCATTTGTGATGTTAAACAAATAAAATTTTATCAATACTTGATATGGTGGGCTGGACCATATTGAAAAGAATATACTTCCCTCTGAGAAATACAAGACCTAAAAATATACAAGAATATTCAATTAATTTAATTAATATATTTTGTTTAAAGTTTGCTTTCAATTTTTTTAATACTGATGAAAGATTTTGTTACCTGTTTTATAATTAATGGCAACAGGTCTGTGACAAACATTAGACAAGATGTGCAGACTAGTAAGACTCCTAAGGCTCCTAAAGATATGGCACCTAGAATCAAAATCATACGTTTTAATTACAAAACAACGCATTTCTGGACGTTTTTCATAAAATGACCTGAGAAACACCACCCTAAAAATTGCCGCGTCTTTTTGAATCACCCTGTATATAGCTCAGCAGCATACTTTGGCGTGAGAATTCGTCAAGTATTTACACATGATTAGTTTCTAAATAAGAATCATTACTGCTTTAATTTTTCTGTAATAAATATTTATAGGATCTTCAAACATTTCCTCATTTTTCGTGAATATTAGCATAGTTTCACGATGAAAAAGTCTCTGGTCTAATTCTACTATGAGTTTTACAAAACGCATATGTGTCAGTACGAAAATAAATTAATTCAATTTCTTGCGTCAATTCCAATTATACCTATTCTGTATGGAATAATAAACACTGATCATAATCTCTCAAGTAAATGTCGACACAGGTTTTCATATACAGGGTGTCCGGAAAAAGGAGGTCAATCCATTAACCACAGACTCCTTGGGCAAAAATAATATGAGTTTTAAGATGTCATTTTTCATTTTAGCTCTCCATGTTGGATATACAGGGCGTCAAAGTTGAAAATTTAAAACCAATATTTTTAAATAATTCTAGTATTTATTGAGATATTGGATTCAAATTTAGTCTGTTGCTTCAGCATAAAGAGGTACTTCTTTCCAAAAAAGAACACAAAAAACAATTCCTTAATAGCCGAAATACGGGATGATCAGTACCTATTGACCCCCCCAAGTTTTTATCACCTAAGCCAATGACTTTTGAACTAAGTTTCTATAGGTTACTATGTATTTTTAATTATTTTTTAACTCATATAAAATTTGGATAAAATCATTTGTTTTTGAGATATTTTGAAAAGTATTGGCTCTTGTTGTCTACGCGGCTCACGGTATTTTCACTACTAAATCAAGCATATTTAACTCAAATTACCATTACCGTGCATCAAATTAAGTATAATTTTCGAAAAGGTAATAAAAACTAAACACTACGAACACGAAATTGTTTATTATTTTTAACTTAATTTGAAGCATCATAGTCAAAGATTAATTATTTAAACATATTATTTTAAAAACATGAAAAAGTAACTAAATAAACATTAGATAAACTACCAGTCTAAAGAAATTGCTCGATATGACCCCCATTCTTTTCAATACATATGCGAGCTCTTTTTAGTAGAGAAAATCTTAGTCTTTGAAAAATATGAGGCTTCAACTTAAAGTCTTCCCCAGCTTGTAAGATTCTCTCTATTAAATGATTTTCACTCAAAATCAGAACCTTATAAACAAAATCTTTCATACAACCCCAGACTGAATAGTCCAAGGGAGTAAGATCTGGAGATCGGTGTGGCCATTTAACAGGAGCATCTTGGCCTCGCCCAATCCAGCGTTGGGGAAAGTTTCCATGTAAGTATCTCCTTACATTCCTAGCAAAATGTGCTGGTGCACCATCAAGTTGGAACCAAATGTTTTGTCTGATTAAGAGAGGCAAATCGTCAAGTAAATTGGGCAGTATGTTTTGAAGAAATGCTAAAAATGAATCACCAGTCAAATTCCCTGGTAAAATTACAGGACCCAAAAAGAAATTATCCACGACACCAACCCACACGTTGACTTTAAAGTTTACTTGATGATCTGCCCAGATATGTGTATTATGAATATTTGTGACCCCGTTTCTAGTAAATGTAGTTTCGTCTGTAAACAAAATATTTTTGATGAAGTGTATTTCGCATATCCACCTACATAGCATAGATCTCATCTCAAGGTCTTGAGGCAGCAGATATTGTACTTCTTGAATGTGGTAGGGGTAAAGCTGCTGTCTTTTTAAATTCTGGTGTACTTCAGATTTCCCAATATTTTCAACCTGTCGGGCAAGAACTCTGGTACTAATATTTGGTGTTTCCTCGATGCTTGTTAAAATACTCTCCTCCTTTTGGAGGTTGAATTAGACGGGGTCGACCGCAGTTCCCTTTACGGTCTTCCCTAAAACTTCCACTGTGCCTTTGTCGCCTAACTAAATTTGAAAAAATTTTAAACCTTAAACTACTGTCAAATTGTGATAACTAATTTGACAACAATAAAACATTGCTTAAGTAGGTATCCAAGGTAACACCAGAGTTGCTTGATATTTCAACATTATAAGAATAGCCAGAGCCGCCGAGGCATCAAACAAGAGCCAATACTTTTCCAAATATCTCAAAAACAAATGATTTTATCCAAATTTTATAAGAGTTAAAAAATAATCACAAATACATAGTAACCTATAAATAATTAGTTTAAAAGTCATTGGCGTACGTAATAAAAACTTGGAAGGGTCAATAGGTACTGAACATCCCGTATTTTGGCTATTAAGACATTGTTTTTTGTGTTGTTTTTTGGAAAGAAGTAGCTCTTTATGCTGAAGCAACACACTAAATTTGAATCCAATATCTCAATAAATACTAGAATTATTTAAAAATATTGGTTTTAAATTTTCAACATATCGAACATGGAGGGCTAAAATGAAAAATGACATCTTAAAACTGATATTATTTTTGGTCAAGGAATCTGTGGTTAACGGATTGACCTCCTTTTTCCGGACACCCTGTATAATACCATATTTCTTGAATTTATAACTTGCAATATGTAATAATAACTGACATTGGCAATGGCGAGAAAATTCCAAAAATAAATCATCGACCATCGTTTCAGCAATTCAATGACTATCTCCATCACAAAAAAATTGGTCAAGGTGGACCATTAAATTAGTTTATTTATGCTATGTATAAAATATATAAAAGGTATAATAATATTCCGCTAATCTATATTATTATACAATTTACAAAAAAAAACCCATAAATATTAATTTATTCTTAAATCAACCTGCAAGACAGTTCCATATAAAAAATATGTAGCAGTACTTGTATTAATGTGAATTGGTAGGTAAATCTGCATTCTTAGTTACATACAATGCAGGAAACTGTCTTTTGTAATTTCTCTTTCTGATTTTATATAGCAACTCTCGTCAAACAGTACCTCTGACTGCAATAGTCACACTGCAAAAAATGTAGATCAAAAGGATATTTTTTTATTATTAGAGATAGAGATAAATCAGCACAACTAATAGATTTGCATAATGCTCTACTTGTCAAATTTGACATTTTTATGAACAATATAAAAAGTTTTATTTACTCAAAGTACATAAAAATTTTTTTGGGAATTTGCTTAGTTCTGCATTTTCTGTTCATCTAGAATTTTTGATAACTACAATTTTCTTTATATTTTTGGCTTTTAGACAAGCAAATACGAAAGGCAAATTATCTATTTTCACTTGCCCCTAATAATACTCAACAATTTGGGGTTTTTTACCGATAAATTAGTCCCTAAGAAAGTAAATAATGATAATGTATTTTTCTTGAACCTTGTTACAGTTTTTTTTTTATTCTTTTCTTTTCTTGGGATTTAAGGTTCTTATAAGCGAATTTTTACAATAAATTACTAAAATACATATGACATGGGTGAAAATATGTCGGCATCTATCTTCAGATCCATCGAACAACATCATGATGAGCACACTACAAGTAAATAAAGGAGATGTACCTGAGGAAGGCGAATAAGCCGAAACTTTGTACATTGACATGAAATAAACATATTTCAAAAGGAAAAAAAAATTATTATTATTTTTAATTATTATATATATATATAGATGGTCGACCTTGAGCCGACCAATGGCAATGTTGTTTTTAGAGTGTTATGACGTATACACACAGGGCTGCAGAATAGACAGATCGTAGCTTTTGTTTCATATTTATTGTTTTGGTTTTGTTAATTGGAAACGGATTTAGTTTCAAAGTAAGACTTTTCAAGATTAAGAATTGACGAAAAACTTGTAATTAAGCAAATTGGACAGGCTACGCCTGACTTAAATATTGAAGTGTCTTCCATAAGACGGGGAAACAGTTATTTAAGAAAATTTAATAAAAACATTTATGAAAAATACGGATGGATCTGTGGCTGTGAAATAAAAAATACACATACAATATTGTTTTGTGTGTGTACTTTTTGGTGGTGAAACGCATTGGACAATTAGTGGTGTTGATTGTTGATGATTTAGTACATCTCATCATAGATGTTAATCAGGACGTATATGCCTGCTTCATCGACTATAATAAGGCGTTTGACAGGGTCCGCCACGACCAGTTGATGGAAATATTACAATGTAAAAACCTAGACCACCAAGACCTGCAAATCATCTCAAATCTCTATTACAACCAAAATGCCATCGTCAAAGTAGATCAACAAAATTCTGGCACCATCTCAATAAAGAGAGGTGTACGTCAAGGTTGTGTTCTGTCACCTATTTTGTTTAATGCCTACTCTGAAGAGATTCTAAAAAGGGCAATGGAAAATGACAGTGCAGGAATAAAAGTAAATGGAGTGCCTATAGTTGTTCTAAGATACGCTGATGATACCGTAATTTTAACGGAAAACCTGGAAGATCTACAAAGAATCATGGACAAACTTGTTCGATATAGCGAAGAATACGGCCTTACACTCAACGTAAACAAAACAAAGTTCATGAAAATAACAAAGAAGGCCCAGACTAACAACGAACAGATAATCGTCAAAGGTGAACCCATCGAACAGGTAGAGAAGTATACTTATCTTGGAACAACAGTTACTTGTAATAACGACTATACGAAAGAAATAAAAGCACGCATAGAAATAGCAAGGTCCAATTTCAATAGCATGAAAAGAGTTTTGTGCAATAGAGGTCTAAGCCTAAGCCTAAAACTGAGACTGAAACTAGTTAGATGTTATGTTTTTGCCACTCTGAACGCAGAAATAACCAAAAGACTAGAAGCTTTTGAAATGTGGGTGTACAGAAGAGTACTGAAGGTGTCATGGGTCGATCGGATAACTAACTTAGAAATACTTGAGCGACTAAACATAGAAAGAGAGTTGTGAATAACAATTAAAAGCAGAAAACTGCAGTATCTCGGCCATGTGACTCGTGGACCAAGATACGCCTTACTTCAATTGATAATGCAGGGAAGGATCCAAGGTACAAGAAGCGTGGGTAGAAGAAGGATATCCTGGTTGAGAAACTTGAGAGAGTGGTTTGGATGTTCCTCGATAGAGCTTTTTAGAGCAGCTGCATCCAAAATAAGAATTGCCATGATGATCGCCAATCTTCGTCGCGGAGATGGCACCTAGAGAGAGAGAGAGATATTGTGCACGTAGACCCTAAAGATTTCTCAAAAATTGGTCAGTACTTTTTAAATATATTATTAGGTATATAACGCGCAGCAGCACTGCCTTTTTAACAGGTCACGAGCCGCCAATGGTCCAAGTGGTTGTAGATAATGACTTTCCATATGCAAACAGATTATGGGACAATGGTGTTGCTAAACATCATCTATCTAAGGGCGAGCTTGAACGCCTTTCAGATAGGTTAGACATTAGATTAATAAAAATATGACAATTATTCGAACAATGCCTCTAAACATGTCCAATAGGATTAATTTCAGCTGTTGCACTAAGAAGAATTTTAGAATAATGTAATTTGAATTATAAAAATTAATAATTAATAATTGCGTATATAAACAAACGTATCTGGGGTGTGTTCATAATGATTTAACATTGTATTTAACCTTTTGGAAAATTAATGTAGATATAAATATTATTATATTTATCTAAAAATATAAGAATTAACTTATGCTTATAGGTATTTAGGCCAATGTTCAAACAATCTAAGAAACACTTAAATCTAAAAATTTCTTGAAATTATAAATTTACTACAAATGTTGCAATTTTTGTTAGTAGAATACAACATCTGACAGCAGTTCTGCTAAAGAATTATTCAATAATTAAATATTCAATTTATTTACAGTTATTTAACGAAATGATCAAAGGAGTAGACAAGGCGAAGCCGTCAAACACATTTCTACTTCTGTTGTATTGTCACGCTTGATTTTTCTTTTTAATTTATCTATTATGAAGTTTGGTTTGAAAATTTCTGACTACGCCCATGATGATAGCTCTATCACAGCATTAATAATTACAGCATTCCGACTCCACGTTGGCACTTTGAAAATAAACTGTGACGTATGACGCCGCCATTTTGGGTTACAAGTCAGGTCCTGACTAAGAATAATTATAGTTTTCGGTTTCTAACCACAGTACTGTATTTTAATTTTTGTAAAAACATTTAAGTACATAATAATATCGCTGTCAATTTCAGAAATATTTATGGTGTGTCATAGTGATTGAAAACAGCCTTGAGTGGTGGTATCAGTTAAATGTTGACATGATTGGGTGATTTTTAATAATAATAATAATAAACACAACAATAATACAGACTTTATTAGTAAAAAAGACATTTTTATAAAAGTTGAAGCAGTGCTTCCTAACTTAACCTAAACGTAACTTATATTTTAGCTTAAACCTATCTGAAAATAGTTTTACATCGCTGGCCAAATTAAGTAGGTAGCTTATGTTTACAAATTAATTTGTTCTATTACGTGTCAGACAGCGCTCTTAAACGAAAACCCCTGTAAACTTTTTATATTCTCCGGTAGAGCGTTGTAATATTTTGAAACCGTATAGGAAAATGACCGCTCAAAGATTGATGTTGCGTCTAACGGTGGCGTAATGACAGTTTTATGAGGAATATTCACATCATAGACCGATCCCCGGAACTTCAATCTTTCATATAAGTATTCCGCCTATTTCCATCTGATGATTTTTATTAATCAAAATTAGTGAATGAAAATCCGACGTTGTTTCATTCTTAACTAGCCGATTTCCTTAATCTTATTGCTAGCCTCTTTCACCCCTACGAATCCACATACAAGCCGTGTGCCTGAATTCTGCATCAACTGAATCCTGTTCTCCGCAATTTTAGTCAAACAAGGGCCATATATATGTCAATAATATAACCCCTAGCTGATTGCGTTATCATGCTATCTCGCCACGAGACAACTTATGTTTATGTTTTACTTTCATTTAGCTTAAAAACATATTAGATACTGCTATTTCGTAATATAAATTTTACGGTTATACAAATAGTTGTTATAATCGTAAAATTATCTAGTAGGTATTCATCTTTATTTTTACTTATTACTCACCTAACAGGATGTTTGGGGAAGCGAAAAAAATGTTTAGAGCAAGTGTACCGCTTATTGGGACAACATTTTGCAGCACACACATGTCCTCCCTGATTGTTCATTGTATTAATCATAAGATACGTTAATCAAAATAAAATCCATTTAATTCTCACGAACACTATACCAAAATCACAGAATGAGATGACAAACACAATATTTATTTATCTCGTACACGCCGACAATGAACTATATATTGAACACAGGAGTGAACGGTATCTATCTACGTCAATGCGATTATTGTGACGTTTTAACCCATAATACCGGCATGCGCGACGATATGCGGAGGACGGCTCGCAAGCGGAAAGTCAGAATACTGTATTATTTATTATACTGTGGCTCTATGAGCATTTGACTAATTAATGACAATTTGTTTTGTGACAATATTTTTTTAACACATTTGTAATAAATAATTAAACGTCAAAATGTTGAAAATTTAACTTTTAATATCAGAGGTAGACATCTGATTGGTTATAACTACATTACAAGCCCTATATAAATTTATAAATTCTTATTAAAATTGCGTTGATTAGGTCGTAAAAGAATACTTATTTCATTGCACGAAATGTTGGAAATACTCGTACAGGGTGATCAAAAACAAGAATCCAAAGAAAACCGCTGCACACTCTATATACCAGTATAGTATAGTTACTTTATGTATTTATTTTTTGCTTCAACGTGTTTAACAAATAGTTTAATGGATGATGCAGGAGCTTATGTTCATTTAACCCATCATATTTATCAGGAAATAATTGTATTTTATTAAGAGTGAAAATAAAGGAAACTTCATGTAAGGTTGTCAACTCCGTAAATTTGTATATTTACAAAAATGGGTAATTTAACATGTTTTCATAAAAGAAATTCCATTTTATCCAGTTAATAGTCGTCTATATCCATATACGGCAGTAATAAAGTGCTGATTGATGCACAAAGAACTTGCACTGCGTTATTATTTAATCCCTAATAGAATACATATTACATAATGAATATACAGACTTTAAATAATTTACACTGAGACCTAGTTTCATACAGAACAAAATACGCTTATTCTATGTGTACCGGGTGTCCCATTTTGGGTACTTTTGCGGGGTATATCGAGTATTTTTATAGATAGAAAGTCTGTTACTTTTTCGTAAAATTAAAGGGGGTGATAACAAAATTCTCATAGCCATTTTAGTTGTTAAGATACAGGGCTAAATTGAAAATGTTGCATTTTCAGGCACCCCTCGTATTTGAATTAGCAGATAATTTACCGAAAATGTAGAAACTGTTTCTTATATAACATTTCTGGTAGAACTCAATTCCGCCTTCGAAATTAGTATACAGTGTCAGGACAAAAAGTTATCGGACCTTCCTTTAGTTGTTTACTGGAACACCCTGTATATTACTCGACTATAAAATTTGTTTTTTTGTACCTTTTCAAAAATATATAACACTAGGCACTTTTTCTCAGAAAAACGAAAATAAATGTTAATTTTCTAAAATTAAATGCATAATTTAATATCAGGCCATGAATGACAATAAGAACATTATAAAAAAAACAAATCTTTAAAGGATGTTGAAATTGACGACCATTTTCTCTAAAGCAAGATTGGCACATTTTTGTAATTCTTTTAATTGCGTTAAAAGAACCATTGGCGTCATGTGCAGATTTCGAAAGGCTAAATGAATTGGTTCTCGAAGTTCTGATATGCCGTCATATTGTGTTTGATATACTTCATTTTATATATTGCACCATAAAAAAATCTACAATAAAGAGATCTGGAGATGGTACCTATACATCTTTGAGGAAAGTTATAATCAAGAAATCTACGTGCGGCAAAACCTCCTTAAAAAATCCGATAAACTATATACATGTCTGCCCAAAGTAAAACATGACTCCAAAGCGTCCTTGTTGTGCCCTTTCAAACATTAAATGCTGATTTTCACTATGCCGGTTCCTGGTATTGCGACGATTAAATATTACTTAAAATACCAAAATAACGAAAATATGTGATAATCTTATTTCTTTATTAATAAAAATAATGTGTTTTCCTTACTATTTCGTAATTTATCATCGGACATCTACAGATTTTTTCTTCAAAAATTAACATTAAACAAAACTATAAAAGTCAACTCAACATCTTAAATTAATTTATTAAGGTATCAAAAATATATTACCTTAATTACATAACTGTAAAATAAAAAACTTTTTCTTTAAAATTGGATAAAATAAATTATTAAAAAAACTAACATTTAATTTTAAAAAAGTTGACCGGACACAAATATTTTATGCAAATTTATTTAAATTTCCCATACGTCGCGCCAATATTTTTACGTAGGTATACTTAAAAATTTAGCACTAAATCACATACTTGATAAATTTTAAGATTAACCTTAAGAGTTTTATTCATGGTTTTGCCTATATTTATTTAAACAACAAAAATCCCTAATGACTACAAGATCTTTGTGACGACATCTAGTGTAAGCCCGGTGAATCAAAGTTCACAAACGATAGCCGGACAAGAAGTCCCGAATTCCCTAGCGGGAGGCTTTATTTACGAATTGCTTGTTACCTAATGTAACAAGACTCCAAGTTCTGTTGAAAATTTGCTTTATACCACCCTGCTTAGACTTTTCGTTGATACTGCTTATACTAGCACGAGATACCGAATGACAACAAGATGTTTGTGGCGACATCTAGTTCCGATCACCACTGATCAGTTGTGGATCACCGAAACGGCGCGTCTGGTGAAAGCTTGGTAGTGTGAATAAAATTTTCAACATAACTTGGGAGTTTTGTTACATTATGTAACAAGTAATTCGTAAAAATAACTAACGCAAGTCATCATATAGCAAAAAAATTGTAATTATAACTTGGCTGGAACATGCAAATATTTGAAAGTATGCCATAAACTGATCTAGAAGCTTACATTGTTACCAAAAATGTATTATATAAAATACGAAAGTAAAAAAACTCTACTGTCGTTATAATGGCAGGTGGATCTCTAAGTTTTTATAGCTTTATGAATTATAGTTTGTATTAGATCGTCTCTCGTATACATCTGAAATAGTGTCTAATGTAATTACAATTCCGAAAATAGCAATACCTTTGACACGCACTATATGAGTGGAAACATGTTGTCCTTTAATTATCTACCATTTGTTTCCATAATTAATTTATATCTACGGTCTCTAGTAATTCTCTTGTTTAATTTAGACAAATTTACCGCAAAGACAAGTTATTACTAATTATTCAGAAAATCTACATTTATATTAGGAATAAGTCAAAAAATCGAAAGGAATTTTCATATTATTTAAATGAATCATAATAATTCTACTTGTTTATTAGTAGAGCGTTCAAGGTGCTATAATAAATCTTATTTCAGTTTTGGATATTTCAGAGTCAAGATCAGTTTACAATATTCAACAAAAAATGTAAATTACAATTACCGTGAAATACAAGGATAACTATAACATTATTTATAAATATTGGAGAAAGATTATGTAAAACAGGTTATTATAAAAGACAAATAAGAGACAATTTTCGAGATTACTAGATTACCTAAAACTAACTAAAACTGTGCATCTCAAACTGTGGTACCTGTTTAATAAAACTATTAATGCTCAATGAAAATCAAGATACTTTCACTCATGTGTTATATTATTTTTATATTATATTATTTTCAATAGTTTTTCGCAAATTTCGTAAAAATTAATTGTTTCGGAAATGCTACGGAAGCAGAATTCAATGATACAAAAACTGGAAGAATTACTAATAATCCAGACTTTAAAACAATACAGGGTGGGAATAAGAAATGTACAGTTCCAAAATGGGTGGTGTCCCACGTGTATTTTTAAGAGAAACGTGGAAACGTAAGTAATGAACGACTATTTTAAACAGTAAATACATTTTGACAATCTAGTGGAAAATGGTATAAGAACAGCTCCATTGGACGAAACGAGATTTCTATGTGGACCAAAAGTCAAGCAATCCAAGTTGGACTCAAAAGAATGAAAACATATCCAACCATTATTTAATGGCCAATGCTGTCTTTAAACTGGCAAAAAATGCAACAAAATTTCATCACTAAACATGATAGGAAAAATGCGTAAATGTCAGCTAAAACTGCAGGGAATGTCGACGTCTACACAAAGCCATCAAATCAAATCTTGAAATGAAGTTTTGTTGGTTTTTGTTTAATTTGTTCAATATGTAATTGTATGTGTTTTGTTTCGTGAAATAATAATTCCGAAAATACCATTCGAGCTTTTAAATTATAAATAATTTTTCACGCAGACTTGCACGAGTTATATTTTATCCTGAATCCATATGGTCACACCTCGTATAACGATAAAACAAATGTCACTGCCATACTGATGTCCGTCAGATAGAAATGTGTATTGTTGGAAGTCAGCGTTTTTCAGGTGAACAAAAAAACAAGAATCTTTTATCATTTTTTATTTTTATTCTTTATTTTTTGACAAATAATATTAAATTAAAAAATACAAACTAAAAAAATTCGACGCAGTGAAAAAAAATCAGCTTTATATGTGCTTTAAAGCTTAGGTCACCACTAAATTGCGTACTTAAACATTACTTTATCGAGGCTGGTAAAAACCAGTCTTATAAGTAACAAAACATTAAGTGTTTTATTATCATTTTATCATTCTATACAGATTTAACTGAAGATTAACTTAATATTTAAATTACTTCCTACTACCTAATATTTTCGTTGTTTATAATAATAATGTTTATTTAGACAACATGTACAAATCATAAAATACAATGTGATACATAAATACATAAACTACTTAAGTGAGGGAAGAGAACACGACCCCTGGAACCTCTATCTCCACTTTTTTAACCCAGTGTGCGTGGAGTACCACAATCTAAAAAAATCGGATGTGTCGCCCCAAAACTTTCCCGACAAGATATATAATATAATCAAAAATATATGACCTGCGTAAGGAAACAGAATTTTAATGATTATTATAATTCTATTATTTTCATTATTTCCAATAAACTAACCTAACAAACTCACTACTTTATTCAAAAATAAGAAATAAAAAAAAAGTTGCCAGAGCTGGAATTCGAACCCCCACGCTCTATGGTCTTAATCGTCTCGAGTGACTTCAAAATGGTTATGTCCTTATCTCAAATTTTTTTTAGATCGTTCACAATTTCCCTGAGCGCCCGCCCGAGGAATTTACCAAAGCAAGACCTATTGGACGCCAGTCAGTAACGGGCCGCTTAGATAAGGCCATAAAGATGGCAAATATATTCTGAATTCAGATGCGTTGTTCTAAAATCATAACTGTATGAATATATAAAAAATGCTTAGTTGAAAATTAAAAAAACAAACAAAATATGTATTTTTGAAATAGTAAATATATAATGAATATTTATTTTACCGTATACAAATATTATGTTACATTAAAAATACAAATCGCCTGTACAAACGTTTATTTTACGTGTAATTCTAATCGCTAAAGAATTTTGCACTAGTTTGCTCACGAACGTATATATATTTTGTTACATCGGCAAGGTGAATAGAGTTTTAAATCACAATAACATAAAGCGGCGGTTTTCAAAGATTACCTAGTGTTTTCTTTTCAAGAAAAGCACACACATCTTTTTGCTTTTCTACTGGCATTACTTTCATGAAAGAATGGACGCTTTGGAACCTAGGTATATTGAAAAAATGTTTCGCTTCAAAGGAGCCTCACCAAAAGTAACCCACGACCTGACCTGAATATTTAACTGCATATATAAAAATAGATGGCATATTTTACACTTTCTACAAAAATATGTCCTGAAATTTTGAGATATATATTTTATGTTTATAAAGTTATAGACGGACGCACTATTCAGATATTTCCAATTTTGAGCAAAATCTAAGATAATTTGAACAAAAACAGTCAACTTAAGAGGCTCCAAAACGCACACGCATACAAATTCATTGTTCATTTCAACATTTTTCTGAGATTTCAGGTAATTTAATTTAAGCATTCCACAAATTCAAGTCTCAATCATATATAACAATATTTAAGACAAATCATGTTTCGGAAAATTATTGAACAAATTTAATAACTAACAACACAAATTCTTTTACACCAAATATTCACGGAATTTTCAGTAGGATAACGTGTTTTTGACTTATAATGAATACAGACCCACATAAACATACCATCACACACACACTTTTAAAAACATGGTAGATATTATTAATGTATTTCTTTCAAAATCCACACATTGAATTTTTGACCTGATCTCAATCCCTTCTATACTATACTATATTTTATTTACATGCGAAATATAAAAACGAATTCTAGTTACTCCTTGTATGTAGCTGATCAACAAATTAGGAATATTATACATTTAATACATTCAACTCATCAAAATTTTTAAGGTAAATATAATATTTTAATATTGTTGTATATTCATTTGAATATACAAAAATTCATATTTTTCCAAATTCTTGAATTAATGGCATGGTATGGCCTCGAGAATTATAAACATAGTCGAAACATAATAATTATCTACCTTTTCACACAATACATAGTCTGGGACACCCTGTATATGTAAATGTTCGTCATAACTAAACTGAACATATTTTCATACGTTGTTACGTATAGACCAAACTTATTTGTAAGGTAATTAAGGGACATGAAAAATCCAATTTACACTCATACTATGTATTGTCAAGACATGTAGATAATTACTATGTTTATAATTCTCGAGGCCATACCATACCAATTTGAAGAATTTGGATTTTTCATGTCCCTTAATTATCTTACAAATAAGTTTGGTCTATCCGTACGTATGAAAATATGTTTAGTTTAGTTATGACGAACATTTACATATACAGGGTATCACAGAAGTCGACGATCGAACCCTAAGGGGGGAAGGGGAAGGTTATTTGGAATCACAATAACGATAAAAAGTTATTTAAGTTTTTGTATTTTTCCTATTTTTTCAACATTGCTTTTACTAGTAAACCTCTAAGAAATAAATGGCGATACTCCCCTGTTATCTTATAGCAAAGAACAAACTGGTCTTAATAAACTTATTTATAAATGATATCAAGCAGTGTTTCATTCACAGTGAATTCAGGCTCTTCGCCGACGACCTGAAGTGTTACCGGCGTATCGGAGGTCCCACAGATTGTTATCTTCTGCAGGAGGATGTTGTGAGATTTGTGCATTGGTGTGAGTTCCATGGTATGACTTTAAATGTTTCTAAGTGCTTTTGCGTAAATTTCAACCGAACTAGGAGACCTCTTTTTTATGAATATTTTGTCGACCATTCAGTCCTAAAATACAAATCTTCGGTCAAGGATCTGGGAGTTTACCTGGACACTTCCTTGAGCTTTGTGGATCACATCAGGCACTCGACTTCCAGGTCTCTGAAAGTGTTGGGCTTCATAAAGCGTCGCTCGGTGGATTTCAGTAATGTGAATACTATTAGAATTTTGTTCACGACGCTTGTCAGACCACATTTGGAGTATGCCTCGGCGGTTTGGACCCCGTCATACGGTTGCCATTCTGCCCGAGTTGAGAGCGTTCAGCGGCGTTTCCTTAGGTATGTTCACTTTAAGCTTGGTCGTCCGCGTCCTATCGATTTTGTGTTCGATTACGGAACTATGATGAGCGAGCTGGGGCTTACGACATTGAGTGATCGCAGGGTCGTCAGAGATCTATTAATACTTTATAAGCTTTTGAACAATATGGTATCGTCTTCTTATTTGTTGTTCAATATTAATTTTCATGTACCGTCTAGGAACAATAGATACTCTCACCTTTTCCATGAGGAATTTCACCGTACAAATTACGGAGGAAATAATTTTGTCCCTAGAGTGGCCAGGATGGCGAATTCTTGCTTAAGCGTTGATTTCTTTGCGCCTATAGGTGAATTTATTCGCCGTTTGAAATGTGAGCGTCGTGACGGCAGTTTTGCGTAAGTCGATCGATGCCTGCTGCGTTGACGATCATGGTTTTTCCTTTTATTCCTGGCGTGGGTCTTGCGAATAGCTTTAGTATAACTTGAATTATGTTTTAATTGTCTACTTATTGTGTAATTTAGAGTTTCTTAGGTTTTGTAAAATTGTTGAATTTGTGAAGTATTGCATGGAATTATATTTGTTATATTATATTGTATGCTGTATAAATGGACTTTGTCCGTGAATAAATAAATAATAACAATTAGTGTTTTAGAAAAATGACACCATGAAATTTACCTTGCAAAACTTGTAAAATTAATAATGATTCTAATTAATAATAAAAAATGAGATTAGATGTGTTCTAACCATTTTTTTTTAACATTTTCAATTTAAAAAAAAATTAAACATGTTATGAAAATTACATTTTTATGGATTAATATTATGGTACGTTAAATGTTCAAAATATCTGCCGCCTACCCTTACACATAATCTATTAATTATTCAATTAATAAATTGACTAACAATTTTGAAGCCATAAATTAAGACCACTTTTTTGTTTGCTACAAAGTACAGTTATTTTTATAGCTTTACAATAAATAATACATAAACTAAAAAAATTGGATAACTACATAATATATGGTTATGTTGATTCCAAATGAACTCCCCCTTCCCCTTTAGAGTTTGATCGTCGACTTCTGGAACATTGTCATGTAAGTATAGCGTGAAATCAAGATTCTATAGATATTTATAGTTACTTCGATGTCCACAACCTATTAAATTTCGCAACAAACTATTTTAATCTAGAGTTGAATTAATGCAAATCAGATTATAATGCCGCCTGTAGAAAGCATATAATACTAAGATATGCAGACAACTTTGAACAACTCTTTCTTCTGACCCATTCCACCACAGACTGTGGAACTCTGTGACGTAATAGGTTGTTCTTTTACGAGTGGTATGCATATAAAAAAGTGTATATATAGGGTGAGTCACGTTTTTGTAGCAGGACTAATTTTTTGAGATGAAAATCCGTGGAAGCTTTGTTTCTGAGATACAGGATGTCAAAGTTTCAGGATTTTTTCGGTTTTATAAGTTTTTTCGAACAACAACAACAATTAGGAATAATGGATTACAATTGAGAATTTGACCCACCTACAGGGTGGTACATTTTTATTATTACATATTGGGGTTTGTACTGAATTTGAGTTTGGGGCATGCTTAAGGACAATTTGTTCCTGCTGATTTTCCTCCACGTATAGCATTCAATTGTTGAAATTCCTTAACTATTGATGATGATTTTGTTTACTGATGAAGCGAGTTTTTCAAGAAATGTAACAAGAAATTTTCATAATAACCATTTGTGGTGTGATGAAAATCCAAATGCGATATTTGAAGATTATTTTCAACATCAGTTCTCGTTGAACGGTTGGATTGGAATTGTGAGTGACTGCTTAATTGGAGCTGTATTTTTACCGGAGAGGTATATCGCAACATTCTGGAACACACGCTTCCTGGAATTCTGGGAAACGTACTATTGGCAATGTGGTTTATGCACGATGGTAGTGGTTTTTAACAGAAACATACGGAAATCGCTGGATTCGCCGAGGTGGACCACACTTATTATCTGCATGAGCATTGTTGAAGTTGTTATAGTATACTGCTACAAAAACCGGACTCACCCTGCATATATATTATATAGAATAATATATTATGTACCTACCTATATGGAAGAATAAAAAAAAATCCGATTTATAACCACATATAAACAGGCTCAAAAACATGCAAATAAATTTTGTTCTTTAAGGCACACTACAAAAATTTGCGTCAAATAAATTAATTTTTGTAAATAACCACTTGACTTAGGTATTTGAAGAACAAGGTCGAATTATAAATCCACAGAGACGATTATCATATAGGTTTTTTCGTTCGCTTACAAATCTCCACCGTAGAAGGAAATAAAATAATTTGGCTATATTTTATATTATATTAATAATATTATTATAATATACAGGATTGATATTGAGTCAATCAATTATAATTTGAATATTAGTTACGATACTAACTTGCTTGTTTTAATTTATAATTTTATAATCCACAAAAACATATTTTTTCCAATAACTAATATCTACTATAGTGCAAAGGACTAGTTCTTATTTACAATACTCAGTTGACATTTACCTAGTGAAGGAGTTGTAATATTGTATTACAGTGAATCGCATGGGAACACAAACGAATAAGATTATTTAAATTAAATCTTCACAAACTACTAAGACAGCATCATTAATATTAGGGATTAATTTTTGTTTAACCTTATAAATAGAATTGCAAAAAATGTTATAGCAAAACAAATCATTTAAATATCATGAACACAAAAATAATCAATAAAACCATGTGTCAATCAGAATTTAAGATGTTGCAACGTTATATGTTGTTTATAAAGATAAATATAAAATTTGACCCAATTTCTCGTAATAATTAATTATAGATACATGTATATTATAGAGATAAATGTTTATCAACAACTAATAAATATATTAATTGTTTATTCATAATTACTTCATTCATAATTATACACCTTGTCTAATTTATATAAATATTGTTTAACTTGGGCGGCAAATTATACGTCTAGCGTTCGTATTATCAAAAAATCGTTTGTGTCGCCCCAAAACTTACGCGACATGATATAATATAAATAAAAATGTATGACCTGCGTAGAATTTTAATAATAATTATTATACAGAGTTATTTGCAGGACAGATCGCAGTTTGTGCGTGTGAATGAGTTCCAGTCAAAACCTATTCATGTTTCATCAGGTGTGCCCCAAGGTTCACATTTGGGACCACTCTTGTTTAATTTGTTTATTAATGATATTGAACGATGTTTTCTTTATAGTAATTTTAAATTGTTTGCAGATGATCTTAAATTTTATCGTAAGATTGGCTGTGCGAAGGACTGTTATTTGCTGCAGGATGATCTAATTAGACTTATGCATTGGTGTGACCGAAATGAAATGGTGCTTAATGCTTCAAAGTGTTTCTATGTGGGTTTTCATCGTGCGAGGGAACCTTTCTTGTATGAGTACGTTATCTCCGACACTCGCTTGACTTGTAGGACTTTTGTGGTTGATCTTGGTGTTAGGATAGATCATTCCTTGACCTTTGTGGATCACATAAATTGCATGACAACTAAGGCATTGAAAATGTTAGGATTTATTAAACGTATTACTTCTGATTTCACAGATATAAGATCGATTAGACTGCTATACAATGCGTTGGTCAGACCACATTTGGAATATGCATCGGCGGTTTGGAATCCGTCTTACGCAAGCCATGTGGACAGTATTGAGAGGGTTCAGCATAAATTTTTAAGATTTATGCATTTTAAGCTTGGACGTCCTCCACCGCCAGATTATACTTACGACTACTTTTCACTGTGCGATGATTTGAGATTGACCATTTTGGCTGAGCGGAGAAGCGTGAAGGATCTGATTGTTTTGTACAGGGTGTTGAATGGTTTAGTCTCCTCTTCGCACTTATTGTGCGAGATTACCTTTCGCGTTCCAGTGCGTCGGGTCAGAGGTACTCGGCTGTTTCATGAGCCGTTCTGTCGCAGAAATTGTACGTCTCATGGATTTATTCCACGAGTTTTGAGATCGGCTAATCGTCACCTGGCTGTCGATCCGGATCTCGATTTTTTTTCACCTTACGGTGAGTTTGTTAAGGGTTTGCGACAACGTCATCACATTCGCTAAGACATTTTGTTTTATTGTTATTAATGTGCTATTGTTTGATATTTCATTTTTATGTTCAGCTCTTCAAGATGTTTAAATTTTTGTAGCTGTATGCTTATTATTGAATTATTGTTTTTATGGTTCTGTAATCTTGATGTAATTAAATTTATATTTGTGTTTTGTATAATGGACTTAAGTCCGTAGATGAATAAATAAATAAATAAATAAATTATTATTGGGTCAGATATCAAAAATGCCATATCGCTGTAAAGCAGATATAAAAAATTAAATAAGATTGTCCTGAAGACTTTAACCTGAGCCTGAAAGTGAGATTCGCGAGGTGTTACATCTGGTCGGTGTTACTATACGGTGTTGAGAGCTGGACACTAAAAGTAGCCACAATGAATAGAATAGAAGCCTTTGAGATGTGGGTATATCGTAGAATATTAAAAATCCCATGGACGGCCCGAGTGACCAACGAAAATGTCCTACGAGGAATAAACAAAGAACGTGAACTGCTGCTGACGATCAAAAAAAGAAAGACTGCATACCTAGGACATATAATGCGAAGCACGAAATACCAATTCCTACAACTGATTATCGAGGGAAAGATTGAAGGAAAGAGAGGAGCGGGAAGAAAGAAAATGTCATGGCTACGTAATATAAGACAATGGACGGGCTTGCGAACAGTGGAAAGCCTAATACATACAGCTAGAGACAGGATAGAGATGAATCGTGTGGTCGCAAACATTCACTAACGAATATGCATAAGAAGAAGAAGAAGAAGAAGCTAAGCCTGAAGTTTGTCGCGAAAAACTGGGAGACCCTGTCTATTTTCTGAATGCTGACCGCTACCTGTTTTTTCATTAATTGATATTTATTTACGGACTATTTCAGTAAATTGTGATTATTTGTAAAACATATTTCCACGACGATTCATTAGGGTAAAATGTAAACGACTTTATGCAAGACATACAAATAATAGTCCTGTATTAATATTTAAATTTGACGCTGAGAACATTGGAGTACAACGAACCATTGCAAATTAACATTGTGTCTTCTTTTTCAGATTAAAAAAAAAGATGCATAACTTGTTTCTGTTAAATTTTCTATCTATATTATTTCGATAATAGTTTGCAGTAAGTATTTGATTTTTATAACTTACTAGCCTATATTATACCACTAAATAGTTTCTTATTCGATGCATCTGGTGAAAATATGATAAAACTAGCAACCGGTTTCGATTCTAATAGTATTTCAAAATTAGAATACCTTTTATGGGATTGAGCTCAGTTCGATCCAAAATGTAAATAATATTCTATATAGAAAATTCAGACTTAGTGTTATCTTTCTACATAATCAATAATGAATTTTAAAATACAAGAACAAACTATAGAAGATTTACAATTTCAAACAAAATTATTAAATTGTTTGGACACTCTGTATATATATTATATTAGTAAGCTATTAAGTAAACATGAATTTATTAAAGAACTTGTTAATAATAATTTGTTTAAAACGTGTTGAATGTAATCTACACCTCCAATATTGTTGAATGAAAATAAATGTGTTCAATAAGTCGAGCAACGAATTCAATATCCTTATTACAGCTTATTTTATTTATTACTTTTTAGTTATTTTGCAGCTATTTTCGGTGAAGTTTTATTCATAAAATATATTTATTTCAGTATTTAGATTTAGAGTCTATCGATCAAAACTCAAAATTTTGACACACGGTAACTCACTTAGAAGTCATTCTTGGATACATGCATGTTTATAATGATTTTTCAGTTGTAGAAGCTACGCCTGAAGTTTGTAGCGAAAATAAACCGGCTCACCCTTTATATATTTTGTGGATGCTGACCGCTACCTGATTTGCGTTAGAATACGTGATTATTTGTACGTGATTATTTATAAAAAGTAATCGAATTCATCAAATTATAAATGGCATTTTCACGCAAGACATACGAATATTCCTGTATTAATTTTTAAGTTTACGCAGAGCCTACATTGAAGTACAACGAACCATGGCAAATTAACTTCGAGCATCTTCTTTTTCGGAATAAAAAAAAAAGATGCATAACTTGTTTCTCTTAAATTTTCTATCTACAAAATACCTATAAATGCAAAACCGCAATAACTTGCCAGGAATATTATTTCCATAAGAGTTTGCAGTATTTGACTGCGTTTTTTCATTTATTTATTATAGTAAGTTTTTATCTTTAATGTGAAATATTTGGACATTCATTGCGTGTTTTTATAAACATCGCGACTGTCGCCCACTTTAATTAAAAGAACATATTATGCTTCAGTGATTTTATTTTTGCGTCGATATACAGGGGGTTCTAAATAGAATTTTGCTACTATTGCGATCTCATGCTATTTAAGACAGCCTGTAGTTATATGTACTGACTGAAAAATTGCCTACATGTACTTATGTATGTATATATTGTTCATTAGATCTACTACTTTTTTTAGAACAATTTACTTTGAAAGAAGGGCTGAAGTCAATAATATGATTTTAGCTTATATTACATATCACCTAGAATATGTTTATTAATCATTTCAATACATACAGGGTGAGTCACAAGTCACCACAGACGCCATGGAATTTTATGGTCAAACTGTACAAAATTTTCAATCTCGAATGCAGGAACATTATACATGTTTACTAAGACTATATTTAAAAATACTCTAAAATTTACAGAGAGTTTCAAAAAAGAGTAGCATATCAAATCTATAGTTTTTTAAATGGATAGCCTTGTATTTTATTGCATTATTGCATTGAGCATAAAAATACAAATAACTTTTATTAAAGTTCCTTATAACTAAATAGGTACAAGGTTTTTCGATTTATTGCAATTTTTGTCAAAAAATGCAAGAGTTGAGAAAAAATTAATTGTCATCAAATCAAACTGACTGATTAAACTAATTTTTCTTGTAAGTTGTCCATTAGTGTGTTAGTTTATTTACCAAGTTATTTCTAAAATGTACTTTACTGGATGTTCAGCATTTAAAATGCTTGACCCTTCTGTTAGAGACTTTTCAGGCAGTCCATGTTGTTGAATTCTCTGGTCTGTCTAAAAATAAATCCTAACATTCGCAAAGCATTAGCAGCAACTTGCTCAATGTGGTAGTTGAAAGATAAATCACCATCCAAGTATACACCAAGATCTTTGATTAAAGCGCAGCATTCCAAATTTGAATTATCGATGGTGTAGTTTCACACAAACGGATCTTGACGTCTTGTAAATGTCACCGACTTACATTTGTTCAGGTTTAGAGGAAGTCTATTTAGATCACACCATTCTGAAAGCCGACACAGATCTGTTTGAAGCTGTGCGCAATCGTTCTCACAACCAACAGTGCGATACAATTTTGAATCATCCGCAAACAACAAATAATTGCTATTGAAACCGTTTACGAATATTGCAAAGAGAAGAGGAGCCAACGTACTGCCCTGCGGAGTTCCACTTGAGGCTGTGAATGAACTTGAACTGAATCAATTGTATTCAACAAATTGTTGCCTTGCTCCCAGATAGGAATGAAAAAAAGGTATCAGATTCCTGCCGAAGCCAATGTCGCACATCTTCTGTTGAATCAGGGAATGATCAATCTTATCGAACGCCTTGGAAAAGTCAGTATAGATTGCGTCGACTTGCAAACCTCGACCGACAGCCGGAATTACATATTTTTATTGAATATTTTGGAAAAAGTGACAAGATTTCTGTCCGTACTATTGACCAAAACCAAAATTGTTTATTCAAGGCAAGAAAGAATTATTGGTGAATGTTATGCAGGAAAATACCCTGAAAATTTGGTTACAATTAGAGATGGTACCCCTACACATTTTTCCCTAGCTGTAAGAACCTATTGATAGAGCAAATTTCGTAATATAAGTGGATTGGAAAAGGAGGGCCAATTAACTGGCCAACTATATCCCTAGACCTGCCTCCACTAGATTTATTTTTATTTTTAAATAATAAACTAACACCTTAATTGACTACTTAATAAATTAAAAATTATGTACAGTTTGGCCATAAAGTTCCGTGGCGTCTATGTGGTCAGTCTATATAGGTATAGTATTAACGATTTTTTTTTTCGGTAACAAAGCAATTACTAAATAATTATAGAAACCTTCCAAGTTTAACTCCATACCCAAAACAAAATTATAATTGCTCCAATAAATTGAATTGTCTTGTATCATAATGTAATAATTAAATATAAATAATGGTTTATTTTGGATACTCATATAATTAACAATTCCGAAAATGTGTATTAGTTTCTCTAATTATTTGCATAAAATATAATTTCGTAGCGTTTTGATATTAATAACAGCTTTATTATAATAATTGTATGTTTTACACCCATAGGTTTCACTCTTATGCAACATGATTACGTACAGCCATTATTACAAACAGTGGTCATAAGGGTATATTCTTATTTGCTTGCTTTGTTCACAAGATTTCATTGCCGTAAGTAAAATCACCAGAAATATTAAGGACAAACACTATTATTGACCTTTAGCGGTACAAATTCATGTACTGCTGAGTCACCACCACTGGAATGATTCAACTTTACGCTACGCTATCCTCCCACGGCTTTATTGATTGTGAGATTCGCAGTATAACGTCTACCTCACACCGTCAAAGTAGCAACTCCCGAATTTTGTTAAGGGTTTTTGCCTGGACACTGCCATTATAGTTAAAAAAGTCTTTCAACCCTTAAGACGTAACGGTGCAGCACTTGCACCCTTCCTATATCCGCCACGTTTGCAATTAATTGTTTTGGCCAATAATCTATGACTCAATATTGTGGCCTCATTTTTTAGTTTGAACAAGCAAATAGTAAATCTTCTTCTTCTTCTTCTTCGGATGCTATCCACTAATGGATGTTTGCGATCACATTTTCCATCTCCTCTCTATCTCTTGCGGTGTGAATTAGGGTCTGTATGTCATTTATTCCTGTCCCCTGTCTTATGTTCCGCAACCAGGACAATTTCTTCCTTCCTATCCCTCTACGGCCCTCTATCTTACCCTCGATCAACAACTGTAAATACTCATACTTCTTGTTCTTCATGACGTGCCCCAGATATGAAGTCTTTCTCTTTTTTTATGGTGGTTAACAGTTCACGTTCTTTGTTGATGTTGGACAGAACTTCTACGTTTGTTATTCTTGCATTCCACGGTATCTTGAGCATTCTGCGGTAAAGCCACATCTCGAACGCTTCCTATTTGTTAATGTTGTTGACTTTAAGGGTCCAACCTTCCATCCCGTAGAGAAGTACTGACCACACATAGCACTTTAAGAATCTCAACCTCGGACCAAGATCGAAGTCCGAGCAACTAAATACTCTCCTCAGTCTTAGGAATGCTTGTCGGGCTTGTTCGATGCGACACTTGACCTCGATATCAGAGGTCCAGTCTTCAGATAACCACATGCCCAAGTATTTAAATTTGTTCACTCTGTCTAATAGTAAATGAATAGTCTTAAATAGCGTGGCAAGCGTCGTGAGATGATTTTAAATTTAAGATATCTTCGTTTATACAAAGCATGGCGTTAAAAGAACATTTTTCATCAAATTCCGATAGAATATCTAGGAAAAAAAACTGGAGAACATTCTGGAGAGAATAAAAAAACCATGTCTTCACTGTGTTCGATGTAAAGCTAAAAAGTAGGTATATATCCCCATGATACCCCATTTAACCGATTTGGCATTGCAACTGGTCCAATAATGAAATTGTCAATCATACCTGCCCAAACATGAACTCTAAATTCATGCTGGAAATGTTTCTCCCCGAAGGCATTAGGATTTTCATTGCGATACACATGTATGTATGTAAATGCTTCGCCGTCAATAAAATTTTCTTACGAAAAGTTTGCATTTGGTAAACTCATTGTCTCGATGAAACGGCCTTTCAGGGTCCATTGGCATAAGATGATACGGATGGAGTAACTGCTCTTGTAGAATGTTATTAATTGTACTTTTGGAAACCTGCAATCTGAACCCCAAGCTTAACTTGGGATCATATTCAATTCTGTTAGAACTACTTCTTCGACCTCAGCAGTGCTAATTGTACGGTGGCGTTCTTGATTAACATTATTTCAATGAAAACTACCCGTTTCTCTAAGTTGCGTCTCAATATTCGCGTAAGTTTGATGGTTAGGAATTCTGCGGTCATGATAGTTTTGACGATAGACTCTGAATTTCTTATAATCATTAAAATAGTTAGTAGTAGCTAGAATTAAAGCTTTTTTAATGCTTTTTTCGTTCCAATTTCAAGGTATTACAAATAATTTTTTGTATAGAAACGTTATGTGTATAGCGTAAATTTTACAAGAGATAGAAAAGTCTTTGAATGAAATCAACTAGTATCAGAGAAATAATTAAAGTCATTTGTACAAAGGGCAACAAAAATACACACTTGTGTTTACGAATTACGCACGATTTTAAAATTTCTAGGCATTAACAAATGATCGCATTTGCGTCAAAACACGCAAATAATAGTAGTAGTTCTTAGTTCCAAAATTAGTGAAAATCGATAAAGGCGTTTAGAAATTATTCCGGAAAAGCGAACCCATTAATCCCCAACGTTGCGTAAACGAAACATTTTTTAAATATTTTTTTTTTCAATGTGCCAGTAAAAAAAAATACTTTTTTGTTGCTACAATTTTTTCAAAATAGAACAAAGACTTTACGTTTTAATAAATAAGTCGACAGAGTCAAGATATTTATTTTGTGCGAATTTATGAACTCGCAACATTTTGAGATTTATCATTTCATATATTCGTCAATCTATTTGTCTGACACAGAAACGGCTGAGATATTTCAAATTATGGATTTAGATTCCCATGACCTTTAGTAAAAAGGGCGTTATATGATATTTTACAAAACATGTATAGTTTTTGCATATTGGATCATTTTTCCTAATGTTGCGTATACGCAACGTTGGGAATTCCGGTAAGAAGGCGCCATAATGTCGCGCCCTTCGGTGACCCACAATTAGGTAGCATTTATTTTGTTTCTTACATTATTTGTGTGTGATTCTTCTTAGTGAGTGTCAACAAAGATACTAAGTTATAATTATTGTGATTTAAAATTATATTATATATAAAATATAAAGTGAAGCTATGGAAAATATTGACTTGAAGTAAGTTATAATTATGGTTCTGTTTGTTAAATTTTTTTCTAAAATAATTTTTTTGGTTATAGTGATGTCTTGGAAAAACAGAATGCCTTTGTCATCTGCTGAGCTTTTAGCTACATTGGAGGAGGATGAGGATTTACTGCAGACTGATACCGTTGATGCAGTATATATTCCGCCACTCGTAGATGCACTTACAGACGAAGAGGAGCTTGACGAAGATATATGTGAGAACGTTGAAGATTTACCAGATGTTGCGGGGACCTACGAAAAACACGCAAATTTGTCTCATACTTCTGAAGCCTTAGATGATGAATCTTTACCGTCAAATTCCAAAAAAAGCAAAACTATGTGCAAAAAATATAAAAATGAAGTCGAGAAAACTCTACCGAAGTGGAGAAAAGAGACCCCAATATATACAACAGGACCATATAATGTAGATAATAATAACTTGGAAGAAATTGAAAACAGAGTTTGCGGTAAAAGCCCTTTGGAAGTTTTTTCCTTGTACTTCAGTGACGAAGTTTGGGAAAAAATAATATCTTATAATGAAAATATGCTCACGACAATAATCGGCATTTATTTGATATTGATAAAACAAGCCTAAAGCTTAAAGCGATTTTTCGGCATACCCATTTTTTCGGGATACCATACGTTACCAGCTACAAAACTATTGGTCAAAAGACAACAAAGCAAGAAGAAGATGCCGACAGTGTAAAAACAACACAATATACATGTGTGCTAAATGTAAGGTGCATCTTCACACAAACTATTTTGAAATATTTCACACTAAGTAGTAGTAGTATCTGTTTACCGTAAATCCCAATGTTGCGTATACGCAACATTTTTTTGTAAGAAAACTAAAAACTTTTTTTTTTTTTTAACTTGATAAACAGTTATTTGGACATAGGTTTAGTAATAAAATAAACTAAAATCACCGAAATTGTTTGACTTTCCAAGCTTGGGAATTAATGGGTTAATTTGAGAACTTTAGCGCCCTGTAGAGGCAAAACGAAGCAACATTTAATATAGATCGGCTTATTTTTAGTTAAACGTTGTACAGTCATTTCATGGAGATCATGTATAGCGAGAAAATACGCGGACAAGTTAAATTTGTCAATTGCTCTCTTTATGCAAACCCCGTATATTATTAATAAAATTCTGATAATATTTATATTATATTAGATTTGTACTTACATCTAAGTAAAATTATTTGGTGGAAACCACTGATTTTGCTCATAAATAGGTCAATAGAAATGCTCCTTTGTGACAGTTATTGTCAGTCCTGCCCGTAGACTAAGAGACTAAGCTTAAGCACACATGCGTCTCAAAACAGAACCCTGGGGAACTTTTTGTGACATACCAAAGCAGATTTTACAATTAATAAAGTTAGCATGGATTTTGCATCCACGATCGGTGCCAAAAGAGGGTCTCAATATAAAAAAGTGAAAGATGGAAAATGAGTTGTAATATCTATCGTAAGTTATGCAAAATTACGCGCAAATTTATAAAAAAATTGTATTATATAAATATTCAAATAAATTCGATTAAATAATTATTAAAAAGGGAAGCAAAACACTTTTAAGTTTCCTCTGAAAATGATTTGACTAATTTTTGACCATAGCAAAAAAAGATATCGAAACAGATAATGAAATATTATTAATAATAATAAATAAAATTATTTATCTCAATAAATAAAATTAGTTTAGAATATAGTAAGGTTACTAGCGTTATCGAGCATTTATGTTTCTTTTTCAATGATACATTTTAGATACTCGCGGTTAAGTAAGCAAAAAGTAAAGGTATATTAATATAATACGGGTATTATAGATTTATTTAAAATATAAACAATTAAAATCAACTTACGTTTATTAATGTTGTATCGCAGTTTCATTGTTATAATTAAAAGTATCAAAAAAATATTTTAATAACACTAAATTATTTTTAAATCACTAACTTTATTTTATCACTAACAAACTAAATGTTTATGAGTATATTTAATACACTAAATATTGTAATCCCTAAATTCAAAACCTTCGTTCTTTATACGAGCTTTTATACTTGAAGATCAAGTAGACTATACCACGTCTGGCAATTAAATGTCATTTAACAATTGACAGAAAACCTTTTTCAAATATAATGATCAAGCAAGTACACTTTTACACGTTTTAGGTAGTGGGAGACGCAGACTTTACTTGATTATTTTGTAAATATAATATAATTGTCGCGTTTAACTGTTATGTTATTGTTATTTCATCGATAATTAATTAATTTGTATCAGGAACAATGTTTTAGGAGTTTGTATATTATACAGGGTAATCGAAGTATGTATATGAAACCTTGTATTCACAACGGAAAAGTACATTAAAGCATTTGGATAGATTTTGTTTATTAGTTTCATATTTTATGATAAAATAGTTTTTAACTATTTTAAGAAGGGGTGAGAATTCTCAGTTAAATAGATACATCTTGTTTAGGTCATGGGTCGTGGGGTATCGTTTCAAAAGGCTGATTTCTAAGGACTTTTACAAGCACTTTTACAAATTTAAATTAAGTTTAACTCTTGTCTCAACTTCTTACATAAGCTTGATAAATCGTGCGTGTAATTAAGGCTTCCAAGGCCCAATGGCTAAGATTATTTGAGAGCTGTATTGCAAAGGACAAAACACCAATATTTATGTTTTGAAAAAAGGTATTAATATTGGCTGAATATATAAGAATAAATCTAAAAGCCAATATTTCTACGTTTTTACTGTTACTGGATGAAACCGGCGTTCCCTCTCCAGTAAAAATAAAATAATGAAAATTTGTATTAAGTTCTGAAATAAAGTTCGGAAGCCCTCCCCCGTATGGTATAATATGAACGGCAAGCTAATCATAATAATAAGTGAAATTGTGTCAGTTTTAAATTCAGCAATATTAGAGTTTGATTGAAGCCAATTTCTGTTGCAAAATTGGCTTAAAACAATTACATATAAATAATTAGTTAATTAAAAATAACACAAAAACAGACTTTTTTTCTTTTTTAAATCATTCTTAAGTTCTAATATATAATTGAAGTGTTGAAGATTGGAAAATATTACTTTAATGATGACTTAATTAGGCTTAAAGTTCTTTGATTCCTCAGATTGTTATAAATATTATTACCAGTGGCAACTCGTGGAGAGAGGCTTGCTGAGGAGCAATAATACGTAATAATATTTAGAATTGAAATCTAAAATTCATAATGTAGCCCGCAAACGGTACTCTTATTTTAAAGTTTGCCATTATGCATACTCAATACGTAAAATACAAAGGCAAAAGGACTACACCACGACATAATAACGATAGAAGAATTATCCACATTTGCTACACAGGGGAGGCTACACAACTACCGCCTCCACACCATGTTATTTCGCCTATATACTGTCCAAATAATACCTATATACATGCGCAATGGCGATCGCGCATCTCTTATAAAACATATACGTGATATTTTTCGGCATAGAGGCTATATTCTACATAAATACGCATGTGCAGTGAAAGAAATTTTGAGATACATATTACGTAGGTACTTGTTTATTATTTTCGATGCAAAGACTGCAAAGTTTGTTTGTTTTTTGATTTCAAACTAATTTTTAATAGATAATCGATAATTAATTTACGAAGTGTAGAATCGAAAAAATATTCAATATACGTCCATTAAATAATCTAAATGAAACATAAAACCTGTTAAGTATTTATTAAAACGTAAAAATGTTACTTTAAGGCACAGGTGTTTTAAAGTACCCTTTAAAGCACTAGCAAAGATTCATGTAATGTTATGTAATCTTTGGCACTAGCACAGCATTAATAAGTACAGCATTCCGACTCCACGTTGGCATTTTGAAATAAACTGTGACGTATGACGCCGCCATTTTGGGTTACAAGTCAGGTCCTGACTAAGAATAATTATAGTTCTCGGTTTCTAACCACAGTACTGTATTTTAATTTTTGTAAAAATATTTAAGTATATAATAATATCGCTGTCAATTTCAGAAATATTTGTGGTGTGTCATAGTGATTGAAAACAGCCTTGAGTGGTGGTATCAGTTAAATGTTGACATGATTGGGTGATTTTTAATAATAATATTAAACACAACAATAATAAAGACTATTAAGAGGATTTCATGTCCGTAAATATAATAAATGAAAATAATTTCGTGGCAAAGCGGACTAAAATGTTGGCTTTACCTACACAAGGAATTTTGTTTAATTTAGCAGGGCCCCAGTCTAATTCGATAGAAACCAGACCGAGGCATGGGTCGACAGGTACTGACGAATTCGTTTCGCTCTTGTTATGAGCTCGTCAGAGCACCATAGTCGCTGCCCATCACAAATATCGGCCTGCATTTAAGCACAACAGGATACACAACAGTAGACACATGTAAACACATATCATCTACATGTACATAGTAATGCATATCCTATACCATGCAGAGGCCGAACAAACTCAATGTATAGGTAAAACCAGTCGTATAAATAGAAATAAATAAAAATAGTATGAACACAAAACGCTAGCAGGAGACCATTTTATCCTTCTGCCAGCATCTCCCAAATATTTGGGTTTCAGCAATGCTCGGACGGTGGTCTCCAAGCGTTCTGCCGTCGATGTTTAATGCCAAATAATGAAAAATTAAGAGGATTTCATGTCCGTAAATATAATAAATGAAAATAATTTCGTGGCAAAGCGGACTAAAATGTTGGCTTTACCTACACAAGGAATTTTGTTTAATTTAGCAGCGACTATGGTGCTCTGACGAGCTCATAACAAGAGCGAAACGAATTCGTCAGTACCTGTCGACCCATGCCTCGGTCTGGTTTCTATCGAATTAGACTGGGGCCCTGCTAAATTAAACAAAATTCCTTGTGTAGGTAAAGCCAACATTTTAGTCCGCTTTGCCACGAAATTATTTTCATTTAATAATAAAGACTTTATTAGTAAAAAAGATATTTTTATAAAAGTTGAAGCAGCTTAAACCTATCTGAAAATAGTTTTACATCGCTGGCCAAATTAAGTAGGTAGCTTATGTTTACAAATTAATTTGTTCTATTACGTGTCAGACAGCGCTCTTAAACGAAAACCCCTGTAAACTTTTTATATTCTCCGGTAGAGCGTTGTAATATTTTGAAACCGTATAGGAAAATGACCGCTCAAAGATTGATGTTGAGTCTAGCGGTGGCGTAATGACAGTTTTATGAGGAATATTCACATCATACACCGATCCCCGGAACTTCAATCTTTCATATAAGTATTCCGCCTAATTTCATCTGATGATTTTTATTAATCAAAATTAGTGAATGAAAATCCGACGTTGTTTCATTCTTAACCAGCCGATTTCCTTAATCTTATTGCTAGCCTCTTTCACCCCTGCGAATTCCACATACCAGCCGTGTGCCTGAATTCTGCATCAACTGAATCCTGTTCTCAGCAATTTTAGTCAAACAAGGGCCATATATATATTGTCAATAATATAACCCCTAGCTGATTGCGTTATCATGCTATCTCGCCACGAGACAACTTGTGTTTATGTTTTACTTTCATTTAGTTTAAAAACATATTAGATACTGCCATTTCGTAATATAAATTTAAGGTTATACAAATAGTTAAATATAGTTGAACGTAAAATTATCTAGTATTCATCTTCATTTTTACTTACACCAACAGGATCTGTGGGGAAGCGAAAAAAATGTTTAGAGCAAGTGTACCGTTTATTGGGACTACATTTTGCAGCACACACATGTCCTCCCTGATTGTTCATTGTATTAATCATAAGATACGTTAATAAAAATAAAATCCTTTCAATTCTCACGAACACTATACCAAAAACACAAAACACAGAATTAGATTTAAACACAATATTTATTTATCTCGTACACGCCGACAATGAACTATATATTGAACACAGGAGTGAAAGGTATTTATTTACGTCTATGTGATTATTGTGACGTTGTAACCCATAATGGCGGCATGCGCGACGAAATGCGCAGGACGGCTCGCAAGCGGAAAGTCAGAATACTGTATTATTTATTATACTGTGGCACTAGTATCTTAAAGTAAAATGTCAAATTTTGGAAGAAAATCTCAATCAATATTGCACTCGAGATTTTCTGGGCAACAAATCCAATTTAGCTCGACTGGCCGCTTCATCTATATATGTCATTAAATGGATCAATGAAACCATCATTTTCTTCTGTGTTTTCTTGCAATTTTAAGACAAAATCACAAATGTGTTTTAAAAAACTGACACAATGACAGCAGATTTGACCTTTTTGGTAAATAATAAAGCCAACAATGGTTGATATGAATGTTTTTTGACAAATGTCAACTTAGATAATTTTGAATAAGTATATACAGTGGTATTTAAAACTATCTGTTTTCAATTTTGCTAAACAATCTGAACATTTATTTCGTAACTGATAAATTATTGCTGTTTGAAGAAAAAAAAGTGTATGATATATGTGTTAAAAGTGTACTTTTAACACTTATATCATAAATAACTATTATAAGGTACCTACGTGAGATATCACCTTAAATGGCCGCAAATTTTCATAACCGTTTTTTGCTGCCATTGACCATGATCATAATAATGAGGTACAATAATTTAATTAACATAAATTTTCAATTTAGAAAAATTACAAAATTAGTTTAAAAATATGCTACCTATATAAAATTGTGAGTGGATGTTATTTGAAATTTATTTAAAACATCTAGGTAAATAGAAGAATTATAAATATATGTACTCGTATTATGGTAGTGTTTTTTTTATCTTCTTGAGATATTATAGAATCACAAGTTGTGAAAAAATAATTTAATTAATATGAACAAATTGTAATTAATTCGGATTGACTAATGGCTATGATTTTTGAACAAATTCAGGTTCTGGCCACCAAAAGCTCACGTTTCTGGTCAATATTTAGTAAATGTATTACAAGCTGTCCCATGGTCAAACTCGGCTATCGATCTCTCGGTAAAATATTCATTCAAAATATGAAATTATATACAGGGTGGCCGTTTGAAAACGAAAAACAACCAATACTGCAGTTCATTTATGAAAAAACGCTCCGATCCTTCAATTTTTGATTTTACGAGGAAACACTTTTTTGACATTTACGTCAAATCCCTAGGAGGGGTGGCAAGCAACCCCAAAATTTTAAATTAAATGGAGGTCGACTGATACCTTATTTGAAAGTTATTTAACGTAGACAACAAATTAGGCACTTTTGATAGGAAACACCAATTTCTAGATGAGGTTTTAGTGGTTTAAAATATACAGGGTCGTATTTAGTTCATTTTTGCCAGCACACAATTGACAACCACTCTGTATCTTTTAAACCAATACCAATGTGCGAAGTCTTTCATGTTGAGAGTGACTACAATTCATAACTTCTTAGTCGTAGTTTTTAATTATTTTAATTATATGTTTATTTCTAATAACTCGTATAGGAAGCAGCAACAAAAGATTTATTATCAGTTTTGTTTTGTGACCCCAAGCAAAATCATCAACTTCATTAAATTCAAAGGTCATAATCTGCAGTTATAGAGTTGACAATGACATTGTTTTTTATTCTGAATTAAATAAATTTTATATTTTTATCGTGAAAAGAATTATTATTACTTTTATGAAATTAGAATAATCAGAAAAATGTTGTTTAACATTAATTCGTTATTCCTGATGAATTACGAAGGATACGATCAAAGGAAATAGGTACAGCTAACTATATTATGACTTTCATTATAAACTAATAAATATTTTCTAATGAAGAAAAAGCGTAGCTCCATAATATTTCCATTTTCCATGTTACTTCTAAGATTCTAATCCAATTTTAGATCAAAACTCGAAATAAGGTATGAAGGCTTCAAAAGAGATTAAAATGGTGGACGATGGACGCCACTGGAGTGGCTTCACTATCCTGGAATTTAAAACTTTTTGATCCAGAATTTCAATGACTGATGTTAGAACTTCTCATAAGGAATTACCGTTTTTGTTCCCCGAACAGTCATAGTTACAACCTAGGGGTTGAACTTTTGAAATAGAAATAGTATATCTAAATCAATTAATGAATGTTTCCTTATAAAAATATTTTAAAATTATTTTAGAGCACGCAAACATCATTTTTGACATATAAAACCTTAAATAGGTGAGAAAAAGTGTTATAATACACTAATACAGAAAATTATTTGTCCCCCAGTGTTCTCACCTCGGGCCATTGTTATTTAACTTATTTATAAATGATATCAAGCAGTGTTTCATTCACAGTGAATTCAGGCTCTTCGCCGACGACCTGAAGTGTTACCGGCGTATCGGAGGTCCCACGGATTGTTATCTTCTGCAGGAGGATGTTGTGAGATTTGTGCATTGGTGTGAGTTGCATGGTATGACTTTAAATGTTTCTAAGTGCTTTTGCGTAAATTTCAACCGAACCAGGAGACCTCTTTTGTATGAATATTTTGTCGACCATTCAGTCCTAAAATACAAATCTTCGGTCAAGGATCTGGGAGTTTACCTGGACACTTCCTTGAGCTTTGTGTATCACATCAGGCATTCGACTTCCAAGTCTCTGAAAGTTTTGGGCTTCATAAAGCGTTGCTCGGTTGATTTCAGTAATGTGAATACTATTAGAATTTTGTTCACGACGCTCGTCAGGCCACATTTCGAATACGCCTCGGCGGTTTGGACCCCGTCATACGGTTGCCATTCTGCCCGAGTTGAGAGCGTTCAGCGGCGTTTCCTTAGGTATGTTCACTTTAAGCTTGGTCGTCCGCGTCCTAGTCGATCGATGCCTGTTGCGTTGACGATCATGGTTTTCCTTTTATTTCTGGCGTGGGTCTTACGAATAGCTTTAATATAACTTGAATTATGTTTAAATTGTCTACTTATTGTGTAATTTAAAGTTTCTTAGGTTTTGTAAAATTGTTAAATTTGTGTAGTATCGCATGGAATTATATTTGTTATATTATATGGTATGCTGTATAAATGGACTTTGTCCGTGAATAAATAAATAAATAAATGTTTTAACAATTTTTAATAAATAATAATACATAAAGTAAGTTAAGTAAGAAGCCCACAACTTTATTTACTCTATAGGCCCCCCACAGTTCTAAATTCGGATCTGCTTCACGCACAACTCTTTGATTATAACCATTGATTGAAAAATGTATCAGTCAATACTATAACCAAAGATTAACACAGTCATAACTACTATATTATCAATATAAGCTGTATCCATAACGTTTAAACGGGTTCAACCTAATTATTAGATACCTATATGACAGGTGCCCACTCAATGTTCGCACGTAAATAATAATATATATTTACCAATTCAACGTTTTTCCCTATAAAACAATAATGATAATTACAATAATTTACGTCGAATTTATTTATTTATCCTCTGTTATAAAATAATAGTCAGGTATGTTCATCGTGGTCAAAGTTCGTTGTTCAATAAATTGGTTTAATACCTATAATAATATAACAATATTTTTATAATTAAATTGAGGCGATAATCGAAACAAGCATTATTATAATAATAATCATCAATATTGAATGTCACATGTCAAAGAATAAACGGTTGTCACAAAAAGTATACACATGCTCAGTAAATAAAATTAACGATCATCAGTGTGACGAAACATTCTTTTAGCAACTAAAAATGTGCGGAAGTTTACTAAAATGATGAAAGAACGTTTTCTCGGGTGATATGAAACTTCAATCATCATTCGTCTCGAAATATACAGGGTGAACTATGACTCAGTACAAAAATTTTAACTAGAGGTAGAGAAAAATAAGATTTAACATAATCGCCTTTCAAAAAATTTCCAACATTTTCATTAAGGCTGAAAATATTTTTTTTGCAAATCATGTTAAACTCCCTAGACGCCTATGAACGCCTGCCCAACTGAAGTTTAAATTAGACATTAGCTTAAAGGTTATGCTACAGCGCCATGTTGCCAAGTGTATCGATTTACCGAGCATTTAAAGTAAAGAAGTTATTTAGAAAATGTAGATGATTATGTGACTTCAATCATGCGAAATATCAAATATTATGTAAGCTCCTACCTTTCGGATAGGTCTAACATGCCATGCCATGCCGTCATGATTTGATGATTGAACTTCCTGGGGACCGCTTGATTTACCTCGTCCACTCTTCTTGTTTAATGTCAGGTACTCAGCCCGACGATCACAACGTGGATCCCATCCGTTAGGAAAACCCCAAAGGGCAACAAAAAACACACAAATGCAAATAACACTAGCACTTCAAAGCACTACAACAGCAAATGTTCAAAGAGGCCACCGTTAACTTCACCACACTTGTTTATGCGCTTAATCACTGACTACTTCTAGTGCCTGTACCTTTTGTACTCGTATGTGATACGGTTGAAACCCGTTCTCCTTCAGAATCCTCCTTGTTCTGAGATATTCCCAATCTTTTTGCAATCTCCGTAGTACTTATGAAGGGTTCCTCCTCTATTAAAAATTTCAAGTGAGGGCTAGTGGTAGGTGAGATGCCACATCAGCCAATCTGATCTGAGAAATTTCTTGCGAACGTGGTATACACATGCAAAGCACATGCGGAGGTCAAGGATTAAAAGTAGCATAATATGGCTCGATACACAATACACATTGAGTTTGAATAAGTTATTTTTTTACTCAAAACAAAAAGCTTAATATGTGTGTTATAAACTTGGCAACACGTTAGGCTGTTGGTTGACAGATGACGTCGAAGTTGTCTGCACTCTGCACAATAGATCATGCAGGTGTCCCGGGCGGTTATTAACCTATTAACCGATATTTTATTATTTTTGTGTTTACATTTTCATCCCGATTGGAAATAAGGATTTAAATAAATTAAAATTAAACAGGCATTTTACATTTTAGTCCCAAATAAGTAAGTACTAGTTTTACTTATCTGGGGTTTAGTGTGCTATCGGCAATGTTTAGTTAGTGTTTGTGTGGTCAAAATGCGAAAATATCGTTGTAGAAGTTTGCAAAAACGAAAATATTATCTACAATTTGGAGTATTCCAGATTGATTGTTATTGATCAAGTATTATAAGACAGCGCCGCTACAACTGGCTATCATAGTTTAATATTTCGTTAAATTTAAAATAAATCGGCATCAGCGAATATTAAAAAAAGTGTGCATTTAGTGTATCTACTTCTCGGAAATCTGTTGTGTTTTTAGTGTATTCAATAAGTATGCGAAAATATAGTTTTAGGAGTTTGTTGTTTGCAAAAACGAATAAGTAGTGTACAATTCTGCAGTAGTAAAGATGGATTTATTTATCAGGTATTATAATAATTATTTCAAAAACGTTCATTTTCACCTTTCTACGTACTGCGGTTTGTAGGTTGGAAGCCATCGTGAAAAATAATTGTCATAGGCGCCGATTTACCAGGGAAAAACGTGGATTTGCCCCATTTTGTAAACATCGAATAAAAATTCCGAAACAAAATTTGTTATGGTTTTTCATGATTTCCTGAGCATGTGGTTAAAATGTTTGTACTGAGTGATAGTTCACCCTGTATTTGCAAATAGACTTATTGATTTAGCTGCGAACTTAGTGATCAGCTTAAAGTAAAATCATCTAGTTTCGAAGGATATTCCATGCCTATGACAAAATTACGCTCATTTTAGAAAAAAAAAATAGCGATTTTAAATCGTGGATAGTCTTGACTTCTACTTGATAAAAATTCATATTTAATTTTTTGAAGAAAACAAGAAATGTTTTAATTAATTTTGTAAAAACATTAAAGTTTTTTTGGAGTTTGAGCCAATATCTGTTGAATTTTTTTTTTAAACAATTACATAAATAATTGCTTTAGATATCAAACACATCACAAAAACTTTTGTTCGCTAGTCTTTTTTAATAGATTTAAATTACATCCAAGTAAAGGAAGTCTTCATTGTAAGAAAGAATGAAAATAAAATACAGATTGATTCAGGCAGTATTGTTTCTCAATCAAAAAATGTCAAAACAAAGTTTCTTTTAATACTAAGTACCTACTTACATTGTAGTTTATTACTAGTATTAAACAGAACTAATGGGTAAATACATTATACATAAAAGTTAATTAATATATTATATTGTTTACAAAAAATCGTAAAACTATGGACTTAAGACCATATATTATCTACTGTAAAAAAGACAAAATGTTATTAAAAATTTGTCACCCACAAAAACATTTATAATAATTATAGTTTTATTGTTAATAGATTGTTAATAGTTCATGTGTAATATACAGTGTGTCAATTTGAAAGCCTCCCATTTTTAATAATAATAATAAAATGACTTAAAATAAGTTTTATTTTGCTTTTTCTATTATCGTTAATTCATCTGTTGTAATAATAAAGAAATACAAGATGTTTCTTATAAGTATCTTTTCATAAATGGTGAATGCACGCACCAATGCAGTGCAAATATTAATTTTATCAAGTTGTCACAAGAAGACCTTTTATTTGAAAAATATTTGAGAAATCCAGTTGTCACGTTTCATACTGGAAAAACCATAGATAAAACAAAAATTGACCATGGCCATGGACCTTAGTCTGTACTGACTTAATAATATCAAAATATTAGGTGCTAAAAAATATTTTTAGTAATATTAAACAATGTAGGCTTTTATTAATATTGGTATAATTTCAAATTAAAAGCATTAATTTTACTGAATCAGTGGCGTGCGAATGCGAAAATTGCATATTTTAGAGTAGTTTTTTGCTGTACAAACCATTCTGAATTAAAAAATGATATGAAATTGAACTATATAAAAGTGTGGTTTTCGAGATTTTCAAAAAAAAATTCTTACAATCTATGGGCTCTACATATATCAGTGTTGTACCTAAAAAATAACCAATATTTAATGCAAACAGTTTACTTCTTTGTGGTTAGAATGTTGGATGGATGTTTTTGAATTTTTAAATTGTACAAATAAATTTTGTAGACGATGCAAAAACTGAATGTGTATGTTATGCAAATAAAGAATTCATTATTATTATTATTATCGATAAAAGTCTGCAATTTATGTTTAAAAAACATGGCTATATCATTCATGAACAAAAAAATCAATAGAAGGGCAAACTTGGACGCTCTTAATGGAAATTATCAAGGCGTACTGAATCTCCACGAACTTGTTTCACAATTTCATCGCCGCTCATAGTATTTTTGTGTGAATTTAATTTAATTAACATGTCTGTAACAAGTATAAAAAGAAAAACACATTTAAGTAATTTTTAAATAGGTATACGAATGTTGTAGTGACAAATTCGGCAGTCTTTTCGGGCTATGCCTCACGTACAATAGATGATAAAAAATATTATTTTATGGAGATTTTGATTTCATATTCAGTTTCATCATAATTTTTGTTATTTGTTTTAAGTCTTTGATGCAAATGTTGTGGTCATTTTCAGATACATTCGCATACAAAAAAAAACCTAATTTTTGGACCAATAATTCTTGAACACCCTGTATAATATAAGTAGTAATAATAAAAATAAATTTATTAAACCATCAGTAGGTGCCTAGGTTAGTCATATTTACTATAATTAACAAAATACTAATAAAATACCTAGAAGAATACAATTAGACGTATATCAATTATTATACAGTAATACAGAAAAATCAGCCATTATTGTATGGATAGTACATATGGAGTTTATAAAACTGAAATATCACCTAGAGTTATTTATATTTATAGTTCATAGAAGAAGTAGAATAAAAACATACACAGTTAGGATAGACAAACACTTAATTCTCTAAGAATATAACATAACATGCCAATGTCTCACAATTATCATTTGAAAATAAACAAAACCACCAAATGAATTAAAATAAAAACTAACAATAATAAAATTAAAAAAAAACATACTTATAACCAAGAAACAAATACAGCCACCTACACATTGAGATATAAGGAGTCGCTATAAGCATTATTTTACATTGTACACAAACTGGTGCATTGGGTGGGGCGTAATCGTATACCAATATGGCGGATTCTCCAGAGCCGCATTAACTATTTTTGTTGACGTTTTTGCTTTTAATTTGCAGCTTGGGTTTATACTTTATTTTGAAATGTTAAGTAGTGTACAAAATACTTAAATATAGGTAATTATTGATATTTGATACCTAAATCCGGGAATAAAAGACGTTAGTGCTTTATAAATTATATATTAATACCCCTTAAACAAAACAATTTTATTTAAATGTTGCGCTATGCTTATCCACTTTATTTTTACTTAAATAATACATCCTGGTATTAACATATTTAGTCGAAATAGATTTGATCAGTAAATGTATATGGTTATCAGACACTGATTTGTTCAAAACCGTGCACAACTAAATTAGGAAAAATATTACTATTTACAAATTCCTTTAAAACAAGGTTTATTACGAATCCTGCGGACAACTTTTCATTAGTAGCTACTACATGATTTTTTATGATGTTTTCGGTTTGGAAGCAAACGTCTAAAACATCTTTGGAAGGAATTTGTAAATCCTTTTTTTGCCTTCATTTTAATAAAAGAATATAAGTAAACTTGTAAAATACTCGTAAATAACCCTATAAACTTGAAAGCACGACAAATGATAGATATCGTATACCAATATGGCGTACCTGCACCCGCTTTTGGCCACGTTAGAGCGTCTCCCCCCACCTCAAAGCACCTACAGCATTAGCCGAACTACGAAACTTTTGAACCGAATAAAATGCAGATGTGGTAAGATTAATAATTAAGAACAGTTTTAAACTTCACAAGTGATGTTTCAGCTTTTACACCCTCTGGCAAAATGTTGGAAAAATGCATAACCGAAAGTGGGGAGTTTTTAAAATATTCATGGTTTGACATAGGTAGTTGGTCTATTTCTCCCTCTGATCTCGTTTTGGTGAAATGCTAACCGAGCATTGATATTTTAAAGAATTTCTAAACATGTACTTTAGATTTAAAGTTGGCTGACTCAATTTTGCAGAGTATCAACCTGGCATCTCCAATCCAACCTAGAGTCAATTAAGTAAGTTCACCCTTTTATATAAATGGGTAGTAATTTTGGAACACACTGTATAGTAATTTAAAAAAAACTGTGCCTAAATAGTGGGTATCATGCTCATGTTAAACATTTTCTTATCACTGGTTCAACTAAAACGTGCTTTTTTATGTAGCCATTTATTTAAATTACATCTGTAAAAAGTTTTAATCGTAAATTACGTAAATATTCTAACATTTGATTAAAAGTAATGCTTTACATAGATATTTATTTCTAATGTCGAAAACCCTATCACTTTTTATTGCGACCAATTTCATGACGATATAGTAATAATAGGGGATTTCCCATTACCACTCACATCAATTAAACCGATGTGAACATTTTCTTTGGACCCTTTTGTATTAGTTTATGGAAAAAACGATGAAGTGAATATCCTAAAAGGAACGCGCAAGACAGATTTCGTGAAAACATCTTAAATGCTTAACAGGAAATCCACTAATAATATAATACCTAGTAATAATAATTAGTAATGTAAGCCAAAAGTTTCATGATGCCTTATCTTTTGTATCCTTATTACTTATTATTTCAATTCACATAGGCACTATTATCAGCCTCAGTAAAACATCTAATATAGAACGAGGTTTGGCAGTTTCATTTGATGCTTTTAGTGCTCAATCCATAAAAAAGCAGGCACTACAAAACATAATATAAATTATAACATTAGCTGTATTAAATCTATTTTCACTTTTAACTTTATGGTAATCAAAGATATAGTTTTTCATTGTACCTATAGTTAATAAAATATTTTGCGAAATTACTTAAAACAGTTATTTATTGTTTTGACAAACTATTCTATCCTTCAACTATTTTTTTCTTATATAAATATGTAGGTACTATTTACATTAGACAATTACACATTAAACTTACTCCTAACTCAAGTTACGTACATACACAACCACACACAATGATGATAATAATAATTATTAATACATTTTCATAGCACAACGAAACAAAAGCGTTTTTTTAAATATTTTCATATTTCTTGTTCATGTCATTTCTAAAACTCAAGTGCAAATGCACACTTGTCTTAAGGCACTTAATTTACACTATACTAATGTAAAAAATATAATTAAATTTAACATAAAAAGGTATAAAATTGTTGTGCCATTGTTTGATGTTTAGAATTATAGAGCGCCAAAAAGACAAGTCGTAGAAATTATATAAATAACACAATTAATTCAGAAAAGGATTGCGTTATGGAACTCAAATAATGTGTGCAAAAATAAGTTCCATAAACAAACAGGCACACTAAGAACAAACGTACTAAAAGGTACTGAGCAAGACTTAATAATACTAAAAATAAATACTTACTTACTAGTAGTACTAAATAGTGAATATTGAGACCCAATAATATACCTACCTACTGAATAAAACTAAACTACTAAATTCACTTATTTACTCGAAAATTTACAGTTATTGTAATCGTATAAGTAGGTATTAATCAAAATGCCAGATGGACCGACAACATGACAATTTATGAATATGTCGTGATTGTTACCGATCGTTCTAAACAGTGTTAAAACACAGTGAACTGTAATGACGAATTTTAGTTTTAGTGAGAAAAAATAGAGAAATTAAGTATATTTTTTGTGAAAGTAATATAAGTAAACAACACGAAATGTGTGCATATAGTAGTATCCACATAATACTTTGAAATATAAACTTCACATAAAAGCTAAAGAAAAATCTGAATGATTGCACACCGCTTTAAAAACAAGGTTCACAACATAAATAAAAAAACATAAAAAGCTGTAAGTTCATTGAGCTGTAACAGATGTTTTCGTTTTATTTTGAATTGGTAAAAATAATTTAAATTCAGCAGGTAGTTCATCTTCAGAATATAACCGATCAGAAAAATATACTCTTCGTATACGACAGTTAGCATGTACTTGAACTCTTAATGTTTCAACATAGTTTGTGCCATATGCACGTCTTGTAAAATCTGCTACATTAAATTGAATTTGGTTCCATCCCTCATCTAAACGCATTGGCATTGTACAAATAAAGGGCTTTACACGCGTAGTTGATTGATAATTACTAGCTCTGAATCGTCTTCTTACATTTTTATCATCTAATATCTAAAAACATATTACTGTAAAGTATAAAAAATTGAAAAAAACAATGGTTATATTACCTGTACTTCAAATGTGAAATATTTCTTTAAATTCTTAACAATCATGACTAGATATGGTAATTTAATTCCTAATGTCTTTTTCGGATCCGCTGGACACGTAATGTATGTTGTACTTACGTTACAACCAACTATTTCCAACACTAAAGACTGAATGTCTTCATCTGTAATGCGTTTTATATGGCCGTTTTTTACCTTTTTGTCCCATATCTGTAACGGTTTACTACCAATACTATATAAAATTGATAGAAAACCACTTTGGAATGTGTTTTTAAACATTTTTCTACTGTAATTTTGTGTATTAACTACCTACTACCTATATTTTGGATTAGCTGAATTTAACAACAGTAAAAGTTGAGGTTAGACATATAAACTATTATAAACAAGTCAAAAATGTCAATTGTCAAGCCGGTATTTAACAACGCATTGACAATAGTCAATTTCAAGTGACCTAGCAGTTTTAACATTGGTTATCTTTGTGGTTGAATATAACGGTTTTCGCAGTTATATATTTTTTTAAATTTACCAATATTGGAAGCAATTCACAGAAAATGTTCTATAATGTGTAAAGTAAAAACGAAATAAGAATGGACCACTGGAATTTATCTAATATATTTCAAATAACTTTTCTTCTGAGTAACGAAATATTTCAGGACCACAATAATATATAACTGAATTTAAACAGAATATGAATTATTTAAAGCATTATAGACGCCCAGATTTCGGCAACAGTGATTCCGCATTACACGAAATATTTCAGGACCACAATAATATATAGCTGATTCTTCTACAAACTCAGATCAGCTGGGCTGATATGACATGATCCTTACCTCACTTGCATTTTATATAAAAGGAACTGGAAACTGTCAAAACTATCAATGGCTATGAAACATTTTGAGGTTTTCTCATTTAACTGTCAATCAAATTTGTAACAGGAACTTGCGTGACAAATAGGTGAGAGGTGAGTGAAAATTGCTGATATTTCGCGTAGAAGATAACGACACTTAACGGTTATAAGTGTCACTTGTCTATGTTAAATTTTGTCGGTTTATATTTGTTTTTTATTTTTATAGTTTTGTGAATTTAAGCAAAATAAATTGAAAATTATTACAGTTTATGTACTATTTATCACAGTAACAGTGCATTTTAATTATATATTTAGTGATTGGACTGAATTTAATTGGCATTTGGGTAGATAATGATGAATCCTAACCTAACAACAAAACTGAATTTATCATATAAAGACATACTTCTAAGGAAATTGTCATATTCGGTAACATGCAGCGTTGTGTCCCAAATATTTCTACTTCACATGTACATATTCCTGACAAACTACAACTTCCTGCATCCATGGGATTGGATAACTCGTTCTCTGAAGATATCAGCTTCCTTAAGTACATGGTTGTATACTATACCTTTTCTAACTATTATATTTGCACAAGCTATTATATGCTCAAAAGACTATGTAGTGAAATCAAACTTTTGTACAACAAGATTTCAAAAACTATTGTCAGTGTTTTCATTAAGGAATTTAGTGTTGTTACTAATGTATATAATAATCGGCGGTATCTTGGTGTTCATTTTTTTATCACTCGGACAGGGTGATAATTCAACTTTAGTGGAAAATTGTAAAGGACAATTATATTGTTTGAATGAGAGTACATTTTATCTTATTATAAGTGGATTTTGGACGGGATTTTATTATTTTATAAAAGTTTATATGTCTAAAAAGCATTTAACATTTCCTGTGATCAATCAAAGGAAATTTTTGCACTTTAAATCAAATTTTCGGGACTTGTTTAAAGAATCGGCATCGCTAGCTGTGTGGCCAAGTTTATTTTATATAATATTGTATTATATTCAAGGTAGCACTATTTCAAAAACTTTTAGCCACGTTTTTGGACTACTACAAGATAACGAAAATCCTTTTAATATTTCATTGATATTTAATTTATATTTATTCACGGTATTGTATTATTTGAACATGAATATGATGAGATTCTTTTTTAATATATTTCTCACGGAACCTGTGGAGTTTCCTTTGGAAAAAGATGATATTTCCAATCTAACGTTACAAGACTGCATAGTGAACAACAATTGGCCGATAGTCCAGAATCTGGCATGTTTTGATTTGTATTTGCTAGCACAATGGTCAAAGCACCGTAGACAATCACTGTTTACGTTATCTCAACCTGGAGGTCATCCACATAATTGGAACACTTTGATTGAAAATGTCACTAAATTATTAAATAATTACAGTGAATTGCTCAATTATAAATCTGATGAAAGTGTGAGTCAACCGAAAATCGAAACGTTTACAAATAAAAGTAATCTAATGACAAATAATTTTGTAAAGTTTCGAAACATTCGCAACATGTCAATGCAAGACTCTCATGATTACAACGTGGTTACAGTTACAAAGAAATATCCATTAATAGAAAATGAATTTACACAAAATTTCGTGAATACAGCACAAGGAAAATTAAAATCTTATTGGAATTTCATTAAAATAATTACTGGTGTGAACTTTTTGTTCGGGGAACTGCCGCAAACAAATATACAAAAGTGTCTTGCTGATGGTCAGTTAGTGATTTGGGCGTCTCAAGGAATCAGTGATATTACATGTGCGTCACTAGAAGAAGACCCTTACGGTATTGTACAGAAAGATATGCCATTAATAATTACAACTTTAGTGAATCTTAAACAAAATTTGGATAAATTGAACAAAATTTCGGTATTGTCGCGAAAAACATTAGCCGGTTATGACGAATTCAACTATAGAATGAAAGGAGCAGTCACAGCATCTGTGCGAAGAAGTCTTTTCAATATTTGTCGTGTGTTCAGACATTATTTGGACGAAATTCCTTTGAGTAAAGATGTTAAACAATACCTTCAGACGAGTGTGGGTTGTAAGAATTGATTGCAATTAATCGTTATTTTATTTGTTATACCTAAGCGTTATTACTTTGTATTTTCATAATAATAATTGTATTTTCTAACAGTGTGCATTATTTCTTTTATTTATTTCTAACCACAGACGTTCGCTTCATTTATGTTAAGTTTGTATTTGGAGCAATTCAATCGAAATGGTAATTTTAAATTAATTATCTTATAAATATAGGAATGTATATAGTAATAAGATAATTTTTTTATTAATAAATTACTTTGATTAATATGATGGTTATTGATTAAATATTAAATGTTCGGTTTAGCAAAGCAAGCGGATTTCTCTAGCAAAACAAGACTATAAAACTCGATAGTTTTTCAAAACTTGTGATTTCACCAGATGATAGTTTCGTCGATCTATGAATTATCACTGGTGATCGCCTTATATCAAGGCGTATCGTATTAACTAAATAGGTTGCCTCGATTGATCTTGACTCTTCACCTACCACAAGTAATCTACGAAAACGCTAATCTTAAAAAGAATAAACGATAAATTAAATTTGCGCAAAAATAATGGCCACAGAACTCCGGTCGCCGCTGACGTCACGACCCCCGGGCAATCACCACACTAGGTCGTACGAACTACTTCATTAAAAGAACTATTTTGTCCATCTCTATTTGCAATAAAAATATTCGCCAATACAAATAATGACAAACAGCTGACTTGAATGCTAGTGATTCCAACCAATATCGTCTAAAATGCTAGTAGTATTTTAGAAGTTATTGTTCCAACCCCCTACTACACATCTAATCCTAATCTCCCAGAATATGTCATAATAAATATCAATAAATATAAAATGTCTATATAGTAAACGTAAAACAAATAAATTGTAGTTCAATAAACATAAAACACAGCATAAAGTTTTAACCAATTATGAAATATGTCTCATGTGGAAGTAATATTAAGACCGCAACAACGTTTAGATTTGAAATGGTTAAAAACAAATATAGAAACAATATTTTACGGACAAGATGAATTAGCCACCTATTGGAATGGACTGATAAGTGAAGGTGAACTAACTGGAAGTTTTTCTGTTGGTTTACTTAATAGTGCTGGTGTTACGGCTAGACGAGGCGATTTCGGAAAATATTATTGCGGCCAAAGAGTATGCCTTCAGTTACATTTCATTCAATAACAATTACTAAGTTGATTTGTGTATAATTGAATACTGATTACAGGTATTAACATGTACTTGCTGTGACGGTATTTGTGGACCGCATAGCGGTTGTAACTGTTTACCATGTCAAAAATTAGATGCTGAAGATGCTATTACACAAAATAATGAAGTAGAAAAGTCTGAAATACCTAATGTGAATAGTTTATTGGAAAAGTGGGCATGGTGTCCTAAACCAGGTAACGATGGAGTTAGTGTTTGTATAACACAAATCACAATGAATAAGTTTTCGTGTTGTAGGAATAGACCATCTAAGACAATGCATTGTGAGCCTTAATCACGAACAGAAATCGCTATGTTACGAAGCTGCAAATACCACATTGTCTTCAACAAGATTATATCAAAGATTAGTTATTTTAAAACGATATTTCATTGCTCTGAACCGTACCCCGCGCCCAGTTAAATATGAACCAAATAAAATCGTTAAAAATAGCGTGGATATTGAAATTCCAAATGAAACAATGAAATCTAGCAAGATAATTTCAAGTTCTAATCCAGCATTTGGGCTAGCAAGGGTTGGTTCTAGAGCAGCATTGAATTTTTCATTCGCTTTCTTACGCAGAGCCTGGAGACTAGGTAATTGAGTTACTTAACTAAGCTTCGATATATCGCTCATTATAAATATTTTCTTAGGTGAAGATGTAGACCTATGTAGCGAATTATTACAAGAAACTTTAGATGCACTGCAAATTCTTCCTGTAGCGACCCTATTTGATGAAAGTAACGTATCTTCAGTATGGTTAGAAGTCGTGGAACGATCGTCAAAGTTTTTAAGACAAGTAGTAACGGGGTATGTCTTTTACTTTGTTTATAGTTTTAGTTTATATGGTTAGGCATTAATTTGGTAAGGAGAAAGGAATTAATTAAGGATTTGATCTGCTCTACTCTTGCCTAGCCTGAGTCGAATTTTATACGTAAATTCCATTTCCTGTTGTATAACTTGCTTTTCATATACCAAAGCAAAACTTCACTTATTATTATAAGCTACAGGTGGTCGAGCATAGACATTTATTGTTGCCTACGTAAGTTTTTTAAGTTACATGAATATTACTCATCTGATGCAACTCCGTGATAAATGAATTGTGTAGCAGAATTTGCACGTTCGCTAGTAGTTAAACTAACTTGAGTTATTTTACTATACGAATGTACAGATATCTACATTTTTATTGAACAATTATTCCATTTTAGAGAAATTTCAACCGGACGACAATACTTTGATGTTCCTATTGAAGATCAGCATATTTCGCTTAACATTTTATTAGAATTTGCCTTACAAAAAGGCAGTTTAAGTCATATGTTAGAAGCCATATTATTGTTACTTACCCTCTGGGAAAAAAGACTGAGTTTGAATGATAATAGGTGCGTATATATTGTATTTGACGTGTTTGTTGCAAATATAAAATGCATATTATTTTGTGTAGATCTGTTAACGATGCAGCACACGCACCACTTTTGTCATTTATACGTCGTTTGTCAGATGTCAAAGAGCTGCCATCGTGTTTTCCCCACAACGAACATCATACGAAGAACACTGAATCGTGTACAAAAACGTTTTTACAATTATTAGAGATTCCTGACGATAATGGTATAGAAATTGATCTAAAACAGGCAGCTGTGTTTGCAGTGGCTCATTTGGATAAGTTGGCATCACCGCATCTGCCCCCAAAATCATATCGAGAAGTAAGTAACAGTTTTGCTCATATGGTATTATCATTTTAAATATATAATTTTACAGTTCTCTTCTCATTTGAATGGTCAAAGAGTCTGGTGCTGGGGTTGGTTATCGTGGATAACAGGTGGCGCTGCCCAGCACTGTGAGGCACTTGCAGATCTGACTGTTAAAGACATACAATGTTCCGATAGAGGTGTATTAATTCTAACTCGCAATGGTAAGGTTTTTGTTTTTTGGGATTTAAAATATTTTCACGTACTTACCTACCTATATTTCACAGGTAAAGTGTACTTTATGTATTATACGTCAGAAACGCAATGTCCGCAAATAGTCGAGGCATTACAGGATAATGAAATTGTTAAAATCGCTTGCCATAGTGAAGGAAAGCATTTTCTTGCTCTTAGTAAGGACCGAGAGGTGTACTCTTGGGGCAACGGCGATGGAGGGCGGTTAGGTATATAGAAAGTTTCATTTTTTCGGTTTTTACATGTTTAATTATATATATTTTTGAAGGTCATGGTGATAATTTAGTTAAGGATGAACCGACACTTATTGAAGCATTAATTGGTAAAGATATCATTGATATCGAGTGTGGTGCTACATATAGGTACGTATTCTTTTAGTTATTTTGGTTAAAAAGTTACCAGATACATATTGACTTCATTGTTAATGGTTGTCAAAACTCCCTACAGTGCGGCAATTTCGGCAGATGGCGCCCTCTATACATGGGGACGTGGCAATTATGGTCGACTAGGACATGGCACATTTGATGATTCCCTTATTCCGACCAATGTTTCTGTTTTAAATGGTACACATGTGGTAAAAGTTGCTTGCGGATCTGGTGATGCACATACCTTGTGCGTTACAAGTCAAGGAAGGGTAAGCATATAGATTAATTATTTATATTGTTAAGAAATATATTTGGACCTTACCGGGTATGTTTTTATGCTTCTTTTCAGTACTAAAAATTGGTGATTCGAATATTTTACCAGAAAAATTACAACAAAAAATGTGTGATTTTTAGTGGGACTACATAGATGATCTCATTATTGTTTTAGGTTTACAGTTGGGGCGACGGAGACTATGGAAAACTAGGACGTGGCGGTTCTGATGGAAGTAAACTGCCAAGGCTGATTGATAAATTGCAAAATACTGAAATCGTTGATGTTTATTGTGGAACCCATTTTAGTATGGCATTGTCGAAAGATGGTAAAATTTACAGCTGGGGAAAGGTATGCGTTAACGACTATTTTGATTGTCGTCATTTGTTAAAAAACATACCTATTGTATTTTGTATCCTAAGTTGAAGTACATATTAAATAAAAATAGTGTCCTTTGGTTATTTCACGTCAATGTTCTTTAGGTAATGAAAAGTTTCAAAATATCAGATAAAAATCCAACCTTTTTTGTTGTTCTAGGGTGAAGGTTGGAAATTGGGCCATCCCACTGAAGACCACATTAGAACTCCAGAAATTGTTGAACAACTACAAGATAAACGAATTATATCGTTGAGTTTAGGTACTGCGCATGTGCTAGCGCTGACTGATGATGGTGAGGTATATGCATGGGGTAAAAATGACAATAAACAAATCTCTGATAGTTCGGACTCTTATATCACGAAACCAACACAGATTGAATGTCTGAAAGGACGGAAAATCATTGGGGTCAGCTGTGGGCCAACACAGAGTTTTGCTTGGACTGATTTTAATTGTATCATGCCTCAGACTGTAATGCCGTTTGTGGTTGATATAAGGGAAAATACTTTTAGGTAAATGTATTTTGAGTTGTTTAGTATTTGTGTTGGTAAATGGTTTATTTGTAGATGTATTAATCAGATATTCGAAATAGTTACTAGTAAAACGCCGTGGACGCAGGATAAAGAGATACTTGCAGTTGCTGTTATGAATTTGCTTCATTTACAAGTAAGTATTATTGTACAACTCTACAAATGTATTCGACATAGAATCGATATAACATGAAGCTTAAATTAATACAAAAATACAATTTATAAACTACGTTATAAAACATCAAAAATCAAATCATTCAACACGACCGTCAACGACGAATACCTGCTCGTATCTGCCGCATGGGTTGTTTTGCTCACTACGAGACCCCCGCAGAGAGCAACATGCATGGGAATGAGGCGGAAACGGACTTATTCGGACTACTTATCCAAAATACCAATTGTACTATCTATTTACCCACTACCTATTTGGCTTGGCACCGACTTCAAACTGATCAGTAGATATATTACGTGCATTGTTGTCTTTTAAATCGACTACACTTGTATACAATACATTATTTGAAATGTAGGAAGTGATTTCTCTTAGTAATGTGTTTTTTTTAGTTGTACACGGTGATTTGCAATAATCTACCTGCAAAATCTTTCGGCTTGGCTGCAAACAGCAGTTTGCTAAATAGTCTAAAGAATCATGTAGTTTATTTGGCGACGGGATCAAATATTTTACCTACGATACAAAGTGCTGCCCAGGCTACTCTACAAGCTGGCTGGTCAATACTAATGCCAACAGCGAATGGAAGAGCGAGGATCTTATCATCACTTTTATTGAACAGCGGTATAATATAGATTTTAAATATATTTTTTTGTTTTTATTAATTTAAATGTTTTTTTTTAAAGATATTGAGCCAAAAATGTGTAAATCAGGCCATAGATTCATGACTGATTTACTCGTTGGTAGTCTGATGGATGATGGTGGTCTTGAATCGGCTTTAAATGAAGCTCTAGGTGTTGAAGTATCCGAATTAGCTGATATGGAGACTAATTTTGAACAATCTACATCGCCAATAACAATACCTCTACTATATCTTGTTAGACAACTGATCAGGTACTTGTACTTTCGATTTATAAAGTTTTTTTCAATTTAGTACATCATCTTCAAGGAAGTTTTCCCGATACCCAAAGAAAACAAATGTTAGAAGAGATGTACGAGTAAATAGATAATTATGCGTTCGGGATTTTTATAAGTTTAAGATAATTATGTTGTAAAGTATTAATTTTTGAAACATTAATTATAATTTTATGTTTTACAGAAATACCAGCACTTTAACACAATCGAATTTGAAAGAATTTTCAGCAACTGGTAAATTTCAAAATAAGAATGATGCTTCATCTACCAGTCTCAAATTGTTGCAACGCTTACAGAGGCTGCTACTAGGGAAATTGTATATGCAATCACAAGATTGCAGGTAAAGTTTTGTTATGATTTGGGCTTTCATTTCAAGTTAATGTGTGTATGTTTTCAGAGACGCAGCAGAAGCAATTTTAGTCAAATACCTCGACTGTTTCAGTTATCATGTGGCCGCTACGTTGAATCATGCTTACGATGTTTGTATTTTGAATGCCAAAAACTTTAGTTATGTTATGCAAATATTAAAAGAAGATATCATTGGTAAGTTGGGAATATTTTTTGTGGACCTATATGTATTTGCGCATGGTACCTCATTTTTGGTTTTTGTACAAGCAAAAACTGTGTTATTAAATTTAACTTTCTCTAATAATAAAAGAAAATTCCATTAGATGTTATTTCCGATGGGTTGGTTGAATAAATATACTACCTAAATCAAGTAAGGATTTATTACAATGGACGTTATAATCAAGTCAATTAGTTTTTATATCATCGTCATCATCATAATAAATAAATTGAAAAGGATAAAACTTTATTTTATCTTGGTTTACTTGACTCCAGCGACTTTTTCTATAGCCTTTCCTCCAATGCGTAGTGGTAGAGTTGCAGTTTTAATTCCGAAACCTGAATAAATATATACAAACAGAATAACTATTAAAAAAATAATTTTCTCTATGAGCTTTTATATTTAACCTAATATATTTTATGAGAGACTATTTAGCATTAACATAGTTGAAACTAACTGATATAAACTACGCTATACTTAGTGCAAATTCACTATTAATATTATTCAAACATATCTGGCTGATCCAATTGAGTTAAGGAATTATAATAAAGATATTTTTTATGGAGTGTAGTGGTCTAATTTTTTTAAACAATTATATTATAGGGTCTGGTCGCATATAGTGTTTAAGCTGACCAGTGACTTTAGAAGATCCATTCTAAAAATTCAGATTACAGCTTATTGATAAATCAGTAATCTGGCCAAATCTTGTATCAATTTCCATACACTAACGGCCGCCGTAAATAAAAATTAATACTGATATCCAGATTATGTTTCGATTGCTTAGATGCAAAATATTTAAACCTATTTCTATCTTCATAGTAACTAACTGATGATAATATACCTGTAATCTTGAACGGCAATTTTATTCCAAATCCTGCCAAATGAATTGGTATATTAATACCAAATTTAGCAAGACTAAATGGCAGTTGTACAACTTTCTGCGGTATGGAAAGTCCAGAGTTTAACAAATTTATCGGTATTGATACTAAAGTTTTAACTGCTTTTACTGGTATAACGAGCGCCTAGAAATAAGAAATTAAATTAATTATTCTACTAACGATATCTGATTACCAATCGCCATTAAATATCTGAAGGTCGACACTTGGCATATATGGCTTAGACAGTTCAAATAAAGTGGAGTAATTATATTTTATAAAGAGATGTTTTGAATTCTTATTTATTAATTTATAGTCAAATACGTACTTTTTTTGGAATCGAAAAACCGAAACCAATAGACCAAACCACAATACGTTGGAAGAGGGTAACAATATCAATTGGTATTCTGATACCTAATGCTGGTATCGCCACTAAAGGGTTAGTCATTTTCGTAATATAGGAATAAACGTCGTCTTAGGAATTCAACAAACAATTTGAGTTTTTTATCGTAATACTGCTGTTAGTTTTAAATACAATTGGTAACTGAGTGAATAAAGTATTTCGCAGCAAGTAGCAATATTTTACACACAGTAAGTTTTTGGTAACTAACTATGTGTTTCCGTTATAATTGTTATTGACTGCTTATTACAATTATTAAAGGACAAGCTATAGATAAGAATGTTTGATAAGAATGCTTTTTACGAGAATTAAAATTTGACAATGTCTAATAATTAAAACCGATAATATATTATAATTTGAATATTGCTATTTTCATTGACAATAAATATACTAAGTTGATAAATAGTTTTGCCTACAATTTAGAATTAACTATGATGAGTCACTTCAAAATGATTATTATATAACAAGTATATCGATTTGTTTATTTTATTTTATAAAAACGACTTTATTAGCAAGGCATAGTCTTTGGTATCGACTGCATTTTAGATAAAATCATGGACAAAAGTCTGGTTTATACTCCGGTACTCCTGATGTACCTCCTGGTCCAAATTAGAACCTTTTCTATTTTGATTAATAGACCTTGCCTCAGTTCTTAGGTCGAATATATATATATATAAGTTGAGTGGTAGTCTTTGCTGACTAGTTAATAGATAACTTGGTGTCTTGGGTTGATATATATATATATATATATATAGGGAGGGTATGAAGGCGCCACCTAAGTGGTGAAACGGTATTACGTGTAAAACAAAACTATGAAAACAATATTTTAACTATTTTTAAATTAAACTATTTTTAACCTTCAATTATCGTTGAGTTCGTCCTTATATAATTATTTTTTTCCATTATTTTCAGGGGTCCTTCTACCAGAGCTCATTTGCAGCCTAATTCTTCTAGAGCGCGAATTAAACACATTTCTTTTATCAAATAATTGGCTAAATACATTTAATGATATGCTAAAATGCTTAGATAAATTATGCAGAATGTCATCAGATATTGATGTACTTGATATCGATGATATTGGATGGTTGGGGGTTTCCCAAACGCGATTATCGAATTCGAATTCACATAAACTACCCGATGATTTGCCGTTAATAAGAAATGCCGACCTCGAAAATCACAATTTAGACGGTGGTAGATGGTTGGTTATCAACAATAAAGTGTATGATGTACAGGATTTTCGGTAAGTCTTTAGTTTTTAGCTTGACTCTTGTAAGTTTATAATTCAATTTTATGAATTCATTCTTTTATGTATTGTTATCTTATTAATAGTCGCTTTTTCTCTGTATACTGGTGTGTATATCTACTGCGGTTAATTTGCAGATGTGAAAATACGGTATTGACCGACCTCTTACAGAAGCATACTGGTAAAGATGCTTCCCATATTTTTAATAGTTCACCACAATATCAGCAAATATTATTAGCCATGGACAGTTATGTAATTGGAAATTTCTGTCATTCCCAAATTGAAGTAGCCAATCACACAAACCTTAATAGTATGCATATGAGTTCTATGCTACTGGATACTGAACGCAACTTAGGTTTGTTTTAAAACTGATCGAATTTATCAATTTACTTTATTCCAAAACACCTTGGTTTACTACAATTGGTGTAATTCTTAGGTTATCTGCTTGGACTTCACGCGTTTAATTTACGTCAAAGTCTCCCAGAACAACCTGAAGAGATCCAATCTCATAATTTCTTGAAAGCACCATTTTTAAGTGCAGGTTTGGAATGTGATTTACCCCCAAATCCTTATGAAGAAGAAAAAGGTGAGAAGAAACAATTTTGGCTTTTTGTTATGTTATTCTAATATAATATTTCGAATATAGAATATTTGATAAATATCTATATCATTAGGTGAATCAAGAAGTACAAATTCTACTGCAGATAACACGCCGACGGAACCACCTAAGGTTAATGCTAGTCAAAAATCTCTAAAAACATTCCAGTTGCCTATTGATAGAATCAATGCTTTCATATCTGCTCTGGCCGAAAGCAGGCTTTCGGTAGGAAACTATATCATATTCATGACGAAACTCATGTAGATAATGATTTTTATTTTTTAGGACTCTTATGTTATATCTTTTTTGGCTATAGTTGAACAGCATTCAAAAGCAAACAACTTTTTAACCAGAGTTGATTTTTCATTTGAGCATCCCATAGAAGAAATCGGTCGAGTTCTGTATGCTGTTTTATTAAAGCATTTGGCTCTAGGCTATGTCCTTTTACCACTATTGGACTCATGTAAGTGTAATTAATTTATGAGAAAAGTCTCTAAACCCCCAATATATCAATTTCTTCACAATTCACGAATTTGTTACAATCAATTTCACCACACAGTGGCTTCGCATGTAATAACTGAACTACTTTTACAATTTTTTTTATTTGCCTAAGCTAAAGATACTGTTATAGTTTTACTGCTTTTAAGTTTTGCAGCGATATTTGAGACACGACATGAGCTTACTAAATCAAATTATCCAGTGTCTATCTTGTATGTTGGAAAATTATTGATTTTATTATATTTAATTTGTAGATTCAACCCAACCTAATATGAAAATACCTAAACCTATTGCTGAAATGATCAAACTTGTTCACCAAACAAAATGGAGTCTCATAAAAATGCGTCAAGAAGTAAATAAAAGTTACAAAGAAATTTGCATACCGATACTCGAAAAATGTCGTTTTCTATTGTATGAAATCAAAGCAACAATAAGCGCTGAAACAGAAGCCTTCAAAAAAGTAAATATTCTATATAAAGAACCACACGTCCGAACATTGGTACGGAAAGTCATTAAAAACTTAAAATGTGGACGGTATACTTCAGATATTCAAAAACCTGAAGATATTGTAAATGCAACAATACAATCCCAAAGTGTTAATGCAAAATCATATGAAGATCTTTCAAAGAATACGACAATGAAAAAAACAATATCAGATACGAAAATTGCAGCTATCGAAACAACTAAAAGCGAGACTGATGATGTGAATAATGAAATCAAAAATGGTGCTCAGAAATCTGTTGTGGTTGAATGTAGCAAAACGATGAGTCAATCATTTAATTCAAAAGCTTTGAAAAATGTTCTCACTACGACAGATACCGAAGAAAAATCTGCAAAAACTGCTAATAGTAATGTGAAAAATGAATTAGATGATAAGTGGAATGTTGACACAAAAATCGAACAACAGGAAACAAAAGAGAAACGAATTGAGCAGGATGTGGCATTGTATACTATTATGACAAAGTTGGCCGAGAAACAAATGAATAAACTCAGTCATGGACATATAGATTTAATGAAGGCGATATTAGAATTCATCACGCATCAAAATTGTGATATTGACATCTTAAGAAAGGTCATGTATTTACAGGTAACCCACCAAACATTGTAAACCGCATTTAGTGGATTATATGAGACTATTACAAATTTCCCTAAATCTTTTTTACATTGTTGTAATGTTCCAGGTTAAACGATGCAAAGTCCGTTTGGACGGACTTGGTATCATAAAAAATTTGTTACAAGAAACTTACCTTTTGACATCTGTCAAATACTCAATTGTAAATGGTTACTTGGGTGTTGAAAAGAGAGATTTGCAAGCACAGCATTGTCTTAATAATATTAATTTGTTAACGCCGTATTTCAAAACAAAAGTTCTAATTTCACAAATGCATGTCACAGAATGGTGTATAGACAGTTTGAGGACGTATATCTTGAGAGACGTACCATTTAAGTCTGCCAAATCGAAAGGAAATTCGAAAATTAATCTGAATTTAGGTACAAATCTTTAGAAAGTGTTGAAAATTTACGCAAATATTTAACTTTTTTTGCATATATTCTAGGTACATATACCCTTCTTCGAGATGTTCCTCGAGCTAGGATGCTATTAGCAATTCTAGGCATACTAGCATCAAATCACTATAACAGTCTAGAGCTAATGCCTCTAGTTAATAGTGGTATTATCAGTTCAATATTATCATTACTGAAACAATGTGGATGTGACCAAACAATTTCCAGAAAAGTATCAGAATTCTATGTTCTCTATGCGGACATGATTGATCCTAATAAGCCAAAAATCAATTGTCTTAGCGGCCAGGAATTGGCAAGTTTAATGAAATTAGGAACTAAGGTAGTACGAGGTGCAGATTGGAAATGGGGCGATCAGGTAAGTGAAATGATTTAAATCATTTTTAGAAGCTCTCAAAATGATTATATCTCTTTATCTCAATTTTTTTTAGTGCGTTCAGAATACTTTCCCTATGGGTCAGAGTTGTAATTCCGTTGTTTTATTCTAATAACCTCTATATCTTTGGTTTTTCCAACCAACACATTTTTACAGACTTTCTATTTTAGGATGGTAACCCACCTGGGGAAGGTAAGGTGATTGGTGAATTAGGAGATGATGGATGGGTCAGAGTAGAATGGGGAAATGGTACAACCAACAGTTACCGCATGGGCATTGAGGGTAAATATGATTTGACATTAGCCTCACCGCCCTCACCTGTCACTTCAGAGACAGAAACAGATGACCCAAGCGATAGAAGTAAGTATTTTGACCTAATACACGTAATCTATCATAATTTATTAATACGCAGTACCTATTTCACTTCATTATAATATTTGTGATTAAACATTTCTTATTTAGTAGAGTATCGGCGCGTCTATGTGTTGGTAGTTGCTTTATGGGGTCAGTGACCTCCCAGGCAGCCGATATAGGAACTGTTGTTCACTCGGCGTACTACCAACGAAAACTAGATGTCGCCAAACACATCCTTTTACATCTCTGTACCGTGTGGGGTATATACCTCATTATTTACGGGAGTTTGGCTGTCAACTACTGACCGATCACCACTGATGAGTCGTGGATCGACGAAACGGCCGTCTGGTGAACGTATAGTGGTTGACAGACAAACTCTCGGAATATAAGTCTTGTTTTGTTAAACAAGCCCATTCCAAATATAGGCAGTCCCGCTTAAGGGAGTATCGGCGCGTCTATGTGTTGGTAGGTGCTTTATGGGGTCAGTGACCTCCCAGGCAGCCGATATACGAACTGTTGTTCACTCGGCGTACTACCAACGAAAACTAGATGTCGCCAAACACATCCTTTTACATCTCTGTACCGTGTGGGGTATATACCTCATTATTTACGGGAGTTTGGCTGTCAACTACTGACCGATCACCACTGATGAGTCGTGGATCGACGAAACGGCCGTCTGGTGAACGTATAGTGGTTGACAGACAAACTCTCGGAATATAAGTCTTGTTTTGTTAAACAAGCCCATTCCAAATATAGGCAGTCCCGCTTAAGGGAGTATCGGCGCGTCTATGTGTTGGTAGGTGCTTTATGGGGTCAGTGACCTCCCAGGCAGCCGATATACGAACTGTTGTTCACTCGGCGTACTACCAACGAAAACTAGATGTCGCCAAACACATCCTTTTACATCTCTGTACCGTGTGGGGTATATACCTCATTATTTACGGGAGTTTGGCTGTCAACTACTGACCGATCACCACTGATGAGTCGTGGATCGACGAAACGGCCGTCTGGTGAACGTATAGTGGTTGACAGACAAACTCTCGGAATATAAGTCTTGTTTTGTTAAACAAGCCCATTCCAAATATAGGCAGTCCCGCTTAAGGGAGTATCGGCGCGTCTATGTGTTGGTAGGTGCTTTATGGGGTCAGTGACCTCCCAGGCAGCCGATATACGAACTGTTGTTCACTCGGCGTACTACCAACGAAAACTAGATGTCGCCAAACACATCCTTTTACATTTTTATAGCCTATCTGATTTCTAACTGTTTTTATATTTTTATACACAATTATTTAGAGGTATTAAAGAGTGAAGTTGGGCTGCAATAAAAATATTTTGAATATTAATTAATTTAACTTGTTAATTTAGTTGGATCCCAGACAATTCGCGATAACCAATTAATCAAACTTCTGCGCGATAGCTGCATCAATTTTCTGCGCAACGTATCAATCAGCTGTGGTCTAGCTGTAGATAGTTTACATCGAACAACGTTGCATAGTATTAGTAGCTTGATCTGTTCTACATTGGGTGCACACAGTTCAGATTGGTGCAATTTGACTCTAACCAGGTAAAATTTATACTTTGAATTGAATTTCTGAGTAACCTAATTTCCGCCGATACTTTATTGTTTACTACATACTGCCTTACTCAGATTACAACCACCACAACATAAACCCACTACTACTCCAAACAGATACATCCTCTCCGTTTAGTACCTATTTTTTTTTCTTTTAAGAATTGTGTGCCAAAGTCAACAAATGTGTAGAGCATTTAGTACAAAGCCTTGGATCAATATGCTGATCGGATTTCTAACCCCACCTACAAGTGTTAGTGGCAACGAACTGAACTTGCCTAAACAAGTACGTGAATCATTTGTATTTTATTTTAAATACTATTATTAAACATTAGATAGACGTAAGGACGATCTAAAGTACCTACACTAAATGAGTACAAGAAAAAATGACGGATCAACCTGTTTGTCAACGCAATACGTCTAGGGAGTTCTTATTATTCTTATTACGTGTCAGGTTCTGGACAAATGTAATTTTTAAATGTCTTTCGTTTATTAGATCTTGACAATTCGTTTACTCCAAACCGTACTACAATCATGGGACATGGACAATCCAGAAATACCGAACGTTTTGGAAAAATTGTTAAACATTCTCGGAAAAATTATAATAACATGTTCTTACGACACTGGATACAATAAACCTGCGGCTTGCAATAAATCATTGGTTCTGGTGACGCAGTCGCATAGCAGTACATTAGCGCAGGAAATAATCGGTTTGTTTAGATTTCTTCATGGCATGGTCGGATGGAATCAAGTTAGTATTATTTTATTGATTATTTCAAAGTTTAAACATGTTGGTTATTTTGGTGTTTTAGGTTTTAAATGCAATTTTGGTACATAAATTGAACCTCGCAGCGTATTTTCTTAGTGATTCAATGATTAATGAAGGAGTAACATCAGATCAACAACACTTTATGGTTGTAGCATGTTTGAACGTGATTGGAGGGTGGGATACACGTCCGAGAATCGGAGCTTTAGCTGAGACTGACGGTAATTAGTTTCAAATTATAAAAGAGCATTCAAAGCCTTTTGAAGATTTCAAATGATTAGAGCTTTCGTTCGGAACCATTGTTCCTCGAAAGTAATTTAAAATAAAAAAATAAATTTGAATTTTGGTGTTGTTTGTTTTTTAAAGATTTAAGATTATTGTAAAATGTTATAAATATATTAATAATCTATTTAATTTATCAAGTTTTCTTGGGTATTGGGACAAAATCTAAACTCAGTATTTCTGAATTTTAAATTCTATTGCAACGTTTCGTGCAATATGTGCACATCATCAGGCTACAAAAAACACAAAACCTCAATAAAGTAAAAGTTATATAAATAAAAACACTCAACAAAAGGACGATGACCAAACAGACTAACATAACATTTTAAAAAATTAGATTATATTGACACAGAGTCTAATACCTACCATAGAAAATCTGTTCAAATTCCCTAAAAATGTTAACATTGTTTTCGAACCTATAACAGCTAAATAGAACAAAATATAATAAAATTAATATTCACAGTGTCAATGAGAGATGGGAATTCTCTCACCACACAGATCATAAAAAAGTAAGTAGATAAAATAGATATCATAAAAAGAACTAAAGTAACTCATAGGCGTAGGTCAACCATTTTGTTATGTTTTAATTAAGTTAGTGTAAATGACACTCAAACCGTTAATGTCTCTCTGATTATTAATGGCATCAGGCTCCTTATTGATGTACACCATTTCCTTGAAGAGTCTCGATCTTTCTTTGTGTTCAATGCCCAATATCACATAGTTTTCAAAATCAAATAAGTGCCCCGTATCACTATGATGTTCAGAAAGAGCGGTACAACTTTTTTTGTAGCGACAGTCTAAACGGTGTTGATTGATACGATCCTTGATATAATTTTTCGTTTGACCAATGTATTTACCTGAACATTGTGTACAAGGTATTTGGTATATAACATCACACATATGTTCCTTCTTTGGTCTGTCTTTAAGTTTACTGAACAAGGATCGTGTCGTTTTCTTGTAATACGGGGCAATGGACACTAAATCTGACTTTAATATGTTGTTAAGTCTATGGAAAACACCCGGTATATATATCAGTGGTAACCTGATCAATGGTAACATGTTTTGATTGTCATTCTGTACTGCTCTATCTCGGATCCGGTGTTCATTGAAGATCTTGTTCAACAAATTCACAGGATAGCCATTATTTGTTAGGAGACCCTTTAAGATTGTCAGATTGTTTTCTATCAAGGTGGAATGACATAGCCTTTTGACTCTCGTTAACATGGATTTAATCAATATAATCTAATTTTTTAAAATGTTATGTTAGTCTGTTTGGTCATCGTCCTTTTGTTGAGTGTTTTTATTTATATAACTTTATAACTTTTACTTTATTGAGGTTTTGTGTTTTTTGTAGCCTGATGATGTGCACATATTGCACGAAACGTTGCAATAGAATTTAAAATTCAGAAATACTGAGTTTAGATTTTGTCCCAATACCCAAGAAAACTTGATAAATTGAAACAAAGTGGGATGATAGTTTGATAATTGATAATCTATTTAATATGTTTCAAGGTGGTTTTGGCACAATAACGAAAGTAACGCAAAAAGGTAAATTATGCATTCAGCTTCATAGTACCGGTGAATACAAAAAAATATCAGTGCCTCATTTGAAACTTTCTCCTACGGTCAAATTCAATTTTGATAAAATGTTATTAAGCGAGAACTTTGTACGGACATGGGCAAATCTATTGCTGATCAAACAGAGTTTGTTAAACAATTATGACAGAAGATCCTATCATGGTAGAATTATAAATAATTCTTGTATAACTTTTAAACTGCATGACAATTTGATTTTAGGTCATGTTAATTTAGCTTATCTACGTATTCAACAGAATATATTAAGCGCGTTAAATGCTACAAGAGTTTTACAGACAAATCAACATAGATTACGAAAAGTATTGAAATATCCTGTTAACGGCATGGATCAATCACAAGAGCAGCAGTCAATTGAAGAAGAATTAAACCAACGACCAGTACTCTTAATTCAAAAACTGCTGACGAAAGCAACCCAACCGAGTCCGTTGAAGCAAGGTTTTAATTTACAGGAAATACAGTTGGCAGCACTGAATTTGAGTCAGTATCTTGCAGCAGAAGGTATGTAAACTTTCTCAATATCGTTATTAATAATATTTTTAGCTCTCCATATCATATATGTAATATATGTATATATGGAGACTATTAGTTTCATGAAAAAATTTTTTTTTTTAATTTCACCGGAAATACTTCTTTTTGGTCATTTTATACATAAATAAGTAGTTTTAAAAAAATGTCTGTCTGTCTGTCTGTCTGTCTGTATGTCTGTCTGTCTGTCTGTATCCACGAAAACGCAAAAACCGCTTAACAGATTTTAACCAAATTTGGTACAAAAATACTATTGGACATGGCAAGGAGCTGATTAGATTTTGGGAAACATTGAGCGTAGGCAAAGGGTTTAAAAGAGGGTTCAAAAATTAAAAAAATTCATAGTTCTTAAACTTATCCGAAATACTGCATAATTTTTTACGCATTTAATTGAATATAACCTAAAATATTGAACATAAAATATTAGACCCTTAGATTAGGAAAGAGAGGGGATACCGCACGTTCGTATATCTGAATGTATGGCAAGTGTTACGCTTTTAATGCGGCGGCCATTTTATAGGTGCTGAAAAACAGAAAACTACGTTTGCATTTTTGATGATTTTATTTGTGAAAATTGGGAATAGAAATTTATTTTGTATATTAATAAAATGGTACATTGTGTGGCTTTTGGATGCCCAAGTCGCAGTGAACAAAAGGAGTCCAGAATTTCGTTTAATAGGTAAAACTTAGAATGATGTATCAAGTCGCTTCTAGTTTTTATTAGTTTTTAATAATTATAAGTAATCTTTAGGCTATTATCTTTTAGTATGTAGTATAACAGGTTTCAGTTTACCTAATTAAAACTGTTTGATACAACAATTCATTTAAAATCAACATGATAAAGCATTATTTATTGATAAAAACCTCTATAGATGTTTACTTTACCAGGGGCGTAGACATTATATTTTTCCAAAAAATTTGTTTTTTACACATTTTTGCGTTAAAAGTGAATAAAATAATGTCACTTTAGCTTTTTAATTATTTCAATCTTTAGAATAACATGCACTAGATAGCCCAGCAAATCACCTAATATACTTTTTAATAAAATCTATTTGTGTTAAATGTCTTAATGTTCGTGTATATTTCATAACAAAACTACAGTCTCAAATACTAAATCCCATTCTCGAAATCAATTAACAAAACGCATTCTATTTAAAGGACAATAAAAACAGTATGTATTGGTGTTGTGTCTACTGCAGTACCTCTCACTCACAGATTATCTCTAACCGAAAAATCAGCATTATATAATATGATAATTAGATTTGTGAACAAACTACCAATCAGTATCAAAGAAATAAATAGATTGAAGATATTTAAGAATGAAGTTAGGAAATTACTAGTGGAACTAGAACCATATCAATTGGCGGATTATTTTGATATGTAGTTAGGAGTATCAATTTTTTTTTGTTTTTCTCTTTTTTGACGTCGTTTCATTTATTTGTATGCTCGTGTGATTGTGGATATGTAGGTAGATTTATTTGAAATAAAGAATTGTTATTATTACTATTAATACATCAACATGCACATATCTTTTTTTATTAAAACTATTAATCATCAAAATTAAATAAAATTTCAAAAATATATCACATAAGTTATGTATGTTACGCCTCTGAATCTAAGGGCTAAGTGCTAGGTGGTAACACAACGACCGGCACAGTTACGGGTCCACTCTCTTTCCTTGTCTAAGATTAGACCACATTGGCGTTCGAAAATAGTGTAAAATGGGGTAAAAAAGATTAAAAAAAAACGTATTTCTTAAAAATAGCAGAAATATTAACTAGTTATTGATAGTTTTGATAGAATATAACCTATAAAATGTGTCATGAATAACTTACTTTCATAGGCGTTCGTAAATAGTGGAAAAGGGGTCAAAACATAAAAAATATATATTTCCTAAACTTATTCGAAATATGGAATAATTTTTCATAGTTGTGATACAATATAAGCTAAAAAATTTTCCATAAAAGAATTAGTTCACAAAGGCGTTCGAAAATAGTTTAAAAAAAGGGTCAAAAACGAAAAAAAAAACGTTTCCCAAATATACCAGAAAAATTGGCTAATTATATATAGCTTTGATATAAGATAACCTAAAAAATGCAGCATAAAATTTTTATTCACATAGGCGTTCGTAAATAGTAGAAAAAGGGGTAAAATAAAAAAAAATTAAAATGTAAAAAATTTTATATTTAACTAGATGAATTGGTGTTAAAAATACACGACAAAAATTAATGTACCATAGGCGTTCGTAAAAATTCTATAAAAGGGTCAGAAAAAATTTGTATCCGTGATAACTCAAAAACCACTTAACGGATTTTAACCACATTTGGTACGAAAATACTACAGGATAATTATAGGTGGTGATTAACATTGAGCGTAGGCAACGGGTTTAAAAGAGGTTTCAAAAATTTAAAAAATCATCGTTCTTAAACTTATCCGAAATATTGAATAATTTTTTATAGTTGTGATAGAATATAACCTAAAAAATGTTACATAAAAGAATTAGTTCACACAGGCGTTCGAAAATAGTCTTAAAAAAAGAGTCAAAAACGAAAAAAAAAATGTTTCCCAAATATACCAGAAAAATTGGCTAATTATATATAGCTTTCATATAAGATAACCTAAAAAATGCAGCATAAAATTTTTATTTACATAGGCGTTCGTAAATAGTAAAAAAAGGGGTAAAATGAAAAAAAAAATAAAATGTAAAAAATTTTATATTTAACTAGTTGAATTGGTGTTAAAAATACACGACAAAAATTAATGTTCCATAGGCGTCCGTGAAAATTCTATAAAAGGGTCAGGAAAAAATTGTATCCGTGATAACTCAAAAACCACTTAACGGATAACCTATGTCATGCAGCATAACAATTTTGTTTACATAGGCGTTCGTAAATAGTAGAAAAGGGGGCAAAATAAATTTTATAATAAAACTAAAAAAAAATCAATTATTTTGCGTACAAGAATTTGGCCTAGATCTGAAATATAAAATATCTGCGTATAAATAGTGCCTCCAAAGAGAAGAAAAAGGCACAAAACCCGATACAAAAAAAAAATAGCTGATGTCTAAAACAAAACAAAAATTTAGATAAATGACAAAAAGGTCATAAAATTATTACTTTTACACTTAAATATGGAGAGCTATTCGTGCCTCGAGGGCAACAGCTAGTTTCCTTAATTTTAATATTCAATCCATTATCACGTTTTCACAAAAAACAAAAAGTTGTCATAATATATAAAAATTACATTATCTTATAGGCAACTTTGAAATTACCCCATCTGGTATCAACAACGATAGACCAACTACGTCAAATGTACGTCTAACTTCACCCTGTGCAACAAATGTGCTCGATGTGGCAACACCGAACAGTGAATGCTCGATCAAAAGCGTCGTGAGTGAAAAGACGAATAACAAACGACGTGCGACAGTAGATGGAGAGGAAGTTCCAATAAACCCTTTGGTAAAACAGATTGCAGAAATGGGTTTTACTAGGAAATCCGTTGAGACGGCTATCAAATGTCTAGGTGGGTAAAGAGTGAAACAAAAATATGATTTATTGATTATTTTTTGTTTAGCAATAGCACCAGATAATTTAATGACACCTGAAACAATTGTCAGTTGGTTATTGGAACATCCTGAAGTTGCCGCTGAAGATAATGAGTCTATGAGTACTGTTTATGAGTCTGATACTGATTCAGTCTCCTATGATAATGCTGCGAATGCATTTTCCGTGAATTATGTGAGTCAATAAGCATTTAATAATCGGATGAAAAATTATTTTGAAATAATTGTAGAACGAGGATTCAGAATGCGCTGGGCGATGTCAAACATACTGTAGGCGTTCTCAATTTCTCTCTAATGATGAATACGCTATGTACGTACGTGATAATGTCGAAGTTGGAATGTTAGTACGGTGTTGTAAGAGTTACGAGGAAGTACAACTTGGTGATATTGGAAAAATCGTCAAAATTGACAAGGAAGGACTACACGATCTAAATCTACAAGTAATACATCGGTTAAACTGACTGAAAATCTATATTCACATCATTTCTTATACTTACAGGTAAATTGGCAACATAAAGTCAGCACATATTGGGTGAGATTCATTCATGTAGAATTGCTGGGATTTCCACCGTCAATGCCAACACCATCTACAATTAAAGTCGGTGATAAAGTCCGTGTCAAACCAACTGTCACCACACCGCGTTACAAGTGGGGTTATGTGACACATGATAGTGTTGGTGTTGTAACTGGTAAGACAATCAAGATAACGTTATAAAGTTTAAGGACCATAAGGATTTATAAATACATGCTAAACGGAAAAGTAAATATTGTTTTCAGGTATTTCACCAAATGGGCATGATGTGACGGTTGATTTTCCGAAACAGCAGAACTGGACAGGCGTTTTGACGGAAATGGAAATAGTTCCGTCATGTCACGATGGGGTGACATGTAATAGTTGTTGTATAACCCCGATTTTGGGTCCAAGGTTCAAATGTAAAATGTGTGACAGTTATGATTTGTGCGACAACTGTTTCTATACGAAACGTAATCATCGGCACACGTTTTTTCGAATCCATGAACCAGGTATGTCAATTTAAAAATACGGTAGAAACTAACCATTTCAAAGTATTGTGACATTATTAGGGAAGCTATAAATAAAAAATCTGATGCTACAAAAATGTTAAAACATCCTGTTTGTGAGAAAATATATATTGCGTATTGCCTTCAGGAATGTGTTTTTGAGCTTTATTTATCGCTTCCTTAAAGACAAGTTTTTAATATATTTGTTTACTCTGAACTATAAGGTGCGCCGGAGATATTCGCAGGCCGAGCTGGACGATACTATCGGCATGAAACATTTGAGTTAGATGGTGAAATAATCACGGATTGGTCTCGGATAGTTAAGAATGTAAGCGTTTCATCCAAATACGGTATTCGTTTTGATATACCCGGTAGTATTTGGCAAAGTAGTGGGTCACAAGGAAAGGTAAATAAAATTGGTTTAGTTTTTGGAAAATTTATTTAATAAAAATCATATATATTTGCAGCATTGGATTAGATTAGAAATATTTCCCGATATTATTATAAAAACTCTGAAGATTGCTGTGGATCCTACTGATAATAGTTATATGCCATCAGTAATCGTTATTAACGCTGGGAATACAATAAATTCATTGTATGAAATCAATTCTGTGTCGATTAAAAGTCATGATTCCTCGGTTTTGCTACTCACTAATCTTGACAAGGTATGTTCTGTTACGATTTTTTTAATAAAATTCAACAAAAGTTAATTAGCGAACGTTTGCTAACAATTTATTTATTTATTCACTATCTATCATAGTTATTGACAATATCTCTGAGTGATTTCAGTTAAATAATAATAATAATAGCCTTTATTGCTCAACAGATTTCTCCCTTAACAGAGCAAAATTATAATACAATAGGTAATTCCACAAAAAAAAAAACAAAATATTATACATAACACAATAAGCAATCCATTAAAAGTAAAACATGATTGATCTACACTAATTAAACAATTAACAAGAACAAAAAGAGAAACTACGACGCACAAACAGTCAGAGCAGCCCTCCTAAGTGCTTCCCTTGAACAATTAAAAATGTCACAGTCAGCTCAAATCAAATTAAAATTATTACACATGACATATACGGGCGATTTTGTATAGAGGTTAGTGCAAGGGCGCTGAGAGTAGAAAGTTAAAGGATTGCGGGCGCCAAGTCTGGGCACGTTAAAATTTATTTGAGCCAGGAGTTCAGAACAGTCGATTCTATTATGTAAAAGATCATACAAAAATTTTAGAGAAAAAAATATTCTTCTAAACTCCAAACTCTTGAAATTGAACTTGTTCAGCAACAACGTATATTCAATCCCTCTGTCAGGATAAATACCGTCTGCCTTAAATGAAAGGTATTTCAAAAACTTTCTTTGGACACTCTCAACATTCCGCACATGAATCTGATAGATCGGGTACCAAATCAAGGAGCAATATTCGAGCTTCGAACGCACAAAAGAGTTATACAAAACTTTCAACGCATCAATGCTATGAAAACTCCTACAGCTTCTCACGATAAAACCGTAGGATCTCACAGCTTCACCAGTCTTAGCAGCCACATGAGGCACAAATGATAGACTAGAGTCGAAAAGCACGCCCAGGTCAGCAACAGTCAGACACCTAGCTGCTTCCTTCTAGTGAATGTCATACATTTGCATTTATTCTCGTTAAGCGATAGATTATTAACGTTACACCAATGTTCCACAGCTCTCAGATCGTCCTGCAACCGAAGACAGTCTACATGAGAAGTAATAGGGGCGAACAACTTAAGATCGTCGGCAAAAAAAGCCGTTTTACACACAGACAATCATTTAGATCATTTATAAAAATAGAAAAAAGCAGTTGACCCAAATTGGATCCCTGCGGAACTCCTGAGTAAGCCCAATACCTCTGTGACGTATAGCCGTTATAATATACATATTGAAGTCTGTTCTGAGGATATGAAGTAATTAACGACTTCAAACCATCATCAAATCCGAATCGATCGAGCTTTTGAACAAGTATTCGGTGATCCAAATGATCAAATGCTTTAGCAAAGTCTGTATACAACACATCAAATTGCCCACCACCATCAACAACCTCGTTAAATGTTGAAATGGTGATTGGGATTTTTTTGATAAAAAAGTGTGAAATTTCATCAAAAAAATTTCAGCGTAATAAATAAACATTTCTGATTTATTGTTTGGGTGATTTCAGTGTGATAGTATTTTTATTTTTCAGCATTATCCTATTATTGAAATTAATATAACGAAGTGTCAAAATAATGGGATCGATTGTAAAATCCATGGTATTTCCCTGATTGGTGTTAAGAAGCATTCTTTCGGTGAATTAAAAACTTCAGTGTCCTTTTTAGCTAATGATTGGGACCTGACACAGGATGCAACGCCTTCCGTAACATATCCGACAAGTAAGTTTTAGTTAAAAGTGACAAATTCATTCTGAATATTAATGGATGTTTGCAGATTGTAAAGTGTATGTGTGGGGTTTAAATGACAAAGACCAACTGGGCGGTATGAAGGGATCTAAAGTCAAGACACCAATTATATCAGAGTTTCTTAGCCATTTGCGACCAATCCATATAGCCGGTGGTTCAAAATCTTTGTTTATTGTTTCACAGGAGGGCAAAGTACTAGTGTAATAAATATCGTAGTTTTCAAACTGATTATACTGGTGTTTTAGTTATATGCATGCGGTGAAGGCACAAATGGAAGATTAGGACTGGGTCATAATATGAATGTTCCCAATCCGAGACCCATTCCATTTTTGTCACAATATGTTATTAAAAAAGTGGCAGTACATTCTGGAGGAAAACACGCAATGGCGCTGACTTTAGACGGAAAGGTGTTGTTGTTTATAGAAATTACAATTTGTCAATGGATAATTTGACTTATTTCATCTAGGTATTTTCTTGGGGAGAAGGTGAAGACGGTAAACTAGGGCATGGTAACAGGCTGAATTTGGATAAACCGCGAATGATTGAAGTTGTGAAAAGCAAAAAGATCCGTGATATCGCTTGCGGAAGTTCACATTCAGCAGCGATAACGAGCAGTGGCGAGTTATATACGTGGGGTTTAGGTGAATATGGACGTCTGGGTCATGGCGATAATGTTACCCAATTAAAACCTAAATTGGTAAGCGACGTTATCCACAATCAAATTATCAACTGTTGATGCGGTTGTCTTCTTCTGTTTTCTTTCTTTTACGTATTCATCCAATATTAGTTTTTGAGATGGTAAATTTACTTGTAGCAATGTCGGCCCTGCATACCAGCCTGTGTATTTTCGATACACTTAAAGTAAATTGTCTGTATAAAAATAAAATGTCTTGTTAATAGGTTAAGGCGCTAGTGGGTCATCGGATAATTCAAGTGGCTTGCGGTAGCCGTGATGCACAAACATTGGCGCTGACAGATGAGGGACTGGTGTTTTCATGGGGCGATGGCGATTTTGGGAAATTGGGTCGTGGCGGTTCTGAGGGTTGTAACATCCCACACAACATTGAACGCCTTAATGCACTCAAAGTTGTGCAAATTGAATGCGGTGCACAGTTCTCATTGGCATTGACTAAGTCTGGGGATATATGGACGTGGGGTAAAGGTGACTATTTCCGGTAAGTCATATTTGTAATTTGGATCAACTGTTCAACTATTTTGTCTAATATTTGTTTCCATATGTAATTTTTATAACTGGGTTTTCAGCTTAGGGCATGGTTCCGATCAGCACATTAGAAAGCCAACTTTAGTGGAGGCATTAAGAGATAAAAAAGTTATTCATGTAGCTGTAGGAGCTTTACATTGTCTGGCTGTCACTGAAGTAGGACAGGTAATAGGCAACACTATTAATTTAAACAGGAGGATCAAAACTCGCACATAAATTAGATACAAGTTTAAATTGAAAGAGCCGCTTGCACATCACGTTTGCCCGCTTTTTGAACGGAATCCCTTGCAATTTCCCAGAATAGGCAATTTAAGAATATCTGTATAAACCGACTCAAGAAATAGCACTGGATAATCGGTGTTTTGATCCTTACTGTATATTATTGAAAACACTATTATAGGTTTTTAACTTGAATTTTCGGCATTAGGTTTATGCATGGGGTGATAACGATCATGGTCAGCAAGGTAATGGTACAACGATAGTTAATCGGAAGCCTGCATTAGTACATGGTTTAGATGATATACGTATTAACAGAGTGGCGTGTGGTAGTTCCCATTCTGTCGCTTGGACCTTCCAAGATACGCAAACTGTCGCTAAAGTTGAACCAGTAATATTTCCTGTTGCTAAAGATCCTTTAGGGTCTTCCATTTTAGGTAACCACGAACCATTTAATATTAGACAAAATTTATATTTGTTATACCTTCCTGTAGGTTTGTATAGGGAGGAAAAAACGAAACCCCTGCCATCAAAGAATGTTCCAACCTTGAGCAGCATTGTAATGTCATTAGAGAGTAACACGGCTAAACAACAAGCATTGCAGCATATCTTGAATGCAATGCATATTCAACAATTACGCCAGGTTATTGTAAAAGCGTTGTGCAGTCATACAAACATTACAAATACTAGTAGCAATAAGGTACGCTATAATACACATTTCACAATAGCATAATCAAAATATTTTTCAAGTGACTTTTACTTTTTTTAGAGTATGAAAATAAATAATTTACAGAAATGTTTTAATTATTAAAAAAGCTGCTTTAGTTTTATATTATTTTTAGTTATCTGAGGTTACACCACAAGAGAAACCTTCGTCAACTACTCACAGCAAAGATGGTAATGCTACCATTGCATTAGGCGGTGGCGAAGCGCCAGTATCTATTACAGAACTGAGTGGTGTAATTAACAGTAATCAAGCGACACCAGAAATAGAAGATACTCCGTTGCTTATGGTAGATATTTTTCAATGAGGTCTTATAAACATTTCTATAATAAATGTTATTTGTAGATACAATCAATGACAGCTAGCAGTTGTTCAGCCAGTATCTCATCGAAACATTCAAAAATGTCAACAAGCGCTATGAGTGTCATTGCTGCAACATTAACATCGCAAGCAGAAGTAATAGGTAAGTAGAAACATTATTATAATTATTACCAGATTATCATCCTCTTAACTGCGTAAAATAAAACAACTTTAGTTTTAAATATTTCCAAACTTTTATAATATACAAATTTTTATTTCAAAATTACACGACATGTTTCGTCCACACAGTGGCTTTATCAAGTGTAACTTAAGACTAAAATACAAAATATTTATATGGTTTATACAGGTAATAAAATATAGTAAAAGTGTAACAAAATGAAAACTAATAACTAGGTCACAGGTGCATAAAAACTACCTAGGGTTACAAAAATTAAAAGAGGTTTAACAAAGGGGAATTATTTAAATCTGTTTGGCTATTGAGTAATTTGTTAGAATATTTAAGTTTGTTTATTTCTAATGATTCTAAAAGATCCAGCTTTTTACTTTTGTTTTCTATATGAATAATTTTGAAATTATCGTTAAAATTATGATTATGTTCTAAAAGATGGTTAGAGTAATTAGAATTATCTTTTTTCTTGATATAACTTAAGTAGTGTTCCTTAATTCTTTTAGAAAAACTTCGACCTGTCTGTCCTATGTAAACCCGATCGCAGTCTCCACACGTCAGTTCATACACTCCAGATTTTTCTCTCTTATCTATTTTTGATTTTGAATTTTTGATAATTTTTCCTATTGTATTGTTGGTTTTAAAAGCTATTTTTATATTATGTTGGTTAAAAAATTTTAAAATATAGGAACAATTATGGCCTGAGTAGGTAATTAAGCCATAATTTTGGGGATCTTTTGGGCTTTGAGGGAAAACAGTGTTGATTATTTTTTTGTAATTAATTTTGTTTAGGATTTTTTCTACTATTGTCGGTTGATAACCATTGTTTACTGCTATTTGTTTAATTATATTAAGTTCTTTCTTGAAGTTAACTTTATTTAATGGAATATTAACAAGTCTATGGATCATACTGTGGAATGCGGCTAGTTTATGTTGGATAGGATGATTAGATGTATTATGTATAATTGTGTCTGTATGTGTAGGTTTATGAAAAATCGAAAACGAGTGTCTGTTACTTACTTTAGTGATTGTTAAATCAAGAAAATTGATAGAGTTGTTCGTTTCTTGTTCTATTGTAAATTTTATGTTAGGGTGCTGATTGTTGATAAATTCAAAAAACTGGGTAAGTTGTCTATCAGTTCCTACAAAACAAGCAAGTACATCATTTACGTATCTATACCAATAGAGAAAGTTCTTAAAGAGAGGGTTTTGTTCTATTTTAAGTTCAAGATTGTTCATAAAAATTTCTGCTAATAGGGGACTCAAAGGATTGCCCATTATCAAACCATTGGTACTGCTGTAAATGTTTTGGTTGAATTCAAAATAATTTTGGTTTAAGCATGTTTCTAAGGCTGTTAAAATATCTTGTTTAACTATGCAATTACTTTTATTGGAATTTAGTAGGTTTTCTATGAGAGGTGTAATTTCGTTTATAGGTACACTTGGAAAGAGGTTAGTGACATCAAATGATATAAGTTTAGCATTGCTAGGTAATGTAATATTTTGTATTTTCCGAGATAATTCAAAAGAGTTTTTTATGGCATATTTAGGTGAAAATTTAGTGATATCTCCGATAATTTTTGTCAGTCTTTGAGAAACTTTATATGAGGGAGACGTGTAGAATGAGACGACAGGTCTTACAGGACAACCATTTTTATGAAGCTTCAGAAGTGAATAAAGTTTTGGAGCTTGAGGGTTCATAATATTTAAGCTTCTGGAATCATAATCGTTAAACAGACTTTTACAATTGTTGATAATTGATTGTATTTGTTTATGAAATTTATTTGTAGGATCTTTTTGCAAAATCTTGTAACTGTCTGGATTTAAAAATTCCTCAGTTTTCTTGATGTAATGAGTCTTTTCTATAGCTACTATTGTATTTCCTTTGTCAGCTTTTGTGAAGATTATATTATTCTTATTGGTTTTGTCTCTTTGATAAAGCCACTGTGTGGACGAAACATGTCGTGTAATTTTGAAATATAAATTTGTATATTATAAAAGTTTGGAAATATTTAAAACTAAAGTTGTTTTATTTTACGCAGTTATAATGAATTTCCAACAAGTATCGGCTAATTCTATTCAAATATCATCCTCTTATTTTTTAGGGGACGGTTCCTGTGCTGGTCTTGACGACTTTATGTCGCTACTGAATGAAAATGATGCCCGATTAATTGTTGATCTACTGAAATTAGCAGTAGCTGAACGTATAGAGGACGATCAAGCCAAAGAAATTCTATCGGTTACGCTGATAACACTAGGATGTGCTAATCATGAGATTGGCGGTATGTTGTTGGAATTATGTGTTACTGAACTTGAAGATACTGCAAATAGTACTCAAAGTTATGCTGTTACTCCACATCCAGTTGTGCAAGAATCCAGTCATCCGTATATTGATGACGTAACATTAAAAGGTTAGTTTTTACTTTAAAAGCCTGGTGGGTGAGGTATGTCAGTACGACAAAGATTCTCATTATTCTGACGCGACAATTTTAAGTAAATTATTAGTAGTGATCAATTGAAAAACACGTTTTACCACTTCACCCATCCTCAGCAAAGAAGTAAGTTTTGGTGAAGTGGTAAAATATATCTTTCAATGGTTCGATTATAATTATTGACTTCGTATTTTCAAAGGGTTCGCATTTTTCATAGAAAAATATTGTTACTTAAGTTTTGTATGTTAATTTTCATTACTAAATTCGATTTCCCAATTAAAAGCTAATTGTTGGTAACATTTAGGGCATGTTCGTTTACCTGGCGCAGACGCATTACGCGTGGAGTTCGACAGAAGATGTTCAACAGAGCGCCGACATGATCCACTTCAAATTGTGGATAGCACAGGAAAGGTTCTATCTATTCGTTCTGGACGTGAATGGAGCGATTGGTCATCTGAATTACGAATACCAGGTAGTACTGCAAAACTGAATATATATATTTATTTAATTTAATGCGGGAACAGTATTAGGATATTGATTTTTGTTTTAAACAGGGGATGAGCTTCGTTGGACATTTACCAGTGATAGCTCTGTAAATGGATGGGGTTGGCGCTTTACTGTCTACCCAGTTATTTCCAACAATGGGCTTATAGAAATCGGATCTGACAGAGCTATTTTGAGTCAACCTTCTATGGACATGGTTATGTGTTTATTAGATTCAAAACTATACGCGTGCGCCAACGCTAATCTTATGTCACGTCTATCAGCAGCTTTAGCTGCATGCTCACAATTAAGTTTTTTGAGTGCTGCGCAACGTATGTGGGCTTTGCAGAAACTTCATAGGTAGGATTAATGCAATTGTAAATATATTATTTTGCTTTGATTTTGTGTGGTCAGAGTTAAGTCTACAATGGGGACGCGCATATATTCGATAAAATTTGAATGAACATTTTTTAGAAGAAACGCTTTAAGTTGCTCGTTTTTTGACGTAACAGAAAAGTATACAGAGTCAATTGTGTAGTATTAAATCCTCACTTCATATGTTTTTTGTTTATAGACTATTGTTAAATCAAGATACAACGACAAAGAATTCGATAAGAGATCAATTCACTTCACTAAATACAAGCGATAACGCTCTCTCAAGTTTACTGAATGAACTGCCTAATGCTCTTCTGCGTCAATACGAATATGAGGATGGCTCAGTTAGGGCTGGTTTACATTTAATGCATTCAGATTTCTTTAAAGTGCTTGTAGCACTTGGAGCTGACATGGAATTGGACAAATTGCCGGAACTTGTGAGTAGACTACATATTTATTTAATTGATAATATACGCCGCAGAGTATACGTAACCAAAATTATTCAGTTGTTTAACAAAAGATTTTTTAAGTTGAAGAAGTAGTCCATTCTCTCAGTGGAGTGCAATGTATTAAAACAAAGCAAACAAAACGTCACCTACAAATATATTCATCACACAAAAAGAACCAAACAAAACACTATATCAGGTGAAACCTCGGTGCACTAAGAGACCGCTAATGAAAATCAAAATAAAATTTGCATACTAAAAAGATAAAATATCTGTGGTATTTAAGGTTTTATGACTGATGATGAAAGCTACTTCTTTCGAAACATGTTTCAATTAGAATAATCTTTGGATGAATAAATTTGTGGAGGTGACGTTTTGTTTGCTTTGATTTAACAGCGTCTCGAATAAAATGTTTTGCTGTCTTTGGTCCAAACAGCTATGACTTAATATTACAGATTGACAATCACAAATGGGGCTGGTTCCGACGATACTGTGCTGCCTCCAGAGTGGCGAAATCCCTCATACACCGCACTCCTCTACCATTAACCTTTTGCATGGAAGTGCGTAAAAAGTTCTCAGACATTGCCCAAGAATGCAGTAGCTCAGAAGCGATATATTGGGAGCACGAGAAACACACTGTATTCAAGAAACAGCACGACGAGCAATTGCTTGTCTGGTTAAACCGTAAACCGGAAGACTGGACGTTATCTTGGGGTGGTAGTGGTACAATCTACGGTTGGGGTCATAATCATCGAGGGCAGTTGGGCGGTGTTGAAGGAGCGAAAGTCAAAATACCGACCCCGTGTGAGTCGTTGACTCAATTAAGGCCTGTTCAGATTGTTGGCGGTGAACAGACCCTATTTGCGGTGACAGCGGACGGGAAAGTATATGCGACGGGTTATGGCGCTGGTGGACGTTTAGGTATTTACGTATTAGAAATTATTATCGATATACAATAGTTTACAGAAATATTGATCAACATCCGTATAATTAATAAACACCGATTTTTGTTTGTCCACAGGAATTGGTGGTACTGATTCTGTGTTAGTACCAACTTTGTTAGAATCCATTCAGCACGTATTTATTAAAAAGATTGCAGTTAATTCGGGTGGTAAACATTGTTTAGCATTGTCATCGGAAAATGACGTTTATTCATGGGGCGAGGGTGAAGATGGCAAATTAGGACATGGTACAAGATTATCCTGTGAAAAACCGAAATTGATTGAAGCATTGCAGGGTAAGTTTACTAGTCGGGGGCATTTTTCTTAAATGAATGTTTCAATTTTACTTTGTTTAGGTTATGAAGTGATAGATATTGCGTGTGGTGGAGCTCATTCGGCTGCCATTACAAGTTCTGGACATTTGTACAGTTGGGGTAAAGGCCGGTAGGTTTTGTGAATATTATTTATGTCAATATGATATTGATTTGAATATTGATATCCTCTTAACAGGTATGGTCGGCTAGGCCATGGTGATAGTGAGGATCAACTCAAACCGAAGCTAGTTGAGGCCCTTGTCGGTTACAAAGTAATAGATGTAGCTTGTGGCTCGGGGGATGCTCAGACGTTGTGCATCACTGATGATGACAATGTTTGGTCGTGGGGTGACGGTGATTACGGTAAATTAGGCCGAGGTACATTGTATTGATTATTGAACTGTGAAACTAATCGTGTTTGTTACTATTTTCATTATTTCAGGTGGATCAGATGGTTGTAAAGTACCATTCAAAATTGAGAGTTTAGCTGGATTAGGTGTCATTAAGGTGGAATGTGGATCGCAGTTCTCTATAGCCCTAACTCGTTCAGGTAGGGTAAATTTAAGCAATTTATTAAATATTTCTCTTATATATTTTACTTTCAGGAAGCGTTTATACTTGGGGTAAAGGCGATTATCACCGTTTAGGACATGGCACCGCTGACCATGTGAGGCGTCCTAAGAAAGTAGCAGCACTACAAGGCAAAAAGATTATTTCGATGGCAACTGGGTCATTGCACTGTGTGGCTTGCTCGGATGACGGGGAAGTGTACACATGGGGTGACAATGACGAAGGACAGTTAGGTACTGTTAATGGCCATATATTTGAAAAATTGTACTCTTATTATTATTATTAGTTGGAATTCAAGCTATAACTGCAGTGTGTATTACAAAATATTTTTAGGTGATGGCACAACCAATGGTATCCAACGCCCACGGCTAATAACATCACTACAAGCTAACGTAAAGAAGATCACAAATGTAGCTTGCGGTTCCGCGCACACACTGGCCTGGTCAACGGATGCTTCAGCATCAGCTCGTTTGCCATCTACCGCACCGATTGAGTATGATTTATTGCAGGATATACCACCATTAGTACTGCATAGACGATTGGTGCTACTACACCATTTCACTGAGTTAATTTGTCCAGTTATTACGATGTTCCCAATTACCGGTGAACATTCGTTGCATGAACTGCGCAGTATCCTAATTTACTACATCAAGGAAGCAACATTCAGGTTGGTATCTAGTTTGCTTTAAATTCAACGATATCCTTATTACATGATACATTTAGGAAAGTAGTGCAAGCCACAATGGTCCGAGATAAACATCATGGACCCACAGTCGAACTCAATCGATTGCAGGTGAAAAAATCACGATCCCGAGGTGGGCTTGCTGGTATCGATGGTATGAAGTCAGTGTTTGGTCAGATGGTGAGTAAATTACCTTTACTCACATCTGAAGCTTTGGCGCTACCTCATCGAGTATGGAAAGTGGAATTTGTAGGTTAGTGTATAAATTATTGGACAAGTTATGTTCATTGGTAAGTCATTCTTTCATGTTTTTCATCAGGTGAAAGCGTAGATGATTGTGGTGGAGGTTACAGTGAAAGCATTGCGGAAATGTGCGAGGAACTACAAAATGGATGTCTGCCATTAATGATACCCACGCCAAATGGTCGTGATGAGGCTGGTGCTAATAGAGACTGTTTCATATTGAATCCCACTGCAAAAACATGTCTGCATTTGAACATGTTTAGGTTCTTAGGTGTATTGATGGGTATCGCCATACGAACTGGTATATTTTTTGTTTAGAATATTGTTGTTTTGTAATTTACTGTTTGTATATGTAGGTTCCCCGTTAAGTCTGAACCTAGCGGAACCCGTATGGAAGCAATTAGCCGGTATGGAACTAACACCGGCCGATCTAACGGAAATAGATCGAGATTATGTACCTGGATTATTGTGTATCCGTGATATGGGTGCCGAAGAGCCGCTGTTTCAGAATTTAGAAATGCCATTCTCAACACCGTCTTCTTCTGGTAACGATGTTCCGTTAAGCACGAAATACCGACGAATCACATATGAAAATCGACTGGAATATGTTAGTTTAGCACTTAATTTCAGGTAAAACTAAATATCCCACATCTTGCACGTTATTCTGTTTCATTCTTCTACTACCAACTTCTATTTCGTTTCAGTTGGTGGCTTACAATATACTTTTTATGCCGAACTTTAAATATTTTATCTTCGCCGTTGAATCTTATGTAGGTCTTTGTAAATTTTAGGTTACATGAATTTGATGAGCAAGTGAAAGCAGTTCGAGATGGTATGTCGCGCGTTGTGCCAGTACCATTGCTGTCTCTTTTCAGTGGTTATGAACTAGAAACTATGGTATGTGGTTCTCCCGACATACCTCTGACATTGCTCAAATCTGTAGCAACATATAAAGGTAATTAAATACAATACAATGAACAAAAATATGTAAATGAATCTCCCAGTTACAAAAAAAATTACATTATATTTCGTATGTAGGAATTGACAGCAGTAGTCCACTGATTCAATGGTTCTGGGAAGTGATGGAAGAGTTCACAAATCAGGAGAGATCCTTGTTTCTACGTTTCGTGTGGGGTAGAACACGTTTGCCCCGTACAATTGCTGATTTTCGTGGTAGAGATTTTGTTATACAAGTTATTGATAAATTTTCACCACCAGATCACTTTTTACCGGAAAGTTATACGTGTTTTTTCCTTCTAAAAATGCCTAAGTATTCCTGCAAGGTAAGTTGGACAAATTAGTCAAAAAAGTATATACCGAATCCCAAGGTCGCGTTCACCACAACATAGCGCTACCGGAGCGATCATTAATTTTCTGCTGAACGCGTGTTATTTTAAATGATCGCCATTTTTTCCATCAGATTTGAAATACGCTACGCTACCAATCTAGCGATGGAATCTGTCATTTCTGTCAACGTCAAATGTATAAAATAAACGAAACTAACTAGTGCAATAAATAAACAAGTTTGATAGAACAATTTTCGGGTATTCTCGGTGGTCTGTGGTCATGAATAGACTAAACGTTAATTTTTCTTTGTGATGACTAAAATTAATATGAAATAACTTAGGTTATGTTATGTTCTTGACCTCTTGTTGTATCATGTCCAAGAAGCGCGTTCAGCAGAATTACGAAATGATGGATCGTTCATGTGGTATGTCTGCCCTCTCCCTCGAAAATTATTCTTTAGTTTAATGCAATTATTATATAAAAATTATGTTTTTAGCATGTATTACAGCAAAAACTAAAGTATGCTATACATTTCTGCAAATCTATCGATAAGGATGAGTATGCACGTGTCGCTATGGCAGGTGATTTAGCAGTTAGCTCTAGTTCAGATGTTGAAAGCGACCAAGAAATGGACAGCAGTACTTAATCATATTCATTCACTGCAATTCTTTCTCACCGGTTTAGCCGTCCAAAACAACATTCATTTTAGATTATGTGTAGGTATTTATTCACTATTTATAAGGCATTATTTATTAAACAATATTGTGATGCACGCATTTTTCACGAATTTACTGCTATGTAATAAACTTATTTATATCTGTAATTTAAAAAAATGCTTGCGCTAAAATCATACTGATAATTTTTTATACTCATGCGAATATTAAAAAAATAATTTTTGTACATTCCTTATAATAAACATAATAATCTTGCGCTCTATCAGTCAATTTATCAACAATAGTCATCATAGTCTTAATAATTCGTATCAAAGAAAATGAAGTAAATTCGTCTTTGATTCGTTGTTTGCTTAGATCTGTCCAGTTGTCAAAATATATTATCTACAAATATTATAGTATTATCATTAAATTGTTTTTTTATATATAATATTTATTTTAACCACGTATTGTTAATTATGTTTTATGTAGAATTTATATATTTTTTTTACAATATCTGCAATTAGCTATATAATATCTAGTCTTATTAAAACTATTATTGTAAATTATTTGAAATATTAAACTGGTATGAGTTATTTCGATTTGTCTTTTATTGTCAATTCTTGAAAGCCGGTTACTAAGATGATCGAGAGATTGAGAGAAGTGCTATGCTAATTCAGTAGCATGTGCCTCGCCTCTCGATCTTTCTACTCCCCTGCAGCAGTTCTCAAGAACTGACTGACACCCTTCTGATCGCTGGTCTGTGTATGCTCCTGGACACCTGGGTCAATTCATTTTGCAAAAGGTGCCAATAAGTGAGGTGAGTTAAAATTCCTGATATTTGAAATTAAGTAACAAATATTTTTGATACAATTTGTCATATTGACATTGCCAATAATTTAAAATTTTAAAATGGCTGGGGACGGCAGTGACCCTAACGGCCCTTATGATGACCCCTCATTAAAGGGTCTGAGTAGATATTTTAATAGTCAGACTATCCGTGGCCGCGCTAATGTAAGTATTATTACAATAAAAAAACTTTCTAACTATTTAAACCACTTTTTCTCCAAATTTAGACTGCTAAAGCCACTTTAGGAAGTTTGTTGTTATATTATATTTATCATAAAATAAACAAACGCTTTCAAACATCGAAGACTCAAGAAGTGTGTGATTGTGAGGAAAAATAAATTTTTTGGATTTATATGAAATATGTCAAGCTTGATATAAATAAAGTTAAGTGGTTTAAATTAATAACAAAAGTGTTACCTTAATTCGTCAAGGCAAGTCAGGAAAAAGAAAAAATTAACTTAATTATATTAGTAGAAATTATTTACACAGCTTCGTTGGTGTAAGTAAAACATGAAAGAACTAAATAATCATGTATGAAATAATTCCGTTTCTGTAATTTTGTTGAATGTTATGTGATCATGACACATTAGCGCTGAGGTCAATTTTGGAAAACCGGTAAGTCGAACAACCAACAACGGAGGCAACGCTGTGCCTCGCTTCCATCGATCATTAACCCCCGGTTTTCAAGAATTGACCACCAGCGCTGTGCCAATGTGTTTGTTGTTGCAGGATAACACCCAATGACATTACATATTAATGTCATTGATTACACCAACCTCAAAAGGACTTGTCACTCAGTAAAGTAATGTTTATTATTCTATTCTGACTCACTTTTGAGATACTATTTTATTAATTGTTAATAAATGATAAATTGTGTGAGGAATTAGGAGAAATTAGAAAATGAATCGTCTTTTTGGTAAAGGGAAGCCTAAAGAACCTGGTCCAAGTATTAATGACTGTATTACGGGGGTATGTATAATACACATATTTAAATAGTTAAAATATCTACAAATTACAATGTAGGTTGACCAAAGGGCTGAGGGTGTCGAAAAGAAAATAGCTGCATTAGAAAATGATTTAAGAAAATTTCGTGATCAAATGGCGAAAATGCGTGAAGGACCGTCAAAGAATGCTGTAAAGGCTAAAGCGTTACGAATACTCAAGCAAAAAAAAATGTATGAAAACCAACTTGACAATTTAAGGGGGCAATCATTCAATATGGAACAAGCTAATTTTGCGCACCAAGCTTTGAAAGACACACATACAACTGTAATTGCTATGCGTGATGGTATGAAACAAATGCAGAAAGAATTTAAAAAGATCAATATTGATGATATCGAGGTAAATGAAATATTACCTTTTTTTTGCGTTATAATTGTTTGACATGAATGCTATTTTTAGGATGTTCAAGATGAACTAGCTGATATGCTAGAACAAGCAGATGAGGTCCAGGAAGCTTTAGGTCGTACCTATAACACTCCAGAATTAGATGATGACGATTTAGCTGCAGAATTAGATGCTTTGGGTGATGAGATGGCTCTAGATGATGACCAAAGTTACTTAGATGATGTTTTAAAAGCTCCGGAGGCGCCAAGCACTAAACCCGAGTCAGACAACAATAAAGCAACTAACAAGGTTTGGTTTGATTTATACATTCATTTTATTGTAAATAATAATGGGATTTTAGGATGGAGTGCCTGTGGATGAATTTGGGTTGCCACAATTGCCTTCACGCCATTAGGTAAGTAGGTACAGGGTGTCCCAAATTTGTTTTTGCTATTTTTGATGAACAACAACATTAAAAACTATTAAAGAAAAAGCAATAATATATAAATAATTTTGTTTCAGATTCCCGTGTTTTTGTTAACTATATAATTTGTTATATTTTAGCTTTAAATATTTAATTAAATTAAAATGTAGTATGATTTCCCTTTTTATATGCATATTACTTTATTTTTATATATTATAGGTTACTTCAAAATATACATGTTTTAAACAGGTCTAATTTACATACTTCCCTCTAATACCTACCTATATCCTTTTATGGACCTTCAAGTAGTACAGTGAATAAAATAAGGCTCGTTTGGAAAATGGTGAAAAGAACATCATTCTCAGGTACTTAGGTGGAGTTCCTAAAATACTACCACGAAAAAACTAGCTTCGAAGTTCCGAGATTTACCCATATACTACCAAAATGTTCGTGGTTGAATGACGAGATTCTTGACGTTGAGCTGGGACTGACCGATTTTGACGTTTATAGAAAGGACAGATCCTTACAGACTAGTCAATGCAAGCGTGGTGGAGGTGTGTTGATAGCAGTTCGTAAATCTATAAAGAGCATGTCCTTGAATTGTGCAGCTTACGTTGAACAACTGTTCGTGCGCATTGGTAGCGGAAGCGACGCCGTTGTTTTGGGTGCTGTGTACATCCCTCCGCGGTCATCAGAGTTAGCGTATGCGGCTGTGAGTGGGTCCTTGGAGGCCATTTGCGATGGACAGTGTTGTGAATTGTGTGTCTTTGGTGATTTTAATTTGCCGAGCGCTTTGTGGGGGACTGACGAGCTCAGTTCGACTGCAGTGCCATCAAACCCGTGTACCGCCCAGGAAATGGACTGTGTTGAAACATTATCAAATGTGTGTTCGTATTTAAATTTATTTCAAAGAAATTATGTTTTTAATCCCAGAAATGTTTTACTCGACCTCATTCTGAGCACGAGGGCGAATCTTTTAGTTCATCGCTCTTATACTTCTTTATTACCAGAGGATGATCATCACCCCACTCTTTGTGTCAATTTGGGGTATTTTGATGAGCGCGGCGCTAATCTTGCCGGAGATGGATACTATTACGACTTTAAATCTGCAAACTACAGCCAAATAAATGAATACATAGGTGCGGTCGACTTTGATGCATTATTTTATGGCAAGTCCCTGGATTCGATGCTGAATGATTTTTACTCCGTGGTCCACAGCGTGATTGAATTATGTGTGCCACTCAAGAGGGTGTCTAGTGGAAGATTTCCTAAATGGTATAGTCCATATCTGAAAAGTTGTATTATACAAAAAAAGTACGAACACAAATTGTTTAAGAGTACAGGTTCAAACCATCATTACATGGAATTTGTACGGCTTCGCGCACTCTGTAAGACCCTCTCTCGAGAATGCTATGATCAGTTTGTCACGACAACTGAGAATGGAATTGGTGACGATATTAGATCCTTTTGGAGCTTTGTTAATTCCACTCGTAGAAATGTGAAACTGCCTTCTGAGATGTTTCTCAACACAGATAGAGCGAACACTGGACAGTCCGTGGTTAACCTCTTTTCTAGACACTTTTCATCTGTTTTCATCTGTCTATACTACCAATAATACGTGTATTCCCGAACGTCTCAGTGTCAACGACATCAATTTTACAAACTTAAATATTTCTATATCTGAAATTTTTGAAAAACTTTCAGGACTTGATCCAAGTAAGGGGCCAGTGCCGGACGGACTTCCTCCTAGTTTTTTAAAACAGTGTAGTTTTGTGCTGGCAAGGCCACTGCATGCTATTTATAATAAGTCTTTGCAGACTGGTTGCTTTCCTGACTTTTGGAAGTCCAGTTTTATCACACCTATTTATAAGTCTGGAGATAAGCATGACATCAGTAATTATAGACCAATCAGCATTCTTAGTGTGATTCCCAAGGTGTTTGAGAAGATTATAATTCAGTACATCCAACCTCTTCTGAATAATTCAATTATAGACCAGCAGTACGGATTTCTGCCCGGAAAATCAGCGGAACTTAACCTTGTCAAATACGTGAATTTTATTCTCGAGTCTTTGGAGGGTGGATCGGAGGTGCATTCCATATATACGGACTTTTCTAAGGCGTTCGATCGGGTTAACCACAATATTCTATTGGTAAAATTGGCCGAGGTTGGCATCAGTGGGAATTTTCTCAAATGGGTCGGTAGCTATCTCACTGATAGAGTCCAGTACGTGAAAGTTAACGGCTTTGTGTCCAACGAAGTTCATGTCTCATCGGGAGTTCCCCAGGGATCCCACTTGGGACCGCTATTTTTTAATATTTTTGTTAATGACATCGCCAACTGCTTCACCTCTAGCGATTTCCTCTTATTTGCTGATGACCTCAAGCTATTTAAAAAAGTGAACAATAGTGAAAACTGTGATCAATTACAGTCCGATCTCAACGCTTTTCATGCATGGTGTGTTCGAAATGATATGCACCTCAATATTGACAAGTGCTGTGTGATTTCCTTCACAAGATCAAGACATACCATTCCTTTCAACTTCACCTTAAATCAGTCATCACTGAAATCGGTTGATATGGTTAGGGATCTTGGGGTCTTGCTTGACAGCAGATTGATCTTCGCTCCTCACATCTCCTCTATGGTTTCTAGATCACTGAAGGTTCTCGGATTTATAAAGCGATGTTCACGAGAGTTCACGAGCGTTGTTTCACTCAAGCTGCTGTATACAAGTTTGGTGAGGCCTTGTCTTGAGTACGCCTCTGCTGTATGGTCACCGAATTATTCCATTCATAGGCAGAAGATCGAACAGGTACAGCATAAATTTCTAAGGTACATGGCCTACAAATTGCATATTCATTTTACTCTGGAGGACCGTGTGGAACTGTATGCCGATTTGCAGAAATATCTTAACATTGATTCGCTTACCGATCGACGTCTGAAACACGATTTAGTCTTGCTGTATGATATTATCAACAGCAACGTGAGATGTCCTGATCTGTTGAGTGCCATAGGAATTCACATTCCGTTTCAGTCCACCCGCACAAGACGTTTATTTTATCAACCGTTCACCAGAACAAATTACGGCTATAACTCGTTTTTGGCCCGTTCGGTGAGAATGGCGAATGATAATCAGGATTCCCTCGATTTTTTCACCATCAGAAGTGCTTTCTTGAGGTCGGTAAAACAGCTCTTTTAGTTCTTTAAATCTTAAATTGTAAACTTATCATTTGTAAACATTTATATATATTTTGTTCTGTATTTTTTTTTTTTTCTCAAGATTTTTAAGTCGATACGTTTGTGTGCTTTTATGTATTGTTATTTTTAAAATTTAATGGGTGTATGCCCGTAAATAAATAAATGTAAATATGTAAAAGAGGAACGAATTTAATGTTTTTGATTCCTACAAAATTAGAATATATTGTTATGGTTTCAGTGAAATCTAGGATAATAAGAAGACTAGTTGCTAAATGAAATTTATAAAAAATAATTAATATGTAAGTTTTATTTATAATAATTTTATAATAATTATTGTAAAACATTACGTTGGAGGTAATCGTGGAATATTTATTGGATGCATATTCTCAATTTCTCTATAGTTTTCAATAACACATTCGATAGCTTCATTGCTAATATCAAAATATGACTCGTCGAAATTGGGTATTGCAGTATAATGATGAATATGTGCCTGTAAAAAATCGCAATGTCAGACCTTAAGGTAATTGTTAACAATTATTTCAAGGAGATATTTCTCTAATGATTAAGAATATAAGTGGAATATTAAAAAGAATATGTATGTCAATGTTTCTGAATACTATTTTTTGTTTTTTGGAACTGGGGAGGAGAGCCAACTGGTCAACCGTCTTCTGAATACTATATATGAATTATTAGCTATTGATATTTCCTCAGTTTTATGTTTTTTCGTACCTTTCTTCCATATAATCGCCGAAATTGCTCATGAATATTTTGAAACAATCCTTTCATTCCAGTGGTATTAAACAGTGAATAGAACGCCATATCACTGTTATACGGTGCTACGTTACATAGTCCGGATTTCACCGATTTTTTTGACCAATGACTAAATTTGGCACGTGCTTGTAGCTTCGTAGTGTAATTCCGCATATCCGTTAATGTAAATTGGCCACGAGCTATAAAAGTAGCCCCAAGCAATACCGACTTTGCACCTTAAATTTAATAATTAATCTGAAATAATATAAGTGACAGATATAACAGAAAACTCACCTAAAGGATCTATTTTCAATAATTGATTAGTTCTATCGCATGAGGCTAAGAACAGTTCATCTTTCAACGATCTACAGCTAAAAACTATACTCATTGTTATGACAAATTCAATTTTAAATATTTAAGAGTACCACCTCCACAATTTTTACGCATCAAATTCTTATTTTGCCCGACTACATGTTGAAAGCCACTGGATAAAAAATTCATTTTTTGAAATGGCACCATATTTGTATTAATATCATTCATATCAAAATTTAAACTGCCTGGAAATCGTGAACCACTGTATCAGATACAAATTATGAAGGTTCAATAGATATAATAGTTGGAACTAGGAAAGCGAAGCGATGCTTTAGTAGATAAATATTTCATTAGTACGAAAATTGCAACCAATAAAATAGGAATCACCTCACTCTCCTAGCCTATTGAGCTCGTACCTTGTAAGATGTAACAGCATATTCACAATGATTGTATTCATATCTTCAAAGGGTTTAAATAAACTTTGGTGTATGCCGTATTTTCCTAACGATACATTTCTTCGTTGTCTTGATGTTATATCCAATAAAGTCCTATTTTCTACAGGAAATACACAGCTACTGTGTTCCAGAAGTTTATCTGTTGATAATAACATGTTGTATGGGCATGTGATGACGTCTTCTGTTCCAGTGGGGTAAACTACACTAACAAATCTAGAGGCAGTGTTTGAACATTAGGTATATCAATAAGATAAACAGGCTAAACATATTATATAGGTACCTATGCTTTAAACATAATAACATTTTCGTATATTACTCGTCGTTACCTTTCAATATCTTCATAATAATCTGCTAACAGTTGCAACACATACGTTCCTAAACCCGATCCAGTACCTCCACCAGTAGAGAACATCACTAAAAACCCATGCGGGGAATCCGACTGTTCCACGGTCCTTTGTATTGCTGTAAGTATTTTATCTCTGTACTTCGGACCATGATCACAATGCCCTTCCGCCCAATTATTGCCAGAACCCGGATAATTTGAAATCAAAGATTTTTTGTCAAAATAACTTCTCATTTCACCAGTTTTCAAACGATTTAAAACTGACTCTTCCATATCGATGCATATGGCTCTAGCTTTAACTTCATATTGTGATTTTTTTGTTTCATTTATGTTAAAAAAGCTTGAAATTCCTTCGGGTAAATCGGTAAAAATATTATTATGAGATAATTTTGTACTTGTATATTCTTTTAGAATTACTGGCCACAAAGCGCTCCCAATTTGATTTCCACATTGACCCACTGAAAGTTGTACATATTTTATATTAAGTTTAAAAAAATACCAAATGAGTTTTCTAAAATTACCTTGTATTACAATAAATTCACTCATCATATATATAGGCAATGTTTGTGGCGTTACCTAAATTATTTAATATAAAAATAACGGACAACATTTAAAATAACCTTTTAATATTTTTAGATGTTATCCTTCACCCCACTTGCATTTTTATAAATACACGACAAACTGTCAAAATTGCTTTGGCTGAGTTTATACAGCATATTCATGTTGGCCATGTAGCACACTAACTTCAGTCATAGAAGAAGCTTCCTGCTTCTTGGTTTTAGCATTGTCTTTAAAGACAATGGTTTTTGTAAGGTGTGCCTCACTCAGAGACAAGTAGAGATGTCTCTGGCCTCACTTCGCATTGTTCTATTCCCCGGCTTTCAAGAATTGGCCAACTTCCAAGTTGGTAGAAAGAAGACAAAAATTTGCAGTACAGTATTATAAACAAACTATAAATTTAAATTTAACCTTTCTATTTTTCAAACATTCTATAACTGCAGATGTAAAATTATATATTTAATATGTGATAGCGGTTTTAGTATATTATTAAAGTATTGGTTAATATGCATATTAAAATAAGTAGTAAACATATATTTGTTTTTATATCTACTATTTTGACCTGTTGCAATGCTCAAATTAATGATAAATATTTTCCAAACAACGGTAAGTCTAGTATATTGTACTACCATAGATTAAACAGACCAGGTCAGTTTCATCTATGATGCTACAGTTAATCATCATAAGAATAATAATTATAATTCTATCTATATTTTAGTACATTACCTTCACCAAGGCGACGTGTTCAATCTAGTGCCAAGTAACCGATTCAGTCCAAAAGAGTTGCATATATTCTGTTACGAGGGAAAGCCAAAATATATAATACATATTTGGCAAAGTGTTCTTGTATTATTTTCATCAACACTATTATATTACGTACTAACACAAATTTTGTTTGTAGTTGCATATTAAGCATAGTACAGATGACTATACACAGTTCGATGGAAATGATCCCATGGAAGTTCGAAATGAGTATGAAGCGAACAGATATTCGTGGTCGATAGCATTGTCAACAAACTCTAAAGAAAAAACTATTAGACTGGATCCCTTTAATAATAGCTGTGTTGGAATAGATAGTAAAGATGCATACACAATCCAACTTAATGTTTTAAGTAAGTAGATTATTATTTTTTTGATTATAAAGTACAGCGCACAAAATTACTGATTTCACTGCTAATCTAAACAAAATCATGTGTATAGGAAGAGCCAGTAATTGTGTCCGTTATGCCTCAAAATATTATATTATATTTTATTATAAATGAAATTATTTTTAGGAGTTGATCTCTGGAAGATTATATATCTTTCTAGTGGTATTTTATTGTTTTTATCAGCAGATAAACTAAGCAAAAATACGTTCTTTCATTACATTTGTGGTATTTTATTTGGAATATGTGCGTCATTGTTGATTCTAATATATTTTATTAGCAAAATGTTTCCAAGAGTAAGTTTAGCTTTACCTAATATGTACCTACTATTATTACTTTTAATCTGTGTTTTTAGAAACCTTTAATGTATGGGGTTTTGGGTTTCGGATGGACTATTGGCATTTATTTTTTACAAATTATTTGGGATAATACTAAAGTAATAATGTCAGTGTACAAAATGTATGTCATGTGGTACGTTGTGGTTACGGGCATCATTAGTTTTATTGGTAAGAGGCATGATAAGAAAATTTGCCGTATTCAGAATTACCAACCGTATTGACTTTCTAGTGTGCTACCGGTGGGGTCCAGTAAAAAACCAGCGCACGGTCAATTTAATCAAATGGTGCCTGCAGTTTGTTGGAATGTTTCAAATCTACTGCAGCAGTCATTTTCAGGAAGCTGCAATGGGTCAAATCTTACTTTTATTGCTAAGCTACTACATCCCTAAAAAATGGGTATCTAAATCGAAATTATTTTGGTAAATCTCCGTTCACATTCTTCTTTTCTGACTTGCCATAAAAGTATTTTTTTTAAATACGATGAAACACATTCGAAACCTCCACTATTATTTTATTTAGTAGCATCTCCGAAGCTTAAATATTGATTTTTATTTTAATGAAATAGTGGAGATGATGAATGTGTTTATTCGTAATTAAATTACACTAAACTGCTTTATAAAAAATATATAATATAAATATTTAGGATAAAGAGGTTTCCACCGAAAGCGAAACTTCTCAGCAACGACGAATACTATCAACAGGGAGTAATTGAAACTACGAAAGCTTTAGATGAATTAAGAACTTACTGTTCCAGTCCTAACTGTAATCAGTGGAAGACTGCACTGAAACTAAGCGACGTAAAAAGATTCGCATCATTTATAGAAGGCAATTCGCATCTGTCTGACAATGAGATATTGGAGTACGAGACGTCGATGCAAGAACTGACCGATGAAAATGATAGTGCCACAGAATACTCCGAGGACGAAGAGCTCAGTTTCTAATATAGATTTGCATATTGTACTAAAGTATGTAAGTTTAATAATTAAGACTGTACTAATTTATACATTATTTTTGTAGGTTGTTACATTTTGTAATATAACTTAAATATATTTACTGTGATTTTTTGTAAATCGATATGTTGGGCACGTCTAATATTATTTAATTTCGAAAAGTATAAACCGCAGAAGGTTTGAAGTTGATGTCAACACACACACAGTTCTCATATCTGATATTTTACCGTGTAGATAGGATGAGTCAGTGAAATATCAATCGAAGGTTTCTTTGCAAACCCATACATTCAAATAATAAAATTTATTAGGATTATTAAGATGAAAGTTTTCATGATTAAAACAAACTTTGGCTATTAATTAGTATATAAAATATTTATTACATTAAACAATACAGGATAATATGACCAAATTAACATTATCTATAATCAGTTTTCTGATGCATTTCACGCTCTAACTTGTAAATTTTGTCGCTTACCAAATAGTCTCTAGCCATCTTGTATAAAGCGTAATAATTGAAGACCAGTATAAAATACAGTGACAATATCTGATGCCACGCAAATGTGTTGACTATCAAATATTTCTGGTAAATTATGACCAATATGTGTAGCCCAAGTAGGATGCTTATTGGGTATGAAGGAAAAATAAATAATTTCTAAAAACAAAAAAGCACTATGATATAACTATAAAAAGATCTTACACATATAGAAGCTATTATGTAAAACCAAAATGTCTTACTATATAGTTGCAGTGAAATTTACTTAGCTCCTTGTCATGAAATGACACTTACGTAAAACTTTGACATACTTCGGTCACCAGGTCTGCAACTGTTACAATAGCCGACTGATTTCCAAATGCCATAGTCGTATTTGACTAAAACACCAGCGGGCCAAAGGTAATCATCACGCCATTCATTGCTGACCAAAACTGAACTGTTATCGTATTCCATTCGCTCCCAATTGCCTAAATGCAGTGCAGATCTATGGAGTATATCACAATACCGCAAAGAAAATATATGTGTAACGGAAAATATAAAACTACTTGTGAATATAAAGAAAATATGGTGGACTGTCCAGTTTACGTCGTACAGTAAATGCGGCTGAAATAAAAGTTAAGGTTGTAATGAATAATGAACTTGTCATTTACCTATAGCATTGTCTTTATAAGACAATGCCTATAGGTTACTATAAAAAAAAGAACGTTGAGATTTAAGTGTTTTAGAGAAGTAGTAGACTAAATTCAATAGCGTACTCTGATACCTACCGGTGCAAAAATACAAGGCATTAATCCACCATAATAAGCATTCATAACAGATGTAAATAGTATTTGTCGCAGACGATCGTTGAAATTTCGTTTTAAATTTTCAGCTTCTTTTCTTATATCAGCTGCATTTGAGCTACATGCATGTAAAGGGGCCCTCGATCTAGAGCACCATTTAACAGATTCTAAAAGTGGACGTATTGTGAATCCAAAAAGCAAAAAATAAAGTATGATCCTACAACATATTTATGTTGAAATTTGTAGTGAAAAGAGAGGGATAATTACGTACGGATACAATAAACACAGTATCTTATATGTTGGATGACGGTGGATCACATCAGATAAAGTAGTAGCCATCAAAATGAATATGAATCCAAATAACAGCAGTCTAAAATTATCATTAGAAACTTTATGCCTTACGTTGTAATGTAACAATACCTAAGAAAACCATTATCATCCGATTCTAGTTCATCTTCAGGGGCACAAGCTATTTCATTTAATTTACAACCAAAAATGAAAAGAAATCTTCTGGCCAAGAACACCATTAAAAATATGCACAAATAAAAGTCAATAAGATACCAATTCTGAAATAAATAATTAGATATAAAGGGACAAACCGAATATTATTTAGGCACTTACAACTGCAGAGTCAGTATACGAATTTGGTAACCACCACACTGTTCTAAATATATTGACAAATTGACATGCACAAGAATACAATGTAAATGCACACATTAGAGTCTCAAAATGAAATTCACTCTCTGTTGGAGTATTCGGAAATGGGTAATGTTTTGGCGGAGCTGGTTGGTCCACCGTTGGATGGCTATTATTGCATGTATGTAGGCTAAAATCGTTTGTACTTGTAACTGATAATCGAGAACTACGAGACATTCGTCTCGTAGCAGTAGGCATTATATCGACCAAAATAGTTTCAGTTACTTAGAGCAAAGACAGTGTATTAACACAGCTAACACAATGTTAGCTGCGGTATTAATATTTGCTTCTGGTAAATGGTAAACAAAACAAATTGTAATACTTAACCTCAACCGATACGTACATCCATCCAATGAATAAGAAGAGAACTTTATTCATTGCGTACAACCATTGAAAAGCATAAACGAGAGAAAGGAGGCAACGCTGTACTAATTTAGTTGGTTGTGCCTCGTTTCGATGGATCGTTCTAATCCCCGTTGTTCAAGAACTGCACACGAGAGCCGACAAAAGCCACCTTAACTCGACCAGAATAGCTGGCGTAAGCGTAACGTCATAATATTATTATAAACTTTTAGAGCCAATAATTATACACAATACACAAAGGAATTTGTGTTCAGTTGGCGACTCTGCTTTGAATATTTAGATTGTTTATGTTTATTTGTTTACGAGGAGTTCAGTTAACCTTATTTAAGTTTTGAGTGAACCTAAAATGATATTAGTTTAGGAATATGTGTCTTAGAAAGATATATTCCCGAGCAAAACTTTCATATTTCCTTCTAGCATCATTATTTATTTCTTGCGTTTTTATCCTATATCAAGCAATAATTTTTTGGCAACTGTTAGAAAGTCAGGAACTCTTTGCAAGACGATTGCCATTATTAAGAGGTGTACACGAATTGGAAGCTAATTTTTATATAGAAGATAGAAATGGTATGTTTACTTGTATAAAAAGTTTGGAAGTGATTGAGTTTAGGTATGTAATTTCTGTGAACTTAATTACGATATTTAACATTCAAACACATTACATTGTATGTATGCTTTCTCATATCACATAGGACTGAGTAAAAGAAACATAAGAAATTCTTTAGTCTTATTTGTAAATATTACAGGTTAACTTATTTTTTTATATAGGAAAGTAAATGATAATTACTGTGATTGCTTAGACAGCACCGATGAGCCTGGTACAAACGCATGCCCAAACAGTATATTTTATTGTTCAAAACACACCAAAAATTCACCAAAACAGATTCCATCAAGTAAAGTGAACGATGGTATTTGCGATTGTTGTGATGGAACCGATGAATTTAAACATAATAGAGTTTTAAACATTTCACGTATGTTTCAATTTGTCTGATCCGTAGTTGGGATTATTACTAAGTAAATTGTTTTATTTTAGGAAATATACAGAAAACCATAAATTTGTATCACGTGCCTTGTCCTAACATCTGTTAACGTTTATGTTGTTTTAATGACATGAACCATAATAAAAAGAAGACGAACAGAATAACTAACCTTAAAGTTTGATTTTATGTTTTTTGTATGTGTACAAATCAGAAATATATCTCGCTCAACTAAGAAACGATTAAAATAAAAAGTTTATTTATTTGTAGGTATAAGTTATTTTTCATACTATTAAATTAGTGAGGATGGTCGACGATGTTCAGAGGCATTCAGTTCACACACTGATATTTACTTCTTTAAAGCGTTCCCACGATATGTTTTTATCGAATCAGGGAATGTTACCTCCTGTGCATGAAACGGCGTAAGTAACTTGTCTTAATATTACTATTGATACAAATCGAGCAGTTTAGATTTGTATCGCAAGAGGCACACGGAGATATGTAACCCTTAAATATTGGTACAAGCATAGAGTAGTCTGTAGTACAAGTGTAAAAGATTAAGATTGAAAGTGTTTAATTATTTTATTAATTTGTTTTATTTAGAGAAGATCTTCGGAAGCGGATTAAATCACGGGACAATTATGGTATGGTTTTTGACGATGTGAAAAAAATGCAAGCAATGAAACATTTAAGAGAAGCCCAAGCTGGTCCTAATCCTCCTCCCCCAGGTACTTAGTTAAATAAATCACTTGTAAAATTAGTTGGTGTTAAGTGTAACTAGTGAATTTGTTTTTCAGGAGCTCTTGAAGGGGATACAGTAACACCTACAGAAAATAATGCACTGATATCATTTAATAATAGTGAGACAGCTGTAGCCCTTAAAAATCCGAATTTAGGTTCACAAAATCAACTAACAAATATGGTAAAGAAAGCACCTACTATGCCTAAACCAAAGTGGCATGCCCCTTGGAAATTATACAGAGTGATTTCTGGTCATTTAGGTTGGGTAAGGTGTGTCGCTATGGAACCTGGTAACGAAGTATGTATTCAGTTGTTTTTTTTGTCATACTCAAAATAATTTACTTATTATTTTTGTAACAGTGGTTCGCAACTGGGGCTGCCGACAGGATAATCAAGATATGGGATTTAGCATCTGGACAATTAAAAGTGTCTCTAACAGGCCACGTAAGCACAGTCAGAGGCTTAGCAGTTAGCTCTCGACATCCATATTTATTCAGTTGTGGCGAAGATCGACAAGTGAAATGTTGGGATTTGGAATATAACAAAGTAATAAAATAATATTTTATTTAAGTATTTTATACAGAGCTAATGTAATATTGTTTTTAAAGGTAATTAGGCATTATCATGGGCATCTGTCAGCGGTATACAGCTTGGCATTACATCCAACTATTGACGTTCTAGTGACAGCTGGTCGAGATGCAACACCACGCGTTTGGGACATGCGCACTAAAGCTAATATTCATACGTTGACAGGGCATACACATACAGTTTCTAGTGTACTAGCCCAGGCCTCAGATCCACAGGTAATGCGAATAAAATTTTCTACTTAGGTTTAAGAAACAAGCCTAATTTATGTAAATTATGCTCAACTCTAATGAAAATAGTTATAAACGCGATCAGATGAGAAGAAGAATTTTGTTTAAGATAATCTTTGACAGAAGATACCTTCAAGTTCTGTCAAATGTTTAAATATGCATTTGTTTATAATGGAAAAACAATATCATTTCGTTTTCATTGTTCGTGAATTATTGTTTATTATATTTTAAATCAAGCTGCTTTTATTCGTTGTTAGATAATTACGGGTTCTCATGATAGTACCATTCGACTATGGGACCTAGCCGCTGGCAAAAGCATGTGTACGTTGACAAATCACAAGAAGAGTGTACGAGATTTAGTTCTACATCCCACATTGTAAGTAATTATATTTTTTTTTTATCAAAATATATTTATAAGAATCCAAATAAGAAAAAGTTATACGATGTTTGAAAAAATGACACATTGTTGATTAATCGCCTCCTTTACAGATATATGTTTGCTTCGGGATCACCAGACAATATTAAACAATGGAAATGTCCTGAAGGTAAATTTATCCAAAATCTCTCAGGTCATAACGCAATTATTAATTGCTTAGCGGTCAACCCTGAAGGTGTTTTAGTGTCTGGGGGTGATAATGGTACTTTACACTTTTGGGACTGGCGGACAGGTAAGAATTTCATTCATCTATTATGTTCAGCAAATGTAATAATGGAATATCACAAGATGCTATTTGTTCTGAACAGGATATAATTTCCAAAGACTTCAAGCACCAGTACAACCAGGTTCAATGGACAGTGAAGCCGGTGTATTTTCCATGATATTTGATAATTCCGGATCAAGACTGATCACAACTGAAGCAGATAAAACAATAAAAATATATAGGGAAGATGATACAGCGACAGAAGAAACACATCCAATCAACTGGAAGCCGGATATACTGAAACGAAGAAAGTTTTAAAGTGTGCAAAGCGAAACAATATCATCTTAAATATATAATTTTTTATTTTTTGAATAAAAACCAAATAATCCAATTCGGAAGCCATTTTGTTTAACAATATTTTATACAAAAATCAACAATTATTTTATAACATTCAACAGTTACTAATATATATATATATTTAATATATTACGATTGCATATGTAAATATGGAAAAGCTTATTATCTAACGTCTATTAATGATATTTAGGTTATATTTGGGTAGTCTTCTTACTTCGTTACATCGAAATGCCTAATTAGTAAAGTAATTTATAAAAACTGGTAAAAAACTGAATGATCCAAGAATACGTTCCACTGGTCATTTTTTGACATGTTTAATTGATTCGGCATACGCTACATGTCGATAACAGCGCACAAATGCGATCTTACAGTCTCCTAAGATTACTATATTTTTAGACATTTCGATGTTTCTACAGTATAACAAATAACCCAGCATGGAACGAAAACAATGACCATAATAGCCGATGTTGTACACATTTTGCGATGTTTATTTACCACATAACATCGTAGAATACAACATATAATGTCATATTGTTTATATTCGTTTATTCTGTGGTATTTACCATTTCCTAGACAAAAATAACAGAGGATTTCTTCGCATTATAAAATTAAATACAATTTTTTATCGGCTCCTAGCTAAGCGTAACATAATTTCCGCTATTATTTACTTTAAGGATAATGTTCTATTCACAACCATTATTTTTCAAAAGAAGCAATTAAAACAAAATACCAAATTCTTATATATTTGCGTACTTTGTTTTAGTTAATCACAGGCACATGCTTTTTTAAAATTATTTTACAATACACATTTTAATGATTTTTGATTAAGATTGCCACAAATTGATTTTTAATTCAGGATTATCCATAAATTGCCATAAATCGTTCTTTATATTCGTTAAAAACTTAATCACTGTAGGAGTTGGGATTAGTTCTGAGAGATTTATACACGGAATTAGCTTTTTTGTCATAAGCTGAACTACTGTGGATAATGAGTCTTTTATGGATAAAACTGGATTTATTAGATTTTCCTTATATCAGCCATTAACTTGCTCTAATAATGCTGATATGGTTTAAGACTAATTCTATTAATTTAGTTAGGTCGTATAACATAGAACGGGAGGACGCTGAATAAACTGAAACCAATAAGGGATAAAGACAATTATTTTTATAAACCAGAAATCAGACCAATGCATAACTAGAATAACATATTGTTTACCAGACATATGATCCTTATTTACATAAATATTAAATACAAATAACTATTTCTTTGAACTATTAAAATGAAAATTAATGTAGAAAAGAAAAAATATCAGTTATCAAGTTATATTGGTATTAAATTTGTTTTCTTATTTTTATATTATGAAAATAAAAATATCATCTTTCTAATTATCATTTCAACTTCGTTATTGACTACTGTTATTTCGATAGGAAAAGCTCCTAAGTACTATTTAACAACAAACATGAAAACAGACCATTTAAAAAAAGAAAGAGAAACAACTTCAGTAGGTATCTTTATAACAAAACAGAATTCGAATAGCTTGACGAAGATGAGTCGTACATTTTTTTAAATAAATATTTCTACACATAATTGCATAATTTTTTATAGTTTTCAAGATTTCCTTATATTGGATAGCCTGTATGAAAGTACTGGCAATCTTGTGATTTCAATATTTCATAATGCCACTTGGGAACCCTGTGATTGGCATGAAATGCAGCGACGTCCCGTTCTAATATTGTCTACAATTTACGATGCTGCACAATAATACACGTATAACAAACGTTCGATAGTTTAGTCGGCTTAAGCTAGATAAACTTTCAAACTAACTACCATAGCGTCATGTTTCAATACGTTTTTCAATGTTCCCGAAATTGTAATATTTGTAGGTATAGACAATAGTTTTCTAATAAGTCAATCATGTTATATGTTTTATATATTATAAAAGGTGTTTTTTTTTTCATTGTTGTATTAAAAGTTTTCAGACTACACCATGTAATATAATATAATTAATAATGAACTCCTGATTGCATGATTCCGAACTAAACTATCGTTCGATTGTATGTTTTTGCGTCAAATCAGCATTGTCAAACGCGTAACACAACTTCTGGGAAGACATTCAGTCTGTATATGTTGTGTATCTATTATTTATCTTAAATATTGGAGGAAGCATAATTTAGCTCTACAAAGTGTTTTCTACCATCCTACTAAGTTTCGGTGATATGAAAAATACAAAGGCTGAAAAATTCGGTGCAAAATTGTCTAAGATATAATTATTTGTATAGTAAATAGTAAGTGTGCTAGAAGATTACAGCTAGTGTTCACGTTAAATACAAGCTTGAAATAATTGATTATTCCATAGATATCTGATCTATTCCATAATAATATATATTGATACCTAAAACACTCAAAAAGCTTGTTATTTCAGCAATGAAAATGTTGAATGGCTTTCCGTTACATGATATGGTGAGCAAAATGATAAAAATTAATTGAATGAAATATGGGAATGGGTTATTTAAACTATCGGAAGGAAAATATAATGAACATTTAGCTAAACAACAGTTCGATGCAGTAAAATTAATTAAGTTGAATATTAATTGGGTAAGTAAGTTGCATATTTTATGCCAATACATGTCTTTTAGAATGATACCATTAACAGATTAATAAAGGCAAACACACATTGATCCGATGCCACGCTATGTGCTTGGAGGACAGAAAATTTGGAGCGTTATTTTTGGATTTGATGGTTGAATTGTAAATGAAAAAACATAAGCACAACGTTTCGGAAAACTATAACGACAAATAAGAAAAGATCTATAAAATATCTATGGAAAAACCTATACTTTTAATTATAAATTTGAAAAAGTTTTAGCAGTCAAGAATTTTTAAAAATACTCAGATTGTCTACAAGTTGCTTCATTGATTTATTTTTTAAGCTGGTTTGTAATTTAATTTATTTTAGCGAAAAAACTTTAAACGTAACAATGGTACAACAAAAACAAAAGATTTCTCGAAGCAAAAGGATTATTTTCAATGAGTCATTTTGACTTCGAAATTTGATTTAAACTCCATTACGTAAATAACACTTTCGCTAAAGTAATTTATCTTACTTCTTAGTATCTTTGCCCATGTTGTTGCTAATACCAAAGATAATACACAAAATCTTTGCCAATACTTAACTTACTCCTGATCATTCGTGCCTAGACTTTTATTTGACAACAAACTTACGTACTTGTAATGGTACTGCTGCCCGACTCACTGGCCGTACTCTCTGACATCAGATAACGTGGAGTGGGTAATGTTAACCTAAAATAATATGTATTTAATCATATTGTATACTAGAATGAGATCCCACGAACGGCAGACCTGTCAATTGGGAATACACAGTACCATACATTATTACCAGACACTTTTTGAGGGCCCTAACTTTCCCCAGAAGCTTTAAATATGGTACCTAAACATATTTTTTAAGGCGTATACTAGATATATGTGTGTAACGTATCAGACTCTGTTATCGTGCGCAGTTGTCATTACGTTTTTAAAAGGTTACCTACCTATTTATTTTACGACCTTTAAACAGTCTGGCAGACGTTAGGGCCCACGGAAACACACTGGCAATTAAGTATGTTGGTTGTTAATAATATTCTGTAAAACATATATACAGGATGTCCGTTTTAAGTGCCATTGCTATCTCGGAAACCTTAAGAGCCACGAGGTTGGTTAAAATAGAGAGAAGTTGTTATACCTGTACTATAATACTGTACCTTGCAAAATCCTCATTAGGTGGCAGTACGTTCTCTAAATATGATCCCGCAACATTTCCAGCAGGCGAGTAGTGTGCGACTACTACTATTTTTCCAGATCTGGATCGCGCTTTTCCTATACCACAGTATCGCGTATTTATCCAAACCAATTGCGTGAAATGACCTACATCAGTGAAAACGTTGCATTAAAACATGTTGTGCCTAATCAAAGAATATTAATAAAATGTTCAGTATTCCTAAAACTACCTGAATTAATGTTAGCCCGGTGCTTCTCCGGTTCATTACTGAAATCGTACTGTTTTACAGCGCCATACCAGTAACTCGTTACTTCCTGACCAGTAACGTCTGTGACGATAACATTTGACGTTCGACAGAACAGATTTTGACCGATATCTTTGTCCGTTCGATAATAGAATTTATTAGTATGAGCTAGATGGTTTGCCCAAGTTTGGGCTAAATGGCACAACTGAAAAATAGCCTAGTTGAATTAACATGAACGAGATTACGAAAACAAAAGAGATGGGCAAAATTGATTATTTTATTTATTTCGTCAAACAAATCAAATTTATTAAATACTGTGCTGTGAGTGTATGTATCAACTATGAGCACCTAATAAAAATTAATTTTAATATACAAGCTGTTCCAGAAAAGTTTTTCATATAAGACTGATATTTTTAAATGGAACACCATGTATTTTATTTAATTTTTCTGCTTTGGATCAAATAAAGTCAAGTTTCTGTTACAATCTGTATACGTCATTTCTCTTTGCCTGAAACAAACTGTTTAATTTTAAATCTTTAGTCCATATTGAAGAAAATATATCTATCAAAGGGGCAAAGAAAATTCAGTCTGTGAGTTTCTTGGAAGCGCTTAGACTAAATACGAATTAACTTTTGTAAATGCATTTTTGGTACCTACACAACTCTTTATTTTCGCAAACAGGTTCTATACAGGGTGTTGGAAAGTGGGCACTTTTAAATAAAAACTCCTTTATTTAATCATTTAATAATGAAATAAAAAATCAACCCCGTTTCCCGAGGTTCAAAAACAGCAACAACTGAATTTTGTGGATTTTCCTTAATAAAATAATTGCACTACAGCTGAGGATATTTACCTCTGAAGACATTGTTAAAGGTGGCGATCCATGTCTTTGTCTATATACGTTATGCCAGCATAGACAATCAGTGATGAAATCGCTGTCTTGCCATGCTGTGCGTATTTCTGAGATGTCTAGTACCATACTAACAGGACGATTTGAAAGAATCTATAAGACAGAATAAATAGAATTTGGTACAAATCAATCAAATGTGTCCCTAAATTTGTTTGAATAAACGGTTCCCAAAGTGAATACAATGAAAATACAGAGAATGAAAGTTTTTGAAGAGCACTGAACAAACAATTCTCAACACCTATTCAACTTCCGTAATCATCCACATAAATAAGAGATAAAAAGGAAATTAAAGATTCATATCTCCAATTCTCAAGTTCGGCCGTTCCTGTGTAGGTATATGGTTGGAAGATTTCACCCTTGACATTTTACCGCAATAGAAAAATAAATAAGATGCTAACACGAAACGAAATAGTTCAGACAATATATTTTTTGAACAATTTATACAGGTTTCTTTATTTAGCATGCATGATTTGGCTACAATTTATGTAAATTGTTTCTTAATTACCACATTTTCTAATCTTACTTACAAGTTACACGCAATAAATGATTGAGATTGATTAAGGCATAGAAAAAGTAATTTTAGGGTGAGAAACAGAAACGCGATATTTTGTAGTGTTTTAATTTGACTTGTTTTTGTTTATAGATTACAGTGTTAACATGCCATCACATTTATTAAAAATTACAAAACAAATAAAACTAGGAATACTAAGCCTCAACTAATTTGATGATGCCATTTAAAAAATTGAGTATGATGTTTAATCATAAAAACCAATAAATACATTTGAAATTATATGTTTCATATGTTGACGAGCTAATAACTGGAACAAAACGAGTTCGTATTGTGTTCCCACTTGCGCCAAAGTTTCTACATTTAAATGTATACGGACACAAATCAAATTTGCAACTCGTAAAATAGAAACCCAGAGTTCAGATTCAATCAAGGACCATAATATGTTCTATTTTTATATTATGGAATAGTAGCAAGTCTTGTATATACGAAACTTTAATATTTCTAGTATTATGATAGGTAATAAAGCAATTGAGAATATAGTAGACGAATATAGTTAAAATGATTTATATCAGGATGGCATGCAATACTGTGGGTCATGGTCATATAAGGAATATATTTTGTCGAGGATTATCTTCAAGACAATATTTAATTGGGAACTAGTTAATTGTAATAATATTTTGGGTATAACCCACGTTTTGTATTTTTTTGCTGTCTCATTTTTACGAATTATTATTCGAGCTATTATACTCTGTATTTGTTTATGATACCTAGACCTAGGTAGTACACAGTAAATGCAAAAATATGACAAGAGTTCAGACGATATAACAATACCACAGCATTAATAAGTACAGCATTCCGCCTCCACGTTCGCACTTTGAAAAAAACTGTGACGTAGGATGCCGCCATTTTGGGTTACAAGTCAGGTCCTAACTAAGAATAATTATAGTTTTTGGTTTCTAACCACAGTACTGTATTTTTATTTTTGTAAAAATATTTAAGTACATAATAATATCGCTGTCAATTTCAGAAATATTTGTGGTGTGTCATAGTGATTGAAAACAACCTTGAGTGGTGTTATCAGTTAAATGTTGACATGATTGGGTGATTTTTAATAACAATAATAATAAACACAACAATAATAAAGATTTTATTAGTAAAAAAAGACATTTTTACAAAAGTTGAAGCAGTGCTTCCTAACTTAACCTAAATTTAACTTTTATTTTGTTTGTTGAATTGATATATCTAATTTTTTTTCTGTAATGGTCGATAATTCGAAAAGCTGAAGTCTCCATGGGTTATTGTTTTTATTATAACAATTTTTTTTTTATTTTGTTAAGTTATAGTAAACGCTTTATTTAATATTTTTTAAGTCAATTAGAGTGGCTATTTTTAACTAATATAAAACGTGATAGCCCTTATTCACTGTAATCTTCAACGAAAATGAGTAAAAGTTCGTACGTATCAGTTGCTCATGGTCAAAAAGTTGTTATTGTCAAAAAAGAATTAAGATTGTCAAATTTTTGATTAGTTTTCAATTTCTATATTATATTGGTCAGTTAAAATCGTTTCAGTTTTGTATTTAGTTTGTTATATTTCTTTATTAATAAATCGCGTTTATTTCAATTTTCGTGGTTCATTATGAATATCGTTGTAGTGAGTTAAACGGGTAGTTTAATTCACAAATTACAACAACAGCAACTTTAAAGGCAAATTTTGGCAAAGACTTCTTGAAACTTTATAATGATATTCTCAATAAAATAACAACTAGCGACAACTTGTGTTTATGTTTCACTTGTATTTAGTTTAAAAACATATTAGATACTGTCATTTCGTAATATAAATTTTACGGTTATACAAATAGTTGTTATAAACGTAAAATTATCTAGTATTTATCTTAATTTTTACTTATTACTCACCTAACAGGATCTTTGGGGAAGCGAAAAAATGTTTAGAGCAAGTGTACCGCTTATTGGGACAACATTTTGCAACACACACATGTGTTCCGTGATTATTCATTGTATGGATCCCAAGACACGTTAATAAAAATAAAATCCTTTTAATTTTCACGAACACTATACCAAAAACACAAAACACAGATTTAGATTTAAACACAATATTTATTTATCTCGTACACGCCGACAATGAACTATATATGGAACACAGGAGTGAACTGTATCTATCTACGTCTATGCGATTATTTTGACGTTGTAACCCATAATGGCGGCATGCGCGACGATATGCGCAGGACGGCTTGCAAACGTGAAAGTCAGAATACTGTATTATTTATTATACTGTGACAATACGGTGGTTATAAGAAATACCAGCGATGATTGCTCTAATTCTAAACGTATTGGATTAGCAATATTCCTTACTTATATAATTATATACCTTATATAAGGAATATTGTCAGTTTTGTATTCAAAACTACCAAGTTTAATTACAGCGTGCTACACACAATTTCGTTAAAATCTCTGTTCATATTTTTTAATTAAAATAGATCTGAATACGCCAACTTTTCATCCGTTCAGCAGCCTGTATAAATATGCTAAATTAAGTAAGACCTACGAAATACGAGTTTTAGCAAATTAACTAATTGAACTGATTTTGACGCTTTATGTCAAATTTATAAAGGTTTGCCGCCCAAGCAATTTTTATTCCGGTGGGTCACGAAAAAAACTGACGAGTCTGCATTGAAAATAATTCTATTCTGTTTTTTTGTTATAACAACTTACCCTCTGTAGCAGACTAGGCCTATGATCCAAATCCTCTGGACTTAAATTATTGCCAGACAAAGCTTCAATAGGTTCCGGTTTATTGGCATTCAACACTCTTACAGTTTGCAATCGCCTCCTTAAATTCGCTAAAACTTTTGCCTCTTCCCTTTTGATGCTTGGCTTATAATTAGGCGCTGATGGAAGAACAGCAAATTGGGGCTCATTGTTCGGCTTGTTGGCATTGAGAAGTCTTAACATAAACAATAAATAAATACATATTTAGCATAAGCACTTCTAAAATATGTGTTTTCGTACCTTTTTGAAACAGGAGTTCTGGGTTTTTTATACTCCGTCAGCAGTTGTATGCCGGGAATACTGGGCGGACAGATAGAAGTCTGAGAGGCGATTCTAGGAAAATCCATAACCGAGACATCTCTATCTCTATTATAGTAACATATGCAGCTGATAATAATAACTGTTAAACCAAAACCACAGCTTACTATCGTGCAGTATAAGCCGTGCTATAACTATAACTGCTGTATGTTTTCGTGAAAATGTGTATAACCGAGAAACAACACGAACGTGTTGCCAAATTTTTCAAAGGAAATTTCATTTTTCCGCATTAGTTTGCAGAAAGCTATGCGCATTAGTCGATTTCAAGCAAAAAAAAAATACGATGCGATGGGTCAATATTTAATGTGGATGCTTAGAATTATTTGTCAATGATTGTAGTTTTTCAAAAAGATCTTCACGAAACAAAAGTACGCAATTCTGGTAACTTATTACCAATTGTGAAACACCGTATATTGTTGTAAATAATTGCGCATGCCACTAACTACTAATTTATTTACAATAATTTTGTGCAAACTATTGCGGGTTCGGGTTAGCTATTTCATTGTTCTGCAGCTATGCTTGCGTGTAAATCGCTACTTAACCCTAACTGTAAGAAACACCACTGCTAATTGTTAACGGTGCGGTGATATATTTAGAATGTAACATATTATGGCTTGTAATTTGTATACATAACTACTCTGTGTCAATTATTGAGAAGAGAAAAATGTCTCTTAGAGAGAAAACATCCACATTTACTTATAGAAACAACTACTAGCTAACCTTACGCTGATCAACCTGTCACCTTCTTCAGGACTGAGTTTCAGTTTAACTGCGTTCATGTAAAATTACTCTAGAAGCTGACAGGACGATCAGCGAAACGTTAGATAGTGTAAATTTGATGCAGGATTGTTTCGTCTTTTTGTAGCTTTAAGTACATCAATATTATTCAAAATTCTACATCTTTTTATGTAGAAAATGAAAATTATATATTTCAGACAAAGAAAAGAAGTATACGTTTTTGTATGCACTCTGATATTGACACAGTACTTTGTCATCAAGTGTTTACTACTTTGCCACTACAAAAAGCCGCAGGCACTGAGAATTACACAGTGCCAAATTCAAAGAATTAAAAGAATAACACTAAATACGCGTTACTAAATATATTTTATCATATTACACAAAAGGAACATTTTTAATGTTTCAATATACAATTAGCCTTAAATAATAATTAAATTGTAAAAAGATATAAAAAAAATAATAAAAGAATCATAAATAATACAATTACATTTTTTGTAATGGCACTTACGTATGTAAAAATATAGAAAATGAGATCAAACACAAGTCTTAAATATTGCACAAATTAATAATTAAAACCAAAACAGTCTTAAATAAGTCTCTTTAGGAGTATTTCTTAAAATGCTACTAGCATATTCATAATTTTCGACGTATCTAACTAAAACGATAGTACGTAGTAATATATAATATTCAGATCTATATAAAATGAAGAATGGTAAATGCAAAAAAATATCACACATAATAATTTGTGAAATTTTAGAGAACGGGTGGCCAAAAAGTTATTATTTTTCCTGACCCTTTTCTAGGTAGTGGCATCTACATGAAACTACCATTTTTTTTTTAATAAACGATCAATATTTGTATCATAATCTCACGTCTCTCGTGACTATGTTACGCCAAAGGTCAGATTAATAATTTGCGAGCCATCTTTTTATACTCATACAATGAATATCAACCAAAAAGTATGTACAAAAGAACTTAATAATAAATTAAAACTGCAAAATTGGTATAGATTTGCCTTTGGATAATTCAGTATATTTCTTATGATTATTCCTGATGTGTGAATTCAAATTCCCGCTTTGAGTAAAAGCTTTGTCACAAAAATGACATTTAAATGGTTTGTCGTCGGTATGTAGCCTAATGTGGTTGTTTAGATTGCCAGATTGTGTAAAGGCTCTATCACAATGCGGACATTTGAAAGGACGTTCACCTATAAAATATCAATTGCAATCAATTTTAAAAACTGATTAAATAGAGTACCTGTATGAATCCTCATATGATTTACCAAATTACAACTCTGCGTGAAGGTTTTGTTACAAACTTCACACACATATGGTCTGTCATTGGTGTGAGACTTCATGTGGATTTCTAATTGGCTTTGACCGTAAAACACTTTTGAACACCAAATACATCTAAATACTGTTTCTGGTGATTTTGTGACTATCTCATGTTTTAATAAATGAGTTTTCATTCTTCGAAAATATTTTTTGCATATTGGACACTTTTCTAAAGGATTTGTTCTGCGTCTGGAATAAGTTTCACCAGCCTTTACAGCTTCATCTTGGGATACCAGGCGTACAGGTATACGTCGGCCTTTTGGGGTGATATTAATTTGTATTTGTTCATCTTTAGCTGATGAACATTCCTTTTCAAATATCTTAATTTTTAGTTGATGGTGTCTTGGTTTCTTTCTTACCGGAAATATCGTTACTTCTGGTGTTATTTTCTTCACAAATTCAGAATGGGAATCTTCCTAAATTACATAAACTTGATTTATGTATAATTTTACTCATAGTATTGTACTTACAGTTTCTTCATTATCGTTTATGATGACCATTGGTTCCAAGGATAAGGAATAATCATCTATATCATCGTAGCCATCCATTTTATTCTGAAAGAATGATTTTTGCTACAGATAAAGCTGTAGAATAAGAATAAAAAGCCACTGACGCGTACCCCATTGTGTTTTGTTTATTTTTGGAAAATTTATTTATATCTGTCAAAAAAAAAAACAAACCCCAAGCCTATAGTAGAAAATGCTTGCTCACCTTTTATTCTAAAACACAAGAAAATACATAACCAATATTCTTGTTTATATTAAGATTTACGTTTAAAATTTCCTTAGAAATAATCCTGCCCTTCTGATCATAAATTCAATATTATATTTTATTAAAAATATAATAAAAAATATTTACTTTACTGTCAAAATAATGTCTCCCTCTATAATCAATATTCTTCTTAGAACTTTAGCATATTGGCCATGGGCACAGCTTAGAGTTGAGCGATATTTAGGAACGGTTCACTAATATTTAGGCAGAGTTTATACTTTTAAAATGCCCGTTTGCACCACATACCGTTTAAGTCACGATTTGTTCTAAGAGGCGCTTAGCATCTATTTTTTATTGCACCGCGTTAAAACGTCACTTTAAATTTGCCTAAGTGTCACTTAAGTGAAGTGTTGAAGAATATTTTAAGTCACGATTTGTTCTAAGAGTCGCTTAGCATCTATTTTTTATTGCACCACGTTAAAACGTCACTTTAAATTTGCCTAAGTGTTCCTTAAGTTAAGACTCGAAAATTCTCTTCTTAAATGGAATTCTAACCTCAATATTGCTTTTATATTTTTCATTATTGGGTTGTTTACATTGTGTGGCGATTAAAAATATGGGATTATTGGATGATGATCTTGATGTTTTCGAATTAATTGAACATGGATTTCCAAGGAGGGTGTATGAAAGGCCGAATTATTTTTAAGATATGGAAAATTTAAGTTTTTTTCAAAGATTTCGACTGACGAAGCCTACGATTCGGCCTATCCTAGACCAAATTGAGCATTTTTACTAGAATTTGATGAGATATGACAGCTTTCATTAGAAGATAAAGACTAGAAAGGGTCTTTGTGCTTAACATACCTATTACTATTATATAGAGGTATAAATTATTGAGCTAGGGTATCAACAACAATAAATTAAAACCATAACAACTATTCGCAACTATACTTATAAATTATTATTTTATATGTAGCAATAAAAATTATTGCTGTTATAAACGAGTTTGTTTTTGCTTTTTATCTAGTAACAGATTCAGTTGTTTATACTATTCAGAGCACTAGCTTATGGCGCCAAAATATTCAAACAGCAAAAACAAAGCGAAATGCACGCCACCGATCCGCGACGGCCACCCACGGAAACACGACCCAAGGGCGAACGTTCCCATTGGCTCGGTATAAAAGGAAATTAACGTATGCTTACCTACTGCCCGACCAAAAAACTCTTCTTCATTGTCGGCTACCTTAAATTTGCTATGTTGACAAATTTACCCGATACTTAACTAAGTGCTATCTACGCATGATTCGGTGCAATCAATTCCGTTCTTAAAATTTAGGTGACCCTTAACTATTCTCTACTTAAACTGTATGTGGTGCCAACGGGCATAAGTTGACTCGAGAAATCTCTTCTTAAATGGAATTCTAACCTCAATATTGCTTTTATATTTTTCATTATTGGGTTGTTTACTGGAATTATTTGACGAGGATCTTGATGTTTTCGAATTAATTGAACATGGATTTCCAAGGAGGGTTTATGAAAGGCCGAATTATTTTTAGATATGGACAATTTAAATTTTTTTCAAAGATTTCGACTGACGAAGACTACGATTCGGTCTATCCTAGACCAAATTGAGCATTTTTACTAGAATTTGATGAGCTGACAGCTTTCAATAGAAGATATTTTAGTAGGAAAGACCGAAAAGCGTCTTTGTGCTTAACATACCTATTATATATATATATAGAGGTACTGAGGAAATAGTCGATATTAAAAAATAATAATAGAGGTATATACCTATGTATTAAAACCATAACAACTTCACGTTTACAGTTTATTTAATTATTAATCCACAAAAGAATAAATAAGCTAACAACTCTACTTATGTTCCCAGGTAAATAATAACCTAAAACTATTTTTGAATATAAATCACAAAATATGTTAGTAGTAGCACTCATCTAGTTAAATCTTATAATAGAAACAGACCAATATAGGTACATGTAATAAATACATTTCAAATATATAATAATAACAATAGATAAATTTAACAATGGAAAATAATAACAAAAAGTTAATTTTATTAATTTGAATGATGCCACAATTATGATCCAACAATATCGATGAGGAACTTCTTTCTCGTTGGAAGTGTAGTTTGGAGGTCTTCTCTTTCTTTATGTATCACTAACTTCCATCGTATTATATTAAAAATGTATTTAATAATAAAAAGAAAATAATTTTGTGGTATAGCGGACAAAATGACTGTATTTTCCTACAGAAGGGACTTTGGGTAATGTAATTTAGCAGGGCCTCAGTCTAAACAAAGTCCCTTGTGTAGGTAAAACCAGTCATTTTGTCCGCTATGCCACAAAATTATTTTGTTTCTATTATATTTACGGACACAATTTCACTCTAGTATTTAATAATTTTCGTTCACATTTACAATCAAAACTAATGTTTACATTATGAATTATTATGAAAACAAAACTGAAGAGGTTAAAAGTTAAAATATTACCTACTGCCCGACCAAAAAACTCTTCTTCATTGTCGGCTACCTTAAATTTGCTATGTTGACAAATTTACCCGATACTTAACTAAGTGCTACCTACTCATGATTCGGTGCAATCAATTCCGTTCTAAGGAATACTTAAAATTTAGGTGACTCTTAACTATTCTCTACTTAAACTGTATGTGGTGCAAACGGGCATAAAAGACAATGCTTTTATCATTGTCTTTAAGGCAATGCTTTTATACAATCAAAAACAGAATTATTTTAGAATGTATAAACTCACAAACTTCATTATTATTTAACCAACTAAAAAAACTGATCAAACCCACATCACACACCAAGCCATGGGCGGCAAAAAAACTTATTCAATTTTGTTAGGTAATTTTCTTTTAATTTAGACCAAAATTTGAACATCTAGGTACAAATAATTATATTACAGATACAAATATTTTAATAAACAACGTCACCAACATATACCTATAATACACTAAGCATTTACTAAAGATATTCATCAAAATTAAAATTAGCATAACATGAGAATTCGTTCGCTAAATTGTTTTCATGTGTTGGTTCAAAAGTACATTTCTTTAATTTTAACAATTTTTCTACCAAACTCTCCATAATTGTTCCTGGAAAAAGCATAAAAAATACAGATTCGTAAATAAAAACAAATAGGTTAAAATAGAGTTGTGAAATATTTACCTGTACATAATATGATTTTATCCTTTGCAAGAAATTTAATAGTTACAGCTGTTTTTGTCAAGCATTCATCAGATAAGAATGGTGGATCCGCTATTACAATATCATATGCGTTTTTTAAATTTTTGGGAATGTCTAAAGGGTGATTGTAGTCATAAAATATGAAATCTTCCCCATAAATTTCAAACCTCTTATCATATTCATATAGGGAAACTAAAATGCAAAAATGTTACTAACAAAATTTAAAATAAATTTTATTGTTACCTTTAATATTAGGTCTCTTTTTCACACATTTAAATAAGCTTGGACATGATACTAGGGCAATTTTGATATTGGGACTATTACATGCTTTACTAATAACCTTTGTTAATGATTCTATAGTCTTTGTATCATACCAAAATTGACTCAATTGCTACAAAAATAAAGAAACTTATGTTTGCGAAAGATATGGATTAACTTGAGGTTGCTTATTTACCCAATCTTCAGACACTAATATATCATTGTCTAAATCAGCAAGTTCAGTCTCTTTTTCCTCCTGCTCTTTATAAAATTGTTGTAATACTAAAAATGTTTCAGCCGATAACTGTGGTACGTCCTCATTATCTTCATCCATGTTCTTGTCATACACCAGAAGTTTCTATTGCCTAATATTGTAACTTAGCCCAAAGTATTTTTCTAATTCTATGATTAATTATTGTAATATTTCAATAATTGTTTGGAAACAAATTATGCTTTCAGCGTAGAAATGTATCTAATTGGGTACATTTTATATACCTACCTTTAATGTAAAATAATATAATATGTAATAAGATCTAATATTATATTTTATGAAATGAAAATTAATTACTGAAACCTAACCTTACTTTTTAAATCCAAAATCGAATCTTTGATCGTTGGTTTTGGTGCGCAATTCTTTAAAACCGGAGAATAGATCAAGAGAACATTATCTGGTTGAACAATCGAGTGACGGGAGGCATAGCGTTATAAATTATCACAACGTTGCCTCCGTTCTCTCGGTTGTTCGACTCGTTAGTTTTCTAGAATGGACACCCAGCACAGCAACAGTTAGCTCATTGTTCCAAATGCCAAAACCTAAACAACAGCTAGATACTACTTATTGTTTATGTTAGTATTTAGACCATGGTATCATGTATTGTGCTCTGCTCTGGCAACATTGGCTTTAGAGTTTAGCTTTGGCTTTAGCACCAACGTTAACCACAAAAATACCATTGAGGTTGTATTTTGCAACCAAATAATTTAAAAATTTGTTGTAACTTAACGATATAAATATTTATATATTATATTATTTCAGTTTTATAATCCAAATATTATGTAGCAGGTGTTGTTTATTGTACTTAAATTAATATATATTAATTATTATGATGATGGTAAGTATTTCTTCATTATAATATAAATATGAACAACTTACTTGCGCATTAGAAAATATTCATATTTCAAAATATTTTTGTTTACCTATTATATTAAGTTCAAGATCGATCTTCGTTTTAACATAGAATAAGAAAGCTAGCTTTCTTATTCTATGGGTTTAATTTCTAAAAGTTTATTGATATTTAGATTTAAGAAGCAGTTGAACGTAAGGCAAAGTAGAAAAAATTACTAAAGTTAAAGAAGTGTAAAATGGTTTATCGTGTGCCTTTATCAATGAGACTTCTCTTATAGATATGTTATTTTTAAAGTTTGGTAACCGCTAAACCGTGCAGAAATTCAAAAGTTATAAAAATGTAAAATGGATAATTATTATTTCCTACTTATCTATGACACTTTACTTCGGTATGTTGTTTTTAAAGTTTGGTAACCAGTAATTCATGCACGTGCTGACTGGGTGCGTGTGAAATCATCAAAAGGTAGCTGAAGAATGTTTAATTCGGTTCCTATAGCGTGTGCCAAAAATTTCACTTTTCGCCCTTTGTGAACAAATAAACCCTTGAAAATTAATAAACTTTAAACCCGTGACGCTCATCTACGTTTTAGGGCCAACATTAATTTTTTAATATATCTGTCTAGATATGTTGAAAAAATTAAATAAAGGTTACAGTAATAGGTTGGTACTTTAGTACCTACACGACAGTCCAATGTACCGTTAGCAATATAAAATTATTAGTAATTAATTAATTTTAATTGTAAAATTTCGACTTTTGAGGCCTAGTCAGTGTCATGTCATTTAAATTTTAAGAATATGGGAAAATTCGTGGGTGTAATAAATTATTTCTTATTAATTTCTTGGCGATAACATTTGATCTTGCGCCTACTTGAATACTTTGGGAAACACCGCTTACCATAATTTCGTCATTGATTGTATATTAAGTCTTCATCATATTATTTAATAAGGTGAGACAACGCAATTGTACCGGGTGGTTTCTTAATTTTCTTTAAAATATCTTCGGTTTGAGTAAATTGTATATACTTATTTACTTTCATAAAAAAAATTCACCAGAAAACGTGTTTTAGGTCATTTCAGAAGTAAATCATCTTGTTTTTAAACTCTGTCCTGTCAGTCGGTCTACGCACGATAACTAAAAAACGGCTCAACTGATTTTCATCAAATTTGGTACAAACATACATGGCGAGGATTTGATTAGAGTATAGAATGCCATGTCTTAAAAGGGGTCATTAGCAATTTTTACCAGCATAAATCATTTAACACAATGCGGTCGTTTTAGTTACCACAAATTGTGAAATAAAATGCAGAGCTATTCGTGCCTCACGTCCACCAGTTTATTGGTTTTGGAAAACAACGTGGTTATTTATTTTCGCGATAATTATCATTTACATTATCACAAAAAGTAATTGTTGTCTTAGCCAAGTTTCGTAAGACCTCGGGATAACTAGAGGAAGTCGAATATTTTTCATTCAAAATCTAAACATTCCGTCACTATACCTTCCCGCTTGGCAAGACGATCGACATTGTTGAAATAGGGCTGAGGAAGCTTAAATAAATGAGCGAAACGTTGGGTTTCTCTTAGTCGTAAACAAATAAATGGAAATAAGGTTGTGGCCTTTGCAAGTTGACAGAATCATCAAAAGTTCTAGTTTATTAATATTACACAATAAAAAGGTCTTTTTGGATCACCTTGTAGATTTGATATCCCACTTGTATGAATGAGCAATAGTTTGGACCATGTGACCGCATAGAATTATCTTTATAATGTATTGGAGAGAGATAACAAGTTTAGTATGTTTTTCACTTTTGTGGATTTAACAGTTTTGTGTTAGAATCGACATTATACAAAGTGTATGATTTAAAAAGATTTAGTTTAAACCGAGCACACCGGCAAAAATATTTCTTAAGTTTATTAATTAATCTTTCATTTGTGTAGTTTTGTTATAAAGTTGTAAGTACCTAATTATTGTTTATAATATCAGAGTAATATATTCTGGTCAAATTCCTATTTAGTAAGTTAAATATTTGTTAATGCTTAAATAATTATAATGTTTTTCTGGAAGAATGAAAACAACTAATATTTTAGACAGAGAAGAAAACCACTACCTATTTTTGCACTAGTAGTTTTCCATAGGACATCCATGAATAAAAAGGCGGCATACTTTGGCTGGCATTCAAATTGACCAATCAGTCAAATTCAATTATAGTTCATATGATATTTTATACATAACAATAATCCTTTAGCCGAAGACAATAAAACCACAGATTTTATGACATCTATCAAGATCTAAGATCAAAAGTAAATATTTGTATGTTATTTAGCATACAGGTAAATAAGAACAATTGTATTATTTTAATGAGAGCAATAATTTTATCTCATTTCATGCGTCCCGAATATCAATTAAATTTTATGTTTATATAAAATGGATCTTATTGATTGCAAAACGGGTAAAAAATTATTATATTATTCAATTTGCTACTTAACTTTGATGAGTATATTTGAGACAGATATTTTCAATAATGTGCAGGTTTATTTAATAATAATAATAAACTTTCGTTTAGCCGAAATCACTATAAAAAATCGGTTGTCACCCCAAAAGTTTCCCGAAGGTTGAACTATCTATATCACCTCAATTATTTATAGTAGAGTTCATTGCGGATGCTATAGGTGCATTATAATCTAAATCTTTTCATCAAAGATTTAAAATCTAGAAATTACACTATTATTTATATTATTATACTTATAAAAATCATCCTAAACTAACCCAACTATGAACCTACTTTATTCAAAAATTAGAAATAAAAATGTAATAAACTGTTGCCCTCCATGGTATTTAAGTGTAAAAGTAATATTTCTGTGACCTTTTGGTCATTTACCTGTTTCGTAAGACTTTTTGTGGCAAGCTAAATTTCTAAATAATTTTGTTTTTATTTTTTATTTAAGATACACTGCTCAGACAGATAAAAATCCAATTAAATAATAAAATAAATAACTTTATTGCTCTCCTGTATAGAAATACATGAACAAGGGAAGAAGGGATATTCATATAATATCTGTTATATAGGGTCCGCCATCCAACGTTTTTTTTTCAACTAGTGCTTATTTCGTGAAGGGTAACACTTAGCTCATGTCTGATTTGACAGATAATTAGTTTTATCCTTCCGCTGAACGAATATGGTTGTGTATACGCTTGAACAACACTGGGAAATATTGCGACATTACTTTGAAAATCATGGTAATGTTGCAGAATGTGTGCGAAAATTGCGTACGGATTTTGGAAGAAGAGAAGCACCGTCAGCTCCGTATGTTCGTTATCTCGTGAAAAAAGTGAAAGAAACTGGCATCCTCATCGATAAACCAAAGCGTGAAAAGCCAAAAACAGTGCGTACACCCGAGGATATTGCTGCTGTGGCAGAAAGTGTGCGTGAAGCGCACAATTGAACATTTCGGAGACATCATTGAGACGACTTTTGCATAAAGACTTTGGTTTGATGCCATACAAAGTCCAATTGGTTCAGGAGTTGAAGCCACTTCGCTCAGTGGCCCTGCGATCGACTTACAGAAGATGCCGATTTTGCCAAAAAAATCATCTTTTGAGATGAAGCTCATTTTGATCTTGGCGGGTATGTAAACAAGCAAAATTGTCGCATTTGGGGCACAGAAAACCTGCACGCATACATTGAAAAGCCGATGCACCCAAAACGAGTCACTGTTTGGTGCGGATTTTGGTCCGGAGGCATAATTGGGCCATTTTTCTTCGAAAATGAGCAAGGAGTGGCCGTTACAGTCAATGGCGATCGTTATCGGGCCATGTTGAACGAATTTTTGTTCACAAAAATTGAAGAGGAGGATATTGGCAACATTTGGTTTCAACAGGACGGCGCTACGTGCCACACTCGATGTTTTGCGCCCGGTTTTTGAAGCCGCAGAGTTGAAGGCGTTTGGCCACCTCGGAGCTGCGATTTGACACCGTTGGACTATTATTTGTGGGGTGCCGTCAAAGATAAGTGTTACGCCGACAAGCCAGAGACAATTGACGCTTTAAAGGACAATATTCGTGAAGCCATTGGTGAAATACAGCTGCACACAATCGATAATGTGCTTAAAAATTGGACCGATCGTGTAGGCTACTGCATGGCCAGCCGAGGCAGCCATTTGAATGAAATTATTTGTCATTATTAACCGGAAGGATTGTACTTTCAAATAAAAAAAGAAATTTGAGAAAATATTCAGCAGTTTTTCTTTTATAGCATTTTCAAAAAAAAAAGTTATCTGGCAGACCCAATATATCACTCATTGTTTACAAAATTATACAAAATTACTAAAATACTAGAACCTAATAAATACCTATGCACAAACACACACTCTAAACTTCACTCCGAAAGTTTTACTATTTCTTTGGTTTAGGATGAAGTCGGTATCATTGTTAGTTGTTCAGTACACACACATTTAACACGGTGAGTTGCAGGCGGTGATTGATTTTCGTCTTGATTCAAAGAACCTATATCAGTGAGACATTATGGTAGAATACTCAACAAGCTTTCCATCTACATAGAGTTTTTAACCTTTGATTGAAAGTTAATTTCATATGGGTGAATGAGAAACCTTCAATTGACTTTAAAAAACTTGTATAGAAAGTTCAAGTAGATCACTATTATGAGTCTCCGTCTAAGCAATCCCTCGGATTGCAAATATTATTCTTGCGCATTTTCAATTGAAATTGCACAAATTTTCATATTCACATTGAATTGATACCATTTTATTTTCCAGATTTACAAAATTCGCCGACACTGATTGTTTCATTTCATTCATATCAGATTTAATGTCATTTACAACGGAAGTTATTTCACATTTCATTTCATGGTAGAAAATTGACTGGCCAACCCTCCAATGCACTCCTTAATTCTGGTTTAAACTGTTGTTATGAATTACACATATTATCTATCAATCAATAGCAAAAGTTTGTACCACTTTTATACATTATTTGTGTATTTTAAATATTTAAATGAATTAATAATATTAGAAGGATTAAAATGCACGTCTTCTCATTACAATACTTATCCCCTCTTCTAAAAAAATCCAATTAATTAATGGGAAGGTAAAAATTATTAAATGCGTTAACATTAAAATAATAATAACGAATGAACTTACACTAATTATCCAAATCATTGGACACACGGTTACAAATAATACACACCTACGGTCAACGGTAAAAGAAATAAAACCAAATTGCATTAAAGTTACAAATAAAAATACAGCGATACTACATATTTGTAATTTTTAAACGTAACTATTTTTTATGTAATAAGAAATTACCTAACTACCGTCTTCCCTGGATCATTCATTAGTCTTACCTGAACAATTACCAAACTCTTATGAAATCGTAAACTAACTTAACCTATCTACTTTATTCTAAAATTGGAAGTTAGTATATTGTTGGGACTGGAACCTAGGAACTTCTGCACGCAAAGCCAACACTCTACCACTGAGACACAGCCATCACATATCCATTAAGCGAATTAACTCGATCACAGACCCGCATGATACTTGTTTTGACGTTCGTGTTGTTCCGACTCCTTTCGCAATAATTCGTCGTCGGGACTAATGAAAAACTGCCGCGCCCTAGCCGCTAGTGCGACCTAGCCACTTCTATTTATTTTTCTATATTTACATTCGGAATAACATTCAATTTCTGTGATTTGCTATTTAGAGGCACTTCCGTATACTAAATCCAGAAACATTTCAAAGTTGAGCAAAGGAAAGGATTTGGGCGAAGTCTAGCTTATTGTAAACACGTATTTTTAAACCATAAACCCATTTTTATCAACCGATAAAAAAATAACGATATTTCTCATCTTCGTTTTTGTGCAGAGGTAAAATGTCGCGATATTAATTTTCGAAATAGTATTCAGTTTGTGCTTGGTAGAGAAGAAACATGCAGACATCATTTAATTGAAGACTCGTATACGCATCAGTCTCAGATTTATCAAGTTCATGTTGGAATATTATATAGGTACATACTGGGCAGAGATACGGACGGTGGTTATCAGTGCCAAAGTCTAGTGGAATACGAGGTGTGTAAATGAAGTAATGAGGCTGATTTTTTTTTCTAATTTTGTATTGAAATTCTCACTCTCAACTCATACTGGAGCATCCAATTGGTTCAATACGGCACATATTCTACAATGTGATAAAATGACGTCGGGTGAATAAAGAGGCTGTGGGGTCACAGGGATATTTAACCTGGCCAAAAACTCATTGATAGAAATTGCAGGAGCATTTTCGCAACATCCACATGTTTTGACCGTTGGTCTCACACGTTTTTCGAAGTCTCTCGAGAACTTCTCAGTAAAAATTTTGATTAACCATTTGACCTTGAGGCACAAACTCTTTGTTAATGATTCCTCGGCTGTCAAAATGGCAAATCAGCATCCATCCACAAAAAATGAACTACGGACAGCGCAACAATCAGATGTCAGATGTTTATCTGTCTACTTCTACTTGTTACTTCCCCAGTGTTGTCAGATCGAACACTAGAAAATAATCTAGACACCTCGTATACTGAAATATAATTGTTGAAATATAATAAAATAGCTTGGTTTCATTTTCATATTTTCTGATAAAATGTTTGGGTTGAATAGGTCAAGAAATAACGTAAATCATTTATCATATAATTATTGTAAAATATTATGATAGGTACTTATAGGATAAATAAAATCAGTAAACAGTAATTAAATTGTGAAAGTAATAATGAATTTATTTATTTGATAATGAACTTTGTAAACGAAAGTATTAGTTTTTGCCTAGAGTGTGTAATGAACTAATTTTTACAATGTATTTTTTTTTTGCAGGTTTTATTAAAAATCTACATTATGGGATTCAAACTTGCCATGCCACTCTTGGGGATGTTGGTATGGATAATTTCTGTACATTCAGGTATATATTCGGATGCTTCTACGTCATTGCGTCCGCCAATTACAGGTGCGTTTAACAAATAAATAATTAAGAAACATAATAATGGCATTTCATTTTCAAATACCCCTGGGAATTATGGTTTTAGTATCTAAATGCTACATTTTTGTGATGGATTTATATGTTTATTGCGTATAAACGAAATGAGCCCGACAAGAAAATACGCTGGTTTACTGATACCACTTTTATGGATATACAGAGTGTCCAGAAACTGAACTAACAAACGAAGACAGCAGATTCTAAGGATGATTTCATGCCGATTCGCCATATAATGGCGCGGAATATTGTGACTTTTAAAAAGTTTCATTTGTTGGACATGTGGGCATCTACTATGGCTACTTTTTAAAATTGGTTTAGTATTATACAGGGTGTCCCAAATAACCTAAAAGTATCAAAGTTATGTTTTTTTAAATGGAATGCCCTGCATATTATTGCACTTTTAGATCCTCTGATCAAATTAAGTGTCTGTTTCATTAAGGTTTATAATACCTAAACCTTAAGGTTTTTTAAATAAATTGAATTTTCTCAAAATCTAGCTTCATTTTCATCTTTCAAATACTTAGGAACTATTAAAGTCATGTTGATGAAATGAACACTAAAGTGTAAAAATAGATCATATTTGATATTCCATTTGCAATAAACTTGCAATCTTATACAGGGTGTCCAAAATTAAAACTACTCAAATAAGAACTTTAAGTTGCTATAACATATTTCTGAACTTACCTAGCAATGTACTTACTAATTACCTGTCGAATGGTATTAGGGTGTACTATACCATTTGGTGTTTTTAAATAAATGTTTTAATGTATCTAGTCGCCTATGGAATCAGAAATGTCAAATAAATTATTTTATCTGTCAATTTAATTTACTGTTCATGCTTTACTAGTGTTATTATTGATGTACAATTGTTAGTTTTGGTTTAAAATGAAGATTATTTATTCAAAAGAAGAACGTATTGATATGATATTGATCCTTGGAGAATGTCATCAAAATTCTTTATTGGCTTCTCGAGTTTATGCTGAAAGGTTTCCCATACGAAATCATCCAAGACCAGCTGCTTTTCAGAGACTATTAAATCAGTTTAAGGAAACTGGAAGTGTTAGCTACAAGAAATACGTGAAAAGAAAACCTGTCACCGAAAATGAAGAAACTATTTTTGCTATAGTTGGTTCAGTTATCGAAAATCCTAATATTAGTCAAAATCACATATCCGAAAACACCAATATTAGTCAGTCAAGTATTTCACGAGTGCTTAAAAAACATAGATTTCATGCTTATAAAATTCAGCTTTGTCAAGAGCTTTATGGAAATGATTTTGACAATAGAATTGAATTTTGCATGTGGGTGTTAGATAAAGTGGCAGCAAATGAAACATTTTTTGATAATGTGTTATTTAGTGACGAATGTACATTTCACAACTACCATTATTATTCTGACTCGAATCCCCATGAATACAGAATCATCAGCAATCAAAATAGGTGGTCCATTAATGTGTGGGGTGGAACATTCGGCCCATATTTAATAGGACCCTATTTTTTTGAGGGATCTTTAAATGGTATGATGTTTCTCGATTTTCTTCTACACCAACTTCCTGTATTATTAGAAGAAATTCCTTTAAACAGGAGAAAAACCATGTGGTTTCAATTAGATGGAGCTCCGCCTCATTATCATCACGAGGTTCGGCAATTTTTGGATACCAATTTTTAAAACAGGTGGATTGGAAGAAATGGATTTAAAAATTGGCCTCCCGGATCTCCCGATTTAACTCCTCCGGATTTCTTTTTATGGGGATACATGAAAGGAATTGTCTACAAGAGGTCTCCAACAACACCACACGATATGAAAATACGCATAAGAGATGCATTTCAAACTGTTACCCCACAAATGTTGACCAGAGTTAGCCGTAGTTTTCAAAAAAGGATATCGAAGTGTCTGGAAATGGACGGTCAACATTTCGAACACATGTTATGAATATTTTGGTAGAGATTTATCAGTGCTATTTTATTGTCATTAATGCTGTTAATGCATAATTAAGAATAATTCATAATGACTTTTATAATAATTGTAGATCATTTGACATTTTTGATTACATAGCTGACTAAGATATATTAAAACGTTTATTTAAAAAACACCAAATGGTGTACAAAACAATTATTTGGAGTTTTCTTCCAAAACGCGCAGACTTAGCTATAGTACACCCTAATACCATTCGACAGGTAATTAGTAAGTACATTGATAGGTAAGCTCAGAAATATGACGTTCCATTTACATTAATGAAGTTATAGCAACTTAAAGTTCTTATTTGAGTAGTTTTAATTTTTGGACACCCGGTATAAGATTGCAAGTTTATTGCAAATGGAATATCAAATATGATCTATTTTTACACTTTAGTGTTCATTTCGTCAACATGACTTTAATAGTTCCTAAGTATTTGAAAGATGAAAATGAGGCTAGATTTTGAGAAAATTCAATTTATTTAAAAAACCTTAAGGTTTAGGTATTATAAACCTTAATAAAACAGACACAATTTGATCAGAGGATCTAAAAGTGCAATAATATACAGGGCATTCCATTTAAAAAAACATAACTTTGATAGTTTTAGGCTATTTGGGACACCCTGTATAATACTAAACCAATTTAAAAAAGTAGCCATAGTAGATGCCCACACGTCCAACAAATAAAACTTTTTGAAAGTCACGTAGTTTGTCCACAATATTCCGCGCCAGAAATCGTGAATAACCCTGTATACAGCTGTTTAAAAGTGGCGGCAATTAGTTTTAAAGCACAAGTGATTCTTTTTTTAAATGTCGAATCATCTTAAAATTGCCCCTATTGTTTCTAAACTCTTTACAGCCGTAAACCACTTTTGGATAAGATGATATATGGCATATCTGCTGTCTTCCTGTGTCAGTTAAGTTTCTGGGCGCTCTTGACTTCTACTTTTCGCTAGTTAACGTTTTTCTGATGTTAGCTTTTAGAGCAACTTTATAAGAGCGTGGTCAGTGGTCAGACTGAAAAGAAAGATAGCCCGCGGGCTGAACTTTATTGCGTGTACGAGTTACCGATGAACCACTAGCAGTAGGAGCTGTGCAATAACCTGTTGCCAATTAGTGTTCAGACAGAAACCTCATTATTTTCGTTGGTAATGTAATGGACTAAATAAATAGGACTATCATATAAACTCTGGAAGTTTGGAGAGGAATGCATCTTTATATTCATTCACAATTAATCTTAAATTATAAATATAGGTGATATAATAATTTATGCTCATATTGGTTCTTGATTCAATATAATCGTCAACATGTTTTTATTATTAGAATATTTTATTGTTTTCGAAAAAACTTTAAACTTATTTGTTGACTTCAAACTTATTATATTATTGTTATTGTATAATTCCTGTGTAGGGAACAGTCCAGGCAAAGAAAATATTGTCTTTTATTCTCCCAGCACTTCCTCAGAATGAAATAGGAATACATACTCCTTGAATTTTTTATCATTTACGTCAAATGTTCCTCATCCAATTCAAGACTACCACAGGACAGGAACATATATGAGGATTTGTCTAGGTTAAGTGACAATTTGTGTTTTCTTAGCAGCTTAATTTGAATCCCTAAATCATGCTTTATTTTTTACTTATAAAATATATAATAATGGTAATGTACTGTAAAATGTTGACCTTCCTTAGCTTGTACAGTGAGTTATTTTATTGATATAAACATTAGGCTTAATAACACGCAAGAAACACAAAACAACTAAATATTCTGTATATATGGGTCCAAGAACTGATGCCTGAGGTGCCCCACACGAGACCTGTTCTTCACTTCTGTCAAAATTAGTACATACGAACTGCTGGCTGTGCCACAAGTAATCTGGAAACCATCGAATTTCCACATCTAGAGACCAGAAGCTATTTCTGCGTCGCTCAAACTGACATAACCATATTGAGAGGACCTAAAATTCTCTCAAGAGATTTTAATAATAGTACTTTCGGTCGGAAGTAACACGTCTTTGGACTTGAGGAAGATGATACTTTAGCGACATAAAATTAAGCATATCATATTTAAAGTATACAGGCAATTATACATCTATACCTATAAATTAAAAAAAGGTATGTTGGATTCGACAATAATTTTCCTTTATATTCTAATTTTATTTTAGAGTTCTTCTCCACAAAATTTGATTCTCTATCTGTTCAACTAACTTCGTGCCAAACTGTCAGACATGTTTCGAAATTAATATAAATATTCAGTCTTCAGTGGTTTTAATTATCAATATTTCATTATTTTTACAATGTAAATGTAAAAGAAACATCCATAATATTGACTTTGTCAATGATATTTTTATATTAGAGTTAAGATAAACTACAACTCATTTATAAACTTAAAACAGCATAAATCAAAATTAGTTTTTACGAAGTCAGTTGAACATATTTCAAATCGGATTTTGTGGAGGAGACATTTTATTTAAATAAATATAGTACCACCCCGTTTAAATTATGGATTACTTTGTTAACTATACAATTAATTTTATTTGTGTTTATTCTGTTAAAAAATTTAAACACTAATTGATTTTCATAGGATTTAACATCGATCCAAATAATGCACCGTTTTCAAACGAAATGATCTCAACTTTATCTGGCCAAATTACTGAAAAAGATCTCAATGCTTCTGTAAATTTTGCCATCAACCTAGTTGAATTTATGAAGCGATTAGAAACAAGTTTAATGTGGTCTGATATAAATGTAAGTACATTTCTTTTCCTTAAAAAACACACATTTCTTTGTACTATTTGAATTTTGGATTGTTTGTTGAAAAAAGTAATATCGGATATAAATAGTCCTATCATCTTTCGTAACTGATTCCTGCTCAAGTTTATCGCCCCAGCTATGAATGGCTTATCATGTTTCTTATTCTGATAATCTCAATGTAAACGCCAAACCTGATTTGAGGTCTGTTTACCTAGCATGTATGCCTTTTCGTTGTCCTCGAATCCTGAGTTCTCGGCATTCCAGCACCTCAGAGCCCTAAGATCAATAATTATAGGTTTCTATATCACTCCCACTATCACTAAATGATACTATTGTTCCATTCAATAATTCATGAGCAAGTTTTGTCTATTTGTAAGTTTTCACCATATAAATGATGAGCAACTAAAAGTAAAGGGAATACTAATAAATTTATTACTGTTCAGGTGAAGAGTGGCACTCCATCTCACGGTGAATACATTTCATTCGCCCCTGAACATGAAGCAGTGAAGCGCGGTCGGGACGCTTTAATCGCTTTCAAAGCGACGCTACAATTGATGAACAGCTTTTGCAATAAGTAATAGTAATCAAATAGTAGTTACACAAAACATCTCTTTTGATTCTTATTTTGTTACCATATCTACAATAGACTGTCGAGGAATAAACAGCATTTGAATCAACGAGAATGTGCCAAAATTGTGGTCCAGTTCAATATGACCAAGACATCTCTTCAGCAATCGTGTACCGAATTGTCCAAACAATGTTCAACCAAAGAGCACTTAAGCCAGTATCGGTCGATAGATGGCAGATGTAATCATCAGTCGAGAGGTGCGATTGGTGAATCATTTACAGCCTACTCGCGTTTGATTTTACCGAATTATTTGGATGGGGTACATGAACAGCGGCGATCCGTCACGAAAAAAGATTTGCCTAATCCGAGGCTTCTTGTTGATGCGCTTGTTCGTGATGATTGGAGGCCGGATGAGCATGCCACGTTGGCCGTGATGCAGTGGGGGCAGTTCTTAGAACATGATTTGAGTAGGACGGCCGTGGCGATTTCGGGTAAGTCATATAATTTGTAGGTATCTTTGTCTTTTAACATAAATTAATGTCACAAAAAATACTGCCCAAAAGTGGTTAATCAGAAACTATTGAATCATATTCCTATACAAGTTGACTTCACCATGAAATTAATTCTTTTCTCGAGAATGTTTATTCCCAGCTCAATGAGAATAGAGCAGTTGCCGGAGTATTTTGCGATTTTTCAAAGGCGTTTGATTGTGTAGATCACAGCATCCTTCTCAGGAAGCTTGAGTTTTATGGTGTTAGGGGTGCAGCTTTGGACTGGTTTCATTCTTATTTGATTGACCGAAGGCAACTGGTCAGGTTTGAGGGTGGTATGTCTGATAGTATGTGTGTGCCTTGCGGAGTGCCACAGGGGTCTGTTTTGGGTCCTGTTCTTTTTCTTCTTTATATTAACGACATTACCACTATTGGACTAGCGGGAAGCTTTACGCTGTTTGCGGATGATACGACACTCCTTTGGCATGATAGAGATGCTAATGTTGTCAAGGAAAACATTCGACGTGATTTGGGAAAGTTAAAGGAATGGTGCGATTCGAATTATCTCTCATTTAATTTATCAAAAACACATGTATTATCTTTTAATTTTAAATTTGATGATTTGATATTTGAAAATAACCATATTGATAGTCCTAATTGTGTTAAATTTTTGGGACTCCAAATTGATTTAAAGCTGAAGTTTGATGAGCATGTTAAACTGTTAGGCAAAAAGGTTTCATCTGGCTGTTATGCTTTGAGAGTTGTGTCAGGGGCTCTTGGACTGAAAGTTGCACGAAATGTGTATTTTTCTTTAGTGGAGGCGTATCTTCGATATGGAATAGCATTGTGGGGTACTTGTAGCCAAACTTTGTTTAAGAGTATATTTACACTGCAGAAGCGGGCTGTTCGTTATATGTGTAAGACAGATTTCACTGCAAGCTGTAGAGAATTATTCAAAAAACATCGAATATTGACTCTTACATCACTTTTCATTTTAGAAACTGTATGTCTTATTCATAAAAATGTAAGAAACATTAACAGCTCAGCTCCACCTAGTCACCCTTATCCCACGAGACTAGTTCAGCGGGTGCACTTGCCTATACCGAGGTCTGCCTTGGGAAAGAAATCACTCCTTTATGACAGTCGCAGAATGTACAATCATTTGCCGCCAAACTTGACGGCTGTAAAAAATCCCAAGCAATTTAGGGAGGCTGTTAAGCGCGTTCTTCTTGGGAAGGCCTATTACTCGCTGGAGGACTACTTTGCTGATGCGTGGTGATGTTTGTTTTGATTTTGTTGTGTTGATCCGCTTTTGGCTTGGTTTGATGATTTTAATGTATTATATTTTTTCTGTTCTGCTACTTGCATTTATATACATATTTATGTTGTGTTGTTATTTACATATTTTACTTCATGTTTGTTTGGGGGATTTGACATTTTACTCTTGCCTTCCTACTAACACTGACAACATAATGTAGTAGGTTTACGTATGTTTTTAAAATATTTTTGTTATATTGTGTTTTAAACGATTAATTACATAAATCTGTTGTACTTGTATACGTCTTTATTATATATTAATTTAAGTATACAAGAACTTTTGTGATTCTTTTATGACAATAAAGTTAAAGATAATAATAATAATAATTCTAGCTTTTAAGTTCTATGGAACATATGAATTTACAGTTTTTACGCGTTTGATGTTTCAGTCCATACTGATCGTGCAATTGAGTGTTGTAATGAAGAGGGTTCCAATCTGTCGCCTCGATATATTCACCCGTTCTGCTCACCAATTTATGTGCCATCAAACGATAAAGCCTATGGCGCTAAAGGTGTCAACTGTCTCAATTATGTCAGATCAGTCTTGGCGATGAGATCAGATTGCTCGTTTGGACCAGCAGATCAGGTACACGTTATATAGCAACCTAGTTAACTATTGAACATAATAATAATAATAATAATAATCTTTATTGTCTAACAGGTTAATACCCAATTACAAGACAATGTTACAAAAATATATCTATAAAAATAAGTGTAATATTCACTAATTAGATTAAATTATAATCAACATGGAATTCTATAGCTATAACAATAATATAACAAAGATTAATGACGATAACAATTCATCATAAAAAGTAGCAAGGATCACAAATTTTTTCACTATTCATATATACAAAAATACAGTTTATAAGCCGAACGGATCATAAGGTAGGTCGAGGGCCTGTAGCGTTAAAGGCGCGGAGGCAGCTCAGAAGATTATTTTTAAAAGTCGCGAGTGAATCGCCAAAATAGTTGACCATCACATGCAGTTTGTCTTTATTACATTGGTGACAAGATTGATACAGGGGAGCCTTGGTTTCATAATTTGTGCGCACATAAGGCAGTCTGAATAAATTATGATGTCGTGCGGAGTATTGAGGTAGATGAAAATTAATTTGCTCTAACAAAGACGAACAGTCGATCATACCATTCAATAATTTAAACAAAAATGTTTGGCCTGCCAAGATTCTGCGAACAGCAAGTGAGTCACTATGAAATCGTGACAATAGGTATTGATGATCAACACCTCGAGCTGGAAAATGACCAACACTCTTAAACATCAAAAACTTTAAGAACTTTCGTTGCACGCACTCTATTCTATTTATGTGTATTTGATAGATAGGAGACCAGATAAGTGACGCATACTCCAGTTTGGATCGCACGAACGTGTAGTACAGATTGAGCAAACAATTAACATCATGGAAATCCCCTCCTGTGCGCAGTACCAAACCCAAACTCTTTAGGGAGTTCTGGGTTATGTGTTGGATATGATGGTTAAATGACAAATCACTGTCAATGAGAACCCCCAGATCCTTAACTATAACTTGCCTCTCCATAGTTATGTTCTTCAGTTTGTAATTGAAATGTATTGGACTGTGACGTTTCGATATAGTTAACTGCTTGCATTTTTCAATGTTTAAGGATAGTCCATTCGTGATACACCATTGCTCAAGTTTGAGCAAATCACTTTGGAGGTTAAGACAGTCATCATAGTTATCAACAATTCCATAGAGTTTCAGATCGTCGGCAAACAGTAAAGATGGGTTATGCATGTTATTTACAACATCATTTATATATATAGAAAAAATTAATGGGGCTAATATGCTACCCTGTGGTGCTCCACTAGTCGCAGCGAATTTGTGAGAATGGAAGCCGTTATATTCGACAAATTGATACCGGTCCGAGAAATACGAATCAAAAAACTTTATTAGGTCTAAATGAAACCCAATATCTGACATCTTCTGTTTAGTGATGGAATGACCGATCTTATCAAAAGTTTTTGATAGATCGGTATAAATTACATCAACTTGGGAGCCAACGCCAACCGCTCTGTAGACATCCTGCATGAAACACATCAAGTTTGTAATAGTTGATCTATTCTGGAAAAAACCATGCTGTTGCGGTGCAATGCGATGTTTAACTTGGCTGAATATTTTTTCGTGGAGAATGGTTTCAAAAACTTTAGCGAAATTGGACGATAACGAAATAGGGCGATAGTTACTTATGCGGTCTGTTTGAAGGGACTTGTGAATGGGACAAACTCGGGCCGTCTTCCAGCTATGTGGAAACTTCTGTGACTGTAGGGACTTATTGAATAATATAAGTAGGGGTTTGGAAAGAGAATATGCACAATCACGTAGGAGAAATGAGGGAATGTTATCCGGTCCTGAAGTCATTTTGTTTTTGAGCTTTTTTAACGCCCTTAGGACATCATCTTCCTCCAGCATTCCAATTGAAACAGTATTATTAAAGTTTTCAGACTCAACAAACTCAGTATTTCCAGACGCAACGTACACAGATCCGAAGAACTCGGCAAATGAGTCGACTATCGCTTGCGGGCTCGATACCTGCTCGCCTGACATATTCACCATCACACCGGGTATACGTGATTTACGTTTTTTATTTTGAATAAACTTCCAAAATTCTTTAGGGTCAGATTTGATTGCACCCTGCACGCGTAGCAAATAGTCACGGTATTCACCATCTATAGTAATTTTTACTTTGGCACGGAGGGCACAAAACATGTTGAGGTAGTGTTGAGATTTGGTTGATTTCCATTTTTTGAAATACTTAGATTTTTGTTTAATTTCTCTGATCAAATCATGACTAAACCAGCATGGGTAGGTATGCGTCCTTTTACGTATACCATATCTTGGCACACACATATCAAATATGAGTGTCAATCTACGGTAAAATTCATCAGTGGCCTCATTTATGTCACTTATATCGTTTAAAGATGACCAGTCACATAGTAAGATCTGCTCATATAACAATGCGAAATTTGCCATCCTGAAATTATATTTAATATTTTCACCACCTGGGACGAAGCTCTTTTGGTGCGATTCCTGTTTGGCAATTAGGGAAATAAGGAGCGTTGGATGGTAATTATCCTCAGGTACCAATGGTTGGTTGCAGGAGGTTACTTCACAATACACATTACATAAGACAAGATCGAGCAAATGACCATGTTGGTTGAACACTCGGTTATGTTGTGTAAGGTCGAAGAATGAGGTAAAGTTTTGAATTAATTCAAGATGAGGATTAGTGGTGGTATCAGCTGACACGTTTACTTCGTAGTGTACATTAAAGTCTCCCATAATCAGTATTCTTGAAGATAAAATGTTAGGAAAGTTTTCAAGGCACTCGAACAATCTACTATATTGGTCAACACTTACATTCGGTGGGATGTATACACAGAAACAATAAAAGGAGTAATTACACGTATAAATTTTGCATCCAATGATGTCAATACAAGTTGGAACTAGAGAATAATTCTCTGAATTTAATGGTTTGGATTGTAAATTAGAACTCACAGCTAAAAGTACACCTCCGCCGCGAGAAACACCCAAGGCCTCAACGTCACGATCCTTTCTATAAACAATATAGTTATCATCAAATAACTCGGCATCCTGTAGGCTGGGTTTGATCCACGTCTCGGAAAGCGCAGTGATGTGATAATGGGCATCGCAGACTGATCTGTAGAATGCGTTGGTTTTGGTGTTTAGACCTCTCACATTCTGATATATAACAATTAGATGCAAATCACTCCTGTTAGACGTCAAAGTTAGTTTAAATTATGTGCAATGATTTTAGGAACTCCCTTAATATACTTTATTTTGATGTTCGATTCCCCTGCAATCTAATAATAATAATAATAATGTCTAATATCCACTTTCTTTTGGTGTTTAGATGAATCAAGCAACGCATTTCTTGGACGGTTCTCAAATCTACGGTTCTTCAACAAGTAAATCAGCATCATTACGTTCGTTTATCAACGGAAAATTAAACGTTCAATATGAAGATGGTGCGGTATATTTACCACAGTCACCTAACCGAACTAGGGATTGTCAGTTGACATCAAAGAATTCTACATGTTTTAAATCTGGCGATTCGCGTGTTAATTTCCAACCACAGTTGACAGTTATGCATACAATATGGTTTCGAGAGCATAACAGGATTGCAGATGAGTTGTCAATGTTGCATAGGCACTGGGATGATGAAACTTTGTTTCAGGAGAGTAGAAGGATTGTAATAGCTAAAATGCAGCACATAACTTACAATGAATGGCTCAGCGCAGTGTTAGGTAATTTTTGACTGGTTTTCTTAACATTATGTATATAATTATAATTAAACAAACAAAAAATTCTTCAAATAAGTTGACAGAATATATCATTGATATAAAGAGAAATGAAAATATTATATTTATAGCATTAATTATACTTTTGATTGCTGTTAGAGCCAAAATATGTACATCGCATCCAAAATCTTGAAGGCTATAATGATAGTATGGATCCATCTGTTAGCAACAGTTTCGCTAATGCTGCTATGAGGTCGCTCAAGTCACTGTACGATGGCAAATTGAGGTTTGAACTAAAAAAAAAAATGAAATAAATTGGCCAATTGATTGAATAGTGAATTCGGCAATCCAATTTCTCTGGTATACTTACTAGAAAATCATTTTAATTTGACATATTCTCAGTGTCTATCGACAATGCACGAAACATCAGGAAGCTATTTTGGATTGCCTAATACATTGAAACTTAAAGTTTAGACCTGATTTAATAAAATAATTATTAATTCACTAACTAATTAACTGCTATCTATACTTTTTTTCAAATAGCTGACAGTTCGGAAGAAAACTAGGTTTAAACTTTAGGTAAATTTACAGTACAGTTGGTGTATTTTGATGTTCAGTATGCAAAAAAAAATACTTTTTTTATTAGGTTATATAATGAGGATAGAACAATAAACGAATCAATAAATCTGAGAAATTATTTCTATAATCCAACTATAATCAATCAACATGGTGTCTTAGATGATTTATTAAGAGGGCTGGCCACTCAAAATAGTCAAAAATTGGACATATTTTTTGCTAAAGATGTGAGTTAAGTATTACAATTATTGATACAACATAAGTTTATTTTCAAATATTGTAGCTCACTGATAATTTATATACGAATGGATATTACGGGTTTGATGCACTCAGTTTTGACGTTCAAAGGGGTCGTGATCATGGATTACCTACGTATGGGGTGTTTAGACAGGTGTGTGGCCTAGGGGCTGTAAAGAGTTTCAACGATCTGTCAGACATATCAAAAGAGGTAAATATGACAAATAGTAAACTATTTGTTAACGTACCCAAAAACTTACAGAATTCCCCAAAAAGGTACGTAATAATTATTATGTTACAGCATGTCAAAGTATTGTCTGACCTGTATGCAAGCGTTGAAGATGTCGATGTAATCATTGGTGGATTATTGGAAACAACGCCAGTAAATGGAACTATATTCGGTCCAACATTCTCATGTATTGTAGCCGATCAATTTATGCGTACCAAATTAGGTGATCGGTACTTCTATACCAATATGAATCAACCCAAGCCTTTTACAATTGAACAGTTAAACGAAATACGTAAAGTTACACTGGCCAGAGTGTTTTGTGATAATAGTGATGATATTCTTACAATGCAGCCTAACGTTTTCCAAGTTATTAGCAAGAGGTATGCAACTTTAGATATTGTTAAGTTTATAATACACAAGAACTTTACAAGTCAGAATATTAGCCATAATGGTAAATTTTATATCAGGTTTTATTTACCGAAATCTTTCATTCTCTATTTTCTATTAAGTAAGCCCATCATTTTGGTACGTACCGACTACATATATACATAATTAATTTGTGATAATAATAATACTCTTTATTTCTACAGTAACAAATTGGTGGACTGCGAAAAAATTCCAAAGATGAGTTACAAACCATGGCTGGAATCCGCAGCAACTACTGTTATTCCATAATAAGGTTTTGCATTTGAATTGTAACTGAAATTTATTTATACAAGTTGTTAAATTTAATTCGCATAATGCCTTGTACCTTGAATATTTATCTTTTCTTCTTAAATTACTAAAGACTGATAATAGCTGATTTTTATTATCTTTAAATATAAAAATTGATACTGTTAACTTAATAAAGGCGGGTTTAGCCAACTAATAATGCATAATGCATAATTTTAGTGCATAATGGATAATTTTTAAAACATGGCATTTACATGTACCTGTTTATACAACTAATAGTGTATAATTCATAATTTTCGTTCATAATGCATAATGCATAAGGTTGGGAACTTTCAACTTTATGCACTAAATGATGCAATGAATATCACTACGCATGCGCCGCAAATAAATTATAAACACTTACATAACCTCAATTTACAAAATAAACTAAATAATAATTGAAAATGTGATAATTAACAGAATTTTTAATTTGAAAGCTATTAAAACATAAATAAGTCCAACACAAAGTAATAGCATTATCTTTAAAGACAATGGTAATAGGTTAACCTGCTGTCTGGTCAATTGTCACTTTTCGCTTTATGCATAAAAGTTATGAGTTGGATAAACACCTATATTTTGTTGTGAATTATCGATTATGCACTATGTATTGAGCATTATTCTTTATGCATTATGCACTATCCATTATTAGTTGGCTAAACCCGCCTTAAGGAATATTAAAGACATGGAAATCTGTATAGGTATATTTTGATATTAAAAAGTGTTTTACATTAGTAGAGTATTTAAGTGATATTACATAAATATAAATAGTTTAATATAAAATTAACGAATGGCTTTCGTGTATATTTATTTGTTCATTATTTATTTGGATATTATTAGAAAATATATATGGAATTTAAAATTAATTATATAATATTTCTGGAATCATAGATAAAATAGACCTGTTTAATTTATGCTAGAATAAACAGCCAATATTTCCAATTAATTACTGTCAACACCCTTACGACGTAATGATGATCTCTATTATTTATATTTTGTTTACCAGCAGTGAATATTTTGAATTTGTTAATGCTATTATGTATATTTTGGAATCAATCAAGTATAAGTGACAATAATAAAAAATGGGTACCTAAATAACTTTTTGTTGTAAGTTAGTAGCTAGGATAAGTGTTATCTTTGTAAATTTTGTAACATTATTTGTTTTTTTTTTATTAAAATGCATATTTATACATATCGCAGTAATTTGTTTTATTGGGAATGTTATCTATAAAAAAAAATTAGTATATTATGCAACGATCATGATGTAATGATGGTTATTAAATACAGAAGCATCAACCGGGATACGAAACGAGTCGCGAATGTGAGTTTCGTATGGTTTATGCGAGTGTATTAATAACAATTACATGAGAGTTGCATACGCTATTTTTTCTACACCCGATGAATAATAAATGTATTGACAAACGTCAAATGCACAGGATGCTGCGCCAATAACATTAGCCCATGTTGGAAGTTGTGCTGCGGCTAGACAATGCTACTTCCATGCTTTACGCGTACCTACAATTCAATGGACGCATTCAGATCGGTATAGCCTAAATTGACACTGCCTAACACCAAGTGCTATACTCAGCAACCCGTTTAGACAAATCATAGCTGTATAAAATCCGCTGAATCAGTGTGCCGGTCTAAATGCGCCCAATGATCTTTACAGATATCTCGTTTTTCGCTTGTCTTTTTTTTGTCATGCGTTGGTTAACCTGTTAAATTTGAAAAATGCCTGACATGTCTTGCGGGACTATTTGAATAACTATTGCAAAGCGGGATTAAAAATCCTATTGCGGGACGTCCGCAGAATCAGTGACTTTTGGCCGCCTTAAACAAAGTTGTTACAAAATGGGAGATATTGTTCAATTCATATACCTAATTCAAATTTTAGGAATAGAAATTTTTCTATTGGCATGGCGGTTAGCACCAACAGTTTTAGACAGCAACTAACCAGTGTTGTTGCTGGCAAAAAATTTTTAGTAATAGAAAATGGTGTCTAATTGTAATAAACGTAATAGATTTATGTTTAAAAAGTAATAGAAATGTAACAAATAGAAATACATTATAGGTTTGTTTTCACAAGCGTCAGGATTCTGCGCAAACCGCACGTCAACAACGTTATGCTCAGAATCCAGACTATTTCTGACCCTTGTGGGAACAATCCTCATAACAATCTTATATTAATAATATCCAGAGATAGTTCATATCTCTGATAATATCGTAAACCCGTCATGGATATTTCCCTAGAAAAGAAAGAAAGATATATGACAACAAAAGGAAAACAATAGACAAGCCAAACATTTAGATCACAGTTCTAACCGTATTAAACTGTGTTTAGATGTAGGATCTAGGGCGCATGACATAAATACAAACGACGATGTTTTATTTTATTGGTATCGAGATTTTTTTAAAAAATGTCGATAATAACAAGATTTGTTATGCAGCTCTCTGTTTTCTGATCACAAACCTAAAAAATAAAGCAACAGTTTTTTTTGGTCTCTTGCGATTCTCTATTAGCTATGCGCGTCAAAGATTAAAGCACTACAGAGCATATTTTTTTAGGCTGTGGCTCTAATTTAACTGTAAATTATATTAATAAGTATGTGTTACTTACTTATCCATAATTAAATACAATATGTTAATGAATAAACGCAATAAATATAATATCACTAAAACACGTAATTCCAATTTACTCGCCATGGGTAATTCCCCGAATATAGGTGTAATGTGTAATGTAAAGATTATAAAATTAACTAGATGCGACCACTGCAATATGTTCCTGCCGACCATATTATATAGGAAGCCATGTTGAAGCTAACTGATTTGGAATATCTAATATTTTAGAAAGAGATATTTAGTAGGAAACTGTATAAAGTTTATGATTTTGGCAAGTAATTTTTTTTCAAATTTTAATTGAATTTGAAAGTAATAAAAAAGTAATAGAATCCATAAAAAGTAATAGATTCTATCAAATTAGAGAAATGTCGTAATAAAGTAATAGACGATAGAAAAAGTAATAGATTTGTTACAATTGTAATAGCAATAACAACACTGCAACTAACATTTGGGAAAAAATAAACCTTGGATTTGGTTTGCATTAACGTTCCCTAACGTTAAGTGCTGCCTAAATTGCAAACGGCCAATTATATAATCTCATCTTTAATATGCAAATTATCAATATTTATGTTCTTAGCAACATCATTGTCTTTATAATAAAGACAATGGCAACATATATTGCTAATGCTAAGCGGTCTCGCCTAAACTAAAAAAAAGAAGAAGAACAAACGTCAATTACGTCATCAACAGTAAGCTATGAAAACCAAGATGGTCTCGGGCGTTTAAAAAAGAATTAATTCCGAAAATAAAATAAAAATAAAAACATTTCTATCAACAAGGCAACTAGTTTAAATTAATTAAATTCACAACTGAGTGCAATATTATTCATTATTTATTAAACAAGGTAGGTGTGTCATTGTTGTTTTATCATTATTTTGCATCTTTCATTATGTATGAAACTAACGGTATTGTATTATTTGTCATAACACCCAATATAGGTATGAATTTTAATTTTTTAAGTATGAAATTCATTCGCTTTTATTTATATAAAAATAAACTTATTTGTTGTGATAATCTAAACAAATAACACGTGGAATTTTCCGGACAAACTCGGTATTGTGTCTGCATTCGTAAACATTGATTTTCAACAAAACGCAAGTCCATTTTATTGCCATTTTAGTTTCATACTGTGATCTGGTGGTGATTCATACCGTTTGCCCTTAGTTAATGTTTCTAATTAAATCATGGAATTACTTACAGATAAAAAACCAACAATGAGTGATCGAAGAGCAGAATTGGAACGGAAAAAAGCCAAACTACAAGCACTCAGAGAAGAGAAAGACCGCCGTCGTAGGGAAAAAGAATTAAAAGATGTTGAGGAGGCCACACATAGGGCCATAATGGGCGGTGGAGGCGATAGAAAAGAACTAGATGAGATGCTAAGTTCGCTTGGTGTTGCACCGGTATCCGATATTTTGTCTAGTTTGTCGAATTCCAATTCGTTAACACCGGAACAGAGCTGCAATCATACGCCTGATGCTTCGTTGCAACATAATAGTTTACCAAACAAGTAAGTGGTTTTTCGTCATTTTTAATAAACAAGAGAGACTATATTCCCGTGTTAATATTCCTGATTAAAAATTATGTTTAATGCATTAAGGAACTTTAAAATTAAATTACTTTTTAGGACAGATACAATTATTTCTTCAACAAATCCATTATCTATATATAGCCTTGGATAAACATTTTTTTCTAGTGTACAAGAAATGAGTACTCATATAACCATTTTTTTTAGTGTGATAGCTGTAAGACGAAAAGTCCCACAATTAAGTGTTGTACCAGTGCAATCAACAAATATTCCCCCAAAAGAAATTGTCACATACACAAAACAGACACAAACTACAGCTACTGGACATGAGTTGCGAGATGGTAAGCGATTTTGTTCGAAATATTTTCAATCTTTGTTTTTGCTTTTGAAAGTGCATTTTATAGTTTTTGGCATCGATTTACTATACTAATTGTGTTTCGTACATTTGAGTTACTTATGTAAAATTAATCGGTAATGTAGAATAGAATAAAGGGAAGAGTTATATTGTATCTCGAATTTTACAGTTTTTATAATTATGTTATACAAATATAGGTTCGTGAGGTATAATTGTGGTCATAGGGTAATGTGGGGTATTCCTTGTTGGTCGTGATTAGTTTCTTCCCTGTTGACCGTAAAATTATCGTCGATATTTTCTATTATTTTTAGATTACTTTTATAAAACACTTTATTTTGTTTCTAACTCGTAGAGCACCATTTTATTGAAGTGAAAAAAATGAAATAAGTAAAAAAGAACAAAATTTATGAAGTGCTATTTTAATGTGTTCTTATAATATTCTGATTTTTATTCTTTGAGCTTTTAATAAAATATCTACTAATAAACGAAAATTTGCAAAAACATATTTTGTATTTCCTATGCTGCATTTGCTGCAGATTATTATGGATATTCTTGGAAAAAATTGTGTAAGTACTGACCAGAGACCTACATTATTTGTTCTTTTTTCCTTATTTGTTAATATACAACAATAATTATTATGTTTTCTGATAAAAACATTACTTCATGTATTGTTAGTTTGATTCTCCACATTTTTGTTTTTTTGATTTTGTTAAAAAAACAAATGCTTACAAGGATCTTCATCTTCTTCTTCACCTCTTAAAGGTTATATGGAGGACTGGTGGAGGCCACGAAAAGGTACAGTGCGCACGTATATTATTAGTTAGAATTAAAGGCACAATTAATATGTGACTATCCCTTTTGTGACTATCATTTTAATTAAATAAAGTTTGAGAATTATTTGGAAAAAATTGAATTTATTTAAGTAGCTGTAATGTTACTAAAGGGCTATAAATGAATTTTTATGTTGCGCACTGTTTATATTACAACATTTTCACTGCTTTTATTTATTTGATCAAATAACGCTTTTAACATTTATGTTTCATATTAATTTAAGAAATATAACTAAATAATGCTTTGCTTTCTTTCGCTTCTTATATTATTATTATTATTTTAAAATGTTTTCTACTTTATCATACAATTGTTTGTTTAAACAATAATAAGTATTAAAGAAATGCTACATCTGTGACTATAATATAGACATCTAAATATAATTTTGTTTGTTAACATCTCAGCTCAATCAAAGAGTACCTTCATCTGAAAAGATATTTAATTGCCAAAAATTATGATTATTGATTATGTAAAGCGTTCTAAGCTTCAAGCAGCAAATTGTCATCGCAGACAATGAAGTTGTCGTCTTCTACACACTAGCTCTACCGCAACCGTGTTCCCTACACTTGCACTTCAATTTCTTCCTGCTGTTTTCACATCATGACTAAGATTATGTGAACCACAGTTTTAGTGCTCGAATACATTTCCATAAAAATAGCCAACGTTTCCTTATCTGCTTGAAGCATGTATGTAGCCATGATAAAATTACAGAGTTTACTAAACTACCGTCATCAAATATTCCGCCTCGCTTCTCGCTACTGCTGCGGACTAGAACACTAAAAATGAGAATGAGGTTCGAAAATATACAAACTTGTTTGCAATAAATTTAGTATCTATTTCATGTCATTATTTTTTTTTAATCTTTTTCACTCTGTGGCATGTCCCAAACTTTGCGCCCCTGTTATCATTTAATTGTTGTATATATATATATTATATTGCATATAAAATAATTCATTATAAAACAGTTTTAATATATTTTCTTTTTCTGTTTTAATTCTCCAGCTCATGCTACTGATTATTACGGTAAGTTTATGATTATTATTACTTCTTTTCTATTATTTATACATAGAGCGCTTTTATATTTATCACACATCACATAAAATAAAATATGAAATCATTTTCCCTTTTCTATGTTCCTTTAGTGATTATTTATTATTAGTTTTGAGATTTTGACTGTTGAAAGTGGTTTTCAATATGCAAATGGAACGCAGGGTTTTTCTGAAATATTTGCATCTTACATTTTCTTAACTGTTGTCTTGGTCTAACATATTTTCAGGATGGCGACGTTGTCCCTTCTAACAAAAATCAATTAATACGAGGCACGTTTTTTTAGTAAGTATCGTTTTGCGATTCCGCCGCCGCAGCGCTACGGTCGGCGTTCCACGCATGCGCGCTGGTTACCTACATCTCTTGTCAACGCACTGACGCCATTACAGTCTGATTCCTCATTGTATACGTTGTTTACTGAGTGTTTAAGATGCCTCCGACAATCGTGAGTCCCGCCGATTGTGAAGTACGGGCTGTTATACGATTTCTTAGGCGTAAAACCGATCGATATTCATCGTGAGATCTGTGAAGTTTACGGACAAAACATTATGAGTGATGGAATGGTAAGGAGTTGGGTGAGAGCATTTAACGATGGCCGCACAAATGTGCATGATGAAGAACGGAGTGGGCGTCCTTCGGTCGTTAATGAAGATTTGGTGCAGAAAGTGGAGGAAAAGGTGAGAGAAAACAGACGCTTTACAATTTCATCAACGTGCGACTGCTTGCCTCAATATTCTCGTAGTGTTTTGTATCGCATTGTGACCGAGCACTTGAATTACCGGAAATTGTGTTCACGTTGGGTTCCAAAAATGTTGACGGATTTGCACAAAACCCAACGTTTAGGCAGTGCATTGACTTTCCTTGAGCGGTACCACAATGAAGGTGAAGATTTTTTAGACCAAATTGTTACTGGTGACGAAATATGGGTGGCCTACGTCACACCAGAATCAAAACAACAATCCATGGAATGGCGACATTCATCATCACCCAAAAGAGTGAAGTTTAAGCAAACAATTTCTGCCCGGAAAATCATGTGCACAGTTTTTTGGGACAGAAAAGGAGTATTGCTAGTGGAGTTTCTGCCTCGTAATGAGACAATCAATGCAGCGTCTTATTGTGAGATATTGAACAATCTGCGTCGTGCAATCCAGAACAAAAGACGTGTCAAGTTGAGTAAGGGTATCGTTTTGCTGCATGACAATGCTCGTCCACATGTGGCTAATCGGACCAAAGATCTCATCAAATCTTTTAAATGGGAAACTCTAGATCATCCTCCATACAGCCCTGATCTGGCGCCCAGCGACTACCATTTGTTTCTGCACTTGAATAAACACCTGGGTGGTCAGCGTCTTCAAGACAATAACGAGGTCAAAACATTTGTGATACAGTGGTTACCAAGTCAGGCGGCAGAATTTTATGAGGAGGGTATTCAAAAACTGGTGCCACGTTATGACAAGTGCCTCAATATTCACGGAAATTATGTAGAAAAGTAGATTAAGGTACAGGCTTTCATGTAAAAATCAAATTATTGCGATATCTTTGCACGTCTTTTTTTAATTCCAAAACGGTACTTACTTAAAAAACATGCCTCGTATATATAATTCCAACAAGGCCCTAATTAAAGGCCTTGTGTGATATGCAGTCGATTTCTCAGCGCAGTTAAGTACAACGGGCCTAAACTACCACCAAAACATCAACTTTCAATTAATCGAGAATTAAGTTTGTTTAGGCTCATATTTGACACAAATTATTTATCTCGAAATAGGACAATATTATTTACAAAAAAATGTTTCAACATATTGGAAATATTTTAGATCTAGTCTAAGGAAGTGTAAGATGCGAAAGTTTCAGAAAAATCCTATATACCTGCTATGAAAAAGATGAATCTCCCACATTATCCCTGAATTCCTTGTTTTTGCGTGGAGTGTCTAATTCTTCGATAGAGTCTGACGTCACTTTCAACTGTCAAAGTGTCTTTACACTGTTCGTCGCGGTTATTTTGCAAGGGTTTGGATTGTTCAAGCTTAAGTTTATTGGTGTAAATTTTGGTAAATGCATGTTTTTGACTAACACATTAATAACACTGACTAATGTATTAACTTTAATTATATTTGAATCGAAGTTAGTGTATAGAACAATTTATTCAAAATTATTATATATATTTTGATTTGTAAAATTTCATCACCTAATTCAATTGTTTTTCCTCCATTTACAAGACGAATACAATCTAAATCCTGGTCTAGAATGGGAGGATGAGTTCACAGGTAGGTGGCGCTGCAAGCTTTATTGTTTTTTTACATTATATTTAATTTGATCTTTTATCTTTGACATCTTAATGTATTTTCGATTTGTAAATATTCATTCTTTAATTTTGTTAGTTGTTATTGCTTGAATAGGCTGCTTTTTAGCTAGCGCTTTTAATAGTGTGCGATGATAATTAAAATTATTAACGATTTTGTTACTTGTGAATTATTTAATTTAACATAAATTAGTGCGTATATTTTATAAAATGTATTCTTGCCCCGTCAATTTGCTATCGAGATGCGAAGGAATTAGCAAAATTAATTAGGAATCTGATGAAAAATTATATTTAAATAGATTTTGTTACCAGATTTAGAAACACAACGTTTCGCCATCTAAATGATACTTTCTTCAGCACTCGAAGTGCATAATACTTTAATTACGATAAAAACACATTCGGTGTCGTTATTGTTTTATAATGCCCTTTTTACTAAATGTTTTTAGTTTTGAAAAATAATAGTTATTTGACTAAAATAGTATCCACTTAGAATTATGGTTTGTTACATAACGTTACATAAACAACTCTTAGCGAAACGAAGCCGAGTTTATCAATCAAGTGATTATTGTTTTTGTAAAAATGTCTAAAGCACACCAAGACAGAAAAATGAAAAATTGGGACCTAAGTGAACCAGATGTTGTATTTTTTAAGGTTCCGGATCCAAAGAGCTAAACCTGTATTGTCTGTCTGTTCAAGAGTCTACAGGGCAGCGTCAGGTATAATTTCGCTGATTACGCGTTTTGTTATAAAAGAATAAGACGTTAAAAACTTATTCTAAGGGAGACTGATAGATATATAAGACGTAATGGCTAATATAAGCTAATAATGGGGACGCTGTCTTAAACTCTACTGACCGCGCTGATGTACACTAGGATTACTGAATAATACTCAAAATTAGTTAATTAGTGCTACTTTAATCTTTATTTGTTTTGTTTAATTTACTCACGTAACAGCATGTTGTGTTGTTATAATATAGATAGCCAGTTGAAATATTAACAGAAGTAGTCTTGCTATTATATCTTTACCCTTTAAGCGAGGTTTCAATTTCATACATCGTTTTTGAGCGTTTTTTACAGGCTACATTAAAAATGTTTGGCTTAATTTCAAAGTGATCATTTTGCTGTTCATAAAAAAACTATAGTAATACGTAGGTCATTATTCCTTTCTCACAACTCTACACTTTTGAAACAGAGGAATATTATCTATCTCAACAAATGAACAAATTGGGACTAGTTTCGGCTTAAGCTATCATCAGGCTCAAAAGAATATTATCAAAGTGCAAACCGAAACAAACAATAGTTAAGTCGTAATGAAATGTATAGTAATTCTAAAATTTGTTACTACTATACTAATATCAAAATTAAATAACAATATTCATAAAGAAAAAGTTCTTATTTTTAATATTCAAACGCCCAAATAAGTATTATAAATAAAAAACTATTTAAAAAAATCTTTTTTCTACGACTGTCTTTAAATGCCTTTATTATATGTTCAATCATGATTTGGAAATGTAGTACATTGTAATGCTGTTTATCATTTACCCGTGCGTAATAATATTTCCAACTAGTCACCTAGCAACTAGTGGGAAATATTATTACGCACGGATAAAATTTCCTGGTAATGACAAAAGTAGCGGCGGGCATGAAAAATCACCATAGCAACGCCGAAAATACAAACACCAAATTGACAGTTTTAGTATTTATAATTATTAATAATCATAATTAAGTATTTCGCTAATTTCAAAACCCATAACACCACCTAGTCAATTTAATACTTCTAATTTATCGTATTTAGGCTTATACGCTAACAACGGTAAGTTTCGAAAAACAAATATTTTCCTAAAAATTATGTTAAATTTATTCAAAAGCATTAAAACAGTCGTAGAAAAAGTATAGTGTGAAACTCACATGAAATTACCAGTTCCTACTCGTATGATTTGCAGCACTCGCCTGCGGCTCATGCTGCAAACGATCATACTCGTAGGAAATATATGTCATTTCATGTTCGTTGCACAATATACTATTTCAAAACTAGTGTAGTGAGTTATTACTATAGTGTCGAACTAAATACTTTTCACTTTAATAAACGTAGATAATTAATATAATATTTTCAACTTGGCGAACAGTCGTCACAATGAAGTTATGCCATACATGTTTCGGACACCACAGGTTCCATCATCGCTGGCTCACAATACATTTCATAAATTACTACATATATGGAATAATTTTTGATTTTATTTACACTTTCAAATTATTTTCAAATCTGCATGTTTTTTTATATTTGATCTTACAATTTAAATAAATAGCTACGTTATTCTTTTTATTAACTTTCATATTTCAATAGTTTTAATTCTGATGCATGCATTTATGTCTTACCTTTAACTGATTTTTAACAATTTAAAAAATACCCAGCGCCATCTAGTTAATTTCAATATTATGTTATTGTTCATACCAACCACAGTCATCCTCACATACTATAATGAAAATCACCTTTCTAACATCGACCTCATCCCTTTTTTCAACCATCCCATCTGTCAGTGAATGTGCCTAATAATTCACCATAGTTTTGACGTATGACGAAGGGGAAGAAGAGGACAACAGCCTGCCCCATCTGGGCAGTTATGGTAGCAAATTACCACCGGGAATACTACCGCACGGTCTTCCGCAAGTCAAGGAGGTCCAGCCGGCAATTACTGCTGTGGAACAGGAACACAAAAAGGAAGAAGTTAAGGAAGGTGAGTATTAATTTAAAATATTACACGGTACATCCATATACAGCAGTTTAAGGCTATTTAACTTCGATGTAAGGATGCATTTTACGAGTCATATTAATGTTTGTTATTACTGATTGGTGGTACTTTTTTGTAGTACGTGAATTAAGTGAAGAGGAGAAGCAAATGATAATTCTATCTGAAGATTTTCAACATTTTGTCGATCGAGCTGGGCGAATTATGGAGCGAGCTTTGTGTGAAAGTGTTGACATTTACACAGATTATTCAGGTAAAACATATAATATAATGAATTTATATTTTTTAATGTTTTTCTGCTCCAAACGTCTTATAAAAATAAGTTTCAATTAAGATCACCTAATAACATAACAACACGTGTTATGATAATTGATTAGCCTAGCATATAAATTTTTTAGGCATTGGTGAGGAGGCGCTAGATGAAAAATGCCACCAACGCATATCATTTAATCGCGCATTTTTCGACGAGAAGTGGTCGAAAAACCGTTGCGTTACATCGTTGGATTGGTCACCGCAGTTTCCTGAGCTTCTCCTAGCCTCATATAACCACAACGATGAATCACCGAACGATCCCGATGGTGTAGTTTTAGTGTGGAATACGAAATTCAAAAAAACTACACCAGAGTATATATTTCATTGTCAAAGTGCTGTGTTGTCCACGACGTTTGCGAGATTCCATCCGAATCTGATTTTGGGCGGGACATACTCGGGACAAATTGTTTTGTGGGACAACAGGGTGCAGAAACGGACACCTATACAACGGACGCCGTTATCAGCTAGTGCGCATACTGTGAGTATTTGATTTAATTGATAGTATTGAAGGCCGGGTCCGCTTATAACGAATGTCACGTTTTTATGGCTTAGGCCCATCTGATCTAATGATTTCCGATATTAAATTCATACAACACTGGCTTATTATGTTTATTTTCTGTATTATTAGTCTTCAATGCAGTCAAGTACTTTTATATTCTGTACCAGTTTGTACAAATCCTTAACTGGGTGTTTATTAAACATTTCCGGTCTCCTATTGGTTTCCCGTAAAGTGCTGTTGGTTGCAATTCACCGCCTCGCATTCACATAGTACATGTGCGTTTGTAGTTCCTTCTTGCATAATCTGCATGTAAATCCAATTTTATACCGGAATTATTTTACTGGTGCATGATCACTCATGAAACCTGTTGTTATCGTCAACTTTTCCTATCTGTAAAGGTTTTACCGTGTTCCGATCTGGGTATATTCTGCGGGATGACGTGATTTGACACCTGCCATATCCTAATTGGTATATATGAGAAAGCAACGGCGTGTGTAAGATTACACAAACAAACAAACACAAGAACATTCCGAATGGAACAAGGTGTACGTCAAGGAGATACCCTCTCTCCAAAGCTGTTCACCACACTGCTCGAATATGCCTGTAAGAAAATCGAATGGGGGGAAATGGGCCTAAATATAGACGGTGAAAGATTAAATAACTTAAGATTTGCAGGCGATATCGTCCTTATCACCGACCGTATATATCAAGCGTCCATGATGTTGGAAAAATTATACAATGCTTCCAAGGGAAGTTGGCCTAAGAATTAACTTTGCAAAGACGCAAGTCATGACAAACCTAGTCCCCAGTGAAAACATAACTGTTGGAAGCAAATCTATTGAACAGGTCACCGCCTACAAATATTTGGGTCATGAGATCCGAATAGGACGGGACAACCAGACGTGCGAACTTCTCCGGAGAGTAGGTTTGGGGTGAACATCTTTTGGAAGATTAAAGTATGTTTTCAAGTCGGATATTCCCATCAGTCTAAAACGAAAGGTATACAATCAGTGCGTATTGCCAGTGATGACATACGGAGCCGAAACATTGACGCTTACAAAAAAGGCAGCAAAGAAACTGCGTGTCACCCAACGGGCGATGGAGAGGGCTATTCTGGGTATTTCCCTCAAAGACCGAATACCAAACGAGATTATTCGCCAAAGAACAGGTGTTATAGATGTAATTGAAAAAATAACAACTTTAAAGTTGAACTGGGTCGGCCACGTAGCTAGAAGAACTGACGGAAGATGGTCTAAAAAACTATTGGAGTGGCGCCCGAGGCACGAAGCTTATCGTAGTAGAGGGCGCCCCGCACACGATGGACCGATGACATCAAAAGAATCTGTGGTAATTGGATACAAATGGCTCAAGATAGAGAAGAGTGGCAAAATAAACGAGAGGCTTATGTTCAGCAGTGGACTACTATTGCTGAGTGATGATATCCTAATTCATCATTTAGACCAGTTAGTTATCCGGACAAAGAAAATTTGGGACCACTTTAAGTAAAATGTTTTGAGAATATAAACACTTCGATAGCAACATTGAGTTTTAAAAACAGTCACACAGATTATATACAGTCTTTGCTTTTAATGTATATCGTTATTATTATTTTTGTAATTTTAGCACCCAGTTTACTGTGTCAGTGTAGTGGGTACACAAAATGCACATAATCTCATCAGTATATCTACGGATGGACGATTGTGTTCATGGTCTTTAGATATGTTAGGTCAGCCACAAGAGATTTTGGATTTGCATCGTATGCAAAGCAAACCGGTGGCTGTTACATGCTTAGACTTTCCTAGTTCGGATGTTAATAATTTCGTTGTGGGATCTGAGGAAGGTGAGAGGAAAATTATTCTTATTATTCATTGTATTCTAATAAACATATGTTTTAGTTTGGAGGTGAAATTAATTTTATTTTAAATATTTAGGTGCTGCATATTCAGCATGTAGGCATGGTGCTAAAGCTGGTATCACAGATACGTACGATGGTCATCAAGGACCGATAACTGGTATTAGTGTAAATGCTGTTCAAGGCGGCATTGATTTCTCACATATGTTTTTAACATCGTCTATTGATTGGACGATAAAGCTTTGGAGTTTGAAGGTATGTAATAAAATAAGCAATCCAGAAACTACACTTTTTGGTTTAAATTATTGGTAATCGTACAAGTAATTTATGATCGTTCAACCGATAAAATGCATCTATACTCATTTGGTAAAATGATTATCGGGACTGTATAAACCTCACCAAAAATATACAAATTTTCGTCAATGGAGTAATGTTGTGTATTGTTTCAAGGATTCCAAACCAATCTATTCGTTTGAGGATAACGGTGATTATGTTTTGGACGTGAAATGGTCACCAGTGCATCCAGCGTTGTTTGCTGCAGTGGACTCTAGTGGTAGATTAGATTTATGGAACTTAAATCAAGATACTGAAGTTCCAGCAGCAACGGTTTCACCTGAAGGAAGTCCAGCTTTGAATAAAGTATCATGGACACCGTCAGGGTTACATCTAACTGTAGGCGATAATCAAGGAAAAATTTATGTGTACGATGTCGCAGAGGTAATATTTATATATCTTTCTACCGGATTTTGACACTAAAAAATATTTACTTTGTAGAGTTTTGCACATCCTAGACATGATGAGTGGAATAAATTCTTATACACTACACAGGAACTACGTGAAAGTCAAGTAGATGATGAATTAGAAAAATTAAATTACTCAATTTCCAATCAGTCACTACCGCCCTCTATCGGTACTATGAGTTCGTCACCATTACGATAATTACGGTGTAATAAAACAGTCACTTTAGTTGGTTCTTTGTCAAATTAGGTAACTAAATCAATATTTATTTATGTTTATACATAATAATGGACCTTTCTAAATATTTTAACGTGGGTTTAGTAAGGTTATGTTATAGAAATTACATAAAGACGTGAATTTTTAGACTTAACTATTCCATTAGTATTATGGTAAAAACAGCTAGTTTATGCGATTCTCAAAACCGTTAAAAATATTCGATTCCAGGTCTGACCAAAATGTTTAGAGACTTTTGTGGTCCATCACATTATTTGTAATACAAAGTGTCTCATCTTGAAGTAGGCAAAAGCATACTAACATTTATTCATGAAATATTATTATACTTTTTATAAACTTAGCTCTGTACTCAATTTTTTTTGACTATTAAAGAGTCTGCTACTTTGTTATCGAATATTTATAACATTAAGTTCACAATTTAAAAAAAAAAAAAAAAGTTTTTTCTCATCATAATTGTATATTAAACTGCTGTTAAAAGTCTTATTAATAGATGTAATATTAATTATTATTCTATTAAAATGAGTGACCAAATGTGATAAAGAAGAAGTCTGGATATTACAGAATAAATATTGGTGTCCTTATGTAGTGTTGTATAAATAATGAAGTACGTAAAAGTTACTTATATGGATAAATTCCTGATTGTTAAAGGAAGTTGTCTTCAGATAAATAAGCCATATTAATATATGCTTATTCTAAGAATATAGTATAAAATACTAAGTACAGATATTATTTTGTTATCTATATAAAATGTTAATATTTTTTGTTTAAAACAAATTATTTAATTACTTAATTTTTTTGTTTTTCCTAATCGACATAGGTTATGTCTTTTTGGGTTATCGCCTGTATATATTTCGTATTATAGCTAATTTATTTTTTATTTTCTAATAACACTCCACACGGTGATAATTTTTTTATACTTACCGCTTTTAAGAGCTGCTTTATGTGTAAATAATAAAAACATATGTTTGCAACGAGAGTTTTGGTTTTATTGTATTGTAATTATTAACTGTCAACGTAAATCCGTTAACAAATTCAACTGTGGTTAAAAATATTTTACAGGAAAACATGTCAAAAGTATTGTTGCTAAATAAGTAGCGGTTTTGTTTTTCCATACATATTTTTGTTGTCCTTTAAAATGACATATAATTTGGCATTAATAAAACCAACAATTTTATCATATCTCTTTCATAATGATATAGAAAAATGTTGACATTTACACAGTATGTGTGTACCATGTATAGTATAAAAATTAGAAGGCAATGAAATAACTTGGCAACAAAACATCAAAATGGCGGTTTCTCTGTCTCCTTTTATTCCAATGCGCAATTGGATGCGCATACGTTTTGGTATGGTATGGTAACACAATGTTAGCTGTGGTATTAACACAAAATTGGATTAAAGTATGAATGCACGGCAAGGTCTATCGGGAGTAAGATATTTGGAATGTATCAGTCGCCATGTTTTGCAAAATTAAAAAGTAAATGCATTGTTTTAACTTCTTAAATCTTTAAAAAATGATATGTTGAATGTTTAAGGTTAGTGTAAATTAACAGTAACATAATTTTATTTTGTTAGCATCCTAACGAGTTTTAATGAGGCATCTAAAGAGTTTACGAGTGGCACAGTGTAATGGTACAATAAAACAATATATATTCTTATAAATTAATAATCTTTTTATTTATTTTATAAATATGAAAGGCAATGTGCCTTATTAATTTTTTTGTTGTGCTGCATATAGCAAATATTTACAAATTTATGTACAAATAATGTTTCTCTTTTATAAGTAATGGTTTCTTGTTTTTTGACTATTTTCAAACATTAATTTAATAACAGTAATATTATTATTGACTTGATTGTCATGAAATATTAGTAGTATTTTGAAAATAATAGTTTTACAAATATAACATTATTTTAAGACAAGTTACTGTCAGGATATTAACAAAACATATTTAACAAATTTTCGAATACAAAGAAAAAAAATCCCTGTAGTGCTGGTAATAATATAAATAATAATAAATAATTTTAAAATATGTACATATTATGCACCATTAATGGTAATATACAACAAAACTGTTTAAATTTTGAAACATTAATTCGTTAGAATTGACTAAAACGTCGAATACGATTTAAATTTTAAATATGTATATTGTTTAAATGATTATAACGATTATAAAACAAACTCTGTCTTAAAACAATAGTCATAAATTCAGGGGATTTTTAAGGCAATAGTAATTTTTATAATCCAATACTTGCAGTATTTTCTCAGTATGTAAAGGCACTCCTATATTGTAATTATTAATAAATATATGTCTAAAAATGGCAATTATACATATTTTTTTATTCTTCTAAAGCACTTCTGGACCTTACTATTAATTTGAAATTTTACTTGAAAGAATTGACGGCAGGAAAGTACTTTAATCAAGTATAATTGTTTTTAATAAATTACATTATGTTGACTAGACAGATTCTTAGTATCTAAGAATTTGTTTTTAAAATTATTATAGTGCGGTATAACAAGAAGAAAAATGGAGTACACTCTTTCCAACGTTTAAGAGTTCGGATTGTATTAAAATCATATATTCCTCTTTGTTATACCTACTATTATTAAATATACCATATTTTTGTATTTTTACAATTTCTTAAACAAATGAAAAATTGCATTGTTTAAAAATAATGCTGATATTTTCATATAATCTGAAAAAAAAAAAATTCGTTTCTCTTAATAATATATATTCTGAGGCACTTTTATTATATACTTTATATTTACTTCGTTTTATAAAAAAATAATCTTAAATGCGTTCATCAAATATCAGTACTATTTTAGACAATATGGATTATACTGTGCTGTTGAAAGTAATCTCCCCTAAACTAGTTGAATTTTGAAATTATTGAACAGTTTTCAATAATATGTTTATAATATTTCTGATGCTGACACATTTAGTATGTTCCAACACGTCACAAAACTGATAATTGTGTACGAATTTCTTCGCAAATTTAATTACCACAGAACACCATTGAGAAAGTGAAAACAGACGTCCTGAACTTAAAAAAGATTGAGGGTCTATCATGATTTGGATGTTTCTAGCAATTCCAAAAACGACTTCAAATATATTGGATATTTGTTGTCCTCTAATGTCAAAATTAGTACCTTTCACAATTCGAGTACCTAACCTTGATTTTAAGGTTAGATTGACAGAGAGATAGAGTGATAGTATCCTCACTATTTGTGCTGACTATTTTTATGTGAAACATAATATTGTAATGGTTTTTTTACATTACACGATGCGAACCTTCAATAGTGTTGTGATTTGTGTTCTTGCAACAACTTATTGTGACACATTCGTTTTCAGGTTACGTTTTTTGATAATGATAAAGATTACCATTGAGCTTATACTAAAGCTCTAGAGCTTTAACGCATGTTAGTGGCTTGTCTCTAGAGCATACATTAAAATGCCAACGTGCCGAGCCAATCAGAGCATTTGGGGCGCATTTGAGTTTGAATTTAACCGGTATATTCAACTTATTTTGAAACTGAAATTTAGTCGATATTTAATTGGAATGAGTTTTTCAGTAAAATAATTTAAATATTAATATGTATAAGGTATTCGCTAAGAAAGTCTGTTGAACTTTCCTTTGTAGTAGGTATTTCTTGATATACCTAGCTGAAAAACCTTCATTTCGTATATCGGAAAAACGATACTCAAATATATTTATGTATAATTTGAAGATACCGATCTAATTTTAAAATCATTTTATGCATTACAGATAGGAAGTCAGGAAATAAAAAAAGACACATTATTCTCAATAGTTTATTTTTAGCTATATATATTAAATACAAATTAATACAAATACACCACTACCATACATACATATATATTATAAGGTTCAACACCAAACAAATCTAATATTACTTTTTCAGATTGCGTACTATTTCAATTTAGATATTTTCCTTTTAATTGTATAACTTTTTCACATTACATACTATTTTTTCTTATTGTGACTTGTATAATATTATATTAGATTTGTTTGGTGTCGTACCTTATAATATATGTATGTATGGTAGTGGTGTATTTGTATTAATTTGTATGTTCATAGTAATTATTATTTATTATCATTGTGTATAATTTAATATATAAAGCTAAAAATAAACTATTGAGAATAATGTGCCTTTTTTATTTCCTGACTTCCTATCTGTAATGCATAAAATGATTTTAAAATTAGATAGGTATCTTCAAATTATACATAAATATATTTGAGTATCGTTTTTCCGATATACGAAATGAAGGTTTTTCAGCTAGGTATATCAAGAAATACCTACTACAAAGGAAAGTTCAAGAGACTTTCTTAGCGAATACCTTATACATATTAATATTTAAATTATTTTACTGAAAAACTCATTCCAATTAAATATCGACTAAATCTCAGTTTCAAAATAAGTTGAATAGCGGTTAAATTCAAACTCAAATGCGCGCCAAGGAAAGCCCGGCCCCAAATGCTCTGATTGGCTCGGCACGTTGGCATTTTAATGTATGCTTGTCTCTAGTATATAAACTAATGGATATCTTCGATGGGAACAATTACTTTCGATAGCACTGTATAAATAACTAAATCTAGAATTAATGGAAATTTTATTTAATTTGCTGTTGTTTTTGTTTTGTTACTTTAACAATATGGTCCCTGTAACTACAAATACATGGTTGCTGACAAGATTTCCATTATAAGTTCTGTGTATAAAATTTTGTGAAATCAATTTTAATATACTAAGTCGGAAAAAGTACGGAAACCCATAAAACGTAAGAAACTAAGATTTTGGTATCTTCATTTTAGCTTTTAGAGTGACATAGTAACTTTAAGCTTAACTACGATATTTTAAATAACTGGGAATTTTCTACCTCATTTTACTTGTATATAAAGGGGGTTAATTTTATTCAAGGATACTAGTAAGTATAACACAAAGGTCACTTAAAGATCTACGTAACTTGGTTCACGTTCAATAAAAGAATGTAAAACTTGTCATCAACCATGTTACTCTAATATTGTTAAGCACCAAAATACCTACTTCTTCCTTAAATTTTATATATCTTTAAAAAAGATAAAATATACGGCATTACATACAACGTACAAAACATCCAGACTGTTTCAGTTGGGATATTTTATATCTACACCTCGTATTATTATTGTTTTGACTTCTAAACATTCTTAATTTAGATTTGTTTATTTTATATCTACGCAATTTTACATATTATCAATAATTTGTAAGTAATCTTTAAAGATTTACATTTTACGTGATTAAATCACTTTGGAAAAAAGCACTAATAGTTTAGTCATCATTATTTAGAAATGAAACAATTTCTTCGTAGGACGGAAACAATCTCCCTCATAAATACGACATCTCGTAGCCTTACTTGATACCCAGTATCACTTATTCATTTTTAAGTTCCAGCACATCGGCGAGAATTTAAAATTTTAATAAAAAACGCAGTCTATTGTAATGGTTTTAATCACCTGCACGGTGCTAGTAGAATTTCTATCCAGCATGGACACAATGTTATTTCTCTACGGGAATAGGTCTGACCCCATCCTTTTAAAAAACTGATCCTGAAAATAAAAAATAAATAATTAGTGATCATGTTTTAGTTCCTGATTTATCAGTAACAAGACTTTCAGTTATGTTGGAACCAAATTTCTTTAAATATATCGTAGATAACTTTAAATTGAATAATATAAAATATTTACCTTATTGAATTTTGATCAATAGGCCCCATTTGGGGATGCATAACATTCCAACTATTCGCTTGTGCCCTAATTGGATCATACACGCAAAGGCAATAGTCTGCAGGTACACGAGTTGGTCTGGCACAGTGGGGAGTGTTGTCCAGACAAAAGGAATTGACGAAGATCAACTGATCGGATCGATTATACACCCAAACACAGTCACCTTCTCTAGCTATCGTTACTCCTGCAAAAGAAATAGTATTAGGACATCTTCCAATCAATTATATATTTATTCTTGTCATGTTGGGAAACAATTGGTGCACTGTCGCAGCGCTTCTGAGCTTTATTGTTAACATGTGGTGATTGGTTGTCATTTTTTTAATGGAGGTTATATTAATATATCTTAGCAACAATGTGAAAGCAGAGTTTGGTCATAGAGAGGCGTATAGCTGGCAAAAGCTCAGGGCAAGGTGGTAACTGTATATTCCACGTCGATAACATTTATTTATATAATATGTCGATATTCAGAACATAAATAATGGACAGTGGGAGTATGTGGTACTTTTATTACCAATTAACTATTTCTTAGGTATTAAATTTGCACCTACTTTCTTTAAGCTAAATATTGACATTATAGTTCTCCATATCTCGACTAAATTAGAATTTAAATGAAAAAGTTCTAAAGGCAAATTACCAATCAACTACTTATAGTGTTTTGGATCGCTTTGTTTTGACTCGATAGGTTGAGTTTCGAATGTTTTAACATGAAATCACGGACAAATATTATGTTTATTGTTATTTTCATTTGCGTACTTACCGAGGCCTATTTTCGACCGTACTTTGACTACATCTGCACTCGATCGACAATTGGCTGATGCTAAATTTTCCAAGTTAAGTCCATCTTGTCCGTAACGAATTTCGCCGAACACATTCACAGCCATAGATTCAACAGGAAAAAAGGGCCCCACACGATTGTTTAACTCCCAATAGGCTAGACGGCACCAACCATTTATTGTTGATGATTCTGTAAACAAATAAACTCAATAAATATAACGCAGATTGATAACACCTAATTGTATACTCTAAAAAGATATTGTGTAATAGAATTCTTAAAATTTTTTTAGGATTTTTCATTTATTTATATAAGTTTTAAAACAAAACAGCAGCACAAGTCCTTTTACTTTTACTTTTTAATAATAATAATAATAGCCTTTATTGCTCAACAGATTTCTCCCTTAACAGAGCAAAATTATAATACAATAGGTAATTCCACAAAAAAAAAAAACAAAATATTATACGTAACACAATAAGCAATCCATTAAAAGTAAAACATGATTGATCTATACTAATTAAACAATTAACAAGAACAAAAAGAGAAACTACGACGCACAAACAGTCAGAGCAGCCCTCCTAAGTGCTTCCCTTGAACAATTAAAAATGTCACAGTCAGCGCAAATCAAATTAAAATTATTACACATGACATATACGGACGATTTTGTATAAAGGTTAGTGCAAGGGCGCTGAGAGTAGAAAGTTAAAGGATTGCGGGCGCCAAGTCTGGGCACAAAATTATTTGAGCCAGGAGTTCAGAACAGTCGATTCTATTATGTAAAAGATCATACAAAAATTTTAGAGAAAAAAACATTCTTCTAAACTCCAAACTCTTGAAATTGAACTTGTTCAGCAACAACGTATATTCAATCCCTCTGTCAGGATAAATACCGTCTGCCTTAAATGAAAGGTATTTCAAAAACAGCAGAGCAATATTCGAGCTTCGAACGCACAAAAGAGTTATACAAAACTTTCAACGCATCAATGCTATGAAAACTACAGCTTCTCACGATAAAACCGTAGGATCTCACAGCTTCACCAGTTCTAGCAGCCACATGAGGCACAAATGATAGACTAGAGTCGAAAAGCACGCCCAGGTCAGCAGCAGTCAGACACCTAGCTAGTGCGGTCCCACCAACCGTGTAGCGAAAACTTATAATATTCTTCCTTCTAGTGAATGTCATACATTTGCATTTATTCTCGTTGAGCGATAGATTATTAACTTGTCAAACTAATCTAAATCATCATGCGATAAGAATATGTAAAAATATACGAACAAAAAGTTGGTTTTGCAATTTTAATTCAGTTATTTCGCGACTAACTATATTTCGTATTCGGTATCAAATAGTACGAATACCCTGTCTATTTGTATAATATATGTTTGGAAGGTTATATCCAAAGTTAAATTTTATAGTCAATACCTACTACATTCTCGTGTTTATTTTATTGACTGTATTTCCGACTATAGGCTATAATATCAAGAAATATTCAGAACATTCATGTTATTCCAAAATTTCTCATACCAACAATTTTAATTATTATTAATATCATGATTGCTTGTTATTTGTTATTAATAAACATTTATCTAGAATAAGTCGGCATCTTTATTATGTGACACCAGTGTTATCAAAATTCAGTGATTTTTCTTTTGTTGTCTCCGCATTTACTTAGTAATCAATTTAGCTAGTATTTGTTGTACCAAACAAATTTTCAATTAAATGTGTACATGTATTCGCAGTCTTTAATAATTCTAGCTTTAACTAAAATTACGAAATATAACTTCAATTTGATTACAAAATAATAACAAATACGCAGCAAATACAATACATACCACATTGTACACTGTATTTATTAATATACAAAACAGGTATCTATTGAGAAAACCATTAAAGTGTCTCGATTATTTTTATACATTTTACAACATAGGTATGTACCTATTAGGCGCCTGTTTTCTAATACCGAAAAGATTTGCATATATTTAACACAAAACAAAAATAATATTACAACAAAAAACAACTTAATAAACATAAAATTCCCGTTTTATACTCAATATCTTAAAATTACGCCTATATAAAAAACTAAGTATTCAAACTGGATACATAACATGCTTATTTTATTCTTATAGATATTAATTAATGTTTATACGTTAGCTAACCTTCAATTAATTATTGTATGAAACTTCATAAATACAGGGTATCCCAAAATCAATGGGGAAACATCAACCTTTACATATGTATATATGGAAAAGTGCTACCACGTTGTGACTGACAGAAATCGGAAAAAAAAATATCGTCAAGTTTACTTTCACAACAGCAGCAATAAGTTTCTTGTCAATGAAGTCACTAACTATTATTTTGTGACGCAAACTGACTTAACATTATGATTTAGATAAGTAAATGCAACAAGTAGGTATCATCCTACGAATAAAAAAAATCAATGAAAAACTGCCTCAGACTTCGTCCATCTGTCATCATTAATACTGTTGAACGCGATATATCATTTCATATAGAACAATTATTATCCTTAGTACTAGGCAAATGTCTTTGTTTTTTTTAATATCGTAATAGAAAATATATCATGTATGCTTTATAGGTGTACTGTTGGCTGTTGGTGGCATCTTTTCAGTTATAACTGATATTACAATGAAAAAACAGGTGTGGGACAAACCTGCGGGTCTAAAACGTTACCAAGTTGAGCCAGTATATGATGTTAAAATCAAGAATGTAACTTTGTCAAACTGGTTTATTAGTCTGAAGTGGTATTTGCATGGTACGTAGGATTTCAGGCAATCTTCATTGAGTACCTAAGGAGTTAATACTGAAAAAGCACAGGAACTTGTCGTGGCTAGCGATTTTTATGCTAATTTATTTCTAACACTATAAACTACATTACTATGAACGAAGTTTTATACCTTACACTTGTCAAGAAACATATTATGTTAAGTTAGAAAACATAAATCATAAGAAAGAAACTAAGAATATAAGCTCTACTACTAACTGCTAAGATTTTATTTAATTTTTTAAAAGAAATGCCATGCTACTAAATTTATGTTGATGTTTATTGCAAAAGGATCGCTGGAACTATGTAATAGTCCTGTAAATAATAATTAGTTTCAAAGATATCTTAAATACCGAATTAAAAATACACATTTAAGCTACTGGCTCAATTCGTCTACAATCTGAATGAATTGTTGGTCGTGAGGTCACAATAATAGTGGCGCCAAGATACCACGTGACGGCGGCAAAAGGTGCATGCTGATCGATCATAAACACCTGGCCCTTATAATACCTCCCTATATCTACAAGCTTACAATGTTGAACGTCACATTATTAATAATAATAATTTATGAAAACTTCTATAAAGCTAAAAATTGATTGGTAATTAATAACATTTTATAAAAATTGTTGACCTTTTTGAAAACATACACGGCTTGTAAATACAACACCAATAAACATGGTTGGTTTAGTCATTGTTTTGCTCTTTTCTTTACAAATGTATAATAAAAATTTAAAATTTGAACCCAAATTTTGTTTCGCATTAAACAATTTTTACATTTGGCAAAGCTACACTTTTATGTAAAATGTATAATAGGATCTAGACCACGTATACTCAATTTTATGAATACAGATACCTTATACTCGACATCGTGTGTGGTCTAAATTTAAGCATACCTGTTCGCTGTACTCAAATAAGAAAAAAAAGTAATGATATCAACAGGGCCTGTCTGTCTACAACTTGATTAAGCGAATAACTTATTGTGGGTACTCCGAATAATTGACGGACAAATACCCTTACAAATTATTACAAACTCGTTGGTGTTTGACAGGGAATTTATATGCATTGACCCACGAATCGCAATAATTACAGTCCTAAGCGTCTTGATCATAATTCAAATGAGATTCGTTACTGCACAAATATCTGTTTATATTAAAATTATTAAATGTTTTACATCTGCTGATCATCAGTGGCTTATTTGTTATTTTTAGGCAACAGCTATAGTGGTATTTATATGTGAATTATGCATCCATCATTTATTGATGCTGAGAGGCTATCTAATCATGTGTGTATCGATAGTTAATTTTTAAGAAGAACAATAACTTGCGAAAAAGCATTTCGAATTAAACTTTAATTAATTTAATCCAAATATTATATGCAAAGTAGGTATTCCGAGCGAAGCGACAGCGTCAGCCTATACTTGCAATTTCAATGGAATTAGAAATAATCTACTTACTTATGGATCGTTTGAATATAGAAACACAGTTGTATAATTTGGTCGTTCGTATGGAAGCCATTTTAATTGAGATATTTTATCCTTAGACAGATAGATAGACATATTTATTCACCATCTTATGTTACATAACATGTATAGTACGTCAAAAAAGAACAAAAATTAATCAATCAAAGTTACAGCAACAAAGAAAGGCTTACAAACAAATTAAAATAGCAACAACATAAAACAAACTAAAATCTAGAAAAATCCTAATCCTAATAGTCAGAACCTTTCCTAGTCCTCAGGCAATATGTCATTGCGATTTCGCGTACCATAATTATGCATATCAGAGTGAAGAGTGAAATGCGAGGCATTGGTTCGAATGTAGCCAAGACAGTTTAAGATGTACAAGGAAGGCAAAGTAAGTAGTCCGTGTTCAACAAAATACTTTTTAGAGCAGTCACGCCAACCGAGCCCCAACATTGTACGTAAACATCTCCTCTGTAGCTTGAAGATTTTCATTGCATGGGAACTATGTCCCCAGTTCAAAATACCATACGACATACGGGAAACAAAATAACCATGATATACCGTCAACAGACTGGCGATTGAAACACTCTGCGCAAGTCTTCTGATGAGATATATGACCCTGGACAGCGAGCACCCAAGTTCTCGAAAATGACTCTCCCAGGTTAATTTAGGATCAAGATGAACCCCAAGGAACATCGCTCTAAAGATCGATAGGCGCAGAACGCAATGTAAAGTTCATGCTCTGAGTTTTAGCCTGATTCAAGCTCAGTTCATTTGCCAGAAACCAATTGCCTATGTCAGTCTCAACAGCATTAACCAACTCCCCTAAAGAGTCGTTTGGTCGATATCTAATCAGACTAGTTGTGTCGTCAGCAAAGAGGATTATATTTGACTTTTCTTGAAATTTGTATAAATCATTTACGTATATTAAAAACAATAAAGGTCCCAAAACCGACCACGTCCAACCCTTCGTCTCTCCGAGTATTGTCCCCCATACAAAACGTGCTGAAAACGATCGCTGAGATAAGAGCCAACCAAGGCAACACTGTCAACATCAAAGTTATAGTAAGAGAGTTTCTGAAGAAGTATCTCGTGTGAGACACAGTCAAAAGTCTTAGTGAGGTCATAAAAGGAAGCAAAGGTGTCACAGCCCCGCTCCATGCCTTCCGAAACATATTCCAAAAGGTTATTAATTGCAAGAATAGTAGATCTCTTATTACGAAAGTCATATTGACCTTGCATAATGAGATTATTTGCTTCAAAATATTCAGTTATTTAATTTTTAATAATAGACTCAAAGATTTTCGAAGGAATTGGCAAGATCGATATTGGTCGATAGTTACTGGGATCATCAACCGATCCTTTATTTTTGTAGATTGGAATAACACTTGCCTCCTTCAAGACCGCCGGAAATACAGCGTCACCAATGCAATGGTTTATCAACTTATAATTAATTATGGTCATTGGGGCCAAAAAAGGCAGACCTGTCCAGGTCTAACATTATAAAGACAACATTTAAACAAAATTTGAAAAGTCGCTTCAGTTTTCCATGATCATAACGTTGTTATTAATAATTTTGAAAAATTAGACTACCAACTCAAACTAAACATTCAACTTTAATTCTAAGCCAAAGCAAATAAATAAAAGTATATTATATTTATTATATAGGTACACATATAAAAGCTCGTGACGTAATGAAGTGTATTTATGTATATTTTATATAGAGATAGGATATAACGTATGTGTGTACTTTGTGAGGTCGAAATCTTGGCGCCAGTCAGTGTACAAGTTGTAATGTCTATTTTTATATTCGTGTATTTATTATATACATTCAAAGTATAATAGTAGCTGCATCCTAATACTTACTAAAACACGTATACCTTATACCTACCACACCAATTTTGCCTTTGCAAAACGGTAGTAAATGAATGGCAGAATAAAAATTAAACTAATCCCTACAATATTATATAAACTGAATATTATACGATATCGTATGTTGATATAAAATCTAGAAAAGAAAACTGATATCTATATTATTTGTTGTCTCGCTTTCTAGGTATTTCCTTGATTTTTGACGACGTCAAATTGAGACATCGGTTAAAGGACTTAAATTACAAAGTATATTAGGTGTTGTAAAAAACTTTTTTCGAGCTATTTTTTTTTTCACATTTTTTGTCGTGTAGTTTAATCACCAATCAGTCTAACTTTTTCTCCCCTTTTTACACTATTTACGTCCGCCTATGTAAGCAAGTTTTTTATGATACATTTCATGGGTTATACTCTATCAAAGCTACAAATAACTAGTCAATATTTTTGCTATGTTTGGTTTTTTTAAAAGATTTTTACACTCCTTTGGAACGCCAATGTGATTTATTTTTTTATGGTTAATGTTTTCGGTTATACTCTATTAAAATCGTATATCTAGTTCAAAATTAAAAAGTGTTTCCACCTTTTTAGATTCTATGTTATTTTTGACAGTGCTTTTATTTTGTATTTTTAAATTGTGTCCCCCTCGTGTGTATAAAACAGTTTTTTATGCCAAAATCTACTAGCAAAAGGAAAATTTCTTTATTTTTCCAAAAGTTGTATTTTCACTCAACACATAACTATAATACGTTTGCCAATTGTTCCAGAACTTAGACAGTTATTCAAATGTGATGTGTTACATACACAGATTACGTCTTAAAACTATTTTTTGTCAAAAAATTTGTTTTGGATCGCTAAAACACGTAAATATAAGTTTATTGATATTCTTATTTTTAATTAAGAAAATCAAACACTACAGTTCTATAAATACCTTTTATAATAATTATTTATTTATGTATCGAAATAAATAATAATAAAAAAAAAAAAACAACCTAATGGTTATCTTATGATCTGGTATAGATGATTTTAAAATACCAAGGACCTCATATTTGATGACTACTTTTACTAATATTAAAATTATATGCTAATATTAATAATCGAATAAAAAATATCCTGTTTCGTCTGTATATAATGAGAAAAAGATCTTTGTACAGTGTGTATGTAAATAACACAAGAAACATTAGTAATCAAATAATTAAAATTTTTCGAAACAGACAACCCTTACCAAAAAGATCAGAGTTCTATTTTAAAAATTCACTGTTTTTTTACAATAATTTTTAACATCATTTTTGATCACCCTGTATTAATTAACGGCAGTACCGTAGTACTGATGTAACATCAGCAAAAATTAATGTTCCTTTACAATGAGGGTTATGAAAATTTATTAATAAAGGCTCTTATAGGAAACATTGACAATGTTTAAATACGTTAAAAACCGCTACACAAATTACGTCAAGAATTTCATGTAGAATGCGAAAATGGAATATATATATATATATATATATATATATACGAGGCATGTTTTTTAAGTAAGTACCGTTTTGGAATTAAAAAAAGACGTGCAAAGATATCGCAATAATTTTATTTTTACATGAAAGCCTGTACCTTAATCTACTTTTCTATATAATTTCCGTGAATATTGAGGCACTTGTCATAACGTGGCACCAGTTTTTGAATACCCTCCTCATAAAATTCTGCCGCCTGACTTGTTTGTTCCAAAAATGTTGACGGATTTGCACAAAACCCAACGTTTAGGCAGTGCATTGACTTTCCTTGGTACCACAATGAAGGTGAAGATTTTTTAGACCAAATTGTTACTGGTGACGAAACATGGGTGGCCTACGTCACACCAGAATCGAAACAACAATCCATGGAATGGCGACATTCATCATCACCCAAAAGAGTGAAGTTTAAGCAAACAATTTCTGCCCGGAAAATCATGTGCACAGTTTTTTGGGACAGAAAAGAAGTATTGCTAGAGGAGTTTCTGCCTCGTAATGAGACAATCAATGCAGCGAATGAAGCGAATGAACAACGAAGTAGAAATTATCTTCCGGAAGTTTTACACACACCAGTTTTATTTAATTTGATGAGATTATACTTGAAACGACTGTATACCCGAAATTTACAAAATGATATCGAATTAGTTTCAGAAATATTATACTTGCTGGTTAGCGAACACCCGGTATATTGTTACGCCTTTGTTTATAAAGAGGACTGGTTTGAAAACATAAGTAGCAGAAAATCATAAAGAACACCCTATGATTTTGAGATGCACTAAGGCAGAATCTTGGAACAAACATACAAAGGACGAAAAATGGTTGGCAGATCATCAAAATTATGTCTGGATGTGACAGAGGAGGCGGATATAAAAGTGTTGTGGTTCTTTCCATATTATATAATATGTAGTTTCGACTATGGTTAGGGCTGGTTTGCAAAAGCAAGTTTATACGTGAACTATTTATTTTGTCTACATAATATATAAGTATAATAATGATAGTTCTTAAAGAATAATGATGTCACAAAGATATTATGAGATGTCACATTTTCAACTTAGACAGACATAAACCATACATTTACATAATAAGTTTTTCCCCTAGAAGTCTAGTGATCAAAAACGTAGCAAAAAAAATTGTGGGCGGTACATAAAAACTTTAAAATAGTTTAAATTACAAGTTCGCAATAATACGATTGATAACGTTTTATTATTAACATGCCACATTGATACATTACATTTACATTTTATATAAAGTGTAGTTATACAATGTGTCCAAGATAAGAATGGGATAGCATTGGAATCTTGGAAATGGTAGGAGTTTCAATGTCGGTTAAATTCGAGAAAATTTGTACATTTTAAACACCTTTTAAATAGTGTTTTCAAAAGTAAACTAACTTTAGATATATAAAAATTAAAAACACTTTCTCATTGTTACTTTTTGAGAAGAATAAGATAGCGATTACAAATTTTCAATACATCGTTTCGTTTTTGAAAAACCATTATCAACTTGGTGGTACTTTTGCAAAAACATTCTTTCGTCGTTATTCACAATTATTTATTATTATTTGAGCATTTATTTGTGTTTCAGCATAACAATTTAATCTCTACGCGGTTTTTTAAATGTAGTTTAAAATTTTTGTGTTATTAAAAAAACGCCTTTCTCAGATGAATGTTTTACGCAAAATAAGTGCAATTTTTCGTGAATAATTTTAAAGAATAGTTAAAAACAGTGAAAACTTACCACCTATTTTTGAATTGAAAATTGCTTTAAATTTAATAATAAAAAATCCAGGGCTTTAATAATAAAAAAACCAAGTTGATGATAGTTTTTCAAAAACGAAACGTCCTAGTAAAAATTTGTAAACGCTATCTTATTCTCCTCAAAAATTAAGAAAGCATTTTTCATGTTTTTATATTTGTAAAAATAATGCCATAAATAAATAAAAGCTAAAATTGCCTAAATCGTTTTTTCAAAAATTCTCGAAACACCTAAAGCTAGTTTACTTTTGCAAACACCATTTAAAAAGTGTTTAAATTGTGCAACTTTTCACTAATTTAACCGAAATTGTAGCTTATACCGTTTCCAAGATTCCAATGCTATCCCATTCTTATCTTGGACACAGTGTATACTGTGTCCGTTTAAATTATATAAATTGGAACATCATCAAAAACCGTTCTTGTTCTTACGAATGCCATAAAAAATATTAAGAAAAAAGTTAAGAAGATTAAATACCGCCACTCAATCAAAACTCAATATCAATAAATCTCTAAATTGGTTCTAAACACTGTTACTTGTGGTCTTTTATCGTACAATCTCGCAAAGTTCGTTGTCTAAGAATTGGACGTTTTCTATTTTATGACGACTTTATAGTCTCTAATCTATTTGGATCCAACATTTATGTATTATAAAGATGACGTGCGAATACAGTACAAAAATTAGTTTAACTACTATACGCATTCGTTTTAACGATGTCAAATATTTTTCAAAATTACCAGAGAAAAACACTTTTAGACGTTTTTACATGTTCCAATTGTTGACGCTATTAAAATTAATTAAATGTGGCGCCAACCATATTACATATTTACTTTTTTTTTTCATTTCGGTTTGCAATTTCATTCGATCCGTTTTATTGTATACAACTCAATGACCCAATGTCCCAAATTCGAATTATTATAAATTTTTTGGCAAGCCGACAGCCGGACTGTTTGCATGATTTAAAATTTGCGTTATCAATCGTATTTAATCTTGCTCGCACTTTTAACAACTATTGGCAAAAACATGTTTTTCTAACTTACGTACGATGATCAGGGACGGACTACAGATAACATACATTATGTAAGATTATTACTTATCAGAGATTATAATTTGTGTTGTATTATGTGGTCAAAAATCTATCCTACATGTCAGCTCCACATAATCAACTTTTTTAAGGCATAACGCAACACATCTGTAGGTCGTTCGCCTCTGAGGCTTCTGTAAAAGCTTCAGTCTCGTTATTTAATTTATACAATTACGTATCTAATATAAATATAAATTATTAAAATGACTTAAAAATTAACTATCATTAACTAAAATGTATATTAAATGTATTCCCACACCTACATAAAATCTAAAAAGGTATACAATTTTTTCTTTAATGAGTATAGATGTCAAACTACGACATTAGAACAAGTTTATTATTTTTTTTTTCATATATATAGGAATATTTTAAAATCCTAATAACAAAACAAGAAATTAATACAATCGTAAATGGTATGTGAACATACAGGGATCGATCAAATTTCAATTGGGACAGCCAAGGTCAGGCTTTAAAAAATTGTATGTGTTTATTTTAGTGATGTTTCTGAAGTGTTATATTTTGATGTTCTTCAGTTTATATACAATTATTAAGCCGTTGATTTAAGTCGGTTTTGTCAAAATTGTATCTGGTTTAAATATACACACAACAGTAAGATTTAGAGACTTTTCTTCATATTTATCATTTTAAAATACGGTATTTTATGAAGAGATGAGACTCATTTCTCTCTTAATGCCGAGGCTAGTAGGAAAATCCACATGAAATCGTTTAGCAACATTTTCATGACAAAAGGTTCTTCATCAAAATTGGTCGTATGAGTTGGCCATCAGAATGGTAAATCACATTTCAATAACAACGAACGTACCCTGTATTTAAAGTACCTAATAAAATATATCTATGTGAATAATAAAATAGAAGTTAAAATCAAGGTGCGCCATGTTATTCATAACTCATATTATGCACAACAAACAAAACAACATCAGTATAATAATGTATGTGTTTTAAGTCGACTGTCACGTGACCTTCCTACGGCCTTACTAGGCCGCCTCGATAAGGCGTCCGTCGCAAAGTAGACGGGCGCCATACGATACAGCAATTGTTTATTTTTTCGGTTGTTCATTGTCGCCTCCTCTGATTACCGCGACTAGGCTTATCGCGCGTATTACCATTATACATGGTGGTTCACACATGGTTTTCCCGGTATATTTATCTACAAAAAAAAAAAACTAAACCTTTAACCAATCACTATATGGAGTTTTGTTTAAGCAATGGGGCAAAACAAAACAACCTTTCTCCTTGATTTAAAAGTTACGGTGTAAAATATTTTGGCTTTGAAAAGGTTTAGTATCAAATTTCTAATGAAAGTTATTGTAGGTTATTCCGAAGTGAGAATTGTCGATAATCAAAACAAAAACAGGGCAAAAAACCTTAGAAAATTTTAAAGGAATTCAATTCACATAAATCCTAACGCTATTTTTTGGTTTTATAATAATATATATATATGGATAATATCGAGACTCCGCTATAGAAAGTTCCATACCTATGCTAATAAAAATAAAGTCAATGTTGACGGCGAACATACATTTAGAATTACCTTAGCATTCATCATTCCCCATTTTTGAAATTTGTGAGTTTTTATAACAAAATCACATATAAACTCCTTTAAATTTTCTATGAATACTCGTGATTTATCTTGCAATATTTATATTTTAAGCGTAACGTAAGTGATATTCGTTCTCACTTACCCATTTAGCTGCTGGCTAACTAAACAGGTATTTACATATTATTTATTAATACAATGGCGGTGTTTTTGTGACATCATACTATAATATACTGTTGTATACTCATTATTACTAGCAATATTTTATAAAATATAACTTCAATGTTTGTCATGTTTTAAATTAAATTTTAATTAGGTAGATATAATACCCATAATATGTCATTACAATCACTGAATATATCTTGAACCCATTGTGAAAATATCGGCACGATCGATTCGTCGATTAAAATCGTATTAGAGGATAGTATTAGTAGTTCGCGTAAGTATGGGGTATAATACTTTTGTAAGGTAAATCTCAGTTATATTTATAGATAGAAAGCGCTACTTTTTCGTAAAACTGATGCCGTTAATAAAATTTTCTGACACCGCTCGTATTTCAGATCAGATAACTTATCGAAATTAAAGTTACAAAATGATCATTTATTTGCTCAGAAAAAGTGCATACTATTATATATTTTTAAAGATAAATTTCATAGTCTATAAATATACAGGGTGTTCCATTAATGTTTTGTGAAGAAAGCGGTTCCTACTCGCCATTTTGTATAAAAAAAAATTATGCAATAATCTGTTGAAACTACTCGCAAAGTATTGTATGGTAGCTTTCCGTATTATGTATAGATAATGATATCTAACTTATATATCTGATCATATACCTACGATGATGAACGTACTTCTATATTACACATCTCAGTTTGTACTTTTTATGATAAGTTTTAGATTAAAATTGTTTACAAGGTCATATAAGGACGAATTTTGAAATATGTATTTTTTTATTATAATTCATCAAAATGTTTGAACAAGATACCTATTATTGTTAAATATAATTTTTAAGATAGATATCATACTACATATACTGTGTGATCCTGCATATATTAAAGAATATCAGTTCATTACGTCAAATGAGTGCTGAATTTGAACATAATTAACAGTAATTAAAAATGATAATCCAATCAATACCTATGGAAACATTTTTATAATTTTCAACAATCAGGCGACAGTGGGTATTTAATAGTATTCGTCTTCTGATTCAAGGTGACCAACAAAACAAACAAATAAAAACAGTGCGAGATTTTATGGACCCCCCAGCGCTTCGTAACCCCCTGCTAAAGGAGGCCCTGATGGGGTCAAAACAAACAGAAAATTAACAGAGTGTTTATTAACTATACACCATTTATATATTTTAAAACTAAAATATTCAAAATTTAATCAAAAATTTGAATTACATGACTATTGCTCTTACCTCCATTGGTAGTTAGTGATTCACAGGAATCCCTAGATAATAATGGCACTTCACTAGGAGCTCGATCTGAAAACAAAAAGAACATATAGAAACAATGCTCCTGCGTCAAATTTATACTAGCTAATGTTTCGCTGATCATTATGGCAGCTTCTTCAGACCAACTTGGCGTGAACGCAGTTAAATTGAAAAATACGCTGCCATTTTTTATATCAAGGCTATGAACGGGAACAGTTCTGCTAGATTTGAAATGCTGCTGTCAAAGAGACTACCAATTTTATTACATTTTTCTGCTTCGCTAACATTGAAGCGCATTATTTGCATTAGAACTTTAATTCAACTATACATTTTAGAATATTTAAACAATCTTCGCAACATCCATTAAAAATTCACTTCACAAATGCTTGAAAAATTATCAATTTTTACTCAAAATAAGACTAGGAACTTTAAAAGTCGGAAAATAATTGTTGTATTAGATTCTACAAGGATATGTAACTTTTCAAAGTCGAATAGCGGGGTCAAGGAAATGCATTGTTATTTTTGTGTATGATTTAAATAAAGCTAATTTTAGAAAATTTCGCAGCCAAAATTATTTATTTTTAATTTTGAACTAATTATGACAGTTTACGCTCCCGTATCATATATAATTTAATAACTTCGGACAGATTTGGCTGTACCACCAACCACATTTATATTTCACACTGGCTTAAATTATAAACATTGTAACAAGCTGTAATTTATTCTCAATATGTATCTTTATATAGTCGGAGAGCTAGTAACGTGTGTTTGGTGCACCTTAAGATTTTCCACTTTTAGCATCTATGAGATAAAAAGCAGGAATCCTGTTGAGTTAACCAATCCCGGGAACCCAGGTACTGCACATAATAGAAAGGTGTAATAAAATGTAAGTCCCCGGTTTCATATTCAGCCTAAAGCGTTTTAAGCTTTGAATGTCCAACGTTGAAGAGTGAAGTTGGGAGGGCTAATTTTAAAACAACTCTTTTCGTAATTATGCTTATATTTTCATTTGCTTTTTTTATCCTTTATTATTAGAACTGTGTGATTTCCCAGTTGTTTTGTGTTAGTCACACAAAAGACAAAAGTCATTAACGTTATTATTAGAATTTCTTGTAAAACTCAATTAATTTTTAATAACAAACGTCAATAATTTGCTAAAAAATTATGTAACCAAAGATTCTACAATATTACATTGGTTCTAGTTAACTTTTTCAAATATCTTTTTATATTTTGATAAAAAATATATAAAATAAGCAAGAAATAGGTACATTGGTGCAGATTGTCTTTTTGCGTTATTGTTAATATTTTTGGAAAACAATAAAAAATTGTATATTAGCCAATTAAACAAAACAAATAATTTACGTGATCAACAACATGTAGCTTTGAACGTATTAGAGCAAATTTCAATAATAAACCATTATAATTTAATTCATAGTAAATTATGTAGAGGTAAGTGTTATGATACCTATTATTAAACAAAATAACCTGAGCTGAAATATGATATTCAAATATTTAAAATTGTTTTTAATTTTGTTGGGATAAAAATTATTATTATTATTAACTAACTATAAATACATATCGGTGGCAAAAAATGATAACGATTTTTTTTAATAAAATTTATGAAATGAGATAAAAACAATCTTAACGGTACTTGGGACCCGTAAATATGATAGAATAGGATCATACATCTATTTTTATCAATAATAAGTTTGTTTTGGCACATTTTTAGCGGAAAAATGTATTTATATAATTTTTACATTAAGTTCCACAAGTTTAATTATTGGTAATATAAAATAGCTAAAATATTTGTTACCCAGAAGAAGTTGTGCCATAAATAATGGTCAATAATTTACCAGCAGATTTGTTACAAAAAATATTTGTAAAACACAGAGAGACGAATGATGGATAAAAGAGAATAATCAGTCAGATATATGATCAAGTAGTTGCTTAATCACAATGAGTATTTTAAACGTGCCACATTATGCACTCTGGCCGTGTTCATTTTTAATATCCGGGCTTAATATTTTATTATTATTATCTATTGAACCAAGAACCTTACGAGAGAGGTAAATGACAAAAAAGTCACAAAAATATTACTACCATATTATACCATTTCCAGATTCGGTTTCGTTACCCAGGTCATATATTTTAGATTATCTTATATCTTCCGGGAAAGTTTTCGGGTGATACAACCAATTTTGTAACAATATTATTCAACTATTATTATGATAACAATTTTTATAACATGAGTGAGAGCTTGTATATTTAAATATTATTCGTATAATAATGTGAACATTAAGTTAAATATTTGCCAACGGTTCGTGGTATTTTAATTCTATAATTTATTATAATACCTATTTAAATATATAATAAGTCTGTAATAGTGGAAAACCCAAATACTCCCTCATAATTTAAATATGTGTAAGTGCCTAATAACAAAAATAAGAATAAATTAATGAATTTGATTACTTATTAATAATACTGTCATTATAGCTTTTATATAGTTTTCTAGATGTCGCCACAAACATCTTGTTGCCATTTGGTATCTCGTGCTAGTATAAGCTCTCCGTAAATGTTGGAAATTTGAATCACATTGCCTGCCGACATAACTTAAGTCTTGTTACATTATGTAACAAGCAATTCGTAAATAATGCCTACCGCTAGGAATTCGAGCGTTGGCAATAGGATTTAATGGAGTTGTTACTCCTTTGCGGCCACCGGTTGTGAACTACTAGATGTCGCCACAAACATATTGTTGCCATACCTTTTATAGTATATCAGTTTAATGGTAATTTAATTTAACGCGATTGATTGATGAATATACAATGCATAACTACTTACTCTAAAAGAAAATATGGAGAACATCGTCAATTATTATCGTAATTAGAAATAAAGATAAACGTTAACGTCGACAATTCCATTATTATAAAACGAAATTCCGTTTCATTCAAATAACCTAAACCATCGCTAACATAACCAAAGTACCGTTAAACCGAAGACAGCAAAAGTAATAGCACAAGAAATCTCTATAGGTAATAATAAAATAATAACAGGTGTAACAGGGTCACAATGAAATAAAAAGACGAATAATAAAACCGTGTATAGTAAACGAGAAATAATAAAAGAAGGTCCTCAACATAAGTTGTGTAATAACACGAAAATGTTATGTTCGTAAAAGCAAGTAGGTATATCTTGACCACTCCTTTTATATAGATACATTCGATAAAACTGTTATGGATTCCAACTTGAATTCGTCACTTTATTGAAGTTAGTTTATCTGCGATATTGACATGAAATAAAACAGTCGATAGCTTTTCTGAATTACTCATTCATCACAAAAATCAATGCATTTCTCCAACTTGAACTACGCAGTCCGTTCTTTTTTTTTTCTTTCAGGAAGGTAAAGAAATCGTCGGGACTGTGCGGAGTCAATTTCAACGTTCCAAAATCTAATGGCTTGAGAGCTGCCTCGTCTTCGCTTAGGATTCGTTCTTGGATGATTTACGGCAAACAAATTGTTGTATACGAATATCGGCAGTAATAGTTCTTTGACCTGGCATGGGAACTGTAGCTACCTAACCTGCTTTTGAACCTGGATGATCAAGACAACTGACGTTTTGAGATCTATAAGAGTAAATCCACGATTCATCAGCACTGACAATGCTGTACATTCCCGTTTTTAGGGTTTTAGATATTAATAATAGACACTAGCTAGGTACCTGCTTTGTTTTTGACATAAAAATTTTTGTAATAATACCTTAATTTCATCATCGTTGGATTGAAGCAAAAACGCATTCACATTTAAATGAATTTTGAGAATAACTTATTAATTTTGCTATACTTAAATCATACGTACCTACTTATCGGAATGATACTTTGGATTGAGGTAAACTAAAGGTGAAGGTTAATTTTGGTCATCATGCTATCTATGGACCAGTATGCACGACAAAAAGAGATCCTCGTAGCTTAACGAGTAGCGAAACCCATTCATATAATATATATAAAGTAACATAATGTGCCCCCGAAATGTTTTAAAATTCATGTTACAGCTTAATTTTGCCAAACTTTTTTTTTTTATTTATTGTCATTACATGTCACTACCAAAAAAGGTTTACACAAGTCATATTAAATATTAAAATATTACAGTACACAACATAAAAACATAGAAATGTATATAACTTAATCAAAACAGAAAGTCAGTGCTGAGGAATTCATCAATGGAGTAAAAAGCCTGGTCAATTAAGTAGTTTTTCAATCTATTTTTGAACATTGCAAGGCTCAGTGTTTTCAAACTATCTGGCAAATGATTATAGCATGTGGGACCATAATAATTCACAGAATTTCTGCTTCTACCCAACCTCATATATTCAGGAAGAATGTCATTTTTGTTTCTGGTATTGTGGTTGTGAACTTCATCATGCCTTATGTACAGATTGTAATTATTTTTCACATACATAATTGAATTGTAGATATAGAGACACGGGAGTGTAATTATTTTACATTCTTTAAATTTAGGTCTGACATCCTCTCTAAACTTTAAATCTGGCATTATTCGCACCACTCGTCTTTGGATTGCGAATACCCGACTAGCATGACAAGAGTGTCCCCAAATTGACAAAGCATATGAAGCCACACTGTGAAAAAAGCCATAATATGCTGATTTCAAAACATTAAAAGAGACTTCACCCTTCAAGCTTCGCAACATGAACACAACCTTAGACAACTTGGCAATGGTAACCTCGACATGACCCGCCCAGGTTAGCTTTTGGTCCAAAGTGACACCCAAAAACTTTACCAAACCATCAGAAACAGCAACATCCGTCTCACGTAATGTAAATATTTTAGTAGCTGTTTTATTGGCATTCATACAGAGTTTGTTAGCTGCAAACCAGTCAGCAGCCCTCGACTGTGAATTAATCATACTTGAGGCCAGAACATCACTCGACAGTTCAACATCGACAATAGTTGAATCGTCTGCAAACAATGTCAGATCAGAGCATGGCAGATGTAGCGGTAAATCATTAATGAAAATCAAAAACAATAGAGGTCCGAGCACCGAGCCCTGTGGGACTCCATAAGAGCTCACAAGGGCTGAGAAGACTTTGACTCAAACATCGTTACGACATTCCTACCAGTGAGATAGGAACTCAGCAAACGAATCGAATTCGCACTCATACCGTATCGCTCCAGTTTACCCAACAAGATATCGTGTGAAACGCAATCAAACGCCTTTGTTAAATCAAGAAAAGAAGCCCCTACAAGCCTTCTACTCTCAAAAGCGGTTATAACGCTATTTATAAATAGCTGAAACGGTGTTAAGTTTCGGTCTAAATCCAAATTGTTTCGGAGAAAATAAATTATTTCTTTCAAAATAGTTGGCTAATTGTTTAAAGAGTATATTTTCAAAAATTTTGCCTAGAACAGGCACTATAGAAATAGGGCGATAGTTGCTCAATTCATCTGGAGATCCTTTTTTGAATAACGGTATAATTTTGCTAAATTTCAGACAACTCGGCAACATACCGGATGAGATCGCCAAATTAATCAATATTGTCAATGGTATAATTATTATATCCTTAATATATTTAATGATTACGATATTCAAATCAAAAATGTCTTTCGAGCTTTTATTTTTAAAAGAGTTTATTATATCTCGCATCTCAATAAAAGATATTTCATTAAACTCAAAATTGCCAGGAATGTCAATAGACAACAAATCCAGTGGACTGATATTTGAGGATAAGTCATGGGTTAAAGTTTCCGCAATACTGGTAAAATATGTATTGAAATCATCAGCAGTAAGATTTGTTAATGATTGTTGGGTAGCAGAACTATTCCTTTTATGGTTGATAATATCCCATGTAGCCCTAGCAATATTAGAACCATCTGCAATATACGTATCGTTCGAATTTTTTTGATTTATACTATAAGTATACGTGTAGTAGATATTTCGTATAATCAAATAAAGTAATAATTTCCTCCATTATTCAAGGCAAATTTGCTTAGTAACCAGGCATATTTTCTAAAATACAAATTGAAATAAATATCTTTATACAGCATCCAGTCCACATATTTTGCCTTCTGTTATAAATACACACAGTTTTTTCTTTCAACTTCTCTTATTTCGCATGGCTATAAATAACTCTAAAACAACAAAATAATCATTAATACCATATTATGCTATAGTTTCTGGAAATTGTTTGCCTGTTTTGATGAAATTATTATAAATTAATTGATGATGGTAAGTAGATTTTCATTTATATAGCATTGGCAAGTACTCGTAAGCGTATTTTTACAAATTATTTATACTCATGTCATTGATTACAATACTACTGATTGCTACCCGTTTCCATTTTCCTAAAGATATTCTCTAACGAATCGTTGGTCCTTAAACCAAGTGTTTTTTTCAAATTTGTTAAAAAAACTATGGTACAGTTTTTACAGCATTGTGTTTTCCGTATAGATAAGTATAAAATGTAATTCAAGCAACTAACTTCCAGTTACTTTTATCATTAATTTTAGTCGATTAATATTATTCCGTTCGAATCCCAAAATACAGACGCCATCACCTTACCGGCCGACTTGCGATCGTTCATAACCAATTTGTGAATTTTGTTGACGTTTCGGGAATAACAGCCTCATTTGGGCGTCCACTCCGCTCTGCATCATTTGTGCTGGTATGACCACGTTTAAATTGAGCAATCCACTTCTCTACCATTTGTCTCGATGGAGCAGAGTTCAGATAATGTTTATCAAGCCATTGTTTGGTTACCACTGTATTTTTTTCATCAAAAAGCAATGCTTTATCAAACTTCGAAATTCACTTTTCTCCATTTTTTGCTTCACACAAAATTTTATAACTCACGAATCAAAAGTCAGATTGCTGTCAAATTTATACACGTATCGTTTGAAGGTTAGTACTAAATAGAGATCATATGGAAAAAATTCTAGTAACGCCATCTATGTGTCATCCTACGGACTTATTGAGTGACCTAATATATAACATGAAAACAAAAACTATTGTGAAACTTTCGCCTGATGCTCTTTGAAGAATCTTCCTCCGTTTTCTCCTATTTTATCTTTTTTTTTATACATCTATTCCAAACAGTAAACGTTTTATCGCATATATACAACAGTTTAAACACTTGTTGCTTCATGGACCATTATTAGCCTTTTCGGTGTATAAATATAGTTTATCTCTATGTGTATTCATCCCGTTATATGAGAGCCAGCATTTTATTTTCTATGCATTCAACAGGTTTCTACGATTTCGTGAATAATGAATTAACTGAGTTTAACATATATAAATATATCCTTTTGTAGTCTATTGCCAAACAGACCAAAAAAGTGCCGTCGCGTCTCTTAGAATTTTTGCTAAAATCAAAAAAGCACCAGATTGATAGAAGTGACCCTAGAGACTAGATTTCGTCCAGCAATTCCCCACTTAAGGTCCTATAGTTGGCAAAGGCTAAGTAACGAACTAAAGGTTCATTATATGCTTTTATAAAAGTAGAATTTCGATATCTTAATCTACAGAGCCAAGTGACTTTATCTTTTGTCGAATAGAGACATTGTTAACAGTATTTTTGTTTTTAGTCCTATAGAATCTTCTCTGAAAGTGTTCTTTATATTTTCAAAAAGAATCTCCCACAACGGTTAAAAATTAAGTGCATCTCTGAATTTGGGGACTGACCACCGACACCTTTTCTGCGAAAGTTTATGAAGTTGCCTTTGAATTTCGTTTTGTTTCATACAGTACTTGAAAGTATAGATGGTATAGGTTTTTTTTTAACTAAAAACAACAATTAATTAAAAAAAAAAAAAGAATATTGCATTAGTGTGCGTTTTAATGCTAGATTAGGAACTGGTTTTCTTAATAGAATCTTGCGTTTCTCGTTTGCACACTGGAATGTGTATACCATATAATGTAAAATCTATTTTTATAATTTGTCGTAGGTATACAAGTACCTACTCGGGCATATTTCATAACAAGAAATTCAGAATTTCATTACTTGCAGTCTCTACATTTTTTTAAAGAATAAATATTAGTGCTTTCTTACCTTCCGGTTTTATCCTATCTATATTTGTTCTGCTATATGCAGGAGGCGGTGTATCTAGAACAAGAAAGATATCAAACATGTTAATTAATAAATTAAAAACAAAACAAAATACATTAAATCAATATGTACACAGTAAGAAAATATCCCATATTTCTTGGTGAATGCTGGAAATCCCTGGAGTATCTATATTTTGGCTTTGCATTTATACAAACGAAGAAATACACTGCTTTATAGGGTATAAATGAATGAAAGTGAGTATGTGCTCATGGTAATTCGCATATATGGCGTGTACCGAGCGTGGCCCAGCAGGTATCGTGCGTGCTTTCTAATTGAAAAATTGTGGATTCGATTCTTGCTCTTGCAATTTTATTTGTAATTTTTAAACAAAGTACCTTTTTTATTTCTAATTTTTGAATAAAGTCGTTGAGACAATTTGACATTAAAAACAAAATACAAATAATATACTCTGGTTATTTGATTGAGTTCTTATAATAATTATATTTTTTTTATAAAAATAAATCATTTATTAATTAATTTTATTAAGAACATTTTATAAAACAAAAATGTGAAATCATGTCAAAAAAGTTTGAATAAATAGTTAAGAAAGCAAAGCTGTCAGACATAAATCCAAAAGAAGTTCATTGAAATTACAACAAATATTCAAATTATAATAAAAAGAATAAGTAAATTTGTTAATTAAAAATTAAAACCAAAAATCATCAAAATAATAAAGCATATCTGAGTCAATTGGATTATCATCAAAATTAAGTACAACCGGCGCGACGCGACTACAAAAAAATAAAAAGCCCACGCTAATTACCATTAAAATAATTTTTTGGTTGAAAATAAACGAAATCAAGTCGTCGTCGACATCGGTGCGCACAGATATCCCCCTACATTTATGTAGATATCCAACATTTAATGTATAAATAATAATACAAAAGACAGACGACTATCGTCTGAGAACCGTTTTTCGTATCATCATCTGAGATGGCTGAGGCGCCACGGCCAATTTTGATGGGTGGCATGTCTGCGGGCCGCACCAGTTGTCGGTTCCATGGCTCACTCCAAACGATTAAATACATACAACATATAATAGGTATTTATACAGCGGACCAAAAAAAATTATATAGGTTCTTTGAAAAAATGCAATTTAAGTACATTTATAATGCGAAACTTGTAGCCTAGGTGTTTGTCTTTAAAAATTCTTTCCAGAATAAATCTACGAATTTTAAATTAATTTACATTATCAGGCTGTTTTTGCAAAAAAGGTTATATTTGTAGTATGCAACTAATTTTATTATACTTTATTTTTAACACTATCGAGTAGGTCCGGTTAAAAAAACTAAAATAACTCTGCACTTTTATCTCGTATCTATGCAAACATAACTATTCATATTAAATGTCAAAAAGGCTACTTTTACTCAACTCAATAGCACAGCAGGCCCAAAAATTACAACAGGTGTCATTTTAACACCAAAACATAATATGCAATGCAAAAGGTACAATATAAAGAATTAAATATTTAAACGCTCAATTTCTATGAATGGTTGGTTAATATTTTTACAACTTTTACAAGTCAATATACCTAACACATTTACTAGGTGTAGGTATTTGTGGGTTTACCCATAACAAAATAATAAAAACCAAGTTAAGAATAAGGTGACAGTAAAAGCCATGTCATAACTATTTTGTTTACAATACAATGAATAGTTGAATGATTTATTTAAAGAGTTGAGAAATTCAGTACCTACCAATATTATGTATTTTCTAGAGCCTTAGTTGATGCTGTGTCATATTAATAAGAGAAGATTATGATCTTTTTATGCGTTTTCAATTACATCTTTATTTCTAAGATATTAATTAATTAATACTCCTTAAACTAATTATCTCAAGCCCCAGAAAATACACTTGAACCCTTAGTTGAGTGAGTTTTTTCATTGCAAATCTAAAAAACCACTATATGAAAGCTCTGAAAACTCTCCAACAAGAACCTTTGAAGTTCTTTTCAGTGGACATTTTTTATCACGGTTCAAAGACTACAACAGCAACAGACTGTGGCATTAAAAGCCTTAAAACCTAGAATGAAACCATGCAGTACTTGCTTTTGCAATAAAAAAAACGTGTCTAACGAGAATCAATCTAACCTTGATTCAATTCTTAATTAGGATAGTTTTATTACAACTAGGTCGAAAAATCGTATTTTGTTTTGGACACATTTAGTAAAGAAACATGCCGTTTCTCAGATTTTTGAAATGTGAATCAATCAATTATGGTTCCTATGAAAATTACGAATAAGTAAAATATTGAAGTATTTTTTTGTTATAAACTTTTCTTAAAAGAAGAAATCGAAAACAAGTAAAACCAATTTATGAACTTCAACTTGAAAGTAAAAGTATCGTATTATACGAGAGTAAATTAATAAATAAATGAAAAGCTTGGGCCACTATGTAGCATCGCAAGTTTTAATTCCCTTTTATATTTATACCTGGTTTATATTATTTACATGTAAAGATAGTCTCAGTGTTGCCTGGCGCCGAGCATATATTTATACAGGAAAAAAGTTAAAAACACAAAAAAAGAAACATCTGGTCTACACTGTATAAACATACTATCAACAGTCATTGTCTAAATATTAGTTTAAAAATACTGTAAATTAGGGAGATTTATTATAGTATACCTACTTCTATTATATAAAAGTATATTCGACTAAAGTTTTTATATTGTGGATATAGGTAGGTACGTCGCGGATTCTAAAGTCATACTGTCAAAAAGGACGGTGTTCCTGAGTTACTTCCGGCTTAAAAGGAAATACTGTATACGTTCGATTCTCAAACGAGATACCAGGCATGTTTTACTGGATTGCAATAAAACACAGGGAAATCAAATTAGGTATATTTAAAAGATAAGATAAATTTATTGTATTGCCCGCTATGTAACATGTTATTGTTTCGCCACGAAAAAGTTACCAATTTTGTCTCTATACCGATCACCTTTAACTTATTTTTGCCATCATCATTTTTGAAGACCAACGATTCCACCAAGGCGACGCCTAAAACGCTGACTTGTGGAATATCTCGCCCCAAATTCACATTCGCCAAATGAACTACGCTAACGTTGATCATGTAGCTTTAATTTATGTACAATTGAACATTGTAAACACGTAAGCCAAGACCTTTACGGAAAAGTTTCCATAAAAGTGGATGCTGGGTACAGCATGTTTGCAGATCTTATAATTTTTCGGTCTGTATTTAATAATCGATGTACATTTACCAAAAAACACAAAATGATGTGTTTATTAGGATTAAAAAAATAAGAATGGGCATTTCTAAGAGGCATTACTTAACGTATTATTACTTAAGGGTTGAGGAAAGAAAATTGTTACAATTTGCCAAGCTAGTAAATATTATAAATGCCAAATAAAAGTGTATTAGATGAGGAGGGTACAATATTATTCAAAAATAAAAGGCGATAAATTTCTATTGATAAACGAAACCAAATTTGCGTCAAATTAAAAACAAATAACAGTAACCCCAAGCAGCAAATAAGATGACGAACTAAACAATAAACTAAATTAAGCACTTGACACAAATAAGAAAAAAAAATCAAAGAACAACATATAGGTAGACTTATAGTTTTTATCTCTGAGAAAAATCAACTTTTTGGGCCTTATATCTTAACGTCGATGATGACAGGGTTTCTGGTTTGAGGTCCGTGGAATGCACTTTGTAAAAAGGAAACAGTCACGTACAACCATGTGCAGACTGCACCAATGAAGCAAGTTTCTATAATTTTAATACGATACTTAAATTGAGGCGAATGGGTAGAACGTAGTTTTTCAAACAAAATTATACCACTTACATATAAATGCATTTAATTCTTTTGAGTAAGCTAATTTATAAAAATACTGATAGAATGTGCTATAGTAATATTTCAATTCCGATTGGAAACATATTGGTGAAAAAATAGATCAACTTAATATTATTGATAGCATTGAATAGTTCTCTAGCGTTTATTTGTAAAGCAGAATCCAACTTTCTCACAAGTTCAGACTCGTTTTCAGTAAATGTCCAGTTGTTGCGAACCAATTGAAAAATTAATTAAGGCAAGATTCTCTAGGATAATCTGGATTAGAAGTGCCAATTCTTGTTTAATATATCCTTTTAACGCAGCTTATTATAATATGCTAAGTAAATGCATTCTTACTTTTTGTAAATTTAAAAATCTCAAAATTCAAATGCTCAAAGGAATCAAAAATAAATTGTAAGACAATATTTTGAAATCAATAAAAATTGACCATTTTATAGTTGATTAAGTTCCAATTAATAAAAACAAATAACGGCGCCATAGTCATCATTAATTGATAAGTTTTTATCAGTTTGATAAACTGTTTGCGGGGCCGTTATAGCAATTCCATATTGGCCATTTTCGACTAGTAGATATTAGACAGATAACGTTATCAAGAATATTTTGGTCAATTAATTACTTATCTGTCCAATAAAATATATAAAGTAGGGTTATCATGAACTACGTAAATAAATAGCTAACGTAGGTAGCTTACCATGAATTCGATTTCTGAAGCCTAGAACTAAAATTCGCTGCTTGTTTTTTTATCTATTTAAGGCTTTTAAAATTTAATATCAATAATATTAAAGTATATTATTATAAACAAATAAGTAGAACTTTTTTAAGGTATGTTCGTGATATAGGTAAGTTCGTGATAGAATTATAGATAGAATACAGCCGCAAGTATTTCAAATAATTAGGTTAGTTGGTGCAGATGGTTTGTTCCGAATCGTCTCCATACACACATGAGATGGTTCCGTCCCACTTAAATTCCAGGCACCGTTTTCTTGGAATCCACAGACCCACGTTCGCTTGATGTTCCTTTAATGATACACTTCTTCATCGAAGAAGTAGTCGCCGTATTCTCTTCTCTTCTTACATATAATAGTTCCTCTTTCGTGATCAGTTTTCAAGGCGGACATTTTGGCTCCGCAGGCAATGTATTTTTCTCATACATTTTTAAATCAAAACTGTCGGAAGAATATAACGTTCTTTAACATGTTAGTTGTTTGAAGGAATTCTCAATATTTTAATATGTAAAATTGCTTTTCTTCACAAAATTTATGTTACAAACTGGGTTGATCTTAAAGATGATTAAGTATCTCTCATTACCACACACAATCTCAATTTAGCAACAACGATAAGCTTCTAAAATATCAATAATAGTTTGTCCATATAAACTATTAACAGAACAGATATATTATTATGGAAGTTTAGACGTAATACAAAAAAGTGAAAATAGTAACTTAATGCAATCAAAAACCAACGATAATCAATATCGAGAAAATTTGTATACTTGAATGCTAATATATCCCATAACTTAGATAAATACACGCCAAAAATATCTACAAAACACATTGTAAAAATATTGAGAGCTCAAATAAACTGGCATTTAGCAGTGTGTTAAAAATTCGAAGAAAAGATTGAAACCAGTTGCTTCAGAACCAAACAAACAGCAAGAAGAAGTTTATTGAAGCGAAGCCTGCTGAAATTAATAGATCAAATCAATTGATTCAACGTAAAGCACTACAAAATGAAATGAATAAATAGCTATTGATTATAAACCATAAACTCAAGATAGTGGAAAAGAAATATATCACGAAAATCTAAAGTATTTGAAATTAAAATAAGATCCAAAGTAGTTGACGAATTACGTTCACGTTATTTCCAGTGGCGTAGCCAAAGGAGGGTTATATCACCTCCTCATTTCAATTATCACAGTCGGACAGTTTTTATCCAAAACGACAAAAAATATATTTAAATTTAGTTAATTCATTTTCAACTGACAAAATTGAATTAAAAATATTTTCCTGACCTTCATTCAAAATTTAAAATAATTTTGGTTCCGTCGACATTTTCACGCTTCCATTATTCGTTTATACTGAGTTCATTACTATTATTTTTTTGTTCAAATTAATCAGAGCATAGATACGTTTTCGTCTTTGACTAATAAAAGTTTTTGATTTAATGCCTTTAAAAGTAGATTCGTTTTAATGTATTCTTTAATTATATCACGTTTCACTATTATTTTTTCTATGGGATAACAAATGAAACATTGACCTTTTCCCCAAATTGTTCATAAAAGCATGTTTTGTAGCAATTGAAAACTAAAAATGTAATGGAATTGTTCGAAAACCAACCTAACCCAACAGATAAAATTCACATAATGCAATAGATAACCCAATCACAGTATAATAAATAATACAGTATTCTGACTTTCCGCTTGCGAGCCGTCCTGCGCATTTCGTCGCGCATGCCGCCATTATGGGTTACAACGTCACAATAATCACATAGATATATAGTTCATTGTCGGCGTGTATGAGATAAATAAATATTGTGTTTAAATCTAATTCTGTGTTTTTGGTATAGTGTTCGGAGAATTGAAAGGATTTTATTTTTATTAACGTATCTTATGATTAATACAATGAACAATCAGGGAGGACATGTGTGTGCTGCAAAATGTTGTCCCAATAAGCGGTACACTTGCTCTAAACATTTTTTTCGCTTCCCGACAGGTCTTGTTAGGTGCGTAATAAGTAAAAATAAAGATTAATACTAGATAATTTTACGTTTATAACAACTATTTGTATAACCGTAAAATTTATATTACGAAATGGCAGTATCGAATATGTTTTTAAACTAAATGAAAGTAAAACATAAACATAAGTTGTCTCGTGGCGAGATAGCATGATAACGCAATCAGCTAGGGGTTATATTATTGACAATATATATATGGCCCTTGTTTGACTAAAATTGCTGAGAACAGAATTCAGTTGATGCAAAATTTAGGCACACGGCTTGTATGTGGAATTCGTAGGGGTGAAAGAGGCTAGCAATAAGATTAAGGAACTCGGCTGGTTAAGAATGAAACAACGTCGGATTTTCATTCACTAATTTTGATTAATAAAAATCATCAGATGGAAATAGGCGGAATACTTATATGAAAGATTGAAGTTCCGGGGATCGGTGTATGATGTGAATATTCCTCATGAAACTGTCATTACGCCACCGCTAGACTCAACATCAATCTTTGAGCGGTCATTTTCCTATACGGTTTCAAAATATTACAACGCTCTACCGGAGAATATAAAAAGTTTACAGGGGATTTCGTTTAAGAGCGCTGTCTGACACGTAATAGAGCAAATTAATTTGTAAACCTACCTACTTAATTTGGCCAGCGATGTAAAACTATTTTCAGATAGGTTTAAGCTAAAATATAAGTTACGTTTAGGTTAAGTTTTATAAAAATGTCTTTTTTACTAATAAAGTCTGTATTATTGTTGTGTTTATTATTATTATTAAAAATCACCCAATCATGTCAACATTTAACTGATACCACCACTCAAGGCTGTTTTCAATCACTATGAGACACCACAAATATTTCTGAAATTGACAGCGATATTATTATGTACGTCACAGTTTATTTCAAAGTGCCAACGTGGAGTCGGAATGCTGTACTTATTAATGCTGTGACCCAATCATGTCAACATTACACTGATAATTGCATTCAGAGCCATTATCAATCACTATGACAACACTATTAAGTTTGAAAACTTCATTTCAAATAAATTTCAAACTGTCACGTTTTGGCAATGCGAATATTCAAAGTATAAATGCGCTAATCAAAGAAAAAATTCCCAGAAATACAACCTACAGTCACAAAGATATTTGGGAAATATTTATGGAATTTTGCTGCGAACGAGAATATGAATTGAGTTATAATTTTTTCTGTCAAAAAATTTTCCACCGAATATGCCTCGGACATTGACAAATGCCTCATAATAAAAGTTTCTCAAGCTCGATTGTCATAAAATTATCTCGTCTATTATCAATATCCTCGGGATACTACTGCTATTCAGATAACTTTGGCAACACTGATTAGCAAGTTCAATAGCTCTGAGTTCGTATCAATTCGTAGAATGTATTCTAATTACTCCTTCATTCAGTGTACGATGATACGATTACAAAATTCTAGTAAATAAACAATTTAAAAAATATGCCTACAACGTACCGTCGCGGTCTCCGTCGTTATCCATATAACCAAATGCAGTACATTATCTTGAATCTTTCTTTTGTGAAATACCGCCACAAGGCTTTTACTTAACAAGTTTTTAGCATTATTAATAATTATTGTGAAGCACTTTTTTACTCTTTACTTGATTTTTTTTTTATAAAATAAGTAGCAGTTAATCTCGATATATAACATTATCTGAAGTTTCTTCCTTATTAACTTTACAAAGTTAATAGCTTAAGCAAATTGAATGTAGGCGAAACCATCAAAGATAAAATATGGACGTGGGCTTTTAAAAGATATTAGATTTTTTTGTTAATGCATTCTTTTTCAGCGATTTTTCGGGTAATAAAATCGAAAACATACTATCTATAGTGATATATGGGAGGGACATTGAAACGTAGGCACATTAATTTCTCTTTTTTGCTGATTGAGCATATGTATGTAAAAATGTGATTCAGCCTATAAAAAATAAACATAATTTCTGTTTAAATTATTAATTTAAAAAACAAAACAAGCCTTTTTATTCGTACTCTCAATTTATTTTAGTGTTACCGTTTTCTCAAACCAGGGTGAGATGATTAAAATCAGACTTTAATCAAAAAAATCATGATTAATTTAAAAAAACTACATAGATTATCGGCTTGTTTTTCATCAACCCATGCCCTTGTTAAAACATTTTGTCTTTAACCCAATACTTTTTCCAGTCACTGTAGTTATTTTTATTACTGTCGGTATCCTTTGGCAGGCATGATTTATTAAACGTCTTATATACGAGGAAGAAATGTATCAAAAAACGCTGCATTCGATGCCCTTTAATAATGTAAAGAGGCATGGGAACGGATAACCCCGGTAGAATTGTTAAATTTATATATTTTACATTGACTTTGGATACACTATACCTATATATATATATATTTATTTATTAATATTTTGTTGAAATTTGGCAGTATTATGGATTATGATCAGACGCTAAGTTAGCACCAATTGATTGTTGATTATGACTTCCAGTGGCGTCGTAAGGGGCAGTTTCACGAATAAAAATAACAAAAAAAATGTGCGCCACTGACTTTTTTAAAATTAAAAACATAATTTTTGGATTAAGTCAATAAAAATACAACTTTTTTGTCTTTTGATATTTTTTCGTATCTTGCATCCTTTTCGAGAAAAAAAATGAAAACCACTGAAATGCATGTCCCTGAATAATTTTAAAAATCACTTTTACAGAATTATTGCGAATTACGTTTTACCGAAATTCGTTGAGATTTGGCAGTATTTGTATTTAAGTGGTTTTAATTTTTTTACTACAACAAATTTTAACGAATTTTGGTAAAACGTAATTCGCAATAATTCTGTAAAAGTGATTTTTTAAATTATTCAGGGACATGCATTTAAGTGGTTTTAATTTTTTTTCTCGAAAACGATACAAGATACGAAAAAATATTAAGTGACAAAAAAGTTGTATTTTTAATGGCTTAATCCAAAAATTATTTTTTTAATTTTAAAAAGTCAGTGGCGCACATTTTTTATTCGTGAAACTGCCCCTTACGACGCCACTGGAAGTCATAATCAATAATCAATTGGTGCTAACTTAGCGTCTTATCATAGTCCATAATACTGCCAAATTTCAACAAAATCGGTCAACAGGTGTGAGATATTAATAAATAAATGTAAAAAAAAAAATTTTTTTTGACACCCTGTATCTTGGAAACTATGCATTTCCGGACACCTGCTTATATGAACTTTTTACCTTAAAATCACTCAAAGAATCACCCTCTGAAGTTTGGCCAGATACTTAATTAACACCCTGTATATATCTGATGCTGTGCTTAAATGCAGTCCGATATTTTAGATGGGCAACGACTATGGTACTGAGGTATGACGAGCTCATAAGTGCGAAACTAATTCGTCAGTATCTGTTGGCCCGTGCCTCGGTCTCAATGAGGCTGAGGCCCTGCTAAATTAAACAAAATCCCTTGTGTAGGTAAAACCAGTAATTTTGTCCGCTTTGCCAGGAAAGTATGTTTCATATACTAAATAATGTTTATTTTATTAATTTACAGTAAATGGTCCAGGGCTGGAACTAATAATTTTCCCCTTTTAAGTTAACGCAGTGTCAGTAAACTAATATTGTTCAGAATGACATTATTATGGTTGCCTATACATAAATAATATCTTCTTACAACAAGTGGATAGAATTCATCAGAATATCCAACTACCACACCAGAATCAAAAAAAAACCATGTTATATTTCTTGCATAGGTGCGTTTAGTGGTGGGTGCGTTTTTGTATTATGGTTTCCAATTAAAAAATAATATTTCAAACGAAAATTTTTTAGTAATTTGAACACGTTCCAAATTTGACATGAATGGATGCCCCTCATGCATATAGTTGTTCGCGGCTGTATGATTTGTGTTCACCCTGTAGATCTAAATAATTGTGTATTATAATAAAAGTCTAATAAATAAATTTAGATATGTAAAAGTGTATTTTAAACTTACAAGTACGTATTACAAAAATAAGTGGCGCCTATAAACGATAAATGTTTAGCAGTCTTGGCGCCACAAATACCGCGTTGTATAATAATCTTTATTTATGTTGTATACCAGCTTATGTATAGTAGTATAGACAGAGATATTATAATAATACCAAAGCAGCATACCCACCACACATCAGACTTTTGCTAATTACTAAATACGCAGCGCGTTTTAGGACATACCTCTAGGCGCGACCGTTGATTACTATTTTTTTATTGATTTTCACAATAATTAGTTATTAAAAATAACTTGCCTCGATTTATTAGAAATTCAAACGCATTCATAACATGTAATGTCTAGACAATCGCATACCAATGTCTAGCAATAAACAATATTATACGACTTGTGAAATAATTGTATTATAACAATAATTTTATTTGAAAGTTGAAACAAATTGGAAAATAATCGAATTTTTGCTGAAAATTGCTTACGCTTTTCTAACACATTGTAGGTATATACGAGGATCATTTAATAACTCCTTAGAAAAAGACAAGAACAAATTATTTTATGATTTTTTTATTACAATATTTCCCATAAAAATTGTTATGGTATTGGTCTTGGAACCATAGTATGTCAACCATCTTATAGTATTTGAGATTATTTCTACTATTTTTTCTCCCTTGCTCAGCTTTACGATGAAATTCCTCTCAAAGTTATTTATTTTTGATGTTTACCAAATCCTAATGGTGGTCCTTTAATTTGAGTCTCCCTGCATAATATGCGTGATTTCGGACGACACGATATGGAATTTGACTGGAATATATAGCTATTTAACCTGTAAATCTTCTAAAGAACTGAGAAAAGTAATTTAAATTTTTAAATAGTAAATTTGTGATCACGTACATTAACGAATATTGGCAAATTATTAATTTTACGAAACCTGTTTTTATTCGTACTTTCAATGTTACCAGTTTCGTAAATATAACTTTCGTATCTGTCTTCCCATTGACTAAAAGACTGTTAAGTTAAATCCGGACAAAATGTTCAGAAGATCATATACATCTAATATTGTTAAATGCATAAATGAACTGCCAAGCGAATTGAGCAGATTGCCTAAATCTAGCTTTAAGAAAATTTACAAAACGAGAATAATGCTTTGGGTGCCTGTGCATCCTTTGCTGATATCGACCTATATGGATTCGTACATGCAGATATAAGAAACAGACTTGACAGTGACAGAACAGCCTTAAGCATTATAACACCTAGATTTATTTAAATATTTTTTTTTTTTGTATTAAAAAGATTTTTTTTTAAGTTCTATTTTTGTATTAACCAGCTGTTCTTTTCGATTATTATAATAAAATAATAAATAACACCATATAAGCGTCTGTGTTTTATTTTTTTATGAACAAATAAGTACATTTTAAGTGTCAAAATTTTAAAACTCCTTTTTAAATTAATCATAAGTACATTAAAGGCGGGTTTAGCCAACTAATAATGGATAGTGCATAATGCATAAAGAATAATGCTGAATACATAGTGCATAATCGATAATTCACAACAAAATATAGGTGTTTATACAACTTTTATGCATAAAGCGAAAAGTGACAGTTGACTAGACAGCAGGTTAACCTATTACCATTGTCTTTAAAGATAATGCTTTTACTTTGTGTTGGACTTATTTATGGTTGAATAGCTTTCAAATTAAAAATTCTGTTAATTATCACATTTTCAATTATTATTTAGTTTATTTTGTAAATTGAGGTTATGTAACTGTTTATAATTTGCGGCGCATGCGTATTGATATTTTTTGCATAATTTAGTGCAGCAAGTTGAAAGTTCCCAACCTTATGCATTATCAATGAAAATTATGAATTATACACTATTCGTTGTATAAACAGGTATGTATGTGTCATGTTTTAAAAATTATCCATTATTCACTATGCATTATTAGTTGGCTAAACCCGCCTTAGGTGTAGTTGACAACAAAAATATCAATATACTTAGTAAGATGAAGAATACTAAATTACTACAGTATAGAACAGACACCAACGAAAAAAAATAATTGTCAGTTGTGTTGTTGCTAAATGGATAGAAATTAAAAATTTTTAATTATACGTAGTAATTATAATTTTAAATATTATATAATAACAACTATAATACCACAATAATTGTCCATCTTACGACTAATATAGATATGTGCATAATTAGTTCTTTAAAAAATGATAAATTATCAATCAAACACCTTGAAATTGAGGCGACCATTATTATTCGGACTATTACTACTGTTATTTGCCGTGGAATTTTCAGTCGCCAATGCGTTTTTATCCGATGTCGATGATGAGTTTGGTGGTTTGACGTTATTGTTGTTGGCCGCTGACGGCATTTTTATGGTGAATTATCAGTTTTCTTAATATCTAATAATTGTATGTTTCTAGTAAGTTTTATTGATAATATACCGGCTCCTTGTTGCAAGGAACCCAACGTGTATATTTAACGATCGTTTAAAACACTTGAATATAAGTTTTTTAAACAAAATTCGCAATGGAAACACACCCGATGTCACAGAATACGAAATTATTATAACCATCAAAATATATAAAATTAGCTAAATTTACTTCACGTGTTTTCGTTAATAGGGCTGCATAGATACCAACGTAGTTTATAGAATTGTCATTACTTTTGCGAAATGTTGATAATTATTACCAGGTCGTCTAGCTCTGGCCTAAACCACCCCCATGTTCTAAAACTGGGACTACCTTTGGCATAGTCAGCAACGGACATATTTGTGGAAAAATTATTATTAAATTTATATTATTTGTTAAATATATTACGTATGTATATTATAAATTTCTGCTAGCTAAATTATCTTGGATGCCAACCAATTTGTAGCATAGTTATGATAAATTGCTATTAAATTGTCACAAAATATGTAGATGCTTACTGTAATATATATTATTGTAATATAATTATTTATCTGTTTAATTTTATATTATCAATTAATTTAATAAAAATTGCGTTAAGTTTCTATCGAAAAAATATGGTCCTATAACTCTGTAATTCTAAATCTGAATTAAATAATTCAACATCGCTCCTAACCCATCACGGAAGACATACAGATATTCACATATTATTAAGTTACAGTTTCCTGTTTTTAACACTAAAGTACCGTTTAAGTACCACTGTCATTAAATGCGTTTAAAAAAATATTGAACATATAAGTGTATAGGTATATATACATTTAGTGCCGTTGAATATTTACATACAAATTATATCTTCGAAAGTAATAAACTTGTAAAGGTAAATACTACCCACTGAATGTTATTCATTCATTTGTGGCGCCTGTAACGCCCACTTTGTTTGATATCCAGAAATCAACAAAAAATATAGTGCTCATACAAAGTAGCATACGTAAAATTTCTTATTTATTAAAGTATAAGTAGTTAATAATTTCAAATTAATCACTCATTAATCAAGTATTTTTAATTTAATTTAATCATCTGATGATGTACCTGAATTTTAATAAATTCATGAAAAATTTGAAACGTTTGATTTTAAAAATTTCTGAAATTAAATAGATCACAAAAACCAGAATTACCTTCAAAATGATTATTCTAAGTAGCGACTAGGATAAATTATTTGCTTAATTTCTAGCAGTAACAAAAAAATCCCAATGATCAGAATCGCCTTGAAATATTTTAAATTACACTCTGAAAAAGGTGTTTCACATACCTGGTATCACATTAACAATAAGTGTTGAATATCTATTGTTTGCTCCCATTTTTAGTAGGTATACCTACCTACTCCTTATAAATATATCTAACTACTTAGTTTAACTCTGTGTTAATTAAAAGTAAGTACTGATAATCTATGTGGCGCCATTACTATAAAACAGAAAAAGTTCACAACTACTTATTATGTTTTAATTTGGCAAATAAACAGAACAATTTCTTGTATAGTCTTAATATGTTCATCATGATTTTCTATTTTAGGGTTAAAAAGAATTTGCTTTGTTTAAACATTTTAACACATATTTTTATTGTTTCTAGATACCAGTTTGACCAAAAATGGTCACAAGATAGAAAACAAAACCGCTAAATTTAGATGTTAATTGTGCTTTGTGCCATCCTGTATATAGCAGTGGCCACTTCAACGACTCTTATCAAACATAAATATATAATGGACAGATACATTTTATAAAATATTCTCAACATGTTATCGGCTAATGGAAACTGGAATGCTTCACTAAAAGAAAATAAATTAAAAAGAAAAAACTTATCGAATGAATTAAAATCATAGTATGTACCAGTTTTAGTACTTTCATAACAAATGTAAGCTTAATCTTTTAGATGCGATGGTGAGGAGCCAAAAGCGAGACAGCGAGCAACAGCCTGTATGTTTTTTCCACTCTTCGAACAGCCTACATTCCGTCCTAGGTGTTTCGTTGATTAAATATTGTTGCATGATATTAATACACGCATAGACACTTATTATAAACGTTGCCTTGCACTATTAAATTAATCAAAATTACAACAAAAATGCAATTATTACGTATTGTAGTGATTTTTATATAATTTATTTGCAAGTAGGTATAGTTTATCCAAAGTTAATTTAAAATATATAAATTTATCGGCTATCTGTTCCCATGCATCTTTACATTATAAAAGGGTATCGAATGCAGCGTTTTTTTGATACATTTCTCCCTCGTATATAAGACCTATAATAAATCACGCCTGCCAAAGGATACCGACAGTAATAAAAATAACTACAGTGACTGGAAAAAGTTGGGTTAATGATTAGAGTTTGCAAATAAATACAATATAAATGAAACAAATAATGTTTGACAACGTGTTATTTTCTCAGATTAATCTGAATATAATCGGATGGACATCATATGGTATTGCGAAGACTTAATGTCGAATTTAAACAAGAAAATTTGTGTCCGACAGTAAAACACGGTGGCAGAATATTGTAACCATGATTTGTTCAATCGTTTTTCTTAGATTAATAAAACGAAAGAAGATCTATCAAATTACATAATTTTTAATAATACCTCAAGTGGATGAAACTTTTTGCAGTCACTGTATACAGTGACAGTGTATACTGGCCGTGTCTGATATATTCGACACGAGCGGAACAGTTGGGTGCATTGTGTGGGTTTGTTAGGGAAAATGTGCTCGATTAGTATGTTTGTGGTAAAATTTTCAAAAAAAATCTGGCAGCAGACCATATTATGATGGACCTCGCAAGTTAGTATGTTGTTTAGGCGCGTGTATACATCCTTCACGGACTTGCACGTTGTTTTCGTAGAAGATTAAAGTGAATCAGAGCTATTACGTTTCGTTATTTATCATATTAGTGATTATACCTATAACATATCAGACTTACCAGGTGGAAACAGCTTACTCCAATGATAAGGATTACAACAAATGTAGACGGGATCGATGGCCGATCGACATGTGGGCAGTCTTCTTAATTCGTTGGCCTGTTGTATGTCAGGCCAACGCCACGCTTGACAGCAGAGGACGTGGGGTTCCCAAATCTCAAAGTCTTTAGGTACCAGGACGCAATTGTCCCGATCCGCCCCTCTGCTGTCAATGGCTGTCAGCAACATTTCCAATTGCTTCTCCTGCAAGAAATAAAGAAAACACGCGACGTTATTTGGTCTATTTAACAGTTAATTACTTAACATTGTTCAGTGATACAACTGGGTGACTATAAGGTCTGCAGGAAACCCATACATTTTTTAATAAGTAATACTTTTAATATTGATTATTAAGTAAATTTTTAAACCCAATTTACTCAAAAACTAGGCATTATATCAAAATAAAAGAAAATGACGTTTTTTAAGCAAATTACATATTTTTTTATTATTATGTACTCAAAAAGTGAAATATTCCAGCAACAAAAAAGTTGGGGCGCTATTTCCCCCGCCCCCTCTAGTTTGATACGCTCATGACTATAATTTTGGAAATCCTTTTGGTTTGACTTGTTAAGAATTAAAAATCAAATACATGTGTAAAATTTCATTGATGTATCTAAAAATGTTTCGTAAATATTCACAAAAAACCATCATCAGGGGGTAATTTTAAACGCCCTGTACCTCAAATACAATGCGTTTGCGGACCTATGTTTATAGGAACTTTTATTCTTAAAATTCATTGTTCTATCACCTGCAATACATAGGGAACACCCTGTATAGTAGTTACAGTCCCATCGTTATAAGCATCCTATTGAATGGCAATACATAATTTCTTTCTCAATAGGCACCTATTCATTTATTAAATTGTTCCTTTTTTCACCTATACCTAAGTAGAGGTGTGTTGATCAGGAATATAAATTAAATAAAAGTTCCTCGGTTGTGACTACCGGTCTCCGTCACTGTTCTGTACTTATCTATGCGGTGGAATCTGTTAGAATCTAACCTCACATTTATGTATGTTGTTTGTTCATCAACAACTGAACGGCGCCAGCAAAGCAAAAGGTTAATAACACTTGCTTTGAGAGGTTGGTTGAATCAACTAGTTAGTTGAGTTTGTGCATTTTCTGTTAATGCATCTTTATAATACACATAAATATATATAATGTCATCTATATAGAAGGTGCTTGTAATGACAATACCTATACTAAATAATTTCATAGTACCTACAGATATTCACATATTATATTTAAACATATACCAAGTGCAGATAAAAAGATTTGTAAATGTTTGTAGGTAGGTATATACCTACATTCAAAACAAAATCACTGATAAAATTGTGGACCATCATCATACCAAGTTGTCAGCCAAATATTTTTTTCATTTCATCAATTATTCTTTTCGACATAGGTCGGTACCTAACTAATTACGCAGTTTTAGTGTCATTGACATACATACAATGAGAGCGCAGCTTGTCGTTAACAAAGTCATATGCAGTTTCCTTGATACCTATTAACTACTTCTTCAATATCAAAGTCACGTTGCACTTATAAATGCTCTATAATTTTTACTAGATATAGTGTAAATTCCTTCAAAGGTACTACAAACAAACAGTCTCATTCACCTCAATACTAATTGGATATTGAATGAATAGTTTGATGTCTTCTTCTTGCCCAAACTGCATCTTCTGATAATCATTTATAATGTTGTCCTCATGAGAAGTCACAGGCTTCGGTAAAAATATCGTTTCGCTCTCACTTTTGATCCATAATTAATGGCATTCTTTTGTAATCGAGCAAAATTTCTGTTGTCAATTGGTTGTAAATCAGGATACATTTCATTGCATGCTCTTTCTATAATTTTGTCATATTACCCATAATAAGCAAGGTCATTAAACCTTCATTTGGTACTTAATTATTTTATACGATTTTAATTACTTTCAAAACCGTTTCATCAACTGCTTTTATTATTAAAAGATCGAACTTAACTACAGGTAAGTTCGTTTGACCTAACGATATTTGTTGCTATTTAAAATATTTGTTTATGTTTAAGGGTAATACCTAATCATACGAGATAATCATACCTATATCTAATCTTTTACAAAAGTTATACCGACAATTTCTACAAATGATTTAAAAATAAATTAAAATTAAACGAACATGGATAAAAAGAAACTTAGAAAATGTGGTTAAATCCGACAACGTGGCATCAGTTTTAAGTGTGACTACGTTTATACCATTATTGGTAGCTGTATTTGTTGATATACGATCACATATTTCTATCCTGCAGTGCTTGTAAAATTGATAGGATGAGCATGAGTGTAAAATATAGGAACCTATTACAGCAAATTATAAAATCTTTCCTCTTTCATATTTTATTACATAAGTCCATCCGATTGTTCAATAAACCTATAGGGTGCCACATAGCTTATTTTCTTGGTCGCTACCTACCTAACTTCCTATAATAAAGAACGTTTCATGGCTTTGATTCATACACGACGTAAGCTATAATAAGTAATCACAACATTGGAGTTTCCTCATTAGCTTCAATTTCAACTTAAACCTTGCATTAATATAACTGGAAGCAGTCCTGTCGATTAATATTCACATTTAAAGTACAGTTGGGCACGAAAATCCAGCTTACCTAGATAAACTAGAAGGTCGCTCTAGGCATAACAGATAAATAAGTCTTGCAAATTCGACTGTTTTGTTAATGTCTTCAGGTGTCCGCGTGAAGCAATGCTAAGCAGCAGTCATTATTATTTCACACGGTTTTAGCGCAGAAGAAGAGTGATTTATATATCTAAAATAAAATGTTTGCAAAATATCTAAGTAACTGATAACAGTATAAATTTACAAAATGTTGCGCACAATTTAATTTACCAACCTGTAGCTTCTTAAGTAAGGCTGCAACACAACTACTAGCATTCTCCGGCTCCTGGTGCTCATTATTATTTGAGAAAAGTTGATGCTGTTGCTGCCTCGCCTCATTCTTCCGTAGTTTCAACAGTTTTTTAATGAGGCTCCTTTTGCGGCTCATAAAAATAAACATTAAAGTGGTTGAGGAATTTTCTTCGTCGCAGTTTAAACATTTGGGTGCCAGAACTTGGTTTAATTACACCGCAAATCAATATGATGTTTAAATTAACACAAACACACTATGTAAGTCAAACACCTATTAATTTCATTTAAATGCTTCTACTAGATAATATTAACATACACTACCTACTTTGTTATTAATAATTATTATTCTTAATTAATACAATTTTTTTAAAATACGAACTTCACGAAAACTTTAGATCTCAGATCCCACTAAATTTCATTTAGTGGTAGAACGCGTATGTTAACTTGTTGAAGACATTTAAATCTGTATTATTTTACTGGACTTGGGATATAAAAAAAAAAAAGAGGAGAAAAGGGAAAACACGCAAAACGCACGACATAAGCCAACCAGCGGTCTCATAATAACTGAAAATCTGAAATTGCCTCCGTTCGGCATTTGACACATAAAAGTGCGGTCGTTTTTAGTTCGGTTTCTGTTAGGATTGCGACGTTGCCAGTAATACATCTTAACGAGAAATTAGTGAATTTGTAATTACTACTATAATAAGTAGTGAGAAATAATGATAAAATATTACAGAATAGTCCATTCTAACAAGGAGTTTATATTTTAAGGATAAATAAAAAGATTCATTTCGGGAGCAGACGCCTTTTATTTATCCTTAAATGATAAAATAATTATCTTTCTTTGAAAAATTATTTTTTTGCGATTTACTCAAAATAGGCAATTATGGTGCATTTAATTGTTTGAATTAGAGTACTAGTTTCGTTCCTGAAGGATGCTTTTTAAATTTATTTAGAAAATTGCAGCATTAGGTATACAAATAATTGTTTTATTCAAATCACAAACTTGCCTTTAATTGGAAAAACTATGCTTACACCACTGTGTCACTATTGTAAATGTATTAGAAATGTTGTACATTGTTAAACCTCAACGATTACTAAATTCTAAATTTTGCTGAAGTAAGTTTTGTTTAAAGACAATCATTACACACACTACGTGTAAATAGATTCACCGTGGCAACGTTGCACATGAGATACCGGCCCGACGTGGATTACCTGGTGGGGGTACTATGGCGCCAGTAGTAATACAGGATTGTATTTAACATTTTAAAATATTTAATTAGTAAATTTATTGTGTTTAAATTATCTTTTTGACAAGTATATTTCTTATTTTCAACCAAGTAGGTATTGTTATTATATTTATGTTGTTGAGCATTTTAGTAGTGATTTCTTACGCATTCAAAATATAGTTAACAATGCTTTGCTCAGTTATAACTTTGATTGATTCCGTTTTGTATATTATATAGGTACATACAGAAAGGCCGGTATTGCCGATTGTAGATTACTGTATTCTTTTCCAGTCTGAAATTAATTTATGCATTTTGGTAAAATATTCTTATCATAAATTAAAATTAATAGTCATGCACTGAATATAACTTCACTTTTAACGCATGAATTTTGAAACAAATCCACCTATATGAATCAGCAAATTACTGTTACAGTACTGATCTTTATAAATTAAATAATTTCTATTTATAGTAAATAAATAACCAATTTGAAAAACTTTTCCTTTTCTATTTCCTTCATTAAATTACAGGTTTAATTGGAATTATTTTCCTCGTACCTACGTAGGCACTGCTGGGAGATATGTCAATTATATAATTATTTGAAATATTTCGAAAATTATAGTTTAAGATTAATATTTGTAGATATAACGGTATATTATATCAGTTTGTTAATCAGGATATTTACATAATGTTTTAACAAGTATACATAACTATTGACATTAACGAATAGTTTATTGATCAGTTTAGTACTTATAATCGCTATGAATAATTAATGTGTTGTGGTTTCTTGGAGAAAAATAACGCTGCTTCAGAAACAGAATTTTTTTTATTATCAAGGTTTTGTTAAAATTTGAAAAACACCAACCAAAAGTTTTTTTACGCATCCACCCATATCATTTAGCACTACTCTATCAAAGTTGCGACGAAATGAGTTGCAGCATGCTCTACAAATATATACACACAATATATTCATTGAATACAATTAAGACCTTTCAAAAGTATTTTCTCGCATTGACAATTTATGAATAGCAGATTGAAACTAAAAAATTTCGATAAGATCAATCTTTTTACAGATAATTTAAACAGTATAATAATAATAATAATAAACAGTTTATTTGCAGTCATATATAAAGAAAAATTTACAATGCATAACGTGTAAACATAATAAAAACGCAAGAAGCCAAAAAAAAAAAAAAAATAACTGCAAAAGGGGTTAGAAGGCAGTAAAACTGATTTTGATATTCTAACCCGTACGGAAAAATTAACACTTTATACTACTACAACTATAACAGTTCCCGAAAACTTACAATTAACTAAAGCAATTTAAACTGCAATGAATACAAAGAAAGAAAAACAACAAAAAGAAAACAAAATTAAAATAAAATTAAATTTGAAATCATACCACTACACAATATGAAAATTAAACCAAATTTAATAGTTTTCTTCTAAGAAGTACACGAAACGTTGTTATTTTATAAGTCTTAAAATTGTGAGGAATTCCATTGCAGATGCTATAGACGTTATAGGAAAAGGGTCGCTCGAATAACAAGGTGCGATGAGCTGGAGGAGACAATAAACCCTTAAACCTCAGATTAAGATTGTGTACATCAGACCTAAACCTAATCTTTTCGAACAAATATGGTGGATGCCCGTCAAGCAGTAAATTGTGATAAAAGCATGCAGCAAATGGGTTTTTAATAAATTGAGTTTTTATGACATATTCATCCAAAATAAATAGAAACATTTTTTGAGGATTTCTGGTCGGTTTCCTATACTAACACTATTAAATATAGTGGTGTGAACCCTGTAACCCTCCCTTTTTTAGTATGTACACCATTGCCTTCCAAACTACAATTTGTTACCAAATAATTAACTTTACTTTTTGTCCTTTTAAAAAGTACAACTTCGAGAAGATATAATTCCGTATAGACATTGCTTCTTTTGACTATTCTATATTCATAAATAATGGTGCCATGGGAAAACCCCATATAACCAGTTAGCAAATCTGAATTTTCTCAAAAAAGAAAGGTTCATAAAATGTATGTTAGGTGATGTATTTATATCCCTTTTTACCTCTCATGATCCTTTTGTGCTCTTGATATTTATGGTATTACTATCTTAGGTCAAGTTTTATTTGTAATAGAAAGGTATTGAGATTGAATCGAATATATCGATACATTTCTTGTATCTCTAAATGAAAGAAAGGTGACATTTTGAGCATCCGCAGTTTTGTTTACGTCTAGTACTAATATATCAAAATTGTCATTAAATGCAGACGCCTAGATGGTGACGACGGTAAAATAGACTTATTATGCGAATGCCAAATGTGTCAACTTGTGTCATTTAAAAACAATTTTGTCAGATTTAGTTCAAGAGTTCGGGTAGCTAAAAGTTGTCAGGACAATGGCGACCATCTGACAATGTGACTATAATAATAACTGTCACTTTGGGGGCTCAATTTTCAAGGTCAGTTGAGAATCCCTATTTGCGACCAAGGATTCGGAAAGAATAGAAAAATTTTTGTTGTTGAAAAGGTCAAATCAAAGTTGAAATTTAACCCTGAATTCTAGTCTCACATGTTCAATCATCGAGTATAGTCTCAAAACGTACGAATAAAATAATCAAGCGCAAAATTACAAAGATCATAAATTTCTGATTTGAGATTTGCCTAAGTGAAATATTTGGTTCCAACATTGTCATGTCGTTTGATTTTATTGTTATGTACCGATGACATGAAAATTATTATAATGCCTACTCCGTATCTTCTCCATGTCCTCTTCTTGCCCCTTTTTTGATTCACCTCATTTTGTATTTTGAAAAATCACACACCGTGTGTGTTGTCTCTCTTTTATGTATCGTATAGCGCCAGGGAAGTAAGTCTAGACCGCAGGCGGCGCGAGAGTTTTGTTGGTATTTGGACACAGGTGCGTATTCAATATTATATATAAAAAAATTAATGACAAGAAAGGGTCTCTTGATTTTTATAGTCACACGGTGGCGCTTGAAATCATTGAATTGAATCATAAATTTCAATACAAATGCCTTCCATGATGGCAAAAGTCTTGTGGCCCTGTTGCTAGACCTCTCGAAGGATTTTGACGGTGTTAAATTGAGTTTGTTACCGATCGACTTTGCTAGCTATGTCCCTCAAAGATTCGTGTTCGGATCACTACTTTTTATACTATAATATTTGTAACAGCAACCCTACTTCCTGGTTTTGACTAGATGTGTGAAACGACCTCTCGTTGGTTGGCAGCAAATGGCTTCGGTCTAATCACTCTAAAACAAAAAATCGTATTATCGTTTTCGCATCTTTTACTTAAGCACTGTTTTGTTGGTGATATTTCATGAGTTAATTCAGAGCCATATCTGTAGTTTTCGCTATAGGAGAAGGCTGTCTATATTGGACCAGTTTTCGGTTTGAGAAAACTAATCAAAACACTTTCAAATTTATACACATAATACGTTCACTTCTAGTTATTTTCTCAGAATTTTTTTGTTGAAAAGTTTCCGTATAGAAAAATGTAATCCGAAACCCGTGAAGCTGGTCTATTATAGGAAACTGATTGCCTAAATTGAACCAGTGGGTTCCTATATTGGATCATCTATTTCAGTTCCGTAAAACAAAAAAAATACATTAAATGAACAGGATATAATAGTTTTGTTTAAAACCAAATGTCAAAGTTAAGGGTATGTTCCGCCAACCTCTCCTGAAGCTCCGGTGAAAAGACGAAAATGTTATGCTCTTGGTTAGCCATTTTATTTTTTGGATCCAAATGCCGTTTGAATGTCGCTTTTGGGGCACTATACTTTGTAAGGCTTTCCGTATATCTGAATCTCCATTTACCATATTTTATGCCTTTTCTATTATTGGAAAACATTCTGGAATAAAGTAAAAAAATGGTAGCCTATATTGGACCACGCAATATTCACAAAAACTAGATCGAAATAGCAAAAATAATTCTCTTGTAATGATGACTTTGTAACAGTCAAAGAGGATTTCATGGATGGCGCTTATTTCTTCAAATATGGCGGTGGTCCCATTTAGGAAGCGGTTCAATATAGGCAACCTGACCCTACAACGGCGTGGCGGGCATGATTGGAGTTGGACTTGTAAATTAAGACAAATTTATTGTACGTAGTAGCAAGTCTTTGATTGTTTTTCTCATTGTTTAGGGCATCTCAATGTTTACATTTGTTGTTCATGGCGCTCATGGTGCGAAATCTTAAAGCAATTAAATTCTCTGCAAAAAGTTTGATATTAAGGTAATTGACTTGTGAACTAAACTAACAAATTTGACATTATGTCAGAACTGACAGATATGTTTATTTTCATATATTTTTTCAAAGCCTATCTAAATAGGAAATTAGTTACATGTCGTAAACTGACATGATATTGAATAAAAAAGGATGACCATTAGCGGTTAAACGGGGGGACCCTTGCCTTAATTAATTATAACTTAACTTTTTTCTCTTGTGACTTTTATTCCATTTGTGTTAAAAATGTCATAAAATAAAGTTTTCTACATAAAAAAGGCATAGTTGTTTTTTCTCGAAAAACTTAATGGCTTTCGAGAAATTTCGAATTTAGGACAAAACTGGTCCTTAGTACACAGCAATTCTAAAACGATTCTAGAATGTTAATCAATTTTAACAGAATTTATAATGGATTACCAAGATGAAATGTTATTTTATCAAGTTACTATTCATGGTACGCCACTGTATTTCCAGAATTATAGACTAATTTAATAATTTGTTTTCGTTAAAAGAAGTATATAAAAGATGATATGGTTACCACACTGGCTGGCGCCTATTATAAATCCAAAACAAAAGAAGCTATCGCCGAAAATGTGTGGCGACAACAAAAAAGAGAAAATTATATGGGACAAATATTACAATTATTTTTGAACACAATCTTATGTCTTTGTTACACTACTTTCAGTGTCGTGTAAATGACCATATGTTATTAAGTTTCAAAACTTTTGTAATTTCCAAGAAAAGAGGTACAAACAACTACCTAATATATATAATTTTTCATTTTTTTTTTGCTTTTTATACTTTTATTTTAAATAAAAGTAATAATACGAACTGTCTTGTGGCATCTGCATAACTGAAGAGACGAATTGAAACCGAAACAGAAAGAAACGCAAACTTGTTTGCTCTAAGGATTTGGGTCCTCAACAAACAATTAAGTTTAGGAAAACAAATCGCCGCGCCGTTCCGAAACATTTCCGATGTCCATACTTCTTGTACTCATCAGTATGGCATGATTTTCATAAAAGTCTTGTGACAAAAGTCAAACCTCTTTGTTTTGAAAATGACTAAGGTCGAACCTCTTACTTTTCACGGATGACAAAAGTAAAAAAAACAGCTGTTCTTGCACAAAGTGCTTAGCTACAACAGATGAATTTTGGCTGGTCTTGTCTTAGAGCTATCTACAAAATTCCAAACATTTTGAATAATATTTTTAAATTAATTAATTTGAGAATCAATGGCAAAGAGTCTTTTGGCAACAAGATGTATTAGGTTTTGATAAAGCATTGGTTTTTGATGAAAAAAATGGAAACTCTGCTCCATCGAGACAAATGGTAGAGAAGTGGATTGCTGAAACAAATGATGCAGAGCGCAGTGGACGCCCAAATGAGGCAGTTATTCAAAATATCAAAATTGTAAAAAAATGAAACAAAATGCACCCTGTAATTATATATTTTCATAGGAAAACAAACGATATTTGGTGTCTGGTCGCTTCATTGGTTTTATAAACAACACACATATACATACATGTTGTTATACAAAAATAAGACCGACGCCGGTCTTTAGGACTTCTGGCGTCCACCACCAGCGTCGGTCAGAGTGTCGCCCCAAGCGAAAAGGGGCGAGAAAACACAAACATCCATCCCCCTCTCATTCATAATATCTTTATTTTTTTATTACTGCTCTGTCCTTTTCATATACAAGATTGAAGAAGTACGATGGGGAAACTTTAGGATAAATTAGGTTCTCCTTTTGTAAAATTTATACAAAGTGTGTCATTAAAAATCACTCTAAAAATAAATCGAGATCAACTACTGACTTGATATGTCATTCTTACAACTATTGGATTTGTTTACTGCTGGAAGCATTGGGTTTCAAAAGTCTGCATGGTCAAACTTTCTGAAGTTAGAAGAAACAGAAAGAGCATTGAATAAGCACGATGGAGAAACTTTAGGTTCAATCAAAATAAATCCAAATCAACTACTGACTTGATATGTCATTCAACAAATATTGGATTTGTTTACTTCTCGAAGAATGTCAGTTAATTCTTCGCACTTTCTTAATCACATTGTTCTATAATTGATCATAACGCAGCTAAAATAATTCACTCAGTGAATAATTTTTGTTAGACTTCTCCTGAAGGCCTATACAGGGTGTACCATTTTGATATTTTTTCAAAATTTTAATCGTAACATTTTAGTACAGTTAAAGTTTAATCTTTTTCACCAAAGCAAAGACTAATGTATATGCCCAAAGTATCAGAAGATTATGCCCCTGTAGACAACAAGACAGTAGCGCGCCGTGAAAAGCCCCTGATTAAAAAATCCTTTTTTAATTTTGTAAGAAATTTCAACTCCAAAGCAATTTTGATGCATTTTCGATTTTGTTGTCACAAAATTATTTTTTATTTAATGGCACTGGCGAGAACCAACTGGACTAATACCAATGTTTACATATTGTTAAAAATGTATCAGAAAATGGCGTTTATCATCATTGTCCTTCTGTGTTTTCAAATTTCCGAAATAGTTTGTTATTAGTCGTGAATTACTTTGCGTAATTTGCCTCCGGCCGGCGCTTATATCGTTTCTATTTCTTTAAGTTGAGTTCACATTGTATACAATGTTCTTCTACATTATTAATTTAATCCTATTTTGCCTCCCACCGAACCGGAACACCCCCTATGTCACGGAAATTACTGCACATTTTGTATTTTCCGTTTTCATCTACGTAAACATTCTACCGATACTTGTTATATTATAGTCGTTGTATGTACTGTGGAACCATTGCCAAATTGTTTGACTTTTGAGTTATTAGTCTGGTTTTGATTCGACCAATTTCTTCATATAAGACTATTTCGACGACGCCAACTTATTGTACATTGTAACAAACAAACGGACGACTTGGCTATTATGAGCTTCCGAGCTTTGTCTTATTCTGTCTTCTGCTAATAAATGGTAATTTTTGTTTTTAATCTTATGATGGATTTTTAAAATAACAAACATTTAGAATGCAGGAAAATGTTTGTAAAAATTTTTATTAAAACAAAGTGGTACAGGCTTGGAACATTTGCTTGGTTGTTCTTATGAAGCTTTACAGAGAGTAAAAACTTCAGTCACATAAAGACATCCAGAGAGACCAACGCTGTTCAGATCATTTTCCAATCGAACGATCCTCAGATCCGTTACAGTTAGAAAGGTGAAATCGAACCCTAAAGGGTAGTGTAATCGATGAGTAGCATTTGGCGTAGAGTAATGTTGAAGAACAGTTTCTATACCAATTCACCAAAACATTTTTAAGAATCTCGTCGCGCGTTTCACTGGTAGTGAAATTAATTGAATTGAGATAAACCAAAACAACTCAACAAACAAACGTTTGCCTAGTCTAGTAGTTTTTGGGATCACGAGCCGCCACTGGTGTATCAGGAAAAAAACTTGTTGAAGTTTATTTTCTTGCCTAAACATGCCCAACTGCTCTTAGATTTTTCTTCTGTTTTGCTGTGAATTGTAAATTGGTCCTTCCAGATTTGTTCAGAAATATTATTTTATTATAATTCCCGCACAGGGAAAGTATTGTGAACGCGGTGTACATAGATTGTGTACATAGACCCGTCAAAATACAAAACACAAAAAAACATTGAGCATAATTTAATGAAAACTGAAAATATAAATCAAAATACAAATACATATTTATACAAATATAACAAACTCTTGACACAGCTTAACAACACTATACTGAGGTGGTAAATTCCTGTAGGCTGTAGAACGCACCGTTTGTAAGAAACTCTTTTAATAAATTTTTGAAAATGCTCATATTTGCAGTTTCTTATCTTTGAGGGAAGAAGATTGAAATAACAGTATCCTGAGTATACAGAGGCGATTTTTTATAAAACTCGTGATTGGGTCGAGGTAGATTATAGGATATAAGACGGATATAACCATTTTGAGGTTCCTTGAGACGATTAAGACTTAAGACCATTTCCAGATGGAAGTCTGTCTGTCTGTATGTATGTATTATTCCCGATAGCACCGCCTAAACGCTTTAACCAATTGAGGTAAATTTTGGTATATATGCGGGGTAACTTTTGATATTTGCCTCCATAATTCTCGAAAAAATTGCGTCTGAAATTTCGGAACTACAATTTCAAATACCAAATTTACGATTACTATACGGGGTATATCAAAAATAACGTTTTTAATGATAATGATTTTGATTTTTTTGTTTTTTTTTTAATTTTATGAAAATATTTTCAAAATCGTGATTTATTACACCAATTGTGCAAAAAACAATAATCAACTTTTTTCTCAAAGTGGTTGATTTCATAGCTACTATTAAAATAATACATTTAAAAAAAACAAGGAAATCAAAATTAATAATTTTATTATTTTAATAGTAGCTATGAAATCAACCACTTTGGGAAAAAAGTTTATTAGTGTTTTTTGCACAATTGGTGTAATAAATCACGAGTTTGAAAATATTTTCAAAAAATTAAAAAAAAATACAAAAAAAACAAAATCATTAAAAATGTTATTTTTGATATACCCTGTATAGTAATCGTAAATTTGGTATTTGAAATTGTAGATTCGACATAGGCAGACGTTTTTATAAAGAATGACTTTTTCTTCTAAATCTACAAATAAAAAAGTTTTTCCTCTTCCAAACTCTATCCCTGAACACATTGTATATATTGTCCGAAAAGTTTTGGGGCGACACAACTGATTTTTTTAGTTTGTCAAAATAAACATGGAAAAACAATTAAATATAATATATTTACTATATTCCTGTTATATAATAGATATAATATTCGAAATATCATGAAAACACATCCTTATTATTACAGATATATATTTAAAAGGGGTTGTTTTGGACGCATGGTTGGCGACCACAATATTAAGGGTGGCCCCAAATATATTGGCGCCTCACTATTATACACTATTGCCTAAACATCAACAACAAGACACACATATTACCACACAGCTCCCGACTGAGTGCCAAATAAGGCGACTGAATTCACAATCTATCTTTCACCCTTGTTATTTACTATTTGTAGAATTAATTTATTTTTGTGTAGATTAAATATAATTCTGTCGGGATACGGATCAACATGAAGAATTGATGGCAACCGACGATGTATGATTGTGTGAATGTATCTCGGTTAGCAACTTAAAGTTCTTATTTTAGTAGGTAATTTTTGGACACCCTGTATAAGATTGCAAGTTTATTGCAATTGGAATACCAAATATGATCTGTTATTTAAATACTTCCGAAGTATTTAAAAGATGAAAATTAGGCTAGATTTTGAGAAAATTCAATGTATTTAAAAAATCTTAAGGTTTAGGTATTATAAACCTTAATGAAACAGACACTTAATTTGATCAGAGGATCTAAAAGTGCAATTTAAAAAACACAACTTTGATACTTTTAGGTTGTTTGGGACACCCTGTATAATATCAAACCTATTTTAAAAAGTAGCCACACGTACAATAAATGAAACTTTTTGAAAGTCACGTAGTTTCGCCACAATATTCCGTGCCATAATGCGTGAACAACCCTGTATATGGTAAAAGTTGATATAAAACAAAACAATAATGACAAAAAACGAAGTTTATGAAAATTTTGGAATACGATGAGAGAAGTTCGGACAAATAGAGGGGAACAACATATCGGCGGCGTCCGTCTTTGAGGCAGACGTCGAACGGTATATATTTTAAAGGCGACAAGACGCGCCATCTCCACCGTGCCGGAGGCACAGCGTCGGTGTCGTCGCGGATGGCGCGACGTCCGTCGCGGCGCCTCAAAACAAATCCAACAACAGCCTCCCCTGATTATATTTGTGTTATTTTAGGTACCTATAATAGATATGGCGACAAACAACTAATGATTTACATGGCAAAAAATAAATCCAACAAAACACAGCCACAAGAAATGAGATAATTCAATATGTATGTAATAGGTAGGTGGCTTTAGTTTATTTAATTTATTTTTTACATTGCATTATGTGCCCTGTGAAAGCGAAAACGTATGTGGCTGCTGTTATTTTGTACATTTTCTGTAATAATAATGGAGACTAATTTTAAATATATGTAGCGATCCTTAATTAGGCAACATGAAACAAGCAACTTAACGACGAATGACGCCTATGATTATAAAAATATATTATAAAATATTATTATGCATCATTTTTCTGGCTTATTTGAAAAGTACCTGTATGACCAGGGTCAAAGCCTTCTTTAGACAAGCCATGAAACAGTATATTTGGCAACGTTGAGTTCCAGTTCGTTTAGGTACTTGTGTTTACATTCTTACATTGTAAGACGCGGTCTAATTAAATCAGCGCTTATTAAACTTAATTAAAACAGTTTTTTTTATATAAAACTAGTTGTGATAAGTGTGTATAAATATATCGTCTAAATTTTGTGGAAGTTACAATACCGAATAAAATACTATGAGTTAATAAAATAAAGTAATTTGTTTGGACTCGTTGACAGTGGTTAAAATAGCGAAAGGGTGATTCAATATGTTTGCAACAAACGAAAACAATCCAAGCATTTTTTGCCATTGAACACATATCCGCAAATGCTTTGTTATCGAGATACAGGGTGTCCAAATTTAGTGGTCAAATTAGCTTTTTTGTTCATTTCTCAAAAACTAGCTAACCGATTTTGACAAAATTCTACATGCATTTGGGAACCGATAACCTAAAATAATCTGCGTTATTTTGACTTCCATTAACTGTTCATTGGCGTAGATATAGGGGGCATTTGAGTAAATTTTACACATAAAATTAATAAAAGACAGCTTTGACAAACTTCATTATTTTAAATTATTATTTTTTTAAGAAGACCTACTTATAAGCTACAAAAAAGTTAAATTACAAGTTAATGGTAGATTTAAATCAAAATAACATTTACCAGAAAACAAAATGAAAAATAAAAGTTGCCGTGGAAAACGATTTAATAATATGAAATTACTTAACAACAAATTATAAGGCCTATCAGTACAATTAAAAATTTAACAATAAAAAAACTAAATTCGAAATTAAAATAAGAAAATTCATAACAACTGTTCAAATTGCCCTCCATTGACAGTAATGCACATGCCACATCTTTCAACTAATGAATTTGTAGCTCTAATAAGGATATCATGATCGTTTCTTATTTTCCTAGCAGCTTCATGAACTCTCTCCAGTAGTTGGTTTCCATTTATAATTGGTTCACTATAAACGAATTGTTTCATGTACCCCCATAAAAAGAAGTCGAACGGATCCAGACTCCTCTCCCTAATCAATCCAATTGTTGATGTAAAACTTCTGTTACTTGTCTACCACGATGCGCAGGCGCTCCATCATGTTGACACCACATGTTTCGAACAATATTCAGAGATAAATCCTCAATAAATTACTACTACTAAAACGTTCTTAAAAATTTCGCGGCCTAATAGCACGAGGGTTGTTTAAAGACCATACATGTGCATTATGGTTTATATTTATGCCATCTCTAGTAAAATTAGCTTCATCTGACCAGAGCACTTCACCCTGTATAGGGATACTAATTGGTTCTATTTTTTGGTGATGAACAGTCTTCTTTGATAAAACTAGTACAAGTTGAATCACCGGATAAACTGTTTGCTAATAAAATAAAGTGGTATAACCTACGGCATAGTGTTTGTTGTATACCTAACTAAGCCATGGAAGTGTCTTTTGTACGAGGGTTTGTATGTATATTTAAGAATTATTATTATTAATAAATTCAACAAGGACCGAATACCAGAAGTATTATAATAATTGAGAATAGGGTAAGTATTTATAACCGTATAACGCATACCTATGCTACACAACGAAACGGAATGCCGATATGGCTCTAGAAGATCATATTTCTTCAATACTTTGTAACAAATAGAAAACTGTATAGGTATTTATTATATTATTTATGGTATATTATTATAATTCCCTGTATGTAGAAAATATTATTAACTCTAATCATACTTACTCAAGTCAAAATCGTTAGTTATCACAATTAAAAATGTTTTATCCATGACCCCCAAATCTAATAGTCGTTGAATAATAAAAACAATACAAAATATTACCACTATTATAATACGAAATAAAGATAATATGTAGGTATTATGGCATGTTGCATTAATAAATGTATTATTCTATAAAAAACTGTGCGCATTAATGCCACGAATCCAATTTTTAAACCGGCTTCTTATAGTCCTACCTATCTACTTACAAAGAAAGTATTATAGTCTCATATTATCTAATTTTTTGTGTGTGTTTAGTTACTAGGTATTATAAGAGAAAGTAAACACTTCTCAGTTATTTTGCATGAAATGTTTGTTGTCATACGTTTTACTTTTTAAATATTACAATATCAACTATTTTACATTTATGATTTAAAAATCTAGTGGTCTTATTAAAGGTTTCCATAGCAAGCAGTGACAGATTGATCAAACAAATCACTGACAACAAATAATAGAGAATGGACGTCAGGACATTTCTAGGTTTGGATCTGAGTACACAACAAGTATGTATATTTAATTTACTTATATAAAAATAATGCATGTATTTCTTTACATTATATAAAGGTTAGAAATGTAGCACTTGTGTAGTGATTGTAGAAATAGTTATTAGAAAACTGTTTACGTATTTCTTTTATCTTTGGGTAATGAAATATTTAATCGCGCATAATCCGCATATGTCTATTAGGTATAAAGTTGTTGATTTTAATGTTGTTATATAATATGACTTCATTTCTTTTTTTAGATTAGCTATAATTAGAATTATTTAATTAATCAGTTTATAATAATTTTTTATCTACAAGGTGTCTCCGCAAAAATATTAATTGCGTTTGCTACTTTCTTATTACTTATGTATTGTAATAGATCTAGATAAAATGAGACAACTTTTTTGTCATTAGTAATAAATACCTAGCTAATAGCAAATAAAATCTAGCATCTACATAACCTGTAAAGAAACGCTGTTATTACAAGTTTTGCGGTGACTAATTAAAAATTCAGAATTCAACTACTGACGCATGCGTGGTGAAATTAAATTTCAGCGAGAGAAGATTTATAAATGCACAACGGCTTTGTACACCACCATATATTAATTGTATGTGTCCTTTAAACATGTTACAGTATCAAAATTAGAAGGCAACGAATAACTTGGCAACAAAACTACATCAAAATGGCGGTTTCGATATCTCCCTTTATTCCGTAGCGTAATTGGATGCGCATACGGTTTTGAGCGATATATTCCTCTATATATATATATATATATGACTCTAACACGTGTGAGAGCGCGAAAAACGAAGTTTATAAATGCAGGTTTATTTCCAAACAAGTGCACAAAAATACTGGGAAATATATCATTAGAAAGTAACGTTTTAATGTAAAATAGCTTGATGATGACAAAGATGCACTAACTGTTTTAGCAGTTGTATCAAATCGCTCGTATAATTGAAATTACAAACGTTAACATTCATGATATGATTGTGACCCAGAAGATATTCATCGATATACCTGTGACAAATTATCCAAAAACAGTACCTACTGGCCTAAACCCAACGATTGATAGTTCTTGAACCACTCTGGAACAGATATTGCACGATGAACTAAGAAAGACTAATCTACAGAGCGAGTTCAATTTATAGAGATTATTGCTGTAATAAATACGGCGGTTCGCATATTACTTAAACTTTAATGTCGTTGTCTTTAAAAATAAAGGCAATGTTAATGTATTGCTATCAGTCAACAGTTTTAAATTTATTATAATTATTAATTTAATAGTGTCATAATTAAATAAAAGCAAGTATTCCCTACATACATACTTATTGTCAAATTATTTTAGCTAAAAGCTGCAGTCGTCAATGATGCCCTTCAGATGATCCATAATGTTGCGGTTTCATTTGATACCGATTTACCCGAATTTCGGACACAAGGTGGTGCTGTTGTAGACAAAACCGATCCAAATCACATTACAGCGCCACCTATTATGTGGGTGAAAGCATTAGACATGCTACTAGACAAACTAACGGTGGCTGGCGTTGATTTTACCAAAATTGCAGCTATTTCCGGTTCAGCACAGGTATTAATTAACACAGTAAATATTCAGCACGTAAATAATACTAAATTATGTTTAGCAACATGGTTCAGTGTACTGGGCAAAAGGAGCATCTTCCACTTTAAACTCATTAGATCCTAGCCAATTCTTACATCAACAACTATCAGGAAGTTTTTCAGTGACCAACAGTCCTATTTGGATGGACTCAAGCACAACAGAGCAGTGTAGACAATTAGAGACTGCTGTAGGAGGTCCAGAAGTATGTATTTTAAAATTGCAGAAAAAATATTAAATGATCTGACATTTGTGCTGAATTGTCGCAGGAACTGGCTAAAATAACTGGATCACGAGGTCACGAACGGTTTACGGGTTCCCAGATTGCCAAGCTGTACCAAACTAGACCGGATGCATATAAAAATACAGAGGTAAGAGTAGCAACAAAATTGGGGAATTGACTACAGTCAAAATATCATGCATAGTCGATATACCTAGGCAAGAAAAGGAATTCTACAACAAAACCAAGACAAACTGAAGAATAAAGATTTCACAGGAACAATTTTACAGGGTATTCTGAAATAATTCAATCCTCTAACGAAATAATATTTAAACAGAATTAATTGCATTATGCTATTTTTTATTTTGCCTTGATCTTGAAATTTTAAAGTCAAAAAATTGATGAGAATGAGATTGATTGATTGTCAAAAAAATGTGGGGATACTCTACCGATCTATTTTATACACATATTTTTTGCTCTGGTTTGTCTCAAAGGATGTTACTTTTTATTGTTAATTATAGTAATTTTCTACGAATTTATTTATAAATTCTTCATTCATTGAAGAATGATAAATATTTTGTATTTACGTTCATAATAATCATACATAGTCGTTTTCCAGACAAGCAGAGTGTAAACAAAGATAATTCGCTAAAATTCTTCTCCGATACAAAAAGAAACATACAAGTTTAATAGTCTATAACGCCAAAAAAACTCTTTTACTTGAAAAAAGTTTATTTAAAAGCGTGAAATTAAGACAATTCAAAATTGTAATTTTTACTTTGTCACTACTTCAGAGCTAAATCTAACAATAATTTGAATGTTAATTGTAAAACAGAGTAACAAAACTGCAACAACTGTAGTCTAATGACACTAACCTAGTACTTTTATGCTTTCAAATTTTAGGATTCTGGCCGCCCCGTAAAAACGTAATTTCTGTTTACAGAGAATCTCCTTGGTTAGCAGCTTCTTAGCTTCACTATTCCTAGGCGATATAGCACCAATCGATATTTCAGATGGTTCGGGTATGAATTTATTGGATATCCATAGCAAACAATGGAATAAAATACTGTTAGACACTTGTGGACCAAATCTTGAAGACAAATTAGGCATAACGGTACCATCTAAAACGAATATTGGACCAATATCGAATTATTTCATCGAACGATACAATTTTAATCCTGACTGCAGGATTGTGGCGTTTACCGGAGATAATCCTGCATCTCTATTGGGTTAGAATTATACATTATTATTCAACAATGTCAAATTTTTCATGATCTCCTTGTTTTAGGATTACGAATTCACAGAGGTTGGATGACAGTTAGTTTAGGCACTAGTGATACTTGTATAATGTGGTTAAATGAGCCTAAAGTCGTTTTGGATGGGCACGTATTGTGTAATCCAGTAGATGAGGATAATTATATGGCACTACTATGGTAGGTTAATTTGTATTTTGAAGTTTTATGACATACAGTTATCTGTTGGATTTCAGTTTCAAAAATGGTTCTCTAACTAGAGAACGAATTCGAAATCAATGTGCTGAAGGTTCCTGGGATAGTTTTAATCAACTTTTAGATAGTACTCCCCGAGGGAACTTCGGTAATATAGGTCAGTTCATTTTTAAATAATGAAAAAATTGTTGAATGTTAATCAATAAATTCATATTTGCCAGGGCTCTATTACGATGTTCAAGAGATATTGCCTTTTCTAAAAGGGGATTACAGATTTAACAAAACTCAAAAAGTGTGTAAATTTACAAGTTTGGAAGTTGAAGTAAGAGCATGTGTTGAAGGTCAGTTTATAGCTAAAAGAGCGTATGCTGAAGATTTCGGGTTTAAAATTGGTAAGAATAAAATATTTCTGTTAGAAATTCATTAAATAATGTAATTTTTATTAGGAAAAGACACCAGAGTTTTAGCCACGGGTGGGGCTAGTAAAAATAAAGCTATCCTCCAAGTTCTAGCAGATGTTTTCAATTCTCCTGTATATGTTCAAGTAAGTGTTTTAGCCAGCCATAGATTAACGTCAGAGGTATTTACATATCGTCCTCATTGAAGACATATCTATCTCTCTTAAATGTTGAGACGTTCATAATTATAATCTCGAGTCACTAATTTTTTGAATTCTGTTATACTCGTATTTCCATTACACTAGACACCACCAGATGGTGCTTTTGACATGTGTGATCATTATATACGTACATATTATATTGACATTTAAGAGTGCTAGTTTTAAGACAGTAAGTTTGTAAAAAAATGATTATTACTCGTGAAGGTTGTCGTGCGATGAGGTATTCCCACGCACTTGCGCTTTTCATTCTTTATAATGTGATTGCATTTTATATAAGAATAAATGTATGACCCTAATTTTTGCCCAGCCTGCAGCTGATTCCGCAATGTTGGGGGCAGCCTATCAGGCCAAACACGGCATAGCCAATACGCACACTCCAGGACAATCGAGCACATTTTACTCAGATATTACATCGTGTCTACCCGATGCTCAGAAAGTATGCGATCCGTATCCAGATGCAGCAGACATTTATGAACCGATGGTCTGTCGGTACAGACAAATTGTTAAAGACTTATTAAAATGAGATAATCAGAAATGTAACACATATTTTGATATTAACTGCGTTTATTATACAAAAATTATGAACTTGTAATTATGAAATTAGACAAAACAAGCGATGTGATATATAAATTATAATTATTATCAAGTTAATGTGTAATTATTTATTACGTGAGATAAAAAAAACACTATTGTGACCCAAGATTTGTTAAGTAAACAGGTACAGCATGCATATGACAATAAACATTCTATCGTACCTGATAACAAGTCTGTGAACACGATAATGTTGCATTAAAACAAAAATTACTCTAAGTCGCCACTAGCCATGGCTTGCTGATAACTTTTACCACCTCTTTTATCCTCGGCATCTAATTTAATCATATCATCAATACGCAATATGGTTATCGCTGCTTCAGTTGCAAATTTCAGCGATTTCACTTTGGAAATTGTCGGTTCCAATACACCAGCCTTTTTATTATCTTTCACCACGCCCTCTAATAAATCAAGACCCACATATTTCATGTTTGCGTGTTCGACTTTTGTTTGCGATGAATTATGGTATGCGCGCAATTTCGCTACTAAATCTGTGGCGTCCTGCGCGGCATTCACCGCTAACGTTTTAGGGATAACCAATAAACTGTGAGCAAATTCAGCTATTGCTAACTGTTCACGGCTGCTAATCGTTGTGGCGAAATGCTCAAGGTAAATTGACAATGCCGCTTCGACAGCGCCGCCACCGCTAACAACACTTTTGCTCTCCAACACCCGTTTGACAACACACAAGGCATCGTGAATCGAACGCTCCATTTCGTCACAATAAAAGTCGTTCGGACCGCGTAGAATTATTGAAGCGGCTGTACGTTGTTTGGGGCTGTAACCGAAGAGATTAACAATCAGAAACAAATTAATATTTTCAATCAAAAGTCAGAACAACTAGTATAGATAGCAAAACTTAAGTAATAATATTGACGGATTATTATGGTTTAAATTAGGTATACGGAATATAAAACCACGGCTTTACCACACTACAAGCCTGCACTTTTGAAAGTTAGAGAATATTTACCTTTTGATTATGATCAATTCGTCGTCAGAGATTCGATCTTGAACAACTTCGGCTGCTTCTCCCACCATACTCGCATCAAAAGATTCTTCACCTTTAAAACATAGTAAACGCGATATTTATTTATAAGCATGAAATTGTGCCACAATTATAAAGTTAATAGGTAAAGGTACTAAATATTTTTCGCCCTTAAATGGTTTAAAACTGTTATTTACCTTCCATATTAGTTAATGATGTAAGAAAAGCAGCTCCTGTAGCTTTAGCAATACGTTTTAAATCGATTTTCTTGACTCTTCGTACGCCCATTGCTCCTGCTTCAACGAAATATTTCAAACACAAATCGTCAATGCCACCCGAGCAAAGGATGACGTTAACTCCAGCAGATAAAATTTTCTGAATGCGTTCTTTAGTTATGTCAAGTTCCCGGGCACGAATTGCTTCCAGTTTATCAGGATCAGTCACTAAAACCTATTCACAACATTTGAGAGGATAGATACATTGTAAAATTATTATTATTCGCCTATGCAACTTAGGGAATTTGGCCATCATCCAGATCAGCCACTAGACTAATTTGGCAAATATATTAATTATATTTGACATTAACATTCACTTCGTTTACATAACATGAGAAATGAAATTTGTTGTCTTAAAACATAATCAAATTTTACTTAAAAACTCTTACCTGTACACCCATCTTCATTTTCGATTTTTGTAGCGAGAAATCCAAACAAGCAATTTTAGCGTTAGAAATTTTCTTGGGCATAGCTTGACTTGCAACCGTACAATTTAACGCATATCCATTGACAAGAATACTTTCTCTAGCACTTTTACCATGTGCCTTTAAAACATTTACTGCTTTTATGGGAAACATGGCAGTACCTTTCGAATCTGTAATTTTGATAGCTTGCGCAGCATCGACTACCATGGCTGAGAAGAAATCTGCATCACTGTTTAATAGTGAAGGAAACTTACAACTAAATTGGAAAGAAGCAGTTAGTTAAGTTAATACAGTAATCAAAGGATACGCTCCTATCAATTTAGAACTCATTGATGTTTTCGCGACATTAATAATACAATCCTTTCCTAATTCATCTACCGGTATGGTCAGATGATCCTGTATATACCTACAGGCTTCTTTACATGCCAGTCTATAACCGCTTATAATGGACGTTGGATGGATTTTTTGTTTAGTTAATTCATCAGCATTCTGCAATAAAAATATATTCATACTAGGTACTACATTTGATGAATCTAAGTTACTTTTAGAAGTTCCGCCGCAATAATAACAACTGAAGTTGTACCATCCCCAACTTCCTCGTCCTGCAATTGGGCCAACTCTACCAAAACTCTAGCGGCAGGATGTTCAACTTCCAACAGCCTTAAAATCGTGGCCCCATCATTCGTTACAGTCACATCGCCTATATCATCCACAAGCATTTTATCTAAACCCACAGGTCCCAGGGAACTTTTCACAATGTTTGCAATGGAGGACGCTGCCATAACTATAAAAAATTAAGAGATCTATTTGCAATTCAGTTCGATTTATACTAACCTACGCCCTCGAAGTGTAGGAAGCCCTCGTGAGTAATTCAATATATGCTTATTTAGGTTATGTTAGACTACAAAAACATATTAAAAATGTTATTCACTTACCATTTTGTGTGCGTACTGGGGCCCCAGATGTCCTTTGACCTGCTACAGAAAGAGGGCTTGCTAAAATCGACATTTTTTCTAACAGAAGTTTTAATTCGTCTTATTTCTAAAGCAAATGTCTGTCTGGATCGGCAACACGGTAACTTAGTTTTTTTATTTTGATACCAACCTACAAAGCATGTGTGCATGTAGTACAGTAGAGTTGAGCGGTGATCTGCTATTTTTTCACTGATTAAAAATCCCATACATAGTCGTTATTTAATAAAAGTGTGGTCTGTGATATTTTTATATTATTGGTATCTAAAACATATTGTTTTATATATAAAACATGAATACTATGTTATTTATTATAGTGGTCTGTTCTCGACGCTGTTTTTTTTTCTGTTTTTGTAGTGAGTATTATCAAAACCACTGTTGTTAAAGAATCGCAGTATTTTCACGGGATCACTCAACTCTAATACCCTCTTGTAAATTAATGAGATTTGGAATTGACATGTAACCAGGACAACCAACGTCCAAAATAAAAATATGAAGAATAAACATTGAATTGATGTACTTATTTAAGACGAATATTATTACCTCTACTATGGATAATATTTTAACCGAACTTATTAAACGCAAATAAATAACACGTTATCGTTATACAATCTTAGATTAGCTGGGTTGATTTGACCTGAGCACCAATCGCTCACTTTTTATAAAAGGAACATCATACTGTCAAAATTATCGTTATAAAATCAGACTGTTCCGGTATGTATTGGTTTCGAACTCCGGGCCCGCTGCTTATAGCTGCCATTGTCTTTAATCAAAAATTTGAAAGCAACTTGCGTTTAGCCCTTTGAATATATTATAATATTCAAAGGTTTAGGCAAAGTTTCTTTACATCTTTGGTTTAGGACATCTGAGTGAAAATTGCGGATATTTCACGTTGACGCGCAATGTATACGAAAAAATGTATGTTTGGTTGCCGTGCATAAAGACTAATTTTTATGTATTTCAGGTATAATCGTTACAGTACAGTGCTTGGAAGATGAGCGTTATATTATGTATTAAAATTAGCTAATTTAGTTAAAATATCCAAGGATAATTACGTGTGTTAGTAGAATTATATAAACAGATTCACTAACAATATTATAGATAGTAGGTAGTAGATGACGTTATTTAAGTCATAACTAAGCGTAATCATAAAAAACAATTTTCAATTTAGGTAATAGGTGGTATTACTAAAGTTATCTATCATTTTTTGCTAAGCAATTTCATCGAAATTTACATAAATTAAATATTACTCTGTCTATTGTCTACATAATTTTATTACCCAACAGCCATTCCATTAACAGACAGTCGAAATCTTGTGCGGGAGCACTTTAACCTACTATGTGTATTAACGACCAGTATACTAATACAGCATAATAGTATATTATGAACAAATAGTGGTATGAAAACATTAGCTCTAATACTATTGCTTTAAGGGAAAAGTAAAACTATTAGAGTTTACGTCTTCAGGCTTCAAGATATGCCATTCATATCACAGCAAACTCGTTACTTCGACATATTTTATAATTTGAAAAAAATTAAAACAATTTTTTATTTATTCTTATTAGAAAGGTAATTTGTATTATCCTTAAGCCAATTCGATCATAGTATTATTGTTTATTCTGTCTTATTATAAAACAAGACAGGAAATAAAAACATAAATACAACAGGATATCTAAGCATAAATATAAAGTAGGTAATACATTTTCGGTGTTTTAAAGGTTTTACATGGATGCCTTTTATCGAACACACAGGAAACTGATGAAAACGGCATATTAACCACAATCTTTACCCTAAATTTGACTTGACAAACACACAACCGAGTGATTTTGTAAGGATTGGGTTGGGTTCTAAGACACTTCAGCCTACAAATCACTAACATATTGAGCACCAATCACTTTTATCTCTCCCCTAATTTCCAGGAGATAGGGTTTTCCAAAAAATAACTGAGATAATAACAACAAAACTGTTACTTAATATCTTTATATACGCAGGGTATTTTAGGCCATGCTTTATTATATAATGGGTCTTTTTGGTGTCGTATTATAATTTAGCCCCTATGTTTTTACACTCCCCTGACTTTACAGCTTTTATTTCTTAACTAATATTTTTGTTTAATATTTAATTTGTTTTATTTATTAACACATGAAAATTCAATGCATTTTTCATATTTTCACTTCCCCTTTGAACCCTATGTTTCAATCGTCTTCCATTATACAAAATAAATAATCAACATAATTTATTGGCAGTTCCTAAATACCTTTTTTAGATTTTGACAGTTTTTAACAACTATGACAAACACCTTAGCTATACATAATAATTACTATACTTCAGATCCTCTTGAATTTCCGGCCTGATTCGTAGAGATAATAGGCACACAGTGTAAAGTATCACCCGGTAGGAGAATTGAATACGCTTGGACATAGAGTAGTAAGGCAAAACGTGGCCCCAAAGATATCTCAGTCACGGGGCCACCGACCCAACTGTTAACAGCACAGTATCGCTTTACAGTACCTATTCAAACCTCAAACATTCGTTTTGTACGCAGGTAGCACTAACAAATCTATAAACGTGCCGGTACGAATACTATCAACTAACCTAGTTATAAAGCTTTTTAAACATTTTATCATTCATTAAATCCCAAGGAAATTTGTTTAATTATTTGTGATAACTAACAATAAATAAAAATAATACTGAGTACTGGATATAAAAAAAAATTGGAAAAACTAATAATAAGGATGGACAATTTCTCAAATAAATAATGTGAAATAATGTACATGCCTATATGAATCATGAATTAATTAGTTTTGAATTAATAATTTCATTAACAAATATAATTATATTGCATGGTTTTTAAAATGAAAAAAATAATATTAATAATGTGTTAATAATACAAAAAATATAAAAACAAATATGCAAACCACATATTATGGCAAAGAGGAACAGACTATTAAAAACTTTGTTCGGCATATTTCTCGGCGTAATGTTCTCTTCTATAAATTTCACGCACAAAGAGTGTTATTTAGAACAAAAAAATCTATTTTCCAAAAAACATTCACCGAAAATGTTAACAAAAAATAGTGAAGAAACACCTTCAAGTCACCTTCTCTTTGTTGGTGTAATGACCGCGGCAAAATATTTGGAAACTCGTGCAAAAACCGCTTACGAGACGTGGGGTAAAGAGGTACCCGGTGATATTGTGTTCTTTTCTTCTCAGTATTCGTATAGTGTGAACGTGCCTTTAGTTGCTTTGGAGGGTGTTGATGATTCATATCCACCACAGAAAAAGTCTTTTATGATGTTGAAATATATGTATGATCACTATATTGATCATTATGAATGGTGAGTAGAAATATGATTATATTTTTAGAGTTCATAAGACAGACGTGATTCACTTACGTAATCATGTATATCTACTTAATATGAAGCTTTACTTTTTAAAAGCCATTGTCTAGCCAGTTTGTTTTAAATTTTGATGGGAGACAAACGATATATACATCAAATTTGATGAGTGTAATAAGACTAAAATAAATAGAATAAATACTTATGCGTCTCGCTTAACAGTTGTACAAGGTCGACCCAATTGGACACTTTTAAATGGGAACATCCCTTATTTTAGGCGCTTTTCAAATTTCGGCAATTCTTTCAAGATGATACTTAAAGAGATTTTGAATTTTCAACATCGATCAAATATTGAGTACGCCACTGTAAGATTTTAATAAAAGTGAATAAACTATTTATGTTACACTATTGCAGTAAGGAGTACTGCTTTGCATTATTATATGAAAGTGGATCAAATTTATGCATAAATCTGTCGATTTGTTGTTTCCAAGTTGTTTGAAGTTGATAAAAATATATTAATAATATACGTACATAGTGATACGTTTTCTTATTATTGCAAGTCAATAAATCGCATTAATATTGGGTCAGAGACATTGTTTTCTTTGGATTTAATACACCTAGAATGAAAGTCATCTTCCACCTATATTAGTTGTTACTTGACAATACAGCTCGAAACTTTTGATATTTGCCTATTTTATTACACTTAGAATACAATATTTTCAAAGAGGGGTTTGTGGCGTAATTGATAGAACGTTTGCTTCGCATGCGGAAGGTTATGGGTTCGAATCCCAGCTCTGGAAATCCTTTTTTTTTCTCTAATTTTTGAATAAAGTGGTTAGTTTGTTGGAAATAATGAAAATAATACAATTATAATATTAATTGTGTCCAAGAAATTTAACTGGTAACAGGAATTGTCGGTATTGGACAAATAAATAAAACCTTCTAAATTTCAGCCAACGTTTCATTCACTGTACGTGAACTTCTTCAGGGCCTTATTTAGTCTTGATAATAATTATTAAACTTCTATTTCGTTACGTAGGCCATATATTATACCTATTTTTAACAAAATGAAGGACATGCTATTTGAAATTCTCAAGTCGCCTTGTATATTGGGTATAACCCTGCAATGAAATGCTGAAAAATAGTTAGACAGTCTGCCCCACAAAATTCTATTAAATATTACGTTCGTTAGCTCTCAGTCTAATATTTTGTTCTTCAAAATTAATTGAAAAAACTTGCCAAGTCATTACATGTAATTTACTATTAAGAAACTGTATGATAAGGTAAGTATAGTAGGTACCTACCTACTTCAGTTTTTAAAAAATAATTGATTTTTTCATTGGATTCTTTTAATCTCGAATTAGTTGATTCACTTCACGAAAACGTTTTTTTTTTTAACACTGTTAGCATCCCCAGGAGAGACTTGAATTCTACTTACTATCGGTTAATGCCCTTGGTACATTCACAAATATGTAGCATGCGATATTATTGTTAATATAAGTCCAACTGAGAATTTTAGAAATTTTTTGGCCTAGTCATTTTCCATAAATGTTTTTATTAAATTTTCTTACTTGTGGATGACACTTAAATATTTAAATCAGGCGTAGGGCAGGTTTACGCTAGCTACTTTACATTTGTCGATCAAATCTACATTTCTAATATATTTTGACGTTTGTGTCACTTCCGGTTTTACCGGAAATTGATATCTGTTTCTTATTTTAAATGGAACATCCTATATATTATTATATTTTTGGATTTCCCATTCGATTTGAAGTACTTTTTGTTAACACTTTCCTATATCTATCTTCAAGTGTATTTGACATAATTTTTTCGTTAATTTTTTGCCATAAACAGGTCTTCGAAAAGTTAAAGTCATATTGCCTTTTAAATGAATAGAATCCTGAAATTTTTAATTTTGCTACAAAAAGATCTATAAAGAAGGTGGCACACCAAGGTACACAAATCACTATAGTATGATCTAATAGTAAAAATTGGCGTAAGTGAATTTTCTTAAATGCAACACCCTGTATATTATCAAATATTCGCAAATTAATAACAAAATGTTTAATTGAATTTAAAATAAGTTTGTCAATTATGGATCTAAACTGAAGATCGATCGAAAGTTGCCAAAACCAGTAACCAGCGATGAAGACAATATTCTGAATGTTTTGGCTTATCTTTTGGCAAATTATAATAATAATATAATGTTAATTATTTGATAATATAAATATAACTTATGGCATATTAAGGATTTAAAAAAAATAGTATGTGCACTTCGTATGAAAAGTTGCTGGACTCGGCTGGCGCTCGCCCATTAAATTCCATATCTAGTCACCGATATTGCTTGTACTTAGATGAGTGCGAGTCATTAGTTTAGTTTTAATAAAAACAATATTCTACCCCCAAATTGTTGCAGGTTTCTACGAGCCGACGACGACGTCTACGTGCGTACCGATAAGCTAGAGGAGTTACTACGCTCCGTTGACAGCAAGAAGCCGTGGTTTATTGGACAGACTGGTCGTGGCAATAATGAAGAATTCGGGTTATTGTCACTAGACAGCGACGAAAACTTCTGTATGGGCGGACCAGGCGTCATTTTTAGTCGTGAAACTTTACGAAGAATGGCTCCACATGTCGAAGAGTGTCTAAAAAATCTGTATACTACGCATGAGGATGTAGAGTTGGGTAGATGCGTTCGAAGATTCGCTGGGATATCGTGCACTTGGTCATATGAGGCGAGTGAAACCAGTAGCTGCGCTTGTCAGGCAAGAGTGTGGTCGTAGATTTTGATCTAGTAAATTTGGTGGTGGATGAAATTGGTAGATACTGAAGCATACTTGCCCATTACCACATAAAATGTGCAACTGTGCTTCATAAAATAATTAAGTTTACGGTCTTTCATTTGAATAATATAAATAACATACAGACCCGTCGATTTATTTGCGTTATTTTGGGTGGCAACTTTTAAAATGAAAGAACTGTATGTACTTAACGATTGACAAAAAATGTGAACTTGGAAACTTCAAAACCCAAAGTAAAAAAGAATAAATATTATACAAGATACAATAAAACCAAAAGTTCACATTCCTAATGATCTTATTGACAAATATTCGTAAACAATAACATAGAAATGCTTGGCATAATTATTAAGTTCATGTTTCCTGCATGCGTTTATTTTCGTGGTTAATTTGAATTGTTACAGGCTTCCCACCGTTTTTGTGCGGTGCTGCTTTCATTTTCAATTATTAATTTAAACTGCATGAACTAAATAGTTTAGAAGATATTTAACAAACAAGTCTATTGACGAATTAATCAATTTTTAATATACACAATTTAAAATTAGATTTTTCAGTCAGCTCGTATAGAAAATTTGTTTATAATCAGATGTACTAATATTTATTTAAATTAATAATTTATTAGACACTTAAAATCATTATTTACAAATTATTTTAACGGCTACTAATAGAACAATTTTGTATTGGTCTTAGTATTACACCCGCTCTATTCAATTTTACATATACAGGGTGTCCCAGCGGAAATCTAGGTATATGAAGAATTAGATACAGGAGTAGATTTTCTGAACTTTGTCCTATACCGTTTGTGACATATTTATAAATGACGTTTGAGTTCTATATAGGGTGTTTCAAAAAGAGGTCGCAATATTTACGGGGGTGGTTTCTCAGGTCATTTTATAACAAAAAATTTCCCAGCATTGCTTCCAAGAGACTTCATTTTGTTCAATAAATTTAAAATAGCTTTTTAGATATTTTTAGTTAGTTATAATCTTCCTCTTTTCATTATATTTTTTTTTTTTCATTTTAGAACTCGTGGTGGCTTAACCCGAAACTAGTTTCCTTTAATTTTAATTGAACACTTTATGAAGTTGAAGATATTTAAAGTTATTTATTACATATTTAGACAATATGATAGATAATACCCGCATAAACAGATAGTATCACAAAATAGTGTGAAACAAATAGAACAGAATATAAACTTTGTGCGGTGGTCGAAAGAAATAAAACTAAACCTCTTGATAACAATGAAAATATCGCATATTTAATTTAGAAAACAAAAACACGAAACTCAAAAACATTTTTAAAAAATTTCAGTAAATAACATTTTGACAATTTACTGAATTTAGTTTTATTATAATATTTTTTCAACACCAGAAACATTTAAAAAATCTAATGAAGTGGATATTTTCCAGCAAGAAATTAAACTCAAATTAAAATAATAATGGGTTTCTTGTAGCAAGAAATGATAATTAATTTAGAGTCCGCAAACGGCAAAGATAAATTTGTCTGAAGCAGTAAGACTTAGGTATAGGACATGTTACACAGATCTAATTAAAATCTTGCATATAGAATCCGAAACTGTAATAATATAAGGATGTTCCGGTTGAAACAAGCACCTGCTTACAGTATAACCCGAAGTGTCAGTATCTCCTAAAACAAAGTCTACAAAGAAAGAATTACTTGATACAATAAAATCAATAAATTTCAAAAATGAATATGAAATAGACCAAATTTACAACTCAAGGACGTACTGTTCTCTATTTGCCGCCTTACCACTGTATTTTCAATCCGATCAAGATAATTTGGGGCTCATAAAACCCGATTACAAAAAAAATATTTTTCTTTCCTAATTCTTGAACCTTCTTATTTATATTTTAGAATTTTTTATTTCTTGGGGTATTAGATACTCAAAACACAAAATTCTAATAATACATGTTTATTATGCTGTCAAAATAAACCATCCTTTACACACAGTACGACGTTTCGGTGCAATTATTTGCACCTTCATCAGGCTTTCCAAATTTATTTTTCATGTCCGGTCACAAATTCACACAAAACAAAAAACGAACAATACGATTATTTTATATAAACAAAGGACCACGTTAACATGTTTAAAATATATAATTTTACAAATTAAAACTAACCCTTTCTATCCACAATATATATAGATATAGTTTTTTTTTTTTTTAATTTTCTTGATTTTTGGTCATAGTTAGAAATAGTCAAATTTAATTTGTTCAATTTATTAACGTTCCGACCATAGTTTGGTCTTTCTCAAAATACTCTGGTATAACACATTCATTCACAGGTCCTGTGTTGTGCCCGGTCTAAATGTCTATATGTTTTAAAAAATAATAAAAATAATATAATTAGTAAATACTAGTTGTTTTCAAAAATATGACGAATACAAAATTTTTGTAATTTGGTGTGAGACTGTGACTTTAAGGATGGTTTGTGCCATGATGCTATTTGATTATTCACGTATACCAGAGTATTTTGAGAAAGACCAAACTATGGTCGAAACGTTAATAAATTGAACAAATTAAATTTGACTATTTCTACGTATGACCAAAAATAAAAAAAATTAAAAAAAAAAAAACTATATACAAGACTGGTCAAAGAACATAAAGTAAAAAACTAAATATATAGATATATATAATAGATTTTTTTCATGCCTATATTGTTGAAAGAAAGGGTTAGTTTTAATTTGTAAAATTATATATTTTAAACATGTAAACGTCGTCCTTTGTTTATATAAATTAATTATATTATTATCATTCGTTTTTTGTTTTGTGTGAATTGGTGACCGGACATGAAAAATAAATTTGGAAAGCCTGATGAAGGTGCAAATAATGGCACCGAAACGTCGTAATGTGTGTAAAGGATGGTTTATTTTGACAGCATAATAAACATGCGTTATTAGAATTTGAAGTTTTTGAATACCCTCCTCATAAAATTCTGCGCCTGACTTGTTTGTTCCAAAAATGTTGACGGATTTGCACAAAACTCAACGTTTAGGCAGTGCATTGACTTTCCTTGAGCGGTACCACAATGAAGGTGAAGATTTTTTAGACCAAATTGTTACTGGTGACGAAACATGGGTGGCCTACGTCACACCAGAATCGAAACAACAATCCATGGAATGGCGACATTCATCATCACCCAAAAGAGTGAAGTTTAAGCAAACAATTTCTGCCCGGAATATCATGTGCACAGTTTTTTGGGACAGAAAAGGCGTATTGCTAGTGGAGTTTCTGCCTCGTAATGAGACAATCAATGCAAGTCAGGCGGCAGAATTTTATGAGGAGGGTATTCAAAAACTGGTGCCACGTTATGACAAGTGCCTCAATATTCACGGAAATTATGTAGAAAAGTAGATTAAGAGGCTTTCATGTAAAAATAAAATTATTGCGATATCTTTGCACGTCTTTTTTTAATTCCAAAACGGTACTTACTTAAAAAACATGCCTCGTACTTAGATGTATGCCGCTGAAAGTGTTTTTCGCGGTTTCAACTGACATTAAAAATTCTATACCAGTCGTGATACTTTAAACTCACCAATTAAAACCCATTAACAAAGAATAAAGAGAGATTCTTGAGAGATTGAACACATGTGTCAGATAAAATGTCATCGATTAGAATCTTTCCTGATTTATAAGGCTACTCTAAAAATTTAATAAACGATTTTCAATTTAAATAAAGAAGTACATTTTTAGTTTTATCCCTATTCCCAATGATTTTACTAACAACATTAATTCACTGTTACAAAATCTTGGGGACCACATGGTTTCAGTCGTGCTCAATCCTATTACAAAGAATAAAGAATGCATGCATCCGCTAGTCTAGACCATTTTTTTGTTCAAAATAATAAAACCTTTTTCTTCCTGGAACTTATAAAGAACATAAGGAGTGCCGTCTTAAAATTAATACACCATGTTTATCTATCTTCTTTCTCAATATAATAACATCAGTTTGAAGAAACTCCTTTTTAATACGATTTTATGATTTTTTTATTTATTTTCTTTTTTCGGAAACAGATACTAGATTTTTATTGTTACACATAAATAGAAACATGCCAAGTTATAATGTGTTGAATTCTATTTGAAATTTGAATTCGTTTATTTGAAATATTGTTTTAATGCTTTAATGTAGGTCATTAAATAATAATTAGTTCTACTGTACAAATAGAGTATACAGGGTGCTAGATTTAGCCTAATTAAATAGTATCTAAGATGGAGTTTAATTCCTGTCCTCATTATCATCTGCGCGTTCACAATACTTTCCCTGTGCGGGAAAGTAAAATGAACCTACTATTTTGGCATATTATTTATGTGACAACGCTATTATGTACTTAAGTTTTATGACGACAGTTTGAACTGTGGGTCAAAATTTCTCTGTCTGTTTTCATTAAATATATTACATAGTGTATTTGTGTGAAATTTAAACAGTATGAGAACCCAACCAGTAAGCCGTTTACCTTGAAATTTAATACAAACTATTATTATTAAACCGTCCGAAAAAAAGTCAGTTAATTATACACTACCTTCACGCGAATTATTTTGGAAATATACAGAGTAGTTCTTGAATCTTATATAACTTTTTTTAAATCTGAAATATAACCTAATTTTCTTGTATGTGATGGGGGGTCAATTAATGAGAAGACAAGTAGGGCCTCCGCTTGTTCAGTTCCTGGGTTTCACCAATGCAATGGAGATGTCTCTATATCTACAATGTGTCCACGGAAAAAGTCATTCTTTATGCTTGTGCCAAAACTACAATTTCAAATGCCAAATTTACGATTAATATACAGGGTATATCAAAAATAATATTTTTAATGATTTTGTTTTTTAAATTTTATTATTTTAATCGTAGCTATGAAATTAACCACTTTGAAAAAAAAGTTTATTAGTGTTTTTTGCACAATTGGTGTAATAAATCACGGTTTTGAAAATATTTTCATAAAATAAAAAAAAACAAAAAAATCAAAATCATTAAAAATGTTATTTTTGATATAAGCCAATAATATAATAACATCGGAGCAGTTTGGCTTCCAGAGCGCCAGGAGCACTTCGGATGCCGTATTTTCTTTTCTCGAGAATGTTTATTCCCAGCTCAATGAGAATAGAGCAGTTGCCGGAGTATTTTGCGATTTTTCAAAGGCGTTTGATTGTGTAGATCACAGCATCCTTCTCAGGAAGCTTGAGTTTTATGGTGTTAGGGGTGCACCTTTGAGCTGGTTTCATTCTTATTTGACTGACCGAAGGCAACTGGTCAGGTTTGAAGGTGGTATGTCTGATAGTATGTGTGTGCCTTGCGGAGTGCCACAGGGGTCTGTTTTGGGTCCTGCTCTTTTTCTTCTTTATATTAACGACATTACCACTATTGGACTAACGGGAAGCTTTACGCTGTTTGCGGATGATACGACACTCCTTTGGCATGATAGAGATGCCAATGTTGTCAAGGAAAACATTCGACGTGATTTGGGAAAGTTAAAGGAATGGTGCGATTCGAATTATCTCTCATTTAATTTATCAAAAACACATGTATTATCTTTTAATTTTAAATTTGATGATTTGATATTTGAAAATAACCATATTAATAGTCCTAATTGTGGCAAATTTTTGGGACTCCAAATTGATTTAAAGCTGAAGTTTGATGAACATGTTAAACTGTTAGGCAAAAAGGTTTCATCTGGCTGTTATCCTTTGAGAGTTGTGTCAGGGGCTCTTGGACTGAAAGTTGCACGAAGTGTGTATTTTTCTTTAGTGGAGGCGTATCTTCGATATGGAATAGCGTTCTGGGGTACTTGTAGCCAAACTTTGTTTAAGAGTATATTTACACTGCAGAAGCGGGCTGTTCGTTATATGTGTAAGACAGATTTTACTGCAAGCTGTAGAGAATTATTCAAAAAACATCGAATATTGACTCTTACATCACTTTTCATTTTAGAAACTGTATGTCTTATTCATAAAAATGTAAGAAACATTAACAGCTCAGCTCCACCTAGTCACCCTTATCCCACGAGACTAGTTCAGCGGGTGCACTTGCCTATACCGAGGTCTGCCTTGGTAAAGAAATCACTCCTTTATGACAGTCGCAGAATGTACAATCATTTGCCGCCAAACTTGACGACTGTAAAAAATCCCAAGCAATTTAGGGAGGCTGTTAAGCGCGTTCTTCTTGAGAAGGCCTATTACTCGCTGGAGGACTACTTTGCTGATGCGTGGTAATGTTTGTTTTGATTTTGTTGTGTTGATCCGCTTTTGGCTTGGTTTGATGATTTTAATGTATTATAATGTATTATGTCTTTTCTGTTCTGCTACTTACATTTATATATATATATTTATGTTGTGTTGTTATTTATATATTTTACTTCATGTATGTTTGGGGGATTTGACATTTTACTCTTGCCTTCCTACTAACACTGACAACATAATGTAGTAGGTTTACGTATGTTTTTAAAATATTTTTGTTATATTGTGTTTCAAACGATTAATTACATAAATCTTTTGTACTTGTATACGTCTTTGTTATATATTAATTTAAGTATGACTTTGTCTACAAGAACTTTTGTGATTCTTTTATGACAATAAAGTTAAAGATAATATAATAATATACCCTGTATAATAATCGTAAATTTGGTATTTGAAATTGTAGTTTCGACACAAGCAGAAGTTTTTATAAAGAATTACTTTTTCTTCTAAATCGACGAATAAAAAAGTTCTTCCTCTTTCAAACTCTATCCGTGGACACATTTTATGTCTCAGTTCATAGGGATGTTAAATAATCTAATTAACCGCTGCAGATTTATGATTATATGGATGTCTTGAGGTATATGGAATCACGTTATCGGTCGTAGTTGGTTTCCGATATATAGAAAAAGAGGGACTACCTATAGATGTAGTTATCAAAATATTTAAATACGGTATATGTTCAAGCTATACATAGTGAAATTTATTGATAGATGAAGATTCTTGTTATAACATATTTTACATCATCCACATAGCGAAAATAGAAGACCATATCGGAAAAATACGCAGATGCTCTAATTCTCTGTTGCAAATCAGTCATACAAATTTCTGCAAGTAAAGGTGACCGAAGAGTGTTAACTGCAATATGCTTCTTGAAATTATGGAAATTAATAAAGCCCTAAAAAATACCGAAGTTGTATATTATTACAAATTTAAAATATTTTTATATCGTAATTAAATTTATATTAATTTATCATAAATACATAAGCAAAGTGTTAAGGTTGCGATTTAACCTATGATTTGAACTATAACAATTGAATTATTTGTTATTATCACAATTTATTGTCATTTTTTTATTAAAACTTTATTCAATATAATTGATAGTATTTGTAATCAATTATTATGCAAGTATGTTGGGCAAAAATGTACAAAAATATCTAAAGAAGTAGGTACTGTTCTCAACAAGCACCTAGTAGAAACAAAATATTGAATTAATCATGATGAAGATACAGGGTGTCCCCTCTCAATTGGAAAAAAAACTTCTGGGGCATATTGAGGAACCATAGACAAGCAGTTTGAGATAAGAGACTGGTGTCCGGAAGCGCATGGTTTTCAAAATACAGGGTGTCAAAGTTTTTTTCAAAAAACCTTTTTTTATCAATATCTCAAAGACACGGTAACCGATTTTCTTGAAATTAGCTGGTCATGTAAGCTTAATAAGACGCTCAGTTAGCACTAATTAAATGTTAATTATGACTGCCAGTGTCGTTCCGGGGGACAGTGTCACGAATAAAAATGACAAAATAAAATGTACGCTACTGACTTTTTTGGAAATTTTATATATTATTTAGAAAGCTCAGTTAAAAATACAACTTTTTTGTCACTTGATATTTTTTTGTATCTCTCTCCGTTTTCAAGAAAAAATTTGTATTAAAAACTTTATTAAAAGGTTGATATTACGAGTATTAGAAAGAAAAACAATGAGGTTTTTTTACAAATAATTTATTATTAATAGTGGAGCAAATGCTCAAAGTGTTCACCATGCATTTCGATGGATTTTGTTTTTTTGCGAGATATTCTGCACGAGCTGCTCGAAGATGTACCCCTCCAGTTGCGTAGAGAGGCCTGGTTCCAACACGATGGTTGTCCAGCGCATTTTGCGCGCACCGTGAGAGGTTACCTCGACCAAACCTACAACAGGTGGATTGGTAGAGGTGGGCCCATCCCTTGGCCAGCAAGGTCTCCGGACTTGGCCCCCCTGGACTTTTTTCTTTAGGGCGAAATGGGACGGTTGATCTATGCAACTCCTGTGTCGACAATGGAGGACCTAGTTGCTAGAGTTGTGGTGGCAGCGGAATTTATCGCGAACGATCCAGGCGTGTTTGCTCGGGTGCGCGAATCCTGGCTCGACAGGTACAGAAAATGCATCGAAATACATGGTGACTTTAAGCATTTGCTCCACTATTAATAATAAATTATTTGTAGAAAAGCCTCCTTGTTTTTCTTTCTAATAATAATGAACCTTTTAATAAAGTTTTTAATAAAAACTTTTTCTCGAAAACGGAGAGATACGAAAAAATATCAAGTGACAAAAAAGTTGTATTTTTAACTGAGCTTTCTAAAAAATATATAAAATTTTCAAAAAAAGTCAGTAGCGTACATTTTTTTTGTCATTTTTATTCGTGACACTGTCCCCCGGGGCGCCACTGGAAGTCATAATTAACATTTAATTAGTGCTAACTGAGCGTCTTATTAAGCTTAGATCACCAGCGAATTTCAAGAAAATCGGTTAACGTGTCTTTGAGATATTGATAAAAAAAAGGTTTTTTGAAAAAAACTTTGACACCCTGTATTTTGAAAACCATGCACTTCCCGACATCAGTCTCTTATCTCAAACTGCTTGTCTATGGTTCCTCAATATGCCCCAGAAGTTTTTTCCAATTGAGAGGGAACACCCTTTATATACCTATTAAAATCACAAATATTTGCGATTTGATTCTGATTGTTGTTTAATTTGTGTGTTTTTAAATTTCAAAGGTTTTGAGAAAATCAAAATAGCAACAATTTTTACTTCTATACTATACTAGTATAGAGGGTGTACCACGGCGACCGCCTATTAGAATATTTCTGAAACTTCTGCGATTTGAAATTTGAAACTTTCGGTAGCAGTATTTTACCTAGTTACACTGCTAAATATTTAAATTTCTACTACGTAAAGTTTTCTATATACAGATCGATTTGGTTTCCGCTGGGACACCCTGTATAAGGACCTATACCTACGCCCAGCGAATTTACGATTTAAAGATTTATGTCACAAAAAAAATTCTAAATTTTTCACTTCATTCATAAATTTTCACAGCCCTTCTAAGGGAGGTCAATTTTTGCCGATTTTGTAACTTACTTTTTAATAATACAGGATTATCAAAAAATGAAGTAAAAAAACAGTAATTTTTTTGTTATCGAGATTTTTATTTTCACAAAAGTGGATCTTGTTTGCATTTAGAGGAAATATGTATGTTTAGATTCTCAAATTAAAGCCGATATATCTGAAGTGCAATGCGATACGATTTTCAATCATCTGCAAATATAAAACAACTGCTTTTAAAACCAGCGCCAATACCATTTGCGAAAATTGTAAATTACAAACATACAGTATGAATAGCTTAATAACTGCATTACTCAGTTATGCCTGATTTAGGGGTTAATATAAATGCTTCGCTGTTAAATGTTTCCTTTACTTAGTTTTAATATAATTCGAATATTAACATAATTTCATTTTACAGATGCAGGTAATTTTGTACCACAACCAAAGTGGCGAGAACGCATTTTCCAGCGATTTAAACCAAAAGGAAGTACATAGGGCCATTACTCTACACCCCGTCAAAAAGTCCCAATATATGACGAGGCTTCACGAATATGTTAAGGTATGCATAAAGTAAATAGAAGTTCCAATGCGGGCCGACATCTTTTGATTTCCCAGCACTTTAATCTACACAGACTTCAAATATACCCTACTATAAACATTCCAATATCAAACAAAAATTGCAGCCTTGAGCAAAAATCAAGGAAACCTCTATACTAAAAAATTTATTTTCAGACACTATCTTTGATTAGTAAGCTGAAACTACTTCTAAATGTTTATGTATTTTTTTTGTACGTACATACGATAATAAATGCCCGTAATTCGTTTCCTTTGTATATTTTCACTCTTACGATACATTTTCTCTGAATTTATTGAGGTCATATTATGCAAAAATTTTATACTATCTTGAATAATCAGTTTTTTATATCATCCAAATAATTTCTGATATTATACACGGTAACTATATTGTCGCGTATTCGACGAAATTACAACTCTACGAATTTCTGTTAAATAGTGAGTTGTACTTAGTTGTAATTACAATTCCAACCACTAAATCTTGTTCTACACAGGGTGTTTCAAAAAAACGCGGAAATATTTAAGTTTTTAATAAAAATTATTGTCAAAAAAAAAATGTACGCCAGTAGCAACTAAAACTAACAATTTTTTTGTTGCTTAAATGTTGCCGCGTCTTTTTGGAACACCCTGTATAGGGTCTAGTTTTTCACTATATTGATCATGAGGATTCAGTGGTAGGCGAATTAAAGTTTCTAATTGCATCAATAATTTCTTCTAAAATGTTAAAATTGTACGAATCCCTACAAATTATTTTTAGGTTAACATAATATTTTAGATAAACAGTAGGTAATCAATTTATAAAAATTGTGAATAAGCAATGACGACAATTTTTACAAGTAATAACTAATACCACTTAATTCCTATGTATACCTACGTATTGACAAATTCGTTTATCGCATTTTGTTAATTTATCTATACGCAATAATATAATCATTATTGTTGCTTCATGTTTCAGGGTCTAAAATTACAGAGTGAACAACATAAGTGCGTTGCCTTACATCGAGATATTGCTGTATCGATGAAGGAATTAGGTTATCGCATAGAGGCCGTAAATAATGCGTATTTGGTCGAGGATTTGCCACTTTTTGATCAAGATAGAAGTCAGGATAAGCACCATTTAGGCCACACTAGTCTTTTAGGTAAAGAAACTTTTAATATTCAAGAATCTTTGCACAGTTAATAGTTCGTAGAAAGTAAAATTAATTTTTACTTAGCGAAAACAGAGCTGTCTCATCACATGTTATTAACATACAAATGATTTCAAAGCGAAACCACTAAAGATTAATTGGTTAAGATCAGCCTAAAACTAGTTTTTTTGAACTTTTGTAGGGGTTCCAGTAACACTAAACAGATACGTTCCTAGTGAGCTTCAAAATGTTTTGGAATGGGAACTGATTTGTAAAACGTTGTATACACATCGAGATCTGAATCCTAGAAAACGTATAGGAACTACTCTTAAAGAAGGACTTAACGATATTGTTAGAGAGGTAGGTAAAAAAATATTTTTAAGGCATTTTACATAATAACAACAGCAAAGCTTCAGGTGAAACCTTGAATAGACCCCTAATCTTTTTCTAACAGTCAATCAAAATAATCATTGAAATACACGTTTTACCGCTTCAAAAAAAATACTTTTTTAAATCTACACAAGAGTTTCTCTAAAACGTTTAGAATCCTCAAGGGGGAATTAAAAGGTTTTAATTCTATCCGCAGGATGCTAACAGTGTGAAACGCGCGAGAAGGTTCTACTCTTACACAAGCAAAGAGAGTGGACCCGTAACTGTGCCGGTCGTTGTGTTACCACCTAGCACTTATCCCTTAGATTCAGAGGCGTAACATACATAACTATATATTTTTGAAATTTTATTTAATTTTGATGAGTAATAGTTTTAATAAAAAAAGATATGTGCATGTGGATGTATTAATAGTAATAATAACAATTCTTTATTTCAAATAACTCTACGTACATATCCACAATCACACTAGCATACAAATAAATGAAACGACGTCAAAAAAGAGAAAAACAAAAAAAATTGATACTCCTAACTACATATCAAAATAATCCGCCAATTGATATGGTTCTAGTTCCACTAGTAATTTCCTAACTTCATTCTTAAATATCTTCAATCTATTTATTTCTTTGATACTGATTGGTAGTTTGTTCACAAATCTAATTATCATATTATATAATGCTGATTTTTCGGTTAGTGATAATCTGTGAGTGAAAGGTACTGCAGTAGACACAACACCAATACATAACGTTTTTATTGTCCTTTAAATAGAATGAGTTTTGTTAATTGATTTCGAGAATGGGATTTAATTTTTGAGACTGTAGTTTTGTTATGAAATATACACGAATATTAAGACATTTGACACAAATAGATTTTATTAAAAAGTATATTATGTGATTTGCTGGGCTATCTAGTGCATGTTGTTCTAAAGATTGAAATAATTAAAAAGCTAAAGTGACATTATTTTATTCACTTTTAACGCAAAAATGTATAAAAAACAAATTTTTTGGAAAAATATAATGTCTACGCCCCTGGTAAAGTAAACATCTATAGAGGTTTCTATCAAAAAATAATGCTTTATCATGTTGATTTTAAATGAATTGTTGTATCAAACAGTTTTAATTAGGTAAACTGAATCCTGTTATACTACATACTAAAAGACAATAGCCTAAAGATTACTTATAATTATTAAAAACTAATAAAAACTAGAAGCGAGTTGATACATCATTCTAAGTTTTACCTATGAAACGAAATTCTGGACTTCTTTTGTTCACTGCGACTTGGGCATCCAAAAGCCACACAATGTACCATTTTATTAATATACAAAATAAATTTCTATTCCCAATTTTCACAAATAAAATCATCAAAAATGCAAACGTAGTCTTCTGTTTTTCAGCACATAAAAAATGGCCGCCGCATTAAAAGCGTAACACTTGCCATACATTCAGATATACGAACGTGCGGTATCCCCTCTCTTTCCTAATCTAAGGTTCTACTCATCAATTATAAGTGAATTAGAAAATTGATCGATAAAAGTTCCAATCCAATTCTTTAAATCACCGTTTAACCAAAATTAAATTGACTCAAACTTCGAGATGCGCCACAGAAATAATTAAAAATATTTTTAGAAACAAAAGAAGAAGAAGAACCTTAAAGATGCAAATTGTTGATGAAACTTTGAGGCAAACTAGGTTCAAAAATTGTGTCACATAAAACATCCATTTTTAAATATGATTTACAAAATATTTGGGTGTTAAAATTGTACATTACGTAATGAAATGCTTCTTCTAATTATAGATAATGGAAGTTATAAACTCCTATTCAAAACAAAGAGGTCGTGTGATTGATTTCAAAGAAATTCTATATGGCTATTGGCGTTTGGATCCACTTCATGGCGCTGATCTGATTTTAGATTTATTGTTGGTCTATAAAAAATATCGAGGCCATAAAATGACTGTGCAGGTGCGTAGGCACGCCTACGTCCAGCAGACTTTTACAGGTAGCTATAATTATTGAAATATACAGGGTGTTTTATATAGATCATAGAAAATGAATGTATTATACTACTGTTTGCATTTTGAAATAAATTCATTCAAATTTAATACCCATATTAACAAATACAATGTACGTTCCGGTGTCATATTTTACCTTCTTCAGATATTTACAAATTTACTTCAAACATAACGAAAAATCAGTTCAATAAAAAATATTGAAATATTTGATCCTACATACAAGTACTAGTATTATGATATTCAAAGATAATATTTCTAATAAATAATGTAATAAAGTTGAAAAAAAAAACAAGAACAATAATTTAATTTACTTTTTTGTTTATAATTTTAGAATAAAGTAGGTAGTTGGGTTAGTTTAGGATGAACACTGATCTGGTGCGCTCAATAAGGGCCGTTGGTCGAGGATGTTCTGATTGGGAAAGTGTTTTACTTATAATAATTATCCAGTTATATTTATATTATTTTTTAAAATTTGTATATTGGTAACTTATTATTACAATCTGGCACCGTTACATTTTATTTCTAAAATTTGACAGAAAATACGTACATTTTTAGCTTAAATTGAAGAGTGAAATATGCAAAAGGATGTGCCAATTTCGCTGTATTAGAGTTTGGTACGGTTAGAGGGTCTAAGTGCCATGAGAAACTTGCATATGTAAAATTTTTTTCATAGTGGTGTTATATTTTAGAGATATTTTAAATCCCTATCAAAAGGACCCAAGTGCCATAAAATTGCACTTGTTGTTTTTAACCTCACTTTTTGTGAAACTTTCACTTGTTATCGTAAACAAACGTTTGCGTCGTTGATTTTTTGTGTTATAATAAAGTAGTAAAGTACGAAATGAGTCATAATTTGGAAGTAATTAATGAAAATATACCATCGACGAGTAGTGATATTATACCATTGGAAATTCAAAGAAAGAAAAGAGTGAAATCCGGTGATGTTCGACAAGACAGTAAAGATCGGAGAAACAGTGGAGAGCCTTACAAAAAGCAAGATTCTTTCGTTCCAGGGAAGAAAGGCCCTTCTAAGGTTCGTTATATTTAATAGAATATAATTTGCTTTTAGGTTTTAACATTCTTTGCTTTGTCATCTATTATCTATTACACTGTTTTTTTTTTGCCTGCAAGTTCATTACACTCGAGGCAAGAATGCTACTTTTCAAGAAGTTTTGGACACTTGGAAAATACATTGAACAACAGAATTTTTTGTTACGATTAATAGAATGTGACCATATAAATCGAAGAAGGCATGGCACTTATGAGTCTTCAGATTCAAGCAGGAGACAGCACACATTCAGATATTATTTACAACTGCCAGGGGATTCAAAAGTCGAAGTTTGCAGGAATACTTTTTGTGGCACCGTTTTGATCGTATGTACGTACAAAACGTGGATGCAATGAAATAGGTTCCTGTATCTTTGATTATCTAACAAAGGAATTGAATACTCCCAAGAAATCTTTAATAATCTGGTCTGCGGAGGCCAAAATAAAAATCAAGGTATTTTGGCCGTCCATATTACTTTGATTGCAAAAGGATTTTTCAATGATATTGTGCAGAAATTTCCACAGACATCATACATTTTTATCGTGCGATAGAGATTTCGGTCTGATCGAAAAAGTAAGACGGGGAAAGAAGCCGGAAGTACCCCGCGACTTAATTAAAATAATAACATCCGCTAGGCAAAATAAACCCTTTTTTGTCAAGCAAACAAATCGTTTCTTTGATTGGATGTCTATAGCTAAAAGTACTTTAAAAACTGATCATCTCGGTATATCCCAACTGGTTATGCTTAAGATGAATGCCAATTTACTGCATATTTCACTCTTCAATTATGTTTTACCGCAATTTTTTTTTTTTTGAAATGTACTATTTCAAATGCTGTCTTTCTGATAAAAAAAAATCAGAAGATTCCTCTGTCGATAAAGTCGACGGGTACCCATAATGTTTTATATCGAACGTAACACCCAAATAAAATGAGAAAAAAAAATAATTAGTTAATAAATTATTTGTTTTTAGGTATATTCGTCCGAGAAATATCCACCCACGCAAAAACTAACTCCAAAGCACCATCTGAACTACCCGTTCATCAAAAATTCGTTCAACAAATCTTCTCGAAAATCACTGAGAATCTTCAACCAATCATCAATTTGTCACCAGAATCAACAAAAAACCACCATCTGAACTTTATCTTACCGTTATCCGGTCGGTATAGCGTATTCCAACGTTTCCTGACGATGTACGAGCATATATGCATTAAAGCACACGAAATGTCAACCTTATATATAGTTTTGTATCGAGATAAACTGTACCCAACAGATTATGACAGTTCTAAACGATTAGTTGAAGAGTATAAACGAAAATATCCCTACAGTGATATTAGAATAATCGATAGTAATACTGAATCATTTTCCCGCGCTAGTGCACTACAAAAAGTCGTAAATTTATTAAATAATAACGACTTAATGATATTTATCGATGTTGATATTATGTTTAACGGTAGATCTTTGGAAAGATTTCGAAAAAACACTATATTCAATAGTACAGTATATTTCCCGATTGTTTATAGTCAATATAACCCGAAATTACTAATGAACGACACTCTCGCCAACCATAAAATTGTTATCAACAGAACAACTGGATTCTGGCGGCAATTCGGGTTCGGTATCTGTAGCATTTTCAAAATAGACTATGTGAACATTGGTGGTTTCAATCTTGAGATTAAAGGTTGGGGTAATGAAGACGTGACATTCTTCGATAATGTGGTGAAATCGAATTTAAAAATTGTGCGCGCTGTCGATCCAGGTTTAATTCATGTGTACCATAATGTATATTGTGAGAGAGAACTACCGATTGATCAGATGAACATGTGTCTGGGTACTCGAGCTAGTACGTTGGGATCGTTAAGTACGTTACAAGATATGTTTAGTAGATATAAATACCTATTCGGGATCAGTTGAGAACCGGAATTTTATAAGGTAGAAGACGACATTATCAATACCGTAGACATTAAAATATTATGACCCTTGATTTAGCCATAACGAGAAAAACCGAGCAAACAACTTCGATGTTCATAATGTTATTGTGTGCCAATCGAGAGTCAGGTTCTCTCTCCCATGCCGTTATGCAGACAAATGTGCGGGTTTTAATATTGTTTTTATCAATTTAGTAACCGTAAAAGGAACTTCCAACAACTTTTAAATATTCGCATGTAGATAAAAAAAACTTATAGAGCAAACTTATAATTACTGTATTAACAGAACATCGAATTTTCTTGGTCGGTGTTTCAGGTTATGGCTAAATCAAGGGTCATAATGTTTATATGAATATAACGCATATTTTTGACGACTGTATATCTGTTTTGTATACAAATGTCTACTTGCAGTAACCAGTGATGATCAAAATTGATTTTACTTGAAGTCGTGCCATGACAATCGCTACTTGTCCTGGGGGCAGTAGTTGTTTATAGTTTTTTAATCATAATGTCTCTATTTTATATTCAACATAAATTATCAAAAGTTCCCTCCACAATAATTGGCAATTCTTCATAATACTCAAGGCTGCTCCTAGACATTTGTAAAATGACTGTGATTTTGTCTGCAACTAGATAAATTGTAATATTTTTGTTGTTTTAATACTCATTATTTGTTCATTTTTTAAATGTTTCTGTATTTTTGTATATGTTAATATTGTATTAAAAACTATTAAAAAAACATAAATGATACAAATATCTAAGGACCAATACAACTGATCACAACAGATTAATAATTGCTAGCGTTTTTTGGTGTTGTATTGCTCCCTAGATATTTGAATCTTCTTTTTTTTATCCCACCAATTTATTATTAATTAAATCTACAAATAGGACTCTTTTGCACCATCTCTAGATCAACTTTCGGCCCTACTAGATCTCTTATATTATTAAATCCATATTTGATCATAGTGGGCCGTTCTAATGACAGACCCCAAGCAATGACAGTGACGTCTTCGCGAAGACCCATTGGCAATAACATTTCGGGTCTAAAAATACCTGAATTACCAATTTCTATCCATTTTCTAAGACCTGGATGGAAACAGAATATCTCCATGCTGGGTTCCGTGTACGGGTTGTAAGCTGGCTTGAATTCCAGTTCAGTGATACCTGAAATGTACGATTTTTTAACCTAGCAACAATTTGAAACAAGTGCTTCTAGTTTAAATAAAATACAATATACCTCAATTGGTGTAAGTAATGTGTAATTAAACTTACCCAGTTTTTTGAAGAACTCAGTAAAAATGCCAATCAAATCGCCAAGACTAAGATTAAAATCAGCTATCAGGCCCTCAACTTGATGGAACTCAGCTAAATGAGTAGCATCTAGAGTTTCATTACGGAACACTTTATCTATACTGAACAGTTTGATGGGTACAAAATGTGGCAGCTGTGCTAATTCATACAATATTCTGGCGCTGACAGCAGTTGTATGAGTTCTCAATAAGTTTTTTTGAGCCTCTTCTATCTTCCAGTCGTAACCATAACTAATACAAATATAAATAGACTTTAATCATCTATTTTCCGCGGTTGTGGCATATAGAAAATAATAATTTTTCGACTTCACTGAAAGTTATGCTATATCCGATCTTGTTATATCACAGCATAAAGAACAAACTTTCAATTTAGGATTGAACATATAATAAAGGCATTTAAAGACAGTCGTAGAAAAATATATCATTACTGGCTAAGTATGTGATATATTAATACGTTTTCAACTTACCCCTGTGACCCATATCCTCCAGAACTATGCACCTTTTTAACTTTCTCCACATACTTTTCTGGAAATTGTGTACTAACTGCTGGATTGGATATAAAAAACGTATCGTGTGCATCTCTAGCCGGATGTTGTTGTGGCTGGAACAATGCATCAAAGTTCCAGAAAGAACTCTCAACATAATTATTTGTTGCCATTTCCGAAAATCCCATTTCCAAAAATATTTGCCTAAACTCTGAGCGAACCTTGAGCAACGGATGTAGATAACCAGACTCTGGCGATACACCTAAAGCATCAAAGTTATATTCCTTAAATTTTAGGGTTTTCCAAGAACCATTTTGTAACATTTCACTGGTTAAATCTGTCTCAAGCTTGGTTAAAGTTAAACTAAACTCTGGGCCTTTCTTCAGGACAAAGCTTTTTAAAATAGCTTCTTGAATTAGTTTTCGTTTCTTGTATTCTGCTTTATCTTTATCTGAAATATCAGTAGTTTGTCCGGAAGATATTAATTTTAAATGTTCCTGGACAATATCAGTAATTGACGGCACCTTCTGCTTAATTAAAGCTGGTGTGGTAGATTTGTCTAAAAATACCCAACCATTCGACATTGCTTTACTAAATCCGACTTTAGCATTAGGAATTTTCATTAAAGTGGGTTGCTCCATCCCACTATCTGATAAACAGTTATAAATATTGGCCTCATGACTACCTATAATGAAACAAGATATTTGAAATTGTTTTATTGACCATAGTTTCGTTCGTCTTTACCTTGTTCTGCTACCAATTTTCCTTCTTCAGTAAGTTCAATACTTTTCTCACTTACTGGATCAGCTGTTACTAGATTGCCCTGTGCCTGTATACTTTTTAAGGCTCCTATAACTTTTTGATGGTCTTCATTAAATACTTCCGCTAGTCTTCTTGTATTTACCTCATCATGTTCCGATACATATTTTAATATTTTATCCACTAATGAAGACATAGTAGTTAATCTTAGATTAATTAGTTAACAGATTTATCAAAAAACGAAAAAAAAAAGAGTTAGGTTAAATAAGAAAATACGGAATTTGTCTCTTCTTTTCTAAATAATCATTAGGGATTTAGTTTGAGCCAAACCATTTGTCTTTATAGTATTTTTAAAGCCTTTGCAGTAAAAGACATTATCGAAACTTGAAACCATTACAACAATCAACCGTACGTCATAGTAAAAATAAGAGAAAATATGTTTTGTTTGGCGGAAAACACTTTATTTGCTTCGTCTGTTATTGCTGTATCAACCACAGAAACCACATACAAAGTCTTACGTTTTCAACTTATAAAACAATATACTACTGTCTACTGTATTTTACATTTCTCAAAACAAAATCTAAGCCTGTAAAAGTAAATTAACCTGGGTTGAGCCAAACATAATTATTACACTCTGGATGCCTGTAATACCTATTGTCTTTTACTTTCCATAAAAACTTTTCTAATTAATTATATTTAAATTTCCCGCGATTTAGCGCGCACGTAGATTGTCGGTTGAAAAGTCCACAGTCCACAGCCGGACTCTAGACGCTTGTAGGCGGATGTCGGATGCAGTAATGTACGACACCGGAGTATACATATTGCTCACTTATTACAAAGTTTGTTATTTAATAATGTCCGCTTCAGGAATTTTGAATAGGATATTTTAGGGAATGGAGATATATTATGCTACACATTTCAGAAACTCTTATATATAGCAGGTACTTTAAATAATCACAAAATCAGAGTGTGCCTAGGTATTTAATACTTTGTGCCTTATGAGACTTCTAGATTATCAGTGACATTATTGGTGGTGACAGATGTCAGCTGAGGAAATTTTTAAATTCTCTACTGCTCAAAAAGTGTGATTTAATTTTAAGATTAGTTAATCTATTCAAATAATACCTAGGTATGTACCCAAAATCATCATTTATGATAGAGAATGAACACTATTACTATATATTTATATAATAAGATAACATAATCTCTCTTATGCAAGAAATAATGAAATGTTTGGTAATCTATTAATGCAATATTGCATGTTTATTTATTTTAATATAAAATGTAAAAATATAATCTACACAATAGAGGAGTAATTAAATTAGATTACTGTTGGTATTCTTTTTGTAAATATTTAGCAATTGTACTTAATTGCATATTGTATGTGCCTTCGTAAATGCTACCAATCTTGCAATCTCTGTAGAATTTTTCTTGTATAAAATCTTTCGTGAATCCAACACCGCCCATCCAATCAATACATTTAACCGTAGTTTCCTGTGCAACTTGTGCAGCATAATATTTTGCCATAGCAGCCTCTTTCACAAATGGTACATCAGCTTCAACTAATCGGGCTGCGTTGTATGTTAGAAGTCTGGCGCACTCGATTTCTGTGGCGATTGTAGCTATTTGATGTTGCATACCCTAAGAGGAAGTTGTAAGCATTAATATTATTGCATCAATAATATTGTATTGCCTACCTGAAATGAAAAAATAGGCTTTCCAAACTGGTGACGCTCCAGCGTATATGGAATTGTAGCATCGAAACATCCTTGAGCTAATCCAATCATTTGTGCAGCGATTCCAATACGACCTTCATTTAAATAACCCGCAGCGATTTTATAACCCTCACCGTATTTTCCGATGATAGAACTCTCATGTACCCGCACATTATCGAGATTTATCATGCACGTTCCAGAAGCTACTATTCCTAACTTATTTTCTGGTTTAGCAACGCTTAGACCAGGTGTGTCGCGGTCGACAATGAAACAGGTAATACCTTTATATCCCTAAAAATACATGAATTATAAATAATATACAGTAAACTGTCTAGAGTACAACATACTTTGGAGTGATCTGCGTTAGCCATGATCAAGAACATTCCAGCTAAATCAGAGTTGGATATCCACATTTTAGACCCATTCAAAATGAAGTGTTCTCCATCTTTTTTTGCTGTTGTTTTCAATGCAAACGCATCACTTCCTGAGCTTGGTTCGGTTAATGCGAAACTGGCTACCTGTGGTTAAGAAATAATATATTGACAAAGTTTATCAAGTATATAGATAGAGTTTGCTAATATAGTCAAAGTAGCAAGCAAGGACCATTCAGTAGACTGAAAACAAAAGACCGTTTTATTTCTGTTTTGACATAACTGCAAGTTGACAGTTACAATGCTTACTTGTGAATACATTTTTAAATTAAGAAGTTCACTGTAAAAATGAACTCAACGCGCCAATAGTATCCTGCTGTCATTTATTACGGTTAAAAACATTGAGAGACTTTGTGATGAGGCAATATTGATGATGAGAACTTTACAATACGAGATCTAGATAGTCCATTGTTTTCTAGTGACGATTATAAAATATTAATAAACTTACCATGTCAGTTCCTAATCGAGGTAAATATTTATTTTTCTGCTCGGTGTTGCCCAGTTTAATGACAACTTTATTAACAAGTGTGTTGTGGATATCCACAAGGGCAGCTACAGCTGGATCAACTTTCGATAATTCCTCGACACAAACTACTGTTGTCATAAAATTACATCCGGAACCATTGTATTCTGTACCAATTTCGATACCCATCAACTAAAATACCACCAGATAACCATATATAATAATTATAATAAATTTTAAATATTGAACTACGAAGATAATAAGTATCCAAGTAGTAAACTGACTGCCGACTTAGCTCAAGAGCAGATGCAGGATAAAACAGGTTAATCACTGCAGGTCATCTTTATTTTTAATTGTAGTTAAGTATGTAAAAAAACTAATAATAATTTTTTAATTGCTTGAAAAATCACTGAAAAGATGTATTCGAAACGTAGCAAATAATTTGAAAGCAAGTTGACACAGATTTTACATTTTCGCTTTACATTGACGAATAAAAGTTACCTACCAAGAAAATTGTTGAAGCAAAACCTGTAGAGCAAATTGTCCATAGTAATGAACATTTTTTGATATTTTGAAATATTTCAAAAATGAGAGAAAAATGACTAATACAATCAAATAATATGGTAATTTATCAGTGTTAAAATTATTATATTAAAAAAAATCATCTGGGATGAAACGGCCATTACTAATCGCAATTTTGATACAAATAGCAAACAGCAATTCATAAAAAATGGGCATCTTCGGAGATATTGGCCAAATTGTATCGATCAGTCCATCATCATTTTTTTAAAATAATTGAACATCTAAAGTGTAGGTTATGTACGTCAGGTGTCAGGTTATATATTTAAAACCATATCTACCTATATCCTATGTATATTTAATTATTTGTCGTTATCTTTCTACCAAAATTAAATTATGTTTTGTAGTTAAAACAAGTCAATATCAAACATATTTTAATCTGGGTGACCTTTACATAACATTTGAAACAGATAAGAATTATGAAATTTAATAAGGTGACAACTTGAAAAGTTTATAGCCACCATAAGAACTTTAGTGTTGAAATGAATGTTAGGGGTTTGTTAAAGACTATCTTTTACTAAAGAAGTACCTAGTAGTTAAATTTGATTAAAAAATAATAATTAAAATACCTAATTATTATAGATAAGTGCATTCACATATATCAGCATTGCTTTATTCCTAGCTATATGTGGCCATTTGAAAGTAAACAATAACCTGAAATCATTATAATGTGATATTATATAGCGCCTTACATACCCCATTTTCGAACAATAGTTTTAAAACTGAATCTTTAAATTTGCCTTCATTTTCCATATCACGTACATGGGGAGCTATTTGTTCTTTTGCTAATCTAGCCACTAAAAATAATAAAAAAAAAATACTATAGTTTCTTTTGCTAATCTACACTAAAAATAATAAAAAATGCAATTTACAATAATAAAAACTATAGGTGCAACCTACCTATATATCTATTGTTCTATCAAAAGTTCAAACTAGGTATATTGTCAAATAAATTATTGATATTTTCAAATTCTATTCCTATAATACTTATCATTTGCTGTATAGCAACAACGAGTAAACATTAATTTAAGCGGAATATTCAATATCCAATTAAGTAGTTTAAATTTGAACATACTCACCAGTTTCTTTCATCGCCAGCTCATCTTCAGTTAAAAATGTGAGAGGTAGGCGTGTCGATAGGTTTTCCTCGTCGAATTTTTGCGATGATAGAGAAAATGTACGGTTACCACAATTTTTCAAACTTCTTAGAAACTGCAAATAATTTGAAATTAATTTTAACATATTTAAATTTAAAACTTATTATACCTGTCGTGTTAGAGTAGCCATATTTTCTCGATAATAACGCACACACAGATAATTTTGATAGATTAAGTATAGCTACGTAATAAATATACCTATTCCTAATTAAATACAAAAATTCACGTTATATTTATATGTTGAAAATATTGTAGAGTAATTTGAATGCGGAGCAGCAACGAATAACACGCTATATGTAATACTAAACTGGTAATCTTACACTTTATTATTTATCATATTATTGTTATTATCTAATTTTATTAGAGAACATAACAAGACCTGAATCTAAATCTGTCGGTATTGCATTGATAGGAGGTCTAAACGATGTTTGTTTTTTATCAATGATTAGGAAAGTAAGTATAATATGGTTTTGTTTATATTTGTACAAATTAAATATGACTACAAGAGTACACTCAACTAAAAGAAATTAGTTGACCATTTACTTTAAATAATAAACAAGTAGTTTCCACCCACTACATCAAAAACCGGTTGAATTCTTTTAAAAATATTCCAAGTATTTCTTGAAATTTCAAATAATCAAGGTAGTAATCTATAGTGATGGGCAAAAATAACCGCCTTATTTATATGACCAGCGTTTAACCGGTTTGTTTGTTCTTCCAGTGTTTTTATTTGATCCTATATCCTAACAGGTTGACGAATAACCGAAATTAAACTTGTTACTACGATATTTTCCGTGTATTGGAAATATCGTAACTAATATACGAAAATTATTTAAAACAAAAATACTTATTTTTAACTTAGTTTCTTCTTGATTTTTAAAGAAAACAAACATTTTTATTCAGTTTATCATCATTCGAGAAACCAGTATTTTTAAATTCGATGTAATTTTATTCCATATTATAATATATGATTTCAGTTGCGAAATACATAATTATATGTAATATGATTTTTTATTTATTTATTCTGCTGCGAAGCATCATTACTTCATTTCACTACATTTTTATAGAGACCAACAGAAAAGAAGAAGATTAACTTTCATTTGACTTTTATTGCTCTCTCTCTCTGAATATGAATGACAAGTGACAAGCACAAAGTTGTGTCTTGTGTCAACATATATTATTTCTTTTTTGACATTTCTTGTAAGTGTAGTTGGTGAGTTTTAATATTTTCGTTAAAAAATCTTTAATCATCCGTGTTTGTTAAATAAAAAATGTCTTTTAAAGTATTTGAAATAAATCTATTCTCGTATTTCTATAATCAGAAACATATATTTAAGGAATATTTCGTTACTTAAAAAAGAAAATCGTAAACATAACCACATAATATTGTGTATTGTAATTTTTTCAGGAGGAACACATTTAGAAATGAAGTTAAACAAATTAGTGACTTCCTCGAGAAGTAAAAACCGTAAACGGCATTTCACAGCTCCATCTCACATTAGACGGCGTTTAATGTCATCTCCTTTGTCTAAGGAACTTAGACAAAAATATAATGTTCGCACTATGCCAGTTCGTAAAGATGATGAGGTTCAAGTAAGTCGTATATTCTCAAACTAATTGTTAAAGTCGCACTGCACAGTTGTGTTATGTTTTAGGTAGTTCGTGGACATTACAAAGGCCAACAAGTTGGTAAAATCGTACAAGTGTATAGGAAAAAGTTCGTAATATACATAGAACGGATACAACGTGAGAAAGCAAATGGCGCTAGCGTTTATGTCGGCATTCATCCATCAAAGGTAGGCTATATTACTATTATTACTGTTTTTAATCCTGCATTATATTCGTTGTGTAATTTTAGGTAAGTGGTTAGTTAATGTCGCCCTAGTGAATTGAGAAAAATAAAGACCTAAACTCTTTTCAATCAAATTCACTAGACACATTGACTTGCCACTAACCTAAATTATACGATGAACGTAAAATGTTGGATTATGTACTGTTTGCAATATCCTGACTGCTTCTGCATTTTAAAATGATGATTTCAAACCATTCGTAGACCGTAAGGTTTCGTGGTTCCTTGTAGTTCAGTTGGCAAAAGTTTTTTTTGTTATACTTGGGCTACATTGAACTGCACTTACATATGGTGAGAAAATGGCACTGATTTTTCAATTTCAACAAAGTTCGAATGTCAACGAAAATTTGATTCTCGATTTAAACATGTATTTTTTATCTTTTGCAGGTAGTCATTGTGAAACTTAAAATGGACAAAGATAGGAAAAAGATTGTTGATAGAAGAGCTAAAGGTCGTTTGGCTGCTTTAGGTAAAGACAAAGGCAAATATACTGAAGAATCGGCTGCGACTGCAGTAGAAACATCTTAAAATATGTTTTATATGTTAATTTAAGTAAATAATAAAGAAAACACAATGTTTATACTTTGTAATTATTTTTTTTAATGAAACTTAAAAATTCATATTATGAAATCAGGATAACAAAAAATAGTACTACCACTACCAAAGAAAAAAAAATCAGTTATTAAGAATTCTACAATTTGTCGGCAAATTTTTTCCTCAAAATATCGTTAATACCTTCGCGATTTCTTGCAATTTCAATAGCAAAAAATTGTATTCTAGTCACTAAGATCATGTTAACTTCTTCACAACCCCGACTTGCATCACTTCGCAATAATGTTCCAAAACTATAGTCGTCAACGATATTTTTAAACCTCTCACAAAATGGTCTCCATTTTGCTTTCTCTTTAGTGCTTTTCAGTTCATTTTCATTGATAACATGTAGATCTAGGAGTGGAAATTCTTCTCTAAATATTTTGTATATCAGATCGTCTACAGGAGTTAGTTTAAGATCTTTTGGATCAGCTGAACATAATATCTGAAAACTATTATTATGAACTTTTCAATCATTTTATAGTATATCGAAGACTTACATTAAAATATACTTCAGCATGTTCGTAGGCCTTAATTGCCCACATTGTTTCAACGCTTTGGTCATTTTCAAATTCGTCTGCTGGTCGAGACAGGACATCCTATAAAAATTAAGACAAAATTGAATAAATTCTGAAGAGTTATTTATTTTATATTTACCATTATTGTTTATTGTATGTTTGTTAATTTAGTTACATCATAACCTCAATATAATTTAGTTCTTGATGGTTATTGTTTTGCGAACAGTGATTTTTTTCACTGATATTTAAAAATCATATATCACAGTCGTGACTTAGGTTATATTAATATGACCTGTGAATTTGATACTTTGTTGCTGAATAAAACTATTTTTAATTAATACTGTACCCTTACCTACTTGGTTTTTGGGAAAACACTCCATAATAGGCGTTATCCTTCAACACTCACCTGCCTGTCACAGACGTTTCTTTTACAAATTTGATTGATTAGTTTCATTAATTACTACAAATTAATACCATTCAACCCCTCGATAAATGGATTACTTCAGAAAATAATCTCAAAATGTTTATAGCCATTGTTAATTTTGGCATTCTTTATAAAAAAATGTAAGATGACTGGTAGGTGATCATGTCTCATCAGCACAGCTGATCTGAGTTTGTACAAGGATAACACATGTGTTCTAGCTATGGTGGAACCTTGGTAAATTAAGACGCAATAACACACAAGTGAACGTCAACAAAACATACCAAAATCAATTTTAATTCTCCCCATCGTCAGTGGCATTATTTGATCTTTAGTTTATTTAAAATGATATATAAACATTTCGGTAAACATGCAGTATAGTTGTACTAAATTATGGTCTGACCGCGCCGCTGCGCAGTCAGACGAATTTTATGCGAAAAAGTGTCACTACTCTAACGATGTTGCCAGGTTGGTATCTATTCACTATATCGACTGATAGAATGAAATACAATTTTATGATATTATAAATTTATACAGTGGATGTAATTATTATATCATTGCTGGGGGTAAAATGCTGAGTATGCAAGGTTAGGTAGCAGGCAGGGATGTGTTGTAAGGGTGTAATAGTGATGATCAGGAAGAGTTAGTAAAGGAGGGTGAGTATAGAAAGCAGGATTGAGATGAAATGTAGTAGTCACGTAGTTGTTATATTAGTTCGATAGCAGTCATTATTAGGACAACACATCCCTGCCTGCTACCTAACCTTCCATACTCAGCATTTTACCCTCAGCCTCCGGCAATATTTGTGTGGATTAGTTCGATAGCAGTCATCGTTACGTAATCATTGCAGGAGGTTAAATGTAAAATGCTGAGTATGGAAGGTTAGGTAGCAGGCAGGGATGTGTTGTCCCAATAATGACTTCTATGGAACTAATATAACAACTATCTGCCTACTACATCTCATCTCAATCCAGCTTTCTACACCCACCCTCCTTTACTAACTCTTCCTGATAATTACTATTACACCCTTACAATACATCCCTGCCTGCTACCTAACTTTCGATACTCAGCATTTTACCCCCAACCTCCTGCAATGATTATACCTAACGATGACTGCTATCGAACTAATCCACATAAATATAACAAATAGGTGTATAACAGAGTAGCATTTACATTTAACGGTCAAAAATTATGCGCCAAATATTTAACTGTTTCACATAATATGTGTGTTTTAAACCTGGCAACACCACACTTCGATTACAATCTGAACTCCCCAAAACTCGTCTGACTGCGCAGCGGCGCGGTCAGACCATAATTTAGTACAACTATACTACATGTTTACCCACCCCGTTATATGTTCGGTGGTATAATGTAATGCGATGTGCAAGTTATGGAAAAAATGCCACTGGTGATGAGTTGTAACTCTCGAAACATATCCCTAATGATACAAGTGATATTTGAATATATTTTATTGACGATGACTTGTTTCAATGCTTTTTAATTATTTAATTTTGTCCTTATTTTCAAAATTCTCTTATGTAGTTATCTATATACAGATCGATTTGGTTTCCGGTGGGACACCCTGTAAAAGAAAATGCAATTATAGCTTAATAAAAGCAGGAAAGGCCCAAAATAAAGAAAATAATTTTCTTGAGGTTTGATTTCAAGAAAAACTAGCAATATAGGTATACAAATTTCAACATAAAATTTAATAAAACAATTTTTAACAACTAGCATAACTTCTCAATTATTTAATTAAGTTAAATGTGAGAATTATTTTAGGATTAATCATATATTATCAAGAAAAATCCAGTAGGTATTTGTACAAACAAATTGTCAACAAACTACTTCAATGCAATTTAACTGTAGTATAAAATCTTTTATATAATTTGCCTCAAGCGCTAAATTAGATTAAAAACCACGCATATATGATGACCAAGTCCAGTGTTATAAAATTTCCATACCTTCATGGGCGGGGATACACAGAATAAAGAAGTTTTATGTGGTTAATATTTTCTAGCAATATAAATCCTGATTATTGTTTGCCTTTGTTACGCCTCTGCTGCTCCGTATACGTTAATTGTTTATTAAGTGAAGGTAACAACAAATAAAAAGGCAGCATAATCAAACATTTAATTCATTTAAAACTTTAGTCCATATAACAGATAAACAAACTTTCACAAGTTTTTGGTTTTGACCTCTACAATTCAATATGGGTTAGTTAAGAATTTTATTAAATTTTAAACATGTTTCTAGTTTTTACTTTTCAGGTAAAATCGGCGTATTATTTTTGGTTTTAACTGCTGTAATCGCTTCTGAGAACTATGTTGAGGCATTAACTGATCGTAAGTACTTGTTTATGATTTAGATTGGTTGAAAATGTAAATAAAACATATCTCTTTTCTAGCTAACTGCCCAGCATCTAATAAGATGATTTCATGCAGTCCAACATGTAAAGATGATTCAACATGCTTTGGCCGAAAATGCTGCCCAAATGTTTGTAACACAAAATCTTGTGTACCGGCAAATTTAGACACCAAAAATGATGGCTACAAGGGCACAAATCAAAGTAAGTACAATAATTTATTTATAGGATCACCCAGAAAATAGACTTTTGTGTTTTTTTTTTTTTTTTTTGAAGTAGCCAGATCTGAGAGGAGTGACACATAAATATGTGAAATAAAACTCTTCGTTTTCTCCACAAATTTGATTCATACACGTTAAAATAAAATTAATAAATGCCAGCCATGTTTCGGAATCAAACAGATCCATCTTCAATTCAATTACCCTTTAATCTTTCATTAAATGGTGATAAACTGGAACATTAGTTGAAAACTTGAACATATAATTATAATTCATAAATCAAAGGCGTCTACTCCACAAAATACTTTTATACCTAGTTATAAAAAAAATCCACAAAATGGATATTTTGAATGTTATAATCTAAATTTAAAATCTAAAAAAACGTATAAAGAATCTAATTTGTGGAGAATACGTGTTTTATTTCACATATTTTGTGTGTATATATTTAACTGGTTCATCCTCAAATACCTTAAAAGTTTCTACTTTTAGAATCTGGAACAGGCAGCTACTGTGGGGATGTAAAATGCAATTCGTTTGAAAAATGTGAACTGAATAGAAGCACCAAGAAACAAAAATGTGTTAGACAGTAGAATATATTAAAATAATATGTAGTACCTCTATTTACTGTAACTATACTATATCGACAACCCACCGCTTAATAAATAATCATCCAAAATGGTACTAATATAATATACTTAATTATTATGTTACATAACTCATATAAGGATACAACAAATTCTTAATTAGTTCTACTGGTTACTTCTTTACTAATTTTGTATGTAGTATCAGGATCATTGTAATAAATAAAAAAGTTAAAGGTCGATTTTTAACAAGTCAATATCATGTTTTAACCCGCGCTCCAAGGGAGCGATTTGTTGACTTATCTAGTCGTTTTTGCTGCAATTCCCATGCTTTCCGTTCGCGTTCTAGTCGCTTCTGTTCTCGCAATACTTTCTGTGCTTCAGAATCTAAATTTTCACCCTCCCATCCAGAGGAATCTTCCCATTCACCCAATTCAGCTGATGGCTAAAAGGAAACAGACAGATCAGTATTCCCACAATTTCATCAGTACGGCTGTTAAAAATTTAAACACAATTAGACACAGTGACGTAGCCAGAGATATTTATGACTATAATACACATTTCTCGACCAATTTTTGTTACTTCTAATTGCTTATGCTTCTATTTCAAGCGCTCTCTACTATGTTGTGATTTTTGTAGAGCTCCAAAATTTTCTTCAGCAATTTCATTAAAATCAATTTTCACTCCGCTACGATATTATGTTCTCCTTTATTTTAGGTTGTTATAACCTTTAGATTTTAAAAAATATATAAACGTTCACCTCCGGAAAATGTAGAGTATTCCTTCTGGTACAACTACTAAAAAAACCACAGCGTAGGTAGTCAACAAATTAACTACCAAAATAACTGTATTTTTGAAAAGGGCTCCTTGTAAGACGAAGAATTCAAACCCTTAAGCCTGACATACGCCCTAAAGTCTAGACACGCCACTGTTTAGGGACCTACCAAAATATGAATATCTTCTCTGAAGTTCAGTCTATCAATTTTCTCACTATTACTACTATTCAATTTGTCTCCCACTAAAACTTTGGCCTGTTTAGTAATTTTCGGCGTCATATCTTCAAAAAAGTTCAACTGCTCTTCGTCATTCTCAATATTACTACTACCTTTTATAGCTTGTTTTCTATATAAATCAATAAAATCCTGCACAGTCTTCGGTTCTTGTTCCAAATGTTCTTTGCCCCATTCTGACCAATCTCCTGGCGTTTCATTGCTGTTTGAAATTACGTGCGTTAACTGTACGGTATCAGTGTAACTGGAACGTCTCTTACGAAAACAACATAGCGTTTTCCGAAATAGATTAACTATAATTAGTATTAATGATTTTATTTTGTTTACAAAAATCGTTACTAACATGTTTAGGTATAAATGACAATTAAAATAATATCATTTTATTATTAGCTAATTCAGTATACTTTTATTTTTAATTAAATGTAAAAGAAAAACAAGTATCTGGATTATAGGTTATGGACTTGTCTCTTGTCTATTTAGTACAGACAGATGTCATAGTAGGTACCGATCATATACATAGAGGACTATATCGCTCAAAACCGTATGCGCAACCGAATAAAGGGAGGTAGAGAAACCGCCATTTTGATGTGGTTTTGTTGCCAAGTTATTTCATTGCCTTCTAATTTAATGTTTATACTATAACATGTTGAAAGGACACATAAAATTAATATCTGGTTGTTTTAATAATATTAGAATAATCTAATATTTTTATATATCATTATGAAAGAGATATGATAAAATTGTTGGATTTATTACTGTCAGATTATAAGTATGTAATTTTAATACTCAATAATGTATTTTTTATAGCATACGTTAATTTCCTTTTATACCGAGCCAATGAGAATCATCGTGCGCGCGTCTGCTTGTTGTAAGCCGGGTTTATACAGCATAATCATAAATATATGCATAATAATCACAATAGTTGAATGCATTGTAATCATAGGCACCGTTACAAGAGTCAGTTATAACGCTAATATACCTAGATTGTAAGTGTAAATTAACAAATTATAATGTGCAATATCATACAAAACGCAAATTTTGAATTAAGACATTCAGCTGTACTTTCTTTCTCTAAAACTCAAAAGTAGATACATACGCTTACTACAAAGATTAATGTACATTAATCTTTGCTCATATTATTGTTTAAACTAATTTATAATTATGCTTATGTTGTATAAACCGGGAACTATGTTTAGAATTAAGTCAACGAAAATTGGGATATTGGGATCAGAGAACGAATATCAAAAATAAAAGACTGGAAATAATACAAAAATTTGAAATTCAAAAAACCACATTTATTAACAAAGTAAAACACGATAAAGGTAACTCTAACCGATTCTAATAAATTAGGTAATGAAAAATAACCAATGAAGACTTGCAAATGATATAAATGATTTTTGAATTACATACCATCGGACCAAAATTCTAGAAGGGCATGTTCCGTTAATGTGTATACTACCACCCGCTTTCATACTGCGACTTTTACACAAGCTGGTATAGCCTAACGTAAAATAATGGCATTGTGTTATCAATTATTTAGCACATAGGCATAAAAACCTTTAGAATTAGTTCTGTTACAATTGTAGACTATAATCTCATCACCATTAGCAAGTTTCCTTCTCGTATTATTAATGCTTAATATTCCATAGTGCAATAATATTCGCAACTTTTTACTGTGGAACTCGTGGGCAAAAAAATATTCGCAACTATAACTTATAAATTATTATTTTATATATTATAGCAATAAAAATTGCTGTTATAAACGAGTTTGTTTTTGCTTTTTATCTAGTAACAGATTCAGTTGTTTATAGGGTTATTCTTTCGTAGTGATTGATCTGAACAAGTGAATGTGATTAAACTGAATGTGATTATACCGAACTGAATATTTGGCGAAACCGAAAGAACATCTTATTTGTGATTGTCTTTCACTTAACCTCGAAAACTTGTGAAAACAACCAAATCTGCTCTGAAAACTGAAAAATTATTTCTTCCATGATATTATTATCCATGTTTTAAACTTTTACAATTTATTGATTTGATTCGAAGTCATATTCCAATTATTATCTCTCAATATTCAATACTTTTAGAGGTTAACTGTTAACTGAACGAACTAACCGGTACCCAGAGGTTGATCAGTAAGCGGCAAGGGGGGAAGGCATTTTAATCAGTTTGGTAGAAGTGACCGATGTCGAAAGAATACGTACAAATGTGAATGAACTGATTATTTTCAGATTGTTCACTTAGTTCAGTACGAAAGAATAACCCTTATTTTATTGAATGTCTTTATTTTTTCGAATATAGGATGTCGTTACATAATGGCATGATGCAACTACATCTAATACATCAAAAAACTATTAATTCAGGCCGTGATACAGGTTACAATGCTCACTTCAAGAATCCGGAAGAGGTTTCAAGTACCAGCATAGTTTCGTTTCAATGATTTTTTTTTATAAACGAAATCCATATTAACGACAGCACTAGTTTATGGCGCCAAAATATTCAAACAGCAAAAACAAAGCGAAATGCACGCCACCGATCCGCGACGGCCACCCACGGAAACACGACCCAAGGGCGAACGTTCCCATTGGCTCGGTATAAAAGGAAATTAACGTATGCTATTTTTTATCTGGGCAACAGCTTTTCCCACATAAACTTTGGCAAACATGTATTTTACGTTGCATAACCATCTACTGTGTATAGAGAGTTGCATACAGTTTTTCCAGTTAGACATTGGTATTATATTATTTAATTATGTATTCAAAATCAACATATTTATTTGTCTTTCGATATCTAGAGGTGCTACCCTTAAATAAATATATACAATTCTCAATAATCCACTTTCGATTACCTACTATTAGTGGTCAAAAATAAGTGTAGTTAATGCCCTATGCACTTTTGTAGTCGACAGTGTATCCCAGGGCCTCATAGGGTTAGTAAACCTTCAACACAACTCTAAGACACTACTTGGTTATTCACATAATACCTATAATACAATAATTTACCGACCTACGTGTTAAAATTTTTCTATGACATTGTAAAAAAAATGATTAATGTAATGGAAAAATCCTTGTACTTTGTGTGCATAAGTATTTAAATAGATTATTAGAGTTACAGATAAATACCTATGTTATTATGATAAATATTATACATACGTATTATAGCTTGTCATTGCTTTGTTAAGTTAGGTCATGTAATAGAATCTGAATAGCTAGGTAGGAAAATTATTGTTTGTATTTTTATGATTTTTTAATAATACGAGTAGCAAGGTATTATAGGTAGGTTAGGTATACATTATTTACCAATTTTGAGAGTTTAGAAAATCGTTAAGAATATGAAGAAGGTTAAAGTAAACTTGATTATCTGATATCATTGTGTACCTATGTTGTACCTAAAACTTCTAAATAATCTTATATGACATCAATTTTAGAATAAGGGCAAATTCATTGATGATGACCGTTGCTGTTTGTAGAACAATCAGGTCCTCCATACATACTTACACTTTTTGGACTTACAAATATTCGGATACAGGGTCGCCCAAATAAGGGGCCTAATAGAAGTTTCCATACTCTGCTTTAAATTTACACTGTGTCCAAGATAAGAATGGGATAGCATGGGAATCTTGTAAACAGTAGGCGTTACAATCTCGGTTAAATTAGAGAAAAGTTGTATAATTTAAACACCTTTTAAATGGTGTTTTAAAAAGTAAACTAACTTTAGCCGTTTCCGAGAATTTTTCAGAAAACGAATTTTAATTATTTCTGACATTATTTTTACAGATATAAAAATTACATATGATATACCACCTATTTTTGATTTGAAAATGGATTTAAATTTAACAATAAAAAATCCAGGGCCGTATTAAAAAAAAAAAAAACAAATTGAGTGATGGTTTTTCAAAAACGAAACGTCGTAGTGAAAATTTGTAAACGCCAAATTTTTCTCCTCACAAAATAACAATGAGAAGGTACTTTTTATTTTTTTATAAGTATCTGTAAAAATAATGTACTGCTTAGGAAATAAAAAATAATTTGGCAAAAAACCGTATGAATAAAAATACACTTTTTACAGAACATGACGTAACGGGTCTTCCTTGACGCATTGAATTTTGGTTTTAAAGGTGGCGCTAAACTTGCTTCGCGCGTGGAACAAGTTGGGTGGGGCTGGACAGGCAGCACGTTAGGGTCTCATTTATAAAATACTTTGCTATTGATCTGGGATAATTAAACTTGGAGTGTCAGGATATGTTGGTTAGTTCCAGAGCCTAACCAAGGTAAGGAATAGTTTTAGCACGATTAGAGGATGTAATAATGATTTATCTTGACCAAATCTACAATTATTAATTAAATAGCTTTGTGTGCTAGTTTGAAGAAAACATTATTTATTACTGACAATAAAATAGAATAAGACGAGGATATTATTTCCATTACGTAAATATATTTTTTCCCAGATCCTATACAGGGTGGTCCAACGAAAAGTTTGCACCTAGCTTTTCTCTTTTTTTTGTAGTCGAATGCGAAAATGCTCGGACACGTCGATTTTGCTTTTGAGGGGGACACATTTTAAACATATTTTTCGATCTGCGCCTTTAACCCCCTAGCGGGGGTGAGTAACAACCCTAAAATTTTAAATGGAAAGAGGGGTCTAATGACATATCATTTGAAAGGACAGAAAATTGTCTTTCTAATGATACCCTATTTGTCGAATTTTACTAAAACAGTTAATACGAAAACGACTTTAAAGACATTAAGCCGATAATTTTGGTATTAATGAGAAATACAAATAAGTTTTAATTATTACGACTGAAAACAACTACAATCATTTCTAAATTATTTACTTTGAAGAAAAACGGGATTTCAAAAACACTATCTTATTTATCAGAACTAAATTCCTCACTAATCGTTTGCGTTTTTTGTTGAAATAAAAACTGCAGATACGTGTAGGAAAAGAATTTACACCGTTTATTTTAGTCTTTTCATTGATTCAGTTTGGTTGCTTCTCAAGTTATTTTACTTTTACCGTACAAAATGATTTATTCCATTCTAGAACGAGTTGAAATTGTTAAACTTTATTTTCAAAATAATAGTAGTGCTAGACTTACGGCTCGCTTATTTAATGAGAGACATCCCGATAAAAATGTGAATGATGTGTACGTTGGCAAGTTAGTTAAAAAGTTTGTAGATACCGGATCTGTCTGTAATGTAAAACACCAGCCGCAGAAACCGATCAGAAATGAAGCTGTGGAAGTCGCTGTTTTAGGGCATGTTGAAATGGATCATAGTCAAAGTACCCGTCAACTAGCTGAAGCCTCAGGTGTCTCCCGTTCGTCCATAATACGAATTTTAAAAGCGTACAAATTTCATCCGTACAAAATCAAATTAGTACAGGAACTAAATGAGGATGATCCTGATAGAAGGCTGCAATTTTGTGAAGCAATGAGCCAGCGTTTAATTGAAGATCCGCAATTATTATTTAACATTTGTTTTTCCGACGAATGCACATTTTATTTGAATGGAGCTGTAAATAGGCACAATTGCCGTTACTGGGATGACAGTAACCCACATTTATTCCGTGAGGTTCATACCCAGTATCCTCAAAAAATAAACGTCTGGTGTGGCATATTAGGAAATCATATTATAGGACCACTTTTTATTCCTGGAAATTTAACTGGTGAAGTGTACCTAAACATGCTTGAAGACACAATTGATCCTTTAATAACACAAATAATAGAAGATGACCAAAATCATACTGCTGATCGGCTTTATTTCCAGCAAGATGGAGCACCTCCGCACTATGTGGCTCCTGTAAGACAGTTCTTAGATGACCGGTTCCCTGGACGGTGGATTGGAAGGAGGGGCCCAATTGAATGGCCTGCCAGGTCACCGGATTTATCGCCTTTAGACTTTTTTCTTTGGGGGCACTTAAAAAATAAATGTTTTGCCACGAAGCCCGAGTCCATAGAAGATCTTCGCCAACGCATTACAGAAGAGTGCAGAAACATAACACCTGATATGCTACAAAATGTTAGAAATAGATTTGAACAAAATCTGTATTATTGTATGGAATCAAATGGGTCACATTTTCAACATTTGTTAATGTAACGTTTTAATAAATCAATTTAACAGCTTGTTTACTTTTTTTACAAAGCAATGTTAAAACTAACAAACATTGGAATGTACTAACGATTGCAGGTGTTTTCACTCGCAATAATTAAAACTTATTTGTATTTCTCATTAATACCAAAATTATCGGCTTAATGTCTTTAAAGTCGTTTTCGTATTAACTGTTTCAGTAAAATTCGACAAATAGGGTATCATTAGAAAGACAATTTTGTGTCCTTTCAAATGATATGTCATTAGACCCCTCTTTCCATTTAAAATTTTAGGGTTGTTACTCACCCCCGCTAGGGGGTTAAAGGCGCAGATCGAAAAATATGTTTAAAATGTGTCCCCCTCAAAAGCAAAATCGATGTGTCCGAGCATTTTCGCATTCGACTACAAAAAAAAGAGAAAAGCTAGGTGCAAACTTTTCGTTGGACCACCCTGTATACTTTCTGCTATATACCCCTTACTTATTTGGAAGCTCTGTATTTATCACGTTGAAATACTTTATTTTTTATCGTTCTAAAAATATCTGACAAATAACCTGATATGATTTATATGAAACAAAATGTAAATAGAATGGCACTATATAGAATTTTTCTCTCTAATCAACCGTTATCTCCTAACGTATATAAGAACTACAATGTATAAATATATAAAAAGCTGATAAAATTAGAATAGGCCATAGAAGTCATTGGCGCATATAGTCTAGACCTTATTATAATGTGAAATATAGAGAGCTCAAGCCTCAAGAATAGCTCTCAATTAAAAAATTTATCTCTTATAATAGGTCCAGTTTCAACTGGGACACATCGCATGATTTATCCTATAAATTAGAATGAAAATACGAGGGTTGCTATTTATGTATTGAGAACTGGCAACACTGGAATTGTCAGTTGTCTGTCTGAGAACGTTTTGACGGCCGAGCAATTTTTGTGTTATAATTACAGTAAGTTGAAGAGTTCATCTCGGCCAAAAAACGGAATAAAGTCGCTATGATTTCGACGTGGTCTAACGCAAGAACAGTGCTTCAATCAACTTAATACAATATTTGGCAATAAAGCACCATCCAAGGCCACTGTATATTGCTGGTACACTTTATTCAAACGTGGCCGTAGTTCGCTCATGGACGAAGTTAAAGATGTGACATAATATCATGAAATCGAGGCAAGTTTAAGCATTAGTATGACCGTATATATAAGATTTTGCACGAACATCGAACTCGGTACCTAATCTCCGAATAAAAAAAATAAAATATTTCAAAATAAAAAAGAAATCATAATTGAATGAAAAAATGCACCTCCATAAGATCTAAAATATCTGATTTTTTTTATACTTCATTAAAATATCTGTTTTAAGCATATTTAACATATGTCTCCGTCTCCGCGTTTAGGAATTACTTACCAATGGCGGATCCCTAAAACGAAAATCGTAAAAGTCCTTATTTATCAGTGTATTATTTGAAAGAGACCCACAACCACACAATATAATTCTTCATTTGCTATTTTAACCCAAATTATTTGTCCATTACTAAAATAATAAACAAGATGACAAGATCTCGAAATCTAAATATTTATTAATTTACTTAGTGCTGAGGTTAAAATTGAGACACACTCTATAATACCAACAAACTCTGCTACTTGTTAAAATTTCCACTAACACGTGTAATTATGATTAAATCAAATTGTAATTAAAACTGGCAAACAATTAATTCTATTTCTAATCATTACTATCAACAAAGCAGATTAATATATTATTTGTTTTAATTTATTTATTCTATTAAACGGATAACCAGAAATTAACAGAATTTTACCGGATCACGTTTTCAACCGATAATATAATAATTAATCAAACTGTTGGTGCTAGCTATCATTTTCAGCTTAAAAATAGACAGTCAGCGCCAATATATCGATGACGATACCTATACAACATAGATGTAGGAAAAATAAATGGATAATTCCTAGCAAATAAATTTTGTGTTGTTACCCCACTAATTCGTTAATTGGCGCTATGAGAGATGCTCTTTCTATCTGTCTCTCTCTCTCGGACGCCGTTATCTAAGTGATTAACACGAGTCAAGCGGTTCTTTCACACAATGTATTTAACCCTTAGTTTAACAGGCGCGTAAAAATCTATTAGTGAAGACGGTCAATATATATTTAAAACGAAAACTATATGGTTCTAAATATACATACGAGGACCTTTGCTAATGATTCACACTTAATCAATTGGTTTCTTAACAAAAAAAATCATCCATAGCCTTGCTGATGATAATCTGACGTGATGAATATCGTTTATATTAAAAACTTTAACGTCGTATGAAGCAACAATACTTATCATATCATAAACCCACAGTTAAAATTAGAAATAAAAATTTTATTTAAAAGGGAGCTACAAGAGTAACAAGTTGGAGCTATCGGACCATGTGTCACCCTGTATATATTGACCATATTTACAGTAAATATGAAGTTTGTGATAACTGTACGAAATTTCAATTTGTTATTATTGAAAATATGTACTATATTAAAAAACAAGCAAAATCCACTTATTGTGCTTTTTCAGCTATAGAAGCTAACCCTGAAGTTTGCCATCAGAAACCTGGTACACTCTTTATATGAGGTTATAACTGTCAAACACTTTTCCTTAACAGAAGGGTTATTCTTTCGTAGTGATTGATCTGAATAAAGTAAATGTGATTATACTGAACTGAATATTTGGCGAAACCGAAAGATCATCTTTTTTTGATTGTCTTTCACTTAACCTCGAAAACTTGTGAAAACAACCAAATCTGCTCTGAAAACTGGAAAATTATTTCTTCCATTATATTATTATCCATGTTTTAAACTTTTACAATTGAATGGTTTGATTCGGAATCATATTCCAATTATTATCTCTATTCAATACTTTTAGAGGTTAACTGTTAACTGAACGAACCAACCGGTACCAAGAGGTTGATCAGTAGGCGGCAAGGGGGGTAGGAATTTTAATCAGTTTGGTAGCAGTGACCGATGTCGAAGAATACGCACAATCGTGAATGAACTGACAATTTTCAGATTGTTCACTTAGTTCAGTACGAAAGAATAATATCCATAATATTATGACAATTGTTTAAAAATATATAGTTTTCCTCAGTATATATCATTTCATTAAAGCAGGGGTTGTGCTCCTACATCTAAATACCATACATTTCCAAATCCACTTTGAGCAAATTGAGCACTAAATTAGATCGTGTAGCTACCCTACTACACTAGGATATATAAATCACCATATAAACGATTATAAGACAATTTGTTCGTTTTATTTATTTAGCTTATTCCAGCATAGTTTCTTTTATTTTTTTAATGAAATAACTATAATAAATTACACATGGCCAAGAGTACTAAATTTAATTGACAAATTAATTGTGAAACCCTGACGCCTGCCAGGGGCGTGGCCACGGGGGGATTTGAGCGACAAAGCTTTATTATCCGTATTGGTTTTTTGTATCCTGTAAAAGGACGCGATTTTTTTTTTTGGTTATGTTCTGCTTGTTTCAAGTTTCACGAATATTTATGTTTTTCTTTAATATTTCTTTTTATTGTTTCGCTGGTGTTTTTGTGAGACACTTTATTTGATTTATTTAGTAAACGTTGCTTTTACCAAAGATTATACACACAAAATTTCGCATGGTGAAGAGTGCCATCTCTGTTAAAACTTTAGAACCGCAATGTAGGTATATTGAAGCTTCCGCAAACGTGTGAGCTATATATATACGAGGTATATCCACTTAAAAATTAACCTAAATATATTGTTTTCTTTCTTAATTTCCGAACCCCAACCCCCCATAATAAATTTTTGGTCACGCCACTGATATTAGTAAATATTAGTGCACGATAGGCTTAATTTCAAGAATTTTATCCCGTGCATAGGGGGTGTCTCTCCGCACATCGATTAATAGCAATAACAATAATTTTTTTGGTGCTTGAAAAATGTCTCGAGACCTTTTTTCCACAGTTATTAAGGTTTTGCCTTGGGGTTCCTCAGATACTATACCTACTTGAAATTTAATTTACTTATCGCAATTATATAACATTAGTATTGTTGTGCAACTTAAGATCATTTCTACGCAATCACCGAATTACTATTATAGAAATCACAGATAAGTAGTTATAATGTTAATAGTTTACTCATTGTTTTTAGTTTTTTTTCTTTCGTTTTCTTTTGACCTAGTTTTTAATCAAATTGTGTTATATTTGATTATACACTTATTTATATTTTCTATTGAAAAAAGTACTTATGTCTTTTTTTCTGCATAATTTTATTACCATAAACTTTTTGATTATATACAGGGAGGTTTTTATTATTATTAACACAACGTTCATAGTGATTGTTGAATTTAAAACTAGATTGAAAACGAACGTTTATGGTTTCGTTTTATGGTTCACACACCAAAGGACCACTAGAGCCAAGTATGCCTCTATAGCAATATCAAGTAAACCTTGAAATCATCCGCGTAACGTACAGCCTGAGAATTGTGAATAACGTCAGGAAGAGTCTTAATAAATATATTAAAATTTTGTACGCCGCTTGTGTTGATCATTTATAAGTACTTTTTGGATGCATTTTAGCAATTTAGATGGTATCTGTTATTGTTGATTTAAATCAAGGATGATTTTAGAAGAAACACGGAATTTCATAGAAGCGATATTTTTACTCGTGCCCTCCTAGCCCATATGTGGCGCCGCCCAAGGCAACAAATGTCTCACTTAATATCTTAGATTATATAATATAATATAGTTTTACTAGGTATATTATTTATAATCTAAGCTTAAAACTATAACACATAACATTATATTAAGTTAAAATTAATAAAAATATCAACCTACATCAAATCCCTACCTACCTCTATTTGGCGCCAAAAAGCCTCACAGCAGCATCAGCAGCAAAAAAGTAGCAAATTTCAACATTAATATAGCCTCACAACTAGGCTCCCCGCCTACTTCGCACAATTTCCATCGCACACACAAAATTTTGCCACACAGCACACTACGATGAAAATAAATCTACGACGTAGAAATAATTCCGAAATTTAACTCAGTCAGTACACGACGCTTGTGGAGCGTGTATAGTTGTCTTTAGTTGTAAACAAAGCCAACTTCGTAGTATAATGTACTATTTCTGTAATCAACCAGCCAAGTAAATACGCCTGAAGTTAGTAGGCGAAAGTTATTTATAAAAAATATATAATTTGACCGCGTGACTTTTGGTTAATAAGTTTTAATATCAACTACTACAATATTATACCTAGTATAATAATATTATAAATTGGTGAAAAACTATTTTTAAACGATAACTACTGTTCTTAAATTTGTGTGTAAAATCACGTGTGCAAGTGTTATTATAGTTAATATAAATTAGTGATTGTTTTGAATTGAGAAAAATACTTAATATGACGTCTTATTACTGTGTTAACTGCTACTACGTATTCGCAGTACGCTAATATCGTTATTATAACAAACAAGTGTGAACTTTATATAAAAATATAGTACTTACTTATAAGTACGTATAAAATATCGCGCTGCGTTGCAAAATAAATCATTTGTCGCAAAAAAAACATCCATTCTTCTAATTACCTACTAAAACCAGATAGTGATTAATTAAAACTATATATGAACGGTTCATATAATAACGGGTTCAAGATGAACCTCAACATCATGGAACCATTAGCGGAGCATGAGGGTACTTTCGAGCCACAGACTCGTGCTCGAAGTAACACGTGGCCTTTACCGCGTCCGGAGAACTATGTGGAACCTGGTGACGGTTGTGAAAATGGACAAACTGTACAAACGCCGGGGGTAACGGCAACAAGTGGTGTTAACAAGTGTCCCGTGCCACCACAGGCGGCGGCTGGGTCGGTGGTGCCTACAAAGAAAAATTCCAGCCGTCGAAATGCCTGGGGTAATTTATCCTATGCCGATTTGATTACGCAGGCAATTACTACATCGGCTGATAATAGACTTACTCTCTCGCAGATTTATGAGTGGATGGTGCAGAATGTCCCGTATTTTAAAGATAAGGGCGATAGCAATAGTTCAGCAGGATGGAAGGTAGGAAATTTAAACTTTATATAACCTTAAGTACTTACCCTAATTATTACAGTACCTATTTACCTATATTATTATTATTGTATTGTAGTTGTGTGGTCCTTCTAAGCGAAATAGGTATCAGTAATTTGCACTCACCTGGCTGTCACGTACGTTCCTTTTACAAATTTGATTTGACAGTTAACTGAGGAATTAACGTCAAAATGTGTCATAGTCAATGATAAATTTGATAGTTTAACATTCCTTTTATAGAAAATGCAAGTGAGGTGAGCGGTAGGTGATCATAACGCATAATACCTATTACATACTTATTATTACGTACATAGTCTCCACACGAACTACCTATTTGTGTCTATAATTTTGTGCAATGTTTCAAATTCTTCAATACCTACATGAATTTCTGAGAACTTTTATTATTGATTTATTTTAATTTATTCTGAAATAAATACACTCAACAATTATTGCCTAAAGATTAAAGATAAAAACTAGGTACGTATATTACTTAAGTTTTAAATGAATGATTGTACTATTTTTTCTAATATTTCTCGAAATATTGCTAGGGATATCAAACCTTTGTATTTTTTGAGTACTTATATAATATGTATATTCGAGTTTGAAAATTTTAGGACAAAACTGGTCCTTGGTACACAGCTCGAATTTCTCGAAAACCTTTAAGGTTTTCGAGAAAAAACAAGTATGTCTTTTTTATGTAGAAAACTTTATTTTATCACATTTTTGACACACATGGAATAAAAGTCACAAGAAAAAAAAGTTAGGTTATAATTAAGGCAAGGGCCCCCCCGTTTACCCGTCTATGGTCATCCTTTTTTATTCAATTTCATGTCAGTTACGGCATTGAACTAGGTGAATAAATATGCTACAGGGTTTTTTACATTGTTCAGAAAAAACTAAAAGTTGTGTTTATTGAAAAACTGTAATGTCGTCGCCATTTGTAAACAAATTTAATAAAATTGGATAGGTACTTTGGAATGAACTCCACTATAAATTATTGAGGCGATTTTAAGAATTTTCTGAGCAGTTTATTTGCTGTGTTGTCCTACGGTTGTCCTGGGTGTACATGTTTAATTTGGTGTAATACTTAAATTCTTTCCAGAGTTCGTAATAGTGTTTATTTCAATAAGTTTCGTAGTTAAACTAATTATTATAACATATTTTGTAAATAACAAATTATACAAATTACGGCTTTAACGTTTCATTCCTAATAACGGTATTTTTAATACGTTAGTATGTAATACCTATATAGGGATATCAATTGTTTTTCAGTTGGCGGTGACGGCTTTTCCGGAAAATAATCAATTTTTTATTTGGCACGTGTTGTCTGGTGTTTATACAATAAATAAACATACTCGTACTTACCTACATACAGTGGCTGATTTTCCACGAACCACTACGCTTTCCATTGAATAAATTGTTTTATGTACCTATTATAAAGATACTAAAGTTTGTTATATACCTATATTATTATTTGTAAACAAATATCGGCAGTCACTGAAGTTGTAAAAATTCCTTCGCGAAAATAGTGACTTTTTGCACGTTTGACGTTAAATTTTAGGGGAGCGCTGAAATACGTAAACGTATTATGTCTATGCTTAGTTCAAAAATTATTAGAGCGTGCCTTGTATAAAACAGTTTTTGCAACATTTTACTTTCCCGCTAAAGGGAACCTCAGGTAAGTATTTGTAATCTATTTTTGTGCTAGGAGTCAGATTTTAGGAGGAGTTATTATTTTAATAATCTACTTTTTTCCTTTTCTGACATCGTTAATTAAGAGAGAGAAAGAGCAAAAACCAAAAACTATAATCAATTTGTTAAAATAGACAAGAAAATAAAAGCGATAAAATCAAATCCAAACCCTTATTAAGTATATATTTAATATTGATTTTAAACTCACATTTGTCAGCTGATTCTTAATTTGCTTTCAGCCAATCAGAATAAGTGTCATTATTTAGCGTCATACGGTATTTATCACGCTATTCGCAAACAAATACCGTGTCCCGTTATTCAAATAGCGTTACGGTAATTTATGCGCATGCGGCCTAGATGACAATCCGAAACTTAACGTCACGCTATTTTAACGTGAGTTGTGCAAAAGTTTCTATTATTTTTTTGTTTTTATTTATTACTTTCCTGACCCAAAGAAAGTTTTGTGAACGCGCTAACAAAAGATTTGAGATAAAGACGGATATAACCATTTTGAAGTCCCCTGAAACGCCTAAACGCTAAACCATTTGTAAGTACTTATAGGATAATTAGACGATTCGCTAATTTTTTTCGAAATTATAATTTTAACGAACTCTAGATTCGATATTTTCAATATTCCCTACACTGATTTCACTATAACTTGGCTCCATTCGTACTGTGTGCTGCTAAGAAATCGTCCTGTTTTTCTTCAGGCAATTTCAACAAAATAGTAAATATTCCTGATATAAAGCTTTATGTGGAATATATTACTATGCCTGATCCATACCTATTTCCAATAAAATATGTCATACATGACATATGACGAAGTCTATCCATATATTGAAATAAGTCAAATTCATACAGTAAGAAGAATATAGTAGGTAACACAGAAAAAACAAGTGAAATCACTTCATATTGGAATCAGGGAGTACGAGAAACATGTGACTCCCAACATATAAATCTGGAAATTTAAAATTCAAAATTCCTTGAGTTATGTTATTACGTCTTTCTTATATAAGGTTTTTTCTCATATATTTGATTAAGGTATTGATAATAAAATCACAATTTTTCTTGTAAAGGACATGTGTTTTCTTAGGCGTAAATGTCATGAGCAGCAAGCGGTTTTTATGGTAAAACTACGGGCATCTGTTCGAGGACGACTATTTGAAGTTAGCTAGTTTGTACGTACGTATTATGCACTGCGTCTCAATCTTGTCGTATTCCACTGGTTTCTTAGACAATATACATATATTAAAAAAGTAAAACATTTGTAATAAATTTTCAAAACATTTGTGAAAGAATATACAAAATACTAGTACCACAAAACGTTCATTGCATTTATGGCTTTTTCAAAATGCATAATAGAACCAGATATAGCCGAAATATCTAGCCCAAGTTTATCAAATATAAATAAAATGAAAAAAAGGTTAAGAGTTATTAAATGATTTTTGGAAAAACTTATCTCTCATAGACAAACGATATCAATCCGGAACAGCTATTTTTTCAACCAGTTTAATATTTACAGAGATAACGCCGAATATATACGATAATATTTCGTTTAAGCTTGAATATAAAATTCCGATACAGGATGATTAACCAAGTTATCTATCATATTGATTCATTAATTCTATGTCGTTATACTTAGTATTTAATTTAGGTACGTGGATCACCCTGTGATAATAAATTGCCTGGCAACATTGGTTATGTGTATATGGGAGATGACATGTGATTGGTCGGCGTGACCTACTCATTTCAATATATTAGTCTCTACGGCTGATAAGATAACATTTTATAATACCAGTGTTGAAATAAAACAGGCTATAAGTATATAATGATGTGTATAAAAATAGAAATATATTAATTTTGTATGCATCTTTCAATTAATGAACAAAACTTGTAACTATATTGACGTTTTAATATACCTACCTGCCTAATAGAAGAGAGTTAATTTATTTGGAGAAGTACCTAATGGTGTAGATATGAGATAACGGTGGCAAAGTACGAGGGTTACCTTTTATATTTCGGGATTTGGCAACCCTGGTGTTGCAATCTGGCAACTGACAGCTCTATCGTAAAGTTGGACATTTTTGGGGTTATACTTACTCAGAACATTCTGACATACGAGCGCTATTTGTGTTGTTTACAGTAACTTAAAAGATTCATCTCGGCCCAAAAATGGAATTAAATCGTGAACATTTTCGTGCGATTATTTTTTACAACTTTCGACGTGTGCATGGATGACCTTACTTCAATTTTTGGCGACGAAGCTCCATCAAGGACCAGTGTTTATCGATGGTATGGTGAATTCAATCGTGGTCGTAGTTCATTCCAAGACGAATTTCGTGAAGGTCGTCCAAAATCAGTTGTTGTTCCCAAAACCATTGATGCTGTGCGCGAACTGATATCGCAAGATCGTCATGTGACCCATCAAGAGATTGAGACAACCTTAGGCATTAGTGGGACCAACATACATTCAACATTGCATAAACATTTGACTGTCAAAACAATTTGTTCGCGTTGGATCCCACACAATTTGTCAATCGCTCAAAAAAATGCTCGTGTCGATTGGTCGAAAGAAATGCTCAAAAGATACGATCGCGGTACTTCGAAACCCGTCTATGACATCGTGACAGGTGATGAATCACAGCAGTCGAATGTATCGGTGTTTCAAGATGAGCCAAATCCAACAAAAGTTGTTCACGCACGAAGCACTTCCAAGCAAATGGTCGCCTGTTTTTTCAGGAAAACTGGACATGTGTAAAAGCGAAAGATATGTTGTCATTATTTAAACTTTGAAGGTCGTATACACGGTGATTCATCCTGAGTGGCCTATTAAAAGTTCTCGGGAACTGCAAAAAAATTTGTAGAAAAAATCTGTTAGGTTTAGGTATAGGGAATGCTTAAGAAAGTGTTAAATTTTATAGGGAATCTGAAAAAAAAAATAAAAAACGAAGTAGACTCGGAAATGATAGTAGAAATCAAAAACACCTTTTGTAGTTCCCAAGAACTTTGTATATACTTACATTTTTTCCTTTGTCTTTAATACGTCATAAGTATGTTTATGAAATTGTATGTTTTTTGATTTCACTCTATAGGAATCATTTATTGACTGTTTTGTAATGTTACATGGTCATGAATGATAACAAAGTTCAATACGAAAAATGATTATCATAATGTAAAGTATTGGACAGAAAATATTCTATTCAAATTAGTTAACTATACCGGTAGAATGTGGCAATAATACAAATTACGTCAGATATAATATTTTACTATAATATGTACCGGGTGTCCAAATTTCGTTGTAATTTCGGGGTGGCTCCGTTATTGTGAAAGTTAACAAAATGCGGTTTTCGCGACATGTTGATACTTTTTTGTGAAACTCACGATGCCCTAATCATATTTTGGGTATACACATGTAGTTTTCGAGATACAGGGCCGATTTAAAAAAAAAAACACTTTTCGGACTCCTCTCGTATCTCGGAAATTATAACATATATTGGAAATATATAAATGATGATTGATGATGATGAGTCCATAGGCGTATCTTTAATTTTTCTGTTTGATTTCTGTTTCAAAATGTGAACCAAACTTATGTTTGTTTAAATGGAACCACCCTGATTTTTTTAGCCTTTAAAATTGCATTTTTTTTTCATTTAAATAATATATGACAATTAATAGTTTTAGTTGTAGAAATATCAAAAATCAAGAGCGTTATGTAAAAGTGTTAAACGTTACTATTAGGTATTAAGTAAAACCTATTTTTATTAAAACAGATTTAATTGTAAATAAAATCTTACAGCGTTTTAGTGGCTTCTAAACTTCAAGATCCTTTACCGAAAAATTCGGGTGCAAAAGAGTGCAGTGACCACCGTACCATAAGCCTCATGTCCCAGACTTTGAAACTACTGTTAAAAATTATACTCAACCGCATCCACAAGAGAAGTACTATTCGCATTCAACGTAATAGTGCAGCGATGCCTAGATGTTAATCAGGACGTATATGCCTGCTTCATCGACTATAATAAGGCGTTTGACAGGGTCCACCAAGACCTGCAAATCATCTCAAATCTCTATTACAACCAAAATGCCATCGTCAAAGTAGATAAACAAAATTCTGGCATCATCTCAATAAAGAGAGGTGTACGTCAAGGTTGTGTTCTGTCACCTATTTTGTTTAATGCCTACTCTGAAGAGATTCTAAAAAGGACAATGGAAAATGACAGTGCAGGAATAAAAGTAAATGGAGTGCCTATAGTTGTTCTAAGATACGCCTAAGATACGCTGATGATACCGTAATTTAATGGAAAACCTGGAAGATCTACAAAGAATCATGGACAAACTTGTTCGATATAGCGAAGAATACGGCCTTACACTCAACGTAAACAAAACAAAGTTCATGAAAATAACAAAGAAGGCCCAGACTAACAACGAACAGATAATCGTCAAAGGTGAACCCATCGAACAGGTAGAGAAGTATACTTATCTTGGAACAACAGTTACTTGTAATAACGACTACACGAAAGAAATAAAAGCACGCATAGAAATAGCAAGGTCCAATTTCAATAGCATGAAAAGAGTTTTGTGCAATAGAGGTCTAAGCCTAAAACTGAGACTGTTAGATGTTATGTTTTTGCCACTCTGCTTTATGGCGTCGAGGCATGGACTCTGAACGCAGAAATAACCAAAAGACTAGAAGCTTTTGAAATGTGGGTGTACAGAAGAGTACTGAAGGTGTCATGGGTCGATCGGATAACTAACTTAGAAATACTTGAGCGATTAAACATAGAAAGAGAGTTGTTAATAACAATTAAAAGCAGAAAACTGCAGTATCTCGGCCATGTGACTCGTGGACCAAGATACGCCTTACTTCAATTGATAATGCAGGGAAGGATCCAAGGTACAAGAAGCGTGGGTAGAAGAAGGATATCCTGGTTGAGAAACTTGAGAGAGTGGTTTGGATGTTCCTCGATAGAGCTTTTTAGAGCAGCTGCATCCAAAATAAGAATTGCCATGATGATCGCCAATCTTCGTCGCGGAGATGGCACCTAGAGAGAGAGAACAATTCGGAAGCACTTGCAGGTCTGCTGCTTATGTCTAATTCAGTGTCAGATAACCTCCTACTTCTTGTTTCCTTGCCTATTTAAACCTGCCGTACGTCCTCCATTAATTTTGTACGGTCACGCAAAACATTTAATGTGCTGAAGCGATCATCTCGTTTATTCCCCGGTATCGGTATAGTATGATGGCATACAAGGCGCGAGAGGTATAAAGTACACAGTTTACCAAGTATAATTTGGTGTAATTCCATTAAAATATATGCCCTTGAAGACGAACAAGCATCAACAGAAAAAAATAGGATATAGATGTAAAATAACGGAAATACATTTTGTGTAATAGTATAAAAATCAGGCAAGTTATATAATTTTATTAGTACCTACTTACTTTCTTTGAGGTCAAGTCGACCTTCCAGTGAACAATTTTAATACTAATTTTGCACCGTTATTCACTATGAAAACTAATTTTAATGGAAAAGTAATTATGTTAAAAATTTACTGGGCTTGTGCCAAGTGGCGTGCAATGATATTTACAACAGGGTACGCAAAATGATTGGCGCAGTCACATAACATCAACGTTACTGATTTTTAGTTGAATTATTTGCAAATATTCTTGGTATCTTGACACTTGTTTTAAATTTTTATCTCATAATCGAAGAAATACCTGAAAAAAATACAAGAGATAAAAAAGTTGTAGTTTTAGTTCCTTTATATTAAAACAATATCGAAATTAAATTACAGCCAGTGGCGTAAATTTTTTCTCAATAATTTGTATTAACTGTTGTGTTAGTGACCTCTAAGTGTTTTCAATTTGAAGTTGGTTGGTTTTAGGTCAATTATAGAAACAAAGTAATTCCTCTGTCGACGTTTCGACTATTTTAAAGTCATCCTTTAGGACACTAGAATACAACAAAAAAGAAAAACATAAAGGGTGACTTGAAATTTACAATTAATTGTTAAATACACAAATAAAAGAAAATATTAAAAAAATATAAATAAATAAAAACATGTTTAAACACAGATAAAACAATCAAAGAAGGTGTTCTTTACAATTGAAAATATTGACAAAACAACAAACAAACAAATTGTTCACGTGAGTATGGAGAACCTGTTGTAGTATGTAGTTTATCTGTGTTTAAACAAATTTTGATCTAGTTAGGGCCATATAAGCTCCCTATTTCTAGAAAGAGCGCTGCCATATTTGAATGAAATCGGTAAGGAGATATTTGACTAAATTAAAAAAACCATTTTCTTCTTTTTGTATTTGTTTTTCTTGGAGTTTACGGTTCTCGTAGACAACGTTTTTTAATTTTTAGCGAAATTTCCTTTCGCTTGTCTGATTTTATTACGAAATTTTACGACGTTTCGACGATGGTTTATTGTCTTCTTCAGGTGTTACTCTATTTAGTTTTTTTTCCTTGAAATTAAAATACATTAAAACAGTTTGTTGTTAAAATTTAGAATATAAATTAACATTCAACAAGTGCCTTGTAGAAACTAAAATCTTTTTTTACATAATTCACAAAACATCACGTTTACAATCATATACAGTTTAAACATTTTTGCCAATATAGCGAAATAGAATAACACCTGAAGAAGGTGATAAACCATCGTCGAAAAGACGTAAAATTTCGTAAAAAAATTAGAAAAGCGTTCTTTTCGAGAAGCTTCAACCCAAAGAGAAAACGTTGAACACCATAGAACATTATTTGAACGTTAATATGAGTATTGTATCTGCACTTGTACTTGTCTAAAAATATTTGTTTCATTAACAAAGCAGTATATTTGTAAAAGCTAGTAAAAATTTAAAAAAAAATAGCAGGTTAGCCTAACCGAAAAACAAAATTTCTCAACCAGAGCAATAATATATCAATGCAATTTCCGGAATATTTTTTTAATTTATTAATCAATGGAAGATTTTTCATATACTTTGAAACACTCAGTAATTTTAATATAAATTATGCGTGTATTATTGTTTTGTTTTATATGCCCGTGCACATTTTTGTTGACCTTACTTGTAAAACTTGCATTTATGTTTGTGGCAATTTTGAATGGAAAAACGTATTGAATAATATTAAGTATATACTCAATAAATACGACATATAAATAAAATGTATTATTATTTTATTTCGAGATAGATTTTGCTTGTAGATAATTCGCATTTATTAATAATAATTGAATTAATTTTGTGTTTTTGAAAACGGTCTGAGTTATATTTTTCGCTTGCTTTTCAACACTAAAACTCAAACCTCGATATTTTCGGAACCGAAAGAGATATCGAGTTGCGGTATTCGGGAGGTTCTTGACCAACTCTTTAAGAACAGGTACAGTGCTCAACCTGTATATTTCTTTTATTTATACACTTATACAGGGTGCGCAAAGCAAGTTATGTTTTTTAGCAAAGTTTGCGGCTATGTCACATTCTCAATTTTTGATGTTGGACATTTTTCTATGCAGCTTTTTGATGTTTGGACTATCCTAAAAAAAGCAAATTCTCAATTTTTTCGAATTTTTACATGTACCCCTAAAAAAGTGCTTTTTCAGGGTTTCTCTTGAGAATGGGTATTTTTTCTGATACTGTTAGTAGGATTTCTTGCGCCCGAGAAAAGATTGAAGAACTCGTTGAACGCTATTGCCTCCAGTGGCGTGCCGTGAAAATGTGCTACTTTGACATTATGTAATTTAAACCTAATTTATAAATTACAATATCCTACAGCTTTTTGTTTTGCTAAAAATTGCTAATAACTTAAAATTCTTATTTTTCAAATTGATATGATGCTGGACAACACTGCTATTAATCTTTTTTCTGGATTTTTTATCCTTCTCATTAAGCATTGGCGTACGCATCTTCATTTGAGAAAATATTTCCCAATAGGTAATAGACCCTATTAAATGTTTAAACAACATCAAAGAATTTATTGATTTACATTATTAATATGTATTAATATTTAAGTATATTACTTTGTTTTTTCTTTAAAAAATTTGTAATTTCAGTTGGAGTATTACCAAATTTCAATTCAGTTCTCTTAATTTTTCATTCATTTTTTATTTAAAACTCATACATCTGATACTGACAGATTTGATATGGGCATATTTAGTTTGGTTAAAAACATATTCATCTCTTGTTGTAGAATGAAAATACATGCAAAAACACCTATGAAGCAACTGTTTCAGAATAAATATCTCGCATCTCCGGAATTTTCACTTTCTATTTTTAAAAATGATTTCGAAATAATAACTTTTGCTTATGGCCGTGAGTGGTGAAAAAATAGGTGGCAGTCGTTTCTTGGAGACTTGTGAAGGTTTGGATTCGATATAACGGGACGCATTTCTCCGTTTCCTATAGAAGCAGCGTGAAGCGCTAATGGCATAGGATACGCAGAATACATAAATATCACATTAAATATATATGTGCTCGTGGTAATTCGCATAGCAGATGTGTGCCTAGTGTAGCCTAGCCGGTAGCGTGTGGGCTTTGTTACCGGAAGGTTGTGGGTTCGATCCCTGGTCTTGCAATTTTTTATTAATTTTGAATAGAATAAAGTAGTTAGGTAGTTCAACGAGAACTGATGTTGAAAATGATCTTCAAATATCGCATGCGGATTTTCATTACACCATAAATGATTATTATGAAAATTCTTTATTGCATTTCTTGAAAAACTCACTTCATCAGTAAAGAAAAATGTATTTTTATCTCGTGAACGAAGCAACATATGAAAAAATTACAAGAAATAAAAAAGTTGTAATTTTAGTTACTTTAACTCAAGACAATATCGAAATTAAATTACAGTCAGTGGCGTACATTTTTTTGTCAATAATTGTTATTAATTGCCCCCCTAACGCCACTGGACTTAATAATTTTGAAAGCTCCCTATTTCTAGCCACAACGCTGCCAAATTTCAAAGAAATCTGTAAGGAGATATTTGACTCAATTAAAAAAAAAACAACTTTGCAATTATGTCGACTTAATATGAGTAAATTAATGACATTTTGCATCAATGTAATCAATTTCGAAATAATTAAAAAATATTTATGTTTACTATAAAATTGGTTTAAAATTTATTAATGTTATTGCGTTATTTGCATGGTTTTATTTATACATTACAAAATGCGCGCGATACAAAATTTGTATTCTTACACGTGGAAGTCAAGGACAATACAAGCAAAAGAAATAATAATTCCCAAGCAGCCGCAGGAGTAGCACAGCATTTTATGCATGTGTAATTAGAATAAAATAATAGTGAGTCAGTGAATTTTTAACTGTTGTATCATATTATTATGTTATGTTAATTTATTAGTGCCAACTAGTTTCGAGTTTTTAAAATATTATTTATTTAACCGAAATATCTAATACGGTTTGATGTTAAATTGTAACCTAGTTCAGGGTAGACAGGTCTGTGTAGATACAACCCTTTATCTGCACATCATATACGAAAATTAACCCTGACCAAGGTTAGAAGTCCCCAACCCAAAGACTAAGTCAGTAAACTTTTCGTTGGATGTTTTTTCAGATTCACGGTGATGCCTTTAAAAGATACAGATTTACAGTTTTTATCAAGATGACTTGTTTTAAAAAATATTTCAATTTGCTGTGTCCACTTTATTTGTGAAATACTTTTAATATCTATCGCTGTGTGCCAAATCTCAATTTTGGTCATGTAAGAAGTTTTATTTTACTTGGTGTGCTCAAGTTTCGTCTAAATTTAAATGTTCTATTTGTTCAAAATACGTTCAAATTGATTGAGTTCCTATAGTGCCTCATAATTTCAATATTTATTTTATAAAATACAATGAAGTATATATATGTATATATGTTAAATAAATTTATTGATTTGATTGTGTTTTGTTGTAATATAAATTAATTAATTTGAATCATATGCGGGTCTTCTACCGAATGAATGACGGCACGAATTTGCCTGGTGCATGTTTTAATTTTAATAGTCTACGACCGTATAGCCCAAACTGTATGGCAAGAGGATTTAGTTTACGTCTTGGCAACATTGGAAATATTTCTGCACGCTCTCTGCATACATAAGTGTGTATGTGATGTCCTCATTATCAACCTAGCGTCTAAAATTAACTTGACAGAATTCCACAAATTAAATTATTTTTATATTACGTATATCTCTACGTATGTAGAACCACTTTAAAATCACTAAAGTAATAATATTAATTCATTATAAGTATTATACAAGCGTATTCAACGCATTCGGGTTGAGTTATTTCAATGTGTGTGTACTGAAGCTGTAGCTAGTTCGTCTTCAAAAGCACATTTGGCTAATTATTCACAATTTGGTAGTATTTTGATAAAAGCAGTAGCTTAAAAAAATATTTAAAGTCATTAACCACTGTTCTAGGTGAATAAAACTTTATCCTCTTCTTCAAAGCAGCTACTGACAGGAAATATATGTTACAGGGATTTGCATAACATAAGCTAATCATTAGTCTGAAGTCATTTTGTTTCACGACCTCTCATTGAAATTGGATTAGGCATTTTTCTTTGAAAGACAATCAATCAACTAATTGTATACAAAAATGTTTGTTAATTAAGTAAATGATCACTAATTATGTGTTTAGTTATAATAGATCTAACACATTATAAAATTCATATCGAAATATATTATTAATAACTATTAATTTTATAAATTTCTCATAACCTATGTACGTAAATTATTTTCTGGGTTTTACCAAATTGGATATTAAATTTAAAAGGTAATTTAGTTTCTTTTGTCAACTCTCGTCAGTCCTGTTATACATACACATGAGTTGGTTTTACAACTTTTTTTATTGATTTGATTATAGTTAAAATCTTTGCGATTTCATTATACCGGGTGCCCCAAAAAAAACACCTTTTGGGGTTATCTAAAAAATAAGTACGGTTTATTTGCACCTATTTTTAACTTTTAATCTGCAAATCTGCATAAAAAATTAAGATCAAGGAAGCTTATTTGAATTTATAAAAAATTAGATGGAACAAAATACCTTGCCGAATTTCACACGATCCTTTTTTCTCCACAACCCAATTTTTGGATGAACAAAAAAATTAAAAATACATAAAGTTTTTTCCCCAGCTGTACAAAACTAAACAAATAATCTCTCGGGAGTTGTAAAAACGGCAAATAAGGAATATCCTTAAATTTTTAGCCACCAAAATCGAGTAAAGCCAAAAATTAGACATATTTATTTATACATTTATATATTATTAAGAAAAAGTAAATTCTAGGATAATAAAGTGTTGTTTAGCATAGTTTTAAGTATATTATTAAATTAACTTCAAATTCAAACATTAAATTTTGCCTACGATATATAAAAATTGTTTTTCTTCGACTGTCGTTAAACGATCATACTCGTAGGAAATATATGTCATTTCATATTCGTACAATATACTATTTTAAGTGTACTTCCGTTGTTTATCGTTTTCCTTAGGTTATTTGATGTAAATAAAATTATATACTTATGCAGAAAAATTAACTTTTTTTTAATTTTTGATTTCCTGGGATGAGTTTCAATATAATTTCCACATTATTTTTGGAAATTAAAACATTTATTTCTTTGTAATTAAAAAAAAAATTAAAGCATCCAAAAAAACAGGATATACGGGGGTCGTTTCAAACAAAATATCATGCCATGTATGTTAATATATAAGTTTTACAACGTTTCGACAACAGTTTGCTGTCTTCTTCAGCAATTTTCTTTTCAGTACAAACAAAATAAAATAAAAGCATAACAATTACCTATAATATGTATGTAATGTTTGTTAGAATCGTAACCACAGTATAATAAATAATACAGTATTCTGACTTTCCGCTTGCGAGCCGTCCTGCGCATATCGTCGCGCATGCCGCCATTATGGGTTAAAACGTCATAATAATCGCATTGACGTAGATAGATACCGTTCACTCCTGTGTTCAATATATAGTTCATTGTCGGTGTGTACGAGATAAAGAAATATTTTGTTTGTAATCTAATTCTGTGTTTTTGGTATAGTGTTCGTGAGAATTAAAAGGATTTTATTTTTATTAACGTATCTTATGATTAATACAATGAACAATCAGGGAGGACATGTGTGTGCTTCAAAATGTTGTCTCAATAAGCGGTACACTTGCTCTAAACACTTTTTTCGCTTCCCCACAGATCCTGTTAGGTGAGTAATAAGTAAAAATAAAATTGAATACTAGATAATTTTACGTTTATAACAACTATTTGTATAACCGTAAAATTTATATTACGAAATGACTGTATCTAATATGTTTTTAAACTAAATGAAAGTAAAACATAAATAACAAGTTGTCTCGTGGCGAGATAGCATGATAACGCAATCAGCTAGGGGTTATATTATTGACAATATATATATATATATATATATGGCCCTTGTTTGACTAAAATTGCTGAGAACAGGATTCAGTTGATGCAGAATTCAGGCACACGGCTTGTATGTGGAATTCGTAGGTGTGAAAGAGGCTAGCAATAAGATTAAGGAAATCGGCTGGTTAAGAATGAAACAACGTCGGATTTTCATTCACTAATTTTGATTAATAAAAACCATCAGATGGAAATAGGCGGAATACTTATATGAAAGATTGAAGTTCCGAGGATCGGTGTATGATGTGAATATTCCTCATAAAACTGTCATTACGCCACCGCTAGACTCAACATCAATCTTTGAGCGGTCATTTTCCTATACGGTTTCAAAATATTACAACGCTCTACCAGAGAATATAAAAAGTTTACAGGGGTTTTCGTTTAAGAGCGCTGTCTGACACGTAATAGAACAAATTAATTTGTAAACATAAGCTACCTACTTAATTTGGCCAGCGATGTAAAACTATTTTCAGATAGGTTTAAGCTAAAATATAAGTTACGTTTAGGTTAAGTTAGGAAGCACTGCTTCAACTTTTATAAAAATGTATTTTTTAATAATAAAGTCTGTATTATTGTTGCGTTTATTATTATTATTATTAACAGTCACCCAATCAGGTCAACATTTAACTGATACCACCACTCAAGGCTGTTTTCAATCACTATGACACACAACAAATATTTCTGAAATTGACAGCGATATTATTATGTACTTAAATATTTTTACAAAAATGAAAATACAGTACTGTGGTTAGAAACCGAAAACTATAATTATTCTTAGTCAGGACCTGACTTGTAACCCAAAATGGCGGCGTTATACGTCACAGTTAATTTCAAAGTGCCAACGTGGAGTCGGAATGCTGTACTTATTAATGCTGTGCCTATAATATGTATGTAAACGTGTAGAACTGTGCTCTATTTATTTATTTGTAGATATACTAAAACAAATATTTTTAGACTAAACCTGAAGAAGACAGCAATGAAATAAATGTTTTAATTGCAGTATCATTTAGTAGGTATATTGAAAACATGAAACCATTACTAGAATCGTGAAATATTTTGTTTAGAAGTAACAACTCTTTGACAACCGTGTCATTTTAAATGAATGCTGTATGTAGGAATGATTGACGTCACAAAACCGTTTACTCTTATAAAATTTTTCAATTTGCTATAAGGATATTTAGTAGATTTTAACTAGGAATAAAGTTTATTTTCTGAATTGTAATAATTTTAACACCTAGAAAGTAAAATTATACTTATCTACTGTATCTGTTTATCAAATTAACTAATTATTATTCTCTACTAATAAATAATATAAAATCTCGTATTGTTAAAATTTCTGGCAACAAAAAAATATTGTAATCGTATATAATATGACCTATATGATCTTACTGGGTTACAGGTTAAATTAATCTTCATTTCAATAGATTATGACTGAATATTAATGATACAAGTATGTACATTTGGGTATACATTTTATGCTTATATACATGTAGGTTTCTAGAAACGATTTTTGTGTTACATAAGAAGTTAACTATGAAATAATTAGTTCGATTTTTAAAAGAAATTCGGTTGTTATATATTTCTTATTGAAAACTTATACAAATAAAATCACTATACATGTGTTCAGTCATTTTGGGAAGAGTTTTGACAACATTGACCCTTCTGGAATAAAATTAATTAAATTTTAATATGGAGAAAAATAATTACAAAATAAAATGAAATAATTAAATATTGTTCATTTTACTAATTACTTGGATGAAGCGTGGTTCACCTGCTTCATATGCCAAGCCGCCACTGATGGAGAGCTAAAACTAATGTGGAGTTGTCGTCCTTATTTCGACAACATAAACTCTGTTTTGCGCTAGAATTTGAACTCTTCCTTATCGAAGATAAATATCTATTCGCAGAAAAATGAACATATAGAATTATGTTATTGGTTACTACCAGAAATTTGAAAATAGATTTCACGTGCACACCAAGCTATTTAAACATTACATTCAAGATCAAATTTGTTTAAAATTTGGAAATTGTACATTTGATTGGAAAATCCTACATCTAATTTAAAAACGAAACATTTAGAAATTAACTAAACTTCCATTAACATTTCACTAAAATAGCTTAAAGGAAAAATTGTTTTCAGCAGCTGGTTAAGCTCAATTAATGAATAATATATATATATATGTATATAAGAGCGCGCGCAAAATAAATTTAAAAGGTAAATAATTTTTAGGAATAACAAATCGTTTTTATTCATGAAGATTCGAAAATATACGGCAAATCTATTTTTGCATGTTTTTATTTAACTTCACTTTGAGTCTGTGGTGCAAAAAACTGAGCACCGGTTTTATATTCCGTTTCAGATATTGATCGTTCTCATATTTTTTTATATAAATCCAGTGACCATGTAATATCGACATTTTTGACTTTTTCAATTTTTTTAACGAAACAATATACAGGGTGGTCCAACTTTTACCTGCATTAATTTTAGAATCGATAGATAATCGACAAATAATGTGAGTTTGGTTAATAAACTATGGGCCAAAAATGCTTCGTTACAAAGTTACAGGGTGTTGAAATTTAAGACACAAATTCGAATTTTATTAATATATTAGCAGTGGCGTGGGTTCGGCTACCGATTGCGATATTTTTAATGAAAAAACCGATACGCCACTGGTTTATCTCAAAATAAAAATTATATCTGCAATTCTTATTCAATTTAAAAGAAAAAGCACTATTGGCTTTTTTTTTTTATGACGCAACATTTTCGAGTAACAAAATAAAAATCGTCTAAACCAAATGTATTGAAAATCAACATAAAAATAACATATAATTACACGTTTTAACAGATTTTACAGTTTTTTTTACAGAAACTGTTCAAAATGACTACCGTCATTGTCAATACACAATTGGTATCTTCTGGTCATGCTGTTCATTGCTGCCGATAGAATGTGATTGTTACGATGCAACTCATCACAAGCTTCTTGACCAGCACTGTATACACTTTTTCTTTTAGGTAGCCGCAAATAAAGAAGTCAAGTGGAGTCAAGTCAAGCGACCTTGGGGGCCAAGATATAGGTCCCTCCTGATTATTTTCGACTTCTCCAGGGAAACGGCTAATCCATTGATTTCCGTAATGCTCAGTTATCTACTTTCTCACATTCCGCCCGAAATGTGCTGCTGCTCCATCCATTTGAAATCAACCATTCGCACGTAAATGAAGTGGCACGTCATCCATTAAATCATTTAAATTATTCTGTAAAAAGTCTAAAAATAATTGTGCTGAGAGCCTAGCTGGTAAAAAGAATGGTCCGAGGAGATTATTGGATATTACTCCTAGCCACACGTTCACAGTGAATTGGTGTTGAAACTTTCTCGCTCGCACTTCGTATGGATTGTGTTGTGACCAAATATGAAAGTTGTGGTAATTCGTTATACCAGTTCTTGTAAATGAAACTTCATCAATCCAGCAAACCTTATGCAGGAAATCTCTATCTACTTGAACTTTATTCAATAACCATTTGCAAGAGGTATACCTTTTAACATAGTCCTCAGGGAATAAATCTTGCACAGCCCTAAAATGGTAAGCCTTTCTACCATCTCTATGAAGTGACTTGAGAATTTATTTACTAGAAAATGTTGCGTCATACGAAAAAAAGCCAAGAGTACTTTTTTCTTTTAAATTGAACAAGAATTGCAGATATAATTTTTATTTTGAGATAAACCAATGGCGTATCTGTTTTTTCATTAAAAATGTCGCAATCGGTAGCCGTACGCACGCCACTGGTGGAAATAAAAAGTATATTATTACATGCAAAAATGAGGCTAGATTACCTCTCCACACGTGCCAAATTTCATTGAAGTATCTCAATTGGTTATAAAGATATTAATAAAATTCGATTTTTTTTTCTTAAATTTCAACACCCTGTAACTTTGTAACGAAGCATTTTTCGCACATAGTTTATTAACCAAACTCATATTATTTGTCGATTATCTATCGATTCTGAAATTTATGCAGGTAAAAGTTGGACCACCCTGTATATTCTTTACTTCATCCATTTTTTTTGAAATTATTGAAGATTTTTTTTTTAAATTAAAGATGTCTCACTACTTCTCCATATTATGGACTTTGATAATGTCCACTATATTAATGAGGCTGTATTTTGTGAAATACATTCCATATACAGGGTACGCCAACGACAATGGCCTATTAGAAGTATCTAGAGAACGGAAGGAAATATATTTCTGAAAGTTTCAGTATTTGATGCCGGTATCTAGTTTTTGAACATATTTTTAATTTGAGATTTCAAAAGAAACACCCTATTTATTATTCGAATTTTGGGTTCTACGTGTGATTCTGAGCATTTTTGCTTTAAAATGAACTGTTTATCTCTTACTATTTTTGAAATATGAATTATATACTAATTCTTTGTTTTCATTATATATGTATTATTTAGTTAAGCTTGCTAATTTACGAACGAAAAATATTAAAAGGACTATGGCAACATCTGGGTTAAAAAAATCGACTTTTGCATTTTTTTTTGTCGTAGTTTAACTTGTTTTTTTCACACCCTGTTTAAAATGGATCAATGTGCGTCAAAATTTATACAACAATTGTGTTTTAGGAAGCCTCTTTAAAAATTGCAGCTTTCTGTCAGTACTGGTCAAAAAAAATATCGCATTTTTTGATAATGCTGTTTTGGGTGAGAAAATTGCGAATTAATTGATATGTGAAAAACAGTAAGAGATAGATGTTAAAGCAAATATGCTCAGAATCATACGTCATCGACTTTGGCGTGCCCTGTATATTGATATTATTATTATTGAAAAAGAATCTTTATTAATATTATCCATGTATTAAAAAGAAAGCATTTATATATACGGTAATACTAAGAGAAAGTTATTTTCTACCTTTTAGGTTTATGCATTATTAAACGAGATTAATTTAACTCTTAACGAAATTTTTTATAGCGGATTTTCGTAAAAAATATCAAAAATTTCCATGTTATATAGCAATTTATATACAGGGTGGCCCACCTAAAACTTACGGCTCCCTTTTACTTTCCCCCGCGCAAAAACAATTTTGAGATAAAGACGGATAATATAACCATTTTGAAGTCCCTTGAGACGATTAAGAATTATATATCATTTCAAAGCATTTTTGATATTTAACTGCATAATTCTCGAGAAAATTGCGTTTAAAATTTCACCAGTTAGGTAATTGGGATGCTATATAGCTCTTATAGAACTTAATTTGCATAAACGTCGATGTCGTCAGTGGTAGAGTACGGGGGTATATAAATAATTTTTTAAATTATTAATTTTTATATTTTTAAAAAATCAATGATCATCAGTTTTTACATTTTAGTAAATTAACTATGCTAAAAACTGTGTCGTTAGATCAATGATCAATCTAGGACTTGATCCAAGATTAATATGTTTGTCTCTACCTGTATAAATACCTACGCACGTTGTGAAGTGTATTTGTGACGCAATGTTAAGTATATCTAATATAATAATATATAATAATATAATTGAACCTGTTTTCCTTGTGTATTAATTGCAAATTTATGATAATTTTGAATGAATTTTATTTGTTTTATTTTCTAATCTGAATTTACTATACCTACAGTGCTTTCATTTTAAACTCCGCCACCCAGAATAATTTGTCATCTAAAGTAGACACGATTTGCAGCAAGAACAAAGCTACTGGTCGAATTTTTTGTTCCACCCGTTCACCCCCTGCTAATTATAATTTTAAATGTCATCCCCTGTCTTGTGACCAGGGATGGACGTCGTCGGCTTTAATGGTTGACATCTTATGTGTCAACTATGTCAATGGGTAAACAATGTCAACAATGAGTAAATACATGACAATCCAGAAAATTTGTAGAATTTTAAGGTTATGTTTAACTGGGGACACATTCATTCTCTTTTAAGAAATTTACTTTAAAAGGGGAAAATTCGCTTCACGATTTTGAAGAAGATTCAGATATTGAAGATAATTTTGCTCGACATTTTAACACTGTCTACACTGGAAAATTTTTCTGGCTGAGTTTTATAAACTTTAGTCTTCAAGTACCCCCACATTGATCTGACACAAAATTGAACCAACAATGGTTTTGGAGTTGCCCCTCAAAAAGAAAGTCGACGTATTTTTGGTAAGTTTTAAAATGAAGGCACTGTATAATGTAAAGTGAACACACTGAAAAAAATATTTATTTATTATTATATATTACAGCAACTTATAATCAGGAAATATTGTTGTTAGTTCTATTTGAGTGAGAAGGAATTCATTTATTATGACAGCCAATCTAAAGGCTGGAGACGCACTAGGCGACAATGCGGGGCTTGCCATCAAGTAAAGAAAGACCTTCTACTGGGCTTCCCACGGTGTGCGTTTATTAAAAAAAATCGGTTGTGTCAGCCCAAAATTTCCCGACACGATATAATATAATCAAAAATATATGACCTGCGTAACGAAACAGAATTTTAATAATAATTATTATTATAATTGTATTATCTTCATTATTTCCAATAAACTAACTACTTTATTCAATAATTAGAAAAAAAAAGTATTGCCAGAGCTGGCATTCGAACTCAGAACCTTCCTCATGCGAAGCGCACGCTCTATCAATGACGCCACAAAACCCTCTTTGAAATTATTGTATTATAATTAATAGGTTCCAACTTTTTTATGATTGAACATATAATAAAGACAGTCGTAGAAAAAATATTTTACATTATATCATTATAAAACGTTTGTCTTTTGTATTTAGAATGAAAAAGCCCTTCGAAACATTTAGTAAAAAAATCTAATAGTAAAACTACTTTCGACTTTCTTTGGTCTTCAACCTCATCCTGATAATACTGCCTCATGATTTGTCCTTGAATTCAGGGCACCCTGTTTTCTATTATTTATTCTCTAACTCTAAATCAACTCATGTGGTAATGAAAACATATTAAATATACTAATTTAAATTAATTTTCTGCACACATCCACTTTTTTCTCTGTTTATCCAAATATAGGGAAATGCTACGACACGACCTATATTTTCAAATCCACCAACCTGACCTAATTATCATGTTATATTTCCCCAGTTATTTGTACTGCTTTTCTATACGTATGAGGGGTTGTGAATTTGTTTTATTTTTATTATTGTTGCATTAAATGTATTTATTTTACCTCCACTCGTGACTCGTATTATTTAACACACCGGAAGAAATAAACAACCTTGTATATAGGTTGAAATAAATAATTCATACTACAGCAGAATTGTAAAATTGTGCCAATAAAACTACTGTCATCAATGAACAAATTTCAAAGTTAGCATATATTATACGGATTTTGAGTTCGTATAAAAGTAATCATCAGTGAAAATCACGCAATATTCGAGCTAAAGAGAATTGTTACACATTAAAATTATATGAATTAATTATACCCACCCATTTTTTTAAAGTTGAAAATATTTTTTTTGTGAATCATGTGAAAACCCCTTTTTCGAACGCCTATGACCGCTTGCGCGACGGAAATTTAAATTACGCATTAGGTTAAGGTTATGATACACTGCCATGTTGCCACGTGTATCGATTTACCACGCATTTAAAGTAAACATTTCTTTATTGAAATGATTTATCAAAAGAAACCTTTCACATTAAATGGTGTATTACAGAATTGTACTGTTTACATAGTAGTAACACTCGGTAAGAATTCTTTGGAAGATTTATTAATGTCACTGAAGATGGAACAGTAAGGTTAAGTTAAAGAAACTATCCTTAATAGCCCTTCATAATATCAGTGTCTTGAAAATGTACGATATCGTTTATCCAAACTTCGATTACATCCATATATTGACCAAACGTTGATAATAATTATTATCGCACATGCAGGCTTGCCAGGTTTGGCGATAATCAACAGGCCATTGGCGCTGAATATTCTTACTTGGCTCGTCGCTCGCAAATCTACACAACTCTACAATTGGCAACGCTGCGAAAATCATTCCTACAGCTCTTCATATGTCGGGAGCCATCTTGAAAAATGGTTGTCATAGGCGCCGATTTACCGGGGATAAACGTGAGTTTGTCCCATTTTTAAAACATCGAATAAAAATTCCGAAACTAATTTTTTATAGTTATTCATGTTTCCCTGAGCACGTGGTTCAAATGGTTGTACTAAGCGATAGTATTTATTCATCAATATCTTTATTCCTTCAATTTCTAATCCTCCTCAGATATAATATAAGACACTTGTGCTTTTTTCATCAGTCCTCGAAGCACTTTTATATGCGCTTTTTATTATGGTCTTCAGCATGATTACGGCATGATTACGGTGTTGTTTTTGGCATTATCGTGATGCAAAAGCCATGAATTCTTCGTATTATATCACGCAATCTCCGCAAGACGACCTTCCGGCAAAAACTCAAGATTTACTTTGCCATTTAATCGAAGATAACTGAGGAAAAGTTCCTTGTTTGACCAACTTGGAGTGTAGTTTTAGTCTTGGCTCTTCTGTGAAAGTGTGCATTTACCACACGGCTCTTAAAGCCGGTAAGCAAAGGGTAACCAGACTTGTGTTTTGGTGAAGAGTTGGCCTAGAGTTTCCCATTTAAAATTATAATATATTGGTTTTTTCATGCCATATCAGAAGAATTAATTGATATACGTGGTTTTAAATTAAATAATGATTATAAGCATCTGATCCGTTGCATAAAAATGAAGGTATTTTTGAAACATAATTTATCGTTATAATGGAATGCGGTCTCATGCACATATACACAGATGTCAGATTTCAGTGTGGTATAAATTCTGGTGAGTCTAAAAATACTATATTTTGAAAAATTCACATATTTATATCAAAGGTTCGAAAAATGCAATGTAACAATATTTTAAAAGAAGGGTGTTTATTTATTTAAATTCCACAGAATGATAACAGAGTTGTTACATTATGGGTTAGTGAACTTATTATAATATAATACTAATATATTCAACGTAAATAAACAACAAAAACATTTCTTAGCTCTAGTCTGAACTGCTTCATGCCCATATTTTTGAAATTCTCTATTTTTAAAATGTTACTATAGCATTTTATGGCAATATAGTTGGGGTTTTTTGAGTTATACTAAGCCTAGATAAGGGTAGATTTAGATTATGTATTTCTATAGTGTTGTAATTGTGGATAGTGTCTCTTTGCAATGATTCGCTTTGATTTTTAATATGAACTATTATTGCATACATGTACAGACATAGAAAAGTCCTTATATTTAATTTTTTTAAATGTTCTCTACATTATTTTTTTGTGGAATTCTTTGGATTGCTCTTTACAACCTTTTCTGCATTTTTAAAACTTTGGTTGCCTCAGTTGTGCCTCCCCAATATGCAATTCCGTACGTCAAAATAGACTGTACTAAAGCGAAGTATACCACTCTTAGCACCTCACTTGACACGGTGTCTCTAATGTTTTTTATTAGAAACACGCATCTAATCAGTCTCGACAAAATCTGGCCGATATGCGCGGTCCACGAAAGCCTGCCTTCTACATAGATCCGCAGTAATTTAGTGCTAGATTTTAACATTTATAATATCCTGAAAAATCATTTAAACATATAAATTTCACAATCTTACAACATGAATATAATAATAATAATAATAAATGACTTTAGTGTGATTATAATTTTTACAACAAATTAAATCACAAAAGGCGAAGTTGAGGCATTGGATAGCCTCTTATCTTAACCGTACCTTTATGGAACAAAATACCTACATTAATTTACAAAAAGAAACAAAAAAAAATGGAAAAAAAAGAAGTCAAGCTAAACGGAAAATATTATACATATCAATAACCATTGTCCATATTATTTACAAAATAAAACACCACATATCATAAAGCACCTTACATGTTTACAAAATATATCAAATCAAATTGTACAACCCATTCATAAGATCAATCATTGCCAAGAATCAAAGTCAGTAAATGGCTCTTAAACGTTCTACCACACATAGTATTGACATCATTGGGCAATCCGTTGTATAGTTTGGATATCACGTAAGAAAACGACCTTTCGAATAATGCCATATTATGTGAGGGTGGCGCTATCACATTCTCATTTCGGGTATTAACATGATATGCCAGCGCACGAAACTCAATCTTGCTATACAGATACCCTGGCGTCCTACTCAAAATAATTTTATTAAACATCACTAGAGAGTGCATTCTCCGCCGCTGCTCCATATTCAACCACTTTAACTCTATTATCTTTGCCGTTATTCCACGTTCCCTTCTTCTAATGCCAGATATTAGGCGAACACAAGAATTTTGCATCAGTTGAATCCTACGCACCTCCGTACTAACAAGGCAAGGTCCATACACCACATCACCATAATTAAAATGAGAAAGAACTAAGGTATCACACAGCAACCTCCTCAAAGACGAATCTAACAGTTTCCTCTGACCATATATTAGTTTTAAATTGATAAAGGCTCTTTTGACACATGCACTGACATGTTCCCTAAATCGCAATTCACTGTCTATATGTAAGCCCAAATTTTTAGCCACCTTAGTACATTGCAAATTAAAACCGTTAATATTAAGTCTAAATATATCCTTATACCTATTTCGAGCCTTACATGGTCCCAAAAGCAATAGCTGCGACTTGCTGGGATTCAGGTGCAGACAATGCTGCTCCGAGTGACGCACAAGTTTTTCCAGATCAGAGTTGATACATTCTATACTCTGATAAACAGTCCGTGGATCAAACGAAAAGTATATTTGCGTGTCATCCGCATAAAGATGTGCTGAACAATGTTCAAGCACCCTGGTAAGTTGCGAGGTATATATACTGAATAAGATAGGACCCAGTATAGAACCCTGCGGGACTCCACTATCTAAGAGGTCTTACCATTTTGTGGTTTTGTTTTTTTATATCTATTTTGATAATGTTTAATTTAATTTAGTAAAACATTAATTACATCGATTTTATGTTTCAACTAATGTTCCAATTTACCACAATTTAATGAAATATTAAAATATATTAGCCACTGAAGATGGAATCTGTTTGATTCCGAAACATGTTTGGCATTTAATAATTTTTATTTTGACGTCTTCTCTACAAAATTAGATTCTCGTAATTTTGTGGAGAAGACGTGTTTTATTTCACATAATAATAATAATTATAACCATCATCAACATCATATAAAACTAAGTTAAAAAAAATCTGAACATCCCTCATATTTCTAAGTATCAGGTGGGAATTTTTGATTATTTATTCACAAACCAAGGAAAAGAAGAAAAAACGAAAATGTAAAAGATAATATAATTTTTTGAAAAAAAAATGTTTATTATTATATCTTGTTTAAGTGTTTATGTTACTGATTGTAAAAATTATCATCCCAGATATTCTTTGAAAAAGACAAGCTAAGTCTTGTCGAAACGTTGGAAAAAAAATTGACATGAAACTATTATTAAAAAAAATAATAAATAAGAAAATATATGAACACAATTCACTAAAATAAATCAAAATCGGTAGCCCACAAACATGCCACCAAATATTTTTTAAAAGAATCGAGGAATGTTTACTTACATTAAAGTAAATATCGGTACGTACCTCAATAATAGGTATATTACATTATACCACAAATTCATTTAAAATTAGAGTTCAAACGCTAATAATTATAATAATTATTAATAATATTCTAGGCATTTGAAATGAAAATTATTCAAAAGACCTTCAATGTTATAAATAACTTTTATAGCGAGGTCGTTGATAGTGGATTTTTTTTTCGTCGTCCAATATACCTGGGCCAGGTTTTCATATTATGTTGATACAGGTATAGATTGTACTTTTTAGCTAAAGTTCATTTCATTTACGAATTCAATTATACAAGGAGCACCAAAATAACTTCGAATTAGGAGTTTTCAATTTTAATTCAGACATCCATTTTTGATATTTTTATTTATTCAACACAATTACAAAAAACACTCATTCTAACCGTAGAATAATACAGTTTTGATTACACATCTTTAAATAAAACAATTTGGCGTAATCAGGGTGATCCAAACACCTTCTTATTTTTATTGATATTAGTGTCCTTTCGGATCATTTGTCCAACTCTAAAATATTTTTGGAGATGTTCGGTTAAGCGTGGAAAATCACCCCGTAAGAAATTTAAGAAAACTTCTCCGGTTACACGATTTAAAAAATAATCAGGACCACAACCACAGAATTAACATTGTTTCCATTGGAATGAAAATTATGTACATTAAAAGAAACAACGACTATTCTTGTTTCAATTGTATTAGATATTTGGTTAAAGCATTTGGAACTTTTACATTTTCTGATTTTTAATTAACATTAAAAATAGTTAATTGTTTGTTCAATTGTAATTTAAAAAAGACTTGCAAATAGTGTTGGTATCATTTTAAAGATAAAATGGCGTAAAATAATATTGTAAATATTAATATTTAAATAAAAATATTGGACACCCTGTATAAGTAACCCACAATATTGAATTTTTGTAAGATAAAATTATCTCAGTTTAGACTTTTTACAAAATTTCAGTTAAATTCAATCAAAAATGACGGCGTAATTGAAATTTAAGTAAATTAGTTTTTGTATCAAAAAAATCTAAACGTCAAATTGTATTTTTAAATATTTTTTGTAATTTTTACTGCAACAATTATTATTATGAGACATGCAATTATTGTTTTTGTATGCCTCGTAAACCGATGGATAAATACTGATGAAAGGCACAGTGAGTTTTGTCAAAAACAAACCAAATTTTCCTTACACTCAGTATTTTATGCGTCGGTACCAAAAATAAAGTTTATTTTAGTCGAATCTGACTAGGTCGTTCGAATATATACTTATACGAGACCTATACGTACGATTAAAAATAAATTTTACTAAATGGTTTTCCTTTAATTTCAAACTGCATAACCATACTTTTATTTATCACTCCCCACATAATTAGACTGTTTGTTTCTCTAAAAACCTACGCAATTAAATTTTTAGTGTTTGTGGAAAATTTTTAGAAATCGACACGTAATTCCGTTAATATATTCAATTATTGAATCGTTTTATTTCTGTTCGTATAAATTACTAACAAGTCGTCTTTTTTTTTTTAAAAAACCTTTATGTAAGATTTAATTAATAAATAAATTAACATAAAGTCTATCGAATATAATAAATCTATGTAAACAGTTTTATTAATAATAAACTGGGCCTCTGAGGTATAGGAATAACTGTCCATTCGATTTTGTTCCACTTTTTCTGAACGACGCCCCATTTCTACTATTTTTTTATGCAAATACTTTAGATCAAATGTAATTTTAAAATAGAGCACACTTTTTTAGATTTTTTAATTGTATTTAATTAAAAAAAAAAAACGTGCAGATTTATGCGCCTCCCATTTGAAATGCCAATTTTTGGAAATTGTATTTATTTTAAACAAACATTTTTGATTTTTTTTTAATTGTTGTATCGACAAGGGTTGCTATTTATGTATTGAGAATTACAACGATTTAATTTTGTCAAAAATATTCGCCTTGAAGATCCATACAATTTTACATGGTTTTTGAAGGCCTAAACCGCTTCTTCGTGCTATGAAAATCGTGGTCCACGCAATTTATCGTGAACTAGTGAGAATCAGAAGAAATCAGTGGGTGCCCAATCGGGGCTGTAAGGTGGATGACCCATCAATTCGATCTTTTGTGTGTTCGCAAATATTCATTTGTTGCAAGTGATGTGTGAGCCCGCATTGTCTCAATTTACCAAAAACTTTGGGCAAAGAAATGGTCGTATACCACGCTGAATTAACGGTATTCTGATTTTCTATAGTGCCACAGTTGCGACATGACCGGTTTTCGTGAAGAATCATGCCTCCATTTGCTTTTTAATTCTTCGGGAACGAACAACTTTTGCTGGCTTTTCTTCACATTGAAACACTGCCGATTGGCCTTTTCTTGCTGGCTCATATGCATAAAACCACGACTCGTCAACAATGACGATGGTGTGTAGGGCTTTTGAGGCACCACAGTTGTTAGGCATTTTAGGGCACCAATCGACTTGAGTCTTCTTGTAAGCACCTGTCAACAAATGTAGAATCGAACACGCATATAGCTTACGAAGATCCAAATGTTCGTGCAAAATCTTATAATGCTTAAACTTCCTCGATTTGACGATATGTCACATGACGATCTTCTTCAATTCATCGATGGTTTCCGGCACAACGACCGATTTTGGGCGACCATCTTTAATTTCGTCCGAGAGCGAACTACCACCACGTTTGAATTCAGTGTACCAGCGACATACAGTGGCCTTGGATGGTGCACGTCAAAACGTTCTCAGTGCGTATACTGTCAAAAATGTCAAACTTCAATATATTACACCTGTCTGTACCAGTGTTGTCCGTTCTCAATATATAAATAGCAACCCTTGTATAAGGGGGAGAGGATTGTTTTTTGATTTTCCGATGTTTAGAACATATCCTAGTGTATTGAGACGGTGTTATTAGTATCCTTCATTAAATGAAATTTTTAGTTTGAATTGTTTTAATCTGCTCTGTATATCTTGGTTTCTATTTTAATATTAACTTTGTGTTCCTATTGTAAAACAATTTAAATTATGCTTCTAATTGAAAAAACAAGCCGCAAAACAAAAAACAAACCACCTACACGATGATGTTTTCATCCGGGAACTAGTGAAAAATAACAAAAACACCACTTTGTATTCAACGATGATTTAATTTCTCAAATATACCTCAAAATAACATATTTCAGCGAAGTTATTAAGGTTTTCATTTCAGTAAATATTTGTAAAAAGGCATGTTAAAATCTAATGAGTTCTACACAGAGAAAAATCCTCTGCATTTGAAAGTACACAGTAAAAAACAAACAACATGAATGACCGACTGTAGAGAAAATAGGAAGTGTAAATTTTAACACCCAACTTACAAAAAAAAGTACTCCAAATTAACAAATAGCTCTTTGCTTCTTTTTCCTAGTATAAATATGATATTGTTTTAAGTACATTTTACATTGCTGGTGTTAATGTCACTCAGTGTAATCACCTTTGTCTTTCTGTTCCGAGTTCTGTTCCAATTTTTATGTAAGACAATAAATTTGCCAAAGTACAGGCGATATTATATTACATGCAAAATGTAATTGATTTAAGATTTTTAAGAACTTTCTTCTGACGGGTTTTATGATTGCGATCATACCTATTGAAATTAATTTTTTCCTGAACAATAATTTTTAATATAAATTTAGCGAAAACATGTGGTATATTTGGATACTGCAAGGCAAAGCACGGGAACCTATGATTTATTTAATATTTCAAAACATTTTTTTCCCAGTTTATAGTTGTAGCTCATCTTGCCCACCTTGTATGTTTTGAAGTTATTTTAGATATTTTCTATAAATAAGCTATATAGTATATTTGTAAACGTTACCTATTTTCACATTTGAAATGTCTATTTCGGTTTTGGTGCGCGTGTATCTTGGCGAACATGATTTTTGGCAGCAATTTATGTTTTATTATAATCTACCATAAACTTAATAATGAAATTCGACGTAAAAATTAAATTCTTTACCAACTTAATTCAGGAGTAAAATGTTTACTACTAGGATGCACAGAAAATAATAACAACACAAACAAGTTCATAGTCAAGGACACATCAGTAATAGTTCGAAAAGAGATTACCGTACCCGCACTTTTTGACCACGCTGTAGATATAAATTATACATTCAAATTAAATGTTCCATTGAGTTATAATATACAGTATGTTCTAATTTGCACCCCTGTTGTTAATTCAAAATAATTTGGGGTGTATTAATAATAATAAAGCTTTTGAGGACAACCGTCAGTTTTTTGTGTTATTTTTCACACTATTTGCTTAGCACTGCTTGCTTTACCTAAACATTATAATATTATGTTTATCGATTTCTATGCGGTTGACAATGTGCCAATCTATGGAGTGCTGTTGACGTCTCTCAACACATGGACGGCTCATTAGTTGCTGGGAATATGACCGTGGTATACAGGGTGTCCCGAAATTAACTTAAAATAATTTAAGGGGACATTCTACTGAACAAATTTTGCCCCAACTTTTTTTTTGTGCGATTTTTTTACTTTTCCTACAAAGAATAATAAATTTGAGACTTTTGTACATAAAAAATGTTCACTTGTTTCATAACGCTAGAAGAAGCCGTCTCCAAGATAAATGACTTTGAAAATTTCTATGCAACGGCTACGATAATATAAGAAACGCTAACGCTAACGTTTTAATAATCTTACAAAGATAGGTAAGTGTGCCAAATTTCATTTTGATATCGAGACGCGTTTCGGAAATATTACGAAAAACCCAGCGTCAGGAATTTACAAATAATACCCTGTATCTGAAAAACAAACCATTTTTCGCTATATGTTCATATGAAGAAAAAATATTATTTTCGCTTGTTGAATGTCCCCTTAAATTATTTTAAGTTAACTTCGGGACACCCTGTATAACAGCAGCGTATATATAAGATACAGTAAAACCACTCTGAAATGGACCCGAAATATTGTCTATCTCACTCAGCCTCCTTCGCCACTCTTTCTGTTCTGTTGGTGTCTCGATTGGTTCTGATTTATACGGGTTGGCCTGCAGCATGCACAAGAGTATTATTAAACCAGTTGTACTTTCAATTGTATGAGATTAAATAGTTTTTACTAAAATAAATAATAATAAAAATGCTTATTTTTTAATTAAAAATGAATGATTAATAACTTTTTATCATTAAAAATCTTTGGTTTTCCGCTATATTTTTAAAATTAAATTGTACAATAATTACAATAATTTATAAAAATGTAATTAGATATACATATTTATCTTTATTTAATCTTACTTAGTGTTTATTTTTAAATGGACTGCTGTCAAACATATTATTAAATCTGCATTTCGTGTATAATATTACATTGATGAAAAATATAGGATTTCGAGTGAACCAGCGGCGAAGATTTTAATAATTTTATCACTCATTTCTTCCTGCAGGTATAGTCTCCACACTTGAGTTTCACACTCCGTTACAGCGTTTAGGATCTCATCATTTCGCAACAAGTGTCCGGTATAGTGTGAATCTTGTCTGGTCTGGACTGTCATTATAGTGTGAATCATCACCTTTCGAGGTCGGACCTTTTGGAAAATTCCGATTGCCTAGCCCAGCTAAATAATCGACTTAATTTAAAAGATTGAACTGTTAGGTGAAATATGAATAGATATGAGCCACAATAGATCCATGTGTGGTCCCAGACAAAGTGTCAAATTTTGCGATAGAACACCGCGAACTTCCTATATAACACAAAATAAAACCAGGTCATTTGAAGTAAGTAATAAAAAAAATTAATTTTTGAAATGCTTTGTTCAAAATAATAATGGTGGAATATGTCCATCAAAATCCATTTTACCCTCGATCCAACCAAATAAATAATCAATCAAAATGTATACATAGTTGTTGAGTGTGTTTATATTTATAGGTATCATAAAATTGTATATGATGAGTATTGTAGTTTGTTTCTAGAAATAACTATAGATATGTAGGTAAATACACTATGCAACCCTAATTGGTCAAAAACCACATATAGAAAGTAGTAGAATGACTGAATAGCAATTACTCAAATGCTATAATATGCTTTATACGAGGGTTGCCTTTTATATTTCGAGATTAGAGAACAAAAACAAATATTAATCATCGAAAATCACTTTATTGCTATACACTTTTGCATGCGTTCAAATCTGTATTTTTAAATGGTCAAACCCTGTATTTATAAAGTTTTTGCATTACCTATATGGCCTGCGCTAATAAAAACACACTCAAGTTATTCTCAAAGTTATTCGAACTTGAAGAAAGTCCATTCTCACAGTGGGTGTGCAATATTATTAGAATTATTATGAAGAGTGAAACGTGTATATTCCCCCATCATCATTCACAAAAATACAATCTAGAATATGCGAAAATCTACATTAATACAAAACAAAGGGTCTTTTGTCTTTAATAAATGAATGGTTTTATATAATTTGAGTAAGAATTGAGTTCTTTAAGGCTAGTCTATACAAAAATGGCTGCGATGATCATGCACCTATGTCAACTCAGTTGGAATTAATAGTTATTGCCAAAATCTGAACTGAGTAGATGAAGTTATTGGTGCCTAAATCGACGATTCAACTCGTAATAAAATTTTATTATAAAACTAAAATAAAATGTTATCATCTGGTCTTTGTTTTACACGCAAAAATCGACATTAGTATTCTTTGTTTTTATACAGTTTCATTTCGCCTTTAATTAAACCACCCACAACAAAAAATGGCAAAGAAATCTGTTTGAACTAGAAAAATAAAACTTTCGAATCAGCACGTGTGACAGAAAGCTAAAATGCATTCGGCGGTGGGCCAACACACTCAGAATGTATGGAGAAGTTTGGAGAGTATACCAGATAGGTCCCCCCACACAAAACTCACACACATTCACAAACACCCACCTGTTGCCCCATTTACAAAACTGGCCGGAGGCGGCCGCTGTAAAACCGCATTGCATTTGGGGCGGAAAATCACTCCTTTTCAGCTGTGGAGGAGCAATTCGGAAATCTGTCTATATGAATGGAAATTTATAAACGTTTAACTGCATGCATATCGGTAACATTATTAGATTCATTCAACTATATGATGGAAACTAATTGATTTAGTTCGATACAGTTGTATAATGTCGGTAAATAACGAATGGTATAATTACTACGTGGTTACATGGAAAACGTAGTCCACATGAAATGTAAAATATGGTTTCAAATGAAAGGCCAAATCTGTCAACGCAGTGACTATTGTCACTGGGGATAAGCTATACCGCAATTTAAAAGGGCGGGTGTTACCCTACTTCTAAGTAGAACCTGTGTTTTACTTCACTCAGTCAGAAATCTCGCTTTTTCATTGATGTCTTGCACTCGTAGAGAATTCAATTCTTCTCTTATACGAGGGTTGCCTTTTATATTTAAGGAATCGATAAGATAATTTCTCTCCAAAAATCTTGTTTTTAGAAGAAACGGTAAGATAAAAATTTCTATTATTAAAGAAAATGTAAAGACACGATAACGACACCAATGTTTCCACTGTGATCACTTACATAAGGTACCAACAACGAAGTGGCAAACAAGGCCTGTTTAATTTCAGTAACCCTCCAGTGACCTCAGTACCAACACTGATACTCGCGCATTATGAAGCACCCTGTACTTCACAGTATTAGATCTTTATTCAATGTTTCAATAATGTTTTTAGTTGAAAATACGATATATTTAAATTACCAGAAAAGATAAGGAAATTAGCTAGTTGTGCTTTCTCTCAGCCAAATCAGATCGCCTATATGCGAGTTGTAACTACACTAGTCACACTCACAGTATATGTGCTATACATACACTAAAGTAATAACTGGTCGTCGAAAGGATCACAAATGAACGATCAAACGTCAGAGGAGATATTCGTGCGTTCATTCGCTCGCCAAACAGTGTAAGATTGCATGTGTTCACTCGTGAAGATAAAGCAACAGCGACAAAAACGTTATAACCTTGAATCAAGGCTAAGCTTTAAAACATACGCGACAAGGTAAGGTAAACTTATTAAATCTGTATATATGCTGTGTCATTCACCAATGTTCACGAATCTCCACAATTCTATACACTTTTGCATGCGTTTGAACCAATTGTCGAAGCACTTTTGCCACTCTGATTAAGGTATCTCCAAAACATGCATTCTGAATGCAGCAACCGCTTCTTCAAGTGTCGAAAAACGTTGACCTCTCAGTTTTTTTACGTACGGGAATAAAAAGAAATCATTCGGTGCCAAGTACGGCGGAGCCGATATGTGAGAGCTCGCATTGTCGTGGTGAAGAGTGATCCGTCTTCGGCGGTTGGTTTTCTTGATTTCTTGGAAGACAACTGGCAAACAAATGGTTGTGTACCACTCAGAATTGACTGTTCTGCGTTGTTCTAGTGGACGGTTGCGACATGTCCAATTTTTCCGAAAAAACAGGCGACCATTTGCTTGGAAGTGCTTCGTGCGCAAACAACTTTTGTTGGATTTGGCTCATCTTGAAACACCCATACAGTCGACTGCTGTTTACTTTCGGGCTCATACGCGTAAATACACGATTCATCACCTGTCACGATGTCATAGACGTGTTTCGAAGCACCGCGATCGTATTTTTTGAGCATTTCTTTCAACTAATCGACACCAGCATTTTTTTGAGCGATTGACAAATTGTGTGGGGATCCAACGCGAACAAAATTTTTTGACAGTCAAATGTTTATGCAATATTGAATGTATGCTGGTCCCACTAATGTCTAAGGTTCAATCCGTTGTTGTTTTTGGTCGACTATGAGCTCTCGCGGCACCCACTTTGCACAGAGCGTTCGCATACCCAAATGTTCGTGTAAAAAGGTAAAACCACAATGGTGGTCGACTAATTTGAATCACCCTGTCCCTGTGTATGTCTTTCTTATTATTTGTCGGGCTCTAGGATAATTAATTATTTTCCAATATAATTTTCTTAATGTTGGAAATAAGCTGGATCTATCTGAAATTATAATGTTAATGTGAAAATGTACCTTGCAAAGCACTTACTTAAATTACTGTTAAATGTTATGTTTGATGCAATGGTTTTGTATTACAATATATACCTAGTTATTCCCTCTATTTAAATTCAAATTGCATCTATTTCAAACCATATTGTTATCAGTATTCTATTTAATATTTGAAGATAAATAATTTGCCCTTAAAATGGAAAATTATTCGATATTCCCTAATTAGATTTTCATGAAAATTGAGTTGTTTGTTAGCAGTTAGTGGCAGCTAGGTATTTAGATGTTTAGTTTACTTTTTCAAATGTTAGTTGAAAATGAAGCTTTTACCATTTACTGATCAAAACCAGGGCATATCATATATCATATGTTAATAGCATAGTGTTAATGAGCGTTCACTTGATAAGCATACCTGCATATTTGTAAAACACCAAGAGACGAAAGATGGATGAAAGAGAATAAGAAAATTCCAACTAGTCAGATATTTATTGTGATTAAGCAGTTGCTTAATCACAATAAATATTTTAAATGAGCCTCATTATGCACTCTGGGCGTATTACCATTTTTATTATCCCGGCTTAATATATGATTATTATTATCTCTTGGATTGGGGTAGTATTTCCAAAACGTTTTGACGTAACCAATGAAAACTTTTTAATTGATCTGATGATGCATATGTCATCCAAATAAACAAAATAAAAAACTTTCTTATGGTTGTGACTAGAAATTTTTAGCCTTATTTTACCCTGTATAACATTTTGCTTTTATTATTTTCAATAAAACGTATTGTCTATACACTTGTTTATAACCATTTCCATAATAAACATTTTAATTATTTTTTTTTTACCAAAAAGCAACTTAATTAATTATATGATATTCTGGAATAGTATAGTATGTTGTGTTGTTATCTAAACGATACTAATTGCTGTTTAATTAAATTGTTGAAATCCAGCTTAATAATCGGTTAATAATTTATTATGTTTTTAAGTATGTGTTTTCGAAACAGTTGTATGGAATTTTTACAACAATAATTATAATTTTGTTGATCGAGAACACAGTTAAGTTTGTACATAGTTGGGAAGAAACGAACGCTCTAGTTTGTGGTTTATTTTTCGGGTTCTGGTCCTGGACTAATCGGCCCGCGATAGCCAATGTCTTATTGTTGTTACTATTGCTGTGATAAGTTGAAGAAGGAAACACAGTTTTATATGCTTGCAAGGTAAAACTTAACGACATAAATGATGACGCAGAAAACTTAACTTAAATATCTAAGCTTAAGCATATTAATAACTAACAAATAATTGAAATGAATCCCACTGATCACATTAAAACAACAAACTCTAATGAGAATTATCTAATTGTGATTTTGCACTGCAAGTAGTTTGTAGTTTTGGATGAATTTTACTTATTAAAAGAGATTTAAGATGCTCATCGGTTAATTTAGATTTGTAAACATTCTTTGTGGACTTCATCTTGGAAAACGTTTTCTCACACAAGTAAGTAGTAACAAAACCAGAACTCAACCCACGAGCAAATTATCATATAAATCAGGGAGACGCTGATTTGCTCCTTGCAATCCCAAATTCAGTTCGTTCATATGGTTTGTTAAATCGACATAGAATGCTAACTTCCACAGCCATTCACTATTTTCTAAATCGGCAAAAGAGCGATGCTTCTAATTCAAAAAAATTTCGATCTTTCCTCGAAGTTCAAAAAAGCGCATGAAGACTTTTCCGCAAATAAGCCAGCGTACGGCAGTATGATATATTAAATCATTTTCTCCAATCTCGTCAATAAACTTGCGGAATTGTCGGTGATTCAGCCCAGTGTATTGATGAAGTTAACAACTGATCTGACTGGTTTTAGAACTTCAAACATATCAAAAAATTTTCCGCACAATCACTGTTGATGAACGATACAATTTATGGTTTTAATTATTTTCTACAGTCTTTGACACAAGTGCAATTTTTACCACACATATTTTGATAGATTTCAAGTCAAGAATAGCTTTTTTTCCGTGTATTTGGACATCCTGTATTAAGATATAAGACTAATTAATACACTGTAATGCTTTAAACCGAGTATAATTTTCATTGCTTTGTATATTTTTATCGATTTAGGTATCCCCAAATGCAAAATTAAAAACATAATTAATTATCGAAAATCCAATTAACCATCGTATTGGAGAGTAGATATTTTACGAATCATTACAAATATTAAAAATCATAACAGTTTCCAGGCTAATTAAATTGTTTACCTCTTATACATTAATTATTGATGTTTATATATAGGTAAATAATTTGATTTGATGGTTGGGAATACATTTATAGTATTCCATATTCCAAAGTGATCGCGACATGTAAAATAATAATCGTCCAAGTTCGAATAAACGGCAACATGTTGAAGGTCGAAGGAGCCATATCGAAAAAATTGAAAGAAAAGAGGATTAAAAAAAAGAAATGAACGCAGAAGAAACAGCAGTATTGTGGTACATAACTGCGATACCGTTATTTAACATATTAACCGTTGAAATGGTAGAAGAACCGGCTATATTATAAGGGCGACCAGGTACATGCAGATTTGTTGGATACCTGATTTTCAATACTCAAGTAATAGAGATTGTCATAAATTTTATAAGGGCTTTGAAATAATGCAAGGATAGTGTAAAAATATTGATTTATATTTTCAAACTCTGTGGAAAGTAAAGTAACCGACATCGCCAGTGCTACATTGACCCTATCTGCAAATATACGTACGTGACACTTTGAAAACTAATTAAATACAATCGCCGTATAATTGACAGTTTGATTGGGCAGCATTTATACAAACATAGTAGCTCACTATGTGTGGGATATGCATGGATCAACTGAATGCACGATGAGCAGTCGACAACGTTTGAAATGAGGGAGAGAGGAAAAAAGAAGAACCCTGGGGATGAAAAAAAGGAATCCCCTTGCTATATACGGGGATGATATAGATAAGCCATTGTATAATCCCATTTCAGTACATTTGCGCTTTATAACACAGAATTTAGAAACTTCGCAATTTTGTATCCAAATAAACCATACGCATTGTTGCAAGCATGTAAAATGATTTTGCAAAAAAAAAGAAACATCTAAAGGGTTCAAATTGGGCGATCTAGGAGATCTTCTGTCTGTCTTCTGAACCGCTAGACTAAAATATCCTATGTTCAAAGGTTCTAATAGTCTTTGCAAGTTGTTTTGGATAGATTCCAAATAAAGTTGTCAAGTTGTTATGGGTTCATGTAAAAATTAGTAAATTATAAATTGGTTTGTTCATTTCCATAGCCACTTTACGTAATTTGGTACACGAGAGTTACTACTATTACTAGGAACCTAGTAGTAAATGAAGGGCAATTTGCAAATAGTTAGTCGTCCATCATTATTTTGGTGTAATGTAAGTACCTACCTACCTACCTATAAATAGTCTATTTTGTTATGTGTTGTTGTATAAAACTGAACCCAATTAATGGTTTAGAGTGTAATTTGTTGCAAACTATAATTGAGACGTTGAACAGATAAGGATAAATGGGTGTACTATGTACATTTTTCATATTGTGTTTTCATTATTACTCAGTGACAGTTGAAATGTTGACATACAAAAAGTTATAATTACAGTTATTTAATAAAGTAGCAAGTATACAACAATTTTGGCGCAGTCGGTTAAAACTTATCGTTATGCCTATTGGTTAAATAGAAGAATTTGATGTTGGTATTGAGTCATGGATAGACTATCAAGAACGTTTAGAATTCTATTACACTGCAAATGACGTCCAAGACAAGAAGAAAGCGTTTTTTTATAGTGTGGTGGGCCGCAAAACATTTGAAATTGCAAAGAAGTTAGTATATCCTGACAATTTAAATACAAAAACTTTAGAAGATGTTCTCAAATTGTTAAACGAACATTTCGAAACAATTAATTGTTGAGTCACTTGCTGATTTTGTAAAAGAATTACGAGGTCTACCACAATATTACAATTTTGAAAAAGAAACACTTACTTTACATGATATGCTTAGAGATCGACTTGACCTGCGTAACGAAACAGAATACAATACTCTCCTTGTGCGGGAAAGTAAAAATTAGCATGCGGATATACCTAAAGTAGTAGATACGTATGTGCCTATAATATCCTGAATTTAATAAAATCTGGCAACCTTCTAACTTTACGCAACGAATTGAAATTACATGCAGACTAGTTAATAAAATCCCCGTCCAGCATTTAAGCCTGGCTAAAGCAGATTGTCAATTAAAGCGACCGGTGATTGGTGGAATTAAATGCGACTTGTTAATTACGCGAGATACTCTACGAGATGCGAATGAACCGATGAAGATAGATAATATATAGTTGGTACTTATGTGTGCGTGGTAATAGACCAATTGCACCAATATTATTGTGACACTGCTTGAAAAAATAATACACGAAACGCGTTCGAACATAAGGGATGTTTGCACGCAGCCTTTTGAATAATTTCGAATAAATAGTTAATAAAAGACCATAATGCATATACAGGCTGGCCGCAATTTAGTTTCTAACCATTGATCTGAAATATATATTGCAGATCAATTCCATAGCACCCATTTTGTTACAAATATTCCGATTTCGTTATGAAATTTGACATGTGTCAGTTATTACTGCCTTTAATTAAAAAATATATATTTTTTTCTGAAGTTTTTATAGTTAAATAGTTTTCTTTGTACAAGGCGTCTCTTAGTCCTCTTGCATTTCAAGTTAAGTTCACTCAAACTCCTTGATTCCTCTAATTTTATTGCATTTTTTTAGTGAGAATACATATCACAATTTAAAAAATACCAACACACGCTTTTAATGTAATTATAGCGAATGGTTCTGTATAATTAATGGAAAATAAGTAGGTAAACAAGAAATAATTTTTTACAACTCACTTGAGTATGGCTTATTATTTGGAACCAACTCTGTGACCCGTATCCACAGTTAACCTATTTTCATTTAGCACTGAGTCAGAACTTTTAGATCGTTGTTATCAAATATCCTATTTACCTCTGAAAATTTCAGGTGGAAACTTCTTTTTCAATATAGTTCACTATGGTAACTGCCATTTATTTAGCAATTGCAGTTTTGCACATATGAACCGTGCACCTAACTAGGTCATCCTGTTTTATACTCGTAGATCAAAATAAACACAAATGTAATAAAACAGCGAGAATGTTCTACCAGTGATTTTTCCACGCATTTTGAACAGCATAGTTATATATAAGTTATCCAGGTAAACAGTATAACATACACGGTAATACGTCGAAATGGTTTATATGTACGCAAAATGTGAATCGTGAGTGCGAACGTATCTCGACGCTCGTTGCCTGGCGACCGATGCCGTCCGACGACGACAACGTCTCCAAGGATACCTGGCGCCACTCTCTATACCCGGATCGCGCCGTCGGAAGCAATTTGCCTCTTTTTCCAGGACTTCTCTCGAGACATGCCATATACACCGATTCGGGACCTACTATACAATACTCAAGCTTTATTCTAGATGAAATTATAAAGATTGTTTTAAAAAGTTAATATTTATTACATTAATGGAGTCCTCTTTCTCCTATTTTTTTTTAATTTTATTTAAGTAGTTACTTTTAACCGCATTTTTTTTTATAATAGTAATAGGTATTATAGTGTATATTAATTCACACAAAAATAAATGAATTATTGAACTGAAATATTTTAGAAACGAATTTTTTAGTCTACAGAAAAATTGAATGGAATACTCTTTTTTTTTTTAATTTAAAAATTCTAAAAAAATAAGTTTATCGACCTTCACAATGCTTGAAAAAAATTATTTACCTATAGTTACTTAAAAAAAACATTTGAGAGTGCAAAGGGTTATCCATAATCGTCGTACCACCCTTCGTCAACTGGAAAAGGCATTTGTTTTACACAACAAATTGCGAAAATTTTTCGGTGACACCCTGTATAAATTTACTTACTTAGATAAAATTTACATGGAAATGATACCAACTAGGGTTTTCGATTGCAATCGCTTTCCCAAAAATTTTCTCACAAATTTATTTTTCCCAAAATCGCGGAAAAAAAACCAAACCTGGCAACACTGGTTTGAACACTATATGCGCCCGAATTCCCTAGCGGGAGGTTTTATTGACGGATTGCTTGTTATAATGTAACATTAAATATTTGTGTTCTTATTAATAATGAAACAGGTTAATTATTAAAAAAACAAAACAAGAATCAAATTGAAAAAGTATCTGTTAAATAGTAATTTTTATTATTATGTTTAAATCTGCACTCCACTTATTGGCTTGATCTGCTGCTAATAAAAAATAAACGAACAACGGCCTCATATATTTACGTGAATATAGGGAGCCTTTACTACAGGCGTGGGGGTAAAATTAATATATTAACAGTGGATGAAAGACTTCACATAACGTACTTTTCATTTCGTCAAGTGATATAATGTAGTTTTGGGATTGTTTAAATCAGTTATTCAAAAACTTTACAGCATAAAATTCATCTCATCATTATAAAGCAACATGTGTCTGTGATTTTATTAACTTGAACATGTATTTTGATTTAAAACAGTAGTTAATATGCTGTTTGTATGATTTATGATGAATCCACTAGTGTGTAGTGTATTTTCGATGTTTTATGCATCTTGTTGGCACTTAATTATCGCGTAACTATGGGTTCTTCTATACACAGTTTCTTGACAAAGTCGTAATTATTCTTATTACTTACTATCAAAGGTTCTCAAGTATATATTTTGTGAAACAGTAATTAAACTAATGACGACCATATTCTTATTAGAAAATGTTGACGTAGATCGCAACAATGTATTATATATACGAAATATTTGGAACATAACGAGTTAATTTACTAACTATACTGATATTTTCTAACAATGGTAGTAACTATCAGCGTTATTAGTGTATAGAAAACTGAAAAACTATTTTTAACAAATATGTGCCTCCAAATCTGTATTGGAAAAATTGCGTTCTAATATTATACTCGAAGTTTTTCAGCTGTCTGTAATCCTGTAATACCCTTTATTATCTGCTGGAGAGAATATATTAGCATTTATACCTGCTTCACAGTAGTTACCAGATTTACTGAGAAGTGATTTAAATTAGATAAGGCTAATAATATAGTTATCCCTAGATTGGCATCTATGAACTTGGGATTGCTACTAGTATGAGAGTGACAGATACATGACTACTTCTTTGCTTCCTTTAAATTGCATGGTGATTACTTAAGAAAGAATATTACAATGGTGGAATTATATACAAAAGTTTGGTCATGAATTCATCCAGTTTTGTATTTACATATATCGCAAATAAAGAATTCCAAAATTGTCTTTTCGAACAACTATTGCAAACGTTTATATAGAAGTAAAGTTTATTTATGTTACCTGAAAATAGATAAGTAATTGCTTAATCACAATGAGTATTTTAAACGTGCCACATTATGCACTCTGGGCCCGGCTTAATATTTTATTATTATTATTATTGGAAGATGGGTCGTGTATGCCCTGTACATAAGTGTGGCGAACTTGATAGAATTGTAAATTATCGGCCAATTTCTATCCTATCTAATTTCTCTAAAGTGTTTGAGATTGCACTACATAATAAGCTGTTCAACCAGGTGAAGGCTAAGTTGGTCTGGCAACAACATGGATTTTTTCAGAAGCGCTCCACTTTAAGCAATTTAGTGACTTTCTTACAGGATGTATATCCCGCTGTTGGTCGAAGTTTTCAGGTCGACGCAATCTACACAGATTTTTCTAAAGCCTTCGACAAGATCGATCATTCTTTGATGCAGCAACGCATGAATGACATTGGCTTCAGCAGGAAATTAATTGCATTTTTTGGGTCATATTTAACGACTCGTCAGCAGTTCGTTGAATATAATGGCTATCGGTCTGATTGCTTCTTTGTGCCGAGTGGAGTCCCACAAGGTAGTACCTTGGCTCCTTTACTGTTTGCTATCTTTGTGAACAGTATTGATGATAATTTCTCAAGTCAGCACTTGCTTTTTGCGGATGATTTGAAGTTGTACAGTGTTGTACGGTGTGCCGATAATTGTGATCGTTTGCAAAGAGACCTACAAATGCTGTTTGTATGGTGTGACCTAAGCAAGCTTCCCTTAAATGCTTATAAATGTAAATCCATAACGTTTACAAAACACCTTACACCTGTGATGCACAACTACATACTTAATGGAATCGCGTTGGAGAGATCTAATGTCATTAAAGACCTCGGGATTTATGTTGACAGTGAATTGACTTTTAATGACCATGTCTCACATGTTTCGGCGGCTGCACTCAGGATGCTGGGATTCATTTTCCGACAAACAAAGAATTTTAATAATTTAGACTGCCTTAAAACGCTATATTTTGCTTATGTACGGTCCAAATTGGAATATGCCTCAATCGTTTGGTCACCTATGTATCATGTCCATATACAGAGGCTTGAGAACATCCAACGCAAATTCTTAAAATATCTGTCATTTAAGCTTGATGGATGTTTTCCATCCCGCGGCCGTAGTCACGGTTTGTTGCTGAACAGGTTTCAGTTTCAACTATTGTCCGTGCGGCGCATTTATGTTTCTCAAATATTTATCTTCAAATTAATAAACGGTTTGCTGGACTGTCCCCGGCTGCTTCATCAGATTGGGTTTCGTGTTCCCCGCTTACACGCAAGAGCTTCTGATATATTTTGGGTGCCCCAGGTTCATGCAAACGATGAAACTAGGGCGCCCCTTTTTCGGGCTTGCAACTACTGAATATTAATTACTTTAATGCATCACTCAATTCATTTAAGCGTGGCCTGCGCGGGTACTTGCAGCCTAATGAAATTGATATTATTTAGGTAGTTATTTGAGTGGCCATTTTATTTTATATCTTTGTTACTTTTATTAGTTTTATTTTCAATCACCTATGTCATTGTATCATATTTGTTTTGTCTTGTAATTGGGTAGTTATACCTGTTAGACAATAAAGAGATTATTATTATCATTATCTCTTGGATTGTGGTAGTTGTCGAGAGAGTAATGTGTGATAACTATTTTCTATTTTGTTTGTATATTTAATTTTTTTTAACTGTTGCAATGTGGCGTTTTGGAGACTATTCGAACATGATAATTTAAACTGTTTTGTTGAATTTAAAAATTCCAGATTGTCCATTAAAATTGCTAAGACCAATACCAAAAAACAAGATATCATTAATTTTATGACAGAGAAACAATAACTATTCCTTAAATAAAGTCAACAAAGAAATAATAGACCAAATTTGCCTAACTCAAGGATATACTTTTCTGAGTTTGCCGTCTTACCAATGTATACTAAATCAGGTCGAGATGATTTGGGGCTCATAAAATCCGATTACAAAAAAATTATTCAAACACCAAATATATGTATATATAATTTTGCTAAAATAATGATAGGCCCATGCCTCCAAACAGATAGATGTAATGCCGCCGAAAGCTTTTTTCGATTTCAATTGAGACTATAACGACTATACCTATATGTCGATTGCATCCTTGACATCGATGGAATGCTGTTAGATGTTAGATCGAGTGGATCTATATTATGAAATAGAAAAAGTGAAATTATTATTCCTTGAATGCTTTACATTTATAAATACCTAATAAGTGGTTTTAACATTTTTCAGTTTTAGGCAATATTTTTTTTCCAAATATTATTATTATAGTGCCTATATGCCACTGCACTGTTGAATCATCCTGTATAAATATACATATTGCAAAATTTCGGCATCTTTTCAACTAAATGCATTCAAGCATATCTGACCATCAGGACCCGAGTCTAATCTCCATATTTGTATATTGTGAAAACCAACTATTGTGCATATTATGTATTTGTAAATCCACCCCCTTCTCTATACAATGTGTCTCGTCTCATATTATTTTTTTTTTGTATGAAAACTGGAATTCTCATGAAAAAGGGTTAGTCATTTATTCTATTGATGCGGAAAAAGATGCAGGGGTTAAGCATTAATACAGGCAGTTTTGTGTGAATATTTCTGAATAGTTAGCAGATGCTGGAGTGATTTTCACATTTTTTTGAGGATTGCTGTATCTAGATATTGTATAGATTTGGTCTTTCTTTTGTTAGTACATGATAACATAATAATTTCATATAAAGCGGAGCTCCATTATGGATCGTGGGAGGTTTTGTTGAAGCATACACAGGGACGTCTTTAGCATGCGGTAGGCCCAGGATAAGATAGATTGATGTAGAACAACCACAGATCACTAAATCAAAGTTATAGATTAGAATTATTGCCGCAACATTTTTTCTAAAATTGTAAATACCTACGTAGTTTTACTTTTTATAATAATATGTGATTTTTTCCTAGATTAGTGATCTAAAGGACAATAAAAATTACGCAGTTAATCAAAAGTTTTGAAACGTTTGATGGATTTATTTCCACTTCTTCAAGCTTGTTTGGCTATTACTGGTCCTTTATCCACCCCTGTGCGCAAAGGTCAATACACACCTTCTCTGATAGCCAAGCGGCTATAAAGGCCTTAAGCTCATCAAGATCCATATCAAGAACAGCGTTGAATTGTCAAAACAGACTCTCTACACTACGAATAAAATTTGTGTAAAATTACCATAAAAACCATAGGTAATATTATGCCCTGGTTTACCATGTAAAAATTACATTGTCATATATGCAAAATAAAAGCATGTATTGATAGGTAAATTTACACATTCAGTTGTTTAATAATTAATACAAGGTTTATGTAGTTTTAATTATTTGTGAATGAAATTTAATGTAAGATTCCCATTATGGACATGCAAAGGAATGTCTTGATAGGTAAATTTACATGTTCAGTTATGTAACAATTAATACAACCTTTATGTAGTTTTAATTATTTCTGCATGAAATTTAATGTAAAATTCCCGTTCTGTATATGTTTACAATTACGTAGTTGAACACGTATAAATACAAGATACTCGAAGGGGTACCTCTACAGGGTGATTTAACTTTTAATGGGGAATCTTCACCTACGAGTTATATGGCTGAAAATATGATGAAAAGCATAATATAGACATGGGTGGGAAAATGGGTCGTATTCAACATACATGCTGTTAAAAGTGAAGCTCCGATGGTGCTTTTTTATCTTACAGATCTGAAACGTTTAAAGATTAAATTAACTAAATTTAGGACAGCTACTAAACTTTTTACTCTGCAGAGGATGCTGTAAACAAGTTTTCACTAAAACAATCCGACATATGGGGGAGACTGAAGCTAAATTTTCCGATAACTTTATTTCTTTTTTTTTTTTTTAATTTAACCTTAAGCTTATTGTCAAAAACACAAGATTTGCACAACGCGACTTGAATTTTAAATCCATTTTAGTCGAAAATAGTAATTTCTAATAAAAAAAGCAAAAAAGCCTTTTTTGTTAAGAATTGTCAAGATTTTATGAGGGTTAAGCTTAAATTTAAAAAAAGGAATACAAAAAAGTTGGACCTATATTTAACTTCAGCCTCTCCCGTATTACCGCTCATGTAAGCTCTATATAAGTGATGATAACTGCTTTATTGTATCCTGTAGTACAGAGTAAAAAATTCATTGTCCAAATATTTCTTTAATTTATCTCTAAAAATTTGGGGGCAATAAAATATCATCAGAGCTTCACTTTTAACACCTTGTAGACCTATGTTGAATACGAAGTATTTACCGACCTAGGTCCTTTTCTTCATCTTCACAACCATATAAGTAGCTGGTGAATTTTCCATATTAAAATTTGAATCCTTACTACTCATGCAATCCTAGCTGAGGCACAGGAACCTTCTCGTGAACTAAGAAGAAGTATTTTACCACAAAAATGATCACTAAAATTAATTATTTTAATAATAATTTATTCAAATCAATCGGACACACTCACTAATACTGTACTTACTGAAAAATTTTGGAAATTTAAAAAAACATCTTTACTCGTTGCAGCTTTTACTAGTATTAGCACATTTTCAAGTGATATTATTAATATAGAAAAATGTCCATTATATAGAGAACCTATGCAAATAACAAATGCTAGTTTTCCAGTAACATACAACATACCCCATATATACAGACAATTACATACTTATACTGACGGCTCTAGGTTGTGCCTTTTTTGTTCCTGAATTCACATATACAGAAAGATAAAAAAGTGGCTTTCCAATAACCACTATTTTAAAATACACGCCATTTACCGAACAAAAAAGAAATTCCACATATTTTCGGCGTAATGTCAGTATAGAAATTATACTCGTCAGCACATTTAAATAAAATAGGAATTAAAACCGATCCTTATTGTGAACTTAATCATATTTTTTTCTCTTGCGACAAAAACAAAAACGTTATTAATAATATCCTTAAACATATTTTCGACGAAGGATTTCAATTACCCATAAACTTAGTTGAACTGATTGCCAGCTATAAGAAAACCGGCTACGATTTAATGATTGGATTTCCTTAAGACATGCAAATTGAACATATAAGGGCATATGAAAACAAAATCTAAGCTTTTGTAAAAATCTGATAGGTTAACATGTATAAACTTCAACTTCGCCACTTGTAAATGTTTATTTTTATTTTTATTATTAAATGTCGCCTCTGATGTTGAACTGATCTCAAAAAAATTTTTCGGTGTGGATTGAGCAAATACTTTCCGTCTCACCGCTTTCTCCGACTAGTTTCGTTTAATTACATAGATCAAAGATTTATTTTCAATAACACTAAACTGTTTTACACAAATGGTTTCATATAGCGATAACATACAGTATAATTTGAAAAACAAAAAATTGACACACCTCCCAAGCTATATTATGATTTATTTAAAATACTAACTATAAATCAGTAACATAAATAGTTCTTAAGAAAAAAAAATGTTAATAACATTAATAATAATACCTGCTATAGATATATGATAAGAATTTCATAACTCATGAATTAAATATGGCATGTATTTCGAAAAAGCAGTTATCATTGAAATGAATGCGGCAAAAGTGTCAGATTGCTGTTTGTTATTGTCAGTAATTTAAACAAAGCACACGACAACTACACTTACTTAAATATTTAATATAAATTGGTTTCCATGTCCAGTCTTTTTTTTTTTTTATTAGAAATCAGGTCCACAAATTAGAGAAGTTTGCAAGTTCAGACACACAAGGAATATTTTAGCTGCTCTACACTCATAGTTGTCCCAATCACGTTTTTGTTTTATAACAAAAATTGTCTTTGTACTAGGTACATGAATGAAAGAACCCTTAAGATCATGTGTTTGAATTTTTATCTATGTCATACAGTTTCTTATGTGTGTGTTTTGTTGTGACGTGTTTTTATTTATGTTTTGTAACATAATACTGAAATAAATGCTATTATTATTATTATTTAGATTTGAAAACTTCTTAGGATGAGGCTCACAAATTACAACAACAGGTTAAATAATGCCTTGTTATTTATTGTCAAACATTTTTAAAAAACACAACGTTTCGGCAACATACATCCGTTGCCTTCTTCAGGTAATTTACATACAAAAATCGTCCAGTGGACAAGGCATTATTTAACCTGTTGTTGTAATTTGTGAGCCTCATCCTAAGAAGTTTTCAAATCTAAATATTGAAGAAATAAGGCTCAAGAAAAGAAAACTAAATATATTATTATTATTACCACGTTCTTGAATTGTAATATAAATGGCGCTTTCTTGAAATTATAATTATAATCGGCATAAAATTACCTACTTTTTATTGTTTCCGTATTTAAGTGTGTATAATTACTTGAAAATTATCAACGAACGTACGACGAAACCTAACCTTACAATCTGACATTAGCACGGCTTAAATTCAAATGAAATGAAATGTTTAAAATATTTTGAAAACGTCCGACAAATCCCATCCAAATGAGATCAGTCGTTGGTGGACTATATCTTTGTATATAAAGAGATTTGTCGGACGTATACGGATGACTACGCGTCCAATGAACGGCCAGCCTGTTTCAAATGAAGTAGGTCAATAACTAAACTAAAGTTATATGCTTTGTTAAGCAATTTTTTTCGCAATATACAAAAAATTTTTCTCTGTGTATGATTTTCAGCGTTGAAGAAAAATACGTTGTTAGTATCTTCAATTCCCGTTTTAATTGTTAAAATGTTCAAGCTCAAGTGTCGCATAATAGGCCACTTCATCAGTTTTACAAGTGAATCAATTATAAGACACAAAAGGGGGATATTCAACAGGTTTTCTAGGTCACGAAACCGAATGACTGTGTACATAATATATAACAGACTAAACATATACTCTGCAAAAGATACCTGGTGTTTTTACGAGCCCAGAGCGGTAACTTAATAGCTTTTTACGGAGTGTTATAAAATATTTACGGAAGCTACAACTTGGAACTGGTGGAGTCTTTGTGCGCTATAAAATATGGACCTATGGTACATTGAATTGTAAAAGAACGCCAAATTTATCGAATAATGAAACAATAAATAAATCTCAAACGACTGTGTTTAGCTACATATTTTATATACAAGCGGTCATGAGACTAAGTTGCAGATCTTGAGTGCCATTATTTCATCTCAAATAATATTCTAAACCTAACATTTTTGCCACCAATATAGCGGATTATTTAAAGAATCAAAAAAACTATCGTCAGGTTTATTACGTAGCATCTCTATTGAGACGTAAACTTCACTTATTTTTGTTTGCATGATGGTACCATTGATATTGACTTTTGTTATCCTTCAACGTCAATATCAGCATTTTTATTAGTTGACCATTACGTGAGAAGTTACTTAGCAACTGAGCGATAGTTGACAATATCACATCAGTTCAATTGAACAAAGGTGAGGCTAAGCTGTGCTAATTTAGTAGACACATCTCTTAATTGTTCTACTCTATATTTATAATAAAACCATAATAACAGAAATGTTCCTATAGATTAATGGTCCAAATTAAAATAAAAAATGTAGGCTATAGTAAAGTGAATTGAATATTATTAGAGGTCAACACAATAATAGAGTAAATTGTATACTTATTTGGAGATCAACAAAATAGAGATATTTTTTATATTATTTATTTATATTAATAAATACATGTGTATCTATATTTTATACAAATGCTATGATTTATTATATTTTTAGTTTTATCTATATAAAATTTATATTATTTATTTATATTAATAATTTCAACTAATTGATACTATTATAATAGAGTGAGCATTTCTTGCATTATGAGATTGAATCGGGTTCTGCTGAGGGAATTTATGTTTATTTTGTTTGGCAAAGCCAGCTGCCTCATGCAATGCATCTTTATAATTCGATTTGCTTTAATAATCTGCGTACATAAGTCTGGGGTTAAAAATTTGCTGTATACAGATAAGTACTGATCGATTCTTAGGGGCTAGTCGAAGTAACTAGTGTCGCTACTATTTTTAACTTTAACAATATACTGGAGCTTTTAATGCATCATATTGCAATTTGGAACAAACAAGACTTAGATGGTGGCTACAAAATTGCTAAACATTTGAATGAACATTAATTAACATCGCAAAGTTAAGTTTTACTTAATTTTTTTTATTTGTTTTCAGGTGAGTGTCAACACTGCAACATTTCGTTAAGTAACTGTAAGTAAGCATACATCAGATTATCTTATAATATAAACAATTTTATTCACTGGTGCAAACAGCCTACTCGGCGACTATCCAGTATTCTTGACATATATACTGTAGACTGCAAAGCGGCACTTGGCGGTTTTTAAGGGTTTTTACGAGGGATTGCTTGTTTACAATAAGCACGTGCCGAGAAGGCTCATCATGTTTTCCTCTCTTTCCGTAAAGGCAGGTCAGGATATACACACAAGTGTATACAAAATAAAAGCTTCTTTTGCAACAAATGATATTTATGACTTTTTATAGTCGAACTACTTGTTATATTAGTATTATCAGCATCAAATTGGGTATATTAAAGAAGTGCCTATTTACTATAGAAACTTTAATAAGTAGTTTCATTTGTTATACAGGTTCTTTAAAGACAAATACATCATCCGGTGGTTATGATTTATGTGTAAAGGTATAACAGGCAATATGCAATAAATTAATATTTATAAATTATATAATAAATTTTAGTCAGCGAATATTTATTTATTATGTTATTATGTAAATATTTGGTTTTGTCAAATTCGAAACGGTAGGAGTTACAATGTCGGTTAAATTAGACAGTTGTACAATTTAAACATCTTTTAAATGCTGTTTTCAAAATTAAACAAACTTTAGCCGTTTTTGAGAATTTTTGAAAAAACGATTTTTTGCGATTTTAGTTTTTATTTATTTCTGACATTTTTACAGATATAAAAAAATTAAAACCACTTTCTCATTGTTACTTTTTGAGGAGAATAAAATAGCGTTTACAAATTTTCGTTTTGGAAAAACCATCAGCAACTTTTTTTTAATACCCCTTGATTTTTTATTGTTAAACTTAATTCCATTTTCAATTCAAAAATAGGTGGTATATCACACGTAATGGTTTAAACAAGTCTTGTTGTCAGTGTTTTTAGCTGTTATTTAAAATTAATCACGAAAAATTGCATAGTTTGGCACTTATTTTGCGTAAAACATTCATCTGAGAGAGACGGTATTTACCTCTTACAGAATAAAATTTACTCTACTGAGACCCAAATAGATCAAATAATAATAAAAATTAACAGTAACGACGAAAGCCTCCCTCTGCATTCACTTAACTGTAAAACTATGGCGATTTTTCTTGAATACTTTTAAATAACAGTTAAAAACACTGAAAACTTGTTTAAACATGTGACATACCACCTATTTTCGAATTCAAAATGGCTAAATTTACCATTTAAAAGGTGTTTAAATTATACAACTTTGCTTTAATTCAACCGACATTGTAACTGCTATCATTTCCATATCCCATTCTTATTTTGGACACCGTCTATATTATAATAATTTTCAAAAATTCTTCCTATTATTACCAATATGTCCTGCCAAAATTAAAGATATACAAAAACCTTATAGTTATTAATAGGTAATTAATTTTCGCATCAAATACAGGGTGGTCTACATGAAAATAACAGGTTCAATAATTAAAAATTCGACTAATATTATGAATATCTGAATTTTCCACGAAAACGTCAAGAGTTATCCATAGGAAAGTATTATAATATTTGACGGATAATTACTTTGTGCATCTAATTTTCACCTCATATACCGGGTGTTCCATTTGAAATAAACAAATTATTTAGAATTAAATTTTACGTTCATATGACTTATGTTGGACACTCTGTATCTAGAGCCCAGACTGGTTTAAAAAGAACAAACGAATAGGTGTGAATTTTTTCATTCAAATTATGTATTAAATTTTGTAAAAATTAAAATATTAAAAAAAACTGGTTCCATTTAAAAAAACAACTATGGTTCATTTGTTATATTTGGGATGTATAGATTCACAATATTTTTAAAATGTAGACAAAATTCATTTGTATCGAACCCATGAATAAAACTTTCAGGAAGAAAAGAAAACAAACAAAAACTATCAAAGTCAACTGCACACAATATCTAATCCAATTATGAAAACGGAAACTAGTTTCGGCTTAGTAAGCCATCATCATTCCTACAATAAAGATAAAAACGAACGCATAAGAGAAAGCAAACGTCAAATGTAAGTAAATTGGACAACAAATTTGTACAAAGTCAGTCGCAAAAAAAAACTCACCAGTTGACAAAACATCTGTGTACAGAAAACATCAAATTTCAACAAGCTCGACACACTAAAATTCATGTTCATGTTTGTAAGTTATTTTAGTGTGTTGAGCTTGTTGAAATTTGATATTTTCTGTTCACAGATGTATTGACAACGGGTGAGTTTTCTTGCCTTATAGACTTTGTACAAATTTGTTGTCCATTTTACATTTTACGTTTGTTTTCTCTTGCGTTCGTTTTTATCTTTAACTCACAAACATGAAAACATCTTGTTGAGTAAATGTTTTCATGTTTGTAAGTTATATTAGTGTGTTATGCTTGTTGAGGGTTGAATATTGATGTTTTTATCTTTATTGTAGGTCTGATGACGGTTTGTTAAGCCGAAACTAGTTTCCGTCTTCAATTGTGTGGAGTTGACTTTGAAATTTTTTGTTTGTTTTCTTCGAAATTGACACTCCACTTTGATAATGGATAATTTAAAACACATGTAGGTATATTAAAATTATTCTACTCTACTTCAAACAACTTGTTGTATATGCCACAGCAAAATTCCTATAGCTACATCGCAATACCACCAAGTAAGTACCTAGTAACTTATGGGTATCAAAAATATAGAATTCCATACCATGAATGCGACATAATATAAAATCTGTGAACTGTAAAGAATAATAGGTAATTTATTTATATATATGTATATAAAAAATTTTCCATTTAATATAATTTTATTCAAAAAACTTTGTATTTACAATTTATGTTGAGGTCATGTAGGCAATATATAAAGTTTATTAATAATTGTGCTGCTTATTATTATATGTATATGTACAGTGTGTCTCCCGAATTTGTGTGGTAATGGCAAGGAGCATGATTTTATAACGATTAGTATACAAAAAACCAGAACATTTTTAGGCAAAATTGATATAGCAAGCAAGATACGTAAACAGATGTTTGTAACTGACTGCTAATTATCGAAGGTATGCTAGCGCAGCACTCTATGTCGGATAGAACAACCTACAAATTGTCAAATGGATTTTAGATTTATCAGTAATAGTTCAAAAAGTCTCAAATGGATTTCCTTTTCTGTTTCATTTAAGAGCACTTTTGTATTTCAAAGATGGTGACTTTCAGAAAATCATTACATTTGCCATATTAGTAAATTTAAGTAAAATTTTGGATCTCCTCTGACACGATGTTATAATATTTAATTTTTTCTACGACTATGTTGAAAACTATCACTTGTAATCTAAAATAAATTTGATGTTATGTGAAATATTGGGTCTGCCAGATAACTTTTTTTTTTTTGAAAATGCTATAAAAGAAAAACTGCTGAATATTTTCTCAAATTTCTTTTTTTATTTGAAAGTACAATCCTTCCGGTTAATAATGACAAATAATTTCATTCAAATGGCTGCCTCGGCTAGCCATGCAGTAGCCTACACGATCGGTCCAATTTTTAAGCACATTATCGATTGTGTGCAGCTGTATTTCACCAATGGCTTCACGAATATTGTCCTTTAAAGCGTCAATTGTCTCTGGCTTGTCGGCGTAATACTTATCTTTGACGGCACCCTACAAATAATAGTCCAACGGTGTCAAATCGCAGCTCCGAGGTGGTCAAATGACATCAGCTCTGCGGCTGATAATGCGATCTTCAAAAACAGGGCGCAAAACATCGAGTGTAGCTTCGGCTGTGTGGCACGTAGCGCCGTCCTGTTGAAACCAAATGTTGCCAATATCCTCCTCTTCAATTTTTGTGAACAAAAATTCGTTCAACATGGCCCGATAACGATCGCCATTGACTGTAACGGCCACTCCTTGCTCATTTTCGAAGAAAAATGGCCCAATTATGCCTCCGGACCAAAATCCTCACCAAACAGTGACTCGTTTTGGGTGCATCGGCTTTTCAATGTATGCGTGCGGGTTTTCTGTGCCCCAAATGCGACAATTTTGCTTGTTTACATACCCGCCAAGATCAAAATGAGCTTCATCTGAAAAGATGATTTTTTTGGCAAAATCGGCATCTTCTGTAAGTCGATCGCAGGCCCACTGAGCGAAGCGAAAACGCATTGATGGGCAGTTGGCTTCAACTCCTGAACCAATTGGACTTTGTATGGCGTCATACCAAGGTCTTTATGCAAAATTCGTCTCAATGATGTCTCCGAAATGTTCAATTGTTGAGACCGACGGTGAATTGATGTTGATTGCGCTTCACGCACACTTTCTGCCACAGCAGCAATATTCTCGAGTGTACGCACTGTTTTTGGCTTTTCACGCTTTGGTTTATCGATGAGGATGCCAGTTTCTTTCACTTTTTTCACGAAATATTGAACATACGGAGCTGACGGTGCTTCTCTTCTTCCAAAATCCGTACGCAATTTTCGCACACATTCTGCAACATTACCATGATTTTCAAAGTAATGTCGCAATATTTCCCAGCGTTGTTCAAGCGTATACACAACCATATTCGTTCAGCGGAAGGATAAAACTAATTATCTGTCAAATCAGACATGAGTTAAGTGTTACCCTTCACGAAATAAGCACTAGTTGAAAAAAAAAACGTTAGATGGCGGACCCGATACATTTGACTAATCTGAAGTTCAATAATGCATGATATCTATCAGACTGACAGACGTGCATTTTTCAAAAATTGCCTATTTACGTTCCCGAAACAAGTAGGTATGGAGCATAGAGCTACTGTATTATATAATATGAGTTTTGCGTCAATATGGTATGGCAAATTAATTTTTCAGTTTTTATGGAAACATTTTTGATCCCAAGCGGGGCCTTGAAATGTATAGCTCTTGCAAACTATGATATTTAATAAGTTAAATTAACAGAAAATTTCAATGTCAGTCTAATTATAATTACTGCATAGATTAGATTTATTTACCTAACCGTTTTTTAGAGCGATATTAACATAAATCTGAATATAAATGCTAATATCGAGTGTATGTATATATACAGGGTGATTCAGCTAAGTGTTTCATTAGAAGTTTCAAGAGAAAAAATGAATATGTTAAATTAAAACTTTCTACATTTATATAACAAGGAAAGAGCTTATTTCTGAAAATATTTTCAAGTTGTCGGCACTTCCGGTTATATCGGAAGTGGATATGAGCTTCCTTATCTTAAATAGAACACCCTATATATTATTATATTTTTTGAAAAAAAATTTATTTCGATTTTTTTTGGCTCAAAACAGGTTTTGCGAAAAAAAATCGTTATTTCATAGCCTCAATAGATAGTATCTTGATATTTTGAAGGTACTTTAAGAAGGTCTTAGGAAAGTTATTTCTCATGACAATTTGAACCATAAGGTTACAGGGTGGTCGCAAATTATTGTAGTATTATCTCTTATAAATAGGCATAAGTCAAATTCACTTTTAAACTATAGGCCATTTTCTATACCTATATGGTCAGGTTCGAAATAAACGCAAGTTTCTAGAAAAAATGAATTCTTATTACTTATATTATTTTTTAATTATAATTAATTATTACACAATGATTTACGCCATTTAAGTACATGATCCATTTGTATAGAAGAGAAGTGGCGACATTAAAACCGAGGACATACTGTATAATATACGTCTGTGAGTCAAGAAGAACCACCCTCTACAATGATTTAATTCGTAGTAACTACATAATAACGTTGAAATATTGACCCTAATAGAAGCTGCATAATAACAAAGATATGTTATAGGGTTAGTAAAGTAATAGAGATATATAGAATTAGTAAATGATATGTTGATAATAAATTCTAGTTAGTTACATAATTATGTATTTGTGATTGAATTATTACCTGATGTTACAAATCAAAAGATAATAATACATAATATAGATGGATTTTCAAAAATACATGGCAATATGAATCTTATGAATAGCTCTGTAAACGTATTAGTGTTTCCTGCGCTATTTGTTTGCACAAAACCACGTCACGTGAAAACCCCAATAATTAATAGATTTTGCGTTTAGAATTTCATCGGTTAGTAATTGGAACCTATATTACTACAATTAAAATACAATATTTCTAACCAGGTTCTTGGCGTCATTGGTAGGGTGTTCGCATCGCATGTGGAAGGTTATGGGTTCGATTCCCAGCTCTGGCAATACTTTTTTTTTCTGATTTTTGCATAATGTAGTTAGTTTGTTAGGTTAGTTTATTGGTAATAATGAAAATAATACAATAATAATTATTAAAATTCTGTTTCGTTACGCAGGTCATATATTTTTGATTATATTATAATATATATAATTATATATAATTTTAGTTCTAATATAAGGTCATTTTATATTGAAAAAAAAAACAACTATGGTATATTCATTTTCGTTGATCGTTTGTTTTTTTTTCCATATAAATATATGAGTATGTCTGGATTGCTTCCGGAAAAATATCTAATTTTGTATAGTGCATGATTTGTATGTGGGAAAGAAGGAAATTTGTAATTTTGTTTAGTCAAATAATGTATGTATATTTATCCGATCGTCATGGCAAAATACACTTCCCTGTTTCTTTTTAATAATATTCCTCTACATCAGAGATTCAAGTCATCGATTATTTTTACTAAAAGCTAACCAGTACTTGGCTATTCTTTACAAATTTCCCGTTGATTTAACGTTTTCATTTGACGATTTAGAAAAAAGTGTCCCAAATAAAAGTTGAATGGTTTAAAATATTTTTTTTTAAAGTTTGGTCAAATTAGTACCCTATTTTTTTATTTGGTCCTCAATAAATCAAACGAGGCTTCGTTTCTTAGGTTTCTCATCATGAATACTATCTTAGACAGACTGGCAACATGTCATCGTACGATGCAGCTTTTTTTCTTAAATTTAAGTCTTGTCAAATATTTTGATTGAATGAACAAAGCAAAAGCGCCACAATTTACAAAACAAAATTTATATAGACAAATGATAGGTGAAGTATGATATGGTGAAAAACTATAAGAAAAAATAACTAAGTTGATGATGTTTGACAGAAGACGAAACGTTAGAATTAAAATCTGTAACTGCCACATGTGTGCTTCGAGGATGTGCTTTTGATATTTTGACTACTTATGGAATAATTTGAAGAAAAATAGTCACTAAAACTTATTGAATAATTTAAATAAAAAAGAATAAAATCTCAATTTTCTCAAAAACCTTGAAAACGCATTTTGTTGGTGCCACAAATGCGTAACTTTGCCAATTTTAAACATACTCTCTAACTGCATAATATAATAAGCGAGTTCCCCATGTTGGACCTCGAATTTGAATCACCCTGTATAAAAGCACTCTCCCGTCTAATGTTCTTCAGCTGCCTATTAGGCTGTTCTACTTCTTTTGTATCAATTTTCTTATATGTGGAGCTTGGCCATTTTCTTACCCCCCACATAGCAATAGATTTTACCCCCTAATGGGGCGACTCAGCTTCCGTAAAATATGTGCTGCACTTTCTTTTTACATAATATCCCTTAACCATTTCCCTACATCAAACAAAATGTATACACTGTAAAGTGATAAGTCATGCTTTGCTGTACAGAATGGCAAAGGAGAATGTTTTTTACTGTACAAAATTGTACAGGGTTCCTCATAATAGAATACCCATTTTAATATTTGAATTAAATTTTTTTTAGTTAACAAAACATACATTTAAAAATCACGTCTTCTAAATGACCTCCACCAACTTCAACACATTTTTCAATATTAGATAAAAAGTGGTTCATTACACGGCGTAGCAAACCTTCGTCTATTCCTTCAACTTCTTCACGAATGTTGACTTTCAGTTCCTCGATGGTACCTGGACAACTCGCAAACACTTTGGCTTTTAAATATCCCCACAGGGAAAAATCGGGTGCTTTAAGTCGGGATTCCTCGAAGACCAAGGCAAATCTCCGAATCGAGATATGAGTCGGCCATTAAACATTTCACGCAGGACCCTCATTGAGTTTCTGGCGATATGAGCTGTTGTCCCTTCTTGTTGGAATAGTAAGGCATTGTTTAGTAATCCTCGTTTATTACTGGAATGAGAAACATATTAACTGTTACAGCGTGGTAATGTTCATCCTCAAAAAAATAAGGGCCAATAATATCAAAAGATCCTACTCCACACCACACAACAACTTGTGGATTATGGAGGTTCTGTGTAAATATTTCACGAGGATTTTCATTTGATCTAAAATTCTGTTTATTGACCATGCCGTTCAAATAAAAATTTACTTCGTCGGTCAATAGGAGACTCTGAATTGCTCCTTGATGTAAATCCAAAAATTCCTGACAAAATGCTAACCTTGCTTTTTTATCTTTATTGCTACGGTGCTGTGCCTTTTGGTATTTATAGGGATGAAATTTTTTCTGTTAGCAGACATTTTAGGACTTCTCGTAAACGCAATTCTAACTCGTTCAATATTTTCTGGTGTACGAACTATTCATCGACGTCCAGGCTTCTTCAAATTGTGTACAGAACCATTTTCACGCCAATGACGAACGTATAATTTAACAGTTTTACGATTTGCGCCTGACCCGTATTGTTGTTATTACAAATCAAATGCATCTAACATTATTAGGATAAACAAGAAATCCCTTAGGGATTTCCCAGTCGTTTTGTGGTAGTTTTATCTATGAAAAAAGTCATTGAGGGTTGCAAAAAAAAAAAAGTAAGTTTTTCCTACAAATAATGGTTAGTTAAGTCGTTGCGGCATGTCAACAAATAATTTCATCAAAGGGTACGGTGATAACCCTATTTTATGTGATTGTACACTTATCTTCTGGTATATATTCTTTTTCAATTTCCATTCTGTCTTTTACAGTAATATTTTTGCACATTTTTGGAAATTATTGTATTTACGTTGTTTTACTATAGACAGTATAATACATGTTAATTATTATGACAGATGGATTTATGTTATAATTTGACACTATGGAAAACCTCTACTTCTTTTGTGGTGGAGTTCAGTGTATTTGCATTATTCTTTAGATAAGTAAGTATCAGTTTTGACGGGAAATTTTCATATAAGGTTTGTTAGCTAGGTGCTTCCAATACAAACAATTATTTATTGATATCGAAATATTTTTGTGTGGGGTAGCTGTCACAATTTATATGACATTTGGAATAGTGATATTTATAAAAGGAACGTAGTATGTGTGAAGTGAGTCATTTTTTAAAGATTAATAATTTTTCAATAGAATTTACGAATGTGTACGTCATTCTTTGACACGATTGCGACTAAAAATATACGAAATTGCTTCTCCCATATGTTTTTCTAAGAATAAAGTCATGAAAATCGTTTTCAAAGAAAAATCGACAAATTCCAATATAGTTTCGCCTCTAGTTTCACGTCATAATTTGCTAATATTTCTAACGTTGGTGTCACTTATTTTAGTTTCGTTGACACTTCTAGTTTCACGTCATAATTTGGTTTTGGTCAGAATGTTTTTTCTAACCGACAGACAAATTGCTGTGTCAAATAGTTTATTATTATTTTCTTTGTTTACATTAATAGCCTAAGAGATTTCGGCATTATTTTTATGTTTAAGATCAATTTCTATCAACATGTTGTATATTGTAGTGTTATAAAAAGGTTATTCGATATAGTTGTAGTAAATTTAGAAGTTGTCATTGTGTATTTAAAGTAATTTTACTGAAAAAGTGATAATAACCTTAATAACCTAAAGTGACAGTGCCATGAAAGCCGTCAGATGGATGGATGTCATCATTTGTGAATAGCCCCAGAAGAATATCTCCCTCTGCGTCGCACACTTCAATTAACTGTGTAGATGTAATTAAATTAAATAAATTAAACTAAATGGGAAAATGACGTGATTTTCTTTTCGTCAATAGATTTTGTCCTAGAAAAGACTGCGATGTACAATTTATATATACAGGGCGTGCGAAAGTTTCTCTGAAGAATCTGCCATTATGATCAGCGAAACATAAGCGAGTATAAATTTGACGCATAAAAGAGACGACTGTATGTGTATAGATTCGTTCCCATAAGAAAATTAACAGCAGTAAATCATATCTGTAACATTCTCAAACCGCATGTTGTATAAAACCAATGATAAAGTATTTCAAGGATTTTGGTGGTGGTTATCACATTGTTGAGATAGGTATGTATTATATACAGATGAACAACTTTGAGGTGATTGATAAGATATTTTAATTAATTAATTATACAGGGTGTCCGAAATGATAGATGATAGAAGACGACAAAAGAATGTTAGTTATTCATGTAACATTTTTGTCTAGCGAGCTTCGTTACGAAGTTAATGGTCCTCAGAGTTAGAATTAAAAAAAATGTTTCACTTGATAACTTTTAAACGCTGAACACCGTACTGAATTATTTTATTATTAGCTTCGTTTCTATGGTAATGCGGCGGTCATGGTAGGCCAGAGGAGCTCAATCCACTATTAGAAGACGTCCCTTTGCAACCTCTGTTAAAGTGTTCTTTCTATGCCCCAAAAAGAATTTTGGAGTCTGATCAAAAAGCCTTAATTAGAAAAAACACCTTGTATATTTGAAAGAATGCATTTCCAGTCGTATGTTTATGGTAACTTTTTCTCATAAAATAACCTGAGAAAACACCCCATTAAATATTCCCGTGATTTTTTGAAACACCCTGTATAATATCATCGAATACACTTAATAAACTTCAAAATAAAACTAGCTGTTGCCCTCGAGGCACGAATAGCTCTCCATATTTAAGTGTAAAAGTCATAATTTTATGACCTTTTTGTCATTTATCTAAATTTTTGTTTTGTTTTAGACATCAGCTATTTTTTTTTTTTTTGTATCGGGTTTTGTGCCTTTTTCTTCTCTTTGGAGGCACTATTTATACGCAGATATTTTATATTCCAGATCTAGGCCAAATTCTTGTACGCAAAATAATTGATTTTTTTTTAGTTTTATTATAAAATTTATTTTGCCCCCTTTTCTACTATTTACGAACGCCTATGTAAACAAAATTGTTATGCTGCATGTTGTAGGTTATCCGTTAAGTGGTTTTTGAGTTATCACGGATACAATTTTTTCCTGACCCTTTTATAGAATTTTCACGGACGCCTATGGAACATTAATTTTTGTCGTGTATTTTTAACACCAATTCAACTAGTTAAATATAAAAATTTTTACATTTTAATTTTTTTTTCATTTTACCCCTTTTTTTTACTATTTACGAACGCCTATGTAAATAAAAATTTTATGCTGCATTTTTTAGGTTATCTTATATGAAAGCTATATATAATTAGCCAATTTTTCTGGTATATTTGGGAAACATTTTTTTTTCGTTTTTGACTCTTTTTTTAAGACTATTTTCGAACGCCTGTGTGAACTAATTCTTTTATGTAACATTTTTTAGGTTATATTCTATCACACCTATAAAAAATTATTCAATATTTCGGATAAGTTTAAGAACTAAATTTTTTTTAAATTTTTGAACCCTCTTTTAAACCCCTTGCCTACGCTCAATGTTAATCACCACCTATAAATAGCCTGTAGTATTTTCGTACCAAATGTGATTAAAATCCGTTAAGTGGTTTTTGAGTTATCACGGATACAAATTTTTTCTGACCCTTTTATAGAATTTTCACGAACGCCTATGGAACATTAATTTTTGTCGTGTATTTTTAACACCAACTCAACTAGTTAAATATAAAAATTTCTACATTTTAATTTTTTTTATTTTACCCCTTTTTCTACTATTTACGAACGCCTATGTAAATAAAAATTTTATGCTGCATTTTTTAGGTTATCTTATATCAAAGCTATATATAATTAGCCAATTTTTCTGGTATATTTGGGAAACATTTTTTTTTCGTTTTTGACCCTTTTTTAACACTATTTTCGAACGCCTGTGTGAACTAATTCTTTTATGTAACATTTTTTAGGTTATATTCTATCACAACTATAAAAAATTATTCAATATTTCGGATAAGTTTAAGAACTATGATTTTTTAAATTTTTGAAACCTCTTTTAAACCCGTTGCCTACGCTCAATGTTAATCACCACCTATAATTATCCTGTAGTATTTTCGTACCAAATGTGGTTAAAATCCGTTATATGGTTTTTGAGTTATCACGGATACAAATTTTTTCTGACCCTTTTATAGAATTTTTACGGACGCCTATGGTACATTAATTTTTGTCGTGTATTTTTAACACCAATTCATCTAGTTAAATATAAAAATTTTTACATTTTAATTTTTTTTTATTTTACCCTTTTTTCTACTATTTACGAACGCCTATGTGAATAAAAATTTTATGCTGCATTTTTTAGGTTATCTTATATCAAAGCTATATATAATTAGCCAATTTTTCTGGTATATTTGGGAAACGTTTTTTTTTTCGTTTTTGACCCTTTTTTTAAACTATTTTCGAACGCCTGTGTGAACCAATTCTTTTATGGAATATTTTTTAGCTTATATTGTATCACAACTATGAAAAATTATTCCATATTTCGAATAAGTTTAGGAAATATATATTTTTTATGTTTTGACCCCTTTTTCACTATTTACGAACGCCTATGAAAGTAAGTTATTCATAACACATTTTATAGGTTATATTCTATCAAAACTATCAATAACTAGTTAATATTTCTGCTATTTTTAAGAAATACGTTTTTTTTTAATCTTTTTTACCCCATTTTACACTATTTTCGAACGCCAATGTGGTCTAATATTTTATGTTCAATATTTTAGGTTATATTCAATTAAATGCGTAAAAAATTATGCAGTATTTCGGATAAGTTTAAGAACTATGAATTTTTTTAATTTTTGAACCCTCTTTTAAACCCTTTGCCTACGCTCAATGTTTCCCAAAATCTAATCAGCTCCTTGCCATGTCCAATAGTATTTTTGTACCAAATTTGGTTAAAATCTGTTAAGCGGTTTTTGCGTTTTCGTGGATACAGACAGACAGACAGACAGACAGACAGACATTTTTTTAAAACTACTTATTTATGTATAAAATGACCAAAAAGAAGTATTTCCGGTGAAATTAAAAAAAAATTTTTTTTCATGAAACTAATAGTCTCCATATATACATATATTACATATATGATATGGAGAGCTAAGAATGGTGGCAATTTCGCTTCCACACATTGTATAGGTACGAAGAAAATGCTGGAAAATTATTTGATATTTGTTTTCTGTGAAATAATAAATGAATAGTTGGAAAAACGTTTAAAATTAAAAAAAAAATGCTTAAGTAGGTAAATAAACTGAGAATTTACAAAACAACCTGTCCCGAGAAATTATTATGCATGAAATAGTGAAGGACATCTAGCCGTGCTCTTTTAGTTAATATAAAATATTTTAAATTAGCATATTTTCTCTAGTTATGTTATATTATGCCAGATACACAACACACTAGTAAAATGATAATTCGTAAGTAAACATTTATTTAAAGTCACGTCGAAATGTTCAATGACAATTAATTATTATTACTTTTAATACTACGTCCAATTGAGTCAATCATTTCTACATCTTAAATTTGATTTGTCTGGTATTAACCTTTATCCACCATGTATGTTGTACATACGAGATTTATCCATATATTAAGTGAACAAAAATTGAATTCAACACTAACTACCTTAGGGATCACGGTTTCCTTGTTTTCCGCGTGAACCAATACGTTGTACTTTTTTCAATAGGGGTTGTTTTGACATGTGTCAACTGGCTTGTATTGTATGACCTTTGTGTTCAGAATTCATTGCTATTTCATCATGGATCTTCATTTCTGCGTTTATTGCATGAATTGGAATGATTTTAATGTAATACCTATACAGGGTCTTCAAAAATAACATTAAAATTGACTTATGAAATCTGTCAAAAGTTAATTTTGTCAAATGAAGCCTTATTTTTATAATTTTATTGAATTTCATCCTGATAAGCATCGAGAAAAGTAGATGTACCTATACTCTAATCAGTATCTATCAGTAATTTAAAATATTTTCTTGCTATACATTAAATTATATTCCGTTAATAGTTGGAAAACAAGCAAATGCTATAAAAGCTTTGATGATAAATTTCCAAAGAATTTGATACTCTTAAATGTATGAAATTATCGTGCATAATTGTTACCTAATATTCTTCTTCTTCTTAGGACGCCGTCTCCCTACGAAGGTTGGCGATCCAAATGGCTATTGTTGTGCGGGAAACCGCAGCTCTGAAAATTTCTATGGACGTCTGTCCGAACCATCTACGTAAGTCCCTCAGCCATGAATTTTGTCTACGGCCGACTGACCGTTTTCCTTCGATCTTTCCCTCTATTATCAGGCGGAGAATCTCATATCGTTCGCCTCTCATGATATGTCCTAGGTACTGCAGCTTTCTCTCCTTGATTGTCGTGAGGAGTTCTTTGTGTTTACCCATTTGCTGCATAACCTCTATGTTTGTCTTATGTGCCGTCCAAGAAACTCGCAGGATTCGTCTGTAGGCGTACATTTCGAACGCATCGATTCTCTTTTCTGTGGTTGCATCAATGGTCCAGCTCTCACATCCGTATAGAAGGACAGGGAAGATGTAGCAGCGAAGTAATCTAATCCGGAGGTCCAGGCTGAGGTCTCGGTTTGCCAGAAGTGTCCTCATGTTATTCAGAATTTTCCGTGCTTGCGCAATTCTTGATCTAATTTCGGTCTTTGAGTCGCATTGCTGGCTGACGAGTACCCCCAAGTATTTTATAGATTACACTTGTGTAATGTGCTCTCCGTTGATCATTAGAGTAACGGGTCTTGGTGATTTTGAGAATACAATCAGTTTGGTCTTGGATGTATTCATATAAAGCCCAAAGTTCTCACTATACTCCACAATAAGGTTCATAAGGAATTGAAGTTCTGTTATACTGCTGGCTATTACGACGGTATCATCTGCGTATCGAAGGTTACTTATATTGATTCCATTGATCTTTATGCCTGCAGTTGAATTTTCGAGAGCTTCGATGAATATTGCCTCAGAGTAGAGATTAAACAGTAGTGGGGACAGTACACAACCTTGTCGCACGCCCCTTCTTATTGCTATTTCTTCTGATGTGGACCCTTCGATTTTAATAAAGTTCAGTAATGATCTTTAGATTTTGAGCATCGATCCCGGTTGATTTTAGGATGTTGATCATTTTTTGATGTGACACACAATCAAAAGCTTTTTTATAATCAATAAAGCACGCGAATACATCGACGTTCATGTCCCTACATCTCTGAGTTAGCACATTTAAAGAGAAAAGAGCCTCTCGGGTACCCGTTCCATTCCTAAAGCCAAATTGCGAGCGATCAATTACGGACTCACACTTTTTGTATATGCGGTTATGAATGATCCGCAAGAATATCTTCAAGGCGTGGGACATCAAACTGATCATGCGGTATTCGTCACATTGTGATGTCTTGTTCTTCTTTGGCAAAGTAACATAGGTGGATCTCAGCCAGTCTGTGGGTATTTTTCCGACTCTGTACATTCGGTTAAATACAGTAGTAATGAGATTTAGACCAACCCCGTCCTCGGCAGCTGCAAGTTTAAATGTTTCCGCATGCACGTTGTCAGGACCAAACTGCTCTTCTGTTCTTTTGTAGTTTAATTGCATGTTTGACCTCTTCTTTTGTAATTTCAGGACCCCTTTCGTTGATTTCGTATATATCAGGGGGTGAGTCTGGTCTCATGTCATTAAAGAGATTTTCGTTATATTCTTTCCACCTTTTTAGTTTCTCATCTACTCCTATAAGAATTTCATTGTTGGAGCCCCTTAATATTCCACTATGACCTCTCCGCTGCCTGCCTGTAAGCTCTTTGATATTCCTGTGTAAGTTAAAGAGATAGTGCTTCTTCTGAAGTATTTCTATTTCCGTGCATTTGTTCGCCAACCATGATTCTTTGGCTTGTCTGCATTTCGCACGAATGAGCCTGTTAATTTCGTCATATTTATCTGTATTGTTGTGTTTTTGTTCTCTTCGTTCATTCATAAGTGTGAGGATTTCATCCACTCCTGTTTTTTGGTGCTATTTGTAAATCCAATATCAGTCTCCTGGGTCGTAGTTAACGCCTAATCTAATATTACTATCATGTATTTAAAATTATTGATCAGGCCTGGTACACGAAACAAGATTGTTACGTATATAATAAAATAACCTATAAGTACTTATGAATATTATTTCACATTCACTGAATGTGTTAGATAATTAAACTACCTATTAGTGGGTAGACAATAAAATGCCTTGTTGTAATTGATGAAGGTCGCATTTGCTGTTTGTAAAATATGCATTTTAATCATTTTTCGTTGTTGCCAAACTATACTCTATATTCTAAGTGACTAATAGCTAAAAAAATGTTAAGGGTTTAATATTTGTCATATTTAATAAAATTGGTGCACTCGCCGAAAATTTTGTAGAAACCGAACACAAGATTTTATTCCATTATATTATTAACAGAAGCATTTTTAATTGCCTGTGGATATTAATAAAGGTAGCGAAGGTTTTTTGATATAACTGAAGAAGAAATATTTTAGGTAATGTTTATTTAGTACATTTCCAAAAATTTCCATAAGTAGTTAAGCTACAGGAAAACGTAAACAATTCATAATTAAGATAAATGATATGATACTTATTTAATGATAACAGATAACATTAGATAGCGATAAAATAACACAACTACTTATCGATATTATATTATAGTTTTACTAATGTGTCTATTTAGTATCAATTTTTTTTATTTTTTCATTACAAATACAATTGGTCAAGCGGATAGGAAGCTTCTTGATCACATTACTAAAGAAAGAAGGCGGCTGCTCCAAACCCCGACCGCGGCGTTGTCTCGAATGCTCTACACTCCTAATGTCTGTTTCAATGCACTAAACATACGCAGTCAATTCTGGATAGTAACGTGACGATGGTATTCAAGAGTTTTCCAGTGTAATTAGATGAGTTTTAGTCGTAAGCTTCATCTAGCAGCTGGCAGGAAGTAGCCCGTATTCACCGTTGATATGGCATTTAGAAAATCAATGAATAAAATACTTTCCCATCACTGACTGTTAAGCTTTCGGTTTGCTGTTTTTTTCCGGGATGTATTGGTGGACCCACAATTAATTGCAAGTTTCGATACGATCAAAAAAACCTTCTCCTTCACAACTATTCATCTGTCGCTCTGAGTCGTCTTTTTGTATATGCTTTTATAACTGGGTGAGCAAGTATGGATCGCATCTTCCTGATATTTTTTTCCAATTGACCAGTGACCCTATGACTATCGCCTTTATATTTTGGCTCCACAAGTGGATCACAATTAACTAAAGAAAATAGAGGAGAACATTGCATTACAAGACTGTTCCTGAAGGTATTTGTTTTTCACTGTTATCATCTCCTTGAATTACAAAGTTGGCTTTTGTTTATATTCGCACGTATATAATAATACGATCATCACTTAGTGAAAACGTGATGATTGTTTATTGTTTTACTAATAAACATATTTTCGTTACGTATTTCATAAAATATCTACTAATTAAGCAATTTGATAATTAATTAAATTACAGTGGACTAGATAAACGTTGATATATCTGACGGACATATTTAGCTTTCTAAGCTAAGCACCACGATCCTTATATTAAGTTAAGTTTGACGCCGGCATTGAAAATATCGGACGTGATTTTTGTCAATCTGAGTAGAGTTCTTGCAGTACACATTCCAAGACACAAGGTCACTTTCATAACTTTTAGATGCTGCATAAGCCTTTATATAGTCGCATATATTTTCAGTGAACTGTCACAATGAGGGATTCAGGCTCTGTTCGAGACCTTCCTTCCCTGAAAACCATTCAGCATCAGTGCAAGGGAATCTACATTTCGACGACTTTGTGTTTGACTTATACCACCGTCACAGGCTGACTGAAGAGTCCACGAGTAGGACGAATCGATAAAATATCAATAGTCAAGGCACAGTTTAAAATAATATACAGTTTTCAATTTTCGATGCAATGTTGGTTTTAGTACAACGCCACACATATTGACAACACTGTTTCATTCATGTTATACAGGACTGACGAGGCTACTGTTATGTTGTTTTGTAATCGAGATTGAATTATGACCGCGATTCTTGGCATTTTATGTAAGAATTGCGTACTAATTTATGTCATATAGAATTGTTAAATCATGGTAAATATTATGTTTATCTTTACCAGACTAGCACGTATATTATTTTTCCTGTTGCTGAGGCCTGTGTATATTATGGTGTTAGTAAAAGACAATACATCTACAAATTTGTGTTTTTTTTTTTTAATTATTATTTTATTATGAATTTAGATTTATAGGACACATTATTATACACTGACATTTTTACATATATAAAAAAATGAAAGGCACTTTTTGTTACTTTTTGAGGATAGTAAGATAGCGTTTACAAATTTTCACTACGCCGTTTCATTTATGAAAAACCATCATCAACTTGTTTTTTGTTAAATACGGCCTTGGATTTATATTGTTAAATTTTTCAATTCAAAAAATAGGTGGTATATCACACGTAATGGTTTAAACAAGTTTTCAGTGTTTTTGAGCGGTTATTTAAAATTATTCAAAAAAAAATCGGCATAGTTTGCCACTTATTTTGCTTAACCCTTTGACGCCGGAGTTTTTTTTAAACGTTTTTAAGCAATTTTTTGTTAAACGAAATGTGTAAACAAGATGAAAATATTGTACAGTAAAGTAACTAAAAAAAATTTCAGTTTTCGAAAATAGATATTAGAAGGGGGTTTTACAGTGAAACCAGTAGGCCATTAGTCATTGCACAAAATATTACAAAACACAAAATAAAATATATTAAAGAAAGCTTATACTAAGATTTTTAGGTTTCCTGCTTGAATTTCTAAACTGCGCGTCCGGATATAGCTTTTGTGATATTCCAACAAACAGTTTTTCTTTTCATTTAGACATAAACCAAAAAATGTCTCTCGGGGGTTCCAAAGATTCATCAATATTTGGTCGGGTATCTTCGTTGAATGTTTTTAAATTTTTTATACTATATTCAGAGGATTTTGTCCAAATAGTATTTTGAGACATTTTCCTCTCTTTGATAGCTGAAAGTGGAATATCATCCTCACTCTCCCATCCATCGTTTTCGTCGAACATTTCGACACCATCTTCAACATCAATAGGTAAGTTCATAATATCAAATAAATTATTTTATGAGCGTTATCTGGTGTTTCAACTTGCTCATCTTCCTCGTTTTCACTAAGGTCGCATATATCGGATGGTATATCATCAATAAGCCTGAAAAGTTCATCAGATTCCAGTCTCTTCAGCATGTCAAAAGAATTTTGCATATTTTACTTTTCTGAAAAAAATATTGCGTTATCTGCCTACTGGTTTCGAGATGAAACCAGCTACATTTTTGAACAAAATACCACGTGAAATGCTAATAAATATTATTTGTAATGAGCCTCACAAAACCTTCAACTGACCATTTAGGTAATAATTAGACATTATCCGGACCTGCCATTATGCAAGAACATCCAAAAGAACAATAAATAGTTGTAGTATCACTCTGAAACCGTCAGCGCTTTAAATAAAAATTCGTATTTTCGTGGTTTCGTAAAGCCAAAAATTTCAACTAAATTTAAAAAACTGCGTACAGAATATAATGTACTGAGACAGAATTAAATTGTTGATGGTTTTTCAAAAACGAAACGCCGTAGTGAAAATTGTTTGTAAACGCTATATTTATCTCCTCAAAAAGTAACAATGAGGAAGTGCTTTTAATTTTTTTATATCTGTAAAAATAGAAATAGATAAAAACTAAAATCTCAAAAAATCATTTTTTTTTTAATTCTCGAAAATGGCTAAAGTTAGTTTAGTTTGTGTTTTCTCAAATTCAAAAAAAAGTACATTCTAATGTATAGGGTGGTCCAATCCGAACTTTTAGATTGATTTGTATTTTTTCCGCCTTTGTTTGAAGAGACGTAAAAAAAAACAAAATCACTTCTTTACAGCAACTTTTTCTGCTCTATAAAATACTACACTATAATTTCTCCTCTACGAGATTTTGATTTTTTGGACCCATCATCAACCTTCTTGTTTTTCAAAGGGGACTGGGAATTTTTTATTAAGTACTTTAAATTGACGCAGATGATATATGAATTATTTATTTAGGGCGTTCGACAAAAAATTAAATCAGCAGCCCTTCTTTTTGCATTTGTTGTAAGTGCTTTGTATTTTTAGGAGACCAGTTCAATTCAAGCCAAACCTAACCAGTACGTACTTTAAAATTGTCATACCTTGTTCTGAAGATGAAATTCTACGAAATTTGTCTGTAGACATTTGAAAGATTTCAGGATAAAAATTATATTGAGCCAAGACTATGTGTATTTTATTGAACAAATATGAGCATAGTTTCATATTTGTTTGTTCATCAACAATAATGAGAATCAATCATTTCACTTCAATTCAACGTGATTGGTATGATATGCTACGTCAACCATATTATGTTTATGTACAATGTATGTGCGTGGCACTAGTATTCATATCTAAATTGGGGTACTAAAGCATCGAATGTTGTGACCTTAGCAGTTGACCATGCAATTTCAGGAAAACAGGAACCGAACGTGTTAATTTGCGAGTATTGTGTTACGTTTATCAAAATGCGCTACTGACCGGTTGAATAAATAAATAAATACTTTATTGTCTAACAGGTCAAGACCCAATAACAAGACAATTCTAAGTACTAGACAATGGATATTATCTCAATAGTAAACTAAATAATTGATAAAAATTATCGAAAAAGCATAAGCTCAGAAAAATACACCATAAAGAAATATAAAGTTAACAACAATACAACAAAATCACCATACGGCAAACTCACCATACGCTCCACGCTCTACATGTCCAGGGTGCTCAAGTACCGATACAAACCAGCGCGAAAAGACCACAGTGACCCGTCAAAGTAATGTACAGATTGATGTATATTAAGACGATCGCAGGTTCGGCATGCTCGGTAAAGAGGTGATCTCGATGCATAATTGGTGTTGAAACGCGGCACTCTAAATAAATTCATCGTTCGAGAAAAGAATTGCGGTAAATTAAAGGGCAGTTGTTCCAGAAGGCGAGGGGAGTCAATTATGCCGTTTATAAGCTTAAACAGAAATATTTGACCAGCCGAATCTCTACGAAAAACCAATGAATTAACATTAAATCTGTTTAAAAATATATTATCGTCAATGCCCCTGATTGGGAAACATCCATCGATCTTAAAAGCTAAAATTTTAAAAAATTTTCTTTGAATACGCTCCAATTTATTGATGTGTACCTGGTATAAAGGAGACCATACAAAAGAGGCATATTCCAATCTAGAGCGGACAAAACTCACGTACAGCTGAATCAGACAGTCAATATCCTGAAAATCAGTAGTTGAGCGGAGAATAAAACCCATCATTCGGATCGCGCTTTGTGAAATAGATTCAATATGAGTATCAAACGTCATTTCACTATCCATCATCACTCCCAAGTCCTTTATTGACTCACAAGATTCAAAAACAACACCATTCAGCGTATAATTGAAACTAATTACACTCTGTCGTCTGGTAAATGACATGAGTTTGCACTTACTGACGTTGAGCGGAAGCCTGTTCCTAATGCACCATTCCTCAAGTTCACCGAGATCCCGTTGCAAGCATATGCAGTCGTCCTCGGTAGCAATTGGTCTATACAATTTCAAATCATCGGCGAACAAAAGATAGTCGCTAGAGACTTCAGCAGCAATGTCGTTTACATAGATGGCAAATAAGAGTGGAGCTAGATTGCTTCCCTGAGGTGCACCACTGGTAGGAGTAAAAGATGAAGATCGAAAATCCCTGAATTCGACAAATTGCTCGCGGTCAGATAGAAAAGAATTGAAAAATTGAACAGTACGGTGTTGAAAGCCCATGATATCCAGCTTAGTCATAAGTATTGCATGATCGATCCTATCAAAGGCCTTCGAGAAGTCAGTGTATATCGCATCAACTTGTAAGCCATTATTGAGAGCTGAGCATATATCCTGAGTAAAGCAGGTTAGGTTGGTAACAGGTGAGCGACCAGTAAAAAATCCATGTTGATATTGGGAGATGCGATTTTTGACTTGATTAAATACTTTCACATACACGACCATCTCAAAAATCTTCGAGAAGTTAGACAAAATTGAAATTGGCCGATAATTCTCAACATGATCTTTAGCACCAGATTTATAGACCGGACAAATACGAGAGATCTTCCAAGCAGTCGGGAATGTGCAAGACTGTAGGGACTTGTTAATCAAAATGTGCAGTGGCTCAGCGAAGGCATGAGCACAGTCTCTTAAAAAGAATGATGGTATATATCAGGGCCTGACGTCATTTTAGGTTTAAGTTTTTTCAGTGCGGAAATTACATCCTGAAGATCGACAATGCCAACCGAAATTGATGAATCAAACGGTACACCAACCGCAAGCACGCGCTCTGATGGCTGTTCATAAACAGAACTAAAAAAGGTCGCAAATGCATTAACTATACCTTCCGGACTAGAAAGACATTCTCCGGACACATCAACCATACTTCCCGGTATTCTCGAACAACTCCTTCTGCTCTGAACAAATCTCCACAAATTCTGTGGATCGCTTTTCACCGTATATGCGATATCGGTCTTCTGCTTTATAGTAGCTCGAAGATTTTTAAAAATGTTAAAGTGCGTCAATGATTTGCAAGTTTTCCATTTACGCCAATTTCTTGCCTTGTTGCGTATGTCACATATTATATCGCGTGTATACCAGCTAGGGTAATTATATTTTTTTGAACGGGATTTAAAAACCGGAACACACATGTCTAAAATATGTTTAAGATGATGGTAGAATTGAGCAACAGCAATATTGACGTCCTCTATATCCTTAAGGAATGACCAATCTTTGAGCAGGACTTGTTCCTATAAAATAGGGGGATTCGCCTTTTTAAAATTGTATTCAATGAACTTACTGGAAAATCCTTTTGTGGAGATATAATATGGGAGAAAAATATTTGAAGAGCAGGGTGATAGACGTCTTCATCAACCAAAGGATCATAAATATAAATAGGATAATACCTATATATAATAAAGAAAAAATTTCAATTTTTTGATGCTTTTGTTTGGTATAGGACGCTATCATTCAAGCCCTAAGAAACTATCCTTAATGACGAATTAGCCACTAGCCATTACCAGAAAATCTACTTGTTTCTAGGGAAATATCGACTTACCCACGCAAGTAAGGGTTGCTGGACTCTAACTTGTCTGTAACAATGATATGATAAAATTAAAAGAATGATCCAAACACATGATAACAATAAAATTTGGATTTATTAATAATAAATATATTAACTATATTAACTAATTTTGTAGTATTTTTAATTATTGGGAAAGTCGGCAATCCATGTTCCATGTAAAGTCACGAATATTCTTAAACGTACTCTATACATGAAATTTTTGTTGATGCCAATTTGTCGACTCTATATATTTTATGATTTTATAATTATTTTCTATACTCTTCATTCGTTTTTTTTTGCTATTACTATAATTTCAAACGTTATATATTATTTAATTACGCAACAGCGGACTTTTCCAGGCGTAGTTAACCTTTATTAATTGAAGTCAACTATTATATTATATACAATATTATCACACAAGAATATAGTCATACCATAGCTTATCATACTATTTAGTACGCCATAGTTTCATTTGTACAGGGCGACTGAAAACATTAGATCAGTGTCTTGTATACTTGCCCATTATTGGAGTTTGTAAATTTAACGTAAGGTAGTTTCAAAGTAATCTTCAAATATCATAATCCTTTATATAAATTTTCATAGGATTCTAGAAAAGTACAGACAACATAGAAGAATATTTAAGACAATAAAACAATAAATAACGTAAACAAATTTTATAGAGATATAAGTACCTACTTACAAATCATAAGTTTATGATATGATCACTTAAAACTTTTTAAAAAAATAGGTAATTATCTTCTGTTAAAAAATATTACCTTTTATTTAAAGTACACAAATTCTATACAGGGTTTCCCAAAACTTATCTTACAGGCGACACTATATGTAGATATGAAAATATGAAGACTTAGTCAATAAATGTAGGGGCAAATGTTAGTAATTATATAAAGTAATGCCTTTTTTATATACTCTGTAAGTTCAGAGTTAGTAAAACACCTGACCGGCAATCGGGAGATGTGGGTTCAAATCACACTTGTGTCACTGATTATTTTTTAAATCGTAAATGTTAGTTTATTTATTTTTCTGTATATCTATGATAAAAAATACTGGATAGAATCAAGTTAAATGGGAGAATGACTTATAGCATGAATATAATTGTATTTTATTTAATTACAAATACAAGTTTTTGTTAAAACTCTGTATGTAACTTCGGCAGCTAGTTAAAACCCGAACACTGTATGCAAAATTTGGTAACTTAATATGTAATTAAGTCATATACCTTTTGCATAATATAGTCGTTTGCGTTTTCATCTAGGTATGCTTATGTGATAATTAATTATGTTACGCGATCATACACAGAAGTAGTGCACCTATACGAAATGATTAAAGACGAAATTTCTATTAAATAAAACAGTAATAAGGGTTGCTACTCATACATCAAGTTTAAATTTAGGTTCAAGTCTCACATATTATAGTGCTGTGAACGGCTACAGAAAAGCACAATACGAAACACAGATCTGCTTGTTATACTGGTTTGGTTAATTGAGAAATGTTATAAAGCGTTTGAATGAGTTTTGAAATAAAGTAAACAATAGCCAGTTTTGATTATGCATGATTTAAAAATAAACATTGTTTGAAATTACTATATTCGTATATTAAGAGCAAATCAGGTTGCGAACTGATAGTGCTCAGAAGGAGAAATGGAAAATAACCTATAACCATATCGTATTACTTAATTGTTAAAGTTTTTACTAGGTACTATTTTTGGAGTTGCAACCAAATAGAGCGCACCTGTGTCCAATATAAGGTCACCCTGTACAGTTATTAAACATTCGAAAATTCGCATTTTTTGATGTTTATTTATTCAATAATTTCGAAATAAAGATATATCCTGGATGTATTTTCGTTGTCTACACACAATGTTTCTCTCATTTAATTTGCGCTTCGAAATTTTCAACTTCAGTTACGCCGCCTGTTCCGTTGAGTAGGTTGCAGATATGGTTTAAGGAAATACTATAACATTTAGATTGGTTTATTTTTACATATGACATAATTGATCATTGATCCTTGTTCTAATTATTCTTTTAATGCACAATTTAAGGGGACCAGTTATACATAGGTATAATATTATATATAAAAATTTGTGAGCGAATTAGGGACGCCTAATCATGAAAAATACCGAAATTGTAATATTTCGAGAAGTCCTTATTTACAATGATACAAGGTGTTAAAGATAACTGTCTGAGGACGATTTTTAATTAAATGTAGCATATTTATTCAACTAGTTAAATGTCCTAAACTGACACGAAATTGAATAAAAAAGGATGGCCATAGGCGGGTAAACGAGGGGGACCCTTGCCTTAATTTTTTTATAATAATAATAATATTTATTAAAGCCATGATAGAAAGAAAATACAATTTTTCGCATAGTATAGACGAAACAATAGCTTAATAAATATGTGAAAAATTAAATAATTCTAAGAAATGGTAACACACTAAGATTCGAATAAAGATCGCTAAGTTAAAGACTTGTCAGTAATCTCAAATCAATCACGAATGCATTCCAGATCATCCGTCCCGATTATAGTACATTCTCGTTTCTCGCATAAGTCTCTAATTTGATATTGATTACAATATAAATAACATTCACAAAACGAAACAAATAACAATACTCAGTCAAAGCACGAATCAACCAAACCAATACAAAAATCGATTCAAAACAGCATCAAACCCTCGAATTAGACATCCGTGCATTATTAGTTGAGTTTTGCAATTAATGATAGTTTATATAATTATTTATTAACCACACATTGAACTTTTATAAAACAAGTTTTCAACGCTTAGTAAATTATAACCTAACTTTTTTTTCTTGTGATTTTTATTGCATTTGTGTCAAAAATGTGATAAAATAAAGTTTTCTACATAAAAAAGGCATACTTGCATATTTGTTTCCTCGAAAAACTTAAGGGTTTTCGAGAAATTCGAGTTTGAAAATTTTAGGACAAAACTGGTCCTTAGTACACAGCATTAATAAAATTTTGGAAAACTTTTCGTTAGCAAACTGTGTTTCAATATCAATGCTGTACTAAGGACCAGTTTTGTCCTAAAACTTTCAAACTCGAATTTCTCGAAAACCTTTAACTTTTTCGAGAAAAAACAAGTATGCCTTTTTTATATAGAAAACTTTATTTTATCACATTTTTGACACAAATGGAATAAAAGTCACCAGAAAAAGAAGTTAGGTTATAATTAAGGCAAGGGTCCCCCCGTTTACCCGCCTATGGACATCCTTTTTTATTCAATTTAATGTCAGTTTACGACATTTAACTAGGTGAATAAATATACTACGAAAAATTACAATTTAGGTTTTTTTCATGATTAGACGTCCCTAATTCGCTCACAATTTTGACCACCTATTTTAGGACCACCTTGTATATATAATATAATACAACCAATAATGAATACCAACCTCAGTTTTTTTATATACGTTCAAGCTATATGATAAATAACAATATACATCACGTGTATCGGAGTATCATTCTGTGCATTTTCTGTGTATCAACTTTAAACTCTAACATAATGAGTTTACAAGCTATAGTGTTTTCTATTTTCGGAGACCGAAATTCATCTGAATATAAATTGGTAGAGATGACAAAATGTGTAATTATCGATAACATAATAATTCCATCGATTTATTATTCTGACTAATATCAACTTAAACAAATGTAACAAGAATTGAACAGACAAATAGCCAATGCCGTTTGCGCAATAAATTGGAGTTTTAGAGCTATAGAAAATAAGTAGGTTTGGAAAGCCATATAGAAATGCTGGTTACCTTTCACCGTCTAGATTCAAAGTTTTTGAATGAATGAAATATTTGAAGAAGAAAATTCGTTATCTGGACAATCTGTTTGCATATCATTAGATGAATGGTCCAAAATACATAATGAACCGATAATCTCGGTAGTTTTGACAGCAGAGGATGGAAACAGTGTTCTTTTAGAAAGCATAGATACATCTGGTCATCCCCATACAGTTGGTATTTTGCCGAATTGGCTATTAACTGAATCCAACCTTTCATCATGAGAATAATTATTCGTTCTCGCTCAGTAAGTAAAACCATTGAACAAATAAAAATTTAATTTAAATAAAGAGTAACAACCTTCAAAATTTCCGCAAATCAAGAATGTTGTTGTGAACAAACATACCTAAAAGATAAATAAATAAATAAATGTTTTAAGTTGCTAAAAAATCTGTATCGATAATTATTACAAGTATTTACTTCTGTGTAAACAACGCAGAGTGAAATGAATATATACTGAGAACGATAGAAGCATTATTATTAAAACGACAAAACTATTTTGACATGGGGGATCAAGTCATAATAATAATAATCTCTTTATTGTCTAACAGGTATAACTACCCAATTACAAAACAAAACAAAAATATATATTATGATACAATGACATAGGTGATTGAAAATAAAAGTAATAAAAGTAACAAAGGTATAAAATGGCTACTCAAATAACTACCTAAATAATATCAATTTCATTTGCCTGTAAGTACCCGCGCAGGTCACGCATAAATGAATTGAGTGATGCATTAAAGTAATTAATATTCTCATGGATAGTCAGGCGATTGCAGTAGTTGCAAGCCCGAAAAAGGGGCGCCCTAGTTTGCGTGAACCTGGGGCACCCAAAATATATCAGAAGCTCTTGCGTACAAGCGGGGAACACGAAACCCAATCTGATGAAGCAGCCGAGGACAGTCCAGCAAACCGTTTATTAATTTGAAGATAAATATTTGAGAAACATAAATGCGCCGCTCGGACAATAGTTGAAACTGAAACCTGTTCAGCAACAAACCGTGACTACAGCCGCGAGATGGAAAACATCCATCAAGCTCAAATGACAGATATTTTAAGAATTTGCGTTGGATGTTCTCAAGCCTCTGTATATGGACATGATACATAGGTGACCAAACAATTGAGGCATATTCCAATTTGGGCCGTACATAAGCAAAATATAGCGTTTTAAGGCAGTATATATTATTAAAATTCTTTGTTTGTCGGAAAATGAATCCCAGCATCCTGAGTGCAGCCGCCATGGTCATTAAAAGTCAATTCACTGTCAACATAAATCCCGAGGTCCTTAATGACATTACATCTCTCCAACGCGATTCCATTAAGTATGTAATTGTGCATCACAGGTGTAAGGCGTTTTGTAAACGTTATGGATTTACATTTGTTAGCATTTAAGGGAAGCTTGCTTAGGTCACACCATACAGACAGCATATGTAGGTCTCTTTGCAAACGATCACAATCATTGGCACACCGCACAACACTGTACTTCAAATCATCCGCAAAAAGCAAGTGCTGACTTGAGAAATTATCACCAATACTGTTCACAAAGATAGCAAACAGTAAAGGAGCCAAGGTACTACCCTGTGGGACTCCACTCGGCACAAAGAAGCAATCAGACCGATAGCCATTATATTCAACGAACTGCTGACGAGTCGTTAAATATGACCCAAAAAATGCAATTAATTTCCTGCTGAAGCCAATGTCATTCATGCGTTGCTGCATCAAAGAATAATCGATCTTGTCGAAGGCTTTAGAAAAATCTGTGTAGATTGCGTCGACCTGAAAACCCCGACCAACAGCGGGATATACATCCTGTAAGAAAGTCACTAAATTGCTTACAGTGGAGCGCTTCTGAAAAAATCCATGTTGTTGCCAGACCAACTTAGCCTTCACCTGGTTGAACAGCTTATTATGTAGTGCAATCTCAAACACTGTAGAGAAATTAGATAGGATAGAAATTGGCCGATAATTTACAATTCTATCAAGTTCGCCAGACTTATGTATAGGGCATACACGACCCATCTTCCAAGGGTCAGGAAATGTGTTAGATTGCAAAGAAAGGTTAAATATATATTGTAAAAGCTTGGCAAAGACGGTGGCACAATCCCTAATGACAAACGCAGGTATGTTGTCAACACCAGCGGTCATCTTCGGTCTCAGCCTCTTCAAAGCAACCAAAACATCATCAAAATCCAACAAGCCCACCGCGATCATATCATTATTATCATTAAACACGTCAACAACGGTATCCTCAACGGAGTCAACGTACACTCCGCGAAAAAAACTAGCAAACGCGCAAACAATACTCAATGGATCGGACAATGCAAACCCGCCATCATCGAACATCACACCCGGGATACGCGACCTCTGTTTCTTATTTCTTATGTACTTCCAAAGCTGTGTTGGATCGTCTTTGATTGAGTCCTGAATCCGGTTGACATAACTTCTATAGGCTTGGGAAATCCTTTGTTTAATCTGTGTTCTTAAAAACTGAAACCTATGTAAGTGACACGGTGTACCAGAAGATCTCCACTTTCGTAGACATTTATATTTCTCTTTAATATCTTTTATGAGATCGAGTGGATACCAGCAGGGATAAGAGAATTTCTTAGATCGCGGTTTGAATGTGGGTACAGCAATATCCAGGATTGATGCTATCTTACTGTGAAACTGTTTCACGGCAGCATTGACATCCGAAACATGATACAACCATGACCAGTGTTGCCCAGCTATTAATTCATATAATAGGAGATAATTTGCCTTATTGAAATTATATTTTCTTGTTTCTGTGCTTGGGCAGAAGTTTTTTTGTTGTGGATCTATATTACAAGAGAACCGTATGTGTATTGCCGGATGATAGGCGTCCTCAGCTACTAAAGGAGGGCATGGTTCAACCGTGCAACTAAAATTACACAAAACTAAATCAAGAACATCATTATGGCAATTAGATACATCATAATACTGTTGCAAGCTTAGCATATGACTAAAATCATGGATCGTAACCAACTTGGGATCTCTAATAGAGCTATCTGAGGAATAGTGTACGTTAAAATCGCCCACTATAATCAACTTACAAAGTCATGTAGTAATAGGTCATAAAGATCCTACAATCTTTGAAATATTTATGTCCAAATCTTATATAAAGTTAGTTCGCAGAACTATCGTTTGACCTTGTCCTTGACCTCCAACTTACCTGACTAGTACTTTAATCAACTCAATTACAGAAGACAAATTTAAAGACCCGACACAATCGCAAATTTACATAATGTTTTAAAATTTTAGATACTACTTAGTTTCTCAATCTCGATATGTTTCAGAATATTAAGGCATCTCTACTTTTAAACAACTTTTGTGTGCATCATGTTTACAATTTGTTACAGTAAAGGGTGTAAACAGGCTTTATTATTTACTTGTTGATTTTCCTACTTCTGCGAAACAGTTTTCGTGAACAATGAAAATATATACTAATATGAAAGTTCTTGAGCATTTATTATTGACGAAGTTACCTGTAACTGACAATAGCAATATTTTATAATGTTAACATCATCGTATATACAATAATATGTTGAATAAATTAATTTCGCGAAATATTTAGTCACTATTATTTAATGACTGCTTTCTCAGTACTTGTCCTATTACGGTGTCTGAGGATTTTTATCCTCATGAGCTGTTGAGTGTCAGTTTATGTTTGTCATCAAATATATGCAAAAACGCTGCAAGGCTTAGTTTTTGTTCGATGAATCAATTGTAAAGAGAGTTAATGTGTCTATAAAGGTTGACTTCCCTCCGAGCGAGTGTAGCTGGCGATAGCCGCGTAGCGACTATAGCTCAGCGAACATCGCTATGTGTACGTTTTCCTCCCAGCGTTTGCGACGATTAAATTTCCCGCATGTATCGGTAATATTACTTCAGTTGTTCGTTCGTTCTGTGGCTGTATAGTAGTTCTCACAAAATGTTGGGATGAGTTTAACGCGCAGACTACTTGTGGCCTGGTTTATATACTGTACGAAGAGGCAGAAGATGATGACATACTTCAAATGTGTATCGCACAACGAAATGGAGTCCATCCGATGTAAATCACAAGACGGGAGGAGGGTTTTTTCACAAAATTAATAGAAACCCATTTGAAACCCAACGATAGAAAATCCCGCAATTTTGTTAGATTGAATCCACATCAATTTAATTACGTGTTAAATTTAATCAAGGATGATATCAAATGTAATTCTTTCAATAAAGTTTTGTATCCAATAACTGCTGACGAAAAACTAACGAATAGTCGCTGGCCGCAGCGACTATATTTGCTCTGAGAGCAGGCGGCTTGCGACGATCGCTAGGCGGAGCGACTATCGCTTGGAGGACAGTGCTTCCATAAAACAACAACTGTAGCACTATCATAGCGACCATCGCAACAGTCGCCCGGAGGGAAGTCTACCTTAAGACTTGAAATTGATTCATTCATATTAAACACTTTTAGGAGCTTCTAAAACTTCAACAACTGTGTAGCCCATGATTACATCTAACAGATTTCCATCCCACCAACTTTGTCTTTTCCCAGAAAAGAATCAGAACTACAATATTCAGTTAGTTAAAATATTTTGTTTTCCATTTTGAAAGCCTCAAAGGGCCCGAAATGCTAAACAGTCCCGGGGCACGTCTCGTCTCTCGGCGTAGAAAATCAAATTGAAAAGTGTCAAAATTTAAAAAAAAATATATTTTTTTGCATGAAAAATAAGGTCAAGTTTATGAAAGGATGTCAGTTCCAAAAAGTTTATAGTTTTCAAAATATTGATAATTTTACATTTTTCTATTACAATAGTGAGAGGACTTCGAAATTTAATTGATTTTCGTTGGCCATGAGGGCTTTAGGTAGCAAATAACCCAGAAAAACACAAACCATCACCTAATGTTGTTAAACTAATTGTACAAAATTTTGAGTCTGCGAAGAATTTGATGAATTAATAACGATATTAGGTTTAGCCCGCCGAATAGATTGATACTCAAATTGTTGATTGCTATTCAGTTCAGGTAAATGGACTTTACTATCCCAGTTTTTATTATCGATAGTTTTCATTGTTAATTTGACTAAGATTACATGCTTCTGTGAAAAATATTTCTTGATTTTTTCTTCAATTGGTCTTATAATAGATAACAATGAGCACTACTTTGTTAACTATGATTTAGTAATAGTATATTGTGCAACGAACAGGGAATGATATTAATATCCCACGACCACGAGCATAAGAATTTGCTTGGGGGAGTGGGAAATGTTCATTCCGTGCACAGCAAAAATCCCTCGGCGTATTTCGACTCATATTATATGTAGCTATTTTCTTTGCCATAGAGTAGATGTTCCGCATAATTTCAAACTGATTTAAATATCCCGTTAAACTCATTACTGATATTGGTCCTTATATGTTAAGCATATGTTCTGGTACGAAAACGAAGCATAGTACATAAGAACGAGAAGATGCCGGAATAATTTTTAATTCTCAAGGTGACATTACAAACCCACTATCTCATCACCAAAAATGTAACCGGTGTTTTAATTGTTTTGCGAGGTTGCCAATGTATATAGTCATGTAAATTATTTTTTACGGCAAATTGCACAAGGTCGACAGTTTTTGACCATAGTTTCAATAATAATTCCAGTTCTATAACATCGTAAAACGTGTGTTATTATCATTAACGGTATTAACGGTATTAATGGTTGATTATGAAACCTAAATAATACTTTACTTTCCCGCACAGGGAAAGTATTGTGGACGCGCCAAAAAAGTTTTTGAGATAAAGACGGATATAACCATTTTGTTCCCTGAGAACGAATGAATTAGTATAGTCATGCTCATGATGATCATAATTAAAGGTTTATTTTAAATTAAGATTTTGTGTGGCCTAATTTATTTACACACAACAAACAGCAATAAGAGTTAGCATAGGTCATGATTTAATAATTTACCCACAGCGAGAATGTTTCACATGCCATGTAGTTGATGTATTTTTATTTGGCAGCGTTCAACATAGATATTAGGTACTTGTCTTATTATGTATTTAGGTATTTATAAAAAAAATTACCATAAGTTACTTTTATATGAACTAACTTAGCATCGTAACGGCCTTGAATGAAAGTGACCGTTCGTATTTTATTTTTATGTAGTTTGACCTATGGAGGCCCCATATGGGGCCCCCAAAATTACACATTTTATTCAAATGCACCTTTTTGTATAGGCTATACTTTTCATACAATAATCAATTTTATCAATAACAATAACCGCGGTTATAATAATTATTTGTTTATGTAAAAAATGTATCTGTATACAATCAAATCGGTGGTTAAACGATACGATAACATGGACGAATATACAATTTCACACGCTATTGCATTAACTGGGTATGTAGAATTTATTTCCGCTTAATTTTCTTTTTAATTTAGCTCTCCTGGAAAGTTGTAAAAGGAATGGGTTTAGAGTGATGGCGATACTTGAGTCTAAGGAGAAGTCCCGAATATGCATGTTATATTATTTAGTGTAGAAAGGGCATTGTACTATTCGATCACCTGCGCCTGTATATTTTAACACTCTTCCTATAATAGTTAATGTGTTATTACTTATATTTCAATCATTATATCATATGACACAAAATTCCTAAATAGTGAAGGCACTGAAATTTCTTTAGTTAATGTTAACACTCTCTAAACATGTCAGCGACTGAGATTTTTAAAAAAGGCTAGTTAGATGATTATCGCTGCCAATTCGAGCGCTAAACTGCTTAGTAATCGTACTGCTATGACGCGCCTTACCAATGCACAAAGCCGCACGGTCTTTTTAGGATTCAAGCGCAATTCGTTATCAGCGTACCAAACAGAAAACTGTCTTAGTTCCCTATTTATAATATTCAAGGCAGTCCCTGCGTTAGCGGAAGTAAAGGGCGAATATACTTGTATATCTTCTGCATACAGATATATATTAGAGTGCTGAAATGATTTTAATATGTCAAAAATGTAAAGAGAGAACAAAAGCGGTCCAAGAATGCTTCCCTTTGGGACACCACTTCTGGTTTGTGACCATCCCGAGAACACTCGATGTAACTTTACTTTGCTATGAGCATATTAGTCGTTTAGTATATTGCTTAAAAAGATTGATTGTACAAAAAAAAAAAGTGTACAAAAAACATATTTATTGGGTTCAATAACCCTCAAAAAGCTATTATATTAATTTTGTTTACATAGACGCCACCTTAACGTCACCCTTGATCCCCTTTTATCCCTATCATTGCTGGGCACTCATCAGTCATTAGATAAAAATTTAAATTGATGAAATTAAAAATCAAAAGCATCTTAAAGTTTTATGTCAAGGTATGTTGAATCTGAATCCAAACTGTTTGTTCTTATCATAAAAATCTATATCTTAATTATTTTTCTATACTCAGGAACATGCCATTAATCATCCATGCATAAAGAATTACGTAATACAATTCCAGAGATCGATTAGATGGCAAGGCCCTGAGTTTTTCACATTTTTTACCCTTTTATAGCCTCTAACAGGGTGTATTGAAAGAGCGCGTTATTAATTATTCCTTCTCAAAACGAATAAAAGGAATTTCTTTTAAGGTTTTTCTACACAGAATCTCATGATCGAAGATGTAACATAAAAGCTTCATATTTGTCTTGTTAACAGCCTTTTTAGATTTCAAATTTATGCGTTTTTTCTGGATAATTATTTTCTGAACATCAGGAAGTGTTATTTCTATCGTGTATTTAATTCCTCTAAAATATGAACATAAAAGCAGTAGTTTGTTTTTCTTGTTGCTTTGGGGATACGTACCTGTATTCAGTTTTCGGAAACATGTTTGGCTGTGTACGAATTATTTGACGATTATTCTATTAAATATATTTCGTGGAGATTCGATTTTTATTTCTTTATTATTGAAATTTTATCTCCACTCGAGAATGGACTACTTTTTCAAATTAAATTAAAAACGTCATTTCATAATAATAATAATACTTTATTAGCCATCAATTCGTACAATAAATAATTGGTACATTGGCAAGTCAAACAAACGAACAAATACTAACAATCAATAACCAATAAAATTAGACAAAATAATAACATTATCACTATTGGCCAGTAATCAGTATACAATACTGGCATGTCAAATATACAGTAATACATATTAAATTATAAAATCTTAAATCTAAACTATACATATAAAAAAGACAAAAATTATAAAATATCACAATATAAAACAGTAATGAACAACTGAAAAACCGGTTGAGAACCATTACGCATTCTGTGTAGCGCAAGTTACAATTCGCTAGAGCAAGCCTCGATGTACTCTTGCAACGTGTAAAAGCAATTTTCCACGAAGAACCTCTTCAATCTATTTTTAAATATATTAATTGATATGGAGTTTTTAATCGATTGAGGCAGCATATTAAAATAAAGAATACCAGAGTAATGCGGCGACTTCTTAAATGTCTCGTGCCGAGGTCTAGGTAATAATAATTGGTTTCCGCCTCTAGTGGCGTAACCATGAAGTGAACCATTTGTCGCAAACACAGTACGATTCCTGAACATGTAAGTTAGCAATTTATATAGATAAATAGATGTTACCGTTAATATATCAGCCTGTTTAAATTTGTCTCTACAAGAAAAATTATATGGTAGATCGAATATTGTTCGTAATATCCTCTTTTGTATTACAAATACACGATATATCTCGGTAGATCTACCCCATGCCATTATGTTAAAAGAGATAGCTGAATATACAAGGGCGTAATATATATTAACCAGGGCCGCCGAATTCATGTAACGCTTCAATGAGTATATGAGGTATGACTGTTGATTGAGCCTCCCACAGAGGTCATCCACATGCTGCAGCCAATCCAATCTAGAGTCAACAGTAACACCCAGAACCTTCGCAGACTGTGACCATGGTAAAATGCCGTTACCGAAATAAACATGAAAATTTAAAGATGGTTTATATCTATTAAATTGGATTAAAACCGTTTTATCATGGTTCACCATCAATCGGTTTTTCGAGCACCAAGAGTCAAAGGCTCGCAACGTGGCGGAAATCTTACTTTCAAGTTTTTCAGGATCCTCATCCGATATTACCAACGAGGTATCATCAGCATACAAGAATGGCCTTGCGAAGGATAGATATTGAGGTAAATCATTTATAAAGAGTAGAAAAAGAAGTGGACCCAAAACGCTACCCTGAGGAGTGCCAATATTCACGTTCTCGTACTCGGAAAAATTGGAGTTTATTTTAACCCGAAAACGACGATTGTCAAGATAGGAAAAGATCCACTGATTAACATTTCCCCTGAGTCCAATATATGTTAATTTTTCTGAAACGAAGTTCTTATCAACAGTATCAAATGCCTTAGATAAATCGAAGAATAAGGCAACCGTATACTTTCCACTATCAGTAAGATCCTGCACACACTGGACAAAACCAGCCATACACGTCTCAGTTGAAAAGCCTCTCCTAAAGCCGTGCTGACAGTTAGTCAAGAAGTTAGTGGTATTTAAAAAGTCAACAATTCGGTTCGACATTACCTTCTCGAACACTTTTGAAATCACACTCAATAGTGTTATAGGCCTGTAATTTTCAACTTCGGTGGAGTCACCCTTCTTGTGAACAGGAACAATAACTGCATTTTTAAGTTCGGTTGGGAAAACCCCCACTGATACAGACTGATTCAAAAGTTCACATAAGACCGGCGCCAATTTCTCAATGCAAGACTTTATAAGAAACAGCGGTAGCTCGTCCTCCCCAGTAGACTTTTTATTAGATAGTTCATTTGTAGCAAACTTTACGTCAATCTCGCTGACAGGTGTAAAGAACATTGTTCTCGGATTATTCTGACAATTTGTACATCGAGCTGACAACCCATGAACAAAGTGTTGGTTTAGACTCGTAACTACAGTAGTACTAAAATGATGGGAGAAGACCCTTGCTATTTCCGAAGGGTGAGAGACAACAGATCCATTTGCATCTTTCACTGCTGATATTAAGTTACTCGATCGGCTCTTTCCAGTGAGATCCCTAAACGTATTCCATATTGTTCTAGATTTATTTGAGGAAGTCAGCAAGCTTTGGTTAAATTTAAAAATTTTTTCTTTACGAATGTTTTTGTTTACATCCTTTTTTAGACGTTTATATGTCTCATCCAGTTCAGCATCGTAAACGTAACTCCTTAGCCAACTCAGGTGCCGAAGTCTGTCATACTTGACTCTTAGTTCATCTGAAAACTCAACTCGATCGCGCAAAGCTCGTCTGTTAGAACAATGAACTCGGCGCACAGGAAACACCACATCAAAAGACCACCTCAGATATCGCCAGAAATGTGAGAAAACCACCTCAAAATCAGTGCTTAAGTACACCGGTACACTATACATATCAATCCTACGTCCATACACATGGATAGAGTTTCTTTATTGCATACTGCTTGCTCTAAGGATTTTAAATCTTTGTCAGTGATATTGGAATAACTGGTTTTAAAAATAGTACAAAATATAAAACCTAATATTTAATACGAGGGTTGCTTTTTATATTTCGGAATTAGATGCGATATGTCCAATTTTTCTGATAAAACAGGCCACCATTTGCTTGGAAGTGCCTCGTGCGCGAACAACTTTTGTTAGATTTGGCTCATCTTGAAACACCCATACAGTCGACTGCTGTTTACTTTCGGGCCCATACGATAAATCCACGATTCATCACCTGTCACGATGTCATAGACGTGTTTCGAAGCACCGCGATCGTATTTTTTGAGCATTTCTTTCGACCAATCGACACGAGCCTTTTTTTGAGCGATTGACAAATTTTGAGGGATCCAACGCGAACAAATTTTGTTGACAGTCAAATGTTTATGCAATATTGAACGTTGCTGGTCCCACTAATGCCTAAGGTCTCAATCTCTTGATATGGCACATGACGATCTTGCAATATCAGTTCGTACACAGCATCAATGGTTTTCAGAACAACAACTGATTTTGGACGACCTTTACGAAATTCGTCTTGGAGTGAACTACGACCACGATTGAATTCACCATACCATCTATAAACACTGGTGCCAAATCCCGAAATATAAAAGGCAACCCTCGTATAAATATTTCTATATATGATAGGTACAGTGACTGCGGTTAAGTCGTAGTAGCATAATGTCCGTCGTCATTGGCAATTGTCCAAAGTATTCAAAAGAAAACAAGCGCGGGGTATATTCACCTGCTGGAATTTTAAATGGTCGAAACGCCACATACATGCATTCATACATACATATATCATTTATATTCTCAGATTGCCATAATAATTTTATTAATATGAATTATGCGATTAGAATTCAAACGTTGGCATTGATAAGTATTTCTAATTATTATTACTTTTTTTGAATCTACATAGGTCTATAAAACACACTTATAGAAGACGATTTTGTTCCCATGACTTAATATAACCTTTCACAACCTATAAATATGCAAAAAAAAAAACTTAATTTTTCATATTTTTTAAAATAATTAAAAAAAAGTAGATACGATTAATTTGACTTCGGAATTGAATTCTATGCATCAAAATAAATCGGAAACCATGGTTTGACTATTTATAACCCTTCATACGGCTTCGAAAAGGCGCGATCTTGTTGAGAACTTTTTTGGGTTATCAAACAGTTGAACAGATACAGTTGTTTCCATATGTACCCTCAACCTGGTGAAATTTGACATGAACTACGAGCATTTGCTTCTTGGTCTTGTCTATAATTTGATAACTTAACGAAATCCTTATAAATTGAGTTGGTTTTCAGGCTAGCTAGCTAAATAGTCGCATTTTTCGTAGTATAGAGATATGTGGATGGTGTCGATTTTTGACGACATACAATATGCACCTTAAATCGTTTCTATCCAGTTCGATAGTCCTTTTTGGCTTTTGATTCAGAGTGCATCACGAACCTTTTTGATTATCTCAGGGTCGGAGTATTCATCCAGTACGATTTTAATTGTTCCTTTCCCCATTTACGCAATTCTTCCATCACATGGCTCGTTGTACTGTCAAAGATGGGTAAGTAATATAAATAAGTCAATGTTTGTCTTGCTCAAACAGCTTTTCACCATTTTCCAAAGCCTAGAGCCGCCACTAAGTAAAGTATTCCCAATTCCCAACGAAAGTTTGTGAAACTCATGAAATAGAATAACTATTCAATATGGTGGAAAGCAATTCAAAAGCACTCGAAGAATTTCAGCTGCATTAAAGGTAAAGTTTGGCGACGTATGAAGAACAATCTGCGTTCCTCGGTCAGAATTTTGCCAGTGGATTCTAACAAACAGAAAAAATTTTCTATTATGTCCCTACCTTTTTCCAAATAAATTTCCAGATATAAATTTCTAGGAATGTTATTCCAACACGATAAGACGCTGCTTTAATTGAAAAAAAAATTCTAAATGAACAGTTGGATAATGCATAACGAATATGGCCCCCTCGAATGTAACCCAGTAATTTTCTTCATTCATTCGGTACATATTGTAGAAGGAAGACAAATCTTAAATATATTTTGACGACAAAATTATTCCTTATCAATTTATTTGAAAAAGTTAGTTTGTTGAAGAGAAGATGCCATTCATAAAGCGGTTTATTGTATGGACACCCTATAACTGTCATATAATGTTATAGTATGATATTTTGCGGTAGCGAAAATTGTAACCGCTGACCTAGGCGATTTTTTGCATTCATGTATATAGTCGAAGTGAAAAAGGACGATTTCCTTCCTATTTTCCAGGATAATCTCAGACATTAAGACGCCCGAACGGCTTTTTACAATGTTGTCACATACTTGTCAGTTTCATTAAATTTGTAATCAGCTACACCGAATTTATATTTTTTCTTCATATAAATGAAATGTGTTTCGAAGCTATTATAAAACCATCATCAGTGTACAATGTCAGAAAAAGTCATTTAATTCTAACAACCCCTGTATTCATAATCTACGTTTCAAAGTAATTTGTTTTGTCTGCGAAATTATTTATGGTTTAGACTTTTGATGTCATGAAATACAGTTTTACCTTACCTTTTGCTAGATCATAATATAAAATATTACTTAGTTGTTTATAAGACATGAGTATCTACACTGATTAGGGATAAGTGAACATAATCTAGCTTCAACAAAGACGATTTTCTTTGCGATTTAATGACACATTCTTGAATTATTTATAATGTTTGTAGATAGGTATATGCTATGTAATCTATGATACCGGATAGTACTTTTTCAAATCCTCGCAAATTACTTGGGAAAATGTTCGGAAGCCACTTTTAATTTGTCCTGCTACAAGGATCTCCCAAATGGGAGAGAAATATCGACTAGCTATTTTCAAGTTAATGTTGAACATTTTATTATAATTGCCACTTTGTTTATTTCGTAAGAAGAAATTTATAGACAAAGGACTGAATGTTGGTGATGATGTTTTAATTCAAAATAAAAACCAAAAGCGAGTTAACTAGATACTTGGTTCAATTGAAGCTGTTTTCCCTGAATGTGATGACAAAAAATGTCGTTATTCCCTTAGAATTGGCGAATGAAGATATAACGTTGCATTGAAGACGGTCTGCGTGAAAGATCGTATTTCAAAAGCCTTCTTTAGAATGTCTTCCGTAATCCAGGGTTGTTACAAAGTCATGTCCTGATTTTGCACGATAATCTCCTGATCTGGCAACCTGACTTTGATCTGTTTCTCAAACTGACACTGGATTAGTTGGGCAGATTGGTATGCTCGATAAGAACGTTGAATAAAATTCTAGCAAGGGTTATTACAGTCTGTATCTTCTTCAATTAAAGTTTTCCGAATTACAGCCAACTATGAATTATTTCTGGGACAATCCTCATAAAATAAATAATCGATAGCTGAGGATTTGGACATGAAAGTGCATTCAAATCACTTTTCACTCTGATATCCATATATGCCGAAGGATAATAAACAAATTTAATGATCGGGCAGTAGGTACTAATGGAGGATTATTTTTTTAGCCAACTGGAAACGAATATGTAATTCTAAATTGAATGGCATTTGAGTGTTTTTATCTGAACTTATTAATAAAATTTGATTTAATACTTAAAAATTATCACTTTAAAAATTTGGGGATAGCTATCAACGTTCAATTCTTTTCAAATTATCTTATATCTATAATTATACAGGGTGGTCCAACGAAAAGTTTGCACCTAGCTTTTCTCTTTTTTTTGTAGTCGAATGCGAAAATGCTCGGACACGTCGATTTTGCTTTTGAGGGGGACACATTTTAAACATATTTTTCGATCTGCGCCTTTAACCCCCTAGCGGGGGTGAGTAACAACCCTAAAATTTTAAATGGAAAGAGGGGTCTAATGACATATCATTTGAAAGGACACAAAATTGTCTTTCTAATGATACCCTATTTGTCGAATTTTACTAAAACAGTTAATACGAAAACGACTTTAAAGACATTAAGCCGATAATTTTGGTATTAATGAGAAATACAAATAAGTTTTAATTATTACGACTGAAAACAACTACAATCATTTCTAAATTATTTACTTTGAAGAAAAACGGGATTTCAAAAACACTATCTTATTTATCAGAACTAAATTCCTCACTAATCGTTTGCGTTTTTTGTTGAAATAAAAACTGCAGATACGTGTAGGAAAAGAATTTACACCGTTTATTTTAGTCTTTTCATTGATTCAGTTTGGTTGCTTCTCAAGTTATTTTACTTTTACCGTACAAAATGATTTATTCCATTCTAGAACGAGTTGAAATTGTTAAACTTTATTTTCAAAATAATAGTAGTGCTAGACTTACGGCTCGCTTATTTAATGAGAGACATCCCGATAAAAATGTGAATGATGTGTACGTTGGCAAGTTAGTTAAAAAGTTTGTAGATACCGGATCTGTCTGTAATGTAAAACACCAGCCGTAGAAACCGATCAGAAATGAAGCTGTGGAAGTCGCTGTTTTAGGGCATGTTGAAATGGATCATAGTCAAAGTACCCGTCAACTAGCTGAAGCCTCAGGTGTCTCCCGTTCGTCCATAATACGAATTTTAAAAGCGTACAAATTTCATCCGTACAAAATCAAATTAGTACAGGAACTAAATGAGGATGATCCTGATAGAAGGCTGCAATTTTGTGAAGCAATGAGCCAGCGTTTAATTGAAGATCCGCAATTATTATTTAACATTTGTTTTTCCGACGAATGCACATTTTATTTGAATGGAGCTGTAAATAGGCACAATTGCCGTTACTGGGATGACAGTAACCCACATTTATTCCGTGAGGTTCATACCCAGTATCCTCAAAAAATAAACGTCTGGTGTGGCATATTAGGAAATCATATTATAGGACCACTTTTTATTCCTGGAAATTTAACTGGTGAAGTGTACCTAAACATGCTTGAAGACACAATTGATCCTTTAATAACACAAATAATAGAAGATGACCAAAATCATACTGCTGATCGGCTTTATTTCCAGCAAGATGGAGCACCTCCGCACTATGTGGCTCCTGTAAGACAGTTCTTAGATGACCGGTTCCCTGGACGGTGGATTGGAAGGAGGGGCCCAATTGAATGGCCTGCCAGGTCACCGGATTTATCGCCTTTAGACTTTTTTCTTTGGGGGCACTTAAAAAATAAATGTTTTGCCACGAAGCCCGAGTCCATAGAAGATCTTCGCCAACGCATTACAGAAGAGTGCAGAAACATAACACCTGATATGCTACAAAATGTTAGAAATAGATTTGAACAAAATCTGTATTATTGTATGGAATCAAATGGGTCACATTTTCAACATTTGTTAATGTAACGTTTTAATAAATCAATTTAACAGCTTGTTTACTTTTTTTACAAAGCAATGTTAAAACTAACAAACATTGGAATGTACTAACGATTGCAGGTGTTTTCACTCGCAATAATTAAAACTTATTTGTATTTCTCATTAATACCAAAATTATCGGCTTAATGTCTTTAAAGTCGTTTTCGTATTAACTGTTTTAGTAAAATTCGACAAATAGGGTATCATTAGAAAGACAATTTTGTGTCCTTTCAAATGATATGTCATTAGACCCCTCTTTCCATTTAAAATTTTAGGGTTGTTACTCACCCCCGCTAGGGGGTTAAAGGCGCAGATCGAAAAATATGTTTAAAATGTGTCCCCCTCAAAAGCAAAATCGACGTGTCCGAGCATTTTCGCATTCGACTACAAAAAAAAGAGAAAAGCTAGGTGCAAACTTTTCGTTGGACCACCCTGTATATTATATCTATATATCTTATAATTCGTGATAAAAATAAGGCTGACCCATGACTGACATTTTCATTTTTCGAATTTGTTTTAATTTTAGTGTACAGAAGCCTATTAAACACGTTTTCGTAATCCTTTAATTTTCAGTTAGACATTATGAAGATTAAATTCTTTACCCTTTAATTGTTTACCGAATAAGTTTGTTCCAGCACCATAAAAACATTCGCCCAACATTATTTTCTGAATCACTTGGAAAATGTTATATGAAGAGGTGCGTCAGTATGCTATTCAAAGAAATCTAACGGCATGTAGATATCCCCCATACTAACTTCAGAAAGATGATTACTAAATGTAGTATATTTTTATATGAACTTGCCTAATTTTTTAATTTTACATAATTTAAAATAACGGTTACTTTGCATAAGGTTTTTTGTTTAAAAAATTAATAGTTTTCAAAATATTGGCAGTTTAACACTTTTCTATTGTAAAAAATGCTACGACTTGAAAAAATTAAATTTCTTTCAAAAAATTGACCATGATGTGTTTCAACAAGTTGATTTTCCTCGAAGACGGTCAACTTTTGAGCTTGTAACCAAGAGTATCTTTTATGTGTAGAAAACATTGGCGGTTCAAATGGGTATCTTAAATCCGTACTTTTTCCAGTGGCGTAGACATTGGGGAGAAACACACCCACTACCACCTTAAGACACCTTGTATATTGACGTTTAAAAGGGTTGTATGCTGCTTTTGTGTAAAAGTGCATAATACATCATATCGCTCTTGGGTACCTACTTATAACAATAATTATCACTTTCATATATAAGTATAAACTATATATAATGTTTATGAGATACTGTTTCCAATATATCTGCCCTGTATATACACCTTTAAGTGGAAGGAAAAAAAACTACCCTCACTTACATACAGGATGATTAATTTTCGGCGCGTATGTCAGGGATTAAAAGATGAGGCGAACAGCGTCCCGACGTAAAGAGGCGACGTCGGGTCGACGATAGATACATATAATAGAGACACACGTGTAGTCAGGAAAGTTTTACACCTCTATATAACGAAACTGAGCACAAAATTCAAAAACGAAAAACTAGGAAGAACCAAATAAAAGAAAAATGGATTGTGAGGAATTGCTGCTGCACATTACCTTTCGGAAAAGTTTTCTACATTATATAGATGATGCTATACAGTATTTACATAAATTATTTAATTCTTGATGTATATCCCACTTGAGGAAAGTTTTGTATAAATAGAAAAAGAACACGGAGCTATTACAGTTTGGGACATATTGACAACTTGCATGGAGTCTTATGGAAATTTGGAAAAGATACCATAGCGAACGGAATAACATAAAAAAGAAACAAATCCTTGAGTTTAGAAGAAGATTTTCAGATCGGTGGCGGTTCGACTATATTTTCTACAGATGATGCAATCATGGCACACTGCACACTGGTCCTTAAATTCTAAGTATTATTAGTAAATTTTTTACCCAAACTGTATTGTGTATTGTCAAATTCCTTCGGATTATATCGTTAGAGTTAACAAAGTGTTACATTTTACGCCCCAGTAATACTCAAGAAGCTGAGGAAATGTATTTAAATAATTACCCTGAAAGAGTGCAGCCAAATCAAAAGATCTTTGGAAGAAAGGTTGCCCATTTATTGTAAAAATAATGTCAGAAATAAATAAAAACTAAAATCGCGAAAAATCGTTTTTTTTTTCAAAAATTCGCGAAAACGACTAAAGATATTTTACTTTCGAAAATGTACAACTTTTCTCTAATATAACAGACATTGTAACTCCTACCATTTGCAAGATTTCAATGGTATTCCATTCTTATCTTGTATACTCTTAATCAGTCACAAAATTTACCACTTTATCTACCTTTTTTGTTTATTTATGTTGATGATATTACCGCTAGTATTCCAAGAAATGAAGAGGGATCATCTTTGCATCATTTCAACAGTTTTGACAACAATAATTCACTATTGAAATTGTAGGGCTCTATTCTCAATTTCAAGACAACCTACTTAATCACCAGAAAATAACAATAAAATATTTCAAAATTCTGCCAGTTCCGCAAAATTGCGTTTAAAATTTCACCAATTAGGTATTTGGTATATATAGTTAAGCATTATGCAATTATAATGAATTTTTTTTATCATAAAGATTAGTACAACACAGAATATTCAATTGTTGTTCTTTTGTTGTTTTAGAATTCAATAAGACACAACCTGTCGCTACACAACAGATTCATGCGTGTCCAAAACGAAGGCACAGGGAAATCGTCATGGTGGATGATAAACCCCGATGCGAAACCTGGCAAATCTGTACGAAGACGGGCGACGTCAATGGAGACCAGTAAATTTGAGAAGCGTCGTGGACGAGTGAAGAAAAAAGTAGAAATGATGCGCAACGGATGTTTACCGGACACGGCACCTAGTCCTAGTTCGTCAGTATCAGAGAGTTTGGACTTGTTTCCCGATTCACCCCCCATTCACAGGTAAGTGATTGCTTTTTGTGTTGGACGCATTCCCGATCCATCTTTATGGGATGAAAGTATTCTGAGGCAATATAGGGATTATTTTTTGGTAGTGTCAAATACAGTATCAATTCTTCAAGACGTATTTTGTGACCAGAAATAATTTATTGAGATGTACTTACCAACCTTACAAATATAAACAAGTTAGTATTTTATTTAGAAAAAACAACTAACTACCCCCAACTGATGTCTATGTTTCGCCAAAAAATTATATCGGTCACAAAAATGCACTTGTTACTTTACTAAAATCCGACTAAAATGAAATGTAAACAGATCGATTACTTGTAAAGTGTTATTAATAACGTTTTATAATGGCGGCCCAGTAATTCGGTTCGAAAAAATGTTGCCATTTGGCAACGATAGACTTTGGAGGGTTTTAGAGAAGTTCCATGTGTGTGCCAAGGTAGTTTAATTGGTAAAACACCTGACCAGCAATCGGGAGATGTGGGTTCAAATCCCATTTGTGTCACGGATTTTTTTTTTAATTCGTACATTTTAAAAAGTTGTCTTAAATTTCCACTTTCCTTGTAACTTGACATACTGTATATGAGTCGCAAGGAAAATGACGTTATAAAAGTTCTTTTATTTTTAAAATAGCACGACTCTGTCGGCTTATAGGGATTTGTCTGTGCCTCGTTGTGTAGGCAACAGGAGCAAAATGGTAGTGTTATTATATGTGCATCCTACGCGTATATTATAGCATTGCCCACGAGGTAACAACCCTTTGATTATATGGCGTCACCTCTTCTTGTATTTTTATCAGTTTAAAAGATGGTCTTTTTATTTGTGAATGCCCTGTATTTTACAATGTTCAGCCACAGCATTAATAAGTACAGCATTCCGACTCCACGTTCGCACTTTGAAAAAAACTGTGACGTAAGATGCCGCCATTTTGGGTTACAAGTCAGGTCCTGACTAAGAATAATTATAGTTTTTGGTTTCTATCCACAGTACTGTATTTTTATTTTTGTAAAAATATTTAAGTACATAATAATATCGCTGTCAATTTCAGAAATATTTGTGGTGTGTCATAGTGATTGAAAACAACCTTGAGTGGTGTTATCAGTTAAATGTTGACATGATTGGGTGATTTTTAATTACAATAATAATAAACACAACAATAATAAAGATTTTATTAGTTAAAAAAAAGACATTTTTACAAAAGTTGAAGCAGTGCTTCCTAACTTAACCTAAATTTAACTTTTATTTTGTTTGTTGTAATTTTTTTTCTGTAATGGTCGATAATTCGAAAAGCTGAAGTCTCCATGGTTATTGTTTTTTTTTAATATAACAATTTTTTTTTATTTTGTTAAGTTATAGTAAACGCTTTATTTAATATTTAATATTTTTTAAGTCAATTAGAGTGGCTATTTTTAACTAATATAAAACGTGATAGCCCTTATTCACTGTAATCTTCAACGAAAATGAGTAAAAGTTCGTACGTATCAGTTGCTCATGGTAACTATTGGAAAAAGTTGTTACTGTCAAAAAAGAATTAAGATTGTCAGATTTTTGATTAGTTTTCAATTTCTATATTATATTGGTCAGTTAAAATCGTTTCAGTTTTGTATTTAGTTTGTTATTTTTCTTCATTAATAAATCGCGTTTATTTTAATTTTCGTAGTTTATTATATGAATATCGTTGTAGTGAGTTAAACGGGTAGTTTAATTCACAAATTACAACAACAGCAACTTTAAAGGCAAATTTTGGCAAAGACTTCTAACATATTAGATACTGTCATTTCGTAATATAAATTTTACGGTTATACAAATAGTTGTTATAAACGTAAAATTATCTAGTATTTATCTTAATTTTTACTTATTACTCACCTAACAGGATCTTTGGGGAAGCGAAAAAAATGTTTAGAGCAAGTGTACCGCTTATTGGGACAACATTTTGCAACACACACATGTCCTCCGTGATTATTCATTGTATGAATCCCAAGACACGTTAATAAAAATAAAATCCTTTTAATTCTCACGAACACTATACCAAAAACACAAAACAGATTTAAACACAATAGATGTCGCCAAACACATCCTTTTACATCTCTGTACCGTTTGTGGTATATACCACATTATTTACGAGAGTTTGGCTGTCAACTACTGACCGATCACCACTGATGAGTTGTGGATCGACGAAACGGCCGTCTGGTGAAAGTATAGTGGTTGACAGACAAACTCTCGGATTTTAAGTCTTGTTTTGTTAAACAAGCCCATTCACAATATTTATTTATCTCGTACACGCCGACAATGAACTATATATTGAACACAGGAGTGAACTGTATCTATCTACGTCTATGCGATTATTTTGACGTTGTAACCCATAATGGCGGCATGCGCGACGATATGCGCAGGACGGCTTGCAAACGTGAAAGTCAGAATACTGTATTATTTGTTATACTGTGGTTCAGCCTTGTGATGGTCATAATATATATACATGGTGTTGCGAAAGAAATGGGAAAAACTTTATGGGGTGATTCGGTATTGGAAATAAAGGGTAGCTACAACTTTGACGAAGCATTACTCTTATCAAAATACGTATTGGACGTATTTTTGACTTAAAATAAATTAGTAGTGGTTGAATTTAATTTAAAAAAGGGCATTACGACATGGATAGACGATTTGCCTGATGCAGCCATTTATATTGGACAATTAATAAACTTAAAATATTCCCACGTCCATAATATTTATTTAGTACAATAATTTTTGAGTTTTAATTTAAAAATGTACAATATTTGTTGACCGTATTTGGTTTTTAAAAATTCAATAAAATCTTGACCCTTATATACATTTTTCGGATATTTTTGTGAGTTCTGAAATAGACTACTGATGAGATTATACCGAAACATGTATGGTTCCCAAAGAAGAAGAAAAGCTTTAATTAAAGGTTATTTTGTAGAGACTGACTTTAATTTAGCATTCCTTATTTTATTTTTTAAAGTGCCTTTGCCCTTAAACATAAGTTTGAATGTTATTACTTGATTTTCAATGTTCTGTTTGAATTTGTTTTAATATTATTTTATTATTCCTTTAGCTCGGGTGGCTTTCCATTAAGTCCAGATTTTAGGCCAAGAGCACAGTCGAATCCTTCAGTCTTTAGGTAAAAACATGAACATTTCCAATTTATGGGGATTATATTATTCAAAATTATTCTGAAATCATACAAGAACTAATCATGATAGAATCATAATATCTCACGAACCACACGGGCAATTTACTAACTCATACTTTTTATTTTTTTACTTTTTTTTTTCAGTTTTGTCCTTCCATCTACCATAATTTTTGTGTTAAAATAATGAATTTGAAATATACAGGGTGTCGTATAGAAAATATTGCTATTTAGCTAAACTTCTCTATACAGGGCGTTAGTAAATAAGTCAGGCAAACTTCAGGAGGTAATTTTGCATGAACAAAAAAATAATTGTTTGCTATATAAACGTATGTCCGCAAATGCATCGTTTCCGAGTCCCAGTGAGTTAAAGTTTTTCTTAAAAACCTTTTTTTTTTTTGCCGTTTCATTTCCAAAATATACACCACTCCTCTCTAATATGGATTACTTCAATAAATATTGATTTGTGGGTCTGAAACTGGTCGAGCTATGCAAATGAAATTTGGTGAGTTTTAAGAGGTACTTATAGCGCATTTTTTGATATAAAATTAAGAGTTTTATGTTCACCTCATCAATAGTACGCCACTGAAATATTTCCAAATAAAAATTATTTTTGAAATCCTTGCTCAATTTGTGGCAAAAAGCTCTGTTACCTTTTTTTCGTAGGGGATGCCATTTTTATGTAAAAAAAATAATACACCTTATCGCGCAGTAGTACGCCATTGAAATATTTCAAAATAAAAATTATTTTTGAAATCCTCGTTCAATTTGTAACAAAAAAACTCTGTTACCTTTTTTTCGTACGGGGCACAATTTGTATGTAAAAAAATCTTCTTATCGCGTATTTTTGATCATTTTGAACATTTGCTGCTGAATCACCCGCTGAAGTTTGTCGCCCCTGTATAGTGCGAATGTTAATATTCATCGGGATCTCAGAGCTTCAAAAGTACCTAATTTGCAACAAAATTGACAAATTCAGGTTTATCTTAGTCAAAATGATTTAAAAAAAAAAGTAACTTTGACATTCTCTATCTCTGTTAATATAAACTTTCAAGCTATATAGGCAAGTTTAGTTAGATCGCAATAGTTTTAAGGCCTGTATTTGCTGTTACACTGGGTCCCATTCATTGTGGTGCACCCTGTATAGTTTTGCTGTTAGAATGGAGACTTATTAAGAGTATAGATATGGCATATACCTACACATATTTGGATGAGATGCTCTATTAATTCTATTGCATAGTTTTTTGTTATCTATAAGTTGTCAGATTCTACAAAAAAAAAGTGTACATTTTTTCATTATTTTTACTGAAAATAATGTTTCATCATTTATCGAATTCATCAGTAGTATTGATATCGTGATGTTGTCAAACCCTATAATATAAAATCTACACGTCTGGTGTTATCATGTGTCACCAAAATTTTATTTTGTCATGCTTTACGCTAATTATATGAGGGTTGTCACAAAAACAATGCACAGCGCGCTCTAGCGGGCATTTTATGTAGCTTAAATTTATACCAGCGTTATCGTGAGACGAAGCGTAATCGTAAGATGAAGCGTCATCGTGCGAAGAAGCGCATATGGTAGTGTGATTCATTTAAAGGCTAAATACCGATGAACGGAATCCAAGCACTTTCGCTCCTCTTGAATACTTGAACGTTTTAAGTTATAGTCAACTGTGCAGTATTTCTGGAACAACCCTCGTATACAGAGTGATTCAAAATGTAGGTGTTACGAAGAATTGTTCTTGCATTTTTAAAATAAATCACATCGCAGCAGTAGTACAATTTGGGGTGCCTCGAAATTCTGTTGATATTCTATAGATGTGTTATCAGCATTCACTCGCTAACGAACTTTTGAATCACTCTGTATATTTATGTTATGATCATGATACATTTACGATTTTATGTCAATGCTAAACTGAAAATACGCTAATCCTCTGTGGAATTTAAGAAGAAAGTCATACAAATCAAATTACATCTCATGCGTAGATGCGCAATAGCATACAATGGTATAATGTATCGTGGTTACGATCAGAATTTTTTTAATTATATTTTTAATGGAAATATTTTTATATCGCCTGGATAATTGTAAATACCATAAAATATTGCGTATCTAAAATTGAAAAGCTCTGATCAAAACAAACGTAAATGAAAAACCATTTTTGAATGCAGTAAAACTAAATATTATAATTGAATTGAGCCAGTATTTTTAATCGTAGCGGTGGCGGATTCCAATTGAGCCCCGATTTCCGACCCAGGGCATCATCAAATACGTCTTCGTGCGGTCGATTATCACCGATTCCGGCCGTTGGCAATGAGCCAGATTGGAGTACACCGAGTCCATTTAATAACGGCTCGAATGGTTTTACCAATAATGTTGCCGCTTCAGCTGTCACCGCCAGTACAAGTGATTTGGGTGCAGTGACAGCAACAGGGAGTGGTAGTTATTCTCCTGATCAATTGGCTGGCAATTTGGAACAACGAATGAAACTACAACAAACCGAACAGTATATGGGGTGAGCCTTGCGGTATATAAAAATTTGGATTCCAGATCACTAGATCAGATTAGTTTTTTCTACATAAATTAGATTTAGTGATCAGAATCTGATTTTGTATATCTGTTAGGTGTTGGGTGTTACTCTACTTTCTGTCGCTTGAAACTAAGTCACTAAACATTATTTTAAGAACGATCGTAGTCTAAAATACTTGTCTGTGTGTCTTCCACTTTTATGTAATTGGGATTTATTGTTAACTATAGTAATGATAATGCTAAATTCGTTAGTCGTTTTATTTTAAAAACTAAATTTTAAGCTATTATACAATCACACAGAAATTTCCCTTCATATGGGAAATTTTTTTCTTACCTAGCATTTAATTAAAATTCTAAATATGTGATGTGTTGCATATGAGCAGTTACATGACTTTCCTGGCCTGTCAAAATTGACGTTTTCCGCATAATTTAAAACAATGGCGTTATTTTTTTAAAATATTAAAATGTGTCAAATGAGAAAGCTTAGGGGTTTTATGGCCGCTTGGCTATCAGAGAAAATTGTTATTGATTTTCGCGCTCCTATTGGAACTCCTGAACACACAGATTAGGCCAGAAGTTCTGCCTGGAATATAGTCGCGTAGGAATCCAGACATTGTAAAAATTTTGTCTTGAGTATGGTTCCATAATCTTCTGCACCTGTACCTGAGTTTGTCTTTGAGCCATCAGTAAACTAGCAATAGTCCACGCTTTGCAACTACGCCTCATTCAGGATCCATTGATCTCTGCTGGGAAACAGAGTTCTATAAGGCAGATCAGAGGTTTTATGTCTAACACTGGTTTCCATAAAAAAACCCAATCTTTAACAAGAATTCCTTAACGGTTGATATAAAGTTGGAAAATTCGAAAACGCTTGTTTTTCTGTTGACATTTTTTGATATTTTAAAAAATAAGTTCATTTTTAGAAATTTTCCGGAATAAATGTAAATTTTGACAGATCAGAAAATTCACAAAGGTTCTGCTCGAATATTTATTTGATTATATGTAAGATTCACAAGGAAAAGGCTAAATCAGTGTATTAATTTTTTAAACTAAAGATATTTAGTAGAAATGTTGTACGTATATGAACGAATTTGGTATGTTGTTATTATTATGATATATTATTTATTTTGTATGAACACAAAATGTGTAACATATCAAAAGCCTTTCTGTCAAATACTGGACGTACTCCGGCTTTCCGTGTTTGATCAACAAAGTACCAATCGATGTTCCTAGTTCCAGTGTTTGACAGATACGCTTGATGTGGATAGTTTAAAGTAAAGCTGTCGTAATGGGGGTTAATTAGTGTTCTTCTAGATGGCGCTACTTTTCACTATTCACTTAAAATGTTAATTGTTATGTTTGTCTAAACGTTATTGATAATTGACTAATAAATTTCTTGTTTGTGTTATGTTTAATAAGAATTTATTGAATGTTTTCCAAAAAATATTGTCGCTTTAATTCTTCAATTTCCAGCTATCATTCTAACTACTAACAGCACCAACTATGCACACTGGAATAAATTGCAAATACACCACACATAATACATATATGCTTCCTGCTTTGTTAACATCACGTTTTGGTTTTATTGTGTAACATCAGTATAATATTTGTAACGGTAATCCATATTTAATCTTTTATAGGTATCTGAATGGACAGACAAATCAATCACAACCACCTCCGCCACCATACACAGCCTCTTACGACCAATTTAACAATCGTTGCAGAGATTTTAATGCATTACATGCGACATCGCCCTATGCTTGTCCGATACATCGAATGCAATCGTGTAATTGTTTGCCGAGTTGTGTCAAAGTCGAGGTGAGACTACTTTACAGATAATTTATTATTTTCAATCTGGTTAAATTTTATTTTTACAGAATATGTCTTCACCTGCGAACATGTCTCCGTCATATCCCCACTCAGAACCATCACCGGATCCACTCAGCAACCACCAATACTTAATTAACAGAATGCCACGCCCACCATCGAGTAGTCCACCATTAACGCCTCAATCTCAGGGTACCCCATCTACCATGATGGGACAATTTATTGGAGCGTTAAATAGTAGCATTATCTCGGATGATCTTAATATTAATGTGGAATCATTTCAAGGAGGTAAAGATGATTCATTTACTAATCAACGTTTCGCTTTCCAATATTTCTGAATCTGAAGATACTTCTTTTTGTTTTTGCAAATATATTTCTACTGGTACTTATACAGGGTTCTACGGTAACCATCCAATATTTTTGAAACTACTGCCATTGCAGTGTTATCAATTATGACTTTCTCAAATAAGATGTGGGATCTGCGTAGTACTTTCAGTTGTTATTTTAAATGGAACATCCTGTCGGGGGATTATTTGATGACATTCTAGACCTAATTTATGTATATTGTCCCATACTTAAGTCCAACGGATTTTTTTGCAAATATCCAAAAGCCTTCGTTGATAAATATTCATAGTCCTTCCGGGGATTTTTGTGGCCTAAACGTCTCATTTATGGGACTTCAAACATTTCATTACGTTGTTGGGATTGGGTCTCAAATTTATTATTCTTTTTAGAAAAAGTAAAAAAAGCGCACAAAAAAAAAATTGGGACAAAATTTGTTCTGACCTCCCCCAGCCTAACCCACCCATGACATTTTCCTAACCATGGGATATCATATTTTTTAATAATCCTACAAAGATACGTTTCGGAAATATTACCCACTAAAAACCCATCGTCAGGAATTTACAAATAACACCCTGTACCTGAAAAACGAAGCATTTTTCGATATATTTATGTTCATATGAGAAAAATCTTATTTTCACTTGAAGAATGTCCCCTTAAATTATTTTAAGTTATTTTCGGGACACCCTGTATAGAAATAATGAATTTAGTATGTCAGTATTTTCCATTTGTATAATAATAACTATTGTTCAATTTAACTGACACCACGATTGTTTGGTTAGCAACAATTAACGTTTGTTGATTCATTTAACTTTTGTGAATTTCTATTATTTTCATGGTTAACTACATTATTTAGCCAAAGTTAAGATAAATGTCAATATTTCAAAAAGTTCATATATTCGCAAAAGGCAACCTAATAGAACGTAACTTTCTTATTTTTCGGCTAAATAAGGTAAACCTGTTTTTTTTTAAATATAATTTTTTGATCACCCTGTAGTAATAAGTGACAAATTAAATTTTAAAATCGGCAAAAATTAACCTTCGTTTATGTTGGAAATTTAGGATTATTTTTTCGAAATGAAACGTCAGTTTTGACATAAGTGAATAAATACCTTAAAATCTACTTACGTCTAGAATTTTATGTAGAATCCGAAAATAAAATAATATACGGGGTATTTAGAATAACGAAGATGTCAACTTCCGGTATAACCTGAAGTAATACGCAGATGCCACTAACTTATTTAAGGAGGGCATACTCTAAAATTCCAAATTTCCCAAATTCATATCGTAGTATATAGTTTTTAGAAATATTCTAATAAACCGTTACTCTGGGACACCGTATATATTATTTGTAGTTGATATCGTTATAACAGCCTTTCATACTGATATTTAAAAAACTACATTAAATGTACCGGATGTTTCCCTTTTTAGTATTATATTTCTGCCACTTCCGGTTATACCAGAAGTTGATCCAACTCTCTTATTTTAAATTGAACACCATGTACCTATTTTTGGATTCCTTATCTGTTTCAGGGTATTTTGTCTTTCTCCTACCTATCTCAACTGTTTTTGAATAAAAAATTTATTTTCAATTTTTTTTTTTTACTCAAAACACGTTTTGTGAGAATTTCCATTTTCACCGGAATTTTGATATTTTGGTTGTAGTTGAAGAATATCTTATAAAAATCAATTATCTCGTCAGATGCACCCATAAAGTTATAGGGTGGGTGCAAAATCTTATAGTGTGATCTATTAATAAAAAAAAAAAGGCATAAGTCAATTTGTACAGGGTGAGCAAAACTCTGTTATGAGAAAATGAAAAACGATAGAAAAATTCGGAAAAGAGGTTCTTAAATAGGATTAAGTAAGCTCCATTTTAACCCATATTTCATTTTGTTTCCAAGTTTGGAAATTGAAGTACGTCGTCAACTTTTTTTTCCAGAAACAGACCTATATTTTTGCATAGTTCAAAAGAGCTAATTTTTCTAAACAACTTTTGTAAAGAAAAAACTCTTACCTCTCTACAGCCTTCAAAGAAGGGGTGCAAGGAACAGTGACTTCACGAATATTTTCCGTGTCCATGTAAACCACTTCCATATCATCCGTACTACTCGCAATAGTATTTTGTGACAAAACATGGTTGGTAGAACTTTTATTCTCAGCAATTTCATGGAGGATTCTATAATTAAGTATATTCCAGTTTAACAACAGAATTCAAACGAACTTTGTATACCTACACAACGTAGGAAATATATTCTTGACATACATATCATGCATTTTTGACAGCCTGCTTTTAAGTAAACAGTGTCTTGATATCAAACGATTAAGAATTTAACTTCCACTCTCATTTACATAATCTCTTCTTTTCAACAAAAGTTTGGGAACTGCATCGGGTACGAGGGTGATCCTCTTGCCGTCTTCTCTACAAATGATATCTTCTCGCTGCATATGACATTCCCATCACATACATTTTCTGTACTAGGATCCCAATGCCCGCATCCAAACATCATGTCTTTTTTTTGTCAAGCTAAAAATGAGTATCATGTCAATGGTATCATATTGACTCAAACTGAGACTGTTAGAAACCCGAAACAATAACTTACTGAAAATATTTAATACCAGGAATGAGACCTTTATTTTTACACCACAACACTATACACCTCATTGTTTGTTAAATAAACGAACTACGAAACCAAAATAACAAATATTAAAAACAATTTTAATCACAAATAGGTATATCTATCAACAATTAAAATATACCACGAATAAAACCATAACTCAATTATAAAACCTATCTGAATTGTTGTGAAGCCGACTCTGACAGATATTCCCACTACGAGAAATGTCATTTGCGAAAACAGACGCTGTTGCGAAATCTCCTAAATTTAATAAGATTTGGAAAAAAATGTTTCGTTCATATTGCTGAAAACTAAACAGTATGCAATTTTATCGATAACATTTAATTATTTGATTTTGTCAAGCAGTTTCGTATGACGCAACATATGGATTTGTTTATAAAACAGATATGTCGCAGAAATTCTGTAAGGCGAACGACAAAATAGTTTTAAATATGGCAGCTCTGTACTGAAAATAAGTTACTGAGGAGCATGCGTAGTTCGTGAAAACTGCATACCCGTTACTCTTTTTGGTATTCGGCTGGATTTAATTGGCATTCTAGAGTAATATAAGATTTCTATGGTTGTAAACGCTTATCTAATCTCCTCCTTCTCTTCTCTTCTTGAGGCCTTACATAACATTTCTCTTGAGAGTTCATTGCATGCATTTCTAATTTTTTCCTTTAAATGTTCTAAGTTATGTGTTAGCAATTCTTGCTTGGAGCGCCGCCCCCGTCATGCTGGAACGTGTTTGCTCGTAACTGCAATGGCACATTTTCAAGATGCACAGAAAGTTGCTCTTGAAGAAATTGCAAATATTCTTCACTGCATAAAGCACCTTCGGAAAAGTATGCAGCAATGATACCACACCAAAGTTAATGCCAAAATGTCCTTCGTTTTCAGTCGGATTGACAAATAACATGCCAACTTTTTCGTTATACGTAAACATTTAACATAAAATGCACACATGAAATGACGATAAAACTATTTGTCAACCATTTGTTTTATTATTGACAGATATAATTGCAGTTTGTCTCCTAAGCCTACTTGTTTAAAAGTTGTGAAAGTTACGATTTTTTGATAATCGTTTTTTTAACGAATGAAGATAGCAAATTTTTTTCTTTACAAAAGTTGCTTAAAAAAATTAGCTCTTTTGAACTATATAAAAATATAGGTATGTTTCTGAAAAAAAAAAGTTGTTGTTTCAGAATTTTTCTACCGTTTTTCATTTTCTCGTAACAGAGCTGCGATATCGAGTTTTGCTCACCCTGTATATTATCTAATATCTCCGAGGCAATTAAATTTCGTTTCAAATGATTCAAATTCAGAAAGAGGCTTAATATTGTTTTCTACACTGCGAGTATGTTTTGCGAATTTTTGGTTAGTATGATGTATCTTTATAAATTTTTGGATAGGTTTCGAATGTAACGTGGAGGAGCTGATCAAACACGAACTAACCATGGAAGGCAGTTTAGATTTCAATTTCAGTAGCCAACAACAGACCAGTACTTTAATACCACCATCTATTGACACGAATATCAGTAGTAGTCAAACAAGTGCACCGCCCGCCTATTCATCAGCCGTTACAACGCCATCTTGGGTGCATTAACCATTAATGTCATTCCTGTTCTTAGAATGGTAAGTTAATCTCATAAACTTTTCTTATTAAATTCATAATATTTTGATAACAGGTTATTTCCGAAATTTCAACTTATATTGTGACGAAACGTTGTGATCTCAGGGTTCTTGGTTTTGGAGTAGGTCAAATAAATAACACAAAGATATATATGACACCGGGACTTTTACACTTTTTATTAAAATTAGACAGGTATACTGTCTGCTGCATACCAAGTCGCTCAAAATATCGCTTCGTGTGTGGGAACTTATTGAGTTGCTTGGTCGGCGATATCCTCCTCAGTACTCTAGTTGCTAGAAATTTGCCTCCTGTTTTCTTTCTTTGCGTGCTTACCAAACGCCTCCGATTGAGATCACATACATCATGCTGATTATAATATTTCAAATTTGGTTTCAAATAAATAAAATACTAAATGAAGAATAAATAATGTTTTATTTAGTATAAGTTAAACCAAATAATTTTGATCTACTACTTCCACGACATCAGAAGTGGGATCGTCGCGAAAAAAATGTTTTAAATGCATAACTTCCTAAAGACAGAAAGTAGCGTTAATTATTTAAAGTGACAAATAGACCAAAAAAGGCAACGTACGTAGGGGATAAATACCCGGAGAGAGAGGAAGAAATTATTAAAATTTGACAGGCGACGCTCGGGCGTCGGAACGCGTAAGTACACGGGAGTGGTGTAATCGCGGTGACAAGGCGCCCGTGTGATAAATGTTAACTAATCCAGACCCCCACAGCGACAGAATCTTGTGTGAAATTTATGTACCAGGTCCGTATTGGTATTAAATCAAAATGAAGTGGCATTTATTTATGTTTCGTATATTTATACGTTTTTTTGTTCATCAGCGGAAAACATGGTGGAGAATATGGAAAAACTATGTTACGGTATATACGAGGATGTGATATAACCTTTGTGAATTTATCTCTTCCTAGAGCGCCCTTAGTATTCCCAAGATGTTTACCCTTGATTTCGAGGAACTGCTATAGATATTTCTATGAAATTTTGTTCAATTTCGTAAGAGAATTTTTCCTAAAATTAAACTGATCGAAATCCAGAGATGCAAAATATACAAATAGTCAACAAAACATTTAAAATTTCTAAACTCCCTCAAAATGTCAAAAGCTACAAGCATGAGCCTACAAGTACAATACAAAGATAAATTTAATATTTATTGCCCGACTATGACGACCAAAAGCATTTCCAAAAATGTAATAACACTCTCAGTTTTACTGCTTTCAGTTTGAAATAATAGATTTTAAAATTTCATGTGAAGATTTATTTAATAAAACTACCTCCTTCCAATCTTTTAGAGTTTGCATAATCAACTTTGCACTTTTCATCGCCTCCCCAAATCAACACCCTCTTATAGGTCCATGTCCGCTCAAGCAAGGCAAATTTGGTAAAAATGTAAATTTGATTCAACCACCGAATGTAAATTAATGCGGTGGTAAACATGGCAACACATTACAACTTTAACGGGGGTAGTTCCAATAGGACAAGGGTGCATATATATCAAATAATAAATCTGCAAATTATTTACTTGTCCTGATAGACAGTTTGTGATTATATAAGTTTGCTGAATGATTTTTAGGAGAATTTCCTAATTGTAACTCAGTTTGTAGAATAGTGATGGCCTCCGTTATGTTTTGTCTAATTATTATACAAAAAAAAAAGGAAGTTTCTATCAACTTATGAAAAGCATGAATAAAGCTGGGAGATAAATAATAAAAAAAAGTTGGTGAATTATATTATGAGACAGATACAGTCACTCTCGTCTTTCACTTGTAAGATGCTCTTTTAAATTTTCTATTCAATTTGGCATAAAACCTGATTATAAAAGAGAGTTTCACGAGCACCGAGAAAGTTTTTGGCACCAACTTTGTCATAAACTGTTGAAAATGTACAGGGTTGGTTCTATGAAATGTATGAATTTCAAATAAGTTCTTCTATTTTACGAAGACTTTAAAAGTAGTCTCGTTTGGATCAAAAACTAAAACGGAAGGAAAAAGCAGACTATATTCGATAATGTAATATTATATTGTAGGGCAGGTATTGTTATGAAAAGTTAAAAGGGTGCGCCTATGGATGGCTGAGGTCTGTATTGACATTACAAAGGGATATCGAGTTGTGGTTTTTTATATATATAATATAATAATATATATATATTTTAAATTAAGATTAGAAAGAGTATACAAATGTATATTATACAGGGTGTTTCAAAAAGACGTGGAATATTTAAGAGCGAAATTTCTCAGATCCTTTTATTACAAAATAATTTTCATCCAATGCGTAAAATACAACCCCCCAGTCCGAAGATTGTTGAATATTTACCCAGTATATTGGGTGAATAGAAATAAAAATATGAATAAATATATTAATACATTAGTTTGTCTTGTATAATAGGTATAAATTGAGAGAACCTAAATAGGGCAGTTTGTTATTCTTTATCTTTGGAATTTATGTGCGAATGTGAACTCAAATAAATCTTTTATAATATCTTTTGTTTAGTCTAGGAGGAAATTGTCAACACTGACTGTGTGTAGGTATATGTAAAAATTATGAAGTTAAAAAGGATTGGTTTTCTGCGGCTAACTGCGTGGTTGATTTTGATAATATTCAATATACGTTTAAACTCTATACTTCGTGTACTTTGGTTTGTTTTATCACAACAGATCCAAATTCCCCATAAAGTTCATATATAAAATTTACATAAATGGCCATCCGTTATTATTCGTGCGCTCTTGTAATCGAAACTTTAAGGTTTGACAATAAAACTTCAAAAAGAGTAAAACACAAAACTCGCCGCTAACTGTAATCTATTGAACAATTTTGGAATTCAATTTTATATTATTATTTTTTTTTAAATTATATTGAATATCAAACTTATTGCCCTTACTAAATTATCACCAGAATGTTTGGGTCACAGAAACTTTGAAATAATAAATAAAAAACATCAATACAACAAACAATTAAAATTATATTAATTTACAATTTTGAAAATATTTTCCGATTTGAATTTCAGCCTGATGAAGTGTACGTAAACGCACAAAACGTTGGAATAGAGAGGAATTCGGTTATTTAAAAATATACTTTTTGACTGTAATTTTACACAGTTGCCAATTATCTAGGAATATGCTTTTCCGACTCTTTATTAGGCACAGATATCAGAATTATATTTTTACCTATGTATTATAATAAAAATTACCGTCAAAAACTCCACTGTCATTTTTACGAATCGTAACATAATATTGAATATAATGGTAATAAAAAGATATATTTTTTCAATTGGTACGCTCTTGGTATATTAGGATTCAATTGCAACTGAAAGTCTTCCCATGATTGGGAACACCATTGTTGTGGGGGATCGTTCTTGTTACCGGCGACTATATGGCAATAATGAGGAAACCTATTCCTGATATATTTCTGGCAGATTTTCTTTGGTTTCCTTACAATAATAATAATAAAATGCATCGGTTATAGCAGAAAAAAATATATAATTCAGTATACTGAGTAGGAGTTTTGTTTTATGTGAATATGGGGAAATATTTCTAATTCAATGTGAATTTTTTTAAAAGACAAATTAACAATAATAATTGAACTTTGATTTTATCTATAACTTTTGAACGACATTGGCTTGTTTTTGAAATATAAAATTTATTTTATGGAAAAAACAAGTTAGATTCTTTGGATTGGATTTTTTGGATATTAATTTGATTCGTTAAAATTATTTAAATTGAAATACATCCCTTACTCAATGATAACCCCATAAATTTTTCCAGTGGCCCCTAATAATGAACTTTTATGTCCGAAAGACGTATAATTTTCTCTGAACAATTCATAATACGTCTAAAAATAAATGTCTAATCAAAATGGACAGTTCCACTGAATGAAATAAATAAACGGCGAATATTTCGTTGGCTAAAAATATCCACGTGTCTTTTTAGGTCGATTATCCCAAAAACCTTGACGGTATTAAATTATCTCAAATTTCTCATGAAGTTAATAAAATATATAACAAAACGGAACAGCTGGCCTCGCCCAATATTGCGCTACGCCCATATTTGGTTGTACTCTTTTTTTATGTTTTTGGCTATTGTAATTGCAGATATCTAAATGCTCCCCTGTATTATATACTTTAATTTATGTAATGTACAACGCTATACCCTTAAGTGGAATTTATAATCATTTTCCTAAATGCTTTATAACTCAATTATCTATCTAGAAACACATAACACATTGAAAGTTTGAAATATTTTGTAAAAGCATCATTTTCCGTCCACACTGTACCTCTATCTACCACCTCGCGGTTCCTGGCCGTCTGCCACGTAGCTTTCACTTATTTCACCACCTTCTCGCCAACTCTGACCCCGCTATTACTATTAACCACCCCCACATATACATATATATCCCGTTATCTACTCCCCCTGTTCTCGTCGTGTCGCTTTTTCTTTATCGTTTTCTTTGCTCTAACTATTTTTGGGGGGTTAGTTTTTGGAATATTTTCCCTCTTCCGCCTCACAGCCAGGAGTTCTATATACTCTTTACACAGACTTTAGTGGCGCCGAAAATGCCTGGCGCCGTTCCCGGAGCGTCCTTTAATTTTTTTTATTCCCGAAACTGTGTACCGACAGGAATCTATAAATATTGTATACCTTGCAATGATAACCATTTAAAATTAAAAGAAAATTTGATATGTTACATCCACATAACCTCTTGCATTTTATTTACATAAAAAATTAGCACGACCGTGATTTGAACGCGTGCCTCCTCAACACAACCTAACCTTAAACTCCAAATTCAAGAAAAACATATCTCGAAAACGAAAAGAGATGGGTACCAACAAAATTTTTAAATGGAAAATATTCACATTAACCGGGCATATTGCCTGCTCATACTAGATCGTGCTAGTATAAGCTCTTTGTAAATGTTAGTAGTTTGATTCACAATCACAATTCACATTGCTTCCCGATTATCAGTGCGTTGTGGATCACCGAAACTGGTGAAAGGATGGTAGTGTCACAGCATTAATAAGTACAGCATTCCGACTCCACGTTCGCACTTTGAAAAAAACTGTGACATAAGATGCCGCCATTTTGGGTTACAAGTCAGGTCCTGACTAAGAATAATTATAGTTTTCGGTTTCTAACCACAGTACTGTATTTTCATTTTTGTAAAAATATTTAAGTACATAATAATATCGCTGTCAATTTCAGAAATATTTGTGGTGTGTCATAGTGATTGAAAACAACCTTGAGTGGTGTTATCAGTTAAATGTTCACATGATTGGGTGATTTTTAATAACAATAATAATAACTATTGGAAAAAGTTGTTATTGTCAAAAAAGAATTAAGATTGTCAGATTTTTGATTAGTTTTCAATTTCTATATTATATTGGTCAGTTAAAATCGTTTCAATTTTTATATTTAGTTTGTTATTTTTCTTTATTAATAAATCGCGTTTATTTCAATTTTCGTGGTTTATTATTAATATCATTGTAGTGAGTTAAACCGGTAGTTTAATTCACAAATTACAACAACTGCAACTTTAAAGGCAAATTTTGGCAATGACTTCTTGAAACTTTATAATGATATTGTCAATAAAATAACAACTAGCCACACAACTTGTGTTTATGTTTCACTTGTATTTAGTTTAAAAACATATTAGATACTGTCATTTCGTAATATAAATTTTACGGTTATACAAATAGTTGTTATAAACGTAAAATTATCTAGTATTTATCTTAATTCTTAAATGTTTAGAGCAAGTGTGCCGCTTATTGGGACAACATTTTGCAACACACACCTGTCCTCCGTGATTATTCATTGTATGAATCCCAAGACACGTCAATAAAAATAAAATCCTTTTAATTCTCACGAACACTATATCAAAAACACAAAACACATATTTAGATTTAAACACAATATTTATTTATCTCGTACACGTCGACAATGAACTATATATTGAACACAGGAGTGAACTGTATCTATCTACGTCTATGCGATTATTTTGACGTTGTAACCCATAATGGCGGCATGCGCGACGATATCCGCAGGACGGCTTGCAAACGTGGTAGTGTGAAGCAAGTTTAAACTTGCCAAGTTTCCAACATAATAAAGTCTTGTTACATTATGTAACAAGCAATTCTTAAATAAAACCCTCACCCTAGGGAATTTGTGCGTTTTGAGTTTTTACTTCTTGTCCGGCCATCGTTTGTGAACTTTGTTTCACACTAGATGTCGCCACATACATCTATTTGTAATTAAGATTTCTTTGGACTTATTATTTGCCTGTATTAACGAATTTCTTGAGAATGTTGCTTTGTCATACAGTTATGTGGTTCTTCACTTAAGATATTCACAAATCGTTTAAATGGAACTGTTCGAAAGTCAACGAAATCATCATCGTCATGAAAACCATTCCATCTTCGTTTTTTCTACGGACTTTCTTATTTCATTTGTTTTACTAAGCGAGGTATTTATGTATATTTAGTTGGTTGATGTGAGGCTTGCATTCAAGCCGAGGGTCGACATTTCGAACAATTTTTATAGGCTTTGTTTTGTTAATTTGATTTATTTTAATTTTTACTGTTAATTGTTGGTTTTAGTTATATGAGTGAGCGACATTTGAGAATCACCCGGTATGCTTGTAACTTCTAAAGAAAATCGAAGCAGACCAGAATTAACCCAGCGATCATTTGTCAAAATATGAAGATGGAGAACACCACTAATATCGACAGTCTTCAATCTTTTTTTAGAAGAAGATGAAAGAAGTGTAAAAATATATATTTTTTTCAATCACGCCACTGTTTCATAAATATAGACATTTCAGAAAACGACTGGGTCGTTTTGAGTTGCAGGAACAAGTATAATGAAGATTTATATCTCCAGTTGCAAGGGGAATGTTACGTAGAGAAGATCTCTATAGTTGTGATATGCGTTTTTATGAAATTGTGTACATATACAGGGTGTTATTTAAGTACTGCAGAAGGTGATTCTTTGAGTAATTGTAAGATGAAAAGTTCATATAGGTAAACATAGGTCCAGAAATGCTTTATTTTCAAGATACAGGGTGTGAAACTTTAAAAAAATCGGGTTTTCCTAGATATCTTAATAACCTTTCAGTCGATTTTTTTCAATTTTAGTAGTGGTAGTAAGGATCTAATTTAGCCTTAACTAGATTAAAATGATTAAGTCCAGTAAAGTGGCGTCCCGAAAAACACCCTAACCAATGTTGTTAACAAAAAAAATTGTGTGCCACTGACTTTTTTCGAATTAGCAGCTAAGAATACAACTTTTTGTCTCCTTAGTTTAATTCATATCTCGCTTCGTTTCCGTTATCTTTTGGATTTGTATTCACTTCTCGAATACGACAATATGGTTTTTATTTATGGTTTTTGTACTGGAGATGCTACAGCGGCTGCTGAAGAATATCGTGAACGATTCCCACATGAAACAACACCGAACAGAAAGGCTTTCATCCGAGTTTTCAACAATCTCTGCGAGACCAGAACGCTTCCAGGTGCTAATGTAACATCCGAACGAGCCATTCATCAGGATTTAGAAGAAATAGAACATGTTCTAGATTTAGTGGAAGAAGATGCGGCGAGGAGCTCACGAAGAATTGGCCATCAGTTGAGTGATCAGTACTCTTCACGAGCAATGCTTATACCCGTACCATGTACTTAGTTATCGTCATCTTTTACCACACCACTTACTGACGACGCATTCACCCGTGACTGCATCAATAATACTCGAAACTCCCATTGTATGGTTGGACGAAAATCCTCACGCAATAGTAGTAATTTTCAACACAGATTTTCAGTAAACTTGTGGTGCGGCATGATCGATAATAACTTCAATGGCCCTCTTCTTTTGGAAAATTGTCTGACAATGATCACTACTTAAGTTTTTTAGAAAATGAATTGCAAGGACTACTGGAAGAGATTACTTCAGAACTGAAATGTATTCTCAATACGACGGAACGCCTTTAGATCGTCGGGTCTAGCAACATTTGGACGAAAGGTTTCCAGGGCGTTGGATTGCTCGCGGTGGTCCTATTAGTTGACCTCTTAGTTCGCCAGTCCTCACGCGGGTGGACTACAATTTATGGTGTTGGTTAAAAACTGAGGTTTTCAAAGTAAAAGTAGATACTAGGGATGCATTAATTAGGCGCATTCGAAATCCTGCACTCAATATTAAAGAAAGGCACGAATCAATTAGAAGTTCCACGCGCGCCCTTCATAAAGGACGCAGGAAATGTTTGGAAGTCAATGGCGGTATATTTTCCAAAATAAAAATTTTGAAATAGCCTTTAGTCTCACGTTGGGCCTCTCCTCGGGCAGAATTTCTTGATCCTCTCAATGCCATTGATTTCAGACCTATCTAAAGACTAATAAAACGGTTGGTATCTTCAGATTTCGAATTATTTTTTAATGAAAGTAATAGTGGTTTCAAACATTTTATACCGTGTGATTGGATCAGGCTGAAGCAAAATGGCACAATTTGAAATTATCAAAGCAAAAAGTTGTACAACTACTATAAGTTTTTCTAACAAATTTTACTATCATCGTAAATAAAAATTTCGATTCGTACGAGGAGAGCATTAAGAACTTTGTTGAACCAACTTTTTTTATGGCATACGAAAAGACAGTATAAGTATAAGGATGTCGCCAGAAAAACTACCTAACAATAAAAATAATACTATCACTAGATGGATATCTTTATCGTTACCAGTTTTATCATAATCGCTGTACCGATGTAACGTTTTATTGGCTATAAAATACAGTGAGTCCGACAAGCCATTAACTTCAATTCTGTATCAACCAGTAAAAGTGATTCTATTCCGGTGATATTCTATATACTATAAATACCGAAGGGGTTGGGGTAAAATTTCTGGTGAATACATGCTAACGTTAATCGTGCGTAGATTAGTAATATGGTGCTTTAAAATTGAGTAATATCTGACATAGCTACACTCTCTCTCATGTTGTTTTAAGTGAGTGTAGATTCACTATTAATTACTTATGACACGTATTATCTTGGAGCAACAGATACATTTTAGATATTGGATCATAAGCGAGATAATGACGGTCCTGATTAAACTCGATATACCAGCCATTCACAGTAGCAAAGGATTGGGCTTTACCACCTCTTCTTCTTGAAATGCCGTACACTTCTAGTGCGTTGGCGACTATCTCATCATAATAAGGGTCCTTGCTTCCGCAGCGCGACAGAGCTCGCCCCTATTGCTAATGCCTGTCCAGTTCTTGATGTTTCTCAACCAGGACATCTGTTTACGTCCTACTCCTCTCTTCCCTTCAATTTTTCCTTGGAGAATTATCTGTGGTATTTTGTACTTCTCTCCTCGTAGTATGTGGCCCAGGTATCCATTTTTCCGCTTCTTGATTATGTTGAAAAGTTCTCTTTCGCATCCCGCCCTTCTAAGAACGTCTTCATTTCGAACTCGGTCTACCCACGATATACGTAGCATCCTTCTTAGACACCACATTTCAAAAGCCTCAAGCTTGTTTATCGACCGGATCTTCAGAGTCCATGTTTCCATTCCATATAACAGGATGGACCAGACGTAACACTGCACCATTCTGCATCTTAATTTGAGGGACAATGTCAGGTTGCAAAGAAAGGGTCTTAGGCTTGTGAAAGCTTGCCTCGCTTGTTGTATGCGACAGCAAATTTCCTGTTCGGGATTCCATTGTTCATTTATGTTGGTTCCAAGGTATTTAAAGTTTTGCACTCGTTCAATACTGTTGGTCTCCCAAGTTTAACACAGCATTTTGAGGAGGGTTTCTGCTTACCATCATGTACTTTGTCTTTTGTATGTTTATTTTGAGACCATTCCCCTTTCCAACTGTATTTATCTGTTCCAGCATTAGTTGTAAGTCCTCTTCACTGTCAGCAATGATTACGGTATCGTCTGCATACCGTATGTTGTTAATTGGTATACCATTTACTTTAATCCCACACTCTAAGTCTTCCAGCGCCTCAGAAAATATATTTTCGACGTATAAGTTAAATAGTATTGGTGACAGTATACACCCTTGTCGACCTCCCTTTAGAACTTTAAATTTGTCTGTTGTTAGTGATTTCTCAAATCTTACACAGGCTTTTTGATTCCAGTATAGATTTTGGATGATTCTGATATCTTTTGCGTCAATATTGGCATTGTGCAGAAGTTTCAACAAGGGGTCATGTCTAACATTGTCGAAGGCCTTCTCGTAATCAATAAACAGCATATATACGGCTTTTCGTTGGTCTAAGCTGTTTTGTACTAAAGTATTCAGGCAGAAAACGGCTTCACCACCAAACGAGGAAATTAGTTGATCGATACACTGTTGGTGATCGCACGAAACTGTTTGGTGTTGGCTAAAGTCAGCAATATAAATTTCCAGTGAAAGCAACAGCTGCATCGAACAACATATGTTGCCAAGGCTCAAAACGTGAATAGTTGCCCTCGTATTAAACAAATGCAAGAGGTATAGAGCGTTCTGAATTCCTTGAATTTTGGTTTTATTATAATTTGGTACGTACTAATAAAATAATACACGTGGTGGCAGTAGTCAAGGTGCAGAAATGTCAAGGATAAGATTTAACCTTGTATTGACATAGATAAACTAGTATATTATATTTTAAATTATACTTATATTTGATTGTAAAACGAAGTACTGACAACAGTGGTCACTAAAACTATTTGGTATCAAGTACGGCACCCAGATACTTCACGTTGTCCACCCACAGCACCATTTTTCAATCAACTATAATACTACAAGATGTCGATATCAATTCAGTATCTGATTAAAAATACGTATGACCACAGCAGGATTGAGATGATTAAGATCAGATTTTAATTAGTATGATTTTTTTTTAAATAAAATGATTAAAGAGTTTTAAAATTTTAACACTTAAAATGTATTTGTTCATAAAAAATTAAAACCCAGACGCTTTTTTATCTGGTTATCGAATCAAAAAAATAATTTAAATCTTGTTTGAAAATAGTAAAATTCAGCAATACCACAATGACTGTTATAGTCAGCGGTAAATTAAACACTTTCAAGAAATTTTCAATTTTTACGACCTCTATTATTGTTATAGTGAGAAAATAATGGGTTTTAGGTCTTTTGTAAAAGAAACTTTTATTAAATAAAATACCATCCAGATTAGACGACTAGTGATATTGTATTGTTATTATGCTTTTATGTTATTTTATTTATACATAAAAATTCTTACCGACAAAAAGAAACAATGATTTGTGCCCTGAGGATGACAATAAAGATTGTCGAAACGTTGGCTTAAAATACATTAGTTTTTTTTGCAAAAGACCTAAAACCCATTATTTTCTCACTATAACTTTCAAGAAAGATGATTGCAAAAAATGAGAGATATTCAATTCTCTCAGAGACATCCTTTAATAAATCATCATAGCTAAAGTAGCGACTCCAGTTCTACAATATGTAATTAATTTTTTCTGTAATCAATAAATTAATAATTATAAATATCTTTGCTTTGTTTCAGATAGGAATCTACAGGGTGTGCAAGAGTGAACCACTGGCCAAATAAACATAAATAATTACTAGATAAATCAATTATTATTATTCAAAAGTGGGATTAACGAAATTAAAGATTAATTAATAAGGATAATAAATATTCTTTATTATAAAACAAGAATAATGATAAATAATATAAATTTAATAAAAATGGAAAGATTGTTATATAAATGTTATTATATTATAAATGTTAGTGACTGATCTCGTCTTATGCTCATTTTTTAATGTACCTATAATTAATGTAATATATATATACATATATATACATGTCAGGCAATGTTAATTATATTAATATATAAAAAATGAATATGTATACAGGGTGAGTCAAAGTGACTTGATGACTACCTATAAGAGAATTATGTTGACCCTGTAACTAAGAACTATGTGATAAAATCAAGAAACAATTTTGTTGCATTTTGAAAAACCTTAAATTTTGATATTTTTGGCTGTCCTTCATAATCAAAATAGACAAGTTAAATTTTTAATGCTCATGGTGTTTAACGCCGTCTAACACACAATATCATCAATGTGCAAACTTACGTTGGTTATATCTGTTCGTAACAAGAAGTGTTGACTATTTATGCTATGTTTCTTTGGCACGCCCCGTATATGTGATACATACAGGTGGTTTCAAACAAGATGGATCATACCTTTAATATGCATTTTTAATGCAACTTGAGTACCTCCATGGTAATTATGATATTTTTTTAAATATATGAATCAACTTTTTTGAAACACACTGTTTAATTATTATTGTTATTTTGTTTTTCTTTCTATAGTATATATTATATACGGGAGGTTCAGAAATGATAAAAATGGCATGTTATTTTAAAACGTTATATAAAAACAATTAAAGTAAATACAATTTGTTATGTTATGTTATGAAGTTAGCCTTGAGCTTTATTTTTTTTCTCTAACTAGAAGTGAATATATTTGAAAATCAATTTCCACGATTAGATTAAAACCTTCAGATGATAAAGTCAGAATTCAAAAATATTGGTTTTGGGCTATATTTTAAATAACATATACACATTTATTTATATGAAATAAATATTAAACTAAAACCTTGAACTTTAATCTAATAAGGTCAATGTCAATGATTGTATAACCAATTTTTAACTTATTTCAAATGTTACAAAGTATCATGTCTTTTATTTTCTGGACGTCACGTATGCATATTTTCATAGGACTAAAACAAAAAATTTAAGAAACACATTGGTGCCATTTTTGTAAGAGTTAAGTTATGGTAAATAAAATAGATTGTTGTTTTAAGTTTATAGGTGTATAGTTAAGACCAAAAAAAGTTGTGCCGCTTTTTTAAAATATTTTTAATTAATATTATTTTTTTGTTTTTCTTATTGTAGTTAGTATAAGGCAGCTCGGGATTTTTTTTGTTTTCTCTGAATTCAGTTATAATTTTTAATTGTTTTAAATAATGTGTTCCTCATAATGTCTTCATGATAAGAATAGTTTTTTTTTTAATTATATACAGAATATATCAATAATGTTGGTTACGGCTTTTGATGAAAATTAATTAAGTAAAAGTATTTTTATAGAACAATATACATAAGTATTGTTATTTTTTAAATTTTTTAACGATTTCACAATTTTAACTTTGTATCTTCAGTTTAACTTATCGAGTCTATTGTACTTCAAAACTGAAATATGACACGAACGGCTCACTGTGGGCCAGTGTCCCTCTAAAATGTTGAAAAACTACTAAAAACGCCTTTTATTGTTTTTGTTGTCGATATTACGTTTAAACAAACCTGAACAAATAATTTTAATACTTTTACTATTCGAGTAGAACAAAGTTTTAATGTTTGCTACAGCGTCTCACCCGTGTAGGTATCGCGGCACTATTATAAAGTTTCTTATTTTTTATTTTTGGGAAAATGTATTGTGAATTAAAAGTCTTGGAATGCCCAAACTTACTTTTGTCACAAAATTTTAAATAATTAATTTTATTTTTGTACCTATTATTATATTTTATAATTCAAGACCAATAAAACATTTTTTTTTTTAATTTAAATAACCGAACGAAATGTACTTATAATTAAACTTTCTTAGGAAAAGAACATAATTTTAAATTACTATTAATAACATTTGATAAATGTACAATGATGAACAAAACTTTAATCGGACGAGAATGCTTCCAAAAGACTTAGGGCATCAGGGGCAAAACTTTTCTTTCGTGTTGTTATTTACTTCTTAAACTAGTGCTTACGAAATCTGATGAATTATGTGAACGTATAACCACCTCCAACAAAAATATCTGATTTGTCAGAAAGTCAGCGAAAAAAAAATCTGGAGATACCTATGTCTACATGTGATGTCACTTTAATAGTACATCCACTTTATATTATTATAGCCAGTCATTATGCCAACAGAAAATGTCATTTTATAGGCTAAGACTATTTACAAAAATTCATTAAAATGGAGTAACACATTTTCGGGAAATTTAAGAAGAACCAATATTTTTTAAAAGCTTTAAAAATATTTAATATCTTCTATAGGCTAAACGAAGCAATTTTGAATATAGCTAAGTTGACTTAAATCGACCAATTTTGACGTCAGTGACCTGTCATTTTTCGGACAACTTGTTTATTTCAAATCTACAATATTAAGTATACCCAAAAGACACGTTAATAATAATTCAACGTTTTAAGGAGGTTTTGGCCCACAGTGCGACTGTTAAAAAATAAGAAAACTCTAATTAAAAATGTGAAGATTACAACGAAAAGATAATAATACAATAATTTTTATTTCCATAATGAATATTTGTTCTCCCGAAGAGATTAAAAATTTATTTAAAACGCAAAAAAATGAACGAGAATTAATATACATAAATATATAACTTTATTTTGTAAATAATGAAATTAGGCAAATAAATAAAAGGGGTGCTTTGTATGTACCATTTAATTAATTCATAATAATTATTATTTTATTGAGTTGTTGATTTATTTTTTAAATAATATATTAGATTATTATAACAAACATATTAAGATTTTATTTTAATGCCATATTATGTTTTATTATAAGCATACAATAGAAACGGCTAAAATAGTAAATACGAGAATAATTAATTTTGGAAGTGTTTTTGCACTTTGGCAACTAAGGATTTGGAAATACATAAAATAAATTGAACATCAGCACGGGTACACTATTAGTAAACTGCAAAATGGCCTCCAAAAAGTGTGTCTTGTAGCAACATTAAGTCTGGTTGTGTCATTATGTGAATTCATGACTAAAGAATTTATTCTGACTGTCCAAGTAATATTTGTTACTGTATTTACAATTTCTATATATGTTTCTGTGTTATTTGTTAACTGTGCTTTACCAATAACCTTTCGTATCTTTACTAAATGTTATGTGTCTATGATAGTTATACCTGCAAGTATAAGTATATTATTCTAATAATAGTCGGAGTTAACCACACCAGCTTAAATACAATACACACTTTATATTCGAGATGCATTAAGATTGCTACACACAATGATATTTATAATAACCGAATGTCGTCATTATAAAATCACTAATCCCACTTACAGTACTTTTGGCGCACAGGTTATGGTGCAGTTAGTCTGATTGAGTAACAATTAGAATCCCTTAATTTATAGACAAACAGATGCTGTTGGTTGTTCTGATGGTTGGGGAATCTCACTATTGCCATGTTTACTATTGATATAAAAATTGGACTTCAGTGTCAAAATATCAATGTTTTGACAATACTGTAAATATCATACTGTCAATTGATGTTAGTGATGCCTAAATTTGAAATTATTTTTAATATATTGTTTTTAAATACAAATTAAACGAAAAAATACGTCAATTACATATTTAATAATAGTAAAAAAAGATTGTATGAAATTTTGATAGTGTGTAATTATTGTTGTCAATTACTTTATTATTATTAAGACTATTTTTATTCTAGTTTTTGGTGAATTGGCATGGTGGTATCGAATGAATTTCATGCATAGTAATTACTTACACATTTTGTTAAACATTCGTAATATATTTTAAATCATTCATTTAGCGGGATTTAGTTTTAGTATACGCTTGCCCCACATCAATTTCATCTACAAGATTCGCTTCTAGACATAGAATCCCCGCTCGTCATTAGTGCTCATCTGGAGTAATTCCATTAGAAAATTCTATGGCAGAAACTATTCCAAAAGGTCTAGTCTTGTTTGTATCCGTGAATTCATTTTAGCCATTAGATTTCCCGGAAATCAATTCTAATCAAAATGAAAATAACCTCATTACGAGCTGTAACCGGAAAACTCAAAATAGGATTCAAATACCGACTATAAAATATGTTTTATCGTTTACATATACAACAAAAATCCTTTCATTGTATGTATGAAGTTTGGCTTGGCTCGGTATTAACTGAATAAACGTTCGTTCATTTTAGTAAATGCACTAGAAATTATTTATTAAAGAGGTTTGAAGAAAAATAGATTAGTCGTGGTCTTTAACTAACCTAACTAGTTGAAACGGAAAAACAAAATTAATAATTGAGGCCGCTGCTGCAGAAATTATTTAGTCTGATCCAACCGTTTTGTTCAATTTTTTAATTTGCTAAAAAATTCAGGTCTTTTGCCTTAAGCAGGATCAGCAGTTTTATGAATGTTAGTTCCCATTTTTGGGAGTACTAATAAGTCACAACAATACTGTACTGTACGGATATGGATGGTCCTTTAGCGTTGATGTATTAAAACTTAAAACGTTAAGGTGCTAGTTTGAAGGCCATAACATTGAAATCTCGTGTTGTCATTCAACGCAAAAAGGCGTATTGATTTGTTCTGTGTAAAATTGCAATGAATTTCTTCCCTTACATGTCTTGTCTTAACTTTAGGATTATACGTTTTATTCAATTGCAATGATATTTAGCATTCCGGAATTAGAGCTTGACACCCACAAAACTCATACCTTTCAGTAAACTGGAAATTTTAATCATTCGTTACATCTAGTTTTGTACTTCATTCAATTCAATCATTAATTGTATATCATCAGTCGACTAAAAGATGTATTTGTCCCACGGAACACTGTTTATGTTATTTTACAAAATAATTGAATATTTAAGAGAATGTAATGCTAACAAGGTTACCTATTTAAAATAAGCATGTAGGAAAAAATCATTTTCAGTGATCGTGTTAAAAATACTTTGAGTTTTTCATATTTTTTTAATTATAGAAAATAAATGTGTTTTTATTTAATTTGTAAATATATTTAAAATTAAACTATATTAATAAATATTTGCTATGTCGGGTGCCTCAAAATAAGTTTTGTTAAAGTTGTTCATTTCTTCCAGTGTTGTTATAATAGACCAAGAGCTAGCTTATGCCACAATATTGGAATTTAGTATTTATAAAATTAATTTTTTAAAATTGACATTTGTTAGCTCTTAGTTCACTACGATAATGTAACATTTTTAATTTTGAATTACTAAAAACAATTTTTATTATGTATTTAAAATCACGTTATTGCTGTTTCATAAAAATAAAATGAATACGAAAATTGACCAATGTATTGTTTTATTTCTTACCTATGCTGGTCGCCTCCAATTTATTTGTTATTGTGTATTTAGAAAATTTAAAACATTTTTCAACATACTAAGAATACTTGCCAGTAATTCGACAAAAAAAAACAGTAACATTGATGTTAATTGACTGCGCCAATCAATTTCAATCTATCAAATTTGTTGAAGTTCCTTAACATGAATCTAGTGATCTCGGCATTTGTAAAGTTACAAATGCCGATGGCAATGCCTTAGAAGCTAGGCGGTTGTACACTGAGAGATTTCCTCAGCGTATGGCTCCTGATAAAAAATTTTCGAAAGCATTCATCGACGCCTTCATGGGACAGGCACAATAAAAGGAAGTGGCCAAAGACAGCAAGAACAGTGAGCTGGAAGAGGTGGTGAATATGGTTGGGAAAATCCAGTTACTTCTACTCGAAGAGTTGCTAAGGTTTTGAATGGAAGTAATAGTACTGTTTGGCGCATTCTTAAGGACAATTTGTTATATCCATACCACATCTAATGCGTTCAAGCACTTCTTCCTCATGATTTTCCTCCACATATGGCATTCTGTCAAGGGCTTTGCACAAAATTTTTGAAATTCCTCAACTACCGATGTTGATTTTGTTTATTGATTCATAATAATTATTTAGGCGATAGTTGAAGATGATTTTCAATCCTGTATAGGTACACACTCACACATTTTCCAATGCTTGGACTATGTTATATTCACAATAACCATTCTACATTTTGTTAAACATTCGTAAAATATATTTTAAATCATTCATTTAGCGGGATTTAGTTTTAGTATACGCTTGCCCCACATTAATTGCATCTACAAGATTCGCTTCTAGACATAGAATCCCCGCTCGTCATTAGTGTTCATCTGGAGTAATTCCATTAGAAAATTCTATGGCAGAAACTATTCCAAAAGGTCTAGTCTTGTTTGTATCCGTGAATTCATTTTAGCCATTAGATTTCCCGAAAATCAATTATAATCAAAATGAAAATAACCTCATTACGAGCTGTAACAGGAAAACTCAAAATACGATTCAACTGTTTATTGATTCATAATAATTATTTAGGCGATAGTTGAAGATGATTTTCAATCCTGTATAGGTACACACTCACACATTTTCCAATGCTTGGACTATGTTATATTCACAATAACCATTCTATATTTTGGTATAAACGTCGAAAAATAAAATATTTATGATGAAAAGTTGGACCTAGACATTCCTAGAAAATACAAACTGAGAACATTGGTCATACCGGTGGAACTAATCTGTTTTCCTTTCAAACTTTGTGCAAACTTTTTAAACGTGATAAATTCATCCTTGGTTTACAAATTTTATTTTATTTTGCATATGAAAATTATTTAAATTAAGTGAATCACAACAATGTCTATAAACAAAGTTTTGTGTTTTGTAGGTGAGAAAACTTTAGCTCGAAAATACAATATGGTTTAAAAGTTTTGATTAAAAAGTACTTTTTTGAGATATGGTGTCTTAAAGAAATTAAAAAAATCCGACAGTTAAGAAGTTTCATTATTAGTATATAAGATGCTTTGGAAACACAAGTCAAAATCTATAAGATTACCAATAACTGAAAAATCATTATATCTAAGCTATTAGCAAAAACTGCTGCAACGAAAATTAGATATAGCAAAGAAATAACATTATCTGAGTAGCAGTCTTAGAATTCAGCAGAAATGACGGCATGAAAAATGAACGAACGATTTGGCCTCAATATCTTTTTAATTTCAGAGAATAATTATATGTTCCTAAATTACATGATCTAATGAAAAATATATCATCATATCTTTTCTCGCCTCGCAAGTAGGAATTTTCTACGTCGTCAAATTTCTATACCATAGATATGCTTTAGAGTAATTTTTTATTACAATCTTAGTCCGATATCATTAATAATTAATTTTTGTCATGTAGTATGGAAGCAGAAATAATTGAATACTTCCTTTTGTATTTTATAAATTTTCCCCATACTGTTCTCAAATCGCTTTTTCGTGGGGATGTAGATGTGCAGAATTGGAATAAGGAGAATTTCATGATTTTTAACTGCACTTGGAAGTTTAATTTAAACTAACTTTGAGGTTTCCCTGTTAGTCTATATGCAATCAGAAGCTATTACGATTCCCGATCATGATTTTAAAAAAGAAAAATACACAATAATAATTTTAATTAACAGTTTTATTAATTTTAAATAAAAATTTTCACTACACATTACTCTAATTATTAATTCTAAGTTGCAATATAGCTTTTCTTTGACGATTGTTTGACCACTGATGATGGAGCTTGAAGCTCCAAAACATGGTTGGTAGTTAATATATTTGTTTTGTTTCGTGGAGGATTGACTTTCATTGCTATTAAATAGAATTTACTCCACTCCAGAATGGACTATTTCTTTAAGATATGCATAACGTTGCGAATACATACGTAACTTTTGGGTCTCACTGCATAGTTATACTATTTCGTATTAGTCGATCGTATGGATTATGTCGATTAATATTTTCTCAGTGAACTAAATCAAATAGTATTCTCAAAGAAATATTGAAGGGGGCTACTGACCTTAATAATTGTAATTGTGTAACTATTTACTTATATTTTCTAATACAGGCCTGGAACAAGATCACCTTTCCCCCTCATCGAATTGCTTTTTCACTACGTACATTATACAATTTTATTTTTATTTTATTCCATTTTTTTTTAATGGTGAACAAGAAGCTGTGTGACGTGGATTAATCATCAGCGTTTTCTCAATATGGAGAACTATTCAAAAAGCACCCAGATTCTTTTATGAAATTTCGCTCACTCACTTCCATTTGAACGAAGAATAGATTGTTCTTCACAAAGTTTTACAGTATTATAGTGGATGAGCGTAGTAGTATTGTCGCTTCAGAAAGTTTCGGTATGGTTTTTAATCTTATTGCTAGCAGCTCTATCTCGAAAACTAGTCATGGTACGGTTTTAGGATTTTTTTTTGTTTTAGTAAAAGCGGACAAGGGAAATCGCTGGAAAATAGTTTTAGTTTCCTAAAATGACCGCTAGAGGGCGTAAATCTAACTCTAAATTGAAAAACACTGTTTTCATAAAAATATACTTATATTATGTAAGTGTTAAACTTAATGAGGATGATCTAAGTACAATTCTAAAACTTTTTCATATAAATCTTTTGTCTCTATCTTCTTAAATAAATGGTGGAGGAGCCGGAGAATGTTGGTTTGTAAAAAGTTGTCTAACTTTCTTATGGATAGACCGATTTTAATAAAATTAGGCTCAGTATAAAGGTAATTTTTATATTCTATGAAACGATTATAGCTCAATTCCTATTTTTCTCGAGATTTCTTAGGCAGCAGATTTAACGTAGCCATATTTGCAGCTGCTACAACTTCAAGTGGCGCCCGCAAATGGCTATATTCTCACCACTTAATCATGTTATTGGTTTTCGAAACTTATCACAATGGACGCCTATAACATATAATAATAGTGATCTTGTCTGAATAAGTGAAATTTTGCCGGTGCGCACAAGAAATATTAAATTTACCCAGAAAAGAACATTGGAACACGTAAATTTTCGAATAAAAGGCCAAATGAAAATAGTATTCATATGCATTTTGGATTATTGTTATACCAATTAAAGGTACTTCAGGATTATATCCTAAATAAGACAAAAATTTTGTTTAATAATTTATAATTAAAGAGATTAAACACAATAAACCAACAAAACCAGAATTAAATTGTACTTTACTGGAGCTGTTAGTAAAGAAATCCTCAATAATTTCATACCAATGTCGTCCATTTTCTGTGTTAACCATTGCAAATGTACTGTTTTGTGTATTATTTTCAATACATTCGCTGATCCAATCGATATATCTGGCTACATTGGTATAAACACCTGGATAATTTTGGGCGCAACCCATGCCAAAAGATACGACACCGGCTAGCTCATTGTTGATCACAAGAGGGCCTCCAGAATCACCCTAAAAAGTATAAATTTTTGTACGTGTTGATTATTTTTTTCAGAATCTGTTCAAATTATGCCAGTCTAGAAGGCTTCCAGCAAAACCTATAAAATTGAATAATGTAATATCGGACAGAATATAATTAACTTCGCCACAACGTGCATCTAAGCATAGTTTTACCTATACACCATACCCCGGACTGCATCTCAGGGTAAGGGGAGCATGTAATTCTGGTCATATCGAAAACTTGCAAGTGGACAGCAACATACAAATAAGTTTTTCTGATCTTACAATTATTTGATTGATTGATTACCAACAGAAGTTAGAAACCTAAATAAGGTTCAATTAAAAAAACACCTTTATAACACCTTATTAGCGAACCAAAGGGCGAACCATTAAAATAGGTACATTCAATAAGCGGGATAATTAAAATGACCCATGCAGCTGTGTTTTTCTTTGTCTTTTTTTTTATTTATTTACACATCAGTGTTTTTTTTTTTTTTTTGAAAGGGTCCGTATGACTTTAGTCCCCGGTTTCACTGCAGCCTCATGGGCTTATTGTGAAAATCCCCGTATATTATTCCACCCAATCCAGCAGCCCTGTACCCTCCACTAACTTGTGGAGTTCAGTTAAGTGTTGGGTGTCAATATCTGCTGGCGCAATCAGCGCATGCCCAAAAATAGCGTGTCGTCTTCGTTGTAGAACTACACACTCACATATTACATGGTAAGCTGTTTCAACTGCCCCATTACACAATCTGCATTGCAGGTCCCCATTGTACAGCCCCATCTTATTTAGGTGGTCTCTCAGAGCGCAATGCCCAGTAAGGAGTCCCATAGTTATTCGTATCTGACTCCTGCTTAATGATAGCAGTTTTTCAGTGCGTTTTGTTGCTGCACCAGGTATAAACCTCTTCCCATGCTCCTGCTTGGGAATATGTTCCCAATATCTCTGGTGCTCGCTTTTGGCCCAGCACTTGAGGAGTTCCCTAGCCGTTCTTTTAGACAAGCCCAGCGCAGGTTCCGTGCCAGTATATGTGGTTTCAGAGGCTTGTCTAGCCAGCCAATCCGCTCTCTCGTTGCCTTCTATTCTCGAGTGCCCCGGGACCCACACTAGATTAACCCTATTGTGGTCCGCCAAGGCCCTAAGTTCTGTTTGACATTCCCATACCAGTTTGGTTGTAACCTTGGGGCTTCTCAGAGCCTTTAAGGCCGCCTGGCTATCTGAGCATATATTGATTCGTTTGTTTGTATAAGCCCTCAATCTGTTTAGTTTTGCACACTGTAGAATTGCAAACACTTCCGCTTGAAATACGGATGTGTTTTTCCCCAGTGAGAATCTTAGATTCGTGTTCCTTGTCTCACTGCATATTCCTGCACCACTTCCACTTTCGGTTTTTGACCCGTCCGTAAACCAGGTTATCCCTCTCAGTGTCCGTATGCAGTCTTGATCAAGAACTTCGCGGTCCACAATATGCACTTCGAAGTTTATGTCAAATTCAAATTTTGGTATGATGAGGTCCATGGGCATGTTTATGATGCCATCCCCAATGCATACCCCAATTTTGGTATGTCCCCGATAAGTGGGTACAGTTCCTACCAACCCTCGCAGTCTAATGAATGCCGCCCCCGCCTCCATCCTTACCATGATGTACAAGGGTGGGAGGTTTAGCAATACTTCCATTGCGGCTGTCGGAGTAGTTCTAAAAGCGCCCGTCATTGCTAAGCAGGCAAGCCTCTGTACCCTGCCCAACTCAGCAATGGCGGTATGCTGTTCCGCTTTCGTCCACCAAATCAGCGACGAGTATGTTATCATAGGTCTAACTACCGCAGTGTACAACCAGTGCATCATCTTTGGATTTAGTCCCCATGAGAGCGTCTGTGTTAGTAATCTATTGTTATCTGCGCGAATTGATTGTCGTTTATTTGTTATTGAAAATATTTTATTATTATAAACATATTAATTACGAGTATTAATAATTATTTTACCTGACAAGCATCTTTTCCACCATTTTCATAACCAACGCACAACATGTTCTCGGTTATATTAATTATTTCCTTATACAAATCATAACATGTTGAGAATTTTGTTATAGGAATATCGACTTTTCTTAAGATGATGGAAGCTTGACCGTTTTCCTTAAAAAATATGCCAATTAAGTAAATCAAACAATTTTAGTTGTAAAACTTACAGTTTCATATCCCCAACCGCTGACTGTACCAATTGCACCATTTTCCACATATATATTCTTTCGAAGTTTTATCGGTTTTATGGTATCACTTAAGGGCAGTGGCTCGCAAAGCTTAAAACATACAATACTTCTGGATAAATCATGCGTCAACTTTATAGTAGCTAACGCTTCCCTGATCATCCTGTCATATTCTGCGTTCAACTGACAGGATCTGGAGGGATGGATCAAAGAAAAAAATAGGGTACTATTTGAAATAAGAAAGTTGGACCACGCCAATACTTTCTGACATATGATATGTAGGATAGAGCTTTTTAAAAAATTTATTTTCAACTATTCAACTTTTACACATTTTTCTAAAACGTCAAATGAAAAAGTTACACTTACTTTTAATACAGCTATATCATTATCTAAAGTTAAAACGCTGTAATTTGGATGAATGAATGCGTTGCAAACATTTTGTAACACTCCAAAGCTTCTATAATCCAAACTGCCAACTCTAACCTGATACAGAGTATGGTCTAACCTAAAACCATGCAAAATAACGTCAAAAGTGGTGACCATCGGACTTTTACTCGAGAGTTGTAGATTTACCCTATGTTTATGCAATGCGCAGCTGTCAATATATAGCTGTCATCTATGATTGTGCCACCACAGAAATGCTGATTCCAAATTTGGAATGACACTGAGTATGACAGATCGGATATATTTGAGACAGGGACTCCACCAACTATTCTATAATCGATATTCTGGTTGATTGGGTCGGCTGAAAGTAAAATTAATTAACTAATTTAATTTTTTTTATTTCTAATTATGTTGTATTTATTTATTTATTGTAGACACTGGAGAATCAATTGCGGTGTCCTGCTCAGTTACGATTATATGTTGTTTGTTTTGTTTATGTATTATTATACATATACAGGGTGTTTCAAAACGATGCGGCAATATTTAAGGGGATTTTATGAACAACACAAGACACAAATAGATTGTCAAATAATCATAAACAATTGTCAGCAACGACGAAAGAATGTTTTTGCAAAGGCTACTACTCTGCATTCAGTCAGATAAGTGCAAAACAATGGCGATATTTAATTTAATTTTAAATAACAGCTAAAAACACTGAAAACTTGTTTAAACCATTACATGTGATAGACCACCTATTTTCGAATTGAAAATGGTTTTAAATTTAACAATAAACAATCCAGGCCCGTATTAAAAAAAAAACAAGTTAATGATGGTTTTTCAGAAACGAAAAGTCGTAGTGAAAATTTGTAAACGTCTTATTCTCCTCAAAAAGTAACAATGAAAAGTGGTTTAAATTTTAAATCTGTAAAAATAGTGTCAGAAATAAATGAAAACCAAAATAGCAAAAAAAATTTTTTCTCGAAAACGGCTAAAGTTAGTTTACTTTTGAAAACACCATTTAAAAGGTGTTTAAATCATACAACTTTTCTCTAATTTAACCGTCATTGTAACTTCTACCATTTCCAGGATTCCAATGCTATCCCATTCTTATCTTGGACACAGTGTATTAATTCATGGCCTGCGACGAAACCGGTGGCCTTAATAAAGCAAAATTGTGAGAAAAAAGTCTTATTTTTGATTTGAAATTTATTATAAAAATAATTTGTTAATCTAAGTAAATATCAAGCCAACAACAAAACACAATAGTTTTGGTAAAAGAAATCAAAAAACCTACTTACATTTGATAAGCACAATAAAATACATGAACATTAAAGTTTTAGCTATTTCGAACTGTTTAAATAAAAATTTCTTTTTCTCATTTTTCATTGTTAACAATTAAATTAAACTATTAAGTCTTGTTTTAACAAATCTTGTTCGCATCTTATTATTTTTTTATACCGTAATATTATACTGTTAGCTTACCATGTGATAAAATTGATAAGATTGGGAATGTTGACTTAAAGATTTTAAAGAGATTTACCACTTTGTGAAATAGACAATAACTTTTTGATCATCTAATTAAATATAATTAATATGATAATAGATTGTTCTATTTAATCAGAACAGATTTTTCTCCGTATTATAGGTATGTATAGTTATTAATATTTTAATTATAGTACGTGGGCAATGTGAATATATTTCAGTAATAGGGGTCTAGTAGTAGATCTAGAATGTGCATTAGTGTAAAAAATGCATATCCTCGCTGGTGGCCTTATGTGTTAAATTTCAAGTGGCTCTAACAGATAGACACCCTCATAAATAAATACGCCCCCTTTAGCAAAAATCTACGCAAGTAGCAAAGCCCACAATAAACGTCAACTTATAAATACTTATTTAGATTTTTGTATGGAAAACTGTTTTTATGCGAGCATTTTCCATATTATTTTCACACATACAGAAAAACAACTTAACTTATAATATGCTATAGTTGATCAATAGAATTCTGTGGAAGACCTTTCGCATCTTTCATATACAATTTCAACTACAAACTAACTTTTAGATACTGACATTCTGTAAAGTCAGAGCTTATAGTATTGATTGAAGAAACTGTTTCTTTTTTTTGTACATAACAATACAATAATGTGATCTATTAAACGTTGGCAGCGTTAGAACGGACATCTGAATACGATTAAGATTTTCTTAATTCAATCATAGCTGCAGATGAAAATATAAGCCGGAAACTAAGGGACAATCTGCAGAATGGAAGTCAAAAGATGAGTAAAAAGAAGAAATTACATTTTCAGAAGTCTATATAGAAACAAGTCAATGTTGATAACTTTCTATAATCCCAAGGGATTTAGTTCCAGAAGTGGAACTGTCAATGAAGAATACGTTTTACAAGTTTGGCATCATTTGTGGTTGAGAGTTCTTCGTTTTAATTGCATGAGCGTGTGACTATGTTCTTTTTTCAAAACTGAAAATTGCAATAAAAGGAGGGTTTTACGATGACGTTCCAGCTATTCAAGCACCATGACACGGATGCTAAAGAACATCCCAAAAACTACGGATAAATTCGTTCCAACAACGTTAAATGAGTCTATTTTGAATAAATATTAGCTTTGAAACATAATACCATGCTTGTTTAATTATATAACGAAAAAGTTCAGTTATTTTTTGATCACACTGTGTATGTAGGTAAGAACTGTAAATAATAAATAAAACTTTTCTGTCGTATTTTGAGAATATCTTATCTACTTTTCATTTTCCAGATGCAATAAAAAAAGCCCATTCCTAGTACCTAATTCTAGTTAACAAAAAGCAAAAACCAATTTATCAATAAAAATAATGTTAATTAGGTATTTTTCATAATTTATGTATTTCGTATTACCATTTTAAAATAATATTTCTACTTAGTCTAGAGAGAGAAAAAAAATAATTAACACTGTTTATTTATTTTATTTACTTATCAGATATTATGTTTGTGAAAAGTTGTGTAGTGCAAACGGCAACCAGGATGCGTTTTGTAATAGTTTTATTAAACTCATTATTCATTTTAAGGGCCGGTAAGTTAGCTTTAATTATTAAACAACAATAATATGTAAAAAAAAATCGGTTGTGTCGTCCCAAAACTTTCCCGACATGATAATAATATAAAATACCTATATACAGGGCTATGTATTATTACAAATTGTAACCGAGATACAGGGTGTTCAAAATTAACACCTGATGATGGTTTTTTGTGCATATTAACCAAACGTCATCATCATCAAGATGACAGTATATTGTCAACAATGTTCTTTCGACATAATGCATTCCATGGCAATCCAAGATTGCGTACAAAAATTTTTGAATAAGTAATATTTTTAATATTGATTATGAGGTCAATTTTTAAACTCAATTTACTCAAAAAATAAAACAAGATGATCTTTTTTAAGCAAATTACATATTTTTTTATTATATGAACGCAAAAAGTGAAATATTCCAGCAACAAAAAAGTTGGGGCGTTATTTCCCCCGCCCCCTCTAGTTTCATACGCTCATGACTATAATTTTGGAAATCCTTCTGGTTTGACTTACGAATTGATAAAAAAATCAAATACATGTGTAAAATTTCATTGATGTGTCTAAAAACGTTTCGTTAATATTCACAAAAAACCATCATCAGGTGCTAATTTTCACCGCCCTGTATCTCGGTTACAATGCGTTTGCGAGACTATGTTTATAGGAACTTTTGTTCTTAAAATTTATTGTTCTATCACCTGCATTAATTTGTAATAACACATAGGGAACACCCTGTATAAAGAGTAACGTTTATGACATTACTGTAAGGCACCGAAAGAATTGAAATTAAATTCTAATAATACCGATAGGTATCGGACTCTTCTAGGCAATGCAGCCCACATGGCAGTGGACCCGAGGATCGTAGGTGGAATAACTGCAAATATTAACGACTACCCCTACCAAGTATCTGTTATGGTAGATAATTCGCATTCATGTGCTGGATCGATTCTTACTGTTAATTACATTTTGACAGCTGCCCACTGTACATACGAGTAAGTTTTACTTTTTTCTCAAATTGCAATAATATATTTATTTCATTCAGGGATTCTCAAATCGTATTTTTAAGGTCGATTGAGAGCCAAATGAGTGTAAGAGCTGGTTCTTCATATCGAACTAGCGGTGGACAAATTATTGGGGTTTATAAGATCTATCAACATCCAAGCTTCAACCCGGATACATACGATTACGACGTTTCTGTGTTGCGACTGTCTTCATCATTGGTATGAATCAAATATTACACAAAACCCATTTATTGCTAGAGTATAAAACAACAAGGTGCGAAGGTAGTAAAGTATTAGAGTGCTGAGAATCCTAAGTGAATGATCGATAGCCGATCAACTCAATACCCTGAAAAAGTTAACGTCCGAGCCGCTGTTCTTGATATAATCATTCATTGTTTTTATTCAAGGGAATCTCATTACTGAGAATGCCATTCAGGAAATGATTTGGAACGCACCTGGTTCTAGCACGATGGAGCTCCTCTGTATCGAATTGCCACAGAGATCTGGCTTGATTATTTATTGTGGGGCCAATTAAAGATAAGGTGTATTGCATAAAACCTGTAAGAACTGAAACAACGTATCAGGCAAATGATAGCAAATATTGATCCCAATTTGTTCGTATAGCGCGTTTAGCACCGTACATTATCAAAATGTTAATTGTGATTATTTTAATCACTTGCTTTCATAGAAAATACAATCTTGCTCGACTCATTTTATACTGTTTAATTTTTTTAGACACTAGGAACTGGAATAGCAACAATTAGCATGGCTTCAGCCAATTCTGATATTGTGAGTGGAGCATCCTGTATAGCAACTGGCTGGGGACAGACCGCTTCAAACGGGAATTTAGCTAATAAGTTACAAGTAATTTGTAATAGCACTAAGTTTCGTTTTCTATTACCAATGTCACTGTATTTTAGATGGTAGTCCTTCCAGCTATAACAACTACACAATGCGGCAACTACTACGGAACAGGTACCTATGGGATAACTGCGAGAATGTTTTGTGCCGGGTATGACAATGGCGGTAAAGATACTTGTCTGGTTAGTCCATGAATTTATTTGTCTGTTTATGAATTTCAGCGTTTAAAGACTAAAGATAAACATCTGAAACTCATTTATTAAACATTTCTTCTTTTGGTTTAAAGCTCTCTCATTTTTTATTGATTCCAAGCATTATCTCAATAAATATCAGTATCTAAGCTAGCATCACGTAATGTTACTTCTTTCAGGGTGACTCTGGTGGTCCTTTGGTCTCCAATGGTGTACTTGTAGGTATCACTTCTTGGGGTGATGTATGTGCCAAAGCTAAAGCTCCAGGAGTATTTGTTAAAATTTCTTACTTCAGATCATATATTGATGGTATTCTTGCTAATGGATAAATAAATAAAAGAGTACATATTTATTCACTTATTTTAATGATAACATTTTACTAGACTCCTGTAGAATTTTTTATCCATCCTCTTAAACTGGTGATGTTTGTGTAAACACCAGGATAACCTGGAACTCCACATCCAATTCCCCAGGATACCAACCCATATAAGAATCCGTTATTCGCAGTCAATGGACTGCCTCCGTCTCTATTACACGCGTCCCTTCCCCCATAAGGTGATCCAGCACACAACATTGTGTCAGACACTAAATTTCCTAAAAAATACATCAATTAAATTGCAGCGTTGCATATACAAAGAAAAATGGTAAACACTTACCATACACTACTCTACACGTGACTTGGCTGATAACCGGTATTTTAATCTCTCTCAAGACATCTGAAAGATTTTCTCCATTCGTCCCCTCTAACGTGTATCCCCAACCGGTCACTACCGTTGAAGTGCCCGGTTGAAGGCGAGACGACTCATCTGGAAGAGAGATAGGTTGAATTACAGGTGAGTCGGTGAAACTGTGAGATAAACGTAGTGCTGCGATGTCATTTTCAAAAGTCTGCCACACGTAGTTTGGATGCGTAATAACTCTGACTACACCTCGTACTTGACCATTGCGATTGAACCAGTTCGAACCGGCTCTAATTTGGAGCACATTTGGTGATATACTACAAACAAAAAAAAACGATAACTCTGTATAGTTTACACTTAAGTATACGTCTAATGTTTTTGTATATATAATAAACTAACTTGCACGAATTAAAAAAATCTCGTGACAGAAGTGGAATTTGAACCCACATCTCCCAATATCCGGTCAGGTGCTTTAACCAAAAAAGAAATGAGAGATGTGTCATATCAAATGCAACTGTGCTGTTAATACTTACACGTTTGGGCATTGTGCGACAGTCAATACCCATATATCTGAAATGAGAACTCCGCCGCACAAATAGGAAAACAAATACAAAACAGCGACTTGATGAGGATGACGGGATATGTCAGTAATTGTACCGCCGACTATATGAGTGTTGTGAGTTGGTCTTAAACTAGATCCTTGTGGAATAGCTAAAAATATGTTTATTAAATTATGATTTAAAAAACAAGGCATTTCTGCTAACTTACCCGATACAATTAGCAAACTGTTTAATAAAATAATGAACAGAAATATTTTGCCCATATCTTTTAAAATTAATTAAACAAAATAAAATTTGTAGTTACTGGTATATATATTTATTATATTTTAAAATATTTAAGTTATTAAAAATAATTTAAAGGATTAATCTTTATGAGTCCTGACAATATATTGATACTAAAAATGGATTAAACATTGTATATCTACATTTTGATATATTTCGGGTACCAATTATTCTCTATCAGAGGTGGTCCTAATGGGGATCGTCAAACTTGTTTTAGTTGGCAATAATTTAGATAAACATACTTCTGGATACTCAGGTGACGCTAAACCAACAAGAACGTCTTCGACGACTAATGGTTAATGGTCGATCACGATAAGGAGACCCAACACATAACATTCTACTGATTATTTAATTAGTACCTAAATATTATCATAAATATAGTTAAAGTATTAAATAGATTATGTTATCGTAAGCTATTTTGCAAGTCAAGAGCTGTTTATAATCCTAAAATTGTTGCAGTCTTTTTGAAAGAATGCGTCAGCTAATCTAGTTAGTTTTATAAACGAATCATCATTGAGCGGATGTAATATTTGGAACAAAGTATTGCTAGGCCTTCTTGGATATTCTGAATACTTTATAATGCCTCTGATTCTGATTGGACGTTGAGGTTCGACAAATCGTGAATGAGATCGTCTTGTATAGGTCTGAGTCTGGGTTTCCCTGAAATTGACGATAAACCATGAATTTATATTTTTAGATCAGCATCCGAGACTTATTGTGAAATAAATTTTAAATCAAATATCTCACTTTAGGTTTGTTTTTACGATTTGCCATCACAAAAACAAAGTAATTCTTCGTAAATATAATCAATTTGAGGTACGAAAAATATTGTTGATCATTGCGAAAATGTGAATATACCGAACTAAACACTTTCGCATACAATGATTTGTGTACCCGAAAAGGCGTGGAAAAAGAAGCATGAAAAACATTTCAATGGTAAAAACCGCATTAAATACAGGCTATAAATCAACAAAGTCGAAGACGTTTCCAAAACCATATTTATACGTTCCAGGTGTTGCAAAATCCGACTTCAATTAGTTCTTTAGAATCGCAACTCAAATTTGTTTAGGTAAGTTTAGCCTCCCTAGTTATATGCCTTGCGAGCCGCCACTGCGTTTTGCTACGATAAAGTTGCTTAAAATGAATTATTAATAACCATTTTAGTAATAAAGGTTAATTAATTAACAAACATTTTCAAGCATATACATAGCAGATTTTAGGTTTTACTCATTTAAGGCCGCACAAAGCAATGTATAGGACTTTTGTCAATGAAAAATTTTATTTGGGTATATCTAAGCAATTTATGTTTTGCAATCGCACACATTTTTTCCACCACCAATTTCCGGATAGCATAGTTTCTGACACACGGTGTAGATACAGCCAACATCTTGTAGAAACATATTTTTTAAATCAACTTTTCTGATGTATACCTACCTATGTAAGAACAATCAATAATAAATAAAACTTTTCCTTTCGATTTTGAGAATAGGTAGGTAGATATCTTATCTACCTCTCATTTTCCAGGTGCAATAAAAACGTTAAAGACAATCGACATGATATTAATTATTATTGATAAACTGTATTCGGTATTATCATTTTTTAAGATAATATTTCTCCTTAGTCTAGAGAATAAAAAAACAATTAACACTGTTTATTTATTTTATTTGATTATCAGATCGGTTTATGAAAAGTTGGGCAATGCAAACCGCATCCAGAATGCATTTAGTGATAGTTTTATTAATCTCATTAATTTTAAGGGCCGGTAAGTCAGTTGTAATTGAAATAATATTATGGCGATTTTATTTATTTTCAAAAAACAAAAAAAAAAAACACTAACATTAACATTTCTCATATTGAGACTAGTTTCGGCCCAAGCCATCATGAGCCTACGATCAAAATTAATAAATTTTTTGGGAGCACCGATATATATCAAGATCAAATGAATGACTAATTTTAAGAAGTTGTCATACTGATGACAAACAAAGGTTTTTGTTAAAGAACAATGATAAAGTTTTGCTACTTGATAATTAGGTATCGGAAATATATGTAAACAATGTTGTGGCTTTGACAAAAGTATATAAACAGATAATATTGACAGGTTTATGAGAACCGCAAATCAGGGCCGGAGCGACCAGGGGGGAAAGGGTAGGGGAGGCAAGAGGGCGCTGAATCGGCGAGATAGAGCGCAAAGTCGTAAAATAAAAAAAAACGCGTATTTGACAATATTTTATCTTGATATCAGCACCATAATCTAATGTATGTTTGTGCTTAATAACTTTGATGATTGTTTTTATTATGACATTGGATGTCACTTTTAAAATGTAACTACCTACCGATTTTGTGTTAGTATTTTGTTTTCTAAAGAATGGTTATAACAACTTTTAGTGTTCTGAGGAAGCAATAAAATATTGCGAAATGTCGACAATTTGAGATAATAGACATCTGTTGTTTTTTATTTTCACGATCCAAACCAGAATCAAGATTTGTAGAGCAACTTTAAAAATAAATCCGGCTTCAAGCAGGAACGAACATATGTTTTAGTTGGGAACTAATTACATTATTTCAAAAATAAAATAAATCCTATCCAGTCTATTTTCGCATACTTGGTGTGTACAAATCCCATTGAGATATAAGGAGTCGCTATAAGCATTATTTTACATTGTACACAAACGGGTGCATTGGGTGGGGCGTAATCGTATACCAATATGGCGGATTCTCCAGAGCCGCATTAACTATTTTTGTTGACGTTTTTGCTTTTAATTTGCAGCTTGGGTTTATACTTTATTTTGAAATGTCAAGCAGTGTACAAAATACTTAAATATAGGTAATTATTGATATTTGATACCTAAATCCAGGAATAAAAGACGTTAGTACTTTATAAATTATATATTAATACCCCTTAAACAAAACAATTTTATTTAAATGTTGCGCTATGCTTATCCACTTTATTTTTACTTAAATAATACATCCTGGTATTAACATATTTAGTCGCAAAGATTTGATCAGTAAATGTATATGGTTATCAAACACTGATTTGATCAAGACCGTGCACAACTAAATTAGGAAAAATATTACTATTTACAAATTCCTTTAAAACAAGGTTTATTATGAATCCTGCGGACTACTTTTCATTAGTAGCTACTACATGATTTTTTATAATCTTTTCGGATTGGAAGCAAACGTCTAAAACATCTTTTGAAGGAATTTGTAAATCCTTTTTTTGCCTTCATTTTAATAAAAGAATAACACTTATTAATGCATCTCGACATTCTCTGCAAATAATTTGCTTCTTTAAACTAAAAACAACAAATCCAGCAATATAAACAATAATGAATTTCGAAAATTCAGAAAATGGTCCAGGAAGATAATCATGATCTGGATAAATTATATTTGTGTACATTTCTCGTTGGTATCCAATTAATTCGAGACACATATTCTGTCCAGATATGTCTACGACCAGGATCTTTAGGAAATCTAAAAACCAGAATATGTTTTTAACACACATTTAGGGGTCTTTTTTGCTAGAAAGTGATAAAAAGTAGAGAGTTTCAGAGTAGAAATCAAGTAAAAGAATTTGTAAAAAAATAAACTACAATGCACGTATCAATTGTTCAGTGCAGAAAGAGCCAGACTCCTATAATAATGTGTTTTAATAAGTTCGCCTAAAAAAACGCTAAATACGTCCATGTACAATGTTTACAATATTTGGTACATACCTATGAAACGTTATTCCTGATATTTTCTGGTCGATTTCACTTCTACTACTGCAACTACGCACAGCACAGGACACCATTATAGTATATTGTCAAATAACCGTCCAAAAAAAACACGAAAAACTTAAGTAAACTTGTAAAATATTCGTAAATAACACTATAAACTTGAAAGCACGACAAATGATAGATATCGTATACCAATATGGCGTACCTGCACCCGCTTTTGGCCACGTTAGAGCGTCTCCCCCCACCTCAATGACAAATCCTGAACTGACTGAATATGCGCATTGGGCAGGTCTGGTACTTCCCTGCGAACAATGCTCTTATATTATATAACAAATTAGTTAGACAGAATAAAGTATGTGGCATCACTGTAAGGCAACGAAAGAATTAAAATAACAATCCAATTGGTAATACCATTGTGTTTATTATAATATAGTGTGTCAGCGCTTGGTTAGTATCTGTCAACTAACAACAGATGGCGGCATCATATACGAGAAATTTATTAATGAACGACTGAAGTTGATAACGCGGTCTGTTGTTAGATGATGGTACTAACCAAGCGCTGACACACTATATTATAATAAACACAATGGTAATACCAATATGGGACTTTTCTAGGCCATGCAGCCCACATAGCAGTAGTGGGTCCGAGGATTGTAGGCGGAGTAACTGCAAATATTAACGACTACCCCTACCAAGTATCTATTATGGTAGATAATTCGCATTCATGTGGTGGATCAATTTTGACTGTTAACTATATTTTGACAGCTGCTCACTGTACCTACGAGTAAGTTATCATATTTTTCTCAAATTGTAATAATATATTTAGTTAATTAATCGCTTATCAAATTCTATTCTTCCAGGATAAGTGAGAGCCAATTGAGTATAAGAGCTGGTTCATCATATCGAACTAGCGGTGGACAAATTATTGGGATTTACAAGATCTATCAACATGCAAGCTTCAATCCGGATACATATGATTACGACGTTTCTGTCTTGCGATTGTCTTCTTCATTGGTATGATTGACTATCAATAAATGAAAGACTCCGCCGCTAATTTACATATTTTATCACGAACCTTAGCCAATTTTCAATATTTTCCAAGCAGTTGTTTTGGCAATACTCAATATAATAGACTTATCATTATTTTAACGTTATTTATCGTTTGATCCGTGTACATGGTCATCATTTATGTATTTAATATTATAAAAATTCTCATAAACATTTTATTTTGGTTAAAGTTACAAATTTTTTTAGACACTAGGCACTGGAATAGCAACGATTAGTATGGCTTCAGCCAATGCCGATATTGAGAGTGGAGTATCTTGTATAGCAACTGGCTGGGGACAGACCGCTGCTAACGGAAATTTAGCTGATCAATTACAGGTAATTTCTAATAACACTAAGTTCCGTCCTCTGTTACGAATATCACCTTATTTTAGATGGTAGTCCTTCCAGCTATAACAACTACACAATGCGTAAACTACTATGGAACAGGTACCTATGGGATAACTGCTAGAATGTTTTGTGCCGGGTATGATAATGGCGGTAAAGATACTTGTCTGGTTAGTAAAATTAGTTTAATTTTGTTTTTGTATGCTACAATTCAATTCGGTTTTTAAGAACGAAATATTTCGGCATTTGGTTTTGATTGAATTCGAGCATTAGCTCAATAAATATCAGTGTCTAAGCTAGCATCACGTAATATATTTTCTTTCAGGGTGACTCTGGCGGTCCTCTGGTCTCCAATGGTGTACTTGTAGGTATCACTTCTTGGGGTGATGTATGCGCTAAAGCTAAGGCTCCAGGAGTATTTGTTAAAATTTCTTACTTCAGATCATATATTGATAGTATTGTTGCTAACGGTTAAATAAATAAATGAGTACATATTATTTTAATGACTACATTTTATTAGACTGCTGTGGAATTTCTTATATACTCTTTTAAACTTGTGATGTTTGTGTAAACACCAGGATTGCTCATTCATTTCGGCAAGATACTAATTGCCGGTTTTCACCAGTCAGTTTCACTGACGCAGTTTGACCGATTCAGTAATACTGAACAACATGGGCGCCCGAAGAAATTAAATTAGGGGAGGGCAAGGCAAAAAATACTGAGTAAGCAAAACAAATGTATTATGTATAAAATATGTGGCAAAATACCTATACTTATACAGTCAATCCAAGTTCTTTTGAAGTTTAATTTATATATTAAGTACTTAAAATATTATATAATTAAAAAAAAACTTAAGATAAACTGATCCTGATCGGTTATAACATAAATTGAACATAAGTCTAATCAGAAAATAGCAGTAGAATATTCCTTCGTTTTTGCGAAAATCGATCTATCACTTTTTTAATAAACACGTCTTTGTTCTTATTTACATGTTCTCTGTGTACGCTGAAAATACATAATCCAGATAGCCTTTCTTCACTCATGGTAGACCTTAACCAAGTTTTCTCCCGTCTTAAGGTACTAAACGATCTTTCAATAATTGTGGCCGTTGTTGGAGATAAAGCCAAAAAATAGCAAATGCTTTTTTTGTTACTAGGGAAAAACTCACAATGTTTTTCCAATAAATCGGCGAACTCTAACTGAATATTTTCATTTTTATTTTTCTCTATCCACATTTCATCCCATGTTTCACTCTCAGTGTCTAAATTTTCTAAATCGTATACTTTGGCTATGTTAGGAATTTTTTCTATCAATTTCCTATACTCTTCTGTTACAGTTAACTCTGGATGAAACAGGCACAAAGAAAATGCAATTTCTGTTTCTTCCGAAAATCTTATCTCAATTGAACGGATAATTGAATCTAGATATGGAATAAACAAAGAAACACGGTAATATTCCTCGCAAGACTTCGTTTCGTAATTAGCTCTATAAATTTGATTTGATCCCAGTCTAGGAATTCTTAGTGGTATGTCAAATTTATCACGAACTTTTTCAGATTTTTGGAAAATTCCTTAAAATATTTTTCAACGTCAGATCTGTGATTTTTTAGTGCAGACAAAAGTGTTTTAATATGGTTTTTTGCCGAAAGAAGATTTATTATTTCTCCTTGGAGTATGTTGCACACCGGTTCCAATTTAGCACTATAATCTGAAATGATGTGGAGACAGACTATGAATTTACAAGTCGAAACTGCAGCGAATAATTGATTAGCTTTTGATCGTGTCTCTGTGCTGAATTGTATTGAATAAGCCAAATGTCTCAAAGCCCCTCTTATTTCTTCGTAATTTTCGGAAAATATTCTGATGGATTTGTACTTTGAGGACCATCGTGTCACAAAATAATGGGATTTTAGGGACATATTTTCTTCTATATGGATTGTCACGAAAAAATTTAATAACTTTGTTGATAGAATCTGCAGTATTCTGTATATCTTGAATACGGTTTAATAAATCATTTACCACTAAACTTATGTATGTGATATTTTCCTGTATTTACGTGTTCCAGGGGGGGGCAAGCGCCTCGTCTTGCCCCCCCCCCCCCCCCTTTCGGCGGCCAAGCTGAACAAGTAATGAATTTGAGAACACATTTTCATTTAAAATGATCAGCAGATATTCATACTTTCAGTTAAAGTGAAAACTAGTTCTACTTGTCTTCATTTTCGGCTCATCATTATCGAATAATGAATACAAACTGAAATGTGAGAACGTAATTTTTCGAGATTAGTTCAGATTTGCAAGTTTTGAGGTTAGAGGATTAATTTTAGTTTATGCATCGTGGAGTAAAATGGTTTTTCGATGGCGTGATGAACATACCGATGCATTTTTAGACATTTTGTTTACGAGATCACCAATATAAAGATCTCCGGATTCAGTTGAATGATGTAATAGCAACGTAATGAAACGTGTACACACAACGGCCTTAACCCATATTTATAGCAAATTCGTTATTGGCAGTCAGTGGACTGCCCCCGTCTCTATTGCACGCGTCCATCCCTCATAAGGTGAACACAATACACAACATTCTGTCAGACACAAAATAACAACAAATACAAAACAACCACTTGAAGCGGATGTGGGAATATGTCAGTAATAATTGTACCGCCGACTATATGGGTGTTGTGAGTCGGTCTTAAAATAGATCCCTGTGGAATACCCAAAAATATTAACTATCTAAAACTATAAGGCATAACTTACCCGATACAATTATCAACAATTTTAACAAAACAATGATTACAAATATTTTGGCCGTATTTGTTAAAACTAAATAAACAAAATAAAAAAAGTAGCGAATTTTATATATATTTTTATTAGGTATATTCTGAAACATTTAAGGTATTAAAAAGAAATTAAAGGATTAACCTTTATGAATTCCGAAAATATACTGATACTAAAAATGGATTAAAAATAATACATCGCGTAACTGCATAATATTGTTATTTAAGGTAGCATTTAACTCACAAAATTTGCTATATCTACAACATGTTTTAGCTGTAACAATTTTAGATAAGTAAACATAGGTAGGTACTCCTTAAGACAATCATACTCAACTTATCAAAAGAAAACAAAAAATGCACAACAATGAAAAAGCAGCAGTCTTTAATAAAAACTACATTGAATGAGAATATATTTTTCGCAAAAACAAATTACATATTAGAAACATAAGATAAAATTTTGAATGGTGAAAACACCCAAGAGTGCATATTTTTATTTATTATTTCATGATAACTTGGACTAGCATATAACTTGTTAGAAAGTAGTGCTCACTTTTCCGTTTTAATGGTAAAAAGATGACTTTTAGATCGGAGGATGTACTTGAAATCATTATCATCATTATTTTCTACTTAAAAAGAGGGAATTTTGACATAAATTTAAGGAGTTGTGAGTACTACAGAATCAAAAACATACCAATTTTTCGTGTCAGGTCCTTTTGAATTCCCTTGTATTCTCTGTTTTACTGTATTTCATTGACCTCTGTTTTGTAATTTTTCAAGGTGGTCACATTTCTAAATTGTATTTTTTTGGGAAAATTTTAAATGGGACACCCTGTAAATCTGCTTAAATTCTAGAAGTCCCTTCCCTATACTTTTTATTGATATCATATACCAGGATTTTAAGGCTATTTTTTGTCATTTTATTTTTTTTTCTATTTAAATACAAAAAAATTAAATTAGAGTTTATTTTAATAAATCAAAAATAATTTCATGGCGTAGCGGGGTTTATTTTAATTATTTACAAATAGACGCTCTTAAAAAGAGCAAAAACATTTCCTATTTAATTTAAGCTTAGAATTTATTCTATTTAAACTTAAATTGTCTAAAAATGTGTGTTTAAACCATTTTATATTTTTTAAGAGAGTCTATTTGTAAATTATTGAAATAAAGCGGTAATTTAATTTTTTGTTTTTAAATAAAAAAAATTAAAATGACAAAAAATTGCGACATTTAAGAAAAGAAGTACTCGTACTTTATGCATAGATAAACAAACGCTTTAGGCTTCCAAAGTTTGAACATAACGATACGGGATACATTTATAAGCATAACATAAATATGAAAGACAAATACTGCAAATATTGGGAACATTTGATTGAAATTACAAACCTTACAATACATTATCAAATCTCACTTTATATAATATATTTGTCCTAATATATTATGTATTTATGGTTTTGGTTATTTAAAAATTAGACACCACTAATATTTCTGATCCAGTCTCGAAAACTGCTGATATTAGTGTAGACTCCAGGATACTGAGGTAAAGCGCAAGAATAACCCCATGAGACTAAACCAACAAGAACGTTTTCGATGACTAACGGTCCACCACCATCTTCAATACAAGCGTCTCGGCCACCATAAGGAGATCCAGCACATACCATTCTACTGGTTATCAAATTAGAACCTAAACATTATCACAAATAGTTAAAGTATTTAAAGCATTAAATGGATTCTGTTACCGTAAGCTACTGTGCAAGTCAATCTGCTTATAATCGGTATATGCGCCGCTTGAAGACGTTCATTTACCACTTCAGTATTATTGGTAAAACCCCATCCTAAAACTGTTGCAGCGTCTCCGGGCGTTATTCGAAAGGATGCGTCAGCTAATCTAATTGGTCTTATAGATGAATCTTCATTGAAAGGATGAGATAGTTGCAACAAAGTAATATCATAATCGTTGCTAGTCCCTCTCCCATATTCTGAATGCTCAATTATTCTTATAATGCCTCTGATTTGACCTTGAGCTTCGCGAAAACTTGAACCAGCTCGTATTGTATAGGTATGAGTCTGTTTACCCCTGAAATTGACAATAAGCTATTAATTTTTTTTTGGATATATTTCTTGGGTTTTTTGGTTCGTATTGACAACAATGGTGAGATAAAAAAAAAATTATTTCATGTCAAAAACTTTTCTCTCATTACGACGTTTCGACAAAATAGTTTTTGTCTTCTTCAGGCTTTTTTTTCCGTCAGTCTTCCAACATCTTTAGTGTTCTCTTTTTATTATTATTTCCATTTTTTTGGTTCGTATTGACAAAATACGAACCAAAAAACCCAAGAAATATATCCAAAAAAAATTATAAATATATGGTTCAAGAAAATTAAGAGGATAAAAAAATAAGCTATTAAATTCAAAAATATAAATTTTAATATCAGTATGAGAATTCTTAACAACAAAGTCAAAAAGATTGCAGCGTTTTTAATTTTCAAATATTTTACAGCGTTTACTACTTTACATTTGGTGCGGAGATATTTTTCAATTAAAACGTAACAATTGGACAAAGTTATCGGTGATAAAGTTAAATACCTATACAAGGTGTATAATGAATATCACCAAACAGTTTAAGGGGTGTTTCTGTGATGAAAAATAAAGCAGGTCATTGATATATATTTTTTTGGAAAACCCCTTCCCTAAACAGTTACTGCGAAAATTCCAATAGAAAATTTTATTTCCCCTGTATATGAACCTAAAAAAGAAGGAACTTAGTGAACAGTGTCTGCCAGTAAAATTACACAGTTTGAATTTTTCTCAGAGGGTTCAAATAATTAATCCGTGAGAGATTTTCTCTTAAAACTTTTTTCTGATAAACTTTTTTCAGGAATAATTTTTTACAGGAGACGTCTTATACATACAGGGTGTCCCAGAGATCGATCAAAAATAAGACTAAAATGTTCTATAAAATTTTCGTAAGGCCTTTCCTTTCGGAATTATTCGTGCTCTAAAGTTACACCCTGAAGGACCATTCCTTACATAAAATCCCCCTAAACTTTGATACAGCCTTTTCTTTGCTTTCAAATATTTATTTAAGTTCGCCACCTAATTCATAACAAAAAAGGTACTTGCTCTTAATTCGCATCGAAAAAATGAACCGTTTTCAAGAAAAACATTTATTTAAAACATATTTGGGATGATGAAAACCCTGATTCAATTATGTAAACAAATAATGGGTACCATTTGTGTTAGTTATTTAAAATTTTTACAAGATCTGGCAAATTTAGTGGAAAACGTGTCATTACAAACTAGAAGGAACATGTGGTACATGCATGATGAATCCCCACCCCATTTTTCTATTATAGTCCGGCAGCATTTAAATGATACTTTTGGCAGCCCTGGCCGGGGGTCCAGTGCCATGGTCACCCCGGTCTCCCGATTTAAATCCTTTACACGTCTTTTTTTGAGGTCATCTTAAAAATTTAGTCTACAAAATATCAGTGTAATATCACGACCATCTCTTGCAAATGATCGTTTCTCATTATAAAGCTATTTGTAATAAACATGGAATGCTATTTCAAGTTCAGCAGCATTACCTTCGTCAGATACGAAAATATATTCGCGTTAACGGTGCTCACATAGAACATAAAATAAATATTTTTTGTTATGAATCAGGTAGCGAACTTAAATAATTGAAAGCAAAAAAAAAAGACGTATCAAATGTTAGAGGCATTTTATGGTGGTTTCCAAGACGAGTAATTTGCCGTCCTTATGTGCTGGGTATACTGTCCAAGTTTTATGAAAATTGACTTAACCGTTTCGGAGCTATTACGGAAATCCCATCTTCAGGTTGTAACTTTAAAGCACTAATAGTTCCGAGAAAAATACCTCAGGATTGATAAAAAAAATAAAAAATTTAGTTTTATTTACAAATAGGGTGTTATTTAGATAGTTGTGCTTAAAAAAAAAATATGCGCAACATTTCAAATTTTAATCATTGATTGTAGTAATTTATTTAAGATACACTGGCCAGACAGATAAATAATCCATTTAAAGGGCAGGAAAAATTACAATAAATTCTTAATATCTAACACTAAATTTATATTCTAAGAAATATATTTTTTATACAAGACAAAGTTGAATTAAAAATATCAATTTGCTCGGACACAGAGTTACAAGTATGGCACATAAAATATAAAAGGGAACGCAACAACAAATTAGTACGCGGGGCCGGAACGTAAAATACGATTCCGTTATTACGTGTACGTAGATTTGGGATACACAAAGGAATCTGGCTTAAAAACTCTGGACAGTCAAGAAGTCCATTAATAATCTTAAAGAGCAATACTAGAGCGGAATATTCTCTCCGAGTATTTAATGATACTAGATTAAAACGGTTTAACAGAATATCATGAGGAAACCCAATGGATGGATAAACCCCATCAACCCGAAACCACAGCAACTTGGCAAAACGACGCTGGATGCGTTCAATATTATTCATATGTATGGCATACATAGGATTCCATACTACAGATGCATTTTCCAGTTTAGATCTGACAAATGCGTTGAAAAGAACAATGAGAGTTTGAAGTGTCACAAACTCTTTTGAATTGCGCACAATAAAACCCAGAGATCTATAGGATGCTGAAACTATATTATTGTAATGATTAGTAAAGCTCAGTTTACCATCAAACCAAACACCTAAATCTTTAAACTCATCGCAAGTTGTTAATGGACTATTATTTATACAATATGAAAATTTGACAGGGTTTATTTTCCGTGTATAGGAAACACTAAAACATTTATCAATATTCAGATAAAGATTATTACGGACACACCACTCATATACAACATTTAAATCGTCCTGAAGATGAGAACAATCTTCAGTACTATTAATGACAGAATATACTTTGAAGTCGTCAGCATATAATAACGAGCTATTTGTCAAGCCACTAGAAATATCATCGATAAAACACAGGAACAACAATGGTCCAAGGACAGAGCCCCGGGGAACACCAGATGACACTTTAAAATTTGCAGAACGAAATCCTCGACTTTCCACATACTGAAATCTATCCTTCAGATACGACTTCAAAAGCAGCAGTAAAATATAAGATAGTCCATATAACGACACAGTTTACACAGTAGAACACCATGATCAAGTCTATCAAAGGCTTTAGAAAAATCAGTGTAGACCACATCTACCTGACCCCCGTTATCAAGTCGCTCAGTTAAAAACTGTGTTAAAACCAATAAATTAGTTGACGTAGAACGACCGGGAAAAAAGCCATGTTGTACCGATGAAATCTGACGCCTAACATGACTCATAATAATATCATGGAGCACAAATTCAAAAACTTTAGAAAAACACGACTGTATGGAAATTGGTCTATAATTTGAAATATCCTGTTTATCTCCCTTCTTATGAACCGGCGTCACTCTAGAAGATTTCCAATCAGAGGGGAAACTACACGATCGCAAAGAAACATTGAATATAGTACACAATGGTTTAGCAAACACAGTGGCACAATCCCTAATTACAAAAGATGGTATACCATCAGGACCCGATGTAAATTTAGCTTTTAACCTTCTCAAAGCACCATAGACCTCCATCTCAGTAATCACACGATCCGGTAAATGAGACACATTCACAACATCAAACAATCCCTGATCAATATCAAATGCCTGAGATGCAACGTATGATGTATTGAAAAATTTCGCAAATTTATTGACAAGCTCCTGCGGATCATCAATATTATTACCATTGTAAGTCATACTACCAGGCAATCGCCCAGATTTGCTTCTGGAATTGACAAAAGACCAAAACTTGTTAGGATCACTACTCAATCTACGCTCAGCATCACGCAAGTACACCCTGTAAGAGGAACTCACCTCAGTTTTTATATTGTGACGCAGAACTCTAAAATCATTGAAAAATTGAGGATCCCCGGATGTTTTATATTTTTTCCATAGTTTAGACTTCAATTTGATTCTGCGAACAATATCACCCGAAAACCATGGAGGATACTTAGAAATTTTTGCATATGAAATCGGCACCGATGCATTAAAAACAGTATTCAACTTTTCATAAAACAAATCACAGGCGAGGTCAGGATCACTACAGTTGGCAAGACTAGAAAAGTCCAACTCAAGCATATGTCTATACATTGCAGGGAAATCAGCTTTCTTACAATTAAAAAATGGTTTACAAATATTTGTTCTAATAGTGTTCCCTGCCTAATAAGCTTTATTGTCTATAGTCAATATCTAGAGGAGGATGATGTCGAGTAATGCTCATTATGGAGGTTAAGACACCGAAACAAGTTCCTTCTTTTATTACTGTCAGAACTTTAAATTTATTATTGATTCCACTATAATCAATTAGTGGAGAGGACCTGTTGGTTTTAGTTGTAAATACATTACACTTGACTACATCCATATGGATAACTTGTTTAAAGATTAATAGTTACTTACAAAGAAATACATTGGGCAGCTGTTACAACCCATCTGTCTGAAATGAGTGCTCCTCCACAAAGATGTAGAAACAAGTATGACACGGCTACTGTGTAAGGATAGTCTTCGATATCTACATCTTTACCTCCAATGATATGATTACTAGCTGGTAACTGTATAGATCCACGTAGTTCACCTACAAAATTTTAAATATCAATTTTGAAATTACCTAAATATAAATAAACTTACATGAGACTGAAGTAATAAACGCATTCAAAATAAAAGATACAACAATTCCATTGAGCTTGTTGAGAAACATGGTTTATTTATTATCAACAATAATAATAATAAAGAGCTTACTAGCAATATTGTTTTTATACTATTTTCTTTTACACTGGCCATAAAGTTTGTCTGGAAATTTAATATACTTAACTATAAATTATTAGGTATAATAATTTAAAATTTAAATACAAATATAAACATCATTAAGTAATTAAGTACAGAAGCAATATTTCCCTCTAAACCCAGCTATACTTTCGTTATTTACTTTTGCTTTCTTTAATAGCATTTGGACACTAAGCCTTTAACAATCTTCGTTCCACCTTACATCTTACATGCGAAACTTGCACTAGATTAGTAGGTAATATTGAGGAAAATTAATGGGATGACAAGGATACTCTCAGCGTTCTTAGAGAACAAATATAGCTTCAAACACCATTATTCGATTAAACGAACAAGTGTAGAATTAATTAGAATGTCGGCATAGATAATTATGTATAAACCGCTAGAGATGAAGCAGCACTTTAGTGAGAAGAAGAGTTTAAGTAGGTGATTAATTTCAGTGCGTCACAGATGCTGCAATCGATATGATAGTTGAGGTATAAGATTGTCTAGGTAATAATTATTGCTAAAACAAAATAATGTATCAAGCATCAATAAGTTTTGCGGATGACAACTATTACAATCGCAAGTATTTTCTTCTTTCCACAAGTAGGTACGCTAAAGGTCTCTGCCCACTACACCGGGCCGTAGTATGACCGTAACCACATGCAAAAAAGTATTGTTTATATAGGTAATAATGAGACAACGTCCACTAGACCGTTCCGTCACCTACCGACACCGTAGCGTTCTATGAGCGGACCGACAAGAATATTTTGCATGTTCCGTGCATGACACGCGACGTTACCAAACCGGTGTACATTCGCGTTGTAGTAGCACATACTCACCGTTTGAAACAAGTTGACGTATTGTTTTAGTTCTTTAATTACTGAACGCGAAAGCGAAATTTTTCTTCGTCATCCACTAGGTGCCTATATAACGTCCAAAATTCTCCCTCAGTTTTTCGCTTTCTTAAAGAATCATAAATCCAGTAACGTCTAACATCATTTTTCGGCTTCCCTCTTCCTCCTCGTCTAAAATTATGGCAATCACTGCTAATTCCCTTACAGACAATTTGCTAATAGCCATCGTGTATTTATAAAATAAATATAAGTATGTTTTGCCAAAACCTGTTCTAAACAAAAGTTCTAAGTAGAAGCTAGTCTTCCCGACGAAGTAATAACAAAAATAGTTGTTGCTACAATCGCACAACGTGAACTTATGGACCGTGTAGGATCCGGACATCAAACGCGTTAGAACGGGCACGGAACGGTGTTGATCCGTCCAGTGGGCGTTAGAAGAGTTCGCAGTGCTTTTGTCTGCCTGATACGTTTATAGCACGGTCATAGTACGGCACGGTATAGTGGGCAGAGACCTTAAGAAACTGTTAAAAACTAATTGTTCAATTTATTCATTTACAAATTCTTGAAGAAAAATTTAAAGAACTAAAAAAAATTAGAGCACACGCTGTATCTGAGACACAAAGAAGTTTTGAACAGAGACTTTTTTAATTTTTTTTTGAGATTCTCTATTACCTACCACTGTAAATGCGTCCCACAATTTATGAAGTACCCAATATATTTTAACTAACAATAAAATATCTATAGAAGCATCAAACAAAAATAATATCACATTCAGAATGCACTGTAATTTATCTAGAAGCGAAAAATTGGGTTATACAAGTACTTAATTGTTATATAAGAGTGACCTTTTCTTAACTTTTAACTCAAGGTTTGATCAAAATGTACAGGGTGCCCCAAACTGGACGATTTCTTATGCGAACTCATGTTGCGTCGGTCCTCCAGGCTGTAATTTTATGAAAAACTCAATGGTGAAAACAGTTTTGGGCTATGTTAAACCATTTCACAGCTTTCGCGCGTTTTTCGATTTTGATCTATTTCGTTTTCGGTCTATAACTTTTTTGTTCTTCTAGATAATTCGTTTCCAAAAACACTTTTTCATAGCACTTTTTTATATAGCAGAAGCTGATCTGTCTTGTTTCTATACAGGGCTATTCGTAAATTTGCTGTAACAATTATTATTTTTTTACTTATACGTATATTTTTACATTTTCATGTAAGACATAAAATTCTCTTTACGAATATATGTAACACTTTATATCTAGTTGCAATATTTTTAGATATATTTTGCTTTTAATCATATGACTTAAAGAAATCAAGTTGGCAACTGTCAAATTTGTTCGCAAATTCGATAGGAGTGATAAATAGACTAATTAGGTCATCCAGTAGGTATATTTTGCTAAACCCTGTATAATTGAAACAAATCAATCGATTCTTAAGTTTTTCAGATTTTGTTTTGTTCTTTTAGCCTATCGTTTGATAGGCATTTCAAATGCAATGACATTTCTTAGTTAAGATTAAAAAACATGTTTTTCAAGCATATTTATAATAATGAGTATGTAATTGATGGATTCTTATGTAAATAATTGAAATTCTCTAATCTGAAAGGTGTTACTTAAAACCCATTTGTATTGGAGTTGATAGTGTCCATTTCACTAAAAGAGTATAATGATAAGTTTTATTACCAGCCTATATAAGTAAATACTGAGCAAACTAAAAGTTTATATAGTTGAGAGTTTTTAATAATAAACATTATAATTTAGAATTGTAGTAAAATGTTAGTTTTACTGTTTGTGTTGACGTGTGTATCAACAGCATTTTCTTGTAAGTAATGTGTAAAGTTCTACTAGTGAAGAGTTTAGACTTCGAATATATTTAATTTGTTGGTTCAAATTCATCATTAAAACAATTCAACCAAGGCGAAGGCGTGCATATAATCCAGAATTTCGAAAATCAACTGAAAATATACCGAATGTATCATTAACATAATCGAAATCATTCACTTAGGGCCCTATCAAGACTAGTCAAGAGCGGAGCAAAATGCTTTGTAACTAATTGTCACCTCTTCGCAGATGTTCCCTATGAAGCCAAACATTCAGTTCCAACCCTAGATGGTCGTATCGTGGGCGGTGATAAAGCCAATATATCCGATTATCCTTATCAACTATCCCTATTATATCGGGGTAGCCACATATGCGGTGCCTCAATCATTCATTCTAAATGGGCTGTTACGGCAGCCCATTGTACTGATGGAGCACGGCCAGCATGGCTGACCATCAGAGCTGGTTCCAGTATTCAAGGACAAAATGGGGAAGTGCAAAAAGTGAAACAAATCCATCAACATCCTCTGTATGATTCGAGTAATGTCGACTATGATATTTCGATTTTGGAAATAGAGACACCAATATCTTTAAACAGGTAACACATCAAATTTGCCATAGCTCTAAGTAAAGGATTTATTCTTGTAATTCCAGTAACTCGGCAGCCGTTCAGCTACCAGTTCAAGATTCAGAACCCACAGAAGTAATTGCTGTTGTAACCGGTTGGGGAACAACATCAGAGAATGGGCCATCAAGTCATTACTTGCAAAAAGTGTTTGTTCCAGTTGTGAGTAAGCAAGCTTGTCGAACTGCTTATGGCAATAAAGCTATAACAGATCGAATGATTTGTGCTGGAGAGATAGGAAAGGGAGGAAGGGATGCTTGTCAAGGAGATTCTGGTAAAAAAACTAAAATATTTATTAAGCGGGGTGTAAAATTAGTCCTAAATCAGTGCTGTATACCAAGAAGTAGGTCTGGCCGGCTGTAGTTTATTTCTAGTAATTGTCATAAATAGAACTTTCATTCGACTTGTTGTTGTGTTTCAGGAGGCCCTCTTGTTGTTGATGGGGTCTTGATTGGTATTGTTTCGTGGGGATATGGATGTGCCAGACCAGAGTATCCAGGTGTTTACTCCAGTGTGCCAAAACTTCGCAGTTTCATACGTGACGTTACAGGATTTTAATTAATTTTTTTTATATTTAAAAAAAAATAACTGAAAATAATATAAAAGTAGTCGCAGGTATCATTGTAAAGAAATACTTATTAATCAAACAATAAAGATTACGAACAAACAACAATATCGTTTTTACACAAATTCAATTTGATTTTTTAATTAATGTAAATTATATTAACCACGGAAAATCCCTAGATTTTCGGATTTATCTTCGTTCTCGTTAAAATTTTGATTATTTATCCAATAATATCGAATCTAGTTGCTCCCTAATAAAGGGTAGGCAAATTTGAGGTTAGTAAATAAATTGTCTAAAAAACACAGTGTGAAGATAAATATAATATGAAGAATAAATGTCAAAAGATGACAGCTCAATTGTTTACATTTCATCATTTCAGTCGCCTAGATGCAAAAGCCGACAAGTCACACTTTTCTTAAAATCGAGTTTATAGTACCAACAGTTTTAACATGCAAAGGCCTACATGTCTATTAAAAATATTATTCTCAAAATGCGACATATCCACGTATAAATGACCCCCAAAGTTTCATCTTTGATGCAAAAGGCAACAAGTCCATGCGCGCCTAAGCTGCAAAACCAGACATGTCCCATGAGCCAATAGCAGCTTAGTATAGAAACCACGTTTTTAGAGATTACGTAAACAAAAACTTCAATATTGGTTTTGGTACCCCAAAAACAGACCTCTGCTCCACTTGTTTGCAATACAAAACTGTCATAAAGAAAACACAGAACGACACAAACAAACAAAATTTAATAGCACAACAGCGACTTCACAAGATCAGGGCTGGTTGTTTTTATCAGCTGCTTCAAGAAGAGCGCGAAGACTTAACCACATTCTCATTTGATTGTCAAAAGAACTTAGCTTCCAGACCAGTCGGCTTATTTTAGCATGCAAATTAATTTTTATCATCTAGCGATTGTTTGCGGATCATCCAAAGCCAAGCTTAACCAAGAGAATATTAGATCTTATGTTTGTACTGAAATTGACCATCAAAGAAGTTCCAACGAAATTTCATCGGCTCTCCATCACGCACTTTCACAATTTAATTTTACTGATCAAATTAAAGTAGTTCGTCTTGTATGTGATGGCTGTGGCGCGCAAAATAAAAATTCCACTGTCATTGGCATGCTAGTCTATTGGCTGCAATGTGAAGCACCTTCACAGATTAGAAACGTTGAGCTAATTTTTCCAGTTGTTGGTCATTCATATATTCGGCCTGATAGGGTATTTGGTCAAATTGAGCGTATTTACAAAAAACAAACGGAATATTATCAACTAATTCGCTACAGTATTTAAAATTGGAAGTGAAGTAAAAATTCGAGACTGGAAAAATGAATCTCAAAAAGTTTTCAAGCAACCAGGCTATTGGCACTTTAAGTTTCAACCTTTCAAGAGAATAATGTTTACCAAAGTTGGAACCAATGTTCTAGTAAACGGAGAGTCATTTCACAAAAATTCCTTATGTACACCCAAGAGCTTATGCAAAAGAGGAAAGAAAGTTGCCTCAATTTGCCCTAAACAACTAGATGTTGGAATACCTATTAAGAAAGATAAAAAATCTAGCATCAAGAAGCTCTTGGAAACGCATTATGGAAAAGAGTGGGAAAATGAAGAAAAGCTTGTGTTTTTTAAAGAAGTTTTCCAAAACCATTTGGAAGAAGAACAAAATAATAATTACAGGGAGGACCATCAGTGTGAAGAAGAAAATACAGAATTTCGAATTTAAGTTATTATTATTATTAGCTCTCCATATCATATATGTAATATATGTATATATGGAGACTATTAGTTTCATGAAAAAAATTTTTTTTTTAATTTCACCGGAAATACTTCTTTTTGGTCATTTTATACATAAATAAGTAGTTTTAAAAAAATGTCTGTCTGTCTGTCTGTCTGTCTGTCTGTCTGTCTGTCTGTCTGTCTGTCTGTCTGTCTGTCTGTCTGTCTGTCTGTCTGTATCCACGAAAACGCAAAAACCGCGTAACAGATTTTAACCAAATTTGGTACAAAAATACTATTGGACATGGCAAGGAGCTGATTAGATTTTGGGAAACATTGAGCGTAGGCAAAGGGTTTAAAAGAGGGTTCAAAAATTAAAAAAATTCATAGTTCTTAAACTTATCCGAAATACTGCATAATTTTTTACGCATTTAATTGAATATAACCTAAAATATTGAACATAAAATATTAGACCACATTGGCGTTCGAAAATAGTGTAAAATGGGGTAAAAAAGATTAAAAAAAAAACGTATTTCTTAAAAATAGCAGAAATATTAACTAGTTATTGATGGTTTTGATAGAATATAACCTATAAAATGTGTCATGAATAACTTACTTTCATAGGCGTTCGTAAATAGTGGAAAAGGGGTCAAAACATAAAAAATATATATTTCCTAAACTTATTCGAAATATGGAATAATTTTTCATAGTTGTGATACAATATAAGCCAAAAAATATTCCATAAAAGAATTGGTTCACAAAGGCGTTCGAAAATAGTTTAAAAAAAGGGTCAAAAACGAAAAAAAAAACGTTTCCCAAATATACCAGAAAAATTGGCTAATTATATATAGCTTTGATATAAGATAACCTAAAAAATGCAGCATAAAATTTTTATTCACATAGGCGTTCGTAAATAGTAGAAAAAGGGGTAAAATAAAAACAAATTAAAATGTAAAAATTTTTATATTTAACTAGATGAATTGGTGTCAAAAATACATGACAAAAATTAATGTACCATAGGCGTCCGTAAAAATTCTATAAAAGGGTCAGAAAAAATTTGTATCCGTGATAACTCAAAAACCACTTAACGGATTTTAACCACATTTGGTACGAAAATACTACAGGATAATTATAGGTGGTGATTAACATTGAGCGTAGGCAACGGGTTTAAAAGAGGTTTCAAAAATTTAAAAAATCATAGTTCTTAAACTTATCCGAAATATTGAATAATTTTTTATAGGTGTGATAGAATATAACCTAAAAAATGTTACATAAAAGAATTAGTTCACACAGGCGTTCGAAAATAGTCTTAAAAAAAGAGTCAAAAACGAAAAAAAAATGTTTCCCAAATATACCAGAAAAATTGGCTAATTATATATAGCTTTCATATAAGATAACCTAAAAAATGCAGCATAAATTTTTTATTTACATAGGCGTTCGTAAATAGTAAAAAAAGGGGTAAAATGAAAAAAAAATTAAAATGTAAAAAATTTTATATTTAACTAGTTGAATTGGTGTTAAAAATACACGACAAAAATTAATGTTCCATAGGCGTCCGTGAAAATTCTATAAAAGGGTCAGGAAAAAATTGTATCCGTGATAACTCAAAAACCACTTAACGGATAACCTACAACATGCAGCATAACAATTTTGTTTACATAGGCGTTCGTAAATAGTAGAAAAGGGGGCAAAATAAATTTTATAATAAAACTAAAAAAAAATCAATTATTTTGCGTACAAGAATTTGGCCTAGATCTGAAATATAAAATATCTGCGTATAAATAGTGCCTCCAAAGAGAAGAAAAAGGCACAAAACCCGATACAAAAAAAAATAGCTGATGTCTAAAACAAAACAAAAATTTAGATAAATGACAAAAAGGTCATAAAATTATTACTTTTACACTTAAATATGGAGAGCTATTCGTGCCTCGAGGGCAACAGCTAGTTTTTTAATGTTTCATTTGTATTTTTTTGCATAATAAAACCAGTTTGTGTTTTTTATTTACGATTTAGCTTAGTCTTTGGTGCAAAAGCAGACATGTCCATAAATCCGTTGCTTTTTTTTTTGTTTTAGGAACGGTAGATTTTTAAAAATATGTGCTTCTTTTTTTGTTATTTTTTGATACCCCATCCCAGAAAAACATTTTTGTTTCAATAAACAATAAAGACTCCACACGTTTTTCAGCTTTTTCTCAGTTTCGCTTTATGTGGACTTGTCGGCTTTTGAATCTAGGCGACTGATTTGACAGCCAATTTACTTCCTAACCTCATATTTGCCCACCCGTTATTAACCGAACCTAGTGAGGTGAACTCAATTTGATTGTGTAAATGTTGTTTTGCTAGTTGTCTATCACCTTGTGAAAGATTTTGTTGCTTAAGTGGTGCAAATCAGAGAGCAAACACTAATTTATTATTTCTCGTATAAGAAACATTCATTAAAACACAATACATAGGGGGTATGTTTTGTGCATTGAAACAGCGAGAGAGCCGAATGCAAGTTGTATTTTCTATAAAGCTCTGATAAATTCAATAACACACTAAAAGCCTCATTCACAAATCAATTTTATTGAAAAAGATAATTGTCCTGTATATGAATTATTTCGTTAATAATCATTACCATAGAAGTAATACAGTTATTTATTATATTCCAGAATTTTGTGTGATCCATGATCTCAAATTCGGAATGTTGGTGTACACTCCTGGGTAGTTTGCAAGTGCACAACCACTACCCCATGACACCAAACCGATTAAATTACCATTTGCCGTCAATGGACCGCCACTATCGCCGTTACAGGCGTCTTTACCACCGTCCAAGAAACCAGCACATACCATTCTATCGGTTATTCTTGTCTGACCTAAAATAGAATTCAAAAATGTTTGATGAATTTACAAAAACAAAATTATACTCTATTAAACTTACCATACTTAGATCTACAAGTCGACATGCTCAACACCGGTACTTGCAAAGTTTGTAACTGTGTTGTTAGTGAGCCTCTATACTCTGTATAACCCCAACCACTTACTGAAGCAGTAGAACCAGCAATAGGAATTGAACTAGCAAGTGGTATAGTTTGGACAGTGACACCGTCAAGTGTTAGAGCAGTTACCAGTCGTAATAGGGCAATATCATAATCGAATGTAGTTGAGTTATATTGGGAGTTTTGGATAATGCTGGAAATGGCTGATCTTTGCCCACCGACGTTTGACAAGGCGGTGCCGGCTCTGACCGTGTAAAGGTTGATGGTGTATCTGAATAAAATATAATCAAATGTAGATATATAAGGTAGCTTCAGTCAATAAAACATTACCTTGTTGTGCAATGGCAAGCAGTTAAAGCCCATGCAGTGGAGATTAAGACAGCACCACAATAATGCGAATCATAGACTTGCAATGACAGCTGATAGGGGTGTATAATGATAGACGCATCGGAACCACCTATAATTCTGCCATCTACTTGTGGTACTTCAGCTTTTGATTCATAAGGAACCAATCGTGTGCTACCTACAATATATACAATATTATATAAACAGTATGATTTTTGTTGAAGGTCTATTAAATTTACTAACTTGCCTATGGTATATCAACTTAATAAATTGACAAACAGGGTTTATCGTTTACAAGGCACATGTGCCACACCATGAATTATTCTACCAAGAACACAAATAAGAGAGCCACGCAACTGTGAACGAATGATAATTACTTACAGCATGTCTAAACCAAAATAGACATCACCTGGAGCTTTTATAATCACATTTGTTAATTTCTTCTAATTATATAATATTTATAGCATGTTAATTATGTATTTAATTGTTACTGTTTGCAAATTTTATTAATTAACGGTTTATAGCTATTGACAGCTTAATTAATTAATGAATTTTAAATGATTTTAAATTACTGAATATTAATTTCACCCTTTATAAATATTAAACTTTTTATATATTTTTTGAATAAGTCGTTAAAAATTGAATATACAGATAAAAGGAAAGCCATATGTATCTGTCATTCACTCTTGATGAGGCTCCTCAGGCAATTGCAGCTTTTAATGCGGATTTGTGTGGACTTTCTGCTTTCTCGCGAGAGCATTGCTTAAAACTCAATCCCGATAAGACAGTTGGCATCTTATTCGGTAGAAGAGGGGACAGACAGGCATTTCTTGAGCTCTATAAGGACGGTTTGAGTTTGGAGGGGAAACCAGTTGAATTTAGGACCGTAGTGAGAAATCTGGGACTCTTAATGGATCAGAACCTCAGATATGAGGAGTATATTTCAAAACGCATCCAAATTGGATATATGAATCTTAAATTAATATTTCAGCACCGCTCTGTGCTGAGTGTTCCTATAAAAGCAAAATTATGCGAGGCTTTAGTCTTATCACAACTTAACTACTGCGATGTCATCTACGCTCCATGCATTACGCAGATCTCAAAATCCCGTTTACAGAAGTTACAGAATTCGTGTCTTCGCCTGATCTTCGGAATACGGAAATTTCAAAGGATATCTCACACTTTGTCTGCGATCAGATGGCTAAACATGGAAGACCGAAGATACTATCATTCTGTATGTCGTTTTCACAAAATTGTGTGTGACAAATCTCCACCGTATTTGTACCAGCGAATAAGATACCGCACAGATGTTCACAATATAAATGTGCGTCACAAACATGCCCTTACCCCACCTGTTCACTCTACGGAAATGTGTAAACGATCCTTCTCTTATATGATAGCGAAATACATGAATGAACTCTCTGATTTAAGAACATTACCAAAAAATTTATTTAGAATTAAATTACATAAGATGTTAATTTGTAAACCAAATTTGAGTTAGATACGTTCATTTATTGTAAGTTTTCTTGAATGGATTAATGAGCTTTGAGTTGTACCTACTTTTTTATTGTCTATTTTATAATTGTATGTTATTATTATTGTATGTTTCAAAAATATTATAATGATTGTACTTTGGTAGCAAATTTTTTTGTTTGTAACATTATATTTTCAGGGTTAGCTGAACAGAACAGTGACATCTGCCACTGTACTGAAACTCGCCCTTTAATAAAGTCCTTTATTATTATTATTATTATATAAAAAAAAATTGTTTTTCACTATTTTTATTTCCCATATTTAATAAGCCGCGCCTATGTAATTTAAATTGGAACTACGTGTTAAGAATCGAAATTAAACATAAAATTTTTTTCACCGATGCTTTGTTTAATTTTGAAGGACCTATTAAACCATTTGTTTTCTGAAGTGAATTTTATTTTTTTCAAAAAAATTCTGAATTTTCAAAATGTTTCAGAACAAATATAACAAAACTCTGAAGGTTTTTATTTAAAGCAAGAAAGTTTGTATTAATTTTATGTACACCCTATAGAAATATACTATTAAATTCCAAAATGCTATATTATTTGTAACGTAAATGAGCGTCAATAGCTGAAGTTGATATTACATGGATAAATTCAAAAACTGCTAGTAGACGGTCTACAAAAATCACCGTGTATTGTTATTTTCTACTTTTCCAAAATTAAAAAAAAATGTAAACTCACTTTCGGCTAATGCGAAGAATATCACAAATAGCACCGTAACCTTTTCCATCATTTTGATGCGCACAAACGGGAAAGTACACTATGTGTTATGAAACAATATCTGATGACTTTTATACCTACCTGTTTTTTTTTTTTTTTTAGTTTAAATTACTTGATCCTCTGATCCTTTTCATTTATTGTGGCAATTATTACTTAAAAGTATTAACTTTGCTCTTATTCGTCATGCTTCCAGACAAACCTTTATCATTAACGTTTTCTTTCTAATAAAAATAAAAACTTTGTATAATTGATAAATATCAATTATACAAAGTTTTTTGTTAAAAGTGCTGACACACAACCAGCTTCAGATTTCATAAATAGGGACCAAGTAGACCAGTCAAAACGTAATTTACCGAGTACAGAGTACAATCTGTAACGTCGCCTTACAGAGTTTATTCAGAGTTTGTTGAGAGTAAATTCTATTAGACCCTTCACTGCAACCACTATAAGTCTCTATTGTGACTCAATATATTACCTATACACAATATTCTTGATAAAGTTATGTTTTCCTTCTGTTGCGCTGGTAAAGTTACTTCACCAAATATTGCCAATCAAATTCTAGCTATAGCCGGACTGAAACAAAGTAGGGCTATGTTCCAATGCACTACACCTGAACGGTATAGACTATATGAGTACAAACTTTTTGTCTTATTTTTGACTTCTAGCTTGGTTCGGTTGACATAATATGTATACGACACCCAAATCCACAGTGAGCACCCAGAGTAAATTGCTTATTTCAAAATTATACTTACGAAGAAAAACCAAATTGACAAACAAATTTATAAAAATACTTGATTGTTAATTCTTTTGAATAAATTTCATCACTGCTATCTGTCAACTTAGAGTAAAAGTCATAACGGCAGTTGTTATCCACCGCTACCTTTAATGTAGTGATCAAATATTAAAACTATCCAGTGTGTTACATTTAAAAATATATGTTTTTTATAATTAACTCTTCATTGAGATGAGCAATATATTTTCAGCATTGCGACGTTACCTTCCCAATCAAAAAGTCCTAACAACTTTGTATTTTACCAAATTTTACTTTCCCGCCCAGTGAACGCACTAAAAAAAGATGTTGCGAAATATACGGATCATTTTGAAGGCCCCTGAGACGATCACGACCACAGAAATCTTATATTATATATATATATATACTCTAAAATGATAATCCCGTAGTACAAAAATGTAACCAAAAGTGTAGAGCTGTCCATAATGCGCATAATCACCAGTAACTTATTTTTCAACAGGACCGGCTTTGATTAAATGTAATATTACTGTTATAGGTATATTTAAAATTAAATTTTACCATTTGGTAACATTCAAATAAAAAAATGGAATAAAGGAATTTAAGAAATAAAAAATTACATTAAATATCTAAATACTTTTTTATCTAACAGGTACAACCCAATAATAATAAATCGAAGCAGAAACGAGAAATAAGTAAAAATTCTAATACTGGAAAATATCTTAAGGACTTGAGCATTCTAATTATTTATTTTATTATTATATAATATTTGTTTGTTTATACAACCACCTTAGGCGTCTTACCTCTCTACAGCCTTCAAAGAAGGGGTGCAAGAAACAGTGACTTCACAAATATTTTCCGTGTCCATGTAAACCACTTCCATATCATCCGTACTACTCGTAATAGTATTTTGTGACAAAACATGGTTGGTAGAACTTTTATTCTCAGCAATTTCATGGAGGATTCTATAATTAAGTATATTCCAGTTTAACAACAGAATTCAAACGAACTTTGTATACCTACACAACGTAGGAAATATATTCTTGACATACATATCATGCATTTTTGACAGACTGCTTTTAAGTAAACAGTGTCTTGATATCAAACGATTAAGAATTTAACTTCCACTCTCATTTACATAATCTCTTCTTTTCAACAAAAGTTTGGGAACTGCATCGGGTACGAGGGTGATCCTCTTGCCGTCTTCTCTACAAATGATATCTTCTGCAGCGAAATGCTTACTGCATATGACATTCCCATCACATAAATTTTCTGTACTAGGATCCCAATGCCCGCATCCAAACATCATGTCTTTTTTTTGTCAAGCTAAAAATGAGTATCATGTCAATGGTATCATATTGACTCAAACTCAGACTGTTAGAAACCCGAAACAATAACTTACTGAAAATATTTAATACCAGGAATGAGACCTTCATTTTTACACCACAACACTATACACCTCATTGTTTGTTAAATAAACGAACTAAAACCAAAATAACAAATATTAAAAACAATTTTAATCACAAATAGGTATATCTATCAACAATTAAAATATACCACGAATAAAACCATAACTCAATTATAAAACCTATCTGAATTGTTGTGAAGCCGACTCTGACAGATATTCCCACTACGAGAAACGTCATTTGCGAAATCAGACGCTGTTGCGAAATCTCCTAAATTTAATAAGATTTGGAAAAAAATGTTTCGTTCATATTGCTGAAAACTAAACAGTATGCAATTTTACCGACAACATTTAATTATTTGATTTTGTCAAGCAGTTTCGTATGACGCAACATATGGATTTATTTATAAAACAGATATGTCGCAGAAATTCTGTATGGCGAACGACAAAATAGTTTTAAATATGGCAGCTCTGTACTGGAAATAAGTTACTGAGGAGCATGCGTAGTTCGTGAAAACTCTGCATACCCGTTACACTTTTTGGTATTCGGCTGGATTTAATTAGCATTCTAGAGTACATATATAATATAAGATTTCTATGATCACGACCATTCCCAGATTATCAAACGTATAAACAAAGCCATCGACCAGATTAGTGTTAATGCAAAGCAGCAAAAAATCAAACCTGCTGTCATGCCGGAAACTTTCAACCCCATCCTCGTATTTAGTCTAGTTCTAGATCAGGAAAAACTAATTCTCAATTTCAATCGCTAAAATGTTTAAATAAAGGTCATAGGAGTACAATAATTATTATGAATTCTTTTCGATATCGACTTTTCGGGTCTCCTGTATTTGAAAATATTTTTATTATCCTTCATGACATTAATTCATATCAATATTATTTTAAATGTACTTAAAAGTCAATTAAAAACTTCATTTTTAATTATTTTATGATATTTGGAATTAAACAATAAACCTAATAATAATAAAAATATTAGACACTAATCAGATTCCAGTCATATTCTCAATAAACCGAGGTAGATCGATATTGGCTAAATTTGTCTACCTATACCTGAGTATAATAACTAGGGCTCATACAACCATAACCCTATGAAAATATAGCAGTTGCGTGTCTTGCTGCAGGTTTTTCTTTAGTTACCACTAGCAGCACCAATTTTTTTTTTTTTTACTACTGCCTTTAAATGCTTGTATTATATGTTCAAGCATAATTTGCAAATGCAGTACATTGCAATGCTGTTTTTCATTTTCCATTAGTTGCTGGGACAAAAGTAGGATCGTTTATGAAAAGTCACCATAGCAACGCCGACAATACTTACAATTAAACCCAATTGACGGTTTAAATTAATTCGCTAATTTCGAACGTTCCCAAGCTATTTATATAATGAAAAACAGTGATAGTGAATATAGTTTAACACCACCTAGTCAATTTAATATTTGTTTAACTCATCGTATTTAGGCTTACGCTAGCAGGGCGAGTATAGGTAAGTTTCGAATAACAAATATAAAACAGTCGTAGAAAATATAATATGCCATTTCATGTTCGTTGCGCAATATACTATTAATATACAGTAATGTATTTTTTAAATTATCGTACCTTGTTAGAGGTGTTCTGTAATCACAGATTGAATCTCAGGTTTGTGCATTTTTAATTCGTGACTTTTTGCTGGTTCTGATGAACGTATTTATTGAATAAATAATACACTGCTGTGTATACTAATTAAAACTGAAATGGGAATTCGTCACAAAAAACATAGCATTCTATTTAAAATCAGAGACTTAGTAGCTACTTCCGGAACTTTTCTCTACCCCTTAATTTCTAAATGACAATTTTCTAAACAAACGTGGAAATGTCTCTATGATTATTATGAAGACATATTTCTGTTCAAAATCGACTTTTCTGTTCTGTTGTATCTCCAAATATTTTTATAGTTCCTCATTCCAGTTTAATTTAGATCAATATTATTTTAAACGTGCTTAAAAATCAATTAATAAATTCGTTTTATATCATTTTATTATATTTATAATTAAATGATAAACCTAATGATAATAAAAAAAATTATTAGACAATAATCAGATTCCAGTAATATTCTTAATAAACTGACGCAAATCGATATTGGCTAAATTTGTGTATACGCCTGGGTAATTAGATCTTGCACAACCATAACCCCATGAAACTATACCACATAATTGTTCACTGACTACCAAAGGCCCACCAGAATCACCTTGACAGGAATCTTTGCCACCATCTTGAAGAACACCTTTAAAATCAAGATTATACAAATATACTTTATTATATTAGATTCACAACAAATAAGAAAACTCCAAACGGTGATTAATATACAAAATATTGTGCATAGTATTTTTTCAAGATTTCTCAATTAGTTAATAATTTGCTACAGAATTAATTAAATTATGAAAGAAAATCGAAAAATACTGCATATTTAAAAACAAAGTAGCAAAGAAGCACCAAAATATTATTCAATGTCTTTTTTAAAAACAGTAATACTTTATTTGTTTGATAACGCTGATGTCTTTTATTTTCAAGACATTTATTTTGAAGTACCCTGTTTAGTAGTAGATTGTCTGAAGAATATATCATTTCTGTTCAATTGTTTAACTAAATCGCTATACCAAAGAAAAAACTTATTTTCAAAATATTTTTAAATTATTATAAGGCGTCTCACAAATTAAAAAAAAATCCCGATGGCAGCCAGTCGGAAAAGTAGATTTTTGATTTATGTATTTTTTATTTATACTTAGTCTACCACTGACACCCACTATTAATAAACAAATAATGGAATATTCTGACATTCGCCAAATATAACCAAAGTGTCATATTGACAGTTATTTTAACTGAAATACCCATTATACTATAATACATACGTAAGTACGGTCTCATTGTTATTTCACAGGTGTTTATTTGTCAAAATAATTACAGGTATAGCGGATGATGATATTTTTTGTTACTTTATATTGACTTACATTTACTTAAATATGCCAGCGATGAAAAAACTCTCCAAATAAATATTGTAGAGATTTAAGTGCTCTATCATTTGACAGGCCGCCATTCTGAAATTAGCTCTCCGATTTCAATCGCCAACGAACTCACACGATTCCATGACCTAGCCGATTTTTTAACCAAATTTTGTTTCGATTGGTCAAAAAATGCGGCCTAGAACGTGACGCAAAGTTTCTATATCCCATATATATATATATATATATATATATATATAGATATATAAACTTTTGAACTGAGGTCATTTTTAGGATCCAGGGGTCATAAAATGAAGTACTGCATAAAAATTTTTCAAAATTTCGGTTGTGTCGATCTCCTGAATAGTTAGATTTTTTTCAAAAATCTACTAAAATAGTATTACAAAATAATCTACCTGCACAAATCATTCTGTTTGTAACACTATTAAAACGAGCATATGCTCTCCTGCAAATATCTCTACGAACAATCGGTACCTGAAAAATACTGATTAGTACATTTTATAAGGAATGAAAAATAATTATACCATAGGAATACCACATTGTTTACATATTTATCCGTATACCCAGTACTTATACTCACCTCAACTGCTTGCAATTGTTTGGGTATACGAGCACCGTTCTCCATAGTGGTACCCCAACCAGTCACTACAGCAATATCACCAGCATTTGGCTCGCTGGCTGTCAAAATGACAGGGCGTATATTCGAATTAAACATTAAAGCTGTTTGAAGAACAGTTAGATCATAGTCAACAGTACTTATGTGAAACTTTGGATGTTGTATGTATTTGGAAATTACATAGATGACGCCTCCGCGGTCATAAAATGATGACCCGGCTCGAAGGGACAGTAAAGACACGTCAGAAATTCTAAAAATGTTTAATATATATATATATGGGAAATTAATTTTGACTATTATTGTTTACCCATCTGTACAATGCGCAGCTGTTAGAGCAAATTTTTGACTTATAATTGCTGCACCGCATATATGACGTTTCTTGTATTGCAATGATAACTGATAAGGGTAGTGGTCAATTGTGGTATTTGTACCACCAACAATTTTAATAGCAATATCGTTACTGTTAATACTGTTTGTAGTAACAGTTTGGTTTGGAACATCTGAAATATATATACACGGCTTAAAATATTTCATAAACCTTAGAAATACTTCTGACTGGAACCAATAATGGCGAAAATAAGAAAATAATTATTTACAACTTCTGTAACATAATTTTGGACCTCTCATCAGAAAATGAAAAGTTTTATAATTATTTTAATACTTTTATATTAAAAACTGTATAGGTAATATTATGTAAGGATATTTTCTTAGAATTTCAAATATTTTTAATGCTACTTAATTCATAATACACTACATTACTTACGTCGAAAGATTAATGGAGTAAAAATTGTTAAAAATAAAACCATTTTGGTCTGACATATAAGAATGTAATATTTAGATTATGCAAACTCTAATCGTTTTTTAATTAAAATATTAGTTGTAACATATATCATTGGCGTAGACATTTGGAATTATAACCATTTTACGTAAGACACGTTTTACTACCTCGAAAAATACTGTGTGCTAAAACGTACCTTGCAATATGATTCTACACCAAAGGTTGTAGGTACTCACTGATTATGCCAATTATTAAAAAAAATTGCACTCCTAATTTTATTGTTTTTTAATCATTTTTAACAGATTTAACTCAGTTTCCTCTTGGGTAAAACCAACCCAGCCATTTATAGCCAGTTCGATTCCACTTTCAGAAGTAAAGAAATACAGCCACAACATTTATGGACTGGGTGACTTTCCCAATTAGGTTGCTGTGATAAGCTTAAAATATAAATATTTATATTGTTTTGCCCTCATAGATAATATATCCAAAGAATTCTTATGTCTTCAACTTCAATTGGAAGATCTATTTGAGCACCTCTTTTGATTTCAATATACCTATATATGCAAAACGTTAAAGTGGCCTCCAAAATATATATACGCTAAGCGCACTGGGCTCCAAAACGGAGGCGACTGCGTTTTTTCGGAGGCCACTACGTACCCCCGTGTATATAGTGTTCAAGAGGAATTTAGGTCAGAAAACGACCGCGAACGTTCATTATAAAAAATGGAGCCCAATAAGATGAATGTAAGTAATTGATATACAACTCCTCAACAAAACAAGTTCAATAACGAAGTGGAACTTTGTTACAAAAAGACGGAGGCGATTAAAACGTGCCTGCGTTTATATAAATGATATATACAGCGGAGGCTAGTCAAAGTAGAGGCCATAAAGATACATTTACATATATTGTTTAGATATACATGGCAACATCGTCGGTGACCATTAGGTCGAGATAACATATCCAATTATATGCACCGGAGGAGAGTTTGTCATGTCATATGCGGAGCCCGGTTTCTATATTGAGTCTATACTTTTTTCGTATATATTTTTTTTACGAAATCTCTTCCCCTCTCAAGTTGCCTTTGTTTATTTTTTTCCGGGGAATTCAAATATGCAATGTATACACGCGTAAATAACGTGGTTCTGGTGGAGGCCAGGGCGCCTTATCCACGTATGGAGCCCACTAAGATAGATGTGCACGTATATATACATATATACTAATACTATTCAAATCTTCAATACCCATATTTAGCTTAATTAGCTATTTACTAAATCAACTACACTATACGAAGGTTTGATATAAAAAAGCAACAAGTTTCTAAAAGAACATTTCGATTGAGATTTAAGATTTAATGTTTATCATAAATAATGTTGTTACGTCCTCTTTATACAGACACCACTGCACTGCTTACCTACATATTATTGCAATCATTTGTGGTTAATTTTCATTCGACATACAAAATATCTATTTGTTACAGTCACTTATCCACAATAATAATGAAATCACAGTCACGCAGAACTAAATTAGAGTCCAGTCACGTTCCGTATAAAATCCTTCATAGCGGCCAAATTCGAATAGACACCAGGATATTGTGGACGAGCACATCCATAGCCCCACGACACCACACCAGCCAGCTTTCTGTTGACGATCATAGGCCCACCGCTATCACCTTGGCAAGCGTCACGACCGCCATTTTGATATCCAGCGCAAATCATACGATCGCTAATGACATAACCAATGTATTTTGTTTGACAGTCGCTGCGGGGGATGATTGGAACTTGGATAACCTGGAAATTAGTACCGGGTTAAATAAATAAATATGTATCTATGTATAGAGTATTATCACAGCATAAAGAACACCATTCCGAGTCCACTTCAGCACTTTGAACTAAATAATTTCAAACCATGACGTATGACGCCGCCATTTTAGGAGAGAAGCCAGGTCCGGAATGCTGTTTTTTTATGCTGTGCTATTATAACCATTAATCAATTCAAAACAAACCTCTAACGTTGTTGCTAATTGATACGTTCCCTCCTTAGTCACTCCCCATCCCGTCACAGTGGCTACACTACCTTCAGGTATGTCTGCATTATCTTCAATAAGAATGACGGGATATGCTGCTCGGGATACTGTGACTGCAACAGATAACTGTAGAAGAGAAACGTCGTAGTCAATGGAATAATCTCTGAAGTACGGATGTTGATAAATATCATAGACATTAACAATTTGACCACCTTGGTGAAGAGAGGAAGAGCCAGCACGAATAGATAGTGTAGTTGGTGAAAATCTGAAAATTGTCAAAAAATAAGTTATAATACAGAATCAGATGCTGCCACGAGTGTAAAGCTATTCAACAATTTTAAACATAAAATAATTACCCGTTCGTGCAATGTGCAGCAGTTAAAGCATAGTTCACACTGATAAGCGATGCACCGCATACATGATTACCTAAATGCATCAAAGACAATTGGTAAGGGTAGTTTTCAATATTTGCTGGTTGACCTCCAATTATTCGACCATTTAATTCTATACGACCTGGAATTTTTCAATGTATAGCTTCTCAAGCCTTACTATGTATTCAAAAATCTTGCCCTGAGACTGATATTTACATTTAATTATAATAAGTAAAGATCTCAAGAAGCTACTTACCTAAAACAATTGTTGCTAACACCGTCAAATGAACAGAGCACCAGAAAAACAGTTGATCCATTTTCAGCACAAAACAGATTCTCCTTTAATTTTTCTTGCATTTATAATTATGTAATGCTCAATAAAAGCCACTCAAGATTTATGTAACAATTCTAAATTCATGTTTAAAAAATCGTATTTAAAAGTAAATGTACGTACCTACTTATCTTTTAGATTTTTTAACATACATTATAGTTTGTTGTAAACTATGAAATCAATGAATGACTTGTACTAAATAAAATGCTTATAAAACCATTGAACTGGGAAAATTAAATATTTTTCTATCTTTTTTGTCACAGAATTATTATTATTAAGAGTTTATTGTTGAAAGATATAGTACTCTGTGGCATAGAAATTATTTAAAAATTCCATTTACGTGTATTACAATATTAAGAGTATGAAAAATCTTTAATTGTCAAAGATTCCTTGATTTTTACTTTTTTGTCAATTGTTGCAAATTTCAAAGTGATAGAGATTGACGTGGACGCGTAATTGATTGAAAAAAGTTATACTTAAATCTTCTTTGCAGAGTCTCGAGGAAGCAAATAAAAAATTGATCCAACCAAAATTAAATATATTTTAACGGGTCATTAGCATAAATATACATTATTTTGTACATTATGCATACATTATTGATACCGAACATTTGGCAACCATGTTCGGTCTCAATATCGTGCTCTGCTTGGTCTTAACAAAATACGATATATGGATGGTCTTAACAATGTACCAAAAATATATGAAATTTTGAATATTGGAAGCTCTACATATTTTATACTGGACCCTTTCGAAATTTTGGCGCCAAAATGTTATGTTGTGCTTTAGATTTTCCTGTAAATGGGTGTAACCTGTGGGAAATAAATGCTATTATTATTATTATAAGTAGGTAGCTGATTAGCCATTCTAGTGTACTATTAGCCAATTCGCCAGCATGCCTATATAAATTCAAGAAACTTCTTACAATTAAACACTTTGATTTAGAAAGTAATAACTATTTTCTATAACCCCAAGTAAATTAAAATACGGTTAACTATGCAGTTACTTACTAGTTTTTTTTTGGCAAATATTACAACATTTCTGTTTATTTATGGCAATAAACCAACTAAATTTATAAGTAATTTTATAATATATTGTTTGAAGGATTTAAATATCTTAATTTTAATATAAAATTCGTTTTAATAATCGGTTTAATACAATTCTTACAAGGTAGTCTCGAAGGTCCTACACATTAATTTCAGGTTAAGGCTGTTTCTAAACGCATTGATTTATCAATCAATAACTCTGGAAGATTTGTGGTCACAGGCGTTCTAGAATATAATATCATAGAAGTCAAAAACATCCTTGATTCTACATCAAAATTTTCAAATAAAGTTCTTCAGTTAGTTAAAAGTACCTCTAACAATACTCTTATGTCTGTATTTAAATGACTGATACCATAATAAATATACACAACATCAATTTATAATTTATGTTTTTTATTTGCATTAGCCATCATATTTAATGGATCTTTATTATATCTGGCGAAGATCTCCCGTTTGAAACTGTCAAATTGTTTCCGGTTCAAATTGTTTTGGTGTTCCCGCCATGGTGGACGTGTGCGTTTGATTTGTAAACCCCAATGACATGTAAATACTGGTGACAGAACCAAGAATTCATATCCAGCTACATACATTTCATAGACCTAAAAATAATAATAAAAACAGTGTTCGTTTATACGTTTACATAAACTAAATCGGGAAAATATAATTTTATCACCCTGTATATTAAATCTGTTTGGTATATACAATAATATGGCTGTATATGGCAATCTATAGATGTGTAAACTGACTTGCATAGTGAGCAACAAGGCCCTTTGCACCAACCCGTGTTTTGTCTCCAACTCGAGAACATCTATTCAACGTACATCCTTCTGTTGAAGCTTGCTGTACATAAGGTTTCTTCTTTCCTCCCACAAAGACATGTTGAATCATGCTCTACACCTTTTGCAATTGTACTTCAGAAAGCGTCAAAAGTATTTCAGAATAGTTAAATGTATTTCAGAAACCATCAAATGTATTTCAGAATGGTCACAATTTCAAAATACTCAAGTGTATTTCAAAAAGCATCAAATGTATTTCAGAATAGTTAAATGTATTTCAGAATATTTAAATGTATTTCAGAATATTTAAATGTATTTCAGAATATTTAAATGTATTTCAGAATAATTAAATGTATTTCAGAAAACATCATATGTATTTCAGAAAGCACAAATGTATTTCAGAAAGCATAAAATGTATTTCAGAATAGTCAAATGTACGAGGCATAAAATGTATTTCAGAATAGTCAAATGTATTTCAGAAAGCATAAAATGTATTTCAGAATAGTCAAATGTATTTCAGAAAGCATAAAATGTATTTCAGAATAGTCAAATGTATTTCAGAAAGCATAAAATGTATTTCAGAATAGTCAAATGTATTTCAGAAAGCATAAAATGTATTTCAGAATAGTCAAATGTATTTCAGAAAGCATAAAATGTATTTCAGAATAGTCAAATGTATTTCAGAAAGCATAAAATGTATTTCAGAATAGTCAAATGTATTTCAGAAAGCATAAAATGTATTTCAGAATAGTCAAATGTATTTCAGAAAGCATAAAATGTATTTCAGAATAGTCAAATGTATTTCAGAAAGCATAAAATGTATTTCAGAATAGTTAAATGTATTTCAGAAAGCATAAAATGTATTTCAGAATAGTCAAATGTATTTCAGAAAGCATAAAATGTATTTCAGAATAGTCAAATGTATTTCAGAAAGCATAAAATGTATTTCAGAATAGTCAAATGTATTTCAGAAAGCATAAAATGTATTTCAGAATAGTCAAATGTATTTCAGAAAGCATAAAATGTATTTCAGAATAGTCAAATGTATTTCAGAAAGCATAAAATGTATTTCAGAATAGTCAAATGTATTTCAGAAAGCATAAAATGTATTTCAGAATAGTCAAATGTATTTCAGAAAGCATAAAATGTATTTCAGAATAGTTAAATGTATTTCAGAAAGCATAAAATGTATTTCAGAATAGTCAAATGTATTTCAGAAAGCATAAAATGTATTTCAGAATAGTCAAATGTATTTCAGAAAGCATAAAATGTATTTCAGAATAGTCAAATGTATTTCAGAAAGCATAAAATGTATTTCAGAATAGTCAAATGTATTTCAGAAAGCATAAAATGTATTTCAGAATAGTCAAATGTATTTCAGAAAGCATAAAATGTATTTCAGAATAGTCAAATGTATTTCAGAAAGCATAAAATGTATTTCAGAATAGTCAAATGTATTTCAGAAAGCATAAAATGTATTTCAGAATAGTCAAATGTATTTCAGAAAGCATAAAATGTATTTCAGAATAGTCAAATGTATTTCAGAAAGCATAAAATGTATTTCAGAATAGTCAAATGTATTTCAGAAAGCATAAAATGTATTTCAGAATAGTCAAATGTATTTCAGAAAGCATAAAATGTATTTCAGAATAGTTAAATGTATTTCAGAAAGCATAAAATGTATTTCAGAATAGTTAAATGTATTTCAGAATAGTTAAATGTATTTCAGAAAGCATAAAATGTATTTCAGAATAGTCAAATGTATTTCAGAAAGCATAAAATGTATTTCAGAATAGTTAAATGTATTTCAGAATATTTAAATGTATTTCAGAATATTTAAATGTATTTCAGAATATTTAAATGTATTTCAGAATAATTAAATGTATTTCAGAAAACATCATATGTATTTCAGAAAGCACAAATGTATTTCAGAAAGCATAAAATGTATTTCAGAATAGTTAAATGTATTTCAGAATAGTTAAATGTATTTCAGAAAGCATAAAATGTATTTCAGAATAGTCAAGTGTATTTCAAAAAGCATCAAATGTATTTCAGAATAGTTAAATGTATTTCAGAATATTTAAATGTATTTCAGAATATTTAAATGTATTTCAGAATATTTAAATGTATTTCAGAATAATTAAATGTATTTCAGAAAACATCATATGTATTTCAGAAAGCACAAATGTATTTCAGAAAGCATAAAATGTATTTCAGAAAGCATAAAATGTATTTCAGAAAGCATAAAATGTATTTCAGAATAGTCAAATGTACGAGGCATAAAATGTATTTCAGAATAGTCAAATGTATTTCAGAAAGCATAAAATGTATTTCAGAATAGTCAAATGTATTTCAGAAAGCATAAAATGTATTTCAGAATAGTCAAATGTATTTCAGAAAGCATAAAATGTATTTCAGAATAGTTAAATGTATTTCAGAATAGTTAAATGTATTTCAGAAAGCATAAAATGTATTTCAGAATAGTCAAATGTATTTCAGAAAGCATAAAATGTATTTCAGAATAGTCAAATGTATTTCAGAAAGCATAAAATGTATTTCATAATAGTCAAATGTATTTCAGAAAGCATAAAATGTATTTCAGAATAGTCAAATGTATTTCAGAAAGCATAAAATGTATTTCAGAATAGTCAAATGTATTTCAGAAAGCATAAAATGTATTTCAGAATAGTTAAATGTATTTCAGAATAGTTAAATGTATTTCAGAAAGCATAAAATGTATTTCAGAATAGTCAAATGTATTTCAGAAAGCATAAAATGTATTTCAGAATAGTTAAATGTATTTCAGAATAGTTAAATGTATTTCAGAAAGCATAAAATGTATTTCAGAATAGTCAAATGTATTTCAGAAAGCATAAAATGTATTTCAGAATAGTCAAATGTATTTCAGAAAGCATAAAATGTATTTCAGAATAGTCAAATGTATTTCAGAAAGCATAAAATGTATTTCAGAATAGTCAAATGTATTTCAGAAAGCATAAAATGTATTTCAGAATAGTCAAATGTATTTCAGAAAGCATAAAATGTATTTCAGAATAGTTAAATGTATTTCAGAATAGTTAAATGTATTTCAGAAAGCATAAAATGTATTTCAGAATAGTCAAATGTATTTCAGAAAGCATAAAATGTATTTCAGAATAGTCAAATGTATTTCAGAAAGCATAAAATGTATTTCAGAATAGTCAAATGTATTTCAGAAAGCATAAAATGTATTTCAGAATAGTCAAATGTATTTCAGAAAGCATAAAATGTATTTCAGAATAGTCAAATGTATTTCAGAAAGCATAAAATGTATTTCAGAATAGTTAAATGTATTTCAGAATAGTTAAATGTATTTCAGAAAGCATAAAATGTATTTCAGAATAGTCAAATGTATTTCAGAAAGCATAAAATGTATTTCAGAATAGTTAAATATATTTCAGAAAGCATCAAATGTATTCTACATATATATTTGACGCTTTCTGAATACAATTGGAAAAGGCGTAGTCCCATTTTGGCAATATGGTTCTTAATCCAATTTCTGTACTAAGTTTGACCTTTTTGAAAATATCCTACTTTTACCTGCACCCTAAAATTCTTCCCATACTTCTTTAGAGCGCTCCCTTCTTGTGGTTTGTGGTTTCAGCTGTATATTGTAGAGGTGTGGCGGCCAATAAAATATATATTTTTTTTTTTTTTGAAAAAGAGATATTTGAATGTATAAGAAAGAATCTTTCCGCTTTCTGGTTCAATTTTCATTAGTAATCAGTCTCGTTGATTTCCATTAGGCTTATGTCTTGTTCTCCATAAATGGGAAAAAACTATACTTACTTGGCTATTCCTCGTATAACCATAACCAATAAATCTTTCGTCGTGTGGTGGAACATTATCTGTAGAAATGTAAAATGGCTCGTAAAGAAATTCAAAATTTGTCACTGGGTGGCTTATGCGAATCTTTTCATCGGTATCTTTAAAGTGTTTCCATCTACAAAACGAATCAGCACATAACCTCAAACGCATCGTAAGACTAATTCAAAATACTGCAAAAGATGCTCTTCTCTAATTTAATAGATACATTATTGACATTTTATCTGCTATCAAAACATTTATGACTAACTTGAAGGAACTCTCGAAACATGTTTCGCACAACATAAATCTCATATAACTTTGAGGAGGTGACGTATTTTGTTTATTCCAATAATGTATCACTAGCATAAGGCGTAAAGGTGATTCCTACCTTGTAAAATTTGTGGCATACTGGTTGTAGATGAAAACTTTATGATGAAACGGCCGTGCTAAACCTTTTTTCGCCAGCCGTATTAAATCGCTTTTATTTGATGGAAATAAGACTCTTTCATCTAACTCATATGTAGGAACTACATAGGCACATTGCCCAGAACATCGGGCTTTCCTCAAAAACTCATCTAACCTCTCTGCCATATTTCTGCTCGGAATTATGTCAACGTCAGTTAGAAACACATATTTGGTTTGACAGTTTTTTCTTGCCAAATTTCTCATGTGGTTTTGGGGATATGGAAGCTTCGCTCGCCAGACGTTAGCGCCCTTAAAAAATTAATAACATATTTAAGATGAAACAGCGCTTCTAGTTAACGTTTGGTGAGTAAAACAAATTCCAAACATACCTTTGAGTTCTCCTTGAGTATATTCTGCAGTAAATCCATCGGTCTTGAGCAAGGAAACTTTTTTAATCGCTCTTCGTCAACATAAAAGTTGCTAGATCGTTTCGACGATTTTGGCATAGCTAAATGAAACGCTATCTTCTCATTAATTCTGATATCACATTTTCTTAAATATACTATGTACAGTAGAACAAAATTCAATTCTTTCTCATTGGCAGCGAACACGGCTAAAGAGATCGGACCGTTCCAATGAAGACTGACCTCAATAATCGATATAATTTTCTCTAAAGAACTTTGTGTTGCAAGACATGTTTGGAACGTATTACTGAGATTAATGTAGTTATAACCAACAGCAATATTATCGTACATTTGATATCTGAAACACGTGAGTTCAATTTATATTTCTTTAAATTCAAAAATAAAAAAACACCTACTTTATTCTGTCATCTGTACGTCCTAGATTTAAGTTTAATTGTTTGAAATGCGTTACGTTTCTATTAGAATGTTTACTAATCATTTGGTCACAAATTTCCGCTACCGATTTGATATCTTCTTTTTGTTCCGTCGGTTTTTGATCTTGTTTGCTTTCTGTGGTCACGCATGAAGTGGTGCTTGAATTCATTAATCTTACAGTTAGGAAGATGTTGTACAATGTGAGGAAGACGAGGATAGATATGCTTATTTTCCATAAGCTCCATGTACCCTACAAAAGGAGATACATTAGTAAGAATACTAACTTATGATATTCAGTATAATTAAGAATATGACTCTCCAACTGTGCACTCAAATAACACAAAAGACAAAAACACCTAGCAAGAAGTACCTAGTTATGTAGATGAAGGTGTCGAAATTATACTTTTATAAAAGCATATAATGAACCTTCAATTACCCAACTACAAACACATGTTTGCTTATAGTATTATAATAATTTTGATTTTACATGATTTTCTACTTTATGTTAAATTAGAAGAGAATAATATAGACGTCTTTTGTATTAGTGAACACTGGGTGACATCAGAGCTGAATTTCTCAATGGACAACTACAAACTTGCGAACTATTTTTGCAGAAAAAACTATATAAGAGGTGGAGTGTGTATATATGTGAAAAAGAATATTTTATTTAAGCAAATTAATTTTAAATTTTGTGTTGAGAAATCGTTTGAGATGTGTTGTGTCGAATGTTTTTTGTCTACCAATGATATTTTAACTGTATGTGTTGTGTACAGGTCTCCCAGCTCTAGCTTTCAAGATTTCATTAATAGTTTCTCAAAATCACTTGGAGAACTATGCTTAATAGATAAACAAATGGTGATCTGTGGTGACTTTAATGTAAATTTCCTTAATATGGATTCTAATACTAAAGAGCTATCCAATCTTCTGCAACAGTATGATCTGCATCAGACAATATTTGAACCCACAAGAATTGCCAATGTGAGTGCTACTTGTATAGATAATATATTTAACAATATCCAAGATTATTCCACTAGAGTTATAGAAAACCATCTCTCTGATCACACTTATCAAATTATCTCTTTGAACCGCCAGCCTTGTGACAAACCTCCAATAACTGTAGAGTCTAAAAGATTAGTTAATATGGGCAATATTTCGTTGTTCAGAAATCAAATAAACAAGGTTGAATGGTTTACCCTATTAAAACCATCACTAAGTACCAATAGATTATTCAATATTTTCTATGATATTATCTTGAGCATCTTTGAGTCCGCATTCCCATTAATACAACAAAAATCAAGATCCAATAATACAAAAAATCCATGGATGACCCCCGAACTCCTTGAACTATCAAAAACTGTTAGGGAAATGGCTGCACTAAATAAAAAAATAGAAAATAGTTTTTATGCACATAAATACAAAGAACTGAAAAAAATATACACCTATAAAATTAAAAAGGCCAAAAGATCATGCAACAACAACCGAATCATTCAGACAACTCATGTAGGTAGGGAATGTTGGAGAATAATAAATGAAAAGCGAGTTAATGGTAAAAAAAATAAAAACACTATTCAAGAGGTTATCGGCGTTGACCAGAGCGTAGTAAAGATACCAATCGACATCGCAAATACTTTCAATGACTTCTTTGTCAGTTTTTCTAGGAATAATACTTCATGCGGTCTGGACACACCGAATCTCGCGAAATCCACAGTTAGATCTTTTTTCCTTCACCCCACTACCCCAGATGAGATCTCCAGAGTTGCCAGGAAAACTTGCAGGAAAAAATCTAGCGGTTTGGATGGTATTCCGGGTAATGTAGTTCTGGCCGTTGTTGATATCATTGCAGGGCCGTTGTCCCTGATACATTAACAGAAAAAAAAATTATTCCCATATATAAAAATAAAGGAGATCCTAGGGATATAAATAATTACAGACCTTTGGCATTACAAAACCAGTTCAGTAAAATCTTTGAATCTTTATTTAACAATAGACTTAATGATTATCTGGAAAAACATAAACTGCTTGCTCACAGCCAAAATGGATTTAGAAGCAATCGGTCAACAGAGACAGCTCTGGGTCAGGCTTTTGGTCACTTGTTTCATGCCCTTAATAACAGGCAAATGGTGGCTGGTATTTTCTTTGATCTGAGCAAGGCTTTTGATACAATAGGTCACAAGCTTCTGCTCTCAAAATTGGAGGATGTTGGAGTGCGTGGAACAACGTCTAAATGGATAGGAAGTTATCTCATGCATCGTACCCAGCAAGTAGAGATTGCGGGCGTTCGTTCAGGGGTGGGAATTGTGAGCAATGGGATACCACAGGGCTCATGTTTATCGCCAACTTTATTTAATATATTTATTAATACCCTGCCGGACGTTTTGGGGGTTTTTGGCCTGCCCGTTCTTTATGCGGATGACACAAGTGTCCTTGTTTCAGCCGGGGATGAGAGTGGGTTGGTACGGTCTGCTAATGCCCTAGCTGGCGCGATGCACAGATGGTGCGAACACAATGGACTGGCACTCAATGCATCAAAAACTGTCTTTCTCCCAATTTCCATATCAAATAGGAACATGGACCGAAGTTATTTAATAAGAGCCAAAGATAAATCTATTGAGCAGGTCAGTAGCGCCAAATTCTTGGGAATATATACAGACAATAAATTGACCTGGAGCACGCACATAGACGCTGTAGTGAAAAAATTGTCCAGCTACATATTCCTAATAAACAACATCAAAAATACTGTATCGAATGATATTCTTAAATTGATATATTTTGGTCTGATACAGTCTACTTTAATGTATGGTGTTATATTTTGGGGGGGAGCGAGTGGGACTGCGAGGGTGTTCAGAACTCAAAAAAGGATCATCAGAGGGAATCTCTCAAACTACTTCCTGTAAGGACCATTTCAAAAAATTGAAATTAATGACATTCCCTTCACTATACATGTACTCACTTATAATACATATCAAACAACAAAATGAAATATTGCCTAAATCAGAAGATATACATAGTCACAATACTAGAAATAAAAATAACTTGGTATTACCATTCTCCAGATCAACTACTGGCCAAAAGAACCCTAACTACATAGGTGTTAAATGTTTCAATAAAATTTTAAAAATACAAAAGTTTCAAAACATTTCTATCAAAAAATTGAAACTGGAGCTGAGAACCTTTTTTATAGAGAAATGTTTTTATTCTGTAGACGAGTTTTTAAATTGTACTAATGAATAGTTTTAAGTCCCGAATTATAGCGGGTTATGTATGAATATTATTGTTTTTGTGTTGTATGTAATATTATTGACTATCCCATAATGTGACATATCATATTGTATATTGTTATCATTCTGAGGAGCAAAGAATAAATAAAAAAAAAATAAAAAAAAAATTGACATACAGAATACAAAGTTTTAAAATATCCATTTCAATTGTTAGCAGTGAATTGTTTCAAAATGCGTTATTCAAATATCTGCCTGCCTTTGCATTTGGGGACTGTTGAAACAGCCTTAAATGTAGGACTTCCCCAGTAAAATGTAGTGCACTTTTAAAGATATAACATTCATTTATTAACATATTTTTTGCCAAAAAAACAATTAAGTTATTTGTATAAATAATGTTATCTTAATAAGCATAAAAATGAAAATGTGACCAAGCGTAACAGCAAATGTAGTGTAGGTATATAGTTGAATGGTTTATATTTTCGTTTTATTAATTGTAATCATTAATTATGTAGTTGGTTGATGATATTACTTAATAAGTGTTAATAGTTAGAAATATTACAACATTTAGGACAAACTTGTGAACTGTAGCTACCGATTTTATTATGTCGATTCTAAGAACCAGCAGGCTATAATCGCACAGATTAGAAATTCGCACTAACTCTTAAAGTTGTTTTTACACAAGTAAGAAAAAAAAGTTACTTCAAAATTGAATTAACACAAAATGAAGAACTTTTTTCCTAGCTGACCTTAGAGATATCTTTTTATACGACGTTTTGTCTGGTTCAACCCATCAACAACTTTGTTTTTGATATGATAACACCATATTGGAACTAAGTGTCCATTCACCTCATTTCACATTCACTCGCAAATGAGTATGAATTACTCGAACTCAGGGAAGTCATTTGTGTTCTCCGATTAACTTCACTGATGTTTCATTAACCACTGATGATGACAATTTCAAGTTCTCGAAACATGTATGGCTGTATTGATTGTTGACTTTTTTATTTATTTATTTTTATTTACATAAAATAACATAAGTAGGTATGCTTTTTAACTTTTTCATTGATCCGCCCCAGTAGTTATATTTCAAATAAATAGAAGTTAAATAAATCGTAGCATATTTTCAAAGAATAATATTTACTCACCTGATTCATTTGTTGCTAAAATGGTATAAAAATAATCGAATAGATAGTTTATGACGAAATTCACTTTTTTTTGTATTCCATGGCACTGCATTTATATTTTTTAGGTACTTACTAGAAATTTATTTCTATTTTATATTTTTATTTGAAATAATAATTTTTATTTTTGGTAATAGAAACAAAGACGGAACAACTTCATATTTACGCGCATGCTTCTGAATAGCATTGCTCAATTTATTGATTAAATGTATAGAGGCTTGAACATGCATGTGTTGCGCCTCTAAATACAGCGTGTACAAGATGAGGATGACGCGCCGGCTGCATCTGGAAACCTATTTAGCTTACGACTCATTACGTGTGTTTGTTATAGGTACCTATAAGAGTTTTAATTATTTTTGCATTAATTTTTATATATACAGGGTGTTCTACGGTGGCAACCCATTAGATTATTTCAGAAACTACTTCGAATTGAATTTTGAAAATTTCAGTGCCTATATTGTCAAATATGTTCTACTCAAATAATATAATAGCAACGGCATAGCACTTCCGGTTACACCGGAAGTTGATGGCAACTTTGTTATTTTAAATGGAACACCCTATATATTATTACATTTTTGGATTCTAAATAAGATTTCAGACATATTTCATGTATCATGTCCTATACCTAACGTCAGTCGTTTTTGACTTATATCAAGATTTATGTCAAAATTGACAGTTTAGGGCTCCATAAGAATTCCGTTTTTTTTCCTTGTAAATCAGTATTTAATAATTATTTTGCAGGTATTTTCTTATCAGGTGGGATCTTCTTTTTCGAATTGACAAGACGTTTTCTGATTAGTTTATAAAAATTATATTGAAAACGGTTCAAGAAAAACAGTTGAAAGTCAATTTTTTCAAATAATGGAATGGGTATATTATTATTATTTTATCTTCCTTAACATTAAAAAATAATGCAATTTTGTAATAGGTTATCATTTTCTAAAATGCATAGTTTTTGAAATATCGTCATTTTAAATTTTTCTGCAGCGCCTACCGTTGTCTCTCTGGAAGCTAGCTAATTAATTTAGTTAGCCATGAAATTATTGTCATTTTAACGTCAAACTAAACGTTAAAATAATAAAAATGAAAAATACTTATTGATATTATAAATTTATTATTAATTCATGGAGAATAAAATAAAGTGATTAATATCACCTGTAGAGTATTTAACGAGAGAAACCCCCATTTGCTAACGATGACTAGAGAAATTAGAAAGAATTTTGAGAAATCATTTAGAGCAGGTTGGGAGGTATACAAATCAAGTATTACAACGAACTAAGACTAAAATTTAAAATAATACAGCAGAAATGAACAGAAGATTAAACTAAATAAATTTTCAACTAAAAAAAGTAAATCAACTAACGATAACAAAACTAATTTAATTGTTCGATATGGCCCCCATTTAAAATGACGATATTTCAAAATCTATGCATTTTAGAAAATGATAACCTATTACAAAATTGCATTATTTTTTAATGCTAAGGAAGATAAAATAATATACCCATTCCATTTGAAAAAATTGACTTTCAACTGTTTTTCTTGAACCGTTTTCAATATAATTTTTTGACCACCCTGTATAAACTGATCAGAAAATGTCTTGTCAATTCGAAAAAGAAGATCCCACCTGATAAGAAAATACCTGCAAAATAATTATTAAATATTGATTTACAAGGAAAAAAACGGAATTCTTATGCAGCCCTAAACTGTCAATTTTGACATAAATCTTGATATAAGTCAAAAACGACTGACGTTAGGTATATGATATGTTACATGAAATATGTCTGAAATCTTATTTAGAATACAACAATGTAATAATATATAGAGTGTTCTATTTAAAATAACAAAGTTGCCACCAACTTCCGGTATAACCGGAAGTGCTATGCCGTTGCTATTATATTATTTGAGTAGAGCATATCTGACAATATAGACACTGAAATTTTCAAAATTCAAGTCGAAGTAGTTTCTGTAATAATCTAATGGGTTGCCAACGTAGGACACCCGGTATATATATATTATTTTCCAGTAATTGTTGAAAATGTCATTTAATTACTATTCAATGTAATTGTAATTAATTACATTTTGGATCAAAGTAATTTGTAATTGTATAGTTGGAGCTGAAATTACTATCCCCGAATACGCCCGAAAGCGACGACTGTAACCAGGGTTGGACAAATTCTGATTTAAAAAAAAAATCAAATATCAATGATTTTTATATAAAAAATCATTTATTTGATTTTTTTTTAAATTTATATTACTAAAATGTGATGCTTTGTTCAAAACAAAACTAGGAATAGAAAAGGCGTCCAAATTAGTATTTTTATACTTTGTTTTCTGTTGTTTTGCATTGTTGATTTTTTAATTGTTTTGAGCGTTTTGTCTATTTCGTAGGTTTAATAGGTAGGTATTATAAAATATAAATAATATTATAATAATACAGCTTCTGTGACTTAAAAGCCGAAGATTTAGCAAATTTATGGTTTGATTTTAAATATGATTTTTATTAAAAGAATGAGTTGATTTAATTCATGATTTAAATCGTGATTTTAATCAATTGATTTAAGTCAGTCCAACCCTGACTGTAACCGAAATACTCATAAACATGATTTCTAATCTTTACTTGTTTACACATTTTTAGTGAAATAATTTCGAACAAATTCATATCAGGAACACTGTGCCCGTGCCTAACTTTTTTTTGAATAATAATTTAAATGAATTGCCAACGTTTATCACATTTTCCTAAGCCTCTTCAAGGCTACATTATCTAGAAAATATTTTGGAATGCTTTTTTCATAACAAAACAAGAACGAGAACATAAATATTGGAAGCTGTTTCCTTTTCGAAATACTTCTTCCTGAGCATATAAGATCAATGTTTTTGAAGTAGCGCTGAAGATGATCAAATAAATGAGCAAAACGTCGGCAAATTCATACAAATTGACTTTTTATTGACCCGTAATTAAATTATTTATTAACTAAACACATAATAAAACAAAAACATTTACATTTACAAAGGCTCCCCATTTTGTTCAATGCATGCGTGCAAACGGCGAATAAATATAATTGTTTTCTACACGGCTTATTGTTTCATTTGTAATTTGTGCTAAAGCTCCATAAATGCGAACAATAAACATCAGCTTCACTGTTGGGTAGGACATGGTAAACCATATTGTTCAGATAACCCGAAAGCCAAGAGTCTATTGGATTGAGATCCGGGGACCTAGGAGGCCAAGAAATAGGTCCCCCACGAGTCGTAGATTATATCTCCAAAGGGTGGTGAATATCTCATAATTAAGTTTAACAACAAAAGATATTAAGTTAGTCCATTTTAAATTCAAAAAGAATACACAAAACTCAAACGACTCTAAGTTCAAATTAATTGTAATTCAAAATGTAATCAAATTATAATTTTATATGCAGTAATTTGTAACTGTGTTAAAATTAATTGACCCAACTGCGTCTATAATATCTTTACGACTGGCAGAACATATACATCGGATTTGTCTTGCGTGCCTCCGGCATTTTACGCCCTAAAGTTTGAAACCATGCGCCGGCACTGCTAGACGGTTAGTGCTAGGTTTTTTATTGTTATCCTAAATTTCCAATTTTTTTATGTCACCCTGTATATTGCGACATAAATATATCAATATTGCAAATACAACTTGCACTATTGTCGTCTGTTAAGAACCATAAGACATCCGTTTTTCTTAGATAGTTACCAGCTAGGTAGTATATTATAGTTTCCGCTTCATTACCTTACCACTTATAAAAGCAATAGTTTGCTGTGAAACACTTGTTAGTGTGGGCTATCCATCACCGGCATTATGGCATTGTCTGTGCTAGTACGTATTGCGTTAATTTTGTTTTTAGTGACAGTTCATTTTGTTGACAGTTTTCAAGTGTTTCAACCATATTTACATCAGCCTAGTAGGCAAGTAGTGATTTTTAAACCTGGTGAATATTTTGATCCGTTTAACACAAACGAACAATTAGTGGCTTTACCAAGCACTCATGCAGTTCTCGAACATCAGCATCACTCAGGTAACAAATTTAATTTAAAAGTAATTATGCCAAAAGCACAAATAGGGTTCCAGAAGATAAGATCTAGGAATGATTTCATGTCGATTCGACATAATTCGTTTTACAATAATAAACCCTTATAATAATAATAGTAAGCCTTTATTTCCAAAAGGATGTTCGTTTTCTGTTCTGCATTTTTTCATATCTATGGCGAAATGCACAATATACCAAACAAATTACAAATAGAACACATGCCAACTTTCAAATCAACTGGATCAGTGGTCCCTAAAGAAGAGATGCTGAATCAAGGAAACATCCCCGAGAAAGCATTCTTGGATAAGTTTTGATAACATAATCTCGATCTGTCCAAAATTATTCTATCCCGTTTTCATGAAAACCTCCCTCGCCTTCAAATACTGTTCTACTCCATTAAAACGAAAGACAGTGGCAACAGTGATGTCAAATCTGCATGAAATCATCCCTAGAAGCTTCCATCTTACAATCCTTCAAATATCTAATGAACTTTAACAGTCAAACCATTATGAGACTTGTCTTTTTAATTTTGCAAATAGGGCTGACACAAGTAGATAGCTTGTGACTTAGGTCGACTTTGAGGATGGTTTAACAATCCGACATTGTGTTGCTTAAAAAATGCAATTATCTTGCTAGCTGTATTGGTTTTTCCAAGCTCAGCGATCACTTTCGACAAATAAATGGTTGTATACTAATCGGCAGTAATATAGTTCTTTGATCTTGTTTTTTGGAAACATTTCAAGAACGCTTTTCCTCATCTCATATCATAAATCATCTCCATTAACAATGCTGTACCTACGCACGCTTTTAGAATTTCCGACGTTAAAATGATCAAGAGTTTTTGACACCCGTTGGGTCCACTGATTTCGATTTTCGGTAACCCAGGTGCGAACACATATGAAACACAATTCTTCATTAAACATTTTCTGAATTGCCTTGCTCTTGTGTAAGTCAGCCGTTTCCTGCATTTGCCTTTGGATCGTCGCTAAAACACAACCGTGAAGGTTTGAATTCTGCAGATCAACGAGAAATTATCGACTGTCGAAATCAGAAACATTTGTCAATTGTCTGCAAATTTGTCAAAAAACCACTGCATTATTAATGCTAAACTTTCCGAGTACGGTCCCATGCCATAAGCGATTTCGTATATCGAAAAAACCGCTCTGCGGACAGTGCAGGTCATATGGATCAACTCCACTCGAAGACTGGAGCATCGCCCTTAGCGGTGGATCGCTAAAACAAATTTTTACCTTCATTTTTCACTAACGGTTCGCTGAATCTACAGTTAACTAACAGTGAAGGTAAATAATTTTCAGTATGGGCATTTGATTTGAGTAGAGCTCTCTATTAGGTCTCAATAACTTAAAAGACAGTCCTCATATACTAAAACTCCTCGACTCTCGAGCAATTTCTGTACAAAGTCTATCGCCTCAGGTGCCTCTGGCGGTTCCCACAGTGATAAACATGCTGGTTCCGGCCAACAACATCATGTGGACAATTCGAAGAAATACGGCGAGGCAGAAAAGAAAGTTTACGAGAAAAAACATCATCACCAAGCGAAGAGTTACGGAGATCATAGTGATAAATTGAAGAAACATCATCACGAAGAAAAAGGTGGCAACGAAAGCGACTATCACGATGAGGCAGATCATTACAAAAAGTTTAAAGAAGGTAAAAAATCGCATAAATCAGGCAAGTTTGGTGAAAAGAAGGGTCACAAAAGAGGTCATAAGACCAAAGGGTATCATAACAAGTTCCATAGGGATGAATTCCACAAGGAGCACAGATTCTATGATGATTTCCACAAGGAGGGCTACCATGAAAAACATGGGAAAGGCAAAAGTTATCACGATTCAAAAGAAGGTAAGATATTTCTTAGTTTTATTAGCAAATAAATATCTATTAATAAGATATAGTAGAGAAAAAAAAGTCAACTTTGAATAGGAAAAAATTAATTGAGCTACAACTTTTAATCAAATATTTGTACCAACTTCATAGATAGTTTAAAGCAAATAAATGTAAGAATAAATAATCAAAGAATTTTTGTAAATTATCAATTTCCTATTACAAGATTCTTGCGCAAGGTTACAACTAGATGAAAGATTTGATCACAGTTTTATAACCCCTTGTCATTTCAATTTTTGCTTTAAAAAACTAATTTACCTTAATTATTATTTTAATAATAATTTTTATTAAAAATTTCAAAATGGTTTACAAGACGTCTGCTCCACAAAATACTAAAATGCTGGACAATTGTTTTTCCCAAATGCCACTGTTTTCTAACAAATAATTATTTACCTATTTCAGGAGCTCACAAGTCAGGCCACAATCATGACTCCAGCAACCACAGAGATAAATTCGGTAAGACAGATAAATCCAGTAAAGGACATACAGATACAGAACATGTGGGCCACGAACGTACTGAAGGTCAAAATAAACATCATAATCATCAAAGTGATTATGGGAGGGGTGGTGGCCATAGAAGTGGTAAGCAATTTGGGTATAAACACCAATAAACCGCTGAGGAAGCAGTCTTAGACAGAAGAATATACATTAAATAAAAGAATGTTTTGATAATAATTTTTTAAAAATCATTATTAATGTTAAATATCGTTATCGAACCTTTGTTTTCCCAGATCAGAATATCCTGTGTGAAAAAGGTGAAATCGTTTCATGATATAATCGGATACGTCGCGACTAGGCTTTAAGGAGTCTGATTTACACAGGCTATTCTGTATGAATTTAGGCATCTAATTTTCTATAAGTTTGTAGGGCAAAATTTTCATCAGAGTTCAAACATATATTTGAATTAGTTATTTCTTAATGTTTTACGACGTCTAAGTATAGAACAACAAATTGTAGGTCGTTCTATATTTTAGAAGAAGTTTGTTTCTAAAAGATTATATTTTCATTGCATTAACAAACATAAGTAGAAGAAAGTATTCTTTCAATATTCTGAAAATTTCGTCCTACAGCTAGTCTTTAGCTAATACTATAAAACTAGAACCTATTTGGAATTCTTTGATTTCTGTAAGATCAAATATGCGTTTTACGGGAGTATCAACACAAGGTGAATTATTTTATTTTTATGATCCATGTCACGTTAAAAATCTGTAGTCTAATAATGTATCAACCGTTGCAATATAGCAAATATAATTAAAAAGGTCTATTAATAACTTAAACTAAAACACACTTGAGTAACTAAAATTATGGGAACCAATAATTAAAAATACTGTTAGAAATGTTCCCAGTTGAAGCGAATATAAAAATTTCAAAAAAAAAAATCTTAAAATATCGAGCATCCCTAAACTCTTACAGAAATCAAAGTTTCACAAATCGTTAGGAAAAACAATATTTTGTACTTTTATATTTATATACGAATGCATTTTTGCTGCATTGTTAGTAAAAAGAAAATACATTTTAGCATAGATATGGTATTAATTTTATTATAAATTGAATTCTCTTCCTGAGTGGTAAAGAGTAAAAGTAGTATTCAAATTACTGTATTATATATTTTTTTTAATATATAGGTACTTATCTATTCTTAATTTCATGCTTTATAAAAAGACACCGCGAATTATAAGTTTGCTATTATATACGAGAGTAATAGATACTATCCTAGTTAAAATACTCTATAAACTTCCAGTGAAAGTTTTTTAATTCTAATTCCATTTGATTATTACGAAATATGCAATAACAGCAGCTTTACAAATTAAAATAGTTTTATATACTTGACAAAAAATAATAGATTAAATAATTGTAATGTTACACATTGTTTTTTATTAATATCAATATTAATATACATACCTATACATTTTCTTTAATTAAACACTTTTGTTTTTGTATTATTGTAACTGTAACTAATTTAGATTTTGTAATACCAAGCAATTTTTTAGTATACAGGGACTGCAGAATATAAGTGCTCACTAGTGTGATCATTGAGATATAAGGAGTCGCTATAAGCATTATTTTACATTGTACACAAACGGGTGCATTGGGTGGGGCGTAATCGTATACCAATATGGCGGATTCTCCAGAGCCGCATTAACTATTTTTGTTGACGTTTTTGCTTTTAATTTGCACCTTGGGTTTATACTTTATTTTGAAATGTTAAGCAGTGTACAAAATACTTAAATATAGGTAATTATTGATATTTGATACCTAAATCCAGGAATAAAAGACGTTAGTACTTTATAAATTATATATTAATACCCCTTAAACAAAACAATTTTATTTAAATGTTGCGCTATGCTTATCCACTTTATTTTTACTTAAATAATACATCCTGGTATTAACATATTTAGTCGCAATAGATTTGATCAGTAAATGTATATGGTTATCAAACACTGATTTGATCAAAACCGTGCACAACTAAATTAGGAAAAATATTACTATTTACAAATTCCTTTAAAACAAGGTTTATTATGAATCCTGCGGACAACTTTTCATTAGTAGCTACTACATGATTTTTTATGATCTTTTCGGATTGGAAGCAAACGTCTAAAACATCTTTTGAAGGAATTTGTAAATCCTTTTTTTGCCTTCATTTTAATAAAAGAATAACACTTATTAATGCATCTCGACATTCTCTGCAAATAATTTGCTTCTTTAAACTAAAAACAACAAATCCAGCAATATAAACAATAATGAATTTCGAAAATTCAGAAAATGGGCCAGGAAGATAATCATGATCTGGATAAATTATATTTGTGTACATTTCTCGTTGGTATCCAATTAATTCGAGACACATATTCTGTCTAGATATGTCTACGAGCAGGATCTTTAGGAAATCTAAAAACCAGAATATGTTTTTAACACACATTTAGGGGTCTTTTTTGCTAGAAAGTGATGAAAAAGTAGAGAGTTTGAGAGTAGAAATCAAGTAAAAGAATTTGTAAAAAAAAATAAACTACAATGCACGTATCAATTGTTCAGTGCAGAAAGAGAATGCTACCAGACTCCTATAATAATGTGTTTTAATAAGTTCGCCTAAAAAAACCCTAAATACGTCCATGTACAATGTTTACAATATTTGGTACATACCTATGAAACGTTATTCCTGATATTTTCTGGTCGATTTCACTTCTACTACTGCAACTACGCACAGCACAGGACACCATTATAGTATATTGTCAAATAACCGTCCAAAAAAACACGAAAAACTTAAGTAAACTTATAAAATACTCGTAAATAATACTATAAACTTGAAAGCACGACAAATGATAGATATCGTATACCAATATGGCGTACCTGCACCCGCTTTTGGCCAAGTTAGAGCGTCTCCCCCCACCTCAATGAGTGTGATAGAGGAATATATGGTCAAAAAATGTACATAAAAGTTGCAGATTTTGTGGTATTAACTTTTGTGTAGAGTAGCAATATTCTCCCGCACACAATCAAATAAACTCTTGGACAAATTTGACGTAGAACAAAAAGTAATCAACTTCATTCCAATAAAGAGAACCTAAAGTAAGAAGTGGTAGATGGCCAAAATTGCCGGCTGGTGGATGTCTAGTGTCGGCCTAGAATTTTCCTTTTCTTGTATATTTATTAGAACCAAAAATATCACACACGAGAATTACCCCCTCAGCCCCCGTGTGTTACTTTTGATTCACCCCAGAACTGAATAACAAACTATTACTTTTCTACATTTTCTACACCATTGATCTTTAATCCAGAAGTTTTCACTTAACACAACAAATATATTAATAAATCTAACAATTCAAACTGTCTTCATCTAAGTGTGTTTCTTTTTTTTACCTTTCCGCATATTTTCATATTCAGTCAACTGAGGTGCACAATCTGCATATATTTTAACACTTTCATGGGGCGGCACAGGCTGTATAACTGGTTCCAAGGCAGCATTTAAATATTTACAGTAAGGTATTTCAGCTACTTTTTTCATGTTCAGTTTCTCACACAATTTAGCTCTACAAATAGATTGACATAGTTATTCAAAACAATCATATGAAGTTCATTCTAGAAACTTCCGTTCGCAACTGACGGAAATGTCTAAAACTAATTTGCTACAATTTTAAGAATGACAAACAATTCCCAAATCGGCTATTACTAAAAAAAAATTCCCACAGACTCTGACAGATTTATGGCAAAACCCTGATCCATAGATTTATTTATTTTTGCATTTCCCTCCATAAAATGTTTATAAAAAAATCGTATACCCAAGCTTAAGCACTAACAGAACTTATAACTACTGCTTACGTATATTCACTAGTAGAATCGCATCGAATAACGCCAAAACCACAATCAGCACCCAAACGTTTTGAATCCTGCATGAGTTTGAACGCTAAACCCTTTTTGCGGTGTTGTTTCGAGACAAACACATATTCCATCTATATAAAACACAATAAAAAGTTGATGATAAAAGTCAAGATTATTTATACCCTACCTACATTTTATTATACAGGGTGGTCCAACGAAAAGTTTGCACCTAGCTTTTCTCTTTTTTTTGTAGTCGAATGCGAAAATGCTCGGACACGTCGATTTTGCTTTTGAGGGGGACACATTTTAAACATATTTTTCGATCTGCGCCTTTAACCCCCTAGCGGGGGTGAGTAACAACCCTAAAATTTTAAATGGAAAGAGGGGTCTAATGACATATCATTTGAAAGGACACAAAATTGTCTTTCTAATGATACCCTATTTGTCGAATTTTACTAAAACAGTTAATACGAAAACGACTTTAAAGACATTAAGCCGATAATTTTGGTATTAATGAGAAATACAAATAAGTTTTAATTATTGCGAGTGAAAACACCTGCAATCGTTAGTACATTCCAATGTTTGTTAGTTTTAACATTGCTTTGTAAAAAAAGTAAACAAGCTGTTAAATTGATTTATTAAAACGTTACATTAACAAATGTTGAAAATGTGACCCATTTGATTCCATACAATAATACAGATTTTGTTCAAATCTATTTCTAACATTTTGTAGCATATCAGGTGTTATGTTTCTGCACTCTTCTGTAATGCGTTGGCGAAGATCTTCTATGGACTCGGGCTTCGTGGCAAAACATTTATTTTTTAAGTGCCCCCAAAGAAAAAAGTCTAAAGGCGATAAATCCGGTGACCTGGCAGGCCATTCAATTGGGCCCCTCCTTCCAATCCACCGTCCAGGGAACCGGTCATCTAAGAACTGTCTTACAGGAGCCACATAGTGCGGAGGTGCTCCATCTTGCTGGAAATAAAGCCGATCAGCAGTATGATTTTGGTCATCTTCTATTATTTGTGTTATTAAAGGATCAATTGTGTCTTCAAGCATGTTTAGGTACACTTCACCAGTTAAATTTCCAGGAATAAAAAGTGGTCCTATAATATGATTTCCTAATATGCCACACCAGACGTTTATTTTTTGAGGATACTGGGTATGAACCTCACGGAATAAATGTGGGTTACTGTCATCCCAGTAACGGCAATTGTGCCTATTTACAGCTCCATTCAAATAAAATGTGCATTCGTCGGAAAAACAAATGTTAAATAATAATTGCGGATCTTCAATTAAACGCTGGCTCATTGCTTCACAAAATTGCAGCCTTCTATCAGGATCATCCTCATTTAGTTCCTGTACTAATTTGATTTTGTACGGATGAAATTTGTACGCTTTTAAAATTCGTATTATGGACGAACGGGAGACACCTGAGGCTTCAGCTAGTTGACGGGTACTTTGACTATGATCCATTTCAACATGCCCTAAAACAGCGACTTCCACAGCTTCATTTCTGATCGGTTTCTGCGGCTGGTGTTTTACATTACAGACAGATCCGGTATCTACAAACTTTTTAACTAACTTGCCAACGTACACATCATTCACATTTTTATCGGGATGTCTCTCATTAAATAAGCGAGCCGTAAGTCTAGCACTACTATTATTTTGAAAATAAAGTTTAACAATTTCAACTCGTTCTAGAATGGAATAAATCATTTTGTACGGTAAAAGTAAAATAACTTGAGAAGCAACCAAACTGAATCAATGAAAAGACTAAAATAAACGGTGTAAATTCTTTTCCTACACGTATCTGCAGTTTTTATTTCAACAAAAAACGCAAACGATTAGTGAGGAATTTAGTTCTGATAAATAAGATAGTGTTTTTGAAATCCCGTTTTTCTTCAAAGTAAATAATTTAGAAATGATTGTAGTTGTTTTCAGTCGTAATAATTAAAACTTATTTGTATTTCTCATTAATACCAAAATTATCGGCTTAATGTCTTTAAAGTCGTTTTCGTATTAACTGTTTTAGTAAAATTCGACAAATAGGGTATCATTAGAAAGACAATTTTGTGTCCTTTCAAATGATATGTCATTAGACCCCTCTTTCCATTTAAAATTTTAGGGTTGTTACTCACCCCCGCTAGGGGGTTAAAGGCGCAGATCGAAAAATATGTTTAAAATGTGTCCCCCTCAAAAGCAAAATCGACGTGTCCGAGCATTTTCGCATTCGACTACAAAAAAAAGAGAAAAGCTAGGTGCAAACTTTTCGTTGGACCACCCTGTATATTTACCTCATAGATTCTTTGGACACCAGTACACTGCCACAGTTGTGGTAAACGTTCCATGTAAGCATAAAACATCAGCAGCTGCTTCATTTTGGGACATTTAACGTTACATGCTAGATTTTCTTTCAAATCTGGATCCCATGGATTCGAGGTAGAGTTTATGCATGCCCCAACAATGCAGCCATCATATTTACACCTCGCAACTGTAATACAATCTTTTTAGATGAGGGGTTTATAATTTTATATCTAAATGTTTCGAACTATTCTTCAGGTCTCATATAATATAGACAGCAAAATGCTATTCATGCAAAATGCGCATGGAGAATTAAATAAATGTTTTGGTGAAGTGGTAAAACGTGTTTTAATAAGTGTAGTCACCATATACATCTTTTATCCTCATAGACAATTCCTCGGCTCCCAAAACTGTCTAATGACACGCAGATTGATCAGGGATTAGAGTAGAGAGTCATATGCGATAATCAAAAGTATGAATCGTAAGTACCTAAGGTAAATCCTTCCGCCATAGCTTTTAAAGCGACCTCATCCATAACAGAATTTGGACGTATTCTCATAGCGCTTATGGTCGGTTCATCAAAATAATAAGATTCATGCATTACTTTTAGTATTTTGCTGTGATCTGCAGTGCCAGATCTGAGAATAATGTACGGCGATTCCTTTTGCTGAAATTTAAAATTTTAAAGCTTATATTCAATGTATTAAAATATTTAAATATATAATAAACGTATTACATACCTTTGGTGATCGTTTAAATAAAGATAGTTCTCTAAATGAATCGCTTAATTTGTTTCTGATCTTGTCACAGGCAATTTTTAACAGAGAATTATTAAATTGTGTTAGGATCATTATGAGATTTTGTTTAAAATATACTATTAATTTGGAATTTAATTTAAGATGCCGAAAAAAAATTATTAATAAACCTTTTAAAGATGAGATTATGTCATATCCTGTCACATTTTTAACAGTAGTAATGACAAAATAAGGCGTGTTTAAATTACTAATAATTGGGATCGATGATGATGTATTAGCAAATCTACATTGATTTTCAGCAAAGTAAAAGTTTCTTTTTAACGGACTTCAAAAAAAGGTGTGTGATTGTCAATTCAAAACTTTGTATATTTTCGAGCAGTTTCACTTTATTTGGCCCCAAAAAAAAAGAAATCGAAATAATATACAAGTTGTTAAAAACATATCTATAACTTTAATATGCCTACTCTTTTGGCACATTCTGTATGTTTAAAATTATTTTTATTAGGTACCTACTCATAGTTTTAGTTAAATTACTTACAACTCTACTCATAAATCATTTTTAGATACAAAGTTATCATCTTCCAGTTTCCCCAATGCGCTACGGTAGTACAATTGCTAGAGCACCTTACCGGCAATCGGGACACGTTGGGTTCTCTTCCCACTAGTGTCATAGATTTTTTTAATTCGGAAATATTAGTTTCTTTAATATACCTAATTGTAAATAAGCCAATCGAGGCAAATATCGATTCGTTTTGCCTCTACATGGCGCAAAGTTCTTCCGAAACAATTTCTAAACGCTTTTATCGATTTTCACTAGTTTTGGAAGAATTACTACTATTATTGGGTGTTTTGACGCAAATGGCAAATGCAATCTTTTGTTAATGCATAGAAATTTAAAAATGACACGTGATTCGTAAATAAAAGTTTGTATTTTTGTTGCCCCCTGTACAAATGACTTTAATTATTTCTCTGACACTAACTTATTTCATTTTAAGACATTTCTATCTGTTGTAAAATTTGCGCTAGACATACTGTTTCTCTACAAAAAAATTATTTACAATACGTTGCTGTCTATTCGGAACGAAAAAAGACATTATAAAAGTTGTAATTCTAACTACTACTAACTAATTTAATGATTATAACTAGGGATGGCAACGTTATATCGATATATTAAAAATATCGATATATTTTTTAATATATCGATATATTTTAATCGATATATTTCTTTCGATATATCGAAACAAATATCGATACATACAACACGATATATCGGTACATTATCAAAATAAATGTATCAGCTACAGCTGCTTTTTTTCGCTAGTTTTCTTGATGCGGATTTAATAATCAGGATTTGTTGGATTTCTGCAGGCTCGATAAGTTTACCTAAAAGAAGCAGGGGGATTACGTATCCGGATCGCGATGGGCGCTAAAGTGGGGATGAATCAGAAAATGCGTTTTAGGGAAAGAACATGTGAATAATCCAAACGCGTTTGGATCCTGAAATCAGTAGCGAAAGAAAGCAGCTTACATACACAGGTTTAAAACTTGTTGTGTTGCCGTAGCAGTCGACGCACACAACAAAAAATCGAAATCGTCTAACTGGAAATAGATTATCAAAATTATTATTTCTAAGTTCTGTTCCAGAAAATTTTGAATTAATTGTCCTAACCTAATGTAATTATTTCTAACAAATATTCTTACGTTTGTTTGGAATGCATATGTATTTTCAGGCAAATAAATTTTAATGAATACTATTTTATATCATTATTTGAATCTTTAAAATTTGAAGTTTATTTATAACTACAATCCACTCTAAAATAAAAATATAGCAAATATATCGATATATATAAAATATCGAGATTTTGCATTCGATATATCGAGTATATCGATATATTGTTTCGATATACCTTTTGATTCAATATATCGATATATTTATTTATTTTGCCATCCCTAATTATAACAAATGTTCGAAATGTTCGCCATGTTCCTGCATACATAAAATTGATTATTTTCAAAAAATGAAACTGCACTTGAGCATCGTGTCTGCAGCATTGATAATTCCTTGCAGTAACTCAGCTTCCGTAGCGATGGAACGTTTGATTTAAGAGCACCCCACAGGAAAAATATCCAGAGGCGTTAAGTCGGGTGATCTTGCTTACGGGTGCATCGCATCGTTGCCTCTTCCGATCCATCTATTAGGATATGTTTCATTTAGAAATCCTCGAACGTTGATGATCGTGCATAAACTAACTACGAAAAATCATCTTTTTTCCGTATCCTCAAACACCTCGGTAGGGCGCACGGTTGTCCGGGGCTTAACCCCCCCGAAATTGGACGGCTAAGCAAAGCCTAAGTAAGCATACCAGCCATTATTTAACTTGTAATAATTTTTATAACTTACTTATTGATTTACAAAATAAATTACTACTAGTTGTTTAATATACATCTTAATAGGAGAAGATAAAAGCCATTAAAAAATTAATAATAACTATATTGTAAAAAATAATTATATAAAAAACTCATAAAACATCAATTCACATTGCGCTACGTATAACATAATAATATATCACATTTAAAAACATTTTAAATAAACCTTGCAACTACTATAAATGCAATAAGTATCTACTTGATATTATACTGTAAAGGTTTTTCATATATTCTTAATTTTATTTATAATAATTGACTAGAAGTGGTTTATTATGCCTAAAAACCACCATCAAATTTGTTTCCAAATTGTAATATGTACATTGCAGAAGTAAAACATAATTTACACTCACACACTTTTTATATCGTGTGTTGTATCAGAATTAGTACTCGTATATCTTGAATAATACTCCACATTCAACCAAGCTGCCTGTTGGAGCTTTGTGGTTGCTGGCTGAGGCAGATTGATAGGTCTCTGGAAATTACAATCCTAAGATATCTAAAATTTGTATAAATATTACAAAATGGAAACAAGTTCATTATCATTATGTTAATCCAATTAAAAAAATAGTGTATCCAATTTACCCACTAAAATCGACATATAATAAAAACAAAGTCTAATAATTATTTAACAATTAAATTTAAAAACTGGATTCCAGTTACGAAATTTCTAGTATCCCAGATACAGTGGGATACTACAGTATCAATGCTGCTATAATTGTGTATTACTGTTTTAGTTCTGATATATAAAATAATTCACGAGGTTGGTAAGTTAGGACTTTGGGGGAAACTATCCATACAAAATTTTTTGTTTTTCTGAACGGATAAGATCTTGTATGAGATATTATGAAAAATCGTTGTATGTTTTAAATTAAACTATATATTTTTCACACTTACTAAAACTAAAAATGTCTTTAAACAATTAGTAAAAAATATTTTTATATACTCAAAAAGAGAGCTTTCAAATATGAAGCCTTCAAACGTGGACATAGTGAAAAATTTTGCTTCGGTGTTTCAGAAAAATGGCTGTGATAGCTCATAACCAAAAAAAAATACTTAATACAAGTTTTAGTAAAATAATAATCATTTAATATAATCTAATATCCAAGCTAAAACAACATCTACTTATGACATTTAATAAAAAGTGTACTAATTGAAACTTATGATTATATTATGACGAATATGTAGCTTTTAAATTTAATTTATGTTAATATTAGACGTTGTTGACTGATATTTCAGATACCTGAATTATTTTACTACAAGAGAGCTAGGAAATTCAATCGGTTTTCATAGTTAAATAGGATACACATCATATTATGTAATTAATAGTTAACTTACATGATACACGTAACCTAACTGTATCATGATCGAGTACGTAAAAACCGGATATGTATCACTACTGATCAATAAACAATCATAAATATACTGCTAAAACTCTAATAATGAAGTATAATAAAACTGTGCCCTCAACCTAACTCTAGAATCAAAACAATTATGTGCAAAGTGCTATTAGTCCGAAACAAATATACACGGTATATCAGGGGTCAGCCATAATTATGAAAAAAAAACTCAATTTGAACCCCTCAATATCTAGAAATTTAATCAAATTTTAAATATTAATCAATACACATGGTACCGGGTGATCCACTATAATGTAGCCCCCTTTCAATTTTTTCATTTTAAGTGTCCCAAAAAATTTAAAAGTATGGTTATGTATGTACTGAAAAATACTCTTTTTTCTACGTACAAAAAAATTGGAAACATGACAACAGGCAAAACAAAAACTCTATGTTTTCTGAATGGATCAGCCTATATATGAATTTATTTTTCGATGCCTCATAAAATTCTAAGTATAATTCATATGACATACCCATATTATAGGTATCCAAAATCAACAGTTTGTGAAATATTCGCATTTGAAACGTTTATTATTAATAAAATCAAGTAACTTTCAGATCAAGAAATCAATAAACAATGAATAAATTATAAAACAATATCAATATCGAAAACAATTTTCAATGAGTAATTAATTATAAAGCTGCTCTAGCGCGCCGTCATTTTCTTCAACACATCGTTTAAGAGTTCTTAGAAGTTTCTCCAATGACTGTTATGAATGATGGGTGGTTATTTAAAATATTTATTTCATTCCGCACCAAGATGATTGAGATTTTCAATTTGGTAGCTGTATACGCGGTTTTTTATATAACCCCAAATAAATGCATCATCAATAGCTGTTAAATCGGGGTTGTTTGCAGGCTGACATACTGTGTATAAGTGTATTATGGCTAATAATCGGCCTGAATTAAAGAACACATTCACATGACATTCTAAATCCCTCTTCTCAGAGCTTTGCATTGTCGTCAGCGACACTCTTCAAGTTCACGAAAGCAAATACCTATTAATACTGAATGTAATCAGTTCTATGGTAACCTACTTATTATAATATGTATAAACCAAACGGTGTCAGCTCTACAAAATTTCTTTATATATATGTTTAAACCTTAGGTGAAATTTGACATGTTTCGGGGATTAGCTATTCCATCATCAGTGGCATACACAAAATTATGTTACGTAAAAGAAATGTAAGTACAATTTAAGTGAAACTCAAATGAAATTTTTCTCCAAATTATTTAATTGAGAAAGAAAACACAATATTTATTTTATTATGTAGTTTCAGAAGTTGTTCAAAAAATTTTTTTCACGAGATGTGTATACATACATGTCTGGCAAATTTTCCCCACTTATGATTTAAACATATATACTCACTCACCGGTCAAAAAAAAAAACGCCCACTAAAAACTGGCCCCAATTTTAAACTTGGCTTGTAGATTGATTTTTCAGTATCGATTTACGTCAGAAAGTTTTATTCAGATTTGAATTTGAGAAGTTTCTGTCCCGAAATTTGGAACACCCTGTGGAACGTAACAGCTATAGCAGCTATTTCGGACATGTGTACTGAAAAATCAATTTAAAAAAAGTCATCAAAATCAAATGAGCGTTTTTTTTTGCCGGTGAGTGTATTATACAGGGTTATTCACGATTTATGGCGCGGAATATTGTGGACAAACTACGTGACTTTTAAACAGTTTCATTTGTTGGACATGTGGGCATCTACTATGGCTACTTTTTAAAATTGGTTTAGTATTATACAGGGTGTTCCAAATTACCTAAAAGTATCAAAGTTATGTGTTTTTAAATGGTATGCCCTGTCTATTATTGCACTTTTAGATCCTCTGATCAAATTAAGTGTCTGTTTCATTAAGGTTTATAATACCTAAACCTTAAGGTTTTTTAAATAAATTGAATTTTCTCAAAATCTAGCCTCATTTTCATCTTTCAAATACTTAGGAACTATTAAAGTCATGTTGACAAAATGAACACTAAAGTGTAAAAATAGATCATATTTGATATTCCAATTGCAATAAACTTGCAATCTTATACAGGGTGTCCAAAAATTCAAACTACTCAAATAAGAACTTTAAGTTGCTATAACTTCATTAATGTAAATGGAACGTCATATTTCTGAACTTACCTAGCAATGTACTTACTAATTACCTGTCGAATGGTGTTAGGGTGTACTATAGCTTAGTCTGTGGGTTTTGGCAGAAAACGCCAAATAATTGATTTGTACACCATTTGGTGTTTTTAAATAAATGTTTTAATGTATCTAGTCGCCTATGAAATCAGAAATGTCAAATAAATTATTTTATCTGTCAATTTAATTTACTGTTCATGCTTTACTAGTGTTATTATTGATGTACAATTGTTAGTTTTGGTGTTCTTTTGTTAAAATGAAGATTATTTATTCAAAAGAAGAACGTATTGATATGATATTGATCCTTGGAGAATGTCATCAAAATTCTTTATTGGCTTCTCGAGTTTATGCTGAAAGGTTTCCCATACGAAATCATCCAAGACCAGCTGCTTTTGAGAGACTATTAAATCAGTTTAAGGAAACTGGAAGTGTTAGCTACAGGAAATACGTGAAAAGAAAACCTGTCACCGAAAATGAAGAAACTATTTTTGCTATAGTTGGTTCAGTTATCGAAAATCCTAATATTAGTCAAAATCACATATCCGAAAACACCAATATTAGTCAGGCAAGTATTTCACGAGTGCTTAAAAAACATAGATTTCATGCTTATAAAATTCAGGTTTGTCAAGTGCTTTATGGAAATGATTTTGACAATAGAATTGAATTTTGCATGTGGGTGTTAGATAAAGTGGTAGCAAATGAAACATTTTTTGATAATGTATTATTTAGTGACGAATGTACATTTCACAACAATGGCCTCGTAAACAGACACAACTACCATTATTATTCTGACTCGAATCCCCATGAATACAGAATCATCAGCAATCAAAATAGGTGGTCCATTAATGTGTGGGGTGGAACATTCGGCCCATATTTAATAGGACCCTATTTTTTTGAGGGATCTTTAAATGGTATGATGTTTCTCGATTTTCTTCTACACCAACTTCCTGTATTATTAGAAGAAATTCCTTTAAACAGGAGAAATACCATGTGGTTTCAATTAGATGGAGCTCCGCCTCATTATCATCACGAAGTTCGGCAATTTTTGGATAACAATTTTCAAAACAGGTGGATTGGAAGAAATGGATTTAAAAATTGGCCTCCCAGATCTCCCGATTTAACCCCTACGGATTTCTTTTTATGGGGATACGTGAAAGGAATTGTCTACAAGACGTCTCCAACAACACCACACGATATGAAAATACGCATAAGAGATGCATTTCAAACTGTTACCTCACAAATGTTGACCAGAGTGAGCCGTAGTTTTCAAAAAAGAATATCGAAGTGTCTGGAAATGGACGGTCAACATTTCGAACACATGTTATGAATATTTTGGTACAGATTTATCAATGCTATTTTATTTCCATTAATGCTGTTTATGCATAATTAAGAATAATTCATAATGACTTTTATAATAATTGTAGATCATTTGACATTTCTGATTCCATAGCCTACTAAGATATATTAAAACGTTTATTTAAAAAACACCAAATGGTGTACAAAACAATTATTTGGAGTTTTCTTCCAAAACGCGCAGACTTAGCTATAGTACACCCTAATACCATTCGACAGGTAATTAGTAAGTACATTGCTAGGTAAGTTCAGAAATATGACGTTCCATTTACATTAATGAAGTTATAGCAACTTAAGTTCTTATATGAGTAGTTTTAATATTTGGACACCCTGTATAAGATTGCAAGTTTATTGCAATTGGAATATCAAATATGATCTATTTTTACACTTTAGTGTTCATTTCGTCAACATGACTTTAATAGTTCCTAAGTATTTGAAAGATGAAAATGAGGCTAGATTTTGAGAAAATTCAATTTATTTAAAAAACCTTAAGGTTTAGGTATTATAAACCTTAATGAAACAGACACTTAATTTGATTAGATGATCTAAAAATGCAATAATATACAGGGCATTCCATTAAAAAAAACATAACTTTGATAATTTTAGGCTATTTGGGACACCCTGTATAATACTAAACCAATTTAAAAAAGTAGCCATAGTAGATGCCCACACGTCCAACAAATGAAACTTTTTGAAAGTCACGTAGTTTGTCCACAATATTCCGCGCCATAAATCGTGAATAACCCTGTATATAAGGACATTTTTGGGAGCTGATGTCGTTTGATTTGAAAATAAATCCCGCTGCTCTTGGTAATAGATTACTTCAAAAAATATTATAATATTATCAGCTTGTTGAGAAATTTATTACTATTACCTAATACTGTAATAAAAGATTCTTTCTGAAAAAAATATTTTTTGGTGCATCGTGCAGCAAAATAACCCTCGCCAAAGACAATATAAACAAACAAAAAATATCGGAGACCGTAAAATCAATACCTTAACATTAGTTAAAACTTAAAACGTGTCAATCACAACCTCTATAAAAACTAAAACTCTATTTAAACAATCTTATCTTGAGTTTGTTGTAAACTAGAACAATAATGTAACATCAATACGGATAGACCGTGGACTTTTGCATCGGCTTGTCCCATTAAAAACGCCAATTTGGCTTTCTCTACCTCACACTCTTCTAGCGCCATCTGTTTAGAGAGCTGCATATGTTCCATTGTGACAGTGTCCAGGGTTTTCTTCAATTCTGACATCTGTGGGTGAAAAATAAAACTAAGAATGATTAGAAGATGTTTTTCTTTAAACGGCAAAAATGTAACGCCTTATTCGGACATAGCTGCAAAAGAAGAATGAATAATCAAATCAAAATTCCGGATTACCATAACATTAATCTTCTCAACACGTTCTTCATGAGTCATATGAGAGTATAGTTGTAACCCAGTCTCTTTAGCGTTTTCCATTAGATTCTCGTCTGTAGGACAAGCCATTATTATTATGCGATAACGATGACTTTCTATCAATATCACAGAAGGATAGATTTATTACGTATATAATTTGTTAGATTTTACATCTCCGAATTGAAACACACGCAAAAAATGTGCATAAAAAAGTTAGGGTAGCATTTCACGCCTGTATGCCCCTTTAATTTACCCGCCTCTGAGATTTATTTTTTCATAATGTTAACGACAAGTTGAATCTGAATCAGGTAATAACCGGAAGTCCTATCTATAACGCCAAATTTCGTTAATTTAAATATAACTTTTTGATGCATCCTTATATCCGAAATTTAAAATTAAATGACTAAAATAATATTATTTTAGTCATTTAAAATTATTGTCTAAAACATTTAATAAACCAGCCCTGTATATTTATACTATTATAGTAATTTCTTTTATTTTCGTCCATACACATTAATCTTTGCGTAGATAGGTATACGTATACCATATAATTTTAAACAAAAAACACTGCTGCACAGTAGTACATATATGATACCTATAATATAAAAACAAACTCCCACCTCGTAGGGGAAAGTATACTCGTCCTTGTCTAACATTGCCCATATGATTATTTTATTTCAACACAATACATATAACGCCATCTACAATTTCCATGGTTGCGTGTTTTTCTAATAGATGTAGCTCGTGTCGAGACAGTTTCAATTTTTGTTTTATTTCCCATATACGCTGACTATCTATTGTGTAGATTAATCTTTGGTAATAGATTACTTCAAAAAATATTTTTTGGTGCATAGTGCAGCAAAATAACCCTCGCCAAAGACAATATAAACAAACAAAAAATATCAGAGACCGTAAAATCAATACCTTAACATTACTTAAAACTTAAAACGTGTCAATCACAATCTCTATAAAAACTAAAACTCTATTTAAACAATCTTATCTTGAGTTTGTTGTAAACTAGAACAATAATGTAACATCAATACGGATAGACCGTGGACTTTTGCATCGGCTTGTCCCATTAAAAACGCCAATTTGGCTTTCTCTACCTCACACTCTTCTAGCGCCATCTGTTTAGAGAGCTGCATATGTTCCATTGTGACAGTGTCCAGGGTTTTCTTCAATTCTGACATCTGTGGGTGAAAAATAAAACTAAGAATGATTAGAAGATGTTTTTCTTTAAACGGCAAAAATGTAACGCCTTATTCGGACATAGCTGCAAAAGAAGAATGAATAATCAAATCAAAATTCCGGATTACCATAACATTAATCTTCTCAACACGTTCTTCATGAGTCATATGAGAGTATAGTTGTAACCCAGTCTCTTTAGCGTTTTCCATTAGATTCTCGTCTGTAGGACAAGCCATTATTTGTTCCAACAGTCTATTAACACTATCACCAGCTTCTGCCGGATTCTTCTGTACTTCTTCTAAAACTGTCGGACACAAAACAAATGGATTTATAACGATCAGAGACTGTTTACGCATTGGTGTTCTTTGCGGACTTGGTGGTAAACTTCTCGATGTGCTTGAAATAAATTGGGAGCCTGGAAGTTTATATATTATATTATGATTATCTTTTAATTACTATCAGTTTACCTGGTATTGCTAAATTATTTACGCTATTAACCCGCTTTAAAGCTATATTACTTGATTCACTGTCTTCTGTCACTTCTGTCATGGTTATTTCAGGTTGTATAATAACATCAGAGACGGAAACGTCACTTTTAATACTTGCTCTATCCGCTTGATTGCATCCAGATGACATCTGGCATTTAACGATACACTTCTTGTGACAGCACATGCCACACTGACGACATTGCACTGCATCTTTCAGCCATATCTTACAAACATTATTAAATTTATTATTTAGTCAGATTCTCATCAATTCATTCATACTCACCTTTTTTGAACAAAAATCACAATGTGTGGTTCTATGAAACTGCGTCCGAACAAAATCATGTTTCATGATTGTAATATTTTCGCTGATTTCTGACAATTTTACCTCATCAGTGAGATCTTCAATACTGGATGAGATTTTCTGTTGATGTCTAATTTCGATATCTTCATCGTGATTCCATACAAACGATAATAGTACATCACCATAACAAAAGACATGTTCAAATCCAGAATGTGATAAAAGTGGATGAGTTGTGTTAGTTGGGACGATGTTACCAGGCGGAAGAAATGAATAACACCTTTACAAACAAATTCGATTACTTTATCTTTAAACGAAAATATAGTAGTATGGATAACAGAGATAGTAAATTTAAGTTAACCATAACAACGAGAAACAGTGTTTCATTTTTAAAAATATTGTCGTTCAGCTGATCGCGAATTATTTATGTGTAAATAGTTCAAAACAACATTAAAGATATTAAGTATCCACGACTTCTATTATGAATAAAGAAACCAAATTTTTATGGATTTTCATTTTTTGTTTTTTTTTTAATTTTATTATTTTAGTAGTAGCTATGAAATTAACCACTTTGAGAAAAAGGTTTATTAGTTTTTTTGCACAATTGGTGTAATAAATCAAGGTTTTAAAAATATTTTCATAAAATTTAAAAAAATCAAAATCATTAAAAATGTTATTTTTGATATACCCTGTATAGTAATCGTAAATTTGGTATCCAAAATTGTAGTTTCGACACAAGCAGATGCTTTTATATAGAATGACTTTTTGTTCTAAATCTACAAATAAAAAAGTTTTTCCTCTTCCAAACTCTATCCATGAATACATTGTATATTTTAATTTCCAATTTTTAAAAAACAATTTCGGCTATCTTCCCTAACAGAAGTCCATTAATAGTCTAAGTTAATCACTCCCATGCGCTTTTGTGTGTATTTTTGTTGATTGTAATAGTATATTACATAACATGTGCTGTAAATGATATTTTACATGCGAGAGACTAGTTTGCCCACGAGCCGCGAAGCGGCGAGTGAGGCAATAGTCTCGAGCATGGAAAATTATTTACAGCTCGAGTTATGTACTGTACTTTTTCTACGACTTTGCAGAATCAAAATTCATTTCAGAATTAAAATTTAAGCAAAAATATTTCACACAGAAGAAAAGGTAATTATGACATTTATATATTTGACATTTGTGTTTGACATAATTCCATAATAAAAAATAAAAATCCCCAAAGCGTTATGTAATATTCATTACGTAACACTTTGGTGATCATTACGTAACACTTATGTAAGATTGAATTTACATGTCACGTTAACAGTTTTGCAATAGACGGCTTAACAAAACAGGAGTAGAAAAAATTAATTTTTGTTATTGAAGTTACTTACCGAATATAATGACCTAAAACACTGTTACAGCACTCCGACAGTACATGCGTTAAGGGTATGTTAGTATAGCCCAATAACAAATCTTTGTCATCAGAAACGGTTGCCCAAACGTTAATATTGAGATATTTCATACCTTCTTTAAGATTAAACTGATAATCGTCATTGAAGTTAAGTACTGCACAAGCGGGTAATTCTTTACCTAAAACGTACAGAAAAGTGTGGATTTTCCTTTTTACAACTGAGCAATGAAGAAACAACTAACAATATGCATCTTCTGTATCAAGAAATCTGATACTTTCGTACACTAGTCGTGTAACATATGTTTGAAATATTCATATGGTAAATAGCAAAATCAATTCAATATCAACAAGCCCAATGAAACAGGCATTGTAAAGATCAACCTAATTTACATTTACCAGCAAATAATTGTTTGTCATTCCAGGGTTTTAACTTTGAAAAAATATGGTCAACCTGGATATGGAAAACCTGCAAACGCAACTAGTTGCGATTTTACCTTTAAATATTTCTATAGGTGGCAACATTTCCGTACTTGAGCTCTCCAAATCTGTTCGAACAATTTCTGGTACATCACATAAGGAGTTTTTCTTAATTGATGTTTGCTTGGGGATAGAGTGTTGAGGTGTTCCTAGAAAATAAGGCAATATTGTTTGTCAAGAGACTCGCAACAGTCACGTAATTTAAAGAACGAAGAAACTTAATTATTTTAGGTGATTTAGCTATTCAGTTGGAGCGCCAACTTTACTGTTAATTAAATGCTTTATTTTCATCAATATTGTATCATCATAAAAATATGTGCTATTGTACATTTAAATAACTTTTTACCACGCACGGGCACAGACGACGTCACACTCCCCCACCTACATGCGCACAACCGAGGGAATATCCCCAAGGAATTGAAAATAAAATCAAATGTTGGATTTGAATTTTGAAAGGTTAATATGAATGATTCTACCTGGAATACTGGATGTAGGGGTATTTTTTTCACTAGCACTTGAAGGTCGCTCTGCAACACTAGCCTTGCGCTTGCGCAAACTGAAATTGCCAATTGTTTGTGCCAATTTCGCCATATTTTCATTTGTAGGTATAATTTTTGTGACACGTTTTCTATCATCACGTTTTACATTATCGACGATAACAAACGTATCATGTTCTGTTTGTGATAACTCAGGTTCTTCGGCCTCATCAGTATGTAACATTTCTTCACATACATGTTTAGACTTAAATAAGTAATTGTCTACATATCTCTCAACTCGAACTGTAATGTTGATACCTAAAACATTAATTTTAGAACGTCGAGTCGGATATAATAAAAAAAAATCAGAAACAATTTTTTACTTGCTATGGATTTCATAAATTTGGCAACTTGTGGCACCGTTGTTACCGGTTTATTCTCAACAGATATGACAACATCGCCTGCACGTAAGCCAGCCTTGAAAGCACAACTTTTCGGTGCTACACTGTCAACCAAAACTAGGCCTTGTTCTTGTTTGAAAATCACGCCAAATTGTGCTTGTCTTACTTTGTTCATTGTTATTTCTATTGTCATACAAATTGTATTATCGTCCTTTGGTTGAATTGAAATCCAAGGTGTAGTGTCTGGAATAAAATACTCCAATGCAACAACCTTTGAAACCAACAATAATTTTTTAATATTATAAATTTTGCAGGCTTACCAACTGCCATGGTGCAGTAGATGTTTTGACATTTAGGCGGTAGGGACAACCGCGAAACTTCAACGCAGCTAACCTCTAATTGTCCTTGAGGAACGATCTCATTATCATCGTTGTCTAATTGGCTGGGATCAGTTTTTACGAAAAATGGTTTATATCTATTAAAAATATACCATAATTAACAAGAAACAATATAATATTACAACAATTACCTTATTTTATAATTAGGCAGCGTGTGTTTCCTTTTTATAGCCTTTTTTATTTGATTTACAATTAAATTAGTAATGTTAGACTGTAACTGTCTACCTTGGAAATGTGATTCAACAGCTAGTTCAACAATGGGATCATTAATAAAGCTAAAAGACCAATGTGTATACGGTTGTCTCGAGAATTGAAGTCTTGCTTGACCGCTAATTTTTTTAACTTAAATTTAAAACATAATCAATAGTTTTTGATTCGAAAAACTAATATTTATATCATACCTTTAATACATAAATACGCAGTCTTGCCGAATTTCATTCTAGCATTAACGCTTAACAAAAAATTACCAGTATAATCTAAATTTAAGCATAAGCTAACGACTTCTATATGTTCCTCTTTTTTGTCTAATTTCACGTTATCTATACTAACATCCTTTACGTCCGGAAATTGCGTGCCTAAATGCATGTCTTTGATCTAAAAATTTTAAACATATCTTATACTGACTTATAGAATACAGATTTTTTAAATACTTACAGTTATTGAATCAAAAAACTTTCCTATAGTAGTTTTGGTAAGTAATTCATCTAACTCTAATGTAAGTTTCTTATACAACCAGCGTTTTACTCCTTCAGAGTGTCGAAGTTCATGAAATAAAAACTGTAACACTAGAGTAATTGGTAATCCACAACCGTGTCCCTTATCATTTAGGTCTTCACTTTCCAACTGCTTCTTTATTGCCTGTAATAAATTTTCTTATGAATCAAAGCTACTCTCAACAACTATGTAAGTTTAACCTTACATTTGGTAATGAATATTCCATGAATGTTTTATGTGAATTGTATGGTTTACCAACAGGGCTTTTCTTTAAATAAATTGAAACTATATAATATTGTACTGCCAATGTTAGGATTACTCCGAAAAGTATAGAGACGCATGAGAGCAACAATAAAATAAATACATCCATTATAGACTACTTATTATTGTATCACATGAAACTTAGACCGAGAGTAATCTTGATTAGTAATATAAAATAGGCTAAACAGATAGACTTTGTATTAACATTTTATAGTTTTATTATTCATTAAGTTAAAATGAGCTAGGACTAGAGCCTTCTTAGGTATCTGTTGACCCAATTGTGATTTAGAATTTGGTAAACAAACAAAAACAAAACATAATATTGACATTAGGTGATTTCAGTATTCACTATTCACAGATTACATGACTTCTATTTTCTATTCATTCAAATCGGTTAACTGATATGAGAATAATTTCCGATTCACTTGAGTTAACTTATAACTTGCTATAAGGTGAAAGAAAACATTTGATATTTGCGATAACAGGAAATCCACTATTTAAATAAACTTGACAGATTATAAATTGCGTTTAAATGTATTCACCAATTTATTAAACGATTGAGGATCAAGGCACGGCCTAATTAGGCCGCATAATTTGTGTGTGTTATGTGAATTAGGCTTAACCCAATCAGAAGCATCACAGCAAAAAAAAAATAATACTAAAACTGTGGTAGTAGGTAGCACCCTAAAGGAAAAGATGAAGAAAGCACTCTAACCCAACTAAAATATCATCAAATATCCAAACAATTTAAAGCCTTGAAATGAGTTTTCCACCAAATTTTCCAAAATGCTTACCAGCTCTAAATGATCCATTGTGGTTCAGCCAGGATCAGCAATCTGATGATGTAGACCAACTAGCTCAACTGGAAAAAGAATATCAGTCATGGGTGAAAACAAACAACAACTTTGTTTGATACATAATTTTAATCTTAATACTTTTATAGGTTGATTCTATAACACAATTTAATTCGGATAAGACTCCTATTGGTCATACTGCTGCATTAGTAAGTTTTTCAATTACATATATGAATCTATATATTGGTGAAAGTTTATTGTATCTAGTTTCGTTTTTATTTCTTAATTCCAGAATAATGAAGAGGATGATGATGAAGAGGATGACGAAGAGGATGTCAATGATGTTGACGACGACTCTGATACCAACGACGAGGAGGAGGAGGATGGGATAGATGTTGTAGCTCAAATACAACACTAAATAGTCATTTTTTGATATGTGTGTAAATATTTATTTATATAGAATTATAACATTTAATATTCAAATCCATTCAACCATTTTAATCGTAACTGTTTTCTTAATGTTCCCCCATCCATTTTTTTCGTGTCTTTCTCAAATCTGTCTGTCAATTCTAATTGGGTGTCCTCAGTGCCCACTTGTTTTATGATTCGCAATTCGCCGTTTTCCTGCAAATAGGTCCTGTCGTTAGGTTTCGGAAACCCGTCAGGAAACGTGATTGGAACTATTTTAATTAAATGTTTAATTTTCCATAACTTATGATTATTTTCTGGGATGTTTTTCACTACAGCATACTCGCCAGGCTAAAAATAATCAGCATTTAGCAACACGCAAGAAATCACTACTGATTTAGACATTTCTGGATTTCATCCACCTCAGTTTAAAACTTGTATCGAATAATTATTACGTGCTAAGTATTTTAGTATTTGCATCCTACTTACTGACTTATCAAGATGAAAGTGGGCTAACATAGTTTTTTCATAATATGGTAAACATCTTAGTGTTTTTATTCGATTTACTTTGAATAATTTAGTTGGCTCATACGGTGGATCCGTAAAATCTTTACGCCTACAAAAAATAAGCATTGATTAAAAGTATGCGAAACAAAATTCTTGAAATTGGGTAATACCTTGGATAATATGTGAAACCAGGATATTTAATACCTTCTCCTTCCCACTGGAATCTATGTTTACCCAAATTTCTTCTAAATATGAATGAAGGTGATATTATTTTAAATAATTGAGACATATTTTTTTTTTTTAATTATACAATTATTAAATTGCGATTGAGGTTAGAAACTTCTTCTTTTTTATGACATATTAGAGGTGCTATCGATAGCACTATCGATAGTTTTAACTATCGAATACTATCGATATTTTTGTTACACTGTCGATAGTTTTCGATAGTAAAAAAAAAATGAAAAAAGTGAGGTTACGTTACAGGTATATACAAAAATATAAGATATTTAGGTTACCTAAATATTATTATTTATTAAATATTAATGAAAATAATATAGATAGATTTTTAAATAGATCCCGCAATGGTTCTAAAAATAGCAGTAATAGTGGTAAATCAGATGTACTTTTAGTAAGTAGAGAAACAGATCAGAAGGTTGGCTATTGTATAAAATTCTCCAATCAACACATATTAAAGGTACTACTAAGAGAGATATATTAAAAAACAAAATAGAAAACTTAAAAATTCAATCGTATAATAACTTTAACCCTTATAAATTTGACTATGATGAATTGCTTAGACGATATTTTTGTGGATTCGACTTTTGTCACTGAAAAAAAAAAACATATTTATCTGTTTGGTTTGGAAGCAAACGGTCGTCATTTTGAAAATGTGTTACAAATGATTTTTATAAAATTACCTTTTTTGTTTTTTTTTTTTAACTAAGTAGGTTCTTTAAATGTTGTTCAAATCCTAGTTCTGATAAAACCAATAATTTATACGGCAAATACGTGATAAACCAACACAAAGCAATAATTTACATATAAGCAAGTTATAATTCATTAGGTGTGCGGTGAACTTATCCCTGAAATTGATAACGTTAGTGGGGCGAAACGGTGGACTGATAAAGTTTTGCCTTTAAATAGTTGAAATCTGTTATAATTAAAATTCAAATTGGTAAAAACAAATAAACACATATAATAATAAACATTATCTTCTTATTCAAACCTATTCATATATTATTACAATATTATACATAGTACAAAAAAAATTACATCCCCAAAATGAACATGGGAAACACATCATTTTCTTATCATAGTAGTAATAGTTTATTATATTTTATAAATACAATAAGAAACATACATTACATTATAACAGAACAGTGTAAACTTAGACTTATGAAACTAATGAAAAAAATTATAAAACAAAAATAAACTGTACAAAAATCAAACAAAACTTTACCCAGTAAATAACCAAGTACCTAATAGGTAGTGCCTAAAAATTACAAAATAAATTTAAAAATCAACATAGGATTTAATGTAATAAAAATTATATATGTACAAAATACATTAATTTTAATATATTTGACGTAAACTTTTAAATAAATATTTAATATTTTACTATTTTAAATTAAAATATACATCAATTTACACAAATTAAACGTAACGATAGACTATGCTATTTTTATTTACATACCGAGTAGTTCAAAAAATACAAACAATTATCATATTTATTTATTATAATAGTATAATGTAATTTTGCTGTACACAGTTTTTTTGAACCAAGCGGTATATTGTATACCTACCTATGAATAAAAAATAAACCATAAGATATACAAAAGGCATTCATTGTTAACATAATTTTATTATAAGAATTGTAATCAAATAGTATCGAGATCAAATATTAAATAATTTTAGTAACAGTGCTAAATTAAAATGTTCCAATTAATTCTTAATCTTTGCATTGAGCTTGGTACCTTATTTAATTTTAAACATAAATTGTACATTTGCAATTGATAAACATAAAAAAATATTTGTTTTAGAAAAATATCCAAGAATATAAGAAAAGATGAAAGAGAGTAATTTAGTAATAAACATTAATATTTGTTGTATTTTGGCTCTATTATTATTTTAACACAACAATTATAGCCACCGTTGCGTTTCAATCATTTTTTACAATTTAATTCCCGGTTTGAGAAAATAGTTTATTATTTGGATTTATATATACTTTTTTTTCATTGAAGGTTGTCATAATAAAAAAAATGAATATTACTTTTACTCCTTGAAATACAAATACCCTATAAATTGTAATTTACATCGAATAATTAGTGAACAATGAAAAGCAATGAAACAGTACACAGTTATAAAAACCATAATATGTGGCACATGCAGCATTTTACCTACTTTTGTTTGTGTAAAGTATAAATTTGGTATTTTAATCTTTTCATTAGAAAATAATAGAAATGTCTAATAGCATACAGTATTTTTCAAGATACAGGAAGAACTTGGTTTATTACAACTAATGTTAACAGAAATTCACAAAAGTATCGATTTGTTTGTATCCAATGGCATGTAGAAAATATTTTATAAAACAGCATGTGAAATGGTTTAATGCCTTCTAATTTAGTGTTCTTTCGCCACAATTAATTACTTGTTCGTGTTGGAAATTATGACTTTTCGTACTTTTAATTAAATTATTCAGCATCCGAGGTACAATCATGAAAAAAAGTTTTTTCAGAGACGTATATATCGCCCCAACTTCATAAGTGAATTTTAATTTGAAATAGTCAGGTAATTTAACATTGTTATTAACGAAACCAAGTTTTATCGCTTGAATTGCTAATGTATATAAAATGAAGCATTAATTACTTGTTGAGAAATTTCATTCTTCAAATGCACAAAAATGTGTTGTTTAACAAAATTTATTTTATTTATTTGTAAATTCAAATCCATATAATACAATTAACAATTGTCATATATTAAATAAAATAAGGTCGAAATGCAGAAACATTAAAATTGATACAAATTATGTTTATTTTACAGTTTAGGATAATAATTAGTGTTATTAATTAAGGACAGTACAGAGCTAACAGTTACTGTTAGAGAACAATAAATTGTTACTTATTACGAATATGTAATTTCTTTTTTATATTATTATAATAATAAATACAATTGTTTTTATTTTTTTTCTGGTATCACACATAATTACCTTTAATTTATTTTAGTAATAGATTATTAAGTAGACGTCATAGAGAAAATTTTAAAAATAGTTCTTTTTTACGCATTATTATTTTATTTATAATGATCAGTCACAGAAATTTTAAAATATAGTACTTACTATCTTTAAGTTCAAATATATTTCATTTTTTTTTCTTTTTTGTAAAAATTCAATATTTATTAAATTTATTATAAATATCCTAGGTGATAGGTAGCTACATTTTATTACATTTAATAAATACTTTATAACTGAATGCAACAGTCAAGTTGTTAGTACAAAAATTGGGCAAATGAATTAATGACTTGGATGTATCCAAATTTCTAATAGTAATATGAGAATCCTTCCACAATTACGTGTTATATATTTAATTTCTGTGCATATCTTGCTAAACTATAATGGGGCCATAATATGACATAATTATTTAAAGTAATTTAAATCTTCATAGATCAAAAAGAAACTTCGCATTCATAAAAAAAGTAAATATATATTTTCAAATAAATTTAAAATAAATTAAATATTAAATTCGCACCTTTAAAATGTTTTTAAAACAAACTTCATAATAAACCATTTTAAAATTAATCAACATGAAGACAATACAGCAAAAAAAAACTAGATATTTGTCAGTAATTCACAGATTAAAACAATGAACTTCAGTGGCACTTTAAAAACAGACACATGATAAAAATCATTGAATTTAAAATCTTAATGATATGATATATTGATATTTGTTCGTTATCTTTAGAGATTTTTAATGCAAAGCATTATTTTTCCAAACGTCCTATCAATTTTTAAAATAATATATTTTCGCAAGCAAAATAATTGTGTATTCCATTTCAACTAATGTGAAAAATAGAATTAAACATTCAAAAACATCCTTTAAAAAAATGAAGATCAGTAACCAAACTAGTATATTTTAAGATTTTCGTAGATCCCAAAGCTAATTCCTTTATAAACACACACTTACTAAAATGATAAAATGTAACCACCTATTGCTTATATCGGAAAAGAAATATATCACAAATTAACACATAAACTAACTATATCAGAAACACAATCCCATCTTTATGCACTATCCCCACCTTCCGATTTTATATTGGTACTTGTCGTAGTTTTATCACTGCACTCATCGTCACTTTTATCGCTGTTATTGTTAGCTCGACCACCACCGTTCTCAGTTTTACTACCACTAGTGCTACCACCACTACTTGCCTTTGTCGCCTCGTTTATCACATCACTCAAAGTACTCAATGAGTCTTTCACCGCATGATATATGATATTTTTTATTTGTAACTTGTCCTCGTGGTTAGAGTGAGTGTCACTGAGATCGCGGAACTCCTGCGTCAGATGGAAACAGTGCGCTACGTTCTCAGGACTGACAAAGTCCTCGGCCACTTTGATACAATTGTGCAAATTACGGACCTGATGAGGGGCACCGGCTGGAATGAACACGGCATCACCGAGACACTGGACTATCGCATAACCTTCCACGCCATACTCTTTGTATAACCGCTCACGTAGGGGGCCGTCCAGATAGCAGCTTTGGTCGTGAATGGGGTCATTGTGCGGTTCCAAACGTCCTCCCTGAAGAAAATAGAATAATGTAATTACAGTAAACCGAATAAATGAGAGTTGCACTAAAATATGATTTAACACGCAAAAAAATAGATAATCTCGGTTGTCGGAGAAAAAAAAAGAACCGAACTGGTCACATGTACAGATTTGATCGATCGGTGTTTCAAAATCAGAAATACTTGAAAATATAATAATGCTATTACTTATTAATACTTATTATATACTATATACTTATTAATACTACTACTAATATATACATATATATATATATATATAAAGAAAAATGAAATAAACTAACTTGTACGAATCAAAAAAAATCTCGTGACACAAGCTGGATTTGAACCAACATCTCCCAATTGCCGGTCAGGTGTTTATTTCATTTTTCTTTGTATATCGGTGATATACTATACTCTGTCAACTTAGTTGAATATCTTTGTTTGTTTATATATATATATACATTAGATATAATGGTTTTTGATATTATTAGTTTAAATATAAGTATTTATTGGATGAGTATCCGTATTGTTTTCTATTATCTTTTTGTTTTAGTTTCTTGTAAGTTTATACTTTGTTACCATCTTTACTTAATAGGTTTTTGTAAAGATATATCATTTAAATAAATAGTGATGCAAAATTACCGGTAATTTATTTTTTGGTAAGAACATTGGAAATATTACGTAATTTTAGGTAATATTAGGTAATATTGCTGAACAACTTAGAAAAAGCTGGTTTTACAATATGCAAAGAAGCTTTAACAAATTAAACAATATTTGCCTCAATTACCTATATCGCTCTAAAAGGTCAATAAAACACAAAATAAACTGAAATCTGAAACTATATAGTTCACACAATTCTTAGATAGGCCAAAGAATATGTACATATGATAAAAATAGTTTTCAGTCGGTAAAAATAAATATTTAGTCATTATTTGCTAAACCCTCATCCACACACAAATCCTCGGATAAATCAGATTCAGTTTCATTAAAAGTATTTGTAACTGTTGATGGGGTCATTAATGCAACATTTTTCATTTCGGCACGGTTATTGTGTAAGAATTTCCGATTAGTTCGTATGTAAACGAGCTTCACATATTATAGCGATGGCGTAAGAACTAAGCAACAGCTAGGTTAGGTACCAAGTTTAACGTAATATTGAAGCGAATATTACCGGGAATATTACCCCGAAAATTAACGAAATTTTTCGGAAATATTACAGTAACAATGTAACGTTACCGGATGGTAGAGGTAATATTACGTAATATAACTGGAAATTCTGATGGTAATATTCGGACCGTGCATCACTATAAATAAATATATAACTACAAAATTACAAAAGGAGTTTGGGTCCGTCAACATAATGAAAGAGAATTTTACTTTAATTACCATTCATACAATTTTGAAAATCACCATGAATTTGTAGACGGACGAGCATCCCAAAGTTTACTGATGATGCTACATAATAGAGGTAATAAGCTACATTTTAAATATTGAATCCGTCCAAATAAGCATTCGCCGACAATAAAAATTAGTTACACAGTTGATGGTCGCGAAAGTTTCACACAATTTAACTAATATTGATATCGGCTAAACACGACCATGTTGTAATGTGGATAATGTTGGATTTTATGCTACTGGTTCTAAAATACATAAACTCCTTTAAATATGTATTTCTTTCTTCCCGATATTAATAATATGAATCAAAAGATGAATGATGATGATGGAGCTGAAAGTGATTTATGACATGTTGAGTGCAAGTTAAACATCAAGATTCTACAACACAGGAAATAGTCAATTTCAATTAATCTAATAAACGATTCTGAATTAGTCAAAGAGTTCCGTAGATATCGGACAAACTAGAATATACAAGATATTTTAAGATCTAAGAATAATAATTGTGAAAACTGCTCTTACCTTTTCCATTACGACTTTATTGAGCAAATCACGAATCTTGTCTGCGTCTCTCGCATTATAAATATGCCAAAGCGCCCCTGGCAGCTCTTTGTCCCGGACACGCCGCCTCGTCAATATATCACAACCGGCCTCATCAATGGCACGGAACGCCTCCTTAATATGCTCATCCGAATCTCCATCTTTCGGTATACCCACATAGACCATGACATTCACAGCATCACTGATATCCAGGTGAAGATTCGTAGTGCCTTTGTTCGGATGCAGTGCTGAACCATACGCATTATACATTTTTGGACCCAAATCCGGCCGAACAAAACAATCCGGTAAACGTGAAGCTAAATTAAGACGTCCCGTTCGGTGAGTATATTCAGCTAAAGGTAGAACTCGCATCAAGTCTGAATAGCGTGTTGGCAGGATCTCGGCAAAATCCTCACCCGGTGGCCAGTCTTTAAGTTTTAGCAACATGGGGTAACCCCGTTCATCTTTCAAACGTTTTGAAAAGTGATCGAAACCCTCCCAGAATTTGCGCATGGGCTGATTTGGGACTAAATTACCAGTCATACAATTGATGAGATCGTTCTTTTCATCGCCAAAATCACGGGCAAAAGACTCCGGATTCCAAAGATCCTTTTCGATGTTGCGAGTCACATCTGACACTATGACCGGTTGGCCGCGTTTCCATTGGTCCTGAAACAGAAATTACCATGACTAACGTTAACTAGCAAAAAATTATTAATTTATAAAATCGATGATTGCAAGTCGACTCACAAATTGAAGGAATATAATCATGCATAAGAACCCTACAGTCCGTGAGTGAAAAATTGGTAGCATCTCATTTTCTGCTTTTCTAGAAAAAATCACTGCCTCTGTCTTCTGTGCAATTAACAACGGTTAATGTAGAATTCGAATTAATTTTAAAAAATGTTTATAATTAAAATGAAAAATTTGTAAGCCACTGATGATGGAATTTTCGAGCTCCGAAACGTACCATTTATTTTAATGTTTGTAAGCTGAACCTGTAGATTCATGTAAAAAAAAGAGCAAGGAGTAAGCTTAAAGGATATTTGCTGTTTAATTTAAAATAAATACACACAAAGTCGCCGAGTGATTCTCCTGCCTTCTGTTTTTATTCAATATGTTTTTCGTCATACGCTAAAGATGCGATAAAATCCAGGCAAATGTATAAGCAACTAATCAAAACACAAAAATGGCACTTAAATTATTATTACCTGGAATATCTTGTAATTATCAGCACACATTGGATCCGTTAACCGTAACAATTTCCCATCACAAAGCCACGAATGCGGTACATCCGGATACAAATTCTTGCTCTCCGTCAATGTCATAATTCTTATCGGCAACGGTTGCCTACCTTTGTGCTGCCAATTGTACCTCCGTACGAAATGCTTCAGTTCCATTTGATCCTCATCCTTCTCTCTTTTCATCGGCACATTCTCTTCAATCACACTAGAAATGACATCTTCCAAATTCTCCGGCTTATTTGTCAGTTTCTTTTTTTCACTCTTCGCCACCGGTGATCCAGCTCGTGAACCATTAGGTTTATGACTAGGTCTGATTAATAGCTCACGTAGCGTAGAAAAACTGCCACCATCCTCCTCACTACTTGACGAACCATCTTTTTTCTCCTCAGAATTAGATAGAGCCACGTCCGCAAGCCAATTCAAAGGCGAATTTTTCTCATCCTTAACACCGTTAACGGATTTAGTGTCTTCGTCTTTTTGTTCCTTCTTCAATCCGTTTAGTTTGTTTGCTAAAATATTTTTTATCACTTCTTTACGTGCTAGATTATTAGATTTAATTTCTTTGGAATTTTGACAGCCGCAAAACTGTTCTATGCCCCATAACTCTCGCACCTCATGCACCATCTTGCCCAATTTCATTAGACAGTCATCAGCGATGATTTGGGTAAGCATCAGTTTCTCTTGCTCGTGCGCCTGACGATTGGTACATAGCAACCATGAGAAGTCGTCACGATCTTTTCCTGGTTCACTCCATCCTTTAAAATTTCCAGCTTTGCGACTCTGAAAAAAATTACATCATATTAAACTCATTCACATCATTGTGGAAAGCATCAAATTCAATTAAAATCTAAGAAAAATTGATTACAAAGTTGTCTATACAAGAAAAACTCAAAATAGAAATTACACAAAAATGTTAAAAAGTAGTGTTCTTATTTATTAAAATTTAAGAAAAATGACTTGAAAAAGTTGTTCGCTTTTGTATTTCTATCGAGGTTTCAGATTTAGTAAACCTAAAATAATTTTAGTTTTTTGTACAATTTTGACCAGAGCCTGTAGATCAGCTTATACGGATCGAAACAACATTATTTGATTTTAAATAATCTGACAAACTAATGCCTATTTTCGTAATTTTCATCAGATTAAATAAAATCGAATAATGTGCTTCCATACGTAGAAGCTAATAAACAGTCTGGTCAAAAATTTCCAAAAATATGACAAAAAATTAAAAATTATTTTAGATTGGCTAAATTTTAAAACTCGATAGAAAATGCAAAAGGGTACAACTCTTTCAAATAATTTATTTCAAATTTTTAATAAATAAGAGCACTTTTTAACATTTTAAATAAATCAAAACAAATTTGACAGCTGCATACTTCATTTTTAATAATAATAATAGGCTTTATTAAGATTACAAGAAATCCCTTTGGGATTTCCCAGTCGTTTTGTGGTAGTCTTATCTATGACAAAAGTCATCGAGGGTTATAAAAAAACTGAAAATATGGGTTGAAAACCTAATCACATAAACAGAATTACATTTGAGACACCCTGTATATAAATAAATTTTATGACACCGCTCTAACAAACTAAGAAAACTCAAAAGTTAAATAAATTAATAAAAAAAAGTAACCTGTTGCTGAAAATATGGTTTAAAAACCTGATCAAATAAATGGAAACAGTATTGTATACATACACCCTGTATAAAAATGTATGACCCCATTCTAACTAAAAATACTGTGAAAAAATATATAAAAAAATTCTTATGAAACATTTTTGAGCCATTCTGTGCAATAATTTCATGAAACCATTCTAAAAAACTAAAAAATTAAAAAGTTTTTCTGTCTATTACGTTCTACCTTGCCTGAAAATCTTGAAAATGAATATAAAAATTTTTGAGTATCCCTTTATCTAAATTGTAGGCGGTTATTCTGGAAATGTAAAAGTTCTTAATATTTGTACGTTTCACTCTAAAGAATTGCTAAAAAAACGTGCTCTTAACACTAAGGCAAAAAAATTGGGACACCCTGTAATTATAGTTATTATTTTATGTTTATATATTTGTTTATAAACTGATCTCATATAGTAAATTTGACAGTAAAATTTGAATTTTCTCTGTCTTAATAATAAATAATTTTTCCTAAAAATGATTTCACCCTGTATAAAAAAATTTATGAAACCATTCTAACATACTACAAAAAATCAAAAGTTTTCTAACTTTTTTGTTTCGCTCTAAAAAATTTAAGCGTTGTAAAACTAATATATTTTTCTGTATGACCCTGTATATGGTTTTTTTAATTTATTCTACACTTAACAACAGTATATTTAATAACTAGACAATTAAATTTAATAACTACCTACTGAAAGTTGAAACATCCCTGTCAATCAACTGTGAGTGTAAAATATCTTTCTTTTTTTCGAAAACCGTTTACTGAAAGTGGCACTGAGAAATATGCTATAAAATCATTATGGTATTTTACAGCATTGTACGTAAAACTTCTTTTAAATAATGCAGATTTATGCTGAGGCATAGTAAGAAGATTCCTATTTTTCAAGGGCACATTATGAACCTCATCTCTGATTTTTTTAGACAAGCAAAAACAACCTGCGTCATCAAATTTCACTCTATTCTCTAATGATAATAGAAAATCCCATTTGATGCATACTGTTTTGCGGACATAGTATAAAGGGGAGCACCAAAGTCGGCTGTCATTGGTTCTGAATAGGTAGTTTCGTATATACAAAAAAATAGTTTCCGTTCAAAATATTGCAAAATTTACAAAACAATATTAAGAAGAGTTTAGTTTCTCCACATACAGAAATTTGGCAATAAAATATGTATAATAAATAATACTGTAATTCTGGCACCACGACAATATAGTTTTATACTAAACGGCTGTTAGTCTTACGGAGTTTATGTGTATCGTGAGTACACCTACCTTATAGCAATCCAAACATACGACAAAGCCACATTTGCCACAAGCCCAATGAAAATTAAACAATGTTGTCTCACACACATCACACATTTCTCGTACGCCTTGGACCACACGCTTCCACGCGATCACTTTATCTGGAAAAATTAAAATCAAATTAAAAAACCATAACGAACAATGTTAGTTATACAGGGTGTCCTACGGTGGCAACCCATTAGATTATTTCAGAAACTACTTCGAATTGAATTTTGAAAATGTCAGTGTCTATATTGTCCAATATGCTCTACTCAAATAATATAATAGCAACGGCATAGCACTTCCGGTTATACCGGAAGTTGATGGCAACTTTGTTATTTTAAATGGAACACCCTATATATTATTACATTTTTGGATTCTAAATAAGATTTCAGATATATTTCATGTATCATGTCCTATACCTAACGTCAGCCGTTTTTGACTTATATCAAGATTTATGTCAAAATCGACAGTTTAGGGCTCGATAAGAATTTTGTTTTTTCCTTGTAAATCAGTATTTAATAATTATTTTGCAGGAATTTTCTTATCAGGTGGGATCTTCTTTTTCGAATTGACAAGACATTTTCTGATTAGTTTATACAGGGTGGTCAAAAAATTATATTCAAAACGGTTCAAGAAAAACAGTTGAAAGTCAATTTTTTCAAATGGAATGGGTATATTATCATTATTTTATCTTCTTTAGCATTAAAAAATAATGCAATTTTGTAATAGGTTATCATTTTCTAAAATGCATAGTTTTCGAAATATCGTCATTTTAAATTTTTCTGCAGCGCCTACCGTTGTCTCTCTGGAAGCTAGCTAATTAATTTAGTTAGCCATGAAATTATTGTCATTTTAACGTCAAACTAAACGTCAAATTAATAAAAATGAAAAATACTTATTGATATTATAAATTTATTATTAATTCATGGAGAATAAAATAAAGTGATTAATATCACCCGTAGAGTATTTAACGAGAGAAACCCCCATTTGCTAACGATGACTAGAGAAATTAGGAAGAATTTTGAGAAATCATTTAGAGCAGGTTGGGAGGTATACAAATCAAGTATTACAACGAACTAAGACTAAAATTTAAAATAATACAGCAGAAATGAGCAGAAGATTAAACTATATAAATTTTCAACTAAGAAAAGTTAATCAACTAACGATAACAAAACTAATTTAATTGTTCGATATGACCCCCATTTAGTCTTAAACACTTATTTACCCGTTCAATAAATTCACTCATGACAGCTCGTGCAATTTAGACTGCAGGTAAGGCTTCGAATGAAGTTCGGATGCGTCCTACTAATTTTACTTTTGAATTAATTAGGGTGGAATACACCTTTTGTTTAATTGCACCTCAAACATCTAGCTTCCAGAGAAAAATTTAAAATTACGATATTTCGAAAACTATGCATTTTCGAAAATGATACCCTATTATCAAATTGCATTATTTTTTAATGCTAAGGAAGATAAAATAATAATAATATACCCATTCCATTTGAAAAAATTGACTTTCAACTGTTTTTCTTGAATCGTTTTCAATATATTTTTTTGACCACCCTGTATAAACTAATCAGAAAATGTCTTGTCAATTCGAAAAAGAAGATCCCACCTGATAAGAAAATACCTGCAAAATAATTATTAAATACTGATTTACGAGGAAAAAACGTAATTCTTATGGAGCCATAAACTGTCAATTTTGACATAAATCTTGATATAAGTCAAAAACGATTGACGTTAGGTATAGGACATGATACATGAAATATGTCTGAAATCTTATTTAGAATCCAAAAATATAATAATATATAGGGTGTCCCCTTTAAAATAACAAAGTTGCCATCAACTTCCGGTATAACCCGAAGTGCTATGCCGTTGCTATTATATTATTTGAGTAGAGCATATTTGACAATATAGACACTGAAATTTTCAAAATTCAATTCGAAGTAGTTTCTGAAATAATCTAATGGGTTGTCACCGTAGGACACCCTGTATACTCATTGACAGTTTATACGCGACCAATCAAGGTTTACCCTAAATTATAGGTACTTTAAAAAGATTAAATTTCGCTAAACAACATTTCATTATAAATCTACAAAAACTTTATTTTTATTTATTTTCGAGCATATTATACTAGTAACGATGTTAACGTAGCCCCTTTCAAAACCATAGATTCCAATGCATTAAGGTTAGAATCTATTCTTATTCAAAATTTTTTTTCCTTATTTTTCGTGAACCATATATTTATAATTTTTTGGATATTATTATTGGGGTTTTTGGTTTGTATAAACAAAAAAGTTAAATAAATTTCTTTTTTATTTCACTTTTGTTGTTAATACGAATCAAAAACCCCAATAATTCTTTGGATTCTAATTGTATTTGTCATAGATATTCCATAGATCATTTTTCCTAAGTCAATTATCAACAACATTTAAACATAGCAAAATCCAATTAAGAGTTAGATATATCATGTCAAAAAATTAATTACCTTCTGATAAATGTTCGCCTTGGGCTTCCTTTTCCTGAACGAGCAGATCACAAAAATGATCACCAACTTGTCGTAATAAAAAACGGGACGTATCCAAATCTAAATCACCAGGTGGCTTATCAGGATTTGGCAACCATAATTTTATATCCTCCTATAAGAGAAAATTAATTAATGTAACAGAAACTAGACCCATAATATTTCCAAATTTCTGCCATAGAAAATTTGGAAGACTTACCTCTAAAGCGTCCTTATGTGGATCACTAAATCCAGCAATCGCTAATTGCCCATTCTTCGTGTACCTCAACCGACGAAAGGCGTAGAAACGACAAAAAATGTTTGGCATATTTTTCGATCGCTGATTTGGTGACCATCTACATTCTCGACACTTTGCTAATTTCGGTGCTACCTGAAAACATAAACTTATTAGATATTTATTAATAATAAACAAACTTTACCTTACTACTAACCTCAAAACACGGTCCGTCCTGTAAAAAAGTCTCACCAGTCTTCTTCAATTGGCCCACAGGTGGTTTTCTGAAGGGGTCGCGCTGGGGCTGATCGTCTTTAATTTTTTTCGCGCGCGGCTCCTCGCCCTTGTCGTTTTTTGAACTCTTCGGTCGTCTCCCTCGCTTCCTCGGTTCCTTACCGTTACCGTTCCCACCACCACCACCACCACCTTGTGACGATGATGAGGATCCATTATTCGCTTTTTTCACACCACCACTGTTCGACACAGTTGTACTCGCTCCTGAATCACTATCCTTGTCGCTACCACTCTCCTTTTCACTGTCGCTACCACTTTCGCTTACTGTAACTTTATCGCTTTTCCGCTTATCGATGTTTGATGATGAAGACTTCTTCACTACACCACCGCCTTTTTTCCGTTTAACTTTCGGCGGTTTTCGTTTGGGAGGACTTTTCCTCTCCTGATCGGAACTAGAAGAATCATCACCGCCTTTATTACTTGGATCATTAGGATGTCCATTTAAATTTGTGGACTCTTTACCGTTCTTGCGATTAACTGTTGACTGTTTATTTTGAAAATGTTTATTACTCTTATTGATACTGTTCACTGCCATACTGCCGACATTGTGTATTGAATGTACTGGTGATTCTTTTACAGTGCTACTGCTAGTGCTGTTATTATTATTGTTACTTGGTACTGGGCTACTGTTATTTCGTATGTTTAAGGGCAGCGTAACACAACTACCTGATCCGACAACACCAGTTGTATCTTCAACGTCTTCGCCAGTATGTCGTTGTAGCCAAGCCTTTTTCAAATGCCTTACTGGATAACTCGTATTACCACTATTGTTACTACTTGAACCAGTACTATTACTTGGATTATTTGAGGATTTTTGTGGGCCAGGGCTGTTTGACTTTTCCGAATCGATTATGGACGGTGTCAAGTTGGTTGTCTTGATAGGAGTACCGGGAGATTCATCACTGGCGGGTGGTCCAGGCGTAACACTAGCTGGCGGCGTTGGAGTACTCGCATTACTTAAGCATTGCACAGCCATTTGTAGTACTGGACTAGCGCTGCTAGGTGGAGCTGTAATTTAAAATGAGTACTTTAAGGCTTTCAAATGTTCACAGGGATTTATTATATCATTACAAGATTTGTCTAATCTTTAATTGGAAAGAGTTAAAATTAATTGATATTGTCTTTGAACTCACCTGGCATGGACGGGGATTCACACTCGATTATTGGTACAGGTGTCACACTGAGGTCCGGCAGATTCTCAGTTAAGGTAACGGGTGATGATGTCAAAACAATACTTGAAGTGGGCGTCCGGTAGGCCGCCGTATTGACTACAGTCGTAATCGTAGTGGCCGCACTAGCTATTAGTGGACTTGGTTCACTGACTCGTGCTAATTGTGGAGTGCCATTCGTCGAAAACGACGTGGGACTATCTATTCGACGTTTCTTAACGTCTAAACACACTGGCGTTATACTTGATTTCCGTTTCGGGGACATAGGTTGCTGGTGCTGCTGTGGGTTGTTGTCGATATTTGGTGCTTGCTGTTTGCTACTTACTCCTAAATCCAGAGGTTGTGTTTGAACTTGGTGTTGTGGCATACCTAGTAATCAAATTATCGAATATGAAATTTTCTGTCATTTAACATTAATCGATTTAAGACACAAATAAAACAACGTCTACTCCACCAAAATATTTATATATTATTATGCAATCAGCATGCAGCGCCAGACATGTTTCGGAACATTAAGTTTCCATCATCAGTGGCTCAAAATAAACAGTCACGCAGTCATTTAGTTAAAGTCAAACAGTATGGCATGGACTATATAAACGTATACAAACTGAAAGTGTTATAGCTCTTAGACATGAGAATATTTTAAAACTACTATGTATAAACTTACCATTTAGTGGAAATTATTTGAATAAAATATTATAAAATTAAAATATAAAACATTTTCTTATTGAAGAAGAAACTCAAAAAATTTTTGTTGTCAAAGTATATAAAATTTAGTCATTTTTATAGTTTCTTTTTGTATATCAAGGTTCAGTTTAAATCTTTATGAAAAATAGAACTTTCGAGAAATGGTAAACAGATTAATATAAAAAGTTGTGTAAATCAAACTGGACAGTAGGTACATGACAGGATAGCAAAGATTGGACCAGGTTTGCTTGTATTTGTAAAAGATATTGTGCAGGTATGTTGTTGAATGTGTTTTGGAAGTGAGTGAACTGAGTATTGTAAACAACTTGATTTGTGGCATATGGCAAATGACCCGATACTCAGTTCACTCACTTCCAAAACACATTCAACAACATACCTGCACAATATCTTTTACAAATACAAGCAAACCTGGTCCAATCTTTGCTATCCTGTCATGTACCTACTGTCCAGTTTGATTTACACAACTTTTTATATTAATCTGTTTACCATTTCTCGAAAGTTCTATTTTTCATAAAGATTTAAACTGAACCATGATATACAAAAAGAAACTATAAAAATGACTAAATTTTATATACTTTGACAACAAAAATTTTTTGAGTTTCTTCTTCAATAAGAAAATGTTTTATATTTTAATTTTATAATATTTTATTCAAATAATTTCCACTAAATGGTAAGTTTATACATAGTAGTTTTAAAATATTCTCATGTCAAGAGCTATAACACTTTCAGTTTGTATACGTTTATATAGTCCATGCCATACTGTTTGACTTTAACTAAATGACTGCGTGACTGTTTATTTTGAGCCACTGATGATGGAAACTTAATGTTCCGAAACATGTCTGGCGCTGCATGCTGATTGCATAATAATATATAAAGATTTTGGTGGAGTAGACGTTGTTTTATTTGTGTCTTACACTTTCAACTCCTCTCGAAGATGGATTACTTCAGAAAATATTAATCGATTTGTTGTTAATATAAATGAAGTTTTCCGTTAAATAAATAAATTGTTTAACCAGACTAACACAAGAACCGAAATTTAACTTACCAGGGGGTGATATGCTACTGTAACCCGGATGCGTTCTTGGTAACGGTGCGGATGCAGCCATCGGTGGTGATGTGCCTGGTTGATTACACGGTATTCCACTACCATATCGATGATGGTCGAAACGGCTGTCAATAGTAGTTGTGCGCCGACTGCTGTGCGCTGGTGGTGGTGGACAACTCATCGACATCGATACATTATTATTTGTACTTAAATTTGGCGGTTGTTGGTATTGAGACGACAACTGTTGATAGGGCGATGGTGTGACTGAGGATAGGGGCGGTTTGGGTAGCGATTGCATAGGAACATTATTGGTTTCGTGCTGTTGCATTTGTTGATTTTGCGGTTGGGACGACCGCGACACCGGTACAACACTGGCCACCATACCAGCAGACGGTTTACCGTAGATGTGATGTGGTGCCGGCGAGGACACTTTTGGTTTCGAATTTACCATTGTGGGTGTTGAAGGGGACGATATGGGGTAGGGGGATGATGCAGCAGTCGTCACCGAATGGAAAGTGTAAGTCGGTTTACCTGAAATAATTTCAGTTAATTATTATAAAAGATAATTCGGAATTTCCAACAAAAAATAATATAAAACGTGCAACTATAATTGCCATACCTGAGGAAGGGAAAATGATAGCTTGTCCCGTATCGACAGCCCTATACCGGAGTTCCGGAGATGCATGCGTTTGCGCATGTGGTGACTGCCTCTGATGGTGATGTGGACTGGGCAACTGCTGTACCATTTGCCTTCCTGCATTACCGCCACTATGTTGTTTCCCCATATTCTGACTCTCAGCATGGTGGTGGGACTGTTGCGCTAAATGATGTGGTGACATATTTCTATATTCGTACATTGCAGCCTTTGGTGCACTAACTGGCCCACCAGTTGTTGGTGACATGTAATGACTCATCATATCGTTGCGCAATTTCGGACTGGGACTGTGTGCTATTGATACACGCGCCTCCATATGGTTTGGATTTTTTGTATCGTGTTTCACTATTACTGAATTCTTCATTTCTCCAACGAGTTGTGACGTATTATCAATTGGACCACCTGTCTTCGTCACTATCAATCCACTACTCGTCGATGTTTTATGTAACAGTTGGTCTTTAGTCTTTGGTTCGAAAAAGGCGGTTTGTGGATTACACACGGGATAACCAAACATGTTCAACTCTGTTTTCATTGATGGATGCATAGATGCTACCAATTTTTCACCACTTTTACCACTAGCTCCACTTAATCTACTATGCGCTGGTGGAGGTGGATACTCAGACTTTCCTCCACCACTACCACTTTTTTGCACTTGCCCATAATATGGTCGATGGTCTCTAGTATCCACTCGTACAGCTGCAGCTAGATGTCGCTGTTGCTGTTCTCTTTGGCTATGTAGGTCAACTTTTCTATCGTCCTCCGATAAACTCGTTCGGACTGGTTGGGGTGGTACACGAGATCCAATCTGGTTCCACGCTTCACGTTTTTGTGGCGCCGCTTGACGCAAGCTTTTTTCAAAATGATTGTGTAGTGCCTGCGCCTGTTCCTGGCGTACTTTCTCTTCACGTTCACGCTCTTGGCGTTCCCGTTCCTTTTCCATTTTATCGCGCTCCTGTCGTTCACGATCTAACCGTTCCTTTTCTTTTTGTTGCTTCTCCATTTCCTGCGTTTGTCTGAAAATGATATAATTACATAAATAAATCTGTCATATTCACAATAAACATAAGTTTCCCTTATTACATATGTCAAAAGATAAATACCTCATTATACGTTCATGTCGATCACGATCCTGCAACATAACGCGCTCCACCATCATCTCATCTGCGGCAGTGTTGCCGTGAGGTGTGTTTCCACTACCACCCAACAAATGGTGGGCCCCACTCGGCAAACCTGGATACCGTTGCTTCCACAGTATGTCCGTGAACGGTGGATGGTAGAGGGCTGCGTGTGGTGGTAAATGATGTGGATGTGTCATCGGAATTAGGGCGGCAGCAGCTGATGACGGGGGTGGCACAGCACTGGGATAGAGGGCAGTTTGCGGCGGATGGTTATTGGATGACACTGAAGGCGCTTGGGGGCCAGATGAGGCCGGTGTGTTCGGATGAGACATTAGCAGAGACTGAATGTTCAAAAGTCAATACTTATTACTCATACGTCTTATTCAAACGGATTTATAAACTACTTTTATTTTTATGCAAAACAGGAAATATTATGTGAATCCTGGCTTCCAATCTTTCTAAGGAGCTCAATGCGTCAGACTCATGCAGATATGCATATTATGACGAATAATTTGCCGCTATACGAATTATAATGGTTTACTGAATCACAAACATGTTCCACTATTGAACAATTCGCTTTGTTGATAACTTTACCAACTATTTCATCACAGATTTATAACTTTTCGATATATTAATAATAATGTTAATAACCTTTACCTGATGTTGAACGCTATGTATGTGCCTGATTTGCGGCTCCTCTAGTAAATAACCAGGGTCTCGCCAAACACGCAGTTGATCCTGCTGTTGGTGGTGGTACTGTTGTGATGATAATTGATTACCGTTGCTACCACTACTACTATTCGGTATGAATAAGGGTGACCGTGTTGCCGGTTGTATTAGTGTATTCGCCGATGACGATGATAATGACGTGTTAGGTTCGTCAGTTGAACTTAACGCACTGGATCTTTCGGATAAACAAATTAATCTAATTAAAAATATTAATAATCAAAATAGACGAACTAACACACAATTTTTTTTAATACGAAATAAACACAAAGAGAATTATTTTAATAAATTTTCAGATAAGTTGTTCAGATAGGTATAGTTAAGAGTTTTATTTTCGTTTTTATATTAGCGGATTAGATAATGTTTCAAGTTACATTTCTGAAGGTCCACCATACAACAAAATGTCAAGAGAGCAAAATGTGAATTTATGTAAATTTAAAGGTCATAGAATCCTCTATATTTCGACTTTTATTGAAGTCTAATATTTGCCGCAATAATCGATTTTTGGGGCCGGCACTTACATATTTTCTTCCCAAAGTTGTATTTTTGATATATAAGTATAAGTTAACATTTTCAAGTTCAATATTTATTAATTCTACAAATTGAAATATTTCTTCAGAGATTACTTAATTCTTTATTAATTGTGTACAGGGTGATCACGTATATTTTACTAATAGCATTTTTTCTGAATCGTCACATTATGGTGCCACAAAAAATGTCGTATGTCAATCCATTGTCAAAAATGGAACATCCTGTATTTTGTTGTCTTAATCTGTAGGGCTTTTTATTCTGAATCAGTTTTCGAACAAAATGCATTTTTGCAGCTGTGGCAGTACTGATTGTTTTTATCAAAGTTGCCATGGACATGAAAAAAAAAATAAGTTGATCTGTTTGACAGTGAAATTTAATTTTGTTCATAATTTGATATATTATTTAGTTATAATGACATATTCAGAGATTCTGAGGTATAAAGATAGCCTTCCACAGCTGCGAAAAATGCATATTGTTCGAAAACTACTAAACATAACCTCAATAAAGCATATATATTTGAAAAGACAGGATGTTCCATTTAAAATAACTAATCATACCTATGTCAAAATTTTGACAATGGATTGACATACGACATTTTTTGTGGCACCATAATGTGATGAAATGTTACAACTTTGCTAATTTAAACTATACTGTGTGATCAAAATTAACGGAGATAGCTATTGAGTAAAATATACGTGATCACCCTGTACTTAAATTAAAGAAGTAATCCATCTCCGCCACCACAGTAGAGTGTAATATAAATTACAAATAAAAACACAGACGGCGTCTACACAACAAAAATACATCAATACAGGGACGTGTTTCGTAGAAAAATCTCCATCAACAGCCTTCTACTAACGTAAAAATTGTGCCAACGGCAGAGCTCTTAACTGACTAAACGACAATTAACTAATTTTCATAATAAAAACCTTAATTTGCTTCTTTGCTCTTTTGGGGTTTATCACTTTTTGGATTTATGCTGAAGATGACAATCAAATCAAGATGGCAACTAACACCTGTCACGGCCAATCGCGAACATTTTTATTTTTATGAATGAAGCAAGCAATATGCAAAAAGAATATTCACAAGTCCTTCTATACTGAAAATAATCATTGACTCTGTCGGCAAAGCATGCATTGTTAGCGACAGAAGTCCGTATAGAGGATATTTTAAGAATTTTGACAACAAAGTAGACTTGTAGCGGGTACCCTAATTAAGTAGAGTGTTTTCGCAAGGCTTGAGTTTAAAGCGAAAAACTATTAACTTATAAGAAGCAATAGATATCGTACATACAAATTTGATGAAAAAAGAGCCTTGGCCTTGGTAAATGTATTTCAAGTTAGTAGACTTTACATTATTTGTCAGGAATAAAAATATTTATTATTTATATTAAGTATTTGGACAAAATTTAATACCGACCTAATCGCCAGACATAATTTATTAGCACAGTTTTTTATACAAATGCATTTTCAAATTTAGTGCATGTAAGCATATAAATAAATTTAACGTAGGTAATTTTAAAATTTGGCAAAAGTTCAATGTTAGAAATAATTTTATATATGTATGCTGCTATTCTGCGTTTATAAAAATTAATTCATTTTAAACACACTTAAGTTAATTATGTTAAGTTATATCAGAAAAAATCTAAATTAGTTAAATGTTACTGACCTGGATCCTGAGCGTTCATCACCGCTACCCGAACGCAGTGAACTCACACCAGAGTCGCTGCGATCGTCTGCAAAACGTAATAGTGACACTGATGTTTCGGAGGTGTAGTCCATCCTGCTAAAAGGCGAGGATGAAGACAGTAGTCCATCATCGTCACCTACAAGAAGAAAAACGTTACTTAAAACCCGGAGAATACCTACTATTTGAAAAAACGCTATTCTTTAGTAAGAAAAATTCCTTTGCCTCAGTTACAGGTGTAATTTAACATCATGACTCTTCAAGAGTAGCAAATACTTAGAAAATGAACATCATAGGCAAATAGTCAGGTACAGATTTATTTTTAAAAGAAAACCTTACTTATTTAGGTACATGTTTTTTAATTTAGAATCTAATACTCGCAAATTTATCTTGTTGCTATATAAGTACGTTAATATACTAGGAATTTAAGCGAGAGGAGTAATAGAAATAGATGAAAACTGGACAGTGGTCTTAAAGTAGACAGTTATTTTTCGTTTGATCTAAAAGTCCTCCTAGACGGTAATAAATGTGAAAGTTTTCGTAGGTAAGTATACCAAACTTTTTGTTGTCCTGTAGTGCAAATATCAATCAACAAAATGAGAACATATAAAATTATGAAGAATTAAATAGTAAAATATTGAGTATCTTCAAGTAAGTAAATACAAAATTAAGCAAATAAATGTCAATATTAAAGTTATAGTTATGCAGTTCATTATGAAATATTGTACAAACCTCTAATCGAGCAATCCACCTCCCGAGCGTCCTTGATCGGTGTGCTCGTCCTGTTAATATTCGCCACTATAACGCAGTCTTCCTCTTCACTATTTATACTTTCGTCTTCCTCAACAACAGGTTGTTGTTCCGGTTCCTTTAGTTCTTCTGGGTGTTGTTGCGCCACTAATTCTTTACTATTACTATTATTGCACTCTTCCTCACCACTACAAACTTGCTCATCACAATCGTTATTATTATTTAATTTAATATTATTTTCTAACACTACTTCCGTAACTAACTTCACACTACTATTACTTTTACCAGGCGACGATGCTGAATTTGTTGTTTCAGTTGTCTGTTCTACTACGCGCACAGCATGATCTGCTTCAACTTCGTTTTCGATGATTTCTTTGTTACTAACATCAACATCTTTCTTTTCTTGTTCTAAACTCTTAAAACTTTTCTTATTATTATCACTCTGTTCACTATTATTATTATTTTTGAAGATCGCCTGCTGTAAACAATCCTCCACAATAATTTCGATTTCCCGGAGTTTCGAATTTGTAGCCTCTTCTAAAACTTTTTTTTTATTGTTTATGCGATTATTACTTGTGTTATTATTATACTTTTTTCGTGTGCTGTGTTGTTTATTTTCTAAATCTTCTTGATTTAAATAACGTAATTTCGTTGTAGATGTGTCTGAATCACTAGTTTTGCGCTTTTTGTTACTTGATTTTAGTTGAGATCCTGCAACAAAAAAATATATTGATTTAGATTTAACATCAATCCACATTTCCTATTGAAAAATAACAAATGAATGAGCCTACAACAATATAATCTATAATTATGAGAGGAAAATAGTGACACAGTGACATATGACAACAACGAAGCAAAATAAATGGCAACAACGTAACATAACCTTGACCTAAAAGCAGCTTTACCAAAGATATAAACCATACTTGGTCATTAGCAATGAAAGAAAATGTATTAATTAAATATTTACTTGAGTTATATCGACGTTCTAAGAAAAAATAATCGTCAACTTTATAATAATCCCAAACTTTTATCGACAAAAATTCTAGTCAAAACAAAATATGTATATAAGTATATAGAATAAATATTTTTGTTGTTAATTTATTGATATATACACGCATATGTTTAATTTAGTTTCGGCGTCACGTCCTATTTCAGAAAATGTGCTTTCGCTCGTTTTCGGAGAATCTTTTTGGCTCCAATCCAAATTCCACAGATTAATGGAGTTGATTGCATTTATTTTTTATTTAACATACAAAAATTAATAGCGAAAAAATACGAATTATTTGCAAATCAAACATTGAAAAAATACATCCGTTTTAAAACTGTTGATTTAGGTGGTACCTAGTTATATCTACAAATAATAAGTCAAGGTAGGTAGATAGCTTTTTATTTTTCCATTTATCACATCTGTAGTATTGTCACGTTGATCCAATTTAGCAACTACTACTTAATATTCGCTACAACATATTACTTTTTTTTTTGTTTATTTAATATTAGATATGACGTCAATTAACAGTTACAAAAATACAAACAGTTTTATTACTTAAATACACCATATCTATTATACTAAGTAAGTGCTGTAAATATTTATTAGATTTAGTATTTGAAACTACCATGGTATTAAGGACTTAATTAACGATAATGGAAATAACAATGTTAATTATGGTATTGTTCTAATTACACCAAATTTATGGTTGAATATTTGCTACTGGTACTGTAGAATATAAAAAGTTTCTTTACAAATGTACAAAAAATAATCTAAATTTAATATTTTTAATTAGCTACTTAATAGCACACGATAAAACAATATAGGAAAATTATCAGTGAGAAGGATTTAAAAAAAAAAAACAGAATTATCATCCGTAAAAAGTAAAATTAATTCAGAGCTAGATCGTCGAATTTAATTTTTCTTAGTGCAAACAATAAAAGGTCGTATATTAATTGATGAATGAAAAAATTTGAAGAAATAATCCATAGTGAAGTGGAGTGAATGCGTTATTAAAAAATTTTAAATGAGGATTTTAGGTACTAAATAAAACCATATAGCATTCCTGTTCGGCTTTGAGAATTTCTAAAGCTCACAGAGTGATTTATTAAACCTTTTTGGTGGAGGTTCGACTTTTATTTCTCATTTAATTGATTGATTTTATCAATGTGTAAAAAAAATATCCATACCTACCTATGTATATAAAAATACCAAGAAATATTTGCAAAATGCAGCTAAATTATTAACAATTTCGCTGAATGTATATTTATATAAAAAAAATGTCTACATTGCTAAGAGTTTTATTCTCCTATATCACAAAATACTGCTAGATAACGTAACATAATACGTACATAACATACCAAGCAGTTTGTCGAGTAAGCGAAAAAAAATCCAACTAGATCAGCAAGTTCGTATACCTAACTACGAGTTGATTTTTTTTTTCTTTTTATCACACACACACATCACATCGACTGATGCTGATTTTGCAAAACGACCGTTTCAACAAAATGCTGCGTACGTAATCACTTTTTCCTACTGTATAACAGGATGTAGGTATCGTATTAAATTCAAGAAAACTAATATCACTAGGAATTGAAATACTTTTTTGCTTTTCACTAGATCATTAATATTTATACCTGCCCATATTTAAAAAATATGTTTTGAAAAAAGTCTATTTTTCTTCAACTATAGAAAATAATTAAAATGAAAACTATTTCTTCACCTGAAAGAGCTCGAAACGACTCAACAGCCGAATCAAAAACTCAGTGACCCCTAATACTTTGAATACTTCATTGAAATATATGTATACGTAATTAAAAGGAAACTGAATAAAGCATAAATTAACTCATTTTATAAAACTGTCCCATGACATTATAGTTATTTTTATTACAAACTAATTTAAATATTATGAATTATAATGCATAAGTATATGAATTGAGTTTTGTATTATAAAAGTCTACCAAAAATAGCGTACCTAGTATTATAAGTATTTATATTATCAATGTATTATATCCTCATACCCTTACAGTTGTACTTCATCATTAATTTCGATCACGTTGCTCGACGTGACAAGCGTAGGATGCTTAATATTATGTACGAGGTTAACCGTATCATTCACAAGTGCTACAAGGATTGCTGAATTTAATTTATAAAAGTGAGTAAAACAGAATTTGGAAGTTAAACAAAATGCCGTGAGTGCAATTTTAAATGACCTAGCTGAAATATCAAAGAAAATTGAATTGCATTTCTTAAATGAATTTTAAAAAAATTAAAAACCTTAGTTACATAACCTATTCATGCAATCAAATCATTTCAAACACTTCAACGATCACTGTATACAAATATTTATTTAACCACATTATATCCAAGTACACGTAGGTAATATAATGCGAAAACGTAATGTTATGTATAGTATATAATATAAAGGATTACATTATTTATCACGTAGGCGTTGCAAAACACATTCACAGAGTTATTATCTAGAATTCTGTCTGAGTCACCCACGCACTAAACCAACCGCGTATTGTATAGCAATAATAACTTCCATGGATCTCAGCAAGTCTCTAATGATGCTCTTTTGTTACAAGTCATCAAATAGAATAGAATTGACTAGGTACTCAAATAGTTATATTCATCAATATTATTGCGTAAGTAATAAGGTTTCTCAAATATAAATATTTTCGTATTTTGGTTTTAGCTTGCATTTAAATCAAAAACATTTATTTATATAAAATAATAAGAAAAATGACATTTATCCACTATCTAATAGGTATTACTAATTAATAAAGTACAGACACGTGGTTTTGATATAAATTTATCTATATACTTGTTATTAATTCCTAAACGCTACACTAATATGGTAGGTATTGCCTACGATCCATTACTGCCACTAGCAGCAGATGTTTTTAATATAATACAAACAAACAAATTAGCATCAATTACTTAAAATCTTAGAACAAGTGGCAATATTATAAAAAGGTCCAATTGTCATTAATAATTAATAAAATAAGTTAATGCATAACAAATAAATAGGTAGGTGTACCTATAAACATAAAATTATTAAGTGAAAGTCATTGATAAATGCAGCTTTCTACTTAGCAAGTAGGTATAAGTGTACCTACTTATCTAAAAGTTATATTATACAAAACAAGTAAATCATAAATTTATAATACATTAGAATAGCAATGCAACAATGTAAGCCTTCACAATTTGTGTAATAATAATTCTATAATTAGTAGTCCAATGCGTTGGTTTCCTGTTGTTTCTTTTTTGTTATTTATTACTAGGTAACAGCAGAAGTATATAATGTATTGGCTAAATTTACATAGAAATGAATGTAATGTACATGGAATAATTATTATCATGTTATTTACTATATACAGTAATAAATATATTCGTTTGCTAGGAATGCTTTTCTTTATTTAATCGTGAAATTATTGTTAGTCACGCCATCTTAGTTTGAATAATAATAACATCCATCCGGTCAAGGGCGAATTATATTTTCTATTACAAAGGATGTTTTACTAATAAAACCAACCCGCCTACTCACAAAATGTGCCATTTTATTGGGATACAGTTCTTAGAGTTTTACCCTAACTTAAAATACAGGCCCCTTGAAAATAGAATTTGCATTCGTCATAAACGGATGCATTCTACTACTCAAACTATTTAGGTAGCTGCTGTTACAAAAACAGATGGCTAAAATTTTGATTTTAATGTATTGTAATGTATTTTAATGTATTATTGTTGTAAGGTGCGTCAAATTGTTTTTGATTAACAAGTAAGGTTATGTGGAATAATTAAAGACAGATTGCCCTGAAAATCACTGAAAAACTGCTATGAATAGTAGTAATTTACGCCAAATCTTAAAGGTGTTATTAATGAACAGTAAAACGCTTAAATGTCATCAGATTTTCATCAGCTGAACTCATTTGATGTGTAACAACTAAGCTAAATTTTCAATGTCCAGACTGTTTTCAGGCTTTGTCAGATTTTGCGAAATTAAAAAATCAAATGCCTACAGTTTAATTTGGTTTTAAACAATTATATACTTAGATATAGAACTATCAAAATTCTATATTGAATACCAAATACTTTTTTGACAGGTTTATATATTATGAAATTTATTGAATTACATTGATATAGGTACAAACGTACAATAAACATATTTCATTCGATGCTAAACCTGATTTTGTTTATAGGTATAAATTATACCATCGAAAGATTTCGTTGGAATTAACGAGCTTGAACCGAACATGGATACCGTAATTTTCTAAATACCAATAACCCAAGTGATATTCTCGCTTCAAAACCAGTCCATAATATAATATATTTTAATGGTCATGTCATGTCCACGATTTTAAGTACCACAACAACAAAATAAAATAATGTGAACTGAGAAAGAGCAAAAAGAAACGAGAGAAAAATAAAAGCAAAAACACGAAATATCGGGTCGCTTGAATAATGCATGAGCGGGAGTAGCATGGAATTTATGCGACCGGTTTTCTCTCAACTTATATACACGGTATTTCGACATGTTTCGTTTTATTTATTTTTTTTTATACCTACTACATTATACCTATATTGGTATTCGTATATTTTTACTTCGGCATCTGACCTGCCTCGCCTCAAGCTAATTTACGTTAGACCATATAGAATAAAAAAAAAGAAACTGTAGGAAGCCAAGTTCAAACTAAAATCAATATAATAATGTAGGTATACTATTTTCAAATCTTCTCATTTGTTACGATATTAATCTCCACGTTCTAAATAGTGTATAGTGTCTTAACTAAAGTAATTATTGGCCTTATTTTTCAAAGGAAGGATATGAATATTATTTATAACTACAACAAGATACCTAAGTACAACTGCAACCTGAATACCAATGCTTTTTCATTGTTTGAATATCGACAGCTGGTACAATATAGACTGTATAGGACAAACACTTTTTTTTTTGTATATTACTTCCATTTATTTGAGAATACACTCTACCCTTTCAAAATTTCATACAATGATCCCTATGATAAACGATTACATTAAGTTAAAGACGTTAATACTATGAAGCAACATTTATTTATTATATTTTAAATAACTTCCAAGAACGGTACCTATTAAGATTATAATATTATAAAGTTCATACATTTTAAAACACCAAAGGTTAATTTAGTATGTATTATCTAAAATGACGCGTAGATCTATTTTCAAAATAACAAATATTAAATCCTTGGCTCAACAGTCTTGAATGGCCCTGTATATATTTTTACAAATTACTCTGTAATACGCGCATATTTAATTAACCAATTTACAGAAATATGTTGATATATTCAAATTTATTTATTAAATTAGCATATGAAACAGCACACGTATGTGAAAATACGGAAAATTTCGACGACCAAAGTTCTACCAGCTAGAGGTATCTGAGAAGGTAACATAATAAATATTACGCGACAACATAATAATTATGTGTCGGTTCGGTTTTTGGAGGTCATATAGAGGTCGTTGAATACACAACAACAAAAATGCTATTATTATCTACACTTATTATTATTACTACAATGTTATTTATAACAAAGTAATGAATAAATATTTAATAGGCATAAGTAAGTAGGTAGGTATGCGTAAAATGTAATCATTAATTTCATCTGTTTACTTTTGACATGACATTACAATAGAGAGGTACAAGTAGGTACACAATAGTCTAATAATCTTATCGGCTATTTGTTTAACTAATATTTTCGCTTCAAATTAATATAGGTAGGTTATCATGAATAGGTAGGTATAATATAAAAAACCGAATAGGTTAGGTAGGTACAACGGAAATTATTGGAAAGTTATTGATAAATATTATACCTACACCTACCAACTAAAATTAAAAGCAAATTTGAAATTGAATTTATGATTTATTTCTGAAACCCTAACCAGATACGTATTAGGTACTTACTACTAAATTTTTAGTACCTAATGCAATGCAAAAGATAATTCATAAAGTTTGACACAGATTTCAGTAATTACTTCGGTCCTTAGGTAGCTGCCTATTAAAATGTGTCGCTAAAAATTGATTTTAATGTGTCATAATTAGGTAGATATACGGAGGACATACCTACCTATTTGATTTCAATATCATTTGATAGAGCTTTTCACGAGGCTTTTCAAAAAGGCACCATCATGGTGTTTACAAATAACTATGGAATTCAACGAAAATAAAAATCAGGTCATCTAGAAATTATAGAATATCTATTTTGACATTTAATGCATCAAACAATTAACCACGTATTGAAAATTTTCAAAATACAGATACCTACGTCAGACTCTAAAGTTAGACAGAATTAATCTTGTTTACAAGTAGGTAGGTAGAGTCACAATTCAAATACCTAAGTAAGAACGGACAAGTGTCTATAAAAAAATCAATGCCATATTTTTCAGGCAAACCAGGATTAAGTTAGGAGTGTTGTATCTATACTCGTATTGCTGAAATCGTACCGCCCCTAAAAAATCAAAACCAATGATGGTTTCATATAAATGGAACGTGCGGTACAAAAGGTCCTATTTTTATCAGGTACCTAGTTAAGAAATAGTGGTCTTTGCTTTTTGAAAGCTTTGGAGTCATCTTTAGGAAAATACATTGAAGTTGAGTGTATAAAAGTTGCACCATTTTCGATATGCTAATGAACGGCCTCCGAATCACTCTGTAGGTACCTACTTACACGTCGTGAAAGGAAAATAAAACTTCTGGAACACAAAACTAAAGCACGCAACCTATTTCCCACCAGCCATGTTGGCTGGCTGCTGCTTGGCATAGGCTTGCTTGAATGCTGGTGGCTTCTTTCTTACTTTTTTTTCTATGCATTTGTATTCGTTTCATCGTTATAACGCAGGCGGCGTGTCGAGGGGTCAGTGACTGCAAAATGAAACAGTTGCCTGCTGCCAAGCTGGTGGCTCTCTCTACGCGGGAATATTAGGAATTATTGTGTATATAAGCCGCGAATAACAATGCCTAAAAATATAAGGCACTACATTATAAGCTGTTATGTACTGACTTGTATGTTATTATTTTTATAGGTAGGTACATAATATATAAATCCTTTTTGACATAAAAGAACCCAGATAAGAATTTATGTGGGTACGTAGGTATTATCGTTTTAGGTAGATAGGTAAGTATACCTACCTGTCCCAAATTTAACATTTTTTCACTTCTTTATTGTTTGTAGGTACCTATTATTATGCAACTTTACGTTTAATACACATTACGTTTAGCTTCTGAGAAATACCAATTAAAACAATTTTGTCTAAGATATAAAAACAAGCTGTAAGTAGGTACCTACCTATATAAGAATATTATAAAATAGAGTAGCGGGCCACACTCGGTCCATTAGACGTATTAACAGTAATAATATTAATCAATCAAAATAATCCTTTCCGATTGATAATAAAAGCCACAGTGGGAATGAAAAGATCTCAATTGGGCAATACCTCTTATGTTAAAAAAGTTGGACAAAACTTAATAGGTAGGTACACCTAAATGGGAATGATTGGTTCCCGAAACCTTAGGACTCCATAAAGATAAGTTTTTTAATTTACGTTTTTTTAGTCTTGTCCTAAATCAATAAAAAATAGGCGCATTTATACGTTAAATAATGGCATTTTTCGGTAATTTTTGCAAACGAAATTATGTTCCAAAAGATTATAACCTATACTTAGGTAGGTACCTATTTTATAACTACCTAATAAGTAATTAGGTATGTTCGCAATTAAATATTTTATATTAACAAACTGTATAATAACGGTTATAGGTATTTTCATTTGTTTTCAAAGGCGTTTATTAAAATTGTGTAACGTATAGGTAAGTAGGAACCTAGATACCTATGCGTTGTGCAGTTTGCACAGAGAAAGTTGTTTAGAATACCGTAACATGACTTAATTACTAATAGTATACCTATCTAATACTTAGTGGTTCTGAAATTAGATTAGTTATTAAATACCTACCTACCGATTAAGTGTACAAATTAATTTAACGAGATGTCTATGTAGGTAGTTCATTTTCGATTCTACATGGCCTATTACCTATCCATAGGTTGGCAATAATATTTTTTAAATGTTTTACTTAAATAGGAACCTACTTATTAAAATTATATAATAAAAATTCTATCCTCATTTCATACAAAGGTCCCATGAAATATCTACTAAGCTTCAATGTCTATGCTAGATAGGTAAGTAACAAAAATAATTGACTTGTGTCCCATCTAAACCAAAACCTTCCACTTCACTGATGGAATATTGCTTCTAGTTAAAATTAATTTTAATTTATCATAATACATGTAAGTTCTAGATAGGTAGGTATATCTATAACAAGAAGAAAACCTCGTAGCAAACTGCTTCCCTATTATTGTTGGTTCAACACTCTATATAAGTACCTATATACTAGTTCCACGAAGTCGTCTGTTTCCAATTAAATATAAGAAATATATCCTATTGAGTAGGTACTACTAAGTGTTCATCAATTTTTATTTATTACAAACTTGATCACAACTTTCTGTCTTTTACTTTCTCTTATAATACGCATAATGAAATACAAATATTAATGTAGGTACCCATACAACGTAATTAACCATTTGATAAATTATGTACGTAAATATGTAATGCATTTAAATATTTATGATTAATGCATAAATGTTGCGCTTAATTTGCTGATCGTACCCTTATCGAGATACCAGTTATGCAGGATGTCAAGATGCCAGGTGAAGTATCTACATAATGGCTATAAAATTAAACCACATAAAAAGGTCCATTATATAAGTATTTCTTTTTGTTAATATTATTCCTGTTCGATTATAAAGTTGAGAAAATATGGCCGAACTAGGTATACTACGACGCATTGCACCTAATACAATAATGTCCACGTAAGCTGAAAGCTTGCTTTGCTTCTTTTGTTTCAAATAATAATTATAGTCAACAATTAACTTACCAATTCAGTAGTTACAATAATGCAATGAATATAATCCACTTTTTAGGCAATAATATCACACTTTGATAACTTGTATTATAGATACAAAAGTCTTTAGAACAAATAAAAACTAATAAAAAAGGAATTATATATGTATAATGTCCTTGAAAATGCGGAATTCTCGCAAAACACAAACGTACTCACTGCTAGTCGGTCTGTAACTGAATAAAGGCTGCCGATGTTCGTTTAGAAGGTGTGCCGTTCTGTGCCGATCATTGCCGAACTATATAACACCGTTTAAAACATAATATAAAAATGTAAAAACTACAGTGTCTGCTATATAATGGTATATTATATAGTAGAATATTATTATGTTTTATTATTCTTCTCTGAATTATAATTTTATCGAAATTCTGGGAAAACGTTTGAGGTTTACCTATGGCGCATCATGAAATGCGAGATTTGGATCCCAAACATCCCTTAGCCACCTAACTGCTGTCATGTTTTTATTGCTCATTCAAGGATTTAAGGAGTGAATGGCATACGCAAAAAAAAATACAGTGAGTCCGTGGAGAATATCCGAAGCCTAAGAAGCATAGCTTACAATGTTGCCATGCACATTTTCGGGTTTTGAAGATTCGTCAAGAATAACATTTTGCAAAATCCAATACTCACCTCGTCATTCGCATTTAGGTAGGTATTCATTTATACACTTCAGAACAAAATGTTGATGCATAAATGCATAGAACGACAAGATTAGAGCAGCAGTGTGAAAATAATGCCTTTCTTCATCGAGTATCTACAGACTTAATTTGTAAATTAGACTTTTCCTTCATCTCTGGTATAATAAATAGTAGGTAGGTAGGTAAGTATATTATTTACATGAAATCACTATCGTTGAATTGATATTATACTGATTCATTATCGATTATGTTGCTTGTAAATGTATTTAATAAATTTCTATCGATTTGACCTTCAAATAACCTCTCTCGATTTAATGACTTATAGGTACCTATATAATACCTTTCTGTATAAATTTCAAATAATTAGTAATTGTTGTTAATTTTTAACACAATTTAACTTTGTATCAGGTGCAGATAATGAAAGGCCTACATTTGAAAAAAAAAATGAGACAAGTCTATATCTATGTATCAAAAAGTTATAAAAAAAAATAAGCAAACGTCACTTTTGGTATTAGAGATTAATAAGACTAGCCTTATTTTGACATGTACGCATGCCCACTTGGGTTCACTAATAAGGAATACCTTAATAACGATACTGCCTGGTCCTATTTGTGCAGGGATAAGACCATAGAAATCTTATATTATATATGTACTCTAGAATGCTAATTAAATCCAGCCGAATACCAAAAAGTGTAACGGGTATGCAGAGTTTTCTCGAACTACGCATGCTCCTCAGTCACTTATTTTCAGTACAGAGCTGCCATATTTAAAACTATTTTGTCGTTCGCCTTACAGAATTTATGCGACATATCTGTTTTATAAATAAATCCATATGTTGCGTCATACGAAACTGCTTGACAAAATCAAATAATTCAATGTTATCGGTAAAATTGTAATACTGTTTAGTTTTCAGCAATATGAACGAAACATTTTTTTCCAAATCTTATTATATTTAGGAGATTTCGCAACAGCGTCTATTTTCGCAAATGACATTTCTCGTAGTGGGAATATCTGTTAGAGTCGGCTTCACAACAATTCAGATAGGTTTTATAATTGAATTATGGGTTTATGCGTGGTATATTTTAATTGTTGATAGATATACCTATTTGTGATTAAAATTGTTTTTAATATTTGTTATTTTGGTTTGGTAGTTTGTTTATTTAACAAACAATGAGGTGTATAGTGTTGTGGTGTAAAAATGAAAGTATCATTCCTGGTATTAAATATTTTCAGTAAGTTATTGTTTCGGGTTTCTAACAGTCTCAGTTTGAGTCAATATGATACCATTGACATGATACTCATTTTTAGCTTGACAAAAAAAAGACATGATGTTTGGATGCGGGCATTGGGATCCTAGTACAGAAAATGTATGTGATGGGAATGTCATATGCAGTAAGCATTTCGCTGCAGAATATATCATTTGTAGAGAAGACGGCAAGAGGATCACCCTCGTACCCGATGCAGTTCCCAAACTTTTGTTGAAAAGAAGAGATTATGTAAATGAGAGTGGAAGTTAAATTCTTAATCGTTTGATATCAAGACACTGTTTACTTAAAAGCAGTCAGTCAAAAATGCATGATATGTATGTCAAGGATATATTTCCTACGTTGTGTAGGTATACAAAGTTCGTTTGAATTCTGTTGTTAAACTGGAATATACTTAATTATAGAATCCTCCATGAAATTGCTGAGAATAAAAGTTCTACCAACCATGTTTTGTCACAAAATACTATTGCGAGTAGTACGGATGATGAGTGGTTTACATGGACACGGAAAATATTCGTGAAATCACTGTTTCTTGCACCCCTTCTTTGAAGGCTGTAGAGAGGTAAGAGGCCTAAGGTGGTTGTATAAACAAACAAATATTATATAATAATAAAATAAATAATTAGAATGCTCAAGTCCTTACGATATTTTCCAATATTAGAATTTTTACTTATTTCTCGTTTCTGCTTAGATTTATTATTATTGGGTTGTACCTGTTAGACAATAAAGTATTTATATATTTAATGTAATTTTTTATTTCTTAAATTCCTTTATTCCATTTTTTTATTTGAATTACCAAATGGTAAAATTTAATTTTAAATATACCTATAACAGTAATATTACATTTAATCAAAGCCGGTCCTGTTGAAAAATAAGTGACTGGTGATCATGCGCATTATGGACAGCTCTACACTTTTGGTTACATTTTTGTACTACGGGATTATCATTCTAGAGTATATATATATATATAATATAAGATTTCTGTGGATAAGACCAGGCCTTAAATTTGCCTTATTTTGACGTTTAGCGGATTTGACGTTCATGACAACGTATTTTTGGCAGTTCCAATAACTTCCAATTTCTTTCTTTCGGCCACTGCGTCGATATTAGTCAAAAGATAATTTGCAAGAGCGTATTTAATTGTGAGAAAATATGAAAACAAATAAGATCAAAGCCATTTTTTAACATATTTGGCAAAAAGCCGACCGGACAAAAAAAATTTAACTAAAAAGCCAGCTTTATCCGGACTAGTCACCCTATTTAATTTTGAAAAATAAATATCTACCTAGGTATATGTTCTGTTCTCTTATTTTTTTTTTCTAAACAAAATTTAACAGTTTTGTGACAATAAAATTGATTAAATTGAAATACATTTTAAATAGCAATAAATAAATATATAAAAAAATAAATAAATAAGATCGTATTCAGTCAAGCGAAAACCAGCTTGGCAATATTCCAAGGCCAACTTCCAACTATATGCTTATAATGCATTTTCTGCTGTTGTAACAACTTTCTATTTAAATTTAAATCAAACAAAATCGTTCTGGGTTATTCGTTTACTATAATACTGCTTTTGTAAGTATTTATACAGGGTGTCCGGTAAACTATGGATAACCATATACCGGACCTTATGGCCTTTAAAAAATATATATCCCGTAGTACTAAAATATGAGACCAATTATACCATTTATAAATCAACTTTTCTTAGGTACTATTTGGTATAAGATATATTTTTTAAAAGTGCATAACAAATTTATCCCCTGTATATAAAATATATAAAACGCATATTAGCAACATAGGTGCGTTAGAAACGATACAAAAATATAAATGTAAAAACAAGGAATGTCAGAAAACTAATATAACACACATGTCCACATTCCCTTGACTTTGTTTTATAATTATTTTATGATTGTAGGCAGAATAAAAATACTCCAAGATCATGTAGTAGTTTTATAGTGTTGCTAGGTTCCTTTCAGCGTCGCGCGGTCGATTTTATTTTACTATAGACTTTATTTATAAAAAATGAATCAAATCATGACCTTTTGTACATTTTTATTATTCAACATAAGAAAGCCACCAATTTAATGATTTTTTCGTCAACAAAAAAGTAACAAAGCGTTAATATGTTTAATCTGATTACATCATCATATCTATGTACTAATAGTGCATTCTACAATTACATTATAAATATATTTGTATTAATTTTATATACCGTGTTAGTCAAAAGTACCGCCCCCTACCTGCCTATATTTTTTGAACGGTTATATTTTTTAAAATAATAAAATTTGGAGGGTGAAAATAACAGGTGACGTAATAGTCGTACAGGGTCACTATGACCAATAATTTTAAAAAGGACCTCCATCTATTGCCTGACAGTAATTCTCCTATTCTAAACCCTTGTCGTACTCGTGCAAATGTGTCAGCGTAAATTGCCTTACATTCTTCAACAATTCGTTGTTTCAAAATGTCAATACTGTCAAACAAATTATATTGATTTATCTAACAAAAGACAAATACATCAAATAATACTAAAAGAGAAAATAGTTAGAATCGAACACATCCCCAAGATTAGTTAAAGAGTATAACAACGCTAAGTGGCGCGGTTATTATTTATAGATTTATTCTGTAACATCTTTTTATAATATGAAAATTATAACTTATTATATATATATTATAATGTAAAGTCATTAATAAAAATAATAGAGAAAATTAATAATCCTGGAACCCTGAGGTAGCCCAGTTTGGTTTTTCATTTACCAGGCTAGGGACAATAGTACCGAAGGTCCTATTTACAAATATATTAAACACATATAATAATATATTTATTGACAAAAATAAAAAATTTGCAGTAAATTGATAATATACTCATTTTATTAAGATAAAATATTTATGAAATCTATTTCAGGAAAACTGACACGCATTGTATTTGGCAATGAGCCAACGATAACGGATCTCAAATAAATAGACGTGAAGTGTTAGGGTATATGTTTAACCAAGAAAAATAACTTTGCGCAATAACATAACACATAGAGAGGAGAGAACGTTTAAACAAACATTTAGACTATGTGAGAGAAAACCAGCTTGCGCTTTTATTTTTGTGTTTTTGGAATGTATTTTTGGATCTAATTAATTACAAAGGATATGTTGTTGGTTTAAACCGGTCTTTTTCTATTTTTATTGATTGTGTATTCAAAAATTAATCATATATATTGTGTGGCGAAATATACATAAACATTAGCACCTCACGAGAGCTGTTAGTATCTACAATGTAAATTTGTAATTAGTTAATTAGCAATATTTAAGTATATTTATTGAAAAAAAAATGACTAATTCAAACAGCATAATATTCAAAACCTGCCGGAGACACACACATGCTCATAATAATTTAGTGAATTACAGTAAATACGAAAACAACTGCCTACGAAATGAATTATTCATGAATTATACAACAGAAATAATTCCACTTGGTGGCATGATTAACATTATCATTATTATTTATTCAAAATGAGTGGGTAAGAAAAAAAAAACAGAGAAGAGAAAAATAAATACGTCGACGATGTAGAAGGAAATCGCTTAGCCCGTGGGCATACATAATAACTATTAAATAAATATGTATAGATTTTTACATAAATAATTTTACTACTCCGACTTTGTGAATAATAAGATGTAGTTATAATGTGTCGTTCATTTGCATATAAAAATTATACTTTCTAACACGTATAGTTAATTACAATACAGTCGCACTGTATTGATAAATAGCAAATAGAATTACATCGTAATACTTTTAAAAGTTATTATAACCTTCCATTTCTTCTTAATTTTTGTTCATATCAGCTATATTGCATTTTGAATGTATTTGCAGTGGAGAAATTTAAGTAGGTACCTCGCCACCTGGCCTTTCGAAGACTGGACATTGGATAACGAGGTAGAGTGCCGCATAGAACAAGCCTTGCTAAAGTTTGGAAGGGTACCTACTTAGCTGTTCCGAATTTGACCTTGACTTGCGACTCCGATTTGTTCGGTGTTTCTTTATGGCTGAAAGCCTTCGAGATGGGGATATACCGCAGAATCCTTAAGAGATGGCGGCCTTTTTTTTTCAGAAGAACTGGCCATGTGGCAACTGTCTTTGTTATTGTTATGGAGATTGAATTGCTCACTTAATTGTCAATTTATTTTATAAAAGAACCGCGTAATTTCGTGAGATAAGTAAATACAACTGATATTTTTAGTTGAAATTAAAATGAAATCTAATCTAAACTTCTACACTGAACCGAAAAGGTACGTGATATTAATAAAAAAGTGCTTCAAATCAATGAACGTCAACATTAAATTTGAGCCGATGATGGGTGACATTAATACAATGAACGTTCGTACATAAATTCGGTAGCGAATTCTGTACGTTGAATTAATAAATAAAGAACATAAATTTATGCTCGCCGGTTATTGATCTTACGAATGATGGACATTAATTTATAACTCCTGTACGTTAAAACGATGTTACCAGGTTGTTAATGTTACGAACGATGAAGATTAGTTTATGTCTCCAATACGTAAAACCGATGTTAGCTGGTTATTAATGTTACGAACGATGAACATTAATCTATGACTTTTGTACAATAAACCGATGTCTGAAGGTTATTAATGTTACGAACGAGGAACATAAATCTATGACTTTTGTACGTTAAACCAATGTTAGCTGATTATTACATTGGGTTATAATAATTGTTTTACGTAATTGTGTTCGCCGGAAATTATTATTACGAAAGATTGAGATTATTGTTCTGTATTCAATCAATAATCGCGAGCATATATAGGTACATATGTATTATGTGTACTGCAAAGTGCAGTATGGTTCAAATATACTAGTACCAATGGTTAGAGAATTTAAAAGCCCAAATAAGACTCAAAATTATCTTGCTGTACGTCCATTGATTTGATGCACCTGCTTTGTAAATAAATTAAATCATATTTGTACAACACTCGAAATCTAAAGGCTTTATTTTTAATTTAGTTCATATTAAATGCTAAACATGTCAGATTCGTCTGTCGTCTGAGGTGAAAAGGGAGAAACTACGCAAGGGGCATTTGACCGCATTGGTCATGGTTTGTTGCTGGCCATTGTGGGTTACCTGGGCTTTGGGGAGTCTGCTGTGTCTCTACTCGGAACATATGTGAATGATAGAAGTCAGGTTGTCATTTTGGGAACGGCAGTGTCTGGGCCCAGGACATTGCGTAGTGCCGCAGGGCATACAGGAATCATTGCCTTTTTTTATGTATCAGGGTTTTTGTTGTTGTTATTATTATGCAGTTATCTTTAGTATTGCTAATATGTTAAGCTAGGAGGCTGTGCATCGACTTCGCCTTTTGTGTAACTTTTCTAGGTTCTCAATAAAGTCATTTATCATATTATTATTATTATTAATCAAAATAACAGGTTTTTAAGTAAACAGTGTGCGCCTTTAGAATAGACTTATAGAACCCATAAATACGGTTGAATTGCAGATTTTTTTTCATTTTTCAACTTTATACATTTAACTAAACAAAACAAAAAGGACGCGTAAACAAAAAGTCTATGACAATGTCATAATGTCAATGTTTTGAGTTAGATTCGTAAAATTAATGCTTAGCATCCATTGAATCAACGATGATCGTTTATTAGTTTTTATGTTCGCTGTTCATAGGTGTATGATTTACAAATTATTGTGTTAAAGGCGAAGAGCATAAATTAATAAATTTAAAACATTGAAGCAATAAATAATGACATTATATTGATGAAAAAAAACATAAATTTTCGATGTCTTGCATTTATTGCTTAATGTTTCATCGTACATTGTTTCTATGTATGAAATTATTAATTTATGATCAAAATTCATTGTAACAGTGACCAATTCATAATATTAATGTTCAAAATATTGATGACAACCATTCATTGGTTTTACGTACAATATTTTTTTCAGTGTATACGTTTTATCCACTCCCACCCATTATCTTCGATATATTATGTTCGTCATTCAATATTAATACATTATGGAGCATATCGACCCCACAAAATTTAAATATTTGGAACGAAACACTTAATGCAAACACATCAGCTTATCATTTACGTTGACGATCGTCAGAACCAATTATTTGTTCAATACTTAATTTTCATATCTAATAGGTTTATCAAAAAAGCATGTGTGATATTATGTAGGTACCTACCTACCTACCTACTACATATTTAGCAACAGCTACATAATGTTTAAAAATAAATATGTAAATAGTGTTTATTAATCCTATATAAAATACCATTAATTTTAATTAGTGTATAATGTATAATTTTATAGATACCTAATATATATTAAAAAAATAATAATAATAATATAATAACACATAAAACAAACGGAACAAAAATTGTAACGCGACAAATGTCATTGAGATGACCTTGTGAAATTGTGGATGGTGAAAACAACAATTTAATTGTATTAAAATACACTTAATTTATATTATTTCTGATTCCTTGGCATTGATATAAATACAATGTCGAATACCTCGCGCAAATTTATATTCCATCTCTAATAATTATTAAAATTTGCACAATGTCGAGCACTAACTGCTTCTATATATCTATACAGGGTGAACCAAATGTCCACCTCGAATATTGTTGAAGGAAGGAAAAACTCCGGAAGATCACGTCGATTTCCAAGGGACACACTTTTTAAACATTCTGAGGCATTTAAACTCACTATTCGTTGACGAAGGTCTTCTACAGTGGCAGGTTTGGTTTTAAATGGCCCCACAAAAAATTTAGTAGTGTTAAATCAGCTGAACTAGAGGCAGTGTGTTTCTGGCTAACAATGGTTCCAGTTTCTTTCAATTTAGGTCAGAATTTGCAGCCGTAAGCAATTGTTTCTAGAAGTTTGGTTGTGTGTGGCACGGAGATACTAATAAAATATAAATAAGAAATGCTCAATCTGCAACATTAAAAAGAATATTCGACCAGTCTATAGTTATAATATAATGATTTGAAACCATGATATATAGAGAGATATACAGAATATCCCAAAATGAATCATTCATTAAACAATAAGGAATTTGTGCTGGGACTATTTTTCGATCTGAGTAGAGCTTTTGACACCGTCAATCGTGAACTACTGATGAGAAGGCTGAATGATGTGGGTGTAAGGGGAACGGCGGCCGCCTGGATATCTAGCTATCTACAATCACGCACACAAATGGTTGAGGTTGATGGTGCTCGTTCTAGAGTAGCATTCACAAATAAAGGAATACACAGGGATCATGTTTGTCACCCACACTCTTTAACATTTTTATTAACGAATTACCGAACAAAATCAAGGAATTCGGAACTGCCGTTCTCTACGCAGACGACAACAGCGCCATAATAACCGGAACAAACAGGAGATAAAGGTCGTGAAAAAAGCACAGCATGTAGTTGTGAAGATAGCCGATTGGTGTAAGCTGAACGGACTGTCACTTAACGCCTCTAAGACGGTCGCTCTTTCTATTACAGCAAATAACAAAAGGCCTGATAAAAGTTTATTAATACGTATGGGCGGCAAATCCGTGAGGCCGGTAGATAACACCAAATTTTTAGGCGTAATCACGGACGAAAGATTAACTTGGGGCAACCATATTGACCGCGTCACACAAAAGTTGAGTAGCTGTGTATTTCTCATAAGGAACATCAGGGGCACTGTATCGCGTTCGGTCCTCAGGGTGCGTTACTTCGGACTGGTGCAGTCGACTATGGCTTACGGTATATGTATTGGGGAGGGGCAGGGGATGCAATTAGGGTCTTTATAAAACAGAAAAAAATCATTAGAACAATGACTAAAATAAATCAGAAAACCTCGTGTAAAACTCACTTTAAAATGCTGAACATAATGACCCTCCCTTGCCTATACATGTACGCACTGATAATAAACATAAAAAAGCTATCAGGATCAATAAAAAAAAAGAGAAAATATACACAATTATGATACGAGAATTAAGGACAGCCTAGAATTGCCATTCTCCAGACTATCGAAGGGTCAGAAAAACCCGAACTATATAGACATCAAATGTTTTAACAAGATTCTGAGAGTTGGAGGGTTCGCGGACATGAAAATAGATAAGTTCAAGCTCGAGCTGAAAGACTTTTTTGTTCGTGAATGTTTTTATTCAGTTGACGAATTTTTAAATTATTAATTGTTTGTTTTGTCGCTGTGATACTTGTAATATGTAACTGTTATACTGTTTGATTTTTATTTTTATTGTTATTTTGACGAGCCGACAATGTAATGTATTACATTCTATGACAAATAAAGAATTTGAATTTGAATAACACGTTCACCTCACATATATTATACAGATCGATCTAGTTCCCCCTTGGACACCCTGTATAATATATAAACCCAAGTAACAGGTGCCAGAAATAGGCAAATTTTAAATTGTCTGCTGTTAGATCCAGTGTTCCTCATATAGATCGTACGAGTTTGTTACTACTTCAGGAGTACCGCAGATGACCTCAAGCTTTATTCTGTCGTCAGATCTGTGAGTGGATGTGATGCTTTGAAGTTGGATCTCCACATGTTCTAACTCTCTAGGAACATGTGATAAATTGTGTAAGACCCTATATATTTTTTTCTAATATTATAACCGAAATATTTTTTTTTCCTCATCAACTTCGTGGGAACATACAAAGATTCGATAGCGCGTTATGTTTATATTAAATAAAAATAATGCAGCCTCAAGAGGTTTGTAAAGTAAACAAATAAATGGTTCTAACGTCTGAGAATCACGTCTTTGTCTATGGGATTCATTTTCAATTTTATTTCCAAAGAGTTTACAACTATTCGAATATTTTAAATTAATAATTATTAAATTGTGTGTTTGTGAATCTTTTGTGCTCAACCTACCTATTGTCGACGAGGTTCTATTCTACATCCATAAGGGTGAGTTTCTCACTGAGTAAATTTGTTTTGCATGATTTTCTTTTCGATACATATATTAATCATTATTTATGATTTATTCAACATTTGGCTATTATTGATATTTTAATTTGATATTACAAATTTATCTGAAGGAAGTTAAATTCAAAACAAGTGCATTTTCTATTCTTGATCATATTTACAATGATATCGAGTAATTAACAGATTTTTCATGTTTTATTATTTTATTATCATTGACTCATTAATGCCGTAAGAAACATCCGTACATTTTGGTCGATTATGGAGCAGTATCTTGCGTGACTCTGTCCCTGATACATTATAAGCTCCGGACCGTTGAATTATTATTTATTTTTGGTTAGTATCTGGAGCGATATCTTGCGTGACTCTGCCCCTGATATCATTGCACACTCAGTTCTAACGTTTGGTCAATTATAGAGCAGTATCTTGCGTGACTCTGCCCCTGATACATTATAAGCTCTCGACCGTTGTATTTTATTGGTTAGTATCTGGAGCGATACCTTGCGTGACTCTGCCCCTGGTATCATTGCACACTCAGTACTAACGTATTCCTAGTATTTGGAGGGTACCTTGCGTGACTCTGCCCCTGGTACCATGGCCACTCCGGACTAGTGTTATTTGAATTTTGTGATAACTGTAGCGATACCTTGCGTGACTCTGCCCCTGGTATCATTGACGCTCAGTATATCAATGAACGATGTAATACTGGCAATTTTTGATTGATTTTATCTTAATTCTGAATTAAAGTCGTGAAAGACAACATGAAATAACAATAAGGAATTAATTAATAATAATGCACATTATAATACAAGATTTTACATACACACATGAGTAGAACAAAATTGCTCAGACTTTCCTTCTGTTTATTTACAGATATAGATATACGTCACCTCATCAACCGATTAAAGCTTCGGCCCAGTTACTGGCAAAGTAATTTTACTTTTTATATATATTTCTTTATTTTAAGTTTTTATTTTATTTTTCTTTATTTCTTTATTATATATATTTATATATTTTTTTTTATCTGAATTTACTGTTTTACTTGAAAAGAATACAAAATAATAGACGAAAATAATTAACGCATCCTGACAATTTATTATACTTTAAATTTTCCTACAATTGTCTTGATACCCAGACAATAGTAATTGTATTACAAAAAAACAATATACACATTATAAAAAATGTATAGTGATTGTTTTATATTTATCTTTAGATAACGACAATATGAATATGAGATCATAGTCCAACACTTATTCCTTACAAGTAATGGCAGAAAGATTAGAATGTTATCTTTGCTTAATTAAAGATAATTTTCCATTGAATTAATTATATAAACTTACATAAATACATAAGTGCGAAAAAATTGTACTCAATGACAATTTTGGTGGTGTTCCCCTAAGGTTTGTTTCAAAGGTAGACAAAGGCACCTAAACAGTAAATGATTCATATCCATAGGGCGAAGTGGACCTCAGTTTAGCCCAGCCCGATCCCGGGATCGAAATCCTCTGTGGATATTTCCTTCTGGGGCAACTTAAAAACGTTGGTGTATAAGACTTAAAAAACCGCTTATTTTTTAATGTAAGCTTATATCCGAGCCGTCTAGACTCATGTACAGTGGCTGAAGGTGGCCATTTTCAACAACTAATATGATTTCATTTATTTATTTAAAATTGTTACAATAATTTGATTAACAAAGCTTACTCGAAAAGTACAAGACCTTAAACTATCACACATTTGTAAATGTTATGAGACAAAAAGTAAAAAAGTTATGTATATAAAACACATTTTAGAGGTGGCTTTTTCTACCTCAAGCAACCATAGGGGAACACCAATAAAATATATATTGCACACCCTCTTGATCGCTGAAAAACAGGAGTTGCTCAATATTTTTGTATATATAAATAACAAACCTTATTATTAAACAAAGAATCACATTTTTCCGAACTTATTTATTTCTTGATTCGGTGGGTCGTGATGCATGGTCAGTCTTAGTTGGTGGAGCGATTTGTCTGCTTCATTCGGATAACGAACGAGACTAACCTAGGCGTATTAAATGACATCTTAAAGGCCCATCGATTTAGGAGGAGAGAAAATTTACATTACTGACTGCAAGTAAATATAGTAAAATGTTCGTTTAATATTTAAAGATTTTACTTCTGCATTAAGATCAGACTTATGCTCCAAAATTATAGGCTATACTGCTATTCTAGTCAAAGTCGTCGGAACGTAGACATAATATTGGGAGGTTTTTCATATATTCTGGAGAAGTTTTTGCTAATCCCTCCCAAGACAACTTTCATTCGACTTGACGGTCTGAGATCGATCTGCTAGGTACATGGTCCAAAATAAGCTTCTTTTAATATTATTAATAATTACTATCGAATTCTTGATGGGGCACAGATGTTTTTAATCGTCAATGAACCCCAGAATATCTGAAAAATGTTATGATGAAACTACGGTTATCGTGTGATCGATTAATATAAATATATAGCGAAAGAAAGAAACTGCCTTATACTTATATTATTACAAAAATGCCCCATATAAAAGAATATATCTAAATATAGTAATACATAATAAGACCACATAATGCAGAGCTATACACAATGTCATGTATGGCCGCTTGCAGCCTCGCATCTGCACCAGCAATCAATAATTAAATTACCCCGTCCCCATGGTCGTTATTATGTGTGTACGCCACAAATTCCATTTACAGTGTGCTTCCACCTACATCATGGCACCTATTTATGAAATATTTTAGTGGTAACACATATTTCACCGTTAAATACAAGGATCAAAATGAAGTTTTTACCGTAACTGTCCTAAGGAACAAACGGGTAAATATATTTCATCAGTTTGCAGTACTAAATGCTGACCATGGGCGTTCGTTCAACAAAAACAGAATTTTAATAATAATAATTATTATTATTGTATTATTATCCTTGTTTCCAAAAAACTAACGTAATAACAAACTAACTACTTTATTCAAAAATTAGAAGAAAAAAATATAGCCAGAGCTGGGATTCGAACCCAGAACCTTCGACATGCCAGCGCACGCTCTATCAATGACGCCAAAAACCATTTATCAAATTACTGTATTATATTCTAATAAGAGTTATAGGTTCCAACTACCTAACTGGTGAAATTTTAAACGCAATGTTCTCGAAAATTTTGGGGGCATATATCAAAAGTAACCCTATGGCTGTAAAGCAGATAAAAAATGCTTTAAAATGATGTATCACTCGACCCCTACAGCTATTTGCAAATTTGGTGGTTGTGTCCACACCTACCACAGGGCTAAAGCGATTTCGGGATAGTAAAATTCGTATGAGCAAATCAAAATCATCGCACTGTGACTTGTGTCTGTTTCAATAATATTATCTGTTTCCCAAGGTCAAATCTGCATTAAACAGAACTTACAGTCCATTGAAACAGGGAGACCCGTCATGAAGGAGTACTTACAAGCAGACTTCCAACTTTGTATCGGTAAAATTATTATTCAAATATCTCGGCGGCCAGACACAACCTTAACAAACATTTGACCGTTCAGTATCCTTATATTCTAATGAACCGCCTCGCCTATTTGCTTTGCATAGCCATCGAATACAGATGTGAAAATTCACTTGAAGTTCTCGCACAATTGCCTCTCCTCCGATCTGAGAAAGGTTGCAACTAATCATTTTATAACAAGGTCAAGATTTAAATCCTTAGGGACCTTATTCAAACTCTACTCGCGCTATTTTAGTCCATAAATTAAATGAATACTTAAAAATAGGGTGGTTCGGTAAAAGGCAAAGACTTTGATATAATTTCACAACTGTGATCACCCTATATAAACTTGATATAATAATACCCCATACTTATTCTATATATATGTATATAGAAAATACATGTACCTAGTTGTATGTAGATATATAACGTCGGCAGTTGACTGTGCCCTGGGGTCATGCCTGCGCTCGCTGCTTTCCAATTGCGTTTTGTTTTTGTTACTTTATCCTTTTTTGGTTTTGTTTTATTTTTGTCGATTTTGAATACTGTTTATGTACACAATTTTTTTCATCTCTTTTCTTTTGCATCTGCTGTTTATCTTCATTCTTCTTTTCGCTTAATACACACACATACAGATGGCTGGGTTAGCGGAATTTTGTTATGTATTCCACACGTGGAAGATAATATTTTTAACGTAATTCTCGAGATACGTTTAAGAAAAATGATAATTTAATTTAATCTACATTATCCGCCAACCAGCACTGAGTAGGATTCTAGAGACCTCTTTCCATATATCTAAGTATCTCCAATGCAACCAAGCATTCACAGTTGGTACTAGACAATTCAAAAACAGTCCTGTCAAGTTTTGTCCGCTCAGAATATTTCGTGAAGGTTAACATCCATTTGTAGTTACCACATTATTTAACTTTTGCCTTATTCTTTCCCACAATGTGTATCCATTTGTTGAAAACTGTATAGTTGTTTAAGACCAATAAAATATCATTCAATCTTCTTTGCAGAGCCTTGAGGAAGCAAATAAAAGTTTGTGAAACGTTGGCAATTTAAAACAAAGTAGTTTCATTCACGCAAGATGTATAAACCCATTAAAACTTTTCAACAATAGCAAATATTGTTTAACACCGAGAATTAAAAATTAAAGAAATAATCCATTTGATGCAGTGGAGTGTAATCTAATTACAATGAAACAATTTCGTCGTCTCCACTAATAATTTAAAAAAATCAGCCTTAAAATATCGCAACTATGGTGGAGTTAAATCCGCATATAGGCAGAGCCTAATAATAGAGTATTAAGGGCTCTGCCTATATGCAGATTTAACTCCACCATATTTGCGATATTTTAAGGCTGATGATGGAGCTGGGACTCCGAAACATCTCCCTTTAAATAAAGATTTTTTAAAATTATTAGTGGAGATGACGAAATTGTTTCATTGTAATTAATCAACTTAATATTTTTAATTTATCGTATCTAGGCTTACGCCAACAGGGCGCGTATAGGTAAGTTTCAAGAAATGATCATACTCGTAGGAAATATGTCATTTCATGTTCGTTGCACAATATACCATTTCAGCACTAGTCAACATTATCCATAAATAGCAGCAGCAATAATTGTCAAGCCTGTTCTGATGGAGCTCTGCAAATTTGCTCGATCAGCAAAACGTGAGCTAGTGAAATCTCACCCTAGAATTCTCCTATAAATATTTAGCCTGCTTGAGTATTCGAATGCAGTGATATACGTTTTGCTATTTCGGGAGAATTATTAGCACAGAATAGGTGTCAGATTGTAGGTTCTACTCCAACATGGTTTATGCTTCTTTAAGGTGGACTTCCCTCCGAGTGACTGTATCTGGCGATAGTCGCGGAGCGACTATCGCTTAGCGATCATCGCTATGTATATGTTTTTCTCCCAGCGTTTGCGACGATTAAATTTCCCGCGTGTTTACTTCTGTTGTTCGTTCGTTCTGTGCTGGCTGTGTCGTAGTTTTCACTAATTTTTGGGATGAGTTTAACACGCAAATTACTTGTGGCCTATATGCTGTACGAAGAGGCAGAAGATGATGACATACTTCAAATGTGTATCGGACAACGAAATGGAGTCCATCCGATGTACATCACAAGGCGGGAGGAGGGTTTTTTCACAAAATTAATAGAAACCCAACGATAGAAAATTTAGCAAATTTTTTAGATTGAATCCACGTCAATTTAATTACGTGTTAACTTTAATCAAGTTTGATATCAAATGTAATTCTTCTAATAGAGTTTTGTATCCAAAAAACTGCTGAGGAAAAACTACATTAACAACCAAACGAAACTAACGAATAGTCGCTGGCCGCAGCGACTATATTTGCTCTGAGAGTAGGCGGCTTGCGACGATCGCTAGGCCGAGCGACTATCGCCGGCGGCTGTCGCTTGGAGGACAGTGCTTTCATAAAACAACAACGGTAGCAGTATCATAGCGACCGTCGCCAGCGACGATCGCTGGGCGATCGTCGTAACAGTCGCCCGGAGGGAAGTCCACCTTTAGGTGTAACCCAAGGATCGCATTTAGGGCCTTTTTTAATAATGTTTATAAACGATATTGGCCGTTTTTTTTATTCTCAGTCTGTTAGTGATCTTGAAGTTAAAATAGTTACTCTTTGACCTTTATTAGATAAATTATGTTACAGCAGCTTTAAGAAACATAAAATCTATTAACTGCCGTACAATGCAATACTTAGTGCGCACTCAAGATATTCTTTAGCAAGTCTTTTATAGTTATTATTATCCATATTGTGTAGGTTTTTTTTTAAATTAACTTTTGATTTTTTAATAATGAAAACTAATTTGTGTCTGTGGCTCTCATATTTTAAAGAAAATTCTGTCTATGTTAATAATATTTACATGTTATCATGTGTAATGAAGTGAAAATAATCATTGCCCCACATACGTTCAAATGATTCCTCGAGATTATTTATTATTAATATCGTTGAGCAATTTTTTTCAATGTTTCGATAAACCTATTCAACCTCGTGACATTATATTAACAATAAATAATATTTTATAAATTAAAATAACAAAAACAATTAAAAATTATTTGTATATATTAATGATATCAGTTCTGAGGAAATTTCGATGTTATTTATAATACTTAATAAGTGGTTTATCACGTAAAAATAAACTCTGATATGAAACAATAAAAGTCTGAACCTGGTGTAGTGATGATTAAGCTGTTTTCCTACGTATGTATTGTGTTATCATCAAATTGTCGTTTAGGAAAACATTTGCAAGTGGATTTACGAAGTGTTTAGACCTCTTTTTTCCATTATTTGATAATGATTAATTATAATGAATTATCTCGATCTTTATTATACCTACTGATAAAAAAAATTAATGTTTGATTGAATAAAAGACGTCTACTCCACAAAAAATCTTTATATACACGTTGAAACCGTTATAATTTGCCAGACATGTTTCGGACTACACGTCCATCATCAGTGGCTAAGGAACCTTATATGATGCGGTTAGATGAGGGGGTTAAACTTCATATGAACTTAATGTAGGGTCTTTTCACATTGATTTTCAATTTAAACGTTTATATAATGTCTGTAAAATAATGACTTAAATTAACATATCCCTTCTTCTTAAACACAGACAATAGACTCATTAATCCACAGACACCTTTTCATCGAACATCAAATTAAATAAATTAATATACCCTTAAACAACAAATCATTAAACATGGACTTCACATACAACAAATTATTCTTCTCAACACCTTACCAAACCTCCCAATTAATTCATTTAAATTAAACCTCCTTTATATACTCACCACATATGACTTCCTCACCTCACTTCACTTCACCTAAAACACCAAATGTGTAACTTTGGCTGAAACCTAATAACAGATATACAATTATCTTCATTTCGCCACTCGACATTTTGTCGTCTTGTCCAATTTGTAGACATTAAAACCACACTGGTGGAATCTTACCAGCTCTTCAAAATATTACAACTTACAATTAAACATGAAGAAAAAAGAAAAGTACAAAGAAACACAAGTTGAAATAATGCACAAATGTTAATGTTTTAAAACCAATTTATTTTCATTATGCTTAATTTTTAAAAAACCACTTTCCATAAAATGGTAAGACTCCAACTGATTTAATAATATTACATCATATTCTAATTTAAGTCATTATTTTACAGACATTATATAAACGTTTAAATTGAAAATCAATGTGAAAAGACCCTACATTAAGTTCATATGAAGTTTAACCCCCTCATCTAACCGCATCATATAAGGTTCCTTAGACACTGATGATGGACGTGTAGTCCGAAACATGTCTGGCAAATTATAACGGTTTCAACGTGTATATAAAGATTTTTGTGGAGTAGACGTATTTTATTCAAACAATAACATTCACTCCTCGATTGATGGATTACTTCAGAAAAAAAAAATTAAGTTTAGACAATTAATATTATTCACATAACCTTCTAATAGCTTGATTTACCTTGAATTATACTCAGTCCTTTACCACTTACCATGCAAATGCGGTAAAGGAGAAGTCTGGAGCTTAATTACTTTACAATTTCCTGTCCGATTTAAACCAAACTTCTACGAGGATCTATGACACTGTTCAAAATTCATATTAGTATTTTGCAATTTTATCCATTCAGTGAGGGCAATAATGCCCTGCATATAAATAACCATAAGTGCGGTGATGTGCGACCCTAAAGACTGTGCGAAATGCAAAATACCGGCATAGTAACGATGCGACCAATGAGAATCCGGGCCTGATCACGTGATAGTTCTCTCTCTCTCTGTCTTTTGTACAGTTTTCGATATTATTTTTTTAGATTTAGAAGAACTTTAGATCTTTAGATTTGCTCAGACAAAAGACAAAATAGATATAATGCTTTGATTGTTTTGTAAGTTAAATGTTATTTGTTCGTTTTTTAAAGTTATTTTTGTTTCGTTTTATTGTGTAACAATAAAGGTTTATATAGAAATTATCAATTAAAACAGACACTATTGGCGTTCTTGCCACACACCCTGTATATGTTTCAATTATAGATTCTACGTTACATTTGCTATAATTTTAATTGAAACACATTTGTAAATGAAACTGAAAGAATTATTATAGTTCAGGAAAGTTGTACTAGGCTTATAGAGGCCGCAAAAAAAAATCCAAACAGGGTTGCTTGAGGACTGCCTCCTGAATATAAAGCCAAAAATCACACTCGAACCCCTGGTACGTTTTGCGCTATAGGGGTGGTTTGATAAACATTTTTTTACAAAAACTCGATAAGTAGGTATTAGAGCTGCAAGAAAAATGTATAGGACAAAGCCTTTGATCCTCTAAATGTTTTATTCAAGTCATTTTTTTGTAAAAAAAATGTGTGCAGTTGGTATCGACATCATTTTCTTTTAATTTTTCACTATATTCTTTTGATTTCACCCGCGAAAGACATGGGAATCATTTATAAAGCTCTAATAAATTCTATTAAGAATTCTCTCTTTGGCTTTTGCGATGGCACATCAAAACACCATTTAAATGAAGAAAAACACATCCACTGTATTATTTGAGGTTATAATCCCAAACAGGTGTCACTGTCAGCGAGAATTATCTGCACAGGTTGATTGAACCATGTTTACACTATTAGATATATGTACGAACCTCAATTAAATTGCACACAGGCCAAATTTTTTAACTGTGCACATTAACGATTTCGATTTATTTGCACAGGCCGCTTTGCACAAATTAACTGGGAGTCTAAACCCCTCCTTCCGAAGAGGTTAAAAATATATTTAATCACACATGGCCAAATTGAAATCCGATTTCAAAAGCCACTTTTTGAAAAACTGTTTGCAACTATTCAAAGAAGTTGGAAATTGTTGACATATAGACCACCATCAGGAGGACCCAAAATAAATGAACAATCAGAAAGAAGCTTGAGGCTTGGTTCTTAACGACAGTAATTAAATTCGACGATTTAATTAATTCGAAATCATTGGAAAAAATGTTTGAATGTAAATTATAACTTATTACTGATGTTGAATATTTTACACAGGCGCCAAAACGGTGAGGTACTATCTCGTCAGCTATTAAACATAACTGTTTCTATATAAGTATGTCTAGTATGTTAAAATATTGAAACATGATGGCTTCCGTTTCGTATTTCACTGGTATTCTGTATGATATAAAAATGAGTGTTTACCGTAGAGGTGCCTATAACGGTACTATTATTATGAGCGCCATAATATGAGGAAGTCTAGATCACAAAATTGAATTCTTGTAACTAAAAATTTACGGGCACAATCATTAAATTAATAATTTAATCCAACAACACGAATATTACTTACGGGATCTTTAATTAATGATTAATTGGTTCATTAATATCCTTAAATCAGATTTTAATCTTCAGGAAATTGTAGTAAAAGTATTCGGAAACACTTATGGTAAAGCTACTAGTATATCATTTTAATTGGAAAACTGTAATTTTGTTTTTTATATTGTACCAAATCTCATTTTAACACAATAAAATAGAATTAAACACGAAGGCACCACAAGAAAAAGTAGATGATGATTAACAAATGTTTAGGCCAGAAATTCCACAATTCTGTATATTGTGAGATCCCACGAAGCTAGAGGTGTTAGATCTGGCAACACTGCATTTTGAAATACCACCATCCTATTTGCCTGATTTGGTCATGTGTAATTTTGCTGGTTGTTCTTTAAGCTAAAAGAGATGTATTCTTGATACTTTGGGGGCTGTAGTGTACGTTGACCCGAAATGACTGCTTTGCAATAAATCAGGAAGTCTAAAAATATATAGCTTAGAAATTGTTTACCAATTAATATGTATGTTTGGTTGAGACAGTAATAATTATTGAACTGGTTTCTTGCACTGTTAAAAATAAAAATAATGACATTTTGTATTTTTTTCAATCATGTATTAAATAAAATAAAACATGAAAAAATCAGTCGTGATAGTCTAATAAATCGGTGTTCTGCTTGAATATTGCAATAAATCAGGAAGTCTAAAAATATATAGCTTAGAAATTGTTTACCAATTAATATGTATGTTTGGTTGAGACAGTAATAATTATTGAACTGGTTTCTTGCACTGTTAAAAATAAAAATAATGACATTTTGTATTTTTTTCAATCATGTATTAAATAAAATAAAACATGAAAAAATCAGTCGTGATAGTCTAATAAATCGGTGTTCTGCTTGAATAGTTTTACAATAATATGTAAGTGCTTACTTCTGTACGCTGAACAGATGTCGAATATGTTTTTTTTTTATTTCTATTTTTTATTTGAATGGTTAGAATAATATAAGGCACCGTTTACTTGATTTACCTTCAATTAGCTTAAAAGCTTTTCCAAATCCAAAAATATATGATTAATGCAATTAATAGGGATGCATATATTTTATTTATTTATTTATTTATTCACGGACAAAGTTCATTTATACAGCATACAATATAATATAACAAATATAATTCCATGCAATACCACACAAATACAACAATTTTACAAAACCTAAGAAACTTTAAATTACACAATAAGTAGACAATTCAAACATAATTCAAGTTATACTAAAGCTATTCGCAAGACCCACGCCAGGAATAAAAGGAAAACCATGTTCGTCAACGCAACAGGCATCGATCGACTTACGCAAAACTGCCGTCACGACGCTCACATTTCAAACGGCGAATAAATTCACCTATAGGCGCAAAGAAATCAACGCTTAAGCAAGAATTCGCCATTGGTCACTCTAGGGACAAAATTATTTCCTCCGTAATTTGTACGGTGAAATTCCTCATGGAAAAGGTGAGAGTATCTATTGTTCCTAGACGGTACATGAAAATGAATATTGGACAACAAATAAGAAGACGATACCATATTGTTCAAAAGCTTATAAAGTATTAATAGATCTCTGACGACCCTGCGATCAATCAATGTCGTAAGCCCCAGCTCGCTCATCATAGTTCCGTAATCGAACACAAAATCGATAGGACGCGGACGACCAAGCTTAAAGTGAACATACCTAAGGAAACGCCGCTAAACGCTCTCAACTCGGGCAGAATGGCAACCGTATGACGGGGTCCAAACCGCCGATTTTAAGATAAAATAGGCAAGTGGTGTTTAATTTCAATACACATAGAACCATGAATCGCTCGGGTTTCATCGAGAGAAGAAATCAAAATCTCGCCTTGATGTCTTTCTCGAGGATTCGAATCAAAAGTCAGATTGGTGTGAAATTTATACACGTATCGTTTGAAGGTTAGTAGTAAATAAAAATCATACGGAAAAACTGGTAACGCCATCTATGGCCTTTTTGAATGACCTAATATATCATTGAATGAATGAATGCCAAAATCTCACGATGTCATTTTATGATATTTGGAGTAACAAGAACCTTAACTGATAATCTTAAGGCATGTACACATGCATGCTCGTACATAAAATACAAGATTTATTGAATAATAATTTCGGCAAAAAATATTCTATTCGACTAGATGAGGCATTGTTTATATTACATATTTATAGCTTTATGAAAACAAATAAATACCCGCATGTTCATATTTATGCCTTGTGTTAGATACAAACTAAAATTGCAGTTCATCGACTTTTTAGGTACATCTACCACATATTTTTTATACATTTCTGGTCCCTTTGATCATAGACGGAGGTAAATCTAGTGTGCTGTATATTAGGGAAAAATTATAGCACGTCAAAATCGCGAAACTGCCAATTACAGGCCTGTAAATAAATGGAGAAAATGATTAAAACACATTTGACTATTCTTCAATTAAGATGATTATATACCTAAGAGTTTTCAGTGGTTTTGCACTATGTCAGTCATGTTGAGATGAAGAGAAACATCCCATATTAGGAGTTCCTTGGGTTAACTGAAGGACCATAAATTGCTTTATTATACGTTCAGTTGAAGCAATTCAATCAATTTGAAAATATAGTCATTAAGTCTAGACAAATGTGGAATGAAAAGTAAAAAAAAACCAATAAAACGTGCTCACAACTTGTTGACAAAACATGTACAGACAGATAATTCTTGAAAAACAAAATAATATAAATCCAATGGATTTAAAAATGGTTAGGTACACCACTGCGCTTCATAGTTACAACCACTATCATATTATGCGGCTGAAAAAAACCAGTTCTAATATACAGTTGCTGGTTTTCCTATGTATACCTATAATATAGATTATTTTACCCTATACTTGAGAATAATACGAAGAAATGGGTGAAGAGAAAAAATAAATCTACAAACACCTGCCTTGGAATACATTGAAAAGTAATTCCGATACCCGTATATATAATAACGATCGAAAGCATTCTTTTATAGACTTGAATAATATGCCATATGTTTCAGATTGATTTTTTTTATACATTTTGTTCGATAAAAATGATTTACTTTACAATATACGTACCTACAGTACAGCTGCTGACTCAATAATATTTCTACATTGCTAAATATTTTCATATAGGGCCACCCATTAGTGTGTGGGAAGATATATAGACAAAAAAATGCTTCACAAAATCTTTAAGCTCTGAAGAAATGTACAGGGTTGTTTTCTCAAATGGTACACCCTATATATTAAAGCGTCAGTAGATTCCAAATTTCATTCCCTTTCCAACCATGTATGACAAGTAGCTACATATTTAGTAAAACTTAATAAAAATAAATAAAAACCATATTATATTCCAAATAAAATACATTTTAAGTTTCTTATTCAAAACAATTAATGTCAAATAACAGATTATTGATACTGTCATTTATTAATGTATTTGGCAAATGATAATTATTGTCAGCATTAATTAATTAAAGCATTCGTTAATTAACAGTGTGTTTTTCAGATTTGAATAGGAAAAGCTCCAAGCTCTCAATGTAAAGGCAACAACCCGCAAATATAGTAAAAAAACCTACACGGGAAAAAATTCTATCTTAAATTAAGACATTTGATGACTATTTATTTAGTTCAAATGATTGTGCGTTTAATTAAAAATATTTATTAAATAAAATCGCTTACATTAAATTTCATATCTCGTGCGGATATAACCAATTATAGGCCTATATCAATTCTGTCTAATTTTTCTAAATTACTTGAAATAGTTCTTTACAATCGTATTTATCCAATTGTTCAACATGGGCTGGTCCATTATCAGCATGGTTTCATTGCACACAAGTCCACACTTACAAATTTGTCAATTTTTTCACAATACGTGTCTGGGACGTTGGATAACCGCGGTCAAGTAGACGTTGTATACACCGATTTTTGCAAGGCGTTTGATAGAATTGATCATACAATCCTTATACAAAAGCTTCCGCATTTTGGCTTTAGCGCTCATGCCGTCTGTCTTCTGCAATCTTATATTACTGATAGAGTTCAGTTTGTGTCATACAATGGATATACATCGACATATTATACGGCTCTATCTGCAGTACCTCAGGGTTCAAATCTGGGACCTCTATTATTTTTATTATTCATTAATGATTTGGGAGAATTATTGAATTGTAGTAAACTGATTTATGCAGATGACTTAAAGATTTTTACAACGATAAGTACGCCGCAGGATTGTATTTCGGTACAGGGCAGTCTTCAATTGGTGAATGCTTGGTGTGAACAAAACAGACTTTCCCTCAATCATAAGAAATGTAATGTTGTTTCTTATACCCGCAAAACGTCCCCGACCATCTTTTATTATAATGTAAATGGAGTAATTCTTAATCGAAAGGAGTCTATTAAAGATCTTGGAGTTACTTTTGACATGCATTTCACTTTCAAGGAACATATTACAGATATGGTGGCTGGTGCGACCAAAGATGATGGCTTTATTGTTAGAAACAGCAAATATTTCGAGAGTGTCGTTACTTTGAATACTCTATATTTTGCATATGTAAGATCCAAGCTTGAGTATTGCTCTTTGGTCTGGTACCCCTGCTATGACTGTGATATTCAAATGATCGAGAAAGTTCAGCGTAAATTTTTAAAATATTTGTGCTTTAAGATTGATGGAACTTACCCGGATCGCGGAATATCTTACAAATATCTTATTGACCGATTTCAATTCCAAAGTTTAAGTTTAAGGAGAAATTTGTTTAGTATAAGCTTCCTATATAAGATATTCAATAGTGATGTAGTGTGCCCTGAGCTACTGGAAAAGGTATCTCTGTTAGTTCCGCGTATCAATGCTAGAGGTTCTATTGCATTTTATAATGAGCGAGCCAGAACAAATGTTATATTAAAATCTCCCATTTATACTATGTGCCGGCAATTTAATTTGGTTAATGATCAGTGTGATATATTTTTTGATTCTCTGAATGAAATATGGTCTTCCGCGGAATCAATACTAAAGGAACTTGATGTTCATTAATACTTGTGTACTGTTGATTTTCGTTCTTTATTGATGTACCTACTGTTTTTAATATAGTTAAGCTTTAGTGATAGTTGGTTTTTGTATGCATTGCTCTGTAAATGGAACTTGTTCTGTTGAGTAATAAAGCTATTATTATTATTATACGCACCAAAAACAAAACTATTAGTTTTATATGAAATGTTAAACTTACATGTTACCAGAAATGCAGAAATTTGATAAAAAAGAAAAGTGTCTTTTATTCAAACTAATTTAAAACATTCAACTTAACGAATTATGCTCAGTTGCAGATATTTCAGTTCTTTAACAGAAACAAAACTATTCATTTAAACAAGTAATTTATTCTAAATAAATTAAATTTTATTATGTTCAAATTGTGTCTATATTTAAGAAGAAGATAACATTATCGATATTTCGCATTAAGGAAACGATGATCTTAGTTTAAAATTATTAAATTTAAAGACAAGACCATATCTTCTGCGTACTTATATTAAATACATTATTTTAATTTTATAAAAATGTACCCAAAGAAATAATGTTTCCAAAACAAAGAGATATTTCCTCGATCCATATCAAAATCAATGCATTTTATTTAATTCAAGTATTTCTTTTTTACCGTGTAATATAAAAATACATTACAAAATATCTATAACTAAACTACTACATCCAACTTAAGTGCTCTGTAATGTAGAGATGATTGATTAACAGCTTCTAAAGTTCATCAATCTATAAATGTCGTTTTAAAACTTTTGATATGTAAAATCTATTATATTATGCAGTTCGGACTATTCGTCCTGATTAGCTTTTATAAATGCATAAACAATAATCAAAATGTATCTAATGAAGTGCGTTTTAAGCTTATTTTAATACTTAATATCCAGAATCTAAATTTGTTTTAACATAATGTTGGATCGTTGCCAAATCATCAGCAGTAAAAATAAAGAAATTGTTGTGTAAAATGACGAGCACAAGATACACATAATATATAATGTTTTATATAAGACAAAATAGACAAAAGTCCAAATCATAACGTTAATTTTTGGCACCAACAACATTTTCATTAGTAGTTTAAACATTATTTTGTCCTACTTAACTGGTACAGTGTCAATTTAAAAATATTCATTCTAAATATACACGAAAGATGTCAGTCAACTTGTGAATATCATGCATTTTATATTGAACAAGTAAATTTTAAACTTAAGAAAAGCTGATTGATCCAACTGTGGGGTTACGGTGGAAATCTTTGTAATCTTAAATTCGACTAAGAAGGGAATAATTATGAACTTTAAATGGGACGCATTCTTTACTGAAGGAGTGCCACATCTGTAAAACCTTTTAAAAGTTCTAACTTAACTTAAGATTAATATGAAAAGTAGTTGTATTTTTTTAGTTAGTTTAAAATAAAGCTTGACAGTTACTGTCATCATATATTTCTTAATGATATTATATTATTAACGAAAAGATGAAGGTTCATTGCCACCCTTGTTAAAAAAAGTTTAAACAACTTACAAATTAAATCTCTCTATATAGTAAATCTCTAAAACTTTTGCACATTGGTGTGCTTTGTGAATCGTGAGGGGTGCTGGGCACAACAACAAAGATAGACTATTTAATGCATGGTAGTGGCAAGCGGCATCATATAATATATAAGAAACCTTATATAGCTACATCCCCTTTAAAAAGGGATGAAAATGAGATGACATTTTCTTTGTTAGCCCCCTACACATAATACCTACTCAATAAATTATGCCTTATTTAATTTTTAAATGCCTCTACGACCCGCAATGTCAAATGAAGGTCGTAGTAAAAATTGTTATTTAAGGGATATTTTCATTATTAAAAATATTATATTGTTATAAAAATAAAAGTATTTAACTGTTCCAGTAAATAAAACCTATCCGGATTCAAATAAAACCTTTGCGTTGGTCTTTTTTATTGTAGCATAACATACTGATGCTGAAAATAATATTCTTGCTATGTGGTTTTTATAATTTAAATATGCCCCATGTCTCGAATTATTTTTTGATGCAATTAAGAACAAAACAAGGGAACAAAAAATAGGTGAGTAAATTATTGATATTACTGCCATACCTAATAATTTGAAAAGTGAAATTAGTCTTGATTAACAAGAACTCAACCCCATTTTAATCGAGAATTTTTGAGTTTTTACTTTTTGAGTTCTTACTAGAATAGGGGTGTATATTGTCCCCATTATTGTTCAATACATATTCAGAGCACATTATGAACCTAGCGCTAACGGACATAGACGAGGGAATACTTATAAACGGACAACGATTGAACAATATAAGATACGCTGATGATACTGTCATTTTTGCAGACAGTCTTGAAGGTCTGCAGACACTTGTCTCCAGGGTGGCAGAAGTAAGTAGCAGGTTTGGGCTTGATTTTAACATCAAAAAAACCAAATACATGGTTATAAGTAAAAATAGGATACCACCTGATCAATTACTAGTTAACCAACAACCTATAACACGAATCACCAACTTTTGTTATTTGGGTGCAAACTTAAATGAACAGTGGGACCAATGGACGGAAATTAAGATAAGGATCGAGAAGGCACGATCAGCTTTCGTCAAAATGAAAAAAATCTTAAACAGCCGCGATATAAAACTGGAAATAAAAGTTCGTTTACTAGAATGCTACGTGTTCTCCGTTCTTTTATATGACGTGGAGACATGGACCTTAACTGAAGCGTCACTGGGAAGACTCGAGGCATTCGAAATGTGGTGCTATAGACGCATGTTCAGGATTTCCTGGACAGACAGAGTCACCAACGAAGAAGTTCTACATAGAATGGGTAAAGAGCGCGAACTAGTCGTAACCATAAAACGTCGAAAACTGGAATACCTGGGCCATATAATGCGTAATGAACAACGGTATGACCTGCTTCGGACAGGGTAAAGTGCATGGGAAAAGAGGTCCAGGACGAAGAAGAATATCCTGGCTGCATAAAGCTGCGAAAATGGTTTAACTTAACCACTACCGGACTTTTCAGGGCAGCAGTCAACAAAGTAAGAATAGCCATGTTAGTGTCCAACATCCGTAACGGATAGGCACCATAAGAAGAAGACTACAATCATTTGATTTCCTCAAACAACAGTAAACAGTTTTCTAAATTAAATTACTAATTTAATTTTTTATTAGTCGTTTCAATATTAATTTAGTATAAAATGCATTAACCGTTAAAACTTTAAAAGAGAACCTAGTCTTCATTTATTTTTATTTTTTTTTTTAATAAATAATTCATAGCTTTCGAGAGAATTTAAGAAGTGACAACCAGATCATATAAAGATCGAATAATAATTGTTCATACCTTTAATTAAATCAATCTGTGTGTATTTAACTTAAAACTATCTCCAGTTCAGTATACGTGGGTGTCCCATAGGATAAACTATCTAAACTAAAGATTGCCAAAACTTTTATCTCCCTCGTTTTATCATTGTCTTAACAACACAACCAACTCCAAGGGAAAAGTTTCCCCATATTACGTATAATAACTTTTCAACACATATAACAATGATGTTAAGAAAAACTTTTGCTATATCTACCTAGGTACTATATATGGTTTATAATATATTTCGCAAAGTTTGTAAAAGGTTCTAAAACTTTACGTGAACATAAAATGGTAATTATTGTATAGAAGAGACCATTATTTAGTTAGGTTACACGTATACTATATCTAGGTGGATATTCTCTAATTAAAACTTATAATAGCGGTTTATTTAAAAATTAGAAACGAGACAAAAATAGTGATTATTTGTAAGACTAGACGCCACAAATATCTACACGGAAAAAAATCAAATCTTCAAATAAGAATAGTCGTATCCTTAAAGATAATGATAAATATTTGGTATAATAATGCTTCAGTTAAGTTTAATCAACACCAACTTTTATAGAAAAACTCCACAGTTTTGCTCAATTAATTAGGGATAGTCTAATTGCTGCTATCCCAGTAAACACATATACGTAAATTAAACGTGTCAGTCGTTGATAATTGGTCTTACGTTAGAAAAGTGACGGTTTATTTTAAGTTTAATTTTACACCGTTCAGTTTAAACGTTATAAACATGTGTTTTTATTATCTAAATACAACTACGTGCATTAATTATGTTTAATTAACGTTGTATATGTATTATAAAAAAACCATAAAATACAAACTTTTGTTTTAGGTGTTTTTTAAACGCGTCTCAAACATTGTCAAAATTAAAAACGTTTATAAAACGTTCTTTATGTAATTTATAATAATCCGGTATTTATAGCTAAAATAACGTTAGAAAATGTTCATTAGAAGCGCATAATTTTTAGAGGCGACAATAAAAACGTTAAAATGACGTTTTTTAAGTATTTTATAACAATCCGAAAATTACAGTTAAGGTAACGTGTAAAATAAACCAAAAAGTTGGATTGTTGGTTGTAAATATGCAAAAAGCCGTTTGTTTTTTTTTTTGTGTTATTCAATATTTTTATATAAAATATTGTGAAAAAGAAATTACAAAAATTATTCGATACAACGTAAGTTTCGGCAACAGAAAGCGGCATAGTTCGCCGAAACTCGCATTATTGTATCGTATAATTTTGTAAGTTATAGTTGACCACAATATTTAATATTAAAAAACACAACAACAAAAAGGGCATTATTTTTTCATCAAACTTTTGTATCAACTCAACAATGGAAATCTGGTAGTTTTATTGATTTATTCCATACATTTTATCAACGTATATTTCACGTTACAAAAATATATAAAAGCAACTTTAAATAACGTGAAATCAATCGTTATTTACATGTCTCTAAAATGCGTAATTAATATGATTACACAAACGTTTTTTTAAAGCTAATACTTAACGTTTGTGTAATCGTATTATTAACGTATTTTAGAAACGTATAAATAACGTTTAATTTCACAGTTTAATATATATACATAAATACGTTCAATACACGTTTCTTTAAAGCATTTAACCAACGTTTCGTTATTCGTGTTCTGTAACGTAAAAAAGTGCGACATATCAAAGTCAAATGTAAGTATCTAATGTACCTTTTTCTGGAAAGGTGTTTTGTAGTGATAAACGTTAAATAAACGTATGTGTGTTTACTGAGATCTTTGTTAGAGTTAAAATGCAAATCTACTAATCCTACATATTAAGAAGTCGTAATTCAATAGTTTGACGTGACGGTCCAGATCAGACAATTAAAAATTGTCGAAAATCAATGTAAGTCTTGCCCAAACTAATTTTGTCAAAAAGAGAAATTTAGTATATATGTACACAATACAATATTGTTTAGTACGGCCCTGACACAGATCAAATTGTGCTTGATTACATGATGATGTTTACAGCAAAAATAATTACCAACTTTTTCCATTTACTTTTATAAACAATAAAAATATATCACAAAGTAATCTCAAAAACATAATCAGTTTCTCTGCCCACACACGTTCTACACGTGCCCTTCAGTATTTTCACTTCGCTCGCTTCTTTCCGTTTTTCATTCTTTTTGAAACCTACATATACATTTATTTCCCTCTTCTATCCTCTATCCCATATCATTTATTTTTTTATTGAGTCCCTCTATCAGCAACCAACGTTTATATTATATTCTTTCGTAACCCTATAGTCTTCTTCCATGTTTTTATATATAGCGACAGGCAAAAGTACAGAATCGCAGATTTTGCATTCAAGTCAGTTAAATCATCTAAAAGTTTAGCGAACTTTGTCGATCAGTGTTTCAACCTTTGGCATCAATGATCATATTCTGTATAAAGCGCACACTGACATTACTGTTCGAAATTTCGTGCTTTCATTATTGGTATGGCATCAGGGTTGAGTTAAAATGTATTGGTGCATAGAAAAATAAAACCCAGACGCATTTTTAATGGTGTTATTTATTTAAAATAAAGCTGGTTACTTGATACAAAAATAAAACTTGAAAAAAATCTCTGGCATATAAAAATATGTAATGAAATTGGAGTTTCATTTACCAAACTTTGTATTACTTTCACTGTACCTCATCTAGAGACAGTAATTTGCTTTACTTAATAGGAACACTGTGATATGCATCCAAGTCTTGAAGGAATTTCGATTTCTTCTTTAAAATCTAAATGCATATTTAATAATAATAATAATAAATGTTTTATTGTGCAAAAAAAACCAAATGACAAATCAAGAATACAAAGTTTGCTTACAAATAACAAATCAGTCACTTAGGCTAGTTTACACAAAAGGAATAAGATTTGGCTATAGCCACTCTTCCACTTATTCCAAACTTAACACGGTACAAAAGAAACACGCACTTATGAATATAATTTAAGGAAATAGTCTGCGCCTCAACTCTTTCTTGAAACTAAACAACGATAAGTTAAGAATATCTATTAAGTTATTTAAAAGTTTAGGACCATTATATGAAAAACATCCTTCAAATTTAGCAGTAGAATGTTGAGGAATTGTAAAGGAGTTGAAGCGCAAATCAAGTCCGTGGACATTATACCTCCTCAAGAGCAAGTCAGCAAGGTACTGAGGTATATGGAACGTAAGAATTTTATACAACAAGACAGAATACAAGTAATCAAACCGAATGGCGAGCCTATGTTCTTTTAGTTTAGTAAGAAATGGAGTAATATGAGCTGTGAAGGGAACTTTGCACACGAATCTTATACCTGCATTCTGTATTCGCTGCACTTTATCTTTATTATAATTTGCCAGATAATAGTAATACACTTGCGAACAATAGTCCAGGTGTGGGTAAATCAATGATTTTACGAGCATCAACTTTGTACCTTCATCCAACAAATACTTCAAATGATACATAGATTTTAGCCTAAAAAAGGAATTCCTGTACAGTTGAGAACAATGATCATCAAAACTCATTTTACTATCAATTAGTATACCTAAATCTTTAGCGTTATTCACCCACTGCACCAATGTTCCCTCAACGAAAACACTACTAGAAGCCCGAATCAACTCAGTATGGCGTTCATTCCCGATACACAGAGCGACAGTTTTATTAGGATTTAATCTCAAACCATGACATTTACACCAATCCGAAAAGTGGGACAGATCTTGGTTAAGATTATAAATAGTATTTTGAAATTCGGAAATAGAGCAATGAGAATATATTTGCGCGTCATCTGCGTAAAGATGTATTGCAGAATGAGCTATGCTCATGGGCAAATCAAAAGTAAAAATTGTAAAAAGAAGCGGGCCAAGGATGCTTCCTTGTGGCACACCGCTTCTCAATTCCTTGAACTGAGAGCATGAAGATCTGATCTTGACACATTGATTTCTATGGAATAAATAGCTACAAAACCATTTTATAGAAACTTCGTCGAAGCCCAAGTAATTAAGCTTGCCCATCAAAAGCTGAAAGTTCACAAAGTCAAAGGCCTTGCTCTGATCAAGTAAGACCAAAATACTGCAATTTCCCTTATCCATAGCATATGAGATATCATTTGTAACTTTTAGTAAAGCGGTTGAAGTGAAATGGTGTGGACGAAACCCAGACTGCACAACAGGTAAAATGCGGAGTTGATCCAAATAATCCCGAAATCTGGAGTGATATGATTCTCTCAAGCATCTTTGACAGTGTAGGCAGTAGACTAATCGGTATTTGACACTATAATTTCAATAACCAACTTAAGGTCGTTTTCGTAAACTTCTGATGTCCATTCTCGGGTTTAGTTTTGAAAAACCTTCAACTTTTTGGTGGAAAATTATACACAAAGTAGTGTCTGATCAGCCAAAAAAATGGTTATAAAAATCTGTCTTGGCAGTTTAGTTTCAATTCTAATTTAGTTGCAATGCGTGAATTTATTTTACGCAATGACAGTGTGTGAATTTGTTCAAGAAAGTATATTTTTGGTTTTTTAGGAACCTTAAATACGTAACTATATAAATTCAAATGATAAAATGTTTTTCAGCAAGTCTCGTATAAAACACCAACATTTATTTATAACAATAGACTCACGAAACTGATGCAGCTCTCTTTCATACCATTATCGTTTTTAAATGTCCTCCCTATCTTTATAACAAAATAGCATTTCGTTCCGATGTACATACGCTTAATCTTAGATTTAAGGGTCTTCTGTCACCACCACCATATCGAACAAATATTTTTAAGAGATCTTTCACGTTTAATATATACACTCTTTATAATAATCTGCCAGAAAGATTAAAATCCCTTAAGTTGTCAGCTTTCAAAAATTGCTATAGAGAGATATTGTCAATAGATCAATGAAATTTTTATTTGATTTCTTATTTATTTTTTTTTGTCGTGTATCATGTGATACATGTGTGTATTTTGTATCTGTGCCGCATTTTGTGCCTCTATATATATATATATATATAAGTTGAGTGGTAGTCTTTGCTGACTAGTTAATAGATAACTTAGTGTCTTGGGTTGATCAGCAAATATTTTTGATTAAAACTCTTTTACGTTATGCCAAGCTTTCGATATATTTTTATATCTTCCTCGGGGCTACAAATATAAAAGTAAGCTAAGTATAAATATATATAAAATTTAAAAATATGTTTACCTTAGTATACGCGGTAAGTTTTACATTAGTAAAAATAATATAAATTGTAAATTAAAGAACATTATTATATAAATTTTTGTAAACTTTGCAAAATAATAATTAACATTTAACATTTTTGAGTTAATTGAATTTTTTTGTGATTGACACTGACATGTTTATTCAAAAATATTTTGTTTAGTTAATTTGTGGTAAATTGTTTTTATATATATATATATATATATATCTATTTTCTTTTTCTATAATTTTTTTTTGCATGTAATTTTTTTTTTACTTTTATAATTTAAGTATTCCTATAGTGTAATTATATTTCATAATTATGGTGTTGTTGTACATAGTTATATTTTTTTTTCTCTAGGGTTAAAATTATGTATCAGTTTTTACTGTTTTTCTAACCCTTTTTGTAATTTGTTTAGTTTACTGTAAAAATGTTTAATTGAAATTTATAACTGATAAAATTACAAATAAACTGTTATTATTATTATTATATCGAGAAATCAAAGCTCAAGTGGATTCTATTATAAGTATATTAACGGAGAATCACAAAGATCCGTCACCTTTCTCGTATCATTCAATGACACAATATTGTGCTATGGTTTTGCGAAATTATATCTGACTTCAAGCCAAATGTTTTACCAATTTATGTTGAATATTTTTCAGTTCTATAAATCAAATAACATGAATTCCACACTGTTGATTAATATCAATCTAGTAATACTCTAAAGCAACACGGGCATAATAATTAATAAACGCTGTTCGCTCAGCCAAAATAGATTTACGAAATTTGCCCTTTTGTTTAGAAACATAGTAACTATATTTTGCCAGACCCAGTAAGTTCTCGCAACTCCTGGCGCCTGGCCCTGATGTTATATACATTTCCTATATAAATACATATACTCGAAACCCGGCCAAATGTCAGACATAATGGCGCATGCTCCGTTTTATCACAAACAACATTAACATTCTTTGCTCTATTCCCTCCCTTTTCCGTCTACTCCATGCTACATAGATGCGACCTGTTTCCGAAGTTTACTGGAATAAAACTTTATGTAATTAAATTACTCACAGTGTGCGATTTGTTTTCCCATTTTTGAGAGAAGAGAAACTTGTTTATTTTTTAGTTTCATAAAACTTAAACATCAAAAAATAATGTAATTATGCTTACTTTAATTTTGAAAATGTAGACCATTCTCTAAGTGTAAATATGATGATGACTAACTTTATATCGGGTCCGCCATCTAACGTTTTTTTTTTCAACTAGTGCTTATTTCGTGAAGGGTAACACTTAGCTCATGTCTGATTTGACAGATAATTAGTTTTATCCTTCCGCTGAACGAATATGGTTGTGTATACGCTTGAACAACGCTGGGAAATATTGCGACATTACTTTGAAAATCATGGTAATGTTGCAGAATGTGTGCGAAAATTTCGTACGGATTTTGGAAGAAGAGAAGCACCGTCAGCTCCGTATGTTCGTTATCTCGTGAAAAAAGTGAAAGAAACTGGCATCCTCATCGATAAACCAAAGCGTGAAAAGCCAAAAACAGTGCGTACACCCGAGAATATTGCTGCTGTGGCAGAAAGTGTGCGTGAAGCGCCATCAACATCAATTCACCGTCGGTCTCAACAATTGAACATTTCGGAGACATCATTGAGACGAATTTTGCATAAAGACCTTGGTATGACGCCATACAAGGTCCAATTGGTTCAGGAGTTGAAGCCAACTTTTCAGATGAAGCTCATTCTGATCTTGGCGGGTATGTAAACAAGCAAAATTGTCGCATTTGGGGCACAGAAAACCCGCACGCATACATTGAAAAGCCGATGCACCCAAAACGAGTCACTGTTTGGTGCGGATTTTGGTCCTGAGGCATAATTGGGCCATTTTTCTTCGAAAATGAGCAAGGAGTGGCCGTTACAGTCAATGGTGATCGTTATCGGGCCATGTTGAACGAATTTTTGTTCACAAAAATTGAAGAGGAGGATATTGGCAACAATTGGTTTCAACAGGACGGCGCTACGTGCCACACAGCCGAAGCTACACTCGATGTTTTGCGCCCTGTTTTTGAAGATCGCATTATCAGCCGCAGAGCTGATGTCGTTTGGCCACCTCGGAGCTGCGATTTGACACCGTTGGACTATTATTTGTGAGGTGCCGTCAAAGGTAAGTATTACGCCGACAAGCCAAAGACAACTGACGCTTTAAAGGACAATATTCGTGAAGCCATTGGTGAAATACAGCTGCACACAATCGATAATGTGCTTAAAAATTGGACCGATCGTGTAGGCATGGCCAGCCGACGCAGCCATTTGAATGAAATTTTTGTCATTATTAACCGGAAGGATTGTACTTTCAAATAAAAAAAGAAATTTGAGAAAATATTCAGCAGTTTTTCTTTTATAGCATTTTCAAAAAAAAAAAGTTATCTGGCAGACCCAATACATACATTTTAGAATCATTGAAAAATAGATGAAAATGCAAAATATCAATTAGATTTTTAAGCAACAATTAAACTGAAAAAAAAAGGACAGAGCTCTTCAAGGATTTTGTAAACCTTTAGCTGGTCTTGGTTCATAGGAAGATCAAGGCCACAGCTGGCTCATCACCATTCTTCAATGTATATATTTCTAAAATCTTTAAATGCCTTTAGGCACGGGTAAATTTCCTGGTAATGACAAAAGTGGCATCGGTTATGAAAAATCAAAAAGAGCAATGCCGACAATATAAACAAACCAACTTGACAGTTTAAATTATTTCGCTAATTTCGAAGGTTTCAAAGCTATTTATATAATGAAAAACAGTAATAGTGAATATAGTTTAACACCACCTAATCAATTTAATACTTTTAACTCATCGTATTTAGGCTTACGCCAACATGGCGAGTATATAGGTGTGACCTTGCATGAAATGACCATTTCCTACTCTTATGTTTTTCGATCATACTCGTAGGAAATATATATCATTTCATATTCGGTTTCACAATATACTATCAATTACCAACATACTATTATTTTTTACCTGAAAACCATTGTAGTAAAAACAATGGATAAAATATAGATTGTTTGAAGATCAAAAATTGAGCTATACATGTGATGTGCACGATTTAAGTTACATAATTTTAATTCAAGGAATCAATCAATTGTGTTTCTTTGTGTTTTCAGTTCAAAAAACGCACTCATGTAGAATTTCATTTCAAGTCAATTTAAAACTTGAACTTCAGAAAAACTATTATGCCTGCACTATAAAAAAGAGGAGACTTACACTAATTAACTAAATGTGTTTCTCCCTCTCAGCATAAATAACACAATAAAAAAAAACTATGTATATAATCATTTCCGTCTAAATATAACATGGCAAAAATTTGCCAAGAGAAATATAAACAATTAATCTAATGGAATTTCCCATAAATTATATTACATTTTAAAAATAGAATCACATTCTGGTTATCCTTGAATAACCTAATAATATAGATCTTTGGAACTAAATTAAATGAAAAATATTTAGGCGAGCTCGACAAATTGTACGAAGTTGACGATTTCGTAACAAATGTAAACTGGTTATTATTTTTATTTAATTGAGAGTATTTTATTTATTTGCGTTGTAGGTCGTAAACAATAAAACTCGGTTAACAACCATCTTTGTTGGGTCATATAAAACGACTAATAAGATCATATTTAAGTTATTATATCTACAATGCAAATATACTATTTTAATAATATAAAATTATACTGCTTACCTTGCAAATACTTAAGATAAACCATATCTGACATTTTGAAAATTTATCGACAAGAAAACTCAAAAAGATTCACTCTGAGGATCATCCAATATAGAGCGAAACGTCAGTGACATTTTAGACTGAGTTTTATTGTTTACGACGTACAACGCAAATGAATAAAATACTCTCTAATATTATTTATTTATGAAACCAGCAAACAGCTCTTGGAACAGCATTAATTATTTGCATAGTTTCTATGATCTGGTTAGATCAATTGGCTAATTCACCATCTACATTTTCTATTCTTATTTTGATTAATACAATTACGTTTCACGAATAAACAGAAAAAATTGTTGGTTAATTTACAAATTGAAAATACAAACTAATTAAATATGATATAAATCTGATCACTTCCCACTCACTTAAATATTGGTTGTAAAGATTAACACACCTGATATTTGGCATTAAAAAAAATTCACTAATATCATATACTCATAAAAACAAATGCTCTTTCTATTTGACCTGTCATTGACTAAATACCAAAAAAAAACTCTATTGTCTATATCGAAATTGGCTAGAAGCCAATATCTATGCTATTATAATATGCATATAACTACTATATACATTATTTATACAACGTATTTATGGAATTTCCACTGAGTACTTAAAAGCTCATTGGAATTTTGCCAATTATTTCATATATATACAGCCAACTAAAGTGTTTAATAACAAGAAAAGATATAACGACAATATTGTTGCTATTATACAAAGATTTATATTTTTTTTAGGTACGTAAATAAATCAGTAGATAGAAATTGTTATTAGTATCTATTATATTAGCCTTTCAACGCCAAATGCAGTGATTTCCTGGATGATTTTGCCAAAAGTTAAGAGCTATACTCTAAGAACCACCATCAATATTAAAACTGTTTCTTTAAATCATTAGCCCAAGTCCAAAACAAAACAAGATTCAACTATGAGTTGGGGCTACTACCATTACAAAAATTAAATAAATAGTTACTGATAACTAAACCTAACCCTGCAGTGGAGGCCAGAAAGGAGATGGTAGGATTTTGATCTTGTTCGTATACTTCGAGGAAAACAAGATAATAAATGAAAAGCGTTTTAATTTTTAAATAATTTTGTAACAAAATAAACTCAGTGCATAAGAAATGACAGTAAACACACTAATAAATCTAGCCCAACTCAATCCAGCCCAGCGAGCTCCATCATAAGTTGTTTACATTTAATAATAAGATTATAAAAAAGAACATCAGCTGTGTCATAATCACTATAGCACATATGGTAACATTTATATATGAAAGTTGATTTAACGTACAAAAATACAAACACGACAAAGCAGGTAGAAAAAAAAAACTAAATAACATGGGATATACCTACATAAGCACAGAAATTCTTTCCGACCCTTGTCTCAGCAGGTGCGGCCTTTTCAATCCCCTGAATATATATACAACACATCTAATACGTATGTTACAGATAGGAAGAACAATAAAAGGGCACATAAGGGAAATGGGAAGCCACCCTCTCACAGTTGAATTTTATGCTGCAGTGCGTCATATACAAGGTGGTTGCATGAACCCATTATCAACAATTCATCCATTTTAGAATATTTTATAAATGATATTATGTTCCGGATACACAATACTCAACGCGAAATAAATAAGAAATACTGTTAGGATTGTTTATTGTTGTTAGAATTTTGACTTTTTTTTTAATTGCACTCGTTTTGATTTTCAGTTTTATTTATTTATTATTTATTTTATAACATCGAAATTTCTTTCATTTTTCGAAAGTGTTGCTCCACTTATGTCCAATACTGTATATAACAATTTTATAGTCAAACTTGGCATGGAATTCAAACATCTATACAGACATTCTTGTCTGCAAAATCATCCTAAATAAGTACATTTTAAAACACTGCTTGGTGGGTGTACATAACGGGTGTGAAAAAGTAAAAATGTAATGCATTTTGACCTAAATGTTCCAATGGCTTCAAGTAATTTTGAGGTTTTTACCAAATAAATAATGGGCGTTTAAAAAAATCTGCTAGGTGTACGTATAAAACTATATTTGAAGATCAAAAAAGAATAAAACTATATTACCTAGGTATACCTTTAGAATCATAAGAATTACTGAGTTATTTAAGGTTATCACCTAGACCCAACAAAGTACCTATTATACTATTTATTGTACCTAGTGCTTTTTATCCTTTTACATTAAAGTAGATATGCCAAGCCAAAACATAATGCGTACCTACAGAAAGAACAGACATATAAAAGTTATAACGTTGGAACTATATAATGAGTTTATATCGTTTATGTTATTTTTTTTTTTGCTTTATGTTATTAAAGAAAATGGAATGACTTTCAAATTACCTCTACACATAATGTAGAGATAGGAATAGAACCTAAATACTCAGTGTAACAAAAATTTTATGTTTGAAATTTTTAATTTAATATTTAAAATTATCAAACATGCCTCAACTCAATGCGAAAACTTAATAATAATTATAAATATATAGCTTCGCTACCAATCATAATAACATCCGGTTAATTATCTATGTTAAAAGTATAAAAACAAGCCCTGTTTATAGCTTTTATGACCCTATCGAAGGTTTTTGACTTATTTGCATACTTGGTCAAAATAGAGTAATGTAGTTATACCTACATAGTGTTTATTCACTACGGATTAAAATACACATACATACACAACATTGATGTGCCTCAAGGATCCATTTTAGGGCCTGTACTTATTTTAAAGTATCCTGACACTTAGCTCTATAAAATTGAATGAACAATGTACCTATTTGGTCCACTGTGTGTTACCTAGTTATTATTATTATTGTTAAGTTATATAAAAGTGAAATATAAATTGCTTCCGTTTTAAAATGTTTATTACATTAGATTACATTGCACGATTATATTATATTATTTACCACATAGATATATTGAGGTCAACATGTTTACTACGATACATTATTTATAACAACAAAAAATATAAAATTATTGATAATAACCAGTTGAACTCTGATATGTGGGTAACATTAACTATAACAATAATAATATTAAACAGAGGACTTGGAAATTTATGTTGTGTGATGATGAGATGAATTGCAATCTCATAGCACATCTATCAATGCTTAAATGGCAGCTTGAATGAGTTAAGTTATGTTTAGCGAACCAAATTAAACATATTCGGTCTAGCCTCAACTAATTATACCTATACAGCTGAAGTAAATAGACTAAATTCTATCGAAAAGTTATTATACCAACCCCATGTCCTCATTTTTGTTTGCTTGACATTGACATTAGAGGACAACGATAGTAGTAGTAACACGTCATAGAACTGTGCTATTAGCTTAGTGTAAATATTAATCCCTGTAAGGATGTTGTCTAAGTTCTACCTTTGCAATTCCACCTGACCTTGCATAACAACTCTGAAAACACTGTAAACTAGAAAAAGCTAACCTACCTATATTTTATATAACAAAAGGTTTGGAGTATAATAATCACACTAATGTTTGTAGGTATATATTTTTAGAAGAAAGAGATACGTAAATACCACAACAAAATAAAAAATAATAAAAGCAAAAAAAAATAAATAAAAAAGCACAGTCAGCAAAACCGTTGACTTTCAAATGACCTCTATTGGCACAGAGCGCCGTGTTCTCTCACTACAACTCCATACATGACGTATCACGTTCACGTTGTCTCTTTCTTTCTATCGTTCGTGTTCTGTTTATGGATTGTTTGATCTCGCATACCTATATAGTTATATTATGTTTTCATTATATACCGAATGAAGTATATAGACATATATATCCATCTTTGTCGTCGATTTTATAACGGTAAAGTAACCGGCAATATACCCGCCAATTATTGTTTGTTATTCAAGCGTTGTTGTTCGTTTCTTCGGTCTGGTTTTAATGAAAATAAATGAAAAAAAGAGAGAAAGAAAATAATGATCACAGAAGTAAAACAACATACCTACCTATTTGCTATCTACTTGTAATTATTTATCATTTATTATGGTTGTAGGTAGGTATTCTTATAGTGGTAGATAGGTACCTATATAAAATGAAAAATAACTTACAGACCAAGGATTATGTAGGTACCTACTTAGGTATATAATGTTTATTATATTATGATTAATTAGGTAAGAACTTATTACGTTACAGATCTGGAATTTTTCAAACGATTTTATTAATTAAAGTGAATTATTTGCTCTTGGCAACTAAAAAGACAGCAAGTCACCTCTCAAAAAAATGCAGTTTCGTAAGAAACAATTCGAAATTAAAAATTGCTACCCACTTAAATTTGTTTTACAAAAAGTGTAGGTATCAAACTATTTATTGACATGATCTATACGATATGTAAGGGATGAATAAAATGGGTTAGAGGGGATGGAATGCATGCTGGAGTAATGTCCTGGGTGAGGCGACGAGTGGTGCGGAAATTTGGAAAGTTGAAAACTTGTCTGCCGCATCCTGGCGTTGCGTTGCTACTGCCGCTGTTGCTGGATGACAGCACTGCTTGTGTTGCTATAGCAACAAAACTCTTGTGTCGGTCGTAATGAAACTGAATTGGGAAGAGAGAATGAGGTGGGGAAAACATAGCCAGACAGCCACAAAGGGTGGTATATATGGGGGGGTGAGTCGGAAAGCGGGAAATATACTGTTTGGGGGAGATTCCCGGGAATATTTTATATATGTCCTAGAAGAACTTCCAAGGACGAGACCTACATATTTCGGTATAAGATTAGTTGGTGTTTGGAAAATGCAATACCTAAATTTTTGGATGGATTTTTAAAGGAATTATTATACCTATAATTACATACTAGCATTGTGTCTGACGATGCAGTGATTTGATGACGAATACTATCATACAATAAATATATCAACACCAAGTATACCTAGCAGGCAAAGTAAGTACCTCATAGAATCCAAGTTTGACCTTCAAAATTATGTCGTCTGCAATGGATAAAATCTGCTTATGGGTACACAAATCTAATCATCTAATACCTATGTATGATCGCATATTTGGCTCATGCAGTAATTTGCTCGGTAATTTGTTAACTTCAAATAAATAAATAAATAAGGACAAAATTTCAAAGGCGTAGCACCTATTTATTACCTATCGTAGCTCTAATGATACGAATCAAGTTTGAGACGTAATATTTTTTATTTACATGAAACTGTAGTGAGCTAATGTCAAAAATGAAATTTCACCATTTTTCGTTGTTTGAAAACCAATAATATAATTGTATACCTATGTATACATATTATGATGACTTAGAACAATGAACAAGGTTAAACGACTTTTTCTTTTATTTGTTTATTCTCAATAAATTTTCAATTACGGAAATATTTGTTTAATATTTTTTTATACCTATTTCGATTAAGTAAACAATAGCTATAAATTATTTACAATTAAATGTTTCGTTTCATATTCATATTATAGAAACAATGCTTCTGGATAAATCATGCGTCCAATTTATTTATTATTTGTTGATATTAAAGTACCTATTATGCGATTAAAAATGAAACTGGTACCTACTAGTATTAGATACGAGTGTGGTTTGATGAGTAACGTGACTTATAAAGGAAACTGTTTTTTTTTTTTCATTTGATTTTTCTACATAATCTTCTTTTAGTTCAATACATTTAGTCCAATGTGTTTCAAATTTGTTTCCGTTATTACATTTTTATTTTATTATAAAAACGCATAATGACACTATGAATATGATCAATAATTTACATTCTGAAAAGAGTGCCTATTGTACAAAGTGTACCCAAAAATGTGTAGCATATCAAACTTAGGTTTTGCTGTTAAAATGTATTGTATTACTTTAATACAAAATATTATTTTTATGTCAGGCTAATTTCTAACAATATCCCGACTGCGGCCATGTCCTGGTTTTGCTATACTAAAAACTGGTCACCTTAAGAACTGGTTTTGAATTATAATTCTTTAATTTGTTGTAAGTTGTTTTAAATTATCAATTCTATTTCTGAATAAACTATATATAGTTAGAACAAGCTGATGATACACAAGTCTCTTACTCCTATAAACTTGAAAATCATGCATAGCTTCCACTGTTATTAATCAGCAGTTTAAAATTTCTAACTTATTTATTGTATTACAATAGTCATTGCATTGCACATTTTTGTCTATTTAATGACCTATTTATTGTCTATATCAAAAAATATTCAATTGTTTCTATTGAAATTAGAATTTCTATTTTTCACCATAATTTCCAAAACCACATACATAATTGTTATAACATTTAAATAACACACAGTATTTTACATCAATTATAAATAATAATGCTATTTAAAATTCAAACAGAAAGCCTTAGAATTTTTTTTAAAATTAAGTAGTATATTTCATGTGGTAAGTGATAATAAACAATTTTAAAACTTCTACGAATTTCCAGTATACATATACTTAATAAGACAATAATATATTATGTTATGCATAATAAATTAAATGTTAATTTGTTTATTTATTTTGCAGGTGAGTAGGTATTTAACATAATAACTAGTTTTTATGGATTTCAACTAATTAGGTACGTCATTTTTTAACAAATATCTATTTTAAAAGTCACCTTTGTAACAAAATGATAATTTAACGAATAGAAACAATAAACATACAGGTACCTCGGATTCATATAAGGTATAATCTGTAAAAGTTTTAAGGAATTATATTTTCTACTATTTGCTATTTCCCTGTTGAAATTGGAATTTTCTTATAATTATACACGGTGGTATTCAGTGTATAATTATTAGGTATGTAAATATTTTAAACAACGGTTCCAACTTAGATAGGTATTTTATTGTTATATATGGAATTCAAAATGTTTAATTTGTTTTAAATTTGCAGATTCAGCCATGACTTATTATTATTATTTTAAATAAGAGTACCAGAAAAAGACAGGGAAATCCCGCAAGGGATTTCTTGTTTAACAATAATAAAACATGTATTCTTATATAGACGCTGTATCAAAAATACTGTATCGAATGATATTCTTAAATTGATATATTTTGGTCTGATACAGTCTACTTTAATGTATGGTGTTATATTTTGGGGGGGAGCGAGTGGGACAGCGAGGGTGTTCAGAACTCAAAAAAGGATCATCAGAGCGATGCAGGGAATCTCTCAAACTACTTCCTGTAAGGACCATTTTAAAAAATTAAAGTTAATGACATTCCCTTCACTCTACATGTACGCACTTATAGTACATATAAAAAAAACAAAATGAAATAGGTATTGCCTAAATCTGAAGATATACATAGTCACAATACTAGAAATAAAAATAACTTGGTATTACCATTCTCCAGATCAACTACTGGCAAAAAGAACCCTAACTACATAGGTGTTTTAAATGTTTCAATAAAATTTTAAAAATACAAAAGTTTCAAAACATTTCTATTAAAAAATTGAAACTGGAGCTGAGAACCTTTTTTATAGAGAAATTTTTTTATACAGTAGACGAGTTTTTAAATTATACTAATGAATAGTTTTAAGTCCCGAATTATAGCGGGTTATGTATGAATATTATTGTTTTTGTGTTGTATGTAATATTATTGACTATCCCATAATGTGACATGTCATATTGTTATCATTCTGAGGAGCAAAGAATAAAAAAAATAAATAAATAAATATTCACTCTAATCCTCTACCAAAACGAGTTTCAGCCCGCGTAGATCTTCAAAATACTTCCCAAATCGTCAATTTTTTCATTAAAGTCATTAAAAAAGAAAAAAAATGTGTGTGCTTTCTTATAGAATCTACTCGCCTAAACAACACACTAACATACAATGCTCTGCTGCCTTTTCGAAATTATCGCCATCATCCACCACATACTCATTATTCGCGCAATAGCGTAATTAATCCGAAACATATTTACACCCAACACATGTGCAGACGCTTAATTAAACACAAACTTAATTTCACCAAGTTTATTTTACGTAATAAATCTGTCGTTAGTTTTTCTGATTCTTTAAAGTCCATGTTGTAAGAAAAGATTCAAAAATGTCAATACGAGAGTTTAGCAAAACATGACCAACCGCCAATATAACCGTTATTTTGTCGCTTGGTCAAGTTATGTTTAATCATTATTATCAATTAATCAGTTGAGTAGATCCTTGGCAATATTGGACTATCATTAAATTTTTGAATATAACGGTTGTTGTGTTTTGTGCCTGGTGTTAAAAATAATGCAGAGAATAGTAGCTTTATGCCGGAGAAAAATATATAAAGGTAAGTTTATATGAAAAGACAACGCATTGGCGTTACTATCTTGTATAAATTTCATTGTATCGTCTTTTTTATTAATTATTATTCTACGTTTGAAAATTTCAATTCAAAACAAAAAAGACTATACCTACAATGAAATTTATACAAGACAGTAACGCCAATGGGTTGTCTTTTCATCAAAAATATTGCAATTATTGTAATAAACTTACCCTTATAGATAATTATTATTGATTTGTAAACCTTTGTAAAACACGTAATCGAACACAAACTAGACCTCTGTACAGGGTATCCAATGGAAATATTTCTATTACTTTGAAATTGCACTTCCTCGCATACCCATCAATATTGTCTTTTATAAACGACAGATTTGGCTTTATAATTTGGGCATCCACACTGCTAAAGAAAACAAGGCTCATTGCTACCTATGGGTGGAAGGTGAAGCTGGACGTGGAGCTCGCAGGAAGTTTGTTCATGCTTATAGAAGTATATTATGGAAAATCAGGATATGCAATCGTGTAAATATCTTATTCCGATAGCTGTGGGGGCCAAACAGAAATATCAAGGTGGTTTTAATGTTAAAAGCTGTTTCGGAAGTACATCCATCTTTGCAGAAAATTATCACGCGTTTTTTGGTATCAGTTTTCTCCCTAACGATACCGATTTTGGTGATATCGAATGTGCCCTAATGTTACAACCGACTATAATCCCCAGATGATTACCTCAATATTATGAAAGCATGCAGAAAGAAAAAACCTCTAATTATTCACAAAATGAAGCAAGAAGATTTTTTGGAACTTCTGGCTTAGAGAAATCTATCGTGAATAGAAAAACAGATATTGAAAATCAAAAAGTTAATTGGCTGAACATAAGAGAGATTCAAATGAAACACCCATTCAAGATATTTGTAAAGAAAGACAGGAAATCGAAATCGATTTAGCAAAAAAAACGGGGAAGACCTTCCTTCTTAGAAGTGCCAAAATTCAAATTATGCTAATGCATAAGCGCCAAAAATGGCATATAGTCAAAGTATGCAAACCTCAAACATGCAGGATGCACAAAACCAATAAGCGACCAAACGGCTTTTTTGTTCACAAAACGTATATTTTTTATATTATCATGATAAAACTGCGAAACTAATTTCTCTTTAGTACTTTTGATCTCCATATAAAACTTGAAGTCAATCTGATGGACTGTTTTTTTTTTTAGAAAGCTTAATAACTAGAAGTCGTTTATCTATATTCGTTAAAATGGCGCTTGGTCATGTTATGCATAACGCGGTCCAATTATGAAACTAGATTTAAAGAAAATAAAAATTTGAAGTTACTACGAACAAAAAAAAGTATCGGACTAAGATTGTATTATTATGTCAATATAAAAATGTAGAATCAACAGAAAACATTAAATTAAAATCTTTCAAAAAGCTCGTAACAAATTCGTTAATTGACGAAAGTTTGTCCATCTTGGAAATGTATAATTATTTATGATTGAAGAAATTGTTTTTTTTTTCTTAAACTATACATATTATGATCATATCAATGATATAACCTTTTTTTGCAAACCCATATAGTGACTTCATAATATTGAAACAAATTTAACTTAACATAAAATTGCTAACTCGATAGGATTCATGTTTGATGGCCGGTTTATTTGAAGTATGTAAGTAGTTAATACTTCTGCAATTTAATTTACTTTTTAGACAAAAAGACAAGTTTAAGACGACATGGCACCATCCAAGGTCTAAGCACTGGCAGTTGCTCGACTACACAATTGTTCGCGCTCGTGACTGACATGAAGTAAAGAGCACCAAAGCTTTAACGAGGGCTGATGACGGCTGGCCTGCAAAACGACCAAACCAACAACAGGGAAGGGAACCAAGGCGAAAGCTTAATAGAAAAAAAAAACTTAAGATTGGTTCAGGAACCGCTTCTTACAATTTAAAAGCATTAAGTAACTAATAATAAGAATAATATTGACTGACTTACCTTTGTCAGGCGGTTCTGGGGAAAGTCCACGTTCTGCTACAGCCAATAACCGGGCGGATCTTGATTTTCTCGTAATGCCATTATTACTGTTGTTTAAACCACGGATAACTCGATTCTGTAAAGAATACAATAATACAATACCTATTATGACAATAGTATTTCCTTAAAGACACATTAATACAAGTTTGAGTGAGAAAGGCCCAAACTTGCTTGCTTGCCACAACACGTAACCGGCAGATAACTCAGCCTAATAGTGAAGTCCCACAAGTAAGGTATGCAGTGCAATTTCAGCTATCTCTGATTGATGTATATGATTTTAATAAAAGCACACCTACGACACATATACCAATCTTTTAAAAAAAACATTCCTTACGTACATTAAACGAAATTAGTGTTATGTTGGTGTTGGGCAGTCAAGTCACGATAGACAACTTCTCAGAACATCATTTAATTCAAGGTGATGCCTTTAATATTGTTTTATGTTGTATTCTTTTCTGACTGGTTTGCTAAATATGTTGAATGATAAATAATAAAATAATTTAACAACCAGTGTAACATACAAACAAATAGGTATAAGTATCTTGCGATGGGAGAGACGTGTTTGAATGCGAACACTGTACAAGAAAACAAGTCAGTATCTATTTTATGCCCACATAAATATTTAATAAAAAAAAACTACCCAACTAGATATGGACATACAACATGTACCAGTTTCTTGTAATAGGCACATACATTGAGAGTTCTGTTGTATTAAAAATCCATCCAATTCAGTGATATATGGACGTAGTCTTGATTTTGCAAAGGTAAAACGATCACAATATCAACTAGTAAAGTAAACCCCAACTAAAATAACCAAGACTCACAAAGAATCTACAACAAATTTTATAAATAATTCTGTTTTATAAAGAAATTAATGTTTGTTACAGGTTCACGATAAAATCCTATAAATTACAGTTGTAATAAATATTGAAACATGTACTTTATCGATTTTCTTTCAACTCCATTTTACCTACCATATATTATATGCCTCTGTTGATTGTTTTTTTTTTCTATCGCTTCTCCCTTTTGTGTTTCGGTCCCTCTTTTATATATACCAAACTACGTTTATATACAAAATAACTTCTACCCCTTTTTTTGTTCTGTTTTTAAATATCATTAAATATTTAGATCAATATTACACAAGAATTTTCCTTCCTGCTTTTAATTAAAATTCTTTGTATCTCAAGCAGGTTTCATTTGAAAATATTTCTCAAATATACCTAGTATCCTTTATGATGATAAAGATTCCACAAGAAGCACTCGAGAGTTAGAGCCAAAATTATTATTGCAATCACAATTAGGTAACGTAACTCTCAACAATAAAGGGCAAAGCCAGAAAGTTTTGAGTTGTATTATACCACAGCCTTCTCAAGTCATTAAACAGTATATTTGGCAACGTTGAGTTCCAGTCGATTTGTGTATGTGTAGTATTTACAAATATATCGTCGTTACAATACCGAATAAAATAAAACCAACTTAAATCTGATTAGTATTACTAATATGGAAGTTTCCGTAATTTAGGTTTTTTAAGTTAGTGTTAAGTCTAGTTTTTAAGTACTTTAATTTAGACAATTCTAGTTTTAGATAAATTAAATACAACATGTAATTGGGAATTTATCCTGTAGTTGTTGATTATAAATAAATAAATAAATTGTTAAAAAAAATAAAGTGGTAGAAGCTGCGGCATACTGTTTGTCGTATACCTAAGAGGTGGAAGTGAAGAAGAGCAAAATAGCAAACTAACACAGGGATAGAAGACTCAGAAATATTCAGTCAATGTAAAGACTGAATCTCAAGCTCTGATTTTATAGTCAAAACAAAGCACGAAGAACAAGAAAGTCAAGCTTAAGAGGGAATTAAATCAGCTTATTACGTTAAGGAGACAGGAATCATACATATAATAAAGAAGATTTCATGATGAAAACCTCATTCGTCAGTCCCCACCGCCATGCAATATAAACTAGTACGAAAACTAAACCAAATTACCGAAACCTTGTTGATAGAGATCAAACTACGATCCAGCTAAAGCAGCAGATTTCCTTATAATAATAGGAAAAATTAGAAGAACGAATTAATGTAAGCAGACGAAATTGAGACCTTCTTTTGGGATAGCTCGTTTTAGTGGGAATTAGCTGAGACAGTCGAGCTGCAAATGCATTTCGTCTATAAAGAAATGGAAATTTTATCACCTTTCACACTTACTTATCGTCTGATACCTATCAGACTGTAGTCAATAGTCAATACTCGCAAATATTAGAGTGTCCCTTGAATATTAAGTATATTAAACTGATTCGGATGAAGTGCTATAATACTCCGCCCATGACAGTTGGCAATGCGATTGGTGCAATAGGCATTATGCAAATATTGATTTAACTGTTTGAATATTATAAAAGGGAATACATTTCCGGAAATATTTTATCGCAATATATAATATTATGTATTTGGATCGTAAGTACCTAAATGATATAAAAACATGATTGTAGCTCGTTTAATAACAGATAAACATACCTAGTGCGAGCTTTTCAAAATTACAAGTGTTTATATTTACCTAACATGCTTAGATATGCCTGACAAACTTCCTCTTGATGGTTTAAAAAAATTGATTGTAAAAGGGCTATCATCATACAGCTTTCGTAGATATAATAAATAGGTAAGCCTTACTCAGATGCACCAGTTTCAATTCTAAATGACATTTTCAATCGTTAAGTCAATAGCTACTTATATTATGAACGCGATCTATCTAATCTTGGTTCAACGGCAATCATTCATTATCATGAATCTGGTAAACAATTTCAAAATTATCTGACGTGGTCGCTAATCATGGGGAGACCCCGTAAACATCCAGTCCAACAAGTTTTAGTTTGGGTACGTATAGGCGTATTTCTTCTCAAATAGGTACAAGAATGTAATGCCGGCACGATATTTGATTGATTGAACAATTAACACAACCAATTATTGTCAACAAATGAGCTTCTAAAATACTTAGCTAGGTAGGTAGGTAGGAGACACCAGAAAACTAAGCCATAGGTCCTGCGAAAGGATTGATCATTAACATCAAAACTTTTCAGACAAACCCCGTATGACAGGAAGCACATGTAAAAAATTCTCATGATTTTTTTTTTGTAATTTCCTACGAGGATACAATCCTGGAAATCTCGAAGAACGTTATAATAATACCTAAACCATGGTAGGTATCTATCTATATAATTTCCTCTTTATTTGGTACCTATAATACGAATTTAAACTGATTTGGTAAAAATAAAGTAATTTTTCATAAATAAAACTTCAAAGAGGATCCAAAACTATTTTCAACTCAATAACAAAGACGACGAAAATCAAAATACATTCAAATAATCCTTTTAGCCAAATGTTATAGGAAGACATTTTGTGAATCACTTATTTCGCGATGATAATAAACCTTAAACCTAATACCTATAATAAAATAACTCGTTAGGGACTTACTAAATCACTAAGAAATCACAGTTAACAAACTTTTGAACAATAACTTAAATTAAAATAGTCTTTGAAATTATCTCTTGTTTAATTCACTTAACACCACATTAAAGTAGGTACATATTCTAACATCACAGAAACATTTAATAGTGAGAACATAAAATCCCACAAAAACCGAAACTCACAACAACGCGAACCGTTATCGTGTCCAAACCATCGCGAAAATGCTTAATTAGTTGAAGTTGAAAAGCATCATGTTATCTTTGTTGAAATTATATTTATTTTCTGCAAATTTGATAGAATTGCCTTTGCTAAAACAGTACAATCTACCAGAGCCCAGACAAATTATTGAAAGAGGAGATGGCGGGTTGAATGCTTTGGGGTGGGGGAACACGCACGACAAACAGCGCAACAGAGACATTACCGTGGCGTTTATGCTATAGACAGAGATAGAACCAATCACCGGCCCTATACTCGCGACGCGCTGTTGTCGATTAGTGTTCTCTATATATACAATACAGTGCGATTTGAAATCTACCTGGAAAAAATATTGTCGAGATACAAAACAAATAAAATTCATACATACACCTACGCGATATTGATGTTTTAACTTATTAATTTACTAGTTGATTATTCGAGGCATTGGCTTTACCGAATCATAACAAAAACTATTGCGTATAGATTATGCTGTCAAAGGAATGGTATATGATATTCTCTAATCGTGCTTTTAAGATAGGCAGGTTGTGCATTATACCTTGGAAAATTTTCTTGGGTCATCAATTTATCACAAGACCCTGGGAAATTTTTTTTATAATTTAAAAGAGAGCATTACTCAATTCGCATAGCCTTGCTTAAATGTTGTCGATTATACTTTAAGCAAGTTTGGAACGTTTAAAACGACACACAAAATATGCTTTATTTAAAGTTCGAATTAATCCTAGGCAGCTTCAAATGACATAGCTGAAGGAAACCTGAGGGCCCTGGCTGGAAAAGAAGGAAACCTTGCAAAGGTTGCTACAAGATCTTACGAGAGTAAGTTTCTGTAATGAATGTCCAAACATGCCTGGGTTTTGATTAACTTGTTTGAACAAATATCATGAATAAATGTTTTATTTTTTTTATTTAAAAAAACCAAGTTTCAACATGTTTATTTTTCTGTTTATTTTTATGATCTAAGTAAACTAAGGGTATCATTTTCTCACGAAACAAGCCTCCCGAGATATGTACTGACCTGCACATACAATTAAAGTAAATTTAAGTACTAATAATAACTATCACCGACAGAATCAACATCCTGAAGAAAATTAGGCGCTAGACTAGACAGCGTTAGCCACATTGCGGAATGGCAACAACGCGGCTGTGAGCCGTAAACGACATGCAGTTGGGAACTGGTTAGGGCAGGGCAATTGGGCTTGGCGCAATCTCTATTGAGCTAATACAAAAATTAATAAAATTATGTTTATATAATAAAAAAATCATGTTGACGCATATTTGGAAACAATGTGATGAATAACAACATCATATAGGTATAACCGCAAATCACAAAAAACTAATGAAATGAAAAATATATTAGGTATGGTTGAACAAATAAACAGCAAGTAGGTAGGTATCTGTGTACTATTAAAGATGACTCATATTTATTATTTTATTCATTTCATTCCGCATTCGAATTAAACGTGACGCCTGAACTTTCACCCATTGTTGAAGTTTATACAGGGTGAGGAAAGATTGATGTCTCGTAATACTTATTAGTTTTGATTCCGAAGGTTCCTGAAGCGTGCCACTGCATGGATGACTCAAAATTGATATCCATATTTTCATCTACAAACAGTCCCATGTTAGCTACAGCTGGGAAGGAAGACAATACATGTTCCGCCGTCTTATTATCATACGCAAGCAGCATTCGGAATTTTTAGAAACCTTGACAGATGATGATTTAAATGACTGAGTAGGGTATTACCAGGCATCAGAGAGGAGATCTAATCATATCCAACAGTTGTTTGGCTCTTGATTTCGTCGTATTAATAAACTCCTTAGAATGTACCAAACTTGGATGGTCTATGTTTGGAAGTTTTGTTATAATTCATCATCATCATCAGTTCCGAATCAGTTCAGTAGTTATTCGCAGGCGCATTGCTACTATAGCGTCCGCGGGTCACAAAGGTCAGGATTTTTAGTAATAGAAATTAGTTAGTGTAAGAAAATCCTGAACTGATTCTGAGCTTCAAAAATTAGAAAAAAAAGTATTGCCAGAGCTGGGATTCGAACTCAAGACCTTACGCATGCGAACCGCAGGCTCTATTAATGACATCACAAAACCCTATACTGAATTGCTACATATATTCTTGTAACAGTACTACCTAATTGGTGAAATTTTAAACGCAATTTTCTCCATAATTATGGGGACAAATATCAAAAGTGACCTATCGCTGTAAAGCAGATAAAAAATGCTTTAAAATGATGTATCACTCGACCCCTACTGATATATGAAAATTTAGCGGTTGTGTCCGCCCCTATCACAGGGCTTAAGCGATTTCAACCAAAAACTAATGGGTTCATCCTAGGACTCCCCCAAACTCATATACCAAAATTTAGCTCAATTGGTTCAAGCGTTTAGGTGCTATCGTGGAAGAATACACACAGAAAGACAGACTCCATCTGGATCTTTATGTCAATTTTTTATTAGCGTATTCACAATAATTCTTTCCCTGTGCGGGAAAAAAAGAGAACTGATGATTGACTGTAATTTTTTGAAACGTCACAATAATGGAATGTATGGTACCTCAGTTAGTGAGTCTTTATCATTTTAATTTAAAATCATGAAAAATGCAGGCAAGTTGATAATGGGTTCAACCCATCCGTCGTAGAGAAGAAATCATAGTGTCATTTTGTAGAGCAGAAAAAGTTGAAGTGATTTTGGTTTTTTTATATCTTTTTATATAGTCAGAAAAAAATAAAAATATAATTGGAGTAAGCGGTAAATGTGAGTTTTCTTGGGGGTATAGTCTTAAGCAACAAAGTCCTCAACTATATCCCATAACTTCGGCCAACTTGTACACAATTGTTTTGCAGTGAAGTCAACTAAACGAAAGTTGACCCCTATATTTTGCAATGATATAATAATTTATCACAACTAGGTACCTACTTATTCTATTTTTGTGAATAAAAATAAAAACATCCGCATAGTTTACACTTGCGTAAGGATCGCGTCTACATACATACATGCAGGCAGGTATAATATGTCTAAATGTTCTATTTTAAAATTATTATAAACCGTTTTTCCACAGTACATAACTTTCATTAAATATAGGTAGGTATACATTATAATAAATATTAACGTTAAATTGCTCGTTTATTTCTTAACACTTTGGTGTAGTTTTTGGAAATTAAAAATACTGTTATGTTAGTGGACTGTATGATTTTTCACTTCTTGTATTAAATAAACTCATTTGTAAATAAACAACTAAATATCTTTAATTTTGATAAAAAAACATATTATAATAGTAAATAAGTGTTGTTATGATGCTTATAGCTTATAGCAAAAAAAGGAATGAATATTATGTTTACAATAGGTACACTATTATAGTCTTATAGCTGTGTGAATTGTCTATATGAAGGAAAACACAAAAAGAAAGAGTCACTGTAAACCTTAGAATATGTATAAATATAGGAAGTAAAGGAGCTAGAATAATAATATGCAATGTTGTCACGCAGTTCATAATTGTCTCAATAAAATTTGGATTTAAATAAGCATTTAGCCAGCAATAAAACTAAAAATATAATGGAAATGAAGACTTTTCAATGGTTTAATTAAATATTTGAGTATAATTTCTTGTCCTAACAATATTCTTAGGAAATAAGTACTGTAGAAAATGTTTTGTATATGAGATTTTGTTTTAACCCTGATGAAACCAGTAAATATATGGCGAAACGCCCTTTTCCCATAAGAATCCACCACGAATCAAAAAAAAAATTAATTTAATTTTTAGAATTTATGGAGTCATAAAAGTATAGCACATTAATAACTTACTTGTAACAATTGTGTAGTTTGATGATGTAAGAGTGCAGAGGATCTTGATCTTCTCGGCGTAATTCCAACATCCTCCCCTCGCATGATTGATTCCACCACTAAAATTTAAAAATGGCGAATTTAAAAATATTATTTACTAATTTAAGACTGCCTTTTGGAATTACATCCGAAAAAAACCCAGCAAGACAAATTTCAACATACCTCCATCTCCTATTAAACGCATTTGAACTAAGGCAGGATCTTCATTGTGCTCTTCTAACACAGTATCATCGGTTACTGTCAGGTCCTGAAAATATTACAAATCATGACAATTTGAGATTTATTACCATTTAAAAAATAATATTAAAGCACATTTTTTCTTCAATTGGAAGATTTAGCCAATTTCATTGGGACAGAGTTGATAGAAACCATGATTTAAAAAAAGCCAAAGCCGTTTATGCAACAAATTGCAGTTTTTGAGCTATAGAAAATATGGAGGTTCGGAAAACCATAGAAATGCTAAGACCTGGTTACCTTCCACCATCTAGATTTCAGTTATCATCAAAGCTCGTGAATGAAATATTTGAAGAAGAAAAATCTAAGTGTTTTGACTACTTATCTGGACAATCCAATATACATAATCAGCCGATAATCTGTATAGTTTTGACAGCAGAGGATGGAAACAGTGTTCTTTTAGAAAGCATAGATACATCTGGTAATCCTCATACAGCAGCATTATTATCCTATACTTGCACACTTTCTTAGTTTGCTCTCCAAAGATTTAGAAGGATAGCAGGTAAAAGAATATATAGTACAAATTGTGAAATACTTCAGAAATGCTCATTTGCCAAATGCTTGGTATAAAGAAAAAGGGGGCAAAATTGGTCTTACCTCAAGGTGTTCGATGGAATACACTTTCAGATTGTCTTGAGATCTATGAGTGACCAAAGTTGTTATTAGTTATTAATGCGTGCTAGTCCGAAATACACAGGAGAAACAATTGCTGTCTCTCGAATATTGCGTTAAAATCTATAAATCATCCTCCAGTGTGTCCACGGATAGAGGTCCCAAAAGGACTAGATTTAATTTTTCGACAAAAAGTCACTCTTCATAAAAAGTTTTGCTTGTTATGAAAAGGCTATTACCATACTTTAAATTAGAATATATTATACAGAGGGGTCGAAAAATAAGAAAACGTGAAATACTATTAAGACCAAACTACCTTTATTTTTCGTTTTGGGGCAAAGACTAATTCTAAAATTTTATCTCAGTATTCCAGATATTAATTTTATAATTTTGTTTTAAAAAATATTTGCAAAATGCTAACTCTTGAACTAAAAATATTTTTGGTGCAGTGCTATATAACTGGCGACAGATATGTACAAGAACGCTTTGTCAAAAAATTCAAGAATGGCTCCGGAGGAGGTGTTTTTGAATGAATACGATAATTTTTTACACTTAATTTGCTCTTTTTTATTTAAGGTTATCTTGACATTAATTAATTAAATTTGGAATGCTGAGTTAAAATTTTAGAATTATTTGTAAATTTGCCACTTTCACGTTTTCTTGTTTCTCGACCCCCTTGTATAATATTGTCAAATTTAAAGTATGGCAATAGACTTTCCAAAACAAGCAGAGCTTTTTATGAAGAGTGACTTTTTCTCACAAAATTAAATTTTTAGGCCATTTGTCATCGTGGAAAAACGTCCACAAGTAAACATTCCTCTTTATTATGGCTTATCTGAATTTTAAATTCAAATACGGGAGATTAGTTATATGAAACACATCAAATCCTTGTAAAGTCGTCAAAATAACTGTATAGCATTTGGAGTGGTAAAGAAGCGTAAAATCAATCCACTGTTAGACGTTTGGGACTTGGAGTCATTTGGTTTCCAACATGATAGCCACATTCGATTTTTTCGTTATGTTGGGCTACAAATATTCATCCCAGTGGAGAAATGCAACGAATCCAGCATAATAAGTGTATCGAAACAATTTTTTGGTAAAGTTTAATAGAACTTATTTTGCGATTCCCTCAGCTATTCAGAATTCATTAAAGAAACTTTCTTCGTTTCAACATATTATGTGAAAGAGTCAGAAACTTTACATTCCATGAAACTTTTCCATGTATATAACTAAAGTTTGTTGGTATGGTCGAGAAAAAGTTTTTATCTAATGGAGATACTTTCAACGTTCTATTTTGTTTGTATAGTTAAACTTATATGTTGGTATTCCTTCGGGTAAATTTCTATTTTCTGTTTTACTATTAGAATATTCTACAGTGTAAAACATATATTTACATTATTATTATTTCTCAGTTTGCATAAACAGAAAACCATTATACAGGGTGATATCATCATTGCTATCTCAGAAACCTTAAGAGGTACGAGGTCGGTTAAATTAGAGAAAAGTTGTGTTTTTTGATCCCCATTCAGAATCCGTTTACCATTTTGTCAAATTCTTCTTAGTTTCTGAGATACAGGGTGATTTGTGGAAAACGCCGAATTAGATTTTGTCGAATAGTTTTAAAAGCATTTATTTCCCGGATACGGTTTAAATTAGAAAGGTGTTTTGGTTAAATTTCTCTACAAGATGTTGACTTTAGATTTAATGACTGACGTTTCGTCTTTCGGCAACTACCATCAACTTTGTTTTTTTAAATATGGACCTGAATCTTTCATTTTCTTTTCCTAAAGGTAAATTTTATTACATATCAAATATTGTTAGAATATAATGGAGAATAAAAAAAATATATATAATATACATGGGGTTCCAAAAAAAAAAACACACCGTCAAACAATGTGCAATTTAAAACCAAAAGTGACATGGGCGAGCACTTCGGCAAAAAATTGTTCTTACAAATTTTATGGAATTTATAATGTTGTGTTTTAATAAAAAATTGTCTGTATACAGTGTGTCCAAGATAAGAATGTGATCGAAATGGTAGGAGTTACAATGTCGGTTACATTACAGAAAAGTTGTACAGTTTAAACACCTTTTAAATGTAGTTTTCAAAATTAAACTAACTTTAGCCGTTTTCGAGCATTTTTACAGATATAAAAAAATGAAAAGCACTTTCTCAGTGTTACTTTTTGAGGAGAATACGATAGCGTTTACAAATTTTCACTACAACGTTTCGTTTTTGAAAAACCATCATCAACTTTGTATTGTTAAATACGGCCCTGGATTTGTTATTGTTAAATTTGAAGCGATTTTCAATTCAAAAAATAGGTGGTAAATCACACCTAATGGCTGAAACATTAGAATAGAAATAAATAAAAACTAAAATCCCAAAAAATCGTTTATTTTCAAAAATTCTCGAAAACGGCTAAAGTTAGTTTACTTTTGAAAACACCATTAAAAAAGTGTTTAAATTGTACAACTTTTCTCTAATATAACCGACATTGTAACTCCTACCGTTTCCAAGATTCCAATGCTATCCCATTCTTATCTTGGACACAGTGCATATTATGTAAGTCCTATTTTATAGCCACACCTCGTATACTAAAATAAACACATTTTTATGGCTCGTTAATTACCTCGTAGTTGTAAAACACACTTGGAGAACTTCCCACACTTTAGAAGAAGTATTTGAAAATAAAAATCCACAGACTTTTTATATAGTTTTTATATATTTTTCAAGTTACATTTAGAATGTAAATTAAAATAAATTGAGCGAATTAAATAATGTAGACACATAATACCTAACAATAAAAAGATCCACATCCCTGGTAATATCAGCATCTATAAAAGTCATCAAAACTTTCTCGAAACCGAGGATCGATCGATAGCAAAAGTTTGGAATGTACATAGGGAACTTTTACCAGAGTTATATACTTACTATACATAATGGAAAAGTTTTAAATGATGTTTACAAAATGTTTTCGCTATTTGGCTTGTATCCACATAAAGTATACAAAAAAACAAGCATTGGTTAATGTTATCAAAACAAACAATTTCATTAAAAGTTCCTTTTCGATATCAATATTTTTTTCAAAGTTTATGAACATTGCAGTGAGCGATATTAAGTTTTAAATTTGTTATTTCACTGATAGATGTTGTTAAAAATAAATAACAAATATACGAGATGTACTAGACATAAATAGCCCGAGAAAGTTTGCAAGAGATTACAAAGGTCTAAAGAGTTTTCTGAGTAAGTCTATGATGGTTTTTATGATTTTTATTGTTTTATTTATTACTATACCTGCTTAAAAATATGTGTTAACTTAACAAAACAAAATATATAAGCAGTTAGAAATATTTGAAAATAATAATACCTACTTATTTGTAAAAGCTAGTAAAAATTTAAAAAAATCTAAAATATCATCGATTTTTGATTTTTTTTAATCCTGATTTTCATCAACCCTACTTCCGGTTATAACACTTCGTTATTTTAAATTATTTATTTTTTTAGATTCCCTACGACATTTAAAAATCCGTTTGTTAAGCATTTCCTATATATCTAAACTAAAGCGTTCAATAATGGCTTTCGTAATAAGAGATCTACTACTCTTGCAATTAATAACCTTTTGGAATATGTTTCGGATGGCATGGAGCAGGGCTGTGACACCTTTGCTTCCTTTGATGACCTCACTAAGGCTTTTGAGTGTGTCTCACACGAGATACTTCTTCAGAAACTCTCTTACTATAACTTTGATGTTGACAGTGTTGCCTTGGTTGGCTCTTATCTCAGCGATCGTTTTCAGCACGTTTTGTATGGGGGACGATACTCGGAGAGACGAAGGGTTGGAAGGGGTGTGCCCAAGGGGTCGGTTTTGGGACCTTTACTGGTTTTAATATACGTAAATGATTTATACAAATTTAAAGAAGACTCAAATATAATCCTCTTTGCTGACGTCACAACTAGTCTGATTAGATATCGACCAAATGACCCTTTAGGGGAGTTGGTTAATGCTGTTGAGACTGACATAGGCAATTGGTTTCTGGCAAATGAACTGAGCTTGAATCAGGCTAAAACTCACAGCATGAACTTTACATGGCGTTCTGCGCCTATCGATCTTCAGAGCGATGTTCGCGTGAAGTTCCTTGGGGTTCATCTTGATCCTAAATTAACCTGAGAGAGTCATGTTCGAGAGCTTGGGTGCTCGCTGTCTAGGGTCATATATCTCATCAGAGGGCTTGCGCAGAGTGTTTCAATCGCCAGTCTGTTGACGGTATATCACGGTTATTTTGTTTCCCGTATCTCGTATGGTATTTTGAACTGGGGACATAGTTCCCATGCAATGAAAATCTTCAAGCTACAGAGGAGATGTTTACGTACAATGTTGTGGCTCGGTTGGCGTGACTGCTGTAAAAAGTATTTTGTTGAACACGGACTACTTACTTTGCCTTCCTTGTACATCTTAAACTGTCTTGGCTACATTCGAACCAATGCCTCGCATTTCACTCTTCACTCTGATATGCATAATTATGGTACGCGAAATCGAAATGACATATTGCCTGAATTTCACCGCCTATTGAGGACTAGGAAAGGTTCGGACTATTATTGTGTTAAATTTTATAATAAGCTGCCGTCTCACATAAAGAACCTTGGTGAAGGCCAGTTTAACAAAAGTATTAAATCATTTTTGATATCTCAAGCTTTTTATACCTTTGAGGACTATTTCAGAAGCGATATTGTAAGATTTTTCTAGATTTTAGTTTGTTTTATGTTGTTGCTATTTTAATGTGTTTGTAAGCCTTTCTTTGTTGCTGTAACTTTGATTGATTAATTTTTGTTCTTTTTAGTCGTAATATACATGTTTTGTAACATAAGATGGTGAATAAATATATCGATCTATATCTATTTATCTATCTAATATTTTTGTAACAGCTCCCTATAATCGCCTAATTTTTTAAACTATCTAGAAGATATTTCGTGGTTACTAATGACATTCCGACCGACAGACAGACAATAAATAATTATTGTTCTGGTAAAGTGGTAAAACGTATTTTACAATTTCATTTTCTAAATGCAAAAATTGACCAAGTCGTTGCTATTTACATAATGTATAACGAATAAAAATTTTCTGACCTGTAAATCATTGATAAAATGCTTTTATTAAATTTTAATTTCACCCGTCTCAAGTCGGTGTGTAACCATGGAAATTAGTCTCCAAACTACCCTCATACCATGATCCCGATCCAAAAGTTGGAAATCATCAATCCGAATTATCGGCACATTTTATTGAATTCGGAAGGAGGAAAGTAGAAAAAACTCTGAGTGTACAACTATGATTTTGGAACGCTTAAATAAATGTTTTTCCGATAAATCAATAGTTTTCGAAATATTCAACAAAATAGAATGAGGGGGAAACTAACCGAATGGACATTAAAAACGGCAAATTTTCTCTAATTTAACCGACTTTGTACCTCAAACCATTTCAGAGATAGCACATTCTATTTAAAATTCCCTGTATAACAAGCATTGTGGTGTAAATAATATTAAACTATTCGAAACGCATAATTTTATCAACTTAATTTGGAAATATTTTATTTTTATTTCACGAAACATTCGCAACTCAATCAAAAAATCTAAACAAATCAAATCTTGGTTACACTTCAACATTCTCACATACTCCTTACTTTTACGAATGCCTATTCGAGACAGATACCTACAAAAACAACGAGATATAGAACAACCAACCCACATACACTCAAACAGACACAAAGGCCATGATAGAATTTCATTAAAAGCAAAATATAGCTGTTCCCCTAGTAAATTTACTCTATAGCTGAACTAGCTCTCTTGTTTCCCTCTCCATGCTATCTATATATATCCAGCTTTTGTATGGTTGCAATGTCTCTGTTTATTACACGAAGTTTCGTTCCTATGTGTTAGGGTTGCAAATCGCTTCATTTTGATAACGTTACTCTAACCTGTTTTATAAACAAACAATGAAAAGTACCTACTAAGTAATACTACAGTCAATAGGTTAAATGAAAGTCAAACTCCACAAATATCAAAAGCATCATATTGTCACTGTCATAAAGACTGATTTTCCACTACTTTTGGCAGGAATGATCCAAGTACCTTGTCAGAGTTAAAGCTCTATAGAAAATGACAGTCAAATTCAACATTTCACAGGACTTTTTCGAGCAAAGCCGTCTAAATTTCGAACAACTTTTTTGTGAGCAGTTTTGTGATATCCAAACCAAGAGATTAAAGCACCTACGAACTTTGCACTAACGTCAATTTTCATTTAATTCAATCATTTCATTATGTCCACTCTATACGCCAAAAAAAATCCGGCAACATAATAGAGTAGCCATTAAAAGTACCGTTTATGCAAGGTCTTGCGAAGCAATTCGAAAAAAATTAATGGTAGTTTGATATGATAAACGTGAGGTCAAAAACTGCCCCCCATCGGGCGGCAAAGTCTGGTTTTATTTTTGAGGAAAATATAGAAGAAGAGACTGCTAAAACACTGAGGAGGTATTACTGTTATTCAAATACGTATTTGATATATTTTTGACTTTTAATTTGTTTTAAGAAAATTTTTAAATTATTTGCACCACAATTCAAGAAAAAATGCGATGCATACTTTTCTTGGGGTGTTCGGTTCTGTTCTTATAAAAATAATTTCTTTACAAAACTTTTTTAAATAAAGACAACATCATTATTCATTATTTTCGTCAAATAAATAAAACTAAAATCACAACGACGTTTTCGTTTTCGATGTTGTCTTTATTTTGTAAAGAAATTTTTTTTTATAAGAACAGAACCGAACACCCTAAGAAAAGTAAACTGAAAAAAATTAGAATTACGGTTCAAAAATAATAAAAAAATAAATAATATTTGTTACATTACTGTGGAAGTTGAATAAGTTAAATTTGTTGGAAAATCAAGTATCTATCCTGTTTTCATTGGAGTTTCAAGTGAGACAAGGACTGGGAAATTTGTTTGTGTTCTGGAATAATCAATATGGTTTATAAATATTCTATTCTCATCCTTAGCCACTTACTTTCCCTTCCGTCATGAACACTGAACATATTACCTACGCAAATCCTAAACCCGAAAAGGTGGTAACCCTAATGGGCATAGGTACACAATACGTATATGCGGAATTTCAAAAGCATGCACCCATGGAGAACGGAACAACACACGCCATATCATAAATTGTTCGTATGTAAGGGGTCAAAAGTTGGGCTCTCCCACTGACTACGAGTATATATGTTGATATGCGTATTGCATGAACGTTATTTTATGTAAACTAGGTAGATGCAAGCGAATTTACATAATATGAAACTGTGGGTGATTCTATGTGGATTATACTCTACTAACCGGATTTCTTCCTCTTTAAATGTTGCTCAAATGTTCAGTCCTAAAAGCTTAAACGTTTATAACCTATACATGAATATTTATTCGATTACATCACGCTAATTATTGGGCACAGTGGGTACTAAGAATACAATTGCTCAACATTCGGATCTTCTATCGTTTCTCCGGCTTAAATAATTTATATTAATATACAGGGTGAGTCACGACAGCCGCCACGAAATTTGATGGCCAAGTATTTCACAAAAATATAGCATATCAAAGTTGCAATAAATCAAAACGCCTTGTATTTAGGTATAGGGAAGCTTAACAAAAGTAATTCTTATTTTTTATGCACAATCCAAATATGCAATAAAATACAGGGCATTCTATTTAAAAACCATAACTTTGATATGCTACTCGTCTTTGAAGTACCCTGTATCTTTTAAAATATGATCTTGGCCATAAAATTCAGTGGCGTCTGTGGTGACTTGACCCTGTAGATACTAATCGTCCCATTCGCATCAAAAATAAACCTTTGAATCAACCAATGACACAATTTAGAACAAAAATTGATCATTTTGTTGCTATTTTAAAACTTACCCTTGTAGCTTCGTTGTATCCAATTATCACAGCTGTGTACCATTGCGTTGTTCCCTCGGCCCTATACACTTCTACGCGATATCCAAGTAAGACACTTGGTGTTGTTAATAGTATCTTCTGACCATCTTGTAGTTCCGTCCAACGTTTGACAGCTATACGTAGTTCAGGGTAATCGCGTACTCCCGGTAAACTGATATCCCACTCCTGAAAGTTGAAATGTATGATATAAGATCGGAAGAACAAATCTACTTTAAGCCCTATCCGTTTAATTGTTTTACTTGTGATAATCTGTCTTAAGATGAAGACACCATTTTTGCACAGTGATATAAGTTGATGGGTCACATTTTTTAAGATAATTGGATATTATTTTAACCTCATATACATGAAAATATTCGCATTTTTAAATTTTCAGTAACAATACACAACATTGTTTACTTTATCAATTTATAAAACTGAGGATTATCTAAGTATCTACAATTTTAAGAGCTCCGTTACGCTCCCCCCCCCCCCCTGCTTTCTCTGGATAGATAATTGTCCTTCCAATATTGTTCCCAATATTTTTGTTGAGTTTACTTAATTGTCAGAAAAAAAAAAGTAATAAGTATGATTTAACCACAAAGGGTTAGTGAACAAAACAGTCCACTTTTTTTTTTCTTGTTTCATCAAGGTTTGTCGCTAACCTATTCAGAATATCATGAATGATGCCATATGCCTGTAGAATAAAAGTAGTAAAAATATTGTTTTACACCCTGTAAATTATCCACTTTAAGAGGAATATTTTGCGTTACGCTAATAGTAGGTATACAATACAATAAAATAACGAACGGCCAAACAAAAACAAAACTGAACCGAAGAGAAAGAAGAAATAGAAAGAAAAAATGGAAAGGAACGGCAAGAACCTGTTATACGGGTCTTGTGCTTTGCGACGCTATATAATCACGTATGTCGTGTTTCGAGAAACAAAACAACAACTCTTAAAAGGAAGACGAAGAACAAGAAGAAAAAAAACAAGTGAAATAAATAAGTAACAAAACAGCATCTGTCATGGAAAGAGTCGATGCACCTATAACCATTACTATTATTATAACGTAAACGACGTATTTAGGTGGAACGGACTGTGAGAGGGGCCTACTTGATTGAGATGGTGAGTGTGTTTTTGCTGCTCGAGTGGACTTGGTTTGGTTTTTTTTTTGTTTTTTTTTTTGTGGGAAAAACTCGAATATTTATTTATGTCTATATTTTATTAAAGATCAAATGCATCAATACAAAACATGTGTATGTTGAATGGAATGGTTTAATAGTGGCTTTGCGGTAAAATAAATGTTTTACCCTCTACAGTTCTCGATGTACCTCACAACTCAACAGAATAACGCCTTAATTGGGCGAAAACTTGAACGTAATGTTAGGAAAAACGAATTATGTTGATCTTTTTTTTTAATATTGTGCAACAGAAGAAAAAATTAATGAACAATTAGGTAAATATCTAAAAATAATAGTTATAAATACCACATTACCTGATACGGTTTGAGGTGTTTATAGTCTTTAAATGCCAATTTACGGTCCAGCAAAAATTCAATTGGTCTCGAATGACTAGCGATCTCAACATTCTCCACTAATGATGTAAATGTCTGTAAACAAAAAAAAAATTCTTTTATTTTTGGCGCCCAACGTGTTTTATTAAACAAAGACAACTGTTGTGAAATGATTCGCAACTTTCACCATCATGGTATCTATCAATATACGTTGGCTCAAAAACATTTGAAATAGTTGGAAAATATCAGCTTACGACTAAAATAAAAATAAATATATAAGGTGTTACAAAAAAACATCCATATAGAATGCCATTTTCCATTTTTAATACTTATGTTCGATAAAGACACTGTCAAACTTTCCAATGATCTTATTTATTTTAAGAAACTGTAAAAACAACTAATCAAATCAAGAGTTACAATTATTGCAAAGAATGCAAGAATATCCAACATCCTGTATATTGAAATGTACAATATTATGTACGCATGTATTCTATTATAACAAATTGCAGATATCAATTAATCTTCAAGCAATAAAAATTGTGAAAATAGAAAATATAATCTAGCACTTGAAATTTATATCTTATATCAAATCAAATCAAATATTTATTTCGCCATCAATACAACAAAATCAAACAAACAAAATAACTGCAAACATAACAAACACATAGGCCGTCATTGCAGCTATAAAGGGTATTCGAGCTGTATACACTCTGTCCAAGATAAGAATCCGATAGCATTGGAATCTTGGAAACGGTAGGAGTTACACACGTTGTACAATTTAAACACCTTTTCAAAAGCAAAGTAATTTTAGCCTATGTCAGTCTCAACAGCATTAACCAACTCCCCTAAAGGGTCGTTTGGTCGATATCTAATCAGACTAGTTGTGTCGTCAGCAAAGAGGATTATATTTGACTCTTCTTGAAATTTGTATAAATCATTTACGTATATTAAAAACAATAAAGGTCCCAAAACCGACCCCTGGGGCACACCCCGTCCAACCCTTCGTCTCTTCGAGTATCGTCCCCCATACAAAACGTGCTGAAAACGATCGCTGAGATAAGAGCCAACCAAGGCAACACTGTCAACATCAAAGTTATAGTAAGAGAGTTTCTGAAGAAGTATCTTGTGTGAGACACAGTCAAAAGCCTTAGTGAGGTCATAAAAGGAAGCAAAGGTGTCACAGCCCCGCTCGATGCCATCCGAAACATATTCCAAAAGGTTATTAATTGCAAGAGTAGTAGATCTCTTATTACGAAAGCCATATTGACCTTGCATAAAGAGATTATTTGCTTCAAAATATTCAGTTATTTGATTTTTAATAATAGACTCAAAGATTTTCGAAAAAATTGGCAAGATCGATATTGGTCGATAGTTACTGGAATCATCAACCGATCCTTTATTTTTGTAGATTGGAAAAACCCTTGCCTCCTTCAAGACCGTCGGAAATACAGCGTCACCAATGCAATGGTTTATCAACTTAGTAAGCGGCACCACTAGCAGATTCTTTACAGTCCCAATAATCCTAACATTAAGCTCATAACAATCCGAGCTTTTTGTGTTTTTCATACCTGATAGTTTTTCACGTACTTCATTAAAGGTTATTGTTAAATTTAAAGCCATTTTCAATTCAAAATAAGTGGTATATCACACGTAATGGTTTAAACAAGTTTTCAGCGTTTTTAGCTGTTATTTGAAAAGATTCAAGGAAAATCGCCATATATAAAAAACGAGGTTGATGATGGTTTTTCACAAACGAAACGTTGTAGTGAAAATTTGTAAACGCTATCTTTTTCTCCTCAAAAAGTAACAATAAGGAAGTGCTTTTCATTTTTTTATATCTGTAAAAATAATATCAGAAATAAATAAAAACTAAAATCGCAAAAAATCGTTTTTTTTAAAAATTCCCGAAAACGGCTAAGTTACTTTACTTTTGAAAACACCATTTAAAAGGTGTTTAAATTGTACAACTTTTTCCTAATTTAAGCGACATTGTAAGTCCTACCGTTGCCAATATTAAAGGGCTTAGTTGTCAAGGTACAGGGTGTCAAAGTTTCAATTTTAACATTCAAAAACGCATTTAAATATTTTTTTCAAGTTTAGTGACCGATATGTTCTTTAAAAAAGTAATATTTTGACATAAACAATTTTTTTTTAAAATTAACCAGTGGCATTCTATAGGGATTAGTGACACTTTTTATCCCCCTATATTTTACGCCGCTGGAATAAATATATTTTTTTAATTTTTTTTAAATTCCCTGTTCATTTGTGTTTAAAAAAGTAATAACTTTTTATGGGTCTAAAGTGAACGGTTTTGCTTCGAAACAAAAGTGACAAAATGTCGTGTTACGTTATTATTATCATTAGAAATTGATATTTTACGTTATCAATTAATTTTTCATATTAAAGTATAAAATTCCTATGTAAATCTCAATTATTTCCTGGACATCCTGTATATAATTTAAATTCGTCTAATAGACAAAAAAAAAGACATTTTTTTATATCGAAATAAAAAAATGCACGCTTGGAAACCCACACCGAGATTGTGGTATACCCACCATTATTATAATTTCTGTTGCTCATATAACAGTCATAATAATACCTAATCTATAATAATACTAATAATAAGTATGGTGAATGAGTCATCGACCGCATTAAATTATTTATTATATTCTGACGAAACAACAAACAAGTATTAAGCTACATTGTTAATAGTTTAGTTACCTTGAATGTGAAATTAATGTTTCATTTAAATGTGTCTTTATTATTACACTATCTACTATTATAAATATACAGTGTGACTGACACTAATATAGAAAGGTTAGGTAAGGTCATAACACAATTTGATTGGAGAACTTTCAGAAAAAATCCGAATACGAATGAAAAGTTCCACGAGGTGTGGCTGAATTATCGTAAAATTTCGCATAAAATTTGGAAAGAGCGCTAAAATAGCAAGGAACGCAACTGGCTACCGGCACTATCAGAGAAGAATTCGCAATCAAATCAGAACTGCGAAGGAGAAATGGATTGAGGACCGATGTGCGGAAGCCGAACATCTTACCCGAATAGGCGATAGCTTTCATCTCCATAAAAAGATAAAAGAGATCGCAGGTCTGTACAAGAAAACATATTAGCAGAGTGCTTATTTGCAGTAAAGTTAAGTTACTGATGTTGACTGTTTAGAATATTTATTGACAACTTGTATTAGCCTACAACATATTAAAATATAATGTCACATAACATATACAGTGTGTATTACAATATACAGTGTGTATTCTAACAAAACACCAATAACCCACATCCGAAGTGAAGAAGAGGAAATAATACTGGACCCCGAGAAACTGCTGGAAACGTGGAAAACTTACGCTGCTAACCTTTTTGATGACCAGAGAGCGCAAAATCCACCAATCCCAGATGACAATCTACCGGACGGCCCATACATATTAGAGAGTGAAGTTCTTAATGCCATAAAGCTATCAAAAAGTGATAAAGCTCCACAACCAGACAACATGCTATCAGAAACCTTCCACCTCATAAGTGATCAAAACGTAAAAATAATAACTAGATTTTTTAATATGATATACGACACTGGAAACATCCGCACAGACTGGCTTCGTTCCACATTTGTAGCCCTACCAAAATCGAATAACGTACAAAGATATAAAGATTATCGGCTCATTAGCTTAATGAGCAATTTTTTAAAACTGCTTCTTCGAATCATGCACACTAGACTCAGAAAATGCGAGGAGGTAAGCGGATTTAGTCAGTTTGGCTTCAAGACAGGGTTTGGAACCAGAGAGGCCATCTCCAGCCTGCAGGCGTTGGTGCAAAACTGCCTTGATCAAAGAAAAAACGCCTTCATATGTTTCATCGACTATGAGAAGGCTTTTGATAATGTAAGACACGAACTACTGGAAATATATCTTCAAGAACTTGGATTGGAGAACAAAGATGTAAAACTGATTGCGAATCTATACTGGCACCAGACAGCTCATATACGACTTCAAAACTCAGTAACAACAGAGGAATTTGAAATAAAAAAAGGAGTCAGGCAGGGCTGCATTCTATCCCCAATGCTCTTCAACCTCTACGTGGAAAGGGTTTTTGCTGAGACCTGAAGGACCCATGGGTATTATAGTTAACGGTATTCCAATTAATAATACAGGGTGAACTATCACTCAGTACAAAAATTTTAACCACATGCTCAGGAAAGCATGCAAAACCCTAAAAAATTTGTTTCGGAATTTTTATTCAATGTTTACAAAATGGGGCAAATCCACGTTTTTCCCTGGTAAATCGGCGCCTATGACAATTATTTTTCACGACGGCGGCGTTGCCAATTGTAGAGAGGTGAAAATGAACATTTTTGTAAATAATAATTATTATACCTGATAAATAAATCCATCTTTACAACTGCAGAATTATACACTACTTCTTCGTTTTTGCAAACAACAAACTCCTAAACGATACTTTCGCATACTTATTGAATACATTAAAAACACAACAGGTTTCCGAGAAGTAGATACACTAAATGCACACTTATTTAATATTCGCTGATGCTGATTTATTTTAATTTAACGAAATATTAAACTATGATAGCCAGTTGTAGCGGCGCTGTCTTATAATATTTGATCAATAACAATCAATCTGGAATACTCCAAATTGTAGATAATTTCTACGTTTTTGCAAACTTCTAAACGATATTTTTGATTTTGAACACACAAACACTAACTAAACATTGCCCGTAGTACACTGAACCCCAGATAAGTAAAACTAGTACTTACTTACCTGGGACTAAAATGTAAAATGCCTGTTTAATTTTAATTTATTTAAATCCTTAAACGGGACGAAAATGTAAACACAAAAATAATAAAATATCGGTTAATAGGTTAATAACTGCCCGGGACACCTACTGTGCAGGCAGAGTGCAGACAACTTCGACGTCATCTGTCAACCAACAGCCTAACGTGTTGCCAAGTTTATAACACACATAGTAAGCTTTTTATTTTAAGTAAAAAAATAACTTATTCAAACTCAATGTGTATTGTGTATCGAGCCATATTATGCTACTTTTAAACCTTGACCTCCGCATGTGCTTTGCATGTGTACACGTTCGCAACAAATTCCTCACAACTTTCTCAGATCAGATTGGCTGATGTGGCATCTCACCTACCACTCGCACTCAATATATTTTCTATTGAAACACATTTCTGGACAAGTGAACTTGTAGCATTTGAATGAATGAATATAGTCATGTGGCTATAACGAACTGCCTCCACGAGAGCAGTGAACTATTGCAGAAAACTTTCTATGGGTGGATCAATTCCAGAAAGAAAAAAAATGTAAACTAATCGCTATATGAACTTAAAATCGGTCATCCTCAGACTTTTTCTATGGATCTGTCTCAAGTGTCAGAAGTCTACGAAGAACTCTTTGAAATTCTAAATTTAGAACCTAATGCGTTGGAAAAAATTGGGCCACAATAATTGTTTTATTAATCAGACAAAGCAGTCGAGGTCAATTAAATGATATTTTATTCAAAACATGATGTCACTGACTGCCCCTGAAAATAAATTAAATATTGTAATGTTTATTCGTTACACAAGTTTACTTATACAAGGTTTTTTAAATTTTTTTTTGAAAATAACGGTTTTATTTTTAATTAAGTCAAATATCTACCGATTTCTTTGAAATTTGTCAACTAACTAGATCAAAATTATTAGTAAATTTGCGCTAAGTACTGCTTTATTATTTATCGCATTTTTTGCCAGCCTCAGGCCAAGCCTAAAATAAATAAACTAAATAGTTCTGATTCATGCAATTTCACGGAATATAAATACACTTTAGCCCTATTATGTTCTAAGTAAGCTACTAAACATTGAAGTACAGGGTATTGTTAGTTACATTTTGCTGCCAAGTCTTGCCTACGTAAGCTTTGCTACCTATTCCATTTTGCCTTAACCTTTTTTGATTTACAAATTAAGACATTTATTATTGTTAAATAATATTGAATTATTTCGTAATTCATTGTAATATGTATTTTTACTATTTACTAGAGTGAAAATATTCCAATTGGTATAAAACATTTTTTTTTATTATAAGAAACACTCAAGCAGAATTAATAGACCAATTTATTATACAATATACCTCGTTTCACAACCACAAATATACTATATTTAATTAATGATAATTGTCTATTAACTGGATACCCTTGAAATAGTTTTTCCATGTACATGATGTAGATACTATCTTTGGTATTATACCGATAACTAGGATTTTATTTTAATAACAAACGCATTGAATTATATTTATAATCTTGTTTAGCTAAGATTAATATTAGGCAAATTGTGAAATCCAGGGACGTACAACACAGTAAATACACTAAACCAAAACTTGTTAGACGCGTAGCAAAATTTGCATTGTAGAAAATGAAAATTGCCTATGGTTTTCATAACGTCAAAACATATCACCTGACAATTAACGTCAAGTTTACAGTATTATAATTTTGATATTTTATTTCTCTTGAACCTTTTGACAATTTTTTCTTTTTATTTTGAAAACAAAACAAAAATACCCACTAAAAGTGGTGGACATCAAACTATTAGTCCAAGTAAAACTGTGATCGTCTAGATATCTAGTTAAAACACTTTCATTTTTATATTATTGAAATACTCCATTTTCTTACAAATATTTCATTTCGATGGCTTTTCGAAGCTCCTTCTTTTCTATAGCTCTAAAACTGCAATTTGTTGCGTAAAGGGATTTGGCTATATTTGTCTGCCCAATTCTTTCTTCAGGTCTTGTCAAGTTCGCACAACGACAGACTGCAACTTCCACTATTTTCACGTCCACTTCCCTTTTCACAGTTCTCGCTTCTCTGTTTCTTCGCCAACTGGATAATTTCATTCTGGCTAGTTCCAGGCTGTGACTGACAATCACCATGAACAGTTTCAAGATCAAGTCCACTGCTGGTGTTGATATCATTAGTTTTAGTTTTGCAGTTTTCCTAATGACTTTTTAGTCTGTCCACTAGGCCTTGCAATTTTTTACCACACTTTTTACATACTGCTTGGAAGGGTTCTTGTGATGTTTCAGTCTATTCTTCAACTACCACTGAACTTGAAAATTGCTGGTTAAAATTCGAGTTTTCAATACATATTACTGACTGCACTTGTTGCGATGCATATTCTGAATGCCTACCACAAGGCGCGTAACAAAAAAAAAAACAAAAAAAGGGCACGCAAAGCGCTAGTTCCAGTGTTGCCACTGTGATACTAAAATACCTAAACACAAATATAAGTTTTAAGTATAAATCATGATTTTTATCCCTGCTTGTACATTTATTTTAATTACATATTTAAATTTGGTTTTTTTAGTGTTTTTCTGTTAAATAAAATATTTTGTTTTTCTTATTATTATTATTTTCTTGGTTGTTGTTTCTCTGATTCGGGAAATATTCAAATAAATTACATTCGTGCATCAAAATGAACCAGATGATTTTTGCATTCAAAGTGGTTTTATTACAAAATGCAATTGTTGTAATATTTTGGTATATAAGGGCATTGTACTATTCATTGGCCTGCAACTTGTTTATATTAACACACTTCATATTCTACTTGGTGTGTTATTGTATTTCAATCATTATATCATATAACCCAAGATTGCTTTCTGTTTGGTTTTTGTTTATGTTAACTCTCTAAACATGTCAACGACTAATATTTTAAAAAAGGCTGAATGTACAAGTTTTAATTTGGATGCCGAAAGGGAAGGGAACTTTTAATTAGTCAGATGATTGTATTGTTAGAGAATAGTCGAGGATAGAAAAAGCTATTGTATTTAACGGATTAAATTCAATCATTTGTATTATTTTCGGGTTTTATTTGAATTTACTGTTATTATCCTTACACAATGCAATGCAAAATGCAAAAGTTTGTATAAAAAACCATGTTTCACACGATTGGTAATATTGATGCATTTGTGCAATAACTTAATAATTGTTAAATTATGTATTAAGTACTGCTATGAAAGTGAGAAATGAAATTACGTAATTTGCATGTAATGTCAAATTGATTTTTAAAGTTTTATTATGAGCACATTCATTAGGAATAAAGATTTAATAGATCTGTTTCTGATTTTAAGGAATAGGTACTAATGAAAATTTCACACCATACCAACCAAAAAAATTTATGTGCAATGTCAGGTTGGATTTACAACTTGATTTCAAATTTTTGCGAGCATAAATTATTCGTGGAAATATTGAAGAAAATTAAATTTCCCGAAACAATTTAAGCTCTTGTAATACTATTACAAGAGAGAATTTCCAGAGATTAAATAGGTATCACAGTAAAAATAACAAATTAGACTAAAACTAAATATTCCAATTTCTCTCAGTAGGTAAAAACGTAAAAACCTACTGGTAAATAACAAAATATGCATGTGGGTCACACTTCACAACCAAATAAAACATCTGGTTATCAGACACTCAGCAAAATAAATCTCTGTATAAACACAAATTTATGATATTATGCATTTTATACCTACACAGATTGTTTGGAATATATAAATAACATATCCTGACCCAAATAGAGCCAACAAAGATAATTATGTCACACCTTGCCACCAAATGGTAATCGCACATTTCCATTATTTTTCTAAATTATGTACAACCAATTCTATGAAATATACTTAGTTATTTCAGGTAAATGAATCATTCCTAAAAAATATTTAAATGCTCGCGCAATTATTAAACAATTTTGAATAGCTCCTTTGGGCTAGGGTTGCCAGACGGCCCGCTTTTAGATAAAATGTCCCGCCTGCCGTTCGGAATGTCCCGCATTTTAATTAATATATTAATATTTAAAACAAACATCGATTTTTTTTTTAAATCATGATTTTTATCAACCCTGCTTTTGACTAGCACACGGTATAAATTTAAAAAAAAATTCCCAGAATTCAAAAACGCCTTTAAACATTTTTTTTTTTAATTTCTTGACTGATATAGGTACTCTTTAAAAAAGTAATATTTTGACATAAACAATATTTAAAAGGATGTGTTTGGCGACATCTAGTTTTCGTTGGTAGTACGCCGAGTGAACAACAGTTCCTATATCGGCTGCCTGGGAGGTCTCTGACCCCATAAAGCAACTACCAACCCATAGATGCGCCTATACTCCCTTAAGCGGGATCGCCTATATTTGAAATGGGCTTGACAAACAGACAAACTCTCGGATTTTAAGTATTGTTTTGTTAAACAAGCCCATTTCAAATATAGGCGGTCCCGCTTAAGGAAGTATCGGCGCATCTATGTGTTGGTAGTTGCTTTATGGGGTCAGTGACCTCCCAGGCAGCCGATATAGGAACTGTTGTTCACTCGGCGTACTACCAACGAAAACTAGATGTCGCCAAACACATCCTTTTACATCTCTGTACCGTGTGGGGTATATACCACATTATTTACGAGAGTTTGGCTGTCAACTACTGACCGATCACCACTGATGAGTCGTGGATCGACGAAACGGCCGTCTGGTGAAAATATAGTGGTTGACAGACAAACTCTCGGATTTTAAGTCTTGTTTTGTTAAACAAGCCCATTTCATAAACAATATTTTGAAAAAATTAACCAGTGGCATGCTATAGGGGTTAGTGACACTTTCTATCCCCCTATTTTTTACGCCAGTGGAATTGAGTTTGTTGCATACATTTTATTAAAGAATTTCAGTTTAAAGTTCCACCGTGTGTAAATAGCACGTTATAATCTTCTTCTTGCTACCTCGATCAACTCTTTGAGGAGAATTTTAACAAAAATTCACTTGAAAAAAACAGTGGAACGTTTGCTTCTTACGACACTGCTTCGGCCATTATTAAATTGAGATTATGAGCGCAACAGTGTACAAAATGTGCCAGAGACACTCCTCTATGTTTGCCACACGTAAGAGCAGCCCCGTCGAAGGTTTGAGCTTACTGGAATCCTTGGTTAAGAGTGGATCTATTATCTACGGATTGAATACAGGCAGCAAACGCATCATGTTGCTTGGCATTTATAATCCCTTAAAATCCCTTAAAATCTGTCAACTAATATATCAAAGATACCGGGATTATCTGATTTATTTCTTGAGCTACCATGAGCCACGGACGCTACTGATTTTTATAGCGAAACTGGATTCATTTCTTTTACAGGTACAAAAAAGCTTGGTGTATCTATATCAAAGTTATTATGTTTTTGAGGGTTCTCAAGACGCTTTGATATATTTTTTGTTTTTTTTTTCAATTTCATTCAATCAAAGTTTAGCTTGGTATAGATGCATGCAATTTTTTATAACTAACTTACCAGGGCAGGCCAAAGTGCTCTATGACTGTATTTGAATGGATCCCTCCGTTCTGCCCAAACCACTAAATGTTCAACCAAGAACAATTGAAATAAGTTTTCCTTGTAGATGCTGATCCATTCCCTTCTATGCCATTCAACGTCATCATACTCCACCAACACCTGAAAATAAGAATTCATACACATTTTTATCTCTGACGAATAATTATTTTCTGATTTTAAAAATGTGGAAAAAGAGAGAAATTATGGGCCTAAATATCAAATAATAAATTTATCAAAAATGTTTGAAAGCATCTTAGATATAGGTAGGCGGTAAATTGTCTGATTTAAAGTGGTAAAAGGTAACGTCACAGTTTAAAATAATACACAGTTACTTCACCTTGTGTCGGCACGTTTGTTGTTCATGTCTACAAAGCAATTCGCCGCTCTTATAGTTATAGTATAGTATCTTGTAGTATATATAGATATAGTATATATAGTAGCGGGCCAGAAATGTACCTGGCCATGCGACGAGTTGATGCCGTTTTCAGCGTCTACTGAACCTTCTTATCTATAGTTAATATTCGATGGTACGTGGGTAATATATGTCCCAATATCAATGAAGAATTAATTAATAGAAATGCACAATACAATACAAGATTTTCATACACACTTGTACAAAATTGCTCAAACTTTCCTTCTGTATTATTCACAGATTCTACGTCACCTCATGAACCAAATAAAGTCTCGGCCAAGATATTGATAAACGTATTTTTATATAGGTACATTTCATTATTTTATGTTTTTATTTTATTTTTTTTTCTTCATTACATAGGTACCTCCATAATATATATTTTTCTCTGAATTTATCATTTTACATAAAGATACAAAAAAACAATTAATACATCCTGATAATTATTTATGCATTAAATTTTCCTACAAAAAGATATTATATGGCTCCAGAATGATGTGCTGCAAAAACGATTTTTGAGATATCTGTACCATAGTCTAATAAATAAATATAATATTTATTAGACTATGTCTGTACTGTCTCAAAGAAAATTTATTTATTATAGCTACTGTTATCTTATAAATTGTATTAGCTTTAAAGTTCCCAAAATTCAATTGCGCATTTCAGAGCAATATCCTGTTATTTTATAGCTACACCACGTATTCAGATTACTCTTTGTTTGCGTTAATTAGATTTATTAATATCTTATCTGTTTGTTTGTTTTTCCTCATTCCAGACCTGCTGTTAAATATCATACACAATTTATTATACTAGGTACCTATAGGTATAGTTTTTCCAAAGTTAATTTGAAATATATAAATTAAACGCAAATAAATATATGACTGAAACAAATAATTTTTATAGATACCTACTCTCTTCTTCAATAATAATATTATCTAAATATGTAGGTATCATAGATCATAGGTAGGTACCTAAACAAAAACAAATAGTACCTACCTACCTTTTTAATCAAATAATTTATTAATGACCATCATAGGTACCTAGGTACGTAACCCTGTCATTGCCATGCCATAGCCAATATTAATAAATTTACTATTGCGGCAAAAATTCCGTTGATTATTTAATTTAAAACCATTATATTAAAATTCAACTTCTACGTATAACGCGCCAGGCCATATAAACTAACCAACCAGTCGAAATTTGCATAATGCATGTCGACATCCCATATCCAGGCAGCCATGTGTACTTATATTATGTATTTATATAACTATGTGACTAGAGTGTACATAGAGACTCACAAACAAAACACGATCGAAATAATGTATATAACCTTAAACATACTCAATGGCCGAGAAACTAACATAAATCCTAGCAGATGACAAAACAATGTCGAGGTCCTGGAAGCAATAATAATTACAAACCATGTTTTTTTTTCGTTTTGCAATATGATATAGTTTTTGAGAGTAGAAATATTAAAGAATATCATATGCTTCAGTCAGAGGCTAGAAGGTGGATCTGCCTGACAATGGACACTACACAAATTAGCTTGTCTCCAATCGACGGCAAAATGCTAAATTTACCGAAAGTCGGTCAGCATTTACCTGCCTAGACACCAATATGATCACTTTGCTCCCTAAAGCACTTAAAAATAATAAACAACTAGGTAAATTGTTTGACATTTTCTTGACAAAAAAAAAATATACGATTTATATTCCATTAAATCTTAAATATGTAAAGATTTAGGTGTTTGATTGTTCCTATAATAAAGTTTCGGTACAGTATACAGACAATTTATAGAACAAAAATGGAACTGCTAGGTTTAGGAGAAAAACAGCCTTAGAGGAACTTAAGAAGAAACAAGTGCTATCGCAGTGATATTTTCATTCAAAAATATAAGCAAGGAGAGTGGTCAATTTAACTCCACCTTCTCCAAGAGTATCAGTATGGAAACCTCTTCCCCTTGTCCCTGCTATTGTAACGTTTCAATTTGATAAGGCGAGAAAATTTGAGAACAAATGAAAATATCTATTTAGAAACGTAATAAGACCTATTTTGATTGGGAGAACAAAGATTATGCCAGAACGGAGTACTAAATTCAGGCTTAACACAAGGAATCGAAAGACAGTAGTGCCAGACCCATCCCAGATTACGGAACATATAGATTATACATACCTACCTAAGAAAATGAAATTAGACAGATATAGATATACTTATATTTGAAATAAATTAATCTATGGCCTAGAAATTTTGTGATTTGTAGGTATTATGCATGCCTTTTAGGATCCTTCAAATCAGCGTCTTATACGTACGACGCGACCTATTATAACCAACAAAAAATACCTAAAAAGTAAAACAAATGCTACAATTTTCTCTCTTCTTAGTATGTACTAGTTACCAACAGAGATACAAAACAAATGACAAGGAGAGAATAAAATAAATGTATATACAGAGCTTCGCTCGTTCGCTTGTTTTATACATGATATTAAACTTTTTAAAGGTCGAATGAAAGTCAAACCATTCATGCCGGGTGTATACGGATAGGCGTTTGTTGCACTGGCTGCCTATTATAGGGAGTTATATAAATTATATACAATATATACCTAATGTTATTATTTTATATAATATAAAAACCGACAGATAGATAGGTACATAATATGGATGTACCTATAGGTAGTTAAAACTTCATTATGGTGGATAGGTACGTACCTATACATCAGGTGATTTTCAGATAAACCACATGACCTTTGAAATAGCAGTTTGCTGAAGGTCCTCAGTGTAGGTATATGTAGTAGGTACGTATGTAGCTTGGATATCAGCTAAAGTTTCTAGTAGCATTAAAGTGTTTCAGTTTCTACTTATGCGCCAAAGTTTCAATCCAAAAATCAGTAAACCTATATAGGTAGGTATGTCGGGGAGATTTATTTAATTTTCCTAGGACTTGAACGATTGGAAACCTATCATACACAATACCTCCCAGACGCATCTAGCTACACAAGTCATTGCTTGTAGAAGTAGGTATAGTCTTTCTAATCTTAATTTAAAATCATATAAAAAACAACTCGATATCCCTTTGTAATGTCAATACCGACCTCAGCCGTCCATAGGCGTACCCTTTTAACTTTTCATAACAATACATGCCCTACAATATTTTAAAAATCCTGTATGTAGGTATTAACAATTAATGATACATGTATAACTGTTTTGCCACTTGTCTAAGTACCCTAATTTCAATAACTGCTAGGTACATGAGCTCAACTTGCAAACATGTAGGTAGTTTTCAGGCGGGAATTGTGATTGTTAAGTCAGAGAAAGATGGAAATTTACTGTTAACGAAGAAACCTGTTTTAAATTGGCGGAAAACTCAAATTATTATTAAAAAAGACTCAACTGCCGACTACTAGTGGCGGCCGGCTTACTAGCGCACCCACCCTATAAAGAATGAAGAATAAAAAAGAAATGACAACAAAACAAAACAGATAGAGAAAAAGTTGGCGTCGAGACTGCTCTGCCGGCATTTAATGTCAGACCCATATATTATTTTGGCAGCAGTTCTATATACAGAAACCGTGTAGGTACGGTACCTATATTTTCATCCTTATTCTGTTTGTTTCATATCTTTTAATTAATGACCAACATTTTTTGCATTCTATTCCATTACATTGACGTCTTACCTATATTATAATTTAAAAATAGGATTGGACTACCTATCATTAAAGATTCTCGTATATACCACCAAATATTGAATGTTATGCATTTTGGTTCTTTTGAAGACAATAATCTTATGAGTATTTAGTAAGTATAAACATATTCTAAAAACGCTTAACTTAATACCTATTAGCGTGTTTACTGTTTATGGCAAGAGGATATTCCTCTCGCAGTGTTTAACAGTTCTTCTTATAGTTGTATATATCAGGCTATACGTGATCACAAAAAATGTAAGAACGAACAGATAAAGAATGCCAAACGTATCTATTTAAACAGTGCAAGTCTATGCGCTGTCTATGAATGTTAATAGACCAATCACCTCGTCTCTACATCCATATTGTTAGTATCATTCACTGAAAAACTGCTATCACTAATAGCAATGGGAATTATTAGTTTAGAAACACATCCATATTGTTAGTATCATGCACTGAAAAACTGCTATCACTAATAGCAATGGGAATTATTAGTTTAGAAACGATATTATTCCCAATATGTACTTATTTTCACCTTTTTCTTTACCACTAAAACTAGACCCCGAATCAAAGTTGACAATCCAATAACAATGTCAGTGTCACTTTGTTATTACGTAAAAAGCAAGAGGCCTCAAGGATAAAACATGGTTTAAATTTTCGGTCATGAGAGGTTTTAGACAATTTTATTTGCTTTGTCAATTTCGTAAGATGATCATAAATGTAATTAATGACCTTGAAATATCACATCGCAGAATACACTTATGCGATTCTTAATATTTTATTGAGCGAGATTATGCAATAGTGTACAGGCAAATACCAATATGTTTATTATAAATATGAGTCAAAAGCACGCAGCTTGTTAACCTTCAAGAAGTAAAACGTAAATTACGCAGGTAAAAACCAATTTGAATACTAATTTATGTTTATAGAAATAAAAAACATGAAAAAGTGTTAATAAAATATAAAAATGCCGACGGTGTGGTGAATTTCTACAGAATGCAACAAAATAAATTTAAGACAATTAGAAATTTCCTTTTTTCCCATCACCTCAGCAGAACTATAATGTGACGTGATCATCTTCTACACAAAAGGATAGATAATTCCCATAGGAACAACGTATCCCAAGGACGAATGGTCGTGACGTGTTTATCAGTGCGGGATTTTTCTTCAGATTTTTACTTCTTAATTTTTATTGCATTTTACCGTTTTAATACCTAGTGATAATAAACTTTGGAAGTTATATAGGTACCTACTATCTTGGTCAACGCAATTTAGACCATGTCTTTTTATACACTAGGGCTGGAAAATAACAGACAATTTTAACGCACACCTCTTTGTAAGTCCATCCATATAAACGTGTCTAATGATGCATCCACCCTGTATATCAAAATATTCATTTAATGTCTAATTATTATTATTCAAGGCCTTATTACTATATAAGGTAATGCTTGAGTATACAATATAAACACAAATATCGGTCAGCAGCATGTTATTTCTTTAAATAATGTTAAAAAAATCTACATCATTATTCATTCTTGTATAACAATAATAATAATTACAATTTTCATATAGGTAAGCGAGATACATACTTATAAGGCAGGTAATACCTACTAGGTATACCTACAGAGCTGCTAGTGAATGGTGAAAGTTAGTTAATAGGTATATGTACCTATATGAGCGTAATATAATATGAAAGCAGAAAAGTATTTGCTCGTCAAGGTGTAGGTAGGTACACAATAAAATGAATCTTATCTGAAATACCTATAGTAGGTACCTACCTATTATATTGAAGATATCAATATACAGTGATGACCAAAAGTAGCAGTCACGCATAAACTTTTTGGAAGAAACGTCGCTTTGACCATATCAAATATTGTTCGAATCTTATGGAGAATCAAAAAAATTAAAAATATACAGGAGGTTCCACAAGAAAAACGTATTTATGCAATGCGTTTATCTCACTACAGGATCGATCCTGTATACCATCTGTATACCTACTTTTCTGTTACGTCAAAAAACGGGCAACTTAAAACCAAAAGTGATGTGCGAGCAATTCTTCAAAAAAAAAATTCCTTCAAATTTTATCGAATTTATGTGTAACTTTTCGTCCTCACTGTAGGTATACCTACTGCAAATTGGTTGTAGAATTTGTTATTTGTTCTAAAGCAATAATAAAACTTTGCATTTATGGCAAAAAGGAACGGAAAACTATTAAAATTATCACTTGATATAAAGCATTTTGAGCTTAACTAAATTTTAAAAAGTCGCCATAAAAAACTAGGACATTCACTGAACTGAAAATGACAGAAAATTGAATTGTAAACATGCTTAATATTTTGACTCGCGACTAACTGGCTAAGGACGTAAAGAACTGTTTTTACTTTTGTCATTGCAAATCAATACAAAAAATTCACACTTCAATTTAATGACATGACCTTGAATGTCGTAGTTTTTTGGTGACGACCGTACATACCTAGTACCTACGTAAGTTTAAGACAGGAATGAAAATTGCTGATATTTGTCATTAAAGGATAACGCCTATTGATTAGAGGTAATGTTTTTTCTTACTAACGTGCAGAATAGGTGAATTGAACGAAAACCTACCTACTCCAGTATTAAAAACACGGAATTCAAACATCTCTCGGATAAAATATACCTCTCTAGGTAGGTCTACCTATCTAGTTAAAAATATCTCGCGTGACCTTGCCCAATGAACTCCAACCGCGTAGGTAGTTTTTTTTAATATACCGATCGCATGCAACAAATCTAATTTTCCGTGAGTGTAGGTACCTATATCTAACTAGGTACTAACTATTTAGTATACGAGTAAAAAAAAAATATGAGCTAGCAATATCAAAAAACTTAGCAAGATCGAAAGATACCTACAAATCAGCAAAGTGAACCAAACTTCCCATCTCTACTACAAATAACATTAAATTTTTTGTTTTCACATTAGTATTGAGTAGAATCGAATGTTTTCAAAAAATCGAATTCTCTGCATCTGAATTGGTAGGTATAAAAATCGGATAATCATTCGAATTATTTTTTTCACTTATCAATAGTCTTAATAGTTTTAACGTTTAAATTTTTATATAAGATTATTTTATTGTTGTTAGGTAGGTAGATAATTATCGACATGTAATCTACATGTGACAGAACATTACTATAAATATCATGGTCATGGTAGGTACCTTAAACTTACAATGTACAACAATCAACAACCATAAAACTATGACTATATTGTAACTTATATAATTCAACGCTTCGCTGCTAGAGCGCGCCATGCGACAGGTAACCCACATCAGCAAAGATGGCCGCTACATATCTTACCACGCCCCCGGTTTCGTTGAACTATATGCTCCGCCTTCACGCTATAAATCACCATGAGAAAGATAAGCGGGAAAAGCACGAACATCGCAATATAATACTGCAGAATGTGGCAATAATTGTTATTTCACATGCGTTACTATGACAACATGCGCACACATTACAATAACAACGGCAGCCATGTTGCGATATGCGCTTCCAAGTTATATTCCAATTTCCACCTGTCATTCGTGTTATTGTTGTACATTATTTGTGATGGATTGGTATTACTGTAAACAGAAAAAAGGTATTGTTTTTCCATAATAGACAAGGTCGTTCCGGATATTTGTGTATTGTGTGTGTGTAGTGCTTGTTGTATACCCACCGATAGATGTTATATAGGTACATCTATTTAGAACAAAGCAGTGTTATATACCTAGGTATCATACTTTTTTGCTTTATATCATCTAGGTAGGTATCTATCTACGTACCTATTTTGTGCGTAGTTACGCAATCGATATTTAAAATATTGAGGTATTAGCCAGAAATGTGACAAAAAATGTTTACAAATCTAGAAGCCACGTGTGTCATATGATAATAATTCAATATTTGTGATAACATTTTACACTTCTCTAAGTATTAAGTATCTAGTTACGTAAACATCAAGCTACCTACTTAAAGTTTATATAAAAATAGCTTTTATAGGTTTTTAATATTAATTGTTTGTTACGCAAGATTAATTTTATGCGTATATAGGGGTAGGGATGCTAAAATAATAAAAAGTATGGATACCAATACCGATACTTGTCTAAAAAGTATCGATACTATTAGGTATCGGTATCGAAACTGTACACAACGCTTTCAACAATAAAACTGTTGAATTATTAGATTTTGTGTTACATAACATACAGTGGTCGCCAACCAAAAAAAAAACTGAAGAAAATAATTAAGAAATGGTGTGGCAGTATAATATACAATAATTATTTTCGATACCGATACTGCTACGAAAGTATCGATACCAACTTGGAATCGTTCTAAAAGTATCGATATCAAAAATACTCGATACTGCAGCAAAAGTATCGATACTCTCAAAGTATCGAAGTATCGTTATCATCCCTATATAGGGGCGTAGTTTCATTGTATTTGTGTACTTACCTAACAAACGCGTTCTGTGACATGTTGGAATGAACTTAACGTAACCCTTTAATGTAAGTGTCAAAAAAATGAAATGGGAGATATCTTCTCTATAGCTTAACGTCTTTGCTTGTAGCGTACCTAGGTACCTACTATTTTTGTTTTTAAACGGTTTTGCAAATAGTAGGTACCTATATGTAGGTATATTGTGAAGTAGTGAAAGCATCTAGGTACTTTGGGGTCAAGTTATTCGATGCTAAAAGCAACTCTGCAAAAGTTATCACGAGAACAGAGACAGCAATTTACTACTGAAGCACCAGCTGTAATTTGTTTGTTATTACTTTTAGATTGCTTTAATTAATATTTGGTAGGTATCGCTGGGCCATGCCGACGCGTTTTAAGTCTAGTTCAACATCAACAACAAAAGTTTATAAGGCAAATGAACAGTAACTTGTAGATCTCGAGAGTATTTTTAATAGTTTTTGTGGAAGAATATAGGTACTTCTAAATAATGTATATTTGGCCCAAAATGTTTAAATTCCTAATTTAACGGTGAACATTAAGGCGGCCGGTCACTGGCATAACAATGATCCAATGGATCAATGGGCATGTTCTCAATTTTTATTTCCTTCCTTTACAACCTTACTTATTTCGATATATATTCTTCTCTGCCATCACTATATAATATGAAGGGAGCTGAATCGCCGTACCAATAGTCGACCGGGGATAAGTCCAATAATATGTCGTTTATGCATGATCAAACTTGACGAGTCATTATTTGGCCATAAAATTCCAATTTATCTATTTCCGACAATGTCAAAGCAACAAAAACGAAAGGAACAGTTATACTACGAAGAAAGTATGCGAAATGCTCTCGAATTGGTAAGAAATTGCGCCACAATAAGTGCTTCACTATAGGGCCGGATTGCAGAGAATTCACGAAGAATGGGCCCAAATCCATACCTAACCACAGAAAATGAGAAAAAGGTAGTTGATTGGATAATCCAATTGGCAAAATGTGGATTTCCCATGCAAAAGCCGGAATTGTTATCAACCGTTCAAAAAATCGTGGTTGGCGAAAAATATTAAGGCTCCAAAAAAGAAAAGTGAAAAAACTGTCATTTACAAGTTGCTCAGCTGGTAGAATGTCAATATTTTGTAATGATATCGGAAAAACAAAATTGTAAAGTAAAACACTTTTACCTAGGTTTATAGGTACTAATTTATACCTAATGCCATTGTCCCCATTTGCAAGATATCAGAATGTTCACTCTATACCTAGGTAGATAGGTATTTGCTCTATAAACAACAAGTTTGAATACCTATAATACGAATGTGGACTGTGCAACGTCACACATTTCTCAAGGTGAGCCGTTCTTTCAACACAGGGCATTATTGCCTGGTACCTATTAGATAGATAGCTGGGTTTATTACAAAACTTCACATTCAATATCAAATAGGTACATAATACAAAATTTTGTAGGTAAGGCTTAGGCCTAGTTAAACTTTATCCATTTCATACAAATAAGAAAGACACATTATTTGTAAGTAGGTACCTACCTACCAAAGCTAATTGCTATACGACACCAGTTTATATTTGATTGCAATCGGATTTTGAAATGACATAGGTAGCCCGAATACATGATTTGATTATTTAAAAAAAAACAAGTTGATGACGCTTTTTCAAACACGAAACGTCGTTGTGAAAATTTGTAAACGCTATCTTACTCTCCTCAAAAAGTATCAATGAGAAACTTGCTTTTCATTTTTTTATATCTGTAAAATTAAAATAAAATTGACATAACTAGGTACGAGGTGCAAAAAAATAAAATTAGTATTAACAAATAAGAACAAATTAAGTATGTGTTTGAGTTAGGTATACCAATTTTTCCTCTCTTTTTTGTTTTCCTATAGGTACCTATTTCACTTCTTTACGTACCTATTATGGAAGGCAATAAAATTTTAAATGTCCCATCAGCTGTGTTACACAATAAACCTCATCAATATGCAACCTATTTCACTTCACGCTCAAAGGATTTTTTCCACAACAGACAGACATAGCATGCGGTAAAGAAACAGGGAACAAAGCACGACAGGTTGATCTATATTTTAAAGGGGATGTAACCATATCGATTCGTTGTGCTCCGGTTCAGCGTTTAAATAAAATATCTCTGGCATTCACATAGTCGACTATGGTGTAGATGAGAAGGGCTAGCTATATATAGGTAGTTCTAGCATAGATAAAACCAACACGCCCTTTACTAGGAATATTATAGGGGGTCTTATAAATAAAATAATAATAATAAAAAGTTAGTTGAACTGAGATGAAAATGTTTTTGAATCATACAGAGTATGTAGCCACCATTTTAAACAACAAGAATTTGAAGTACTAGCACAGCTTTTTTTAGACAAGCCATGAACAAGTAAATTTGGCAACGTTGAGAACCAGTCGATGTGTGTATGTTTACATTGTAACCCGCGGTCTAATTAAATCAGTGCTTATAAATATATCGTCTAAATTTAATAAACCAATAAGAACAGTTCAGGGTGGTTTAGGCTCGGGTTTACGTGCTTAAAAGTTGACAAAATTGGAGGGTATGGAAAAAAAATCGATATTTTTGGCAATAAAAATTTTGAGAAATTAATTTTTCTCCGAAGATCATTGATTAAAAAACTGCATAGAAATAAAATAAAAAAACTTTTCTCAAAATTGGGATAGAAATCACGGACTTTTTTAACACTTTAGTATACCTAGAGGTTAATTTTTAGTAGGGATATCTGATTAGTTGTGCCCTCTACTTCTATCTCAGCAAAAGACAACCCCCATATTTATCATCGCATTCTGCTAAACAATTTTTAGTAGTTATTAAAATGCTACAGATCTTTTTCCTTGGTGATAACTCCGTTTCTAGAAACTAGGTCAATTGAGAAATTAAATGAAATTATGCCTCATACCTTCCCATCTACTGCAGTAGTAATTTTTTACTTTTCTGTGGTGTTTTTAATTACGAATATAGTTAGTAGGTAGGTATAATGAGGCATTTCGACTTCTTTTGATGAATATTTCGCAGTATGTCTTACAAAAAATAAGTAGAGAGTAAACTAAATATCTACCTATAGGCCTAAGTTTTGAAATAATAATTTTAATAGGTATTACGTTTCTAATTAAAAAAATGACTCATATTCAGACAATGTCCTAATGAATAAAAGAAATGTTTAGTTTAGTAAGTTATTTTCTTTCGTATATACCTAGTTAAGTTCATTTTACAGTTAAGACGAGTTATTTATTAATATATGTATTATAGCCTTGTAATATATATATATAGCTGTCATGGCCTACGCAAAATAATAGAAATTTCGAAAAATGTCACTTTAAAACCTAAATATTTGAAAATTATATAGTGTTACAAGAAATCCCTTTGGGATTTCCCAGTCGGTTTGTGGTAGTTTTATCTATGAAAAAAGTCATTGAGGTTGCAAAAAAAAATAAGTTTTTCCTACAAATAATGGTTAGTTAAGTCGTTGCGGCATGTCAACAAATAATTTCATCAAAGTGTATGGTGATAACCCTATTTTATATGATTGTACACTTATCTTCCGGTATATATTCTTTTTCAATTTCCATTCTGCCTTTTACAGTAATATTTTTGCACATTTTTGGAAATTATTGTATTTACGTTGTTTCACTATAGACAGTATAGTACATGTTAATTATTATGACAGATGGATTTATGTTATAATTTGACACTATGGAAAACCTCTACTTCTTTGGTGGTGGAGTTCAGTGTATTTGCATTATTTTTTAGATAAGTAAGCATCAGTTTTGACTGAAAATTTTCATATAAGGTTTGTTAGCTAGGTGCTTCCAATACAAACAATTATTTATTGATATCGAAATATTTTTGTGTGGGGTAGCTGTCACAATTTATAGGACATTTGGAATAGTGATATTTATAAAAGGAACGTAGTATGTGTGAAGTGAGTCATATTTTTAAAGATTAATACTTTTTCAATAGAATTTACGAATGTGTACGTCATTCTTTGACACGACTGCGACTAAAAATACGAAATTGCTTCTCCCATATGTTTTTCTAAGAATATAGTCATGAAAATGGTTTTCAAAGAAAAATCGACAAATTCCAATATAGTTGCGCCTCTAGTTTCACATCATAATTTGCTAATATTTCTAACGGTGGTGACACTTCTAGTTTCACGTCATAATTTGGTTTTGGTAAGATGTTTTTTACTAACGACAGACACATTGCTTGTGTCAAATAGTTTATTATTATTTTCTTTGTTTACATTAATAGCCTACGAGTTTTCGGCATTATTTTTATGTTTAAGATCAATTTCCATCAACATGTTGTATATTGTAGTGTTATAAAATGGGTATTCCATATACCTAGTTGTAGTAAATTTAGAAGTTGTCATTGTGTATTTGAAGTAATATTACTGAAAAAGTGATAATAACCTAAAGTGACAGTGTCATGAGAGCCGTCAGATGGGTGGATGTGATCATATATTTTTCAATAACTGCTGGATGATATCTCCCTCTGCGTCGCACACTTAAATTAACTGTGTAGATGTAATTAAATTAATTAATTAAAATAGTGTGGCCGCATTAAATCCCCTTGAAAAGTACCCGTTGGGATGCAGCAAAAAACAAATTTTCCATATGGACCGATCTGCAGCTTTAAGTTAAGTCACATAGATAGCGGTCATTTTTTGCAGGTTTTCGACGACAAAGAATTCATGAATGACAAACCAAATTCTTTTAACCAAAAATATATTGGGTGTTCCATTAGGAAAAAAAAAATTCTACTTAAAACAATCTAATAAACCCAATTTACAGCTTCTTGATAAGTTACCGGATATAACCGAGATACGAGGAGGGTCCCAAAATCCAAAGTAGGCTACAAAACTGACATTTCACGACATTTAAATAATCGCCCGTGACACCCTGTATATGAAAGATGCTTCTTCAACGAGGATTGTGTATTTCTTCATTGATTTAATATTTAGAATTGACCGATATACAGCTGCAAAGAGATGACTAGGTAAGTGTTTTTCTCTATTATTTCTACAAAGTTTTTTGTATGAAAAATTGGTTTACATTTTTCCCTGGATGAAACTCCACTGGAATCATCAGGTAGATAAATATAGGTAAGCATAGAGTATATTATATATACACTCGCATGTTGGCAACTGTGAAAATATCCAAGGAGTTAAAAATAAAACAGCGTGGCCTGTTTTTTTTCTACAATCCAATGCGTTTCCAGACGATCATTTTTAAAATCCATCTCCACGGCAAACATAGTATTTATATACCTACTTATTCAAAAAATCATACCTAACGTACCTAGGTACCTAGTTTTTTCAAAAAGGGAATGAAAATAAATATTAATTGCATTTTTGCAAGGCTATTTCTAAATTGACACAAAATTCTTCAACACTTACTTAACTTAATCTAGTACCTATCTTGCTTTAGTAAATTCGAAGTACACGTAAATAAAGAGATGCAATTTTTCTTAGACACCTTAGATTGTATAATAATAATCTAAGGTTAAAACACATTAGGTATATTATAATGCCTGCAAGACAAGAACACAAAATATGGCAGATTATGTTAACAGACGAGATCAAATTAACTCAGGGTGTAGGTACCTAGAGCGATTTGTAAAAACTGGAAGAAAGAGAGACCTATAGGTACCTAGGTATACAGGGTGAACTATCACTCAGTACAAAAATTTTAACTAGACAGGACAATGATATTATAAAGGACTATTTGCATGCCAAACGACATGCGCAGTCAGTGTCATTAAGGATAGTTTCTTAGGGCTTGAATGATAGCGTTCTATAGTCCAATACCGAGCAAAAGCATAAAAAAATTGAAATTTTTTCCTTGCCTGAAGGGTTGTGAAATTTAGACAGGACAATGATATTATGAAGGGCTATTTGCATGCCAAACTACATGCGCAGCGCAACCCAACCCAACCAAAAACTCGGTTATTCGAATTTTTCACATAAATTTTGAGGTTATGTGAAAAACGTGTCTATACAAAAGTTGTAGATCTTTTTACTACCTACAACTTTGCTATTAAACTTTTTCTCATAGGACTTGCAGTTTTACCGGAAATCGAGATTAACCGTTTTTTACCCTTAAGGACCAGTTTTGTACTAAAATTTTCAATCTCGAATTTCTCGAAAACCTTTAAGTTTTTCGAGAAATACCATATACCTTTTTTATGTAAAACACTTTATTTTATCACATTTCTGACACAAAATGACTAAAAACCACAAGAAAAAAAAGTTAGGTTATAATTAAGGCAATTGCCCCCCCCCCTTTTACCCGCCTATGGTCATCCATTTTTATTCAATTTCATGTCAGTTTACGACATTTAACCAGATGAATAAATATGCTAAATTTGCTTAATTCACCTTAACTCGTTTCGAAAATATTTCAAAAAAACCGTCCTCAGGCAGTCATCTTTGTAAATAGGGACTTTTCAAAAAATTACAATTTAGGTTTTTTTCATGATTAGATGTCCTTAATTCGCTCACAAATTTTGACTACCTGTTTTAGAAACGTCAAAAAAAATAATATGCTAATTATTTATGTTATTTTTACAGTTATCATCGTCTACCAGGTACTGACCGTCTACAGCTTCTTCAAACAACTGAAGAAGCTAAACTTCTTGTTTTACATTTATATATATATGAGTTATTTATCGATTATTTTGATTTAATTGTATTACATGTTCTAATAATAATAATTAACTAGAGGTAAGTAGAGAAAAATAAGATTTAACAGAATCGCCTTTCAAAAAATTTCCAACATTTTTATTAAGGCTGAAAATAATTTTTTTGTAAATCACGTCCATATAATACTTATATACATGTCCAATGGCAATCGAGTATTTCTTATAAAAACATAGGTGATATTATTTGGCATAGAGTCATTTTTAAATACATAATTCATAGTATTGTATTCTGGTGCAATGAGCGACAATATGTCGTCCAGGCATTCAACTGATCCACATCTCCCCTAGGCGGTTTATAAATGACTGAAACAATGAACACAGTACGTCCAAGGCAGATCTTGAGCCACATATGCTCAATATTATTTTGAATATTAAATCTTTGGTCAATATGAATTAGTTCAGTATGAAAATGATCTTTAACATATACTTCTATCCAATCTATAGAACCTATAGCCAGGCATACTCACAATGTTATGATTTCTAAATCTAATAGGTATTTAAGTTATAAATATCAGATCGAAACGTGATTTTATTATATAAATAATGACGTTTTCTTTTGGTCAAAATGGAATTATATTTACGGCAGAATGTAGCAACTTTCTGCTTTGCATTGAAAGCCATTTGGTGGATGCATTTGTCTTATATTTTCTAATACCAAATATATAAAATTCAAATTTGTTGGTAAAGAAAATATAGAGTGCGGTTTATTGTAATGAAAAAATTAAGTACAAGCGGGATAGTACCTCCTGTGTGATGGGGAAATTTGTCTAGTTTAGCGTCCCTAGTGAAATGAGTTGCGAGCCGCCTCTGACCTATCTATACATTTTAGGTATATAGCGGGAATTCATCCTGTTTTTTATCGAATTTTAATTAAAAACAAAATTCTACATGGTAAAGAAAGAAAACCGTTGTATTTCGAGGTCATCCACAATCGCGTTGTTGTTTGTTGATTGCATTATTATTGCCGTGTTATTACGTTCACCTGAAGCAGCGATGTCAGATGGACGTTTTTTTTACTACTACACGAAACAAGTATTAGCTTCCTTTGATAGTTTTCCAAGGCTGGACATGCAAAGTATTTATCTGAGAAAACTCACTCGACAGATGTAACAAAAGAATGGAATATTATGGAGAAGCTATTAAGTTAAAAAGTTCAGCAATAATGCATTCTCTTTATTATACTCTAATAATACAAAGTGTGTGCGTATGCTTATTTCTGACAACCACTGAACTGAGTCAGTAGACTATCTATGCCAAGTAGTTAAGACTTTAAGTCGCTGGTGCTGGCAGTCGATGACCGCGGTTCGGATTCCACGCTAAACTACTTACGCTAGACGCTAGCTGTATGTCCAGTTCATGACAAAAAACAATAAACAAGAAAAATACTTCAGATCTAATTAACATATCGAAGCAATCCTATTTGATATGATATGACATCACTATTATATTCCTGTGGTTCTATGACGTACGTAGTCCCTTAATGTCACTGTCAAACAAAAAAGTGAACAAAATTGCTTCTATATAATACTGTTTACATCAAACTCAGTAAAATATTCACTATGATGTTTATAACTTCTAAAAATATTGAAATCATAATATAGGTAGGTATTATATATAATTTTTAATTGGTTTCACCAAATTGATGCTCTAAGCAATAAGTTTAACACAGTCTGTGTTAGTATTAGAATCATTTCAAGATATTTAAGTTTTAAATGTAAAAAAAACTATACACTATGCCAATTTTGAATCCCTTTTAAGATTTGCCATCATCTTTTGGAGGGGTCGCTCAAAAATTAAGAACATCTTCATTATCCAGAAAAAGTAATTATTAAATATGCATTGGAATGAAACGTACAGGGGCAAATTTTAAAAAATAACATATTAACAGTGTTTTTTCAACATCTTTGATGTAAAATGTTAGTTTTCCAAAGCATAACAATGAATTTAAGAATATTGGACAAAAGACTGTTTTCAATAAAAATAGGGAGTCTTTCTCCGATTAATAATATCATGGACATATGTAACAGGTACATAGTTGAGAATGACTTGGATATGTTTAACACATCTCTAACACTAATATTGGGAATGTTAAATGATAATGCTAGGTTCTGATGTCTGTGTGGGGTGTTAATGAGAATACTTTTACATAATAGTTGATGTTCTGTCACATTACTTTTTCCTTTTTTTTTCTTTCTTTCTCATTTGTTATTAGATGTGTAAGTGATATTATCATTATTATTGTTGTTGTTTATTATTGTAGTCTTTGTTACCACTTTACATGTAATTACCACTTGTGGTGTTTGTAGGGTTATTTGAGTAAATAAATAAATAAATAAAAATAAATAAATTTGATTTATCACAAAGTCATAAGTATCTTTAAACGTAAATTAAAAGGGCTTATTAACACTCAGCTAAGACTGAATAAAGAAATTTGAATTTGAAAGTGGAATTAGAACTACACACAGCAAGACGGAAAATACATCTTCAACTGCGACTACATCAGGGTCTATTGTACCTAGCAACTAATCATCTGCCGGCAACACATTAAGAGTAGGTAAATCTAAAAGTATAAAAATAAGCCAACAAGAAATTTTCGTAAATATGACAGCTATGTTAATATCGAGAAAAGAAATCGCATCTGTTCCTTTCTGAGTAGTACCGTTCGTATAATACGGGTATTTATATTCACTCTGCTAGTTCCAATCTCAATATTTCTTTGGGTCCCTTCTCTCCACATTGTTAAATGGCCTTCACGTGTTATCATTTTATACCATCTCACATTTCAATGGCCTATATTTAAGTTTAACAGTAACGTAAATAGGTACCTATTTTTAGATAATTTCGTATACCTATCTTAACACCAAGTAAAGACAGCTAACAATAATGTCAAGTGTAATATATGTATAGAACTTTCTCATTCGCATTATGATAAGATATTATCAAGGTGTCAAACTGATCAATAACGTTAACAGAAATAAAAAAATCATCATCAGATCATTTTGCAAAAGAGCAACGCCACAAGGCACTTTCAAAAGGCGATTGAATGAAAACGGACAAGACCACCTTACAAACCTAATTACCAAATTAAATGGTGCCTTCTATAATTTCTAATGCATGTTGACCTAGTGTTAGACAAATATGCCTATAGGGTTACCTATAAGTAGTTTTATTCTTTGAATTTTTATAAAAAATATTTTCATCCTGCTTATCCAGCTCGTAACCCAGTCCATAACTTCCGGATCTCACAAAATTATGCATTACGAGGTCTGTTCAAAAAGTTCCCGGAATTTTTGAATTGCGCGCGTCTGGAGAGTCCGGTGGTCAAATTTTTTTTTTATTCTGTTGGTACACATGTCTCTAATGTATGGTGAAATTTTCAGCTGTATTCATTGTTTACATTCTGTCTTGTAGCGGCTGGTGTAGACGTGTTTTTTTGAGCTCGGCGATTTTTGTTAGTTTAAACAATGGAAGAATTGAAGAGTCAAAGAATTTGTATTAAATTTTGCGTGAAAAATGAAATAAAGTGTAACCAAGTGTGCGAAATGTTACAGAGAGCCTACGGTGAGTCTGCTATGAAAAAAACAAGTGTTTACGAGTGGTATAAGCGTTTCCAAGATGGCCGCGAAGACGTTGAAGACGACGAACGCTCCGGTCGACCCAGCACGTCAATAATCGATGAAAATGTGGGAAAAGTGGAAAAAATGATTATGGATGATCGCCGAATCACAATTAGAGAAGTTGCTGATGAAGTTAGCATATCAGCTGGCTCATGCCATCATATTTTTTCAAAGGTTTTGGGCATGAAACGAGTGGCAGCAAAATTCGTTCCAAAACTGCTGAATTTTGATCAAAAAAACAAACGCATTACCATCGCTCAGGAGCTGTTAAACGACGTCAACGACGATCCAAATTTACTTGAAAGGGTCATAACTGGTGATGAAACATGGGTGTACAGTTATGATGTCGAAACAAAAGCACAATCATCCACGTGGAAGCACTCAACTTCACCAAGAGTGAAAAAAGCACGTCAAGTTCGATCAAATGTCAAGGTTTTGCTTACTGTTTTCTTCGATTATAATGGCATAGTGCATAAAGAATTCTTGCCAAAAGGTCAAACCGTCAATAAGGAGTATTACCTTGAGGTAATGCGACGTTTGCGTGAAGCAATTCGAAAAAAACGCCCCGATTTATGGAAAAACAATTCATGGGTTTTGCACCACGATAACGCACCTGCTCATTCATCGTTGCTTATTTGTGATTTTTTGGTTAAAAACAAGACTTTAATCATGCCCCAACCTCCTTATTCACCAGATATCGCTCCGTGTGATTTTTTCCTGTTCCCAAAGTTGAAGAGACTCATGAAAGGACAGCGTTTTTCATCGATTGAAGAGATAAAGGCAGAATCGCTGAGAGTGCTACAGAGCATTACAAAAAGTGACTATCAAGGGTGTTTCGAAGACTGGAAAAAACGCTGGCATAAGTGTATTATATCTAGGGGGGATTACTTTGAAGGGGACCATATAGATGTAGACGAATAAATAAATATTTTTTTAGAAAAATGAGAATTCCGGGTACTTTTTGAACAGACCTCGTATTATTATTATTCGTATACACATCAACTAAATTTTAATGAAAATAGGATTTTGTGTTATCATTTCCAATTAAAACCGCTTAACCACTTTCTAAAGTCGTAAGAGATTGCAAGGTGATATACAAGGTGTTTCAGAAAGACATGCCCATATCGCCTAGAGATGATAGAACTGCTCAAAATAAGTGTAGCTTGTTATATAAATTTTTGCCGAAGGGGCCTTCCTTTTCGAGATACAGGGAGTTTAAAAAAATATTATTTTTACTATTTTTTCTGACTATGAATTATAGGGTGGAAGGGGCGATGATAAAGATGTGGTGAAAATATCAGTCCAATTGTCAACCTCACCTGCTCGAGTGGTGGTATGATGCGTACTCTGCTAGATACTACCCGGTACACCCTGCTAGGTAACTGACGAGGCTCTGGCGACCGAGCCACAGAGGTATAACTGTAACAACGGGAATTAAGGAAATGTCTTTCCCAATTAATGCTGAAGGTAACGGGAGCCCACAGCATTATACTCACCATTTCCCCAGGATAACTATCTCAATATGACAAGTACAAACATAGAAACGGCCCTCAGTCCCGGGCAGACCTTAAATGGTCAGAGGGTGCTAAGAATCCCCCGGAGTCGAGTAGATGTTATCCAAAGAATTGCCACGTGGAATGTTAATAGCCTGTATGAATCAGGGAAGACACATAATCTTCTACAAGAAATGAAACGCTTAAGAATAAATATAATGGGAATTAGTGAAGTGCGCTGGACCGGTTCAGGACACTTTACAAAAGATGATTATACTTTCTACTACTCATGCGCGGACCAATCTGATAAATATCATAGACATGGAGTGGCTATAGTTCCCGATCGCAACACACGGCACTCAGTGATAGATTTTGTTCCATTTTCGGAAAGAGTGATGTTGGTGAAAATAACTGGAAAACCTGTAAACCTTAATATCATACAGACGTATGCTCCTACAGCGGATAAAGAGGAAAACGAAGTTCAGGAATTTTATAACGATATAGATAGAGCATTAAAAATGACAAACAAGAAGGAAATCAACGTGATTTTAGGAGACTTTAATGCTAAAATAGGGAAGGGTAGATGCGAGGATATTGTGGGCGAATTTGGACTGGGTAAAAGGAACGAGAGAGGCGATTTATTAGTTGAATTTTGTCAAGAAAAACAACTTATTATAATGAATACATGGTTCCAACTACCGCCCCGACGGTTATATACATGGCGAGCGTAGTAGTAGTATTTTGGTCAACAAACGATTTCGGAATTGTATAAAGAGAGTCGCTGCTTATCCGGGCGCGGACATTGCATCAGATCATAATCCTCTCGTGGCAGATGTAAAAGTAAAGTTGGCTAGGATCAAAAAAACCAGAATAACAAATCAATTAGATACAAGAGAACTCATGAGAAATGAAGATCTTACAAAGAGATATGCGGAATCCATCAATAAATACGTGAAAAGTATCAATCAAACTAATGATATTGAAGACATTGTTATTGGAATAAAAGAGTCCATAAAAGCATCAAACGAAGAAATCAAACCGAAAATAAGAAAAGGGAAAAAGAAAGAATGGATGACGATAGAGATATTGGATCTGATGGAAGGTCGCAGGAAATATAAAACCCAGGGAAATCAAGAGAAATATAAGAATACTCACAAGGAAATAAGAAGGAAGATCAAAGAAGCAAAGGAACTATGGATGGAAGAAAGATGTATTGACATAGAACAGTTACAAACAAGAGGTGATTCATTTGGATTGCACAAAAAAGTAAAAGAAATATCACATATATACAGAAAACTACACAAAAGTCGAATACGCAATGATCAAAATGAGTATATAACATCAGAAGAAGAACTAGCAACGACATCAATGATATAACAACCTGACATTGTCTCTCAAATTAAGATGCAGAATGGTGCAGTGTTACGTCTGGTCCATCCTATTATATGGAATGGAAACATGGACTCTGAAGATCCGGTCGATAAACAAGCTTGAGGCTTTTGAAATGTGGTGTCTAAGAAGGATGTTACGTATATCGTGGGTAGACCGAGTTCGAAATGAAGACGTTCTTAGAAGGGCGGGATGCGAAAGAGAACTTTTCAACATAATCAAGAAGCGGAAAATTGGATACCTGGGCCACATACTACGAGGAGAGAAGTACAAAATACCACAGATAATTCTCCAAGGAAAAATTGAAGGGAAGAGAGGAGTAGGACGTAAACAGATGTCCTGGTTGAGAAACATCAAGAACTGGACAGGCATTAGCAATACGGGCGAGCTCTGTCGCACTGCGGAAGCAAGGACCCTTATTATGATGAGATAGTCGCAACGCACTAGAAGTGTACGGCATTTTAAGAAGAAGATGAATTATAAGTAATAACGGCCTCAATTTTGTCATATGAATGTTTTTGGGATCGTAGAATCGAATAAAAAGGCTCGCATTCTTTTTAAACATAGAAGGCGCTAGCCACACAACGTCTAAGCTAAAATTTTCATTACTAAATTTTTTGATGTTTACTTTAGAGACTTGGCAATGACAAAAAATGATCGCCCGTTTATTAGCGAACAAAAAAGGTACTCTTAGGAAAAAACACCTGGATGTACCTACCGTTTCCAAGATATTTTAAGTTTATTAAGACATCAAGCTACAGACAAAAATTCAAATTACACCAATGGCACCAGTTTAATTCACTAAACATTAAGTAGGTACCTAACTTTATTTTAAAACGAAAATAGACAAGTCGCTTGATAAATAAAAGCATCGCGTAAAAATCATTTTGACGACAAATAAAAAACAGAATAGCCGTCACACATATTAATGCGTGTGTTAAATATATAAAAAATGTATTTTAAGGCCAAATCGGTGGGTCAATGAACTTTTATAGATACAAGTCGGGTAGTATATATAATATATATAGGTATAATACATATTGTATAGGAGATACTCATGTGTATTGGTTATAGTAGGTACTTAAACTATACCTATATATGTCGTTCTTGCTGCCAAAACCAGCTAAAGCAAGTACCGTAAGCTTAAATACTGGTACCTAACCAGGCCGTGTGATAACCTGTACAAAAACTACATACCTACAATTGACTGCATCCAACTAGACACGTATGGTCTACACAGAAATCCGTTGTTTTCTGCGCATTACCCAATAACTAAGTAAACAAATTTAGTACGAAAATCGTTTTTACAATTATTATTGTGGCAAATAAGTATCTAACTTAAGAAAAGAGGTAATATATAAACGAACCTGCGATCGATATTCTTGAAAACAAGAAAGTAGAACGACCGGAAGAAGTGAAGCTTCGATGATTCAATATAACCGCCTATCACTTCCCTTGTTCATTCACATAACATAACCTTCGCCCTTGATCAGCTTCAATAAGTCATAATTCTTTAAATAACCTAACAAAATGCTATAAAACCGAGGAAACATCTAAGTAATGCGTTAAGGTGTGTTAGGACGAAGTGTGGGAAATGAAGTGCCTCAAGGATCCGTTTTGGGGCCTCTGCTGTATGTCTCCCATATGATCAAGCAAAAAGCAATAAAAAAACAAAGTGATTTTCAAATATGGTGTCCTTATTACTTTAAATGAAGATATCGAAAGAGTACAAAGGTGTATGGGCTTGAATGATATGTTATGAAGATCGTCTTAAAACGCTAAAGTTGACATCATTCAAGGAGAGTTACCTACATGATTTATACTTAAGTACATCAACGTGCTCAGATCAAAAAATATTTCGTAGTGCAAATTGTAAAATCCAGTTGATGAAATTCTCATGGACCTTGTTGGTATTGTCATAATTTTGAGTTATTTTTGAACTTTTGGAACTCTAGACGTTCCCGGATTTGTCAATCACACAGGGGCTACTTTAAGAGCTAGCAATTCAACTTTCAAAGACTTTTGCTTCTGATAGATTTAACAAATTACACTGATGCACTTCATTTCAATGAACAATCGCCTTTGTCAGAAGTCAATGATCCCAGCAAACTAGTCTCAAGCATACCTATCATAATTAGTGGTACATATACGAATATACCTAAGATACTTTGATAAATTGTGGGTGCGTTCTAATGATCAATGGTCGTTTAATATATTTTATTCTGATCAGACCATCAGTCAGGAATTTATCCATAATATTAAAAATATCTACGAAATACGAAAATCTCACACATTCGGTTTCGGCTTTGGCTTGATACATTTTATCATTCTTCTATGTGTAGGACCTTTATTGTCCCTGTTTCTTAAATGTGTAGACAAAATCTGCAATGTTGCCAATGCATGATACAACAAAACGTATCGATCCAAATATTTGTACTGAGGCCATATTAACTTAAGAGTATCCAACGCAAATTTTGAAAGTATCCATATGTCATTGATGGATATTATTTTCCACCATTGTACCTATTTGTTTAGATACATCTTTGCTGGACTGTTCTCAGTTGCTGCGACAGATATGGTTTCGTGTTCCCCGCTTGCAGGCCAGAAATTATGAAGGCAGGGCTCCCCTTTGGGATGGATGGATGGAGGATGGCGTTCGATTATGTGAATTAACTCTTAGAGGTCATGATGAAACCGATAAATCGGGGGATTTCTATGGTAAATAACCGTTAGCGCTTAAATTGTTAAAATACTTGCCGAATATTTAGAAAAATTTACTGTTTTTAACGGTACGTAGGTACCTATAAAGAATTGCACAACGATTTATTAGATTGTATAGTATGGACTGAGCAATTGTCAATAATAACCACTGAAGCGACAGAGGTTTCTAGGAAGTCTTATCTAGTTTTTTGCCAGCACAAGCCGTCACTGATAATTTTGCCACATTATCCTTCCTTTTACGACATAAAAACAAGTGAGGTGAGTGACCATCAACCATATCACATCAGCCCATCGGATCTGAGTTGTAGAATGATAACGCCTATTGTCTCAAAAAGTTAATTTCGTTTATATAAACAATATAAATGCTTTGTGCCTACTAGTAGGTAGGTATTCCTTTAATTCAGATTTATTTCTACTTTAATTTTATCTTTTTTATTGCGATTGTTAGATACACAATAAGGATATTCTTTTAATGCGAATGACCTATCTTTGTGAGAGGTGATCATGTCCCATAAGTTCTGGACTGAGTTGAATTTACATAGAATATAATTAGTCCCTATCATCACGAAATTTCTAATAATGAAGCTAATTATTGAGACTTAACTTTTTTGATTATTTTACATATTATCTTATTTTAAAGTTGTGGGTAGGTAAATATCTTATTTTATTTGTTTCTGAAATATCTAAGTACTTATACCTAATCATTTCCTTAACCTTAAGATATTGAAGAAAATCTATCAATATCAGTCAATATAATCACATCGTGGCAGCACTGCTTCATGTTGATACCTACCTAATCAGAGAACCCTTAATCGATATTTAATTATTTCTTGAATCTTATCTTATTATTTATTATACGACCAACTTTAATGTTCTGGTATTTTGTTAATATTTTAACAAAATTTGAACTTAACGTAGGTACCTACCTATAATAACCTATTTTCTCCCATACCTATACTTATAATAACATTGTACCTAATCGTAACTAGAGAAAGTTTCTCAATTCGAGGTTGTCCAGCGACGACCACCCATTTTCACGTAGAGAATAAGGATAGTTAAGCTAGTTGATTATGTAGGTATAAAAATTTACTAACCTGTATATCAGGATTGGTACTATCCCTGTGTGTAGCGGCCCTTATAACACCGCTCCTCCAAGACCAATCACTAATTCTTCCTTTTAACTTTGTTAAACCACTAGACACTGTTAAGAACCTTTTACCAACAATTTCTTCTCGACACTTGTAAGCCATAACAAAACAAACCAACTAAGTAACAAATTAATTTGTTTAAAACTATATAGTTTATAAATAATTTACAATAACAACAACCATAATAAACACTATTATTACAAGCAACAAAAAGTAATCAACGATTTTACTATTAGTTAAACACAACAATTAATTTTAAAAAAATTCTAATTTAGAGATGGTCATCAAATAGTACAACACACATTGTTAATAATTAATTTGGATTTTGTGGAATTTACGAAATAAATCGCGATAATTTACGCGCTACGAACAACACATATATTCGTACGTTGTTATTTTCCATTCTACATGTTAAAATCCAGGCTGGCAGCACACGTTTATTCGTTTCGTGCGGTCGGCCACATATCGTGTAGTTCCGCTCGACCCCAACTTGAAAAAATAATATATTATCTTTCTTGCATGGCATATTTTATTTGATTTATCAAATATTTTAGGCACTAAAATAATTAATTAATATTAGTTTTGTTTCAATCTGATATACTAGTTTCAAATTGAAACTAACTGAGAATTTTGTAATTCAGTTATCAGAATTTAAAAGTAGTATTGCGCCATCTCTACGTTCTACGTAAACACTAGTATGAAATTTTGTGAAGGTAACTACATAAAATCGTCGATTGAACAGGAAGGAATCTTATACGCTAAAATGTGGAACAGAAAATGTATAGCGGAGAGATGGAGCGGCTACTAGACACAGAAATCATTTAATTAGATATAGTCAAAGACCTTAATAACACAGGAGACCACATTGTTTACGTTTTCAGGGTTAGCAAACATCGTCCCTTCCTCTATTTATCCTAATACAAGCATTGCCAGACTTACAAATGTATTTGGAATATCTTTAAATTTTTGTCACGACAAATAAAAAATGAGCGATGTAAATAATTATTTGTAACTAGGATGTTAATAAAAAATTTTATTACTATACTTAGGTTATAAATTAGTTCATTTTAAGATTAAATTGTACAAAACGGGATAATTATTTTATTTTACGAATTATTCTCATAGTAAAATAAAAGCGCACTACGGCAACATCGTTTACAACTTTACGCTTCTTGTACGACAGAACACGGCGTTATGAATGAAATTATAATTTGCGACGTTGACGTTGAGAAACACTCATGTCATTAGCGCTTTTCATCGTTTTTTGAAGTATTTTCCTGTTTTGCGATATTCTTGTGTGTGTTTTTTTAAACTTTAAATATTTATTGAATAACTATGGTTCGTGGTTGTGTAGTTTGTGGAAAAGTGGATAGTTTATTTCCAGATTTAACTTTTCACAGGTAAGTGTGGTTATGTTTGGAAATTTGTTTGTGTTTGGTGTTAGTTTACACAGTGGCGGGGTCTGTTTGATATGATAAATTTGTTACATTTTGAATTTTTATTTCTATTAAATTATTAGTAACAAAAGCAAACAGATACTTTCTGAAAATAATGTTGGTTCATTTACGCCCAACAATGTAACCGCTTAGTAATTCAAAGCAGCATTAAAGAAGTAAGTGGTAAATCTACGTAGGATATTACCTCCCTAGCTCTGGAGTATAAGGCTGATTATAGCCTTTTTACATTAGGTACTTATATTGTATTTTTTAAATTAGGTTTCCTCAGCAACCGGAAAAACGAAAACTCTGGTTTTCTTTAGATGGCATTGCTAAAGGACCACTTTTTCCAAAAAATCCATGGTTATGCTCGGATCATTTTTTCCCAGAGGATCTGGCAACGAAATCTAAGGGAGCAAGAATCGTTAGAAAGGGTGCAAATCCTCGACGGTGTGAAGGTGTTTTATTTTTGGATGATGCATCCACTAGGTAAAAAATATTTATAATTATATTTATTATATTATAATAATAATTTATATTCTTCTAGCTCTGACTCAACCACAGATGTTAGGTCTGTGGATCTGTTTTTGAAACACCTCCAATACCGAAAGAATATCCTAAGTAAGTTCTGTTATTATTATTTTTTGGATGAAATTAAACTAGCTAAGTAGGTATGTGCATTAACCGCATTTATATCCATTTTTAGGATTGCTCAGCTATTCTTAGAAAAAACTATTATAGAGTCCACTGTTTCAACCGCTAATATGGGGTCCCTAATCAAAAGGTATCCTTTAGAAAGGCTTTTTAATATTTTGATATATTGAATTAATACATATTTTAGGTCTGAAAGTATAATTGTTAAATCTATTCCTGGCACCTCCAGAGCCAGTTTCATTAGAAGCCAACAAGGGTTCAACCAGTTCTGTGACAGAAACTGCATCAGAAGCAGGAGAATCCCATTCTGATATAATTGAAGCCCCTGTAGCTAGTGCAAAAATTGGAAGTAAAAAGAGGTAGGTATTACACCAACATGTTTCAGAAGCGGTTGATATAAAGGGGCTGAAGCTAAATGTTGGTATATTTGGTACATTATTCAAATTTACATTTTACCGTTATGAAATTTTGATATTTGTTCATAAAAAGCTCCTTTTTTAGTATAATTTACCAGGGGCTTGATATTTTTTAGGAAAAGGCGTTATCCTGGTGATATCGATAGTAGTGACTTTTCAACCACTACTAAGAGAAGAAAAAATATAGGAATTTAAAAAATAAAATAACGTGCCAAAGGAAAATAATACACACCTTACAAAATCAAGTTAGACGACTTAAAATCCGCGTAAAATCATTAAAAGATCTATTGATAGTTTTAAGGAACAAATCACAGATACCGTGAAGCTGGCGAAAAAATCAGAGGTGACTTTTATCATGGGCGATTTTAATGCCAAAGTAGGAAGTACACCACGAAGAGGATATTACCGGTATATACGGATTAGGTACAGCAAACGATAGAGGAGACCGGCTAGTTCAGTTCTGCCAGGAACATGAGTTCATTGTCTCAAACACCTTTTTTAAACTTCCAAATAGAAGGCTCTATACGTGGACCTCTAGCGCCCATACCCCTGAAAGAATTATTCGCAATTAAATAGACTTCATACTTATTAAAAAGCGATACAGAAACTGCATAAAGTCTGCAAAAACATAATTAATTTGTATGTTCATAGTAGATAATTATTATTTATTATCATTGTGTATAATTTAATATATGTAGCTAAAAATAAACTATTGAGAATAATGTGCCTTTTTTTATTTCCTGACTTCCTATTTGTTATGCATAAAATGATTTTAAAATTAGATTATCTTCAAATTATACATATAATATATTAATTTAAGTATCGTTTTTTCGATATACGAAATGAAGGTTTTTCAGCTAGGTATATGAAGAAATATCACTACAAAGGAAAGTTCAACAGACTTTCTTAGCGAATACCTTATACATATTAATATTTAAATTATTTTACTGAAAAACTCATTCCAATTAAATATCGACTAAATTTCAGTTTCAAAATAAGTTGAATAGCGGTTAAATTCTCGGCACGTTGGCTTTTTAATGTATGCTATTAATTATATATTATGTATTGTATACATAGTTCAAAAGCAGTCAGCGATCAGTACGCCACTGGCTGCAGAACGCATACCGGAGATTACAATGTTGCCAATGAGCAACTTGAAGGCAACAAGGATAAGTCTTTCTCTCTCTTACACATTACTTGTTTACAAGTAATGTTGGCTCGTGTTTGAAAGCACGTTATCAATGAAGTATTTTGTCTCCTGTGTTACTAAGGTCTTTGGATATAGTGATTGTCATGTGTCACAGAAATGTCGATATACATAATATCGAATTTACTAAAATAAAAAAAATAATCATATTATGTTTTTTTTTCCAACCAAGTAAAATGTATCATTGTATGCATTTAACTTTTGTTGTTTTGCCTATCTTCCGGCCATATTTTTGATCCCTACCAATATTTTCATAAACAACAATGTCACAGAATAATTGTTGGTTATTCTGTGACAATGTCACTACTTTAGACAAGGAACTGATCTAAGGTCCCTATACTAATCTACTACAGCTATTGTTTGTTAATTGATAGATTACAGCACATGTATAATGATAGTTTTTTTACTATGAATATTTCACAAATTTATAAATTTGTGTGATATATCTATATAATGTCAATAACAAATTTTTAATATAATGCCTGGGTGTTTGTGTTTTCTGTATCGAAATATTTTGCTATTCGGATTCACCGTTCACCGAATATTTTAATACGTACAGCACTAGTTCAACTGAACGGTGACGAGTGTTGAACAGACAAAGCACAAAGTAAAGCAAAACAAACCCATATGTGCCCAGATTCAGATAACAATTCTTCGTTTTTTGGGACAAAAAATTTATTTTGATTTTGCTGTGGGAATCAGTCAGTATTTTCAATAATTGTGGACTTTCATTGTGTTCAATGATTGGTTTAATGTTAGTTGACAAGATACATTCGTCAAAAACAAATAGAATTTCTATTGAAAAAAGTGGACTAAATCTATTGATTTGTAAATAATCAGTTTTAGTGAAATAGTTTAAACATTTTGCAATGATTTCAACAATAATTAGCAGGCTAGTGATGTAAGTAAATATAATTATTTATAATTTCAGTTATTAAAAATATAATCATTTATAATTTTACTAATTTGATACATTCTGGTAATATATTTAGAGATAGTAAGTTAGTATGAGAATCCTTAACAACCTGGTGACTTTCCTTAGTAAATTGCGCATATTATTAGTTTTTGATAACTATATTTAACAAAAATAAATTTTCAAAATGATGTACCTATTTGTACTGAATTGAAAATATGGATAAATTAATCCATCACCAAGACCTTGAGTGTCTGCAGCTGTAGGCACTAATTTCTTTATTGAGAATAATATCTATAAATTGTTTTTCTGTAAGTACATATACCTATGTTCGAATTTATTTTACCAGTATTTCCTTAAATGGATTTAACAAAATTAAAATAGGTAGGTACGCAGCATAGTACCTATTTGTACAATATGTGAATAAAAAAATTCAAGGCTCACTAGGTATTAGACTATTTCTTTGAAAAAAAAAAGGGGGATATAAAACCCACCTATAGCTATTTTCTCAACTAAAATACTTAAGTATGTAGATAGTAATAATACCTAGATTTAGTTTAACTTAAGTAAAGTAAATATATTAGGAATCCGCTTGTTATACAGATACAACACTCATTATTTGCCCCCATATTCTTTGTTTCGCTCTACCTGGGTCAGTTGAGTAAACATGACCAAGTACTTTGACAGATTTGTAACTATTTTTCTATGGTCCTATTTAACCCTATCATAAAAGTATCATTAGTTATATCGGCATATTATATTCATCTAAACTTTAATAGAATACGTGTTCCGATCAAACTATTCTTGACGCAACCTGCCAATTCGCTTTTTTGCCGATTTTTATTTTAATTAAAAATAATTTCTAGCCAAACATATTTAATAATAACAACAATAATTACAAACCATCGTTACCAGTTAATATTACATTACAATGATTGCAAGGAGATATTTCTAAATATATCCCAATGTTACGAGACAAACACAAGCCAAAATGAAATAAATTTTTACAGAATAGTTTTTAAAACGCAATACATAAATCCACACCGATTTGTTTATAATTCAATTTCATAACTAACTTGGGCGGACAATAAAATTACGCTATTATTCCGTTACGATTCGTTTGTTTAATTATTATTTTTTATTCAACCGTACCAATTAAATCATGTCACAGAAGGACAAACCAGAGATTCGGGTTATTATCCATATTTGGGGTGATATTGTAGTCTTGTATTTGTGATAATACCTATACAAATTAATATTATGATTTTTATATTTATCAAGTGAGTATTTTAAATTACTAAGTACATTTAAAATTTCATTCTAGTTAGTTTATTTGTCACCTGTAATAACAGAATTTATTCGAAATAATCACATTTTTAATAGAACATTAAAGAAAAAATCTAGCTAGCTATAGTCGGTACAGATGTAGCTCTAGTTCTTGGCCTACTATATATGACAAAAGGAAGTAAAATCAAAAATGTACAGTAGATTCTTTGAATGTAGAGTCCACATTTATAAATAGGTAGTACTAAAAATAAATACGCCATATATCTAGTCTTTTAATAAGTGCACATTGTAGGTATATTATAAGCTCTTACAGAATAAATAAATGATTGCACAAAGGAAATAGCTGAAGGAATGAAAACTTAGTTCTTCCTTTGTCTTCAATGCATTTGGTTCATTACTGTATTTTGTAAATAATAAGCATTGGTAATACTTTTATAAAGTCTGATCATGTTTATATATCGTGTTTTTAGATTATTATTTGGGACTCTATATCCGGTATATGCATCTTATAAAGCTGTCAGATCGAAAAATGTTAAGGAATATGTAAGTGTAATAATTTAATTCTTATAAAATATTTGAGAAATTTCTTTGAACGATTTTTGCAGGTCAAATGGATGATGTACTGGATTGTGTTTGGATTATTCACGTTTACGGAAACTATTACGGACATTTTCTTAAGCTGGTAAGTGTGAAACCAGCTTTATTATAATTGAAGTTGGAATAATTTTTCGTTATATTTTAGGTTTCCATTCTACTATGAGATTAAAATCCTTCTAGTCTTATGGCTATTAACGCCTGCTACCAAAGGTTCTAGTATATTGTATAGAAAATTTGTTCATCCAATGTTGAGTAGCAGAGAACAGGTAAGAATTTTTTATTTCTATCTCAACTCAAGTCAAATACCAAAACCTCACCAAATTCTAGTTGAGTTTCTTGGTTTATTTTTTACTTTAAATTTCTAATTTGTTTCAGGGTAATTTTATAATAATTATGTCCGTGAAAGAATTTTTGTAAATTTAAAAGGGAAAAAGCTATATTAAAAGATAAAATTTTCGGTTTTGATTTTATTGATCTTATTTGTTTGAGCGTTTTAAGTAAAAATTGTACTTGTAAACCAGGCAACGCAGATGAGATCTACTCATACCTAACAACTCCCCGGCCCTTGATTTTGATGGGTCAATGAACTTCTGAACTTTTGTCGTCATGCAGGTATGTATTTGGCAGTGCTAAATGATATGCCAGTTGCGGGTTCTGGTCCGATAAATTCTCCTTCAGCTCCTTCTCTTGCCACAGAGTCAGATATTTCAATTCAATTCAATAACATTCGTAACTCTAATAACAGAATTCTGGATCTCGTGTTATCGAACTTTCACTGTGGCGTGGTGAGGTCTGTGCCGGCGCTAGTGGATGAGGACCCCCTCTTCAAAAAAACTTTACAATAAATCAGCAGAATAAACGGTATAACTATAAAAGGGCAGACTTCCCCCGGTTATACCAACTAATTCTCGAACAGGACTGGTCGATTCTTGACTCTGTGGATGATGTGGATATCGCGGTCTCCACCTTCTATGACATCTTAAACGCAATATTTGATGTGTGCGTACCCGCTGTGAGAACTCGCTCCAGGAAGCATTCATACCCATGCTGGTATACACATGATATCATAAGTAATATTAGGATGAAAATGCGACTTTTCAAGAAATGGAGATCCTCACGGGATTTAAACGATCTACAAGCCTTCAGACATTTAATATCATTAATCAAAAGCCAGATCAATAATTCATACCGAAACTATCTTGTTCATATTCAGGATTCAATAAAGACCGACCCAAAAAAACTCTGGGAGTTTGTTCATAATAAAAAAAGAAAGTCACGAATACCGGGCGTTGTGCATGACATTGACGATGATGAGGTTTGCGAGCCTGGAGATATAGTCAATGCTTTTGCGTCATACTTTAACAGTGTTTATGTGCACTCCAGCCCCTATGTGCGTGGTGACTCGAGGGACGCTGCGTCTCAGATATCGGTGGGTCGGTTGGATAACAGTGACGTGCTCGCTTCGCTGAAGCGCTTGAAGCCAAGGATGACGTCGGGCCCCGACAATGTCCCAGCCTTTATTATACGAGACTGTGCTTATGCTTTTGCTCATCCTTTACAAATTCTGTTTAACAAATCACTTAATAGTAAAACATTTCCTGAAGCATGGAAATTTGCTCGCATCTGTCCTATTCATAAGTCGGCTGAAATCGATCAAATCAGAAACTATCGTCCTATTTCCATTTTACCCAATTTCGCTAAAGTATTTGAAACTACACTTCACAGAAAAATATTTAACCAAGTAAAGCACGACATTGACTCTAAGCAGCATGGTTTCTTCCAGGGACGATCCACAGTCACTAATCTAACGTGTTTTTTTCAGGACGTGTTTTCCGCTGTCGGTGGAGGCATGCAACTGGATGCTATCTACACCGACTTTTCGAAAGCGTTCGATAAACTTGATCACTCCCTGATACTGCAGAAGATGTGCAATGTTGGCTTTGATGAGGATCTCCTGGAGTTTTTTTATACTTATCTAACTAATCGTAAACAATTCGTTGAGTACAATGGACATAGGTCTGATTATTTCATACCCACCTGTGGTGCCCCACAGGGCAGTTGTCTTGCTCCCCTTATTTTCTCCATTTTCATTAATGACATATCGGAAGGCTTTTTGAGCAGTTACTTGATTTTTGCTGATGACTTCAAGATTTACAGGGCTGTTCGATCTCTTGCTGATTGCGAATTGTTGCAGGCTGATCTGTCGAGGCTCGAGCTGTGGTGCCATACTAACAAACTGCCTTTGAATGTAGGAAAATGCAAACTTGCTGTATTCTCCAGGTCGCAGAGCACACTTATGTTTCCCTACCGGTTATGTAATACCATTCTTGACTCGTATGAGGTCGTCAAGGATTTGGGAGTCTATGTGGACACCAACTTACAATTTACAACACATGCACAGCACCTACTATGTGACTCTTTTCGTATGCTTGGTTTTTTGTTTCGAATAACTAAAGAATTTAACAACGTTGAGTGTCTGACCAATTTGTTCAATGCGTTGATCAGATCTAAGCTTGAGTATGCTTCCAATATATGGTCTCCCATATATCAAGTACATATAAGACAGGTTGAGAGTGTTCAGCGTAGATTTCTCAAGTACTTAGCGTTCAAAATTGATGGACATTTTCCATCCCGCGGATATGATCATCGCATGCTCCTTGACAGATTTAACATGAACTCTTTGGCTACACGTAGATTATATGCTGGACAGGTGTTCCTCTTTAAAATAATTAATGGTATGATTGACTGTCCTCAGCTGCTGGAGCGGATTGGTTTCAGCATTCCACGGTTTTATTCCAGAAACGCTAGGTTATTCCATATCCATACACTTCGTACCAACTATGAGTATAGGGCACCTCTATTTAGAGCATTACAAGAGTGCAATGCGCGAGGGATCAGTAGTGAGGTCGATTACTTTGACCAAACACTGCGTGGGTTTAGGGCCCAGTTGTCTCGCCTCCTATATCGCTCCGAAGATTAGCTTACTGTGAGATCTTATTTATTATATACGCATATTCTTTTCCTAAATTAATTTCGATGTCGTTAGTTTTAACTCAATAATGTTTATGTTTGCTATCTTAGTATTGGTAACAATTTTTGATTTTTAGTGTTATTGTTTCTTGGATAATGTAAAGTAATTTCCTAAATATGTACAATATTTTTAAGAGTTTGCCTTGTAATTGGGTGTTAAACCTGTTAGGCAAGTTTAAATAAATAAATAAATAAATATTTCATTTCTCTTTAGACAAGAGTGGCGAGGGATCCAGACCAGAGTCAGATTATTGTTTCTCCCGATACTAGACAATTCTACACTGTTCTTGATGTGAATCTTGATGAGCTTAGGGCCTTTATGGCCGCTTGGGTATCACTCCTGAGCACACAGATCAATGGCCAGGACTTCTGCCTGGAATTCAGTAGCCTGGGAACCCAGGCATTGTGATATTTTCGTCTTGACCTGCTTCCATAAACCATCAGTAAACCAACAATAGTCCGCGCTCTGCAACTCCCCCCATGCAGGACAATGATATTATGAAGGGCTATTTGCATGCCAAACGACATGCGCCTCAACGGTCATTAACTATAGTTTCTTAGGTCTTGATTAAGTCCTGTATGATAGCGTCCTATACCAAACCAAGGCCCCAAAAAATTTAAATCTGGTTCCCTAATAATGGGGTCGTGAAATTTACGCAGGACAAGGTTAAACTTCGTTCAAAACTGCAACGTTATGTTATTATGTTTATTAATTGTTAGACTGTAGGATCACATTTGAGAAAACTCCTATTTTTCCAGTGTTTGTAAAAAACTAACGGTTCAGTTCTTCTCAAACTGCAACGTTTTGTTGTGTTTATTAGACTGTAGAACCAAATTTGATCAAGGGCCTATTTTATCTAAAACTGAAGCATTTGCTTTGTTAGTTGTTTCAGCACGTTTAAAATACTAAAAGTTTATACAAATTTCTTCTCAAACAGCAAAATTTTGTTTGTGTTGGGTACAAATGCTGCAAAATTAAAGTTTTTAGGCTATAGACTTCAGAAAAAATCTTCCTGTTAACGCAGCCTTAGGTTTTTCAAGTGTTTCTTTCAGTTTTGTAAAATTCGGGCTACTCTCAATTTTATTTATGTTTCAGGAAATCGACGATTGCATCTCCAAAGTGAAACAACAAACTTACAGACAAGTAATGGACTTGGGATCAAAAGGTGTCACCGCTTTAATGCAGACTGCTTTGAAAGTACGTTGTTTCTCGTTAAGCTTAATATGCATGCATGTTTATTTAATTTGGTAGTGGTTTTATTTTTTTTTTATTTTATTGTTTATGCATGTTTTGGCACATTTTTTTTTCAGTTCATACAAGAATTTCCGGGTCAAGGTCTAACACTACTAAGCGATGCTTCAGGTACTAACAATACTATTGATGAAGAACGTAAGCACACAATCAAATCGGCAAAGATTAAAGAAATTTTACCTGATGATGCGTCTTCAGATATTGAGGATGAATATTTAATTAATTTCATGGATTCTGATAGCGAGTTACTGCCAAGTGCTCATAGTAAACGGTCAAAGAAAAGAGAACCTGTCAGGAAGACTTCTAGGAAAGCAGCCTCAAAGAAATAGAGTCTGTTTTGTTGAACGTTTTGTACCTAGATTAGATTGTTTACAACTGTCTTTCGACTGATTTTTAGTCTATGAAAAATAGAGGCTCATAAAACAGTAAACTAAAAGGTGCTAGTTTAAATCATTAAAAATACAGACATGATTTGAGTTCTTTTAGTTAATCTCAAATGATAAGAGCCATAATATTGTCAATTTTGAGATCATCATTAGAGTGAATAATCCCAAAGTAGTTGACATAAGCACTGATTTCCATGGCACTTAATCATTTGATGCCGTATTTCTCAACAACAAAATTAATGACACAAGTAGATCAGCAAGCTTTTAATATCAATTTTATTCACGGCGAACATATTTTGTCAAACAAATTTTTAGTTTAGGGTCTCCATTCTTAAATATTTAGATTTACGATAATATGCTAGCTTTATTTTTTTTATTTTGTGTTTTTTATTTAGTATTTGTTTATTTTTTTTTGTGAAAGGTTTCTAGCGTGTAGTAATTTTAAATTATATTTTAATAAAACATTTGCCATTAAATAAATAATTCATCCAGAAATTAAACACGTCTGCTCCACCAAATATTTTATATATATGTAGTAAATATCTGATATGGTTGGCTTTCTTTATTTTTATTTTAACAAACGCAACACATGGTCTTTCTTACAATTCTTAGTTTAACTACTACACTGATGTCAATTGTCAAAACTATGTCCATTGAATACATAAGGCTTACAGACTTGTCTTAATTTGACACCAAGGTGGCACACTAACAACTGTCACTTTTCCCGCAACTCACTTCAGATTTAAAATTTGCGGCTACATATATATGTCCAATTACGTCATCACAATGGTGTCAATTAGCCAGACATGTTTCGGAATGTACACATTCCATCATCAGTGGCTTTACAATTGATCTTTCAATATAAGAGGTTCAAACATGTATACATACATTTTATGGAAAAAGGAAATCACACAATCAAAACACAAAACAAAGATGATATAAATAAAATAGATAAAACAAAATAAATTATGAACTATAATATGTATTATACAAATAAAATTATTTAAACGTTAAGAGTCACTATTATTGAGCTTAATTTGACTAGAGTGTAAACCTAAAAAACAACAGTCACAATTCTTTAAATAATTTTATTATGATATAAAATTTGTTTAATACATATAGTTCATAATTTATTTTGTTTCATCTATTTTATTTATATTGCTACGGTTTAAATTAATAGAAGAATATTTATATGATTTTTGTTTTTGTCATTAAAATTATTATTTAAGAAAACACAAAAAAAAGAGAGATCGGGTAACGTTTTCAAACCTTGTGACAGCTTTAGCTTAAACCACAGCAAAGCTCGACTAGGTCAGCCTTCAGGGGGGGTGCGCCACTAACTTTGCGGTAAAGTTGGAAACCTACGATGTTTTGTATGTCACAAAGCTTGAATCCACCATACGATCATTCACCATAATTAAATTAAAAAAAAAATATATTATATATTTATACGAAATTATTTTTGAGCACACAATACAAAAAAATTTGAAATATTTATATTAATAAATATCACAAAAAAAGAATGAATCTTATCACTGAATTCCTATTCTAAAAATTATAAAAGAAATATTCAGTACAATAAACAATGTTTGGATCTCCCAAATACTGATATACGAAATTATTAGGTATATCTTAACAAAAATACATATTATTGATCAGTCATTTAACAATACTAATATTCAATCCTAAGTTCTAAAGAAAATATATTACCAATAAAGTGAAAATTTTAATCGATATATCTATTGTTTATATTTATTTTAATAATAAAATAAAATAAGACACCCTATACGTGATCACGAATAGTTCCCAACACTACTATGTAAAATAGTTTTTTGTTACATTTTTAAATATCACACAATTACGCAAGATAATAACAAAATATATAAACCCTTGATATATATTTTTTTGTTATTTAGAATAAAGAAATGTTTACTATTTAATAATTGAAAGAAAAACCAAATGATACTATTTAACACAAAAACAATTATATGAACATACATAGAAGGAAAATTAATTTATTTAATTGCAACTCTGTTATATACGAGATATGAGAAATTCACTTTGCAAATAAGTTAATAGCAAAAATTAATAAAATGACGTATTCAACAAATACATTTTTACAATAAAAACCTGGTCTCGTTCTGATGATCAGCCATCCATTTTTACACAAACCTTCGACAAGAACAATGAATTTTTTTTGTCACCATACAACAGCAGTCATAAATCGATGATTGCCAAAAATTGGGGTCTAAATCGTTCAAACCAATTTTTATTTATTACTTGATTGTAATGGACAAACGGAATAATATCCGAACTCAGGAGAAGAAAGATGAAGCCCTAAAAATATAAAAACAAGTCAAGTAAAATATTTAAAGCATCTGTGATGATAAATAAAAAGAAAGCATAAAAATAGGCATTATGCCATAAAATAATTTTAGTTTTAAATATATTTTGATTTTCACATTTTCACTTTGAATTTTATATAAAACAATGTTTTAATTTACAAAAAAATTTCACAAAATGAATATGTTATATTGGTAACACTACATTTTGTTTATCTTGTATCAGAAAGTCACTGATGATGAGAATGTTTGATTTCTCGAAACATGTCTGACATGGGCAATGTGCCTTGAGTTATGATATAAAAATAGATTTATTTTGTGGAGCTGACGTCGTTTGATTTATATATATATATTCATCGCTCCTCTTTGGAATGGATTATTTCATTAAAAATAAATAATTGTTAGATTTTGTCTTTGCATACTATTATTTTATTAGTTTCTGAAGAAATCCAAGAGCAGCAGGATATATCTAAAAAAAAACTTATGTATGTTCAAATTTAGAACGTGAAAACAGATTTCAATTTGCCAAACATATTTTCGAATTCATACATTCATTCATTAATCAGTGGCAGTAGAATAAATCTTGCATAATTATTATTACATCAAGAATTGAAACATGTATACAGACATTTCTAATGCTAATTATTTTTGCGTCTGTATACATGCTTGAATTCTTAATGTAATAATTAATATGAAAGATTTATTGTAACTCCACTGATGAAGGAATGTTGTGAATTCCGAAACATGTTTGGGAAAGTGACGTTGTTTGTTTTAACGTTCTAAATATATATATTGTGGAGCAGACGTGATTGATTTTTGGATAATATTTTATTATTTTTCTTGGGTATGTTAATGTTGCTAAAAATTAATTGCGTGGGAGGTTTAGTGTATCAGATATCACACTTATAATGTATAATTTGATTTAAGTAGTTATAGTAATTAACATGTAAAATTATAATGACTTTTGTCATGGTGATTTTTATTGACTGACCGAACTGATTTATTGTGATTGCTTAATAATAGTTTTTTTTTTTAAATAAACGTTTAATTAATGCTTTTGGTTTTTATTTAATTTTATTTTTATGTTGCATTTGCATGGCTTTTTCTAGTGATTATTTTTAATGGTAAATTTGATTAAAAAATTGAGATCATTATAAAAATCATATTGTCATAGGTTCATGTGTGAACCATTTTTAATCATTGTTCATTATAAAATTATAAACGAACGAAATGGGGTAGAAAAACACCAATGGTAGGTGTTAAACTATAGTTTTCTGCTGTTAATTATAATAATTCGGCCTCAAGTTATTTTTTTTAATTGTTCAATCTCTGATTATAGGGTGGCCCTTCAAAGTTGATTAGAAATTTAGACTTCTTAATTTGAAATTGTCAAAACGTTGGAAATATTGAATTCCGAGACTGATGGGGTTGTGAAATTTAGGCAGGACAATGATATTATGAAGGGCTATCTGCATGCCAAACGACATTCTTCGGAACGGTCATTAAGGATAGTTTCTTAGGTTTCTGATTGTGAAAATAATGCCTAATATACAGGGCGCACCAAAAAGGTGTTTTGCTATGAAAGTGGTATTTTTTAAATGGGACACCCTATATTCGACAGTATAATTCAATAGCACTGAAAAGTAAATAGAACCTGTATTAATATTTCGTATAAGCACCTATTTTTCAACAATCACCCGTTCTTAGATTTTTATTCTAGTCGAATTTTGTTGAAATGTTTTATTGACATAGGCCAAACATGTCCTTGTATGTTCAGATTTAATTATAAATGGTAGTGGAGACGAGGTCTATGTGTATTTTTTCGTAACATAATTTTGTTGCATTTTTTAATGCGTGTAAAAAGAAGTTGAGCTGAATTTTGCAGTAGTGAAGCGAGAGCTTTTTTAAGATGTTTCTTAAATACGTATGTGTGTGTTTTTTTAAATTTAAATGGGGGATCTGCAATTTAATAACTTAGGAAAATAAAAATACTGGAATCAACTTAAAAAAATGTCTTCAGATTAACTTAAAATTTGAGTATAAATAAGTACATAGTAGCAGAATTTTTTTTACAGTGTAAATTATACAAGGTGTCCCAAAAAACAAATCATTCGTTTTTAAATTCAATTTTGTAACAAAACAACATGTGAGATTTATCAAATTATCTCTGAAACCAATAATTTTATCGACTTTTATGAAGGATAGGAAAAACGTTTGCAAATAAATTGTTCTAAAAAAAGGTAGTCTTGAGGTCAATGCCATAGGTACAAAAATTTGGGGGGTCGAGGGTACAAAACCTCTTGCCATTTAAATGAAGTAGAATGTTTTTTTTAACTTTTTCTACCTTGAAAACATGCGGCTAAAATTGTAATTTTGACACCCATGGCCTCAATGAATCTGTGGTTAATGGATTAAGCCATTCTTGGGACACCCTATATAAAACATATTTGTGTCTAAAATTGTGTAAATTGTCTATTGTTTAAAGGGTGGTGGTGGTCTAGTCAACCAATTAAGAAAAAGCTACAGTCTCAGTGATCTTACAAATGAGGACCATGACGAGACTGACGATGTATTAGTCACCGATCCGAGATTGTTACGAAAGCGACCGGGTCGCAGCCCCCATAGATCTCAATCGACGAAATCAGCAATATACTTTTCGGAAATTGATGTAACCAAGGAACGAATCGCTCCAAGTACTGTACTATCTGCGGAAGATATTAGCTCAGGCAAATACTATTATCTTTGTACCTATTGTTACATTTTTTTTATTAATAAATATTGGTTTGTAGGTTATTCTAGTAGCGAAGCATTAACGTTAAAGATACAATCTAGAGAACCGTTACATAGAACTGGTTCTTTAACCAGATCTCGAACAACGAAATCTAGCAGAACCACCGTTACTAAAAAACTATCTGCAACCACGGGATCGGGAAGTGACGTAAGTATTAGAAAGGAGACGGGGATATTTTGCAAACATCAGATATGTTGCTAACTGCAAACCGAAATGTTTAGATTATTATGCATTTATTGTGGAAGTAAAGATTATAAATTTCATTAGGTCTACAATTATTTTACTCTGTAAAGAAATTTAGATTTTGCAGTAAGCATTCACAGTAAATTTAGTGAAGTTGTTAATAATATTGTTGGACTTTTAGTGTAGTTAATATATTATTATTTTTTTGTGGTAGATCGCGTTTTTTTATAATATAATTTCAATAAAGACTATTCTTATTTTTGTCTTACGGGTATCGAAGTCAGATGAAGCAGTCCGTTATTAGCTTGATTCAATGTGTTTTTCAACAATATTACTATGATGTACCTTAATTACAAAGTCCAGTCTCTCGTAACACAATATTAATAATTATTATACTTATATTTTCTTTTTCAACTATACTTCTTTATAGGAAAGCGATGAAAATGAATTATTCGACACGAACATAATATTTCTCAATGACCATGCCAAAAACATCAATAAACTCTCATCAACGGCAAAGGCACCTTCAAGTGATAGTAGTGAGAACGAATTTTACGATACACTTGATGAAACTACTCACAATCTTAGTAATAACCAATCTGAGCATGGTAAATTATGTAATAATGCATGCGAGTATGACCAAGAACGCCATCTATGTATGGATAGCAGACACCTTTCTTCTAATCCATCACCCAGTATCTGTGTAACAACAAATAACAACACTAAAATTGAACTTAACGTTGATGATGATGATATTCGAAACGTTCGGCGTGGTAAATACAATAAAAGAGCTGCACCACATCCACCAATACTATCTAGTGAAGAGAATATGGCGATTAAAGCCACGTTGGTTTTGCAACCAGGAATTGTCAAATCAGTGGCGTCCAATGAGAAATTATGTATTAATAATGATAATACTAGTACTAATAAAGACGTGTTCGTTAATGTGTATTCACCAAAAAGTATTAGAAAAAAGTTAGTTAGTGGCAGTAGAATTTTCAATAAAATGATGACACATTTACATTTACCAATAAATATCAATGAAAGAAGTGGCAAACGAAGATCATGGCAGAATATTTTTGTTAGTAATGAGATAATGAATCCCAACACATTGGACAAAACTAAATCAAAAAGTGATAACATATTGTATAATGGAAATTATAGTAACTGTCAAAACGTTGAACAAAATGACAGCAATAAGAGCAATAATAAGCGTTCGATGTCTATTAAGCAGTTGTCTGAATCACCGTTAGCGAAAAGAAGACTGAAAATCATTCGAACTTATGTTGACGAAGATATTGATTAGATTTTGTGTGTTCTTTTGTTTATGTGATAGTAGTTTTGGTGTTAATCACTAATATTTTGTCATAACCATATAAATTGATATCACACTTACATCACTTACTAATGCACTGCGTGATACGCGGAAATATACGCAACTTTTGGGTTCATAATGCATGGAGATTATGGGTGTGATGTCCGTCATCTCCTTTTTCGGCGATACAAGAAATTCTTGTCGGAATTGAGAATCGTAGGCTCTTGACTCTCTTACTTTTCCATCGTAAAACTGTTGTACTACGTTGCATTCACCACATGCTCACGATATTCTATGTTTTTCTGTGCGATATGAAAAGTCTTGAGGGGAATACAGCCAAGAAATATGGAACCGATAGCTGGTGCATTCTCAATGTTCATTCTTCATTATTGTGGTATAAATTTATGTTAAAAGTATTATATTTTGCTCCTAAAGTAAAGTACCTACCCATTATAACAATATTAAGAATATTGTTCAAATAATCATTAACAACTAATTATGTTTGGATATTGTTTTTGTTGTTTTTTAATTATTATTGTCTATCTAATTTGTGCTTATGTTTTTTCATGTTAATATTGATGTTTTTTTTCACTAAATTCCATGTTTAATTTAATTGGATTGCGTTATGCAATATTTGACCAATCGCATTTAATAAATTTGGAGATCTGACGCACAATAATAGTACTTCCAGGTCTATTAAATCTGTGCTTCTAGTCTAGCCAATTTTATTAACAAAACTGCGTTAACAAAACACTCAGAGTCATACAAGCATTCTTTTGATTTTAACAACACAAACTTTCTTGCAACCCAAACGCATACAAAAATACAAGAAATGATGGAAATGTTACACATTAAAAAACATTTATGATAATTTAATTTTGACTAAATAAATCCATCCTCCACCGATACATAAACGTTAATAACATCAGATCCCAAAAGTTAAACATCTAACTACAAGAAACTGAAAGAAATAAATTAAATGGAATCTCGCTTCATTTCCAGCGAGGAAGCAGCGCCTAGAGGACTGGCTATTCCCCATAAGCGAAAAATTGTATTTGTTGGTTTGGAATCTTTTGCAAAATCGCGAAAAATTGCAGTTTTTTTTGTAGCTAAATTAAGAGAAGATTGGGCCCTATCGGGTAAAATATTCACCTGACTGCCACTATTTAAAATATAAAATAATATGGCAAAAAATATCCCTTTTATCAATGATAGCAGATTAAATGCAGATTACCTCGGTCCCTGGTAGCTAACGCTAAATGATGTAAAATTACATTGATTTTCAATTCACTGCATAATTGTTTTATCTCACCTGAAAAAAAAGCGTATTCTCTTTTATCGTTTGGTCGACTCATGTATAATGCAATCCAATTATTTTAGATATATACAAGGTGTCCAAGTATGCGTTCCTTAGTCGATTGTTTATTTATAACTCGAAGTTCAAAAATAATAATAAAGTTAATATATACGGAGTAGGTTATAGTATAAAAAGAGTTTCACGTAAACACGGTCCCTTCTAGGTACTTTGTTTTGTTAGTAGCTTTTTAGTTATTCATTGTACTCCAAATTGTTTTATTAAGAAATACAGGTTTACCAAGTATTTTGTAATTCTTCTAAAACCAATTAAAGTACAATATCCCATTTGCTATTATTATATATTAGGGTGGGATTACTTCAGAAAGGAATAAATTATAAAACTCGCCTCTACAAGAGATTTTTTGACCAGACCTGTTTCGTCATACTTGAGCTTACATTTTCAGTAGCTTAGAAGATACTTTGTCTCTCTTATTTGGCTAATGTCTTACATTAAATGGTCAACAATTCTATTTAAAGAAAACTTGATATGGTTACATGCCTTCATTCAAATCCATATTTAAAATTCCTTAATTTTGAGTCATAGACAATAATCGACAGGGAGTGGGCCGCCTTTCGTTTCGACACTTTTTGATGAAATAAAATTGAATTGATAAGAAGCGAAATTAATTAAACATTGTTGTTTATTACTTATCATTGTTTTTAATTAAAATTGCAGTGCTTATATGCCATTACATTTACTTATATTTACTTTTTTAGGAACAGTCCAGCAATAGCAGTGCTACGTTGCCAAGAACTAAGAAAACTACTAAAAAGAAATTACTATAAAAGAGAAAATATGTATTAACAAATTAATAGGAAATTTACACGTAAATTGTTGAAGCTTAGTCTAGATTAAACAATGTTTTAATTTGTATTCTGCAATGCACAAAGATCTCCAGTTTTATATACTCATTTATAAAGCTAAGTACTTGGCATCTAGTCCAGTCAAATTACGCTAAAAAGCCCACGTTGAAGTCTCTGAAAGAAGGGATACTTGGTTCAGAACTATGTTGGATGTGTTATTATATTTTATTAAACAAGTAAGGCATAGTTTACATATTGAATGGACTTGTAACATTTTTATTTGCGTAATATTAGTTAAAAAAAAAACACATATCTGATTGGTTAGTTTAGTTCCTACGTTTTGTCAACGGTTTTGCCATGACTTGTTAGATTTTTCTATTGTATTTTATAATAATTTTTAAACAAAATATATTATGCCAACATTTTAAATTAAGTATGTATTAATATGAATAATTTTTTTTTCTTTTTAGTTTCTTTGACTTTTTTTTTATAAAATTAAGGGATTTTTAGTGTTATTCAATGTTAAAAATTAAAGATAATATTATATAATAGACTGCATGATGTTACAGTAAATGTATGTTATTTATTAAAAGGTTATTTAATCATATGATACTTAATTTTTAGCACAAATTGAATTAAACAGAAGACGTTTTGTTCCTGAAATTTATTGTATTATTTATTCATTCATTTCAATTTTGAGTACTAATGTATCTTACAGGCTCTAATTAAACCCCGAGGGGGTTAGAAATTAGTTGTTACATGTCTAGTTGTAGATGGTTTATATTTTTATTAAAGACTGGATAGAGTCACAGTCGTTGGAAATTGAGCACCTTGTCAAAAGCCTGGCGTCGAACAAAAGTTTAGAGTCGTTTTAAAATTTTATTTGTGGCGATTCAATATTTATCGTTGACTGCTTTCCAAATATTTGGCCTCGCTTTACAAAGTTGGAATCAATTCAAAGTAACGAAGATTTAAAGTTTAGCGTTGATCGACATTTGTGTCGTTTTGAAATCTTGCCGCCCACTAAAAGTTTAGTGTTGGTTCAAAATCATTTCGTCGATATTTAGACGGGTGCACATTTGTAATTTTGCCAATATTTTAACAATTAGGCGTATATCGTTTAGTGTCAACTAGTGCAAGATTTTGAAGTCGTTAACTTAGCGTCATTTTGATAGTTTGTTGTCTAGTCAAATTTGTTTCCAAAGTTGACGACCACTTCTCCTGATAGTTAAACATTTAAAGCTAGTCATTGAATTAAGTTTTTCAATCATTTTAGATGCTGTAAGCCTTGTGATATCATATCATCATCATATATTGTGTTAGAGATTGGTGTGGACCTCTAAGTCAAGTAAAACTCCAGCGTCAGGAGTATTTCATCTTTTGCGTCATTTTAGAGATTTTAAGTGCCACCTCATGGTATATGTTTAGGGTTTGATGTACCTAATTTAAGTTACGGAAGTGTGACGTGTAGACGTTTTTAAAATTCGTATCAACAATTAGTATTGCCATCGGTTCAAACTATTTTTTGTAGATATCTTATCTGAAACTTTGGCATTCTTTTAAATGTTAGCCGTCTATCAGTAGTATCAGTATCCTATTAAACTACCTAGACGATCTAAATTTTCAAAAGTGTGCGATTGGCTTTGAGGTTTTAATATGGTTTTAAATTGGTAAACCTTTGTTAGGAACCTTTACCAACTTTAAAAGCCAAATTAAAAATCTACAATAAAATTTTAAGCTATTTTCGAATATGTATCATGGCGTTTTAATCAAACTCTAGTAGACTTACCTAAGCTATAGATAAATACGGCTTACTTACTGTTATCCATGAGAATACAAGATTTGAAATTCCCTGTATGTACACTTCAATGTATATTGTGAGGCGGGTGAGTAGACCGTCCCCTGTCATGTCGTGCTAGTTCAAACAGACCCTTTTGTATATGACGACCTCTCTTCGTTCTCCACGTTTCTGGATGGTGGAGAGGCGGGCAAGTTTAGTTTCGTTTAGGTAACTTAACCTAGAAAAGCATGACAGTAATAAAAATGTGGAAAGGGGAAACAAAAAACCAGATGATGAGCAGGATTTGTGGCATCTTTTCTGCTTTTCTGAAAAGACTTTATAAACGTTGTATGAATATTTCAGGACTAGCCTGTGTGGTCTATTTAGTGGAAAATCTCCGCTTTTCGCTCATGCATATAACGAGAAATTATATCAAAGGAATAGTTGGTTCTTTATTTTGAGAATTGAAAAGGTTTTGAATCACAAAATGTGTACCTACCTATATATATATATATTTAGTTATTGTTTCCGCAAAGTATAGTAAAATATCCGTTGTGTCGCCCCAAAACTTTCCCGACAAGATATTATCATATAATCATAAATATATGACCTGCGTAACAAAGCTCAATTGGTTAAAGTGACCACAAAGTAGATGCTTTCATCATCGTAGATAATTCAGCAGATGTCTCAGCTCAAGCCTCGCTTGAAATAAAATATCTTGTCTGCAAGGATTCAACCTCTAATGTGTAATCGACCAACAATGACCCTGTATATGTTTAGCTAATCGATTCATTATTTTTATGTTGTCAGAAATATGATGAATCTTTCTACTATACTTTGTTTAATATTAATTTAATGGACTATAATATCGTCAAATAGTAAATAATATTGATATAGTAGTTTTTTTTTTTAAACAAACATCGTAATTCTCATAATTAATCGAGACAAAACCTGGTCGAAAGCCTATTATTATTTGTTCACCATTTCCAAAGACTGTAATTTTCCGTTTTATGTCCGTCACATAAGTATACGTCATCATATATATATACATATAGGATTTCGTAAAATCTTCCTTTTATGTTTTTCCATTTTACCTTTTCTTTTGATGTATTACATGTGATACGTAAAATAAGATCCCTACAACCAAAACAAAAATGTAGACTATAAAAATAAGCAAAACCAGAGAAGACTTTAACCTACATCTTCTACAGGGTGTCTCATTAGGGATCTGTAAAATAAATATTTTAACCAGTGAAGTTACAGTTTGCTCCTGAAACTTAGGTTTTATTTAAATCCCCAAATTCAAAGATATAAGAGATGACTTATTTATGCACTTATTTTTGATTCGTTGTGGAAAAAAATATGTATTTAACATACAGGGTGTCCAAAACTGATTTGACCAGGCCCTAATTCTTAAACTAGTCAAGATATTTTTTTGGAGCAAAACCAATAATGTTTAGGTGCGAAAATGCTTCAAAATTTCATTGTCATATTTTTGTAATGTGGCCTTCCAAAATTTAACCTTCATCGTTAAAATTTTAAATTACACCCTGCAATATTTTTTAACATCTTAGCATAGAATGTGGTTTTCCCTATATATTATTTTTTTCCAAGAAAAATGCACAACAAAAGGGGCTAAAAGGCAGTTAGTACTATTCTGTAATTTTAACCCAAAGACAAACAAAAATCTGACACAATATTCCAACGATTATGAATTGTTTGTGAACAAAAATTAAAACAAAAAAACCAAACAAATGTTATGCGAAAATGAAATCAACTTAAAATTTATTAAAAATTAACTAACGATAAAATCAGAAAAAATAAATCAATAAAAGCATAGAATTAAATCAATTTATATCAAAATGAGGTACGGTAAGCAGAATTGAAAAGAAATGTAGAGAATTAGTACATGTACGAGATCTTCCTAAACATGGCTGGTCGATCTCCATTTTGTTGATTTTTTTTTAAATTTATATAAAAAAAATAATTTGATTTTATAAGTAGTAGTACGCACCGGGCGCAAAAGTCTCTTAAACCGGCACTGGATCCAAAGAAAGTGTAAACGCCGCAGGTAAAATTTTACAAAAAGCAGTTATAAGATTTGCAGGTGAATTTTTGCCTAAAAAAATTTGAAAATCCATATGTGAAAGGCAACCAAATCAAGTCAGTAGATTAAAATGTTATTTGTTATTGAGAAATCATGGGGGCTTACTAATCAGGGCTCCAAAATGGTTCGAGCAGGCGCTGGTCCTATCTCTAACCCTATGGAAACAGGGTTACTGCATTGGGTGGCATAAAATACATGAGGTTGCAGTGAAACCGGTGACTTATGTCGAACGGGCCCTTAAAAAAAACCCTATAGAAAATACAAAGATTTGAATTTTTAATAACACAATTTTCACTTTTTAACAACTATCAATAGCAATGATTAATTTTGTTCCTCCATAAAAAGTGTGTGTACGCATACGGCTTCACCGAAGTTGAATTTTTATTGTAAGCAGTTTTTTTTTCAGTTTAAATATATCCCAGAACTATTTCCGCGAGAGAATGAGTTTGAGAACCAACTCATTATAATATTATAAATTTTCGATATAGAAGCATTTGTTTTAAAGCGTAACTGTCTTTAGATTAATTAAAGTTTCGGTTTCGTTACCCATCCTGTATGTACAAATATATGTAAAGTTTGAATTTCCGAAATAAAATAAAAGCACATGTTTATTTCCAGATAGCTCTACTAGAAGTAGTAGGTAAGTATATAGCTTTTAGCCTGAAGGCTTTTATTTGAAAGCGAAAAAGCTGCGTTTTGCACAAGGTTTGTTAAATTGCTTTTCCAATATAGTGTCATTACTGACATATAGGAAGTTTTATTAATAGAGAAACCCGTACTGATAGAAAAGCTGAATTGGTTTTATCCGTTGTCCATGTAAGGAATAAAACAGAAATGCTGCAATTAATTATTTAAAGTTATATAGTTCCTGTACATCCTGATATACAGGGTAAAATATACGAGGTAGCGGAAAAAGTTAAATAAAAAAGTTTTAAGGTTTTAAAATGTCTATTAGTTATAATTTTAAGTATACAGGGTCGGTGATAAAGTCTTGACACATCAAAGTTGCTTTTTTTTAATGGAACTCTCTGTGTGTTATTGGATATTTCAATTCTTCCTTCAATTTTAAGGAAAAAATGTAATACACATAATGTATCTAAATTCAACCATTCGTAACTTATCGAGTTTTGATTTAGGAATGTTTCACGAAATTTCAGCTTCGATTTAATCGCACCTGTAAATGTTAACGTGAGACTGGCAGTGTCAAAGATACCTAAAGTCGGAAGGCCAGTAACAGGGACAAACGTAGATAATTCTTTGGATGTAATATTGGATTTGGTGGAGAATCCGAAAACTGATGTAAATTTTGTAAATATTTTGTTTTCTGTTTCTTAATAATAAAATTTACAAGAAAAACCAAACAACAACAAATAATAAATATGAACCTTTAAAGCAACAACACAACAACCTGCTCTTTCAGATTTTAAAACCTATTTAGCGTTAGATATACAGGGTGAAAATTTATGACATAATTTATCATAGCAATAGGTTGGATGTAGCGCCTCCTATCAGCAACGTAAAAAAATTAACATATTCATTTTTCTCATACCAAAAAACATAAAGCTGCCAATTTTGAAGTTGATACCCAAGAAGCACGATGATACAGGTAAGAAAACCAAATAAAATAATAACTTTGATCACCCTGTATTTCCTTACATTTGGATAAGGTAAGTTTGGGTCAATCATCGTTATTTGACCTGTATCATTGTTAATGAAAGACCCTGTATATTGCAATATAAATACGAGGGTGGTTTGATAAATCCGTGACTTTTAACGGCAACCAGTTTTTTGGCAAAAATTTTTAAACATAATTTTTAATCATAATAATAAGATTACTCAAGGCTCTCAACCGCACTGTCAATCTTCGATCGTCCAATATCATTCCATGGATCTTATCGACCTTAAGTAATATAATTTTTTTGGTGACAATTAAAGTCAAATTTCAGATAAATAAATTTAATAGAATTCTATAACTATTGCCCAAACATGTTTCGGAACTGAATCTAGTTGCATCAACAGTGGCGAAAAGAGAAACTTTACACTATCAATCCTTTAAAATCTCCATCGCGAGGTCACCCTTATGGAAAAAATTCTGATTATATTGTATTAATAAAAATTAAATTAAGAAACACTAACATTATTTTTGTTTTTCATTTTCTTTTTGTAGATCAATTTACGTCGACAGATTTCTAGAGGAAGTTGCCTCAATTTTTAAAAAACTATCATGATATACAAAAAGAAAATGAAAAACAACGAAAATAGTGATAGTGTTTCTTAATTTAATTTTTATTTTCATTAATACAATATAATAAATATTTTTTCCATAAGGGTGACCTCGATAGAGATTTTAAAGGATTGATATTGTAAAGTTTCTCTTTTCGCCACTGATGATGGAACTAGAATGAGTTCCGAAACATGTTTGGACAATAGTTATCTATAAATTTGTATTGAATTTATTTTTGTGGATATTTGACTTTTATTTTTTTTTATTATTGTTGTTTGTAATAAATAATCTAAAATTAAAAGACATTTTATTAAAATATTGATTTATTTAGAACACCCTGTATAATTTAATCGTATTTTTAAAACATTGATACCTCTTACATGTTCTATTCAAACCCACAATAATAATTATTGTTGTTTTTTCCAAAATAAGCCGTGTTGAATAACTATATTATCTTTCAAATTAATAAATGTAGATATATTATGATTTTTATTACTTCACTTGGAAATTTGCGCATGTCCCTTAATCAACAAACAGAAATATTTCAAATCTACAGATGCGATGCCGAGGACGCTTGGCGTCGCGGTGGCATACGCTCTCACTTGTTGTCCTGCATGCAATACAACTTGTTGTTCAAAGGTACGCATGAAAAACTACTGTTAACTTTGCGTAGTTGTCTGAGAACTGTCATTAACTAAAATTAATTCATTGTGCATTAAAATTATATGCCGTACAACAGTCTAACCTTAAATATTGTGATTAGTAACTGTTTAAAATAACTAAAAAACGTGTTTAAAAAAATAAGTAAAATTTTTTTCCGCAAAATGTTTTTAAAAATTCAACAGATATTGAAATACCTGCAAACTTTTCTGGTGCTTCGTGATGGAGTAAAAAAGTAAGTTTTAAATTTCAACTGTAAAGTTCTGTGATTCGTTTTTTGAGAAAGTTTCTTTTAAGGTATTTGAAATATTTTTAGCTGATGTTTTACCAATATTAAATTTTTAAACATATAGCGGCATGAAAATACTATCTCTACTGCATGTTTAATAACATTAATGTGTTTTAAATATTGTACAGGGTGTTCCAGAAGTCGACGAGTAAACTCTAATTTACTCCACTCCACAATGGACTACTTCTTTAAATTCTATTAAAAATAATTGTCGATATTCTCCTGTTTTTTTTTTTGGTTGTTTGATCGGTAAGGGTGTCTAATTAATTCATAAAATATTTTCGAAAAACCTGTTATCTTATAGCAAAGAAAAAACAATTGGGTACTATTTTCAGCAATGAAAAAAAAAACAGTCCAAATAAATATTGTAGAGATTTAAGTGCTCTATGACGTGATATGTAACATTGGTATTTTCTATATGAATAAATTAAATAAGATTTTGTATAAACTTTGACAGGCCGCCATTTTAAAACTAACTTTCCGATTTCAATCGCCAATGAACTCAAGCGAGACATTGACCTAGCTGATTTTTTAACCAAATTTTGTTTTGATTGGTCAAAAAATGCGACCTAGAACGTGCTTCCAAATTTGTTATTTATTTATTGTCATTACATGTCATTACCAAAAAAGGTTTACACAAGTCATATTAAATATTAAAATATTACAGAACACAACATAAAAACATAGAAATGTATATAACTTAATCAAAACAGAAAGTCAGTGCTGAGGAATTCATCAATGGAGTAAAAAGCCTTGTCAATTAAGTTTTTTTTCAATCTATTTTTGAACATTGCAAGGCTGGCAAATGATTATAGCATGTGGGACCATTATAAGTCACAGAATTTCTGCTTCTACCCAACCTCATATATTCAGGAAGAATGTCATTTGTGTTTCTGGTATTGTGGTTGTGAACTTCATCATGCCTTCTGTACAGATTGTAATTATTTTTCACATACATAATTGAATTGTAGATATAGAGACACGGGAGTGTAATTATTTTACATTCTTTAAATTTAGGTCTGACATCCTCTCTAAACTTTAAATCTGTAATTATTCGCACCACTCGTCTTTGGATTGCAAATACCCGACTAGCATGACAAGAGTGTCCCCAAATTGACAAAGCATATGAAGCCACACTGTAAAAAAGGCCATAATATGCTGATTTCAAAACATTAAAAGAGACTTCACCCTTCAAGTTTCGCAACATGAACACAACCTTAGACAACTTGGCAATGGTAACCTCGACATGACCCGCCCAGGTTAGCTTTTGGTCCAAAGTGACACCCAAAAACTTTACCAGACCATCAGAAACAGCAACATCTGTCTCACGTAATGTAAATATTTTAGTAGCTCTTTTATTGGCATTCATACAGAGTTTGTTAGCTGCAAACCAGTCCGCAGCCCTCGACTGTGAATTAATCATACTTGAGGCCAGAACATCACTCGACAGTTCAACATCGACAATAGTTGAATCGTCTGCAAACAATGTCAGGTCAGAGCATGGCAGATGTAGCGGTAAATCATTAATGAAAATCAAAAACAATAGAGGTCCGAGCACCGAGCCCTGTGGGACTCCACAAGAGCTCAACAAGGGCTGAGAAGACTTTGACTCAAACATCGTTACGACATTCCTACCAGTGAGATAGGAACTCAGCAAACGAATCGAATTCGCACTCATACCGTTCGCTCCAGTTTACCCAACAAGATATCGTGTGAAACGCAATCAAACGCCTTTGTTAAATCAAGAAAAGAAGCCCCCACAAGCCTTCTACTCTCAAAAGCGGTTATAACGCTATTTATAAAGTTTTCTATAGCTGAAACGGTGTTAAGTTTCGGTCTAAATCCAAATTGTTTCGGAGAAAATAAATTATTTCTTTCAAAATAGTTGGCTAATTGTTTAAAGAGTATCTTTTCAAAAATTTTGCCTAGAACAGGCACTATAGAAATAGGGCGATAGTTGCTCAATTCATCTGGAGGTCCTTTTTTGAATAACGGTATAATTTTGCTAAATTTCAGACAACTCGGAAACATACCGGATGAGATCGCCAAATTAATCAATATTGTCAATGGTATAATTATTATATCCTTAATATATTTAATGATTACGATATTCAAATCAAAAATGTCTTTCGAGCTTTTATTTTTAAAAGAGTTTATTATATCTCTCATCTCAATAAAAGATATTTCATTAAACTCAAAATTGCCAGGAATGTCAATAGACAACAAATCCAGTGGACTGATATTTGAGGATAAGTCATGGGTTAAAGTTTCCGCAATACTGGTAAAATATGTATTGAAATCATCAGCAGTAAGATTTGTTAATGATTGATGGGCAGCAGAACTATTCCTTTTATGGTTGATAATATCCCATGTACCCCTAGCAATATTAGAACCATCTGCAATGTACGTATCGTTCGCATTTTTTTTTGCCATTTTAATACGAGACCTATACGAGTTACGATAAGAAAGAACCATGTCTTTTATACCTTCGAGTTGTGGAAACTGTGTAGACAGTCCTCGCAATAGCGCAATTGTTTCGCGCATTTCCCTAATTTCAGGTGTTATAACTCAAATATAGTTGTATATTAATCATTTTGAGTTTATATTCTTGATTTTAGGTCAAGTGTTGAATAAATAGTGGAGTAAATTTTGTATCTAAGTTATTTTATTTTTATTTAACGTTTCGAGTATATTCGGATATTTTTCAAAATTGTCTGTATATCGTGAATAGTATTTAAGAGAAGATTGTTAATATAAATATTATAACAAATAAAAATGGGTTAAAAACATGATTATATACAGATGATATTATGCATTAATATTATGTTATTAACTATTTTAAACGTTCAAATAAATTACACATGAATAAAACCATATTCTTAAGCCTTGAAATAGTAAATGGTTCAGTTAACTTTTCAACAGTTTGGGTTTATGCCTTCTATTCTTACTTCAATTTTGGTTAAGTACATGTTTACCAATAAAATCGTATAGAATTAGTCTATTGACCCTCGAATGTTTACTAATAATCACAACTTTTATCTGTCCCTGTACAGATATTTGCACAGTAAAGCAAATATACCCTCCTCAACTCTAGCATAAATCAATTTAAATTGTTTACATTAGCCAGCAATCCGACTGAGGGAGGTTCGCTTTCGCTCAATTCCCGCCCAATGGGATTTCGGTAATGACAATAGTCTTACCAAACTAGTTCATCATTGTAAATTCAATTTAATGTATTGAAACACTTACTTCGATGGAAAACACATTGACCTTCATTAGAAAAACATAAATTGTCAGGTGAAAACGGGAAAAATATATAGACGGTATCCGATTTTATTGCAAGACTCATCATCGCATCGCAGGCCAATATCAAGAAAGTTTTATTAAAAAAAAAATATTCGATATCAAAACGTGCCATACTTCATTCTGATTCGTTAAAATTAATTCTTATTCCTTGATTTTTCCTATTTTCTCAAGCATAACACTCAGAAGGAATCATTGTAGCAAAACGCATTCAAGCTGGTAGACAAATCCAAGCAAGAAAGACCAACTAATCCTAAAAGGCCAAGATCCCTAAAGAAGAATATTGATCTTAATAGGCCTAATGCAAAATCGGATGGAAATGCACATTAAGATCGTACCATATAGTGGATTTTTTATTTTGTTTTACATGAACTATTGGTTAATTTATGTATAGTACTTTTTGTTTGTTTGTTTGCTTTTTAATTGCATTGACAACAGTATAGATACAATAATTAGTTAGTTCAAAACTTTTAACTTATTTATTTAATTTTGAATACCTATATTTCTTTCTTTGAGCTTTATGTTTGAATTATTTTATGTATTCATATTTTAGCATTACCTACATTATTACCCTGTACATCAGCAACTTATTATCCCTCTGTCGCATTGTTATAATTATAATAGGTATCCAGGCTTTTGAACATTTTCGAAAGCTTTTGTTATCTAAACCATTTTATTGAACAGAGTTATAGCACTGAAATAATAGTTTCAGCATTGTAGAAAAACCGCTCTTGTCACGATAGCGGTTTTTAGTTTTGCACACGATTGTGTTTCGCAACACAATATACACTGTGTCCAAGATAAGAATGGGATAGCATTGGAATCTTGGAGAAAAGTTGTACAATTTAAACATCTTTTAAATGGTGTTTTCATAAGTAAACTAACAGTGTTCGAGAATTTTTGAAAAAATGATTTTTTGCGATTTTAGTTTTTATTTATTTCTGACATTATTTTTCTGCAAAAAGCGCAAAAATTTCAACTAAATTTAAAAAACCGCGTATAGAATAAAATGTTGTAATGAGACAGAAATAAATTGTCAAATAATAATAAATAATTGTGAGTAATGACGAAAGAATGTTTTGTTCAAAACCTACTACTCTGCATTCAGTCAGTTAAGTGCCAAACTATGGCGATTTTTCTTCAATAATTTTAAATAACAGTTAATAGCACTGAAAACTTGGTGAAACCATTACATGTGATATTCCACCTATATTTGAATTGAATTGAAACCACCAACGTAGTTAATAATAATAATAATAACGTTTATTTTGCCAAAATAAAACAATTATAACAATATTACAGTAAAGCTCTCAAAACGGTTAACAACAAAATTTACTAGGTACTAATAATGTTAAATTAATGAGCAAAATAAACATGTCTAACTCACAAAATCTTTATAAAGATTGTCCGTGAGCTTAACATATCTGCCAGGCCGCAGGACCAGCACATCTGGCTTCTAATACACCTTAATCAAAAATACAACAAAAAAAAAAATCACCACATACTACACAACGAAAAAGGCTAAGACTGAAATGACTTGAGTATATAAAGAAAAAAAGAAAAAAAAATGCCAATATGATTCACAGAATCAAAGAAAACCGATAAGAGTCTGAAACTCCTCTCGAGTCCTTTACAGATGCCTTAAAATTCAATCAAAGCGGGCTTGGATCTGACCTCCGGAGGGTTGATGATGATTTCTCAAAAACGAAACGTCTTAGTGAAAATTTGGAAACGCTATCTGTTTCTCCTCAAAAAGTAACAATAAGAAAGTGCTTTTCATTTTTTTATATCTGTAAAAATAATGTCAGAAATAAATAAAAACTTAAATCACAAAAAATCGTTTTTTCAAAATTTCTCCAAAACGGTTAAAGTTAGTTTACTTTTGAAAATACCATTTAAACGGTTTTCAAGATTCCAATGCTATCCCATTCTTATCTTGGACACATTGTATATAGGTACCTACACTTAATAATAACTACAGGTACCTACATGTTTTAAAATATGTATTTTAAATACCTAGGTAATTGTTTTTTTTTTTTATACTTACGTGACTTACATTGTGTTCCGGTTTCCCTATTTTCAAATGTCAGTTGTGTTTAGGGCCTCACGTAAAGTTTCTAATGAAGTAGTTAATTATTTGAACCAAAGATTAATGTACATTAATCTTTGCTTTAACAAATATTAAGTGCAACTAACTTGATCAGACCTATCAAATTGGACAATTATTCAGAACGTATTTATTGTACTACATGTTTATTTTAATTGCATTTCTATTAATATACCTAGTGTTGTCACAAATAATGCCAGTTCGTGTTCAAAAACGAAAGTTTCATATCAATGTATCTACAGGGTGGACACTTTTGATAGAAAACCCCATTTCTAGAGGAGCTAGAGAAAAAAGTAACATACATGTTCCGAGCCCGAATTTTGTGAAATACTGAATGCTGAAAACTGCACATCGATATCTTGATCTGTTGACAAGACACAGTATCTACACTTGTTTTATTTTTATTGTTTTTGGATGAATGACATCATACAAAACCAATTATCTAACTATAATGCGATTTTATTCATATCCTATAAGCATGTCTGTCCTTTTAACTTTAATGTATTATAACTAAATATAGAATTTAATTTATTAAAATTAATAAAAGGCAACTCGTGAATAATTGAATGAATTCGATTTTGTTAATGGATCTGTCGAAGAAATAGACATCAATTATTAGAAAGAAACACATATATGGCCAAATTAATTTAATGTGATTAATATAGTACAAGGTGTCTAGAATTATAAATTCAATAAAAAAAGTAAAAGTTAGAATTTTTTTATTGAAAAAAAAAATTAAGTGGCACCGATTATGTTGTCCAAATGATGACCATCAAGCTGCTGGCACTCCTCTAACCGAAAACGGAAATTAGCCACCACGCGTCTACACATCTCCCTGGAAATGGCAGCCATTTCGGTGCGGATCCTCTATAATAATCGGGGAAATCCCAAAGAAACTGAGGTGAATTTACATTTTGACTATGAGACCTATAATCTAATACAGTTCAGTAATAGCATATTGTTGAAACCCCCACTGTGCCAAGTTATTTAAGCTAAGTCTGGCCAATATTCAGAGATTCAATGCTCTAATGATCATGCAGCTCTAAACTATTACAAAATTATTGGTAAAGCGCGAATTGACTTAACCCAATGTTTGTTTAGCTCTGTCAGTTATAATTTTTGTAATACGGCCTAAATGATGCTCTATTAAAACTGGTGACATGACATTTAGAAGTATGCAAGGTAAGCCTCCCTCTATTGGTGGACCTAATGTGGCAAACAAAAAAATCACAGACTAAATAATGACAAAACAGCGCAATGCAGATGTTGTAAGGTTATCCATTTCAGATCGTGAGCTTACTGTATTTTATTTATCTCGTGAGTAGTTCAAGAAACTTACTGTAAACATTTTTTAGATCCGAATGTAAAACAAACTTACCTGAATAAAATATAAAAAAAACTGACTCTAGCTGAAGAAAATTCTTTAAAATGTATAGAAAATGCACAAATTACCCCTTTTTGTTGTGTTGTGTACCTACCTATATAAGAAGAGGGATAAGTGGCATATATTTCCAAGCATATCTAAAGTGGTATACATTGCAAAATATTTCAAAGCATAACAGCCTAGAGACATTGTGAAAATATCTGTACATGGATACCTTCTACCCATATTATATTATACACTGATAGGTATATAAACGTGAATCTACATATCATCCGGAAATTTTGCTTATGCGTACATAATAGAGCGTTCGTGTCAAATTTAATAAATAATAGCTGTTGCTCTTCTTGCTCTTTAAGCTGGTTACATAGCTCTAACTGATAATAAGCTGCAGCGGTTGTGAATAACTTATCATGTAAGTTTCTTTAACAAAGCATGTACGAGAGTTTTCCCAAAACCAATGAACTTGTACAGGGTGGCCACTTTAATAGGGTACAGTACCTTTACTCAGAAACTACTGACTTTAGAAAATATTGTTCATACAAAAGTTTATTGGTTTTAAAGAAATTTTAAAATTATTTGAGTGTTAATAATACAGGGGCGTCCGAAAAGTGCTGCGCTGACATTAACTCCAGAATTTCAAATGGGACACCCTATATCTTTTTACATTTTTATAATCCTTGGAATATTTAAAATTTAGTTTCATAACAACTCCTTCTATCTAATTTGATGTAATTTAGACAGAAATTAAGATTATGTATTTTTTTCTAATAGTCCTTTTCCTGAGAAATAATTTGAGCCTAGTGAGAATGCCTGACACCTTCTGGGTTACGAGCTATAACCCTTGATATATTAACATACATGGCCTGATATTTTGTGTGAAACGACCCCCGTATCCCCTGTTTTATGGATTCTTTCATTTTTTTTCTAATAGTCCTCTTCCTGAGAAATAATGTGAGCCTAATGAGAATGCCTGACACCTTCTGGGTTACAAGCTATAACCCTTGATATATTAACACATACATGGCCTGATATTTTGTTTGAAACAACCCCCGTATATCCTGTTTTTTGGATTCTTTCATTTTTTCTCTAATAGACGCCCTGTATCATTAACACTCAAAAAAAATAAAATTTCTTTACGACTAATAAACTTTTGTATTAACATTTTTTCTCTAAAGACAGTAGTTTCTGAGAAAAGGTACTGTCCCCTAATAAAGTGCACAACCTGTACATTGAAGTCTTAAGAACACGGTGGTATCATATGGTAGTGTGATTTGATAAAAACAAACTGCAAAAAATAAAAATTGAGAGTATAACGAGGGCTAACAGTCAGCGGATCCCATTTCATGAAATCTGCAGAGTGACTTCGAGCGCGAATTGAAGTCTCAGACGACGCCGACGTTTGAGAGGGTACAGCTTTCGTGAAAGCACAAAAAGTTTGTCAGCAACAGTCGAAACTGAACGAAATAATTATCTTTGATTAAGAGAAATGAGGCGTAATCGCCACATATCGAGTTCGGATGAGTACTAGCGACCTGGAGCGTAGGTACTACTACTTTCTACAGAACTGCGTTCAGGATTGTTGCAGATTGGTTTGGTGTGCCGAGGATATGTTTTACGACGCTAGAAATGGTCCGAGGATAAGAACGAATCATCCAAGCCGCTAGGCACCCTGCATTTATATAAGGAGGTTTCAAACCCCCTGTATCTTATTTAATACATATAATAATGAAATTATCTTTAAAGCAATGTTCTATTTAAGGTGCTCGAGTAGATTTGTTTTTTCTGAATCACAAATAACAAAAATCAGCAGTGGTTAATGTACTGTACAGGTTTTGTCTAATAGCTACTCTGCATAGTAGGACTTGTATTATTGTCACACTTGTGAGTTGGTGTTTATTATACAGCAACTCTAAAAGGGTATTACTATGTTGTATAGGTATAATACATTGTCTTGAGGTTTATAGAGAAGGAAACGGTGTGGTGTTAAATACACACTTGCTTTCGTTAGGGTGGTTTGTAAAGTATTAAGTATGTATTTACGTTTTTATGGTTGAAATTATATAATTTTGCAGAAAGAGCAAGAAAAATAAAATTTACGTTATGAAATAGGGTTGCTATATATGTTTAAAATATACATTTACATCACTAAGCCTTTAAATGTGACTTAAAACCAAAACGTGAATGGTGCAATGCAAATCCAATTTACTTAGGGCTTATAAGAAGAACGGAGCAATTAGGCATTCTTTCTACAAATTATAACCCATATGCGTTTAAAATAAAATATTTTAAGAGAACAAAAGCAAATCAGGAAAATATTTATAAACTGGTTTGACATTTTTTGTAAAAAAATACTAATATACATTAAGGCTGGAGTCTAGCAAGACGATTTGCTGTAGCAAATTTGATTTTTTTCCGCGTTGGTAGATTTCATACCATACATTTTGTAAAATATTGAAAGTAGACTGGGTGTTTATCTTGGACACAGTGTATATATATATTTAAAAGACTCTAAATACTCTTTTCCACGTAATGAAATTGTTAAAATTTGTTGATATTTTGTTAATAAGGAAATGAAAGTTCAATGGAGGAAATATGTAAGGTTAGAAAATCGAACACGACAAATTAGAAAATCAACCATGAAAGAAAAAAATTGAATTTCCATCACGAGATAGAGAAGAGAGAAAACGAAAATATAGGTAACGAAGCCTGCCGTACTGTGGATTCCATGATTGGTTATTTCCTCTTGTGAAAATTGCGCGGGTTCCCGCGTTATCTATTCCGATTTGTGGCGTGGAAAATTGCAAGGAAAACTCAGCACAGACAGGAAAATAAAGTACAGGGGTGCAAGTTATAATACCCTTTACGAGGCTGGGCTAAATAGAACGTGCTAATGCAATATTGATGGGAGTCTACGGCTACCTTGATCATTAATCAATAATCAGTTGAGGGGTAGTAGATCTATTCAACTTTTTCGTCCCTTTATATCAATTTATATACGACTTTTAAATCAATTGCAGTATCCAGGGTGAAAACTGCGTACTTTGGAGAGAAATTAAATTTATTTTTAATAGACCCGTATTTTTTTAAAATTTAGGATTAGGCAGTTAAAAGTAGAGACTATATTTAATTTATTTTTTAACTGTAAAGAACAACGTAGTAGAAACTGAATTAGTTCATTGTAAATTAATAAAATAAAAATTAATTAACTTTGAGCATACGTTAATTTCCTTTTGTGCTGAGCCAAAGGGAACGTTCGGCCATGAGTCGTGTTTCCGCGGGTTGCCGTCGCGGATCGGTGACGTGCGTTTCGCTTTGTTTTTGTTATTTTGAAAGTTTTGGCGCCATAAGCAAAGATTACTTAATACTATTAAGATATTGGACATTCTAATTTGTTAATTTACATTTACGACTAGGTATATTCAAGGTTGTGATTCTCCTATGAACTGATTACAATGCAGTCAACTTTTGTGATTATGCCTCTATGATTATGCTGTATAAACCCGGCTTATGAAAAGCAGACGCGCGCACGAAGATTCCCATTGGTTAGGCATAAAAGGAAATTATTAACGTAGTATGCTGAAACTTTCACACCCTGTATCTCAGAACAAACCTTCTACGGATATGTTTGTATAAGATTTGCATCTTAAAAAATTATATTCTATATGTTAAGTCCTGCTACAATAACCTGTATATATATTGCTTCAAAAGTCTTTCAGAATAAACAAAAAACCACCTTCCTAATACCACGTTTCTACGAATCTTACCAATTCGATAAAAATAAAAGTTTTTTTTATGTAACTGCTTTTAGTTATTTATTTTTTATTTTTGTTGTGTAGGACGGCATCGGCATCAGAAAGAAGTTTTGCCGATGAGGTGCACGTACACGGGAAAGCTCTTTATCCCAACCAATAAACTTCCAAATAGATTAACTGACGACCAACCACCAATCTTTAACTGTGCGTCTATTAGAAGGAAGTTATATAAGTACTCCAGAAATCAGAAAATAAATTGTTTCTTAAAAAAATGTGTTGTTATGGCTATTCTCTAGGTTATTGCAGAAATTAGGTAATTGAAGGGATAATTAAATAGTATCTTAAGCTGGGAATACACCTGACAAACGTAGCGATTCGTTCGCGGTGTCAATGATTTATTCACACGCGTACATCAGGTGTAAACGTCTGTTTGCGATCGTTCGCAACAAATTAATTGTGGAGCGGAAAGCTAGCAACGCGGACGAACGTTTTACATCGGCTGTCGGTAAAAATGGAAAGATCAAAAGAAAATGTTAGCCACGAATGTCTGGAAGCGTTGCCGCTCGTTGCTGTGTGGACAAGAAGAAAAGAATGTTTAGTCGTTCGCTTTTTAGAAATTAACACATAACCTTCCTTTTATTTTGGCCAGTTTTTGAACGTTAAGAGGATTAGTATGAGCGAAAATCAGTTAGTGCATAGTGCAGTACTGCAGTGCTATGCAAACTAATCGTTTGTTCGCAAAGTGTGTCATGCTCCCCAGCAACGTTTTTTGGTATGTCTCCGAACGACCAGCAATAAATGGAACAGTCAAAGAATGCGAAAGAATGGCAACGTTCGTCAAACGTATTCCTGGCTTTAGATACATGGATGTGTTAGAAAGAATGCAGACTGCTATCGTGGATCATTTATAGAGCATACATTACTTTGCCAAAGTGCAGAGCCAATCAAAATCTGTATATTATGCGCATGCGGGCTGCGGGCAATACACCTGATTTATTATTTTTGTTTGTTGTTTGGCGCCATACCAAGATATCAAACATTTGTCCTCAATTTTCATCATATCATATCAATCATATTATTGTTGTTTGTTATGTTTAAAAGCGCAAATTTCATTGCTAATATTCTATCTGTGTCGAGTTTGTTTTCTTGTAAACAGATATTCCATTGTTGTGTAGATATACAGACATTCATTGTTATTTAATATTTTGTGTTTAATTCTAGCAAAGTCTATATTTATATTGGATAAACTTTGGTGCTAGAGTTGGTTATAGTTATAGCAAAGATTAATACAATATGAAATACACCCTTGTAATGGGTAAATCAGTGCGTAGAGCCAGCGACTACGTCACTGTGGCATCCATCCATAAACGTAATGATATCATGTCGGAACGAATTGAAATCCATTTGAAAGTTATGAGTATAATACATATAGCTTGTATACGGCATGCATTTATCACTAGTCACAGTGCATTGCATGCAATAATTTCCAAATCAGATAAACGGTGTGTTGCCGCAAACCATGTTAACTCGAAGTAACCTTCCATGCAAATGGCAGAGTTTGGAAATTTGATATCGGCATCGTCGGCATACAGTATGTGTAGATGTAGTAAATGTATAGATACAGATTGTAGGTACCTGTGTAGGCATGATATGGTCCTGTCCTAACTCTATTTGTTAAATGCGGAGCGGCAAAGTCTAATCTAATGATCCACTAAATGTTGATAATTTGAGAAGGGCGAAACTGATTTTATTATCTTCTCCCAAGCCTTATACCTATTTGGTTATCAAATGTAACCTACATGGTTACCATGTGCAACTTTGATTAATATTTTGTGGGCGGGAAAACTAATTATTAAAATATGAAAAATCGTTTTACGTGAACGCAAAAGTTCACAAATTTATTTAAGACATTTATTCATCAATTTATGAATCTAAATCACGCGTTCGATTTTACACATGACACACACACATGGATTAAATTTTTTGAAAACAACCCAACAACAAGTCATTAGGCAAAGAGTTGTAGAATTTCGCAGCATTGTACGTGAGCGATTTTTGAAAGAGGGCGATGTGATGACGCGGCACAATAAACTTGCTGGAGTATTTTACATTCTGGTATAGTGAATCTCCGATCGAAGCTGTATCTTATTGTGTCAGTAGACTAAATCAGCATCAGCATAAAATTTAACAAATAGAATATCCAGTTAATACCAAATATCAATGAAATCCATTTATATTAAAATTAACAAAGTAAATTCAACCGAATGATATGACAACCAAATAACTAAACGTATATTCAGTAAATGTACTTAGAGTATTATTTATGAGTGCAATCATGAATCATAGTTGAGACAGCTTTCATTCTGGAATCATGTTCTTGTACGTCACAGTCTTTGCCCCATGTCCGTGCTACAGCCGTATGACTATGGTCTTTACCCATTTCTCGACATCCAGGCTTCTCTCTAGCAACAATATGACAGCATTTCAAGAATGACGTTATAACAGGAAGAGTGTGTTAACTGAATACTTCCATATACCGTGACGGTCCCACTGCTATGTCCGTTCTGTTTCAAATGCCATTTACTCGGCAACGTATTCTTTTTAAACTTCAATATGCACTTTGACACATTGTTGTTGAAGTTTTAAATTATTTCGGACAATAGCAACTACTAAAGCCACTAATAAAGTCGTAAATCTTCGTACTTTCTTATACTCTAATAAAATTTTACGATTAAAGTTTTCCTGCATTTTTAAATTGTTCTTTTATACATTTTGAATATTAAAAACTTAATAATAATTATAAAGTGGGAAATTTCATAAATGTTTAATAGTGAAAACACTTTAAAATGAAAGAATGAAAAATACACTATAAAGCACGAGTATTGCGTAATTTCAGAGATAGAAATCGCTTCTTTCAAGATATTTCATTTGTCTTTACAGGCTGTAGATGCTGTTGCTGTGCAGCTTTGCGACAAGCAATTTTCGTTCACGATGTTTATCTTGAGATTTAATTTTGTTTTCACCCTTTTATTTTATGTACTGAAAGTTCTCGTACATACAGGGTGATTGCTGGTCGATGGTACCTAAGAAGTTTTGGGAAAATTAATCATACCATTGAAAGCAAATTTGATTGTATTTCAGAATATTTGATAGGTATTATACAAGGTGTGCTGTTTGAAAAAATTGACTTATGCCTATTTTTAGTAGTAGAGCATAGTACAGTAATTTACGACCACCCTGTTATTGATGAGTTTTCTTGCTTGAATGACTTTTTTGGAAAATAAAATAAAAATAATTATTTTTATACATTTAGTTTCTCCGATACTATGGATATTACTAACAATTCTTGATGGACCGCGTTGTATGTTGTTGTGTTTTTGTAATGAAAAGCATATACCCTTTGAGCACCACCCTGTATACTCTCTCAACTGTAAAAGTTTCTAATGAAAAATCGATTTCTCCTATAGCAAACACATATACTAATACAAAGTTCCATCAAATTTTTAAATAATTGACACAGCTGGTAGATTATTTTTTTTTAGTTTTTTTTTTATAAATTTTCAACCTAAAAGCAATTTTTACTATACCGAGTGTGTCACGGTTAATGGTTCCTTTAGAAGTTTGGGGAAAGCTAAGCATACGATTTGAAAAAATTTGATTACTCAGGTCAATCTCTATAATATTGTGATATTTGGGCCATTTCCGGCTATACCGGAAGTTGATACCAACGTTCTTATTTCAAATGGAATACTCTATATTTATATAATTATACTTTCGGATTCCTTATCTGTTTTAGATTAGTTGTCTTCAACTGTTTTTGAATGAAAAATTTATTTTGAAATTTTTTGGCCCAAAACAGGATTTCGAAAAATATTCGCCATTTCCTCACCTGAATAGACAGTCCCTTGAAATGTTGATGGTAGTTGAAAAATATCTTAGAAAAGTCAATTATCTCGACAGATTGACCCTTAATGTTACAGGTTGGTCTTGGATTCACCTGAGTCAAAACAATTGTATACTTAGTTTTCTCAAAATGTCTATGGTACCATCAATCGTGAAACCCTGTATATTCTGATATACATGTAATCAAAATCGATACTCAGTCTGGTATATTGTGTTTTAAATGTATTAAATTTTGGTCGACAACTTTAAAAAATGAAGTTGCAGTGTGATAAAGTACAGTACGTCCAACATAAAATTCTAATAAGTACAATTTTGAATAAAACTTTATTCAGATATTGTTATAATTATATTATTCGGGATGTTATATGTTATTTTTAGTTGCATTATTTATTTGTTTATTTATTTATTTATTTCATTATTCGTAAATATTCTTGGTATGTTGAAAAAAGTTCTAAATTTTTAACTTGTAAACGAAGCAACATATGAAAGAAATACAAGAGATAAAAAATTTGTAGTTTTATTTGCTTTATCTCAAGACAATATCGAAATGAAATGACAGTCAGTGGCGTAAATTTTTCTTGTCAATAATTTTTATTAAGTTGCCCCTCTAACGCCATTGGACTTAATAATTTTGATCTAGTGACGGCCATATAAGCTCCACCGCTCCCAAATATAAAAAAAAACGGTAAGGGGATATTTGAGTAAAAAAAAACCATTATTTACAAAAAAAATTTAACACCTTGTAATTTTTTTCATAAAACACCCCAATATTTATATTATGAAATAGTGACGTATAAGGCCTCAGCTAAGGTATAGCATAAATGAAATTTAGTGAAAATATTACAATTTTGTTCAAACCACAAACTAATTATCAGTTTTTTCAGTAATGAAGTGATTTTTAGTATACCTACATTTTTTAATTTTCAGAGTTGCCTAAAACCTATCAATGTGCAAAAACCATGTGGCAGCCGGTGGAAGACTTCAATTGAAAGTAACAAGTGATGGATAATTTCACTTTAGATTTTTCCACGTATAGCCCAATTGACAATGTAAACAGCAACAGAACAACACCGATTTACACTATTGGACCGGAATATATTGCCCAATGGTAAGTCAACTTTGTTAACTATACCTATAAGATAAAAAGAAAATAATCTGTTCCCATTTCTCTTTCGAAAGTCAAATCTTATTGCAATTTAACTACATAATATGGAATTCAAAGATCAATATTAGAAGTGTAGTTTATTTGGACATGCTATATAATGACCTTAAGTGGATCAATTGTTTTAATTTTCGCTTGCAAGAAAGTAACCTTGATACCTACTAAAAATTAATTCGATGGTAGCGTGCTTACGGAGAACTAGAAACTATTATCAAGTAATCAACTATTACCATTATTGGTGTTCGAATACACGAAATATTAGAATTTTCTAATACCTAATTCTAATATTTCGTGTATCAAAAACAAAATATATTAGAAATAACGATAACGATAATGTTTGTCATGCCTAAATTATTAATTGGTTATGCCTAATGAGCATTGAACAGTTTTAAAAGTATTCATGTGCGCACTTACACGATTTATTAGTAGATAGAATTAATTTTATAATTGAACAAAACCCCATTTGCTTGCTTCAGATCTTAGATTAGGTATTTAGTACAACTTTTTACTTTATGATCTAAGTATCAGATATTAGTTTTACTTGTAAGTAGACCTGAATATTTTAGGACGTTAGAGCAAGAGTCATAAGAAGCCAATTTGGCTATATAGTACCCTGGTCCAAAGTGGACCCTTTTCAAGATTTTTTGGGAAAGTGTCACCTATAATATTTTTTTAATTTGGTCTCGTTTTGAAGATTTTTTGGTGGGTTTTTGTTAAAAATAAGGCACTTAATTAAAAGTAAAATTTAAAGTTTCAGAAATCTGGTAATTACTGGAGGTAAGTGAGCTAAATTTCGGTATATGAGTTTGAGGCAGTCCTAGGATGAAGCCATTAGATTTTGGTTGAAATCGCTTCAGCCCTGTGATAGTGGTGGACACAACCGCCAAAATTTCATATATCAGTAGGGGTCGAGTGATTTATCATTTATTATCTTTACAGCGATATGTCACTTTTGATATTTGCCCCCATAATTCTCGAGAAAATAGCGTTTAAAATGTCAGCAGTCAGTTGAAACGGATGTTCCATTTAAAATAAGAAAGTTGATATCAAACGTCAAAATATCTTACAAATGTAGAGTGGATCAACAAATGTAAGTAGCTAAAATTTGAGGATTTGTTTTGCTAAAACGTCTAAGGTGCATCCACCATCAATAACCCTGTATACATAAATTCAACATGAATGAATATTTCAGATCAATCAATCGGTGTGTAGGTTAAGGTTATTGATACCTACTATTTGAGTATAACGTCAGTTATACAGAAACCAAAAAATTTCCCATGTGGAAAATGATATCAATTCCACATGATACCACATAAAGGGAATAGAATACATTCTAAACCCGGAGACAGACGATCATGCAAAACTGACACATTTGCACGCATTCTTGCATGAGAGCAAATGTGAAGTGCACGTTTACATACACACTCTCCTTCCAAATTCTGCAGTTTTAGCTTCCGTTCTTGATTATTCATCTGATGAGTGGTACTACTGTACCACAGATTGTCTATTAAATCTGTGACTGTACTTTAACAAACCGATTTCTTCCACATTGCAACAGCAATTGCTTTAGTAATGAAAACAAAAAGGGCGAGATCGAGATTTTTAAAGAGAAAATGCATTTTAAAATTTGTGAACATGAACTGCTGGCGCGACAGTTTTCTTCCATTAATAAAGAATACTACCGCATTAATCAAAAATAAACCACTGCCGCCAGAGGCTCCTCAGCCTCGAAATTCGAGTGTATTGCAAACCAAGGACGGGCGGAACAATAGCCCGAGTCGCGCGCCGGCCTTCTTATGTTTACGTTATATATCTCGGTTGCCATGACGACGGGTTATGCCACTCGCGTCAGCTTTTTATCAGGTGGAGTGCACTGCATGTGTGCGTAGATCTCCTACACTTCGGATTTAGATTAGAAGGATTAGTTAGCTGTTTACGAAGTTTGTTTTATTATTATTATTATAGTTATTTAGATGGTTTTCGTTTGTGTATGATTCTGTCAAAAAAAACATGAGCTTTTTAATGATATATTTCCTTTAAACTCCAAATTTTTACATCAGTATTCTTACTCAAAAAACTGACTTAGCAAAATAGGGAGACAGACGGCCAAATTATATCGTTAAACATACAAATGTGTCCGATAAAATAAAAGCAAAACATGAGCAAATCAAAATACCACTTTGGAGTATACACATCTTCGCTACCGGTTCCTGTTGGCTTTGATTCTTGCACCTTTTTAAATTCTTTCCGAAAGCAGCTTTTCACGGAATTCCGGTTTTTTTTGAACGATATCTACATTTGCATCAGGATTAATTTGAAATAGCATTGGAATCTTGGAAACGGTAGAAGTTAAATTAGAGAAAAGTTGTACAATTTAAACACCTTTTAAATGGTGTTTTCAAAGGTAAACTAACTTTAGCCGCTTTCGAGAATTTTTGAAAAACTATTTTTTGCGATTTTAGTTTTTAATTATTTCTGACATTATTTTTACAAATATAAAAAAATTAAAAGCACTTTCTCATTGTTACTTTTTGGAGGAAAAGATAGCGTTTACAATCATCAACTTTGTTTTTTAAATACGCCCTGGATTTTTTATTGTTAAATTAAAGCAATTTTCAATTCAAAAATAGGTGGTATATCACATGGTTTAAACAAGTTTTCAGTGCTTTTAGCTGTTATTTAAAATTATTCAAGAAAAATCGCCATAGTTTGGTCAAAGATTAATGTGTGCATTAATCTTTGGTTTGGTAGTTATTTTGCGTAAAACATGTATCTGGGAAAGGCGTCTTTTAATAACTTCAAAAAGCACAAAAATTTCCACTAAATTTCAAAAACCGCGTACAGAATAAAAGCTGTACTGAAACAGAAATAATTTGTCAAATAATAATAAATAATTGTGAGTAACGACGAAAAAATGTTTTTGCTAAACCTACTACTCTGCATTCAGCCAGTTCAGTGCCAAACTAAGTCGATTTTTCTTGAATAATTTTAAATAACAGCTCAAAACACTGAAAACTTGTTTAAACCATTACATGTGCGAATTGAAAATGGCCTTAAATTTAACAAGAAAAAATCCGGGACCGTATTTAAAAAAAAAAAGTTGATGATGGTTTTTCAAAAACAAAACGTCGTTCGTAGTGAAAATTTGTAAACGCTATCTTGTTTTTCTCAAAAAGTAACAATGAGAAAGTGCTTTTCATTTTTTTATATTTGTAAAAATAATGTCATAAATAAAAACTAAATTTGCAAAATTGTATAAGTACTTGTCCGAACAATATTAAATAGTGGTAAATTCTTAGGGAATAAGGACTTTCAAAAATGCTAAGAGCTTTTATTCATTCAAGCGACGTTTCGCCATTAAAGTTAAAAATTGTACAAACACAAGACAAAACAGAAGTAACAGCAAAAACGGGCTGCTAACAACCACAGTGTCTAAAACGATATTCAATGGAATATCGTTTTTGATGTTACTTCCATAATAATTTTAATTTCTTGTTTTGTATTGTGTTTGTAGAATTTTTAAATGATTGCTGTTGTAGTATGAGGATTTCACGTTACAATCAAATTTCTAGCTTTAACCTTATTCAGAGTGCCTGAAGAAGCCAGTAAATATATGGCGAAACGTCGCTTGAATGAATAAAAGCTATTTTTCAAAGTCCTTATTCCCTAAGAATCCACCACTATTTAAAATTGCAAAACATCGTTTTCTCGAAAACGGCTCAAGTCAGTTTATTTTTGAAAACACCATTTAAAAGGTGTTTAAATTGTACAACATTTCTCTAATTTAACCAACATTGTAACTACTACCGTTTCCAAGATACCAATGCTATCCCATTCTTATCTTGGACACAGTGTAGGTATATCTGGGAATGTAATATTTCTAAACGACAGAGAAACTCTAATTATATGACACATATTTAAAAACAAACTGCAAATATTTATTATATCTGTCGCCCATAGCATACCTACATTATATATTTAAGAAATGTCACATTTTGCTCCACAATCTTTTGTCTTGAAGCTGAAGCTCATATTTTTTGTCGCTCCCGCTTCCCTAGAATGAATACAATGAAGTGAAAAAAGTATGGATTCACACCAGGCATTTTTACATTTATGGTGTGATGTTATTGTTATTATCCTTTATTCTACATGATGCCTAAAGAAAAACAATTGTTTTAATATAATATAAGAAGATATATGTTATGAGTATGGTTTATACAACAAAAAATATGTCACAAGTCGTTTTGTACGTAAAAATTAACAATAGTGAGCTAAAAATGGCTAAGCACCATGAGCGTATTTTGGATTTTAGAATTTTTAGAATTTGGATGAACACACGATAGGAATTATCTTTGTTGATTATCTTCAGAAGCGTAAAAGCACTATGCAATATTACGCAGAGTTACTGTAACATTTGAAGGACAAAAGGCAAAAAAAAAACACCAAACTACAACTAAAAAAAAAATTGGGGATAATTATGCTCTAAATGTGTATTTTGATGAGCTTGACTATCAAAGAAGTATGAACTGTTATGAAAGATGCCTTGATGGAGATTATATTGATTAGAAACAAAGCTTCTGGAAATTTGAAGCAGGATTTATATTTCAATTTCCTTTTGAATTTGATTCATTGTGTGTAGTGTAAGAGACGAAAATTAAGATTAACTCATGCAAAGTGAGATTTTTATGGTAAGGTAATTTTTAATCAAAATGAGCAGTGTTAATTTGAGAAATCAGTGTGGCGAAATCCAATCATTAAAATTAATTTTTATATTTTGAAGTTGAAGCTTTTACAGAAATAACAAGAAAATTCTGATGATTATTCTCATAAATAATCTAAAATGCCTAAAAACAAATTAAACGAACAATATAAATATAACTGGGTAATTGAATATGCTGGTGTTTTTTTGTTCCCTAATTTTCATTAAGCTTGTATACTGGTTCCAAGGCTTTTCAAAGCTATCGCAAATTAATCGAGTTTTGAATTAATAAATTGAATTTTGAGTGTGCGGTATTTATAATCCCATAAATTTCATTACAGGCCTTGTTCGCACATATATAAATCTTATTTTATCATGCAATTTATTTAATTTCCTCCAAATGAGAACATTTAAATTAAAGCCAGGACAGTACTATGTAATTTTTTCGATTTGAGACATCGGGTTAGACAAGTTCTTCGAAAAACTATTATGGATAATCAGAACCACAGTGTTCCCGCTATTTAATCGATGCCTTGCAAATATGTTTTTTCTATTAAGTACAGGTATCTCAAATTATAGGAAGTTGTGAGTTTAATTTCCTTACCCTTTGTTCGTTCCAGTAGATTATTGCAAAATTTGTTAATTTTATTAATGTGTTACTGTTTGTACTTAAGTCAATCAATTATGTCGTTGATACTTATTTCAACATTAGGGATGTAGAGATGTCCCTCAATTACACACAGATCGTTCCTGCAGATTTTCCCTTGGAAATTGCCAACTGTGTGAATGTGCCTCTTAATCCTTGCTCACAAATTTAATTAGTCCGAAAATTCGCATTCGCTCCTTTTATACCCTTTGGAAACCACCAAAATATCTCCTGAAGACACTATTTTTTTATTTGACAAACAAAAATTTTGTAAGAGAGTAAATAGTTTCTATATAGAATGAAATATTCACAGAAAAAAACTGGTATTGATTATAAGATGGTTACAAAAAATATTGGTAGATAATTTCGAATTTTCCCAAATCAAAAAGACCTACCTTGGAATGAGGTAAATATTTAAAACCGGCTTTGTTCTATATTTCTGAAAACGCCACTGCTTATACTTTCTTCTTCTTTTCAGATTTCATGTAAGTAGGTATATAGCAGTGGTTATGTATTGTAGATATTCAATTATTATACATATATGTTTATGAAAAAGTTGTTTACCAAACCCCAAGCAGATTTTTTTTATGTAATGCCAATTTTTTCTTTATCCTTAATAATTTATCCTTAAAAAGCTCATGTTTTCTTTTACAGAATAATACACAAACAAAAACCATTCAAATAACTATAATAACAATAAATAAAACTACGTAAACAACTTATCCTTCTAATATAAACCATATAAGTGTAGGAGATCCGCGCACACATCTAATGCACTTCACCTGATAAAAAGCTGCCGCGTGTCGCATACCCATCGTCATGGCAACCGAGGAATATAACGTAAACATAAGCAGGTCGGCGCGCGACGCGGGCTATTATTCCGCCCGTCTTTTGCTTGCAATACACTCTAATTTGGAGGCTGGAGAGCTTCTCGCGCCAGTTGTTTATTTTTGAAATGCGGTAGTATTCTTTGCTAACGGAAGAAAACTGTCGCGCCAGCGATTCATGTTTATAAATTTTATTTTGCATTTGGCTCTTTAAAAATAAAGACTATAAATATTAGTATATATTTTTATGTTTTTATTATTTATTTTTCAGTTTTAAGTGACACTTCGCCTACTACACTGAATAGCCGCCACTGCTATATAGGTATATAGTTATCAGATTTTCTATTTTCCTGCAACTCTATACAATAGGCGCGTTAATACACCCACTGCCTTTTTTCTAGGTAACGTATTTTCAGGAATAGATACATTTCTCTCCCGTTTTGCAGTGCATCGGTCGCTTTATTATATTATAGATAATATTTAAGAGAGATAAACAGCCTTGATATAATCGCAAATACAAATTTAAATGAAATAACTAAGGAATGAGCTTCCGCTATACTTTGGTAGGTACCTATCGATCTAAAATTTGGGTTTGTATAGGCAAAGATTTATATACATATACAATAAAAAGACTTTAAAAGCTACGAGGGCGGAGTTTTCAATTCCGCGAAACAGTACAGTAACAGTAGAAAATAAAACTGTAATAGCTATGTGTTATTTTTCTTTTTCAATATTTCCCAAAAATATTAAAGCTTTCGCCAAAAAATTTGCCGAAACTACTCCCTTCATTTCTTCATCGTTCGTAACTTTCTTCCCATGGAGTTCTGTTTTCATTTTTGGGAATAAATAATAGCTTCGTTCGCGGAAGCGATTCTGAACTGAATCGTGACATCACAGAATTGGTTTTAAAGCGTAGGCGCGGTTCAGAACGCGTTCATAATCTTGACTCACCGCGAAATGAACTAAACTAGAATCGCATAGCTGGATGCTGGATTATTTTAGTTTTACGTTGTATGTTCGTGGTCGTCGTGCAACGTTGTTAATAAAATTTAGACATTTGAAGAAATTTGAGTTATATTTTAGATTATGTTGACGTGGTTAATCTGTAATCACTGTTCATTCCAGTTCAGTCAAATATCATCCTTATTATGAAGATACTGTTTCGTAATTTAGTGAAGAAGAATATCGTGAACATTATTTAAATAACGACAGGAGATCTTGCACAGCGATTTGCAGCAGAATCGCCTCCTGCGCTCGGGGCCAAACCCAATTTGCGGAGGATATAGCCAGCGGCTATCTCAGTAGTGGTGGATATATTTGGTATAGTATACCATTGAGTAATTGCTTCACAAAATACACTGCCAGCTTCGCTGGCGGGATCTTTTTAAAGAAATTTAATCTCGTAGCATATCTGAATAAAATGTACACCATAATATCAAAGTATACACTAAAATATGCACCACTGTGATATATACAAGCTAACATTCCAGAATGCACCATTCATGTCCTAATATGCATCTGTAAGTAATATGGTTTTCATTGTTGATATTAAAATTAAATTTTAGCTCTAATATTTGAAAGAATTTCATAAAATTAGTCTAAAACCTATTTTTTTTTTAATTTAGCATAATTAGTTAAGTTACACTTGTTAATCTTTAGTTTTCAAGCTAAAGTTAGGTATAGCAACCTATTAAATTATATTTTTTGATTATATTGCCAGTTCAATATTTTTTCTCGTGAATGCTCAATTGTTTCTGGTTTATTGGAGTAGACATGAGATGTTACGCATTCGCAGAGAAAACATTCTCAGTTCACAGGTCCATTTCATTGCAGTAAAGTAATGCCACACGCTGTGCCTCCGTTCTGCTGAAACCAATAAGATCTTTAGTCAAAATTGCCCATAAAGTGGATAGACACAAGTTTAACTGTTGAGCCTCATGCCGAATTGACGCAGATCATCAAGCGCTTGTTGTGTGCGCACAGGACGACGTTTTACGAGATGCGTATTGCTAAAACGATTAATTTTCTTAAATTATGGCCGATTATGAGCAAACAAACTAACCGTAGCCCTAAAACTACCGTCAACTGTCAAATTGCCTGCATATACAGAAAACAATGTTGCCAATTTAAAGTTTAGCACATTTATTTAAAATGTATCATGCTATTTTTACCTTTATTCAAACATGAATATTATCTATAAAGGCTGCAAGCTAAATCACAACTATAATATGCATGCGCATGGTATGATGAACTGCATTTTCATTGCATTAGGTACCTAAAATAAATTATTAATTAAAATATGAAATTGAATTCTCATCTCGCAAATTTAATTTAAAATAAATTGGATGATTATAAATTTTTGCACTTGGTGCTGATGGAACCTTAATAAGGCGAGAATATTATTATCTAAAATGTGAGAGTATACCTACTAAACATACACATACCGTATTCTTATTTCTACCAAATCAAATATTTAAAAATAATGTCTAAATATGTCTGAATATCAGATCTTATACTAAAAACAACATATGTATACAAACAATACTACTGGATACATTCCACGTCAAATTTGCAGTATAGCTAACGATTCTCAAAGATTTTATTTATATTTATTTTAATCATACTTCAAGGACTGTAATTTTAGTTGTGCATATTAATAATAATAATAATCTCTTTATTGTCAGGTAACAGGTATTGCTACCCAATAACGAGACAAAATCCTACATTAACAAAAACAATTGCCTGCATTAGCATATAAAAATGCGCAACTTAGAACTAACTGAAAAATAGAAAAATACAAAAAAGGAAATACACGCATCAAAACGAAGGAAAATTGAGAGGATTACAAGAACAATTAATAATAACAATAAATAATTAACACATGAACATCATTCATCAAAACAAATACAAATCAGCAGCCCGCAAACATATCTCTAAACTTTTCTTAAAATAATCAAGCGATACATTAAAAAAATCAACGTTTTCATTAATAACTAATCGGTTGCTGTATTTACAAGCCCGAAATAGCGGTGCTTTAGATTCATAATTAGAACGAATCTGTGGCACCCAAAATAAACTAGCGCTTCTAGAGTGAACCCTAGGGACACGAAACCATAGCTGCTGAAGCAACCGAGAGCGAAGCAGTATGAGGACGCCAGTTAATATCTCTATACTACATACTAAATATCATTCTCCACAAAGGTGCAGGTTCACCTAAATCCAAAAGAGTACTTACCTACGATACCTATAGTAAGCATTATCCCTCTCCATCTTAGTTGAGCTGAACAGAAATGACACACTCACCTGCTAAATACATTTCTCGATTAATGGTCAACTAATTTTGGAATGGAAGGAATGTTCAATTAAGGGGAAGACAAATTTTTCATATTGCTCATTAAACTATTAATTCGCGAAAATGCTGATACTTTGAATGCCATTGATAATGATCGCCAAATAAAATTTTCATTTAATTATATACTGACTTAAACACAAACCTATAAAACTGTTTAGTCGAATGCTAGCAAAAGCATCAAATGTATAAAATCAATTTTACGAATAAAATCACTGCAAAAGACTCATTTAAAGTAAAAATTGACTAAATAATTCCTTGCAAATCCTCGGCAAAAAGTTTAGGTTTAAAAATTGATATAGACTGTAAATTCAGCCAACACCTATCAGATAATTTAAATAAATGATACGCTAATTGAAAACTACTATATTCTTTGCCTTAACCTCTAAAAGTTAAGCTAACAGATGCGTGTGTCCTAAGCTTTTTAAACTATTGTGAAATAGTGCATGGTCATGCTTGTCGAGTATCGATAAAACTCGTATTCAACGTTTACAGAAGTGCGGCTTAAGATACATCTATCGATCCAAAAGTTTGATCCAGTCTCACATATGCTGAAACCATCAAAGTGGTTGGATATGGACAGCCGGAGGAAAATTCATTGTGCCTGTTTGTTTCATTCGGTATTAACACTCAAGATTCCTCCTTACTTATACATTATAATTTGCTTCAGATCCGATGGCTACATGCTCAATCTTCGGCTTAAGGGTCTTTTATCTCCATCACCACCTCAGATCTTTCTCATTTTGCATCTATGCCATGTACAATAACCTGCCCGCACGATTAAAGGCTTTAAGCTCTGCTCCTTTCAGGAACTTCTATCGAGATCTCCTTCTAGATAATATATGAAATTTTTGTTTTGGATTTTGTCTCTCAATTCTTTGACTGGCGAACTCTCTCAAAAATACCAGGGCTGTTTCTGATTGAATTACACCCAGCAATTATGCGATTTCTTAGGTACTCCACATTTTCCACAGGAGCCGACATATGGTTCTTATTTAATTTCTATTAATTTGATGTTTATGGAAACATGGTTTGGTAAGTACAAACGGTTCTAGGATTTTAAATTTCAGACCTTTATTAGATTGAGTATATAGCGGTTGCCAGCACACTTTCAGTGTACTTTTTGGTAAAGCTAAGATGTCTGTTGTTAGTAATTTCAAGTTCATAATAATTTGTCCCGTATCTAAAGCTTCTTTAGCCACAATGTCGGCTTCTTCGTTACCGCTAATACCAGCATGTGCTCCAATTCAAGAGATTTCTAATATTTTATTCTTATTGTGACGCCGTAGCTATAGCTTCCAGAGCTGACCGGCTATCTGAGAATATAACAAATCTATTATTGTTGTTAAATGAGCTACAATATTTGATGGCTTCTCTTATTGCTGTAACAAAATTAAACATGAGTAATAGTTACTCCAAAACCACTCCCTAAACACGATCCACAATATAAGTACAAAGTTTTTGGTAAATTAAATTCAAGTCATTCAAACAAATAACATTCATAATGGCAAACAATAATGCACAAGAGAAAGATCAAATCTCGGCAAACTTCTTGTTCGCCGAGAGTTTCTAGTTATACCTACCTATGTGCTGTCTGATAAGACTGTATAATAGACCGCAAACCGGGCGTTACCTTAAAAATGTTTAAACACAATTTGAATTTTAAATGCTCATTAAATGTAAATGGCAATGGGGAGCAAGAGGTACTGTGGCGGTAACACTTCACACGCCGTTTTATTGATATTAGTTTTGACCTGTTCATAGAGGTGCAACACATTACGAAATTGAGAGTTTGTGTCTAAGCTGTAATTAGCAATATATCGTGGCCAGCTTAATGCAGATTTGTTCTTAATTTGTATCAACTTATTTAAGAAAAAGTAGATGCTGCTCGAAAACTATTAAAAACTATCAGTTTTGTATAAATCAACATGTTTATTCAAGTGCCGTGTCCTCCTAGAACATTGGCGTTCAGTCGCATGATCTTCACCTTGTCCACAGCCGACCTAAAGAGTGTGTGGGTATATTTTCCCTGAACAACAATGTGGAGCAACTCATATTTCGGAATTCTCATTACGTGCCCACAGTACTCCAGCTTTCTTCTTTTTATGGTATTAAGTACCTCTCTTTGTTTGATATCCTCAGGCGAAAGCCTCAATCCTCTTGCACATTGTTTCAGTGAGGGTCCAACCTTCCATCCCATAGAACAATATGCTAAAGACATAGCAACGTAACAGGCGTATTAAGGGAATTCTTAGAGCTCTGTTGGTAAGCACTTTTTGCATGTTCTTGAAAGATGTTCGTGCCTGTTCTATTCTGCTTTTGATTTCCTTAGTTAAGTCCCAGTTTTCATTCACGCAGCAGCTTAGATATTTGTACTCTTTCCACTATTTCTCCACTTACGCTGATATCTGTTTAGTTGTCGATTATATTTTTGTTCTTGCTGACAACCATTAAATTGGTTGGGCTCCTTTAATATTTAATGTATTACCTAGATTAGCCCTATAATCCACTGACAATTTAGATTTTAGAAGTGGCAAAATACCGAAATAATGTTGCGTCCCAAAAAACGTATAGTAACGATCAATAAGGAATCTACTAAAATGGCGAGTATGCTGGCTATAGTAAGTTTTAATCCAGAAAGTTTGGAAATGATTTCAAACAGAATATTGAAAACAATACTTTAAAAAAAATAATGTTCACCTAAAAATTAGGTAAAACAAAAATATAATATGGTCAACGGCACTTTAAAGTGAGAATAAAAATTTTTAAAACGGAATGTAAAATAATCGGCTGGAATCAAAAATATACCGGATGTCTTAAGAATAAAAACCGAGACGACAAATATCTATCTACCTTTCATGTTCTCATGTACTTAATACAGTTTACCTATATTATTTATCATCTTTTTTAAATAAAATATAAATATAAAAAGGGACGCTCCTGGTTGTGTTGCCATCCTATTCAACAGCTTATCTATTCAAACTGGCACGGTGGGACTATAGCTATATCTGCAACCAACACAGCTGTAATAAAATATTACATTTAGCTATAGCTGCATTTTAGGCCGGATAATTTCAAAATAATTTATTTAAATATTTCTATGTGCATATACCTAATATGTTACTAGTATATTATTGAAAATCCATTTCAATTTTTTGAAACAACAATTTACACAGGTCATATTATGACCCAGTTATAAAGTACAAGAATAATATTGATAACAATAACAACAACATACAACATTACCAACAAAAAAAACCAAAGAACAAAACTTAAAACTAAATATACCTATATGAAAGAACTAAACAAAAACAAGAAAAAAAAATATCGAAAAAAATACATTTTCTAATAATTGAATTATCCTGAAATTAATTTGAGAGATAATTGATTCCCTAAATTTTTTTAAACTGTCATAAAAAATGTCACAGCAATTTTGCACCCCATTATAATTTCTTGACATCATCGAAATAGGTGTTCTCTATTGATAGTTTGTCCTAGGGTTTTCCAGACTAAAAGTTAAATTATTTTTCATACGAGTCCTTGACGAAGGTCCTGAGATGCGCATTTTCTCTAATGTTATATTATCAAATATCGTACTATTAATAATTTTAAATAAGGACAGTATTCCCTGCAAAGTTCTTCTGTTACAAAGTGACATCAGATTATAATTGTCTGTCTGACAAACTTTCTTTGTACTCTCTCAAGTTTTATAAAGCAAAACCAAGGTTTTCTTATTTTTAAACTCGTTTGTATCTCTTAACAAAAATCCAAGATTTCGATGTCAGTTTTCTGTCTGTTTATGCATCCTCTTAAATATTGCCGCGTCTTTTTTAAACACCCTGTATATTTTAAAATTTGTTTCAGGAAACTACAAAGACAAAAGGAACGATTATGTAAAACAATTTATGATGGTTTATTGTCACTAACTGAATGCACGCAAGCCATCAATTTTCCCGAAATAATCAATAGTAATAATGCAAGTTGGAACCCGATCTTTGGTACAGAAACAAACTGGCTACGACAGAACGGTATTTATATTGTAGTTTTAGAAGGTGTTGATCTACCAAGTTCTATTCTTATGATAAAATTACAAACATTGAGAAAACCACAAAGTACATCAACAATCATTGTAGGTACTGAGGACAATGATGGAACAAACATAGAGCCCAGTCTCACGCCTATCTTAGCACCATTCAATATCTGGCAGACAGTGCTAATTGCCATTAGTTTAGGCATCTGCATTATATTAACTGTGTCTGGAAATATTCTGGTGCTGCTTGCTTTTATCGTGGATAGAAACATTCGACAGCCAAGCAACTACTTCATAGCATCATTAGCAGCTACAGATATGCTTATAGGTAGTATATATTATCACAATTGCATTTCTTTGTTCCGTATGGTACTGTAGAACATTCAAAGAGAAATGTGGTCAAATTCGCCACACATATATTTACATTTTACTATACAGGGTGGTCCAACGAAAAGTTTGCACCTAGCTTTTCTCTTTTTTTTGTAGTCGAATGCGAAAATGCTCGGACACGTCGATTTTGCTTTTGAGGGGGACACATTTTAAACATATTTTTCGATCTGCGCCTTTAACCCCCTAGCGGGGGTGAGTAACAACCCTAAAATTTTAAATGGAAAGAGGGGTCTAATGACATATCATTTGAAAGGACACAAAATTGTCTTTCTAATGATACCCTATTTGTCGAATTTTACTAAAACAGTTAATACGAAAACGACTTTAAAGACATTAAGCCGATAATTTTGGTATTAATGAGAAATACAAATAAGTTTTAATTATTGCGAGTGAAAACACCTGCAATCGTTAGTACATTCCAATGTTTGTTTTAACATCGCTTTGTAAAAAAAGTAAACAAGCTGTTAAATTGATTTATTAAAACGTTACATTAACAAATGTTGAAAATGTGACCCATTTGATTCCATACAATAATACAGATTTTGTTCAAATCTATTTCTAACATTTTGTAGCATATCAGGTGTTATGTTTCTGCACTCTTCTGTAATGCGTTGGCGAAGATCTTCTATGGACTCGGGCTTCGTGGCAAAACATTTATTTTTTAAGTGCCCCCAAAGAAAAAAGTCTAAAGGCGATAAATCCGGTGACCTGGCAGGCCATTCAATTGGGCCCCTCCTTTCAATCCACCGTCCAGGGAACCGGTCATCTAAGAACTGTCTTACAGGAGCCACATAGTGCGGAGGTGCTCCATCTTGCTGGAAATAAAGCCGATCAGCAGTATGATTTTGGTCATCTTCTATTATTTGTGTTATTAAAGGATCAATTGTGTCTTCAAGCATGTTTAGGTACACTTCACCAGTTAAATTTCCAGGAATAAAAAGTGGTCCTATAATATGATTTCCTAATATGCCACACCAGACGTTTATTTTTTGAGGATACTGGGTATGAACCTCACGCAATAAATGTGGGTTACTGTCATCCCAGTAACGGCAATTGTGCCTATTTACAGCTCCATTCAAATAAAATGTGCATTCGTCGGAAAAACAAATGTTAAATAATAATTGCGGATCTTCAATTAAACGCTGGCTCATTGCTTCACAAAATTGCAGCCTTCTATCAGGATCATCCTCATTTAGTTCCTGTACTAATTTGATTTTGTACGGATGAAATTTGTACGCTTTTAAAATTCGTATTATGGACGAACGGGAGACACCTGAGGCCTCAGCTAGTTGACGGGTACTTTGACTATGATCCATTTCAACATGCCCTAAAACAGCGACTTCCACAGCTTCATTTCTGATCGGTTTCTGCGGCTGGTGTTTTACATTACAGACAGATCCGGTATCTACAAACTTTTTAACTAACTTGCCAACGTACACATCATTCACATTTTTATCGGGATGTCTCTCATTAAATAAGCGAGCCGTAAGTCTAGCACTACTATTATTTTGAAAATAAAGTTTAACAATTTCAACTCGTTCTAGAATGGAATAAATCATTTTGTACGGTAAAATTAAAATAACTTGAGAAGCAACCAAACTGAATCAATGAAAAGACTAAAATAAACGGTGTAAATTCTTTTCCTACACGTATCTGCAGTTTTTATTTCAACAAAAAACGCAAACGATTAGTGAGGAATTTAGTTCTGATAAATAAGATAGTGTTTTTGAAATCCCGTTTTTCTTCAAAGTAAATAATTTAGAAATGATTGTAGTTGTTTTCAGTCGTAATAATTAAAACTTATTTGTATTTCTCATTAATACCAAAATTATCGGCTTAATGTCTTTAAAGTCGTTTTCGTATTAACTGTTTTAGTAAAATTCGACAAATAGGGTATCATTAGAAAGACAATTTTGTGTCCTTTCAAATGATATGTCATTAGACCCCTCTTTCCATTTAAAATTTTAGGGTTGTTACTCACCCCCGCTAGGGGGTTAAAGGCGCAGATCGAAAAATATGTTTAAAATGTGTCCCCCTCAAAAGCAAAATCGACGTGTCCGAGCATTTTCGCATTCGACTACAAAAAAAAGAGAAAAGCTAGGTGCAAACTTTTCGTTGGACCACCCTGTATAATAGACGGGGATAAGTACACTGGTTCGAATAATTATTTCCGACCTGATAGATTTCTTGTTGCTGTCTAGAATTACCAGACCGAACATCCAATAACTCAATAATGTCTTGAAAATGGTATTGCCAGTCTGTTTATTGCGGATTAGACTTGATTCGTTTATTTTTGAAACACCCCAGACGACACTTTTGACGGTTTTGGGTTTTATCCGGAATATCATTACCTAAATAAACATAGACGCATTGTTTAGTGGAAAAATAACCCAAGTATCATTACTGTGTATAAGCTTTTGTTTGTTAGTACGTTTACAAAAACAGAATCTAAACTTGTAAAACTAAATTAACTTGAGTTTAGTCAAACATAATTGTTACAGTTTGGATGCTTGTAATACCTATCACCTTTTACAATCCATAAAAACTTCCCCTTTGGTTGCGCATTTTATATTTCTAACTCATTTATTTTTATATTTCCCGCGCTTTAAAGCGCACGTAGATTGGCCGGTTGAAAAGTCCATAGCCGAACTCTAGGCGCTTGTTGAGAGCGAAAGTCGTTTCGAAAAATTTCACAATATTATCCAATACGATTCTTGTTTATTCTGCGACCGCGTCTTTGGTACCATAAAACCATTGAGGTGGCATAAAAGAAAGTTCAGAAGATTTGAGTCGAATTTTCGCCATTCACCGATTATAACCGGTTATAAATGGTTTAACTTTTTGCATTCACGCGACCCCGGTTATTGCCGGTTTTCCTATGATGACGTCACGAAAAAGCCCTTCATTACGTGATAGTTTCTTCGCGGTTTAACCAAAAGTAACCTTGCCGATGAGCTGCGTTATTATCGGTCCATTCAAATATCTACTATACATAACCTAAAGAAAGTTAAATTACTAATCTGTTTTTTGTTATTGTTCTGGGTGGTGTTCGAAAATTTAACCCTCTATTCCTAATCAAATTTATAATTATTATGTTATGCGAGTATTATGCAACAAGAAAAGTGTGTTTATGCTGTATATTTAAATGGTTTTTATTGTCAGAACATTCACCAACTTGTGATAAGTTTCTTTTTCCATTCGAAATAATTGGAAAAAATGATAAATATCGTAATTTATTAGCCACTCTTCCTTTATTATTTTCGTAACTGAATTACTTTTCATAAACAATAACACATTTTCAATATGCAAATTTTCAAAAATTGTTTAAAATAATTGTCTCTTTACTATAAAAAAATAAGTCCATTGATGTGAGCATTATTAATACTTCCTCATTTATTTTTAACTTTTCTGTATGTAGCTAGTAAATAATTTGTAACCGCATTACCACAGAACAAATTTTGTTTATAATCTTTTACTTAACGAAATAACCTCATAAGGTACATAAAATGTTAAATAAATAGATAAAATCACACCGGTTACTTCCCGCTCATTTACGCGCGCTAGAAGCGGTTTGAATCGGTTGTGATGAAGGGCCAAAACCAAGGGCAACTGTCATCATAACCGCGGTTATAATCGGTGAATGACGAAAATTCGACTTTGATAGGGTGTATGATTTGCGTGAGTACACAGAGCATTGAGATATAAGGAGAGGCTATAAGCATTATTTTACATTGTACAGAAACGGGTGCATTGGGTGGGGCGTAAGCGCATACCAATATGGCGGATTCTCCAGAGCCGGACTAACTATTTTTGTTGACGTTTTTGTTCTTTAATTTGCAGCTTGGGTTTATACTTTATTTTGAAATGTTAAGCAGTGTACAAAATACTTAAATATAGGTAATTATTGATATTTGATACCGAAATCCAGGAATAGAAGACGTTAGTACTTTATAAATTATATATTAATACCCCTTAAACAAAACAATTTTATTTAAATGTTGCGCTATGCTTATCCACTTTATTTTTACTTAAATAATACATCCTGGTATTAACATATTTAGTCGCAATAGATTTGATCAGTAAATGTATATGGTTATCAAACACTGATTTGATCAAAACCGTGCACAACTAAATTAGGAAAAATATTACTATTTACAAATTCCTTTAAAACAAGGTTTATTATGAATCCTGCGGACAACTTTTCATTAGTAGCTACTACATGATTTTTTATGATCTTTTCGGATTGGAAGCAAACGTCTAAAACATCTTTTGAAGGTATTTGTAAATCCTTTTTTTGCCTTCATTTTAATAAAAGAATAACACTTATTAATGCATCTCGACATTCTCTGCAAATAATTTGCTTCTTTAAACTAAAAACAACAAATCCAGCAATATAAACAATACTGAATTTCGAAAATTCAGAAAATGGTCCAGGAAGATAATCATGATCTGGATAAATTATATTTGTGTACATTTCTCGTTGGTATCCAATTAATTCGAGACACATATTCTGTCCAGATATGTCTACGAGCAGGATCTTTAGGAAATCTAAAAACCAGAATATGTTTTTAACACACATTTAGGGGTCTTTTTTGATAGAAAGTGATGAAAAAGTAGAGAGTTTGAGAGTAGAAATCAAGTAAAAGAATTTGTAAAAAAAAATAAACTACAATGCACGTATCAATTGTTCAGTGCAGAAAGAGAATGCTACCAGACTCCTATAATAATGTGTTTTAATAAGTTCGCCTAAAAAAACCCTAAATACGTCCATGTACAATGTTTACAATATTTGGTACATACCTATGAAACGTTATTCCTGATATTTTCTGGTCGATTTCACTTCTACTACTGCAACTACGCACAGCACAGGACACCATTATAGTATATTGTCAAATAACCATCCAAAAAAACACGAAAAACTTAAGTAAACTTGTAAAATACTCGTAAATAACAGTATAAACTTGAAAGCACGACAAATGATATATATCGTATACCAATATGGCGTACCTGCACCCGCTTTTGGCCACGTTAGGGCGTCTCCCCCCACCTCAATGACACAGAGCTAATAATTCTTTCGATTTTGAAAAGTGGTGGCCAAAATACTTTAAGTTATGTTGCGTATCGGACGAAATTAAGACAAGCAAAGACAGTTTTCTATTTCTAAGTACCACGATTTAATTCATGAAAATATTGATGTGGTACAAGCTTCTATGAATATATAAACGGATTTATCTGGCAAACCTTTAGTGATTTTCGACGACCAAAAACATCCAAAGCAATAATAACGTTTCCCACTGAGAGTGCCTACTATCTATAGGCTATATATACTATCTATATGAATCAGGATAAAAGTATTTTAAAAACTCAATGCTCGGAAAACCCGAAAATGCTAAAAAGTCAAAATAAAATGTGTATACAAGATAGGCTTCGATAGTTTTATAATATTTCTTTCAATAAATGTTTTTCCTTTTCAGGTTTGTGTTTTTTGCAGAAACAACCCAAGTGCATTTTTTTTAACATCATTTTTAACGCCCAAGAATTATATTTTTGATGTTTTTTCTCATACCTTTACCAAATAAGTCCATGCAAAAATGCGATGTTGGTAAGGTAAAGAACAAAAAAAAAATGGAAAAATAATTAGGACTATCTGTGATTATGTATTGTTGTATTAACCTATTTACACTGAATGTTCTTGTGGTGTTTTGTAAATGTACAAATTAATTGAAGACCTAAGTGGATAAAGGAGCTATGTCGCAAAATCAAAGTTTTGAGAAAAATGCAATAAACTGTCTTTATTTGGAACTTTTTTTAAATTTAGTTTATTAAAATTTTTGAAATATGTTAATTAAATATATAAAAGGTACTATTTTTTTAGCAACTTTTAGTTTGTAAAAAGTGGTAATTTTTCAAAAAAAAAAATAGATTTAATGTACATAACACCTTTATCTACCACAATTGGATTTAATCTAGGCGTAGTGTTGGATGAATAAAAGATACAAGTACATTTACTTAACGGTTTTATTATTAGAAAAAACAACAAATATCCATGACAACTTTTGCTCTTGTTTAAAAAAGCATATTTCAGATTTTCTTCTTAATTAGATTAACAAAAACCTACACAGTTTTTCTCTTCTTTTTTGGATTTGCCATATTCTCTTCCGTAACAGTTTCAAAAAACCACCTATAATCTTCCGGAACAAATTTCACTTGTTCTTTCAAGTTTTGAATTTTTTCAATAGTCAAGCCGCCTTTTTTTTTGTTAGTCTTGTGGTCTACATTCAGCTCTGTCAATATTCTTTGAACCTTTCTTTTTTAAATCAACTTGTAAAAATGGCGTGTAATCACTTAAGCACGATTTATAGTAATAGTAACCAAATTCGTTCACTCTAATCAATTTAATATTATCACGAATATTGATTTTGTCATTTAGAGTATTGGATTGTTTTTTGAATAAATACAATTTTCCCGGCAGTTCTTGAAAGTTATATAAAATATTTTGCATATTGAGGTAGATACTGTTTTTTGTGCTTGCCTTTTGAATAATGTCGCGATATTGATCTGGAATAAAAACTACAACTTACAACAACTCTCAAAATTTGTCCAATGAAGACGTTTTTTTCGTTTCCTGAAAACTTTGGAAAATGGCGCTTGGGGTGTTTCAAAAATAAACGATTCACTTATCGGTTTATGCGATTGACAACACGTAGACGAGTACCAGAGAATTATTCGTTTCTGCACTCATTGCCTATTGTTCTCGATGGGGCTGAACAAATATCTCATCACAAATGCTTTGAAATATTAAGCGAAATTTTATGTTAACTATTGAGTTAATTAATTATTATTAATTATTCTAATTAAAAACTTTAGATAGGCTTAAAAATAGGTAATAGTTTAAAAAACTACGAGGTTTATTCAAATTAAAACGAAAATTTGGGGACGTAAGTAGCGCAGCGCGTGAGTGAATCAGGAGTTAGGAGGTTGGAGAGGGATAGCTACACCCATAGCCTAGTGATGCCAGCTCGTTTGGGGAATTTTTAGGGAGCAAAGCAATATTATTGAGATAGAGGTTTGGTAATTTGGGTAGTATGGTTGTAATAATTAAAACACTGTTTAACGGTATGTACAAAACTGAATATTTATTAAAACGGAAAAGAGTGTATTTGAGGGTTAGGTTGTTAAATCTGAAGAGAGAGTTTTGGCACGAGAGAGATGTTGACGTTTTTGATGTTGAAGACTGACTGGGGTAAAATTATAGAAAAAGCATCTCTGTTAAGAAAGTACCACATCTGGTTGGTACGTGGCTTTAACAATAACCACTGCTTTTTCTAGGTACGGACTAGGGATTTCCTTTGTTCCCGAAAATGAAAAACAGTAAAAAGAAAGCAGAAATATTGGTGCCAGATGTTGGGACATTTGGTGAAATTTAGAAAACATTATTTACAACTACTATACTAAATGTTTACAGAGAAATAACTAAACTTAAAAAATACATATATACAGTGTGGCACAATAAAAAGGTTGCCACAGTATCTACAGAATAAAATACAATATATACAGTGTGGCGCAAGAATAATGGTCGCCACAGAGGTAATGTGCAAAATGAAACGATTAACGTTGAATCCGAGTTACTATTGCCAGCTGCTAGAAAGGCTGCTAAATACAAAGAAAACCAATGTCAGTCCGCATACAGCAGCCCTAAATTGCGCTAAACTCACCTAGTTATACAGTGGGAAACACTTATAGGACAGTCCAGACGACGCTGTAGTAAGGATTAAGAAGCATCCTATCCAATGGACTAAATGCATTTCTAATGAGGGAAACTATGTAGAAAAAACTACTAATAAATTTGTGTAACGAAATATATGAGACATTAAGACCTCTAACATCTGGATGTCGCTTAATAGATTAATAGATATTTCAAGTAGGATCGTTTGCCCTACTTTCCTGTACTGATAAAAAAGTAGTAGTTTTTTTTGTATATTAATTTTTCCAATACTTGGTCCCTGGTCCATATTTAATTATGACGAAATGATATCGTACGAATTAACAAAACACATTTCTCAAAATCGGTCAGAAGGGTTTTGTTTCATAGCTAATAGAATTTTACAAATTTCAGGAACCGTTTCAATGCCCTTCTACACAGTCTACGTTCTGATGGGTTATTGGGACTTGGGTCCACTCCTATGCGACTTGTGGTTGTCCGTCGACTATACAGTGTGTCTGGTATCACAATACACCGTACTTTTAATAACGATCGACCGATTTTGTTCTGTGAAAATCGCTGCAAAATATCGCAGTTGGCGTACGAAACAGCGAGTGATTTGGATGGTAACGATCACATGGATCATACCAACATTGTTGTTTTTTATCAGCATTTTTGGCTGGGAGCATTTTATTGGTTATCGGGATTTGTTGCCCGGCGAATGTGCCGTGCAATTTTTGAAAGAACCCATTTTTAATACAGCTTTGATAATTGGATATTATTGGACAACTTTGATTGTATTGTTTATACTATATGGGGGGATTTACAAAACCGCATTTGATATGCAGAAGAAGAGCGAAGCCAAACAAAGAAAAATGCAAAGCATGGTTGCCCTAAGCGCTGGCGCAATGTCAGGTAAGAATAGTAGTACGCTGAAATCATAGATCCGTTATTTTCGCGTTGTAATAATTAATATGTTAATAAATCATTGAGTATTAAATCGTCATTGAGCAACTCAATGATTTATTAAGATTAATTATACCGTCATTCAAGTATAGTATAATGGACAAGAAGGCCATCTTAAATACTTTTCTATTTACGTAAGGTAAATTAAGTAAATTCCTATGTGTCTTTCTCAAACAGCAACAAAACGCTTGTTGGGTCGAATAAGAAAACTATCCGATTTTGTCAAGGATTGCGTTTCCAAATTTTAAGTTATTAATCACATTCACAACTAATCTTCGGCTGCAATCCATGCCTATAGGCTAGAGGTAGTTATCCTAATAAAAACAAAAACCTTTTTTCTTTTAACAGGTATGGCTGGTCGAGCTGCTGGTATCGGCATTTCGAAAACACAAAGTACTTTGGTAATGGCTGACAGACAATTCAATCAAGCTACTACCGACGACACTGGCCGACACGACGAAGTCACCAACACTTTTGCAAAGAAACCACAGAACCAAAGCTGTGGTTTAACTGTTGGCGATTCCTGCCCAGCTGGCGGATCAGCTGATTCAAACTCAAGTCAGAAAAACAGTACAAGTAACACAAATACAACAACGACAGCAACAGTCTCCAATGAAAAGCGGAATTTAAACGTTGATTTGAAACAACAAAACGACACAACAGAAAAATCAGACAGATCCAGCAGTCCTGCATTCGATTCCGATGAAGACAGTACAGCCCCACAGCAGCTGATGAAGCCTTCTTTGGACGCGACTCAACGTAAATCAATTGTTGGAATAATGCTACAGACAAGCATTGTATTTAATAATGCTACCACAAAACCTATTAATGGTGATGTGAACAGAAAAAACACTAAACCATCTGCAGCAACGGTAGGTGATTGTATACCCACGCTTGTTAACTCATTTAGTGCTATCGAGATCAGCAGTATCAGCAAATCCCTGCATGTAGTTAATAATAATATCAGTATTAATCCAAGACCCAGTTTAAGTTTGAAATCCACCCGAAGTACCTACGACCTGCTTGTAGGGCTTGACACCGCCGATTTGAAGTTTATGGATGAGAGTTCAGTAGTTATACCCTCCCCAGTGAATGAACTACCCCCTTCGTCACCCTTTATGATTTCTTCTAATGCTGATACAATACAGGTAAACGAGGATCAATCCAAAGTTGCCCACAATACAGAAGTGACAATGGCGAGTGAAAGTCATCGACCAATCACTTCAGTTGTTTGTGAGAACTACAATAGTGAGCCCATGAGCAGTATGGCAGGATGTAGTACTCCTTGTGAGGGTATATCGGCGATTAGCCAAACCACAGGTAATGCAGCAACAATAATGGCTGCGACAACAATTTTAAATAGTAATAGAACTAATTTAAATAAAACAGATGATAATCCGAAGCAAGTATTTGTCAAGTCGATTGGAAAAAAGCTTCGAGCGAAGAAGAAAACAATGGGACCGTTGGGCGCATTCGGATTGCGACAGAAATCGAAATCTGAGAACCGAGCACGGAAAGCTCTGCGAACAATTTCATTCATTTTGGGAGCGTTCGTAGTGTGTTGGACGCCGTATCATATCTTTGCTTTGGTGGAGGGCTTCTGTGCTGATCCACCATGCATCAACAGCCATATCTACATGTTTTCATATTTTCTTTGTTATGCAAACAGTCCTTTGAATCCGTTCTGTTATGCGTTGGCAAATCAACAATTTAAAAAGACTTTTACACGAATATTAAAAGGCGATTTGCATTTAACATAGAACTGTTATACAACCTTCATTGGAATAAAATACTACTTAATTTATTTCGAGAGGTACTTATTTTAAAAAAGATGCAAGGAAGTTGCGTGTATAGTTAACGATGCATAACAGTGTATAGAAAGCCAAACATCATAAGCTTTTCGTGTCTGATTTTTCACGAACAACTTTTATTAAAGCTGACTTCATTTGCGCAAAGTGCTTAGAAAATAACAATGAAATTCTAAAGTTTTTAGCTACAGAAATTCCTACTTTGAACGCATTCACATGGTGTCGTGCTGACACAGTCTCTAATAGATTTCAGGTATCGCGATAGATATGGTTTGCTTTTGTTACAAGAAAATGAGGCAAAGGGCGCGAAAAAAAATATGATATTCGAAATCAGAACCCAGAATTAGTGAAAAAATGCCACGCATTTGAGAAATATGATTTTAAAAATAAATAATAGGTACTAAGTATCAATAATTTGCACTTGTTTGTTTTCTAATTTAAGTGTTTTGTTAATTTAAATAAAGCCGATGAAAATGCGAATGAACTATTTCTGAAATCATAAGTTTTTGTGCTATTTACATGCACCCAAGCTGGAATTTCTGTATCTCTTGAGATTTACTTTACATGTATGAGGCAATCATGGAACATTACTACTACATTGTATAGTAACATCCTCATTGGATTGCCAAATATTATACAGGGATGTCACTTATAGTCTTCAGAGCTCATTATTCAAATTTTAAGAGTAAATACCACATTCTATTTCATTAATTCTACTAGTGAACTGCATCTGGATAAAATAAAATGCAAATTAAAGGTCATTATTAGGGATCAAATAATACAGGGTGCTCCAGTTTCGAAGGCGGAAACAGGGTGACAAAATTTTTATAAAACATTCCAAATTTGTTAATATTTTTAAAATTACTTTAGATATTTGAATGAAATTTGGCACGTTTGGATCGATGATTTAGATAAATCTTTTTACGTAAAAAATATTATTTTACTTCCATCAGTAGAGTGCGAACGGGAAATTTTAATGAGAAAAAATGATACGCGACTGTTTTTTGTTTGTTTTGTTAAAAATTACTCCTCACTTTTTTTTGTTTGACACAGCGTTTGTGTAATGAGGGTTTTATAAATAAATAAATATTATTCAGACACTAAGCCTATAGCAACAGGTGGCAATTCCGAACTCATTAGAAATATGAACTAAAACCTAGACATTGAGACATCCTGTACGATACTATTGCTGTATATTAAGATAAAAATAATAAAAACCTGTGGTAAAACAGTTTGGATGCTCTATATTCTGTCTATAATCATAATTTAGTTGTAAAAGTAAATATTTAAAAACCACCATACTTTGTTCCATACTATGTTTAGAGCATAAATCTTCCAATGTTTTGCTTACAGCACTTTCGAATTAAAAAAGAAAGTAATAATTATTGTGATTTATTTATTTAAAACATTTTGTCTTATTAGTAAAACACTAAAAACATTCCAAAAAATATTTGTTTATTTTTAAAATATAGCTAATGTATTTAGTAGATTGTATGATAGACATAGGTAAATTTTGTTGTGTACAATACACAAAAGTAAATGTGGAAATTTAAAAAAAAACGGCAATAAATCATACGCAGAACGTCACTGAACGATGTATTAAAGTCCAAAATACAAGGATAGGGATACTAAACAAAATCCGGCTATGAAACATAGACTTAGCCACACTGTACGTATTCGAAGAAATATCAGCTCATATTCTCACACAACTACTTTCACTGGGACCCCTCGACGCTACAATGCGAAAACGCAGTCTATATAAAGACAACTACAACTTTAGAACTACATAATAGGTACATAATGATAGAAAATTCCGTGTCACAAGTGGGAATCGAACCCAACATCTTCCGATTGCCGGTAAGGTGTTCTACCAATTGAACTATCGTGGCACATAACGGAAATCTCTTTCAGTCCGTATACATTAACGCTTTTCTGTGTGCAGTGTTACGTTGAGATCTTCAATTTAAAGACAACACAAACTACACACTGCCACAATGCATTTTTAATACATACTCATATTTGCCATAGAACTGCCAGAAAGATGCAATCAACAATGTTGAACAATTCATGTATGAGTGTAATGATCAAATTACGCGTTTAAGAATCGCTGTTCTATGTACATTCAATTTTGATACATCGCAGTTACGGCGTAATCCATTATTAATATGTTAATTAGGCAAATACTCATATAATATACTAGAATATTGTAGAATATTTAATACAAATTGAATATCTTGAAAAATTATATCAAATTTTTGAGAGATATATTTTAAGGACAATAATAGATAATTAATATTATATACAGGGTGTCCCACCGAAAACCAAATCCATCTGTATATAGAAAACTATACATAGGAGAATTTCCTCAGAAACGGGAACCATCACAATATGCTGTTAAACAAATTATTGAAAATTTTAAACAAGCCAGCAAGTTGACACTAACTTTTGGTATAACCGGAAGTGTCAATAACTTATAACTATTTTACATCATCTGCCCCTGTCGACAGAGTTACACTGCCATATTTTCAAAATACACCTATGTATAGTTTTCTATATTTATACAGATCGATTTGGTTCCCGGTGGAATACCCTGTACATTTAAGGATACAAAGAATTATATAATTGTATTATTTATAGATATAAAACGGAAAAATAAAACTCGAAACATTTGGGTAAGCCTTTACAATTATTATGCGCTTAAATATTTCACGACAATTGCAATTAATTGGGAACCAAATTTACATTAAACCTTTACGAAACACTTAATCTTTGATATGTTCTTTGACTAGAAGATAAAATAGTTTTTATATAAGATAATTTTACGTAAAATACAGTTTGTTGGGATTTATTTATATATTTCTTGCCTACAGGCTTCACATCCGATTACAAGGCAATATAGTAATAAATTATCGCCATATATACCTACTTGTAGATAATAAACATAAAAAAAATGAAACTCAAATGACTCAAAGTTTAGTTACATAATTTAATTTTAAGAAGAGAGAAATTGAACGAACCTCTCAAATATAAAAAAATGTTTAATGTTTAAATGAAAGTCGAATCTCCACAAAATAAATTTAATAGGAACTATCGGCCATACATGTTTCGGGACTAGACCAGTCCCATCATCATGCCACTGTCAACAATCGAACAAACACAACACTAAGACGTACAATGTTTTTTTATATTTCTATTGAAGCCATTTTATGGAAAAATATTTGAATTATAAAAAAATTTTTAATTAAAATTACAGTTACATATTTGGTCTAATTTTCTTTTATATATCATACTTTTCTTTGTTTTTTAATAAAGTTAAAACTATGTAACTATTTGTTTTTGGTTAAAGCTGGAATGGCAAGAACGTCATCGACAAACGTAGATGGACTATTTTTTCAAAATATAAAAAAAATCTTGAAACTTTGTATGTTTCCGTGCGATTGGATGGAGAATAGTGATTTTAAATTAAAATAATTACTTTCTTCCAATATTTAAGCGCATATTGTGGGCAAACAAATATCTTAGTGTTTAGAAAAAATAACCAATTTGCGATACTTCAATTTCACCGGAAACAATACTCAATGAAATATTTTATAAAATAAAAAAAATTAAAAAAAAAAAGTAAAACATCCAACCGGTGGAACTAATTGTACTGTCAAATTCCTGTCAATATCAGCTTTATAGGCAATAACTGTTAATTTGTGTAGATAAAGTTAAATATTGTTGAAAAAGTTAGAATTTTGTTATTTGAGCCCTAACAAAATCCTAATGTGGTACATTTTAACTTTTAACTAAACCAGAAATAGTGCAATGTACTTAAAATGATAGTTTATTATTGTATATTAATAAAATAAACAAATAATTTGTATTCATACTTTCATTTCTACTACACCAACCTGTACTATGCGGCAAAAATATAATTTAATAATTCCCGAAGAAAAAAGATAAACTGTTTCTGGAAAATACTGCCCCTAGTCGAAGTTATATTATTTTATTAGTCCGCGCTCACCCGTGAAATAGTCAGCGTAAACTTCTCGTTGCAATACTGCTGGTATACGTCACAATACAGATGGTCGACCTTGAGCCGACCAATGGCAATTGAGAATGTCATGACGTATACATACAGAGCTGCAGAATTGACAGCTTGTAGCGTTTGTTTGCCGGCATAGCTTTTCTTTTATATTTTGAGTTTATTATTTTTTTGGGTGTTTTGGTTTTTTTAATAATTGGAAAATCCATCTAATTTCAAACTAATAAGGATTTTTCAAGATTAGGCATTGACCGAAAATTGGAAATTAATCAAAATACTACGCCTGACTAAATATTGATGTGTCTTCCACAAGCCGGTGAAAAAGTTATGTAAGAATATTTCATAAAAACATGTATTAAAAATACGGATGGATCTGTGGCTGTGAGATAAAAAAGGGCATCACGCTGAAAAGGCTAAACTGCACGGAAATTCCAACCAGCATCTCAAAAATCATTAACAGGACCCGAGCCACCCCTGAAAGAATGTGTGTCAAAACACAAGAACTTTTATTTGATATGGATTGCTAGAGAAATCTTTGGCACAGAGATATAAACAATCTTATTTAAACTCTGAAAATATAATTCAATAAATATATACATGGTCAATGATTAAAACACAACTATTATTTATTACACCTCAGCAATGCAATTCGTATTGAAAATGTGTATAAAGAATCATGAAAAAATCAACGTTTACCAAAACGATTCTTTAGAAACGACAATGTTTTCGCCATTAATGGTGCTTTCTTCGGTTTCTGCGCAGTTAGAGTATTCCGTGATTCCGATGCTCTTGGAGATGGATTGGGCACAGCTACTTTGCCAGCTTCTCCTGCCGTAGCCAATTCTGCTAATCGCGATGCTGGGGTTTTTGTTGGTTTTTTATCAAACGCTGTGCCATTTTTAGCCTGAAATAGATTATTGAGTTGTTGAATTTAGATTTATGGATACCCACGCACTTTTATTTTCAAAGAAAGAGAACTTGAAACTATCAAAAATACACTATTAACAATAACTATCTGTACATTATTGCGTATGCAAACCTTTGCTTTCCTGAATTTGATAATATAGTCAACGCCAAACAACCGGGCATGCACCTGGTCATCGTATAAACTTGTGAAAATTTAAAATATTGTCACATTGTTAGAGCTTATGTGAAATTTAGGGCGTAGTATGCAAATGTATGGGCATATACAAAGTAGGTTGTTGGTTGGTGTTTTACCTACTTAATATTTGTTCCTATTTCCAGTATAACATATATTTCAGAAAAAAATATGAGAATGTTGCTATTAAAATTACGTACGTGCACCATTATTTAGCATGATCTATATAAAAATATATGTTTACCTATTAAAAAAAATATCTTCTTTTTAGGACAGTTGTGGTGCCCAATTTTTTCCTATTTCTAGCCCTTCGACGCTGAAAATTGTATGAGAATATCAAACAACAATAAATGAAGACTCGATAGCGATTTGTTCAATAAATTGGTATCATATTGATTTAAAACAAATATTGTAATAAAACGAACGGGCAATGGAATTTACTGTTGTCCGGCCCTGTGGTTATGTCTGAGTTTTATGGTTTATATTATTTGGGTAGATTGTGTACAAATATTCTCTCGGCCATAAAATGTAAGGGAATGTTTTCTGTTTATCTTGTCGTTTATTGATATGGGTTTTACAACCCCTGCAAGTAATATAAGAATAATATAATGAGTGCCTATGATAAAGAATTATCTAGAAAAGACCTTTTTTTTTTTACTAATATCCGTTGAAAAGTAATAAAGACTCTGTAAAGATAAATAGGACTAGAAAGAGATAGACCGTGTTTTTCTTATTCGAAGAATGACATGTTTAAAATAACCGTTGGTCTAAATATTGAGAATGGTCCTAGCATTGGTTGAGTAAAGAAGTGTTTTCTCTAATTATAAATGTTAAATTAAATATTTTAATTTGTTTTTGAACTTAGTAAATTTTCAGTTAAGAATTATTTTCTAGTTTTTGTTTAAATACTAAGTTCATTTCTTTTTATCCGGAAATAGTGAAATGTATAAAGTTCCGTAAGTTTTGATATTGTTTAATTGAAGGCCTTTTTGTTTAATCAGTTTTTGTTATATAAAGTTTCTTTAGTAATTGAAATAAATTCCGTTTTCACTAGTATGTTAAAGTCTCGTATAGGAATTAATATAATTATTCGAATTATATTAATTTTTCCTATTTTTAAGTAGTACAAGTAATAACTACGATTTTCTTTTAAATTCTCATTATTGCTTAATTGTTTTATTCTTTCTCTTTTTTTTATTTATACATATTTATTTCTTATTGTTATTAAATTTCTTTAATTAGTTTTAATTATTAAATTAGTTGTTTTTAGCCCGAAAATTATGTGTTTCATTTCTAATAAAGTTTTCAATAAATTAGTGACAAGAAGGCCAACCAATTAAATATTTCTTTTTAATTAAAGTAGGTGACCGATAGTGATACAATACTATAATGGTAAGCAAATTTTGCATTACTTCAATACAGATTCATAAAGCTTATTTTAGTTGTTTGTTTGTTCATATAATAATTTGATTCTGTTATTATTCAAGTTGATATTCTTTGTTTGTTCTTCTTTTTTTGAAACCGCTCGTAAAACAGTGAATCGAACCCGTAACAAATTGAATAGCATATCGGGGTTCATTTGGATGGAACTATAACATAAGTATTCTTCTGAATGTATATAACACCCGCTAATTACAATACGGTTACAATATTTAAAGAAGACAGTTTTAGATCCATAATTAACTTTGTTTCAGCATAGTTCCGTTGAAGTTCAACGTACTTTCACCAACACTTCCCCAACTTTACAATAATGGTAACAGTAAGGCTCTTTATTTATCAGGAAACACAAATATATCATACAAAGAAATGGGAATATAATTATAAGAATTTGCTATTTTGAAACTTATGAGTCAGGAAAGATCGCAGTCTTGGAATCGGAAGACAAATGCAGAATCAATTGAAATAATAGCTGAACCAACTTTTCTTCGGCAATACGGCTAGTGCTTTGTCGTGATGAAATTAAACATTTTTTCATTCGGAGATATTTCTATGAAATTCCTGCATTTCGTCTATCCAAATGTTATGTCAATTACAAGCATTCATTTCACATTCTCAACACCCTTAAGTAAAATCTACTCGTTTGTTTCCTTTGCTATTTCTTTTGGTGCACCCAAGACGACATACAGGAAAAGTCCACACATCGTTTAAAATACCGCAACATGTTTAGGGAATTAAGGACTACAGTTAAGAACAAAATCAACATGGCTTATAATAATTATTTAATAGAAGTCCTAGCATCGGCAAAAAGAGATCCAAAAAGATTATGGAAAGTAAAATTCCAGGGGTTATGTATGATGCAAATCAAATGGTAAATGCCCTTGCAAAATACTTCAACCGAAAACGACATTGGGACCAGATGACATTCCAGCCTTAAAAAATAGTTTTTATGAGCAAAGTTGAAAGTTTCCAATAGAACATAGTTTCTAAATGTTAATAATTAGCTAACCTGTTTCTTTAAAACATTCCTTGGCGGTTTGACGTAATCGTTAACAAACGCCATTTTTGTTGTTCTCACTGGCAATGACTTATCCTGTGATTGCTTAATATTGGCTGTTAGTGCCTTCAATCTTGCTTCCCGTTCATCCAAACAACGCATATACATCTCACGCCAAGACTCCATTTCTTCACGTTTCTTATTTTTAAAGTCTTTCTGGCAATGCAAATGCCACAGTTCATCGCTGTCCTCAATCAAATAAGGATTGTGATGCTCTAGCATATAAAGCTGATCGGGGTTAGCCTTGTCGATGACTGGTTTGAGAATTTGATAGGGTACACCACCAGTATATTCGAGAGCTGGAAACATTTATGATTAAAAGCTTAATTCCATGTGTTGAAATCATCTGTTGAGCTCAGCCAACTTAAAAAACAATGCAAGTTTAACCAAAAACAGAACTTACCATCTATATTGTCCTGGAGAACCCTGATGCACATTTCAAATAAACTAGGAACTTTTGCACCAATCACCTTGTTTCCAGAATAGACTTTGGTTCTAAAAATGAACACACTATGTATCCAAAATTGTGTGTTCTATAATTTTTATAGCAAAAATGTTTTTCTTTGAGAAAAAAAAAAGTTAACAATCACCCTCCACAATACACTAAGATACTTTCTTACCGTTGATTTTTTGATGAAATAACATTATCAAGTGCCTCGGCTTCACTCATCATTCGCCTGCTATGAGATTCCAATGAAGTGTTCAATGGTCTATAATTAGGAGTAATATTAGGCAAAAGACTAGACACAATAGTCGTGTCCAATGCTTCTGGTTGTTCCTTCAATAACTTTGGTAAGCTACTAATATTATCAACTGGTTCAAAGTCTTCGTCGTCTTCATCGATTAAATGAGTTTTTGGCTGTGAATAATTAGAGTTACTACTTGTACTAGCTACAGCCTTATCCACTGATTTCTTTTTACTAGACGACTTTCGCAATGGTTCCAACATACCTAAGGCTTCCGCAAAACTTGCGCCGGATTCGGAATCGATACTGTGGTGGAAAGTTTTCTTAGCAGATTTTTTTGTATCTGAATTACCTGATGATGTCGAAGGCTTTGATTTATCTTTTGGAGATGAATATTGTTTGGAATGGCTGGATAGTGTCTCATCAGACTTATATTTAGATGACTCATGTTTACTGCTACTCTTACTATTTGAATCACTAGACTCTTTTTTCTTACTACTTTTCTCTTCACGTCTATGGTCTGAATCTTTTTTATCTGGTTTTCGAGGAGTCTCTTTATCACGTTTGTCTTTTTTCTCAGATTCCTTTTGTTTTTTCTCATTTTCTCTATCTTTAGAATCACTTTTAAGATGTGAAGATTCCCCTCTATGCTTTTTCTCACTTACATGGTCAGAATCTCGATCTTTCTTATCTTTTTTATGCTCAGATTGCCGATCTTTTTTTGTACTTTTATGATCAGATTCTCTATGCTTTTTATCACTCCGATCCGACTCCTTTTCTTCAACTTTGTGCTTTTTTTTCTCACTTTTAACGTCAGATTCTCGATGCTTCTTCTCACTACTACTTTTCTCAGAAACGTTCTTCTCCTTTCTACTTTCTGTATCTTTTCTATGAACTGAGTCCTTTGTACTACTGGAGTGCTTTCTATTTGTATCTTTTCTACTATCTACATCTTTTCTATTATCTGCATCTTTTCTACTATCTACATCTTTTGCTCTATCTGCGTCTTTTTTACTATGGGAATCTTTTCTATCACTTTTTCTGTCATCCTTTTTATTTCTGTCACATTCTTTATCTTTATCATGTCGGTCTTTCTTTTTTTTATTCAACGATCTATCACGTTCATCTTCTTCACTATGTCTACGTTTTTTCTTACTATGGTCTTCAGATTTGTGCTTTGAATGTTTATTATCACTACTGGTGCTAGGTTTATTATGTCTCTCTTCATCTTTACTATGTTTAGATTTGTCTTCATATTTTTTACTACTACTACTATGACTATGGCTGGATTTATGCATCTTCTTTTTATGACTCACACTATCATCAGATGAAAGTTCACTATCTGAAATTGGTTTTTTTCTACTTGTGGTCCTTTCTTCACTACTACTGCTACTATCACGTTTAGATGGTATATGTCTTGACTTTGTTCTTTTAGTTATATTTGATTTATCATGACTTTCTTCACTATTATTATCCTCATCAGAACTATTATCTTGCACTTCCATATTTACCCTAGGAGAATTACAGCTATTTGGTGTCGGACTAGATGCTTCTTGAACTTGATTTTCTTCAACTGTCACTGGTGGTATGTTTTTCTCCTGCTGGTTCTCGAAGGACTCGTCGTTCTCACTAATTCCAGACGATATGCCTGATTCACCAGTATCTTCTAGAAAAAACAATAGAAATTTGTACATACTTCTTTTAAAAATAAACAAAATGTTTTAAAGCTTTTTTGTTATTAAAATTACATGCAATGGAATACAAAACATATCTGCGTATTTTAAAATAACTAAAAAATACGATAAATTTTGAAAAAAATAATTACTAACAAATTTAACAGATTTAACACATGTTGAATTAGATTAGGTTACTTTAGATATATTTTGAACATTATATCTTACCAAAAGACACTGAAACTATAATTGAATAAATTTCCTATGAATTTGGATCAGTCTTTATGTTTGGTACACTGGGGTGATAGTTTTAGAAGGAAAAATAAAAATATATGTGAGGAGAATGTGATAACTAAGTAATAGTTATGGTTTGTAATAAGCTAACCTGATGATAAAACAGCTTCATTTTTAAAATTTCACTACAAGTAATTTCTTACCTTCTTCAACATTTTCTTCCTCTTCCGCGAGTTCCTCCTCCTCCTCCATGTTTCTAGTTTCTTCCTCGATGACCATATCTTTCCATTTCATCACAAGTGCTCTTGCAGCCTCACCAACTTCCCCTCCCAACTTTCGCAATGAATTAACAGTTCTGCCAACTCCAGTTTCTTCCAGATGACATACTTTAATGGGCAAGTTTAGCAGTCGTTGTATACAATGCATCATCTAGTAAGTGAATTATATCATTGTTACTGTTAATATATCTTACGGTCAAAGTGTTTACTTAGTCTATAAACTAGCTGGATAGTATATATAAGCTAGATAAGTAAACGCTTTACTCGTAATATATAAATTTATATATTTATTGGTTAAGTACTTACTAACCTTTGAATTATTGTTACTCGAACTATACTTATCTAGATTAGATTGGTAATGTCGTATGGCTTCTAGTAGCCTTTGGTTATCTGCGTCCCCCATATTTACCTTGGAAATAATACTATTTTTTTATTTCCTAGTTAATATTACAAAGTAACATAGAAATTTAAAAGAATTTCTAATCTCACCAGCTGTTAATACTTATTAGTACCTAGATATTTGGATCTAGATACTTATATATCATCACAATATTGACTGCTACCCCACAATTAATTCTTAATAATTCATATCACAAATTAGAACATTCACAGTAACATCACAAACACAAAGTTATTCAACAATAATAAAATTTTAATATATCAGGTATCAGCTGTACACACAACGAAAATTGCAAATGACAATATTCTTTTTTTTCCTCACCAGACAGAAACAGAGCATTGACATATTAATACTAATGTCATTGTCTTTATAAAGACAATGCTAATGTCAATGAGACGCAGACACAGAGATTTAAGATCGTCTAGCGACTAAGGTTGTTCGCATGCTTATTTTGTTTGTTCTATTACGAACAAATTTCGCGCGGCGTTGCAATTTCGTAATAGATTTAGTTTTGGTATTAAACCTAACCTTGCCTGTTTTGTTAATTAAACTTAGTATATTATATTAATAATACTTATTTTTCTGGCAATTCAATATTTCTTATGATCTTAATCATATACATTAGTAGTTTGTATAACGAAGGTTCACCGTTCGTCAGAATTAACGATGACAAATCTGTTCTGAGGTATGTCTTGGATACATTGCTATGGTTTTTTTGTAAATCATAAGTATAAATCATGCGAACGACGAACGACTAGATTTCAATTTCAGTTGGGGGTCGATGTTTGAAAATCGGAGAGTAGTACGATGGAAGTGAGGCACAGCCTACTAAATTAGGTCAGCATTGCCTCCGTTATCTCTATTGTTTAAATATACCCCTGAATTGATGTGACATGAGAATTGAATGTCACACAACAGAGATAACGGACGCAAGGCTGTCCTAATTGAGGAGGCTGTGCCTCGCTCCGGTCGTTCTACTCGCCGGTTTTCAAACATCGATCCCAGCTGAAATTGAGAGCTAGTAATTCGTCGTTTGCATGAACTATGCAACCAACAATACTTATGATTTACAGAAAAAAACATAGCAATGTATCCACGACATACCTCAAAACAGATTTGATATCCTTAATTCTGACGAACGGTGAGCTTTCGTTACACGAACTACTAATTTAAATGATTACGATCATAAGAAATATTGAATTATAAGAAAAATAAGTAATATTAATATAATATAAGTTTAATAAATTCAACAGACAAGGTTTAATACGAATTGTAAATATATTCTGAAATTGAAACGCCATCTATTACGGACAAAAAAAAGCATGCGAACAACACTTCTAGCGAGAGCGGCTATTATTGTATTATATTATTCTGCTGCACTGCTGAAGCTGAAGGATATAAACCCTTTTTTTTGGGCGTTGAGTATGATCAATAATTTATATTTATCTGTTTTTTATATTTTTGTGCAATTTTAGAAAACTACTTTTCTAACAAAATATTAAATAAAACGGTAATATTTTAATTGTGAAGTGAATTTATAATACCTACTAGTAAGTACACAAATAATTTTCCAATGTTAACGCTAATCTAAAATGGCGGTTTACGATGTATTTTGTATTATATTACATGCGTTATGTATCATGATTAATTAATACCTGCTTTTTTAAATCAATATTACAAGCGACATTTTCCATTGCAGAAAAAATGTCTCGTTATCGTGAATGGGATCTCTCCTGTAAAGTATATGTGGGCAATTTGGGTTCCTCAGCTAGCAAACACGAAATTGAAAGTGCATTTAGTAAGTATGGCCCACTAAGAAATGTGTGGGTAGCGAGAAATCCGCCTGGATTCGCATTTGTGGAGTTTGAAGATCCGCGTGACGCCGAAGATGCTGTTAGAGGTTTAGACGGAACGTGAGTATTATTAAGGCTATCTTATATTCCAGGTACATTATGAAGATTCTAATTCTGCATACCACTATTTTAGACGGTGTTGCGGTACAAGAGTACGAGTTGAAATGTCTAGTGGACGTTCAAGACGTGGGGGCGGAGGTAGACGTGGTGGATCTAGATACTCAAGGGACAGGTATGCATTGTTAATATATTTTATAAACAAATTTTATTTATTCAACACTCATAATTTAACACAGTTTTTGTTTCTGAAACAATGTTTGCTTTTATTATTATTTTTATCAGTTGAGAAGCTCTTTATTATATAATGTTACTAAGTAGGTGATTAATTCATTCATTTTTAAATAAATGCACACATTTTCGGCGTGAATATTGAGACATACTTACTATTATTATATAAAAGAATGTATAAAGAAATTTTGACCATAGTTAACAGAAGTTGTTGTTTTTATTCTACTTCGCCCATTTAACAATAAATTTTTAGATATAAATTATATATAATCGTTAATAAATAACGAATTAAATTAATATTGAGCTTCTCAAGTTGAATGATTTTATTTTTGCAAATGTATTTTTTATTTAATGAAAAATGGCGGCAGTGTATAGCGTACTTTTGATGCGGCAGGTACAAATCATCAGCGTCACTGCTGTCACTGTTCTACTACCTTCTCCCCCCTTGAGAACAACCAACCACACAATCAACCAACCAACCACCTTTCTATGCTCAACACATCTCTGCATTCATCTCCTCAAAAAATTAATAAATAAAAATGCAAATCATCGTATAATCTACACACAATACAAAAATAATGTACATATCAAACTATGTACAATGGCATCTCTAAAAGTGTCGTCTGTCGTCTCATCACTACTTGTCATCTCTTCCACTTCTTCGGCGTGTGTGGCCATCAATTATATCACTTCTGCGTCTTCTTCTTACTACTGCTACGAGTGGCCGCCGAATCAGCCTGTCAAGACAAGTCTGGTGGGACCTGTACAATGTTAGTTAAAATGAGTAACACAAAACAGTAATTACTTAAATGTTTATTTCCACAATTAAAAAGTTCATGTGTAAGTATGTCCGAAATTTTTATTATTTTTTATCCTAAAACTTTGAATATTGTTGAGAATTTTATTTGCTAAGAAAAACATAATTTATTCGAATATTAAAATACTACGTTGATTTTTGAGTTTGTATTATAAATTTTACTTTTTTTTTTATTTTGTCAATAATAAACAATTTTGCTGGTAAGCTAAACATGCGGAATAATAAAAGGCTTGTTACGGTCAGGTACTAGGGATGCATTAATTGACATAAAAATAACAATGTTGCCACTGTTATCAATTTCATGTTATTTTTTGGAATAAACTAACTAAAATTTGCTCTTTTGTAGTGAGAAAAATGAGATCTTATGAATAATGAATATTTAATTGTATAACATAAACGTGGTAACGCTGGTATATAATGTTTTATTTTAATTTAACTAATCTCATCATCAAAAATTTGGATCCCTTTTAAATTTATGAATTTTCAATATATTTGGAAAAATGTTATTTTGGATGACATTCTTGTATTCTTCACTTAGATATCGACACATGGCACGGGAGGCCTTAAAGTACTTCTACTACTTTTCACCTTTAAGTGGAAATCTGTGAAAGGTTGCTTTGATGCCTGTCAAACTACTAATAGTTGACCGCGTTAAATTTTAAACAGTATTTTCAATGTTGGACTTTGGACACTGCACGTTCACAGAGGACAATTATTTCTAGAAAAATCGAGCTAACTTACACACTACACTATGATAACTTCAGGTGGCATTTCCAAATATATTGTAGTACTATAGACATAAATTTAAAATGGCTTACAATGTTAGGATAGGTTGCAATAATAATTAAAGTCGGTATAAATGAAATAAATTACCAATTTACATTTATGAAACTCTCATGTGTTTTTGTCATATTTCAAGTACATGACTTGTATTTCTTATTTACAGTTTTCTTTATCCAAACTTATATAGCCATATATTTAGGGAAAGATTATTTCGATACATTAATATTATAATTAAAAGTTTCTAATTTAATTATGAATGAAGGCTGACGCTAAAACGTACTTTAAATAATATAAAAGTAAAGGATCGGAATCCAAACTAATTATGCAGAATTGTTGCTCTTATAATTACTTAATACGATACGAATCCAATTTTAAATGTATCATAAATCCATTGACATTAATTATTGTTCTAAAATTTGAGGATATACAATCCAAATTAGCATTTCTTACTCAAAGTGAATATCATAAACTGCATGGAATAAAAGACAAAAACACAATATAATTTATCATAATTTTAATGCTTATGTATATGTTATGTATGTAGGTCACGTTCTCCAAGACGTTCTCGATCACGGTCCCGTTCCCGCAGCAGAGACTCGCGAGATCGACGATCAGATTCCAGGGACAGGCGTTAAAAGAAAGGAACAAATGTGGATCAAAAAGATATCTGTTTTCATTTTGTGTATTATCATGTATTTTTAATGTGATTTCAAAAGTAATTTGATCAAAATAACAATATTTTGGACGCGATTTTCAAAAATCAATTATTGTGGTAATAACTGTAATTTTGGCAACTTATTTTTGAGTTTTGTCTCTGTCATAATAATCAATTTTTATAAGATTATTTAAGTAAAATGTAATGTTAAGGTATAAATTCTATATGAATATTCGATACAAAAATATATTATTTTTAAGACGTAAATAAATAAAAAACAGCTTCGTAGTGTTAAACCTTATTTTTTATTTATTTTAATAGCTTCTTTTAATACTTTTCCATATACATCTAGTATTGCATTATTCGCTTTTTTCTTCCTTTTTCTATCAAAACTTTTTCCTTTCGCTATAGCTTTGCCCATGCTGTTTTTACCTAATTGTTGAAAACTTTGTTCAGCGTTAATTTTTTGTTTTTCTTGCTTCTTTTCTAGGAGTAAATGTTTGTAGTTTTTGTATTTGTTTTTCGGGGGTTTGGCACCTACAAAACATGAACAAGTATGTGGTTTAAAGACATTATATCGCTCATGTGAGATGTAAAAAAGGTTGAATATCGTGCGCGGCCATTTTGATGTTCTACTACAGGGGAGTCTTAAAAAGTTCTTAATGAGCTTTGGAAAATTTATAATAATAATATAATTGGTATAGAACACGTCATTGTATTGTATAATATCATACATTATACACCAACAATTTTATCATATCTCTTTCATATATAGATTATTCTAATATTTTACACCACTATATATTGATTTTGTGTCCTTTGGACGTTATAGTAGAAAAATGAGAAGGCAATGAAATAACTTGGCAACAAAACTACATCAAAATGGCGGTCTCTATCCCTTTGTTTCGTTGCGTAATCGAATGCGTATACGGTTTCGAGCGATATAGTCCTCTATATATATATATATATATATATGTTTAAAGGCCGATTTAGCCAACGTGTTTGTGTAAAACACAAGTCGCAGTGAATAAGTTTTAGTCGTAATTTTTGTCAGTCAGAGATTAGTGTATAATCCATACCAAAGCGAGTAGTTTATCGTACGAGTACTCTTTATAGCCTACAATTATTCAAAAAAACAATCACAACTGCGTATATTTCCATTCGTCGTAATCACAATCATAAAAGTTAAAATAATTGACCATTCACAGTTATGATTGTGTACATTAATCTTTGGTTATGACTATGCATTACAACTTTTAAGATAAACGTTACCAAAAGACAGAATTTACACAATTCAGGTAAATGTAGTAGGTACATGAAGCCATTTACATTAAAAATTAACGAACATGTTGCGTGGTTTCTTGAAGACATAGAAATAGGTACTTACCCAGTTTTATTGCTTGCTGCATTCTAACCTCTTCTTTTTTATCTGAACTAAAACCAGATGTACCAAACTTAATTACTTCATTTCGAGCCTTTTTAATATCAAACTCATTGTTTTCATTCTGTTGTTTATGTTTTTGATCATTGCTAATACCGTTATTCAGGTGCCCTTTTTTCTTAGATTTGTATGATTCATATTTCACTGTTTCAAAATTCACCTTTTTTAGCAAAGACCCTTTAGTAGGTATACTCATTGTAATATTTTAATAAATAATATTAATATAGGTTATTGTTGTGCCGAATGGCCTTCAAAACATAAGTTAATAGGTTATGTTTTCTCTGAAATTTGGCCAAAGAAAAACCACTCTGAATCACAGAAAATTGAAATTGCCCATCAAATATCAGGTTAGAATCATTGACTGAAATTTTCTCTTTTCTAGGTATACTCAGGTCAGCTGGATAGAAGTGATGATCACTCAATTACATTTTTGATGTTAAAGGAACAACAAAATATTCATTGGCAATAAAATATTTTGCTCTTAAAATTATCATTTAACTGTCAGTCAAATTTGTAACGGAACGTGCGTTTATAACAGAGTGAAAATTGCTCACCTCACTTGCATTTTTGTTGTAATGGGAACGAAAACCTAGCAAAATTGTCAAAGCTCAAAATATTTAGTTTATTAACCATCATCGTCTATGACAATGTTGGAACAAACTTATATATTCGTTTGCAATGAATAATTATCTTCTTTATTCATGGTTTCCCATGCTTTTTCCATTTTTAAATTTTTTATTCATATGAGTATTAAAAAAGAAGAAACTGAAAACTGGTTATGCACAATGTTTATATTTATAAAATAAGTGGTAATCCTGAAAATAAAAACCTGATGATTAAGATTGCAAGTAAATATCCATGATTTGTGATTCCAAGAGCGCAACATATTCCAAAACAATGGCTGCTAGTAGCTCCAATGTAAGTTACAGTTTTTCCATACGTATTTTTAATAATTATAACAATTTTTATAGAGCAATGTTCAAGAGTTTTCAATAAGAGTTCCAAAAAATCAATCACGCAAATATCATGTAATGCGATTTAATGGCAATTTGGGCGTTGAATTTGATAAATGGACCCAGGTCAAGATGGAACGGGAAAATAACTTTAGAGAATACAGGGGCAATGATGAGGAACAACCAAAGTAAACTTAAATTATATCACTTAACCATACGGATACTTAAATATACTTCTACAGATTTGGGGCTGGTTCAGAATTTGGACGTGAAGCCAAAGAAGAATCACGCAGAAAAAAATTAGGCATAATGGCTAGAAAGTACCGTCCAGATGACCAGCCTTGGATTTTGAAGAGCTGTGGCAGTACTGTAAAAAAATTTAAAGGTAACTATAAGAAAAATTAAAATTACCTAAGTATAGGTTGAACTTTTGAATAGAAATCTCATTTTGTGGTTGGTTTTATGAATTCTGTCCCTGGTGAAATTTCCAATCATTAGAAGATCTAGGTCAGTAACCAACGTGTGGTGTTTGATCGAATTTTACAATAAAAAATTTCAATCCCGATCTTAAAAAATAATACGAGGAACCAATTTGACTATTAACAGTGTTATTGCTTTTCTCTTTTAGGTATTCGGGAGGGAGGTGTTTCAGAAAATACGGCTTATTATGTGTTCACACATGCAGAAGACGGTGCTATTGAAGCATTCCCATTACACGAATGGTATATTCATGTTATTTATTTTTTGATTTCATTAGTTTGAGATTATGTATTTCTAGGTACAAATTTCAGCCTATCCAACGCTACAAAGCTCTTTCAGCTGAAGAAGCTGAGATGGAGTTCAACAAACGTAACAAACATTTGAATTACTTCTCGTTAATGTTGCGAAAACGTCTAAAAGGCGATGAAGCTGAAGGTGAACTTGAAGAGGAAGGTGAAAAAACTAAAAAGTCATCTAAAAAAGATAAAGAATTAAAAATATCTGAAATGGATGAGTGGATGGACACTGATGATGAATCATCTGAAAACGAGGATAATGAAGATAACGAAGATAAAGAGAAGAAGAAACCAAAAAAAGTCGACCCAAAAAAGAAAAAGAAACGTGACACGGATTTGGAAGCAGTTGAAGATTCTGATGATGGTGATGAAGAAGGTCGCGAAGTCGATTATATCAGTGATAGCAGTGAAAGTGAGCCTGAAATGGCGAATTTGGAGGGTGTTGCAGAAGAAAAAGGATTAAAGTCAGTTATATTACAATTAATAACTCAATATTTTCACTAGATTTCTTCCAAATGATGATTGTGAAATTTAAAATACAATTTAAAAAAAATCTATTTTCAGGAAACTCCTAAATTCGGATGAAGAAGAATCTGAGGATTCGGAAAAAGAGGAGAATGAGAAAAGCAACGATGAGGAGAACAAAGAAGAAGAAACAGAGAAGAATGAAGAGGATGAGAAAGATAAGAAAAAGAAGAAAAAGAAAGTTAAGAAAGACTCTAATGCTGGCAAACAAAAAGCAAAGAAAGAAAATGATCCAGATGACGATTTTAGTTCAGATAGTACAACGGATGAGGATTCTACAAAGAAGAAGAAAACTGAAAAGAAAGGAAAAAAAGAGGAAAAAGAACAGCCTAATAGGTACGTAAATTTGAATTATGTATTATTAAATTAAGTAGGTATTTATTTTTAATATTTTTTTAGTGAAAACAGTAGTCGTTCTGTTACACCGACAGTTGTTGATAGTAAGAGGAAATTAATCACTGATACATTAGCCGGACCAAGTACCAAGAAACCTAAATTGGATCTTCCAAACTATATACCAGGATCACTGTAAGTAATACCTGTGTTGCAAGTTATGAGTATTGTTTTCTGATATTGAGAGATGATTATAAATAATTACATTATTTGTTACAATAATAGGGAGTCTGGTATTACTGAAGATGCTGTCCGTAAATACCTAATGCGTAAACCAATGACCACAACGGAATTACTTCAAAAATTCAAATCGAAGAAAACTGGTGTGTCCAGCGAACAGTTGGTCAATATCATGACTCAGATATTGAAGAAAATCAACCCAGTGAAGCAAATGTTGAAAGGCAAAATGTATTTATCTCTAAAAACGTCATAGACTATTTTTCATTGTATTAAATTATGCTTTGACTAGGAATTTCCTAGAAATTATGTTATAAAAATGTAAAAACTACGCATACAGTGCTTTCATTATTTTAAAACTTGCCACCCAGATTAACCCGTCATCTAAAGGAGAATTTTGCTTTTGAGGAGAAATTGTATTGGTTGAATATTGTGTTCCAGCCCTTCACCTCCAGCCACCTCAACTTTATAATTTTAAATGTCACCCTTGTCTTGTGGCATATCATTTTAAGTAACTTATATCCATCTGCTTTAAGGGGGATCGATCCCTGGTTTTACAAAATATGCAACATTTAGAAAATGACTATGAATTCATCCATATATAAATAAATTGCATAAATATTTTTGAATCGAGGACCCGGTTCTAATATTTAACAGGTCTGACTGCTCTTGGCTCTATTAATGCGGATTTCTAACAGCAGCGTCTTTGTCCTTGTCGTCTTCGTTAATGTTCGGCGTTTTGTTTTTATTCATTTCTGACTTCGTTTCTTGGTTAGCATAACAAAAATTAACTCTTTAGTTTAGATCAGACCTCATAGACTGACGGATATAGGCGGTAATAATAAATTATAATTCAATATGTCCAGTAGGAGAGTCGCAAATAATATTTTAATTTATTTAAAAAAATCAAGAACAGAGGAACGAGTAGAAAATGAAAATACAGTTGTTCAACCAACCGATGTTGCAGTTGCTTCTAGTCCGACACAAAATCAAAATACAGATTTCATGGACACAGAACTTGGCGAGCAATTAAAATACGATATCGGCGCCTTTTCAACGAAAATTGATGCTATCCCTGACATCACCAAATTTAATTTATTGAAAAATCATTGGGTTCCTGAACCACAATATGAATATTTAATCTATACCTAGAAAAAAGTTAACAAACGTATTTCTTTTTAATTTTAACTGAATGTTCCTGAGTGATTGGATGAGTGGACGGTGTTTACGTCCGAGTCGGTAGACTTGCCAAGTAGTTATAGACTACACAGTTGTGGGCACTGGCAGTGGTTCAGATTTCACCCTAAACTGTAGGTCCAGGTAAAAGCAACCAAAATACTAACGCTGTCTGTGTGTCAACAGTATTAAACACCTGTATCCAACACCAAAAACTGGAAAAAGTACCTCCAAAGAAAGAAGTCCAGTGGCGTTACATCTGGAGATCTTGGCAGAGAGGTGACCATCCTTCCAAGCCATTTACGAAGAAACGTTTCATCCAGCCATTGCCTAACACGAAGAGCGTAATGAGGAGGAGCTCCATTTTATTGGAAATACAAATTATCCTCTTCCAGCATAAGGTTTCCTTCTGGTCTGGTCTGGTTTTTTAGGGAATGAGTGATTAATGTCCCAGTCAGGTTATCTTCTATGGAAATGGACCTGAGATTGTCTCACCCCAAAAAATAGGATAGTGTGTTTGGTCCTCGAGAAACACATGTGGGTTTTCATTATCCCATTGTGTTTGATAATAATAATAATAAAATAATTTATTGAGCAATACTGTAGAATTACAAGTTCAATTACATTTTTGGTTATCTTAAAACTACACAGCTCACACAAAAGGTAAGAGATTTGGCTTTAAGCCATTCTTCCACTCTACCTATTAATAACAATTTTAAATATAATCTTCGATACAGCAAATCAATTCACTATAAAATTATATTGCTAATCGTGACTTAATTTGAGTTTTGAAAGTTTCTAAAGGTAAGTCCAATAAATCAATTATTCTATTGAGAAGTTGAGGTGCTATATATGAAAAGCAGCCTTCAAATTTCGATGTTACATGTTGTGGAATTGTAAAAGTATTATGCCTTATGTTTACATTATGTACAGAAGATCTTCTATTAATTAATTCGTACAAGTAAACGGGTGTCTGAGCATGATAAATCTTATGAAGCAACAACAAGAAAATGTAATCAAATCTTAAGTAAAATTTGGGCTCGTTAAGGCGATGTAAAAATGGAGTGATGTGAGATCTCTAAGGTACCGAACTTGCATATCTTATGCACGCATTCTGAACTCGCTGGATCCTATTTTTGTTATAGTCATTTAAAAAATGATAGTAAACCTGAGAACAGTAGTCAACGTGTAGATATACAAGTGCCTTAACTAGTCTTAACTTTGTTGTTTCACTGAGGGAGTGCTTCAATGAATATATTGATCTGAGTCTATACATTGCCCTTTTGTAAACTGAGGCAGTGTTCGTTAAAGCTTAGTCTTGAATCAAATATTACACCGAGGTTTTTCGCTTTCGCACAAATTCATTCAGGAAAAATGTCGATTCATCGCTAAAGTAAATATTTTTTAACAAATTTGGAATATCTGTTGTTCTAGTAATCTGTTCATAGAAGTGTATCCTGTCATTATTGTTTTCACAGAGTTGTTGATGAATTTGTAGCTCTTATCACCTACTAAGTATTAGTAAGGGCGATAAGAAATAAGGACCACTAGACGAGCTCCACTATTGTAGAAAATGTTGAGAATCTAGGCGATGTTAGAGGGGTAATAGAACTTATCTAGTCTCCACGATAGGTGAATTTTTGAACGCATTTTTTTCATGTAACTTAGTTCTACTGGACCCAGTGTATTTTTAGTTAAATTTAGATTATTGGTATAGTATTACTCATAAACTACATAACAAACTTTTTATAATAATTATTATCGATTGTTCTAGCTAATATATTTTTGTCCAATAGTAGAAAAGCCGAGTTTATGAGTTTTACCTTACAACTGATAAAACATTTCAATAACACAAGTAGTTACGATAAATATAATTCGCAGTAACTTTTTATTTTTGTTTCATTTTAACGTAAAATTAGTTATTCAAGGCATTTTGTAAAATTTGAGCATATTTTTTTTTTGCTATAAATTTTGTGTTTTATTGTTCAGCAATTGGATTATTTGACGTTCATTTTTTAGCAACAGGTAAGTGTGTTAAGTTATGTTTCTTTCAAATAGTTTTTCGAACAAGAATATTATCCAACATTCCAAATAATTTAAAAACTATAATGAGTATTTTTGGACCACCTTAATTAACCATTTAAACTAGCTAATGAAAAATAAATATGTTACAATAATGAAACATCAAAATATATCCCTAATCACATAAAATAATGTGACTTTAATTACTAAATTTATTAACTAAATCACATTTTAATGGCCATTATGCGACTATAACTTTCCCAAAATAATCTTTTTATTTTAGATTAGATGATTTAACAAGTTACATCGTTATTTGTTATACGTAAATTTATGCGAGTATAAATTATTTTGCGTTTAATTTTAGTTAATAACTATTATTTTTTAATGCTATAAAATTTATTGAAATTATTCATGTGACTTTGTATATTTTATAGCGGTTATTAAATGTAAATGAAATATTTTTTTATTGAAAAACAAAGTTTTGTTAAATTGTGTGGGACAGTAACGCTCTCCTATTAATTCAAAGTAAGTAATTTTGATTTATTTCATTAAATTTATATATGAGGTCATTTTGTAGCTTTAAAACAATTAATAGGTACTACAGGGAAAAGCGATTGGAATTATCCGGTCTACAATCATTCCCTTCTTCTTCTTATGGTGCCTTATCCTTAAGGATGTTGGCTATTACATTTGCCCACCTGATCTTATTTGTAGCTGTCCTGAACAGTTCTATGGAGATCATATTTGTCCATTGTCGTAGGTTTTTAAGCCATGAGTTGCGTCTGCTTCCTGGTCCCCTTTTGCTATTGATTTTGCCTTCAATTATAAGTTGGAGCAGTTCGTATTTTTCGTTTCTCATGATGTGGCCAAAATATTGTGTTTTTCGTTTCTTTATGAGGATCATGAGCTCTCTTTCTTTGTTCATTCTCCGCAAGACTTCCTCGTTTGTCGTATGACTCATGTAGGATATTCTGAGCATTTTTCGGTAACACCAGAGTTCAAATGCTTGGATTCTTTTTTGTGTTGCCTCTGTCATTGTACCAGGCTTCAACACCGTAGAGTAAAGTAGAGAAAACATAGCACTTAAGTATTCGAGCTCTCAATGAAAGATTCAGCTGGCGACTACATAGGACTTTTTGCATTTTGTAAAATACTGTACGTGCTTTTTCTAGACGTGTTCTTATCTCTAGTGAGTGGTCCTAAGTTTCATCAAGTATGCTTCCAAGGTAAGTTATTCTTGTTACTTTTTCCAGATCTTTTCCGTTAACCTTGATTTTCACCGTTCTGTTCTGGTGGTTGCTGATGATCATCGTTTTTGTTTTCTGTGTATTTAGTTTCATTCCAAATTATTCGCTGGCTGCCGTTATCCTCTCCATTAGACGTTGTAGTGCTTCAGCACTATCTGCCAGAATGACCGTGTCATCAGCATATCGCAGGTTGTTGAATCATTCCCGACGGCGATATATTGCGTAGATCGTAGGTACTAGGTATTAGGTATTGTATAATATAATTATTTAAGCTGAATAAATATATTATAATAAAAAATTAAGATGAATAAATATATTATACAGTATTTTTAAAATTCCTAAAAAACTATTTCCGGTACGCCTAAGCATTGTCCTTAAAAAAGTCAATGACCAAAGGCACCTTGTGAAACTTTATTTAATGAAAAAAAGAAACAAGAAAAAGTGTCACCTACCATGATTTGAGAGAATTTTGATAGCAGAAGAAATGCTTGTTTATAATCCTAAAAAGCTAGTAGCAAATCCATAGGTACATTACTGGATTTAAAAAAAATATTCTCAAATTCCCTATCCAGTTTGACTGGAGTACCACAAGTTTCCATCACATTTTTAGACCATTAAATATCCTGTATGCCATTCAGCTGTGAAGCATTAGGCCTGCCATATGCCGTAAAATATGTACCCCTAAGTAAAGATTAATATACACAAATATTAATCTTTGCTCTAAGGTATTAAACCAGTTGGTGTATTTTTGGAATTTTGTTATTTAATTTTTTTCTTATTATTTTTAAATGCATAGTAATTCCAAAAATAAAAACATATAGTTAATTGGAATTAGTCTGAACTCGCAAATAAACATATAAACAATACCTACGTCATAGAATAAATAAACATTTTATGCCTACGTTATGTGGGTTAATTATAGAAAAAGCAAATAATTAATTAATAATTCCACCCCATATTCTTTTAGATTACAATGTCTTACACTTAACTAATAGCAAAAATTATAATTAATCATGTTATCATTATAATTTATTACATTTTGTATGTTTTAAACATATTCAGCATGTTAAAAAACAATTTTGTCTTATATTATTATATTAGTTCGTTTGAATATGAATCGAACATTATTGATGATATTATGTATCCATCATTAATAAATTTATTATTATTTAAACAATTCATTTGATTACGTACAAACGTAAAATTGGTCCATTCGAAGTCGAATATAAGTTAGTAGTATCCATAAATCTATAATATTCACCAGAACTACCTACTTGCGCTTCACCTGATGATTGATTTGACGAACAACATCAGAATCAGTAAAAGGCATTTGATCACTAAAGTTTGTGATACATCAGCTGAGGTGTCAGATATAAGTTCGTTTAGAAAAGACAAGTTATATTTGAGAACAATTTGAATATTTAAAAATGTAAAGAGCGAAATTGAATGTCTACATAACGATAATTACAATGAGGAAGAAATATAGAGAATATTTTGAAGAAGACTTTTTTCGTATTACTTCAAGGTCTAGAGATATAATCAAACGACTTAATATTTAGCACAATAAACTTGGAAGGTTAATAAACTTTTTTGGCAGTTCGAAAACCTGTTACTTTTCCAGTATCAATTTTATTATAAGTAGAATCCATAATTAGTCAGCTTAGTGACAGAATCATTTTTTACAAGTACATCAATTACACAGGCCAACAAAATGAAAAAAAAAATTTGGTGCCAGAAATCTAACATCTGATTTTAGATGTTTTTAATGTGCTGATTCCAAAAATGCCACCAGATTTTTTCTATCAGCTCTAGTTTTTGAGATACACGTTACAGGTTAAATGATATATTTTTTTCTGATAAAGGACAACAAATAAAGAGATAAATATGTACTTAATCGTCAAAATAGGAATTTCCCAGAATCTAATTAGCCAAATGGATACCTGGAATTGTCCCTGACCCAATGTTCCTATACTAGGAACTACTCAATACAATGCTCTTACTTACTTTTATACCTGTAATTGCCTATGACCCGATCCTTCTATACCTGCTTGGCTGTACTTGATTTAGTATATTACTGAGTTTTCCCAAGTAAAGTTGTGCTATCATTTTGTGTAAATTTTGGTCGTTTTGTAGTATCAAGACACTAAACTGAAACAATGGCATCCACAAGCAGACGTACCTGTGTAAATCATCCCGATGTTTTTTGTTATGTGTGTGGTGAATACACTTTGAAAGAGAGCAGAAAAAGGATTTCTGACTTTGTGAAAAGAGCTTATCTTGCCTATTTTGGCGTTCATTTAGGAGATCAAGATAAATCTTGGGCCCCACATTTCATATGTAAAACATGTGTTGAACATTTGCGACAGTGGACAACTGGAAAGAGGAAGTGCCTAAAGTTTGGTGTACCAATGGTTTGGAGAGAACCGCGGAACCATCATGACGACTGCTATTTTTGTCTCGTTAATATTAAAGGCATAAATAGAAACAATAGACACAAATGGACATATCCTGATCTAGATTCTGCAAGAAGGCCTGTAGTGCATTCGGAAGAAATACCCGTTCCATCATTCAGCAGTCTACCCAAACTGACAGAAGATGATACAGAAACATCAACGTCTGACGAAGTTAAAAGAATTCAATCAGAAAACGACAGCGATTTTGAAGCAGATTTAGCAACTCCGCAGTGTTTCAATCAAGAAGAACTAAACGATCTTATAAGAGACCTGAATCTCTCAAAGGAATCCGCTGAATTACTTGCATCCAGATTAAAAGAAAAAAATCTACTTTGTCGAGGTACTAATATCACATTTTATCGTAAAAGGGATAAGGATCTGCTGCCTTTTTTCACTCAGGAAAATGACTTGGTATTCTGTAACAATATAAAAGGGCTCTTAGAAAAAATGGGTTTGCCTGAATACACTCCAGATGATTGGCGCCTTTTTATTGACAGTTCAAAACGTAGTTTAAAATGTGTTCTTTTACATAACGGTAACAAATATGGCTCAATTCCTATTGGTCATTCTACTACCATGAAGGAAGAATATGAAACAATAGCATTAGTTTTGAGAAAAATTAAATACGAAGAACATCAGTGGTCAATTTGTGTTGATTTAAAAATGATTAACTTCCTCCTTGGACAGCAGAGTGGTTATACAAAATATCCTTGTTTTTTGTGCCTTTGGGACAGCAGAGCTAAAAATGAGCACTGGGTTAACAAAAATTGGCCTTCAAGAGATGTCATGATTCAAGGAATACAAAACGTGATCAACGAACCTTTGGTTTCAAGAGAAAAAATCTTACTTCCGCCCTTGCATATCAAGCTAGGCCTAATGAAGCAATTTGTGAAGGCCTTAAATCGAGATGGAAATTGTTTTGGGTATTTGTCACGTAAATTTCCTGGCATTAGCACGGAAAAACTAAAAGCTGGTATATTTGATGGTCCTCAAATAAGGCAACTTGTTAAAGATCCACAATTCACCACATCAATGAACGAGACTGAATCTAACGCTTGGAGTTCATTTGTTCAAGTAGTACAAAATTTTCTTGGCAATCATAAAGCAGACAATTACGTAGAATTAGTGGAAACTATGCTTTCAAATTTTAATATTCTCGGCTGTAACATGAGTATAAAAGTTCACTACCTCCACAGCCACCTAGATCGTTTTCCAGAAAACTTAGGTGATTGTAGTGAAGAACAGGGGGAAAGATTCCACCAGGATATTAAAACTATGGAAGATCGTTATCAAGGACGATGGGATAGCCACATGATGGCGGACTACTGCTGGAGCCTTCAGCGAGACTGCCCTAGTAAACTCCATTCTAGAAAATCGTATAAAAGAAAATTTTTATGTGATTAGTGACTAATGTAATTATGTAAATTAAGTTTTTGCAATAAATACTTAAATCCATGTGTCTTTGTTTTTTTTAACTGTCAATAGTAATATTATATATTATAACAGTTATAACGTAAATTATATACACAATTTTTTAAAAAATCTCAAAAACTAGATCTGATAGACAAAATCTGAGAACCTTTTTACATTCTGCATCCAAAAATTACTCAGGAACAGTTAAAAAATCGCAGGCACCAAAATGTGTGTTGGCCTGTGTTATTTATTTGCATTATGTATATTTCATTATATTTACAAATTTAGGTCATAACATTTTTAAAGTTGATTACAAAAAATGATCACATATTTTCATCTAATCACGTATGTTATTATTAATGGTAATAACAAATAAATTTATTAAAATTTATAAATATACGAGGTAATGTACCGGGTGAGTAAGTTTTTTGTCGCCGGACTTTAATAGTTGAAACATAACTTTTTATCCGTAACTTCGGAATGGGCTATCGAATTCGCACAAAATTTGGTACAATAGTTTGCTACCTCAAAGGCAGAGGCTGTAAAAAATTTATCGGAAGCTAATTTGTTAAAATTCTGTGTAAATTCTTAAATCTTAGCTCATTACCCTTGTTCCATATCGCTAGGGAGCATCGTTTCCGAGAAAATTGACAAAAATGGAATATTTTAGAAATTGACTCACCCGGTATACTAAAGCATGATTAATAATAAATATAAACAATGATACATTGGCTTGACTATTATGCGAAATTCAGAAAACTATTATTAAATAGTGTAACTGACTAGAGCTTAAGCCAAATCATATTCTTCAGTGTTGGTGTCGTAAGGGAGGTCTGGGACTGACGTTTTTACTAGAATTATTGTCGACAAATCGGTAAATCCAGTTTTTAAATATTATATAATATTTAAAAAATGAGTTTTTGAAGCTGTCATTTGAAATTACGGCTAAGTATTCATTAGAGAATTCTATATGATAATTGTTTTATCAAGTATTTAACTTCATAAATAAGGACTAAACACCTTGCTCATCCTCCGTTCCGTTTAGAAAATTAGGTGAGAATTAAACGTTCAGTTTTATTTTCTATAAGACTAAATTCAATATATGACAATATTTAAGATGAAATGGCCCAGAACCTTCAAAAAGAATATTATAAATTTACATAACTTTAAATTTATTCGATATTTAATTTGACAAACTATTCGTTAATGGGTTTATTTTATCCCGGAATGTGGTTTCAATACGACACCGTAAAAACTTATTTAAATAGTGTGGTTAATTAATGAAAGAATCATAATAGAACATCAAATAATTATTCTGTAGTTTCATTTTACGTTTCAGTGTATTGAAAGTGCTCACTGGTGTAATAATAATAATGAATAACTATCTTTAGTCCTCAATTTCTTCTCGCAAGTTCAAGTGCGCGTCTTGTGTGAAGACATTCTTCATTACGCTTTTATATTTTGCTGTATATACCCAGATAAAGAATTTCACGTTTCGATTTCGTGTTTAATTTATTTTAAATTTGAATTAGTGTAGTTTGATTATTTATCATATTTAAATAATTTTGCGGTTGTTAAAAATTCAAGTTCAATATGATTCACGTCGATTTTCTGACAGCCGCCAAGGCTATGGAAACGGTAAGTTTCACAAACTCTAAAGCTTTGCATGTTATATTAATCCATGGAATTGGTACATTTTACCTTGCATGCTCTGTTTTTTTGATATGTGTATCTCATGAAGCCCTTCGAATTATTGTTACATATTACTAACTATTTTAAAGTAAACAAAATTTACAAAAAAACGAGATTAATTTGGTCTTTGTATATGAAATAGTATCTAAGATACAGCAATTTCAAATTTTGCAAAGTTTCCGAAATTAGGAATATACAGTATGTCCACGGATGCGGTTAACAAGAGGACAAATGGACCAAAAATTAAAAGATAAGAAAAAAAGTTATTCTTGATAAAAAGGTTTGCTTGTCGAAAAAATAAGAACTACCATGGAAAAAAATATTTTTATTAAACAGGGCGTCTCAAAAAGGCATAAATATAAAATTAAACAAGAGCAAACAGTCATATTTTGGTGTCTTAGCGTAAAATGATAAATAGAAAAAATGCTCTAAATTTAATCAGTTACAGTTACAGAAGAATCTTTAAATTTATGCAATCAGTTTTTGATATTAAAAAAGAAAAGAAATATAATGAGGACGATGTCAGTACAGTTTTGATATTGGAATCAATAAATGAAAATCCATTGCTTTCTTTAAGAAACAGGGCTAAGAATTTAGAGGTGATGGGAAAATCTACCATTCAAAAAGTTTTAAAAAGAACATAAAATTTATGCTTGCAAGCCTCATTTCAACCAAACTTTGGAGGCTGGGGATGAAGCAAAAAGGCTAGATTTTTGTTTGTGGGATGGAAATCAGATTTTAAACGGCAATAGAAATTTTCACAAGCTTATAATATTTTCAATTTTCATTTTAATTTGTTTAATTTTATGTTTATGCCTTTTTGACACGCCCTGTTTAAAAAAAAATAATTTTTTTCATATTAGTTCTTATTTTTTCGACAAGACAACTTTTTTTTGACACTGACACTACAACAACAATAAAGTACCTAATGTAAAGGTAATGATTAAGTAAAAGTACGCACACCTGAAAAAATTTTTGTTTCATAAATTTAAATATTCTTCTGTAACTTTGGAATCAGTGTCAGGATTAATTTTGGAGCATTTTTTCTATTTATCATTTTACGCTAAGACATCAAAATAAGATTTTATATTTATGCCTTTTTGAGACGCCCTGTTTAATTAACATATTTTTTTTCATGGTAGTTCTTATTTTTTCGACAAGCAAACATTTTTATCAAGAATAACTTTTTTTCGTATCTTTCAATTTTTGGTCCATTTGTCCTCTTGTTAACCGCATCCGTGGACATACTGTACATATAGGGTTACCAGACCTCCCATTTTTAATATGAGACTCATATCTTTTACCTCTTTCGCATATCTCCTATTAACATGCTCAATATGAGACTATTTCTCATATATTTTCATTAATAGATACGCCCGTGCCAGGCTAGGTGCCCAGTAGCACGTGGCAACCCTAGTTGCACGTACTACGGTAACACTAAATTTTGATATTTCCTGCTGTAATGATTTTTTTTCTACAACTGTCAAAAAAGAGTGACATTTTTTCACCACTTTTAATGTGGCAAATGATATTTCGCAAACGCCGATGTGCGAAGTATTTTCTTCGCGCACCGGCGTTTGCGACATACTGCGTGCACTAACTTTAACACGATCGAAGTACGTAGAATTCAACTTTATTGTAGGTATTAATAATATATGAAAAACATAAATTGATTCAAACATTCTTAATTAAGTAGGTATTAAATATTCTTCACAATATTCACGTTAATGGTACAGATATCCTAACAGAACATTATCACTCACTTTTTCAAATTTTTTAGTTTTACAGCATTCTTTGAATTGACTGTATGTCCTTTCATACTGCCTCTTGGTCACTGCTTATAGCTCCATTTTCCATATTTTACATACTTAATATTTAATTATGAGAAATTACAATAAAAACTAGTTGTCACCTTTTTGTCAAAATTAAAAAAGCGTATGTGGGTATATTCTACTTTTCATAGTAACGAAATATACAAGGTATAATGTATATTTATAATTTTTATAAATAATATGAGTATTCTTTCGAATAGTAATTATTGATGAAACGAAATATCTGCAGTTGTAGAAAAAATGTTGTATGTAATATGTGTGCGAAGAAATTTCGCGCATTCAACAGATATTTTGACTCAGCTGCGCATCGTCAAAATAAATTTCTGTCTCAATACGCGAAATTATCCTTCGCACACTTATTACATAAATAACTATTATGATTAAGCTTTAACAGACCTTAAATTATTATCAGAATGCCGCAGTTGTTTGAAATACCAAAAACCAAACTAATTGTTAAAAGGTTTTGAACTGTCTTCCTATGTCATCGTTTCTTTGTATTACAGAATTTAATATTTCAGTTTTAGTTTAGTTTAATAATCATATTATTTTGTGTAGATAGATATTTCTAGGTTTAGGTACATGATTCATGTAAAATTGCAATAATGCCGCAGTGCGTGTATTTTTTCTTTAATTTGTAGTTCTGTGCTAATGAATGAAATTTATTTTTAATTTAATTATACCTAAAATAGAATAAAGAGTTTATTTTTCAATTTGTATTCATTCAAAAATGTAGGTATTTTGCAGGGCATAAAATTCTCATATATTTTTATTCAATCTCATATATCTGGCAATCCTAGAAATATATAATATTAAGGACTAATTTTTCAACAAAAGAACAGTGCATAAAAATTTCCAACATTTACGAAGAGCTTTTACTAGCACGAGAGATGACAGACTGTATGTTTTAGTAGAATTTAAGAATGATCCGGAGGGCTTTCGATGTGGAAAACTCGGATTTATTATTACCAATTTATCAGATACAACGTATCAAACAATAAGAACTACATCTATAGTTATTATTCTATGGAACTACCTCATTTCATGCAAGGCAAAAAATAATAAATATAAATAGCATTTTGGAAATTGATTCTATAGAAAAACATCACGAGATGATATACATAATATATAATTAGGTATGTTTCCTAATTAATTTACTAGTATTGAAGTTATTTTATCTAAATTTGCGAGCATTGCTTAGAATTTCTTTGGCTACACACAATTTCACTTTTATGAATTTTCCACGGGTCTGAAATGTCCAATTATCGGATTTCTTTCTTTCACAGACACTTTAAATGGCTTGACAATTACTGCAAAGAAATGTTTTTAACAAAACACCAATATTAATGAAATAATGTTAACGAATAAATTATTTTACTCATTTTTTGCCCTTTTATACTCCAAAAATCCTACTAATAGCTCAATTATTAAATTATAAAAGTTCAGTTCAGTTTTTTTTTATTGTTTTCTTCATTGTTTTTTTAAATTTGTGTTTGTGATTTCATTATGGTTTAATTAATACAAAATACACAATTACCTCTAAGCTGTGGAATATCTGTAGCAACGAACTTCGTGACATACCATCTTCCTTTATAATAAATAACTTAAGACTAATAATTCTATCTCCAAAACCTGTTTCTGATTTACAATTAATGTATTTGAATAAAATATTATAGATATAGATGATGTTTGCTTTGTTATTAAAATATTTTAATTAAAACCAGTGACATAGTAAATTTAATTTTTCATACAGCGACAACGACTTGTTAGACAAAAATTAAAACCTGAATGGGGCAACGATAGTTATTATTTATAGAAAAATATTAAAGGACTTCTTGACCGCCTGGAAATTTTCGCAGTTACCTACAGTACTCGTATATAGATGTGCCTTGCAACTTCAAGAGATGATGGGATGTAGAACACTTTTCTCCTCAAAATGCTGTGTTAAACTTGGAAGACCAACCTATTGAACGAGTGCAAAACTTTAAATACCTTGGAACCAACATAAATGAACAATGGAATCCCGAACAGGAAATTTGCTGTCGCATACAACAAGCGAGGCAAGCTTTCATAAGCCTAAGACCCTTTCTTTGCAACCTGACATTGTCCCTCAAATTAAGATGCAGAATGGTGCAGTGTTACGTCTGTTCCATCCTGTTATATGGAATGGAAACATGGACTCTGAAGATCCGGTCGATAAACAAGCTTGAGGCTTTTGAAATGTGGTGTCTAAGAAGGATGCTACGTATATCGTGGGTAGACCGAGTTCGAAATGAAGACGTTCTTAGGTGGGCGGGATGCGAAAGAGAACTTTTCAACATAATCAAGAAGCGGAAAATTGGATACCTGGGCCACATACTACGAGGAGAGAAGTACAAAATACCACAGATAATTATCCAAGGAAAAATTGAAGGGAAGAGAGGAGTAGGACGTAAACAGATGTCCTGGTTGAGAAACATCAAGAACTGGACAGGCATTAGCAATACGGGCGAGCTCTGTCGTGCTGCGGAAGCAAGGACCCTTATTATGATGAGATAGTCGCCAACGCACTGGAAGTGTACGGCATTTTAAGAAGAAGAACACTTTTAGCTCGATACTAATTATTATCGTTTCTTTGATAAACTAACTTGATGTTTGTAAATATATAAAACCAATAAAACTGTAATATCCAGAATTAAGTGATTTAGACCATCATATTCTTTAGTGGCATGCGCATTCACCTTAGTAACCTGATTCTTAGATTCCCATTGCTGCCAGAGACAACTGCTCCATAGTTATGTTATGATATGAGGCTCTGTATAAGTAATTGCATTTAAGAATGTTAATAAAACATTAATTAACAAATATTAAAACGTGTCTAACTTAATTATGGATGGTGGACATACGAAATAAGTGTATACAATCAAAATTATAAATCTCCGAATTCAAAACAATAAAATATGTTTTGTTTTATGCACCAAAGAACAAATTACTATGTCATCTATTGTGTAAAATTTTAATAAACAAAATGACTTTTGCGAAAATAATGAATTACGACAATATGTTATGTAGTTGATGAAATTCAATTGTTTTGTTTCTCTGATATTTTACATAATCTTCAGAAAATATCTTTATGTTTCAAAATATTACCTATATGCTTAGTCTAATAAGAACATTATTGTTATTAAAGAGTATGGCTCCTCTAAGCGAACTAAAGCAAATGCCTAAAGTGAAAACGTTGAACGGTCAGCAACATTACCAAAAGGAAGAAAAAGTCCAAGACAAGAAAGAGGAGGCTAACAATTTTCTGGGAAAACTACCTGCGGAAATCGGGACCGATTACAATTTCAAAAGAAAAATCGTATGGAAAAATGCAATTGGATTTCTTGTGTTACATTTAATGGCGCTCTACGGCATGTTTTTGACAACGAAAGTGTCCTATCAGACAAATTTATGGAGTAAGTACAATTTTTTATTTTATAAATTACTCTAGAGAACGTAGAAAATATATATTTTAATGGTAACTTATAACAGAGAGTATGAAGTGTGGAATCCCCTGTATATTTCCGAAATTAATTGTTATTTTGAAAAAAATTTTAAAGAAAAGTTATTTGGGATAATTTCTGCCGATGTTCAATTCTTATAGCGTTAACAGCTTTGTTGCTATGGCAAGCAACATTGTTTTTTTCTAGTTAGACGATTTATTTCTGGATACAACATAAAATTTTTATAGGGTTATATTCGAAAATAATTGAGAAAAAACTGTAACTGTATATAACAATCGTGTTCTTCGTTTACAGTTCAGTAAAATTAAAGACTGTCAAATAAAAATACTATTGTTCAGTTAGTTTTCCTTACAAACAAAAATCGAAAAACTCAAATTTAACACTCACACTCATTATTGATTGCTATGGTAGAATTAACGGAAAAACAAAGAAGTGATGATGATGGTGGGACACCTAAATTATGTCAGAAATTTTACGAAACTGGTTAAAAATATATTTTTAACGATGTCTTGCATCTATTGATTAATGTTTCATCGTACATTGTTTCTATGTATGAAATTAACAATCTATGATCAAAATTCACAGTGACCAATTCATAATATTAATGTTCAAAATATTGATGACAACCATTAATTGGTTTTACGTACAATATTTTTTCAGTATACAGCAAATCGACATTATACTTTAAAATAGTAGATCATAGATATGAATTAGAATTGATCTCTGCAGGATAGATGTCACCAAACCATAGTTAATGTTATTTTCAATAATTTTCTACATTCCAAGGTCGGAATTATATCTATCCAATAAATATAAAGTTGGTTTTTTAAAAATTTTCAAAACGCCATTGCTGAAAGATAATCGAACCCATTACAATATCAAGGTTTTTCGATTTTCTTAATGATTTATAAAAAAAAAAATGTACAATAAGGCTCAAATAATGAGTATAGTCAAAGTTTACGACAAAATTATTTAATGTATTAACAAACATTTTTAGGAATATATATTTAACTGTATGTTAAAACACATGACATATTTTACAATTGTTTTTCTTCAGAGGAGATACGTATGAACTTTTACTCGTTTTCGTTCAAGATTAGAGTGAGTAAGGGCTTACACAGTTTATATTAGTTGATAGTTTAGTTTAACACAAAACATTATTCACTAATGGTGAGTTGAATTTTGATACTTATTATAATGCATCAATAGATTAAATAATATTCTTTCCAGAATTAAAGCATTTCTCATAGCAAAACATAAATTATATAACAACGATGCAATGGCTTTTTGTAATGTCTGGTTGACAGAAAATTTTTAGAGACATCTATTAAATTTGTTTCGTGGAAGTTGACTTTTATTTCAAGAACATAATAGTCTTAAACATCGACGGCAGAACCGTCCGAGCATTGCTGAAACCCAAATATTTGGGAGATGCTGGGAGAAGGATAAAATGGTCTCCTGCTAGCGTTTTGTGTTCATACTATTTTTATTTATATTTATTTCTATTTATACGACTGGATTTACCTATACATTGAGTTTGTTCGGCCTCTGCACGGTATAGGATATGCATTACTATGTACATGTAGATGATACGTGTTTACATGTGTCTACTGTTGTGTATCCTACTGTGCTTAAATGCAGGCCGATATTTGTAGATGGGTACCGACTATGGTACTCTGACGAGCTCATAACAAGAGCGAAACGAATTCGTCAGTATCTGTCGACCTATGCCTCGGTCTGGTTCTATTGAATTAGACTGGGGCCCTGCTAAATTAAACAAAATTTCTTGTGTAGGTAAAACGAACATTTTAGTCCGCTTTGCCACGAAATTATTTTCATTTATAATAGTCTACCTAAAAATGAAAAGAAAATATATACCACGTGAATTTAAAAAAACAAAGTTGGTTGCCATAGCAACAAAGCTGTTAACGCTATAAAAAAATGAACATCGGCTGCCAAAAATTATACCAAATAACTAATGTTTTCAAAATAACGATTATTTTTGGGATTATACAGGGGTTTCCACACTTTATACTCACTCTGTATAAGTGTACCTACAGGATGTCCGTAAAGTAACGGATCGGGCGATTATTTTCAAAATGGTACATTTTTAAGAGAGCGTCAGTTTTGATTTATGTTTAGAACTTTTGTGGTCTACGTATTTGATTCGAATTCGACCATCTAGGTCATGTCATGTGTATGTTTGGTATTATTCTTAATTTTGATGTCGTTTTGGACTTTTGGATTAAATATATTATTTACAATTTTTTTCTTTATAGTGCTATTTATAGGAGCCGTCTCAGGTCTCGGAGTAACAGTAGGTGCCCACAGATGTTTTTCGCATCGAGCATTTAAAGCCACTTTTGAAACCAGACTAGTTCTCATCTTATTACATACGCTTGCTGGACAAGTAAGTATTTGATTTTTTTATTAAACCGGCTTAGGTATGAATAATTATACTATTATAGAAAATAAATCATGTAGCGCTGCACAAGTTAGTGAAAAAAACGCCCACGGATAAGGTAAACAAATTAACATATAAAGTACCTATGTAAAAAGTTCCTTTATGCCAACCGAAAAGAAATTGTATGAATCAATTATTTCTTCTGAGAAAACTCATCATAAAACCGGGAGAACGAGAACTACATACCTAATATCGTCCGGTTTTCAAAATATTCGGCAAACCAATTTGGACACCCTGTACATTTTATTCCTACAGAACGCCTAAAAAGCAATTGTGTGCTTTCCTTCCAAAATTAACTATCTCCGTTTAGTGAAATTGTGAGAAATCACGAAAAATGCACAACCGCTAAATTTTCAAATAGCAGTAGGGGTCGAGTGATACATCATTTAAAGCATTTTTTATCTGCTTTACAGCGATAGGTCACTTCTGATATTTGCCCCCATAATTCTCGAAAAAATTGCGTTTAAAATTTCACTAGTTAGGTAGTTGGAACCTATACTCTTATAAGAATATATGTAGTAATTGAGTACAGGGATTTGTGGCGTCATTGATAGAACGTCCTTCGCATTCGGAAGGTTCTGAGTTCGAATCCCACCTCTGGAAACACTTTTTTTATAATTTTTGAATAAAGTAGTATGTTACGTTAGCTTATTGGAAATAATAAAAAAAATAATACAATCATAATAATGATAATTATTAAAATTTTTGTGGCGACCGATTTTTTTATTGCTTACATTCTAACATTGTACTAAATCTCTAAATTAAACGATCCTCGTCTTCATCTTACTCCATAAGGGCTTCTTCTTTTGTCATTTCCTGATGACTTTATCATAGAATGACATGACATGACTAGCTTTGGGTTGTGCATTTTTTGATACCGTTACACTCACGGGTGTTGCAGAATAAGCTTGTGATACACCACAGTAAAACCGCATTTAGTAAGTTTTGGAAAAAAAAACATTATTTGGTTAACATGTAAAGAAAATAGTGAGTTTTGATCAAATAGCTAAAGGAAATAGTGAATTTTGAATAATATTCAAAACAAAACGGCTATGGAAATAGTTATTTTTGGAAGAAATCTTAATTTTCAACAAGGTGAAATAGTTGCATTTTGTAAAAAACAATATGTTTCTCAGATTGCTGAGAAAAACTCCTATTTGACTCCAGCTTTAACTCATTTTACGATTTTTTGGAGATAGTTGTTTTTGGAAAGAAAGACCACAATTTCAAAAAGCTATTTTATCGAGGAAAACTATTCTCTATTATTTTATGAAGTAATCCATTCAAAGAGGAGCGATGATCAATGTATAAATCAAACGGCGTCTGCTCCACAAAATAAATATATTTATATTATTATAAGTCAAGGCACATTGCCTATGTCAGTCAGACATGTTTCGAGAAATCAAATATTCTCATCATCAGTGACTTTCAGTACAAGATTAACAAATATTAGTGTTATCAATATAACATATTCTAAAATTAGAGATAAACAAATTTTATAATGAGCACAACAATTTGAACAGTAAATGTTTCTTACCATTTTGTGAAAAAATTTTGTGAATATTTTATCTAAATCAAAACATTGTTTTATATAAAAATTTAAAATGAAATTAAAAAATATATTCAAAATCAAAATTATTATATGGCATTACGCCTATTTTTATGTTTTCTTTTTATTTATCATTACAGATGTTTTAAATTTTAAGAAAATTCTTTAAAAGCTTTTACGTTGTAACATGGACAGTATATAATAATAATATTCAATTGTTAATAACAAACATAACCTCAACACTTTGTTATTAACAATTGAATATTATTATTATATACTGTCCATGTTACAACGTAAAAGCTTTTAAAGAATTTTCTTAAAATTTAAAACATCTGTAATGATAAATAAAAAGAAAACATAAAAATAGGCGTAATGCCATATAATAATTTTGATTTTGAATATATTTTTTAATTTCATTTTAAATTTTTATATAAAACAATGTTTTGATTTAGATAAATAAATAAATAAATAAATACACTTTATTGTCTAACAGGTCGAAAAACCCAATTACAAGACAAAACATGATATAATACAAAAGCAAGTTATACAATGATCATAATAAATAAATATATATATATAATAAAACATATTCTCTAATACTATTTATAAGAAAGAAATAACATAAAATGCACAACGTGAGTTGTGAATCATTACCGAGCGCAACCAATGACCAGCACACAGACACAGCTCCATAAAAACAATTAGCTAAGACCGCAGATGTTGTGATAGAGCGTGCTTAAGAGTATCGATCTTCACATCAAAAAAATTAATATTTTCAATTCCCAGAGAATTGAAATCACTGCAGGCACGCCATAAAGGTGTTCTCGATTCGTAGTTAGTACGAAACTGAGGTATATAAAATAGTTTAGGATGTCTGGAGCGATAGCACGGGATATGAAAATGAATCTGCTGAAGCAAGCGCGGGCAGTCCAAAATACCATTAATTAATTTGAATAGAAACACCTGCGATGCAAAGATACGACGTTTGGAAAGCGACCAAAAGTCAAATCGGTCCAGTAAAAGTTGGTGATCTAGACCGCGCGGTGGAAAACGGCCATCAATCCTAAATGCCAGGACTTTCAAAAATTTTCTCTGAACACTCTCAACTCTATTCATGTGCATATCATATATTGGCGACCAGACCAAAGAAGCATACTCAAGCCTAGAGCGCACCATAGAATTATAAAGAGTTAAGAGACATTTGGTATTAGTAAAATTTTTTGTGGATCTGATTATAAAACCCAGCATTCTCAATGCATTCATAGTAATTTCAGAGATATGCTGATTAAAATTTAAATCGCTGTCGACAAAAACACCAAGGTCCCTAATCACTGAACACCTATCTAAAATTCTTCCATTCATACAGTAGTCATGCACTATAGGATGAGCACGCCTAGTGAAAGTTATAGTTTTGCATTTGTTAACATTCAGATATAGTTTATTTTGCATACACCAACGATGCAAAAGATTTGCATCTCTCTGCAAGCATGAACAATCATCCGAATTGGAAATAATTCGATACAACTTCATATCATCAGCAAACAGCAAATAATTGCTAGAAATATCAGAACCAATATCATTTATAAATATGGAAAATAATAGAGGCGCCAAATTGCTCCCCTGGGGTGCCCCACTGGTTGCCGTGAATAAATCAGAATTAGATAAAATATTCACAAAATTTTTTCACAAAATGGTAAGAAACATTTACTGTTCAAATTGTTGTGCTCATTATAAAATTTGTTTATCTCTAATTTTAGAATATGTTATATTGATAACACTAATATTTGTTAATCTTGTACTGAAAGTCACTGATGATGAGAATATTTGATTTCTCGAAACATGTCTGACTGACATAGGCAATGTGCCTTGACTTATAATAATATAAATATATTTATTTTGTGGAGCAGACGCCGTTTGATTTATACATATTCTCTATTAGTTAAATCCTAACCAAATTGCAATATAATATGTTTCACAAGAATATCTTGACAGTGTATGAAAGTCCCATACATAAATAAAAAACCGTTTGAGTAAAAGCAGTTTTGGTGAAATCAGCTCCAATATTTTTCGGAACCCACCAACTCAACCCATCATAAAAAAGCTATAAATAATAGAAATCTCGTCTACAAAAGTCTGTATTGTCAATGTATTTGACGGTAAATTTATTATTTTATTGGTGTGTTAAATAATTAGAAAAACTTTATGTAAAACTTTCTACGTAAATGCATTTCTTGAGGTTATTTGTTTATTACAAAGTGCATTCGATTAGACATGCATACTTTTAACAAAAACTAACATGTAACATAGACTGCAGTGACATTTAAGTACTTAATGACATACAATAAATATTACAATACAACATTCTCTTGGTGAAATTTTAAGTTATCTATTATAAAGCTCATTAGGTACTTAAACTTGGATAATGAAAGAAAAGTCATGACCGTTAACCCATTCTTAAAAGGTAATCAATACACATAGTATTAAAAATATGTTAACAACCACGAACATAATGTGCTTAATTATATTTGGTTACAGAAATCCTATTCAGTTATCATTGAAAGAAACAGGAGTACTTTTTCGTTAAAATGTTAATTAGTTTTTTTTTATTTTGCTTTGTTAAAGTTATAGATAATTCTACACATACTGTTTTAATAGAAGAGTAGAATAATACAAGAAAAGGAAAACTAGTTCCAAGTTTATACAAGTTTAATTTGTTCGCACCGCATGGCTATAACTATAAATAAATAAAACAAAAATGGTTGAAATAATTTGTTTTTCAAAATATTCTACACGAAAATCAACACCCTTTGGCATGCGTTTGAACCTATCTTGACAATCAATTTATTTTGGTGTGCAGGAATATACAAAATCAGTCAGAGCCAAATGAGGACTGTGTATGGATGGGAAAACTTATCCCGTACGACAACTGCTTAATTTCTCGTTTATACGCTTAGAGATCGAATTTCTATTTCTCGGATTCATATTGCTTGTGCCACAATTAAATACTTAGTTCTAAAACTATTAATTTGTCTAAACGTTACCCATAGACAGAACTAGTTGTGATTGGGATTATAGTTATACCACAGGATAAAGTTATGCTTATTCGTTGGCTAAATCTGCCATTATTTCTAACCAGTTATTGGCTGCTATGGAAATAGTCTTTAAAGTATGAACTTTTCGATTTATATATGCATATCAAACTCACTGATTTGCTAATATATTAAATACCACTTTTACTTGTTATTAACCTTGTTGTATTTTCCTTTATAAGTCTTGTAGAAGAAATGCATCTCTATCTAATGGAACCTGCTTTCAGTATCTTCACAACACAAATAATATCCATCATCAATGTGCATAATGACCAACTTTCCTTTCAAATCGGCATAGCAGTAGGTCACGAAATTGAATTGTGGGTTAAAATAGGTATTTCATTTATCAGAAACAGGTACCGTTTTAAAATAAACTATTCATCTCCTGCTATGTTGTTTTGCTTACTTTCCTATGGTATAACAAAAACCATCCATGCATCGCATTTTAAACAATTTATTATCATCAATGCGAAATATAAATAATTTAATTTAAGCTACATTTCCTTAGTATTTTTAAGTGTTTTAACCATATAGGTACAGTTAAACAATTCGATACGATCTCAGTGCTCTACGATAATTAGGAATACCAACCGTACACTACTTAAATAATACATTTTTGCTGGGTGTCCTGCTGCAGTAAATATACGAACCTAAATAAAAATAGGTAGCATGTAAGATTTTTTCACTCAAAATACATGAATAAACTTATTGAACTCCTAGTTCACACACATAACTTGGGTCGGAATATAGACGAGGATCGGCGGTTTAGTTATCACAATTTCAACTTATTGCAGAGTGGAATCGGGAAGATTAGATAAATAATATAGTGGACACGAAGATTGTGCCGCAATTAATATTTCACTCACTCAACACAAAGAGCGCCTTCTCTCAGAATGATCCCGTCGTTACTTACGAACCAATGTAGGGCCTTGATTACTTTTGCCATTAGTTTTCTGAGGTGATGGTTCGCAACTTGTCTAAATCCTGCTGACAAGTAAGACATGACAGGCGGAATGAGAGCAGTAGCTTGCTTCTCAGTTCTTCTTTTCTTCCTCAACAGAGTTGGTGTACATTTAGGGAGTGAGACTTCAAAATTCCCACAGGTACTTTGCGACTGAATTCATGTTGCTTGGATATTTAAGTTATTTGAGATTTGACAATTTATTTAGCAACTCATTTCGAGACAACGTTGGAAATGTATTCGTTATTGAATTTTAAGAACTATTGAGTAGTTTTGGCAACATGTTTCTAACGTTTATACGTAGTTACCCGGTCGGTAACTTATCGATCAAAATTATTTAAATAATCAACTATCAGTAAATTTCAGATAACTTTACATGAACCAAATTCAAATTTCTTTATTCAGTCATAAATTGTACATTTCTGTACATAGACATGTCAATATGTAAACAATAATGTTTAAGATAAAAACATAACAACATTCAGAGAAAATAAAATAAATAAACAGCAAATGAACAAACAAATGAACAATTACAATCGCTAAAAAAAAAAAACTACCGTCTATTGGTATCAACAAACTCCTGAAAGCTGTAGAACACGCTATCAATCAAATACAGCTTTAATTTTCTTTTAAATTGTGTCTCAGTTTGGCAACCCTTGACGTCCTCGGGCAGGAGATTATAACATTGGTAGCCCGCGTATTTTGGTGACTTTTTGTAAAATTCGTGTTTGGGACGAGGCAAGCACAATCGGTCCCTTCCCCTAGTGGAATACTCGTGGTTGTCTCCACACGTACGCGCGCCATCTTTATTTTTGTAAATATGACAGAGCGTTTTATATATGCGTTACCCAGCTGAAATCCGGATCAACAAAAACTCCTAGCAGTTTAGCAGAATCTGATAGAGGAAGATGGATATGATCAAAGTTTATGTTGAGATCCAATGTTCTGAACTTATTAAAGTGTATAGCAACTGTTTTGTCAAAGTTGATCATCAGCCTATTACTCCGACACCACATTCGAAACTCATCGAGCGTGACATTTATCTTATGTTTTACCAATTTTAGAAAGGGTGCAAAGCTAATGAGTTAAACCTAGTCGGACAAATAAATAATGCGTTGGAGGCTCCAACTCTGTATATTCACTTTCTGTAATAAGTGCTATTTGTGTTTCAGAACTGTCTCTATATTTGGTGTAGAGACCATCGACAACATCACAAATACAGCGATACTGATGCTGATCCGCATAATGCTCATCGTGGATTCTTTTTCTCGCATATCGGCTGGCTAATGAGTAAAAAACATCCTGCTGTAATAGCAAAAGGAAAAACGATTGATATGTCCGATTTGGCGGGGGATCGTATTGTCATGTTCCAAAAAAAGTATGTACACATATTTCTTTTAAAAAATATAATGTGGTGAGGTAATACCGTGTGACTGTTTTCTTTTCAGGGCCCCCTTAAAAACAGTTTATTAATAAATGTAAGATTTGGCTCGTTTTTTTTTGTAGAGCTTGACAAACTGCATCTTTTCATCAAAAATCACCTCGGTCATACAAAACTCAAAGCCTATTATGCCAGTTTCTCGGAGCAAAATTTTAATAAACCATCACACGTCATTGGATTCGGCTTATACGAAGTTTTTTCGGCTGCGAAAGCAGAAAAAAACAGAAATGTGCACTACATTTGGGCTGTCTCTAGTCTTCCTTGAAAAATTATATTATTATTATTTAGGGCTAATTTACGTTTAGTGACACCTGTGAGGTTTGCTAATAAACTTTAATTTTTAATTTTAGGCATTACAAGGTGCTATACACAATATTTGCAATATTCCTGCCAACACTGGTTCCAGTATATATTTGGGATGAAGATTTGGTCAATTCGTTCTTCGTTTGCTACATGTTCAGGAATATTTTAGTTCTGAATTTCACATGGTTAGTGAATAGCGCTGCTCACGCGTGGGGAAATAAGCCTTTTGATAGGTAACTATAATCCATTTATTTTTTTGTACAACTGTCAAAAAAGAGTTACATTTTTTCACCAATTTTAAGTTGCGAAATACTGCGTGCACTAACTTTAATACGTTTACGTACTTATATATACTAGGGAGTTAAGGTAAAACCAAGGACGTATACGTATCTCCATACGTAAACGTGAGATTTTGGTTATGTTTACACTAGATAAGCAGTCATTCAAAATAGAGTTAAGGTGCCATCCAATACGTTTCGTATATGCGGCAGGTAGAGATAACACTTTACTTGAGAAAAAGACTTAGATTTTTCTACTTCCATTTACTATGTTGTTAATATTATCTTTTAATTATTAACCAAATACCTATATATTTAATTATGTATACCTATAAACAATAACAGAAAAATGTTTATAATTGTTATAAAATAAACTACTACTAATAATAATAATAAATTAAGTATTTATTGCAAAATAGCTTAGCTTAATTTTCAATTTAGATTGAGTTTTTAATGTTCTATTCTAGATATTCGTACAAGTTCATGTAATTCCGACAACAATCGGTTCAATACGTTTAAGTATACGATACGCGTAGAGGTACATATGTTTACGGCATTCGTATCGTTAAACGTATCATAAATTTAAAGAGCGCATGCGTAGATGTCAAAAGATACGTTTACGTATACGTCACTGGCTTTGCCTTAACTCCCTAATGTCTTTCTCGTATAGTACATTGTAATACTGTTTTTCATTTCCCACTAGTTGCTTGAATAATTATCGTTTAAATTTCATACTTCAGTTTCGGTGAAGCAAACTTTGATTGAATTTGTTGTACACATAGGCCCGGTTGTACAATGAGCGTTCACCCGAAGTTCACCTTGATCTTCGGTTCAGCCGAGAAAATGCGTTGTACATTGTTGGTTTTGATGGTGAACTCTCGGTGAACTTGAACGCCCGAATTTGGTCGTTCAAGCTGAGTTCAACGTTTTTTTAACCTCACTCTTGAATGTTTTGATGTTTTATTTATGCTATTTGTTTTTTCAAAATTTAATTTCCTACAAAAATGGATGTGTGGGAAGACATTACAGATGATGAAGATTTCTTATTAGAATTAGTAAATAATGTTGCTCATCGTCGAGCCCCACATATAAAAATAGGCCAAATCATTTCAAAGTTTGGAATTAACGAGTCTTAATGTTTATTGTGGATTTGAAATCTGAAAGAATATCATCTACTACAGACATATACATTAAACACATCACCCTATCAGACTAAATGAAATAAAATAAATAAAAAGAAAAAGGAGTAATAACGATAGGACAATGGGAAATTTAATAGACTTAACAATTCAACAGACGACACTGCTCATCAAATACATTTTAGATACTTTTAATTTAAACCTGGATATTGAGAGAGACGTAAAATACTGAGGCAATTTGTTATACTCTGCAATTATGGTATATGAAAACGACCCTTGAAATAAAGCTGTTCTATGGGGTGGTATATCAATGATATGCTTTCTTCTTATGTTTAAATTATGAGCATGAACATCCGTCCTGAAAGTTGCCGCCTTTTTCTCAGAATTAGGTTGTTTGACAACGTAGAGTTTCAGTTCACCCCATGGAGGATGCACAGGAGTACCCTAGGTGCTGTGACTTTTTGTGTCACCGTCCACCAATTCCAGATCACTAAATTTATTAAAATAATATCCTCTCTAGCAGAGAAATTAGTTGCTCTTCCATTATTTTCCATAATTATATATTATAAATTTGTTTATATTTAATATTCTAAGACTACGAAAATACAAATTTAAAAAAAACTGAAAACAACATAAATATATCTAAAAAATATATATTTTATAGGTTATATTGTCATTTTTTTCTTCTCCTCATTTTATAGACTAGTTAAATGCTGGTTCAAGTAAACTTGCATTGGTACAACGCTCGAGGCACTGAACTGAGTTCAAGAGTGAACTCATAGTGACCAGCAGTTCACGGGAACTAATGGTGAACCATCGTTTGTACAACCGGGCCATAGAATTTCAAATATAATACAGGGCAACACTTTAATAAATTGCAACAGCATTCCGTGTCAAATAACATGATTAACCTAACCCAATTTATAGTGTAGTAATTTTTATCACTGTCGTTTAGATACATGAAATCCGTGGAATCAAAATTTGTAGCCATTGTCTCTGTCGGCGAAGGTTGGCATAACTATCACCATGCATTCCCGTGGGACTATCGTGCAGCGGAATTCGGCTCAAAATATAGTTTAACAACTTTTATCATTGATTTTCTGGCATTCCTAGGATTAGTATATGATTTGAGAACGACTCCATATCACATGGTACACAATAGAATCAAAAGAACAGGTTTGAGGAAAATTTATTAGATACTGTTTCTATATTATTTAAAAAAAATGGTTTTTACAGGTGATGGTACGCATATACTTTCCCAGGAAGAAGCTACAAATATTGAAGAATCGATTGCTCCGGAAGATAGTAAAATCAAAGATACAATAATTGAGAAAAGTGATGGTTTAACGGAAACACCCAAATTGTTAGACTATAATAACTTTAATGAAAGATTGGAGCCTATGAAGTGTAGATGAAGAACTTGTGATATTTAGAATCATATATTTTGTAAATCTCCGTCCAAAAATTTATGTATGTGAATGAGGGTGTAGGTGTGGTGTTTTTTAAGAAACATAAGGCCATTTTCTAGTAGGTTAATATATTTATATAAGGACATGATCTATTATTTATGATATTGTAATTGTTGGCAAAGTAAGTTACAATAAAAATGTTATATATATATTCTATATAGTCAGTTTACTTTGAACTTTTAGCCTATAATCTATGTTATTCCATATAAGGATTTAAATGACAAAGTATAACCAAGAAAAGTAAGAAATATTTCTTATTTAAAGGAGCAGTCCATACTTAATTAGCCGATACTTGTTGGAAATTCATATACCTCACTTATGTCCTTTTCACTAAAGAAATCAAACAATTTTTAAGTTTAAATATTTCTTACTTAAAAATTGTTTGATTTCTTAAGTGAAGAAAACTGCCGTACATTAGAAACCCAATACTCAGAGCATACATTAAAATGCCAACGTGCCGAGCCAATCAAAATCTGTATATTATGCGCATGCGGGATGCGGGCAATTCACCTGATATTATTTTCGTTTGGCGCTCAATTTTTCTCATATACCAATCATATTATTGTTTATTTTGTTTAAAAGAGCAATTTTCATTGCTAATACTCTATCTGCGTCGAGTTTTTTTACTTTTAAACTTAAATTCCATTGGTGTGTAGACATGCAGACATTAAGTATTTGTTATTTAATATTTTGTGTTTAATATATTTATATTGGATAAACACAGAGAAGTTTTCCAAACATAATACTTTGATTACTCATTTCAACAACATTCATGAGATAGATATTAAACAATCCGTTTTACATTTTAGAGTTTTTGAAGATTTTTAGAGCTTGGAGACAACAGGAAAACAGAGAAGTGGACTATGCTTGCCGTAGCAGGAATAAATGTCATAATGGACAAGAAATTATATTATATAACTGCAATAGAAGCGATTCTAGAGGTTGGGCATTTATTCACCTACTTAATAATACGGGTGTTTGTGGAAATCTTGCTTTTAGGTTTTGTAAGTTCATGTGCAAAACGTAGCATAAAGATTGGAGGTTCTATTCGTATTGGTGAAATGTGCCCCTCACATTTCCGTCAATGTAGCAACAGATGGTAACAAATTAATGTAATTTTACTGCTATAGGTTTATATTAATTTTTTAACAGGTTCTGTTTAAGTAAAACTTGCTGAAAAACATGTGGGACACAGCGACGACTTAAGAACAAAAAGATTATCAAATGCAGAGCAACACACTATTGTTTCCCAGTTAATGGGAGGAGTATTATTCAGGATGCTAGAACGATTCATAATAATCAGTTAGAAAGAATAAATTTGGTAACACTTTACATACTATTTCTTATTGTTACTTGTATAATATTATAGTAGATTTGTTTGGTGTTGTACCTTATAATATATACAGGGTGGTCCAACGAAAAGTTTGCACCTAGCTTTTCTCTTTTTTTTGTAGTCGAATGCGAAAATGCTCGGACACGTCGATTTTGCTTTTGAGGGGGACACATTTTAAACATATTTTTCGATCTGCGCCTTTAACCCCCTAGCGGGGGTGAGTAACAACCCTAAAATTTTAAATGGAAAGAGGGGTCTAATGACATATCATTTGAAAGGACACAAAATTGTCTTTCTAATGATACCCTATTTGTCGAATTTTACTAAAACAGTTAATACGAAAACGACTTTAAAGACATTAAGCCGATAATTTTGGTATTAATGAGAAATACAAATAAGTTTTAATTATTACGACTGAAAACAACTACAATCATTTCTAAATTATTTACTTTGAAGAAAAACGGGATTTCAAAAACACTATCTTATTTATCAGAACTAAATTCCTCACTAATCGTTTGCGTTTTTTGTTGAAATAAAAACTGCAGATACGTGTAGGAAAAGAATTTACACCGTTTATTTTAGTCTTTTCATTGATTCAGTTTGGTTGCTTCTCAAGTTATTTTACTTTTACCGTACAAAATGATTTATTCCATTCTAGAACGAGTTGAAATTGTTAAACTTTATTTTCAAAATAATAGTAGTGCTAGACTTACGGCTCGCTTATTTAATGAGAGACATCCCGATAAAAATGTGAATGATGTGTACGTTGGCAAGTTAGTTAAAAAGTTTGTAGATACCGGATCTGTCTGTAATGTAAAACACCAGCCGCAGAAACCGATCAGAAATGAAGCTGTGGAAGTCGCTGTTTTAGGGCATGTTGAAATGGATCATAGTCAAAGTACCCGTCAACTAGCTGAAGCCTCAGGTGTCTCCCGTTCGTCCATAATACGAATTTTAAAAGCGTACAAATTTCATCCGTACAAAATCAAATTAGTACAGGAACTAAATGAGGATGATCCTGATAGAAGGCTGCAATTTTGTGAAGCAATGAGCCAGCGTTTAATTGAAGATCCGCAATTATTATTTAACATTTGTTTTTCCGACGAATGCACATTTTATTTGAATGGAGCTGTAAATAGGCACAATTGCCGTTACTGGGATGACAGTAACCCACATTTATTCCGTGAGGTTCATACCCAGTATCCTCAAAAAATAAACGTCTGGTGTGGTATATTAGGAAATCATATTATAGGACCACTTTTTATTCCTGGAAATTTAACTGGTGAAGTGTACCTAAACATGCTTGAAGACACAATTGATCCTTTAATAACACAAATAATAGAAGATGACCAAAATCATACTGCTGATCGGCTTTATTTCCAGCAAGATGGAGCACCTCCGCACTATGTGGCTCCTGTAAGACAGTTCTTAGATGACCGGTTCCCTGGACGGTGGATTGGAAGGAGGGGCCCAATTGAATGGCCTGCCAGGTCACCGGATTTATCGCCTTTAGACTTTTTTCTTTGGGGGCACTTAAAAAATAAATGTTTTGCCACGAAGCCCGAGTCCATAGAAGATCTTCGCCAACGCATTACAGAAGAGTGCAGAAACATAACACCTGATATGCTACAAAATGTTAGAAATAGATTTGAACAAAATCTGTATTATTGTATGGAATCAAATGGGTCACATTTTCAACATTTGTTAATGTAACGTTTTAATAAATCAATTTAACAGCTTGTTTACTTTTTTTACAAAGCAATGTTAAAACTAACAAACATTGGAATGTACTAACGATTGCAGGTGTTTTCACTCGCAATAATTAAAACTTATTTGTATTTCTCATTAATACCAAAATTATCGGCTTAATGTCTTTAAAGTCGTTTTCGTATTAACTGTTTTAGTAAAATTCGACAAATAGGGTATCATTAGAAAGACAATTTTGTGTCCTTTCAAATGATATGTCATTAGACCCCTCTTTCCATTTAAAATTTTAGGGTTGTTACTCACCCCCGCTAGGGGGTTAAAGGCGCAGATCGAAAAATATGTTTAAAATGTGTCCCCCTCAAAAGCAAAATCGACGTGTCCGAGCATTTTCGCATTCGACTACAAAAAAAAGAGAAAAGCTAGGTGCAAACTTTTCGTTGGACCACCCTGTATGTACCTATGTATGGTAGTGGTGTATTTATATTAATTTGTATGTTCATTGTATTTATTATAATTGTGTATAATTTAATATCTATAGCTAAAAATAAACTATTGAGAATAACGTGCCTTTTTTTTATTTCCTGACTTCCTATCTGTAATGCATAAAATGATTTTAAAATTAGATAGGTATCTTCAAATTATACATAAATATATTTGAGTATCGTTTTTCTGATATACGAAATGAATATTTTTCAGCTAGGTATATCAAGAAATACCTACTACAAAGGAAAGTTCAACATACTTTCTTATACATATTAATATTTAAATTATTTTACTGAAAAACTCATCCCAATTAAATATCGACTAAATTTCAGTTGCAAAATAAGTTCAATAGCGGTTAAATTCAAATTCAAAAGCGCGCCAAGGAAAGCCCCGCCCCAAATGCTCTGATTGGCTCGGCACGTTGGCATTTTAATGTATGCTAATACTCAGTGGTTGTTCTTTCACTTTCTTGTTGTGTGTCAATGTTTTTTTTTTATTGGCCTGCTGCAACTTTGCAATTTAGCCATCATCCAGTGATATAATTATGTTTAAGTATGAACCTACAGTTTAGCGTGGAATCCGAACCACGGTCACTAACTCCAGCACCTACGACCATGTAGTCCATATCTACTTCTATTGTAATAAGAGGCATTAGTCGTAAATAATTGTATTGTATTTGTTGGTTGAGGCCGCGAGATGCACACATGTGCAAGCGCGCATCGACGTGATTATGATACCGCAGTATCTGGTCGCGTGGATGGTGGTTGGACGGCGCTCCCGGTCGAGTCGGTAGACTTGCCAATGTCATGTAGTTATGGACTACATAGTTGTAGGTGCTGGCATCTGGCAGTCGATGACCGTGGTTCGGATTCCACGCTAAACTGTAGGTCCAAGAATTCTCACAAATATATTAAAGAAAATGGCTAAATTACCTAGTTGTCGAGGCCAATAATATAGAGAGAGAGAGAGAGTATTTGTTGGTTATGTCCAGTAATTACTGGAAGAGAGGGAAATGATTTGAGAACATTCGACATAATATGTCAATTACTATGACATGAGAGATTGTTACAAAATACAGACTGAAGTTTTTTGTAAATTATAGACCAGAGCTGATAAGAAAAAACATATATATATATATATTCACAACTTTATTGAAACAATACCGTAACATCTAGGTGATAAAACCGGATTGAACATTTCAATTAAATAAGAATGTTCATATCCCTGTTCAAACAAAAATAACAGTCTATCTAAAAGAATTAAATGCTCAATAACTGGAGCTATCATGGCACGTAATATATAAAATGTATTTACCTCGTCTTGCCTGTGCTTGTATTCCTCATACAGCATATTTACGTCATGTTCAGACATATTAGGATTCAATTTTAAGCGTCTACATGCTTCATTATAATAATCAACAAAACTTTTACATTCTTTACGAAACCTACCAACTTGTCGATCTTTTTTAGGTAAATTCGGACATTTTCGTTCAATTATAATTTCAAGTAGAGATCTATAAAATATTGTTTGGTTTGGTAATTGTTTTACGTGCATTATACGATCAATAGATTGAGCTGCAATCATCCGCGCCGCTCTACCAATGCTCACTTGTTTTTTGCATAAATAATTAGATAATGGAAAACCGAAATCCGAACTAACTTCTTCAACTATATCGAATTCTTCATTTAGTAAATGGTAACAACAGCCAACATTGCATATTGATCGTATTTTCTTGTTTGAATTATATAACTTCAATGAATTGGCCGCTAAATTTCCACAAGTATGCAATCCAACTAAACAAATACCAGTTATTTCTTCATTAAACTCGGCAGTAATCAATGAAGTAAAATCAGCATTATGATCAATAAATTGCGTGGTTTGCTTATACAATTTAGAACTAGTTTCCTTATCACCTTTATTATTACTCACAAGGCTATTCCAAACTTTTGACAATTTCCTGACACGTTCAGCTGCACTATTTGTGTTCACCCTTGAAGCATCAATTCCTAGGACTGGAATTTTATGATGCATTGCAAGCATCGAGCTTAAATACCCCCTTCCATCGCCAATATCGACTATATGCGACACATTAGAAACTTCTCTAACTGCAGCTGCCACAGAACTAAGTATCTCAACCTCATGGGACTTTTTTGGAGACATAAATACATTCAATTTTAGTCGCGAATGACTATCACAGCCCAATTTCTGTAAAATACTCTCGAAACTATTCATATCAATACACACTTCACTATGTTTTAAAGATAACTCGCGATTACGGTTGATGTATTGTTTGGTAGATGGTAAATTGTCTAGTTTATTATTAAATATTGAGTTAACAACACTAGGATGGCCCACACGTTGTGCCTCATTCTGAATATCATCAGGAATAAACTTGTTATATACGTCTTGAGTAAAATAATCGACCATATGCACATTAGCTAGTGGAAGATATAGTTTCAAGTGATTTAAAATTGAATCGATATTATTTATTATATTTTCTAACATATTTCAGAAGTTTACTTTACTCACTTCAGGAAAAGGGGCATGGACTTTAATTTGTGCACACACTTTTTTGTAATTCGTTCTAATTTTTTTTATCAGTTCCAATATATCAACTTCTAGTACATTGGTCCTAGGGAAACTATCTAAAAGCTCTTTTAGTCTAAGTATATTTTGAATATGTTTATCTTCCTTAATGTTTGGCAAATATGACTCAATAAAACCCGTATAGTAACCAATTTCAGCACCTAATTCTGCACCTCTGTGATAACCCACGTGATATCCTTCAATGTTTGACTGTGAAGCGCCTATTTCAAATCCATGATCATAACTCTTTTTTATTAGATCGTCTTCGCTAAATAGGATATCTTCAAATATGTCATTGATGTCTTTGGTGTTGGCGTCTGATGTAGTTTCTAAGACAAGAGAAAGGTAGTTACTTGTTGGTAAAATAATAAGCTAATGAAATTAGTAGTACCAGAATTTTCAGCTTTCATTTTGTGTTAGAACATTCTTTCTTGACAATGATATAGCTGGAAATCAGGTTTAACAGGAAAATATAAAATTTTCAAACTAAATAACGTTAAAACAAAACATTAGATTAGGCGTTACGACGTTACCCTTCAACGCCAAATGTCACAGACCTGTCTGTCAGTCTGTCGTATACGTTGATTGACATGACAGTTACCAACAATTTTTTTTTCCTTCTTTTTTATAAACGTTAATAACTTAGACAGTCTGACATTCCTTTTAGAAAATTGCAAATGAGGTGACGGGTAAGTGATCTAGTCACATAAACCCATCGAACGCCTCTTGATTTAAAAGTATGTTTTTCTATAAAAGTTAACTTATTGCTTATAGGTATGTAAATCCTGCATTGTTTTTCAACGACCTGATTGTACTGTCAGCGTCAGGAAATTTGCATAACAGCGTATAACCTGCAACTCGAGCGGAATGGTCATTTCCCACTCATATAAATTTCCGGCAATCTCTATGTAACGTGAGCAATAGGGTGATCATGTCACATCAGCCCCGCTGATCTGAGTGTCTGAGTTTATCTAATGATAACAAAGAGAAAAAGAACAATATAGGTTTTCTCTGTGGATAACGCGACAACCCAGAATCTGAGGCCCCAGCTAACAAAAGGGTTATTCTTTCGTACTGAACTAAGTGAACAATCTGAAAATTGTCAGTTCATTCACGATTGTGCGTATTCTTTCGACATCGGTCACATCTACCAAACTGATTAAAATTCCTACCCCCGTTGCCGCTTACTGATCAACCTCTAGGTACCGGTTAGTTCGTTCAGTTAACAGTTAACCTCTAATAGTATTGAATATACAGAGATACCTAATTGGAATATGATTTCGAATCAAACAAATAAATTGTAAAAGTTTAAAACATGGATAATAATATCATGGAGGAAATAATTTTCCAGTTTTCACAGCAGATTTGGTTGTTTTCACAAGTTTTCGAGGTTAAGTGAAAGACATTCACAAAAATGATGATCTTTCGGTTTCGCCAAATATTCAGTTCAGTACAATCACATTCAGTTTAATCACATTCACTTGTTCAGATCAATCACTACGAAAGAATAACCCTATAGATGTGTATCAGCTGTCATAAGTCATAATGCATTCTTATTTCTTATCATTGACATTGACATATTAAATATGTCATGACATTGACATATTAAATATGTCATGACATTGACATATTAAATATGTCAATGCTTGTTATACATTTATGTAAATACAAGAATGTATTAAATATTAAATTATATCCAGTACAGTTAATAATAATTTGCAATTGTATGAATATTTTATATTACCATGACTCCAATTAACGACAAGAACTTTATTTGCGACGCATGTTCAAAATCTTTTAAACTTCTTAGTTATTTAAAAAGACACAAGCAATCATGTAAAGGTAAGCTCGAATTTATAGTACCTATCAACTTAGTGAACTTATATTATTCAATGAACTCGTTTTACAGGTGCAATATATAATGAATGCATGGTTTGCGGTAAACGATTCTCTCATATTAGAAATTTTAATTACCATCTTAAAAAAGAACACGGTATAGGGGTAGAAAATGCCCGAAATATTAAAAAATGTGGCCTGTGTGAATTCACTGCTACAAAAGGTTTAGATGTAATTCAACATGTTAGAAAAGAACATAACATTGCTATAGAGAAAAAACATTACGAGTTTCAAACTGTTGCCGATTTTTTAAGTTGGAAAACGGAGCTCGAACAGAACACAACATCGCATTATGTCAGAGAGAGCGGGTCCTTAGACAAATCAGAGAATAATATTACTGATATAACATATAGGTGCCATAGAAGTGGGTACTACAAAAAAGAAGGTCGCGACTTGAGAAAGTTAAAGCGTCAAGGAAGTTGCAAAATAAACGCATTTTGCCCTTCTAAGATAATGCTTCGAAACAAGTCTGGAATATATAAAGTAACTTATATCCAAACTCATGTTGGACATGACCTAGATATTAAGCATATATATCTTTCTAATTCAGAACGACAAGAAATTGCTAGAAAGATAGAATCCAACATACCATTTCCCCAAATTTTACATGAATTTCATGAATCGTCAAAATCAATATCTCACTCGGAACGTATTAATCGTTTAACAATAAAGGATTTACATAACATAAAAAAAAGTTTAGATAAAGGAAATGTAACCACAGATAAAGAGACTACGTTAAAGAATAACCTAGACTCTCCAATTAGTAGATGTAGTAGTACGGGTTCAGAAAAAGATACACCATCTCTTAGTGAGTTTCAAGGTACGTATTAAATAATTTAAAAAATCATAGCTATATATTACTAATTAATTTTCCTTTTATAAAATAGATGTTGACTCTGACCACTGTTCTACTGATGATGATCCGGATGAATTCAAAGAAGACGAATTTCTGGAAGAATTATTCGAGAAAGATATTTACGAAGTTGACAATTCTGAAGATAGCATGGAAACCCATAATCTTGAAATGGAGTTGGAAAATCTAAAAGACGAATTCTGCAATACTGTTAATAGAATTTCAAATTTTAAACAATTAAATGCTGTGAAAAAAATAATTGCTTCTGTAGATCCAACTATAGATATCTTAACAAATAAACATCTAAGACTCGAATAAATTTTCCGTTGACTTTTATTTTAAAATAGTAAATAAAACACTCTTGTGTACTTGATAGATTATTAAATTAATTTATTATTTAAAGCATTTTTCTTATTCTTAAAAATAATGTTAGTACATACACTGAAAATAATACTAAATATGAAATTGCTACAAAAGTAATTAGTTTTTGATAGTATGTAGGTTTGTTTTTATTGCATCAAAAATATTTTAACCATATAAAGTTCCAAAATACTTTAACAAAGTATAATAGAATTAAAAGAAAAAGTTAAAATAACTGCAGGTGAGAAATATATTTAATTCATAAATAATACTTAATTGCTAAGATAAGGAATAAAAATGGTATACTAATGTATTGTTTGTATAATTTATCTTGGTACTTATTGTAATTTGACCAATGAGTTTTAAACATTTTGTCTGCTGTTAACCCGATACAGGTTTATAGTGATATAACCCTAAGAAATGTAACTTATTCACATATTTTGAACATGAGTGAAAAATTATAACGCGATATGTGATATACTCATGAATTAATAGGCATGAAAGTATAAGACACTACTATTTATGATCTTTCAATATCAACTTAGTGATAGTGTTTCCAATATAAAATATGGTTGTTCCCAAGTTTACACACTGTCTAACGTTCATATCAATAACAGACCTGCACGAGGTTAGAATTATTGACACTTAGTTGTCTAGAGTTTTGTGTAAAATATTTTTAGAAATACCCGACAAAAGTTAGCCAATTTCATATATTCAAATTATTATTACCTTTCAAATCATATTTTCCTTCTTTTATTCTATTGTTGTGTCAGAACTTTAACGTCGTGTTAGTGTTTAAAAGAAAACTATGTGTCACAAGTAGCAAATAATGCAATTTAAAACATTGGAATCAGTATCGTCAATTAGCGAACCAAATAGTGAACTCAATTGGTCAATTTCCAATTAATCTTAACCATAAATATTTCATTCCGCCTATGCATCAATAGCAAAACCAAACAATATGTTTGGTTTCTGATCTAATATCACCTAAGGCGACAATTCCTGCGCATGCATGGGATCATAACCACAACTAGCATCATATGCTGAGCCCTGGTCGTATGCTGATCCCATGGAATAGCCCATTGAATCTTGTGGCGGAGCTGGAGACATCATTGGTGTAGGAGTACCGCTATACGGAGAAGCACCGGCAGCCTTTTTAGCTGCATACAGGTTTGCCTCTTCCTGAGCTTTACCAATGTTTTTCTTGTATCTAGTAACAATAAATTAAGTTGACTTTATAGGTTGTTTCGAAATGTGTTTTACTTACCGAATTCGTTTATTTCCGAACCAATTTGACACCTGACTGACAGTAATACCACATTTCCTAGCGAGTTCTTCTTTTGCTTCTTCACTGGGATAGGGGTTCGATAAATGCGAGTAAAAATATTCATTCAATATTTCAGATGCTTGCTTGCTAAAATTGCGACGTTTTCTACGGGCATCCAAAAATCTGGATCTATAAAAAATATGTTGTATTTAATTAAATGTTAAAAGTTTTTGGCGCTTAGTATTAATACCTTAGGATCATAACTGCTTCGCATGTGGACTGCTTCAATTGCATCTGGATAGAGCTGAATTTCTTATGAATGATCTGAACCATTCTCTCGATTTCTTTAGGGGTAATTGGACGTGTTCTGGATTGCTCACGCAACAAATTCATGACGTGAGTAGTGAATTCATTACAGGCTTGCTCATACTTTTCCAATTCTGTGAAGGTAAAGAAATTATTTAGTTACCTATATAAAACTGAAGTACTTCAATATATGTACCTTGATGATATATCTGACGAATTTGTGCTAATTTTGCACGATAGTCAGAGTGTTCAATTGCATTATCTGGTTGGCCTGCCTGAGCAGCAGCTGAACCTGAGGCTGCAGCCCCTGCACCTCCACCCTTTTCAGGTCCAGCAACTCCTTCTGCTATTAACATGTTATCCAACCTACAATAAAAACAAATCAAATTAGATATACACTGTAGTAACGTATAAAAATAACTCGTTTAATGTTCTAATGTCTAACTATAAAAATTTTAAAATCGATACCTCATTAACTGAGGGTCTGGTGGTTCCTCTTCTTGTGTATTTCGTAAAGAGAGTACAGTCTTTTCTTTAATTTCACATAATACTGAAAACAGGGCTGGTTTCATTCTATGACAATTTAATGTATGTTTTCTGGCTTGCGCCTCATCCAAGCTCTGGTCGGTGATGTTCATAATTTGTTGTAAAATATCACCAATGTCCTGCTTTCTAGGTTCATTTTCACCGCCAGATTGGGCTTCACCCTGGGGAGTCATCCCATAGGGCTGAGGTGCCATCAAACCAGGCCCACCATGACCCATCATTCTTGCTGGATCATCCATTTTAAATTAAAAATTAAAATCACTAAACACTACTATTTATTCAGATGTTTCACTAAAGAAGAATCAAAGATGGAGGAGTTGATATAAACAAAGCACAAGATACAAGATCGAAAAGTAAAATTCCATACAGATTCGTATGGAACATGCGCAATACTCAAAACCAAAAGTCTGAGCATACCTTTCCCATTATGTCAAAACACAGCGCATAATCTTTAAAAGGAAAGTCAATGCTCAGAGATATATCTGAACAAACCCAATGCCCAATCTCATATTAAATAACTGAATGTTCAATCCAGCAACATTAATTTTAAACTTAAATTAAGTTTCTCTGAGCGACATTTACATTTTTTGTTTGAAAGTAACTGCTATTATCCCACTCAAAAAAGCGTTATTTCTACAAAAGCTGAGCTGTGCGACATTATCACGTAGCACTCACCTCACTTGTATTTTTGTTGTAAAACGATCGTCAGCTATCAAATTGCCATTGAGCATTTTGAAGTTTAAATTTAGTAAGGTCAGTGAAAATTGTTGATATTTCATGTTGAAGGGATACGCCTGTAATGTATAAGCATTGCTCAAAGCATTGTCTTTATAAAGCCAATGGTATAAGCAAATTATGCCTTCTCAGCTATAAACACTTTTTTTCTGTTAGACATTGACATTGGAGAATCACAAATTCATAAGTTTGTTCCAACACGTAAAAGAATGAGAAGACGAATGGTCATAATAGTTATTTTAATTTTAGAGGCGCCATAACGTGTACATATCTGAAATATATAATCATTCTTGTGTGTTCGTGCCAAATTGGGGAAAAAGAAGAATAAGTGCAAATTCTTTCCCTAATATTAGGTGCTGCCTGAGACTGTTGGTGCAAACGGCCATTAATATGCATATGTTTTTGAATTACTATTCTTGTTTATTGGCCATCGCAGGTGGCCACGAGGGCGATAATTGAATACTTACATAGATGTAGAAGTATTTTTGAGGGTTATTTTTATTTATCCGTTCTTTTAATTTTTTAACTGGAATTATATAAAAAATAGAAATATATAATGCCAAGTGCTATTATGGAATGTGGCGATTTTAGTCAATTTCAGGTATAATTTCACATATTTTCATATACACTTAAATCTAATTGTATCGGCTTTACTAACTGTAGGAGGCACTCAAGTTAATGCGTAGGACTGATGATATTATTGTAAATACAATCAATTCTGTAGTACAAACAGATTCGTTTCATACCAATGAAACTTCTGCTTGCAAAAGCCTTTATGATCAATTACAAAGCGGTTATGAAAAACGTGAGAATTTCATCAAAAACTGTATAAATCTGACTAGTAGTAATCTTAGAAGACTGAAGGAACAACGTGAATCCAATACTGAAGATATGCAGTTATCCAAGCAATTAAGAACTGAACAAACAAAAGTAAGAATGACTTTACTACAGAAAGGAGGCTGATTATCTTATTTGCTTAACAATATAGTAAAGACTTTATAAATTCAAGTTATGGTAATCTACCCTCTTTCTGTCCGTTCCTATTTTGAGTTTTAATTTTATATTTTAGTTGCGGATGTTACAAGTGGAATTGAGTGTAGAGGATTTAGTTAAAGAAAGATCTTTTAAAGTATTTAGGGAAAGATGTGGAAGATATTATAGATCATCTTCATGAAAGGGATTCATCGCCGTTTACTTAATACTTAGTGCAAAAATTACGAAGCATTTTTCATAATAATTGTTGTAGTTGTAATATTTTATATTTGTCAATTATATTGTTTATTAAGAATAAACACATTATTGTTGATTTATGTTTGATTTGGTTATACAATACAAAACAATATTGTATAGAATTATACAACTATATTTAAAAAACTTTTATTAATATAAAATAAAGTTTTCTTTTTTACATGAAGATACTGTTGGGCAGTATAATGCAATATACAATAACCAATAACTTTAAAATAAATCGCTAAACTAGTTAAACCTTAGACTAACTATATACATGGATGTTTTGTACAAACAGTAAGTTCTTTCAAGAATGAAAATCAAAAGCTACTTAAGTTATTCGTTTGAATTAGGACAATGCTATGTCAGTCGTTTATCTTTTTTCAAATACGCGGCAGCGCGTTCTGTAAATTTCCGTACACGTCCCCTACTGCTAACGGCTGAAAAGTAACTACCATTTTGCGTTCTATTTCGTGAATCGGAACCATTACTATCTTCTTCCTCGGTACTCGCATTGTCTTGATCAATTTTTCTTCGTTTTCTTCGACTGTTTAAAATTGATGACAAGGTAAAATCATCACTAGACTCTTCATTTAACTCATTTTCACTGTCACTTGCCACTTTCGCTCGTCGCTGCCTTCCACGCTTTTGAGTTCTAGGCAGACTAACACGTGAGGTATTAGCGTTGTTATTGCTAATCCTACGATTGTTCTTTCTTCGCCTTCTTCCCCTCGGTTTTATCTCAATTTCATCATTACTATCTGACGCTTCTTCGGATTCTTCACTACTATTTTCCGACTCCTCTGATCCAGACGAATGTCTACGTCGCTTATTAGAACTATTTGTGTGTCGTAGTGGTTTGTAACTATCTTCAGAATCGGATGTAGAATCATTACCTTTAAGAGGCTGATTTGAGGAGTCTTGACTATCTTTATCACTCTCAGTATTTGTTGTTGTGGCAGATTTTTGTGAAAGTCTCAACATTCCGAGTGGTTGGTTATCGCTGTCATTCTCGCTGCTTACCGAGCTATTGTTTGTTTGTTTTCTATTGTTATGTACTGATGATGATTTTGATGTAAACGAGATTTCGCTATCTTCGCCATCGCTTTTGTATCGACGTCTTCTACGTTTTGCAGCTCGCCAATGATTCAGGATTTTAGTCATATGATCTTCAAACATTGCAGATAAACGTACGGTCATAACGTAAATCTAAAAATACATAAAATAAAAAGTATTACTTAATAGTAATTTTTCGCTAAACAGGGTGTCATTGAATTAGTTTATGTAAACATGTGACGAAATTTGTAATTTACATGGTTGTAATCTGTGTCAGAGTTTATGTTTAATAATTATACTTTGATTCCTATTATAAGTTTTGAATTCTTCTTGGAGTCAATAAAGTGTCTAAAAAAAATCTTTGCAAAATGTATAACCTATAAATTAATCAAATTGCTTTATTGACGTGTAACAAATGTTTGATCTGTAGGTATGCGTTGATAATTTCATTTTCAATACCCTGGCCTGTAATAATGATATATGCTTTTTGGATTATAACAATATTACAAGGAAATACACAGTATTTTGGAGCCACCCTATATAACTATCTACTACTCACTCTTGATCTCTTGATTGTGTTAAATGTACGAGAATTTTGAAATATCAATTTCATATCGATAAAAAACTCCTGAGGCACTTGATATTTGTCATCCTGTAAATTCTTTTTCACAGTTCCCAAATCCATTGGATTCTTTATCACACTATAGTACGTTGGATATTTCAATGAGCTCACTGGCGCTCTAAATGGTTCAGAATCTTCACAGTCCCACATAGCGTTTAATAAGTTTTTCGCCTCCTGTCTCCAATCGTCTGGCGACTTCCATGTCCTACTAATATTTAAATCACCTTATACAAATTATTTAACACAACAAGCAATTTGACTTCACCTGTTATTTAAGGCACGTAAAGATCGACCACTGGTAGATGGAGTTATTTCGATCTCTTCTTCCGTATTCGAGGAATCATAAGTATCGACCAGTTGATGATATAAAGAGCCAATATCAAGGTTATTATTACCCGTTCTAAAATTGATAAAACAATCAGTTAATTTAATTTTCATGGTCCATAGTACACATTATCACTTACTTTACGATTCTAAGGCACAATTCACAAACAATTCTAGCCCGCTTCACAATGTCACTATGTCTTTCATTGAATTTCTCTGCATTTACTGCTAAGTATCTGTAAAATTACTAGTTATTAAAAACACAGTCTAGAAAATTACATCCCCTAAAAGGATTATTAGAGGGTATTTTTACCTTATATCAAATTGAGCTGCAGTCAATCGTCTATAAAAATTATTCTCAAATCTTGATTTAATAGTTGACAAATCAATGGGATACTCTACAATCATAGCATATGTCGGATATTCATTAATATCCACAGGAACCTAGAAACAAGAACAAATAATGAAGTAAGAATCAGCAACTCGTAATTTTTTATAAAACCAGAATTAAACTTACCAAAAACGGTTCTGCTATAGCCAGTTCCATAACTTGGGTTATTCCACGGGTAATATTTCCACTAACAATGTCTCTTGGACAATTCGGCCAATCTTCTGCAGTGGGTTTGTAAAGAATTGCGTTTAATTCTGAATCGAGAACGGGCAAACCGCAATTATCATCTGTCGGAAGTCCTATTAATCACAATAAAAAAAATATCAAAATCACATGTCTTCTTTGTTGTTGAAATTTTATATTTCTAAAGTAATAAGACAGAAAATAACAGTACCGAAAATAAAATATGTTTATTTTGTTATGTTATGTTTATTTAATATTTTGTAAGTCACTAAACATGTGTATAAAGAGTTGTTGATAACTGAAAAGATCGCTGACTGTGTCAACAGAGCTCAAAACATTTAGATCCATGCCGTTCGCCTCACACATCAGAAGACCTAAAACCATATATGCGTACCATCTATGTACGACTAGATATGTAGCTAGTTAGCCATCGCACCAACGGTTCTCAAACACCGTACTAATCCTATTGAAGTCAGTATATACAGTATGAACCTGACAACCCCCCTCCAACGCCGCAGTCAAATACTCGACGAAGGCCAGAAGATTAAGCTCCGCAGATCTCCCAGACAAAAATCCATACTGGTCGTCAACCATGTTCAGCTTGAAAACAGGTGCTAAATTTTGAATTATTCGAAGAGTGTGGGTATCGCGATAAGGATAGAACCCGGCCGGTAGTTTGCAACATCAGATTTAATTCCCTTCTTAAAAATTGGTGTTACGAAGCTAGACTTTCAATAATCCGGAAAGACTCCAGTACTCAATGATTTGCAAAAAATCAGATGAAGCAGTCAAGCCAAGATAAAAGCACAATTACGACGAAAAATCGGTGGAATTCCGTCTGGGGCTGCTCCCTTATTCACATCCAAAGCAGCTAAACCAGTGCATACATCTGAAATCGATATTTCACAACTTGACGTGCCAAAGTCGCGATCGGAATACACGGACGCAAAATACTCAGCAAACAGTTGCCAATTCAGGGCCGATAACTACTCTCTAGTCATTCCAAAACATTTCCGTAGGAAACACGTTACTCGCTTTGCGTTTACTATTTACGAATTTCCAAAATGCTCTCGGATTATGCGGTAAATTATACTTAGTGTCAGCTATGAGAGCTCGGTAACACTCTTTAGAAAGTCGCTTACATTCAGAACGCAATCTGCAAAATATAATCGGACTCGTCGCCAGTAGATTTGAATTTTTTTTGAACGAATGCCTAGATGAAAGAGCAATGTATATTATTATTTTTTATTTTAGCGGATACTGTATTTGTCGAAGTTATCACTTATCTATTCGACTTACTGGATTCATCAATTGGTTCCATATCCCACGGACTCATCCGTTCAGTCTCACCATTTGCCCAACATATTTCGTAACACATAAAAATTGAGTTTGGATATAAATCACTAGCAGGTGATTTATTTGATATTGTCCCCATCCACCAATTATCATCAATCATACATCGGAACCTAGATTATAAAAGCTTTGTTGGCGGTTTTCTCTAATACAACACATGTAATAAATTTTGTTGGTAAAAATGATATATTACCTGTCACCAATCTGCCAATCCCTAGACAAAGCCGTAGTATACGTCTGTCTCAACACAAAAAAGTCTAAAACATCTGGCATATCATGGAATTTGACTATAAATACTTTGCCAGTCAAACGTCCTTCATCATCTAATAGAGCCAATTTCAAACAGCATAAGCGAGGTGGTTTTATTTCGTATTGAATATTCATCACTTTTGCAAATTCGTGGTCCTAAGAAAATCGTCAATTGTTAATCAAAAAATTGTACGTTTCATTGAATCATTTTACCCTGATTTCATGTTTGTTCCACGGTAAATCCTTGATACTTATCTCATACGCATTCTTCATTTTAACGGCATCCAAATACAACTGATGGCCTTGAACGAAATAAACAATTTGATCGCCTAGTTGTGGATAATACGGTGACTTCCTTGGACGAGTCTCTGATAACCATTCACTTAATTTGTATTGTTCCGAGACGTTAATTTTAGGACCGCGCGGAGCGCCACTACTTGTTGAAGGTAAAGCAACTGATTTAGTTGGTGTTTGTGAATTGCTTTTGCTCCCCTGGAAAGAATAATGTACTTACTGACACGTATATTAGAAAGCCACAGTCTACAGTCAAGTTAGGGGACTTAATTTTCTAGCACCATCTCTATTAGAAGAGATGCGAAATTACTACGCATTCTGATCGTAATAGGGAACAAATTTTGAAAGTTCTATGCTCTTCTATGTACAGTTAGAGCTTTTGATGTTTCTTAATATAAGCAAATGAGTAAAAGGATAAAATCATCCTGAAATACGAACCTTCACAACAGCATTCTCCTTATTGTTTCTAGAAACAGTTTTTTTATCTTTCGTTTTTGTATCATCTGAGTCTTCATCAGCTTCGTCTTCTTCTTCTTCCTCATCTTGTCCCGACTCATCTGTCTCATCTTCTTCCTCCGAAGAATTTGCACTGGACACACGTCTCCGTCGTCGGTTTGGCCTACGCTTCCTTCGCTCCAACCCTTCTTCAGCCATCCAATCAGAGTAACCCGACGATTCGTCTGAAGAGTTATCTTCTTCCTCTCTAGAGTCGTCCTCATCAGGTACTGGTTCATAGTTCTGCTAAAGAGGTTGAAATTAAATATTATATTGAATAACAAGAATTAGACATACTCTTGATGTAGATTGGTTTGTTTTTGGTGCCGGTTGCTTCTTCTTTTTTCGTTCTCTGTTTCTGTTGTTGCTAGATTTCGAGTTTGACGTGCAAATCATATGAGGGCGTTGTCGCAACTGTTTCTGGTATTCTTCCAATTCAATGTCTTTCAGATTTTCTCTGAGAATTCATAGAAAATAAAGACGATTCATACAGTATGAAAACAAAAAATAATTGAAAACTAAAAATCATCATCAATTTTAAAAAAATAATTTTTATTACCTTATTTCCTGTGCCCTATTGAGTACAGACGAGTTTAAGGGCTGTACCAAAAGACTTCTCTTCCAAACCATCCCAGGATCGCGTTGCCATTCGCCAGTACTGCGCCGGATCCTTTCAACATCTCTCGATCTGCCAATAAATAAATTATAAGAAATAGGTACGTAGTTCTCTAGCGCGTTCTACATAGGGTTACCATTTTTTCTAGTGGAAATCCGGACACCGAGCCACTACGATAGGGGGCTGACGCTCACGAACTTTTTCACATATTTGTTTCCCTTAATTTTCTTATTTATCAAATAAATCCAGCTGCTTCTGTCAATATAATATATATAACTTAGATTCGCTAGGCACTAGTTACACCAATGCTGTTTTTATAAAAAATTAAGACTAAAATTCCTGCCTACTTCCCGTCCATAGGACTGCGATGTTCGAACAGTTCTTTCCCTTTATAATGAACTACTTGTTTACGGCAAAAATACTTTTCAATTAAATATTAAATTATCTTCATTATGTGTACGTTGATTGTTTTTCGTAGGTAAATTTATAAACATTTTTCAAATTCGGACGGAACTCTAAAATTATGGCACATGGTAACCCTAGTTATAGGACAGTTACAAGTATTCGGATCATATGTATTTTATCACACATCATACCTTTGGCCGAGTCTACCAGTACCAACATTAAGGCGAAAATCGCCAGCCTCAAGATCCTCTAACATTCTGAGTGGGATGTCTTGAATTACTTCTTGTGTACCTGTAATATAGTTTAAATTGTAGAAATCGTGTTTTCTGTCTACATCAATCGACATAGAATACAAAGTGTACCAATTCGGTCATAATCCTTCAATCCTAGGAACATTTTTTCTACTATTTTGATCAAATATTGATTTTTTACTCGGTAATAAGTAATTCATAGAAATTGGTTGAATAACTGATTTCTACATATTTTATCTTTTATCTGACATGCAGTTTCCCAAAAAGGGTTATGGTACTTGTTTTACAAATTCTTGCAATGTATTTCAGAAGTCTATTACAATGGCTACAACTGCGAACGATATTTTGTTACTATATAAAAACGTAGAATAAAGAAATATATACAACGCTCTACCATAGAATAATAACTATATATAAGAAGCGTCAGTAGACGCTAAAAACGGCATCCACTCGTCGCAATCCCAGCCACATTCGGGCCCGCTACTATGTTATACTATATCTATATATACTATGCTACTAACTATAGTAGCGGCGAATTGCTTTGAAGACAGAGAGACAAGAAGTGAAGTAACTGTATATTAAACTGTGGCTCTACCACACAAAGCTCTCGCTAATTCATGTATTTTATTATAGGGTCCTATACCCTAAAAGGGCTTAGTTGTCTTTCAAAAACTCCTTTAAATATTTTTTTCAAATTTAGTGACTGATATGTTCTTTAAAAAAGTCATCTGTTCCTGCTTTCAACTTTACTTGCAGACTTTTGTTCGGAGGGAAATTCCTGCCAAACTGTTCACTTAGAGCTATAAAAAGTTATTACTTTTTTAAGCAAAAATTAACAGGGAATTTAAAAAAAAATATATTTATTCCAGTGGCGTAAAAAAGTGTCACTAACCCCTATAGCATGCCACTGATTAATTTTTTAAAAATATTGTTTATGTCAAAATACTTGTCAAAATGGTAGAGCGTTGTCGGTCGAATATAGACACACCCTGTATAAAGGGATATTAGGATATTTCTGACATTCTTCAATTATTATATGAAATTCACGTGTGCATAATATGTGTAACAATTATTAAATTGTGTCAAGTTGCACCACGCTTAAGCAGAGTTTCTCTGAAGAAGCTGATATGACGATCAACGAAACGGTAGTAACTTTGATGATTTAAATCATTTTACTTACCACCTAAATGACATCAAATACGAAAGCATTAAAAATACGATATAATAACAAAATATATATGTTTGAACTGAGTTTTCAAAATTTCTAGTTTCAAAAACGTATTATTTGTTATGTACTGATCAGTGAAATTTATTTTGCATTGCACCAGTCAAAAACTAGTGTTTGTCAGATAAACAATACACGAAACGTTGCAAATAGTTATACATTTTTGAAATCAAATACGAATAAAGTAAATAAGTTTTAGCATGAAAAAAGTTGAACGATTAAATCAGTAAAAATACAAAACAATTAACAGAATTTAATCAATTACCTTCGTTACCAACGACAATGTTGGGTACCAATTGTTCAGCATTACAATTCTGTCGGCCAGGTACTAAACGCTGCAGCATTGGTGGATAAGGATTACCATCAATATCCACTAAGAACGGTGGCGGCATCAAATGTGGTGGAATTTGCGTTTGTTCATCCAATACCCATCGGTTTTCATCATATACCAAAGGTCGATAATCAGTGTGGAAAAATAATTGTTTTGGTAACTGGAAACGAAATTATGATTTTTAAAATGTTTAATAAATTAAATAACAAATTATACATGTTCGTAAAATGGACTGCCGCTGCCGAATCCGAATGTTAAGATATTCCCGTGAGAATCTGATGCGGCTATTACACAACCATCTGGACTCCATTTGACATCAAATATCGCCCCGTTACCCTGACCTTCAATTGCGTTGAGATAACGACAAATTACGTCACCTAAAAAATAAGATTAATAGTCTTAGAAGACGAAAATATTTTCTACATCCCACTTTGAAAAATCAAATACCTGTTTTGATATCCCACACAAACAGCTGTCCATCATGACCAGCAGAAAGTATCACATTATGTTCATGAGGGTGAGGTTCAAGAACATATACCTCATCCGTGTGACCTGTAAGTACTTTCACCAATTGGCCATTAGACGCTGTCCATACTTTCAACGTATTATCGCTAACAGCGGTCACTACCCATTTATCTGACTTGTCCCAAGCCACCATTGTTACTTTCAGCTTTTTTAAATCGGTTTCGCGTAAAGGATCCTCCCTAACACAAAAAGAAAATACTTAGTTCGATCATGCAACAACAATTTGATGTACTCTGACGACCTCTTAATAAGCGCTTAACGATATCGTCAGTAACTGTCGACCCATACCTCAGCCTAGTTAAAGAAAATTCGACCGAGGCCCTGCTAATTTAAACAAAATCCCGTGTATAGGGAGGGCCAGTAATTTTTTCTGCTATGCCACAAAAGCACTATTGCTGCTTGTCCTAATTACTGTATGGGATGCTTTTAAGTTAGATATTGAATTGAATGAACTATGCGTCAATGGAAATTGAATAATCTTTATTAGACAAGTATATCCTTAGTTTCAACTTGAAAATATATATCAATTAGTAAAGTAATACATTCGATCAGGAGCGGGATTTATTTATAAATCAAACGACGTCAGCTCGCGATGATACCTCCTATGTGACGGGAACATTTATTCATATTAATTCTAGATTTCGCTTGTATAGCCTTAGACTTTTATAAACGCACAAACCTATCTACTCAAAATAAGGGTCTACTGCATATCCTGTTGTGAATACTCATATCAATTACTGAAAGTAGAAGTTTAAAGGATTTTGTTTAGTCAGTAAACTTACCCTGGCAGCCTAGTTGTCATATCCAAATGGATATTTTTCCATTGTTGCCGTTCAAACCACCAAATATTTGCTGTGCCATCTTTACTGCCAGACATAAACCTCAAACCAGCATGGGCCCATTGCATGGAGTCAACTCGATCTCTATGAGCTTCGGTCTCTAAAATACGTTGCGGCCCATCATCGCTTTTCATATAATAAACGCGCACATGGTGATCGGCTGAACCGGTAGCTAGAAATGTACCACCTGGACTGAATGACGAGCAAATCATCTGCGCTTGACCAGGACGAATTTTCTCTTGATACACCACAGGAGCAGATCTGAATTCTGCCACTCCTCCACTATCATAAGTGTACGTCCAAAACGCTACTGATCCATCAGTACTAGTTGTAATTAAATAGCGGAAACTCCAACACGGAGTTGGACAGAAATTGACCGAAGTTATCATACCAGTATGACCTGACAGCACCGCTATAGGCGCACCTGTCTGCAGATTCCATACCCGCAATATACGATCAACTGAACCAGCAGCTAAAACTGTGTTTTCTGGATTGATAGCTATGTCAGTAATTTCAGAAGAGGCCCCACTGAAAAAACATAAGTTTATAAGTAAAGAAATAATCTATATAACGGGGGATTTTCTGCAGGTTAGTAAAAATCTAACACCAAGTACGAAGCACACCAATTTTCAATATGTGTAGTCACAGCTTCAGTACAAGTTCGTTCACTCTAAGTAAAAAATGTTCTGAAGCCAATGAAGCTAGAGCACATACAAATTACTGAGTATTGGTAAAGGTTTCTCTATGTATATTGGTGATATATTTTTGACAGTTGTTAAATAATATAATAGTAAAACTATCATTATTGTTTCACATTGTGCAAGCTGGTTTTAGGTTAGATTGCCTATTAACAGAGCCAAATTATGATTAAATGAACGCAATGTTACATAATATAAGCTGAGGGCGGTTACATACCAACTTGTAAAAAGCAGCACCAATCGTACTTACCGAAAACTTACAATTAATTTGCCTGTATACGTTGACCATAATTTGATCAATAAATCATCAGCTCCCGTTATTATAAACATACCCGAGTGGTCAAACAGAAGACAATACACAGCTGATAAATGTCCTAAAGTTATTCGTTGAATCTGGATATTTGAATAAAACTTAGGTGTAAAAGCACGATGTCTGGAAAATGGTCCCGATAACTCTCTACCTCGAAGTGAATTTACTAAAAACATAGCAAATATTAATAAACTAGTTATATGTTCGTAAAAATAAAATACTTACTTAAATTAAATGGTTTGTCTAAAGTGTACGTTGGTACTGAATGTCTTCTCATGGCATAATTGAAAACCTGATTAAAATTATAATTACATTTATCCTTTGTAATGCCTTTAGGTTTAAAACTCAATAATGATGTATTTCTGGCAGAAACTGAAATACTTGTTAATGATCTGGTACCTTGGGAACATAAATATAAGAGAAAATCTGGTCTGATATATGGGTACTGTCTTTCCTGTAAAAAAGTAATTATGATAAATTACAAATCTTCTATTTAACACAATTTATGATGTAAGGTACTCACCATATCTTCAATAGTACGTTCATGTTCATTTCCTTGCCAATCAATTCTTTTTGGCAAAATCTAAAATAAGTATAATTGATTAGAATTGGGTATTGTAACTTGATACAAATAGATGCTTTACCTTATGTGTTTCGAGTTCTTTATTTAATGCCTGAAATACAATAGAAGAAATTAAGTAAACATAATGATAAATAAACTATTGCACAACTCATTACCGCTAAAGTTCCAGTGAGTCCGCCAGCAGACAAAAAACGTTGTATAAGGAAATATACATCTAAAAAAAAGTTTAAATTAATCATATATATTTTGGAAATGTATATCTTTGAAATTACCTGATTGTAATGTTGATGTGACATTTGTATCACTTCTGTCCGAGTCTTTATTCATGATAAGTTTGTAAAAATGTTCAATTTATAAAAATAAATTATTTTTTGTTGTGAACGAAAATGTTTACTTCTTGTAAATAAGCAAACTAGGTTAAAATTATGACAGATGCATTACATTCTTCTTCTTTGGAAAGGGGTATAGGGTATATATGAGTTTTTTTCTGATTGGTGGCCTGCTTTATGGAAGGCAAGATGTTAAATCATTGTCTTCATAAGCAATGGTTAGAATTCATATATTATTATAAGAGAAATATTATATCGCTCAAGTGAGAGGTAAAAAAGGGGTCCAACTCATACATAGCGGCTAGGGCGCTTAGCCATTAGAACAACTACTGTATTCTGTATCGGCAAATTTACAGGTGTGCTCATGTCTCAACGCGGAAAAATTCTCCGCTCACTAAAATACAAACTTGCTGAGAGTGGGCTGCTTAGGTTTTGGCATTTGGAATTATGCGCTTAACGAGCGGTTACAACTGCTGCAGCCATTGAAACGCGTCATTGGTTTTTGTTTCGCATAATGACAATGGCATAATTTTATCTGAATTTCTACTTAAAATAGTACTAATTTTAAGTCTAATTTTGCCCAAATTTTAGTAAAATCCGATAATTTTGGACTAGCGGTGACATAATTCCAAATCGTGCCAACGACAACACTGTAACAGACAGATACAGGGTAGCACTAATAAGTTATTAACATTCATAAAACCCTATGGAAAATAAACAGCTAAATAACCAAACTCATTTTATTAGTTATAACGTAATAAAGTACAAAGTTTACACATTAGTTTTATATACATAATTAAGTGCTGTGATTATTTACAATTTCTGTGTGTAATTTTTTTAGTTGCATTATTATATACATATATTTTTGTAAAATCTACATTGACTATGGCAAACTGTAGCATAAGAAATTCGGTACTAAAATGTAAGATAGGGCCTTCGATATTAAACGCGGACTTATCACAGTTGTATATCGAATCACAAAAATTACTGGATAATGGTGCCGATTATTTACATTTAGATGTTATGGATGGTACATTTGTTCCTAACCTCACATTTGGCCACCCAGTGGTGTCATGCCTAAGGCGCAAGATTCCTAAAGCGTTCTTTGAGGTTCATATGATGGTACAAGATCCTGGGAAGGTACCAATAAGCTGGTTTATGTTTGTTTTAAACATTATTTAATCTTTAATTTTTCTTTGCTAGTGGATAGACCCCATGTCGGATGCTGGTGCAGACCAATACACATTCCATATAGAACCAGTCATGAGTGATATTTTACCACTTTGTCGGAAAATTCGGGAAGCTGGTATGAAAGTTGGATTAGCATTAAAGCCTCAAACAGGTATTGACGCTGTTAGACAATTTATTGATCATGCTGATTTGATTCTAATCATGACTGTTGAGCCAGGTACGTAGCTGTTATACGATAGTAAATTTTTGTAAAAAGAATCTAGAGATAACACACATCTTGCATTATAGTGTGTAGTTAGAAAATCCCTTGTGTGCTGTTGGGAAGTTTATGACCTTAATACATTGAAATCATACATTGTGAAATTCAAATCCACCTTCTAATAAATTTGTAATAGATTTTTCAATATATTTGTTGGGCTAAGAGTCAGTTTATCTCTATTTCAGAAATTATTTTTCTCATCAAGTTCACTCTAGAGATACATTAACCCAGCGCTAACTCGATCAGAGGTAAATTATTATGAATGAAAAGTTGAAATTTCTTTTTTTATTCGGAAAGATCCGTTTTGAGAAATATGCCACTCCTTCGATTATAAAATGTTGCAATTTTGCTCCAGACTGCAATGTAATGTTTATTGATTCTAGGTTTTGGCGGTCAGAAGTTTATGACAGATATGATGCCTAAAGTACAATGGTTACGGCACAACTATCCACTTTTGGACATTGAGGTAGATGGAGGGGTTGGACTAAATACTATTAACGCATGTGCGGAGGTATGTTAGTACACCATATATGTGACTAGACTAGAATCAAACCACCTACCTACTTATATTTACATTTCTAGGCCGGAGCAAATTGTATTGTATCGGGCACAGCAATAATAAATTCCGTTGACCAAAGAGCAGTAATAGCGAGCTTAAGAGAAACAGTTGAAAGTTCAATTCATAAATGTAACGTCTGAGATAACATATTTATCTATAGCACATAAGGAAATAAGTCTATTACTTTTAATAGACATAAGTATATTGGTAACGCTCATGATCGTCAATTGTCATATTTAAATGACATTTGCAATTTGATGACTGTTCTTTACCAAATTGTGATTCTTCCATATAAAAAAAAAAACAAAGTTGTTACTTATTACGATTTGTTAAGTTTAATGAACGCAATTATTACTAATTCATGTAAAATATTATTAGAGTTTCTAATATAGGAAATGTTAATAATTACTTATAATACGATACTAAAAACAAATGGTGCATAATTAAATTTTAATTATTTTAACTTCAGTTTTATTAATTTTTGATTGTTTTTATATTTTATTCTTATTAATAAAAATGTGTTATCTGAATTAAAAATTCTATATCTACTCCAACCATACCCCATGTGATTTTGTTGAATTTCCAAATTAAATTTTAAAATAACACATAATTTCTCTTTTCAACTAAATATACAGACCCACAATAGTCCTATGAATTTTATATATAGAGGGCGTTTATCACATATTTAAAAAAAACTTCTTTAATAGGCCGGCTTAATGTTGTCTCCCAAATAAGATTAAATCCACATTTATATGGAATTCGCGGATAAAGAGAGTTCTGTGATATTTTTAAACAAACATATTGAGCACACCAAGAATCTAACTTTTTTTGCAGAGAGAAGCGAACAGCTAAAGTATCTCTTTATCTAAACCAATGTTTCTAACAGCTCTCTAGTGTGTACTGATGAGAATGGCATACCTAAAGTTTTTAACCTCCTTAATCACACAAATCTTTGTCGAACAATCCTGATATGGCATTTACCACAGCCTTCTAAGGCTCTGCCTTTACCTCAAGATTATTCCCGACCTGTAAAGATTTAGTATTTGACCTCTATGATGGCAAAGGTATCATCCCCACTCCATGTCTTTACGTTTGTGCTTTGAAATGACATTAGCGGACCATGAATATTTCACAGCACTGCTATACGAATATAAAGATGAGGGATTAGCGTCTTAATTCTTAATAAATATATATGAGACTTGAGCGATCCGCGATTTTCGATTCACAGTGTTATTTCGAAACGTTACGTGAACACAGTTCCGAGTCTAAATTGAAAAAGTAGCCTTTTGTAGTTCTCTAAAATCATTTTTAATAGGACACTTTACGTGAGTCACCAGTTTAAGGCAGCACTTAGGTACCATTCGGGAAAAAATATACCTTGTATTTTGTTTGCACTTATTCTTTAGCTGCTGCCTAAACCTGTAATTAGAGTTCTATTTATTCGGGTTCCATCTAACAACAATTATTTTTAGCTCTGGCAAACTTAGCTACATTTTAAGACATCCCGTTTGCAATTTAAAACAAAAAATACCTAGTTAATACAAGAATTATTTATTTATCTATTGATTATTAACAGTAATAATAAATATACAAAATAATTTAATACATACAATTTATTAAACTGGCTTAATAACTAAGAATAAAAAAAATAATCTAACGTTTACTCGACGAGGAATGTCAATAACAAAGATATAAAATATTACTATATAATATAGTCATGAGACTCAATAAAATATTATTTAATTGGCACATACGTTTTTATAATAAAATAGTTTTAAAATCTCTAATACATTATGTATCTGAAACCAAAATCATTTCATACAATAACCTAACTAGTGTAACAGCACTATAAAATGGCACTTTGATATAAAATATATTTGCACGTGAAATTATTAAAAAAATCAATCTTATATATAGTTATGTACTTTAAATTGTGTTTATAACAAATTCTCGTCTTGGTATATAGAACAAAAACATCGTAGGTATTTTAAATTGATAATTTTACGTATTACCATTGAACACATACTTTTTTACAGATCATTGGTACAGGGTGTGCAAATTTCTATAGTTTTTCACCCTTTCGAGTATATTATTTGATAATAAATGCACATTAGTCTTCATAAAATTGGTACATCATTTGGGTAGGGGTAAGTTTATGGGTATGTAGATCTGAAAGCCTAGAAATTGTATTTGCATATCCTTACTGACTGCGTTGGGTTAGTAACCCACAACTTGCAACAGGATGAGTTACGAATTCTGAGCTGCAAGGATATGCGAACTTTTATTAGAGAGGGAGCCCCCTAGTAGGTGTTTTAAATCGTAATGTATCTAGTGAGGCATTAGTAGTTAGAATGACAGGGTCATTAGATACTGTGAAGATGAACCAGCTCGGTGAAATGGTTGGGATACATTTTTAAGGTCCCGCATTTCTTTAAAGATTAATAACGATAAGAAAGGCGGCGTATTGTGTTGAACTGTTGATGGCAATGAATCTTGGGTTCATCATTATGGAGTTTAATAAGAACATACATTGTTAAAAACATCCATCTGTTATTGTTTAGATTCGTATAATAAGCCTACCGAAATTTGGAAACCCTGTACAAGACAATCACATGACGATGAACAATTATTGTTACATTAAAAAATTTCTACAAACTGTGTATAACCGCTTTGACTAGGCCTATTTTTTATATGATATTCGTTTTTAGGTATCCATAGGCTCCAACTTTACCCTATCTTCAGGAAAGTAACCAGTCTGAAAATATAAAATTTTGATAAGTAAAATATTATGAATAATGGATAAATATACACTTACAGACAAAAATATTGCATATTTTTATTTTAAATAATTATTTTCATTTAACTTTGTTCAGAAATCTGTTGCAAAGCTTCAATATGTAATTATTTTGACTATAATTTACAGTGTAAAACATTAGCACACCACAACAAGGGTTGATGGATATTTTATTTAAATGACAAAAGAAAAATATGCAATATTTTTGTCTGTAATTTTCTACGACAACTATTAGCCAGGGTTGTGTACAAAATATAGTGTGTGTTACCTCTCCATTATCCCTCCGACCTTTCAACCAGCCCTCAGTATATCCATATGTCTCGACCATATAAAATTTATCGCCTTCTACGAGCGGAAGTTCATTCTTTTCTCGCGTTTCAAAACTTCTCAAAGCCTCACCCTTAACACGATAGTACGGCCATATTAATTTGGTATCTTCGTCCAATCTATAATTAAAAAAAAAAACATTGGTGTGTATTACATATCTGTTTTTGAGAAAACTTAAATTTGTGTTATATCTTACTTGTCAAAATTCTCTTTTAAACTATTATTCTCATAGTTTAACACTAATTCTTCAATTGTATTAAAAAACTTTGATTCAGACAGATAATATTTTGGTGATTCGTCTAAATGCTCTCTTTTACAAAATATACGCATATGTAGCACATTGTTCTGATATCTGCAATTAAGACACATAACTAAAATAAAGCGTCATTAGCATATAATATTTGTGCAATGAAAATATCATGCAATATGCCAAGTAAATCACATTCATAAAAAAAGGGTGCATACGAGACAGACTTGATTCTCCTACCAATAAGAGTCACACCCACGGACTTTAAAAGCTGATGTAACCTCTAAACACTTGATGTTGCTAAAGGTGGGTGACTATCAGTGCCGGCTCGTCAAAAGAGGCTCAGTCTCTAGCAAATTATGCTTTTAAGTGAAAGAATTGAACTGTAATATGTAAGTAATGTCAGACTATTGCTCTATTGGTATTGTTTAGGTTGGTTTGTCAAGGTATATTTATAATCGATGAGTAGAACCTTTGGTGTAGATTAATATTGAAATAAACATCTTACACCTTCAATTCAATTAAACTTTTTTTTTAATTCTCTCTTGAGGATACTAACATTTAAAATTTAAAAAACAAAACTTACTTAAACGAGAGTGCATATTTCTCATTTTGCATGGTTGTACTTATCCGGATCAAAAATGATCCATTATCACGTTTATTTAATATTTGTTCAGCGACAATCCTATCTATTTGTCCAATGAACCATAATTTCCCTGAAACGTTAAGTTTTTTAAATAGGATGACGATACTATCTAATCAAAATCTATTGACAATTTGGCAACCCCGCAGTACAAGGAGTCTTACGTGTAAAATACCTATATACAAGTGATTCCAGACTGCACCAATAATTATGCGGCCACTATATTATGTTGACTATGCAAGAAAGCAAACATCTACTACTCTATAGGTCGTTCTAAATTAACTCTTAAGGTGTGTTATACTAGTAGGAATTGAATTAATTATGGCAACTACGTCTAACGTCTAAAATATATAAAAACCTATGTTTTAATAGGTTTAATTTCTCAAAAATGATAACGAACAAGAGGAAATGTACACCTGTTGGCAACACCGCTAGGTGCCTAGTTATACTCCAGCTGGTTGTGTCTAGAACGGGCATGGAATAAAATGTAAGAGACTCGAAATGCGCAGAATATTCGCGCGTGATGTGGAACGCGACATGATGTATATAAAGACAGCACACAGCAGATACAGTCAATAGTTGAGAACAGTGTTGTGTCATAAATAATAGTGAAATAAATAGTAAAAATAAATACAGTCATATTAGTTGATTAATGTTATTAGTTTGTTCAAGTGTAAATAAATTAGTTTTAAATAAACCCAACCCCGAAAAACGTTACAATATTATATAAACAAGCTCCTATATTTGTATGTATTAAATAATTAATAATATAATCATTATGGTTGGTACCTCGACAATTATCTACTTTAGACGTATACAAAATTTTCGGTGATTTAAATTGCTGAAGTAACCGGTGTTTGGATGATCGATTAAAGCTCCTACTAGTACTACTACGTAGTGATGTTTTTTATGTCTCACCTCTAAGTGGCTCATCTTCATCTACATTACCATAAACTTTTTTGTCATGCCAAAATCGCCTAGGCGCACCACATTTACCTAAACAAGGTATACAACCCTTGTGGGCGGCTATGCGACAAGAGGTACAACGGTAACCCTGATATATTAATCCTTTCAAATATTTAGAACACTGAAAACACTGTTTTGGCTCTGAAAACGTTTGTAATTCCAATTTATGAGAGATCCTGTGTAAAGTCGATGGACGGTTGTTGTCTCTAAAACATTTAAAAATAAATTAAAGATCCAGATGCGGAATTGAGAATATTTCTTACAGTGCTTCATAAATAGCTTGCATAATCTGCTGTTTTAATTCAATTGTTCTAACAAACATCGTGTACGCCATGGTATTATCGGATTTAACTAACAGAAAGTGATATGACCATCGGGTCTCTTTATTTAAAATCGCCCGATTGTGTCCTTCATCTACATAGTATTCGGTAATATTTAATATTTGACGAAAAGCAAACTGACCTCCCTGTAACAATAAAACAAAAAAATCAATCACTGACATAGCTTTGTGTAGGCATATTAAACTTTTACCCGTAACTGTTTACAAATCAACAGACACTTGTCGAAAATAAACACATATCGGTTTCTGGTTTTTTGATCGTCATGTGCCTTGATCTTTAATTCGGCATCTTTAATTAATCGTCCATAATGAGAAAGTTGTAGATTATCATCATGTTGCCATTCGACGATTGTATCTTGCAGGTTTTTGATAACAGCCAAATGTTCACTGTCACGTGCTGCTTCATTAATGAACCCAGCAACATCAAGCATGGTTTCTCTTGCTCGGCGTAATTCGTTGTACTCTTCCTGATTCTAAAATGGAAGAAAATGTAATAAATCTCATAATGATCCAAATAATTACTGTATGTCAAACGCATTCGTGGGACGAAATTATAATAATAATAATAGCCTTTATTGCTCAACAGATTTCTCCCTTAACAGAGCAAAATTATAATACAATAGATAATTCCACAAAAAAAAAAACAAAATATTATACATAACACAATAAGGAATCCATTAAAAGTAAAACATGATTGATCTACACTAATTAAACAATTAACAAGAACAAAAAGAGAAACTACGACGCACAAACAGTCAGAGCAGCCCTCCTAAGTGCTTCCCTTGAACAATTAAAAATGTCAGTCAGCGCAAATCAAATTAAAATTATTACACATGACATATACGGGCGATTTTGTATAGAGGTTAGTGCAAGAGCGCTGAGAGTAGAAAGTTAAAGGATTGCGGGCGCCAAGTCTGGGCACGTTAAAATTTATTTGAGCCAGGAGTTCAGAACAGTCGATTCTATTATGTAAAAGATCATACAAAAATTTTAGAGAAAAAAACATTCTTCTAAACTCCAAACTCTTGAAATTGAACTTGTTCAGCAACAACGTATATTCAATCCCTCTGTCAGGATAAATATCGTCTGACTTAAATGAAAGGTATTGCAAAAACTTTCTTTGGACACCCTCAACATTCCGCACATGAATCTGATAGATCGGGTACCAAATCAAGGAGCAATATTCGAGCTTCGAACGCACAAAAGAGTTATACAAAACTTTCAACGCATCAATGCTATGAAAACTCCTACAGCTTCTCACGATAAAGCCGTAGGATCTCACAGCTTCACCAGTCCTAGCAGCCACATGAGGCACAAATGATAGACTAGAGTCGAAAAGCACGCCCAGGTCAGTAGCAGTCAGACACCTAGTTAGTGCGGTCCCACCAACCGTGTAGCGAAAACTTATAATATTCTTCCTTCTAGTGAATGTCATACATTTGCATTTATTCTCGTTGAGCGATAGATTATTAACGTTACACCAATGTTCCACAGCTCTCAGATCGTCCTGCAACCGAAGACAGTCTACATGAGAAGTAATAGGGGCGAACAACTTAAGATCGTCGGCAAAAAAAAGCCGTTTTACACACAGACAATCATTTAGATCATTTATAAAAATAGAAAAAAGCAGTGGACCCAAATTGGATCCCTGCGGAACGCCTGAGGAAGCCCAATACCTCTCTGACGTATAGCCGTTATAATATACTAATTGAAGTCTGTTCTGAAGATATGAAGTAATTAACGACTTCAAACCATCATCAAATCCGAATCGATCGAGCTTTTGAACAAGTATTCGGTGATTCAAACGGTCAAATGCTTTAGCAAAGTCTGTATACAACACATCAAATTGCCCACCACCATCAACAACCTCGTTCACTTTATACTGTTTACAATTCCTTAAACTGCCACCACCTAATCTATTATTGCAAAATGACTTACTACATCTGTGCATTCGATCAGCTTTTCTAGTAACAAATGATATTTAAGTATTCGTTGCATAGGCACTGATAAAACATCACGTAGCTTGAACCGGCCATTATTGACTTCTTTTTCATGTTTCTGAAAACATTTGAATTATGATAACATTCTGGATCTGGAATTACTAAGTTCAAATGAAATAGCACACCATGCTATAAAACATTACTTTATGCAATAATAATATCAATAATGTGATACATACTATAACTGCTTGATTGAATGTTTCGTCATTATCACATAATTCCTGAAGTAAATTCGTAGCCTGGGTTAAATTGGCACAATAAGATCCATACACGAGAAATTCTTCACGCCATTTCATAAAAACTGCACTAATTTTACCGGGAACCTCGCATCTAGCTCGTACCAGATCCTGATAGAATTTGACATGAATTTCATGAAGATCCTAAACAAAAATAAATAAGTTATGCTTGCAGTATAACTAATTTAAAATCTACCTTGATTTTGCGAAAAACAATCTCATGATCTTCAGGTTTCATTAGGTGTATCAATGGAATCATAAAGTTCTTCTTTAACTTACATAAAACATCAACATAGTTCTTTTCTGTGTCGAATAATTCTTTCACCACAAAATCACGCTTTTCAAGTGCTGCGGGTTGCTAAAAACACAAACTATTACTAGAATATACCAGTCAGCGACTAATTTAAGCCTTTGCAGTGTTTGTCATGCAAAAACTAACATGTGACAAAATTGTAACTCTCAAATGATATTTGAGCATTTTCGTAGTAAAAAACACCGACAAATTGTCACATTATCATTTGTCCAATACAACTTTTTTATCGGAATGACAAATGGCAACGAAAATGCCAGTGCTGTATCTGCATGAGAGCAGGCGAAATCAGAAATTCTTAAAAAAATAAACATTGAAAGCATTTAAATATTAAATTTAATTTTTTTAGAAACAATCAACAATAATAATGGGCATGCTTTTGTTTGACTTTAGAAAACTAAAAATAAAATGAAAAAAAAAAATGTGTACCTCAGCAGCACTTCTAACAACACATAAATCCTGATATATTTCTTCGGAAGTCAGATCGAATCCTGGATCATTGGAAGTGTCTCTGTGTGATCTAACTAAGTCGCTAATGAACAAAAAATATAGAAGTAGCAATAATCGTGCAAAAATCAATAGAAAAGCATAACAACAGCAGAACATAGTAAAAATGGTTCATACTGTAGTCGGCACTTCGACCGGTAGCACCGCAGAAAATGTAACATAACACAAATCGTCATAGATGTCTTCGTCATTTTCACCAATTCTAGGACATGGTATGGTGAATTGTAACCAACTTGGTTCACAGGATGTCGTATTAGCACGTCTCACATCGCTAGATTTATTAGAAATACGCGATGTAACTACGATTTAAATGATATTTTTTATCTTTTTATCAATGAGAAAAATATTTTCACAAATTTATAATCTTTGCAACGACTTTATGTTCGATTCCCCTTGGATGCAGAATTTATAGTATTTAAAAGCATATTTTCACAGATCGACATACGGTTCAAGATTTGAAAGTTCGACTATGAATCAAGTACCGGTTCTACTAAACGTTACATGGATATGGTATACCAAAAGCAAGAAGAGCAGATTTTTAATGGTCCAACTATTTTAGAGCCCAAACGTTGGGTAAAAAAATTGTTACAGAAGAAAAAGTCTTTATTTTGATTCTAAAAATCAACAATTAAAGTACTAGAAGTTTACTTCTAGACAGTGTGTATCAAATATTCAATATCGATAGAGATAAAGATTGATTATAATTGCAAATTATATATTTGTAACAATTTCTAAAGGATTTGTTTTAATTATAATCTTATTTAAATATTTAGATTTATTTTAAAATTGTTACGTTACATATTGATATTATGCCAAAGTAATACCTGGTGGAGGTGTTGGTCTATAAATATACAGGGTGTTCCATTAAAGTAGGGTTTGATAATTTTTTCACCTGACACCGTATACTAATTTCGAAGTTATATAGGAAATAGTTTTCAAATTTTCGGTAAGTTATCTGATAGTTGAAATACGAGGGGTGCCTGAAAATGAAATATTTTAAATTTACCGTGACAACTAAAAGGGCTATGAAAATTTTGTTTTACTAAAAAGTTGCGAAAACCACAACTTTCTATCTATAAAAATATCGGAGATACCACGCAAAAGCACCCAGAATGGGACATTTGCTACTAAGTTTTAAAAATTTCGTTCGGACTATTATTGGAGATTTTTTTCGATTCACGCTATTGAAGACTCCTGTGTCACAAATCTAGCGTCTGAATACCAACATGAAAAACTCACAGCATTTTTTGGTTTTATTTTTATAGTGCAATTCATGAAGCTCTCCAAAAATACGCATTTGGGTGAGCTGAACAGAAAATTATAGCCGTTAAAAATAAAGGTCTTTAGTATGGCAAACTTTTTACCTCTGACCAATTTTGTCGCCCGTATGGGCGGTTGCCTTGTTGTGGTCAGTATTGGCCAGTGATGCCTTTCTGATTTTTTTGCCTTAATTCATTGTTTTGACTGTTTATATTCAGTAGTGTATTGGTGAACCCAAGTCCTATTCACAGTTATAATTTTATGCAACAATTCGCTGCGATATCGCTTTTTAGAGTGCTTAATTCGCCTCGTGTTGCGGTACAATTTATAATTAAGCGTATACTAAAGAGCAATCGAACTGAAATCTGGTACATCAGCAAACATGCTGGTATCATCTCTGTATCAGACCGAAAATTTATCACTGCATCCTCGTATAAAAAAATTACCGACCCAGTGGATCGAACTGTCGACTCGTGAAAACACACCTTTAGGTACTCAATAAATATTACAAAGACGGTAATTGATTGATGTTTGAAAGAAAACTGATATAAAACATTTCTACTTACACAGACTTTAGACTCTGATAGATAACCTCTTCTTCTTTACTTCTCATTTTATGTGCAGTGAATCCTCTAAAACATAACCATTAATGAAATTATCTGAACATATACATTCAGTTAATTATTACCGAACATTATATTTAAATGTACGTGAAACAAAATATTTAACTTCACAAATCATTACTAAAAAATATTCGACAATACACTTTTTTATTATTAAAAATAACTATTGTATAGTAAGAACATTAGATTATAAAGAATAATCAAAAAACTTTAGTGGAAATAAGAAATACATTAAGATTTTAACACCCTAGACAATCGAGCGTGTTATAGACAACCGACCGTGTTAGCGATATAATTTTGTGATTAAAAATTTAAAACTATACGCTCTAGTTCTTAAATAAAACATAAAGTACATTATTATTAATTTTAATTAATAGAAACAAAAAACTAATCTATTTGCAAATATATTTCTTACTTTATTATTTATTTGAGTGTTTTACTAATTAGAGAATTTTAATATATTTATTTACTCGTTATACAGGTTGTCCACGATTAAGTTAAGCAGACACAACACAAAAATGATTGAATTGGATAACTGGCGATATTTTATTTAAAAAAATCTCCTACGCAGAAAAGCAACAGTTATTGAGATTTCGTATAAATTAGCGTGTGTCGCCACAGAATGGTTTAAATGCAAATACACGTACTCTACTATTTTATATTACCAGCTGAAGATAATTTGATTTGATATTTTATCAATTATCATCATCCATTTTTTTTTACATTTACATTATCATTATTGGAATGAGCATTTTGATGACTTTTAGAAGAACGACTCTTTCTACGTGATCTAGTAGGATTAAACAATTAATGAATATGTAAGATACTTACTGAATGCGTGATCGTAGTGCTTTAGGACTCAAAGACAACTTCGATAATGTACAAAGCACTTTATGGAAGTTTCCTAGTTCAAACAGCATTACATCTTCAAATACATCACTTTGTTTAAGCCCAAAGTTATCAGCGCACGTTTTCAGGAATAACCTGATGTTTTTCAAACACAAAAACTAAAACATTTTCCAATATTGAGAAATCAAATGAAAAGGCTGATATGATTGGAAATTAGTAGATTTGAACAAGTCATCTAAGCTATTTAATGAATGAAAAAGACATACAATTGAATAGGAAAAGTATAAAAACTAAGCCTTACTTGCGCCATTGAAGGTTTCAAGTTGACATCTTTCATATCAATACATCCGGGATCGATTTTGTTTAACAATCTACACAACATCACACCATCACGCAATATATTGGCTAGGTCAATCACACAGCTATCTGATGCATTTGCTTTATGATCCTGTCGGATCATGCCCCAATTTGTAAGCCATTGAGAACATTCACGCCAAAGCTCATCATTTGATGATGATGTTACATCTTCAACGGACGCCATTGCTTTCTTGTAAAAGCTGAAAATATAATATCTATATAACTAATATAAGTATAAATTTTAGAAATTTATTAAATATTAATTTATATTCAAAGATTCCATGAGCAAACTTTATAGAATAGGTAAGCTTGACAATTTCCCTTTCAATCGGTTCCCATTACCTAATAAACTGCTGCATATCTAAGTAAAGTAGCAAAAAAATTCTATCAAGCTTTTCTTTATTGTGCTATGTTGTTCTAAAACTTCTAGTTTTGGATATTTTTGAAACGGATAACCACCGCGTTTCCTATATTTTTTGGCTACGAGAACTAAAATATTCATGTCTTGTAACTGCACAAATGCCAAATTAAGCTTTGTCTAGCAGTCGTGGTGATGTTAAAAAAATACATTTAGTTTAAGAAAAACAATATCACTGATCTCTTATCTCTAACCAAAATATAGATATAAAAACATAAATAGCATAACGCCAAGAGTTTGGGTTTTAAACATTTATGTTGATAGTGAATATTTTAAATGCTTTAATTGTAAAACAATAGCAACAGTCTAAAATAATGTTATGCTTTCTATAAATTGTTAGCTCGATTGTTAGGTGGTTCATTTTAAATGATTAAAATTAAACTAAAGCATGTATTTTTAAACTGTAATTTCAAATTAAATGTTTATGCGTTTCCATAATAAATATCTGATCATAGATCATATTTATATACATATATTGTTAGTACCAGACCAGTAGTAAATTGTATAATACTTCCAAACTATTGTTAAAAAAAAACTTACATTTATGTATTCGTAAAACGTGATTTGAATATTTAATATATTCTCAACATAATGATCAATTTTAATTGATTAAATTACAGCTAATTAATTCATGTTAGTATTTACTTATATGGTTTGTTATAAAATGGCTCTAGTAAAATTTTAAAAGGTAAATCTTGGATGAAATAAAAATTATACTGTAAACTGTAAACAAATGTTATTTATTATTGTCAATTGTCAGTGTCTAAGATATAGGCGTTATCCTTCTACAATATCAGATCAGTTGAACTGATGTGACATGACTCCTGCCGCTCACCTTACTTGCGTTTTCTATAAAATAATTATCATTGGCTATAAAACATTCTGAGGTAATTTCTCACTTAAAAGGACCGTGCGTGGCAGGTGAGTAAAATTACTGATATTTCCTGAAGAACATGATGCCTAATACAAGAAGAAATATAAGGCAATATCCTTCTACGCGAAATATCGGCCTGTCTGTCTTTCACGCACTTTCGTTTTAGATATTTGAATTACAGTTAACTGACAAATTAATTTTAAAATGTTTCATAGCAAAGTTTCAGTACTTTCTTCATAGATAGCAAATGATAATTTTGACAGTTTTTATAGAAAACGCAAGTGAGGGGAGCGGTAGGTGATCATGTTACATCAGCCCAGCTGATCTGAATTTGTAGAAGGATAACGTCAATTATCCGCGTTCAGTATAGGGTAGATTACAAGATATAGATGATATTAACTCAAGAAGTCATGAGTTCAAATCCTAGTCCTTTTTTAAGCCTATAATCTATGTATAATATCAGTATTATATAATTATTACATAATAAATGTGATGAAGAATTATGTAAAAAATATTCAGGAAGGTACCTATACCCGTGGAAAGATCATTATTGATTACCCCAGTTTAACTATATATCTAATTAATTAACTATTAAAGGCCAAGGGGATTCCGTAATTCCGTACTCTCACCACTTTTTGACTAAGGCGAATAGCAGCAGAAGTAAATCCCCATCTTTGACGTAACGGAGAAGTTGAATTACACCACTTTTATAAATATTTTTGTTTACTTTTGTTATTTTTAAATTTTAACATAACATGTGAACAAGTGAATTCTGGTTGAGCGTGAGCATGGAAATGATTTTTGATCCATCTATATTTAGCAATATTTTCCAAACAATCACTAATGGTTCGGAAAATACTTTGTTTTTGGCAAAATGTCTGGTTCAGTAAAGTTGATGAACAAAATCATTGTCTTTATAAACATAAAGACAATGGTAATATAGTAAACTTTTTCTCTAAAATAGTTTGTGAAATACCTACATGACTGTTTCGGGATATGTGAACCAAACGTAGTGTTGTTTGTCATATGTATTTAAAATATCAACCAAAATATTAGCATAAATGTGTTGATGGCAAATAAATAAAATTAACACTCGGGATCTGAATACAAAGTACCAACAATTTTAGGCAGCACCTCACGGTAGGGAAAGAATAAATGCAAACAAAATACAAGGTTTATTATTTCTCTGTTAGGTTAGGTACTGCCTAAACCTGTTCGTGCAAACGGCCATTACTCTAATTTATCTAAAATGGTATAATAACCTTATCAGCATTGACAGTACTGTCATTAAATTGAGCGTTGCGCAAAACCATGAAGTACATAGTAATTTTTCGAAAATTTCGATGCAATTTTAAATAAATAGAAGTAGTGTGCACCTCATAGCCACATAGGTAATAATAACTATTAATCTAGGTATTCCAATTATGCACTGTCAAGAACACTATTTAAATTTAAAAATGTGGCGCTTGGACGGTTTTCATTCATAATATTGGAAAAAATAAAACTTAATATATATAGGATTTAGCTGGAAATTTGTGTTAATCATATGTTGTCAGATGAGGATTCAAAATTCCCTTTGACTGTTCCGTTAATTTGTAAATTTTGTAGTAAAATGTACGGGAATATTTCAATATTTAACTGGCCAATAGCCACCGTGGTTCATAATCATTGTGATATTTACAGAATTGTCTCAACAGTGTACTTTCTATCTATCTATAATTACAAAAAAAAATGTAGAACACTTTTCGGTAAGTTAATGAGTTAGCATACTATAAGTACCTATCTATACTTAATTAAATTTAACACTGACTTTTTTTTAATTTTTAGGCAATAGAAGACGAATTCACATTTGCCAGTTCATTGTGTTACAGAAAAATCTATTTGTTCAAAATTTACTTATATGCAAATATTTTTATAACAAAATGTCAAAAAATGATACAACTTCGCATTCAGAAAATTGTCAATGTGATATCTGCTCAAATAACGACAAACATGGAAATCTACAATTACTTCTTGAAGGAATCGAACGGAAATCCAAAGAAGAACAATGTACATTGAGTGTTGCTACTGCTACAACGTCACAGATAGAAGCTACAAGTTCTTCAACATTGCCCGAACAAAAGGCTCACGAGAGGCAATTTAAATGTACTAACTGTTCCAAGCAGTTTCGACATAAAGGAGATTTTAATAAGCATATGCGAATTCATACACGTGAACGACCGTTTAGTTGTACACAATGTTCGAAACGGTTTGCACACACATCAAACTTGCATAGACATGTACGATTACACAGTGGTGATAGGCCTTTTGTTTGTAGACCATGTGATAAGAGTTTTAACAGAAAAGATAAGTTGGATAGTCATAGACGTAGCAGATTATGTAGGAGGAAACGTAGGGAGCAGCATATCCAAATTTCCGAAAATAAAAAGAACTAAGTAAACTGCTGGCCAAAACAAGCGGTTTGGACCAGATTTTGCCTTCATTTCATCCTGAAATATTTCAATAACTAGAAGAGATACGGACATGCATTTTCGGGAGAGTAAAGACCAAATTTTTGTGATTAGATTTTTTAAATTAAATGGTCGCTGAAATTTAATTATCAATAGTTTTGTTTACAGCCTGTAAATTTCAGCGGCATTTAAATTTAATAAATCGGCTCTCATGGCTCTAATAATTAGAAAAATGTTGTCTTTAAACTCCCGAAAACCGCATGACCGTATCTCTTTTAACTATTGAAATATATCAGTTTGAAATGAAGACAAACTTTGGTCCAGTTTAGTTGTTTTGGCCAGTAGTTTAGTTCAATCAATAATATATATAAGAATATAATTGAATTATTTGTATGTTTTCATTAAAATATAATCCAGTCCGCTTCTTCCATAACAAATCCTGCTCCAGATCCATCAGTACCGTAAAGAACCGACAGAATGTTTCTATTAATCTTACCAGAATTGTCGTTATGCGCGGACATCCAAGCCTCTAGGTTAGTTCTGATGAGTAACCTCACTAAAACTTTCAAAATAATGTTATTGTGCATTGATCGATAAACAAATTATCAGGAGAAATTTCACTCTATTTTCGGTGTGCTCGGTGGATAAATTAGTATTATATAAGGATAAAGTAGGACGATTTGCAACATAATTGATGATTATTCTAGTCCTTTAATCATTAAAAGGTGATTAAACCATTAGTCATTAAGTAGTAGGATCAGTAATTTATTTACTAACAGATTACTAAGTCCTTTATAGTCATTAACAGACTGACTAGTCTTCTAACCCAAGAAAATGTGACAACACTAAATTGACTATTCATTCATTATATCCAGCCAAAATTTGAACCGTAAGTCCGGTTGGAACAACGAACTAGCAGTAATCCTCAGTTCTAACTAGTTATTTTTGCTGGTACAACTGCGCATGTGTGTCAGTAATATTACTGGAAATTACTACCGGTTGAAACGAACTTATAACTATATACTATAAAGTTTGCAGCGTTGCATACCAATAATTTTATTGCATATTTGTTTTGTTCTACGTTTAATTAAAACAGACGTTGCAAGCGAATAATTATGTTGTTATTATAGCTGTCTTTTTTCTACGCGTTCTAATTAACATCTCTCTCTTTCGCACTGAATTCAATTATGGCGACATAACAAAGGCATTTTTATTAATGAAATGTTTCATCTGTTAGTTCGTATATCAATGAATCTAGAAAAGACAATAAAACATTTACCTAGCTTTTGTCTTTGTAACATGAGATTTTTAGGATATGGGCACAATAATTTTAAATGACATTTTGAAATATTTATTTTTTCAATACCAACAATGCAACATTAAATATAAAACGTGTTAAACTAACTAAATAATATACCCTGTGTCCTATTTTCGTTGCAACAATCTTACGTTAAGATAAACAGGGTGTTTCATTTCAAAAATACCAATTTAGTCCCAATCTTAGAAACGGCGGTGCACCAATTTTGTTTTTATCAAGTAAGTAAGAAACAAATGAACCTAGATGAATTGTGTTTGTGGCATTAAAAGTTTCACAAAAAAAGTGGCATAGGGTCGCAAAAAACGCAAGTCTTTATCTTCATTAACAGCGAAGATACCTTGCATTCAACCAAAATAGGACACAATGTACCTATACTGAATATGCACTATATGTAGTATAATAATTCTGGAAATAGAACACATTTTGTGCGTATTAAACATTTTTCACTACTAGACGGGATCTAATATCTTGATCTAGGAAATGTAGAATTAGACTTAATGTTAATTCCATCAACAGGTTCCAAACGTCTCACACCACCGACAAGTCTTTCTGATGGTATAACAGTCCTGTCTTCTCTTGTGCTTTTACGTCTGCTAGGATTAGTGCTTACATTTTGGACTTGTACATCGTTTATTTTCACTGCTTTGCGATATTTGTACCTAGAAAATGAGTAAAAGTGAGTATAGAGCGCCGGTGTGGCGTGCGGAGAAATTAGAGATCAAGGAAGCTATGTTCACAAACATAAATAATTTTGCTGACAGACATTTAAAAAAATCACTTATTTACATCTAAAATAACCCAAACCATGTATTTCCGGTGAAAATATTTTGTTTTCATGAAACCAATTGCTTCTTCATATACTTACCATCTTATATGCAATATGTTTATTGCATATGGAGAGCTAATAAATAAAAATTGAACTAGAATATACACACACAATAATTACCACCAATATTCAAAGGCTAGAGTAATACAAGCCATTGCAATACCAATAAAAATTACGATAAACACTCCGCCAATATTCTGAATGCTTATACCATCTGATTGATCTTCGGTTTTTTCACAATTCTTACGTTCTGGATTTTTCGACCACCATGACTCTTTGAGACGCTCTAATTCACGACGATTGAGTAACTGGAGTATTCTAAAAATGTATATAAATTCTATCATTTAAAGGTTAACGGTACAGTTGTTTTTGATTCTAAAATATTGTAACAGACAAGAGAAAATGAACACATGTTGGCAACACCGCTAGGCGTCTAGTTGCAATCACACCAGAGCAGTCTTTGTCATACTCGAGCTGGTTAAATAAAGCGCGAAACCCGAAAAACGTTACAATATCTTAAAAAAGATGCTTTTATTAAGTAATAAACTCCGTAATAGTTACAACCAATTTAAAATGCTTACGCAGCATTGAACTGGTCTTTTAATGGCGAACCTTGTTGTACCGCAATTGCATACGGCTTCCTAGAAAATTCCTCACCAACCATTGTTAAATCACAGTTGGTTAATTGCAGATATTTTATATCTGATGCATCACCTATATAGGCGAAACCTGTAATTCAAGAAATATATCATACCAACCTTTAAAAGGCAGAGGATTGTCAAGAAATTATTTGTTATTATTTACCAAACGAAGAAGTCTTTCGTTTGTACCTTCAGTTGATGATTTTGATTGTCGCACTCTTTCGACCGCTGCATCTAAAGATTCAGGTAGACCAGCTTCCTGCATCGCTTGCCACATTTTTGTGTATTTATCTGAAACTGGATAATCCCATACAGCCAACTTGGCTCTTTCCACTTCTGTGAGACTATCATTTAGGCTCATATCTTTCCATATTCTAGAAAATGAAACAACGGATCATCCCAATGCAGAGGTAAAGTTCTTTTGTATTTCACGTACTCATAGAATTTTCCTTCAATATCGGCCATTCGTTGAAAATAAACCATAGTCGCAGATCCATTAAGCGGTGCATATTGAATTTTATATTGCTTCGATAAATCGTCCAATGATTCGATTGGTGTGTCCAATCTGGATACTGTCAGAAATGCTGCTAAATTCGCTGTGTATGAGGCAATAATGATAAATCCAAACAACCACCACGTTGCAGCAACAAGCCGGCCGGATAGATTTTTAGGAGCCTCTCCACCACCTTGCGGTGTGAGCGATGTCATACAGAACCATAAACATTCCTTCAAATTGAATTCGCGTTTTTCTTCGTCGTCTTTGTATTTCTCGCGATTGTTTTGGTAGCTGTAAGGTGACCATCGATCGAATACCCACATCAAAAAACTGGAAATAAGTGAACAAACGAAAAAAAAAATCAAAACAGACACAAAACACAATTACATTGTTGTTCATATTTGTTCAAAAGAAAAATAAAATTCAAATTAAAACTATAAAAGTAAATTTGGCAACGTTGAAAACCAGTCTAATTAAATCAGTGCTTATAGCACAGTATAATAAATAATACAGTATTCTGACTTTCACGTTTGCAAGCCGTCCTGCGCATCTCGTCGCGCATGCCGCCATTATGGGTTACAACGTCAAAATAATCGCATAGACGTAGATAGATACCGTTCACTCCTGTGTTCAATATATAGTTCATTGTCGGCGTGTACGAGATAAATAAATATTGTGTTTAAATCTAAATCTGTGTTTTTGGTATAGTGTTCGTGAGAATTAAAAGGATTTTATTTTTATTAATGAATAATCACGGAGGACATGTGTGTGTTGCAAAATGTTGTCCCAATAAGCGGTACACTTGCTCTAAACATTTTTTTCGCTTCCCCAAAGATCCTGTTAGGTGAGTAATAAGTAAAAATTAAGATAAATACTAGATAATTTTACGTTTATAACAACTATTTGTATAACCATAAAATTTATATTACGAAATGACAGTATCTAATATGTTTTTAAACTAAATACAAGTGAAACACAAGTTGTCGCGTGGCTAGTTGTTATTTTATTGACAATATCATTATAAAGTTTCAAGAAGTCTTTGCCAAAATTTGCCTTTAAAGTTGCTGTTGTTGTAATTTGTGAATTAAACTACCCGTTTAACTCACTACAACGATATTCATAATAAACCATGAAAATTGAAATAAACGCGATTTATTAATAAAGAAAAATAACAAACTAAATACAAAACTGAAACGATTTTAACTGACCAATATAATATAGAAATTGAAAACTAATCAAAAATCTGACAATCTTATTTTTTTTTTGACAATAACAACTTTTTCCAATAGTTATTATTATTGTTATTAAAAATCACCCAATCATGTCAACATTTAACTGATAACACCACTCAAGGTTGTTTTCAATCACTATGACACACCACAAATATTTCTGAAATTGACAGCGATATTATTATGCACTTAAATATTTTTACAAAAATAAAAATACAGTACTGTGGTTAGAAACCAAAAACTATAATTATTCTTAGTCAGGACCTGACTTGTAACCCAATGCTGTACTTTATGCTGTGCTTATAGTATATAAACATTATTCTATGGTGCTTATTGAGCTTAATTAAAATAGTTATTTTTATTTATTTTTTATAAATCTAGTAGTGAGAGGTGTGTATAAATATATCGTCTAAATTTTGTATAAGTTACAATACCGAATAAAATGTTTGTTAATAAAATAAAGTAATTTGTTTGGACCCGTTGACGTTGGTTAAAAAGATCTCCTGTATTTCATTAAATGGTAGTTAATAGCTTAGAGTCCTGTTGAAAGTATACTAAATATTTTATTATATTATACTACTATTTGCCTGTAGTAAAGATAAATGATAACATTTGGTTTTGCCTTATTGTTGATATGCACCAATTTAAGTAAAGATTTTTAGCAAGGTCCTTCCTTACCTAGTGAAAAAATAAGCAGCTAAGATACATAACCATACTTCGCTCTCCAATACAGTCAAAAATTTAAACAGTGAAGTGGGCGTTTCAGGCAATTTCATCAATATAGTTATTCCAACTAAATCATAATACGGTACTGTAAAATCGATAACATTTTCACGTTCAGCCATAACAGATATCGAACCAAGACCGATATCAGCTTTTTTGTCTATCAAGTCCTAAAATATAAATCATTTTAAGGAGGATGAGGCTCAACTTGTAATTAACTAAATTTATATATACAGGGTGAGTCAAGCAATACGCGTCGGTCTATTGTATCAAAACTGCAGCAAATTTGATTTTTTACATTGTAAGTATATAGGGCGACCCAAAAAAGATATACCTACATATCAAAGGTAAGTTTTTTTTTATAGATCATCCTGTATTTAAGGCGATATCTTAATAATTCTTTAAAAATAAATGAGAAATGGTAGAGAATGCCTCTGTCTCTTACGGTTTTCACAAAAATCATCAATTTGTGAAAATATAACGTCAAATCAAAAATGTTAGTCAGCTGATGTTCTTTATATTAATAAACAAAACACAGTTAACTTCAGATTGGAACCCCAGCGCAAAAAAATGAGCTATAAAGTAATACATTGAAAAACAAAAGCTCAAAAATACTAAAAACAAAGAAAATTGATTTGTTCTGTAGGTATAATATTAAGTACCTTGATAATGCCATTCCATTTACCATTTTCATCCATGTTGCCAAATTTTCCATCAACAACTGCTTCAATTTCATAATCAAATGTTAGAATATTCGCTATTTCATTTAGTAGATCGATACAGTAGCCCTTAAAGCCTTTTGGGGCTTTTTCATCTCTAATTATGAATGGATGTTGCTAAAAAATATTTTCTTAAGAAGCGAGTTTTGTTACAATACATTTAAGTAAATAATGAAATGGTTTGTATATGATTCTATTATTCTACGGTATCACCAAAGATTAATGTACACATTAATCATTGGTATCACTAATTAAAAATCAAATAAGTACTATTCAAGGCAATAGTCGAAACTTACAATAATAGTCGATATTTTATAAACAACATCCGCCGTTAGATTCTTCAATATTTGCTGCTCAGTAATAGTTAAATTGTTGTCGAAACCTGCTTGCCAATATCCTAGAAATTGTGTCTTATCCGAAGAACCTGCTCTTACAGATACGGAACTCAACTGCATTTGGAATTCCATATAACTTTGTCCATTCGAAACTATATTAATTGGACCATAAGTTGGCTTTTCCGTGGGAATCTCTTTCGCCTGTGTAGTAAATCAAATACTTAAATGTTCCTAATGCATTGTAAACTTACTTTTTCAAAATACTTTTTTAAATTAAGCCCTATTCGTTTTGGACTATTTTTACCGTCATAATCATCGCATGTGACGTAATTTGTATTGCCACTGCGTTGCCATGCGCCATCTAACAGCATTTCTCTGCAAAAATACATCCGAGAAATGTTTCGATGGTAAGTGCGATAATACAACTGACACTGAACTTACTTTACAGCTAGAAATGAGTACAACACCAAGTCAAAATAAAATGCTGACGCTATTTCTGGTTTTCCATTTAGTTGATAAGATGTTATTATAGTTCCTAATCGATCTTGGTAGGCAGAATTTACTAAAGGTTTCGCAAAGAGGATCGATGCATTTCGAACATTTGTTTTTAACTCTTCTTTGTCCTTGAAACAAATAATTATTTTGTAATGCCGCTTACTTACGATACGCCTTAACGAGTCCAAAAAAGTGACTCCTACTTTCGTGGTTGCAAGCCCGGAAAAGCGGCAATTGTGAATGAAACACGCAGCAGATTGGAATATCCAAGGACATAGGATGAATCATGAGTCCACCATTACAACCCAGAATATCGTCATGCACAGCCATCAGCAAAAAGCTCCTGCAGCGAGCAGTAACGTTCAATTCTTTTCAGTACTTACATAGAGAAAAAGACCTCCGAAGTTTGTCGTGTGCAATTGTACAAAGATTATTAACAGTCGATAGTATTTCTTTGCCGTTTCGTTGTTTCTTATTCAAAAATGGTTAACAACAAATAGACAAACTATTAAAGTCAAAATTCAGGCATACCATATCAGTATTATTATGGAATAAATAGGTAATGATTGCTCACCTGTGTGATGGCATGCCACGCGAATTTTCTGTTGAATAAATTTTCGGAGTCAGCTGCGTCCAGTACTCGTTTAATATTATCTAGGCCTGCTAAAATAAAGAAATTCTTCAAGTCCAGTTTGGTAAGATTTTTTAATTGTGAACTGATCTGTCTGTCGTCTAAATTAATTTCGTCAATTAGGTGACGTGTGGCTATATTTTGGAGTAGAGATTTGTATTTGTGGTCCATAACTACAAGGTAAAACTTTTGTTAGCTAAATGTAGATTTTTGACAAAGAATATTCATCATTTTGAATTAGTAAGTATTGAAACTCAAGTGGTCTTTCAACTTTTACAACCTATCGCATTAAAATCTAGCATTTTAATACTTTAAAATAATTTTAATACCAATCGTGTGTTAAGCGATAGAAAACTATGAGAGAAAAATAAATAATTAGGTATATATTAATTTCCGTACCGAATGTATTATCAAACAAAATAGCTGCATTAGTGATATTTTGTTGTAGCACCAGAGTCCTCACTAGTTCTGGAATAATGTCTGCTGGCGAACATATTTGTATCAAATAATCCCTTTCGTTCTCATCAATGTTACGCCATTCCCGTAAATCACCCTCTTGTGCAAAAGATGCGCTCATTGTTGGTAAGGCTAAGGCAGCCGAAAATGCTTTCACCGTTTCAGACGCCAGACCAGACTTGGTAAAGTCCAGCATTAAGTTTGGATAAGCTTGTGTTTCCAACATATCCCCATATGCGTTGCATACTAAAAATAATGATTTTATATCAAAAGAGCGAGTTAATTTTTAATATAAAAAAAAGTGTGCGGTAAAATGTAGAGATCGAATAATTGAAAGTTAACATCTAACATAATTTAATTTATTTACGTGAGTCTAGTAGGTTTTGCGCATCAGTTCTATTTCCAACAACTCTTCTTAAGTCAACGCTTAAGCCTAATTTGTTATTTTTCTTAATATACGCTAAAGCGACTTCCACGGCCTTATCGGCAATTGCATTACCTTCTTCATTTACATAAACTAAAAATGTAATAATTAAAATTAAACACCAAAAAATGTGTACGGCGAACATGAATAAAACTTACGAACGTTGATGTTTTGCGTTGTCTGACTATTACATTCAAAAACAAAACCAAATACAAACATGTAAATAAAATAAGAGTAATAATAAATAGTTTTAAACATTATTAAATACTGGCAAGTTGTTTTTTTACTAATAATTTAATTCGTTTTATAAGTATGTCGGACTGTCTGATTGAGTATTGGAACTGATCATCGATTGGAAATATTTACATGAGCGTTGTTCGTTGTTACTTTGGAGATCCGACACTGTACACATGAAAACACTTATATCATATATCACGATATATTTTATTAAATTGATGAATATTTCCTTGATGCGGAGGATATCTAATAGTAGGTATAGAATACTTGGAAAATTTGAAACGATTCAATGCAATCGATAAATCAATCCACCATTGAAACATGTGAGCGATATAAAAAACATTTCATTGCAGAGTAGTTATTACGCGTTGATTTTCATACTATATCGGTTTGATAGTGTAAATTACAGCATTTTAATTTTTAACAAAAACCAGGTTTTCAGAAAATATTCATACACACCTGAAACGTTTGTTTAGGTATAGTTTTATCCAACTTTTTTTAACATAAGAGCCACTGACAAATTTACATTTTTCAATCACGCAGTGGCTTTTATTATTAATACGAAAGGATTATTTTTAATTGCTTAACATTCAGCATTTTAAATAGTGGCGAAATACCCAAATAATGGGCTTTAATTTAGTATAATAATTGGACCCTCATAAATACGCAAAATTCTCTTATATTCACTAACTAAACGACTCAAAACTGCAAAAAACCGTAAAACCTCCAGCTATTCAAAGGTAGCCAATGATAATTTTGACAGTTTAACATTCCTCATATAAAAAGTTCAAGTGAGGTGAGTGGTAGGTGATTATATATACATGATTATACATACAGATGTTCTGATCTGTAGCTGTGACTACCGGTTGAACATAATGGTGAGTTTACACATGCATCATGCATGTATTCAATGGCGCCAATAATACTGGCGCGCCAGAAAATTAAGTTTGCACGTATCGTGTAAACATCGACGTACATAGAAGTTCAAACTTTGCATGCATATACCGTGTAGTCGTCTACCATCAGGCCTGTCATTGAAATAGAACTGGTGCGACCACTGGCGATACTAAATACGTGAATGTGTAAACACACCTTACCACATAACCCAAACAGTTAAATATGACATGTATTATGTATTCATTCGATCAAAATCATCTGATTTCCAATATATCTGATTAAGATATTATGTGTTTATTTTTATCTGATCAAAATTATATATAAATGTAGGTAACATAATATTAATTATTTAAAACTGATAATTATAAAACATGGATACACCGATAACTGCTAACCCAACCCAAGAAGACAAACCAAAATCCGACAATTATGCAAAAATACTTATTATTGGCGCTGGAATGGCCGGTTTAAGTGCAGCATTCCATTTGGTGAAAAATGGTTTCACAGATTTTAAAATAATAGAAGCGAGAGGTCGGATAGGCGGCCGAATATTACAGATACCAGTGGGACAAGATAAAGTTGAATTAGGCGCTAACTGGATTCATGGTGTTTTGGGTAATCCGGTATATGAATTAGCCATGCAATATGGTCTTGTTGATATTATGGCGACTCCGAAACCCCATAAGATTATTGCATCAACAGAGCAAGGGAAACAAGTTCCTTTTAAAGGTAAATTCGGTTTATATTTGTAAGTGTACCCAACATACTTAAGTTGTTTTTATTGTTTTAGTTTTACATGAAATATACGAGGCCTATCTCTGTTTCTTACATCGATGCGAAGAATATTTCATTTCGCAATATCTACCACCTGCAGGCATTGATAGTGTGGGTGAGCATATCAAATTAGAGGCCAGTTTATATTTAGACCAGTTCAAAGATCCTAATGAAAGACGTTTACGTGAATTATTATTTGAATGTTTATTGAAACGTGAAGCATGTATATCGGGTTGCGATAATATGGGTGAGATAGATGTGCTAGAGATTGGCAGTTACACGGAATTACAAGGCAAGATAACTAATAATTTTATCTTAAGTGATAATAAATATCGCAATAATTCCAAAGTATTTATCTAAGCAGTACCTACTCAATCTTTACATAGGTACGTTACTACTGTCTTGGTGGAAGTTTAATAAGTATGTAGTATGCAGCCCGTTTCAAGGAATATAAGCAAATTTGATGTAAAAAACCTGAAATGTATTCTATATTATAATACATTATTTATATCTAGATTAAATGAAAACGTCTAACCTAATTTGCGGACCTGTTAATGTGTGTCAGCCTTGTAAGAATAATCCTCGGAAGGAAGTATCTAGCGTATGGATTTTGTTAATCTAATTTTTGTAGTTTGGTTGCTGCTTGTTAAATAATAATAATATTGTTTGACTTTAATCACGAAGTCTGTACAATGCATTGAAAGAACAAAGGACTACAAGAAGTTTAAATTTTAGTTTTTTATTATGTTAAATTTGATTTAAAAAAATTCGTGAGGTCTATTTGCTCTTTATCATCATTGTTTAAGTTTTTGCTTATTGATTATTTTTCGCCCTATTAGGTTAGCATAAGTCAGGACGCAAAACAGTTCAACGGTGTTCCACTCAGAAAAATAAGTTTACAAATCGCATGGTTGATGATTAATGTATTTATGTAATATATTGAAAATATTTTCTCTTTAGGTGGAAACGTCGTTCTACCTAATGGATACAGCTCAATATTAGAGCCTCTCTCCAGACCCATTCCAAGCGACAAAATCTACTCAAAACATCCAGTGAAATTAATTAAATGGAATTGTAATCGTAGTTCAAGTTCAATTAATTCAGCAACAAATAGTACGAAATTAGTATCATGTGATAGTAACAATAGTGAATATGACTCAGATGATTCTGATCGGACTGTTGTGGAGGATGATAGTGCGCGTAGTAGTAGAGAATCGTCACAAGAAAAAGAACGGATCCCTCATAACGTTCGAGTTGTTTGTGAGAATGGGAAGCAGTTTTATGGCAATCATGTGATATGTACAATACCGTTAGGTAATAGCAGTTTCAAAAAGGAATAAACAGATTGTCCAGTAAATGCAAATTTATCAGTGTAGTTCTGTTTCAGGTGTCTTAAAACACAAAGCGACATCTCTGTTCAAACCACCACTTCCAGACTACAAATTACGGGCCATCGATAAGCTATTATTCGGTACAGTTGATAAAATTATTTTAGAATATGAAAGACCGTTTTTACATCCGAGTATAACAGAAGTGTTACTGTTGTGGGAGAAAAATGACAATAGTAATAGTGCTGACAAGGATATTAGTAAGAATTGGTACAGAAAAATTTATTCGTTTAGTAAAATCACGGAGACTCTGATATTGGGTTGGATATGTGGTAAAGAGGCAGAGTACATGGAGACCTTGTCGAGTGATGTTGTTATGGATACATGTACAATGTTGTTACGGAAGTTTTTAAATGATCCTTTTATACCAAAGCCTAAGAGCTGTGCTTGGTAAGTTAAAATTAATTAATTTCCATAACCGTGTTGAGATGGTGTTCTAAATGATTTTTATTTTTAAAATTTAGCACAAGTTGGTTTAGCCAGCCTTATACACGTGGTTCCTATACAGCCATTGCTGTGGGCGCATCGCAAATTGATATTGAATATTTATCGCAGCCGTTATATGCAGATGAAGACGAAACGAAGGTATTTATTATTTGAACATGTTTCAGTGTAATTCTTTGCCTGACATATTGTCGATTTTGTAATCAAATTTAAACAATTTTAGCCTGTACTTTTGTTTGCTGGCGAACATACGCACAGTAATTTTTATTCGACAGTACATGGCGCATATTTGACGGGCAGAACAGCGGCACAAACTATTTTAAATAGTGACATACCAAAAGAGATCGTGGTAGATTGTGAAGAAGAGACGGATTTAAGCTCGTGGATTCAAGGTATTAACCTTGGCTAACAAGTAACTATTATAGAATAACACTTAACATCGAGTTCATAATGAATTTTGTATTATTATATTGATTTGTGATAATTTCTCACGAGTAAGTAGATGGCTTAAGAATAGCACAAGTAATTCATGATGCAACTAAATATTGAGTATTACAATATGGTATTTGCCCAAATACTTTTATTAAGTATGTGTATTATAATTTTAATATAAGAGAAAAAAGTTTATATTATTTTAAGAATTATTTTGTTTTTTATTTAAAAATATTGTAAAATATTTTTTAAATGTGACGCTTGAAAACTAGTCATTTTTAATAAATCGTTTTAATAAACCAAAATGTGTTTCACTAATTTTAAATATACCCGAATATACCTAACTGTGCTTTTGATTTTTGAAGTTTGTATCAAACAACACTAGTCTTCTTTGAAGATTAATAATAGCATACATTAAAATGCCAACGTGCCGAGCCAATCAGAGGCACAACACCAAACAAATCTAATATAATATTATACAAGTCAAAATAAGAAAAAATAGTATGTAATGTGAAAAAGTGATACAATTAAAAGGAAAATATCTAAATTGAAATAGTACGCAATTTGAAAAAGTAATATTAGATTTGTTTGGTGTTGTGCCTTATAATATATAGTATGTATGGTAGTGGTGTATTTGTATTAATTTGTATGGTCATAGTAATTATTATTTATTATCATTGTGTATAATTTAATATATATATATATAACTAAAAATAAACTATTGAGAATAATGTGCCTTTTTTATTTCCTGACTTCCTATCTGTAATGCATAAAATGATTTTAAAATTAGATAGGTATCTTCAAATTATACATAAATATATTTGAGTATCGTTTTTCAGATATACGAAATGAAGGTTTTTCAGCTAGGTATATCAAGAAATACCTACTACAAAGGAAAGTTCAACAGACTTTCTTAGCGAACTTATCTAAAGTATTGCATAAATAAGTTTAGTAGATATTTTGTATAACTATATACTACCTTGACCAAATATGCTCCATGCTATTTAGACTACGGTTTATTTTGTACATATTTAGCATCATTTATTATTTGCTTTAGCTGTTTAAAAGCTATATAAGAGTGAAATTCCAAGATAGTGAAATTTTTTGTAATTCTTGGAATCTACAAGTTAGGCCGGAATAGGTGTAGTTAGTTAATTAGTAAAAATGCAGTCCCAGTTTCTTTTCCTAAACAAGTTAGGTTAGATCCATCAGAGCAACCCCACAATATTATATGGTTTTTGACATATGACAATAGGTACGATATTAAAACATTGCGATGGATTTCTCAAGGAAAATAAATAGAAAAAAGCCAGATATTTAATGAAATTTTTTTATTTAATACATACCAGGCACTCTATACAAAAATTCACCATCAGAATCATAATAACAGTCATTTAATTTGTACAATGAGTCTTTTTTATATAACTTTTTTGGGATTTTAATATGTTCGGGGTAAATTAAATGTGATTCATCTTTTCTTGATATTTCTACCACCCCTTTTTTATTACTGGATTCGTATTTTTGCAATGCACCACTATTTAAGTCATCTATGTTTTCTACTGAAATAACTGGTGTTTCGGATCTATTTTCTCTATTAGTATCTTTAATGGTTTGTAACATTAATTTTTCATCGACCTGTAATCTACATTCCCTTGCATTTATTAATCGATTTTCTATCTCTGATAAAGTTAGTAATTGGTTTCTTCGTATTAATGGCTTTTTCTTCCTGTCTATATTATCACTTTCTTCTGGTATATCTCTACTCTCATTTTGATTGCTTGCGAGATTATCAGAATTTTTTATTTGTTCGTAACTCTCAATTATTTGAGAAAATTCACCTTTCACTTTGCTTTTGTTAAGATCTATTATTTTTCTTTCTGGTATTAGTTTTTCATATGAAGTATTTACATTTAGTTTTCTATTAGTAAATTTTTGTAAATGGTTTTTTAAATTCTCAGGTAAGTGATTTAATTTCCCTTTCTTGAAATCTTTCCAATTTGTCTGTACCGTTTTATCATGATTTCGTACTCTGGATTCATTGTTTGGCGTCCACTTCGCTTTAATAATTTTCTACAATGATTAGATAGGCATTTAAGTAAAGTCCATTTATTATAAACTGGCTTCATACTTACATTTATAACTTTAGGTAGTGCTGGAAAACTTTCTGACAACTTTTCTAGTGTCCACTCTTCTGGATCTTGGTTATGTAGGAATATAATTTGCTGTTTCTCCTGCCACGTTAGGAAATTTGGATAAACCTCTTTGAAGTACTTTGTTTTAACTATATGATATGGCAGACTTTCTTTCCTATCTTCCAATTCTCTAACATGCTCACGATGTGTTTTATGTACGTCCATGAAGTCACTTTCAAAATCATCGATATCCAAATCATCATCAAACTGCTCTGGTTTAATTTCTAATAACTTTGTGCGAAGATTTATACCAGGATTTTTGTGAACGCGAGTTGATAAATTTTGTACAAATATATTCGATAATAAATCATAGAATTGTCCATGTAATAAATTTATGCGCCTTAAATTATACATCTCGAAAATAAATGTAAAAAGTAAAACCAAAAACCTTGGTGGGTTTAATTTATAGGTTATTTTTTGGAAATTCTTTTAAGTTGGGATATAAAATGAATAGCTATTTGCGCCGGTAAACTCAAACGTGAAGTCAGTTCTAATCGCGTTGATAAAGATTGGATGGGTGAGCGGTGTTTCCGGACAAGTCGGTAGACTGCCTATGTCGACGTCCGTGTTTCGGATTTCACGCTAAACTGTAGGTCCATACTTACGCTGGCTGGATGTCAATTCCATGACAAGATGCAAATAATTGGAAAAAAAAGTCAGTCATAATAGAATACCATAACAAATCATAGCACCAGAGAGGTATATTTTAATATTTTTGGTTTTAATTATTTTTTGACTTTTACTCTGAAATTTATGCTGTGGATTTAAATAGCCGAAGAACCGAGAGAACGGAGGCAATTATGTGCTAATTTAGTTGGTTGTGCCTCCCTTCTATCGATAGTTCTACTGACTCTGTCATAGGATTTTTAAAAGGAACAGCTATTTACATATGCGGCATTTGACATTTGAACATGACACATGTTGAATAAAGTTTATTTTCAAAATCAGCTGTGATTATAGACAAATAATACTTTTTTCTTACAATATTTATTTAATATCTGATTATTATCCAAACAAATGTAATAATAACAATAGCAAGAGCAATCAATATGTTATATTAGAGCATCGTAAAAAACGAAATATGAAAAAAGGTGAAAAAGATTTGAGTTATAGAGCACCCGCGCGGGTGCTGTTTCGTAGTGATAGTAAATTAGAAGATCTATTGGGTTCTGAAAAAACTAAAGATATACGAAAAGGTTTGCTTGCTCTTATTATGAATACAGTAAATCTATTATTTGATTTTAGGCAAAACTACTTCACTTTTATCGTTTTTACAAGCTGAAATTACTCGGGAATATGTATTGGATAATGATAAAGAAAGATACAGTGCTAGGCGAGAGAAAATGTATTCTTTTATGAAGATACCGAATGAAGTGGAAAAATTCATGCGCTATGGTTTCATGCATTGTACTGAGAGTTTTCTATTTGTTTATACATTTTTACCTTTAAGAGTAATATTTGCACTTACGGCCCTCATAACCAGACCATTTTCAAAGTGTTTCGGGTATGTTATTTATCGAACGATCTTGTACTTCTGGACATTTTAAGTGTTTCTATAATTCTAGATTAATTGGGGATTCGAAACATAACCGAGTATTAACACCAGCAGAAGTATGTGACATATTAAAAGCTGTAATACTAATAATATGTACCACTGTCTTACTGTCTGTCGATACTAATATGTTATATCACGTCATTAAGAGTCAGTCTGTGATGAAATTGTACATTTTTTATAATATGTTGGAAATTGGTGATAGGTTGTTTAGCTCATTTGGACAAGACACTATTGATGCATTATTCTGGACAGCTACAGAACCCAGAGATAGGCGACGGGAGCATTTAGGAGTGCTTCCACATTTAATTTTTGCTATAGTTTATGTCAGTATCCTTTGTTATTCAGTGAAAGTTTAAAAATTAATTTACTTAGTATTTCATGTAGATATCTTCCTTAACGTGAGGTTAGTATTACACAGCGTTTTGGTGTTATTTCAAGCTACAACATTAAATGTGGCTATAAATGCTAATAATAAGGCCCTGCTGACAATTATGATGTCAAATAATGTAAGAATAATATTCATTTTGTTCTATTATCAAATAACTTTATTTAATAACTTATTTCCTTAACATTTATTTAAAACGTTATTCTTTACAAGATTCGAGAATTATCTGTGATTTTCTTGCAGTTTGTGGAGCTAAAAGGCAGTGTATTCAAAAAGTTTGACTACAACAATCTCTTCCAAGTTTCCTGCAGCGATGTTCGAGAACGTTTCCATCTACTCGTTCTCCTGTTCATTGTTATTCTCCAAACAATGCGTGAGTACACTTGGAAATCAGATAAACTTTGGCCACTACTACTCGATTGCATAGTAGTACTTGTAGCGGAGCTACTAGTTGATTGGATCAAACATGCTTTTATCACACGGTTCAATGAACTAAAATTGGATGTTTACCGTGATTATACAACGAGTCTAGCGTATGATGCTGCACAAACACGTCAAAAACATGCATTTACAGATCATTCGGATTTAGTCGCGCGCAGAATGGGATTCATTCCGTTACCACTAGGTGTCGTCGTGATACGTGTTTTAATCCACTCAGTGAATATAGATGGCGCAGCGGCACTAATTATATGCTTAATAGCTTATTTGTGTTTGTGGACTATTAAAATCCTTAATGGTTTGTTAATACTGGGCAGAGCGTGCGTTTTGATAACACAACATGAGCAAGACAGATTGTACAACAATACAAATCATAGTCCAGTGAATAATAATAATAATAATAATCGGACTAATTCTTCACCGTTAATGTCGCATCGATCGATGAAGCAACATGTGGATCAAATGTCTAGTCCGACACATCCCACACAGGGATTGTCTCCAGTAGTTTCGCAAACAATTAAAGCCCCACCGCCAGGTGATTTGAGTGCTGCAGCTATTTTTGCGAATAGTACCGTTGATTTAAAGAATGCCAGTTTAAATGAGGAACTGTTGAAAATTGATGGGGATGATATAAAAATTGAACAAGTCGACGAGAATGTGCGACGAAGTTTTCCTGATATAAATGTTCATGAATTAAGTAGGGTGGAGGATGTTGTTCTTGAATGTAGTGAGGGTATTAAACGCGCTGAAAGCGAACCCAATTTAAATGTTTGTGAGAAGAGTGATAGTTAGTGTAAGTTATATGCATTTTTATACAATATTTAAAATATTGCTTTTATAATTTATTTGTTATTGTTTTATGTTGAGGAATGTTTGAAAATAAATTTTTTTCTATAAAATAAACCGTATTGATAATTGATATTTCGATTGGAATTTTCGACATCAGTAATTTTAAGTATGGCCTGGTTAAATAGTAATTGTAAAAATTGGTTGAACCAAAACCATTAAAATTTGGCATTTGTTTTTCTCATTTTTTTTTCTTGTTATCGACGTTTCGACAATGGTTATTGTCTTTTGGATCATACTACATTATTTTCTAAAATTTTGCATTGCAATTTGTTGTAGGGCTAAAAACAACAAATTGTTGTAAAACTTGATATATTAGATAGATATATTTATTCACCATCTTATGTTACATAACATGTATAGTACGTCAAAAAATAACAAAAATTAATCAAAGTTACAGCAACAAAGAAAGGCTTACAAACCAATTAAAATTAAAATAGCAACAACATAAAACAAACTAAAATCTATAAAAATCTTACAATATCGCTTCTGAAATAGTCCTCAAAGGTATAAAAAGCTTGAGATATCAAAAATGTTTTAATACTTTTGTTAAACTGGACTTCACCAAGGTTCTTTATGTGAGACGGCAGCTTATTATAAAATTTAACACAATAATAGTCAGAACCTTTCCTAGTCCTCAATAGGCGGTGAAATTCAGGCAATATGTCATTGCGATTTCGTGTACCATAATTATGCATATCAGAGTGAAGAGTGAAATGCGAGGCATTGGTTCGAATGTAGCCAAGACAGTTTAAGATGTACAAGGAAGGCAAAGTAAGTAGTCCGTGTTCAACAAAATACTTTTTACAGCAGTCACGCCAACCGAGCCCCAACATTGTACGTAAACATCTCCTCTGTAGCTTGAAGATTTTCATTGCATGGGAACTATGTCCCCAGTTCAAAATACCATACGACATACGGGAAACAAAATAACCATGATATACCGTCAACAGACTGGCGATTGAAACATTCTGCGCAAGCCTTCTAATGAGATATATGACCCTGGACAGCGAGCACCCAAGTTCTCGAACATGACTCTCCCAGGTTAATTTAGGATCAAGATGAACCCCAAGGAACTTCACGCGAACATCGCTCTGAAGATCGATAGGCGCAGAACGCAATGTAAAGTTCATGCTCTGAGTTTTAGCCTGATTCAAGCTCAGTTCATTTGCCTATGTCAGTCTCAACAGCCTTAACCAACTCCCCTAAAGGGTCGTTTGGTCGATATCTAATCAGACTAGTTGTGTCGTCAGCAAAGAGGATTATATTTGACTCTTCTTGAAATTTGTATAAATCATTTATGTATATTAAAAACAATAAAGGTCCCAAAACCGACCCATGGGGCACACCCCGTCCAACCCTTCGTCTCTCCGAGTATCGTCCCCCATACAAAACGTGCTGAAAACGATCGCTGAGATAAGAGCCAATCAAGGCAACAGTGTCAACATCAAAGTTATAGTAAGAGAGTTTCTGAAGAAGTATCTCGTGTGAGACACAGTCAAAAGCCTTAGTGAGGTCATAAAAGGAAGCAAAGGTGTCACAGCCCCGCTCCATGCCATCCGAAACATATTCCAAAAGGTTATTAATTGCAAGAGTAGTAGATCTCTTATTACGAAAGCCATATTGACCTTGCATAAAGAGATTATTTGCTTCAAAATATTCAGTTATTTGATTTTTAATAATAGACTCAAAGATTTTCGAAAAAATTGGCAAGATCGATATTGGTCGATAGTTACTAGGATCATCAACCGATCCTTTATTTTTGTAGATTGGAATAATCCTTGCCTCCTTCAAGACCGCCGGAAATACAGCGTCGCCAATGCAATGGTTTATCAACTTAGTAAGCGGCACCACTAGCAGATTTTTTAAAGTCCCAATAATCCTAACATTAAGCTCATAACAATCCGAGCTTTTTGTGTTTTTCATACCTGATAGTTTTTCACGTACTTCATTAAAGGTTACCGTTCTCAAACTAAATCCAGCAGCTCTAGTGGGAGACATATATTTCTCAAAAGTGACCGATGTGGCTGGTAGCTGTTTTATGATATCATCAGCCGCAGTTGTAAAGTAGTCATTTAAAATATGCGCAGTCAAGTTCTCAGCTGTCCCGAGATTTGGAGTTGATTCCCAATCCTTGACCAGTCTCCACACAGCAGCAGGCCTATTAATAGCGGATGCAATATACTCCTCATAAGCCCTTCTTTTGGCCTTAGAAAGTTCAGCTCGATATTGTTTTTTATAGTGTCTTAAGGCGACTTTAGATACAGACTGAGAATCCGATTTATGAATCAAATGGATGGTGCATAGCAGATCTCTCATCCTGCGCAAATCATCGCTGAACCAATTTATTCGACCCAGCGCTGATCCAGCAGTGACTGTTTTACATTTAAGAGGAAAACAACTTTCAGCTGTATTTGCAATGACATTAGTAAACATTAGAAATCTACTATCAATGCTTATATTTTTATCATCGATAAAGTCCCAATTAATATTCTCGATTCGATTGTATAAGTTAAAAAGTCCGTATTGAGTTATGGGTCTGTAACTAATTTTTGCAACAGGCTCCGTCGGGGAAGTGCGCCCTTCAAAGGTGAAAGAAATGCCATCGTGATCGGACAGATGATGTAAATTAAAAGGTTTGAATGTTGTGGGGTTTACGTTTATATTTGTGTATTAACATACATGGCCTGATATTTTGTTTGAAACGACCCCCGTATTCCCAGATTTTTGGATTCTTTCATTTTTTTTTCTAATAGTCCTCTTCCTGATAAATAATTCCCCCCGAGAGTTTAGTAAGGATGCTAATGAGATTTATAAAAAAAAGTTTTGGTGAAGTGGTAAAACGTGTGTTTCAAAACCTGTTAACTGATTCTTTTTAGGGAAATACTAGATACTTCGCAAACTCTGTACTTTTTGACAAGAAAAAAAACTCATAACTCTCTCTCTGAATTTTGAGGGCCAGGGGAGCTTATTTGGACACTGTAGTGTAGGATAATTAATGATTGTTAAATGTGCGTCATCTCAAAACCAATTCTTGGTTTTAATATTGCAAAGAGAAATATTAAAGTGGAGTTTAATATTTAATAAAAATCAATTTCAGTATGAACGTACCAATGTCATTATCTAGGCCGTCGGGTTATATATACATACAGGGTGTCCTACGGTGGCAACCCATTAGATTATTTCAGAAACTACTTCGAATTGAATTTTGAAAATTTCAGTGTCTATATTGTCAAATATGCTCTACTCAAATAATATAATAGCAACGGCATAGCACTTCCGGTTATACCGGAAGTTGATGGCAACTTTGTTATTTTAAATTGAACACCCTATATATTATTACATTTTTGGATTCTAAATTAGATTTCAGACATATTTCATGTATCATGTCCTATACCTAACGTCAGTCGTTTTTGACTTATATCAAGATTTATGTCAAAATTGACAGTTTAGGACTCTATAAGAATTCCGTTTTTTCCTTGTAAATCAGTATTTAATAATTATTTTGCAGGTATTTTCTTATCAGGTGGGATTTTCTTTTTCGAATTGACAAGACATTTTCTGATTAGTTTATACAGGGTGGTCAAAAAATTATATTGAAAAAGGTTCAAGAAAAACAGTTGAAACTCAATTTTTTCAAATGGAATGGGTATATTATTATTATTTTATCTTCCTTAGCTTTACAAAATAATGCAATTTTGTAATAGGTTATCATTTTCTAAAATGCATAGTTTTCGAAATATCGTCATTTTAAATTTTTCTGCGGCCCCTACCGTTGTCTCTCTGGAAACTAGCTAATTAATTTAGTTAGCCATGAAAATAATGACATTTCTCTGAATTAGCATAAACGTCAAACTAAATACGAGTATGAAATTAGTTGTTGCTATCCAACCAGTCGTTATTTATCAATATTATTACAATAATTATTACAAAATGGAAAATATTTATTCATATGCTGATATTGTAAATGTATTATTAATCCATGGAGAATGTAACAAAGTGATTAATAGAACCTGTAGAGTATTTAACGAGAGAAACCCACATTTGCTAACAATGACTAGAGAAAAATTAAGAAGAATTTTGAGAAATCAAATACGGTGGGGGCAGTGTCATGCAAATCGACTACTACAAAAACCTGTAACTACAAATGAGGATAATGTGGTAAATGTTTTGGCATATTTTAATACATATCCTGAATCATCAGTGCGTGCGTGCGTGAACAAGATCTAGGAATTTCAAAATCCTCTGTCCAAAAAATATTAAAAAGTAGTGGTTTACATCCATTTAAATTTAAATATCTTTGTGCTCTGGAAGCAGGTGATGCCGAACGACGTGTACGGTTCTGCGAAACCATTTTAACACGAACGCAAGAAGATCCTGGGTTTCTGCAAAAAGTGATTTGGACAGATGAGTCGAAATTTTCGAGAGATGGAATCGTTAATAGACCAAATAGTCATTTTTGGGCTTCTGAGAATCCGCACGCTATTCGTGAACAAAATTTTCAAAATAAATTTAGTGTGAACGTTTTTTGTATGGTGAAAGACACACATGTTGAATATTTTATTTACGAGCATAATTTAAATAGGGAAGGTTATCTTTATATTTTGTAAAATGTTGTGGCGCATTTTTTGGATAATCTATCATTAAATGAATTAAGAAGTTGTTGGTACCAGTTACATGGAGCACCACCTCACTGTGGAAATAGAATCACACAACAGCTTAATGAAATGTTTGAAGATCGATGGATCAGACGTTTAGGGCCTTGGGATTGGCCAGCTAGATCTCCAGATCTATCACCGGTGAATTTTTATGTTTGGGGTGCAATTAAACAAAAGGTGTATTCCACCCCAATTAATTCAAAAGAAGAATTAGTAGGACGCATCCGAACTTCATTCGAAGAAATTTATAATATCAATAAGTATTTTTCATTTTTATTAATTTGACGTTTAGTTTGACGTTAAAATGACAATAATTTCATGGCTAACTAAATTAATTAGCTAGCTACCAGAGAGACAACGGTAGGCGCTGCAGAAAAATTTAAAATGACGATATTTCGAAAACTATGCATTTTAGGAAATGATAACCTATTACAAAATTGCATTATTTTTTAATGCTAAGGAAGATAAAATAATAATAATATACCCATTCCATTTGAAAAAATTGACTTTCAACTGTTTTTCTTGAACCGTTTTCAATATAATTTTTTGACCACCCTGTATAAACTAATCAGAAAATGTCTTGTCAATTCGAAAAAGAAGATCCCACCTGATAAGAAAATACCTGCAAAATAATTATTAAATACTGATTTACAAGGAAAAAACGAAATTCTTATGGAGCCCTAAGCTGTCAATTTTGACATAAATCTTGATATAAGTCAAAAACGACTGACGTTAGGTATAGGACATGATACATGAAATATGTCTGAAATCTAATTTAGAATCCAAAAATGTAATAATATATAGGGTATTACATTTAAAATAACAAAGTTGCCATCAACTTCCGGTATAACCGGAAGTGCTATGGCGTTGCTATTATATTATTTGAGTAGAGCATATTTGACAATATGGACACTGAAATTTTCAAAATTCAATTCGAAGTAGTTTCTGAAATAATCTAATGGGTTGCCACCGTAGGACACCCTGTATATATTAATGCGGTTGAGTTTGCATCTAAGGGGAAGGTTCTCCTCTACCCCCTACAATCTCATCTTGTGTTGCTCGATTTCATTCATAGAATAGAGCCGGCGCGCCCGCGGCGTCTTGGTTACCATAGCAGTGGCATACGTCAGCCTGATGTAGTCTCGCTCAATACGATCAGTTTGCGTCAAAGCTGTGAGGGCTCTGACGTCATGTAAGCTGCCTTTAATACATGGTTGATATGCCGTCTGGAAGCCATATAATTTTATAGAAATGGTTATTTATATGTGGAGGGATTTTATTTAGTTTTGTCTTAAAATAGATAATTTATAGTGATTTATTTTTATAATACGAAACAGAATAACGGATCTAGGACAGGTTTAATTGGCATTATTAGTAAATCTGATTGGGACTGGAAGAACATGTAGTTTATGTAGGTACCTATGTAGAGGTTTGTATTCTGGAGTTCATCCAGCTAACGCTAATCCATTGCAATGAGGACTTAATCCAGGTCTCTACACATTTTTTGTTTTAAAAATCATGAGAGACTAATGTAGATATTTAATTACGCAGGGAAAGTTGAGTATATTTAATTACAATTTAATTCAATTTGAGGGTTTCACAGTGAACTGTGAAAAAACCCCGGAAGGGTAGTCAACGCCTACGATACTTAAAAATCATAAATCCAATTATGAAATAATTTACAGGGATATTTTTAAAATAATTGTAATTATAGCAGCATGGCTGTATAACAATACCTGTTGCAATTTTCAATTCAGCAAGACGCACGTTTCGTTGACGTCATATGAAGCGCCGCGGCGCTTAGTTCTATACCCCCATGTTGACTACACAAAGGCACTCTCTCCACCTGTTTTGAGTGTTTTTTTTTTGGGCATATTTAAATATACATAAGGGATGAACGAACTAGGTTGAGAGAATAATATTATGTAGATAATGATACAGGAATAACGAGCAATGGTTTAGACTTAATAATTTGGGATTTTACAGTAGGTAAATTACATTTTTTACTCAGTCAGTCGGATGCAATTTCTTTAATTTTTTTTTCTAATGGTCCTCTCTCTGCTATAATCCTTGATATATTAACATAGATGACCTGATATTTTGTTTGAAACAACCCCCGTATACTGTTTTCTTGGATTCTTTCAGTTTTTTTCTAATAGTCCTCTCTCTGAGAAATAATTTGAGCCTAGTGAGAATGCGTGGCACCTTCTGGGTTACGAGCCATTACCCTTGATATATTAACATAGATGACCTGATATTTTGTTTGAAACAACCCCCGTAAATTCAATAATAAAAAAGTTTTCCATATGGTGCGAACTTAAAAGGAAAAGGAAAGTGATACATGGATTGCCTCGTCAAAGCTAGAGGCTCGCGAATATAGAATTTACCTGATACGCGTTGAAATTCAAGACAGCCCCAAAAATAGGGTCTCATTTACAAAATTTGTTATTCATTCAAAAAACTATATGTTTGCTTTATAAAATTAATTTAAATAGAATAGTGGAACATTCTATGCTCTGTGACATTAACCCACAGGTTCATCAGATATATCACCGTTAGATCGAGGCATTTCAAGGTCAGAAGTGTACTAAACGTTCGAGGAACCCAGGAAACGAATCATTCAGGCGGTCCCGAATACAAGTCTTGACAGTCTGAATGAGACTATGAACAAAGGTTGGAAGCATTGAGCACAGTAGTGGTCTGTTTGCATAATATCGTCTTGTAACAATAATTTAACGTCAGTTTTAAGAATCGTGCAGTGAAAAGAGTTTGACTTAATTACGTTGCTTAAATTGGACAATCAATTGCATCAACCTTCGTACACCTGTCATAAGGTTTTGGTATTGCGTAACGAGAATAATTATTAATTATACGACTCTAAAAATTATATGTTTTTTTCCCGTTTTTCTTAATGAATCTAACCTCAAAAAAAAATAAATAAATAGCTACCAGTGCCTAATTGATTATTAAGCAGAATGAAAAATGAACTAGGCTGTACCAATCGATCAAATAAAAGAGTAGTTTATTTTGTTTCCTTTCTTTTTTCTGTTTGCTAGTACCAGGTATACTCCATTCCATGTGAATGGATGATGCGATTCGGGCTATACAGAAGTATCACAGCCTTCTCAGACAGGCCATGAACACATAATGGCAACATCGCAATACGGTTAGTAAACCAGTCTACTACTGTACATACTCGGCCTGTGAGCGCTCGCTGCGAAAATATTTGTAATCGTATTTTTTAACATAAAATTCTAAATTCTAGAAACATTAATTTCAAAGGAGATCTTCTAAATTTCAATTCAATCGGCCTGTATGAATAATTAATTTTAATTATTATTTAATTCGGGGGAATTAATTAAAATTGATTTTTTTCTATATATTTCTTTTTCTTAATTTTGATGTATTCATTTTCTCTCTTGGTTTTTTGTTAATAGCTTTACTTGGCTTTATTGTTGTTAATTATTTTCTATTTTCTTCTTTTTTTCGACTCTTTGTAGTCTATTTGAATTATTAATAAATCAATAATTAATTTTTTTCTTTGGGACGTTTGATTTGATCACATTTTCGTTGTTCGAGTAATTTTCTAGGGATTGGGACTGTTTGTGACTAATATTTAGGCAAATTTGGAAAAATTGATTGACACGCATGGGGTCTAAGTTTAGGTTTATAGGGAATTTTTGTTAAAGTTCCATCTGGTTGAAGGTAATTATCCTCTCGTATAATTTGGTTCTCAGGAAAGTTTACAACAAACTACTGCGGTCTTTGCCGGGTTAACATTAGATCTATGAATAGCCTTTAACCATTTCTGTTTTAAATGATCATTTTTGGGAACTAGAAAAACTGTTAGTTTGCTATTTTGCTCTTGTTTTAATGCGCTACTCTAATTGGATATACATCCAGGAATACGGAAATAAAACAATCAGATACCTACTTACCTAAAAATCCAGCTGAATTTATTAATCATAATAACAAACCCTTGTACAAAATACACTTGCACCGCTTAGTTAGGTATACGACAAACACTATGCCGCAGCTGATACCACTTTATTTTTTATTAACAAACAGTTTATCCAGTGTTGTAACTTACACGTTGCCAAATTTACTTGTTCATGGTTAGTCTAAAGAAGGCTGTGGAAGTATATTAGACCAAGCAGAACCATTCGTGTACTACAGTGATATGTTTTCACAGATTTCAGCCATTTTAGATGTTTTATTGGTTGAATGTTATTCGATGTTAGTTAAATCGAAGGTTTTGGATGTAGCAAAGGGTATGAAAATCTCGAAAGGGAAAATTTTCATAATAATATTTTGAGATATACACAAACATTTCAATGGGGATGGTCAGCTGATGGTAGAAATTGCAACAAAAAACGAACAGAAGAACATGACAATGCTGTTCAGTAGGGAACGCTGCTATTATTTAGAAGGGTTAAAGAATTTATTGCATCGTTGGAGAAAGTGTATTGACATAAGGAAGCTATGATGAAAAACAATATAAAGTTTGGCAAAACTTTATACTTGTTTCTATGTCACTAGTCACTATCTAAACTTTTCAGATAAACCTTGTACGTCGTACGTCTTTTGTTAATGCTGATAAAATAGAGTCTTGAGAATTAATTTGGCCACCCATTGATTAAGAATGGAACGCGTGAGGTGGAACGAACATTGCGTGAAAAGTAAATAAAATAAAATACTGTATAGTGTTCTTTAAAGACGAGAAAGAATTGTGTTTCATCTAGAGAGCAAGGAAGGTAGCAACGCAACGGTTTGGTGAGATAAGGTTTTGATAATGTGTGCTCGTGGTGACAACTGCAACTTAGATGAATGGACACTTCGTGCTAGCAACTGATATACGAAGCGATAACAGAAAAAAGTATATACATAAAAAAGAAGTAGGTACCTACTTATGTTGGTGTACATAAGAGTTTTTTTAGAAATACCTACCTACTATATAATAAGTATAAGAGAGTAGATGCTCTTATGTATATAGTTGAGATACTTTTATGAACGATCATCATCCTCTATATTTATGTGACAATTTGTGTTGTTTTTTTTAAATTGAACACCGTACATTTGTTCTATTTGGCATGAATTAGGAAAAAATCGGTTGTGTCGCGCCAAAACTTTCCCCACAAGATATGACATAATCTAAAATATAGGAACTGCGTAACGAAACAGAATTTAAATAATAATCATTATTATAATTATTTATTGAAGTAAATGAAACAAAGTCTGCTCCACAAAACATTATATATACACACGTTCACACAGAACGAATATTATCAGACATGTTTCGAGGCCTGGAGTATCATCATCAGTGAATAAAAATACAAAATCTTCTTTACAAACTTAGAAAAGAGTTCAAACGTTTATACATATCACTTTGTGAAAAAGTTTTTATATAACTTTGTGGGACACCCTGTATATATATAAACCATTGATACCCAAAGTGGTGAATATTTCCTGCATTTAAGTCAAAAATAAACCATATGACAATAAAAGTTGATGATGGTTTCCTGGCGATGAAGATTAAGAAAAAACTGGAGTCGCTAAAAAGTTCCCACTGCTATCGCTATCGAGATTACAGGCCTATTTTGAGTTTTCCCATATTTTTATGTCACCTAACTCAACCATTCTCTACCTGTTGCAATGGATGTATTGACGATTAGGCAATGACAAATATAATTATTCTCAATATACCTACGTAACTTTTGTTGTTCAAGCGCTCTTTATTCTTACCGTCTTCTCTATAAGCGTAACTGCTAGGTTAGGACAAGACAAAGTGATATTTACATAGCAGATCCATTGGAGAATAATGTATAAAAGTGTGGTAAACAAATGGAAGCTCTAGTAGATAGCATAGACTGTAAATCAGAGGAACATCTGCTATAGTAAAGCAGTGATATAAATGGTTTTGAAATTGCTTGATATCAGAAAATGTAGATATCTAGATTTTTGATGCTTTAATTTTAAATTTAATCATGAACTTTTATATTAAATCAAGCTTTTTAAACTTCCTCAACCTTGCTGAGGTTAAGTGGTGCACCTTGAATTTACCGAAAAAGATGTCTTTTGAGGAAATGATATGCATTTGAAACATGTGCTTAAGTAACTGTGCAATCAGATCTAATGTGTATGAGGACTTTAAGATTGTAGATTAGCGTTTTAAATATCATAATATAAAGTTCGTATTATATCATTGAATTAGAGCGGATGCTATACTCATACATAGTTAGAAACCATAAAAATTAAACTTGTGGAAGAGATTATATTATTACTCGTATATATATATTTTTCTATAAAATTAAAACTGTTCTAAAATATACGCTTTCGTAGAAATCTCTAAAAATCTAAAGCTGCACTCATTATATAAACCCCCTATAAAACCTCAAACCCTATCGTACGTACTTTATGATTCAATAAAAAACTTACAATCAAAAGACTGTGTTTTCTATTTAATTCAAATCTTGCATTAATTTTGGGACACCCTTTACCAGCTAATACCTACTAATGAGGATTTCTTCAGAATGTGTTGAGCAAAAATGTGGTCACCCGATATACAATCAATTAATGGGTATAAAATTAGCTGTGTCGAAGATGGTAAACAAATGCTTCTTCTAGACATTTGTTTGTCGTTCACACGGAAAAAGACAGCAAAGTACTTATACGATTTTATGCCGATTTCGGTAAAACAAACAGTCATTTATAAATAAAACCGTTTACAATTACAGTCAGGTATTAATTAACACGCGTTCTTTTTACCATAAACGGTTAATGGTGAACATTCAACATACCACTACCTATTGTATATAATTCAGATATAATGTTAGTTTATATTTTTTATTCAAATAGACTGTACGAAAATTCATAAATACAGGGCGGTTAAAACATATTGTCGGCAACGTCCGTTATTTTGAAAACATTTTTGTAGTGTATTTGTAGTCAAAAATTGAATAATTCGCAACATGATGACCATGTTGCGCTTGTATTATTTAATTTTTCCTACTGACTCTCAGTACGTGGACGCGTACCAATAATTTTGAACCACTCTGTATATGAGAAAGCAAATGTTTGGGATAACTGCTCAGTTTCCATCTTTTATGAATTTTGGTCAAAGCAGAAACTACGGTAGAGTAAAAAACGGTTTAGTGTTACTAAAAAGTAATATGGTCAAATGTAACACTTATTTTTATGGTATATGACTGGCCCAGTATAAGTTTATCTTAAGAACTATTTTCTATTACTAAATGTTAAAAAACATCAAGAAATCAAATCAATAGGTAAATCGCCATTATAAAGCAATTTTTCTTTTCAGAAAATAACTTATAGCCACATTGAGTAAAATGTCATTTACCTCCAAACCGATGCCGATGGTGTGAATTTTGTTTCTTTCCTAAGTATATAGGTATAGGTATTTTTTGTTGTTCTTTTCTTATAACTTTTTAATATTATCTTTAGTTTATAATGTGAAACGTCTTTGTTTTTGAACATTTTTCGGCATAAATGTATATCGTTTTGAAAAGTTTTTTTTTCCTTCTTTTGACAGTAGATAAATCAAAAATTATTAGACTCAGTCTATTTACTAGCTACATCTATTATATTAAAAATTCATACAATACAAGAATTGTGTACATTAATCTTTGGTTATATACACCAATAATAATAATAATAATAATAATAATAATAATAATAATAATAATAAATGCGCAGAGGAGATATGTTGGGTGACAGCAGCAATATCTACGGGTGTGACGATCCCGCGCACCTCAGTTGTCGCAGGAGCTCGGCGCAACAGCTCCAACCGAATTTTTCGGTTTTTCTGTCCCATCCGGGTTGGGATCCACAGTAAATAAAAATAAACCTGAGGTTGACAATACTTACCAGTGACAGGGGTACGTAAAAGTCAGCTTAGTCCGTGTGGGGTCCGGACCAAATAAGAATAGCCCCATGTGGTTGTCCGATACCCTTTACTACCCACATTCCATTACCTACTTACCTTACCCCACTACCACCATACTTACCTCACCTCCCTTCTATATTCAAACTTACCTTCAGTATATGGAACATCCCTGTACATACTTCCTGCCGTCCTACCAATTTTATATCCGTCTAAACCCGGATAAGAATAGGTTTAGGGTTCCCTTTAACCTGCAGTAGAAGCCTGCATTTAAGGAGAAAACAAATAATGATGAGCTCAAATAAAAATGGCCCTGAGTCCCCGGCAGACCTTCAATGGTCACAGGGTGCGAAGAATCCCCGGGAGGAAACAATAAATACTAGAAATACAAACCAAACGCAAGAAACCATAATCTCCAAAGAACAATTGGAATCCCAGGAATGGAATCTGTCTCAAAACAATAAGAGAATGACCCGACAAAATGTTGAAGTCCCTCACGAGGCTGATCGCGGCGCTAGAAGAACATGGTCCAGAAATGATAATCTGGACGTTTTCAGAGCGTACTTTCTGGGGACCCAATTTGAAACACAAAAACGAGGATTTAGAAAAAATATGCTATTAGAATGGAGAAAAATAAGACCGGATTTAATTTTAAACGAAAACCAACTAGCAAATCAACTATATGCAATAAAAACTCATAATTTGCTTACTGCTGTTGATATAGAGGAATTGAAACAGAATATGTCTGAGACGGATCAAGGTATAGAAACTGATAACACAATAATTTATGAACAAACAAATGAGAGCAATACGCAAACAATAAACATACAAAATAACCTTGCACTGAATGTGGATCTGGATGCGGGTGAGAATGTAAATGATGTTGTAGTGAGATTCCAGGAGAACATCGCGGTTTTTAAGAACTCTGATCCAGAAAAACGGCTTAGCTTACCAAAAATAAAACCAACAAAAAAAACAAAACAGCTAATATCAATAGTAAACCAGGAAATCCTTAAATATATGCCAACTAGCAATCTGGAGGAAACACAGACACTTGTCTACACCGCTGCAAAAACAGTTATTGAATCTATGGGAGTTAAATTGGGAAAAAAGCAAAAGGCCAAGAAGGAACCCAAATGGAGAGAACGTATAGAACAAAAAATAAAAACGTTAAGAAGTTGGCTAACAAAGATACGAGATTGGGAGAGAGGTAACATGAGCACCAAATTATCTAACGATATACATTACTATTTTAGGAAAAACAATATTCAGCACTCAAATTACCAAGAGAAGGAAACATTTAAAGAAAAAATAAAACAACAAATAGCAGCACTGGGAAACCGGCTGAGACGATACAATAAAAGTTACAAACGAAAAAATGACAACAAACTGTTTAAGAATAACGAGAAAGAGTTCTACAAAAAACTTAATAATGAACCACCAATTGAACAGGGACCAGACAAGGAACAACTACAAACATTTTGGAAAAACGTATGGGCATCCAAACAACAATACAATCAAAAGGCATCATGGCTTAAAACGGAAAAAAAGAAATACGACACATTAATAGACATGGAGATTAGTCCAATAACTGAGACTGAAGTTAAGAACGCTTTAAATAGATCACACAACTGGAAAGCACCGGGGGTGGATCATGTTCATAACTATTGGTGGAAAAATATAAATATCACAAAGTTGCTTACAAAACAAATTAATGAACTACTAACAAACAACACATATCATCCTAAATTTTTAACGAAAGGAATTACCTCAATGATACCTAAAAAAGGAGATACAACTAACCCAAAAAACTATCGACCCATAACGTGTCTACCCACTTTGTATAAAATAATCACCTCAATTCTAAGTCAAAAAATAATCAAGCACATTGAAGACTCTGGAATCTTAACTGAAGAGCAAAAGGGTTGTCGGCATGGTACATTAGGAAGCAAGGAACAATTGGTGATCGACTCTATAGTTACACAAGATGCTAAAAAGAGAAACAAAAATATGGCAGTGGCATGGATCGATTATCAGAAAGCCTTTGATAGTGTTCCACATTCTTGGTTAATAGATGTACTAAAACTTTACAAAATCAGCCCAAATATAATAAATTTTTTAGCCACAGCAATGAAAACCTGGAGAACGAAACTCGTAGTTAAAACGGAAAAAACAAATATAGTAACGGATGAAATACCGATCCAGAGTGGCATATTTCAGGGAGATTCCCTAAGCCCTTTTTGGTTTGTGTTGTGCCTGAACCCACTCTCAAATATGTTAAAAGACACTAGAATAGGATATACACTGAGGTATGAGGATAGTGATTATACAATAAATCATTTATTTTATGTAGATGACCTCAAACTCTATGCATCAACAGAGAAACAATTAGACAGACTTATTGAGACGACACAAAAGTTCACTCTTGACATCAAAATGAAGTTGGGTTTTGATAAATGTGCAAAATTAGTAGCTCAAAAGGGAAAGTTACAAACTTACGAAAATTTAGAAAATAGCGAAACATTCAGATACCTAAACAATGATTACTACAAATACCTCGGCTATAACCAAAAATTGGTTTTAGATCAAAAAAATATAATAGAAAACACGGAACAAAAAATGGTTGATAGAATAAGAAAAATCCTAAGATCAGAACTAACTGGTAAAAACAAAATCAAAGCCATAAATACGTATGCATTGCCAGTGTTATCTTATTCCTTTGGAATAATCAGGTGGTCTAAGACAAGCATTGAAGCAATGAATAGAAAAATTAGAGTTTTGCTAACAGAATATAGGTGCCACCATCCCCATGCATGTACTGAACGTTTATACTTACCAAGAAATGTGGGCGGAAGAGGACTACTAGACCTACACCGACTATGCGATAGACAAATTAATCTACTAAAAACCTACTTTAACAGAAAATCTCTCCTATCGCCATTACACCGTCAAGTCAAGCGACTGGATTATTATTCACCTCTACAGCTCAGCAATAACACCATGCGCGAAACACTTACTAATGACCACATAAGAGAACAATGGCTAGAAAAATCGTTGCATGGAAAATATCCGTATGCCCTATCTCAGGCAGATGCAGAGTTGTCAACCATGTGGCTTAAACATGGACTATTGTTCGCGGAAACCGAGGGTTTTCTGGTATCAATACAGGACGGAGTAACGCCCACCAGAAACTACCAAAAATACATACAGAAAATTCCAATTGAAAATGATAAGTGTAGAATGTGTTTCGCCAAATCAGAAACAACGGAACATATCCTCTCAGCGTGCAGCAGCTTAGCGCCCACAGAATATACAAAAAGGCATAATTTAACAGCAGGAATAATTCATCAGGAAATAGCCGTACAATGCAAACTTATAGAGAAAAAAGAAAAATATTTTCTATACAACCCATTCCCGTTTTTACAAAACGATAATTATAAACTTTATTGGGATTTCCCAATAATCACAGATAGACCTATCGCAAGTAATCGTCCTGACATAACCCTGGTAGACCGGAAAAATAAGACTGCTTACTTCGTCGATATTTCTCACCCGGCTGACCACAACCTCCTAAATAAAGAGAAAGAAAAAATAAATAAGTATCAAGACCTTTGTACGGAATTTAAGAATATTTATAAACTGGACAAGGTACTTACTGTTCCTATTATAATATCAGTGACGGGACTGATTGGGAAAAACCTGCCACGCTTTCTGAAACAAATAGACATTGATCAGCGAAACATAACATTGATGCAAAGATCGGTGATCCTTGAGTCATGTAGAATCATGAGAAAAACCCTAAACCTGCCTGAATAGAGTATAAAGGCAGCGGATAAAAAGTTGGACATCTGAAAAAAAAAAAAAAAGAAAAAAGTAAATGAATGATAAATAAATATAAGTTTTAAATACGTACCTTGATTCCCTCCCCTATTTAAAGAAAAAGTATATACTTATTAATAATATCTGAAGCATACTTAATGAAATCCTAGAAGTACTTACCGTGTTAAAACAAATCTGTAGTGATTGGTTATCAAACCCCACTGCAGAATTTCTCCTATCTGGAAGAAAGTAGAAGGATGTAAAAAAAAAAAAAAAAAAAAAAAAAAAATAATAATAATAATAATTGCTTTATTGCTCAACAGAAAATCCATTTGCAGAGCAATCTTACAAAATTACTTAATATTAATAATAACAATACAAATAAACCGAAACAGAAAGAAAGAAACACCATACATTCAACCTAAATGCTCATTCAAAACACCCAAAACAGTACTTAAGTGATCAAAAAAAATATCACTCTCATCGCTTATAAAGTTATATGTCCGACACATTGTGTAGACAGGCGACTTCATCAACAAATTGGTCCTAGGTCGGTCGTTATAAAATAAATTAGAAGATCTCGAATTTTGCCTTGGTACCAGAAAATACAACTTTTGCAAGAGTTCAGCGCAATCAATCTTACTATGCAATATATTAAAAAGGAATTTTACTGCATGAATTTTTCATCTTAATTCTAAACTTTGTATTTGACATCTTGTTAACAAGATGTCATACTCTATTCCACTTTCTGGATATGATCCATCAGTTTTGAAACATAAGTATTTTAAGAACTTACGCTGAACTCTCTCAACAGAAACATTGTAACAGTTATAATATGGAAACCATATTAAAGAGCAGTATTCCAGCTTTGACCTGACATATGCATAGTATAAGGTTTTTATTGTATCCACATTCTCAAAAGATCTGGAATTTCTCACAATGTAGCCATAAGACCTAGATGCACTCAGAATTATGTTATTTATATGTATATCGAATGAAAGAAGCTTATCAAAGGTCACACCAAGATCCTTAATGGACTCAGGACGATTTAAAATCGTCTCACCAATCGTATAATCGAAATGAATGGCTGATTTTTTTCTGGTATATGACATAACTTTACACTTGGAAGAGTTCAAGTTCAGTTTGTTTTCCTCACACCAGCATTGAACCAAATCCATATCACGCTGCAAACGATTACAATCGTCAAGATTATTAACGGAATTAAATATTTTCATATCGTCCGCAAAGAGCATTCTCTGACAATTCAGTAGTCCGGCATTTATAAATATTAAAAACAATAATGGGCCCAGATTCGATCCTTGTGGAACACCAGATGACATATGGTATCTTGACGATTTATATCCATTATGGAGAACATATTGGGAACTATTAGTAATATATGAATGGATTAGCGAAACAGATCCAGCTCCAAGCCCAAACACAGTAAGCTTGTTCAACAGAACCACGTGATTTATTCTGTCAAATGCTTTGGCAAAGTCCGTGTAAATCACATCGACCTGCCCTCCTCCATCAACAGTTTCTGAAGTAAATTGTGTAAACACAGACAGATCAGTAAGCGTGGACCTGCCACCGATAAAACCGTGTTGATTTATTGATAAATTAGGCTTTGTCACTATCCAATATCTGAACCAATAAAAAAGTGTGACCTCTAAGTGACTATGAAATTCGAGTTGGTTGGTTTTAGGTCAATTACAGAAACAAAGAAGCTCCTCTGTCGGCGTTTCGACTTTTATTAAGTCATCCTCAGCACCCTACAATACAAACAAAAAAAAAACATGAAGGGTGACTTAAAATTTCAAATTAATTGTTAAATACATAAATAAAAACAATCAAGACAGGTAATATTAAATATTTTTTTTTAATGCAAGAAAATAAAACTATATACTACAACGTGAACAATTTGTTTCTTTTGTCAATATTATGCTTAATTATGAAGGACATTTTTTACATAATAATGATATCAAACTCCTTTATGATATCATTATAATATGTAAATGTCCTTCATAATTAAGCATATTGACAAAAGAAACAAATTGTTCACGTTAGTATTGAGATCCCGTTGCAGTATAGTTTAATTTTGTGTTCATTAAAAAAAATATTTAAAATTACCTGTCTTGAAATTTTAATTCACCCTTTATGTTTTTCCTTTTTTGTTTGTATTGAAGTGTCCTGAGGATGACTTAATAAGTCGAAACGTCGACAGAGGAGTTACTTTGTTTCTGTAATTGGCCTAAAACCAACCAACTTAAATTTCATCATCACTTCGAGGTCACTAACACAGTTTTTAAAATACAATTCGACATTGCGAGGAACTGATTGATAGATTTTGGGACTAGACTAAGTGGAAAAATGCCGTAATTTTTTTGTGCCAATAGATTTTCGCCTAAAAACGGCCGTGATATAAAATTAACGCATACCGTGCGTGCGAAATTGAATAACAAATTAATTTCGGGTATATAGAATAATATCCGATATAAGATTGGTGTAGATAGGGTCCATAAAGGGGTCCAAAAGTGTTAAAATATAAAAAAAACAATCAAAAATGAAAAAGTTGTGATATTGAAGTTGTTATATCTAACTTGTTTCTTGAAGGGATCAAAACGGTGCTAAAGATAGAAATAACGTTATAACAAATGAATGAAAAAAAAGTTCATGGAACAATATGTCTATTACATGGTAAAGGTGCATTTTTGTATCGAGAGCCAGTCGTGCCGCGAAGAAATATTTGATGACAATAATTATTATATTACCTTTGCATATTACTAGGAACTGTATCATCTGACGTCAATTATCGACGCTTAGCGTCGATATTTACCAGATGTCATTCATGTTAATAATATTTATGTATCCGTTAGTATATTGACGTAGGTAATCGGTTGTATTTTTTGTAGGATAACACGCAAATAGATAACGCTCTCATTAATAATAAAACGACAAGCTCGTTATTATTTATTACTACAAATAAAATAATTATTCGGAAATTATTACGTAGTTTCTCCCAAATACATTTTGTAAAATTTCACAATTTTTCACGTTTGGTTACGATATTACTCCAATTTCTAATAATACCTAATTTGAGAAATAAGTGCTGCTAGGTAGGCGGATGTTTGCGTGGAACATCATACCATAAATCTCCTTTTTGAGCTTTCCATGATTTATTAAGCACAAGGGATGTATATGAGGACGGTGGCAACGGCGTACCCACAATTTGATTTAAAAGGGGACAAATAATTTGGAGTTTTCAACAAGTGAATACAATGTCATTCATTAAAACTATTTTACTTTCATAAAAGGGCATTCGCTTAGTTTTAGGGATTGTTCAGGAAAGGTGCTTTAGTTTAGATAGGGTCATTTAGTCCCATACGGTCACCCATCTAAATTGCACATTGACGGGATGTTACCGAGGCCTCTAACAACAACTTACAAGCAGAATATTTTATTGTGTCTCTTTATTTGACGCCTAAAAAGCCATTTTTCAGAAAATCCGATAATCCTCCAGTAAGTGTTTCAACGAAAATAAATTGGTCGGAAAAAGATTCAAACAAAATTTGAAACTTGCAGATCCCCTGAATATTACATGAATATCTATGGCATGGCAGCAAAGAATATTGAGTTCTTTGAATCCATGAGAAAACTCATTGAAATATTCTAAAAGGTTTGAGCAAATTTTTTGGTTTCTTTGCTTCCCCTTCATGATAGATGTATTGTCCTTAATATTCATTTCTCTATATTTCGTTAAAACATGACTAATTCAGATCCGGGTTGTGTTATTGTCATAGTTGTTCATGTTTGTTTCTCTACATTTGAAACAGCAAAATGACTCGCTGGTTGCATGCTGAAAAGAAAAAGAGGAAATCAATAAATCTGCAATGAAGTCATTTTTATGTTACTGCCAAATATTTACTTTAAAAGTTTGTTAATTTTGTAAACAGTTATAAGTTCAAAAATTGTTTATTGCCGACGTGTTCTGTCAGAGAGATCTAAGGAAACTGTATTTAATTTACAGATTTTTTAGAATTTAAGCTATTGGAGAAAGCCGTAGATGTTTCGACCTCAGTAATTGTGCCATCAACATCAACAGCGACTGTTATTGTGCACTTTTGAATCGATTGAAGGTTGTAATCGCAAAGAAACGGCCAAATGTGAAATATATATATATATATATAATTATTGATATATATATATATATATATAATTATTGATTTTTGATGTGTTTTTTGTATATATATATATATATATATATATATAAATATGTCTACAGTAATGAGATGAATAAAACGTGATTTGTTTGTATCTGTCGCCAAAGGATATGATTTGAAACAGGAAGAATATATAATTATGAGGGAATACATCCACAAACTCATACTCCAAAGGATAAATTTACTATTGCAGGCACTATTAGGTGTGTTTTAAAGCCACACATTCCTTCAATTGAACCAGACTTTTACTACTACTGCAACCGATGCCTTGTCGACTTGTTTATGTACACACGTTTATTTATCCGCTGCCAAATTGCCGATGGTTACGACAGCGGAAAATTTGTTATGGTGTATGGAAACCTTAATATTATGTTTCCTCTTTCTAGCTGGGGGAGTTGTGCAAATGCCCTACTTTGAGTACGCCGATGAATGGTAGAGTATTTGATAATGACGTCGCGTAGGTCGTCTAATTTCTGAGAAATTGAACTTTCCCGGTTAAACGCCTACTAATTCAAAGGAATATCTGTATGCATTGCTCAATGCACCTAATTTATATTATGCACTTTTAGATGATAATACAAGGGTTTCTGGTTACAAATCCAGAAAGGATGATTTACAATTAGGCATCTCTCAAAAAATATTATTTTATTAAAATTTCGTAGTGTTGTGGAACATACTGACGTTATTCTTAAGATATGTTTGAGTGCAAATCTCGCTTTAAGGTAGAATAACCAATTAATTAAACATACATGAATTGCCGTGCGTATAATATTAATACATAAACCAGCAGGCTTGAGGAAGATAATTTTAATAACGACAAGAAATTTGTTGTTCATTGAACATACTACATACCACTTTTATTATATTTTATTAATATTACACAAGTTGCTAGCCGTTATTATAGGCAAATTTATAATAATCATATGCATACATTACTTTCTCTTTGGTTTGCATTTACACAGGGTGTATTACATCAGTTAGAAGGATCTACAATATTTGTTATTGGTGGGAAATCTACAGTATTTGACTTGTAAAAATCGGAAAAAAGACAAAAAAACAAATTTTCACATCATGGCACCATTTTTCATTTGTCAGATTACCTTTTAGTTGCAGAATGATTCTTCTCAAGGGCTGTTCTTTGTAACGTTAAAATGTTGCATTCTTTTAAAAGTTTACGCGTTTTTTTCCGCTTTTAGGTTTTGTTTCAAAAATTCATTTTGTCGAACAAACCCACGCGATTCTTTTAAATCCTCCTTTCTTAGAAGAAACTTCTGCTATGGAAATTATAAATTGAGAGGTTTTCTATCCTTGAATTTTTATTTGACCAGTAATTTATCTCAATACTGCGAATTCGAAAAGGTTAGTAAGAAAAGCGAGTGCTCTAATGTAAGAATATCTAAATTTGTCAGGCTCATAAGTAGGATAAAAACAAACTTGATACGTATTAAAACGTATTAGCTCTTATTCACTTTAATCCTCTATGAAATCAGGGTTCATCTCCATCAAGGATTTCTCAAAATCAAAACAACTGTAAAATATGCTGTGTTTCTACATATATTTAAATATTCAGCGCACTTCAACGTTTGTTTTTGCTGAGGCTTCTTTCCAGGTAAACATTTTTAAAATAGTTCCCAAATTACCAATTTTTTCATGAAAGTAATGTCATTAGAAAAGAAAAAAGATGTGTGCTTTTCTTATGGAAATATGTTGTGAGACTGACTGAGACTGACAAATCCATGATTAGATACTTTATTTTCCAACAAATTTAGTTTATTCAACTTCTATACAATAATATAACAAATATTACATTATTATATCTAAAAAAAACTCCCAAATTATATCTATTTTTATTGTTATATTATTTATTTGAACTAAAACTGGCAGAATTATTTTTAAATTAAAGTTGTCAAATTTAACTTTGATTTTATCGGTTTTACCATCGGGGCCATGTATGTTCTGTGCATCTGCATTTAACGATAATTTTATAAAAACAATTAAATTATTGCGCTAAAAGAGTAATTGTTTAAGTACTATAAATACTATACAGGGTGTGCTATTATTCATTGGTATTTTGAAATACCAGAAAATTGTGAATAATTTCGTAATTGTGATTCACCCAGTATGTACTAGCGACAATTTAATACCTGATTTAATAGGCGGGTTTTATTTACATATTAATTATGTACCTATAGATATATTTAATATTAGTTCGATGATGGAATAGACTTGCCAATAAATTTAAACATTTTTCTTTACAATTTATTATATTATACTAAATTATATTGTTAGACTTTTACGTTATAACATTGAATCAATATCCCAGTTATACAGGGTGTCCCTGAAATGACATGTACAACGCTTAAGTACAAATATACAATGTTGCTTCGTTTTGCCTCTACAGGGTTCTCAAACTAATATCGTTTTTCCGGAATAATTTCTAAACGCCTTTATCGATTTTCACTAATTTTGGAACTATGAATTATTACTATTATTGACGTGTTTTTACGCAAATGCAATGACTTTAATTATATCTCTGACACTAGATGATTTCATTTTAAGACTTTTCTGTCTCTTGTAAAGTTTGCGCTAGACATATGTTTCTGTACAAAAAATTATTTACAATACGTTGATATTGATCATTGGTGTCTATTCGGTCCGAAAAAAACATTAAAAAAATTTTAATTGTGACTACTTAACTAGTTTAATGATTATAACAAGTGTTCGAAATACATAAATTGATTCTTTTCAAAAAATTAAACTGCACTTTGGGCATCGTGTCGGGCGTGGTTTTAAATTAATCTGAAGCATTGATAATTAATTCTTTGGAATAACTCAGCTTCCGTAGCGATGGAAGAAGGATACACTTTTGATTTAAGAGCGCCCCACAGAAAAAATCCAGGGACGTTAATTCGCGTGAACTTGCTGGCCAACTTCCGGGTGTATGTTGCCTCTTCCGATCCATCTATTAGGATATGTTTCATTTCGAAATCTGCAAACGTTGATACGTGCATAAACTACATTTTGGCAACACGAAGTTGTAAGGAAAGATCCTCCAATAATTTTAACCGATTTTGCATTACAACTGGTCCAATAATGAAAGTATCAATCATACCTGCCCAAACATGGATTCTAAATTCATGCTGGAATTGTTTCCCCCTAAAGGCATGAGCGTTTTCATCGCTATACACATGTTAGTTATGTGCGATTTGGTTACGCAGCTTCGTCCGTAAATCAAATTTTGTTATGAAAGTTTGCATTTGTGTTATTCTCATTGTCTCGATGAAACGGCAAAACGTCAGCCGACTTTCAGGGTCCATTAGCAAAAGATTTTGCATCTGTTGAACATGGTACGGATGCAGTTATTGCTCTTGTAGAGTGTTATTAATTGTACTTTTGGAAAGCTCCAATGCGAACCCCAAGCGTCTACAACTTAACTTTAAATCATCCTGAATGCTGTTTAAAATTACCTCTTCGAGCTCAGCAGTCCTAATTGTACGTTGGTGTCCTCGATTTACATTGTTTACATGAAAACTATCCGTTTCTCTAAGTTTCCTTTCAATATTCGCGAAAGTTTGATGGTTATACGAATTCTGCGGTCTGGATAGACTCTGACACTCATACGTCCATTTGCCTCACATAATCCATAACTATATCAGAAGCATGTCAATCTTCTCAGCGATAAAATAAAGCAATTTTTAGCGAGATATCGTGTATTAAACGATTATCAATATTCAGTTATCGATTTGTTTTAGCGACAAACCCAAGTCCCGACCTGAGTTACCGTCGATTATTGCGAATTGTGTAAGTATTGTGATGCCGTGGCTGTAAAAGTTAGGTTAATTATAGTATATAGTTTATGTCACTCATTGGAATTGCTTATAATGTTCCATTTTAGAGAACCAATAATTATTTAAGTAAAAGAATTAAACCCTATCGCTATGTCAGATAGACTGAATTTTATTTTACTGTTGGCCAGTAAACAAACACAATAAGAGACAGAAAAGTCTGAAACTGAAATCAGCTAGTGTCAGACAAAATACTTAAAGTCATTTGTACAGGGGGCAACAAAAATACAAACTTTATTTACGAATCAGTCGCCATTTTTAAATTTTAAATTTGTGGTAAGTGTAAGTTGTATTCTAAAACAAACAATATATTTCACTGAAATAACGATGAAACAATGATTTAATTTGTAGTTGCCATGTCTATCTATATTTATCGAACTTTGGTAGTCTCTAAATCAATAAATTCGGACCACTCATCATAGACTAAATTGACAAAGCTTAAAGCCACTAAATTTCGCTTTTTATTAAGAATTCTATTACTAAATGTTATGTAAGAATTACGACTATTTATGTAGGTATGACATATATTTTCGCACTAAACAGGCTGTGCATTTGTACCTAGTTCAAGTCACGTACGTTGCCTCATACAACAATTATTAATGTTTTACTCGTTTTTAATTTCTTTTTTCTTAATTAGCCTGTCACTGATGTGTTGTTTAGCTGTTGTGAAAAACGGAACAAAAATCTTTTTATAGTTATAAATAGTTGTAATAGGTAGTTTAATACGTGTGACAGCATCAGCAGATTTATTCTGTATGTAATAAATAAATGAAATATTTATTATGAAGAGTTGTTGTTATTATCATTAAACGTCTGCTGTTTATTTTGCACAATTTTGAAATATCAAATATACCTAGTAAATAGTTTCTCCTAAATTTAAGAATAAAGGAAATTCTCTGGCACATCAGTGGTGATCGGAAGGCAATGTGATTCAAATTTACAATGTTTACATGTTACATTGTGTAAGATCTTATTTATCTTTTAAGACGTCTGTCTGCCCCCTCGTTAGAGACGCCTTTGTTTGCGAATCGTGTCATATATGTTTAATAAATCATTAAAATGCAACTATGACAATACTATTAGAAATTAATAAATCATAATAGAATATAACAAAGATATAAGAAATATCTATTATTATAAAATAGACCAATTAGTAACCTTGTATATTTATCTCAACCATATTGTGTATAGCCACACCAGTTTATGATTATTAAAATAATAAGTACTTACCTACATTTTTTTATTCTATCATTTAAAAGGTAGGAATGAAATATTAAATATACGTTGCACACTAGTTGATACCAAATATGTTAAAACACCATAAGATTGGGATCTAAACTCAACCTATGTATATTTTTTATATTATTAATTAATTTTTATAGTATTACCTATTTAAATCGATAAAAATTGTAACAAGTAGAGGTTTAGTTTAATGCGATTGGTTTACTTCCCTATTTAACGTTAATAAATACTCGGTAGCCAACTGGACTGCACTACTTTTTTACATTGCCTACACACTTATTGTGTTATAATAAGAAGCAAAATAATCTACTATCTACTACCTATATTATGACAATTTTGACATGTATGTTAAATTTTTGTATACGATTACTATCCATTAATTCAATCTACATAGCCCGCGTGAATTGAATACTATGTCTTAATTTAAATACATATTTACATAAATACTATTCTAACAATGTAGTTGTCTATTGTCTGCCATCTTGAATAATAAAATTGTGCTAACACATTTTTAATATGATCGATTATTATTAAAATTGTTATAATTCAAGGCTATTTTGTGACCACCTAGTATACCTACTTGTGTAATAAATGCAACAATACACAATACTTTCAAGTCTCGGTTTCAAATTTAACAAATCACTCATCATTTTCTATAATAAAATATGGATATGACATAATTTTTCCTACAATACATCATGTGCTTTAGAAAGTTATACGCGACTGCAACATAATTTTATATATAATTTTCTGACTTTTTTTTTACAGCATTTTACTCAGAATTATGACTATTCAGACATTTTTTGTAGAATTCTGTAAAAAACTCGGAATTATTTATCATTCTGACTTTTTTACAGAATTCCGTAAAGAAAGTCCGATTTTTTTATCACTTTGACTTTTTTTACAGAATTCTGTAAAAAACTCGGAATATTTTATCATTCTGACTGTTCTTACAGAATTTTACTCAGAATTATGACAATTCTGGCATTTTTTGAGGAATTCTGTAAAAAACTCGGAATTTTTTATCATTCTGACTTTTTTTTACAAAATTCTGTAAAAAACTCGGAATTTTTTATTATTCTGACTTTTTTTACAGAATTTTACTCAGAATTATGGACAATTCTGACATTTTTTGAAGAATTCTGTAAAAAACTCGGAATTTTTTATCATTCTCACTTTTTTTTACAGAATTGTGTAAAAAACTGGGAATTTTTTATTATTCTGACTTTTTTTACAGAATTCCGTAAAGAAACTTTTTTGCATCACTCTGACTGTTTTTGTACAAAATTTTCCTCAGAATTATGACTATTCTGACATTTTTTTGCAGGATTCTGTAAAAAACTTCGATTTTTTTATCATTCTGACTGTTCTTACAGAATTTTACTCAGAATTATGACAATTCTGGCATTTTTTGAGGAATTCTGTAAAAAACTCGGAATATTTTATCATTCTGACTGTTCATACAGAATTTTACTCAGAATTATGACAATTCTGGCATTTTTTGAGGAATTCTGTAAAAAACTCGGAATTTTTTATTATTCTGACTTTTTTTACAGAATTTTACTCAGAATTATGGACAATTCTGACATTTTTTGAAGAATTCTGTAAAAAACTCGGAATTTTTTATCATTCTCACTTTTTTTTACAGAATTCTGTAAAAAACTGGGAATTTTTTATTATTCTGACTTTTTTTACAGAATTCCGTAAAGAAACTTTTTTGTATCACTCTGACTGTTTTTGTACAAAATTTTACTCAGAATTATGTCTATTCTGACATTTTTTGCAGAATTCTGTAAAAAATACGGATTATCACTCACTCACTTTTTTTACAGAATTGTTACTATTCTGACATTTTTTACAGAATTCCGTAAAGAAACTCCGAAGGCTATTTTTGTGACCACCTAGTATACCTATTTGTGTAATAAATGCAACAACACAGAACACTTTCAAGTCTCGGTTTCAAATTTAACAAATCACTCATCATTTTCTATAATAAAATATGGATATGACATAATTTTTCCTATAATAATACATCATGTGCTTTAGAAAGTCCAACATATTGTGCCATTAGTGTGCGAGTATAGCGCAAGTTGAAAGGAGAGTGAAGGCGGAGACAGACTATTGTCACGTCACGTGAGATTACATGATAGTAATATTGCGTACTATCATGTAATCTCACGTGACGTGACAATAGTCTGTCTCCGCACGGCACGTCCGTGACATTACTCTAGGTTGAAATGTAGGTTTAAAATGAGTGGGTCTGCGCTGGACCCTCCACTGCGAACACCGAGGGTCTATTGTGGCTCGACATTACTCTAAGTAAATGACAAGATTTTTTATGAAAAAGATGCAGCAGTTGCTTTTGGTATTACGATCGAAATGCCAAGGCTAAGAGCGAAACAAGTAACAGTGTATTTACGATGGATGAATTTAAAGTCACAGAAGGATTTTTTGAAGAGTAACAAGCACCTTTATGGTTAGGGACTTATCATACAGTAAGAAGCAATTAGATGATTTCCATGCGTTGGTGTATTTCTATAGAGAAAACAGAAGAATTCGGCAAGAGCATCTTATAAAATCAACTAATTCGTCAATTAAACGCGACGGCGGCGGCGCAGCGCGGCAGTTGTCCTAGTTGTCCTAGCTACGCCACTGTCTATATTACCAATTATAAATATCTGTATATTACTATTTTTGGTCATTTTATTGGACATACTATAATATTGTATTGAGTCATTCAATATACTAAAAATTATGAATTGTTAATGTAACTAATTAGTTGACTACTACCTAGTTGTGTTATTTTTAGCTATATTATTTGCTTGATTTTTTTTCTTTATAATTAAATTATCATATTAGTAAAAATAAATAAAAATAATCGTAGCCGTATATGGGTGGATTGAAAATAGTCTTTAATAATTAATATGTTAGGTAGGTTACATGATTGAGTATTGTTAGTTAAAATACCTTTTCTACGAAATCATAACAGGGCCACACAAAATATTTTTTTTAGAATTCTGACTTTTTTTGAAGAGTCCTATAAATAAACTCGGAATTTTTTATCATTCTGACTTTTTTTACAGAATTCGTAAAGAAACTCAGAAATTCTTATCGTTGTGACTTTTTTTTTACAGAATTTTTCTCAGAATTATGACTATTCTGACATTTTTTGCAAAATCCTGTGAAAAACTCGGAATTTTTTATCATTCTGATTTTTTGTACAGAATTCCGTAAAGAAACTAAGAGTTTTTTATCGTTCTGACTTTTTTACAGAATTTTACTCAGAATTATGCTTATTGATACATTTTTTGCAGAATTCTGTAAAAATCTGAATGTTTCATCATTCTTCTTCTTTTTTTGCAGAATTGCGTAAAGAAACAAGGAATTTTTTATCATTCTGACTTTTTTTACAGAGTTCCGTATAGAAACTTGTAATTGTTTATCGTTCTGACTTTTCTTGCAGAATTTTACTCAGAATTATGACTATTCAGACATATTTTGCAGAATTCTGACTTGCTTTACAGAATTCCGTAAAGAAACTGGAATTTTTTTTATCATTCTGACTTTTTTTACAGAATTTTACTTAGAAATATGACTATTCAGGCAGTTTTTGCAGAATTCTGCAAAAAACTCGGAATTTTTTGTCATTCTGACTTTTTTACAGAATTCCGTAAAGAAAATCAGAATTTTTTTATCAATTTGACTTTTTTAATTCGATAAAGAAACTGTCAACATGACCTTGATTTTTGACTGACTTTTTTTTTTTTTTGGTTTGGGAAGGTGGAAAAAATTAAAACTTTTTTTGTATATTTTGAGAATGGAACGAGCTATATGTATACAGGGTATACCAGATACAGTGTGTATATTACATTGTTCGATGTGCAACGTATCTTGTGCCGTGCTAATAAAAATACTTTTCTAAGACTTTTAATAACAAACAGACCTGAATAAAAATATGTTTTTTCTTCGTAAACAACGTACCTAATTTGAATTTACTGCTACAGTTTGTTATTTGGTTGTTGCATCATCATAATATGGTATGGTAATTAAATTATCGCATACAGGGTGTTTATAAAATATGGCGTTTTTAGTAGAACATAAAACTGCATAACTATTACAAATCATGTTGCAAAAAAACTTCATTTGACATTTATATCAGTTCCAATTTAGAAGACCATCTTGCATTTTACAACTCCTTAATATACCGGTGTTATATGCACATATTAATATAATGTTTATGTGTAATTCTTTAAAGAAGAAGTTAGCTAATATTTTATTATTAGGTATCATTATTTCTCCGGATGTTATGAAGAAATTTTTCCTATTTTTATTTCGCCTTAATACCCATGGTAAATAAATGACAAACTGTCACCATTTCCACATAAATAACGTACTTTATTTACCAAATGCATACGCGGTTGGATTAATACTCATGGCGTATAGAGTGTGCTAAAGTTTTTTTTTATATATACCGGGTGAATCTAACATGTTAGAGTTAAGCCATTTTATTCTACCACTCGACGACGCTTAATTTAAATAACCAAGTAAAAATGCGCTACTTATTTATGTATAGGTTTACTAGGATTTCTCAATTAGCTGGTTAAATTTCAGTCTCAATTTTGGCAAAAGCCTTAATGGAAATATCTTCATTTCAAATGCATCAGTATATTTCGACCACACCCAGTATTCTTTGGAACATACGAACATCGAAGAGTCCAAGTCAGTATTATGTATAGTGTAATTGTTTTTTTTTTATTTCGCGTTTATAGGTATATGTATATTGTATAGTGGTACCTAACTACACACAGTCACTAGATATGGGGAACCATTTCACCGTAAGGTCACATTTTATTAGTTATTTTACACAACGGTCTCAATAACATTTATAGCCCTAAACAGAAATTTATTAGACATATACCAATAAAATCAAGTGACATTCAATTTAAATATATACACTCTATACTCTTTTAACGACATTAAAAACACACTCGATTTATTTAACATTTTATTTTTATCTTTGTTTAAATTATTATTATTTCATTTGCTGTTTGCATAAATACTGTTATACGTAAGTACTGGGTACTGCTGACGAGACTCTAGTCCTTATTAACAAGTTTTTGGTTTTGGTAAAGAAAATAAGATCTACTCCACTGTGGTGGACTTACGATTTATAGGATCCTACGCTACATAATTTTTGGGCCCCCTACCCTGTACTTTGAAAGTCAACTCTACAAAATCTTTAACATAATTATAATAATAAGTTCATAAGGTAAAAAAAAATCTTATTTTATTTACTCAACACAGGATAGTTTCGTGTTTGTTGTTGTTTTTTCCTGCAATGTTATTTATAGTTTGATATTTTTTCTGTTTTTGTAAAAATGGTAAGTTTTTTACCTTATGAACTTATGTACAAATTTGTTGCCCGTTGTACGTTTATTTCTCTTATGTGTTCGTTTTTATCTTTATTGTAGGACTGATGATGGCTTGTTGAGCCGAAACTAGTTTCCATTTTTCATAATTTAATTAAAGATTTTGTGGAGTTGACTTTGAAATCTGAGACCGCAGATAAATCATAAGATACAAAGTCTTATAAATAAAAAAGAAACTAAGTTGTAGAGTAATACATATCAAAAATAAAAAAAAAATAAAATTAATTTTTTGATGATAATACAAAATGTTTCTAGAATTAGTTTGTAGTAGTGTTGATATTCTAAGTATACTCTTCTGTAATATGTAAAGGGTGGTCCCATTTAGATAATATTTCGCTGCATAATTGTATATCCCAGTAGAAGCGAATTAATAAATTAAAACAACTATAGAAAAAAATGTAAAAAGAATGAAAGAGTCAAGAACACCTCTCTCCTGAGGCCTTATAATATGCCAGTTTAGTCTTCGAAGCAAAAAGGAGATTAGAGAAACTGGTTACAAGTCTGATACACACGCCGGAGAATGACTGCCACACCCTTAATAGCAGTCACACAGCCAAAGAACAACATATTATAACAATGTGTCCTTTTTTTTTCTTTAACGAATAGTTACTTAAATTGAGACATGTTTTTTTTTATTTTGATTCTTTTAATATTTGTTTCTGTCATTCGTTTGTGATTCTTAAGCTTGGGTGTCCCACCCTTAAACCAAGTGTTTACTATATACCCATAATCTGCAGTAGTTTATTAAAATATTCATTTCATAGATATAAGTTTATAGAAACAATACTTAAGATACGAGAACAATCTGGCGTCCTGCTTCAAATTTACACTATAGTATTGTATCTTTGTCATATTTTTATTATTATTATTTAATAATATGCTTAATGCCTGCAATATATTTTTAAGTTTATATAATTTTTAATCTGTTTCATTAATTAGTTTATTTTGAACTGTATTTATATGACATGAAATAACAAACATTATTTCATTTACAATATGTTTTAATTGGAACCTCATCCCAAGAAAAAAATCCATTTATAAAATAACAAGGAAGAGTACAAGAAAAAAGAAAAATATATATTTGAAGATGAGTACAAAATAAAACGTTTTCCAGCAATACTATATTGTTATTTTATAGTCACACCATCTAGTTCTTCTTCTTGCTTCTATATAGCCTCCTGCTATTCAATAGCAAACAGACAACGTTTCTTCCTTGTTGATAACAATCATCAGTACTTCCAGACTTCTTGTTTGATTCTTTGCTTCTTCTTACACCATCTATAGTTAGTTGTTTTGTATGTTCCATGTATGGTCTCGAAACACATGCACCGGATCTGATAAGTGTGAGATAATTTTACTCTCTAATGATGTTTTTAAAATAATTAAATCATTATAATTAGTTACCTGAAACTTTGTTGACACGATTAACATTCGGTTTTGTATAGAATGTTCTAATTCGAGACGTAACACGATCTCAAAGGTGCCATTAGGGGGGTTAAGAATTCCACAAAAATCCAATTACTAGTCTTTTTAACAGCCTTAACATAAACATTCAGTAGACTAAATAAATTTCTTTAAAATACCGTTATTAGTCGTCATATTTTGTACCTGGTAGTTCCTTTAACTGATGTTCTGTTCCGCGAAAAGTTTTTAGTACCTACTTATCTAGCTGCGTAGAGAAGTGAGGAGAATTCGAGGACACTCGAAGTGTCTGTAAATTTGAACGTGACTGAAGATGAATTGTACTTACCCCAGCATTGGAAACCTATCCATAAAACAACTTTGATCTTTACAAGATAATTGGTACCTACTTCTATTATGCTTTTTAATATTTTTTGACAAAATTTGCAAGTTTAAAGTAGACAATTTCACGTTTTGTACACTCAGAGGTATATTTGATTTCGCTTCTCAAGTGGTTGTGTATTTTCTGGCTGTTTGTCCCGCTCGAAACACCGGACACACACAACAATATAAAAATATGCAACTTGTCCAACATAAAAGGAATCTAAATTCATAAGGAACACCACGATATTTATCGAAGCATAGGTAAGGTTAAAAATAAACGAATTATACATTAAGGTTTTAGCATTTTTATTAATATTTCAAAACATATGTTATCTTCCGGTGTCACATAGTTTTGTAAGTGGAAAAAGTAGGTACTACAAAAAAAACTTTAATAATTAACAATAACATTTTTTTTTTTGTGAAGTTGAGATTTTTTTCATTTCTTATAAAGGTAAAACATAGTAAACAACTTTTTCTTTTTATCTATATTATATTTTTAATAATTAATTAGAATATCACATTTATAATAACAATGATAATAAAATTGAACAGCCTCTTGCGATTGAATTCATTGAATATTCACATAAATTATTCGACATTTCTGTACCGCATAACTTCAAAAATAGGCTATGTATGCAGTGTCCACGAGGAGTTACTCTGCTAAATCTTAAGGCTGTTCGATCAGTGCCCCAATGCAAAGGTATATATATATTATTTTTTAATGGTTATGAAAAATTCTTTTTGAGCATATAAAGAACAGTTTATCAAATGATTCTATAGGATTAAAAAATAATTACTGTTAATAATTTGTTTCTTTAACAAACAGCCTTAGAATACTCCATAATTACCTTCATTTTGAGTGGTTTGAAAGTTATACGGTATGTATATTCCTTAATTTTAAGATTTTTGTTATTTACTACGAAATTTAGTACACAAATTGATGTGAAGAATATAAATAGACAATTTTTCAAATATATTAATAAATAATAATAATATAAGGTACGGATTTTTATTTATTTTTGTTAACAAATTTTAGTAATAACATTCTTTTTTGTGTTTTAAATATAATATACCTAATTAACAACCGATAGCACTTTTATTAACTTTCTTTTTGAATTAACAATGATAATAATTTTATTAAATTCTAATATATTAAGTATTACTATATACAAAAAATCTCATGGTTTTTAAATTAATTAATTAGTTAATAATAATTAGAAATATGTACAATAGAAATATATAATATTTACATAATTTTACAAATATGTACTCATTTGTAATTTATTAATTTTTAATAAGTCTCGGTTATTTTATATTCTTTACAGTGCGCCCCCTCTGTATCTGGGAAACAGTTTTCTTGCTAGTTTTACGAATAAAAAAAATTAAAAAAATAAAAATAACTATCTTGATGATCTCTTTTTAATATATTAATTTTTTTTCACTGATTAATAAAAGTTTTCCCTATGTTAGAGAAGCGGACACAATGCAGTTTATAGGTATAATTTTGCTACAATAGTTAATAGTCTTTTTATACATCCCTAATTCATACAGAAAAAAAAATCATTATACAGTGTGTGTACAAATTGATAATAATAAATCCGCTAATGTTTTGAAAATAAAACTAAAAGAAGATTTTCTATCATCAATAATTTTGAAAACCCTGTATAATTTTACAATGATTATAATTTATAAATCCATTATTTTCAAATTAAAATTGACATTTTCATGTTGATTATAATATATTAAATTATTTAACTTCTTCTATTATTTTCTAGATAAAAATTGGCACTTCGAATTCATACTGATTTTAATTGTTTCTCACATTCTTTTAATTGTATTTATCATTAAATAACGTTTGTAAATTTTCAATTAACAATAATTGGCTTTCTATCTAAATTTATATGTTTCACCCTGTATTATACTAATAATAAAAACAATAACAATAGACGATAAATTTTCATTATATGGCTGTAATAAAAATTAACAGCAAACTATAGATTTGTTTTTAATTTTTCGAATTATTATACAGTATTGTTCAAAATTAGTTAAAATCAAGTTTGAAATTATTTATGATTTTAATTTTTTGTGGAAAAAAAAAAATTAATGGCGTCAATTTTCAGAAATTAATATTTTCAGTAAAATTAAGCTAAAAGAAAAAATATAATTTTGTAAGTTCACCAGCAACTCCAAACAATATGGTAAACTATACTGTAATTTATACGAGGTATCATAAAGTGAAGTCAAATCTCACAGTTTTTATTATTCTGCGACTATTATACTGTGTGTACATATCAGTGGCGGCTCGTCGAGGGAGGTTAAGGAAGCTAAAACTCCTCAGCAAATTACTCCACTTTTAAGTTAATTTACATAAATATCTACTACATAATATGTAATAATAATTAGAATTGAAATCTAAAGAAGACCTAATTAACACTTGAAACCGGCTTCAGAACAATAAAACACTGTGAGATCTGGATTTTGATATCTCTTATAATATTATTGGTTGAAAAATAAATGAAAGGAATGTTTTTTAAGGTTAAATCAACAAGTGTTTGAAAAATTAAATTAAGGTAAATTCAGTTTTCTCGCGCAATTAAAGAAATTCGTGTGTGACGGTAGGTTTAATATCGGGTCCGCCTGAACCGAGACATATTGGTTGTTTGCACTTAAATTGTCCAAAGCGATTTATTCCTTGTTATATGTGTTTAAATAATTTGCTACTTCAGATAGTCCACCCTATACATATTTTGTTCAAGCTTTATCAAAAATCTATGCTTATCTCTTAGCTGTTTTTGTGGGCAGTTTGCATACCTATGGCGATGCCTACATGTTGGGCGGTTAGAATCACTCTCGAAAACTTCTCCAGAAAGATAAATTAATTGTTGATTGCAATTTATTTTCTCTAGAAGCGAACCAAAAGACCTGAAGTTCAAATTAATGTTTAGCGGAAATATTTAAATTAACTGTGGTTGGTCGTCTTTTTAGGTAAGCTTGGAATATGTAATTTATGATTATTATTGTTAACTAATTTGTGAGTGCGAATAAATATGTCTACCTATAGTGTTAAGCTACGATATGATTGTATAAATGTTTTACATTGTTGTCTTTTTAGGAGAATAAAGTGTGTTCACTGAGTTCAAAGTAACGGTAGACTTAATATTTCAAGAACCTCCCTGCCCGTCTCTGTTCAACTGGCACCCAACACGTGGCAAAGTTATTTTGAACCGGAAAAATGCAATCTGGTAAAAGTGATAGAAATTTACGAAGACCAAGGAGACTGGACTATGCAATCCTTCATCAGCATGGAAGAGATCAGGCTATATTACATCAAAATGAAGGTAGGAATATTCCGATTGATAACTCTCAAGTGAGCAATGACCATAGTGCAACCGTTTCGACAAATGCTGGTCCACAAGCTAACACTGGGGCGATTAGAAAAAACATCAGTGCTAATAATAGTTCTCAAGCTGATCAACTGTATAATTTAACACCTAAAAATGCAAGTTGTTATGAAAATAGTAACATGCATGGTTCGGAACCAGCAAATAATCCAAGTTTCAACCCAAATGCAAACAAGCCTCCAGGTATGAATTTGAAAAACTTTAGTGTACCACCTAGATTTTCTTTAGAAAATAATTTTGAGCGAAATAGTTATCCGCCTGAAGCACCATCCAGGTTCAACATTCCTCAAGCAAACCCTTCATCATTTCCATCAATGAACGATTTGAATAACATTATAACAAACATTGTCAATAATGCATTAAAGAATCAGGTACCAAACTTTAATAGACATCATCAATCTGTAAGTAATAGTGACTGTAATGTACCTACTTTTGTTGTACAGGATGAACCAGGCACAGTTAATCGGACCTCTTTGCTGAATGCTAATAGAAACATAAATGTTCAATTTTCTCTTACTGAAATAAATCAAATGTTGCCCAATTTTGATGGTGAATCTGATGTGCATCCTGTTGAATTTCTTAACATTTTGGAGGGTTGTTTAGACATAAATATAACACAATTTAACAAAATAAAAATACTAATTACAAATTCTTTCAAGAAATCTGCCAAGTTATGGTGGGATGCATTTGTTTCTTCTTTTGCTACTTATGAATCATTCAAATATGAATTTTTGAACCATTACTGGAATTCTAAGATTCAGAGAAAACTTAAAGATCGACTAGAAAGCGATGAATATAAAAGTGGGTTATTTGTGAATCACTTTAATTTTTGGGTGGCTAAAGCAAGATATTTTAATCCCCCTTATACTCCAAATGAGCTTATCGATATTTTGGCTCCTCACTTTCCTCCAAGTGTGGCTTGTGTTCTCTTGGGCTGTACGTCATTTTCACAAGCAATAGCACGTCTTAGACATGCTGATGATTATTTTAAAAATGCTTCGAGTGAAAATAAGCCTTTCGTGAACCGAAATGCAGCACCGGGTCTTGCAAGATACGGGGGTAATTTCAAAAATGATGGATTTTTAAATAAGAGAAGTTTTAACAAAAATGCCAATGAAAAACTAATTTCTTCCCTCGATTGTAATGAGGAATTGAGTCCTACGGAAAACTAGATATTCCCCCACATGTTAATAATAGTGTGGGGGCAAAAAATTTATTTGTAGATAATAATCCTCTATCTGAGTTATTAAGTGAAGAGTGTAATGGTGAACATACTCTTGAAGATGATAGATGCCCACTTATTTCCATTAACCTTTATGGCTTTATCTATGCTGCACTTGTCGACACAGGTAGCAAAGTTTGTGCAATTTCAATGGATGTGTGGTATGGCTTAGCACAATTTCAAGAAATTATTCCACATTTTCCGGTTACAGGCATACGTGTAATTGGTGCATTTAAAACAAAACACCAAAAGGTTTCTTTTCAAGCTCAATTAATATTTAGTTTGAATGAGAGTGAATTTCGTTTTGAATTTTTAGTTATAAAAAATTTGTCACACCCCGTAATAATTGGTTGTGATTTTTTGTGTCTATATAAAGCCAATATTTCTTTATCTTCTAAGTGTTTATCATTAAAGTATGGTGATAATGATATATTAATTCCTGAAATTCAATTAAATCATAATTTTGATTCTTCAGAGAGTATTCGTGTTCGTAGAATAGTAAATAAGCAATCGGTGGCGGACGGAATTTTTTTATGTGAATTAAATGTATTAAATAAAATGGATGTAAGTGAAATCATTTCTAAAAATTGTTTATTAAATGATAGACAGAAGGAACATTGTGTAGCGTTATTCGAGAAATTGAAAAAGATTTTTTCAGATATCCCTGGCCGAACTACAGAGTATTTTCATGAAATAAATTTAACTGATCGAGCACCCTTTTTCATTAAACCGTATCCCATACCATTGGCACACCGGGACGCAGTACAAAGGACCATTGATCAGATGGTTGAGTGGAACGTTATCGAAAGGGCGTCTCCGAGTTATATTTCCCCACTGATGACAACTGTCAAAAAAGATGGTAGTGTCCGTGTATGTCTGGATGCCCGACATTTGAACTCTGTAATGCGGCCGGACTATGAATTGCCCAAACCCATTAACGAAGTAGTAAGACTGATGAAAGGAAAGAGGTGGCTCAGTTCTCTTGATTTGACATCCGGTTACTGGCAATGTCCTGTTCGACCACAAGATAAGAAATATACTGGTTTCATGGTAGGAACTAGAACGTACCAGTTCTGTGTTTTGCCTTTCGGATTAAAAAATGCCACTTCTTCGTTTACGCGATGCATGGACAAAATTCTTGGAAAAGAATTTAGCGAATTCGTTGTCATATACGTGGACGATATATTGGTAATGTCTGACACGTTTGATGATCACATGAAACATTTGCGTTTAGTTTTTGAACGTCTGATTGAGGCTGGAATCACTTTGAAAATGGAAAAATGTCAATTTTTTCGAACAGAAATACCTTATTTGGGTTATTTACTTACAGCAAGCGGTATTCAATCGGATCAGAGTCGTACGCAGGCGATAGTAGATTACATCAGGCCTAATAATGTGAAGGAATTGCAGCGATTTCTTGGTCTCTGTCAGTATGATAGAATGTTTACTCCTAATTTTGCTGATATTTCTGCGCCCCTGACCCGGTTGCTTAAAAAAAAAATTAAATGGAATTGGAGTTCTTCGGAAGAGGAGGCTTTTGGGAGATTGAAGAGCGAGCTTGCAAATGAGGTACTTCTTTATCATCCTGATCCTGCTTTGGGATGGCACGTGCAGTCAGATGCTAGTGATTATGGTATTGGTGGCATATTGTTTCAGGTGGTTGGTGGCCAGAGGAGAACCGTAGCTTGCGCATCTAGGTTATTGTTGGAGAGAGAGAAGAGATATGGTGCATATGAGAAGGAGGTACTCGCAGCGTTATGGTTGATACAGAAATGGAGAATATATTTATTGGGAAACCACTTCACATTGCACACTGATTGTCGTGCTTTAACCTATATTCAAAGTTGTCGCTTATTATCTCCACGCATCACAAGGTGGGCGCTAGCATTGCAGGAGTTCTCATTTTCCGTGCAGTTTGTTCCCGGTCATGAAAATGTTCAAGCTGATGCCTTGTCACGTTTCTCTTGTACTCGTTTTCCTTCTCTGCCTGATAACTGTTTTTCTATTGCCACTACTCATATTCGACTCAGTGAGCCGTTGAGTCGGTGTTTTGAAAGTTTTGGACGGTTCCAGAGTGAAGATGTGAAGATTACCCAAATTAGAAATGGTTTGGCTACTGATGACAAATTGAGGAAGCAATTTGTTGTCCATCGGGATTTGCTGTACAAGCGGGGTGATGATGTGAATCATTTCTTATTATGCATACCAAAAAACCTTGTGGACTTATTTGTTCAGGAGTATCATCAGATTTTTGGTCACTTTGGAGTATACAAGACGTGGCATGCAATGAAGGAAGAATTATGGTGGACAAATATGTATCGAGTAATTAAAAGATGTATCAAGTGTTGCGAAATCTGTCAACGAGCAAAATGTTCATCTTTACCGCAGCCTCCACAGCAAAGCATCATACCTAAACACAAAAATGAAATTATTGCTGTGGACATATATGGGCCTCTGATTCGAAGCCGTGGTGGTGTAATGTATTTGCTGGTTATTGTAAACCTGTACACCAAATTTGTAACTCTATATCCTCTGAAGAAGGCGACAAGCAAAGCAATACTGCACCGGGTTATCAATGAGTATTTTCCTTTGTATGGCAAACCCCAAAGAATACTTCATGATCAAGGTTCACAGTTTACAAGCAAATTGTGGGCTGATGCCATGAAAATCCAGGAGGTTCAAGTCGTGTTTACTTCTGTTCGTCATCCAGTTGGAAACCCTGCTGAACGAATTATGCGAGAACTTGGGAGACTCTTTCGTACTTATTGCTCTGAGAAGCATTCGAGGTGGGCGCAGGAGGTTCCTAAATTTGCTGAATTCTTAAATCATACGATTCATGAATCGACTGGTTTTTCTCCAGTTGAATTACAACTTGGTCAGAACAAAACCAAATTATTGCCCGAAAGGCTGCGAGTGCCCGGTGATTCTGATCTGAAGACCTGGGACGAGAAATTAATACTTGCGGAGGCGAATCTACAGAATCGGGCTGCAAGGCGTGTTTTTCGAAATCCTGGTAGACCTTTTCCCGGATTTAACGTGGGCGATTTGGTCCTACTCAAATCTAACAATGTTTCCTCAGCTATAAAAGCTGAAACAAGAAAATTTTTGCTTCTGTTTGAGGGCCCTTATCGAATAAAGAAAAGGGTACGTGATTTCACTTACCTCTTGTGTGAACCCAGTTGTGATAAACGTGAACGGGGTATGTTTCATGCTTCCCATTTGAAATTGTTTATTAATAAAACTCCTGCGTCGTAGTTTCACTAACTCCATGAGTTTTTGGGGGGATAGATGAACCGAGACATATTGGTTGTTTGCACTTAAATTGTCCAAAGCGATTTATTCCTTGTTATATGTGTTTAAATAATTTGCTACTTCAGATAGTCCACCCTATACATATTTTGTTCAAGCTTTATCAAAAATCTATGCTTATCTCTTGGCTGTTTTTGTGGGCAGTTTGCATACCTATGGCGATGCCTACATGTTGGGCGGTTAGAATCACTCTCGAAAACTTCTCCAGAAACATAAATTAATTGTTGATTGCAATTTATTTTCTCTAGAAGCGAACCAAAAGACCTGAAGTTCAAATTAATGTTTAGCGGAAATATTTAAATTAACTGTGGTTGGTCGTCTTTTTAGGTAAGCTTGGAATATGTAATTTATGATTATTATTGTTAACTAATTTGTGAGTGCGAATAAATATGTCTACCTATAGTGTTAAGCTACGATATGATTGTATAAATGTTTTACATTGTTGTCTTTTTAGGAGAATAAAGTTTGTTCACTGAGTTCAAAGTAACGGTAGACTTAATATTTCAAGAACCTCCCTGCCCGTCTCTGTTCACGCCATCTAACTTTTTTTTTTCAACTAGTGCTTATTTCGTGAAGGGTAACACTTAGCTCATGTCTGATTTGACAGATAATTAGTTTTATCCTTCCGCTGAACGAATATGGTTGTGTATACGCTTGAACAACGCTGGGAAATATTGCGACATTACTTTGAAAATCATGGTAATGTTGCAGAATGTGTGCGAAAATTGCGTACGGATTTTGGAAGAAGAGAAGCACCGTCAGCTCCGTATGTTCGTTGTCTCGTGAAAAAAGTGAAAGAAATTGGCATCCTCATCGATAAACCAAAGCGTGAAAAGCCAAAAACAGTGCGTACACCCGAGAATATTGCTGCTGTGGCAGAAAGTGTGCGTGAAGCGCCATCAACATCAATTCACCGTCGGTCTCAACACTTGAACATTTCGGAGACATCATTGAGACGAATTTTGCATAAAGACCTTGGTATGACGCCATACAAAGTCCAATTGGTTCAGGAGTTGAAGCCAACTGACCATCCAATGCGTTTTCGCTTCGCTCAGTTGGCCTGCGATCGACTTACAGAAGATGCCGATTTTGCCAAAAAAATCATCTTTTCAGATGAAGCTCATTTTGATCTTGGCGGGTATGTAAACAAGCAAAATTGTCGCATTTGAGCCACAGAAAACCCGCACGCATACATTGAAAAGCCGATGCACCCAAAACGAGTCACTGTTTGGTGCGGACAGCGCTACGTGCCACACAGACGAAGCTACACTCGATGTTTTGCGCCCTGTTTTTGAAGATCGCATTATCAGCCGCAGAGCTGATGTCGTTTGGCCACCTCGGAGCTGCGATTTGACACCGTTGCACTATTATTTGTGGGGTGCCGTCAAAGATAAGTGTTACGCCGACAAGCCAGAGACAATTGACGCTTTAAAGGACAATATTCGTGAAGCCATTAGTGAAATACAGCTGCACACAATCGATAATGTGCTTAAAAATTGGACCGATCGTGTAGGCTACTGCATGGCCAGCCGAGGCAGCCATTTGAATAAAATTATTTGTCATTATTAACCGAAAGGATTGTACTTTCAAATAAAAAAAGAAATTTGAGAAAATATTCAGCAGTTTTTCTTTTATAGCATTTTCAAAAAAAAAAAAAGTTATCTGGCAGACCCGATATATTGTATCGTTCTAACGTTGTTAGCAAAATCTGATAAATCGTTATAAAATTAGTCAGGATTTTTGATTTTATTATTCCTTCGCATTTATATTTCAACAAGATAGAGAAAAATGTTTTGTATTGTTTTACAAAATAGAATATGTTTAACGCACTCCCCTTATCGACTTTGGAATTTAAACATATTTTTTGTTTGCACTATGTATAAGCCTATGTACTAATGACTTTCGTCCTATAATTTGTTGTAATGCAGAACTGAGCGTCTATGTTGGCCTTAAGAAATTTTACAGGGTTGTACTCCAATAATTTGATTACTTACATGATTTTTCAAAACGCATCGTTTTTAGATAACATTTAAGAAAGACACATACATTAAGGCATTCATGATATTTTAAATATTTTAATAAGTTACATTTTTTTTGTAATTACTTGATAGTTAAATTGTTAAAATGTGCGTATGTACCTACTATTTTTTCTAAGAAATAATATTGACTTTCCTATTATTTTTGTTTACAAAGATAAGAGATAGGTCTGTACTAATAACCAATTATTATAATATAATTGAAATTTTTATACAGGTTGTCCGCAAATTCACCTCATTTTGTTCTCCTATTATTATTTTTCATAAATAATGAACCCACTGCATAAAATATACATGGAGGGCTAAAATCAAATGTCCACACAAATTAACAAATTTGTGGACATCTTGTATATAATTTTTTATGGAATAACATAAAATCTCTTACTATAAAGATATTAGCACATAAGTTCAGGAATGTATTTGAATTAATGATAAATAAATTCTGGTTATATTTAAATATTAATATTTGGCATGTATAAATAAACAAAAAGATTATTAATTATTAAAAACACCTATCATACAACTATAACAAATTTTTATTATAGGTAATTAAAGCTGATTTGTTTTTAAAGGGTTTTACACTTATCAACAAATATCAATATTTTTAATATTAATATGAACAATTATTATTTTTTCTTCCTTTTAAATAATTGTTATTATCTCTTTATATATATATATATATATTATAAAAATATTATTTCTACCTTCTTTACATTCATATAGCACAATTTTTCTACCCTTGTGAATTTCAATTTGTTTCAGATATACAGGGCGTTTCCAAAAGTGCGTTAAGTCAAATAACATCAACGTTTTAAATTTGTATCTCGTAAACGAAGCAACAAATGAGAAAATTATAAGACATAAAAAAGTTGAATTATTAATTGCTATATCTCAATACACTATCGAATATAAATTAGTCAGTGGCGTACATTTTTTTTGTCAATTATTTGCCCGCCTAACGCTACTGGACTAAGTAATTTTGATCCAGTTAGGGATATATAAGCTCCCTATTTCTAGAAACAACGTTGACAAATTTGAAAGAAATCGGTGAAGAGATAATTGAGTTAATTACAAAAAACCGTTATTTACAAAAATCTTTAACACCTTGTATTTTGGAAACAATGCATTTCCGGACATATTTTTATGGGAACTTTTTTCATAAAATGACCTGAGAAATCACCCCCTCATGTATTAACGCGTCTTTTTAAACCACCCTGTATATTTTAAATAATACCATATCAGTCTGATTTTTCAGTGGATATTTTTCTCAGTGTATGCCACGATTTAAATTATGCTGAAAGATACATTAAACTTTATGTTTGTAGAATTTACATTTACTTCGATTTTCTATTTCAGTTGACACTATTGCATTAATTAATAACCAAATATGGTGAATCATCTTCTACTTAGAAAAAAAATTATAAATAAATATCATTAAGAAAGAATTTCATTTAAATTTTGATAATCGTACCATAAACTAAGAAAACTCCCCAGCCTCTAACCAATGCAACCCTAAAATCCCTAAATTAGATTTAGAACGACAGAGATCAAAAAATATAAATTAGTACATAGTATCTAACTACTAATCCTCACTAGTATCAACTTCCTTTACCTCCTCATGGTGGTCCTCATCATCAACCTCTTCCGAAATCACAGACAGCGTTGCCAAGTTTCTACAGTTACCACTAATCTCAGTGGCAGTACTTCCGATCTGCACCAATACGATTCGTTCGGCAACCTCAAGTTGACCGAGTACATTGTTCAGATCACAGTCATTTATTAACAAAAAACAATCACCGACCACTGCGTCGGTGGTCTGCAATTCTCACAGACTACTAGAAACGACTGACTGCGCCATGTTCAGATGTTGATCGTCACTTGTCACTGTATGCGTCACGTGTTGTGACTGTAAACTAGCGTGATGCGTATGGTGCGGATGTAAATGATGCTGCTGCTGTTGGGGTTGTTGCTGGAGTGACGAGTTGTTGTTGTTATTATTAGAATTTAGTTTGCTCTCTTTTTTCATCCTTTGCTTGAGGTGTACCTGGAACAAAGATAGCAATATTTCATTAAACAAGCCTTTGTCTAGTAGTTTGAAAGTTAGACGAATATTATGTTGTTACTTACTTTGGCATGCCTCTTCTTTTCGTCACTTCTGGCAAACTTTCTACCGCAGACGTCACACGAAAAAGGTTTTTCCCCGGTATGCGTCCGAATATGTGTCGTAAGATGATCAGACCGCGAAAAACTCCGCATGCAAATACGGCACTGGAACGGTTTCTGTCCGGTATGTATTCGGATATGTCGTGTAAGTTCGTCGGACCGCGAAAACCTCCTATCACAATTCTCGACTGGACACGCATATGGTCGTTCGTGCACTGGTGTTTTACTCGGCCGGTTCGGGTACTTTCGCGGCTTTACCGGTACTAACTTTAATGGAATATGACTTTGTTGATACACTTGCGATAAAATTTCGTGTCCTTTGGATGTGGAAGGATTGTATTCTGCCAGTTGAACATTCGTTGTGTATCCACTGGAATTATTGTTATTGTTATTACTGATTTGTTGCATATCGTTACTGCCGCACCCAGTGGTAAATGGTGACGGTTCCTGTTTGGGAACTAGATTACTTGGACCTGGCACTGGAGAACCATAATCTTGTGAATCCCATTGGTATTTTGGCGTGGAAGTTGTAACCATCGGTTGTGTAACACGTGAATATACTAAATCACTACTATCAATTTGCAGACTAGACGATTGTGAAACTGAACAGTTAGGGTAACTAGGAGGTTGTTTTAATGTAAGACTTGGACTGCATTCCATTGACAACATCAACTGATCAGTGTTCCGATCATCGTACTGCTGATGAGTCGTTGATACTGGCGAATCAGCTGTCGAAGGATAATGCTGTGGACTCTGGTTAGATCCTTGAAGTAGACCAAACATACTAGGATAAATTGGTTTGTCACCGCTCGATAATAACCAATGATTCACGGCTGAAGGACTGTGATGACCCATGTTTGTCATGGTCAATGATGGACTGTTAGACGGTTGCATAGTTTGGACGTTACTCATTGAATTGTTGGGTGAAGCAGCACTGGAATAAACATGCCTAGTGTTTTGTTGCAGTTTATTGGTGGTGGAGTGCTGATGGGTGTACATGGTACCGAGTGGACTGTTCGTTGTGTTATCTTCTTCGTGTGGAGAAACTGCACTTTCTAGGGGAGTAGCGCGCTCAGTTAGATTTGAACCAGCTGGTGAGTGATGTGGAGAATTGTGTTGTTCAATTGAGAGTTCTTCTGGATCTAATGTACCTGAAACAAATTATGAAAAGTTATTTTGTGGGCTGCCATGGCGGGTGAAGGCGTATGTAACATATTAAGGGGGGTTTGCATCAATGAATTTTTCTCCGACAGCTTCGGTTAGAGCAGTGCCAGCGATGAGAGGGTAAACATTTTCAAAATATAATCTTTGACAGTTTCCGACTATTAGCAAAAATAATGTTTTTCTGACTTCAGACGGTTTGCATAAGTCCAAGGTTTCAAAGTAAAATACAGCTCAAAACAAGTGACTAGATGGAGGATTACCTTCGGTCGATATAGATCAGATAAATCTGGGGTACCTACATATCTGGAGGTGATTTTTTTGTATGAAAATTAGGCATTTTGAATTCCATTGTCCAACAGGAAGAAAAACACATTTTTAAGAGTTTTTCCTGCTGATTTTGCCGGTACCATGATTGCGTCTACGTTTTTGGCCTTAAAATATTGTAAACGCACATTCAATTCAGATGCTACGTTATTTTGCGCTTTAGAAGATTCAATTTGGGTAAGGCATATCAATAATGACATTCGTTTGTGTTCATAGCTCTCGTACTGGTTAGACAGGCATTTCCTTGAATCTGATTGACCTTCAGCGTTTTGATTCCAGGGTTTAATAAAATTAACATCTTATGCGATTCATTATGTATCATAATTTTTAAATAGTATGTAATATTTGTACAAGAAGTGAAAAATCTGTTTTAATATAAAAGCAAAGCGTCAATGTTTACACTTGTAGTAGTCTTGCCTAAATTATTGTGTATTTAAAATAAATATTGATTTAAACTATTATTTGTTTGTTAAAGAAATTTTACTACTGTGGGATAATAACATCTATGAGTAGATACAAGCATAACTTCTGAAGCATGTATTGAATCCTTTTCGTTTACGACTAAAAAACAATATTTTTTTAGTCTTAAAAAAAAATAATTAAAGGTTTATTTGCTTCAAAATATTCTCCCGCTGCCTCAAAACACATTCTTGATCTTTCAATAATTGAAGATGTAGCTCTCTGAAGAGTGTCTGGGTCATCTCGTATGATTGCAGCTGCAGCCTTAATATTTTCGGAAATTGTTTTAAGTGTTGTTGGAATTTTGTTTCACACTAATATGCTCTCACCAGATGGGCCCTTTTGTTGATCCACACAAGAAGTTCAACTCCATTAATGGAGCTGTTACTAGGCCGTATGCCTTGGACAACTGTAAGTCGAAAGTGCCTTAAACACTTTGTCCAAAATTCAATATAGTTTAAGAGTTACCGGCAATAGGGTCATCTCGTATGAATGCAGCTGCAGCTATTTTGAATTAGCTCATCTCTGGTTTGTAGTCGATTTGCATAAACTTGACCTTTCATATGCCCTCAAAGATAATATAGTCAAAAGACGTTAGGACCATAATATTTGTCCGAGGAATACGTCCATAATAATGGCCATGGAGGACACCCTGTGTAGGACTCTAGTAAATACAGTCAGTACAACTGGTGAGACTTAGAATGAGGCACTAACATTCCTATTATTTCGATTGAGTTCTGTATGGAGTTCGTTTAAAATAGAGTAACAACAAGTCGTTCTAGAACATCTGTTCCAATCAAACATGAAAGAGTTTTTCGTATAGGTAGGCGTCGCGTCGCCTCTCTATATAATAGATACGGTAAAAACAGTTGAGCGTTGCGGCGGATCAAGGGCGACGACGTTGAAACCACCGAACGTTGAGAGAGAAAGAATGTATCTATAGGAAAATCGATAGGACATTCATTCAGTTGTGTTCATTCATAAGATTTTGTATACATACACAATGTATGTGTAGTTCAAATATGGCCGATTAAATGTCAAGTGCACTATAAATGTGAATCAGTATAGAAGTACCTACATAAAGCAGTAATAATTAGATTTGTATCATAATTTTCTTATCCAAAGCAAAATATAAACCCATGTTATGATTTTGACTAAACAAGCTTGATTTTATACATTATAAATACATTTTAATTGATTTTCTGTGTTAAAATTATAAAGCAAGAATAAAATTCAAAGGAATGCAACTGATATGGCACACACATCTCCTCCTGAAAATTATATCGTGTTTGTGTTCCAAATGTATTTATAAACACAACATACACACGTATATTTCAGACTTTGCACCTGTTTTTCAGCATTTCCCAAGGCGATTTTTCATATATAAAACAACAGAGCATATGTCGCAATCAGTAAAACGATTTTTCTTTTTCTGTCTCAGACGTGTTATAAAATTTAATATATTTACAAAATGAATATTAAGTTACTCGAATTTCGATACGCATGCAAAATTAATTATATCACGTACCAATATAGGGTCACTTTTTTAGTCATATAAGGATATTTTAGAATTATTACGAACTAGACTTGAGATGCCCAGCAGTGTTAAAATTGATCATGATCTAATATAGATTTTCTTCTCAAAATTCAAACTGTTTGAATGTTATTGGTTATGGCATCAAGCATCTCGAAAAGTTTCGCAGTTCAAGAATCTCGAGAACTAAGTTCTTAGCATCAAATTTTTAAGTGCACGACATGAATGGGCGTCAGATTTTTGACTATAAACATTAAAACTATGGGTTTTGCTCTTTTAAAATCATATTTTTCAATAACTAAACCATCTATCATGCATTGAATCTCAAAAGAGCTATGTAGGATCTGATTTCCGAGTTGTAACACATTTTTCCGACATATAAATCAAAATAGGACTTCTGTTTTCCATTTACTTTAAGAGTTTTGTTGCTTACGCTGCATTAAACATTGTTTAATGAAAATTAAAATATTTAAAAATTTTACACGGAGTAACTTTTGATGTTATCCACTTTAAGCTAACCTGTAATGGGTGGCGGCTCTATCACAGTGCTAGGTCCAAAAAAACTTGGTATATCCCCTGATGTAGTAACAGGTGTGTTTAGATCACCTGGTTGCGCTTCCGATACGTTAGTTTCCTCTATGGATGTACACACAGACGCTGGCGTCGGTGAACCACCCGTGCTGCTGATTACACTCAACGCCTCCGCAGAGGTTTTATACAAACAAGTGTCAAAACTTAGCACGTTGAAGTGGTGAGCAGCCGCAGCTGCAGCGGCTGCAGCACTTTCCGTTAAAAGAAATGCGGAACTGTGATGATGATGGTGATGATGTAGATGCTGATGTGACAGCGTATCTAAGGCGTCCATTATCATTTTGTCACTGTTTTTTGATGCCACTGTGTTTTGTGATGCACTGACACGCGCGCGCGATCCCGCGGCGCTCACTTAATTAAAATCCACAATTTTTTCCGAAAAAAAAAACTTTAAACCAACGCTAATAATGTAAGAATATCTCGCCCGAACGCGAATAATATAGTAGAAGTGTAATATATTTTGTATTATAATTCTTGCGCTACAGATTGCGTTAAGTTCCTCTACCTACGGACACTTATCTCCGACTGGCGTCGGCTGTTGTGCCCGACAAGATTTTATGAATGAACGTTCTGTTCCATATTTGGCAGTCGCGCGGTCTCTCCATCAGCCAATAGCGCGCTTAGAGGGACGTTGCTTAAGGTCTCCCCTCTCGCAGGTCGAAACTTTTCCAGCCCCACTACATTTCCACATTGTGTATTGGAATAACAACATTTTTAATACACAAGCTGTGTTATTGAGCGACTGACTTGTGGTGCTGTGACGTGCCTCAGCGATGACGTAACAATAATAACAACCAACAGGTTACGGGGGCTGCTCCTATCAGGAAAATGCAATTTACAGATTTTCCAGCATATTCCATGTTTGGGTGGTCTCATGCAACATAGGTTTGAGTCTTTTTTTAATAATAATTTGAGTTTTCCGACCTAACAATCAAAGCACACCCTCCTGCATTAAGCTTTAGGATTACAATTCCCGCCTAAAAACTACCTGTTTACAAGTTGAGCTCATGTAGCAGTTATTGAAAGTATAGGGAAAGAACCAGGTGTATAAGTTAGACAAGTGTATTTAATACAATAATTGTAAGGCTATAGAAGCTGTTTTATGACTTTAAAGGTATAAGTGTTGACTTTAAAGCAGATATTAAAATTCTTTGACGTTAAAATAAGGTGGCCGGATACTAGCTAAAGTTTAACCTGCATAGTGCTATAGTATAGCATTTTGCTAGTCGTCGGCCGCTAAACTTTATCTCTATGTTTTGGCATATTTTCGTCTCCAAATTGCCGATTTTGCTATTCTAGACCATGCCTAATCAACCATAATGAAAAGTAGACGCATACTCGGAGGAAAGCTTAACAAAACACTAGATGCGGTAAAAATTGGCCCCAAAATAAGGCAAACATGCAACACGACGAGATTTCACACGATATTGAATTAGAAACAAAGTGGTTAACAAAATGCATAACATTACCACTTTCCACCAGCTGATCAACGATATTTTTATCCATGATATAACTAGTATACGATCGTTTAAAAATAAAAATGGCCTGGCTAAATTTAAATTCTATGCCGCTCACTTTAGCACATGGTGTGTTATTTGAAATAGATCCTTTACGTCAAATTGTGTATAATTTAAGAGTGTTCAACATGTACAGGGAGATTCATTAATCTCCTAACTCTATATTTTTGATGATTATGATTTCTTAATATTCAAAAATTCTTTCTATCTGCGCTGTTGGACGTGTCACTATGCATAACTAGGTCGATATTTGTGGTGGAGTATGACTATTGTGTCCTGACGAGCTCATACTAAGACAGAAACAAATTTTTCATGTATTTGTTTGTGGTCACTATAGTATTTTAAATATTTTGACTTTTTGATAATAAAGTTTTAGGCCAAACAATTTTTTTTAGTACTAATAATATTCCTATATATTTTAAGAGAGGACCTCATATCAGCATAGTCAAAAATAAAACTCAATATCGGAGAATAAAAATGAACAAAGTGCCAATCTGAAAATGTGAAAATTCACAGGTTAAATTTAAAAAACAACGTTGTTATAATCTCGAAATGAAGAAACCTATCGTTAGAAATTTAAATGCATACAAAAATACGCCTTAGTTGACATTTTTACATACATCATCATGTTCGCAGCAACAATTTGCTCATTATACTGTGATTTTCTTTAATATCCATGCTGTTTCAATCAATTACATTATTATTGTTGTCAAAAGTAACTAAAAAAAAAAAAAAAAAATAATTAGCTTAGTGCTCATTATATCTATTAATTTCTTAACAATTTTTAATAAAACCTAATTTCTTAACGTAATACAGGTCAGGAAAGCTGCTACTTGGTGTTCGGAAAACTCCCGAACAAAGTATTTTATTATTATTTTATAAATCTTAACGTATTTGTTTTTATATGACTTTACAATTGCCCAAGATCTGGATGATATCGTCATCAATAGTACTGGGTTTGTTTATTTTTTTTACTAATCTGATTAAAAACAAGGCATTGGTTTTTTTATTTGTTAGATTTAGATAGATGTTAGATTGAACAAACCCCTCGCTCTCTTCACTTACGTTTGTTTTTTGTATATATTTTTGAAGTTTTGCACCCAAACCCCCCTAAAAATAGTTTGTAATATCATTAGTTTTATAGTGTAAAAAGAGTGTTAAAAAACGTATGTAACATTTATGTGCATCTGTGTAATATTAAAAACAATTGAAATTGAACTCAGAATAAACCCCACAGATTGTTAAATTAATACCCCTAAAGATTAATGTTATTTTTGATACTACTATGTAAAACCTGTACATGAATATTTATAATAATCTATTGATATTAAACCGTACAATAATTAAAAATACAGTCCATTATTTATACGAATTTATGGTGGTGAAGAACGTCAAATTCTCCAACACTTGGGACCTTGAGAATCTCGGCTCACAACCAAACACTCAAACTGTAGTATTAGGAAAAAAATCCAACTTGAACTACCTTCTTGGTAGTAGTTCAATTTTTAACTAATGAATGCTTGATTTGAGTCTTTCTTTGGTAATGAACTTAACTGAATGCTTAAAATATAGATATTTGGCTAGTTTAGCACTTAAACTAAATAAGTTACACTGTACAAAGACAAATGCCAAATGGAGCTTGAAACGTAATAGTAAACGAGATATGACGAAATTCTAATTTTGGTTAAACGCACATCACAAAAAACAGAAATGTAAACCATTAGATTCATTAAGTTGAACGTGTAAATACACACTTCATTTACGTAAAAGATGAACAAACTCCATGGAATGCCCGTTCTCTCATAATAACATAATAAGATTATTTAAAGAATCGACAAAAATATCCACCATAAATTTAAAAATAGATTGGGTTCATACTTATTTTAAATTTGGTTACTTATCCTGTTTTTTTACATTCGTATGCGAAAATCAATATTTAGACAAAAAATTACGGATGGAAAATTGGCAATAGCTTAAAATATCACGATGTATTCATTAATTCAGGAATACAATGAAAATTAAATTTGAGTTCGTTGACGCATAAGGTGTTGGAAGGCTTATTCGAATCAAATATTTTTTTTTATTGAATATAAACATTTGCCCCGTCCTAGTCTAAGCAATTTTTCTATGCCATGGTCAATAAATAATTGACGTGCGTATCTAAAACTAAACAACCCTCGTAATGTCAAGTTCAAACCCAATAATTCCATGAACTCGACTATAAAGGAAAATCGTTATTTTCATGGTCATATTTCCCTCCCCACAATGACCCTTACCCCTTCCAGACTCCGCTGTTATTCATTCTAAGAATTCTCTATATGGCACCACCATCATGTAATATAATAATAGTTGGAGGGTGAAAATCGTTAGGCGGGGTAAGTCCTTTAATCTATTTTCGAATCATAGAGAGGGTAATGGCCATTTGCAGGGGAAATTATGAATCAACTGACGTAATATACAGACGGAAAACAGGTGGATGTGTAAATTGGGTTGAACTCTCTCGTTAAAATGCGAAAATGGAGCTATTTATGCACTCGTGCAAAAAGTGAGATTATCCTGCGAGGCGTGATAACATGGCAAGTGGTAAAATATTTCTTCTAGAATTGGACTTTTTTACTTCAGCAGATTTACGAAGCGATTTCAGGATATTTTAATTCTACAGAAAGAGAAAAGTAACATTTACAATGAAATAAGACCAGAATGTCATGTTATTGTTGTTATTCACTAAAGATGCGCTACAGGCGGTTTGATTGGTTCACGAATCTTGTAAAATGCACTTTAGCTGTATTAGTTTGGTTACCATGACAATATTCATATAATTAGGAAGAGCTATTAGCGCGAAAATTTATATGACAATATTATTCTAGCTAAGATAGCTTTTGGCGCTAATGCGTATTTCTAGTGAGGATAACATATACTAACTATATGTATAATCAAGTTGACTATGTGATGTTTTCATAACGATGTGAAATCTGAAGGCCTTGCCGTGGTAACTGAAAAACTGATTGCATCGACTATAAAAATCCAATCCTAACCAATATCTTTCAGTTAGAACTCGTAAGATAATTTTTTCCGAGTAGAAAGAGTGGTTTCAGAATATTATTCACTATTATTCGTTCTTTAATGTTTATTACGAAATATTTAATTTGACAGTTCATAATCTATTAATTAAATAAATTAATAACAAGTAATATTTGAGTAAATTATCCCAAAAAAATATAATTTTGAAAAAATTTTTGTCAAATAGGTATCTATAATATTTCAGAGACGACTTTTATCAAATTTGTTCTGTTCTTCTTATCAAATTTTTTGTTGGCAAAGGACACTTTGAGTGGATAAAATTGATACTCTGTATGTATTGTGGTGTTTGCATTTTATTTATAAGGATTTTTTTTTTGTAGAATTTTGTATTTTAAGGTACGTACGGTTAGCGTATATTATGTTTTTTTTTTCTCGGACCTAGATTTCAAAATCAGTAGTTATACTGCCATCTAGACCTTTTTGTACTTCTAGTTTTTTTGGTAATGTAATAATTATTAGAGTTGTAACTTGTTTTTTTCTTTTGAACTGCAAATAAATTTATTATTATTATTATTATATTTCAGTAGGTAAAGTTCTAAGTGAGCAGATTAAGTACCTATAGAGTTAAAGTTAATTTTGTAGCGAATAAGCAAATATATAATCATAAACATAATAAAATTGATAAAACAAGTAGTTATGACCATATACAACAAAGCAAGTGTGACGTTTCATTTTATTTCCGTGTGGGACGTCCAAATCAACTAAAATAGCCTACACTTTTATACACACCTGTGTGCTAAACAAGACTGTTAGAATGAAGTAGATAGAGACAGATATGGCTGAGTGAAAAACAAACTGTAATTAATACGTTGCGTATAATATATTGTGTTATGCCAAAAATGGTTATTATATTAAAAATTAACGAATCTACAAGGTGGTTGATATTACCAGTGAATTCTATTCGCAGAATTGTTCTACAGTTGTGATCATGACAAGTTTTAGATTCATTCATCATCAAATTATATGCCAAATATGTTCAATCGCGTTAAAAATGCAATAATACGGGATTGTCATACAAACATATTATTTTTTAATATTACATTGTTTCAGAACTAAGTGTATTTTATGGCACTTAATTAAGGAGTCAACGAATTATTGTGGAACCGACAATACCTAGACTGATTTCGTATTGTAAAACTCCATATTGCTATTGTGCTGGTCTTCTTAGTGGAAAATTGAATAAACCTTGGAAATTGAGAGCCTAAAAAATGATCGCAGTACAACGATTTGTTTAAAATTAAGCAGGAAAAAAAGGTTTAATTATAATAAATTGTAAATTGCATTATTAACCACTTAGTTAAGGCTAGCTTAATTTGAGTAGGCGCCACAACTTGTTGCATAAGATTTTATCTGTATTTAACGTGGTTAACAACACGCCTATAAAATTAGATTTTAGTTAATTTTGATATAGATATTTCGTACAGGTTTTAATAATTAAATACATTTAAATTATGCCAAGAGCGAGGCAGTCTGGTCATTGGCGCACTGAGAAATTTCTTCTTCACAAACCCAGACCAAAACAGACATTAACGCTTTACGATTTTAGACTATTTTCTGTTAAAGCGTTGAAGGGCCATACAAAATATTTAGAACTTTTTTTGCAGAATTCTTTAAAAAATCTGGAATTTTTTATCATTCATAGAGTCTATAGGCTTCCGGGAACGGTATGAAAAAAGGATCAAAATAAAAAAAATATATATACTGGGAAAAAGAAATAATTGTTACCTAGAAAGGGCGAGAACTTGCCTACGATAGCACTAGCACCGATCTGTTTCAAAGGAGCTTTTCTTATAGTTCTGTTATAGTATTGAATGATGTACCGGGTCATGTCAAGAGTATTGCCAATTTACAGACATTTAGAACTAAAGTTAAGATGCACATGACAAGCGATGATGCTGCTTGTTTTATTATTATATGTAATGACAACAGGATGCGTAAAGAGCATGAAATTGAACGCTGTCTTTCTTAAAAATGCTACTTTTAAGATAATTTTCTTTGAGAAATAAAAACACATTCATTATTTTATTATATAAATCTAGTAAACATGCAGCCATATAAACATATATAATATATACAAAATATAGCATAAGCAATAAGAATTGAAAAATTCCGAGTTTTTTTTACAGGATTCTGTAAAAAGAGTCAGAACTGAAAAATATCGAGTTTTTACAGCATTTTGCAATTCTGATTTTTTTAGAGAATTCTGTAAAAAGTCAGAATTGAAAAAATTCGAGTTTTTTACAGAAGTTTGTAAACACTCACAATTGAAAAATTTCAAGTGTTTTACAGAATTCTGTTAAAAAAATCAGAATTGAAAAATTCCGGTTTTTTTTTACAGATTTCTATAAAAGGAGTCAGAACTGAAAAATTTCGAGTTTTTTTACAGAATTCTGTTAAAAAAAATCAGAATTGAAAAATTCCGGGTTTTTTTATAAAGAATCAGAATTGAAAAATTCTGTTTTTTAAACAGAATTCTGTAAGAAACTCGAAATTTTTCAATTCTGACTGTTTACAAACTTCTGTAAAAAACTCGAAATTTTCAATTCTGACTTTTTACAGATTTCTATAAAAAGAGTCAGAACTGAAAAATTTCGCGTTTTTTTACAGAATTCTGTGTAAGTCAGAATTGAAAAATGTCGAAATTTTTACAGAATTCTGTTAAAAAAAATCAGAATTGAAAAATTCGGGTTTTTTACAGATTTCTCTAAAAAGAGTCGGAACTGAAAAATTTCGAGTTTTTTTTACTAATTCTGTAAAAAGTCAGAATTGAAAAATTTCGAGTTTTTACAGAATTCTGCAAAAAAAGTCAGAATGACAAAAAAATTCCTAGTTTTTACAGAATTCTGCAAAAAAGTAAAAATGGTAAAAAATTCCAAGTTTCTTTACAGAATTCTGCAGAAAAGAAGAAGAATGATAACAAAAATGTTGTATGTCCCTTCTACGCTTTCCTAATTTTCGACAAATTATATGAAAAATCTATTCTACTCTAGACACTGATGCAAGAAAACGCGTGCCCTGGCAATTTGCGAAGGAGAATAGAGAAGGATTATTGTATTTACAATGTTACTTTGCTATTTTCTTAGTTAACCCCCAACTTCGGTGCGCCGCTGAGTGTCGTACAAACGGAGTTCCGTAATAAACGAATTTTCAATTGCCAGTAATGCATTTTATATGAATTTTTACATTAAAGATGTGAGCTTTTCAGGTGAGGTAATTTACGTTGTATATAAATTTTCCTTGGAAGTCTTACGTGTTGGCTGAAAATCGTAATAGCCTACTACCAATAATTTTTTAAACATATATTAAGTGTTTCTGTGTGGTGAAGATTGGACAAAACTTGTAGCTCTATAGTAAAGAATCGTATGCTGAGGTTATGAATTCAGATTTTAAGACGTTAGCTACTGAGCCATGAAGGTTGTTACTAAATCTACCGGAGACCAGGATCACCGACAGACGAGATAGACCCCGGGACTGCTTAGCCTTTCCGGCCCTTTTAAGCTTTCAACATGGAAAACTAAATAGTAATAATATCTCTGAAACCTGTCCCCGAGGCAGGGAATTTGTCCCCCTCTTGTCAGGACTGTTGAAGTAGAGTAATTGTCACAAGCAGGAAATAATTGATATGATCATTTATAGATACAAGCCTGTGATTATGATAAGAGCACGCAAAATAGAATTTTAATTGAAATCATTGAACTTTATATAAATAAAGATGTAAAGCCTCACCTGTGGGATTTATCGTACTTCCGGAAAACCACATCGCCACCAAATCATCCATACTAGCAACTCCAGAAGTAGAAGCCTGATATGCACTACCGTAATAGTACTGCGACGTTGGATCCAGCACTCTCGCACCACCGTTACTCTGATGATGAAAATTCTGTTGCGGATGGTGGACGGGATGATAGTGTGAATACGTATGATGATAGCCTACGTCACTGCTTCTCCTATTGTTCTCCAACAGCAATTGTTGCACTTGGAGTATATCGATGTACTCATCATTATTCGATGTAGCACTACCGCGCGCATTGTTAGTGTTAGTGTTATTATTGCCGGACGATGTGTTGTTATTGTTTATTATCGTATCACTGTTATGTGCACTGCGCATTGTTAGAGTTAACATGTTGAATAGGAGGGCAAAAGGTTGCAGTACCTTTTGCCATTTGGAGCCTATGTACCGATTGCGAGTTTGATTGGGATTGTATTTGCCTCGGTTATCTGTAACAGAGAATTCCAAAGATTTAAGTGAGTCAGTTGAAATACTAAATTAAATAAAACAATTTGAACTTGTTTTTTTTTTCAGCGATTAATTTGGTTCAGAAACCTTAAATCCCCAGTTGCTGACTTATCACTAAACAAATCCTTCGTCTTGACAGCTTAAAAGGTTATTCAAATGTAAAACAATAATGTCGCACGAACCGACTCTCTCCTCTCTGTCCTGTAGGCCAACGAGAAACCGACAGTTTGGCGAATAAAGCAATTATTCCCACTAACGCATGGAGTCTGACACTGCACACTTGCCTCCCGCAAATCCGATAAGAATTACCCAGTCGAACTTGGGGGTATGCTGTGTCACATTTATATGTAGAGTTTGTGAGCATCTGCGGATGAAACAGTGCATGATGTCAAACTCAATAGAGACACCTATAAGGCTTTGTTGGCCCACAGAGGCTGTATAAAATCACCAATCCACGTGTAGTTGCTCCTGCGAGTCCTGTTTAAATAACAATAATATAGTGGTGTTTGATTTCGATTGAATATTTAATATTACCATAAATGTTTCGCCTATTATTTGAATGTTAGAAGGTCGTATCTTGTTCCAAACAAAAAAAGATTTTGGCGATAGTCTCAAGTGAAATTAGTAGGAATTAGACGCAGGAGGAACTCAAATAAACTGGTGTCCTTAAGGCACGAACTGCTCTCCATACTGAAATTTACTTCCTCGATAGCGAATTGACTAATTTACTCAATTTTATATACATATATTTAGATTTTGGTCCTTTTACAAATCAAATTCTCACGCCCTGTATACAGAAATTGTACACGCAGTCTTTCCTAGGCCAAAATCTATTGACAAAAAGAAAGCACGTTCATTTTTCCATTTAGTTTGGTAAGTATGATTTTTTTCAAGTTTTGACCCTTTTTTATACCCCTATAAGTCAAAAAATCTAATCAGTTCCTCACCATATCCAATAGTATTTTTGTACCAAATTTGGTTAAAATTGGTTAAGTCGTTTTTTAGTTGTGTATACAGACTAACAGACCGACAGACTGACATTTATTTACATCTAAAATAACCCAAAACATGTAGGTATTTCCGGTATTTTCTTTTTCGTGAAACCAATAGCTTCTCCATATCTCCATATGCGATATGAATTGCATAATAAAAAACTTTGGTATCAGTAGCTAGCAATCATCAGCGGAAGTGTCCATTTCGGTCCATTTATTATTTTATTTTTATTTTCTTTACTTTTGTATACCAGCCCTACATAGAACACAACATAATGTTGCGGATTATTTGTCGCCGCTGCTAAATTGCAACTGGATGAAATACGTTTTTCGTCTCTATGCACATACCGCGACGCTCAGGACACTGAAAAGGGATCGCAGAGTAACAGAAGATTCTTAGCAGGCACCAGTTGCCCTGATTGCACAAGCACTTAAACTTTATCAATTTTCTTTCAAACCAGTTATGATTTTTTCTCGATTAAAGAAAATGATAAAAAAATAATGCCATTCCGACATTTTCGTAATATTTTGGACATATACCCTCATAATAATTTGAACTTTTGCATTAGGACGTAAAACTTGTCTCCCTTTTATGTTCGAATACTAACCACAAAACACCAAGAGCTTGCTTTGTCACGAATTGATTGATCTATTATGCTCATAAATTCTTGATTCCTACGCTTAGTTCGATCATTTGGAAACTAGAACCTGTTGGCATAGACACCAATTTACAACTTTTACTTTTTTATACAATATAAAAAGAAAACTGAAACTCATTGTGGCACACGGTCAAGGAATATCAATGTAATAGGAAGAAGCCACATGAATTCTTTTCATATTACCGACATTCGACCGCAAATGCAAAAAACAATCTGATATGGGCTACGTATGCCGACGCGACGGCTGGATAGAGTTCAAGTATGAACCTGCTGAAAGCTTCCATACACCATATTAATTTCTCAGATTTATGCGACGATCCTTAGGATAGTCTTTGAGTGAATAGACCCACTGAAGTCCAATTTCTTTGCTAATGCATATTATACAGGGTGTTTCATTAAGAATTATACATATGGTAATTGGAGATACCTTAGTACAAAATAACCCTTTCACTCCTGTAGGGTTCTGCACATTTTTGTGATGTTTTTTGTTCAAAGTCCGTAGCCGAAAGTGCCCAAGTAAGTACGTGAATGAAAATTTGCTAATAAAAACTTGGTTATGTATATAGTTCATTTTATTGATTATCCCTGGGTTATATCTGTCCCAAGTAATATCCGTGATCGTTTACCTGATACTGGGCCTACAAGAAGAAGGTGCTATCGTTGTTCCCAAAGAAAAATTGAAAACAGGACCAAAATTTATGTAGAATGTGTAATTTACCATTGTGCTTATAATGTTTTACTCCGTATCACAGTTAATATAAATAACTGTTGGGACAAATTGATCCCAAAAGGTGGGACATGTACTGGCAAAACCGATTATAATTTTTTATTATTATTTATACTGCCACACCAAATTTGAATGTAATCGTATGAAAAAATCAAATTCGGATTGAGAGGGTTAAGATTTAGCCCAAAACACTTAAATAAAATATTCTCCCTTACCGTGGTACAGGGTAAATGATTTTAACCCATTGTTTGGCACCTTTCAATGTTTCAATTGTTAATATTGAGAGGTTCGTTGTAACGATTGAAATTAACACATTTTATCATAAACATAAATTATTAACGGAATTATTTATTTTCAACATTATATCGTATTAAGGCTAGATGATGGCATAAATGCCGTACGTCTACGTAAACGTAGAAATTAACGAAGATTCAAAAAATAAAAACATGCTAAAATTTTTATTACGGCCGGTGGCGTAGATTGTAGGGGTTTGTGAATTGGCTGTTTGAAAAACTAAACGACAACAACGCATTTTCCAACAAAATCATCTTTAGTGATGAGGCCCATTTTCAATTCGGCAGTTATGTAAACAAACAAAATTGTCGTATATGGGGCTCACAAAATCCACAAATAGTCCTCGAAAAACCATTACATCCAAAGAAAGTGGTACGGATTGCGGTTAGGCGGCATCATCGGCTCGTATTTTTTCGAAAATGAACAAGGAAACGCCGTCACCGTGAATTCTCTGCGCCAGCAAACCATGATAACCGATTTTTTGTGGCCAAAATTGGCTAATGTTGAAACACAGTGGCGGTCGCGTAATTTCTCGATTTGACGATGTCAATTGGTCGCCTCGTTCTTGTGATTTATCGCCACTGGGTTATTTTCTCTGGGGCCATTTGAAAGACCGGGTTTACGTGAACACATCACAAACAACTGACGCTCTAAAAGATGAAATTCGGCGCTGCATTGACGAGATGAACTCTGTTGCAAAATGTGGTTCAATATGCCGACGTGCTAGAGGTGGACATTTGTTCGCAACATATTCCATTATTAATTCCCATATATTTCTACTTTATATTTGTCAAAAAGAAATGTGTTTTTGAGCCAATTTACTTCCTAACTTCAAATTTGCCCACCCTGATATCGGCGGTCAACAAAACACGTTCAATTCTTATCATTAACGCCTCAGACTTTAAAATACTTTTTTTAAGCAATAAATGTTTTAAGGTGTTTTTTTTATTCGAAATAAACAAAGGAGTTCTCTTCTGATATTGAGAACACATTTATTACAGTGAAGCAAATGGACAAACAATTTGTTGAGCTAAAAAGTATCCCGTGTAAATGAATATTCGCTGTTCCTGGTCAATACTTACCAATTTAATATATTTAGTAATGTAAAAGATTCTCGAAAATCACTAACAGCATCACTATAACACTATTACAATCACAATAACCATTTATTAGTCACAAGTGTTTAAAGAAACTTCGGAAAACACCAATAAATTAAATTACTAATCAATCAATTGTGCACACTCTACTAATTAGCTCTAACCTACAACAACAACTGTCAGTTTAGAAACAAGTATACAACGTCGACACACACTTGTCACGGCCAACTCTGATGATGATGTTTTGTTTTTTTTTTCCGTCCTTATAGAACAATATAAATACACAACATTATTATTGCGACCGGCGATCAAGTCGAAACCATGAATGAATATGAATGGCAGGAGGAAAAACGAGATATAACAGGCGGTCGTGTGTATAAGCCCACGATGTTCTTTAGTCGCCCCCGCAAGGTACGTCACTGATTGGCGCTAGTCGTCACCGGCAAGCAAAAAAGCAATCATGGCCACAAGTGAATTTAGTATTATTATGCTCTTATTAATATTTTTCTTTGTTATTTTGTTTTTAACGAGGAAATTATTAATTTAGTTATGTATTTACACTTTTTTTTTGTATATTAGTTGTTACATAGGAACTTAAAATTCGCGACGAGTTCAAAATCGAGTAGGCTAAGCGGCTTTATGGTGAGCGTTCGTAATCTCGTTTGTTTTTGTAATGTGTGTCCACAATGTAGTTCCTTCCTTATTATATTCAACTTTTCCGATTTGTAAGGTTGTTATTTCGTATGCTTAGAAATTTATAGAACACATACACAACTGCAAGTGAAAGAGGTGGGTGGTAAATTATTTTTGGCAATTGATTCTACTGAAATTTTCTCTTTATGATGTCATCAAGTCATAACTGCCAGGCGTGTGGTTGAGGTTTACTGGATCATAATACTGGGAAAATTTATGTATGATTTCACGACTAGTTTTTTGAAAATTGTACTATTAGAAATGATGTCGCCACAGTATAGGGTTTGTTTAGACATACTCATTTTGAACCTACCGTCCATTCAAAAAGACCATAGGAAAAAGGAAAACTTTTCTAGAAACCTTACCATTTAGGTATATACAGGGTGTCCCTTTTTTTTAAATTGAACACTCTGTCTCTTAACTTCTCGAAAACGGAGAGGATTGATTTTACACTAAGGAAAAATTTTACTAGCGAAAACAAAACTTATAAGTTTCTTGGAGTAATTGTAGACCCAAAATTGACATGGAAAGATCAGATCGAAAAATTGTCCAGTGTGGTTTATCTCTTGCGAAAACTATCGACTACATGTTCACAAGAAGTCTTGCGTTGCGCATATATGGGATACTTTCAGGGCCTGATTAGTTATAGCGTTCTGTTTTGGAGCAAGGCACCGCAATGGCAAATTATCTTTAAAATTCAAAAGGCGGCTGTACGCGTAATGGCTAAAGCTGGATATAGAGAGCCATGCAAACCCTTTTTTTAAAAATTAAATATTTTAACAGTTCCTGCTCTGTATATTTGGCAATGCATTTTTTATATTAGGGAAAATCTCAATACTTTAATAAGTTATGAGGATCTACACTGTTATGAAACGCGGCATAAGAAAAACCTGTGTCTGCCCCGGCACAGATTAGCTTTGACAGATCGACAGTTTCAGGTTATGGCTGTTGTAAATTTAAAGTTGAAGTGAAAAAACAACTTCTTGAGATTGTCACATATGACTACGCTGACTATCTCACCTACAAATTTTGAGTGAATTTTTTACACTCTAGTGCTTTGTTAATCTTAAGTTATAGTCTGTTGATTGTTGTTGTAATATTTGAATTGTGCCCCTTTAGACTATTTATTGAGTTTTAATTGATTTTTATGTACTTTGTTTTACTGTTTTGTATTTGTACTATTCACAGACGCATTTGTTGTTTGAGTATTTTGTTTGTTTATATTGTATTTTTATTTATGTACATACTGAATATGACGATGCCAATAACTATTGTTATATAGGCAAATAAAGCATTATTATTATTTTAATTTTATTTTATTATTAAATATTCTCTTCTCCTGATTCCAAAAATACTATATTTGATGGGTATATCTTAAACGGTTCAATAAGTGTTCGCAATAAAACAAAACTTTTTCAAAAATTAAATGTATTTTAAACAAAACAAAAACTAAAAAGAGGATACTGTAAAAAATATAGCAATTTACAAAGTCAAATAGAAATGTCAGTTAAAATTAATATAACTGTCGTTTTGTAAATAATATATGTAAAGATTGTTTATGTAAAAATCATTTTTCCAAATGAAGAAATATACAAAATAATAATTTACGTAACGAGTCCGGAAAATAGGTTTTTTTTTTTGGACGAATAGAGAAAATTCTGTGAGTCCAAAAAAACTATTTTCGGGCGCGTTGCGTACAATTTTTTTCGGCAACCGTGTAGAATAACAAATCAATGAGACGACACATTTCTTTATTATACATTTTAAACCTTTTTATATTAATATTTATATTAAAATTCGAGCAATTACTAATATTGAAGGGATTCAATTTGTTTGAAATGTCCATACTTTCTCCAACAAAAAGCGTCCGGGAAGTGGATACATCCCGAAAATATAATTATAACGCGTCGTCTACAGTACACCGGGAATATAGACAACAATATCTCGTAATTTTTCCGCTCTCTTCAAGACGAAGTTAAAATATTAAGCGATAATTAAAAAATATGTATGTACGTAATCATGAAATGCCATGACCAAAAAAAAATCTTTGAATTCAATATTTCCACCATTTTTCATTACACATATTACCTACCTATACATTTCTCATTGAAGATATCCAGTTCATTTGCAAGATATTATTCGCAAATTTTAACTTGCAACTACTTCTCCCAAGAATGTTTATCATCAACATAGATATATGTATGTAAATCTAACCAGCAAAACAGGTCGTCACCGTCACCAAATAGGTCTGAAAGCTGAGTTGAGGTTCGTTTAATAATATAAAATATACCATCTCAAAGAACGACAGGTCGTCCTCTTGTAATGTATTAAATAAAAACTAATTCACATTTTATCAGACGGTTTACTCCTTTTTTTTTGTCGCTTATCCTATAAGCATATACTAAAAGTATTTTATAAAGTGTCTAAAGACCGGTTGATATAGTATTTATCGACAAGGACCATTAATTCGACGTTATTTTTATTCATTTAAACTAGGGTTGGCTGCGGTCTTTATTTTTAAACAATAATTCTGAATCAAATTAATATTAGATCGCCTTTTTCTGAAAAACTATAGTAGAATTGACTGATGATAAAAATATTTTTACCCGATTATAACAAAACCTTGAAACGCCATTTGAATGTTTAAACCTAAAGTTATTAACATTTTTCCAAATATTTTTAAAAGTTGAGTTTGCGGATATCGATTTGCAAAGGGTTTCAGATTTAACAATTATGTTTCCAAAATTTCAACTACTTATTGCTTTGCTATCATTTTTTTTTTCAACACTTTCTGCTCAACTTACATTTAATTAGACAGTTGCAAACATCCATTGAGTTCATTGATGATTAATTTGAGTTTCGAACGCATATAATCATCATTAGCAGTTATAGTATTTTACACTCTTCGATATAGCATAGTCATTTTTTTTTTTGAGAGATTATTCGCACTATTAAATGCGATGTTGTGTTTGGTCCTATGTCCATTTATGCCGAACCCAACGACAACAAAGTCAAAGATCTTTTATTTATTTATTTATCAGTTTTAGCCCCAAAGTACATACACCGAAATGAAAATAATTTTTTTTTCTATTGTTATTAAAAATTAATTTATTTGACATATAGTATGCCCAAGATGCTTGTTAGTATGTTGAATGATTGGTAGGTATTGGAATTAATAATTTTAGAAAATTACACAATACGTTGATCTTTAAGTTTAAACCAGTAATAAGCCGTTTGCGCAGAGTGCAAATATGCCGCTATGCTGATAGAGGATACAATTTCGGTAGGTGACCACTTTCTATATTATAAAAATAAAAATTGCCTTGAATTGAAATTGTTGCTAGAAATAGGGAGCTTATATGGCGCATTCTTAAGGACAATTTGTTATATCTATACCACAAGCACAAAATTGTTGAAATTCCTCAAGTATTGATGTTGATTTTGTTTGATGATGATGTTTGTTAAGAAATGCAATAAGGAATTTTCATAATAATTTGTATGATATTTGAAGATCATTTTCAACATTAGTTCTCATTTGGATTGGAATTCTACTCAGAAGACTTACCCGAGAGGTATATCGCGACTTTCTGGAACAAACGCTTCCTGGATTTCTGGAAAACGTATACGATTGGCAATAAGAAATGCAATGTGGTTTATGCACGATGGTGCACTAGCGTATTTTAGTCGGGTTGTTCGTGAGATTTTAACAGAAACATACGGAAATTGATGGATTGGCTAAGGTGGACCTCACTTATGACCTGCACGATCCCCGGATTTAAACCCACTGGATTTTTTCATGTGGGGCCAGTTGTAGTAGTCTTTAGTTTACGGTAAATGGAACATGTGGAGGGCTTAAGGAATCGCATTCTTGCTGGGTGTAATTCGATTAGAAACGACTCTGGTATTTTTGAGAACGCTGCCAAATTTCAAAGAAATCGGTAAACAAATATTTGACTTAACTTAAAAGAAACGTTATTTACAAAAAAATCTTTAACACCTTGTATCTTGGACAAAATGTATTTCCGGACGTATGTTTATGAGATCTTTTTTTGATAAAATGACCTGAGAAATCACCCTCTACCTACCTACTGGTACTGTTTTTTATATATTTATTTATATCAAATTTGATTAATTTAATTTCAACGGGATTAAGTGGTAGAGCACACGAGCGTTTTTTTGTCAAAACATAGAGGCATTATTATTATCTTGATTGGACAAGTATGATTTTTGTCCCTATAAAATTGTATAGTTTTGCTTTAAATAATATAAACGTGAGCAATCCTAGTACTTTTTTCCTCATTTACGAGCACATAGGTATGCATTTAAAATCGAATGATTTGCTTCAAGAATTTCTTCGATAATTAAACGCTTTTTAAACAGATTCCTTCAAATTATCAACAAAATTCATATAAATTGAAAGGTCTCAATTAAATTATGTAGTTCCTCAGTGAATTATATAGTAAAGGTTGGAAACAAAAGTGGTTTTATTGGTAACATTCATATTTATCAACTTTGTATTGCTTGAAACGGTTAAATGCCTAATAAATTTTTACTAATTTTATGTTTGAGGCTAATGAGAAAATTTAATAATCATCAGCACTAGTGATTGCGATAAATTCACTCTTCACAGCAAATTTATAGCGGGTTAAAAGAAGGCTTTGCGTATTTTTTACTCCTTTCGCAAATTGCATCATAAAGACATTGCGACTAAGAAAAGACAGATGTCGCTTACTGAAATTATTAAATTTTCTACTATTTAAATCTTAAGCAGTTATCTTTTTGACCAAAGTATGAATTTAAAACCAAAAAGTATGAATTAAAAAAAAAAAACGACAGAATTTTTATTTTACCTCGTATAATACGCTGGCCACTTGTTACCGCGGAGTTAGTGGTATCAACAATTTATGACTTCACACTATAAGTTTTTACGACTTACCAACTATGGTTAGTTTCGCGAGCAGTGTTCAGCATCTATAACGTCATACTTTTTTTGACATCATTGATGATTCGATTTTGGAACTTAAACAAAAATAGCTGAAAATATGTAATAGGTAATGGGTGTATTATTAAAATAGACGCACACATACGATGATTGTATTTTCGGGCATTAACATTGCCAAAAAAAATTACTCGATATAGATTATAGTGCCTGGTTTATGTTCATTTAATGTTATGATTACAATTTTAAAAATACGTTTAGAAATTAATCGGAACAAAAGTAGAAACAGGACGGGATTTAGCTTGGAAGGATCTTTTCTTGGAAGAGTTTGTGTTTAGCCCTTTTCGTGTACCTTAAAAACATGAGGACTTTGTTCCAACCTTCTAACTCTAAAACGTGTAACAGTCTTTGCATAATGTTTAATTTTTATTTTATATGACTTCGTATAGTTTTTCTAATTTATTAAAACATTTTAAAGCTTAATTTTCCCCTGTCATCACTGCATATTTTATTTTTATTTCTCAAAAATTATTCATATCATAAAGAAGAGTTTTTTTTTCTTGATACTCAGGTTTATTTGTCTATTAGATATATGATAGGGTTTAATAATGACTAATAAAAAATAATTTAAGCATTAAGGTCTAAAACTTAGTCCGCCCCTGGCAGACTAAAAAAGCTGTGTTAGTGTCATGAACATTATTTTGAGAGGTGGTTACTTGGGTTTATCATTATGTTATACAGAGTAGTTCAAATGTTATTCAAATTGCAAATGACGCCTTTCAAGAGCTTATATCTTACTGAAGTTTCTTCTTTGCGGCTTTGGAATAGCAAATGCGGCTTAACTTACTTCTGTTATATAATTTGACACCAGTGACATTAGTTTTTCAAGAGTTATCTAAAAAATAACATCGCTAGTAAAATTAAAGGTTTATAAACACTTTTAAACAAGCAATTACAATATACTTAGTATAATTATTTCACCGTTGTTACTAGAAATAGGGAGCTTATATGGTAGAATTCCATTCCAAACGTTCAACGAGAACTGATGTTGAAAATGATCCTCAAATAATATTATGAAAATTCCTTACTGCATTTCTTGGAAAACTCGCTTCATCAGTAAACAAAATCAACATCAGTAGTTGAGGAATTTCAACAAGTGTACAATATATAGCCTAACATGTAGAATCCGAAATGTTTCCAAAAACTTAAATAATCAAATATCACGATAACGGCAAAAGGTATAAACCTGTAATTATTTTAAACAAATTTTAGGATTAAAAATGCTTTAATTTTCAACATCAACATACTATGTAAGTATAACGAAAATAAAACGTAGGCTACATACAAAACAAATCCAACGACCAGGGACGCTACCCACACTTGTAATTCGGTTTCTCTTTTTTGGAGGGGTGGGCATTAAATATATTTTTGTATGATACTTGGAGTAGGTAAGTGTTCGATCAACTGATCACCTATTATACTCCGTCCCTGAACTTCACGTACATTATCTAATATTGTTTATTTATATGTTGCGTCATATATGAGCTACGTTACACCTGATCAGTGGCGTACATATACAAATTACTCTATGACTGCAAATATAAAATGTTAAAATTCGTACGACTCATGGACAATATTTTTTGTATGTTCTTCAATATTTTTAATAAAACCATAAAAATTGATTTTATCTATACAGGGGGCTCAACTATATTAAGGCTGTACTCTTGACAGACGGTTTTACTTAGTTAGCTATACTCCAAAATAGAAGGATAGTATAGGCACAGTATAATAAATAATACAGTATTCTGACCTTCCGCTTGCGAGCCGTCCTGCGCATATCGTCGCGCATGCCGGCATTATGGGTTAAAACGTCACAATAATCGCATTGACTTAGATAGATACCGTTCACTCCTGTGTTCAATATATAGTTCATTGTTGGCGTGTACGAGATAAATAAATATTGTGTTTGTAATCTAATTCTGTATTTTTGGTATAGTGTTCGTGAGAATTAAAAGGATTTTATTTTTATTAACGTATCTTATGATTAATACAATGAACAATCAGGGAGGACATGTGTGTGCTGCAAAATGTTGTCCCAATAAGCGATACACTCGCTCTAAACATTTTTTTCGCTTCCCCACAGATCCTGTTAGGCGAGAAATAAGTAAAAATAAAGATGAATACTAGATAATTTTACGTTTATAACAAATATTTGTATAACCGTAAAATTTATATTACGAAATGGCAGTATCTAATATGTTTTTAGACTAAATGAAAGTAAAACAAGTTTTCTGGTGGCGAGATAGCATGATAACGCAATCAGCTAGTGGTTATATTATTGACAATATATATGGCCCTTGTTTGACTAAAATTGTTGAGAACATAATTCAGTTGATGCAGAATTCAGGCACACGGCTTGTATGTGGAATTCGTAGGGGTGAAAGAGGGTAGCAATAAGATTAAGGAAATCGGCTGGTTAAGAATGAAATAACGTAGGATTTTCATTCACTAATTTTGATAAATAAAAATCATCAGATGGAAATAGGCGGAATAGTTATGTGAAAGATTGAAGTTCCGGGGATCGGTGTATGATGTGAATATTCCTCATAAAACTGTCATTACGCCACCGCTAGACTCAACATCAATCTTTGAGTGGTCATTTTCCTATACGGTTTCAAAATATTACAACGCTCTACCGGACAATATAAAAAGTTTACAGGGGTTTTCGTTTAAGACGTCTGACACGTAATAGAACAAATTAATTTGTAAACATAATCTATACCTACTAAATTTGGCCAGCGATATAAAACTATTTTTAGATAGGTTTAAGCTAAAATATAAGTTACGTTTAGGTTAAGTTAGGAAGCACTGCTTCAACTTTTATAGAAATGTCTTTTTTACTAATAAAGTCTGTATTATTGTTGTGTTTATTATTGTTATTATTAAAAATCACCCAATCATGTCTACATTTAACTGATACCACCACTCAAGGCTGTTTTCAATCACTATGACACACCACAAATATTTCTGAAATTGACAGCGATATTATTATGTACTTAAATATTTTTACGAAAATGAAAATACAGTACTGTGGTTAGAAACCGAAAACTATAATTATTCTTAGTCAGGACCTGACTTGTAACCCAAAATGGCGGCGTCATACGTCACAGTTTATTTCAAAGTGCCAACGTGGAGTCGGAATGCTGTACTTATTAATGCTGTGGTATAGGTAAATGGGTGAGTCGGCCTGCGAACACTTCAGGGTTTATTTTAGGTCATACCTATTCACATTGTACGAAATAATCTACTAGTTTTTGGGTCAAAATAAGCTACCATTCTCGACAACTTATTATTTTAGCTGCTGCCCAAGCTAAATATGTTTGAGGAAAAATTAATCTTTTGATAATAATAATAATACGATTCTGATTGTAGGTCTTAATTTAATAAGTATTAATATTTTGACGATAATAAAATGTTTAATTGTTCTCCATTGCTACATTACTTGAAATGCCAATGTATAATGTTGTTTTGCACATAATTCAAACATGTGTTCCAAAAATACGTACGTGCTGAATAAGTTGTTGTGTTCTAAAAATATTTGCCCGCTTTAAACTAACTTTTGTAGGTCACTCAGAATAATTACACTTATTGCAAAAAATTTGATACATCGTGCTTTAACTCTCATATTGACTACAATATATTTATGGTTTTGTTACAATAATTAAATAGCACAGAAAATTTGGACACGGAAAAATAGTTCTTTTACCATAACTTTAACAATTTCCTCAATATTCTTATGAATTTGATTTGATTTTATTGCTACTAAGCAACAACAGATGTTTTTTAACCAGTGGACTAAATATTTATGGAAAAATACCACTGATTTTTCTAAAGATACAATTTAATTTGAATAAAATCCACATTCATTTTAGGTTTAGGGCAAATTTGATTTTTTGTTTTTATTTTCGTCCGACGAACGGTTTCCTATGAAAAAAAAAAATAAAAAAGCATAAATATGGCTATGCTACCCATCATTTTTGAAAAGGAGACTATAAACTTTGTTGGCAATGGAAAAAAAAATTGTCTGCCAAATTTCATAAAAATATCTAGGAAGTTATTAAAGGTATGTTGAAAAAAATTATTTCTCTCTTAGAACTTTTGAACCTTTCTCCTTAAGATTTGCATCCTTATGAATCAGCCTCTTGCTGTGCAACACTTTGTATAGTAAATCTGTTGCTAAACTGTTTTTTGTTTATTTAACTAAATATAAAAAGTAATTTGTTCTTTGCATTTTAAAAGATTTAAGTTTGCCGATAATTTGCTGAAAAACAACTTGTTTGGATGCTACACACATTGCGCCGCTTATCCTGGCTGTTATGTATTTCCACGTACGTTATATTTAATTAGTAACTGATCTGTAAGAAAGTAATAATGTATGTATATAGTAAACCTCAGTAGTTGTAGTAGTTCGTGACAAACACATCACTGTAACACCGATCAGTGTGTTCCTGTTCCCGGTATTACTATAGTATCAGAGAACTACATAATGTAAGATGGTCTCCTCTCGGTATTTGCTTAATGTCAGTGCGAATTGTTTAATTAATAAGAATATAATGTAAGTATAAAGGATACATGCATATAAACCGTTTCCAAGGAGGTGTACGTTTTTCTCTTGACTTTAGGCACTCTACCATATATTTATTAGAAGTATCCGAGGAAGTATCTGATAGCCTCTTGGAAACCAATAATTTTATAATAACAATATATGACTTTATTTGCGAGAAGTAAGGAGCAACAGCAGCAACGCGGTCTTAGGCGATTGACTCTTCTATATGTTATATGTTCGGTGTTAATACATCCTAAAATCGAGCTTGTGTGGTTTGCGAGCTATAAAGTGGAATTCCGAAGATGTGTGCAATTATTCAAAATGTTAAAATTTCGAAGGACTTATATGAAGAACTGTCAAATTTTCCGAATTTTTGCGTAAACCTGCTGATAGGTTCCATTCATTAAAACTATACAAAACATGAAATGGTTCCCGTTTTGTGTACAACTTAATGTTTAATATCACGACCTACATGGCAATTGGAGATTTGTTTTCTCAATTAATGCCATTGCCATCGGCAGAAAGTGCAATAAACTACTAGCTAATAAACATTGTAATGGCTAAACGAAACATCCTTCCCATCTTGTGTGTCCAAGATAAGAATGGGACAGCATTGAAATCTTGGAAAAGTTGTACAATTTAAACACCTTTTAAATGGTGTTTTCAAAAGTAAACTAACTTTAGCTGTCTTCAAGAATTTTTGAAAAAACGATTCTTTGCGATTTTGTTTTGTTTGTTATTTTTTGAGGAGAGTAAGATAGCTTTTACAAATTTTCACGACGGCGTTTTGTTTTTGAAAAACCATTATCAGCTTCTTTTTTTTTTAAATACGGCCCTGGATTTTTTATATATTATTTAAATTTAAAGCGATTTTCAATTAAAAAATAGGTCTTACATCACACGTAATGGTTTTAACAAGTTTTCAGTATTTTTGAGCTGTTATTTAAATTATTAAAAAAAAAATCGCCATAGTTTGGCACTTATTTTGAACATTCATCTGAGATAGGCGTTTTTTTAATCACTTCAAAAAGCACAAAAATTTCAACTAAATTTAAAAAACCGTGTACAGAATAAAATGTTGTACGGAGGCAGAAACAAATTGTCAAATAGTAATAAATAATTGTGAGTATCGACGAAAGAATGTTTTTGCAAAACCTACTACTTTGCATTCAGTTTGTTAAGAGCCAAACTATGGAGATTTTTCTTGCATAATTTTAAATAGCTGCTAAAAACACTGAAAACATATTTAAACCATTACAGACATGTGATATACCATCTATTTTTGAATTGAAAATTGCTTTAAATTTCACATTAAAAAAACCAAGTTGATGATGGTTTTTCAAAAACGAAACGTCATAGTGAGAATATGTAAACCCTATATTTTGCTCCTCCAAAGGTAACAATGAGAAAGTGCTTTTCATTGTTTTATATCTGTAAAAACAATGTCAGAAATAAATAAAAACAAAAATCGTTTAGTTTAATTTTGAAAACACAATTTAAAAGTTTTCTCTAATTTAACCGACATTGTAACGCCTATACATTTTCCAATATTTCAATGCTATCCGATTCTTATCTTGGACACAGTGTATATTTAAAATTTTGTAATATTTATTCAGAAAAAAAAATAAAAAAAACGTTTTCTTACTTAATTTAAACAAATGGTATAGTGTGATCACTATTTTAACCTTATCTCTAACTCTAATAATGACTTAGCCTCGAATTGGAAATGCATTGTATACTAAGATCTGCTATCATTCAATTCAAGTGTCTTGAATAATAACATACGAACGAGATAAAATGAAGAAGAGGACAAAATAAGGCTTTTGGTCGTTCAGTGTTTTAAAACAAATCAATTTCACCAATAAATCTGCCTGGACGTATAACAAATGCATCTATAGAGTGGATAAACAATGTGATACAGTCCTTAAATTATGTGTATATCTGAAACAATGGATAATTTTATTTAGTTTTCTGTTCCAACTACGATTCGCATTATTCCAAATATACAGGGTGATTTTTGTTGGCCGTCCGTTGCTTCCCAATATAGCAGAAATAGAAGGACGGAAATGGTTTTTTTGCCTAATCAAATTTTAATGATATAGAATCGGCAGATGGCTAAAGACAGACATATATACACGGTATATATGAGGTGATTCTTTGAGTAATTTTAATATGACAAGTTCATATAAATATAGGTTCAGAAATGCTTCATTTTCAAGATACAGGGGTCAAAGTTTTAAAAAAAATCGGTTTTTCCTTAATAAATATCTTGATAACCTTTCAAGCATTTTGTTCAAATTTAGCAGTGGTATTAAAGGGTAGTAAGGGGCTCATTTAGCCTTAATTAGATTATTTTTTATTAAGCATTACTAGGCAATACGTTTTTGTCTCCTAAGTTCCAAATCACGCTCCCGTTTCGGGAAAAAAGCACTTAACTGCCTGCACATAAAAAAAACTAAAATTGAGAGACCTGGAGATCGTGGAGGTCATCTAACAGGTCCATTGCTACTTATCCATCTTTGAGGAAAGTTATTATTAACAAATTTCCGTAAGAGTTAGAGTTATGGGGCACCATCTTGCTTTAGATAAACAGCATTATATTGGGCTAGGCTACCCAAAAATGTTCGAGTTTTACGAACCGTTTCTACCAAATTTTCACCATTTTTATAGTGAATTTTAATAATTTCAATGCCTTGTTGAAGCGTGTATCGTTCCATTTTTATTAATGGCGTAGTTTCTACTTGTCAAATGTCAAAAAATGACAGCTCCAAAAGTGACATATTATACCGAAATAGCGGGCTATTCTAAATAACAGATATTATTGGAAAACCCTATATTTTCGAGCAGCTCTGGAATAACATCCTCTATTTGCGTGTTTCTGAGAAAAAGTGCATTCTATAATATATTTTTGAAAAAGTAAAAATAATACAAATTTTATAGTGTATAAATATACAGGGTATCCTATAAAAAAATAAAGTAGGGTCCAGTAACTTTTTAACCTGACACTGTATACTAATTTTGAAGGCGGAATTGAGTTATTCGGGAAAAGCTATATAAGAAACAGTTTTCAGATTTTGGATGTGTTATAGTTATGCAACATTTTCAATTTAGCTCAGTATCTTAACAACTAAAAGAGCTATGAAAATTTATTTTAACGGCATCTTTAGAGTTGCAAAAAAGTATTATTCTTTCGCGAAAACCGGAACTTTCTCCCTATAAAGATAACGGAGATACCTCGCAAAAGTAGCCAAAATGGCACACCCGGTAGACTCTATACTCTTCAATTATTACTCCACGGTTTTTTGCCAGAATTTAAGGAGCGATTTCTTTACTTCAGTTTCTTAAAAGTGCAAAGTGTAACGGTCGGTGAATAGAGAAAGAGAAGCAGATTAGTAACGATTCAACACTACATTGGAATAGCAATCGAGGCGATGTATCACATAATATAATAACGGCAGACAGTAAATTCCGTACCTATTTGCCACAGCTATACCAAATCAGCCGATAAGTATCTGAGATCGCGCCACCCGCGGCAATTTTGAAGAAGTGCAATTTGATTATGCGGCGATCGTATAATAATATTTTTTACCAAATGTCATCTCGCAATACGGGCGCGCTATTTTATCGACCGCTCGGGTTCTTCTGTGTTCAACTTTTATTTTTCTTGTAATTCTTTTATTGCTGATTTTATTATTTTTCTTTATCTTATGCTTTCTATCTATACACATCTATCTTACACTTTCTGTTTTTATTTTAGTTTCACTACACTCTTTTGAACATAAATTGATAGCAAGCCTAAAGGGCAAGAAATCTTAGTGATCAAATGAGCTAGTATCATCATTAAACTTAGTATGTTAAGGATGTGTACTTGTGAACCTTAAATCGAGGGGTCAACCACCACTATAAAATCCCTGGACATTTTAGACGAAATAACCTCGGAAATAACACAGTTTTCCCTTCCGGGGGTTGACCCTTCGCCTAAATATAGTTCTCCCATATCCAGGCTAAAGAAAATGTTGAAAACGTGTGTACGAGTTTCGGACGACACTCTCATAAAATAAATAGCACAAGGATATGATGGTGATGTATTAAGAGTTTATAACATATTTTTTAAGCAATCTTCAATCTAACATCCGCTTTGAAGACCCTTCTTAATAAATATTTACTTCTTTTTTAGGTCGTGTGGAGTAGATACTGTTTTTGAACCCTTTCTTAAACCTCTTGCCTACGCTCAATGTTTCCCAAAAAAGTTAATCAGCTCCTAGAAATATCCTGTAGTATTTTTGTACTTAATTTGTTAAAAATCTGTTAAATGAGTTTTGAGTTATCGTCGATACAGATTTTTCTGACCCTTTTTTAGACTTTTCAAGAACGCCTATGGTACAGACATTTTTTGTCCTGTATTTTTAACACTAATTCAACTACTTAAAAGGCTAAATATATTATTTTTACAGGCTAATTTTTTTTTTACCCTTTTCTACTATTTATGAACGCCTATGCAAGTTTTTTTATGATAAATTTCGTAGGTTATATTCTATCAAAGCTATAAGTAACTAGTCAATATACAGGGTGTTCCTATATTCGATCGACAACGCTCTACCACAGAAAGTTCTCGCTAATGCATGCATTTTGATATACAGGGTGTTTCAGAAAGGCCAAAATTTGTGAGCGAATTGGGGACATCTAATCATTAAAAAAACCTAAATTGTAATTTTTCGAAAAGTCCTTATTTACAAAGATACAGGGTGTTAAAGATGACTGCCCGAGGACGATTTTTTTGAAATATTTTCGAAACGAGTAAGGAAGAATTAACCAAATGTAGCATGTTTATTCACCTAGTTAAATGTCGTAAACTGACATGAAATTGAATAAAAAAGGATGACCATAGGCGGGTAAACGGGGGCGACCCTTGCCTTAATTATAACCTAACTTTTTTTCCTTGTGATTTTTATTCATTTTGTGCCAAAAATGTGATAAAATGACGTTTTCTACATAAAAAAGGCATACTTCTTTTTTTTGTCGAAAAACTTAGGAGGATATGGTATAAGGCTAGTTCCGAAATGTTGCATTTCTGAAGCCGTAAAAGACGTGAAAAGCTCATGGCCTCATGGAACTTCAAATTAAAACCCATGTGAATAAAAGCCAATATACCTACAGATATGGAATTATATTTATTCTGTCACTGTAGCGACGGCTAATGTGATTTATTTTCTCGCTATTTTTTGCACTATAAGCACGTACCTTTATCTCCCTATCTTGTATGAGTTCATAGCCGAAGGATTCTTTGTGTTTGCATTCGTCATTTTCTTCTAGGCCTATGTGATTCCCCAGGAGACAATGTCCCGTAACATAACCTTTAAGAATAATACGTAATTCGCTCTTCTTGAGATAGGGTTCCGATGTTTCCTGATTGGAACTTCCAAGGAATAGTTTGGGCCAGTTTTTTCCTTCACCTTCTTGTAGGTGCGTTACATATTCTAAACCACAAAATTATTCAGGCTCTCCGAGAGTTTTAATTACGAATTGCCGACTATCTTGCAAAAGGCATAATATATATTGTAATATATTAATATGATTTGCGTAATAATGCATTGACTCTTTGAAAGGACTTAACTTATCAAATTTTGATTGTTATGAGAACGAAAACATTTCATTTAGTTTTATAAAAGCATCCCGGAAATGATATTTCCAGTCTAAAACTGATAAAACTTTAAATATGTTGTTTGTGATAGATAATTCAAATCCATATCTATGTGTATCGGTATGCAATAATAATTTAAAAAACTATTTTAAATTGTTGACAATAAATGATATTGACTTAAAAAAAGTCATTTCCTAAATGAAAAGAGGTTCTTGTCACTTTCGAGATCTTTTATATTTCGCATTCGAATCAATAATTTAATCTGCTGCCGAGGAAATCTCGAGAAAAATACGAATTGACCTATAATCGTTTCATTTATTGCGGTAAAAAACGTACGACTTCCTACGAAAGCATTTACTTTGTGATCAAGTTAAGAGCAACTCTTAATGCAAAAGTTACGAGCTTTCTTAAAGCGACAGTCAGACGGCTATAAAGCGAACAAGTAAAAAGTTCTATCACGGGAACAGATACAGCAGTTTAGTACTGAAGCAACATATGATATCTCTTTGATAACAAAGGTAATTTTAATGTATTTTTTCGCCTGCCTGCACTTAAACAGAGTTTTACCGCCCGCATATGCGGGCGGTAAATGACCAATTAGCGCCCGCTCATTTTAATTTTTTTTCATAGATGGCGCCACTGTTAGATTTCCAATAATAACGTTAACATCAGTAGTTTTCACTCACTTAACTTAATGTGCATTCCATCTAGAGGATAAGTTGACAATTAATTGAGAAAATTTACTTAGGTAGTCGTCTGTCATTCCGCTAAACTCATTTAATTATTTAAAATTGTCCATTATTAATTAGTAATCACTTTTTAATTATTATTTTAGTACCGAAATATACCTAAGATTCTAAAATTAAATTTGTATAGCGTACACGCTCAGATACTAATTTGACAGTTTCTTTCTACATTTAAAATACTCAACATTGCCATGTGAGGCTGTCACATAAGTTTATCTGATCTGAGTTTGTCAAAGGATAACGCCTATTATCATGTAAGGTAAATGTCCTAATCATAGACACTGACCCAATTATCGACATTTGTGCACTATAAATCTCAGAAATAAGAATTTCATGCTTGCTACATCTATTGTCATATTTTAAAAATAAATTAGTAGGTGTATCTTATGTTATGCAAAAAGATCTGGCTGGTAATACAGGAAACGTTTATTTTAAAAATATTTCAATTCGGCCATTTTGCAGTCACATGTGTTTGATGCAGAACCTTACGAAAAGTGCTAAGAAACATGTAAGTTCATTATGATTGTTTAAATTCGAATTAATTAAGTTACATCTTTTTGAGACATGTGTAGACATATGCAGAGTCTAAAATTTATATTGTTTGGCAATAATTTGTTTTTAAATCAGTAAAAGTTTAAAAATTTGGGCTGACGATAACTGGTACACGCATTTTTTGATTTTGTCCCATTTATGGACATGCGTGTCGATAAATGGTACAATATAACTTTTTCTTTCCCTCTTAATTTTTCAGTGCTTATTAAACTTACTCCCATCGTGCCTGAATAATTTAAATCATGTTATATTACATTCTGTTCGTACCAATTATCGACACCTAATTTTGTATATAGTATAAAAGTTAGAGTATATGTATTTTGTGTGTCGATATCTGCTACAAAGGGTGTCATTAACTGGTACATACTTTTTTTCTGCAGAAAATACCATGAACAAAGCCAAAAGATTTCAATATTCGGCGGAAGCTATGGAACAAGCAGTCAATGCTGTTAAAAATGGAATGCCGACTGCTCAAGCTAGTAAAGTTTTTAAAGTTCCAAGAACAACAATAATAGGAAAAGTGAAAGGAAAAGTGCCGGTGGAAAGGAAAATTGGTCCTGATACAACTCTAACCAGTGCTGAAGAGAGCTTATTGGTAAAATGGATGTTTCACATTGCTAGATGTGGATTTCCTGCGACTAAATTGCAGCTAATAGACAGTGTACAATTATTATTGAAAAAGCTAAATCGAGCAAATAATTTCACAAACGGAAGGCCAGGACGCCACTGGTACGAAAGTTTCATGAAGAGACATCCGGAACTTTCCCAAAGAGTGTCTCAAAATCTAACTAATGCTCGAGCTTCTATAACTGAAATCAGAATCCGCCGTTGGCTTGAAGAAGTGAAGCAATATTTATGTGACACAGGAAATTTCCATATAACCACTCAACCCTCTCGGATATACAACTGTGACGAAACGGCTTTCTTTTTAAGCCCTAAGAACGATAAAGTTTTAGTTAAGAAGGGGGAAAAGGCGGTTTATTCTTTCATAAACAACGATGAAAAGGAATGCCTAACGACACTGGTCATCTGTAGCGCCTCAGGAGACATTCCTCCACCTATGGTCGTCTATAGCTACAAAAGGGTACCAAAAGCTGTGGTTGACAAAATTCCGTCACAATGGGGTGTAGGACGGTCTGAGAACGGATGGATGACAGGTGAAACCTGTTTTGAATATGTGGCCAATGTTTTTCATCCGTGGTTGGTTGTTAATAATGTAGAACTACCTGTCATCCTTTTTGTCGATGGACATACATCCCATTTAACAATGGCAGTTAGTGAATTTTGCAGCAAGAACGGGATAGTATTAATCTCATTTATAGCCAATGCCACCCATATTTTACAGCCACTTGATGTGGCTGTTTTCCGGCCACTTAAAATGGAGTGGAAAAAGTCCATTCATCACTGGCGAATGAAAAATAATGGTAAAAAATTATCTAGAGACGATTTTGCTCCTATTTTGAAAATAACATTAGATAAAATGAAAAACTTTCCGAATTTAATAAAAAATGGGTTTAGAACTTGTGGTTTAGTTCCGTTTACGCCTGAAAATATTAATTTTGAAAAATATTTTAAAAACTCACCAAAAGCTTGCAACATAGATGCGGAAATACCTGATCAAAAGATTTTTTTAGATTTTTTAGAAAAAAGAATTTCTGAAAAATTAGACGTCTTTAAAACTTCTGGAGAAATTTGGAAAGGTGCAACTGAAGATACAAACTTGTATTATTTATGGCGTTCTTTAAATAAAAAACAATCAAACATAATATCAATCACTCCCGATGATTGTTCATTGACAGAATATCAAGATGAAGAAACCATTTTTGATACAAACCCAAACTTGACAACAGATATGGAGGTAGATGGAAACATTGTAGGTGATGAAATCGATATAACAGGTTTACTAGACTTTGACAGTGTACATTTGCCATTAGTAATAAATGTGCCATCAACAAATGATAATGCGTGTGAAATGTTGAAAGAGGTAGAAAGCAAAAGCTGTAGTGTAAATAGTAACGAAGAAACTGACAATTCAGCAAATAATAGGGAGAGAAATGATACAGACCTACTAGACGTTCAAAATTTGCAACTACCCCTAGACCCAAATGTGCCAAAAGAATTTAGTAACGACTCAACAATAATCAAAGAGGCAGTACGCGGTAATATTAAAGCAAATCCTTTAATAAGTAACATAGAAAAAACTGAATTAATTGTAAGTGATGTGCAAAATGGAGAAACAACTGATCAACTTTCTAAAGGAAATGCAAATGAACTTCATCAAACTTTAACAAATGAAAAAATTGATTTACCTGTAAGTGACAATAAAAAAAGTGAAAATATAAATGGTGATAAGTCTTTAAATGTGGAAGAAAATATACCATCACCATTTAAAAAAACCCTATTTTGGCCCACACCGAAATCAGAAACTCCTAGAAGAAAAATTTGTGAAAAAGTTCCTGCTGTGGCGTCTTCTATACAGTGGCAGGAATATTTTAAACGAAAAGAAGCGAAAAAAGCAATGGAAATACAAAAGAAAGAACAAAATCAGCAAAAACGGAAGCAGAGACAAGCTAAGAAGGAAGAATTACAAAACAAAAAAACTAAAAAAGTCGTCAACAGAAATAAAATACTCAAAGAAAAAAATGATGAAAATAAAGATATGTCCTCCAGCTTAAACAATACTGTGGAGATAAAAAATAATATAAGTGATAAAGATTTAAAAGTTAACGACTATGTCATAGTGACCTACATTGAGCAATCACTACCAGGAAAAATTATTGCCATACGTTGCAAAGAAGATCGAGAGTTGGAGTATGAGGTCTCACACATGGAGAAAAATGGTCTTAATTGGATATGGCCACAAAGAGAAGATATCCTTTGTTACAATAGAGAAGAAATTGTCGAACAAATTTCTGAGCCACAACTGAAAAACAAACGCGGACTTTACTGTGTTCCTGAAATTTCAGATTCAGTGTTTATTTGAATTAAACTAATTAAGCATTTATAGTTTATATATTAAAGTACCGAAATCGAACCTTTTATTTTTTAACATTTTTCTTTTAGTATTATTGTTTTATTTAATTTTTAGGTGCCTATTCTTTTAATAAATAACATAGTTTACCAAGTACTTCTCAATTTATTTACCATTTTTTTACTGTCGATATTATGTACTAACGTATGTTGATATTTGGTACAAGAAAAAAATCCGATGTCGATAATTGGGCCCGATGGCAGTTTTCACCTAATTTATTTTCTGGAAATATAGTCTGTATCGCTATTTAAAATTTAATTATTGTATCAAAATATATAATAGTATAACAATTCTTAGTAACAATATTATAACTATAACTTAAATATGTAATTTTTTATTACCATATGATATAGCAAAAACATGTTAAGGTGTCGATAATTGGGACATTTACCTTAGATACGTCAAAAAATACTCCCATTAATTACTGTCAAAAACTGTCAGTTCATAACAGTAATAATTAATTATTAAAATAAAGTTCTTTTGGTTTAATATTGTAGTATGAAGAGGCAGGCGAAAAACAGTTGTAAGCACCACTGGCGGTAAAGCCGCTGCAGCCCTTCGCTGTATAGCTGCCCTCGCTCGCTTCGCTCACTCGTGCGTCTATACAGCGGCGGGCTGCAACGAATGCTTTACCGCCCTTTATACTTAATATACTATATCGTACAGATTAGGTGACTTTTATCCACTGAGAGGATATGATCACGCGACATTATTATTGAGATTGGACGAGCCTAGCTTAGTTAAGGGAAGGCAAGAAAATGCTGTGCAATTGACTGTCCGTACTTACTAGGCTTAATTAATTTCTTTGTGCCCAGAATGGTGACGCGGCATCCGATAGCAATTCCTTTTAGTACTGCAAAAACTAACGTTGCGTACCAGAGTCAATCAATACTGTACGGAGCATGATGTCAATAGTTCTGCGATTGTTGCTTCTTCATTATTAAAATCTTGGGCTTTTCGGGTTTCCCTTTTACATTTTTATATCGCATTCTTTTGAAAATATTCTTAACGCCTAATGGTAGGCAATAAAACAGGTAGATTTCTGTGAGACACCTGGGGAATTCCTAACCCATTTTATAGTCGAGGCCTACTAAATCGCTTCTGTTTTTTAATCCTCGGTAGATGTCCTATGTATCGCGTATCCTGGAGGTCAAATTTTGTACTTGCAAGCTGTCATCCGTTTACATCAGTTCTTGATTTACATCTATTTTTCAAGTTCTAGTCCCTGTTCTTGTTCGATAGCGATTGCATTGTTCAAAATTAATTTTTTGCCCAAATTAGCGAGTCAAAATTTATCACCTTGTCATTGAGTAAATGAACGAATCTCTGAATATCAGATTAAGAGTACGTATAAACAGGATTTGAATAAGATGAAATAATATAAAAAGAAAAGCAAAAGCATATTATATGTATTATTATTGTACCTAAGAACAGATGGTCGTACCAACTAAAGAACGAGAGGTCGCCAACGCTTATTCAAGATGTCGTGGGCATATTACTTACTATAGAAAGACCAAATTTATCTTTGTAGGTAGGGCCGAGCGCGCGCGTGAAGCCTGTATCATACACACATGTTCCATAAGATATGGTCATTTTTACCGTCATAAAAATTATTACGATAATAAGGCAGATAAAGTTAATTGATAAAATAGACGCAACCACAATTATTTAAACTTATTGTTGAATAATAATGAGCCATAATGGCACATTATGGCATACACGTGTCATGTAATCTTTAGTCCTAGAGTCCACAGTGCCGCAAATTCGGTGCTTTTGAAGGGTATCTTGAAAAATTGGATAAAACGATGCAAGATAATTTGTTTTCTGTTGTTTAGTTTTCGAAAATACTCTATTAAATAACTTCCTTATTTTAACTAATACCAAAAATGATGAAACATTTTTTAATAGATATGGCAAAGTGACGTACTTCGATTTTTTTTGGGGACCTAGTTCTGAATATCTATATGATATATACTATTTGTTTATATTTAGATTATTATTATTTTGGCTGGCACATAAATTGGGCTAGTCCTAGGATGAACCCATTAGTTTTTGGTTGAAATCGCTTTATCCCTGTGGCCACAACCTTTAAATTTTCAAATACCAGTAGGGTCGAGTGATATATCATTCAAAAGGATTTTTTATCTGGTTTAGAGTGATAGGATTCTTTTGATATTTGCCTCCATAATTCTCGAGAAAATTGTCTTCAAAATTTCACTAGTTAGGTAGTTGAAACCTATAACTTTTAATGGAATATAATACAGTAATTTAATAAGGTTTTTTGGGGTTATTGATAGAGCGTTCGCTTTGCATGGGGAAGGTTCTGGGTTCGAAATCCAGCTCTGGCAACTTTGTTTAAATTTTTGAATAAAGTAGTGAGTTTGTTTGTGGATAGTTTATTAGAAATAATCCAAATAATAGAATTATAATTATATTTATGAAGTAGTCCATTTTTCTGTGGAGTCTCAATTTAATGAGGGGAAATAATACTATACTGTCTTCTCCACTAAATCTCAGTATATATTTTCACAGATCTGATCGGATTTGCTTGTTACAACAGACGTGTTTCGGCGATATATATGGTCATCTTCAGTGTTTATATATCGAAGTTACATTGTATCATATATTGAAGCTACACATTATATAATTTGGTTTTCTTAATTATTTATTACTTACCTTATCGGAAAGAATTTTTTTTAAAGTTATATTTATAAAACTACTTTAACTAGTGGAACATTATCTCTATGAGATTTGTGATTTCTTCATATCATTATTACTATTATGATTAATTAAATATTTATAGAATTTCGAGTTTTCTTTGATCAGCACAATTATTATAGTCTGTCTTTTTGTGGAAGATAGAAAGTGAGGTTATAAGAATCATAAATCCAAAACAACTAGACTTTACATTTTTGTTAGTTTGGTCACAGCATTAACAAGTACAGCATTCCGAGTCTACGTTGGCACTTTGAACTAAACTGTGACGTATGACGCCGCCATTTTGGGTTAAAAGTCAGGTCCTGACTAAAAATAATTATAGTTTTCGGTTTCTAACCACAGTACTGTATTTTTATTTTTGTAAAAATATTTAAGTACATAATAATATCGCTGTCAATTTCAGAAATATTTGTGGTGTCATAGTGATTGAAAACAGCCTTGAGTGGTGTTATCAGGTAAATGTTGACATGATTGTGGGATTTTTAATAATAATGTAAAAGACTTTATTAGTAAAAAAAGACATTTTTACAAAAGTTGAAGCAGTGCTTCTTAACTTAACCTAAATTTTAGCTTAAACCTATCTGAAAATTGTTTTACATCGCTGGCTAAATTAAGTAGGTAGCTTATGTTTAGAAATTAATTTGTTCTATTACGTGTCAGACAGCGCTCTTAAACGAAAACCCCTGTAAACTTTTTATAGTCTCCGGTAGAGCGTTGTAATATTTTAAAACCGTATAGGAAATGACCGCTCAAAGATTGATGTTAAGTGTAGCGGTCACATAATGACAGTTTTATGAGGAATATTCACATCATACACAGATCCCCGGAACTTTTTTTATTAATCAAAATTAGTGAATGAAAATCCCACGTTGTTTCATTCTTAACCAGCCGATTTCCTTAATCTTATTGCTAGCCTCTTTCACCCCTACGAATTCCACATACAAACCGTGTTCTCAGCAATTTTAGTCAAATAAGGGCCATATATATATTGTCAATAATATTATAACCCCTAGCTGATTGCGTTATCATGCTATCTCGCCACGCGACAACTTGTGTTTATGTTTTACTTCCATTTAGTTTGAAAACATATTAAATATTGTCATTTCGTAATATAAATTTTACGGTTATACAAATAGTTGTTATAAACGTAAAATTATCTAGTGTTCATCTTTATTTTTACTTATTACTCATCTAACAGGATCTGTGGGGAAGCGAAAAAAATTTTTAGAGCAAGTGTACCGCTTATTGGGACAACATTTTGCAGCACACACATGTCCTCCCTGATTGTTCATTGTATTAATCATAAGATACGTTAATAAAAATAAAATCCTTTTAATTCTCACGAACACTATACCAAAAACACACAACACAGAATTAGAGTACAAGCACAATATTTATTTATCTCGTACACGCCGACAATGAACTATATATTGAACACAGGAGTGAACGGTATCTATCTACGTCTATGCGATTATTGTGACGTTTTAACCCATAATGGCGCCATGCGCGACGAGATGCGCAGGACGGCTCACAAGCGGAAAGTCAGAATACTGTATTATTTATTATACTGTGGTTATGTTGTTATTGTTTATGAATTTGAGACTCTTGAAGAAGGAAAACCAGTTAAATTCAATTTGATCATTTACGCAGTAAATCTATGAATTAAAATTCTGTTTCGTTTGCAGGTCATATATTTTAGATTAAGTATATTATATCTTGCAGAGAAAATTTTATTTATGTATACATCGTCTAATTATTATAGAGGTATATCTAATGCCACTACGCTATTCAGTCATCAAATACGGCATCAAACATTGTTTTCCATTACGAATTTCGTGTCTAGTGTCACTACATTTTCCACACACATATTTAATTGGTACCCTATTGGTACGTCGCAGTTGCATTTTACATTATCTACGTATATTCAATTAGAACTAACGAGAAAACAGGTACCAACAAACACAAAAGAATGGAAAACACATAAAACATCAGGTATTATTATACACAAACACACTATATACGAGAAGTACCAATACCTCCAAGTATAAATATTATTCCGTATAGAAAGAAAGACACATTGTTCGGTCGCACCAAGTTATCACAACTATTGAGTATTTATAATAGGGTACTGCTAACTTTAGATACGCGGAATGGCTATGTGGTACTTTACGTTCGTACCTATTTAGGTACTGCTTGAATGGAAGCATATAATATATTCTACAATGTGTAGATTTAATTTATTTTGTTTCATATTTCAATAGCATGGACTATGTTCAAATTTTAAAGCAAATATAATATACAGTCTGTCCCAAGATAGAGCAAACCATGGATTCGACCTGAAATTGCTAAGCAGACCTGTTTACCATTTGGGAATTTTCAAACATTGATTTTTATCTCTTGTATTTTCTTCATATGTCTGTCAAATTTGTTGAAGTCCCTTAACAACGGAACTATGAAGAAAAAAAAAGAAAATGATATCACTGAAAATCATCCTGTATAAAGCAAACCAATCAAGTTAGCGGCTCTTCGATAGCGGCATTGAACTAAACTTTAAAAAATGGAACGTGACGTGTTACTAGTTTTGCTCTATCTATCACGATATACAAAAATATCGACATTTGCCCAACCTGTACGTACCTATGTGTTTGTTCTTTTAAAGAAAATATTTAGCTATTTGCAAGTATACTTGCACACATTTTACTAACCCATTTCAGCAGGACTTTGATTTAATTTTGAATATAAATTCGTCATTTTGGTCACTAAGCTTATCTTCTATTTGTTGTCTGAGACTTCAGATCCAAGTATTCATAGTTTCATGGACCGAAAAATGTACTGTGTGGCAAACGGATCTGTAATGCAATAAAACATGGCTGATTTCATTCATAAAATTTCCAGCGGCGTGCGTTGTAAAAGTTTAGTAGATATTAATAAACATTTATGTGTTACTAAACAATTAAAATTAATGCAAAGTTCTTCAACGTGTTTGGCAAAGGCTCTGCTATAAAACTATAACACCCAAAAAGTATTTTATTTATTTATTTATTTTATTTTAAATATGTATTAAAGGTTGCATACCAAAAATAAAAACAAAAAATAAAACGTTCTTATGAAAAAAAAAACATTCTAAAACTTAACACTTATCGAAAATAATTAAAATATCTTGGATCTTTATGTTGCTTTGAGTCACGTTTATGAACTATAATTAACTGTTTTAAATATTTTGATTAAATATAACGATCATAATTAGTAATACTTTCTGTTGGATTTCGATAACTTAACCATCATCATTATCATCAGTCTCGCTGCCGTCATCTTGTCGTAAAGTTATAATCAATAATTAATTTCCTCCAAAACTTCGTCATTTTTCCAAATAAATACTATTTCACCCCTCTTGACAATATCTCCATATTTCACGAAAAAAAAACTACATAAAACAGGTAGGTAATTAAAATAATGCTCATTTTTTTTTGTTTTTTGATTATTTTTTGTTTGTTTTTATTTGGATGCAATTATTGTATATTATTATAACCCACCTATAAACATTTGCTATCACTTCTCTTGTTTGCCCGTTGAGAGTTTTTCTGCGAGTAAATTTATTGATTTTAAAAAATAAATAATAAAACTTGTATCTAAGAACTAACAAAAAATGAAACAAAGTACCAAAACAGCAAATTGTTCAAATCACAAAACACTAAAGTAACACAACACTAAATACACAATAATAATTGGATATAATATTTGATAATATTGCAACTCATACAGGACAACAGCAAAGGTATAAATAACACCACTCTGCCACTGGATGATTCAATATTACTAGATACTCCAAGAAAGGCGGCAAAAATTGCGGGGAAGTACTCAGTTTCCACCAATTGTGACTTGAACACCCGCGCATAGCGAGAAAACATGCGAGGATATACGCATCAATTAGGATCATTCAGTCGGCGTCTAAACACACTTTTCGTTTGATATTGCCGATTTTACAGAAGATCATAATTTCTTTTCCTTATCTTAATATTCAGTGGTAAAAAAATTAGTTATTAAATAAAAATAAAACTATCAACCACTTAAAAATGCTGACCTTTTTCATTATTATTATTTGTAAATAATCAATTTTCAAACTAATACTACTTCTTGCCTAGAACTAGTGCCTTTTTGTATATAAATTTGACAATATCAGATTGATTGATCTAAAAACCGTTTACAGTGAATATAAATGAAAGCCAGTGGCTATGGTTGTTTTTCTAGAAAAACAGGAGATGCCTTTGGTGGTAATGTCGATGTCATTAGCTTTGATATAGTAGGTTTCATCCTGAAGTGCTGGGTTCCATTCAAAACCGAGCAATCTGTGTGTTAATGATGATTTATTAATCTGCTGTTGGCAAGTTATATTATATATTTCATGCAACTATAGTGTGTCATCGGGACGGGAAATTCTAACGACTTTTTCGCAATACCTATAGCAAATTTTTAGGTAATTTAATAATAAGTAAAGACTTTCGTGTGATATTTCATATAAAACAATATAAATCATATTGACAGTTTTATATATTAAGCACTTAGGGTACATAAATATTATTTATATTTTATACAACTCGTATTCTAGAGACTACTTTTGCATATTATGCCTATTATTACTTTTTTATTATTATTTTTTCAATATGCATACATAAGTACAGAATCTCATTAACAAGCAAACAAAATGCTCACAAAACTTTATGCTCTACTAATGTCAATCGGCCATAAACCAGTTGCCGATATAACACTGCAGATACAGTGTGTCATAACTGGTCTACAGAAATACATCAAACATTGTTTGGCGACTTTGAACTGGTGTTAGTTTTTCTATAAAGTTCTAGTCTGCTATCATAAACGAAGTCTTTGGGTATGGGAAACTTTCCAATGATTATTAATGAATTATTCTTATTATTTTAATAAAACGACCTCTACTCCACAAAAGTTAACCGCCACAACGTTATTGTAAGCTCTTACCAAGTCGTAATATCTCTTGTGTCAAAAAAGAAGAAAACGCAACTCAAAAATACTCGACAAAATTTACCAATATTCAAACCATTAATTTCATTTATTTTAATTTCCAACAAGGTGATGTGTATAGACGTTTCAATCAATGTAAAAGCTTCACAATCCTCTCCCTGTGCGGGAAAGTAATAGTTATAAACCTAATACTACAAAGAAAGGAATTATTATAATTACCAGAATCAAAATTAGGCAATTAGGTTGTCATTGGTTGTTCACCAGGAAAATTCGTTGAGATTGAAATGTGTAATATTGTGGATAGAGCAATTATGTGTTGTTCACTAAAATACTTCTACCTACAATACGACCACTTGTTTATGCTTCTAAAGTAGAAAATATTCCCATGCCTCAGACATTGAAATTGATGTCAGCAATTGATTTTCGTTTATATTTTTTATTACAGTTATTAGCGAAAATAAAAACTATAAACAGGAATTATACGATAACTTCAGAGAAGGTAAGGTTGAAATTAATATTTGCATTGTTGCTGAGTGGGTATGGGGGTGTTTATTATATATGATAATATACTTTTATTGGTCTTAATTTACTTATAAGTAGGTACTAATACATTTTTTCTATCTTCGATGATGTCCATTTTCTCTTTTCATGCTTCTTAAATAGCAACAAATTGAATTAAATTTACAAAAGGAATTTGTGTCCGTAAATATAATAAAAGGAAAAATAATTTTGTGCCAAAGCGGGCATAATTGCTGCTTTTACTTATGGCATGGGTCGACAAATACTGATGAATTCATTTCGCTGTTATTATGAGCTCCTCAGAGTACTATAGTCGTTGCCCATCTACCGATTATTTGATTTGAATGAATTGGGTTTGTTAATGGGCACTTAAAATTAGTCAGATTTTGCACTTTTAAGATATACACTGATGGCTTCTGGACGTCTTAAGTTTTAAACGGTGAAACAGGAGATTTTGCGTGGTTTGATGTAATTCAGCGTACTTCTACATTCTCTCACATAAAGTTATAAAAATATGTAAAAATGTGTACTTTTTTGGAAATGTACTTTTTTGATGTAATAATACATCTAAGTATCTGTAACTTATAAATTACTTGAATGTTATGGTAAATATTACATAATCGATATTGATTTATTATGTAAAATTACTAGGACTTACAGCGATTTTTCGTAGTGTAGCAACTTAGCGACTTTTTGCTGTTTTCAGATCACAAGGGAATGATTGCTGGGAATAATTTCCAATGATGAAATAATCGCTGAAACTGAGACCTATTTTGACGAGAAAGAGAAATCGTGCTATAAAACTCGTTGTATAGTTAATAAAATCATGTTTTGTCAACATTTTGTTTTTTTCTTACTTATCCTACGAACTTAAATTTTACGCGTCGGGTCGGAGTATTTTTTGATTTACTGGGAGACATTTGAGGAAAAAATTTGATTTGCGTGTAATTATTTATGGAAACATTGTACTCGGTATAAGTTACTCTGCATAATAGATAATTAAAACTACCTATCTATCAGGCTTTATAGGCTACTAAGAAAAGTGCAATGAGTATATAGTATATGTAAATGTTTGCATAAATTGAAACCAGAATCTATAAATTATATTGTAATGGACCATTTATTATTATTGGAGACCAGTTCCAGGAGAGTAGATTACAGAAATGATAGGAAAAAATCCCTGCCAATAATTGGTTTTTCAATTTACTGTAATGGACAATTTTTAATATACCCCTGGACAAATCTAGTTGTCGATGTTAGAGCGCTCTTTTGTGGCTATCGGTATTACAGGAATTTGTAGGCCCTGTCTCTTCATTTTTATATCTTAAAAGTGTTTGAGTAATAATTTAAATTGATGGATTTAATAAAAAAAGAAAAAGGTAAAGGCGGGTTTATAATATGTATAAAACGTAGTAAATAAATAAATAACCTTAAGCTATAGATGTAATACCAAAAGGCAAAAGAGTGAAACATATTTATAGGTTATGTCCGTCGCGTAAATAGTCGTTCCACCTTACCATAAAAAGAGAAGAAACAAGTTCTTCATTGGGACAAGAACATTTTTTTGGCGCCAGAACGAAGATAGATGTATAATAAAATATCGGAGCAATGCTCCTAAATCAAGTTTTTAAACGATATAAATATTCAAATTTCTTTTACTTTTTCATTCTTTTTTTATTTATTCTTTATTTTCCATATGTGTTCTCTTCTATATCTACATATTATAAGAATAATATATAGGTATCGAATTAGGCCTGAACACTATAAATGTTAACGAATTAATTTATTAAACCATTATGAATTTTAATAAAGCAAATTTCAATTTTAATCCGCAAACAATAGCCTTCTGGAGACTTCTTTAAATAATTTTTTAAAGAAATCTTTTACCATTAGCCCTTCGCAAAACCATAAATCCGGCACTGTGTACGTCCAATAACAATGTGTCTTTGGCATCAGAAGAGCAAGGTGCGTTTAAGGTACGTTATTCCAAGAGACTGAGATGTATTTATGTTGTGCCTGAAAATTAATCGAGTACATTTCTTGCTACGCCGTAGGTCTTTCATCAAAATGTATATAAATGTTGCCTCATTTTCATTTCTTTTATTTTCATCCTCTTATTTCAGTTATTTCTGTCTCTTTGTGTTCGTGTATTGTGCTACTGGATTGTAGGACGTACAAATCGTCGTCGAAAATAAAATCCTGGTAATAAAACTTACTAGTCTATAGTAATTAATAATATTCTTCTCTTATGCTCATTCCTGCACGTTGGATTGGTCTGACTTTCTCAAAAGGTCAATTCTTCTTTGGATCATCTCCAACAGATCCATATCTGCTTTAAAAATTTATTCAATTTCGAAGAACTAGAACGTGTTCGATTTCTCAACAATTTTTTTATATACAGGGTGTCCCCAAAAATGAGTCAATCCATTAACCACAGATTTTTGGGAGCACATAAAAATGTTCGCTATTAGAAATTGAGACCATCTTGATCTTTCCTATAGGCTCCACGCAGAGCATTCTGTATATTTACCGGACATCCTGTATTTTCTGGTGACATTTTAAATGTATTTTGCAGTCAAGTAAATGATTGCAGGATAATCCAAATGCAGAATTGGGAATAGTGACTGTTTCCATATTCAAAATCCAATCAACCAGAGGGGGGCGATTCTTGACCTTGATAGAAGCGAGCAAAATATCGTGGATTCTCCCTCCCTGATTTATAGGGATCGCTTCCTTGACTTATGCTTGAACTATATGATTGCAACTGCCTATAGATCAAATTTCAACGGTGTTGCCAATATGATTTTTGGCGCTGGGCACATAACTAATACTTGGGGAAGAAGAAAAAGAATAAAAGAAGAGAAATTTGACCGTATAACCTTAATTACTTGTCGTTTTATTGTGCAACGAACATGAAATGACATATATTTCCTACGAGTATGATCGTTTGCAGCATGAGCCGCAGGCGAGTGCTGCAAAACATACGAGTAGGAAATGGTCATTTCATGTGAGTTTCACACTATACTTTTTCTTCAACTGTAATGTTAATGCTTTTGAATAAATTAAACATAATTTTTAGTAAGCCTAAATACGATAAGATAGAAGTATTAAATTGGCTAGGTGATGTTAAACGATATTCACTATCACTGTTTTTGTGTTTTGAAATTAGCGAAATACTTAATTATAATTATTATTAATTATAAATACCTAAACTGTGAATTTGGTGTGTTTGTATTGTCGGCGTTGCTATGGTGATTTTTCATGGCCGACGCTACTTTCGTCATTACCAGGAAATTTACCCGTGCGTAATGAATATTTCCCACTAGTTGCTAGGCAACTGTGCACGGGTAAATGAGAAACAGCATTAAAATGTACTACATTTCCAAATCATTATTGAATATATAATAAAGGCATTTAAAGACAGTCGTAGAAAAGGGATATTATTTGTAATTTTTTAATTTTAAATAGTTAGACAAGTCCTAGTTTAAGGTTAAAAAGTATAGTTGTACATATTTCTTTTACATAGATATTTACTGAATAATAATCATTTATTTAGATTTTTGAAATATTGTTCAATAATGAAGACACTGTCAGCTGTCGATTTGTTTTGTTTATAGGTTTCCCAACAATTTAATGCATAAATGGCGGCAAATTCAAATCTTGCGTTAATTTTAGAACACCCTTTATAAACATATTTGTTTTTTTATATTTCATGAAGGAAGGAATAAAGTTAATAAATAAGTATTTGAACTCAAATATACGGTTGCAATATTTGTCATTTAAATTTGCTTAGCAATAAAAACTTAAACTCTGAACCTACGATGATTCAAAACTATTAAGTACATTTTATTGTTAGTTGCAATTGTTTGTCGAATCCAAGAAGAATTATTTCTTTCAAAATAAACCTGAGGCATCAAAAAAATAAAACGAATGACTATTACAAAGTTTAATTCAACTTCAGAAACTTTACATTTCAACACTATAAAACACTGGGCTTTAGCTGGAAGCTATCATAAAACTTGAGTAATATTTTTTTAAACAAAATAGCCTGGGCATATTTATTTTACCGTTCACTCTTATATTGTATATGTGTCTGTCTAAACATAATATACATACACATAGTACCTATACTGGCTTTATTTTATAAACTCGTAAATTAAAACTCCGATAAGACAGTGTAACAGTAGTACCAATGCGGTACCCGCCTCTCTTTCTCTATAAACTCATATCAAAATTATGATGTATCGACGGTACAGTTGCAGTAGCCGAAGCTTAAGCTACAGGGGCCGCCAACACTTTTGTATACAAAACAAAATAACTACTCACAAATAAAACTTAGCCTCAGCAATTGTATAAGAGCTGTAGCACCCGTGCCTGGTAATAAAATATTTAAATTTTTTGTGAATAAATAAATAAATGCTTTCTTGCCCAACAGATAAACAATCCCTTTAAAGGACAATTACAACACAAAACAAAAAAAAACACAAAATGGTTGCACCTTTAAATGGAAATTGTAATTTTTATTTAGGGTCTATTTATCTAATAATGTCACACTTGGTATATTGTAATAAAAATATTGCATCCGGTCGAACTAAATATTTTTTGCTGATTAATAATTTATAAAAGTTCATCACTCTAAAATCGGTATTGTGTCTACAAGATACACAAAATTTGCTGATTGACATTTTTCCACAAAAGCGGTACGACCGACGCCAGGATTAGACAATTTGATTGGTCGATATTCGAAAGAGTGGAACAAAGTAAAGTTATAAGTATGGGAATTTTATTTGCGCTTCTATGGAGTAAAGTTTGAAGAAAGCTCGGAGCATGAAGTCTCCCTAGAGTTGGAGCACATGTGTCCAAATGCTCCGCCAGTTCCTTTTTAAAAGTGAAAGAAAGATCAGCTATGTCGTCAAAGATGATTTTGATGTAAGTTGTAATTAATAATTGTCCTTTTCTATTAAATTGACTATATTGAGTATATTTTCTAAATAATTAATTAAATAAATAATAGTTAGTAAAATATATTTGACTTTCCTTTTTTATTTTAGTTTTCTAAATCTAATAAAGCAACTACTAACTGGGAGACACGGTTCAAATACAGACCGTCACTCGTTTACGAGGGAGAATCATTAAGATCCTCTTTATGTGAGCGTGATGTACGTGGGCGATTCTCGAGTAGCTCTAAAAGCCAATCAAGTAAATTATTAAAACCAAAAGAATAGAATCTAATCTATATTTATTTCCCATAAAATATTCTTATGTTTTTATTCTTCTTTTTGTGACAATAATATGCAAAAAATCCCTATTCTATCTTTTGCAATTCCTAATTAATCTCAATTTGAATTTATTTATTATCCTGGCTGTCAGATGAGCAGAATTTGGACATGTTAGTTTCCCTTCTGAAACGGATTGGAGCAGTTTGAAACTGAAACCTTTATCTGAACCTCTATAATCACAGGTTAAAAGAACTATACACAAAACAAAAATTAGCGCGTGGGTATTTTATGTTCCGCACCGCTTGTTTTCTTGAATTCTATCGCATATAAATCTGAAAAATTTCATATTGGTCTTATATACCCATAAGTATATAAATTAACAAGTAGCTACCAATCAATAATTTTTATACGTTTCAATTTTCTTATTGTTACACACTTATAGAGAGATATTGTTTGTTTTTGGTTTGATATATTTATGATTGTTGTTGTTCTCCACAAACAGCAGATCCAATTGGTTTTGCAGCGGATAATTCAACTCTTACAATTGTATGTTTAAGTAGTCTACGAAAGTTAGCTCCATCTCAAAACTAATAAAATAAAATTTAGTTCTGGAAGAAACTAACTTTTTTTGTTTAATATGTTTTGACAATTTGAGGAGCTTATTACTTTGAGGGATCCAAAATCCAGTGGATCGCAGAGATTTTTTCTAGAAAAATCGATAATGTCTTTTATTAAAATGTTGCTCTTAGAAACTAGGATAGCAGTATTTTTACTGAAAAAATGCAGTTTGTCAAACTCCACAATTGAAAAAAAAACTAGTCAAATTAAAATTCCATATGTGCATGATCTTTCGGAAAGAATTTCAAAATTGTTTAACAACTCAAACATGAGAGTTGCATTTAAAAACGAGAACACCATTCAGAAATATTACAAAAATCAACGACCATGAAGGAATACGAAAGTAATGTCGTCTATAAAATTCCTTGCGAAAATTGCAATAAAGTTTACATAGAGCAAACTTCCAGATATTTATCGAAAAGAATCAAAGAACATCAAGTTAGTGTTAGGTCTAATAATTTAATCATTGCTCCTAATAAAACAGGCCTCCCAGACCATGTCGACCAACGAATTAACAATAACTAAAACTAGTCAAATTTCACAATTAATATAATGAAAATGGCTGAATGAACTGAAAACAAATGAGTCACACTGTATATTATTTTAAGGAACCCAAAAGTGGAGTATAATTATATTAAATACTTTAGAGCACAATATCCTTTTTATGACAATGTCCATATAATAAGTGTGTTAAAATTACTTTAAGCAATTTTAGCGTGAAATAAAAATAGAAGCAGTATCCATTAATTTAATATTCATCCTAGTTAGATCAGAAGATATATGATGCGTGACAGGTCCCTTGCGGCCATCATGATAATATTATTAAGTACGAAAAATTTTATACACCATAATCCATAAATTATATAAAATGCCAAGGACCGATCCTAGTAAGGGTTTATTATAACTATTATACAGGGAGGTGATATTTTTGTTCCTTGTGTTTTATGTATAGGAAATTCCTAAAATGATTTTAATCTGTGGCATAGACTAGTCACCGCTAGTCAGAGCTTATTTAGATTTTGTTTCAATATAAGAAATATATGGAATAGTTTTCAAATCATCGGGTAAAAAATAGGATTTTCTACAACGAATTTTACTTCCTCCCCAAAAACTAAAATAAATTAAGTGAGACCAATAACAAGTCAAAATACTATTTGTTGTTTACCCAACCTAAAAATTTTGTTTGACCTAAGAATAAATAATATTAATAAATATAAATATTCTTATAATTTTTTTAATATTTTTGGAAAAAATAAATAAATGAAAATCGACACAGTTCGTTTTATTAAAAATAATAATTATTTATTTACTTAAAAAATCAAAATATATTTAAAAAATTCTAATTAACAACACTGCATTACATTACAGTGGACTTTGTTTCCTTTAGCCAGAAAAATTAAAATAAAAAAAAGTTCTATCACCGTTTTTGAACAAATTGCAAGTGTCTACTTAAAAAAATATTAAAAATACAATACAAGTAATAGCAAACAATTATTGTCATACGACTTTCGAGATACATAAAAACTTCTAATTGGATAGGGTCTGTCTAATTATTAATAGTCGTTGTAAATAAAATTAATGATCAGATGTACTATTAGAAAAAAAGCCATCAGTAACAAGTAGTAAGCTTTCGAAAACACGTTTTTAAAATAGCTATATCGACAATGAACAAACATCTATAAGCAATAATAAAAATAATTTCTATCTAAGCGACCGGCAGATTTTCTTAATGATCACTTGATCTTTGACTGTGACCTTTTGAAAATGTGATTCATCCAATGTACTTAACAATATAATGTAATTAACTCCAGAGAACAATATGCTATACAATGTGTCCAAAATTTTGAAAAAATATTGATTAAACAACAAACTTGTAACGTATTCATACCATTCAATGATTTATTTCGATATTGTTTTACGTATACCTGTTTTCAACATTGTGGTTGTTTTCTTTTCAAAAAAAATCCCGATGGCAACCAGTCGGAAAAATCTGATTTTTTTAAACTATGACAGTTCGATTTTTTTATCAAATTTTGTACCGATTGGCCTAGAACGTGCTTCCAAATTCGTTATATCGGTTGGGCCAAAAAAACGGAATATTTTTAAATGTCTGTAACTTTTTTACTAGAAAACCGATTTTCACGAAATTGGTCTTGTTAGATAGACAACAGAATAGAATTTAAAATCTGGATTTCGAAATGGCGCAGAAATCAAAATCCAAGATACTTGAGGTCTTTAAACATACTATAGAAAATATATATATAAAAATATGGCTCTTTCTGAACATTTTAAGGTGTGAATCAAATTTTATTCACAATAACACCATGACATTAAGAACTGTCAAAAATTAACGATTTCTTTTATTCATTCCAAAGATGGGCAGGGCGATTTCAAACCGATTCCGAACTGTACTTCAAATTTTGAAGTTTAATAATTCGAAACCGGTTCGGAATCGGTTCGAGCCCCCCTTAAAATGTTCAGAAATTAATTTCTGTAGTACCTAAATATCGCAATTTTACAAAATTTTGTTCAAAAATAATTGACTTGAAATAAGGGGTATGTTTAAAGACGTGTGTCATCTTGGATTTCGATTTGGACGCCATTTCGAAACCCGGATTTTAAAGTTTACTCTATATTGTCTATATAAAGAGATCAAGTTCATGGAAATTGGTTTACCAGTAAAAATTTGGCCCACCCGGTATATATAGTTTACATAGATGTACAAAATTTTATAAATTTCGATCTCCTGAATTGTTAGATTTTTGTTTTGAAATCTAATAACAAAATACGTCTATTAACTAAAAAGTCATAAACTAAAACACTAACAGATGGAAAGATGAGTAGTTAGCCATGATTTAATTAGCCATTAGGGCATTGGAAAAGGAAGATCTCCAGTGTTGTTTTGCGGAATTAGTTTATGATGAAATTTCATGGTTGTCAGCAGATTTTTTTACTAATGCGTGAAACCCTTATTAATTTCAAATTAGACATTCTAAAATTCACCTGAATCTAAAAGTGCATAGAAAATCACTAATATAACCGAAAAGACTTAGGTCGCAATATGATCAACCATCTATGTGTCCGAAAAAAGTATATTTCGTTATCAATCTTTTACAGCGGGCAGTATTTGTGTGGTTTTCAAACTTAAAAGCACTAGTCGAGTCGCTCTAAATAAAATTTTAAACTATTAAACACCAGTAACAACTAATTGTCATTTCTTATGCTTTGCTCTACTGGCCGACTTGCGATTATTTTCCCACACTGTATAATAACAGTATCGAGCTAATTTCGCCTTTTATATAGTTGTTAACGTTAATATTTGTCAGGTCAAGTAGTCGAATGTCGATGGAAATTGAAGAAATGAGATCACATCAAGCAATGATATACCCAAGGAAAATATTTGATAACTAATAAATTAATCTAAACTTCTAAGGTAATTTTTTTGAAATCGATATCGATATCAAACTGCTCGTAACGATGACGCCAACTTAATGAAAGATATCTTGACATCTTAAGGTCAAACACCCTGACGTAAGGGTGAAAAATATAACCACGTGCATAGTTACATGGGTGCGTGTTATGCTCATTTTTTATAAGACAGGCTTGTTCGTCTGTCACGTAATAAATTACCTATTCCGCCAGCGGTACATTATGGAAAACATTTACTAGCTGACTTCTATGTATACAGGGTGTTAGTAAATAAGTACGATAAACTTCAGGGGGTGATTGTGCATGAAAAAATAATGACAGTTTGCTATATAAACGTATGTTCGAAAATGCTTCGTTTCCGAGCCACGGTGAGTTAAAGTTTTTCTTAAAAACTGATGATCTATTTATTGCTCTGATACCGGTTGAGATATGCAAATGAAATTTGGTGAGTTTTAAAAGGAACTTATAGCGCAGTTTTTGAGATACAACTAAGAGTTTTAAGTTCATCATTGGCGCGCATATGGGTAATGATCGCAATATTTTTAAAGAAAAAAATGGTACGTCACTGAGATATTTCAAAATAAAAATTATTTTTGAAATTCTCGTTCAATTTGAGATACAGAAGCTCTCTTACCTTTTTTTCATACGGTGCGCTATTTTTATGCAAAAAATTAAAACATCTTACTTTGAAAAAATAGTCCATTCTTAAGTGGGAGTTGTTAACCATCATGATCTATAAAAAGTAAAAAAAAACGTAAATAGTAGAATAATGTTACTTCTTCTATTAATACAAACAACCAACATTTTTTTCCATAGAGGTGACCTCGGTAGAATTGTCGGGATCTGATGATGGAACTGGTGTATGTTCCGAAACATGTTTTAATAATATTTATAATTTTCTATTAAATTTATTTTTTTGGAGATTCGACTTCTATTTTTTTGCCACAAATTGAACGAAAATTTCAAAAATAATTTTATTTTGAAATATCTTTTTGGCGTATCATTTTTTCTTTAAAAATATTGTGATCATTACGCATATGCGCGCCAATTTACTAACACTCTGTATATTAGTAACGGCCACATTTATTTAATACAGCAATTTTTTATAAACCAAAGCGAGACATGTTTCGCGGGCTTAAACTTTCATCATCAGTGAATCTCACCCAATTTAAGTTAGGTTGTAGAATGACGCTTTTGTTGTATGAGAATCACTGATGATTAGAGCTTAAGCCATCGAAACATGTCTGGTTTTTGTTTATAAAAGATTGGTTTATTAATAGATTTTGTCGGCGATGACTTAAATGAAGTTTTTATTAAGTACTAAGTTAGTATAAAAGTTGCTAGCTAAGTTTTAAAAGAAATGAATGAATAGCATTTTTCATAAACTGAATAAAAATCACTCTGACCATTGGTGCAAATGTCACCATATTTGGACCAAAACAACTATTAACTGGGCTCGTGCCAATGGTTTAAGTGTACCTATCAAAAGAAAGAGGTAGATAGACATTTAGAGAGAGAGCTCGCATAGATAAGTGAGGTGGTATTTCATCGTTGATGAGGGAGTAAAAGAGAGACAGACAAAATGTAGTCAAAGAAGACAGATAGCATCATTGGGGCCGGTCCGAGCCGCACCCTGTCCACAACAGCGGTACCGTCGTCGTTGTCTGTCCGTCGGTCGTACCTGTAGGTACAATAATGGTGAGGTATGTATGTAGATTTGTGTGAGCAGAGACAAACAATCGGGATTATGTGATTTGCTACAGGCCAAAATGAAATACCTGGTTGATCAATTTACATTTACAGACAAATCATCTGTTAACTTAATACAATAATGTGTCGATATTTTTATTAACATTGCATCGTCAACTTGACTTCAAAGGAAAAGACGTGCCATATCTTATTGATTGATTATGAAGAAAAGGGTCTAACAACTAACAGTTAAAAAGAAAATCAAGGGAAAATTGACGAAGCTTCGATATTATAAATCACCCATGTAAGAGTCTAGACCTGACTCCGAGCAATTGTTATTTGTTCTCAAAAATTGAAAAGAGGCATGTTTGGCCTATTTTTTCACGAAAGATTCGACATTCGTAATTCACAAATAATTGTTGCAGTAAGCTATGAATAAGCATTATTACGGAAGAGACAAAAGACTTTACTAAATGATGTTTTCTTTTGCATAGAAATAATATGTCAACATGATTTATTTAGTGGTGGTAGGGTTAATTAGAAGCAACCTTCAATGATGCTGCTGAAAAGCTTTCAAGTGTTTATGTCACAATGTAGGAACTGAGTATCGGCCAACTATTGTCTACGCTTTGGAGATTTAGTTTTATCCATCTCATTCTGTTTTCTTTTGAAAAGATGCTGGTTTTGTGTTTAAAGGTGTGTTCCCTCTTCTTATATTTTGTGTTTTGTTTTGTTGTTCGTTGAATATAGCAGCAGCAGGTCGATAACTGACAAAACATATATATTCTAAATTTTATATTAAAAAGGATTACAATTTCAGAGTCCATTCTCCTTTCTGTCTCTACGGGTGATATATATTATATTGTTATTAAACATTATATTGTGTACCGAATAGGAGTTCCTAAAATAACTTACAAAGCTTAATGCTTCTAACACATGATGATCGCAAATGTGTTTCAGAATCAAACCGCAGCCCAATCATCGATTTTCGAAATTATTATTATTATAAACCGTTGGACAGTTACTTTGCAACATCGAAATTTGTACCCACACTCAAATCATGTTTTTTTAGGATATGTCAGATTCTCAATTTTTGGTGTTGGACATTTTTCTATGCATCTTTTTGATTTTTGGATATCCTAAAAAAATCTATTTCTCAAATTTTTCAAAAGTTGGCTATAACTCACATTATCGAATTTTAAAAAAGTTTTACCTACTAACCTTTTTCGGGGTATCTCTTGAGAATGGGTATTTTTTCTCATACTGATGAATAAAGTGGGATTTCTTGCGCCCAAAAAAAATCAAGCACTCATTGAACGTTATTGCCTCCAGTGGAGTGAATTGAAAATTTGCTACTTTGACATTATGTAATTTGAACCGAATTTTGAAATTAAACAGCTTAATGAACAAATTCAAGTTACTACTCTAAATATAGGGGTGTATTCCAGTGGTTTAACATGAAAAGCTTTATTTGGTTTGATAAGAAGTGCTAATAACTTAAGAATTCTTATTTTCAAATTGCTGGCCAACACTGCTATTCATCTTTTATCGGGAATTGTTTACGTTTCTCATTTAGCATTGGCGTACGCGACTTCGTTGGAGAAGATGATTTCCAATAGGTAATAGACCCTATTAAATTTGTAAACAACATCAAAAAATTTATTGATGAACATTAACTATATGTATGTAACATTTGAGGAAACAAAACTTTGAAAACCAGTTAAATACCTGAATAACAATGACAAAACAGTCACAGTTATATTAAACAATATTATTAGTACCTTGTAGGGCCGCCCCGGCAATCGATCACAGTCTGCGGCATCTTCGTGGCATACTTTCCACAACGTTATTAATAAATCGTGGGATACGTTTTCCCACTCTTCCTGAATGGCTTCAGACAGTTCTTCCATTGTTAGAGGAGCATTTTGTCTTGACCGTACAAAAAATTTTTGGCTCAATTTTGTTTAGATCTGGAGACTTTGATGGCAAAGGTGTGTCTTGAGAATGAGTATTTTGTCTCATACTGTTGAATAAAGTGGGATTTCTTGCGCCGGAAAAAAAGTGAAGCACGCATTGAACGTTATTGCCTCCAGTGGCGTGCAGTGCAAATTTGCTACTTTGACGTTATGTAATATTATTCTCTGACAAAAAGTTTATAACAGTACGAGCTCTGTGCGGCCTGGCCTTATCATCGATCAAGCCAAATCCTCCTCAAAATGTTGTGCAAAAAGCCCAATAACAATAAAATGACTGTCCTGTTTGAAATAAAAAGTTCGGGTTTGTCATTGTGCATAACCCCAGCCCAAACAGTAATGCTAGCCACCCTAAACGCCTCTTGGGGAGCCACGTTTGCTTCCAAAGAAGGACCCTACATCACAGTGGTATAGGTTGAAGCGTGTTTCATCGGAAAACATGCAATTTTGACACTGCGAATGCCAGTTTACCCGCTTCTAGGCGTACTTGGCGACTCTATGATTGTCCAAGAGTCAGGTTGCTCTGCTCCTAGCAATTTTTAGTAGATATATGGGATATAAAAAACTTGGCGTTACGTTCTAGGCCGCATTTTTTGACCAATCGAAACAAAATTTGGTTACAAAATCGCCTAGGTCATGGAATCGCGTGAGTTCGTTGGCGATTGAAATCGGAGAGTTAATTTCAATATGGCGGCCTGTCAAAGTTTTAAAAAAATCATATTTTTTTCCTTGTTAATAGAAAATACCGATGTTACATATCAAATGATAGAGCACTTAAATCTCTACAATGTTTATTTGGAGAGTTTTTCATTGCTGGCATATTTAAGTAAATGTAAGTCAATATAAAGTAAAAAAAAATATCATCACCCGCTACACCTGTAATTATTTTGACAAATAAACACCTGTGAAATAACAATAAGACCGTACTTACGTATGTATTATAATATAATGGGTATTTCAGTTAAAATAACTGTCAATATGACACTTTGGTTATATTTGGCGTCTGTCAGAATATTCCATTATTTGTTTATTAATAGTGGGTGTCAGTGGTAGACTAAGTATAAATAAAAATTACATTACTAAAAAATACATAAATCAAAAATCTATTTTTCCGACTGGCTGCCATCGGGATTTTTCAAATTATTTACGTACAATAAGAAAATAGAATTTAAAGTTCTTCATACAGTACGATTGGATGATGTGCCGCTGTAAGTTAGCAGGGTACTGGATGAAAGGGTTCTCCTTCGCCTTACTTCCTGTAATAAATGCCTTTCAGCTCGAATTCGTATTTTTGTTTGGATTACCTCCTCCATGCAAATACGACCCTTGCTTCCGGTATCCTGATACCTACGTCTTTAATGGTATATTGAGGCCCGATCAACAATATAAATTAAAGTTATGTCATTCACTGATTGACCTTCTTCCAATAATCTTATACACGAGGCATTTTTGAGAAAAGAAAATTATACCGTTAAGTTTACTGTCAATATTATTGTTGTTATAATCAAGGGGAGCCGAGATTTTACATAGACCATATTATGCTGTTATAATACCTCGGATTTTTACTACCTACCTATTCCAAGATTAAAATTATGAGGTACCTTTACGCCCTAAACGAAACGCTCGAAACTGGAATAAATCAGTAATTTTTAGACGGTAGAACACAATTTAAATCAATTAAATCCCAGTATGTAATTTAACTTCCAGTTTTACTCAATCTTTATTATTCACGGTATGCTTATATAAGTGCATACGACTAGTTATACAGGGTATTCCAATTAATAAAATATTGAGAACAGAAATATTATTCATTCGTTAGTTTTACCTATAACAGTCTTCTTAAAGTTAAATGTTGCATGTCTCGCAAATTTTGAACACAGTGTATAAATTAAATACACGCTTCTGTGGTAATTGATAATAATGTTTTAATAAATAAGTAGCTGGGTAGGTATATAATAAGGAAGATCTTCTTTAGCGTGATCGTAAATTAGATATGGACATATAACATACACATTTAATAATCCCTACCGTGTTCGCTTATTGCAGGTTCTGTGTATGTCATTCTCATCCATGCAGAAGTGAGAAGTTGGTAATTAAATAAAATAACAGCGTGAGATTAGATTTTGTCTTAAAACAATTTATATGTTCTAAACACATAAGTACTGTAATTCTAATGGTTATTAAAATCTCAAATCAATTTATTTCAGTTAAAAAACCAGTTTAACAACTTCATCTTTAGTATATTGTGTACTTAATATTTTAATTATCCCATGAAAAGGAACGCTTTTCCGGACGACTATGGGTTCAGACGATTCCGAGTCAGAATCAGGAGAGTCCGAGTCGGATGATTTCGAATCAGGCGAGTCTCAGTCAGATGAGCTCGACTTAGGCGAGTTCGAGTTAGACGAGTCCGAATCAGGCGAGTCCGTGTGAGACGAGTCCGAATCAGGCGAGTCCTTGTCAGTCAACGAGTCCAAATCATACGAGTTCGAGTCAGGCGAGTCCGAATCATACGAGTCCGAGTCAGGCGAGTCCGAATCATACGAGTCCGAGTCTGGCGAGTTCGAATCATTCGAGTCCGAGTTCGAATCAAACGAGTCCGAGTTCGAATCAAACGAGTCCGAGTCAGGCGAGTCCGACTCAGACGATTTCGAGTCCGATTCAGACGAGTCCGAATCCAAATCAGACTAATCCATGTCAGTCAGCCGAGTCTCAGTCACACGAGTCCGAATCAGACGAGTCCGAGTCAGTATTAGACTGATCAGGCGAGTCCGAGGTCGAACCAGACGAGTCTGAATCAGGCGCGTCTGAGTCCGGCCACACGAGTCATAATCATATGAGTTCGAATCAGAGGAGTCAGGCTAGTCCTAGTCCAAATCAGACAAATCCGTCACAGTCAGCCGAGTCTCAGTCACACGACTCCGAATCAGACGAGTCCGAGTCAGAATCAGGCGAGTCCGAGTCGGATGATTTCGAAATAGGCGAGTCTGAGTCAGATGAGCTCGACTTAGGCGAGTTCGAGTCAGACGAGTCCGAATTATGCGAGTGCGTGTCAGTCAACGAGTCCGAATCATACGAGTCCGAGTCAAGCGAGTCCGAATCAGAAACATGAGTTCGAATTCAACGAGTTTGAGTCAGGTGAGTCCAGATTAGACGAGTCAGACGAGTCTTAGTCAGACGAATCCGAGTCAGGCGAATCCGAGTCCGCGAGTTAGGAGCGTTCGAGTACGAGGAATCCGAGTGAAGCATACCGAATCCGACTCAGACGAATCCAATTTAGACACATGAGTCCGATTCAGACGAGTCCGAATCATACGCGTCCGAGACAGACAAGTCGGAGTCAAACGAATCCGAGTCAGACGAGTTCGAATCATACGAGTCCGAGTCAGGCGAGTTCGAATCAGAAACATGAGTTCGAATGCAACGAGTTTGAGTCAGATGAGTCCTGATTAGACGAGTCAGACGAGTCTTAGTCAGACGAATCCGAGTCCGCGAGTTAGGAGCGTTCGAGTACGAGGAATCCGAGTGAAGCGTACCGAATCCGACTCAGACGAGTCCAAATTAGACACATGAGTCCGATTCATACGAGTCCGAATCATACGCGTCCAAGACAGACAAGTCGGAGTCAAACGAATCCGGGGCAGGCGAGTTCGAGTCCGAATCGGACAAACCCGTATCAAACTCAGTCGACTGCGAGTCATGCGAGTTAAATACAGTCGAGTCCGAGTCAGGCGAGTCCGAATCAGACAAGTATGAGTCAGCCGAGTCCAAGTCAGTATCAGACTGGTCAGGCGAGTCCGAGTTCGAAACAGACGAGTCCGAGTTCGTATCAAACGAGTCCGAGTCACGCGAGGCCGACTCAGACGATTTCGAGTCCAAATCAGACTAATCCATGTCAGTCAGCCGAGTCTCAGTCACACGAGTCCGAATCAGACGAGTCCGAGTCAGTATTAGACTGGTCAGGCGAGTCCGAGGTTGAACCAGACGAGTCTGAATCAGGCGCGTCTGAGTCCGAAGAGTTCAGGTCAGATGAGTCCGGCCACACGAGTCATAATCATATGAGTTCGAAGTCAGGCGAGTCCTAGTCCAAATCAGACGATTCCGTCACAGTCAGCCGAGTCTCAGTCACGCAAGTCTCAGTCACACGACTCCGAACCAGACGAGTTCGAGTCAGGCGTGCACGATTCAGATAAACATGTTAGTGATGAGTGGATAGAAAATCGAAGGCCTATAGCTTGGCCAGCCAGGTCACCAGACTTGATACCTTTAGATTTCTATCAATGGGGACGAATTTTAAGACTTAATTTACAAACAATCCATTTCCTTGAAATATTCGTGGAGGATTGCCAAGAAAACTAAAATGCCGAGATCGCTTGTGATAAATGAGACATACATGGAACTTTATTGAAAATATTCTGCCTTAATGCCAAAAAATTTCGAAAACTCTAAAATATTTTCTTTAAGTAACAAAACGAAAAAGGTCAAATCAAACTTAGACATTCTGCTCTTCTCATATTAATTATTTAAATTCATAACATAATGAACTAGTAATTATATTATCTTTGAATAACAATTATGTCTGGTGCTATTAATATTAATTAGCATTGGACACAATTTAACGTCATTGAAGTTCAACATGGTGGTTTCTTGCATTGTTATTCCGTACAGACTATATAGGCATGTTTTGTACGTTTAGCTTAAAAAGCTTTATTACCATATTGTATACAATGGTAAGTAAGTATATAAATGTATAATACACCAATATAGAAAGATTTTTTTTTTGATCTTATAAATCTAACTACACTACTATTATAGTATTCATTTTCATGTAAAAAGTACCAACAAATTTATAGCTGTTACAACAATGGTACATAATATACAACAAAGTTTTGGTCCTCCTATAATGCTCTGCAGCTTGACTCTATTTTAATAGTTAAGCAGTGCCAGTGCCTTAAATAGAAGTGTAATGCTTCACTATAACATCTGTAATGACTTCAGTGCACAGGGACGTATACCATTTTTTTTTTTAATTTTCCTAAATCCAGAAATCAGTAGGTACATACGTGGAAAATAACGCTCGAATTGTTACTCCGGACTCAGCATATCCTCAAACGAAACTGCACAGTCCTGGCCTTGAAGATTACCGAAGCGTGTGTGGGATAATGCCTCTACAAGCCAGGACTGCATATGACCAAAGTGTATGTGTCGATTTTCGACTGATGCCAACTGCCAATGTGTTTCCCATGCCTCGCGAATTATTAGAGGAATTTAGTGCTTTAGTGAAAAAGTGCAGCTTGGAAGAAAATTGCCCTCTAAAACCAGTGATAATAATTTTTTTAGAGTTTAGATGAACAATTTCAAGAAGCAGACATGTGAATGCCTGTAATTAACGTCTTTTACGTCCAGGTTAACATTTTTGACGATACTATAAACGCGTTTTTAAGATATTTATGTAATGCAATAAATAAATGTAAATGGTTACATTTGAAATGCTTTGGATCATGTATATTAATGAAAAACCGCGTCTAGATCATTAGAAGGTATTTATATATATATATATATAAATGGAGATAAAATATGTTATATTTCCGGTATAAGGTTGGTTTAGTATAATACTTGTCATTTTTTTTTCTCTATCTTTTTGCATGCTTGTTATTGTGTATATATTTTCTTCTGTGGTTAAGTTGCGTGGGTTAAACCAGCTTGTGCTCGGCACGGGCCGCTTAAATTGGAGGTAGTAAGTACCTACAATAATTTAATATACTCTAACTCTAATACAGTTTTCTGTTTCACTAGTATTATCAATACCAAAATATACAGGGTGACATAGAAAAAAGTACATTGCATAGTGCCACACAATAGAGGACACTAAAATAAGAAAAAAAGTTCCCATGAACATGGGTCCGCAAGGCCTTCGGTTAAAAGTTACGGGGTGTTGAATTTTAATTTTTTTTTGGGTCTTTTTGAATATCTTTAGCCTGAGACGCAAGAAATGGATAAAATGTGGTATACAGGGGTTTTTTATCATGCTAAATTCAAATATGATCTTAGTTTTGTGATTACTGATAGAAGGCGCTACATACAGGGTACCATCCCTATTGAGTCGGTCGTAATTTTTTTGCTATACCCTGTATGTCATTTTGGAAGGTTGTTGTTGCTTGAAACATTAGTCTTCTTGATGGTAGTTTCGCGAGTTTTTACTATCAGAGACACAACTTGGGCAAACAACGAATTTTGCAGCAACAACAAATTTTTTGCAGCCTTTATCAACTTCCTCCCAAACTTTAATTTTCTCAGCTAAACTTAAACATACACGCTTGGGCATCTAACTGGATTCTTAAACAAAAACCAACTGAACCTAAATTTGTCTCACAGAAATCTATACCTGCTTGATTGCCTACCATTATGCGTTATGAACGCGTTAAGAACATTTTCAAAAGAATGCGATATAAAAATGTAATTGGGAAACCGAAAAGGCCAAGATCTCAATAAATGCATATGAATTTATACATAAAAGTCGAATAAAAATTTTATTATATAGAGTGCTACTCATTTTAAAGATTCATTATATGCAGGGCTTTCTACATTAAATTTCATTAAAATATTCTCGGTCTGGAAAAAATTGCAAAGCTTGTAAACAGTTTTTCACAATTTCGATTCGCTCCTATATTGACATACTATAGTTCAATCTCAAATCAGGGATTTCTAGATATTTGTTCGGGATAAAAGTGTAGTTAGTGAATACTTATTTTAGGAATCAACGATTCCCAATTCAATATCTACTATACCTCCATATTATGAATAAGCAATACTTAAAATTGTGTTTATACAAACGCAGACATGGATAGAAGGTGATTTTTATACTCTCTTTTCAAAATGCCAACATTAAAAGTGGGTATCCAACTGTGACGGTATTATTAATAATCAGCAATTTGTTACTTTATTAAAAGATTAAATTTCATTTTAACGACGCATTACCCAGTAGTTAATATAAACAAATTTTAAAAACATTTATTGTTGTGAAAATAATGCAAAATTGTATATACATTTTGTATTGTTTTAATATTATGTACTTTCAACAGTAGAAATTTGCGCCATGGAATTCAAAATCACTACGCCACTGGAATTAATTTAATATTCAATAGTATAAAAATTAATGGTGTAATGTATACTATCAATTAATTACATCTTTACGTTGATGATACACGTCAGGAATTAGATAGTAATGACTTGAAATAGTGTTGATTTTTTAAATTTAATTGTGTTCTTGTTACTGCGATAGGCAACTAACGTATTGGTTATCCCCCAATTATTTATCGTCAGTTGGCTTTATAGCAGTCTAAAAATGTTCAAATTTGGTTTGTGTTAACTGATTGATAACTTTGAACGGATATATACGTATTATATCTTTGCATAGGTTTTTGAGTATTTTGTCAGAGTTAGGCGAGTCCTATTCAAGCGAGTTCTAGTTAGGCGAGTCCGAATCAGACGAGTACGAGTTCGATTCAGACGATTCCGAGTCAGGCGAATCAGAGTTAGGCGAGCCCGCAACAGACGAGTCAGAGTCAGGCGAGTCCGATTTTTAATCAGACGAGTCCGAGTCAGCCGAGTCCTAGTCAGGCGAATCAAAGTTAGACGAGCTTGATCACACGAGTCAGAGTCAGGCGAGTTCGATTTCTAATCAGACGAGTCCGAGTCAGGCGAGTCAGCGTCAGGCGAGTCCTAATCAGACGCGTCCAAGGCAGACGAGCCAGAGTCAGGCGAGACAGGTTCAGACGAGTCTGGGTTCGATTCAGAAGAGTCCGAGCCAGGCGAGTACTAGTCAGGCGAGTCCTAGTTAGGCGAGTTCGAATCTGACGAGTCTAAGTTCGATTCAGACGAGTACGAGTCAGGCGAGTCATAGTCAAGCGAGTTCTAGTTAGCCGAGTCCGATTCAAACGAGTTAGAGTTAGGCGAGTCTTAGTCAAGCGAGTTCTAGTTAGGCGAGTCCGAATCAGACGAGTACGCGTTCGATTCAGACGAGTCCGAGTCAGGCGAGTCCTAGTCAGGCGAGTCCTAGTCAGGCAAGCCCGCATCAGACGAGTCAGAGTCAGGCGAGTCCTTATCAGACGCGTCCAAGGCAGACGAGTCAGAGTCAGGCGAGACAGATTCAGACGAGTCGGAATTCCATTCAAACGAGTACTAGTCAGGCGAGTACTAGTCAGGCGAGTACTAGTCAGGCGAGTACTAGTCAGGCGAGTACTAGTGAGGCGAGTACTAGTAAGGCGAGTCTTAGTTAGGCAAGTTCGATTCAGACGTATCCAAGTTCGATTCAGACGAGTCCGAGTCAGGCGAGTCCTAGTCAGGCGATTCATAGTTAGGCGAGTCCGCATCAAACGAGTCAGAGTTAGGTGAGTCCTAGTCAAGCGAGTTCTAGTTAGGTGAGTCCGAATCAGATGAGTACGAGTTCGATTCAGACGAGTCCGAGTCAGGCGAGTCTTAGTCAGGCGAATCAGAGTTAGGCGAGCCCGTATCGGACGAGTCAGGTTCAGGGGAGTCCGATTTCTTATCAGACGAGTCCGAGACAGGGGAGTCCTAATCAGGTGAATCAGAGTTAGGCGAGCACGCATCAGACGAGTCAGAGTCAGGCGAGTCCGATTTCTATTCAGGCGAGTCAGAGTCAGGCGAGTCAGCGTCAGGCGAGTCCTAATCAGACGCAGTCAGTCGGAGTTCGATTGGGAAGAGTCTGAGCCAGGCGAATACGAATCAGGCGAGTACTAGTCAGGCGACTCCTAGTTAGGTTAGTCCGAATCAGACGAGTCCAAGTTCGATTCAGACGAGTCTGAATCAAATGGGTTAGAGTTAGGCGAGTCCGCATCAGACGAGTCAGAGCCAGGCGAGTCCGTTTTCTAATCTGACGAGTCAGAGTCAGGCGAGACCGAATCAGACGAGTCCGAGTTCGATTCAGACGAGCCTGAGTTAGGCCAGTCCTAGTCAGGCGAGTCAGAGTCAGGCAAGTTCGAGTCTGACGAGACCGATTTCGATTCAAACGAGTCCGAGTCAGACGAGTCTGAGGTCGAATCAGACGAGTCCGAACCAGACGAGTCAGAGTCAGGCAAGTTTGAATCAACCGAGTTCGATTCAAACGAGTCCGAGTCCGAATCAGACGAGTCCGATTTTCGATTCAGGCGAGTCCTAATCAGACGAATCCAAGTCAGGCGATACCGAATCCGAGTTCGATTCAGACGTTTTATTTTTTTAGTAATAACTAGGTAACTATCTTTTTATGCCGATTCTTTTCTTTAAACGCCTTTTTATTTATTACTGTTTATTTTAAGTTTACAAAATTCTCTTCAAATTCCAATTTGAATTTTGAACAGCAGAGTATCTACATTTCCAGAAAGACTTACCTTGAAGCGCAGAAGTCCTGTAGCACACCATTTGTTGATGTTGTTTTTGGACCACCTAAAACACGCCTGTAAAACCAAAATTTAAGTCATTAAATATTTTAAAAAAATTGTAATTTGTCTTACGCCATTTTAATTGAACTTAAAAGTTACGATACAACTACAGCTACAAATGAACTGCGACATAAACAATTTGAAGAACAGGTAGCAGTACAACGAAATCTAGGAAGCCAAAAGAGAAATGGTTAGAAACACAATTGAACAAAAAGAAGAACTAGAAGAAAATTTAAATAATGGTTTAGGCAGCAAGCGATGAATATCCAGAATGATAATCCTATGAGGAAGCGCTGACGCATGTCTAAGTTAGATAGTTAGAGGAATAAGGGTAGGCATGAATTCGAGGTATTAAAAGCAATTGGTGCACAACATTTGTGACGTAAGTAGTTTTAAGTGTGTAAGGTAACTTACCTAGACAATGTTGCAGCCAGATTTCAAAGATCATCTGAAGATGTGCTCCCTGTAACTATAGTTTCCGTCGTCTGAAAATAAATAGAGAACGGTTTTATAGATATTGCCAATTCTGGATACTTATGCAATATTGAATTTTATCGAGGGAGAGACTCAATAAGTAAACAGTATTTTTTTTTAGTTCGTCGTTATTAGTCGCATCGTTTTGCATCAAAAATTTATTTTGAATTTAATTTTTTTGGCCCAAAGCAGGTCTCCAGAAAATATTCGCCATTTTGTAAACCTTCTGCAATGAAACCTTTAGTCAATCAATTCGTCTGTCTGCAGATGTTATAAAACTCTGTTATCTGTCTCTGAAGTATTTAATTCGCTCTGTTTATTTCAACCTCCGAAATTCTTCGAACGAATCGGGATAGATTCTAAATTAGCTGATATTGAGAACTATACCAAATATGTATCGTTTTCATATATATGAAGTGCATAAAATATGCAAATAACCACAGAGAACTTGTAATATCGCCAACCCATATCCTCAACGCAGGACGCTTACAAGCAAGCAAGCAACATAAATATGTTGTCATCAGCAGTAATCAGTTTTCATTCACTCACGTTTTGTAATTAATTTTGGGTTTTATTCCTTGTTAAACTTTATAATTAAAATTAAACAACATTAATGTATATCTCAAATTTATTGACAGTATCAAGTAACATACAAGTACAATATTGAATACTTAATATCGATACCATATTACATATTATATACGAATAGTATATGCGGCAATTAGCGTTTATATAGCTTTCGGACCGATAATACACCTTCAAAGAGCGCCATATAAGCATATTATATATTATTATGTTCGAAGGAGACTTTATCCCTTTGGAAAAAGGAGAAAGACTTACGATATCCGATGGTTTACGGCATCAGAAAGAACGCTTGTATATGCGTATGTGTATTGTAGAAAGAACCGCATCAGCAAGGCACAAAACGGCTTGAATTACGCGCGGACAATTATAATAAAAAAACGACTTTGCTGTAGATTAAAAGAGACACTGAGACACATTATTGGAACGACTTTAAAATGTAAGTTGCTGCAGTAAATACGAGGTGTGGCTGTAAACTTACGACACGATTATTTCAATATTTTCTTCCGTGTTTGACATGGCGAATTACCGTCAACAAAAAGTTTCAAAATACATATCTACAATTTGACAAGCTTGGCAGCCCAAGTCAAAAATAATTATATTTCTATTAGTCTTCAGATGTTTCAATCTTAGTTAGTCTTGTACTAAACAAAGTAGCACTTGTTTTTGTTTCGTTAATTATTATCAACCTGTTAAACGTTAACAATTATTATTAAACAAGAAATCCCTTTGGGATTTCCCAGTCGGTTTGTGGTAGTTTTATCTATGAAAAAAGTCATTGAGGGTGGCAAAAAAAAATAAGTTTTTCCTACAAATAATGGTTAGTTAAGTCGTTGCGGCATGTCAACAAATAATTATTTGATATGATTGTACACTTATCTTCCGGTATATATTCTTTTTCAATTTCCATTCTGTCTTTTACAGTAATATTTTTGCACATTTTTGGAAATTATTGTATTTACGTTGTTTTACTATAGACAGTATACCTAGTACATGTTAATTATTATGACAGATGGATTTATGTTATAATTTGACACTATGGAAAACCTCTACTTCTTTGGTGGTGGAGTTCAGTGTATTTGCATTATTTTTTAGATAAGTAAGCATCAGTTTTGACTGGAAATTTTCATATAAGGTTTGTTAGCTAGGTGCTTCCAATACAAACAATTATTTATTCATATCGAAATATTTTTGTGTGGGGTAGCTGTCACAATTTATATGACATTTGGAATAGTGATATTTATAAAAGGAACGTAGTATGTGTGAAGTGAGTCATATTTTTAAAGATTAATACTTTTTCAATAGAATTTACGAATGTGTACGTCATTCTTTGACACGATTACGACTAAACATATACGAAATTGCTTCTCCCATATGTTTTTTCTAAGAATATAGTCATGAAAATGGTTTTCAAAGAAAAATCGACAAATTCCAATATAGTTGCGCCTCTAGTTCCACGTCATAATTTGCTAATATTTCTAACGTTGGTGTCACTTATTTTAGTTTCGTTGACACCTCTAGTTCACGTCATAATTTGGTTTTGGTAAGATGTTTTTTTCTAACGCGTCAGACAAATTGCTTGTGTCAAATAGTTTATTATTTTCTTTGTTTACATTCATAGTCTAAAGGTTTTCGGCATTATTTTCATGTTTAAGATCAATTTCTATCAACATGTTGTATATTGTAGTGTTATAAAAAGGTTATTCGATATAGTTGTAGTAAATTTAGAAGTTGTCATTGTGTATTTAAAGTAATTTTAGTGAAAAAGTGATAATAACCTTAATAACCTAAAGTGACAGTGCCATGAGAGCCGTCAGATGGATGGATGTGATCAAATGTTTGTGAATAGCTCAAGAAGAATAGTTGATATCTCCCTCTACGTCACACACTTAAATGAACTGTGTAGATATAATTAAATTAATTGATTAAATAGCGAAACCGCATTAAATCACAGTTGAAAAGTGCCTAGTTCCCGTGAGAAAAAAATAAATTTTCCATTTGTATTGTGGTGCGATCCATCCTGGCAGCGGATTCGCAGATCGCTTACCCGAACTTTTGCCAATTTTGCAGCTTTTCGACGACAAAGACAGCACTATCACAATTTATAATTAATAGTAAAGTAATAGTAAAGTAATAGTAAAGTAATAGTAAAGTAATAATAATTGCGTATTTGGCATTTTTTGCTACTATAAAGTCCTTCCAGTTTTAAGTATTAAGTAATGTCACTATTTTATTTATATCATAAACAAAAGTGGTCCTAAAATACTACCCTGTGGGACTCCCATTTTGAATAACTTCATGTGTCAAATTAAATAGGATAGTTTTAATTGTACCACCCTTAAGAAATTGTCTTTTATTTTTTGTACAAGAGTTTATAAATCAACGGATGGAGATAGGTTGGCAAAGAATAAATTTGACATAAACTAAAATTATAATTATAGAAATAAAAATAAAAAATGTCATTTTTTTCTTTACATTTTTGTTTCATTTTCATAACAAATGTTACTAGTGTATTATGCATTCTTTCTTTGCATGGGAAAAATCGCATATCATAATTATAGACCTTTTATATAGCCATTATCTCTCCCCAACGTATATTCTAAAGATTTAATAATAACAACAACACAAAAAAAGTGAACGTTTAATTTTTTTTTCTTTATCAAGATATCATTTTATTATGGTCGAGGCTCGTGTGGACCACCAACAAACGTTTTAGAATTGAAGAGTATGCATAAAATGGTCTTTAGTTGCCAGTGACGTAACACGTAGAAAGTCAATTATCGATTATTAACCCTACGGTGCCTCTAAATTTTGTAATTCCAAATCATATAAGTAGGTAGTACGAATCTCTAGTTGCAATGAACAATTTGTTGCTAAAACATGACTGATAAAGGCAAAGTGATAGTTTATTGGTGATAAATAATAAAACTTGATAGCTGTTATTCACTACAATCTTCAACGAAAACAGAATTAAGTTAGGGTAGAGTTTGTCAAAATCAAAACAACTATAAAATATGCCAAATATACGTTTAAATATTCAGCGCAATGCACTACTTCTTTGAACTGAAACATTTTTAAAATATAAATGTGGGAATTCAAAGTCTAATCTCCACGAAATAAATTTAATATTTAAGATTATTAATAATAATATTAAGATTAAGTGAACATAATACGAGTACTATATTTAGTTGGTCCATTTTGAGTTTTAAGTTCTTTTGTAAAATTAATATAATAAATATTATTTATAATTTAAATAATGTTTGATATTTAAATGGCCCACGCCACTGAACTGAATTTAATATAACAAAGGAAACGTCTCTTTAAATGACATGGCGCTCGTTGTCTTAACGTTTTATCTCAATTATTTATATTAAGAATAAAAAAAATAATAATGACCAGGAAATTACTTAAATCAACTGAATAATATGGTTGAAGATATACCAGTAACTTTGGGCTTTATTATTCTTATACAAATTTGAATAGCGGTTTTTAGTTTTTTTTTAGTTAGAAAAAAATGCCTAATTTATGGCTCCTAAAACTCATAACTAACCAAAAATGGGTTAGGTATACAGAGCGTCATTATTACTTTTTGAAAAGGCTTCGACAACGACAATCTACGAATCATAAGGTGACAGAGGACTTTGGTAGTTTGGGCCCAACCCAAACATTCACGGAAAATTGCTGATGGCCCTCTGCAATTTCATGTGGATTTTCTTCAGCCCATATGTGGTTATTGTGAAAATTGAGAATATGATCTTTCGAGAAAGATGCTTCATCGGTAAATAGAACTTCGGGTCCAAACTGAGCTATTTTGTCTTGCATCTCCTGGCAATAAGGCATGTACTCTTTGGATATGGTAGTGATACAAAAATTTTCTTTTCAAAATTCTTCAAACGGTTTAGAGAATTTTGAAAAGACAACTTTTCTATCATTTTTTAATTTTGAAATTATGAAGTTAACTTTAGAGCTTATGACCAAGAGTACCTTTTTTGTGTAGAAAACATTGGCCGTTCAAATGGGTATTTTAAAACCGTACTTTCTCCAGTGGTGCAGAAAATGGGGAGAAAAACACCAACTACTCCTTCAACATCTTCACCAATTATTAATTTAAAAAAAACTCCTGCACAAAACATAGCTTATTATGAGTAGAAAATGTTTACAAAAGCTGTTTGTGAACGATAAACGGTTCCGGAGATATTCGCAAAAAACAGATTTTTTTTTCAATTTCAAAATATGCTAGACCACCAATATTAAAAGTGAAATAAAAGTAAACATTTTATCTCAAAATTTACACTTATACAAAGTTTAAGAATGTGTAACCTAGAGATTTGTTTGATTTTCATGTGAAAATCAAAGACATGTGAAGTAAAATAAAAACAACAATAAAAAACGAACAAGTCGAAATACAACACTTAATGTACAAGAAGCATATTTTTTATATGTGTGAGAGAGACAAACCCATATGTGCTTTGTGTCAAGTTGCAACTACAGTAGAAGCTAAAAGTCTAGGAATGCATAAAATTATTCAATATATTCGTTTCTTTTTTTAATTTAATAATTTAAGGCTGATGATGGAGCTGGGACTCCGAAACATGCCCCTTTGAATAAAGATTTTTAGAAATTAATAGTGGAGACGACGAAATTGTTTTATTGTAATTAGATTACACTCCACTGCATCAAATGGATTATTTCTTTAACTTTTTTAATTTATTTCAGGGTATTTATTTAATAAATTCTGTCTTTTTAGAACTTTATAAAAAATATTCCACAAACAAGGGAACTTTCTTGTACAACTCCTCCATACAGATCATTCAAAGTTTAATAAACCCAAACAAAATTAATCATCTATAAGATCAAAAGAAAATTCCTCATCTGAATCTGAAAACGGACATTTTAAACTTTTTTTTGACTCTCATCTAAACCTAAATACAATTCAACCATCGATATATATATGGAAGTAAAACACTAGCTTGAGGCTTTAGCGAAACCGGGGACCTAGGTCCAACGGACCCTTTACCAAAAGCAAAACAAAAGCTTCTTGATTAATAGTAGATGTTTTTTCTTCAAATGTAGTTTAAAATCAACTTTTTGAAATCAGTTTGGTTCAATTTGCGAACCTAACGGAAATATACCACTCAAGCATAAACTCCTCGTCAAGGTCTCGATTTTCTAAGCTACGGCTATTCTGATGAACTTAGCCTCACTCGGAATGTTTCGTGCTGAAACTCTAAATTCTCTTTTTGATTGTTTTGTTCTAACACTGATGATATTATGGTGTTTCTTAGGTGGTACGTATCCCTTAGGTAGGTCAAGTCAGTTTGATACCTTCGATAATTTTATAATAATAATAAATGATTTTATTGTCAAAATTTGAGTACAAAAAATATATAGCTAAATCTTATCTTTAAAAATATACAATCCCATTTCAAAAAAAAATGCCAAACAAGCTCACCAGAGCTATTAATTTTCAGTGGTATACACATAAAAAATTACTAAAAAATATTTAAAAAACAATGAGTCAGCTGTAGTAACAAACAGAATCAAATCCCACAACAATTATTAGAATTCAATAATAATAATAATTTACAGGAAATAATAATTACAAAAATTAGACTATAATTATAAAATTAAACTGCTTAAATTAGGGAAGGCTTTAAAATCAGGATCAATTTCATTATATAGCTTGCCCAAATTATAACTTCATATTGTGAACATAGTGCAGTAGATAATCCTTTGATATAAATATGGCGGAGCTTTAGAAAAAAATAATTTTGTGAAAAAGGACCAACGAAAGTAACTTTTTTCTGCTAGCCATATTAAGCCATTTGATGGTGTACGAGATTCGGTCGTATTTTCTTATACAAAAAAATAAGCGCAGACATGAGTTCTGGAGCCGTTGAACACGTCCAGAATCAATCTTCGAGAGGCATGGACCATAAACATAATCACAGAAATTCATGCGTGATAACACTAGCAATTGGCAGAATAACTTTTTCAAGTCAACAAAACAAAAATCTATAAATTTTGCAAGCATATTAAGATCATTTCTAATATTACACTTTTAGGAATTCAAAAGTTTAATGTCGTATCTGAAACTGAAATAAAATAACAACTTCAATAACATCCATTAATGTCTCTTTTTCTTCTTCAAAGAAAGTAGCCTATTGAAAAAACTTATCTAATAGTGAAGGCAGTTGCTGTACATGTTTCGATGGCATTATTTTCATCATTTATAGCTATTACATGTAACTAATTAAGCTAAAAGAATTTAAACCGTTGCTATTTGACCATTTTGTTGTTCTGCATAAAATGCATTATAGTATTTCTAGTAAAGGCTGGATAATTCTCAAATGTTATCAATTCTACTAAATAAATCTTAAGAAGAGGTGATTCGTGAAATACATGCCGCTGTAAGAAAAAGTTTATTTTACAAACATGCTTGGGAATAATCTTAATCCACTCACAAGAACATCCAAGTAATTTATTATTGTGGTACCTATACATTATTTTAGTTTAAATTTTCTGTAAGTAACTGTATTACTAAACTCAGAACTTTAATAATTAAATTATATAATAATATACAATAATTCTATTGAATCTTGTATGTATAATTATAACTGACCCTGTACCGAATACAAACAGGTATAAAACAGCCTTGAACTTGCATCTTGAATACTTAAAATACTGCTTTATTTGAGACGAAAATAATTTTAAAATCGCTCCTACACATATGGCCGTGATTTACCGCGAAACACCGTTAAATTTGCAAATTTTCATTAGGCCAATTATACGTATTTGTTGTGTGGCTTATAATGATTATTTACGTGTAAAACAAAGTTTGACTTTTTGCTTTTTTATTTATTTACATCTAAAGCATCACTTAAACTCAATCACGTATTTGAGAATCAGAGATTTTATGAATATATTTCAAGAGCAAAAAATAATACAAAATACCGTTTCAGCACATTTTTAGATAAAAATCGATGTTGTGTCGACTTTCAGGAACTCGTAAAATTAAAGAAATATCATGAATTTTTTCTATAACCAGGTAAAACTATTCAGATAGAAAAAAAAACGTTTAAGAATAATTTCCAATCAATTTATCACCTGCAGTTGAAAACTTAATCGTTGAAACATAGTCACCACATATTTACAAGCAAATTCCTGCTGCTCGCCGCATTTATTTGTGGAATTTCGGTTATGCTGGAACGTGTGTTCAAGATAACATACCTGTTATACGGACGTATACTGGCATTTTGTGTATCTCATTCATTTTAAATTGCCCGCCCCATAAGTTTACACACTTAATTACAGTCGTTAATACTTTAGATTTAATATGATGTGACAATATGGAGTGGAATTTTTATAGACTAATATGAGCACCGTATTAAAAGACAATAAAGGCAACCGGATGGTTCCAATCTAAGGGAAAAACAGAAAAACTGGCTAATTAACTGAACTTCAAAACAAAACTTCTGAAATTTCAATTTCTATGGACTGAAAAATTGTTAAAATTTAATACCTCCCTTTTCTCACAATCAGTGAGGGTAAAATATGAAAAGCCTTCTTTAGACAAGTATATTTGTTTGTGGTTAATTACTACATTGTAACGCGCGGTCTAATTAAAATGAGCTTAATTAAAACAGTTTTTTTTATAAAACTAGTAGGCATAAGTATGTATACTGTAACGGTCAGTTTTTTGAGAATAGATTAAATAATCACTTTGTGAACTATTCTCGTATGTTTGAATATAAGTACATTTTTCTAAATGTTTGAATGTGTTGGATTTAATGTGTCCACATATATGATTCCATTCACTTTTTTGTCACGACTTAGTTTTTCAAAGGGAGTACCTACGCCCGATATTAAAATAGGTAGAGGGTGTCTAAATTTGCGATTTAAAAAGGGCATTGGTAAACGAAAAGCGAAACAGCAAAGATATACGAAAATCAAATTTAAATTAAGATATTACTGATTATATTAGCGAAGCCTAATAACTGATTAGGTATGGATTTTTAATTTTTTTTATTAGGCATTTCATAACGGTAGATTCGCAAATTTTAGGCTTCTTAGCTAGAGTAAAAGTTTTGGAACCTGTGTGTCGATACATTGCATAATAAAGCATAACCAAGCAAAGACAGGCCAAAAAGGTCCCACTTGGTTGAGTATAAGATTGTATTTTGAGTTATCAACCAATAGAAGCTGGATCCCAATCACATCACGTGAGGGCCGATACAACATTTTGTAATCAATCTTGGTCGCTGGATTATACCAAATTTTGTAAGTTTTTTATTTATATTATTTTAGTTATTAAATTTAAATTCAATAGTTTCACAAATACTTATTAACGATTAAGTTCAAAAAAAAAAAAAGTCAAGACATATTATACCTATATTTCTTTTTTGTAAATAGTTTATTATTGTACAAATATTATTTCATTGTTTTTTTCTGTTCGCTACATAATATTAAAATAAATTTATTTAGTAGTAGCGTTGCACGTCTTGTACGGCTCCTTACCCCTATCCTCTGTTAAAATTTTAATTTTAGCTGGCGCCCAGGCCTGAGGGTTGTTGTGAAACCTAACGACCACCACCGGCTTGAGCTACGGAGGCACGAGTACGTCGCAATACTTAAAGTGATTTGTTTGGACGCTTTGACCGGCGGTAAAAATGGCGGGATTCCTGTAGGGATACTAATTGGTTCTATTTTTGGGTCGTGAACAGCCTTGTATAAGGTGGTATAAGCTGCGGCATAGTGTTTCTCGTATGCTTAAGCTTAAGCGCTGCAAGTGTATTTTGTACAAGGGTTTGAATGTATATTTAAGGATTATTATTAGATAATAATACATTTTTAGGTAAGTACCTGATTTTGTTTATTTTTTATTCTTGGTTCTTAGTCGATTTTAATATGCCTTCAACGTGCTGTTTACCTGGATGTAAATCCAAGTACCTATAGTAGCGCATTAAAACAAGAGCAAAATGGCAAAATAACAGTGTTTCTACCGAATATGTAGAATAGACTGGTTTACTAACAGTATTGCGGTGTTGCCATTGTCTGTTCATGGCTTGCCTAAAATAGGCTGTGGAACTAGGTACAATACATTATGTCCGGTCCTCCTCACACCTATACGGAGCGCCATCCGCCGCTTTTAATGTCTTTATATTTTTCAAAATGAGACAAATTTTGATTTGGCAACGCTGTTATTTGTTATTCCATCAAATTATTGTGAATTATTATGATTTTTGTTGTTTTGTTAATCTGGGTGGACATTACCTTCAATTTAATTAACTACGTTCAAATGAACCATTTTAGTAATAATAATAATAAATTATTTTCATACATCCCACTATAATAATTTTTTTTTTTATTTTTTTTTTTTTTATTCTTTGCTCCTCAGAATGATAACATTATACAATATGACATGTCACATTATGGGATAGTCAATAATATTACATACAACACAAAAACAATAATATTCATACATTACCCGCTATAATTCGGGACTTAAAACTATTCATTAGTACAATTTAAAAACTCGTCTACAGAATAAAAACATTTTTATCTATAAAAAAGGTTCTCAGCTCCAGTTTCAATTTTTTGATAGAAATGTTTTGAAACTTTTGTATTTTTAAAATTTTATTGAAACATTTATCACCTATGTAGTTAGGGTTCTTTTGGCCAGTAGTTGATCTGGAGAATGGTAATACCAAGTTATTTTTATTTCTAGTATTGTGACTATGTATATCTTCTGATTTAGGCAATATTTCATTTTGTTTTTTTATATGTATTATAAGTGAGTACATGTATAGTGAAGGGAATGTCATTAACTTCAATTTTTTGAAATGGTCCTTACAGGAAGTAGTTTGAGAAATTCCCTGCATTGCTCTGATGATCCTTTTTTGAGTTCTGAACACCCTCGCAGTCCCACTCGCTCCCCCCCAAAATATAACACCATACATTAAAGTAGACTGTATCAGACCAAAGTATATCAATTTAAGAATAGCATTCGATACAGTATTTTTGATGTTGTTTATTAGGAATATGTAGCTGGACAATTTCTTTACTACAGCGTCTATGTGCGTGCTCTAGGTCAATTTATTGTCTGTATATATTCCCAAGAATTTGGTGCTACTGACCTGCTCAATAGATTTATCTTTGGCTCTTATTAAATAACTTCGGTCCATGTTCCTATTTGATAGGGAAATTGGGAGAAAGACAGTTTTTGATGCATTGAGTGCCAGTCCATTGTGTTCGCACCATCTGTGCATCGCGCCAGCTAGGGCATTAGCAGACCGTACCAACCCACTCTCATCCCCGGCTGAAACAAGGACACTTGTGTCATCCGCATAAAGAACGGGCAGGCCAAAAACGTCCGGCAGGGTATTAATAAATATATTAAATAAAGTTGGCGATAAACATGAGCCCTGTGGTATCCCATTGCTCACAATTCCCACCCCTGAACGAACGCCCGCAATCTTTACTTGCTGGGTACGATGCATGAGATAACTTCCTACAATTAGATACAATATTGCCTTCTTATTTAAGATACACCTTCCGTTAATGACATTGCTCCAATTAAGTCATCCATCCTCTAATCCAATCATGGCTCCAAGTGTTTTATCCATCCTCAAAAGTAATAAGACCTGCGGCGTATATTTCAGTCAAAGACAAAACATTTTGTTATAAAGCTATTTACTAATTAATTGATCAATATATAATAGATCTGAACAATGTATTAACGTTCCCTTCGAATAGAATGGAAAAAGGAAAATAAGTTTGGAAAATCCTTATATAATGGTGTTACCGTAAAAGGCGTTGCTAAGTTTATTTTTAGCTCTAGAAATATTCCAAACCAGGTACTTATCGTGAGCTGTAAACATCTACTTAGATGTAAGTGGGACATTACGAACGAGAATGGAAAATGATTTGTCAGTTTTTCTGCGAATATATCTTGAATAAAAATATTACTTTTTACTGTATCCAGAAATAGTACTTTAACTTATACTTACAATGTGAAATACACAAACGATTGAGGATTTGGTTTTATCCACTCTTCCACTGCACCCAAATAATCTTAAGACTACTGAAATAGTTGAAACAGTCCTTATGGCAAACAGCAAACATATAATAATAATAATCGTCTTTATTGATGCAAAAAAAATATAAAAAAGAATAAAGTAAATAAAAAAAAATAATAAAGTAAAATAAAGTTAACAAGATTAGTCATATAATTATGGCGCAGTTTAGCATTAAGCTATTCTTCCACTTAACCATAATATAACAGTACTAGAAAAAAAAATAAAAAAATATATGAAAACAATGAGCCCGTGATGTGTACAAATTCACATTATATAGAAAAAGAAAAAACAACAGTCAATGATAGCTAAAACTAAATAAATGATAGCAGAGTATAATTATACATAGAAAACAAAAAATAACAAATCCATCAAATTACATAATACAAAATTTGCGGCGAACCATTTTACATAAAAAAGAAAAATCAGCATACAGTAAACACAAAATAAACTAAAGTGAGAAATAGCATTCCATCATTAGCTCTTTTCTTATTTTTTTACGAAACTGGCTTACAATTAATACTTTATTTTCAGAATTCAAATTATTGTATAGTTTAACAGCATTCCAAGTAAAAGATTTTTTGAAAATCGCGGTATGAAACCGAGGCATAGTCCATAAACTCTGGCAACGGATATTTACAGAATAAATATGGTGTCTAAATATTAATTTCTCTTTTAAATACGTAGGTTTGGAGCATATCATTAATCGGTTTATGAAGGTTGCAAAATGGAATTTAACAACAAATTCAAACTTGAGCCACTCAAGCCGTTTTATGTATTGTGTTATGTGGTCAAATTTACGCAAATCAAAGATAAATCTGCAGCAAGTATTCTGAACATATTGCAATCTTCGCTTTTTAGCTAAGTCAATACAGGGATAATAAACAAAATTGCTGTAATTTAAAACAGATAACACTAATGACTCACACAACTTTTTTCACATTTTGAAATTCAGCAAATATTTGTTTGCATATAATAGCTTCAAGCGCACATATGTCGATTTGAGAATCTGATTTACATGGCCATCAAAACTAAGTTTTTCATCCAAGATCACCCCAAGTACTCTCATGTTTTCCACGAACAGTAAGGTGTCATTTGCTAATCGCAAACTTATTCGTTCTTTAAGAGCAGCACGAGTGGTTTCTCGACAGAATAACATCATTTTGGTTTTATTTGCATTTAATTTTAAATTATGCATTATCCATGACATGCTATCTGAATTCGCTGTATCTTCAACCTAATGTAATTTGGTAAACAATTATTATAATACACTTGATTGCAATCATCAGTATGTGGCTAAATCAATGCTTTTGTAGATTCATTAAAAAAATAATTTAAGAGTTGTATTGACGTTTATCATTTATCATTATCCACTAAAATATTACAGCGCAGCGTTGGACAATAGTGTTGTAGCTCAGAGTCCTGTTGCATATCAAAAATATCAATAATACAAGAAAATAAATCTAGCCTCCACAGCACCAGGGTTTCCAGATAGATCATTTCTAGTGCAGTGCAGTCATATACTTACTTAATAGGAATAAGATATCCCTACTTCGTCAACTGCATGAAATATAGATTATGTTTATAAGTAGGTACCTCACCTAAGTATTGTTTTCTTAAAAACCTTAATTAAAGTGTAATTAATATCTAGAATATATTTACCTACTTCATAATACCTAATACTAAATAAAACACATTTTATGAAACTGTCAATAAAATTACTTTTATGCTACCTGTTAGAAATCATAATACGTCTCATACCAGGTATTATTAAAAGCTCTGCTTTTATGCATTTGCCTTTATTTATATTTATCAAACATTTATTTAAATCTGGAACAGGTGTGACTGTATATTTTTAACAATATTTTTCTGTTCTTAAAAGGAGTGTTGATTAAAAAAACTTAACTTTAGTTAAAATTAAAAAATAAACTATAATTTTTCATAATAACTGCGCTTACCTGATGTCAGCTTAAATATAATTTACGCTGCTGATGTGTACTACTCCACTTGCTTCTTCCATATTAAAGTATGAGATATTATAATATATTATATAATTTAAAAAACAATATTTTACGGTACCTACCCATTTATTTTTATAAAAATAGGTAGGTACCTACTAATTAATAATAAAATATATGTATATTTTTTGAATTTGTTCATTACTTTCTTAGATTTTAAAACTTCAATTAAATATGTAGGTAACTAACTAGAAAGACTAATTTGTATTCAAAATATCAAAACTTTAAGCTTCCCGAAAAGTAAATAAAAATAATATTAGCATAGCACTAGACACTAGAAATTTGCGACTGTGTAATAGAGATAGATATAATCAAAATAATAATCGACATATAGGTACAAAACACTCGCCAAGCGTTGTCATATAACCTTATTTTACATTAAATCTCTGCTGCATCTATATGAAGCGTGCTTCATATAGTGTTTTTTTAATGGCAAGATTCGTATGCTATGCTTAGTACTAAGTTTATACGAAGAGAGATAGGTGGTTGTAAAGTGGGTATATGCCAGATGGAGGTGTTGCCCATTGTTGCTGAATAATAGATGAAAATGCTTTGAGGCACGCTTCATCTGCATAAGAACGTATATGATAAATAAATAGGCTATTGGTGTGTCACAGGACACAAACACTGGCAAGGGTGTCAACTGCCGCACACAGGGAAGAGAGAGACCGAAATAAATAATGTTTTACTATTATTACACGAATAAAAAAATAGGGAAATACCTATAGGTATGGAAATTAAGTATGTTAAATAGGTGTATAGGATAAAGCCTGCTTCAGATGAAGACGAAATTCAAAATTACAGTTTATATTACAATTTATAGTTATATGGAGAAAAATAATTACACTATAAAATAAAATACTTAAATATTATTAATTTTACTGATTATTTAGGTGTTGTTCTACTGGTCCAATCAGATTATCCATGTATGTGGCAGACGCACTAAGTAGTCTGCCCAAGCCAATCCTGTCAGCGTCCTCCCCTTGTAGGTCTATCAAGTCTCTATGATAATGAGGAATTTGGATATAACTGTTGTTTCTAACAAGGCAAAATATGTTGAAATTATTTACCAATTTTGGGAAGAACATTACTTTATATCCCTAATATACATTAATAATTATTTCGAACTACAAGGAACTAATGCAATGCATTGGTATCAAATAAAATATGGTACAATAAAGAATGATGATTTTCAATTTAAATTCACGGTAAAAGATGTTTGTCAGTTTGAAGAATAAAGAAAGAATGTTGTTGAGAAACACGATCAACCTCGATGATAAAACGGACCGAATGAAATAATGTGACAGCTACTTGTTGGCTACTGTTTTTCAAATCGACCACGTTTGTCAATCTCACTATAGGATAGGTACCTATCTATTGATGAGAAGATGAATGACTGTTGTTAAGCCTTCTGCGGTTGTCTTTTTTTTTATTATTCAATTATATTATTACTATTCAGAACAATAGTAATCGATCAATGGTACGACGGCGATTGAGCAATGTTAATCGATTAAAATAATTGAAATTGTGACTAGATTATTAATATGGTTTAGATAAAACCAGTGCAATAAATTATAAGTAGGTATACAGGGCGTGTTACAGCGAGGAACCATTAGAATTATGCTAACACAATCAAAAACATGAAAATTTTGACAGTGGGGTACGTCAATATACTCACTATTTTATTTTGTATTTATTTAATTGACTGACCCTTTTACAACACGCATAAATTGTATGGCAGATTTTTCGGACGTATACCGCGACATTGTGTAATAGCACGTGATCTCACGTGACGTGATAATAGTCTGTCTCGGTCTGAATATCCTCATCATAGATGTCTCATTTCGTTCATTAACTTAACTTAAATTTAATCTGTTTACAGACAAAGCATAATATAAAGAATCTTATAAAAAAAAAAAGGCTAAAATTCCGTATTATTTCTTAATCGAAAAAACGCTTCCGACTTAAAATAAATTAACAAAAATTAAGTGAATACCTCGTGCAGCCTGACGTGAGTAAATATTATTAAAACGTCAGATAATTAACGGTTGAGTTAATTGGTAATCGACCGAATAAACCAGAACATGTAGGTATAGGAAGACCGGTAGCCAACCACAGTGTGTTGTAACATTATATGCTACCTATTATTATTATTATGATTATTAAGTATAGACTACACAAGACAGCCATAATTTTATGTTACGAGATTCTCTTCTTTACATTGGGAAATCAAAGCTTCAGCATCAGACCTACTATTAGGCACTTACTTACTTATTATTGCCTGATAGTGGTTTCTCATTCTGTTTTATTGCCGATTTTAATATATTTTTTATACTTTCTGTGTTAACAAAACAAAAACTAATAAAGTAATAGCATTTATAATGAACATTACCAATAACGCCTCTACATAGGACAAAGCGCTTAAATTGTGACGTCACGAACGACACAAAACACAATCATATTACACAATACAATACAGGTTAAAACAAAAAAACTTTGTATTGTGTAATATGATTGTTTTGTTACATTCTAGATATCTACCTGAGGAAGGCAAAATGTACAAAAAAAAAATTGCCGAAACGTACGTCGTATTAAAAATATAGTACAAGAGAAATGAATGCCTTAAATGTTTTAAACAAGTTACAAAATGCTTTTAAGCTTTCGAAACTAGTAGTTATAAATTGTTTAAGTTTTAAAATTTCAAGTTTGATCTGATTCTGTTGGTTTTACTTCTCTGCTTCTTCTATATATGTACATCATCAAAATGTTTACACTCACACCAGAAGCACTAGGTACAAAATTTATGTGATGAATTATCAGATTTCGGGGATAAAAAAACATACACAACTAACACACCTTTCGCGTAATTTCTTTTACAATTTACAACGCAACAACGACTCGGCATTTTAAAACTTTGAGACACAAGATAAATAGTAATGATATTCACTTTACTACGGATGTAGTAATAATAATAATAATAAAGCATTCCCAACAGTTTCCCAATACATACAAAATCAATAACTATTAAATTAATTAAATACACAAAGAAAACTTACAATACACACGTTTACACTATAAATGTTTACACTATAAATGTTTCTGCAGCTAACATTTTAAGGTTATATTCTGACGTTGTAAAAATGTCACATCTACCAGAAATCGATTCAAAATTATTGCACATAATATGTACAGGCGATCTCAATAACACATTAGTTCTAGCTCTGTCTAAATAAAATGTCGCATTTGATCTAGTATTCAATCTAGGAACTAAAAAAATTATACTTGATAACAAGGAAGAACAGTCTATCTTATCTCTTCTTATCTCTTCTTCTATATTCCAAGCTCTGCATATTAAAACGAGACAGCAACAAACAATGATCGATTCCTCTAACAGGATAAACTCCATCTGTTTTAAAAACTAGATACTTTAGAAACCGGCGTTGTATTTTTTCGATCTCCAACTTGTGAGCATTATACTGAGGATACCAGACAATAGACGAGTACTCTAGTTTCGATCTGACATATGTGTTAAACAGAGTAATGAGCACAGAAACACTATCAAAGCCTCTACAGTTACGCATTATGAAGCCATACATACGTGACGCCTCAGATGTCACTTTATTGATGTGGTCCAGGAATAAAAATTTGTGATCGAATGTGACACCCAAATCCGTGAACGGATGACATCGCTCAAGCTCAATTTCGGAAATGGTGTACGGATAGTCAATAAGCGTAGCCCTTCGCGTGAAACTAAGGCATTTGCATTTTTGAATATTGAGAGTCAATCTATTATGGTCACACCATGTTTGAAGAGTATATAAATCACTCTGCAATCCAATGCAATCCGTTATTGTGTCCACGGAAGCAAAGATTTTCAGGTCGTCCGCAAAAAACAATATGCGTTCCAACAGACATTGATCCAGGTCATTGATAAATAGATTAAATAATAATGGACCCAAATTAGAGCCGTGCGGAACCCCTGAGGTCGCAGAATAAATATTAGATTTAAACCCGTTGTAAAATACATATTGCTTACGGTTTAGTAAATAAGAGTCACACAAAGCTATCAAGTTCGAATGAAATCCAAACACATGCAGCTTACTCAGCAAGACACCGTGGTCCAGGGTATCGAAAGCTTTTGCAAAGTCGGTGTATACAACATCAAGTTAACCTCCACGGTCCAGAGTTTCAGAGATACAGTGAGAAATGATTGACAGATTAGTGACCGTAGATCTCCCACACATAAAGCCATGCTGGTTGACCGAAATCAAACGCCTAACTTCCGTGTAAACAGGTTCATACAAGATAGATTCAAACAGCTTAGAAAAGTTAGATAATAAGGAAATAGGACGATAGTTATTTATATGAGACCTGTCGCCAGACTTAAAGATTGGGACAATTTTAGATTCCTTCCATAGATCCGGGTAAGTGTTTGTTTTTAGAATTAGGTCGAAAATTGACTTCAGAGGAGTAGCCAACACGGAAATGCAATCTTTGACAAAGAATGAAGGAACATTATCAGAACCCGAGGTAAATTTGTTCTTAAGGCGTTTGGATGCTGAGAATATGTCAGATAATTCAATTTGACCAACGTGGAAAACATTGGTACTGACAGAGCCACTCGGCGCACAGTATTGAGATGAATCAAGAAAGACGCTGTGAAAGAAAGTAGCGAAGGAGTTAACAGTAGTATAATAATATAATAAAAAATCAATACAATAACAACATTGCCCAATAGTGGAATGCTGACGACCATATACTTATTAGTACTAGGTATATAATGGCCAGACGTTGCCAAACTTTTTACTCGCAATTCAGAAATGTTTCGCTTCATTTTGAGCCATACATTTTCCATAATGTTTAGATCAAGAAGAGATATTATAGTAGTAAGTAACTAAAATATTGTTTTAGTTTGTTTATTTAAGTTCGTGCATCGTAAATGAAAACGCCGTTCTACGCCAATGGTGACATACACTCTCCTCAAAAAAATTATACGATTTTATCACGTAAAGCTGGTCCAATCAAGCGGTGTATTTATGTTACCGAGTATAATATAGCGTATCTTTTTGACGGGTTCGCCAAAAAGGGTGTGTGATTTTTTTCAATTTACTTCCTCTTCTTTTTATTCGTTTTTGCCTTCTTTACTTTATTCCCATTATTTCGAATGTGGGTGTAAAAATAATGATATCCCGTTATTTACAATTAATTAATTAACAATTATTATAAAAAAAGGCAACACGAAATTTATTTCGCTTTACCTTTAAATCAAGGATTGGACAGATTAACTGCGGATTATACAAGTAAAAAAACTCAAAATTAATTAGGATTTACGTTGATTTATCCTTATATTTCAAATCGATTTCGTAGCTAAAAGAAAAACAGCTGATCTCTTTTAATTTTTAATATTTTGCCTTTAATCATTATTAATTAACAATTAACCTTCATTATTATTAGTCATTATTGACTAGGGCTGGATGAGAGCATGAAAATAATTAAGCATCAAAAACGGAGGCGCCACAACGAAAAGCAGGAAAACCAGGAAATGATGACAATGGGATAAATGCTTTAGACGTCAAATAATAAAATAGCAACAGGTGTCAATAATGCAGAAGCCAATATAAAACAGGATCACTTACATAGTCTGTCGAGAGAATAAACATTGTTTGTGGAAAGATGCCTGCGATGCCTGCCTGCCACTACTGCAAGCTCTCACAAATAACAGAGGTATCTCCCCAGCAATTCTTTGGATGAATCTTATCAGTAAAATACGATCAGCCTGATCGACAATCCAAAAATTATCCTGACAATTTCTCTTGGGAAGGCCACGTAAGAAATTGCAAGTAATCAAAATAACAAGCCGTGCCGGAGTCGCGGGTACTTTATCTGTCGACGTTGCTCTTATTAAGATAAATTGTTGGCACGCTTTAATAAAAAAATTATATTGTCATCAAGTGGTATAAATAATCCTTGTGGCTCGTGTTCATTTAAAATTCCGCATCTAAAAAGAAGTGACTTTTTGTTTTTCTCTAACTTCTATACGCACAATACAATAAGTGGTTAGTTGCCTACGTCCGGGATGTAACTTATGAATTTGTCACATAAATTTAAATGCTCTACTAACTTTATTATTATAATACACATCTTCTAAGGAATTCGTATTATTAGTTCTAGTTTCGTTACAAAATTTGTCAAATTCCAGTACAGTATCCAGCAAAGATGTTTGGTTTTATTGTACAGACTTTTCCTCACTTATTTTTAGATTTAAATCAAATTGGCACAGTGGGACACCTGACTCAAACGGACAAACTCTGACTAGAAATTTTTCGCTGAGCCCGTCAAGGCCCAAGCATATGACTGACATCGTTAACCACATGAGATCCAGAGTCATTCAGGATAAATTAGTGTACTAGTGCGTGTCACGTGATCAGGACTTTGGGTCGGCAAACTTAACCATGAATTCCTCATCCGGACCTGATTAGAAGCAGACATATTTAGTAGGAATCAAAGTATAATTACTTATTCTATACAACGTCGGGAGGAATAGGGTATATACATCAAAACCAGCATTAGGAAATAAGCCAATTGGTGGAATATCACGTGGCTATCTCATACATCCTCTAGCTGTACCCTGCAGGTACAAATAATAGTTTCAATACCCAATTTTAGACATTACAAATGATATCTTGTTTATAATATTTTTCTATTCTAATCTACGACTATTATATTTGATATTTTACAAATGAATTTATATACGTACGTATATTTTCAAGTACTGTACATAATTATTTCCATGTCAATGTGTAGTACCTTACTTGGAATGATTTACATACCAAGATATGTTACGTTCGTTGTTAGGATATTTATGTTTCTCTTAGTTTTACTCCCATTTTTTTCTGTGTATACATTTTCCTCTATCTTATCAAGTATGTCAATGTGTTTCCAACTTAGTGACATCAAAGTAAAGTACTGTACGCTATAGGCTAAGAAGTACCGATTGTACACACGTCTTTCTGTATCTGCATATGCCAATATTGTATCTTATATTATGTTACTTGCGTTCTTACCTCTAGTTGTATGGATAAATAAAACTGAAAAATATAATATGTAACACCAGACAAGCTAAAGGACATGGCAGATTTTAAACATGATTAAATACTTGATTCTCCAACAAATTTAATTTATTCAATTTCCACAATAATATATAACAATTAAAACATTATTACTAATATCTAAAAAAAACTCCTAATTTATACTTATATTTTTATTTTAATACTATTCACATGAACTAAATCTGGCAGAATTGTTTTTAAATGACACAAGTTGACACATTTGGCATTCGAATAATATTCGAATATGTCTATTTTACCGTCGGTCGTCGCCATCTAGTTTCTGGGGTCTGCATTTAATGACAATTTTAAAAAACCAATCTTGACATACCTGTTGGCCTATGTGTTATCGTTTACTCTTCGTCTTGACAGATAAATGTTTTTACAATCTTACTACTTATTTGCGTTACAACTGCTTCGAACAGACTCATTGCCTGGATAAAAGATTCCTTGGAGCTAGACCACTTACTGCTGATCTGTAAAACGAACATTAAAAACTACAAGAGGCCTACCATCATGCCCACCCTGGCCGTGCAGGGTCCCTATTGCATAGACTGTATATTTTGTAAATTATATATTTGTCTATACTCACTTGTATAATTATGTAAATATTGTATATATATTTAGGTTAAGTAATGTTTAATGTAATACTCGATATTTAAAATAATAAAGAAATATTTGATTCTGATTCTGTTTACTCTTCGTAATCGTATGGTTGCGAATTCAAAACTGCGCCATATGGAACTCTTTTTTATTATTATTAAAAATTGTAGCTGGTCTGCACATATTGTTACCTGACATGTTTATTAAATTCGTAATTATGCTTGTATTATCATATTTTAGTTTAAACTATTTTGAACTCTCAACTTTTTTTTCGGGAAACAGTTTTCAAAGGTGGTAATATAATTAGTTATTTCTTCATCTGATATCTTTACATAACTATCTATCAAAAAATAATTCTTAACTTTAACTTATTTCATAATAAATTCAAGTGTTTATTTTAGAGATATTTTCAAAAACAATTTAATTTGTTGTAAACAATTTACATAATTATCATGTAATAATGCATGTTGTTAATTCATTCTTACCATATTAGACTTAATAGAACCCATTCACATTTACAAAATGGTTAATAATAATAATATAGTTCTCACCAAATGGATTAAAATTCATATAATTTTTAACACTTTCCTAATTTGAACTTTGAACGTTTAAGGTGTGCTAATAATGTATCATGTACCTACCTATTATATTATTAATATGCATTACGACTTATAAGGAAATTTAGTGTAAATCTAGCGCTTCATAACCGCTTGGATTTCTTTTATGTCGCAATTGTTTGTGTTCAACAGTGATAATTAACTATAATTATAAAATTAGTTATGCTATATTTTATACGATATTAATCTGATAATATCACTCTTTGCAGAACAAGCCAACGATACACCAAAGTACTTTTTTTGGGGCTCCCTATCTAATCTAGAAAAAAAACAAGTTGATGATGGTTTTTCAAAAACGAAACGTCGTAGTCAAAATTTGTAAACTCTATATTTTTCTCCTCAAAAAGTAACAATGAGAAAGTGCTTGTCATTTTTTTATATCTGTAAAAATAATGTCAGAAATAAATAAAAACTAAAATCGCAAAAAATAGTTTTTCGAAAATTCTCGAAAACGCCTGAAGTTAGTTTAATTTTGAAAACACCATTTAAAATGTGTTTAAATTGTGCAACTTTTCTGTAATTAAACCGACATTGTAACTCCTACCATTTGGAAGATTCCAATGTAATCCCATTCTTATCTTGGACTTTTTCCAAAAAATAAACTTTGTTGTAAAAGTGCATTTAAATGAACGTGTTTCATTATACGTATTTTTTTCGTTACGCCCATGAAATTTTGACAGTGAATACACTGAAATTTAGTAGTGGTGATCTTGTTCGCTTTCCTCATTATATCGTATTTCGAGGAATTCGACTTGGATTATTATTTGTATTCAATTAATTCCACGGTAAAAATATCGGCACTAATTAATTGAATGAAACCAATTTCACTCATTTACAAATAACTTATTCGACAGTAACCTTAGCAAAACATGATACAAGAGAATAACGAGCATCTATTTCAGCAACACCAATATTAATAAATTTCATCTCAAACAACGTTCGTTCGCACACATTCAAAATATATTATATTCTCAACTTTCGCAATGAGTGGTGTGGCATCTCGGAAGAAGACCAGCCAGCAAAGCAGAAAAAGTCCATCAAAACAGGTAAAGGTCTATCAACATAAACTATATCATGTATAATATGCACAATACATATTAAAGTATACAACATAACCATACCTAAGGTTTCTGGTTACCTCACGTTATTTCTCCTAATTAAAAATGAAAATTACGAACTTGCCCTGTGGCTATACGGAAAAAAGAATAATAATAGTAATAAAAAAATTATTTCGTCAGGCGTTAAGTTATACTGACTTAGTGAAATCAGTGAAGTAGACCAAGAATATTAAACGCATTATTTTATCCTTATCACTTTGAGCCAATCAGATCATCATATTTGCTTGTCTCCAAATATTCTTTTGTTAGATCTTAAGCCAAGAGTAGTTTGAGTTAATTAGCAATGTCGTTTGTTATTTTGTTCAATTTTAAAGGCCTATTCCTGGATGAGTTGTCTTTTATAGCTGGTCCTTCAATAGTAATTTTGCGATAGGCCAAATATCAAAAGATAATAATTAATAATTGCTGGTATATATTCGGCGGTCCTTCCAAATCTTGCTTTGAAGTCTTCCGTCCGATGAACTCCTATTCACCTTCCTCTCGTCCTTTTCATTGAATTAATTTTCAAATAAGAAGAAGACATAAATGATTTTTAACATTAAAAGATCAAGTATCGATACGGACAACCGATGGTTTGAGCAGGATGGCGACCTGTCACTATCGTCAGAAAATTTAGACGATATATATTTATACACATTTATCACAATTAGTTTTATAAAAAATAACGCTTTTCACGACCCAAAAATAGAACCTATATGAATCCCGCAATTTTAACCACAGTCAAAGGGTCCAAACAAATTACTTAATTTTATTAACTAACATTCAAATTCAATTCAATTCAAATTTATTTATTTCCAATATCCACTTAAATTATATACATGTTATTTTGCTCTAAGCCGAAATAAATAAAATAAATAATAATAATAAAGAAACAAATATAATCTTATTTGTGCACCGCCCTGATTTTACTAAGCGGTGCCTAGAGGATGCAAAAACTTGGTAAAGTTTGTCCGCTTCCTCCAAACACCACCAGACACCAAACGGTTGCTCACGCACTATCAGACCCTCAAATAATCTAATAATCTATCCCATTGTACCCAATAATGTTTTATAACTTACATGAACATTTAATTATTCTTAAAAATTAGAAATGAACACAAAAAATTAGAGATGAACATGTTTTTCTCTCGTTCTTCCCCTTCATCCATCCGTAGGAGTGAATCGAAGGTTATACACAAATCAAATCTCACGTATCAATATAAAAGCCTTAAAAACAGACACCCAGCAGTAACATCATTGTAAAATTTCTATATAATATTCAGACTTCAACCAAGTTGCTAGTTTGAATTTAAAATTCTTGAAATTAATTTTATCCTTTAATTCCAATGGCATTTGATTATACACCTTATGGCCAATATATGCATGAGATCTCTGGCCGATTGCTTTTTTACATACAGGTTCCCTAATAATATCTCTTCTTTTATCACGGGTTAAATAATTATGATCAAGCTTTCCTAAAAATTGATTTGATTTATTAAGATGGACTACAGCACTCTTATAAAACATCTGTCGAACAGTTAACACATTAGCAACCTTAAACAGCTCATCTGTTGGATAACGAATATCCAAATGAAAAATAATTTTTAAGATTCTTTTTTGTATGATAAGTAGAGGTTCAAGATTGCTTCTGTATGCTCCACCCCAACCCACAATTCCATAAGATAACAACGATTGTACCAAACCACAATAAAGACATACATTTTCTTTTGTTGATAAAATTTTCGTTGTGTTTTTAAAAATGTATAGAAAAGAGCGTATTTTTTTAACCAACGTTTGTATCTGAATATCCCATTTCAATTGTTGATCAATCATAATGCCTAGATACTTAACATAGTCCCTTTTACTTACACTACAACTCCTATCTCTTTGCACCAAATGAATGTTAATATCATTACCTACTGGTAGTGTGCTTACGTAATTTGCAAAAGGAACATACACAGTTTTGTCGAAGTTAATGGTTAAACGATATTTGTCAAACCATTGCGTTATTATTTGAAGACCAGTTTTTATATTTTGTTCTACATCATGCCACGTTTTGCCTTCTACTAAGAATACTGTATCATCTGCAAATGAAAGCAGGTCTCCAGGCAACTCGAGGTTTAGTAAATCATTGACATATATATTGAATAATAGAGGACCAATAACTGTTCCCTGTGGGATTCCATATGAGCAAGGCAATGGGTCACTTAATATGTCATTTATTTTAACCATTTGCTTCCGATTATGTAAATAGCTTGAAAATAAATCCAGGCCAATGCCTCGAACACCAATATTATCTAATTTTTTAATTAACAATTCATGAGTAACAGTGTCAAAGGCCTTGGCTAGATCGATAAAAACTCCCGCACAAGGACGCCCCTGATCTAGGAAAGTATAAATTTGTTGCGTCAAGAAAGCTATGGCATCATTAGTGCTCTTACCCTCTGAGAATCCGAATTGAAACGGCGAAATAATATTATTTTTTGATAGGAAATTTATCAATTTCTTTTTTAATATTTTTTCAAAGATCTTGCATACATTTGAAATTAAACTAATGGGTCTGTAATTTTTAATTACGGTTTTTTCTCCTGACTTGTGTATTGGTACAATTATGGCTTCCTTCAGACTTTGTGGGAATTTTCCGTGGGAAATCGATAAATTTATTAAAAATGTTAATGGAGTGCTTAACTCTGTAGCAATGTGTTTCAGAAATTCCACCGATATGCCATCTTTACCATTTCATTCGGTATTGTACCTTACACAAAATTTTCATGATATATTTGTACCCACTTATCACTACTATGCTCTTGTATGTATTATTTCCTACGAGTGCGATTGTCTGTCACGAACGAGCTTAGGACTCATGAGTTTATGGAGAATGTTTTGCATAATAAGTACGTCTCTTAAAAAAAATGTTAGGACCATAAAAAATGCATTAAACTTTTTAATGTGTAATCCATATTATTCTACGGCACTGTCCAGCACGTGAATATGGTTTAGTACCTTAAGGGCAACATAAGTCCTTTAATACAATAGGTTTCACGTCGGTCGCAGGAAAATATTGTGCGTGTAAGCTGATTTGCGATATTGCAGTGTGAAATATCATAAATAAACGTTTGGTACTACAACATGTTACAGTTTAAAATAATAATCATAATTTTTGAGAGATCAGTATTAGGAAAAACTTATAAATTCTATGGAATTTGATATTGAAATTTTTGGTTAAAGACAGAAAACGGAAATATCAAAGAGAAATTTTGTTTTCCTGCTGTCAACATTGCCCAGTCCATAAATAGCGTATTTTATTTAATAGGATTGCAGCATTTTTTAAAGTTCAATCCATGTTGAACTCTCTTATAATATTTAGTATTTAAGCAATTTTAGATTTATGAAATCTGCATCGGAATCACTTAAAACGATTTGGATAAAAACAAAGTCTGCGATTTAAATGTCTTTAGAAGAAGAAGGGTTATTCATTCAATTTCCCCTCATGAAGTGTACTCGCAAAGAAATAAACCACTATGCCACAACGGTACCACTAGTACCAAAAAACACATAAGCGATAACTCTGAACTTCTGAGAGAAGTTCATATGGTTCAGGGCACACTTCTTGGAGAACTAAACTCCATAATTGTGAAATTCTCAAACAGAAGGAGTTTTTTAACCCTAGAGAACTCGCGAATTACGGCAGAACTCGCATGTGAGCATTTATCTATTTATTATTGTGTATTTTTTTTATTGTGACGAGACAAAATTAAACTCAAATAATTACGCATCATTTTTAAGGAAGTGCTGCATCTTTTTTTTGGATTTTCGGTAATTTTTTCTTGGGCAAAATCCAGAAAATCCAGCTTGATCTTCTGCCGTTACACGTTCGGGTTCAGGAATGCCTACCAGTTCTCTACTTCGCTGTCGTCTGTTGAATGGCAGACATATTACTGAAGCTCGGTATACTAAGTGTGGTTTCATCAACTGTTTTCATCCTCAGAAACATTTGACTATCTTCAATAATTTCTGTATTGTCTTTATATATTTGGAAAATACAAACGCCAGAACTCGCGCAATGAGAGAATCACTCACAAACCTGCACTTGATCAACAACTTCATATTATATCGCAGAACACAGTGTACTGAATTTTGAATTTAACTAATCAGGAGGCGCAACGTGAACACAAAGTCAGCTAGAGAGCGAGGTAGGCTCAAATTATCTCCATCTGATCTTGATGACAAAAGAGAAGTTAAACATTAGCATATTTTTAGCATTAACGACAAGTCACCAGTGTCATGTATTAGAAAATGATTTATTAAGAAGTTTTTCATTAAATGTGATGCTATTTCTAATTTTAATTGATTTGTATGCTTCTAAATATGAAATTCTATTGAGGATGGCCGGAATGTGTCAGATTGAAGGCGATATTAACGCTTGCAGTGGGCTATTCGGTGAAAATTTCCATAAAAACTTGAATCCAATCGATCACAGATTGCGTCATGAGTACGGAGAGTGGGTAATACAACAGTTGGAACCAGTGGAAAAATCATCTTCTCAGACGAAGTACATTTTCATCCCTAAGCAAAATTGTCGTTAATGGTCCATAAGGTTCCATTGCATTCAAAAAGGCTTTCTCTGTAGTACGAGCGATTTTATTGGGTTTTATTTCATTAGAGATAATGTATGACCATCAATCGAAGCCAGTTCAGATTTATTTTACGTATACAATAAAGTTATGTGAGAGCCGGTAAACTCTGTCATCCTTAAGTAAGGATAACTTCTTGATAATTAGAAACAATAATAAAGGCTTTTGTGTTTTATTGGACTTGTTTTAGTTCTGCATACAGTTATAATTGTCTATGTTAAACTAACCCAATGGCAAAGAGACCATCAAACATAGCCAAGTTATATAAACGTTAAGATCACTGTTAATAGACTCAAACAGCTCCCTCAAGCAAAGAGGCGAAAGTATTAAAATATTTCTTTGAAATAAGAGGTTCAATTCACAAAGAAGTGACATTTTACGCTATAAAATTGGCAAAAATCAAGAATCTTGTGCTTCTGGGACAAGTGACCCATCTGGAAATTGAAACTAACTTAGGTCAGACTTTGAAAGATTTGGCATCGGTAAAATAACTTGGCATAATAATTATAAGGAATGTCAATTTGACAATGTTGTTAATATTGTGTTAAATTGCATGAGTTTATAAAAATGAGAATTAAAAAATATAAGTTGTGGGAAAAAACGCCTTCAAGTTAAGTACATCTAAAAATCACTTGTTTGTTAAAAAGTTCATATAATTTTCTTGTCGGCCATATAACATTATAACACTTTTTTAACCAAATACAAAAATAAAAGAATTATAATTCCATGTAATTTCGTGGAATAAAATTAACACCTCTCTTGCTCGTTGATATATTATGTTGGAGCAGTATATTTACTGATATGGAATTTATTGCCTGTGCTTTTAAAACAAGAAAATCCTTAGTGTTTGCGTTAGTAATAATTGAGAATTACGTCTGCTGATGTGATTATGGTCAGCGGCGCAACCTCAATCACGAATCAAGAAGAAATCTGTATGACAAAATCACTTATAGGTGGTACATTTCAATAATTACAAATAAAGTCGTTGAATTCATTTTTAAAACTTATAGAGAGGTGTTCACATAATATCGAGAAACATAATCATAATTATATAGCGGCATGTGTCGTAAAGTATACTAATTTGCAAACCTTTACTCTATGCCGATAAACCCTAAAATTTTCAGGTATATTTTATAACTGCAAATTATGCTTATGAAAAAGAAACGATGAAAAATAAAGGCTGAACAGAATTTTACTATTTTTACAGGCACCTAATACAAATTATACATTTAAACAATTTCATTACAATACCAAATAACATTTTTTGTTGAAAAACTATACTGCCCATAGGTCTGTGACCTGTTGGTCTATTGTGTCCCCGTGTGTTGAGTTACTTGATCTTCTGTGTCTCAAGTTACAACTCCCCATCAAGTTCAGCTCTTCTGGACTCCAGGCGCGTGGCTAGTTTCAGGGGCAACACATCTTCATCTTGGAAGATTTCATACCCCAAGTGTATGTTACTAGGGGACCATTAATCGCTCTCTTCTAGACCTAATATTGCCTGGTCTTCTCAATTTCAGACTATGAATCTGGGCGTTTCGCATGGTTCCATCCTGGGCCCTTTATTGTTTTCCCTATACATCTCGGATTTTTACAAGTCAACTAAATACTGCAGCAGGTGCATCATTATGCGGATGACACTCAAGCATTTATTTCTTTTAATCCTGATGAATCACGGTGGGCTAGCAATGTTGTAAATGGTGATTTGGAAAAATTGGTATTGGATATTTCTACAGCCCATAATCTCAAGCTTAATGTGAGTAAGTCATCTGTCATGATATTTGGGTCCAAAATAAAGAGAGAGATGCAAGACTACCAAATGTATTAGAAGCCAGAAATCTGGGTCTGATTTTAGATGTTAATCTTCGATTTATCACATGTGAATCAATTATGTAAAGCTTCATACCTTACATTAAAGCAGTTGTTTCGCCACAGACACGTTTTGAGCCCTCAGTTGAAACGGAATATATGTGAATCTCTTATACTCTCAAGAATCTTGTTTTGTGACGTGGTTTATGGTTTGATGCCCAAAGTCTGCAGAGAATACAAAACTCTTACTTTCGATTTGCATTATGAATGATAATTATGAATATTTTTTTAAGGTTTATTGAATAAAGACGTTTATTATTATTATTATTATTTTCACGCGGTAAAAGAAACCATTTGCTGAAGCGGCCTGTCTCCAGCGGTGTTAATTCTCCCTATGTCTGCACCCTCCAGAAAGAAATAGAATGAAGTGTTCTGGAGTGTGCAGACACAGATGGCTCCCCGTCGTCCCTACCGTCTCCGCCCCCGGCAGGTGTCAGGGGAGCATGGCCGATCGTTCAATTCTCACCCACTCCACACGCCCTGTGGTTAGTGAGTTAGAACCCCAGATTCATGTGCCCTGAGCAAACGCAACGATCCGAGGATGACCTGTTTCTGCATCCCGCTTGCCAGAATATCCGCCACGTTGTAGCAAGCAGGGATCTTCTGCAAGTTTGAGACCAGCGTCTGCCGCATGCCTCCCAATGACCCGATAACCAGCACCACAAGGACCACAGAGTGTCGTGGGTACATCCTACGAAGGTCATAGAGGAAATCCTGACACTTCGTCCGCTTCTCATTCTCCTTGACAACAATGTTCCTCTCGGCTGAAGCCAAGAACTCGATGACGAAAAGTTTTCGGTTCGTGTTGTCAAGGAGAACGGTGTCCGGCTTATTCGGTATTCGAAGCCGGAACGTAGAGAATGGACAGTTCCAGTAGATTTTGCATCATCCATTCCCTATTACGGACGGAATATTATTATTATTATTATATGTTTCCTAAAGCGACAATGCCCTGTAAGAATACGTATAGCCCATTTTTACTGAGATGCAAACAGATTTTGGATCTGATGATTGAACTTTCCAAGGAATTTCTTCAGAACATGAGAATGTTCCAATATCTCGGGTCTTCCTTCTTTACAAAGCTCAGGAGATATGCAATCAGATCCAGCTACTACTAATTAATTAATCAATCACACAAATTCCAATAGTTTTTACGAAATTTATTTTAGTATATCAAAACACAAATTCATAACCGAACAATGATTATAAAATCGTGAATCAAATTTATGAAGAATTAGAAAAACAAGATCAGGAAATTTGAAGCCTGCCCATCATCACTGATAAGTTTTGGATCAACGAAATGGTCCGTTTGGTGAAAGTATGGTAGTGGCAGGCAAATTGCCAACATAAAGTCTTGTTCTACTTTAGTTTTTTGGGTGTAAATTAGAACACTGATTTTCCATGGCATACTGATGAGAGCTTTGCGACATTCAACGATTCACGATGAAAGAACGCAGACCATTTCAAATATATATCTTATTTAACAAGATTATTAAATTTCGTCATGATGAGCACAACTTGGATCTAAAATAAATTATTAATAACTCCTCTAAAAGAGAGGAGTGTAATGTTTTAGCTGTCTTTCTCATAAACGATGGCCCAAATACCAGCAGAGTCGAAAATGCTGCGCCTACTACTGTTTAAAAAATTTCTATCTTGTTAACTAAGATATAGATTTGAAATGGTCTGCGTTCTTTCATCGTGAATCGTTAAATGTTGCAAAGCTCCCATGAGTATGCCATGGAAAATCAGTGTTCTAATTTACACCCAAAAAATTAAAGTAGAACAAGACTTTAAGTTGGCAATTTGCCTCCCACTGCCATGCTTTCACCAAACAGACCATTTCGTTGATCCAAAACTCATCAGTGATGATGGGCAGGCTTCAAATTTCCTGATCTTGTTTTTCTAATTCTTCATAAATTTGATTCACGATGTGATAATAATTGTTCGGTTATGAATTTGTGTTTTGATATACTAAAATAAATTTCGTAAGCAATCTACTTAAAATTCTAACCAGTTATGTCATTCGTATGCATAATAATGTTGAACGGCCTCCATGCAGTTTTATATCAAAATTTTTATGCCGCGCGTGTGATTTTCCTAACTTACGGTGGGCAAACATAACCGAAAGCCCTTTTTTCAGACAGATATTTATATATTTTTTTTTGATAAACATGTAATTCTTATTATGAAGTACTATTTTCAATTAATCAGTACGATATGAATATTTAGAGCGAATATGCTAGTTTCTATATCACTTGGTAAGTATGTAAAAGAGAACAAAAAATCATTAATAATAATTGCAACCTTTGGATGATACAAGTATAATGAACGCTTGTAATAATTCCCATATAAATATATTCCTTGATCTTCTACATCAAGTGTCCGTAGATTTATTGTCGGAGATTTTTAATTTATTCATATCAGCCTTAGGGCTCAATATATTATTACAAGGTGGATCTACTTTATTCCAAACAACAAGAAGGCCTATCGTAGGAAGGACTTGGTTAATAGTAGAACAATCTACAAGTACAGAGTAGACGTTTTGGGATTTACAATAAAATGTTGTAGGATGAAGCTGACATTTAAATTGTCAATTTCAGCGCTTGTTTATGATTATATCCGTGGTTACGCGCTACGAATAGCAGCCCCAAAATACGTTTGCTCTGCATCTATGGAGCTTATGGAGGGCGTCCTGTAGAAGTTCACTACACTTAGGTCCTCCACGAAACAATTGCTATATTAGAGTGTCAGTAAAAAAGTAACTATTGGACATGCAAAACAGACCAGTTCAGACCAACTGATATAATTTTGTGATTGTCTGTCTGCCTCTGAATTTTCCGTTTTCAAAAATGAACCACCCTGTATAGCATTTAATCTCCTTCTTTGATGAATGTGGTCTGGTAACGTCAATGTTAAGCAAAAAGATTATGACATTAAAAGTGGATAATAACTTGCCTATAGCATCTAACCTCTATGATTTCTTTTATGAACACCCCGTATATTACATTAAATACAAAAATTAATTATAAATTCATTAACATTAATTTACTTGCTTCAAAACGTAGTCATATACAGGGTGTTCCATCACTTATATTTATCATAATTTATGGTAGTTTTTGCAAAAAAAAAATATCTTCAAAAAATAAACACAAAAAAAAATCAATCGGCAGGAAATATGCGTTGTTGTAATATAGTATATTGGTCACGACATATAAGATCGGATGCAATCGCGCTGCCGTTTTCCAGCAGGAATTTACGTGACCTTTTCCTTACATCAACAACAGGCAAAAGAAGTAACAACTACAAGAGGCAGCAGAAGCAGCAGGATGGTCCATTGCAGGACAGACATACACAGAGACACACCATTTGCCTATATCGATACACGTTAAAAGTCCAACAGACATCAATAAGGCTTAGACAGGAGCACCTACTATAATCGAAACAAGCCGTAGTAGTCCTCAGAAAAGTCGCAGCATAATATTCTAAATGTTCACTTACCGTATCTAAATTTCAAGGACATAGGGGGCGAACCACTTTTTGGTTTATAAGTTGATTATAGTATTTTAATTATTAGAACTCTTAGTGCAAATCTTCAAACTACGAAAAATATCGATTTTGACTGTACTAGTGTGTTCGATGGTCAGCTAGAACGCATGCCACTGGCTTTGTGTCTGTCTCATACACTCGTCCCTAAAGGCCTTCTTCTTGAAATGTGTTGGAAAGGTCTTTTCGGTCACTTTTAAAGATAACAAATTGCGACGAACCCAAAGAAATTGCTATATATACAAATGACGCATAAACTAACAAGTGTCGGCGAATACTAGGGCTGGGGTGAGCTCGCGAGGAGGGCCTAATTACACTCGTATCCCACAGAGGTCGCTGGGACGTTAATTAATAATAATAATCATATTATAGTAATTAATTAATAACAAATTAATTTGATACAATCTCAATAAAAAACGATAAAAACTCAATGCATTTTTCAGTTGGTAAAGTCCATAGTAGGCGTAACATTCGTGGACAATCAATATTTATCCCGAGATAGTGGATCAGATGTCGCATATTTGCTTAAACGTTCGTCGTTCGGGACATGAGGCGTAATATGGTAGCTTTCACATAATTTTCACCTGATAGGCAACAGTTGTTGTTGGAAAACAACACACGAAGGGTGTCTCTGTATGGATGTTCCTTTTTTTTATTTCGACATAACGTCCTTTGCAGTATTATCGAAAAAATAATCAATTTAAGTCCTACAATTTATGATATACGTGAAATTACATGCAATGCAAGATTTATACATTTTATTTTACAAGCAAATTCGCTATGTGACCAAAATATTATTTTAAGAGACCGTAGACTGGCTGATTGATTTTTCGTTTTGCACTAAAACAAAGAGACTATTCCTGTGAAGGCGTTGCACTTATTCAATAATAACTCAATAAATCCAAATATTTTTAAGAAAATTGCTAATAGATATTAATAAAAATGTTCTAACAAAGACAACAGGCCTAAGATTTTATAGAAAACAAGCACAATTCATCAAGACCCACGATATGAAACTAGTTTGTTCAAAATCAATCAATCAATAGATATTTCTATTAGTGTATACTTTCCCTTTTTTTAGCCTTTTTATCGTTCTCTCTTGGGACTTTGGGACCTAACGACCCATCTTCAAGTGAAAGTGTTCTCGGGCGTTCCTCTTTTTCTTTACCTTTTTGATATCGTTAAGTGTAATTCTTGATCTCTTTGTCTACCACAGAATACAGAATCTTACCCAGTAAAATAATCGACGTCGTCGAGAAGATTTTGTTCAGTTATTAACATAGTGTTATAAAAGATATCTGAAGAATCAGTGGGGGACAGCTAAATCGATCGAAATGCACCCACCTCGCCAACAGCAACAACACCAGAGCCTTCTTCCATGCCACTAGGATCATTTACGGCCCCTCTGCACAGAGTCATGCGTATCTTATGGCCGACTGAGGACGAGAGTCTTCGATAATCATAACATCGACGTTCAAACTAAGTTGCGGGTGTATACTATTGTAGTTCCTACCCTTACGTATAGCTGTGAGTGTTGGGCTACTTATGGGAGGCATTTAAAAACCCTAGAGAAGTACCATTAACGATGTCTCAGAAGAATTCTTGGAATCAAATGCCAGGACCAACGAACAAACATTCTGGAGAAAGCTGAATCAACTAGCATTGACGCCATGCTTGTGAGGCACCAACTACGATTGACTGGACACGTAATCCGTATGTCAACGGAACGCCTTCCAAAGAGAGTCCTTTCTTCACAGCCTAAGGTCGGCTCACGACATCAGAGAGGCAGCAAAAGAAGTACAAGGATGTTCTTAAGACTAACATGAAGAAGTGTGGCTTAGAAGGGAAGAGCAACTGGGTGCAGATCGCGAACGACCGACCGAGATGGAGGAGTACCATTTACGAGAGTCTTCAGGTTTTTGAAGAGCAGCTTTGACGACATGCGGATGCAAAGAGACAGCTTCGAAAGGAGAGACAACGCATCCATGGGGCAGCGCAGGTTTGCGGCTCAAGGATCGGTTTGTTTAGCAATCTTAGAATTCACAACAGACATCCCTGCGTTGGAATAATTCATACTCGTCAGCGAGTGAATGCTGATGATAAAAGAAGAACCACCAACTCGCGCTAGTTAGGTTTACTTAGCAAACAATGGTTTACAATAATTTATAAGTTACAAAGATTATTAGAACTTCTCGTTCGCTAATCTAGTATTGTAGAATATGGGAACATTCCTTTAATAAGCACTAGGCGACAAAATGATTTTATTTTAAGTGAAGAATGAGATAAAGATATTATATCTTTCATCGGCAATACACTATATAGCTTAAGCCGGTGTTTTTGCTGTAGGTATTATATGAGCCATTTAATTGCCTTAATTAAATAACGCAAAAGATCGAACTCACACCGAGTTAAGATCTTTTATCGTTTATATTCTTTAGTGTTGCTTTTTTTTATTATTTCTGTATTTCACCAACAAACGCTAAATAATCGTTTTCATTATCTGTTTCGAATCGGAAATTATCTGTGAAAACGTTAAAATATATAGCTGCTTAAGGTTTCCGATGCAATCTGTTCAGGTGAAAATGTGACAAAGTAGTTTACTGTAATTAATTGGGCAGTGACGTTGGATTAACGATGAAAAACATTTTTAGAAAATAATGGATGTCAAATATTTCATCGGTTTATTTTTAATCATTTAACTTATCATTATTATCTTGCTTAAATTGGCAATACGTTAATAAATATGTTTCGCACTTATTAATTTGGAATCAAAATGAGACGTCTCAAATGAAATGGATAAGTGCCGAGTATATCTTCCTACGCGTTATAAACATGGCTTTAAAAGTGTGACCAAAACAAGAATGAAGGAAAAAATAATCGGTTGTTGAACATACGTTCTTTATCTGATTGTATTTTTAATTGAGTATCTTTCTAAACGGTAGTTCCTCGGTCGCACATTATATTCATTATGTATTCTGAAATTTATGACACAAACATGTTTGGGTCCATTTTTTAATAAAATTTATGTTCATCAATAAAAATGTAGTAAAACTCTTCCAAAGAATCTATTCACAATCTGATAACTTACATGAAGCTTGTTAAATATACCTAATATTAACGAAAATCCTCAACTGAAGGTTTATAATATTTGGTTTGCTTTCCGACACTTATTATTTTTTTAATCAAAGATATCCAACATAACAAATGGGCAGACAATTAAAAATAGCCATTTATTACAGTCGTTTATCATTTGGCAAAGCCTCACCAGTTGGACCCTAATTGGCAGATTATAAATTTATATTTGGTCTTATAACTACAAAATAATTATGAAAATAAGAAGGATAATAATGAAATAATATTTTTTCAACAGTTTATTTATTATTTTAAGAAATGTGACGGAGAGATTTTTAGTAAAATTTTTAAATTTATCAAAGTATGCCTTTTTGTTCTGATCATGTATGTAAGTTCAAATTTCATTCTCTTAATGTAAGTAAATTATATAAGTTGTGATGATTATTATAAAGTGTTATATATATATATATATATAAAGGAGGCAGTAGCGGGTTTGAAGCAAGACTCGAGTCCTGGCCCGGACGAAATTCCTCCGATGTTTCTTCAGAGATGCATTGAATCATTATTACGACCATTGGCCACGTCAATGAAAAAATGCATGAACATGGGCACTCTACCGGAGGAATGGTTGTCTGCTGTCGTGATACCTATATTTAAAAAGGGTGACAAGTTCGCTGCAGAAAATTATCGACCTATTAGTTTGACCTGCGCACTTTGTAAATGCATGGCGAAAGTCATTACCAGAAATATGACTTCATTTCTAGTTGAATCAAATATTATTCCCAATGAACAACATGGGTTTATGCCCAAGAGATCGGTGGAGTCGAATCTTCTGGAGTGCCTCAATGTGTGGACCAGCCATAATGATGTTGGTCAGCCTACGGATGTGTTGTATCTGGATTTTGAGAAAGCATTCGACAGAGTGCCATTTGCTCGTTTGTTGCTGAAATTGGAGCATTACGGCGTGCAGGGGGCACTCCTGAGATGGATTGAGATGTTTCTTACAAAAAGAATTTTCCAGGTTAGAGCGAATGGTGCATTATCCGCTAAATTGCCGGTCTTGAGTGGTGTCCCGCAGGGGTCTGTACTGGGGCCATTGCTTTTTCTGGCATATATATCAGACTTAACAAGAAGTGCCAGGTACTACACATCGGAGCTAATAATCCCAGGACTCCATATTTCATCAATGGAAATGCCGTTAAATCTGTAAATCAGCAGAAGGATCTTGGTGTCATAGTAACAGCGGATTTGAAGTGGGAGACCCATATTTCCGCCACAGTGAAGAAAGCTAATAGACTGTGGTATCTGATACAGAAGGCTTTCAAATCGAGATCAAACTCTCTAATATTGCAATTGTATAAATTGTATCTCAGACCACTATTGGAATATGCCAACAGCGTTTGGTCCCCCTACTTCATTAAGGGCATAGAGGCATTGGAAAGGGTTCAGAGGAGATTCACTAAGCTACCTCATGCACTTAGCCATATACCATATGAGGAGCGATTGAGGCTTTTAAATTTGACATGTGTGTGACGAGGCGATCTAATTCAAACATACAAGATACTTAGTTGCTACTACTCGGTGGATCTCGATGTATTTCATCCCGCTAGAAATCCTAATCTGCGTGGCAATAGTAAGAAACAAGGAGAGATGTGCTAGACTTCCTCGGAAGAATTTTATAACAAACAGAGTTGTATATGCATGGAATTCATTACCTGAAGAGGTGATAATGGCGCAAACGGTTGACAGCTTTAAGAACAGGCTGGACAATTTCATGGAGGACCATGGCGATCAGTTGGTCCACTACTCGCTATAGAAGATTAGTGAGGATGACATCAATATTTCAAAAACCTCAAATTAGGAACTGAGCAACAGTTTCATCGGTTTTACCGTTTACTGTTTTACGACTAATAATAATAATATTCGAAAAAATACCTGTATAAGTCAAGAAACATTGATCTTGAACTTAGAACTTTTTTTTTAATTCTTGACTGAAATAATATTATAAATCAACAATATACATGAAACAATGGTGGGCGTTAGTTACAATCAATTATTATGCGTGCGTTATATATTATTATATCGTAATTTACTAAAGAAAATAGTCGACAATTGAAAAAAAGTATCGTCAAAACAAAATTAACAAAAAAAAAAACAGAAACAATATTTCTACCTTTTGCTATGTTCGTTTTGTACAAACGCAGACCTGTATAATATGTTTGTTACATTGTGTGCTTTTAATTTTCATTTTATATTTTATACCTTTAGGCGGCTCACTCGATAGATAGAGAAATTATTTTAGTTTCTCTATCGATAAGATTTATTTATTATATTTATTCTCAATAAGCAAATTATTATTATTATTCTAAAGTATTTTTATTAAATGAATTTTAAAGAAGTGATCGTTTTATCTGAGCTTGAATCGAGAAATGTATGCAGATGGTGTGAAGTATAATATTTATAAAATATAGTTGTTAATTACATAGTTTAGATCTGAGATGTTGAATATTATTGTTCATTGTTATTACATTTTATTATCTATGCTGGTACAAGCTATTTAAATTTTATAACACTTTGCTAAAAGCGTTTCAAATGTAAGTAAATTTACTTTTATCGCACCAACGTCGATTTAACTCAGGTGAGGATATTCTTCAGACTCTCTTGTATATTAGCAATAAATAAAGTTAAGTCCTAACTCTTACGTTATTCTTTAAAAATATCCAAAATTCCCCTTTACTTTTCGGAGATAACCCAAAGAGATATCAAACATCAATAAAGTCTAACTAAAAGCATTCCATAGTCACATCAGGTCTTGTAAAAAAAATATGTTATTCATATTTAATAACTAAACAAAGTTCATTCATAAAAAAAAAACTAAAATTATTAGAGTTGAATATGGCAATGTTAATAGAAAGTTTTCTTGTCTAGCAGTTTGCCCAAGTTATAGACTAGATGTTGTTGGATCAGCCTTTCATTGAATAACAGTGACTTTGGGACCCTGTTTAAAAGCTATTACGAGAAATTAACAGCAGTAAATAATTTTTTGAAATTTATGGTTTATTTAGTTTTAGATAAAAAGCACTTCTGTAAAATTGCATAACTTAACGGTGGCAGTTTTGTATCCAACGTGAAGTCGAAATATACAGAACGTTATGAAACGCCGAAAATTAAATTTCCTAAATAAGTGTGTAAATATATAGGGTATTTATTACCCACCATGTTAAGTTATGGGATTTTACAAAAAAAAATATTTTTATTTAAGGTTTTACAAATTCTTCTAAGAGAATTTAAAGGGAAATAAAACATAACAAATATTGTAATCTTCATATGTATTTATCCAACTGAATATCGCACAGTTTGGTTTTAAAAGCGGAATGGGGACTCGTGAAGCCGTTTTCTACCTGAATACTTTAGTACAAAACAGCTTAGACCAACGAAAAGACGTATATATGCTGTTTATTGATTACGAGAAGGCCTTCGACAATGTTAGACATGACACTTTGTTGAGACTTTTGCACAATGCCAATATTGACGCAAAAGATATCAGAATCATCCAAAATCTATACTGGAATCAAAAAGCCTGTGTAAGATTTGAGAAATCACTAACAACAGACGAATTTAAAGTTCTAAAGGGGGTTCGACAAGGGTGCATACTGTCACCAATACCATTTAACTTATACGTCGAAAATATATTTTCTGAGGCGCTGGAAGACTTAGAGTGTGGGATTAAAGTAAATGGTATACCAATTAACAACATACGGTATGCAGACGACACCGTAATCATTGCTGACAGTGAAGAGGACTTACAACTAATGCTGGAACAGATAAATACAGTTGGAAAGGGGAATGGTCTCAAAATAAACATACAAAAGACAAAGTACATGATAGTAAGCAGAAACTTTCCTCAAAATGCTGTGTTAAACTTGGAAGACCAACCTATTGAACGAGTGCAAAACTTTAAATACCTTGGAACCAACATAAATGAACAATGGAATCCCGAACAGGAAATTTGCTGTCGCATACAACAAGCGAGGCAAGCTTTCACAAGCCTAAGACCCTTTCTTTGCAACCTGACATTGTCCCTCAAATTAAGATGCAGAATGGTGCAGTGTTACGTCTGGTCCATCCTGTTATATGGAATGGAAACATGGACTCTGAAGATCCGGTCGATAAACAAGCTTGAGGCTTTTGAAATGTGGTGTCTAAGAAGGATGCTACGTATATCGTGGGTAGACCGAATTCGAAATGAAGACGTTCTTAGAAGGGCGGGATGCGAAAGAGAACTTTTCAACATAATCAAGAAGCGGAAAATTGGATACCTGGGCCACATACTACGAGGAGAGAAGTACAAAATACCACAGATAATTCTCCAAGGAAAAATTGAAGGGAAGAGAGGAGTAGGACGTAAACAGATGTTCTGGTTGAGAAACATCAAGAACTGGACAGGCATTAGCAATACGGGCGAGCTCTGTCACGCTGCGGAAGCAAGGACCCTTATTATGATGAGATAGTCGCCAACGCACTAGAAGTGTACGGCATTTTAAGAAGAAGACAACATGAAAATACAAATTTTACAAATACATAATTACATTGCAATGTAATTGCTTATTTCTAGCAAAACCAAAAGATCCTTTTGACTAAATATTGTAAAGTTATTAAACCTCAAAAAACAAAAATATATATGTATATCACATAATTTACTCTGTAATTGTACATGATGAAACCAGAGATATACAGGAGGGAGAATGAGCTTGACACATGCGCGAACTGCTAATATAGTAGGCCGCCATGTTCCACCATTGACAGTGGCGTATCGTCTTAAGGGGTGAAAATTTAGTAGGGAAAAAAGATTATATTATTTTTTTCCGAATTGTGACTACCAGTTTAAATATGCATTTTGTTTTATTTAAAATACACCAAATATTGATTAGTTTATTAAACTCATTTTCTGGACTTTCATTTCAAACATTAACAATAAATTTGACGATATTTATAGGAAAATGTTTACAGTTTTGTTGACTGCTAAAAAAGCAATTACAACAATGGTAGCTTAAACAAATTGTATTAATAAATTCCTATTCCTTTTTCAGAACGTAAGCTGGTGCTTAATTAGGATGTATCCGTTGGAATTAAAGGTTTTAGTTGTCCTGGTTGCGTTCCCTGTTTTGGCATTGTCGGACGTGTAAATTCTAAAGAAACTTGAAGTTGTACAGGAACAGAGTTTTTCTTCAACGTACGTAGTCCAGGAATATAACACAGACGTCGTCTCTACTGAATTTTTTAAGTCAAAAACATCAAGAAAATGACATGTTTCGGAGAAAAATCTCCATCTTGTACTAACGTGAAAATCATGCCAACGGCAGAGCCAGTCAGTTAAGAGCTCTGCCGTAAACTTAAAAGGCAATAAAAAAGAAAGCAATTTCCAAAAGGTCGACCATTTTATCAGAGTAAAAAAAAAGTAATTACTGGCTATTCCTACCTAAAATTCAACAGAAAGGATTTATTATTTACATTTTATAAACATTCTATTAAAAGACTTTCCTATATTAAAACAGCTATTGTTAAGTTAGTGCAGGCAACGAAATAAGGTAAAAAGGGGCAAAAAAACTGCATGTACTGTAAAACATAACGTTTCTGTTTTGATTGATGATCCGTAAATCAGAAAATGTAATACGAAAATGCAGCGTGCATAGTACTTGCACAGTTTAAGAGATAGCAAACAGAGAAAGATTAATTAAATAATAGGTGTTGTCAGCACTTCTGCTAATATACCTTCAAAAAGTCATTTATTTCTTTGCTTCATGATATAATATAACGTATATGGTTATCTTATTTTGTTTTGAAAACAAAAATATCAACAGTTTTCATCGACGTACAATAAAACATAATAATATTTTATTCGATAACTCTGATGTCGATTTCAAGTTGAGAAAGTCATCACCAAAGCTATTATAGCTTTTCTGTTGGAGTCTAACGTTACAACTAGACAAGACGGGCTTCTGTCCAAAAGAACAGTGATGAGAAGTCTTCTGTGTAGTGTCCAAGTCAAAATTTGCTGGTTTTTTCCTATGGATGTTGTGTATTTGGACTTTGATAAAGTCCCATTTACGCGACTGAGGGACAGTTTTGTGAAGTGGTAAAACGAATATTTCAATATTACTCTACGCCAAAGGTTGTACTCATTGAATTATCTTAGTTGAATTATGAAATAGGCTTTAGTACAAGGTTTTTTTCCAATTACAAAGATGAATAACTTGTTATATGTACTTTTAAAATATCCACTCCATATTCTACAAAGTTGTCTAACAGAACTAAACGAAGTAAATTGACGATACAGATAATATCATAATAAAGAACGTTGGGACTTAAGCCACAAATTAAGATAAAGATCGGTTATGACATTACATTTCCCGTAATTTAATGTAATTTTATTTTATTTTCGCTGGTGCTATAACCAACTTAACGCATATATCACTCGATACGGCTGTATAATAAAAATGCTAATTTTAAAATCTCTGTCATTTTTATAAATGTATACAGTAATTCAGCATAGTAATTGATACAGATTGTTTTTAAATATAGAAATGATGGAACATAGTTTTTGCAAAAGACATGCAGACATACTTACCTAAATCGTTTTATTTATGTGGTTATTTAATTTTAAATATATATTTATCTATTATTATTATTTTCAAGTGTGCAGTTCATATATCGTCACCAATCATAGCCGAACTAACAAATACTTATGTCAGTTCAAAGTGGTATCTTCCCTGAACAATAATAATAATTAAAGCATGCCCTTATTGTTCCAATTCCAATTGCAGGCCTATAACACTAAGTAGACTTTCAAAAGTTATCGAAATTGTAGTTTCTGATAGAATCTTTGGATTCCTAAGTGCCTGCAAAATTATAAGTAAGTGTCAACATGGATTTCGATCAGGTCTTTCAACGGAGACATGTACATTTGAGTTTGTGCAAAATTATGACTCACCGTTTTTATTTTTTTGGAGTTATGAAAATATTTATTTTGCTATTTGCCTGTCAATCCTGGACCACATCGGATCTATTCTGACATGGTTTCCTTGGACATGAGAACTCGCAATTATAATAATATATTGTACAATAAATTGTACATTTTGTAAATAAATAAAAATAAAAAGAATGAGCATAAAACTTTTAAGAGAGTCTACTTTTCACTAACGTTCTTGAGAAATTACAACTTAATCAAAAAAAAATAGTTTCAAATATTGATGTTGATTTTTATATAATTGGGGGAGAATTGGAAACACAAAATATAAATTATTTAAAAAAACAAATTATGTACTAATGAATAACAGTTTGAGCTTTTACTTGGTGAAATATTATTTTCAACAAAAATATTAAAAATAAAATAAATATCTTGAAACCTACATACCAATGCAACTGGATATTCGTAAAAACCCTGAATAAAATCCCCACCACGTATTTCTGATAATGGCATAGTATGATATACCCATGGGCGTAGTCAGGGTTGGGGTAGGGTGGGGCGCTTGCACCCCCTAGACGGACCCTATTAAAAAATAATAGTGGCTGCTTAATAACCAAATATTCTGCATTTTTGCAACCAGTTGTAAATGTTTTGCAGGCAAAAAATTTGAGAGTTACAAAAATGGACAAACGCTTCGTGCAAATCCTCCAGCAGGTTCTGGTACCGAGATCTTTCATAATTCTGTATCTGGATTCATTGATAATGTCTTTAGGACTGCGATTCTCTAATGAAAATCTGCCAGCCTACGAGTTGCTTTCATTACACCCTAATATTGCTATATTGCTTTACCATTTGCCGAGTTTTTAAAAGAAGTTGCTACTACAACTTAAACGAGACTCTGGCTGAAGTGGAAATATGTGAAAATAACTCGGAAGAAATAGAACTAGTTGAACTAGTTAAAGAAGCGCAATGTTTTTACCCAGGCACTAAAAAAGCGCTCAAAATTTCACTACCGCAACCTTGCACTACCTGCACAATAGAAAGATCATTCAGCACCTTGCGTTGCGTAAAAACTTGGTTACGGTCAACAATGTTGGAGCTACGGCTTGTTGGACTTTGCATGATGAGCGTCCATCGATTTAAACGCGTAGCATCAGTTTGAAAAAGAAATTTTGTCCAAGTTTAGCTAAAATAAAATTCTTGTGAGTTATGAACACAACATTTTTTTTAATCAATTTTTTTATGTTAAGATGAGTTTCCTTGTTTTCTTGCCCCACTTTGGGGAACACCCTTGCTACGCCCATGGATATACCTACCTAATTCGCCATTTATGTAGACTCTGGCCTCTATCAACTATTTTAAAGCAAATCTTAACATGCATTGTAGAAAAGCTTTGGGTTCTAAATGTCTGAAGAGATAACATTGTCAAGTTCACTTTCTCCAGAAATAATTTACAAATAACTTTGATCTAAGTAAACTGATATATCTAGCCACGGTATGATTTTAATTCGTAATTCCTGCAATTTTCACAACTTTTTTAGCGAATGTAGAGATGCGACATTTCGTAGAACTGCGCCTCTGGTTCTATACATATTTAAGGTGTTGGAGTAATTTATTACGGAGCACACCAGTTCCTTATATTGATAATAAGAATAATAATAATAATTCTCATTGTAATTGGCGAGAACCATAAATTATCTGCTGCAATGGAATAAGGTGTCAGGAATATATCTGAATATAATATAAAACAAGCCACAGTCAACCCAGATTGTTATAACACACCTTACTTTTGCTTAATGAGAGTTTAATATGTTTATGTGCTTAAAATACCATCAGCAAACTAAGTTTTAATAGTTAAGGATTTTAATTTTTTTAAAGCAGAATTCACAAGCATTTTCTAGTTATTTTGATAGCGTTTATGTTGATCTTGTTGTACTAACCAATCATCAAATTCTCGTAATCAACATAAACTGATTTTCTATGTAAAGTCGATTACTGAAGATGACGTAGACTCAGCTATATAGGTAAGCTGAAAAACAAGAGGTGTTTGGGCTCTGACCTTATACGTAGGTTCGTCTTAAAGCGTTGTAAAGATGTTTTAGTTAAACCACTAACTGTTATATTTAATTTATCATTGAAAAAGCAAATATTTCCTTGCTTCTTAAAATATCACCAATTTTCAAAAATGGAAACCGAGAACATATTACAAATTATAGACCTATAGCGGTACTATCTAACATAGCCATCTTATTATACTCAGTCAAAAACTCAATTACTATCGTAAAACCTACTAGATTTTGTCAATTTCGCAACAGATATCCAGGCTGTGGCAATTTACACCGATTTCGCAAAAGAGTTCGACACCGTAAACCACAATCTGATAAATTGTGTTCATTAATAAAATCCTATTTAAATGACACACCCCAGTACGTCTCAATTTTGGGCACCAATTCTCACACATTTATTGCGAAATCAGGAGTACCAAAAGGAATCACACTTGGTCCTATTCTATTTTTCATATACATAGATGACATAACTCAGGTTATAAAGTTTACTGAATGTTCGCTATTTGCCAATGACTTAAAGATATATAGTAGCATTCCAAATCCACTTGATGCTATTGCACTCCAAAGTGATCTTGATAACCTCAAAAATTGGTCTGAATCAAATCTCCTTCTGTTAAAATCACAATGAAATTCGAATATACCCCGTAAGGGATCTCGGCGTTCTGTTCTACAGTAAGCTTACATTTTCTGAGCATATCATCTCCATAATGAATCAATGCTATAAAAACTGTAAATCATTTCAAAACCAGAGAACTCTTACTGTTTTATATAACGCTAATGTACGATCAAAGCTAGAATACTGTAATACAGTATGGTCACCTCTATATATACAAAATATATAGTAATGATAGAAAAAGTACAGAAAAAATGTATTCGTGGGTCCTTCTACGATGACCAATCTAACCACTTTCCTGCAGGATGTAATTCCGGCTGTCGGTCGAGGTTTGCAAGTCGACCCAATCTATACTGACTTTTCCAAGGCGTTCGATAAGATTGATCATTCCCTGATTCAACAGAAGGTGTGCGACATTGGCTTCAGGATCTGATATCTTTTTTTCAGTCCTATCTGGGAGCAAGGCAACAATTTGTTGAATACAATGGATTCAGTTCAAGTTCATTCACAGCCTCAAGTGGAACTCCACAAGGCAGTACGTTGGTTCCTCTTCCCTTTGCAATATTCGTAAACGATATTGGCTCTGGTTTCAATAGCAATTATCTGTTGTTTGCGGATGATTTAAAATTGTATCGCACTGTTGCTTGTGAAAACGATTGCGCACAGCTTCAAACAGATCTGTGTCTGCTCTCAGAATGGTGTGATCTAAATAGACTTCCTCTGAATCTGAACAAATGTAAGTCGGTGACATTTACAAGACGTAAAGATCCGTTTTTGCAAAACTACACCATCTATAATTCAAATTTGGAACGCTGCGCTTTAATCAAAGATCTTGGTGTATACTTGGATGGTAATTTATCTTTCAACTACCACATTGAACAAGTTTCTGCTAATGCTTTGCGAATGTTAGGATTTATTTTTAGACAGACCAGAGAATTCAACAACATGGACTGCCTGAAAAGTCTCTATTTCGCCTTTGTTGTGTCTGTTTTGGAAATCGCTACAATCATTTGTATTGTGTTCATATACGGAGATTGGAGAGTATCCAACGTAAGTTTTTAAAATATTTGTCATTTAAAATTGATAGATATTTTCCTGCTCGTGGGTGTGATCACGGCCTGTAACTGACAAGGTTCGGATTTCGGCCGTTAGCCGAGTGACGCATCTTCGCATCTCAGATCTTTCTTTTTAAGTTGATCAACAATATGTTGGATTGTCCTCGGTTGCTTCAGCAGCTATGGTTTCGTGTCCCTAGGGTTCACTCTAGAAGCGCTAGTTTATTTTGGGTGCCACAGATTCGTTCTAATTATGAATCTAAAGCACCGCTATTTCGGGCTTGTAAATACAGCAACCGATTAGTCATTAATGAAAACGTTATTTTTTTTAATGTATCGCTTGATTCTTTTAAGAAAAGTTTAGAGACATGTTTGCGGGCTACTGATTTGGATTTGGTTTGATGAATTATGTTCATGTGTTAATTATTTATTGTTATTATTAATTGTTCTTGTAATCCTCCCAATTTTTTTTCATTTTGATGCGTGTATTATTTCCTTTTTTGTATTTTTAAGTTAGTTCTAAATTGGGTATTTTTGTATGCTAATGCTATAGGCAATTGTTTTTGTTTATGTAACATTTTGTCTTGTTATTGGGTAGCAATACCTGTTAGACAATAAAGAGATTATTATTATTATTATTATCTGATTTCACTATCCAAAAAGACCATACACGTTAAACTACCACACAAACCTTAGCAATTATAATCTAACTTCTCTATTTAACGAAGAATATTGTCAAGTACACTGTATTTGTTTAAACCGGGTGGCCTCGACAGGATCATACATTGACAACCGACGAAATGCATCTGTGATGAGCGCGATCTAAAGTTGGAAGGGTGACCGTTTGGGGGGTTTATTAAAAACGGACCTGACGGTGGTCCATCTAGGTTGTAGAATGATAGTGAGTGCAGTATGGTCCTAAAATGGTACAATAAGGTTGAAGTCGAGGACCAGAAGGATGGAAAAAAACTATTATAACAATTTCAATCAATTTAAGTTTAGTTAATTTTAAGTTTAGGTTAAAGTTTACACAAAACAGTGTAATCGGGTCTATAACTGTATCTGTTTTTTACATAAAAATAAAAAAGTAAAGAAAATAATACTTCGTCAACCAGACCATCCTGTGGTGATACAGAATGACACGATCCTAGGCCGGACGCATATTTTTCCCAGTTAACAACAATTTTGAAAAAGATATACACGCATAATATAGAAATTTACATAAAAATTTAATTAGACTCGACCCAAACATGGGTTTTATAATGCTATTAAAAAGATAGCGGAATCAAACTAGTTGTTGGTTTGTCGCTGGATAAGTTGTTTTATTTATTATTGAAATAAATTCCAACACTTTATCTTTTGTGTGAATTGTTCAAAAAATATTTTATTATTCCATATCACGATTTTTCGAAGCGACTGAACGGGTAAATATATGTATTATTATAATAATCACTCTTCTATGTTGGTCAAAAAATCGCCTAAAGTCACAAAATATACATAACATGCGTTCTGCATAATATGTGTTGTGCAATTTACAAACCGCCAATCGTCCGAAACACTTTAATTAACAATTACCCGATGGTTTCTCTTAGTTGCTAATCTGAAAGCAATTAAACGTTTTGTGGAAAACGTATTTATACAGCTCCAGTAAATACACGGAAGTAAATCTACACACCGTTTTAATTATTTTGCTTGTAGTTACTGATATTTGACTAATTTTAGTCCTTTAGATAAAATTATTTGTGTAAATTTTTGTTTTGACTTCACTAACACAAAAAAGTAGTTTTTTCGGAAAATCGACTTGTAGCGACCATTATTCTTGCGCCACACTGTATGTATTGTATTTTAGTCTGTAGGTACTGTGGTAACCATTTTTCTTGTGCCACACTGTATATACAAGGTGTTGCTAAAAAACTTGGCCAAAATCCTGAGCGAATTGGGGACATCTAATCATGAAAAACACCTAAATTGTAATTTTTCGAAAAGATGACTGCCTGAGGACGATTTTTTTGAAATATTTTCGAAACAAGTACAGATGCATTAATAAAATGTAGCATATTTATTCACCTAGTTAAATGTCGTAAACTGACATGAAATTTAATAAAAAAGGATGACCATAGGCGAGTAAACGGGGGGGACCCTTGCCTTACTTATAACATAACTTTTTTTTCTTGTGACTTTTATTCATTTTGTGTCAAAACTGTGATAAAATAAAGTTTTCTACATAAACAAGGCATACTTGTTTTATCTCGAAAAACCTAAAGGTTTTCGAGAAAATCGAGTTTGAAAACTGGTTCTTAGTAAACAGCATTAATAAAATTATTGAAATACAGGTTGCTAACGAAAAGTTTTCCACTACGGCACTGAGATCTGAAGTCTTCACCAGCAGTACAACCTAAACATAAACATTGTGGTGAAATATGTTCTCATATCAGGAGTTGAATGCATAGATATCCAATTAGGAACCTGTTTGCAACTTTCAGTGTGCTGTTCAGTTTTTGCTAGCAACCTTGATCACTATAGTGAATGCCGAATCTTAACCCACTCTTAAAGTAATCGTTCATTTAAAATGCTTCCAGTTAAATAAATTCTGGCTGCAAAATGAGAGCATTCATGTCGTTTAAGGAGCAATCAATTCTTAACTGCTGATTCTATAATAATAAATGGCCCTCAGATGGGAAAATAACATGGTATTTGTCCTTGAGAGGACCTATTCTTTGTTTATAGCAGCCAGGCTCAATAACACTTTTAAATGTATGTCAGAAAACTGTTTAGGTATATTTTATATAATTTGATGTCTCATTAAATTCAATTATGTATAATATTATTGAATCGGAATGCGTAGGATTTTAAAATATTGTAATAATTTAAAGGTACCTATGTTTTTATGTATAAAATCCATTTTTAAATTGCCTATGCCTTAATTTGGTTTAAAATACGCGTATAATAATAAAAATACATGTCTTTAAGTAAATTGAGCAAATTTAATATACAGTGTGTCCTAAAACTTATACGCGGTTATTTTCACAGGATTTTAGAGCCACTGGGAATTATTAGGCGAGGCAAAGTTACTCCCGACGTTTACCAGCGGTAAATTTCATCAGACTGTAGCTAACATTATTGTGCAGCCACTGATGTCTGATTTGTGTTGGTTTGAATTGCGTATTTTACGTTGAAATATGGTGAAAAACTGACAAAAGACAGCAGATTGTATCTAATTGTTTTCGCCTAGTACGAGAATCACGGGATGTGTCTTGTCCCCGCTTTTGTTCAACCTGTACTCGGAGGCGGTCTTCCGGGAAGCATTGGAAGATGCGGAGATCGGTATTAAAGTCAACGGAGTGTGGATTAATAACATACGTTATGCTGATGACACAGTGCTCATCACTGATAACATGCCAGACTTACAAAGACTGATCAACACAGTCGGTCAACATAGCAGATTGATATGTCTAAACATAAACACTAAAAAGACGAAGTTTATGATAATATCAAGGAACCTAAATGCGTTTGAAGACTCACAGTTAACATTCAACGCAATGCGCGTAGACAGAGTGAACAAATTTAAATACTTGGGCATGTGGTTATCTGAAGACTGGACCTCTGATATCGAGGTCAAGAGTCGCATCGAACAAGCCCAACAAGCATTCCTAAGACTGAGGAGAGTATTTAGTTGCTCGGACTTCGATCTTGATCTGAGGTTGAGATTCTTAAAGTGCTATGTGTGGTCAGTACTTCTCTACGGGATGGAAGGTTGGACCCTTAAAGTCAACAACATTAACAAATTGGAAGCGTTCGAGATGTGGCTTTACCGCAGAATGCTCAAGATACCGTGGACTGCAAGAATAACAAACGTAGAAGTTCTGTCCAACATCAACAAAGAACGTGAACTGTTAACCACCATAAAAAAGAGAAAGACTTCATATCTGGGGCACGTCATGAGGAACAAGAAGTATGAGTATTTACAGTTGTTGATCGAGGGTAAGATAGAGGGCCGTAGAGGGATAGGAAGGAAGAAATTGTCCTGGTTGCGGAACATAAGACAGTGGACAGGAATAAATGACATACAGACCCTAATTCACACCGCAAGAGATAGAGAGGAGATGGAAAATGTGATCGCAAACATCCATTAGTGGATAGCAGCCGAAGAAGAAGAAGAGATTTAAAAATTTCAGACAAAAAGACTAACCGTACTCGTTGACGATCTATAGGGCTTTAAATTTAGAAATACAAAAAGAAAATGAGTTTTTATTTGTAATTATTAAAGTACTTATAAATGTGAAATGATTTACAAATTAGCCCATTATAATCAAATCTGTTCTACCCTTGTAAACCTAGGTATCGAGTAAGGTCCATGGCAATTTTTTAATCAATAGTTTTTGTCACTTTTAATCGTGACAACCATAGGTTTCTCAAATATTTTGAAAAGAAAAACGTCCTCTTCTATAACATGTCGCGATTATAGGCCATGAATCATATTAGGGATGTCTTTCATAAACAAAAAGCCAAGTTAATCTAGAAATAATTGATATTTCACTATATCAATTACGTACATAATTAATTATAATGATTAAAACCTTTTATGTTAATACTTCAAACAATAGAGTGTAAGGTTAATTGTACCTGTAATTTGGGCACAACAAAACAAGATGATTATTATATAGTTAACAAAATGGGTCATTGAAAAATGTCTCACATTATTCTAGATTTATTAGTTCATTTATAAATGTTTAGAACAGGTGCAGCTTCCTGCGATTATTGCAATTTGACGAAAACTGTTTATTTAATTAAATACATACCTACCTTTCCTTACCTGAAGATCTGACCTACTGAAAAAAATTCTTATGAATTCGGCATTGTCTTATTTTTTTTAATAGAGTTTTGTACTTAATGTATACAGAGTGTCCGCGCGTATTCCTGACATACAATTACAAAACAAAAAAACAAAACATTTCCATTCATTCTGAATTAAACATTCAATTTCATTATAATGACTGGTCTTTAATTAAAAATTTATACGTTCTAGGCCGCATTTTTTAACCAATCGAAACCAAACTTGGTTAAAAAATTGGCTAGGTCAATGTCTCGCTTGAGTTCGTTGACAGTTGAAATCGGAAAGTTAATTTTAAAATGGCGGCCTGTCAAAGTTAAAACTTTAAAAAAAGCATATTTTTTCCATTGTTCATAGAAAATACCACTGTTACATATCAAATCATAGAGCACTAAAATTTCTACAATGTTTATATGTAAAGTTTTTCATCGCTTTAAGATAAGTCAAAAAATAAAAAAACCATGATCACCCGCTACACCTGTAATTTGACAACACCTGGTGAAATAACAATTAAACCGTACTTACGTATGTATTATAGTATAATGGTATGTCAGTTAAAACAACTGTCAAGATGATTTTGGTTATATTTTTCGTCTGCCTGCGCTTAAACAGAGTATCGCTCTTTTTATTTTTTTTCATAGATGGCGCTACTGTTAGATTTCCAATAATAACACGTTTTGTGGTAGTTTTATCTATGAAAAAAGTCATTGAGAGTTATAAAAAAAAATTAAAAAAAAAAGTTTCAAAAAAAATTTAAAAAAAAATCAAAAATAAAATTAAAAAAAAAAATCAGAAAAAAATAAATAAATAAAGAGCTGGGATTCGAACCCCTAACCTTTCGCATGCGAAGCGAACGCCCTATTTTAATTTTAATAATATAGGTCCCAACTACCTAACTGGTGAAATTTTAAATGGAACACATACACCCTGTATAAAAATTTATGAGCCCATTCTACCTAAAAATACTGTGAAACTTAAAAAAAAATATATAAAAAACGTCAAATTAAAATTCTTTATGAGCTTATAGTTTCACCTCTAAAAAATCTTGAATTGAAATCTAAAAAAATTACAAAAATACTGAAAATATTACTTTTCTGTCCTTAAAAAAATAAACATATCTCTCTATTTGAAAATCGTTGGTGTTCAATTAACGTTAACGTTAATAGCGGCGGACGTTATTTTTTAGGACTACCATATCTCTCTATTATGGTTCGTTGGTTTGTCATAATTTGGCAGTATTTTTTTCTAACGTTGGTGTTACTTATTTTAGTTTAGTTGACCCTTCTAGTTCACGTCATAATTTGGTTTTGGGAAGATGTTTTTTCTAACGACAGACAAATTGCTTGTGTCAAATAGTTTATTATTATTTTCTTTGTTTACATTAATAGCCTAAGAGTTTTCGGCATTATTTTTATGTTAAAGATCCATTTCTATCAACATGTTGTATATTGTAGTGTTTATAAAATGGTTATTCCATATAGTTGTTTTTAAAATAGAAATGAATTTCCCCTTGCGATAATGAAATATAATAATTATACTCCACAGTGCACGGAATCAGCGTACTGAGTATCACGTAAAGTTTCAAAAGAATCATAGGCATACTTTCCTCATAACGTCCAAGGTGAATACTCTCTGACTAACAGTTGAAAAAATCTGGGGTGTAAGTTTTTTCCGGACAACCTGGTTACATTCAATAAAAACTAATATCTAAGTCATAATAATTTATTTCAGCTAATTAAAAATAAAAAGTCGTTTTTATCATATAAAGCGTTTAGTTCCGTTACAATATCATCCCACACGCCTTAATCGTTTTTATGACATTTTGTCTTTTTTAAAGAATACATGCAAAATAAAAAAAAAACAATCACTACCTATTATATTGTTATTATAAAATTATAATCAGCTGATATTTATTTTCTGCTCCTACGTGGCCTGTCCTTAAACGGAAAATTCACATAACCTGTTGTTTTGTTACTTTTACAGCATTATTTTCGAAAGTCTGTTCTGGAAATAATAAAATATAAAAACCTAACTAACCACTTTTATATAAGTAAAAATGACTCATAAAAATCCAATTACATCAGAAGCTATTTTATTTCAGCAAATAAATAAAAATATCTTCGTCGGAAGTCTTATAGGCATTGATAATGAGTGGATTCCCACTGTGCTAGTGCCCGCACTAGTTTTGTGATGAATTCAGTTGGATGCTTATTTCTCATACATAGAGAGCCGTAACTACGAATATTGGTAAATAGAAACCGTCAGTTGTGTAACGTATATTGAAAATAACATATATTTCCTACGAGTAAGTCGTATATGTGAATGTCCTGTAACGTATATCCTCATCCTTATAGTATAGGGTTTTCCAATAAGAGTGATATGATTTCTTTTAAACAAATACATAAAAATAATACTAATAATAATAATAATAAATACAATAAAATAAAATTTCGAACAGACATCCATAATATCAACATTCGTTTTCCTAATTCACTAAATATACCTATTCACAAAACAGAAATATTCAAGAGGTCTTATTCTTATACCGTCTCTAAATGCGTGAATTCTTGGACCAATGATTTAAGGAATACTTTTTCAAAATGTGCTTTTAAAAGAAAATTTAATACAATCTTACGATCTTGATTTCTTTTTTTTCATAATGAGGTGGAATGACATATCAAGCTTAATTAATAAGTATCATTTTGAAGATATCTTATATAGATTGTATGCTAAAAATATTTACTTTATTTTACTGTAATGTTTAGTGAGTGTGATTTTTCTTTTGTATTTGTTTGTATTTATTAACAATGGGTTAGCTGAACAGACGGTTATATGCATAAATGTGCATAGCACCGTACTGAATCTCGCCCAATTGCGTATATATATATAAAAAAATAATTTACTTGTTTGTTAAATATGCAATAAAAGACCTTTATTATTATTATTATTAAAACACACTTGTTGTTAAGGAAATTCAAAAGTTTTTTTATTGGATGTAAAGTACAATCGATACAATTAAGTTCTAAATAAAACGTCCTTCTGCAGGAACGAACTCGATGAACCCAATTTTCCAGCACTTTTTCCACTAAATCAAGTCGTATGTCATGAATGGGACGTTCAATATTGACTTGTAAAGCTTGAAGAGTGTCTGGTTTATTTCGAAAGACCAATGACTTCAAATAACCCCACAAGGGTCCACGGTGGTCCAATGGCTTCAGTTCTTGAGTGAGAACAATTTTATACGGATGCAAACCCAAATCCTTTCTCAAAATTCGCCAGGTTGTGCTTTGAGACAGTCCCGATTGTTGAGAACGTCTTGGAATCGAAAAATTGCGGTCTTCAGCAACACTTGCCTGAACGGCAGCAATATTTGCGTTACTTCGGGCGGTTCTTTGTCTTATTGGCACTTGAACATTATGTAAAGAAAATGTACGCTCAAAATTTTCAACAATTCGACGAATAGCGAGCACACTTGGACGATTATTACGACCATACACTCCAAACAAAAATCAATTAGAAGAGGAATATAACAGAAAGAAGCAAAATAAATTGAAAAAAATGGCAAATGTGAAAAAAAAATATTTGCAACCCCAAAGTATTAAAAAAGCATAAGCAATGGAAATGTGACTCTACCTCTGAAGACACTTTTTGTCTAATCTGTGGGGAACCGTACATTAATTCACGTTCAAAAGAAACATGGATTCAGTGCACACGCTGTAGATATTGGGCTCATGAGGATTGCACTAACAAAGATCCGTTTTTTATATGTCGAAATTGCAATTCAGATGATGAACTATGAACTATTAGACCATGTCACCCGTAACCCCAACGATGTCAAAACTAACCCCAAACTGGGGTTAGTTGTGACAGTTGGACATACTTTCATATTTTGTAATTATATTTTTTTGGATTTGTGTTTAGTTTAAGATTTTTGCATTTTTAAGTTAAGAAAATATTACAGAATAAATGTTAAGTAAAACTAAAAACGCAATTTTATTTGCAAAAAAAAAATAATAATTAACAAAAACTGGCACAACCAACCCCGGTGTCCCCTATTCACTTAAATTTTCAAAACAATGGTATGGTTACTTTTTCCAAAACTTCTAAGGTACCATCGACCAGCAATCACCCTGTATGTTTCACTACACAGTGGCTTCTTCGGACGTCGAGTCATAACGAAACTACTTAAAAAATATTTTCAAAATTTCAGGAAATTCCACAATCATCAAGCAAATAACACAATATTAACTATAAATTAAAACAATGAATAAAAATCAAAATAATTCATTAAAATTGCGATTAACATAATACAGATCCGACCCTTCAATAACCTGATACCTTTGTTGTCGATTACGCCAGTGATAATAGATAAATTATTGTTAGTACACATTTTTAAAATGCGAAACGAGTGAACGTATTATGTTTACGCCTGTGTGAAGCGGCTCTTATCTTTATATGGAACTAGATCCACTTTGGAAATAATAATTAATGTCACAGATATACCTATTTATGATGAATATAATCACGCAATCACAGTATGCCGTGGTTTAGCAATAAACATATTATAAATAACAAAAAGGATAAGGCGTAATTTTGTTGTAATCCTATTGGTTGTACAATATCGCATCCATAACAGAGGAAGGAGATCAAGTAGGCGATATGGGCACAGCCTTCTCGCCTTATATGCAAAAAATATTCAACAGCTTATATTTTTTATTATTTTTTTAACTCATTTCATTGTGTTTAAATAATTATTCGGCTTATTATAATATTTGACTTGTTTAAGTTAAACACATTTATATGGCAGCCATTTGTTGCGACGCGGTATTATTTCCCCGATAAATATTTTAAAGAAATTGACTACAGGCCGTAGTTAAGGAGTTACGGGCAATAGGTAAATAAATCAGGTGATGTTTTATTCCTTGGATATTTTTTATTGCTTACATAAATTAATTGAAGGTTTAGTTTAAAATGTTTCCCTGCTGACTCACAACACAGCTGTCTGAAGAGTATCTGGGTCATCTAGTATGAATGCATAATATTTTGAATTAGCTCATGTCTGGTTTGTGGTTGATTTGAATATAGACCTCTCATGTGTCCTCAATGATAACAGTCAAGAGGCGTCAGGTCTAGCGCCCTCTAAGGCCAGAGAACCGGACCTCCTCTTCCAATCCACCTATTAACAAAGTCAGGAAACTTCCGCTGATATTACCGCACTGTCGCTCTCGGATTTCCGTTACAGTAGCCATAAATAAAGTGAATATCGGTATATTCTTGATTTTAAAACGTATCCATGTCAAATCAATCGTAAAATTATAACCTCAAAAAATATAATCAATGTCACCATAACAGCACACCATAAAAACAAACAGCATTCAGAGTCTCCGGTTGCGAGGCGTCATGCGCATCTCGTCGCGCATGCCGCCATTATAGGAGAGAACCTGTCAATAATCGCATAGACGTAGGTAGATACCGTTCACTCCTGTGTTCAGTATAGATATTAGTAATACACAATGTTTCCAAAGGATATTGTTTTGCGTTTATATATAAGAATTCGGATTTAGTTGACTTTAAAATATGTTAACAGAAATTTTTAAAAAATTCATTAAAACAAATTAATTATATGGTGGAATTTGTAATGTTTATTTTAGTTTAGTGTTCTACGTCAAAGATTCTACTCATTGATTATTTATTTTATGTAGTTTGTTTATATAATTGTATACTCAAATTTTTTGACAGGCTTAACTGCCTATAAAATTCTGTTATTTTGTATCATCTGACAAAAATCACCCAATCATGACAACATTTAGGAGTCGTAGTAGTATTTATTTCAATCATTTAAATATTTACAATACTGGTGCTTCAAACGACGCCTAAGTTTAAAATAAACTATGAACATACATGTATTCTATCAGTTACATATTATTCCCTTTACCTTAATTAAACAGAATCAGTGCTCTAAATTATTTCCACAATATTTATAATAAATATTACTCTATAATAATTAAAAATAATCATATAATTGTAATACAAAATACAAAACTATTAATAGAAAGAACATAATCGATGAGTAGAACCTTTGGCGTAGAACACTAAACTGACAATCGTTTTACCACTTCACCAAAACACTTCTTTTAAATCTCGACGCGCGTTTCGCTAACAATGTTAGCATCCTCAGGAGAGAATTAAAACTGAGAACTGAGTTTTAATTCTCTCCTGAGGATGCTAACATTGTTAGCGAAACGCGCGTCGAGATTTCAAAGAAGTGTTTTGGTGAAGTGGTAAAACGATTGTCAGTTTAATAGAAAGAACGATTAAAATAGAGAAAAACATTTCCACATCCTCAAGGATGTTTTCAATCACTATGACCCACCACAAACATTTTTGAAATTGACAGCGACATTATCATGTACTTAATTATTTTTAGTACGGACCTGACTTCTCTCCTAAAATGGCGGCGTTACGTCACAGTTTGAAATTATTTAGTTCGAGGTGCCGACGTGGACCCAGAATGCTGTCGTGACAGTATGACGATAAAATTACATAGCCTACCATATTTATTAAACCAAGTGTATCGACTTATAAAATTGTCCAAGGTATACAACCTTAAGGATGGCGATCGAGTCACGGGACAACCTGTATTTACTATACTCTCTGTTCTATATCAGTAAACACTATATTATTACAGAAGCATCCTATAACTGAAGAAATAAAACTTCAAAACTATATTTTTACACCTACTTATTGTAATTTATGTTTATCAAAATTCGACAATCTCAAATATGACGAAAGTGTGTTGAAAGTGTATAGACTATACCAGCGGCGCACCGAGGGGGGGGGATATAATAATAGACTGGAAGCACTTTAGATTTTTAATATAACGTGTCGAAGAAAATTGAGAAAGCGTTGAAGGGTCATGCAAAATATTGTTTTTAGAATTTCGTAAAGAAACTCGGAATTTTTTATCATTCAGACTTTTTTTACAGAATTATTACTATTCTGACTTTTTTGCAGTTTTCTGAAATTAATAATTAATTTTGCAAAAAAAATAATTAAAAAAAATAAAAAATATTTTGCTTTCTTAGATAAAAGTCTTAAAGCGTAAAGCTGTTTCTGTAATATTCTCAGTGCGCCACTGGACGACACCGAAAAAGCAGAAGATTGAAAGACTCGTTTTTTTTTCTATTATGCTAATCCGTTTATTAAGATAATATATAAAATTAACGACAGAGCAATTCCATTAAAAGTCAACCATTAGAAGAGATAAAAATTGACCAAAACTACATGTAAATATGCGTTAGGTATAGAAATATCTTAAGGAGCCTGTCAACTTATTTCTAATTCTAATATATATTAGTTATTAACAATACACTGAAAAAAATCTATTCGGAATTCCGGTATGTGCTGTGTACGTATAGGATGACCCATCTGTTGGTTTCTTTTTATAAACTCCTTTAAATATTTGAAAATTTATTTACGAAAATACAACTTTTAGTTATTTATAACAAAAAAACAATTTCAACAATGACAGCTACGGATGGATTGTTTAAGTATTCCATCATATTGAGCTAAGCTTTAAGTGCGTGAATCTTTTTTAATTTCAATTTCAATTAGTTGGTATTTCGTATACAATTGGCATGTCAAGATTCAATTAAACTTACAACAATTATAAATTAAACTAAATTCAAGATCAAAAACATTAAAAAAAATATCAAAACATTAAAAAAATATCAAAATCATTAAAAAAATAACAAATAAAGAATAATACCGAATTCTTCTTCTTAAGACGCCCTCTCCTTTCGAAGGTTGGCGATCCACATAGCTAACATTATTTTGGACACAGCAGCTCCAAAGATTTCAATGGAAGTGCACGCAAACCATCTTCTGAGGCCTTTCAACCAGGAGTTCTGGCGTCTACCTATAGATCTTTTCCCGAATAAATAACAATATTACTTAAAATTTACAAGAAGTCACAGCATAGTGGAGCAATGCTCAACAAATTCCTGCAGCGTGTAAAAACCATTTACAGCCAAAAATGATTTTAAATTGCTTTTAAATTTAAGTGGTCTTAATCGTCTTAGGGAACTTCAAAATGCTTATATCCCTGTGCGGGAAAGTAAAATAGTTAAAACAAGTAGGTACCTATATCAAATTAGTTTGAATGTCACACCTCAGTTTGTCAGCCCCCTCGAAACCATAGTCATGGACCCGCCAGTGGATCTATATAAACCACTATAACATTGGAAAAAGTAAGAATAAAGCACTTCCCGCCGTAGGCTTTGACTGGTATAGAAATATATATAGAAAATATTGTAAAGACGCCGTTTTTGACTAAGAAAGAAAAAAAGCTAAAGTGCTTATTATCATTGAAGAAATAGTACGACTGGAGGGTATCTCAAGCTAAACGAGATACTCGACTTGCAGTGTTTTATAATATATAACATTAAAGCGTTAAATAATAAATTATTATTGAGAATTAGAAATATGTACACATGTTTTATGATACTATTATTACACTAGAAATTATATAGAGTGAGTCAACTATTTGGCAAAAATATTATAAATACAAAGATTTTGGGCCAATGTTCTAAACTTTTTTGATTGGCAAACCCACCCCCCAATTATTATGAATGCTGCTAAAAGTATATTTTTTTTACCTTTCCTAAAATTTTCAAAAACACAACTAAAATATTTTGTTTAAAAAAACAAGGGCACCTGAGAATTCGTGGCTTGCAGGGCTTTCATCATCTTCCAAGATATAATTGAAATTACAACAGTCTCTCGGATTGGGGTAGTTTGTGAAAAAATAAGGGTATAAGTTCATATAAAGTTTTGTCGAATCTGCCTTCGCTGCAGAGCTAAGAGCCCTTAAAGCCTAGACCTGAAATTCAGTTTTTTAATTATAACTTTTGAAGCCTCGTGTAAATTAATGCAATTTTAGTATAATTTACACATTACATTAAGGCCGCAGGGGATTAAAGTCCGGTGATCGAGGAGACCAAGCGACTGGTCGTGCTCGTCCTAACCAATTGTGGCACTGTTCGGGTAAAAGGGACGAGGCTCTATCATGCATGAACCACAGGTTTTGCCGAATTCCTAAAGGTAGATCTTTTAACAGTTCTGGCAAGTTGACTTGGAGGAACCCCAAATAAAGTTCTCCGTTTAACAAATGGTCCAAGGAAATGCTCTCCAATGATTCCGGCCCACACGTTAATGGGATCAAATTGGTGCTGATAATGCGTCACAATAGTAGCATAATGATTTTCTTTTGCCCATACATGCGCAAATTATGAGAGTTTATGATGCCATTTTTTGGAAAATCGGGCTTCGTCCGTAAAGAGAAGTAAACCAATAAAATTTGCATCGTTTCTGTGGTGTTCTAAATTTGAAAATTCCATCCTTCGAGGACGATCTTCAGGAAGAAGCGCCCGGACTTTCTGCAGATGATAAGGATGTAATTGTTGCTCTTTAAGGATTCTAAATACAGTCGATTTTGTACAATCAAACTCGGCAGCTAATTTCCGAACACTCTTAGTAGGATCTGCGGTTATGGCATTTAAGATGATTTCTTCAACATGGTCGCCGCGAACCATTTGATTTTCGCAGTTGTGACTGACTTTTCCACATTTCTCCCTTAAGCGACGGTCCACTCAGGTTTTTCTGTCGGGAATTCTACGATTTGGGAATCGTCCTTCGTATATTCTTCTGGCTTCTTAGGCATTCCATGATGCAAGCCCATAAATCAAATGCTGAACGTAAATTCCATTCTTCCATTCCAAATCTCACATGGGCACACGTCAACAAACCACAATAAAATGCAGGTCTTTGGAAGAAATCCAAGTGATACCTAGTTGTGGTGCATCCCAACTAGCAATTCGACATTCTTAAAGAACTAATATATTTTATAATTATTTTATTGCCGCTTAGTAAAAACTTTTTTGTTCTTTAAAGGTTCGTTTGGTGATAAAACTGCTGTGTTAAACTTTTCTGTGAGAAAAACTGTTTTAAGAACGTTTTTAGAGCAAAATAATAAAATAGTTATAAAATATGATATCGTAACAGTTTTATAAACGTTTATAAAATATTTTTTATAGGACGAATTTGTTCCGAATGATAATTGGTTTTAAAAGCATTTTGTAAAAGTACTAGTCTGGATTAACTTGTTCCTTTAAAAACAATTATAAAATTATTCTGTTAAAGTACGTTTCGTAATAATAAAATAGTTTTTTTATTGTCGTTATTAAGAGCGATTTGTTTGCTGCAGCAAATTTGTGCGCAAATTAATAATTACAAAATTGTTTTTTAGTTATTTTATTAAAAACAATAAAAAAATAAATATGTTGCCAATGCATATTTTATAAAATTAAAATGCTGTTATAAACATTACGTAGAACTAATATATAACATAGTCTTATTTATTTTCAACTGATATTTATTGTTATATCATACACAGGTTTAAAATGTCCAAACGAAAAGCAGTTGTGCATTTAATAGAAAATTAATTACAATATTATACATTATCAAAGGGAAAACATTAGTGACTATAATAATGAGTAGGAAACTATAATGGAATCTAATCAAATTAATGACAATTTATAAGACACCAAATATTTTGAAGACTGATAAATTCTCAGGAGGAATTATTACGAGATGGTGAGCGGGTAGCCGAAATAGAGAATTGGTGATCAATATCATGCTTCAAGCACAACAAGTGAGCTAGAAAAAAATGCAAAACTAAGAGAAAACATGGGCAGTATCAAATCATGTTCCGCATTTTTCCAGAAGAAGCTTTTTGCTATACTCAATAAACGCATGCCAAATTTTCTACCTCAAGATCCTCGAACTCTCTTAAAGACACTCAACAAACCGTTTTAATAACGGCAGTTATAACATACATACCTACATAACATAAACAAAGAGCACAATTTAGATTATGTTTAAATTACTCCCGTAAAAGCTAATAAGAGAGTAATTATAAAAGCATTTTGTTTTATAAGAACACATTAAAAGCTTTTATAAAACATATTATATTAAAGTTTGTTTTGTAAAACTCTGTTTACTATTTTATTATTATTCCAATATTGCGACGATGCGACACACGGCGGCGACTCACACAAACATCAAAGTATCAAGCACCAATACTTCAAGTAGACAGGAGTAGACTTGATTAATTTGTATACATTTTATCTTATATATTTTTTGCAGCACCTTTTAATTAAATTTTGATTTTTTAGAGCATTTATATAAAAGCTTGTTTTACTCTGTTTCACTATTAATTTATTTTAAATAACGGCAAAGGATAACTAAATACATAAAACTTCAAGAAAAATACTTGTAATTAGCTTCATTATTCATTATCAAGCTTAGTGAAATATATACTTTTTTACACCATAACTGGTTTATAAAAAATTCTTCACGTTTACATAAAACATAGGTATCTACTTATATTTTGGCTAGTGTCCATATGATAGATATAAAAGAATCATATCATTCTTATGCTATCAAAGGGGTTTCAGGTAATATTAATTTTATATTACCCTTAAAATATAATGAGATTTATGTTTTTTAACGAATACACCCCTGTATAAAACAATTCTGCAGTTATTTTATAATAGCTATCTAAAGAGCATACTCGTCTGTGTTGAGATAATTTTGTTTTATAAGCATCGTATAAGGAAGAAGCCATTTTTGGTTTCTTTAAATTGTTAGCCATGTTGACCAAACTTTTAAAATCAATATTTTTTATAATTTGTAAAATTATCTTAGCTAGTAAGGTATACAGAATCAGTCATTACATAATGAAGGATATACCAAAAGATTATTTTCAACAATAAGTGACAATAAAAAAAATATTTTATATAATTTATAAAATCTAAATTCATTAATTTACATAATTCACGAGGCGCATTAAAATTTTAGTAATAATATACAATATATTTAACAGTAAATTTTGTTTCGCAGCCAAATCTGCTCATGGGTGAATTTTATCTGACTTATTTTATTATTCATTATTGGGTATTATATATAGCGTTTTATATTATTTTTACCTCCATGATTGTTCAGATTTTATTAATGTGTACCAACAACAATGCATAATAATTATAAAATAATTTTGTATAAAAAGGTATTTTAAAAAAACGTTTTTATCCTTTAACTGTTGTCGCTGAGAGCAAAAATGTTGAAATTGAGGCTCTTATAAAAGATTTATAAAATATGTTTATAACAGTTTTATTTGATTTTTATTAAATATTTATAAACGTTCTAAAAACTATTGTATAATAGCAACAAGCAACATTTATAGAACCGTTAAAGAGTCGATTTGTTTTATAAATCTGCGCCTTTTTCGTGTTTATAAGGCGCGTAAGAACGTTGTGAAAATGTTTATAAAACAATGGGTGTTTTATAAAATATATTTTATAAATGTTCTTACAGCAATTAAAAAAGTTAAATTGTTAGTTGGGATTTCATACATTTCAAATCTACTTTATCTCGAAACCGTTTCATTTTATCGATGTCGAACAAGAGTACCATTTTTATACCCAAAATGTTTAAACTATTTAAAAACTGTTTCAAAATCTCAGTAGAAAGACGCATTTAAAAAAAAAAGGGTTAACCATCCATACCTCAGTACGCCTCTGCGGCCTTAATGAAATTCCATTGTTTTAAATAGGATTCCTCGACGAGACCCTATCAAACGTAAAGTATACTAAAATTGCATTAATTTATACGAGGCTGTTCAAAAGTTATCATTAAAAAACTGAATAGTCCCGTCTAGTCTTTAACCTCTGCAGCGAATGCCAATTCGTCAAAACTTTATATTTTTATATGAACTTATACCCTTTTTTTTCACAACCTACTCGTACATTAATCCGAGAGATCGCCCTCATATTCTAGGACACTCTGAACTGTTGCCCTCGAGGAACGAATAGCTCTCCATATTTAAGTGTAAAACTAATAATTTTATGACCTTTTTGTCATTTATCTAAAATTTAGATATATTTTTTTTTTGTTTTCGACATCAGCTATTTTTTTTAAGTATCTGGTTTTGTTCCTTTTTCTTCTCTTTGGAGGCTCTGCAGTATGTACATATTTTATATTTCAGATCATCTACGCCAAGTTCTTGTACGCAAAATAGTTGATTTTTTTTTATTATAAAATTTATTTTCCCTCCTTTTCTACTATTTACGAACGCCTATGTAAACAAAATTGTTATGCTACATGTTGTATGTTATCTTATACGTATCAAAGCTATATATAATTAGCCAATTTTTCTGTTAATTTGGATTTTTTTTCGTTTTTGACCCATTTTACACTATTTTCGAACGTCTGTGTGAACCAGTTCATTTCTGTAACATTTTTTAGGTTATATTCTATTACAACTATGAAAAATCATTCCGTATTTCGAATAAGGTTAGGAAGTATATATTTAATTAAACGCACAAAAAATTATGCAGTATTTCGGATAAGTTTAAGAACTATGATTTTTTTTAATTTTTGAACCCTCTTTTAAACCCTTTAATTTAATAGAAACTATAGGCCATACATGTTTCGGGACTAGACCAGTCCCAAAAAGAAAATTAGACCAAAATATGTAATTGTAATTTTAACTAAATTTTAATAATTCAAATATTTAGCTCTCCATATCATATATGTAATATATGTATATATGGAGACTATTAGTTTCATGAAAAAAAAATTTTTTTTAATTTCACCGGAAATACTTCTTTTTGGTCATTTTATACATAAATAAGTAGTTTTAAAAAAATGTCTGTCTGTCTGTCTGTCTGTCTGTCTGTATGTCTGTCTGTCTGTCTGTCTGTCTGTCTGTCTGTCTGTCTGTCTGTCTGTCTGTATCCACGAAAACGCAAAAACCGCTTAACAGATTTTAACTAAATTTGGTACAAAAATACTATTGGACATGGCAAGGAGCTGATTAGATTTTGGGAAACATTGAGCGTAGGCAAAGGGTTTAAAAGAGGGTTCAAAAATTAAAAAAATTCATAGTTCTTAAACTTATCCGAAATACTGCATAATTTTTTACGCATTTAATTGAATATAACCTAGAATATTGAACATAAAATATTAGACCACATTGGCGTACGAAAATAGTGTAAAATGGGGAAAAAAGATTAAAAAAAAACGTATTTCTTAAAAATAGCAGAAATATTAACTAGTTATTGATAGTTTTGATAGAATATAACCTATAAAATGTGTCATGAATAACTTACTTTCATAGGCGTTCGTAAATAGTGGAAAAGGGGTCAAAACATAAAAAATATATATTTCCTAAACTTATTCGAAATATGGAATAATTTTTCATAGTTGTGATACAATATAAGCTAAAAAATATTCCATAAAAGAATTAGTTCACAAAGGCGTTCGAAAATAGTTTAAAAAAAGGGTCAAAAACGAAAAAAAAAACGTTTCCCAAATATACCAGAAAAATTGGCTAATTATATATAGCTTTGATATAAGATAACCTAAAAAATGCAGCATAAAATTTTTATTCACATAGGCGTTCGTAAATAGTAGAAAAAGGGGTAAAATAAAAAAAAAATAAAATGTAAAAAAATTGATATTTAACTAGATGAATTGGTGTTAAAAATACACGACAAAAATTAATGTACCATAGGCGTCCGTAAAAATTCTATAAAAGGGTCAGAAAAAATTTGTATCCGTGATAACTCAAAAACCACTTAACGGATTTTAACCACATTTGGTACGAAAATACTACAGGATAATTATAGGTGGTGATTTACATTGAGCGTAGGCAAGGGGTTTAAAAGAGGGTTCAAAAATTTAAAAAATCATAGTTCTTAAACTTATCCGAAATATTGAATAATTTTTTATAGTTGTGATAGAATATAACCTAAAAAATGTTACATAAAAGAATTAGTTCACACAGGCGTTCGAAAATAGTCTTAAAAAAGGGTCAAAAACGAAAAAAAGATGTTTCCCAAATATACCAGAAAAATTGGCTAATTATATATAGCTTTCATATAAGATAACCTAAAAAATGCAGCATAAAATTTTTATTTACATAGGCGTTCGTAAATAGTAATAAAGGGGTAAAATAAAAAAAATGTTATATTTAACTAGTTGAATTGGTGTTAAAAATACACGACAAAAATTAATGTTCCATAGGCGTCCGTGAAAATTCTATAAAAGGGTCAGAAAAAATTTGTATCCGTGATAACTCAAAAACCGTTCGTAAATAGTAGAAAAGGGGGCAAAATAAATTTTATAATAAAACTAAAAAAAATCAATTAATTTGCGTTCAAGAACTTGGCCTAGATCTGAAATATAAAATATCTGCGTAAAAATAGTGCCTTCAAAGAGAAGAAAAAGGCACAAAACCCGATACAAAAAAAAAATAGCTGATGTCTAAAACAAAACAAAAATTTATTAAATTTAGATAAATAACAAAAAGGTCATAAAATTATTACTTTTACACTTAAATATGGAGAGCTATTCGTGCCTCGTGGGCAACATTTTTTTCCATATGGTGACTTCGATAGAAATTTAGTGGAACATTAGTCCTAGCGTTGTGTTTGTTCGATTGTTGACATGCCACTGATGATGGGACTGGTCTAGTACCGAAACATGTATGGCCGATAGTTTCTATTCAATTTAATTTGTGGAGAATCGACTTTCATTTAAACACTAAAATTGCAACTCCACTTAAGAATGGACTATTTTTTCAAATATATTACATATATGATATGGAGAGCTAAAAAACGGGATAATATGAGATTTATTAATTAATTATTAATAAAATTTGGCTATAGCTATGCGTATAAAAAATTACAACACACCCCACTGGTTTTATTAACACATAGTATCCTAATAAGTGTAAATTATTTCATTATGTCATTTTTATACAGTTTTAGGAACTTTAGCAAAACAAATGTGGCTCTAATTCTGGTTTATTCCCACAATAAAAGCTCAATAAATTAGCTTGAGATGAATTTAACCCACGATAGCATTTTACTATACTAGAACTGGAGTATCACGTGATCATTTATCACACCGGCAAACTCTTCATAAACTTGAATTTCATCTTGGTATTGGTATTATATCTGACAGAATAGGTAAAGTGAATACTCGATTTCATGACTTTCACGTCTTAAGAGAGCATATAAACATAATAATATGACACTGTAACGGAAATAATAAAATATGTTCGCGGTGTTATAAATGCAAGTGTTAAAGGTGTCTGTGACTTGAGATATTCGTATATCAATTTCTTATGGTAATAAATAGATGTGTGACATTTGCTTGCTCTTATACACTATTCATTTCTGATGCGTGGACAGGCCCGGACCTATAAATGCTTTCATTCACATAAACCATTAATCAAAATTTTGGTGTAGATTGGACATTTCTTATTTCAAACTTTTATCTAATATCCCTAATAATCGAAACTAATTTTAGCCGCACCAGTTCACTTTTTTTTTTCTATTGTGTATGTTATTACCACCTCATAAAAACAAACAGCATTCCGAGTCTCGCTTGCGAGACGGCATGCGCATCTCGTCGCGTATGCCGCCATTATAGGAGAGAACGTGTCAAGAATTGCAGAGAGGTAGGTAGAGACCGTTCACTCCTATAGAGTTCATTGTCGGGTGTGTGAGATAAGAGATAAATATTTTGTTTGTAATCTAATTATGTGATTGTGTAATTTTTTTTTAATTATTTATATAAATTTTAATTATGTAACATTTAAATATTTAAAAAAAATCACAGGGGGAGTGCATATTATTGTAATTTCTTGTAACGGATAATTTTTGAAAATGTTGATGTCACTGAAGATGATGAGATGTATGACAGACCTTATTGGTAACTAAACAATATATTTATGTTTATTTTGTCCAGCAGACGTAGTTTTATTGATTGATAATCATCGCTCCTCTTCAAGATGGATTACTTCATTAAATAATAATATTTATGTTAGATATATTACATTGCCTTTGACATCTACAATACAACGAAGTTTCAAAATTATTTTGACTGTCGATTTTAGAAGCCAACTATCCTAATAATTAATTAATTAGAGTACAACTAATTTCATCAAGTAACTGATCTTCGAGATAATCCAGTTACTTCTAATGGAGCACTTGTGTGCATAAAAACATCAGTTATTGTTCTTGCATAACACGCAGCTATTCATTTATTCTAAATATCAAAGCATCACGTATTATTAGACCGATTACATACATGCTACTTATATGGTATTTTGTAGATATAACCATTGAGAGAATAATCTGTGGTTAAGGTATAATAAACACAACGTCTTCGTAATCGCAAGTATAACCCTTTCCACAATCTCATGCCTAGATAGAGATATACATTAAAAATGTTTGTGTTGTGTATTTTCATTCATAAACATCGCCTTTTATGGTAAAATCTTACGCAATTTACTATTTAGATAGGCGCGCAACGTTGAAGAAATCTTACCTTTTATTAAAAGCAACTTTCCAGTCATTCATGAACATTAGAAAATGTGAGGTGGTAGCACAAATGCACCAATACATCAGTTTGCTTGGGCATTTCCAAATCATTTTTGAGCTGATGACAGACAGCACTCTCGATAGTTTCTCCGTAGTTTCTTCCTCTTGATGAAGTTCTTCTCAGAGTGATCTTTTATCAGTAGGGAGATTTAGAGATGGGATGTTTGCGAGCAAAGATCAACTACAAAAATGAACAAGATACGCAATAATGAGGTAATTCACACGATGAAAACAGGTACAATAACCAGAAATACTATACTCACGGCAAGCGAAGCATTTTTCGATATACGTTCATACGAAAAAAAAAAAACTTATTTTCGCTTGTAGAATGAACATATATCGAAAAATGCTTCGTTTTTCAGATAGAGGATGTTAGTTGTAAATTCCTGATGTTGGGTCTTTAGTAATATTTCCGAAACGCGTCTCGATATCAAAATGACATTTGGTACACTTACGTACCTTTGTAGGATAGGGAGAAGTTATTCTCTCAACCCTTAATACGCATTTCCACCCTGTTTCTTGTATTATCGTAGCCGTATAATAATATTGGAGAGGGTGCATGGAAATTTTCAAAGTCATTTATATTGAAAACGGCTTTCTAGCGTCATAAAACAAGTGAATATTATTTATGTACAAAAGTCTGAAATTTATTATTCTTTTTAGAAAAAGTAAAAAAAGCGCACAAAAAAAAGTTGGGACAAAATTTGTTCTGTTTTCCTAACCATGGGATATCATATTTTTTAATAATCCTACAAAGATACGTAAGTGTGCCAAATTTCATTTTGATATCGAGACGCGTTTCGGAAATATTACCAAAAACCCATCGTCAGGAATTTACAAAAAACACCCTGTATCTGAAATACGAAGCATTTTTCGATATATGTTCATATGAAAAAAACATCTTATTTTTGCTTGTAGAATGTCCCCTTAAATTATTTTAAGTTAATTTCGGGCCTGTTTGTTCGGAAAAAAACGGGGATGTGACCATCGCATCATTTAGTGCAACATAGGACCGTTTCTCCTTAATTATACATAACTATTTCTTTATTCAAACAAATGCGCAAAACGACCAAGACAATTCCAACTCTCGTCATCACGTCAGAATCAGAATGATTTTAAGGCATTTTTGTTGTACTAGCTTGTATTGCTGGAGCTAAAGTCACTTTGCATCTGCAGCTATATGAGCTATTTGATTTGATTATTTATTTTTTATGAATGAGCTAAGACACAATATACATAGGTAGTCTAAAACTGTCGAACAGCAATTAGATTTTATTTTAACGAATACCGCACTATAATAAACCGAACTAACAGTAACAATAGTGTTTGAATGAAAGTAAAATCTCCACAAAACAAGTTTCATAGAATTTAGAATTTATCAGCCATACATGTTTCGGGACTAGACCATCAGTCCCATCATCAGTTCCAAGTCATCAATCGAAAAAACTTTTCGCTAAGACATACAATACCTGGTCGAAAATTCCATTGGAAAACACACCCCAATTTTTTTAGTTCGTTTATTGATATGTAAATATAACGCGCAACTTACCATTTTATGGAAAAATATTTTTTGATTTATTTAAATAAATTCAAATTGTAATCACATAGTTAAGTTTGTTAATTTTTCCATAAAATGGTAAGTTGAGCATTAAATTTACATATGAATAAACGAACTAAAAAATTGGGGTGTGTTTTCCAGACTTCAATGGAATTTTCGACCAGGATACTGTATGTTTTTGCGAAAAGTTTTTTCGATTGTTGACTTGCCACTGATGAACAAGTTTGAAGAATTTAATTTTGAAACCATTATGATGATTTTTTACTCTTTGAGAAAAATCATTGGAAACTGATTAATTGATTTAAAATAATACGTAATTAAAACAAATGTGAGTTGACTTCCAAACTAGTGTTCAATCAATTGTTTTGTTTTCTTCAACCTTAAAGAGGGTAAAAACAATCCCAATTTACTAATTTAACTCAAGATTATATTAAACGTTTGTCCCTTTCCAATAGATAAGTTGATTCATAAAATGACCTACGCATGTTGTAGTTGTGCATTTGGACAACTACCGCATCACCAGCGGTTATTTCAGTAAACACACTAATATTTAATTTTATATCCACAACTCTTGTCTATAATAACAATATTATTTTTTATTGTACACTACATTTACATAAATTCTTAATTAACGGTTAAACTTTTATGAAAGGATTTGATATTAGAAAAGAAGAAAAAATCAATGATTATTATTATTAATTTTATTATTGGCGCCACTAATATTGTATAATTTTATCTCAATGTGGTGCCTAAGAAATAATTTATTTATTAATGACTAAATAGGAAATTCAACATTTTCAAATTGTGTTTGGACATATTTTTTACCAGTACAAGTACCAGAATAGTATACTGTGGACCTAGTAGGAAAAGGACGACTATGGAATTTGATGGGCGTGGCGCCATTTGGGACCAGCAGCCATAGAAATTCATCAGTTAGGTCAAAGGCTTCAAATATTTAAAATTTACCAAATCCTGAAGAATATACAAGGCATTGTTTTCGCCGATCCTCTGCGACGGGACTATTTTTGTTGGCTCTGGTGCAGATTTGACTAGTTTAAAGAGGCATGGGGGATAGAAATCTGCACAAAAATGAGTTACTTTGTAATTATTTAATGTAAAATAAATTTAATGACTGCAAATAAGTAAAAGTAGGCCAAATGTTGCTTTTGAACAACTTGTCCATATCTTCTCAAATAAGTGCACTTTACTTTTGTACAATTTAAAGTTTTTTCAATTTTCTGAACACCCCGTATATCTCGATCTTACTTAAGAACCAGCAAGAAAGACATCCAGTTCGCCAAGTACCAGATAAAAATAAAAATCATTTCCACTAAATTTAGATAGAGAAAATGAATGATGAAAATGAGAAAATACAAATAGTAACTTATAAAAAACATTTAATAAAGAATGTGTGTATTTTACAAGTTGTGAGGTCAATAGTATTTAATGAATAATTTTATTAAAATCTGAAATAATATACTAGGTGTCCCACAGGGAAGGGATTCGATCGATTATGGAGAAACTACACTGTGGAACAATCTGAAAATCTGGTGTAGTCCGTAGGTCGATGGGGCCAATTCGGCTAAAATGTTTTCAAGAATCTAGTACTTCCGGTTATACCGGAAATGAGTGTCAACTTCCTTATTTCAAATACGACTCTATATAAATTATATATTTTTTGGATTCTCCTTGTAATTCTAAACATATTTTATGCATAATATGTTATACCTATCGCCAGCCATTTGGGAAATATTTGAAATTTTGTGTCAAAAATGACGTTTTTAGAATAAAGAATAATAACCATTTTTTATTATATGGAAGCTTTAATAATTTAATTTGTTAGAATATCCTAGACCTACTTTAGTCGCCTACGTATATTTTTGTAGTAAATATTAATACAGTGTATTTGAAAAAAAGGGTAAAAAATCAAATTGAAAAAAATGTCCCAATTCAAAATTTTTAAATAGCAAAAATTGTTAAACGAAATAGATAATTTCAAAAATTTCGGGTCCGTAACGACAAAAATAAAACGAAGGAAATCTATTTGTGACGATGAAGCTGTAGAAATAGCTATACTGGGGTACTTCACGGCATATCCTACGACATCTCTGAGAAAATTTCCAGTGGAGTCTGGATTTTCTAAAAGCACCATGAAAAGGTGCTGAAACACAAATTTCATCCATATGTGTTTACGCTGGTACAGACTTTGAAAGAGTCTGATTACCAAAGAGATATTTAAATATTTTACAAAATTTAGTAAACGATTATTATTATTATTATTATTATATTTTGAAAACTATCAGTTTTTGGGATAGACATCCTTTCATAAACTTGCCCTTATTTTTGATGCAAAAAAATAAAAAAAAAAGATAAAATAGGGTGTTAAAAATTTTGAATTTTGAGACTTTTTTCAATTTGATTTTTTACCCTTTTTTTCAAATACCCTGTATTAATATTTACTAAAAAAATATACGTAGGCGCCTAAAGTAGGTGTAGATCTTCTAGGATCTTCTAACAATAGTATATTGTGCAACTACCTGAAATGACATATATTTCCTACGAGTTTGATCGTTTGCAGCATGAGCCGCAGGCGAGTGCTGCAAATCATACGAGTAGGAAATGGTCATTTCATGTGAGTTTCACACTATACTTTTTCTACGACTGTCTTAATGCTTTTGAATAAATTTAACATAATTTTTAGGAATATATTTGTTTTTCGAAACTTACCCCTCTTACCGTATAAGCCTAAATACGATAAATTAGAAGTATTAAATTGACTAGGTGGTGTTAAACTATATTCACTATCACTGTTTATGTGTTTTGAAATTAGCGAAATACTTAATAATAACTATTATTAATTATAAATACCAAAACTGTCAATTTGGTGTTTGTATTTTCGGAGTGATTTTTCATGCCCGCTACTTTTGTCATTACCAGGAAATTTTATCATATATATTATTACGCACGGGTAAATGAAAAACAGCATTACAATGTACTACATTTTCAAATCATGATTGAACATATAATAAAGGCATTTAAAGACAGTCGTAGAAAAATTAAATTATAAAAGCTTCCATATAATAAAAAATTGTTATTATTCTTTATTCTGAGAACGGCATTTTTGACATAATATTTCGAAAACGGCTGGCGATATGTTTAGAATTACAAGTATATTTTATGTTTTATTTCGTAAACATATTTTAGATGTCAAATAAACTATATTGGCATACCACACTATGATTATTGATATTTTTCTATTAACAATTAAAATCAATTTTAAAATCTAACGGTTGAATCGGGGATAGTGTAACACAACACGACACCGATTGATAATTTGTAGCCTGTACTAAAATGTGTCTCTTAAAATTTATTAAATAAAAACAAGTTTATTAGTTATGCTTATATATACCTAAATATATCTCCTCTTATGCTTCAATAATACAAGAAGATTATGTCTACCCAATAATAATAATAATACCTATGTCATGTAATGGCGCGTGTTCATCAATTGTTATTTTAATATTTATGCTTGACATAAAACAGTATTATAAAATGAAAACAACATACACTATAAATAATAACGCAGTTGAAGGTAGGTAGTTTACAGTTATATCTTGTCAATACGTGGTCTAGATAGCAAGAAATCTTTTGTGTTCTTTTTGACATTTTGGGTTCAGTTAGGTTTACGATATTGGCATTGTACATTCTAAAAACAATACCTGTAATGGGGAAAGGGTGGGCACTGGAGGTAATTATCATTTTTGAATAAAAAATGCTGAGGTATTTTTTTGCATGTCCAAGGAACATTTTTTATTTTCTCTGGTACAGGGAGTTAAGAAAAATATTGTTTACTATTTTGTTTAGCCGCATATGACTTGGTAGTTGGAACCTATAACTTTTAGCAGAATATAATTTGATAAAGGGTTTTTGGCGTCACTTATAGAGCATGCGAATCGCATGCGGAAGGTTCTGGGTTTCGAATCCCAGCCCTGGTAAAAAAAATTGTTTCTAATTTTTGAATAAAGTAGTTGGTTTGTTACGTTAGTTTATTGGAAATAATGAAAATAATACAATTATAATAATTATTATTATTTAAAATTCTGTTGCGTTAAGCAGGTCATATATTTTTGATTATATTATATTTCCAGCTTTGACAAAAACAGGATTCAGCGTTTACAAAAATGTTTTTTAAGATACGTATATGGCATCCGCAAGTATGAACCAGTCTCACACAAACTTAAATCTGCTAAGTGGTTAAACATGGAAGATCGGAGAAGATTTCACTCGGCTTGCTTATACCATTCCATCATGCCCATGTTCTGTCCATATTCTACAAGCATTCATGTCGAATAATTATTTAATTTGTGTAAGATTATATTTACAATTAAATCTTGTTTATTCAAGTAAATAAACTATTAATTTACGCAATTTTATGACAACTATCAACTACTTATGTAGGTTAACAAAATTCTGTAAAATAAATATCAACGGCTGTATTTGATTCATTTTTGTTATCGTTTGTTATATTGAATCTCATTAAAACACAGATTTTAATTAAGATAGAACTTCAACAAACTACTAATACAGGATTAGAACCAAATTTGATCAAGTGGATCTAAAATTATTTGTCAAAAAATAATATTATGTTACTTTCAAGCCCAAGCAGTTATATTATTATTTAGTTTAAATGTGTACAGGGTGTCCCAAAGTCGATGGTTTTCCGGGCTATCTCGGTTGTTAGTAAAGATAGAAGGAAACGGTTTTCGGGACACGGTGCTACTTTTTTATCAAACTTAAGATGCCACAATCAGAATTAACACTTTTACTTTTTGAAAACTTTGCATTTTGGGACTAAAAAAAACAGAAATATCGAAACATGTTACTTTAGATTTGAAAATTATACGTATAAACTGTTATATATTTTTGGATTGCTTATGACAATCCAAATTGTTTAAAGGCATTGCAACCATTGTCACTTATCACACCCTTTCCTTCCAAATTTCAATTGTAGCTCGGGAAACTGCAGCACGAAAGAATTCTGCAGACGAGCGGCGAACCATCTCCTCAAATCCGTCAGCCATGAGTTCTGGCATCGTCCTAATGATCTTTTGCCTTGTACTTTGTGTACTTTGTCCTTTGGAGAACGCTACAGACGCGTGATTACTGTTTTTTGTGCCTAAAATTAATAATTTAGATTTAAACGAAATGTTGTTTCAACAATACATCTCATGACACAATAATTTAGCGAAAAGTTTATGGACTATTAGGTCATGCGAACTGGCCGTGAGATAAGACTTCATCAGACTTTTTCCTTTAGCGTTATGGTTAAATCATTGGGAAGCAAGTTTTAATATGAAAGCATTGTATATATTTCCTTTAAATTTGATTAATTAGGTATCAATTATTTTCTCAAATACAATAGATACGGCGCTGCTCCCATATTTCGATTGTTTTTGACGCAAAAACATAAATGAATGTGACATACGATTATCAGACTCGTAATTAAGTAACAGTAACCCTGTATATTGTAAATATTATAGCATTATATCAACATTCATTAAATCGAGGATAGGAGGAAAGAACAACAGAAATCTCTGCCCATCTGTTGCGGCTTGAAGATTTTTTTTCTTACTCAATAGTTCTTGTACATACATGTATATATCTATATAATACATCCGGTGATGGAGAAATTATACGAGCGCACGAGCGTTCAGTCGACGTTTCGGCACCCACGCGCCATGATTCACCTGATATATGCAGACCAGGCCCTAACCACAAATCGTAAATTAAAGAAATGCAAATAACAACCTTTTATAAGTTCCTTCAATTTTAACGTGTATTGAAAAGAGTTGTAATCGGTAACAACAATAATAATCAGATTATCTATCAATTTTGTTTCGAGGATTATTTCTACTAACGGTTCGCCAAATAATTGATTAAACTTCCTTGAATTAAAATTGTGATACCCGCTCTGTAAAAGCTGTCTCTTCTACGGTTAGCCAGGACAAAAATACAAAGCAAAATTGGGTTCTACCTTTCATCCTCAGTCCGTCGCTGTACATAAGTAGTACTAAGGTGTGATTGGCGGACACTCAGTTTCATTAATAAAAACCACAGAGCCAACTTGATTAAGGTTTACTATAATAGGAAATAGGTGCGGTTAAAACCACAGATATAATATAATAAATAAAATAACGATGAAAAAAAAAATGAGAAAAAGATAATAATAATAACAAAACAAGTTGACCTGAAATAAAGAATATGTTACTAAAGAAACGTATGCAAATTTTCGTTGATGTTGATTGTTTTGTAAAACAATTGCCATTAAAAATGACAGTGTCGTACTTACAAATAGTAGGTACGTAATTTTTTGCAAAATGTATTTTAAAAATATTAATTAAATAACCAGATTACAAAACAAACATATATTCGTCCTGTTCACTAGTTTAATATACAAAAATTCACTTAAGAAATGTTACAGATCGCATCCAAAACAGTATTACCGCTCGTAGTGTTTAACGTCATTTGTCATTTTGATTGATTATTAAAAAACTCAGCGATGAAAGAAATATTCTTTATCTACTTTACTCTCTACTTTTCATGTGTATACTAGTTTTTCAACCAGTTTTGAACAATTAATAGCAGCCATAAACAAAGAGCGTGAGTATTATAAAAACTCACGCAAGTTAGTTATGACTCTTGTCTCTCTCTTTCATGCAGTTCTGACATATATCTATTCGTCCTAATCACAGCAATATGAAGTATAGTTAGTAAAATAATCAGATTGTAATATTATGTCAAAACTTGACAGCATTTGTCAAATATAATAATAACAACTTCATCATGGTCGCATTCAGCGGACGAAACCGTTGTGCAACTGTTGCAAAACGTTAGCGAAAACGTCCGGTAACACATGTGCTACATACTCAACACGATTTTGAGCGGACGCCATTTTTCGGAACGCTTTTAATTTGTGCTATGTAACGGTAGAGAAGTGAGAGAAATTTAATATATCAAAGCAGAGCAGGTGATGGATACAGCTCTAAATTGTTTAAAAAAACTAGAAACAGTACCTATCTACTATGTAGACCACTTTATAACACTTGTTAAATTAAATAAAAACACTTTTTGAATAAAAAAATAAAATAACCGCCGTAATAAAAAATCAAACACCTGTCAAATGTCAAAAACACAAAACGGCTTGACAGCGAGCGTACAAACAAATTCCCAAACGCTACCGATAGGTAACAGTAGCGCTCCGTCCGCTGAATGTGACCGTTATCTACATTATCACTGCTCGTTGAATAATATACTATTATTTTATTACTCTTAAAAGCGACCAATAGGCTCAGTTGCAATCCTCGAGACAATAGTTTAACCTTAAAAAGAAATTGAGATCGAATCGAATATATCAATACATTTATGCATCTCTAATAATGAAAGAAAGGATATATCCATATATCCATGTATATACATTTCTTGCATCTCTATGACCCAGTTCATTCATAAATGTTTTTTTATTATTATTGAAATTGTAGCCCGACGGTAAAAAATCAATATTCGATTCCCAAATGTGTCAACTTGTGTCATTTAAAACAATTCTGCCAGATTTAGTTCATGTGAATAGTAGTAAAATAAAAATAAGTATAAATGAATAGTTTTTTTAGATAAAATAATGTTTTAATATTTGTTATATTATTGTGGGAGTTGAGTAAATTAAATTTGTTGAAAAATCAAGTATCTAATAATGTTCCATATGGAAATTTTTTAATAACCAAATTATTTTACCGAAAATAAAATTAACTTGAGGAAATTAATTGTGTGTTTAAATAAGCACCTGCACGTGTGTCGGGTGTAAATAGATTTCCGATTAATTACGAGGTCTAGAATAGCGATAATTTTAAAGAAATTCTGGCTGTTCTTTTATATTTATCGACCTTATAACGTTAATAACTATATCATAATTTCGACGGTGAAACGGCACTGCTTATGACATGTAGCTATTATATATACCGGTTAAATATAATAAAGAATTAACGACATTCATTAATAGGCTGTTATTAAAATTATTTTGGTGACTATATACATACATGCATATTTTTTCCTTTCTTAGCTGCAGTATTTAATTTATTGCCTTCCTCAATCATAACGTGTAGAATAACGACCGTTTGTGCAGACATGTAGCTTTTAGAAATAAATAAATATAAATAAAATATATTATTTATAAGTATGTACGTATAGAAATAATAAAAAAAAATATATGAAAGAAGCATATCTCCAACCGTTTTATAGACACATAATATTTTATACTGCCTGACATTACCGATTACCTGTAATTTATAATAATTGTTTATATGGTGTTTAATAATAATTGCAATACGATAAAACAATTTGTTTAGACCTAAGATATTGGTTTTATTTCGAAGTGTAATATCAACAACTCCATTGAATTGGAAAAATATTTTTTGCACCTTCTTTTGTTGCAATTGCTTTACCCCTGTGATTTTTTCAAATAGCAGTAGTGATACATCATTTTAAAACATAATTATCGAAAAAATTGCGTTTAAAATTTCATCAGTTAGGTAGTTGGAACCTATAACTCTTGATAAAGGGTTTTTGACGTTATTGACAGAGCGTGCGCTTCGCATGCGGAAGGTTCTGGGTTCGAATCCCAGCTGTAGCAATATTTTTTAGTAGTCAGTTGGTTACGTTAGTTCATTGGAAATAATGAAAATAATACAATTAAAATAATAATAATTATTACAATTCTGTTTCGTTACGCAGATCATATATATTTGATGATATTATATCATGTCGGGAAAGTTTTGGGGCGACACAACCGATTTTTTAAATTTTTCTATAATGACGAATATACACAATGATTCAGAAATATGACATCAAACTGCCAAGAAACTGGCCACTTCTGCCAATCCAGTGACGTCCGAACACTTCATTAAAATGCTGACGAACATCTGCAGAAAAATGTGCGGGCCCACCATCAGCTGCTGTCGGACGTTCAATGGGACATTTTAAAGAAATTTCAGCGTGATTTCTTCTACAAAGCTTATAGATAGGTCCCGATAAACGATTCGGCAACAGCTATACCAGTCCACACTTTGACAAACCATGACTTTTTTAACATATATCGCAGGTGGATTTTCTTCCGCCCAAAACAATCAAATAGGTAAATTGTGAATGACTTGTGATAATCGATTTCTGCAAAAACTTTCCAACGTAGAGTAAGATATAGTAACCTGTTTTATTCCAGGGCCATTTGTAAAGTTACTGTAACGAAAATTATTTTTTTCCTTATGCGACACCCTGTATAATTTTGGATTTTATTACAGCCCCTAAAATTTCCTTTTCAAAAATATATAACAAGTATTTTAAAGCTAACAATATATTTGACTTTTAGAAAATATCCGTACAAATCAAGTATGGCCATGGCCATTGTTTTAAAAGAAACGCAGCAATAAATTTGGACTTAATCGAAGTATGCAGCTGTCAAATCTGTTGAAAAGTTTGGTACGTCAAATATATTTTGGAAAAAAGTGGTTTCAAATATTTTGAGTTCGGTATTCATCTAAAATAACATAAGTTGTAATAATTTAAAAATGTATCCAAATTATAAAAAATTTGACATTTTAAAATGGTTTATCGAGTGTAATGAACTTATAATAGGGGAATAACAGGTTTTGTGGCGACAAAACGCTTCGAGAATGTCAATATTTTGTAATGATTTTAGAAAACCAATTTCCAAAACAGAATCATTCACCATCACGAAAATGCAAGCTCTCAATCATCAAATTGATCCTTTTAGTGAAATCTATCAAATAGACCACAATATATTTAATATTTTATTAGTACCTACATAATACGTACTCGCAACGGGTGTGTCAAATTTATTGTGCATATAACTATCCAAATAAAAGTTTATACGCAAGGTGACAACTAATTGCCCAATTCATACATGTGTATCTACACTAGAATATAACATGTTAGTTCATATAATAATTCTTAAGGTTAAAGTAATAATTAAATATGACGTAAGATTTTTCATTCATATTTTCACATTTTATCGATACCACCATCTTTTTCTACTCAACGTGTATGATGTATACCTCCTTGTTTTCCATTCATAAATTCATAGCCGACATCTTTGTCCTGCTTATGTATTTAAATTATCTGTTTATTCATGTTTTGTCTTTCACTTTGTTTTGCATCTTATTACAAAAACAAAAATAATAAAAATGTGAAAAAGAACGCGTTGGCGGATAACTGCACATATGGTGTACCAACTGGACTATATTTAAGACTTCATGTCTTACATCAAGTAAATTTTTCAAGATCTCTTAGTATAGTTAAATTAATTATAAAAGACTCATAGACAATTGTTCTACATTTAGTGATTTCCTTTTTTAATTTAAATATTACATTGGTATCTTGAGATCAAAAATTAAAAATATTGTTCAAAAAAAATTGTAGAATACAGGTACCCCGCTATCCCTTCTCGTTTACGAGATCCCAATGGTGACCCCATAATTTGATCCACCATGGAACTTCCGCAGATCTCTTGTAGATGTAAGGCGGTATACGAACAACAGTGAAGTGACACTAAAAAAACTAATCGACGACGCAATCATTGTCTTTTCCTTTTAAAGACAATGACGCAATGGTTAATATCGATTTGAACTTTGAACAAAACTGTTGTGTATTCACCCTTAGATTATAGTGTGTAGCAACCTTAAGATAAGATATATGACAGACATTCAGAAAGTGAGGTTAATCACGTATGAAAAACATTATACAACGTATTGTTAATCATAGCCTTATTAATAAATACTTTAAGACTGCGGTGCACTCATTATTAATTGACGAACCCCAACAAAGAATATTAAAAAAACATCTTTAGTCACTTTGATTTCATAGGTACCTATCTAGTTAAACTTATTTAGAGCAACTTATACCAATAATTTTAATCAGCGCATGTGTTACATTTGTTATAACTATTATTTAAATCTTTGACCATCTGTTTCTCTAATATGTGCCAAACACAAGGAACAAAGTAAAAAAAAAACAATAATAAATATTTCGAAATATCCTGTGTTGTACCTACATTACAACATATTATACACTAGCACACCATGACATTATTCAAAATAATATTTATACCATGTGCCTAGATAATACGGAATAATGTTTAAATAATACCTAATAGTAATCATAATAAAACACCGTTGAGTTTGAATTTATGAATTGAATATGCCCACTCGTTTTGTAGTTTTGCAAGGACAGCTTCATACATACCTCTTGTAACCTACCACTGAAAATTATTATTTTTGAATGTCGTTTGTAGGTATGCCATTCATAATACTAATTCGGTTTAGTTTATTAATGAAATTTCGTTTAATTCAACTTTACAGGAGTACATAATATTATTGAAAATGTTAAAATCTCCCATATTTACTTAAATTGATTATTAATAAAGAATTGACAGAAAAAATAAAGCGAATATCCACAGTCTTCCGGTACTAATTAGAGCCAATAACACCTAAATGTTATTGTTACAGCCAAACTTCAATAACACAGCAGTAATAATTAGTGTAACTATAGAATAAGAGTTTAAATTTAAAATTATTTGGTTTAATTATTTATAACGCTTATTCAGATTGTCACACCTGTCACCTCCTTTTGTTCTGAACGGAACAAAAAACTGTCAAAAGTCAAAATTGTCATTGGCAATAAGGCTGGCGTTACATGCATCCGACTGTACGAAATTGTTTCTATTGGTTGAGTACTTCTGGCTTCTTAAGCAGATTATTTGAATATTCTGACCAATAGGAACAATTTCGTACCGTCGGATGCATGTAACGCCAACCTAAAATATTATTTTGCATTTAATTTTTCATTTCTCAGAATCAAATTCCTAAAAAAACATCCTGCATTTGAGACAGGTGAGTGAGAATTGCGGATATTTGGTAGGCAGGTATGTCCTGCGTAATTGTCAAAGGCCACTTTACCTATTATTGTAAGTTGTAAGTATACATAATAATAAGTTAAATTATTAACATGTTTTACAAGAAACAAAACCTTTAAGGTAGTTAAAATTTAAAGTTAGTAACTAATAACTACTTATGTAAACTTATAAAAAGTCGTAAGGGAAATATTCCTTTTGAACTCGTTGACCGCGAAAGGAGAAATATATGTAAATGCATCGGAGACGTACATAATAAAATATGACGAGTGTGCTGCTTATAACGCACGTGTCAGCATATTATACCTATGTATATAATAATACATACACAGAGATCGGAGTTGATGAAAGTTGTTGCTGTACCGCCACTTATTTTCCTTTTTTTTTCTGTTTTGAGGTTGGCGCCATACCACCTACACATAATTCTTACTACCTTTAACTTTTTCGTATTCACTTATTTGGATCTAATTTATTATGAAATATAAATAATACTGAATTATTGGATATAACGTTCATCTTCAAGGCTTCCTTCATAGAATAAGATAATATACTTTCATCGATATTCTCCTTCAACCCCCAATGTCAGTTATTTTCACGCATCTCCCATAACCACATGTTCTTTTTACAAATCTAACGAATAAATGAGAAATTTAACCGCTTACTGCCGTATGGCCAATATCATTATTTTTGACAGTTTATAATAGTAATTTATCTATGGTCATTTGCACCAAGAATTTTAAGGCGCATCTAACTTTAGAGAAAGAATAAGTGCAAACAAAACACAAGGTATATTATTTCCCTAATGTTAGGTGCTGCCTAAAACTGTTGGTGCAAACGACCATTAAAATATAATATATAGATTATGCACATAGAAACACGCATATAAATTTCAAGTGCAAAACTATTAGTAACGTGTATGCAACTACAATAACAGATCTTATTCGCCTCAATATGGCGAAATGATCTCATTCGCCTCAATATGGCGAAATAAGAACATACATACATAACAGTACCGCACTTGCCTTAACGACAAACTGTCAAAATCATCATTCGACTATAACCAAAGATTCTTTATTCATTGGCCTATGACTATAAAACATTTTGATGATCTTAACTATCTCTTTGACTACCTAGTCAAGTTAAAAAGAGGAGGGCTATCAATAAAATTTGTAAAAGGGACGGGTGTGACAGAAAGGTGAGTGAAAATTGCCTGATATTTCATGTTGAAGGATAACGTCTGTGGTTTATTGAAGAAATTCTGATTAATAATGAATTAGACTTTTATTTTAGTCCCGTATATGACAAATGATTCATTTTGTTGAAAAATCATCATTTTCTACAATGAAAGGAATTTCGATTTATGTATAAAAAATGAGCTGTTTTCGAAGAATCTCAACAGTTATAGGGGAACGTTCGAGACCAGCGAGGCACGGCCTACTGAAATTGTACAGCGTTTCCTCCCCTCTCTCGGTTGTTCGCCTCCGTATTTATTTAATTCCGAATGTTCCTTGTAATATGAAATGAAATTATTTTTGATGCCTGTGTAAGAGATGGTATGCCATTTCAACATCAGTTTATAAAAGTTACACCATAGAATAATAACTATAGATAAGAACGGTAGTAGACGCTAAAAACGGCATCGACTCGTCGCAATCCCAGCCAGATTTCTGGCCCGCTACTATATATACTACATCTATATATACTATACTATAAATATAGTAGCGGCGAATTGCTTTGAACACAGAGAAATAAAACATTCCGACACGAAGTGAAGTAACTGTATATTAAACTGTGGTTATACTTTTATAACTCAGGTCAGCTAGCTGATGCGATATGATCTCCTACCATATGTACTGTCATTAGGGTTATTCTTTCGTACTAAGTGAACGATCTGAAAATTGTCAGTTCATTCACGATTGTGCGTATTCTTTCGACATCGGTCACTTCTACCAAACTGATTAAAATTCCTTCCCCCCTTGCCGCTTACTGATCAACCTCTAGGTACCGGTTAGTTCGTTCAGTTAACAGTTAACCTCTAAAAGTATTGAATATTGAGAGATAATAATTGGAATATGATATCGAATCAAACCAATAAATTGTAAAAGTTTAAAATATGGATAATAATATCATGGAAGAAATAATTTTCCAGTTTTCAAAGCAGATTTGGTTGTTTTCACAAGTTTTCGAGGTTAAGTGTTAAGTGAAAGACAATCACAAAAAAGATGATCTTTCGGTTTCGCCAAATTTTCAGTTCAGTATAATCACATTCAGTTTAATCACATTCACTTGTTCAGATCAATCACTACGAAAGAATAACCCTAGTGTCATTACATATGTTGTAGTGTCATTGACAATACCAAACTGACAAACAAAACAAAGTTTTTCATTTACGTTATTCCGATATTCTGAGATATTCATGCATTATCAAAACAGTTAAAAATTAAGAGGTGAAAAAAATAGAGAAGAAGCAGGAAACAGTTAAAGAAACATGGATGATTATAAAACAGTTTGGTGTGGTAATTTATCCGACCAAATTACTGAAGAACTTCTGTATGAGCTGTTCCTTCAAGCTGGTCCATTAGAACGCGTTAAAATCCCAACTGACCGCGAGGGCAGGAAATCAAATTTTGGATTTATCACTTTCAAACATGATGCATCAGTGAATTACGCTACACAATTACTGAATGGGACAAGATTATACGGCAAAAATATTAACATAAAACCACGAAACAATCCGCAGCAGTCTAGTAGCAATACTAGTCATCAGGAAAATCAAAACAGGTATCAACACACAGAGTTTAATAATATGTACGTACATGAAGATAGTATGCAGCCTAAAATATATCCACTAATGCCCAGCAATGATGGCTATCCAAAAGATATCATGGCAATACAAAATTTGTTGCAAATGGGTCAGCAAATGATGCATAATAATAATAGTTTTGAGGCACAAAGCCCAAGACAATCAGAGAACAGGAGACATAATTACAATGATAGACAACGCCAGAACGACCGAAATCGCTTCAATGACACAGAAAGACACAGACAAAATTATGATAATAGACATGACTCCCCTAATAGAAATAACCACAGGAGAAATGATAGAGACAGAAGCAATAGCTACAATGGTAGAAATAATAGGCGTCATGATCGTTTCTAATGTGTTAAACAGTTTCGATATATAGGGACAATTACATACACAACATGTATTTTAGATACATTTCTATAGACTTAAAATTATATTGATATTTTAATAACAAGAACGTTTTTGCGTAAATTCTATGTTGTGATTGCTAAGAACTCATTCGTAAGTACTGTATGATAATAATTTTCGTTACTAATTTAGTAGTATGTTATGTACTAGTTATAGATAATAAAGCTTATAGCTTTAAAATGTAAAATTAAATCTTTTTTGAAGTCTTTACGAGATACCTTAATAAAACTAACTCAAAGTACGAAAGAAATTTATTTATGCAAAACTTTTTTTTTTGTTTTATAAATATATTATACTTTTTAACACCCAGCTAAAAAGATACTAGAATTATAGATAAAAGAACTATTAACAAAAAGAAAATGCATTGATGATACTAACAGCACCTAAAGAAAAACGAAATAAAAAAACAAATCCTTAGCGATTAAAAAAATAAACAATATTTACACAGTTGAACAAGAAAAAGGGAAACAAATCGTTCTATATGATTCTAATTATGAAACAATACAGTAATTTTTTCAACAGAAGCTATTTTTTACTTTTTTTATTATATAAAGAACTACTACTGTATTAAAATAAAATACTAGATACTATACTAAATAAATAATATGACAAACATATTGTGATAAAATTTTTGCATTTTTTAAACACACGTAATTAATTCTATAATAGCATGATGACCGATTTTTCAGCTAATAATAAAAATACATTCATGGAAAGTACCTAAATTTTAGCGAATCTTATATTCTCCTCCAGATCAACAAAAACTTATTTTCATCACTCTACTATTGAATCAATTCTGTATTAATCAAATAAGATCCGGTATAACTAGATACTTGAATTAAAAGCACGTACCAACAACCACAAACCGGTTTGCGATATCAATTTTCGGCCATGTGGCAGGATTAGAGAATAGTTTCCCCAGTTAACTTTCAATTTTTATAATAAATTACGTATTTTATTTTTGTACACATACAAATGTGTAAGATAAATAAAATAATGTAATATAAAATCTAGGTAATCCTGAAGCCAAACTAAAAATATGATGGAAGGGAAATAAAAAATTACTCTTTAAACTTCGAGCTAAATATCAGGAAAATTTTGTACACGAAACATAAATATATTATAGAATATATTATTTATAAAAAGATGTCTAATTCTACACATGTGTTATTATAATTACGCATTATCATGCCAGACTTAGTTTGAGGATCGCAGCCCCATCGTCAGTGTCAAGAGACGATTTAAGCGTAAAACTAATATTATCTGTTGGTGAATTATAAAAACTAAATTTCCACGATGTATCTATATAATCTAATTGTCACTGGTCACTGTGATCCCAAAACATGGCTGGTTGGGGTGGCGTAATCATAGTAAAGATATCGTGTCAAGTTTGACGTCTTTTGTTTGCTGTATGGAACACTCCATTTTAATGATGACTACTTTTTTAATTAAAAATTAAACTTATACCCGATCTTATAAATGAAAAAAACAACAACCGTGCATATACTACGAATTATTAAAAAACTATTAGTCCATTTTCTCGACATATGCAATATTACTTACTAGAATTAATACGAAACCAAAATTTTAAAATAAATCCGCCATTTAATGAGCAAACAGTTCTAAATAATTTATTTTTTACTTTGCTCTCTCTCACTGTTATTAGTAATTACATAAATTATTACTATTGTATTACCGAATTTCGCTATTTAACCATTATCGAACAAAAAAAAACGATTAAATTAGTTATACACTACATATAAATATTATATTTATATTTCAAAACACACAAAAATTAAGAAAAACTTAAATTATATTTTGAGTTGAGAACAGAACAACTGATGAGCTAAAAACGTAGATTGCAGAACGATATTTTCCCTAATTGTCCTCATCAGCACGTTCTCCAATATTCAATATTAATAACAATTAGTAAAATTGAACAAAAATAAACACATAAACAATGTTCTTCTTGCATAATAATATATGCTGCTTTACTGTGCCCGATGGGGTCATTTCCATGTTCTTAGTTAACATAACGCAACTCAATCATTAGGATGTCATTCCGTTCATTAACGGTGGTTGTTCCTTATTATTTTTCTGGTAGTTGTTACGTCGCGAGGAGGCATGGGGATATTTCGAACCGGAAGAGCGGCTATTTCTATCATTCGGTGGTAAATCAATGGTACTATCCATTACGTGCCCATTATCCTGGTATTCTGTGTGATTGTTAACTGAAAATCAATAATAAAATAATTTTATAAGTACTAAATTCTAGGCACAGGATTATTATAATTGCTTAGAAGAACTAATGCTTAATATATGATGGGCTCAAAAAACAAAACGTCTTACTCAAAAAGTATCATTGGAAAAGAGATAATGATTTTTTTTATTTTCTGTGACTTTTATAATAAAAAGAAAAAGGAAGATATTATGTGTGTACTTGAAACATTACAAAACAATATGTATTAGGCAGTTAAACTTTGTTAGCATATCAAAAAGTTTAGTTAATAGGAGAAGCAAACCAAGCTAAAATTATTTTCACAGAATTCCTTCACAATATAGTAGTGATTTGCAGTGTGAAATGTATTTAACCAAAATGCATTTTACTGTTAGTAGTTAGAAACGATCAAAGAAAACAAAACGTTAACAACAAATTTAGTAATTAAAAACACGCCATCTCATCATTATCGTGTTCTCCAAACACCAACCTTTCTCACCACTACCAGTTTCATTCTTATCAGTATTACTCTCATTCCAATCATAATTTTCATTATTCGGACCCTGTGGCTGTTGTAGTTGACTGTTGTCAGCAATAGATGGCGTAGCACTTCGGTCTTTACCTCTACGCCTGCGTCTTCGTAGCTTTTTTGCCAATAGGATACCCTGTGATGTTGTATTTGTGCCGCTACTTGCGTAGGAAGGTACATCCATACTGGATACTGACTCTGGAGATGGCGCGTTTTTTATGTTTTAAAAACACATATTAATTTAATTTTTGATTCTAAATACAATAAATGCCTAATCTGATATGGTAAATTACTGGGGGCCGAAAATAAAGTGACAATTTGCATTATAAAAATTCGTAAAGTAATAGAATGTTCTACAGTAACCGCCTATTTTAATATTTCTGAAACTACTGCGAGTGGAACTTCGAAATTCTGGTGACAGTGTTTTCGAGTCACATAAGTTAGTGGCATCTTTATAGTACTTCGCATTATACCGGAAGTTGATATCCATTATAAATGGAATACCCTGTATTTTATTCCATTTTCGGATTCTACATGACATTCTAGACGTAATTTATATATAATGTCCCATACCTAAATCCAGCGGATTTTGGCGTATTTACAGAATTTTCAAAATTTATGTTTTATTATACAAAAAAAAAAATCCTAAAATCTCAAAATTTTCACATAAGAAAATAAATATTCGAACCTAGACAAAGATAAATGCAAACAATTAATAACCTTAACAAACTTTATATCTGGGGCCCCATTTTTGAAGTAAATTCACTACAATTTATTCTTCAATTAAACTAACTTATATCACGATTGTTTGGTTAACAACAATTAACTTCATAATAAAAGTAAGGCTTGTCCGAACATAGGAAAGGTCAACTAACTGAGATGTCATCAAGGAACAAATTCGAACGAATTTTAAGGTCCCTTAGTTGTATAGAATATAATTATTATTTACCCCTATCTACGCTGGATACTTCCTGACTATCCAATACTGTTTCCTCATCATCGTGATTACGTCTTCTGTCATCGCCGCGTCGAGGACCACCGGCACCTCCTCTACGCTCCCGGTAACCACCTCTGCCTCTCCCGCCAGGGCCACCCCGAGACCCTCGTGAAGACCATCCTGGGCCACTTCGTCTTGGGAAATCGTTATTTGGCGGTGGTTCCTTGAAGTCTGACACTGAGTCGGGATTATAATATTGAGGATCTGTAAGTAAATTCAATATTTGAAGCCTATTCATCAGTGCATTGATATTATACGTAATTGGTCACATAAATGAACAACGTGTATGGTGAGTTTCGTCAGTGCACGTAACATGGGTATATAAATTAAGTACAGACCATCAATTTAATTTAATTAATGAATCAAACCGATTAACTGTATCAATGAGAAGTGTGTGTTTAATTCGTAACCGTATTTTGAATTTGTTGACAATTCAATGGCTGATAAACAGCTATTGTTACAGCTTTTACCAAAGCGAACTTACCTTTATTTATTAGTAACTTGAAAACACTATCACACAAACCCGAAATTGTATTTAGATTAATAATAAGGTATATTTTTGTCAAACTCTAAATAGCCTTTTAGATGACTTTAGTAGTATCAAACTATTTTTCTTTAAAAAGAAGGCTATTCAAAAAGGGCATTTTAATACAAGTGCATAATTTGTTTTTCAGCATGACAAAAATCACCTTAATGTTTGAACAAATCTGCGTTTTCTGAACCTGTATATAACCACAACATTGAGAAAAATATATTATATATCCTAACGTTACACAAAGTTAAAATCATAAACATATTAAAAAAGTATAAATTATTATAAACACTTGCCAAAAGGGTACCGAAATCAAAACAATCAAATAATCCAAGTCAGTCCACGCAGATTTTTTAAACATAACAATATCAAAAACATCAAATACTGGTGGTAAATGAAACATATAAATTCTTTTAGTATGAAGTTTTTATATTTCTAAAAAAGTCTTTCACAATTATTATTAAGATACGAGACAAAGTTTGTGAGCCAGTCTTATGCCATTTTTATGTATAACTTATAAATTACATAAATGTATTTTCGGCAAAGTCACGAACATGTAATTCTTGTAATTACCTATATATCATTTATTGATTGATATACAATAATTAGGACAATCAAAAAATATTTTTCATTGCAATTTTCAACAGGTTAAAACTATCTGTAATTTGTAACCGTTTTAATCCTCGTTTAATGGGGATATAATTTAAAGAAATTAACTTTATAATATCCAGCGTAATATATTTGTATTTTGTTAACCGAAATAGTAACGAATGTTCCAATCTGCTGAAAATTGTGAAAACCTACTGATGATTGACCTAAATTGCTGACTTAAGTTCCTCTATATGAAATGTTTACCTAATTCTCCACATTTACTATTTGGAACAAATGAGTACTGCAATTAAGTACAAGAATCAAAAAGAACAGTCAGACAAAAGGTGGGGAAAAACTTGGTTTACAAAACAATTCTTGTGACCGAATGATAAATTCTTTAGAAAATCTCACAGATGTGAAGTTTTTTAAATGCGCCTGCAGTGGGCTCTGAGCTTGTCGAATTCTAACTAATCTATGCATATTTTGAATAAGCGAGAAATCATCATGATTACTCCGGATTACTTCCCACTGACCTTATAAATATTAAGACCTAGCCTACTGTCGAAAATGTAGTTAATTTCAAGCGTAAAAATCTTCCTAAGTTTAATTTCCTTTTGTACCCACTTGTTCCATTTTAGTAAATGATAATATAGTACATCCGTTTGGTGTGACATAGCCGTGATATTTTATTTTTTGTAGAATTTTATATTCGTACCCTTCCAGCAAAATGTTTCTTTCTTTTTTTTCATTTTATCATGTATAATAATATAATATATAAATTGTGAATTATAATTATTAAATATTATTATGTTCAAAGTTATAATTATCAGTAAATTCATTAAAGCATTCAATTTACTAATAATATGAATCATTAAATATTTAGTCGCCCTTTAATAAGCAGCTTTTATAGAGGTGTTTAGCCATAACAACAAGCATTTGAAATTTTCAGATTCAAGTTTTAAACAAAACAGGGTTGACTGATGACACTAGATTGACAAATGAAGGTTATTTTATACATCAATCAAGTGACATGTAAAAGAGATAGCTAAACAAATGACAACTGTCAGGCGCTTCCCCGTTTGGATGCATAATCTGTGTCTGTCACTTTCCCAGCTCGCAAAATGTTGCAATCCCCCTTAAACCGTGACACACTAGACGAAGGAACTGCACACACGTACATTCGGTTGTATTCCGTTTAGGAATGAACGTACACAGCAACATTATTTTAGAATCAATTTAACAGGGTACACGCAAATTTGCACTGAAGAATCAGACAGGATGATCAGTGAAACGTTGTTTCTATACAATATTAACACGAAATGATAAAAATAACCACCATCCAGTGGCAAGAAAAATTTTGACAAATGAGTTCCCTGACTGACAGCCTCTTTCCACATTTTTTAACGCTTTCGTATTATAACAAAAGACTGTTCTGTGATGTATTGGAACACTTACGTGGGGGCTTCCAATTTGGGTGGAAATATTATCTGCATGCTACCGGAGATGTGACGGGTTTTAATATTTGTTCGTCTATATTCTATATTGGCATTGTTTTCTCTAGAATTTTATAAACGAATGGGAATCTTTCGAATGCCGGTATGCATCTATTTGATTGATTAAACCAATGCTGTTAAAAAGCGACATATTCTTGTTTTCTAATTTAATATGTATAAGAAAAAGGTCATATACAGGTCTTGTGAGAAAAAGCAAAAAACGAACTTCAACATTGACTGTGTTAGCATAACAAAATCGCAAACCACAAAAACATAATTATATGCAAAAATGTAAACACTACAAAATTAAAAAAAAAATGTTAATTTCTTTCAGGATTTGGTACAGTTGCAAAAACATATTAGTCGCATAGTTTCATATAATTTTGCAAAGCATTATTTCTTTCATTAAATACCATAATAATAAGTTCAAAGTATATTATTAGGAATTTCGTTTTTTTCTTTTACATATTTCTAAAGCAAATTTGTTTACAAAATAATCAGAATAACAATATAATATACTACGGTTACAATATCCGAGTTTTCCTCCCTCTCCCACAAAATGTCGGCAAATAAGAAGTGAATATATTAACCACATAATCTTTGAGTAAACATCTATATTCAATTCAATTAAATCAAGTATATAATAAACTATTATTAACAAAATTGTCGGGTGATAAATATATTTTATAGACAAAAAAAACCCTCTTGGGTTGTGTGTTTTTAACTCATCTGAAATTTGCTTTTCATATTTCAAAGAAATGCGAACAAAACGGAACCGTGACCTGCATTAGACACGAAATTAAATCGAGAATTAAAAAAATTGGACACCCTATAAAACGAAGAATATAAAGATCTATATCATAGACAAACTATTTTTAAAATACACCGCTAACTATAACGGGTGGTCATTTGAAAACGAAAAACGGCCAATAGCCCCAGGAAAATCGCTCGAATCCGTCATTTTTTGATTTCAGGGGGCAACACTTCAACATTTTCGCCCCACTAAGTGTCAAAACCCTAGGAGGCGTGGCAAGGATCTACAAAATTTTAAATTGAATGGGGAGTCGATTGTACCTTTTTTGAAAGGTACTTTTAAGTAGATTATAACCCCCACTGTAAGTACGTTTTGGAGTTGATGGTAAATAAAAAACGTGAAAAGGAAAATCCAGTAGTTAACGAAGCAATAGAGGTTGCGATGTTTTTCAAGATCTAAGAATGAGTACGTTTCCTCGACATTGGATTGAAAGGAGAGGAAGTATTGACTGGCCCCCATGCTCTCCAGATGAATGTCTCCACAGATCCTCCAAAATGTACGAGAGCGTTTTGAACCACTTTATGGAGATCGAGGGTCAGCATTTACTCAATTGATTGGTGTGCAAGCTTTTTTTTATATAAAAAATGAAAAATATCTGAACTTGTTTTTGTACTTTATTTAGCCACTGCATTAGCCAGGTAGACAGTAGTATTCGGGGGATATAATCTACATAAAAATACCTTTCAAATTAAGTACTACTCGACCCCATTCAATTTAAAATTTTGCGGGTTCTTGCCACACCTCCTAGAGTTTTGACACTTAGAGGCGAAAATGTCAAAAAAGTGTTCCCCCCGTAAAATCAAAAATTGACGGGTCCGAGCGTTTTTCCATAAATGACATGGGGCGCACACATTATTCGCCGTTTATCGTTTGGCAACCCTTTATAGGCCACCTCGAGACAGTGATTTTATTCATATCACTGACCACCTGAAGCACTGCTATTCAACTACCCGTTATTGTTACTGAAATGTCAATTAATTAATATTAAATTTGAATTGAGTTTAAGTAATACAGCATTTGATCGGATTCGTCATAATTCTGTATATTTAGAACGCTCTTGGTTATTTATTAATGTTTTATCTATCTATTTTCAATGCACTAGTGCGGTAATGAGAATAGTGTTTATCTTTTTTGGTATGGTCACCAGTACCTTATGTTGTCAGCCAATATTAACAATACGTTGAATTTAAATTTTGTACGTAACACGTGGATAGGGGAAGTATCAACGCACTTATGTAAATACACTACAATAACTATTAAACAATTCGTTTGTGATATTTTCAATGTGTGCAAAAAATTAATATTATATTAATATATATATTGTCTAATTAACAAATTATTTGCCATGAAATTGTTTTCTTTTTTAATTAATTCGTATTTTGTAAATTTACATAATATACATTTACTTAGTTTATATAATATAATTGTCCTGTAATTGGGCAGCAATGCCTGTTAGACAGTAAATATTATTATTAGTAGTTTATCATAGAGATGATAATATCCCGCCTTTTAAAATTGGATTGGCCACTTCAGCCGAACAAACACAGAGAAGTAGTACAGGCTATTATAAAACTATCTAAAGGCCACGCCAAGCAGTGTTTCAGGTGGTCAGTGCTATGAATTAAAACTACGTCTTCAGGGTGTAGTACAGACTTACCGGTGTATTTTATATTATAAATATTTTGTCTGTGATCTATATTCACTATTTTCTCCAAAGATATGTGGTTCACGGATTAACCTCGTATTTGTGGACACCGTATATATATATATAATTAAGCAAATTTTAAAAAACCACTAAATTCTAGTCTGTAAAAATATATAAAAAAAACAAACAAAAATCAAAATATTAAAACAGATTAGTAAAAACAAAAAATAATCACACCAATCAATAACATTATTATTGTTAATACTAATATACTGTCGGAAAAAGTAAATTCAATTTTCAAATTCACGTAATATTTATAATTTTCACCAACCAGAATTATGTCAATTTGAATAATCGACCTCTTTAATTACATTAAAAATGATGAAATACCTTGAGAGCTAATGAGAGAGAAATTGTAGACCATGCGATTAACAAAGAATATTTACTATTCCTAAGTTAGTAGCAATAAGATGCAGTCTAAAGATAATATTAAATTTCTCCCTTATATTTCGATAGTTCAATAAAAATTCATTCAGATTTCATAATAAAAATTATAAAATTAAAAATATCGTTCAAAGTCCAAGAGTACTTGTTTTTATTATTACCTAATAATAAAAATACGCCATCGTTGAATCAAGAAATACGAACGCCAGTATTCAACAAAATTATCATAAAATAATTGAAAACTGACATCCGTCCCACAAATCGTGAAAATTGTTTAGTCGTCTGCCGGGTCAGTCTATGATACTCCTCTAGATTTTTTTGTTACAGTTTTGTAGTAATTTGAATTTTGGTTTTACACATTATTTTATCTTTTATCAAAAAATCTATAATTTACGATCAAACATAAAATTAGTAAGATGCTTCAGGACATCTTAAAAATGTAAATGTATTATTTTTTATATTCCTACCCACAGTAAGTCGTCAACCAGATAAATGTTTACGGAAAATGTAAAGTTAATCATGAAATGACAGTAGAAATCTATCAACCAGTGTCCCAATAGGCGCAAAAATATGTTTTAATGGGATATTCTAGAGACTAATTCATAATTATTTCATAGCAATGCCCGCCCAAACCTCACTGTAGAAAATACATCTCCATGTGATTTTTTTTCGTTCATGAAATATACAATATACATTTTAGTTTTATTTTATATCAAAACTCAATACAAGGCTTTTTTTGATCAGAATTTTCAAAACTAATTATGTTTGTAAATACATTAAAAGAAACTATGAATCCCCAAATAGTTTGTTGTGTAAAACCAAATATTCAAACCTACAACCTCAACCACTTGCGATTGGAATTATGAATAAAATTTTTAATGCACATTTTGTAGTTGTTGCCAAAATATCTCTCCAAATAAAAAAATCCTCGAAACTACAACAGCAACAACAATTCAAATCACTTTCGATGTGCATCTCTACCACCCCCTACAGTGGTGGTCGCATCTATTCTATTACTGCCGCCCCTATTCCATCTATGTTGGTTCTGGTTGGCGGAGCCACGTATTTTATTCGATGGCCCCCGTCCATTTTGCATGTACCCCCCACTATTACCACTCCCACGACCACCTTTACTATGATTATTGCTACTATTATTACGCATGTCTTCCGATTGGTCATAACTTATATAATCATTATTATGTAAATTGTTACTTATTGGTGGTGATTGATGGTTATTAATATTATTACTACCAGCTGATGTAGGTGTTGGTGTAGTGGTATTATTGTATTTGCTGGAATTGGACATTCCACCGGAGTTCCCTCTAGAGGATCCACCACCACCTCGTCCATCTCTGCCGCCCCACCTTCCACGCATACCACCACCACGACCGGATCCTCGACCACTGCCGCCCATGTCAGAATTATAGCCGTGATCGCTTTTTCTGCCCATCGACAAGCTCTGCATCGAACCCATAGTGGAGCCTATACTACGCAATTGCTGATCTATTTCCAATTTCTCTTGTCGTAGCTGTTCCACTTCCTGTTAAGGTTAGAAATTAATCATCATTTAGGTTGCATAAAGATATTGAATCTGTCACCAGTGTGACTCGAACCCACATCTTTCTTGTCGGATCGTTGCTTTATGGATTAAGCTATAAAGCATGGATCAAATACTATGCTTTCGATGGTACAATTTTGTTCCTTAAATTCTAACAGTGTCTTTGAATTGAATGGTCTCCATGAAAACCATGGTATTTATTTAAAAAAAGGACCTTTTCTTAAAAGTAGATGTGTATTCATTCGAGTTGCACTTGTAACAACAAAATTTTGAATTTACAGATAATAAACTATTTCAGTTTTTTTATAAAGATAGCGAAAATACTTGTTTGAATAAAAATACCTGATATTGACTCAATATCTGACATCAATCTTACCTTCAGATGAGCCAAATGATATTGTAACAGGACTTTGGAATTTGATATACTTTCAACTGTACCAACAAAAACGAATGGTACCTGACCTTCCTCACGTGGTATAGTAGGTTGAGGTTCATTATCACCTTCAATTTTAACCCTAACCTACAAGAAACAAAAAAAAAATACACTAACAAAGAAATATTCACCATTTACACAAAAATACCATAAAATATTAACGTTATAACAATTTACTATAACTTACCACACCACTTTTGTCGACAATCTCCTGTATAAAACGCCCATTCCTGCCTATCACTTTTCCCACTAACCCTCTGGGCACTTGTAGCGATTCCTCACTATACTCCAACATGGATCGCGCCTTTTTCACTGCCTCATCCGATAAACCATATATTTTGAATTTACACGAATTCTCCTCCAATTCAATGTTGGTAATACCGTCTACTTTACGTGCCTGTTGTATGTTGGCCCCCTGAGCTCCAATGGCCAAGCCCATAAGGTCCTCGCGAACGTTAAATTCGTCTGAATATCTGTGCATAAAAAAAGTATTGATATTGGAAGAAAATAATAATGGCCAACTTATATACAAAAATATTAATTTAACGAGAAAAAATTATAAATTAAAGGAAGCTATTCACCACTGATAATATAAATAAAGAAAAGTGAAATAAACTAATGTTGTTTACGAACTGAAAAAAAAATTTACTAAACTAGGATGGAAAATATTGACAAATTAGTGTGCTGTGAAGAAACTGTGAAAATTGATTGGTCAAAACAGAACCCCGTCAACGTCTAGTGAAATGAATTTGCTGAATACACAGCTTGAAAAGTCCAACTCCTCAGGCGGCATTAAGACCTTGGATTGCTAGCTAGATTACAAGGTTGAAACAAAATTTTAATTCTCTATAACAAAGGACGTGGTGCTCCAAATATTCGACTGTCTGTCGCGGATCTGGGATTGGGTGCAACTTCTCTCAAGATTGTTACTGTGTTCCTGTAATAGAGTGCACTACAGACACATATAAACTGACTTTTGGGGGCCGTTATTAGAGGACTTGTATCATATTTAAATACAAAAAAGAAACTTAACTTAAAATTAAAAAAGAAACTGTTTGTAACGTGAAATAGTCATTATTATTAATTTTAACAACAACATTGGAATTTTACAAATACTATAGCATCTATTTTTGTCATACATAAAATGTAAAATCTATGTACAAGGTTTATAAATGCAAGAATACCTATATAAAACAGAACTGTGTACGTACCCGCCAATTGTAGCCAATTTCGTGCTCTCTAATTGTCTAGCTGCCTCCTCTGTACGTTTTAATAAGAGCACTTTTTGTGGTAAACTCTTAAAATGCATGTCCTGCAACAATTCAGCCTTTTTCCGACACGATTCATTGCGTGAAATTACAACCAATACTTCTTTTTCGGCATCGTAGAATAATCTACCAGCATCGATAGCCTTTTGAAATTCTTTATGAGAGTTTTTCACGTCTTTTTTACAGCTGAAACCAATATATAGATATTTACGAATCCAGTGCAAAAACCCAGTGCGATAATTGTACTCCTGGTACATGCTGCATACATTATTTTTCCTACGATCGTCAGTTATTTAATTATGTATTATATTATTGAAAATAATCTGACTCACTAATTTATGAACATTAAATGTTACACACTTATAAAGAAGTCGAAACTATCGGCTCGCATTAAATCGAGAACGTGAGGCTGCAATTTCTTTCGGTCTTTACAAACAAAGCGATAAACTTAGTCCAGTTTGGTGAAGCCTCGCCTTTACAGACAAATTTGTTCCTCTACTTCTACTATTTACGTTTCTTTATAAATGCGACTTAAATCTCATTGAATAGAAAAAGTGATGTTCGTAACGTGAAATAGTCAATATTAATAATTTTAATAGAGACGTTGGAATTTTACAAATAAATAATATAGCATTTAATTTTGTTATACATAAAATGTAGAATCTATGTATAAGGTTTTAAAATGCAATCAAGTATATATCAAAATTTTAATTCGACGCTAAAATCCATTCTTCATATATATTTTGTCTTTCACCCTATATAGTCTTTTGCCTTTAAAATGTTAAACAAAACTGATGCCGGCTAGTCAGTCACTTTCGATGTAGAAATCTTGATTTCGATGATGCTCAAAGTTTTATTTAATATTTATTCTTATTTTACCACCAAGTAGTCTATGAGTACCATGGCAACATTTTTGTACCATTTTCATTGTGACCCCAAAAATGAACCGTACAGACCCAAAAGCCAAACCCTATACATCCATAGAAAATGGATTCATTAATGTTTGTCATATATGTTGGGCGTGAAATATTAATGGACCGGATTTAATCTTCAATAATTAAGAATCGAGAGTATTCACGCGAGGCCATAGAACATTGAAAAAAAAATTACAACTCAGACCACTCAGTACAAATAAATTGTAAAATTGAACAAAATGTTTAAATGGCTGTCATCTTGATATGCTCGTCAAAAATAAGGACAATGAGTGTCGTAACTTTTTGCATATTCCTTAAAGTCAAAATCAAACTGTACTCACTATTCGCGTAATTCCTCTGGCACTGGAATCTCAAACCTATGGAACATCCCTCGTTCGATTGGCGGATTATTGTTTTTTAATCGCAACCGATCAATACTGACAATTTCCGTATAAGTAGTGTCCCATCCAACATATTCCAAAACACAAAAATCACCTTTCATCATCTGAGAAAAAAAAATATATATATATACAGTAAAAACAACATTAATCAGCTTGTCTCTAAAACTGACTATTATTTACTACTTTAACCATTCATTTCCTAAGCATTACATATCTTTCAGATAGAGAATTGGACTATAACGCACTAACTGAGCTCCACTAATAATAGATCGACTAAGCAGCTGTCTCATGCAATTATAGTATCTGACAATTTTTAGTTTGTTGATTTATGTTTTACCCAATAACACTATTATTTTCAATATTTTGATAGTGGACTTGAACTTTTCGAAGTATGTGCCAACGTTGCCCACATTTGGCGTAATAATGTGTAAACACAACTATTGTTTATCTTCAATTACCTAATTTCGTTAGTATTGCTATACTTTAGTATCGCTTGAGAAACTGTTATGACTGTTTTGTGGGAAATGTAAGTTAATAATCGTTTCGTTGGTAGGTGCATCACAACGTCACCCAGGAAAACATCGATATTTGAGCAAGCTCATCAAGGAAAATCAACGAGTGGCATACCGCGAAATTATAGAACCATTGCGGATTTTAAAAACATCAATTTAAAAATTGTTGCATTTAGAATTGGGTGTAAACCAAATAGTTTCCGGCGCATCTGTTAGCCAGTGACAAAAAATGCTAATTGATATTAAAAAATCAAAAGATGTGCCCTACCTTGATTCTAGATTTCCACCAACCATTCCCTTCTTGATTGTTTGATCTAGAAAATACTTCCACTTCCATATTTTCAATAAATTCTACTTTTACGTCCGAATTTGCCGGTGGTAATCTAACCTGTTCATATAGGAATTTCGAATCGGGCTGCCACCTAAAGTTTTCAATGTTATTATCGCTATATTGTTTGTTTTGATATTAATAATAATCTATATAACAATCTACTTACTCATCTTCAAAATGTACGAGAACTTCATTATCATAAAGGTCTAGAATGTACCCCTGAAAAACACAGTAAAACGGGTAAACTATAATAAATAATTTATTACTACACTGAAATATAGAGAACTACAAATAATATTGTTCGCGAAAAGTATTGTAATATGATACTCTCAGGACATAACCTTAAGGCGTCAACCAATTTATCACAAACATTTTTACAGATTATCTAATATACAAGAACACACTTTACACATTTTTAAGTAAATTTCTTATTTTAAGAACTAAATAAATCCACACATGGGTCAACACGCCCCGTGAAACGGCCATGGCGTCAAAAAAATGCGTTAGCCGAATCGTGATTTCGTAGTATCATTAATGGCTTAAATGTATTTATTTTTAACACGTTTTCATAATTTCGACACTGTCTCAAAGCTGTATCACAATATACAATACCCTCTGCACACATTAAATACATACTTATAATTATACAGACCTTATAAAGGGCCCCATTTGCGCCGACAACTTCCACAGTCAGCTCATCCATTTTGTTCTTTGCTAAGAAATTGTACTGAGAGCGCGTTGCACTGGTGCCGTTCTGCTGAAAAAAGGAAAATGAATGAAAAGTGACAGATCTTCTTGTGAAGTTTACAGGGTCTAACTAAGATTATTTCAGTTTTTCACGTGAAATTATATTATATACCATAGATTAAACATCTATAAATGTAATATAAATACATACGTACTATAGACGAAATGGATTTATTCTAGAGATATAGATGGATACATTGATGTATTAAGAGTTAATACAATACAATATATTATACAAATCAAATTGTTAAAGCAAAAAGTGTTTATTCTGAAAAATAACAAAAGATATTACGAATTGTTTTATTCGTTTAATTTTTCGTTTTGCATTAAAGAACCCTTTAGACTGATTTGGTCCTAGCGCAAAAATCGAAAAAACGTCAAAAGCGTCAGGGCAAATTTTTCTCTTAAATACAAGTATTTCGAATGAAAGAGATATATTTGTATTTTATAAGATAAGTAATAACAATAGATGTTTTTATTGTTAGCAAGATAATATAAGTATACGGGTTCAATAAGTTTTGAACAAAATCCTTTGTTACTTGTGCAAACTTCAAAATATGACAGTTTTTTACAATAATAAAATTATTACGGTCCTGTATTTTACAGTGTCGAAAAAGTAGATTCCATGTTTGCCGACACAGTGCTGTTGCCAAAGCCATAATTTTGGGATCGAGTTAATATTCTCAATAACAAATAACCTTATTTTGATCCACATTAATATAAAAAATTAGGAATATATATTGCATTTGCCATGAAATACAATACCCAAGACCCATGATATCTCTATCTGAAACTTACTCATTAAATTATTCTGAAAATATAGAAAAAGTAGAGTATACAACTATACTCTACTGATTCATGGCAACATTGCAGTTGGTCTAGTTTTGACAGTGCAGGTGTAGATAAATACGAATATGGCACTAACCAATAAAAATATTATTTTAAATATTTGTGATTTTATCTTATTTTAATAATATCCGTATGAAGTTTATAAATTTCGTGTGGCAAATATTCTTAAACATAATATGAGGAATCATGTCTAACAGCAGTGATAGTGAGGAATTCTACGATGCAATAGAAGATGAAAATCAAACATGTCATAGTACAAGGTAATAAAATATACAAATTATAGGTATTAATCTTAATAAATTACTTACTTACATCTGATATCTTCATCATCACTAAATTCGTTTTAAACCAATTATTTTACTTATCTGACACATTCAGGAATAAAACATCAAACAAGTTAACAAATAAATGATGACATTCACAACAAAGTGTTTTTTTATTATTACACTATCTTGATCTGTATTTATTAGGAGACCTCATAAGCGGTTATCAAATAGTAGTAACAGATCGAAAAGGTCCAATTCAGAACCGAATGTATCAAATTTAAAAGACACTGTTAAGGAAAATCCACCACAGACCGATGATGTTTTTGTATTACCTACAAATATACCAATACCAACAAGTAACCGGACAAAAAAATTTCTCGAGTTGAGACAGAAGCTTCAGAATGACGATGAAGACTGTGCCAGCAACGTTACACCACCAAACAGTCAAACATCATCTGTAGATGGTGTGTCAGTGGCCTCAAATAAAAATACACATCCATTTAAAGTAATTGAACACGATGCATTAAGTTTGCAGAGTTTGGGTTCTTTGGGCAGGTTTGGACGTAATATTAGTTCTGGATATGCGGAAACAGGTTTGTTTTTTAATACATTGAAATATTAGCTCCCTACTACTTAAAATGTATTTAAATTTATCTGCATTTTCAGCAAATCTTGTGGATACAAAAAGAAAGACCATGTCAGTTTCAGCGCTATCGTCAACTTCTTTAGATTCAGGTTCAACACAAAGCTCTAACCATTGCCCTAGTACAGTGACGTTATCCGCGGGTAGTTTTGTTCTGTGGAGCTCTATTGTGTGATACTATTTAATACTTCTTTTAGGTACAATAGACGATGATAAACCCATAAGGATGCCATTACAAGAGCCAGATGTTATCGCGAGTACAAAATCCTCGCAAAAGAATGCGATAGCAAATGCAGATGCCCCCGTAGCACCACCACGGCGAAAAAAGCAACTAAAGAATGCACTAACGACATCTCTTGCCATCCCTGTAAGTTTTTGTGTTATTTTAATTATTGAATAATGTCTGCAATTTGAAATTTAGAAATCCGCTTCAAGCACAACATTCAGATCGACCGATTTGGCAAGTCCAGCCAGTATGATTGAATCATTGACCCGTGAATTTGAACATTCCTTGGAACGGCAACCATCTTGTAATAGTAATACCAGACACACCAAATCAAAAATTCTACATACTACGGATTCTAAAAGTTCCACATTACGTTCTGGACATTCATTGGATATTTGCCAGGCTTTAAAAGGACAATTTGTGGTTAAGCCACAGGATAATGAGAGTATTAGAGCTGTCTATGTATCACCGTCGCGTACAAACGTCAAATTATGTGAGAATAATTCACTCAACAGCGATAGAGGACCGCAGCAGTTTAATGAAAAGGAACAACTTCAGCAGCAAGCAGTTAAGGGTGGTAGTCCTAGAGATACTGGAAATAGGAGTAGTGTGGGACATTACAGTTTGGGACCACATAGGTGAGGCTTTGATTATTTGACTATTATTTCAATCACTATGTTCCAGTTCTTACTATTTTACACTGTTGTTAAGTAATAATTGCTGATAAAGTTCCATATTTTGATCAGAAATGTTCAGCGGTTTACAATAAAGTTGGAACTCAAGTATGCGTTGGTGTAATTTGTTTTTATTATTAAAATATTAGAAAAGAGCACCGGTATTACCATCCATATTTGATGTTTATCTTTCTAATTAGGATCATAACTTTGATTAAGCAGTTGTAGATTGATCAGAGCATATCTTAAATCTATTACACAGGGTGTTCCCGGTTTTTTCGTCGGGACATGTCATTTTGTATAAAACCTCACTTTAGAGTCGGGCTCAAAGACACGTTCTAAAAAAATTTTGTTTAGGAAATACATCCAAAATTTCTACACACATGGATTAAATCGTACCCATAATCTAAAATATATCACCTGCGAAACGAAACAGAATTAAATAATTACTATTTTAATTGTATTTTTTTATTAGAACTACTTTATTCAAACATTTGAAATAAAAAAGAAATGCAAGAGCTGGAATTTGAACACAGGACCTGCCGCATGCAAAGCGCGGGCCCTACCAATGACAATGCCGACGCTTATATAAATTAATTTACTATAATATAATTAGAGATTTAAGTACCAACTATCTAACTGGTGAAGTTTTAAACGCAATTTTCTCGAGAACTATGAAGGGAAATTTCAAATGCTTTATCACTCGACCCCTACTACTGCTACTAAAGAATTTGGGGATTGTGACCACCTTGGTGTAACAAAATGACATATATATTATAAACAAAACTTCTCTGCTGAGTACTTCTTTTGATATAGATGCAAATGAGAGTTGGACATCAGAAGTACTGTGTGACCCATTACTGGTTTTATACATTATTTATATGAAAAACCGGGGACACTCTAAAGTTTGTAGATCGGCTCTCTAACATGAAATTTAACATTTTCCAGGAACCCTCCAAATGTATTGGAATCAATCGATGAAAGCACTAATGTATCGAATTTTCTTGTCAATATTACATTAAAAGTTCTTGGTCGTTTTGATCGCAGTAAATACATCAAAGATTTAGAGATTTTAAAAAGTATTATAGTACATAATTTGGACACAGGTGAACGTATACCATTGAGTGAAGCTGAGGAAAGGCTGCCTAAATGTATAAGTCCCTCTGCATTGCGCCAAAAAATGTAAATGTAATTGTTCATGGGTTTTTTTTGTAATTAAATGAAATTATGTAATTTATGATGTTTCAATACAATTTTATACAAGTGCGTTTGCTATTGGGTTAATTATGTTGCAATAGCAGTATCTAATATGTCGTAAACTTTGATGCAGGTTACATTCATTTATGCATTTCGTTAGTTGAAGTTATGAACTATTCATAAAATTCCCCTTGTTGTGTGCTGTTAATAATGCTTTTGTGTAAGCTGTAAATATATTTCGCTTTAAAATTTTCAGGGGTACGCATCAAGGGGGTGGTAAGATGTCAGCAAAAGAACGCCGGCGATCAGCAGGCGATGAAAATATTTTGAATAATGTGTGTTTGAAGGTTCGCACACACACGGATTCAGGCAAACATTTATCGGATCTGGAGATTTTGGAACAAGTAACTGTCTTGAATCTTGACACTGGTGAACGGATTCCTTTGAGTGTGGCAGAAGATAAATTACCGCAATGTATTAACCCGTTATCATTGCATATAATGCGGCTCACTTCGGAGTACGTAAGTTCATCTAGTATGGACAAGGACAAAGACACTGATGAAGAAAGTGTCGATAATAGGTAATTGATTAAATTCATAATATTCTTACATTTATTTTTGGTCTCTCGTTGATCAAAAGTTCCGCAAACCACCTCCGGGATTGTGGTCTCTGGGATACTGAAATCGGATTCACAAAGTCTCCTTGGTGTATTAGAAATAGGGGTTTAAAAGTTTAAAATGCAAGGGAAGGTTTTGTATATTATATAACACATCAATTTTTTAAATTTTTAAACAAACTTTACGTAATACACAGTATTAGTGTCAATTGATCAAAAACAGAACAAATTCTAACTACTTGCTTTACAGCAAGGAACTGGCATTAAGTATTAAGTAAAGATCCTTTTGTAGACATTCATTTCTGTTAACTGCACATTAACCGAGTCCCAGCTCATACCATTTCATTGATAAATTTTTAAATAATTGAGTTTTGTGTTTTGTAGAAAAATTGATATTCCAATAGTAGATGATCCAGACACAGAACTGGGGCGTGTGCGTAAGAAGACAGCTAAAATCAAAAGATTTGTTGGTTCAGCTATGAAAAAGACTATGCATAAGGCTAAAAGTATTGCACAGGAAGTGTCACATGCTCGCCATAAAGAAGATACAATTGATATTGTGGATAATGTACATCCCGGAGAACAAAATTGTAAATTAAAGGTACCAAATAAACTAATAATCATTGATATTATATAAATGAGTAATATATTTTTAGGCAGCTAATTCTCATAAAGGACCATACGAATTTGAAAAAGTCGAACATGTCCAAGAGCTTGTAGACGGCCAACATGAAGGACCCATTTGGTGCATGAAATTTTCATGTTGCGGACGATTGCTAGCCACCGCGGGACAAGATAAGGTGCTCAGGATATGGGTGGTGCGAGATGCATACCCCTATTTCCAGGTAATTTTTATTTTATTTTTGTGTGCGTTTCATTAATTGAAGAATATTTTATTTAGGATATGCGTACCAAATACAATGCAGAAAAAGTATCACCAACACCATCCCAAGAGTCTCTAGTTTCACATCATTCAGCTGATGTCACAAATATGGCGGCATTTGAAGCGCTCACTCCAGATGAAGCTAGTAGATTAACATTTATGCCAAAACCGTTCTGTACGTATACAGGTCACACTTCGGATCTGTTAGATGTGTCTTGGTCGAAGAACTATTTTATTTTATCATCTTCGATGGATAAAACCGTGCGATTATGGCATATATCTAGGAAAGAATGTTTGTGCTGTTTTCAACATATCGATTTTGTCACAGCTATCGTTTTTCATCCGAGAGACGATCGTTATTTCTTGAGTGGTTCCCTAGATGGCAAATTGCGGTTATGGAATATTCCTGATAAAAAGGTTTGTACTATTATAGTCCTTTTACCAGTGGCGGCTTGCTATATGAAGCAAGTCACGCAACGTTTCATCTAAATGCCGGCTATCGCTATCGCTCTTCATATAAACATAGTTGCCAGCGTTTAATTGCACTAAGACCTTAGAACCTACCAAAAGAATTCGCCCAAACAGCATAAGAAGCACGCTTCACCACATTAAACTGCCATAAGCTGCCGGTGACATGGTGGAATTTTAAAAATTTAGTAACCAGCTCTTACTCTACGAAAATAAACTGTAATGTGTCCCAAATATGAGAATTTAGACAAAAATTTAGTAAGAAACTACGATACCCATGTAGATTCCTTAAAAATTACTATTGTTTACATTTTTTGACGTTTAAATGACAATGATCTCTTTAGGTAGCTGTCTGGAATGAAGTAGAGGGTAATCCCAAGCTAATAACCGCTGCAAATTTCTGTCAAAATGGTAAATTTGCAGTTGTCGGTACATATGACGGCAGATGCATTTTCTACATTACCGATCAGTTGAAGTATCATACGCAAATCCATGTGCGCTCATCCAGGGGGCGCAACAAAGTTGGCAGAAAAATCAGCGGTATTAAATTAAACATTAATACAAAATACACAGAAGAAGTCAGAAGCATTTTAAATTTTAGGGATCGAACCTATGCCTGGTGAAGATAAAATACTGGTGACATCAAATGACAGCCGAATACGTTTGTATGATTTGCGGGATCTAAACGTATCATGCAAATACAAAGGTTATGTGAATATGAGCAGGTGCGTAATGAGTTTATTATTATTATTATTGTGGGGTGGATTTAAATATTGTAATATTTCTAATACAGTCAAATCAAAGCGAGCTTCAGTCATGACGGGAAGTACATTGTGAGTGGTTCGGAAAATAGAGATATTTACATATGGAAGACCAACCATGACTATTCGAAATTCTCATCAGTTCGTCGCGATCGCAACGACTTTTGGGAGGCGATTAAAGCCCACAACGCCGTTGTCACTTGTGCTATTTTTGCACCAAATCCCGAGGCTATAATAAAAATGTTGGAACAAGAAAACCAAGATAGATATCAGGACAGTAATAAGGTCAGTGTTGAAGTCATTTGGGTCAGTAACTTTAATTTTTTTAAAATTTTGTTTTCGCTAGGTTGAGGATCCTGTGGTGCAACAACATACAAAAGGATGTGGTGGTTACGTTCTCATTTCAGCAGATTTTAACGGGTGCATTAAAGTGTTTATCAACAAAACTAAACCGAAACACAGTTCATTACCTGTATCGGCTATGGCATGAAAGTGATAATTTTAAGAAAATTAAAATATAAATAATGTGATCTAATAATGATATTTAATTAATTAGGTGTATAGAAAAAGCCAAATAATTTTATTGTGAAATGGTATATTAACATCATTTAAACAAATTATATTTATTTTAAGACTATACAAAATCTATTAAATAATATTAACAATTATTATTTTGTTGTTTCCTTGTTTTTATTATTTTAATCCAAAAGTAATGTTTTTTATTCAAATATAAAAAATAGAAATTAAACTTGTACTTTTTAAACCTTATTAAACTAACAGTACAACTTCCTCTTTAAGATTGGAGAAAGAAATTAGTGGATAGGATTGTACAAAAAACTTAACAGGGTTGTATACCTTTTTTCAATACCGCTTGTATTTGAAAGAAAAGTAAGCCAAAACAGATGAAGTTTCAAAACAAGTTGCAACTTTCTTGAATCACTGGATATGTTTCAAAATCCGGTGTTATGCTAACCCATCAAAATTGCGTTAATATCTGAAATCGACTCGTCGTATTATGCAAATAACGGTTGATGTAAATTGTTGCTGGTAAATTTTATTATAATACCCTCACAAATTACTCCCTACAGAAAATACTCCGCGTTATCGAAAAACACCATAACCACTCTGTGACAACCCTACATAATACTTTTTGTTCAAACTTTTCATAATTATCTACACAGTATTATTATTTTGCACAAAATTGTATCGTTTTTATCATTTATCGCTTCATTTCTGGTGATTTAGACCAAGACGATCGTTCTCCTCTTTCTTCTCCTCGAGGCATTGACCATGATCTTGAATGTGGTCGGGTACCATTTTCATCATTTTTAGATAATTTTTTTTCTTTAGATTTTGATCTTTGACGTTGTTCATCTTGCCTTTCCCTACTTTTGGATTTTTTTTGTTTGCCTTCAGAAGATCTATCTCTCGAACTTCGACGTGGTGTTCTTCGCTCTGAAGACTTATATCGAGGCGCTAAAATACAAGACAAACTAATTTATTGATTTTCAATATTATTCTTGTTATTTACCATCTCTCTCCGGTGTCCGATTCCTTTCATCTGACCTATCTCTTCGAGCAGATCGTTCTTTGGACCTGCTACGTCTATCTCGCCTGCTCGACCTTTCATCGGATCTATCGCGTCTACTAGATCTTTCATCGGATCTATCGCGCCTCGTTGATCTGTCTTCTGATCTATGTCCTGATCTCGACCGTCTTTTCGATCTTCTAGGCGTTGGACTCCGCGTTCTACGTCGCTTACTTGGACTACGACTTTTAGAACGTGAGTAGCTTCTAGACCGTGAACGGTCGGATCTGGATCTGCGAGATCTGGACCTGGTTCTAGATCGTGAATATGATGAACGTCGACGACTGTTTGAGCGAGATCTTGATCGACGATGTTCGCTAAGGAACTTTTCAAAATATTTTTTATATTCTTCCTCTAATTCTGGAGCATAATGTCGCGTTTGGATACCACGCATCCGTGGGTTGAATCCACCACGTCCACGACCTCGTGGATAATATTGAAAACCTATAAAATTAAACTTTTGTATTTGATTTAAGTAATTTTACCTTATATCGCTTACCTCTCGATGGACCGGCTCTATTTAAGAATCCTCTACCACCTCGTCCCCTAGGAGGTATATAACCGTAACCATATTCAGGATACAATGATGGCATACTCTTAGGAGCAGCAAAGTGTTGATAGGGATCACCACCAAATGGGACACATCCATACCAAGGATGGTTCGGACGGTCCATCATAAGATCAGCTGGATGTGAAGTGTTATTTATTGGCAGCAGCTTTTGTTGAATTTCTAAACAAATAAAATATTGGAATCGAATATTACTATTAATAGAAGATATTATTTACTTTTGTTGCCCGAATCTGAAAGGTCGGAGTCCGAACTGGACGATGAGAATTGTTTAGTTTTTGGTCCATCCGATAAAATCGTTTTTAACATGACTCTCCCTTTGATAACATTGTGTAATTTTTCTCGTTGTGTTAGCACAGCTAATTCGCTACTATTTTTATATCTTTTCAACTGAAATTCATAAAAACCTATTAATATTTGATTAAAATCAAAAATGTAAATAGTTCTTACTTCGTCATGAGTAGAATTAGGAATTCCATCATATAACTGAACATTCTCTTGAAGTTTATCCTAAAAATAATAGATACGTTTGAAACATTCAACCAAACTAGTACATGCTATGGAGAGATAGGTAGGTAGTTGCAATTGTAAATAATTACCTTTACTCTTCGGAACAATTCCTCGACTAATCTAATAGCTTCCAATTTTCTCTGTACTTTCAGCAATTTCTTTTCTTCCCTGGCGATTTTTTCATTGATCTCATCTGATCCGGATATTTCCAAATTTTTTAAAATTTTTGCTTTTCGCTTCTCTTCGCGCACACGCCTTCGTATCTCTTTCTGTGTTTTCAAGTCTACTTCACGTTGCCTGTAAATGACCACCTACATCCTCAAGGATAAACTTAATCACTTCCTCAAAAGAAATTAAGTCAGTTTTGCTTGTTTGACTTTTACATTGATGTTTAACCATATGAATTAAACGCAACTATTTAAAATAATGCTCGTATGAGCATAAAATTCTAAGACAAAAGTAAAGTAACACAAAATAAAATCCATCATATAACTATATAATAACTATATGATATATGTTTTGATATACTTTTCATTATACTCTCCACATTTGTTAAACCACTTAAATTGAAAAAAACAGACAGGTATTTGATATAAATTTTTATTAAAATGTAACGTGAGTTTTACGTTTTAAGAAGGAAGTGTTGAGTGTTTTTATTTTAGCTAACTTATGAATGTGTTTCAAAAAATGTGGAGTGAAACTAATCTAATTTTGATTGATTCTTTTGTTAACCTTTCTAAGTCCTCCTGTCTTTTCTTATCTTCCAATGCCTTCTTATCCTTCTCCTCTTGTTCTCGAGCCTTTTTTACTAAACGATCTCTGACAATTTCTCTACGTCTAATCGATGCATCACTTAAATGTTTACTCTTATCGAAATATACATTGATATCCACTTCAAAGTCACCATCGTCACTTTTATGCACCAATTTCATATCTCTTAAAGAGTCCATGGTCTTTGTGAATCCTATATAATCTTTGAACTGTACATAGCCTTCAAAGAATTCCGGTTTATCAATTGATGAATATTTGATGCCTGAGATGTGGTCTTTCATCTTTTTCCGATATGGGTCTGCAAGTGGTATGTCGACATAGCGAATTGAGCCGAATTTTTCAAAAATGCGGAAGAATATCTTTTCTGAGGGTATCGCATCTTCCTCGTTGGACATATGATATGGTACAAACCATTTGGTGGGTAAATTTGCTATGTGGACTGTATCAGGTCTTTCGCCAGGTTTCATTTCGTCCATATCACGAGCTTCCGAAAAAAAACCATCCCACATTCGTCGACTTGGAAAGTCCGAACGATATGGTGCAGCCTTCAATCGCATTAATTCACCAAAATCCTTCAATTTAATCATTTTATTATGTAGTTTATCGATTAGGCGATCCATGCGTGACTTTTTGTCAATTTCCCCTTCAAATCTGATAAATTCTACTGTTGTTTTACAGACTTTTAGTATAGTAAATTCGTCCGGTTTTACCAATTCACGAATTTTATCCATGATCTCCCAGTGCGATATGCTTTTGCCCAGTTTGTTTAGATTTGGCAATTGTAATGTGATTGTAATACGTGCAATAGGTCGCAGGTATAATTGTTGAGGAAGGTAGAGTGGAACACATTCCGCTGTATTGGGGCATCTCTGAAAAGCATTCATAATAATTAGACTTTATCGTTTACCAATACCGTGAAATAGAATAAACAAAACTAAAGAATGGTAAACGAAAGTCTATATTATAAATGCTTCCCAGATACAATTTATTTTCACAAAACTTTTTCTATTATAAAACTGCACGCAAAATTTAAAATTTTCTAGATTCACATGCACAATCATAATCATAGAACAATATTATACGATAATACGATGCTATGCTACAATACACAATGAAATCAACCTAAAAAAATAGTTGTCAGTTAAGTGAGAAAGCAAGTGAGTACAAACATTGAGTAACTCACTTGCTTTCTCACTTAACTGACAACTAATTTTTTAGGCTGCGTTTATACAAAAAGCATACATAGGCATATCTATAAAAGTTGAATGTATGGTAATAAAAGAATTTTAAATATAGTAGTAAGTGTACTTTGTCTAAAAATCAAATTTATATAGGATATACGCTATTATTGCATAAACTAATTTTATAATTACGGTTATCGATATGCTTGCCTATATCCTTTATCGGAAAATATCAGCAATTTTCACTCACCTGACTTAAACGCACATTGCTTTGACAACTTTGACAGTTACGTCTTTGTGACTTTTTATTCAAAGAGTTAATCCACAGAAATTCCATTTAATAAGATTTAATACTTAGAAAGACAATGCCATTAGCTATCCTTAAAAATCTCTTATAGCCTGTGTTAATTTTGACAGTTTTTTTTGTTCATTTTGTAAGAAAATAGGTACAAGTTAGATGAGTGGCAAGTGATCAAGTCACATGAACCCAGTCAGTGGGTTTCTTGAAAACTGGCGAGTTGAGCAACAGAGAAAACGGAGGCTACGCTGTGCCAGAGATATGGAGAGTCCATATCTCTGCGCTGTGCTAATTTAGTAAACTGTTCCTAGAGATATAGATATCTCTAGCTGTACCTCGTTTCGATCGATCGTTCTACTTCCCAGAATATCTCACCTGAGATGTTAGCAGTCAGTGTCATAGAATAATGTTTGTTGGTCAGTATTTTATAACATGAATATGTACAAGATTATTTTGCCCTCCAATATCGAGGGGCAGAATTACGAGCTTCAGTTCGAACGGAAAAGGTGCCACCGGATTTTTTTTATTACAAAATTGGGAAAAGATCAAAAAATGTTTATACCTATTACTTTTTACCATTTTAATTCTGTTACAAATAAATTAACAAATTTATTTTACACTTAGTTATACCACAGTTATACTATGTAAAAAAATAATTGCACATTTAAATAAAACCACTATATACAGGTGCAAATAAACATTACTGAGAAAGCAAGTTATTCATTATTAATTAACAAAAAATATAACAATTATAAACGAGAAAAGTTAAATATAGTCAAAAAATAAACGTATACAAAATGAAATGACGTTACAAAAAAGTCTTTAGTCAAAAATAAAATTAAATATTCCATTATTAGTAAACAAAATAATGCTAATAAATTTTTGAAATTATAAAAATCATGTTGGAGAAACATTTGATCTACTCATTCTTTGTTGCTGTTGTTTCTTACATTCTTCAGCGGTATGTTCCAGTTTTATTTTACTTTTCAGAAGTTCCATAATACGTTGGTACACTGGATCCTATACAAAGAAGTGTACAATCAGTTAAGAATAAAATATATGTGCACAATAATACGTATTTAGGCTTTGTTATTGTTTGAGGTAACAATTAATTTTAAACTTTTTGTGTAATTTGTATGTGTTGTTAGTTATTTAATACATTATTATCATTAATTAATTAATTGCTTTTCTGGACAAAAATGCGAAGTCTAGCATTAAATGCTATTCGGTCAAAACGTTTTGTGGTACATACGAACTCAATGATGTTAAAGATTTATTGTTGAAACGTCGTAATCCTTGTCCTGTTTTCAATTTTTTGGCGTATAAAATAATTTGAATTACCTGTGTTCTCATACTAGGATTCCACCTGCAATAATACGCTTTCCACAGTTTAATATGTCTGATACTAGCAATTGGCACCAGCACTCGCTGTTGGAGATTATTTGCCCAGTATAATGGGTTCCGATACAAATCTAAATGGCTATTAGTGTCTGACCACAAAGATACGGTGGTTTCTTTAAGTTCTGAAAATCATATTATTCAGTTTAGCAGCTTCAAAGCATAGCATAAATTCGATATTAAAGAACTTACTTTCTTGCACACGTTCTCGTTCGCTGTTAAATAAAAATGTACCAAATCGACACGAATATAAATTATCTAAAATATATGTAAGGAAGTAATCGTTGAACTCAAATGCGTTAGGAAATTGCTGTGTAATTTGCCACACACAATCGATGAATTGTAGAAAAACTGGTGATCGGTCGGCATCTGAATGATGGTCATCCCCATGCCCAATACGCTGGAATCAATCGTGTAAATTTTTACTCTTTTTAAATCTTAATTCATCAAATTGAGACCAATATAACAAATTTAAATTTATATCAGCCTAGATCGCATGTCTTGTCGTACGTTGACCCGGTCAGTGTTGAGACTGTTACAGAGAATGACATTTTTGCTGCTACTAAAAAGCTAAAAAACAAGTTAACTGCTTGGGCCTGATGGTATACTGTCTTTTTTAGTTAAGGACTGCATTCCGGTGCTTGTACCTATAATTTAGCAGTAAAAACAATAGCTTTTCCATCTCAGTGGAAGAAGTCTAAGATAGTGTCGGTATTTAAGTCGATTGTTGGTAACAGCCCATCTATTCTGTTTAATTTCGGTAAAATCTTTGAGGCTTTGTGTTTTGAGCGCATCTACCTGTCTGGCTGCGATAAGATTATACCGATTCAACATGGTTTCATGTCAATGAAATCTACAACTAATAATTTGACCTTGTTGACACAGAGGATATCGGAGGTGAACGACAAGATGGATGTGATCTGTATATTTTAGGTCCATCTAAAAGATTGACATTTCCTCCAGAATTACCCGGTGTTTAACCTTGTAGCAAACTTCGCCACAAGGCTAACATTTTATTCAAAACCAACCTGTTGGAACTTGTGTCCATAAGATAGCCACTCCTTTTCTATTAATACTTCAAAACCTTTAATTGTCCGATAATAGGGATCCAACATTAACATGGATAAGGCAGTTAGTTGTGCTGTACGGTCCCAACCGTCTGAACAGTGGACTAACACTGACGTTTTATGACTTTCCACCTAAAGAAATATAATTTATATCAAATCTTACAAAAAGGTCAACAATATTATGCTTACTTTATCGACGATTCTCACAGCGCCAGCTAATATACACTTAATATGCTTTAGCCAATGTGTAGTTTCAACACCCGACAACCATTTGGTCTCATCAATGCTGGGATAGCAAAGTTCTTTTAGTTTTCTCAGCGATTCACGCATAACGTGTATGTTTTGGATATCTAGGAAGACTAGTTCAGCATTTTGGTATGCGTCTTCAGATTCAAACCTAGGAGTAGTTTATATATTAGTTAACTAAAAAGTACAAACTGTAAAATGAACTTAAAACATATAAGACGCTGTTACACACGTACCCGCCACCTTTTGCTTTATTCGCTAATGCATTAGTGCTAGGCCTCGCGTCCATTATAAACAACTTATGGGATTGTGCATTAGCATCCATAATTAGTTGAATGTAATGCTCATCCTCGCGACATCTTTTGCCGCCAACCTACAAAGCATTTTTAAAGGGCTTCGGTCAACAAGATATCAAAAACAATACTACTTACGCCTACGAGTGGTTGAGAACACCTGGTAATTGTCGCTTGTGATTCCGGATGAATCCAGCTTAATACTGGCACACGGCTTCTACTTCGAAATGCTGCAACAGCCTGCAGATCCTCATCTGTGGCCTGTGCTGGTACAGCCCATATAGCGGGATAACTGTCGCATATTTCGTACTGCTCGTTGATCTTAGATATTTTCCACATGTCGTTGTTGATGCCCTAATTGAAATTAATTTTTTATATGCGCAAATAAATATCCTTACACATCCGCAAACTGGCACTGAACCTTAAGGCTATCCTGTTCATGAGAAACTTCGTTGAGAACGACTTCCACAATTCGAAAACCAATAGTTTAAGTTCTAGGCATCCTGATAAGAGCTTGTGTGTAGATTAATTGTAATTGTTTCATAACATTTTCATTGATACGTACGATTGCAAATAACAAGTCAAAGAATTATTTAACCATTACAAGATTATCAGTTCTTCGCGACTTTTAAAAATCGTACTAACTGTCAGCTATCTCCATACTCTTGACGATTTCAAGAAAGTTATGAAAGTTCTTAAAGAAATTGTGGTGCACTCGGTTTGCACCCTGTATTAACCAAGATTTCACCCTATTAAAATAAGTAATATTAGTCTTACATAAACAAACATAGCATAACAAATCTACAATTGTGTTATGATAATAGAATCCAAAAACACATAACAAAACAATCGTATTATAATAACATAATTCAAAACATTAAACAAAACCATTAACAGGTGTATTTATAATAACATAATTCAAGGCGCCACACTTGACGCTGACCTAGACCTAGCACGTACATTGCCATATAAATACAGTCACCTTTATAATTAGAAATAATCAGTTAATAGATGAAAAAGATGTAAATACCATGTATTCATTGTATATAAACATTTATCATCTAAATTGTTATAAGTGTAAAATTGTTGAATATTAAGAAAAATAAAACGTTGGTCCAACTATAAGTTGTTTTGATGAACTACAATAAAGGCGGCACTACATGGCGATCCTGCCCAACGAATTTGATTCTGTAAAGCAGTCCCAGATAGAGAAACTTAAGAGTGAGTCAAATTTTATATACTAATATGGGAACGACGAACTCGAAGCACTCAGACGTCACCGATACGGGAGTAGTCAACGCTAATTTGATCCTCGACGAACAAACCATTCAAGCCCCTTTGGACGTAAAAATTTTATTGTATATCATCACGGTAGTAATTATATTAATGGCAATTGAAAGATACGCTAAAGCATACAGAAGTAATCAAAGAGGCAAAACGTGTTTTAAAAACAGAAATACCCAAATCAACAGCGATTCATGACGAAGTAAGAGATAATTTACTAAAATTGTATAATAATATAGTCAGAATAATTAAAGTATATTACCCTGAGTTAAATGAAAACCAACGTATTTTCACGAAAAATATTTTCGACATCGCTAGAGACAAAACCCTACGCGCATACCAAGCACTAAAGGTACCGTATATAATTCCCACAAGCTATTTCGAACCAATCAATCCACAAAACATACAAGAGGACAAAGAAATTGAAGTACCAGCAAAAATGGCTATGACAACGGTCGAATTCTTCAACTTCGCGCACCAAATACTGCCGAACGAATACAATGGAGCCGCGGAGAAACTTCAATCATTCTTGGACGCATTGCAACTGTTACAAGATAACGCTGAAGGACATGAAAATCACGCCATAACATACGTCAAGACAAAACTCGTTGGAAAAGCAAGAGACAATGTTCTCCCAACAGATAGTCTACAGGATATAATTGACAAAATAAAAAATAATACCATCCATGATAAATCAGAGTTAATAGCTGGAAAAATGGCTTCGCTACGCCAAAATCATAAGGACACAGCACAATTTGCTACGGAATTGGAAAACTTAACAAGTCTACTAAGAAAAGCTTACATTAACGAAGGAGTTCCAATCGCAGTCGCGGAACGATACACGACCAACACCATGGTCAAAACGCTCAAGTCCAACGCCAGAAGTGACAGAACGAGACTGATAATGGAAGCTGGAAATTTTACAAGCTGCCACGAAGCATTGTCAAAGTTTATAGAGGTGGATACAGGAGCAACTCAACCCAACACAGTTCTATATACGAACCGATACAATTCAAGAAGAAGAGGCTACAGCACATATAACAGAGGTGGACAACACACACGCGAACATCACCGCCAGCAATATCAACCCCAGAGACACTCATCAACATATGGCAACAACCAACAACGACAGATGTACTCAAGACATTCCAGAGGAAACAACAGACGAAGACCTCAACAAAACTACCACGTCGTAAGACACTATACACAAGAAGAAGAAGCGGGAAACGATCAAGGCCCCCAACGAGGTCCAACGGGGGTAAGCCAGTAAATATTTTTAATATGGACCTATCGCTCTCGAACTTCATCATCATCCAGTCAGACATAACAAAAAGAGAAGATACAACGCTAATTGTTGATACGGGAGCGGATATATCACTTATAAAATTGACAAAGATACATAGACACCTGAAACCAAACGAAAAATACGCAAGCGACATAAAAGGAGTCACCGATGGTTTATCAAGAACATATGGTACGATAAATATGATAATCTATCTCAATGGCTGCAATTTTCGGCATACCTTCCACGTGGTTGACGACAAATTTCCAATACCATCAGATGGAATACTTGGAAGGGATTTCATTACCAAATACAATTGCAATCTAGACTATGCAACTTGGACGATGTCAATTGATGGCAGAACAACCACACGCATACTAAATGGCCCACGCAACGACCAACTGATAATACCACCTAGATGCGAAATTCTAAGAAAAATAAAAGAATTCGAACAATTAAAAGAAGATGTCCTGGTCGACAATAAAGAAATTGCTGATGGTGTTTTTATAGCGAGTTCAATTATATCACGGTCAAGTCCAGTAATTAGATTAATAAACACAACATTCACATATGCAACAATAAAAATCGCTGACATCACAACAACAAGGTTAAGCAACTATACGAATGGACAACATACTACAACTTTTGCTACAACACAACGCCGAGCTCTTACCATAACTACACCCCATTCGAGTTGGTATTTGGTAGAAGAACAGAAATTCCAGACATCCTCACCAACTCAACGATAGATCCGGTCTATAACATATAGGCCTACTATCAAGAAGTTCGATATCGGCTTCAAGAAGCGCATAATCGCGTCAAAGAAGTTATACAAAGGGAGAAAGAGAAGCGAAAAATGGTATACGATCGGAAAGCAACAGGAATCGATGTGCAACAAGGAGACTTAGTCATGATAAGCAATGAAAATCGCACGAAGTTCGACCCATGGTACAAAGGACCACATGTGATAGTGAACAGTGAGCAAAATAGTGTAAATTGTACTATTAAAGACACAAAAAACAGAGACGTGAATATCCACAAAAACAGAGTGCAGTGTATATAGCCATAAACATTATTAGTATAAGTTTTTGTATATATCCATTTAGTTATTTTTAGTTTATTTTACTCTAGGTGTATATAATAAAGCATTACCAGATAATGACCTTCATTGCTGGCCACAATGAAGTTCATTCTCCCAAAAGGAGGAGATGTGGTGCACTCGGTTTGCACCCTGTATTAACCAAGATTTCACCCTATTAAAATAAGTAATATTAGTCTTACATAAACAAACATAGCATAACAAATCTACAATTGTGTTATGATAATAGAATCCAAAAACACATAACAAAACAATCGTATTATAATAACATAATTCAAAACATTAAACAAAACCATTAACAGGTGTATTTATAATAACATAATTCAAGGCGCCACACTTGACGCTGACCTAGACCTAGCACGTACATTGCCATATAAATACAGTCACCTTTATAATTAGAAATAATCAGTTAATAGATGAAAAAGATGTAAATACCATGTATTCATTGTATATAAACATTTATCATCTAAATTGTTATAAGTGTAAAATTGTTGAATATTAAGAAAAATAAAACGTTGGTCCAACTATAAGTTGTTTTGATGAACTACAATAAAGGCGGCACTACAAAATTCTTACAAAGTTTTTGCACTAATATTTACCATTCTTTTGAGCTCCGCTATCGGTTCATAAACAGCCCAACCATTCTCTGGGAACACTTCATTATATTCAAACGCAAACAGCTTCAGTTTGTGGGACAATGGAAATGCGTACATTTGTAATTTTTCGAAAACATCTCGCCTTGAGTGATTTTCCTGTTTATGTGCGAAACGTAAATTGCGCATATCCTTACAAAACACTTCAATACCATAAGCGTTTTCGCCTCTCGACGATGCACCACCAACTTTTTCGATTCGAGAAACCTTAAACAATTACAGTCCAGTTAATAATGACAAAGTGACCGTTCGAGTTAGAGCTGGTTCAAAAAGTAGTAGTACCTAGTAGCAATATATTAACCATATCCTACAAATATCTAAATTTTTATGATGTATTCTATCTCTTATATACCTGTTAGCCTATAAAGAGTTGTTTTTCATTTAAAAAACTTCGAAAATTGACTTTAGCTTATGTAAAAATGTATTTACTTACTACGCCTAAAGGTACATCTATTTTATTCGATGGGCCCTTTTCACCGGAATTGAAATATAACTTGTAATTTGTAACAGTCAAAACTCCTTTTGCTGGACCATGATACGGACATAAATGTGTAACATCTCGGGCCTGTCCCGTAACTGTTTCCCCCGGTAGTAATTTTAACTTGTCTTCTCTAGTTGATACATTTTCTTTTGCCGCTGCCTAGAATTGTATTCTATCAATAAGTATATTGCTTACTATTAAACAATTCAAATATACTTTTTTGTTACGTTCTAACGTTGATACAACATTCTCTGTTGATGTGGAGCTCGATGAGCAATAGCTCTTGCTTGGAGAAGTTTTACCCCAGCTAGTCTAAAATACATAACATATTAGAACTGTAAAATTATATCGTATTATTGTTTTCTTTACATACTGTATCTTGTTTAAGATGAGTAGGTTTATTTTCAGTTCTAAAGTTATCAATACTTGATGATTTAGTATAAATTGTATTTTCTCTATCTAATAAATCAACACTACCAGTTTTACGATTCATTTTTATTTAAAAATTAACTATCACCATTTCATATATTATTTCTTAAAATTTAATAAAAAATTGTTAAGATGTCAGATGTCGCGCCTATTACAATTTTTATTTTTAGTCATGCAGGCGTTATCCGTCTACGCAAAATATCAATTTTCCCTCACTTGACTTATAAGTACGTTCCTCTTATCAGAGCTGAGAGAAATTTCACTGCAACCTGCACGTATGAAAAATTATATTTCCACAGTTTTACCATCGTCCAAAGATTATACCAAAGATTATTGTACACATTAATCTTTGATTATACTAAACTCGAGATCTATTTTCGGTGGTTAATGCGCCTTGGATTTTACCTTCCTTTTACATTCAAATTGCAAGTGAGGTGAGTAGATAGATGATCATGTCACATCAGCCCAGCTGCTCTGAGTTGTAGTAGGATAACGCCACTAAAGTCATTTTCCTTCAACGGCAAATAATTGCCATTTTATTAATTGGTTTTCCTTTTACAGAATTGACAGTTAATTAAGAAATTTAACATCAAAATGTTTTATGGTCAATGTCAATTTTGAGAGTTTAAAGTTCTTTTACAACAAAAATAAATATGAGGTGAGTGACATATCACTTCAGCTGAGCTGAATCTGAGTTTGAAAAAGATAACGCCAATACATTATACATACATAAACATACAACATGGCACGGACTAAACAAACAAGAAGACAACAATAACAAAAGAGGAAAGAAAAACCAGAACCTCAACAAGGAAAAGTAATTCACCCAAAATATTGATGACGTCCCTAAATATGGAAGATACGCTGGATGTATGCTACTAAGTTAGCAGGAGGCCAGTAATTTGAAGAAGAAGAAACATACAACATAACCTCATTGTATAAAAACGCACATTACAGCTTATAAACATTATTCTATGCATTACAGTTTACAGTGTTTTTGGATGTGTGTTGTGTAACAAAAATTAAAAAAGTATAATATTTTGTATTTAAAATGACATCTTTTAAGCGCTTAAATGCTAAAGCATATAAAAAAAGCGGCAAAGAAGTCACACCAGATAATATTTATTGGAGAAAACTAGCTGTATGTTCCCAAATACTAAGTGTATTATCAAATATCACTTGTAATATATTGTTTTTCAGGCTCCTGTTTTAGTTAAGGAATTTGGACCAATTGATAACATAGACTTTTCACCTGTAGAACCATACAACTTTGCAGTATCATGTTCTGTTCGTGTACAAGTATATAATCCTATCACAAAAGTGGTTGTCAAGAATTTATCCCGGTTTAGAGAAAAAGCTTATGGGGCGGTTTTTCGAAATGATGGTGCTGTGTTGTGTGCTGGTGGGGAAGAAATGAATGTGAAACTGTTTGATGTTTCCTCGAAGAGTTTGCTCAGGTAAGGAGGTTTTTTGTATAGACTCCTATATTTTCAGGAAGTAGTAATACTAACGAACTAGACCAACTTAACTTTTATACCGAAGAGTAATACTCTGTACTATGGTGATCAATTTTATGGACTTCTGAATTACACTCTATCATTATATTAAGTACCAGGAATATGGCAATAAGGAAGTTATTATTGCAATACTGCAATCTGAAAATAAAACGAAAAGGTACAACTCATTAATTAATAGAAACCAAAGGCTTTAGCAAAAATATCTGAACAATTTCTCATAAATAGTTCATGCGGAATCTTCATAATTTTATTAAAACAGAACATTCATTCAATCAGATTTGCTATACTTAGCTATAAGTGTAAGTGCATACTGTAGATTTGTTTTTCACGTGGAATCAGGATTTTTTTTTGATCGATTATTGTCAAAACCCTAATAGTCTTCAGAAGTCCATAGTGTAAGTAGCCTGATACACTAAATCTTATTATTTATATTATTCTTTAATGTTTAAGATTTGTAAATGTAGTGTTTTTTAGATTTTTCAAAGGCCATACTGCACCAGTGCACAGGGTAGCATTTGTGCCCAACAAACCCAACATAGCCTCATTCTCCGATGACAAAACTGTAAGAATATGGGACATTCCAACCGAAGCAACCGTATTTACTGGTACAGGACATACAGATTATATTCGAGCGGGTGCGTTAAGCCCCGGCGCGCCCGATGTGATTTTAACAGGTGGTTATGACAACATTGTTAAAATGTATGACACACGAACTGACAATGAAGTTATGTCAATGAACCATGGCAGCCCAGTTGAAGCTCTTCTGTTTTTACCATCAGGCGGCATATTTTTATCGGCAGGCGGCACGGAAATTAAAATTTGGGATGCGCTCGCAGGCGGTAAATTATTAGGCTGTATATCACAGCATCACAAAACCATAACATGTCTTAAACTAGCGTCAGATAATAAACGTATAATTTCCGGTAGTCTTGACAGACATGTTAAAATCTATGATATTAATACATATAAAGTTGTGCATACGTTCGATTATCCAAACGGTGTTTTAAGTGTTGGTGTTTCAAAAAATGATGATACTTTAGTAGCTGGATTAGTAGATGGTGTTATTTCTATTAGAAGAAGCGAAAATTCAAACGTTGTTAAGAAAACAGATAAAAAACTACCATCTTATCACTACGCCTCACATAAATATACAAAACAAGCCGATGAAGTTGTGCAAAATTTTAAACCGGATAAAGAATGTGTTTATGATAAGCATTTACGTAAATTTCAGTTCACTAAAGCACTGATGAGCGTTTTACGGACGTATATAGCAACAAAACATCCAGAAAAAACTGTGGCTTTGCTAATGGAGTTAATTCGAAGAAGAGCGTTATCAAACGCTATTTGCGGCTTAGATGAGAAGTATATAAGACTTCTAGTTAGGTTTTTTGTTCAAAATCTAACTGATATTAGATTTAGTAAGGTTGTGTCAGATAGCATAGATATTTTTTTGGATGTTGTTGAAAATATCAAATATTTAAGCGAATCTGCGGCAAAATTGTCGCAGATTTTAAAAGCAGAAATATTATTTTCGCAAGATTTGGCATCATTGCAGGGCATGATGCATACCCTGTTAAACAGTCAACAATAAATGGTTAAGATTAGTACATGTAGCAGTATTTTTTTTGTCAATAATTTTGATTAAGTTGCCTCCCTACTCCCTAGCGCCCTGGACTTAATAATTTTGATCTAGTTAGGGCCATATAAGCCCCCTATTTCTAGCAACAACGCTGCCAAATTTAAAAGAAATATATATTGGTACAGGACGTAATGTTTATAAAAAAAATTTTATGTTCAATCTTACTTAATGTTTATGGCAGGTGGCATAATTATTATGCTTAAGAGAATACAGAAATTTTGAATTGCCAGTACACGTCTTGATGATAATTTAAAAACGATTGCGTAAACCTGGCATTACGCTGATGCTGTACTTATTTTTTATACCTACCTATTCAATGTAATTGTCAAGTAAATTACTAGATATCCTATGCTATACCTACCTACGCGAAAAAAGTTTTTTTCCATTAGACTATTTTAACCATTCTACAGGATAGCCAACTTTTTTTTTTGGAAGCTGTTGAGATAGTTATTACTTATTTTCGGAAATATGTAGCCTAGAAAAAAGATGAATCAAACCAAATTCACCAGTGTGTAACCTTGCTCGATTATTAAAAATCTTTTCATTCTACCAAACTTGGATTGTTTGTTTTTCAGTTATGCTACTATTCAACTAACTTCTTTGTTTATATGAAGTCTTCGTCTTAGAATCGCTCAAATTCCTCTCAAAATTAGTTAGTTAGGTTAGAGATGGGATGTTTTCGATCAGGTCCAATGGTTTATTATTCTCCAGCTCCCTTTCTGAACGTTCTCATAGTAATAGATATGTATTACTTTGTCAAGTCAAATAATTATGATGGTCTCACATTCAAATTACTTAGGTAATAAAGGAATATTATCATTATTAAATATTAGAATCATATCACAAAATGAGGAAAAAGTGGCTGATGTTTGAAGTCAATTTATGAATTAATTATTTATTGTTTTGGCCTCAAAATACCTCATTACCTAATACCATCCTTGACCTTTAAAACCCTATTCAAATTTTTGCTACCAGACACGTATTAGTGGAGATTTCCATCCACAAAAACATGTTTGTAAATTTGAAAAAATTTTCCATGTTTGAACTCGATTTATGAGTTAGTGGAGATTTCCATGCGCAAAAATATGTCTGCAAATTGATTGTATTAGAATCCCCCGCTTAAACAATGTTTTATCGTCGACAAATATTATTTGTATGATGATAACCATCGTCAAAATTCTTTATGGTAGCCCTCGAGTTTTTTATATACCTATCTACGCCACCACTCAAAAATCATCTGTACATTATTATACATATTTGAGAAATCTAAAACTAAGGGTACGTTTATGTTAGAGCTGCGTGATAAAAGATAAGAGCTGTGCTCACCTATATGAAGTGTTTATTTTGGAGCTTTGCCAAACAGAGTGGATTTCTACTTTGCGAGTTGTAAGGTTCTAAAAAGATTTTTAATGAACCAGTGAGAAGAAGAAAAATTGTTAAATTCCAATGCGGTTAAATACTATATTTATAAAAATCCCACAATGCAGGCCTCACGAAAATTTCAGTTATTAAAATATCTCGATCCATTAATGATACAAGTGCTGCGCTTAAAGCAAAGAAAATAAACAATTCAGTTATAGGCGCCCTTGTCATCGCGTCATAACTCGTTGCTTCACTATAACACCTGCATACAAAGAACGGCTGGCTAGTATAGTCGCTCTTATCGTTTATCACAGCTCCAACATAAATGTACCTGCCCTGAGACCAAAAGTGATCAACTTCTATTTCTATAAACAAGTTTTTCAATTAATAAATGACCAAATATGTATGTATCACTTTTGATAAATAATGAAAGCAACAGCTAACTAAAATGTGTCCGCTCTGTATATGAGAAACAACAGACTGTATGTCACCAAAAGCAAAAGCCCCCACAGCAAGCTGTATAATATTAACGACAGGTACCTATTATATAGATATTTTTCTCGGAATCTAAACCGACGAGGAAAAAGGCATGTGTTTCAAAAGTGCTGCTTGTGCGGCAAGGTCATCATTTGTTTTGTTTAGGTATAAGTACACAGCGTTAATTTATAGATTTCGTAACTCTACCTGGATTTTTTAACCTACATTGTACCTATAACTGCCTATATTGTAGGTATACGTATTTATCATTTCTTCGAATTGTGTTTATCGGCAGATTAATAGTTATTTTTCTTTTTCAGCTAAAATTCTCCACATCTAGTACCTACCTATTTATTGTCTTTATTTGCTTTGTTATAATGCTCTATTTTTTATAATAAGAAAATAATTAAAAATCACTGATAGTTTTTTATGGTCATTCTTCCGAATACAAATTGTTATAATAATAAAACCAAGTAGGATCTTTGCACGACACCAGAAGTAACCACTATATAGACCTACAGGGAATGTCATTAATTCAAACAACCTGAGATCTGCCAGTCAACTACCTTTCCAAGAAATGCAACTATGAACGTTACGAACGAGGAACCGGAGCATAATACCAGAGATTATTTATTCTATGATAATACTAATAGGTAATACCATTTTGTGAACCTGATAACCCGTCCTCTAAAGCTAGATAAGAACGGAATCTGTAACTCCAATGCACAATTCAGCTTGGGCACTTAATTATGAAGCTAAAAAGTCCAAGAGGGTTGCGGTCAACTCATACTAGAAAAAAGCTGTTGTGATGAATTGATTAAATTGAATAATTTGCATTATTATCGGGTTTTATTTGAATTTACTGTTATTATCCTTACAGGTAGGTATATATTCAACTCTGTATCGACATCCGATAACAAAGTTTCCTTAAAATTCACACTAAGGGCATCCTTAGCCGATGTCAATGAAATGATGGCAAAAACCAAGTTTTGAACTTGAATCAATGTGGGGTGTTTAGGCTTGAGAAACTTATTTTCGGTCCCTATTGTTTTTAGTGGCCATCGGCGTATACGCGGAATTTTTCTAAGGGTTAAACTTGAAGAAACAAATCCTAAGCAAATATAAATAGGTACCCCACTCTTCAAACAACGTTATTAGTAACAAACGTAACAAGAAATAGCAGAAACTTTCAACGTAGGTAATTAATTTGTGTTAATAATTCTCATATTTCTAATAATCTCGGATATCTATCTCAGAAAATAAAAACAGGCTTGATACTAAATGTTGTACTTGTATATTGTTATTAAAATTGTCCAAGTTTTATTGACAATGACAATAGAACATAAAATTGGCTTTTATGCGTGAATAAAATAAATAAGTCTATCATCACCTGATAACTGCCTCAATTAGAAATCACACCGTATAATTATTACTTAAAAATAATTATAGGTACCTGATCCGATATACAGTAGGTACATATACAAATAATGTTGCCAAAGATCATGTGTGTGCGAGATCTTTATGTATCATTTCTATTTTTAGTCGTCAAATAGCAAAAAAGCATATAATAATAAAACGCCAAGATAGCAAGAAATAATAAAACTCGTCATATATTATGATTTTTATAAATAATATATTGTTTATAAAATTTGTTTTATTGTGTTCTGTATAAAAGGAGTTATTATACATTTTCTAATCTTATTTATATATAAATAATAAAAAATTAGACCTCAAAAATGTTGCCTGATATTTAAAATATTCATCAGAATTATTAATAAAAATTTATATACAATGTCATAAAAATATAATATAAATAATATATACATTATTTTTACTAATTTTAAATAAATCACAATAATTACATCATTGCAACATTTAATAAATAAAATTTGGCAGTCATTTATTTAGTTAAATATATGGTGATATGGCATATTATATTATAATAAGTATTTTATGTTAAGGAAGACGTTTTTAACTTTACAAATATATTTGGTACATTAAATAAACAGCTGCCGACAATATAAGAAATTCCGAATAATCTGCTAATAGGTAATTTATTTTTTAAATAAATAATACCTTTAATATTGAATATTATTAGTTTACTTTCGAATGAAATATTGCTTATTGTTTATGTGAAAAGTAGGTAGAAACAGAAAAGTTATACCAATTCCTTGTAATAGCAGATTCTTATTCGCATAGGTAAATTCCTGTAAATATGTATTAATTATACTTAAGTATAAGTTCTTAAAAATTAGGTAATCAAATTTGATTCACTCACAATTTTTACAGTAAATAAATTACTTTTAACGATTTAACATTTGGCACATAGGTAAATGATAAATATATGATACGAGGGTAAAATGATATTTGATATGTATTGCAGGAATCAATGTTTTTTGTTTTTGATGCCAAGATAGGTATATCAAATTTATTACACGTAAGTTGGTATCATTTCAACCTCGTATATAAATTTATAACTTAATTAATAAGTGTATATAAATTATTTGAAATTTTTTAATATAATATGGAAAAAGGCACATAATTATGTATAATACAAGTAAATAGTAGTTTTCCTTAAAAAACTAATTAATAATTATTAGTAATCTGAGCAATTTGTTTTTTATAATTAGCACCCAAAAATTAGGTAGGTATATAAATATTTGTGTTAATAATTACTAACTAATTAACAAGGCAACTATAATAATTATATGTACTAAAATATAAAAGTAAATAATTTCTACCTCACAGTGTCCACGATTTCGTTCCCTTTCATTCGCATCTCATCAGCATGCTCCATCAACCATTTGTGGATAGGACCGCGATGCACACTACTGTCATATTTCGACGTATGCGTTTTGCTGCTATCTTGTGAACTGCTGCTGTTATAAGTTTCCACTGTTGACAATTTGAAATCGAAATTGTAACTGTGGGAATAATAACTACTCTCATACTCGTCAGGTGTGGGATATCGTGGGTAATAGTAAGTTGATTTTGGTTGTAATTCGTGTAATGTATATGTTTCTGTACATTTTGAATCGCAAATTATACTGTTGTTGTTATTGTTACAGTAATAATAATTTTCTGTAGAACAACATGGTGGAGTAATAGCAAATGATGATGTCGTGTAACTAGTGATTTCTGCATTGTTATGCTCACGTTTACTATCGCCCAAATCGTCTAAATATGGTTTAAACAATTTGACGGTTTTCGATGGTGCTACATCAACATCATCTTCAATTTTTCGCTTATGTTGATTAACAGATAGATCCCAACCATTATTTGCACAATATCGATTACGTAATTCTTCGTATTTTTTAATGTTATTAATGGGTAGCGTTGGCGCCGCTACCGCACCAGGTGAGTTGATCCGTTCATCCGCTGCATGATCGTTATTATGCCTTTTAAACGACAAATCAATGGGTGACAAAAGAGATGGATCAGGTGAAGCGAGGGGCGAACAACTGCTTGAACCTGCCGATGAACAAATAGAATAACTCCGTCGCTCAATGGTATGTGGGAGAACAGCGGGGTGAGACGACCAGAAATTATTACATTCGAGTGTTTTATTTGTTGTGGTGTTGCTGGCGCTTAACAATGCTACGTTGCCAGCGCATACACTGTCGTCTCGCAGTCTAGAAACGTTCAAGGCCACAGCCGCCGTTCTAGTACTATTATTATTATCGCCTTTAGCTACACTGTTCCTTAAATTCTCCTCGACTTGTAGCCATTTCTGGATCTGTCTACGGTGAATGCCGTATTTTCTAGCTGTAGCACGTTGATTACCTTTACAATCGATATCATTACGATAGGAATTTAACACTTGCAGTTTAAAATGCGGTGAAAATATGCGTCTTGAACCCACTCCACTTTTTATATTATTACAATTATTACTGCCTTCCTGTTTAGTTTTAGGTTGTTGGCATTGTTGAATACCGCGTTTCACTATTACCGAATTCAGTCCTTGAGCCATTTTTTTCAAGTTTTTAAATACACAATTGCACTAACTTTGTAAATAAAAAAACATAAAACAAAAAATTAACAAAACGCGCTTGAATCTTGTAACCACTATATCAGGCCACCATTTTTCACATAATACCGAGAGAAATCCCCACTATAAACGCTTACGTGACTAAAAACTTTTGTGTGAATGTGTTTCGTATTAAATGTGTATACGAGACATACGCACATTTTCTATCTCCTTTTGTTCTTACACAGACAGCATGGCGCCGCCAAAGCACGTATTGCCAAGATAACACGACGGTTGTATCCGTTTCAAAACGAGTTTAAACGCGACATTGCCACAACAGACTTTAACAAGTTCAAATATTATTTGAACAATAATTGGGTGTTAATTATATGCAAAATTTGTATTGATATATCCTAAAGTATATTAAATAAGCGAAGACTAGAGTTTATACCGTTTTCGCCATAAAATTTTTGAAATATTAATGGAATGTGTATGTTTATGGCAACGTTGCAGTCTTCGTGCCAGACAAGTTGTCGCCAGGCGAAGGTAAGGCCAGACATAGCGTCTCTTGAGTGTCTTTCTTTTTCATTCATTTATGTCATCTATTGCCCGAATGGTACGTGGGATTATGTACAAAAAGAAAATAAAGAAGTATATAATATACATAAAAAATATAAATAGGTAGAAGCAAACTATAGGATCATTATAATATATATGTAATCTGAGAGATATCCTTGTTTGTTGAAAGCGGAAATTCTACCAATTCTTTTAAATACATATCTGCTTAAAAGAAACCAAAACCAATTGACTATCTTTGTAACTTTGTCATTACGATGATTAAATTATATCTACACTTTTATTGATCAAGAACTTTGTTCACAATTGCATTTTGGTTTGTTCATGTTTTTGTCACCTGTCTTCAATTTTCAACTCTATAATCAAACGAACATGATAAGTATCTACATTAGTGGGATCTTCGTAAATGAGAAAAAGTCGGTTATATTTTTTGATGATCAAAAAAACTTCGCTTCGAAATAAAGAAAAATCCGGAGATATCCGCAAAAAATGTGTTGGAATATGGAATCACCCAATCCACTCACGTCACATTGTTACAAATACAATAATAGATTGTCAAATAAATTAATAGATTGTCAAGTTAGTTTTTTTAAATAGTTCTCGTTAATAAAAGTTAATATCTAGTTTTATAGTTGTATATAATTTGTAAAATATCCATAAACAAGTCTCTGCTGCATCAGGTTATGGGCCCAGATCCAATATAAGTATAAATTCGACAAGCAAAATATCAGCAAAAATTTTTTCAAGTGTTTATAAATCAAAAGACTGTGAGAAATGAGAAAGCATGTTTATTAAAGAAAGCGTTATATGGGCTAAAACAAGCTGGACGCCAATGGTACAAGAAGCTTGACGAAACTTTAAAAAAATTAGGTTTTAAATCTTCAACAGCAGATCCTTGTATGTACTTATATACGAAAGGAGGAGCAAAAATAATACTCGCTGTATATGTTGATGATATATTAATTGCTTCGAAATCTATGAATGCAATTCGAGATATTAAAGAAAAATTAACTTCAACATTCAAAATGCGAGATTTGGGCGAAATTAAATATTGTTTAGGAATAGAATTCAAAAAGGAAAGTAATGGAATTTCAATAAATCAGCGAAAGTACATTGACGAAATTTTAGAAAAATTCAATATGACAAATTGTAAAATAGCAAGTACACCAATTATACCTGGAATAAAATTAACAAAAAATTCAAATAGTGGGCAAGATTTACCATATCAAAATTTAATTGGTGCACTTATGTATTTATCTGTAGGGACCAGGCCGGATATAAGTTTTGCAGTTAGCTATTTAAGTCAATTTAATTTATGTTACGGTAGTGAACATTGGATTGCTGCATCAGGTTATGGGATTGGGTGATTCCATATTCCAACACTCCTCCTCACGAACGTCACTGTGGATGAAGTCCTAACAGCGAACTTAAATACTTATGTTTCGGTCCAGATAGAGCTTTAGTAAATATATCAGCTTCCATATCTTCGGTTCTCCGATACATAATTTCTATACTACCACTTTCAACAGTTCCGAGAAACTGTTGAAAGTGGTAGTATAGAAATTATGTATCGGAGAACCGAAGATATGGAAGCTGATATATTTACTAAAGCTCTATCTGGACCGAAACATAAGTATTTAAGTTCGCTGTTAGGACTTCATCCACAGTGACGTTCGTGAGGAGGAGTGTTGGAATATGGAATCACCCAATCCACTCACGTCACATTGTTACAAATACAATAATAGATTGTCAAATAAATTAATAGATTGTCAAGTTAGTTTTTTTAAATAGTTCTCGTTAATAAAAGTTAATATCTAGTTTTATAGTTGTATATAATTTGTAAAATATCCATAAACAAGTCTCTGCTGCATCAAAATGCAATCCAAATTCGATTTATTTTTATAAATGCTTATAATAAATTAGTCTTTCTCGTATCCACTGTTTTCCTCTAATCTAATGTTACTTTTTTAAATACGGCCCTGCTATTCCAACATCTTATCTACCAGGTCACCATTTGGGAATTTTGTTGAGGGTGACCGATATATTCTTTAAAAATGTCATATTTTGTTTTTTAATTGTTTAGATTTGTGTTTGACTAAATTAAGTTGACGTTTGGCGAACGAAACGTTGGCTGAAATTAAGATCTTTTCTTTTTATTGTCCGATACATCGTAAATATATTTAAATATACTGTGTCCGAGAGCACAGTTAAAATAAGGAACAGTTAGTTCTCCTCGTGTCGGCACTTTTGAAGTTCATGGGTATAAAGCAATTCGCCGCGCTTATAGTATAGTATATATAGATATAGTATGTATAGTAGCGGGACCAGAAACGAGCTGGGAATGCAACGAGTCGATGCCTTTTCCAGCGTCAAGTGGACCTTCTTGTCTATAGTTAATGTTCGATGCCGATACCTACAATTTCCTTCCCCACATATTGATTTCGTAAACACAATTGGGTGCTTCCATAGTAGTTGGTTCGTACTTTCTAAATACGTATCTATCTACGATATTTACATTTTCTCATGAACCTGAACTATATGTACTCTATGTACAATATAAATTAAATAATGAGTAACAGGAAACATAAACTCAAAGTCTGGATTGCAAAATGGACGGGAAATTCAGTCTCTGTAGTGTGGCTGAATATTTCACATGTTTTAAAATGTGTGAAACATTTTTTACGTAATTGCGATTGAAATACTATTATTTTCTGCTTGAAGGAGTTGAAAGCTGGCGGGAGTTGCAGACTCTTGTTCAGTATTGGCTTTGGTAAACAAAGATTGCTGCTTTGCATACTAATAAATCACACATAAAAACACTCGAATCAAAATACTGTTATGTGCTGGGTGTTACTTTATTTCACAAAAGACAGTTTCGCTTCCTTCGCCTTTCCTACGCAAACTGACTCGCGGTTGCGCCACTGCAATTACCACCATCTCGAAGTGATCCGAATACACTAGCCAGAACCAAAAAACCAGGAAATTCCCAAATATTTAATTACAGGTCGCGGAATTTGCAACTAGTTTAGAAATATAGTTAAGGACAGACAAATGTAAACTGTTTTGGCCCTTGAAACATACTGGAAAAATTATTATGGCCCTAAGTCCTCAAAGTTTGGAGACCTCTGATCTATACCATAACTACTATTACAAAGACAATGCTACTACTAATACTTTTTAGATACAGAATAAAACAAAAGATACGGCAAGAACATTATATTATTTTTCTGAATTTTAGACAACTTTTAAATATGATACACTTATTACTTACATTAAAATACAAAAAACTAACTTAAATTAAAATACCTACATACGTAATTAAAATACAAAAAAAAAGTAACTAAACAACACATAAATGCAGGAAATTGTCTGGATAGCTCAAGTGTTCTGAAAGCCATTGTAGTGGAGTATCTAGAGGAGGTACCATTCCATGTGTTTTTACTGTAACTATAGTTTTCTATTAATTGTATGATATAGGTATAGTACATGTCTTATAAAAAACTTGCAAATACAACACATTATTAATATGAAGGACTTGAAGACAGCTGATTTCTAATTGGACTAGGGTTGCCACTTGCGGCCTGTTCTTTTTTGAAAAAGACAGTATTTTTTGTCCGTTTTAAACTAAATTGAAATAAGTTCTGATTTCCGATATTTTTCATTTCCCAAATTTGTCTGCAGCAGCACGGAATTGACCAGAAGAAAATTGCCAGAAATTTTATGCAATAAAATATTCATTCACATTTAATAAGGCAATCATATTAACAATAAAGTTATGTTTCTTATTCATTCAAAAATGTGTAGTATCAAATGTTGTATATTCATTATTACCTTGGTCTATCTCCTCAAACATTTCAGTAATTAAGTCTTTTAGTGTTTTTCTTTTACCATCGTCTGTAACTGGTTTAACTAGTTTTTGTGTATATCCATCTTCAAAATAACAACGAAATGGAATGTATTTGAAGTATTCGCTCTCTGAGGACACTTCCATTAGTTTCCTATTTACTGCCCAAAATTGATCAAATTTATCTGTGGAAAATAGTTACGTGCATTCATTTAATGATTTTGCTTATATAAGTACATACCGTTTTGAAGCCCCAACCATAATTGATTATGATCCTTTTTCTGCATATTTGTGGCTATCTGGTTTCTATGCTTCAATACATCAGCCTCTTTTAGACATGCCATGAAATAAGATTCAACAGTTTCTCTAATAAATAGACAACAATTAATATTTGGTTAAGCTTATAAGGCCGAAAAATTACTTGTTACTAAACCGATATACTTGTGTTTCGGGGAATTTATCAAAATGTACTGTAATCTGCCATGGCAAGGATTCAGAATCTAAATCTACTAGTAAATCGTACAGTACTCCAATTGGATAATGCCATTTCATTGGTTGATTATTATATTCCAGCCACATATCTTGGTCCTGTTTATCAGTTACAACATATTTAATAAAATGTTTACGAACTTTATCAGTGACTAAAGGGAAATATGTAACTCTCGGTACCATTAAATAGAAACAATCTGGTTGTTGAATTTCCACAACTTCGTCAGGATTTAGGACAAAACAAATCGGCAGTTTGCCCTCCCATACTTCTCGCAAAACTTCTCGATCATTTGCCATTACAAACTTTCAGCACCGTTATAGAGGTGTTTTCGTTTCTAATCTAAACAAAAAGTTGTTTTGACAGGCAGGAGAAAGGAGGTTAGAAACGAATTTAACCAATATATAATTTAGATTCTTCTCTTTAGGGTATTTTCATATCAATGTTTAAAAATATATATATTATATGGCAAATAACAAAATCTAATAAAATTTGGGGTATTAGATCTCTGTAATAATACTAATAAAACACTAGGGCTTGAACAGTATACTCGAAACGAACGTTGTCCAAATCAGAGCCGAGAAAGTGAAAAGCAGTTAGGTATATTTAATGAATCAATACCGAATACAGTCGTGACTCGTGCCTCTGGGCCGTATAATAGAGATTTTCCAAAGATGAAAACCCATTGCGGAAATGTAGATCGTAATGACCAAATGTAAATATTGTAAGACTAAAGCATTGTCTTTATCAGGAAATGACTAGAGTAGATAATAAACTATTATTGTCTGTTTTCTGGTATTATAAGTATTATTGGAATCTTGTCATGATACACATTCAACCAGGGTAAGTATTAAGCATAAGTATGGACCTATTTAAGTTATTAGCCTGTTGTCAGAATTGAACTACATACAGCCAGCTTCGTGAGAATTTATTTGCCCTTATAGGCAATAGGCGTGATCGTGATAACTCTTCTTCTCAACTCAGGCCAGCTGGGCTGACAAGACATGATCACCTCATTTCAATTTTGGTTACAAAAGGAACATAAACAGCGTAACCTAGCATTAGTTATAAAACATTTTGATCTTAATGGTAATAAAATTTCAAACAGAAACGTGCGTTTAAAACAAGTGAGTGAAAATTGCTGATACTTCGCCTATAAAACAAATAGTTTTACGTTGTTATATTATCTAAATTATTTGGACAAAACTGTTCTTCTGATACATGAATGAACGAACCTATTTATGATTCTATAGTGTCGAAATGAATAAAATCTTTACTCGCGCAGTTTTTTTAATTCTACCGAACTTTTTTGTCCTCTATTTTTTACCTTCTGTCACCGTTGATAATATACTGTGCTTCTTCAACAAACGTACTTTAACTCTACAGATCTACAGAGAACCAAAATATAAAGTGAGTGAGATGACAGTCAAGTTCAAAAGTGAACAGAGGCGTATACCTAATACCTAGACCAACAACCAACAGTGAAGAAGAGCGCTCTGTTTGTTGCAGTCGCGTGGTTACAAAATTATAGGTTAAATATCCCATTTTGGAATTTTGTAAGTTTTTGAATTCATTCAGTCATACTAAAAAAAGTTCACAAGGGACTCGACATTTTTATTGTGGTAATAATTATTACAATTTTCCGTAAATAATGCTTACTCCTGAAAAACTGCTTATGCGAAAAATTAAAAAACTAGAAAAGAAAAAATTGAAGGTACTGCAGGAAAAGGAGGAAGAAGTTAAAAATAAAAAGGGTAAGTTTTTTGCAAATAACTATTAGTATACAGTTATTAATCTATTAGATGATTAGAACGTAAGCCTTTTATATTATTTTTACCAGTATATAAAATGTTAAAATAGGTGTTAATGGCGAATCATCACAACAAGGGTTAAAAAGGGAAATACATTCGGAAAATGAAAATACACCTCCAGCAAAGAGTAAGTAGAAACCTCGTGCAATGGTGCTTCAATATTAATTGAGACAATTTTTTGTAGAAAAGAAGAAAAAGAATAAAAAGAGGCAAGATAAAGATGTGGACAATGAAACTGATGATGAAGAACCAAATGATATTAATGGTAGGTTATTTTTATGACATACGTAGTACTTACTGCTCGTTTAATGTAGTTTTAGTTTACATTAAAAAATACTGTGATGAACATCAAAGGCGAATACAAATTCTCCTCACAATAACATGTAGAGTTGAGAAGCATGAGTACAACTTTCTGCTGACTTATGTTACTAGGTCTATTATTTTATTTAAAATTTAGAGTTAGAAATGTATGCTAAATCATTTTTCTTTTTCAGTGTCAGATGTAGAACCTGACAGTGCAATTCCAGAGAAGAGTAAGTTTATTATATCTGATATTACTTATATAGATCATATAGGTAGGAATATTTTTTTATTTTTGTAGAAAAAAAGAACCTGAATAAAAACAAACAAAAAGCTGAAAATGATGAAGATGAGGCAGTGATTATTGAAAGCGATCAGGTGGAAGCCCCAGAGCAAAATATACGTACGTGCCTATTATAGTTAAAATGGGGTACAATACGCCCCCAATTTAATAACACCTAAATTCTTAGCAAACCCCTAATACTTATTACGCATGAAATTTTAAATTATAAATAGGGATATTCGAGAAGATTACCAGTTTTTTTAAATGTGTATTTTGTAATTAAAATCAGCTTTTATTAAAATGTTTTAGAGCCTAGTTCAACGCTTGCTTTAGAAATTTTGAGTAACCGCACATTCGAGTCTCTAAAAGACCAAGTAAGTGACAAAACGTTAAAAGCCATTGAGGAGATGGGCTTTACCTGTTTAACAGAAATTCAAGCAAAATCGCTACCACATTTACTTGAAGGTAAAGATCTGGTGGGATCAGCGAAAACAGGCTCAGGAAAAACACTAGCGTTTCTGATTCCGGCTATTGAATTAATATACAAATTGAAATTCATGCCGAGGAACGGTAAGACAAATAAATATGATATGTAGTTTCTTCTATTGTTATTATAAATGTATGTTTAAGGTACCGGAGTTATAATAATTTCGCCAACTAGGGAGTTGTCGATGCAAACTTTTGGAGTGCTGAAAGAACTCATGAAATACCATCATCATACTTATGGACTAGTTATGGGTGGGGCTAGTCGGCAAACTGAGGCGCAAAAGTTGTCAAAAGGTAAGACGGTTTAAACAAATATTTTTAAAATTGTGTCATAGCTATACTTCGTATTTTCATTTAGGAATAAATATATTAGTGGCGACACCTGGTAGATTACTGGATCACCTGCAAAATACTCCAGATTTCTTATACAAAAATGTTTACTGCTTGATTGTTGATGAGGCTGACAGAATTTTAGATATTGGTTTCGAGGAAGAGATGAAACAAATTATAAATTTATTACCAAGTGAGTTATATTTTTATATACTATTACGAAATGTGTTATTGATTTTTATTTTTTAAAGAAAAAAGACAAACAATGTTGTTCAGCGCTACTCAAACCAAGAAAACAGAAGCACTAACAAAGCTGGCAATTAAAAAGGATCCTATTTATGTGGGAGTCGATGACGCTAAAGGTACATTTTATTTTAATAATTTTATAACGGAAACTAAAGGCAAAAAAATTTGTATGACTTGTAGACGAAGCAACCGTATCTGGTCTGGAACAAGGTTATGTTGTGTGTCCGTCTGATAAAAGATTGCTATTTCTATTCACGTTTTTGAAGAAAAATAGGAAGAAGAAAGTAATGGTGTTTTTCAGTTCATGTATGTCAGTAAAATACCATTCCGAATTATTTAATTATATTGATTTGCCAGTTATGTGTATTCACGTAAGTGTTATTGTTTATTTTTACTACTGAATCAAATTTAGCCTTAACGAGTAGTGTGTTACTGTGGGTTTTATTAAAATATTTTTTTATATTGTTTGAAGTTGGTGACCTTTTCTTGTTTGGCTTGATTTTTCTTATTTAAATTATAGGGTAAGCAAAAACAGACAAAACGTACTACAACATTTTTCCAATTTTGTAATGCGGATAGTGGAGTCTTATTATGTACAGATGTCGCTGCTAGAGGTCTCGATATACCGGCAGTAGATTGGATAGTCCAATATGATCCACCTAGCGATCCTAAAGAATATATTCATAGAGTTGGTTAGTATTTTTTTGGGTTTTAAAATAAAAGAGTTACTCATCAAACATAATATAATTTAGGTCGGACCGCTCGTGGTGAAGGCGGCAGTGGTCACGCTTTGATGATCCTGCGACCAGAAGAACTTGGGTTTCTACGATATTTAAAGCAAGCTAAGGTTCCATTAATGGAGTTTGAATGTAACTGGAATAAAGTAGCTGGTATTCAAGCGCAGGTAATGTTCCCTATCAGAGTTTATTACAGTGGTGTGTAGCGGCATTTTTAACTATACTCACGTAATTTAAAATATTGATACATTTAACCTAGCACAAGTTTAGTTCAAATTACTGAAACTAAAATTTACTTTTTAGCTGGAAAATTTGGTTGGGCGAAATTATTATATGAATATGTCCGCTAAAGAAGCCTACAAAGGATATGTTAGAGCCTACGATTCGCACCACTTAAAGACAATTTTCGATATAAATACATTGGATCTGGCTAAAGTAGCCCTATCATTTGGCTTTAAGGTTTGATCTACTATCTACGAGTTAGGATTTTTTGTATGATACAAGTATTATTTTTAATTTTAGGTACCACCAGCAGTTGATCTAAGTTTTCATGCGAACAAAAGTGCACGACCAGCAAAACGGAAAGGTGGCGGAGGTTTTGGACAATACAAAAATATGAACAATGTGTCTGATAAAACTTACAAGAAAAATACCGTTTATAGGCAGCCAGAGAGGAGGAAAGGTCCAGACAATCGACAATTTGCGAGATAATGATCATAAAGAATATATATATATATATTTAATATGTTTATTAATTATAATACGTTATTAAGTTGGTTAAGTTTTAAGTAAAAACGATTTTGATGCTAGTAGCCATTTTTAATATATTTTTCTTTCATGTGGCTTGTCTGGTCTCCCTGACGTTTCCGTAGTTTCCTTTCGATGGTTGCTCTTCGTAGTACATTCTCGTTTGTAACATGTTCTGTCTAAGGAATACGAAGCATTCTTCTGTGAAGTCACATTTCGAATGCCGCCAGTTGGTTCATCATCCTGGCCTTCAGAGTCCACGTCTCTACTACATTGCTACGTATGCATTCAACCATGCGTTGTCTCAATTTCAGGTTCAGGTTGTCATTGCAAATCATGAATAACATATTATTAAAAAAGTTGCCCGAGCATTCTCTATTCGGCACTTTATCTCGCAGTCCGGGTTTAGATCCTCTGTAATAATACTACTAAGGTATTTGGACTTAGAGACACGTTCAATTTCGCTTCCATTAAGTTCTAGTGTAGTGCCATTGTGGAGTTGCCTGCTGAATATCATAAATTTGGTCTTTCCTATATTGATTTTAAAACCTTGTGTCTCTCCCACGTCACCGATTTTGTTTATAAGCAGCTGTAGTCCCTTGATTGTGTTTGCTAAAATCACTGTATCATCAGCATATCTGATTGTTGTTATTGGCTCTCCGTTTATTTTGATGCCGAGGTGTGATATTCCTTCCAATGCTTCCTTAAATATTCGATCAGAGTAAGGGCGACAGTATTCAACCCTGTTTTACTCCACGTTGTATTTAATATTGCCTCTTTCTCTCCATCATCTATTCCAACCCACCGTAGCATAGCAATAAGTTTATCGTGCTGTATACGGTCGAAGGCCTTTTCGTAATTGATAAAGCAAGCGACATCTGTTCGCTGATCACGGCATTTTGGGAAAAGGTTCCGAAAAGTGTCTCACGTTCCGAAAGTGTTTCTGTTTTTAATATAGGGTGTCGTAAATACTACTGTCGATGGGAAACGTCGTTAACTATTTTTAGGTAATGCCATAAATATCATACCGCAATTTCACCGCTCGGGTTAGCGACTTGTTTGATATACTTCGTGAAAGCTTATGACTGCCTCTGGAAACTGATACCAATAAATTTTCCAGTTTGTAGAAATTTAGAATCGAAAAATACAGAGTTGCCGCTATCCACAGGATGTACGTTGTTTTCTTGCTTTAAGCGACTTCTGGGTATTGAGAGATTTGAAGGTGGGAGAATAGCAAGGTCATAAGACCCTTTTACTGCGTTGGGTATTTGGAGATTCGATCTTAATAGTCTTAAAACTGCAAAAAGTAAACACGACAGACTAAACACTTTATTACTTAAGGTTAAGTAATGGTTTATTAGGTTATTTTATAATACGGATATTTTCCATTACGCGCTGGCGTCACGTGATCGTGATCCACCAATACAGTGGTTATATCTGTCTCGCACGAAATGCACCTTTAGTGTATTATATGTCCAGGTACACGTTATCGTTGTTAACGGTAGATGGCATTACGTGGCAACTTTAGGGTTTTTCTCTTATTCCGAAATTTAATGAAGATTCTGTGTACTACATTGGTTCATAAGTGCAACGCTGTTGTGTCTTCTAAGTGCGTGTACGATTACTCAGGTGCAACATTTTCTGTGGGACTTTCGTATTTTTAAAACACCAATTTAATTTACATTTATCCCAATTTATTTAAAATATAGTAACACAGTCTTATGTAAGTAATTTTTACATACTATAAACGTGATATCCTGTAAATTAAAATTATTATTATTATTGCAATTTAGTATTTCGCACAGTTAATAAATAACAATTATAAAACTTATATTTTAAAAGTAAAAAGAAATATAAATCTTTCTTTCTGCGTTCTGCTGTACGAAACTATTTTTTCTTCAATTACAAATAGATTGAATTACACTTTAAAAAATCTATCTAAATAATGACAATTTTCTACCGCTCGGTAATTTTCCTTCACCATCAATGAGTCCAGCTTGAATATACTCTAAAGAAGGCATTTTTCTCAGATCACCACGAGCTGCGACACTGGGTTGCGAACTTAACAGTCTTTTGGCGACTTTTATGATGTCCTCTTTTGTTATTTTTTCTGTAAAATAATATAAGCGAGGTTAATAAGTTATTTATTTTTATAGCAACCATTTTTGTTGAGGATTTGCTTCATGGTTTCGACGCTTACCTATTTCTTCTATAAAATATTTTGGTCGTTTTCTATGACCTGTTGCCAGTACTTGCCGACCAATGTCCTCAAACATTACAGGTCGGGATTCCAAATTCATTAACAACATGGACTGTAATTGCGTTTTGGCCCGCTAAAAGGATACTTTACTATTATTTTTAATTCAAGTCAAATACACAGTCCCAGAAATCGGAAATAATCTTCAATACAATCAATAAGAACACACATGTATATAGACGTATTAAATTATAAAATAAACATACATATATTTTCATAACGTTGTCCCTATTATTGTGGATGTCCAATTTATGGGATAGCAATGAAACTGTCGCATCCACCAAATTATTTAATTTTTTAAAATTATTTTCGAAAAGACATGTTTAGACTCTAGCTAGGGTTGTAACTGGTCATGGACCAAAAATTCCAATTCTTAGAAGCTTAACGGTTGTAAACAAATTAATGGACGACCATTATGCTTGAGGCATCGTTATGGTCGTCCATTAATTTGTTAACTGTTAAATTGAAATTTTTTAAATTTTGATTTTCTTTCCACTAAGTTGTAACTGATGATGACCCTAGCTAGGGTCGAAACATGTCTTTTCGGAAATATTTTTCAAAAATTAAATAATTTGGTGGATGCGAGAGAGTTTCATTGGTATCCAATATTATTATTTTTTTGAAGAGATAATCCACTGTCAAAGTGTAGATTATTCCTTCAATTTGTTGAATGCTGATCAGGCGAAGTTAATCCATAAATGGAAGCAGAATTTGTGGAGGTGACTGTGTTAGTTTGATTGCATTTATGCATTTATTATTTTTTGTCGTCATAATAAACATACCCTTAACTCTTGATCACCCACATTTCCGGCCATCGTCACCAATTCCTTGACAATCACCTCCACCATGTCGCGAATATAATTAGGTGGTGCACTAGCATGTATACAGAACAAGCCAGTATCAGAGTAGGCATGGTTGTACGCTGTTGCACTGTACATCCAATGGTATCTATAAAAAACGAAGATATATATGAATTGCTTTGCAGTGTGACCCAAATTTCCAACATTTACGAAGAGCTTATACTAGCACGAATGATTAATGACAACAAGATGTTTTTGGCGACAAAGTTCACAAACGATGGTCGGACATGAAGTAACATCTCCATTAAATCCTATTGCCAACACTAGATACGCCCGAATTCCCTGGCGGGAGGCTTTATTTATGGATTGCTTGTTACATAAAGTAACAACAACATCGGCGATCACCACTGATGAGTTTTGGATCAACGAAACGGCACGTCTGGTGAATGCATGCTGGTGTGAAACAAATTATATGATTTAAAACACATTCTAAAATATTGAATACCTAATTAAGTACGTTTAAAATGAGTCGATCCTCACTCAGCCCAATATCTGGCGCTTGTGAAATAATTATGCTGATTCATCCTCGTATAGATATGAACCAGTAACACCTGAGTTGCATGAACTCCGTTCAAACGATAGTGATATTAATGAGTTAAGTTTAGAATGTAACTAACAAACCTTTTCTAACGTTAGTTTATAGTTCATTATTTGTTCAAATAGTACAATATGGTATGTTTTAAAAAATCATGTATGTTAATACCTGTTAAGAACATTTGTATACAATCTGGTATACATTCCTTTGCCTGGCCCGCCAGCACTAAATGACCCACCGCCTCCCATCATCATATTTAGGACGCACATTGCGATAAAATCTTTATCTTGGTGGGAACAGCCTTCTAAACCGATCATGATATGAGACAACACCGGTAAACCGGCTGAGGCAAATTGAGGAATATCACATTCTTCCTAAAATAAAAAATAGGTCGTAGCGATTCAGTTGCTATTTCATCTGAGTATCATATTACCTGCACTAATCCACCAGTGTATTGGGATATACTCCTATCTACGCCATAATTTCTACCTCTAGCACTATTGTCAGTCTCCCAGAGGGGCTGTGTATCCACGAAGTACTTCTGCACAGCATCCACAAGACGGGCATGCTCCATACCAACGCCAGCAACCACCATTCTTTGCGGTGTATGATGTTGACTAAGGTATGTGAATAAAATCTCCCTGTCAATTTTTTCTAAATTTTGTGGTGGACACAGCTTAGGAAGCCCTAGTGTGTTTTCCCGGTATGCTGCCTGTTTAAAACATAATAATTAGGTCAGTAATTTAGAACACAATAAATTGTTATTTTTACCGCGTGTATCATGTCAATCAGCAAGGTTTCCTGTTCCGGTCTCATCTTCAACATTTCCAATTCAAAAGATATCGCTTGCCTAGCACCTTCTACTTCATCCGATGTGATTTGGGGTCTTAATGTGGCTTCTGCTAAAAGTTGTATAACATCGCCCAAACCTGAAGTATATGCGGAAGCCGCATATATAATTGTATCACGTGACGCTTGACTGTCACAAATGCCACCGAGTTGCTCCAACTTATTCAACATTTCATCTCTATCTGGGTAATATTTGGTAGACTAAAAACAATACCCAACAGATTACTTCCACCAACCATTAGATATACAAAGTGACTTACGTTAAACGCCAATTTTTCCAAAAAATGTGAAATCCCACTAGGATATGCTACCTCATACCTCGAACCAGAGTCAATAACCACTGAAATAATCACAATAGGTGTAATATATAGAAGTAATGCTTTTGAATAATTTGATGATTGTTGAATTGCCTTCTACTTACCTCCGACTGTACAGAACTCCCCAAATCTGTTTTCTGAAGCTACAGTTAAACCATTAGACAATACTGTCACTTGTGTCTGTTGGTGCTCATCTTTTAGTGAAGCATATACCGGTCTTGGTAGACCCTTCACTGGTTCACTCATAGGTGGCATGTCTGTGACTTTTTTTTTTGGTCGTTCATTTAAATTGTCCCATTCAGTTGAGGTGCAGCGTTTAATTAATGAATTACGGGTGTTCCATATCCTGAGAGAACATACATGTATTGAAAATATATATATGGTGTGTTTTGGTGTTCTTACTTGGTTTTGGATTGTAGTAATGTGTTTGTGATAGATTTTGTTGCCTGTAGTGCCATTTTATTTAGTTGTTATGAGTTTGAAATGAATATTTTGTTAAAGTTAAATAATTAAAAATTTTGACATAAAAATTGAAAAATTGACGTTTGTATAACTTCAGATTTCATCTTCGTTTGATTGAGATTTTTTGGTACAAATTGCATGAACTAAATTTCAGTGATGTGAGTTGTAAAAAGAAACTACCTCTAGGGGACATTACTATATTGGCGAGTCGAACAACCGAGAGAACGGAGAAAAGGTTGTGATAATTTAATAGGCTGTGCCTCTCTACGCTCGATAATTTTACTCCCCGGTTTTCAAGAATTGCCCACCAGTGCGTAAACTCAATAACAAATTGAAATATATCGAGAATCGGGGCGTATAGAGGTTGGGTTAACCGTATAGAAAAAGTAATATTTCTGCGTCAACATTACACTAGATAATTATTATTCGTTGATGATCCAGTGTAACTTTAACCGCGTGTGCGTTAAATTGTTCCATTCTTACACTAAAACAACTGAGTCTTCCCATCAGTTCAACAAATGATGTGAGTGAAAAACGGAAATTAAATATTTATGTAGTTGGCAACATTCATTTTTATATCTTTCATCTCATTTTAGTCATCACTCCTTGAAGGTTAGTGTTGTCAAATAACTCTAATAGTGTCAATGTCTTTTTACTCAAAGATACGACACCGACAACATGGGTGAGTTTTTTTATTTTTATGGTTTTAAATATTTAGTTTCAATTATAACTTGTAAAATGGATTGTTTTTAATTAGTGAAAAGTGTAAAACAGTGTTAAAGAAAATATTTTGTGTATGGTACAGCAATTAAATACTAAAAAATAATAATTTTGAGAAGTGTACTGCCATTCACTTACTTGGGGTTGTGATGTTTATTAACAAAAATAATCTTCAATCATCCATCGATATATAAGTCGTACTCTAGTAATTATTGAAGGATATGATTGTTGGATGATACTTTAATAATAATTCATTGATATTTGTAAATATAATACAGTATTGTGGTAATTTGTTTAAAGGTAAACCCCGCGGTTTGAGAACAGCGAGAAAACATGTAAACCATCGCAGAGACCAACGATGGGCTGACAAAGATTATAAAAAAGCACATTTGGGTACTAGATGGAAGGCCAATCCCTTTGGAGGTGCTTCTCACGCTAAAGGAATCGTTCTTGAAAAAGTGTAAGTTATTACGTTGTTTTGTAACAGTTTGCATTGTGAGACCACTTTGTGTACGAATACATGTATTCATAGTGTTTTATATTATCAATGCTACATTAAAAGTAGAGCTCTGAACCATTGGGTAGCCTGTTCAATAGACTATACGCTCTGATATGTGCTCCACAAGTACAACATTATTTTTGAAACATGGTATTGCGCAGAATTTCCTAGTGAATGGTTTTTTTTTGCATTCCCAATCACAGGAAAATTTTGTGCGATACATTGTTTACAACTTCAGCAACAACTGACACATAATATATTAGTAGAATTATATATAGATACGCAGTTTTTATATTCATTTTTCATTTTTTCATAGTGGTGTTGAAGCCAAACAGCCAAATTCCGCTATTAGAAAATGTGTCAGGGTACAGTTAATTAAAAATGGAAAGAAAATTACGGCGTTCGTACCAAGAGATGGTTGCCTAAATTACATTGAAGAAAACGATGAAGTTTTGGTCGCAGGATTTGGTCGAAAAGGTCATGCCGTAGGAGATATTCCTGGTGTTAGATTTAAGGTAATTGATTTTAAAATTATTTTCAATGTTTCGGTTTTTACATGATGAGAAATACACAGATACAGAGCCAATCCTATGAATTCCTCTGATTAGTTATCTTAATCTGAAGCATACCACTGCATTCTCAAATTATTATCCTAGGTGCATCTGATGTTAATTATTGCATTTTTATTTCAGGTTGTAAAAGTTGCCAATGTATCACTTTTAGCGTTATACAAAGGAAAGAAAGAAAGACCACGATCATAATTCAATATTGTTTTTTATTATTAATAAATACAAAAAAAAAAATGTATTTGGAGTATTTTTATTTCCTAATTATAATAAGAATTAACTCTACAATTTTGATTAAATCCATAAATTGTCTGTAATTCTAAAGATATATTTACGACTAGAGCATTTGTAGATGTTTGCAGTTTCTTGAATTTGATATTTTGGATTTTTTTCTTTTTAACTCCTGGTTTGTGTACTAGAAATGCGTTATCCAATACCAAGAAATTGTAATCCATAAGACATAGTGTGTAAGCCTGAAAGAGTTAATTTCCTGATTGATTTTCCAAGAGTACCTACAATTTCCTATTATTTTTTTTTTAAATTCGAAGTTATATAAAAAGAAACCGTTAATTTTTTGTTTTTAAATTATACTGGTCAAATATGTTTCAATTACTTTATTAATAACACTCAAAATATTTAAATTCAATTTCCAAAAAAAAGGTTAGAAATTGTCAACGCGACCAGGTACTTTAATACCATGATCACGTCGACACGCGCTTGCACATGTGGGCATCTCCCGCCCCAATTTTAATATCGACGTTAGAAGAAAGGAAATTCGGTATCTGATCTGATCATGTCACATCAGCTCAGCTGATCTGGGTTTGTAGAGGGATATCGCCTAATTGGTAAGTATAAAAACACGCTTGCTTTTAGTGTAGAATTAATCTAGTTTATAACTATCAGTTAATAATTAAACTCTATAGATTGACGATCAACTATAAAACAAGTAATAAAAACATTTCGTTGAAATTATTATACCATTGACTTTATAAAGACAATGATTATACCTTTAAACTAAAACTGAACTCACAGTTAGTTAGGAATGGAAACAACAGAGCAGTGTTATCAAAGGCTCTGAAAAAAGTAAGAAGTGTCACCGAACATAATATATGACATTGTCTTTATCCCAGAATAGTATATTGTATTCCTAGGCGGTAAAGTGTCATTTTTTAAGGCTGAAAGAAGAAATGTACGGGCGAGCTTTAGCGAGCCCGGACACTTCTTGAAGCCTGAAAAAATCACTTTACCGCCATGGTTTACACATTATTTTTCTGCCGGCACCGTACAATTGTAGGTAATACAAAAAAGAAAAGAAAATATGATTGCTTTCCTTTGTCATTAAATGTATTTCATCCGGTACAGTTTCAAGAAATTTTTCAATATCCGGTTGGTCGAAAATTTTTGATTTTTTAGCAATGTGGCCAACAGATTTCTTCTTTAAAAAAGCAGTCACTTTTTTAAAATTTCTAATGTTTACGATATTTTTAACTAATAGCGTAGATTTTAACATGGAATGAATTGACCACAGTGTTGAAGATTGATATTTGTGTGAAAGATCCGATAAATACGTCAAAATCACATTTTGACTATAGTTTTTAACATTTTTAGCACTACACCAACTCATAAACAGTTTATGCTGAAGGTCATATGTGGTACTTGATTTTTCCGGCAGCAAATTCATCGAAACTTCGTTCGCTTTCTCGTGAATTTCAGGCGGGGTACAATACTCAATTTCCTCGTCACTACGATCAATCAGAGATTCCATGCTTATTATACCTATAAATGATGAATCAAATTCAAATTGAATATTTTAAGACGCGCTCGATTTTTGACAACCACTGTCACATTGGACTGTCATCATTGTTAATAGCTTTTATTATTGTGCCGCCATCTATTACAAATACATAAAAATAATTTTCTTGCCTAGCCATTTTTGAGTGTTTTGTAGCGCTAGCCTTAGAAATGCATACTTTCTCGTCCCTATGGAAGCAGTAAAATTCAATTTTCTCATAGTGTCGGCAGAAAAAATATTTTTCTTACTTTTTTCAGAGTCTTTGATAACACTGCTCAGTTGTTTCCATTCCTAACTTCGCTATTGTTTATCATTTGTGCTTTGGATACACATAAGCAAAAATGTAGGTTACATTTTGGATTATTTTATTATGGATGTTTAATTTATGGCAAGGTTAGTGGTAACGAATGTTAGAACACGATTTAGTTTATCTAGTCTAGTGTTAGCAATTAAAGGGTTATTAATACCAAGTAATATGGACAATTCTTCGCAAATTCAAGTATTATTAGCGCGATTAAAAGAAGCAGAAAGGCGTGCTAAATTGTTGAAACTAGAGGTAAAAGATATAAGAACACAAATAACTGTGTTAACAGAAAGTGCTCAGTCCATACTAAATCCACAATCAACAGTTAATGGATCATCGTCACTGGTGCTAAATTCTACTGCATCAACTAGTGGTTTATCTAGTAAAAGGACAATTGCAAGTGAAAGTAGCGGAGATGCCAAAAGGATAAAAACAAATTTTCCTATGGAAAATGATTATGTGGTTGTATACACCGACGGGGCTTGCGAGAACAATGGAAAAGCTATGGCGAAAGCAGGAATAGGCATGTATACTTTCTATTATGTTAATTATTTTAAAATGGGGCAGAGCACAACTGTTCCTACTTCTATAACCCTCAAAATTCATTAACTTTTTAAGGTGTATGGTTCTCTGATGACCACCCGCTAAATGTTTCTCAGCCAGTTGAAGGAAGAGCTACAAATAATACAGCAGAAATTCAAGCCGCGACAGTAGCTTTAACGATATTAAAAAATGCAAATGTGACGAAAGTGAAACTGTATACGGACTCACAATTTTTAATCAACTGTATTACGAAATGGATGACAACTTGGAAACTCAAGAATTGGAGACTGGCATCTGGCGGACCAGTAAAAAATAGAGAGGATTTAATGAAATTGGATAATGTAGTTCCTGATTTTGTTGATATTAAATGGGAGTACGTAGCTGCCCACAAAGGACATCTTGGAAATGAACGAGCCGATCAATTAGCGAAGGCTGGAGCCTCCAGGTATACGGCGTAGTTATTAATAATATGACTGTTAAATTGATGGTTTTTCAAAATCTGTGTTCGATTATTTAGTTTTATGTAGGTACTAAGTATTTTATAATTATTGAAAACGGAATAAAATTATTTAATTTTTGTATACCTACCTGTATCATTTTATTACTCTGTCCTTCCCAAGTAAGCCTCTCGTCCCAGAGGGGTTCTTTTTGAGTACCTACATAAAATGGTTCCCAAACTACATGTCTTCCATAACGTTTACCGCTTGTAAACACATCTAAAGTACCATTTTCTGCTTCTTTAATCCAAGATTTTGCCTTTGGTACTTCATGACATTGCCAGCAAACATTCTTGTGAAATAAAAATGCACTTTGATTTGCTAACAGAGTTTGTAGTTCCGTTTTATTTGATGGTACCTATAAATTATGTTGAGTGATTCAAAATTAAGAAATTTCTTCCAATAACAATAAAATTTTGCCATTGCAAAATATGAGAGTAACGTTTACCACAAATGGAGTTCCGTTTGCTACTTCCCTTACCTATTTCTTGCCTTTTGCTTTTGTTCTTCATACTAACCTCTTGATTATCTAATATTTCGAAGATAGGCAGCACAAATACGTTTCTCTTTTCTTCAAAATAATCTGGTTTTCTTCGAACTAGGCCTAGAAATTTTTCTATAAAATTCGGAGTAGGATACAACTCAATATCTGACGGGAATACAAAATACGTTTGAGCTGTTATTCTTGCAATATTTCTAGCTGTATTTATCGGATACAATAGGCTGTGGTTAGTTTTGTACATGCGAGTTTCATCAAACGTTTCCCAAGGTGGTACCTTGCTGCAATCGAATGTATCTTGATAGAAATCCATAATAGTTTCATTATTGTTAATATAGTTAGTCTGAAAATATATTTGTATTGTACAGGTTATCACAAATTGGATGGTATTTCGAAAATCTGACGAGATATGATAAAGTAGGTAGCTGGGATATCATGACCAAAGTACTTTTTTCCAAAACTAACGATAAGATTCTTTAAATTTTTCAGTGTTTAAGATACAGATACTACAAAATGAAGTTCAATTCGACTTAAGGATACTCATAGATGTCTATTGCCATATATAATGTTGGTTTATCTATGCTATTGCCATTTTATGGTAATATAGAACGAGAGTTAAAGTTTATAGTTATTTGACAGTAGTTTTAGACGATTTCCAATTAAAAATTAAATTAGCTACAAAAAAATTATATTGCTCTTGGTTAATTTTAAATGGAAAAAAATTGGTTAACCAATTCTATCTACTATTTATCGCGTCGGGTTTTCGAGATATCCTACCCAATCGTCGAATGTAGGACATTTACATTTTTCGAACCTCCATAACTCGAATTTCAATTTCAAAAACGCGCTAAGAAATGGATAACTTTTCTTTAAAGAAATCGGTCCCTAAAATTCATATTTGCTAAACGAGAAGGGATACGTTAAAAAAATGTTATGTAAATTTTATTTCTTCTTCTTTTGTTCATTGGAAAATTACATGATTTCAAAAATAAAACTTTGTTTTTATTTCATCGTAAATACAACACAACGTTTCGTTAATTTATTGTTAACTTCTTCAGGTGTCTGTTCGTGCAAAATCTTATATAATATGCTGGTCATACTACTGCTAAAACTTGCGTCGTCTTCACGATATGTCACATGACGATTTTCTTCAATTAGTTTTCGCACAGCAGTGGCCTTGGATGGTGCTGCGTTAGACCAGCTCGAAAGTCATAATAAATCATTGCTCGAAAATTTGAATTCAATTTTTTGGCCGAGATGAAGTTTTCAACTTACTGCAAACAACACAAATATTTCCCGTACGTCAAAACCTCCTCAGTACGTATACTGTCAAAAATGTCAAACTTCAAGTTGGCGCTGACAGATTTCACCTGGCAATACCAGTGTTGCCATTTCTCAATACATAAATAGCCTCCCTCGTATAACACATAAAGATGCCACTCAATAGAATTTTTCATTTTAATTAAAAACGGTATACATTTTAACGTACAGGTATTAAAATCGTTATTATAATAATATCGCAGCTTTCTTTTATCAATTTATTTTGCTTGAAATCCTAATAGGTGTGTATTTGAGGCCCTTTAAGGTGGAAACTATTACCGATATTCAAATATAATAGGCAGTTTACAAGGTGTGGTGGAAAAGTATTGCGATCCCATTATTTTATAAGGTTGTGATATATTGTGCTTAAATACTGTATATCAGTCCTATTACTATATTTTCGGGTCGTAGAAAATTTCGTGGTTCGAGTCATAGAGGTTCAACGGTATTGAAAATTTTACATACCACGTTGGGCACATGAAGAGTGTCAAAAAATATATGAAATGTGACAAGTTCTGTGATTAAAGCTGTTTGGCATACTCTCAAATAAGCTATAGATTCAGTGGTAACAAAAAAATCGTCTCCAGGAGCGTATAAGGAAATACTAATCGGGCCTTGCCATCTTTCCACAAGTGGTATAACATTATCGAGAAATCTGAAATCACCTTAAATCAAAAACATCTATCAAATATATGCATTAAAGTTTATTATTCACAAAATAAATCAAATTATTTAAAATATTAAAATTAATGATCATGAACATAATTATTTATTAGTATATTTATTAAAAATATTGATAAAACCATATAAGATCACAATATTACATCATAAATACATCAAATATGTTTGCTATCGAATGGATCAAAGGCTTTTGTTGTTTTAAGATAAAAAAAAGTCTACACGTGCCCAGAGTTACATTAAGCTTTTTGGGATTTTACATTTACTATGGAGATCAAAATATTCCCATTTTGAGAGACTGTATGTTAAATTCTAGCTACCTCTTGGATTGGCTGCATGAAGATTTCTATATGCTTCAAAAATCCTGATTTCATAGTCAAAACTCCACAAATATTTCTTTATATTAAATTAAAATTACTTGTTTCTTTTCGTTACTCTTCAGTGGCTGTTAGCCGTAAGGTTTGGTTGCCTTTTAGGTATCTACTATCAGAATTCAACGTTTTTAGCTTACTATTTCTTTTGCCGTATTTCCCTCATGTAGAATAATAATAGTATTATTGCGAAGCTTACCTGGTGATGTAAGTGTTACAGACTCTCCACATTCGAAACGTTTGTCTGCTAATATGTAATTATATAAAACGTAAAAATTTCCACGCTGTTCTATTCGTCTCTCTAATTCAACCTCTTTACAAGTATCCAGTACACTTTCGCGGTAAAAATTTACTGGTTCTGTAGGAAAACTGCTAACATTCTGTTCACTTAATCGCAAGTCTAAATAATCACTGTTAGATTTTGATGATATAAATAATATAAAACACAGCAAAATAAAGGATAGTAACAGCGCAAATTGCAGAACAGTCTTGTAATTATTCTTTCTGTGAATCATTATTGATAATCAAAGAAGATCTGTTAGATAATATAAAAAATGTTGGAATATCTCTGGGTCGTAATAAAACGTGTAAACGTAATTACATTTTAGATAAGTAGCATTATTAAAGTAACTATCAAAAAAAGTAGATACCTACTGCAGTTTGGATTCAAAACCCGAGATGCTTTGCTACATGTTATACGGTAATTGTAAAGTTGGATTAGTAGAAATTTTCTGATCAAATAAATATTTTATCATGAGAATTTCAATATTAGTTCAGTTAAAACGCTTCGCAATAACTAGACTTGTTGTTCCGTGCAAATTAAGGATAAAATAAAGATACTAACTAAAAGCAATACCATGTCATCGTCATTATTTATATTTATTTGTCTTATATTACCGGCGAGGCAAATTTGAGTTTAAAAAACATCAACTGTAGATAAAATAGATTTTAACGTAAAAGGGTCTTTTATTTATTAAAAAATCGCTTGATATTATCAGGTTATAACTCGAGGTTAAACTTATTTCGTAGAGGATCGAATTGTATTCTTGTTACATATTTGTTCAATAAATTTATTTCACTATCTCGAAGCGAACATTTAAGTCCCATCTGGTGAAAGCATGGTAGTGTGAATCAAATTTCCAACATAACTTAAAGTCGTGTTACATTATGTAACAAGCAATTCATAAATAAAGCTTCCCGCCAGGGAATTCGGGCGTATCTAGTGTTGGCAATAGGATATAATGGAGTTGTTATTTCTCGTCCGGCCATCGTTTGTGAACTTTGTTTGACCAGGCATATTGCCTGCTCACACTAGATGTCGTCAAAAACATCTTCTTGTCATATAAGTCGAGGCTAATATTCAATTCGTCTTAGCTATCGAGAAATTATATTATTAATTAATTATAACTTAGAGAGCACATTCAATTCAAACGTGTACAGTAGTGTATTGCAATAAAAAACAATATTTTCATTGGAAAGCCCATCAACTATCAGATCACCCTCGTATTTATTACGCGGATTAATTCGCAAATACGCTATTTTGGTAATTTTATAAATATTCAGAGTGTAACACGTTTCAGGATCCACAGATTAATACCATATTTTCTTTAAATTAAATTTTGATACAATTCAAAATTTTAATTAACATTTTCTAAATTAATTATACTATTCCAAAAAGTTCCCAAATCGTTATATCAATACTAAGAATGTTAAGTGCGTTACGCTGATGCTCCTATATACATACCTACCGACATTGTTTTGTTAATCTTAACAATATTACTAATCTTAAATCAATAAAACACAACAGGAATAATATCACACAATTGTTATTTAATTCTATAATTTTTGTTACAAGTAATTAATATTATATCACACTAAAACATAGATAACAAACAAAATTATATTTTACATATAGAAAATACTGTCTAGACTTTGAGAAATTCAGCTAATCTAGTATTTGACTGACAGGATATTATTATTTTGTGGCATAGCGAACAGAATTAAGACTGGTTTCACTTATCTTTATCAGTAAATACTCTAGGATTTTGTTAAAAATTAGTAGGATGTATCACAACCATACTGACGCATCCATTTCAGTCTTATTATGAGCTCATCAGAATACCATAGTCATATCGAATCACAAATATCCATCTGACTTAAGGCAAAAATAAGACGCATACCAACGGAGACATGTTTAAAGTTTAAAAACAAAAAGAGGAAAACTAGAGAGATGCTAGTCCGATCCCAAAATGTCCTGAGTGTCCTGGATACTTGGGACCTTTGGCAAAGGTCGAAGGGCTCTAGTGCGGATCGTCCTGCGCTAATATTAACAATAGGCAAAGAGTACAATGGTCCAGAAGTTTTTGTGGCGGCGCGGCGGTCATCCTCTTCGATAATATGATCTTAGATGCAGTGTATTAATTTTGATTATGCAGACGGTGAAACCCTGGCAAATGGTACGAAAACAGGTTGTTAGATGTTCATCTACAATGAAGAATTCCTAATAAAGTCTAAACATTATTTAATACTTCCAGTCAAGGTGTAGAAAACCTATAAGTGTACATTTACAATCGAAAGAAATCACAAGATATACAATAATATGTAACAAAAAGCAAAACAATACTATAAATATATTAATAACCAAATGAATAACTGGTTAAATAATTCTTATAAAGTACATCAAATGTTGTAGTTTATATAGCATAAGTTTAAAATTCCCTATTAGTTTATTAAAAAATACAATCAATATTAATGAAATAAATAATTGACACAAAATAACTGATCATACATTTTATTTATTTTTTGATATACAGGGTGATTCAATCAAAATAGGAGATTACATCAATTTATCGGAACCCCAAGAAAGTGTTTCCTTTTTAAAGTACATTGGGTTTTTTTACAAAATCGTTATGTAGTTAACGGAATGATTTCTAGCACCCTGCACATTTGACGAAAATAAAATAAATCATTTTGGCCTGTATCTTTTACTTAAATTCGTCATAGTTACGCAGAATTACCTACTGTTTAAAATTTGAACTATTCTATTATTATTATTATTATTACTATTACTCATATTTTATATATTTATATAAGTTTTAGAAAACAAAACTTATTGTTTAAACACCAATTTATTGCGTGATATGTGCTGTGTAATTGAAAACTTATTAATGTTTATAATATGGCACCAGCTATATTTTGTATTGTAATATTTGTAAAACGTAATCGGGTTGATTCAGAAAAAAAAACACATATATAAGTAGTCACCAAAAATGTTCTATTTAGTAGTTAGTTCCTACAAATTTAATACTTAAGATTTAATTAGGCCTTCTAATAATAGTTAACTCTCTTTTTTATATTACAAATTTAATTTAAATTTTGTAAAATACACAACAGCATAGTATTATAAATACAGGTTCATCATTGGCGTAATTGTTAATTAAAAATATAAAATGGTATAATATTAGGCAATATTCTTCTACAAATAAAGTTAGCTGGGCTGATGTGACATGATTACCTGCCATGCCTCTCACTCGCATTTTTGTTGTAAAAATAATGGAAACCGTGTCAAATTTATCATTTGCTATAAATGATTTTGAGGATGAAATTCTCACCTAACTGTCAATCAATCAAATTTGTAAAAGGAACTTGCGTTTAAGACAGGTGAGTGAAAATTACTGATATTATTGGGCGTTGAAGGAAAACGCCTATTATTGTTCAAACGAGTTAGTTGAGATATTTATGGACCACCCTTTGTACCTACTTTATATCCCATAATTATATACCAAATTTTAGGTATGGAAGATGACATTATAATAGACAATATTTTTGACTCATAAATATATTTTCAGAAGCTGTATTTTCTAAAACCCATTAGAAAAAATTACAATTGACCTACAAAAATCATCCTGGATAGTTATTATATAGGTTCAGTCAATTGAACTGAAAATAGGACAATTTTTCATCATTAACTAAAATTTGTTTAGTTTAATTTCCTTGTTATTATGACCTTAACATGCCGTGTGTATTTTATCATAGGCAACTAATTAAGAAGAATGACATCAATACACATTGTTAATTATTTATTCGTATATACCTCATATTTTTTGTATCATTTTCTTTTAATTTTTTATATTGTACAATTTTTTTATTACTTTTTTTTATAGATATATTTGCTAAAAAGTTTTATCATAAATATTGGTGTGTAATATAAAAGAATTTGAAAGAGAATAAATATTATATATTAATTAGTCTTACAAAATATCTTAAATCGTTGACATTTTTCCTATATTTGTATGTATCATTTTATGGTTTCAGTCCATTTCACAATTTCCTTTAGGTACATATATTTTTATTTTCAGAATACGCTGTTTAAATATAAAGTTTATTGCCCAAAATTAAAAACTTAATGGAAACATACCAGATTCTTGAAACCGGGACGTGAAATGATCGAGAGAAGTGAGGCACTTTCTAATAAATAAATAAATGCAGCGGTGCCTCAGTTCTAAGCCGTTCTACTACCTAATCTTCAAGAATACAACCCTTAAAGAAATTACTAATACCATGTCCGCTAAAAAGTCTGCATCAAATGGGATTTCCTTTTATTATTACAGAAAAGTGAAATTCGAAGACACAGTTAAGTTTTTGCCTGAATTAGGATACTAAAGTCAAATTTGACATGTTTAATTTAAAATGTTTTTTTATTAAAATTTTGAATAATTTTATTTGAAAAAGTGGTTTGCTTTTGCATTTTCTATAGAGGTTTAAAATTTAGTCAATCTAAATCTAATTTTTCTTTTTTTGTCAAATTGTTGTTCAGCTTCTACGCATGGAAGCAACATTATTTCATTTTACATAATCTGACATACAAATGCCTATTTTCGCAAATCTATCAGAAATAAAGTTATTCTAGTTACAACATTTAATTTTAATACATAGTATGGTACACTTTTATCAAATAACATATTTCAAAATGTTATTAAATAATGCAGTTTTTGATATTTTTATTAAAAAATATCAAATTTGACAGGTAGAGCAGGTCGCGCAACTATCATTACTTAAAAGTTACAGTTATGACACTAGAAACAAAAATAACGTAGTTTTACCATTTTCTAGACTAAGTATTGGCCAGAAAAATCCTAACTACCTAGGCGTAAAATGTATAAGATTTTGACAATCAACAAATTTACCTAACATTTAGGATATTTAAGCTGGAGTTTATTATTTTGTGGATAAATGTTTTTATTCTGTAGGTGAATTTTTAAATTGTACAACGGATTAATATGTATTGTTATCTATTAATTATTATAACTTGACAATGCCATAATGTAACATATTGTTATCACTCGGTGGAACTAAGAAATAAATAAAAAAATTAATAAATTTTTCGTTTTTAGACAAACTACTTCATTAAATTTCACTTCTTCCAAATAATAAAAAAAGAAAATGCCTTTTGATGTAGACTTTTTTGCGGACATATTACACAGAGGACTACAAATTTATTGTTATTACAACAGTATTAGAGAAACACGCGAAAAATTGATTTGATGTAGTGGTAAAACTACTTCTGAATTATCTTCTAAATATTCATAGAAAAGTAAAATTCACAGAATAGACATAAATATATATTATAAAACAGTTCATTCCAGCTGTTTCATTAGCCACAACCAATTTGATCAAAATATGATACTTTATCAATTAATACGATATGGTCCCTTTTAGAATGAATGATACCTGTGATAGGTTTTGCTGAATTTTTAATTCGCACGTAAGTGAAATTGACGCGGATATTCATCCAATACTGTTCAATAAAAAAGAAGTCATCTTGTATAGAAACTGAATAAAAACCAATTTGTATCTCAAAAATACTGTTATTTGGCTTTGGAGTAGAGTAATATTGAAAAACTTAATTTTCTCCTGAGGATGCTAACAATATTAGCGAAACGCGCGTCGAGAATGAAATAGTGTTGTAGTCAAGTGTGGTAGAACGAGTATTTCTTTATTCCAAAAGTTATTATGAACTGAGACAGTTCCAGTTAATATTAACGTTTAATTTGATTTTATTCATTTGAATAATTTTAGTCTTATAATTTTGATAATTCTCAAAATTTAGAGAGAATCACAGCCTTCTTTAGACAAGCCATGAACAAGTAAATTTGGCAACGTGGAATCCAAGTCGCTCGTGTGTGTTCATGGAAACATTATTTGTAACAAGCGGTCTAATTAAATCAGTGCTTCTTGAGCTTAATTAAAACAGTTTTTTGATAAAACTAGTAGTGATAAGTGTGTATAAATAGATAGTCTGAATTTTGTAAAAGTTACAATACCGAATAAAATGTTACTTCATAAAATAAAGTAATTTGTTTGGACTCGTTGACGGTGGTTAAAATTGCGGGATTCCTATAGGGATACTAATTGGTTGTATCTTTGGGTCGTGACCTAACTATTTTGTCAAAATGGCCTAGATATTTGTCAAAAACAGTCCCCTAGAAAATCAGTCGAAGATCGAACAAATTAAAATTTAGAATTCTATGTTACAAAATACAATTACAAAATAGTTTAAAAATAATTTCGTTGCGACCGCTCACCGGCCGAGTATATACAGTAGACTGGTTTAGTAATCGTATTGCTGTGTTGCTATTATCTATTCATGGCTTGTCTAAAGAAGGCTGTGGCAGAATATACTGAATATTAAAAAAAAAAAACTTGTGTGAGACGTGAATTCGCAGTTATTCTAGAGCTTCATCGAAAACTTAATAGTCGATTAAAATTGTTTCAACAATCTCGTGAAATAAATGGAAGATTTAAAATATATTTTTAATATTATGTATGATTTTCTGACCTTTCATGCATACAACCTATTGAGTACCTTTTAATAATAAATAAAATATACTTAACTTGTATAATTGGCAAAAATCTGCACCAAATAAAATCTGTTAAAGCTATCCAGTGTTGTTAATAAATAGAAAACATGATGTATTTTGTTATACTTATCATTTAAATATTGTATATTATAAAAAAGAAATATTATATTGCTTCAAAAACCAAGGAGGACGGTGTGGTGTTATTAGCGCTTACGTAGACCGTTTCTATTAAAGTTATTTTTGTGTTGATTTAGTTTTTCTTACCACCGCGCGGTTTAATTGTCTCCGACAATTTCCACATTGCATCTTCGCCGATACAATCGTCGAAGTTTTGGAAGAAAATTATTATTTTCTCCTGCTTTTTGAATGTGTATGTCCTTAAAAATATATATACAATAATTAATAATAAAGTGGCAATATCGAATTTTCTGGATCACTTACGCTTTCTTAAATTTCTTCATATTTTCAACGATATTGAACTGCTGCCATCTTTTAGAGAAGTTTATACTACCATCTGGTAGCAGGTTACTGTTACCAATATGGACAAATGTCAAATCTTGTAGCACCAAACCACTACAAAAAACATGAACGATGTATAAAACAAAAACAAAAAAATACAGTTTCGATCTTGCAAATTCTTGAATTGACTAAAATATCTATATGTTCAATAATGGCTAAGCTAACATGGCTAAGCTAACAAATAATGTTGGGGAAATGGTAGAGAAGAAATCTTACAAGACGGCGGCTTCACCACCTAATAAACAACATTTACTCAACCGGTGAGTCTATATATTGACTCGGCGAAACTAGTGCTTAATAGGAACTATACCTATGCTGAGTAGATAAAAAATCCATTTAATTCTGTTACCATACACTAAATGCAAAAGCAAAAGATGGTTGCGTCTTGTTTAGGATGATCCTACTAAACACTAGATGTCGCTATAACAAAATCGAGAATGGCACTATAGGAAACTGTCTGAGCATCGCACTAATGTATTAGTTAGAAAAAACTCAGACCATCTGCAGCAAGAACAGTGTTTGGCGCATCGATCCTCGAATAAAAAGTCTTATTATGTTTAGGAAGCACAATATTCATTTTGAATAAAACAATAGCAATTTTACGAACTTACATGTATGGTATGCAAGGTGGTTGAGTCTCAGCCAGAGCCATTCTATATGCGCGAAAACTAGACGAACTATCAATAAGCGCGCAATATTCTTTCAAACCTTCCTGCACTTGTTTTTGCCACTCTAACCGTCTCACTGGCGCTGAATCCAAAGCTGAGAGTAACGCTAAATACGAATTAAAGTTATTAATTTTCCGTAAATGCTTCATAATTTTGATGAACTTCATGAAATACTTTTCACGAACATCTTTGTTTTCTGCTGTGAGAATTTTTGTACGTGCCCTGAAAATTTTCGAAATAAAACGTATTTTTACATTATTAATAAGTAAAGGGCGGAATATATGCAAAGTGCATATATTTGCATATTTTTACAAATTTCATAAAAAATTGCATATTTCGGCAAAAATAAAATTTGTGTGCATATTTTTTATGTTTTTCGTTTTATCAAAAGATTAAGTACGACCCTTGCAGGTAACTGAAATAATTTAACAGGTGGGTAGGTTTTATTATTATATTGTTTATGGACCCATTTTATTATTATATGGTTTATTGCCGGCATTTATTGGCTGTTTAGGAATTTAGTTTGTTTACCTCCAGAGCCCGTAATTACTCGATGGGGAACATGGATTAAGGCCGCGATATTCTACACAGACCATTTTGAAGCCATTAAAGACATACATAGTTTTAGATTTAGAAGACAATTCACAGTGTGTAGTGCAAAGTCAAGCAGTATTAAAAAATGAAAATTTAGCTAAGGAACTTGTTTTTATTAAGGTTAATTTTACTTTTATACCACATATAATAACTTCGTTAGAAAGTAGGAATAGAAGTTTAAGAGAATCACTTAAAATTGTTGAAACTTTTTCCGACAAATGCAAAAAAGTTCCCGGTGATGTAGGAAATCAAGTAAGAAGTAAACTCGAAGTTATTGTGGGAAAGAATGAAGGCTTTAAGTATTTAATGGAAGTCAAAAATATTTTTGATACTAAACCATCCAACGAAGTAATACCTTGGCCTTATAACTTACTACCCAAATTAAAATATTGCCAGATCACATCGGTAGATGTTGAAAGAACTTTTTCTTTGTACAAACATATTTTTACAGACAGAAGGCAAACACTTTTATCGGAAAATTTTGAAAAATATATCGTTATAAATGCATTTTATACTATTTCAGGTTAAAAATTTTACCTATTATATTTTTCTTTTAATTTTACTTAAAATAAATAATTTTTGTAAGAGTCGGCGTTTCTTTATTTCCATTTTTCCATGTTATATTCAAGGCATATAATTGCATATTTTGACAAATAACTGCATATTGTTGCATATTTCAAAGAAAAACTATGCATATATATGCGCATATTTTAACTGAATTGACGTGCATATATTCCGCCCCTTATTAATAAGTAAATACAATTGAATACTTACCAATATGACATTTTATTGAAGTGTTCGGTAAAACGTGTCAGGTTCGGACTCCGTTCTTCGTTCTGTTCCTGTGCCCAAATCAACACTTCTGGTATTTCGATTTTCATAAAAAGCTCTGCATCCAATAATGTCATCTGTTCAGCAATTTGTTCCGATTTAAAATCCAGTAACGTTGCACTGTTGCGCGCGTTAAGCGATATGCTGCTCAACACTATTGTGTACTTCAGTGCCATCTGTTTAGCCTCGTGGCGTTCGAGATGTTTCACACTGAAAATAGATTAAAAATCAAATGCCAATAATAACACGACAGATATTTGCTTTTACCAACCCTACAGTAAAAATATCTACACATACCGTAAAGCCTTTGCCAGAATAATTTCTGTAGATGCTATTAATTGCTGTACGAAGTCCATTAATAATCGTTGTAGATTTTCATCTAAATCTAAAGATCTTAAACAAAATAGGCAATTCAATTTGCGATAATTATTGACAAGATTTTACAAAGAACTTACGTCAAATCACTTACAACTCGAACAATAAGGGCAAACGCTTCCCTCGATCTCGGTTTTTTGTCAGGTTGATAGTAAAAGTAATTATAACGCCTTGTTAACTTGCTAATGAGATCGTACGGCGTAATAAATGTCCGGTAAGTCGTAAGAAATGCCTCTTGATATGTGAAAACTGAAATACAAACAAAAACAATTACCTCAGGTAACATTAATAGACAATTCACAAATACGAAACATACCATTTTCTTTTTCTTCTTCGAAAGCAAAACATAGAAAACAGTTATTTTAGAACGACAATAATATATATACATATATAATCTTACCTCCATTTTTAGTTGCTTTCGTCGCTTGGATAATTAAAGCATCAATTGGACCACCCCGAATGTCTGGTCCTTCTTCTTCTGGCTTCTTCCACACTAGATATTGATCAGCTGACAGCTCGTACATCAAATCAATATGACATGGCACATTTGAATCGTTGTCTTCTCTGCAAGCAAAGTTCGTGGGGTTCGTAATGGTAATAAATGCAATGCTTATGAATATCTGTATATTTTCCAAGGTAAGGCGGTATTAGACATTCTAATGCTTGGACCTCACAAATACCGCTAAATCTAGATTCAATCTGAGACAATACATGCTCAAGAAACGGTATAAAAATAGTGCGGACTTGTAATAATTTTCACTATTGATCATTCAAATTTTCATAATAAATATCTGAACCCCTCGCCTACATAGATCCCGCCTCTGGCTCGCGATATTATTTGCTTTACTTATTCAACATTTTTTTTTCAACTCCATTTTTCCCATACTCTCATTTTGCTCATTATGTTTTCTTTTATTTTATAAAAATTCACAAATCAATCAGTAGGACCTTTTTCTTCACCAAAACTATTTTTAAATTTCGATGCGTGTTTCGCTAACATCCTCAGGCGAGAATTAAGTGTTATAGTGAAGTGGTAAAACATGTCTTTCAATATTAAAACAAATTATACAATGAATTTGTGTCCGGAAATATAATAAAATGAAAATAATTTCGTGGCACCCAAATATTTCAGGTGATGCTAGTAGAAGGATAAATGGTCTCCTGCTAGCGTTTTGTGTTTACACTATTTTTATTTTTTTTTCTACGGCTGGTGTTGGATTGTTTCGCCTCTGTATGGTGGGATATGCATTACTATGTGTATGTAGATGGTACGGTTTACATAATATGTTTATTGTTGTATATCTCACTGTGCTTAAATGCAGGCCGATATTGTAGATGGGCAACGAGTATGGTACTCTGACGAGCTCATAATAAGAGCGAAACGAATTCGTCAGTATCTGTCGACCCATGCCTGGGTATGGTTCCATTGAATTACTGGGGCCCTGCTAAATTAAACAAAATCCCTTGTGTAGGTAACACCGGTAATTTTGTCCGCTATGCCACGAAATTATTTTTCATTTTATTAAAACAAATAATATAGACCCGGGGCTTTAGATACCACTAAGCTATGATTTCTATTCCACTCACCTTATTGCAGTCTCATGATCACTCTCCTGACATTTACCACCACCTCCACTGCCCGCTGTCGTATGTTCCAATAAATCTGGCAACGTTGTAGCGATTGGTGATTGTGATGGGGGTAATAATTGTGGTGCGTGTGTTTGGGTGGGAGTGGCAGGTGGCGAACGCGCGGATGATGCAATCTTATTGCGTACACTGCGTTGTTTTGGCGGTAATGCAGGGGGAATCACTGGACTGCTACATGGTGATGTTGATAGGATGGAGTTATTAGGTGATGGTACTCTAAAATATGAAAATTCGATATTTATTGTTTAGAAAATTTAGTTTTATAAAACGAAACCGACCTTAGGTCTGTGGAATGCAATGTCGAAGGACATAGTGTGGTGTGTCGACTAGATATTGTTGATGATGATGACGATGATGAAGATGTGTGACTAAAGTAACATGATTGCGTTGTCGATAAACTATTCAACGCATTTATCATTGTCTGTTGTTGATGGGATTGTTGACCAGGTGATGATTGAATCATGTGCACTGAATGTCGCATAAACTCCTGATCATTTGTGTGCGAACAATTGCCAAACATTTCCATATACGCCATTACTGAAACACGAAATTACATTTTAAGTTATGTAGAATATGTAGGGGTATAAATATTATTTTTTTATTGCAGGGTTTCTACATAGGTTATAAATTTAAATAAATGATATATCTGATCCAATTCAGGATTCCAAGTCAGGCAGATCGATATTTGTACTTTTGATACAATATATACTATGCTCATGCCTCAGTTTATGTGACGCTCTGTTTATTTAAACAAAATGATGTAAGTCATTAATAATGTCTGATAATTCACAAAAACTAATTCATTAATTCATATTAGTCAAGTTCGCACACTAAAATCATAGTTTAATCAAAACAACCACAGACATGTTATTGGGTCCATGCCCATGGCATGTTACTAGATGAGCCTTTCAAGAAATATCTTGATACATTTTGCTGCCCAATTGATATGAAAAATATAAAGTCTAACTTCACCTTTAAATGTGCCAACCCAACCAAGTTATAGATGCATATTCAAGCTTAGATCTAACGGAAGAATTATAAAGGGTTAAAAGACAGTTGATATTGGCAAACTTATTAGTAGACCTAAGTATAAAACCGAGTTTGAGTCATTGTCAACAAAAACCCCGAGGTCCCTGATCGCGGAATATGATAGCGCCTTGTGAAGCTCATAGTTTTACATTTACAAAACTGCGCTGACCTGTAAAGTTTGGGATCGATATGGGTTTTCTCTCTTATCTCACAAACTACATTCCTGTTGAGGACGAAAAATATATTTTAAAAACTAATCTGGTGGACAGTTCCTTTGCAACATGGAAAATTGTACCCAGACTCAAATCTCAATATGTTAAAATATTGAGATCAATACGTTAAAATATTGAGATTTTGGGAAGAATTTCCAGTATCAATCAAAGGTGATAATAAAGTTTGAGTTTACTTTTTCATAATAATAATAAGCGTTAAACGAAATACAGCTCTTGAATGGCAGAACTGGTAAAACTGTTTCAAAATCACTAATATAAACACAAACTAAACACGTATCAAATTTTTATAACTACTATTTCTACCAAACCAACGAATCAAAACTTACCACTGTAAGCCACTGACTGGAACACTACATTAGAAAAAAAATTCAAATTAACAATCTATATCGACTATCATAAAATTCTTCTATGTACGTATTTCACTAATGATTTTTCTTTCTTGTAAACTACACACTAGCATAGAAAAAAATCCAAATAACAAATAAATTTCAAAAACACTTACTGTGTTTTTTCTTTGGTGGCAAAGGTGGTGGCTTTCCGCAATCGACAGTATCCACGGATATACCGGAAATGCCGCACGTACTATTGAAACTCTGATGGGACTGGTGTTTTTCACAAGTCACCAAAAGCTCACCTTGAAAGCTATCATCTGAAATATAAATATTTGCGGTTCTTGTAGACACCATCAAATTTAAATTCCATAGCGCAATTGGTCAGAAATATATACAAGCTCCCTCGGTTGATTGTGGATTTATGCCTCAAAATAAAATAAAATTAAATATGGACTTGGCTTTGGTCTGACCTAGCTCGATTTTGTCTTTAAATGAGGTTTCACAGGGTCTCTTTGATGCCCGAAAAATATTTCGTTTAAAATGTCATCAGTTAGGTAGTTGGAACCTATCTTATTAGAATATAATACAGTCATTTAATAAAGTAGTAGTAAAGAGTACTGTTTGGCATAAAAAGGGGGAACACTTGAGCAATTGCTTCATTAAAATGCATAGAACAGCATTGTAAGACAATCAATCAATCTACACTCGTCACTAACACCGTATAGAAGAGAGAAAAATAAGAAAATGGGGACCTGTCTAGAGTAAAGCTACGCTCCATACTAAATATTACTTGGTTGGGGTGATATTCGCTAGTAATCTCGACGATTTTTTTTTCTATCATCTCGTTAGTTTGGTTAACATAATATATTAAAACATACCAGTGTTTTTATCATCAGGTACATTATCATAAGGTGACGGTTGACGTTCAGTCTTTTTCTTCGTTTTTTGTGGCACAGGTGGTGCTGTTGATTCAGGAAAATAACCTAAATTCTCATCACTAAATGCATTAGTATTGTTGTTATTTATCGATGATGATATTGATATACTGTTCGCTATTGCGGTACTGCTCGTCTTTTGACTGAAGTTCCGTACGGAGAACTGATTCTCGAAACTTCTACGAAAACAAACAGAATTTTAAGGATTTACATCATATTTATTCATCATGATTTTGTAGAAAACTAACAGTCATCAGTAGCTAGTGTTGCCTCTCCTTAGTCGTACTTAAACTGGTTAAATAAATCAATTCTTTAAGTAAAACAAATTCTCAATTTCGTTCAACAACTTTTAGTACTGATGAGTGCTAGTTTACCAAAAACAATGTTGATGCAAACGATCAGAAAACAATGATCTACGGTAATCAATAATGGTTTTAATTACCTGTTTAAATTCTGCAACAAACTGTCACTCTTTACCAGATCGGTGTTCTGCAATTGTCTGCTAGTTGTTGTCATAAAACTAGACGAACTCTGCTGGGAACTCCTTTTCGAATAACTCGAAGATCTAAATGACGCTATACCGGAATCAGTGTTTGATAAACGGTGGTAATCATTTACGGATGTGATATGATCGTTTTGGTTAAAATTATTAGAGAGACTCGATGTTAATGATGATTCCTCCCAAGCATGATTGTTATTACTTCCAAAAATATCTGATGAATGACAATCAGCCAATAACAAATCATCGCACTCCATTAGAGCTTTAATTTCCTCTTCCTCTTTGGAGGAGTGATTCAACATTGAATCTATACTACCAGTACCTTCAGAAAAGAGAGATATTGAGTCATCCGGCGATTTTGATCGAAATGATACTCTAAAACCAAAAAACACAACTGTAACTTCAAGAATTAGGTACGTAAACATTTTTTTGATATTCGTTAACGGGTCTACGTTAATCAGAATTTTCTAGTGAACGTTGATCAACAGTTCTATACAGTAGAATGAGGAAATGATTATGAATTTTTAGTTACACCTTTCGTTCGTCATAGTTTTCATTAGAAGTCAGCGAATGTTTTGCGCACTTAGTTGGTTAAAAGTAGAATTGAATGGTATTAAAATGGTAGGTAGATTCAAAATGAGTGGGTCAGTTAGCCTCACTGGTAGAAGGGCGACTTGACCGAATGGTGTGATTCTAACAACTATAGCTGGACAGGAACATAATCCATGTTCCGCGTGTCATCATCCAGACACAATCGGCATTCGGAATTTACCAAAAGGCCCAATCACGAGAGATGTTGATTCAACCAGTGTATAGTCGCATTAGGCAGCGCAGATGATCTACTCATACTTAACAACAGCTCTAGATTTCAATGGATTAATAAACCAAACCAGGATGATTTTGCCAAAAGAGACCTTTGTCGTCATCCAAGTATCCAAGGCTATGCCAGTTACGGGTTCTGGTCCGATAAACTCTTTTCCAACTCCTTCTCTCGCCAAAATGTCGGCCATTCCAATCCCTTTTAAACCAGAGATATTATTGATTTTCCCGAAATTAGAGTCTGTTTTGACAATTCCTTGAAGTAGAGCTTGATGAGTTTAGAGCCGTTATGGACGCTTGGCTATCAGAGAAGATTTTAATTGACTTTCGCGCTCAAGTTTCTGCGCACACAGACCAATGGTTAGAACTTCTGCATGAAAGACAGTAGCGCGCGAACGTAGACATTGTGATCTATTACAATGAGAAAACTTATTACCAGGCAGCTACAAAGATCTAGATTGATATGAACATGTAAAATACTTTGAGGTTTGTTACCTTTCCAAACTAGTAGCAATCGGTGAATCGGACCCGTAAAAATCTTCAGATGCTATTTGTTGGGAACGAAGACTTTTCTTCTTTGGTGGCAAGGGAGGTGGATTGGTGCAATTGATGATCTCAGATCGACAAAAACTAAAAAAACATTGAGTATTAAGTTAATTTACAAAGTCATTACAAAATCAGACTGCATTTGCATTTTTTTAATTAAATTATAGACCAATAACAACAAATGCGATCTAGGAATTCTGTAGGTCAGATATCTGCCTTACGGTACTTACTTTAGAATAGATGTTTTTGGCGACATCTAGTGTCAGCAGGCAATATGCAACAATTACTCTCGTCCGGCCATCGTTTGTGAACTGTGTTTCACCGGGCATATTGCCTGGTCACACTAGATGTCGCCAAAAACATATTGTTTTGTTGGAAATTTGGGTCACACTGCCTGCCGATCACCACTGATGCGTTGTGAATCATCGAAACGGTCCATCTGGTGAAAGCATGGTAGTGTTAAACAAATTCCCAACAAAACTTAAAGTCTTGTTACATTATGTATCAAGCCATTCATATACAGGGTGTCCTACGGTGACAACCCATTAGATTATTTCAGAAACTACTTCGAATTGAATTTTGAAAATTTCAGTGTCTATATTGTCAAATATGCTCTACTCAAATAATATAATAGCTACGGCGTAGCACTTCCGGTTATACCGGAAGTTGATGGCAACTTTGTTATTTTAAACGGAACACCCTATATATTATTACATTTTTGGATTCTAAATAAGATTTCAGACATATTTCATGTGTCATGTCCTATACCTAACGTCCGTCGTTTCTGACTTATATCAAGATTTATGTCAACATTGACAGTTTAGGGCTCCATAAGAATTCCGTTTTTTCCTTGTAACTCAGTATTTAATAATTATTTTGCAGGTATTTTCTTATCAGGTGGGATCTTCTTTTTCGAACTGACAAGACATTTTTTGATTAGTTTATACAGGGTGATCCAAAAATTATATTGAAAACGGTTCAAGAAAAACAGTTGACAGTCAATTTTTTCAAATGGAATGAGTATATTATTATTATTTTATCTTCCTTAGCATTAAAAAATAATGCAATTTTGTAATAGGTTATCATTTTCTAAAATGCATAGTTTTCAAAATATCGTCATTTTAAATTTTTCTGCAGCGCCTACCGTTGAGTCTCTGGAAGCTAGCTAATTAATTTAGAGAAATCAAATACGGTGGGGGCAGTGTCATGCAAATCGACAACTACAAAAATCTGTAACTGCAAATGAGGATAATGTGGTAAATGTTTTGGCATATTTTAATACATATCCTGAATCATCAGTGCGTGCGTGCGTGAACAAGATCTAGGAATTTCAAAATCCTCTGCCCAAAAAATATTAAAAAGTAGTGGTTTACATCCATTTAAATTCAAATATCTTTGTGCTCTGGAAGCAGGTGATGCCGAACGACGTGTACGGTTTGCGAAACCATTTTAACACGAATGCAAGAAGATCCTGGGTTTCTGCAAAAAGTGATTTGGACAGATGAGTCGAAATTTTCGAGAGATGGAATCGTTAATAGACAAAATAGTCATTTTTGGGCTTCTGAGAATCAGCACGCTATTCGTGAACAAAATTTTCAAAATAAATTTAGTGTGAACGTTTTTTGTATGGTGAAAGACACACATGTTGAATATTTTATTTACGAGCATAATTTAAATACGGAAGGTTATCTTTATATTTTGCAAAATGTTGTGGCGCATTTTTTGGATAATCGATCATTAAATGAATTAAGAAGTTGTTGGTACCAGTTACATGGAGCACCACCTCACTGTGGAAATAGAATCACACAACAGCTGTTTGAAGATCGATGGATCAGACGTTTAGGGCCTTGGGATTGGCGAGCGAGATCTCCAGATCTATCACCGCTGAATTTTTATGTTTGGGGGCAATTAATCAAAAGGTTATTCCACCCCAATTAATTCAAAAGAAGAATTAGTAGGACGCATCCGAACTTCATTCGAAGAAATTTATATTTATATCAATAAGTATTTTTCATTTTTATTAATTTGACGTTAAAATGACAATAATTTCATGGCTAACTAAATTAATTAGCTAGCTTCCAGAGAGACAACGGTAGGCGCTGCAGAAAAATTTAAAATGACGATATTTCGAAAACTATGCATTTTAGAAAATGATAACCTATTACAAAATTGCATTATTTTTTAATGCTAAAGAAGATAAAATAATAATAATATACCCATTCTATTTGAAAAAAATGACTTTCAACTGTTTTTCTTGCACCGTTTTCAATATATTTTTTGACCACCCTGTATAAACTAATCAGAAAATGTCTTGTCAATTCGAAAAAGAAGATCCCACCTGATAAGAAAATACCTGCAAAATAATTATTAAATACTGATTTACAAGGAAAAAACGGATTTCTTATGGAGCCCTAAGCTGTCAATTTTGACATAAATCTTGATATAAGTCAAAAACGACTGACGCTAGGTATAGGACATGGTACATGAAATATGTGTAAAATCTTATTTAGAATCCAAAAATGTAATAATATATAGGGTATTCCATTTAAAATAACAAAGTTGACATCAACTTCCGGTATAACCGGAAGTGCTATGCCGTTGCTATTATATTATTTGAGTAGAGCATATTTGACAATATAGACACTGATATTTTCAAAATTCAATTCGAAGTAGTTTCTGAAATAATCTAATGGGTTGCCACCGTAGGACACCCTGTATTATAACCTTTAACATTGTATAACACTCATTCCTTACCTATTGGGTAAAGGTGGTTTTGGCGGCGGACTTGGCTCTCGTAAAATTGATTCTGTGCTGTGACTATTGCGCACAACTGCCGGCGTTATCCCTGAAGTTTGCTCCAAAATTTGACGTTCACGTGGCGTTAGAGGTATGTCAGGCAATGAATTTCGATGAGTTTCTAAATTAGTACCCGTAAATGACTGTCTTGGTGTTGTTTTGTACACCCTGATTTGGTGTTGTTGAGAGATCTTTTCTTGTGCCAATTCAATAAGATTCTAATAAATGAACACATAGAAAGTTTTATAATTTATTTAGGTCGCTATGTATAATCGTTGAAATGATATTAAAAAGGGACAATTACCTTCACAGCCTCCTCAACTTGTACAACAATATCATTAACATTCTCCTTATCTAATTCGGAACTTTGTGCGTCAATCAGTACATCATCGCATAATTTAATCAGTCTTGCTACACTTTGGTACATGCGATTGGTTGCCGAAATAATACTGTTTGAATTCTCCGTATTTACCGCTGATCTAACCTCCAAATTAATTGCCCAAACTGTGTCTAGAACTATTGTCCCATTTCCAGGTAACATTTCCAGTTTTTTTTTTGATACCACATCACTAAAGAAATAAAATATGGATATTTATAGATACAAAAAAAAACTGAAAACCTGACAAACCAACGAAATTTCATAATAGAGAGATATTGCAGTCGTAAATAACGTCTACCAGTATTAAGGTTAACGTTATTTTAACATCTGCATATGCGCATTTAATTTTACAATAAGTTTTCCCTTAAAAATGTGGTGAAGATTAATCTTTGCCTGTAGTAATGAAGTCAAGGACTAAATGTACCTTATTTTAAAATAAAATGCGCATGCGCTCAGTTTTTCAAGTGGTGTAGATATACAGGGTGATCACAGTTCACTTTTGAATTAGTTATTTATCATGCTACACAGAAAATTCGAAATTTATTGTGAAAATTGAAAATATGTCCGGGCTTTTAAGTGGTTTAGCTATACTATACAGGGTGATCCCAATTCATTCTTCAATTATTTATTATAGCTAAATTTAAATTTTTGTGATCATTTTTACTCATGACATATTAAGAAGAGAACCCAAATATGAAAATATGTTAAATTTCTATACAGGATGACCACAATTCTATTTCAATTCATTATTATTTTTCAGTTAATAAGAAAATTTAAAAATTCAGAGTGAAACTTAAAAATATTAACAACTTTGACATTTTCAATATAACCTCATACGATTTAGATACAGGGTAATTCAAAATATTTCTATTTATATTTGAACTTATAGATTTGTATTACTTTTTTCGAGTAGCTCGAAAATTCATATACAGAATGACACCATTTTTTAGTCATACAACTTGGTTCCACTCTGGACACCAAGAAAAAACGTTTATATGAAAGACCCACAATATTTTTCCTGCAAAATCACTCTTTAAAACATTTGACATCAATTTAGTAACACGCTGATGAGATCGTCCCCAAAAGAACATTGTATTTAGAATACTGATTTAATAACTTACTTACCGAAAATGTTTTAAAGCTATCTGCGTCTGTTTCCATAAAGAATCCAGTTCCCTTGCTCCTTTATGACTACTAGCAACCCCATGCTTGTGTTCTGTGGCACCAGCAGGAGTGGTTCGGACAACGCCTTTGGGACTTTGCGAACGCAGCCCTGCTGGACTGGTTGAAGCTGGACTGCGCATTTGGGATATTTTACCAAGGAAATCGTCTTTGAACGAACGAGCTCTACGTGCTAAGGTGGTGCCTTTAAACGAAGCCTTATGACCACCAGGACCAGAACCGGCCAGCGGTGAGGGAGTGGACTGATCTTCTTCTAAAAAAAACATGAACAAAATTATTAATTATTGTGTCAGGTTCACTAATATACTGGAAGCAGGATCTTAAGCAGACTCTGGTACTTTGTAAATTAATTTGTTCCTAACTTGGTCAAGATTCCCGACATCGAGGGTTGTGATTGTGTTGTCATTGACACAACATACAGGGGATGTACAGTGTTATGGGTATTGAGAACAGACTATAAATAGAAATAATACGAACGCAATTATTATTTTTGCGGTTTCTAAAAAAGGCAACAAAAAACCCACTAAAATGGTGTTAGGCTTATCTTTTTTTATGACTAACGACCATTAATGACGTAGTTGCATCGCTAAATTATGTATTGTAACTATATTCTAAAACAAATTTACATAATTAAATTAAAATGTAATAATAAAATACTTGCACGTTCACATTAATTGAAATATTATTGATATGCCAAAGGCTAATATACTTTTAAACGGTTTTTATTATTTAATTTGTTATTTGTTTTGATCAAAAATCAAGGTACAAAGGTAAAGGTCAAATATAACATTGGTGTAGGTGGTAACAGAAAAATTGCTGCTATGATAATTCTCAAAATCAGTTCTTGTTTATTTTTTTAGGATTCTCAGTATGCTTCTTGAGCGTTGACTATTGCTTTCAAGTCAAATAACTAACAAAAAATATAAACAAAAGCTTGCAAGAAGAAACTGGTATTAGTTCTGGATCAGGATGAGATGTTGTACCTACACAATGGACATTATCCCGGTAGTTTATTTATAGCAATAAAGGTCAGGGGTATATTGTTGACAATATAATATATTCTGACCCTCTATATCCCATATGTATGTATTGAAATAGAGAATAGATGAGACAAAAAAGTGCCTGTAGAATAAAACTTGTATAAATATTTCAAATTCCAGATTGATTTCGCTCTCATAAATCCTAATTTACGAGACTGATGGAAATTGTTGGTGTTTAACGACAAATTTAAATTTATTTAAACTGACGTAATAATTAAAAATAGGCCATTTACATTGATGCATACATCGTTAATAATTTCGTAAAAACAATAATTTCCTTTTAATGGTCAACCTTGACTTCATACAGGGTGTGTTTGAAACGGGATTTGTGATACACTTAAAACATAAATAAACATAAAAAGATAATTCATTACCTTTAAATAATCTTATTAATAAAATGTTTCTCAGTCACTTGTTTATTTTTTTATTGAAATTGAAATTACTTTTAACACTGTATTTTAATAATATAAAATGTAGAAACAAATACAAAAATGAGTAATGAGCTCATTGTAAATATTTATTAATGATTAAGATATTCCTAACGCACTAGTTTATTAAAATTTATTAAATTAACAACTTCAGTTATTAACTATAATATTATTATAAACATAAACATTATAAACACACATTTTAATGAGTTATCCGAGACAGAGATTAAAAATTAAAACCTTTTGTAAAATACTAGATATACTTCTATCTTATTTTCATCTTTCTGTTCAAAAGAAGACACTCAACATTATATATCGCTATGTTTATGTGTGTATATGTATGGTCGAACGTCTGAACTGAAGTAAAATTTACTTAAAAGAACAACTTGCTTAAAATGCCTAACAGGGGCGTATTATCGGTTATTTTCTTTTTTTAAGGTAAATCCTCCTACTATTGTAATATATAATAATAACTCTTTATTGTCTAACAGGTGATAACCCAATTACAAGACAACTGCTATGAATATAATATTATATAGTAAATACAAATAATAATAATAAATTTACAAAAGTAATAAACTGAAGGTGACAGTAGCAAAAATCCAATACAAATAGGATCGTATGGATATATTTCACTGAGCAAGTACATGTAATCTATTGAATCATTCCCCCCAGAACATTCCTCAAATCACGCTTAAATCTGTTGGGATTCTCATTGAAGTAATTAATGCTAGTATAGATAGAATAAGTATTACAGAAATTACATGCTTTGAAGATGGGAGCTCTTGTTTCATAATTTGCGTGCACCGGATGTACTCTGAAGAGATAGGCACTTCTCGAATTGAACTGCGCAATATTAAACCGCAACATCTCCAACAATTGCGAACAGTCTATAAGACCATTAATCAGACCAAATATAAAACACTGAGAGGAAAAATGCCTACGCATCTCCAGCGATTGAAAATCAAATCTCTCCAACAGCAAACGATGGTCGTATCCCCGGGCAGGAAACCGACCATCAATCTTGAAGGCTAGTCGTTTGAGGAATTTTCGTTAAACATTTTCGAGAGAGTTAACATAAACTCCATATATTGGAGACCAAGCAATGGCAGCATATTCAAGCCTTGATCTTACCATTGCGTTGTACAACACTATAAGACAATCAGTATTGTTAAATGAGTTCGTGGTTCTACAAATGAATCCCAGACATTTGAGCGCCCTTTTCTTTGTTTCGGAAACATGATAGTTAAAAGTTAATTCGCTATCAATGAACACACCAAGATCTTTAATAACAGTGCATTTATCAAGAGCAGCGCCAGAGAGTCTGTAATTGTAAGAAACTGTGCGGCGCCTTCTTGTGTATGTTATATATTTGCATTTATCGACGTTTAAATAAAGCTTATTCACAGTACACCAATCCTCAAGCATATTCAGATCTCTCTGTAGTACATCACAGTCATCTTCGGAGTGAACAGCTCTGAATAGTTTAAGATCATCTGCAAAAAGTAAATAATTGCAAATTGCAAATAACAGGGGGGCTAGGTTACTACCTTGGGGAGCGCCACTTGTGGCCAAGTAAGAGTGAGACTTAAAACCACTGTATTGCACGAAGTGCATCCGTCGATTCAAATATGATTCAAAAAATGAAATTAAAGACTCCTGGAAGCCAAAGTGAAGCATCTTTCGTAGTAGTATATTATGGTCTATTTTATCGAATGCTTTAGAGAAGTTTGTATAGACTGTATCGACCTGAAGACCCTTGCCCATTATAGGATACACTTGTTGTAGGAAAGCGACAAGATTTGTGACAGTTGATCTCCTGTGGAAAAACCCGTGCTGCTGAGGTATTATACGATTCTTTATTTGGTTAAAGATCTTGTCATAAATAATCGATTCAAACACCTTTGAGAATTTGATAAAATTGAAATGGGTCGATAGTTTTCTATCCTATTAATGTCCCCGGATTTATGCACAGGACATACACGTGCCGTCTTCCAGAGGTCAGGAAACGTTTGACCTTGTAGGGATATATTAAAAATACTGTGTAAAGGCTGTGCCAAAACATACGCACAGTCTTTTAGTATAAAAGCGGGGATTCTGTCGACACCAGATGTCATTTTCGGTTTTAGTTTTTGTAGTGCTCGTCTAACCTCGTCCTCACTAATCAATCCAAGAGACACCAAGTCACCACCATCCTGTGATTCTATAGTGACGTCAGCATTTGATGGCATATAAACACTTTCGAAAAAAGTTGCAAAAGCATTGACTATTTCTTGTGGCTCAGAAATGTAAGCCTCCGTTGCAACCCTCATTGAACCCGGTATTCTCGACTTGCGTTTTTTGTTTTGAATGTACTTCCACAGCTGCTGTGGATCATTTTTAATTGAATTTTGAACCTCACTCAGATATTCACCATATGCGATATTAATTTTTTGTTTCACTTGTATTCTTAGCTGCTTAAACATATTAAGAAAATGCCTGACTAGTAGACAAAACATACTGATGGTTTATCATATTCGTAAATTCAAAACAAAACAACTAAATCGGGTTTCTAAAAGAAGCAACTAAACTGTTGAAACAGTGTTGCCACAGCCAGTTTCGATTTTAAGTAAGCGATCGTGTCAAAAACGAGCAACTTTTTAATTAAACGAGCGAGATTTTCATTTACATAATATATAATTAAATTACTATGCAATATATGACAGAATAGAAAGAAACAAACTTTGCAAAAAAGTTTACAATTTTTGGGTTTTCCATTATACTGTGTATAGGCAACAATATTCCTAAAAAGGGGTGCGATCTAAACTAGGATGGCCAATTTGATATCTATTTGAGGTTTTTTTCCACAAGGGTCTATAACCGTCAGGATTCTGCGCAAATCATTACGCCGCGTATCAACAACGTTATGCGCAGAATCCTGACTGTTTCTGACGGTTATGGACCACAGATTAGGAAATATTGTGCTATATTTGTGCTTATAATGTCCAGTCTATGCCATAGCGTTTGCTTAGGAGGACGGACGGTATTTAAATCATTTCAAAACTTTGTATGGATTTATTGTAACAATAATAAATTGCAGTAGAATCATAGAATAATGTTTATATAGTAGAATATTTTGTCAAATTTTTAATGTCACATCTAGGTACTGTCATTGACTGACCAATTGGGCAACGATATTAACGTAAGATCCTACGAAAAGTGGCTTCGCCATCAATACGAAATAGCTCAATTTTAAGTAAGAAACAACATACCTCAATTAATTGTTGATTGACTTATGAAAACTAAAAATCCCGCAAGTATACAAACTAGATTTGCCGAACGGGAGCGACAGAGCGCAATCACACAAAAAAGATCGATATGATAATCTGTGTCGCATTATTGTACTTGCCATACATGTTTCGGGCATGGAATGCCCATCATCAATGGTTGAAATGTCTACAGCTTAACACTCAACATTAAAAATTTTTTCAAAAGTTCTCCGTTATGTTAAATATAATAATTCTGAAAAAAGAATGGAACATCACTCACTACTAAAACATCGACAAAGTCCACTTCTATTTTGTGGCAAGAAAAGGTTTTATTTAAATTTAATAAACACAAAATGGTAACTGGACCTTGACAATGTTTTTGTAGTGACTGATGTTCGATTCTTCTTTCAGAATTATTGTATTTAACAGATGATTTCATATGTAGATACGTATTTAAAATTTACTGAAACTATACTTCTGGATAAATCCTGCGTCAAATTTAAACTAGCTAACGTTTCGCTGATCATCCTGTCAGCTTCTTCAGAGCAACTTCACGTAAACGCGGTTAAACTGAAACTAAAATACTACATGCGAGGAGTAATCTTGTGGCAATCAAAGCTGTTAAACCTAGTCCGGCTCTCAACTATACTTTATCTTGCTACTTGGTTCTACACACTTCATATTTACGTGATAAAAATACACAGCACACTGTTAAAAATCTTTCATACACCACAAGAGAGACACATACAACAAGTCGTGTTTATTTAGATGTAGTATAATTTTCATTAGTACTTAAATAAACACCAAATAGGTATTTATTTTTTTAAATTATCTAAAAGGTCGTAGTAAAACACCAAACGTAATATATCAAGGGTTGTTTTTTGTCTAAATTCACTTATTTTTATGAAACACCCTATATATTATGCCTAAATGCTAGTAAACAGATAATTATTTATCGATGATATAAATTTTTAATCGTTAATCAATATTTTAATTACCTATTTATAACAAAGAAACAAACTAATAATAAATATATCAAATGAATTTGAAATAAAAATAATAATAATAAACTGTTGCCTTTTTACTTTTATTTCAATAATTCCTTATATTGATTAAGAATAGGAATTATTTATTTAATTAACTTTCTTATATTAAATAGCGAAGGGCAGGACGCTAATAATATAAATATTGCTATTATAAATATCACGACCCCATTATTAGGGAACCAGATTTCAATTTTTTGGGGCCTTGGTTTGGCATAGTACGCTATCATAATATCATTGTCCTGCGTAAATTATTAGGAAAACAGATTTAAATTTTTTTGGGAACACCTTTTTTAGTGGAGGGTGTTTTGGATCAAAATGCTACCCAAAAAATTGTTTCCATACCAACAAAAATTAACGATAATGTCAAATTTTGATCGATATTAATTAAAATGTCAAATAAATGAAAATTCAGTCAATCAAATATATTATTTTTTTTTCTATAGAAAAAATAAAATTATCACGTTTGGAAATTTATTGAAAACAAACCACATACTGAAATGTAAGTAGTTTTTTATATTCAATTAAATAATTCCCCTAGGGGTTTTTACAATATACGTATTTATGTCTATACAGGGATTAATATTTTGATCAATATGGGGTTGAGACTTTAGGCATCAAATTATTATTATGGGGCTTTCTTAGCTCATGGAAATATTTGTACTGATCCTTGGAATACCAATTAAAATTACGCAAACTTATTAAAAAGAAAGATGACGAATCTGTAATTTTACTTTTGATCCTGAAACTAACCAGCAGGTATTGATGAGTCGAATTATTTATTTTTATTTGTTAAATAACACATCAAACCTTTCCTTCACTGGCCATTTTGACCTAAAAAAACTGGACATCCCCTTTGAACTGGGTTTCGAGTTAAATTATAATTAATTATACTATTACCACCTACAGGTCAAGTTTTTGTAGCAGGACTTGCACAGGAAGTTCTACAATTTAAACACCTTTTAAATGATGTTTTCACAAGTAAACTAACTTTAGCCGTTTTCGAGAATTTTTGAAAAAAAAAGATTTTTTGCGATTTTAGTTTTTATTTATTTCTGACATTATTTTTACAGATATAAAAAAATTAAAAGCACTTTATTATTGTTACTTTTTGAGGAGAATAAGATAAGAGTTTACAAAATTTCACTACGACGTTTCGTTTTTGAAAAACCATCAACTGGGTTTTTTTAAATACGGCCCTGGATTTTTTATTGTTAAATTTCAAGTCATTTTCAATTCAATAATAGGTTGTATATCACACGTGTACTCTGGCAAGCTGATAATAAGAGCGAAACGAATTCGTCAATATGTGTCGACCCATCCCTCAAAGAAAAATTATTTCCACATTTATTTTGTTTGGAATTTTATTTTTATTCTTGATAATTCTATTATTTTGTGTACTTTCACATGGTGTACTTATAAAATTAAATTATTTAAGAAACATAAGGACATGAAACGAGGTGTGGGAAAAGAAATACTGATTTTTTATTTACCAAAATTTTATTTTTTTTTTCAAACATCAATGTTATCTCCTTCAACGTATTTCCCTAGGGCAACGGTAGGTGTTCCCACAGTTGGTAGCAGCGCTGGAAGTCTTTAACCGGTATGGTCTTCAGCATACGTTACACTCTTTTGGATGTTTTCTAACGACGTCGTTTGAGGACAGTTTTCAGTTTAGGAAAAAGTCACAGTCAGGAAAATAGGGAGCTGGGCAACCACCTGAATGCCTTTTGAGGTCTAAAATTCTGATATGGAAAGGGCAGTGTGACATGGGGGGTTGTCATGATGGAGCATCCTTTTGGTTTTTGGTCTTTATCTCATTTTTTTCTAGGGCTTTCAGAAAAAGTACTATAATAAAAGAGCAATTCTAAAAATTTGTTAATATATGTAAGTCAAATATTTATTATAGAAAATGGGTGACAGCACTGAAACCATAACAGAAATATCAACTATAAAAGATAAAGGATCTTCAGAAATTAAAATTATTAAAGAAACAAATAGTGAAAATGTTGAGAAAATTGAAAAAATCCATGAGAGACCATCGCATATTTCAATTTCACCGAAAAGTAGTAATCGCGAAATTAAAGAGACAAAAGAAACAATAAAAGATAATAAGCAAGACGTTGAAGAAAAGGTATACATAAATAAATTATTATTATTAGTTAATATATCATTATAATATACAATTATTGAAACCAGATCAAACCCAAGCCACGTTTGCCCAGTAGTTTAGGTGGTATAAAAAGTGAATCTGACAAACATGACAAAATTTTTCGTAATCAAAGTGACATATTTTCATTGAAAGAACAACCGAACGCAATCACATCCATATTTTCTGTAAATGGGGCTCCATCACGACGTGTGTTTCATAAAAAGGAAGTGGACCACTTGAACAAGTTTGATAATGTTGGGTGAGTTTATTGCTTTGATTTACAGAGAAAAATGACTTATGCCTACTTTTACTAGTAGTTAAAAATGTAGTACTCTGCGACCACCCTGTATGTTTATGGGTGAATCTGTCAAGATAGTTGATTTTTCTAAGACATTCTTCATCTACCGTCAAAATTTCCAGACTCTGCGTATTTAGGTGAATATTTTCCAGAGACATGTTTTGGGCCAAAAAAATTCAAAATAAAATATTTATTCAAAATTAAGATTTTCGCATTTATTTAATTTATTCAACAAGTTATCCAAATATCAAAAGCACATCTTCAAAGCAACTTTTTCTTCTCTATAATGTGGCAGTTACAGATTTTAATTCTGACGTTTCGTCTTCTAAACATCATCAACTTAGTTTTTTTCTTATGACCGCCATATTTTTTTCACCTTTTGAACAATTACATAGCTTAGATGAAAAAGGGCCCATCTGATCTGTTTAGTTTCTTCAAAATCACTTTTTCGTGAATTGTGAATTTTTGTCTGAATTGGCATCTACTGAAGAATCAAGAAGAAAGGCCCATAAGGTTTAACTATGATATATTTAATGAATAATATTAATGATGTTTTTGCTGTTGATTTAGAGAAGAGCCACCATTTGATAGAAGATCGATGACAAAGAATCGTGTCACTAGAGAAAATTATAACGATGAGAAACGACCGTCCAGTTCGTTTAGAAATCCTTTGACTGGCAGTGGACTGTCATCAAATGATGAATATAAAATGAAGGACAGTAAACGAAGAGGTAGCTATTAGGTTAGATCTAAGTTGTAGCAATAAGATTTTAAAATCCTACCAACAAATCCAATTACATTCCCATGAGTCAATATTTAAGGCCAAAAGCCCATCCATCAAAACCACTTTTTATATGTTTGAAGGCTGGAAAAGTCTACGAAATGTAAATTAGCGAAAATTCCTCCTACTATAAATACAAGGGTTTTTACAAAATATGGAAAGAAAACAAAATTTGTGGGAGCACACTATTTGATTGCATATTCGCCTTTATAGTTTATATACTTTTGCATAAGTTCGAACCAAATCTCAAATGAATAAGGACAATGTGCGACATTACTTCAATACTTTTCTCCTTTAAATAGGCAAATGTCTGACGTGCTGTGAGCCAACTGGCATAGTCATGATGAAGAACAACGCGACGTCTTCGTTTGTTGTTTGTGAATTCGTGTGACTTTTGGCTTCGATCTTCTAAAGGACTAGTTGCGCGACGGATCCTGTACAGCTGAAGAAACAAAAAATCATATTCTAAGAAGGTCTTCGGGCACGAATAACTTTAGTGAGAATCGGTTCAGCTTGGAACACCCATGATTTCTGGCGCATACGAATTATATATCCATGTTTTGTCACATGCATTTCGCATTAACATATTTGAATACAGTGATAACACATCATGTCAAAAGCACAGACTAGAAATTTCGAACTATTTTTGACGTTGATTTTCACAGCTTTAAATACTAAATAAAGAAAACGTTTGGTTACAGATGGTAATCCTTTGTTGGGCCTTGGCTATGGTGCAGAGTTAACAAGTTCCCAATCAACGCAAAGAATACCGCCTGGCGGCTACGCTCATAAGCTATGGTGACTTGCAGCCATTGGAAATAGTAAATGTCCAAATTATGTGTAAAGATCCTTTAATAAAGTATATCAAACTTGGAAAACATATTTTTATTTGGGGTCTAGGTAAGCTCTTATGTACCAAAAAAACGAATATACAATTACATTTTTACCCCCCTCGTAAGAATAATTTTCAAACATGCGAGCATAGATGCCCCCGTATTTCGCTTTTTGAGCTATGTGGTATTGTTGCATGTCCCGATATGCGGCATCTCTTTGTAAAAGCTGCACCAAGAATACCGACGAGAGTGGTTATACTGTCTCTTATATTTACTCCGACAGGGTGTTGCAAATTTTATGAAAAAATATAATATAAATTTTTAAACAATTTTCGAAGAAATAGCCCATCAATAAAATCGTTAATTTCTTGGAGAAGTGTAGAATAAAAAGCGCATTAAATATTTACCATAAATACTGTCTAAAGCTGTCACAGATAACAATACTGTCCAGCGTTTTCTTAAAGGCTCTCTAGGATAAATTTTGTACTTTCTTGTACGACCATTCGGCTCCGGAACAAGCTCATCATAATAACACTTTTGTAACAACATTACCTACTTATTATTTAATTAATTAATTTTAATAATAGTAACACAATCGGAACTTGATTATTTCACTATTTAACCCGTAACATTTCGAGATATCTAACAATAAGAATGATTTAAAAACCAGGTTTAATAGCATTTATAATTATCCTATATGTTGTCAAAATTCAAAAATAGATGTTGTATTAGGCGTGCAAATTTATACACAACTATTATTTTAAATAAAAACAATCTTATACTTACTTCTATTTTCTTAGTGTCGCTTATGAAAAATTCATTACTAATCTCAGAAAGTATTAATCTGTACCATAATTTACATGCTAAAATGGAGCCATTTGTTATTACAATTAATTTTGGATCATGAAAAATTCATTAAAAATATGTACAGGGTGTGCAAATTTCCAAGCGCCGCTAACTTGGTTAGTTTCCTCTGTACAAACAAGTTGATTTTCACTTTTTATCATTTTCTTTGTTCGTTCATATTTCCGTTGCTATTAGAGTTACAGGAAAATTGTTTTTATAAATGTTAGAGGTAATTTGATGCTAAATACAGTGGCGTATCCATTTTTTTGTTTTCTCAAATGGGACACCCTATATATCAAAATGTCGCTAGCTTCCAAATTTTATTCTATTTCTCGACAAAAAAAAAATGTACGCCACTGACTGTAATTTTGAACCTACTTAATTAATGTATATTTGATTTGAACTAAGAAGTGACACTTAGAACCTTGATGTTAACCTTAAAAGACTGTAAGAAAATGATAACAAAACAAAGGTTTATTTGCAACTTTATCCTCTAGACACAAGCACCATTCAGACGCTTCCCAAAGAGATACTGCCCTCTATGATGATTCAGACGACAACTTCCAACGGTACTATTCCTGTTAGCTGACAGCTGAGGCGTGCTCACGTCCAACTTGACTTCGGTGTGCTAATGAACTCTGGATAGATAAACATAATGACATTTGGCGATGCGAAACCCTACACCATTTGGATTGTCTAAGCAATCTACTTTTGTTCTCAAATTTATTTGTTTTCGAATCAGCAAAAGTCTGATCGTTGCAAACAGAGGACACTATAAGGCAGATAATCTTAAGACACTCATTCCGAATAATGTAAGTAGGCTAGGACTGATAATTAAACAAACTCGAAATGTGTCCCGTTTTTTATCTTTCAGACCCTTTTGTTTCACAAATATCTCTGACCGATAGTCCAGCCAGTGGGACCGTTCTGCATCACTACACATTCTACGATATGATCAGTCCACAAAGTCGCCATAAGTATTTTTCTAGACTGGCATAGATCTAACTTATGTTCACCCAATTTTATACGAAATTTTTTAACTATTTAAACACAACTAAACCGATTTAGGTATCTGTATGTATATAACCAAAGATATTATTTATATTATAGTCAAAGAATGCTATTTATAAACAAACTTATCGATAAATATAGGAATTTGAAGCAATTCCTAAATAATCATTTGTATAAGTAGATACCGAAACAGTGGTTTGTTTGTTTAACACCTGCTTTTGACACCATGCAATTTACTTACCTTAAGTAGGTACTTGTTGATATAAACATATAACTCCAAATGTCCAGCCACACTTATTTCAAATATTACATAAGTATAAATATATTATATAAAGTTTAATTAATAACTTGACAAAAGGTCATTGAATGCGGAAAAATGAAAATTAATGTTCAATATATTTGGCCTAGTTTTAGCAGATTCAATGATTCTTTTTAATTTATTAGCAAAGAATGTGATATATGTACATCAAAATTACATTTACAAACTAGTAGAAAAGCTATTCATCTTAAATATCCTCCAAAGCACTTACCTGTGGTGGCATATTTTCCGGATTTTGGTGTCGATGTCATTTTCATCATCTATTCATTGGTCACAAAATAGTCACACACTAAATTTTATACATTTTTTACATAAGGTTAATCCGGAAAATCGTTTTACCCGATTTTTTAGTTTCTTCATTTTTGGTTTTATGGGAGAAAAAGCCGGGAGAACCCCAACATTTTACAATAAAAAAAATAATATAAAATTTACCCTCTTAATAAATTATATATACTAGTGCTGCCATCTATAAGTTGGACATATGTTTTTGACATATTTGCGGTTTTGAACAGTAATCGATTGGACAATATTTATAAATTTCTGTCATCTGTAGGAACCAATGAATAAAGAAGGTAGGAACGAACATGTCGAAGATAGTGTGCGCTCTACAGAGCGCTTCACAGCATTGCCAAAGTTACGAATATACCAGGCTCGAAAAATTCTTAACATTCCTTAGGTGGTATTTGTTATCTTTGAAGAAGAAAAATCTTTGGTATTCTTATTGCGATTTATTTAGTTCTCTACAGAAAATTAGCGCAAACTTCACGACCCCATCATGACGGGAACAGATTTCAATTTTAATGGCTTTGTTTGGTATAGGACCCTATCATTCAAGACCTATGAAACTATCCTTAATTACCCTATCAGAGCATATCGTTTGGCATAATATCATTGTCCTGTGTAAATTACACGACCATGCCTGAATTAAGGGGGGCTAAAGGGGCTGGAGCCCCAGCCCCCGCGGATCATAGAGGGGCCCCATAAAAGCTTAATCCGGCACTGTTAACAATCAATATTATAACAAATGTTTTGCTGCCAAAAACGTATCTAAAATTTCAATTAAAACTCATACAAATCTTTAGAAATTATAAATGCTGTTACCTATAGGTATTCTATTATTTAAAATGTTTGTCTAATTAGAATTTAATCAATGGCAATGATAGCATTACAGAGCAAATCTTTTCAAAGGTTAATTTCCTATTCGTACGTAAATATTATATTATCCAAAACCGGCAATGCTGTTGAGCGATATATGCAAGCAGAATCTAGACAATTATAACATGTTAATGAGGGGACTCACCTCACTTTATCGAACATTGATTTTACAAATTAATTGACAATTAAGTGAGAAATTTAATCTGTCCTCCTTACGCTACAGCAGTGTTTTAGTCACGCAATGTTCCTTTCATAAATTTGATTGACAGTTAAGTGAGAAAATATCTTCAATAGCCAATGATAATGTTGACAGTTTAATCTTCCTTTTATGAAAAAAAATGCATCGAATTTTAACATAATTATATCGTCGGCGAACGGCAACACAAACCACAACCAATAAAAGCAAACACTTTAAAAAGACAATGCTACTTGCTACTGCAAAGACTCGTGTCGGCAACACTTCAACCGAGATCTTTATCTCCACACCAAGGATGATTAAAATTTACTTTTCTGCTTTTGTTGATCTTATCAATTTTATAATAATATACTGATAAAATAACAATTTAATATACTTACGTTTATAAAAACCAAACATTTTTTTTATTAAAATAATAAATTTACCACAAGTAAACTTTCTTTTGGCAACATTGTTTCATCACATAACACTGTCCACATAACTTGTGTGTATTATGTGACACGTGATACTGTCATTCCTACAAACACATCAACATCACTCGTAGGTCTTATGTCATTACTAAAAACTAGTCAAAAACAAAAACAATACTGAAAAAGTATACAAGGAATCAAGTGTAAAAATTTTAAAAACATCTCATAAAAATTGCAAAAAATATGATCAGGTAATTAACTATTTTATCTAATCGCAATTTCGACGCTGGATAGCAGAACTAGATATAGAGTTGTTATCAATTCAATTGTGTAGTGTTAAACCAAAAAACATGGGTAATTCTGGATTGAAGCAACATATAGAAACAGCACAAAAAACAGGTGTACTAAAGTTGTCCCAAAACAAATTAAATGAATTTCCACCGACATTTAACCAACTAGAAGGCAGCTTAAGAACATTAGATTTATCGGATAACAAATTTGTAATTTTACCAAACGAAATAAGCAAATTTATGCAACTAAGACATTTAAATTTAAGTAAAAACAAGCTAGCTAAGATACCAGATTGTATTGGTGCTTTGACTAAACTAGAAACATTCCACGCAAGCCATAATAACTTGTCGTCACTACCAAGAACATTTTCTAACCTGATTCATTTAAAACAAGTACATCTGAACGATAATCATCTCAAAGAATTTCCGTTAATGTTTTGTGGACTGAAGCATTTAGATGTATTAGATTTGTCGAAAAATGAAATTGTATCAATTCCTAGTGAAGTTGCAGGATTGAATGTTACAGAATTGAATCTAAATCAAAATCAGATCACCGATATTTCACCGCAAATTGCGAACTGTACTAGATTGAAAACTTTGCGTTTGGAAGAAAACTGTTTACAGATTACTGCGATAAGTGCAAAGATTTTAGGTGACTCGCAAATATCTAATCTAGCGTTAGATGGGAATTTATTTGAGACCAAACAGTTAGCTGACATAGATGGATATGACACGTATATGGAGCGATTCACAGCAGTCAAGAAAAAAATGTTTTGAGTATGTTAATCGTATAAGGTATCGAACAGCAACTTTCCTTATACAAAGCCTATTTTTTTATAAACTCATTTTTCTTTAAGTATTTTGATTTTTTACTGATATTCTATTTTTTCTATAAGAAACATACTTACCTGAAACTATAAATATATTTTCATATTCTCATGTATAAAATAACAAAAATGACAAAGCTTTAACAAAGTGTGTTAAAAATATTTTATAAGCACATGTTTTTTATACTTAAATACCTGCAAACAAAAATCTATTTTATCATCAATAAATATTTATTCATTTCTATGAACTCTGTGCTTAAAAGTTCGTTAACTATAACCGTTTGGGAAGAAAATGCGATCATAGTAAATTATATCCACTGTAAGAATAAAGGAAAGGCCAGTACAGAAATAGCAGACCCTAAATCGAAATTCAAATACGCAGAGGTCAATATGTACAATATTGGTTTCTAGGGGTAAAAAACTCTTTTTAATAATCTATAACAAAACCAAAACTCAACCTATAAATACATTTCTTATCAGAGTTGCAGAACACATGATAGTGGAGTTGCCAGCAAATCTGTTTTTCTTGCCTTCGCTGTGCGCATGCCGTTTGACTCAGGACACATATCCTGTTTCCATGGGTTGCAACGCTAACACTGATAGAATACGCAAAATCTTGAAGAATTTTTAAGCATACTATGGTCATAGAATTTCAAAAAATTACTTGAATTTGTTTGGTTATATTATTTAGTATTTATACCAAAAAAACTATGTTGTTTGTGGGCCATCTATGTGGGTGGCGAACATGGCTACTAGATACTTATAAACAAGTGTCGCGTGCTACATAAATTTATTTAAACTTGGAATAAGGTGCTTTAATGTGTGTAATTTGCAGTCAATTCTTATGAAATATCAATGTTTTTATACACCACACTGATAACAAAAAATATTGTACTATTTTAATCTCGGGTTGTGAATCTTCTACTGTAGCAAATTTATCAAACTTTCGTATGTTTTGTATAGCAACAGTGTTCTATTTCTAAATTAAGGTAAGCTATCTTTTGTGAGATGCATATTGCATGACGTTTCCCATGCCAGCAGCAGGACCTGACAGCTTCGCCAACTACAATAATAATTAGCAAATTATATGCTGTATAATATAATATGCATCTAACAAACCATAGTTTATTATTTAGATAAAATTGCTGCTTTCTATAAGTATACCTATATATAAATGTAAAATTGATAGACAATCATCAGTAAACAAATATTCATTAATGATAGATTTAATGTGTGACTAGTCATTAGATAAAAATATAATAATAAAAAAAGTGTTACCTATACGATGTTATATTACTTTTTAGCTAATTTCTTTATTTAGTTTGTAAATATTTTATATTAAACTTTTCCACACTTTACTTCAGACAATGAATTACCTATACCGTTGATTGGAGATGAAGAGTAGCCCTACTATTCAATCAACTTATATCTACTACCTATTCTATATTTTTTACACGTTAACACGTTCCGTATACTTTAGTTCATTAATTATAAATTACATTATAAATGTAAGTCATATTATGTATTTACAGATTTTAAATATATAAATTAAAAATCATACTGAATAATCTTATTTATTATTGACATAAGACATAATGCCTATTGGGTTCAATTAATTTGTAAATTATTGGTGACAATTGATAATGTTACCTACCTATATAGGTAATTAAAGACAGAGCTACCTACGTATTCGAATATTTAGGTGAAAGTAAAACTATTAACTATTATTCTTTACAGCCTGTTTATTGGAGTATGATTATTTATAAATATTGACCAGACGTGACAAATTTACAAAACAAGCTAGGCATCACTATAATTGCCATATAACAATCTTACGCTTCTGTTTACAAACAAATTTTTGAATTACACGTACATTATGGTAATTGCTAATATGGTTTGTCTGAGGTTCATTGAACTTCGTTCCTAGTTCCTACTAAATATTTATATATAAATAAATCTGACAGGTAGAATAGAATACAAGTTTTAAAATTCAAAATCAAAATGTCTTGACCGAAAATATGGCAATGTTGCATTTAGTTTATTTTGAAGCAAAAGTTGCAGATAGGGACGATCCTATATGCTCCTCGAGATGTGGAGATTTAATTTTCCAGCCGTTTGAAATTTATTAATTTGCAGACAGCTGTGTTATTGGTTAGTTAATAATATATAAGCATGTTTATATTTTATAATAGAATTAATTTATTATTAAAAAAGTACTCAAATAGGAATTACCCCGCCCTATTTCAGTGACTTGTACGCTGCTACTCGTCATATCGTATCACATATCACATTCATATTATGTTTGTGACTTTATTGTGTATGTGTGTGTCGTATCGTATATTATATTTTTGTTGCGTAAAAAGAATCTAAAAGACAAATATACCTGACCTTTTCACATATTTCATGCTATTATTTCCTAGCTGATCTGCCTTAGGTAAGCCAGATATCACAGTCATTAATATATTTTGTTACAATCCATTAATTTTTTACTTTCGACGTATTTTTTATGTATAAACAGATGGTTTTTGTTTATGTACTACTACGATATGTCGGCATATACAGATGTTCTAGAACAACGTGTTCTCAACTTAATTTTTACAACAAATATCTTACTTCACCTAATAATAGATAATTTAATTATTATGGGTAAACTTTTGAATTTAAGTAGGTATATCAATAAATATATTTAGGCATTGACAAAGGTCAGTAGAGAAAAAATGCAAAATGAGACGCATGCAGGGATGTGCGTGCAGTAACTTGCAGTTTATTTATTTTACACTCCAATCAAATTAACTGCCGACTTTACAGTGATAAAAATATAAGAATATATAATTGGATTAAAGTTATTGTTTTATTTCTTTTATCGACAACATAACATAACCGCGAATATGTACAATTAGTATAATTCCATGTTGCCACATGTATTTTTCTGATATTCTACTGGTATTTTCTTTTCCAGAATTCTCTGGTAGTGACTGATTCTTCAGATATCTCCGGCTATTTAACATAATTGACAAGCTCGATTTAAATCTTACTTGATAAAGTTGGAAGGTAGTTAATACCTGTTGTCATGGCTTCAGGCAAATCAGAAGGCCCAATTGGGGAAGTCATTTTTGATGAGGAGAAAATTGCAGAAGCTGAGATGGCTGTTGCATCAGCTGCTGCTAAAGAAAATGCTACGGGAGGGGGTGATGTTGATGGTTTGACAAAGCGAAAACATAAGAAGATTCATAGGCAGAATAGCAAGGAAAATTCGGGTAAATTTATTTTTTTCAAATGGCTTTAGGTTCGTTCCAACCGGTAGTAATTTCCCGTAATGTTACTGACACACATGCGCAACAATGTCCAATAACGTCAATTATTTGTTTAGGTTTTTATTAATAAAAATACGTTTGGATTAAGTTTTAACAAAGTTTATTTAATTTTGGGTTTTAAGATAGTTCCATAGGTTTGGCGAGTTTGTCTGAGGAGAGCAAACCGAACTATATTATATATAGATACACATATTATATGAATGAAAGAAATCTATTCTACATAAGTTGACACTGTTTAATATAAATATAGAAAAGTAAAATATAAACTGTATTATTATTAAATAAACTAATATTGTTTACGAACTGAAAGAAGAAATTCCGTACCACAAGTGGGATATACATATAGAGACTTTTACATACAATCCCCTAAATTCTCATTCTTGTGGCAATATCCAAATCCTCATGTTATCGTACAGATAAGTAGTTTAAAAACCCTGCCATATTTTTTATCATTCTATTTTTTTGTTGATTAGAAATAGGTTATGTTTTTTTTTTCTTGGTTATTGGCCTTTTGTCATAGACTTGACATGGAACCAGTGTAAGTATGGACCTACAGTTAGCGTACAACGCGTATACAATGTAAACACGTCAAACTTAACTTCCACTTAAGCTCAAGTGTAACTGGTGCAAATAGTACCATCAGTTCGCAAAATGTTCCAACCAATTTTACTTTAACGTCTAGTAATTTTACTGTATTCGTTCGCGCAGTCGAATTACATGCTTACCAACGATAATATTGCGGTAATGTTACTGACGGTTGGAACGAACCTTTTATTCATTTTTACAAAATTTATTTGATTAGAATTATTCGATATAGGCACCTGCTCATGTCCTTACTGGCCTTTTTGCAAGTTGCGACCTCATATATTTTAAGTTTCATAATTTGTTAAGGGGGTAGTGGGTTCGACCCCGGACCAGCTACATTTATTCTGCTTCACTATAGTTAGGATTTATTGTCAAATATTTGATAAAAAATAAACTGAGCTGCTACTAACGCCATAGTGTTAATACTCGTTTCGGCGGTACTAACTTGGTGTTAATGTTTTCTTCTAGGTGGGTTTATTCATAGACCGCGTTCTTGGAAGAATAGCCGTCGGTCCCGCAGTGGATATGGCCGGGGACTACCTAAAAAGGGTGGCGCTGGTGGTAAAGGTGTCTGGGGTTTACCGGGTAGCGAATTGCTGGAGACCTATGAGGATGTTAATGATCCTAACTTTGATTCGGAAAATTTGAACAACGGTGATATCGAATTAAAAGCTGTTGTACCGGAAGTATCCAATGAAGAGTTAAAGAAAAAGTTAGAACCAATCATTCTAGAGTATTTTGAATGCAGTGACATTAATGAAGCGGCGCAATCTGTCATTGAAACTGTACCAGTTCATCGAAGGTTTGTATTCGAATCTGTTCTGTCGAACATTTAATTCAGATGTTGTGATTGGTTTAATGTATAACAATTTTAGATATGTGCTTGTGGAGCAAGCCATAGAGATAGCAATGGATCATAAACCGTCCCACAGAGAACTCACATCTGTTCTTATTTCCGATCTTTATGGTTATGTCATTACTGAGAATGACATATCCAGTGCATTGGAGAATCTACTAGCCAATATCAATGATTTAAAATTGGACGTACCTGATGCTCCTGTTATTTTGGGTAAGCCATAATTGTTTCGCTCTTGAGTCATTAAACCATACCATACGATCATTTATTCACAGGTAACTTCATTGCACGAGCCATAGCTGACGACTGTATTCCGCCACGATTCATTGTGGTTATGAAAGAAAAAAGTGACGAGAAAAACTTCCAGGAAGCTTTAATTCGCGCTGATACCTTACTATCCATGAAACATGGTCTTGTACGACTTGATAACGTATGGGGCGTGGGTGGGCCGTTGAGACCTGTCCAGGCACTCACCAGACAAATGGCGCTGTTGTTGCAAGAGTTCATTTCATCAGGTGAGGAACTATTTATTATAAAATTGTTTTTATTTCAATATTATACCGTTTTTTACATCATCATCAATCTCACAGTTTTATTCCAAATTGCGACCTGTTTCAAGTCACATGGGTTCACATCCGGCACACTTTTAATTGTGTGAAATGTGGATGTTTATATGCCAGTATTTATTTTGACAGTAGTGATAATATACCTATAGAAATTTGACGCCTTCAAAACAGTGTCACAGCATTAATAAGTACAGCATTCCGACTCCACGTTGGCACTTTGAAATAAACTGTGACGTATGACGCCGCCATTTTGGGTTACAAGTCAGGTCCTGACTAAGAATAATTATAGTTTTCGGTTTCTAACCACAGTACTGTATTTTAGTTTTTGTAAAAATATTTAAGTACATAATAATATCGCTGTCAATTTCAGATATATATATATAAGTTGAATAGTTTAAATTATTTATGAATTTTTGATAGGTGATGTGGAAGAGGCTGCCCGTTGTCTCAAGCTACTAGAAGTGCCTCATTTCCAGCATGAGCTGGTCTACGAGGCTATAGTAATGGCTCTGGAGGCGAATAATGAAACCAAAGAGCGCGCTATATGTAATTTACTTAAATCCTTTCATGATACTATACTTATCACACCTGATCAGATGGAAAGGGGATTTTTGCGTGTTTTTGACGATTTACCGGACATTTCCGTGGATGTGCCATTGGCTTATATCATCTTAGACAGGTAAGTGTTGTCATGATAGAATTAAACCAAATGGGCAAGTTTCTATATTAAAAATAGATATATTTATCGTTTTGATAGGCTTTAATATTAAACGACAAATCGGGGGAAATGTTTTAGGGTTGTCAAAAATTTAATATCAAGAATGGTTTTCTCGATTTTCTGCTGTTAATATTTTCTTTAGAGTATACTGTTTCTTTTCATCCAGGGATAAATGGAAAGGGGAATTCGGTGTACAAATTTTAGGAATTAGTAGAATTTGTAGTATTTCTGGTCAATATTTATTTAGGTTTAATGCTTTAAGCTAACGCAACTTTAAGTTTTCACCTTTAGAAAATCTGAAACCAAAAATTAATTAAAACAAAATGTGAACTGGCCCTTTCATAAATCTCGTTTTCTACGTCTATGCATAGATGAGCATTCCAAATGGGATGAAAATATTTACCTGTGATAGGTTATCGCTTTCTACCACTATAGTTTCTGCCAGAAGCAACACCATATTTAGATCCCATCTCTATCTGGGGTCTAAATACACACTTGATTCCCAAAAAAACGTTACAAAATCACTAATATAATCCAAAACACAAATCGACGTTTTGCGTACAAACCAGAGATATGCAAAGTGGGGAGAATAAGCGTCAACATGCGCAAATTTTCTAATCATGGGGGCCGCCATCTTCTAGCCTAAGCTTAAAGGGTATGGTCAAATTTATTTTTACGATACGAGCCGTTCATAAATTGTAGGTTAATAATTGCAAAAACAACTGACAGCAATAATGTGTTGTATGGGTGCGTTGATATTAAATTAGGTACAATTTATAATATTTGTACAGCTTTTAACAGCAAAGAATGTCATAACTACCCCTACACTTAACACTAATTCCCGGATATCCTTTTTTCTTTAAACTTCGCAATAAAATAAACACTAACGGCACTAATAAAAAAAATAATATCCAAAATAAGTCCACACAATTAAGAAATAGCAGCAAAACTCTGTTTTAGTGAAAGGCACTCACATGAAACATAAGAACATAACCAACTTTAACAGTGTTTTGATTTTTTGACGTTTGTGACTAGAAAATGGCGGTACGTATACTGTCGTCGGAAAAGTGGATGCGCATTCGTCGAAGCTCATTCTCCCTTCTCCATATCTCTGATGCACATTCGTCGAAGCTCATTCTCTCTTCTACCATATCTCTGATCTGAACACCTCTTAGTGTTGATGGGTTTGTCTTGAACATTCTGTCGATTATGTTTTCAGGTTTTTGGAACAGTGTCGACAAGCAGGAATTATGTCAGATGAAGTTATTCGCCGCTGTCCATCTAGAGGCCGTAAACGTTTCGTCTCTGAAGGGGATCACATGCCTCTGTCAAAAGCTGGCATGCTTGGAAAAGTCCGTGAATTTTGATCCAAAATTGACAGAATATTTTTTATATATATATTACATAAGTTCTAACTATACCTACTAGGTATTTTTCTTTTTTTTATATTTTTTTGTTCTGCATTTTTATATTGCAATGGCTGTTTAACAAAAATAATAATAATATAACAACAATGTATTATTATCTAGGGCGGGAGTTTTTGAAACCTTTAATTCGCGATATCAGTTATTTTCAGCATCTGACAACGTTGATACTACTACTTATAAAAGATGCCTACCATTGGCAGATTTTTGAAAAACTCAATGCTACAATTTGATAATTACGAATCATATTGATCGCTATGTGTAATTACAATTGCTTTGTATGTTTGTAATTGTGTAATTTGATGTTCTTAGGTTATTAACGTTTTGACTAGTGAGCATAATATTGAAAAAAGCTGAAAATAAAAGTTGGTACACATTTGATAGAATTTCAAAAACTTCCTATTATTTTCGGGCACTACCTACTACTGATAACGGAACATGGTGGGACAATCAATCAGTTCTTGCCGTATATTTATGGCACTCTTCCGGGTCCATAAAAACTGGCAGCATGTTTGTATTATATGAAATTCAATATTGTAATTGAACGCGTTCTCAAACACTTTTGGATAAGTTACTAAACGCCATTGCAAAATTTATTTTATTCCATCAATTTAATACAAATGATTCTGTCAGTTTTATTTATATGTGTAATCAATCAACAACGGTTGGTCAATTTCGATTAACTTATGTTGTAGTTTTAGCACGTGTCAGCATGTTGAAACTTTAAAATTAATAAAACCTTCAATTACTAGCCATTTTGCAATTGCTTGAAGTAAGCCAATTAGTATCTTCAAAAATCAATTATGTTGTAATAATTGTTAACAAAAAATAATTTAGTAGTAGTTGCCAAGTATCAATTTTGACGTAAAAAAATGTTATTTTTTTGTATATTATGTATTATTGAAATAAAAATATTTGAGGTTAATGTTGTGTTATTTAAAGAAAAACTGCTTAATTTGGGCAAAGATTAAATTAATCTTTGATTTGGAGATTGATATCGACAAGAGACAGAACTGTTGAGTATCGGTTGAGTTATTGGTAATATTAATATAAGTTTACCAGTAATAATAATAAATGCCTTTACTAAACAAATGAAAAATTAACATGTTACAAAGAATATTCAACTTTGGGTGGAGCTATCCAACATAGTTGCTCTCATACAACCACCTCATTATACTTAATACTTGATATAATCCACGAAATTACAAATAACAACAAACAAAACATTAATTTAGCTATGAAAATATATCAGTCAGTTCGAATAACAAAACCGTTCTGATCTGACAGCTGACAGCACAAACAACAAAGGTAATGTGGAAGATATGTTAGTGAGTGGGGATAGTAGAGCATACATTAAAATGCCAACGTGCCGAGCCAATCAGAGCATTTGGGGCGGGGCTTTCCTTGGCGCGCATTTGAGTTTGAATTTAACCGCTAGTCAACTTATTTTGAAACTGAAATTTAGTCGATATTTAATTGGAATGAGTTTTTCAGTAAAATAATTTTAATATTAATATGTATAAGGTATTTGCTAAGAAAGTCTGTTGAACTTTCCTTTGTAGTAGGTATTTCTTGGAATACCTAGCTGAAAAACCTTCATTTCGTATATCGGAAAAACGATACTCAAATATATTTATGTATAATTTGAAGATACTGATCTAATTTTAAAATCATTTTATGCATTACAGATAGGAAGTCAGGAAATAAAAAAGGCACATTATTCTCAATAGTTTATTTTTAGCTATATATATTAAATTATACACAATGATAATAAATAATAATTACAATGAACATACAAATTAATACAAATACACCACTACCATACATACATATACAGGGTGTCCTACGGTGGTAACCCATTAGATTATTTCAGAAACTACTTCGAATTGAATTTTGAAAATTTCAGTGTCTATATTGTCAAATATGCTCTACTCAAATAATATAATAGCAACGGCATAGCACTTCCGGTTATACCGGAAGTTGATGGCAACTTTGTTATTTTAATTGAAATACCCTATATATTATTACATTTTTGGATTCTAAATAAGATTTCAGACATATTTCATGTATCATGTCATATACCTAACGTCAGTCATTTTTGACTTATATCAAGATTTATGTCAAAATTGACAGTTTAGGGCTCCATAAGAATTCCGTTAGCTATAGATAGCTAAAAATAAACTATTTTGAATAATGTGCCTTTTTTTATTTCCAGACTTCCTATCTGTAATGCATAAAATGATTTTAAAATTAGATAGGTATCTTCAAATTATCCATAAATATATTTGAGTATCATTTTTCCGATATACGAATGAAGGTTTTTCAGCTAGGTATATCAAGAAATGCCTACTACAAAGGAAAGTTCAACAGACTTTCTTAGCGAATACCTTATACATCTTAATATTTAAATTATTTTACTGAAAAACTCATCCCAATTAAATATCGACTAAATTTCAGTTTCAAAATAAGTTGAATAGCGGTTAAATTCAAACTCAAATGCGCGCCAAGGAAAGCCCCGCCCCAAATGCTCTGATTGGCTCGGCACGTTGGCATTTTAATGTATGCTGGGATAGTAGTATCTCTGTTCTGTCTGTAGTATTCTACACCGCTGGTGTAACACCACTTTGCGATTAGGTGAGTGAAAGGTCCACGATTATTGGTATTTCATATGATATAACGAATTACGAGATAAAATTTGCAACATACAAATTATCCATTAACAAAAGAGAATAAGTACATTCAAAAAAAGCAGGAAATTAATAATTGCAAAACGGATCGCCACAGTATGGCCATTGTCTTTATTATTGCCATTTCAATGTGTTATTACCGATCCAACTGGAACTGGAAATAAAAATGTCATAAACAAATTTAATGAGGCACTCGCTCAAATTTTCTTATTACAGTTATCAGAAATGATATTTGAAAATATTCAATTTAGTTTACTCAAAAAAGCTATGACAACATTGGGGTTTATTTCTCTACACTTCAAGATCTAAATTTATCTGCCATTCATGTCATTAATGTCAAATGTCACAATGTTGTCATTGTTTTTGACTTTGCTGACTAACCAGACTAAAAAAAGAACTAGGAACATAGAAAATATTACATTTATAAGTTTGGACTGCCTTATTTTTTTGTTAGTGTGTTTAATAGTTAATTAACATTATTCTTAATTAGTTTAAATTACTTTATGATTCTTTTTTCTAAGTGCAATTATGGTAGGATAGATAGCACATAATATTTAAGAGTCTAAAATTTTAAAGTTAAAAAGAAAATTAACGGCATTATCGTAGTAGTTTTTTTTAATATACGCATATATTTATTGTTCTATAGTGTGTTTTAAAATGACTGAATATAAGCTTGTCGTTGTTGGTGCCGGTGGTGTAGGAAAATCAGCTCTGACCATACAACTCATACAGAATCATTTTGTAGACGAATATGATCCAACTATAGAGGATTCCTATAGGAAGCAAGTAGTTATCGATGGTAAGGATATTCAATAGAAGTTAGTTCAAGGTAACGAAAACTAAAAATAAACGCTCTGTTATACTTAATAGGCGAAACATGTCTTCTGGATATTCTGGATACAGCAGGACAAGAGGAGTACAGTGCGATGCGTGACCAATATATGCGGACAGGTGAAGGGTTTCTGTTGGTGTTTGCTGTGAACTCTGCTAAAAGTTTTGAAGACATCGGCACGTATCGCGAGCAAATCAAACGAGTAAAAGATGCCGAAGAGGTGCCCATGGTTCTTGTCGGCAATAAATGCGATTTGACTAACTGGGCAGTTGATATGACGCAAGCTAGAGAGGTAAGTTTTTGTCTTGAACTTGTGCATATGTCTTTGGTGTCTAATATAAGTCAGTTTTATGTGAACAACCCACATTTAATTTATTATTAGAAGACAAAATATTACTCATATTGGATGGTAAATTTCATGTTATATTAAGTGCACTTTTTTGTTAAAGGTTGCTAAACAATACGGCATCCCCTTTGTAGAAACGTCCGCTAAGACACGCATGGGTGTGGATGATGCCTTCTACACGTTGGTGCGTGAGATACGCAAAGACAAAAATAGCAGAGGTAAAAAGCAACATAAGTATGCCATAGGATCACATGGTAGGGGGCCTTTCCGATTTCGGTGTTCCATACTTTAGGTGTTAGTTAGCTTATATTAATTAATATTAACAATAATTAAAATTGTCTTATTCGTTTTTCAACTTTAATTATATAAAAAAGAACATTCTCTAAAATCACACAAATTCGTTGGTTAAAAATTATTTGTTCTTTTTTCGAAAAATTTTGAGTGATCTCTTTGTACCACCATATATTAATTTTTGAATTTCAAGTGATTAGAGGGTGTAACAGCACAATGTACCTCTTCTGAAGACAAATTAGTGATACTTGAATGTTTTATTTGGACGGGAAGCTTTAATTAACTAAAAAGCTATAGACGATTACTTGCATTGACCCGATAAATCGAAAAGTGTCAAATCAAAAGATGTACAACGTGTCTTATATTATAATTTTAACGTGTGTGTGCGATTTACCCTCTATTGTTTACCAATAAATTTATCAAACTTTTATAACAAATTTCTTATTTTATCTCTCCCTCTTCGTTCTACTTGCTTGTCTACTTTATTCAAGAATATGTCGATTCAATCGTTTGTAATTAAACTGTTTCTAGGATTTCTCCATGGTGTATGAACAGGACCTGGTCCTAATTTCTATCTTGTGATGTTTATCTCTTGATTACGTCATATTTGCGATAATTGCCTTAATTGTCGAAATTAAACACCAGCCGTAATACAATATTACTTGTTTTGAAAAGTGGTATAGATTTAATGTAATCTTAAGCTTACATAAAGCTTTAATCAATAATTTATTGCAATTTTAACTACACTAGTTGTCCATGCAATAATTTTTCAAATTTCTACTACTACCTCATAGTAGTCTTTTTTTTTTTATTTTTGAATGTGCTCTATTACAGGCTATCAGATATATTTACATTGCAGGTTCTATGAGTAAGTTCGCTTTCAGATTGACTGACAGATATTGAGTATATTTTATTGAACCGGTGTTACAGAATTATTCCCTGTATTCTGATATTGCCACTAACTTAATGTTAATGATTATCCGAATCACGACTACTACCAATACGCACATTATTACAGAATGTTATTCTATGATTAGGTGATTCTATCGTGTTACAAAATGACATTTTATGTCCTGCTTGACATTATAATCGTCATGGTGTGTGTGTGTGTGTTTTGTTTTTGTGAATGATTTTTATACTTTGTATTTTTTGTCTGTATACATATACTAGATTATTAGTACATATTTTTTAGATAATAGAAATAATGTTATGTATCTTATACATGGTGTTCAGACACTAAACTGACGATTGAGATTTCAGATAATAGGAATCATTTCATGCTTTTAACTGAAAGTTCTAGGCAATGGGAAAAAATCAATACCAAGGGCTCACTTTACAGAGCTGTAGCTCCTTTGAAAGGCACTTTTGGATGAGATGGCGAATCGGCCTGAAATCATCCTTAGAATCTGCTGTCTTCGCTTGTCGGTTCAGTTTCTGTACACTCTGTATAGTACTTGTTCTTATTTTTATTATTTTTTGTAATGATTATGTTTTAGCTTTGTTTACAAAAGTTAAATCAAAAATATAATTCTCGATTTTCATTATTATTTTGTACACAATATTTGCATCTTTTAAATGTAATTGAGATTGTATAGCAATTATAATTTAGGTAGGATAAGTATGTCAAAAAAATCAATAAAATTCCTCCAATTAATAAAAATAAATGAAACAACTAAAATTGTCATTCTTTTTTCAATCGTTATTATTTATTTTGTAGAAAATGCTGCCTTAAGAAATATCACAATAGTCAGTGAGCGCGATGCATGTTAAATTTTCTACAAATGGGTTATTCTTTCGTAGTGATTGATCTGAACAAGTGAATGTGATTATACTGAACTGAATATTTGGCCAAACCGAAATATCATCTTTTTTGTGATTGTCTTTCACTTAACCTCGAAAACTTGTGAAAACAACCAAATCTGCTCCTACATTTTGAAGTTAACTATAAAATGCGACGTCATTCCTCATCCTCAGATAATATATTAAAAAAATATGTCGTCCTAATTTAGCTAAAGTTTTAGGTCTATTATAAAAGGCTGAATGGTACTTGTCGGAAATAAAAACTTATCAAATTTAGTCCGGAACATGTATATTTGTATAAATATACTCTGAAATCGTACTCGTGTATTTAATTTAAAACTCTTTTGTCAAGTTTTGGTCGCCATATTGAGGCAACCTGTATTTTGCGTTTCATAACAAACTTTTTACTGTGTATTACGTGTTGCATACACAGTATAAAGTTTTTGTCGGAAACAATAATAAACATATTAGCATTGTGTTTATTATAATATAGTGTGTCAGCGCTTGGTTAGTACCTGTCAACTAACAACAGATGGCGTTATCATATACCAGAAATTTATTAATGAACGACTGAAGTTGATAACGCCGTCTGTTGTTTGATGCTGGTACTAACCAAGCGCTGACACACTATATTATAAAACACAATGATATTAGCATTGTCAAAGATTAATTTGTGTACATTAATCTTTGGCATTGTCTTCATATGTTTATAAAGACAATGATGTTAGTTTGTTGTATTTGATGATGACTAATTATTGATGTTGAAAATTTGCACCGTTGTATTTCATATTATACCATTATTTTTCAACTTCACCGTATGACTTCATAGTTTTAAATTTTCTTTAAAAGAAACTGTTTCACAACGATTGTTAATTTACTTATGAGTAGGCCCCTACCTATTGATCTCAGAAGCAACAATCTCCATTTTAGAGGGTGCTAGGTATATGCATCAGCATCTGAGACAACTGCCGATAGGGAAAACAATGAATTGTGTGAAAAATAATTTAATAGCCTTTTTATGTGACAAGTTAATTATTATTAAGTATCTTCACAATATAAGAACTATCATTTTTATTTGTAATTAGGTAGGTACTTTGTTTTTTTTAAATATCCAACTTGTTAATGACAGTAGTTGCAAATAGAAAATATTTTTATAGTTCCTCTAATTATTAGAGAAGAAATCAATGCCAAACGGTTTTTATTGTATCACATAAATACGATACATTATATTGTTTAAAAACGCCAATTGAAAACAATTAACAGCAATTCGTTCAATCGTTATTTGCTTGTTAATGATCGGGAGATGTTGAAAAAAGCCACACTGCGTATAACAAATAAAATATCATCCAGGTACGCCTACTATGTGGCGTGTACAGGCCGGAAATTCAAACTTTTTGTTTCATTATCTGATTTGGGTTTGCAGATTATCTCGTGTGTTAAGAAATATAAAAGGTGTTTCTAAACAACCTGGCCAAAATTTGTGAGTGAATTGGGGACATCTAATCATGAAAAAAACCTAAATTGTAATTTTTCGAAAAGTCCTTATTTACAAAGATACAGGGTGTTAAAGATGACTGCCTGAGGACGATTTTTTTGAAATATTTTCAAAACGAGTAAAGATGAATTAACCAAATGTAGCATATTTATTCACCTAGTTAAATGTTTTAAACTGACATGAAATTGAATAAAAAAGGATGACCATAGGTGGGTAAACGGGGGGCCCCTTGCCTTAATTATAACCTAACTTTTTTTCCTTGTGATTTTTATTCATTTTGTGTCAAAAATGTGATAAAATAAAGTTTTCTACATAAAAAAGGCATACTTCTTTTTTCTCGAAAAACTTAAAGGTTTTCGAGAAATTCGAGTTTGAAAATTTTAGGAGAAAATTGGTCCTTAGTACAAAGCATTCATAAAATTTTGGAAAACTTTATTCTCCCAAACTGTATTTCAATAATTTTATTAATCCTGTTTACAAAGGACCAGTTTTGTCCTTTTTTATGTAGAAAACTTTATTCTATCACATTTTTGACACAAAATGAATAAAAATCACAAGGAAAAAAAGTTTGGTTACGCCAATGTTGAATGATGATGCTTAGAAAGATGTTGTTTCGCGTTTCGCCAAATTGACTTTTTTAACAATTCAGGAATAAAATATGCTAATTGCTTACTATTAGTAACATACGTAATTATACTAAGATAATAAACAACCTTAGTGGAGAGATGATATTGTCCACAAAGACTCAACTCATTCAGGAACTTGAATAAAATATATATTTTCCTACAAATAATTATAATGACCATAGTAGGCCTTAATAGTAATGTGAAAAATGCTGGCAATTTTCGTTACATATGCCTCACACGACGGAACGGAAAGATGAAGAAAGAAGAAACTGTACGACACGTCTTCAACGAGTGCATACTTGGCCTCCTGGATAGTAGTAGAACTTAAAAAAAAATAAACGTAAAAAAGAAAAGAATGATATACTTATGTCAATGTTGATTTCAATCAATTGTCGAGTACCTACTTACAAAAAATCTATGTTGGTTATATTTAGTTCAAATCGTTCATGGTCCCATGGTAAATGGGAGACAGAGGAGCATTTACGTCATATAGGGATAATGTAAGGCCGTAGTTAGACAAAGTGTTTCATAATATGTGCGACGCACTTACAGAGGTGATAGGGCATCTCAAAACAATGAAATAAGTTCCTTTAAACATATGTTCAAAACCCCTTTGTGTCCAAACCAACCAAAGTTCTATTTTTTTTTATTTTTCTCCAAGAATTTTTAAATAAGTAGATTGAAATTTGGTACCGTAAAACTTGACTTGATACACTTTTTGAAATATCGACCCTCTCCGCCCTTTATATACTGATATTATTGAAATCAAAATGGTGTTAGATTACTTTGGGATGCTATCGGGCACAACACTTAAAAAAGTTCACATATTTGGTATAATTAAAAAAAATTGACCGCCAGCATCTGTTTTCATTTCAAAGAGCAAAGATTTTCAACACATTTCAAGGGATTGAATACTCTGTATTCTCCCCAAACGTTTTCGTGTGACACCTCTGATGTTTAATAATAAGAAATTTGTATTTACCATTCAATTTAGAAACTTTTTTGTCTCTTTCTCTTCATGTCGAAAGATGCTCGTTTGTCACAAAAATAGTTTTTCTCTGGAACTATAATACTTTTACAATCCCAAGTAGTTTATTTTTTTCACAAAGAAAATTTTATTATTACAGTTTAAAATGTCAAAAACTAATTGAATTAGAACTTTGAGGTACAGGGTCCTAGGACACAAAAAGGATTTTGATATTGGTAAAATGAATAGTTGTTGTCCAGCAGAAAAATTTTGCTTAAAAACCAGAAACAATTAATATAAAAAAAAAGATTGTCCTGAAGAAGGCAGGAATTACCTTGCTGAAACGTAGCCAAAAAAAATATGACAAGGAACTAAATCAAAAATTATAGTTCCAAATATATGATAGTTTCTGTTCGAACCTCATCCCAAGGAAATTATAAAATTTGTATGTAGGAATCTTATTCGTTTTAGGAAACACTTTTTGTTTCTTTAGCGACGTTTCGCAATATTTAGTTTATAGGAACTTTTTAATTTTTTTAGATGCCCTATCACCTCTGTAAATGCGTCCCACATATTATGAAACACTGTATAATCAACATGCATTAAAAAAATTTTACAGTGAATATTTTTAAAAAGTAAGAAAGAAATTTTATAAATGGGACCCGATTTCTCTTTTTTCTAATTGTACAACCATACTTGATCATCTTTCTGGAAATTAAGTCGCCGATCGTACCGTGTCTTCATTTGATTAGACCAAAGATTAATTTGTGTAGATTAATCTTTGGTTGTGTATACGCTTGAACAACGCTGGGAAATATTGCGAGATTACTTTGAAAATCATGGTAATGTTGCAGAATCTGTGCGAAAATTGCGTACGGATTTTGGAAGAAGAGAAGCACCGTCAGCTCCGTATGTTCGTTATCTCGTGAAAAAAGTGAAAGAAACTGGCATCCTCATCGATAAACCAAAGCGTGAAAAGCCAAAAACAGTGCGTACACCCGAGAAAATTGCTGCTGTGGCAGAAAGTGTGCGTGAAGCGCCATCAACATCAATTCACCGTCGGTCTCAACAATTGAACATTTCAGAGACATCATTGAGACGAATTTTGCATAAAGACCTTGGTATGACGCCATACAAAGTCCAATTGGTTCAGGAGTTGAAGCCAACTGACCATCCAATTGGTTTTCGCTTCGCTCAGTGGGCCTGCGATCGACTTACAGAAGATGCCGATTTTGCCAAAAAAATCATCTTTTCAGATGAAGCTCATTTTGATCTTGGCGGGTATGTAAACAAGCAAAATTGTCGCATTTGGGGCACAGAAAACCCGCACGCATACATTGAAAAGCCGATGCACCCAAAACGAGTCACTGTTTGGTGCGGATTTTGGTCCGGCGGCATAATTTGGCCATTTTTCTTCGAAAATGAGCAAGGAGTGGCCGTTACAGTCAATGGCGATCGTTATCGGGCCATGTTGAACGAATTTTTGTTCACAAAAATTGAAGAGGAAGATATTGGCAACATTTGGTTTCAAAAGGACGGCGCTACGTGCCACACAGCCGAAGCTACACTCGATGTTTTGCGCCCTGTTTTTGAAGATCGCATTATCAGCCGCAGAGCTGATGTCGTTTGGCCACCTCGGAGCTGCGATTTGACACCGTTGGACTATTATTTGTGGGGTGCCGTCAAAGATAAGTGTTACGCCGACAAGCCAGAGACAATTGACGCTTTAAAGGACAATATTCGTGAAGCCATTGGTGAAATACAGCTGCACACAATCGATAATGTGCTTAAAAATTGGACCGATCGTGTAGGCTACTGCATGGCCAGCCGAGGCAGCCATTTGAATGAAATTATTTGTCATTATTAACCGGAAGGATTGTACTTTCAAATAAAAAAAGAAATTTGAGAAAATATTCAGCAGTTTTTCTTTTATAGCATTTTCAAAAAAAAAAGTTATCTGGCAGACCCAATATCTGATATCCATTTAGCACCAAGCAAATCTGACTTGCATAACTTGTTCATATGGTTCAGAATTTGTCACAAAGAAAAGTCTTTAATATGTAGTCACCATTTTCGATGTTAAACTTTAAAGTTGCCAATTCGGATCTACTGGATACCATATGACGTCTTCTTGAAAAATTGCGTTTCGTGTCGTCCTTTTTACAATTTTGTAGCAATATAGTAGGTATATTGTGTACTTTGCCAGGCTTCAAATTGAAATTTCTCAGCGTTGTTGCCTAGAAATAGCCCCTAACTAGATCAAAATTATTAAATCCAGTGCCGCCACTTATTAAAAATTATTGACAAAAAATGTACGCCACTGACTATAATTTAATTTCCATAGTCTTGAGATAAAGCAACTAGTTTTAGGCAAATTTACTACAACTAAAGTAAATTCTGACATCGATGCACTATAAAAAATATGGACCACATTTTGGGAGTGCTTTGAAAGTGTCTACAGTATTTTGATATTCGGAATTTGTGTATTCTGGATTATGGTTTTATCTTGATTTTTGTGTAAAGTTATTTACGAAATTCATTTAGTCATTAGCAAAGCATTTTTGCATTATTCTTATATATCTGCAACTGCATCTTTTTAAATTAAATATGTGAAAAAATACAGCATTTCAAATTGAACAATATGTCGAGTATCCCGCACAAAATGAGCCTATCATCAAGCTGATAATATATACTCATCAATTTTAATATAAATTAAAATTAATTTCAATGTTGTACGCTATGTTTGATGGCTATCGTTACGCATTTATGTCTGGTCAGTTTTCCCAGAATTAACCCAATATGCATATTATTAACTGCATTATTATATTTAACACCTAATAGATATACTTTTAATTTAATATACCATTAAAAAGATGCATACAATATTATAGTGCACTGTATTCTTCAATACCTTTACATAGGTACTTTATTATTTATAAGTACCGGGTGGCTCGTTTAAGAGAGACCACTATCTTATCTGAGAAACTATAAACGGTACAACAAAAAGTTAAATAGAAACTTTTGTTGAGTTAACTTGAAGTTTTTATTTATTTAATTTTTACATATACAGGGTGGCTTATATTGCAGTGACGGCATTCAACTTCCTTATTTCAAATAACACACCCTATATATTGATACATATTTAGAAAGAGCCCTAAAAGGCAAAGTCAACGATATATAATAGTATTGGGTTTACATGCATCGTTTCGAATTTATTCACGTTTACCTTCAGTATTTACCCTACATTTCAAGTAGCGTATTTCAATGATTTTGCAGATTCTGTTTGGATAGAAAAAATATACATAAATCCTGTACTTCTGCCAAAAGAACTGTTACTGTAAGTTGACAAATCACACAGTGTTGCCATATTTGGCATTTCATTAATTTTCTCGTATTTTTCAAATGCACACCCCTGTATCTTATGTCAGATATGAATGGACCACTCAAAGACAAATTCAACGATATATATCATGCGGTGCCCTCAAGTCACTGTTTCTAAAATATCAGTGGATTATTTGACTCCCCTACCATGTATTTTTAGCTCTCCATATCATATATGTAATATATGTATATATGGAGACTATTAGTTTCATGAAAAAAAAATTTTTTTAATTTCACCGGAAATACTTGTTTTTGGTCATTTTATACATAAATAAGTAGTTTTAAAAAAATGTCTGTCTGTCTGTCAGTCTGTCTGTCTGTCTGTCTGTCTGTCTGTCTGTATGCACGAAAACGCAAAAACCACTTAACAGATTTTAACCAAATTTGGTACAAAAATACTATAGGACATGGCAAGGAGCTGATTAGATTTTGGGAAACATTGAGCGTAGGCAAGAGGTTTAAAAGAGGGTTCAAAAATTTAAAAAAACCATAGTTCTTAAACTTATCCGAAATACTGCATAATTTTTTACGCATTTAATTGAATATAACCTAAAATATTGAACATAAAATATTAGACCACATTGGCGTTCGAAAATAGTGTAAAATGGGGTAAAAAAGATTAAAAAAAAACGTATTTCTTAAAAATAGCAGAAATATTAACTAGTTATTGATAGTTTTGATAGAATATAACCTATAAAATGTGTCATGAATAACTTACTTTCATAGGCGTTCGTAAATAGTGGAAAAGGGGTCAAAACATAAAAAATATATATTTCCTAAACTTATTCGAAATATGGAATAATTTTTCATAGTTGTGATACAATATAAGCTAAAAAATATTCCATAAAAGAATTGGTTCACACAGGCGTTCGAAAATAGTTTAAAAAAAGGGTCAAAAACGAAAAAAAAAACGTTTCCCAAATATACCAGAAAAATTGGCTAATTATATATAGCTTTGATATAAGATAACCTAAAAAATGCAGCATAAAATTTTTATTCACATAGGCGTTGTAAATAGTAGAAAAAGGGGTAAAATAAAAAAAAATTAAAATGTAAAAAATTTTATATTTAACTAGATGAATTGGTGTTAAAAATACACGACAAAAATTAATGTACCATAGGCGTCCGTAAAAATTCTATAAAAGGGTCAGAAAAAATTTGTACCCGTGATAACTCAAAAACCACTTAACGGATTTTAAACACATTTGGTACGAAAATACTACAGGATAATTATAGGTGGTGATTAACATTGAGCGTAGGCAACGGGTTTAAAAGAGGTTTCAAAAATTTAAAAAATCATAGTTCTTAAACTTATCCGAAATATTGAATAATTTTTTATAGTTGTGATAAAATATAACCTCAAAAATGTTACATAAAAGAATTAGTTCACACAGGCGTTCGAAAATAGTGTTAAAAAAGGGTCAAAAACGAAAAAAAAATGTTCCCCAAATATACCAGAAAAATTGGCTAATTATATATAGCTTTGATATAAGATAACCTAAAAAATGCAGCATAAAATTTTTATTTACATAGGCGTTCGTAAATAGTAGAAAAAGGGGTAAAATAAAAAAAATTAAAATGTAAAAATTTTTATATTTAACTAGTTGAGTTGGTGTTAAAAATACACGACACAAATTAATGTTCCATAGGCGTCCGTGAAAATTCTATAAAAGGGTCAGAAAAAATTTGTATCCGTGATAACTCAAAAACCACTTAACGGATTTTAACCACATTTGGTACGAAAATACTACAGGCTATTTATAGGTGGTGATTAACATTGAGCGTAGGCAAGGGGTTTAAAAGAGGGTTCAAAAATTAAAAAAATTATAGTTCTTAAACTTATCCGAAATATTGAATAATTTTTTATAGGTGTGATAGAATATAACCTAAAAAATGTTACATAAAAGAATTAGTTCACATAGGCGTTCGAAAATAGTCTTAAAAAAAGAGTCAAAAACGAAATAAAAATGTTTCCCAAATATACCAGAAAAATTGGCTAATTATATATAGCTTTCATATAAGATAACCTAAAAAATGCAGCATAAAACTTTTATTTACATAGGCGTTCGTAAATAGTAAAAAAAAGGGGTAAAATGAAAAAAAAATTAAAATGTAAAAAATTTTATATTTAACTAGTTGAATTGGTGTTAAAAATACACGACAAAAATTAATGTTCCATAAGCGTCCGTGAAAATTCTATAAAAGGGTCAGGAAAAAATTGTATCCGTGATAACTCAAAAACCACTTAATGGATAACCTACAACATGCAGCATAACAATTTTGTTTACATAGGCGTTCGTAAATAGTAGAAAAGGGGGCAAAATAAATTTTATAATAAAACTAAAAAAAAATCAATTATTTTGCGTACAAGAATTTGGCCTAGATCTGAAATATAAAATATCTGCGTATAAATAGTGCCTCCAAAGAGAAGAAAAAGGCACAAAACCCGATACAAAAAAAAAAAAAAATAGCTGATGTCTAAAACAAAACAAAAATTTAGATAAATGACAAAAAGGTCATAAAATTATTACTTTTACACTTAAATATGGAGAGCTATTCGTGCCTCGAGGGCAACAGCTAGTTGTACTTTGCCCAGGGCAATGAAGTCTCATTGAGTGGCTGCTTCAGTTTTCCAAACAAGTCTAGTAAAGTATTAAACATATTCGAGATAATAAATAATTAAATAATATGCACTGCATTAACCTGATTAGGCTAGGCCAATTAATGTGGACATTGTTATGACGTATGCAAATAAATGTACATTTTAGAGATTCCTAATATTCTCATTCTTGAAAGAATCAACCACATGTGTGGTCCAAATCTTTTGTTGTTATTATTTCGATAAAATTTCAGTTCATTACTATATAATTTTTTAAAGATTACGTCTCTTTTTAACAACTGCCATTCAGTTGGTCGTATAATTTCATCCTATCAGCCCAAGTTTATGAGAGATCATAACATTTTTGTCGTATCAAAGAGCTCTGATAATTTATGTTGTTCTGCTATTATTATTAGGTATATTTTTATAGCTTTCATTTTGTTTATTTCGTGTTTATTATTTTATTATAATCCTGAATAAATTAATGCTTATTTGGTTGACCTAAAACGTTATGTTCACTTAATAACTCAGTCACTGAGGTGAAGATAAAACTACAAGTTTCGCCCACATTGGTGACCGTGGTTAGGAACAAAAATTACCGTTTATGCATGACGATATCTCTGTTCTGGTTCAGATTGTATTTACCTATCCATCATATCTTAAAACAAGTAGATCGAGTCGTGGGTTGTAGGGCAATGTTTTTGAATCAAACACTCAAATTTAGATTCAGCGACGTTTCGCGGATATATTTCCGCTTTTTCAAGCTACAACGGAGTAAAAACAGGCTATAACATGATTATTTTACGTTAAAACTATTACAAACATTAACAATAATTATCAGCTTCACAATACATTCACAATACACATTAAAATTTACAATTCTACATATATTTCTCCTCCCTTCACTCTCCCAAATTAGTAAATTCTATTACCTTCCTCCACTTAGAGTGTATATGTAATCAAATTATGTATAATTTCCATGGAGTAGTATATACATCAGTTCTTAAATACTAATAGTTGGCATTAACAGCATTAAACAATTTTATTTAGAGGAAAGGTGAAAGAATGAAGTTAAAATATAAAACATAGCAACAAAACCGCATAAATAAAAACGTGTACAGATATACTAAAACTATCATAATACGAGGGAGTGTATATATTAGTGCTAGGGTGGATTCTTGTGGTTCTTATATTTATCCAATAAATTAATATACGCATTGCTCAATTTCTGAGTATCTGTCCTTAAATTAACAGAGTCATGCAGTTTTATTTGGATCATTTCGCTAACATTACGTTTATTCCAATTAGTCTCTTTATCGAGAACCCTGACGTCGTCAAACTTGAAAATATGACCATTCTCAAAGTGATGTAGTGCCAGCGCTGTTTTTTCACCTTTGTATTGATTTCTGTTTGCACAGTCAGACTTGTGTTGTCCAATTCTGCTGCTCAAGTACTGTCTAGTCTGTCCCACGTACCACCTACCACACTCACAAGGAACACCATATACCAGTCCTGATTGCTTAGCCAACGGAATTTGATCTTTTATTGTAGAGAATAGACTGTTTGTTGTCTTCAAATTATAGAAAGCCAGTTTGATATTCGTGTCTCTGAAAACTCTTTGGATGTTGTAGGATAGACCTTCGATGTATGGAAACTTAATATATAAATGTTCCTGAGGACCTGTTTGAGAACTTGAATTGTATGTATTTCTGGCGTTATGTGTGTTTATACATCTATTGATAAAGGCTAGAGGATAGTTGTTTTGCTTTAGAATATCTTTAATCCGGTTAATATTTTCATTATGAAATCTGCTATCACTCAACCTTGAAGATCTGTTCAGTAAGCCCTTAATAGTTGCTATTTTTTGTTTAATGGGGTGATTAGATCTATAATTTAAAATTCTGTCGGAGCTAGTTGATTTTCTATACCAGTCCGTAGAGAGACTTCCGTCATGATTTCTAATGACCAAAACATCTAAAAATGGCAGACATTTATTGTTTTCAAACTCCACCGTGAACTGTAACTTAGCATGATAATTGTTAAAGTACTGGGCAATCTTATCCCCGAAATTTTTTAGGAATTGCTAGAATTGTGTCATCAACATAAACTGCTACTAAAGGAGTTACAAATGGTAAGGCTCTCAAAACGTTTACAAGTAAGTCATTCATTACCAGATTCGCTAGGACAGGACTGGCTGGATTGCCCATGGCACTACCATCTAACTGTAAGTATATATTATTCTTATATGTAAAATAACTTGATTCGAAACAGAACAAGATGACATCTATTAAAATATGTTTAGGTAAGAGAGTGTAGGCTGAAATATGTCGCCAATTTTTATTTATTATATCTATGACTAGAGCTTTAGGAATATTAGTGAATAAAGACTTCACGTCCAAAGAAACCAACATGTAATCTTCAGGCAGCTTCACAGTGCTCAACGCAGAAACAAAATCAAATGAGTTTTTTATATTATATAGAAAAGTTGTCGTAATTGGTGACAATATTTCGTTAAGCAATGAAGCAATGTTGTAACACGGGGAATTCACGCAACTGACAACTGGACGCAAACTAGGTGAAACCTTATGAGTTTTCCTAAGACCATATATCTTAGGCGTAACAGCATTGTGACATTTTAGTGCTTTTACGCGGTTGTCGTTTATCTGACCGTACTCATTTATAACAGAAATCAATTTATTGGCTTTAGTTTGATATTTTAAAGTTGGATCACTCTTTGACTCCTTGTAGATCCCAACATCTGACAACAATGTCATCATGAGCTCATTGTATTCCTGTTGGTACATGATCACCGTGGAATTACCCTTGTCAGACCTAGATAGAATCACGTCAGAGTTCTCTCTCAGAAAACGTTTTGTTTTGGTGTAAAATGTTTCGAACACTTTGTGTTTTTTGTTCACAGGTTCGCTTTTATTGTAAAAGTTGTTTACAGTATTAACAATTTGTGATCTAATCAAATTTACATCCTGATTATTAAGAAAAAGAGGAAACGACAGACAATGTTCAATATCTTTAATTAGTGTGGGTATAGGGAGTTCTGAGTTTTTTATAGGTAAACCGAATTTTGGACCCAAGCTCATTATATATTTGACTTCCGTAGGAATGTCAATATTAGTGTAATTATATAAACACTTTTCTTGGATCTGTACATCAAATGACGACTGGGATAGTTTAAGATGTTTTATTTTCTTTAAGTTTATTTTTTTGATTTTTTCAAATTCTAAATTGTATCGCAAGTTCTGAGCATTCATCGTATTTAAAAATATTTCTGCAGATACTACGTCTTCAAAACTATGTCGTACTGTATTAATGTCTTTCGAAATTTCCCTCAGTTTCCAAAAAGTGATGTCAATTTCTAAATTAAGTATAGCTTTCTTAAACTTATAAAGCAATCTATCAATTTTACACTGAAATGGATGAGAATCCACTTGCAAACTATACACGCACCTCACGTCATTTAATATATGTTTAGGAAATACATCGTTAGTTCGACATTGTAAAAGAAAAATCTTACGATTCTTTAGTCTTGCCAATTTTATCGTCAAGTTGGACCATCTCTTAAGTAACTGCCATGTTCTTTCTCCATACAATACAAAGGTGAAAAAACAGCGCTGGCACTACATCACTTTGAGAATGGTCATATTTTCAAGTTTGACGACGTCAGGGTTCTCGATAAAGAGACTAATTGGAATAAACGTAATGTTAGCGAAATGATCCAAATAAAACTGCATGACTCTGTTAATTTAAGGACAGATACTCAGAAATTGAGCAATGCGTATATTAATTTATTGGATAAATATAAGAACCACAAGAATCCACCCTAGCACTAATATATACACTCCCTCGTATTATGATAGTTTTAGTATATCTGTACACGTTTTTATTTATGCGGTTTTGTTGCTATGTTTTATATTTTAACTTCATTCTTTCACCTTTCCTCTAAATAAAATTGTTTAATGCTGTTAATGCCAACTATTAGTATTTAAGAACTGATGTATATACTACTCCATGGAAATTATACATAATTTGATTACATATACACTCTAAGTGGAGGAAGGTAATAGAATTTACTAATTTGGGAGAGTGAAGGGAGGAGAAATATATGTAGAATTGTAAATTTTAATGTGTATTGTGAATGTATTGTGAAGCTGATAATTATTGTTAATGTTTGTAATAGTTTTAACGTAAAATAATCATGTTATAGCCTGTTTTTACTCCGTTGTAGCTTGAAAAAGCGGAAATATATCCGCGAAACGTCGCTGAATCTAAATTTGAGTGTTTGATTCAAAAACATTGCCCTACAACCCACGACTCGATCTACTTATATAAAATAAAGGGCACGAAATTAAGTCATGAATATCTTAAAACATTAAAGATAATAGGCGACAGCTTCATTTGAGAGGATTCGTATTTTGTACCTTCGTTTTGGCAACACTGTTTTTGGCAGCTCAGCTGTTTTCGTGTAACATGTTACTGTTAAACATGTTCAGTTTGGTAATTTAACCATGAATCGACTTACAAACAAACAACTCTTGCGGATTATTGAATTTTATTAACCAAATTCATGCTCGGTTAAGAAAGTGCATCATGCACTTCTTCCATTTTATGGTCAGTTTGGGCGACCTTCTGCGGCGCCTATTCGGAATCTTGCGCAAGGATTTGAGTGTAAAACCTTTTAAAATACAGCTGGTGCAAGAAATGAAGCCACACAACCTACCACAACGGCTAACTTTTGGTGAGTGGGCGCTGGCAAAGCTGGATGAAGATCCACTTTTTTATCGGAAAATTGTGTTCAGCGACAAAGCTCATTTCTGGTTGAATGGATACGTGAACAAGCAAAATTTCCGTAATTGGTGTGAAGAGCAGCCAGAAGCATTGCAAGAACTGCCAATTGATCCCGAAAAATGCACTGTTTGGTGTGGATTATGGGCCGGAGGCATGATTGGACCGTACTTTTTCAAAGACGACGAAGACAGGAACGTTACTGTGAATGGCGACCGCTACCGTGCGATGATTACCAATTTTTTTTGTTCAAAATGAAAGAGCTGGACTTGGCTGACATGTGGTTTCAGCAAGACGGTGCCACATGCCACACAGCAGGCGAAACAATGGCCGAATTGAGAAGTGAGTTCGCTGAACAGTTTATTTCACATTTGGGACCGGTCAATTGGCCGCCTAGATCTTGCGATTTAACGCCGCTAGACTATTTTTTGTTATATTAAGGCTCATATCTATAGGGACAAGCCCGCAACGGTTGACGGACGTGAGATACCGGCCGATATGTTGGAGAGACTATGTCAAAATTATTGGACCCAGCGTATTAACTATTTGAGGCCTAGCCGCGGTTAAGATTTACATGAAATCATCCTCAAACATTGTTTTATGTGTTTTTTTTTTTAATAAAATCCGAACGTTCTTAAAAAACACCCCTTACTTATAAATTAGCTCTGACTGAAAAAGGTCCAGTAAGTCAACTATGGATTGGCCAGAGAAATACTGAATAATAATTCCCGGACGAACCTCGCCATGTTCATAATCTGTAGCTGGAAACAACAGTTAGTGAAACTGGCGTTTTGTTTTTTGTATTATTCTCTAAAGATATTCAGTTTTTATTTTCTTGAGGAGACCTCAAATGTATCTATTACGTTTTCTGTAAGTAATGCAATCGAATGCTGACCATATTTTATGAAAAGATAAATCGTTGTTGTGAGAATAGTCAATTAATAAAAGGGTTAGTAATTTCATGCAATTTGTTATCAACCTTGAATGCAAGAAGTTGAATTTTTAATTACAGAACATGGCGGGTTATGTAGTTACTTCTGTGGTATACAAAATAAACCATTATCTGGTCCGGTAGCGCATCCAGCTAACTAATATTTCTGAGAAATATGTCTGAAATTTTTTTTACACTCATTAGAGTTAATAGGATCGAACATTAATTTTCTATATGAAAAGGACCATGTTGATTGGAGTTTTACGCATATAAATATTTTTTGTATTGTATTAATTTCACTTGTATCATCTACATAATATGTAGGTACTAACAAAGAATATAAAAAAATCATCTGTATCAAAATCTCACTGATCACAGAGTGATCAGAATATTCAATTAATATTAAATGCAGGCATGTCTATACATCGACGGCGTCACGACCAAAAAGGCGTAAAAGGCAGGAAACTAAAAAAACGTAAATTACACAGGCCAACACACATTTTGGTGCCTGCGATTTTTTAACTGTTCCTGAGTAATTTTTGGATGCAGAATGTAAAAAGGTTCTCAGATTTTGTCTATCAGATCTAGGTTTTGAGATTTTTTAAAAAATTGTGTATATAATTTACGTTATAACTGTTATAATATATAATATTACTATTGACAGTTAAAAAAAACAAAGACACATGGATTTAAGTATTTATTGAAAAAACTTAATTTACATAATTACATTAGTCACTAATCACATAAAAATTTTCTTTTATACGATTTTCTAGAATGGAGTTTACTAGGGCAGTCTCGCTGAAGGCTCCAGCAGTAGTCCGCCATCATGTGGCTATCCCATCGTCCTTGATAACGATCTTCCATAGTTTTAATATCCTGGTGGAATCTTTCCCCCTGTTCTTCACTACAATCACCTAAGTTTTCTGGAAAACGCTCTAGGTGGCTGTGGAGGTAGTGAACTTTTATACTCATGTTACAGCCGAGAATATTAAAATTTGAAAGCATAGTTTCCACTAATTCTACGTAATTGTCTGCTTTATGATTGCCAAGAAAATTTTGTACTACTTGAACAAATGAACTCCAAGCGTGAGATTCAGTCTCGTTCATTGATGTGGTGAATTGTGGATCTTTAACAAGTTGCCTTATTTGAGGACCATCAAATATACCAGCTTTTAGTTTTTCCGTGCTAATGCCAGGAAATTTACGTGACAAATACCCAAAACAATTTCCATCTCGATTTAAGGCCTTCACAAATTGCTTCATTAGGCCTAGCTTGATATGCAAGGGCGGAAGTAAGATTTTTTCTCTTGAAACCAAAGGTCCGTTGATCACGTTTTGTATTCCTTGAATCATGACATCTCTTGAAGGCCAATTTTTGTTAACCCAGTGCTCATTTTTAGCTCTGCTGTCCCAAAGGCACAAAAAACAAGGATATTTTGTATAACCACTCTGCTGTCCAAGGAGGAAGTTAATCATTTTTAAATCAACACAAATTGACCACTGATGTTCTTCGTATTTAATTTTTCTCAAAACTAATGCTATTGTTTCATATTCTTCCTTCATGGTAGTAGAATGACCAATAGGAATTGAGCCATATTTGTTACCGTTATGTAAAAGAACACATTTTAAACTACGTTTTGAACTGTCAATAAAAAGGCGCCAATCATCTGGAGTGTATTCAGGCAAACCCATTTTTTCTAAGAGCCCTTTTATATTGTTACAGAATACCAAGTCATTTTCCTGAGTGAAAAAAGGCAGCAGATCCTTATCTCTTTTACGATAAAATGTAATATTAGTACCTCGACAAAGTAGATTTTTTTCTTTTAATCTGGATGCAAGTAATTCAGCGGATTCCTTTGAGAGATTCAGGTCTCTTATAAGATCGTTTAGTTCTTCTTGATTGAAACACTGCGGAGTTGCTAAATCTGCTTCAAAATCGCTGTCGTTTTCTGATTGAATTCTTTTAACTTCGTCAGACGTTGATGTTTCTGTATCATCTTCTGTCAGTTTGGGTAGACTGCTGAATGATGGAACGGGTATTTCTTCCGAATGCACTACAGGCCTTCTTGCAGAATTTAGATCAGGATATGTCCATTTGTGTCTATTGTTTCTATTTATGCCTTTAATATTAACGAGACAAAAATAGCAGTCGTCATGATGGTTCCGCGGTTCTCTCCAAACCATTGGTACACCAAACTTTAGGCACTTCCTCTTTCCAGTTGTCCACTGTCGCAAATGTTCAACACATGTTTTACATATGAAATGTGGGGCCCAAGATTTATCTTGATCTCCTAAATGAACGCCAAAATAGGCAAGATAAGCTCTTTTCACAAAGTCAGAAATCCTTTTTCTGCTCTCTTTCAAAGTGTATTCACCACACACATAACAAAAAACATCGGGATGATTTACACAGGTACGTCTGCTTGTGGATGTCATTGTTTCAGTTTAGTGTCTTGATACTACAAAACGACCAAAATTTACACAAAATGATAGCACAACTTTACTTGGGAAAACTCAGTAATATACTAAATCAAGTACAGCCAAGCAGGTATAGAAGGATCGGGTCATAGGCAATTACAGGTATAAAAGTAAGTAAGAGCATTGTATTGAGTAGTTCCTAGTATAGGAACATTGGGTCAGGGACAATTCCAGGTATCCATTTGGCTAATTAGATTCTGGGAAATTCCTATTTTGACGATTAAGTACATATTTATCTCTTTATTTGTTGTCCTTTATCAGAAAAAAATATAGCATTTAACCTGTAACGTGTATCTCAAAAACTAGAGCTGATAGAAAAAATCTGGTGGCATTTTTGGAATCAGCACATTAAAAACATCTAAAATCAGATGTTAGATTTCTGGCACCAAATTTTTTTTTTCATTTTGTTGGCCTGTGTTATCGCTATTTTGTTAATATTTTTTTACATTTTTGAATTGTAAAAATAAATTATTTCCGTTCTATTAAATATCAGTATGTGTCTCACAATCGCTACCAGTCTCATACGTATACAGGATCTTCTGGGGTTCCTCAGGCATCAAACCTCGGACCACTATTTTTTTTTTGTTATTTATTAATGACCTGGAGATTGGACTGGATTGTGATCGGCTAATGTTTGTGGATGACCTTAAATTGTATTCTTCCGTTGATAGTATTACTGACTGTACTAATCTTCAGTACAATTTGCAACTCGTACATCAATGGTGCTTACTAAACAAACTTTCGCTGAATCCATGCAGTGCAAATATATCAGTTTTACGAGGAGGAGGGCGATCATTAATTACACTTATTCCATTGATCGGGTGCAATTATCACGGTGGGAATCTGTCACTGATTCAAAGTTTACGTTTATTGAGCATATCAGTAAAGTGGTACTTGAGGCGGGTAGAACGTATGGTTTTCTGGTTAGGAATTGCAAGAAGTTTAAAAACACAGATGCTCTTAAAACGCTGCACTTTGCCTATGTGCGCTCCAAGCTTGAATATGGCTCGAAAAGTTGCTGAGGTTTTAAATGTCGCATTCTTAAGGACAATTTGTTCTATCCATACCACATCCAACGCGTTCAAGCACTTATTCTTGGTGATTTTCCTCCACTGATGTTGATTTTATTTACGCATATTTGTTCAATAATTTTACATGTTTCGAGAAGTATTATTTTCATCATCATTGTATAATCACACAATATAGAAAGCTTATAGATAATAATATTAATTCTGAAAAAATTGGTAATATGCTAAAATCACAAACTAATGCGTGGCTGGTGAGGTTCACTTACCTGTTGAAAAAAAGAAGAAAAAATAAACACTTTTGCTTTTTAAAACATACTTCTAAACATAAATAAATAAATAATATTTTTAAAAATTTTCACACTGTCATAATGTTCTGCTTTTCCATTTCCTTCTCGGATTTAAATTGACGTTGAATTTTTTCGATTTCCAACTCATCGGTTGACACTGAGGATATCCCGACAATCCATCAGTATTCTAGTTGCAACCTGACCCAAATATTAAACAAAATAATGAGAGCAGGGGGTGTATTCACGAATCACGCATGAGAGTCTCTCATGCGACATATTATGTCGAACGGTTAGCTAAAACCGTGTTCTTGAAAATCATGCGAATCTTTTTCTCGCATGCACATAAAAGGAAGTGACAAGCTTGTAAATGTGATTTATTTGACTTATTTGTTACATAAATTTCACTGTGACATCGCGCTGTTCGGTTAATTTAATCCAAACAAAGATATTATTTTGGTTTAATTTACTTATCGCCTGGCGAACATATGGCTGTATTAATTCAACTACATTTTTTGCTAATTGCATCCGACATTTCTATTGCCGCAAGGAAATCAATTTCTACGTATTCTCCCATTTTAGAATGATAAAAATAAATTTTAAATACTTATTTGCAAATCATAAAGTTGTATTGGCGTTAGATTCTGACAGTTTATTTGTGCGACATTGAAATGTGAACTCATTTGCACCACTCGACATTACATATATATGTTATTAGAATTGACATTTCTATATTTGTGTCGACATTTGATAATGTCGCATGCGACATTCTATAATCGTGATTCGAGAATAGTCCCCCCAGCAACAGTTTTAAATCCTCTGCGACTAAGCATTAGATATTTGAGATCAGTAAATGTTTGACAGTTCTCAAGTTGAATTTCAGATTGTCTACCGATAATCAACCCCGCGTTTCGTGGGAAACTACGTAATTTGCATTTTCGAATGTTTCGAATAATAATGGACCCAAATTATAGCCTTGGGGAACTCTCGATGTCGTTCAATCATCTAAGCTATTGAATCCAAACCAATAGATATTTTACATCTGCCGTATTTAATTCCAAATCTGACGCATGGCGGCGCTACCATTTAAGTCATATTTGTTTCAAATTCCAATTTACTTTTTAGGACAATTTTGAGAAATAGCAGGTTTTCCTAACGAAGTCAATTTTAGTAGTTTGACTTACGTAACTCGCTATAACTAATGTTATTGATGCAATTGATCACTCCCGAGAGTACATAATTGATGTATTAACTTTGTGTCTTTTTCTCATTTTCAAGAAAATTATTATTTAGAATGCTTTGTAGAAGAATCGACCAATCAATATTACGACTTAATTACTCACGTTTATAGAAGTAAAATGGAGGCTAAAGGTGGTGATGTTGACATTTGACATACAAAGTGTATGACAGATGACTGATCAACCAATTAACATACATTCCTAATGAATCATGTGTAAAAAACATAATTCATTAATTAAAGTCAGTAAAAAATTGTTTTTTCATAATGACGAAAGCTATCACTCACACCCAAGAGCTGTTGCCGTTGTGCAGTTTGTCCATGTCATACTCAAAGAAGTTACGAGCTTATCTGTTATGTCTATAACTGGTTGTATATCACAATACTAAGAAGTGTGCGTAAAATGGTTTCAAATTTATTTTTCTTAGAAATATACCAAAATTTCAAAGGAAACACATGAATAATTCGAGGAATTCTTGTGTATAGTTAAGTTCCTTGAACTGCTATCAAATTTTCTAGAAATAGAAGCTTATTTGTGCATCTTATAAATGTTTCAGAACGCTTTATTGCTTATTCTGACTTGGTTTGGATATACGCTGGACATACTGTCTTATTATTCGTTCCGTTGCCGCAAAAAAAACACTCACAACAATGATACTGCTACCGAGTCATTAATTAATTTAAGATCAACCGTATCGAAGATGGCTTTGCAGCAGAGGACCAATAAAATTGCAGTATTTTAAATGGTATTAAAATAAAATGCTAAAAAGTTTTTATAACATTATAATGTCGTTAAACGAGTGAACAACGATTAAATTGGTTCCACCCACCATGAAGAGTATCCTCACATTGAATCCAATACAGGGTGTGCAATATAGACATTATTTAACGGATTTTAACCAAATTTGGCACCACAATACTATGCAGAAAAACGGTAGGTATAACTAGGTAATTAATGAAATAATATATTCATAATCACTTATTATAAAGATATGAGCAGTATCGACCTTGAAATAAATGCAATTACTTCAAATAAACAATAAATAATAATTTCGTATGTATCCAGACTGCAGAGACAAGGTTATACAACAGTAATTAAGAGATTTGTTATCCTAAGCCTACTAAGGCGTAGACGTTCGGTAATTACTTTTTTATATACAAAAATGTGGTAACTACGTTCTAAGTCTGCTTCGCAAATATTACTTTTTTCTTAAACAGTGGTAACATTTATATTTATAATTGAATTAATTCTATGCCCAGGAGAATTTTTGTTAAAAATGGCTCTTGCCATTTGCTAATATCATTGGTATTAAATTTAATAAAATTTGATGCATTTTGTAAGCTGCAAGAGTTTCAAATAGAATAGAAAGTTCTTGTTCAGGCTAGTGTGTTTCACTAGCGGCGCATCCCCGAATCAGTTTGCGTAGGAAAGGCGAAGAAAGCGAAACTATCTATTGTGAAATAAAGTAACATCCGTGAGAAGAATGTTTACAAATCTAAATTCACCGATGAGCATCTTATCAATAATTCGTAAAATTGATCCACAACTACAAACTACTGTCGATGGAAAATCATAATTTGTTTTACTGTGATTAGTGGGATTCATTTCTATTATTTGCTAGTTATTAATATGGTTAAGCTTAGATACGTAAGTTATGTTTTTTGAATCATCATTTCTGTCGTTAAGTTTTTACCCTGGAAGTAAATAAAACCGAGTAATTATCATTCTGTGTTTTCTTCTTCAACTTATCACCGCATTGATGACACTAGTCTTAAGCTATCGCGGGCTAGATTTGACTTGCGGGTCGTAGTTTAGAGACCCCTGTGCTAGATGCATAGTTTATTTTTACATTCAGTTACTAAATGTAATTTTAAACGTGAAATATTTATGATCCATTTTACTTTTTCAGCGTTCAAATAGTCAATTGTTTTAAATCCGATCTTCACTTCAGCGGTGCTGACAAATTCCGTTAATTAACTGAGATAGCCATGAGCAAGCTCAAATAAACTTATTTATTTTTTATTTATTTAATTCGACCCATAATTCGCCAGTCTAATGTCACTCAAAAGTGTTATAATATAGTAACAGGTCAAAAATATACATAACTGATTAATACTTTAATAACACTTTTAGATAAATGTTATTGTTAATTAAATTTAACGCAACAGCAAACTTTGCAAAAGTGTATTTAAATTTGTATTTCATTATATTAAGAATTTTTAATGCCACGTTGAAAGCCGCGCCAAGCTGTCTCATTTTGAAATCATTCATATATTTGGAAAACTACTTTAGTTATTTGTTTGTGTATTTGGCTTTCGAAACTAAGTAGTTTATTAGTCATAGATTTTTATAAAAGCTTAGATTTTGTTTTTAGATGCCCTTATATGTTCAGTTTGCATGTCTTAAGAAAGTCAATCATTAAATCGTAGACGGTTTTCTTATGGCTGGCAATCAGTTGAACTAAGTTTATGGGTAATTGAAATCCTTGGTCAATAATATGTTTAAGGAAATTATTAATTACATTTTTGTTATTGTCGCAAGAGAAAAAAATATGGTTTTAATTCCTATTTTATATAAATGTGCTGGAAAACAGCCATGATTTAACATGAATCTTGTAATTGTTGACGAGTAATTTCTACTGATATTAAAGCAGAAAATATGTGGTATTTCTTTTTTGTTCGGTAAACTGGCGTGTATTTTAAAATAGTGGTTATTGGAAGACGCAACGTAGTACCTCCAACTTTTTCCCAACATTCAAAAATATTTCTCTTAAAGAACTGCATTAGACACAAAAACCCTGGATATATTAGGGATATGATATGCAGATTTTGCTGCTTTATCTACGATTTGGTTTAGACCAAACAAAGTTCACATTGCCGTAGTTACGAAATTCGCATAAATAGGATTTTATGTTTATCATAATTAGCTTATTTTTGAAATATTTATGCACTGGGGCTTGAATGGCCTTGAGAACTGATTGAGAATCTGTTATAAATGTTAGATTATGGAACTTGTGAGTTTTTGCTCAACAAAGTGCTGATTCTTATTGCACTTACTCCAAAATTTCAAAAATGACCAAAATCATGAACGTATGCACTATTAAGTGTAAATTAATATTTAAGAAGGTGCGTATAGCAAAAAACATATTTTGAAATTCGCACGTCAAAAACGCAACTATATAGTAGGCTATTTATACTGTATACACATACCAAAATGTTACGTAACAAACACCAAAGTAAATCTACAACTAGTGCCTAGCTAACGCACGGCATGTTTTGTAACAGAAATTTTTAATAATAAATAGGGTTTAAGTGACTTCAAAATATAAAACTATTAATAAGTATACCTGTGTGCATTCGTGTTAAAAATGTAATCCGACCTATATCTATCTGTCTTATTTATCAAAGTAGTTTCAGTATTGGTTTGAAATTAAAATAATACTGCACCGCCGCCGTGTTTGTTTATCAATTTAACAATAAACCAGTATTTTCTCGATTTGGTTTTATTGCAATAAGAAAGTTATTTTTTTAACGGGAACATTTAAAAAGATTTTTAAACATTTACAATTAGTATGTGCATGTAAATATTAATATTTGTTTTATAGGTACTTGTGTGTGTAATCCTATTTTCGTGACTTGAATCAATAATTTCCATCATATAGACATAGGTAAGTAAATTACTACTACTATTTTTATTATATTTTACAACGGGGCGATTTTTATTCTACGGAAGAAAACATATATAGGGGTAGAAAATAAAATTGCAATTTATTGGGGAGCTTATATGACGCTATAAATATATCAAAGTTATTAAGTTCCTCCTCTTCATGTTATAGAAACATTTTTCTTTATAATCAGTTAGTAGAATTCCATAAAAGGGTCTTTTTTATGTCATTAGAGTCCTGAACCTAAGTTTCAGCTCCAGGAACAATTTGAGTCAGCACACGATCTGTTGTAGAACATGTCACGACTAAGAATATCTTTACCACTAAATTCCATCTCCACCTTTACGTGGAAGTAAAACCACCCCCTTGTATATAAGCCTAATTTTATTCAGTATAGCATAGGAGCTTACGTCAAGGTCATGAAAATTTACTATTGGACCTTCTCACCTAGATTTTTCAAGTTTAAATTGTCTAAACAAAACATGATTCATTGAATTGAAATGATACTACGTCTACTCCACAAATCAACGTTTTATATTTGTCAACTACAATACATGTTTCGAGAAATTGTGTTCTCATCATCAGTGGCACGACATTCATACAGATTTACAGTTAAATTTATCTTGTATTATCAAATATAGGTTCTGAAAATTAGTGTAAAATATTTCCTTAACAATTCTTTGGTCTGTTTTACGCAACATTTGTTGAAAAAGAAAGAAATATATTTCTTTAACATTATTATGTACACAATTATGTACACATCGTTCTTGTTGCTTTTTTGCATTTTTTACGCATAATATAAAGAATTTTTAAAAGGGATTTAGATTCATTTAGAACAAACTATAAATTTATGTATTATCAGACTTGTAAAATGGCGATTAATATTTCGATGTGTGACTAGTGAATAAAAGATGATCTTTTTTAGGGCACATGACTGAATTTCTAAAACTGAATATTGTCTTCAAGGACATGAAAAGAAAATATCAAAAAGTACCTAATAATATGTTTCGATTAAACGACTCACGAACTTTAGTAACTACAACTCCTAATTGAGTTTCGTTGGATGATATCAATAGTTCTTATTATTTGGGATATTATTTTCATCAATAATTACAAAAGTTTTGCACTTTGCCCATGCGTTCTCAATTACGGGTTTTGGGTTTGAGATTGTTAACACCATGGAATTGATGTCAACAAAATGCACCTATACTCCTTAACAAAAGAACCATCATCTATGTCATCAAAAGCCAAATACCTATAGACCTTCTTCCTACGAACTGATAGTGACTTATTTTTGGGTTTTTTTTCTAAAATTTTCAGTTGAAAATCCTTGTTTATTTATTCCGTCAATTAAATTGTTATGGGCACCTATCAGACATTTACTGTTGAGCCTCTTTGTTTTAAAATTTTAAACGGAAAATGATTTATGTTTGTTTATTAGCAAAATTAATGTTCCCTTGACCTGCACGTGAGTTCTGTAAAATATAATACATAACTAGTGGTATTGTAAGATATATGTAAATCGTATACAAAACCTGTTTTGCAATTGTTATTATCGCTTAAGTATTTATTTAGTTTTTTCAGACTTTTAAACGTAAAAATTCTATTCTTCCTTTAGAATTTAAAATGGTTTTGGTTTAGGACGAACTGAAAAAGTATTGATCGTTTATTCTTGGCGCCGTTTTCAATATGAACCTCGGTGATTGTTCTATAAACCATTTCAAATAGAAGTTTTATTATTTCTAAACTATAAATAGAATACTACATGTCAGGAGTTAGGAAATTTAGGCCGTATTCTTTGACAAAGCATCGGCTAAACATAATCTAAAATGGTAAATATAAATATTGAACTGTTATCAATCTTCTTTATTAGGATTTTTTTAGAATACATCAATGCAAACTATAATATTTCGGTGTAGAAAATTTGAGAACATCAAATCTTTTGACAGTTTTCTCAATTTCCTTGTTAACCTTATTTTAACAGTTATTAAAGAAAAAAAATCTGTTGAAATAAGTCATTTCGAACCCAAATTAAGTAATATAGGCTGCAAAAAAACGAAGTTGATGATGGTTTTTCTAAAACGAAACGTCGGTAGTGAAAATTTGTAAACGCTATCATATTTTCTTCAAAAAGTAACAATTAGAAAGTGCTTTAATTTTTTTATATCTGTAAAAAAATCTTTTTTTAAAAAATTCTCGAAAACGGCTAAAGTTAGTTTGAAAACACCATTTAAAAGGTGTTGAAACTTTTCTCTAATTTAACGGATATTGTAACTCCTACCGTTTCCAAGATTCCAATGCTATCCCATTCCTATCTTGGACACAGGGAATACCCTGTATAAAATAATGAGTAGGTATTGGTGAAAACTAAATTTAACTTTAGTTTAACTCATAATATTAGTATTCAGATGTTCGTGTACATTTGCCCATTCGATTTTGTGATGTATTTAAATTAGCTGGCTCTGTCAACGTACATTCATACATTATTTTAATTACGGATCTGGCTCTGTTCCAATTATGTGTGCTCATGCAAACAATAGGAAATTTGGTTTAGGTGTACGTTAGACAGCTTTTTGTACAGCTCAGTGTATTTTGTGTTGCCTAACTGTAGCTGTCATAAAACAATACACACATATATAATTTTTGCCATACAATAATATGTTATACAGGGGTTCAGTAATTAATTAAAGTTTTGTAAGCAGTAAACGGATGTAATTAAAATAATTCTTGATTTTCCACGTATTAGAATCGTAGTTCTTTCATAACGTAAGTTTAAGTAGTAGGTATTTCAGAAATGCATTATGTTTTATATTTTTGCATTGGTATACGCGGTGTGGTTATACATATTATACCTACATAAATGGTAATAAAGAAAATAGTAAAAATAAAATTGACTTTTGATGTAATAGAAAGTGTAAGTATTTTCATAATATACTTAGCTGAGAAAAAATTCCAACATCTAGATACTATTATATGACTATATTAAATATGTATTTATAAATAAAAAATAATTTAATTCTAATTAGATACATTAATATCAGTAGGTATTGCACGAGGTGTAATTATCATTTATAATAGCTACTATTAAAAATGATAAATGTTATAATTTCTCTACGTAAGAACCATCTCAAATTAGACAAAAATGTAAATAATCGAAATACTTTTATTTAAATTAAGCTTATTTTTTTTTTTTATAATAATGTGGTTACCTAATGAATAGTTGTAAAATCACTTTTCTCATATAACGTCAATGCTCACTTAACGTCTAAACATGGTTCTATCAACATACGCAATATTCATGGATAATTTAAATTTTTATTTATAAAAAATTGACGTAAATGTTTTATAATGATGTCTTGAAGTAATAGATAGATACTAATAATTATTATCATATAGTCAGTTGAAAAACTCATGGCGACCACCTTTGCATTGGATTTGTCGCTCAATGTGCGGTGAGATGTGTACTGTTGGTTTTAAATTTATCTGGGTATATATATCGTTGCGCGTAAAGGCAGGTCGATGTTGTGCACGACTATCAAGAAATTGTGCAATTTCCTAACCTAACCTAATCCTCCATAGCGTTTAACATCAGCTGAATATTTATCGTAAAATATTCACACAGTCTCAACAATATCATTATGCTAGCATTTTTTATACTTCTTGTTGCTATATACAACAATTATTTAATAAAACCTTTAAGTTTCAAGAAATATGCATTTGTTGCTAAAATGCAATCTCACAAATATTTTTATGAGATATATATTTGTTATGAATACACATAAATTTTGCTTATCTACAATAGCAGGTGCTTTGTTTATTTTCGTGTGCGAATACATTTTTAATAATGTAGTCTGTGACATTAATGCGGTCAAAGATGTTATAGTGGACACTGATCTTTGGGCTGATTACTGTGATAATTAAATCTGGTTGACCTTTATTTATCACCAAAATACAGACATTTAGAACCCTTAGTTTTGAATTATACTGCGAATTATCGTATATATGTTTGTTGGAATCTAAGATAAATACTGCCATTCCTAAATTCAAGTTGTTCAACTTTGAGATGAGAATATTGAAGTGAACATTTCATTTGAGAAAAGGATTAACGATCGTTAAGAGATATTATAATATGATCACTGATTTTAGTTTGCAAGTAATGTACTACAGTTTTTATAAACATTGCGAAACCTCAAACAAAAGTCTAACCGTGATATAGGACTCATAACAGTATCTCATTTCAACCGAATAACGATAGATGGTTCCTCGATGGGAAACTATTAATTAAATTTTGCCTCAGAAACAACATGCTCCATTTTATTTATGTAAAAAATGAACAAGACTAGGCCTAAGACTGAACCCTGGGGACTCCTGTAATAAAGAGATACGTTAGTAATTCTTTTCAAAAATTAATGATATGAACAAATGTTTAAACATACCTAAATGATCTGTCAAAAAATGATTCGAATGACACATATTTAGCAAAATTATTATGTTAGTTTCAAAATTCATGGCTTATCCGTCTGGTTCCTTTTGATAAATTTGGAAAAATTGGTAAACTGAGGTGCAAAGAAAAAACGGTCGTTCTAAAATATAGAGGTTTACTCTTTACTTGAAGTTGAAGATAAATAAACAAATTTGTTAATATCCCTCTGTAATTTGGAAGACCTAAGAAAATATTCCAATTTTATTGCATTTGTTTAGTATTCGAATAGGGAATTCCCATTTTAGGGTTCAGGGGTCATGAAATGAAGCAACAGTTAGAAATCAATATTGTTACGTAAAAACGAGATACTGTGATCCAATCTATTAAATACTTTCTGGTAAACTGTTTCATAACCAATGATAATTTTGGCAGTTTGTTGTTCCTTTTATAAGGAATGCATGTGAGGTGAGCGGTTGGTGATCAGGATGACGAAATCCCCTGAGACATCAGGTCAGATACAATAAATGTTCCGCTGATATAAATCCATGCTGAATATCGCTACGTACAAACAAATTATGTCTCATACAGAATACTTTTAAATAATTTTGAAAAGTTTGACAAGATGGGCATAGCAATTTATAAAATAAATAAACACTTTGTAGGGTCTAACGTATGCCCGGATACTTTCGTTAGATCACAATTTATTGTTTCTTCCACCCTCAACTACAAATCATGAAGATGAATATTTTCGGAATTACCACACAATGGGAAAAGTATAGTATTTTTTATATGTTTTTCCGTAAAAATGCATTGCGTCATTGGATAAGTAAAAATTTCCGATTAGAGCATTCTTATGCAAAATTTTTTTTATACCCTGACCTTTACAAAGAAAACTAATTGCTGGGATTATTAAGTTATGTCACGACATATTAATATCTAGAAATTAATAAAATTATTTTTAAGTTGACAGAAAGTAGTATTCAAAGAAATCTTAAAAAGTTATACGAGCTACCTAACTGGTGAAATTTTAAACGCAGTTTTCTCGAGAATTATTTTGGCAATATACTATCTGGACCCCTGTTTTATTTATTTATTTTTATTTAATTACTTTATTGGTGTATATAACTAATTAACAAAGCATAACACCAGTCAAAAAAAGAAAAATTACACATGTATATACATATATATACAGACAGTGTTAGAAATTACATACTTGTTGAGGTACCTACACTATTTTAATCATGAATGAAAATGTTATCTGCTTACAATTTACAAGTTAAAAGTGTATATTATTAATCAGCGGAAATATGTGACTATATTTAGGAAAAACGTCGTTAAAAAACTATAAAACAAACTACGTATTTGCGATACACAGAATCACCACCAATGATGTTTATCATGTATGTATGGCAAAAATAAACAGAATCATGATTATAAAAATATTTTAGCAATGAGTTTGATTCAATATTAATATAAAAAAAAAATACTTGCTGTAAACAGAACAATTCTTAATTGAAAAACAATTATATTGTTTTTAAACTGAGAAAATAATTTCAAAAGGAATTTTTCTCCGCAAATATAATAAAATAGAAATAATTTTATGGCGGTTCACCTTTTTACAAAGGCAGATAAATATTAGTAGATGAGCACGACGATGGTATTCTGATTATCCCATAATAAGAGCAAAGTGAATTCGTCGTCGGTCTTGGTTGTAGAATTTATTTACTATCTTCTTATCTCTTCACTTTTGACATTTCTAAAAAAAAACATTTGCAATTGTGGTAAAATACTAATAGAAATTAAATTTTGTGACGCCTTTTGATAAAACTAGTGGTCAGCAACAAATGTTCTCTCATTCATTGATGTTAATGTACATTGTCTGCGTAAAATAAATAATATCAGAATTTAATTTGGCATTAACTTGATATTTCCGTGGTATATTAAAATTAAATTCATTAAAAATCAATTAATTAAGCATATTTTAATTTAGATGTGTGACTTTATCAATTTAGGGGACTATATTTGGAAAAACAAAAATGAGTAGGTAAATTAACCACACCTGATGATATGTCTAAGCTACCACCAAAATATCAAATTTTTATGCATTGAGTGTACTAATTTACTTACCTAAGATTGATGAGGGTCATGCGTTTAACACAAATTATATTTTTGTATTTTATATGACACAATTTTAGTTATTAATTTTACATAATTTTCACGAGGTGACCTGAATGAATGATGATGGAGCTTGAAGCCCCGAAACATGTTTGGTAGATAGAGTTCTGTGGAGGATCGACTTTTATTCATATTACATATAATTTACCCCACTCTTTAAAACAAATTATATTATTAGATCTCGAAAACTGATAGAGATAGATAATATCAACGAAAAAAAAATAAAAAAATATGGATTGTAACCCTGTTAGAGAATTTTTTTAAAAAATACATTCAATAAAAGACCTCCAAAATTTAATGAAGCTTGTTTTTTTCTTTTTGCTAAAAACATACGTTATTTATGTGGGTCACGAATAAGTAATATTAATAAGTATATGTAGGTATTATTTACCTATGTTGTTTTAAATAACAATTGTTTTTATTATTCTAATAAATTAGTTTTAATAACATAATATGATGTTAATGGGAGACGGGGATTCACAAAATCACCGCAATGATTAAACGTACCTAAATAATTACTTCAATGTGGAAAACTACTTGTTGAAACTACATAAATAGTTTTGTAATTTAATTAGAAACTGTGGCTCTTGGACTATAATTAAATGATTTTAGAATATTATGAAAAAATGTTACTTTTATACAGCTAGAAAGTTGCGGTTATCACGACAATGTGCTACTTTTTCGTAAAACTCAAAATTTTCATGGCCCTTTTAGTTTTTAAGATACAGGGCAAGGGGTATGTTTTGTGTTTGGTTTGGCATTTCAACATGAATAGACTGACGCCTGAACAACGCTTCCAAATTGTGCAAATTTATTCTGAAAATCATGGTTCTTGGTAATTGGAAATACGTATAGCACACTACGTCCATTTTGACGGTCAACATAATCGTCCATCAGAGCAATTAATTACAAAATCCAACTCGTGCAACAATTGAAGCCACACGATCACCTAGCAAGGCGTAGATTCGGTGAATGGGCCCAAAACAAGATTGCCGTTAATCACGATTTTCATAAGCGAATTTTGTTTGAATGGATACTTCAATAAACATATGTTGAGACACCGTTACATCCAGAAAACCTGACTGTTTGGTGTGTTTTATGGAGTTGGTCCGTACTTCTTTAAGAACGATGCTGGTAAGAACATTACAGTCAATGGTGACCGCTAAAGAGCCATGATTACTGACTTTTTCGTTCATCAATTGAACAACCATGATGTGCAGAGCTCGTGCCACAATTGATTTATTGAAGGAAACGTTTGGTAACTGCATAGATTCACGTTTCGGCCCCGTGAATTGGCCTCCAAGATCGTGCGATTTAACGCCGCTAGATTATTTTTTGTGCGGATATGTGAAGTCGCTAGTCTACGCCGATAAGCCCGAAACGATAGACCACTTAAAGCACAGTTTAATATACAGTTACATCACTTCGTGTCGGAACCTTTTATCTCTCTGTCGACAAAGCAATTCGCCGCACTTATAATTGTAGTACAGTATTTTATGGTATATACAGGGTGTTAATTAAGTATCTGGCCAAACTTCAGGGGGTGATTCTTTGAATGATTTTAAGGTAAAAAGTTCATATAAGCAGGTGTCCGGAAATGCATAGTTTTCAAGATACAGGGTGTCAAAAAAAATTTTTTTTTACATTTATTTATTAATATCTCAAACACCTGTCGACCGATTTTGTTGAAATTTGGCAGTATTATGGACTATGATAAGACGCTAAGTTAGGATCAATTGATTGTTGATTATGACGTCCAGTGGCGTCGTAAGGGGCAGTTTCACGAATAAAAATAACAAAAAATGTGCGCCACTGACTTTTTTAAAATTAAAAAAATAATTTTTGGATTAAGCCATTAAAAGTACAACTTTTTTGTCTCTTGATATTTTTTCGTATCTTGCATTGTTTTCGAGAAAAAAAATTTAAACCACTTAAATGCATGTCCTTGAATAATTTTAAAAATCACTTTTACAGAATTATTGCGAATTACGTTTTAACCAGATTCGTTGAGATTTGGCAGTATTTTTTATAATAGTAAAATGCTAATTGAATCTTATTTACTATTGCTAATATTGAAGTTGAGTGGTGGAAATAAATGCCTAAGACAAGACAAAGACGTATTATTAATTAAACTTTGACAAAAAATACTTTTTTAATAAAAAACGTTTAAGAACTTAACAACAAATAAAGATGCTGCTCTATCTGTACAAGTGATTTTTAAAATTATTCAGGGACATGCATTTAAGTGGTTTTAATTTTTTTTCTCGAAAACGATGCAAGATACAAAAAAATATCAAGAGACAAAAAAGTTGTATTTTATCTTTATTCGTGAAACTGCCCCTTGCGACGCCACTGGAATAACTGTAAAAAAAAATTTGACACCCTGTATCTTGAAAACTACGCATTTCCGCACACCTGCTTATATGAACTTTTTACCTTAAAATCACTCAAAGAATCACCCCCTGAAGTTCGGCCAGATACTTAATTAACATCCTGTATAGATATAGTATAACATAGTAGCGGGCTAGAAATGTAGCTGTAGTTATTGTTATTATTCTATGCTTAAAGGACAACATTGTTAGAAAAAGTCATCGATAATTGGACCTCGACATTAGACTATGTACGAGCCATCCGTGGCGGTCATATGCCAAAAGTCATATAATTATAATGCCAGTAGATTATCGTTCGAATAAAGTAAAGTCTATGTCAATTTAAACTTTGCTTTATTCCATTCTATACCTCAATAAAACACACCTTTTATGACTTTTCCCGTAGAACTCAGTTCCGTCTGCGAAATTAGTATACAGTGTCAGATCAAAAAGTATCGGACCATACTTACCCTATACATATATTTATAGACTATAAAATGTGTATTTTTTTACCATTTCAAAAATATATAGGTAATTAGGCAATAGGCAAAAGTACCCAAAAATGGGACATTCCGTATTAGATTAAAGTAACAAAATATCGATAAATTAAAGAAGAATGTATTTAATATAAGCAGTCAATAAAATAGTTACAACCTTAGTTGCGCAACATTGAGTAAAGTAAAAAATAAACCAATATTTTTACAATGATTCATAAAATAGACTTATTAACATATCTGAACGATGTCTCACATTACCTGTATGTAAATTATAACCTACTTTACACATATCTGTTCAAGCAAACTTAATTTTCTTCGTAATTTTCTTTAAGAAAGATTTGAATTAAATAGAAAACACAGTTTTTAGTCTTCTGATTGTAAGTTTTTTATTGAATCATAAAGTACCTATAGGATAGGGATAGGGCTTTGCAAACACATGCGCACTCGTTTGTCGAAATTTTCCATGACCATTCTGCATAAATGTGGCTGAATTTCGTTGATGCAGCGTTGAATCTCATCCTTTAATGCACGCGTGATTGGGCTTATTGATTTTAAAAAACCCCATCAAAAGAAATCTAATGGTGTTAAATCACACGTTCTAGGAGGACAATTCTGTTTCCCGGAATTTTCCAATTTATCTCTTCACAGTTGACGAAGTTAAAACACTATTCCGATCATATTTTGTATGAAAATTTCGAAGACACGTGTAACGCTCTATTTTTACTAAGCATAAACTGTCAGCTGTCGATTTGTTTTGTTTTTAGTTGCTGCACTTTATTGCATAAATGGTGGCAAATTCAAATTTTGTGTTAAGTTTGGGACACCTTTTATGTTTGTTGTGGCGCGAATAGATTAAAGTTTATTATTTGGGTATTTCGCCACTATTTAGAATTATAAATTTTAAGCAATCAAAATAATTCTTTCGGATTAATAATGCGTCAATGAAAAAATGTAAATTTATCAATCTCTTTTCTTAAAAAAAAATTGGATAAAATTTAATATAACCAAAAACGTAAATTAAGTGGCTTTTATTATTAATCCGAAAGGATTATTTTGATTGCCATTTATCCTATACGGCTACCTATCTTTGGACACGCTGTTTAAGCCATGATTTCAAGATTAATTGGACAGACCTGATAAAGGTGATCCTTAATGGAAAACCTGTATTTTGGCTTATAATTCGGTGTCTCTTTGCTGTTATTTCATAAACACCGCCTAAGCGGACATCAATTGTTTGTTTTCACGCTTTTGTATTAATGTTTGAAACTACAAATTATTTATTAACGAGTTTTCGCACATTTGTCGCCGGTCGGTCGAGATTGTATCTTGGAATTCCCGCGAAGTCATGAAAGACGACGAAAACGTTATTTAACATTCTTGTGTCATTAGACGTTTGACGTCGATTTTTCCTGTCTACACACATACACATACCAACACCTTGTATAATAATACACACGTGTCTCTGCTGTTGCGTCCTGCTTGGTATTGAAATTTATTTTGTTAAACATCGCGTGCCTTCTTTCACGTGCTTGATTGAGACTTATAATGTAGTAAACTGTGTCAAATAGTCTATTTAAATAGATTATTCATCCCGTAAGTTCCAAACATCAACAACAGAAGATAATAATTTGAGGATATTTCGGCTTGAATAAACCATCGCTAGCCAAAACTATATACACAGAGAAAAATCTGTAGTTTAACGAAAAACCGACCCTTTGATTCAATTACATATTACATTCAGTATTTCTCGAACACAACAACGTTTCATTCAACTATAAGCCTATATTTGGTAACTAATATTATATACTAATATTATCTAATCAATTACAAGGTGTTATTGAGTTTCAATGAATGGTTTAAATACAACATTTCATTGAATCAAACGTATGTTTTAGAATTAATTCAAAAGTACTAGTTTTTCCTTGAACTAACACATTCTTTTATCAAAACGACGCAAAGTTTTCTTTGGATGTCTCTTGTAATTGAATTGAACAGAAATTTATTTAAACAAACTACAAACTGTTCATGGGTTTTATTCGGTTTGTAATTGTCTACTATAGAAGCAAATGCTGAGCCAACTGCAAAGTATATTTGCCAATAGTTCAACTTCTAATTGAAAAGATAGAACTTGTGGTCGATGTTCAATAAAATCATTAATAACTGCAGTTTGACAGAAAAAAAAAACAATATATTTTCATAAAAATAAAAAATGAACAAATTCTCTGACAAAATATCGAACAAAAAATGCAAAAGTTAAATGATATTAGCAGAGAACAACAGAGAATATGAACTTCCACCACTTTCTATTGTCCTGTGCGAGGCAGGTGGTAGCCATTTTTTAATATACTCGACAGATCCGTATTTACGTTTTATTGAAATTACAGGATAGGTAAAGAACAGGGGAGTAATAGAATTATTTTATAATAGAATTACATCTGTATTAATTATAAAAACGAACAAATACTTTTTTACTTTTATTCATGTTTCCATATAATCATTTTATTTTTATTTATATTTTAAAATTTCTATTGATTAATTTTAATGTATGAAATAACCTTAACCTAAAATAGAATTTCGTAACATATTTTTTTGGGAAATTAGAACATGGCTGTTCAAACTTTATATTTTTGCTTAAATTAATAAAATTTAATAATATTGAACTAGCAATTAACCATAGTTCAGCTCTAAAGAAAAAAAAAGTGTAATTGATTACGGGCAAATATAAATGTTAGGTAGAGTAAAATAAAATTGTTCTAATTTGTACAATAGTTCTACCGATTTTCAATTCCTTAAGTATAATTGAGAATGTATTATATTTTACCTGTTTATGGCATTCAGAAAAACAACGCAAGTACACATGTTGGGAATTTCCCATTATATACCTACAAAACATGCTAAAATCACCCCCAATAAATGGGCAATAAAACCTGAGACGTGAATTTACTACCTGCTAATATCTATAATAGTTAAAATATGTAATTCAAATTTAATAAACACTGTCAGAATTTAATAGAATTTTTGCACTCATCTAGTAAGATTTTCAAGCTTTCTTCTTCTTTAACCAAGTTATAAAAGATAAGGGCCATTGTGCTGCGAAATTAATGTTTTTTAAAAAATTTGTGTGATTTTTTTAGGCAAGTAAGCTCAATCTTTTAAACAGTTTGTTTAGAAATATTTGTTTATCAAAATAACAATTGGTAATTTGATTTAATGTACCTATGTGATATTATTTTAATCTAATTTTATATGCATCTAATTCAAATATATACAACTAATTTCATTTTAATACTTTTGGTAGTTCTAAGCCACAATCGGGAAATTTTACCATCTTTTTGACGTATTTATTTGAAATTTTAATTTTTTAATTTGAAAAGACGAAAAACCGTTATTAAGAATGACACAATTTACTTGCTCAGATGTTAATGTTCGTACCAAAATGCTAATGTATGGATTTACTTGCAAGGTGTAATGGTTAGTAATACTTGCATTTGATAGATATGTGTAACCTTTCTCTTTCTCTATAGAATTAAAATTATGATTATTAATATTTACCCATTCTCACCTGTATATTTCTATGTCTCAATCGTGAGCACTGAAGGAGGGAAGCTATTGTCTGAGCTAAATTGCTACAATGAAATTTGAACTGATTTAACATTCAATTTATTACTTGATTATTAATATGATGATTAAATATACTTTACCTATAAGTGTTTATGTATAAAGAGAACGAGACAGTAGTTTCGTCAGTCATAGTTTATTGTAGCAAATTGTTAACTCTTCTAACCAAGTGAACAGTTGTGGCAAGTGTACAGTACCTAACATACCGAGGGGGCGATTTTAGTGTTCATATTATATCGCCCACTTTTGTATTTCCTGTTACCATAAAATAATATCAGGTTTTCTATGGTACTTTTTCTAGTTTCATTCTGAATTATTACAAGTTATACAACTTGTAATATTGCTGCTAATGTTGAATATTATATTTTTATAAACTATTCAAAACGAAAAACAAACTTCTGCTTAAATTTCTTATAGTAGAACCAAATTGGTATATGATATTGTGATATTATAGAAATAAGTGGATTTTCCAAATATACATGGGCAGGAACCTTCCTCTGTGACCACGATATAACATGCTTTTAAACGTATTAAAATAATGTATGTTCTTGTGAAAATTTCATAGTATGATTACACAAACTCGAGGCGTTTGATATAGACCATGGGTCGGAAATTAGTGTTACAGCAAAAATAATATTAGATATACTTTTGTAGCAGCCCCCGTACAAAAATTAAGATTGTAAATAATCAAACTCATACACGGTGTCATTTTAAAGTGTCTAATATTTGTACCAAAACGTGTTAACAAGCGTGGATTTACCGGAATAATAGAAATATCAACCTTGAACTATTATGTTAAATATTTGCCAGAAATGTCCATGTGAATTAACGTGATAATTAACTGAAAATTTCCATTCATTCCCTGAAATCAGTGTAGGATTTTCAGGTGCAACATTGGGAAAAATCTATAACGTACGTTAGCTAGAAATGCGTGGGTGCAGTTCGTTCATTGTATAAATTATCATAATGCAATAAGCAGTTGTGTAATAATTGTCTATCTCTATATACCGGGGGTCTCACCGCCAAGGGTTTCGATCGATTATGGAGAAACTACACTGTGGAACAATCTGAAAGCTTAAGCGGAAGCGTACATGACCCCTGGTCATTATTAACAAAAAGAAACATAAATATATATTTCTGTATGGAGAGCTATTCGTGCCTTAGGGGCACCAGTTTATTTTTAATGTTTCGTCATGATTGGTTGCTGAAAATAATATTTTCTTTGCAATTTCGTCGTATTGAATTATGAAATGAATATACAGGGTGTTAGTAAATAAGTGCGACAAACTTCAGGAGGTAATTCTGCATGAAAAAATAATGACAGTTGCTATATAAACACATGTCCGCAAATGCTTCGTTTTCTGCTGAGATACAGTTAAAGTTTTTCTTAAAAACTGAAGATTTATTGATTGCTCTGAAACCGATGCAGATATGCAAATGAAATTTAGTGAGTTTTAAGAGGTAGTTATTACGCATTTTTTGACATGCAACTAAGAATTTTATGTTTATCAGTGGCGCGCATACGGGTAATAATTTCAATTTTTTTGCAGAAAAACAAAAGGTACGCCACTGGAATTTTTCAAATTAAAAATCATTTTAAAATTCCTCGTTCAATTTGTGATAAAAAATCTCTCTTGCTTTTTTATCGTAGGGGGCATTTGTGCAAAAAAGAAAAACATCTCGTGGCGACGCTGGTAGGCTACTGTCAACATTCTGTTAAATACGAATATTTCAACGAAGTGTCAAATTAGCGTTTCTTTATTATTAGTGTTATTTTCTCTTATTGTTTTGGTTTAATGTTTATTGTATTAGATAGTTATGATAATGTATTAAAGAAATGAAAAATACGGGGTAAGATGTTTTAATTGTTTGCACAAAGACGATGCTCCCTACGATAAAAAAGCAAGAGAGATTTTTTATCACAAATTGAACGAGGAATTGCAAAATGTTTTTTTATTTGAAAAATTCCAAGGGCGTAATATTTTTTTCTTTAAAAATATTGAGATCATTACCCGTATGCGCGCCACTGATGAACATAAAATTCTTAATTGCTTGCCAAAAAATGCGCAATAACTACCTCTTAAAACTCACTAAATTTCATTTGAATATCTTCACCCGTTTCAGAGCAATCAATAAATCTTCAGTTGTTAAGAAAAACATTAACTGTCATTATTTTTTCATGCAGAAATACTCCCTGAAGTTTGTCGCACTTATTTACTAACACCCTGTATTTAACCACCATTGCATCGTTTAAAATATCGAAAATGTTTTTCCTATGAGGGTTGTCTTCCAATTAATTAATACCGTTCATGCCACAAATTCGATCATTACCAATGACGTACATAACAGCATTTTCTGTTTACATGACTGTGGAAGCAGGATCTGTAATCTAGGAATTATTATTTCGTCACATTGCACTTGTTATTTCACCGTTACTAAATTTTGTATTAGTCAGCATTTTTTATTTTTGGTATTTAAATATTTTCATTGTATTTTTTGTTTTTCAGCAGGACTTCCTATTCGCTCCATACGGTCTATATTTAGATGTTCTAAGGTGAGTTATATTTGTTTTGATAATTAACATTTATTTAGTGTGTTTAAAACCTAATAAACTAATATAAATATGTTAACAATGAGAGAAAAAATCAATTGCTGGAACTATGTATGTATGTTCCAATAGATGTCCGAGGTCATGAGAAATTCTATCCTTTGCCCTCAATATAGAGTAGACAAAAGGAAATTTTTGTGACACGTAAAGTGTCACATTGGTCCAACAACTGTCAAGCATATTTTTTATACGATTTTAATTCCGCAGAATAGAGGCTAAGGGTAGAAAATAAAATGCAATATTAGACAGAAAACCTTTTGAAAATGATCACTTGCAACCCTAATACTCGTCTCAGCCCAGTAAACACATATACGTAAATTAAACGTTGATTCAACGTGTCAGTCGTTGATAATTGGTCATACGTTAGAAAAGTGACGGTTTATTTTAAGTTTAATTTTACACCGTTCAGTTTAAACGTTATAGACAAGTGTTTTTATTATCTAAATACAACTAAGTACATTAATTATGTTTAATTAACGTTGTATGTGTATTATAAATAAACCACAAAATAAAAACGTTTGTTTTAGGTGTTTTTTAAACGCGTGTCAAACATTGTCAAAATTAAAAACTTTTATAAAACGTTCTTTATGTAATTTATAATAAACCGGTATTTATAGCTAAAATAACGTTAGAAAATGTTCATTATAAACGCATAATTTTTAGAGGCGACAATAAAAACGTTAGAATGACGTTTTTTAAGTATTTTATAATAATCCGAAAATTACAGTTAAGGTAACGTGTAAAATAAACTAAAAAGTTAAATTGTTGGTTGTAAATATGCCAAAATCCGTTAGTGTTTTTTTTTGTGTTATTCAATATTTTTATATAAAATATTGTCAAAAAGAAATTACAAAAATTATTCGATACAACGTAAGTTTCGGCGACAGAAAGCGGCATAGTTCGCCGAAACGTGCATTATTGTATCGTATAATTTTGTAAGTTATATTTGACCACAATATTTAATATTAAAAAACACCCAAATGTTTATATATTTTTGGTTTAACTATTTAACAAAAAGGGAATTATTTTTTCATCAAACTTTTGTATCAACTCAACAATGGAAATCTGGTAGTTTTATTGATTTATTACATACATTTTATCAACGTATATTTCACGTTACAAAAATATATAAAAGCAACTTTAAATTACGTGAAATTAAACGTTATTTAAATGTTTCTAAAATGCGTAACTAATACGATTACACAAACGTTTTTTAAAGCTAATAATTAACGTTTGTGTAATCCTATTATTAACGTATTTTAGAAACGTATAAATAACGTTTGATTTCACAGTTGAATATATATACATAAATACGTTCAATATACGTTTTTTAAAGCATTTAACTAACGTTTCGTTATTCGTGTTCTGTAACGTGAAAAAGTGCGACATATCAAAGTCAAATGTACGTATCTAATGTACCTTTTTCTGGAAAGGTGTTTTGTAATGATAAACGTTAAATAAACGTATGTGTGTTTACTGGGAGATCTATCACTTAATTTGTTTATACATCGGCCGCCGTTTTTCGTTTCGTTTCTTATAGAAGTTGAGCGCTAATGGCATATGATACGCAGAATGCATAAATATTACATTACCTATGCGATTAACGGCCACTAATTGGAAAAAATAAACATTATGTGCTGGTAGTAATTCACATAGCAGATGTGTACAGAGTGTAGCCTAACGAGTAATGTGTGGCCTTTGTCATTGGAAGGTTGTGCGTTCGATCCCTGGTCTTGCAATTTTTTATATATTTTTTGAACAAAGTAATTAGTTAGTTGGGTTAGTTTAGGGTGATATCATTATTATTTTTCCTTTTTTATTTATGATTTTAGAATAAACTAAGTACGTTTTCTCATTAATGGCACAAGGTGTGCGTTAATCACAGACTGTCTAGGCGTAATCCTACTTTCTAATTTCCAATTACAACCCTATTGTTTATTCGATTTTGTCATTCTTCTGAAAATTCTAAACATATTTTATATAGCATACCTATATGCCCAAATTTAACCACTAAAAATATATTAACGTCAGAAATTTTCTATTTATTCGAGGATATTTTAAAATTTGGGTTACTGCAATGTCACCCTATTCACCAGATTTAGCTCCCTCGGATTATTTTATTTAGCCAAATTTGAATAAATTGCTCGGTGGTCAATAATTTGCCAATAAAAATAAGTGAAGTCGGCAGTTAATGGTTATTTTGAGGAGCAGCTTGATGTTTATTATAAACAGCATCGCTGGCAAGAGTGTATAAAGAGCTAGACCGGGGACTAACTGGGACTGGGACTAATCTCGTAAAATGAGGTAGAGTGAAAGCATCTACCTCAGTAACTAAAATTTCTTTTGGTAGAGGTATACGTTTATTTACAATGGGTTATTGTGATGTGATTATGTAATGGTTTATCTTTGTGTACACCACTGACTTTCTTCTACTGATATCATCAACATCATCGATATTCCAAGTGTATTATAATATAAAACAAGATTCCCACACCCTATACAGCAAATAAACCATATATTTATACTTTGTCGGCCTTCTTAACCAAAAATGTGGATAGTGCAAAAAGAAACAATAATAGAATTACCCACTAAAAGAGAAAAGAAGATTCTTTTTCTCTAAAATGGACATGGCATTTTTCGGTGGTGTCCCGCTGGGTATTCTCAGGCATATATTTTCGTTAATGTCTCCAATTTCATTCATCTATCATTTTCTTCTTCTTTTTTTTTTCTTCAGCTTCAGATTTAATATTTTTTAAAGTGCGTGATGGTATTTCCGACACATTTATCAAGTTTGCTTCGACAATATACCTGGTGCAGCATAATAAACGAAATTCTAATCCATGCAAAGTTATTTTGATGCGATTGTGTCAAAAAATGACGAATTATAGATTAGACTTTCTTAAAAGTATTGATTATTGCGATCGTAGCTAGGCAACGCAATTTTAGGGACTCATTTAAGTCTGTAAAATGCTGCTTTTCGGCCTAGTCCCTAAAAGTCCTGGCAACCTTTACGGATTATTCCAAAATTCCCGTGAATTCATTTGCATTTGGTAGTTTTTAAGTAAGACTATTTCTTGAGGTATTGCAGCCAAATTTCGTATGCCGATCAATCATAATTTCTATGATTTTATTCTTCTGTGTATGACCTCGGTTTGCTTGTTTCATTAAATGGGATTTTTATTAACAAAGCCGAAATATGTGAGTATTTCTTGTTACGCCACTGATATATTTTCTAATTTTCCCGATTACCTTAAACGCGAACTTTATGATGATTTTCCACGAATTCCTAACGCGGTGACTAACCCGAATTTATCGAATATCCTACTAGGTTACAGCAGAGTATGTTATACACATTACGTGCACTATACAAAAAGTGTCGGTGTTCCAGTGTCAAGGTCGCTCTCAGTTTTGTTTCCATACAATGCCGATCAATTATTGTAAATAGGGTCAGACTCATTTTCGTTTAATATCAATAATACCATGTGTTTACTTGAAAGTGAAGTAAATTTGCAATATGTGTGAAAAGTTGTATGACGAAATAGGATGTAGGAGCATCGGGCATAATAAGTAAATATTTTTGACTTAATGAGATATTTTATGAAGAATTAATATGACTACATAACATTGATAAGTCATGAGTCAGGTGTTTTGTACGATTTTCTATCCAAGAGCTTGTAATGCGTTCAGAATGCACATTAACCGCATTTTTGGGTTGTAATTCTTGCCTCTATATCAGTTTTTAGAACTTTTATGCAGTGGCGGCTCCTGACCTGTTAAAGAGGCAGTGCTGCAGAGCGTAGACATCAGTAATAAAAAAATATATAACAACTGCGCATTTATATGTGCGTTATACAGGGTGGCCCAGGTTAAACGTTATTAACTTTCACATGTGATAGAATAACAAGAAAAAAGTAGACAGTTAAATTTGTGGTAAAAAACTAGTTTTCTCGCCATAACTTTTAAACCACTTGATCGATCCGTCCAATTTCGCATACAGACTAATGTAGTACATCTCTAAGTAATGATTGACATAATTTGAAAAAAATCTACAGTGGCGTAGATACTGGGGGGTCGGCACCCCATTCTGCCCTCCTAATCTTCGCCGCCACTGGATATTTTACAAAGAAGATTACATTTTTCGATTGTTTGTTTCATTTTTTTTGTGGGTTTTCTTTAAATCGAAAGTATAGGGTCCGCCATCTAACGTTTTTTTTTCAACTAGTGCTTATTTCGTGAAGGGTAACACTTAGCTCATGTCTGATTTGACAGATAATTAGTTTTATCCTTCCGCTGAACGAATATGGTTGTGTATACGCTTGAACAACGCTGGGAAATATTGCGACATTACTTTGAAAATCATGGTAATGTTGCAGAATGTGTGCGAAAATTGTGTACGGATTTTGGAAGAAGAGAAGCACCGTCAGCTCCGTATGTTCGTTATCTCGTGAAAAAAGTGAAAGAAACTGGCATCCTCATCGATAAACCAAAGCGTGAAAAGCCAAAACCAGTGCGTACACCCGAGAATATTGCTGCTGTGGCAGAAAGTGTGCGTGAAGCGCCATCAACATCAATTCACCGTCGGTCTCAACAATTGAACATTTCGGAGACATCATTGAGACGAATTTTGCATAAAGACCTTGGTATGACGCCATACAAAGTCCAATTGGTTCAGGAGTTGAAGCCAACTGACCATCCAATGCGTTTTCGCTTCGCTCAGTGGGCCTGCGATCGACTTACAGAAGATGCCGATTTTGCATAAAAAAAATTTCTTTTCAGATGAAGCTCATTTTGATCTTGGCGGGTATGTAAACAAGCAAAATTGTCGCATTTGGGGCACAGAAAACCCGCACGCATACATTGAAAAGCCGATGCACCCAAAACGAGTCACTGTTTGGTGCGGATTTTGGTCCGGAGGCATAATTGGGCCATTTTTCTTCGAAAATGAGCAAGGAGTGGCCGTTACAGTCAATGGCGATCGTTATCGGGCCATGTTGAACGAATTTTTGTTCACAAAAATTGAAGAGGAGGATATTGGCAACATTTGGTTTCAACAGGACGGCGCTACGTGCCACACAGCCGAAGCTACACTCGATGTTTTGCGCCCTGTTTTTGAAGATCGCATTATCAGCCGCAGAGCTGATGTCGTTTGGCCACCTCGGAGCTGCGATTTGACACCGTTGGACTATTATTTGTGGGGTGCCGTCAAAGATAAGTGTTACGCCGACAAGCCAGAGACAATTGACGCTTTAAAGGACAATATTCCTGAAGCCATTGGTGAAATACAGCTGCATGGCCAGCCGAGGCAGCCATTTGAATCAAATTATTTGTCATTATTAACCGGAAGGATTGTACTTTCAAATAAAAAAAGAAATTTGAGAAAATAATCAGCAGTTTTTCTTTTATAGCATTTTCAAAAAAAAAAGTTATCTGGCAGACCCAATATTATAATTGTGGTAAAAGACTGCGAGCCTGGCGAGCCAGTAGGGGGGGTCACTTAACCAACATAATTTTTCATTTTTAACCGGGACTTTTTTGTTGTAATAAACTGAAATAAAAATATTTTTAATATCTGAAAAGTATTTTTTTCATTACAATTAAATTGATACCTCAATTTTGAAAACCCTTTATAAGTTTATAAAGTACAATTCTATTTTTAGTTACCTCCTCGTTATAAATGGCAATATGCAGTATGCAGCCGTTCTTGTATTATGTTTTTTTTCCTAATAATGTGAGACGCATTTGGTTTGTAAGATGCTATTTGGAATTTCCATGCAGTTTGGCCTTTTCAGCGAGATGCACTAAATCATCAACACCACTAATTGTCCAATGCGTACCCAAAAGTACACACACGATTTTCGTCAATGCTTAATCTTGAAAAGTCCTTACACATTTAATTGAAAAACCCATAACCACTGAGGATGCCCTCAATAGTAGTCGAAACGTTTGCTATTTTCTGTGAAATTTGAATAATTTGGCAGTAGGGTTAATTAAAAATATTTTCGTAGATTACCTAAGGCCTTTCAATGCTTTGCAGTCTTTTAAATAAAATCTGTAGATATATTTTGTAATATATTTTTTCATCAAATTAAAAAATATTTTAACAAAAAGCTATACTTTCCTTCCTAGAATTTATACACTAAATTTTGAATGCACATATTATGTGGGTCCCGGTTTCAATTCTCCGTAGACGATGAAAAATTTTAGCGCCGTCGCTTGCCTAAAAGGAAACACTCAATGAATGAATAAGATTTTTTTTTTGTATTTATTTATGTAGAAAAATTTACGTTGTATATTCCATATAGATACATTTTGGCCTATGAATCAATATCTAATAATTACAATTGACATTTAATCATATCGAGAAAATTTGATTTATTACAAAATAATTTTTAGACCGTGTTATCTAGGAAAAATAAAATAAAAAAAGACTCCTACTGGTGAAACAGTATTTTAGGCCAATAAAGAAGGACTATTATAGTCTATACCAGGGGTCTTTAAAGTTTGAAGCCTCCGGAAGTCAAAATGGAAATTATTATTACAGTGCAGTGATATCAAAATTCATCTTTGTTGGAATTGTATAAGAGTCTTCCACTGGTATATACAATTGGCTATCGCGGGTCAAATTGATGACACTATAGGCTTAAGCTGTCGCGGGCCGGATTCATAGCATTCGCGGGCCGTAGTTGTGAGACTAATTATTAATTAAGATACTTAAAGTAAAATAATTATATTATACAATTATACGTCCAATATATACAGGGTGTCCTATGGTGACGGCCCATTAAAATATTTCGGAGACTCTTTGAATTGAATTTGGACAATTTTGGTATAGTATTACCGAATATGGTCTATTCAAATATCACAATACCAACCGCTTAGCACTTCCGGTTATACCGGAAGTGGATAGTGACTTTGATATTTTAAATGGAACACCCTATATATTATGACATTTTTGGATTCCACATAAGATTCTAGACATATTTCATGTATCATGTCCTATACCTAAATCCACCCGTTTTTGACATATATCAAGATTTACGTCAAAACTGAACGTTTAGGGCTCAATAATAATCACATTTTTTTTCTTATCAAGAATTATTTAGTTATCATTTCGCAGGCGTTTTCTCATTAAATAAGGTCTTCTTTTTCCGATACGTACGACATTTTCTGATTTATTCATACAAGATGGTCAAACAATTATACTGAAAACAATGTTATAAAAACAGTCGAAAGTCAGTTTTTTCAAATGTAACAGGTATATTTTTATAAGTTTATCTCACGTATCATTAAAAATTAAATAAGCTTTCTAATAGGTTACTGATTTCGAAAATTCATAGTTTACGAAATATCGGCAATGTAACATTTTTGAGCTTTTTCATTATTTTCGTATATTACTTTGCTAGCTGCAGCGCAAAAGTTAATTGTTGGTAATCAGTCATAATTAATCAGTCATTTTGAAAGGTAAATTGCTGAAAAACTTTATTATTTTCATGGCACACTAAATTAATTAGTCAATATACGAGAATAGTGAAAATGCTCAAATATGTTACATTGCCGATATTTCGAAAACTATGTATTTTCGAAATCAGTAACCTATTAGAAGGATTCTTTAATTTTTAATGATACGTAAGATAAAATTATAAAAATATACCTGTTACATTTGAAAATACTGTTTTTCGACTGTTTTTATAATATCGTTTTCAGTATAATTTTTTGACCACCCTGTATGAATAAATTAGAAAATGTCGTACGTATCGGAAAAATGAGACCTTATTCAATAAGAAAACGCCTGCAAAATGATTACTAAAGATTTCTTTATAAGAACAAAAATGTGATTATTATTGAGCCCTAAAATGTCGGTTTTGACATAAATCTTAATATACGTCAAAAACGGCTGGATTTAGGTATAGAACATGATACATGAAACATGCCTAGAATCTTATGTGGAATCCAAAAATGTTATAATATAGAGGGTGTTCTATTTAAAATAACAAAGTCACTATCAACTTCCGGTATAACCGGAAGTGCTAAGCGGTTGGTATTATGATATTTGAATAGACCATATTCGGTAATACATATACCAAAATTTTCCAAATTTAATTCAAAGTAGTCTCCGAAATATAAAACCAATAATGATACAGTGTGTGAATCGCTCAAAATTAATACATATTAAAAAAGTCATCTTACTGAATAAAAAGCTCTTTCTAACAAGTATGTTTTAGAGCTTTACGGAATCTAGGAAGGGATGATAACAATTTGATTTCTATTGGCAGATGGTTGTGCATTTTTTTGCGTTGTATAGAATCGAGCTTTTGATTAATTCGGAGGATGGGGCTGGCAGATGGAATGGTCTTTCAGAGATATGTGACAGGTGTTTGCGGATTAAGCAGACCGATTCCAATATGAATAAGGAAGGTAGTAGTATTTTAAATTTTCTGAAGAAGTCCGGGCAATGGGCTCTATAGCTCAATCTCAGAGAGTATCGAATAGCTCTTTTTTGAAATCTAAAAATACGCCCAAATTGCGTTGCACAGCATGTACCCCAGAATGGGAGAGCATTTCGAAGATGGGAATCGAAAAGTGAAAAGTAGACTGTTATGGACGTTGACAAGTTAAGTTCTATGGAAAATGATCTTAACGCAAAACAGGCAGAGCTTAATTTTTTTGATAAGGCATCGATATTCAATTTCCACTTCAGGGAGCTGTCGACAACAAGGTCCAGAAACCTCACAAAAGAAACGACGTCAATAGTGGTATTATTAAGTGCAAAAGACTGCAGCGCACCTTTATATTACACAACTTCAACATTTGCACCAAGCACTAATCGGGTAAATCAACTGATAACTTTTTTTTAAGTAATTGTTGTAATCTAATATTTTAACATTTAAACCCCTGATTTTATCTAAACAAAGAAATCCAAACAAGAGTCTTTCTTGATGATTTTGTAAATTATCTGCTCCTATGTTTGTTTCTGAATTTAACGGCTTCTTAAACAAAGCACATAGGTGAGTATCTACCTATCTAATAACAAGTTCAAAAATAACTAATGTTAAAACACCGAAGAGTTTTGTGTAAACAAACCATAAATATAATAGTTAATAGAAGATTTGAGGAAATATTTGAAGAACAACTTAGCAATATGCTAAAATTAAACATGAAAACTTTTTTAAAAGTCCCGGTTAAGGTTGGGCCGCTTTACAGTATTATTACTATGGGAAAATTGTGATTGAATAGTTCATAATATTCAGTTTTTAACCCCTTATAGAACGCGGCTTGTTATACAGAAAACATCTTTTGATTGACTTGAAGAAAAGGTTTCGCCGCCAAATCAAAGGCCACCGATAATAAAACAGGTGGTATACTATTTCCAATGTTATTAATTTTAATATAATAAACTGAAATTCAATAAAAACAATATTGTTACAAAACAATCAGAGGATATAAAACTACCGAATTCAAAGGATTTATTCAAAAGGATAGAGAGCGGTCAATTAATATTTTACTGAAAATATTCATTTAATTTCTTACTAAGTAAAATAATACTTTGACGGCATCAAGTACATAATACAGTTTTATAGACAGTTTAAAAATTAAATATATAAATATCTTTTGATCTCTTGGATTCAAAATTCATTGTGCGCCCCAGAGTCTTTAAATCCTTGAAGTACCACATCGCCTGAAACTTAAACATTTCGTGATTGCGGATTTAATTTTAATTAGGATGATTTTGGTAAAGAATTTGCTGAAGGAACTGGTGTGGAAAGACGAAGACACAACAAACAAGGCCTTGGGTTGTTGCAGTTAGCTTTTCGAATTATTTAAGCCCCTTTTTGACAAGGATAAGCGGGAGTAGTTTTTACTTTTTGAAAAAAATCATACTATAGAAAAACATTAAATTATATCAGCTAGTTAAAATAAACTTTGCCTTAGTAGAGTTTAGCTTAATTAAAATATTTAGGGTAAAAAGTAATCTAACTTAAAAATGTCAAAAACTATAATGTAACTAAGCAGAAAATGAAGAACAACAAACAGAATTAAATCGTTAAAAATGGGTGAAAGAATGCGTCGCCCGTCGCCACATCTTGTTGGGCAACACACAACACAACCAAACCACATTGCATGGGAAAAAATCCGTGTAAAACAATATTAGATACGATTATAATGGTCGGCTAAAGTCTTTCTTTCGTGCTTTTTCTTTTATTTTTTAAATAAAACATTCTTTTACAGATGACTATGTCTGATAATAAAATATATACATATTATTATACAAAAGTAATATAGAATGGTTGTGGAAAAAGGATATACCACAGTGACGTGCAGAAATTTGCTTTGAGCGATTTTGTATGGACGCATTTTCTATTTGCCCGCACTTTCAAACAAGCGAAAACCAAAAACGTTAGGATTTCTATAAAATGAATTTGTGTTCGTTAATATAAATGAAATATAGTTTTGTGGCATAGCGGACAAAATGACTGGTTTTACCCACACAAGGGATTTTGTTTAATTTAGCAGGGCTCTTATTATGAGCTTGTCAGAGTACCATAGTCGTTGCCCATCTACAATATCGGCCTGCATTTAATCACAATGAGATATACAACAGTAGATATATGTAAACTAGTACCATCTACATACACATAGTAATGCATATCCCACCATAAAGAGGCCGATCAAATCCAATGTCTGATTCTACTGAATTAGACTGTGGCCCTGTTAAATTAAACAAAATCCCTTGTGTAGGTTTTGTCCCCTATATGCCACGAAATTCTTTTTCGTTAGGATTTTTGTTGATTTCTTATTTAAATAATGGGAAGCTATTTGATCAGTCCCTAAATGCAAAGATATAACAGATGGCTCATTATATTGGTAACTAGATGTCGTTATATTTTTTTAAAAATAATTTTGTTGTTATATTTGTTAAAAATCTTTTAAACAAATATAATTTTGATTATTTGATAATTATAGCTTATTGACAATTTTAGAAAAAATAGTTGTAGGAAAAGCACATTAGCGGACTCCTATGGTTGTTGGTCTCGGCTAGCGCCTCGCCCATCAAATTCCATAGTTGTCCGGGAAAGTATTCCTTACTAAGTACCTACAAAATATATTATTTAATATGAGTTAACAGTCCAGTGGACAACAATGTTAATTAAAAGTAAACAGTAGTATCGTTAATGTACGGTGATATTTTGAATTTCCCGCTTGACATACTTCATATGTCACTAGTGTCAAACAACACTAATGTCAGATAGAGATAGAAGTCATTCTCTCATGGCGTTGCTATTTTTTTAACCATATTAAAACTGTTAAATATTAGCTTCCGCTGTTTTTTTGAAGACCAACCTACATTAATTTGTTACGGCTTCGACGGTGTATACCCTTGTCATCAAAAAACTGAATTTAAATTATGTTTGAATGGTTGATTTTAGGTCGTACAAAGAAAACACAAATATTATCACTTTAAAAACGTTTCGACTTTTATAAAGTCATCCTCAGGACGAGGCATATAATGTTTTTTGTGTCGTAAAACTAAATAAAACCTGGGAGTATTTTTTAAATAGAATAAAGCCAGTCCACAAATTGATTTACATGTTATGCTTTACTCTGTTCCAAATATATATGACTCACCCTGCATATGTGAATTATCTATCATACGTAATTAATTAATTAAAAGTATTGTGAACGCGCTAAAAAATTTTTTGAGATAAAGCCGGATATAACCCTTTTGAAGTCACTAGAGACGATTAAGACCATTTCTAGATGGAAGTCTGTATGTAGTCTTCCACGATAGCGCCTAAACGCGTCAACCAACTGAGCTAAATTTTGGTATATGATTTTGGGCTAGGCCTAGGATGAACTAATTACTAGGTTACTTTTGATATTTGCCTCTATAATTCTCGAGAAAATTGCGTTTAAAATTGCACCACTTTGATAGGTGAAACCTATAACTCTTAATATAGAATATAATAAAGTAATTTTATAAGGGTTTTTGGGGTTATAGATAGAACGTCTGCTTTGCATGCGGAAGGTTCTGGGTTCGAATCCCAGCTCTGGCAGTTTTTTTTTTTATTTTAATAATGATTATTAAAATTCTGTTTCGTTACGCAGGTCATATTATATTTCAGATTATATTATATCTTGTTGGGAAGGTTTTTTTTATGATACCGTAATATATTGTTCAGGATGGCCAACTGAAAAAATATTCGCAGAAGTTCATTAATAAAACGAAAGAAACTTGAATTAAATAATTACAAAGTCGTAATTATATATCTACATATTATTGGCCAAATAATGCAATTAAATATTATATCATATACCTACTCATTATATCATAACTTGAAAAACTAAAGAAGTCAATAACATTGAGAAATGTATACCTCCCAAAATTTAATAGCCGTCTTATTATTATCCACATATTCACCACAGCGGCATTTATTTTATTACTTAATGTTTTTTAACCGTCGGTCGGTCGCACGTCGATCACAAATCTGACTTAGGCGCTAATTTGATGGCAATATGTTACGATCCCTTTTTTTCATGGGTATATTTTGTTGTATTTTGATCTTGTATTTATTGAACAATTTTTTTTTACAGTTTTTTCTTTTTCTTGTGATGTAAGGTTCTTTATAACATTTAATTTTTTCTCATATTTTTTTTAATTTCTTGTCATGCACAACATTTCGGCTTATTCGCCTTCTTCAGGTGCATTTTTTCTTACCAACATCCCATTTATATTTACGTGGATTGATCAATAATTTGGTATATGGTATTTTTGTTTGAATTCAAACCAGAAAAAGAAAAAACTGTAAATAAATTCGAAAATAGACTTAAGATTACATAATTTAAGAATTATAATGTATTTCGCTAGACAATATTGCACATTTTTAATACACAATACAAAGGCGTGACCTGCGATCACTCATTACCCCCCATGTCAATAATAATTTATGAAATTGATTTGAAATAGAAAAAAAAATTGATAAAACTAATCTTCAACAAATATATTAATACTATATTTATGTAATATTTACAGAGTTATTTAAATTGAGCTTTTATCTGTGAGGTGGGCTACTAATGGTATACAAAATTTACTTTCGGCACCTTTTTCAAATTATGTCATAATGTGGTAGTACTATGTGAATCAAAGCATTAAATAATTCTATGCTATATGAACCAAGAATGCCGAATGGATGTCAATTGACTCGCATCATATACATCAGCAGTCCATCTGAGTATATAGTGTATTAATAATAGTATTAAATAAATTGGCAAATATTGTTATAAGAAAGTTTTAAAAATAAATTAATTTTTTTATCAAGAAATGAGCTCTTTCAAATTTCAATTTAAAAATATTACGATAACGTCACATGACACTTTTGTATGTCAACATTTGCGCATTACAAACACATAAATCTTATATTATATATATATAAATAAACAAACAAAGATATTCAACTAAGTTGACAGAGTATAGTATATCACCGATATACAAAGAAAAATGAAATAAACTAACTTGTACGAATCAAAAAAATCTCGTGACACAAGCTGGATTTGAACCAACATCTCCCAATTGCCGGTCAGGTGTTTTAACCAATTAAACTATCGTGGCACATGAATGAAACTTCTTTAATTCGTACATGCCTTGCTTCCTATGTGCTGTGCTACGCCTCGACCTTTTAATTCAAAGGTAACATAGACTACACACGGCCATAATGCAATGTTATTTCTCTTTTGCTCATCGCAAATAAATATAAATATAAATAAACAAACAAAGATATTCAACTAAGTTGACAGAGTATAGTATATCACCGATATACAAAGAAAAATGAAATAAACTAACTTGTACGAATCAAAAAAATCTCGTGACACAAGCTGGATTTGAACCAACATCTCCCAATTGCCGGTCAGGTGTTTTAACCAATTAAACTATCGTGGCACATTCATGTGAACTTTCTACCTGTTTGGCCTACATAACAACAATTGCAATTGGCCCCTGAACATGTTAGTTTGTATACGCCGGATTTTTCCGAGACCGTAGTCTTGTCTTTAGAGTTTGCTAGAAAGGATCACAATTTGTGGGTGGTTCTAAAAGAAATTTGGATATTAAAGTTTTTCTGTAGGTATCTTTGAATTTTATAAGATATATCACCTATAAATGGAAATGAAAAGTATACTTGGGGTCCGGTTTGATTGGGAGTATATAGGGGTCTGTTAAGATGTTTTCGTAAGTGTTTAAAATAAATTTTATTAATAGATTGAGATGGAAAGTTGTTATTTTTGGCTAGAGATTTAATATAGGTAAGTTCTCTGTTGAAATTATCTTCGCTGAGTGGTATGGAGAACAGTCTATGGAAAAAATTGTGGAAGGAGGCGAATTTTTGTGAGTATGGATGGTTAGAGTCATAGGGAATGATGGAATCGGAAAAATCCGGCGTATACAAACTAACATGTTCAGGGGCCAATTGCAATTGTTGTTATGTAGGCCAAACAGGTAGAAAGTTCTCTGTAAGAGTCTCCGAACATATTAAAATAATCGAGAAAAATAAAAACATAAATGTCCCAACACATAATACCGCATCCGCCTTTTCTGATCATATTCTGAATACTAAACACCCATTTAATATAGACATAGATTTTAAGGCTCTCCACATCTGCAACAAGGGAACGAGATTGAACATTTTGGAAATTCTGGAGATATACAAAGCCGTAAAAGATGGGAACCAGATTTGCTTGAATGATCAAATTAATTTTGATTCTTTTGATTTTTTTAACTCTTTACTCTTCCTGAATTCTTATTAGAGTTCTGCTTTTAAATATTTCCTTCGCAATATTTTAATACAACACCTACTTGTGTGCAAATTGGTATTGTCAATAAGAATACGAGTATCTATTAAACTTTGCTACACCGTTTTTTTCTCTAATCCCTTATCTTTGTATAGATATCGCTAAATGTATTTGTTGAAAATAAGAAAAATTATTGTGCATTTCATTCAGAATATTATTTTAAATATATGTGTCTTGTGTGTGTCCGTTTATAGTCATTTTAACTATGATTTTTTATATTGAACACCTTAATAAAGGAGAATGATAATGTTGATACACTGGGTAGGTCAACTATTATATTACACAACTCGACACTTTGTAATATCTTTTGTTTGTACTAATTGTAGGTTAACATTGATGATGGGGATCTAGATCCTCGAAACATGTATGTTGTATTTTAAATATATTTTACAAATAAAAAAAAGAAAAAAAAAAAAAAAGAAAAAAAAAAGAGAAAAAAAAAAAGAAAAAAAAAATTTGTGGAGGTGACGATTGTGTTTGCTTTGTATTAACTTAGCACTCCACTGAGAGTATGGACTACTTCTTCAAATCAAATATATATATATATATATACTCTAGAATGATAATCCCGTAGTACAAAAATGTAACCAAAAGTGTAGAGCTGTCCATAATGCGCATGATCACCAGTAACTTATTTTTCAACAGGACCGGCTTTGATTAAATGTAATATTGCTGTTATAGGTATATTTAAAATTAAATTTTACCATTTGGTAATTCAAATAAAAAAATGGAATAAAGGAATTTAAGAAATAAAAAATTACATTAAATATCTAAATCCTTTATTGTCTAACAGGTATAACCCAATAATAATAAATCTAAGCAGAAACGAGAAATAAGTAAAAATTCTAATACTGGAAAATATCGTAAGGACTTGAGCATTCTAATTATTTATTTTATTATTATATAATATTTGTTTGTTTATACAACCACCTTAGGCCTCTTACCTCTCCACAGCCTTCAAAGAAGGGGTGCAAGAAACAGTGACTTCACGAATATTTTCCGTGTCTATGTAAACCACTTCCATATCATCCGTACTACTCGCAATAGTATTTTGTGACAAAACATGGTTGGTAGAACTTTTATTCTCAGCAATTTCATGGAGGATTCTATAATTAAGTATATTCCAGTTTAACAACAGAATTCAAACGAACTTTGTATACCTACACAACGTAGGAAATATATTCTTGACATACATATCATGCATTTTTGACAGACTGCTTTTAAGTAAACAGTGTCTTGATATCAAACGATTAAGAATTTAACTTCCACTCTCATTTACATAATCTCTTCTTTTCAACAAAAGTTTGGGAACTGCATCGGGTACGAGTGTGATCCTCTTGCCGTCTTCTCTACAAATGATATCTTCTGCAGCGAAATGCTTACTGTATATGACATTCCCATCACATACATTTTCTGTGCTAGGATCCCAATGCCCGCATCCAAACATCATGTCTTTTTTTTGTCAAGCTAAAAATGAGTATCATGTCAATGGTATCATATTGACTCAAACTGAGACTGTTAGAAACCCGAAACAATAACTTACTGAAAATATTTAATACCAGGAATGATACCTTCATTTTTACACCACAACACTATACACCTCATTGTTTGTTAAATAAACGAACTACCAAACCAAAATAACAAATATTAAAAACAATTTTAATCACAAATAGGTATATCTATCAACAATTAAAATATACTACGAATAAAACCATAACTCAATTATAAAACCTATCTGAATTGTTGTGAAGCCGAGTCTGACAGATATTCCCACTACGAGAAATGTCATTTGCGAAAACAGACGCTGTTGCGAAATCTCCTAAATTTAATAAGATTTGGAAAAAAATGTTTCGTTCATATTGCTGAAAACTAAACAGTATGCAATTTTACCGATAACATTTAATTATTTGATTTTGTCAAGCAGTTTCGTGTGACGCAACATTTATTTATAAAACAGATATGTCGCATAAATTCTGTAAGGCGAACGACAAAATAGTTTTAAATATGGCAGCTCTGTACTGAAAATAAGTTACTGAGGAGCATGCGTAGTTCGTGAAACCTCTGCATACCCGTTACACTTTTTGATATTCGGCTGGATTTAATTAGCATTCTAGAGTACATATATAATATAAGATTTCTATGATTACAAACATAAGGTTGACAAGTTCGAGCGAATTTTTTTTCTTTGTCCCAAACAGATTTTATTGAATTTGTTTCAACCTTCTTATGCTCACTGTATAAATATAAAACATTACATAAAAAGAACTAAAATTCATAATTCTCTCAAAATGCAGCGCGACCTCCCGGACTATAAGATTATCAAATTTTAGATCGTGTTTGATTTCTTGTAAATTTTAATACCATCGTTTTGCATTTAAAATCATAGATTCCAAATTAACGCTTTATTAAAATTAAAAAAATATTGTTTCAGACATTTTTTATTTCAAGAATGATGTTTTTCGGGAAGATCGCAGATAAAGTAAAATAATATGTTGACGTTTATTTACTTGGTGTTGTTGTACCTGAACCTCTTTTTTATTTAATTTTTCGTTAAAAAAACTGTAATATCTTTTGTAGTTTGACCCCAATAAATAATTATGATGGACAATTTTATTTTTGTCTAAAAAAAAAAACTTGTTCAGAACTTTGTAAGAAATACATTCAGCATAGGCGTCCGCGGGTTTTGTTTTCTTCAATTTTTGTTCAGTTACCCTTATATACGTACATTTTGGGTTTGTTTTGAAAGACCATTTGTAGCTGTTTTATCGGGTTTAGATATTTATGCAGATTTATTTTTTAGTATCAAGAACATAAAATCTAACTTTAATTATTAAAATATTTTGACAAATCCATGATTACATTTTTATTATAAATAATTAAAGAAATATAATATTCACCACACTGATTTATAGAAATTACATCCGTGTTTGTAATGTAATAGTACAATATGTTCATACAAATTAAAAGAAAATTTGAGGTCGCCATGGATAAATTAGTGAATCATGCACAAATGCTGTAATATTCATTTACCGTTTCCGATTATATATATGTACGCATCTATTCACTCTCTTTACTGGTTTTTCCAAAACCAAAACCATCGATTCATGTAAGTTTGTTTTTTATTATTACAAAATCATCGGTTCCGGGTCCAAAATGCAATTGAACTATACTCATAGATGTGTATATTATTTTTGTTGATTATAAATTATTTGTTTGACAATAAGTTCATGAGCCATGTATTCGTCGAGAGAATTTTATTAGAATATTTTAGAGTCTACATTGAATTGAATTTTAAAAATTTCGGTATCTGTATTGTCGAATGAATATGGTCTATTCAAATAACGATCGACATGAAGTGAAAAGCACCAAAGCTTTAACGAGTGCTGATGGTGGCTGGACTGATCACCAACTTGTGCGATACAGTATGACCCTACATCTACCTGCAAAACGACCACCACAGCTAAGCTCAACGGTTGTGCCCAGAAATTCATCCGGACTGGGAGAACCCGTTCCAATAACAACTGGCGTAAAGCAGGGTTTTGTCATTGCACCGATTTTGTTTTCGAGGTTTATAAAATCGCAACCACTGTTTGTAAAATTAACATCAAAATTTTCAGTGGTTGTGATATAGGTGTGTGTGCACGGATAGAGTTTGGAAGAGGAAAAACTTTTTTATTTGTCGATTTAGAAGAAAAAGTCATTCTTTATAAAAACGTCTGCTTGTGTCGAAACTACAATTTCAAATGCCAAATTTATGATTACTATACAGGGTATATCAAAAAACACATTTTTAATGATTTTGATTTTTTTTTAATTTTATGAAAATATTTTCAAAACCGTGATTTATTACACCAATTGTGCAAAAAACACTAATAAACTTTTTTCTCAAAGTGGTTAATTTCATACCTACTATTAAAATAATAAAATTAAAAAAACAAGAAAATCAAAATCATTAAAAATATTATTTTTGATATACCCTGTATAGTAATCTTAAATTTGGTATTTGAATTTGTAGTTTTGACACAAGCAGACGTTTTTATAAAGAATGACTTTTTCTTTTAAATCTACAAATAAAAAAGTTTTTTTAGATATATTTATATATACAGGGTGTCCGGAAAAGGAGGTCAATCCATTAACCACAGATTCCTTGGGCAAAAATAATATGAGTTTTAAGATGTCATTTTTCATTTGAGCCCTCCATGTTCGATATACAGGGCGTCAAAGTTGAAAATTTAAAACCAATATTTTTAAATAATTCTAGTATTTATTGAGATATTGGATTCAAATTTAGTCTGTTGCTTCAGCATCAAGAGGTACTTCTTTCCAAAAAAGAACACAAAAAACAATTTCTTAATAGCCGAAATACGGGATGATCAGTACCTATTGACCCCCCCAAGTTTTTATCACCTAAGCCAATGACTTTTGAACTAAGTTTTTATAGGTTACTATGTATTTTTGATTATTTTTTAACTCATAAAATTTGGATAAAATCATTTGTTTTTGAGATATTTTGAAAAGTATTGGCTCTTGTTTGATGCCTCGGCGGCTCTGGCTATTCTTATAATGTTGAAATATCAAGCAACTCTGGTGTTACCTTGGATACCTACTTAAGCAATGTTTTATTGTTGTCAAATTAGTTATCACAATTTGAATCCAATATCTCAATAAATACTAGAATTATTTAAAAATATTGGTTTTAAATTTTCAACTTTGACGCCCTGTATATCGAACATGGAGGGCTAAAATGAAAAATGACATCTTAAAACTCATATTATTTTTGCTCAAGGAATCTGTGGTTAACGGATTGACCTCCTTTTTCCGGACACCCTGTATATATATACTCGTATTTCAATATGTATTTTAATGTTTATTTGGTTACTGGACATTTGTGGTTCTAATTATTATATTTACGTAATAGTACGACATTACCATTACGTCATTGATATACGGCTAATAAAAATTGTAACAAAATCCACACAGTATCTACACGTAATATGTTTAACTGATGTATCATCCATTAGCCGGAAGTTATACCTACCCATTACAATGAAATCTTTATTTCTGACAATAAAAAAAAAACATCAGGGAATATACATATATTCTGTATGTTTTAGTTTCGCACAGCGTAAATACCTGCTGAACATTAGTCAATGCGAAAATATGTTATAACGCCTCTGTAATGACAAATCTAATTTATACATATTGATTTCCTTTGATAAGTCTCATGATTTCGGGAAAATTCCATGGAAAATGTGTTCGGAATTTATAATGTCGTTATATTTTAATTTTATACGTCATGTCCAGATAGAATCATTGTTCTTTGGTCCCAAACCCGGTACAATGAATTTTTCAGTGAAGCTGAGAAAAAATAATATTAATAACTTTTCTTTTCACAAAAAAGTCCATTTCTGACGAGGAGCATAAATAAATACACTTCATCTTCATATAATTGAATTGTCAAACACCATACATGTTTCGAAATCCAGTAATCTCATCATCAGTGGCAATATTATTCCTAATTCAGAACACATGTTCATAATATTGACAAATAAAATTACTAAGCCTCACTGTGGAAAAAGTATTTCAATTTTAATATATTATACAAGACTTTATGGAAATTTACAATGTACAAATGTATAATATCTTAAAGATTTTGTACATTTCCATAAAGTAGTTTTGTATATATTAAAATTGAAGATCTTTTTCCACCGTGTGGTATACTAATTTTATTTGTCCATTATGAACATATACTGTGTTCAATACCTAAGTTTTCTGAATTATAATATACTAATCTAAAACAAACCACGTCTTGCATTCACGGATGCAAGCTCGTTGATCAACTGATTATGATCATTAATTAGTAATAAAGAATACTGAATGACCGTCGATTTTCGCCAGGAACGACCCTGATCCTGACCTAACTGACACTTTTTTCGACCTTTTTCCAAGCAGATCGTAAATATATCGTAAAAATGCGGACGATTCGCCTCAGGAATAAAGGTAGTGGCACCAACAACTACATATCGTCCATCATGAGTAAATAAACTACACTGGGGGTTCAACTGTTTTTCATTTGTAATGTGAACAACATGTTTGAGCTAAAAATATACTTCTTATAAGCATATTTACACTAACGATTTATTTGTACCTTAAAAAAACGGCTTTTCAACTCCACTTCGAGTTTTTTGTAGTGATCTTCGCATATGTTTGGATCGTGTAGTTGATGGAATAAATCTGCTGCAGCAGCTGGTCCTTGGTATGTGTATCTCTCCAAGGAGCATTGATAGAATGAAAATGCTATTAAGTATTTACCATTTGGAGTGAATTTGCGTAGAAAACACGGTGGGTTATCCAAACCGGCTACCGTGAAATTAGGGAAGACGTTTTGGTAGAATTTGCGAGTGGTGTGGAAATGTGTGCCAGGACCATTGTTAGAACCTGTTTTTCGGTTTATGAGACGTAATACGATGTTATGTTGGGATTTTTTGCGCTTCTCAGGAGATTCCATTGCTGGTATTTAACAAAATAAAAATATTTAATGATAATTAAACATAAGGTTTATTCGGGTTCGTACAAGAACCAGCAGTTTGCTGTTCGGGTTTGAAATAAAAACGTTCGATAACGGTTCTAGAACTGTCAGAATGGATCCCTGCTGTTGGGCAAGAACTGATCTAGAACAGTTTTAATCAAATACCTAGTTCATTATGGAAAGTACGTAGTATATAAGTACTATATTTTCCGAGGTCTATGGAATGTTTATATATTGAATAATTTGATGTAAAAATATAAATTTCAAAGAAAAAGTGAGTATTGATTTAGCCGGGGATTCCTATCATTTACAAAATTGAATATTACTAATAAATATTAATTATTTCATGTTCGTACAAGTTATAGACAACAACAGATAAGTGGGGCACACTTAGACCGTCGCGTCGGCCGTCCACACGTTGATGCCTGCGTTTCGCGTTTGTTCTCCTAATCTACACGTAAAAAGTATGAATGAAACACTAACTCGGTACCCGCCCCTCTCCTTATACACAAATCTCGGCATACACAACACAACAATATTAGTATGTATATAGTATTATTGAAGACACACCCCTCGGAAATATATAATAGTAAGCAACCGACAGCGTTGACCGACAGATGTATGTGTTATATCCATTGGTATACATTTACCTTACGAGTCAAATACAGTATAACAATAATAATAATTATTATTAGCATCTCTTTTACGTAGATATTTATTGTGTTTTAAACTCTCCTTGTTCTCTCGTGTGCGAGCTTTTAAATTTTGAGTGGTGCCTCTGTCGCGCGCTGTGCTTGTGGTGTTTGTTTTGTTTAACCAACAAGTGACTCATGGAGAACATGCAAGAGATCCTGTTAAGGGACCTACGGACTACAACCGCATGTAAACTAATACGGTACGATCCTGTGGTCACTGATTCTGAAACGTTGACACAAGTGGTTTGCACAAGATGTTCACAAGCTCGAGAATGGCATCGACATCGTAATATTGATGATTTGTTTTGTCATAGAAGTAATGTTCATTTTGATACGAACTCTCATTTTCATTGTTATAATGCCTCTACGTTTGTTTCGTGGTTGTTTAGTAATTGGAGACATCAGAGCTTTCTTCATAGACTACGAAGTAAGTAACAACTTTAAGAAGGTTTTATTATATAAATTTAATCATTATTTTCCCTTTGTAATATTAGTCTTGTAAGAACAAATATATTTCGTCCAACTTTAGATCATTTTATTGCTCTGTTTCAAACCGATTATTCTCATATATTATCTCAGACAATGACAGTCAACTTTATTAAGTAATGACTCATTAGGTAAACATTACATGCTGGTTTTGTTTTATAGTAAGTATCAATTATTAAGTATATACTAGTATTTACCTTTAAATATATATCAAGTTTTGATAATCTAATCACATAGATTTCATAACAATTTATAAATTTGCATTTTGTTAGGAAATGTCTAAATTACATCGAGATAAGAATCTCTCTACTTACATAAATATGGTATATTTAATATATAAATAATACGTATCATAAAAATTAACATACTCCAAAAGAACATCTGATTTACACTTAAGTGGCGATACTAATGTGCGCTTCAACGCACTTACCTTAATAGTAAATTAACGCAAGATTTGAATTAAATAGAAAACATAGTTTATAGTCTTTTGATTGTATGATTTTTATTGAATCATAAAGTACATAGAATAGGGCAAATGGCCTCCACGGCTTTGCGTACACATACGCACTCGTTTATCAAAATTTTCCATGACCATTCTGCATAAATGTGGCTGAATTTCGTTGATGCAGCGTTGACTCTCCTCCTTTAATGCACGCGTGGATGAAGGCTTGTTGATATAAACCTGTGATTTTAAATAACCCTATGAAAAGAAATCTATAATGGTGTTAAATCACACGATCTAGGGGGCCAACTCTGATGACCGAAAAGAGAGATTACGGGCTGGATGACATGTAGTCTTGTTGAAACCACATATTGGCCACATCAAGATCGTCAAAGTTCGGCAAAAAGAACTGTGTTATCATGTCACGATATCGAGCACTGCTTGACCAGCCTCATTTTCACGAAGGTGTGGTCCAATTATGCCTCCAGCCCAAAATCCACACCAAACAGTGACACGTTGTGGTTGAATTAGTTTTGACGATTAACAAAGCCATCAAGGTGAAAATGTGCTTCGTCGCTTAGGATGATTTTGCTCGAAAAATGTGCATGCATTTGTTGATGCTGAATAATCGATTCAGCAAACTCTCGCTCGCTGTGCATGGTCATAGAGTTGTGTTAATTGAATTTTGTATGATATTTACTAACCCTAAACTTTCCTGCATAAATGCCGGCAAATTCAAATCTGGCATTAATTTTGGGAAATCCTTTATTTAAGTTTTCGTCAAGTATGGTAAGTTTCGAGCTTTGCGAACAAATTTTCGAATAAGCTTTGATGAACCAATTCCTCTGTATTGCTTTTACCTAATGTTTACGCAGTGCTGGCATAGCTTTTCATCTTCTTTTAGCTGGTCCAAACCAGATACAGAGTATTCTTCGGCGATGGAACAAATCCTTTCTTGCATTTGGATCTTCATAAAATCACTAGTAAATTGCGTATTTTGTGTATGCCATTCGTTTTGGAAAATAATATGAATTCGAAATCTCATCACGAGAACTTGGAAGTTGCGGACTTATTTTAGAATAGTATCATATAGACATACAGGGTGGTCCAACGAAAAGTTTGCACCTAGCTTTTCTCTTTTTTTTGTAGTCGAATGCGAAAATGCTCGGACACGTCGATTTTGCTTTTGAGGGGGACACATTTTAAACATATTTTTCGATCTGCGCCTTTAACCCCCTAGCGGGGGTGAGTAACAACCCTAAAATTTTAAATGGAAAGAGGGGTCTAATGACATATCATTTGAAAGGACACAAAATTGTCTTTCTAATGATACCCTATTTGTCGAATTTTACTAAAACAGTTAATACGAAAACGACTTTAAAGACATTAAGCCGATAATTTTGGTATTAATGAGAAATACAAATAAGTTTTAATTATTACGACTGAAAACAACTACAATCATTTCTAAATTATTTACTTTGAAGAAAAACGGGATTTCAAAAACACTATCTTATTTATCAGAACTAAATTCCTCACTAATCGTTTGCGTTTTTTGTTGAAATAAAAACGTGTAGGAAAAGAATTTACACCGTTTATTTTAGTCTTTTCATTGATTCAGTTTGGTTGCTTCTCAAGTTATTTTACTTTTACCGTACAAAATGATTTATTCCATTCTAGAACGAGTTGAAATTGTTAAACTTTATTTTCAAAATAATAGTAGTGCTAGACTTACGGCTCGCTTATTTAATGAGAGACATCCCGATAAAAATGTGAATGATGTGTACGTTGGCAAGTTAGTTAAAAAGTTTGTAGATACCGGATCTGTCTGTAATGTAAAACACCAGCCGCAGAAACCGATCAGAAATGAAGCTGTGGAAGTCGCTGTTTTAGGGCATGTTGAAATGGATCATAGTCAAAGTACCCGTCAACTAGCTGAAGCCTCAGGTGTCTCCCGTTCGTCCATAATACGAATTTTAAAAGCGTACAAATTTCATCCGTACAAAATCAAATTAGTACAGGAACTAAATGAGGATGATCCTGATAGAAGGCTGCAATTTTGTGAAGCAATGAGCCAGCGTTTAATTGAAGATCCGCAATTATTATTTAACATTTGTTTTTCCGACGAATGCACATTTTATTTGAATGGAGCTGTAAATAGGCACAATTGCCGTTACTGGGATGACAGTAACCCACATTTATTCCGTGAGGTTCCTACCCAGTATCCTCAAAAAATAAACGTCTGGTGTGGCATATTAGGAAATCATATTATAGGACCACTTTTTATTCCTGGAAATTTAACTGGTGAAGTGTACCTAAACATACTTGAAGACACAATTGATCCTTTAATAACACAAATAATAGAAGATGACCAAAATCATACTGCTGATCGGCTTTATTTCCAGCAAGATGGAGCACCTCCGCACTATGTGGCTCCTGTAAGACAGTTCTTAGATGACCGGTTCCCTGGACGGTGGATTGGAAGGAGGGGCCCAATTGAATGGCCTGCCAGGTCACCGGATTTATCGCCTTTAGACTTTTTTCTTTGGGGGCACTTAAAAAATAAATGTTTTGCCACGAAGCCCGAGTCCATAGAAGATCTTCGCCAACGCATTACAGAAGAGTGCAGAAACATAACACCTGATATGCTACAAAATGTTAGAAATAGATTTGAACAAAATCTGTATTATTGTATGGAATCAAATGGGTCACATTTTCAACATTTGTTAATGTAACATTTTAATAAATCAATTTAACAGCTTGTTTACTTTTTTTACAAAGCAATGTTAAAACTAACAAACATTGGAATGTACTAACGATTGCAGGTGTTTTCACTCGCAATAATTAAAACTTATTTGTATTTCTCATTAATACCAAAATTATCGGCTTAATGTCTTTAAAGTCGTTTTCGTATTAACTGTTTTAGTAAAATTCGACAAATAGGGTATCATTAGAAAGACAATTTTGTGTCCTTTCAAATGATATGTCATTAGACCCCTCTTTCCATTTAAAATTTTAGGGTTGTTACTCACCCCCGCTAGGGGGTTAAAGGCGCAGATCGAAAAATATGTTTAAAATGTGTCCCCCTCAAAAGCAAAATCGACGTGTCCGAGCATTTTCGCATTCGACTACAAAAAAAAGAGAAAAGCTAGGTGCAAACTTTTCGTTGGACCACCCTGTATAGGTACCTATAGGCAAAACTCATTCATTCATGCGTCCTTCTTTCTTTTATCTTCTTATGTTAAGTATATACTTATGGTCTTCAGAAAGAAGCAGGTACATTTTTTACAGTGCATAACAGATTTTCTTTTCGTTTTCACTAATTTACACCTCCCATAGATATGGATGAAAAACAGATACAATTGGCAGCTCGTATCGATAGCCAAAGAATTTAGTTGCTATCTAACTTAAATTAATACTGATCAACCTAATTTGGAATATCTATGGTAATTAATCATTCTAGTTTAAGAGTAAAATTGGAAGCAAGTTTTTTGTATACCTATTATATAGGTTCAATGGTCATTTTATAAGTGCACGCTTTTGTTTATTATTTTAACAATAAACTTCTAAGAAATCCATTTGTTTCACGTTGTACAGCGGTATACTAACACTGACATTAAAATTGTACTAAAAGTTACTTATTATTTTGTTTTCTCAAAGTCAGTTTTATAGCTTAACACGGTGTGTACCAAAATTTATTTATTTCAAGCTTACAAACACCAGCACTAACGGTAGGTTTAAACTTACAAGACTATAGAACCCCTGAGTGTGAAACTTTAACAATTTGCGTTCTATTGAGTAAATATGACGCTATAGTTAAGTGGGACCTGTTTGGAAAAATCAAATTTAAGTAATTTATTCAATAGTTTATAGTGTCGTCAAAGGCTTTTGCACAATCTGTACATTTTAATCTAATCCCATTGTGCTTTATTATCTATGGCCTCAGCAGTCTGTTCCGAAAATAGTACCTAACAAATTTGTCACTGGCGATTATTAGTGGGATAGCCAAGAAATCAGAGATCTAATTAATTCAAATATGTTGGTCTAATTGTTGATTACACTTATATGGGGCGAATAATTTTCTATTTAATTTTTTTTACAACTTTTAAAGATGGGAGTAATTATAGATACTTTTAGTTTATTATAAAGACAATAGTCTGATGCGTAAATTGAATCTATATGAGTCAAAGGTTTCAGTATAATCTCTGAGCAACCTTTATAAATGTCTAGTCGAAGATTCATGTGATAATAGCAAGTTCATTTATTTGGACTTGGACTAAATTATGTAAAGTAAAAATAATTTTGTGGCATAGCGGACAAAATTGCTGGTTTTGCTTACACAAGGGACTTTGTTTAAATTCAGACCGAGGCATGGGTCCCACCGGGAACCAAATCGAGTTGTATATAGAAAACTATACATAGATACTATTTCTATCTCAAAAATAGTCATTTTATGAGAACTTAAAAAATCAAGCACAGAAAGATATGGGGGGAGCGTAGTGGCCAAAGAAAAGGACCATCGATCATCAATTACATATCGACCATGAGCGGAGATGCGCCATCATGTTGATGAAACATGTTTCTATAATCAGTGAGTGTCAAATTTTTAGTTGGCTTCCAAATAACGCAATATGTTCAAATAGCAAAGATCATAAGAATATTGTCCACAAACAATAATTAAAATTCTTAACTTACCATTTAAATTTTCTTGATAACATTTCATTCATGTCACAACGTCGTCATTTCTGATTCATGAAAATTCTGTTCTCTATACGTATGCTCATTTTTATTACTCCAAATATTCAAATTGTATCGATTAAATCCGGTATAACCGGAAGTGTCAATAACTTATAACTACTCGTATTTTAGCTCATCTGCAATTTTAAAAATTCTCCTATGTATAGTTTTCTATATACAGATCGATTTGTTTCCCAATGGGACACCCTGTAGATTTAGTATTTCTTAAAAACTTATCATTCCACTCTAAACACATTATTTGTGGCAACTAAGATGGATTTAAGCTAATATATCTGATAAATTACAGTTACAATAAAAGATTTTAATATATTTGAAACCATTTGGTCTTGCAAATTCCCGTGCCTACGGCACTGTCCTTATCGTCACTTCAAAACCTGCCTTTGCTGTGCTAAAACAATCTGGTTCACTGTGTAGCGAATGACACATGCTTTTATAAATGCTCCAAATTTGATTTGTACTTTGTGTGGTTATTGACTCTATGCTAATTGACATATTAACTTTGATTTTATGACAAAGATTTTATCGGTATGTAAATAAATTTAAAATCCATGTAGTTACTATAGAGGTCTTTTTGTTCTACCATAAAGGGATTTTCCCAAAAAAAATTGCTATGATTATATTTTGTATTGAATTGTACAGGGAGGACAAAATCGGTATTTTTATATAAGCGGCTGCCTTCAGGTCAAAGTAAAATATTTTAATAACCAGAAGAGATAGAGGCATGCGTTTTTGGTATCTTTATTAAAGACAAATTATTTGGGATTTGGGCTAGAAGGCCAGATTTTTTATTGTAATGAGCGCTGTAATTGACAGGGTGTAAAACAAAAAACTGTTTTATCACAGCATTAATAATGTGTCATAGTGATTGAAAACCGCCTTGAGTGGTGGTATCAGTTAAATGTTGACATGATTGGGTGATTTTTAATAATAATAATAAACGCAACAATAATACAGACTTTATTAGTAAAAAAGACATTTTTATAAAAGTTGAAGCAGTGCTTCCTAACTTAACCTAAACGTAACTTATATTTTGGCTTAAACCTATCTGAAAATAGTTTTACATCGCTGCCGCTGGCCAAATTAAGTAGGTAACTTATGTTTACAAATTAATTTGTTCTATTACGTGTCAGACAGCGCTCTTAAAAGAAAACCCCTGTAAGCTTTTTATATTCTCCGGTAGAGCGTTGTAATATTTTGAAACCGTATAGGAAAATGACCGCTCAAAGATTGATGTTGAGTCTAGCGGTGGCGTAATGACAGTTTTATGAGGAATATTCATATCATACACCGATCCCCGGAACTTCAATCTTTCATATAAGTATTCCGCCTATTTCCATCTGATGATTTTTATTAATCAAAATTACTGAATGAAAATCCGACGTTGTTTCATTCTTAACCAGCCGATTTCCTTAATCTTGTTGCTAGCCTCTTTCACCCCCTACGAATTCCACATACAAGCCGTGTGCCTGAATTCTGCATCAACTGAATCGTGTTCTCAGCAATTTTAGTCAAACAAGGGCCATATATACGAGTATATTGTCAATAATATAACCCCTAGCTGATTGCGTTATCATGCTATCTCACCACGAGACAACTTGTGTTTGTTTCACTTGTATTTAGTTTAAAAACATATTAGATACTGTCATTCCGTAATATAAATTTTACGGTTATACAAATAGTTGTTATAAACGTAAAATTATCTAGTATTCATCTTAATTTTTACTTATTACTCACCTAACAGGATCTTTGGGGAAGCGAAAAAAATGTTTAGAGCAAGTGTACCGCTTATTGCGACAACATTTTGCAACACACACATGTCCTCCATAATTGTTCATTGTATGAATCCCAAGACACGTTAATAAAAATAAAATCCTTTTAATTCTCACGAACACTAACCCAAGAACACAAAACACAGAATTAGATTTAAACACAATATTTATATATCTCGTACACGCCGACAATGAACTATATATTGAACACAGGAGTGAACGGTATTTATCTACGTCTATGTGATTATTGTGACGTTGTAACCCATAATGGCGGCATGCGCGACGAAATGCGCAGGACGGCTCGCAAGCGGAAAGTTAGAATACTGTATTATTTATTATACTGTGGTTTTATTTTGTTGATTTATTTATTATTCTTATTGTTGTGACTCGTGATAGCTTTGTCTATAAGATATTTCTTTATGACAATAAAGCTTATTATTATTATTAGTCCATATTTAAATGCAGTATTTTAATTTAACAATTATTAATTTATTGCCCTACTGTAAACATAATTCTAATACAGGCAAATTTAATGTCTTTAATCAACGAAAGAACAACATTTTACGAATGACTATGTCAAAGTTTCGATTACCATTCATTATTATACAGGGTGTTCAAAATTCTAAAAATGCTAAATTTCTGAGGCGAATTACTAACAATTAACATTTTACTAATTCAACAACAATACTTTCTAATTTTGTCACATACCAAACCAATCTAAAAAAAAAATTACGGAATCGCAATAGCCCTAAACTACGAGCAAAAAACAGTATTTTGTTTTACACCCTGTAAATTAAAGCGGTCATTAACATTAAAAAATCTAGCCTTGTGGCCTCTGCCTCTGGTTATTAAAATATTTGTTCAGCTTGTTTAAGGGTCGGTTTATCAGTGCACGGTTATGTAGTTTAGCTGTTGGTTAACTAATAACTGACAGTCAAATAAATTTCAAAGTGTTTATCAGTGTTCAGGTTAGTCCTAACCTTATGTTAAAGTTCCTGTTCATTTACTGGATCTTATAGGTGTCAGTTACGGGAAATAACCATCAGTTCAATTGTATTCTTATATTTGAATAGAATTAGCCGATACTTGTTGGAAATTCATTATAACTGCGTAAAATAAAACAACTTTAGTTTTAAATATTTCCAAACTTTTATAATATACAAATTTATATTTCAAAATTACACGACATGTTTCGTCCACACAGTGGCTTTATCAAGTGTTAATTTTGAAATATAAATTTGTATATTATAAAAGTTTGGAAATATTTAAAACTAAAGTTGTTTTATTTTACGCAGTTGTATTCTTATAGTTTATTGTTGGGCTAGATATGGAGGGCTAGACTCCATATTAGTGTAGTGGTTTGTTCTCATAACAAAATCATTATATATCAGTTTTCTTCCAAACAAGAGCTCTAAAAATCATCACTCGATTCTATTCGATTATTTATATTTACTTGCATTACGGTTGTTTATAGTAAGTGCATAAAAAAATCAACGCTACTTAGCTGTCTGTGGCAATTAACAGACAAAATACTAAGTAAGCATCTTAAGCCTGATAATTTTATGTGACATTCTTGCAGCTCTAACTGTAGGTAAGCCTGATAGATAAATAGTAAAAAAAATGCAACACAAAGCCGAGCGCAAAGAAAAAGAAGGAGACCAAAACTAATAAAAATAAAAAGCACACCGTCTATCAGGTGGATTAGGTTAACTATAATTATTATTCCCTACATATATAAAAATTTAATCATGTGATAATAGACGTTAATTACGACTGAATACTATCATTTACCACATTTTTGTTAAATTGTTGGCTGTTGTGGTTTAAGTATTGACAAAACCAGCAAAAAGCTAAGAGAAAATACGAACAAAAAAAATATAGGTATAATATACACAAGAATGCAGGTGGACAAACAGAGATCATAAGTTAAAATGACCGCCAAGCTTTATTTCATTCTAAACACAACAAGTTGGTTACTATTTAACAGTTTAAGTAATTAACGATTGTTAATTATTGTTTATTTTTGTTATTTTCTTGTTTTATATCTTCTACTAGTGTGTAACGGAAATTGTTATTTATTATACGGGGGACCAATATTTATTTCTCTTTTCGCAATTTTATAGTATTTCGTATTAGGGGCGATAATTTAGATGTATTGGCAACGCAGCATTTTCTATGTTTTAGAACGTATAAATAAAATGACATTTGAATCAATGGGGGAAGTTTTTAATTACGCGAAATGGTGGGGATATTTTTAGTCGTGACATGTTCTATGACAAAAGAAATGTAAGCCACTGACTGTAATTCAATTTCGATATTGTCTTGAGATGAAGCAACTAAAACTATAACTTTTTTATCTTTTGTATTTTTTTCATATGTTGCTGCGTTTACGAGATACAAATTTAAAAGTTTTTCAACATACCAATAATAATTCAACTAAAGAAAAAAAAATTCAACTAAAACTAATAATAAATAAATAAATCTTTAATGTCTAACAGGTTTACACCCAATTACAAGACAATTACAATGTTTCAACTTAAAAATAATAATTCTATGCAATTTATAGACTTAAGCCACGCCACCCCATCTTGAGTAAAAAAAAAATCATTCCCTTCTCAACATGAATCTAAAAAATATAAGAATTATAAGTTTAAACTAGTTAGATATTCGTGCAACTGACGCTTGAAAGTGTTAAAATTTTCATTGAAAAAGTCAACAAATCTGTGTATTTTATGGTAATTGGACAAACTGCAAGCTCTGTAAACCGACGCTCTACCCTCATAGTTAGTGTGTGCTTGAGGTACTCGAAATATGTTGCTATTTCTTGCATTATGTTGGGGAGCATTTATATTGATATGTTGCAAAAGACGAGGACAGTCAATCATGGCATGAATAATCTTAAATAAGAAGACCTGATACGAATAAATTCTGCGATAGTTTAGAGATTGAAATCCGAATGTTTTTAGCAACGTTTCATGACTATATCCTCTGTAGGGAAAGTGGCCATTAACTTTAAAATAAATATGTTTTAAAAATTTTCGTTGGACAGCTTCTATTTTATTTATATGTACCTGATATATAGGGGACCAAACAACCGACGCATATTCCAATTTAGGTCTAATTAGTGAGTTGTATAGTGACACAAGACAAGGCACGCTTTGGAAACCCACAGTAGAGCGAACAATAAAACCCAAAATTCGAATAGCATCATTCACAATTCGCTCCACATGATGGTTAAAGGACAAATCGCTATCAACCCAAACTCCAAGATCTCTGACAACCTCGCATCTCCCCAAGGCCGCCCCATCCACACTATAATTCATCTCAAGAACATTCCTCCCCTTGCAAAAGCTCACATACTTACATTTGTCTATGTTTAGTGGAATTCTATTTTCTGTACTCCATATCACGAGGCGGTTCAAATCATCGGTCTGTAGATCCTGACAGTCCTGCAAGTTTTCAATAACACGAAACAACTTCAAGTCATCGGCAAACAACAGACATTCACTCCCAATATTTTGTGTAATGTCATTTATGTATATGGCGAACAATAAGGGCGCGAGATTACTTCCCTGGGGCGCTCCGCTGGTCGCAGTGAAATCATGTGATCTGAACCCGTTATATTCGACATACAGCCTGCGTGAGCATAAATATGATTGGAAAAACTTTATTAGATTATGGGTGAAGCCGACATTTTTCATTTTAAGTTGCATTATTGTATGATCCATCCTATCAAATGCTTTTGAAAAGTCAGTATATCTGGCGTCAATCTGTAGTCCTTTTCCAAGGGCGGGATAGGTAGCCTGCAGAAATTCTGCGATGTTAGATACCGTCGATCTCTTTTGAAAAATCCCGTGTTGTTCCCACAATATGAGGTTTTTAACTTGATTAAATAATTTGTTCTGCAATACCGTTTCGAAAATCTTTGAAAAATTCGATATTATTGAAATTATTGAAATTGGGCGAATAATCCAATCTTCTCCTCGTTGATTGACGAACTCTATCAAAAAACCAGGCTCGTTTCTAATCAAATTACACCCAGCAATAATGCGATTCCTTAAGTCCTCCACATTCCGTAATGTAAACTAAGGACTTCAGGTGGCCCCACGTGAAAAAATCCAGTGGGTTGGGGGGTTGGGATCGTGCAGGTGATAAGTGAGGTCCACCACGGAAAATCCAGCGATTTCTGTATGTTTCTGTTAAAAACTCATGAGCAACCTCTGGTAGAAATACGGATCCAATTAAGCAGTCATTCACAGTTCCAATCCAAACGTTCAACGAGAACTGATGTTGAAAATGACCTTCAACTATCGCATGCGGATTTACTACTTACTTCTACCCAACCCAACCCAACTGACGGGTGACATTGTTAGAGGAATTGATGATAAACTATTGACGTATCTTGTGACTTTAGATTTCTCGAAGGCTTTCGATACTCTATAAGTCATACTTTGTTGTTTGCCAAATTGAAGTTTTATGGCTTTTCTCTTGGTGCAATGCAGTTTATTCAATTTTATCTATCCAATCCGAGTCAACGTGTATACGTAAATGGTAATCGGTCATCCTCTAGCGTTTATTAACATTTTTGAGGATTGCTTGGTACTGTCTGTTTCTGAAAGTCACTGTAAACTGTCGTTCCTTCTAGTAGTAGGCACATGCTTTATTTGAATAATACCGAAGAAAACATGAAAATCACACACATACCAGTACTTATATAATGCGGTATGCATATTATTACTGGTAAGATGTATAAATACAAATAATGTCGGTACCATTTGTAAATCCACACTTAAAAAATTATACATTTATGTATGTTTTATGTAGACATTTCATAAAATTTTACCGTGAGAACGATAGAAGAGCAAATGTCAAAGACAGAGGAGTAAGGTCGACATTTTTTTATTGTTTTGTTAATAATGACCTCTACAAACTATCATTTTACATAGTCAAGTTCAAAGTTTTTAACTTGTAAAACTTCAAGTATAGGTACTTAGATTTGTTTACAACAAATATATATATTCTTCGTTGATATACATTTGAGTTTTTGGGTTCTTTAATGATAGAATGACATATCAGCAATACGGAATTAGAACGTTTCATATTTTCAATTTGTTTCAAGTGTAATCTTTGGACGAATAGAAAGAGAGTCATCTCCTTTCTTAGGTGCATGGTTAATCTACAGCTTTCTCTAGACAAGCCATGAACAGACAATGGCAACACCGCCATGCGGTTTTGTACCAGTCTACTGTACATTTTGTAACAGAATTGAAACTAGGGTGGCCAATTTTTAATTTTGATTTGTCCCAAATTGTCAGGACATTTAATTGCTATTTTGCTTTTGTTTTAATGCATTGAAGGCATATTAAAATGGCATTTTATGTGAAGGACCGTTTGTCATTGAAAACAAAAATTGGAAGAAAATGAATTTCGAGTTTTGATAAATCAGCTGGGTTGCTTTTTGATGAATAAAATATAGTGGAAACCAAACAATGGCTTGATAAACATTATCCCAAGTCTGCTGCATCGAGACAAATGGTAGAGTAGTGCTGAATTTAAACGTGGTCGTACCAGCACAAATAGACTTGCATTCGACGTTGCCAAATTTACTTGTTCATGGCATTTTTGAAGAAGGCTGAACTCTGTGCCACACTCGCATTGAGAATTCATTAAGTTCTATTCTCGCCAAATTTCTACATTGCCGATTTTTTCCTTGTTTTTGAATACGTTGAAGTATTAGCTTACATGTGGGTGAAAATATATTTTCTAGTCTCGTTGATCATAATAATTCTGAAGCTATTTCTTGCACGTTTGTCAATATCATATTAAGGAAATATTGCGAAAAATCTAGAAGTTGCTCTCAGTTAGAGAATGAGCAGAAAACTTAAGCTATTGCCACCAAGATTAGAGACAAATTACCTTATTTGGAAGAAATCCAATAAGTATTACCGTATTAATGTCATGATGGTGAGATTTCATAATATTTCCCCATAAATCTGAATTTGGGGCACATAATATGATGATGACGATGCACTTGGAAGGTCTCTTCTGAGTTTCGGTTAGAATTTAACTGAAAATAAATATCCAAATAATCACATAATGACGTTTATGTCTAACTGACATGGTTATAGCACAGTATAATAAATAATACAGTATTCTGACTTTACGCTTGCGAGCCGTCCTGCTCATTTCGTCGCGCATGCCGCCATATGGGTTACAACGTCACAATAATCACATAGACGTAGATAAATACCGTTCACTCCTGTCTTCAATATATAGTTCATTGTTGGCTTGTACGAGATAAATAAATATTGTGTTTAAATCTAATTCTGTGTTTTGTGTTTTTGGTATAGTGTTCGTGAGAATTAAAAGGATTTTATTTTTATTGACATATCTTATGATTAATACAATGAACAATCAGGGAGGACATGCGTGTGCAGCAAAATGTTGTCCCAATAAGCGGTACACTTGCTCTAAACATTTTTTTCGCTTCCCCACAGATCCTGTTAGGTGAGTAATAAGTAAAAATAAAGATGAATATTAGATAATTTTACGTTTATAACAACTATTTGTATAACCGTAAAATTTATATTACGAAATGGCAGTATCTAATATGTTTTTAAACTAAATGAAAGTAAAACATAAACACAAGTTGTCTCGTGGCGAGATAGCATGATAACGCAATCAGCTAGGGGTTATATTATTGACAATATATATATGGCCCTTGTTTGACTATAGTATATTAAGTATAAAGGGCGGTAAAGCATTCGTTGCAGCCCGCCGCTGTATAGACGCAAGAGTGAGCGAAGCGAGCGAGGGCAGCTATACAGCGAAGGGCTGCAGCGGCTTTACCGCCAGTGGTGCTTACAACTGTTTTTCGCCTGCCTCTTCATACTACAATATTAAACCAAAATAACTTTATTTTAATAATTAATTATTACTGTTATGAACTGACAGTTTTTGACAGTAATTAATGGGAGTATTTTTTGACGTACATGATAATAAACGTTATCCTTTGACAAACTCAGATCAGATAAACTTATGTGACAGGCTCACATGTCAATGTTGAGTATTTTAAATAAAGAAAGAAACTGTCAAATTATTATCTGAGCGTGTAGGCTATAGAAATTTGATTTTAGAATCTTAGGTATATTTCGGTACTACAATAATAATTAAAAAGTGATTACTAATTAATAATGGACAATTTTAAATAATTAAATGAGTTTAGCGGAATGGCAGACGATTTCCTAAGTAAACTTTCTCAATTAATTGTCAACTTATCCTCTAGATGGAACGCACATTAAGTTAAGTGAGTGAAAACTACTGATGTTAACGTTATTATTGGAAATCTAACAGAAGCACCATCTATGAACAAAAATTAAAAAGAGCGGGCGCTAACTGGTCATTTACCGCCCGCATATGCGGGCGGTAAAGCTCTGTTTAGGTGCAGGCAGGCGAAAAAAATTGCTAAGAACAGGATTCAGTTGATGCAGAATTCAGGCACACGGCTTGTATGTGGAATTCGTAGGGGTGAAAGAGGCTAGCAATAAGATTAAGGAAATCGGTTGGTTAAGAATGAAACAAGGTCGGATTTTCATTCACTAATTTTCATTAATAAAAATCATCAGATGGAAATAGGAGGAATACTTATATGAAAGATTGAAGTTCCGGGGATCGGTGTATGATGTGAATATTCCTCATAAAACTGTCATTACGCCACCGCTAGACTCAACATCAATCTTTGAGCGGTCATTTTCCTATACGGTTGCAAAATATTACAACGCTCTACCGGAGTATATAGAAAGTTTACAGGGGTTTTCGTTTAAGAGCGCTGTCTGACACGTAATAGAACAAATTAATTTGTAAACATAAGCTACCTACTTAATTTTGCCAGCGATGTAAAACTATTTTCTGATAGGTTTAAGCTAAAATATAAGTCACGTTTAGGTTAAGTTAGGAAGCACTGCTTCAACTTTTATAAAAATATATTTTTTACTAATAAAGTCTTTATTATTTTTGTGTTTATTATTATTATTATTAAAAATCACCCAATCATGTCAACATTTAACTGATACCACCACTCAAGGCTGTTTTCAATCACTATGACACACCACAAATATTTCTGAAATTGACAGCGATATTATTATGTACGTAAATATTTTTACAAAAATGAAAATTCAGTACTGTGGTTAGAAACCGAAAACTATAATTATTCTTAGTCAGGGCCTGACTTGTAACCCAAAATGGCGGCGTCATACGTCACAGTTTATTTCAAAATGCCAACGTGGAGTCGGAATGCTGTACTTATTAATGCTGTGGTTATACTGTGGTTATGGATTTTGGAAGTATATTCTGACATCAATAATCAAAATGTCATTTACGTTAATAAATTAAAGAATATCAGGCAAAAATAGCATACCTAATACTTACTTACCCAGTTTACAAAATTTTTGTTAATAAATATATTTCCATTCTCAATACCAAATGACATAAGAACGATTTATCAACAATTGCGCTATTCTTTTTCAGAACTTCGGCAAGCCGTCCTAATTGTCACCTACCTAGTATTATTAACGTTTCCAAGTTCCTTATCAGCACCATTGAGGATGTCGAATAGAGAAAATAGGCTAGATAAAGTCCGAAGTAAGATGGAATCAACACCGGAATCATGGCATCTAAATAATACACCGGATTCTTTGGGCGAATTAAGTACGTTGTGTAGGGCTGTGAAATTTCAAACTGGTATTGCCCTGGATGTAGCGAATAATTTACAGGAAGAATATCAAGTAAGTAAACCATTGCTACAAAGTTAATTCTAATATTAATGACCGCTTATATTGTTGTTATCGTTTTTTGAGACACCGGGTGTAGGAATTATTGTCAGTAGTAGGCTACAAAGAGAGATTTTGAAACGTTTTATTCTAAAATCAACTGCCCACATGATGCGTGGTTTGTTTTGTTACATACGGCGATATAATAGGAAAGTTAAAGGTTATTTTTATGTTATTGGTATATAATTCTGTATGGAGTAGTGTGATTAAGTAGATCACAAACAGGTGTAAATATAAATCAACATTATAAGAGTTATATAAATTTATTACTATATTGTGAATGAAAATATAAATCTTTTGTAAAATAATAACTGAGGCTCTATAAATAAAATTTATTAAAACTTCCTAGCTCTTAATAGAAAGTTTTATTGTTATTGTGTTATTATTATGGACTATTATTTATCTCTAAATTTGACTAAATGCGGTATTGAAGAAGTTTATTTAGATTAAACGAAACGTTGCGTTGGTCAAAGTGTAGGCAAATTTTATTAAATGTAAGTTACAAGACACCTTTATTATTTTTTAAAAGAAATCGCTTATGAAATTTTTGAAAATAAGGCAATAGAGAGAAGTTTTAAAGTAATTGTTGTTGCCATCAACTATTGTATTACGTTTCATTCGAAATTGTGTCTATAGGGATAAATTCAGTTTGTATACGAGTGCTCTGGGGGTTTATTGATTGAGTCAGAATTCCTCTCTCCAGTTCAGGTGACTCGGCAAATATTTAAGTACCAATGATGTATGAAAAAAACAAAATTTTGACGAAACTATTTTATTATTCAACATAATTGCTTTCGAGGGCAATAAAACGAGTATCGCGATTTTCCAACATTTCGATACCAGTTTTATAGTACGATTTCTCTTTCTCGTCAAAATAGGCCTCAGTTTCAGCCATTACTTCATCATTGGACCTTACTGGTCAACTGTTGCGACTTTGCTCGCTTTGGATTTGGTTCGTCGATTCCTGTCCACTCAGCTGACTGTCTTTTGGATTCTGGTGTGTACTAGTGAAGCCATGTTTCATCCATTGTCACATATCGACGATAGAATTCCATTGTATTGCGCTTTAACAGAGCCAAACACTACTCTGAGGCATCAATTGGTTTTTTTAATTTTTTTTTTCATTGACAAACATTGCTTCACACAAAATGCTATGACTAACGAATCAATAGTCAGATTGCTGTCAAATTTATACACGTATCATTTGAAGGTTAGTACTAAATAAAAATTATATGGAAAAAATTCTAGTATCGCCATCTACGGACTTATTGAATGACCTAATAAGTACTTAGTTTTCCAAGTTTCATCTCAAATTCCTCGACATTTGTTGCTCTATTATTACGCTTTTCATTTTTATTGCAAATCAAAATAGTAGCTGTCTGGCTGATTTTTTACAGAGGGAAGTGAAATTGTACATAACTTTTTATTGATCAATAAAATATACCAAATAACTGTTTGCTAAATTTGAATGAGTATTGTTAAGATATTTAAGGCCATGCTAGGTATATTTCTGTCGTACAATGTACTTAAAAATAATATTCCAACACACTTGTCTTTAACTCTTGCGTAAACTTTTTGCTTATTAATACACTTTAAATATATTCTATATAAATGCGTTATGTACAATTATTATTTTAGATGGAAAATTGTATATAATGTATTCTAGTAATATAAATTATCTTGGCCTTGAATAGAACGTAGACGGCTTGTCGCCAACTTCTCTCTGGTATATAAATATACCTAATATGCGTTTACTTATACACATTATTTATTTTATACAAACACATCTGATGCGGGTTAGCTGTACATTCCTGCAATGATCTTCATTTTAGCTCATCTCAACAAACTGCTACTTCATATAGGCACCTACTTACCTAACAATAAGAGAGCTGTAGCTTGTGTCTTTTTAATAATAATAATAATAATGTTCTTTATTGTCTAACAGGTTAAATAACCCTATTATAAGACAAATCACAACAAACTAATTAATAATTCTAAAAAAAAAAAGAAACAAAACAAAAACCGTATCAAGAACAATACATAATTATAATAAACATAATTTCATAATCAACACCAAACAGAAATTGACAGATTACAATAGAAGACTAATATATATAAGTTACCATAGCTAGGTATTTCTTTACTTTTTTTATGTAAAAATTCACTTTCCTTATCAATTATAGCAGAAGTTATTAGTGGGTTTTGAGCGCTAAAGCTAACTGAATTATTCTAAATTTCTTTTTACACATTACTATGCCAAAACGATGACGGATATAGAAGAAACATTCTATTAAATCACAAAGAAAAAACAAAACTCAGACAAACACCTTATCAATAATAATAGAAAAAAAATAATCTACTTGATTTTGTTCTTTAGTGCGTACCAGGCATTAGGTCGGATCTGCATGTCTCAGAGAGGGTTTAGGTAGGTGGATAGTCTTGACTTCTACTTGATGTAAACTCAAATTAAACTTTTTGAAGAAAGATATTTTAAATAATTTTCACAAAATTTATTACACATACATAACAATTGTTTCACCAACCCATTGTCTTCTTCAGATGCATACTGATGTATTAGTCTATTGATTGCAAGCAAAGACGCAACGGTCGGCCGGTAAGATGATGGCGTCTGTATTTTGGGATTCGAACGGAATAATATTCATGGACTACCTCTAAAAAGGAACCACCATTAACAGCGACTGTTCCTCTGCACTTTTGGATCGATTGAAGGCTGATATCGCAAAGAAACGGCCACATTTGCAAAAGGAAAAAGTGTTGTTTTACTAAGATAATGCACCGAGTCACAAATTGATGAAAACTATGGCAAAATTGAACGCATTGGGCTTCGAATTGCTTACTCACCCACCGTATTCTCCAGATTTAGCCCCCAGCGACTTTTTCCTGTTTTCAGATCTCAAGAGAGAAAGAAGTTTAAGTCTAATGAAGAAGTAATCGCTGAAACTGAGGCCTATTTTGACGAGAAAGAGAAATCGTACTACAAAAGTGGTATCGAAAAGTTGGGAAATCGCTTTACTCGTTGTATTGCCCTCGAAGGCAACGTGGTATAATAAATTTTGTCAAAATAATTTAAAACATTTGTTGTTTTCTTGAAAAAGTTGAAAATTTAGTATAATTTTGCTGTAATACTATAAGTAACAGTAGAATCTTCACAAGTGTCGGTAGCCAATTCATTCATTATTTTTTTTTATGAATGTCTACTATCGTAGTACGACAAAATAATCAATAAATGAAATTATTAGTATGCCGCAAGAGTAGTCACCACACGAGAGACGCACTCTTGATATTCGATTACACACTATCATATTTTTCATTTCACTCGCTCACATATCGACACTATAACCTGAATGTCTTCTTCTATCGGATACAAATACTTTAAGCTTCTTTGTCACATCCGGTAAGTGCTTTACTATATGTAATATCATGTCCGTTTCTTTTACTTTCTTAGGTAGATAATATTATTATTGACAGTTAAAAAATATTATTTTTTTTATTTTTGCTTTTGATGGTGGCTATGGTGGTATACTCATTGCAACAAGAAAGTATTAAGAGGCCTGACAGTGTCAGACTATAGTTAAGGATTGAGCTTATTATATGTATAAGAGATTCATATCATAAGTTTGGTTCTGTTCTCAATTTTTCTTTGGGAACAACGATAGCACCTTCTTCTTGTAGGCCCAGTATCAGGTAAATGATCACCGATATGACTTTGATCGGCCCATGCCGTCCTTTTGCGTTTGACACCAGCCCTTCCATACGCATTCAAGAACTCAGCTAGTCTGACAACATATTGAAATTTATATTTAAAAATTCTATTCTATCGGACTCCCCGTCACTCTCTATATCATCTACATTTTGTGCAATAAAATGAAGTATACATAACCAGGTTTTTTATTAGCAACATTTCATTCACGTACTTACTTGTGCACTTTCGGCAACCGACCACAAAAAATGGATGATAACATCAAAAATGTCAAACAATATTAACAAGCACACATGTTACCACATTATGAATTATTCTCCCAGGACAACAAATAACTGATATGTCCTAGCTAGGGAAATTTTAAATGATAAAATTGCGCTACAGTAATTTATGAAAATTTGCTGGGACATATCCCTACAGGAGTTAAAGGGTTAAATATCAACAATATCATCCGAGTAGGAAAAAAAAAAAAAACGAGTAATATCCACATTTTTATCGTATTTGGAGTTTTTGGAATTGTATTTTAATAAAAACTAGTTTTATAAATAGAAATTCATCTAAATTTGGAGTTTCTATTGTGCATAATGAAATTAGACTTTTGTTTTTCTTAATTAAACTGCTATAATTGAAAGTGAAAATTAAGTTAATTGTTAACACAAATTCCAATACGTCAATATCAAACAATTTTCTTTATAGTTACAAATACAACATTTAAAACATTCAAATATAATAAAACTCATTTTTATTTGAGGATTGATCTATATAAAAATGAGTTTTATTATATTTGAATGTTGTAACTATAAAGAAAATTCTTTGTTATTTTGGATATTGACGTATTGGAATGTCGTTGTCATTTTCGTTTATTTACTTGACGAAAATAAAGATGGATGTTGTCTTTACTTAAAAAAGTTTTGTAAATAAATTTTTTTATAAGAACCGATTCATAGTAAGGCTCGGGAAAAACCAACGCCATTGTAGAAAAATGTTAACTTTGCAATATTTCTTATCTTAGTCTCCTATATTTTGATTCATAAATATGATAGTCATTCGATTTGAAAAAATTGAGTTCAAACTTTAACTTAATTCAATATAATTTTTTGAAGAGCTTGTATAAAGAAATTACGAAATATGTTGCAGAGTGTGCAAAGTTTGACCTTTCTTTGTAAGATCGAGAAAAATTCCTTAATAAATGCCTCCTTATTAAAAAAATTAGCAATGAACCCCGTGAAGCTTAATATACTCCCAAATTTTCATAACTTTCTGATTTCTATTTGTTTCAATAATTATCGCGGTCTTTCCCGGAGGGGTACAAAAAAAGTTCTGTGCAACCAAATAATTATGGTTTAGAATTTGTTGGCGCACATTGCACGCACCCAAGAAAATCTCTGAGGAAGCCATAGGCAATTTTATCTATAATCAGCTACTTCCTCGGATGCATAAAAATTTGAAAAATGTTTATAAAAGGAAATATATTCATACTTTCAATATTCATATTCTATTTTCCCTGAATGAATACCCAATACTATGAAATAATTGTTCTGAGCATGCATAAAATTTATATGAAACAGTAAGTAGGCTGTGTAATACTAGGTATACATACACTACATGTCATTATTCTTATTAGGTAGTTGATCGCAGGTGGCTTTGTATGATTGTAAGTAAGAATCTACCACGTTGCAGGAATGTCATTCTCTTAAAAGGATAATGTTCTTTTAACATATTTCGCATTGTTGTGCTAAAACTAAACTTATTATAGTCGTTATTACAATAATACAGTACAGTGAGGTTCAAAAGATACTTGTATAATTGGATTCGGCGTCTTCAACGTTTGACAAAGCCTTGTTTTGATTCAATCCTTGGCTGAATCGAATTGGACATTTTTTTTTAAATTGCAGCTGAAATCATTGAGATCGAAGTTTGAGGCATATACAGGGTGTTTTAAAAGAAACGCGTTTGATGCCTAAATTTGGTCGCGTCCTGTGGGACATCTGCAGCAATAATAGATGTCTATCTAAATTAATACATCTTTTCTGAGCATTTTGTTTTTATTTTTTATTCACGTTATTATCTCTATTATTAAATTACAAACAGAGCTTAAAGTTTACACAACAAGTTGTTTTTGGCGACATCTAGTGTGAGCAGGCAATATGCACAGTGAAACACAGTTCACCAACGATGGAGTTGTTGCTTCTCGTCCGGTCATCGTTTGTGAACTGTGTTTCACCGGGAATATTGCCTGTGAGCAGATGTCCCCAAAACATCTTGTTGTCCTTCAACTGCTTAGTAGCGAAAGAGGTCACATGCTCTGACAAAATTTCCATCTGTCCGAGCAGTTAAAGAGATTGCGCCCCAAAAGATCATAGAGCATCCATTGAGTAACTCGGTTTAGCGAATAACGTTCATTTGGTCATCATCTGTAAACAAAACTCGCTCCCAATCTTCAGCCGTCCAGTTTACATGGTCCCTGGCAAATTGAGGTCTTGCTCGGATATGGTCTGCATTTAACCATAGGCCTCTAGCTGGAATTCTGAACCTTCAATTCTCCTTATAGTTGACACACTTACGTAGATATTGTGAGCAGTATTTAACTGTACCCGTAGTTGTCTTGAGCTGACAAAACTTTGCCTCAAAGCAATCAGTCATGAATAGCCATTGTTCCCTGAGTTCTTCTTTGTCCACGGCGCCTGTTGTGGTCATGGGTTTCTTCAAAACTGCGAAAGTATGGGCAATATTGTCGAATGAGAAACACCCAGTCTTCTACCTGTAGTTCGGTAGCCCATTCCTTCCTGGATCATTTAAAAAAATGTCCAATCGATTCAACGGTTTGCGAGCAAATTAACTTTACAAATGTTCCAAATTTTAGTGGTGCGTTAATTTTGATGCGAAGTATATTTACAGGCGATGATCTTACGCACTATTTAGCACTAATAAAAAAGTACGCTTCTTTAATTGTTTGCTTGTTTGTTCTAGAAATGGCACAACATTGGCAATGTGGCCTTCAAATACGACATGGATCAGGTTTTGCCTGAAGTACCAAATACACCACCGAAAGAAAATAATGTAAGTATTACATTCTAAAAATAACAATTAGTTTTAATTTAATGTACCTACATTTAGAGTTATACTCTATGCTCCGCCAGAAAGAAGTTAGACTTTTCTGAGGCGATAGAGTAGAACTAAACCACGTTCTCACTAGGAGGAATGAATTTGATCAGTAGCTGTTGAATTATTAGAGCGAGTTTAGACTCAAAGAGGCTGTTATCCCTTTTTGGACAAGGTCCAACAAGTTTATTGCAAAGTGGATATCCAATTAATATGTTTTATTTATTTTTCAGAACGAAGCCCTAACGAAATTTATCGTTAAAATGGTGGAAGATGTGCAAAAGTTTGCTGTCCTCTTCGAGCAAATTATATGGGACATGGAAGAGAACCATGACGAATCATCCAGGTTGGAGCAGGTTCAGCTCAACCAATCGCAAATAAGGCTACTTCTAACAGAGCTGGATAGGGCTGTTAATGGAGCAAATTTGAGAGGTGAGGTGACAGATATCACACGTAAAGTTATGTCAATGGATGCGCGCGGTTTCGACAAAACATCGGCCATGGTACGCGATTGGGCTATTATTAAAGATTATGAGAAAATACTGCGTTATGATTTTGGTGCGCTGGAGTTTTTTCTCGGTACAGATTTTTAAATTTAGTAATAATTAATGCATAACTTTTATGGTTATTGATTTTTTTTAGGAAATAATTGTTCGAGCCATCAATGTACTATGTTGATTGATTTTAGACTAATTGAGACTTAATGTATTAAATGATTGTGCTATGTAACTGACCTAAGATGTAGAAGATTCTAAAAACCCACAAAAGCCTAAGTACGATATATTTTAATCGATTTTTATCTGTGACTCATTTTTTTTTCGCTAAAAATTCGTAGTTTTTGTTTTATTACTATTATTAAATGTGTTTGTGGGTAGTTTTTAATGATCTAGTTTTTGACAGTATTTTAAGTGCAGCTTTCTTCAATCAACTTAGATGCCATATTAATTTACGAAATTAAAAATTTTCAGTGTTATTAATAATTAACTCATACCCCACAAGATATTTTTTTCATTAACGTAATTTATTTTAAATATGTAGGTAGTTACTATTATGTTTGTAGTTTATTTATTTTTTTATATTAATTTTAATATTGTATTTATTTTAATTATTTGTATTTTTGTAATATGTGTTTTATTTGTACAAAAGTATTATTAATATTGTGTATTTATTAAACAAAGAAATATAATTAATACATTTTAATTGTTGCTGATAAGAAATTTTTTTAAACAATATAAAAGTGTCTTTAAATAATGTTTGTAAATTTATACATAAGATGAGGGGAGAAATTTGTTGTTTGTGGTCCCTGAATTTTAAATATACAATTGAATAATTAAATCACAACGAATTTTATTGTAAATTTTCTTGACTGACGTAAAATGATTTTATGGTTACTTAAATATAATAATTTAGAATAGCTTAATTTTTCATGTCCTAGATTTACGAGGTTTGATCACTATGCTTATCGAAAATTTACCCTCAGTTAACATTTAAATATAATTGAGGATTGATTTCTTGAACTATGTGATATCATTACAATGATCGACATTTCATCATTTAAAATGCTGTAAAATATTGTTGTTTTTTTTTTCTGGTAAATAGGGTAAGTACAGTGGTCTATTCTTGTATGTTTAAGTTATTGATGTTTTTTACTGTGATCTGTCTTTATTAATATTAAATATTTGAAATTGTCTGTTATATATTTAAATGAAAATATAAAGTGAATATTCTTAAAACAATTTGTTTTATTTATAAGATAAATCAGCCATTAATTTACTTATTTTATTTATATTTATCACATTATCACAACACAAGCTATATAGGGTGAAATGAAACACCCCAATAATTTCGACTATATTATTAATTTGCAATTTCATAGAACTGACAAATTTATTTTTTGGCCTAAAAATCATGTATTTAGTTTTATCAGGATTAATTTTTAATTTATTACCATAAAGCCACCTAACATATCTATTCAGATCTGTGTTAATCTCTCCTACTAAATGATTTTCATTTGGACCATAATAAACTAAAACCGTGTCGTCTGCAAATGTAAAATAAGTTGCCTCTATATTTGAGATTTTCAGGTTTAATACATATATAGAATATAAAAGTGGCCCCAGCACAGACCCCTGAGGCACACCATAACTATTAACCAAAGTATCACTAGAATACCCGTTACACACAACAAACTGTTTCCTATTTACTAAAAAAGTCTTAATTACATTCAGAAAGCTACCATGAAACCCCAAATTGTTTAATTTATTTAAGAGTTTATCGAGGGATACATCAAAAGCTTTTTTAAGGTCTATAAATACTGCAACAACAATGTTTTTTTCATCTAAATATTTTGATATATAATTTACAAAGTCAAACGTAGCAGACAATGTGCTACTCTTTTCAACAAAACCATACTGGAATGGATCCATCATCAAGTTAGATCTAATGAAGTCAACCATCCTCTTTTTAATGAGTTTTTCAATAATTTTGGAAAATATGCTTAGAACTGAAATTGGCCTATAGTTATGCATTTGACTTTTTCACCACTTTTATATATAGGACTAATTTTACTTATTTTTAATTCAGGCGGAAATACACCCGTCAAAAAAACATTATTTATTAATTTAAGAAGAGTCTATTCCAAAAATATATACGTAACATAGGCATAGGCATATTTGGTGACATACATAACTAAGAAATCGGTGAGCTATGGTTTTCTGACCTATCACGGATAATAAATAGCATAATAGGAATATATATTACACATCTTCATGTGAGCCCTTACGTTTGAGATCTCTTATAATGCTGAATATGGATATAAGCAGTACTTTTGGGGATTCTGATCTACATACTATGTGATTGCAATATTTTTTTTTAATTAATCTAGTTGTGGTTCTTAACCGTATGCTTCCTAGATCAATATTTTATTGTTTTGACCTAAACTTTAACATTATTTTGGTCTTTTAAAAATATCACAGCAAACTCTGGAATAAATCATGATTTTTGAAATATTCTTTTAGTATCTACTTAATAATTTTTATTTAAAATTTCGGTCAAATGTAACTTCCCTAGTTCTAACCCAGAACGATATGATCCAACCCGGAAAACCGATTTATGCTTCGCTATATATTTTCAAAAACAAACAGTAAATAAACATGAAAAACAAATCTCCACTAGCCTGACCTAGTACGTTAACTTGCGGTAAACTTTTTATATATTTTCCTAATATGTCTTTGCACAGGCTTAAATTAAAGTTTGTCAATTGCAAAGTCGTAAACAAGTACTTAACTGTTTTAATTTGTTTTTCTTTTAATATGAAAACTATGTTTCGGAGTAGGGTTTCACGAGACTCTCCAAATTGGCGATGACGAGACGAGACAAAAGCGACACACATTTTTTTGAGACAAGATGGAGAAAAAGCTTTCTTGACTTTTTGGATAGAGACAATTTTTCGAGATTTCTCGATCTCGAAATGAACAAAAAACTGATTTTCTTCAACCGATTTAACAAAATGAATAAAAATTTGTGTGTGTGTATTATTTTATTACTTAAATGATGTTTGTTTGAAAAAAGGCAATTTATTGAATTAATGTTTGTTATTGATCATTGTGTTCCAGAATTATACCTACACTTTTTGAAAGTACGCTTTGCTTTTATGATGCTGAAAATGTTGCATGTTGGTTAGATAGTGCGGTAGAAAATATTTTTACAAAAACAGTCAAAATGAAGATGCTGGATGCTGCAACGAACAACTTTAACTTATAAATGAGCAGCAACATTAATATAAAACAAGTAGTAAAAAGTAAAACCACTTTTAATTCACTTTAAATGCAATAAAATTATCAAAACAGTCATTTTCTTAAGGCTAAAGCGATTTGAACCAAAGTCTAATGATTTCTTGATCCACAATCTAGAGGACACGAGAAACTGAACCCTAGTTTGGAGTAATAGAATATTTAAAAATAGTCGATAATATAGGATTGTAATGAATATTAAGTGCTAATTGTCAAATCACGGATTGCTTAAAACAATGTATTATGAATTTTCTTTCTAAACTAGGAATTAATGTCATACAATCAATAATATACTTATATATTGTTACTAATCGACAATACCAAGTTATTTGCATTACTTAAATGCCAATATATTACTTCATTTTTGCTTTGATGATTGAATAATGGCATAATAATCTAAAAATAGGTACTGGCACATGTAATATAGAACTACACATAACGATAATGCCATAGGACATAAAATTTATTTCCTTGATTTTCTGAGTGACTTTATCAACCAAACTTATTTTAAAGTATACTATCTGACTATCTTAATTTCAGTAACAACTCCTAAAAGAGCCATTGAAATGTATCTAAAGGAGGTATGATGCCAAAGCTTAACAAACTATTCTACCATTTCCTCTGATAAATACAGCACTTTTACTTTGATAAACCCTACTCTCACCCAAATTAGCCCATTTAGCAAAATAAAATGTGTGTGTGGACTTAGGGTACGTTGTTCTCCATCGATGTTGGCAGATTTGGTTATGAGGACCCCGTTTCGGTCCCCATAACGTTTGGACCGTATTACGTCATTCTATGCATTATGGGGGTGCAGCGGGTACCAAGAACTGAAATTTGTGTGAGGTCCTCTTAACGTATTGTTACTGCTGATGGCTTAGTTACTTAATTTTTGCTCAAATTCACTGAGGGACAGCTGCGGTCGAAGCGTGTGTTTATCAATCGGACTTTAATATATTTGTGAGGAAAACAGTTTGTGTGTGTTCGTATTATTCTTGTTATTTCAAACCGAAACCTGAAACAATTTTGTATTAAGCTATTTCTGAAATCAAATTTGAAATGAGCTTGTCCCAACAATATTTTATACAGGTTAATATTCGTAATAAAAAGATACACCGAGTTCCAGAAAGCATTTCAGAATAAACCAGTTGAGCTAAATTTTGGTGTATGAGTTTGGGGGATTCCTAGGATGATCCCATTGGTTTTTGGTTGAAATATCTGTAGCAGAACTGCCAAATTTTCAAATAGCATAAGGGTCGAGTGATACATAGTTTATTAGAAATAATGAAAATAATACAATCACACAGAAAAAAAATATATTGCATATCCAATTACAGACTTATTTTTGGATTCTTTTCTTTTGAGTTAAATACAACTATTATCTAAGCATTTTCTCATCATTAAGATAATGATTGATTTGATTTTGTGTTAAGGGGAATATTTCAATCAACGGTAGGTTATCAATATATTTTTATTAGATCCTAATATTATTGCAATCATATATGTCGCTTATTAAATATCATAAAGAGAATTGAAACAATATTAAATGCTCTTTTTAAACGAATAAAAATATATTATTCTCTCAAAACTCTTCTATTTGTTTTGCTCAGTTTATATTTCCGGCAATAATATAAGTTATTAAGTTCATGTATTGAATTATAGTGTACCTCGAATTCAATGATTCTTATTGTTGGTGTGGACCTTATTGCCATCGGTAGAATTTCAAGCTGTATCGAGGCAAGCGCGTGGTGGTAGGGATATATCATAGTGTCTCGGTTTTGTACTTCCCCTGTCGGCCGGGCTGATCTCAGATCTCACTACTTAACGCTAAAGTTGCTATAGCCTGTCTTCGGGCAATGTTGTTTTGTTACTGTTGTTTGAGGGTACCTATTTATACATAATGGAAGATCTTTTGAAAAGTTGGGATTTGGAGCAATTAATACCTGTGTTTAATGGTAAGTTAGTAAGTTATCTTACGTTGAAATGTGCTCGTTTTGTAATTGCATAAATGTTGATTAATTAATTATCAATTAATTATTATTTTATCAAACTATTAATTTCTCGATTAATTTGATTGCAAAACGCCAAGAGTAAAAAATTTATAAATTTAGTGGATAAAACGGAAATATGTACATTTTCAGAAAATTGCATTTCGTTGAATAATATAACCGATTTATCTACCGAAATGATAGCTGAATTATTAGTACCTAAAATAGGAACTAGGATAATTTTCATAAAATCGTTGAAAAATTACAAAAAAAAACATCGGAAATGATGGCAAACTTGTAATATTTTCATTCATCGGGTATGCAATACATTGATAATAATTACGGAAAAATATTTCAGACGCCTGGAGATATAGAAGAAAAAATTCAATCACAAATAAACAAAGCATTGAAGAGATAAATACATCACCATGTATCTTCTATTACAAGGACCAATAAACAAAATTGAAAATAGTTATATCGTAATTGACAAGTTACATTTTCATATACGACATCAGTTTTAAAAGGCTTAGATATATTGTTCAAGTGTTTTTTATAATGTATAATAATAAATAACAATTTTCTTTCAATAATACTGCTTTAATCTAATCAACTTCGCAATAGATATAATTATTATTGACTCAATAATAATACACTACAAGATATAATTAAATTAAGAAAAGTTAAAAATGGTACCAAACAGCTTAAAGCTTGCATTGAAAGAATGTAATTTCCAAGGAATAAAAAGTACCCTTTGTAACCAATGAAACGCTATTGTTGTATGGACATTCAATCTTATCGTTTGTAATAAAATCGAGATTCAATTTAATTATATGTATGAATTAACATTAACAAGGAAAAGCCGTAAGGCATCCAAATTCGTTGGTCGTTCAAATCTACGATTTGATCTATTTGTCCAATGCTTTTATGCAAAGAAAGAAATACCAGCTTTTGCTTCGTGAAACTCGGCTTTTGTCTAATTCGACTTTTGCTTTGAGAAACACAGCTTTTGCGTTCGGTAAACTAACATTACATAGCTGTAGGACTTCTTTGTCCTACTGATGAGATCAAGAAAGATCGAAAGCAGATACTGAAACTCCCTCACCTTTCAACGAAAATTGTTTCGGATTTATCCGATTCGTTTTCAAAGTTGATGAATCAAGACCCAGTTTCGCTGGGAAAGAGAAAACGCATGCCACAGTTTCGTGGTACACACTTTTCAGTTCTATCTGTTTCGTCTTCAATTCGACTCTTCAGTTGCAGAAAGTACTGCAAGACAGAAATTGTTTTGTAAATAATTATTAAAATTCTGTTTCGTTACGCAGGTCATATATTTAGGATCATCATGTTGTCGGGAATGTTTTGGGGCGACACAACCGATTTTTTTTAATATTGTCATAAAAATAAATTTCAAAATATGCATACCTACTATAAAAATAATTACATAATACAAATCGATTTTACTTTTAAATATCGTGTTCCAGCAATCACTTCCACGTGTCTATGATAGTTCTTCAATGACCTTTAACCAACACATTATTTGAATTAATCAGCATGTCCTTTAAAACTAATTATTACAAAACGTTGAAATCCTAATATGCACTTATTAATAATAATATTTGTTTAACCGAGCATAACTATCCGACCAGATATTATTATTTATTAAATGGCTACTAATTCTCTTTCAACCTAACAAAATGTTGTTACGTCATTTTCAAAATTATCATTTGTATTTTAATAGATATTATTATGTGACATAGAGAAATCACCACCAGCCCACTAAGTTTAGGTTTAAGTGGAGCGCACAGAGGCGTACTAAGTTCGATTTTTTCTTTATAAACTATATGGTGAAAATTATAATGCGTTTTTTTTTGATTATATTTTAAAAATACACCTGAGGATACTAAAAACAGCCGAGCATCAGATTCATGAAGTAGAATGTATATTTAATTCTCAAAAAAAAAAAAAATGTGTCACAAATTTATTTGCTATACCGATTCGAACGTTTCATAACATATAATAATACATAATAATAATAATATAATAATATTTATTGGCCATCATAAGGTATAACAAATGTATACATTGGCAAGTCTACAATATTGTGATAAAGTCACCTAAAGGTTAAATAAAATAATAAATAATATACAGTATACAGATAAACGGACACGTTAAAAATACAAACAGAAATAACAAACAAAGAAAAACAAAAAGTGTCAACAATTTAAAATAATGTTGTGTAATTGTAGTGCATCTATAAATTCTTGCACACTATAAAATAGTGATAATGTACCGTTAATCAAAAATGTCTAACACAAATAAGTTTTTATTTAATTTGCCACATAATCTCTCAACATGTTCCGCCCAGTTCAACGTCGGATCCACTATCACTCCCAATAGGCTAGCTGAATCTGAAAAAGCTAACTGATTGTTTTCAAAGTTTATATTAAAATTTTGTGTTATATGTCTACTGAAGTTTAGGGTATTTGTTTTATTATAGTTTATCATTAGCCGGTTTTTCCGACACTATGTGTGAAATTCATTGAGGGTTTGATTAATTTTATGTTTCAGTGCCTCGAGATTTTTGTCAGACAGCAAGGGTAGAAAGGCAAGCAAGGGTGGAACACTCTGTCAATTTTCTGGCTCCATACTCTTTACTAATATTCCGGACACCAAACTTATTTTTCTTCCAACGAGATCTCATAGATTTTGCAATTCTAACATTTGATATTAAATATGGGAGCTGTTGCTATGATTTGCAGAAACTGTTTTCTTTGGAATTGAGTGACATATCCATATACAGTGTGTCCCCGGATCTTCTGCTTGGTTTGAAACTTATTTGAGACATAATTTTAGTTTTTAAAAATCAACTATGCTTTGGCAATTTTGAAAATACTGATTTTTGACACTAGGAAAGTGTCCTTTCGGTGGAAGTTACGACAAAATGTTTATGTTCAAAATGAATAACTGAGTACTACCAAATTTCAAAATCTAAAGTCTACTTTGATTTTTTGCATTTCTATAAAAAATGTTATTGAAGAAAGTTGTTCAGAAAGAGAAGGTGAGACAGTAAAATTTGAAAGCCATCTTCAATTTGATCTGTCGCCTTTTCCTTGATTGAAAAGATACAAAAAATAAAAAAGTTATTATATTATATCTTGCGTCGGGAACCTTTTGGGGGGACGTAACCAATTTTTTTAATGTAAACTAGCTATATAGCATATATCATACAATGAAATTTACATTCGTATATAAGAAACAGCTACTAATAATGAATTTGACTATAATCTACGTACAGCGTACGATCTTAGGAATCAAACGATCGCATCAGCGACACCAAATCTTTTGGCAGTGTCTAGAAGTCTACAGGCCAATGTTGATTTTGTCCAAGTAAGACAGCACTTCAATATGGCAGAGGCACTTTAAGTCTTTATACACTCTTTAAGGATCAAGAGCACAAACGTCGAGTACACTTTTTTTAACAAAAAAAAAAAATGCATCTGATTCTTTAGTCAGTACTTCTACAGTTGCAATGTTTAAGGTGCCAGTGCTATGATTTTGCATTGAACGAACATTAAAGCTGTAGCGCTATTCTGTACACGTTTCCGAAAGCCGTCGGTATCGGTAATTCCCACTTACCGACAGCCGTCGGCAAGTCGCTTCGTGCGGCATTCTGTATGCTCTAATACCGACCGATATCGGTAATTTGAGTCGACAAAGATCGGTATCTCACCGTGCCCTCGTTCACTCCACGGTGGACGTTACCAATGTTTGTTGAGCGATTATTGGATCATTATTGATGTTTTGGTTGGAATTGCGGATTATATATAAGTATATTTGGACTATAGAGTGATTTTACAGTGTAGTGTCTAGTGCTTTATTAAAATTGTGAGACTTTGCAGTACCCTCACAAATATGTTTAAATTTGTGAGGGTACTGCAAAATGTCCTAACCAAACACTTGACAACAAAAACAAAGGATATCCTTCCTTCTTGTAGTAAAATACTTCTAAAAGATGTGTCACTATTTATTATCTTGGTATAATAATTTTCATTTATCTACTAATTCTTGCAGACATCTTACAATGAAAAATTCAAACTTAAAACGTCACACAAATTAGAAATGAAGCACAACAAAATATTTGTTATTTGTTTACAAATATCTCAACGCTCATTGGCTGAACGTACCGATTCGAGTGATGTCACTTGCAAGCCGATAGTTGACGGTTGCATTACCGACTGTCGGTAACCGTGGCATACAGAATAGCGTCGTTTTGATTCCATCGGTAGCGCAACCGTTGGATGTCGGTAACTTACCGATACCGACGATTGTCGATACAGTGTACAGAATAGCGCTACTGGATGACAGTAGAGGAAATCTGGCGTAAGGGATCAGAATCATCTCCTGTTTTTTGGAAAATGCTACGTTTTTAGCACATTGAAATTTATAGATTTTTTAGATCCTCAATGCAAAACCATGGTCGCTCTCTATCGACTTAATCTGATCTCGCCTTAAAGAGCGCTGCCTTTGTTTCGCTTGTTTTTTTTTGTCCTCACAACAAATTATTTTAGCATTTTAAATTTCGTTGGTTTTTAGTATTATTGTTATTTTATGAGAAAACAAAAAATAAAAATTAATATCACAAAACGATACACACAAATTATTTCAAATCATTGTCATCGAGTACAAAACGTTGTTCCATTAACATATCGGTATCGTCTCGGTGATATCAAAAAATGCATGTTGAAACGACTGGTCTTTATGATAGGCCTACTATATCGTTCAAAAGACAGCTAAGTACTTCAAATAGCACTTAGGTATACCTACATTATGATCAGTTTCGAGATATTATATATAATTCGCTCCACTATCTTTATTTTTTTAAAAATAATTAAAAAATCCCACCGGGGAATGTTTCGATCGATTATGGAGAAACCCCATCAGACTCCGAACAGGTTTCAATTTTAATGCTTTTTTTTTGGTATAAGACACAAAAACAAAAATGCCTGGAGATGTTAGTCACTGTTTTCTAAAATGAAGCACCAAATTAGTAAACGATTTCTCGTTTTCGAGTTCTAGCGACCATGACATGAAAAATTATGCTTAAAAAAATTTCTCATTTGCTGAGCGAAATCATTGGTGTCAAAAAAACTCTAGATTACTCTTCAGGAACTTGTCAAAGCTTATACAGCATTGTCAGTGGTGACAAATCGTGGAATTAATCTTATGAATCCACCAGTCCTCATCTGTTCGGATTTTCCAAGGTAAAGAAAGCCCAACCCAACTCCAAAATGATGGTCGCGACATTTGTTTCAAAAGTAGGCCAAGTAACGAAAGTTTATTACAAATGTTTAGACCCATATTGATTACAAAAATGTAATAAATTATTTAGTGAATACACGTACACTAGAACATTAAGATTATTATAAATGAAGTCCAATAAGTGAAAAAACTAAACATTTTAGTCGACCTCGGTCTGGCAGTGGTCATAAGGAATCATCTTCTTGCCAAAATTATTCGCTTCAGTTCTTCCTAATGGAAGAAGTTTATGTGCACCAGTGTGATTACTTCTTTACGGATGATTGTATCGTTCTTGTAATTGGAATTATTTGTATATCGATTTACTCAATTGGATGAAGCGTTTAGGCGCTATCGTGGAAGAATAATACATACAGACTACCATCTGGAAATGGTCTTAATCGTCTTAATGAACTTCAAAATGGTCTTTATCTCAATTTATTTTAGCGCGTTCACAATACTTCCCCTTAGCGGGAAAGTAAAATGTATTACCTAAGCATAAAGTGCGTGTGTGAGAATAATAATTATTATAATCTAAGCAAAATGAAACATAAACTTAGTTGTATATTTATTTAAATTAATATTAGTAATTATGTTCCAGTAAAAACAAAAGCTGAATCCGGCTTGTTGTTTGTTTAGTACAGCCATGATGTAAATGAGGAGGCCCAGTTCAAGCAGGCCAATGCCAAGGCCCACTACTGCCGTAGCTTGTGTTATTGCTCGCGTTGTGTTTCTCATATCCATATACATTATGCGTCATATATCTCGTGCTAGACCCGATAATTCATAACACTATCTCGCTTATTTACTGTCTCGCACTTTGTCCCTCCCGAGCACCATAGTGCTCACTGAAAATTATTCAGAATCGTATCGTTGTTCCCACGAAAGCGACAGATTTTTCCTTGAAAAGTTTGGATCGGTCGATTTCCGAGAATTTTTAGGTAATACCTACTCCTATATAATATTATTAAAATATCACACTGTTGTGTTTCAGTTTTGATACACTATACTTGATTATCTACAGTAGATTTCAAAAGAATATTAATTACTTTACAGAGTCGCACAAAATCATCTCTTGGTTCCTTATTACGCTGCAATTCAAACCACTAAAGCTGTAGTTTTAAACAAATTGAGGTTCTGCGAAGTGTCATTTTTTTTCAAATACCCTGTAGGTATTAATATTTATTAAAAAAATAATAGTAGCCTAAAGTAAGTCCATCATCCCAACAAATTCAATATTATTAAAGCTTCCACATAATAAAATTCGTTCACCAGCCCTAAAACTATTAATAAAATAATGATAATAATTATTATACAGTGAATATCAAAAGGCTCGCACATGTCACTTTTGGTTTTTACATAACCTCAAACAAAAAAGTACATGAGCGCGGAAATGCCTCGTTCAATTCAAGTTAGCGGCTGTACTCTTTCATGGAACACCTCGTATGATTCAAATTCTCTGCGAATTGTAAACGATAAGTTCGTGTATACATAATGAATTTGAATATTTATGTGCAACTAGGTTCTGCATTTTTAGATATAAATTATTAGAAGTAGAATGATTTTTAGTGCACTAAAAATAAGGGTTTGCAATTTAAAATTGCCCAATTTATTCAAAATGACATTCTAAATACCGTATTTGACGTATTCTACAGTTCTTGCTTTTAACAATTTGTTTCTTATTAAAATAGACATCATCTGGCCTTTTATTTTTAATTTAACACTTAAACAGTATACTGTTTCGGAATTATAAGAAAAAGCTACTGATTTTGAAGTTTCAATTACTCAATATGTGGTACTGGTACTACTCTTTGCCAATAGACCCTGAAAGTCGGCTGATGGTTTCAATAAGAAAATTTTATTTACAGACGAAGCTACGTTAACGAGATCGGGAATTAAAAATTAACGTAACGAACATCTGTATAGCGATGATAATTTTTTAGTAAATATAGTAACCAATCAATGAATCCAGAAGGTTTACAAAATTTTGTTTGCCATATTGTAACTGTTGAGTTAGCTTGGCGAGGTGGTGAACCAGCTGATTGCCTTATAGATTATTTCACGATTGAGAAAAATAATGATGGAATGCCAACAGCAGAATTGAATACAATCCAATATTCAGTAAAACATGCCAAGGAGGATCGAAAAGTTGTACAAATAGTAAGTGGCTTGTTCCAAATATTGCAAACGAAAGTGCCCTGTTCGGTTATTCCATAAATTATTGTCCAAAAGGGGGAAAAATATTACTTCCAGTCGCCTATTCTTGAGACCAAATTGTTTCTGGAAATCCGAAAGTGGCACATGGTTTGACAATATACCGGTAGGCAAGAACACAATATGTGGACCAAATCATCCGCGCAAATAAAGGAATTCTTGAACAGCAATTAATAAAAACAACAGAACATAGCAGCTCTAATTCATTTAAACCGTACTTGAATATTAACCAAGAACGCCATGGTGAAATAATCAACACCATGCGAGAAATTTCTTCAATAGTGGAAATTAACAATCCGTCAACTTCAGCAAACTCTTCTTCCAATTTAACATTTACCAAATGAAAAGCGGACTTAATGGCAAAGCGGACAAAAATGCCATTAAGTCATTTTTCATTTATTATATTTACGGACATGAAATCTTTTTAATTTAACATTTACCAATTGTACTTTTCACAACTGTAGTTTTAAATAAATATTAATAATATTTGTTTGATTAAAACTAATACATTTTGTATTGAAAATTATTAAACGGCAGATTGACAATCAAATTTTTGATATCTACAAAGCAAAAAATTATCTTATCGAATACTCCTCGGGCCTTGATAAATACTCAAAATTTTGTCATAGAGAATCCTTCAAGCGAGTTGCTCAAGGATCAAGCAACACGCTTTCGGCATTCTCTATGACAAAATTATCTCGGTATTATCAAGACCCTAGGGTGATTACTACTGAAAATCCTGATGCCATCGGGGGCAAACATTTCCAGCATGAATTTAGAATTCACATTTGGGCAGGTTAAGGACACAAATTAATTTTATAATAAAATATATTGTTCAATTATAAATATTGTGAGACATGTTTCGAGAATACATTATCATCATCAGGGACATTGCAACTCATCATTTTTGAATAAAGTAGTTAGTTGGTACGTTAGTTTATTGGACATAATGAAAATCATACAGTTATAATAATAATAATTATTAAACTTCTGTTTCGTTACGCAGGTCATATATTTTTGATTATATAATATATTTATTATATCATGTCGGGACAGTTTTGGGGCGACACAACCAATTTATTATGAGTGATCTCTGATCTCTACGCTAATTATTAAGCTTAGGATTATCTTAAATAAGTTACTACCAGATGTACAGGGAAAGTATTCCTCTTGAAATAGCATCTGGTTGGACAAAGCTCATTCTTGAATAACCCGTCCCTTGGGTTGATTGAATCTGTGTTTGCAGAATATCCATTAGTAAAAAACTGTATTGTATGAAAAATACGCCACTGGTACCCGGGTCGGACCCACACATACACAAACCGACAGGTAAGCACGTCTCCTCTTTTTTTTCTAAGAGTAGTTTCTGATGTTGGACATGCAATAAAAAACGAACTGTGTGGTTTCGGACCGTTTTTTCCTTCTCTTATTTCGTTTCAGTTTCTCTTTCCTTCTGCTAAAAGAATATATTTATGCTGGCTGCTTATTTGCATTTAACATTTGTTAGGTTTGGCGTAATCTTTTACCAACATCTTTTTTTTCTTCATTTTGTTCTTCTGCTTCTTGTTGTTTTTATTTTTGACAGCATTTTTGTGTGTCTTACACCGTGTTGATGTTGTTTGGTTTCTGTGTGTTTGATGAGGCACCGCTCCTTGTTATGCACTCATTATTAACATTTTTTCTATATACAGGAAGTCGCACTTAAACACTAGACCATTTTCAGAGGCAATTGATTTTTGACGTATGGAAGAAGAGCTGATACGGTTATTTCACGGAATTCCATACCATAGAAAAATAATGGAATACCAAATTGTATTACCTTTTTGATTTCCGATTTAATATTCAAGGATCCATAATTAGTGATTACAGATGATTGGCAAAAGCCTTTTTAAATTTTCTTAATATTTGAATCGTGCACGCTACTGCTCGGTTTGTGGATCCCATCCAGAGACAACAGAAATGCAATTGTGTGCGGCTAGTGAGACTCTCTTATCGGTGGTGGTCATCGCGACAGTCTGTAGGGTTAAACTGGGATTTTTTTTTCTTTTGCATCTTCATATTATATTTTCTGCAGTTCTTACAATGGTGTTTGTAGAAGTCAACGCATTCATAGACAGTGATAGTTTTTCAACGCGGACATAGGGACATGCATTAATAATAAAATACCCTACTAATTTTGATTTGTTTGTCACCTTAGACAGCAATATAAATTTGTAAGTTTTTTTAAATGGAACCTATACGGTTTTCCATTGCTATTATAACTGAGAATAACTTTTTGCCAAATTCGAAAGTTGATTTTATGTTAATTACTGAAATATTTTTTGTTTGTGCACAAAATAAATTAAAATTAAAAAAACAAATAAGAAAATTTTATAATCAAGACCTATATTTAATAAAAGAAATAAAAAGCAAACCGATGGTCTTCTAATATGGATAAATAACAGACTAGTGACTCCATTACTACACACTCATATACCTATCTCATATCCTTACTCGACTAATGCTTTCAAAATAACATAACAATTAAATAAACCACCTCTAACACACACAGACACCAAATTTCCGTTCAATCTTCCTCTCCCTGAAAAGTATATCTATGGTCACAATGAATAATGTCAACCTCTCTCTAAAAATCAGATCTAAGGTTACAATCAACCTCTCCCTAAAAATCTGATCTATAGTTAGAATAACAAATGTCAACTAATTTTGACACTACAATAAAACGCAAATCATCGTTGTATTACTCAATATTTATTGACAAGTTTGATTAAATATTTACTTGATTTTCTTAATTATAATATAACAATTAAATAAACCACCTCTAACACACACAGACACCAAATTTCCGTTCGATCTTCCTCTCCCTGAGAAGTATATCTATGGTCACAATGAAAATGTCAACCTCTCTCTGAAATTTAATTCTATGGCTATGAATGACATTAACCTCTCCCTAAAAATCAGATCTATAGTTAGAATAACAAATGTCAACTAATTTTGACACCTCAATAAAACGAAAATCATCGTTGCATTATTCAATATTTATTCACAAGTTTAATTAAATATTTACTTAATTTTCTTAATTATGAAAAAACGTAAAAGAAGACCGAATTAATTCCCTTTGTGTTAATGATATAATTTAAACAAAAAGTTTTTCTCACCCAACAAGTAAGTTATTGGCCAAAAGAGAACATTATAATGAAAGACGATTTTCACCACCTCAATGCTATTGTTTTATTGTTTTTGGTCATCAAAATGCCATGAGCGTTAAAAACCCTAATGTGGGGTCATCCGCAGGAATATTGGGACAAATATCATTGATGTTTCGTCAAAAAATGGAAACTGTCCAACTTTGGCGAAAATCTTTATTGGCACATGAAAAAAAAATTGGTTTCTGATTTGTGTTTTTGTTTTATTGAGTCTACAAATAAGCCCTATCCTTTCGGGACACCCGTTATATAGCAACTTCGTTGAATCGAGAGCAGTTTAATTTGATTATAAAAAATTTGTTATTATAGGTATCAATATTAAACAAACAAAAACAGTTTAGGTACGAATAAATGATGATTTTTGGACTTTGCTTTTAATAAATTTTGTTGTTTGGCAATCTAGCATATTTAGGTACGCTTTGGTATATATAATTATGTTTATAATGAATGGATTTGTACAGATCTATGACTCGATCACATTAGGGTCTATTAGATCTACTTTAGGATTATTTTTATGTGTATACTTTAAAATTCAGACTAATTGAAGGGCGTATACTACCTCGCCAAGCTCTAACTTCAAATTGTGACCAATCAATTTCAAAATGGGAAGGAACATATAGATACAAATTCGAACTTCATCATGTGACAGATTCAAATTGGAATCAATCAGAACCAGATTCAGACTAACCAATTTCAAAATGATAATTGGTTCTAAATATTTTCAAAATATGAATAAACATAAATATGTTCAGTTGGGAATTCTTCTTCTAACAATTATTGTGTTGTGCGGCATTTGTTCCGATAAATTCTTTTTTTACTGCAGCTTTCAAGCAACGCAAAGCATGCTTCAATTGCATATGCATAAGGCTGTAAGGACTCAATTTCAATCAAAAATTTTTCCTCTCGAAAGATTTCTCTGTAACCCGGAATGTTTACAATACACCATACCACATGTACATTTGTCACTGGGCTTCCGCCTTAAAAAAAATGCAGCGCGATCCACGTTTTGAGGGTTCTTTGGAAGTTTAAGAGGTGAAAGACATAGTCACTTCTATTAGTCTTATTTTCATCCCTAGTTATTCGTTCTTGCTCTCTTCGTACGTGCTTGACCATTAAGATGCGAACTAAAATATTATAGTGGGGGCTCTGATCGACTTGGACCATGACATCACTGGTCCCAACAGAAATTCCGATACTGTAGAGTAGCATCTGTTCATTATGATATTCTTTATGTTAATTCTGAATTTCTTAAAGGGTAATTGCCTAGCGAATTGTTTTACATCGCTAGGCAATTGTTCAGAAAGTTTCATGCCCATATTTAAAGGGATTTGTCATATTTTGGAGTATTGGACTTCAAATGAGATGTAGTTCTTTTTTAATTAAAGCACACACTTAAAGATGTTGATACCGGGAAAGGCCTTTATGTGCGTAATTACTGCTTATCATATTACGCAGACAAAACTTTAGAGTTTTTAGTGAACTCCTTCGTTATGCTCATGATTTGTGTTCACCCATCTACATGCAGCAGACTTTTATATTCCAAGAGAAACTGCCACTGCTTGCCATTATTTAATAGTACAGTTAAAAGTTGTTTTTGTAATTCACTAAAAATTAATGTTCGACATTTCAATTTGGCAATGCTCATTTTGGAATTGGTTAGTCTCCAGTTGATTCTGATTAATGCCATTTTCAATCTGTTTAAAAAACCGTCAGATAAAATCCTAATTCGAATATCTTTCTCAATTTAAGTTGGAAATATTATATTCTATAGCTTTAATCATGATATATTGCAAGCTCAAATCCAGTTAGCGTTAAATGCCTGTAAGGCTCAGGATTGACAACTTATATGTTGATAAACAACTCTATTCTGGCTTTACCGAAAACTTCCTCTTTACTGGATTGTACTGTTGTACTACTGCAACAAATTGAACCAATATTTGTGATCGACTGGTAAATGGTAAATCACAGTCACTAATTTCCTGATGGGTTGCATAAAAGCTAAATTAAAAAAAAAACCTTGGCTGATCACCCACGCTCATAAATCTCAAAACAGCTTACAAAATGATTTGAACAATTAGTGCGGCATTTTTACCCTAAACATCAAACACTAAAAATATTTCGACATGGATGATTTATTAGATTTTATGGTCTTGTCTGTTTTCTTTTCTTCTTTTCTTGACAGTCATTTTCACAAATCACAAGTATTAGATATATACTGTATAATATACTTATTTACCTATTCTTACACGCCTTAAAGGTGCAAAACATTGGGTGGGATGGAACCCATTATTAATTTGTCACAGTTTGTTGAATACCCAGATTGATGGTAACAAAAATAAAACGAGAAATATAGATATTTATTATTATGCTTTTTACAGTTGACAAAGGTGTAGTTATACTATGCCTACCCTTTTATATTGTCACTACTTTTATTAGGGGTGCTAAACTCAAATAAGCAAGTAGCACATTTTGAGAGTACCTGGTTAAAAAAGTAATACAAAGCATTTTCGTTTATTTGACGAGACTGAATTGTTGAGTTGTTTCTTTTTTATTATTATTTTACTTTCTATATTTTGGAAATGAGGGTGCTAATTAAGAGTTTGATATTTTCCACTCAAAATTCATTAAGTTAAAATTAAAATGAGTAGCTATGAATATGATGTTTCCTAACAAATTAAACTCTAAACACCTTGTAAAATATTATGATTTTATTGTACCAAATTCAAACGCAACTTTAGAATGCTGTAATTCTGTTTTTTTTTCATTTTGATACCATTTTCCCCAATTTTTAGAATAACGTTACCTCGAAGCAGTTTAGTCGGTTTTCCTTCAAAAATCTCCACAAAGAATAATGTAAATGTGGGAACTTCGAAATGAGGTTCTCTGGAAATATTGCCTTTCTTGTATGACGTACCATATGACCGTTTGTTTGTCTGTTAATCGTGAGGCTCTGTTGACGATATTGGAGCTCAGCGGAAAGTATTTCTTGGCATGTAAACTTTTAATGAATATTAGAATTGCGGTTAATTTAAATCTGGGGTCAAGTTTTGTTAAAGACGACAAAAAAAACAGCATAAACTTTTGTTAAAATTAAGTTTGTAAATATTTCAATTCATCAAACTAAAATTATTGGTGGGGCCACTCTATATTAGTTTTAGCATTGCTGAAGATGAGAATAGTACTCAACTTTTAGTATCGATTATTTGATCAGACCTCGCAGCCCACCACAAAATTTAAGTCAACAAAATGGATGGAACAGACCTTGGCATTAACACAATGTTTGGCGATATGTTATGGGAGGGTTATATTTTTAGTTTTCCATATAGATCTGACATAAAAGCTTTTATTGTTTTTCGAAAGGTTTCCCAAGAGGATCATTGCATTTTTGCCTGCTGTCGAACCAGCTCTGGAAATTGTTATTGCACTTTCTTGCTGGTACAGTAAAAACTGTTTTTTTTAAAGGCATATTGTTTCTTCTAGCGACTGAAACTTTTAACCACAATCCGTAGTTGATTTTCGGAGAGCAAAGACATTGTTGGGACATAGGGTGGGACAGTTCAATTGATCAATTCTCTTGCAAACTATGTTAGAACTTGTTTTGTCTTGGTCTTGGATGATTCGTAGTTGGGGATTGGTTTTTAGAAGTTCAACGAAAACTTCCAGGAAATAAATGAGTGTATACGATCGGTAGTAACAGTTCAGAGGATTTTTTGCTACACGATCGGTTTTTGGCTGTGTTTTAGCGCAGTCTCTTCACCTTGAAAACTTAACAGACGATTTCCGTTTGTTTTTGGGTTCATAGAAGTAAATCCAGTGATCTAGAGATTTTTAATACCGAACAATTGTTTATTTTGTTTCTTTCTAAATAAAATATTCAAACATGTCGATGAGCATTGTAAAATCTCGCGATTATTTTGGAATTCAGCATTTCCTCCTGGTGATTAATCCGAATTGAACGTACAAAGCCCAGAAGATCCGCTACTGTATTATGGAAAAATAAAAATATTTAGTTGTATGGGTGGCCGTAGAACACAAGTTCCATTACAAATGTGTCCTATATAACGTAAATGTATGTGTGCGACTGTAGCACCTTCAGCTCATTAGTTGGTTTGAGCGCGTGTGACAGACACGTAGGTACCTATAAACCCAACACACAAACACATAACAGCTAGTTAATCTTATTTATTTCTGATTTAAAAATGTGTGTTGTGTGTGTGTGTGTGTGGATAAAAAAGGGGGTGGCCATGCACGAAAAAATAAAGCAACTAAAAAACCAAATACATAAGATCGACGAATTCCCACGTCGTCGCATCAAGCGCCAACTTGAGTCGGGAAACCCTGTTGCCAAATTGTAAGAGACTTTTTTTTTGTGGTTAAACTTACTGCGGCTGCGCTTCCAGAACCAGAAGGTTCCAGTAAAATTTTGTGTAGCTGGACAATACTTATAAATATACAGTGTGTACAAATTTCCTTGCACCTGCACCCAACACCACTAACAGATTTCACTTCTGAGAGCTTTGGCTAGACATAATGTGTTGAACGGTATGCTGTTTTAAGTTAACATCAATTGACTAACTGTTTGGTTCTTGGTTCAATGCTGTGTAAAGCCAAACGTAAGTCGGCTCTGGCCTCCGATTGAATCAAATTTTTAATTAATTAATCTACTGTTGATTGTATTATCCCGTCTTCACTTCGACCTTAAGAGATATTTTGGGAATTAATTGGCAAGCCATTTTCTGCACAAAAGTATGTTGCGGAAAACAACGTTAGGTAAGACAGAGACATTTTTTTATATGCGCTGTCGTGTACTATTGTATTGCAAAAACTCTTCAGAAAACTTATTTGACGTTGCGAACCATCATCGGTCTTTCTTGAATGAAGCGACGAAGTAGATGCTTAGTGAATCCTTAGTGGTTTTACTCTTTACCTTTTGTTCATCGATGTAGAGCCACTGTTTCGATGCTGATAGCTTAGGATAAGTTGTGACAGTACATAATTCATGTTGCAGGTTCATTTTTGGTATAAGAAAAATGTTTTCTATAAACTAACAGATAAAATTACGAAATAAACCATATTTTAGAGACAGCGTAGGTAGTGCTATGTTCGGGATATGTATTCTATCTCACGCTGGCTATAGTGGTCGGCAGACTGCTAGTACAAGATCAGGAATATTTGTAAATGGTAATCATTTGCTGATTCATTAATTTCTGATTTCGGAAGAATTGGTTGTAATTGCTTGCTAACCAACAGATGCCTTTTGCGTCAATCCACTTTAATTGGGACCTTGGTCCTTACACACCAACCTGTTCCACCGAATAAATATGAATTGACTATTATTGTGCACTTTTGGATCGATTTAAGGCTGAAATCGCAAAGAAACGGCTACATTAGTAAAAGAACAAATCGATGAAAACTATGGGAATATAAAAATGAAAAGAAAAATGTTAAATCTGACAACAATGCATAAAATCTAAGGCGCCATACACACACGGATAAGATCAAGACCCGTCGGTCGTCCCGGTTGCTGAAAAGAGATGGTTTTTGGCGATTAATGGGTTGCCAAAGGTATTATATGGGTTTTGGACCGATTTGTTATAACGTGTGTTGCCTTGCGGCGGCGTGGCGGTTAGTTAAAAATTATAAAGGGGTACCCTTTTGTCAAAAGCGGCGCTGAGAGATTCGGGCTTATAAATGCAACTAAAACAGATAAACGAGAATAAAAAAATATGTATACATGCATATATGTATAATATCGTATGTTATTATCATACAAAAGCATTCCTTTAGGCGTATTAAAGCGTCGAGTTTAGCACACATACAAAATTGCTTATAAATGATTATTGTCAATAATAAATATTTTAATATTATATTTTACTGTAAAAAATATATTGGGCATTGTCTGTTTATATTATATCGCATAAATATATTTTCGTTATCTCAACTTATTCATGCAAATGACACGACACACGACACGTTTTATTGTTAAAAAAACGCTACAAGAAATATTCTTAGGGTACAGCGACAAATCTCCCGTTGTTGACAAAGCGTGCGGCGATAAACCGCGCGACATCCAGCTAGTGTATTTTGGTTGGCCGCGTACGCCGGTAATGCACAAAATGAGCAGATTTAAGGAATAGTATATTATGCAACGAACATGAAATGACATATTATATTTCCTACGAGTATGATCGTACGAGTAGGATATGGTCATTTCATGTGAGTGCATTTTTAAATATTTGCCCAGCAACTACATTTTCAAATGATGAAGACAGGTGTAGAAAAAATATTATAATTTCTTTTTACAATAAAAATCTTATACAGAAATGTTTGAAGAACATTTGAAAATTATTTTCAATATGTCTATCGCAGTGAAAAAATATCCACATAAATCTAAGATAGCCCGTGTTAGACCTATACATAAAGGTGGTAGTTCTAACGTATTAAAGAACTATAGGCCGGTTACAGTTTTGACGGCAATTCCAACAATTTACATAGAACGTATATTATATAATAGACTTTATACTGATGTGAAATCGGCCAACAACATGGTTTGAGCTTAATGCACACATACGGAGACAAGTGGACGTCATTTACACTGACCTATCCAAAGCTTTCGATAAGGTCAACTTTAAAATTCTAATGTATAAAATGAACTTTAGTTCTATATGCGCAAACTTCATCATCAAACACATCGTATGAGGTAAAAGTAAAAAATAATAGGAGTTATTCTAGTTTTGCGCGACTTCAGACGTCCCTCAGGGCTCTATCTTGGGACCTCAGTTATTTTCCAATTTCATTCATGACTTCAGTTATATTACATTCGAAGCTCTCAATACTTGCTTGTTACTGACGATCTCAAGTTGCTTTCAGCCATTGCAAACCAAGACCAATAATGTATAAATCTCCAATATGACCTTAACAATTTAACAAGGTTCTGTGTCAAGAACGAATTGACTCTAAATGAAAGTAAATGAATCAAAAATATTATTACTTACGATTATAAAATCACTGATACAATATTTCAATATTGTATTGAGGCAAGATATTTGGGAGTAACATACACCAGTAACTTTTGTTTCAATACGACATACTCAACATCGCTATGCAAAGGCTTTTCGCAGCCTAGCCTTTGTGATGCGAACGTCAAATGAATTTATAAATTTGCAGACACATCTTACACTGTAAAACGCCTTTGCGGGGCCCAAGCTTGAATACGCTTTCGAATCCAAAGTCTGTTCAGACATTTGTACATTAAAATGTTCTTAATATCATTTCCACATCTGGTAGCATATAGGAGCTTGATATCTTTATACTTTCAAGATTTGAGAGATAACCCACAAAACCATTGAATTTGGGACACCCTGTACAGCACCTGCATGAACTCCACTATATAATTTATTGAGGCGATATCGATAGTTCAACTAAATTTTTACTGATTAGTAAAATATCAGCGAAAAAATTAATTATTCTTTTCCATTTGTATAGGTAGGTATATTTACTTTTAAATTTTGTAAAAGGTTCTTTTCCATCGGATTGGCACTGGGATAGTGTTATCAGTATTATGACACGGACTATTGACTAAGAAAACTCCGAGTGCAGATAAAGAGTACAACAGCACAATAGGGCAGAACAATAGCAGCATCATTAATATAAATAATAAATTTCAACAGAGCGAAAAGCTTTAGAGCCATATTGATTGCACTTCTGTGTGACTAAAAAGCAAATTGTCGCGTTCCGATGCATGCATGAAATATGGCTGAGGCAGATTTATTTATGATTATTTTATTTTTAAATGTTGGCATTATTGATAAAGTTGGCGCATTCTCGGTCACGTACCAACTGTCAAAACTGAGAAGTATCAATGGGATATGAATGTGACCGTATAATCGGTTGGAAAAAGTGAGAGAGAAGAATGAAAAATGGTAGGTAATGTTTATTATTATATGTTTAAGGGTCGATAATAATAATAATGTACCACCGCGAAGTGTGAGATTTTTTAAGAGGCGTTAGGATTTGACCTGGTGTCAATATGCATGGGCGTTACAGAACGAGGTGTTAATCAACAATATAAAGTGAATAAATACAACGGCTGCTCTACAAAACTACAATATGTTGTCAATTAAGGGAATTGGCTTAAAAATTCGTGTCATACATGTTTCGAGAGTCAGGTCTCATCTTCTCAAAAAAATTAAAGGAACACTTTTGGATAACCCTGTAATTTTTTGGCTTGCTGTTATTAACAAATGAAAATTATATTTTCATATTGGATTTACATTTTATTTTTGTGATTTGTTAAAAAATAAACGTGATTATGCTCATTTATTCGAGATAAGTTTAATATTCCACAGCAAGTAGCAAAATAAAGTGATTATGAAAATATTCACATTTTTTAGGTTTTATGTCGCGGCAGGCTTAGAGAGCGTCATCGGGCAACGGCATGACAGTTTGTAGTTGTTGAATTCATTATCTGTCAAAATGAGAGATTTTAGCGAGATGGAAGTCACTCGTGGTATAGCTTTAGTTGAAATTGGTGTAAAAAATCGACAAGTAGCTAGAACTTTTAATCCTAGTATGTAAAATCGCTATAGAGAGACTGGACGATATAAAAGACAAACCGGATAAGGTCGGAATCGCAAAACTACACAAATTCAGGACCGATATTTAGTAGTTTCTTCTTTACGAAAACGAATAGCGACAGCAAAAGACCTTCAAAGTACACTTAGGATGGCTCATCAGGTAACCATTTCTAACCAAACCCCAGATAAAGTAAGTATCAGATACGACGGCCGGCGGAATTTCTTTGATGTTTGTGTCCTAAATCTCGTGACCTTGACGCCATTATTATAATAGTTTTTCCGGGTTTATTCCTTTTGCCTTTTCGTTTGAGTATAAAGTAATGCCAACAATTAGGAATATTCCTTTTAATTTCAAACCTATTTTGTTGACAAATTAATAATTAAACATAGTGTGTGTATAGTACCATTATCATCAATTGGAACTAGGTACTCAATTGTTTGTTTTATAATGCATTTTGAAATCTAAGTTAATAATAAAAGTAAAAATAAAGTAAATTTTAGTAAAATTATTTGATTATAAACCAAATTCTCGATGTTCGTCAATATTATTTGTTCAACAATTAAACTAAAAATTATTTGAATTGTATTTACATTTTAAACATATGGAGTGTATGCATTAAGGGCTAAATAATATTTCCGAAATTGAATTTAATATTTAATCATTTATCCTATTGGCATAAAATTGAAAATAACATAAAATGTATTATAATTTTAAATACTCTACTACTAGTTACTCTTAAATCTGCATGTTTTATTTAAAAAGCGAGATCTCAGCATTTTGAACCATCATATTTCATGAAATATGGTTGTGATACCTACCTATATATACCAGGATTATCTCAAAGCTTTTCAAATTCATTGTTTCATTTTAAACAATGACTAAAGAGCAGTAAAAATGGCAGAAAGTAGACACTTTCACTTTAATAAAGAGGCCAAATTGTATTTAATTTTTACTGAGTTCATTAAACAGTAATTTTTTACGATGTCTAAAAATAGAATCATGATCAGTGAGAACTTGTAGTTCTCACTTGTGTTGCCGCAATTTAGGGATATTTTCTAATATGTCAAAAACAACAACAACAAACAAAAATATCTTAATTCTTTAATAATATAAAATAACTGCTGCAATTATTATTATAAACTTAGACTTTCCAATGTATAATTTCATATAGGTACGTACTGAGTGCATGTAAACAAACCTTTCGGAAATTGGAAAAATGAACAATTCTTTAACACTGTTCTTGAAATACATCCAGGTACTAAACAATAAAATCCACCGGTTTTTGATCCCATGTTTTTTATAATAGCTTAATTATAGGTATAAAGAAGAAATACTAGAGTAGTAAAAACTACTGAATATACCCACAGATCTAGAATATACCTAACCTACACAAGTAACTATATATTACGAACAATATATGATTTAAAGTACAAAATTAATAAACTATTAATAATAAATTCTAATAACAAAATAGCAACGTTAATTTGAATATAAAAATATTAAATAATCAGATGATCACTTTAATTTAAGAATATAAACATATTTTTACATAACCTCAAAAATTTTCTAAACAATACCAGCTGTTTCAAATAGTTTCAAATAGTTAAATGGTCCGGCAGAAGTGTGAAATATTTGGGTTTACTAAAGAAGAAATTATAAAAAATTACTAAAACATATATTTACTTGCTTTTAACTAATATTGAAATTTTCACGAATTTAATACCATTTAGTATTGTCATATTTACTTGAAACTTTTTTTAATCATTAATAATAAGTAATAATTGTGCAAGCATGTATTCATACTTTTGGCAAACACTATAAAAACTACTATAATAATGGCCGCCAACTTTTCCCAGTGTCTCATCTGTCCTGTTTATCTGGGACCAAACTGTTAGAAACAGGTTACGGAAAGGAGATTTAAAACCAAGAAGGCAGGGTTTTAACTCGACATCATAAAACTATCCGAATAAACTTTGCTCGTGAACATTTGGGATGACAACTTCGACAATGGAGGCCAGTACTTTTTACAGAGGCATCAAGATTTCATCTCACTTGTTCTGATGACCGATTGCGTGTGTATAGACGTCTGAATGAACGATAATCCACTGCTGCTGTACAAGAAGTATCCAGATTTGGAGATGGTTCGATAATGGTCTGAGGTGGAATAAGTTTGGACGCAAAAACCGATCTTGTAGTGATACTGGGAAGTCTTACAGCTGCAAGATATATGGATATAAGTCTGTTAAATCAGGTTATTCCTGCAACATATGGTATAGGCCCGGATTTTCTTTTCATGCAGGATAATGCAATGCCTCATACTGCTGTGATTATTATAGATTTTCTTAACGAGCATGAAATTCGTAAAATGGATTGGTCAGCGATAAGCCCTGACGTCAATCCAATTGAACCCTTATGGGATATATTGGACAGGCGTGTTCGACGTCGTCCAAATCCACCTTAAACCCTTCAGCAATTAACAGAAGCCCTAATCGAGGAGTGGGACAGTATATCACAGGAAGACATTCGAAGGTTCGTAAGAAGTATGCCAAGAAGATGCCAAATAGTCATTCGTGCTGCTGGAGGGCATACGCGATACTAAAACACATTTGTTTTCAGATAGCGGAACATTGCCATTTGAAAAATGTTTTCTTTTTATTTTGTTATTGGCACTTTTTTTAAATGTTGATCTTAGTTTACAAATAAAGGATTAGTTGAAAGTTCTATTAATCGGTTTATTACAAGAAAATATGTGTCTCAGAATCTAAATGGTCATCTCACTTAATAAGTTACAGGGTTATACAAAAGTGTTCCTTTAATTTTTTTGAGCAGCTAGATGTTAAGAAGGTGTAATGTCGTCTCAATTTTCTTTTCGTTTTCAAGATGTTTTCTTTAAAAAATTGGGAAGCCTCGAGTAAATATGACCTTTATTGATACTTGGGTGTAGTAAATCCCATTTCAATATCTCAACGTGTTTGCGATAAATGTAAAATAAAGTATTTATTAAAGTTTAGACATCCTCTATCATGAAAACGTAGCATTTCCGGATCCATGCTGATATGAACTTTTTTTCATAATTTTTTAAGTAGAATTTGGCCTGAAATTATTATCATAACATTCTGTAACACCCTGTATGCATATATCGAATGTTGAAAACGTTTATGTATTAACTAGGTACACTTACGGACAGAGAACTTCAAACCCACTATAGTTAACAACTTACCCAAAATATTTTTAACATACTTTTGTAATGGTGTATTGTAATAATTAAAATTAGGGGATCACAATAAATAATGTAGGGTTCTCGAAAAATGTATACTATATTAAAATTTTATATTATTTATTTTAGGGTTTTGCAAAAAAAAAACCGTATAAAACATAGCCAATATTTTTTCCACTCGGTGTCATTCTGTCGCTTCTGATTTACCGTACATACGGTGTACGGGGTGTTTGAAATTTCGCCGCAAGAGTGAAATATTAACACGTATAGTGCATTCTTTTAGTGGTATGGGCATATAGTAATGTCTAGATGCACCATGCAGTGTTGGGGCTTTTCGATGGTGAGAACCAGATAAACTTGGTGAAGAGAAAAAATTATGTTTTTGCCGTCGATGTAAGAGGACACTTTTAACATCACCCAGAACTCTCGCAGCTAAACCTGGGCATATTGTTTTATAGGTATGATTGTAATATACACAATGACAACTCGATTTTAAGCAATATGTTTCTTTTTATCTAATTTCACCTTGTAATATATTTTTCTTTAATACCGCGATTCGTTTCTAGTTACAAATTTTACCAAATAATATGTGCAAGAATACTTAAGAAACTTCACTAACTAATTAACAGTTTAAAAACCAAATATAACAAGAAATGGTTTTTACATTTATAAAAATACAATTTTTGAGCTTTTTTTCTTCTTATAAATTCTACTTACATTTTGAGTACTTGAAATTAATAATGTTTTCATCAAAGTCCAAAATTTTAACTTCTGAGAAAAATAACACAATGTGCGCAAAAATGATGCCAATTCTCAAACTTTACGTTAGTATTGGTACTAGTCTATTTTCTGATACCAATTACACCAGTTTAAGCAAGTTCATTGTCTACGTGACTATTGTGGTCTCCATGTAAAATTGCATGATATTATAGTGTAATACGTATATCTGCCGACGAAATAATTTTTCTGGTATTTCCGTTTTTGTTTCGTTAACATTTAGATATTTGGGACAGGTCGTTCTTGAAGATAGTTATTACACAAACATATTTTCAGTATGCGTCAATTCCGGAAAGTTGCGTATCTTAATTTGATTTATTATTTATTAAGTATTATACAGGGTGTCCATAAAATAATTGTACAACGCTGAACAAATTCCTAAACTAAAATTAAGCCGATCCAATGTTGCTTCGTTTTGCCTCTACAGGGCTCTAAAGTTCTCAAATTAATATCGCTTTTCTGAAAGAATTTCTAAAGGCCTTTATCGATTTTCACTAATTTTGGAACTAAGAATTACTATACTTATTGGCGTGTTTTGACGTAAATGCAATCTAATGTTAATTTAAAAATGGCGCGTGATTTGTAAATAAAAGTTTGTATTTTTGTTGTCCCCTATAAAAAAAATTATTTAAAATATATGACAGGGTATTACTTAATGATAAGTCCTAAATGAAAGAACGCATTCCTGAATCCATTTCAAGTAAAAAAGTTCATATAAACATGTGTCCTAAATTGTCTGGTTTTGAAGATACAGGGTGTCAAGATTTAGAAAAAACGGCTTTTTATAAATATCTCAAAGATCCTTTTGCAGATTTTGTTGAGCAGAGAGCTGAAGCCTACATAGAGCGGGAGGTGGTCATTTCAAACATTTTTTTTGATTGTACTGTTTACTTGTTAGAGTTTTTATTTTTTAAATGGTTTTTATTTCCAATCATCACATCGATTCAATCAATTTGCATCATCTCATCAAATTCTTTATCGTTGAACCTTCTAATCAGATTTAGGGGTAAGCGAAAATCTTTTCCTTAATATCAATTTCTTATCCTGTTCTGTCTCGACATTACACGGTTCTAATTTTGGGTTACAAATTTCCCAACTTCCTTTGCCAATTTGGTGGAACCTTCAGAAGGACTAGGTTGGTCAGATAGCGTCCAAAACATACGTTAATGAGTTTTCAACTCAACCAGGGAAGTTTGAAATCAGGTTTGCTTTAACTTTATAATAAACATTTTTGTTTTGTGTTAATAACTAGATTTAATTAATAAAAACCATATTTGGTTTTCATGTAGTGAAATATTTTGAATTGCAATGAACATTTAATTAATTTCGAATTCTTAAAGAGAAAATTAACATGAATTTCAATATTTATTTATTGAGCAATACTTAAAAAATAAATAAATAATTTTATTGGTTTTCTTGTGATCAATATCTCATAGAAAATAATTTTCATCAGATGCAATTGAATAAATTTTGTATTTTAATTAATCACGCCAACTTCAAAAATCTTTGAGAAAATCCTAAGTGACCAAATTAAATACCATCTTAAAAAATATAATATTTTACCTTTTAAGCAATCAGGATTCCTTAAAGGATATAGTTGCGCAACATCACTGCTGGATATCACGGACGATATTTTTCGTGATATTGATAATGGCAAATTAGTATCATTGATCTTAGTTGACTATAGTAAAGCATTTGACAAAATTAGCCATGAACTTTTGCTAGCAATTCTGAAATACATTGGATTTTCGTCAAATGCTATCGAACTAATTAAAAGATATCTATCCGGAAGATTTCAATACGTGGAAACTAACAGAGGTTGCTCCACCTCAGGTAGTATATTATGTGGTATCCCACAAGGATCGATTTTGGGACCCTTGTTATTCTCAATATATACAGTGACACTCCCGGTAAGTGTTACATTCATGTATGCTGATGATAGTCAAATAAAGCACTCTTTTTATGCTCATGATTACGTAGATGCTTGTAGGAAAATTAATTTCAATTTGGAAGCACTTTTGGGCTGGTCGGAGGGACATCAGCTGTCAATAAATCCTTCAAAGACTCAGGTATTGCTCTTTGGTAAAAATAGACAAACCATATCAGATTCTATGCAAATTAAAATTAATGATGTCTCTTTGAAAGTCTCTCAGAGTGCGAGAAACTTGGGTCTTGTGATGGATTGTGATTTGCGCTTTTCCGAGCATATTTCGGGATGCATTGCAAAATCATATGCCTCCTTGAAAATGTTATACCCACACAGACATATACTTTCAATAGAGCTTAAAACTAAACTAACTGATGCCTTGGTGATCAGTAATTTTAATTACTGTGATGTCGTATATAGTCCTAGTTTATTAACTGTTGATAAAAACCGCATCGAACGTGTACAAAAATCTTGCTTGCGATACATATTCGGCATCAGGAAGTACGACCGAGTAAGCCATAAACTCGTTGATGTCAAGTGGCTCTCCATGGAAGCTCGTAGACATCTTCATTCAGCGGTTTTATTCCAATCTATTCTGACCCTGGGACAGCCACCATACTTATACAATAAAATCACATTCCGTTCTGACGTTCACAATGTGAATATTAGATACCGTAATCTTCTTTCACCCCCAGCTCATAGAACTTCAAGTTTCGAGAGATCATTTTCCTTTCAAATATATAAGTTGTATAATAAGATTCAGGATACTTTGAAGTCGTTAAGCCTTTTCACATTCAGACGAAAATTGCGTGGTCTTTTGTTAAATTCACTTATATAAAAGATATTATCAACATTATTTCTTTGATATTAACTAGAATTTTGTTTCCATTTTTTTTATTATTGTAATATTAATTATATTTCTTAGTTTTCTTGTTGAATTTTGTATTTTAAGGTACGTAAGGTTAGCGTAAATTATGTTTTTTTTTCTTTCTCGGGCCTAGATTTCAAAATCAGTAGTTATACTGCCATCTAGACCTTTTTGTAGTTCTAGTTTTTTTGGTAATGTAATAATAATTATTAGAGTTGTATTTTTTTTGAACTGCAAATAAATTTATTATTATTATTATTATAATATTGTGTCTTTTTTTATTTTAGCATAGGTTTCTTGTTTTACCTTAAAAAAAATTAGTGGAGCCTGAATTTAATTATTTTAAGATTTGCAAATTCCATTAATGCATGGTCCAATGCTCACCGATGAAAAGCTGCCGTCGCTCTTGTGTAACATTTTCAAAAATTAATTATAACATCGAATTTAATTTAATTTAAAAATTCATAAAGTGTCACATAATTGCTAAATCATTTAAAAGGTTTTTTGAAAAAAAACTTTTTTGAGTTATTTTTTTGGTATCAATCTCAGACAAAATTGCGAAATGAAACATTTGGGAAGATGTATAAGTAATAAAAAATTAGTTCGTCTAATTATTGGTAGCTCACATAAATACAAATAATTTCAGGAATCTGGTCCTAAAATGTCCTCCTTGTCTGTCGCGGCTCTTTGTTCTTTGTCTTGTACGTATACCTGGACCGGAAATCTGAATCTTTAGGTGTAGATACGTATGGGAACACAAGAACGCAGCGCTAACCAGTTCATTATACTTATAATAATAATTTTCGGGGGCCCCCATGTCAAACATATAACAGAAGAACAAGAAGAGGAAAAAAATGAAGGTAAAGGTATACATCGGGTGGTCTACACTTTTATTCACATAGGACGGCTCTCTGCGGCTTTTTGACGTACCGCCGCCGGACCATTTCAGTCTCTGCACCTCGTTATCACCGTTTGACCCCCGCGGTCGAAGCACAGAAAAAACAGCCTGATGGCTCAATCGCCCGCCCCTCTTAATGCCGTTCGCACATTCCAACAACTGACGATGGTCAGTTCCTACAAGAAACATAAATATAGGGGTATACGTACAGTTGGGAAACTATGAATGTAATAATTTCGACGATATTTTTTGTAGGTTGTAGGCAAATTAATTTTTATCTTCGTAAAGGGTGGTTTTTTAGAGGCGGAGAACTCTAAATTGAAATAATAATAATAATAAAATAAAACAAAAAGAAATAAAAAAAAATCGTAACGCCATTGCTGAAAGATAGTTGAATCCATTTGCAATATTCAAAGTTTTTCCCTTTAATTTACATTAATTTTATGATTTACAAAAAATATTAAGAATATGTGCTCAATTATGTCTGATTGATCGACGTAGACATGCGATTTTACATATCCCCAAAGAAAATAATCTAATTACGTCAAATTGCATGAGAGGTGGCCAGTTGACAGGTCCATTTCGTGAAAATAATCGATGGTCAAATGTTTCTTGCAGCAAATTAATTGTATCGCGCGCTGTGTCGCATGTGGCGTCGTCCTGCTGAAACCACATCATTGCAACATTAATGCTTGCCAATTGAGGTACGAAAAAGTTAGTAATCATGTACCCTCACTGTTGATTGTAATGTTCTGACCATCAACATTTTTTAAGACCAATAATTCCACCAGTCCATAATGACTTGTGGATGATCATGGCTCCAAAATCGGCAATTCTATTTGTTGACATAACCATTTGACCAAAAGTGTGCTTCATCACTGAACAAAATTTTCCGATGAAATTGTGGATCAATGACTATGTTTTATTCGGACCAATCACCAAATTTACGGCGCCGAAGATGATCTTGAGGCTTTATTTCCTGCACAAGTTGAAGTAAGCACGTAAACCAAGATCTTTACGCGAAATTTTCCATGCAGTGGATGGACACAATAGGATGTAAAACCAATGGTACAAATCAATTGAATATGCCTATTCACAATGTTAGAAAGTGTATCAGCGAACAGATGTATTATTTAGAGAAACTTAGAGAGTTACAAAATTTAGAACATATCAATTCTGTTTGTTCATTCTGGCAGATAATTTGGGGTTCCCTATTAATAGAGGTAATTTCCATTATTTCCGCAGTGCATTCATCAATACACTCTTCCACAGCTATCAAGTATTTAAGCATTAGACTAAAAGGATGCTTCGAACTAATTAAGTGATTTGCTAATATGCTGACTTACCATTTGAAACCTCGATACCTGACTGCGGTCTAAGGTTTCTGATGTTCCATTAATGTAGTTTTTAGTGCACGTTCTGATTTCCCAACATATTGTGCTTTACAGGATCTCCACAGTATAAAGCATAAACGCCTGATCTTTCGTTCCAAGGAATTTCATCTATTGTTAAGATATCTACCAACAGATTTATAAGTTATTATTATTATGCAAAAGTAGATAAGGACGCAAAAACCTGTGATGAGGTGGTACATTATTGTACTCAGGACGACATCGACAGCAGCAACTCGATGGTGGCGGCAGATTTCGTATCAAATTGCTAAACATTTGTCGATTTTATACAATTGGAATTGATTTCCCGAACGAAAACTATTAAAAATCAGCAAGAGTTTAGGGCATTACAAAATCTACCTACCCAACATGCCAATACTTGTATTGTTATTTTGATGAAAATTGATAATTTTTGAACTAGAATAATTTATTTTTATCCCGTGAAAATATGTGTGAAAAAACTTCGAATTGTTTCACACCAGCCCAGTGTGGTGTCTTTAACGGCCTACCAAAAATAAATTACACTTTAGATATCTATTAGATTGTTTTCAAAGTAAAAGCGATACAGGATCGTGTGGTGCGAAATATTCATGCCTATACCGTTAAAACCAGCTGAATCATGTCCGAAGTAGTTAGGTACTTAGAAAAACACTTCTATTTCGGCAAATGATGTTTACTCAAAGGTAAATATTAACGCTATTGTTGTGTTTACAATAAGGGATGTCTTTTTCTTTTTCACCTATAATATAAGGATGTGAAAGAAAAAAAAAAGATTAAAGATATACACTTGACAAGTAGATTTATTGTCCAAATGGCTTGTAATCTTCAACTTTTAAATGGTGTATAGTGCGGTATATAGGGGGCAAGCTGATTTTCGGTTTTTTAATCTTCTTGAAACTACTTTTATTATTATTTAGCTTTGGATACGAGATCGGACTTTACATCAGTATACAAAACAGAATTTTAATAATTATTTTCATTATTTCCAATAAACCTCCACCAAGAATCCATTTCCATTTCTTCTCAGCCTTCATTAATAAGCAACGGGCAAGTCTTCGATAAGCATCGCTTTACTTCTCCAAATGTTAAAGTATATTTGCTTTGTACATAAAAATAACTTTAACTTGTTCTTGTGTAAGAAAATTGTGACGACTTGTTTTCCTTTTGGACAATTCTATTTATTAACAACAAACAACAATGAAATCGAATAACTTGATTCATATACAATAAAATTAAATTTTAAACACCTACCACCCTTGTGAATGGAACAACATTCCTGAGGTCTGCAACGTTAATTCGGCCAGGAAAACATGTCAATAAGTTTTTGAATTTTTTGGACGACATGGTTTTTATTTACCTTTGTAAACTCAACCCGAATAAAGATTCCATTTATGAACTTCTATTCATTCAGGTTGCCGGTGGACTATAGCAAGGCTTTTGATTTACTAAACCGTGGACTGTTGTGCAATAAACACAAATACTACGGTTTCTTTGATCGTGTTCATTCGTTTGCTCATTCTTTTCTTTCTGATATAGAAAGCATGCTGTAGTTGTCAATAACGACAGCTCTAAGTTCAGAGACATTGCATATGGTGCGCTGCAGGGCTGTATCTTGGCTCCTCGGCTATTCCTCATATACACGTCTCATTTCTCCAGTGCACTGCGTCAGTGCATGAGTTAGAGGCTAACGGGGAGGAAGAAAATCAGCTGCTGTGTTATTTGGTAGTGAAAGGAGGCATTATCTGGCATCAATGGTCAAATCATCTATGATCCTGTCAAGGTTTGATTATTGTGACGTTCTGTACGGGCCCTGTCTCGATAGTGGTATCCGGGATATTTATATTCGAAACTTATAACCAGGACTTCCACACACATATTGATCAGTTAACGATTCCACAACATCACAGGACTTCGTTTGAAAGTAGTTTATAACTTTTATACTAATGAACATAAATATAAAAATCTTTATCTTTTAGCTGATAGCAAGCCCGACAAAAATACAGAAAAATATACGGGATGTTCCATATTCGTTTTCCTCATAAAAAATGTTTCCTATGCAAAAATTCTCTATCAGGGTCAGTTTTATCTTCCAGCTAAGGCAAAGGGTTACCGAGATACGAAGGGGGTCCCAAAGAGCCCTGTAACTCGGAAACAAAAAGGACTATGATTATTTTATCATCTTTCGTTTGGCCAAAAAGTAGCTAAGGTTCGCGAAAACCGCAAGGTTCCATCTTTAAAATTAACCCAGCTATGCACCCTGTACATATAACAATATAAAAACTAAAAAATTGGGCTAGTTCTTTGTTTAAAAGTATCGTCTCAAAATCAATTCCAGGAAGGTTTCTCTGAGAGCAAAACTCCATCGACTAGAAATGTAAATTGGAGTTGCGAATATAACTTGTAAAAAAATCCAGTTCGGAAAAATTCAACTTTAACGCTTCAGAGTTTGCCTGTCAAACACTGTACTTTCACCAGACGACTGTTTCGTCGATCCACGATTATCATTGGTGATCGGTGCGTAGTTGGCAAGCAGACAGTCGATGGTGTTGACGCAGACGCGCGTTGTGCAAGTCTTTGGCGACATCTGGTGCTTAACTGGTAATATGTAATGTAATAATTGATAATTAGTTTTTTTCGATTCTTTCTTTCACTGCCAAATTAAATATCAATAGTAACTGGTCTAGAATTTCACAACAAAATCATTATGAGCGATGAGGCTCATTTTCATCTAGGTTGATAAGCAGAATTCTCGGATTGGGGCACAGAAAAACCAAAAATGGCGAAACCATTGCTCTTTTGCGCGAAAATGTTCCTGACAGAGTCAATTATTGATATATCTGCCTAATATTGTTTTTCATTATTAATGGTAAACCTTTCTATATCGAATGAAATAAAAATAAAATGATATTTTACAAAAAACACGTGTTTTGCCTAAAAATCAAAAAGAAACCTCTAATTGTAAAACCCATTATTAGACACAACAAATATTATGCAAATATTCCTAATAGTATTTAATAATAAGGTTAATAAAACGTTTCTAAAAAAAAAGTCTGCAGGTGTGGTATAGGGAATCTACGCCCCTGATGTGGCCTACCTGGTGTGCTAACCAAAAGGTGTTACGTGCAGAGCGCGTGTGGTAGGTCTATACACACAACAGAATAATATGAATGAGTAGAGAAAAAGCGCAATCGACGCTTTTGACACCCACTCAATGAATAGACAGAGCCTCACACTAGTATACAGAACCAAATAATAGAGACATCAGGATATGACAACAAAAGCATACTCTCTCTCTGTATGTATATATAAAATGTCTTGTTCATTCCTGTATTATTATTATTATTGGTAGAGTAAATATTTCACCCCCTGTGTATGTTCAAAAAGGCGCCACCGCCTTGTTGGTCAACAATGAGATCGTCTAGGGGTTTTGTCATAGCCGTACGTACAGATTTTATGTAATTTCAATAGTAAATACGATATCGAGTCACTCAATTAAGTTTAAATCTCCACTTCAAAAGTCACCAAAAATTATGTTTTGTAGAGCATAAAATTCTTTCCAATCTAAATCTCAAATCCCTTCTTGTTAACCGTTTTAGGGTATAAGACAGCTTTAGTTGATTTGGTCAGAAGAAATTTAGGACCTAACAAATTGCTGTGGTATCTAAAGAACAGCTTACACAAGATGCTTCAGTTTTATTGCTCTGATTTATACTAGGGTTATGGTAATTTAAACAAAACTCCCTGGATAGGTAAAGCCAGAAATTGTCCGCTATGCCACGATATTATTTATAAATTTATAGGAGCAATACACCCGGATAAACCCTAGCTAACGTTTTGCTGATCGTCCTAGCAGCTTTTACCCAGCAACTTGGCGTGAACGCGGTTGTTATGTATTATTTTTTTTGCAAGTAAATGCTTCACTTTAACTTTAAAACGCCTTGAGTCCAAGTCCTTCAGTGAAGATGGAAGTTTATTATAAAGAATCAAGTTCAATGCGCTCCTGACCGATCTTGCAAGCCTGAAATATGGCAACTGAGCGCTTCTTGTTTGATAGTCGTGAGCGCCACCCGTCGTTTCTAAGTCACAAAATCTAGAATCAATTTCAAAAAGTGAGTAGGAGCAAAATTCGAAGCTTAAAAAAACAGCGGTCTGGAGTTACTTCTGAAACCCGCTCCCGAATCATGTAGCACAGCTCTGTTATGCATTTAAAAGCTATATGCGCTCAATTAATTGAGACGAAACGACCTGATTTTTAAGCCTTCTTATTACGAATACTGTAGTGAATAGTTTCTGAACGTGACTTCACCAAGTCAAACCGTTATCAACGACAACACCAAGGATATTCATAGAATTGTTTACCAAGTATTCTCGATGGCTTGAGAAAAGCAGGCTTTGGGTCTTGCTCTCGTTTAGAGATAGGACGTTCGCAGAAAACCCGGGCCCTCGCAAGTGCACCATCAGTACGCATTAGTAGACGATCCGGCGAGGCGAAAGTTGTATCTTCGGCAAACACTGTACCTGTGACAGGTGATATACACTTAAAGAACTCATTTATATAGATAATGAACACAAGTGGCCCCAAGACAGAAGCCTGGGGTTTACCAATATGCAGTATTATTTGTTTTATATGCATTAAGGTATATTTATAATTTATAAGTATTAACGAAGCATGATGAAGCTGCAAAAAGCACCCAAACGTAGGAAATGTAAGCGAATGGATATTGAAATTGTCTGTGATTTGGGTAAAGGCTAAAACAAAGAAAGACATGAAGAATAAAAAAATTAATGAGCAAAAAAAGCTAAACTAATCTAATTTGACATAATTTCAGATTCAAGAATTGAAAAGTTATACTTACGGTTTTGCCGATTTCTCAAATCCAAATACTTTTTTATTCTTTCAACTTTATATGAATTTCTTTATAACAGCCAACTTTCTTTAATTTACCCAATCTTCCAATGGTATATGAAAATGAGAGTGGAATTGTGAATTAAAATTATATAAACTCAAACCTCTTTCTGCTATTGAACTTTAGGATTTTTTTATTTGGACTCCTACGCCCCTGTAATCCTTATTTCTTACACCATAAATCTAGTTCCGCATTATTATTTTTTGCCTGTGTGCATTATAATAGGTATTATGTGAGACTGACTTGTTTTCTTTTACCCATATTCTACCGATAAGTGTGAAATTTGTCATGTACCAACAAGTTTGTTAACTTGTCGAAATTATTATTATTATTACTATAATGGGTGGTAGCGTAGCTAAAATGTTTTTATATAAGACTAATATATCAACTTTGTGCTGATAGCCGTAAATAATAAACAAATATTTTGTTTCAAATCATTTTAAGAAGCAAATTATTATATTATCTTCGATAAACGGCAAATATACTCAGTTGCAGTCCTCGAGGCAATAGTTCAACCTTACTATTGTTTTACTATTATAAACTGGGAAATTGACATCTAAAATTATAAAGACAGCCGGAGTTCAAAATTGTCCTTTACCTATTTTCCTAACTGTGCTTTATATTCTTGTTGAAAGCCGTTGTTTATCAATATCTATCATCCAATTATATATAATTATATAATGTCCACAAATAAGATATCAAGCTGCTCACGGCATATTTATTGAGCTTATAAAGGAGAAACGATCATTAAAAGTGCAAGGTTTTGGTAAGGCAAATGTAATTCTTTGTTTGTTTTTCATAATCTCTTACAAAAGGGTGGAAATATCGTTAAATTAAAATTGGACTATTTCGATAAAAAGTATGTTTTGTAATTATTCAAAATTGATGCAAGTGAAGTGATTTGAATTGCAGAAATATTTCCCAGTAATTAAGGTAAGAATTAACTACAGTCATGTATTAAAAAAACACTGTTTAGAGCAAATCGATACAAACCTGATGGAATCCTAGCCCAAATAAAATTTGTTCCACTTAAAATGCCGTGTAAAACGCTCGCTTTTATCTACACTAATAGTGTTAAATTTTTGTAGGGTTTGATGGTTATATTTTTCGGTTGTTCTGACAAGACCAATAAACCGTGAAATATGGTCTTTTGCTTTTATTTTTTTCCTCTGTTGTTATACCGTGTTGGAAACTGCCGTTGTTAGCAGGTTTGGTGAAAATATATAGGTATGTGTTCTCTTTTATTATTATTATTTTTTTTTAATATTATTCATCCGCAGACACCCACAGTCCAAGGTCTTTCTGTGCTGACTTCTTGTGTGATCACCTAATATATTTTTTTATAATCTTTTTGTTTGTTGGTCAAGTTTTCTTTTGTTCAGAACAAGCGATTTGGCGATGTCCGAATCTTTGGACGTAATATCAAAATTCAATTAAAGTAAAGAATTGAATTCGAAGGTCGTTAATATAGCCATATAGCCCAACAGTATAAAACCCATTACAGGACAAATACAATATAAATTTACAAATAAAATAATAATTCCTACATTAACTTAAATCAATAAACAATATACATACATTCACAAATAAATTATAATTCAACCACAATTCAAATGAATAAACAATTTCACAGTCAGCGTGAACTGAGTTACAATTATTGCACATTATGTTCACAGGAGAACGTAGCAGTACATTCGTCATAGCTCCCAGAATTTGAAAAGTTGCGTTCTACCTAGCTTCTGTTCTTGGATCGTTAATATTTATTTTCATAAGCAATGCCGAACACTCAACTTGTCCATGGAGAAGTTTGCATAAGAACTCAATAGAATTTATAATTCTCCTTATTGTTTCCAAGCTCTGTACTGATATAGTTAATAATACATTATAGTCAACCACTCTCTCCGGATAAATTCCATCTTTAAAGAATTTTCTTGCACACACTTCTGTCTTTTCGGCTTATATCAAATACTTAAATTGTAAATATTAATTTCATCATTTACTGATATTTATAACAATAACATAGGTATGCTTTGGTACACTCAATTTTAATATTATCTACACAACTCAACACCAGTGATCTCAATAACAATAATTATTGTATTAATAATAATGATCAATCCTCATATACAATAATGAATAATGAAAAATGTGATAAACGTGTGAATATGAAAATTTGTAATATATGGATAATATTGAAAATATGTGCAACCTTAAATTAACGTGATTAATTTAAAAACAAATATAATGTTTATTCGCTAAAATAATATCATTTACCTATTAAGGCTGTTTGATCAGTCCCCAAATGCAAAGGTATAAGAAATGCATAAACAGTTTAACAGATGTCTATATAGGAATAAAAAAATTCTGAACAATTTATATGTTTCACAAAAGACAAAATCCCTTAGTTAAAGGAGGTATTGTGCGCTCTGTATAGATGAAGATATCTAAATTCTACGTTTATAAAAACATAGAATGAACCTTTATCTTTATATCAAAAAAGAAAATTCTCTTATTGTTTTTCTAACTATTTTACTTCTACGTTAATGAAGAACTATTCTTGTACGACAGCCGCAATGAACAGATAGACCGATCCCGTTTCATGAAACATGTTCTATTACCAAATTATAGTCTATTGAACAGAAACTTTCAACGCTCTTGTGTAAAAAGCACTTTTTTTTAATATTTTCATCACAATTTGAATCTTCACTAACAAAATTAATATATTCGAACACACAAAACTCACAAATTATCACTAAATCCTAATCTTACACCATGTGTTCCGTTTACTTAATATTTATTTATAGAATTGCACATAACATACTTCTCATTCATTCAATTTTTATGAATGAATTTTATTACCGGTGATTGTTTCTCGTTGATAACTCTCTAAGGCTTATTCAATTACGATAATTTGGTGTAATTTCTAAGTAAACAGGCAAATATTTCGCGCTACGTATGTGTCATAATATTTTATGTTACCTAAACTTATATAAAATAGGCTTAGACCACACTTACCAAATAAACTTGTAAAATCATTTGTTTCTGTGAATCATTATTAGATGTTTACGACAAAAATTGCTATTATCAGGCGCCGGGGAGCACCACAACTTATTATTTATTAGGAAATTACTCACAATTGAATTAATTGTTATTATTTAACTTTTAATTGACATCGATTTATGTTAAGTCCAATTGTTGACATTGTATCAGGTATTACAAATAACAATTCTTTATTTACCTATTTAACCCCTTGTGTCGGTAAACTGGAAGAAGTTTTCGTTGTTGATATAATTTTAGACTAATATTTATAGAGAAAAATGGGCAAAAATGATCGATAAAACTTAAATATTTCAAAAAAAGTATTTGTAGTCATTTTTTTGGAGTTGTTTTCTAAATCTTTGAGTTAGCTTTGATAGCCCATAAAAGCTCTAAGGTCATCGGAATCCGTATACATTATATAACGGCACTGGACTTAACAATTTTAATCTTGGTAAGCTCCCTATTTCTAGCAGTCACGTTATTTACAAAAAATTTTAACATCTTGTTCCTGACTTATGTTTATGGGAACTTTTTTTCATGAAATAACTTGAGAATCACCCTGTATATCAGGAAGTGTTAAACTGTATATTATCGAATCCATTCGTGAAATTTTAGAATTACCTAGATGTGACAAAACGCTTGCTGGGTTTTCAGTTCATTGAACTATCTATACTTTGTTGACGAAGTTTAGTTAGTTTATGTTTTTATTGTAGCAACATACTATCACTTTATTTAAAAACAAATAAAAACACACATAAAACCACAGTAATTATTAGGTATAAGATCGATTGTTTTATGAAACCAGTTTATATACAATTTACTACCAAATTACTAAATATGACATTCAAGTCGTATTTTACGATATAAATCAGGTCCAACTTTAGGTATAATAATAAAGAAAAGAAAAATTAAAGAATCAAAAAGAAAATAAACAAAGAAAAATCAAGATTTGCGTGCGTTTAATGATCGTAAAATTTACTGTCACTGACAAAGATAATTATTGATATATAAGCATTTTAATGATGTCATTATTAGGTATACTAACAAATTTATATTTATATTTCTTGTGCTAATTAGCAAAGATCAGGGTTGTATTAGCATAATAGTTTGGTTAATTCCTCTATATATATACAGTGAGAAAGTGATAAATTAATAAGAAAATTATTATATTCTCTTCAAAATACTATAGACCAATCTTTATTTATGTGAAAGTATTTTGAAAGTTATACTTAGGCTAAACACGTTATGGTGGCTAACTATTCGTAATTACGTAAGTAGCGAAATTATTTTGGTCACTATAAACAAAAAAATGATGAACATGAACTCCCAAAGGTTCCGATAGATAACATTTCGAGAAGTACTCTCTTTATCCATATTATATAGCTGAATGGAAGGATAAATGGGTCGCCTAATTCCATAATGCTAAACCAACTTTAACTAGATTTTATACTAGTATTCTTAGTGTATAAATTGATAGGAAGAAACATAGCACTTCAGACGTCTTTTACAGAAAAATTCTACTTTAAGAAATTTTTCAAATCCAAAAAAACTGTTGGGTATAGCTACTTTGGAAAATTTATATGGCTTTAGGGAGTTTTTTTTTATAAATTTACGTGGTTGTACTGTAATTTAGTTTATTTTGCACCGTTAGTACAAAAATTAAAATTGAGAAAATCACTAACAAAACTTAAGTTTGACTTAATAATAATAATAATTTATTTTTTTAATTGGGCGAGTTTCAGTTCAATTTTAGTCTACTGACCAAAATTGTCTGTTCAGCTAACCGAATTTCCATAACAAATACAATACAATAACATACAGAGTATAGTAAATACAGTATAATACCAATATATATATATATATATAACCAATTACAGTGTTACACCTTTTTCAAAAACTTAACCAATTTCACAAACAAATATTTTCAGTAACAAACAAACGATAATAAAAAAAGAAGAACTAAAGAAAAAACACATACAAAAAAAATGAAGGAGAATACCTAATCATATAACAAAAATCATTTGCCTAGGAACCTGCATGGGTCATTTTAATTATCCCACTTATTGAATGTATTTTAAGTGTTCGCCGTTAGTAATTATTGTAAAAAATAAACAAAAATGAAAATATTGTATATCTCAGGAATATATTTTCTTAAGAATACACATTATAGAACATTTCTTCCCGAAAGTCATTTGTCTTACATTCTTCTCCACCTACATCGACACTGCTTTCAAATTCCATTGTTTCTCTGACTCTTGTTACAATGTTTTTGTAGTAGATTCTCCTTTTCAGCTGTTTTTGCCAATCAGGCACAAAATGCTGGCACATCTACTACTACTAAAAACGAGGATTCATCCAAGGATTGAAATAACGTCGAAAAACTTATATTTTTACTAAGCGTCACGCTAAAAAAAGCTTTCTTCAATTTAACAACAAAAATATGCATTAAGTTTTACTTTAGATTTCAAAAAAGGTGTTAGGAAACTCTTAAAATGATACAGAAGGCTTTTGGGGAAGACTTTATAAATAAGAAACAAACAAAACGACGATACAAGCGGTTCAAAAATGGTCGCACACTGTCGACAGTGACATAGGCACGTTCTGGCAGACCATCTAGCATAGTAACACAAGCTTCGAGCACGATTTTACAACACATACTATTGTTAATAAAATTTAATACAAACACTAAAACTAAATAAACAAAAATAAAAATATTTTGCAGCTGCCAAAACATTCAATATTCCTTTAATAGACGAATCGTAGTTTAACACCAGATTTATTTTCCCACAGTTGACACAACGAGGGAGGAACATGGCGGCGCCCATTTCATCCTTCGAAAATCGGCGAGGCTCATTCTCCCTCATCTATATCTCTGGTCGCAATGCATCCGACAACTCTATTTGAACTGAGTTTTAAAATTATCACTCCGTATATTCACCATGAAATAAACAACAAATAATTAAAATATCGGATCATCAAAATCATAACAAAAAACTATACAAAACGAATCTGCACCTGCATTTTAGCTGATGATGAATGAACTCTAGAGCGAGCGGCTATTATTGTTATTGCATCAAAAGAATGTATCTGATATACAAATAACAAATGTGTTAATTATGTAAATAATGTAACTTAATTCACTCAATTACCTATATCTACATTTTTGTAATATTTAGAATACAGTTGTAGTAGACAATTTGTAGAATATTTTTTCTCATAATATTACGATTCATTGCCCTTTATTTTATTATGGTTAATTGTGCCTTAGTGTTGACATTTTTAACATTCTTACTCCGATAATTATTATTTTTTTTTTGACGACTATTATTAGAATATAGGTTGGTAATCTGCATTCTGATGTCAATAACTGTTAAAGAATCTTTCACATGCCGTTATAGTGTAATGGATGATGCTGTATCAAATTGTTGTCATCTGTATTTCGAAATTGAGTATCCTCAACACTGCAATAAAAAAATAAGATAGTGTAAAAGAGAATTTTTTTATTGATTTTGATAATATTTTGGAAAGCATTTCTTACATAAAGTAACATTGCACTTGCTGAGCAATTTGAATATTGGCATCGACGCGACGTTGGTTTTCGCGTTTTTCAAAAAAATGACCTCCTTCATCTTCATCATACCTAACACCGTCGAACACTGTTGATCTAAAAGTAGAAGAAAAACTAAGTGGTCTATCTTGTAAAATTCGTTTGCCGTGTCCCATTTTTAGATATTCTACCCTGGATATAAGAGGACTTATTTTCAGCAGGCTTAGAGTTATCTTGAAAATGAAGAAGTGATTTAATTTCTAGATATGCATTGAAACTCATGGCATTACTGAATCCTTATCCTCAGACCAATACTTCGCTCGGTACTTTGCCTTTAGCGAATCAAAGACATCCAATTCATCTTCATGGTAATTTTCATCCTGTGCGATCTCTTTGAGGTCATCGTCATTATCTATTATGGCCATTTCAGTACCGTATGGAATACCATTGGCGCCCCAAGATCTGCATCAACTAACTCCTCCTCACCAGTCAGTTCATCAACCTCTAAAGGCAGGGCAAGAATGTCCGCTTCAACATGTTCGGAAAAGCAATATTCTATGGCTTCCCCAGCTGTTTTAAATGTTTTCTTACTCATGATTTCCGCTGTACTCCCAAATTGGAAATCGAAATTTGCATGTGGAAATATTCACGGCTACGCCAAGCGTCATATTTAGAGGACACCAATGTTGAGAGGACATAATTCAAAATGTAGGAGAATTCTGCAAAAAATGTCAGAATAGTCATAATTCTGTTAAAAAAGTCAGAAGTGAAAAATTCCGAGTTTTTTTATGGAATTCTGTAAAAAAGTGAGAATGATTAAAAATTCTGAGCTTTTTACAGAATTTTGAAAAAAATGTCAGAATAGTCATAATTCTGTAAAAAAAGTCAGAAGTGAAAAATTCCGAGTTTTTTTACGGAATTCTGTAAAAAAGTGAGAGTGATAAAAAATCCCAAATTTTTTTTACACAATTTTGTAAAAAATTACACAATGGTCATAATTCTGTAAAGAGAGTCAGAATTGAAAAATTCCGAGTTTTTTTAAGGATTTCTGTAAAACAACAGAATTGAAAAATTGCGAGTTTTTTTACGGAATTCTGTAAAAAAAGTGAAAAGGATAAAAAATTCCGAGTTTCTTTACAGAACTTTGCAAAAAATGTCAGAATTGAAAAATTCCGAGATTTTTTTACGGAATTCTGTAAAAAAAGTGAGAATGATAATCCCGAATTTTTTTTACAGAATTTTGCAAAAAATGTCAGATTAGTCATAATTCTGTAAAAGTCAGAATTGAAAAATTACTTTTTTTACGGAATTCTGTAAAAAAATTTAAAATTATAAAAAATTCCGAGTTTTTTTTCAGAATTTTGTAAGAAACCTCAGAATAGTCATAATTCTGTAAAGAGAGTCAGAATTGAAAATTTCCGACTTTTTTTAAGGATTTCTGCAAAAAAGTCAGAATCAAAAAATTCCGAGTTTTATTACGGAATTCTCTAATAAAGTGAGAATGATAAAAATTTTCGAGTTTTTTTACAGAATTTGGCAAAAAATCTTGTCAGAATAGTCATAATTTTGTAAAAAAAAGTCAGGATTGAAAAATTCCGAAATTTTTTACGGAAATCTATAAAAATGATAAAAAATTCCGAGTTTTTTTACAGAATTTTGTAAGAAATGTCAGAATAGTCATAATTCTGTAAAGAGAGTCCGAATTGAAAATTTCCGACTTTTTTTAAGGATTTCTGCAAAAAAGTCAGAATCAAAAAATTCCGAGTTTTTTTACGGAATTCTCTAATAAAGTGAGAATGAAAAAAATGTTCGAGTTTTTTTACAGAATTTGGCAAAAAATGTCGTCAGAATAGTCATAATTTTGTAAAAAAAGTCAGGATTGAAAAATTCCGAAATTTTTTACGGAAATCTATAAAAATGATAAAAAATTACCAGTTTTTTGTAAGAAATGTCAGAATAGTCATAATTCTGTAAAGAGAGTCCGAATTGAAAATTTCCGACTTTTTTTAAGGATTTCTGTAATAAAGTGAGAATGATAAAAAATTTCGAGTTTTTTTACAGAATTTTGCAAAAAATGTCGTCAGAATAGTCATAATTTTGTAAAAAAAAGTCAGAATTGAAAAATTCCGGAATTTTTTACGGAAATCTATAAAAAAGTAAGAATGATAAAAAAACTACCAGTTTTTTTACAGAATTTTGCAAAAAATGTCAGAATAGTCATAATTCTGTAAAAAAAGTCTGAATTGCAAAATTCCGCGATTCTGCAAAAAATGTCAGAAGTGTTTTTTACAGATACCTGAATAAAAGTCAGAATTCTAAAAAAAAAGTTTGTTTGGCCCTTCTACACTTTCGTACATATAGCCTATTCTCTGCGAAATAAAAATTTCTAAGAAATGAACTGCTACTACTACTCCAAAATTTGATCTATTATTTTACAACTGATCAAACCCCGTATAAATACAAGATAGTAATTACATACTTTAACACCTACTGAATATGTTGTTACACTTATTAATGGATCAATTATAATTTAAAATATGTGTATTAGTAATTTTGTTAAAATTTACCAGTCAAACTTAATGTTGTAATATATAAAACAGTTCATTATTAATTAGTTGTTCATATAACATATTCCAAGTAATTTTCTACTACCGACTACTTATATGGATGTGAGTCACTACAAGAAAGAAATGAAAATGACAATTTTGTAAAATAATAATTATTACCAATAGCATTTTATTTAAATTTTATAACGGTGTTTTAAACCATTTTTCTTAAAATTATACCATAATTCTTTGTACAGAGTGGTCCAAATTAGACAATGTTTTAGGACACACCCATGTCTAAGTAAACTAATTGCTCAGAGTTCGAATTTTGTCAAATACTGAGTCGGTTAAATGGAAGAAAACTTGCGTGTTTATCCTGCCAAAAATACGTCAGACAATCTCATCAATACCGTTACATGGATACAGGGTGAATTGGGTAAGATAATAAATATGCTGATTTCGAAAATAGGGTCAAAAAAGGTTTCGACCTACTATGTTACACACGGCCGGTTACTTTTTTCATGTTTTCTTATATTGGATTTTGCAATAGTTATGTATAACATATTAATGTTTTGCCAAGATAAGTAATTCAAAATAACAATGTGGAAGTCCTAAGGAATCGCATTATTGATCGGTGTAATTCGATTAGAAACGAACCTGATATTTCTGAAAGGGTTCGCCAAACTAGATACCTACTTCTAATAGGCCATCTACTTTGGCGTACCTTATATAGGTATATTTAGATAGAGAATTTTATTTTGAAAATAAATTTGCAAAAATATACAGGGTGGTCTATAAGAAGAAATAAAAGTTTGTGTCATAGCAAAAAACAATTTTTTTTTCAAAAACACAACAAAAAATATCGAAAAACACCGTTGGATTGCTCTTAACAAAAAATATTCATAAATAGTAGAGAAGTTACGGGTGTGGGTCAAAAATTCCCAAAATGGAAAACGACCTTGGGTCTTGACTGTTTCGACAATCAGTATTTCACAAAATTCGAGCTCGAAGAATGTAAGTTACTTTGTCTAGAAGTGGGTTTCTTATCAAAGTATCCAATTTGATGGATGAATGATTGATTCAAATTGTGTTTCTTTTCGTATTTCTTACTGAAAAAGTCTGAGAATCTTGTGGTGTATTTTTGACTATCCAGATGAATATAATATAGTTAATTATAAAAATATGCTAATTACATTTTTTATTATTTTTGATTTTATTCCATCCTCTAACGAAACAATAGAAAAATTCCATTCATTCATATTTCTATGTGTTCATAATAAAATAAAATAGACAATAATTAATAAGAAAACATTGAGGAATACTTAATTAAAACAATTTCCATTCATTTAAGTACCGGTAGATGTGTAATTTCTGTATCCCTCGGTATTTATCACTTCCCTAATATTTCCCCAAATGCGTCATTGTGCTCAGATTGTGTAAAAACAAATAATTAAAATAATTATTATTATTTTTATATAAAAATTAACTTACACAAGTCGATACTTGTTTGAAAATGCGAACTGCTGGACCATTATATTATGAATATTAGGTATATTGTGTAATCAATAGCCAAATAACACATGTAATAAAATTGAGGTAAATAATTTCAATACAGTGCCATGATTATCGAAGAAACATGTTAAGATTCATCTTCAGTATTGTGCCATTGTAGTATTATGTTTCTAAGATCACAATACAGAAAATGTAATAAGTAAGTTTTGAAATAATTAATTAAGTACTCGTAATTGAATAAATTACTATAATTATTGTCGAATACTTATAGCTAGAATTTTTTTTATTTATAATATAAATAATTAATCAAGTTTACAACGAAAGTGTGTTAATCGACAACTTGTATTTTAATCTAAAATTAATATTAACTCCTAAACCACAATACGATACATGCCTTCGGATCAAAGGAGGATAGGGGTTTTTTTTCGCAATTTTGGGGAGAAAATAAAGTTGTGAGGACATTTTGGGGAAATATGTGCGGGTATTTTAATCTGAAAGTCTTCGCGGACGTTTCTATTTTGTCATTATCTAGGTTACTAATGCCCGTTTGCCACATACAATTTAAGGAACGATAAGATCTAAGAGTCGAATATTTTTTATTGCACCGCGTTGAAACGTCACTTATATTTGCCTAAGTGTCCCTTAAGTTAAGGGTTGAAGAAGATTCTGTTCTTAAACGGAACTCTAACCTGAAAATTGCTTTTATATTTTTTATTATTGGGTTATTTTACTTTGTGCTTTGTGTGGCTATTAATTATGGAATCCTTGGATGATGATCTTGACGTTTTCGAATTAATTAAACATGGATTTCCAAGGAGGGTATATGAAAAGCCGAATTATTTTGAAGATATATGGACAATTTAACTTTTTTGCAAAGATTTCGACTGACGAATTCTGCGATTCGGCATATCCTAGACCAAATTGAGCATTTACTAGAATTTGATGAGATTAAGTAAATATAGATGACAGCTTTCATTAGAAGATAATGTTTAAAGCAAAGACGGAAAAGCGGCTTTGTGCTTAACATACCTATATCAATATACAGGATTATTATGTCTATTTTAGAATTTAATTAAAATATATTTCAGAAATAACTGCATGTCCTCCATGAATCAGTTTTTATTAACACTGCGACTCTACGCCACAGAAGTGTAGTTTGGATTACCATCTGATGCAAGGGTCATTCCAAATTTTATTGACAAAATTAATAGACTTTTATTAACAATATGTCTTCAAAGAAAATCAAAAACAAATAATTTTTTTACATAATAAAGATGATAACATTAGTCAAAAATTTAAAAGTAATTAGCGAAAAACCAAGACTGTCTAGAAAATTTCGTTGGGAAAATTCCAAACTGTTCTGGAAATGCCAGGAATCCATGTTTTTATTATCATCTTAACCCCCCCCGTATTTTTAAACACGGTTTTAGTTTTATTACTTTTAAATTTCGTCTTGTCTACAAAATATTAACTCGTAATTTCAAATTCGTTTACAGCTTGCAGCTGCAGTCGGCAAGGCTTCGACCGAACGAAAATAAAGGGCCGCGCAAATATTTTAAATACATTTTAGCCAATTACTTAATCAAGTGAGGCTCGGGAGGCACGACACTGAGTTTATATGGTTTTATCGCAATAGAGGGAAGGATTTTACCAGAAATAAATGGAGTGGGTTCTTCTGTTTCGTAATTTTTTAGCAGAAATATTATATAACGTGAAATTTGTCTGTAAAATTAGTTGCATATATATACTTAATATATCACTGATTAACTGTTATATGATGGTTTGATCACATTTTGCTTAAATATAATTGATATTTAGACATGATTTTATACTCTTTTTGTACGTCAATGGAATCCCGTAAATCCCAGAGATAGCCATGTGAAATAAAAATAGTGCTAAACGAGAAATTATTTACATGCCCATTATTTTAATTTCTCGCAATTTAACAGTATAATTATGTTTAAATCTGTAATAAATCATGAATTTATGATGAGTAGGTACATTGAGGTATAATAAATTGTTTTGCAAATTATTAAATGCAGTCAGTATCCATGGGTTTCCCTCTTTATTTACCTGCGTACTAATATGTTCTATATATACTTATTTGTTATTGTAAAACACAACCTTGTCAATAGGGAATTACTTATTCTAACGTTGTTTTCTTTAAGCACCTAATGATTCTGCAGCTATAATTCACTAATACTATTCTAGACGGATTGAGTAACGCAATACAATTCTGCATAATTAGATGATACACAATTTTATATTTTCTGAAGTAATCCATCAATCGAGGAGTGAATGTTGTTGTTTGAATGAAAGACGTCTACTCCACAAAAAAAAATCTTTATATATACGTTAAAACTGTTTAGGAATCGCCAGACATGTTTCGGACTACAACGTCCATCATCAGTGGCTAAGGAACCTTATATAATTTGGTTAGATGAGGGGGTCAAACTTCATATGAACTTAGAATAGGGTACTTAAACATTGATCTTCAATTCAAACGTCTATACAATGTCTGTAAAATAATGACTTAAATTAAAATATGATGTAATAATATTAAACCAGTAGGAGTCTTACCATTTTATGGAAATTTGTTTTTTGTTTTTTAGAAATTGAACATAATAAAATATAAAATAAATTGGTATTTAAAATTTAAATTTGTGCTTCATTACAACATTTGTTTGTTTGTTTGTGCTTTTCTTTTCTTTTCATCTTCAAATTTTTCGTTTTTGAGAAACTGGTAAGATTCCACCAGTGTGGTTTTAAAGTCTATAAATTCGACAAGAAGACAAAATGTCGAGAGGCGAGATGAAGACAGTTGTATATCTGTCATTAGGTTTAGCCAAAGTTACACATTTGGTGTTTTAGGTGAGGTGAAGTGAGGTGAGGAAGTTATATGAGGTGAGTATAAAGTTTAATTTAAATGGATTAATTGGGAGGTTTATTATATATAATAATAATAAACCTCCCAATTAATCCATTTAAATTAAACTTTATACTCACCTCATATAACTTCCTCACCTCACTTCACCTCACCTAAAACACCAAATGTGTAACTTATATGTTATATGAGGTGAGTATAAAGTTTAATTTAAATGGATTAATTGGGAGGTTTATTATATATAATAAACCTCCCAATTAATCCATTTAAATTAAACTTTATACTCACCTCATATAACTTCCTCACCTCACTTCACCTCACCTAAAACACCAAATGTGTAACTTTGGCTAAACCTAATGACAGATATACAACTGTCTTCATCTCGCCTCTCGACATTTTGTCTTCTTGTCGAATTTATAGACTTTAAAACCACACTGGTGGAATCTTACCAGTTTCTCAAAAACGAAAAATTTGAAGATGAAAAGAAAAGAAAAGCACAAACAAACAAACAAATGTTGTAATGAAGCACAAATTTAAATTTTAAATACCAATTTATTTTATATTTTATTATGTTCAATTTCTAAAAAACAAAAAACAAATTTCCATAAAATGGTAAGACTCCTACTGGTTTAATATTATTACATCATATTTTAATTTAAGTCATTATTTTACAGACATTGTATAGACGTTTGAATTGAAGATCAATGTTTAAGTACCCTATTCTAAGTTCATATGAAGTTTGACCCCCTCATCTAACCAAATTATATAAGGTTCCTTAGCCACTGATGATGGACGTTGTAGTCCGAAACATGTCTGGCGATTCCTAAACAGTTTTAACGTATATATAAAGATTTTTTTTGTGGAGTAGACGTCTTTCATTCAAACAACAATTTTATATGATTACAACATTTGCGTATATTGTTAATTTTCTGTCCGTTTGCTGGAAATATTATACGGACAAATTAACTAATTAAAATAGATTAATTCTAATTGGCATTCTAATTAATTTGGATGGTCCAGGTTATTTAGTTAAGTTATGAGATTCCCAATTCGCAGATGAACTCTGGATGACTCATGTATTTTTTCGGAAGAGATTTAGTCATCTGATTTAATATATCTCATTTGAAATCTAAATTACGCTAGCGTACACTTTAATTTAATTAAAACTACACAAATGACATATAATCGTTTACAGTTTTGGCTCAATCCCAGCTTTATATCTCTATCGCGGAGCAAACTCCCTTATACAAATGACTAAACATACTTTATTCAAAATATGCAAAACAATCGGAAAATAGGCAAAAAGGTATATTATAAAAACACTATTTATGATTGTAAAAATAGTCCATATTCTTACGAGGAGTTATACTTTAAGGAATAATAAATAACGTCTACTCCACAAATGAATATGTTATATTTTCCTTTTCTTCATATAATATCGTCAATTACAATCACCATACATGTTTCGGGAACTTAGTTCCCATCATCAGTGGTATACAAATGGGGGGGTGGAATATAGAAAGTTATATACTCTAAAAATTACAATAAAGAATATTAATAAAGAATTGTGGTTATTCTTACCATTTGTTGAAAAAAATTTTAAAGGTTATCAAAGAAAATTAAATCATAATAAATTACAATGTAATCACACTGTGAAACTCATATTAAAAACAAAATTGAACTTAATTAAATCACACTATAAAAATACATATTATTTATGTTTTGATTTCATTTTTTTTCTTTCGCATTTTACAAAATTACGAAGTTTAAAGGATGTTAAAGATTTAACGAATTCTAATTTATGTTTTGTAGTTAATAAAATGGTGAAAGAAAATGATTGAAGTATGTCATAATGTTGACATTATTGACACTACTGGAACCACAGAATATTGGTATTATGGTTTATATAGATCACAGCCTTACTTATCAAATTCAATCAAATATTAAACAATTCAATGTGTGCACATTAAGATAATGATACAATGGTAATTAAGAAATTAACAAATATTATTATTATATTTATTTAATACACATTATCTTTAACATTCTCATACCTCCCACGGTTAGCGATTACCTAAACGTAATTTACTGTTGTTTAAAACTAAATTTAAAACGCTCTTTTTTATAATATACGAAAGTATTCTCAAGAAGTTTTAATCTCGCCTATACGAAACAAAATAATTATTATTGTAAACGGGCCTTCTTATAATTTTTGTTATTTTTCCTTACTATTTAAATGAAGCAACAAAGTATACACAATACTAAGTAAGTCCTCTCCTCTACAGTGAACCTATAAAATCACGAAATGTTGTGTTACTAATATCCTAATTCATACACTTAATATATTTTAGTATTCAAGTTGCTATTAACACCCAATTTCATAACATAGCGGATCTCTGTTTAAAAGTATATAATCACAGTGCAGTAGAGGAGATAATAATATATATTTTACTCAATTTTTTTTTATTGCATTAAGTGTATAGTTTCTTGTGATAATTTTATTATACTGATATTAATTCTTGAGCTATAAGGATTTTAAAAATAATGTTATAAGCTTTTCTGCCTTCAAGCGCCGTTTTGTCCTATTAAGTATATGTACGAACTTCTTCGGAACAAAATAATAACAAAAATAAGCTAAAACTGGTCGTCGATAGCAGATACTGTGGTTGTCTAGTTTCAACCATAAATTTAGGCAGGACAATGATATTATGCAGGGCTATCTGCATGCTCAACGACATTCTTGGAGTGGCTAATTAAGGATTGGTTGTTAGGTCTTGATGATAGTGTCCTATACCAAATAAATGCATTCAAATCGAAACCTGTTCCGGGCCTGATCGGGTTGTGAAATTTAGGCAGGACAATGATATTATATGAAGGGTTAATAACTTGAAGGAGACTGTAAATATATGATGATCCATCACTTGAAGGAATGAAAATTTATAGCATTTTTTTTAATTGCAATGCATCTATAAAAAAATCAATCAATAAGCTCAATTCCCTCCCAGCGATTTAAAAACCACGTTTTACGAATAGGCTGTCGTGTTTTTGTTTGCTTCATTTATTAATTTTTCATCAAAAATATGAATTAGACGGCCAGGCTAACCGCTGCTCAAAAGTATCACCAGAAGATTATCCCTTGAGGGATCCAACATTCGAGCTATATGTCAGTGCAAGCACCAAGTAGTAAGTTTTAGGACTAGTACAAGTGTTTCCTTCTCGTTGTACAAAGAAACCGTTCAATCTTGATGGGTTGAATTGAACGACACCAACAATGTTCAATAGAATAAGCCATCTACCTACTTTTGTAGCCAACATGCTATGCCTGCTCATCAAGTTTGATATTCAATAAACAATTTAGTTTATAGAAAATCAGTAACTATTTAGGATTTGTTTTTGATATTGTAGTTATTGAATTCTTCCTGGTTTCAATGATATTTTTTGATATGACTTTCAGTATTATTAGTATCAAAAGGCTTCCAAAACTTCCGTATTTGCAGTTTATAATCCTATTTGACACAATAATGTTGGACATATTATAAAATCGTTAAGCTAAATTAGTAATTGCTGAAAGGCAATAATGTTTGTAAGTATGGGGTATATTTAGTAAGAAATTTTGATTGTGGTTTTTATTTATTTATTTTTATTCTTTTATTAGAAACAGCATAAAAATATTATTAAGACAAAATTTCAAATTTGCCATTATTTAGCAACATTATCACAATCACTAGTGCATAAAATGAGTAACATGTTTATTTTGCGACCAGGTGCGCTAGTACTTATGTTGAGGAGCGATGACAAGGGTGGTGACTGTGGATTCATAAGAAATGTTTAATTAGAAATTTGTTCTAAATTCTTATTTTTCAATTGTCGATTTTCATTGGCAAATAATGATTTGATAACACAGCAGGCTATACATAATTTTAACTGTCAAGAGATATACTGAATGTAGCACCGTTAAACTAAATAAAAGGGTGACATTTTCAATAAATATTCGCCTAAGTTACGCCAGTGGATTAACGAAAACTATAAATAGAAATTAATATACAACTAAAAGTTAATATACCTTAAACATGGTGAAAAAATGTTGTGTATATGGTCTAGACGAGTGGAAACCCTGGATCAGGTCACGTCTCTAGTTTTTTTTTATATTTCATCATATTTACCACATATTATACTTAATACAATTTATTGTTTTGTTATATTTCGCTTTTGTGACGGCTTAATTTGATAGGGCAAACGAATCTTTTAGGTATTTAATGTTAATTTGTAGCTCATGTCCGTACATGGTTGTGTTTTATTATACAGGGTGGCCCATTAATGTGTGGACAAAGGATATCTCAAGATCTATACGCACGATAAACCAAAAATCCTTTATAAAACGTTTAGGCACTGAAGAGATCTATGTATGTAATATTGAAATATTTGTAAATAAGGGTTAATTTTGACATAAATTTAAGGCGTTGTGGTTAGGCTACAGGTTCATTTGAATTCCCTTCTTTTGCCCGTTTTACGAACACTGATTTGTAATTTTTTTGGGTGATCAGATTTTCTAAATTGTATTTTTACTGGGACACCCTGTACATATGCTAAATTTCTATCTCCAGTTATTCGGCAACTACTGTTACGTCAATGGTAAAGTAAAATATCTGTAAATCTGGAGTTTTCTGTTATTAAAAAACAAGTTGGATTGCGTGCAATATAAACTGGCTATTAACTGCTTCATTAGTCTCTAATACGACATTATTACCGTGTATATGTACGTATTTTTTAGTTTTTACAAATCGACAAACAACTAATTGCCATGTAGTAAAAAAAGCAGGCCTTAGTTTCGTCACGCATACCCATAATATTATAAGATGTTGCACTTGATTTAAAGATTGTGAGGAAAACTGCAAAGGCACTTTGCATTTACATAAGTACACAGAGAAAAATCTATCATATCATGAACCATATGCACATTCAATCAATGATAGCATATATTCCGTATTCCACAATCAAAGCTACATTTCTTTCAATTATACTTATATGATTAATTGCGAAATATATGACTTTATTGCTTTAAGTATAAGAATTAATTGACTTCCAATCAAATGCCTCAATTATAAGAATATATTGAAATTAAATAAAAAGTATTGATTGGACTAAGTGTCACTATCGTTGATAGAACATTTATTGCTTTTTAAGGGGAATACAGAAATTATAGACAGAATATATTTTGGTATTGAAATAATTGTTTTGTCATTTTAAATCAATTTTATATATAATCCTGGAGAGAAATTAATTACTTAATTTAATAAAACTATCAAGTTAACTAATTGTATGAAATGAAAGAAAGTTTTTATTCAAAAACAGTTTTATTAATTCTATAATACATTGTATTGTAATAAAAAAAATATTACTCTATAATCACAGTACAAAAAATAAACATTACATTAAAAGATGTATGTCATTCTAATACATGAACATTCATGTTCAATGTTCATGTACGACTAACAAAATATTAAACCAAATATCGTATTTGTGCTTTTTTACCATATCTTCATAGTGTCCCACTCCCGCTCGGTACTTTATATACTGTATACCTACATCGTGTTAAAACAGGATATTTTGAATTTTGAGGTTATCTGAGGTTGCAAAAATGTATTCCATGCTGCCATGCTATACTGGTTAATGTGAAATAAAAAGCTTAATATTCATAACTTTTGAATGGAACACCCTGAATAGTTTTGTTAAAACGTTTTTATTATGCATTATAGGTACCTCTTAAATCATTTGTTGGCTAGACCGATCTTTAATAGTATTGTTCGAAAAGCTTACACAAAATAATTTATAGTAAAAAACTTATGATTAGATATACTTAGTTAGGAGTAAAACTTACCGGAGAATATTGGAATTAGTTTGTCCAATTCTGAGGCGTTTAAGAAGTCTTCCATAATATATTATTGCAGATTATAGAACTTAACTATATAGACACGCGCTACCGGCACACAAATAGAATAAATATATAAATGTAACATAACCTATTGTTTTAAGCTTTGCTAGTGACTAGGGAGTTCCGAAATTTCCCGATACATCAGCCCGAAATCTACGTTTTTATATCAAAGGTTTTGAATTCGTTTTATTATGATATCGGCGTATGAAAGCATTTTTTTTTAAGTCAAAAACTAATATTTACGAAGTGGGGTAGGTAGTACGAAAATCCAGCTTTTATTTAATTTATATACTTAAATTCGATACATGCATGAGTGCAAAATGTTGGATACTCGACGTTTTGTGTTTCGATATATCGATGAATTTAGTCCGGCCCAATAATAAGTTAAGGTTGTCCCAACAATAAGAAGTATTGACTTAATATTATTTAGTTTATTTAAATAGTAGAATATGATAGCGAGTAAAATTTGATTTTGTTAATTCAATGATACATATCTAATAATCCAAGTAGAGAAATAATATTCTTCCAATGCTTTTTCTTGCTTATCGTAATATAACAATATTTGAAATAATACAATTGCAATACTAGTTGCCAATTATTACTGTAATCATTGAAAGAAAAAATATATCTGTTTTGTGCCTAACATATATGAAATTGAATTTCAATAATATCTGGAATGTCGGATTAAGTATATATTTAATGTTGGCCGAATTGTAATCTAATGAATTTAATGTCATTAAACCAAAATTGAGGCAATCAAACATATCGCTAATATTGATATTACAGTAAGATTTTTTTCTGTGTATAGACGTTTTCGTCCATTCATAATAATAGTGCCCGAGGTTGCGATTACGAGTATTTTAAAAATTTACACGATCTAGAAAAAAAAAATAGGGGGATAACCCCAATAACATGCCACTGGTTGTTTTTTTAAAAAGATTGTTTATGTCAAAATATGACTTTTTTAAAGAACATATCGGTCACGAAATTCAAAAAAAATATTGTTAGGCGTTTTTGCATTATCGCAAATTTTCGAAATTCATGTAATGATATACAGGACCTCAGGCACTTGCAGAGTTTAGTTTTAAGGCCAATTCCTGCAAAACCGTTCCCTTTAGACCCATAAAAAGTTATTACTTTTTTAAGCAAAAATGAACAGGGAATTAAAAAAAAATAAAATATATATTTATTCCAGTGGCGTAAAAAATAGGGGGATAAAATGTGTCACTAACCCCTATAGCATGCCACTGGTTATTTTTTTAAAAATACTGTTTATGTCAAAATATGACTATTTTAAAGAACATATCGGTAACTAAATTTGAAACAAAATATATAAAGGACTTTTTGAATTATGGCAAATTTTCGATTTTAAATTTGAACCTTTGACACGCTGTATCCAGACAACTAAGTCGGTCGAATATAGAAACACCCTGGATAAGAATGTAGATAAATATTATAAAAAACTTTATCGATCCTTGCCTGTCCACTTACTGAGTTGACAATGTCCAATAACTAAGTTGTTTGATTGTTGAAATTTAAGTTCTAAGGCCAATATATTTCCATTTAAAACAAGCCACCCTCACATCTTTAGGTAGAAAAATATCTTTTCCGCACGGTGTCAATTTTTTTACCCTTAACTGTCTGATAACTGAGTGGTTTACCCTATAACAATTCTGTACTATTATACTTACTAATTACTCAATAGGTAGATAATATCTTTCCTAAATGACTTACGTGTTTACAGCAATTTTAATGAAGCATATTGTCTTAAATTCACAGAACAGGACACGCTACAGAATCACGTCGACACAATGAAAATAATCATGGGAGCAAAAAATTATCGCACAGAACCATATGCTTAAATAATTTCAGTATAGTGACGATATCGACTGAAAAAAGAAAATAAACAAATCAAACGCTTAATGATGTCAAAATACAGAAAAAATTGTTGCGTTTACAGGCGTCATATCGCTAGATAAGTGACGTCTGCGGTGTCGTAAAAAAACGTATGTCTCGTTACGTGGAGGTATAACAATGTTGTAGGCACAGCATATTTATTTATTCATTTATCTATCGGATAATTGAAAAGCAGTGTGATACATGACCTACTACTAATTTAGAGACTAGTACTTAATTTTAATTATGTTCACAGAGTAGGCGTTATTCTACTTCACTTCCATTGGCCTGTGAAAGGAACCAAAAACTGTCAAAATCATCATCGACAATATGCTAAATTTTTCATTTAGATAGGTCAATCGAATTTGTAAAAGGAACGTCCATTTTTAACTGGTGAGTGAAAATTGCTGATGGTGTTTCAGTTTAGCCCAGTCCAACACGGATTTTTTCCTGGCAGATCTAATGTCGCTAATCTCGTTATATTGGCGCAATATTTGGCTGAGACTTTGGATTTTTCCATTTGTATAAGAATTCGCCATCATAAGCGTGGCTCACTATAATTAAGAATATTAACGTAGGTAATTTTAATTTCACCTAAAATATCGTATAATGCAAAAACCATTGAAGATAGGTATAGGAGTATTATTGTTATATAATTTGACACGTAATTAAGTGTTTAATTCGTGGACAATAGAATAAACAGGGTGTTCCATTTAAAAAAAATCGACTTTTGCATTTTTTTTGTATCGGAGTTGACCTTGTTTTTGTCACACCCTGTATAAAATTGGATGAATGTGCGTCAAAATTTATACAACAATTGTGTTTTAGGAAGCCGCTGAAAAAATTGCAGTTTACTGGCGAGAAAAGATCGCATTTTTTGAGAATACTCTTTTGGCGAAAAAAATTGCAAATTAATTCATATGTCAAAAACAGTAACAGATAGCTATAGGGCATATTAAAACAAATATGCTTAGAATCACACGTAGAATCTGATCATCCAATAATAAATAGGGTGATTTATTTAAAATTTTATAGTTGTGTTTAGTATCACACGATCTGGCAACACTGCACTAGTAAAAATATGTTGAAAAGCTAGATCCTGGCATCAAATAGCAGTATTGAAAATTTCAAAAATATATTTCTCTCAGTTCTGTAGATACTACTTTTTTCCTTTAAAAAATACTGTAGCGCGCTCACGCAAAGTTGCTGTGAAGAAGCTGACCCCATGGCCACCGACACCTTAGCTAGTATAAATATATCGCGATTTTCCCAAAAGCACTGTTTATAAAAAATTATATTTTCCCAAATTAATATGAAAATTATGCAGTAGGCAAGCCTCTACTTAATGTGGCATTGCTCTGTATAATAATATAATACAAAAATAAAGTCATAAAACTTGTTTGGTCTGTGAACTACGTTAACCAAATTTTTTTTTTATATTATTGAAGGCGACGCATTCATTCATTAGAGAAATATAATCTTGATAGTAGAAATTTCTTTAATCATTGATCTATTATCTTTTTGCTAAATTTAACGTATTTTACTAAAGTGAGCTCAATCTTTTTACCTTGGTGAGCTTTCTTTTAGACTTAAAGGGCTACTTCATCAATTCTCCCCAATCTAATTCTAGCTACGGCTGGACAAGAACACAATACGTCCTCCAGGCACAAGCTGCATTGAGAATTTTCCGATAGGACCACTAGTGTATAGTCCCCAGGCATAGTTAGATGAGATCTATAGTCATGCCTAACAGCTGCCTGTCACTATTAGGGTTTCTCCAGATGTTCCACACTTTACTTGATATGGATCTTGATGAGATTAGGGCCTTGAGGGCCGCTTAACTCTCATAGAAGATTTTTATTGACTTTAGCTAAAGAATAGTCTTAATTTTTTAAGAAATATTTGTTTTTCAAATCTTACCTATACTCGCCTTGTTGGCGTAAACCTAAATACGATGAGTTAAAAGTATTAAATTGACTAGGTTGTGTTAATGTATATTCACTATCACACTATTACTGTTTTTCATTATTTAAAATACCTTTGAAACCTTCGAAATTAGCGAAATAATTTAAACTGTCAATTTGGTTTGTTTGTATTGTCGGCGTTGCTATGGTGATTTTTCATAACCGATGCTACTTTTGTCATTACCAGGAAATTTAACTGTGCATTTTGAAATATTTCCCACTAGTTGCCCAGCAACAACAAACAGGTAATAAAGGCATTTAAAGACAGTCGTAGAAAAAGATTATATAATTATAAACTAAAAAGTGTCATTACTAAAATATCCAATTTAAAGTATGTAATAATCTATCCTCATATCAAAAGATAAAGTGCCAAAAATCTTCATAATCTATTAGCAAGTTAAAACATACAATTTCCGAGAAAATTATTAAGATAAACAAATATAAATAATTGCAAATTTAGGACATAAACTGATATTCTTTCATAATTTATAAATAAAGAATTCGGTGACTCAATCCAAAATGAGCAGGTATTCAGGTATTAGGCAATTTTACACAATCAATACTGTTATACGTATGTATATAATAATATGCTATTATTGGTACAGGTTAGAACAAGATAAGACTTGCTTCCTAACGTGTTTTGTGTTATCTATTCCATAGATTAAGTGTTTTGAAATTATTATACGTAAATTAAATATGTATAATTACGTCCATATAGGGTACGAAAATAGTGGAGCTTATTTCATAGCGTGCTTTCCGGTTCATTTATTTTTTGAAAATATTATTGAAGCCTAATACAGTCATTTTCTGATTTTAAAAATAGAGGTACACCTGCGATCATTAATCTCTTTTTGTGTCTTGATCAGGAGAAAAAAACTGAACCAAAAATGACTGAACTAAAATATGATTTTTTTTGTTTTTTATTTTTTTTTATCTAAATGATATCTTGTTCAGGAATATAAGGGTTATTGCCTATACCATATCATTCGAGATGGTTACTCTATCGAAAGTATTTGCAAACCTAAGAATAAACAAAAATATCAACATTGAATTACTACAACAAAAGCAATGATTGATATCTACGGTTCAGATTAGATAATGAACTGAGAAAATGGTAACGAATTTCGCAATGTTTACTATAACTAATATAAATATTGTGCTTTTTTATAATGGAAACCTAGTAAATACTCGAAATTTTTCAACGAAAACCAACTGTAATTCTTTGTAATTCATTGACCAACAAACAAGGGTTAACGTTCTGGTAAAGATGCAAAAAATTATAATATAAGGCCCCAAAAGATAATTTATTTATACAGATACACTGATGAACACAAATTTATTTCCTGCTACTTCTCGTCAACCGTTAAACTAAATACGTTTCTGTTTGTATTAAGAAAGCCAAAGAGTGAAGACATATAAGTACTTGTGCTTATTACACAAATACTGAGGAATATTTTGGAATTTTAGCAATTTCTAAAGAACAAAATAAATCATTGAAAGTTTCTAACTCTACTGATTTATTGGTAAATCTTGGTATTTTTTGTATTATATCACGAACGAAAACACACAAAATTTGTTGCTGTTCATTGGTTTGTAAATCAGGGTAGATTTCATTAAACTTTCTCATGTTATTTCTATAAATTTGTCAATATCCTCATGAATAATAAACAAATTAATTAAAACTTCATTACACATTAACAACACTAAATGTCAAAATATTAGAATTACAATTTTAATGACGTTTAATGACAAATTCATGGCTACCTATTTAAAATATAGTAAAATAATCCAATTTTTATACAAACTTGTTTTTATTGCAGAAACCTTACAGTTTAGGTAGCGCTATGTTCTTTAAAAAAGTCATACTTTGACGTAAACAATATTTTTAAAAAATTAACCAGTTAGGGGTTAGTGACAATTTTTATTCCCCTATTTCTTACGCCACTTGAAAAATATATTTTTTCTGTGACGGGAAAAAAGTTTGACATATTTACTGTCTTGACAGGTAATAAAATGTCACTTTTTATCCCCGGGAAAAAAGTGAGTACTTTTTTCCTGGACACATAAATAACGGTAGATATTTAATTTTAGGAAATTTTATTATACAAAAGTTACATTTTCTTTATATATCAAACTGGCAATAATTGGTGACGCTACTTTTGCTGCTTCTACTGACTCCGGTGGAGTGTTCGCAATTTTTAAATTAAATCACAGAATGAAATTGACAGATATTTGATTACTGAAAGGTTTTTAAAACTTCAAATTTCACTTGGATAATTTTCTGACTTTTTTCAATATTAAATCAAAGTTTTTCCCGTCTCAGAAAAAAATAGTGTATCATACACGGGAAAAAAGTTAGATTTTAGCTCTCGGTTTTTTGTCAACACAACCTCGAGCTAAAATCTAGTAGTTTTTTCCCTTGTATAATAAATAACAATTTTTTTTTATTTTTTTAAAAATCCGTGTTCATTTTTGCTTAAAAAACTAATAACTTTTATGGGTCAAAAGAGAACGGTTTTGCAGGAATTTGCCTCTAAAAAAAGGTCTGCAAGTTAAGGGTTTTCAACTTTACTTGCAGACTTTTATTTAGAGGCAAATTCCTTCAAAACTGTTCACTTTAGACCCATAAACAGTTGTTACGTTTTTAAGCAAAAATGAACAAAGAATTAAAAAAAATTAAAAATATATATTTATTCCAGTGGCGTATAAAATAGGGGGATAAATTGTGTCACTAACCCATATAGCATGCCACTGGTTAATTTTTTAAAAAGTTGTTGATGTAAAAATATGACTTTTTTAAAGAACATATCGGTCACTAAATTTGGAAAAAATATGTAAAGAAGTTTTTGAATTATGGCAAATTTTAAGGGTATATGTCCCTATATCAAAATACATGAATTAGCGAAAGCGTTCTCGGTCGAATATAGAACCACCCTGTATAAACAAAAATAACAGTTTTACGAGTATGTCAAACAATAAACGGGACTTTTGACTTTCTTTGTTTTCATCGATCCCGTACGTAAATTTCAATAAGACAAAATGCGAGTAAGATTAAATGAAGAACGGGAAAAAGATTAGCATTATTACTATATGTAATAAATCTCCTTCTACCCACTTGGTCGTCGCATATTATAGGATGCTCTGTGTGTGTCATATCTCTTGTTCCGTTGAATAAGTGGTGTATGTCGTAAAAGGAAAGGTATTACAAGCTCAAATACCTGTGCAATTACCTAAACTGGTCGGTCTGAGAGAGCACAAGGACGTTTGTTTATAAATCCGATGACTTTCTTTTCACACCTACGGCGAATTTAATCAGTGAGATATTAATAGAACTAGAAATTACAATGAGTTTTACTTTCAGGTTAGAAATTGTACAGAAATTAGGAGAGTAGCTAATTTTCTCACAAACAATTTGAGAAAATGAAATTCATCATAAGGATAGCTATATTGACACGCATATTTTAGGGTTGTTAAAATTTACAACAAAGGGTGGCATATAAAAAGCATATTTCTTTTTCAGGTCGTCAAAGGTACCGTTTGAAAGCTCAGAGCCCCTAAAAACATTTTATTGCAATTTGTAAAAGAAATTGGTTTTTCAAACCCGACCAGAAAGTATACTCTTTCTAAAATAGCACCTTAGGAACCGGCAAAAAAAATTTTCAGTCCCTGTTTTTTCACTTTTCCAATGGCGGTTTGATAATGCAGTCAGTCTTGATTTCGTTACTATGGTTACAACGCTGAGATTTATTGACAACTGACAGTCAAAGATTATTACTTTACCGATGAAATGAAATTGCTTCTTTCCTACGTTTTTTATAGTTTTTGCACCATTTTACAACACATAATATTGTTTACAAAACTTAAACAAAGACAAAACTAGATAGCAGCTCAAAATTCCCGCTTTAATAGACGAATCGTAGTTTAACATCAGATTTGTTTTCCCACAGTTGGCACAATAATAGAGGAACATGGCGGCGCCTGTTTCATCCTTCGAAAATCGCATGCGCACTCGTCGAGGCGCATTCTGTCTCCTCTATCTCTGTGGTGAGAGTTCGTTGATTATTTATTTGTTTTTTTATGACAAACTTGTTTTGTGGGTTCGCAAATTTGAAAAGTTCAGAGGGAAGATCCCTTCAGATATTTAACGTTCACAATAATTAAACATTTAACATAAATACTGTATTTGGTCTGTTAATGGAGTTGTATACATTATCTAGTTTATAAGTATTTGTTGCAGGTCCCTCAAAGCTTGCAGGACGACTCCCCTGGAACCTGCTCGATTCGACCTGCAAAACACTACATTCCAGTCTTGTAACGTAAATTATTATTGAGTTAGAGCTTAAAATCTGTGATCTGTGGATTTACAAAAAAGCAATTTAAAATTTGAAAAATATATTTCGTTTTCAGGTGACAGCTTTTTAAAGGATCTCAAAAATATTCTTTAACAAATTGTTCAATACAATTTGAAATAGAGGTTAAAATGTGTGATATCGTAGATGTTTTAACAAAATAATAATAATAATAACTAATGCCAAATGTGAAAATTACAAAAAACGACGTAAAAATGGCAATTCTGTCTGCCCCAAACTGGAAATCACCTGGCCCAGACTCCCTGCACAACTTTTGGATAAAAAAGTTTAAAAGTATCCACGCTACACTAGCAGCGCAATATCAGGCCATCCTGTCTAACCCACAGACTACCCCAAAAATGATCTGTTCGGGATATACTTACCTAATACCCAAAAGTGAAAATACAAAAGACCCTAAAGAATATCGACCCATAACATGTCTTTCTAACATCTACAAACTACTAACAAAGGTATTAACCAATAAAATAAATGATCATGTAGATAATCAAAATATCTTGGCAATCGAGCAAAATGGCTGCCGAAGAGGTGCACGAGGAACCAAAGAACTCCTTATCATTGATAGCGTCATAAGTAAGCAGGCGCAAAAGAAACAAAGACATCTGTCCATGGCCTGGATTGATTACAAAAAGGCATTTGATTCGGTGCCCCACTCGTGGTTGATCCAGGTTCTCCGATGGTATGGAATAAATAAACAAATTGTGAATCTGCTTGAACACTTGATGGGATCATGGTCGACGAGGCTCCGTATTCACTTAGCAGATAAAAATTATGAGTCACCTGACATTGTGATACGCAGGGGAATCTTTCAGGGAGACAGTTTGAGCCCACTTTGGTTCTGCTTGGCACTGAACCCCCTGAGTACAATCCTGAAGCGGAGTAGAATGGGGTATAACTTGGACAGTAATACAAAGGTTTCACATCTTATGTATATGGATGACTTGAAACTATATGCTAATTCGGGTGACCAACTACAAAGTATGCTGGAGCTTGTCGCAGAATTCAGTAAATCAATCTCAATGGAGTTTGGATTAAGCAAATGCGCTACAATTCACTATAAAAAAGGAATTATTACTGGAGTACCATCTACAACACTCATGGACGAGACAGAGATAGACACGCTAGAGGGATGTCCATATAAGGACCTTGGAATATTACAGACTGGGCAAATACAAACAAAGGAGATGAAACGCAAACTTACTAAAGAATATAACGAAAGAGTTACAAAAATTTTAAGATCGTATTTACCAGGAAAACAAAAAATTCGAGCCATAAACACATGGGCCATTCCAGCCTTGTCCTATTCATTCGGCGTAGTGAAATGGTCCCAAACGGAACTAGAGGAACTTGACCGAAGTACTAGGAGATTGTGTACAAAGTTCCGCATGCACCATCCATCATCCTCTACTGACCGAGTGTACCTGTCTCGCGGACGAGGGGGCAGAGGGCTTACCCATATAGAGAGTTCTTGTAAAAAAGAAATCTTTAATTTACGGAAATATTTTAAAACTAATAATAATGCCATCCACAAATGCCTAATGCGTACAGATGATCGATACTCACCTTTAAATCTTAGAGCTAATGTTGAACACCAACTAACTATGCCTACGCAAAATGACCGGTTGAATAATATCAAAGAGAAAAAATTGTTTGGTAAATACGCAGCGGATCTTGCTGCAGATCATATAAATAAACAAAAATCGAATAGTTACCTATCCACAGCTCATCTCACAGGGGAGACAGAGGGATTCATATGCGCGATACAGGATCAGATCGTGCCAACAAGATCCTACCTAAAACATATCATAGGAAAAGATTTGAGCGATGTCTGTCGACTGTGTAACATTCAACCAGAAACTATACAGCACTTGACTACGGGATGCAACTCATTGGCCCCAACAATGTATCTGGAGAGACAAAACAATGTTGCAAAGATCATACATCTTAGTATTTGCCAGCAAGCCCAACTTATTGACCACAATAAAAAATATTACAACCATACTCCACAACCGCAGTAATTGAAAACGATAAAGTTAAAATATATTGGGACACACAGCTTATTACTGACAGAGCAGTTTCTCATAACAAACCAGATATACTATTCATCAACAAAGTGAGCAACGAGTGTTTCATAGTCGACATTGCGGTACCAGCAGACCATAACATACAAAAAACCGTCACGGAAAAGATCCTTAAGTATCAGGATCTGGCCCACGAGCTGAAAAGAATACATAACTTCAGAAAGATAACTGTTAAACCATTCGTGGTATCGTCTAACGGGTTAATACCAAACTCTTTCACAGAAAACCTAAAGGAACTGCAATTAAGTTCGCACTTAGCCGATTTGAGTTGCAAGGCTGCCATACTTGGTACGGTTCGAATTGTCCGTAAAGTTTTTAATAATTAATAAGTCTTGAATACACAAGTATTCCAGCTAAAACATACCGAGATAATCGAGTTAATAAAAAAATAATAATAATAATAATAATAATAATAATAATAAAAAGAGAAGGTTTATAAGAAAAACATTTCTGGTGTTGACGTCTCTTTAAATAGGATCTGAGGAACATTATTTTACGATGGAAAAGGGCATTACACCAACCGAATCAATTGAGAAATTTTATCATTTGATTCGAAAATTTAAATGATAAAATTGTCCTTATCCAAAATATTAATGACTTTTTGTAATTTTTTTGTAATTTAACCTTCACAATACTAACTTGGTTCGTTATATTATTTTTTATATATGAAGAACGATATAAATTATATCATGTCGCTCTTCTATTCCAAATTCCTCAGCAGTCTGCATATTATAATAATTCTCTAAATTTCGTGGGCGATCAGATTTCTATTTTTAGAGATACACCCGGAACATTTTGCATTTTTCCCATATACAAAATGATTCATTATTTATTTGGTGTGTGGCTATGTGATTACGAGTCACTTATGAAATTTTTTCGTTAATAATTTCATGTGTACACATAGAGGCAAGTTAAGTAAGGTCGCGCAACTACACATTGCGGTCAATAAGTAAATATAAGTATGTATTTCACTAAAGACAACAGGAAAACACTAAAGAATGGATTTTCAAGATTTGAACAAATCGTGAAAAATATTTATTAGTTTATTTTACAGTAAATTAATTTATCTATTTATTTTCTCGTTATAATTGACTAATTCCAATAAATTTAAGCTGGTTGCGATTCATGATCTTGTTTCAAATCAGTATGTTTAAGCTGCGTATCTAATATAGTTTTTAGAGCGTCATAACGTATAAAGCGCTCCACAATGGGCAGTTTGTAGGGTTTGTTTGCCGGTATAGTTTTTGTTTTATACTTTGAGTTTATTATTTTGGTTTTGTTAAGAATTGAAAAATTAATTTAATTTCAAGGACTTTTCAAGCCGGGGAAAATTTATTTAAGAAAATCTAATAAAAACATTTATAAAAAATACGGATGGATCTATAGCTGTGAGATAAAAAAGTGAATCTCGCTGAAAAGGCCAAACTGCATGGAAATTCCAACCATCTTACCAATCAAATGCATCTGAGCACATTTTAAATAGATGTAAATTGTTTTATTACTCTACGCTCTGCAGCACTGCCCTATAACAGGTCACGAGCCGCCAGTGATGATAGTTACTCATAGTTAAAATAATTTTGAACTGTTCTTGGTACAAACTTATTCGAAACACCCTGTATAATATAACTTTTGTTGTTTGTTATGCAGGAAAATGGGAAATAATAATATAGCGCATACATTTTAAGTACATATATAACAATAATGACGAATATTTACTTAAATAAATATTTTGCTGTTGGAATTGACACATTCCAGATAAAAATGCATTATTTGTTGGTAATAATTATTATGACAAAAGGCTAAATGGATCGGATATTACATCGAATATTGTTGTTTCAAACATTTATATTTAGCAGTGTAAACAGGGTCAGTTATTTAAATGAAATTGTAACTATTTGATGTCATTTTCAATCACTTTAAAATTTACCTTAAAAACTTAAAAACTGTTACCCATCTGGGGTAATAAATATACTTTTCCGCACTCAGTGCTGTAAAGCTACTTTCTTGCACTGTTTTTAATATTGCTATAACTGTCAAACTGACAATTCAGGTAACAACAATTGACAAATGTGTCAAATATGTCGCGTGCGAAAAAGTACTTCTTTCAGCACTTGTTCAGTAAATAACTATTTCGATTTTGTGTCATTCTGTATACAAAGAGAGGTTGTAGCCCGACTAGCAATTAACTAATACAGTATGCCAGTAGGTATATTAACATTTTATATTTTTTATAAGAGGATTAAACATAACAATACACATAATATATTTTTGTAATAGCACCAAATCTTTTCGCATTTACCTGTTTTCAAGTTTATGGTATGACATTTTTATAAATGGTGACAATAGAATAAAAAATATAGTCTGTACCCTTAAATTTATTAGCATAATTCACAACTTATTTCTGAGCCAAAAACTAAATTTAAATAAATTGGTTAAATACCTACAGGGGTGAAAAGTAAATTATACGGGTTGTCCCACCAGGTACCAAATGGAATGTACAAGTATTATTATTAAAAAACGATATTTTACCAAAGGAGAACTAAATACTGAAAAGAACAGAAAACTTTGAAGTTTAATGTGATGAAGGAGGTGTAGAAGAAGTTCTAATGGGTGGTGAGCGCCAGTCCTCATGAAATTTAACAGTAGGTATTGTTAAAAGGGATTAAAAATGTTTCAATAATTTTAAGTTATTTGGAAAGTACAGACATATATGTACCGCACCCTGAAGAGAAGAGAAATCATATTAAAAAATGTTTCAAATGAAAATAAAAATTGGGAGAATTCTTTAAGTAATAGGTATGTTTATTAAATAAAAAATAAATATCTTTCGGTAATGGCAATGTCGTTTTAATAACGTAATATTTGCATAGTACGTTCATAGGTACAGCAATAAATAAATATTGTGAGGGATTCCCTCGTCTATTCTAAACCGGAACCAAAGTTCGTCCGCTGTTGTAAATATATCGCAAATTTATTATTACACTCATTATAAATAGTCTAGGAATAATTATTTATGCCATAAAAATAAACATACTGTTAGAAGCATTAGAAAATAAAACAATATGTCGACGTATTATATGACAATGATGTTATCAGATAAAAAAACAAACACAATTTTTAGCAACTGACGTAATAACTACAGAGCATCCTAATGAGAATAATATTCAAATTCGTTTCATTTTTTGATACAAAAAAAAAATTACTTCTGCCGAAGTTTCTTCGGATTTTCTGTGACCGATATAATTAAATTATTGAAATAGCATATTAGCTAGCAAGTTCAGAAAAGTATAGTTTTACTAACTGATTATACTATAATTTGAGAACCAAATCCCGCTGTATAATAACTATAATAATGCAATAAATATTAAAGCATTAGAAATTGAAAAAAGTTTATAATATTAGGATTTTCTTAACGCAGTAACCTATATAGAAAAAGCACATCAAGCTTCAATTTTGTAAGTCGAATATGCACAATAATGATAAAAATGTGGCTTGCTGCATTTAAAAAATGAGCTTAGTTTCTTTAATTTCAAAGGACACTTTTATAAATCTTACGTTATAGGTTTCGTATCAGACATCGGTCGGATTGTTTTTGAATTTGAACATTTTTTGGCACTAAAATGCCCAATCCCCTGACTGTTTCAAGATCGTCATACTGAAAACGGAAACATTGTATAATTAAAATTAGACACCTGTATCAATATTTAGAAAAACAGTTCAAAGTTCTCATAAAATGACTATTTTTGAGATAGAAGTACCTAGTATCCAATTTAGAGCCCCTAAAAGTCATTTATGAGATAAAACCTTAAATAAGTCATAAACGGTAAGACTTAGGTATAGGATAGATTAAAAAATTCTCTTATGTATTATAATCCTGAGTGGCGCCAAATTATGGACGGACACCAATTAGACAAATAGAGCCTAAGTAGAATCTAGGGTTAAGCTAATACCAGAGCTGTGCCGAGTACCGATAAAATGTAATGTAAACTACATCGTGAAAAATGTCGAATTACAACTATTCAATACTCTGAGTCAAAATATAAGTACGAGTACATTTTTAAGAACTCCTATAATATCAGATTTTTTTTTATTTTTTGTATTATTTAAATGAAGTTTCACAAGGTCCCTTTGGTATTTAGTTACTATATTGGCTTACCGGAATATTTTTAGGGGTATGAAATTTAAAAAATAAATTATTAATATGATTCCGTAATAACCGTTGCCTTTGGGTGAATTTTTTGACATATTATGATACATCAGATATTGTTAGTATCTTATGCAGAATCAAAAAAAAAATATATATGGGGGTCCACGTTTATCTACTACACGATCCACCCTGTATACTTTCCTATTACGTCAAAAAACAAGCAAATTCAAATCAAAAGAGACAAATTTCATCGATGCGTGATTTTTATCCTCACTAGGTATATAATAGAAAACATATAATGAGGTAAATGTAAAGCAAAAAAGCTCCAATTTTCAAACACTTCTATGAAAAAGTACATCCTTATTCCGCATGTGACACATCAAAATCTAAAAATAGATGAACAATATCAATAATATGTCACAATGACATAATAAAGGCAAATACAAATCAAAACATTGTGTGTAAAAACAAACAATAAACCAATTTTTGCGAATCATTACGATATTAACTGTAACAAATTCATAACACACGGAATTTACACCAAAATTAACTCTATATGAGAGCATTATTAACAATATAATACCGACAAAAAAAAAAGAGCGTGTACAATATTTTACGTTTTGTATAATAAATAAATGGATAGTGGGGACATATAAATTAGAGTCATTCCAATAATGTGAACACATTAAAAGAAAAACTTGAGTCGCGAACGAACGGTTTTCGATTCATATAGAATTACGTATGAATCATCAGTAACAACAAGTTGCGAAGTTTTAAGATAAAAGCGCGACCACTAAAACATACCGATAGAATATACACACGCGAGTTTACCAGCACGATAATACCTACTTGGTAATTACTATTTATATGTGCGGGTGTTACGAATAATTTGATTAATAATTCATTGTAATAATCAGTGATAAATACCGGTTTTTTGTTATCTTTTAAATTTTGTTTCGGAGATATATTTTGATTATATCATCATCAATGGCAGCGTGGCTTAATCCTATTAAAGGTAGGTCAGAATTGATTTTCACAATAATTCCTATGAGTCGCTAATCCGTGCCAAAATAAATAAACTATTTAGTAACAAACTTATTAATAATCCTAAAGAAAAAAGAACCAAACTTTAGCAAGAAAAATCATAATTTAAGAGCGCCATAAACACAGCAAATTTAAAAGACAAAACATTCTTTTAATCTGACAAAATTAACACACAACTGAAAGGGTATTCCAAATATTTTTAAAAATCCATAATTGTACAAAAACTTCATCACCCTGAAGCCTGGAAACAATGGACACCTATTTACTACTACTACTTTCACTATTTAGTATCAAACTAATTAATAATTAAGAACCAAACTTAAGTAAGAAAAATTATAATTTTATACATTTATATACAAACTAAATATCAAAGAAACAAAACTTTGAATACAGATAGAAGGGAAACGCGCGGGAACATAATATTAATATTTTTGGTGTTATATTGATAACATGCTTAATATAAGGGAGTCTTTGGTTCATACATAGTATGTACCTACGTCTAAAGTAACACAAAAAATTTTCCCAAATGAAAGGAGATTATCTTCATGAAAATTCTAGTCTATTAAAGTCCCAACATAAATTCCTCAATTACAAAAAAATATATTTAAACTGAATTTTATCAGTGACAAAATAAAAATGTTTGACATGATTTTAATTTTATTTCAAAATAATTGACGTGGAAAACATGTTGAATAATGAATCTTGAAATCACCAAAACAATTTTTTTTTTTCTAAATTGGTTCAATTTAACACAGAAATGAATATTGAAAAACACGTTTTCCACATTGTTCATAGAGAGTAAAAACTCCAAACGTTCTACTGGAATGAAAAAAGCAACTGGAAGGACTCACTCAAAATCTTGAGGGCAGATGTTCAGAGAAACAAATTGATTAAAAAACAAAAGTATAACTACCAATCTCATGCATTTTTTTATAATTACTTGAATATTATTATTGTATCTTCTAGACCTGACCTCAATATTTGGCAAGATTGGTGTCGTCTACGTTTTTTCTGTATGTTATGATTTTTTTCTGGTAGTGACAATGAGTATAAAAAACATATCTAGGTGACCTAGCGGTAATGATAAATAAGTAATTTACAATAACACAACAAAAAAATATATATATTGTTTTTTAACATACTAACGTATTTATGTGTGGGCACTAAGTATAATATGTAGTTCATTGATGTTTATCTAATGGTATTCATTCTTCTTGTGATTTGTTTTGGTCCTGTTAAGTAGTATACGGGTCACCCATATTTAAGGTGATTGGTTTACATTTTATTTTGTGGTATCTCAAATATTATAATATTTGAGAGTACAAAGTCGATGCTGTTCTATCAGATCTTTATCGTAACCTACCCTAAGTAATTAGTTTTGATTTGATAATATGTACCTACGCATAACTATCTGGGAACGATATCAAAGTATTTTTTGCATTTACGTAACTCTTAGCACAGTTTAATCTTTCAATGCATAATTGCATCTTCTTCAAGTGCGATTGCATTAAAATGAAAAACAAAATTGTTAAGCATTACATATAGGTAGATAGATATTGTTAAATTCTGCATAATTTATGTTGTATGCGTATGTATAATTCAAAACATTTTTTATCTTTATATACCTACATGTTTACCTTAGAATTATATGTTCAGACACATAATATTCAAAAACAAACGGCGTTCACAATTTAGTTATTGAATATTTATGCATAAACATAATTTTAGTTTTTTTGGAATATTTAAAGATAAAAAAATGTTCCTGTAATAATAAATAAGTATTATTTTACATTGTTTTCGTGTACAACCTGTATACTACAGTTAGAGATGAATGAAACTAAAATTTTACGTTTTTCCTTAATTCTGATATATTTAACATTCAATAAATTGAACCCCCAACATGTTTTTTTCATTGATAAATCTGAAGTTCACAATATTCCAGTTGTACCTATATAACTTCTTGACCAACTCCCATCAGTATCGGCAGCTCTCCGCCCACTTTGGCTTCCTCTCTATCACTCTTCAGCACTCAGCATTGGATATGTACTATCTTACTACCCCCTCTTAATGTTTAGACGGTACCGTCCTATTAATTATCAATGATGCTTCGTTCTCTGTTACTCTTTTTCGTTATACCTACCGTGCGAAAATAAACGAAAAAAGAAAGTGCAGTAGGTACTAGCTATACTCCCTTTCCTCGATAATATAGTACCGAAGTACCTGTAGTACCCAACCAAAATTCGATGTTGTATCAAAGTAGGCTGTGGTCAGTTTCAGTCCAATTCTTCTTCTTACAATCTAAGTATACCTGCCTTTTCTATACCTACTGCAGTTTTTGTAATATCGTAATATAACAAGTGTACCATGCTAAGATCAGTTTAGTTCTATGCCAGTTATTGCGAGATAAAGACCGAGAAGTTTTTTTTTTGCGATGATTACGCGAATATTGTGTTTATTTTAATACATAAGAAAGTAGTGTGATTCGTCATTTATTGTGAAGGTTTTATCGTTTTGAGTGTTTCATCGATATTTTATTATTGTATATTTCCGAGAATTTGGCCGGATTTCGTGCTAATAAATTAAAGCTCATTTCAATATAAATCCGCGAAAGGTTTCCTTCTGATTAACGTGTCTACATTATGAAGATTACAAATGGATTTTTCGGTAATATTCTTATGTTTAACTTAATAATAATAATAGAATTAATACGAATAACGTACTTTTATCTAGTCGATATTATGGTAATTAGATATTTAGTACTTGACTTTTCAAATTGAGAAAGCTCTGATGAATTTGCAAGTTACTATAATTTAAATAAAGTAAACATAGTTATTTTTACAATTTTTGCATGTTTTTAGACATGAGTTAAATTAAATATTTAAAGTTGCTTATGGATATTTGAGTACTTATATTACTATAACTAAATACTACTACTAAATACTATATTAAATTTTCAATTTTGCAGCACCGGTAGGAATTATAAGAAAATGTGTTTAAATAATTAACATTGTATTGTATTATGTCAAGATGGTCAGTGTATAAGTTTTTACGAAAAGTCAGAGGCCAATTAACAATATTTTGTTTTAGTTTGGTTTTTAATTACATTTAACATATAATGAGGTGTTTATAAACTTATCATCAAACAACAAAATGTCATCATTACGTGTTAAAGTTCCTTTTGAATGGAAATGCGGAAAACCATTTTATTATTAATTATGAAGAACTTAATATTCCGTATTATTTTATAAATGATCAAGTATATTTTGACCAGACTGTATTGCGACAATTTTAAATTTTAATTACATTAATTATTATTATTTTTGACAAAAACTAATGAATTAATAAATATTTCTATTATTTGTTACAGTTATTAACCCAAATAACGTCCTCGGCCTTGCCCTATTCATATTGGGACTGTTGAGTTCTGGAGTGCGAACTGCGAGTGATTCCGATGAACACCTTTGGGCAAATCCTTGTTCGTATCAGCCATCGATACGGCATAGTAGAAGCGCAGCAAACGCACAAACCAATAAAATCATAAAAGACATTGACCAGCAGTTGTTCAGAGATCTCAAGGAATTGTATCCACATGTAAGTCACCTATTGTATCATGAAATCCACTATCATTTCTGTCTTATTGAGTTATTATGAGATATTTAAATGTAGTTATTGTTTCAGGCTCGAGAACTCAGCCCCAAAGATAAGATACACCTTCGAGCAAATTGTCCAAGACTGAATAAAATGTTGAATAATATTACTAAATCGAAGAACATTACCGATGTAAGTTGAAAAAAGATTCCATTGACAACAATTCATAACAAACACAAGTTGCGCTCAATTTCGCTAAATAATGTACTTTTATCTTGTTCCAGGCTAACAATATGTTCTACGAATCGCTGTACCAGATGGTGATATTCACCAATTCATTCAAAGACTTAAACATTAAGACGAATGCTAATTTCGACGCGAAGAAACGCAATCAACTCTACAACAAAACCAAAGACTATTTAAAACTGGTTTTTTGCGAGACTTACGATATTACTAAAACATTTGTCATCTCGAAATCTCCTCCTACTGTTAATACAAAGTGTTTACCAAAAAGAGCGAGTTTGGCGACTGCGCAAGTGTTGGACATTCAATTCTTCAAGAAATTAAAGCGATTCTTCAAGCAAAGTCGTAAGATCTTGAGTTCTTTGTCAAAAAGCAAAAGGAGGAACAGGAAGAATAAGAACAGGAAATTACATAAAAAGAGAGGTAGTTTAGGTAATAGTAGCTGATTTTTATAATTAAACTCTTAGATAGATAATATAATTTGGAGGTGATCTCAAACAAAAATTTCGAACAAAGATAGACACATAAGTATTAGAATTCCTCTATAATTTTATTTGACATATTAACTGTGATACTATTTATTGTTTTAATTTATTTTAAAGTAGGTGCTAATATGTATTGAATATCAGGAAGTGTGCTTAGGGTTTTAGGCTTAACATTTGGTCAGTATGAAGCTTAAACTATGAGATTTGCTTGGCAATAACAGCATATGAATATGGTTTCGATTTTTTTTGTTAGGTTTTAGGATTATTGCCAATCAAGATTATCATTGTATAAGATAATTTATTTATTTATTTATTTTATTAATGACAAAGTTCCAAAGAGCGATTATAAGTGTCTTTGACTGTTTCTTAAAATTGCTGTAGACTGTATAGTAAATAATATATTTTTTATTTTGTTTTATGTTTATAGGTACTAATTCTTTGTGATATATTTTTGTAATTGTACACTTAGTGATTTTGCAAGTATTATTATTATTATTTATTTCATTAATTTATTTTAATTTATATTTTTGTTTTTGAAACATGTATTATGTTTGTATTTCTCTTCTACTTCATGTATTTATTGACTTATAGGTATATTAAGATGGAATATATTGTTGTCTATATAATATAGTGTTGCCTAAAAATTAGAGACTAGAGGTAGTAAACAGGTAAAACCCGTTGTCCTTTTTATGCTTTTGTTATGAAGGATGTGTTAATTTATTATATACAGGGTGGCCTATCCAATTTACAATTATATACAAATTAAACTAATTATTTTTATATGTTAAATTTGTCTTTTTAAAAGTGTTAATATTTGAACTAAACTAAACTCCTAAAGCATATGAATGCTCCGAATCTTATAGGAACAGTTAAAAATCTTAGAAGTTATATTTAAAAGTTGACTACCTCAACTTGAACAATTTTATATGGCTCTAGTTTCTTGTTTCGGTTTCAGGCATTCTAAATTAATTTTAAAATCATATGTTTGAGCAAAACAATAATTCTATTACCAAAAAAAGAATTGCCTTTATTAAAAAAAATAATGACCTTAAATTATTGAAATTGTTGATCAGTAATTTTTAGCCAACGCTATATACACACATATATTTAGCATTTGTATTATTAAACGAATGATTTGTAAATGTGTAACATTTTTGTGAATATTTATTTTTATGAAACTGTTATTCTGTTGATATAATCTCAATTTTGTACATTTTATACTGTAAATTTCCACAATCTTTTTATGTATATTAAAATATTTTTATATATATATTTGTTTTTTTTTATTATTTATTTATTATTACATATTGGCAAATTTCTTTTTAATTAGAAGAGTTAAATAGAGAAATGTCTGCAAATATTAACTGACGCAACATTTCCGAAAACGAACGAAAGTGTTTTTTTATATAATAGTAGGAATAAAGTGAATCTACTGTCGATAGACTTTCATGTATTTCGAGAATAAATAAAGTAACAAATACAAATAGTAACAACAAAAATATTTAAAATCTAATGATACTATAATACATCTAGAAATAAAAGAATTTTGATTAAAAGAAAAGACTCTGTAGGATGTGGCGGTGATATAAATCTGGACTTACTCGATTCGAATCCTAAAAAGAGCTTGGAATTTTTAAATGTTGTTGATAGTTTTAATTTACGCCAAATAATGAACACTTCCACTAGCGTAACTACAGATTCAAGTTAGAAATCTTTAAATGAGGGTACTCGTGATCTTCTAGGTACTTCAGATCATTTGTTGGTGTTTTGTGAAGTGTAGGTAGATATATTTCCTGAAAGTAAAGCAACTTTATGATTACTTTAAAAATAAAGCATAATATCCACTTGGTGGATGACATTATTCGTGATTTGGAGGTTGGACGGACTTCTCTATTGATACATTTGACCGAATCAATCATGCTATTTTAATTGTAATTTTAAATTATATTGGGTTTTCACAAGATGCAACTAACATGTTTAAAAATTATTTGTCGAACCGACATCAATTCGTTGAAACAGATCAGGGTTATTCCACAAAGGATATGTGGAATCTGGTGTTCCGCAACGTTCCATTCTTGGCCTTTTGCTCTTCTCGCTGTATACTTGTACCATGTCTGAGAAATTTCTCAATTGCACTCGTTATTATTTTGGAGATGATGCTCAACTTTGTTTTTCTTTTTCAGATGAAAATTTGTATAATGCTGCGACTTTAATTGATCGAGAGTTAGTTTTTATAATGTTGTATTGAATATTGTATTATTTTTCTTGACTACAAATAAACGATTATTATAATTCATGAATCTATTATTCAGATGCTGTTTGTGCGTTTACCCAGTGAGAAACTACTAAATCTCAAATCAAACTTGTATTATATTTAAATAATTCGTAAATATTACTTTAGGCTAAACGACACCTTATGTATATTGAGAAGAAACATTTTCATTTGAATTAAAGAAAAATAAATAAATATTTGTGGAGCTCCAGCCAATCTGTCTGGTTTTTTCAATGCATTATAAATCCTAATTAGCATGGATTCCGATCTTATTTTTCTAAAATTTTCATTAATATTCCAATCATACATTTCGGAATTCATATTTTATACAAGTTCAAATTGGTATTATGTGTTGGTGCTTATATCACCCTGTATACTTAAATTAATTACGTTTTTAATAATGAATAACAAATTTTATGTAATCCAAATTAGTCAATTCGTGTATACTTGTCTCGAGGCAATAAATTAATTTTAAATTAAATTCTATAAAAGTAGTAATAACGTAAGTAAAATATTGTTAGTTTCAATTAGTAAAACTATATGTCAAATTAGGTAGAAAACGTAATAGGTAGCACGGATATAAAATAAAACACCTACTACAATTTGTCAATGAACTTGATACAAAAAGTGGATAATAAAATATTTTTTTTAAACATAATTAATTTGACGTAAAGTGTATTCGATTAAATAAAAAAGCGCACAGGTAATACCGATCTCATTAATAATCAATGACATAAATACCCATTGGTGTGGCAATTTTTTTTATATGATCATTAATAAATGCATATATACATTTTTAAATAATTTTTTTTCTTTAAATTTGGAGAGATGTTAAGCCAATAAAATTAACGACAATTTTAATCTTTATCCCTAAATATCATCTGATAAAACAAGCAAGAATAATTTCACAAAAGCCCCACGATGTTTCCTTTATCATCTCGAAGTTACTTATTATAACGAAATATGGAAAACCGCACTACCAAATTTGCACATAACATAATAAAAAAATTCATTAGTACGATAACAGAGCAATGAACTGAGATGATATTGAATAATATTTCAGTATAATTTAAAATTTTAAAATAACTGACATTTGTACTTCCAGTCCTTCCAACTGATCCTTTTTTATCGAGCCAGAATAATTTTAAATACCCTTCAAAAACGCGTAATTTTTCTTTTTTCTTGATCTCGTCTTTACTATTTCATACATTTATTTCTTTCTAAGGATGAGGTTCCAATTATTAAAAAATTGTAGGTGAAATAATTTTTGATATTTCATGTCAGTCTCCTTCATCGTTTCACTCTCGCATGAGGTTTAGGTTGCAGATTAGTTAGGTAGGTAGGTTAGCAAGGGCGAAGCCCTTGCCATGTACAGGCCTGATATGTACCTACCTATGAGGTTCAGGTTGCAAGTTAGTTAGGTTGGTAGGTAGTAGTAATTCTTTGCATGATCGTAGAAAAATTAAATTATATTAATATAATTAGATTTAGTGAAATCAGATACAATCTGGCAACGTTGACTGTTTAATTATATTTGTTTATTAATATGTCAATGTTCCAATATATTTCTTTTCATTGTTATTATAAATTGGTAGTAAATAAGCTGTAAATTATTAATTTTTATCATTATTTGGTGACTAATTAATTGCTTTACAAATTTTGTTACTTAAAATGTGTTTAAAAGAGGCCAGTTAATCATTTATATTTCGAAAAAAGTAGTCCATATCGAAGTGGAGTAGAATAATTAAATATTTTTGAAATAAAAGTCGACCTCCGCACAATAAATTTTAATAAATATCTACAACAAATTACATTTGTCACCATACATGTTTCGCAGCTCCGGGCCGCATCATCAGATTCTTACGAAAAGTTATGTTATTTAACTTAGTACATATTATTTTTGGGAAACTTATTTATCAACTCATTGTGTGAAAAAAATTTTTTTTAAGTCATAAAATAAAAGTTATTGTTAAATTAAGTATCGTTATTAAACATTTAAAACTAAAAAACTAAAGAACTCAAAACTCACATCATTTCTAATGTAAGTTTCATGATATTTTTCTTTTTATAAATCATTGAAAAACCAAAATTTCTCTACGACAACAGTATACGCACTTGATTGATTGCAATTTCACACTTGAAAAGTGTGAAATTACATTAGAAATGATGTGAGTTTTTGAGTTCTTTAGTTTTTTAGTTTTAAATGTTTAATAACGATACTTAATTTAACAATAACTTCTTATTTTATGACTTAAAAAAAAATTTTTCACACAATGAGTTGATAAATAAGTTTCTCAAAAATAATATGTACTAAGTTAAATAACATAGCTTTTCGTAAGAATCTCTTATAACCACTGATGATGCGGCCCGGAACTGCGAAACATGTATGGTGACAAATATAATTTGTTGGAGATATTTATTAAAATTTATTGTGTGGAGGTCGACTTTTATTTCAAGAATAATCATTTATATGATAATTTCGAAAGAGATATGAATATGAAATGCCGAGTAGTATATGAAATTCGCAAGTACCTAATCTAGTCTATTCTATAATCAACTTAAAAAAAAAGTGAAAATACCAGGCCAATTATGCTCAAAAATAGTCTAATTATTAATCCCATAAAATAAAAATCCAAAGAAAGTAGTTATTTTGAGCTGCAGGCTGGAACACCAGCCCCTTCAATAACTTATAACTATTTTACTTCATCTGCCCCCATCGACATAGTTACACTGCCAAATTTTCAAACTTCTGCTATGTATAGTTTTCTATATACAGACCGATTTGTTTCCCGGTGGGACACTCCGTATAAAGTTTAAGTAATAAATTTCCATCGCGTAAATAAATAAATAAATGAGTTTTCATATAATTATGTGAAATTTTTAAATGTGGTGATTACCCGGTGTACTAATTTAAAAAATGTGTAATATTTATGCAAATCAATATACATAATATAATTACAAATAACTCAATTTAGTGTAATCAGTAAAATGTATATCCTGATGGGTGCATTGCAATGTCAAAAGCTACTTATAATTTTGCTAAATAAACTTTGTCGAATGTCATTATTTATCTCTAAATATAGCCTATTCCATTAGCTACAGAGTTAAATGAAAATATGCAACTATCTTTGCTCTATCTTTTCCTGTCCATGATATTTTTGCCTAAATTTAATAAATTTTTATAAAATTAATAGTGGGCTGTGATAAAAAAACACTCATGTTGTTATGGCAACGAAGTTAATGTCAATGTCAAATATAATTAATATATTAGTCAAATTAGCCTGTGGATTTGATTCTTCTGTGATCTTTTAAAGTTTTGTGAACTCTTCTGTGTGAAACTCCGAATGCTTGCACCATTTCTCTAATGCTGTCATGTGGGTTAGCTTGGATATATCCCAGAACATTAACAACATTTCTTTGGGGGCGACCTGAACAACTTCTTCTTTGAAATAGTCGCTGAATACTCGTTCATAAACGATTTGCGAGTCTTGTAAAGACATTTTTCTTGTAGGATCGCATTTGCGGATATCTAAGTGCAGAAAACCTTGAGGCTTACAAAGCATGTTTGAAGCACTGGAAATAAAACGAACACACGGATACAGAAAATATATCCGGTGAAATCCCGTATCAAAAAAAAAATATATCACGCAATCATTTTACCTACCTAATACTATCATTTCATCTATTATTATTTGTTTTAGTTGTTAGCGCAACTAATTAGGTGACATTTCATTAGATTTAAAAAATTCTCCGTTGCCATACATTATACAGGGACGTATATTCGCAATAATTTATACATTTTTAAACTGTTCTATTATTCGTTTTGTTCTCTAGTTCCGTGTGCGTGTGGAATACCTACCTAATACATACAAATTGTAACATACATTTTGCTGTTGAATCCGGTGTTTTAATTTTAGTATTTATAAATCTACATTGATATTTTTACGGAAGCAATAACATTACTAAGGATAGGATTGCTTCTTCTAGCGACTGATACCTTTCACCAGGCAGTCCGGTCTTGATTTTCGGAAAGGTCAAGAAATCAGTCGCAACGCTGCAGAGATTTTCAAGTTGAATTTTCTTACGAGCTGTATCAGACTTGACTTGATAGTAGCGGCTCTAACTCGTTTGACTAGGGAGGTACTATCCCGATTATATTTAACTTTTTCATTATAATTCTCAATTTCTTCTTTAAACGCAGAATTAATCGCACTCCGAATATTTTGTTTACCAAAAGTTTGAATTTTATATTTTTGAATGCCTTTCAATACCTCTTACTAGATTTTTAATATCGTCGTAACCCCAAGTTTCAGTGAAATAATAAACAGTTTAACCCTTGATATATTAACATAGATGATTCTTTAATTTTTTTCCCTATGCGGGAAAGTAAAAACATATTACAATCGGAAGACATTTGAATTTTAAAATTGAGTGATTTGGTTCTCTAGGGCACTTTTTTTGAATTCTTTTCTTTCTTAGTGTATGGCATCAATTTATTATTTCGTGTTTTAGATATTTATTTGTAAAGTCATCTTGAAGGTTAAGTTTTTAATAAAGGCGTTTATTATTATTATTGTATTTATTTATATTCTCTTGATATTAATATTAGATATAATAAAAGTACAATAATTATGTAGGTCAGTAAATGTTTTTTATTAACAAAATATTTTTATAATAATTAATTCACTGGTTTTCCAATAGTTTCCTAGAATATGTCTTACAGGGTCGTAGCATAGTATAATATAGGAGTAGTACATACAGGGTGTTGCTATATTCGACCGACAATGCTCTACCCCAGAAAGTGCTAGGTAATACATGTATTTTTATATAGGGACATATACCCTTAAAGGGCTTAGTTTTCTAGGTACAGGGTGTCAAATCTAAAATAGAAAATTTGCCATAACTCAAAAACGCTTTTAAATATTTTTTCAAATTAATTTAGTGACCGATATGTTATTTAAAAAATGGGATGCTATTAGGGTTTGTGTCACTTTTTATTCTCTTATTTTTTACGCCACTGGTATAAATATTTGTTGTAAATTCCTTGTTCATTTTTGCATAAAAAAGGAAATGGGTCTAAAGTGAACGGTTATATTTATGTAACATATTTGTTCCAGTTGCGTAAAATATAGGGAGATAAAAAGGTGTTACTAACCCCTATACCATGACAATGGTTAATTTTTTAAAAAGATTGTTTATGTCAAAATATTATTTTTGTAAAGAACATGTCAGTCACTAAATTTGAAAAAATATTTAAAGGCGTTTTTGAATTATGCCATATCTTCGATTTTAAATTTGAACTTTTGACACTGAACTAAGCCCTTTAAGCAAAATGCATGAATTGGTCAGAGTTTTCTGGGGTAGAGTTTTGTCAGTCGAATATAGCAACACCCTGTATACAAGAAATTAAACTTGTTATTGTATTTCTATAAATACTTATTAATTATGCAATATACAGTGTGTCCCCGGATATGTGAAACGATTCTTGTATAAGAAAATAATACATTTTCGAGTTTAAATTTGATCCTCTGAGGTCCAGCCCTGTTTGATTTGAAACTAATTTATGACATAATTTTAGTATTGAAAAATCAAGTATGCCTTAGAAATTTTGAAAATTCTGATTTTTTACTAACACTAGTAAAGTGTCCTTTCGGTTGAAGTGAATAAGACAGCAAAACGTGAAAACCGTTTGTCGATATTTTGAATTTTATCTTCTTCTTTTTTCTTGTTTGAAAAGATACATAGAAAATTGTCGAATATTTTATTTAAATAAGATTTTGTAATAATAGACATTTATTGATATTGATTGTCGACACAATCAACAAAATAACCCTCGTGATTTCATTACTGTCAAAACAAACATTCATTGTTTTTTATTTTCCATAGCATACTTACTTTTCAAAATAAAAATTGATTAAAACAAATATTTTGATTTTTAATAATTAATTCTTAATTAGATAAGTGTCTATTATTCCAAATTGTTATTTAAAAAACGAAAAAATCAAAGTAGGCCTAGGATTTTAATATTTTGTACAGTTAGTTTTGATGATGGTTTTTCATAAACGAAACTTCGAAGTGAAAATTTGTAACCGCTTCTTATTCTCCTCAAAAATCACAATGTGAAACTGCTTTTTATTTTTTTATATCTGTAAAAATAATGTCAGAAATAAATAAAAACTAAAATCGTAAAAAATCTTTTTTTCAAAAATTCTCGAAAACGGCTAAAGTTACTTTACGTCTGAAAACAGAAAATACCATTTAAACGGTGTTTATATTGTACACATTTTCTCTAATTTAACCGACATTGTAATTCCTACAGTTTTCAAGCTTCCAATGCTTGGACACAGTGTATATTTATAACATTTTGTCATAATTCAACCAACAGGACACTAGTGTAAAAAATCAGTATTTTCAAAATTTCCAAGGCATACTCGATTTGTCAAAACTAAAAACTTTTAAACTCGAAAATTTGTTGTCTTTTACAAGAGTCGTTTCATCTATCCGGGGACACACTGTATACGTATAATTTTTTTTATTTCCAATTTAAATTTTACAGTAAAATCAAATTAGTTCTCTTGAAAACGCAAGATTATAATTTTCCCACTCAGTTTTGTATAAATATTTGATATTATAACAACTAGTAATTATTATTGCGGTTTTTTTTACCAAGAACAGGTATATGTTGACTATACTACTTTTATTAAAAGACAGTATAGAAACAATATTGCATGATGACCAACGGTCTATAATAACTGGCGTCCAAATATCACATTGGGCAGACAAAACTAGCACTCTCCGATACCTCCGTTTTTAAGGTTATGTATGTGAGGGTATACCAAAAAAGAAGTAGAATAAAAGTAAGGTTATAATATGAAACATCGTGTTTTATTATAAGAGTTAATGAACATAATTACAACAATAAATAAACTAATTAACATGGCGCAGTCAGTATAAGCTCATAGTAATAACTAAATGAATAATTATAAATAAGATTTTCACCATTTATAAATACACAATGGGTGATAAATCGCGGTATTGTTCCGTTGTCGTTTAAGGGCAATGTGCCTGAAAACTGGAAACTATGGACGGCCAGATTTGAAAATTATTTAATTGCATCCGAAGTAAATAAAAAAGATGAAAAAAAAAAGAGTTTCTTTGGCTAGTGAAAGACATTTATTTACAATGTAGATACATTAAACATCAACTTTGAGCTTTTCACTTTTCACTGACAGTCGCACTTGCGAATTTGAACAAATGCTTGCAATTTGGCATTAGTATAATGACGGATGCCAGTGTGATATCTTTGTTGTTTATTAATCCAAAATTATAAAACAAAGAAGGAGAAAAACATTCCATTTTTTATATTTCTCGATTATTATTCAACATGAAAATGTTAGTAGATTAATATTTTTTCACAAAACTGTAGATTTCTGAGTTTGCAATGTTTCAATTCTAATAGGTACTACACTGTATAAGGCTCGTTCATTGTATTAGTAGTATTTACCTTCAAAGGATGAATGAATGAATTAATTTTTTTCATATCTTGCTTTGTTTTCGGTAAAACAAATAAAACCTCCTTACTTGCATATGGTGGAACCTCATAACAAACTTGAGGATTCATAGGCAAAATCAAGGCTTGCCTTGGAAAACGATTGCAACGTTTGGTAAACAATTTGACAGTTGTCAATTGATTTATTAGTAATTTATAATTGTTATAAACAGTTTGAAAGTGGTTAATGTAATGTTTATTGTTTATGAACTTGTTCTTGTTGTTGTTGTTAGACATAATTATTAATAAAAACACAAAAAAGGCAGTGGCGTACATTGTTTTGGCAAAAATATTCGCTCGGGACACCAATGAACGTGATAAACTTTAGGACTGAATGAGCCCCCTAACACTACAAATAAGACTGTCAAGTTACTATAAAATTGGATAAAGGCCATGCTTGCGAAAAACATTTTTTTCAAAAGTTGCATCTGAACTTTTTGTCTTAAAATCAATCAAAGAATAGTTTGTTAAATTTAATCAGTGGCGGCTCACGCGTTGAAAAAGAGGTGTAGTCCAAGGAACAAAAAACGGCCGTTAGTAAAAACAGAAGAGCTTTTATTTTATCGGGTACATTTATCTTTGTAACCATATACCTAATTTTGCCTAGGATAACTAACTAGGCTTCTCTTTCTTTATTTGTTATGTTTATTACTGATGATGGTATCAGGAGTCTCGAAACAGTATAATTTGTTATTCTTAACCCTTAGACTCCTTGTCTAAGTCTTAACCACTTCTTATTCATTTAACGGTTCCGGTTTCTGATATATCATTCTTTCGTTTTCATTTTGCAATCCTATATTGTATGATGACATTGATGACGCAATGTTTCATGTAGCGGCCTCTCGGAATTGTATTTTTATTCAACAATACGTGAGTCGACATCTACCGCTGGAATTTTTAAGCGTGGGCTGTGCATTTAGTGGAATTGTTGTTTATGAGGAGAGGAATAGCAGATAATGTTAATAGATGGCGCAACTGATTTTTTCTTGGACCAATAACTTCTTCAAAGATTAATTATGTACATTAATCTTTGATTTCTTGAAATGCTTTTTGCCTATGCGAAAATCCCTAAAGGGTCCAGGAGATTTTATCTTTTGAAATTAGAAAATCTCATTTTAATATGCATATTTCCCAATAGATGTCATTGAATTAAAAGTGTTTAGAAATCTACTTACGAATACTCAGTTATTAGGTGCTACATTAAAGAATTCTACTATATCGTGTTGTATATTTTAGAATTCTTATAACATTAATACTCCAAATAATTTGTAGATGTAGACATAATGCAAACAGAAAAGTAGGTACTTTACTTTTTCCATTCCCTCAATTTTTGTTGTAACAAGAAATTTTGAGGTTATGTTATTTGTTGACCATTTCGGAATTCTTATGTGATTTTCTTTGAGATAATTTCTAAATGACTCAAAGCACAAAAATGTGTATTTTGAATTATTTTCCTCTTTCAAGAATTCTGCGTATCCGTAAGTGGGTCGGGAACTTAAACAGAGGTGTAATGAAACTTCAAAATATTAATAAACAAAACTTTATTTAATCTACAATTCACGACTTGACCTCAAATTCCCGCGTTTTTCCTGAATAGTCGTAAATACCACCACCAAAGAAGTATTTGTAGCTGCCAAAATGTTGAATGCGGTAGGTTCCTGCCTCATACTTGTCTTTGTTCACTGTCCATTGTATCTCTACTTCACTTGACCCTTTAATGGAATTCTTACGTTTCCAAATGAATCTAATAAAAATAGCATTAATATAACTGTAGTAAATATTATAGGAGAAACTCACTTAGTATCCCAAGTAGCGTCATTAGCTACTATTTTCCAACTACCATCGTTCTGCTTTTGTTCGACAGTCAAAAACGTACTGCCATGTCTCAGATTGTTTCTCGGATGTCCCGAAATCTAATTATAAAGACACATTTAATTATTATCGTGTCACGAGCATAAACATGATGAAAATTAAGACAAAAAAGCTTAAGTGATTAAACAACTTTGAAGTTCAAAAATTTCGATTTATTTTTATTTCTATTTTCAGGGCTCTATTTTATTTGCCACATACGTTCCTTTGAGGTTCCCCTTAGGGTCTAGTAAATTTGGCGAACCACAGAATTTCGCAAAAATTGTTGTTATAATCATTAAAAGCTCTATTTCAATAGAACAGTTTAAAATATCAAAATCTTTGGATAAAGCACTTTTGAAATGAAATGATTCAAAAATTTGAATAAAACAAGACGTTCGCGCAACGCAATAGTAAAAATACGTTAATGACATTAGACAGTACTTACAGTGCTGCCAAGTTGTTTAATTTTCACTTAGTTTTAAATTTAGTGTGCACTATTATTATTGTTTAAACGTTTTTGGTAAAAAAACCCAACCTAACTAAGTACTTTATTCAAAAATCAGAAATAAAAAGGTAAAAATAATAATTATACTTAAAATTTTGGAAAACTTTTCGTTAGCAAACTGTATTTCAATAATTTTATTAATGCTGTGTACTAAGGACCAGTTCTGTCCTAAAAAACCTTTACATTTTTCGAGAAAAAACAAGTATGCCTTTTTTATGTAGAAAACTTTATTTTACCACCTCAATGATTTTATCACACTTTTGACACAAATGGAATAAAAGTCACAAGAAAAAAAAGTTAGGTTATAATTAAGGCAAGTTTGTCAAATTTATTTACTTCAAAAAGTGCTTTAATTTGGTGTGTTGTTTTATGTAGTACTTCTCTGTGGGTCAAGTTGACTAAATAGAAGAATATCCCATAATTAGCGCGTAATGGCGTTTTTTGTTTCAAAAGAAGGGAGGCAATTTAACATCTTATTATTGATTTAAGAATGAAAAAACTATGATCCATCGATTTTTAAGTTTCATTAAACTCTATTTAAGGTAAGATTTATATAAATTAAGAAAATGTGTAAAATCTGTGAGTCATCAAGTTTACTAGAACCTTCCTCTTAAGTCTAGTTATGATTAGCCATGATATTTATGAAAAAGCTATATAAACCTGAACATGAAAATGTCATTGGATATTATATTAATTGTGTCATGTAGGTACATACAAATTTGGCTGACACTGTGTCTCCGATTTTCACGCCATCTGATGGTTGTTGAATACAATCTCCAAAGTTATGCCACCAACCAGCGGTATCGAAAATGACTGAGGTCACTAGCGATAAAAGTCCTTTGCTTAGATCAGGTGGAGATGGTCCCGGATCTACTTTGTTACCCTAAAAAAATATTACGCACACCTATCTAAAGCCTGTTTGAAAGAATACATTATTGACAATATCAATATTAATCTGTCAACAAGATGTGTGTGGCGACATCTAATGTGACCCCGGGCAATATGCCCGGTGAAACAAAGTTCACAAGAAGTTAGAACTGCAGATCACCACTGATGAGTTGTGGACAACATAATATAAAAGTTTTGTTACATTATGTAACCATAGCAATCTTTTATTATTTTGAATCTTACCTTCATCATATTCGTAGCCATATTTTTGTAAATTTCCAAGTATATTGATAGAGTATGCGGTCCATAAATTGTTGATGCCCCTTCATAGCGTTGTAACTGTAATAAATAAATAGAATTTGTTTAATTCATTATCATAGATTTTTAGCATATTAGAAAGTTTTCGACAGCACACAACGCAGATGCCGATGGAGGACAAATAAATGACTAATTCAGCTAAGCAATGTGGTTGTGCTGGATGATTCCAGACTAAATGGAGTTTTAACTTCGCAAAGTTAACCCAAAGTTGATATTGAATCTGAATTTATGCAGGTAACATTATTCATTAAATTAAATTAGCTCTAAATGTCAAAATTCTTACCTGATACTCTTCATATGTGGCTACGTAATTTGTATAGATATTACTTAATCCGGTAATAACAGCTGTTGTATTTTCTTGTCCGCCATTTTCAAGGATAACTTTCTGCACAGCCTCGCGCATACGTCTGCCACTCATTGTTGTGAACTCACCGGGTACTGCAATCAGTGCAACATTGCCAACTAATACTATTTGAGTGGACACAGTGCTTGGTTGCCATTCGTATGGATATTGAATCTATATATGTACAAAATGTTAATGTACTAACATTGAATGGGAAATTAGTCTAAAAGGTACTTACTCGTCCACTATTGATTAGAATAGGTTTAGGATGTTGACAGGCGACATCTTCAGGAGTTGGTGGAAAGATAAAGTCACGTACTGTATTCCAAAATGGATTATCAGATGTGGAGCCTTGCTTAAAGTCAAACTCACCGGGGCCATCAATTGTACCAGCCGCAAAACTGTAGCCCATTGCAGGCAGACAGGCTTTGCCCTAATGATAGAATTAAGTGTACTTATTTAACTTTACTAATCATTCCAAATCTGAACATTAATTTCGTACGTATCTTTGATAAATATCAAATCGTAAGTTAAGCCGCATAAATAGATTACTAACGCGAGTGACATTTCAATACATATACTGATGCTTACAAACATATTTACCGCACCAATATGTAATATTCTTTGTTCTTCCGTTGAAATTCCAATTATATAACTAAAACTACTCATGAACATAGCGAACCAACCTCCAGTTATCGCTGGAGGTAAAGCTTCCGACAGGACAAACAGATGATATTCTTCCAAATAGCCATGTTTGCTGAAAGAGTTTGGACTAATTCTTCATCGCGTTTGTAGCCGGAATACGCAGAATCATTTCTGGCTGCTAATGCGTCACAAACTTTTTCGCCAAGATCCCGACTTACTCGCCAGGCTTTCTCCGAAGTAAGATTTTGAGTAGCGATACTCGAAATTACATTTGGACCTATGTAGCACAAGATATCAGATTCCGCTGTTAGGTATGTTTGAGAAAAAGAATGTGATGGACTTCATGAATTTGTAATAATGATTGAACACTTACTGTTGTTGTTGTACCATTATCCAATTGCACTTGCGTGGTCTGATTTGGCATATACACGAATTGGTGAATAAATTTGATATCACCAGTCACTTCTGGCGACGTTTCATTTTTGAGAAGTTCCTAAAGAAACCACGAATAGTATATATTGTAGTTATGCAATTAATTATAATAATTCAAAACATTTTAATTGTAATTCAGATATCTCAAATGTAATTCAGAAAATTTCAATTGTAATTCAGATATCTCAAATGTAATTCAGAAAATTTCAATTGTAATTCAGATATCTCAAATGTAATTCGGAAAATTTCAATTGTATTTCATAAAACACCAACTGTAATTCAGATTTTTCGAATGTAATGCAGAAAATTTCAATTTTAATTCAGATACATCAATAGTAATCAGAAAATCCTAATTGTACCTCAGATTTTTCAAATTTAATTCGAAAAATCCTAATTGTAATCCAGATTTTTCAAATGTAATTCAGAAAATTTTAATTGTAATTCAGATTTGTCAAATGTACTTCGAAAAATTTTAATCGTAATTCTGATTTTTCAAATGTAATTCAGAAAATTTTAATTATAATTCAGATATCTAAATAGTAATTCAGAAAATCCTAATTGTACTTCAGATTTTTCAAATATAATTCAGAAAATTTCAATTGGAATTCAGATATCTTAAATGTAATTCAAAAAATCCTAATTGACGTCAGATTTTTCAAATGCAATTCAGAAAATTTCAGATATCTTAATACAGAACATCCTAATTGTAATTCAGATTTTTCAAATGTAATTCAGAAAGTTTCAATTGTAATTCAGATATGTCAAATGTATTTCAAAAAACACCAATTATATTTATATATTAGATATAATGAAAGATTTTCAAAATGCCAATATATTTCGAGGAATATAAAAGAGTTAGAAACGATCACTATAAAATGAGAGGTTGAATGTTAAAAGTGAGAAAGACGACACGTAATTCATATTAAAAACCTGAAGCGCTGAGAAACATAATAAAAATAATTTAAACCTTACCGAAGCCTTACTGAATAAACGTTCAGCTATAATGCTCGTACTTTCAAACATATCGTCGCCTGGACCAAACGCAATACAGTATTTGTTTTGTCCATTACAGGAACTTGTTACTAAATCACAATCGTCACCAGTATTGATGCATTTTGGACCTTTCAGATTAGGCGATACATCACCCAAATTGGAGGAAGCAAAAGCAGCGACAAATGGACCCTGGAAGAGATAAAACATATTATATTAACCGTATAAGTCTTAAGATTTGTTGAATGGAAGAACGATATAGTCCAAGTTCCAAATACAAGAGAAGATTTTCAGATTGCAGACCCATACGAGTGGAACGCAATTCTTCAAGTATACATTCAAAATCTACTCAGTAACATGTCGAGAAAAATGAATGCAGTAAATCAAGCTCAAGACGGGAGTACTCGATATTAAATATTCAGTTCACAATTTTCACATTTAGCATTCCTGTTTGTTTTCAAAATGTCCCGTTCATAAAACTCCACAAAATAAACTGTTTTTACTACTACAACGAAGTGTTTTTACATTTTTGATTAATTTTTTTACAAAATATGATAAAACGATATCTACATGCTTAGCATTTAGAATATTATAAACTTTTGTTTTATATTCAAACTGTGTGCCCGTTCCTCATTTACATAGTAGGATCATATTTTCTAAATTGTCTATGTTTTGTACTTCTTTCTGCACTTTTGCAGAAGCAAGCAGAGGAGCTCTGCGTGACTACAATACTTTCTTGTGAACATTACCCTCCTTGTATGTATATAAGTTGTACTTTCTTACATATGATGAATATTCTCTCAAGATAAATTAAATTGGTGCCTGCGGGGGAGTTTAGCCTAAACGCACATGTATGTAGCTTTAGAGGGTATTGAACAACTTTCAATGCTACCACACTATCAGATAATCATTATACAAAATATAACTCGATTCTCAGAGTAAAACTACACAAATTCAGGGCCCATATTTAGTAGTTCCTTCTTTACGAAAACGATTAGTGATAGCAAAAGACATTCAAAGTACTTAGTGGCTCATCAGGTAACCATTGCTGACCAGACTGTTAGAAACAGGTTACGGGAAGCAGATTTAAACCCAAGAAGACCGGTACCAAAACCTGTTTTAACTCGAGATCATACAACTATACGATTAAAGTTTGCTCGTGATCATTAATTTGGCATAGCAACTTCGACAATGGAGACCAGTACTTTTTACAGACGAATCACGATTTCGTCTCACTCGTTGTGATGGCCGGGTCCTTGAGTATGGTCTGTTTGGAGGTAAAAACTGATCTTGTAGTAATACGAGGAGGTCTTACAGCTGCAGGATATATTGATATCGTTTTGTCAGATCACTGATTCCTGCAGCAAGGCCTTAGATTGCTGCGATTATGATCCATTTTCTTAACGAGCATGAAAATATAATATATTTTTGTGTGTGCCTTTGCGGTGCTCTGGTTAAGTAGAATAGCTATTTAAAACTAGACTTCCCCAGCGGCATGACAGAAATGTGCAGATTTACGTTATCTTTCTAATTGAAATCTTGTATATTATGTAATTTGTTTTGATTTAATAAAGGCCATTTATTATTAAAATCGTAAGATCGATTGGCCAGCCCTGACCTTAATCCAATTGAACTCTTATGGAATATATTGGACAGACGTATTCAACGTCGTCCAAATTCACCTCAAACTCTTCAGCAACTAACAGAAGCCCTAGTCGAAGAGTGGGACAATGTACTATAGACAGACATTCGAAGGCTCGTCAGAAGTATGCCAAGAAGCCAGTCGTGCTGCTGGAGGAAACACATTGGTTTTCAGATAGCGGAACATTGCCATTAAAAAATCTTTTCCTTTCATTTTGTTATTCGCACTTTTTTTTAAATTGTTAATCTTAGTTTACGAATAACTGTAGGTATATAAGTTACTATCATTTAATAAATTATCCAAAAGTAGTCCGTTCATTGTTTTTGGGTTACAATATTTCAGAATCTAATACGACCCTAAAAAGGTCCAGCATTTTTAAAGTTTGACCAAGTTTAGATATGTCTGCTATTTTTTTAATAACACAACTCAAAAAAAAAAGGGTCTATAATAAAGTTATAGTTTTCATCACCTCTCCAGTTAAATATCCAATATTAACTGATTCCTCTAAAAGTATTGACGCGTAACCAACATTGTCCGACGTTACCAAACAATTGGTGTTGTTCATTGACGTACCATGTACTGCATACCAATTAATAGCACCCATTGCCGTATCATTGGCTGCATAGTCGAATTTCAATTGGACCAGTGTTTTATCAGTATTATATGCATATCTGAAAATGGAAGTTTTAAAATATATTTTTGAATTAATTCAATTCTTTGTAACTACTATTCCAAATCGTTAAACCAAATGTCAGAACAAACATCTTGCATCATCGAATCGAAATGTCACTTCTAATTTGTTCTCTCTGCAGGCGACAAAGGTTTATGTTCTATTCAACGTTACGTCAGGGTCGTGCGTATTATTTATTTTGTTTTTTTTACAAATTAATTCATATTTAAAAAGTAATTATTAATTGTTGGAAGCGGACTAATAAGAAAAAGCTTACGTTTTGTCTACTTTACAGTAACTTATTATTTTCCAATCAACAAACCAATCAAGTCTGTCATAAAATTACGTGTGTGACTTCAAATTAACTCAGATTTACTGCACATCAGTGGCGACGCGTGACTTTTTCTAAAGTGTTACCAAAACCAGATGTGAAAAAAAGTTTATTTTGAACCTCCCAAATATAATTTTTTGCTTATTTTAGGTATTTTATTTAAACTTTTTTTTAATGATTTTTTTTAAGTAAAAATTGATTCAATGATAAATTGATTCCTTTTTTAAATTATTTTCCATTTTCAATGATCTTCTTTTCTTCTTCAAAATAAACAGAATTATATTACAGTTAGTAGTCATAAAATATATATTTTCAAGATTCTTAACTGTTACCAATGGTAACAGTGGTTACATGGATGCTTCGCCACTGCTGCAGATCAAACTGGCTTACCGTTTACGTTCTTCCTCAGGATTTTGTAGATATGATGATGGACTTCTATTAATATTAGCGTCTGTTAGCTCAACTGTGTTGTAATAGATGTGAGCATCCACAAGATTTTCATGAGCACGTTCAATGGACTGCAATAATAATAATAATAAGCAAAAACGTTTATCAAGAATAACTTTTTTTTGGTATCTTTCACTTGTTGGTACATAAACTCAATCCGCGGTGTAATTATACTTAGCTTCCTATTAAAAAAACAAAATATATTATATAATCCTGTGAGAAATTTGCTTTCAAAATTTTACCAGTTAGGTAGTTGGAACCTATCTTATTAGATTATAATACAGTAATTTGATAAAGGGTTTTTGGCGTCATTGATAGAACGTGCGCTTCGCATGCGGAAGGTTCTGAGTTTGAATCCCATCTCTGGCAATATCTTTTTCTTCTAATTTTTGAATACAGTACTTAGGTCATAATAATTATTAAAATTTTGTTTCGTTAGGCAGATCATATATTTTTCTTGACACACAACTGATTTTAATCTTATAAAAATCAGGTAAAATGTAGGTAAAATCTAAGAACCGACCGATAAAGAAAAATAAACGTTTTCGATAAAAACATATGGTTGCATTAATTTAATATATTAAAAAGACCATGGGAATATCACAAGAATATACATACCTCAGTTATTCCTTCGATTAATGCTTTATAAGTATCATTGACAAATCCTAGAATCGATATGTCGAGCATCACGTCTTGTAGAAATCCACCAGGAGTACCATGAGTATGAGTACCACTCAAAATAACATTATCAAAGTTATAAACATCTTTATACTTCTTTTGAAGATTGTTAATAACCTACAATATTTGTATTTTTCATTAGCAATTTATGAGAAACAATATTCTATACAAAACGACATACTTCTCGTTTCACTCCGTGTCCCATCATACAGGCATCTATAGTGACAAATACGGCGCGATTTTCGCCATCATCAAATATGAAAGCTCTGGAAAACTGGCGCAAATGAAGACCACAACCAGCTTGTGACGGTTTTGCATATCCCATCTAAAAATCGTGCAAGTAAGAAAAAATTAAGAATTGAATGTTGTGAACTTACAAATATAACTTCAGCTACTGGGCCTGTGACGTCGGCTCTACCCACTCCAACTTTATAACCAGCATCTGTTGACTGAATTAGAATAGCACTCAAAATCAGCGCAGCCAATGACAATCGTAACATTGGTTCCATTTTCGATATCTGCATAGAAATAATGAAACATTACTTAATATTTGTTATTGTACAGAAAATTAAACTCGGATATCTTTAAATTTTTTTTGACCTAAAAATGTATGATTTTAAAACAAATTCTTTGATTGATCTTAGGTGAGTCTTTTGGCAAAATTATCAAAACTTTCTATTAATTGGGTGGTTAACTTTTAATTTGCATGGTTTTTCTGTCTTTACACTTATCCTACGAAAACAAAAATATAGAATTATTTTAAATTTAAACCACGTGGTACTGACGCCTACTTCCCATATCAAGCCATTTCGCATCCCGCAGCTTATAAGAAGTAGGATTATATCGTCTAACCCCAAAGGTAAACCGTAGACAATATTTTTGTATCTTCTGGATACGCAAACTTGTCTCCGCTGTCAAACTTGGACCATACACAACATCACAATGATTCAAAATGGACAGGACAAAGAACATGCCTAGAGCTGTCAAGCCTTTTTAAACATGAAATAGATTTCTTATGCATTGCGAAATGTGACCGTCAAACCTCAATTTAGAATCCATAATCAGTCCCAGGTTTCTAGCTTCAGTCTTAAGATCCAGAGACACATTATTCACTTGAATTTTAATTAGTTGGGACAACATAACAATACATTTGCTTGGATTTAATTTCAGAGAATGTTTATCTGCAATTGTGTTGATTTTATTGCATGCTTCGATAACAGAGGATGGTTTGAATGTAAAATAAACTTGCATATCATCGGCAAATGATTGGCTCTTACAATACTGCAAGTGTTCACAGAAACCTAAAGTATACAAATTACAAAGTGTAGACCCAAGTACCGATCGCTGAGGTACACCTGCATTTTTCGGGATGCATTGGCAGTGCTTGCAATGCTACTGGCTGCACAACCCCATCAGACGCAGAACAGATTCCAATTTTAATGCTTTTGTTTGGTATAGGACCTAATCAAGACCTAGGAAACTATCCTTAATGACCGTTTTGCCGCATGTCGTTTGGCATGCAGCCCTTCATAATATCATTGTCCTGCGTAAATATCACGACCCCATTATTAGGGAACCAGATTTAAATTTTTTGGGGCCTTGGTTTGGTGTAGGACCCTATCATATAGAACCTAATCAAGACCTAAAAAACTATCCTTAATGACCCTGCCTCCGCATGTCGTTTGGCATGTAGATAGCCCTTGATAATATCATTGTCCTGCGTAAATATCACGACCCCATTATTTGTGAACCAGATTTCAATTTTTTGGGGCCTTTGAGTCGTCGTAACTCAAATAATTTTCAAAGAATTTTAATGTTTCGGGGTTGAATCCATTTCCAACTTCGTATGTTATGTTCAGCTAGCAGTCTGTCTCTGGGCCTGCTGTCGATTTATTTTAAGAATTATGTAAAGTTTGAAACAAATTTTTTTATTTCACTAAGAAGAAGAAGAAGAAGAAGCTAGCTGAGATCAGCTAGATTGTATTGGAATTATTTGAATTATATGGGAGCTTTTGTTAAGCTAGGTCAAAAGAGCACCAGGAACATGGAAGGCAACTATGAACGACAACTATGTGAACTGAAGGTGTTATGAAGCAGAGATCAGTTGTAAAATTATAGAACGCCTACAGAAAATGTAGCTCTTGAACAAGAAACTGCAATCTAGACTGTGTAGCGAAGTAGTTGAGACAACATAGCATGTATAGTATTATTTATGGGCAATATCAATATCCAACAGATATTGGACTCAATGACCTGGCTTATGTTGTTGTTATATTCGGTGGAATAAATATTTGCGAAAATCCTCAATAAATCTGTGAAGCTACAATGAAACTGAATGCTTCTGTCGCTCATTTCCACAAAAAATAAATAGATTATGATTATCATCATCCGACAATGCAGAATTGCCGGCATATAGTCGCATAATATAGACAAACTGAATTGTTTGGTGGTTGTATAGAAGACCTTGACCAATATACCAAATAATATAGTTTAAACAATTTAACCGTGATTCTACTTACATAATTTTTTAATACCACCACTGATGTCTTGTCTACACATACTGCATAACAATTTTTTTGAAATATATTTTATTGTCAAAATTACATAAAAATATTAAGGTTTTTGTTACACCCAGCATAATAGCTAATTAAATATTATATTTGTTGATTATGGATGACTTTCACTTATAAACACAACACGATCTTGGATAAATGCGCTTATAAACAACAGTATACTATACGCATTGACCAAGAAAAGTGAAATGCAGATTTACATTACATGACGTAACTGGTAAAATAATATGTCCTGCTTTCGTATGACCCACGTAGAGAAGCGAGGCAGTTCTCGCTTAAAATCGACACAAAATAAATACACATTTAAATGGTTGAGAATATTCTACTATCATCGTTCTAATTTAAATATCAACTAATGTATATTTAGATTTAGTTCTGAGAAAACTTATCACTATATAGTGAGTTTTTGATTATTTTGCCGACTGCAGCTGCAAGCAGTTCACGAATTAGAAATTAGGGGGCCTATATGCGCGAACTCCATTATTTAAGCGACAGAAGTCTGTTATACGAGGGATACACTGAAACTTTAATATTTTGTAGACCAAACCAAATTAAAAAGTGATATATAAAACTAAAATGGTGTTTAAAATTACGGGATTTATTAACATGATAACTTGATGATAATGAATACATTTGTTTAAATGCTCCATAAATTGGGATGGGTTAATTATACAACTTTTTTGTTTTTTACAAAAATACTGTTGGATATGCGAGGGGCTGATTAAAATTTGAGACCAAGGGGTGTGAAGGGTCTAAAAAATGCAGAACAAAAAATTTATTTGCTAAACTAAATCGAAAATTTATGTGATATGAACTGTCAAAAAGTATTTTTGGTTACAAAATTTAGCAGAATATAAAATTAGTATACATCATATTATGCCATCCACAAACAAGATAAGAAGGGTCAAAATATAAAACAATTATTGACAAAAATGTTAAAATGAAAGTTTTTAACTATTGAAGTTGTCAAAAGCATCGATTATGAGTTTCGAAAGGGCATCCAAACGGGTTTTGAAACGTATAATACGTTAACACAATTTAATTTATATTGCTCTGTTCCTCAGAAAGCTCTAGCCTGTGCATGTGGCATTTCGAGACCACTAATTCTGATACTTTTGGTGAACTTTACCCATCCAAGTTATCACCACGTTCAACGTAGTGTTTCCCTGAAGCCGCGGTAGATGATAAATTATTTACGGGCTTATAACATTGTTTTCAGAGCTTAAAAATATTTAGAAGACACATACCGCATGAATTACTACAACACTTACCTACCAAAAACTATAAAAAACTTGTTTCGTGATACAATGCAGTACCACGAATATTAATCTACTGAAAACCTAATTTGAAAATAATGAAATAAATTATCTGATATCTTCAAGTGTTTGCATTAAGACAATTTTTTTTAACAGAACCATATTTGGTTGTTCATTATGTGATAAAATAAAACACGTAATTTCGATTAAATGTCAATTGAAGCATACAAAGTTATTTATGTATTGAGTGGTTCAAAACAAATGCGAAAATTTTGAAAAATCATGTTGTCATTATAGAATTAGTTCTCTGATATTTGTTTTATATTAGTAGTTAAATGGCAAAGTAAGAAATGATTCTAAATAATTGTTTTGACTAGCGGTTATAGTTTTTCAGTTACCGACTAATCGATTTTAGTTCTGATAAAAGTAAAATAATTTTACAAAATAATAAAATTAATACACTAAAAATAATTTTAACGGCGTAGCGGACAAAATGACTGGTTTTACCTACACAGGGTATTTTGTTTAAATTTAGCAGGGCCTCATTTATTTATATATGTACAGGGTGGTCCAACTTTTACCTGCATAAATTTTAGAATCGATAGATAATCGACAAATAATGTGAGTTTGGTTAATAAACTATGTGCCAAAAATGCTTCGTTACAAAGTTACAGGGTGTTGAAATTTAAGAAACAAATTCGAATTTTATTAATATCTTTATAACCAATTGAGATATTTCAATGAAATTTGGCTAGTGTGGAGAGGTGATCTAGCTTCATTTTTTCATGTTACAATATTATTTTTATTTCCAGCAGTGGCGTGCGTACGGCTACCGATTGCGATATTTTTAATGAAAAAACTGATATGCCACTGGTTTATCTCAAAATAGAAATTGTATCTGCAATTCTTATTCAATTTAAAAGAAAAAAGAACTTTTGGCTTTTTTTCGTATGACGCAACATTTTCGAGTAAAAAAATAAAAATCGTCTAAACCAAATGTATGGAAAATCAACATAAAAATATCATATCATTACATGTTTTAACAGATTTTACAGTGGTTTTTTTAACAGAAACTGTTCAAAATGACTATGGTCATTGTCAATACACAATTGGCATCTTCTGGTGATGCTATTAATTGCTGCCGATTGAATGTGATTGTTACGATGCAATTCATCACAAGCTTCTTGAATTTTTAAGACTAATTTTTGCGTTTTCGCACCGGCACCCTATACACATTGTCTTTTAAGTAGCCGCAAATAAAGAAATCAAGTGGAGTCAAGTCAAGCGACCTTGGGGCCAAGATATAGGTTCCTCATGATTATTTTCGACTTCTCCGGGAAAACGGCTAATCCATTGATTTCCGTAATGCTCTGTTATCTAGTTTCTCACATTCCGCCCGAAATGTGCTGGTGCTCAATCCATTTGAAACCAACCATTCGTATGTAAATGAAGTGGCACGTCATCAATTAAATCATTTAAATTATTCTGTAAAAAGTCTAAAAATAATTGTGCTGAGACCCTAGCTGGTAAAAAGAATGGTCCGAGGAGATTATTGGATATTACTCCTAGCCCCACGTTCACACTGAATTGGTGTTGAAACTTTCTCGCTCACACTTTGTATGGTTTGTGTTGTGACCAAATATGAAAGTTGTGGTAATTCGTTATACCAGTTCTTGTAAATGAAGCTTCATCAGTCCAGCAAACCTTATGCAGGAAATCTCTATCTACTTGAACTTTATTCAATAACCATTTGCCTTTAAACCTCCTCAGGCAATAAATCTTTCATCCGCCAAATTGTTTCTTCTAGGGCGCTATCTATTGTTTTTTTATGTTAAAAGTAGTATTCAAACCTCGTTCTTGAAATGTCCGATGACCTTAGTTACTAAATAGCCGCGGCATTATTATTAACACTAAAAAGAACACTTGAATGCAACCTAAATTTGTTGTGACAAAATGATTGACATTTCTGTTTTATAACCAAGTGTTAATGAAAGGTAATGTGATAATTATGCGCCTTTTACCAATTATGTATTGACAATGACGGTAGTCATTTTGAACAGTTTCTGCAAACAAAAAACCTGTAAAATCTGTTAAATATATGTGTAAATTGGACAAGAATTGCAGATATAATTTTCATTTTGAGATAAACCAATGGCGTATCTGTTTTTTCATTAAAAATGTCGCAATCGGTAGCCGTACGTACGCCACTGGTGGAAATAAAAATAATTATATTACATGAAAAAATGATGCTAGATCACCTCTCCACACTAGCCAAATTTCATTGAAATATCTCAATTGGTTATAAAGATATTAATAAAATACGATTTTTTCTTAAATTTCAACACCCTGTAACTTTGTAACGAAGCATTTTTCGCACATAGTTTATTAACCAAACTCACATTATTTGTCAATTATCTATCGATTCTGAAATTTATGCAGGTAAAAGTTGGACCACCCTGTATATTTATGTACATTATTTATATTTACGGACACAAATTTTATAATAATTTTAACCATTCGTTTGTTAACCAAGTCTTGCATTTTTAGATTTTTATTAAATAGTTCCAATGTTTACATTTTTTATAATTTGAGTTACATTTAAAATATGTTTTAATAGGAAGGAATATATTGAGCCTTTAAATCAAGCTCAAACAAAAAATACAGATCCTAGGTTCATTTATTGAAGTATATACTTAGTAGTTTTTTTTTTTTGAAAGCGCATTTACAATTTTTTTTGTCAAAATTAAACTATGGGGGTTGTTAATATTACAAATTTGTGCTTGTTAAAAATGTATTCTATCAATATCTACGTAATATTAGTAAAATTCATATGAACAAACTCTTTTTATAACATTAACAAAGAAATATATTCAATATTATAAACGGATTGTTCATATTGCCTACAATTATTTTTTCTGTGTAGAATTAATGGCAAATAGACCGGTTGTCCCAAAAAAAAAATCCCCACGCATTAGGGGTAGAACCTACGACCAAAAAGAAGACGAAAATCACTTTTCTTTGGGACACCCTATATATATTACAAAAATATTCCTATCAAACCATTTTGTTCAAAGCCGCATAACTTGTGCATTATACTGTAATCAAATCAGTATCATTTTTTTGAAACAACACCTGATAATTTTTGAAAAATCGATTAAAATAATCAAATGTTACGAATGTTACTGAAACCTATTCAACTTTCTAATAATCATTCACTTACCTATTTATATATGTTTGCAATACTCAAAGAACCTATCAGAACTGTGTTCGAAATATCCTCAGAAAATCATATCAAATATGTATAATCACTACAATAAATGCCACTATTATTTATTTAAGTCCGCACTAATACAGTTCCACTATTTCTATTTTATTCATGTAAAAACCAAATTTTAGGTATTTAAAGTTAATGAATTATATAAACAAGGTTCGGTAGCTTCATGGATATTTCACACTTTGTATGTCGTATGTTTATAACATACCTAGTTGTATATTATTATGTATTCAAAAATCTGCTTCTGCATAACATATCAAGCTTAGATACAGATAGGCCATAAAAATGTGATCTTGCATTTTAAACTATTATTATTAAGTTGAGAAAATGGAATCCTGTGCAATCTAGGGAACTTGAGAAACAATAAAACACAAGAACGCAGATATACACCGCCGTTCGTGATGAGTATTCTATATTTTGTGCGACCGATACATTTATAAAGGGAATCATATAAATCAATTCTCTCGATCATTATAGTGTTCAATGCAATTTATCAACAAATGTGTTATTCCTTTAGAAAAATTTTATTTATCGTTGTTATTTTTCAATCTTCCATTCAGTTAGGAAATACAAGTTACTTTTACCAATAATGATAGAACATGATTAGTAAAAAAGGGCATTTATCAAAGTGGATATTGTTATAATATTTATTATAGAAAGGGCATTGTACTATTCGATTACCTGCAACTGTTTATTTTAACACACTTCCTATAATAGTTAATGTGTTATTAGTTATATTTCAATCATTATATCATATGACACAAGATTCCTAAACAGTGAGGGCACTGCACTTTCTTTAGTTGTCAACGACTGAGATTTTAAAAAAGGCTGAATGTACACGTTTCAATTTTGATGCCAAAAGTAGAAGTGATCTGTTAGACGATTATTTCTTAGAGAATAGTCGAATATAGAAAAAAGCTGTTGTACTGAACAGATTAAATTCAATTATTTGCATTATTATCAGGTTTTATTTGAATTTACTGTTATTATCCTTACAATATTTTGCATAATTTGCATTTTTTATGCATTTTAGTTTTTTTTCGGCATATTTTTGTAAAAAGCTATAGTGCATATAATGAATTATATTCAGTCAAAAATTTTTACATTAATAATTGTTAAAAAATAATAATAGAACCTAAATAGCGGGGAAACCCTCCCTAATAAAAGATGGTAAAGAGACTCTTGTTATTGCAGGTATTTATAGCCTGTATTCCTAATTTATCACGACGTCCCTAGTGAGAGAACCTCTAGGAGAAACTATGTGAATTCTTTACTGATATTATTCAGTAATTGAAGAAATTAAAACAAACATTGGAAATAACTACTTTTAAATATGTATTGATGAAAGTACTGATTCTATGCGGCGTTATATTGCACATTTAATGGTGGGGGTTCTTAATAAAAAATTTCTACCAAAATCCTATCTTAATGCCTCAAAGCAACTAGAAAAAAAAAATTAGGAGAGGAATATAAGGAAGATACCTCAAAAGGCCGCTATAAAAAGTAGTATTTATAATGGACAAAGTATATATTGCATAGCTTTAAAATATAGTATAAGTTCAACGTATCTTACACATAAGCCTTTTTATGTTTTAACCCTTGATCTAATTGTCGCCGAAATTTTGTTTTTTTTTCTTATATTTGAGGTTTACTGTGTTGTCAATCTGTATAATATGGTCAAATATAGTATTTCTTATCATTTCTAAAACGGATGCAAGACATCACATTTCGGAAGTACTTCTAATAACAACAATAGAAAACAATTTGTTTGGTTAAGTATATATTTAAATAATATTTTTAAATTATTCGAAAAAAATTTCTTCAACTTTTTAGTATCCTTACAGTAATTACAATTATTCTAAATTTACCTAATATTTTTATTTAAGTATTCTTAATAGAAACCTAAATGGAACAACTACAAACATGAGTTAGACGTGAAGGCACCATATTTAAAATACGGGAGCTCCCAAGCTGCTGACGTATTAATGAAACCCAAACCTTGTGTTCCTGATTATCTACAGGATCCTAACTTGATTAATGCCCGATTTTTATCATCCTATACTTTTGGTTGTCCTGCATAGCCTCTGAACTGTTCTACCTTTTTCAAAATCATAGGTATGATTGTCAACGGATCATATTATTAGTAGATTTAAAAAAAAAACTACTATTCAAGAGATCGACACAATCGAAATTTGAAAAATGTTTATGCAGTCCTTCATTTCATGACCCCTGAACCCTAAAAATGACCTCAATTCAAAAGTTTATATATCTATATATATTATATAAAAAATTTGGAAGCACGTTCTAGGTAGCATTTTTGACCAATCAAAACAAAATTAAAAAATCGGCTAGGTCAATGTCTCGCTTGAGTTCATTGGCGGTTGAACTCGGAAAGTTAACTTGACTTGTCGTCCAGGTTATTTTATTCTTTCTGCAATTCAGTGCTTACTTGATTACTGACCTTCTTGCACTTGTGGATATATTTTTTTATGCTTTTTGAGAAACCAACATTAGAAAATCATCCTATTTTTTTTTACTGAAGGCACGCCACTGGTAATAGTAGAACATGTTGGCATTATTCCAATACAATACTTATATTTCTAAATGACAATAAACTTACGGAAACTAAAACTATATTGCCACTAAGGCATATGACTAATTATTTTTGTTTAGAAATAGTGCGATATTTTTGAACGCATTAAACATTTTATGGCTTTCAAATTGCCTTATACTAAACTTAATATTTGTTCCACTTCTACAAAACTATTATTAAGGGCAGAATTTTGCATTTTATAATTTTAAAAAATACTTTTTTGTGTGCCCTTGTATCTCTGAAACGTTTGCGGTAAGTTTTTAAACCCTACAACTCTTCAAAAGCATTGTTAACTGAGAATTACTTATTTCTGCGTATTTGCCTTTTTGCAGAAGACTATTCAAACAAGAAAACTGTATATCAGATGATGTTCCACACAATAAATTAAAATATCTTATTATAAAGCAGATTGGAAACTTCAAAAGTAAATTAGTTCTAGCTTTTGGCCAATTGAATACTATACCCTGTCTACTAGAAATACGAGGAACACAAAATCCAACTTGTGATAATATCTCCATATACAATAAATTTTATTGTTACAAAGTTTATACAGACATAAACGTTAAACCGAAATATATTCTACGATGTTCTAAGGACTCAATTTTAAATCTATTTGTTAGGAGCCCATAATCAGTTCCTTTTGCGGGGTATATACCGTCAGTTTTGAATACTAAATATTTAAGAAACCTTTTCTACATAAATGTTTTGCCAGTTATAATAAAGACACCAAATCAAACCACCATATTCTAGTTTTAATCATATAGGTATATTTAAGAAGCGAACAGTGAAATATATCTTCTACGATAACCTGAAGTATTCAATAATAATAATAGCATTTATTGTCCAATAGCAAGAAACCAATTACAGGACAAATTATCTTGATATAAAATTAAATATTGACCATAATATAAAAAAATTGATATAGCCTCCTATAAATAACGTCGTAATAACTGTAGGGAATAAAATTCAAATAATACTGAGGCCAAAGATCGGAGAAATATTAAGAAACATTTAATAAAAGCCCGCTAAAGTATTTGGCAGAACTAAAATAGTCATATCCATAAGTCAGAGGCTATTAAATCGCAAATCTAAATTAGCCAAACCACTTTAAATCTGAACATTCTGATGTGAGGCCGTGCGCGATTTATTTTTACATATAGTCATACAAATTTATTTATAAACAGAGTGAATTTATTTTAAAACGATCTTCATACAACATATAAATATACAATGTTTGTGTTTTGCATTTAAATTGTATGTTATGTTTTTATAACAAATGTTCATAGTTTTAATTCTTTATTGTGGTCGACCTAGAAATGTGATACGTTTATCATGATTAACGATGAAGATCAACACCATATTGAGCTAAATAAGTTTGAATCAAGTGAGCACGTTGAAACGGATCGGAGTAAAAACGAACATTCCAATTTGTGTTTCAGATTTCTCAAGAAAAGTATGATTTCATTTTTATATTTTGTGTTACGTGTATAACAGATAAAAAAATGTTATATTTAAATATGTAATGAGCTTTAAGTTAAAGTCCTTAGAGTCAGAGTTTAACTTTGTTTCTAGCATGGGCAAAATTCACCGAAACCAAACTACCTGATGACGAAAACGATTTTAATAGCTTAGATTTATACTACTTAAGTAAGTATTAGTTTGATATTTTATAATGCACAATTTGTTTGATTTATTTGGGTGCACAAATTGCGCAACCATTTATTTTTTAGACGACAATCAGAAATTAACCTCGTTTACTTGCTAGCCAAACAATTATTGTTTTTATTTTACATTTTGTGATATATTCTTCAATAATGAATTAATTATTTTAACGATAATGATCTAAATTTAAATGTCTATAAATATTGAAGGCTAACACTAAATCCCGCCCCTGTTTTTTATCAATAAGGATTAATAGTAATATATAATAGATTTCTGAGGTTTCGCAACGTTATACTAATTATTTACAGTTTGAAACTTATATAGAAGTAAAATATTTTAAATCACACTCGATTAAATTAAATGCATCGGTTTTTCTATTTTGTTGCTTTTTAACTAAACAACTTCCAAATATAAAGTCTTGTTACCTTATATAGCAACCGAACTCAAACAATAAAGCTTTCTTTGAGATGGAAATTCGTAGAATTAAATGAATTTCTACTTCTGGCTGTCGTTATGAATTTTGTTTCCTGTTTCTTATACTTTTAAAATCACTCGTGCTAGTATTTATAAGCACTACCGATGTTTTTCGAATTTGTTGTTTTTAACGGCCAATCACCATTGATGAGTTCTGATCAACGAAATTGAAAATAGGGTGTGTGAAACATTCCAAAAATAAAGTAACAAATAAACTCGTAAAGTAAATACGTTTTAAAAGTATATGCGACGTTGTTACAAAGATCAAAGAGGGGAAAGAAGTTTGAAAAATTTGTTAAATTTACGTTTATACAAGGTACGCCAAAGTCGATAGCCTATTAGAAGTATCTAGAGAACGGATAAAAATATATTTCTGAAACTTTAAAGACAGCAGCAGTGTATGCTGTGATTTAAGTATTGCTATTTGAACCGGGATCTAGATTTTCAACTTATTTTTACCAGTGGGCTGTTGCCAGATCGTGTGGTGCTAAAACCAACTTTGAAATTTCAAATGAAACACTTTATTTATTATTGGATTGTCGGATTCTACGTGTGATCCTTAGCATATTTGCTTTAAGATGCCCTATATAGCTCTTAGTATTCTTGATATATGAATTAATTTGGAATTTTGCACAAAATTGCTTCACTAAACAACGAAATTTGGCCAAGTCGAAAAGCAGTTTTCCTTTCGAATAAAAGTAAGTACAAACTGTCTTATGGTATCTCCACAACACAAGAGACGAATTGAAGTCGAAACAGAAAGAAACGCAAAGTTGTCTGCTCTAAGGACTTGGGTTCTCAACAAACAATAATTAATTTAGGAAAAAGAATCAGGTTCCTTTCAATAATCCAATGTTTCTACGAGAAACTTTTATTTAGGAAACTTTTTCATTTAGGGATAGGAACATGGCATGTCATATGAAAGGGAATTTGAATGTCTTTATTCAGAATATTTTATAATATACAGGGTGTTCAATTTGAGAAAATTGACTTAGGTATGTCTATTTTTACTAGTAGAGAACCTTATGATGAATCTGTCAAAATAGTTGATTTTTATAAGATATTCTTCACCTATCGTTGAAATTTCCACAGTCTGCCTATTCAGGTGACCAAATGGTGAATATTTTTCACAGACCTGTTTTGGTACAAAAAAATTCAAAATACATTATTTATATAAAAACAGTTGAAGATAGGTGTAGGGAAGTGTTAAGACAATATACTCCAAAACAGATAAGAAATCAACCTGTATATTTATGTTGAATTACTATTTCATTTATCGGAATCTACGTATATGGTGAAATGCCTTTATCAATAATTGTATAACCCTTTCAAAAAGACTGCAATACGCACAGGTAGAACATTTAAGCCATAAAAAGGTTGCTGATCAAAGCATAAACTATGAAGGATACTTCAACGTTTTCCTTTTATGCCTTGCTACCTACGCTATAATATAATATAATTGAAGTTGGCAAAAAGTTGAATAGCCAAATTATAATAAAACCAAAATTTTATATTACTTTACAAGACACATTGAATTCATTAAATCTTAATAAAGAAAACTCAAATTTAATTTTGTTATCTTGTTTTCGTTTCACCTGAAGTTTTTTCAATACAGGTTGTCCTAAAACAGAAAGTGATTGTAGCATATAAATTCTTTGATTCAAAAGAAGATTAATATTATATCTAAATTTTTCACTGCTACTATCCAACTCATGTATGATTGGCAATCTCTACAGAAGATTTCAGTGTATCTATTAGAATATCAGGGATCTTAACACGAAAATTCATAAATTTGGTTCTTATGTCAGAGACGTTTATACCGCAATTTTAGAAATATTTGCGGATTAACTGAAAGTTTATTCGTTTTGGCTTGTCATCAATCTTTGTAATTACTGTATAGCCGTTGTGGTTCATCCCTGTCCTTGATTTCCATTTAAACAAAAGCAGAAGCGCAAAAAGTCTAATCTAAGACGACAATGTCCTGTAAGAAATCCTGAGATCCAAACAGACTTTGGATCTTTCATGATTGAAGTTTCCAAAGAATTTCTTGAAGTGTATCGGTCCAGGAAGATTAACCTTCAAACGCTGTATTTTGGGATGCGAACGGAATAAAATTCCTCGATACCTCCAAAAAGTAAACACCAACAGCGACTATTCTGAGAGCAGGAACGTCATAATTTGTTACGTCCAAGCTGCAGAAGTTTTTGAGGAAAATCACAATGAAATTCATAGAAAATGACACACAAAGATATCGAACCCTTTTTTTTAGTTGTCATTATATTATGATGGTGATTAAAAATGCATATTTCTGCTTCGACCAAAGCGCCACTAACGATTTAAAAAACACAGTCGCGTAGTAAATCATTTACGTCTATTAACTTCTAACAACAACTAACACCCTTAGCTTCATTGAGAGGTTGTTTCTCTAGTAAAGCACAGTATACTTCTCAAAACAAAGTCCTGCTATTTAATTTAAAATAGAAAATACTAATCAAAATTGTGTATTGTTTTAGATCAGTCTGTATACGATAGGAAAACTTAAACAAAGAATTTTAAATTAAAATCGCACACCTGCGATAGCCGTATCTTTTTTTCCAAAACTTTTAATACATTTTTCGTGTCTCCAAACATAAAAAAGCTAAATAAATAAAATAGCAAAAATAACTTCATTTAACTTGTGAAAGCTCTCTTTATGTTAGTGGATGTCGAGAGTGTACCTTATGAGACCCCAACAGAAAAGGCAACTTTTTCGACAAAAGTTTTGAGAACATAATATAGAAATAATATACTTTACTATACTATGCTTTCCGCTATACACTTTGGTTAACAAATACAATGCAGAACTGAAAATCACCTTTATGACATGAGCTTTTAGCGTAAATCTTACAACTTTATTTACGTTTGGAGATAAAGAATAGTTACTTGATTAAAAATATTATGTGCTTGCCGGCAACAAATGTGGTTGAGGTTTTAGTGCCAGGCTGCCTATTGTAGTTCGCTGGTGCCGACGTTTTTCCTTGAACTCCAACTTGGCACACCCCTTTAGTTCTTAAAAGAACTCGTGTGGATTGTTGTTTTTCCAGCCACACGAAGCCACCTATGGTGACTTGCTGGAGTAGTTAAGTTTTCCTAACCTATATCCCAAACGACAGGGTTAGTCTTCGTACGGGATTGGCGAGCGACACCGAGGCATTTAAAGCTTCGAATAGCGGCGCAAAGTTGACACTGGTTCCTTCTACCCTCTGATGTAACTTGTCTCTAGCCTTTCCCCACCCTCATCTGCGCCTTGAAGTGCATCAGGGTCCCTTAGCTTTAGGTTATATTATTATATTTTAGGTTAGGTTAGTTTATTTTCGACCACGCCGAGTTACTCTTATGTAGAGTGTTTAGGGTTGTCCTTTTTGCAAATTTTTCTTAACTTATCTAGACAATGGACAACCCAACCACAAATGAACATGCCTCATCAGATAAGTTGAAATTCCATCAGAGGTATTACTGTCGTGGTGAACCTTCTGAGATGGATAAGGTTTGTCCCCTATGTGAGCTCCCCTTTAAAAACCGAAGGCACTACTAAACTAAACTATGATCTTGAAGGTAAGATCTAATGCAGTGCATTGGATGGCCCCAGCTCCAACGCGGGGTAAGAATGCTTCAGATACACAACGATAATGCTGGTTTTTGCTTAGTATCAATCAAGTTCGTTTTCAGTTAAACTAAATTATCAGACATTCTGTACATGAAAAATAAATAAAATAAAATAGAATCTAATTAAACTAGGCCCATCGCGCAAACTGTTTATAACTTCATAATAAAATTTTACATTTTCTATTAAAAAGGCATTAAAATATCGTAGGCATTCTTAAAATTTTCAAACGAATAAATTTTCGATGGAAAACCAAATCAGTTAAAGTCATTTCAGGTAGCAATATAAAGCTAGAAGCCGAACTTTGCATGCATGCCACTTATAGCCCAAATGATAGGCTAATTAAAGATATTGGGGAGATTTTGACACCCTTATTTGTTTTCACGTATTAATTAGCGATGTAAAAACCATATAATGAAGTGTTTATAGTGTTAGTACATAATAGTTAAATTTTAGTTATGTAAATTGCAAAACTTCAAGAAAAAAGCGCTACATTACACATCGTGCTGTGCATAAGCCTCTAACTTATATGAGCCTCCCATTAACTTCATCATATCGTTAACCCTACTACTCTACACCTCAGTAGCCATGGCAACAGGTTGCGTTTGAGATCGAGGGAAAATGCTTCCGTTAGAGCAGCTTCAATTTAGCTTATATACAAATATATATTTTTTTGCACTTATTAGACGTATGAAAAATGAATTTGCTGTCGCTTTGATTTTCATGTTTTCATTGGCAACATTTATTAGAAGACAAAAATTATGCAGGACAGGAAGAAAAAACACCATACTGCTAAAAATTGAAACATTGAATAAGGTAAAATCAAAAAATCATTTTCCAACTTGATAGGGTTGAGCATGGAACACTTTTGAACATACAAAGAACCTTGGGAATAGATGGCAGAAGGCAGTGGTCCGAATCGATGGAAGACTAACCAATGAATATTGCATTCAACGAGGCGTCAGACAGGGATGCATCCTCTCCTCGCTGTTGTTCAGCATCTACTCGGCTTTGCAAAATAAAGACCTTGGAGTGAAGATTAACGGTGAAGTTATTAATAACATTCGATATGCCGACGAAACAGTCATCTTGTGCGATAGTATCCAGGGCCTTCAAGAGTTGTTGGATAGTGTAATCACAGCAGGAAGAGAAATGGGTTTGAAAATAAATGTCAGTAAGAGAAAATGAATGATATTCAGTCGCCAACGGCACACCGATACTTCCCTGCAGATAGACCAATAAAAAATTGAGAGATTTACCCAATTCAAATACCTTGGTTGTTATATCACAGAACATCAGTACCCTGATAAAGTGCAGAATTGAGACAGCTCGCACAACTTTTCTGAGAATAATAATAATAATAATAATAATAATAAAGTGGCTTTATTAAACACATATTACATCGATATTACATATTATTGTGTTTATAAAGGCGAAGTCTAGCATAAATGCTACTCAACTCAACCTTAGAAAAAATTAAACAGTAAATTCTAAAAATTAATACAAAAATATTATTGTATAACATAACAAAATTGACCAAATGAAATTTAGGCATTAATTAAATGTTAACACGTAATTATATTTTAATTACATTGAAAGATTGACAAAATTAACTAATCCAGAGTAATTAGTATTATTGTGAAGCAAGAAAAAAATCACGACATTTTCTACGGAAAACATACAAACTTAGATGTTTGAAATCGTTAGGCACAGAGTTATATACAGTTGAAGCATTATAACTAAAAGATCTCTTAAACATGGCGGTACGGAATCTCGGAAGACATAATTTTGTGCTATCTCTGATATTAACATTATGCAAATTGTGCCTGAACTGCAGTTTATTTCGAAGATATGGAGGATTAGAAGAACCAAGAAGACGAAAAATGAAAACTGAGTAATGGTATTTAACACTTGTTTCGATACGCAACCATTTCAGTTCGTTAATCTTGCAGGAAACACGATCAAACTTTCTGAGACCAAAAACATACCTACAACACGTATTTTGAATTTTTTGAAGTCGATTTTGCGTGAACTTGTCTAGGCAAGGGAAGTAGCAAATGTTGGCGTAGTTTATTATTGATAGTACTAGAGACTCACACAATTTTTTTCTTAATTTAAAGTTTATCAAACTAATATTAGAGTACAGTAGTCTTAATACCATATAGAATGAAATCATTTTTCGCTAACGACAACTTATTAAATCTTAAATTACGTCAAAAAATGATCAAATTTTATATTTGGTCCATGTTGTTGTATCGAGCTGAGACTTTAAAGGCTGCTACAATCAATCGTCTAGAAGTACTTGAGATGTGGTTGCACAACAAAATGATCCAAATACCTTGGACCGCCACGCAGACCAACGAATAGAGCAAATGCCGTTCGTGAATTATTTGACACTATTAAAATACGAAAGATATCATACCTGGAACATGTTCTTAGAGGAGACCGATACAAGGTGCTCCAGCTTATAATGAAGTGCTTCAGAACAGTTTTTTCCGTTTCTGAATTAGTCCTGGAGTGCTTACAAACGGATTGCTGTGGCTTTCACAAACATTGCATTATATTGGAGTTAGCCAAAACGTAAACCTAAATTTGTTGAAAATGAAGGAAATTCTGCAGTAACAATTAATTGGTAAACATTTTAAATGTCTTAAAATAATTATTTCAACTTTTGATTGATTTCTTAACTTTCGTGTTTGTCTTATTACAAATGTCACCCCATAAACTTTATCCCAACTTCTGCCGATTAATATCTAGATTTTAGCACGACTCTCGTCCAATGGTTGTTGAGGGATTTACTTCTGACACATTTTCAGTCTTATCTCTAATTCTGTACGTGTATGATAATAGCATTTTAGATGTCCGTTGTTGCAGGAGTTCTTATAGGGCATGAAATAACTCTCTAATTAACACTGTAGTTGAGCATAAGATTTTGGATAAGAGATTACTTTTTCATTTACATTTTAATGCAGAGACTCCTTGCTAGGGATAGACGATAGTTCAACGAACGAATCATTACCTCACACGAAATAGGTATTGCAGTTTTCTTTTTTTGTTTGATAATATTTTGGAAAATTTTTAGCGGATAAAATATGCATAATGCTTCTTCTTCTGAGTTTTTGAACTGTAGCACTCTTACGCGATGTGTCCCTGTATAAAATAGTATGCACGTTGCGAGTCGCTTTCAATTAATTTGGTTTTACATAATTTCGTATTGTTTTTCATAACATAAAGGCAATAATGTACTCATTGAATATCATAAAAACTCTGCTGAAATACCATCATCAAATAATGTTCTGCATATACTTTTCCTCAATGTATAAAACGAGAATTGTTGAAAATTCTACTCTATGTTTACGCTATTCAGACAAAATTGTTAAATACAAACGGTATTCAGCAATTTTTGTTTGCTCCTATTTCGCGAATGAGTTTTGCAATTGCTAACTCCAACTCCTCCATTTGGATTATTAAAGAAACTACAATTTACGTAATAGTAAAAATAAGGTACAATTTTATTTCATATAAGTGCATTTCGGATTTAATTTGAGTTACGTACTAATAGAACATGTGGGGTCAAACTTATTTGATTCAAGATAATAACTGAAGGTGATTACTTTAACTTATTTATTTTATTTTCTCATCTGCAAATACTTATCCATCAAAGTAATACAAAAATATCATTTTGAAGATTTTACATTGAGGTAAAGTAATCAATATGTCTAAATCTGGTTTCTAAAATATAAAAGTAACATTTAAAACAATAATAAAAATTTTCGAAAAATTTATATTAATAATAATTAATAATAAAAATGTTCAGCTGTTATAATCTGCTTCATTTCAAGTTGATATATTTGAATAATTAGAAGAGATAAGGACATGCGGTTTTTAGAAAAGTAAAGACATATTATTTGTAATTAAAGTCATTAGATTCGATTTTTTAAATTTAGTCGCCACTGAAATTGACAGGGTGTAAACAAAACTACTGACTTTTTGCATTAAAAGAAATAAGAAGTCGTCCATGTTGAAGTCGAGTGGAATGATATAATCAGGAAATGAAAGTCAACCTCCACGAAACAAATTTAATAGATTTCTTTATAAATTCTTATTTAAACCACACATGTTTCGCACCAGGCCCCATCCTCAGTGGTTAGTAACGTTACGACAAGCTATGTTGCATTATGTTTTAAAATTATGTCTATATTGTAAGGAGAAAAGTATTAATATATCCAGAGAGATTTGTAGATACTTAAAACAAAAAATTGATATTAAATTTTTGTTTGTTAGCAATAATCACACATGAATTGTATCCAAAACTGAAAAATCTTTTGTTACTTAACTTTTCCTCGAAAATATAAAATTATAAATAAAAAACATTATAGCATAAGCTGTTCATAGCATTCTATTTTCTGTGTCTGTGAGTTTAAGTTAAAAAAAACGAAAGTAGAGGCAACCACTTTACTTCGTAGCTAGAGTTAAATTGAGTTTAAATTATCGTTCGTTTGCCAAAAACTTATTTGCTGAAATAAACACAAAACTGTTGATGTGACTAGGATATGATTATAGGACCATGACCTACAATCTACAAGTATGTATACATTGAAATTTCTGCAATATACAGGTATGCATTCTGAATAGAAACAAGCAAAATAATCATATGAAAACATTATCTTCAAAATTAAAGCTATTAAAGAAGTTAAATGACGATATAAAAAATAAAAAAATATATAACGTAATACCAACCTTTTTATTTTTGCAAAACCGCACGGTTCTCTTGGTTGAGTGTTTGTTTTTGTAATTATAATATGCCAAATTGACAGGCATTAGCCGCACGCTTATGGTTAAGTTAAGTTCGGACGTATCGCTCGGGATTATCGTTTGTTTTCATGTGTTCCAATTTGGGATGGTCATACTATATTATAAATTAAATAAATTATAACTATTGTTAGGTACATAATTTATATTTAATAGATGGAAGTAGATGTCAAATTGTCTCGCTTGTTTTCGAATAATAATGGCTGCACTGAATACATAAATCTATGTCTCAATAATGGGTTTATCGCCAACATTAGGAGGGCTTTAGAAAGCTCTTATGTGATCGACACTGATAAATGATATTAATGAGATTTTGTCAAATGACCCGCACCGCCCTTATATCAACAAGCTGAAAAGCTAAATTTGTACACTTGTCAATTGTCAATGAAGTAAAAACCATTGGAAAGTATTGAAATCTGTACAGGTGGTCACAAATGCGTGCCCACCCGCATATTCCTTGAATGAAAGCCAAAGTTGTCGTTTTTGGAATAGAAACTTTATTAAGTGTGAGTTATTGGTGAGTGTCAAAGTAAGCAAGGAACTACGGCATTGCAAATTGTTTTACGAAAAATATCGATAGAGTAAACCTGAAGAATATATTTTTGTGTTGATAAGCATTTTCTCTTATTCTTTGGCAATAATATTAAACAAAAGAAAAATGTTGCTCTGAAGGAATGAAAAGTGCTACTTTCTTCTAATATTTGATGATCGAAAACATATTTCTTGAAGAGGATACTGCCATGCCTAGGCATTTCTCTCGCTAGGAAGGAAAATAATTTCAAATTAAATTACAAAGATCATGTACAGGAAATACAAATGCAAATATTTTGAACTGCTTACTTATTTATTACCAATATATATAGTACAATATTGAAGATTAGTAGAATTTTCAGCAGAAGATCCAACAACACTATCACTCTTTGAATATGATACTCGTATTTTAGTTTGGGATTCTACGTAAGATTCTAGACACGTTTAATGTATCATACATTAAACGTGTCTACGTACGTACGTGTCTTACGTAGAATCCCAAATACATTAAACGTGTCTAGAGTCTTACGTAGGAATCCCAAACTAAAATAATATATTCAACGAACCATCAATGTACAGTTAAAGTAAAAAATATACAAACAAAAAATCACACAGAAACATCATATTGTGAAGCTCCCAAAATTGAACTCAAAAGTCTGAAAAATTAAAATAATAACAACATAAAATATGTACAAATTCAAAAAAATGTTAGTCAAAAGGTGATTAAAAATATTGGGAACTTAGGGATCATGTCAAAGTGGATTCAATAAATAAGTGTTCATGAATTATTTTCTTAAATAAATATACTATAGATTTTCTAAATTTGAAAAGAAAATGATCGCTGAAAAATGGCAGTTCTGTGGGGCTTAGGAAAGAAAGAAGATTTCTCAATTTCAAAATAGCCCTGGCTAATAAATTTGCTCTAACACGCCTTTACAGTAAAAGTCATAAATACCGCTATTTCTAAGATATCATAAGTGATTCTAGTTGTCGACTATTGCGATTTCCACTTCACTTACATTTTCATGTTATTTATTTCCATCTTATAGAAATTGAGTCCATGGAAAACTATTACAATATGCCTGGTTAGGTTCAATATGTTAGAAATATCAGTCTGCTTTTCCATTATGTTCACTGACTTTTTTTTCCTCGAGCAAATTTCATTTCTACGCTTTAAAAATATCGGATGTTTGCCATTTGAAAAGCAAATCGCAGATATATCAATTTGAATAAATCCTGAATAAATCTTATCCTACATCAATCCCTCTCACAGAGGACATGTTTTTTTTTCTCTGCGTATAAGAGAAATAGTTGGAATAAAATTAAATATGTCAAAGTATCATTTCACATTGATTTAAATCAATAAACGTATTATTTTTATATTTTATTGTCAATCAAAGTATTAGTCTAGCTTTTTTGGGGAGATATAGTAGGTATAGTTGTTTTCACGAAAAATTGTTTTGGCTTATCAACTGTAATAAACTACCTGGTTTAATCCTATTGTGTAGAAGGATACCAAACGCCGAAAACTATGCCAATTTTTGCGATAACAGATTACCAACTCTTCTGGAAGAAGTTCCTTTAGTACAGCGGCCAAATATTGTATTTCAACATGATGGTGCATCTGCGCGTTATTCTCGAAATGTTTGAGAGATATTAACTCGACGTTTTCTCAACCAATGGATCGATCGTGGAGGACCTATTTCTTGGCCTCCTAGCTCCCCGGATCTCAACCCAATAGACTTTTGGCTTTGGGATTAACTGAAAAACACGGATAACCATGTCCTACCCAACAGTGAAGATGATGTTATTGTTCGCATTTAGCACAAATTACAAACGAAACAATAGGCCGTGTAGAAAACAATTATTGAATAAAATAGTGAGGATTTCGAATTTATGATAAGCATTCTTGGGTTTTATGATGGGCAATATCGGAATACAACTTAGTCAAAACCATTTATCCTGAAATCCACTATACAGAACATATTTTGTATAAATAAAAGCTCTCCTAATAAAAGGGAAATCAGAGTCGAGAATCCAAATCCCTTTATCTGTATAGACCAAACGGCTACTGTATTGAAAATGTCAAATCCATTAAAAGTTTTTATAGCGCTTTTACACCGAATGCGTCTATTTTAATGCGAACGAACACAATGTATGATGTAGACTGCTATCTATTATATCAGTGAAATGCTAGAGTACAGCAATAAAATTGAAAAAAGCTCGTAAAATCAGTGCTGTCATCAACAAATAGGTATCAAACGCGAAAAAACCATACCTAGAGAAAAATGTTAGATATTACATAAACAGATAGATAAGAATAGAGGCTGAAGATAAGTGACCATCGCATCGTAACCATGCCACATTATAGGAAGTCCCATCTTCTTTAGACCACAGAATGTCGTTGGTACATCTTCCATCTCTGACTTTAGCTCGCTGGATCTTAAAAAGAACAAGAGGTAAAGTATATATTTTGGACACCATTCGAACATGATAAGTCTAGATTTTCACCTGAAGTTGTAGTTCTCTCCTAAACAGCATCCATTGATCTCTGCTGGCAAACTAAACTTTATAAGGCAGATCATAATTTGGCATTATCAGAGTAATTTCAATATCAAACACCAGTCTGCTTTAGTGCTCTGTTATTATGTTAATGTGGTTCACCTATTTTCTTTCTCCAAAATTACAGGAAGTCGAGTTAAATGCAGAAGCTTTTCCATAGCGGGATGGTGAATAATCTATCGGAATTAGCTAGATGGTTTTTTTTGGACATTCGTTGAAATCAGCAGTATCTCCGTACAATGATTGGTCTGTAATTCTTTCATAACTTGATTTGTCATAAAAAAGGGGAGAATCCTTACCCTGTTGACAGCCTCTGTAGGATCTGTTCCATCCTATGGAGATGAATAACACTACCTACTGATTATGTAGATTCATGTAATGAAGCAAATTAAGCCACCACAGTTCCCTAATTGTTTAAGTGTTAATTATCGCGACTGATACGTGTTTTGTTCAATACTATTAGTTTTCATCATCCTGTATGCTTCGCACTATTGACGACACCCTATTTTGGAGTAAAGTGGCTGTGGCAAAGAGAGAGAAGAGACAAGTTGAGGAACGTAAAAAACTGTTTGTCATGTGTTTTATCATTCTTTTAGTACAATCAACTGTTAGGGTTGTTTCCAATCTACCGAATTTTGCCCAACTTCAATGATAAAGTTGCTGATGCTAAATTTTCAGTTCGAATTTATCATGTTTTTAAGAAAAATCGTATCATTTACCGGAAGCCCTAACCCAAGCAAAAACAAAGTAGGTATAGGTATAAAAAAAATATTTCTGTACCATGTAATTCTCAAAAGGAGATTTATATGATCATCCATTGTTCTTTTCTCTGAGGCTGACTTTAAGGGGCAAAGTATGGTAAATAAGGGTGGTTGAGTATAAATAATCTGCTTCTTTCTATTTCTAACAGCAAAAAAATACATGCTCTCATATAAATGAGATATTTATACAGGTAAAAGTTAGAAGAGTACAATAGAATGCTATAAAAGCAAAATTCTAAACTATATTGAAATTTGGGTTTGTTTTAAATGTGGATCATCCAGACATCATAATTAATGCGACAAATCAGGAAATATATACCGGGTGTTCCAAAAACTTACTGCCAAAAAGTTATACAATTACACTATTACAATTAAATTATATCTGAGATCTGAGTGAGAGTTCTATCACATCAGTTCAACGAAACCGAGTTGCTACAAGAAATGTACTATTTTATTATTTTTAGCACGTTCACAATACTTTCCCTGTCCGGGAAAGTACAATTCTTAGACATAAATATTAAGAAAGAATCAAAGATTGCAAACTTATGGTTAAACATATAACCCGAATCAAACGTTATCAGTAGGAAAGTTTTCTGTATATTTAAAAGAACAAGGAAATTCTATAATTTACAAAACAATATAACTGGTGTGAAGACTTTCAAGTTTTGTTAACGAGTTTTTAATTGATTTATTAAGGAGTAATCTGTGTATAACAACACGGTCCTAGTGGAGAACAGAAGTTTTGACGAGAGGTCGAAATCGACCAAACGATTCTGGGTTATCGATTTTATACTGCGCACTGTACTTTTATTTTCATAACGAAATAGCTATTTTAAACTAAATGTAACCATAAATATTTTTATGTGGCAATAACAAACACTTAAGTACCTTTTGCTACGTAAAATATTGATTCAATTTTTAAAGTTTTGCAACTCATAACTTTCCTGTGATGATGTACTATAAAATAAACTTCAATTACCTAACGGTATTGCATTGGATATTATTAACGTTTTCTAGACTTCGTACCTTTGTTTGTTGTTGTTTCTAATAAATAAAATATTTTTTTATATTTATATTTATTCACTTAAACCTCAAGCCAATCTTATGATTAGATAGAGTCGTCATTACAAACAATATAAATTTTGATTACAATGCAATAAACGAATAAACAAAACCTACAATACATAATAAAGAACACATATCACTATTTAAATGTAAATAACCTGACAAATAATATGCACAAAAAAAGAATAAAAACAAACCCAAGCACTGTTAGCTTAAGCAAAGATTTTAATCTTTGGCTTAAGAATTAAAGATATACAGTTAAAACCTTTGTTATTTTATACTTTGCGCGATAAGAAATTGGAGATCTGCACCTATATTCTTCTCAAAAGTAGTAGTCGACTATAAACCGCGCCGATCGATTATTAAAAATAATTTTCGTAAATTTAAAGGTGAAATGTGCCTAATTTTGAGGAATTTTGTGACAATTATTGTATTATGCACTGAAATTGGAGAGGAGGGCCGTCAACGCACGAAAAGAAAAAAACCAAGGTAGGCTTTCCAATTTTCACGAATTTTCAAAAATGAAAATACAGTCCACAAAAATAAACAAAAAGAAAGTTATCTAAAATTTAGCAAAAACCACCCCGCTCCAGTAACACTTGTCAATCAAATAATTTTTGATTTGATTTATTTTGAATATACAGTCGACGCTGATTATAGTGAAATTCTATATAGTGAAAAATATATTTTAATAAAATTTAATGTAAAAAGCCCTCTTTGGCAACCCTGGTGTTGCAATCTGGCAACTGACAGCTCTATGGTAAAGTTGGACATTTTTGAGGTGATCTTCTTCTTCTTCATTCAATATTGCCTTCACCATTAAGTATTTAGCCATTATCCTTGTTTTACTGTTCTTGACGGACGCACAGTGAAGTGCTGCGGAGTCTCAGTTCCAGTCCTCTGCCTCAACGTTGTCCTGTCACTTCTTCGGACCAGATTGTCTGATTGCGTGTTTCAATTATGTTCAAGTTTATTAATTTATAGGAAATATGTTAGTTTATAGATAGTTTAAGAAAAACACACACAACACAAAAGACAGTACCACCAACAAACTCAGAAGAACTCTGCAACGAAATATCAGTGTTATCAGAGGAAGACCTTATTTTGAAACAAATAATTGGTTAATCTTTTGAAAGGTTCGAATTTCAGATTTCGGAGAAGAGATTTACTGATATAGGAGTCCTAACTCCTGCTTTAGAAAGCTCAGTGTAGAGATCGTGTTGGTTGTTCGCACATTCAAAAAGAATGTTTTGAGGTTATACATACCCAGAATGTTTTGACATACGAGCGCTATTTGTGTTGTTTGCAGTAACTTAAAAGATTCTTCTCGGCCCAAAAATGAAATTTAATGGTGAACATTTTCTTGCGATTATTTTTTACAACTTTCGATGTGGATTAACTCAGCAACAGTGCATGGATGAAGTTAACTCAATTTTTGGCGATGAAGCTCCATCAAGGACCAGTGTTTATCGATGGTATGGTGAATTCAATCGTGATCGTAGTTCACTCCAAGAATAATTTCGTGAAGGTCGTCAAAAATCAGTTGTTGTTCCGCAAACCATTGATGATGTGCGCGAACTGATATGAATGATATGAAGATCGTCATGTGACCTATCAAGAGATTGAGACAACCTTAGGTATTAGTGGGACCAGCATACATTCAATATTGCATAAACATTTGACTGTCAAAAAAAATTGTTCGCGTTGGATCCCACACAATTTGTCAATCGCTCAAAAAAAGGCTGGTGTCGATTGGTCGAAAGAAATGCTCAAAAATACGATCGCGGTGCTTTGCAACACGTCTATGACATTGTGACAGATGATGAATCGTGGATTTTCGCATATGAGGGTGAAAGTAAACAGCAGTCGACTGTATGGGTGTTTCAAGATGAGCCAAATCCAACAAAAGTTGTTCGCGCACGAAGCACTTCCAAGCAAATGGGCGCCTGCTTTTTCGGACAAACTGGACATGTCGCAACCGTACGACTAGAACAACGCAGAACAGTCAATTCTGAGTGGTACACAACCATTTGTTTGCCAGTTGCTTCAAAGAAATCAGGAAAATCAACCGCCGAAGACGGATCACCACTTCACACATCGGCTCAAATAACTGCATTTTTGAGCACCCAAAACATCGATTTGGTGAGTCATCTGCCGTATAGTCCTGACTTGGCACCGAATGCCTTCTTTTTATTCCCGTACGTAAAAAACAAACTGAGAGGTTAACGTTTTTCGACACCAGTAGAAGCGGTTGCTGCATTCAGAATGCATGTTTTGGAGATACCTCAATCAGAGTTACAAAAGTGCTTCGACAATTGGTCCAAACGCATGCAAAAGTGTATAGATCTTCATGGGGAATATTTTGAAAAACAATAAAGTGATTTTCGATGATCAATATTTGTTTTTGTCCTGTAATCTGCTAGAAGCAAAAAACAGAAATAAATATCTTATACCAGAAAGATACAAATACCAATCATTCTGAATAATGACTCACACTGCAGTAACATGTCTATGTCTTTCTAAGCCTGGTCTATAAACTATAATTTCACTGGCTATTATACTTCCCTTGGTATAATTGTGCCTTCTATACAAACAACTCCATCTTTACGCTTGAACAGGGAAACTTCCTTCTCTATTGCAAACATACCCGAGAAACTACGGAAATTAAGTGTGACTTCATGTGAATTTAAAGCGGGAGTGCAGATTGATATTTATGTTTTATGCCGCAAAAACTAAGCTTCTCTACAACATTTCGATCCTTTCGATATGTTTTTCTTTGTCTCTATCATTATTTGTATTTTACTTTCCCGCACAGGATTCTGTTTCGTTACACAGGTCATATATTTGTTATTATATTATAACTTGTAGGGAAAGTTTTGGGGCAACGCAACCGATTTTGAAATTCCTGCAACCGCTGTCCTTCCAGGACTCATCCTGTTTAGTCCCTTGGCGCGCAAATATTCAATTTATTTGAAATATATTGCGCCTAAGTGGGAATATAGTTGCTAAAAAAACGCTAGCACAGCAGAAAATCCAGTTTAATTTTGTCGAGTTTGCTGATAATACCATACAAGCACAAAAAATGTTCAATTAATGGCAATATATTTATTTTTTTCGGCTGGACACATCGGTGAAAGAGAGCTCTCATTAATTTCTCCCACAACCACTGCTGAAATCTAGATTAACTTTTTGTTTATTTATTTATTTTTTTGGATCGCACACAAAATCTGAACGAATGAATCAAACAAACAGACAGCTATAGAGCGGTGTGAGGCTCCAGCTAGGATTTTTTGCGATCTCGTTTGTGTGAATTATGAAATTTCATTGGCTGGTTTGTCTCTCTGTCGAGCGTTACTATGGCGCGCTATCGCGATCACGGTAATGTATCTGAAAGACCCCCAGGTCCACGACAACCGTCGAATAAGGTCTCCGAAGTGTGTGTGGTTTTTAATTTTAGACAGTTGATAAATAAATACTAGAAGTCGCACCATACATTTTCTGTACAACAGCGTACACACTGACCGGTCACCACTGATGAATCGTCGATCGACGAAACCGTCTTCAGATCAGATATGCAATTGTATACTAATAATAAAAGCATGAATAAATTCATTATAAAAAACATGTATTACATTTCAAATGCATATTTGACCAAAAGCGCATAGATGTAAACCAAATGAAATTATAGCGCCTGTAGGAAGTAATTTAACTAAAACCAAAATTTCCATTTTACACAGACTCAAATTTTGTTGTCCCAGTATTAATTTGAATGCAAAATGTAGCCGTCCCACCGTGTAAATTGTATTCATAATAACCTGGATACTCTCTCACGTGTAATATAGATGCATCAAAAGCGTAGGAATATAGGGGGATAAACTAAATATTAAATTTTACAAAATCTCATTCAACAAGTTTTTTTGGCAAAGCATCCTGATATCCAGAGAGTTGTTACTGCTTCTCTCAGTAGTGTGCTTTAACTCCACTAAAGCTTGCTTCTGTCATCTAGGTGGTTGTTTCTCCCAAAAATATTCTACGCTGTAGATTATTTCTTGCCAGGTCAATGAGCCTATGCTATGGCGAACACGATCTGGGCATTTAACCCGATGACGTTTAGTCGAGCTGAATTCCTTCGCTTTTCACACGAAACTAGGTACACCGACTGCTATCCTTCTTTGTAGATTTCAATCTGATCTATTGTAGATCAAAGCTACCTAAATTATATATGTAGTCTGATGTAAAAGGTGCTGTGCTTCTTCTGTAGACCATAAAATTGTGCTACGTAATCCTGGCCATGGAGGTTAGTTCAAAATTGATGAGAATCATTAAGTAATTCGAGCTACGGCTGCGCAGGAACAGAATACATGTTCCAGAATCAATATCCAGGCACAAGCAGCATTAGGAATCTTCCAACAAGCATCATTATCCAGAGATGATGATTCAAACAACAGTGACCAATGTATGGTCATTGGGGATGAGATGTACTTGTGTTCAACGCTCTGCCTCGCTCTTCATTTGGATGAATTAATTAATAAAAACCTTCAAATGTAGCAAACTAGGATGGTCTTGGAAAAATTCCTTAACTTTTGTCATCATGCAGGTATTACTATGGTCCTCTCTTGCCATAGAATTGGCTGTTTGATTCCTCTCTAAATTTGAGTAACCAGATCAGAGTCAGATTATTGTTTCTACAATATTCTTGATCTAATGCTTGAAGAAGAGTAAACCAAGATAAACCTTTAACAGAAATATTAGATTATAATGTATCGATTCCAAACTTTCTTATAACTGCAATCAAAAAATATTTGCCTACAAGTAGCTTTTCTTAAATTTATTAGAATGTACCACTGATGATGAAACTAGCAAGTCCTTATATTAATTTGCCTGCCTAGGGAAAATGATACCTACACCCTTGGATGGATGAACTTGCCCGCAGTGCATCAAATAATCTAACTAGTCCCTATAATAGAATATGCATCAGATAAATATCTGGTCGTAATGCTGAATGGTCTTTTACTAATTAACCTTTGTTTTTTTTTAATTATGCCATTTTATATTTTCATATTTTAACGGCGAGAGACTAATCATTGTGACCACAAACCAAAATTAATACAAATTGGATTTCTATTAAGCTAATGAACACAGGCTTGGCTTTCATTTTATACCGTTTTTGTTTTTTTTTTATTTTCTAAACATAATAAGTAATTATTATAATAGTACGTACTATGAAAAGTTGTAACAAAGAATTATTTTTTCCTTACTTATATTTTGCAAATTTGACTATATATACGGTGCATAACGGGTACCATAATCAGATGTAAATAAAATGATAATAAATTGAATTGTTTCTTGGGTTGTTCCACAATTCCTTCAACCTTTTCAAACGCAATGAATACTGCGGTTTAAAAACTTTATCAGATAAATTAGATTCGTAGAAATAGTCCATTTTTCTTCACAGTGAACGAAGTAACGAAGCTTCAAAAACATGCTGACATTTTTATTACGAGAGTGCCGTAGATTTTAGGTGATAAAAAGGAAGTATTTATCCCTACCGCACGCTTCTGTTAATAGCAGAAAACTGTTTAATTACTATTTTATCTATCCTAACTTATTCGCCAAGTATGAAGAAAAAATATTGAAAGGTGTCAAAACCATGTGCTAAAATCATTTGGAAATATGTATAAATTTAATTAAAAAATTTGTATAAAAATAGAAAAAATGTACTTAAAATCATTCTACAGATAATTAAGTGGTAATTTTAGGGGAACTTACGCTATATTGGTGGCAAAAATGTTTTCAATATTATTTAGTTGAGATAAGATAATCGCACTGAAAATCTGCAACTTAGTCTCTTGGTGACTTGTAGGATGTATAATAAAAATCTTCGTTTGTGTATGAACAATTCTTAATGAAACAACACCCTGTATACACTAGAGTAAATATACTTTGCAAATATGAATATGAAGAGTCAATATGGTTAGGTTTCGTTGGCATCTGAAATCTCCGTGACAGCCACATAGCCTGACTTTTAGATGGAAGTAATGATTGTCTTGTCTCTTGTCACCCTCTATATCGAAATACGGAAAAGCGATTGCCGCATTCGTAGAAAGCAATAATTATAACAAATATCAAAGTACCAAAGCTCCTATATGATTCTCAATGTAAGATCGTTTATACCGGAGAGATTAAATTTAATTATTTATTCTGTTTTGAAAACAAACAAAATATTATTAAGTTCGGTCAGAAGCACAATTATCTATGTATACCACAGGAATTATAAAGGTCTTAATTAACTTGGGCAATTATTATCCCTCGGGTCAGAGGGAAGTTTTACCCTCAATAATTAAGACCTTTATACATAAATACATAAGCAGCTTCGATTTTATACGGTTCGTTATAGATTTTTTTCAGAAACAAACATTATAATCAACATACAGGGTGTCCTATGGTGAAGACCCATTAGAATATTTTAGAGACTACCTTGTATTGACTTAAATAATAGCAACCGCATAATACTTCCGGCAAAATATACCGGAAGTTGATCGCGACCTTGATATTTTAATATTATATAATATATATTATTACATTTTTAGGTTCTACATAAAATTCTAGACATGTTTCATGTCAGATGCCCAAGTTCAGCCGTTTTTGACGTACGACAAGATTTATGTCAAAACTGACATTTTAGGGTTAAATAATGAACATTTTTCCTCATAAGGAAGTCTTTGTTAATTATTTTGCATGCGTTTTCTTATAACGTAAGGTCTCCTTCCTCTGATGCCATAAGGTATTTTCAGAGTTATTCATACAGGGTGCTCAAAAAAGTACACTGAAATCGATGTTAAAAAAACAGTTGAAAGTCAATTTTTTCAAATGAAACAGGTTTATGACTGAGGATCAAGGTTTAACCTTCGAAACATGTACCGCTAAGAATAGCCAAAGCAAAAAATTAAATAAGAAAGATTTGTGGAGGACACGTATTTTTATTTGCCTAATCTATTACAAAATTGCCCCTATTTTTTATGATAAGTAAGATAAAATTATAAAAACTGTACCTGTAAAAATGTTATCAAAGCATCAAATAAGTCTATTCTATTCTTTTAGTGCCATAAGTTAAAATTCTAATTTCTATTTAAAATAACAAAGTCGCCATCAGCTTCCGGTATAGCCAAAAGTGTTATGCAGTTATATTATATCGGAATTTTCGAAATTGAATTCAAGGTATAGTCTCTGATATAAATTCGCCACCATAGGACACCCCACAGATCTAGAAAAGAGTTTCTAGATCTGTGGGACACCCTGTATAATAACTTTTGCCGAAACTAGTTCTTAATATTCAAGAATTTTCAAACTGTTGATTATAAATAGCAGTCCTCGTATTTTTATCATATATTATGTATTATTATGTAGAAGTTCTGCGGTAGAATATATAAGTAAAACACTAACAGCATCGCAGCATCAACATTTACTCCCTCAACAAAAAATCCTTAAACTTTTTGATAGACTGGTAAATTATCAATTCCCACTGGAGGTGCATAGAGTATAAGAAAAAGTAACTAAATAATATAGACAAAAACGGAAAAGATAATAATATAATAAAGACACGATGAAACGGGCAAAGCCAATTATGTTCGTTTTTGCCAGCGACTTTCCTCGATAAAAGGCACATGTATTAATTAACGTGCTGGTTGTGGAATCGTAAAATCAACAATACGGCGGTATTGTTAGTTTTTCACTGGAAAAGAAGGTTTCTAGCGATACATTTGACAAAAAGGAATGGAAAGACAATAATAAAAATTGTGATTCTTCTTACAATATTTAATTCGCTTTCTTGCTATGCAGAGAGCAGTTGCTACTAAAAGAATTTTCTGACCTGGGGGTCTATTCCCGAGTTCCACTCTGAAATGTGGCAAAAGTGCCTAGAATCTTACACGATCACCTTCGTTTCGAGAATACAACAGCAAGTTCTCAAGAGAACAATCATACAATGTGAAGTATCGTTTCTCTTGAAGTGAACACTCCCTTCTTACTGGAGAAAATTTGTTGTTTCCAATTTTTAATTCTACAGAACTATTGTTTTGTAATATATTTTCTATATATTCTCTATCTAGATTTTTGAAATAATATGACGAGTGTAAACATTTATGTATTAACACAAAACAAAAATAAACTACTAAACTATATATATATATATCTACATAGTATCACAGTTAAAATAATAGATAATATTAGATAGGGTGATCGGTAAGTCGAAGCGAAAAATGAAAATTTTGTTATTCTGAATCAAGAAATAATAATCGCACAGAAAAAATAATCCTACGTAATATTAACAATCGGTTATTGTTGACAAGCATTTATTGAGAAAACAATTATATTTATTTATAGGTATTACATAATTTTAACAACAAACAAATTTGTCAATATTATATCACCATCGTTTTAAAACTAGGAAAATATTTGTTGTGACCAAAACCGAATTTTATAACTCAATCTATGTCCCTGTATAACTTATAAGTTTTACGAACAGCTATGAACAAAAATGTTGTGACAACAACATAATTTCATAGCCTGTGTAATTTTATACCTTTTACGAACGTTGATGAAATAATTTGTTGAGAAAACAACCGAAATTAATAGAGACATCACATCCTTTAAAAATCGACCCTGACAACATCAAATAGACAAGTACTTAGTTTATTAGAAAATTCGAAGTCCGTTATCAAATCGTATTCTAGTGTATTTTGCACGATCCATCGTTGTTGATAGCTTACTGTATTTAATTTTAATTTTAGCAAAGATGCTTACAAACAGTATGTGTGACTTCTTCAGCGTTTTAGAAAAAAAATCGACAAACAATACCACCGGATCACATTTCACAACGTACAGTGCCTTTTTCGGAAATGGAGACGGATCTGATGAATTTGGTGAAAAAAATCAATCACATCAGATATTTTTCAAATATTAAGAGTTATTACATATATCTACATGGGACACTCTCTATTACATTTTTCCCTGAAATACTGCTTTTTATTCAAATTTCCCTAGGGAACATGAAACGAAACGACAATCATGGTTGTTATATATTTTTAAGCTATAGGCTAAATACTAATGCAATTTAAAATAAAAGCTCTCTTTATATTTTGATATACTGAAGGCATTTCTTAAATTTGCTCCTTTTAGTTCTTGGATGAGAGGAATTAAATGTGAAATGCGAAAGGAAGTTCACATAACTATTGCAACTTCAACGGTATCAAATAAAACATGCATATTATATTTAACATTGCTAATAACATTTCCATATCAGAATGAACGTAACACGTGTTACATTTATGATTGTACTCTATTTCCCTGATAAAGCCAGATGCTCACTAAAGAGTAAATCAAACCATTAATGTGGGTGTATTTGTAAAAAAAAATGAAACCGAAGGAATAACTGTGTTGCGTCCACATTCAGTTATTTTATTTTCCTTTTTTTATTTTTCTTTTAATTTTTAAAAGTAATATGTAATTGTTCATTTTCGCATAATATGTTTCATTGTCAGTTAATAAATTTGCGCGTGTATGTTGGCCTTTAGGGACGAGCTAAACTACTATTGGATTGTGTCGCGAAAAGTGTGCAGATTGTTTATAACAAGCAACATTACTTTTTCTTTTTCACCGCTTAACAACTTCCTTTGTTAATTAATTTCATAATTTTAATGACCCCATAAATTAAGTTCTTGAACAAACCAAGTGAGTGTGTGTTGGTTATTGAACTAACTACTTGGAACAGCGAGCTTGAAGATTTGGAAGGTGTTAGAAGATTAGAGGCCGGCGGGCCAGAACACCAACGGTCATTTATATATACCCAATAGTACGGCGTGTCATTCTTGGTAAGTCCTAAGGCCTCGTCTTTTAAAATCATTTTATCTTTTTTGTGATTTTTAAATATCTGTGCTATAGTCCATTTTTATCTTGAGCTAGAAAGCCTCATAACAAACTGTCAGCTAGAATAGTTTTTAACCTTTTATTTTTAATAACTTGCAGTTCAATTTTTTCAACACCTAGAGAATATTTTAATGAAATATAATGTAACAAGCCCTGCATATAGTGAATTTTTAATATGAGTAGCACTCTATATAATTAAATTTTTACCGGACTTTTATGTATAAATTTTTATACATTTTCGGGTTTTCCATTTAAATTTTTATATACAGGGTGGTCCAACGAAAAGTTTGCACCTAGCTTTTCTCTTTTTTTTGTAGTCGAATGCGAAAATGCTCGGACACGTCGATTTTGCTTTTGAGGGGGACACATTTTAAACATATTTTTCGATCTGCGCCTTTAACCCCCTAGCGGGGGTGAGTAACAACCCTAAAATTTTAAATGGAAAGAGGGGTCTAATGACATATCATTTGAAAGGGCACAAAATTGTCTTTCTAATTATACCCTATTTGTCGAATTTTACTAAAACAATTAATACGAAAACGACTTTAAAGACATTAAGCCGATAATTTTGGTATTAATGAGAAATACAAATAAGTTTTAATTATTGCGAGTGAAAACACCTGCAATCGTTAGTACATTCCAATGTTTGTTAGTTTTAACATTGCTTTGTAAAAAAAGTAAACAAGCTGTTAAATTGATTTATTAAAACGTTACATTAACAAATGTTGAAAATGTGACCCATTTGATTCCATACAATAATACAGATTTTGTTCAAATCTATTTCTAACATTTTGTAGCATATCAGGTGTTATGTTTCTGCACTCTTCTGTAATGCGTTGGCGAAGATCTTCTATGGACTCGGGCTTCGTGGCAAAACATTTATTTTTTAAGTGCCCCCAAAGAAAAAAGTCTAAAGGCGATAAATCCGGTGACCTGGCAGGCCATTCAATTGGGCCCCTCCTTCCAATCCACCGTCCAGGGAACCGGTCATCTAAGAACTGTCTTACAGGAGCCACATAGTGCGGAGGTGCTCCATCTTGCTGGAAATAAAGCCGATCAGCAGTATGATTTTGGTCATCTTCTATTATTTGTGTTATTAAAGGATCAATTGTGTCTTCAAGCATGTTTAGGTACACTTCACCAGTTAAATTTCCAGGAATAAAAAGTGGTCCTATAATATGATTTCCTAATATGCCACACCAGACGTTTATTTTTTGAGGATACTGGGTATGAACCTCACGGAATAAATGTGGGTTACTGTCATCCCAGTAACGGCAATTGTGCCTATTTACAGCTCCATTCAAATAAAATGTGCATTCGTCGGAAAAACAAATGTTAAATAATAATTGCGGATCTTCAATTAAACGCTGGCTCATTGCTTCACAAAATTGCAGCCTTCTATCAGGATCATCCTCATTTAGTTCCTGTACTAATTTGATTTTGTACGGATGAAATTTGTACGCTTTTAAAATTCGTATTATGGACGAACGGGAGACACCTGAGGCTTCAGCTAGTTGACGGGTACTTTGACTATGATCCATTTCAACATGCCCTAAAACAGCGACTTCCACAGCTTCATTTCTGATCGGTTTCTGCGGCTGGTGTTTTACATTACAGACAGATCCGGTATCTACAAACTTTTTAACTAACTTGCCAACGTACACATCATTCACATTTTTATCGGGATGTCTCTCATTAAATAAGCGAGCCGTAAGTCTAGCACTACTATTATTTTGAAAATAAAGTTTAACAATTTCAACTCGTTCTAGAATGGAATAAATCATTTTGTACGGTAAAAGTAAAATAACTTGAGAAGCAACCAAACTGAATCAATGAAAAGACTAAAATAAACGGTGTAAATTCTTTTCCTACACGTATCTGCAGTTTTTATTTCAACAAAAAACGCAAACGATTAGTGAGGAATTTAGTTCTGATAAATAAGATAGTGTTTTTAAAATCCCGTTTTTCTTCAAAGTAAATAATTTAGAAATGATTGTAGTTGTTTTCAGTCGTAATAATTAAAACTTATTTGTATTTCTCATTAATACCAAAATTATCGGCTTAATGTCTTTAAAGTCGTTTTCGTATTAACTGTTTTAGTAAAATTCGACAAATAGGGTATCATTAGAAAGACAATTTTGTGTCCTTTCAAATGATATGTCATTAGACCCCTCTTTCCATTTAAAATTTTAGGGTTGTTACTCACCCCCGCTAGGGGGTTAAAGGCGCAGATCGAAAAATATGTTTAAAATGTGTCCCCCTCAAAAGCAAAATCGACGTGTCCGAGCATTTTCGCATTCGACTACAAAAAAAAGAGAAAAGCTAGGTGCAAACTTTTCGTTGGACCACCCTGTAGAATCCTTTTGAAAATGTTATTAACGCGTTCATAACGCCTAATGGTAGGCAATAAAGCAGGTAGATTTCTGTGAGACACCTGGGGAATTCTTAACCCATTTTATAGTCGAGGCATAGTAAATCGCAAATTTAAGTTCAGTTGGTTTTTGTTTAAGAATCAAATAAGATGTCCAAACCTGTGTGTTTAAGTTTAGCTGAGAAAATTAAAGTTTTGGAGGAAGTTGATAAAGGCTGCAAAAAAAATTGATATTGGTGCAAATTTCGGTGTGTTTCTCTAAGTTGTGTATATCTGATAGTAAAAACTCCAATGTTGGACAGTGACGGAATGAGCAGTAATTTTTTCTCAATATACGTATAGGGTAAGGCGCTTATCGATATTTTGCTGAAAACACTTGGCGCGCCTCTGACTAAAAGGTTATTGGTTTTTGATAACACAAGTTTTATCAATGACACCCCCTTTGAAAGGGAATTTCTCGGGATGAAACTGAACAGATCTTTTAGAACAATCTATACAAAAGAAAGTCGTTAATTCTAGTTCGCTTCTGAAACTTTCTGCCTATAGGTACTATAATGGATGCATCACTTATTGAGGATTACGAATTATACATTTCGCCGCCTAAGGGACATTTTGATTTCATTTAATATTGTTGCAAATTTAATAATCGCCTATCCAAAATTATAGTAAACATATTTGTGTGTTTGCCTACTTTGGCCGGAAGCCACCTTATTTCATCTTCCACCCAACACGTACCAACACGAATATATATTATTTAATCTACCTGATGCAAGATTTCCACAGAAATGCCTTAAAGTTATTTACGGACCAAGTGTCTAAATTGTTTCAAGTTGGCATTTAATTATGCTACAACTTCGTTATGAAATAATTAATACTGGGGAAAATTCATGTCTTTCTCTAATAACTTAGTTCCATTCCAATGATTTTGCAAATTTTCTTATACAAATTTAATGAAACTTTCACTGCACGAGTAATAAATTTATAAAATAAATTTTGTAAAAACATTTTTTCCATAAAAACACTACATCCGAATTAAATAAAATTTGGCCAGCATGTAATTAGAAATGTAATAAGCCTCAAAAATCGTGTTACTTAAGTCCTATTTTTGAAAACGACAACATTAGAAATCATTAAAATTTATTAAAAGTTACAAGTATTTTAATAAAAGTTTTACCAATAGGATCAAAACTTAAGCAAACTTCTAACTTTTGTTTAAAAATGGCAACAAATTCAAAACAACTAACCCTCATTCGTCATATTGTAAGGCACCTATAAGGCAGACTTCATCTTCGTCGATAGTGCTTTCTTGTGGTTTAAGATCCATCAAACTTTTAGTGTCGTCCAATTTTCTTTGACAGAGGCAGAGTTTTTCCAAAGTTAGTATAATTCTTCCCCTGGTTGTGCTTTTTTCTTCATTAGGATACCTATCCCAGACTTTGAACTCTTCATTTGCAAAAAGCCCTCCTTGAAACAAAAAGTCCAGGGTTTTCCTTGGTGTAAATGAAATGGTTTACTTTTAAAAAAGACATTTGTTCCCCACCTGCTTTTTTTTCTATTTACAAAACACGCTTTCTGAAGAGCACTTATACTGTAAAAATTATCCTGAAACATGTCAAGGACTTTAATTCCTCCTGCGGACCAATGTGGACCAATCTCTGGGTATTTCTATATCAATTGTTGTATACTTCTCTGCTTTTAGATTTCCGCAAAAAAACAAAAATCATATTAATTTTAAGAAAGATAAAAAATAAAATTCACATAAGAAAAATGGCCTATTTAATAAATATACCAATTTACTCATGACCTATACGTATTAAAAAGACCTCAGATCACATAGGCTTATATTTTTAGGCCTATTAGTTACTTCGGCCGTTCTATGTTTATAAATTACCAATTTGTTTGGTACATAGGAGCTTTTAAAAAGGCCTAACACGTACATATGGAACTATAATTTTTTCACTTTGGCCCTCACACTTGGGTCCTTTTCAAATCGGCTAAACCGACAGCTATTAGGTTTATGCAGTTGGGGTCATGTTCATTGAAAAGAGAATGTTTATTTTAGTAAGATAGGCCACTAACGAAATTTTTGCAATTTTGTACATATATATCAGGGTGATCTGATTCCGTCACCTCAAGCAACTTGCCACTCTTCATGCTCCCTCTCAAGGGATATGCACGTGAAAGTGTTTCCACCGCGTTCACGCAGGACCGATAGGGAAAGTAAAAAGAATATCATCAATTCTTCATATATCCCTTCCCGTTCAGGTACTCTTTGTAGTTTGCATACGGCTAGTATTGGTGGCCTGCTCAGGATCTGGTCATTTTCTCGACTCGCTCATTGTCAGTAGTTCAACCTTCTCATTCCTATCAATTCCTAAACGTACTGTACTGTCTAAATATCGATTATTCGTTTTTAATTACATTATCTTTGATTAACGGAGTAAACGGTGCCAATGAATAAAATTAACTTGAGAAATACTTTTAATCGCGCTTTCTTTAAATATGATTTCTATGGTTTTTCATTTACTTTTTTTTTTGGGAAAATACCAGAGAGGCGTGGTGGTGTCGTTGCTAAGCGACTCTTCTGATGCAGGGGTAAAATTGTCGTCGCTCAAACGCCACAGTCCGTATTCGAACCTTCTGTAGAAAGTGTGGCGCTGGTGAAAGCTAGTTTCGCGAGAAAAATTCTGCTTTACGGAAATTTTGTTATATTTCCCAGTTTGACGATTTTTGTATTTGATTTAGTGTTTTTTTTTATAATATTTGTGATAAAGAATTATAAAGTTAGGGTAAGTAAATATTTATTTGATTTTTCACTGCATATTCGTACGAAATCTCTTACAAGGTGGTAACAGGTGGCTTTGATAAAATACGTCGTAAGTTTTTCTTTTTGTAAATTAATTATAATGCAAAGCGTTTTCGTATTCAAAATGTGTTTCGCAGATATATATCACCAACTTAATATCATTTTTATGTTTCCTGTTCTCGGCACAAATAAAGTCTTTATTGAATTTATCCGGAATTTCATAAACGTCCCCTTTTCGTGTGTGATTACTTATATTGGTAAAATCAAAAACTTCTGGATGTAGATCAATTGATTGAAGTTATTTTTATTTTCATTTTTTCAATATTCATATTAATATTCAAATCACTTGCTATTATGATCATGTTGTTTTCCCCAACTAATATAGTCAAACGAAATAAATTATCCATCATCAAAATAATATGGAAACTTGGACTTTATGATTTTAATTGTATTTCAAAAATTTTAATAACATGCGTTATTAAAAAAGCTTTTAGATTGTGCTTTCGATTTTGAGTCAAAAACGTAGTAGTAATAATATGAGGGTTGAAATGAATAAGTACCAAACTTTTTTATGAATTTAAATAAGGTTTCATAGTAAAAGGATTAACTCAGCTTTCATTAACATGTAACCAGATTATTTTGGGACGAGTTTTAATGATCAAAAGGGTGATGAATAAACTCTGGTAACTCGTTAGACGCATTTTGTCGGATTATGAAAACCACTAATACAGGATGACCTTATATTAGTTGCACCATTATGGGGCGAGAAAATCTACAGTATGTCCGCGAATTCAGTTTACAAAAGGACAAATGTAAAAAAAGTGAAAGATACACCCTGTACAACGAAATTAATAAATGGTATTTTCTAAACAAGCAAAAAGTTTTATCAAGAATAACTAAACTATGTTTAATCTTCCGCAAATAAATAATAAAATCAAATAATTATAATACATTTCAATTTGACAATTTACGTCTGTCGAACAGAACCAAGTTCACAGCAAACTCGTTGATAAATGTGTTGGTCCTTCCTTGATGTACCCTGTAGAAAAGACTGAACGAATCAAGAGTAAAAGGAAGTTCCTACGAAACTTTTATGTTAAGGGTAGAGGGGCTGAATCCTACGTCAGAAATTAACCTAGTTAAAGTAACTTAGTAAATACAACTATTCGGTTTCGAGTTATACTCTATATTATTATCTAAAGATAATATAATTACCATTATTATGTACAAGCATTGAATATTATTTACTCAATGTGCTTAAATTATTATGCTGAACAATCTAAGCAATATTAGTCAATTTCATTATAATAATTATTATTTTGATAGTATTCAGCTACAATAAAGGGTCAAATTGATATTTCAACTTGTTCAAGCAAGAGCTCTGCTCAGGTATAATTTAATTAAACTTAAAAACTATAATATTTATAAATAATACAGTAACAGCTAAATTGAACGTTAAATGTTAACAGACTAAAGCAAGTTTTGAATATGTCATCCCTTTTGCATAATGCATATAGTATAGATATATATCATGCTATACTAATCTTGCATAGAAAATTCAAAATTCTAGATTTTTTGTAAAATTTAGAAATTCGAAAAAGATCCTTTAAATATTGTTATGAAATAAATGAATAAATATACACAACTTTGTCAAATTTAAACTCTTGCCATTTATGACATATCCAGTGGTGACCCTCGAATTTCAGTCACTCTGTGAGTTCTCTGGCGAGGAATTTGCCGACCATACGCATCTGGTGTGGGTTTATCTGAGGTTATTGGAAAAATTTTTTGATATAATCTTAACTGTCTAAATTACACAAAATTTGATTAGGGAGTTGTTATTTTATTTCACTACTGATCAAACAGGTCTAGGTGCTTGGAATCGACCAGGATATACACCAGTTTTACGGATTAAACGCTTTGTCTAGAGAATAACATATGACCTTAGTTATTCCGGGATCCGTTATTTAACCCATTCACTGAACAACTCCCTTATATTTCTATAGTATTTTACTGTCTTGGATAAAATATGAAACCTTTTCATGTGTTCTATAAAAATATTATATAATAGAATATTATTTGTTGTGTGAATGGGTAACAGGTGGTGGTTTTCGTTCGTAGACCAGCTCTTTTTTGTGAGGTAATAAAAATAAAGTGAGGACAATTTATCATGCAAATTTTATGTTAGGTAACTGGTATATATATATTTATATACGAAAAATATTATTCGGTTTTTATTAAACCAAACATATGTTTCTTCTGTATAATATAGTGAAAACGTACCTTTATTTTCCTTGTATACAGGCTGTGCGGTAGAATCTTACTAAGTTTACATAAATAGATCTTCTTGAGCGAACAGAACATTTTTCTAAATGCTGCTAGAAGAACCTAAAAATTAGGAGCACAGTTTAATAGTTTTAAATTATTTAGTTCAAAGTGCCGACGTGGAATGCTGTTTCATTTTAATGCTATGATCAAACTATAAAGAATACTCTTTCATATATTAAAACATTTTAAATCGAGATACAGTTAATTAAAGTAAAATACTAGTCAATCTATTTCATGTTTCACAATCTAAAATAACGTTGCGTATAAGATAAACTCTACCATATGCACTAACATAATAATTATTAATTTTGTCGAAAAGTCAATTTAAACAGCAACCGCACAAAGGTAATATTTGCTTAAGCTGCGGCTTTATATATATAAAGCTATTTAAATATGCTTTTTGGTTAACCCCACAGTTACTGCTTATATAAGTTATGTGTAATGGCTACCATACACTAATAGGTATATTAACTAAAATTTCACAGGAACACACTCAAAGACCAGTATACGTATGGTGTAGATTACGATTCTAGTAACATTATTAGTCGTTGGTTTATTTATCAATTTTTGTGAATATACACATCATCAGTAAGATCAATAACGAAACTTATTTAAAAGTCTTGAAATAAGCGCTATTTACTTATTTAAGTTTTTCCTTTCAGTTATATTCAATGTTTCATATAGTCTTTACAGTGCAATATTTTAATGAAAGCCCTGCATAATGCTTTAAAATGAGTAGCAGTCTATATAATAAAATTTTTTCCGGACTTTTATGTATAAATTTTTATGCAGTTATTGATATCTTGGCCTTTTCGGGTTTCCCATTTACATTTTTATATCGCATTCTTTTGAAAATGTTCTTAACGCGTTAATTTTCAAGCTAGTGAAGGGTGGTTGAGTGCAGGAGAACTGTGACATTTGGACTGAAACTGTTTTAAAAAATGTATTGAAAAAGTACGAGCCAAAAACGGTTTCAATTGTGATGAAACCGATTTGTTAAATGTTTCGCTTTTAAAAGTGATCAAGGTGGTTGGAGCAAACATGGCTGGCTCAGAAAAACTGAAATTACTACTCTGTTTAAAAGGAGTTAAATTACTCCAATAATAAAAAGCCATGGATGACTTCTGAGATTTTCGAAAGATGGATTAAAGAACTGGACACAAAAATTAAAAGCCAAAACAAAAAGATTGTGCTGTTTATAGACAATTGTCCTGCACATCCAGTTTTCCCTAGTTCATAGTAATGAAATTTCACAAAACTACACAAATTACTATATTCTTATGTTATGTGTAGGTACGTAGATTTTGTACATGCTATGTATTTAAACTTTCAAATGTTTTTTGTTGCTTGTTGATTTTTTCTTTATATAGTGAAAAACTCTCTATAGTGCAATTTCGGTAGACATTTTGGTATTTCACTATACAGGGTGATTCATTATGGTTGCAACAAACGAAAACTGGAGATTCCTGGAAGTAATTGAAGCATTTTTTTCCATTGAACCCATGTCCCCAAATACTTCGTTATCAAGATACAGGGTGTCCAAATTTAGTGGTTAAATTAGCTTTTTTGTGCGTTTGTCAAAAACTAACCGATTTTGCCAAAATTTTACATGCATTTGGGGACCGATAACCTAAAATCCTATGCATTATTTTGACTGTCATTAACTGTTCATTGGCGTAGATATAGGGGCCAATCCAATTGTTTACAAACAGTTGATTTAAACCTTGTTTTACTTGTCTACTACGATGCGCAGGGGCTCCGTCATATTGAAACCACATGTTTTAAACAATATTCACAGGTACATCCTAAATAAATTTGAGTAGGCGGTTCTGTAGAAAATGACTGTTTTGATTTGAGTTTAAAGCCCATTAATTACGAACAACGACAATAATTCATTGTTAAAATGCCACCCCAAACATTGAAAATTTCGCGACTTAATAGAAAAAAACATTCGCAATATTAAAAACAACTACGAAATAATAAAACAATTTTAACTAACTTAAATTTGTTGCTGTCAAAGTATTTTTTATTGTTGCGACATTCGTTTTCCATAGCAACTTTGATTTTTCCTTTGGTTTTCTGGTAAACGTTATTTTGATTTAAATCTACCATTAACTTGCAATTTATCGGTTTCCATAAAAATGGTAGAAATCACAACATCGACGTAATTAACTTTTTTGTAGCTTATAAGTTGCTCTTTTTAAAAAAGTAATAATTTGAAATAATGAAGCTCGTCACAGCTGTCTTTAATTAATTTATGTGTAAAATTTACCCAAATGCCCCATATATCTACGTCAATGAACAGTTAATGAAGGCCAAAATAATGCAGATTATTTTAGATTATCGGTCGCCAAATGCATGTAAAATTTTGTCAAAATCGGTTAGCTAGTTTTTGAGAAATGAACAAAAAAGTTAATTTGACCACTAAATTTGGACACCCTGTATCTCGATAACGAAGCATTTGCGGACATGGGTTCAATGGCAAAAAATGCTTAAATGACTTTCAGGAATCTCCAATTTTCGTTTGTTCCAACCATAATGAATCGCCCTGTATAGATGTGCGACTGTACTTAATTAGGTACAGTTTTTATAAAATTGATTCTGAAATCGTCGACTCTCTCGTTCTCGTTGAGAAGATGCGGAGGCCTAATAACCTGAGAAATTACAGCTGGGAGAACTGCGAAATATAATATATTTTTCTACTCATAAGTCTTAAGTATTTTAAAATTTGATATCATGGTGAAATTAAAATTACCTACGTTAATATTTTTAATTCATCACCTACTAACATGTTTTATTATATATTACAAGAAATCACTGCGTGATTTCCCAGTCGTTTTGGTAGTTTTATCTATGACAAAAGTCATTGAGGGTTATAAAAAAAAATTGAAAAATCTATATATCTCCTAAAAATATTGAAGATAAATTGAAACATTTTTGAGTTACCCCGTAGATCACCTCTACGAGCTTATAGTTACACGCTAAAGAAATAATGAATTGAAATCTAAATCAAAAGATTATTCAAAATATTACTTTTTTGACTTAAAAAAAAAATGAACAAATACATTTTTGATTCACCCCGTATAGAAATTTAAAGTGTATGCTAAAAATTTCTAAACATTTAAAATTTATTCGATTGCAATCTAGAAAATTTGCTAAATGTCGGCTAATTAATGTTTTTTTTTTGCATCACCCTGTACATTCTGCTTATTAATTAATGTTGTTATAATCTGATAAATACTTAATTTAAATAATAAATCCACTAGTCAAATTCAATAACCTTATAAAATTTTATACTAAATACCTACTATAAATATATTAGATAGGTATTTTAAATCTGCTAGTCTAAAAATGGCTGCCTATAATATGATTATCATCATACGTGACGTTATTTTTTAGAACTATCACATTTCTCTATTTGAAAATTGTTGGTGTTAAATTAACGTAAACGTTAATAGCGGCGGACGTTATTTTTTAGGATACCATATTATCTCTCTATTATGGTTCGTTGGTTTGTCATAATTTGGTAGTATTTTTTTCTAACGTTGGTGTCACTTATTTTAGTTTAGTTGACACTTCTAGTTCACGTCATAATTTATTTTGGTAAGATGTTTTTTCTAACGACAGACAAATTGCTTGTGTCAAATAGTTTATTATTATTTTCTTTGTTTACATTTATAGTCTAAAAGTTTTCGGCATTATTTTCATGTTTTAGATCAATTTCTATCAACATCAACATTGTATATTGTAGTGTTATAAAATGGGTATTCCATATAGTTGTAGTAAATTTAGAAGTTGTCATTGTGTATTTGTAGTAATATTACTGAAAAAGTGATAATAACCTAAAGTGCCAGTGTCATGAGAGCCATCAGATGGATGGATGTGATCATATATTTTTCAATAACCTAAGTCTCATGGATGGGAAATAGTTGATATATCCCTCTGCGTCGCACACAAAATGAATTGTTGTATATGTAATTAAATGAATTAATAAAATAGTGTGGCCGCAGTAAATCCCCTTGAAAAGTACCCGTTGGGATGCAGCAAAAAACAAATTTTCTATATAGACAGACCTGCGGCTGCACCTTCGGTGCAGCTTTAAGTTATGTCACATAGATAGCGGTCATTTTTTTGCAGATTCTCGACGACAAACACAGCACTATCAGAAATTAACAATATCTATGTACTAGATTTTGGGCCAATTCTTAATGTTTGACAGATTTGATTCATGGGCTACTGTAATATTAACGTATTTTTTCCCGTTTTCAAGTGAAATATCCTATAATTCCAAAACCGTTGAAGATGTGTATAGAAACATGTTATATTTGACCCGCAATTAAGTGTTTAATTAATAGACTTGACTTTTGCATATATTTTTTTGTGTCGGAATTTACCTTGCTTTTTTCACACCCTGTATAAAATTGAATCAATGTGCGTCAAAATGTATACAACAATTATTGTGTTTTAGGAAATTACCGCTTTCTGTCGGTACTGGCGAGAAAAATATCGCATTTTTTGAAAATGCTCTTTTTGGCAAAAAAATTGAAAATTAATTCATCTGTCGAAAACAGAAAGAGATAGCTATAGGGCATGTTAATGCAAATATGCTTAGAATCCGAATATCCAATAATAAAGTTGGGTTCCTTATCACACGATGTGGCAACAGCGCACTGGCAAAAATATGTTCAAAATATATTTCTTTCCGTTCTCTAGATACTTCTAACAGGCGATCGACTTTGGCGCACTCTGTATAATCGGTTTACGATTTATGAGTTAATAAAGACAATATTAATTTGTTGCCAATTCCAGGATATTTTCACTTTTGATTTATTAGCTTACAAAATTGAATCAGTAAATTGGTACAGCGTAATTATTTTTCTGCTATAAAGCGGTAAAATACCACAGACATTATTTTACTGCCAAATGTGTTTTTGTTGCTAATATTTTGATTTTTTTATTTGCATTTTTAATTTGTCGCAGTGCAGTAGTAGTGTAATGTAATGGCGGCAGATAACCCAAAATGTGTAGGAAAAAATTAATTATACTTGTTTTTCGCTAGCAATTTTTCAAGTTGAAAGGATAGTTATTTATCTATGTCTACATGGAGCTTTGTTTTTTGTTAAAAGGAGTCGGTACCTCTCATGGGAACAATAATTAGTTGTTTTGTTTGTTTACATAAAAGTGGAATTTACTTACTTTAAAAGTATTTATTCCATATGTGTTTTAAGCCGAGTATAATTATAAATTTAAAATACCTACAGCTTTCCTTTGTAATACTAGGGACATTATATGATAACACGGAATTTAGTTTATTTTTTAATCATAGACCGACATCAGCAGCAGAGCACATACGCAGTCAGAACATACAGGGTGTGATTGCTGGTCGATGGTACCTTAGAAGTTTTGGGAAAAGTAACCACACCATTGTTTTGAAAATTTAAGTAACAACCGAATCTATCAGTCTATAATATTGTCATATTTGTACGACTTCCGGTTATAGAAAATATTCGCCATTTGAATTGAATTTGTCATATTAAACGTCATGAAAAATTGGAAGCACATTCTAGGCCGCATTTTTTGACCAAACGAAACAAAATTTGGTTAAAAAATCGGCTGGTCGCTTGAGTTCGTTGGCGGTTGAAATCGGAAAGTTAATTTTATTGTTAATAGAAAACACCAATGTTACATATCATACGATAGAGCACTTAAATCTCTACAATGTTTATTTGGAACGTTTTAGCACAGCATTAATAAGTACAGCATTCCGACTCCACGTTCGCACTTTGAAAAAACTGTGACGTAAGATGCCGCCATTTTGGGTTACAAGTCAGGTCCTGACTAAGAATAATTATAGTTTTTGGTTTCTAACCACAGTACTGTATTTTTATTTTTGTAAAAATATTTAAGTACATAATAATATCGTTGTCAATTTCAGAAATATTTGTGGTGTGTCATAGTGATTGAAAACAACCTTGAGTGGTGTTATCAGTTAAATGTTGACATGATTGGGTGATTTTTAATAACAATAATAATAAACACAACAATAATAAAGATTCTATTAGTAAAAAAAAAGACATTTTTACAAAAGTTGAAGCAGTACTTCCTAACTTAACCTAAATTTAACTTTTATTTTGTTTGTTGAATTGATATATCTAATTTTTTTTCTGTAATGGTCGATAATTCGAAAAGCTGAAGTCTCCATGGGTTATTGTTTTTTTTTTAATATAACAATTTTTTTTTTATTTTGTTAAGTTATAGTAAACGCTTTATTTAATATTTTTTAAGTCAATTAGAGTGGCTATTTTTAGGTAACTAATATAAAACGTGATAGCCCTTATTCACTGTAATCTTCAACGAAAATGAGTAAAAGTTCGTACGTATCAGTTGCTCATGGTAACTATTGGAAAAAGTTGTTATTGTCAAAAAAGAATTAAGATTGTCAGATTTTTTATTAGTTTTCAATTTCTATATTATATTGGTCAGTTAAAATCGTTTCAGTTTTGTATTTAGTTTGTTATTTTTCTTTATTAATAAATCGCGTTTATTTCAATTTTCGTGGTTTATTATGAATATCGTTGTAGTGAGTTAAACGGGTAGTTTAATTCACAAATTACAACAACAGCAACTTTAAAGGCAAATTTTGGCAAAGACTTCTTGAAACTTTATAATGATATTGTCAATAAAATAACAACTAGCCACGCGACAACTTGTGTTTATGTTTCACTTGTATTTAGTTTAAAAACATATTAGATACTGTCATTTCGTAATATAAATTTTACGGTTATACAAATAGTTGTTATAAACGTAAAATTATCTAGTATTTATCTTAATTTTTACTTATTACTCACCTAACAGGATCTTTGGGGAAGCGAAAAAGATGCAACACACACATGTCCTCCGTGATTATTCATTGTATGAATCCCAAGACACGTTAATAAAAATAAAATCCTTTTAATTCTCACGAACACTATACCAAAAACACAGATTTAGATTTAAACACAATATTTATTTATCTCGTACACGCCAACAATGAACTATATATTGAACACAGGAGTGAACTGTATCTATCTACGTCTATGCGATTATTTTGACGTTGTAACCCATAATGGCGGCGTGCGCGACGATATGCGCAGGACGGCTTGCAAACGTGAAAGTCATAATACTGTATTATTTATTATACTGTGGTTTTAGTAACAAAAAAAAATATCATCACCCGCTACACCTGTTAAAATAACTGTCAATATGACATTTTGGTTATATTTGGCGACTGTCAGATATTCTATTATTTGTTTACTAACAGTTTATGTCAGTGTAGACAATAATTATAAATCGGAAATCTACTTTTCCGACTGGCTGCCATCTGGATTTATGTTTTTGATTAGAGACGTTACATTTCAGTTAAGGAAAATCGTTAAAGAAAAACGTGACTATTTTCAAAAAAAAAATCAAGATTTTCATCCCCGAATACCATCATGAAGTGATGAGTTTGGTATTTCAACACAGGTGTTTGTTTTCGTGTAATGTCATATTCATGTTTGATGTTTTTTTTTTGTACACGGATGTTTTTGTAAGAAAGGACTGATGATGGTTTGTTGAGCCGAAACTAGTTTCGTTTTTATAACTGAATTAAAGATTTTGTGGAGTTGACTTTGAAAGTTTTTGTTTGTTTTCTTTTATTTATTTCATAATTATTGTAACTTTATCGAATTGCTCTTTGTCAGACCTTTGTAATTTTGAACTCTTTGTTAAATAATTCCAATCAGATTTAAATTTTGATGATGCAATCATTGTTTTCCGAGACATGTATGGTTCTGTGGTAATTATAAAAGCTTGTATCATGGAGTCGACTTCTTTTATTTAAATTTTGAATATTTATTGTACCTAATCTAATGTACTATTTAGTTTTTAGATCTACTTTGGTAAAACAGCAGCTTTATGGTCATCTTCAACATCGTTTGTTCTAAATGAAGGCAGTGGCCTTGTTCATATGTCTGCCTGTCATTCGATAATGACAGTCATTTTATTGTAAATATACAGGGTGTTTCATAATATATGCGCAGGACGTTAGGATGTGAGTGCCGCAATTTCTATGCCACTGGAAAAAGAACGGCTTTAAGACACCCATTTGAACCGTGATTCCTTTTTGAGTTGTATTCACTTTCAGAAAAAGCTTTATAGAACAAAAGTTGCTTAGAATTTGACCCTCTATCGATTCCAGGGGTCATTTTGAGTAAAGAAATTATTTCAACCCCTTGGAAATGGCGGAAAACACCCCTGAGGCAAAAGCACATATCGGCATTATATTACTTTTGTTATTTAAGCACTTTCCCATTATCTTACCAAATATCAAGTGAATCGTTCAGGCAGTAACTGCACTAAGTATGTAATTCTACATAATGTACATCTGTCATGTCTACACATTCATCAATATTTATATTTATTGTTGTGAAAGTTCGACGATTAAAAGTTTTGCCATAACCTCAAATTCAGCATATCGCTGGTATATCTACACTAGCAAATATTTCACAATAGAAACATTTTCGATCGTTTCTATATAACCAAGAGTTGAAGTTAAGTTGCACGTTTTATTTTCATTCCCTTTATATATTTTATATATGTGGATCTATCTATAGAATAAAGAGGATCAAAAAAAAATGTAGACCATAAAATATTTAAGGGATAAGACTGTATCAAGTCCAATACCACTGAAGCGGTGCTAAAGCTCAACGGTGGTGTTAGCAGAGTCGTGCCAAATACTTTTATCAAACAACTGGATCTGAGCAAGTCAAGAGTCAGTCGAGCTCGCCAAAATAGGGTTATCTGCTATTAATATAACATTGAGTATTTTTTTAATCAAACAAATTAATTGAAAGAAAATAAACATTTTTAAAGCATACCAGAGCAGGACATTTATTTGAGCGTTCATATTCAGAGTTGAGTTGTTTTAATTACAAGTTCCTTTATTACTTATACTAATGTTTTTATTATTATTACCATTTTTCTTAATTGCTTCAATCGAATAAGTTCATTAGGCCTTCAGCTTCAGCATCAAAAGCCAAAAAGGCTTCCCGAACTTGATAGAAACGATTTGAGCTGCATTACAGGTCTTTTCACATGACATCTCAAAATGATGGACCTGAGTGAGGACGATAAATGTCGGTTTTACGAAGGAGCAACTGAATCCATGTTCCTTAATCTGGTTATATATCAAAGGTTACAATCGTGTGTACCAGTGATACCCACAAAAATGTATGCTGACCTTTCATTCCGTATCATTTGACAGTGTCTTACTGCAACTACAGAAATTTTATTTGTTACACCACTGTTTCGCAGTTACACGTTCCGTCCGGCTAGTTAAAAAACGACCGTTTCACTTCTTTTCTGACATGTCCCTGAAACGGTTCAGTGGGACACATCGTACATTCTACATTGGATAAACGAAGTTATGCTAATTTCTTGACAGATATTCGTAACGAACACACGCTTGTAAAGTAAATAGCTCTCACAAAATGACATTAGATTTTTTAGGTACATATTTTTTTTAGTATTTTTATCCGCAATTAAAACCTTTGTCTCTTCTAAATTTAATAATAATAATTGAAAATGGTGCCTTGATCAACGATGCTGTAAAATATACAAGATAGGCCTGATGATGATCTGTAGTATACTCGAAATATGTTGCCCCGACACGTAGTGCTACTAGCGCCTCCTCGATTGGTGTCGGCCCCTGGGTGGCAGTGGGAGTTGTGGAAAAACTTGAAAGGGAGCATGAATCGTCGTGGCATTGTAAGGGTATTATGATTTCGTATATCGAGGGTACGGGCAGTCTGTCTAAGTTCAAGTTTAACCCTAAGATACAATGGTCCGATGTTAGCAGGATTCCCTTTAAAGAAGACACAAATATATATTTAAAAATGTTAGTAATTTTCAACCAAACGAGTGATCTAATTGAAGTAGAAACGTGAGCAAATCTCCTCAAGCCACACACCAAACTTGGTCAGAACATCAAGGCAGGTATGGAACTTTTTATTACCCTATAATAATCTCAACTGCATGTTGTGGTTGTTGTTGGGTCACATACGAAACATGTCTTTGAAAGTGCAAATTTTCATCAAAGAACAGCCGTCTCAACGAAGGGAATACGAACTTGATATAACTAAGTTTTCTTGCAAACAATTCGTCTTCGTTTCAGGGCTAAACATCATAGATTTTGACTTAGTTGGATTTAACCATAAGTTCTGAGACGCAGCGTACTTGTAGATTGATTCCAAGTCACCATCCAGCAGCAATCTCATACTGGGAAGGGTCGAAGTGGTAATAGAGTTGGGTGTCATTCGCAAAAAACTGTGCCTCACAGTTCTTCACGACATCAGGCAGGTCGAATATATATATATATAACACGCCGCTGATGGCCTTGACTCAAACTTAATGGTTCCGTTAAATTGGGAAGTGTTGTACCATGTCCATCTCTGAATCAGGACTGATGCAGAGGGTTGGGGCTCAGAGAGTTGTTGGTATACAAGCCTTTCCAAATTTTTCGAGAGAACTGGCAGCAGGCTTATGGGACGCCATTCACTAAAAGAGGAGGGTTTCGATACTTTGAGGAGCGGGATTATACGAGCGTTCTTCCATGCATCAGGAAACAGCCGTATAAAATATAAAAAATATGTCGACTAATCACGGGCAAACACAGCTTTAACAAGTGAAGCGATATCCCATATTCTCCACCAGTCTCTGAAGCTATACCACCGACAGCCTCCAGGACATCTGAGACGCTCATAAAACTCAACCTAAACTCCGCGTCAGGATGCAATTTGTGAGAGTTGTAATAATTAATTGAAGGAAGGCAAACATTGACACAGTTCTGGAACAAATAGATACACAGTATTTATAGATGTCCTCCGCATGAGACAGAGACAGTTGAGTAAATGTACTAGAGATTTTAAGTTTTCGATATGTTTGAATTCATTGGGATCAGCAAGTGTTTCGTTGTAAAATATCCAAAAACTCATTTTGTATAACATTTAAACTGAGAGAAAAAATTAAAAATTTGATTTGCATAATTCAAAAATAGAAATGTTAACCGTAAAATTACCTGAATAATTTTATCAATTTACTGGGTAGATTTGACCAAAAAATTAAGTCGTCGTCGCTTAGTAAGGGCTTAAATTTATAACTCGTTGAATATTAATGAGTTCTAATTCGTTATGCTGGGGACTATATCTAATATTGAAGGAAGTCGCAAGAAAATGATGACAGAGAGTGGAGATCTGAATAATTTTCTCGCAAAATGTACTGAAATATATTAATATTTATGATTGTGTTTAAGTTAGTTTGTTGATTTAAATTTACCCTGTCATCAAATATACCAGTGGGCGTTTTTCCGTGGAATGCTGGAAATAGAAGTTAGTGGTGGGGATATTCTATGACTATGATTAGTATATATACCAAGTTTTATACTATTGGCGTCAATAATCTTGGAACTATCCTCTATCAAGCAACTCATTCAGGAAGAAGAGTAAAGACATGAAGAAAATCGAACACTGCGACGATATAAAGTTCCTGACTAAGCAAAGGAAGTCTGGTCAAACTTCAACCTATTATGGAAGAGATTTTATCGGCTTTAGAATCTTGCTCTGGAAAAGCAAGGGTTTACATGTGACATGGGCTTTTTAGGCATGGTATAGGCAATCACTCGCAGCCTAGGCCTGGGCGGCTTATTGGTACTGGTTGAAAAATCGAAAAAATTATACTGGAAGATGCTCGGCTAAATAACAAACAAGACAAGGGTCAATGCGAGATAAGCGCCGAAAATTCTCAAGTCACCGCAAAAACAACAGCCTCCATAGTGAAAATAAATATTCTGACTTCAATTCCTTCAGAAGTTGAATCTCGTAAGCACGTAAACCAAGATCTTTACGCAAAATAAGGAGTTAAGATCTACTCCCTTTTAAAAATATCTCTACAAGACAAGTTGTACGGCAAACCGATCATCATCCGCAGTACGCTTTTCTAGATAACAAGAACTTTCTCAAAAGGCATAGATCTGCGAAGTACACGTACACGCTTTAATTTATCATCAAAGTGTTTCCAATTACAGCTCTGTATTTGATTATTGTTCTAGGAATATATTTTTCGCTTATTTTTAACAGCAAGGCGTTTTTCCGTTATAATATGATGAAGTGTCGGGTTTAAAAACTCTAATAAAATTTGAAACAGTGAAAATTTTTTGAAAAAATTACCATAAGACATGCAAAGCAAAAATACTGGTGTTATTTATTGTATTTTTATACTACGTATAGTGAAATTTTATGAAGGAGCATTTTACTGCATAAGTAGTGAGGCAAATTTCATAGCACAGATTTAAATCTAAAATGAAAAATTTCTAAATAGATGTATATCGAGAACCAATTTTAAAAACGTCGTTTAAATTTACGAGTTCTATAGAACCCAGGAATATGTTGATATGATGAACTGACTCTGGAAGAGGTAGACTGAAAGAAAATTCATAGGGCAGAACCGAACTCCCAAATTATACAATACACAAAATATAAATACCTAGTATTCAAATCAAGGAACATAATTTACTTGAATTTAGAAAAAGAAGCGCTTACCATGTCATCGTTCAATACTCTACAAAGTCTCTAGTGAATTTTCTGCAAATATTTTAAGCTATATAAATGGTTTTGACATGACATAACTATAGTTGTTATCAATGATAATAAATCATAATTACTATTTAACATAAAATACAATTTCTTCCTCTACCGAGTATGACATAATTCATATATACAGGTCCTCAAAAAGGATAATCTGCTTTAAATGCTATATGATAAGGATATGTAAAAGCGATAAATTTGACACTCTAACACTTTGACAGGCTAATGGCGAGACAAGCTATAAATTTCACGCAGCTGATCTCATGTTACATAGTCGATATGGATTTTATTTTACAACACCGGCACCGATGAAATATGATAAACGACCATTTCCACATGAGAAATAGGATTATGTTTTCACAATTGAAGTACATCCCCCTGTTTTAGCTTAAAATTAGTTTCAAACTGTGTAATCAAGTTTTATTGAAACAGAACTTTTTTTTTGAAATATGTTTTTAGTCTTGAAAAAAAAATTACGCCAGAAAGTTTTGTACTTTGAGTGTACTTTCGTGGTGTGTCTCATGGTATTAAAGCTTTACCTGTCAAGTTTGACATTTCTTCATTAAAAATGTCGTAAAGTTTTCACGATTATTAAAATTCGCAAAGCTCCTCGATAGTGGCAATCTTTAAAATATAATTTGCCAAGGCCCATCAAGCCAACATATACAATTTCCGGAAGATCAACTTAAAATTAATTTATTTAATGTGTGAATAGAAATAGTTTTCCCTCCCAGTGTATCCGCAAACAATGATTAATTACCTTAAATACTACAACGTATCGCATACTAATTTTCTGTGCAACTATATAGGGCAGCAAAAGCAGCTTTGTCAAGATTCCGGTCTGAAACTTTAATGACTTCCTCTCTGATGCCAGGACTTACCATCTTATCGATAAATATAATTTTTCCGCTTTGTTGGAGGTCATTAATTTTTGGATAAGTGATAAATAATATAAGGCTTATGGACACTACAAAAGAAAGTCCATATATTAAATATTAAGCTTTTTCTTTAACCAATAGGAAATAAATAAAATCAAAGAAGTTATCCATCTATAATTGTGGAGTGCAAAGACAATTGCAATAAAAGAAAACCACCACCTCCACAAATATTTATTTAAAAATCAATGAACATCTCTCGAGAGCTCTAATTTGTTTTGTAATGTTTCATTTTATTTTATAAATGTCCCATATATAACAATTTTGGTTTTTAATGTTGACCACCTTTGTGTGGTTGAAGATGAGAACCTTAGAGCTCTGGAAACACGTTCACTGACTTTTAAATAAATATTTGTAGAGGTTACGGTTTTCTTTTATTGCAAGTAAATAAAAATTTCTGACTGCACTTTAACATGAATAGTTCCCTAACGGTAACGTTTTACAACACGAATAATTGATCAGTAGCATTTCTAAGTTCGAAGTTTTTCTGAGTGAAACGACAACTTTAGAGTTGTATTTTCTAATCTCTTCTAAATCTGTTTTCTCTATATATCCTTTACTCGACTAACTTTATAAAACTTTTGTTAAATAAGAGTGTGTACAGAATAAACTTTGTTAAAACTTAACGGTGAACAAAATGGCATTGAAGAAAAGTTCTCTATGTGATGATGAATTAGAGCGTACTGAATCCATCTATAATCATAATTTTATAATGAATTTTACTGCTTTTCGTCATTTATTTATTTATTAGTTGTTCTTTGAGTGCATAGAGTTATCCCACTGCATTGCACCAATTTTCTTTTTAAATTGATAAACTCCCAGTATTTTACAAAGATCTTCCGAAACACACACTGAAGATGAAATCTTACGATTTTGAAAGAAGTTTGTAAGATAGATTTAATGAATATTTCGCAATTTTGTTAGTAGCTTTGGGCAAAGATTATTGCGTACATTCGTCTTTGCTTTGGGAATCGGATCACATCGAATTATTATTCTGGGTCCCAAAATGAAGGTACGTCCACACACAGCGTGTACTCTCTTCGAATACAATCAATTTTCCTTATAATTTCGGATCGTGCTGTCTTTGTCGTCGAAAATCTGCAAAAAAATGACTGCTGACTTAACTTAAAGCCGCAGGTCTGTCTATATAGAAAATTTCTTTTTTGCTGCATCCCAACGGGTACTTTTCAAGGGGATTTAATGCGGCCACACTATTTTATTAATTAATTTAATTACATCTGCAAAAGTTCATTTTGTGTGCGACGCAGAAGGAGATATCAACTATTTCCCACTGATCTTAAACATAAAAATAATGCCGAAAACTCTTAGGCTATTAATGTAAACAAAGAAAATAATAATCAACTATTTGACACAAGCAATTTGTCTGTCGTTAGAAAGAACATTTTACCAAAACCAAATTATGACGTGAACTAGAAGTGTCAACTAAACTAACATAAGTGACACCAACGTTAGAAAAAAATACTACCAAATTATGACAAACCAACGAACCATAATAGAGAGATATGGTATCCTAAACATTAACGCCCGCCGCTATTAACGTTAACGTTAATTTAACACCAACGATTTTCAAATAGAGAGATGTGATAGTTCTAAAAAATAACGTCACCTATGATGATAATCATATTATAGGCAGCCATTTTTAGACTAGCAGATTTAAAATACCTATCTAATATATTTAGAGTAGGTATTTAGTATAAAATTTTATAAGGTTATTTAATTTGACAAGTGGATTTATTATTTAAATTAAGGATTTATCAGATTATAACAACATTAATTAATAAGAAGCATGTACAGGGTGATGCAAAAAAAACATTAATTAGCCGACATTTAACAAATTTTCTAGATTGCAATCGAATAAATTTTAAATAATGTTTAGAAATTTTTAGCATACACTTTAAATTTATATACGGGGTGAGTCTAAAATGTCTTTGTTTGTTTTTTTTTAAGGTCAAAAAAGTAATATTTTGAATTCATGATTTCTTTAGCGTGTAACTATAGGCTCGTAGAGATGATCTACGGGGTAACTCAAAAATGTTTCAATTTATCTTCAATATTTTTAGGAGATATATAGATTTTTGATTTTTTTTTTTTTATAACCCTCAATGACTTTTGTCATAGATAAAACTACCACAAAACGACTGGGAAATCACGCAGTGATTTCTTGTTGTATAATATAATCTTTGCTATATAGCTATTAGCTGAAAATAAAACATAATCCTCAAAAATTTGCATTGGTATCGAGACATAAAATAACGGTGCTTTGCCATTCACTTGTAAAATTATCATTTATACCTATTAATAGGTATGATAATATAATATACATTTATTGTATTGTCGATTTAAAATTTAAATTTTTTCAAATCGTTGTCTCCACTTCGTTTGATTCCAATGAAGCCATCCACAGACATAATCCCGATAAAAACCGATAACGTTATTTCAGCAATGGTTTTAAACGAATTAGTAAGTTATGAATAATTCATGGTGCATGGGGCCATCACCGAAACACTGAAACTTTGTATTTTGTCATAAGGGAAGTGGTGGAGAATTTCCGTAACAGCAAATACCTACATGCATACGGGACTACACGTTTGATTATACAGGGTGAATCAGGAGGAACGGGCCTAACTCTAAGAGTGTAATCTATGCATCAAAATAATAAGGCAAAACCATCCATCCAATATTCATTATTTGTTTTCAAGTTACAGCGCCGTTATATTTCGTGTATCCACTTTTTAAATCGACACAAATCACCCACTGATGTTCTTCATACTTAAGTTTTTCAGGACTAGTGATATTGTTTCGTATTGCTGTTTTAAAGTGGTAGAGTGACCAATGGGTATTGCGCCATTTTTATAACCATTGTACAAAAGAACACATTTCAAACTTCGTTTAGAGCTTTCAATATAAAGACGCCATTCGTCTGGTGTGTATTTTGATAAACCAATTTTTCCTAAGAGTCCAACTAGGTCTGGCTAATCGACGCGGGGTAATAGACTAACGTTAGTTCGTGGTGGGGGTGAGTTCGGTTGGGAAGGCCCAAAATTTACAGTCACGGAGAAAAATACAAAAAAAGTAGGTTTACCTAATTAATGTTAGGTAGGCATAATTTAATAACTTTCAATTTAGGCCTCTAAAGCTGCAATTATTAGGTACGGTTTTATTTGTGCCTTTTACCACAACGAAAATCAGTTATTAGTCTGTATCTAAAAAACTAGAGCTGCTATGCAAAATCAGGCCTCAGTTTTTCGGCACCAAAACAAAAATTGTATGGTGTTGGGCTGTGTATTGATCATGCCGCACCACATGTTTACTAGAATCTGTGTTGAAAATTACTTTGGACTATTGAGTGAGGATTTTCGTTAGACTATTAGTGATGCCGTCATCGGTGAATGTAACTTCGTCAGTAAAGAGTATGTGCGGTAAAAGATGACTCACAAAATTGCTAGGAAAATGTTCCTTTTCTACAGGAACCACTTCTTGGCCCGCCTATGATATCGATATCGCAAAGTTTTAACCCTCTATTTTTAGTTGAGTTTTTCGCGTGTAAAGACAGAAACGTGTTCATGCTAGATGTTTATATACAAATAGGAAAAATCCTTCGTATCATATCATACAATAACACATGATGGCAAGGAAAAAGGAAAAATTCATATTTTTTGACCTAGTTACATACATAACAAGTATAGTGTTATTATTATTATTATGTTGTTTCTTTTATTTCGTGAAACATGCTCGTCATATACATAAAACGAATAAACAATACATAGAATTTTTAAATCTTTTCTAATCTCCCGAAGTGACTATTTACTTTTTATAATGGGGAAGCGCGAAAGCATGACAGAGGAAGTTTTTACGAGACAAAATTATTATTATTTGAAAAGGGTAGGCCGGTTAGAAAGTTTTTGGGGTACATTTTCATATCATGGTATTTAATCAGCCTTATGCTGTAAGGACATTGACTTGAAGTGTCCTTTGACAGAAATTTCAATAAACATTATAGGATTTGGTATGTTGTACAAAGTCTCAAATCAATAATTGAAATTATAACAATTCAAGAAATTGAAAAAAGTCAAGTTGCCTTGTAAATTTCAATATTTGGTATGCACTAAAGCAAAAATTGACAAATAATTACAACTCAAGATTGAAAAAAAATTTTTTTTAACGTGAACAAAAATCTGCACGGTAAGGCCCTTGAAATGATTTCAATTTCAAAAACAAATTACAAATCATTTGGGTGTTCTTTCACGGCATGTTTTTTTAGCTTGTTTCGGATCATTAAATATTATTTTAAGTTGTCTAAGTATTTGTGTGAAATATGTCTGTTCCTGTTCAAAGTAGATTCTCCTGGCTTTTGCCTCCCAGTCATTAAACTTCTTTCAAAATATATTTATCTTTTTACCCTCTTCTAATTAACTGAAGATCTTCTTACTTAAATTGCGCACACAAATGTTCGAAGGCTCCTGCGTCCTTGTTATTTACGTTTTTTAAATTTAACACTTGGACTTAGAGGTTAGAAATGAAAAAAAAAAATCTTTTTCTATAGATCACCCCAAAAAAAAATGGGTCCCAATGTAAATTTGACATTAATTTCAGCAAAATAAAATTTCAGTAAGTTATAGCAAAAATTAATGTTGTGTACATTAATCTTTGGTTATAGCATATCCAATTAATTTCAATATTGAAATGAAAGAACATTTATTGAAATTATTTCAATACACATTGAAGTCAATATTTTGACAGCATAAGGCTGATTATCTGGTTTAAATTCAACGGGTGGATAAAATTTTCCGTTGCCGTTTGTTCCAGTTAAACTTGATCACTGCAAAATAGGTTCTTCCATTTATAAACTGTAGTTTAAATTTTGGTAATCTGGGTAGTGAGAGCGTTCAACGATTGCATTAGCTGCGGGATGATAAGCCGTTGTTTGAAGGTGAGTCGTACCTCTTAAGCTGTTAAGTTCCTTAAATAGATGCGACTGGAATTGTCTCTCCAGATCCGTTGTGATTCGCAAAGCTATATCGAAGCGTGCAATCCAATTATCGTAAAACGCCCTAGCGATTGTTGACTCACACTCGCCAGCCCATTGTTTGAGGTCTCGCCTGATGAGGGGCCATTCGAAACGTTACGTGACTAGTTTTAGACTTGCCTTGCATCCTTGATTTGACAGTCGGTGAAGCGAGTCGAATACACGTCGCCTAAGTGAGAGTTGAACAAAGGGACTTGCTGTAGCTGTTTTCACATTGCAAACGGTAGCTGCGTTTGTGCTTCAGCTCCAAAGTGAGGTCTGTATCATTTATCTGTGCCGTTGCCAATTCTTCCCAATAAATGGTAGGATTAACCGAATCGATTCGAGAGAGCGCGTCGGCTACGACATTATCTTCCCCTGATATATGACGAATCTCAGTGGAGAACTAGCTTAAGAAGTCAAGATAAAAAAATTGGCGTGGCGAACACCATTAGTCTTTTTTCACGAACGCATACGTGATCGGCTTGTGATCGGTGTATATCACAATTGTCCGTGCCTCTACCATATGTCGGAAATATTTTACTGCTTCATAGAGGGCTAGAAGTTCACGGTCGAATTTCCGTTCGGTCGAGCTAAGCTTTCCCGAGTAGAAAGCCAGCAGCACTCTCCAAAACTGGGTAACTTTTGTACGAACGAATCTTAAAAATAAAATAATCAGAATTTCTTAAACTTTTAAGAATAATTATCAACCTTGATGAACATAGGTACGTCAAAGCAAAAACAACTTTCAACAAATAATATAAACTCAGATAAATTATTCCTTAGTGTCTAATATTTCTGAAGAAAATCCAAAACAGAAACTACACAGTAACTAAATAGGATGAAAGTAAAACGTATTCCTGTGTAAAAAAAATGTTTAAAGAGAAACTTTAAGCATACAGATTTATGTTCTTCGGAATGCTATGAAGTTGTTCTTTGAGTAACAAGTTTTATTTCCAACTTCCGAATATTATTATTATTATATGCATGTTGAGGGGTGATATATTATGCAGATATATATTATTCAGGCTAAGGAAGACTCAAAGGAAGTGCATTTTAATATGATGGTATAGAATGAGTAGGCAATATGCGGAAAGTAGATATACAGGGTACTAGTTTTATTTTGACAGCGACGTAGGAGAAGTTTTACTTTTACGATAAAAAGTTATTCTTTATAAAAAGTTCTGCGTGGTCCAAAACCCAAAACGCAACCATCAGATATCAAATTCGTATACGAGGCTTATCAAAAAATGTGATTTTTGTGTAAAGTACTTTTATTTTTGACAATATCGAAAATTGTTATAAGGAAAAGATGTTTAGAGTTAAAAATAACTTTCAAATATTCAACGCTGTTTATTTACATTAAAAAACTATTTTTTCCGACATTTTCTCTGCGATAACGTTGAAAATTTATGTTTGGGTTGCATTCCATTTAATCGAATTTTCGATATTTTGACAGGTCGCAAAGCCTACTTCAAATATCAGTTTTAAAAAATGCCAGTGCATCCTAGATTAATTATGCATTAATGTGCAAACTTAAATTTTCCACGTTATCGCAAAGAAAATGTCGGAAAAAATAGTTTTTTAATGTAAATAAACAAAGTTGAATACTTGAAAGGTATTTTAATTATTTATTTTAATACTCTGTATTTTTTATTTTAATTTTAAAATTATTTATATCACAAAACATATTTTATTTATTTTGTTATAATTGAGCTCTTTACAATTATAACTGAAAACTGAATATACCTAGGTACATAAAATTCCAATTTATTTATCAAATTGAATTAGTGTTTACAAATCAATTTGTGTATGACAGTATTTATTAATAATAAAGCAATATATCACTGGTTATTTAAAAAACAAAATGCACTTAAGTATAAACATCAATTTAATAAATATACGAGTATACAGGGTGTCCACAAAATAACGGAACGTGCGATTATTTTCAAATATGGTACATTTTGAAAAGAAAAGCCGAAACACGTCAGTTTTGATTTATGTTTAGCAATTTTGTAGCCTACGTATTGATTCGAAATCTACCGCATGATAGTGGTCGAGAAATATCGATAGTGTGGTATATCGAAACCAATCGATAGTTATTAAAAACAATCGATAGTTTTTACGTGGATTTTACAATATATTATTTTTAGGCAAACATTTTTTACCATATTTTAAATTAAATTTCATAATTATTTAGATTTTCTATAATGAATTATATTACGTATGTATGTGCAACATTGTGTTCCAGTTTTGTACAAAATAATATCGATATATCTTGCCCAGTTAAAAAGGAGAAAAACCATATTTCAGAAAATATGACACTGCTCATAACATAACCTAAACCTAGCCATTAGTTATTCATTTCTAATATTTTCTATGTATTTTTGTGTAAATCTCATGTAAATTAAGATCGTGTCGGTTTAATTTTCGTTTTCAATGTGAAATTTAATAATAAGGGGTCCTTAAGGTACGACTATAAATAGGGCTCTTAGAAACGTTATTATTTAAGTTTCAACACTGGGTAACTATCGATAGTTTGACTATCGACAGTTCTCGACCACTACCGCATGGCAGCACCGCACCATGGTAAGGAGATATTGGCTTTATCAAAAAAACTGTTATCTACAAAAAATCTTTAACACCTTGTAATGCTCCTCCATAAAATGACCTGAGAAATCAGTCACTTAAATATTGCCGAGACTTTTTCAAACAGCCTGTATACATATCTAAAAAAATTAATTAAATCAGAAATAATAATTAATATCTGTTTGAAATAAAATAAACTATATTCATTGATTAATTACATCCTCATTACGAACACTATTACTACTTTTACAACTAACGAATAACAATTAAAGTTTATAATTATTTAAAATTTCAAAACGCAAATAATAGATTTAACTTTATCTCAAATATTTCGATAAGTTTTAACAATAAATAATTAGGCTTACGAATTTAGACAAAGAGTTCAGAGTTCACGCCAAATCTATAAATATTTTAGTTCGTGTTACACCCAGCTAGTATTATATACATACAACATAGAGGGTAGGTATGGTAAACACCTGTTGTTCAAGTGGTAAATTAGTAACTTTTGTCCTACTGTGCATATTATAGGCACAAAGGGATATTTTCATAAATTCTATTTATTAGACAATCGGAATTGCGGGCAGTGTGATTATTAATATTTCCAAAAACCAATGTCATGACTTATTTCAAAAACAAAAATGAAATAAAAAGGGAGTTCTACTTAAAAAAGCAAAATTTGATTCAGGCAATTACACATAACCTAAAATGAGAATTAAAACGAAGTTAACCTTTATTTATAGAAGACCACTTGTAATTTGCAGGTGAAAGGAGCTCTTTGATCGCAGATACCTGGAGAGAAAACCTGTATTCTTACGGGGACTCTCCTCATAATTTCAAAAGGCCTGGGACTTCATCTGTTCATTACCTTCTCTGCTGAAGTTTGTTGGAACTTCTGACGTTTCTTCTCTTTTGATTTGTCAGGCTTTGAACAACGTTGTTAACCCAACTATTCTACAGCTTTATAGGTGTCATATTATGCGTCCGATTCAAACTAGCACATTATATTCTTTACTTTGAAAGTAGTGGTAGTAATAGACGTGTATTGTTGATGACACAGTTTTATTATCTCCTGAGGATGCTAACAGTGTTAACACAATGCGCTTTGGTGAAGTGGTAATGCATGTTTTACAATATTACTCTACGCCTAAGATTCGAGTTATCGTTATAACCGCCGGGTTAAGCCATGATAAGCCTAAAATACAAAACAATAATAATAGCTGTTAATTAAAACATTTTATTTTAAATGTTAACCGCAAACTGAGTGTTATCCCTTATATTTCACCTTTGACTCTTACATAAATAGTATGAGCAACAGGTAGTGCCATGGAAAAGGTTTCAATATCGGTTAAATATGCTCTGAAATGCTTAAAAATATATTGAATCAGTAAAAATGGTTTTTCCCAAGAGACTCTAATATAATAACATAATGCAAAATTGAATGCTTGTTAGAATGTAATAAGTTGAATATTGAAATATTACTCACGTTATTGGGCACGGAATATTGTGACTAGTTCACTTCATTTTAAGAAATGTTATTCAGGGTGTTTTTGACACCCTCTCCAAACTACATAATTATTATATCTTCTGTAGTATTATTTATTTATTAACGTTGATTTTGATTGATATAGTTTTGACAATTAAATCAAGAGAGTGCCGGATTATATGAAATTTTTAATATACCTATACTCTGGTATTAAATAATTTAGAGACTTTTTTGCACAATAATAATAATCTACGACGTTTTTCTCTTCTGACGTCATTAATTAAGAGCAAGCAAGAGCAAAAACAAAGCCTTTAATTAAAATTTGTAAAATACACAAGAAAATAAAAGCGATAAAATTTAATCCAAGCACTTATTATTTAAGATTAAATTGATTAATTTTTAAATTAACATTTGTCAGCTTATTCTTCAATTGCTTTCAGTCAATCAGAAGTCCTTTTTACCAGGGGCGTAGCCAGGTGGGGGCCAAAGAGGGGCGTGTGCTCGGCGCCCCTTGCTGTTCGATGCCCGTATACACAAGATACAGTTACTTTTATTTCACCCTGTAATCTGAATTGAAATTGAAAAACATTTGATAGGTAACATATTTTGAAAAACAAACAAACATCAAACATAATTTAAAATATTTTAATATTGTGTAAAATCAAATTAAAAGTAAAAGAACTATTTCATGAGTTTCTAAATCATCATCAAAGTTGATATAAATATATCAGCAGCATTTTCTTTAACTAAATCAACAATATATTACTTAAAATCGTTAAGAAATGACGAATCATTCAACAGCTTTGAAGAAAAGGCTAAAGAAATTTCAAGTAATTATGACTTGCCCAATGAGTTCACAAAAAAAAAAAGATCACGAAAAGTGAAACTTTTTTCACGATGAAAACACCTCAAGGCACATGAAAATTGCGCAAGGCAAAATTTCTGTATATTTTTTGTACTGGATACATTTATTCAAACATTAACACAGAGATTTGATGATTCTTTTCTGATCGCAAACAAATTTTCATGCTGTTTCCGAGGCAAATAGAGAGTCTTTGTATGATTTATGTATTTTTTACAAATCTTCTATCCAACCGGAAATATATGATGAATACAAATCGTTTTGCAGTCTAGTAACCGAAATAAATAAGGAATTTAAGTTAAAAACTGATGAAATATACCGTTTCTTAATTTCCAAAAAATTGGAATCAGTTTTCCTTAAAATGTATGCAAAATATACAAATTCTTTTTAACAATCTTTTAATAGACTAAGAAATATTAAAACATATAATAGGTCAACCATGTCCGAGGACAGATTAACAAGGATAGCATTATTAAATATTGAAAGGGACTATGCATCTAAGATTGGTTTAAAATATGTAATAGACAAATTTAAAACAATAAAGAGCAGGAAATTATACTATAAAAACATTTTTGCCGAATATTTAGAGAAATCTACAGTTTTCAAAGGAATGCAGCGTTTAAAGAAAGTCGGACTGAATGGGTATGTTATAGCGGTATTTAGGTTCCTAGAGCACCTCTAGTTTTTAGCAGTCCGTGTATAGTATCTAAGATTAATTAATTGGGAAATCTTAGAAAACGGAGAAATAACAAAAATAGTGAACTATTTTTTCACATTATTGAATTATTTTTTTATTGACAACAATTTCTTGTGTTAGGCTTTTAATGTACAATATATCCAGCCAAAAATGTGTATTGAAAATACTTTCTGGCGCACTAAAGAAGATTGATGAAGCACACAAAAGCTAAAAAAATACACATCCAGCAAGTTCGCTTTTTTACGAACAAGCAAATTATTGTCGATCTTTTTCCCCTTTCCTAATGGTATATCGCATAAAACTTGCGAGAAAAAATTCCATTGCAGGCAGCAATTCATTATTTGCAGACGCTGAAAGTTCTCAATAATGCTGTTATTTCAAAGTTTTATTAACTTTAAATACTCAAAAGAGTCATTATTGAAATGGATTTGAAGTTCTAGAGGGCATATCTACCTATTTGATTTATATAAGTTTAGAAAAGTTTTTACTTATTTAACCCATTAAAGCCCATTGGCACATAAATGTGCCAGCGTTATTTTCTTTTATTTTTTCAAAACTCCCCAAACTGAGCTGTTCTAGATACATACTGAACTGTTCCTTGCGTAGTTATTTACAGGTCATAATTTTTTTTTAGATTTTACAGTGCTTGATTTTTGAGAAATTAATGAAAACCTAACCCACTCTGAAGCATCTTACTACACCTGTCTGCAGTGATGTAAATATAAATTTTTTTTCTACTTTTAATTACTTTACTAGTTGTTACATTTTTCATTTTGTTATTGATAAATATTCATTGTAACGATATTCAACAAAACCATAAGTTTTTTTATAACATAAATTTTATTATGAAGGAAAAAAATCCATTGGCACATAAACGTGCCAGTGGGCAGACATGATGTCTATTTCAAAGATATGCATGCGCAGTTGGCCTTGTTGTATTTTTAGTATTTGAACTGTCAAACACGCACAAGTAGGTATTTATTACGTTCAGTACGCAATTTAGAAATTATTGCTGGTACTTTACGGAAAAATAGAGTTTCAAAAGAATCAAATATGTCTGAGTATAATTTGTTGCTAAAACAAGCCGACGAACAATGGAACTCAAAACCGATGGAAAGTTAGTACTTGTGCGAGGGAATGATAATTCCATTGTAACTGTATTATCAAACTGCTGTAATCATATGCTTCCTTTGAAAAATGTAGAGATATTCTATAACTAAAAAAAGTAAAATTCATATTCAAATGCCGCTTATAACAAAAATATGGGAGGCGTCGATTTTGAATGATCAGGTCTGTCTAGCTATGGAATTTCAATAAGGACTAAACAGTAGTGGTGGTCTTTCTTCAGTTGTTCAATTGATCAACCTAATCTACAAGTTTGGCTATTATGGAGAAGGTGTGAAAACAATAATATGCCGCTACTCGAATTCAGACGGCAACTTATTGCTTTATATTTATGGGCACCCTTCAATGAAACCAGGGCCATTATCACCAATTGTCAATTAGTTACGTTTGAATGAACAAAATCACTTGATAGTCCAAACTAGTGAAACATAGACAAAATGTAAAACATGTTCTAACCGCACCAGTCTTGAGTGTAATACCTGCAAAGTAGCCCTGCACCCAAAAACATACTTTAGAAATTTCCATAGAACATACCTTTTTATTATATTTATCAGTAACTGATGTAATTATTCAAAAAATATTTAGTTTTAAATATTTATGTAATGTTTCTCTTATGTTACTGTATGTGCCTGGTGGCACATTTATGTGCCACTATTTTTTTGGTACTTTTATTATAAATAAATTTTAAATTTTGCGTATACAATGTTATTTCACATATATAAACAGCAACTAACGTGTTTTTGTTCTAATTAAAACAGACAAAAATTACGGGCACTAATGGGTTAAGAAATAATAGAAACGCACTGCGACTATTATTAAGTAATTATAATAAGTAATGATTTATGTATCGCCGCTCAAGATATCAGTTATGAAGTTCGTCATCTAAATTTGTATTTAAAAATTGTACTAATACTCTTATGGTTAACTGTTACACATAACTAAGGCTTCTATAATTGTTTACCACTGATGATGTTAGCGCTGTGCTGACGAAACATTCTGGCTATTAAAGTAACCCCGTTTTATTAAAGATATTTTGGTGAAGAGACTACAATATGGCCTACTTTTTTCATAAAACCTCTTTTACTTAATTTTTTGAAACAATTTCCTAACTTTATATTTTTGTTTTCCAGATGTTGCTTAACTATGCCAATCCAACTAACATTCTTAACACGTCCAACGCTTCAAGAGTGCTTTATAACTAACAGTGATATTAAGAAGTATTATTTAGGCAATCTGCAAATGGTCTGAGAAAAGAAGCAAATGACGAGGGCTAAGGGCGCACAAACGGCTCTACGATGAAGGGCGCATAATGTACCCCATGGTTGGTTATTTTTTGGAAATAATATTCTACTATTGTAATTTGACTAAGTTCGTATTTACTGAAAACTTGAACGTGAATTTCTTAGTAAAACATGATAATGTAGATTTAACGCATTTAAGTACCTTTTGGAACCTCCCTTTAATAACAACCCACTAATTAACAATTAAACTCATTAAACAGGAAAAATTAACATGTAGACCTGAACCCTAAGATAGGTTTTTTTATTATATACTTCGGTTTTAAAGAAATTCTCTTTTTATGTTTGGTTTTTATATAAACAGAACTAAGCATAAATTATTTTTATCTGGCAAAGTGTAGAGAAAAAGGGAAACTCTTCCTTGGAGTTTGTAGCTAGTCTACTCAAAGATATTTGAACAGTTAATACAAAATTTGGATATACATTACCTACATCTTCTTTTCTCATCAGTTTACGGTGGGTGGGTAAGCAATTCGAAGCCCAATTCATTCAATTTTGCCATAGTTTTCATCGATTTGTGCATTGTCTTGGAGAAACAACACTCGTGCGGGTTTGTTTGCGATTTCAGTGACTTGAAATACCTGTTACCTGACGCAAAATAAGGTTAAAACTTCTCCAGCTTAGATCTAGTAACTGATGCTTACCTTTGAGGGTGAGATAAATTTTATTACCCCGCGGGGGATATAACAATAATTATTCCCGCTTCAAACGTACCTCAAATTGGATTTTCCATAATAGAACACGTCAAATTCAACTACTAAGTTATCTTTCTCTTTTCGCAATCCACGTCTAAACACGGCGAACAGTAAAGCGTATCAAATTATTATTTATTAACAAAATAATTACAAACGTCTTTTTGAGAATTTTCTGTCGTTTAATATTTCTCTTTTAGCATCAAAGACAAGGATATTTTTCAAAGCTTTGATATTAGGTATACAGCTTTAATGAAAAAAATGTGGGTGTGAAATAATTCATAATGTTTTAATATGATTGTTCCATTACTCGCACTTCTGATTTAGAGAAAATCTTTGATAAAGCAGAATTTAAGCTTTTAGCGTTCAGTGTACTTGATGTAGCAATTCTTAAGTTAAGTTCATTCATGTATATGATGCTCCAAAACTGAATTAGATTATCTGGAAATATATATATTTATATTTAGCTTACTCTTATATTATTTGTAGCCCCCAAAAACATATAAATAAAAATATATCGAAAGCTTGGCATAACGAAAAATAGTTTTATTCAAAAAGATTTTTGCTGATCAACCCAAGAATACAGTTATCAATATTTTTTTGAAAATCTACTAATATTAAAATTAAAAATGAAATAGCCAACCATAGGTGTATCATTTTTGAACTATAACGCAGGTGCAAAGACAGCCACGTCAAATCAACCGAGATCTCCAAGGACAAGAGCAACAACTATTGAGGCCCGAACAACAACCTACCATATCTGTCATTTCGCGAAATACTCGTGGTGCTAATCAAGAAATTGTGTCAGTACAGGAGCACTCTTCAGTTGGGACGGATCTTGACGATCAGCAGGATAGCAGTAGTTATGAGGAAACCCATTTGCGTCCAAGGAAACCACTTCATAGACGATTCTTTACGTATGTAAGAGAGGCGTGGACTGGCGTCAAATCAGCACTAGGTTAGCAATAAACTATTTGATTCTACTTACTTATATGGGCTATTGATATTATTACGCATGCGCATGTCTATAAAATAGTTACATACTGTCAGCGTAAATTTATTATATTTACGCTGATACTATAATATAGTTGGATACTCTAAAGGAAAGATTCGTGGTGGAAAAATTGTTCGCAAAATCAAAAATAGATATTTAAACAGGGCAGCGTACAGTTACTCTTTTAGTTATAACCCATGCCAAATCGCCTCGCAGTACCATTATTCTAATATGTGATTTGTTGCTAATTATTCATACAGCAACTCTGATTTACCGTAATATACAGACCGCAATTGAAGTGTTGTTGGCAAACAAATAAGGCAAAGTCAAACTGCGAGTGAGTTTAAATACTCGTGGATATAAAGGCTCATATTATGTGGGACAGAGGTGATAGGGCATTTAAAAAAAAAATAAAAGAGTTCCTATAAACATGTGTACGAGATACAGGGTGTCACAGTTCTCATTTTTGTTTTTGATTTTTAAATATTTCTCTAAGAATTTGTAAATCACTATATTTATATGCTTCAGGATAGGAATTTCTCAAGCAATTCAAAATATTTGGTATCATTTAATTAAATTTCTAGCTTTATAATACCGCTAGGGTGCATTATAGACATGGTCGTATTAAAAATGCATTTTTATGGATAATGGCCTGATATATGTTTTCCAAAATATTACCACAATAATGGTAATAAGATTCTGCATCTTTTAGGTCTAACACTTTTTATTGTGCGGCGTAAAATAAAGGCAGTAGGGAAAGACGAAGTTTTACTAATTAAAATGTCTATAATTTTGGTTTGACTAAACAGAATTTATCAAACTAGGTCTTGTTTATGATAGAAAGCCTTGTTGATTAATAAAAAAAATTAACCCAAGTCATAATTATTTATTGCTGCCCTGTTATATGGCTTGGGATTTTCCTGATTTTTCTTTGAAATCTATGGTTTAAAAAATCAGAATCATAACATTTTTAATAGGTATTCTCAATATGATTTTATTTTTAAATTAATTTGGTAAGACAAAAAATTAAATCCCAGTGGTTTTATATAAAACTTTCTACTGTATCTCTTTTTGTCTTTGAGATCGAGGATTAGTTCGCATTGTGTGACACATCCGTACTTGCACAACAAAACCAACCATGGAAAGCTAAGAAGACTTTCAAAAAACATGTTTGCGAAACTTTTTAATAAAAACTTTTAAAAGTTTGAATAAATAAAAACTCACACAAATACATTTAATAAAAATAATATACCTATCTTATCTATACCTTCCGGGCGTGCGAAATTAATTGGATTTCTAAATAATAAAAACAAAATGTTCATTTTCCGCCCAATACTGCCTACTGAACTACAGTTTATATTATACTGAATTTTTATTCTTCCACAAGAGCTACAACACAGAAAATTTAAAAGGTTGTATTGGGAGTTTTCAGTGTAAAGGTGGGTATAATAATAATATCAACTTGAGAGAGAAAATGGGCTCCCTAAGGGTGAATCAATACCGTAAGTAAACACCAATTCGTGGAGTAGGAAATATTGGAACAGGATATTATTATGTGTAAAACCGGATATAAATTTAAATTTGTATTAAAAAGTGAAAAAATCTTATAAAATACAATATTCTCGTTCTACATTGTTTTTCAGAGGAACACACACACATACAGGGTGCTCAGAATTCGAGGGTAGTGTAAATCTGACAAAGTTGCGTCTGTATATGTCTAATAATTTGCCGTTAGAAAACTTTTTTTTTTTAAAATCTGCTTTTGAGATTCAAAAATTTTTCGTTTTTATTTTTTAATTATTTTGCAGCTATAAAAACTGAAATAATAATAATGATTTAGACGTTTCTTAACACTAAATTATTAGACATGTAAATACGCAACGGTTATCCAATTGCTTTTGTTTCTTTTGTGCATTGGTGCAACTTTCTCATTGCCCCCTGAAGTAGCCAAGTGTTTGCTAACGAAGTAAAAGTTATAAAACAAATTAACCTCTAATTAATTAGAGTTAAACTAGTGTTGTTTGACGTTTAAACGTCAAACAACACTAGTTTAGGGAATATAAACCCTTCACGGCAATCTAAATTTAACTTCTAGTAAGTAATGTAGCAAAAAGCTTAATCAAACAACTTCGGCTAACAAAATTTACAGCAGAGATATAAAAATTCCACGATTAAATAAGATTATGGTAAAAGTTTATATGTACTAAGAGATTAAATAAAATTATGATTATATACGAATTTTTTTAGTAAAAGGCAGTGTGCTGGTTTTAGCTGGCTTAGAGGCTTTCCAAATAACAGCCCTCATTAACCATAAAAAAATAAACTCATAAACAATGGTACCTATATTATACAACAAGCATTTAATGCTGGCTATTATTCGCCAGGATGAGGATTATGTCACGAATCGAAGGCTCACCTGAGCGTATAATCTGCGAATCGAATAGTTTGTCCACGAATATTTGAGTAATTAGTAGATATTTATGTTTTTTTAATTTAAAAAAATAGTTCATTCTTAAATGGAGTTGTAAATTTTTTTAGTGACGAATAAAAATCAAATCACAAAAATAAATTTAATAGAAATTCATAACTATTGTCCAACATATCATGATCTGAGAATCTTTGTAACTATCGATGTGGCAGAAATAGCTTTACATTCTAAAACGTCAATTAAGTCATTCATATGTGATTTCTGTCAATGAAAGTTGAAGAATAAGATTTCCAAATTAATTAATCAGGTTCTACAAAAAGAAATCAGAAAAATAACAAAAAAGAAAGTTAATTTTTCTTAATTTAATTTTAATTCATATTAAAACAATATTTTTTTTCGACAAAAATGGTGAGTTGTTCATAGTAGAATTAGGTACTTACTGCCATGTGCTTACCGATAAATGTACCTACATAACTTGACATTTATATGCAAAATTATATTTTTAAAATATTAGGTACCTAATTATTTTGTATTAATATTTTATTTGATCGAAAATGTACCTATTGTTCTTTGACATCATTGTATTTTAATAAAGAAAGCAGTCCCATATAATCATGTTTGTTTTCCACCAATTTCCTTATTCTTTTTATAGTTTCATCCACATAATATAAGAATAAGAGCAAGCAATCAAGTAATATAGAAAGAATAAGGTTATGCAGTTGTATCTTAAATAAATAAATAAATAAATAAATTAGTCAGCCAAGAGAATTTCCAAAATAGAAATATTTGATGTTATCCTTAAAGTTTGCTGAGCATGTTTAGAAAGTATTTAGTAATAAAAATATTGTTGTTATACGGGTTTTTAATAATAAAATGACAAAAAATAAAAAAGTATTTGATGTGACTGTGGTTAGAAAAATACTGTACATGGTATTAAATCTTTAAAATTGTCATTTTTGCACAATAATTAAAATACATGAGGATGGAATAAACCTTAATGGAAGTCGGATTTGTTTTGACCATATTGAATCTAAAAATAAAACAATGTAATAGTTCGGTAAACGTGGGTGGCAAAAGTGATTTCAAAATAAATAAAAATGTAGTATTTCGTTAAAAACAACATGATACGTAGGTATAGTCATTAGAAAATTGAATTCGACAATAACAAATGTATCCAAATCAGGTTTTTGTCTGTCATATTTTACGAGATACAGGGATTGATTGAAATGTGAAAAATTTATAATTGCAATTATTCTAGAAACTTGATTTTATTTCAAAAATCTTTAGGTATAGGAGCATGACAAACCATTAGAAAGCAAATTTGGTTGTCTTTCAGATTAGTTGATAATATACCGGGTGTTCTATTTAAGAAAATTACTTATGTATATTTAGGTATAGTAGTATATCACACTACAGTATTGCGACCACCCTGTTACCTGATGGGTCAATCTGTCAAGATAGTTAATTTTTCGTGAACTACCCTCAAAATTTCAAGATTCTGTCTATTCAAACGGCAAAATGGTGATTATTTTCCGGAGACCTATTTTGGTAACTTTTAATATTATTTGCCCCCATAATTCTCGAAAAAATTGCGTTTAAAACTACACCAGTTAGGTAGTTGGAACCTATAACTCTTATTATACAGTAATTTTTTGATATAGAGTCATTGATAGAGCGTGCGTTTTGCACGCGGAAGGTTGTAAGTTCGAATCCCAGCTCTGGCAATACTTTTTTTTCTAATTTTTGAATAAAGTAGTTGGTTTGTTACGTTAGTTTATTGGAAATGATGAAAATAATTCACTCATTTACTTTCCCGCACAGGCATAAGACAAAACGTACAAACTACACACGTGTATCTTTACAAATGAATGAGATACTCCACAATAACGAAATCAGGACACCCTATACATATGTCCTTCAGAAAACCCCATAATTTCATTTCATGAGGTAGTAAGAAAGTGTATAAAACTGAATAATAATGCACAAAATAGATAGGGAGAACATACTTAATATAAAAAGTTTAAGTGTTCTTTAAGAAATGGAACAACTTGGTGGCAGACGCGATATAGAGATTACAAAGAAAAAACTCCAATGTGTAACAATGTGAAGAGACACTTCATTTTTGTGAATTAAGCATCAACTATTCGGTACCGATAGCTGCATTGGCAACTTTTTAACAATGTGTAGTATATACTAATTGTAGGTCATTTTTATTGCTTTTCCACCAGTGGTTACCTCCTTTTGAATATACAAGGTCTAAGCGCGTGTTTTTGTTCTTAGAAAATTGGGTGGTTCACTAACTTACGAAGTTCTTATATCACTCACAACGTACAATAAATAAAATTCCGCATAGTAATTATAAAACTTTTGACGTTACGTTTTCTTCTTATAGAAATAAATTGTTAATTTTTTTATGTTATGTTTTATGTAGACTAACCATAATGTGTGTTTTTCTTTCTAGATTCTGAACTTGAAGATCTTGAAACCCCACCGCGCTACCGGCCAGACAGTCTTGAAGCTCTTAGTAAAGCGACACGATTCACTCGCGAGGAAATTAAGCGAATTTATCGCGGATTTAAAGCAGAGTGTCCAACTGGTATAGTAAAAGAGGACACATTTAAAATTATTTACGCACAATTCTTCCCCCAAGGTGGTGAGTACACTCTTGATATATCTAACAATATTCCATATATATTCACATAACCTCCCGTTTTTTATATTCAAGTAACCCAATAGCAACCAAACACCAAATGGACCTTGTGAAACTTCATTTGAAAAAAAATGCAAACAAAATTCCGAATCCGTGCCGCCTCCTAACTCAATCTAACCTAAACTCTGGCTTAGAAATATTAGAGCTTTCCAGTGCGTTTTCGCATTGGAAACCTCGAAAGCTCTTGGTGGGTTTTCCATGTCATAGAAAAGAGCACAGTCTTCTTAGCGTATATTTATGCTTTAATAGTCAAGCAATTCCACACCCTGTGAAATTACTTTGGATGGAGGAACATCTCTAGACTGAACGCAGACGAAGAAACTACCAGGACACCTCCGCTGATATATTAGAGCAAAATTAAACGGCAAGCTAAACAATTGAATTATAATTGCAAGATAGTCAAACTTCTGAATTGTACATGTTGAGTCTTAGTGATCACTAAGTCCCTTGTGCCAAATGGAATATAAAAATAGAAGAGTATACGGTTTCACATATTAAACTAATGGCTGGCGTAACTACTAATTATCGGTAGACGCAGTGGCGTGAAGCATGACTGCAGTTAAACGCTGGCAACTATGTTTATATAAAGGGCGACAGTCGGCCGTCAGCTTGCTTCATATGACAAGCCGCCACTGGGTAGACGTAAATAATTTAGATTTGGATATCAAAATGAATAAACTAAAACTTTACGCTTAAATTCAATGGACTTTATACAAAGGTGTAAAATGTGTGACACTTTCGTCACACAGCAGACGACTGTTTGTTTTAAAATTGAATTAATTAAATAGTTAAATCTCAATGCAATATAGTCCTCTTTTGTTTGTACCTAACCAATCTGTTGTTATTTACGAGCCCTTTTGTTTCAAATTTGATGAAAGCTTTTAACCTATCCACCGATGAGTATAATTCAATCAAAATTAATTGTCTACAAAAATTCTATTATGTTCTCCATTCATCTTGAACAAGTGATTACATTCCATATCTATTCACTCAACAAAATGGGTTTCCTTGTATGTACGTCAAAATAGCAGATAGGAGTTCATAATGGATTTACAAACTCAGACAATGGATACTGATTGAGAAGCTTTAATAATGGGATAATTTAATCTATAACTTGTATTAATATATAATATCTCCCAAATATTAGTTTAGACAAAGATTTATAGTTTTATTCATTAAAAAATTATGTATCGAGAGCTTAAGGTACCTATTAAGCAATATACCGTTGTTTTCAGTCTTTAATAATATTACAAGCAGCCCGTAGGCTCAGTTGCGGTCGAATTGAATATATCGATACATTTCTTGTATCTCTATTAATGAAAGAAAATTGACATTTTGAACATCGCCTTAAATTAAATGTATCCGTTTGGTGGCAGTTTTGTTTACAATAACATTGGTCACGTCAAATACTAATATTTTATGATTGTTTTAGACATTTCCCATAATTATTATTTGGCTACTTGGCATAACAGTGTTTAATTAATAAAATATCTGTTCAAAAGAATTTAATAAACATGTCAGGTAACAATATGTGCAGACCGGCTACAATTTCAATAATAATAATAAAAATTACAACATTTGTCTAAGACGGGTCTGTCTAACTTAAATAAAGTGTCAGCATTTACTTCAACTCTTTCCGCTGGAAATAACCACAGTAACGACTTGTAATTGTTGCAGCTTGCCGCAACCTGCTCTATGGGACCAAGTAATTATTCTCTATTGAAAACTAAACTTTTCATAAAACCCCAAAAGTTAAAATATAGTGAGCTCGCTGGCCACGCTATTGGTCCAGTTCAACTGATCCCGCCTATTCGAAAAGTTGTATATAAAAACTTTTTCATTTCACTTTTACATAGACTTGCGTGATATTTAGTTGTATATTTTCCAACAAAGTAGGCAAATAATTTTTATGAAAAAGTCAAACGACCTTTTTGAAAGTTGGTTATCTGAATTGCATTAGTATTAGAAATTTAAACTTAACCTGCCAATAAACATCTTCGCAATTACCAACCTTGAACACAAAACATCTTTCAATCTACAGGTCCGGATTGGACATATTTTATAATATATCAATATTACATATTATAAACATAGATTCATAGAATCAACCTATTCTTGTTTTAATTATTCAATTTATTTTCCTGACCGCCTTAAATTATCCTTATTGAAGATAATGAAACACCCTGTAGCATATAATATTCTCAACCATACTCCATAAAATTTAATAATGATAATAAAAGCTTTTATTAAGAGTTGGTTAAATACCTATAATAGACCAAACTTTATTGCCAGATACTTTCATACCACAAATAATGGCAAAATCTCTTGATTTTCGGGATGGTTTCGACAATTACTTCATTTTACGACTCTTACTATCATTTTATAGTGTGACAATTTAGACTCAATTAATTGTATTTTAGTAAACAATAGAACTACATTGGGGCGCGGCTCTCGTATTTATTTTAATTACATTGAATGCGTTTTATTTTATATGCTTATTATAGCGTACATACTAAAATTTATATTAAATTTATTTTTTACATAATCAACATATAACATAAATTAGTAATGATATTAATTATGTGTTAAATGTTGAACAATACAATTATAATTTCAAAACAAATTGCAAAGGAACGTAAAAAATTTGTAATGTTTAATTTAATTTAAAATAATCGTTATTGTATTTTTTGTCTTTTATATTATACATCTATTTGTTTAATCTTTTTTTTTATATATATAATTATATTGTTTAGATTTATTTATTTATTTGTCTATTGTTCTTTAATTACATATGTAATTGTAAATGTAAAGTAGTCGTGTATATTTTTTGACTACCGGCCAATAAAGATTACTATTATTAAAGATTATTGTCTTTAAGATCCTCATAATCAAGTGTTCAAGTTCGACCTTCAATCTATCAAATAGAACATTCAATCTCTTTGCTAGAGTTTATTTAATTTTTCTGTATATCGGTGATATACTACACAGTCTCAAGTTTCGTTTCAAAGCCAAGTTTTTAAAGAACTCGCATCGTCAGTCAAATTTGTCAAGCATTTATTTTTACCTTGCCTAATTTTTTTCACTCGTTAACACGTTCAGGTGCACCCTGACATGCAAATCCAATTATACATCTACGTATTGTGAGCTGTGCGGTCTTTACCCAACAGTAAAATAAATAGTACTTACTACATATTTTAATTAGTTGTGAATGATAGGCCAAATTAATTATACAATGCCACTAGCAAAGTCACTACACTGTGAAAATGTCTCGGGGCTTTGTTTTAATTAAAATAGGTATAGTTAAAATAGACTTCATTTTACCGAATTTCCTAATATGGTACGTAATAAATAAACGGCGTCATTTATTCACCAAATAATATTGTGCTGTGGTATTATGTAAATAAACACCCCTGCAACATTGTCGCATCACGCAACTTTTTGGGTTGAATTTATTTAAATTTTAATGTCAGTTCAGAGGATTGGATGTTGGAGACATATTTGACATTACATGCCCACAATATTCATCACCTGCAATTTACAAATATACATACGAGGGTAGACGGAGAAGTTCTTCCAAAACACACATATTACATCATTTTTCTAATACTGTAACTTATTCAGATTTACCTGTAATAAAAGTATTTACAAATTCTGGCTCGAAAGACCGTTTTACTACTATTCAATATCAATCGAGCTTTTAATTAAGTTTAAAAAAGCCTCTCCCTAGAGGCTAAATGTTATTAAATTTATTCGTTGCATTAATTTTACATACTTTATTTCAGCCAACTCAAGCCAATACGCTCATTACGTTTTTAACACACTGGATCAGGACCATAGTGGATTAATCAGTTTTGAAGTAAGTATATACCCTTTTCAACGAAATTCTTTTCAATTTTCCTCTTTCTCATATTCTATTATTTATATGTTGAGGGGACGTGTAATTACTATTATTTCTCAAAGGGAAGCAGCTAAATTACATTCCGAAACGGTCAAGGCATCCCATAATTTCCTTATAAATCCCAAAAGACCGCCACAGACTCTCATATTTACACGCTCCGTTGAACAATTTCAGATAATTGCTAAATTTTCAGGCAATATCGGAATTGCACTACAATATTTGCGAATAAAATTTGAAGTCGAATTAACATATCAAGAAGAATAGTAAGTAAAATTATTTTTAATGATGCATTAAACATATCAATGTTGGTCCGTTTTTGAGGGATCATACACTTCTTTTAATACTAATACATAACTTTTGTAGCATTTTATATACAGTGATAGTTTTTTAACGGGAAACATAGAAACATGCATTAATAATAAAACACCCTACTGGTTTGTTTGCGTCCTTTGCCTGCAAAATTTGCAAGTTTTATAAAATTTTATTATTGTAACGAACAAGAAAATGTACACTTGTTGGCAACCAACACGTGTGGTTAAACTCGAGCTAGTTGTGTCGATCGCCATGAATCTAGAATGGACAAATGCGCCAGAATGTGGAAAGGTTCGAGAAAGAGGGCAAATCATATATAAAGCCAACGTAACAATCGACGAGGAATCAGTCAATAGTTGGGAACAGTGTTGTGACTTATAAATAAATAGAGTAAATTTAGTTCATTTATGTTATTAGTTTGTTTAAGTGTTAGTTATTAAGTGTAAATCAATTAGTTTGAATTAATAAAGCTCTTTATTATTTCGGACAACGAACCACGAGAAACGTTACATTATTACTGCATGTTCCTATGATTCGCGTTAAAAAACTATCACTGTATATGAAGTTTCAAGGCGATTCGTTGTATTTACCATTATTCGGACAAAACAGCAGCTGTTAAACGAAGGCATTGACCGAGAAAAGAAGCCTTCATCGGTTATTCTATAGCAAGGCCTCGTACAACCATCAACCTAGTTTAATTAATCCCCAATTGCAGTTTCCAGGTCAAATTCATGTTGATGTTCTACACCACTGGAGTGCCATTATATACACTTTCCGTCCAGCACATCAGCATTTGATAGATTGGTTTCGGTTCCTACGTTGTTTTCAATTTGCGTATTACTCACAAAGCTGTCAGATATATTTACGATCGAATTCCCTACTCCACTATATTATATCGCTTTCCCAGATTCTGTTTGAAAGCACAGTTGTTATTGTTGACCCTAAAAAAAGCCTTTGTGCCTTGTATTTTCCTCTATATTTAGCACTAATCTTTCTCATCTGGAACAAGTCACTCCCAAACAACAAAATGATAAAGCTGTAGCAAAAATATGTCTGTTTAGGACGTTAATATCATACAGGGTGTTCCACCCGGAAACAAATCGAACTGTAGATATAATATAGAAAACTATCTAGGAGAATTTTGAAAATTTGACAGTGGGGTAAAAGTTATTGACACTTCCGGTTATACTGAAATTTACGTAAAATTTCAACTAGACTTTGTGTATTATTTCCTATAGATACCTATAAGTCTTACCGTTTCGGACTTATTTAAGGTATTATGTCAAAAATAATTATAAAATTTTCCTATAAGGAAACCTTCATTAATTAATTAAGGGTGAGTTTACACATGCATGGATTTAATTGCGCCAGTGATCGCGCCAGTGCTATGTTTACACATATAACAGTAATATTAAGAACATGTGACATATTTGCCAATTGTTAAACAAATTATTGAAAATTTTAAGAAATTTATTAGAATGTAGGTAGTTTTTTTTTAATTAGGAAAACTTTCATTTTCAATCAACATAAATATTATAGGTAGGTACCCGGAGTAATGTTATGTTTTTTTTACCAAAAGATGAAACACCCTGAGTAGTTAGTAAATAACATCGTTCTTCAAAATGAGAAATCACTCAACCCCTCTTTCCCTTTAAAATTTCATTTCAAAATGGCATTTGACCGCCATTTTAAAAGCTAGAACTGTCAATTATACGTCAAAAATTGACACCAAGCTCTATAATGAACACGCCCAAATTTTGTTTCAAAATCTAAAGCCGTTTTCCAGAAATCGCATATGGCCGACAGTGTCATCCTTAACGGACCACCCGGTACATTCCTTCTCGATTTCAATGCTGTCGACGGTGCCGACGTTACGTGTATAGTATGCGCAAAGAGTACAACGCACAGCGCTCTAGCTTCTAAGGAATCTATTATTTGTTTTGACAGTTTTTGTTTAACAGGTCAGGTTGATGTGTTGATGGCAGTTCAGGCGCTTCGGATATTTTTAATACGTCTTTCTGTTTTGGTTACAGGATTTTCACCTGTGGCACATTATTTTACCCCTAAAACCTACCTGGTACCGCTTTTTTAAATTTCAAACCTGGCCACCCTACACTTCACTGATAATAGTTCAAAAAATAAACAAAAGTAAATGTTTTTAATAGGATTTTGTACAGAACCTGTCACTACTTTCAAGAGGTTCCATGGAAGAGAAATTGCGATGGGCATTTAGTTTATACGATATTAATGGCGACGGATGTATCACACGTGAGGAAATGACAGACATTGTCACAGCTGTCTATGAGTTAATGGGGAAACTAACAGAACCCTGTATAGACGAGGACACAGTAAAAGAAAAAGTTGATAGTATATTTCTGGTAAGACAGTATATTATTTACCTATTTAGAGCACATACGTAATAAGTATCTTTGGCATTTCAGAAAATGGACAAAAATCAAGATGGTGTCGTAACATTAGACGAATTCCTAGAATATTGCAAAACTGACCGTGACATATCCGCATCTATGGCAGTATTTGATACGTGTATATGACGTTCACCAGTTGGCGCCAATAGACGTCAACCGCCACCATCTTGGACATGAATTGACAAGTATGACAAATGTCATTTATTATCAACAATAAGTTAAAGAATGGATGTCTAGATTATCTAGTTTTTTATGAAAACTGAAATTTCTTCAGTACGCATTGTTAAGAATAGAAAATAACATTAAATATAACTATTTCTTCAAAAAGTCTGGTTTAAACAAATTGTGTGTTAATTTAGGTCTTTGGTAACAGCTTTAACAAACTAGGTACCTAAAATGTTTAGAATAATTAGATTTTTGAGAAGTATTCCATGTAATTTTTCTATGTTATATATTTACATAATTTAGAATGTTTGCTATGAATAAGACTTATATAAGTTTTTTAAAGGGTATTGATATCTTTATTATTTTTAGTTTTAATGAATGTGAATGAATTGTAAACAAAATTAAAGTTCTTTTACATTTTATATTGTCTAATGTCTAAATGAAAGCCACTTTAAACTAAAATAATTTATTTTGCGGGGTTTATTTTTAATATGTTTGTACTGTGAGACATTTAATTTAAAAGTTCAATATAACTTATGTTTCCTACGATATTAAATCTATAATATTAAGAAGTGTTTCCGTTGATACAACTAAGTAAATGTTTAACCATCCATTCTTTATAATGTTATTATATACTTACTCACTCGATGATTATTGAGCGCCAAAAAAATACTTTTTGTAAAACTAATGATAAAAATGCCTCTATTGTATAATAATTATTATTAAAGGTACATGTTAATTTAAGGAAAAAATGTTTGACCAAATAAAAGACATATTAATGTGTAACAGAATCTAATAAGTATATTAGATAGTTAATTATTATTAATATAATAAATAAAAGATTTTTAGTGTGTTATTAGTACTACCTAATCCAGAAATATGAACATTTTGTAAAATTAGTTCTAAGAAATAAAAAAACAGGGTACCCAAACAGAAACCAAAGTGAGCCTACAACAAGGACTTAGATCAGAATAGTGTTGATAGATTTGCCATCCTGCTACTTTTTTAGGTTGGGTAAACTTTAATTTATTGTCAGGATGGTGAAAAATTCATAAAAATTTGCTATTATATAGGATATGGAAAAAAATAAATAACACTGAAGCAAAAATATGCCCTTATCCTCTATATCAACTTTACCGCCATTCAAATTCATTAAAAAATTACTCATCTGTCGATTTCTGAATTATGATAAAATTAGTTAAACGCCTCGTTAACATTTTCAAAAAATCCTAATTCATCGAATTTGAATAAAAACAACGTTTCTATGTAAATAAACGCATCAGAAACAGTGTATACTTACCTAATTCCATATATCGGTTATAATATTATAACCACAGATCTAGGATTATAACTGCTCTTATTAGCTATTAGAAATAAAATAAAAATTAATAAAATGCTTTTGCAGCATACAATTATGTGCGTTGTAGACTAGACACCATAATTATCCAGAAATATCTATCCAAGCGTGACAAATGTTCCATAATAGAAGCATAATAATAGAATTAAAAATTAAATGGATTTCATGTCCGTAAATAAAATAAATGAAAAATAACTTAATGGCAAAGCGGACTAAAATGCTGGTTTTACATACTACACAACTATATACTACATACTTTTTCAATATTTGGCATTACACATCGACGGCAGAACGCTTGGAGACCACCGTCCGAGCATTGCTGAAACCCAAATATTTGGGAGATGCTGGCAGAAGGATAAAATGGTCTCCTGCTAGCGTTTTGTGTTCATACTATTTTTATTTATATTTATTTCTATTTATACGACTGGTTTTACCTATACATTGAATTTGTTCGGCCTCTGCATGATATAGGATATGCATTACTATGTACATGTAGATGATACGTGTTTACATGTGTCTACTGTTGTGTATCCTATTGTGCTTAAATGCAGGCTGATATTTGTAGATGGGCAACGACTATGGTACTCTGACGAGCTCATAACAAGAGCGAAACGAATTCGTCAGTATCTGTCGACCCATGCCTCGGTCTGGTTCCTATTGAATTAGACTGGGGCCCTGCTAAATGAAACAAAATTCCTTGTGTATGTAAAACCAGCATTTTAGTCCGCTTTTCCATTAAGTTATTTTTCATAGAATTAAAAATGTAGTTACATATTCCTAATTAATTAATTAAAAACACAAAACTCTAATTTAATATACAGCAAATTTAATAAATTGAATAATACACAATAATAAAGTGGTAGGCTACTCCAACATAATAATAAGACAGATAAGGTACGATAACCATCAATTCGTTTCTTGATAAGACTAATAATTAAAAAAATGCAATTATTCTTCACAATACATATATAAATTTGTAAATACATCCCTGATAAAATTCTTGTGTAAACGCTTCTAATTGCTAACACCTGCATCTTCGGTTTCTAGATTAGCAGCCCTTCCAATGGTTTCAGCCATATGTGCCTGCAGAACCAAGAAATGTATTACATAATATTTGCAGTTAAATTAGTTAATCCATATTTATAGTTCTATGCTTCATATTATGCTAAATATCATAATAGGCAACCATAAATACGTTCTATTTGTATAACGCGGGTAGTGTTGTAAATTTCGGTTACTCAACTTCTTCAAAGATTAAAAGAATCTAGACTTTTATATTGTTTTATTGTAACAATCAGCAAAGAAATTTTACACCTCTGTAAGTCTTACTCTCGTTCTCTTTAACCGTGTTATGAGACAATGTCACATCAATAGAGATGGGCTAACTTTATGTAATCATTATTTGTATTAATAGAAACTTATATTACCCAATATTTAGCTCGAATTGTATCGTGTTCATTTTCTAGTTCGTTGCATAATGTCTTCGCCCTTTCCACTGTATACACGCCCTGTTCTTTATCGCTTTTATCCACATTTTCAAAACACATATCGACTATGAGCGCTAATAAAAATGGTGATCGACAGCCTGACTTGTACAATTCTTCGCAAAAATTTGCTACTTTCTCATTCCGACTAATACCATTTTTATCATGTAAAAGCAAACTAAACAGAAACAGAGAATATTCATCAAATTCAATACATTAAAAATACAACAATAACCTTACCCTCTCAAATAATTCCATGCGCTCTCATTTTCTATTTGTAATTTGATCTTTTCTAAAGTATATTCAATTTCTTTATCAAGCACAGCAGACGAAAACCCCGCAGTATTATTTATAACAAAATATCTTTGATTCCAAGCCGAATTATTCTTAACATCGTTTGAAATAAGACTATCCACGTAATTCAATTCCTCTTCATATAGTCTAAAACCATAACGTTTCCATATTTATGAAATTGCATTCCCTATGTTATACTAAATTTTTGGAAATTTTTAACCCTAATGTTAAATAAATAAGGGACACATGAACGAATGTTACACATTACATTTAGTAAATACAAATTACTTGCTTAAATGTTTTGATCACCCATTGCCTATGTTGCCACGCATGGTAATTCTTCGAATCTTTATTCAAAGCCAATTCCGTCACATATTTTTCTTTTGATGGATCCTGCAGCCACTCAACTATTATTCTCCGATGATGCCAAACCTGATAATTTTTTGTATTCTTCAATATCACACTTTCCATAAAATCTAACTCTTCGTGTAAGTCCTTATTGAGACCTTTCAATATATCTCTTCTGTATTGCCACACTGTATAATTGGCTGGATTTAGACCGGCCGCCGTTTCTGTTAGTTCCAGTGCACGCTCAGATATTTCTTTTTTGGCTAATATAGCTCTAAAATAGTCATAACAGTCCTCAACTAAAAATGTAAACAGTAACTAACCAAGGCGACACCTCTAGATTAGGTATTAGTTTATCAGTTTGAATAGTATCAATAAGTATTAAGAATAAAACAAGTACCTACTTACATATTTTTGTATAATCAATAGAAACCACAGGGTGCTCCCCATCATCTTGTTTGAGGGGCACTATATCTCTCCAATCTGGGCGATCACAGTAAAAAACGTATTCAGATTCATTTTCATCACTGCTATGATCACTCATTTTAATTTTTTTTTTAAACAAACTATCCTAAATATCTAATTAAATAATTGTTGAAAATAAATCAATAATTTAGCGCATGGATATTTCTACTACTTAATAAAAAGAAACTCAAGCCTCAAACTTTTTAATTTTCAAGTACAATTAAATAAAAATTCGTTGGTTATGTTCATCTTATGTTATAGGCGTTGGCGTTATCCTGCTAACAGCTATTTGCACCGCTTACACTTGAGCTCCACTTAGTTAGGCGGAACTTAAGTGAGACCTATTACAATGTAAAAACATCAAACTTAAGTTCCACAAAAGTTTAAGTGTTGCCGGGGCAAATAGCTGTAAGCGAAATATCAGTGTCGGTCACGACCGGTCCTTTTACAAATTTGATTGACAGTTAACTGATAAATTAACCTCAAAATGTGTCATAGCCAAAGATCATAATTTTGAAAGTTTACGTGCCTTTTATAGAAAATGCAAGTGAGGTACGCGGCAGGAGATGCTGATCTGAATTTGTAGAAGGATAACGCCTTATGTAATGTATCGTATACAGTATACATCATGTCATGTCATTCATAAAGCTGCCTTTTGTGCGAGGGAGATTTGGAGATTCGGTTATTTGATAATTGAGATTTGATGGTGGGGGAATAGCAATATTGGTTATTCTGTGGCAATGTCATGAGACCCTTTTACTGCGTTGGTATTTGGAGATTCGGTCTAATAGTCTTAATACTTCTAATAGCTATCTTAATTTTCATTGGAGGAAAATCGCCTGACTACTCGGTCCAGTTGGTAGCCTTGTTTAAAGTTGGTTTAACCCAGTTACAGGTACTGGTACTAAATACCAATGTTAGATTATAACGTTGCAAGTTGAAATTTTGTATTTATGCTGGATCACCACCTTCTTTAGACTAGACGGCTGTTGCTGCATAAGTTACTTTTTGGAATTTATTTGCAAAATAAAATTAAAAAGATTTAACTAGCCCATATTAGGCAACCGTAATATATATTTTCTCACATTTTCAGAAGACCTTGTAATATTGGATGCACGTATGTATGTATTGAATTTCAATGTAAATTATTGTAAATGAATAAATCAGTAACCGTTTGTGTTTATATCAGTCTTTTCGCCGATATTGTGAACTTAGTACTATGTAGAGACGAATAGGTAAAAAAAAATAATATTGAAAACTATATATCAATTTGGTTTATGGTTTCTAAATATGTAGTGCTATAAAAACGATTTATATTTTGATACCTATGTGTAGTAAAGATTAATATTCTGTAGACATTTTAACGAGGTCAGCTACAATATCCAAAATACATACAAGGGAGTAACTACTTAATTGCAATGACAAATATATTAAAAACGATTTGTTACAACATAACAAAACTTAAAAACCCCGGTAAGTAACTATTTAGTTTGTTTTGTTCTGTCAATAGAGTTACCTATTATTGTGATCTATTTTTATGTAAACAATAAACAGAATGAAATCATTATACGAGGAATGCTGAATAAGTTGTCTCCTTGCAGGTATATACTGTCATTCACGGTCAGTGTCAAAACTCACCCATGTAAACGAAGAAGGACGTGCTACTATGGTTAATGTCACCAATAAAGACATAACAATCCGTTCGGCTACGGCTCAAGCGATTGTAAAAGTGGGTCCAATAATTACTAAACTCATCACAGAGCATGCAATGCGCAAAGGAGACGTATTGAGTATTGCACAAATCGCAGGTATAATGGGTGCTAAGAAAACTGCCGACATCATACCGTTATGTCATAATATACCATTAACTAAAATAGATGTCACCGCCGAACTTGATAAATCCAAAGACGAAATTCGATTACATTCTTTAGTACGATGCGAAGGAAGAACAGGTGTTGAAATGGAGGCACTGACAGCTGTCACTATAGCCGCTTTGACAGTGTATGATATGTGCAAGGCTGTCAGTAAAGACATTTGTATTGATGACATATTTTTGTTGAGCAAAAGCGGTGGCAATAGTGGAGATTATATTAAGGAAGGAATTACGGTAAAGGAGTATAATAGAACACCCATTACTAGACTATCACCTTTCGTTGGACCACTATAACTTAGTGCCTTCCTTAGGGTTGCCAATTTGACTCATTTTATGTACAAAAAATACGTCAACTCTACAAATGAAATCGTTATAATTCTTTCAACATTCAATAATTATCACAACTATACATCATTTAACCATGGATGATGAGAATTTTAAGTTCTCGAAACATGTATGGTTGTGAAAATTGAATTATAACGATTCCATTTGTGGCGGTTTATTTTTTTTTAATCGCATAATCCATCTACCTACTCCTCGACAAGATGGGACTATTTTCAAAAAATTTCTCGTTTTATTCAGAAATCAAATGTTCCGCAACCAATTATGGGAAACATAAGAAACTATAAAAAAATAAAAAGTAGTACCTAGTTAAAAAAAAAAGTTTAAAAATGGATCTTTGAATAGTAGTCCTATATATTTCAAAATTGGCAGCTCTTTAAACAAGGTACGTGTTTCTGTGTTATTGCAGCATTTCTGAATTACTGTATTTGTGTAGACTTAAATGGTTTTTAAGTTTACGTAGGTACAGGGTCTTTCAGTATTTAAGTAAAATATTGAATCTCAAATTTAAAAATGATAAAACTTAAGGATTAATAAATACATTTTGTAAGTTGCATTTTATCTATATTATATACCGTTTTATATTCTAAAAAAAAAACAATATAGTAAAATATAGCATTAAATATATTTTCACAAAGTCCATACAACATGATAAATAATCCTATTCCCCTAAATATATTTTTTATAAAACTGTATTATAATTTAAATCAATAAATATATACATAAAGATATAAAAAAGCAAACAATTAAATGTTTTTCATTAATTCAAATCTCAATGTCCGATATATACAACAGGGTTATCTATCTACGATTATTCCAGATGAAATCGATCGAAACATAAAAAAAAATCGTAAAATTCTTTCAATTACTCAATATGGTTGGACACGTTACAAAAGCTGCCTTTAACAGGCGTCGGGTGTTCCCTCCTCCAATATATTTAAATATATTAAATAATTGTTTGAGAACAACCCACTCTATTCTCTACGATCATCTTCTTCCTCCTCCCAATCATCCATTAATTTATTTACATTCTCCACTGCTGCTGCAATTCTTTGCTTATCCGATGATTGCTGCGAGTCATTATCATCTCCCCAATCATCTAAAATCGATTTATTAATTTCTGACGTTGATGCAACATTAGCATCCTTTTCTATGTCTTGGTGATCCAAAGTTGGACCTGTTTCATTTTTTGTTTGTTCATTAGACCCGTGTTGCGCTTCATCTGCATTTATTGATTCATTATTAGATGCAGATGTTGATATAATTTCTTCGGTAGTTAACAGATCACTATCAACATGAATAGTTTGTTCTTGTACCGCTTCAGTAGATTCAGCTTGTTCTTCTTGTACCGCTTCAGTAGATTCAGTTTGTTCTTCTTGTCCCTCTTCAGTAGTTTCCGTTTGTTCTTCTTGTACCGCTTCACTAGATTCATCTAATACTTGAGTCTGGTTTTCGTGTGGCGTTTCAATACTGTTTTCGATAGGTTCTTCCGAATTTGCATGAGCTTCCTCTACTGGATGATCGGTAATGGCTTTCTCTTCAGGTTCCAAATTTTGTTGAGTTGTTGATTCAAGATTTTCACTTTTTTCACTCATAGATTCTCCTTCTTGCGTCTGTTTTTCCTCAATACATTTACCAGAACAATCTACTTCCATACTTTCATCTGCTACAACATTTTCCCCATTTGTTTCCTCACTACTCTCTTTGTTATTAACATTATTCAAATTCACTTCATTCTTATTTTTTTTAAAGTGGTTACTGAATTCCTCTTCTTCAATATCATTGAGAATAACTTGTTCTTCATCAGTCGTGAAGAGAATAGGTGGCTGATGTTCACGTACGTCTGTAGGAGGTATATCTTGACTGTTATGCTCACTTTCAGGTGCCGCTATGACCTTTTGAGTCTCTTCAGAGACAACAGATGTTGAATCAGTTAAAATTTGTTTTTCCTCATTTGACTCTGATTGGAACTCTTCTACCTGCAAATCAAAACTAGTTATTAGCGTTGTGTTCTAAATAATCTCAATTTAGGAAATAAAACTTTTACCTCTTTATCCGGTTCAGCATGAATTTCTGCGACCGGTGGTTCCTCATCAATTTCCATAGGCACTTCTTCAGAATTTAACTGGTCACTGCCATCTACAATATCTTCATTGGAGTTCTGTTTCGAAGATTCTTGCGTTTGTTCTGAACCAGATTCCAAATCAATTTCACCAGATTCAGTTGCAATACTTGTCTAAAAAAAAGATATCGATAAAATATTGACCTTGCGATATAATATATCCCTTCAAACGCAACATACCGCTGTTTCTTCTGCAACATTCTGCGAAGATTGTAATTCATTGACGCTGCTATTAGTACTTGATTGTTCTGCTGAACTTCCCTGTAATAAACAACATTAATCATTTAAAATTCTATTTATATAACAAACATTTATACCTTGTCTTCTACCGTAGAATCAAAAACATTAGTCTCCTTTGGCTCTTGCGTATGTCCGTCAATCTCCCTCTGAATCATTTCAATCGACTCTACAGTACCATCTTGAGGTGTATGTAAGATAACATCATTCGCAGATGTAGTAGCTATAGTAGTACCGCTGTCTCTTAATTCCAACATACCAGTTTGAGAATTCACCAGTAAATTACCCTGCGACGTTATAAATTGACCTTGTTGACCATCCACCGGATGACTGTACAACACGACGATATTTGAACTTTCTGTTGTCTCCTGACTCTGAGTGTCCGGATAATCTTGGTCCGTGAGAACCATCACTAGTTCATCGGTCGAATTGATGTTGGAATTTGTGGTTTGTAACATACCTAAAAAATCAGCGACCACATCAATTCAACTCTCAATTGAGTGCCGTTGACCTTTAGATGCATGCCTTTTTTTGAAGGATGAAGGACCTTAATATGCATCATTTCATTATTAGAGAAAAGATAAATTTTATGATATATTTGTGAATCTAATAATAATTATCTATCTGGTCGAGTGAGGAGGTTTGAGCGTAACCGATACAAAGTCTATTGCACTCTTTCCTTTATAATTACCCAGGGTGCTAACACTAACATGACCCAGTTCTTACCTTCACTAGTTGACAGTTCCGGCAAAATAAACTCTGTTTGATTTTGATTTTGTTGCTGTTGCAAAATGTATTGTTGATTATCATCCAATACAACAATATCCACAAGTCCTAAAAATTTATCTTTAATTTACTTTGTATTTTCTTACTACATATTAAAATTAATTCAATATTGGATGGGTCTTTAAATAAAATTTGGCACATATATTTGATTAATTACCTAAACTAGTAGCAATACCACTAGCCACATTGTTGAGTGCATCATTCGGCTCAGAGGTGGGATGATCAAGAGACCGGGAATTACTATCCTCACCTTCAGCTGATATTTGAGGAACTTTGACTTTCACGTTTGAAATAATCTTTACCTGTAAACAAATTTATATTAGAAAACGTTGCGAATTAAATAAAAGATATATATTACTTTATCGTTTGGCGGTTGATCCCTTCCAACCATATTATTAGTTTCCTCTAACTCAAATTCAGGCCCATCTTCATTTTGCTGTTCCGGTTCGTCATCTTCCTTGTTACCCAACATATCAATATCCATGCTTTCATCCAAAGATACCATACCATCGCGGCGTGCTTCTCGCATATGTTGTTCCCTGATGTGATTGAACAGATTCGTAGAAGCCTGAAGTTTCTTCGTACAATAACTGCAATCGAACTGCTTAATATCTATAAGATTAGAATAATTGGCTAATAAATTAACTCTCTATTCGCAATCCAATGTGGTTACATACTTGTTTTATTATTATGACCAGTTATTTGAATATGACCCATTAGGAATGGTTTCGATGCAAATCCAAGTGTACAGTTTGTGCATCTAACCTCATTCGGTCTATGGGTTTGCTTATGTTGGGCGAATTTCTCTTTTGTTATAGCTGGAAGAACAACACAATTTAAATACAACGATTATCATCTATTAGGTATTAAATTAACTTGTATAAATTAAGATACGCACCAATATACGGACATTTTTCGCATTTAGGATATACGAAAGTAGATGGTGGTCTCAAACCATGTTTTGTATACAAATGGTACGTCATGAAATCATCGTTTTTGCAGAATTTGCCGCAATATCTGCAGAACCGTTTATCGAACTGTTCGCCATGCACGTCAATCATGTGTCTTCTGTATAAATAAAATAAAACGAACTCCGTAGTTTCACCTAAAAAAACATTTAAAATATCAATGATAAAATAAAGACACGAGAGGAAGCAAATTTTATGAATAATTTCATAAAATAGGCAATATATCAAAAAACCTCATAAGAAATTTTCTATGGAGAATTAAAAGTTACCTATAATGGGAAAAAAATCAAGAACACTGAACAGAAAACAAACAAGTTATTGAAATTTATTTGAGTTGGTAATATTGGATTTTTTAAAATTTGGTTAACTAATATGTGGAATAGTTACAACTATTTTAAAAGATTTTTAAGTAAAAAAATACCCAAAACTTCGATAATTACCAGAGGTTGGCAACCAAGATATATAGGTATATTTTTCTAGATTCAAGAATGGCGGGTGAACTCTCTCAACTCTTACAAATAGGGATGGAAAAACGAACAGAGAGATCTAGTACCTATTATTATACAACACAAGATGCAGTATCCTCAGACTTGTTAAAATTAATTTTTTTCAATTGCAAAGAACGCAATTGCTCGAAAAATTGTTCTTACAGAAAAAGTGCTTTGTAAAATGAGGTCAGTGCTACGGTCTACGCTGTAGTAACGCCATAGAGCACGATAATGCAGAAGACGATTTATAAAGTAGAGTTAAATACTACTCAAATAATGTACAAAAAATATTTACATTTTTCTCATCACATTTGTTAGATTCTTCCATTTAATGTAGCTTTTTATTCTGTACAAAAAAGGTTCTTTGAGCATTTTTCATAAATGGCATACTATCCAGATATTAACCAAATTTTAAAAAATCTCATATTGCCAAATCAACTAAATTTCGATATTTGTTTTCTGGCCAAAGTTTTTTGATGTCATCCATACTTTATAAAATTTTTAATAAATTCGAAATATTTCCATTTTTTCCGCCAATGCCACAAAGTGCGACTTTTAAAGGGTTAATAAGGATTGTTAACTACTATTTCCGCAGACATTACCTTGGTACCTATTTTAACTAGCCTATAATCAGGTTTATAACAGGGGCGGGGAAAACGGCGAGGGGCCGCTGAAAACGCCGACATATTAATAATCAAAAGTGTGTGCAGTTAACCTTATATTATATATAATATAAGGTAATATAAGGAAAAGCCTGTCAATATAACTTCCGAAAGAAATATTCATGAACTCTATTCTTTTATCCCTGGAAATTTTGTATCCAGTATCAGATTAGTATCGATATCCGTCATTTGATTCAATTTTACGTATCTCAGAGAATTTTAAATCGCCTAAAATATGAAAATATTCTAAGAAATTCTCTGAGTACACTGGGTACAAACCGCTCAAGCAGAATGTTTGAATTCGCATTATTTGTAGTAACTAACCGCAGTAAAAACGGTATAATATTGAATGGATCAATTATTGGCAAGGCCCTTACCTTCGCATTTGTTACACTTCCAGGGTCCCTCATCAGAGGACTTTCCTGATAAAACCTTTTCCACTTTTGCAGAATGTGATGTTTTCTGTTGTTCTTTAGGTGTATCTTCTATGGGTGTCTAACGAACAAGAAAATATAAATATAGTCTAGCACGAATATTTGATATCTTTCAATTTTTGAGACAAATATCTACGAACACATTCGTACGAAAAAATATTTGTGCAAGCCCTCAACGTGTAACGTATTTTGGTTGGCATTAGGATTTAATGGAGTTGTTACTTCTTGTCTGGCCATCGTTTGTGAATCGTGTTTCACCAGTCATGTCTCGTGCCAGTATAAGCTCTTCGTAAATGTTGGAAATTTGGGCCACACTGCCTGCCGATCACCACTGATGAGTTGTGGATCAACGAAACGGCCCGTCTGGTAGTGTGTAACAAATTTCCAACATAACTAAAAGTCTTGTTACCTTATGTAATAAACAATTCGTCAAAAATGTATGTTTTATATTCTACAGACTGTCCCTTTACAACGATTATAAATTTTACGGTGTACATCTGTAGAAATATGAAAACAAGTTCAAAACATTTAAATAGCTAAATTTAAAGGCATGATCTTTTAATATGCGTCAATGATAATCTAACTCCACAGAACATAAAAATATAATTTAATCATTCAACCTCACTTTGAAATTAACAAATTCTTATGACCCTTTAGGTTAAAAAGATCAGGTGATTTATTGCAAATGGTGACACAACAACACCTGAGACTTTAATGATCAACTGCTGAAATAAGAAGTATAATTACATCTGCAATATGATAATCACTCAATTATTATGATCGATTTATAGGTTCAGTAACATAAATACCTTGTTAGTCGAAGCAGAAACTGTCTTGTTCGGCTCTGCTTTGTTCGACATAATCTTCAATTTGATATTTTTATTTTCCTTCACTAATGCCGGATACTTCTTCAATATTTCTGAAACGATCTTCGTGTGATCCAACTCAGCTGCACCTGTATTTTTAACATTAACCGTAGCTTCTTTCCCATTTTCAACATTATCCGAAAATTTAAGCCGTTTCGGAGACGTTTTCGCCATCGTTGTTTCCAATTTTCTTTTCCCAGATGTTTCACCACTACCTTCTTCGTGAACCTCAAAGTTTGTTAAATCTGTCCGGACTTTTTGCTCTTTTACGTATTCCTCTACTTCTTGAATATTTATATTTTGGGAACCAGCTCTTGATGTTGATGGGGCTGCTTTGAGTCTATTGTTGACTGCAGAGTTTCGAATTTCATCAAAAGATGTCCCAACTGTAATTTGATCAAATGTTTCATGAAGGTACCGTCATTAAGTTATATTATACGCGCCCACAAACAACCCCCAAAAACTCTAATTTTGACAGATAAAGAATTTAAAAATTGATTTTCATATGCTTCTAGAACCTGATTTAAAATAGCGAAAAAGAATGATAACATGATGACATTTTTAACAAATTAACTAAGTTAGTAAAAATGTCTGTAATTAGCATTTGCCTTACCTGCGCGCTCTTCTTCTGCCCGAGTCAGTAATGGTTTACTAGTGTACGATATCTCATCAAAACTAATGTCCATTAAATTAATTTGTGGTACATCTTCGTCCGGCCACTCAAATCTCGTTGGTCTCGGTGTATTGTCAGGCAACATTAGAGGATCTTGTGGGGGTGTTGGACTCGAAGACCATTTATCGTTGAATGTTGCTGATGCAGGGTGAACAGTTGAATTTGTACGTCGCTTCCATTGGCTCTTTAGTTTTGACAATACGCCCAATCCACTGATGTCTTGTGATTGTTGTTTAATAGCGGCATTTTTTATTGCTAGAAAATTTTACATTTAGCTGTTTCAATTTATTTTTACATATTCCTGGGTAATCTTTTTGTTGGTTTTTACAAAAATTATGCAAACATTTAGATCATAATTGTCTTGATACTAACTTAATAACAGCCTATCTGAAGACGAATTTCAACAGCTCTAATAGGCAAATAGGCAAGATAAAGTAGCCAAGTAAACTAAATAAATAATTTACGTGTAACATACCATTTGCCTGCGTATCTACTTTTCTGCTCTGTTTTGGAAACGGAAGATTCTTTGACGTAATTTGTGTATCTAACAACTTCATCAAAATCGGAATATTAATCTTTTCAGCAGCTCTATACAACTTTTGAAATAACGACACGTGGAACTCCAACATACCGGTGTACATGAAATTCACTATCGGCACTATCACGTCGGCCTGCATATCGGGCGGCATCATGATTGAACTCTCTTCCATTGCAGGAGACGTTTTCTCTAAATACTCAAAATATTCCGTGCAAGCGTTCATCACTAATCGATGTACCTTCAATTGAACATTGCCTTCGAATTGGAGTGTCAAATCGCAGTAGTCTGTTTTAGAGAAAAACACTTGCAGACGCTGCAGGAAATAGATGCCCCAGTTGTCAACTCGGACTTGCCTTGTTACTCCTGTTGGATCATTCATTGTGTAGGTTCTATTTTTCAATCAAACCAAATAAGTTAGTTAAATCTGAAAGAAAAATAAAAATAATTATTAACACAAATCAAAATTGGCACAAGATGCCTTAGTTAATTCAAATAAAAAGCAATACAATAGGTATTTTGAGATGACTGGAGAGGTATAGAACCATAAACAAAAATTATTGCACTGAAATATTTTGGTGCCTGCAGCATCTATTATAAACGTAAAATGTGTTAAGTTCAAGAAAATATTGTTATTGCCTTAAGCCTGTTACTCAATCCGGTACTATTAGCTGTTTATTTTCCTCATAATATCAATCAATTTTAATTCCAGAAAGATAAGTGTAGATCGTCCGGTATTTCCATAAACAATGTCCAAACTTACACCAACAATAAATCAAATTACAAGAGAATAAATTCACAAAAGGGGATGTGAATAAAAAGGCACAGTAGACGCCACGCCATTACACTGTTGGAAGTATTAATTAAACCACTATTTTAACCAAACTAATTCAATTGAAGATATTTATAATTTACATACTGTAGATATTGGATTATACACTGCTTTTTAATTGTATATGTTTTTATTTGAAATGTACTGACCTTTTTTATGTTCAAGAGAATCTCATTTCAATTTCAGCTCCATCTTGAGCTATTAACGTACAAACATATTGAACTCCATTGTGTCAGTTTTTTAATGTACAACCAGGTGGCGCAACAGACAATGACCCGGCAATTTTTAAAAAAAATTATAATTTTGCCCACTATTTAAAACCGTAATCATATTATAGATTTATCGAATAATAAAATATTTAAATAATAATAATATCTAATACTATCAAAATTAATTTAAACACTTTGCGGCAATTCATGATAATGGAAATAATGAGAAAATCCATAATTAATCCATATTTTGAGGGAGGAGATTTCTGACACATGCTGTTTACCTAATTGTGTTGCCACCTTTGAAACTTGAAAATCTCATTTTTAATATGCATATTTCCCAATAGATGGCACTGATTTAAAATATTTTAGCAGTATAGAAACCTACTTACGGATACCTAGTTATATATCGTTTTCTATATTTTAGAGTTATTATAACATTAATTCTCCAAATAATTGGTAGATGTAGACAAAATGAAAAAAGAAAACTACTTTCCGTTCGCTCTATGTTTATAAAGACAGGGAGTTAAAGTTGTTCATAAGACGGACGTATCTATGCTGACGTAACGGAAATTATTTAGGATAAGTCAAATGAAAAATCTAGGACCAAAAATGAGTTAAAGTTTGATTAGCAACGTAACGCATTTCTCTTAGGTTATGTTTATATTTGTTGAACTCGTTCGGATACCTCTGGTCATACAAATCGAGGATTTCCGGTAGAATACGTTCTCGTCTGAATGATCGATACGGGATACGTATCCGCAAACGAGATGAAAATTTCATCTGCGCATGCCTAGCTGTCAATAGATACGTATACGTCATTGTCTCATGAACAACTTTAACTCCCTAATGCCTCAACCTCAAGCTAGAATTTCAAAAGTGACAGATTTGTCACATCACATAATTGTAACAATTTTAACTAAAAAAATTTAAATTTATAGAATATCATTTGTAAAACATGAATAAAAAAAGAGTAACGTCTCAAATGATTGCTAATTTGTAAGTGAAGTTGATTAGGCGATATAAGTAGTAGACAATGTTTTTAGTGCATATTAATTTATTAAATCATATTTTAATCAATCAAAATAATGTTTTATGGGTACAATCCCTTCTTATGGCCTATATGCTGTCTCACATTGAAGTTCGGCGATTTTTCAGAACAATGTTGAAATTTTGCTGGTATTTACCTAGACTTTTAAAGCGCAGACTTAGAATAATTCACTGATGACGCAAATAAAAAACTTTGATACAGGCGCCAGAAAAGTAGACCTAAATTTCATAATGCGATTGTATTTCATTAAAAACTTGCAGCCTTTGATCTGTGCGCACATGCCCTTTAAAGATGAGCACTGCGGTAAAGTCATTTCAATATTTTCTGATAGCCTGTGGGCATAAAGAAGGTCGTCATAAGCTCAACAAAATCCATATCAAGAACGGTGTAAAACTGTCGAAAGGTCTTCAAATATTGGGAAAGAGCTCTGCCAAAATATATAACTAAGTAGTTTACCTGCTGCCAAATTTTCACAATGTGAAAGCGGCTACTTGTTAAATTGATGGTCGTGGAACAATCTAAAGTAAATAAGAGATTTTTTATATTTTGTTGTCTGCAGAGACGATTACATCATGTCCAACAATCCAGATTTATCAGTTGAGAGTAACCCACAGAAATGCATTGGACTCAATTCCTATTTTCTAAATATGCGACAAGAATTGCATTCACTAAGAACACTTAGCATAGATGTGAGTAATAAACTACAACTACACGGTACCATACAATTACACTTTTTGCAAATTTCTTGTTTATTCTGATAGATCTACGCCACCAGTACCGCGTGTATATGCTATTGTGGTCATTTTTGTTGCGGTGATACAAATATGTCTTAAAATAACTTTTTTAGATTAGAAGAGGCAAATTGAAACATTTACTGATAGAAGATTTCAACAAAGAATGTGGTGAACTTGCTGAAGTCGATTTAGGATATATAAATACACAACCCTGATAATTAAAAAATAAATAAAATGCTATGTTGCCTTAAAAATATGTTTTTTATTTTAAAACAGTACAATTTACCTAAAAAACAAATTAGCTAATGTATTAAATAATATATTAAATATACTAGTCACTATAATATGGTACTAAGTACCTAAGTAGTTTATATAATTTTTTTTAATCCTTTGTGTAGCTCTCTGCTAGAGTTCATTTTGATAATACATAATATTCAATTATGTAGACATAAGTAAATACATTTTTTTATTAATTTCGTATATTTACAATGACTAAAATATGGAACAAATTTTCTTTGAATCACACTGCATCATGAAAACAGTAAAAATCCCCATAATATATTACAATATATTTATATATTTTTTTGTCTTATAAAAAATTATGATCACAATATAAAAACAATCTTAATATTGCAGAAAGGTACGAATCCCAATTTGAAATTGCTTATTGTTGTAGTAACGTAGAACAGTCACCATTTTCTCATTGTTTTATCCGCAGAGATGTATTCAAGTCATCCTCCTCATTCAAATCTTGCGTATTTTTAACGTACGTTGCCCCAGACTTACCCCGGACACACTCATCTGTTATATGTACTTCAGTGATACCTGAACCAGGAACTTCAAACATTGGCTCCAACAATAAAGATTCCTTAAAATTAACATATAAATGTTAGTTTTTCACAAAATCGATCCTATAAATCAAATAACAGAAGCCAGTATGTTTGTTTTCTCAATTACCGATCGAGCTAATTGTACAATTGTAATCATTTTAGTACAATTTGAAATTGCGTATTATTTCACTTACCATGATCGCTCGAAGGCCCCGAGCTCCCGTCTTTCGTTCCATAGCCGATGTAGCGATAGCACTCAATGCATCATTCGTAAATGTCAGATTACACTGATCCATGCTCAGCAATCTCTGGTATTGTGGTATAAGAGCATTTTTAGGCTCTGTTAAAATTCGTACCAACATGCTCTCGTCCAAACTGTGGAACGGAACTAACACAGGGAATCGTCCAACAAATTCCGGGATCATACCGAAGTCGATCAGATCACGAGCTTGAACTTGGCGTAGAGCTGCGTCTTTCTCAGCATTCTCTTCGGCAGCTGTTTGGGAAGACTGATGTAGGGCAGCTTGTTGAGCTACAGCTCGTCTTCCTTGACCACCTGACACCGGCGCTCCGAAACCTAAATACTAGAGAAGAAATATTTGACATGATGCGCATAAATTCAAAGAATGCGCTTACATTCTCATTGTTTCTTCGTTGAATTAACCTTTCCAAGCCATTGTAAGCTCCACTAGCTACGAAAAGTATATTTGTCGTATCCACTTGTATTGTTTCACCACGTAATTTCCTTGGGGAATTCCTTTCTGGTACATTAACGACAGTTCCTTCTAGCATTTTTAGCATACCCTGCTGTACCCCTTCACCTAAAATATAATGCAGAAAAATGAAGTTTCTTATTCAGAAACGGTTCTCAGAGTAAGAATAACATGAGTCATTTTAACTCATATAACATGAGAAACAAAAGCTTTTTTACTTGCACATTATACTCAAAAGAAAATTAAGTAAATGATATCTTAGCTGAACTTTGATATAAACCAGAACCAGGTCTGTTAAAAATATTCAGAATACACAATAGGAGGAACTTACCACCGACATCTCTCAATTGATGTATTCCGGGTACAGCGCCGATCTTATCGACCTCATCCAGGAACACAATACCGATTTGGGCTTTCTCCACACTGTAACCGGCATCTTGAAGCAATTTACCGATAACTGATTCAATATCCTCTCCAACATAACCAGCTTGCGTTAACGTGGTACAATCGCATATCGCAAATGGTACATCTAAGCATTGTGCTATTGTTTGGGCTAAGAGCGTTTTACCTGTAAAAACAACAAACAAATCTGTTATAGCCATATACAGATGGTAAAAGTACAACTACACCTACCTGATCCTGTAGGTCCTAGGAGGAGAATGTTGCTTTTTTCCAATTTGAGATCGTGTGTAGTTTTGTCCAAGATGTCTGAACCAGCAGCGTTAACACTATTTCGGTTAACTGTGGCACCTCCAATTCCATCCATTGAGCCAAAATTCATACCCATTGGACTGTTACCCATGCCTGTGATATGAAGCAGATCTGTGCAAATATTACACAAAATAATTGGTCTGAACCCGACGCAGACCTAGAATTTAACTAAAGCGAGTGTATTCAAATAACAAACAAAATTATTCGGTTTTACTTTTTGAATTGATATGAGGTAAAAATCTTTATATTGAGAATATTAAGGTTATGTAAAAAATGTACATACTAACCTCTGTGTGACATACTGTGGTGTGGGCCCTGCTCCATCACAGCCATGTCTTGACGATTGTGGACACCCCCCTGATTGGGGGCATTATTATAAATTCTCTTATAGTGGTTATATACAGCTACAGACAATACCTGTGGAAAAAGTGGATTATTCAAAAAAGAGCCTGCGTCAATTAGCAAGCTTATTTTATAATCCCCATTGTTTAAATAACAGTTCAAGCCAGGCAAGTCAATGCCAATCTAGAAGATCTAATTATGTAATAACGATTATAATAATATTGCCTCTAACTAGGGGAAAAAATCACACAGAATATCGAAAAATGTATCATCCTATCTGCCATGGTACAATAACTCTATAGGTAGGATATCGTCTCGGTTGTGCGCAAGTAGGTGGGGGAGTGTGACGTCGTCTGTGCACGTGCGTGGCAAAATGTCATTTAAAAGTACAATAGCACGTATTATTTATTGTTTTGTGTCCGTATTTTTGATATTTGTGATTTCATTTTTATAACTTATAGTATTGTTTGGTTATCGAATCCAAGCCATCCACCGATAACGTCACTGCGCGAACTCGACTTATTTTGAACCGGTCGATACCTACCTAGAGAGATATTTTTATTGTACCATGCTATCTACTTCGTGTTTCGAGAATTTGGACAAACCTTTTTCGCATATTCCTGTCCAACTACATGCTTATTCAAATAACTATATATTTTCTTTGGGGCTGGTGGTGGTTTCCGATACTGTCCACTTTTCGCATCCACGCCTTCCTTCTTTTTACTATCCACTTCACTAAGTACAACGAAGAAATGATGGCATTTCTCACATTTAACAAATCTAGTGCTGCTGACAAATGTCTCAACATGCGTACATGGATCGCCACATTTCGGACAAGACAGTGTATTTTTGTTTTTTCCATTACTTCCTCCACCTGCAGTTGGATCACGTGGTGGCGGTGATGTAGGTGGTGTTGTTGTGGTGGTGCTAGATGGAGGATCTCCGGCACCAATTGTTTTCAACAAAATGACGCTAGTGGAAATATTTTTGTTCTGCGGCAGTGATTTGGTATAAACTGCAGATAGAACACCTACAAAATGTGTATAAACTGTCATTTATTAAGTGTTAAATATTAGAGTTCCGCGAGAACAAAGCTATTATGCAATTATAAGAAGTAATATTGACCTGATTAAAATGGATATACATTACCTACGTTTAAGGTCATTAATACATATCGACATTAAAACCAGTTCTGTTTCAAGGTTTAAAAAACTACTAAAAAGAAGATAACAAAAATTTATGACATACCTACCTAAGTACTGTTTAATTACCAATAAGATCTGGAATCTGCAAAATTATTATTTGTACTGTTCGTCAAAATTTAAACTACATATTTACAAAACAAAACTACTAATATTTTTGTTTGGCCAAAGCAAAACTATTGCCAATTTTTAAACTCATGCCAACTGTTCCAAAACATTGAGGGAGGAGGGAACTGTTTTTATTAAATTTAGGTATTTTCAATGAATTATAAAATAACTAACAAACTGAATATCTTACAAATATAATACTGCGTAATAATTGTTGTGGTGATGTTTAGTCCATAATATAGGATGTTTTTAAAGATAAAGTTCTAATTCTAATTAGGTATTACTAGTCAAGAGGGATTAAGTATATCAAAAAGATTACAAATAATTTCTTACCATGTTGCAAATTACCATTTCTAGCTGCTAAAGCTAATTTACCAGCCGATATTAATGTGTACCGCACACCAGACATTACGATTATTGAATAAATTGTTTAAGTTTAATGGATTTGATTATATTGTATTTTTTGGAGAAAAATAGAGCAAAATGCGATTATATAGACTTATTACCTTCAAAGCTATCAAGGTCTAATTTGACATAATGTTGAAAATTAATTATTGTTATTTTTTAACGATAACAAAAATTTTAATACACGATGTTGGTATTCGTAAAGTAATTATTTTTTGTTGATAGTTTAATGTTGCGTTTTGTTGTATAATACCACTGGAATTTTGAGGAAATTTATTATTAAATATTAATGGGCTATATAAAACTGATTAATAGTGACAGATTGAATAAAGTGCTGCCATGATATTTAAAGTGCTGCCGTGATCCGTGATGCCAGTGCACCACAGGTGTTTTTCTTTTACCACACCGCTCAGTTCAGGTTCAGGTTGATATGTTGTGAGATGTCCTTTAAACTCATTTGTAAAAGTGAGTGAAAATCATATTGGCTAAATGGAAAATACACTATAGGGTTATTCTTTCGTAGTGATTGATCTGAACAAGTGAATGTGATTAAACTGAATGTGATTATACTGAACTGAATATTTGGCGAAACCGAAAGATCATCTTTTTTGTGATTGGCTTTCACTTAACCTCGAAAACTTGTGAAAACAACCAACTCTGCTCTGAAAACTGGAAAATTATTTTTTCTATGATATTATTATCCATGTTTTAAACTTTTACAATTTATTGGTTTGATTCGAAATCATATTCCAATTATTATCTCTCAATATTCAATACTTTTAGAGGTTAACTGTTAACTGAACGAACTAACCGGTACCCAGAGGTTGATCAGTAAGCGGCAAGAGGGGTAGGAATTTTAATCAGTTTGGTAGAAGTGACCGATGTCGAAAGAATACGCACAATCGTGAATGAACTGACAATTTTCAGATTGTTCACTTAGTTCAGTACGAAAGAATAACCCTTATGACTAACAACAAAATGGTTTATCTAGAACATTCAAAAACGATACACAGCCAATGTTGTCCTTTGCAATTTAGAAACAGGTTTGAATTATTGACACTAGAGTTTCAGAACCAATAGGTTTGCTTGGTTATTATTTTAAAAATTGTATTTTATTGTAACAGAAAATAATATATGTTCGGTAATCTTGCAGTAGCAGTATACGCATTACCATATTATGTTCTTCTTTCGTAACTCAATATAGAGAGTGCAGTTAAGAGAATTCTCTTTTTCAGATCAGAAATGATGTGATATAAACTGCTCCCACTCAGAATCAGGTTGTAAAAGGTTACTTCTGTCAATTGCAGAACTGTCAATTCCAAAATGTCATAATTGTCATGTCGCGTTCGCCTCATTCTATGTAAAATAAAATGGCGTATTTTTGATAATGTATTTCTTAAACTAATGAAGAAAAAACTATGAATAATATACTTGTTATTAGTGTTTTAGTTATTTGAAACTACTTTACTTTAGTAGTTAGTGGTATCTGAGACAGGAAAAATGGATGCTGTAAAAGCGTTTAATCAAGAGGTAGGTTCAGCACAACATACATACAAATACATATTAGGCTTTGCCCCAGCAAACTTTTTACTGTTAGCACCTATTATTGCAATCCGAACGACTCCTAAGTAATTTGTGTTTTTTGTTACAGCTTTCATCTCTTTATGAGGTGAAGCCGCCAATATCAAAAGCCAAGATGACTGCTTTAACCAGAGGGGCCATCAAAGCCATCAAATTTTATAAACACGTAGTGCAAAGTGTTGAAAAGTTTATATTAAAGTGTAAAGCTGAATATAAAGTGCCAGGCCTGTATGTTATAGACTCTATAGTGAGACAATCGAGGCATCAGTTTGGCTCCGATAAGGATGTATTTGCACCTAGATTTGCTAAAAACATGCAGCAAACATTTGTTAATTTATTTAAGTGTCCACCGGAAGATAAGGTGAGTTGAATTTTGATTTAGTTTGTATGAGAAACATGTCAACATGTTTTTTAAATCTAATGCTAATTTTTGTTTGCTTTTCTGAAATTTAGAGCAAGATCATTAGAGTATTAAATTTATGGCAAAAGAACCAAGTGTTTCCACCAGAAGTGATACAGCCACTGTTTGATCTAGCTGATCCAAATAATCCGATTCATAGTCAAATTCAAATGAGTACAACTCCGGTTCAACAACAGACACCCGCGAATGGAGTTAGCAACAATAATAATGCCGCATCAACGGCTAATCAAGTCATCGCTAAAGGTTTGTCAACATTTTTCATAGCATTATTTTGTTTAATTTTAATATAATAAACATTATTTATGGAATTTGCAATGTGCCAATAATAGAATTAATTTTTAAATTATCAACTAAGAAATTTTAACTTTTCGATAAAAAATACTGTTTAATTGAGTTTCGAATTTTTTTAATATTCTAATGAAAGTCTGATTATTATAATCAGACAAATAGTATATTATTTGGTAAAAAGTCTTAATTATTTTTTTAATATCTATCTGTAGGTGTTTAACATATTAGGTGAATTTGTTTTAACAATGTTTTCGCTTCATCTCAAAAATTCAATACAAATAATCTAATTTTACAATTAAAATTTAAAATTAAAAAATGCATGTAAATATGTGCCAAATAGTTCTTTAGATTTTTTAAATACAGGACTGTAATTTTGATATATAGTTAACGATTGATTTGAAGAATTGATAATTTTCCAACTAGTAGTTTAAATGATTTGCTTCAATTCTTAACTAAGTAGGTACCTAATTGATAGAATGTAGATGATTTCACTTCCAAAATGTTTTCTCTATTTCAAACTACAACAGTTTTATCTAAGATCACTGCATTTTAAGTAGTGATTCTTTAGTTTTGCAAAACTAACTAGCCATTTCAAACAACTATATAATTGAATCTAGAGTAAATAAAATTTTACAAGTTAATATGTGTGCATCAAAGGGAAGTCAAAGAAAATATTGTTTGGATAATTGGAAAAATGGTAAGTACTAGATTTTTTCATAATTAATTAAATTTATTATTGAATTCTTGTTTCGATTATAGAGATATTAACCGTGCGAATTCAATATAATAATCTACTGTACCGATAATATTTGGTTTTACTGAGATTTTTGAATGAGGTCGTCCCAATTTAGCTTTAAGTAAAAAAGTATGTTGAAATTCGTATTTTTTCCTCATAATACAATGCTATTTACGAAAATTACATTATTTTTTAATTCAATTAATGTTCTTTAGGGAAAATTGGATACAGAAATATATAATAATCGCGTATTTTCATGAATTATTATTTATTTTCAAGTTCCAGTGCAAATTAATCTATTCGGATTAAAATTAGAGGAAATCTTTCCTTTTTTTTTTTTTTTCATCAATGACCCTTAATTCTGTTCTTGTCTTCAGAGGATTAGTGAAAAATTATTTTCGAAAAATGTTATGCGTCTATAAAAATTAGAAAAAAATTGTCGTTTAACGTTAGAAAAGTTGATATATCCTAGTAAAGCTAGTAATATGATTATTAAAATAAAACTATGTGATTTTTTGGCACATTGCGAGTGCACTGGTATACTGTCTAAATAAGTTGTTCATATAATAGGTTCACCGGCCACGCAAAAAACGCCAACCAAAGGAAGTCAACAAGCCAATGAAAATGCTGGATTAACACCATCTAATACTTTGGTACATAAGTATAAACAACAAAACACAATCAAGTGTATGGAAAATGTCGAATGAGAACGCCGTACAAGAAGGAACAAACCATTCAAACAAAAATGATACAGAACAGTGTACTCCAAAAAAAATTTGTCTGTGCAATTTAATTTGTTTAATGAATTTTAGTGATTGATATAAGTCCAGTTGATTTCAACTCGGTTAAAGTGATATCGAACATCAGGCATATTGTTACTTGATATTTGTTCGCGGGTCATTTGAATAAATTGGAAAGTCTTCAATCATTGGAACTCATTAATTTCAATATTTTATTTTGAAGAAGTAGTCCATACTCTCAGTGGAGTGCAATGTTATAACAAAGCAAATTAAAATATAATACGTCACCTCCACAAATCTTTATTATACGTGTTTCGAAGGTTTAAACCTCTTCAGTTAGAAACCTAGTATGCAAAGTTCAAAAAATAAAAAAATTCAAACATCTTTTTCGTTTATTGTAATGTGAAACTGGGATTCTAACTGAACCTTCGAAACATGTCTTGATTTAACAATAATAAAGAAGATTTGTTGAGGTGCCGTATTGTATTTTATTTGTTTTGTATTTTTTTTAAATTTTATGACATTTTTGGAGTACATTGTATGGATCATCATAATTTGTATGTATGCAGAAAAACTACAAATAATCCAAATCATGTGGTTTTCGTGTTTCAGTAGCATCTCCGAAAATGTTCTTTTAATTTTAAGAATAGCCTGTCGTTATTGGAGACTAAGTAATATATTTAAAGATCACGCCTTTATCCATATATCACTTTCATGTCGCAGCTCTATCAAGCTTCTTGTTCTATGTGGAATAGGCATCATAGATATATTTCTTCTCTATTGAGTATTTCTTTTCTTAACTCAACACATTTTCGTTGGTATGAAAGGGATTGCGTATAATGGAGAACGAATCTATGAAAGTTGCGCAAGGAGTTTTCAAAAGTTGGGAGTTCGGGCTATTAAGGGGTAGTTTCTATAAAAACACCCACCTTTTGTCTGTGTTCCAAACAAAACGGGCAGGGAATTGTCACTTGCCACACAAATTGATCTAGTTTGGATAGAATCCAGGAACTTATAGTATGTATTGTAGCGGATCTTCAAATATGAGAACAATACTCCATTAAATGTCTGATCTGTGTCTTGTGCGTCAAGATCTACTGGTGTTCAGATTTGTCTTGATGGATCTTGTATTTTATGTTTCTCAAAATCATATCGTCAGATAAGTTTTTCAATAGAATGACTTTCTTGGTCGACGCTATTTTTAAGGCAACTGGACTTCGAAAAAAATAGCTATTCATTTTTGCTTGGAGAACATCTTCGTTCTAATAAATGCTATGCATTATTTCGTTAACATGATAAGTTGGTTAATTATTGTAGTTTGTTCTGATAGATACCGGTACCATATATTTCAAGTGATCTATAAATATGTTTTTTTTTATTTATTGTATAATCTTAAACAATTTCACTTCAAATTGATATTAATTGTATAAATAATCTAATTCCTTTGATGGGAAAATTGTCTAATATAAATGTGGTCTATACCCTAAATTTATTAGATACACAAGTTGTCTTACAAAAACTAGAGCCTTTTCAATTAATATATTTTGTCAAACTTAATTTCGTAAGCTCTAAACAAAAGTTTTGTAGAAAATTGTAATTCTAACAACATTTCACTGAAAAACTTCCTGAACTAAATTGATATATTCATTTCTGTTTCTATAATATTGGATCACATTGTACGGCGTTTTTGTATTAATTTTAGAATCTTTTACAAATCCGACATTAGTTATGTAAGCTTTATATTATGAACAACTTATTTAGACAGACCAAAAAGCGCAATTTTGTAGAATAGTTCGTAAAATGTGAAAATAAGTATTTTATAATTACGTACGTTGACTAGGCTATCAAGGTAAATAATTTTATGTTTGGGTCTGTATAACAGTAATAAAATCCCAGTTTTATGGAGGATCTAAAAGTCATAGCTTTTAAATGGCACTATGACAACGCTCGCAAATGTCAAAGTCAACGGATATCGAGAAATTTACGGTTGAAAAACAAAAAACACTCATAAATAAATATTCATCTAACTAAAAACTAATCTCAAATGTTCGAACGGAGCACGTTCTTTTCTTAACAGTTAGCAAGCCGTAATTCGTATTCTCTAACCACGTTGCTTATCAGAGGATATTTGCTGAAGTTTATACCTGTTTCTATTTTTAAAATCTTCAATACTCTTCGGCTTTTTCACATACATTTGTTAGATAAGCCCAAACAAAAAAGTCCATAGGGGTAGGTCAGGCGATCTAGCAGGTCGCTCGATTTCACACATTCGCCCAATCGGTGCGGAAATACTTTGCGAATGAATTCATTTATAAAAAACTGCAAATAACGTTGACCTGTTGACCTATAACTTTGTCATTCACAATAGCGACACAAACGTATGTATTTCAGAAAGCGTCAAATGTAGTTAAATTAAATTATTCGGAAATACATTTAACTATTCTGAAATACATTTGACGCTTTCTGAAATACAATTGCACAAAGTGAAATACAGAAAGCGTCAAATATATTTTAGAAACCATCAAATATATTTCAGAAACCATCAAATGTATTTCACAAAGCATTAAAAGTATTTCAGAAATTAAAAAAATATGTAAGTGGGGCTTTGTAATGGGCATTTCCACCTACAGTAAGGGAGAATTTTAGGTAAGCTGGGTGACTTAAGCGATTTGCAAAATCAAAAGTATGTAGGTCTTAAGTGTAACCTAATTTGTACCAGTACAATTATTGCAAACATCAACTACAGGGCCAAAATTTATAATTTTGATGTATTCTAAAATACATTTGATGCTTTCAGAAATACATTGAACTATGCTGAAATACATTTGACGCATTCTGAAATACATTTAACTATTTTGAGATACACTTGACGTTTTCTGAAATCCATTTGACGCTTTCTGAAATACAATTTGAAAAGGTGTAGATCGATTATCACATCGTCTCATAATTCACAGCATTTTGGGTTTTGACACAATTAAATATCACCGCTTATGTGAATAGTTCATGTTCAAAATTCAATATGCCTACAAAAAATAATAAATAAGTTTTTGATAGTTCTGGAAGAAAAAAGTCTAATAAAGTATCTGACATTGCCGTTTTTATTTGCTTCAAACAAATTTAAAATAATTGTGTTATTTTTTCGTTTGAAGTCTTAGTATTTAAAAATAGTTCAAAAAAGTATATAGCCAGTCATCGATTGTAATTATAAATATTTCCATTAAAAACATTCTAATAATTTTATTTTTAAATTAGAATTTGACGGATCCAAATGTGCTGCAACAACTGCAGCAGCTTCAAAGATTATTAGCGAAAACTACAGAATCGACACCACGTCAAGAAAACCAGGTTCATTTTGACAAAAAGCTATTGGACTTTGATTATGACGAAGATGAGGATGAAGTGGTGATTAATCCATCACCCAGGCCGCAGCCGACGGCTGCCAACCCTAGTGACCCAGTAACTAGGTACGAACAGTCACAATGGAAATGTTGTTTCATACGTTTCATTATATTGTTATTCTAGCTTACTGACAAATCCTGAGGTTCTACGGCAGTTACAGACGTTGCAAAATACGTTGGCAAGTGCCCAACAGACAGAAATGGATATTGACAAAATGAAGAAATTGCAAGAGATGAAAATGCAAGAAGATGAGTTTGATAAACATTTGGCTCAAACTGTTCCGGTAGGATTCTCATATAACTATTTGAACGAATTTTATTAATTACATCGTATTATATTTATGATGCTTAATTTCGATTATATTCTAATTTGCAGAATTTACCGTTTGCGGCTGAATGCGATTTCAAACCATTGCCAAACAGCAGTGCTGTCATGAATAATTTTTACAACAACATTGGCATAAATAATCAGGAATCAAGTGGCTATAAAACTGCTGAATACGAAGCTAATCAACAGCAGCAGCAACAGGAACCGATTGTGGTCCCGCAGAATGATAGTAGTAACGAAATTGAGGTAATTACAGTGACAGAAAAGTCTTCTTAATTAGAAATAGAAATGTACCTGCATTTTATGTGACGTTAGTTCGATTTAGACTCAGACTATACTAAGGCTATTTCAGGTTATAACTTTGGATCATGACGATTCAAGGTCGCCGGAAGATCGATACACAAGTAGCAAACGGCGTCGTAGCCGATCACGTTCTAAAGATAGAGGTCGAGACAGAGATCGCGATAGAAGATCTCGACGATCTCGCTCAAGGTCACGTTCTAGACGGCATAGATCACGGTCGCGAGATCGTAAAGATGACAGAGATTCAAAGAAGGATAAGAAAAAGGACGAACGTGATAGTGAAAAGGAGAAGGAGCGAAAGAAGCGCGGTTTGCCAGCGATAAAGAAAGACAATTTAAGTGGTAAGTAGGTAGTTGAATTAATTTGTCTCTTTATTGAAGAACATCTGATTTGTTGCATTTTTAGTGTGCAGTACTACTCTATGGGTAGGCCATCTATCAAAATTGGTCCATCAGGACGATCTGTCAAATACTTTTGGCGAATTTGGGGATATTGTTAGCATTGACTTAATACCGCCACGTGGTTGTGCGTTTATTGTGATGCATCGTCGTCAAGATGCTGCTAGATGCTTGGTAAAACTGAAGAATCACATGTTGCATGCCAAAGCTATAACGGTAAATATACATGATAGTTATCATTGATTTCATTCAAACTATGTACTTCTTTATAGCTTGCATGGGCTCCTGGAAAGGGTGTTAAAGGGAAGGATCTCAAAGATTATTGGGAAGGCGATTTAGGTGTTTCATACATACCGTGGAGTAAGATTAAGGAAGATATAGACATTGAAATGTTGGAAGATGGAGGTAAATTAGTCGTAGTTCTTATAAGTTAAAGTGTATTTAAATAAAATGGGTTGTTTCAGGTATGATCGACGAAGATACAATGCCATCGTGGATGAAAGCCAAAGTGGAAGAAATGAACAGCAAAAAGGCGAAGCTGGAACCGCCGCCACCGCCGCAATTGTTGATCACGAATGATCCACCACCACATTCGACTGCGATCGATACGAGTCAACCTCCTCCCATGCCCGGTGCTGGATTGATTCAGCCACAGTTACTGCCTTTGGTGTCACCATTCCAATTCAATAACAGATTGCTGGGCATGAATGTACCACCTACAATGATGCCCAATATTCCTATCGGAGTGCCGCCGCCAAATATGCCCGGCTCAATGATGCCACCAAGCCAATTGTTGGGCATTGGCTCACCGTTTCAAGGTAGGCTATATAGACATTTCTCTAAAAATCTGCTTGATAATTTCATTGTTATTTCTGCTTTAGGTGCTCCAGGACTTTTACAGCATCAAATGCCACCTACTCAGCCTCCGCCCCATCATCAGGTCATGGATAATCATATGACACCGCCTCCCAAACTTACCATCACCAATCCGGAGGTGAATTTGAAAGCTCTTAGTGAGTCGCTGATGAATATGACACAAACATTTGGCAGTGGCGTTATACCCCAACCACCGCCATCGCTGCCTCCTAGAGAGGACAGCATGGATGTTGAGATGGAAGATGCTGCTACAGGCGAGAGGACTGGTAATACCGCTACTAATAATGAGTATAGTGGAGGTGGGAATAATAGTAATAATAAGCGGCTTCCGTTGAGTGAGCAATTAGAACAGTCGATTGTCGGTGGTCGAGGTGGTGATTATACCAGAGACCGCGCTAGTAGAGGCGAAGATAGAAGGGATGGTGGTCGACGGGGTGATGATAGAAGTCGAAGGAGATCTAGGAGTAGAGATAGGTAACAACAATATATTTCATTGAAGAAAGTATATGCTGCTTTAAGCAACAAGTTACATGATTTTAATTAAAATGTGTTTCTTTGTCAGAATAGCAAGTAGTGTATGTGAATTTTATTACAGGGAACGAGTTCGCAACTATAGCCGGGACAGAGATAGGGAAAGAGACAGGCGAGAAAGAAATTCGCGAGACCGTAATAATAGAGAGCGCAACAAAAGTGGCGATCGGAGGGATCGTGGAAATCGTTGGGGACCGGTGGAACAGCGTGATCGTCGCGATGAGTCGCACGACGGTCGTCGTGAACGTGAGAAAACTTTGAATGATCGCTTAAAGGAAATGGCGGGTATGGCTAGCGGTTCATCAGATGAGAGATATAGTGCAATGCATCAGCGTGAAAGACGTAATGTTGACGAAGAACCGCGCAGACGTAATAGTCCTGATCGTGGGACAAAGGGGACAAAGGAAAAAGAAAGTAGTCAGCCAGAGGACAGTAGTAAGACGGAAGCGGATGTTCAACCTATTACTGGTAAATTTCTTGCAATAATTTCTCATATTGTTATTTGCAGATATTTTTTACGTAATGGATAGTTTTTTGATATTTGATTTTTAATATCTGGAAAATTTTATTTTTTATCTAGTTTTGGACAGCACAAAATCAACCGGTCATGATACCAAAAACGATAATATCCCTTCAATGGAATCAACATCAACTAAGGAAAATGTTACTACAAATGAATCAACCGATCCACAAATTCCAGCGGAAGGCATAACACCGTCATTCGATACACAAATACCACCATTCGATCAACATAATCCACCTTTCGAACAGCAGGGTGGACCATTCGACCACCAGGCTCCATCATTCGATCATCAAGGTCCACCGTTTGACCAGCAAAATCCGCAACTCCCAAATAATATGTTTCATCAGCCACCGCAAATGTTTGATAACAGACAGCAACTATTCAATCCTGATGGAGGCGGTGTGCCACCTTTTGACTCTGAGGCACACCCACCATTTAGTTCTGATGGTCCACCATTTGATTATGACAGACCACAGTTCCGACGCGATGGTCCACGACCACCATTTAATCCAGATGGCGGTGGACCGCCATTTGGACGATTCAATCGGGAATTCGGACAGTTTCAAGATAACGAACCACAACCGCAACCATTTGGGCCAAATAGAGACTTTGATGGCGGTCCACCAAGGTTATTAGGGTATGATGGACCACCGCCTGCATCACAAGATAGATTTAATAAACGTGGTATGGGCCGTAGAGGTGATTTCAGAGATGATAATAGACATATGCGAGGCGGTGACTATTTCCCAGGTGATGATTTTGGTCCTAGAGGACCGCCTATGAATTTGATGAGAGGTGATTTTGGGCCAAGAGGCCCAAGAGGGGGTCCAAGAGGGCAGTTCTTTGGTGCCCCCCGCGGTATGAGAGGACCGAGGGGTAAGAATTTTTTTAATATATTAAAAATGTTACTGAGGCAGCTGCACTAAAACTTCGTTTGTAATTCATTTCAACAATTATTTAGTGCTATTTCATGGACGAATTATTAGTTGTTTCTCTATTTTTTACATAATATGTAATTTTTAATTCTATTTTACTTTTCATAGGCCCACCCTTCAGGGACGGTCAAGGCGGTTTCAATCCACGTTTCGATGGTCCGCCAGACTTTTTTAGGGGTCCCAGAGGACCGCCACGTCTGTTTGACGAAAGATTTCCACCCCGTCATCGAGGCGCCGGGCGTTTCCCGGGCAACATGGATCGACGTCGACCACCATTTGGTGGACCGGACTTTGATGGCCCGCCAGGTCAAGAATTTGAGGTTCCGCCACGTCAAGATTTCGATGGTCCGCCACAATTCCAGCAGGAAAATCGCAACAGACGAAGTCGATGGGGTAGTGGAAATGATAATGAGGAAGGTGATAAACCAGTTATAGAGGAGATTTTCGAGGCAGGTGGAGATGCTGGAGGTAGTACGCCATTAAGAGATGAAACGAATGAAATAGGAGTTGCGGAGGATGGCGAAGGGCATAATGGTCAAGAACAACAACAGGAACCTCCGAAACATGAAGTTGAAGCGGAAGCTGGAGCGGCTACGAAAGAGGAAGAAACGATGTAGTCGAGAGTGTAGAGTGATGAATTAATTATTAAGATTTAATAATATTGTAAAAATATGCAACAAATTTAATATATGTGGTAGTCTTGGGGTTGGAAAATGTAGTTTATGGTCGACTTGTGTTTAAAGATTTTTCAAAAATATAGAGACACCAAAAATATCCATTATTTATTTTTATTTATTTTTGAGAAAATCACAAGTTAAATAATATGGATTGGGTGGTGAAATATTGATTATTTTGATTAAATTAATTAGAATTAGAAGAAATACAATCATGAATCTACAAAGTGTACTAGGAGAAGAGAAAATGTCCGGCCTAGACACGATAATACATTACCAGATATATTTCATCATCTCAGCTGTAAAACGATGCAAAAATTGCTGTTCAAATACTCAAATCAATTGTTATCCAAAGTTTAAGCGATAAATCCGGACCAATTCCAGTATCTGTTAACAAATTGCCTAATCTTTAATTTACTTTACCTGATTTTGGCCACCGTCGGATACTTTTTAACAAAAAACTCGAGCTATGCGATATCTGAAACGCATTCAATCTTTTACCATGCAATTACACATGTCGGCTTCAGAATCCCAGTAAAATCTTTTCCCTGGAAGCATATTATAGCCAGAGATAATTAAAATTTCCAAAAAAACACTTGAGTTCTTGGATGGTCACATTGGGATCAGGACAGTTTAGAAAAATGGCAATTTTCTAGTTTTGTTCAAGATATATCGTCATGAAAGAAAAGTTCCAACCAAAACTGTAGGAGTTAAATCTTTAAAAAAATCTGGCGGGGGAAATTTTGATGTCTTTGTATACTTCTTTTTTTTCTAACTGAATAAAAATTCATTTGTAATCCCTTGGAAATGGAAGAACTTCATCAATATTTGGTGTCCTATTTAGTCCCGCGAATTTCAGCAGATGCTAGCAGCTAGCGTCTGGACAAATTATCAATTAGCCCACCATCATCTTCGTCAGCAAAGTGTTCATCTGTTAAGACATTGGAGTCAGGTGGGCATTTGAACAAATGTAACAGTCATCTTCTTCCGAAAGCACTATATCCAGGCCTTCTTGCAGCGAAAAACCAGTGCTCTAAATTTTTACACTTGTATATTATCGCAAACTGTGTTAAATGGCTTTTATAACTTTATAAGCCATCTAACACAGTTAATTGGTTCATTTTTTTATATATACGACACATTCAAAAATGAACAACTTTTTGAAATTTAATACTTAGATATATTATTGTGTCAAAATCGAAATGTTGAGGGGCAAATTTATTGAAAAAGTCTCTAAATTTGGTACTCAAGAACTCCGTCAAAACATAAATTGTTACAGAACTTCTTCCCCCACAAAACCCTTAAAAACTGCCATGTGTACTAAATTTATATATTAGTAGTGTATTGCAGTGGAATATTACATATTTAGTTTTCTTATGTACAGAATTAATTTTCCTATATTATCAATAATTGTCTGACAATTTTTATTGTTTGTAGATTAAATCCAAGAAAACAATAAATTTTATTATAATTGTATTTTTAATAATTATTCAATTATTAGTCAAATCATGATGGGAATAATGATTACTTTGTATTCGTTGTCAACCTTTTATATAGGTATTAATAAAATTAATTATATCTATGGTTTATTTATTCTTTTTTATTTCTTCTCAATTTTAAACAATACCTTCCTTCATGACCGATACTGCAGTTCTTTATCAAGGTTGGTAATTTAACACTGAAACCGATTTAGGGAAAATAAGAGACTAACACATGTCACAAATCTTCCCCACTTTACTGCTTGCTCTTCTTAAAAAAATTCGTTCGAAAATATCGCGAGTAAAACAAATTGTTCTGCGTTAAAATATCTTAAATATATATATACAAATAAAAAGTTTACATTAACATAAACAAAATTACACATTAACAAAAAATAAAACAAAATTACAAAAACCTTATTCTATTTTCAACGGTTTTACATATGTATGAATATCCAGTCAATAGGAGAGTTTACCTTACATAATAATTGTGTTGAACTGCTTTTGATACATGGTACTTAGGTCAAGACCACTATAAAAACTTGGGTTTCAGCCATTAGGACATAGGTACCAACGAAAATTATAATTTTTTAACGGTTTATCCTAGTACTTGTTAGCTTATTCAAAAAATATAAGGCGAAAAATCTTCGTAAAGGTAAGGATCCACGATTTGTATGAGAGCATTCGAGATTGTTGGGTGAACATTGATGATTGCGCATGCGCAGCATGTTTTAATGGCGGCACGTGTATCGATAGAGTTGGTAGTTTTTATTGCCGATGTACGCCACGGAAAACTGGTAAGTCCAAGTGAGCTTAGACCTTTCGAAATGTTAAGCTCTTACTATAAATTAATTTTAATGGTGCTTTTTAAAAATCGTGTCGCAAAATTGCTGCCAAAGACACAAATAATTGCTCACAATTGTGTACTCTTTGCTTATTATAATTCTATATATGTATGTCTGCCGATGTAACTGGTCGCAGGTCATACTAAGATCAACATATTTTGATAAATAATAATCGTTAAATATTTAGTTAGGAAAAATGTACCTCTTATCCAAAATGACGGGACCGCCAAGGTTCAGATTTTTTTTTATCACGTGTCAGACCTAAATACCATGGATTAAAATTGCTTCATCTATCCTACTGATTGAATTATAAGTTATGTATGTGTCTCTCTATACTATTATCACTTATAAGCATTTACGTACAAAAGAGCTGTAACCTAGCCCTGTCTGAAATGTTTGTTATCAAATCTTCATCATATTTATAAATTAAGACAAAGCGGTTGATTCATAACCATAATAATATATCACGTTGCAAAAATACTATTTTTAGGATATAGTTTGTGTAAAAATACATTTACTTACATAGTATGTACTTATATTATTAATTTTGTTTTTCACTTATTCCTTATTAAAATTTATTTATGCAGTGCATCCGAGCTAAATGGCTGGATAAATTGGGAAATTCTCTTAGTGAAATCATCCAATCAACTCAAATATTACAGCAGTGTTCGGGGTTTTAAGAGATCATATTAAAGGAAAACCAATTTGTACATGCCACAGAGATACATAATCAATCAATGTAAGGTATTTTTTATATATGTTTTCATCTGTCGAATTTGTTAAAGTTGTAATTTAGTATTCTTCTTTTTTAGTTATACAAATTGTAAGTATGTAAGTACATTTAATGACACCTAGATGATAGAAACATTGATATATTGGACATGAATGTCGTTTAATAAAGTTGAAAAATACTCAACCAATTACCCACTTTAGAAAATCCCAATGTAGCCTCCTTTTTTTGTCGGACACCCTATATATAGCGCTTATATAAGCATATCAGAAAGGTTATCGCTTGCTACCAAACATATAAATATAAAACAATATTGCACACACAAAGAAATATAAATACCTACAAAAAACGATACTTAAAACAGACAGAAAATTAGTTAATATCTAACTAAAATATAAGTAATAAGTTAAACAGTATAAAAATCATAAAAAAAAATGTACGAGGAATCATAATTTGCATAAAATATCTGCAAATCGTTAATTAACAAGCAATAAAATTATATTATGAGATATTGTAAATTTAGCATATAACTTCTATCAATATTTAATATATTCATCGTCCTTCTTTGGCTGTTAATTTATCAATTAGCTCTTGTAGTGGTGCCAGCTCCCGCCTTTCTATTAAACTAAACTCCTGGAAAAGTAAAAGGTGTGTATATTACTGGTAATAATAAGAACTTGTATTAAAGACCGGTTTTGCACCTAACTAGTTGACAGCTTTCGCATATTCATGACAGGTTCTTCGATAGTTCCAGCACACATCACCTGAAGTGCTGTTTACTCAAACCACGTGATTAGCATAATGTTGCCATGTTGAAAAAAGTGGAAAATCTGTTGTCTAATGTTTAAGCTAAGCTTCATAAAATATATCACCCAAGAATACTAATTGAGGCTGAACTCAGGATATGGATTCAAGACCAGCTACTCAGAAAACCAAGAAAAGTTAATTCTATTCCAAACATGTGAAGTGAAGTAGCACATATTTCCTATATTATAGTCGCATAATACTGTGTGGTAGAGGTTGTGACAAGTTCAATAGCAGTCGGGATAGGGAGGTCCGAGTTTACTTTGCGCTAATATAGCGTGGCTAACCTTAGACAAAAAATATTGGCGAATATGAAATAAGTAATAAGCTTACCTGAACAAAATAAATAAAATGTTTAAATGATGTATTCAAATGTGCCTCTTCTCCAAGTTGAACTACTTCACTAAAATGTTGGTGGTAGATATGTGCATATACTCTAAACAATCTTTTCAAAATTGTCTTGGCAATTGATTGAAAATTTTTTGGGAATGGTACACCTAAAAATAATAATTCTAATAGAAAATTGGTTTTAATAGTTTACAGTACATATTTAGAACGAACGAAGTACAAAAGACTTTGCCTACTTATCGCATGAGGCTTCAGGTCGGCTATTCTTGGGAATTCGCGTATACCCAAACACAATTAATCAAAATTTAGCAATTCGAAAGAAAGGATTCATTTAGAACCGTCGCCTTGAATTCTTCTGAATATACTGACAAATTCCGCAAATCAAGTAACAACCCTTTTTCTTCGCACATACATAAGCATGTTTTCGAATCATATCAAGAATAGCGCCCTAACACGTGGATACACAAAACCTTTCGGAGCAAGTAGGTATGTCATAAAAATTGATAAAATGTCCAACCTATTTTCGACGGAAATAACGTCTCATCATCTAACTGATCCTGGACCCATGTCATCAAATAGTCAATATATTTTGGAGCAGAACATTTGATAGGTTTCTTTACTGTATGTCCATCTGCCCAATGGTATTCATATTTTGGTCCAGCAGACATTATTGGGCAGCTATCTTCCGTGCAAAATTCTGTTATAGTACCATACAACATGTTAATTTGATTAAAGAAGTCTACGGCTGGAAGAAAGAATATTAGGTACTATCAATTTTGTTGTTGAAAATCGAATCTATTAATTATATATTTGTTGCCAGCTGATTTCAAATGCCACAATAAAATACATACTATTAACTGCAACCCATTCATTTAAGTCTTCTCCTTCTGGCAGCATCACAGCTAGCCTTAAATTGCCAGAACCTAATGTTGCAGCTGCGTGCTTCATTAATTCGTATTGATGAGTTCCTTCTGGTATATTTTTCTTTGGTTTAAAAGTCTTTGACGACCTACTACCACTGTAACAAAAATAGCATGCTATTAAATGTTATTTTCGATATTTCGTGATCAATAATTTCTAAAAATAACTTATTGATTGTTGAGCTTAAGTGGCTCTTAAACATAGTTAATTTAGATAAATATAGAAATTCTTATCAGCAGATACTTAAGGTACTGAATAAGCAGTGTTTTAGGATTAGTTATTACTTAAGAACAGTAGATAACTTACAAGAAAAAGCTCATTGTTGATAACGTTGTCAGACGTACACAGCCACCAAACAAAACAAAGAAATAAAATTTTAATTTGTGTTGAACTTATAAATTAAAATAATATAGTTCTTCACGGTACGTTAACTAAAAGAAAATAATGATTTCTTTTGTCAAATAACACATTGACCTTTCCAATTTTAATGTTTTTATTTTACCTTACCCAACCAACTTAACACCTAAAGAATAGGGATGGCAAAATAAATAAATATATCGATATATTGAATCAAAAGATATATCGAAACTATATATCGATATACCCGATATATCGAATGAAAAATATCGATATTTTATATATATCGATATATTTGCTATATTTTTATTTTAGAGTGGATTGGTAGTAGTTGTAAATAAACTCCAAATTTTAAAGACTCAAATAATGAAATAAAATAGTATTGATTAAAATTTATTTGCATGAAAATACATATGCATTCCAAACAAACGTAAGAATATTTTTTAGAAATAATTACAATAGGTTAGGTCAATTAATTCAAAATTTTCTGGAACAGAACTTAGAAATAATAATTTTGATAATCTATTTCCAGTTAGACGATTTCGATATTTTGTTATGTGCGTCGACTGCTACGGCAACACAACAAGGACCTTTTAGTTTTAAACCTGTGTATGTAAGCTGCTTTCTTTCGCTACTGATTTCAGGATCCAAATGCGTTTGGATTCACATGTTCTTTCGCTAAAAACGCATTTTCTGATTCATCCCCACTTTAGCGCCCATCGCGATCCGGATACGTAATCCCCCTGCCTCTTTTAGGTAAACTTATCGAGCCTTCAGAAATCCAACAAATCCTGATTAAGAAATCCGGATCAAGAAAACTAGGGAAAGAAAGCAGCTGCAGCAGATACATTGATTTTGATAATGTACCGATATATATCGTGTTATATATATCGATATTTGTTTCGATATATCGAAAGAAATATATCGATTAAAATATATCGATATATTAAAAAAATATATCGATATTTTTAATATATCGATATATCGTTTTTCATCCCTACTAAAGAAGGCAATGATACCAACATAGAGAATTCACAACAAGACCCTAAAAAAAAGTGAATTTGCGGTTATGCCAAATAAGAGAGGTTTTCACTCATCTCACTTAGCGCACAGTCCTTTTAGAGCAACCGATAGAACGGATACAATGCCGTGCTAATTTCGTTGTCTGCCCCGCTCAAACGTGAGCCGGAGAGTAATAAATTTTATTTAATTAGAAAAATGGAAAATATCATAATTAAAATATCGTATAAATAGCATAAAATGTTATTAAATATTAGCAACAAATATTACGTAAATCACGACAAAACATTTTAGAATATCGATAAATAACAATCTTATTTTTTGAGCTGGCAACGATGGTGGAATTGATAAATTGTCTTTTGGCATGGCTGAGAATTTCATCTGGGAAATTGACATAATAATGGAATTTGAAAAATTTTAGTTAAAATTAAACAAACAAAACTTTTAAAAAAAGATCTCACGAACATGGCAACAAAAGTTGTTGCCACAGCCACAGTTAGGGCTGTCAAGAGAAAACTTTTACCAACGAGAGCAGCTTTAATTTTGGTTTGTAGAATTTATAATATACATTACATAAACAACCTTAACTAATTTTAATTTTAGACTCCTGCAGCAGTAAATCGAGTAAAGGCACTCCTGCAAGACAAGACAGACGTGGTAAGGTCGGTAAAAAGAATCCTTATACCATGCTATAACACCGTGTTTATTTCAGCTAGGTTTAAAGATAGGAGTCAGACAAAGGGGTTGTAATGGATTATCCTATACATTAGACTACGCCAAAGATAAAGGTAGAAACATGGAAAGAAATTTAAATCATCCAGATTTAGACTTAATTTTGTAGGTAAAATGGATGAGGAGGTAGTCCAGGATGGTGTCAGGGTCTTTATAGATAAAAAGGCCCAGTTAACGTTATTAGGTACTGAAATGGATTTCGTAGAAAGTAAACTGAGTTCAGAGTTTGTGTTTAACAATCCGAATATAAAAGGAACATGTGGCTGTGGTGAATCTTTTAGTGTATAATTAATAGAGCAATATTAGGTAAAATTAATTTATATATTTACAAAAATAAATATTTAAGATCTAAATAGTGTCCATTGTTTTAGTAGATACATTATAACAATTTAGGTTGTTGTTTTAAACTTGTTATGTCTAAAATCTTCTGTGGATCAGTAACAACTTGCTGCTTGGTTGCTTTTTGTGGGGTTTGTTTTATATCTGGAAAAATATTTATAATACTTCGTATAGCTGTAAATATTGTTTATATTTAGTTAAAAGGATTAAAGAATTCTGAGACATATATTTGTAATTTTTGTTTCAAAATTCATACGAGGATTGTCTTTTTAGTTACTTTGGCAATGCAACAGCTTTGCCAGCTGTGAGTCAACTTCCATTGTCATTGCGACTTGGTTTTTCTCAAATCAACAATGACTTCTGGCTTGTATATCAATCAATTTTGCTACATAGAACATCCAACACTAGCTTTTCAATATACAAAAGTAAAAGACCACCCTCGCATCTTATTATGTACATTGAAATGTAACTGAGGTTTTTAGAAGACATAATAAAATGCATATCACGTACCGTTGTTTGAATTAGTAGCTATTAAGTTGTATTTTTTCATGTACTGTACGGTGGCAAATGAAAACTCGGGTCTATTGGGAATTATACCAGTTTTTAACTTTTGTCCTCTCGATTGTTTGTATGCCACTTTGGCTAACTGCTCATTTGGTAAATATTTCATCAACAATTGTTGTACAGCAAAACTAACTTCTGCGGAGTTATATTGTTTTGGTTCCTCCAATGAACTAAAAAATAACAAATTGTAACTATACAAATCAACTTTGACATTAACAGACTACGAATTTGCACATTATTTGTTCCAACACGTCTGGGAACCGTTTTCGATTATAAAAGTAAACCACAACTGTCAAGTATCTGTAAGCGAAGTACCTGCTACTGCCAGAACTGTCTTCAACGTTATCCACTTGGACCCCAATGTTTTGCAAATGTCTCAGTGTGGCTTGTTTAACTTTAGTCATAGTTGCATCACGCATTTTTTCAGTCAAACCTCTTTTGTATTGGTCAGCCAATTCCCCATTGGTCTGGAGCTGGGCATTACGTAGAATATTCTCAACTTGCTCCTTAAATTGATTGGACAAAAATTATTAAGTACTCATAACATTTTCAGCTGAGTATGTAAAAGTTTTGAGCATTTTGGTACAATGCTGTTACTTACCATTAAATTATTGTAAAATGTGGCTCCAACTTCACAGTTAGAAACTTCATCTTCTTTCTCTCTGGAACTAAAAATAGACTCCGGTTAAATACCTATAAATAAGCATAATATTTTATAACTCAAACTTTGGTTATCATTATTTAGTTCAATATTCTGCTTATTTAAAAAAAGGTTTAATAAAGATTGCATTTGAAATTAATCTACGATAACGTACTCATCATCCGAATCCTCAAAATCGTTCATATCAATTTGAATACTAGGCTCAGGACTTTGCACAGTTTCTCTAATATGGAGCGGTTCCTGAAAACACAGTGATCCAGTAGATTCGATACCAGTTTTGTCACAAACCACCCTATCACTACCCGTTTGTGTCTCCGTCTCAGTGATTTCTTGAATTTCGTGCTCACGATTCAAGATGTTATTGTTTTGATAATGATGATGGTGTTGTTGTCGTTTTACAGATACCTCAAAACTAGTCATTAAATCGATAGAATATTTCGCATTATTTTGTGGCACTTGATATTCATGTTGAGTACTAGTAACGTATTGATGAGCAGTCTGATGTGGAATATCCTCAATTTGTTTATTGTATGTTTGTTTACTATCCTCACGAGAAATTAAAGTCGCTACTTGTTTTTGCAACAATAGCAATTGTTCGTTTTGTTGAGAAATAATTTTTAATAGATCTCGAACTGTAGGTTCATCAGATTTTGGCGCAACACTTGTTTTACAATCACATTTGTTTCTTAAATCAGAATTGGGACGTGTAACTTCTTCTGTATTAACATATTTAAAGTTAGTAACGTTTATGGTATTGTATTCCTCAACTGGCTTGCTATCAGCTTGTTGATTATTATTTGTGTGATTGTCTTTCTCTACAAAAAACTTTTTAGCTGTAGAAGTTTTTGTACCCATTACCAAATTGTCAGTTGTCTTGTAATTGTCATGTAATACTTTTGGATAATTTTTATTTTCCTTGGGTAATACGTGATCTCTACTAGTATCTGTGTTTCGTTCACTGCTTATTTGAGCCAAATATGTAGGCTTATTTTTTTTGTAATTTAAAATATCTGTTATTGAATCGTTTAATTTCACACCTTTTTGTTTTTCGCACAAATTTTGTACGTCGCTTTCAGTTGCATTAGGTGACAAACTTTTTATATTAGTTTTCGGTTTTAGCGGTGATTCCATCATACTTAAGTCTAAATGCCTATTAGGTATATTTGCCATATATAAATGCTGAAAATTTGATGTAGGTTTATTATGTTCTGCTAGAACAGTTCGAGTAGCTGGTAAGGCCGTTTTTGCATTTTTCTGTATAATCGGCTCGTATGACATTGCAGGTCGTTGCAGTACAGGGCTTTCAAATCGGACTTGTTTTTTCAAATATGATGTATTTTGTGGACTGGATATGTTTTCTTTGTTATAGGATGGAACTTGTTGTGATTTCCATTGATTATATGAGGTAAATTCGTTCAATGGACCAGCATTTTGTTGACAAAGAACTGATATTTCAGGAACTACAGGTGCTCTAAGTAACTGAAATTTAGTATAAATGTGTATAGAGCTTAGAGGAATATAAAGTATATACGTACTCTTTCCGTGGCTGCTGGAATTGGGGGACGCCTAGGTGCATCATAAAATGAATCCATTTATAATTAAATATTTGTTTAGATATGTAAGTAAAAGTTTAGTTTTGAACTAATGTCGTTATTTTTGAACGTTTTGTCAAAAATGTTAGGTTAAGCTAAGTTGCTTCGTTGCTCCTCTTCTTCTTCTACAACAGTAGTCATTTATATCCACGAGCCAGTTTTGTTTCAGTTAAAAAATTTTCAATTTTTATTAATAATAATTATTAGTAATTATGAGGATAACACTACTTTTTTATATAGATTTTGAAATAAAATAGTGTGCAAGTCAACAATATGTCTTTATATGTCATCATACTGGGTTCTGTGTACACACCTATAAAATAAACAATTTTATAGATAAGGGATTTTGTAAATTCCAATAATTATTATTACAATGTTTTATCAGTATTATGCGGAAACACCTTGGTTTTATGTTGTAATGAAACTTTTTTTTATATAATTTTATTGTGTTATATTTAGAATAGCACTAAACAACTAATTTTTAATTAACAATGGCGAATAATCAAAATATCGCCAAAATATCTGTAGAAAAATTTGATAACAAAGAGCAAGTACTTTATGAGTTCGATAAAGGTGTAGGATTGTGTAAAAACGTGAGAAAACTATGTAAACAACTTGGTTTGGTAAGTTATCAAATCCATATCATATTCAAAATTCTCTATTTGAATATTAAAAGTTATTGCGTACATACAGCCAAATATTAAGTTGCATTATTTTTGGATTAATCAAATTTTCCGATATCAAAGAAGTTCTAGGTTTTCATTTCATCAAAATTAAGATTTTTTTTTATTTTCACAATAACATTACAAATTAAATATAAATATAACAACATTAATCTTTGCACTTCTAAACTCTTTTATAATTTGTACGTATCGCATTAACCAAGTATAGTCAAAAAGTCGTCTTAAGGTTTGTCTTCACAAGCGTTCGGAACCGTTCGAAACAGTGACAATTATTTTTAATTCCCGGACATTTGCCAGTTTCTCTCGCAAATTTGGAAATGTTCCGAAAATCAGGAAAAATTGGATCAAACGGCAACCTTGAGTTGCATTGCATACACAAAAGATTACATACAACAAAACAAAAAACAAGCGCATCAATGAGTGATGCCGCGATTTTTCAATATCAGTGTGATACTGTGATTTTTTAATATCAGTGATTGTTAACCGTTACTCACTCGATCACAGTTTTGAGTTTTTGAGACTAGCCTAGTCATGGTCAGATTTCTTAATCAACTGAATCAGGTGGAGAGAAATTGGTGACGTCAAAATTGTACTTTAGCAGAATTGAAATTACGCTGCAAGAACCGGTTTCATGGCAAAGGCCAAGCCCCAGATAAAAAGCTTACTTACTTATCTGGGGCCAAGCGGTCTTAGTTTGCCATTACAAATCGTGAAGAATAAGAAGAGAATCAGGTTGTTCCCGGAGGATAGTTGCGTCTGTTATCAAGGATCATGAATGGCTTTTGGGCAGCATTTTATATGCAGGGATAAAGGCTGCACAACAGCTTTGCTCTAACTTTCACATTCCACGGTTTTTCACTGAATAACGTTATTTATGTAAGTATATAATATATCTAAAATTTTTGGTCCGACACGCAACTCTTTGGTTCTGCATGCGCCCAGAGACAAGCTGTGTGGTACGCATGAGATTCAATAAAGGGAATTAGCTTTAGGCATTCAGGGTGGACAGACATTTGGACGAAGGCATGGGAGTCGAAATCTGCGGCTAGGATACAAGACAGGGGTTTCTGCTAACAGTAGCAAAATTAACTATGTCGGTTGAGTTAGGCTCTAAACATACAACAGAAATAGAACACGACTTATTTAAATCTTCATATAGATATACTTATTACATTTTTGCAGCCGGACTCACCAGTATATGGTCTAAAATTTCTACCAACCAAGGAAAATCCATCGGCCAATTCATATGTGTCGGAAAAAAATTATCAAGATATCAAGCATAATGACTGTCTAAAACTTGTATTTTCTGTGGAATATATGAGCAAAAGAATCCTCGATAATATACAGACCGACAAACTGAGGCCGATTTGTTTTGAAGATCTCATGAAATTATGCATGGATCCTATTTTCATTGAGAAAATTGGTAATTAAGTTTGTACTTTGTACAACATTGACATTCATTCGTTAAATCATTTCGAAATACCTATAACTTTATTATTTTCAGTAAGTTTGGGACGTCACAAAGAGTTGATTGCTTTGTTTATAACAGACATTCTAACCAGTTCTGAACAACTAGCACTATTGATCACAGTGGTTCATCTAATACAAAAAGGTCATATAACTGACACTTCACAGGATATCCTAGGGAAAATATTAACTATTTTACAAAACTCTGACACAACATCTAACGAACTGAAATACGCATTATCCATTTTACATAAAATCCTGATCAGAAAAAATCCCGAGTTCGATGCTTGGAAAGAAAAGGTTCGTATATACATATATCCCTGCTCTATAGGTATACTGGGTATTTCACAGTGACTACTCATTTGAAGGTTTTTTAGACCACAAATTTCGATAACAGTATTTTCATATAAATATGTCCTTCTCAAATAAAATAATGGGCGTCCCCGCAATACTTCTTGATATATCACGTCAATTTCGTTATTTTAAATTAAACACTTTAGGAAGTAGTACCACAGGCTTCTTTAGACAAGCCATGAACAGACAATGGCAACACCGCAATACCGTTAGTAAACCAGTCGACTGGAACTCGACGTTGCCAAATATACTGTTTTATGGCCGTGTAAGTACCTGCCTAGATATACCTACATTTTCGACTTCTGCAAGAAAGTCTAGACGTATAATATGTAATCAGTAGATAACCTATGCCTTTACAAAATTCGCAGTTCTCTAATTAATTTCTTCAAAGTTTGCACTCTACAGGTTATTCCTTTGTTCCATTATGAACAAATAGAAATTGTCATAATATACTACAATTCCAAATACTTGAAAATACTATTTCGAAAAATTGAGGTACTCTCATAAATATTCTAATAGTCCCTGAATGAGTATTTTATAGCTTTTTGTTTTAGATAATCAAAACAATCTCAATAACAGAGCTGACTCCATACATTTGGACTGAAGATAACATTGATCTTCAATATAGCGCTCTTTTGTTAATAAATACTATAATTCGATCCTGTAAAGGTGAGAAGAAGTTACAGTTAATTCGAGAAATGAATCAGAGAAAAAATCGGGAGAACATTTATAAACACATAATTTTAAGCAATAAGGTTGATAGAAATATGGAACATGAATTATATGTTACTCAGACTTATCTTTTAAGGTAAGTTAATGGGTTTCTAAATATTTTGGTCAAACGGGGTTATTTTTGACCCAGTAAGAAATGTAAGAATCACCAAACATATAACAAAACGTTCATCATTATCTTATTTTTAGTTTATTTACTGAAGCTTTGAATAGTGAAATTAATATCAATGACAACAACTTGTTTAGACGTGAGGAATTCGAATTATGTTCTGACGATATTAAACGTATTACGATTTTGATGGATTTCGATGACGATCATGTTCGTACGTTTAAAGATATTTCTGTGGAAAATTTAGTTACCTATAGAGGAGATGAACGGTAACGGTATTTACTTAAAATTAAGCATGGTTAAATATAATTTGTTGAAAAATATTCTTAGCTTTTCTTTAGCTTCAAATTTCACGGATGTAAGCTCACGAAAATCCAGCGTAAGATCATCCAAACATAGTATTTATTTATATGGAAATGAACATGCAACTATAAATTATCTCACATTAGAAGCGCTACGTAAATATCATTAATTTTGGTTTGGTTTTTGAATGAATAAAAAATGTTGATTTCAGGTCATTACAAGAAATATCATTACAAGAATTTCTATCAGTCCCAGATTGAGGAAAAGGTATATGAACCTGGGCTTTTTATTACCAGTGAAAGGTATGAGTTGTAGAAGTCTTTTGAGCTATTTATTTTAACTTGTTATGTTATTTTAAGGGTAGTTAAAATTCTCGCAAAAATCCTCGATGTCGGAGTAGATCCCCCAGATGCAAGAAGTACATTCTACCAACCAATAGTTTTCTATTGTTCGCCGAAAACGCCATTTTTCTTGGAACTTTTTTCAAGAACCATGTGGTTGTTATCCAAAACAAGGCGAGAGATGAAAGCCTCTACCATTGAAGACTATCCAAAAGTATGTTTCTTTAATATAAATAGTTTTAAGTATATGAATAACTAACATTTTAGGTAATGCATATAGTCGAAAAACAGGTGAAACTATCCCTTCAAACTAAGCCAAAGGATTTTAAAAGTTTAACTGATGAGATGTCAATGATCACGTTCGAGAAGATCATGATGAAAATTGACGTAAAGGATAAAATAAATTGAATATTTAACAATATTACTTATTACAAATTTTAGGAGGAAAGAGAAAATGAGTTTAAATCGCTGATACAAAATAATCAATGTGTGCAAGAATTGAAGGAGATTTTATATAAACAGAATGAACCATATATCTACCAACAAAGGATTAATGTTATTTTGAATGGCGCTCATTTTCCTAAAGTATTTGAAAAGGTGAATTCATTTTTTATTCATGCCTCACCTGTTGTTTAACAAAACAAGACTTAATTCGAGAGTTTGTTGCCGTTTTTTAAGAACTAAATTAAAAATTGAGTCTATCTGGTTTTTTAATAGAACGTCCACTGACATTACTGACTCTATTTTCTGGAATAGTTTCTGGATTCGCGTCACTTTCAACATCACTTTCGGTCACTACACTACTCGGTTCACATTCTATCTTAATATTTCTTAATTCTAAAACATTTGGTTCAATGTTTACAACATTTTGTTCTCCCTGATCTCTATTGTCATGGAAACCTATATTTTGGTCCTCAGTATCTAATTCTAAAAATATTTTGTAGGTATCCTCTTTTTCCTCGTTTTCAAAAGAAGTAGTTGTATTCGGAGCATTTAATGTTTGATTGAGATAAGGTTTTATGAATTTTCGATTTTGGTATAAAACTGACCCGTTATTCATTGTAACTTTTTAAGCCCTATTCCTAACTTTTTCAATAATTGTCCCTGGAAACCAATTACCATTTGGTTTTACTTGAACATAAACATTATCATTTGTAACTAGAGATTTTAAATTTTCAACGCCTTTCTTGTTATAGTTTTTAGTGACTTCTGATTGTCTATTTTTTAGACTTTTACCCCAGATAAAGTAAGTATCAGATACGACGGCCGGCGGAATTTCTTTGATGTTTGTGTCCTAAATCTCGTGACCTTGACGCCATTATTATAATAGTTTTTCCGGGTTTATTCCTTTTGCCTTTTCGTTTGAGTATAAAGTAATGCCAACAATTAGGAATATTCCTTTTAATTTCAAACCTATTTTGTTGACGACAAATTAATAATTAAACATAGTGTGTGTATAGTCCCATTATCATCAATTGGAACTAGGTACTCAATTGTTTGTTTTATAATGCATTTTGAAATCTAAGTTAATAATAAAAGTAAAAATAAAGTAAATTTTAGTAAAATTATTTGATTATAAACCAAATTCTCGATGTTCGTCAATATTATTTGTTCAACAATTAAACTAAAAATTATTTGAATTGTATTTACATTTTAAACATATGGAGTGTATGCATTAAGGTCTAAATAATATTTCCAAAATTGAATTTAATATTTAATCATTCATCCTATTGGTATAAAATTGAAAATAACATAAAATGTATTATAATTTTAAATACTCTACTACTAGTTACTCTTAAACCTGCATGTTTTATTTAAAAAGCGAGATCTCAGCATTTTGAACCATCATATTTCATGAAATATGGTTGTGATACCTACCTATATATACCAGGATTATTTCAAAGCTTTTCAAATTCATTGTTTCATTTTAAACAATGACTAAAGAGCAGTAAAAATGGCAGAAAGTAGACACTTTCACTTTAAAGAGGCCAAATTGTATTTCATTTTTACTGAGTTCATTAAACAGTAATTTTTTACGATGTCTAAAAATAGAATCATGATCAGTGAGAACTTGTAGTTCTCACTTGTGTTGCCGCAATTTAGGGATATTTTCTAATATGTCAAAAACAACAACAACAAACAAAAATATCTTAATTCTTTAATAATATAAAATAACTGCTGTAATTATTATTATAAACTTAGACTTTCCAATGTATAATTTCATATAGGTACGTACTGAGTACATGTAAACAAACCTTTCAATATCTTTCGGAAATTGGAAAAATGAACAATTATTTAACACTGTTCTTGAAATACATCCAGGTATTAAACAATAAAATCCACCGGTTTTTGATCCCATGTTTTTTATAATAGCTTAATTATAGGTATAAAGAAGAAATACTAGAGTAGTAAAAACTACTGAATATACCCACAGATCTAGAATATACCTAACCTATACAAGTAACTATATATTACGAACAATATATGATTTAAAGTACAAAATTAATAACCTATTAATAATAAATTCTAATAACAAAATAGCAACGTTAATTTGAATATAAAAATATTAAATAATCAGATGATCACTTTAATTTAAGAATATAAACATATTTTTACATAACCTCAAAAATTTTCTAAACAATACCAGCTGTTTCAAATAGTTTCAAATAGTTAAATGGTCCGGCAGAAGTGTGAAATATTTGGGTTTACTAAAGAAGAAATTATAAAAAAATTACTAAAACATATATTTACTTGCTTTTAACTAATATTGAAATTTTCACGAATTTAATACCATTTAGTATTGTCATATTTACTTGAAACTTTTTTTAATCATTAATAATAAGTAATAATTGTGCAAGCATGTATTCATACTTTTGGCAAACACTATAAAAACTACTATAATAATGGCCGCCAACTTTTCCCAGTGTCTCATCTGTCCTGTTTATCTGGGCTTTTACTATATTTATCTGTATAAAAAATATGCAGAAAAATATTAAAATGCATAAAAAATGCAAAATATATACCTATGCACTTTGCATAAAGAATAATAATAATAATAAACAGTTTATTTGTAATCCTCAGTACAAGAAATAATACAATAAATAGATTACAACTAAGATTATAAAAGGGGTTAAAAGCATAGAAATCTTATATTATATATGTACTCTAGAATGCTAATTAAATCCAGCCGAATACCAAAAAGTGTAACGGGTATGCAGAGTTTTCTCGAACTACGCATGCTCCTCAGTCACTTATTTTCAGTACAGAGCTGCCATATTTAAAACTATTTTGTCGTTCGCCTTACAGAATTTATGCGACATATCTGTTTTATAAATAAATCCATATGTTGCGTCATACGAAACTGCTTGACAAAATCAAATAATTCAATGTTATCGGTAAAATTGTAATACTGTTTAGTTTTCAGCAATATGAACGAAACATTTTTTTCCAAATCTTATTAAATTTAGGAGATTTCGCAACAGCGTCTATTTTCGCAAATGACATTTCTCGTAGTGGGAATATCTGTCAGAGTCGGCTTCACAACAATTCAGATAGGTTTTATAATTGAATTATGGGTTTATGCGTGGTATATTTTAATTGTTGATAGATATACCTATTTGTGATTAAAATTGTTTTTAATATTTGTTATTTTGGTTTGGTAGTTTGTTTATTTAACAAACAATGAGGTGTATAGTGTTGTGGTGTAAAAATGAAAGTATCATTCCTGGTATTAAATATTTTCAGTAAGTTATTGTTTCGGGTTTCTAACAGTCTCAGTTTGAGTCAATATGATACCATTGACATGATACTCATTTTTATCTTGACAAAAAAAAGACATGATGTTTGGATGCGGGCATTGGGATCCTAGTACAGAAAATGTATGTGATGGGAATGTCATATGCAGTAAGCATTTCGCTGCAGAAGATATCATTTGTAGAGAAGACGGCAAGAGGATCACCCTCGTACCCGATGCAGTTCCCAAACTTTTGTTGAAAAGAAGAGATTATGTAAATGAGAGTGGAAGTTAAATTCTTAATCGTTTGATATCAAGACACTGTTTACTTAAAAGCAGTCAGTCAAAAATGCATGATATGTATGTCAAGAATATATTTCCTACGTTGTGTAGGTATACAAAGTTCGTTTGAATTCTGTTGTTAAACTGGAATATACTTAATTATAGAATCCTCCATGAAATTGCTGAGAATAAAAGTTCTACCAACCATGTTTTGTCACAAAATACTATTGCGAGTAGTACGGATGATATAGAAGTGGTTTACATGGACACGGAAAATATTCGTGAAATCACTGTTTCTTGCACCCCTTCTTTGAAGGCTGTAGAGAGGTAAGAGGCCTAAGGTGGTTGTATAAACAAACAAATATTATATAATAATAAAATAAATAATTAGAATGCTCAAGTCCTTACGATATTTTCCAATATTAGAATTTTTACTTATTTCTCGTTTCTGCTTAGATTTATTATTATTGGGTTGTACCTGTTAGACAATAAAGTATTTATATATTTAATGTAATTTTTTATTTCTTAAATTCCTTTATTCCATTTTTTTATTTGAATTACCAAATGGTAAAATTTAATTTTAAATATACCTATAACAGTAATATTACATTTAATCAAAGCCGGTCCTGTTGAAAAATAAGTGACTGGTGATCATGCGCATTATGGACAGCTCTACACTTTTGGTTACATTTTTGTACTACGGGATTATCATTCTAGAGTATATATATATATATAATATAAGATTTCTGTGGTTAAAAGGCATCAGAGCTGATCTTTAATTTTAACCAAATGAATTAAAGAACATATTAAAATGTTTAATTATTCGCAGCACTAAATATATTTGAAATACTAACGAAAAGAGAAATTCAATTTGAGATGTAACAATAATTTTAACTAATACCGCAGATTTAGTATATTAAATCTGGGCTAATACTTTCAAAATTCGAGAGTATGCGACGTAATCGCATGCATACACTTTTTCTGATATATTATTGATTCAATTTGTCCACCTATCATATTCTAACTTTCATACATACATCATATGATTTTCATGACTATTTCGGACACCGTATATTATGTAAAAATTCCATTTTCAGAAAACAAGTGGAAACATCTTTGTGCAATTAAGCAAAAACCGTAAGGAAATTCTTGTGTTTGATATGGTTGATATAAAGAAATGTAAAATGAGTTTTCAACAAAAATACAATGCTGCTGATATAACACATGTGGTTGTCGGAAAAAATTGCAAACATTCTAATTTGTATGTTAATAGATTTAAGAAAATTATTATATTTAATGTTTTCATTATCTTTTAAGATGCAATAAACCGTCATTGGCGTTTTCACTTATAATTGAACACGAGGAAAAAATCAAATTTATAGCTAAAGATGACAAGAGTGCCGCATATTGGATTGATGCTTTTAATTTATTAATAGGTAAGTTTTAAATAAGTAATATACTGAGTGTCTCAACAAAATAATCAAATGATGGTAGGTATACATAATTATTTCAAATAAGACACCATGTAGGTAGTAACATATTAATATTGTTTAATGTCAGGTCACAATAGACGTAGTGAATTTTATGCTTCTGAATTGGAGGAACTAGTCGAGATGGATATACGGTTGCAATTGCTGGAACTTCAAAATGTAGCGATTCCCAAAAATCCCCCACCAATTCCACCGAATCCACTAGAAAATCGACCACCAATACCACCCAAAAGTGAAGCTCTTAAGCGTTTGAAGAAAACAAATAAAACACGATTGTTATGAAAACTACTAACTAAAAATTAAACAATTATTTACAAATCACTTAATTTTTAAAATGTAATTATTATTTAAACCGCAAAAGTAATTTTTGACATCAACTTTCAAAGATTTAGAAAACGGCTGGGCATAGGTATAACATTATAAATAATATACAGTGCAGTTTGGGCATTGAGGTGGGAGGAGACGCTCTAACGTGGCCAAAAGCGGGTGCAGGTACGCCATATTGGTATACGACCTCTATCATTTGTCGTGCTTTCAAGTTTATAGTGTTATTTACGACTATTTTACAAGTTTACTTAAGTTTTTCGTGTTTGGACGGTTATTTGACAATATACTATAATGGTGTCCTGTGCAGTGCGTAGTTGCAGTAGTAGAAGTGAAATCGACCAGAAAATATCAGGAATAACGTTTCATAGGTGTGTACCAAATATTGTAAACATTGTACATGGACGTATTTAGGGTTTTTTTAGGCGAACTTATTAAAACACATTATTATAGGAGTCTGGTAGCATTCTTCTTTCTGCACTGCACAATTGACACGTGCATTGTAGTTTATTTTTTTTTTACAAATTCTTTTATTTGATTTCTACTCTCAAACTCTCTACTTTTTCATCACTTTCTAGCAAAAAAGACCCCTAAATGTGTGTTAAAAACATATTCTGGTTTTTAGATTTCCTAAAGATCCTGCTCGTAGACATATCTGGACAGAATATGTGTCTCGAATTAATTGGATACCAACGAGAAATGTACACAAATATAATTTATCCAGATCATGATTATCTTCCTGGACCATTTTCTGAATTTTCGAAATTCATTATTGTTTATATTGCTGGATTTGTTGTTTTTAGTTTAAAGAAGCAAATTATTTGCAGAGAATGTCGAGATGCATTAATAAGTGTTATTCTTTTATTAAAATGAAGGCAAAAAAGGATTTACAAATTCCTTCAAAAGATGTTTTAGACGTTTGCTTCCAATCCGAAAAGATCATAAAAAATCGTGTAGTAGCTACTAATGAAAAGTTGTCCGCAGAATTCATAATAAACCTTGTTTTAAAGGAATTTGTAAATAGTAATATTTTTCCTAATTTAGTTGTGCATGATTTTTATCAATCAGTGTTTGATAACCATAGATATTTACTGATCAAATCTATTGCGACTAAATACGTTAGTATCAGGATGTATTATTTAAGTAAAAAAAAAGTAGATAAGTCACTTAGCATACGGCAACATTTAAATAAAATTGTTTTGTCTAAGGGGTAGTAATATATAATTTATAAAGTACTAACGTCTTTTATTCGTGTATTTAAGTATCAAATATCAATAATTACCTATATTTAAGTATTTTGTACACTGCTTAACATTTCAAAATAAAGTATAAACCCAAGCTGCAAATTAAAAAACAAAAACGTCAACAAAAATAGTTAGTCCGGCTCTGGAGAATCCGCCATATTGGTATGCGCTTACGCCCCACCCAATGCACCCGTTTCTGTACAATGTAAAATAATGCTTATAGCGTCTCCTTATATCTCAATGAGTTTGGGTCACAAAATAATTATTAATAAGAATAGTCACTACTTAGGCTTAAATGATTGTTGGTCGTAATTGATATACCAGGAAAACAGCAATAGAAAAGTTAGACTCGCTCGGATACCATTAATCGACGTCATATAACGTTTTATAAATGATTATTACTTGTAACGTTTAAAACATATTTTAGATTTAGAAAATTAATTAAAGGATCTCATAAAATATAAATCATTATTGATTTTATTTAGTGTTGTATCGTCAAAATAACGTTGCTCCGACCAGAAGGTCTATTAATGTCAATTTTAATTATCATGGGGATTCTTTTAAACATTATGGCGACACCTGATCCATTGCTCCAATGCCTTTGCGGTATGGTTGAACAAACAATTGCTGGTTTGCTACACCAAGGTCAATTATTATCGAGTAGTGTTGATTTTAAAATACAAATAATACATAACTATTTCTTATCATAAAAAAAGTGCATGTTATTATCGCATGTTAATTTTTTTTATGACAAAATACATTTTTAACAACACCATTTTCAAATGCAGGGTACTCAAAATTGCTTGTTTTAAATACAGGAGTAACACTTAATTTATATGTACATAATTATATAGACTAACATTCAACGTTAACGAGTGTGAATTATTCCAACTCAGGGATTCTGTTGTGAATCCTAAGATGGCGAAACACACCAATCCTAGAGCCATTTAAAAACATTTTATTTATTTTTGTAAAATACAACAATAATAATATATCTATTTAATATTTATTACGTAACTTGTTTATAACCAACCTCTCTTAACAATAGCTAACACAGTATCTCTTAATTTTCTTCTATGATTTGGCCCCAACAAATCTTTTCTTTTCCAATCACTGTCCTCAAATTCCTCTAAATTATTCGTCACTTTACCACGTTCTGTACAAATTGGCTTCAACATAACTAGGACATGATAGATTTCCGTTGGTGCTATATCGTTCAGTTCTTTTAAAAACAAATCCCATGAGAACGGTTTTGTATCGATATCTAAACTTTCTAACACATCAATGAAGTTGTCGTGGTAAAACTTCAGAAAATAATCGAAGTGTTCGTCTAGAACTGAATTAATAACACTAGTCAACAGGAAAAATACCAAATCACGACATGCTGACTGGTAACGCATTAATTGTAAATCAACTATTTTGTTTTTAATAGTGGTACCATTGGAGTTTTTACGGATCATTGTATTGCTTACCCAGAAGTCTGCATGTGACATTGTCCCCCAAGGTTCATTCGGTTGTGGATGACTTACAGCATACGGCCGCACAAGTTCCTCATCAACAACATGTTGTAGTTGTTTTAAGTATGGTTTCAATTCAATAACTTCATTTGCACCTTCCATAATAGCTTCATGGAATGCCATACCGATATCTGAAGGCAATTGCTCTAAACCTTTGTTATCAACTAAAGCTGGTCGTATTTTGTGTTCAAATTCCTCACGATTATGCAGTTTAAGAGCGATAGGAACAGCATGAAACTGTGCTAAATCTTTTAAAATAACTTTAGTAGCACTGAAATCAAATCCTTTCAACCGATCTTCAGTAATATAGTTTTGGATTTTAAGATTTTCGAATAATATTACTGCATCATCATCAATTTCACCATTGTTGTTATTCAGATTAATTCTTGCACCATAGCATTTAGGAAATAGTGTATCTTGATAATTTTCCGGTGGAACTCCATGAAGCTTCTGGAATTGTACTAACGCCGGTATTGCCTCCATATAAGAAAGAACTTCTTTCTTGAAAGTTACCTGTATATCAAAAGCGATTCGTAACATTTCATTAACAGGTGGCAATTTCGCTACTAACTGCAGTTTCTCTGGATCATTCTTTAAAGTAACTTCTAGCGCTAACATAACACTGCCATAATGTTCACCGGGAGCCGTTAATAGTGTAGTTTTTTGTTCTAAAATTTGAATATTTTTTTTATAACACGTTAAAAGTTGATCTAAATGTTTAACGTTCGATTTCGCTGCCATATTTTTGGTTTATTTGATTACTAGTGTGCGACCGATTTAACAGTACTGGCTGATAGATAACAAAATGAACAGTGGGTCAAAATTAAAAAACAAATTGTACAAAACAACTTAGTGGGGATAGGAATGGAGATGATCGGTTTTTAAAGTGAACGATAACAGTAATAATAATTATTGTAAATGTGAGATTAAGCAAAACCGTTGTTTACTTATTTGAAATAGTCTGTATAGGTATCTACAACAATATAAGAATGTAGCATGTCGAATTTTATAATACATTTTTTGTTTTTCTATACAGGATGGTCTGAGATGCAAGTTTATGAACGCACATGCCTAATTAAACAATGTATTTAGTAGTAAATCGCATCCGCATTAGTAAAATTACTTGAAACGGAATATATAGCACTTTTGGAAATACGAGGAGTACAACTATATTCCAGGTCTTGTTTCGGCAATATTTTCTAAAAAAGAAGATACCTATTGTGTTTCATTTGTTTTTTTTTAAGATAAATAAGTAGGTATATTCGAATTATAAATAAAAGTTTTTAAATCATCTTGCATATGTTCCCAAAATATTCATCTAAAGAATTTTGTCCCATTCTTCCCTGCCAAACCACTTTAGTCAAGACTAAGATACTGCAAAGGCATCGAGAGCGTGATCGAGACCAAGCTAGTTTCAGACTCGGTCTCGCGAAGCTTTACTCTGTATCTATATCTAAGAATAAATTAAATAAAAAAAAGTAAAAGTTTTTGTAGAATTTGTAGAGAAAGTTTGGTAAAATTAAGCATTTTTGTTAATTGTAGAAAATTAATGAATTAATTGATTTTATGTTTTTAACAATAATACGTCAAAGTTGAGAAAAAAAATAAGTTTTCCATCGAACCATGTACGAAATCGTATTTTAGATTACATAAGCAAAACGCAATTATAATAATTAAGACTATAAAGTAAAATAAGAACACAACAAACAAAATACCTACATAAAATATCCATAATTATTATAGTGTCATGAAATAAAACTATTACTGTTTACACACTTTCTATTTCTATATTGTAAATAATAAATAAACTTATTGAATAATATTAATTGCAATTTCAACTAATTTTAACTTATTAACATTTTTTTTTTATTAATACAAATCATTCTTTAGCATACAATTTTAAATAGTTTTCCAACCACTGTTCAATAACGGGTAAATTCTCATTCGACCATTTAGTCTCTTCTTTAATATTTTTTAATGCCCTTTCTATCACAAAATCAGCAGTGCCAAACTCAGTTTGACGTTCCACATATAGTTCCGATACCATATCAAGACCTTCTTGCGTTTTGAAGACTGTTGTGGCTGAAGTTACCAGACTGTTCCAGAGCGTGGCTTTGTCAGCAAATCTGGGAAGATATTGAGTTTATGAATTAAGATTGTAAATCAAGTTATAATAAACTCGTTCAAGTGCTCTAAAACATTTTCTATTCAGCATATATTTATAAAACAATTCACTCTTATATTTTGGGATTTTTGCATTTCATAATAGCAACGTACAAACGTATATATAATAGCAACGTATAAACTGGCATAAAAAAATCTCGCAGAATTGTATTCATTGAAAGTACTTAGTTTATCTTTAGAGGATTCTCCATTAAAATTATTTTTTGATTTTAAACTAAGATTTAGTTCTCTAAAGATAAACTAAGTACTTTCAATGAATAAAATTCTGCGAGATTTTTTTATGCCAGTTTATAAATTGACAATTCCTATTTCTATGGGACACTACGTAGGTAAAATAGAATGAATCAACTAAAATCACCTTGGCTGTATTAGTTTGACTTTAATCTATTTTAATCCTATAATTCGACACTATTTACGCTGATTACTACCTCAATATAATTTGGATTAAATTGCACATGATTAACGCATGATTTAATTCAAAGCAGTTTCCTTTTTTGTCCATAGTAACAAGGATCATCAAAAATATAGCAGCAGTAATCACAATTTTTTGTGGAGCAGAATGCTACAATTTGTTTATCGTCATTAAAGTATTTATGTTGTGTATATACAAGATTTGCGTACAAAGAAATTTAAAAAAACAAGTTTGAACTCTTTAACGCGCGATGGATATTTACTGAAAAATAATTTTTCTCTTTATCGAGCTGGGAAATTTGCACCCGCCTTCGTAGCTTAAAATAAAATACCCCTTGACATAAAAATCATAACGATAATGCACTGCTACGAAGAGGTAACGATGATGATTCACCTCAACTAGAGTTATAGAAGTTATGTTGAAAATTGCTAGAAGAAAAAGTTTATAAATCTTGAAATTCTAGCTGACTTGCTATAGGCTATTTGTAAATTTCTTGAACTATACTGTTACAGACAGAAATCAGCCATGAAATTCCTTTAGAATATTTATCGTGCATGTAATCTATGCCAATTATCCAAAACTCGATTAAAAATCTTTGAGTACCCAGTTTCATGGAGTTTTCTATTACTAAAAAACAAAAAAATAAATCACTAATTAGTAGAATTTGACAATCTCCCTCTTAAGCTGCCTTTTGTGGGAGAGAGATTTCGACATTTGGGTATTGAGAGATTTGAAGGTGGGGGAATAGCAATGTCATGAGACCCTTTTACTGCGTTGGGTATTTGGTATCTCCGTTTTAACCAAATCTCTCTCGCACAAAAGGCAGCATTAGGGAGGTTTATCTTTCTATGAAAAATCTTTAGCTAAAAACGACTGGCGAATGGATTGTTTTGATCCTACCACTTATTATTTTTCCGACCTAAAGACGTTATTGAGGTACGTGTATAATTTATCATCTCGTAATTTTGTACCTAGTTAAATATGTTTTATAAAAAATATAGCTTATGCTGTATAAGTTATAATCAGTAACGTAGGTCAAAATACTAAAATTGACTTCGTTAGGAAAACCTGCGGCACATCATTGTACTCGACAGCAACAACTCAAACGTGCTCTAAAAATAGAGGTGGAAATTTGAAACAAACATGACATAAATAATCGCCCGTTCCGTTACTTTATGGACACCCTGTAGACGATTGCCTTGGCGCAGTATATGCTAGGTACCTACTGATATTGAATATAAAACGACATGTTTTTCGATTTAACAGTGAAACATGTCTATTAATAAGTAGGAAATATATTCGAAAATAGTATTTCGGAAATACTATTTCCTTTGCATAATTTCATTACATATTAAATAAAAACAATACATTCAATTGTCATTCATAGTGCATCTGTAGAATATGTCAATTTTGGGGTCAAATTTTAAACGCTTTACTATTGAAATTCATAGGTTTTGTAGGTACTACCTACCATAATTCATTAGAAAAATTTAGCCTTAGTACACTTGCGGAAATTTGTTTCAAAAAATTATTATAACAATTGCTTGACAGTAATCGATGAATATAATATTTGCGTTGCAACCTAAGGCATAAAATTATTTATACTCCTCGATATCTCAGAATTTATTTTGCCCCTTCAACATGGTCAATATGTTAATTATTAAACTCAGAAGCCTGCCAGTTAACAGAAAAGTATTGTAATGTACTTGTGTACATTATTGCACTACGGACTTTCATATATGCATTGCAAATGAAGCCAACAGAATATTCAGTTCGGTGCAATGACACAACTCTGCTTTACGACAGTTGTTATTGGACAGGAGTCTCCCGGTCCGCTGCTGTTTCATATTATAGTGAATGAGTCGAAGTATGTACTGGGTTTAAAACATATACTCAAAGAGCAGATCGTCAGCCCCACTATCCGTCACTGCTTTCAGCAAGTCGTCTATTAGAAATGACTACAAAAAAGGAAATAGTACACCCCAAGAAAACAGCTGCTTATAAATGCCCCACTTACACTATAGATTTCATGATCTGTTAATAGTATAATTTTTGATAATGAATCGCATTACCTTAACTTTATCAGATCCCAATTCCTTCGCAAGTAGTTAAACAATGTAGTATATCCATTAGCATTCCCGGTCAACATACTGAATATTAAATAGATATCGTTATCAGAAAAGTTTTCGTTTTGTTCTAATACAGTTAAATTCAATAATTTTTCTATTTTCCATGGATCATTCGGACAGCCCGCCAACGTCTTCAACAAATACGTGCGCTCGCTTGGATTACGGGATGCAGGGAAATGTATGATGCGTTGCAAACCAAAGTCCCACTCCTCTTTTGTGCCCCATTTGAACACAGGACATATATATTGGTTTGCTACCCTAGAAATTTCACATATGTTAAAAAACCATTGAATTAGTCTTATTACATTTGAAATGAAATTCCAGACATAGTTATTCTATACCAACTATTTGGCACATTTTTTTTCTTAATTTAAATTTGACTTGTTAGCAAACAAGAATCAATGATATAAAGAGAATTGAAAACAATAATTTTATCACGACTGGGATTTGATCAGCATCACTCACTCGCCAAGCTGTTACCCTGAAGTTTCTCAGAATTGTTAAATTATAAAAAGCCATCGTGCTTGCTTTGGAAATTGTCAACAGTCTTGGGTGGAAGCTATGTCTAGAATATCTTTCATTTATAAAAATATACCACTATTATTAATAATTAAAGTTATAAGTTTGAACGACAACTATGTTTTATCTGCTTTTCTACATAATCTGTCAAAGGTTCAGGTAGGTAATGAAAAAATTAAACAAAGTCGTCGCTCAGAACTGATAAAATGAAAATAATTACTACCAAGTGGTGGACTGCATCTCTAATGATCGGTCTCCAAGCCTTTTTGCAATGCATAAGGAGAATAAAACAAAAATGAAAATAATTAGTTTGATGAATATATGAATTGTTAACAAGGCATCAGTGACATATTCAGTTTATATATTTGACGCCGGCTCCGATAGCTTTCGGTTTCATTTATGTTTAACAAATATGTCTCCACAAAATAAGATTATAACTTGATATCTAAAATTTCATTTCGAATATATTTCAGTCGAGCGTTCCACTCTGATTAAGAAGTCAAATCAAGTCAATTTGCTCATGTCACTGTGCCGTAAATTATTTACTTACGGATTTCCCTCGTCGGGATTTCCGCTTTCCATCCATTTCCTGAATGCTGTTTGTGCTTCCTCAATGCATGGTTTATATCCAGCTTGACAAAGAAACACTTTAGCTGAGTTACGAAGATGGCTAATACCTTCGCTTTCACCGTCTTTTGGTTCATTTCCCAACTGTTCATAAAGTGGTGTCAAAAGGATTTTGACATACGTCTGAAAACGGTACCCAAAGCAATAAATAGAGAGATATTAGGCCTCCTAATTGGGAAATGACGTTAAACGCTAAACGTTATACTTATATAATGCGCAGTTCGTGAAAAAGCTAAATAGCGGCGAACGCTATAGACTAATATTGTAATTGTTTATTTCTATACCAATGCGCATGCTCCAAATAACGGATAACGTATAAAGCTAATCAAATAAGTGGCCTAAAATCCTCTATTTTATCTTCAAATAATCTTTAATTATTACTTGAAATTTCTTATGAACTGCAGAACTGTCTATATGCTTTCCAATATGGTCGATCAAAGTGAACACTGGATCCCAAGCCAAGTATTCGCGTTCATTTCTTAAGAACAATGTCATGTTTAAAGCAGTAGCAAAACTGAGGTCTCCAGCATACGCTAAATTCCAAGCATCATGTAGTAGTTTCGCTCTCGTATTTACTGGGATTTTTGTTCGATGTTCTGTGCATAAAAATTGGGCCAACATATTCCAATTCTCCGTATCGTAATTTACTGGAAACGGCCCTAAAAAATTACCAAATTAGTCGTCCCTAAGAGCGAGCTTGAATGAAAATCCTTAGAAAAAATGTTTGTTTGATAGAATCTTACCAATTTCTTCGGGATTCACAATGATAAATTGATTTTTGTTTGGCATATCACTCAAATCGATTTCACGCTCTTTCATCATCCAACTAATTGGAGTAGAATTTTGGAAATTTAACTTATCTTGTCTGATCATAACTATCGGTATCCACCATACAAACTTTTCTTGATCTGGCACATCATGCGGTCGTTCTCGAAGATATACTCTCTGAAATTTTGAAATATATAAAGAATGATATATAGTTGTGTAAACTTTATAAACTTACTTGTCTCAGAGTTGCCACATTTTTTTCATAGTTCCTAATAACTGTCACTACTGGCAGACGGTCTTTGGTTATCCATGAAGCAGCTATCTCATTAACTGTAATAGGTTGCGGAAGCGTATTGTCAAATCTCGCTTGTTCTGTCAATGCCAACCAGATGTCATCACCGAAAAATGTCTTGTACTGCCTTGAAACAAAATTACAGACTACATAATAAAAATAATTAAAAATAACGACTACTTCAATATTTAAAAGTGTGTCACTATATTAAAACATACCAATTTATCTAAGGCCATCCCCCCCCCAAAAAAAAAACACATACCAATTTATTTTTTATAAGTTGACCTATGCATACTAGTATTATATTAGATATCTTTCGAGCTAAATTGTATATACTCTAAATTAAAGTTACATTTTTTGACAGTGATTTAACTTTACTCAAAGATTTTGGTCCCAAATTATTAACGGACATTATTTGTTCTTTGCAGTCTTTTTTAGGCCAAGATCTTTTGCCAAATCAAAAATTACTTAATTTCCTATTTAGCTCAATAAATATAATTTTTTAAAGTTTTGACACCCTAATACCTTTCGCCTATGCCCTAAGCGTCTCAATTCCATCTCGGATATTATTAGAGCCAAATTCTATTCAGGAATTTAATGTCATTTTCCTTTAATTTTATATATATTTAGATTTTGGTCCCTTTTACGAATCAAATTCGCACGCCCTGTATACATAAATTGTACATGGCAATCTTTTCTAGGCCAAAATCTACTGACAGAAAGAAAATCACGTCTTTTTTCCATTTAGTTTAGTAAATATGATTTTTTTTCAAGTTTTGACCCTTTTTTATACGCCTTAACTACGCCCAATGAGTTCCAAAATCTAATCAGTTCCTTGCCATATCCAATAGTATTTTTGTACAAAATTTGGTTAAATTGCGTTAAGTCATTTTTTAGCTATCGTGTATACAGGCTGACAGAGCGACAGAATGACGGACATTTCAAAAAAACATCTAAATAAATGTGAATTTATTTTTTCATGAAACCTCGCGTTTATATTATTGTCCTTCGGGGCTCTTTGATATGGCATGTCTCGATTCCCTTGAAACAAATTTCAGGAGATCCTCTCCTCCTGTCGAGCTCATTTTGAACTAAATTGTCAAGAGATTTAGATAAGGGAATGCTTACCTGTCAGCTATGAACCGTTGCATTCCATGTTTAAAAGTCCTTTCACCTAAAGTGTAATTCAACATACGAAAAATAAGCTCTGTCTTAGCTGAAGTTGAGTCCTGTTTGATTGCCGTGCTCTTCCCATGAGGATATCGTTTGCTAAATTCGTAGTATATAGAATACAACATAGTCATAGGCCAATTATTGAAAGTATCACTTTCGTTCATCTGAAATGGATAGCATTACTGGTTGACTTAGATCTTAAGATGAGTTCACACACCTTTAGAGTTGTATATGCCGTGACATAACGTACTAAAGCATTGTTGATGTGTGCGTCACTCCACCAGAACGGTGTTGCCAAATTTCCTAACCACTGATAAACTAATTCTTGAGTGATATGCCAGGAACCTTTTCCACTGAGTTCACTTTCTCTAAAAAAAGACGTTGAGATTAACAATTTAATAAGTAAAGTTGCATATTTTATCTCTGACATACCTGAATATTAACAGACCCCAGCTGTCTGCGGGTTTTGTCGCTTGATAATTGGGTAATGCCACAATATCCAGTTTCGGTAATGGATACTTCGTGACCCAAAAATTCTCTAAAATCTCTAGCGACTGATACACTTTTGCAGAAACATTTACTAGAGCCTGCATATATGCGGGTCTCGACCAAATTCTTAAGTTCAAACCATCTTTTTTTTGGACCGTTTTATTATAATGCACATGTTGGAAATCGGATATAACAAATCCTAATGAAAATAATGCCATAGTCGGGGTTTTAGTGAACTTGTCGCGAGTCCATTCACCTCTAAAAATAATAATAATAATCTGGTTCGCAATTCAGTAATTAATTAAGTGTTTTCTTACAAAACTGTAGATTTTTCCAGTGGCATGTTCGAAATTGCAGTCATGTAATTCGGACGAATCAGCGTCAAACCTATCGGTACTTTGTAAGCAGGTTCATCAAAACAAGGAAACACGTTTCTTGCCAAATTTGGCCGTAATTTGGTTGCTACAAACCTAAATAGAAAAGTTAACATAGGCATATATCACTATTTGTACCTTAATCAGATGTGGGATACCTAGAGTAAGCATAGTTATTATGGCCGCATCCAGAATCGTGTTTAATAGACTCGAAATTCGTGCCGCGTTAAAAGAGGCTTCTAGAAGGTTACTGTGGATCATTGTACAGTTTCAAGAAGGTCGAACAAGTATCTAAGATGATCAGAACGGAGGAAAGAATTCTATTATTAGTGTAAAGCGGCATATAGTATTCCTCAAATTGACTGTTACTGTAGAATAATTGATGATTCTTAAATTAAAAAAACTGTAGAAAGTACCCGATAAATTTCTGTTCGATAACATATTAGGTATGTAAAAGAAAAACTACTGAAGGTGGAGTAAAATATACGTGCTCATCCTGTAAAAAATCTGAAAAATGTTTACCATTTTTTAGTTTGGTTATTAGCATCAATATAGAAACTTCTAAAAATGCCTTCGCTGCTATCGTTAGCCATAATTCCACTGAATTTCGTGGATATCTCCAATATAGCACCCGTTTTTAAAAAACTATCAAATGTAATATTAATAAGCGGTTTTTTCTTTACTTTTTCCCATTTAACGTCTAGAACTGATGCTGCTATTTCCACCAGAATACCTCCATTTGAAGCTCTAAAAGAATCAATAGGTACATATTTTATTACTAAATGCAACACAAACAAATATAAGCATTACAGTTTCGGCATTTCATCATCAGGTGGTACCAACTGGATCACTGTTAATTTTTCTACATTGAGATCTGAATTCGCATGTAGAACAATTTCTCTCGTATTGTGTTGCACAGTGACATTTATGCTGACATGTCCAAAAAAACTTCCATTTTCGGGAAAAGGGTGTAGTGTTATGTCGTAAGAATTTGGAGTTACTTCCGGTGGTAGCTTTGATTCCGATATAAGACTATGTGCTGCTATCAAATCTATACTTCGCTTTTCAAGAGCGTTAACCTAAAAAGTTCAATGAATCATTACAATTACTTAGAGTTGGATTTGAATCTTGTTAGATTTACCGTGTAAAATAAAAAGCTACAAAGTACTATCAATGTAAGTTTCCACATCCTTGATCTGAAACAAACAAGTGAAATTATGTTCAATGTCAGAAACCTTGAACTAGGAAAAACTGAGGGTTTTATTGAAAAAATAAATTGACAAAATATTTTATTATATGTGTGCGGTTGAAATAGGATTAGACGGCATTAAACAAATATTTTATTTATACAAACAAAAAACTAATTGAACAATTATGTCACTGCATTAATATGTTAATTTATTAGTAAATCCGTAATCAAACAGATTTTTGGCTGTTATTAAGAACTCATTATTATTAGTAAACATTATAGATAACAATACGTATCTACCTATTATAGATTTGGGTAATTTTAAAAAGTCATACAAAATAACAGCACTTATACAGGCTGTCTTCTTGAAAAGAAAACTTCTTTCTTCGTTAATACTCTTTTGTTTAACTAAGGCAGAAGATGACAGCATTTACGGATGTATGTTTATGGGAAAAATTTTTCATAAAATAGCCTGGAAAATCACCCCCTTAAATTTGTTACGTCTTTTTGAAACATCCTATATATTAGCAGACATTAGTCAATTAATTGAAATATCAAAAATTAAAAACTGCATACATTTTTTAAATAACTTAAAATTAAAAACGCTAGTAAAAATGAGATCTTCCTGAAAGTAAAAATTAGGAAAACAGAAAAAATAAATATTACGGATTGCTTTTTTATTTTCATGCTCATTCAGCAATGGGAACTATAAATCAAAAAAGAGCGGCCCAAAAAGATAGAGCGCCCTGTATTTAAGGGGGTATTTTGATAGTTTTCACAAAAATCACCAATTTGTGAAAGTTTAGAGTCGGTGTATACTAAATTTTAAGAAAAATTGTTTAATAATAAGCCCACTACACTAAAGAATGGAAAAAAATTGCATTCCTTCAATCATCATCATTATATGTTCCAATAATAATTTCCTAAAATCGGCCAATATCAATTTTTATTTATTTTTCTGTGGTATTAAATATACCAAAATCGCTGTCTTTCCGACAAACAAAATTTCGGTAATACGTAGACATCACGTCCGTTGTAACTGACGACGATCACCTGGAGATGAGACATATTTATACAACTTAAATCATCTGCGAACGAAAAACTTAACCCAAAATAATCCGCAGAGTTTATTGACATGACATCTGAGTACCGTTATGGCTTTACCGGCACCTTATATTATAGAGGTTCGTGGCCGTTGTTGAATATAGACAAAAAAAAATAACCAACCATATTCATCTTTTTAGTTTAATCAGGTTATTTAAATAATCTTAAATTTTTATTTGAATACCTAATTAATTAAACTATGGTTATTAATACAAGCCGTAAAAATATGAAAATCATTGTTGGCTGAGGATGGTCATAGACCGAAACTCGTCCCAGCACAATATTAGTAGTATCTATAAACACATAAAACTTCAGTTTCAGGATTTCATTAGGTGATAAGAACCAACATCACAAGAAAAAGAAATATGAAATAAGGCTTCAAGGAGATTTTATTTTATATACAACATATACCTTGGAATTATACCGACCTGCATTATGTATAAGTAAAAATTGCAGAATACCGCGACATTGTTTTGTCACAATATTTTTCGGAGAGTTCGGACGGGACCGTCCACAAAACATTATGTTTTGTGGGACCGTCGAAGGAAACAGACGTCCTGATACGCGCGCAGCTCGGGATGTTTTTCTTAAGTAAGAGTTAGACTATCACAAGGCATTCGACTCAATGGAGATTTGTTATATTCTAAAATCCATGGACAACGCACGTATTGATTTTAGGTACACTTCAGTAATCGAAAACATCTCTAAAAATGCTTCCCTGCATGTAAAGATAGACAACGAAACTAAGACCGATAATATTAAAATCGAACGCGGAGTAAGACAGGGAGACACAATATCACCAAAATTGTTTACGTTAGCTCTAGAAGATGTTTTCAAAGAGCTTGTGTGGGAGGAAAAAGGAATCAAGATTGATGGAACATATTTAAACAATCTACGTTTTGCGGATGATATCGTACTAATTTCAGACGACTTCAAAGAGATCGAGTCAATGCTTCAAGAACTAAATGAAAAATCGAAGAAAGTGGGATTGAAAATGAATATAGAAAAAACAAAAATAATGAGCTTAAATAACACACAGATATATATAGACAACACTACTATCGAAAATGTAGATGAATACAATTACTTGGGTCATACTATAAAACTAAGGAAGGAAAACAAGTTGAGAGAAGTCACACAGCGAATAAAACTTTCTTGGGCTGCATTTGGGAAACTGTCACACATATTAAGAAACTATGATATTCCGATAAATTTGAGACGACAAGTTTTTAACACCTGTGTACTTCCTGTCGGTACATATGGAATGGAAACAATTGCGCCTACCCAGTCAAGTGCCCATAGATTACGAGTGATGGAGAGGGCAATGGAAAGGTCAATGCTTGGTATCACTTTGAGAGACAAAGTAAGAAACGAAGAAATCCGTAGAAGAACAAAGGTTAAGGACATTGTTGAAAAAATTGCAGAGATGAAATGGCAATGGGCAGGTCATGTCGCAAGACTACAAGACGAGAGATGGACATTGAGAGTAGCAAGATGGAGACCAAGAGAATCGAAAAGAAGTATAGGTAGACCTCCGCTAAGATGGACGGATGATTTAAAAAAGATAGCAGGGGGAAATTGGTATCAAAAGGCAAAGGACAGGGATCAGTGGAAGGGATTAGGAAAGGCCTATGTTCAGGAGTGGACGAAAGAAGGCTGAGGAAGAAGAAGAAGACGTTAGGAAAAAGGATTCTTGACCGTTCATCGAAAAGTAAAGAAATAAGAGTTTTTGATCGCGCGCATAACATAACTTATACTCCTTTGAAGAGGATCCATTTGAGTGAGTCCAAGATGTTAAAATTACCAACAAAATTTTATTGCGTATAGTGTACGTAAATTCCTCTTTTGTATTTTTTGTTATTTTTTAAAAAAAGTCATTGATTGATTTGCATTTTTAATTAGTTAAAGTTTGTACATTTTTATAATAAACAGTAATTAAGTTTTATTTGATTCACTTCGTTTCATTTCTACTTAGCTTTTAAACTGTTGTGTTTCTTAAATAAACCCAGCCACTTGTTAGTAGGATTGTAGCCTTTTGAATGGCTTCCATCTGAAAACATGATACTAGGACCCAGGGACGTACCGAGAACTAGCCAAGCGCGTCCTGTTAGATTAAAGATCGTAGGAAACATTTTTAAATAAAATTAGAATACATCTAGCCCCTTTAAAAGAACCATAAGATGTGACAATATAGGCCCTCTATATGAAAACGAAAAATAATATATAAATACATAAAATCACCCTGATTTTTCTTCAGTAGTGTATTCAGAAAACTACTCTAGATAATATATATTTGCAAATTTGGCGGTTGTGTCCGCCTCAATCACAGGGCTGAAGCGTTAGTAACTCCGATATGTTAGTTCACAAGAGCTTCGCCAAAAATATAACAACATTGACAACATCTTTTTAAAATAATAATGAGAATCTTGAGTAGAAATAGTTCTAATAGGAACTCTTACATTACGATATAAACAAGAAATAATAAGATCCATTTAAATTGTTTATAATGCGCAACATAATTACTCGAAATATTCACAAATTTAATTTCCCGCGCACACTGTTCAAATACCAAACTAAAATAATGGATATCGCAATATTAAATCAACAAAAGATTTAGAAAAAATGTTCAGCAACAAGCTATAATCATCAGTACCTAATAAAACACCGTAAAAGTCACGTTTAACATATTTTTCTTTTATTAAATTTCTATTATTATTTGATTCTATTATGGTTCAAATTACTGATAAGAGTTGGAAATCGGATTGTTTAAACAAAACAAAATTTCAACAATTATGTGTGCAAAAATGTACAAGTTCGGTGGTTTTTGTTGTTTTTTGGTGTTTTTTGTCAACCTCTGTCGCAGTGGACAAATATGATCTGGTAAGATGGTGGTGAAATTATGCAATAAGTGTTAAATTAAAAATATTGCTGCTGCTTGCTCTTAATCTTTTACAAGCTTTTCTTAAGAATTATGAGAGATACTAACAGCATTTTTAACGTGAAACATAATACAGTATCGTTGGACATTGGACATATCTTCTCTTCTTAAAATGCCGTACACTTCTAGTGCGTTGGCGACTATCTCATCATAATAAGGGTCCTTGCTTCCGCAGCGCGACAGAGCTCGCCCGTATTGCTAATGCCTGTCCAGTTCTTGATGTTTCTCAACCAGGACATCTGTTTACGTCCTACTCCTCTCTTCCCTTCAATTTTTCCTTGGAGAATTATCTGTGGTATTTTGTACTTCTCTCCTCGTAGTATGTGGCCCAGGTATCCAATTTTCCGCTTCTTGATTATGTTGAAAAGTTCTCTTTCGCATCCCGCCCTTCTAAGAACGTCTTCATTTCGAACTCGGTCTACCCACGATATACGTAGCATCCTTCTTAGACACCATATTTCAAAAGCCTCAAGCTTGTTTATCGACCGGATCTTCAGAGTCCATGTTTCCATTCCATATAACAGGATGGACCAGACGTAACACTGCACCATTCTGCATCTTAATTTGAGGGACAATGTCAGGTTGCAAAGAAAGGATCTTAGGCTTGTGAAAGCTTGCCTCGCTTGTTGTATGCGACATCAAATTTCCTGTTCGGGATTCCATTGTTCATTTATGTTGGTTCCAAGGTATTTAAAGTTTTGTACTCGTTCAATAGGTTGGTCTTCCAAGTTTAACACAGCATTTTGAGGAGGGTTTCTGCTTACTATCATGTACTTTGTCTTTTGTATGTTTATTTTGAGACCATTCCCCTTTCCAACTGTATCTATCTGTTCCAGCATTAGTTGTAAGTCCTCTTCACTGTCAGCAATGATTACGGTGTCGTCTGCATACCGTATGTTGGTAATTGGTATACCATTTACTTTAATCCCACACTCTAAGTCTTCCAGCGCCTCAGAAAATATATTTTCGACGTATAAGTTAAATAGTATTGGTGACAGTATGCACCCTTGTCGAACCCCCTTTAGAACTTTAAATTCGTCTGTTGTTAGTGATTTCTCAAATCTTACACAGGCTTTTTGATTCCAGTATAGATTTTGGATGATTCTGATATCTTTTGCGTCAATATTGGCATTGTGCAGAAGTTTCAACAAGGTGTCATGTCTAACATTGTCGAAGGCCTTCTCGTAATCAATAAACAGCATATATACGTCTTTTCGTTGGTCTAAGCTGTTTTGTACTAAAGTACTCAGGCAGAAAACGGCTTCACGAGTCCCCATTCCGCTTTTAAAACCAAACTGTGTGTCTCCGCTTAGATCTTCCAGTTTATTGAACATTCTAGAGTGTAGAATACGAAGGAATACCTTCAGCATATGACTCATTAGGCTGATAAGGTGATGGTCTTTACATTTCGTGGCGTTGGTCGTCTTTGGGATCATTACGAACGTTGATCGAAGCCAATCAGATGGAATGTGGCCAGTGTCATATATGCGATTGAACAAATTCACTAGCATTTCTACATTTTCTACGTCTAACAACTTAATTGCTTCTACGGTGATGTCATCTGGTCCTGGGGCTTTGTACATCTTGGTTGACTTGATGGCATATATCACTTCGCTTTTAATTATAGAGGGCCCCGATAAATTATCAAAGTGCAGCGTATGCACTGGCTGCTGTGGTCTTATATCATTGAAAAGGTGTTCCGCGTATTTTTTCCATGTCGTTGCTAGTTCTTCTTCTGATGTTATATACTCATTTTGATCATTGCGTATTCCACTTTTGTGTTGTTTTCTGTTGGACATATAGAAGTTTAAAATTAAAATACTTAATTTTAATTACTTTTTTGTTCCATTGGGTATTAGGTTCGAATTTTGAAATGAAAATTCTTTATTTCATATTATATCACGGGAAAAAAAGTAATTAAAATTAAAAACCAAGGTTCAAGAAAACAAAAAGTAAAATACTTAATTGTAACAATTCATCATTCATTCAAAGTTTCAGTAATAAAGTAATACCAACTATTTAAACTCAAATAGTTCTTGACTGAAGAAGGATGTGTTGGGTTACCAATGAGCAAACCAATCACGAACTTGCTTACACCAGCTGCAGCTTGTGTGGACTGAATTTTCTTTCCACAAATGGCGCTGTTACAAAAAGTATGCCTCAATCTTGATCTGATCGCATAAGAACTGTTAGTGCCAAAATAAAATATAATTCAAAGTGGAACCAACTGATGCCCAGAGCAAGCAGCTTCAAGTTCATCAGTTCTTTATTCTTTAGACAAGAGGTTTTATTAATATTGGAAATATTTATTTTTAGGTCAATTGTCCAACAGAAGTATCGTACCAATCAAATTATTCTATAATATGGTCAACCAATAATCGAACGTTAAACCAAATAGTGATTTCTAATCCACCTTGTTATGCTTCTAATGGGACATTAACAACACGAACATGTCTAAATGGTAGTTGGATACCAAAAGAATTACCAGAATGTTATTTTCAACTTACTAGTCCCGAGTTAATATCATCAGATTGTCCATTTCATACATTCGAAGATGAATGTATCTACTTCAGTGACTTACAGGATTCTGATTTTCTATGTAACAATAACGATAGTATGAAACATAACTATTCTACTATAGTAACACTAGTTTGGTTACCGATGAAACGCAAAATTAAATATGGACCCTACGAATACACCGAATGGGGCGAAAAGTATGGAAATAATGTTGACCAATCATTAGATTACAACAAAGAAATATATGATGAACCATTTGAAAAAGATTGTTTAGTAATTAATATCACTAGTCGGGAAATATTTGCTGTTGATTGTAATTCAAAACATCATCATATATGTAAATTTGTTACAAATAATATTGACAGCAGTGATTGCACAGCAGATAACTGTATCAACAATTCTAATCGATGTTACTGCAAGCAGCAGCACACAGAAATGTGTCTTGCATATCCAGACAAAATATCAAGGATCTCTGAATTGCACTTGTTACAAAGCATTGCTCAAGAAGACAGCTGTAACATAGGCTATAACGAAGTGGTTAATCAGGATTCGTGGTTCTATTCATCTCTTAATCAAACTTATTCTATTTGTGTGACACCAATACAAAAGGACTCTGCATTAAATAATCAAAATGCAGAACTAGTTCTAGCATTTGATGAATATGTGCGTAGATTATCGCTAACAATTTACAATGTTCAACATGTTTATAAGGGCACAGACAGCAACTATATATATTGTTTCACGAATGCTGCACCTGATTCCTTGAAGAAGCGTGTAAAGTTGAGGAAAGTTTTTATGCCGTCCAAACCAAGTAAAATAAATAATTTTATAGTGTATCAGTTAGAACTTGAAACTTATATGGGCAATTATTGGTGTGAAGCTTACAATTCGAAATCACGAAATCATTCTGGAAGCCATATTTTGTCTAATACTGTAGTGGCTTATTCCGCAAAAAAAGGTGAGTAACATAATAATCCAGACTATAACCATGACCGTAACTAAATTCAGTTCAAATTAGTTTTGGAATCCCCGTTCATTTCTGAGCAAATATCATCTCTTGTTTTTTTCTCAACCGACGCACGATTTTTGCTAACAAAAAACAAAAGTAAAATCGTTTGTTTCTAGACTCAAATCGCTGATATCTCATATGGCAATTGGTGCGTGAATTATTTTCTTAAAGAATTAGCGAAAACTGTGCATCGGACAAGATAAATTAAAATGACCAAATTTACTCAGAAATGAATCGGGATTACAAAACCAATTTCTATTTTAAGTTTTAAGAAAAAACAGGGGTGTACCATTTTTTTCTTCAAACTGGTACATAAGTCAAAAAAAATGTTCTACATCACAAAATGCTTCTATATGCATAGAAGTTAGGTATCAAATTTCGCTTTATGATCGGAGATCCCCGTCTCGACTGTTGTTTTTTCTCATTTTTTTAACAGGTTCAAAATTCAAAAGAATATAATCCAGGTAATTTTTCATGAAATTTACAAATTGTACGACGTTAACCCAACCTTATATTTTCAAGTGATTTCGCGTAACAAAGAATTTCATTAATTTTTTCAAAGAATCTTTCAATATCTGAGTTTGGATTGTTAACAATATTATTCTTAAGCAATTAATAATATACAAGGTGTTTCTAAAATAGGTGGTCAAAATTTGTGAACGAATTTGGGGACGTCTAATTACAATTTAGCTTTTTTTATAATTAGACGTCCCCAAATTCGTTCACAAGTTTTGACGAAATCTTTGTAAAGACAAAGATACGCACGGGTGTTAAAGATAACTGCCTGAGGACGATTTTTTTGAAATATTTTCGAAACGAGTAGAGATGAATTAATTAAATGTAGTATTTTTATTCAGCGAGTTAAATGTTGTAAACTGACATAAATTGAATAAAAAAGGATGACCGTAGGCGGGTAAACGGGGGGCAGCTTTGCATTAATTAACCTAACTTTTTTTTCTTGTGAGTTTTATTCCATTTGTGTCAAAAATGTGATAAAATAAAGTTTTCTACATAAAAAGGCATACTTGTTTTTTCTCGAAAAACTTAAAGGTTTTCGAGAAATTCGAGTTTGAAAATTTTAGGACAAAACTAGTCCTTAGTACACCCCAGAGAAAGAATCAACTTTATGAAAAGTGTGGGACAGCTGGGCAATTCATAGATTAGAGTCATTCACAAAAGATCTTCTGCAGGTCGAAGTGAGGGGAGGCCAACCCGCCTAAACGACTCCGAAAACCAATCTACAAGTCACAAAAAAAAGTTAGGTTATAATTAAGGCAAGGACCCCAACAGCTGTAGGATGCTACTGATATGGTAAAAGATACTCGTAACATCTCAAGAATACAAAATCATTTTAAAAATACACTCCTGGACACCAAAAAAATCCTGACAAAAAAACTGTAAATAAAGTTCTCGCTAGGGAATCGGGGCGTATCTATAGTGTTGACAATGTACAGAGTGATCACGTATATTTTACTCAATAGCTATCTGCGTTAACAGTATAGTTTAAATTAGTAAAGAATTTCTAAGGCGTTTGAATACAGAGTACAGTTTTTTGTTGCCCAAGAGTGTATAAAATAATTACAATAAAATATTTCATTATATTTTAAAAATTGTTTATTTTGAAAATATAAATGTTTACATCTATTGCAGGGAACGAGTTTGCTCTACGAATGAGAGTAAACCGCACGACCACCAAATACACATCAGATTTTTCTATAAACATCAGCAACCTCATACCAAAGGAGCTATTGAAACTATTCAAATCCCTTAGTTTAGTTTCACGTGTAATGGAAGTTTTCAATTATCACGAAAACAAACCATCCGTTGACGTCCTTCTACATCTGAGCTCAACGCACAAACAATACATAGTCAATGAGTTCCTGAAGATTGAATATGAATTGAAACAAAATGACTCAAATTATTTGGAATTGGTGTATTTTAGAAGTAGTGAGTACTGTATGCCTGTTCGTGATACTGGAACTCTAATTTGGCCTCTAGCTTCAATTGATCAAAGTGTTTTACCGAGAGACTTATGTCTCCAGTCCAATCAACTACCACCGTATCGTATCTGCGATGGAGATTTCTTGTATGGTTCAGTGTGGTCGGAAGTCTACGGGGAATGTTCAGCAGATGTATTACCTGACGAAGATACTGAAATATTAATGTCGTTCTTAAATAGCGATATTACTGTTCAAACGATACAGAATATGAGCAACATTGTTGGTGCTAGTGAAGGTTTATCAGTTCTTGGTTCATATTATTTTGCTGAAATTTTAAAAAAGGCACATACATCTGGAAATTACACTGATTTAGAATTAGTTAATGTATCTATAGATGCTATTGATAAAATTTTAACTGGTAATACTACGGCATTAGGAACTGCTCAGTTATTTCTTAATACCACTGATGAGATCTTACATGTTGTTGAAGATACTTTAAAAAATATTAGTAACGAAGTTTCTGATGCAATGTTGATAGAAAAGACGAATATTATTACTTTTATAACAAATCCAGTTGCAACAAACATGAGTGGGTTTTTCATATTTTCAAATGGTACGAAACTTATAACCTACCAAGGAGATAATTTAGATGAGTTTCTGCATGATTCAAGTGTTGAATTAATCGTTCTGTTACCCGCTGATCTGATCCAATATATTATTTCACAAAATTTATTTAATGTCTCTTTGGTTATTACAGTTTATTTGAATGATTGTTTGTTTACAAATACACAGAATCTTACTTCATCATTAGTTGTAAACATTAACCTAATTAATTTCAATGAACCATATCTGCCATATTACATTGAAATATTCTTTAAAACGAACCGCAATAATAGCTCCACAGAAATACCATGCGGATTCTGGTCCTACGGCACAACCAATCAAAGAAAGAAAGGACAATGGGCATTTACTGGTGGAGATTATTTAGGGAAATTGGAAAACACTTCACTAGAACAATGCGTATTTTCACATTTAACACATTTTGCTATGTTAGTGTTGAAGAATGATACTTTTGTTCCGTTACTTGATACACTACACGATACTATTCTCACCGTTGTAACATATATCGGTAGTATTTTAAGCATTATAGGAATTATCGGTATTTTCGTGACGAATATTATTTTTGAGAAATGGCGTCGGAGACCTGGAACGAAGATATTAATGCATTTATGTGTTGCGATATTCTTTGAAACATTCACAATCCATTTTGCAGAGTTTAAAAATCGAACATACATTGCCTGTCAGGTAGTTGGTATATTCTTACATTATCTCGTTATTACTAAATTTTGTTGGATGCTGATCTATGCTATTTTGCAATATCTACGGTTTGTCCGTGTTCTAGGCCCTAGACCGCCACACTTACTATTAAAATCCATAATTTTCGCTTATAGTGTTCCAATAATTCCAGTTACAATTGTTGGTTTAGTTGATCCGAACACGTATAGCGAAGATAATCATCACTTTTGCTATCCCAATGGATTATCGTTGATCCTAGGAGTTTTACTACCAATTTTATTTATAATTTCAATAAACATTTATATATTTTGTTTAGTAATGCATCAAGTCTCGAACAATCGGTCGCTTAATAACACAAAATCGAACAATCCCGAAGCAATTTTCGTACAAATGAAATTAGCAACTTTGCTTTTCTTTGTTTTCGGTATACCGTGGTTGTTTGGAATTTTGAGTAATATTGTTACAATCTATTGGGTGGCTCTATTACTTGTTTATTTGTTTTGCATCACATCGACTTTGCAAGGATTTATATTGTTTTTGTTTTACGTGGTGTTCAATGCGGAGACTAGACACAAATGGGTTGAAGTTTTTTTACAGCGTTGTGAGAGAGTTTCAAATAAAAAATAAAACACTGAGAAATAGAGTCAAACTAAATTATTTTATGCGATGCATATGAAAAGCTTTAAAAAGCAAAAATCTCATTTAACAAATTTTTTACTATAATTAAATGGTCCGAAACAAACTTGTCCCACCCTCAGTGGTTTTAAAATTGAATTATATAAGAGCTGTTTACTGATACACAAAGTCAAAGGCAAATGTGACCGAATAGAACACATTTTTATATTGGTGTTATATTTTATATGAATTTCTAAATAAATAAATAATTAATTAATAAATATAATTATTGAAACCACTCAGTTTTTAATTTATATTTCTGTTTTGTGTTGTTATTAATCATGAATTTAAATCAAATCAAAGATTATTTGACCGAACTGTTTTATTGAGTTCGGTTACGGTTATGTTGTGTTTCTGCTTTTTGATTTTATGAAACCTAGAAGTTTCTATATACTAAACTTGTCAGTAAATCCACATTATTATCTTTCTTTTCTGTTTTCTCGATAAAACAATAACAGATTTAACATGCCACTAAATAACAACATACAGGGTGGTCCAACGAAAAGTTTGCACCTAGCTTTTCTCTTTTTTTTGTAGTCGAATGCGAAAATGCTCGGACACGTCGATTTTGCTTTTGAGGGGGACACATTTTAAACATATTTTTCGATCTGCGCCTTTAACCCCCTAGCGGGGGTGAGTAACAACCCTAAAATTTTAAATGGAAAGAGGGGTCTAATGACATATCATTTGAAAGGACACAAAATTGTCTTTCTAATGATACCCTATTTGTCGAATTTTACTAAAACAGTTAATACGAAAACGACTTTAAAGACATTAAGCCGATAATTTTGGTATTAATGAGAAATACAAATAAGTTTTAATTATTGCGAGTGAAAACACCTGCAATCGTTAGTACATTCCAATGTTTGTTAGTTTTAACATTGCTTTGTAAAAAAAGTAAACAAGCTGTTAAATTGATTTATTAAAACGTTACATTAACAAATGTTGAAAATGTGACCCATTTGATTCCATACAATAATACAGATTTTGTTCAAATCTATTTCTAACATTTTGTAGCATATCAGGTGTTATGTTTCTGCACTCTTCTGTAATGCGTTGGCGAAGATCTTCTATGGACTCGGGCTTCGTGGCAAAACATTTATTTTTTAAGTGCCCCCAAAGAAAAAAGTCTAAAGGCGATAAATCCGGTGACCTGGCAGGCCATTCAATTGGGCCCCTCCTTCCAATCCACCGTCCAGGGAACCGGTCATCTAAGAACTGTCTTACAGGAGCCACATAGTGCGGAGGTGCTCCATCTTGCTGGAAATAAAGCCGATCAGCAGTATGATTTTGGTCATCTTCTATTATTTTTGTTATTAAAGGATCAATTGTGTCTTCAAGCATGTTTAGGTACACTTCACCAGTTAAATTTCCAGGAATAAAAAGTGGTCCTATAATATGATTTCCTAATATGCCACACCAGACGTTTATTTTTTGAGGATACTGGGTATGAACCTCACGGAATAAATGTGGGTTACTGTCATCCCAGTAACGGCAATTGTGCTTATTTACAGCTCCATTCAAATAAAATGTGCATTCGTCGGAAAAACAAATGTTAAATAATAATTGCGGATCTTCAATTAAACGCTGGCTCATTGCTTCACAAAATTGCAGCCTTCTATCAGGATCATCCTCATTTAGTTCCTGTACTAATTTGATTTTGTACGGATGAAATTTGTACGCTTTTAAAATTCGTATTATGGACGAACGGGAGACACCTGAGGCTTCAGCTAGTTGACGGGTACTTTGACTATGATCCATTTCAACATGCCCTAAAACAGCGACTTCCACAGCTTCATTTCTGATCGGTTTCTGCGGCTGGTGTTTTACATTACAGACAGATCCGGTATCTACAAACTTTTTAACTAACTTGCCAACGTACACATCATTCACATTTTTATCGGGATGTCTCTCATTAAATAAGCGAGCCGTAAGTCTAGCACTACTATTATTTTGAAAATAAAGTTTAACAATTTCAACTCGTTCTAGAATGGAATAAATCATTTTGTACGGTAAAAGTAAAATAACTTGAGAAGCAACCAAACTGAATCAATGAAAAGACTAAAATAAACGGTGTAAATTCTTTTCCTACACGTATCTGCAGTTTTTATTTCAACAAAAAACGCAAACGATTAGTGAGGAATTTAGTTCTGATAAATAAGATAGTGTTTTTGAAATCCCGTTTTTCTTCAAAGTAAATAATTTAGAAATGATTGTAGTTGTTTTCAGTCGTAATAATTAAAACTTATTTGTATTTCTCATTAATACCAAAATTATCGGCTTAATGTCTTTAAAGTCGTTTTCGTATTAACTGTTTTAGTAAAATTCGACAAATAGGGTATCATTAGAAAGACAATTTTGTGTCCTTTCAAATGATATGTCATTAGACCCCTCTTTCCATTTAAAATTTTAGGGTTGTTACTCACCCCCGCTAGGGGGTTAAAGGCGCAGATCGAAAAATATGTTTAAAATGTGTCCCCCTCAAAAGCAAAATCGACGTGTCCGAGCATTTTCGCATTCGACTACAAAAAAAAGAGAAAAGCTAGGTGCAAACTTTTCGTTGGACCACCCTGTATATTTCAAATTAAACAAAAATGGTTTTTTGTAATGCAATTATCCTTGAAAATAATTATGTATGATTTTAATTACCATTTAATATCCTTCCTTACTCTTTATAACTTACCAGTTTCTGTATTTAATTTAATTTTCTAATTTTGGAAATACACGCATATACATTTCACAACACTGAAGAACTATTACTGTTACAATATAAGATATTAAAGACTCCTTTGTATGAGGATTAAGAAAATTGACACTAATTTTCAATTGGTTTATAACAACCAAGAGGGTCCTTAATATAATGTTATTACTCGAAAAGGAGGATGCTAGTTAATTGGACTTATTGGCAAACGACTACAAAGCGGCCGTAAGATGACACATAGATGGCGTTACTAGTTTTTTTTCCATATGATTTTTATTTAGTACTAACTTTCAAGCGATACGTGTATAAATTTTACAGCAATCTGACTATTGATTCGTAAGTAATAGCTTTTTGTGTGAAGCAACAAAAAAAATGGAAAAAAGTGAACTTCGAATTTTTATTTGCACTTTGCACACTAGGTAATTATGATTTGTATAACTTTATAAAGATTATTGTGAATATTAAAAATGTACATTTGTTTGTGTTAATTTTGTAACCTTTGAAGAAGGGAATAAAGTTAGACCCGAAAGCTTGGCGTAGCGAAAAAAGAGTTTTCTTTTTATCAAAAGCCCTATGACCGACGTCCCAATAATTTCGAAGATTCTATATATATATATATATATATATATATATATATATGTATATTTTCAATGTATCAAGGGATTGTTTATCTGTTGGGCAATAAATCATTTATTTATTTATTTATTTTACTTCAAAAATACTTTAAAATCCGCAGCATCGTGGGGCCCAGTGTCTAAAAGGGCGACTGACCGAACTGCTGGGTGATATGTCCGGCCCTGGATATTGGGTTTTTAGCGTTCATGCTATAAACAATATAAAAAAAAATAAATAAATAATAAATAAAAAAAAACCTTGGTTAAGGCTGTTTGATCAGACTCCAAATATAGGTATAAGGCATTCATGATTGTGCACTTATTTCTTAATCGATTTGAAAAATTCTTTTTGGATCATAGAGAGAACACTTTAACAGAGGTTTATATAGGAATAAAAAAAAATTCTTAGCAATTTATATTAACTTCAAAATAAATTTTTAAGAAATTTTATTTTTATTCCTATATAAACCTCTGTTAAAGTGTTCTCTCTATGATCCAAAAAGAATTTTTCAAATCGATTAAGAAATAAGTGCACAATCATGAATGCCTTATACCTATATTTGGAGTCTGATCAAACAGCCTTAATGTTTTAATTTTGTCAAGTCAAGATACATTTTAGATTGTTAAAAATTGACATCAGTGTTATTTTAGAATATGATGATAAAACTAGTATTTTATATCATAAACAAATACGTCACTGCTTACGATTAGTACCACTATGTCAAATTTTGTAGCCTGGATAATTTTAGATGTTGTTCATAAATTTTGTTTATTATTTAGTCGAATTAACTATCACTCTTTTGTCGTTTTGCATTATTATACTTTACACAAGTAATGCGTATTAGCTGTGTATTAAATAAATTACAAAATTAGTATCTACCGGTTTAAATGTAAATAATCTGATTTTATACTGTACATAATTTGCCTCGGTGACTTATTTTCAAATTATTTTAATAACTTATAGGCATTCCATTCTCACCATTCAAAAATTAAAACACGCGTGTGCTGTTTCACAATAATTAATATAATGGAGTATTATCCATTTCTCCATTATCACGTAAATAACCAACGACGAGCTATCACCAGAAAGTTGGTACTCACGCTAGAGAGGGATAGTCTAGCATAAAAATGCTGCATAGCCTGTGGGCTTCTTTACCAAAGACACTAAATTGTTCTGCAATCCTCCTCAAAACTCTAATACCTTCCAGATAGACCTCAACGGTGTGGCGTCCTGGTAGACAGTTTGACAAATGAAATTGAACTCCGAGAAATGAGTGATATAATTGCTCAAATCATTAGAAGCCAAACATGTTTCGAAACTTTAGAGTTCCATCTTCAGTGGCTTTATAATGTTTAAAATCATCAATAAAACTTTCACGAGGCGATCAACAAGTCACAACATCTAAATCAATCATCGCCTGAGCTAAATCCCTGTGATTTTTGTGTCTGCGGATTACCTAAAATCTGTAGTATATTATGTTCCGATATACAGAATTCAAAATGCTTGTCAATAAGAATTTAGAAGCAAAGTTACAATTTACAAGAAAATTAGAAAATTCTTAAGACAAAAAACAAGGATGTGTCTATAAACCAATGGCCGCCATAATGAACATTTGTTGCAAGTTATAAAATGAATTTGTGTATATAAATGAAAAATAATTGCGTGACAAAATGACTGCTTTTACCTACACAAGGGATTTTGCTTGATTTAGCTGAGCCTCAGTCTAATTCAGTAGAACCAGACCGAGGCGACAGGTACTGACGAATTCGTTTTGCTCTTATTATAAACTCGTCAGAGTACCATAGTCGTTGCCCATCTACAATACCGGCCTGAATTTAAGCACAGTAGATATATGTAAACACGTACCATCTACATGCACATAGTAATGCATATCCCACCATACAGAGGCCGAATAAATCCAATGTATAGGTAACACCAACCGTAAAAGTGAAAATAAAGAATGGAATGAAAATAGGGTAAACACTTTGTCTATTTTCATATGCCACAAAATTATTTTTCATTACAGATACAAAGTTTGTTTGATAATTATAATAATAACTTATTCACCTCATCCTCATATATGCAAATATTTTCGCTAGCTGGTACTCTGAAAAAATGCAATTTTATAATTTAAATGGTATAGAAATTAAGGAAGCAATAAAATCCTACACAATAGCTACAAAGAAATATTAATTATCGATAATAAAAACGTTATGTAAATATAAAAGTACCAATAAATAATTAAGAATTAAAGGAGTTTCTAAAATAAAATTTTGTTAGAAATTCAATCTATCTATTAAAAAAATGTGCATCATATTAAAAATGAATAATTTAGATAGACATGTTGTACGTACTTTTTGCAAAAATAGAATAAATAATTCAAGGGTATTTCCACAATTATCGTGACTATTTTCATTGAAAAGATTTCATTATGTAATAAATACGTTTTGTTGAAGAACCATTGGCGTTACAAATTAGGTAGCAGGTTATTTATCTTTTTTAAAATATCAAAGGATTTCAACTTGATTATTCTGACACTTCTGCTATCTGTCACAGCGATAAAACACCGGTAAGGAAAAATAAGTTTGTTTTATAATTTGTATATTCCTTAAGACACAAATTTTGGCATCCTTATTTAAATTCAGTATCTTTACAGTAAAAAACCTAAAGTTCTGTGTCTGTTATGGCCACATTATCCAGAAGCTCTCCTACTATCAGTATAATTCACTTCACAATTTAAGAAATTATCATCGTGATTACAAAGCACGTGTTTATTATACCAAGAAATATCCAAACTGAGAAAAAAGTTCGCATTTAAATGAGTTGAAAAATGTTTACTTAGCGACATATTATAAGTTTTGATCTGTCGAAAAATGTTAACATTATTTAAAAGTAACTTGGTAAATTAGGAGGAGAAAGGGGTCAATTTTATCATAACTCTAGAAATGGATAATCCTCTGCCTGAGAACGGTTTAAAACAGTGAGTACAAATGTTAAAACTATTAACACCTTTGATAATATGTGGCATTAAAAACATTTCCGACTTTTTACACATCAGTTTAATCTTGATGTATTTGTGAAAAGTAGGTATATTAAACATTATTAAAGCCTATATTTATTTAAATACACTAATCTTAAATAACACACCGGATATTATAATCAACAAATAAAAACAATATATAAAATAATTCTATAAATGCGCCGACACTGACTAAAGCTATCAAAATCACCTTTTGGAAATCATATACTGTATATAGAGGTACCTAGAGATTATTTTTATTTACAGACCACCCATAGGTATACTATTTTATATTTGTCATAAATTCGTTTGCAAAAGTAGATGTTTAAAAACTAAAATAAAAACTACTTGTCTTGGAATCAGATTTAAATTAGAAAAAAAATTTATTCAAATTACACCATTGTTACTATAATTACAACTGATTGCACTGTACGTGTTAATGAGCAACTTAAATGTTTGTGAAAAAAATTATTCAAATCCTATTAAAACAAACAAAACACAAAAAAATATCCAACTAAAACTTCGTTGTTAACTATTACCACGATAGTGAGGTATTATATCCTATATTAAACATTAGTAAACATTCGTTATTCGAACAGTGTTCTTTAAAATATTTTATTATGGTTTAGTGAAGTTTTTGAAGTGGTCAAACAAAAATGTCCGGTTATCACTCGAGTCGAGCGGAATTTCTCACCGATGAGAGCATTAATGATGGCCTTAAATATACTCGAAACGGTGGATGTTTTGTCACAACGAAGAAGGCTATAGCCTTTGTAGTGTTGGCCTTGGCCTCATTATTGAGTGTAATAATTTTGATGTACTACTATGGGCCCAATACACGTTTAGAGTTTGTAAGTATTATGCGCCTAAGTATTTTAAAAATCTCCTTTATGTCGATTATTTTTGAGGTGAAGTATTCTCAAGATCAAAGAACAAAAGAACAAAAAACAAACCCTGTACAATGAATCATCCTCCACCTAGACTATGCAAGTACTCACACGGCTAGAAACACACTAGAATTTTTAGTTCCGATGACCTGACAATTTCTTTACATTTTCGAAAATCAAGAACGATGAAGTTACTTATGGTTCTATTTCATCCGTATAAACAACCCTCGTATATTTCATTATGAATTGAATTTTCTTTCTCAATATTTTCATTGTTAACGAGAGGTTTATTTCTTTCCACCACTGCTTTAGCAGATTCAAATTCCTTAAAATTTTCAATAATTTGTTCTTCTTCATGTGTAGGCAATCTGCAGATTGGTCCCTGCAAATTGAATCGTGTGTAGGGATGAAATTCACTGTCAGCCTCTTAATGCGTTTGAATTTTCAGTGAAAATTATAAATTTCACCATGTTCTTCTGACCCTTTTTCTGAAACATTGTAGGGATAAACTTACTGAACATGTTTCAAAATATGGTTTCAATATTACAGTTATATAAAGCACTAAATCCCTAGGTGTGACTTTGAAAACCGAAAATGACATCTGGTGTCGATGGAATACCCGCTTTTATACTAAAAGACTGTGCGTATGTTTTGGCACAGCCTTTAGACATTATTTTTAATATATCCCTACAAGGTCAAACGTTTCCAGACCTCTGGAAGACGGCACGTGTATATAAATCCGGGGACATTAATAGGATAGAAAACTATCGACCCATCTCAATTTTATCAAATTTCTCAAAGGTGTTTGAATCGATTATTTATGACAAGATCTCTAACCAAATAAAGAATCGTATAATACCTCAGCAGCACGGGTTTTTCCACAAGAGATCAACTGTCACAAATCTTGTCGCTTTCCTACAACAAGTGTATCCTATAATGGGCAAGGGTCTTCAGGTCGATACAATCTATACAGACTTCTCTAAAGCATTCGATAAAATAGACCATAATATACTATTACGAAAGATGCTTCACTTTGGCTTCCAGATGTCTTTAATTTCATTTTTTGAATCATATTTGAATCGACGTATGCACTTCGTGCAATACAGTGGTTTTAAGTCTCACTCTTACTTGGCCACAAGTGGCGCTCCCCAAGGTAGTAACCTAGCCCCCCTGTTATTTGCAATATTCGTTAATGACATAGGAACGCACCTTTCTAGCAATTATTTACTTTTCGCAGATGATCTTAAACTATTCAGAGCTGTTCACTCCGAAGATGACTGTTATGTACTACAGAGAGATCTGAATATGCTTGAGGATTGGTGTACTGTGAATAAGCTTTATTTAAACGTCGATAAATGCAAATATATAACATACACAGGAAGACGCCGCACTGTTTCTTACAATTACAGACTCTCTGGCGCTGCTCTTGATAAATGCACTGTTATTAAAGATCTTGGTGTGTTCATTGATAGCGAATTAAATTTTAATTATCATGTTTCCAAAACAAAGAAAATGGCGCTCAAATGTCTGGGATTCATTTTTAGAACCACGAACTCATTTAACAATACTGATTGTCTTATAGTGTTGTACAACGCAATGGTAAGATCAAGGCTTGAATATGCTGCCATTGCTTGGTCTCCAATATATGGAGTTTATGTTAACTCTCTCGAAAATGTTCAACGAAAATTCCTCAAACGACTGGCCTTCAAGATTGATGGTCGGTTTCCTGCCCGGGGATACGACCATCGTTTGCTATTGGAGATTTGATTTTCAATCGCTGTAGATGCGTAGGCATTTTTCCTCTCAGTGTTTTATATTTGGTCTGATTAATGGTCTTATAGACTGTTCGCAATTGTTGGAGATGTTGCGGTTTAATATTCCGCAGTTCAATTCGAGAAGTGCCTATCTCTTCAGAGTACCTCCGGTCCACGCAAATTATGAAACAAGAGCTCCCATCTTCAAAGCGTGTAATTTCTGTAATACCTACTTATTCTATCTATACTAGCATTAATTACTTCAATGCGAATCCCAACAGATTTAAGCGTGATTTGAGGAATGTTCTGAGGGAAATGATTCAATAGATTCCATGTACTTGCTCAGTGAAATCTATCCATACGATCCTATATGTTTGTATTGTATTTTTGCTACTGTCACCTTCAGTTTATAACTTTTGTAAATTTATAATTATTATTTGTATTTACTATATAATATTATATTCATAGCAGTTGTCTTGTAATTGGGTTGTCACCTGTTAGACAATAAAGAGTTATTATTATTATTTAACATGTTTCTTTTTACAGTTACGGTTCGGTTTGCTCGAAAAATAAATATAGCGTAATTAAATATTTTTTGCAGTTGAGACAAGATGGTAGTAATGATATAGAAAAACTAATCAACGAAACCTTGAACGAACAAATATCAATGGAAGATCTTCGATTGCCCAAACACTTACTTCCTGTACACTACAGATTATGGATACATCCCATGTTAAATGAACCTGATGGAACAAACTTTACATTCACGGGTAGAGTGAAGATTCTATTGAATTGTATGGAAAACACCAATGAAATTGTTTTGAATTGGGATGAGTTGAATATTACTGATAATGATGTGGAAATTAGTACCGTGGAACAGACCGAATTCAAGTTGGAACCGTTAATAAACGATGCTGGTGTAGATGATAGCCGAAATGTCACGAAACGTAGCATTGAACAGATAGTGGAAGATATGGATATTGATGAGAATGGAGAAGAGTAATAACATGTGATATTTTTATGGCAGTTTTTATTTTAAATCATTCCAGAGTGACTGGTAATGGTGATACTGAAATGGACGAACCGATATCTACAACAGAATTACAAACTGAGTCAATTAATACAAATGAGAGGGTTTTAATAGAAACTGAAACAGTAGCAATAGCGGTAAGTGAGATTCATCGGGATGCTAAAAATTTCAAATTGAAAATAGTGACAAAAGTCCATTTGGAAAGCGGTAAAACGTACACTGTCGACATCAAATTCTCTGGTGAAATCTTGAACAACTTGGTAGGTTTATACAAAACAAGCTATACGGACATCAATGGCAATGTGAAGTGAGTAAAATTTAGTTTAAATAAAAATCTCGCACTGAAGCCCAAAATTAAAAATAATTTATTTGTTTTGAAGCTGGTTAGTCACTACACATTTTCAATCCATCTATGCAAGACGAGTGTTTCCATGCTTTGATGAACCATTCTATAAAGCAGTGTTCGAAATAAGCATTGCCAGAAGGACTAACATGACCACAATTTCAAATATGCCTCTAAAAGAAGTTGAACCTATGTAAGTACCGATTACAACAATGCTGTATCTGGGTAAATTTTATCCTCTAACACTAGGAATGCAACGGACAATTGGGTGTGGGACCATTTCTACGCTACACCACCAATGTCAACTTATCTGGTAACATTTACAGTATCAGACTTTGAGAGTATTTCAGCGAAATCAAACTTAGGTCCAATACTGAAGCTATGGGCACCAAAGGATGATCTGCCAAAAGCTGAATATGCTTTGGAAGCTGCACAAGAAATACTGCCGTTCTTTGAAACATATTTCAGTGTGAAATATCCGTTGCCAAAACTGGACCTTGTCGCTGTGCCGAATTTTGGAAAAGAGGCCATGGAAAATTGGGGGTGTATTCATTTTAGGTACATATAGGGAACGACATGTTTTATGGAATTTAAAGGTTATTGTATTTTTTTTAGGAAATCTATGTTACTTTTCGATCCAAATTCACGGAGTATTAGAACAAAGAGTCAAATATTTTCAAAAATTGCTCATGAATTGGCTCATCAATGGTTTGGTAACCTTGTTACAATGGATTGGTGGTCAGATTTATGGTTAAACGAAGGTTTCGCAGTGTTTATGTCTGAAGTAGCGTTAAACGCTGTAAGAATTATATTTTAATTAGATGTTTTAATATTATTTTAATGAAAGAAGTTTTTCAGTTAAAGTATCGATGGCAAGCTTATAGTAGCTTACAATTGAGAGACGTGTACAAGACTCTCTATTTGGATAGTTTGAAGTCAACCCATAGTATACAGAGTGAAATCAGTAATACAGCACAAATTGAACAAATATTCGACGCTCGCATGTACCAAAAAGGCAGTAGTGTATTAAAAATGTTAAATTATACATTAACTGAATCTATGTTTAAACAAGGGGTACAAAAGTTTTTAAAGAAGTAGTGAGTATTTCTCTGCAATTTTTGAGTTCGTTTTAAATATTATCCAAAACTAAACGAAGTAGATTCATGATTTTGTGAAGGGGAGGATTCCAGTCTCATATTTACCAAGTCAAAACTTCATTTTGAAACTGAAAATTTTCCGCTTTTTCTTTGCTTAATCAAATGGGATAGCAGGCAGCAGGAGCCCCTATATGTTGTATGAATATATAATAATAATAATCTTGATTGCGTCATTAGGTCACATATTATTCAAATTACATTGTTTCCGTCAATACAAAATAAAATAAATACAAACATAAAATTCTAACCAATTCACAACAACAAATTAATACAAAATAAATAACTTATGAATATAAAAGCAAATCAAGTTGTGAAAAATTCAGCAGTACTGTATATCGCCTTACCAGCAACGTAATTTCTCAATTTAGTCTTAAATAGTTTATTTTCAGTATTTTTTATTTGTACAGGCATACTGTTGTATAGTCGAATACGTTGACAAAGCCAAATTATGGTTAAAATTTAGAACAGTCTACAGCTATCTTTCTGATATAATCGGGCTATGCATCGAATAACCCTTTTTTGGACAAGGAATATCTCACTCAATCTTGTCATGGAACTCCAAAAGCCAATACCATATCTCAGTCTGCTCTCCACCAGAGCATAGTACAAACCCAACAACTGTCCCATCGCTAACACCGACCTGACACTCCTCAAAAGAAAACATATTTTGTTAATCTTTGCCACGAGAGTATCACAATGCTGGATGAAGTATTTCATCAACGGTGAGTCCAAGAAAAGTTGCCGTTTTTGCTCTCTCCAGCAAACAGCCAAGTCAGCATGATTCTCCCTCTGATAAGGTGCGAACTCCTCCGAAGCCAATCCAACATACAACTGTACACACTCTGACACCCTCCAACAGGTCAAAACAGCCAGTCATCTGCATACTCGAACAAAGGGACGTCCGGTAAGCATCGCCGCAAATCGTTCATATCAAAACAAATAGCCGGGGACCCAGCACAGATCCCTGCGGCACCCCAGTTCCATACATAAAGGTAGAATGGATCAAACCAAAATGTACTCTTTCCGAAGTCAATTTATCGTTAATAGGCTTATTATCAGCCCTTATCAGATAAATCCAATCAATGTTTCTGGTTGCTATTAAAATCGGGGGAGAAGTAGATCAAATTATGATAGAACGGTGAAGCACAAATAAGCAATGCCTGCCTGCCACCTGCAAATAAATTATCTTATAAGTTAATCTTTGTCATTCCAGTGCCTATAAGTGTACAGTACAAGATGACTTGTGGCACATATTTACTAACTCAGCTCACAATGAGAGTCTCATTCCTGAGAACGTCACAATCAAAGCATTCATGAACACCTGGACTAAGCAAAGCGGTTACCCAGTCATAACTGTTAAACGAAACTACAGTGATGGTACCATGCTGATAAACCAAACGAAAATGGTAGACGACTTTTCGAATATCACAAATCCATCATCGTCTTTATGGTATATTCCTTTAACGTATTTGACGAAAAATGATACGATAATGAAGAGCGTGTGGTTAGAAAATGTTAGAGATACCAATATGGTTTTGAATGGCACAAATAGCAGCCAATGGGTGTTATTCAACATTGAAGAAAATGGTAAGTACTTAGAGAAGAGATTTTTTATCCGAAAATGGGAATGGCACCATAATCTGGACTATTGTGGAGAAGTCAGGTATCAAACGACCAGTCTAAGCATTTTTTTAAATGGGCAAAAGTTGCGAGATTAGTTGCTCGTTGCTCAGTTTCTTGTAAATCGAAAATATCTACAGGGGTCGTAGTACTTTAATATTCATCAAATAACAAATAACAGAAAAAGACAGTTATGGATCAATCCTTAAGGAGAAATTGGAATGAAAAGTGGCAACGATGTAAATATTTCGAAAGATATTCATTGAATGGGGTTCCAATTTCCAGGGCTGCCTGAAATACATAAATGCATCAAAAAATTATCATCTAATCCTGTATAATATATTTGTAGGGTTCTATCGCGTGAACTACGATCAGTACAACTGGCAACTTCTTCAGCAACAACTTTATGATAATCACCTAAAAATTCCCGTTTCAAATCGGGGACAACTTATCGATGATGCCTTCCAATTGGCCAGCACTGGTCTCATAAATTATACAGTCGCCTTTGATTTGGTCAAATATCTGTCAATAAAAGAAACGAACTATATACCATGGTATAGTGCTCTAAGAAACATGGAGGAACTCAGGTAAACTTATTTTTGAAGATTATAGATGAAAGGTAATTCATGAGCATTTTCCAGGGTGATAATTAGCAACTATGAATATTCAGGACTCTATGACAACTTCCTTTTGAGACTTGTAAGGCCAATGTTTGATATTTTATATAACAAAGAAAAGGTGTACGACACGCAGAGCGAGAAATTATTAAAATTACATGTTGTAACGTCGGCGTGTAAATTACGTTATGGCAAATGCATTGACTGGGCACGAGATCAGTTTCAGCAGTGGATGAATCTAACAGATCCGGATGAAAATAACCCGTAAGTGCCGTATAGCATTCCAAACTCAGACACAGTCCAGTCCAGAACAAATTAGAACGATCTCGGTGGCCTCTATCTTCTTTAAAATATTTCCTTTTTAAATGAATCACTTTGTACCAAAAGGTTTATTTTCAGGATCCCTGTGGATTACAGATTCTTAGTGCAATGTACTGCAATTAAATCGGGCGGTACGAATCTTTGGGAATTTCTATGGAATAGGACCATGTCAACAAAGATATCACCAATTGATCTACAAACAGCTTATCTCAGTTTAGGATGTACTTATGATCCATGGCTTATCAACAGGTATATTCTCTGATAAGCATTAAACATACCGTCATTCAATCGTATTTGGCTATGTTTTAGATATTTAGAATATTCTCTTCAAGGTAACATTTCTCTAGAAAATGTCCAATATGTATGGAAATCAATAAGTCATACAGTAGGTGTAAGAACTGGCTTCCAATTTTTACGTTTGAATTGGGATCGAATATATGATACTTACGAAGATATCTATTTGGTTTTCAGTACAATTTTTCATGATTTTGTGTCGCAATTATCCACTGAAATTGATTTAGAAGATGTAAGAATTTACTGGTAGTTTTTTAGAAGCGGAGAACTTAAATTGGAATACCTTACAGGAAAATGTTCTTAAAATCCATAAAATTGGCATTATTTTAAATATAATTTTATGGTATGCCGCAATAACGTGTCAAAATTGGTTTCCACTGCTAAGCGGTTTCTATTTTATTGCGGTTTAACGACGTGAAACGCTACGAATAAGGTGTTTTTAATAATTCGAACAATTTTCAGATGTCACAAGCACTGTCAAATCGGCTGGTACAGAAAATAATGTTGCCAACTTAAAGTTCTCCGCTTCTCCTTCGCCGGTGGTTATTAGAAAAAGTTTTGTTTTAGTAGTAACTGTGAACAATATGTTTTAGCTTACTACGTTTTATAAACTACATCAAAATGATTTGAAGTCAGTGTCAACTATTTTGCAAAGCACTGTTGATCAGATGAAAGTAAGAATCAACTGGAAAAAGAAGCATTTAAGTTCAGTGGTGAATTGGTTGAAACGAAACAAATATTAGGGAAATGTTGTAATTAATTGTTTGTTCTAGTCTAGTTGATTTAGTATTTCTTTAATTTAATAAGTCGTTCATTCATGTTATTTATAAATTTTAAATCAAATTATATTACTTTTAAAACTTCAATTCTCCTTCAAACCCCTTATCTATTAAAAATATCAACTTGTTGGTTGTATGTTCGCGAGACCACAAATTTTATTGAAGACCAATTATTATTAACAAATAAATATTATTAGTCAAGTCGTGAGTTAATATATTTGTATTAATTTTCGTATATTAATCTAAAAGGTACTTAGACTTAGTGAATTAGTAAAGTTTAACTGCAATTTAATACTTCCTCAAAATTGTAGCACACTCTTGATTTTCGTTATTAAAAAAAATTAAATCTAATTTTTTCCGTCATCTTTGCAGCCTAATAAGGGTAAACTTTTGGCATAACGAAAAAGTACCTTTTGTTTTCAATAAGAAACACCCTGTATTTAGTTAAAAAGAAGAAAATTTAATTAATTCATTTCTGACTTTATCGTTTACCTTTTTTTTTAAGTCCAAACAATTTAATTGTTTAATTAAAGTGTCCAACTCTTGACGTGTTGTGTTTGTTTGCAAGTGTAACTTTTCTTATAAAAGGAATTTGATTATTGAGTTGCATTTACATAAAAATGATCCACTTTTGGAGAATTTAACTTTTCGCCATCCTTTTAAATTGACTATAGCATTATAAAATAATAATAAAAATATTGTAATTTAAATACCACGCAACTTATACAAATTGACATACAGCATCAACGTGAGATTTAGCATGTGACATGTAGCGCAAAATCGTCATCGACAACGCCCTCTCCAAAGGTTAGCCAACCCCTAGGAACCGCCTATGCTGTCTTCAGAATATTAGGATATCAGAAAATATATGTAGGATGTATATTCTGTGGAACATATGAGTGTGTCTGGTAACTATGGCTCTAGCTGCGCTGTGAGCTATCAAAACTAGTTAGACATAACATTCTCTTTAGTTTGTATGCTCTCTGGTTCTATCTATTTCAGCCTTAATTTTGGTTACACATGGTTGCTAAAACTCGAGCACACCTACTAGGAAAACAGATAGTGAAATCGGTATGAAAATCGAAATACACTTGACAACAACACAAAGTCTCCATCTCACTCGCACTATCATTATATTTTGAATGCTTTGAAAGTATAATAAATACGTTTCGTTGTATGCAAAATGGAAGTGGAAAAAGAATAAATTAATTATTATCTATATATTTTATTAAAATTCCCACGGTTTCCACAAAATACGGATTTCGTTTTCAAGCTTTTTCCAGAAAATTTTTATATAATGTACCAGGGCAACAGATATTCAAACAAGTAAGGATGAATTTATCTAGAAATTCCAATAGATGAGCAACACTTTTGATGCAGAAATACGAAGTCAGTGTTCATATCCTAACTTTGAGACAACCTTAGTGGTCTAAATCCAAAAACTTAAACAACCTCAATTGTCACAGAACTGTTGCTGTTGACCCATTGTAGTCAGTTGTTTATTCCCTTTATTTCAGAGCATCTCTTCTTCCTGCAGTTGATTATCAATATATCCAAAGCTGATAATAACCTAGACGTTTGAAAACCGTTACTGTCATGCCATTGGTAAGGTTTATAATAAATTGATTTGATCTTGAAATATTTGAAATGAAAATAGTTACGAATACATGTAAGATATTTATTGGACAGACCTCGTATGTACCTTTTCGCTAATCTAATAGTGTTAGACAAATAGGTATAATTGCATTTTGCGATTTAGTAAAGCAGTAATATTGTTATTATTGTGTACTTTACTTAATTTATTATATAGGCAGGCTAAATACAACCGGAGTTTTCGACTTATTGTGAATATGTATAAAATCAAATCTTTGTTATTTACATACTACGTAAAAATTAGAAAACACGTTTTACCCGTACACTAAAACACTAACTATAAAATTAAAAGTTTTAATACTCCTTAAGCTAACAATCGTGAAGAAACTCTCGTTATGAGATTCAGAAAGTTTTGATTATTTAGAACGGGACAGACTCTATTCGTATATCTCCTTTTTGGTCAAGAAATTGAGGATAGATGTTTAAAACAATTTTGTGTTAATGTAATGTAATAAAATAGTATCTAATATATAAAAAAACTTAGTGCCCACATCATTTTTGTTCCCTCGGCCCAAAGCGCTACTGTCTGAGTGAATGATAGATAATAGCAAAGATTAATGTATCTTTGATAACAGATATATTTCCCGTTGCATTTTATTTACTATTTTTAACGGCCTATTATTGAAACTAAAACATTTTTGGACAACACAGTAATATACTGACTATGCATCATTTTCTGTTTTCCTGTCAGTAATCGCTCTAAATTTGCATATAACAACAAAACACATTTTTCGTTCAACAAAATAATAATAATTGTAGTATCGATATCGATTCAGAACTATGGAAAAACGACTACTAATGAATGAACCACTATGTATTTCAATAAATTAAATAATAATAATTAAAAAAAGATAGTAAACAACAATTATACAAACATTTGACCGATAAACAAGGATAGAAACAAAATGTAGTTAATGCATACAAATTTATCAACAAATATCTAATAATAATAATTATTATGGCTGTTTTTGTAATCATTTTTAATTATTTTTTTGTTTAAAAAAAAAAAACTAATAAATCCCATGGAATTATAACCTGTGGTTGTATCAAGATACCAGAACCATTGGGTAAGTATGTGGTGTGAATCTATCCATTAAATGATTTGTTTAAAATTTTTAAACTTGTACAAAACGTACAGTGAAAATAGCTAATAATGTATTTTCACCTCATTCAGTTACTAGAAATATAATATCTATAACAGCAAAAATTAATAATTATTACTCTTTCACAATGATAATAATAAGTAAAACTGCGACCATGTTGTTAAAGTGTACCTACATTCTTTACCTCCTAATACTTCTGGTCACTTATTACAAACCGCGAAGATGATCGCGAACTCTTGCGTGGAATCCCGCTTCTAAAATGGTCCCTGCTTCTCTCTTCTTCTGTAGTTTTGCGTTCTGGACCAAACGGTCTATTTTGTTTATGTTTTGTTTATGTATGGGTCAAATTGAAAAAAGTGTTGAGGTTTTATGATGACAGCTGTCAGCCATACATCACCCATGGCAATGTTACGTCACAAATTAGCTCCATGTAACAGGCTACCATGATGGTGTAGGAGTATGGAAAATATCTACAACGTATAATATAAATATAGGTACATCCAAAAATCCATAATATGAAATAGGTACCTACCTACTATTTCATGCTATTTGTCATCATGTTCTCTCCTACCAAAGAATTATACCTATTAATGTCGTAGGTATTCTTCATCTCCTTCAAGGGTCTGTGTATTGAGGTGACCAAAATGATGATGCTTTTCCAGGTCAAAAAAAATCTAAATAAATTATTTATTCAAATACAATAGGTATAGGGGATTGTTAACTATTCAAGTTTTATTAAACACATCAACATACACAAATTGGAGAAAAATCAAGTTGTTCCCATTTCATTATTTAAATAATTTGAGGATTTATCTGTTGTTGATTGAGTTGAAAAAAAAATATGATGTAAAGTTGTTTATTTCAATATATATTTGTTTGATAACTTTGGTTTTAAGTTAAATACAATTTTTCTTATTTATTATTCTTGAACCTTGTTCTTCAATTTCTTTCTTTTTTTTTTCCTTTTCTTGGGATGAGGTTCACAAATTTAAAAAAAAAAAAATATTTTTTTTTTTAAAACTATTCCTTTAATCGTTTCATGTCATCTTTTTTTTTTTTTTTTCCAACGTTTCGACTAGACTCGGCTAGTCTTTTTCAAGAAATTCTGAAATTTCGTCTACAATCAGTAACATAAAACACTTAAAAATATAACAATACATATATGTATAAACCATTACGTTAACACAAACAATTACAAAAAATTACAATTACCTTTCTTTTCCAATACATAAACATTTCTTTTTTCTTTTATTTTTATATTATTACATTTTTTTTGTTTTTAAGTAGGTACGTATACGAGTACACGTTGTTCTACAATCTGACAAATAAATTTTTAGTAGGATCCGAACAAAATTTTAAATGGCAAAACTAATGTGTGATAAATTGATTAAAAATTTTTTTTGTTGATACATAGAAAACGAGGGGTGTTCAGCAATTTTTGTTATTATTTATAGTTTTTATATGATGTTATTATAGATCTGACTTAGGAATTGAATGTCTGTTCTGTCATTGATACTATGTTCATTTTTTTTATGTGAATCATCTCCAGCATTTCCCTCTTTTTGTTATTGGCATCCTTTAATAAAATTGAAGTGGCATCAAAATCAAATTCATGGTTATAAGCTTCAATGTGTTTTTTAAGAGCTGTTTTACCGGAGTTGGGATTCCTATGATTTGCAAGCCGCTTCTCGAGATATTGTTTTGTTTGGCCAATGTATACTCCTTCGCAACCCTTACAAGGTATTTCATACACAACATGGGTATTTTTAATTTTTGGAGTTTTTGATTTTAGTTTAGTGTATACTTTTGTCAGATTGTAGAACAAGGTCGTGTACTCGTATACGTACCTACTTAAAAACAAAAAAAATGTAATAATATAAAAATAAAAGAAAAAAGAAATGTTTATGTATTGGAAAAGAAAGGTAATTGTAATTTTTTGTAATTGTTTGTGTTAACGTAATGGTTTATACATATATGTATTGTTATATTTTTAAGTGTTTTATGTTACTGATTGTAGACGAAATTTCAGAATTTCTTGAAAAAGACTAGCCGAGTCTAGTCGAAACGTTGGAAAAAAAAAATGATGACATGAAACGATTAAAGGAATAGTTTCAAAAAAAAAAAAAAATATTTTTTTTTTAAATTTGTGAACCTCATCCCAAGAAAAGGAAAAAAAAAGAAAGAAGTTAAATACAATGTATCTAACTTTTTTATTGAAATATACATTCCTATGTCATCCTCGAGGCAATCGCAAATGTCTTGTCTTTCGGTTTCGACGGCTTTAGCGATAGTTTCAAGCACAGAATAAGGAAGCTAGTTAGCGTAGCTTCCTTATTTTATGCGAGTAGTAAGAATGGTGCAAAAAGTCGCGATTAGAAATATAAATGTGGATTTATCTGGTTTTGCTTGAATTGCCTGATTTTAAGTTCGATTTTAAAGGGGAATTAACACAGTTATGTTGAATCTCAGTTTACCATTGGATTTATTTCACCAAAAGACATAGGAATCAATCATTAACTCATTTTTGCCCAAAAGTGGATTTATCTGGTTTTCCTTGATTGCTCCTCAATTACAGTGACTATAAATAATATACTCCCTCTATATTTATAGTCACTAATTACACCTCAGTGACATCTACCAATATTTTCTCTACTAAAGTGAAATACCTATTCTGTGACGATCCTTTGCTTTGTAGAACTCTGTAAGTTATAATATACAGCTAACTATTTTAGCACACATTTCATTTAGTATGTGCGAACATAGATGGCACCAAAGAAAGCATGAGGCGTTGACTGAAGAGGAATTATTCAGTAAACGTTTCAGGTATATTTTATTATTTGTAACATACTTACTGAAAAGTTTCTACCTATTTAGTTTTTAGATTCGAGACACATTGTTCATTACAATTTATACACCTTCATATGACAAAATTATATAGATACTTATGAGACATTAGATAGGTATATAAATACATATTTTTCCCTTGTATAGGATAGGAGCTATTATATGAGGACTTGCTCTAGTAGAATGTTTACGTTTTTATAATTTGTATACAGAACGGAGAAAAATAGATCAAGATTTCAAAATATGACAAAAATCGTGTTATTCAGCGAAATCCTGCTAATTTTATATTGTTTTTTAATATTCCCTAGGGCAGTAGGTATACCTACCATCTCTTATTAATAAATGAAAATCCGTTCAAGTGTTTTCAACACAAAAGATGTTAAGTTGATAAGACGGTAAGCTTTTAGGATAGCGGGATTTTGTCTTTCAATTTATCTCTGTTGCGCAACGCTATGTATATATCATTATGTCCAGTTCCCACTGCTAGTAGACCCTGTTTGATGTCTTTTTAACTTGAAACAACCTTAAACAGTCCTGCTGTTTGAGGGTGATCTTCAATATCCTTACAGTATGCTGTATATGCCTTCCACGGAGTTTGGATCATTTTAAATGGGTTTTAAACTGTCAGTCATACTTTTTCACGAGATCCCATTTTGTTCAATCGCGAGAATGCCTGAAACATTATTTATTTCTTCATATATAGTTTCAGCTATATTAATATGATTCACCGACATTCAGATCGAAATATACTACAGAGTTTGTCAATATTTTCTTCCGATTTTGACGTGTAAGCGGTTTTCGATCTAAGCCAAGTTTGTTTTGTTTTCTCGGCACATGAACATGGTCAAACCGCTCAAAAACTCAGACACATGCTAATAATTCATTGTTATAGGTACACGTGGCAAGCTCATCCAGGCATGATTCAACTCAAATGAAATGCTCAAATACCTACACGCGTTAACCAGGCATGGCCATAAACTTCTTTGAATAAAAATGTTTATTTCTAGACAATTCATTGCCGTTTTAATTAATTTCTCTGCAAAAACAAAACAATAGTCCTTTGTAGCCAACTATCTTTCAAATTGTCTTTGCTTTCTTACATTCACTAACGCTACGCTACTGACCTTTGCCGTCACACCCTTACTAACATCTTCACGGTTACATCTATCCTTCAACATCCCTCTCATTTTTCACCCCCATTTCACCGAACCATCCCTATGGAACGCGCATGTGTCGCCTCCCAAAAACAGAATATCTCTCTCTCTGGGACCGCTCCCCAATTTCTCCCATTCCTGTATCCTGTAACGGGCGTCCCCGATGCGAGGACGAAATACGTGTCCTTTCATTTTGTATAGTAGTAAATTTATCGTATTTTCATATTATAGACAACAATAATCAATCTAATGATATAATAAAAACAATGGTGTATAGTGACCTCTACTACATTCTCCAGAGTGTGAATAATTAATCATCAGAGTAGTAATCCGGGAAATAAAATATTAATAACTATGGCTAAAACCCATTTTAGCAGTATTAGATTTATCTGTCATTGGACTATTTGTTATTGTTCTTGACACACGAAGAACTTTCTAGACATATTAAACTAAGTGAAATTAATGAAAATATTGAAACGATTTATTGTGCCATTCAGCAGTGATACATAAACGTTAAATAAATAATAAATTATGACGACTGTTTTTATTTTAACAATATTTTTTCGGGTATAACTGTGAACTTATTAACAATTTATTAAATTTTTAAAATAATAGCTTTAATTAAAACTAATTGAAAACACAATGATGTCGAGTAAAAAATTATAATAATTGTTAACATTAATATTGTTCAAAATTGAATATGGCTACGATAGCTGTGGTAGTTTTAGTCGAATTTGAACGTAAAAAATTCTTATAGGGTAAGTTTTATTGTTGTGTAATTAATATTAAACATTTAATTTTTCGTAAAAAAAACCTCATGTACGTAGTAAACAGTTCACACCCTTTTTTGGCATCGCTATAATAATAGTTTGTTTTGATCAACAATTACTAAATCATTAATTTAGCATCGATATAAAGCAATTTTAATCTGTGGATGTTTATTATTTACCTATTATAATACGGGCTACCTATTACTATATTCTAACACACCCCTTTATACAAGGTGATTCAAAACGGAATGAAGCGCATTGTTTGAATTTCAACAAAGTTTCTGCAACTTACAATAGATATTAAACTTTCTGTTAAAATAAATAATTCTAAAATACGTTCTATTATTTAGCTATGAACTTAGGACCTTTTTGTTATTTTTTAAATTTCATTTTTAGCTGGGTTTTGGTCCGGATAGAAGAACACACCTTTCTATGCAGACGTTTCGATCATTTATTGGATCATGCTATGAAAAAATTAATGTTTCCTTTTGCCTAATTATATTTCTATGCTATGCATCCATTTTTCCCATCATTGCCCTGAGGATGGTCTAATAAAAGAATGAATCATTGATTATTTGAAATTTAAGATGATACAAGAGCTGGTGAAATGCAAGAAAATGCTCAGATAACGCATTACTGTTTAGAAAACCTCAAAAAGCTAAACAAATTAGTAAAACGAATAGAGTGATTATAATTGAGTGCTAATCCATATCGAAGTTTATAATAATACAAAACCACACTACAATCTGGAAACTGCTCGGAATGCATCAATCTGTGCAATGCTTATATTAGAAAATCTTAAGCAGCGGAACGAACTGGGACAATTACAAAAATGCTCAGACAGCATCAGTTTATGCAATGCTTGTATTAGAAAATCGTAAAGAGCTAAACCAAATAGCAGAATTGAATATAGTGATTATAATCTGGGTGTTAGTTCATTTAGAAATTGATAAATAAGAATACAAAAGCACATTAAAATCAAGAAAATGCTCCGACAACAGCTGAACAAACTGGGACAAGTGAAGAGAGTGCTTATAATTTGAGTATTAGTTAATTTAGAAGTTTATAACAATACAAAAATGCTCAGAGAGCATTAATCGATGCAATGCTTGTATTAGAAAATCGTAAAGAGCTAAACTGAACTGAATGTAGTGATTATAATCTTGTTGTTAGGCACACTAAAATCAAGAAAATGGTCCGACAGATCAACCTATGCAATGCTTATATTAAAAAATCTTAAAGAGATGAACGAACTGGGACAAGAGAGTGCTTATAATTTGGGTGTTAGTTAATTTAGGAGTTTATAACAATGCCTACAAAAATGCTCAGACAGCCTCAGTTTATGCAATGCTTGTATATATATATATATAGGAACACAAGACTATTATGTAGTAACAGCAATAACACAAAAATGATACATGGCGGCAATTACTCCAATCCCCCTACTCTATACAAACAAGAAGTACAAAAATACGTTATCCTGTTTCTACTATAAATTTTAATTTGATATAGAGAGGTTACGATACAGCAATAAATCAAAACCTCAAGGCATTCTCAAAACCCATATTATTTAAAAGTTATTTTACGTAAACAAATTACTGGTTCTGTTCAGGGTCGCTCCGTATCGGATATGTGACGTCGGGAAGCACCGAACAAACCCTGAAATTGAATTGAAAAATAATACACAATCCCCAAGGCTGTTGATTTGTTCCATATTCTTATTTCATGATGCTTTTTAAAAAAATATTGTGCTTTTCTCCTCATTTCTTTCTTGTCGCTTATTTTCAGTAGGTTCTGTCTTGAAATAATTTCAACTTATGGAACTGCAACCAGCACAACCTTCTTCAGCATATCTAAAAAATATCTTTGACGCAGCGCAAGCATCCAGCTTCTCTAATAAGGTCTTTGCAATCTTAATAGATACCTACATGTTACATCTGTTACAGAATAACCCTTTAATGTATTCGACATGAAAAAATGTGAATTTCTGGGCATTTCGCCATTAATTACAGTTCAAATAAAAGATCTAAACTCTCACCTACGTACAAGAGAATATGAACATTGGACGTCAATTTCCAGCAGCACTTGAGTGATAATGGATTGAGTACAATGAACATTTTCAGCCAAGCAATAAGACACCACTTTTTGTAGATAACGTAGGTTCGTTTGCAACTACCTACATTGCGTGACTGTGATAAATCGTCAATCTGAACGGCACCTAATATTCCACGGATTTGATGATGCCAATGACTGCCTATAATATAGAAATTAAAATGAATTAGATAGCCGCAGTAAAAAAGCTAAACCATGAGAATTCATATTCCATAAAATTTTTAAAATAGTATCACTTGGAGTGCACCTAATTAATTTCGAGGTTTATATCCCATCACAACAAAAACAAAATAAAGAAAACTAAAGACATTTTTCACATCCTTTTATTCGACTACCGAATAAACTTTCCTCATCGGCTTTACTATATAACTGTTTTTTTTTTTCGTTGACTTTTATTTCTTTAAGAAGACAAGAGACGAAAACGTCTACAGTTCTCGTTGATATAAAAAAAAAAAATAACAAGAGAACCGACGCGACGTGATCGTAATAAAATATTAGATATCTTATTTCACGATATGATGAAATACGATATATCTCATTAGTGAGTGTCAGGACCGCATTTGACAGCCATCGAATAGTGTTTCATTGGACAGTCACAGTCCAAAGTCAATCTAAGTCGAATTCACGCCATGACCGATTATAACCGGTTTAACTTTTTGCATGCATGATGTCATAGTCACTTTGCGGTTTACCATGCACCGATGAGCTGCGTTATTATCGGTCCATTCGAATATCTACATAACTTAAAAAGAGTTAATTACTAATGATGTGGGCCTTATTCATGTTTCCACATTCATTTTCCACTTTTTTGAAGGTAATAAAGCCACAGAAGGAGGAAACTTCGCTTTGCATACCTTTCTTCTTCTATGATAAAGATACGTAAATAATTTGTGTGCCCGCATTAGCACTGTCTTTATAAAAACAATGGCATTACTTAACGACATAACCTTACAAAAGCAGGGGCGGGTGGTCTACTGGTTAAGCACGCTAGACTTGAGCAGACTGTCCCGGTTGGTTGGTTGGTTCCAACCTCGGACCAGCTGCATGTAGTTGCTCACTTGAAAAGCAAATTGAAAAATTATTTAGGTAAAAGAAGACTGAATGGAAATTGAAAAATCAATTAGATATGGCTAAATTGATGCAAAGGCAAAAAAAAAAATAACCTTACAAAATACAAGTGTTAAACAATAGATATAACCTAAAACTCGGTTACTTCTCGCGCTCATTGACGCGGGCTAGAAGCGGTTTGAATCGGTTGTGACATTGTCTTAAGACAATGGTTGTGATGAAGGGCCAAAACCAAGTACAACTCTCATCATAGCCGCGGTTATAATCGGTGAATGGCGTGAATTCGACTCTAGATCTAGATCATTTGTGGGAGTTTACTCAGTCGGTTACAATAAAATATGTGGCAAAGTTTAAATCAGCTGAGAAACTGAACATCGGAAGATGTTTTCCTACAACATATATTTATTGAAATTTGTTTTTGAGCTATATGGTTTTAAAGGGGCAACTGATAAGAAAGACAAACAACGAAACGAAACTAATTTCGTGGTACTGATCTTGCTGAGAAATAGTTCCAATGAATGTATAATGTAACTTTTCCCAATTATTATAACTTATCTTTGGGTAAATATTGATTACGTCTCTGTTTTTCAGGTATCTTAAAGGAGGTTTTATTCCATGGCCTACTGTTGACCTCCACAGGCCCTTAGTCTTCGATTCTGACGATATGGTAAGTTGTATATTTTATAGAATTAATTAGGTACACTTCTATAAAACAAATCAACCCCCGTCTCGTATTAGGTACCTACTTACATTTAGATTCATTATTATTAAAACAATTTCTACATGTTTGATGTTTAATTACTCGCCCTGTATAATTCATGTGTGTATGGTACAGCATATTATAGTATTATCGTTGATGCGGGGCGTGGTAGGGCTGCGTCTCTAGCGTAGAGGCGCGCCGGCGTCATTTTCCTCACAAAAAAAAAAAACAAAACAAAGAAAAACAACAAACTTCCGAAAGATAATAAGTTTTTCTTTATTATTTGGTATAAAAACTAGTGGCATATATTAATTTTGATCCAATTGACTAATAGACAGACTCTATTAAGTAATTTAAAAAAAAAGGTTGATTGATAATATGCATTTCATACAGGGTGGACAGCAAAGCAGATAGTTAATTTAGTCCTATCCTTTTACAAAACCATACGTTCGGTTTTTGTTGGATGTCAGACTCCCGTCACGATTGCTATCTCGATTTAGAAACTGGTCCGATTTTAACTTATTTTGTTGTTATACAGGGTGTATTTTAATACCGCGTGATCTCCCCACGTGCGCTTATGACTGCCGGCATTCTTTTTCCCATTCCTCTTATCAGATTATCAAAAATTCCTGAGGCAAATTCTCCCATAACTAAATTAGTGCCATTTTAACCCCTTCTAAGTTTTGAATACTTTTGGAATTGGATTCATGTCCAAGGAACGCTCTATAATATTATTATACTGTTGTCGCAATAATAAAAAAGTTAATTTTAAATGGTCTCTAATCAATATCCGTCGCCATAAAATGCGTGCCAATATCCACCTTTTTACAAAACCTTGTAACTTCCTTAATATGTGAGTTTTCAGAGTGAATTAAAAACCAAATTGTTCAGGAAAGATCAATCTTTAATTTGCCATTATCGAATCATTTCTATTTTCACTCCACAGATTCTCCAAAAATTAACAAAACAACATTACATTCTTTTTACATCTGTATATGACATAAGAACCAAATGCTTAAAATCAAATCTGTTGTCCAAGAGTCAAGCTAAATTTCTAAAAAAAATCATCTTACAGGCTTCAAGAGAAAATCCAAGTTAAACTTAGAGTAAATTTTGACTGTTCGGCTAATTTTGGCGGTGAGATGTTCATCTCTAGCCAAATTGTCTTAGTTGGTCAAACCAATTGTCAAAACAGTCTCCCATTCCTGGATCCGATTGTTAATTTCTCGACAACAAGCCATAAGAGTCCACAATATTTTTATTTTTTACAGTTTTTTTTTTCTGGGATGTAAGGTTCTTTATCAAATTGAAAATTTTCTTTGAAATATTTTGTTTCTCGTCAAGCACAACGTTTCGGCTTGTTCGCCTTCTTCAAGTACATTTTTTCTACTACCAATTCCTTTTTTAATTTAAATATAGTTTAAAATTTTAGGAAAAATGTACATGAAGAAAGCGAATAAGTCGAAACGTTGTGCTTGACGAGATACAAAAAAATTCAATTTCATAAAGAACCTTACCTTCCAGGAAAAAAAACTGTAAAAAAACAAGAGTAGGTATTTCTTTTTAGCTTAGCCATTCTTCGGACAAGAAGTAAGAAATCGATTGGGAATGATAAATCCTCACACTTTTTTGCCTATCTAATCAGCATTAATATTTAATTTATTTTATTTCCCTTCTTAGATATCTATTATCCATTTACTATCGAGTAAAAGTGTCCCTAATGGGAATATAATAGTATGATTGATTTAACATATAAGAGTTTGATGAGTATTTGAATTTGGAACCAGATTGTCCGGAAAAATGAGAAAAAAATGCATAATAAGATATTCAGCTATTAAATCTCAATAATATTATCAATAGCCTCTTACTTTCTGTTGCCCTCTCGTACTTCATCTTAGGGATGTTGGAAAAATATCGATATATCGAATAGATGATATTTTTCTTCCAATATATGGATATATATCGTCGATAACGATATATCGAAATATCAAAATCCAGCTATCGATTGCAATATTTTTTTTAAATTACCGACATACATAATTACGTATACAGGGTTTTTCATAATATATGCGCAGGACTTTAGGATTTGAGAGCTCGTCCAAAAATATGAAAAAAAGTTTCTATTAACTTATATACCCTCTAAAATGCACCATTTTCGAGGGTAAGTTAAAACTCCGTTTTTTGCGAATATCTCCGGAACCGTTTAATGAACCATTTTGAAAATAATCCCCGTTCCTGTACTTTTCGTATACCCTGTATTTGTCTATTTAAGATTTTGATACTAAATGGCACGTTATTTCTGTAGACGGAATCGGTGCTGAAATCTCGCCAGAATAGATTTCTCATATAGTCTGATTCAATGCATAAACAACAAATGTCTATGTTTCAACGTAATCCACCAATATAACATAGCAACGATTTATCAGGAAATATCACCTGACTTTACTCCCATTATCCCTATTTTGGATATCGAATAGCAAAGTATTTGAACTCTTTATCCATCTTAGGATAACAAAAAAGGCTGATAACGTTCAGGAACCGTCCAAAGACTATTGTCACTACAAAAATACACTTTTTGATGTCCCCAGTGGCGCATCCAGAGACACTGAGGGGAATGGATGAATGGAATATTTGTTGCTTTGATTCTTTCCGAAGGCGACGCATTCTGTTATCATTTAGTCGGGATTTTTTTCTTCTTCCACGTAGAATGGTCATTCGTTAGGTCTTTTAAGGCTCAATCTTGTCATCTGTTTCTTCAGACGACGATATTTCGTAAGAAATCCTGTAAGAATACGTAGCTCGCTTTTGGTGAGATCCAAATAAGCTTCCGCTTTTCTCTTGCTAGGCTGTTTGCTTTCTCTTTTCTATGCTTAGATTAAAGATTTATGCTCGGCCTGACTGATCTACACCATTACTTGTTTTTTTTGAGGCGCTCTTCTCTTAGGTGCTCTCAAATTACCTTTGACAATTATGACTATATCATCGACATCAGGGGTACCTACTCTTGGGAATTTAAAGTGTTGATGGATATTTCGTAGTTTTGGAAAATGATTACGTATTCAGTCATCAATTTGAACCGAAAATAAATTAAAACACCTTTTCTGATGCTGCGGCTTAAACTTTCTCTAAATTTGTTTTAGGTTAAATTTATATGTATGCGATATGAATATTAAGTGAATTTATGGCAGCTAACCCACATATTTAGCTTATGGAATACAATTTACATATTTAGTGTTATGCTATTCGTATTTAGGTGATGGCTAGTAAGTAAGTAAATTATGTATGTTACAATTATTGCCAATTGTATCTCTACATGCGATTTTTCCCGAAGCATCGTTTCTATAATATTTCCTAATGTTTTCGATCAAAACTAAAATGCTAATACTAAATTCCAAAAAGTATTATTTAGCCATTCGCCATTCGTTAATTTCTTATATATCAACATCTACCGAAACAGTTCATGCATCGAATAATAATCTTACACTATAAAAACTTTTTAATTACTTAGTTTCGGAAAATTTAAAGTAAAATGAACAAGAAACTCGTTAAAAGTAAATTAACAGAGTATCAAAAAAGCATTTTACTATTAATTGGAACAGGAATTATTTTCTTTACCCTCTAGTTCGTGAGCTTTACTAGACATACCGAAGTAGTTATATTATATGATACGAGTTTTGATTATCTTTTAATATATTTTTTTTATTTTTGAAGTGGTCTATATTACTGTGTATTCTCAATTATTTGACGAATTAAGCTACGGTCGTATCCAAATTTTTTTTAAAGTTATATAAAATTCTTTTCTACTATATTCACATGTTTCAGCCTTATCTAAGGCCATCCTCAGTATTTAACAATATGATAACATAGATAATTTTCTGATCTTAGTGAGAAGTTTTTTTTAATATATAACCAAAATTCACTAAAACTAATTATATAAATCCATGCTTGGAGTATATTTTTTATTTTTCTTAGATTTAAAGATTGGAAAAGAAGTTCTAAACATTCTTATTCAAAGATTTTAACCACTGCTGGTATGTTGAATTCAAATAAAACTGACAATTCTGGAAAGATCTGGTGATAGTTACAAACCAAACGTTGAATCATGGTTTATTGTCTGAGTATTTATTTTTTTTTGTAAGGAAATATCACATTGAAAAGGTACACACGCCCGTCAGCATCTTTGAAACCTCATTTTTTGAAGATATATGTCGTTTAGCAACCGCGGACTCTTCCATCCACCATGGCGCTTTAACGTAGTTATACTGGGTCTAGCCTCTGCCAGAAGAGTTGCCGATGTTCGACACAGAAAATGACCTGATGTATATTTCTCAGGGTCTCCCAATGTTTCTGGTAAATCACAAAACATCTGAAAAATGAAAATTCCAAATCTCGCCAAATCATTCTTCTAAAAAATGCTCAGATCAGTCAATAAAAGGATTCTTTCTGACATACCTATATTTGTCTCGAAATTCCCAACTCCAATACCCCCAGGATGTCTAGGATATCCGAAAAATCTTCATTCTTTAGATATTCCCGCTCGAAAAAAATCATAGTAAGACAATTTTTAATTGTGGTTTTGTTACCTTAATTCGATTGATAATAAATTATTTTTTCCCGTGTACGTGAAAATTACAAGAGACGTTATTTGTTTAAAATGAATCCACAGTTATCTAGAATACTTTTTTAAATAGTATGTTGTGCATAAGGAAAAGAGTTATGTACAAAACAATTTTTAGGGGTGGCTTTTCTACACCAAATTTTTTATCGAGGACCCCATCGATCGCAGGAACTGGCCGCTTAGTTTAATTTGTTTAACTATTTTTTGTTTTTAAGGAGAAAATGCCTGTATTTAAACAAGGGTTGCTCAAATATTTTTTTGTCTATATAAAAAACCCACCCTATTTTTTAACATCTCTAATTTTTTCGCAGTTATTTATTTACACCCTGTAGACTTGTCTTTTGTTCTCAATTTTTCTTGGCAATAAAATGTAATAGATTTCATGGTTTAAATTTAATTGTCAAAGTATATGTTAATTTTTTTTAACAAGTTTATATATATTGTAAAGCCGACGAATGATCGAACTGTCTCATGCGGCATTTTTGTACGCGAAGTCCCTGAAACCACTATTGTGTGCAGACTCCCATTTCCCATTTATTTATTAAATCGTAAAGCGTAAGGGTTGTATTTGTATCTATTGAGCTAAAATATAACAAACCTTCTACACACCCTTTTACATACAATAAAAGAAAACTCAGGACGAATCCACGAAACCTTATTACGATTAAGACAATAGATGTCAGTAAATTTATCTCTTTTACTTGAAATTGGATTTGAAGAAACGGTAATAGATAACGACACCTTAAAAGGGTGGTAGATTTTATTAAGTAGAGAAAAATGTTGCAATTGAAATAATATTGCTTACAGACATAGGTTTGAGATTTATTGCTATACAGGATGTTCCGATATTAATAGTTACTTGTGTAACTAACTAACTATAGAAATTCAATAAGGTATCTAAACATTTCTTTGGTCCTAAATAGTGGAGTAGACGTGTTTTAATTTAAAAATGTTATTATATATTTAGTGACTATGTTGAAAATAAAAAAAGAGCGCACCGAATTCGTCAGTATCTGTCGACCGATGCCTCAGTTTGATTACACTGAATTAGACTGGGGCTGTGCTAATTGCAATCAGTTATTATTGAGCCATATTATTCTTTTCATTTTTTTTTCAGGACACAGTATGGCCCCAGACAATTGGCACATCACAGAGAGAAGACTTGTGTTGTCAATTTTATGTTTACAAACCATATATTTTCACATTGTCGTTGGTAAGTTCGTCAACAAATTCAAGATTAAATATTTTCTAATAAAAAAAATAAAAATTTAACATATGAATAATTAGCGACTAATATTTCAATTATTATTATTGTTATGGAAAACAAGCAAACAAAAATTAATCCAGTTAAAAAAAATTGAGATAAAGTCCCAGTAACATCAGGAATAGATCTCTTCATTCACAGACAAGAAAGAAATAAGCTACCAAGATCATGTTGGTCCAAGACCACAGCTAACCTGATACTGAGCTGTTCAAATGCAAGTTGCACGTAATCATTGATTGAATCGTAAAGATAGAAGCAGTGAAGGCTGTGAATGTGTTTCGATATTGTAGATCTCATCAGAGAGATGGTTTCATAAACATCTGTAATTCTCTCACAGAGAATCTTACCCTATATTGAATTCATGTATGTGTTTTAAAGACTGTCGTCTTTTTTCTCGGAATTAGTGATAATTCCAATAGAGCAAGCACCTCTTTCCAATATCCAACATAATACTGAGTTCTACACGTAAATTGCATTAACGTGCCTCATTAAAATTCATTGAGCCAATAAATTTTGCAGTCATTAAATATAATTTAAAACTGAATAATTAATTAGTCACGTTTACGTACTTTAAAGTTTCAATAGGTAAGTACCTGTAATAAACATAATCTACAATATTGATAAAACAATTTTCATAGAGAGTTTAATGGCTTTCTTCCCAGATTTTTATATTGAAAACAGAAATGAGATTAGTTAAGTTTCTAATTTTTTGAGCTATACTGCGGTTTCAAATTTGTGTTTTGTTTTTTGATTTTAATATAGTAGGCGCTGCAAACGGCGCGACGTGGTCCGAGGGTCTCTCGATCTGATCAATATTTTCACACCCTCCTACCCCTAAAAGCGAACGCGCCTTTTATAAGGTCAGCGTTGCCAAGTTTTAGTTTTTATGACGAGTTTAATTGTATAGTTTTTAACATAATAATTATTTAATTTGTTGAAGTACTTTGCTTGTTATTAATAATAGATATTATAAAATTGCACATACATTACCTAGACATAAAACTATATTTATATTGAGCTTCTTATGAGTTCCTGAGCATTCAGCAGATGATCTCGACCCTCAAAGGCATGAATATACTCCAGCAGCTTACGACTAACATCAAATGGCCTATGGAAAATCATACTAGCATCTTTCATTGCGAACTTGCCGTCGTATCCACGAAATTGTCAGTAAAAAATCAGGGACAAAACGGTCATAATCTATTGGGTGCCACCCATGGAAACACGATATGTGTCTCCTGGGTCTAAGGACAGCTACAAAAGCCAAGGCGACAAAAAAGGCTGACCAAAACTCCATTATAATGGAGAATGTGGCCTGTCAATAATGTCTCCTGCAACTCTGATAAGAAAGATGAAAGAGATCAGACTTTTTAATCAAGGTGCGATGATCGACAAGAAATAGACTTGCTATTGAGGATGTCCGAAAGGAGAATATTATAAAGAAATACCTGGCAACGCGCAACGGCCAGAAGATCACTTCAACTCATCCTGAAAATTCAGACGACACACTGTCAACTAAGGAAACATCTGTGCGGGACGTGTTAATATGAGGAAGAGGCGATGCAGCACTGCGAGTCCTAGGTGCAGTGATCTTCCATGACAGCCTCTACAAGCTGCAGATCCAGATACAATTCCTAGAGGCATGAGAAAAAATCAAAGCAAAAGTTAACGCACCATAACTGTATTAGTAAATGGTAACCTTTGGTCTGCGTAGTAACACCACTAAAGTACAGGGTGAGGTTAGGTTGGTGTTATATTCATTTTGAAAGAGGACAAGTCTGGTGCCAGGCCTTAGTCTGGGTTTAATACGATTGACCATTTAATTATACAGTTATTGTCCGTTAACTTTGGCTTCGGTCGTAACAAAAATACATGGAGTTTCATACTTTCTAAATGTATAAAAATTGATTGAAAAAAAATTGTAATAACTCTCTTATATGTGTCGTTCTTAAATTTTGGGTCTTTAAAATTTGAAACTAAATGCAGAAATATATGAATTATTCTATTCTTCTTCTTGGTTTGATGTTGATAAAGTGGCGTTTAGAGCGTATGCAAATATTTATATCGCTGGCCTATTTTAAATGAATGAAACCGTTACAATCTGACAACGCTGTGTGATAGTCATGCCGGAGCAAAATCAACTCCATCAACCCATGCCTACAGCAGCAGCATCAGCACACACGAACATAGTGAGGGTGAGAAAAAACAGCGTGTTAACCCTCGAAATTCAAAAAACTATTATTTTCAGTTTCGATTTTTAGTTCAATTTTACGACTACACGCGCATATTTTCAAATTAAACACTAAATCAACTATTGTAATAAAAAATAGTAAATTTGTGTGAATATAATATATCGAACCAATAAATAATTCAAATAAATTTTAGTTTTGTTCGCAAAATTATAAAAAAATAACAAATGAAAATGGTCGCCGTCGCCATTTGCTGTATTTTAGTACTATTAGCTGTGTTTATTGTGATTATCATAGTTGTGGGCCAAAGTATGGGTGTACCAAAAGAGTGATTAATAAGCCAAAGCAGGCAGGCCTGCCAGTACAATATCAACAACAATTAGATAGAATTTACAAATTGGAATTGGACTACTCAACAAATATGCAACATGGAATTTACCGATGACGAACGTTTGGAAAAGATCATGGTAAAAGATTTTTACAAATCCTACACACATATTCTTGAAATTATTTTGGAACAATCAAACAACATAATCAGAAATGATGAAGAGCAATAAATAGATATTACCACATAGATAGTTTCTTTTAATAATGAACGTTACTTTTATAATTCAGTGTGGAGAAAATTTACAAATCAAAATACCATGTAATTCAGAACTTTAGAGAAGTTGTTTGATTTTAATACATCACTACTTTACTGGTTTAGATAGATACTTGTTAAGTTATTTGTTTGTCTCTATTAATTCTTGATTTTAACAGAAATAATGTTGGTAAAGTTCAAATAATAAAATATTTTGTTATAATTAAAATTATTTTAAGGATTATAAACATTTAGAATTTAAATTTGACAAACGAATTTGATGTTAAGTTGATTATTCTCATTGTTAACGCTTCACAACTTGAGGGAGTTTATCTTGATGTATAGTCACTTGGTGTGTCAAAACATGTTACAATTATTTAGAAATGTTACTGTCTGTCAGTGCTGATTGATTATTATCATGGTACAATAATCTCTAGGTAAATACAGCGCACCTCATTGGTTTTCAGCGTCTAAAATACGTAGGTATATATAGATTTCAAATTTCTTATTAACTCATCTTTATTTATCTTCTACGTTTTCTTCTATTATGTCTGAATTCACTCTGAAAATTTAGAAATATATATTTTTTTCAAAGCACATTAGGCCTCGTCAGTTTTTTAGTTGAACTTACCCAACCTCATACATGTGCTTAAAAAAATGCTACTCTATGGTAAATTCATTAATTCATGCTCCAAATCACTTGGGTCGAAATGTTTGGAGCAGACACGGGAATTAGAAATATTAGATGTATTTGCTCAACAAACATTAAGCCATTTTACCCTCAATTCACTATCGTGAGGAAAACCAAAATAATAAGTTTGTCAAAGTTTTTACTACTATATTATTCGAGTTGCAACCAAATACAGCGCACTTCATTCTAATAATCATAAAATAAAAACATTAATACAGAACAAATACGAAACACTACTATAAATTATAAAAAAGAAATCACAATTATCAAAAAACACAAAACACAAAACAAGAAAATAATACGTGCTATTGTAGTTTTAAATGACATTTTACCACGCACAGGCACCGATGACGTCACACTCCCCTACCTACTTGCGCACAACCGAGCCGATATCCTACCTAGGGAGTTATTGTACCATGGATTATTATTATTATGTAGTCTGCATCTTTCAGTTTGTTTTCTCTATGCTCAGTAGGAAATATGTACCTGTCATTGCTCTGACATAATATAGACACAGCATTAATAAGTACAGCATTCCGTCTCCACGTTCGCACTTTGAAAAAAACTGTGACGTAAGATGCCGCCATTTTGGGTTACAAGTCAGGTCCTGACTAAGAATAATTATAGTTTTTGGTTTCTAACCACAGTACTGTATTTTTATTTTTGTAAAAATATTTAAGTACATAATAATATCGCTGTCAATTTCAGAAATATTTGTGGTGTGTCATAGTGATTGAAAACAACCTTGAGGGGTGTTATCAGTTAAATGTTGACATGATTGGGTGATTTTTAATAACAATAATAATAACTATTGGAAAAAGTTGTTATTGTCAAAAAAAAATTAAGATTGTCAGATTTTTGATTAGTTTTCAATTTCTATATTATATTGGTCAGTTAAAATCGTTTCAGTTTTGTATTTAGTTTGTTATTTTTCTTTATTAATAAATCGCGTTTATTTCAATTTTCGTGGTTTATTATGAATATCGTTGTAGTGAGTTAAACGGGTAGTTTAATTCACAAATTACAACAACAGCAACTTTAAAGGCAAATTTTGGCAAAGACTTCTTGAAACTTTATAATGATGTTGTCAATAAAATAACAACTAGCCACGCGACAACTTGTGTTCATGTTTCACTTGTATTTAGTTTAAAAACATATTAGATACTGTCATTTCGTAATATAAATTTTACGGTTATACAAATAGTTGTTATAAACGTAAAATTATCTAGTATTTATCTTAATTTTTACTGATTACTCACCTAACAGGATCTTTGGGGAAGCGAAAAAAATGTTTAGAGCAAGTGTACCGCTTATTGGGACAACATTTTGCAACACACACATGTCCTCCGTGATTATTCATTGTATGAATCCCAAGACACGTTAATAAAAATAAAATCCTTTTAATTCTCACGAACACTATACCAAAAACACAAAACAGATTTAGATTTAAACACAATATTTATTTATCTCGTACACGCCGACAATGAACTATATATTGAACACAGTAGTGAACTGTATCTATCTACGTCAATGCGATTATTTTGACGTTGTAACCCATAATGGCGGCATGCGCGACGATATGCGCAGGACGGCTTGCAAACGTGAAAGACAGAATACTGTATTATTTATTATACTGTGATATAGATATGATTTGATTCAGTTTATTTAGAATCCCTTCTTCTTCCTGTTCGCATTATTGTAGTAGATGTTATATTACGATTTTTTATTATTGTATTGTAATGATAAAATTCAGGGATTTGAAAAAGTATTCAAAATATATTTTATATATACAAAATATGACTTAAGATACTAAAAAAACTAAATTCAACAAACCCAGAGACGAAATTACCAGTCACAGATTGACCTAAAGAAAAAAACGAGCAATGAATTCATTTTACGCAAAACATTAAATTAATATTGCAATAATATATCGGTCAATCTTAAACTGAGCAAGTTTTTAACTTAGGACTCAGCCACTGTAAGGAAAATTTGTGTAGAATTTCCCAATTTCGTGAACAGTCTTCCATAAAATTTGCTCCATTATATGATACAAACATTGAACCATATTAGTAAAGCACAAGTCACAGTTTACAAAACATGTAAAAATAAACTTTCCTCGAACCAAACACCTTCCGAGAGCTAATACACTCATCAGCAGTGGCAATCATATTATCATCATCAAATTAGACCCAATGACAAAGTAACCGTCCAAGCCACTTCGTGAATGAGAAAATTATTATCAACATTTAAATAAAATAATGTAATTATCACAGAGATTTTTTCTTGTATCGTAATATTGATATGAGATGACAATAACTAAAATTGTCTGCTGATATACAAAAATTAATTAAAACTAAAATTTGAAGTCAACTTGTTTTATTTAATTTTTAAATCTACACGAACAAACAATTTTGTGTTGTGCCTCACTTTCGGGTCAACCTACACTAGAAAAAATCTTTGCGATAAGCGTTTAGTTTTTTTTACTATATTTTGTGGTCGTTAACTTGAGTGTTAAGATTCCTTATTTTGACCTTAAAAGACAACCTCAAGTGTTACGGCAATCCCGATCCCCAATCAAACTCATAAGCAGAATTGTGGCTAAAAGGTGAATTTACAACTTTAACCACACTGACCTCTTGAATTCCACATCTGTAACAAATTAATATAAAAAAAATACGCGTCTAATGACAGATTATTTTTGCTTTAATTTTGTTTTAAATAAATTGTGATAAGCTGCATGAATTTTCCAGCCCAGTGGCGTCGCGTCATATAAATTTTAGTATTAAAAATGTCAACCCAAAGACTTAATTACCATATTATATAATTATGAAAAAATATACATAAAAATATTATATAGTATATCGTATATATTGTTGTTGTTAATATTGTTGTTTAATTAGTTGTAAATGTTGTATTTGATGTTCATAATAATAAGAATTGTAAAAATTCATTGTGATAGCGGCTTACCCGACATAGAATTGATGTTTGAAAAAAAAACAAGATTTTTAAATGACAATATAGTGTTTTGAATTTATGTTGTGAATTTATGTTATACTGGTTGTTATCAATTTTGTATAACAAATAAATATGCATAAAGAAATGTCCAAAAGGTTTTTAAAAATATATTTGATATGTATGTATTATTACAAAATTCAAACCTGAAAAGTTTCGTCCATTTTCTACTTAAAACTTATTCAGGAGCAGCCCCTCAAAAGATGTCCAAACCATTCAGTAACATCTGGGTGACCGTTTCCACATTCCTGTAGAAATTTACTTGGTCATTTTAAAGCATATTAATGTAAAGGAAATGAAATGAAAACCCCAAAAATTGCAAAGCAAAACGTTTCTTAACCGTTTCAGATAGGTATTTATCAAAATATATTTTTTGAAAATCTTATTGAAGGTTTCTTTAAATATTATAAAGAATATGTACCACAAATTTTAAGAAAAAACTGTAATGTAATTTGTTTTAGACAAATATTAAACAATTGTGAACTGAAGATAAAAAAATAATGTTATTTGAAAATTTTATATGTAATATTGATGAACTGTTTATATCCAAAAATATAAATCAGTCAAATAAATTTTATAGCAAACATTACAAAAATGTAGTTTTATTTGACAATTTATTTTAGTCAAAATGGACCACAGTGTATTTAATTCAACGATAGCATAAAGTATTTAATTCAACGATAAGTACGAAAATGAGTTTACAATTTTATTTTGTGAATTTAAATATTTGAAAATTGCTGTAGACAAAAGTGCTCTTTTTTATCTTTATTAGAATGCAACTTTGATATTATTCATTAGAAAAGAAAAATATTTAGAATCGATTTTTAAGTAGAACGATAATAATATGGCACTGATCCAAATAATTTCCACAAGTTTACCGCGGTGATCTCTTGTATGTTCTGAGAGCACACGTCAGATTTTATCTTAACCTACATATTTCATTGAGAATTAAGCGGCCTAGAGCCAACTTAAATGCTAATTTACTCTAACGCTTCTTTGTATATTTTATGATGTAAAAGACAATTTTTCATATAAAAAACCACAAATGCAAAACGTATATGCTCTTTCGTGATAAATATGTAAAGATAGATGTCTCTTCTTTAAAAGTTTGCTGATATAATCCAAATGACCCATATTACGAAGACGCACAAAACCTGGATTTATTTTTTTTCATTTAAACTAATGTAAAGGCTCACAAATTACTTTTTTTTTCGATTTGGCTGTGCGATTTTTCTATAAAATATTTCACTTCCAACATTGATCTACTTCACTCCAAAATCATCCGAATAACATAGTCCACACAATGAAATTTGTATCATAAAACTGTTTCTGCTTAAAAAACTAAATTAAGATAAAAAAAAGCTTAAAATAGTTGTCCTAAATTAAAAAATATTGTCCATATTCCAATACTAATTTATTTTTTTTATTTTCTGTGGAGTAGTTTTAAATATCTTCTTTATAGTTTATTTTAAATTATCGTAATAATGTGAGTGTTGTTTTTTTTTTGTTATAATAACAAAAATAATATAAAATTCAGAGTATCATTATTTTAATAAAAAACTTTGTGGAGTTGAGGAATTTTGTTTATTTTAATCAAATCAATTTATTTGATACGCAGGAAGATCTATGCTATTGCTAGATCCATTAACCTCAAGGATAGGAGCTCCGACAAAAGTTATTGTAATTGAAGAAGTAGTAATTTTAATTTTTTATACAGGAAACTTCCACAGCTAACTAAGCTTGTCAACACAATGTTTTTTTTTATTATTAATAGATATTTATTCAAATAACAGAACAAAGTGGGTAATTTGCAACTGATGACTGTGCTAACTCACTATATTCTCTCATTTGGCCAGGTTGTCATCAAACATTTGTAAGCCGACCAGGAGGACCTATGAACGGCACATTTAGCGGGCCGGACTTTATAAATCCCCGACGACAGATGATCAGCTGCGTGTATACATTTTTGGGTGGGCCTGGACAACGTGTCAAACTGACATTTACCACATTTAATCTGCGTGGTACACCACCAGAGTAAGTTCAAATCCTCGATTATAGTAATACGTTTATGGTTTATAGGTAGTGTTTCTGTTTTTGTTTTAATGCTAGAATCTAAAAATTAATACAATAGTTTGTACGGCATATTAATTTTCACTTCGATATAACGAAGGAAAAAAATATTCAGTAATAGCTACTACCATTGTGTGTGGTATTATGCTAACTATTTTATGGCATGTGTGGAATTCTTATTACGTACAGACTATATCATAAAAATGCAATGTGATAAATTGAATTTTGTGTATGTATAACGATTGATTTATAAATGCAGCGTTATTTTTTGATAAACTATGTGGCTATTTCAAAAAAGGCTTTAAATGTAATAAAAACATTTATCGATGACAGATGAAACGAGTATTATGGTTTATTTATGGAGTTATGTATCTGTTTATATTTGTGGATTGTTTAAACCGATAACCTGTTATGCCTAGTTGTAGATCTAATTTATTTTGAAATACCATTATTCAGATATAATCATCAACATCATTAAAATGATGAAACGCATGGAATGCATTTAAATATTTTAGACTAATTATTTTATATTGCCAATCAAAATGGAACACCTCCCACAGACAGGCTTTTCTTCTGACTAGTTGAAAGACCTTTTAAAAATCGATAAGATCGTGCTTTGCTGTTTCCTGAGCCTCCAGGTATAAACGGCCTCGAAATTTTCCTTGGGATCTAATATGGATAGATGATTTAAACAATACTGACTAGCGTGCAATCTTATTACTCGTCCGATAGGGATCTTCATTTCGATGGGTTAATAAACTCCTGGATATTTTTGATAAAACCTAAATTCAATTTATGGTACAATTCAATTACTTATAATAAGTTTCATTATTTAGTTAAAATTCTCGAACGAAACTAATGGATGAACGAAATGTAGGCAAAGTTGAAAACTATTTTAGGGTCCTATATACTATATCCCGTCAACAGTTTTGGAGCTCTATTTGGCGGTACTGAACATTGAAAGTTATGTCAATTTCGCACCTATTGTGGCTCGAAATCGAGGTTTATTTCCCAATATATGATAGTCTATTTCGAGAGTTCTACCATTTCACATTGCTGGCATGTTATTCTATACGCCATTTGATGTTTAGTCCCAGGCTTCCACAATACATAATCTATTCCAGAATCTGCTCCATTTTCCGCCCCTTCGAACTGTCTATAAAATTGAACCTTCTGTGAATGACATCTTGAACAAGACATGATTAAAATTAAATATTAGATGAGATCTATGTACCCAACTTTATGCGATTATTTAGTTGAAGTATGTGAAGTTTCAACTAGTGCCTCCCAAATATATCACAGATGTATCTGATGACTGTGGTCCGTAACAATAATAATATCCCCGTATTTTTTAATCCTAGTCCTAATTAGTGAACAAATGGGATAATGAATACCGAAAAAATGTGTGATTGTACTTTCCCAACCTCAATTCGAGTATTCAGTATAACACCTTGATAAATTCCAGAACTCTTTCGAGCTTTGGTGGAAGAAGAATAGTCTTGGCATCCACGAAACCATTATTTGATATAATTAGGGCACAATCTTGATCAAGCAAGTGAAAACAATATATTCTTCTATATTCTACTTAGTAGAGGGCAGCTAAAGCCTTATACAAACTGTCAGAATTAGTATATCTAATGCTAAATAGGTTCTAAAATCTGATAGAGCAGTCTTTTTTTCATGCAAAGTTAATTCTTGTTCATTTTCGATATTTTACTCCATTTTCAAGAAAAGACGATTTGATGTAGATTATATTTTCATCTTAGAAAGAAAACTAGGTAAGATTTTGTTAAAAAATTAAGATTCTAATTTGAACAAAATTATATAATTCTTCTAAAGTAGTCTATAAATTATATAAGATTTATTTGTGGAGCAAACCCAGTTCTCCCCTTTCCAGTTTGATCGTCGACTTGTGGGACACCCTGTATAGTAACAACGCTTTTATCCTCTATTGCATTGCTTCGCTTGCAATAGGACTTAATCCTTGAAGCTCAAAATGTTGATGGAGTAACATATACGGCAATGAACTGCAAATAATAGGATAGGGCGTTTTAAGCTTCATTCTCAGAACGCTATGTGTACAACTTCAAAACAAAATTGGATATAAAACACTCTGCTATTTTGCCTTTCAGCAAAGAGGGTATTAGACTTTAGCTTGCTATTGGTCCAGATTGTGTCCACAGTACGGGAACGATTCTTAATAACCCATTTATCCTGGAAAAGTCTATGGCTAAATTGTGATTGTATTTAATAATATTGGATCAGCACTTTAAGAGAATTTTGGATAGCATTTTTCCCACTTTAATTCCCAAGAAATTATGTTTTAATTTTGCTGGTGTTCAAGTATATGTCACAATGAGCACGTGCGTAGGTAACTAGAGAATATATGTTTTTTATTATAGTAAACTTAGATTATTATAAAAAACCATTTCAATAAATGATTAAATTATGATAATAAAATTGGACTAACTATGACAATTACATCATCATACTTTTTCATACTCGTTAGGTAGTTCGGGTTAGGACCTTATCATAGAGACTTTTCAGTGAAATAAAGTTTATATAAAAACATAATATAGTATTTAGTCTCAATGGAAAGAGTCCTCACCATTAGTGTTATAGGCAAATATACTTAAGTAAGTAATCTCATTTGAGTTGTAGAGAAGTCCTAGCTATTAGAGCGCATACGTTCGTTCGAGTTTAGTTTGAACTCTTTCTTATTTAAGATCCACTAGAACCAATTTTGATACATAATTTATTGAGGTTTGGGCCCCATGAAAAATATAACTTTTAAACCTTTGAAGATCATCACGATCTATCTAATCTTGTATAAAACGTACAAAAATTGTTTTCTTCAAAATATATTTTGCAGCAAAAATGTTCGAATACATACGAATCATGTTTCAACTTGAGGGTATTAAAGGCGCTTTGGCAAAAGCAGTATTTTGCTTTTAAATTGACGGCCTTGTTGAAGCGTTTGTTTCTATTTTGCTACCATGCAAAGCTGTGAGGAATTGTGCTATAGTCTTTGTTTACTTTTTTTGGCGAATTGGGTCTGATATTTTTGAACATAAACATGACATGGCCGACCTTTCCAGCTGAATCATTTTAGCTGTTTTGTTTTTCATCCCTAAAAGACTAAGCAGTGGTAATATAAAATTAGGTAATACGAGTCATACTAGAATATGTGTGAATTAAACTTATTATACTTATGATAACCTTACGTATACAACGATTTAAATTTTGGGAATAGTTTCTTTTTAAAGTTTTATTTGAACATTTTTGTGGCAGATTGAAAGATAGACAAAAGAAATAAAACAAGAGTTATTGGAACGGAACGAACACTCGATGCATTGTTTACAGGGATATATTGAACTGAAATACATACTGCACAATATTTTAACCCTTATTTTCTGGGGTTTTGGCCGCAGTAAATGTTAACGCTTCATCATACAGTGTTAAATATAATAGTTTGACCCTTTTTCTAATTGCAACAAATAAACCAGGTGGTGTCACTGTAAACATTCTACCGCGTATTCACTGTGCTTGAATAACTCTCATTTTTATTAATATTCTCTATGGTTCTACCGTCAGAGAGTTATTTACAAATTGATAATAATTATTTTCAGCCGAGATCTCAACAAGCTCATCAAAGTTTTAACCAATGTCAGATTTTTATGGGTGCCCAAACTGAAATAACTTATATCAATCATTTCCACGCCTTTTTTGTGACTGGACTATCATCAATTATTAAATAGATTTCTTATATCTTAAGTATATTTCAAAATATTTGCTGACGTGATGTTAAATTCATTTTGTGTTGCCTGCTGCAGTGGAGCTGCTGTTGGAGATCTCCCATCGTGAGTATCTCTTTTGTTTATTTATTTTCTTCCTTTGATTTCTTTTCTCCTTTCTCACAACTTTTATTTTTTTATTGCCTCTTTATTTTAAATTTTTACATGTCTATCTGTGAGTGTGTATGAGAGTTTTCAATCATAATCAATTTAGTATTTTTTGTTCATTTATTTATCAAAGATATAAGTATGGCAGTTATTGCTGTGACCTGCTGAGAGCACATCAGATCATTTTATGAAAATTCCCATAAATATACGTCCGGAATTGCATTGTTTCCAAGATACAAGATATGGAGCTTATGTGGTCCTAACTAGATCAACATTGTTAAGTCCAGTGGCGTTAGGGGGGCAACTTAATAAAAATTATTGTCAAAAAAATGTACGCCACTGACTGTAATTTAATTTAGATATTGTCTTGAGATAAAGCAACTAAAACTACAACTTTTTATCTCTTGTATTTTTTTCATATGTTGCTTCGTTTATGAGATAAAAATTTAAAACATTATTCAACATACCAAGACGGTATAACCCGTACAGAGTTCCCTTTTATTTATTCATTTATTTATAATTGCGTACCTAATGCACTCTTCGAAAAATTCAATTCTATTTTACACTTCAGCAATCACAACTTCCGATTATAAGTGCTCACTTTGTTATTGACCACCAAAAGCTAAAAACAAAAAATGTTTTGTGTTAAAAAACTACAAAACTGTTATGTTTATTTCATAGATATTTATTTGAGCCATGCACTTTTGAGTTAGCACTCTTATAACAGAAATATTCTCCAATCCAAACGAATAAACAGAAAACTTCTAAAAGGACTGATAATGTTTTTTTTCATTCAATTAATTAGTCCAAATATTTAAATTTCCACTAATTTTTTGGAACAAAATTTGAAATTAAGGGAAATATTTAAATATGAATAACGTATAGTTAAAGATAATCAAATTATATTTAATCAATTTGTCCTTAACAGTTGTAATATTTTTATTATATCTTAACTTAAGCAATTGGCTATTTTTGCGTAAAAATTTATCTTCAAACTGATCTCCAAAAAATATCATGATGACTTTATGTAACAAAACTTCCTGCATAACATATTTAACCCAAAACAAATTACAATAGATAACATTAATACTAGATTTAAACAAATTTTCTGTCATCGTCTACAAGGGTGAATAGGTACTACCCTAAATTACCTAATGAAAATAGTTATTCTAGTAATTCTAATAAAGATTGAAATATAATTATTGAGAACTTGGTCGTTTCCCAAAAGAACACGGGCAAAATAGCTTTTAAAAACTAAATAACTGACGTTGTGCAACTCATTCATTATTGTGTGCCATATTCAACCTGAATTTGTGTCCTTTATTTTTTCTCCCCTTATACCTATTTTTGGCTACAATTGCTTATTGGCTTTTTCCTAAAGTATAATAGCTATATTGGTTTTTAAGGAGGCGAATAACATTCACTAGACTGCTTGATTATTATGCATGCTTGCAAAATATATGTGGCCTAATTACGTAATTTTTTAAATGTGTGGTGGTTCCAGCATGCATTTTGTCTTACTGTTAACTTATCTTAGTATACCTACCTATATACAAATTTTTGCTACATACTGTATATATGTAAATAGATACGGGGGAAGTGTAGTAGGTATACCTACTTTTAAGTAAATAGAGACAGTTTAACAATATTAAATAAGAATTTCTTGTTATATAATGTAACAAGACTTTAAGTTATGTTGGAAATTTGAGACGTTTTGTTGATCCACAATTCACAACTCATCAGTGGTGATCGGCGCAGGCAATGTGATTCAATTTTCCAGCATTTATGAAGAGCTTATACTAGCCCGAGATATCGATTGATAACATGTGGCCAGAGCCGGATCTAGGAATTTTTCTATATGGGACAAAGTTATAAATTGCCGCCCCAGTTCAGTCAATTATTAATATGTTTGTATTAAAAACAGAACCGTTAGATTTTCCTCTGAAACAATTTTTTCTTGGGGTGTAGGTTCATAATTACAACATTACAACGTTTCGGTAGAAATGTGTGCCTTCTTCAGGTAGCTTGAGATTATCTATAGTAATGGTCCCCAATAAGATGCTTTGTTCATTTATATTTCTACGTACCTATTGGTCAATTCAGAAAAAAGTCATTAAAAATATAAAAATACCGTACACATAAACCTTACATACAACTACAACAACAGATAATCTCAATTTTTTTGTTATTATAGTTTGTAATTATTGATAAATTTATAGTTTTGTTAATTTGGAGATCGAGATTTAAGTTCAAATATTACTATGTAATGTAAGTATTGAGGGTTAAGTATGAGTGGCCATTAGGCCAGGGCTATTATTATGTTTAGGTAATCTTTACCGCCTTCCCCTGGTAATAAACTGTTGTTCGTATTATGCAATTCCACATTCTAAATGTTAATATTAATAATGTTTTCATAGCTGCATTCACGAGTACATCGACGTATATTCAGAGGTAGTACAACCAGATATTGGCGAATTGGTAAAATCGCCATTTGGTGGCCGCTATTGCGGTCCAATAACACCTAGAGCCAGAGTATCATTGTACAGAGCATTGGCCTTCTCATTCCATTCTGACAAGCTCAATTCGTCAACTACCCTATTCGCCGGAAGATATTCATTTATTAATGATTGTAAGTGTTTTGTATTGTAGAATTTTATATTATTTGATGTCGTGTTTAATGATTTCTTCTTTCAGCTGAATATGAAGTTGGTATGCCAATAGGAGGCGGAATTGGGGGCCCATGTAATTTCTTAGTGAAGGGTTCTGTGAAACATAATGGTACGCTGGTGTCACCCACATACCCAGGTGCCTATCCGAAAAATCTTTATTGTTCCTATCAGTTTCTTGGTGCACCTGGCGAGCGGATTCGATTAGAATTTAGGGATTTTGATTTGTTCTATGGTGGCCCACAGTAAGTATAAGGTTTTTCAATCAACTCTAAAGTAAGGTGGATATTCGTACTGATTTTACCAGCACAGTACTGGTTTTCTGGGATATGTCATGGTTAGATATTAAAGAAAACCCGTTTTAAAACTTTAAAGTCGTTAAAAGGTACAAATATACAATACAATAATATTGGCAAAGTATTGTCAGCGAACAACACTCTGGTATTGTCTCACTCAATTGAAAGAGGTGACTTTTAAATTCTTGTTGATTGTCAAATATGATTTAACTTTAAGCTGTATGAAATTCTATGAGAATATTCATGACAACGAATATTTGTTAAAAGCAATTAATTCCTCAGAAAAATATAAAAACTAAATTAGATAACTACATATTATTATAATATTGTTTTTTTTTCAAACTTATATTGTGACTTTCACAAGTTTGTTTAAATAAACGCAACATTTTTTTTTGCTTGTCCTGGTTTCAAGTTGGTAAAAAATGGTGACCTTACTCTAAGGATATAATCTATAATTAAGCTGACTGACCTGAAAAAAATAGTGACCTATATAAAAATCATTTTGGCAAGTTGAAGTGATCAACGATGACCAATTGTTAGGCTTAAGATTTGTAGGAAAAATTTTCTAATGCGAAATTTTATATTTTAGCTGTCCTTTTGACTTTGTACGCATTCACGATGGTCATGATAATTCGTCAGCCATAATTGGTACATACTGTGGCCAACAAAGAAATTTGGTGATTTACTCATCAGAATCCGCATTATTTGTCACATTTGTGACACTCAGACGCACTGCCAACACACAAAACCGAGGTTTCAAGGGTATATTTGAGTTTTCGAACTCTTTTACTAAATTAGGTATGTATCGTGTTTAGCGTAAGTTGAAATTAATCTCAGTGACGGCTCGTCGAAAGAGGCTAGGGAGGTTGAGTATCCTCACCAAATTATGCTTTTAAGCGGGGGTCAGAAACTTTAATTAAAAATCATATTATCGCACTTAATACAACAGGTTTGAATTTTTGAATGTTCTATACTGGTTGCATCGATTATAAAACTATATTCGCATTGTTTTTTCTGCTACATAAGCAGCATCGTTAATATCTGACAATAATGGGAAGACGCCGTTAGTCCCTTTCGCGTGTGTGGAAATATTAATTGACAGCTGCCTCAATAACAATTTTGACTATTTGTAATCATTCTTAGATAGAAATTAATAATAAATATTGATTTTTTACTATTACACTTAACGTTAACACATGACCAAAATGCAGACGACGGTAAAAACTCAATAATCAATTACAAATTTGACAACTTGTGTCATTGAAAAACAATTCTGCCAGATTTAGTTAAAATAAAAATAAGTAGAAAGAGTTTCTTTAGATATAATAATGTTTTAATATTATTTGTTATATTATTGTGGAAGTTGAATAAATTAAATTTGTTCGAAAATCAAGTACCTATCTAAGCATATTATTCTATGTGCAAATATTATAATATGCGACTGATTTTTTCACAGATTTTATAAGTAAAAATGATGGTCAACATATACGAGGCACCGAATGTGACCAACGGATATTTAGTAAAAAGGAATCAAGCGGGTTCGTGTTCAGTCCAAATTATCCATTTCCATATTTCCCAAAATTAGTATGCCGCTATTTCATCTATGGAATGCAGAATGCGCAGCATTTGGAAAGAGTTCGATTAGAATTTTTGTCATTTCAAATACCGAAACCGGCGAGTAAAGCAGAGTAAGTAAGATTTTTTTTCTGTGGAAGAAGAAGTAATTAATTTGCTAATGAAATGATTTATTAATAATAATGCATTTCTAGCTGTTCAGACGGCTATCTCAAACTTTACTTGAAAGGTCAAGAAACCATGGACGCCTACGATAAGTTCGATCATGAACTATGCGGGGAAGAAGCCAAACCTAGTGAGGTAGTGTCGGACGGGCCTCGACTTCTCATGGTGTTTAGTTCTGGTGAATTTCAAGGTCGTGGATTTAAAGCTAATTACACATTTGAAACTGGTTGGTCTAATTTAATATAGTGTAATTAGTTTTAATTAATAAAATATCAATATGTTCTTAGAATATCGAATACCTGGCACGCCGGCTCCCGATGGCTCATGTTCCTTTACCTATCTCAGTACGTCAAAGAAACGTGGTGAATTTAATTCCCCAAGATATCCAACAAACTACCCCAGTTCAACAAATTGCACATACTTTTTTCTGGCTACCAATAATGAACAGGTGACATTGGTTTTTGATAACTTCAAAATTAGGGCTGACAATGTCAACACTAGTATTGGCTCCTATGGGTAATTATTTACTATCAATTATTTATTAACTTTGCATCCAAATATTTCCAATAATTGGATATATTTTCTCGTTTAGAGCCTCAATATGTCAGGAAGACTGGATAGAGATATACAATATCTACAGAGATGGCAGTGAAACGATCATAGGGCGATATTGTCATGTGTCATCGCCTGGACCAATTGAGTCCAATTTAGGAGCCATTGGATTAAAAGTGTTTCTCAAAACAGATGCGAATCATGTAGCTAGCGGCTTCAAGGCTAAATACAGTTTTGAATTAGCCAAGACGATTTTTGGTGATTGTGGCTGTAAGTTTTTACTTTACACTTAGCAAACGAAATGCCATTCTTATTTTTTTTAATTACTTAATAAATGGTTTAATAAAATGAAACTTATGTGATTTCCCAAGTATAGACATCGATTTACACACATAAGTCAGGTCCGTAAGGGTCGTTTTCAAGTTCAACAGTCAACTATGACAGCTATACACTCGCAGCATTCAGAGAATTACTATCTAGGACTCTAAACCGTTCAATGCCATCTTGGGAATATCATCGCTTTCTGACGAATTCTGCGGTATATTGATTGCCTAATTTCATTATATATCGACAGTCGCTTAAAAGTTTCAACTTGGGGTATATATAAGCGGCTTTATAAGTGACATACATGTTTATAGCTTACCGCTGGTGAAAGAGTGTCTAAACTCTTTGTGAGTTGGCAGCAAAATAGGTGGAAATGATAAACATAGAGTGATACTTTTGTCTCAAACCCCTGGGGAATGAGGGATTTGGTGGCACTCCTAAACTACAGCAACACGGTGTGTTCCGGAAACGAAGAAAACTGTTAAACTGTTTGATTAAACACTGTTAAAAAATAATGCAATGTTGACAATTCACTGAAGCTACAGCAATATGCTTCTCGTACTGACGCTATGGATTTAGGTTAGCTAAAGGTGGAGGTTAGTTTTTAGTAGGGACATTTAATAGCAGCGCCCTCTCTGTCTCAGTATGCACAACTAAAAAGACGGTCCTCCTAAATATGTCAAAGGCATACTAAACGATATTAAGTTGATTTGAAGTACGTACTACATTTTTTTTCTAGCCAATATTAGTAGTTCAAACCAAGGTATTATAATTAGTCCAAACTTCCCGAAAAATTACGATTCACCTAAACAAAATCAGGCATCGAAAAGCTGTAATTGGTATGTGAGTGTTCGACCAAAATACAAAATTTTGTTGGTTATAGAAAAATTTGGAGTTGAAGGTGATCCAGTTAGTGAGTACTCACAAAACTTAATAGAATGTACTTGTATTAAAACAATTCAATTTCAGCACGTGGATGTCCCGCAGCTGTGTTACGCCTTTGGACTGACATTTCTGCGCCATCTATAGAAATTTGTGGTGAGAAAGGCCTAACAGATAAATGGGAATACGTTTCCACTTCCAACCAATTACGCTTAAGGTAAAAGATGATTACATTTTATAATTATAATCATTCAAATGGTTATTGTTGATTTAGACAAATATCTGGTGAATATTAGCTCTCTTTAGATTATTAAAAATGGTTTTCAATGTTGTCTTATGTTTGTAGATCATTTTCTTGAATACCCTGTTTATTATTTCGACATAGTATATTATGAGAAGCCCTCAAAGATATCGAATAATATAATAAGATAATATCACATATCTATCAAAGAATTAAATATCCAAAAATTTCAGAATATTATAGCCATCATCAGAATTGGTTAAAATAGAAATATAATAATGCTTTATTTGACTTTTTCGTACATGAAAAAATAGTACATTGGCATGTCATGATACCGTCTGCTCCTCCTCCTTGAAAATGATTACGTATTAATGCTACCAATAATATTAATATTTCTTCCTTTACTAGTTTTATAACTGCTGACAAGGCTGTGGGTTCACAAGGTTTCAAAGCTATATGGACTGAAGTTATCGATGGGCCGAGTTGTGACGAATTCCAATGTCTGCGAAGCGGATTTTGCATTCCGGATAGCTTGAAGTGTGATAAAATGGCAAACTGTGGAGCAGATGATGAGAGTGATGAAGCAGATTGTAAGTATTGTTTTAGTTATTAATGTTATCTCTTTATTATATGTATTGTTTGTTACTTGTTTTTTTTCCTATGTAAATTAGAATATCTTCCAACAACTAAAAATATGCTAAATTCATTGTCTAATAAGAAGTTCTGAGTTTAAAACTTTGGAGTGCACATGGAGTTCTGTGTAGACTGTAGAATAGAAGTTTGGAAAAGAAGATTTTGTGATTTTAAATGGATGCCCTTGATAGTTGAAGTAGTGTTTTGAAAAAATTGTAGGTAAAAACACACATTTGGAAATTCATATCCAAGTATTGAATTCGTTCTCCAAGATCCAAGAATTTAGTAAACGGCATAGTCTTGACTCAGTCCATTAATTTTAATGAATATTTCTACATAGAATGCATAGACTGCATATGGCAACTAATTGGGAAAAAAATCCATTTGATCATCCTGACAGTGACCGAAAACTGAAACCTAATCAACCATCTTTGTGGAGGCACTTGGGAGAGTATGGGTTTGTTTACTTTACCACGATTCATCACCATTGAGAATGGTGTACTCGTTTTTGTTTCCTTCGTTGAAGTGATCTATAGTTTTTTACACCAAATCCTAGATACTTTCTATTCTCCGGTCAACAGAACAGACTTAACTTCCTTTCTACATCAATTTTAAAAATGGGGACTGCAGAGTTAACCCTGAAAAATTTTTGAAGTGGTAGGTTGTAGCCATGCAATTGGAAAGTCAGCTTCACCAGCTAAGTATGGCTCTTGTTTGTGGAATTCTCCTTCAAAAATATAAAAACAAAACAAGCAATCTATATGCCAGTTTGGAAGGTTTATCTCTTTCTTATTCGATATTAAAACAATTAGTAGAGCCTCAAATGCAAACATACAGTTTTTAGAACAAGTTTCTTACCTCTGTCTTAGGGAAATGTTTTCTGAACCTCCAACTTTCTTCATCTCTTGCCTCATTTCGTCAGTGGAAATCATAAAAAATAAAGAAAGAAGCATGAAGCATACTGTTGCTATAAAGCTCCACTTTTTTTCTGGTCTAAATTTCTGATAAAAGTACCACAATGGATTTTAGCATACACGACTCACGTGGAATGTAGCACTGAATTTCATCTGCCAGCTTTCCACCAAAATAACATTTTATTATGTACTTGTACGCAGGAATACGTTTAGACAAAGCATGATATAACAGTGACAGGCTCTCTAGTTTCTTCATTTTCCTCTATTTTGTCTTCTTACACTAATGCTTTAATTACCAAAATATGCAAATTTACTTCTCTCGACAATTCTACTGTATTGAATAAACAAGTTGTGACATGAAAAGAAAAATATATAATAGCATGTTTTTTTATAAACTAAACTAAAAAAATATACACCATTTTGCTGATTTTTCATGACACACCTTGTACTTATGTGAAACTTTAATGTCTGGTGTGTGAATGCGTTGCATGTAAATTAATGTTTTCCCCACAGAGTCTAGACCCTAAACTGAACTAACGATTCAAAGTATGTTAGTAAAAGGTTAGGTTCTAGGCAGCAGCAGCGTCGCTAGTTGAACCTAGGGTTTAGACTCTTTTGTCAAAATACCTGCGCTGTTATACCATTGCATAATATTTATATGCAGTACTTGGTGGCAAGGAGAGATAGAAGTAATTAACTCTTAGTAAATACTTTGCTATTGTTCAAAAAAAAAAAAATAACGGAAAAGAAATAAATAAAATCTTGTATGTGCAGGTGCGTCGCAGCTGCGCGATGTTGCCGTTTCAAGAGGCTGCTACTCCCTGCCACCAGGACTGATGTTGCCACATCTACTTCTACTTGTTGGAAAGCAACTGCTGCAACAGCGCATGTCAATACAAGTGCTATTTGTTTAAATCTATTAGAAACATAAATATATTCGCTGATCGAATTAAGAAAATCTTACAACCATGTAAGTTCAATTTACGTAAAGTTCGTTCCAACTAACGGTGGTTTCATCTTAATGCTCTGTAAATAGTAATTTCGGCGCGCGGTTTAATTTTGGGCAGAAAGACAATTATAATGGAAATAATAAATAATAGATCGAAGACTTTTCAAGTGGTGTAATTCTCTGTTCGGTGACGCAGGTCTTGCTAGCTTTCAATATTGTCCTACAGGTACCGTAGAAATTTGAATATCACGCCAAATCTTGCATGAACAAATTAACACTTAACACGGACGAGACAATGTAGTTTTCAATTTTTTGAAAACTTACTTATACGAGTACTATACTAAAATTAGCGTAAGATTGTTTTCAAGACTCAGAACTCAGAAATACGAACATATCTTTGAGATCTAGTTGGCTATATGAAACATACATCCTACCCTCAAATGTTCTAATTTAAATTTCTGTATTTTTGTCACTAAAAGTTGGAACGAACTAATAAATTATGTTTTATAAGGATTGATTGAATTTGATTTTCTCCAATTACAGGCCAAGCAGAAGATGCACCACCTACAACTATTCGCCTATCCTATATCGTCGGTGGTTGTATTCTGGTCTTCATCGCCATTACGATATGCATCACGTGTCACCGAAAGCGGCGTCGTCGACGTCGTCGCCGCCACTTTTTGACGCGTCAACATGCCATCCATCGCAGCGTACGGGTACCCGTGGCCATTCCAGGCACGTCTCGACAACATCCGGTTCCCCATTTTTGTGATGATTTTGCTGCCGTTGCCGCATCATCTTCTGTGGACAGTGTTTGATGACGGTTGATACGCCGTCGTAGAAACAACGGCCGTTAAGTATAAACTCTGTATTATTATCTTTGTGTTTGAACTGATGATGTAAGTAAAATCATTTAATTATAAGTATAAACGATTATATAGATTTTAATTTTAAATCATTTAGTATGCGATATGCGGTGTTGTCAAATGGGTGACGTATACGAAAATTAATCGAAGCAACATTGAGCCTTTAATACGTTTTACCTGAGGAAACTGATAGTTGGCTTCAGAAGAATCACTTTCATTGTGTTTTTGTTTTTTCAAACTTGTAATACCAATTTGTATATATCCAGTTCTTAGGTTAAATGAAGTTCAGAATCAAAACGAAATTCTAGTAGAAATAATGTATTTTTATTTCATGCCAAAGTTATTTTTCCTTTTTTGACAACGTTTCGGTAAAACCAACGTTGCCTTCTTCAGTTATACAGAACACTATACCTCTAGTTCATTTAGAAAAACTCATTACATTTACAATTACATAAATAAAAATATTTTATTTATAAATACACATAAACTTTTTGAAATACTGGCAATTATTTGATTTAGATACATAACAAGAATAAACCTACATTTAAAACAAATTAACTCTTTTTATATGTATAAAAAATGCGTGATTTTAATAGTATTTTTAGAAAAATCTCCTACCGAAATAATATATTCTGTTAATCGGAGTGATTGAACCCAAAAGTAGAAAAAACGCGCTCTACTGAAACTGATGGAGCTGCTGGATCATATATAAATAGGTATGAATCACAATAGACCCTCGGGTGCTCGCAGTGGAGGATCTGGGCGGACTAACATTTTGAACCTACCTACCTCTGTAAACAAAATAATTCCTAATAGGTATTTTAAACATTTTGTACAATTAATTTTTCAACATGATCTAAATAAAAATATTTACTAGAATTTGGTTTTCCAAAACTCAACTCAAGAACGAGATATATAAAAATGTCTGTTCACTATTTTGTCTTTATTAATCTTGTCATGTATTGGAGATCGTTATAAATTCCCGCCAACAATAAAACTTTTTAAACTATTTGGAGTTAAAATCTATATAATGTTAATATCTTATATAAACACAGGTTATAAATATAAAAATATCGCTCAATAATAATATAAATAGAATATTATAATAAAATAAATTTAACGCGAAAAATCTTAGAATGAAAATAACATCACTAATTAACATGGCAGCAATATTATATATTAACTTCTCTTGTTTTTAAGTAGATGACAAAGTCAAAGTTTATTTTACGTAATTTTCATTCATTCATTCGTTTCTAATTTAACTGTATAAAATGCATTGCAATCTAATTTATTTCTAAATAGAATTTTTTACATCACATATCATACAAAAAAGAATCTGGTTAATCAAATACCTAACTTTATCGTTTAAATTATCACTGTTTAATATTTGCTAGATTTATTTTGTCTATTGATTTATTAATATTTTTTTGGTTTTAATTAATACATAGACAATCAAATTAATGCAATCCTTGAAGAAGTAAATAGACAAAAAGTATTGCTGTCCATATATTCAATAATAAAATAAATACACACGATAATAATTAATGAACTAATTCAATAACTTCATTAATTTAAATGTTACAGAAAATTATTAATATGTAAGTGATTTACTGTGTTAGAGTGAATAAAGAAACAATAACGTATATTGTATTTTTGCAGATGCAGTATGAAAGAAAAAACGTTCTAATAAAACTAATACAAACAATCTGTATGACTTCCATATTTAGTTGTAACTGCTATCCTATTTTCTAAATTTGTAATCGAAAATTAAATTCCAATAAAATTTAATAAATTAGAATATTTTCCTATGGCTCTCTCGCGAATAGTTTGTTTTCGGTGTACATTTATTCGAAATTGTTCGTCATTGTATGTTAATGATGCAACACGGTTTGGGAGCTACCTCTAAATTTATGGAGTTTGTCAGCACAGCTCAATATTTAGTGTCAGAAATTATAGAGGATCTTCGTACCTAACATTAAAATTATTCTTCCAAATGATATTCGAGAGATTTTATTATATATATTTTTTTTTAATTCAAATTTTGATATATTGCAAAAAAAAATTATTTATTCTTTAGTATCTATAATTTTAATAACAACGAATTATATTAATACATAGTAAAAGCAAAACAATACTTAGACCTATATTATTAGTACAGGTACATTTAAAAAGTATTGTTAGATTTTACATTTTACAGTGCATTATTTATCACATTAGATTTTTTTCTAAATTACATTTATGAAAAATAAGTAGTAGATACCTTATATTTATCTAAAATAAATATTAACAATATAATTAAAAAACATAAATTTAATTATATGTAGGTAGTGAACAACAATTAAATCTTAGATTACATATAATCTAAGAATTAACTACTATTAACAAATTTTTTGATGAAGAACTTAACAATTAAAAAAAATTTCATCCTACTGCCGTATTAACACATAATAATAAATAATATATAAAATAATAAAATTATACAGGGCGACAAAATTGCTACAATTGTGTCAGTTTCAGAGAAATATTTTTAATGGATCATTCTGGCTAGGGTATACTCAATTGTACTACACGGTTCTATAATTTTTGACTAATAATAAAAAAGCAGCATATGAATTTTATTATAAATTAAATTAACTACGGGAGAATTAAGTCAATCAAGATCTGTCATCTAGATAAATTCGTTTTCTAATCAAAATTTCTTTGTCCATACAACAAAAAACGTTCAGCTGCAACACTGTATTGTAGTTAACAAGAAGAATCTGTTACCCAAAAAACCAGGCGTTGCCTCTGATATTAAATCCAACCGTAAAGCATATATGACGTTTCTTTTGAAATTATCTTATTCTAAAGTTGTAATTTTATATATTACCAATCACATTCCAATACGAAATATTGTTTTCAAAATTGGGTAAAAAAATTCGGGCTGATCAAAGAAAAGCCTCTGGGCAATGTGAAAATATACTTTATTACTCACTAACCAATTTAATACAGAGGCTTTTTCGACACTTTAAGATTCCTTTTACTCTTTGATAAGAGTTTGAACATTTGGTCGATATTTTTTTTAATTCTGTGAAATTTTTTCAGAAGCTTTTCAATATTTTACAAAAATATTAGCCTTATTTTCTACCTGCGTCACTAGCTCAATAAAATGAATCATAAAATTCTGGTGTATGGTTTTTAACAGGATGTCTTGGAAACATATCCTAGATAAGAGAATGTTTCATTAAAAATATCAAAAATACAGCTACTGTTTCCCATTAGAACTGGCAAAACGGAAAAAATGTATATACAGTTTAGTGCAATCTGCAAGAAATGATTGGGTATTTAAGAAGAAATTCTATCAACGTATGTCCAATATGGGTATGAAAAATATCCCCAATTATTAGAATTTTGAAGGCACATAAGTGACTGTACAACCATACTTTGTATTTAAGATTGATCGCCTCATTATTTATCAAATTTAGTAAAATTATTCTTGGTAATTTGGAAAAACGGATTTTTTCGAAATCTCAAGATTCATTATTATAGAATTATGCTGATAAGGCGCGAAAAAATCAGCGGAACTTTTGTTTCCTATCAGAAAATTTTCTGTGCCGTATTTTTTTCCTGCTTTGGAAAGGATCCGTCCGACAAATATCCCCGCTTTCATTGTAGCCTCACGGGCTTATTGTGGCATATTCAACTTAAACTGAAATTAATTTACTCTAACTGCATTACTAAATGCATTAGATATTTAATACGTTATTCGACTGGATATGCCGTCTAGCAAGATGATGTTAAAATTAAATCGAGCCATATTTTGATTTGTTTTTAATATATTTGTATTGGACGTAAGATATCAATAATTTTTTAATACCCAATTACTGCTGCCTTCAACACCCATTATAATTCATTAGTAGGGACACAACAATCCGTTCTAATTACCCTGTATAATAATAATTAAAACAATAAACATTATGACAAACATAACATAATACTTAATATTAAATAGTTAATAAATAAATAGGTAAATAAATAACTTTTTTTGTCGGCTTATTTACCAAAAATTTATAATATAGAAAAATACATAACTAATAAGAAGATTAATAAATTATATTGTGTACAATCGTAAAAGAGAACAAACTAGAAAACGAACATTAAAACCGGATAATTGTTATTCTATATATTGTTATAGAAATAAATAATATATTAACTAGGACCTTATAACATGATTATTAAAATGAAAAGTGATGCGGTATTTTTTACAATTTATCAATTTATCCTGTATTAGGTACTTCCATAGCAAATTTGATTCATTTCTTGTGTGTGTTTTTTTTTTGTAATTTTGAACTGGACTGAACTGTTTCATTTTCAAATTTATTCATTATTTTATAAATTCATAAAGGTGTTGATTATTCCTAAATGAGAGTCTAAACATTTCGTTTAGATAAAATGTCTATTAATTCATAATATAACTCAACAATTACATTATTTGATTTCTGTAGAGCATTCAAATATTCAATGTCAAAAATATATTTTTTTTTGTTAGATTGATAAAAGGAATATCAATACTCTCCAAACATTTTTTATATTAAAATTTATGTTAAGCAGAAGAAGAGAAATTTGAAGTTATATTAGAACTCTCCCTGTATCTGTTAAATTTGCAGTTAAGAAATTGTCCATTTAATTGAAGAATTTTGAAGTTGAAGTCACGTCCAGTTTATTAGTGAATTAGTTAAATGAAATAAATGTTTTCACAATTTTCTTTAATCGTTACAGATCGTATATTGTTGCCCGTATAATTGTTTAAAAATTTCTTGAATAAATACTAAATAATATATTATTAGAAAATATGTAGTCCAAGTAGCCCAATTTTCAAGGGCAATTTAATATTAAATAATATTAATAAAAAAGTATATTAAATAATAAAGTAATAATTTATTTTTGGTGTTTAAGTTTGTGTTTTTTAACGCCAAAAAATAATTATAACAATAAATAATTTTACATGGAGAACTGCACATTTTTAATAAATAAGTGAATTTGTATAATAGAACCTCTAATTGTTTATTTATATTGTAATAATCATATTGTTTAGTTTATGAAAGAATGTATCTTTAATTGTTTTCTATTATAATATGTTAAACACTGCATACTGTTAAGTATATATTTATTGTTATTATGTTAGTTGAAATTTGGAGAATTATTGAAAATGAATAATAAAATCAATCAACATAGGTAAATATGCTCGCGCTCAAATGCCTCTAAGGTTTTTTTTAGATAATTAATTATTTAACCAAGTATACGCTAATTTACCCTATAATATTTCCTTTATTTTTAATTATTTATCACAATAACTAATATAATAAATCGGGAATTACAAACCGAAGAAGAGGAATGTGGAACCTACCGTTTTGCCATAAAGTTTATATATAAAAATTAATTAGTTAATTTTTAATTTTTGTAAATAACTATTTGAATTATTGATATAAATCTTTGACAAGCCTACCTTGTATTGTTTTGCAAAACAACAAAATTTATATGCGAATATAAATAAAGAAGAGTTTTCACTAATTCTCCACACAGTAGTTTTTTAAGGAAAATACTGAATAAGAAATACACCAAATTTAGCATATAGAGTAATTATTAAATTAAACGGCATAATGTTTATATTATAAAACAATTTCCTTAAAAAATTACGTAGTTTTACATTTTTATTGTAATAAAATAAACATTTAAAAAGAATAATAAACAAGTTACTAATTCATCTGTCATAATATATCATAATATGTTATTTGTTAATTAATGAATAAAAATGATGTTAAGTACTGTTAAGATTTAACAAAAAGTAATTGACTAATAAAAAAAATACAAAAAAAAATATTCAGTCGCAAAAACTTGTAAAATATTGTATTTATTATAACAAAAAAAGCTCACGAACGCGACAGTTTAAATCCGAAATAAAAGAATATATACACAACTTTGTTATTATTATTACATAACATCAGTTTCCAAATTATTTTATTCCTGATAATCAACCGATTTTATTTTTTCTGCGACTATACATTCTATTGATATTCACTGTACTATTTAGTGAGATTCAGTTTTTCATTCCGATTTTTACAGCCAATAGAAATACAGGATTTAGGCTAATTTGTATAGTGTGTACGTCAGGTCACCGCCTTCTCTAGACAAGCCATGAACAGATAATGGCAACATCGCAATACGGTTAGTAAAGCAGTCGTACTCTGCCGTTGAACGATCGGAACGAAAAGGTTTGTAAACAATTTTGTAACAGAATTCTAAATTTTAATAAGAAACATTAATTTTAATTAAATATAAACGAAGATCTTCAAGTCTTTATGAATAACTCATTCTTTTCTTTGGAACGTTCGATTTGTTCACATTTTCGTTCTTCTAGTGACTTTCTAGGGATTGGGACCGGTTTTAGAAAAATAGATGGATACGCATGGGGTTTAAGTTTATAGAGAAAACAAGCTCAATAAGCACTGATTCAATTAGACCGCGCGTTACAATGTAATAATATAAACATGCACAAATCGACTGAAATTCAACGTTGCCAAATATACTGTTCCATGGCCCAAAGAAGGAAAAGGAAAATATTTACATAATTTTACATTTCATATCAAATTTATGTCATGTTTAATAAATAATTGTTGTTTTTTACAATTGTAAGTTAGTCGTAGAAAAAATATCGTATGCAACTCGCATTAAATGACTATTAAGAAACTCGAATTCATTACCCCTGCTGCTGTCATTAAATATTTGTCGCATTATATGCTATACCTAGACTGCAGTTGTTTATTTAATTTTATCATAGTAATTTTCTAAAGCTTGGACAGGATCGTTAATTTAAATATTATGTTGTGAGCAGTACTGGATATATGGTATAATCCTGAATATCGCTTAATTAATAGGGGTTGTATGAAATTAAAACAAAATGTTTGTTGTTGTTTACTTGACAACTACTGTCAATCGTAAATAATATTAGCGTTACCGTGAAAATTGAAATTATTATTTACAAAATTTATTATTAATTCTCAATGGAAACGAATAATTTTGATAGCAATTTTACCGAGCAATGTGTTCCTGTGGAACCGGTAATAATAAATATTGTTACAGCTTATTTTAATATTTTTCTAAACAACTTATATTATTATGTTTACCTAGATACAGAGTGATCAATACTTGTCTATGTTTTTTGAAGAAAATGGTTATAATAAGATAGACAAAACTAGTGTCGACATACAACACGATGAACCAATTGATTTGACTACATTTAGCTATGAATTTAGTAATGGTAATTCCCAACAGACCAATATTAAGCGCAGTTTGGATCCTTTGGTTAGTATAAAGAGCGTGTACCTACTGTTACTATTTCAACTTTTACAAGTGAAACTGGGTTTGAAAACCGCAAATTTCTTTAGCCTTGTATTTTGGTTGCACTCATTCTTTCCTTCACGGTATCATTCTTGTGTGCATTCAACGTAATCTAGCTTCAATTAATCTGTATTAAAGTAATAATAACCTACCAATAATCTTAAAATAATTCTTATAGATATTGCCATCAGTAAAGCTCAATGAGAATGAAAAAGTTCAATATTTTACAATTCCTAATAATAATTTTATAAGAAGAAAACGTGGGAAGCTATCAACAACTAGTCAAGTATGCAATTCCACATAGTCAACTTATTTTTATGTCTAGAATCTTATTCATTTTTATATTTCTTCGGATAGTAACGTTTGAAGATTAAAAATTATTAGAATTTCATATTGTTACATATCTTAATACCAACTGTTCCTGTTATATTACACAACCATCACTATCACTTACAAAATAAAAAACATGTGTTTAGGTTTCTTAGAGAAAGTTCAATTAGCTTCTTTAGATTTTCTTTTCAATTGTCTACAAGAGTTTTCTGGAATCTGCTATGCGGAATTAATTTGTTTAGTGATACTGATACAGCGCAGTTGTTTTAATGTAATTTCTAAAAATTAATTATGCTTTCCTATACTATGCATCCAAAAAAAGGTGTAGATTGATGCTGTATAGCTATGGTATGCTCTCATAATGAAAATTAAACTAATTCGTCATTAAACAATATGAAATTTTAATGGTGTTTAATTTTGGAACTTACGCAATATAAAGATTTACAGAATTATATAGTGTGTACATAAAATAAGGAATAAGCCATTATTCCACAAAAGAAAAGGTTTCCGGAAAAATCCTCGGACACATCAATTGTTGTTTAGTAAATGCGCACATCTTTTGACGTGTTAGCCGCATCTGTGATATCATCGCTGTTCCGGATATGACGTCATCAATATTTTTTTCAAAAGACAATCCATATTTGTGACAAATAATGAAAGAGCATCATTTTCACACACGGCAGAACTAAAAATTGGTCATCCGAAATCATAAAATTTTTGAGTAAATTATTGTTTAAATTTTATTTATTTTATTCAGTTCATTTAGCAAACTAATTAATTAATTATGTTTTTGTTTTATTTCAAGAGCATAATATCGTTCTACTCCACTTCAATATGAACTACTTCTTTAAAATGAATTAATTAAATTGTTGAAACCGAAGTCCTTCCTAAATTCGTAAAAGTCTCTAATTCGGATGGTACACTGCCGCATTTCCCATTTGATGTGTGAAGATATCTTTCCGAATAGATGGATAGGCAGGCAGGCAGTCGTGGTTCTATTGAATGACCTCTTTCTATGGGACAATTTAAAAAATGTTGTATACAAAAATAAGCTAGACAATATCAAGGAATTAAGAAATTTATTTACCGTCTAGGATACTGTCTGACTCAGGACGGACTTCAGTTTGAACACTTAATTAGTTTATTAAATGAACTGAATAAACTAAATAAAATTTTCTCATTTAACTTGACCAATTTTTGGTTCTGCCATGTGTTGAAAATGATGCTCTTTCATTGTGCCACTGCCAATTGACGTGTCCGAGGATTTTTCCGGAAACGTTTTCTTTTTGACACTGCACAGATCGACGATACATTCGTCTTGCATGGACCATCACCAGTTTTAACTGAGAATCGATATGAAGAAGTTTTAAACGCTGCTAAATCACTATTTTCGAAACGCACACGAACCCTATACCACTGGATGCATCCAAATGCTTCTAAACAACAGATTAAATCTCTTGTGGCAAATTCATGGGAATCATTACAACCCACGGAAAAGGAATTTTACATTGCCCAGGTATTATATAAATTATAAATAAATATAACATACCATCTAGTCAATATAAAAATGTATGTAATCAATAAAGGTAACTGAAAAGTTTGGACTGGTCCAGGGCAGTTTAATGGTGAATCCACAGTTAAGTAACATGAACAAAGTTTTACCAGTTGTACCGAAAACTATTCCACAATACAATGCGAAAGCTAAAGAGTTGCAGGAGGCAATTTCCAGTATTTCAATTGATAACACTGACAATCAGAATGGTATTGGTGATTATTTGATTAGAGATACGTTCTCTATGAATAGTTATTACCAAACGGATTTGATGAGAAGCGAAAAAAGTGTTAGGAAACGAGGTAAATATTGTTATGTGAACATTTATAGGTTTCCGTAGATGCTTTAAAATTCATAACCAGTAACCGGTTTGAAATTTAACAGAAAAACAATGAATAATACAAAACAGATTAAAAATAACAATTACCCAAGGCTTGGTGTGTAGCACAGAAATCTTATATTATTTATATATATATATATATATATATATATATAAACAAACAAAGATATTCAACTAAGTTGACAGAGTATAGTATATCACCGATATACAAAGAAAAATGAAATAAACTAACTTGTACGAATCAAAAAAATCTCGTGACACAAGCTGGATTTGAACCAACATCTCCCAATTGCCGGTCAGGTGTTTTAACCAATTAAACTATCGTGGCACATTTTTCTTTGTATATCGGTGATATACTATACTCTGTCAACTTAGTTGAATATCTTTGTTTGTTTATTTATTTCATTTTTCTTTGTATATCGGTGATATACTATACTCTGTCAACTTAGTTGAATATCTTTGTTTGTTTATTTATTTCATTTTTCATTTTTCTTTGTATATCGGTGATATACTATACTCTGTCAACTTAGTTGAATATCTTTGTTTGTTTATTTATATTTATTTGCGATGAGCAAAAGAGAAATAACGTTGCATTATGGCAGTGTGTAGTCTATGTTGCCTTTGAATTAAAAGGTCGAGGCGTAGCACAGCACATAGGAAGCAAGGCATGTACGAATTAAAGAAGTTTCATTCATGTGCCACGATAGTTTAATTGGTTAAAACACCTGACCGGCAATTGGGAGATGTTGGTTCAAATCCAGCTTGTGTCACGAGATTTTTTTGATTCGTACAAGTTAGTATATATATATATATATATATATATATACTCTAGAATGATAATCCCGTAGTACAAAAATGTAACCAAAAGTGTAGAGCTGTCCATAATGCGCATGATCACCAGTAACTTATTTTTCAACAGGACCGGCTTTGATTAAATGTAATATTACTGTTATAGGTATATTTAAAATTAAATTTTACCATTAACATTCAAATAAAAAAATGGAATAAAGGAATTTAAGAAATAAAAAATTACATTAAATATCTAAATACTTTATTGTCTAACAGGTACAACCCAATAATAATATATCTAAGCAGAAACGAGAAATAAGTAAAAATTCTAATACTGGAAAATATCTTAAGGACTTGAGCATTCTAATTATTTATTTTATTATTATATAATATTTGTTTGTTTATACAACCACCTTAGGCGTCTTAGCTGTCTACAGCCTTCAAAGAAGGGGTGCAAGAAACAGTGACTTCACAAATATTTTCCGTGTCCATGTAAACCACTTCCATATCATCCGTACTACTCGCAATAGTATTTTGTGACAAAACATGGTTGGTAGAACTTTTATTCTCAGCAATTTTATAGAGGATTCTACAATTAAGTATATTCCAGTTTAATAACAGAATTCAAACGAACTTTGTATACCTACACAACGTAGAAAATATATTCTTGACATACATATCATGCATTTTTGACAGACTGCTTTTAAGTAAACAGTGTCTTGATATCAAACGATAAAGAATTTAACTTCCACTCTCATTTACATAATCTCTTCTTTTCAACAAAAGTTTGGGAACTGCATCGTGTACGAGGGTCCTCTTGCCGTCTTCTCTACAAATGATATCTTCTACAGCTAAATGCTTACTGCATATGACATTCCCATCACATAAATTTTCTGTACTAGGATCCCAATGCCCGCATCCAAACATCATGTCTTTTTTTTTGTCAAGCTACAAATGAGTATCATGTCAATGGTATCATATTGACTCAAACTGAGACTGTTAGAAACCCGAAACAATAACTTACTGAAAATATTTAATACCAGGAATGACACCTTCATTTTTACACCACAACACTATACACCTCATTGTTTGTTAAATAAACGAACTAAAACTAAAATAACAAATATTAAAAACAATTTTAATCAGAAATAGGTATATCTATCAACAATTAAAATATACCACGAATAAAACCATAACTCAATTATAAAACCTATCTGAATTGTTGTGAAGCCGACTCTGACAGATATTCCCACTACGAGAAACGTCATTTGCGAAAACAGACGCTGTTGAGAAATCTCCTAAATTTAATAAGATTTGAAAAAAAATGTTTCGTTCATATTGCTGAAAACTAAACAATATGCAATTTTACCGATAACATTTAATTATTTGATTTTGTCAAGCAGTTTCGTATGACGCAACATATGGATTTATTTATAAAACAGATATGTCGCATAAATTCTGTAAGGCGAACGACAAAATAGTTTTAAATATGGCAGCTCTGTACTGAAAATAAGTTACTGAGGAGCATGCGTAGTTCGTGAAAACTCTACATACCCGTTACACTTTTTGGTATTCGGCTGGATTTAATTAGCATTCTAGAGTACATATATAATATAAGATTTCTATGGTGTGTAGTGGCTTCCGTTTTCGTTAGAGATGCGACTTCAGTTTTTATTATTATTTGTGTTTACAACTAAAAAACATAATATACTTCATACATTTCTGTTACGGAGCCCTATACAAATGTGAAAGACCGACTCGCTGTTAACATAATGTAATTCTTTTGTTATCTTATTGTTTCCATTTGTTGAGATGGCAACGATGATAAACCTAAATTATGAACATTTTACAGGAAGACCTTCAAAATCAGGCAATACTAGCACAACTATTAACAGTAGTACAAATAAAAGAAAACTGGAACAGTTTGAATTCATCGATTTAACAAACCAGGATTTCCAAGATGATCCGGAACTGAGTCAGGAACTCGCACAGTTTGCTAATATTATTAAAAATAAAATTAATTGATATCGTCTAAATACAATCTTATCTTGTTTGATGCAATGTTACAATAAATTATTTAAATTATCACTTACAAAAGAATTATTACTTAAACATTTAGCAGCATATTTTAGCCATTATCTATACAAACAAAAAAAAACTGTTCAGTTAGCATTACTAGTCTACTTCTTCTACAGTTGGTCCCTTGGCCCCAGTAGCACTACCCTGATGTAATTTCATCATGACTGGTGAACATTCTTTTTGTAATTCCTTTAATTTATCTTCAAATTCATCCTTTTCCGCTAATTGGTTATTATCTAGCCATTGGAGTGTTTGTGAACATTTTTCCTGTACTAATTTTTTTTCTTCTTCAGTTAATTTGCCTTCAGCAGCATTTTCTGCCGCCTGCTTAGCGCTAAATATGTATGTCTCTAATTGATTTCTAGCAGTTATACGTTCTTTTTGTTTTTCATCTTCGGCTGCATATTTTTCAGCATCCGCTAACATTTTATCGATGTCAGCTTTAGACAAACGACCTTTGTCATTAGTTATGGTAATTTTTTCCGATTTACCAGTGCTGGAGTCACGTGCAGATACGTTTAAAATTCCATTAGCGTCTAAATCGAAGGTGACTTCAATTTTTGGCACACCTCTTGGTGCTGGAGGTATTCCGGTTAAATTGAATGTACCCAAAAGATTGTTGTCTTTAGTCATAGCACGCTCACCTTCAAATACTTGAATTGTAACAGTGCTTTGATTATCGCTATATGTAGTGAACGTCTGTTGCTGTTTACATGGAATTCGTGAATTTCTTTCCACAATCTTTGTCATTACCCCACCAGCTGTTTCAATACCCAATGATAGTGGGGCTACATCAACAAGTAGTACATCTTGAATTTGAGAGGAAGTGTCTCCACTGAGAATTGCGGCTTGTACTGCAGCACCGTAGGCAACGGCTTCATCAGGATTGATAGACAGGTTGAGAGTTTTTCCACAGAAAAATTCCTGTAGCATTTTCTGAATTTTTGGGATACGTGTTGAGCCGCCAACGAGCACAACATCATGAATTTGACCTGAAATGCACACAAAGAATTCGTTAAAAACATTTTGCAAAACAAAGTAGGTAGGTAGGGAGGTTCAAAATGAGTGGATCGGCACCACCGAGGGTCTATTGTGGCACATAACTATTTATATTTCATCCAGCAGCTCAATCTTCTTAATGAAGTCAATTATTTTGCTGAGTCATCTTTCTTTTAGATTCGCTTGTAGAAGGGTTGCTCTATCAAATACTGCGAATCTACTTCTAGCCCACAAAGTAAGTGATATAAGAAAACTTCTTCATTCTATTGTCGCAGGAGTAAGTGAAAATCTTACATAATAAAACTGGTCTAATGACTTCTGTGAGACGATCGCGAAGTAAGATAACGGCCTTCTTATTTTGCTTATATAATATAAAAATAATAGCGTTTATTGTTCAACAGTACAAAACCCATTGCAGGACAAATCGAATAAATTTCTCAAAGCTGAACAGAACAAACATTAAAACTGTAAGTTTTATTGGCTTGTAATGCCTTACGATGATATGAGAGTTTTAACAAATAATAATATTATAACCAAAGATTAATCTACACAATAGATAGTCAGCTCAATGCATTAAAATCAGAACATCTCTAAGTATGCCTGCCACTACGTGGCGTAGACTAGCGTGTACAGCATAGAGCAGTATTGTCACAGCCAGAAACCGTTTTGTACTTTATTAATATCAGAAACAAAACGCAACGTATAACAATTATTTACATCATTTGCAACAGATATGCACCGGCAATGCTGTATTGTCAGAGAGAGAAATTGATGAAATTCTGTATTAATCTGGAGGGGATACGCAGGGAGGGTAGAAAAAAAAACAAGCGAATGTGGTGTGTGTCGTGCTGTTGCCAATTCGTCGGTAAGTCGGTAAAACATGATTGTATAGATATCTTTTGCAATTCACTTTTAGAATTTAAACGTCAAATTAATTGTTGTATTGAGTAGTACTCATAAGAGATCTTGAATTTATTATGAATTTGTTTATTTTACCTTAGGTACTGTCATGTATATATATATGTATATAAAAAAAAAAAAAAAAAAAAAAAAAAAAAAAAAAAAAAAAAAAAGAAACACACAGGGTGATTTATTACAAGTACAGTATTGAAATAAAAGCCTAATCTCTATGAATTAAATTTAATATAATAATATTTAATCCATGTCATACATGATCACTGGCGAACAATCGTTAAATGAAAAGCTTTTAGATAGAAACATACTTTTGATTAAATATTTCACATAGACAATGTGGCAAAGATGTAACAAGATTGTTGTAGATCTTATAATACCTATAATAAAAAAATTATCAGTGCTACCTATATTATATTAGGTATACCTATTATAATAGTCTGTCTCTTCTTCAGGTATAAGTTCCAGTTTATCGGTTTAGGTACTTAAATTTTACTTCTTTTTAATGTTTCTTCGGGTAAATAATAAGTTCGGTAGGAATAGGGCTTTGGGTATGAAACAAAAAAAGATAGAAAATAGAAATTTGATATAGGAGTAGTTCTAAGCATTTACAAGTTTGTGACGTGTAGCGATTTTCGATGCCGCCCCCGGAGGTATACATGAGGGCGGCGCAATGCCGTTTTAAATATCTCGTTTCGCTTTCTTGGAAAATAAAAAATTATAACTGATAACTGAAACTTAGTACTTAATACGTGGGCGTAAGAGGTAAGCTCACTTCACAGGTCTCTATTAATGAAAGAAAGTTAACATTTTGAGCATCTGCGTAAAATTAAATGTATCCGTTTGGTGGGTAGTTTTGTTTACAATAAGTCGGTGCCAAGCCCAAGCCCGAAACAAAATAAATCTATATTTACCTACTACCTATTTGGCATGGTACCGACTATTATGTGCATTGTTGTCTTTTGAATGATATTTGTATTTTGTTATTTTTCGTATTTTTTATTAGTTCTTTTGACAGCTCTGGTGTCATCAATACACCTGTATCCCGAATTGCGCCCTGTATATTTATACTATTATAGTAATTTCTTTTATTTTCGTCCATACACATTAATCTTTGCGTAGATAGGTATACGTATACCATATAATTTTATATTACCCGACAAAAAACACTGCTGCACAGTAGTACATATATGATACCTATAATATAAAAACAAACTCCCACCTCGTAGGGGAAAGTATACTCGTCCTTGTCTAACATTGCCCATATGATTATTTTATTTCAACACAATACATATAACGCCATCTACAATTTCCATGGTTGCATGTTTTTCTAATAGATGTAGCTCGTGTCGAGACAGTTTCAATTTTTGTTTTATTTCCCATATACGCTGACTATCTATTGTGTAGATTAATCTTTGTTATAACTATATAGTACTAACATATTCATACCTTTATCTAGTTTAGCATCTGTAAGAGACTTTTCTACTGGCTGTAATGTTGATCGAAACAAATCCATGCATAATTCTTCGAATCGGGCTCTAGTGATTTTGGAATAAAAATCAACCCCATCATGTAGTGCATCTATCTCCAAACTGGCTTCAGTACTGGAGGACAATGTGCGTTTTGCGCGTTCACACGCAGTTCGCAATCTACGCAAAGCTCGTATGTTTGAACTAAGATCTTTTCTGAACTTTCTCTTAAACTCTTCAACAAAATGATTTACAAGTCGATTATCAAAATCTTCACCGCCTAAATGCGTATCACCGGCTGTCGACTTCACTTGGAACAAAGAGCCTGTAAAAAATTGTATTTTCTTGTTATATTACATAAATAATATACAAAGATTTTTTGATAACATACCCTCATCGATCGATAATATGGATACATCAAAAGTTCCACCGCCCAAATCAAATATCAACACATTCTTCTCCCCTTTAAGGTTTTTGTCCAAACCGTATGCCAAAGCTGCCGCTGTCGGTTCATTAATGATTCTTAATACATTTAAACCGGCAATAACGCCTGCATCTTTCGTTGCTTGTCTTTGAGAATCATTGAAGTAGGCTGGTACAGTCACAACTGCATCATTAACCTGCGAATGTCCAAAATAAGTTTTAAAAACTTACGAGTATTAGTCGTTAAGGGTCAATTAAGTTCCTGTTTTTGAATCTCTTACTTTTCCACCGAGAAACGTTTCAGCAATCTCCTTCATTTTAGTCAATACCATTGAACTGATCTCTTCTGGTGCAAACACTTTCATTTCACCCTTATATTCGACTTGGATTTTTGGTTTACCTGCATCATTGATGACTTGGAATGGCCAATGTTTCATGTCTTCTTGGATTTTCTGATCGTCAAATTTACGTCCAATTAAACGTTTTGCATCGAATACAGTATTTTTGGGATTCATTGCAACCTACGATAATATAATACTAATTATGCATTATTCCTTTAGATGTATGGTGGCTTTTTTATACAGTGGAGAAAAACAAGTCGCAGTAAAGGTTGTAGTATCCCATACAACCATTTTTAAAATTCTCTCTCCACTGCGGGTCTAATGTTCTCGTGTGTTTTTGGAACTCTGTGGTGAAGATTGATAATAATGGTGTGCTGATGATCGTTACTGCAGACAAAACTTGTGTTCATCATTATAAACCTAGTCCAAGCAGGACTCATGGTGACCAATATTTTGGGAGCCAGAAGGATTCCTTTTGGTTGATTATAAACACACATAAAGGTACTGTTTCTATAACTGGAAGAGGAGGAAGAGGAAAACGGACGAAAGGCGTGTTTTTGGACGACAATGTTCCGGTACACAAGAGTCGTGTTGTACTGGCTACACAAAGTAGGCTTCGATATTATAAATCACCTTCTAGTCCAGACCTGGCGATTTATTATTTGTTCCCAAAAATAAAAAACACCCTGTTCTAGTAAAATTACGGTTAGAAATAATAATATTGGTGTTTATGAAAGAAATTCCATGACTCAATCGATTTTTTATTATGAAATCTATTTTTATGTCTGGCATTGATTCAAAACGAAAATTTGAAAATTCAGAGAGGGTATCTGTTCAGTATTTTAATATTAAGAATGTATTTTATTGCCTACACTAAATACAGTAATATCTTAAGTGTGTTCCAATTAGACGTATTTATTTATATAAACTATGTTGTAATGAAGGTAATTGCAATTTCTGTTAAAGGAATGATACAGAAAATTAAGTTCAACAAGTTTTGTTTGTTACCAAACAAGGCTTGATGAGACATGCTGAATCCATTATGACTTTAACAGTGCTGTTGCTTAAGTTGTTGGCACAAAAATAATTCCTATGTAGGTACGTACGGTTTATCAAATTTTTAAATATAACTGACTAAAAGAATATTATATATAAAAACGTCGTCCTCTATTTTGTATGATAATTTTGGTATCAACGAATGATTATGTAAAAAAAAAGAAAGCGTAGTGAAAATATATACAATGTGATCGAACATTAGCTACTAAGAACCGTATGCACCGATGAACATATTCTATCTGGATTACGTAAGCTTGATCAAATGCACCGTGCGTCGTCTGAAATAATCAGATTAGCTAATCGAAGTAAACCTATGGCTACATTGGAAAATACGTATTCTATTTTTTATTTGTCTTCTGCTCTGCTCTATCAAATAGTCCGCCGTCGCATGACAAAGGAGAGTTGTGAGAATAGTGTCGAATTTAATAGTGAAAAATTATTTTTGATGCGATTAATAGCAGATATATTTCGAGTTGTTCTTGAGAATAAAAAAACGGACCGATCAAGCATATTTACAAAAAAAATGTACACAACTTCACAATATAATTGCATAAGGCCTTAATAACTAGGCTTCAGTATAAAACATTTAATTGAATAAAGAATTCTTGTTGAACTAAGTAGACCTTGCCACTATATGTGGACACGGGAACTAGGCCTCAAAGGTTTCATTAACAATTCATTTTAAAATAATCATTAATGGGTCAATTTACTCAACCAATAAGCATAACGTTAGAATCTATGCAGACATTTGATTTTTCCAACAAGCAAATACTAGTTGGACAGATCTGAGTTCACTGGACAATTATATTCCGTCGATCTGAATGAATTGAAAATTCGCCAGATGTCGAAACGCCACAGATTCAGTTCAGCCTGCGAGTGTCAAATGACAATGCTGGTACTGAAGAAGCGCCAAACTTAAGTCATAAACTGACGACAGGGTTGGGGCAGGGATATTCTCAAAAAATTTAAGAGTTAGCTTAAGAAAAGCCCGCTTGGTATCACTAGATAGGAATAGGCTGATATCTACTTCCATCAATTATGGTACGTTGACTCATTAAATCCTTAAAATAATATGTGCAACAATAGCCGTAGCATTTTATGCTGTTGTTGTTGTTTTTAATTCCTTTGGTTGCGTATTCAAAGTGGGTTGAAGTTTTTCTGGTGTCAAATACATCAAATATTCAGACTGAAGAAAAATTACTGGAAGTGTTTGCAAGGATGGGTCTATTCAGCCTTTCGCCTTTCTCTTCAAGAGCATTTACAACATTTAAACATTTCGTATAACAATGAGTTATTGTAATAAGATAAAATATTTACAAGCACTGCAGGAAAGTTGGGATATTGTGGAAACATTTGGCATCTCTACATTCAATGTAGTGTTTCAAATTTGATGCAAATCGATTTAAGAATTTAGAAAATATTCGACAATTACTTTTTAATGCTATCGTTTAACTCGTTATCTCCTCAACAATATCAGTTTGGCAATGTGGGTTTGAATCACCCTATATAAAGATATTCAGATTTTTTTGTAGGTGTCTTACGCAATTAACAAATTAGACTTACTTGACTCTTAGCGGCATCCCCAATCAGTCTTTCGGTATCAGTAAATGCAACATAACTCGGGGTAGTCCTATTGCCCTGGTCATTGGCTATTATCTCGACTTTACCATGTTGCCATACACCGACACATGAGTATGTAGTACCGAGATCAATCCCAATTGATTTACCCATTATAATTTGTTAAATTAATATACAAAAAAATGCGTTATGTCGTCCGCACGATCACGTTTACGCACTAAGTGTGTATTTTCAGTAGGCTTGTCGGAGACTGAAATAGAACATCATGTTTTAATAAATCTCCCACTTATACGCAAATACCTACCTAAAACGCTTTGAAGTTGGTGGGTGTTTTACATAAATAACAAATATTATGCGAAAATCCGCAAAAGCCCAGCAAATATTGTTTTTTAAATCACTGATTAAAATAGAGTTATTTATTTACTCAGTTTGATTTAACCAATTGTAATCGTGTAAAAATATGCACAGAAACAAAAATATACATGGTATTCCATTTAGAGGGAGATTCCAAAGTTGATACTTTTTTTTATTTAACTGTGTATAGATTTCATTAAATTAAATTTTAAAATAACTTTGTCCAACCTGAAGGAGCTTGTCCGTCAAACGATTTTTGCCCACAAATTTATAAAAAATAAGTTGTCTGAACCTACCCTTACAACATACTTAGGTATGTTACTATTTCCGAATTGGGCAAATTATCATACGAATTTACTAATGAATTTTATAGACTCGATTACTTTATTTTGGTTTGAAAAATATTAAAACAAAACATTTTCAAAATTATTATTTATTTAGTTGCCTTTAGTTTTTTAGTACATTTCCTACGCCCCAAACAGGTTCATTGGTGAATTTAATAGAATCTGGTGCTGTGAAATGTTCAAAAATAACCAACTCATTTTCACCATCAGCGTTTAGAAGACTTGCAGGAATATAAAGTGTCATTTGCGGCCCAATCGCGAATGTCCTACCCAATACGAAACCATTCACAATAGCTATACCTTGGCTCCAATCTTGGACGTCCAAAAATGTGTCTCTTACTGGAGATGTTACAGTGAACTTTCCCTGAAAAATCAATTATGCCTCAGAGCTAGAGCCAGACAAATAAATTTGTAACGTCTAACCCTATATAAAGCTGGTATAGCAGTTCTACTAGTAATCGGGTGCCATCCACTGAGTTGCTTGTTCCAAGACCGCTTAAATTCCAATGGGACTATTTGCCAATTCTTTAGAACAACATTATCTAACAGAACATCATCAATCAATCCTTTATATTGTTTGAACTGACTTAATGCTCCATAATTGTTTCTACCCATATTGCCTACGACCAAGTCCAAAGTAGCATCTTGAAGGTCCTGTGTGGTCAACGTTAGAGTCGAGTTTTGTTTTTTCCAGTACCTGAAAGCTCAGTTGTTTTATTTAGCTATAAATATGCAATCATCTAGTTGAATAGTTTCACTAGTGCTTCGGCAAATCTTACTACCGAAAACTTCCAATTTCTTCGATAAAGACGTCACAATTACTAATGAAGGACGATCAAATATACAAACAAAATATTTATTGAAGAAAAACGTTACTATTTAGATTTGAACGAATTGTGGTTTGAACAAGATAGTGCAACTTGCCATACATCTCATGACACAAACAATTAAATTCGGAGACGAAAAGTTAAGTGATCATTTCAATATGATTTTTAGAAAAACGAAAGTAATTGTAAATATTCTAAAGGTATGTATTATTCACTTGATTGAAGTTTAAATGCATGAACGTTTTAAAACTGCTCTCCAGAAAAATCATTATTTTTTAGATACGCCTTTTCGTATGCTGAATGACGATATAACTCGACTATTGGACCTTTTCTTTGGATTTGGATGTCAAATCTGTGGATTACTCAAGGAACCAAACAAATAGTTTAGAACCCTCAAACCAAATTTATTCGTATGCGAATTTAATATAGAAAAAAGCACAGAATATTATTTCATTTTTTGATCATCTCATGGTAAACCTGAAACAAACTTCTGAAAAATGATCAAATGAGAAATATTTACCCAAAACCATTTATATCCTCTTTAGTAGATAACACTGGCGATACCAGTTGTCCATTGACCAATACTAGAACAATATCTCGTACATAACCCACAATTTTCAAAACAGCGTTTGCTTTGATATCAAGATTTGTTTGACGGTACACAATATACCCTTGACTTTGGCCTGCAAACAATAATAGAGTATTTCTAAAAAATCACAAATACGATATGTCAAGAATACAATATTAGGTCTGAAAGAACAATGGTTACATAATAACATCCCTATGCTAACAAATTAATAGATGCAAATTTACCTGATTCGTTATTTATATCTAAAAGCTCCATTGGAACTATGTCTTCACTCTTGATTTTCTCTGGATAACTGTCAATTATTTCCGATAATAGGATTTGTTCTTCAACCTAGAAAAAACAAATTGACTACTTGAATATTCCCTGTTAAATGAGCGAACAAATATTGTTAAATAGGTACTACCAGTAGAAAACGTTCCAGTTTTATAAAAAATATCATAATGTATTTACCTTAATGGTATTCAAAGCTACGGGCAAATCAACTTCGGGCACATCTGGCAAATCAGTTTGGATTGGATTGTATTTCTTAACTAATTCTTGAACGATTGCATACTTCTCGGTAAGATTTCCATATTCTGATATAGGAGCCACATAGTCGTAACTAAAATAAAATGAAGATAGAACGTTCTAAGCACGTAGACTATTGGCAGAAAGCTTCAAATAAACTTGATTTTAATTATCAATAGCTACCTAGATGTAATTGGTCTTAACCCCGAATTATCCATGTTTGGAGTATCGTCATTAGCACCATTTAAAAATCCGAAATTGGTACTTCCAACAAATATATACATATTAACTGAGGCTGGATACGACAAGATCTCTTCGTATGTTTGTCTAAAAGCTGACGGATCATTGCCAGCATGCTCATCACCAAATTTATCGTACCATCCTATAAGTTAAGTTCTCTGTTTATTGAAGTTTACAATATAAACCACTTTAACTTTGTCTATTTAAGTTATTTTTAATTTTGAGAAATGTCGAATAAAATTAGTTCAATAAGTGTGTTTGAAATGCAAAAATGAATATCAAAATTACTATTGTGATTATTTAACTCACCTGTCCAAAATTCCATAGTCATTGTTGGTTTATTTGTTTGTAATTTATCCAATTCTTGCAAATTCCATTTGGCCGAACCACCGAAATTGGCCGTCATCAATACCTCATTAGGTAATGCTCCCCTAGTACCAGCCGATGGCGGGTCGGAGGTATAGAGAAGTTCTACAACTCCGTTATCCAAGAATATCTATAGTAGCAGATTAGAAGTCATTTAATTGTACGAAAAGTATTTTCGGACTGAATTTATTTTGAATGTTTACCTGTTTTAGAGCATGCAAATAGTCCAGATCATTGTTACCAGTGTTGCCATATTCATTCTCAATTTGTAATGCTATTATTGGTCCGCCTTTGGTAAATTGTAAATCGACCAATAGTGGAAAGAGTTGTTCGAAATATCTTTTAACATACTTCAACCATAGCGAATCACTAGTTCGTATTTTGATATCCTTATCTCGGAGTAACCAACTTGGTAAACCTGTGAGCATAATATTTGAAGTGTAGTTCTAATGTCACGTCCACAATTGAAATCAAAACGCTCCTTTATTCAGACTTAGACCATATCCGAGACTATCGTCATAAATATATTGTGGCAATCGTCACAATTATTGTCCATCGACAAGTTAATTATTGAAAAATTGGTCGTCCAATAAGACTTCAAAACTAAAGCAGATATTTTTATAGCACTTGACATCATTTCAGAAGCAGAAAAGTAAATGTTTCTAGAAAAATACGGGACTGAAAAATGAATTTCAACCTACAAGAAGCACCCGCACAAAGCCTTCCTGGAATTGCAATTATCATTTGGGAATGAGCTAACACAAGAGGCATGATGCTGAAAATGAGAAACTTAGGTGAAACTTTTCAAATTACACTGCAGCTTCAGAGTCAGCTATACAAACAATATTTTGTAGCTGTGTATCTGGTTGTGGCTATAGCTGAGTATCGTCAGCCTAAAATAATGTTCAGATCAGTCTGCGCCAACCCAATGAAAATGAAGCGGACATTTTTCATACCCTAAACCATTGTCCCTCTTTGTAGGAAACTTTAGTTTTGTAAACTGAGAAAGAGAAGATATGAGCGTGAAACCAAGGAAAATCTCCAAACCTCAAAGTCAGGCTTATTATCGTTTTGTAACTTGATAAATGTACGTTGTACGTAGGCTCTATATTGAAGGCCTTTAAGACATTTCATTGGCTGTTATTTCTTATTGAAGTTACAAGAAAAAATAATTATTTTCACCTCCAAACTCCCATTCAGCACAAATATATGGTCCGGACCGAACCAAAGCAAACATATCCTCTTCTTGAACCAATTTTAAAAATTTAACGATATCCAATAATTCGGGATATTCAGAATTCTGACCACCAAAGTCGTAGACTCCTAAAAAATAAAATATTTTAATGGAATTATACTTAACATAAGAAATGGATTAGATATATCATTAGATTGTATCAGCATATTTATAATACCACTTGAACAAATAATAAATAACAATACTCTTAACTCACCAGAGTTGGGTTCATGTAAATTCCACGGAACATATGTTTCGACTGTATTGAGACCAGCTGCTCTCATTTTTCTCAGTCTGTCTCGCCATGAGTCCTGATGAACACGGAAATAGTGGAATGTTCCGCTCAGAATTGTTATATTTTTCCCATTGAGCAGAAAATACTTTTGATTAGCATTCAAACCACTAGTAATACCATCTTTAGTATAATAGTCGTACAGTTTTTCTGCACTTGACAATTTTATCACAAAAATAAGTGATAATGAGAAAATTAGAATTAACTTTAACATGTTTGCTGATCTACTAAACCCAACTGATTATTGCAGGGTTTTATATAAGGTACTTTACGAAACAAACAGTAGATAGATATATTATATTTCAAGTAGTACTTTATAACGATATGAACATTTATTTACAATAACAATAAACAGGTTACATAAGATGTTTAGTTAATTTGCATGTTGGGTTAATTCGCACCTGACTAAATTGTATTGAAAGTAGAACATTTTTGGATCAACAAGCAAATATGTCGAATTTGGTCGGGAAAACATCCTGTGGAAATTCAGCAAATATCATCACATTACCAAAAATTGACTGTTTGTTGTGGATTTCATGCTGGAGATGTCATTAGACCATAATACTTTTTTGGATAAAGATCTTCATGTCATGTGGTTTGAACAAAACAGGGTCACATGCCACAAAACTAGCCCGCTGAAAGTTTACACATCAAGATAGCCCGTGGAACCCTTTGGGATGGACAGGCCTGATGTAAAATATTTAAATAGTTCTGCATAATAAGATTTCACATACTGTATTTCTCGTAAAAAGTAGATCTTCAGTGATCGAATATGATAATTTTATTATTAACCTGCTGCAAAAAGGTACACTGTTTTGCGGACCAATTATAGTCTGTTTTCCATTACGCATATCAATTTATCAGATGCTGAGATCCTCGAATAGTGGAATGTCGTTAAGCAACTCAAGTTGTAAATATGGTTTGTCGCACCATTATCGAGCGGTTTCTCGTATTACTAATCCAATAGTTGTTTGTTTTTTTGATTGACTGATTATTATGATTGGGTTTAAAGGTTAAGCACCAGGTTTTTAATTATTCTTGGTAGAACTGTATGTGAACCGGATCTTGATTTGTCTACTATAAGGGCTTCATGTTTTTCCTCATTCATGCTTACCGAGTTAAGTACGTTGATTGCATGCTTTCGTCTTACAAATGTTGACGGAATTGGCAGGAGTACTTTTTGGAACGTTGAAACTCAATCTGATCTCTTAACTTGAATAACTATATTACTACAACTTTGATATGTTTCAAATTCGTATACTATTCATACTATGTATGAGTGCTATTAATTTCAAAACTCCCACTTTTTTGCGACAATGCGTACAGCGATACTATTTTATAGCCAACACTATTGACTATTGACAATGCTCAGTAAGCAGTACATGCCAGTATTCTCACTCTCTTCTTTTGTAAACGAAATGCTGCGATAGATGGAAATTTCCCCCACAAAGCAGTTCCATAACAAGGGTGAGAATGAAACATTAGCTTTGTTTTGGTTCGGACTCAGAACCGTTCTAGACAGTTAGCACAACATGTGATTTTCATAAGCAGTGTTTTGGTTTGTTTCGGAATCGTTCCAGAGCAGTTCTAGCGGTTCGCAGAAAAAGCAGGAATCGATTTCAGAACTGTATCCACAGTGTGTAATTTTTAGGTTATTGTTTATGTACTAATTGAGAATTGATGTTATTTTTATTTTACATAGATAATCTATTAAAAAAGTTTTTGTGTGTTTTAGATATGCAAATTCAGATCATTCCTGGTGAATTAAATCTGTAAAATACATTTCACATTAAACGTACACATATGCAAATAATATCGCTATTTATTACCGTCAACATATTCTTGGCTCTCCATAGCATACCAAAAATGCAAAAAAGTTACTAATAATTAGTGTAATTGGTAATATTTGATTATGATATAAATATGATAACACACTCATATAAAATTTGAAGGTTAAAAATGCCTAGTATCAAACATGTGTCAAAACAAAGCTATTAGTTTCCGAATCAAACAGAATATTATATGTCAAGTGGTACTTCATAAAGATTTGATAATTTATTTACAATAATAAATAACTTACATTAGATGTTTAGCTGACAATATTTTGTATCAATGTAAAATATTAAATAAATAATTGACGCTAATCCTGTATCACCCTGTATAATATATCCTTACAAAGTTTCATATATTTGATCTGTAGTAAAACGTACATCTTCAGTGGCATGGTAATGTTCGAATATGATAATTTCGTTGTTGCCCTTTTGTAAAAATGGTGCTGGTAAGTACAAACATTGTTGTGGTCCAATTCTAGCATATCGTCCCAATACAAACCCATTCACAATTACAATACCTTTTTTCCAATTGCGCATATCAATGTAGGTATCCTTTATAACGTCTTCATCATCAATATTGATTGCGAGATTACCTTAAATGAATAAAAATGCTATTTACGTTAAATAACATATTGTTCAAGACTTTTATTATTATTATTATCCTTTATTGCTTCAAGTCGCATTTCCACACAGAACTGTGATGCTCGAATAGGTAATGTGTGAACATTTATTTTGTAATTGTAACAATTTATTATGAGCAGAAATCTACCTTTATATAGTCCTGGACCAAAATCACTTGAAACAACATCTTGCCAAATCTCCAGACTATTAGTCCAATTCTTCTTGAATTCAAATGGAATATGAAACCAGTTCTTAATTCGCTGATTATCTATTACAACATCGCCCTGCCAAATGCCTTTGTATTGATAGTATTGCGTTAGTTTACCGTAACCTACTCGACCCCAATTTTCTACGACCAAGTCAATCGTAGCATTGCTGAGCGCTTCTTCGGTAAGTGTTAGTTTTGAATTAGCTAATCGCCAAAATCCAAATTTGTTTAGGTCACTGGATTTTTCGAGGATAGGAGATACCAGCTTCCCGTTGACTAGAACCTTAAAACAATAAGTAGTAAGACTTTCATCTCGAAATGTAGTGAGGAATTAGTGCTAGAAACTTGCTAGAACTACTGCAACAGTCTGGACTAAACTACAGTGCTGAGATGAAGAGGATATACTGATACGACTCTTTGAAGACCAATTTTACTTCTTTGTATGTAGTGGAATGAGAATGTACTAACAGAATCGTCATTTGAGGATGAAAATTACAGGGACCGTGTGCTTTATATTGATTGTCCTGACAATGTACAAATTACTGCTTTTAAATCCACTAGGGATAATTAAATATAATCCTATGTGTCACATGATAAACAGGACTAGAGAAAAATATACAACTAGGTATAAATGACCTTTGACGATGGCTATAAATATTATGGATCCAATGCAAACATTTTTTCGTGGCTCGATAATATTATCCCTGAATTAACGAAGTAGAATTTTGAATAATTTCATATGCATTAGTCCAAATCATTCAACTAGACCTATGTGTTAAGTGGATTTTAGAATGAAGTATTATTTACCAAAACAGTGTCAGAAATATGTCCTTCAATAGTCAAATTCGCATACGCTGCTAAATCCAGACCTTCTTTCCTATAAACAATATAACCATAACTTTGACCTAAATTGTTATGAATCGGCAACATTTCCATTGAGACTGCGTTTTCAATTTGAATTTTTACAGGTTCATTTTCAATGAGCTTTGCAAGAGGAATATACTGCGTCAAGAGAATGGTTTCGTAAGCCTGTCTTGGGATTAAAACTGGCGGATCTGGTAGCTGGGTTTTTGGTTGAGAATACTTTGCTAGCAAAATTTGTAGTAACCCATATTTTTCGGTATAGTCACCAGCCTCGGTAATCATACCATCGTAATCGTAACTGGTTGTATCTAAATGAGAAAATAACATTAGAAAAACACCGTGTATAGGGATTTGTTACGCTATTTACCTGGTTGCAAACCACTATTGTCATTGTAATCGTTATCTAAATTAGCACCAGCCATAAACCCAAAACTAGTCCCACCATGCATCATATACAAATTGAATGAGCCTGGATATTGTAAAATTTGCTCCAAATTCCATATGGTTGTTCTTGATTCTACAGTATGGTGGATCTCACTCCAGTGATCAAACCATCCGGGATAAAATTCCATCACCATTTTCGGTCGATTTGGTTGCAATTTTTGCAACTCACCAAACGAGGTGTTTGGACTGCCACCAAAATTGGCTGTAATGAGAAAATAGTCTGGTAAACTGCCCCCACTGCCATATGCCGTAACACCGTCTGCCGTGAATAACAATGATGTAATATTATTTTGAAGCATAAGCGTTCGTAAATCCCTTAAGTAAGTTTTGTCCGGGGTGAAGTTGGTTGTCGATAATGTACTTCCGTATTCATTCTCCACTTGAACAGCGATTATTGGACCACCAACAGTGAATTGTAGAGCAGCTAATATCGGTAGCAGTACGTTGAAAAACCTGTTTATAAAACAATAATATAAACATAGTTGTTTGCGATTATATTTTTTTAGAGAATAAAAACTGAGGCTCTGCCTTCGAAGGTGGTGCTCAACGCTATGCCAAGTACAGGTGTTCGTCTGATAAGTTCCCCTTCAGCTACCCCTCATGCCAGATTGGAGTGTTTATCAATTAATTTGGCACGACCTCTTTATTGACAAGGATCGACTTTAAAAGATTTTTATAAATATAATGACTTTAAAAAATAAGATATTAAGCTTGCCAATTCGAAGAGTGCAGTAAACAAATAAGCATTCCGTCTCCCGCGAAGATTTCCTTAAGTTGGGCTGGAATTCATGAAGCGTAACTCTTGAAAGTTTACGAAGGGCAATAGAGAAGAAGCGAAGATAAAGGTTATCAGCCTTTCTTTATGACGATGCGGCCGCACACATCAGCTCTAGCAAACGATCTTTTCAATGGGAAGTGTTTGATCACCCATCATAAAGCCTGAAGTTGGATTCTCCTGAGTTTTATGTCCTTGCTCACATGAAACAATGGTTAGGAAAAGAGTATTTTGGAACAGACAGCAAGTGGCAGGCCAGCGCATAAAAAAATTGTTGAATTGAGGCGGCTGTCTTTTATGACAAAGGTATTGGAAAATGAGCACCATTTTAAAACCACTGTTTACGTATGAGCATCGACTATGTAGAAGTAGATGAAAAGTGTAGCTCAATGATGCAAATTAAAGGTTTTTGAGTTTCACTCACCAATATATTTTTCTTCTTCAAAGTACAAAGAACTAATAATGTTAAAAAATGTAACTATATTTCAGGTTTTTAGCTACTAACCTTTTCACATGATTCATATATTTACTGTCCGAGGTTCTGAATTTGATATTATTTTCTCGTAGGAGCCAACTGGGAAACCCACCAAATTCCCACTCAGCACAAATGTATGGTCCCGGTCTCACTATTGCCAATAAATCTTCCTCTTTCGCAATTTTCAAAAATTCTTCAATATCCAGCAAATCCTGCATATCGGTGCCACCTTGACCAAAATCATACTTGCCTAAAAATATAAAATTAAGTAAGAGGTTTATATCAAGTTTTTTTTCTTATAATCGCCTTTTTGAATATTTTAGATTACTTAAGAAACACCCTGGAGATATATTTTTGCGTTATTACCATCCCTAGCAGAAAAATGCCCATCCTTAGTAGTATGAAGTATATTTTTTTTACTACATATTTAAACTTTAATTGAATTATTAGATTTTCACTTTAATGAAATTCATGACGATTCAGTTTTTTTGAATTATTCAACAATGACAGTTATAAAACCATAAACAAAAACTAATAACAGTAAAAATACAGGGGGTTTGATAAATAATCTAATTTCTAACACCCACTGCTAGCGACAATACGTTTGATGCCGGCGTAACAGTGTTTCCGAAAACGTCATAAGAGTTACAGTTATTCTATGCTATAATATCTACCATTATTATGATTCTTTATAATAAACACTCCCTAGGGAATTTATCAACATAGAAACTAAGTTTTATTCTCAATGACAAAATAAAAGTCGAATCTCCACAAAAATAAATTTAAGAGAAATTTATAATCAGCATCCAAACATGTTTCGCAACTTACACCAGAAAAATTTCTATTGTGGTCATTTTTATGGGAAAAATGTTGTTGTTTGAATTTATAAAACATTAAACAAAATAAGCAAAAACTAACATTATTATAAGACATAAGTAGGTACACCTTTATAAACAATGAAGTCGTTACCTGGTTCTGGCTCGTGCAAATTCCAGGGAACATACGTTTCTACGGTGTTAATACCAGCTGCTCTCATTTTCCGTAAACGATCACGCCACAACGCTTTTGGGGTGCGAAAATAGTGCATTGCACCGGAATAGAGGGTGATATTGCGTTCATTTAACGTAAAATAACTTTTATCTGCATTCAGTCCCGAAATTATACCACCTTGAGTGTAATATTGGTATAAAGTTGGTAAAGACGTGGTAATGTGACTATGTACTGCTGTCGACATAATTCTACAATTACTAAACACAGACTAATTTAGAATAACGTTATATTTGTTATTATTATTAAAGAATTTGAATTGTTGATTATTAAAATTAAAAAAAAATAAGTGTTCGTATTACAGATAAATATGCATTTTAACCAATAATTACAGGTAAATAAAGTTAATTAAATGTAACACAATTGTTGTAAAATTAGAATAACACTAAAATATTGCTGATGAACGATAAAATTTTATTGACCTTTTGACATTTTCATTAACAGATTAAATGTCTTTATTTTAAATATATCTACAAGTATTTTGTTTTGATCTATCGTTATAGGATGTCGCAAAGGAGGGGGTCTATCGGCTATCTCAGAACTCAAAATTATTTTCCAAATACTAATCACAATTGTAATTAAATTTTTAAATAATCATAATCATATTTAAAACGTCGACTCCATTCAATAATAATCATTCGTTAATATGGTCTATTTCGACAATTTTTTTTTAATTTTCCCGGTAATAGGGGATGCTAATCACTAAACTCCTGTAACCGTTGGTTATGGCTATGACCTTGGTCAACCCCTTTGCGATATGGACAAATTCGTCTGATTGAGGATTTTGAAAACCCAAATTCTCGCACTTGGTTATGATTCTGAAGCACGGATAAGAAGATGTCGACGAAAGTTGGACATGCAGGTAGTTCGATATGGTTTCCAAATGGTCGGAATGCAAATGACTTCAGAGTTCGTATAAAGCCTTATTTTATTTTATAAAATATACTCCTAAAAACTCCATTTATTTTGTTTTTAGACAGAAAACGGCCACCGGCATCTAAACGTAAATTTGAGTCATGATTTATCCAGATTGACTTGCCAATGTACAAATTTATTGTATGACTGAATGGTCAATAAAAGGAATTATTATTATATTATTCCTAGGGTTTCTATTTGTATTGAGTTAAAAAAAATATCATACGCTTAATCAAAAAAAATCTAACACATACCAATCCAATCAAGGCAAGTATAATTTCTTATATAACTAATAAGAAGTTTTTATAAAATTAACGGTATTAACAGTTGTTGCTGTCTGATGCAAAACAGGTAGGTTCCATTAAATTACAATAAATAATATCAAAAATATGTATCACCTTTATGGTAAATTTTGTTACTATATGTAAATGTGTAATAAATATACAAAACGTGTCGGTTGAATATGATAAGTTATCGAATCACGTAATTTTTATTGATACACACACCGGCAAAATTAGCCGAACGGTCTAAATTTAGTCTAAGTTTAACATCGATTTCTCTAGAGCCCTGTAAGATATTTAGATGATTTTTGCTTGACCCTTGGAGAACAAGTTGGAGCTATACCAATTGGTTCTTATGTCATATACAGTGACAATTTGCTAAGAAAAGAACAACAACAAAAATGAAATAAAAGTTATATTTCATGTCACTTCTTTTTTTTTTCTAGACATTTTGACGAAAAAAAATTTGTCTTCTTCAGGATTAAAATTAAATTTATTTAAAAAAATTGACTAAGTATATTTTTCAAAAGTTCATTTTCTTCGAAAATAGTCAACTTTAGAGCTTATCACCAAGAGTACCTTTTTTATGTAGAAAACATTGGTGGTTCAAATGGATATCTTAAAACCGCACCTTTTCCAGTGGCGTAGAAATTGGGGAAAAAAATACCCACTACCCGTTCAAAATCTTCACCAATTTTGAATTAAAAAAAAATTCTTGCACAAAATATAGTTATATAGTTTATTATGAGTAGAAAATGTTTACAAAATCTGTTTTCTGTACGATAAATGGTTCCGGAGATATTCGTAAAAAACAGTTTTTTGTTTTCAATATCTGTATCTCGAAAATGGTAGCTGTCCATGATTACACAATAAAACTCAATATACTCTAAGTTCAGCTACATTTTAATTGCATTAATCTATGTGTGATCGGTTTCGATCTCAAACACCATCATTAGACATAAAATTCATCAAACTAATATACCACGTAAGTACCTATAGAGAATAAGATACCTACGAGTTGTATTGTTTTGATGAATACCAAGTAGTACGAGAGTTGTTTGTAAAAATGTCAAATATATCAACAAAATTCTTACAAAAAAGTGGTTCTGGTTGTAATTTACATTTCTCAAAATCATCCACACTCAACGCGATTTAAATGCAGATACAGTTCTCCAAAATAATTATATTGGTAATCAGGAGATTACAAAAGGTGTACAAGAAATCTCAAAAAACCTATAAAACAAGTTTTATTGGGCGTTTACTCAAACTCCAAATATTTAAATAATTTTTATTAGATGGTTTTTAGATAGTAAAGATAATATATAAATATATTTATACGAGAAAAAATACCAAATAACTAATTATAAAAATAATATTATATACAGGGTAATTTATTATTATTTTTGAAGTATTACATGCATCCGCGTCATCACAACTTTGCACACAACCCCTGTAATACCTAAAACCAAAATATCATGTATATTTAAATAAAAAAATAAGTATACGTTATATCTCAAATTTTACATATCTATAGGTGCTTCGAATGTTGGTTTTTTTAATTTTATAATTAAAATATGTATACAAAAAAATGTATAAGTAGAGACAAAGGATAACATGCTGCATTTTGCCTTCTCATATAAAATTTGAGACACAATTATCGATAGAAAATGTGAAAATGTTAGGTACTTATTTGAATAGAAAAATCCACCACAATGCGACATTCTTACTAGTTCCGTGTCTGTTGTTAAAGTACCACTATCCAATGCGCACCCTCTCAATGTTAACGTGTTTTCATTTTCATCTAAAAAAATATTCATTATCAATTTCAAGCAGTGTTTTTTGACTATTCAATGGACAAGTAAAAGGGGGGCTTGAGGAGGCTTAGCCCCCCCAAATTATAAATTAGCCCCGCTCAAAATCGAAGTGAAAGAGAGAAAATTATTGCTTTCGTAAATATTGTTTTGTGACGAGCTTATGAGTTTTTCTTTTAATGTTTTTTCTATTAATATTTTTTTCAATAATGAATATATCATTTTGTTTAAAAGTATGCATTTGAGGGTTGTAGAGTTGGCCCATTTTTGAGATGTCGGTTAGGTACGAGAATTTGTTTTTTTGCAAGTACATGCATAATTTAGGTGCAAATTCCACCAAAATAAGGGAGAAAATACACATATCAGTGCAAAACCCGGGTTGGCCAAAGACGTTTATTTGCAAACCTCGCCCAGTCCGTCTTGCCCAATTGCGAAACGCTGGACTGTCACGTGATTTTGGGCAACGGTTTTCACTACCTGACCAAATTGAACCTGTCATAATAAGCGTTGATTGAAATATTTAATAAGATTCGGAACGCTGGTATCTTTTTCGTGCTTTGCTCAACTGCACTAGCGCATCTGTGAACGGGCAAACTAAGTTCTTATTCAAGATGCCTGACTGACACAACTGTATCGATCGATCTACGACACTGAAAGTTGGATATTGCGGTACAATAGCCAACAGATGGCATAGCGGCGTTCTACCCCATTCGTTCATTTCGTTAATGAGACGTTGCCGTGAGTAGATTTTTTTCTTTTATTCTCTAAAGATTCTCTAAAGATTCTCTAGATTCCTTGACTACTTTTATTAAAAATATCGTTGACTGAAATATTTTCTTTTAATAAATGAGATAATATATTTAATATACAATTTCATGCTTAATTTATAAACGATATGATATTAAATAATATACAAGGGTTTTAAAAGAAATAAATGACTAGGGAAGTAGGGTTCAAGTCATTCTAGACGAGGAAGTAGTCGTGCGGCCCAACGAATCCTTGGTTTTCAATAAAAATTATGGAGCGGATCGAATCATGAGTTTAAAGAGACCAACACACAAATTTTGTTTATTAATTAGTTGCCTACTAAAAAAATTTGGAGATTTATTTGACACATATAAATTAAAAAATGGGTTGGTAGAAAATGTAAAACATGACTTAATTTTAGTTATACGGGAACATGACCAGGAGAGGGGTAAGGCGAGCATAGCGGGGCGCATTGTCCTTACCCCGCAAGCGACGACCCCCTCTCGTCCGGCGTTGCGTATCTTATTAAATATTTCAATCAACGTAATAAGTGATAAATAGCCAGCCCACAGTGTTTTCAACTTGTTGGAGACACACTATAGCAGAAAAACCTGACCTGAAATTTTATAAGGATGCGATAACGTTCTCTCTAAATACTGATGAGGGAACTACTGACAAATGAGTTAATTATGTAGAGAATTTCCTCAGAAAGAAGCAACTGGAATGTGAATCCTTTTCTGTGTTAAAAAAAATGTTTTTTTAGTTTCTTTATCTCAACACAAATTTTGATATTTATATTTCATAATACTTGTAATAATTATGTTATTTTATATAAGAACAAATAATAAAATATCTTTATTATAGGTCTTAACCACGCAAAATCCGACCATGTCCAAATATAAAAACGGTTTTTTGTAAAATCTTCGGCTCAAAAATATTTTGCTCTTCTAATAAAACACTGTATTATATTTAAACTAAATCAAACATAAAATTACAGTGCCGTAACCGCCCCTTTGGTACATCCTGGTGATGGTTGTACATATGCAAGTGAGCTTTTTCAACACTTTTATCTTCAGGCTCACCTACTCCTGTTATTTTGATACAAGATGTTGCAGGAAACAGTCCATCCCTGCCTTTTCGCCCGCCCATACATGGCGATTCGTAAATTTCTTTAGTAAAATTGTTATGAAACGGGTCCTCGCACGGTTTATAGTCACCATTTATAGATATGCATTTAAAACAGTCTATACATTCAACTGGAAGGAAATATTAGGTAATTATTATTATGTACCACCTATTTTATGAATAAATTTTATATTTCTATAACTGTTATTTACCTTTATGTAATTGTTGCAATATCACCACAATAACTAAAAAATTCAGATGACTAACAATTTGACTGTACATGGTTGGGTCTATGGTATATGCAGGAAATTTATTGATTTTTTTTCTAACTTTGGAGTAATCGATAAGTTATGAAAGTTCAGTATCGTCCATCTACATACTTATGTATAGTTGGTTGCATATGAAGTCCGCTGTCTTCTAACCCTTTTTGCAGTTATTTTTGGCTTCTTGTAATTATGATTACGACACGTTATCCATTGTAATTTTTCTTGATATATGACTGCAAATAAACTGTTTATTATTATTATTGTTAAAAATTAAACAAGTCTTAACAATAAAACTAATAATTGATATTATAGAAAATAATGTTTTAAATTAAAAAAAGTTTACGGTAGTTTGGGTATTAATTCATAATGATGAAGATTTGAGATATTAGGAGTATGTACCTTGTTTTTGTTTGAAGATAATTTTATCATTTTACAAGTCCCTACAATATAATGGGTGATTTTTTAGCAACTTCTTTTTGCCAACACTGTTTTGGCAGCTCAGCTGTTACTACGACTATGAATAGTTACAAACGAGCAACGCTTGCAGATTATTGAATTTTATTATCCAAATTCATGCTTGGTTAATAAAGTGCATCGTGCCCTTCTTCCATTTTATAGTCAGTTTGGGCAACCTTTTGAGGTGGCTATTCGGGATCTTTAAACCACCATACGTAGAGTGTGGACAGAGGAAAATATTGCAGCTGTATCCGCCAGTGTTGCTGGTGACCGTGAATTATCTATTTAGCGCCGTTCGCAGCAATTGGACCTGTTTCTCCATTACCCGAATTCCCTGGCGCATAATGTAACAAGACTTTAAGTTATGTTGGAAATTTGCTTCACACTACCATGCTTTCACCTTTCGTTCATCAACAACTCATCGGTAGTGATGGGCAGGCAATGTGATTCAAAATTTACGAACCAAAAAACATAACGCTGCCATTTTTGAAGTCGATAGCGCAAGAAACACGATAATACTGGTAAAAAACCAAATAAAATAACAACTTTGACCACCCTGTATTTCAATCTGTTCCTGTCAATCATCATTATTTGGCCCATAGTATCTTCAGTTAACAGTTGTCCCATTGTATAAATTTTAAATCAAAACTATGTTAAATTATTTAATGATTTAAAAATGTTTTCTTTCTACTAAGTTTGTATATAGAAAAAAAATTGGTTGTGTCGCCCCAAAACTTTCCCGACAAGATAGAATCAAAAATATATGACCTGCGTAACGAAACAGAATTTTAATAATTATTATAATTGTATTATTTTAATTATTTGCAATAAACTAACGTAACACACTACTATTTTACTCAAAAATTAGAGAGAAAAAATATTGACACAGCTGGGATTCGAACCTAGAACCTTCCGCATGCGAAGCGCACCCTCTATCAATGACGCCAAAAACCCTTTAACTAATTACTTTATTATATTCTATCAAGAGTTATAGGTTCCAACTACATAACAAGTGAAATTTTAAACGCAATTTTCTCGAGAAGTATGAAGGAAAATATCAAAAGTAACTTATCGCTGTAAAGCAGATACAAAATGCCTCGACCTCTACTGCTACTTGAAAATTTGAAGGTTGTCCACCCCTATCACAGGGCTAAAGAGATTTCAACCAAAAACTAATGGATTCTTCCTAGGACTATATTGCCAAATAATTCAAATGGCCCTGGTAAGTTAGCATAGCGTGACATGCAAATTTCGGCAAACAATCGATAGCATTTATTATGCGAATATACCCGGTAAACATATATGTCGCCGCCAACTGCGATTTGGCTTCCTATCAAAAGAGTGGAGGGTAGGTCCGCAGTATGAGGGGTGCGCTCGGGGGCTGCAGACCATCTGCGATCGATTTTATTATACGCTGTGTCGTGTCGTTTGTTCCGTTTTAGCCCCACCGATATTCCATTTAAAATTATTATTTCAAGACTAAGTACAACATATTTAAGTATTAAATTACACAAGAAGTATACCTACAGATATAAAGGCATTAATATTGGAACAAATAATATTAAAATTAATGTTTTAATGATGATATATCACATGCACGGATTTCGGTTGTGAATTTTGATACTAAAAACAAAACAAAAAAGTTATAAGCTTTATCAACAAATTGAACAACCCGATCATCGGGTCGAGGTAATTTTAGAGTTATTTCTAATTACTTTATTTCCACTAAAATGTCAATTACTTTAGCAATGGAAGAAGAAGTTTTAACAGAAGGAAAAAATTTTCGATTGGTATCAGAGTGTGAACTACCAGAAATAGTTGAATTTCTTGCAAAATTTCTACCAGATTCTATAAAAGTAAGTGCAAAAATAATACAGTATTAATTAACTTACGTTAAATTTGTTCTAAAACAGTTGAGATCCTCTTAGCATTATGTCAACTATAGCGTAATGTGACGACTGTTCTATTTTTAATGAGAAATGAAGATACAAAGGGGATATTTCATATCCTAAGGCCAGTTAAACCAAATTAAAAATAAAATTAGATAAGTAATGTGTTGAATATTCAAAAACAAAGATTTATTAGATAAACCAAGCTAACGTTCTTTCTTCTTCGAACAAGCATCACAATTTACATCTAGCATCTAGCCCTTGTATCGAACGAAAACTTGATGTGTCTATGGCCTTCACCCTACATCGTGCAATATACATGCAATTTTTAGCAAACATACCTTTGAAACAATTGCCTTTAAATCAGATAAAATTTATTTATTGTGATATTATTGACACGCAAACTTAATTAAACATAAATTATTATTTTGTAAACTTAAAAGAAAACATTTCCTTCTCTATCTCTACTGTCTGTCAAACACTGTAGGTACATTCACTAAACAGTGTGTGACAATCAACCTCTCGTTGCGTTATACAGGGTGGATAGATGAGATAAGGTAGAGCCAAAACGGTAACAAATAAAAGAAAACTAAGTGACACATAAGGTTCTATTTTTTGAGTTCGGTTAAATACCGCAATCAGATCAAGACTAACTATACTAATTTCTTTCTTTCTTTTATTTCATTTTTGCCATTTTAGTTTTAATAAAGGTTTACGAGGTCTGTTCAAAAAGTACCCGGAATTCTCATTTTTCTAAAAAAATATTTATTTATTCGTCTACATCTATATGGTCCCCTTCAAAGTAATCCCCCCTAGATATAATACACTTATGCCAGCGTTTTTTCCAGTCTTCGAAACACCCTTGATAGTCACTTTTTGTAATGCTCTGTAGCACTCTCAGCGATTCTGCCTTTATCTCTTCAATCGATGAAAAACGCTGTCCTTTCATGGGTCTCTTCAACTTTGGGAACAGGAAAAAATCACACGGAGCGATATCTGGTGAATAAGGAGGTTGGGGCATGATTAAAGTCTTGTTTTTAGCCAAAAAATCACGAATAAGCAACGATGAATGAGCAGGTGCGTTATCGTGGTGCAAAACCCATGAATTGTTTTTCCATAAATCGGGGCGTTTTTTTCGAATTGCTTCACGCAAACGTCGCATTACTTCAAGGTAATACTCCTTATTGACGGTTTGACCTTTTGGCAAGAATTCTTTATGCACTATGCCATTATAATCGAAGAAAACAGTAAGCAAAACCTTGACATTTGATCGAACTTGACGTGCTTTTTTCACTCTTGGTGACGTTGAGTACTTCCACGTGGACGATTGTGCTTTTGTTTCGACATCATAACCGTACACCCATGTTTCATCACCAGTTATGACCCTTTCAAGTAAATATGGATCGTCGTTGACGTCGTTTAACAGCTCCTGAGCGATGGTAATGCGTTTGTTTTTTTGATCAAAATTCAGCAGTTTTGGAACGAATTTTGCTGCCACTCGTTTCATGCCCAAAACCTTTGAAAAAATATGATGGCATGAGCCAACTGATATGCCAACTTCATCAGCAACTTCTCTAATTGTGATTCGGCGATCATCCATAATCATTTTTTCCACTTTTCCCACATATTCATCGATTATTGACGTGCTGGGTCGACCGGAGCGTTCGTCATCTTCAACGTCTTCGCGGCCATCTTGGAAACGCTTATACCACTCGTAAACACTTGTTTTTTTCATAGCAGACTCACCGTAGGCTCTCTGTAACATTTCGCACACTTGGTTACACTTTATTTCATTTTTCACGCAAAATTTAATACAAATTCTTTGACTCTTCAATTCTTCCATTGTTTAAACTAACAAAAATCGCCGAGCTCAAAAAATTTTGACCACCGGACTCTCCAGACGCGCGCAAATCAAAAATTCCGGGAACTTTTTGAACAGACCTCGTATATTTTATATACATATACTTAACTAATAACCCACAAATATCGTGCCGATAACTCATTCATTTTGACTGGGTTTTATAGGAATATTTCATATGGATTTGTAAACAGAAACAAAATTGGAAACAAGCAATGAAATAATATACATAGTCTCCCATTGAAATACAACCAAAGTTGACAATAACATGGTTTCTAAGCACGTCAACCTATTCTTTTTAGTTAGCCATGATTTTTTCACAATGTCTGGGTTCCAGGCCAAAGTTCTGTGTGCTCAGGAGCACTGTGCGTGAAGGTCAATACAATTTTTGTCTAATAGTCGTAAAGACTCCGAAGCTCATCAAGATCCACACCAAGAACAGTTTGGAATTGTCAAAACAGACTCCATAATATCGGTAGAAACAATAATCTCTCTGGATCCCTGGCCGCTCTGGTTAAAAGGGGAATGAAATGGCCGCCTCTCTGGCTCTGCTGAAGAAGAACTTATCGGACCAGAACCCGCAAACAGGCATATCGTTTAGTACCGCTAAATACATACTTAATACCTGGATGACGACAAAAGTTCAGAGCTTTTGGCAAAATTATCCAGATATAGTACATTCGAAAGAGTTGATTAAGCCATCAAAATAAAGGGTCAGGGAGATTCCGAGTGCCGATTGTTCTGTTCTTGCCCAGCGCAATATTTAGTGAAGTAACCCTTCTACTAACGACTTTAAACGAAAGCTCACCAGCAAAATAATCGACTCCATTAAGAAGATTGGGCTGCTGGGGAAATATAAATAGATATGAGCCCCAATAGACCCTCGGTGGTCGCAGTGGAGGGTCCAAACAAACAAAACTTTCACTTAGTTTTCCTTATCTATAACCGTTCTGGCCCAATGACCCAAACATCGCGGCAATTGGAATTGACGGAAATGTTGCACAATTAATTAGAAAGAATTTTCCGAAAATGTAAATTCATTTGAAAAGCATAATAACACTCCATCTACCATCATGGAATATTGTACCTTAACTGTTTTTGCTCAAATCCTTGAAAAATTATAAATTACACTATTTGTGGAAGAACAAGTCATGGGTTGTCCGTCCAACAATCCTACGCGCCATCTGCCACTGCACTGTATGCGTAAGCGTTGAAGCGCCATGTAACAATGTTGCATTAAGCATTGTAGGAATAGAGGGATAAATTCAGAATAAAATATTTTACACCAATACCCTCGTTAGCTCATAGCCTCGTATTCTCATTAATATTGCAGAACCTTTGTAACACAAAAGAAGCCCTACTTTTTCTCAACTAAAACTAATTAAGGATCGCAAATTTGTTGTATATTATGCTAATAATTAAGAGAAAATAATTGAATAGTTGTATATATCGAAAAGGAAATTACTACCTTTACATAATTAAACAGTTTATTTTATTTCCAACTGAGGAATTGGCTTCTAGAGACGAATTCGTTTACTCTTCTTGTTGGCTACACGGAAAAAACAAATCTTCAAGTAAGAGTCGTATCCTTAGATAAATATTTGGAGCAAGTATAATAATGCTTCAGTTAAGTTAAATCAACACACAATTTAAATATTTATGTACTATTGAATGTAAGTTGGGTATTTATTTGATTTAAAATTACCTTATAATTAGAATAAGTAAAGCCGGTGAGATATATTGAAGAATTATAGTTTTTTCCGTGTATGTTGTCAGATCAGTAGACCCAAAGTATGGGTAAAAAAACTTCAATGCAAAAGGAGTATCGGTGTGCGTTGGCTGATTGTGAAGCCTAAGTGTTATGTCTCCGTGATTTATGTTGAGAGCAAGGACAGTAAAGCCCCAAATTGGGCAAACTTTACCTAAACAATAAATGTATTTATTTAAGTCTAATTAATTGTCAAATATTTCTTATTGTAGTTTCATCAGACGTTGAAAACATATTTGAGCGACAGAGTGTGGGACTTCCATTTCTACATAGCGAAAACTTGGCCTGATCACGCTGTTATCTTGCATTTTCCAGGCATGACTCGCACGGTATTATCTAGTTGCAACATACAGGGTGTGTCACGAGTAGTTTTACAATGTAAAATACTAAAAATACCTAACTTTCGTGACACAACCTGTAGATAGTTGTTAATAGTATAGGCAGATACTTTTTATTTCTGAATATTATAACGTTAAGCAGTCTACCTAATATCATGTAATGCTAAATAGTTTTTAACTTAAAATCGTCTTAATTTTGAATATTATGAAGATCGTTTTTTGTATGTATTCTATATATTTGCTAATGTACTGAAACGGCTGATAATGAAAACTGATATTTACGAAACATGTCCCCGTTAAAGAAAGTTTAAAATGAGTTTTAAATTTGTGAAGATAGATTTCGAGTTTGGTATTTCCAGATTATTTTCTTCAGTATAAGCATGAATTAGTACTAATTAGAAAACCGCAAAATGGAGATTAAATAGATTATTTCAATTATATCCATTAAATATTATACAAATCATTTTTAACAACTAATGAAATAAATCCATAAATGAACATGTATTTAAAATGTCTGTTACAAATTTATTTTTTAAAGGAGAATGGAAAACTATATGAAAGCTTTAGTGTATTTTGTCCATGTGACCAATTAGAGAATTTGGATCTTCTTGCTGATGAAGATGTATTGTTAGATTGGACAAAACCGATATATTTCAATTTTACACATTCGAAAATTATGGAGCGAATTGACGAATTTTACAAGGATATTGGAACTATTGATAAATTATATGGGGACATTTATGTTCTAACTGAGAAAAATGAAGATATCTGCGAACAAACTGAAACGTAAGTTTGCTCCATCACTACTTACATAAGATATAGGGTGTAATTTGATGAAGATACAAAGATTTTTAGTAATATTTTCTATTCCAGAAAAAGTTTAAATTCTATGAGAAAAGTATAGAGCTCTCGGTATCCCCTCACGTTTGTTATAAAGGTCACAATTTCGTGGTCCAAACACCTGTTAAACTAACGAATAATGGCATATGTAATTATTATTCTAAAACTATGCTGGCACAGATCTATTAGTTGTGGTCCTCTTGTGTCAAAATGTATCCCCAGACGTCTTCTAATTAAAGAGATACATGATATAACTTGTGATAGTCTTTTTGTGCGAAGGCAATGTTATTCTGAAAAAAAGCTTCTAGTTTGATAAGTTTACGCAGTACGAAATGAAGAAATTATTGATGAAAAATAATAATGACATTATGACACTCTTGTTTTAATAACGCCATTGAATCATAAAGAATACAGACTAAGACGGCATAAAACTAAAGAAGACTATTTTTTACAAAAATATTTTACTTAAATAACATTACGTATTTAATTATTTTTAGATGTAAACGTGAGTTATTTAAATATTCCTCAGTTTAACGGGGTTATTCATTCATCCTCAATCATATGGACTGACTAACACTTAGGATTGTTTCAGGACATGCGCAGAATCGGCGGAGATGTTGCAGCTGCGACCCGAGCACGCCCAAACCATACACGACTTATATCCGGCCAATCACATGGAGTGCGTCGAAATATTTGAAAAGTTAATTACAACGTTGCCATGTTACGGTATTTTCTCTGCTGATGGTGATTTGGCCGCATGGATGGTGCAATCATACTATGGCGCCATGTTCTCAATGCAAACCAAACCGGCATATCGACGTAAAGGTTATGGAATGATATTGGCCAAACAATTATCCAAAATGGTAAATATTAAGTTAAAGTCCAATCCAAAATAAAATGCTGATTAAACTCGTTGTACCAGCGTTTCACGGTCACAAAGGATGGGGCTCAGAAAAATTAATTTATTTTTTTTATAAGTCTAACATAACTACGATTGGCTAATTTAACATTAACATTTAAAAATATGTATAATTGACACGAGTAATCAAATTCGTCCACTGAACAAAATAAGTATGGTAAAGGATCACCATTCTTCTAGGTGCAGGCAAGAGGATACATGCCTTTCGTGGTAATCCGTCCAGAAAATGACGCCTCCAAAGGCTTGTATTCCAAATTGGGGTTTAGGAAGCAATTTCAAACTGTCAGAGCAATTCTAAGACCACACGAAATGAGTAGCGACGCGCAAGGTGGTGGGGACAATGATGGCGGCGGTGGAGGTGGTGGAGAAACTGCAACAGAACAACAAAATGGAGAAAAGGAGCAGTAAAGTGTTGTGTTAATTTAATACCTTTCTTCCTAAAACAAAATTTTGCTGAAATTTAAAATAAATACCTACTAATTCCGCACATCATTTTATATTGTTTAAACATAGCTGATAAATAACGAGAGGTTCTAGCTTGATAGTGATATTTCTGAAAAAAAAAAGAATACCTATGCCTACGCAGTTGCTAGAAACAATTTATATTTTATCTATACCACTTAAGCATCACAGACTGAATAAACAAAAAACAAATACAAAAGTTGTTCCAATTGATATTATACAAACAATAATACTTCAAAATTATTGATAATTCGGCATGATCTTATTCTCGTGTACATTAATGAAATTTACTTACACAATGAAAATGCACATAATGAGTGATTCGGGTTTTAACAATAATTTTGAAGTAGGGTTGGGTTGGGTTTCGCTATTTTTTAAAAATTGATTTGCTTAAGTTAAAAATCACACGGCAAAATGAAAAATTGATTTGAACCGCAAAATTTTAAATACAGACATAATAGGGATTTATAACAAAAAAAAATAATAAAAATGGCTGTGAAGATTAGTAAAATAAAAAAAAAACTAATTAATAATTAAACATTTTTAGTTTCATTTTGATTATTTTCATAAGTTAATTTTTTTTTTAGTGATACACAGTGTTAGACCAAAAGACTCTGCGGCATGAACATTAGAGCATAGGATATTAGAATGAAAGCAAGATATAATTAAAATAATTGTTTCACAATATGCACTGTTACTTTGGTCTCTCATATCCATCGAAAAATTAAACGCGGCTGCTATATACACTGTGTCCACGTTAAGGACTTACCACCCTTGTAACTTTTTTATCTTTTGACAGATTTTGATAAACCTTTTTTTGCTAGATATGTAATCAAAATGTGCATTAAACTAGTGGGTAACCTACAACCACTTTTATTGGCATAAATTACAGAAATAGTTATTAGGGATTTTTCTAGAAAAAAACGATGACGGATTCATATTTAGAATGCCCTACAACCCAATTGTATCAATTCATTAATGAAAGACAACTCAAATTATTTTTCTTTCCGTAGCAAATGCTAACCAATTCCCTGACGTTTTTAAATATTAATTTTTTTTTTTTTTTTTTTGATGACAGTTAATAATACACAAGGTGATCAATAATACAAATACAAGATCAATAATTAAATATTCTTAACAGATACTATTAGGAGAAGGTCCTTAATATACTGATACCATCTTCGCTTGCTTTCATTCTTGTACCTTATACCAACGCAATTTAAAAATTATATTCCAATAGATACTTATTTGAAACGCAATTATACTAATATTTATGTTACTTTAAACATACCTACACCACCGCACTTTGTTTAATAGATTCTCTTCAAAATGGGCTGTGATATGTAAAAATTTTAAATTGTTTTGAACCAACAAAACGAAATAAACGATATTTTTTAACAATAAATTGTGGTTCAGATCAATACTTCCATTTTACAGCTATGTTTCAAAAATACAAACCTATGAATCTCAATAATATTCTACGAAATTATTTCACAGGCATATAAACATTAGTTTCATAAATTAAAATAATATTTTGAATTTGAATTTGGAAAATTCTAAATAACCATGACGTTTTTCTCAATGAAACAAAGTACTGGTATACCTGTGGAATATACTAAACCTTAGGATAGAAATACTACCTAAAAAATAATCTAGTGAGTTGAAATTTCTTGAAAAACTTGCTGCTTCTTGTACTCTCAATAACATTTTAATATACACTTCCAGCCCATGTAATTTAATTACAGTTTCAGAGACAAAATAAAGTAAATAAAAACAAACAATAACAAAGTATAGTTTTTTTTTGTTAATTATTAATTAAAAAGTAAACAAATGTAACAGTTTAGAAAAACAATATTTTTATCTTGCTTTAACTACGATTTTATTTTATATACTTAGCTATTTTTTTAGAATAATAACTTATGTTCCTTATATTTATATAAGTAATTATTAAAAATATAATTATAAAAATAATTTCTCATGGGTTTTAATTACATATGGGTAGGTATTTAACCGGCCAGAGGATTTGCATGAATAGTAATACTGTTGATTTTTGTATCACTGAGAGGGCGATAATTCTTGGGATTCACTGGTAGTTTTTCTAATTCGTCTAAAACTTCCAGACCATCAATAACTCTAAAATAATTATAAAGCTATATGTTTTTTTTTAGAAATTACAATTCATTAGCCCGAAAGAGACGTTATCCGGCAAATTGAAACTTAAAATTTACCTTGTCATACATATTAGCAAAATAAACTTACCTTCCAAATAGTGTATATTTGAGATCCAAATTTGGTTGAGCGGCATATGTTATAAAAAATTGACTGCCATTTGTATTTGGACCATTGTTCGCCATTGATAACATCCCTCTTTCTGAATGCTAAAATCACTAGGTTGATAGCGAATAGGAACCAATTTGGTAAATGTAAATGCACTATCAAGTCATATATCAAAATATGTTCCATCCAAACTTACAAGTTAGGTATATCTTAGTCGACCTACCTTAAGATTTTCTTTGAATTCGTCTTCAAATTTGCAGTCCCAAATTGAACTCCCACCTTTCCCAGTACCTGAAGGATCTCCAGTTTGCACAATAAACCCTTTAACATTTCTATGAAATAAACAACCATCGTAATAATTGCTGGCACACAGGGCCAAAAAGTTTTCACAGGTTTTAGGACAGGACTCACAAAATAGTTCAATTTTCATATTTCCTACATCAGTATGTAATGTAACAGACTAAAATTGGTATAATTGATACTTCAGAACCAGTGGTTTATAAATAAAGTTTAGTTTATAAGGCTTACCATTATTTGGTTTTGTAAATAATCCAATGTACCTAAATTCAAAATTTTTAAAAGTTACTTAGTCAAATTGATAGGTTACGTTACAATCACAGAATAATGTTTTGGTTACAAGTTATACCGCTTTTTAAATCTTTGAAAAACAACATTTTGAGGTTAATTTCACACTTGTCACTTAAATGTCAACAAACATTATTCTATGCTGTCAACCAAATTTTTAAAAAGAACATGCGTTTATAATACCAGAGAAAATTAGCTTCGTTCGCGGTTATTGAAGGCTTGTAATCAACAAAATAGTATATTGTGCAACGAACATGAAATTACATATATTTCCTACGAGTTTGATCGTTTGCAGCATGAGCCGCAGGCTTAAACTGTGTAAATACGGTATAGGTTTTTAACGCCGCGCCGTAAAAATACATCGTGTATTCCCACATCCAAAACATAATAGCACAGCTAATACACACATACCTATTAGCTGTGATAATAGTAAAAGGTAATTTGACAATATTTTGCTATAACAGAAAACAGCTTAGTTAATTTTGATAATTATCTTTTATTAAGAACAAAAACTTTATTTGTTAAAACTTAAAACTAAACATTACTTAATTTAGAGCAATCGTACTATTGGTATTGGTACTATTATTACCATAAACTTCGATTGTAAAATGTAAACCAAGACTGAATCTCGATTCCAATTTAATTTCCACAAAGTAATAACCTACACCTCCGGATTCAATAGTTACAAATCCACCAAATCCATCATTGTCGTTATCAGTTACCTAAAAATATAACACACCACTGAAGTAAATCGAAAATAATTTTTAAATACCATCGTTTACTATTAAACAGGTGATTTCGTGAGTGTTCACGCCACTACTTGGATACATAACAGTTTCTGTTGTCCATAAGAACGGAAATCCGCCTTTGCTTACAGTTGTTTGATACAGCAATAAAGTTCTGTAAGAAATTTCAAAACATGAGAAACTACTTCTTCGATTAAACAATCTTATTAACTTACGCATTACTCGGATTTGAACAATTGTAAATGTTCTGGTCTCTATAGGCACTGACTAGTGGACTACTTGAAACATTTGTGACTTGTATAATAATAGCCAACAAACTGGCTAGTGAAATAGTTCTTAAAAACATTACGCAGTTTTCAGTAGAACAAATTGCATCAAATTTGAGATTTTTCTGGAAATAGCAAACATATTATATACAAATTTCAGAAAACAAAGCCAATGATCTAGGACTTTTGGGTCTTATTTTCCACTAAAAGGGTAATATATTTTACCATGGCCAACAAAAGTTTTAAACACTATTTAATTATTGTTCTTTTTGCTACATTAAATATTGATTGATTTAGCGAAAATAAGACACCAAAATTCGATTGTATTAGATTTTTAAAACGTGTTAATAATACTTTTTAAATGCGAAACCACTTCCTTAAGAATTATAGCAGATAGGTACTTCAAACCACTATTATTATTCACCTACAACGGACAATGAAATCAATATTAAGAGAGTTTATTTTTATATACGCTCCTGAGTTTTATCATAAATATATTTTCCCCATTATCTCAGTCATTCAATATTGTATTTAAATTATTTCTAGGTAATAGAGATAGCACACTAGTCAATACTTATCTTATTTTCAATCATTTAATTGGATTTACTTAAGTGTTTAAAATAATTTTTTTCCGCATAATCTCCTTAGATTGGGAAAAGTACTGTGCACGGTGCAAAAGGTATGTCCTAAAAGCAAAAGGCATAAGTTGAAACGACAAATTAATGGGTAGATTGTATAACAGTCCTTTAATAAAAACTCAAACAAAACTTAAATATTACATAAACATACGTATTACCATTGTCTTTAAGACAATGGTATTACTGATCAATATACCAGCAAAAATTAGGGTTATTAAACCTCACTGCTTCCAATCGTGTACGCCCCTGACCAAAATTGTCTAAACAATATTTTTTTTCTTGTAAAAAAACATCCATGTATACAAAACTTCGTTAATTTATTGTTAGCGATTCCCAAAATATTGCCAAAAAAGTCTCGTTAAGGCGCTGTGAAGCTGCATAGGGGGACACTTGTTATGTAAGATTTTTTCATAGAAATCTTGTATTATGTACTCTAGATATATATGATTTCTGTGGTTTTTCTGCTTAAAATGACGTTTTCTACGACCGGATTTCATTTGGCAATGTATCGATATATTCTTTCTTTCATTATTAGATATGCAAGAAATGTATCGACATATTCCATTCGATCTCAATTTCTTTTTAAGGTTGAACTATGGTCTCGAGGACTGCAACTGAGTCTATTCGCCGATTGTTTAATAATAAACCCAAAAATCGTCAAATTGATTGCAGATAAAAGATAAATAAAATGGAAACTTATGTTTCCATTTTATTTATCTTTTAAAAGTCAGGGGCCACTCAGAGAAAAATACTTTAGTTTTCGTATTATTTGCTTCAATAAATAATTATTGTTTGCTTTTGAGAGAGACAAAGAAGCAAATAATACGAAAACTAAAGTATTTTTCTCTGAGTGACCCCTGACTTTTAATAGTTGGACGTTCTTTAACAAACGGGCAAGTGAGGTGAGTAGTAGGTGATGATCTCATATCAGGTCAGACGGACAATTCTTGAAAACCAGAGAGTCGAACAACCGAAAGAACTGAGGCAACGCTGTCCTAATTTTGTAAGTTGTGCCTTGCTTCATTCGATCGTTTTACCAAAGACATTGTATTTTTCCTTATAAAGACAATGCCAAAGATTAATTGTGTACATTAATCTTTGGTTTTACTCTCCTGTTTTCAAAAATTGCCTCCAGTTGAGGTGAAGAAAAACGTCGGTTAGGCGTTGCGTTAGAGTATAAATTATAAATCCTTGATATTTTTGTCTCAGTATCACTTGATATCATTCGGTAACTGAAAGCATTCTATACTAGAATGCTCATTACTCATTACTATTATTTAGAAGCTTTTTGTTAACCTCAAAAAAATAATTGTTTATTTTTATGAACTGTTGGCTTCCAAATATATTTTAATAGTAAATGTTTGTATATTCAGAGTTTAAAAACATTTAAAAGGTATATAATATGACGACTGCTATAAATTCTGAAGAATCCTCTGACGAGGAATTTACACCTAAATCACGTGAAAATCGTACTGCAAGAAAATCTACAAATACACCTGTATACGCCACCAGAAGGCAAGCTGCGAAAAATGCATCTAAAGCAATTACATACTCAATATCATCTTTTGACAAATCTATGCAAACTTTTAATCCGGAGATGAGCCAGCGTGAAAAACGCAAATTGAGTCGAAAAATAAATCCACCATCCAACAACGTTAGAAGACCACAAGGAGCTGTGTATAACGAAGTTGGAATACATTATCAAACAGGTAAGTTTGTTAATGACTATTTTAGATGCACCATTGCTTAAATACTTTGTTTTTAGGTCTAGATATGTGCGACTGCTTAAACGAAAGTTGTCCTGGATGTTGGTTTGAATGTCCAAAATGTGGATCCCAAAAATGCGGCACAGAATGTAGAGGATTCCGAAAATACGCTATCGATTCTATAGAATACCATGGTTATGATAAAACTATTAGAAACCATATGGCTCTAAGAAATACTTAGATATTCAAATCCTTAATTTTAAGACTATTTTTATTTTAGGTAGGTATGTACTTTTAGCAAAAAAATAAAATATATATTGGTCATATTGTCTCTAAAATTAATAGCTATCTCATGTTTTAAAAAAAAATTTGGATTATCAATAATTTATTGTCGGCCTTCTAATGCCATGGACATGATTATAATTGACAAAACATTTCTTTTTGTGATTATTAATAAAAAGAAATAGATTCTACGTCCTACATAAGGAAATCTTATGAAAGAAATGGACCACTCACTTCAATTATTTTGGACACTACTTTATTATTAGACTAATATCAATGATAGTACTTAAATTACCCCTAAATGAGAAATAAAAACTATTTAAAATATTGGGCTTTTGTAAGCGTTAATTATTGTTGATACGTCCCTGAGCGGGAATGTAAAATAAAACAACAAGCAAGTAGAACCCAAACAATATAGAAGTTTAATAAAAATATCCGATACATCTCCGCGGATCAGTCAGAGATCTGCCAGTGTTGCCATCGAAAAAATCTAGTTCTCCATGTAAATTACATTTAGTCGTCAACTTCACAGATTTAGAAAGTTTCTAGATCTGTGGTCAACTTACAAGCTCTAGTCAATGGCGCACGTCTCTCATAGCTCATTCGAAGATACATTTCAGATATATACTTCTCTTGCACGATAATGCTCCAGACTAGAACACGAGAATTGTGTTGCGCTTCGATATTATAAATCACCCACCCTAGACATAGCCCAAAGCGATTATTTGCCCCAAGGATGAAAATAAAACAGGGAAAAAAATGGGTGAATAAAGCAGGTTTGGCGTATTTTTTGTAGAAACAGATAGATCTGAAGCGCAGGTGAATATATTGAAAAAGAAAAATATTGCATTTTTATTTTCTACCCCTATTCCACAGTTAAAAACGCCTTCTCGTATATCTGAACAAAAAATGTAAGTATGTGCCAACGACTTCATACAGAAATAAGACCAAAGCTATTATACGGTATATGTTTATTATCTACGGTGAAAGGAAATAATGAATACACAAAAATATGTACCAATTATTAAAAAAAAGTAAACCCCAAAAAGTCTCTCACGTAACGAACATTTTTCTCTTCATCTTTATTCTAGCTTGGCTAAAAAATTACAGAATTAACAAATTAAATTAATAACATCTTTTCTATTTCACCGAAACATTGTTTTAGATCTTATTTTACTTCATAATATTATTGAATGTAACAAAAGAACGTTACCAATAATTTAACTATTTATTTAAATACGACGGTGATCTTATGTACGTACATTTAAATACAAAAAATAATTAATGTATAGAAGAAGAAATTAAAAATAAAATAAATGATGTCTGATTTAAAAAGCGAACAACAACAAGAAGGCCATCATAAGACAGAACAGTCCCATGGCTTCAGACAGGGCGAAACCCAAAATGGCGTATGAGAACAACTGTTGTTTTAGGCTTGGGTTCCTTGCGTAACCGATGATGAGGGAACCGAATACTGTTCCAATACCAGCTCCTACAAACACAGAATTCAGATATTCACTAAAAGTACATTATCTAAAAAAGAACTACTACAATATCAAGTAATGTATCTAAGATTAATGAATATTTTGATGTTATTAATATGAAATAAATGAAAAATGTTACTCACTTGTTAGTAATATGATTAGGTTTATATACACAAGAAATATAAAACAAAACAACATTAACAAAATAAATACAATACAACACAAATCAAAAATATGCAATACAAAGATATACAAACTTATTCTACAACACAAAATGTGGAACCTTTAGTCAAATAATGTGTTAATCTTACAAAATGCAAATCTCTGTATTGCTACATAAAACATTAATCTTTTATAAAAATTTGTAAGAAAAAAACAATTTTATTACCGTGACTAGCCTAGCTACTACAACATAGAAAAATAAAAAATAAATACGAAATAATTAATTTTTTGTACAAAACAAAAAAACATCGTGAATTACTCTTAAAATTACAGTGCGAACAACATTAAAAATGATATCATTAAACAAAACAGCCCCATTGCTTCTGATAATGCAAAACCCAATATAGCGTATGAAAATAACTGTTGTTTTAATGACGGATTTCGGGCATAACCAATTATTAATGAACCAAATACCAAACCGATACCAACTCCTAGAATAAATGGAATCCAAAACGATTTATAAAAATGTGAAAACTTTACATAAACATACTCTTCGAATCTATTAAAAAATATACAAGCATGCAGAATTAATGAGATAACATGCACTATTAGGTCAGGTAGTTTCAGACATCCAAGGAAGTTATGATTCCTCATAGTAATATAAACTATTCAGTTGATAATATCAATATCATCATAAACATAACCATGACCTAACACTTTACTAGATATAAAGCATTTTGCTAAAGCAATACTTGAATACACTGTTCCATTTCGATGGTTGACTTCCTTAGTTTAAATTTAAATAACATTTTGCTCAAACTACAGAGCCATGGGAGAGACACTAAATATATCAACCACAAAGTCCATTTCATAAAAAGTTTTAAGATTGATTAGAAAAGATTCTGACTGTTATAAGATCGTATTAACACAGTCATTTTACGTATTGATAAAAGCAGCACTTCTTAGGTATATTTTTCAATTTAAAAATAAATAAAAAGACAAAAATAAAAAGTTAAAATTACTCAAAACAGATAATAAATCCATTTGAAATGAAGTAGATTGCTGTTAAAAAATTAATAAAACTTTCTACAAAAGCAAATGAAAAAGTGTGTATTTTATGAACTAACACAAAGCATTATCATACTCGGTTAGAGGTTAGGTGAGAGTTTTACCTGAACCAGCAACGCCCACTGTGGCAGCTCCAGCTCCAATAAATTTCGCTGCCGAATCAATATCTCTATTTATTGATGTGGTTTGAAAACTACGAATAGCTGGCAGTAAAGAAGGTTTTTGGTTTTGAACATTTTGTACTAACGACTGGCTTTGCTGTTGTCCTACCACTGAACTTAATGGCCTAAGGTATTGCTTGGAATTGTTAAGAATCTGGAAAAATAAAATTATTTAAACCAAACAGTACATATTATAGATATAGGAGTTATAAGCGCAAACCCGATAGCTCAGACATCCAAGGAAGTTAAATCATCATAACAAGAAAATGTTATGTAACTTGTTAAAATATCATCATGTGAATTTAAACAAATAACAAAGGTCCAATTAAACCCAGTAATTAAAAAATTAATACATAATAATGAAAAAACTTGAAAGAATTAAGTTATGTAATGTTGCTACGAAACTTTGAACTTCACAAATATTATGTAATAATTAATAGGTAGGTAATAGGTAAAATTTGAAGAACAATTTGTAATGAATACTTACTGCGCTTCTGGCAACAGGGGAGATTAATCTTGCACAGGCGAACATTTTTATATAATTTTGTTTTGTGGAAATTAAAACTAATTTTCTTCCCCTGGAATATTATCTGAAAATAATAAAAAAATAAATATTAATAGAACGATGAACGAGGTAATAGTTTAGTACGTGTTTTAACACTGCTTATTACGTAATGAAAAACTGTAAAATTATGAACTGATACATATAACTAATTCATGTAAGAACTTCGCTGCTGACAAGCTAGAAGTGACAATTTAAGAATATAACAAATAAGAAAATAAGATCACTAGTAACAAAATTAATTAGAAGAATATGACAGGACTATTGTTACATATTACAAAAAGATGGCGGTCAATATGCGGCTAACTAGATTTTCAGAGAGGATACGGATGAATTATGTAACAGTACACGAAAATTAACACAAAAACACAACGTTTTCACACGTACGATTATAATTTCACACAAGATTCCTAACGATGAATAATTAAAACGGAAAAATATATAGATTTTATTGTATTGAATTTTCTTAAATTTTTTTACTCACAATCAGTTCGCCAACCAAACACCGCAAAAGCAAAACTGTTTCGGCAAAGAGTGTTTTCATGAATCGGGCGAGCCCGAATTGTCAAATACAGATGTTTCAACGCATGCGTTGATGACGCATTTCAGTCATCGGAAAATCGTTTCGATATAGCTAGGGATGCTAAAAAAATAAAAAGTATCGATACCAATACGGACACTTTTTGCCAAGTATCGATTCCTACCGATACTTGTCTAAAAAGTATCGATACTCTTAGGTATCGGTATCGAAACTGTACACAACACTTTTAACAATAAAACTGTTGAATGTATATTAGATTTTGTGTTACATAACATAGGACAGTGGTCGCCAACCTTCTGAATGTATTGTTCACAAAAAAAAACACTGAAGAAAATAATTCAGAAATGGTGGTGGCAGTATAATGTAAAATAATTATTTTCGATACCGATTCTTCTACGAAAGTATCGTTCTAAAAGTATTTATATTTTAAAATCGTGGAATGGCATCAGAGCAAGAAAAAAATTCTTGTGGATATGACACAACAGTGTTTGGTGTGTTCCGAATAAATCTATAACGGCATTAAAAGGACCACTACCATTTATGATGCAGCAGTACACGTTCTCTTCTCTCTCGATAACTCAAAAATCAGCTGGGCTCTGTGACATGATTACCTGCCACTCACCTCACTTGCATATTTAATAAAAGGAAAATACACACCCTAAATAGATATGATTTCTATATACTCCTATTATCTACATTACATTGCGCTTTCGACTTAGAAGATCTATAAAAATCATAGCGCACATTCGATATGATCAAAGAAGTTAGCCTCCCTGGAGTTCTAGTGTAGTGGTGTTATTTAATAAACTTTTGGGTTCGGTTAATAATCGTGCAATATTTTTGATTTCACAAGACAAGTATTAAATAATGCTAATATATAATTTTTCCTTATTCGCAAATTACAAATACAGATAAAAATGTATATGTTAACAACTGCTGCAAAAACTGATTTGAGTTAATCAACGGATAAAAATACTACGATAAATATATCTTAAGTGTGTGGGATAGGAAGCGATAAAGAGGTTCTTACAATTCTAACGGCTTATAAAACAATTGCAATACCATGCTAGTACCAAAATTAATGACAACCAAAGTTTTTTTTTAATTGTGGAAACTCACTTTGCTTTTATACGTGAATCATTCTTATGTCGCAAGATGTAAAAGCAGCTTAAACATCAATTAAAAGAACAGAGTTACTTCCGTCATTTGTCATTTATGTCAGTTGTCAATTTGTAATGAATTTCCGTGCTGTCACTCCTACTACTTCTAGTAGAGTAGTGAGCAAATAAATTTGATAGATCTTAATATTAAAACAATTATATACACTTAATTTTCTTTTGTATAAATTTAGTTATTGTGGTTATTACATTGCATTACATTACTAAACATAATTTAAGATAATGTGGAAATAATTTAGTGTACATATGTGTTATAATAGAGTGGTGAAACATAAACATAGGTACCTATTTAGTTGATTTTTTAGAACACAGTTAAAGAAATGATGAAAATGGAAACAGACAAAATCGAAGATAGTAATAATACACACAATTCACAGGTAAAAACAATGAATATTCATTTGTAAATCTGCTAATTTATTATTTGAAATATTGAGATTTGCCTTACAAGGTACTTCGGTATTGAAGGCATAAATCAACGTTTAATTCATCATTTCCTAAATAATACAGTTTTTATAAGGTTATTACAATAATTATATTATTTTTCTATGAAATAACAATCATATACCTGATGAAAAGTTATAAACGTGACAAATAGGTAAAAGCATGTTATTAACAAAAAGATAACTGTAGTTCTTTACCATTACTTATCTTATTAAGATACTTTTTAATCTAACTGGTTTATTTTCATTCTATTTAAACAACAATTTTTCTTTGTTTTCTTGTGTATATGAAGATGACCTTTTTATTTCTTTAGGTGATACTTATCGTGACTGACTTGAATATCAGAAATATTGCACAACTATTCGTTAATTTTTATTTAAAATCAAATGAAGGTATCTAAATAATTGTCGGGGATGTAATTTTTAAAGATAATCTCTCTTCTGAGAACTCTGATTATGTTTAGTTATATTTTGTAGGAAAAGAAAGTATACCTAGATAAAATCACATGTATATATGTACCTATATCTTTTGCTTCCAAATAATTTTGTAATCATTTTTTTAATTTAATGCTTGGTTATTGTTTTAAATTTTAATATTACTTTCTCTTTGGTTCTTCTTACTTAACTTTATTGCTCGCTTTATTGTTTTAAAGTATATAAAATATTATGGGTTTGAACTCATTAACAATACAGTCTGTACAGAATAAGAAGTTTTATGTCTGTTATATTCGCAATTATATTTTTGTGATTTAGGGAGTGTAGGGAGCTTAAACTGAATAGGTAGGTAAACTTTAACGTTTAGGTAACTGAACGTCAACAGTTGCCGTTTTGTTCATTTTACGTTGAACCTTTTCATTCATTTCATAGTTTATATATACAAACTACATTTTACATGTATCACTTATTATATTATAATTATTAATTACTTATGAAGACGTATCAAATTTTTATGGGATACTTGTTGATTGTTCAAAACTTTAATCAATCATTTAGAACAAATCCGAACGATATCAAACTCGTAGTATTATTCAGTGGCTGTTATTCTATGAAGAAGGTTTTATAGTAGAGTGTATGGAGATCGGCTTAAATTTTGGCGAGAGAAAAAAGGTTAGGCTGGGAAGACACCATAGAAAATATTGTAGAACCAAAATTGTTTTGCAAAAGATCCAGTATAAAGCTGTTACATAGTTTTCATAATTTTTCATTTAATATTAGAAATTAATTCAATCTATTTAAAGTTATTTGAAATAAATAAATGTAATTAAATTTCTTTCGGTTGAAAATTATATTTTATACCGATATTGCTCCCATTATAGAACTGTTATAATTTTGATAGAATTCTGTCGGAACCAAAACGTATAGTGTAACATTGGCCCATGCATTAATATATACCTATTATGGTTCAATTTTTGAGACATGGGAGAAAGTTTCTTACCAAGTTAACTTTGACCTACTCACATTTATTTTTTTTTTTTGCTTACCTATAATATTAAAAGTAGGCATTGCTATCACAAACAAGAACCCTTTTATCCTGAAAACTGATTTATCACAGTAAAAATTGGGATAATGAGGGAAATATAAAATATTGACTGTTAAATCAAATATTTCTATTTAATTCGTTAAATATGTCTGATACACATGATACAATTTGACCTAAATCACTAATTTCTATTGGTGTAATGAACATGTAGTTTAAGTGTCCTACTACCTACACTATAATGATGTTCATTATGATATAAATATTTATTACCAACAGATAAAATGGTTTTTGACAGCACACAGCACGCACTTGATGGTTGTCCGCAAAATAGGCAATAATTAGTTACTATTTATCTTGTGGGAATTTACGTTCTTTACCAAGGTTCATTCGCATTCTTGGATGCTTACTTTTTGTCTACTCGACATTTTTGAAAATCTTATTTCGTACAGACTATATGTGTACATTTTGCTAAAGTAGGTACATTTAGGAAGTCATTACCTAGTTACTTGTCTTTCAATAACATTTAAGTAGATAATTATTGTATTTATTGATTTACATTGCTTTGATGTCTAGTTTTTTCATCTCCAAAGTTGTAACTAAATAAAGATAAACAATGCCTTGGAGTTGTAACAATAAATAATTGTTTTTTTTTTGTTTCTTGGTTATTTATGAGACACTAGTTCGAGGACAAGGAAGGTGTTGCAAAATAGAATAGAATGCTACGTTTTAAATGAGTTGATGTTTTTAATATACGGTATTTATTCATTTTTGTATATCATATGTAATGATCCAAAAAATGGATCCAAATCGGGGATGTTCTGATGATATTATTATGTAGTTATTGTTTCTCTCTTTATTTTTTCACTTTTTATTAAAGCATTTTAATAACACAAAAGATATTGATATTTAAACGTCAAATGTCAATTTTCAACATTTTTTACTTTGACTTGCGCAAACTTTGTATATTTTATGTTTAAATGGGATACTTTGGTATTGACTTTGTATTTGTTTCACAGTATCCTATGACAATATTACCACCGTATGATACAGCGAGAAAAAAAGATACATCGACTACTTTCAATGCGGAGAAAGAAGCCTGTTTGAAATACTTTGAAAAATGGAGCGAAACCGATCAGGTGGAATTTGTAGAGAATCTTTTGGCGCGTATGTGTCATTATCAGCATGGTCACATCAATTCATATTTGAAGCCGATGCTGCAACGAGACTTTATATCATTGCTGCCAAGTAATTATGTTTCTCTACCTTTATTACTCTATAAAATACAAATTAGTGATGCGAAAATAACCCTACTTTTCATTCACTAGTGAATGTAGTTATAGGTACTATTTTCTTGTTTTAGAAAAAGGTTTGGATCATGTCGCTGAGAATATTCTATCGTATTTGGACGCAGATAGTTTAAAAAATGCGGAAATAGTGTGTAAGGAATGGTTCCGTGTGATATCAGAAGGAATGTTGTGGAAAAAATTGATTGAAAGGAAAGTTAGAACAGATTCATTATGGCGGGGTTTAGCTGAACGACGTCTGTGGTAAGTACTCTGAATTATACCTCGCACATGTGCAGTAAGTAAAAACTCCACAAGTATTGATCGCATTTATATGTTAATACTACTAATTATAATGTTATTTGTCACTATCAGGATACAGTACCTATTCAAACCACGGCCGGGTGAAAACCATCGACCCCACGGCTTCTATCGCACACTGTACCCCAAAATTATCCGTGACATTGACAGTATTGAGAGCAACTGGCGTAATGGTAAACACATTTTGCAACGTATCAATTGCCGTTCAGAGAATAGTAAAGGTGTATATTGCTTGCAATATGATGATCAGAAAATTGTATCTGGTTTGAGAGACAATACCATTAAAATATGGAATAGGGCTACATTACAGTGCACGAAAGTCTTGATTGGTCATACGGGATCTGTGCTGTGTTTGCAGTATGATGACAAGGTTAGTTTTTTTTTTAATTAAAAAATGTTATAACGAATTTTACTTTGCTCTCACGACGTTGATTCTCTTCTAGGTTATAATTAGTGGTTCTAGTGATAGCACAGTGCGTGTTTGGAGTGTACACACTGGTGACATGGTCAATACGCTGATCCACCATTGCGAGGCTGTTCTACACTTGCGTTTCAACAATGGCATGATGGTTACGTGTTCAAAGGTATGATTTCCTATAATACCATATTGAGCCTATTTTGTTTCGTAATTTTAATTATTTGGAACAAGATTTGCTTTTGATTGAAGAATCAACTCAAGACTTTAATTGAAATTATAATAAATTAACGTTCTATAGACCCAGATAGATACTGGTAAAACAATGTAATGTCCTTTTTAAAATGGCTACTCTCAGATTCTTGCATTGTTATATATAGTTATTTGAATTAAACGTTTTTTAGGATCGATCGATAGCCGTTTGGGATATGACATCCCCAACCGAAATAGGTCTGCGTCGTGTGTTAGTTGGGCACAGGGCCGCCGTAAATGTTGTGGATTTCGACGAGAAATACATTGTCTCGGCAAGTGGAGATCGAACGATAAAAGTATGGAGCACGTCTTCATGTGAATTTGTACGCACGTTAAGTGGACATAAACGTGGCATTGCATGCCTTCAATATAGAGATAGACTAGTTGTCAGTGGTAGCTCTGATAATACAATTAGGTAATCTAGCATAATTACTTACCATGCCGGCAAAAAAGTCTGCGTCAAATGGTGCAAAGTTCCCGAGGTTGATCTTAAGACAAATCTCAGTGTCTTAAGTTGCGGAACTATCATGGTATACTAACTGCCTTATCAAATTTGACTCTAATAGATAAAATTCCATTTGATGCAGACTTTTTTGCGGACATAGTATATATTTTATATATCTTTTGAATACAAATCATATTGTTAATAGATTATGGGACATCGAATGTGGTGCCTGTTTGCGTGTTCTTGAAGGACACGAAGAATTAGTGCGATGTATTCGATTCGACTCAAAACGTATCGTAAGTGGAGCTTACGATGGTAAAATTAAAGTATGGGATCTTATTGCTGCTTTGGACCCAAGGGCACCAACTACATCGTTATGTTTACGTACATTAGTGGTAAGTTCTTAGTAGAATGCGACATTTTATGTCCGTCATTGTCTGTCATTTTGTGATGAGATAATATGAGAAAAATGTTTTTTTAAGGAGCATACCGGTCGAGTATTTCGCTTGCAATTCGACGAATTCCAAATTGTGAGCAGTTCTCACGATGATACGATTTTAATCTGGGACTTTCTGAACTCTATACCGGATCAAAAAAATATGAACAGCACACCCTCAACAGTTGCTGGCACGTCGCCCTCTATAATGCGTAAGTGTTCGGTATCAATACCTTTTTACATAATGTAAACTTATTTACTGGGTGATCTAAGAGAACCGCCTACCATGCTAACCTGTCCGAGTACTTACATACGTCCTTATTACTTAAAAGTAAATAACGCTGTTAAAAGTAAATAACGCTGCAATGTTATATATTTTGTACGCGATTAAAGAGTTTCATGGTGTGGATCTATTCGTTCGCGTAGTTTATAAGAGGCTTAATGTTAGTTACTAATCTATTTATTTGTTTTGTTTCAGCGTTTTAAAATAGTTTAAACGTTAAAGAAGATAATATTAATATGACAAGTGTAGGTATATGGAAAAAAATTAAACGAAGCTGAAAAGAATTTGATTGGTCGAGCACAATTAAATTGAATATATATAGTTTTTAATCACTTATTTATTTATCAGTTAATATTTTATATGATTATTCAGAAGTTACATTAATTTAATTACGCATAAGTTACGTTGTGTTTGTTTGTATGCAAGAATGAGTGTATCTTAGATTAATGTCGCTAAAAATAAAAATACAAGAAAATTTAAATTATCTTTTTATAATATGTTATAAATATAATTGTGTACATAATAAACATAAATATGTTTTTGGAAACAAAAAACCGAATTTGTGGACGTTTTTTCAATTTTTTTTAGTATGTATAGGTAAACAAATTTATCTGAAAGAATCAAAGCTATATTAAATATTTGCGGCCTTTCGGATTATAAGTTTTTCTTTCACTGTTAAATTATAAAACATACTATTAGGGATTAAATATGAAACGCCCATAATATGCAAGAGATTGGGAAAAATGTCAACGATGTCGCAATAATTAAATAATTAGGAGTTAAGTATCCTCAACGCGAAATATCAGCAATTTAGTCTTAAACGCATGATGGCATGTCCCTTTTACAAATAATGTGATTGGCAGTTGTAGAAGAATAACGCCTTGTTACACGTTAAAAGAATATGTCAAATAAATTATTTGATATACCTGTATGGTTAGGGTTGACTGGGGTAATTGTAAACATGGGGTAATTGTAAACACAGTTGGCAATATGAGTAGTTTTTTAAAAATCACTAAAGGTTGGTAGCGATGTGTTTGTTTATCCCTCTACTATTTGTGCAAGATAATCCGCCATTCTTATTTGGCGTCTTACCGGTATTTATGAGGTTTTTGTCGATGCATTGTTTTAAAAGTGAAATTAAAAGTTTTTGTGACGTACAAAAGTGATAAGAAGTTGTGTTTAAGTACTGGTAAGTAGAAATATTGTTTCAGCTATGGTAGCCACTGGATAATTGCACTAATATAATGTAGTAAATTTTACTCTCAACGGTTATAAAAGTTACATTTGACTGTTTACATTTACCCCAGATTTATTCACATATGGGGTAATTGTAAACATATACTATGGGGTAATTGTAAACCATATTAAGCAATATTTTAAACTTTTTTTACAGATTTTTTGAGGGTACAAAATGCCTAGAAAATACATACGCAAAACTACAACCACTTACACTGCTGATGACGTCTGGCAAGCTGTACGCGTGGTAACCAATGGTAATGCGACATATCGAGAAGCTGAAGAAAGATATGGGGTCCCTATATCAGTTATCTTTCACAGAATAAAAGGTAGAAAAATCGCACTGGAAAGAATAGGCGCAGGCAGACCACCGGTTTTAGACTTAAACACGGAGAAACAAATTGCAATATGTGTAATTGCTCGTGCCAAAATTGGATATCCTTGCGACAAAGATGAACTAAAGCAACTTGTAGCAGAATATGTAAAGGCAAATTACATTGCCAATCCCTTCAATAAAAACGTCCCAGGAGACGACTGGTACATTGGTTTTATGAATAGAAATACAAACATTAGTCTCAAAAAGCCTAAACATTTACAAAAAGTTAGAAAAACGGCCAGGGATCCAGCAATTGTTTACGATTTTTATTCAAAATTAAAAAACTTAGAAATTTGTTACGAGACGCCTGAGTCTGGCAAAATAATTCCAGGTTGCTATGTTTTGATAGACTTTTTGGGTGGGAATAGAAACAAAACACATTACACTTATGTATGTGTTGTAAATAATGTTCTTGGCGAAGAAGAATTTTCTGTCACGGGACTAAAGTGTCTTAACTACACTAAAACTGATTTTATTGTAATTGAAAATGATGTTTCAGTTGTAAATTTAGAGTCTATTAAAGCCTTGTTACCCCAACCGTCTGTAGAGACACGCGATCGAAAATTAGTTTTTGTATTCCCAGGATCTGTTGCTGTAAATGAAAAAAAGTAGCATAAAATATATATGCGTAACATACTATGCAGCCTATCTCTCAACATCCATACCAGAATAAGAATTTTAAAATGCTATGTACTCTCAACCCTCCTATACGGGGCAGAAGCGTGGACCCTTACTGATGCCTCATCTAAACGCATAGATGCGTTTGAGATGTGGTGCTATCGCCGCATGCTAAGAATCCCATGGGTGCACCACGTATCAAACGACACAGTACTGCAACGCATCGGTGGACAACTAGAATTCCTACCAAATGTCAAACGCAGAAAAATGGAATACTTTGGGCATGTCATGCGAGGTGAAAAATATCACCTTCTTCAACTTATCCTGCAGGGAAAAATAGAGGGTCGAAGGTCAGCAGGACGCAGACGAATATCATGGCTGCGAAATCTGCGAACATGGACCGGAATGACGTCAACAGCACTATTCAGAGCGGCGGTGAATAGAGTGATTTGGACCAATGTGATAGCCAACATCCACAGAGGATAGGCACTTTAAGAAGAAGAAAATATATATGTTTAAGTTTAACTAATAATGTTTTTGACATGTTTTAAAATAGTTTATTCTTTTGGAAATGTAAGAATTTTAATTTTTAATAAAAGTTTCTTCTGAGTACAAATATGTCTTTTTTTATTTGGGGTAATTGTAAACAAAGACCTATAGCAATAATGTTGTGACATAAGTTATAAAAGTGTTTTATGTAGCATTCGGCAAAATTTTACTGTCACATCTCATACAGTTTTTGACATCAGTGTTTACAATTTCCCCGTAGTCATAGGGGTAATTGTAAACTGGTGGGGGAATTGTAAACATCACCTTAAAAATAGAAATAACATTTTTTAAAAATAAATATAAAAAAAAATGAAAGATTACATATCAAATACTACTTTACAACTTCGTTTGGATTTAAAATTCTTTTTACTACATATTTCAAAAATTAATCAATTAAATTCCTTAAAATTTGTTTACAATTACCCCAGTCAACCCTATTTGAAATAATAATTCGATATTTATTATGGTGTTTTTACTCATTTGTGTCAATCAATAACTTCAGTTCTTAATTTCTCAGCATTTTTCAAAACCCTGTTCAAACGTTTCCCAATGAGTTTTGGATATGAATTGTTCTTGATTAAAAACTCCTTACTTTGATGAGAGACCGCACCATTTTGCAGTTGATATTCACACATTAATTTTAATGGTTCCAGCAATGTTTGATAAATATTATTATTTTCTAACACTGTTAAACACTGCACTGCTGTCTCTAAAGTACTTAAGCAACCATCAGCAGGTTGAGTTCGAATAATGTAGTCACTCGTGTGATTAGTTAATAATTTAACTTGTTTTAGATTATGTAGGATAGGACTGCCAGTGTAGATTGCCTTAGCTTGCGGCCAAGTACCGTCTATAATAACTATATTGTAGCCATTAGGTTGTAGAGGAATATTCTGAATACCTGTGGAAATCTTCGAAGGATATAGAAGTAACGTGTTTGGTGATAACAAGATATCATTTAGTTCGCTGTGATTTCCTGGGAAACGTTTTCCTTTGAACACGAGACATTTACCTATAAAAAATGTAATACGCACCTTAATATATTATCTCATAAGTAAAATCAAAAAAATAAAATGTTAACAGACCCTCCGAAAGACCTAGCTCTAACATGGGAGCAGTTCTAAGGCACCGTTTTTCTTCCGCAGGATGTTGTAAAAGTATTATTCTGCTCTTTGGGGTAAGACGAGGATTTGGCATCGAATCACAGTAACAAACACTAACTGGTCTCCTGCAAAATAATTAATTACTATGTTTATAATATATTTCTTTTGTAACAATTTATTACCCGCACATATTACAAACATCTCGCATTTGAGGTGGATCAGCTGTAATTTCAGCTAGTGAAGAAAATCCATCATCTTCGAAATCCATTACGTTAAAATAATAAAGTATTACCTCTAATATAAATAAGACCGTTGATTCTTTTCATACAACGAGAAAACACTAGATTATATATTTTGCTTCTAATTTATTATCTACCTAGGAATAAAAGATAAAACTAATAATTACAAATTTTAAATTTTTCTATATTTATTAGGTTATGTTTGAACTTCATTTGTTTTATATTAGTGCCAATTGCCAATGCATGAGTGAGTTTCCCTTTATAACATGGTTTCAGTTTCACTCAAATGCAGGTTCCTTTCACAAAGTTCAACCGAGCGATGTGGATATTGCCTTAGTTTACAATATTTTTTACCATAATTTTGCAATTTCATTAGTCCAGGGGCTCTATCATATCTATGAGTTTTAAAACTGGCGAGTCAAACAACAAAGAGAACGGAGGCAACGCTATGCTAATTTAGTATGCTGTACCTCGCTTCGATTGATCGATTGTTCTACTCCTTGGATTTCAAGAATGGCCCATCAGCTGATTTAAGTTTGTAGAATGGCAATGGCACAGCCTTCCTTGGAGTTTGCGGAAATGTTAACCTAAAAATAACAATTACTAATCTAACAAACTTACAATATTTTAAACTTATAATATTTATATTCTAAGATTTTAAAGAAATTGCCAGGAACATTACTAATGAAAATACCGGAGTGTGTTTGTTGTGGAATAACCAAATATTTTAAAAATAAGTATAAATCTTATGCAAAATAGTTTTAGTTATCTATCTTTATATAAGAGTTGATGTAGAACATTTTGCACAGTTCTAGCACTTAATTATGAAGAACGTCGACGTATTTTTTATATTCATAGTAGTCCGTATTGCCTCTGTATTTCTCGTACAAACATACTTTGTAGCAGACGAATATTGGCAATCCTTAGAAGTATCCCATAAACTTGTGTTTGGATATGGAAATTTAACATGGGAATGGCAAAAAGGTATACGAAGTTATATATACCCTCTGATTATAGCTACATTTTATAAAGTTTTACAATTAAGTGGCCTAGACACTGCTACTATTTTGGTAAGTATCCTATTTATTTACAGTGTGCTCTCGGAGATAAATTAGGTACCTATTTGTCAGGTTCTAAAAAGCTAGTAATTCAGAAAAAAATACAAATCAAATTCTATGTATGGTTTTTTATATTTTGTCGAACTTTCTACACGAATGATTAATTACTATAATGCTAAAATAGGAATGCATTATTCTAAAATAGATTTATGGACCAAGAATATTACAAGCACTATTAAGTGCATATTCAGACCTTTGCTTCTACCGATGGTCCGGTACAAAAAAATGGGCAGTGTTCAGTGTTGCAACTTCATGGTTTTGGTTCTATACCGGATCTAGAACTCTAATCAATTCATTTGAATGTTCGTTAAGTACCATTGCATTGTCTGCGTTTCCTTGGCCAGGAAAGGCTACAGGTAAATATTTTTCAGTATAACAAATGGAAAATTAAGATTTTACTCTCCAATTACAGGAAGTACCACAAGATTTCTGTGGTTATTGGCACTATTATTTGTTATAAGACCTACGTGTGCGGTAATGTGGTTACCTCTTTGTTTATACCATTTAACATTTACCAAAGAAAATGTTAATAGCTTAATATTTTTTAAATATCTTCCTATAGGGTAAGGTAAGCGCGTCTTGTTTATATAGATTTTTTTAATGTTATGCATATTTTTTAGATTATGTACCGTAATGATATCCACAATTTTAGACACTTTTTGCTACGGAAAATTGACTTTCTCAATACTAAACTTTGTAAAATTTAATGTGTTCGATAACGTAGCCTCTTTCTACGGTATACAACCATGGCATTGGTACATTTCCTCTGGAATTCCTGCAATCTTAGGTATACACATGTTGCCTTTCGTAATGGCAACTGCAGTAATTTTTAAGAATCGGAAAAATCATCCGAATGAACTTATGTTGTTAGGAACCATAGTGTTTGCCGTTACTATGTTCAGGTAGGATTTGTAGTTTATTTTCAAAAACTTTTTATTATATAAGTGGCAGGTTTTTTGGGGAAAATTAACCGTTCGATTGTTTTGAGTTGCTTGTGGCGACAGAAACCTTTTGAGAAGGAAGCTACGCTTCTGTGAAACAAAGATTGTCTAGGTTTTCGTGTAAACAACGCGTAGTACGTAGAGAATGTACACAACGCAGTATGCATTTTTGACAGTTGTCAGTCCTTTTAGGTTAGGTTTTTATTTATTTTTTTTGTTATAAATTAAAGTAAAGCAAACTGCAGTTATGCTTAATTAAATAAAATCCAAAATTTTTAAAAAGCAATTAAATTTTCTGTTGTCTACATAGTTTACATAATATATTCTATATGGAAGAAAGGGGTTACGTAGATAACGCGTAGACAAACGACGTAAAGCAGATTTCATAGTCTGATTCAATCACATTTTTTGATGCTGTTATTTGTAATTAATTACAAAACCAAAACAAAGTAGTTTGAAGTTTATTACTTTTAAAACTATTTGACCCTTATAGATCTAATTTTGTCGTTATAGGAATATGAGGAATTTAATTGTCTTTTTGATACTATACAGGGTGTCCCATTTGAAAATCAGACGATTGTAAGTTCAGCTTCTGTTATTAATTGAATATTTTAAGCTAATAAATTAGATTTATTTTCTAACTACCTACTTACTCAAAAAAATGGTATTATTTTCATGTGCATTTCTGTTGTTTTTTTTTTAGTTTATTGCCTCATAAGGAATTTAGATTCTTGTTACCAATTTTGCCAATAATGCTATACATTTCGTCGAGATTTTTATCGGCATGGAGTAAAAAGGCCTCAGTGTAAGTATATCTAGCAATGATAATTATTATGTATACAATTTTGGTTTAACTGTAGTTTACTATTTCTTTAAATGTGTAACAAAAGATTAGAACATTTCACATTTTAATAGGTTAAGACAATTATTGGTAACTGGAGTCAAGTTTATACCATGCCAGATTTAATGAGATTTACCTAATAATACAGGAAGTAAGATATTTGTTTCAAATTCGAATATTATGATGTATTATGATGTCGTGAAGTAATTTTGTGGGATTTTATTGGGGTATTTCTATGTAATTTTTATTTCATAACTTATTTTACAGGTTTTCTGTTTGGCTGGTAACCGCAATAATTTTCCTAAGCAACGTAGTCCCTGCATGGTACTTCGGATTTGTACATCAACGTGGTACGTTGGACGTTATGGATACGTTAAGGGATATAGCAAATAACAATTCAAAATATACCAGTTTTCTATTTTTAATGCCTTGTCACAGTACGCCAATGTACAGGTATGTTCAAAGGACCCAGACTTAATCACTAAACATAAACATACAGACACTTTTCAATTAAGAATTTTCTTCATTCCCGCTTTAATCATAACAATGTTGTACAGTATCTGATCTCTTAGAGTAAAAGATTAAACATTATTTTTAAAAATTGTGATACTCAATGGGTTTGACTAAAATTAATAAATATCTTAAATTATTTTAGCCATCTGCATGTAAACGTCACCACAAGATATTTGACATGTTTACCAAATTTTAACAATGATCAACATTATGAGGATGAAGCGGATTACTTTTACCGGAGCCCCAGTAGATGGTTACGACAAAATTATCCACCTGACGGTAGTCTACCAAGTCATATAATTTCGTTTGATATTTTAGTACCACTTTTATCGGATATTCTAAGCAGGTAAATTTCATAATGATTATTTCAAGTTATTTGGATTTTCGTTCAATTAAATACTTGTTTTTAGATATAAAGAAAAAGAGCGCTTCTTCCACTGTAGCCTTCCGGTGTCTTCAAAAATAGGACGATCTGTAGTTATACATGAACTGGTATTTTAAATAAAACATGTATGGATCGTTAAAGATGCTGAATTGTTCTGGAATCACTATATGATAGGTACTTTTGTACTGTACTAGTTGAAATGTAGCCTAATATTTTTGACTATTATTTTGTGATGTAAACTGCCAAAAATAAAAATGTTTTAATAAATCTCTACTTAAACTTAAGGCTGTTTTTCTACACATATCTATATAAGAATAGTGGAAATAAAGTACACAAGAATGTAATTTCAATCAGATATAATAAGCTTCGTAAAATATTTTAAGAACATAAATAAATTAGATTGAAATATTAAGACTGTCATAGTAATGCAGAAAACTTCATATATATTTATATTATTTCTCTTTAATGTACCTAATATATATACCTACGTATACTTACCTACTATAAAAAATTTTGTTGTCACTATACCTATCTGAGTTATAATCTTCAATCACAAATTTAATAAACTGTATAACTTCACAAAATTATTATTTTTAAATCACAGAACGTGTGCCATTTTTTTAAAATTATTTAGAACTTACGATTTTTGGTAAGTAATTTCGAAACATCACTAAACTCGCAATATAAATTTAATGCCAATAAAAATCCTTCGATATTAACTTAAGTAAGAAATACAGAGACTACTCCTATACTATTAGATCAAGAATGATCTTGTTCTAATAAATGTGTACATATGCACATAGTAACCTATACTAATAGCGTTTAAGAATTAATTACACAACAATTACGGTCTCTTAGTTATTTTATTAACAAATCATACAAACCATACATAAAATACGTTTTATTTTAGAGGAATAAATCTGGAACTGTGGGTAGCACCAATACCGGGCCTACCGTGTTTGACGGGTTTGTAGGTCAACGAGAATTCACCTAAGTAGTGGCCGATCATCTCTGGCTTAATTTCGACTTGGGTAAATGCTTTGCCATTGTAAACACCAACAATGGATCCAACCATTTCGGGTACAATAATCATATTTCTTAAGTGGGTTTTCACAATTTCTGGTTTTTCTAGTGGAGGAGCTTCCTTTTTGGCTTTACGCAATTTTTTGATGAGGGCCATTGGTTTACGTTTTAGACCTCTCCTAAAACGTCTTCTAGCACGGCAGTTCATGAGTTCCATAAGTTGCTCACTGTAACAGAAAATACGTTTGAATTTCGGATGCAAGAAATCAACAATCGGAACTTACTTTGGTAAATCAAGTAACTGGTCCAAATCAACACCACGATAGGTGAATTTTTTGAAGGTCCTCTTTTTCTTAATTGGTTCTTCTCCCTAAAATACAAAAACCCAAAATATCAATCATTAAAGTCAAAAAATATTTAAACGTTAATGAAAATTTAATTAAATATATTACTAACCTTTTCCGCCATGATTAATTCTTAATATATTTTGTTAATTATTAAGGAATAAGTTGATGATTACAAATATTTTCCAAGATTATTGGAACACAGACAAGACTACCATTAGAGCAGGTAAACAAAAGACATAACCTCATAACATAAATCTTGACATTATTTTTGATGACAGCAATGACAAATGACAAGTGACAGGTAGTAACTTTCTACTCTACGTTTAGAACGGCCACGGGCAAATTATAGATGTCGACCAAAGCATTCTCCTCCCCTCAAGCAGAAGTGATTATGGATAACATCTCAGTAAGTACAGGATCTCTCATTTATATGGCATTGATGGATTCTTAATTCTTATCTGAACGAAATAGTTCTGTGATGTTTGGACAAACTTAAAAAGGCGATGAAATATAGAATGGATTATAGCTTTAAAGACATTTTTTATTGGAGTTGTTATAATCTGTACTTATCTTCTGCTATATCATGTTTTTTGCCATTACACAATATTTGTAAGTTCTGTAAGGTGTACAAATGGTTCGTTATTCAAGGTAGGAAGAAATATATGTGGTCTGCTAATGTCATTATCGGGCAAAATGAATTTATATTAATTAAACATTCGGGATTTACTTTTCGAAATATTTCAGTTCATGTATGTGGTAGTAGATAGAGCCACTATAAAAAATCAAGAAGTTATAAGTTGTACCATTGTGTTTATTATAATATAGTGTCAGCGCTTGGATAGTACCTGTCAACTAAAAACAGATGGCGGTATCATATACCAGAAATTTATTAATGAACGACTGAAGTTGGTTAGTACCATCATCTAACAACAGACGGCGTTATCAACTTCAGTCGTTCATTAATAAATTTCTCGTATATGATACCGCCATCTGTTGTTAGTTGACAGATACTAACCAAGCGCTGACACACTATATTATAATAAACACAATGGTTGTACTATTAATTTGTTGCATTTGTTCAAACTTATGGGTTCGTGGTACGAAATCTCAAACTGAAATAATCACAACAATAGGGTTATTCTTTCGTACTGAACTAAGTGAACAATCTGAAAATTGTCAGTTCATTCACGATTGTGCGTATTCTTTCGACATCGGTCACTTCTACCAAACTGATTAAAGTTCCTACCCCCCTTACCCCTTACTGATCAACCTCCAGGTACCGGTTAGTTCGTTCAGTTGACAGTTAACCTCTAAAAGTATTGAAAATTGAGAGATAATAATTGGAATATGATTTCGAATCAAACCAATAAATTGTAAAAGTTTAAAACATGGATAATAATATAATGGAAGAAATAATTTTCCAGTTTTCAGAGCAGATTTGGTTGTTTGCACAAGTTTTCGAGGTTAAGTGAAAGACAATCACAAAAAAGATGATCTTTCGGTTTCGCCAAATATTCAGTTCAGTATAATCACATTCAGTTTAATCACATTCACTTGGTTCAGATCAATCACTACGAAAGAATAACCCTAATGTTAAAACAGTCATTGTGAGCTATGTGACAACATAAGATGTTAAACTCTATTTTAGGTCGAAATGCAGAAAATAAATATTCCGGTATGAACCTAAAATCTCCCGTTCATATTCCAGTATGTATGTATATCCACACACGTCAACACTCCATACCCAAAGGCGCTACAGTATTTAACAACAGTGTCGTGTCCCATCTATTGCAATTATAAAAATTCCATGGTTTTTATTTTCGTGTTTTGATTAAAATGTTGATTTAAATAATTAAATTAATAGACAAATATTTACATTCCAGTTATTGATATGAGTTAAATAAGAATAAAATATGAACGCAGATATTGAGGATTGTATTCGTAAAAATATTTCTTGGGCTAATCTTCCAACACATGTAAAACAGGTAATTTATGTATAATAAATACATCATACCATTATAGGTATTTGAGGTGTGATAACGATTATATTTTATTTATAATATGTAGTAGTTGCGTTGAAGGTCTTTAAAAATATGGAAAATACATAATTATTGCTTTATGTTGTTTCCAGATACTGAGTAACTCGTCTAAGGAATATGAACGATATATTGTTAGTTTTAGTATTAAAAATCAGTTAAGATATCGAGGCAATTTGGGTAAGTCACTTATTCAGTTTTACTTTATTAAATAAGTAATCTTATTTATTTTATAGTAAGAAGCATATTTAGAGATGAAAAACGTTATTACGAACGCATTATTGCCTACAGTCGTGAGCGGCTTATGTTATTTCCATATCACTTAGCAGATATGGTTGTAAAGGGTTTAAGAATGACTCCATTTAACTACTATGTTTCTGTAGTAGAGAAATTAATGCAAGCTGAGAAAAGCTATGATACACTACCTAATTTTACTGCAGCTGACTGTAAGTTAAAACCTGCTTGAGAAGCACGCCTATAATATGCACGTATATGCCGTAGTAAAACTTGACTAATTGAATTGTACCATTTCTACGGAAATTTTATTGAAATGCGAAATCAACTACCACTTCAGAATAGGCTACGTCGCATACCGTGCGTGAACAATAATATGTGTCCATCTAAACTGAGATCTTGTACCTATACTAAAAACTATATTTGTTGCCAACATGTGTTGAATTTGTTATTGATACGAGATTCGTTACAATTTTTAGGCTTAAGATTGTTGGGAATCGGGAGAAATGAATACATTGAATTAATGAATAAATCTCGATCTAATCGAGGTAGATTGTTTGGTAGAAAAAATGTACGCATACTTTTGCCGCGTATACCATGTGATATCCATATAGAACCTTGGTGGAGAGTGGAGGTTGGGATGATTCTAGAAGAGGATATTAAGGTATAGACATTCATTTATTCCCATCCCAAGTCATTATTTTTTTTTTTGTTTTAGATGGTTAACGAGAATGAACTTAAAGTTATTGATGAATTGATTGATTGTGGTTCAAGGAATGCTGGAGATTTGAATTATAACATAGTAATTAGTTTATATAAGTAAGTTTGAGTTTTAATAAGTTGTTTGCATAAAATGTAATTACAAGGCCTTTAAAATTTTTAGAAAAGGTTTAATATACTTAGAGGTGCCTGTGACAGCTGTGGATAGAGTTCAAGTACCCCCACTACAAGGATTTGTTATGAACAGAATATTGGGTGATTATTTCGAAACTTTGTTATACAAAATATTTGTTTCTATTGATGAACACACCACAGTTGGAGAGGTAAATGCAATAGACAAAAGTGTCGTATCGATATGATAGAAATATTGCTTCCTTGTAGATTAGTTCTGTTTTGGACGTTGATACAGAGCTGGTGAAGCAAGCCGTCTCATTATATTGTCGATTACAATTTGCTAGGAAATTAGAACCAGAAACAGAGTTAGAAAGGTCTAGGAGGCATCCATCCTGGTCAGACATATCTACGCGACGTACAAGGTAAAAGAATAGTTTCAAATAAAATTCATTGTCACTTTTCGTTTTCTATTAGTAGGAATAGCGTAGATATAACACCGTTAACACTCAGCTTAACTTCAACATCACTAAACATATCACAAGATCTCCAATCACCATCAATGGAAACATTAGATAGTCCTACCAGCAATGCGAATTCTCTTAAAAACGGTCGTCGTATCGCATTCTTTTTTGATTCGGCTCTAACGGCATTCCTGATGATGGGTAATTTGTCGCCAGGTCTTAAGAAACATGCTGTAACCATGTTTGAGGTGGGCAAATTATGCGATGAAAGTTTGGACAGTTTCCTCGCTGAATTGGAGAAGGTTTCAGTGCTTGATGCTGAGGGCGAAGGTGAGGCGAGGCGATTTTTTGATCATGCAGTGATACTGAGATCGACAGTATTGGCTTTAAGAAAATTACCAGGTCCAGGATTGGACTTGGTTAGATTGGAAAGTTTAAATTCGTTAGATGAAGCTACGTGTCTTCGTCTACTCCAAAAGAAGTATCGGTAAGGTATTAAATAAATTAAACATTTTATTTGATAGTAATGTTATGATTTTGATAGACTGCTCGTTTCAATGGCACCACTAAGTCGTGAAGTGAGGCCAGTAGTAAGTTTGGATCCACCTCATTTAGGACCTGCTGTTCCTGAAGTTAATTCTTTATGGTTTAAAATGTTTATCTATCATATGACTGGGTATGGTCCACCAACTCTATTACTGACTAAAGGTTTGTATTTGATTGCGCTTTGTTGAAACCGCATTTAATTGAATGAATCGAATTTTCTATAGGTACAACACTGAAACAACTGCCTCGCCTTTTTCTGGGATTTACACGACTACTTGTTACCTCATGGTTACACGAACCTGCTGTAATTCCCATTGCGAATATTCTCTATGTAAATGCTGCGCTACAATTTGCCCCAGTGATAATACAAGCTTACGGGGTACATCAACAGGCTCACACACATGTAGTTCCGTTTCCATTCATGCCAGACACCCCATCGAAAGTGAGTCAAAACAATGTGACCGAGAATGTATTCAAACAACATCCGCTTGTTAAAAATTTGAAGGAATTTGTGGATTTAGACCATAATTGTGGTTATTTAACGTTTGTCAATATTGGGATTTTGGATTTCGGACTGGAAAATAGAGATAAGAATGTGCGATTGGGTCGTAGCATCAGAAATATTACTTCAAGTAGGAAATAGATATCATTCGAAATAGCCGTGACTATTGTTAATTTTTCAGAACCCGCTAAAGTAAAAATGGATAATAATAACAAAGAGCAAACTTCACTAACAAATGAAAATTTTGCGTTTCTATCACCAGAAAAACAGCAAGATAGTGGTAAAGTCCAATCGCCAACTGAAAGTTACGTCGTGGTAAGTCCTGTGAATGTCAGTCACAGGTCCTCGCCAACAAATGGATTCATAAGGTATTGTTTCTATGCCAGTCGATTCGTGTTTATAATTGTTTGTCTTCGTATTGAATTAATCATAAAAACCTTGCCATCGTAGTCACGACTGTTCAGTCTTGCTGCAGGAAGAATTAGCTCAATTGGCTAAGCAGGATCAACTGGATTCTAATAAAACTTCAGCAGTGAGTTTAGATCTGGAAAGGAATCCATCTGTAGAGTGTTTAACAAGTCCAGTTGATGAACATATTAGTATGTTCTCCAGAAACGAAGAAACCAAGAAGGACGATGGGGATAACGATGTTGTTGTTAATGACGACAGATCAAAGGTAACTTTGATATATTAATCGTATTTACATATATTAATCGTATTTACATTGAAATTCATTTTTAGTTTGAGGGATTTTTTAGTTTCATGTGTTACTAACATTTACAGTAGAGTCTCGATAATGTGAACATCCCTAAACGTGAACGGCGAAATTGGTATTTCAACATATTCTAAAACGTGAAAGCCAAAAATATCTCGCCTCTATAACGTTAAGTTCACGTTATCGACACTCGATTGTATTTCAAATTTTAAACTTTCTACACATTAACAATAAATTTAAACAATTTATCAACAAATCAACAAAAATCTGTTTACGTCAGCTTGTCGTTGTTGTAGTTTTATTTGTTGTATTTTGTTCTAATCCCATACTAATACCAAAGATTAATCTACACAATAGATAGTCAGCCCAATGCATTAAAATCAGAACATCTCTAAGTATGCCTGCCACTACGTGGCGTATACTAGCGTGTACAGCATAGAGCAGTATTGTCACAGCCAGAAACCGTTTTGTAGTTTATTAATATCAGAAACAAAACGCAACGTATAACAATTATTTACATCATTTGCAACAGATATGCACCGGCAATGCTGTATTGTCAGAGAGAGAAATTGATGAAATTCTGTATTAATCTGGAGGGGATACGCAGGGAGGGTAGAAAAAAAACAAGCGAATGTGGTGTGTGTCGTGCTGTTGCCGATTCGTCGGTAAAAGAAACACACAGGGTGATTTATTACAAGTACAGTATTGAAATAAAAGCCTAATATCTATGAATTAAATTTAATATAATAATATTTAATCCATGTCATACATGTTTCAAGACTGGACCAGTCCCATGGTCAGTGGCGAACAATCGTTAAATGAAAAGCTTTTAGATAGAAACATACTTTTGACTCCATTGTAATAATTTGTTGATGAATATAAAAAAATCTAAATATATAAAAGCTAAAAGCTTTTGATTTAATTATTGCTCGCCACTGATTATGGGACTGGTCTAGTCTTGAAACATGTTGTATGACATGGATTAATGATTATTATATTAAATTTATTTCGTGGATATTAGACTTTTATACCAATACCGAAATCAAATAGGTATTAATGTACATTAATCTTTGTCAAAATTATAACTCCACTTAAGAATGGACTAGGTACTTTTTCAATTTATTACATATATTTTAAATATTTCACGTAGACAATGTGGCAAAGATGTAACAAGATTGTTGTAGATCTTATAATACCTATAATAAAAAAAATTATCATTGCTACCTAGATTATATTAGGTATACCTATTATAATAGTCTGTCTCTGTTATTGCGATTTTCATTGTTTTCATACCTACTGATTTTGTTTTGAAGAGAATTAATATATTAAATTTAATTTAATCTTTGATACTACCAAAGATTAATAAGTTAATCTTTGGCTGCTTAGTTATTTTTTTGTGAATATTTTTAGCTCTCCATATCATACATGTAATATATGGAGACTATTAGTTTCATGAAAAATTTTTTTTTTTTAATTTCACCGGAAAAACTTGTTTTTGGTCATTTTATACATAAATAAGTAGTTTTAAAAAAATGTCTGTCTGTATCCACGAAAACGCAAAAACCGCTTAACAGATTTTAATCAAATTTGGTACAAAAATACTATTGGACATGGCAAGGAGCTGATTAGATTTTGGGAAACATTGAGCGTAGGCAAAGGGTTTAAAAGAGGGTTCAAAAATTAAAAAAAAATCATAGTTCTTAAACTTATCCGAAATATTGAATAATTTTTTATCGTTGTGATAGAATATAACCTAAAAAATGTTACATAAAAGAATTAGTTCACACAGGCGTTCGAAAATAGTCTTAAAAAAGGGTCAAAAACGAAAAAAAAATGTTTCCCAAATATACCAGAAAAATTGGCTAATTATATATAGCTTTCATATAAGATAACCTAAAAAATGCAGAATAAAATTTTTATTTACATAGGCATTCGTAAATAGTAAAAAAAGGGGTAACATAAAAAAAAATTAAAATGTAAAAAATTTTATATTTAACTAGTTAAATTGGTGTTAAAAATACACGACAAAAATTAATGTTCCATAGGCGCCCGTGAAAATTCTATAAAAGGGTCAGAAAAAATTTGTATCCGCGATAACTCAAAAACCACTTAACGGATAACCTGCAACATGCAGCATAACAATTTTGTATACATAGGCGTTCGTAAATAGTAGATAATTGTGTTATTTTACTAGTATAGATATTTTTGAGTAAATTAATTCGGTTATAATCGATGAGTAGAATCTTTGGAGTAAAATACATTTCACAAAAACCCTGAACCATATTTCTCAATAGATTTAAATTTTCATTAAAAACAGATTAAAAATTCTAATTTTTTACATCCTGCATTTCGAAACCGTATTTTTTTAAATAATTATTGTCATGCTGCAAATTTCAAACCTTATTTACTTCAGCAACTTGTAAAAAGCACATCCTTTTTAATATTAATATTTCTTAAAATCGATATTACGCGATAGCGATGACTTTCTATCAATATCACAGAAGGATACATTTATTACGTATATAATTTGTTAGATTTTACATCTCCGAATTGAAACACACGCAAAAAATGTGCATAAAAAAGTTAGGGTAGCATTTCACGCCTGTATGCTCCTTTAATTTACCCGCCTCTGAGATTTATTTTTTCATAATGTTAACGACAAATTGAATCTGCTGTTTGAGTTTGATCCTTAAAACTGAATCAGGTAATAACCGGAAGTCCTATCTATAACGCCAAATTTCGTTAATTTAAATATAACTTTTTGATGCATCCTTATATCCGAAATTTAAAATTAAATGACTAAAATAATATTATTTTAGTCATTTAAAATTATTGTCTAAAACATTTAATAAACCAGCCCTGTATATTTATACTATTATAGTAATTTCTTTTATTTTCGTCCATACACATTAATCTTTACGTAGATAGGTATACGTATACCATATAATTTTAAACAAAAAACACTGCTGCACAGTAGTACATATATGATATCTATAATATAAAAACAAACTCCCACCTCGTAGGGGAAAGTATACTCGTCCTTGTCTAACATTGCCCATATGATTATTTTATTTCAACACAATACATATAACGCCATCTACAATTTCCATAATTTCCATGGTTGCATGTTTTTCTAATAGATGTAGCTCGTGTCGAGACAGTTTCAATTTTTGTTTTATTTCCCATATACGCTGACTATCTATTGTGTAGATTAATCTTTGGTATTGACATTGAAATTCATTTTTAGTTTGAGGGATTTTTTAGTTTCATGTGTTACTAACATTTACAGTAGAGTCTCGATAATGTGAACGTCCCATAACGTGAACATCTAAAACGTGAAAGCCAAAAATATATCGCCTCTATAACGTATAACTCTTATAAGTTCACGTTATCGACACTCGATTGTATTTCAAATTTTAAACTTTCTACACATTAACAATAAATTTAAACAATTTATCAACCAATCAACAAAAATCTGTTTACGTCAGCTTGTCATTGTAGTAGTTTTATTTGTTGTATTTTGTTCTAATCCCATACTAATACAGATATGGACAGTGTTAGATTGCCACTTTGGAATACCACTGTTTGATGTGAATGCCAATACTAAAATCTGTGATACAATTGTTTCGGGAGGCTTAGCAAGCCATCAAAGGTAACTTATTTTGATTAAGAGGAAATTTTATTGAATTGAATTAAAAGTCACTCATTAGATTAATTGATATTTCAAAAGTCACTGAATGAGTTTTTGTTTTGTAATTTTTAGCATCGAATGTTTGGTTGAATCGCATAGGAAACTTGGAGCGGCGCTTCTTGATTTTATTTCCCAATGTCAGGTAAATTTTCATATTCGTTGTTGAAGAATTATACACCCTGTTTCATTAATATTGCAAAAAAATTTAGGATGAGTTTCCTTGCTTAAAAATAAGAAAAAAAGTTCATGTGAACCTGTGTCCGAAAATGCTTTGTTTCGAAGATACAGGGTGTTAAAATTTTATTTATTTTTTTGGTTTTTGTAAATAACTTTTGACATAATTGGAATATTTTAATAAAAATTAGTATGTAGGGGTTTTTTGACATGAGAAATTTAATTTTGATATTAGTTTGGCGTTTTCTTGTAGGTGGCGCCACCTACATATGTTTTCACCTATTTAAAGAGTCATAACTTTTTTAATCGTACTTCTTTTTATTTCTAAGAATAAAAATGGATTTATCTATCAGTATTTCCGCAAAACATGCATACTTGGTAGAAGTCGCTACGAGCAACCGTTCTCGAGGTATTTAGATTTGAAAAAGTCAATGCCTGTAATTTAATATTTATGTATTATAAATTTTCTTTTATCTTAGAAAAGTGTTTTAAGGTTAATTGTTATTTATTGTAAGTAATAAATTTAAACGCATTTTGTCACAAAAGATTTAGCAATAGTTATTTGTCTTAAATTTTCGAAACATAATAATACAATAACGATTTTTCTGGAAAAGGCAAAAACGCAAAGGTTTTATTATTATCTTTTTTTATTTATCAATATTAATCATAAGGGCGTTTAAAAAAACGAACGTTTAACAAAAATGCTGTGAAACAGTCAGCTACTAAAATAATAATAACAATAATAACAATAACTGACATTAACAATTTTGTAAGAAAAATATTTAAGAAATGACAATCTCATTAAAAAGTCCTTTGTTTAAATTACAAGAGTTGTTCAAAATGTGAACCCCCAACTGTAATACAAGCATCTATCCTACGACGCATTGATTGGCGAACGCGTTCAAATATTCCGGGTGTGTGTCTAATTGTTTCACAGGATGCAATGATGCGGTTTCTTAATTCCTCCACTTTCCACTTTCTATTGGGGTCGTATAAACCAAATGTTTAAGGTGACCCCAAAGGAAAAAATCCAATGAATTTAGGTCCGGAGACCTCGGGGGCCAGGGTTGTGCTCCTCCTCGACCGATCCAACGATTTGGATACACAGTATTTAAATATTCCCGCGCAACTAAACTGAAATGTGGAGGAGCGCCATCGTGCATGAAATACATTTGCAATCTCAATTGTAGTGGGACATCTTCTAAAAGTATGGGTAATACATCTTCAAGAAAACGACGATAAACTTCTCCAGTAAGCCTCGGTTGTAAAAAATATGGGCCTATCAAATGGTCTTCAATAATCCCCACCCAAACGTTAAGTGAAAACTGGTGTTGATGACGGCCTTCTAAAATTGCATGTGGGTTTTCACCTGCCCATACATGATTGTTGTGGAAATTAATTATGGCTTCTCTGGAGAAATTTGCCTCATCGGTGAATAATATTCGTCCTAAAAAATGTGGATTTTCTCCAAGTTTTTGTTGCATCCATCGACAAAAATCTACTCTTAGGGGAAAATCTGTGGGTAAGAGTGCCTGTACACGCTGGATGTGATAAGGGTATAAGAGATTGTTCTTTAAAATTCTGAAAACTGTTGAAGCACTTACATTTACGTTTAAAGCACGATTCATATTTAAAGCAATCTTTCTGGTACTTGTTGTAGGAGTTTCTTCAATCTGATGAAGCACATGTTCTTCTACCTGTGGAGTTGCTGCTGTGCGGGGCCTCCCGTTTTCAGCGGTTTGTTTTTGAAAACTTCCATTTTCATGAAGACGTTGATGGAGACGAGAAAACATCGTATGATACGGGATGACACGATTAGGGTATTTTTCTTCATAAAGACGTCTAGCTGCTAATGAATTACCGTTGGCCAGGCCATAAACGAAATGCATATCGCACATTTCACTATTTGTGTAATTCATTTTGAAAAGCTTAACCAACTTAATAATTAAATACTTGACTAATCAATGTCAATATGAGATGCATTAAAATGTTTTTTTTTTCAGTTGTCATTTGTTATTTGCTTTCTATTGCCATGACAAATCATAGCACACTCGATGAAAAAAGTGAACATTTACTTTTGCGCAATCAGTTACTGTGCGCTTTAAATAATTTACACAAAATAAATAAAATTTTAACACCCTGTATCTTCGAAACAAAGCATTTTCGGACACAGGTTCACATGAACTTTTTTTCTTATTTTTAAGCAAGGAAACTCATCCTAAATTTTTTTGCAATATTAATGAAACACCCTGTATATTTTCAAGTTAATGTATCAGTTTCTGTTGCTAGGCAGACACATGCGTGATTTTATAATGCTTTCGTTTTAAGTTAGTACGGAACCCTAAAAACGTATATTAACAATTTTAAACGTTATATCTTAATATTACTGTTTCATCTACCAATACTGGTGTGCCATAACACTGTAAGTAGTTTAACTTAAAAAACGAAGATCAGTGCTTCTAGTAGGGTAGAGTGGGGCAGATTCGGACAGTTTTTTTCAAAATGAGTTTCTCCTTTTATTTTAACTGCACTAAATTTTCTAAGCATGCTCATATATTGCTTTATATGTTTTTAATCTAATAATATAGTAGTTTTGAAAAAAACTTGTACAGTTTTTTGCAAAAAAGGTAAAATACAAAAAGTTGCATTTGTCCGAAGGTGCCCCATAGTGGGGCAGTTTTGGACACGCATGGGGTAGGTTCGGACATATACTTCATACATAGTTTAAAACCACAAAAGATAGGAATTTATTTTACATTTAAAGAATTAAAATTGACATTGAATTTTAGGAAACTAGCCAAGCGAGCATTTCCAGCAACGGAAGTTGGCCTGGGCAATTTTGCCTCTATGTCACATCTTGTGATGTTTGAAATATCATCCACATCGGGAAAGTGAAAACGGTTGTGTGAATGCCTTAAGTATTTGACCACAAATTCGCCGTATTCTCCAAGCTGTATCACTTGCCCGACGTAATAAACAACCGTTTTCTTCGTAGGAAATTTTACCAGGACATAATCGTCACACACAATCTTTTCATCATCTGCAGAAAACAAAATAATTCGCTATAGTAAAATAATTTAAAAGAAAATACTAAACATTTTTTACCTAAAAGCTTGGCGAATTCATCACATTCGGATTCCATATCCATATCTGAATCAGATGAAGGGTAAAGAAATGGGGTCCTTTTTTTCGTAAATTTAAAAAATTCTGAATCAGAAGCAGAAGACGTGTCACTTTCTTTGGCTCGTTTTATTGACTTTCTCATATTTTTCTTTTTTTATATCTCTTGGACATTCTGTTTTATTGTGGCTTTTCTCTTTTTCTTTTCTTGCATGCTTGTTCTATTTGTAACTAACTTTTTCTTTGTTTCAGATTTCTCTAATTTCAGCTTCCTAAGTTGTTGTTCTTCAATTCTAGTTTTCTCTGGAGTACTTGTGTAAATTCTTGATTTTCCTACACGAGACTTCCTGTTAGTTTTTCGAGGTCGTGCTTTTGGAAACGGTTTTATTTCTGATGGCTTCAATATGTGCATTGAAACAATATTGACGGATGGCTTTGTTGCTTCATTTACAATATCATTAACTATGCTATCGAACGCATCATTGCCATTATATCTTCTTTGTTTCCAGAAGAGATGGATAAAACATTGGAAAACGAAGAGGTAGACGCCTGATTTAAGTGCACCTTATCTTCTTCAGCTAGATAAATGTCAGCGTAGGTTACATTCTGGTCGTCCGACTGAGAGATAAGACTGGGAGTGTTAATAGTCACAAATTTGTTAGAATCTTCGTTTCCGTCAGGCTGTGGGTGTGGTCGGTCTGTAGCATATGCTCCAAAGAAGTCAGAGTCTGAAAATATTAATCTGTTGATGGGCCACAGCCCTGTGCTTGAAAAGCCGCTTGTAATATTTTTAGGCGTAAAACTTTGCAGGTACGGTTCTGACGTCAGTTTAGCAATGTCATAAATTGTTATAGGCGTTCCTGGGTTGCTTAAGATATAATCATTAAACGATACTTTACATTTTTGCTTGAAGGGTCCAAACACTGCTTTATCAAGAGGCTGCATCTGATGCGTACAATGTGGTGGGAAAGATAATAGTACTATCCCATGTTGTCGGGAATAATTGATAGCCGCAACTGAGACATGGGTCTCATGGTTATCCATCAACAACAATATAGGATTCGCTGGACTGCTCTGAATATTGTTTTTTATGTGTTCTAATAATTTGACAAATAATTCAGCAGTCATCCACCCCGACTTTGAGCCGTACCCTACGGTACCAGCTACAGATCCATTTAGAAAATGATTTTTCATTCGAATTCGAGGATATATATACATAGGAGGGATTGTGTTACCTGTAGCAGAAACAATGCCACAAAATGTAACTAATGTGCCCCTTTCTGCAGAAACACATTGACCTACAACTCTTTTGCCTGTTTCTGCAATCACTTTAGGTGCCTGAATGACAGTAGATATACCGGTCTCATCTGTATTCCATATACGGTTTGGAGAAAACATGTATTTAGCTTGTACCTGAGCATAATTATTAAAAAATGCTTCCACATTATGTTCATTGAACGCAGACGCCCGAGCGATACTGGTGTTTTCTGGTTTTCTCAATGAGAGTCTTGGATGACGCTTCATAAACGATCGCATCCATTCGATGCCAGCCATTTCATTAGCTTTCCACTGTACAGGAAACGGTTTTTCCAATTTAACCGCATACTCAAAAGCCAGTTTGCGGGTGGCCTGATATGTCAGGCCATATAAAATTTGCGATGATTGCTTAAGATATGACTCTAGTTCCTTTTCTTCGTTTACAGAAAATACTTGCCGCGTAGCATATTTTGATAACCCCGAATTCTGCAACGACCTCTCATCACTGTCATTTCCAGAATCAGAAAAGGTATGTTGACCCTTAGCCTTTGAAACTCTGTCATGAAGCGTAGATTTCTTCACACCAAATGTACTAGCAGCGTTACGTATCGACATATTATTTTCAATAACATTTGAAACAGCAGTTTTGATTGTGTCTTCGGAAACCTCGGGTCGATTACGTTTCTTAACATAGTTTCTAACCATCCTAAATAAATTGGATATGATAGATATATTCCAAACAAACGAATTTATAATAACTTAAAACATGTAAATAAATGAGTGGGGCACCTCCAGACATCTCACATAAATATGTGAGGCACCTCCGGACAGTCCGAATGTACCCCACTCTATACTGTCCGCATGTGCCCCACGTGCACAAGACTGAAACAATGTAAAAAATCTAAGAATCGTGATGTTACCGGTTCTTAAAATATAGGTTATGTGCTGTAAAACTATTGGACTTTTTACGTATGCCTCTTCAAAACCACAAAATTACAACATCGAATAGTACAAAACCTTACGAATAGATGGATATAATACTTACATGAGAGCACTGTTTATTATTTTTGAAAATAACTTTTAATTTGTTTTATATACCGACATAAACTTTCGCTACACGGTATGAAATAACCACTGCTACCAACTGGTAAAACACCGAATCACGTTTTGCTTTAGAAGGCGGTCAATTTAAGTCGTCCGGAGGTGCCCCATGTCCGAACCTGCCCCACTCTACCCTACAAAAGGTTGTTAAACCTATGTATGTATTCATGGCGTCAGTTTTATTACGTAATAGTTGACTGTTTTGAAACTGATGAAACTTAAATGTTACTGTTGCTCTAAAGCATTCTTTATTGATTTGTTTACAGTATTACCCTGGGGAAAATATGGAAATATTAAAAAGAGGACGACTTGTGCCACAGCCAAGACACAATCTTGTTTTTGATAATGGACGTGTGAGCGAATGGCTAGGAAAATAAAAATTATATTTTAAACCGTATCCATAATAAGTATTATTGAGTTTTACTTAATTTTTATGATGAGTAGGTATTTAGAATACAAAAAAAAGAGAACTCTGCAATAATATGAGGGTGATTTGATAAGTAAAAGAAAGGAAACACCTTTTAGCTCGATACATTTTTTAGTCCAACGTTGTCCTGATGGAACAACTCTTTTTTTCTTCGCTAAATTTTCTGTCGTTTCTGCTTTTTTATTTCAAAAGATTCATGCAAAATGTCATGCACACGTTCAGTTGTCCTCAGCCTCAGTAAACTCACGCATTTTCAATCTTCAATCGTCCAATATCATTCTATGGAATTTATCAATGATTTCTGGCGTAAAAACTTATTTTGGGCGACCTGAAGGTTCAGCGTCACTTGTACTGGTGCATATGACGCAGCTTGCTAAAAGTTTACAGTGGTCTACCGATAGATGGAAGTAGGTGGGCACAGTATTGACGTTAAAGTTATTGCGCGGGAAATTCAAAAACTCCCGGACTTATCAAACCACCCTTGTACCAATATTTATAAAGTATTTTAAAAAAATACGTATTTTGAATTGTTTTTATTATTCAAAATACGAATTGTGCAAGTTAATACATGCGTAGTTTTATGTTTTTGTTACCATTGATGAGAGAAATTATATGACTTGTTAAATCACATTCCATAATTATATTTTTATGTAAGTATTTTAATTTATTTTAAATATTTTCCAAAGTTTTTTTTTCTTAGAGAAGCTTTTCACATTAAAATAAATTTGGATAAAATCTTGATAAAATGTTATTACATTTCACTATCCTTCCTTCGTATACAAAGGTAATAAAACTAGGTACATAATTTTAAGTTTGAAAAAACTCTTATGATGAGCTTGCTCTCATCATCATATTTTCTATGTCGGCACATATAAATTCTCCATACCAACGAGAAATTGCCGACTGATGTGGTTTTATTGGTGAAACAGAAGTTATAAAAATGACTGCGTAAAATTATCTGTTTGATTCCATTTTTCGACTACGCTCAAGTTACAATGCGTACTGAAACTTTGGATCTGAAAAAACCGTTGTAATTCTCATTAAAAAGTGTCTATTTCCAATAAATTGCTGAGGTTGTGTCACAGTTTTTACCGTACCGGTTTAAACTGGTTGTGTCATTAATTAATTCTTAAATTTTGATAGACTTTCCATTATTTGGCGATTACAAATATCGTCGTACCTAATATAGGAAGTCTTTAAACAATCAGCAGCATTTTTAAAACAATCGCAAAAATTCTGTTGGAGAATTATTTTAATATCCCTGACAGTTGCAGTAATAATGCGGTAATTCAAAGCTTTCAAGAAATATAGAAATTATTATTAGTTAATAAATAACAGCAATAATTATAAAAGGTAGATATTTATTTAAAAAATAAAAAGTATAGTACAAAGCAGTAATTTTTCTTGTAAACGTATGTAAACTACAAATTAAAAACAAAAAATCGCCAGTACATCTACATGAATTAGACAGTACCAACATTTTATCTAACAAAATCTTAACCTAAAAATATAATATACAGATTGTTCTGTAAGTAGGTACTAATATTTCTGAAGCATACATGGGCAGTTAAATTTTCATCATATGATTTATTTGTCTTTTCCTAATAAAACAATAGTATACTATACATTAAGTAATTCTTATCTCTTTGGAGCCGGATATAACAACAAGTTTAGAGTGATATTTAGACTAACCTTGTATACTTCCGTAAATTCAATACGCACTTACTGATCACCCCGTAGTATAGCAATCATTATAAAACCACTCTACGATAATCAGTACTTTTTACAAAATACAAAAATTATTTTAATAATGTATTTTTATGTCTAAAAATATATGTATAAATAAATTACATTATTTATTGAAGAACTATTATTATGATACATTTCTGACATTCCACACAGAATTCTATTGAAGAGTATTTACTTTATTTTGTAAACAAATTACTATCAATAATGAAAGACATTTCTATCCAAAATTTTTGGAATGTGCGCTTGAATTTTTCATTTTAAAATACGTTATACTATAAGGCATCTTGGATATCTTATTCTAATTAGAAAAACTGTTATATAAAAATAATTTATTACTATAAAAAAAGACACACAGCATCACAGACTTTGCTATTTAAATTTATTAATAAAAATTATTATTGTGATTATTGTCATGATGTGTTGTAATTAATAGGTTTGGCATTCAAAAATATTTTCAAACAGTAAGTAATATGAGATTTTTCTTTAAATAGTACAAAATGATTTTATTCTCTTATCCTAATTTCGTTATATTCTAAGATATGTACAAAAGAGTGATATTTTCTGAATTTTAAAATGTCGATGATTAGAATTTTACACCACATCAACCCTGGCAACGTCACATTGTGTTGGTGCTAGGAGCGCCAGTTGTTTAATAAATTCATCGCGCGCGGGAAAAAAGTGCCACATCAATTCTTGAAATGCTGGAGGAGGTTATTGGCTCTGTAATTCTAAAACGACAAGAATGTGGGAAAATCTTGCGATCATTCCAGAAGAAACTTTGGAAATGAAACGAGTAGGTGCCAAGTGAAGAAGAAAACGCTACCTGAACGTTGGTAATCTTTTAAAGACCGTTGTCGTAATGAAACGAGTTCACATTAAAAAAGGAACTCATGCGGCTTCAAAAATGCCCTTCTAATGAAATTTTTGTCTGATGTTTTAAAACATCACGGCTTAATTTTGGATTCTGATTCTTAAGTGATACCAAATTCCAATAAAAATATTTCAAAAACAGCTCAAAAGTCCAATTACGTATTTAAATGTCAATAGATTGAAGTGACGTTGCCCAGAGACGACATTGCTGTGCGAATGGTCTCAATAGAGTTTTATTTACCTGTAGACCAATATAGAACCATTTTATTCATACTTTCAATAAATTTTAGTACATTCAACGTTTGATGCACACAATTTGAGAAGTCTACATACAAATATTATTTTTCAAGAATTAAAGGCACAGATAAAAATTGTTAGGATATCGAAAGAGTCCTAATAATTGAAGATATCGTTAGTAAAACAAAGAAAATAATAAATACTGTAGATAGGTTCGATAAATCTACAAACTAATAAATTTACTTCAATGTATTATATACAAGATTTCATAATTAATTATTTAAAAAAGAAACAAGTTCTTTATTTATTGCAACCTAAAGAAAAATAATATCTATTTCATAAAATAAATATATACATGTTGTCGACTTTATGTGCAAGAATATGAGCTTTTTCGACTCGAAAGTAATGCAAGGTTCATGCTATCAGAAAAGCTGTGAAAGAACTTTGGGATTAAAATAGTGGCCTAAGAACTGAGTGTTTGATTAAAATTTTTAAGCTCATATTTTTGGACATTTGTGTACTTAAACCTAAACCACCTTTAACATTTCTCGTCAAAAATAATTTAACTATTTTAAATTAGTAACATATTTAAAAAAATATCTGTAATGTAAAAAAGCTTTTCCTTCATATAACAAACAACTTTTTGACGAGCAATGTTACTATACAATATCTCCTACGATATAAGAGACATAAAGGACCAAGCAATGGATCTAACTAGCTCAATATAACATTCCTAACTGGGTTCAATTCCCATTATACAGAAAGTTTAAAAATAGTGCCAAAAAATGATATGCATAATATGAGCAATCACGCGAAAATTTAAAAAATCCATTTATTTTAAAAATAATTTTAAATATTTCTTCACAACTTCATTATTATATTTATGTATAAGTCCATTTTTGAATCCTTTATCTAAACTTTAAATATTTAATAAAATATTAACGCCTTAAAAATTCATTCACTCATTCATTCAAGTCCATTCATTCAATACTTATATGAGACCACAGATTGAATAATAATGATAAGGAATGACCAAGGGCCGAAAGAGACGGACCTCACTATGCGACAGCTATTGGCCTCGAATCCAATACTCAAATGGACTTCGAATACGACTGTGCAGCTCACGGTAGTCCTTAGAAGCACTTACCGACTTTGAAGATGGAGCAATGCTGATCGATCTGTTGCTACTTTCATACAATCAACAATTTTCTTATTCACTCGATTGTGGAGATTGTTTTGCAGGTCTCGACTGAGCATTTTGAGATCGACCGCAACCACCTACTGCGGTTCGTCTACTTTTGCCTTGTGTAGTTCCTCACCTTTTTTTTCTAATAAAATTACCAATAATAATAAAAATCAAATAAAATAATAAAATCACTTTAATAAAAATCTGTTCAAATGTAGATAGCATCTGAACCTTTGTTCGTTTGTTGACCAACTCCACTTCCAGGCGCCGAACCGTACGTGTTCGGACTTGCGAGGTTTTCCGACCAGTCGGACGTGCACGATCGCGGCGAACTAGATGACCAATGACCGGGACTTTCCGGACTCGGAGTGGGGAAGTTCTCCGGCAACAAATGATCAGAATGTTGACTGGGTGGAGTCAAATAAAAATTCTGCTGGAACTGCGGTGGTTGGAGTGTGTTTTGTGTGTTCGTTGTCGTTGAAAACGACATCGGCAACTCCAGACCGGTTTGGCTGAAGTCGAAACCCATTTGAAGGGTTTGTGCTTGGGGAACTCCCCCATGTTTTTGTTGTGTCGCTGCTCGCATCGCTGCTATATGTGTTGGGCTTGTTGGCAACGATGGACGCGTCTTTGCAGGTGATGGGGAGCCGTTATAACCCTGTGGGGATAGCGACATGTTGCTTTGCACAGAATGCGGAGGGCTTTGGTTTGAATATGGTGGGCTAAGAGTATTCGCTTGCATTTGGCGTTGTTGTTGCATTAGTATTGGATCTTGAAATATATTAAATGCACCGTAAGTGTTTTCTAAACCAAACACCATAGTTTGTTGATTGTTTTTTATAACTTCTTCATAACTCGGTGGTTGTTTATTATTCATTAAAGATTCTAACCCCTGCGCTAAACCCATATTTGAATACAATGTGGTTGCGTCATAAGGACTAGGTAAGTTTGTCATTGGCGATTCAACAGGGCTTAAAGTTGAATTCACGGAATCGATGCTTTGTTGCATCTCTGAGTTTATCGTCGACTTTTTAGGATTGTTGTTGTTTCGTTTTACACTAGCTTTACGTCGCATACTAGCGTTTAATTCGGCCTCAGGACTGGTTGGACCATTGTTGTTGTTATTTTTGGCAGGTCGTTTAGACTTTTGTCGTTTGGGCACAATCACGGTGGGTTGTTGCAGCATGTGACCAGTATGAGACGCTGAAAATGATAAATGTAGAATTATAAAATATACCATAATATGTAACCAAAAAAACTTACTTATCATGTTGTTATTAGGAATAACGTTAACCATTTGCGGGCTTCTAGGGACATGCTCATCTAAGAGCCGTACGATATCATGATGTAGCCTTTCACTGGCTACATCTCGTGGTAACCGATCCATATGATCAGTAATTTCTCTGTTTCCGTAAGCCTCTAATAACGCCTTACAGGCTTGATACGAACCTTCACGGGCAGCTAGGAACAATGGAGTTTCATCCTGAAACATACAATAAAATTATAGAAAAAAATAATTTATATGGTTCAATATCTTACCTTATCATCTTGTGCATCTCTATTAGCCCCGTGTGCCAGTAGAATATTTACTGCTTCAACGTTATTAACTGCTGCTGCCCAGTGCAGAGCTGTTTTACCTGAATTATCAGCAGCGTTTATATCAGCCTCTGCACTTATCAAATCTTGAACCATTCCTTCTATCGCTAGTCTAGCAGCTAAAATGAGTGGTGTTGTACCTGAAAAATAATTAAAATTTAATTTCCTAAATTCATACTAAAATTGCAATGCAAACTACGATGAAGAAGCAAATAAATTAGTGGTTGAGATAATTTAACACTCTTTTGTTCGTACCTTCGTGCATTTTCGCATTCAAATTCGTCGCTCTATTTCTCAATAATATTTGGAATACGCCTAAAGCATCAGCTGCGACAGCAGCATGTAACGGTGTCCTGCCAGTATTGTCCTGCGCATTAGCATCCGCACCAGCATCCAAAAGACGTTTCGCAGCATCGGCACGAGCGTAACGTGCAGCTAAATGCAGCGAGGTTTCACCAGTTTTATCCATGGTAGCGTTCAGTTCAGCACCTTGGGCCACCAGTTCCTGGATCACAGCCCCTGCGGAATCGTCCTCGTCATCTTCGCAGGTGTCGATACTGCTACCACGAACAGCTGCCACCATAATTGGCGTAATACCTATTAATATGGAATAATTAATAAATAACTTCGCACGTAGTTTATAGATAGATTAATGAGATTTGATTAGAATAGAAGAATTAGACTTACCACACGGACCCCTGGTATTGACCTCATTGTGATGCTGATCGCCCTGAGGAGGTGTTAACATAGCCGGTGGTCTAATATCCGCTGCCTCAAGATGCGTTTGTGTCCATCTTGGTTCTGCCTCTTCGTAATCAGTTATCGCAGTATGATCACTCGCGTAACCGGCTTCCATGCTCCTAAAACGTTTCGGCTGTGGCATATCATTCTCATCGTCAGACCATTGCGGTACATGTCCATGATGACCATTTGCGTCAATTTCCAGGCCGGGAATTGATGCATTCTTACTCAAATTGCGTAGTTCTTGACCCTCGGGGCCGCGACGGCGAGATCTCCTTCTAGTTCCCGAGTTGGTGCGTAAGAATCCCTCTGGGAACCACGTTATTCCAGCAGCACGTTTGCGCTGTGTTTGGATCACAACGAATATAACAGCTGCTAAACATATCACCATTAGAATGCCAATAAGTACGTATTTGGCGTTGGTAGGAGTTGTAGTATCTTCGTCAAAGTCAGTAGATCCGTTGACTTGGTAGATGGGAAATGATTGTGATAATGTATGCTTTGAAGCTTTGGCAGCTAAAAATTCTGCTGCAGCACTAGCTGTTTGGAAGCAGAAATCAACATTCTCTGTTGTTGTAGTACATTTTCTGTTGTCGATTTCCAAATATACTTTAACACCAGACTGGGCTTGTTCCGTAAATGCAATGTGATGCTTGTGTTTGTAGAAATCATCCTGCAATCCGCTAGGTGTATTTCCCACCCAAGGATAAATCATATCGTTACCCAACTGATCCTTTTTAACACGTACAGTCGTGCGTAATTGATGACTGGTATCACGTAGAAATGCTACTAAATTCTTCTTAAATCCTTGCATATCCATCAAAACAACCATAGATATAACACCTTCAGCAATTTCCGGTGGTTCATTCTCGCAATCCAATCCATCCCAATTGCATTCAGCATTATTACAACCGTAATCACAATAGCCATTAGCGTAGTGTTTCTGACAGTAAGCATCGTAAATTGGATTGCACGGTTGCAATTTCCTTTCACAATCACGACCATCGAATAAACATTGTGGATTGTTACAATCCTCGTTACATACACCGTCCATGAAATGTTCCCAGCATTTTATTGGAGCCGTACAATTCGCCCATGGGTTAATACCCAAAGAACAATCATTACCGTCAAAATCACAAGCGTAAGTATTGCATTCATCGTCGCAGCGACGGTTGCCACGTTTAAGCGGACATTTATTCTTTATACATTGTTCGCGTTGTTTTTCAAGATCGCGCGAGTATATACTGTTTAAGTTCTGTATCGATTTAACAGGTTTTCCTAAACCACCGGGTGCATTCGAATCGTATAACTCGCAGTTCTTTCCAACGTGTTTTGGAGGACAAAAACACACGTAATCACCAATTTCATCTTGACATACCGCTTCAGGATGCTGACACGGGTTGCTGTTACATTCATTCTGTGAATCCAATTCACAATTCGTACCTGTAGTACCGACTGGACAATCACATACATAACCCTCACTGTCCGAAATTCGACATACTCCACCATTTTGGCATGGATTCGAGTCACAATCAAATCCACTGAATTCACAATTCTTTCCATAAAACCCATCAGAGCACGTGCAATCGTGACCATTGTGGACTGTTGTGCATATTCCCCCATTTTGGCATGGTGACGCGGCGCAGAAATTCACTTTGCGTTCACAATGCCGTCCCATATAACCCGCTTTGCAATTGCAATGATAGTCGTTCACTAACTGAACGCAATCGAGTGTGCCTTGATTGGAACATGGATTGGATAGGCACTCATTGATATCTCCTTCACATCGTGGGCCGACAAACCCTGCTGGACATTTGCATTCGAAGCCTCCCACTTTGTCAATGCAAGTTCCTGTAATAACAATATTTTTAAATGAGTTTTTAATTGTCTTTTTTATTTCACAGAAATGGCATTGATAGGTTGTAGACAAAAAATAAGAAAACGCAATTTATTCTATGTCGACGTTTCGGTGAATTTTACTACCATCCTCAAAAATCCAATGGCAAAAGATAAAAATTACGGACGTAAACATCGGCATAGAGTAATACTTTTTTTTATTATATTTTGGCTACAAATCGGTGAATACCATATCGCTATTAACAATATTTTGTTTCAGCTTGTATTCCTATTAAATATTTGGGCCTTGAAAGACCATAAGACTAGTTTCTTAATGTTAACGAATGCTGAAGAAGGGAAATAATATTGTATGGTAGAACGTTTGAATTATAAGCTGCATATCTAGTATTTAAATAAATTATGTTAACTTACCGTTATTATGGCATGAGTCTTGTCGACAATCATCTATATTAATCTCACAAATGTAACCCAATGTTCCCGGTGGACAAGAACACAAAAAGCTATTGACCAAATCGTGACATGTCCCACCATTCTGACATGGATTCGGTTGGCAATCGTCCACATTCAATTCACAATTCTGACCTTGGAACCCAGTGGGACAAACACATGAATAAGAATTGATCAAATCACGGCATGTCGCACCATTTTGACATGGGGCCGAGTCGCATTCATTGATCTCTTGTTGACAGTAGGATCCAGTGTAGCCATCTTTGCAATGACATCTATGCGAATTGCCAATTGTTTCACAGGTACCGTTGTTACATAGAAGTTTCCATGGTATACCTAAAGTCAAAATTGATAGAATTTAAAATTTACAAAAATGATACAGGATTGCGAAAGAGAAAACCTGGAACTCAAGTTACAGATAGCTTCTATCACTATTACAATCATAAGATTTCGTGTACTATAATTATAAATATTACAAACCTTTTCGTGTCGCAGCATCCTTACAACTGACCATTTCCACATCGCAAACTTTTCCCGTCCAACCAGGCCCACAAATACACTGATACTGGTTTTTGACTTGTCTACAAGTAGCTTGATTCTCACATGGATTCGTTGCGCACCAATTTACATATTCACTACAGTCTTTGCCCGTATAACCGTATGGACAATGACAGGTGTAATGTGTCGAATGGTCCTGGCACGTAGCACTATTTCGACAAGGTGAACTGTCGCACAGATTTATACGATTCTGGCAATTGGAGCCGGTGTACCTAAATTATTAAAAATAAGACATTTATGTTTCAGGCAGCTGAGGATTCAGAAAAAAATAAAAATAGTTTTTCCTGGCAAGCAAAAATACAAACTTTCCCAATAATAAACTCACACTTACCCTGGTTTGCAGGTGCATGTATACGAATTGATTCCATCGATGCATGTGCCACCGTACATGCAACTGCTTTCAGTGCAATCTTCGTCATTCGTTTGACAATTGATGCCCGAAAATCCTAGAGGGCACGTGCATGTGTAGGAATCGACATATTGGTTACAGGTAGCTCCATTTTGGCACGGATTGGACCTGCACTCATCAATATCGACTTCGCATTGTTTACCTTCAAATCCATTGACACAGAGACATGTGAATTCGCCAATTCCGTCCAGACATGTTCCGCCGTTTTGACAAGGGACTGCAAAAAATATTGTAAATCAAAAATTTTCTCAAAAAGATTGTCCCACGTCAAAAAAAACTCAAATTACACTTTCCTCTTTTCAAACTTTTATTCTTTCCGTGAGGAATGTGCGTCGAGATTTAAAAGTGATTGGGTGCAGTGGTAGAACGTTACGACCGAGGTTCTACTCATCTATATGGATATGGTTTTCCAATTTATTTATTATTCATCAATTAATAAATATTTGAGTTTGAATCAAGAACATTTGATATAGTGCAAAAGATTACTTTACTTTCTTGGCCTATTAGTAAGACATTACTTACATGAAGCACAATCGTCGGTATTGATTGAGCAATCTCTCCCCTCATAACCTCTAGCACAAATACACTGATACGATCCGTTAGTATTTCTGCAAGTTGCACCATTCCGACAAGGTTTTGACACGACACACTCATCAACGTCCTGGTCACAAAATCGTCCAGTGTACCCTAAACTACAAGAACACGCAAAGTCCATATAATTATTATTCGGCGTACATTTGGCATTATGTCTGCATCGATTCGGTGCGCACGGATCCAATCGCTCTCGACAATCACGCCCAGTAAACGGTAGTTCACACACGCATTTGTAATCGTTAACCAAATCGATACAGGAACCACTATTTTTGCATGGGTTAACTGAACAGTCGTCGATGTTCGTTTCACAATTAATGCCAGTGTAACCTGCTAGACATTCGCAAGTGTAGAAATTCAAATGGTCGCGGCATATACCGCCATGTTGACATGGATTCGAAGCGCACTCGTCAATGTCGATTTCGCATTGTTTACCGCCATAACCTAAAAAATAAAACACCGTTAAAGCAATAGGGATGTAGCTCTTCTGCTTCAAATGATGGATACAGTTGAATCATCAATTTTGCACCAACTGCAAGTACAAGAAAAAATTTGTTCTTACCGTTTTGACAATGACATATGAATTGGTTGACACCATCCTCGCAACTTCCACCATTTCGACATGGATTTGAGTTACATTCATCCACATCGCTCAAACATCGTGCATCGTAGTAGCCTCTAGGACATTCACACCGGAATCCATTAACCAGATCAATGCATACGCCACCGTTAGCACATGGGTTTGAAGCACATTCGTCGATGTCATTTTCACAATGTCTCCCAGTGAATCCGGGAATACACTCACAAGTATAACTGAAAATTTTAACATCAAATTAGCATACTCACTTTCTCATAGCGATTTGAACTTTTAAAATCCAAAACATATCAAAAATTGAGTTAAAAATAAGAACTTACGCTTCAAAAGGGTTTCCACTGTGTTAGCATGAAAAAATCGAAATCAATAAAAATACGAAACTTTGTTAAAGCTTTAATTTTCCTTACCTATTAATTCCGTCTATACATCTTGCATCGTTTCTACAAGGATTACTATAACATTCGTTGACGTTTGTTTCACAATTTGGTCCTGAGGTGCCAGGTTTACATAGGCATTGGTAACCGTTTACTAAATCCTGACATATTCCACCGTATTGACATGGATTCGATTCGCATTCGTTAATTTGGTGTTGGCATAGATATCCTGCATAACCTGCAAATAAATGAACACGTGTTTGAATGCGGTTAGATTATGACACTATAATCAGTCACAGAACTAAAACTAACATAATCTGTGACCAACGTAAACACGTTCTAAATTATTAACCATGGATAAATCAACGAACATTATTTTGTTAAGGTTAAATTACTTACCAGGGTGACAGGTGCAAGTAAACGAATTTTCTCCATCCAGACATTCTCCATGATGACAAGGTGACGACTGACAGTCATTAATATTGGTTTCGCAAGACAATCCAGTGAATCCTGGCGGGCATTCGCAAGTATATCCAGCAATTGAATCGTGACATACGCCACCATTTTGACATGGACCCGATACACAATCGTCGATATTAATTTGACAACGCGATCCAGTAAATCCGATTGCGCAGGTACATTTGAACGAATTGATCATATCATGACACAATCCACCGTTCAGGCATGGTTTGTCCTTGCATTCGTCAATATCTATTTCGCATTGGGTACCGGTGAAACCTGAAACCGAATAAAGTTTGATATGAATTAGGTAGTAATCGCAAGAAATAAATTCAAACAACAATAATGTTTGAAGCGGACATGTACACTTTCTGTTACTTCACTAAGTAAATCAAATATTGCGAGAATGCGACATAACGAATGAATCTAATCTAATGCTTCTCTTAAGCTTTTTGATGTTCGGATCTTGGATATCTAATTCATTTCGTAAATTCAATAACGATTACAATCAAATTTTATGATAGTTAGATCTATGAAACTATTGCTTTCTAAGACATATTCACAATAAACAATCATAAACTGACTGACAGTTACGATGACGCTTAAAGCAGGCTTAAATCTCAAAGCACCCAGAACAGCGATCGATTTCATAACCAAACTAGTGAGGATATGAAATGATATCCACTTCGTAATATTGCAGTTATTACCATTTCAATTTTTCAATAAAAGCATGCAACTCAATATTACGACAGTTATCAAGCTATATTATTTTTATATGTAAAAAATATTCTTAATGGAAAAACAAATAGTAACCTCAAATCCAATTTTATTCAACGTCAAAAAATGCTGCATAATGCCTTTCAAATTACTTGTGAATGACGTGGCGTGGTTATTTGTTTTAAAAGCAGTTCGATATAATAACTGTTATCCAGCAAAGTCCTTTTTAAATTTATTTCATCGCATTAAGTGTTGAATTCTTTGTATATATATTTTTTATATGTATGTTGTCGATTACAAATATATTAGGTAAATAGTACCTGTTGTTAAGGTACTCACATCTTCGAAGAAATCTAAATGCATCAATCAGTTAAAGCGTATTGACTATTATTGTGGTGTGCTACAAGGTATAATGCTAGGGTAAGTGCTTGTTGCATAGTAAATATATTACTACTTTATCATTAATGTTGAATTAAATTGTGTCAAATTATAATTAGGTACAGAAGCGGAAGACACCATAACACGTTAAAACCATGCGTTCATCTCATTCAAATTATCCAAATCGTAATGTACAGTGCGTTTATTATTATTATGATTATTTTTTTGTATGGAATTATGAGAATCAGGCCAATTACACCACATTCAAAGCGAAAGAAGAAACAAGTTTTTAGTGGCAGCGAGATGACCGACCGGCATTCACATCGTACCAAAGATACATCGCGCTCGTACTTTTAACAATCTTCGTCTTCTTCGATAGGTACTACTTACATTTTTCGGTCTGAGAGAGAAAAAATCGTGACAATAATTATGATCAATTTCCGGATATATATTTTTTAATAAAATGTATTGGAAGGTATTCGTTATTGAATAATAATGATCAGTTTTTTGCTAGACTCATTTTAAATGGTACTAGTGGAAGCAAAGATAAAGAAAAATTAATAGTGTTTGGTTTCTAATTTAATATGGTCAGTCAAAGTACGAACGATATTGAATGTTTCAGAGTATGATAAATGAGGATATAAGCAATTACGTACAGTCATCGTTGAGTACTGTTTTTGCTAAGCACTTGGCGCAGTGTTGTTTTCATTTGACTTTGTCCGTAACCAAATTCAAATTCATCATCAACTTTGCTGGGATAGTATTTAATAATAAATTAAAGAAAAAATTAATTAGGAAGGAATGTATTAAAAAAGATTAAACGAAAATTATTCTTGTATTTTATATGTTAGTTATTTGAATTTTTTTTTAATATACGAATTCCCGGAATAGTTAAACAGTTGTATATTTTAATAGATCAATTTATCAATAATCCAAGTAAAGACGTAGGTAATACCTTTGGATAGAATGCACAATCAGCTTTTTTATGTACCGCCCGTAGAACGTTTGATTTGTAAGATTTTTCAACAGAAATAGTCGTAACAATTAATTACTGCACCATGATCGGTTTCTAAATGATCGAGAACAGGCTATACCAGATCTCTGAATTTGGTCATACGACAACTGCCACATACACACACATAGATATATGTTGCGTATCACCAACAGAAGGTATCGCGAGGAATTTTTGTTTTTGCTTATCGACCTTGTTTAAATTTAGAATAGTTACTTTTTTTTGTAAGTGAAACCTTTGGATATCTAGCGATATGCTATTCAAAATTAAAATGAACAGTGAGGGTTTCTGGCAACTTTTCAAAATTTAAGCAACTTTATTATGTAGATTGTTTGACTCATAATAGAATTTGTAAATCTTAAAGAAGGAAAAGAATAAGACATGAAACTATAACCTGTTATTTCGTTTTTTGTTGTTTAAATAGGAACCAAAATCCAAGAAAAATATCTGGAAAATTATTAATATTACAATCTTAGCACAAACGTGATATAGAATTTGGAGATTTTATTTGATAATATTCCATTTTATGGACAGCCTGTACTTAACTACATATTCATATAATATGAAGGTCTGACGAAAAGAAAATACCAATAATACAATACATTATCTACTTTTATGCAGTTTTTGAACAGATTCATGAGTCAATTTATTGCAAATTTTAAATAACGGTACTTTATTTATTGTATGGCGTACATAGATTGGATGATTATGGTTATTCTTAGTGCACACGCCCAACTTTTAACACTCTCTCTCTTACTCATTTATACAGTCTGTGTTATCATCTCAATCATCAAAAATGTACTGAAAAAAAGTTCCAATACGTACTAATATTCCTCTACATGACAAGACAGATGTGATGTGATTTTATGAAGTTATATTTTACGAGATATTGCGGTATTTAACATGCTGAGAACCTTTCGTCCATTACATAAGGTTATCTAGAATACAGCTTAGTATGCATAACTTTTATATGATCTATTATGTTATTGTAATAAATATTTGCGAAATCCTTATCTATTGTTATGAAGAATTTTTTTTTTCTAACAATTACAAAACAATACGTGTCCATTGATTGCCAAACTAGTTTATGTATTATATTTATATTACCTGGCATACAAACGCATCGAAATGTACCAGGATCATCCAGACATGATCCATCATTGTGGCATGGATGCGATTCACATTCATTAACATTTGTTTCACAACGTGGTCCTGTAAATCCTTGTGTACAATTACATGCAAAACTACCCGGCGTATTCACGCATATCCCATCGTGTTCACATGGCGATCCTAGAAAATAAAATAAGGATCATCATTTGAAATTAAAATTTCTACAAAAAAAAAACATGGTCTGAGAATGCGCATTGTACAAACTGTACGATAACTATCCTATTCTTGGGAATAATATTAATTTTCTGATGAGAGAAGTTGGTGATGTTGGGGAAATATTGCAGGAATTCGTTTAAAGTTTCAGATAAGTGTTGTAGAAACCACATGGAAAAATATAATTATTTCTCGCTTGATTTAATTCCACTTTACAGCGTAAATTATGTAGAAGATAATTAATATAATTTTTATTCATAACCTACGTTGAAATTTAATTAAATGTCGTCCAATTAAATGAAGGCATCACTAATGGTTTAATACAACTCCTCTAATATCCATATATTATATAAATACAGAAACCTGAGGAGACCTTAAACAAGTTATAATTAACCAGAAAAACATTCAAATAAGCCATGGGTAGCTACTGCTACATACATGAATAAACGATATTTTTGTTATTTTAGTATTTCATTTGCATTTAAATGCAATTTTACAAATTGACTTCAATATATCTTACCTGGCTTATTATAACTTGAATTTACATGGTAACAAATAATAAATTTACATTAAACGAAAGTTTATCAAAATCATTACTGCTTCATAAATAAAATATTTTACCTAATGCTCGTTAATGCCTTTTTTATGTCACACCAACTACTGTCAAGTCTTTCTGGAGTATTATGCGAATTCGAATTATTAAAACTTCACCCACACCAACTGCCTTTTGTTAAAAATCTTAAAATGGCTATAAAACTTAAATTATTAGATCATTCAAAAAGGCCATAGATGGCGTTACTAGAATTTTTTCCATATGATTTTTATTTAGTACTAATCTTCAAACGATTCGTGTATAAACTTGACAGCAATCTGACCATTGATTCGTGAGTGAAGTTCGATTATCCACATCTGGGTCAAAAATTAAAAGGTTTGCATACATCAGTGAGAATTATATAAGGATTAAAGTCCATATTTTGAAGTTTAAGAATTAGTTATCACCTAATTTTGTTAAGAATTGAACTCATTCTAAATCAGAGCAAAATCTGTTGAGTACCTCATAGTTTAGTCTTAACATTTTCCAAATTAGGTTCAATTGTTGTTATTATTATTACCTAGTATTTTTTTACACACAATAATTGGAGGTCCCCGGTACCACTGCTCTTAGTTGGCAATGGAATTAAAAATAAATGATACACAATGCGAAAACAGTTGCGTTTGATTGCGACAAATGAAGATCAAAGTTCGCCGCAGTAATCGGTATACTGCTACTTTTATAGTAGCGATTCTATTGCAATTATCAACCAAGAGTCAAAGTTCATCTCTTATAAGTACTTAATTGTCACAATCGGCTGTCAATTGACCATCGACCGTGAGATACCTTCGCGATAGACAATTAAAATTCATGTCACAAAACGTGTATAGCGCTTTATGCACCCAATTATTTAATTTACTTTTTTATGTGTCATGTTAGTGACTGTTAAATTTTTTACCTTGTTCACATTCATCAATATCTTCAGAGCAATCAATGCCCTTATATCCAGAAGCACAGCTACATGTGTACGAACCATTAATGGGACTTGTATCACAAATGGCGTCTGCGTGGCATGGGTTGCTGGTACAAGCATCATCAAGATGGCAAAGCAATCCTGAAAAATAAAATCATAATTACAATGACATTAGTCTAAATAAAAGTTAAACCAAGGTGGTGATTTATTTTATAATTTGAGAAATTGATATGGTATCATACAAATTCTTAGTTTCCTTAAAGGATTTCGTTAGAGTCCTAGTTTATGCTCTCGAGAAACTTTGTCTTTGAATTTCGCCAAAAGTGATCAAAAACCAGGGAGCTGTTTAAAGAAGTTAATATTAAAAACTGCAGTTCTGATTGAACAAAACCGTCGCTTATTCGGTGATATAAAATGTCTATTGAGTATTAGATCAATGGAAGTAATCCAGTATATGCTTGTGTGGTATGTTTTGTAAACGTTTTGACATTCAAAGTTTACAATAAATCATTAGACTGTTGAACCAACACCTTAAAACAATGTCAATTTATCAGTTTTATGTTATATCCGAACACATATTATTACATTGACAAAGGCATTTATAATTTTAAATATACCGTCTTGTTTGTATATTTCCAACATTGTTTAGGTATTCCAAGTTTGATTTATGCCTTTTTATAACAAAAAAAGAAGGTGCGGCCCATGAGGACGACTATACGGAGTGAGTTGATCGAACTCGGCGTGTTCTGTTCCGTTGTTCTTCTTATTATATCGCTGAATTATTTTCTATTTAAATCTCTCTCTTTACCGCCTATTGGTATAATACAAAAGTCGAATAGCTTGCTCAACTTGTGGCTATACATTGAAAATGAATGGCCTGTGGTGTACTCGATGTCTTCGATGATTTTGACGCGTCATCTTCTCCTTTATTTCTTCCTATTTCTGGCCGATACAAACATGATAAATTCCATTTAGATAGATGTATTTTATAAAGAAAAAATTATTGATTGACAATGAAGCACTGAAAATATTATTTTGTCATTACCACATGCTGATATTTACAGGCAATGAAATTTGTAATTAGGTATGAAAAATGAAATGGTTTTGACCGGGTAACAATATAATGAAGAAGAGGAAGAATTTATGCGTCTTTCGTAATTAAGGCATTTTCCGCTAAAAGTATTTGCAGTACATACAAGATACAAGTGGTGGACTCTTTTTCTTCAAAAATAGACAAACGTTTAACTTACTACACCTGGGTCTAAGGTTGATACAGCATTTTTTACAATGAATAATGAAGAAGAGCTAACTTGTGACATTTTATCGAGTTATTTCGATTAATTTACAATTTTTGAACCATTTTTTTCTATGCGAAGGCCTTTTTTTGCAGATCAAGAAATTCCCTTTAGTTAATTGTTAGAAGTACAATATTGTTTTACTACCTTGATGTTCTCTTAACGTTCTGAACTCAAGACACCAGGCGTATGGAGGGATTTCCAACTCACTTCACTTCATATTTGAGAAACCGCAAGCTTGGTTACTACTATTGTAACTAATTTCCGAAAAAAGTTAAAGATTATATGGCAAAGATGATGTTTGCTTTGTTTCTAAATTTCAAACGGCCTTCAAAACATTTTTTTACCACACTAGTCTTGTAAGAAAAAGCCTATTTCTTCATATTTTTCTAAACTCGTAACTCGTATTGAAGAACAAGTGAAAAACTATTTGGTTTTTTCAAATAAATGCATAAATGCCCACTAGCATTAGCATTCACAAATGTAATTTCAATATGTTTATGGTTCTCTGAAAATTTAAATAACACTATAAACTGAAACTCTTTGCTCTAAGCGCTAACTATTAGACACACCTTCATCGAAGTAATGAATATTCGAGAGAGAAACCAAACGCAGACTTTTTAATACACATAAATACGAACTTATAAATATGAATAGAACATTTTCATTGTCCATGTAAGAGGTATCCTTTTACAAACTTTATTTTATGTTTTACTACGTATGGAATATTTTTCAATTGTTAATTATTTGTAGAAGAAACATTTGTACTAAGTATGTACTTATAATTTTTAGGTGATGCTGGTAAAAGAAATTAAGGCACATCTTTTTTTTCCGTCTACATTTTTATCTCGAAAATATTATTCTTTTATAATTTAAACTAACCAAAAAACATAATTAATAATAATAAATGAATTTATTCGCAAGATTTGGATACGACAAAGACTAAAGATACCTACAATTTTATTTATCTCTTATAAAAAACATATACGTGATATTATTCGGCATAAAGGCTAGCTTCCACATAAATACGCATGTGCAGTGAGAGAAAACTGTACTTGTTTATTTTCGGTGCAAAGACGCAAAGTTTGTATATTTTTGCTTTTAAACTAATTTTTAAAATCAATAAAATTTTAATAGATAATCGATAACTAAATTTCGAAGTGTAGAATCGAAAAAATTAACAATATGTCCACTAAATAAGAAATAAAGACGTTTTTTGTGTATAAGTGATGCTGAACATCCACAGGTCGCCCAAAAGAAATCATTACGCCAAAAATCGTCTATAAAATCAGACCAGGCCTCTCTTTTTATTCCTTGCTCGGCGTTCGATGTTATGATTAGATACACAAAAATATCTCACAATTTATAAATGTGTATAAATAAGAAAAGACATGATTACGTATGAGTATCTCCGTTACACTCATCGTTCTTGGGCGTATTCTGGACAAGTAATTATAGGAAGTAATTGGAGCTCCAAAAACAGAATCACAATTACACTAAATAGTAATTAATTACATTTCCACCAGCTCTGATTTGCAAGGAGTTTTTTTTAATTAAATGAGAAAGTTTGTGATTTTTGCTGAAAAATATTTAATTTACAATGCGCACTTATAATTAATTCCAAACTCGAAAGTACATCCAATATAATTATTATATTCATACAGTAGATCTCGTACAGGTCATGACTGATCTTTAAGTAGGTACCATATGATTTTGTATTCAGTGTGTAAGAGCACGAAAAAAAAAAGGTTACAATTAATGATAGGCCCGGGTTTATATAATTAAAAACACATTTAGTAGCTCTGCGGATTTCACATAATATTGTATATATGTATATGTTAAGATACGAATAAAGATAAAGATACCTGAGATGTTATTTAATTATACATTATAAATGGTGTGCGGATTTTTGACGCGAAAAGTATTCGATAGGATACACATTACAATAATAGATATATTTGTATTCCAATATTGGACGATAAGGCACAAATGAAAATAAATTTAAAACTTTTAAACCCATCATGGGAAACGAAAATGAATTAAATTTCGAAGTCCTATCACTATTGTAATAGAAAAATGTAAAATTGTCAATATTTTGAAAACTATACATTTTTGGAAGACCTCGTTTCAGAAACTTGCCCTTATTTGTGATGCAAAAAAATATAAAAATTGGGGGTTGCCATTTAAAAATTTTGAAACTTTTTTCAATTTGATTTACCAATTTCTAGTATAATATAAGTAATAGATTCATGAAAACAATCTATTATTATTTATTCTTCATGTTTTTACATTTTGGAAATGTTGCTGACCGCACGCTTCTCTGATTTTTTCAATTTCACGTACCTATTAGATTGACTTCATTAAGAAGATTGATGTGCTCAGTTAAAAATTGAGCCACAATAGACCCTCGGGTGTTCGCACTCATTTTGAACCTACCAACCTATCTATTTATTAATTTAAGTGTTTTGATATTGACATTAGGAAACAATTTCTTATTTTAATACTTCCTATGTGAGTAAGGCACATATCTTCCCATGATGATTTTCATTAACTTAACGCAAGATATTATGCACATATCTAAATAATTTATGCATAAATAAATGTGGTTTCTCTAATACTAAAATAATGCCGGTATAATATGCTCTATAAAAGCCCGTTGCGATTAAAACTGGTTTCAAATAATTAAAAAAAAAAAGTTTCATGTATGTAATTACAATTATTAGTGGTAAAAATATCGAAAACAGATATTATTTGCATAACCTGTAAATTGATCCTAAGTTATTCCATTTTATATAATAATCGTTCAGATTTATTGGCGCGTAGAATTTATAGAACTGTAGGAGATGCTTGATTTAGATATCCTATTAAATTCTTGTATAAATAAATTAATTAAATATCAGCATGAGTAGCTGGAGCGCCCTCTGCAGGTAGGTACCCATGTAAGCAAACATAAGATTATGAAATTCGTACAATATAATGGGTTGGTTGAGAATACAGTGACTATATATTCTAACAGTGACGACATTAGGGTATAGTTCAATGTTAAAAAAGTTGTCTTGTTTTTTATTGGCTCACAGAGAAACGTGGTTTCCGGTCCGGCATTAATCTGCACACTTTTTGTTTGTTTACTTTTTTTTACATGGGGTTCTTATGGAGGCATTCGGACGTTGAAAGTTTTTGTACAAATTTTAGTATTAATTATTATATTTATAAACATTTGCGATTGAAGACTTGTTAATAGTGTGTTAGTGATTCTTTTAAGACTATAATTGTTATTTCAAATCCTGTTTAAAAGAGTGGTTTTGCTGAGAAAATAAGTATGTATCAATCGCGTATTGCACGGCGTTACAGAATCAGTTATAAATAATAATAACAATTAGTTACATAAATAATAATTAGTTACATAGATGCCTAGAAATAATGCTCACGCATAAATGTATTTCCACAGCTCATAAAGTCCGTTTGGATCATTTCGCTCGTCGATTAAAATAACATAACCTAAGACTGTGTTGTGTTATAAAAAAAAAACAAGTTTTTTGTCATTACTTTGCACGAAAATATATGTGTACATAATAACAATGTTTTAAATAATTCTGTTTGTGTTTGTAGTAGAACAATAATGCCTGGCTGTGCTGTTGTGGGTTGCAGTAATTCTGCCAGAAAAGGATTTGTTACGAAAACCTTCCCAAAAGATCCTGAAAGAAGCAAGCAATGGTTAATAAGACCCGGAGGGACAACTGGCAACCTACTGATTAATCATGCTTGTGTGAGGTTAGTAATAGTAATATACTTAATCTAGGCGTAACAGCACTACAAAAATATATTATGCTTTATTTTTATACATAATTTAATAGTTATTTCTCACTTGTACTTGATATACGTATTCAGGTTCACTTTCCTCCTGAAATGTGGGAAAAAACTAGAGAAGATGGCACTCGCAAATTAAAGAGTAATGCTGTTCCCTTCTTCTCATTTTCTAAACCAGTAAAGAAGAGAAGGCCTCCACCTCAGAGAAGTTTAGTTTTGTACAGGAAAACTAAAGCCGGTATGTGTGTCTCTAGATCTACTTTTTTGCTACCTATATCAAATATTCCACAAAATATGAAAGAGTAGGTAGTTTGTGATACATTTTAAGTAGAATATTACGAGTATTATTTAGTGGATTTTCCAATTTAGAATTATAGATGCAAAATCTAAGTGATATTTTTATTTGTTACAGATTCGACCAGCAAATTGTACAATCAAACTTCACTAAAATTCTTGATAAAACACTTGTAATGGATTATTTCCAAGTAAAACACTTTTTATTTTAACCAACTTTATTGTAGCTACTTAGGTATCTATAATCTAAATAATGATTTACAAATACATTATACACTGTATAGGTATTTATATAAAGAAAAACAGGGTTTTTTGTAAAAAAAGAATGCATTTATTTAATAAACATTACACATAAATAACAGTGTTTTAATTTTTGAATTTGTACATACCTACTTTAATAAAATTGTACTATGCTCTAATCAGAGATGTTACCCACATCTTGTAATAAATTTTACCAATAATATACAATAGGTACATCCATTTTCTACCTGTATTTGTAATATTATTAATTGCTGAAGAGCTGTCACATACTTAAGTATCAAGTAACAATTACCGCAATAATGAGCCGGAAGTACAATATAAATTTATCTAAAACAGTATCGCCTTCTGTAATTCTGCTTGGAGATGAAGTAGACAAAGGTGATCCTGAAACAACACGTAATTTTCTTGCACAAAACTAAACTTCTCTGAGGTGGAGGCCTTCTCTTCTTTACTGGTTTAGAAAATGAGAAGAAGGGAACAAGATTACTCTTTAATTTGCGAGTGCCATCTTCTCGAGTTTTTCCCACATTTCAGGAGGAAAGTGAACCTGAATACGTATATTAATTAATAATAATAATAGGTAAGAAATATCAAGTACAAGTGAGAAATAACAATACCATTGAATTATGTATAAAAATAAAGCATAATATATTTTTGGAGTGCTGTTACGCCTAGATTAAGTATATTACTATTACTAACCTCACACAAGCATGATTAATCAGTAGGTTGCCAGTTGTCCCTCCGGATTTTAATTAACCATTGCTTGTTTCTTTCAGGATCTTTTGGGAAGGTTTTCGTAACAAATCCTTTTCTGGCAGAATTACTGCAACCCACAAGAGCACAGCCAGGCATTATTGTTCTACTACAAACACAAACAGAATTATTTAACATTATTATTATGTACACATATATTTTCGTGCAAAATAATGACAAAAAACTTGTTTTTTTTATATCACAACACAGTCTGAGGTTATGTTATTTTAATCGACGAGCCAAATGATCCAAACGGACTTTATGAGCCGTGGAAATACATTTATGCGTGAGCATTATTTCTAGGCATTTACGTAGCTAATTATTATTTATGTAACTAATTATTATTATTATTTATAACTGATTCTGTAACGCCGTGCAATACGCGATTGGGCATACTTACTTTCTCAGCAAACCCACTCTTTTAAACAGGGTTTGAAATATTAATTATAGTCTTAAAACAATCACTAACACATTGTTAACAAGTCTTCAATCACAAATGTTTATAAATATAATAATTAACACTAAAATTTGTACAAAAACTTTCAACGTTCGAATACCCCCATAAGAACCCCATGTAAAAAAAAGTAAACAAACAAAAAGTGTGCAGATTAATGCCGGACCGGAAACCACGTTTTTCTGTGAGCCAATAAAAAACAAGACAACTTTTTTACTCTAATGACATCACTGTTAGAATATATAGTCACTGTAGTTGAGAAGCACTAAAAGCGACACCTACTAACCAGTAGATGAATCAGTTTATATGCCATTTTAACATTTGATCTTTGACGTGAACGCTCAAAAATTTTTATTTCGATCGAGCAATACGTTCTTAGTTATAAGCCATTTGAAGTTGACGTTTCAGTGTATTTTGATGAAAAACCCGAATATCGTGCAGTGATCAAATTCTTTGTTTGGGAACGTTTATCAGCAACAGAATTTCATACAAAAATTAGTTCCTTCATTTGCAAATTTTAGAGTTTAAACGTGGCCAAACAAGAGTTGAAGATGAATGTCGTAGTGACCGTCCAAAAAGTGCAACAACACCACATACCAAAAGTCATTGAGCAAGTGTATGTGAAGATCCAAGTGTGAAATTGCTGATACCTTAGACATGCCAGACAAACAAGTATTCCATGTTTTACATCGAGAATTACGTATGAAAACCATTCAACAAAAACTGCATCGAAAACAAAATTCTCAGAATAATTTGCAGCATTTTAAGCAGAATAAAACCGTAGTTTCATAATTATGAATGAGACTTGGATCTTTTCGCATGATCCTAAACTGAAACACGAACGTTTATAGTGGGCTGAAGCTGCTTGTTCAGTTCCAAAACAGGTGAAGTCAGAACGATCGGCAAAAAGTAGGGAACATCAGCGATGTAAAAGGCATTTTGTTGATTGATTAACTATAACTATTAACTACAAATGTTTACAAATAACACAAGCAGACTCTTCCAAGGAAGTGACTTTGTGGCTCGATCCTGGAACCAATTCTGTATTCCGTAAATATCTACGATAGTGCTACTAATAGTTTAATTTTCCATTTTATGCTGATGACATTCAGTATAGTTATTATTATTTTAACAATAGTTCACGTAAATATCTAATTGCAAACTAATATTATAATTTTCAGATATATACCTTTTAATATTGTCCCACTAAATAATAATTAGTAACTGTCATGTAATTGCTAATAATTAATTTTTAACAAAAAATATTAAAGTGTTAATTGTAAGCTTAAGGCCAAAACAAAGTGTTAACGCCATTTAACCAAAGAGTAATTATTTTGTTTATAACTAAGCCTCTTCATTAATAACAATTTTATATATCCGTTACTAATAGTGAACAATTTATTTTAATTTATGTCTTTGGCAGTAATTTTCCTAAACGATTTTTAAAAGCACCAATAAAATTAACTTGCACTTACCAGTTTTCCCTGGCGTACATCGGCAATAAAAACTACCAACTCTATCGATACACGTGGCACCATTAAAACATGCTGCGCCTGCGCAGTCATCAATGTTCACCGAACAATCTGGACCCGTCCAACCGTTCACGCATATGCACGAATAACCACCGACACTATTGGTACATGTAGCGCCATTTTGACAAACTGACGGTCGTAGTGAACATTCGTCCACATCTTGCTCACAAAATCTCCCGGTGTAGGTCGACGGACATTGACACGAATATGTGTTAACACCATCTACGCAGGTGGCGCCATTTTGACATTGATGGCCGGGACAGTCGTCGATGTTTTCCTCGCAATCTGGACCACGAAACCCTGAAAATAATAATATAGATTCGTTATACAGCAAAAATAAACAAATTCTAGGTATATTGTGAGAAATTATTACAACGATAACTGTATATAAGTTAGAACTATGTCAATGGCTCAAAACCTGTTCCGAAACAAATTCAGGTACCAAATATTTTAATTAATTTGCGTAGAATTTGAACAAAATCCTGTGATACTATCTGCTAGTATTTTACTTCATTCAAATCAGTTCATGTTAATGGATAAATGAAGTGGTCATTGACTCCCAAAGTTTGACATTTTCATTTGAGGACTACTTTTGAAGTTTAAGTAAGTTAAGCAAGTTGATTCTAATAATTATATAAACGTGCAATAATGTAATACACAATAGAAAAGAAATATTTCCTGATATTTACAAATTCAGCCACTGTTGGATATCACCATATAAACACGAAATACCTGTAGCATAGTAGGTAGTTTTTTTGATGAACATATCGTGATCGAAAATGTGTATTTTCGTATTTTATATCTCTTTGCTATATAAACACGAAAAAAACAAAAAAGGAAAACGATACATAATTTGTATTTGTGCTTGTCCTTTTGACATGCCATGCGAACGATTTGAGTTAGTGGTGTATATGGTATACTGGTAACGGACTGTTCATCAATAACACTATTTTGCTGTGAAAAGCAAGGTAGGAAACTACCTGGGGATAGCACGAGGATAGCGGTTATTTGAAATGACATATTTTCCATGCAAAATATCGAAACAAACAAATTAAAAAAAAAATTGATTGTTACATAATATGTATGTTTGACCTTCCATTTCGAGCTAGGTATAGCCAGGGTTGATAAAAATCATGATTTTTTTGTTTTTTTTTAATTTTACTAGCTTTTCCCAATATTTTTATTTTCAACTATTTTTAACTGCTTATACTATTTTGTTTTGTTAAGTAAACATATATTTAGACAGGAAAAGTTTTAAGATGAAAATATTTATCAAGAACCATTGTTTCTATAATATTATGGATTCTGACCGTTTGCTCTAAAAAGTTAGAGAGTTTAGACAATGAAGTTGATGCGAAAAACAACAAAATAACGTCGACATTTGACATGAAATAAACATATCAGTAAAAATTATTAAATAAACCCATTGAAAATCTAAGCAGTTAAAACATTTCAGATTTAAAGAAGATGAAGGAATTAAGCTACTGTTAATTATTTTATAATCGTGCTAAAGTTGAATAGACCGATTTCAGATGAAAATAGCTACGATTTTTGGTTATTGAGAATGAGAAGATTCAATTCAGCTTTATGGTAGACAAAAGTCTTTGTATAATTTATTGAAAACGACTTTGCAAAGTTGACCATGCATGCATAGGTATCGTGACGATTGAAATCGCGGCGAAAGTGCAACGAAACTACGATATGCTGCACACTATAGACAATTGATATCATCTCCCTTATTATTACAAACAAGGAAAATCTCTAATAATATTTCCTTGATCACATTACTAAATAATTTATTGGATATACAAGCACACGATGATGTTGCGACTGTTATCTGGCAGACAAATATATTTTCTAATGAACTGCTTTTTGATTACTATTATTAATATGGTTAAGATTTCTTTTCCAACATGTCTTTTTGTTTATTAAATAAATAAAAGCACGAATCCATATGGATTCGTCTGACTTGTATATAGTTTTGTGGCTGTTTCGCAAATGCATTGAAACTGCCTGCGATTGCAAACTTATATCGCGTGTTCAGTAATGGTGGTTCCTGGCTAAATATTCTCAAGTTTAATTGTGTACTTCCTAGGAAAAGGAACACCTTCCGGGACGACTATGGAATTTGATGGGTGTGTCGTGAGCTGAGGCCAGCAACAAGTGAAAAGTTCTATCACGGGAACAGATACATCACCAGATGATATGAATTTGATAACTAAGGCAAATTTAAATAATTAATAATTGCAATATAACAATAAATATACAGGGTGTCCCGAAATTAGCTTAACATTATGTAAGGGGACATTCTACAAGCAAACATAACATGTTTTTTTCATATGAATCTTCTTTTTGCTATTTACTTGGTCGAAGGCAGTATATTATTCAATTTAATGGGTTCAGTCGCCTAAACGTCACTTTTGGTGTCCCTCATGGTTCTGTTTTAGGGCCTCTGCTGTTTCATATTTTAATTAATGATATTGGGACTGTATTTTCGATTTCATTGTATTACTTCAAGACCAAACCTCATCACGATACTAATACGAATTCTGGCTGTAAATAAATCAGTCAAGCTGTAGATTGAGGATTGTGCACCTTTACTAAATACCAGGACATCAGTGTTAGACCCTACACCTTATTCAACCTTTTACTGTTACCTCTGTCTCAAGGTCCAGTCAAAAAAAATAAAAGCAACGTCCTGAGGTTAACTTGAATCCATCTATTTTCTGGATGTTAAATTATCATGATCGAATGTACCAAAGTAATTTTTAGTAAAGAGTTTTAGTAATAAATCATGCCCTAAATTCCTCTATTTTTAACTAGACTATAAAATTATTATTTTAAAATACAATAACATTTTAGTCTACGCTTGAAATTAATTAATTAAATGATAATAATTGGTCTTGTCATCAAACACAAACAAAAAAGAGAAAAATATTCTTGACCACCAACATTCAATCAATTCAAATTAGTGAAAGCCATTATTCTTATGTTTGGACATGGAACCAATTAATTATCAAAATGTTTACTAATTAATCGTAGAAATAAAGATAAAAAATAATGGGCACATGAAAATAGAACAAGTTCAGAGAATATTCGTCTTTACACATTCACACAAAATGATATTAGAATCCAATATTATACAATGTTGCCATCATTACTGTTATTATAATTATTATTAGTTACACTAAATTAATTATTTCTTACATCATTTTAGTTGGGAGCTGAGTTTATAAATATTTTTTCAAAATAGACGAACGTAAGCTCTGCTCTATGGCAACATCGCAGATTACAGAATGAATTCCCACGGTATGTTGTAGACGAGTGCTGCCCACACTGCTCTTCTATCGCTTATCACTCTCGGCAATACAAAGATATTTCCACTTCTGCGGTTTAATATTTCCGGCAATAATAAATATTTTATTTTCATTATTTTGCAAAATACTTCTACTCTCAAAAACACTTTTGTTGGTTTTGCTGTTGCTGATAAGCTGCTAATTTTTAGTGTAAATAACTTAATGTATATACAGGATGGTCTTCCAAAGTACCCCCTTAGCAAATTAATACAGCAACTAAACTCAAATTGAAACAATAAATCGAGATGTCCGAGGGTGGCTATAAAATAATGAGACTGATGATCCTAAAGAAAAAGTACAGGGCCATTCATTGCGCAGCTAAACATTTTTTTTACTTACTAACAATTAACTTCCACCTTCCGTCCGGGATGACACATAGATGGCGTTACTAGAATTTTTTTCATATGATTTTTATTTAGTACTAACCTTCGAACGATACGTGTATAAATTTGACAGCAATCTGACTATTGATTCGTCAGTTATAGCATTTTGTGTGAGCAACGTTTGTGTGAAGTGAATTTCGAGTTTTGATAAATTCTTGCTTTTTGATGAAAAAAATACAGTGAAAACCAAACAATGGCTTGATGAACATTATACGAACTCTGCTCCATCGAGACAAATGGTAGAGAACTGGATTGCTGAATTTAAACGTGGTCGTACCAGCACAAATAATGCAGAGCGCAGTGGACGCCCAAATGAGGCTGTTTTTCCAGAAAACGTCAAAAAAAATCACAAATTGGTTATGAACGATCGCAAATTGAAAATGCAGAGCTAGCTGACATTGTAAAGATGTCAGCTGGTAGTGTTTTTACCATTTTACACCAACATTTGTGTATGCGAAAGCTCTGTGCAAAAACAACAAAGAATTGATGCTTCAGAGGAGTGTTTGCCGCTGTTAGTATTGTCAGTGATGATGACAGAAACACAATTCGTCTGCTTTAGGTGTTCCAAGGAGAAGAAAACCAATAAGTCATCCATTCTCGAAGAGTTTTACAAAATATCCTCGGCAGATTTGTCTCAAAAAACGTCAGTCGTTAGAAAAACCAGCCGAGGACGTGACGCCTTTAAATACGGATTTTCGACTGTGACAATCACAGTTACTCTATACTCGAATAAAAAATCGTTTGAACTTGCCTCGTCCTAAGCACGAGTTCTATAAAAGAACACCGCTGCACTATGGATATTTCTATTTCAATATTTTTCCCTCGGAAGAATTGCCCAACTGACAGCAGGCTGAAGAAATTACTACAAAAATTTCTAAGAAATGGAGCGTTCTAAAGCCTGCAGGAATTTGCTGCCTCAGTATTGTTTTTATGTTCTTTTAAGCGTTTGTTGTTGTTATTGTATCGTATTATGAGTTGTGTTTTTTTAAACATATTTAAATTTGGTTTGTTAGGTGCTTTATATATATTTTTTTCTTTTTTGTATCGTATATGTAATATTTTCTTAGAATTTGATATTCTTTGACTATCTGTCTGTTGATGGTAGCAATAATGATAGTGTATAATCAAAGACTAATAAAGATGATGATGATGTACAAACGAGTCGAATATCTCCTCCCAGAGATGGTTCGAGTGCATGCAAAAATGCTGGAGAAAACTTCAAAAACCAAGTTTTCAAAAGCTCCTATACGCAAAACTAAAAAGATAATCCTCGTATATCAAAAATTACCATTCCATTTCATGAGTAGAATAATCGTATTAGCGTTAAATCAATTATTGCTAAAGGAAGCATTTTCTTCAAAAGTAAAGCGTTGCTTGTCTTAATTACCAGTCAATGACCAAGTGTATTGTACATAATACAGAACAAATTATGATTAAATACCTTCATATTATAACATCGGTGCGCACTAAACAAATATTTGAAACTATAAAACTGAAATATCCAGTCATAGGTATACCATGACTAATCAGCCTTTCAAAGAGTTGTGTTGTGTATTAGCTGCTGTTATACCCTAGCGTTGTAATAGTCATTCAACACAAAAGGTTTCAATTTTTCTTCTACGAACTGTCCAATATAATATAATATACAATGAAGTGCTTGGTACTAAATACTCAACAGTGTGTCTCAAACAATAATTATTCAAATATTCATCAAAATGTTTTGGAAAACACGTACGTAATTCTGACGAGAGGATGCTAAATAAGTGTTTTGGTCAAGGCGTTAAACGCGATCTTCAATTTTATTCTACTGTCCCAAGAACTACTTAATGATTTAGGCAATAGACAGGAGATAATAATTGATTAAGATGACTCTATGGCGTCGTATTCAATTACTTGCTCGTTTTTGAGGCAAAATTATTTTTCGCAGTAGACTGGTTTGCCTGATTTGTTATACAGAAACTATACTAGGGTTGCTATTTATGCATTGAAAAGTGGCAACACTGGAATTGCCAGATGATATCTGTCATCGCTATCTTGTTTGACATTTTTGACAGTATACGCACTGAAAGTTTTGACGTGCGAGCAATATTTGTGTAGATTACAGTTGGTTGTAAAGTTTATCTCGGCCAAATAATGGCTAATTTTTTTATTTAGAAAGTGAATTTTACAAGAAATATCCTAAAACTATTCAGTCAGTAGCAAGCAAAACATAATAGATACTGTTTGCATGTCATTTATTTGAGACACACGATGTAAATTCTCTCCATCTCATTCTGACTATAATTCTGTCTTTCTGCATCTCGCTAAAACTATTATGATTCGTTGTGCTTTGTACTTGAATCTCAAATAATAATAGTATGTTAATGGTCAATAAATGCCGCTACGGAATTTTCTCACAGTACTTGTTACGTACGTGTAATAGCTACGAAGTCGCGCGCCCCGGGCGCATATTCACAATTCACATCACCGAAATATAACATTTACATATTGCCCACACGACTTAACTCGACAGACAGATTAGCTATATCTTTGTAAAATTACACACAACAGAACTATTTCAGTTTAACTTTTCACGGACAAAAGCACAAATAAATAGAGTTTCAACATAGATCTATACGAGGGCTGTCTTTTTAGATATCCATAATCAAAATTAAATATGAATCTCCTCCTTTAGTCGACTTAAATCCAAAGTGCCAATGCGATACTTACATAGGGTGGTCCATAATGTAACGACAAAGTCTAATAACTTTGCTTCCGAAAAATCTAAAGTTAAATTTTTGATGTTGTTGGGTAGAAAAAGTTTTTTGTTACAAAAATACCGGGTGTATCGAAGTATACGAATTTAAACAAAATATGTAATACAAATAATGTAATATCAATGCAAACTAACTTAGCCTTATACGCGAATTATCAGCAATTTTCGTCCACCTGTCTGTGACTTGATGTTCCTTTTACAAAGTTGATTCCCAGTTAACTGAGAAATTAACCTCAAAATGTTTCAAACCAAATAAGTTTTGTAGTTTAGCGGCAGGTAATTATATCACATCAGCCTTGCTCATCTGAGTTTGTAGAAGGAACATATTCTGGATTTCTGTTCGAATATACAAATCAACATTATTATTTTCTAAAAGCTCGAAAATATTGTTTGAACTCTTTCAATATTTGAATGAATTCTGACTGAAATTAGCCTGCAGGTTGATTCTTATGTGGTTCTATATTGACCAACTCACTTTAAATGTGTTTCTACACGTCTTAGAATAGAGTCGTTATTTCTCGAAAGAATTTTCAACAATAAGAGGCAGATAATGACAGAGATTATTAATATTTCGGAACCGTCAGTACGTTGCTGTCGATTTGACAAATACAAAACTTTTTGAATTAGCTTCAGAAAAATATTAGTACCTACTCTAACTCTAGTTTATTTTTTGTATATCTTACCTAATCAAAAATCACGTTATACTTAACATTTTTTCTGTCCTGTTTTATTAACTCTGTATATACGATGTGAATACGCGACCAGGGGATACTGTAGTAATACTGTGTAGGAGTGCGTGCAGCCGGCTTGTGCCTTCCGGCACACCAAATCTCGTGATCGTAACCGTCTTGATTTTTCGCAAAACCAACCTCGCCCTAAAGGGATTTTACAGATTTGATTTCAATGATCGTGAGAAAAAATTTGTATTCCAAGAAAATAACGAAATATGATGAAAACTGAGCTTTTTTAAAGTTCGGTTAGATTCGTGATATATTTTCTTGTATATTTGATAGAATTGTTTATATATTTTTAGAAAAACCAATTAATAACGAAAATAAACCATTTTACTTGTTTATGTGCTTATACAGTATGTCCACATGAAGTTACTCTTGATAAAAAGTTTTGCTAGTTCTTAAAGTAATATTGGGCTAGAAAAATTTAACATTTCTTATACGGGGTGTTCAGAACATTGAAAAAACTTTAAATGGTTCAAGAGTAAAGTGCACTTATTTGGGAAGATATGGAAACATATATATTTTTGTTTACTAATCACAATAGTAATAGTATATTGTGTACTTAGTAGGAAAAGGAACACTTTCCCGGGCGACTATGGAATTTGATGGGCGAGGCGTCAGCCGAGACCAGCAACCATTCATAGGAGATCATAAAACTATACTTAAGTTAAAATATCAACTATAAAACACGCCTTTCGAGTGTAGGTATTTATTTTTTTAACAGACACTATATATCACAATTTAAAAGAGGTTCTCTCAAGAGTTAAGAGTTTATTTAGTCTGGTATACCTACATAAGTGGATCTGTCGTGTTATTTTATACAATGATATGCATACATCAATTTCTACTATCAAAGAGTACTCATACTTTTTTCTACACGTACACAATACCAATAAGTTGCTATAATAAAAAATAAAAACCAAACAATTGTGCATTCTGGCAATCAGCCTTTTATGTATATGTATATCAATAATGGACATGCATAATACAAGCGTTAGCTTGATCTTTGACTCATTACCAATGTCTCATTATATCACTAGGAAAATATTAAATGAGTAAAACAGTACAAGTACCACCATCTTTCGTTAATTCACTGCTGAAATATAAATTTTACCTTTTTTTGTTGAAATATTACTAAAACTGATAAATTTTCTCCCTTTTTCTACTTCTGACCAGCAATGTGCAATGTTACGACAAAAGTCGTTATATACAATTTTAAAGTAAACAAAATTTACAAAAAATGAGAATAATTTGGTCTGTTTAGGTGAATTATTTTAAAAGATGCAGCAATTAAAAATTTTTCAATATTTCCGAAAAAAAAAACCAGATGCTCCTCAATATCTTTTCCAGAAACTATTTATATGAAGTATTTCCCAATCAGTAGATTCGTTGTTAAATGGACAGCCTGTAGCCCCCACAGCTTACACTCTTAGCCTACCTATTAGGTCTGAGAATTATGAAACATTTAAAAGAAAAGCTGCTGGCTATTTTAAGTTGAATCAAACTCTTTCTCAGAGCTTAAAATATTTTTTAATCGTACAAGAAAACAAATAAAATTAATGTTTATAATATAAAAACACGTAAATGATAAGGGTAGAGGGGCACGTACCCCGCCCGCTCTATGTTATTGAATTAAAGATTGACCTCGTAATGTGATAATTCTGAATTGTAATGAATTCAAATAGTGGTCGCCGTGAAATTGGAATTCCTTATAAATTATTTATGTAACAATGTTTCACAGAATTTATAATAGCTTTAAAGAACAAATACTAATAATATGCATAATGACATGAAATTTAAAATAAGCAGTTAGGAAGAAAATGCATGTTGAATATACGAACAAAACTAGGTTATACTGTTTTACTTGCACAGTATCGCCATTTGTATTATATTATTTCAACATTCACGATCAAGTTATTTTCTATCTCTTTATAGCCTAGTATAAAGCTGTAGGGGTTTCATATGATCACTATCTGTTGTATCCTTGTATATAATAAAAGTTATTCGATCTATTACCATAAATGCTAAGCAAATTTGTATATACGAAAGAAAAAGTGATATTGTTGTTGATATTTCTGATAAAAGTATAGCTATTTGACAAGCATTATTCAAAAAAATCGGTTGTGTGGCCCCAAAACTTTCCCAACAAGATATATTATATCAAAAATATATGACCTGCGTAACGAAAGATTAATAAACTTATAATAAGAGTAGATTTTTTTCCATGTGCGCAAAATAGAATTGAGAATGGACACAGGTTTTCATAATAATTATAATTGACACTCACTAAGTATCACATATCTTTCCTTTAAATATATCTGATATTTAGGCTTGATATTATAGTAGGTATAATACGCTAATAATAAAATAAATAATCCTTGATATTCTTTCTCCATCATTAGTTTTATTCTGTTTTCCATTTCGAAGAAACCGATTTAGATTGAGTATAATGGCTTTAGTAGTGTATAATAATCATTTCGCGTATTGCCTCCGGGCATCTGTGAGCCATTATACTTGCGGTTTATAATCGACCAATCGCCATTTTGAATACATATACTTACCATAATAATAATAATCTCTTTTACCTCTTCTATTCTGTACTTCTTTTTATACAATTTCACGAACACAGCAATCATTTTTATTTTAATACATCTCTTGCTATTTGATTGATTTATTTTGTCTAACATCCCTCGTAGTAGAGTAAATAACAAAGTTATAATAGTCATGCCATTTTTGGTGTGTTCGTTTTTTTTTTCGCTACAACATACGTGGTTACCTTTTTAGTTTGCAGTGTAATTGCAATTTATAAGTGTAATAAAAGTTATGAATAGCGTATTTTATCTAAGACGGGTTTATATTTGAGACACCATAATGTTATTATGGTACATAAAAGGGGGATACAACGGCAAAAATATGGATTTCATAGCGCAAATGGTTATTTTTTGCTTGGTTCTAGTAAAACTGATTTAATTTATCCATACCAGCGGTCGCCAACCAGTGTTCCGCGAAGGAATATTGTTCAATTTTTATTGGTTAGTATCAATATGGGAGTGATAACTCAAATAATAACCATGAGCTTAAAAAACTGGTTGCACCTTTATGTAGAGAAGACAAGCTGCTTATCTTTTACCCTTTCAGTTTTTCGCTGAGATTAATAGTTTTCGAAAAATTCAACAAAATAGAATTCGGAGTTTTTCACAAATCACCCGGTATTCCAGAAACTAACACTAACTTTTCTTTATTTAATTTAACCGACGTCTTCCTGCGTATCGGAGATGGCAATAGTGACAAATGCTATTTAAGACACCCTGTATAACTGGAGAATACTAAGATTCAATGTAAACAGTATTTTAAAATAAGAATTGAAATAATTTATTTATAGAGCAGGAAAGATTTTTAAAAAAAAAGGAAGACCTTAAGTTAAGAACCAAGTCTGAATTAAATCGCGTTAAAAAAATATATTTTGGTAAAAAATATGCAGACACTCAACTAGATACTAATATGAACTATAAACATAATTACTTAGTATCACATTTGTTTTTATTATGAATTTCTCTTAAATAAAAAAAAAACAATCTTTACCAGCCTCTGTTTCAGTAGATACAATGATTGCAAACAATTGAAAGCAATTAACTTCAATAAACTCAGTCATAGTAGTTTCATCTATATTTAGACAATATGCTGTTTGATCACCACTGTTAACAGTAGCTTTTATTGTCTATATGTATTATTTATCTTCTGGTGATTTCACGTCTTTGTTGCAAAATTGAATTGACTATTATAAATGTTTATTAACTTTTATAAACACCTGATGATTTTTTGTTTGCTTTATCCTATTTCTATAAACATTCCCCTTCTTATATAACAATGAATGAACAAATACGATTACTAGATGACCATGTGAAAATCTAATATAATAAGTAAAACCACAGTATTTGGAGCGAACTTAAAATATTTTTTATGGCCTAACAAATATAGTAAGTAATATTTTCGTTTAAAGGTATTATTGATTAGCTGTCAGTTAAAAGAATGCTATATCATAATAGAACAATAACCTTTAGCTTTGGTGTAAAAGCTATACCGAAATTCTTATATATACAATTATTAGGTAAACCATGAGAACAAATCAAAAACCTCAACAACGTTTAAATTCAGCAATCCACTTCTCTACCATTTGTCTCGATAGAGCAAAGTTCGGATAATGTTTATCAAGCTATTGTTTGGTTTCCACTGTATCTTTTTTTTCATCAAAAAGCAATGCAAAACTCGAAATTCACTTTTTAAAATTTTTTTTTTCAATAACCAACATTGCTTCACACAAAAAGTCAGATTGCTGTCAAATTTATATACGTATCGTTTGAAGATTAGTACTAAATAAAAATCATATGGAAAAAATTATAGTAACGCCATCTATGCGTCATCCTACTGACTTATGACTTATAATATATTAATTTAATTTATTTAACCGCATATATCAATTTCTTGGGATATTGGTTCTATATTAAAAATTCAATAATTTGGTTTTAAATGTTTTATATCAAAACATGTCGTTTTTTATTTCTCCTGTTGATTGTTACGACGTTTCGGCATTTTTCTTGCCTTCCACAGCTAGGATATTCTACAAATAACGTTTTTTACATTGTAAAATTATTCATATGGCCTACTAAACTACTCACAGTAATAATCTACGTACAATATATGGCATTTCAAACTTTTATTATGGTGATTGATTTGATTTGAATTTATTTTCTTTTAACATTCCACTCGTTCGGTTTAAACGATTTACTATTATATAAATATATAATTGTTTTTCTTCATTTTCCTTTCTGAATTATGTCAAAATAAAACATAGTATAGTCCTATGTTAAGTAAGTTTTCGTTAGTCCTAAGTCTTGAATCAAATTTTGTAGTTAATAGAATAGTTTTTATAAATAGGTAGTAGAAACATTGCAGACTTGCTTGCCGACCCACTGCTCAAGTTCTAAACTTTTTTGGGGTTATAGGCATATTTATTTGCGCTGTTTTGATTAGTTCTTAGGAATATTTTTGTAATATTTACTTTTTTATTGGCAAATAAATTATTATATTATTATATATAACACATACAATAAAGTCACACTACATAAAATTTAACTAGAATCTAAAACAATTACATATTTCTGCATGAATAACAATTTAAAATCATACACTTTGTTAACAAACAGGAAAAAACATGTTTTGATATAAAACATTTAAAACCAATTATTGAATTTTTAATATAGAACCAACACCCCAACGAAATAAAAAAAAATCAAAATATAGACTAAAAAATTAACAACACAGAGTTCCAAAACAGTTCCTGAAGTTTAGAGGATGGATCAAAATTGTATATGAAAATGAGAAAAACCATAAACTCATTTATTGTTATATCTATTTGAAATTATTAGCAAATCTATTTGTATTGTTGTTTTCTATTAATTAATTCATTGATTTGGTTAATTTATACATATATCTTTTTCTATTAATGTTATACAGGGTGGTCCAACTTTTACCTGCATAAATTTCAGAATCGATAGATAATCGACAAATAATGTGAGTTTGGTTAATAAACTATGTACGAAAAATGCTTCGTTACCAAGTTACAGGGTGTTGAAATTTAAGAAAAAAATTCGAATTTTATTAATATCTTTATAACCAATTGAGATATTTCAATGAAATTTGCCACGTGTGGAGAGGTAATTTAACTTCATTTTTTCATGTAATAATATACTTTTTATTTCCACCAGTGGCGTGTGTACGGCTACCAATTGCGACATTTTTAATTAAAAAACAGATACGCCACTGGTTTATCTCAAAATAAAAATTATATCTGCAATTCTTGTTCAATTTAAAAGAAAAAAGTAGTCTTGGCTTTTTTTCGTATGACGCAACATTTTCGAGTAAAAAAATTCTCAAGTCACTTCATAAAGATGGTAGAAAGGCTTACCATTTTAGGGCTGTGCAAGATTTATTGCCTGAGGACTATGTTAAAAGGCATACCTATTGCAAATGGTGATTGAATAAAGTTCAAGTAGATAGAGATTTCCTGCATAAGGTTTGCTGGAGTGATGAAGTTTCATTTACAAGAACTGGTATAAAGAATTACCACAACTTTCATATTTGGTCAAAACACAATCCATACGAAGTGCGAGCGAGAAAGTTTCAACACCAGTTCACTGTGAACGTGTGGCTAGAAGTAATATCCAATAATCTCCTCGGACCATTATTTTTACCACCTCGGCTCTCAGCACAATTATTTTTAGACTTTTTACAGAATAATTTAAATGATTTAATGGATGACGTGCCACTTCATTTACGTGCGAATGGTTGGTTTCAAATGGATGGAGCACCAGCACATTTCGGGCAGAATGTGAGAAACTAGATATCAGAGCATTACGGAAATCAATGGATTAGCCGTTTCCCTGGAGAAGTCGAAAATAATCATGAGGGACCTATATCTTGGCCCCCAAGGTCGCTTGACTTGACTCCACTTGACTTCTTTATTTGCGGCTACCTAAAAGAAAAAGTGTAAACAGTGCCGGTCAGAAAACGCGAAGAATTAGTCTTAAAAATTCAATAAGAAGCTTGTGATGAATTGCATCATAACAATCACATTCTATCGGCAGCAATTAATAGCATCACCAGAAGATGCCAATTGTGTATTGACAATGACGATAGTCATTTTGAACAGTTTCTGTAAAAAAAAACTGTAAAATCTGTTAAAACGTGATTTTCAATACATTTGGTTTAGACGATTTTTATTTTTTTACTCGAAAATGTTGCGTCATACGAAAAAAAGCCAAGAGTGTTTTTGTCTTTTAAATTGAATAAGAATTGCAGATATAATTTTTATTTTGCGATGAACCAGTAGCGTATCGGTTTTTTCATTAAAAATATCGCAATCGGTCGCCGTACGCACGCCACTGCTGGAAATAAAAATAATATTATTACATAAAAAAATTAAGCTAGATTACCTCTCCACACTAGCCAAATTTCATTGAAATATCTCAATTGGTTATAAAGATATTAATAAAATTCGAATTTGTGTCTTAAATTTCAACACCCTGTAACTTTGTAACGAAGCATTTTTGGCCCATAGTTTATTAACCAAACTCACATTATTTGTCGATTATCTATCGATTCTGAAATTTATGCAGGTAAAAGTTGGACCACCCTGTATATCCTCAACCGACTCGAATTCGAAAGTCAAACTCTGGAATCACCTCTAAAGAAAATAAAATTTGAAATAATCAAATATAACTTAGTATATTGTGAGACTCTGTAAAACTAATAAATCATGTCAATCACTTACCGCTGGGACAATCGCAGGTGTACGTATGTTTGTCACCAGGTCGACAAATCCCACCATTATGACAAGGACTGGGATCGCACGGTATATATTCATTTTCGCAATTCTGACCGGTGTAGCCTTCATTGCAAGTGCACCTGCAACATGAAATATATAAATGGAATTAAATTTAAAAAAATGTATAATGAATGTAACGACATTAATTTCAATATGTTTCACCCAAATTTGGCTATAGCAAACACATACAACTGTCTCAGTTACTGTTATTTACATGAAGTGTTTTTGATTCTAGTGATGTATCCAATAAAAAACGGTCACGTTTTAAGAAAAACAGGTTCTTTTTTGCAAAAGAATCATCAAGTTTTTTAAAACACGTTTTTTTTTTCAATATTAACCCTTTGCTTTAGGGGATAAAAAAATTAAAATAAAAAAAAAGGTTTTTTTGTTTTTTTTCCCAGGTTTTTTATTCGATTAAAAAAAACGGGTTTTTACATCGTACTATTCAGGATACAATGCTAAGAACGTGTATAAAATGGATTTTTGATTTCCAGCTTTGTATTTAAAGAACCAAATTTATGGCACAAAATTAAATACTTTAATTACTTTTTTTGAGTTTTAAAAATGTCAAAATAAACTAGATTCTTCATAAATTGAGTTTAATTATGCTTTTTCTTCTTGTTAATCATTTAAATTTCGAAAAAGGGTTACACTTAAATAAGAGTGGAGTCGGACGTCTTTAAGGTGTGATAATATTTCAAATTATATAATATCATTCTACTCCACTTCAATATGGACTACTTCTCTAAAGCACAACGTTCAAAAGTTTCGTCAAGAGTTGGAAAAAAACACATTTTTTATACAATTTGCAATTTACTGACCTTCATTGTTGAAGTAAGCTTTTTCTATAAGCTTATATATCAAAAATATAATCAGTAACAAAGAAGGTCCAGGACATAGTCGTTTGAAAATTATTATTAATTGAAATAGTATATTGTGCAACGAACATGAAATGGCATATATTTCCTACGAGTATGATCGTTTGCAGCATGAGCCGCAGGCGAGTGCTGCAAATCATACGAGTAGGAAATGGTCATTTCATGTGAGTTTCACACTATAGTTTTTCTACGACTGTTTTAATGCTTTTGAATAAATTAAACATAATTTTTAGGAAAATATTTGTTTTTCGTAACTTACCCCTGTTAGTAATAATAATAATAATAATAATAATACACATTTATTTCAGTAATATGTAAATACATAAAATGAAACAAGTCATCGAACAGAAAAAAAGAGAGAAAACAAATCAAAATATAATAAAACTAAAGTACTTAAGTAAATCTACTCATACAATATATCATGTATTCCCAATCATGTAAGAATCATACATATACATTACGATTACCATAAATACACACAACAAAACAAAAATTACCACACTGCAAAAAGATAATCATTTATACTATAAGGTTCAATCTCCAGAAGTAGAGCTTTAACCTCCTTTTTGAAAACATTTAGATTTCTAGTTTCCTTCATTTTCTTTGGCAATTTATTAAAAAGTTTTACACACATAAAATGTGGACACGTTTCAGTCAGTGTAAGACGATGTATTGGGTATAATATATCAATTGATCTGGTGTTATATGAATGATCCACAGAAGTTTCAAAACTATTTTTATTTTTAAAAAAGAACATCAGGCACTCATACACATATAGCCCGTAAATTGTCAAAATTGATTCCTTTCTAAAATGATTTCTACAACTCTGTCTATATGTAAGGCCAGTTATAATTCTTAAAATTCGTTTCTGAGCAACGAAAATATTTTGAGTTTCTCGGTCTTTTCCCCAAAAAATTATTCCGTAACGAAGCAGTGATTCAAAGTTCGCATAATAAACAATTTTAAGACAGTGACTATTTAGATATTTGTTAATTACTCGCACAGCAAAACATACAGAATTTAGTTTCTTTAACAGAGATCTTATATGTTCCGACCACTCTAAAAATTCATTTATTTGGATACCTAAAAGTTTTGCAGTACATTCTATCTTGAAATTATTTCCAGCAATGCACATACTTTCTGGTTTCTGAACTCTGGAATTCTTAGTTCTAAAGAGAACGACTTTTGTTTTAGATTCATTAAGTAGTAATTTATTTTTAGTGAGCCAATCTGATGTTTTTTCATATAGTGTCGAACATTCACAAATTACATTTGCCAAGATATTTTCTCGAACTAGCAATGTTGTGTCATCAACATAATTGATGATATGCCACGAGTTTCTGTCCACACTATCGTTAATATCATTAATGTAAATTACAAACATAATTGGTCCCAATATGCTTCCCTGAGCAACCCCATACACTGTAGGCAGCACATTCGAAGAAAAACTACCGCCAACATCATTAATATCTACCCGTTGAAATCTACCAGTCAAATAAGATTGGAACCACTCCTTTGCTTGTCCACGCACTCCATATCTATCCATCTTATCGATAAGCAACGCTCTATCTAAACAATCATATGCCTTAGAGAGATCAAGAAAAATTCCAGCAGCTAAATTTCCGCCCTCCAATCCATTCAAGATTGCTCGAACAAATTCAAACAATGCAGTGAATGTGTTTTTACCTTTAATATAACCATGTTGATTTTCATTTAATAGCGAATAAATAGTAAAAAAATTTATCAACCTATCAGACATGGCCATCTCGAAAAATTTCGAAAAACCGGACAAGATATTGATTGGCCTATAATTGCTGAACTCGCTCGCATCCCCATTTTTAAAAATTGGCCTTACAACTGCATGTTTTAGCTGGTCCGGAAATATTCCATGTTTAAACGAGTTATTTATAATATAACATAGTACCTTAGCTATATCGGGACTGGATAATTTTATTAAACTAGTAGGTATGTTGTCGATGCCACATGAGTGTTTATTCTTAATACGTGACGAATAGTTAAGAATCTCAGAAACGGTTGTAGGGCGAAGAAACATTGATTTATTATTTATAGGGAACGTCAGTGTATGATTACTAGCCTGAATCTTACCTAAAATGTTGGGAATTATCTCTAATAAGTAAGCCTGAATATGATAAGTTAGAAGCATTAAATTGACTAGGTGGTGTTAAACTATATTCACTATCACTGTTTTTGTGTTTTGAAATTAGCGAAATACTTAATTATAATTATTATTAATTATAAATACCTAAACTGTCAATTTGGTGTGTTTGTATTGTCGGCGTTGCTATGGTGATTTTTCATGCCCGACGCTACTTTTGTCATTACCAGGAAATTTGCCCGTACACAATAAGTATTTCCCACTAGTTGCCTAATAACTAGTACGAAATATTTATTGTGCACGGGTAAATGAAAAACAACATTACAATGTACTACCCCAGTAAACACACATACGTTTATTTAAAGTTTATCATTACAAAACACCTTTCCAATAAAAGGTACATTAAATACGTACATTTTACTTTTATATGTCGCGCTTTTTCACGTTACAGAACACTAATAACGAAACATTAGTTAAATGCTATATAAAAACGTGTATTGAACGTATTTATGTATATATATTCAACGGTGAAATCAAACGTTATTTAAACGGTTCTAAAATACGTTAATAATACGATTACACAAACGTTAATTCTTAGCTTTTAAAAAATGACAAATGCATGTATTAGATAACATGCATTTATCGTTTTTTAAGAGCTAATAAAACGAAGTATTTGGAATCGTAATAATCAACGTTTTAAAATTTCCCACTTTAAATATTGCTCATTTTAAGAATAATTTCACACGTTCTTCTAATTGTAGGTACATTTGGAATTGTGATAACATACTTTATAAACATTATATACACGTTTTGAATTTTCCCATATTAAGCAATAAGAATTTTTATGCGATATTTTACACGTTACCTTAACTGTAATTTTAGAATTATCATAAAATACTTAAAAAAACGTCATTTTAACGTTTTCATTGTCGCCTCTAAAAATTATGCGCTTCTAATGAAAATTTTCTAACGTTATTTTAGGTATAAGTATCGGTTTATTATAAATTACATAAAGAACGTTTTATAAACGTTTTTAATTTTGACAATGTTTGAAACGTGTTTAAAAAACACCTAAAACAAACGTTTTTATTTTATGGTTTATTTATAATACATATACAACGTTACTTAAACATAATAAATGTACGTAGCTGTATTTAGATCATAACAACACGTGTCTATAACATTTAAATTGAACGGTGTAAAATTAAACTTAAAATAAACCATCACTTTTCTAACGTAAGACCAATTATCAACGATTGACACGTTAAATCAACGTTTAATTTACGTATATGTGTTTACTGGGACATTTTCAAATCATGATTGAACATATAATAAAGGCATTGAAAGACAGTCGTAGGAAAAATAATTTAATGGCAAAGCGGACTACAATATTGGTTTTACCTACATAAGGAATTTTGTTTAATTTAGCAGGGCTCAGTCTAATTCAATATTTTAGTCCGCTTTGCCATTAAATTATTTTTCATTTATTATATTCACGGAGATGATATCCTTTTAATTTTTTATTATTATTAACATATATTTTGGTTAAAAAAAAAATTATATGTACAATTTCGTAGAAAATAGTAAAACGAGATAAATAGAAATTGATAAGAGAGTCATATACGTTATGTACTTGTCAATTTGATAGTATTAGTACTATACATGTTCAAGACCAAGTAACCAAGATGCTGATCATTTGAATAGGCAGTTTAAACATACAAAGTGTTTATCGGTTTACCTTTACCAGTATTAGTAGCAGCTACCAGCTTGTCCACAATGTGATTGAATATGTTGTTTGTAAATTTGCTAACCTTTAAAAGTACATTTCTGTATTTGTATTTCGTATTCCATACAAAATGTACAAAAATATGCAAGACATTGTGACAAGAAAATCTATGTTTGTATTCAAAACTATTTTGCTCATTGTATTTAAATTTTGCTGCTTCATACACTACCCCCATATGAGTGGGTTGGTGTTCAGGATGTCCTACTAAAAAAAATTCTATATACAGATCGATTTAGTTCCCGGTGCGTATATATTATCATAATAGCAAAGATTAATCTACACAATAGATAGTCAGCGTATATGGGAAATAAAACAAAAATTGAAACTGTCTCGACACGAGCTACATCTATTAGAAAAACATGCAACCATGGAAATTGTAGATGGCGTTATATGTATTGTGTTGAAATAAAATAATCATATGGGCAATGTTAGACAAGGACGAGTATACTTTCCCCTACGAGGTGGGAGTTTGTTTTTATATTATAGGTATCATATATGTACTACTGTGCAGCAGTGTTTTTTGTTTAAAATTATATGGTATACGTATACCTATCTACGCAAAGATTAATGTGTATGGACGAAAATAAAAGAAATTACTATAATAGTATAAATATACAGGGCTGGTTTATTAAATGTTTTAGACAATAATTTTAAATGACTAAAATAATATTATTTTAGTCATTTAATTTTAAATTTCGGATATAAGGATGCATCAAAAAGTTATATTTAAATTAACGAAATTTGGCGTTATAGATAGGACTTCCGGTTATTACCTGATTCAGTTTTAAGGATCAAACTCAAACAGCAGATTCAACTTGTCGTTAACATTATGAAAAAATAAATCTCAGAGGCGGGTAAATTAAAGGGGCATACAGGCGTGAAATGCTACCCTAACTTTTTTATGCACATTTTTTGCGTGTGTTTCAATTCGGAGATGTAAAATCTAACAAATTATATACGTAATAAATGTATCCTTCTGTGATATTGATAGAAAGTCATCGTTATCGCGTAATATCGATTTTAAGAAATGTTAATATTAAAAAGGCTGTGCTTTTTACAAGTTGCTGAAGTAAATAAGGTTTGAAATTTCCAGCATGACAATAATTATTTAAAAAAATACGGTTTCGAAATGCAGGATGTAAAAAATTAGAATTTTTAATCTGTTTTTAATGAAAATTTAAATCTATTGAGAAATATGGTTCAGGGTTTTTGTGAAAAGTATTTTACTCCAAAGATTCTACTCATCGATTATAACCGAATTAATTTACTCAAAAATATCTATACTAGTAAAATAACACAATTATCACAATTAGGTTCAAATTCTGCAACGCCGAATTGAAAAAAAACTTACAGTCTCCCTAATATTGGTTTTTGTGCAATGATCATAAAACTTTAAAAAACTAACGATTTATGTAGATTGTATTGTTAACACGTTTCGTAAAAAGCTTTAAAAACCCACCAACAGGGTGTTAAAAGTATCACGACAATAACTTTTTTCATGTTTTAACAAGTACAATCGTCTGCTTCAGATTGATCCTTAAAAACTGAATAACAGTTTCTCTATATAAAAAAATAAAACTCGTAAATATCATCCCCAAACATTTAATTTGAATACAATTACATAACACCATATTTGAAAGTTTGACAGATTTGCAAATTGCAAATCAAAGTATCTATGTATACAGGGTGTTGCATAAGTACTTGTACAAACTTTAAAGGGTGATTCTTTGACTAATTTTAAGATACAAATTTCATATGTACATGGGTCCGCTACGGCTTGGTTTTCGAGATACAGGTAGTTCAAAAAGAATATTATATTTAGGATTATATGCTTGTTCAATAGCATCGCAATTTGGTGCAATTCGGGATACAGGTGTATTGATGACACCAGAGCTGTCAAAAGAACTAATAAAAAATACGAAAAATAACAAAATACAAATATCATTCAAAAGACAACAATGCACATAATAGTCGGTACCAAGCCAAATAGGTAGTAGGTAAATATAGATTTATTTTGTTTCGGGCTTGGGCTTGGCACCGACTTATTGTAATCAAAACTACCCACCAAACGGATACATTTAATTTTACGCAGATGCTCAAAATGTTAACTTTCTTTCATTAATAGAGACCTGTGAAGTGAGCTTACCTCTTACGCCCACGTATTAAGTACTAAGTTTCAGTTATCAGTTATAATTTTTTATTTTCCAAGAAAGCGAAACGAGATATTTAAAACGGCATTGCGCCGCCCTCATGTATACCTCCGGGGGCGGCATCGAAAATCGCTAAAGTGGAACTTATACCTGATGAAGAGACAGACTATTATAATAGGTATACCTAATATAATATAGGTAGCACTGATAATTTTTTTATTATAGGTATTATAAGATCTACAACAATCTTGTTACATCTTTGCCACATTGTCTACGTGAAATATTTAGTCAAACGTATGTTTCTATCTAAAAGCTTTTCATTTAACGATTGTTCGCCACTGATCATGGGACTGGTCTAGTCTTGAAACATGTATGACATGGATTAAATATTATTATATTAAATTTAATTCATAGAGATTAGGCTTTTATTTCAATACTGTACTTGTAATAAATCACCCTGTGTGTTTCTTTTACCGACGAATTGGCAACAGCACGACACACACCACATTCGCTTGTTTTTTTTTCTACCCTCCCTGCGTATCCCCTCCAGATTAATACAGAATTTCATCAATTTCTCTCTCTAACAATACAGCATTGCCGGTGCATATCTGTTGCAAATGATCTAAATAATTGTTATACGTTGCGTTTTGTTTTTGATATTAATAAACTACAAAACGGTTTCTGGCTGTGACAATACTGCTCTATGCTTTACACGCTAGTCTACGCCACGTAGTGGCAGGCATACTTAGAGATGTTCTGATTTTAATGCATTGGGCTGACTATCTATTGTGTAGATTAATCTTTGATAATAGCTATAGCTATAGACGCTGTTAATATTTTCGAAAACATAGATAAACAGAGAACAAAAAGTAAACTCTACAGAAAGGATATCTAACAAGATAAATTACGCTTAATTACTATTATAGGTATACACGTATAAAATGAAATAACACAAATAAAAGTAAATAGGGAAAAATCTTATACCATGATGATTTTAGATAATGTTAAGTGCAGCATTACATTTAATAGAAAGCATAAAACTGGAAAGGTTTTTTGTATTAAAATGAGGTAAAAGAAAATCAGATTTGGATTTATTTAACTATTACATACAATATTATTATCGATACCAGAGAAACTAATCAATTCAATCGAGTAAAAACTAAAACGATTGTTAAAGAGCATAATTTTTTTAAATTATTTTCTTGGTTTTAGGTCAATTTGCAAATAATACTGCGATTTTACGAAAGACACATTGTATTTTATAAGAAAAGTCGAATAAATCTTGACGTTTCGATCATTTTTTTGATCTTTCTCAAAATAGTCTGTATGGCATGAATATTGCTTAAGCACAGATCAACAACACACTATTACACAAAAATCCAACATATATTTTCCAAAATCATGCCATACAGACTATTTTGATAAAGACCAAAAAAATGATCGAAACGTCAAGATTTATTCGACTTTTCTTATAAAATACAATGTGTCTTTCGTAAAATCGCAGTATTATTTGCAAATTGACCTAAAATCAAGAAAATAATTTAAAAAAATTATAAAAAAGAGGTCAAAGAAAAAAGAAAGAAAAAAAATTTTTTTTAAATTGAATAGGGTTGATTACAATCTGCATTCAAAACAAACTAAACATAATACAAAACTTAATTGCAAAATGTATATGCATCCGCAATTTAAAAATAAATGTCTATAAGCTGGGTGGTCTGCCAAAAAATTTACATGATTTCCTCTTGCGTTCTTCTGTCTCAGGTTTTAATTTCTGGCTTCTGCATCAATTATTTCTTGATTGGATAATTATGCTCAATATTTAATTTCATTAGTATAATGTAAAAAATTGCTTTTAAGATACATTTTGATAATATGAAAAAAAACAAGACATTTCTTATGTTGCGCCTTGTCGCCAGAAATGAAGCTAATAATTCCTCAACAATTATCGTAAATATCCGGCTTGTTTTTCCACTTTTATTTGCAAATTTTAGTTGATATTGATATACGCAAGTCATTCAGGAACGATTTTTGAGGTATAAACAAACAAAAAAGTAACCGAAGTGCAAAACATTGATCAAATAGGAAAAGCTAGAAAAAAAATAGAAGCCATTCAATCGTCGGATGGCGTTTATGCGACTCGACCTTTGGAGATTGCATCGGTGTTTGTTGACCACTACTCTAACATTATTGAGAGGAGGTTGCGTGATCACTTTGGCTGTGCTCTGTCAGGTGCCTGCTCCAGAGAGCTTGTAAATGTTTTTCGCCCCTATCGATGAGTACGAGGTCATGAACGCGGCGGAGTTTGCTCCTTACTTATGTCATATTTTTAATGCCTCGGTATGCTCAGGTACCTTCCCGTCAAAATTAAAAGAGTCTATTATCGTGCCAATTTATAAAAAGGGAAGTGAGAGTGACATTGAAAATTATAGACCTATAGCGTTGTTAAGCGTTATTTCAAAGGTGTTTGAGAAGATTGTTTCTGTCAGAATTATGAATTTCCTGAGTCAGTGTAACATAATTACTACTTCTCAGCATGGTTTTAGGTCGGGACTTTCTACCGAGACTTGTGTGACTGAATATGTCCAGCACGTGCATGATCTCGCTGATGGAGGCAATTACGTTGTTTCGTTGTGTTTTGACCTGTCTAGGGCCTTTGATACTGTCGATGGCGATTTTCTGAGGAGCAAATTGTCCGATATGGGAATTCGTGGTGCGGTCAATAGCTGGATTGCGTCATACTTGTCTGATCGGAAGATTAGTGTCAGGGTTGATTCGTCGGTCTCGGAATCTAAAAGTATTAATGTGGGGGCACCACAAGGGAGCGTTTTGGGTGCGCTTCTATTTTTACTTTACGTAAACGATCTGCCCCTGCACATTCCATCTGCAAGGGCTTTTATGTATGCCGATGATACATCTCTGGTAGTCCACGACAAGGATCCAGAAGTACTGCGGATAAAAATTCTATCCGTTATGCATATATTTAATTCCTGGTGCACTCAAAACAAACTGATGATCAATCATGATGTCGTTCTGCAGTTTAGTAGGTATCGTACAGTGCTGAATTACGACTTGGTGTTTGAGGGTCTTCGAGGATTTTGGGAGTGACCTTCGATCGGCGGCTGCAGTGGGCTGATCATTTGGAGTCCGTCAGTCGTAAACTGAACAGCCAGGCTTACGTGATTTACACTCTCAGAAGTCACATGAATACTGGCGCTCTACTTAATATTTATTACTCTTTCGTGTATGCTACTATTGCCTACAACATTATCGTCTGGGGACGATCGAGTGACATATCCAGGGTGTTCATCATCCAAAAAAGAATTTTACGCACTATGTTTCGCCTGCCCTACAATTTCTCGTGTAGGGAGACATTTAGACGATGGCGTTTACTCACAGTTGCTTGTATATACTTGCTTAAAATACTGACGTATATTTTTAAAAACATCTGCAGGTTTCGGCGTAATGGCTCCTTGCACGACTATGCGACTAGGGGCAGAGAGAGGATGCTTTTATCTAGGCGTCGACATGAGTTTTTTAAAAAGTCACCAGATTACTCTGGACTACTTTATTTTAATATGTTGCCTGATTCTATTAGGAATTCGAGAAATATTCATCAATTTAGTAGAAATTTAAAGGAATTCCTTATACTACACTCTTTTTACAGTCTGAGCGAGTATGTTGAGCACTGCTCTTAATGATCCTTCTTTATTGTGTTTTGACCTCTTGTGTGGTGACGAACTGTTGTTTTTGTTTGACTGTCTTATTCTGACGTTGTATGTTTATGGTTTAATGTACATATACAGGTATTTTTGTGTATAAATTTTAGCTATATGTTGATACCATTGAATTTGTGTTTAGATTTTGTATTGTATTGTTTATGCCTATGTACTATTAGATTTTTGTACTAACTCAAGGCTAAAAAAGTTATTAAATATGGCGAAAATATAGACAACCATTTTATTAGGTCATTTCGAAACTTATTTTTAAGTGCAGAACTCACAATAAACCCAGGAGACTGCAGTGAAACCGGGGACTCATGCCGAACCGACCCTTACAAAAAAAAAGTGAAGAACTCTATTTTTGACTTCTAGAATTTCGAATTTTTAGCAAATTCAGGTGAGCTTCTTCTAAACATAGCAAATATCCCCTGAAATAAATGTCTTACTGTTTCAGTACTTTTCAACTTTATAAAACAAGCATTTTTGTATTGCCTATTTTGTAACACATATTATGTTTGTAATAGGAATAAACGTCGATCCTACATGAATAAATTCAATACATTACTCTATCTCCCAAACATGTTTCGGGGCTTCTAGCTCCATTATCAGTGGTTACGTAACCGGCCCCCACCCCCAAGGATCGATCCGTGGTTTTACAAAATATTCAACATTTAGAAAATGACAATGAATTCATCCATAATTTAATATTTAACAGGTCTGACTGCTCTTGGCTCTTCGTCTTATTAATGCTGATTTCTAAGAGCGGCGTCTTATAAACTCTCTCCTAAATAACATATTTTATAAAGTGTATAATCTACGTAAAAATTGACCATTTTTTTACAAGCATATTCAATACAGTTTAAGATTTGACCTTTGGGGGTGCGCAGATTTCCCTCGTGTCTAATTTTACCTACACCCGTTAGGCCAGAGTGATAAATATTGAAATAATCATTAAGTGGTTACAAATGCAAATAAATGCATGTAAAACAAACTATCACAATAAAAAGTATAAAGAGTAATTAATTCCATATTTAATGTCCTAGGGCAAGGTTGTTTAATTTTAATATGACTTTATAGGTACTTGTCACAAACATTATACCCGGATCTGGCTATGCTAATTCAGAATCACATATAAAAAATGCAATTTATGCCTTTTAAATTAGAGCAATTAAATTAATATCGATCTTACATACCGCGTGGGCGAAAAAGAACGGAATTTTTTTACTAGTAAACCTATTTTGATGAACTTGGTTTCGTTTGATAGACAATGGAATAGACTTTAAAATCCAGATTTCGAAATGGCGTCCAAATCAAAATCCAAGATGGCGGACGTCTTTAAACATACCCCTTATTTCGGGGCAATTTTTGCAAACATTTTTCTAAACTTAACGTAAAATTGAGATATTTACTACAGAAATTAAAAATATGGTTCCTTACGAACATTTTAAAACATGAATCAAATAAATCGGTCCAGTGGTTGCAAAGAAATTGGCCATTAAAAAATACTGTTTTTGCAGTTAGTTATTAGTAGCCAGATTTTTAAAAATGTGGTCTTGTTGACTAGGCAATACAATTTCAATGTCAAAATGGTTGAAAAGGTAATTGAAAGTACTATTTAAAATTGTACAAATCTAGAAAAAAAAAGTTCGAGAAAAAGTAAAGTAGATCTTGCTGCCCAAAGAGGAACCGTCGGATGGTAAGTCTGAAATAATTATCAGATAGCGGAAAAAGTGACAATGTAAACGTTCAATTTAAAGTCTATTCTATTGTCTATCTAACAAGACCAAGTTCATGGAAATCGGTTTACTGGTTACAGGCATTTAAAAAAATTCCGTTTTCTTGGTCCACCCAGTATATTATTTGTTTTAAGACTGACTACAATATTGATAAATAAGACTTTATTTAATTTATCAATAATAATATAATAATTACAAGGGTATACAGAAGAGTTAAATAAAATAAAAATATTTTAAATAATATATTATAATATTCATATGATCCAGATGCTGTATGTACATCTAAATTATGTTTTTTGTGGTTAAAAGAATATATGAATACACTTCTGGTACATTTGAAAAATACGGTAAAATGCTTAAATACTATAATTCACAATTTTACACAGCAGTAGTATACTTGTAAATAGGAAGTAGTCAAATGTATGTCAAACGAAATATATACTTTGTAATATACTAATTTCATATATGTATAAATATTGCAACAAAGTAAACAGTTGTGGTAAATTTGATCCGCCGAGGAAAACCATAACAGTTGTGCAATAAAAGAAAAAATATCTAGAAATAACCCTAACCCTGTAGCATATTATTATTAACTAAAAGATTTTCTTTAAATAAATTTTAAATTTCTTTTACAAATAACTTAATAGTCTTTCGTTGGAAGCGTAATCAAAATAGTAGCACAATCTGTTCTATATACTTATTTAGCTCATATATTTTATAATATTTTTAACTATCTGTATACTAGGTCCTTTTTGTGTTTTAATTCCTTTGGATATAACATCCTAATAAAGCGTGTTTATTTCTTTAATACGGATCCTGCAATTCTCGTTACATATAAATAAATAAATATAGGTAATAACTGAGCAAAAACATCAAATAGTTCTACAGAAAAGTGTTTACAATGCTTGCCTGGAATAGGAACTTTGAAAATTTGTACTAATTAAAATAATAAAAAAAAATAACTAAAATGCGATCGTTATTGCCTAAACCTTTTGCGTGTTCGTGAGCGGACAGCCGGTATAGCACGCCTAGCAGTACATAATATTATGTATTTTTATTTCCTATTGAGAAACCCTCAGAAAAATAAACAAACATAGAAGTGGCATAACAATACAAAAATCACAAAAATGTTTGTATGCTGCAGAATTTTTTATATTATGTTTTACAATATTTATAATATTTCATTTTGTATTCGGTTTAGCTGAAGATAATATTGGTCAGTAGACTATAATTGAACTTAAACTCATCTAATTAAAAAATTAAAGGCCTTTATACTTTATACATACTTGGAAATTAGATGTCATTTTTATGTGACTATTTGATTTTATTTTAAATATGTATAAATTTTAATTTTAAATAACTGACTTTATTATATTAAATTTTAGAACAAAATATTTTTGCTAGTGACAAAATTTTAAATTGTAATTCCAGTTTAGTGACGATAAATATAATTATTAATTGTATTTTATTATTCATCAATAATTGAATAGAGGAGTCGAACTCTCGTTAGCCCTAATTAGATTTTTTTTAGGCGAAGTGCATTTTTAGGCCATCTCAGAACCTAATAAAACTATTTTTTCAATACTAAACAGGTTTTTAAAATAATTAGCATGTTTTTTTTTTAAATTTTTTCCCCGTAACGCCTATGAGCAAAGAAACGACTCTGTTACTCGTATAACCGCGTATATGTTGCAATTATAATTTAAAAAATAGTGGATTTATTTATTTAAAAGTATGTTAATTAAAAAACATTTTCACCTATATAGGTACTTTAAATTGACATTTAATTTACTATAAAAACCATATTCCCAATTTGGAAAACAACCTCTTTCACTTTCCTACTGTTTAAAACAAGTCTGAATAAATACTATTATAAAACTTTAATTATTAAATACTTTTTTTATATTATTTATTTATAATTAAATAAAATAAAAAATAAATTTTTACTAAAAATATAAACAAGAAAGTAGGACAACGAAACACCCTGTATATATGAAAATATTGTTTTTACTAAAGCTATTTTGAACCGTTGAACTTTTACTTGGGACATGATGAGTGAGTAATGCCTTAATCTTATTAAACTATCTATGGATATACTAAACTAATTAAGAAATTACATTATACAAAATATACTCCAGTTTCACCAACAGTGTATGTACCTATTATACAACAGTAAAGTACCTTTCATAAAAAGGCATAAACACAATAACTTATTAGTTTATAATATGCCGCAATCATAAATTAATTAGTTAATAGACGCAGAAAAAAAAATTCTCACGATACACAGTGTACTCTCTCACACCAAGTGTTTCTTTTTTATAATATATACGATTTTATAATAAATATTATTCATTATAATAACACATCAGCTTGTTCCTTCCACTTTCCAAATGTGGTTTCAGTTTGTTATTACGAAATTATATGTGTTGATGTATGGCAATTAGACCTACTAAATATCATGCAGACGTGTTCATTCATATTAAAAGTTGTTATATCAACGGCAAAAGCGTTTCAAATTCGTTTCCCTGGATCGGGAAAGTCAAAGTTATAGACACTTGTTATGATAAGATTATTGTGTCTAACGTCATAAGTATATTCTATATATTATAGTCGCAAAGTTGAAAGCAAAAGTCGCTAAGTTTTGAAGTTGTGTTGCGCAAGTCACTAGGTTTTGCAGTTGTGTTGCGAAAGTCGCAAAGTTGAAAGCAAAAGTCGCTAAGTTTTGAAGTTGTGTTGCGAAAGTCGCAAGGTTGAAAGCGAAAGTCGCTAAGTTTTGATGTTGTATTGCGAAAGTCGCAAATTGAAATCGAAAGTCGCTAAGTTTTGAAGTTGTATTGCGAAAGTCGCAAATTGAAAGCGAAAGTCGCTAAGTTTTAAAGTTGTGTTGCGAAAGTCGCTAAGTTTTGCAGTTGTGTTGCAAAAGTCGCAAAGTTGAAAGTCGAAATCAATGGATCAACCCGAAATCTATTTACACACCCGAGTGAATGAATTTCACGCGGATGATACGAAAAAATTTATACATTGGATCCACCTGATTATAAGAATATGGAGACAATATTGAGACACAATTTCAGATAGAATGCAGCTAAGATTCAGGTCTTGTAGTATGCAAAAAAAAAAAGAATTTTGCTATAAAGTGAAAAAAAAATTTCAAACTGTAATGTTCTTTGTTTGTCCTTAATTGAATGATAATGAAACCAAATAAGACTTTCTTTAATTGCCATTTAATTAAGGAGATTTCTATATATCCAATGCCGTTTTTCTTTATATAGCAAATAACATAAGGATACTCTAGTTAATTGTTTTATATTTTCAACGAAATCGGCACGATACAATGGTACACAATGCCTTGCTGCTTCTGTGGCAAAGGCATACTTGTATTTATTGCGACAGATTCTGTTTTTATTGGCATTTACCAATTTTAATAGCACATGCTATGTTTTAAATTATTTTTAAACTCATTAGCCAAATCAAACTCTAATCCAAATTACTATAAATATAAGAAAACCAGTTAATTACAAAAAATATAATGTTACGAACAAATTATATATATGTTTGTCCAGCTAGCTCAGAACACGATACTTACTCAGAGGAGGACTGGCTTCTGTGAACTGTGGTAGGCTCGATAAATAAAATCCGGAGGTCAAAGTCAAACTATGTTATATTTAAATGAATATGAAATTAAAATAAAATAAACTAGCGGAATATTAAGATCCTGCGTTAATTCTGGGACACACTTTATATAGTCTACTACCTGATATTTTAACTTGATAAGGCATTTTTGGAAATGCAAAATTCTATTTATCACGCCTGTTGAAGAAAATCCTTTGTGTATGATCGAATTAAATTTGTGTCACCGTGTACATAAGTACAAAATGTTCTCTGCCAAGAAAGATTACACACCCACAGCTATCTGGGTTCTAAAAAGCCATAGAGTCGCTAAGTTTCGTTTCTTACAGTCGAGAAACAACAAAAAGGGCCCGGGGCAAAGCAGCCTTAAAACAACCAACTGTTTATTTATGTTGTTACTTCTCGCTCTCCAAAAGCAATAAATTTGATAATATACCTACAACACGGCAGAGCATTGTGGTTTTCTTTGTAAAATATTATAGATTCTATCGCATTCACTCATTCAAAGATGAGATATTAAAACTAAGTGTTTCCTTTCTTACTATACATACATGGAATATGTTGATAATCTGAAGGCAGATGTTTGGAATAAGACTATTAGCTTTTATTGGAATGATTATAAATTATTCTAATTATCAAATAAAACTACCAATATATTGGGTGTCCCACCGTGAAGGGTTTCGATTGATTATGGAGAAATTACATTATGGAACAATCTGAATATCTGATGTAGTTTACTAACTTTTATTAATTTACGAATCACGCACCACAAAAGATCGCATTTGTGTCAAAACACTTCAATAATACTAGTAATTCTTAGTTCCAAAATTACTGAAAATCGATAAAGGCTTTCAGAAATTATTTTAGCACCCTGTAGAGGCAAAACGAAGCAACATTGGATATAGGTATATTTGCCTTGATCGGCTTATTTTTAGTTGAGGAATTTGTGGTTAAGGGTTGTACAGTAACTTCAGGGACACACTGTATATTTGCCTATAGCGGATGGATTATGATTGTAAATCGGGCATGTTATAACATTTCGAGGAGTTCAATTACATAAAAATCTGACAAATATTTACAAATACAATAAAGAAAAAGTACAAATTCCGAAGAAAATGCATAAAGCAAATAAAAAAAATCCACAAACATAATGAAGAATTTCAGATATTTACAAATGCTTGAAAAATGGAATAAAATTTAGTTCGATTCTCCACAGAGAGAAATTTATAAGCATTTTTTCCCACAACATTAAAACGAAAATACGTAAGTACATCGATCATAAGAGAAGTATTAGAAATACATTGTTTTAAATTTTACAAAGAGAAAAAGGCATCCAGTCGAAGGCTATCTCGAAGATTGATGATTCATTATGCAGGACACAAAAATTGAGTTAGGCAAACCTTCATTTTTTGTTCAGTATAACGTTAGTGACAACAACAATACTACAAGGATAACAAGACACCAAACTCCTAATTTTAAGGAAAACTTAAAGCTTGATGTAGTTACTCGTATGCAAGATAGAACTATAGATGTTTTCTTAGACTCTATAGATCCAACAAAGACATGGATATCAACAAAATCACACTGAATAAATGTAAAAAAAGTTTCGATAGTATTTTTGTAATTCACTATAGCATTTGTTAAGCAATTGTATGTCAGACCAATATAATTTGGTCAAACTAGTCTCGGTCCTTTACCCTCACATAATATTATTTAAGAGGTCATGTTCATGTCAACTACTAAACTGGTAGTAATTCTAAAAAATAAATGTTTGAGAAAATATTTATTTTAATATACATTGTGTAACATGTACCGTATATGTAACAGTTTTAAATTCTTTTTATGTCTACAAAAAAAAAAAATGGTTATAGCTGTCCACTTTTCTAAACATTCCAGGCATTTTGTTTGGATTAAATATTATATTTAAAAGTATATGAATGTGGGATTATAATACTAGAGTATACCTACCTAAAGAAATATGATTTTCTTCAAACATTTTTATAGATAAAAGGCAAGTTTGAAACGAGTTTAAAAAAAAAACAACTCCAGGCATGAATGGAGTCATATATACCTTGGACCCTCAAGAATAAACTGAAATATTGTGATTGTAAACTTATTTGTGTTTAGTTATTAGAAACAAATCTCCGACATGTGCATCTATATTGTAGAGTACCTTCTTAAGAAACAAAACAGATATTTTTTAAATATAATTCAAGAAAAAGGCAAAACTGAGAGAAAATGTATTTAAATCTTTGGGAAAATTACAAAACTACTCCAGAAAGCTATAGAATGGGCCTACATCAAGCATTCCTTCCGAAATTTATTATTTAGATGTCAATTATTTTTGTAAAACAAGGTGAGGTAAGTGAAATTTGATGATGTTTGGCATTGAATAAAAGGCCTATTACTATATTGTCATTCAATCATATACAATCATAATATATTATTGGTATTATGGAACACGAAACCAATGTTTGTTTACCAAATAAAAGAATATCTGTATTTGGTCAAATATAAGGATGTTTGGTTTGTTGATAGGATAATACATTAACGACATTTTAAAATTACTGGTTTCCTGTTATGTTATTGCAAAAACCACATTATAAAGAAGAACAAAAAACAGATAATCCTTCAGTAAACATCCACATTCATAAGTTGAAACACAGGTTAAATAATCATTCGTTTTAGTTTGATTTCTAAATTAGATATTGCTGAGCACTTTTATGATACGATACTTTACATTCACCCTGTATAAACTAAATTATGAGGTACACATGAGCACAAACATAAATTTCTTTCATGCAAGTATTGAGTGTTTTTAAATACGTTATGAACAAATTCATTATTAATAAGAAGATGAAATAAAACGTCATTATAACCATGTGTGATTAATTAATGACTGTCCCAACTTGCTACTATAAAAAAAAGCACATAAATTAAGATTACCATTTGATAGCCAGCCGCATTCTAGTAAAAGAGCAACCATAGCTCAATTTCATACAAGTCAAAACTTCCTTTATTTTGTCTCAACTCTATTCTTCATATTACCATCACAAAACAACCATAATTGATTCTATCTTTTTCCTTATAAAACCCCGTCCTATGCGCATTAAGTTATGTTGATGCTCATCTGTGTTTTTTTTTTATTTTCTGTTTTTCTTTTGTTTGCCGAGACAATTAGTGGGCCCCAAACGAAATAACTGGTCCGACTGGTAGACATTTTGATGCGTCGAAACATAAGAAACTTTCAGGGAAACAACATAAGTAAACACTTATTATAGGGATACCAAACGATACACTTAAGATGGATCGATATTTTGTATCGATTATATTTGTTACAACAAAACCGAATAATTTACCAACTCTAAGTAGGAAAGTGATTGTTTATTGGTTGTTACACTATCACAATTTGTCTATTATACTTTCATAAAAAAGGGAATAATAACAAAATTTATGGGGTTTTTTAAAATCAAAGGTTTATGTCGAAAAGTCCACAACCACGCGATCATTAAAGGAGGAAATTCAACGCTGCATCAACGAAATTCAGCCGTATGTGTATGCGAAGCCATTTGCCCGATGTACTTTATGATTCAATAAAAAACTTACAATCAAAAGACTAAAAACTGTGTTTTCTATTTAGTTCAAATTTTGCGTTAATTTTTGACACCCTTTATAAAGAACTCTCGATATCTCGATCTTAAGTATCGAATGCATAAATGTCGATTCTGCAGAAAGTTGTATTGTCTTGGACATACCTAACACACAGCCTCAAGATGTGCTTCTTGTTTTTAACAAATAAAACAAAACTCGCTATTAAAGAATGTTTAGGTATATGAATGGTTTTAGATTGTTTTGCGTGTCTTTGGTTCTCCTTTTTACGCCAAGGTATTTTGTTCTTTTTTTCGTATGATGAGAATGTATTGGCAGCAAATGGGAATAATTTGCTCTGGCAATTATTTTTTTGCACAACAGTATACAGGGTGTCCGGAAAAAGGAGGTCAATTCGTTAACCACAGATTCCTTGAGCAAAAATAATATGAGTTTTAAGATGTCATTTTTCATTTTATCCCTCCATGTTCGATATATGAACATTTAAAACCAATATTTTTAAATAATTCTAGTATTTATTGAGATATTGGATTGAAATTTAGTGTGTTGCTCCAGCATAAAGAGCTACTTTTTTCCAAAAAACAATTTCTTAATACGGGATGTTCAGTACCCATTGACCCCCCAAGTATTTATTACGACGCCAATGACTTTTAAACTAAGTTTTTATAGGTTACTATGTATTTTTGATTATTTTTTTCAGATATTTTGAAAAATATTGGCTCTTGTTTGATGCTTCGGCGGCTCTGGCTGATCTTACACACGTTGACTTTAAAGTTTACTTGATGATGGGTCTCTACTACGGCATGAGGATTTTCTTCTGCGCAGATATGTGTATTATGAATATTTGTGATCCCGTTTCTAGTAAAGGTAGCTTCGTCCGTAAACAAAATATTTTTGATGAAGTGTATATCTCTGTCATGCATTTCGCATATCCACCTACATAGTCTAGATCTCAGCTCAAGTTCTTGAGGCAGCGGAGAGATCATATCATAACTTTTGACGTAGTGTTAACTCAAGGGATGGGGTTGTAAGAAGTATACAGCATCTACTTAAACTTACCGTAGCCAGAAAGACTATTGACAACTTTAGCGCCTTCATATTTTTTATTGAATAGTAATATAATATAAAGAAGTTTTTTATTATAATTTTTTTAAATAATAATGTACTTTATGTTTGTTTAAATCTAATTCCCCAAGCGGGAACTAATCGCGTAGGTATAATGAACTCAGTGACAAAGTATATTCTCATTCTAACAAAGCATACCTTCATCAACTTTGTGTTTTTCTATTTTTATTCGAGCTGTGACTTGTTATTTAATGATATTCAAAAACTAACACCTTCATGATTGTTAAACCAATAAGTAGGAATTGATATTTTGTTTACACAGTTGTTTAAACAAAGTTCATAGAGTAACAAAAAATATTTATAACGAAGGAAGCTCCACGGTATGTTGTTATTGTTATAAGAACACCATGAAAAATTTTATGTTTTACTTTTTCCTAATCCGTACTTAATTTAGTGGTGAAAAATACAAACATAAAAAATATACAGTGAGGACCGAAAGTCACACATAAGTTTCCCGTTTTGTGCCGTAATAGAAAAGTATACAGGGTGGCTCTCTAATATGAATTTTTAGAAAAGATAATATAGAGAATAGCAAGCGATAAGGATTGCTATTACTTAATTATCGGTACCTACTCTATAAGCGAATTTTTATAGCCTCGGCAATAGTTCGACAAGTTTCGTCTTTCTCAATCGGACAGAGAAAATACTACTAAGCTTCTCGAAAACATAGACAAATAATTTGCTGAAAGCCATGAAAAAATAGGATAAGAAGATATTTAATTGACATTAACCTCACATTTTCTTTGTTTATTTTATTTTGTGTTTAGTGGTTCTTTATTTGGTTGTATATTATGTGACTGTTAAAAATGTTGCCACTGCAAAGATTTCTTGTTAACAAGATCGAACATATTGCAAGAATTGTATGCAAAATCATATCTCTTTAGCATCATTATATGCGACATAACAAAACCTATTATGAAAGTTTTTGAACTGAATTAAGGATATTTATTATATACTTCCTAATAGTTAGTAAAAAATTAGAAAACACGGTAAATATAACATAGAAACATAAGATAAACTTACGTATAACTCCCATGAGTATTATGACACTTGCCATGGACGCAGGGTTTCTGTCTACATTCGTCCTTGTCCTCTTTGCATGACGCACCAATAAAGCCGGGCGCACACTTGCATTCGTAAGATTCCCCCACCGAAGTGCAGTCAGCTCCATTTCGGCACGGTTGTGACGCACAATGATCTTGTTTCTCACAATGTTTACCTTAAGCAAACGGAAATTTATTTTAAAAATAAGAAAAACTATTGATGCAAATACGCCCCAAGTAGGAAAAATGATTTTTTTTGGTTGGTGTAATCGCATAATTATATTTTGAAGCGAATTCATCGCCTGTTAGGGAGAATTATTCCAACATGACTTAAATCGACCTCTAATGAAAAGTTACACTTACCGGCATATCCAGGTGCGCACGAACACTGATAGCTCTCCAACGATCGCAACGAACACGTTCCACCGTTTAAACATGGCCGACGATCACACGAATTAGCTATGGGAATCTCACAAAGGCTTGCACTAAATCCCAATGGACAGAGACACGTGAAACTCGGAGATCCCCCGGGGGATACGCGCACTTGACAACTGCCACCGTTTTGGCAGCGTGGTCCGGGACCCGTGTGACAAGGATTGAGATGTTGGCAATATTCACCGACATACTTTGATGTACAACTGAAAAAAAAAATTAAAGAAATTAGTTAAATTATTTTAAATATATATCTGTGCACGGGAATCGTGATTTTTTAGTTCCAAATTGTCAAAAATATGTATCTACTTCTATGATTGATTATGAAGAGTACAAATTTCCTTGAATAATAATGGATAATTGTTAAAACATGACACTTACGTGTACATTTGGACATGTTAATACAGTGAATAATGTATAATCAGTGTTGTTTGTTCCTTGAGATTTTTTGAGTGTACATTTGTCAACGTTGCAATAGTGCCAGTTTTCCGACAATGGTGCCAGATTAAAAAAAAATCATTTTAAATTAGAATTGCAAATGAAAAAAATACAATATGTAGGTGTATAACATATTTATTAATTTCTAATAAACCAAACGTTAATAATAATAAATATATAAAAAGAAACCTAGAACTATAGTAACAAAAAAACGTAAAACAACTTATTTCTGAACACAAAAAAAATCTCTCTCCTCAAACTCTCAATTAAAAAATAGCTTTATGTTGAATACACAACTTTCCACCAAAATAACGGAATTTTGACGTAAATTCGATATCGAGTTTAACATAATTTTGGCACGCAGTTTTTTTTTGTTCGTGTTTTCTTCTGTATGTATTTGCTTCGTTTTTGTTGTAATTGAGTCTGTTTTGTTTGTATTTTTAGTGTAATTTATGAGTTACCATAATTTGACGCAAATTTTAGCCAAATTCGATAATGTTAGTTTAGCAATCACATAATTGGAAGTTGTGACAGCATCATCTGATGTTGACACGCACCTAGTCCAGTGTTGCCGCTTATCAGATTCTGATACTTAGGTATCTGCATCATCATCAAAAGAGTACACTGACGTGTTGTTTCCACTATAATGTGCATTAAAGTTAGTAAAATGTACGTCCACATCCATGGTTATATTGTGTAACTCGATTTTAAGTTTTGCATGTCCTTTTTATGCTAATATTATAGGCACCTACGTATTACGTATCTACTTATTAGAATTTTTATACACAACAGCAGCAGAAGTGTCTTTACAACAACCCGAGCAACTCTTTGTGTATGTCTTCATCATTATTGTAGCCACGAAACAGAAAAAAAAAAAGAGTGTTCTGCTGGTAGGTTATTCAATAGCGGTGAGAAGCCCTCGTCCGCTGATGTCATTTGAGATCATCTTTCGTTGATATTTTTTTCTATACGCATCATATTTTTTATTTATTTTTGTTTATTTTTTCAATATGCCCCTGTTGTTGTGTTCCCTTTCTAGCTAGGCACTTCATAGTAATTTATCAGATTCCGTTTTAATTTTACTGCGGTTTTTCACCATATACCTACTTAGATGACGATCGAATTGTCCATCTACCGCACCTTATTGTGTGCTAAAATTGTGAATGAACATTAGGTAGGTATACCTAAATATAAATAAATGGTTTTACACCAAAATACAGTGCCAACCAAAATGTGGACAAAACGTACATACTAAGAAAGAAGACTTCAATTTTATTATTACCTATACCACAGTTTATACCGTACAAAACCAGTTGATCACCTCTCAACGGTCTATGAAGCCACCAATAGGAACGTTTTCATCATATTTTGGGCATGCGCATGTTGCTTTTATATCAGCTGTCCACTACATAATAGCTTTCTCTTTTTCAGATCTTTTATGATAGAGAGATAGACTTAATTATCGAGTTCACGAAAGCGAAATATAGCTGCAATTTTATATACTATGAAGTGTTTACTAAATCTGAACAAAATCCCCAGAGCAAATAATAAAAGAAAAGTGCCGACGAGATGTTAAACAACTGCTTCGTCGTATGAATTTTTGGTTAAAATATATCTTTCGACATTTTTTTTTAAATGGGTTGCTGCTGTTGTGGTTTTTCACATTTTCAGCCCCAAATCTCGCAAGATTGAGAATTTCTCCTTAGAAAATAGTTTGAGAAAATCATGTCGCTTTCATTGCCTAATCCTAAAGAACATGCAGCTTGAAGATCACACAAGTTGAACCTGTTAAGGCTTTAAATCAGAAAGAAAAGATTTTTACGTAAAAATCCTGAACTGTAAAACCTCATTTCCAGTTTAGCTGTGTCTGATGGTCCATATTTATTGAGCAATATAGGGACTTTCTTTTTTGTGATAAAAAATCGTTCTATGCACTTTCCTGCACTCAGCCAAGAAGAAACTTTTAATAATTATAACTGATGCGGTCTTATTGTAGCTTTAATGTTTTGGATGATGTCTCGTTCAATAATTATTATTGTCATCATCGATTTTCTTTGGTAACTTTTAGTGATTTGATAGAAATTTTGGAAATCTTTAATTTTTCAAGGTTCTTTTCAATTGAACGAAATTCGTTATCAAGAAACACATCTATAGAAATATTATTATTATCAATAATAAAATATAAGACATCCAAACATTTAACTGACACTGTATACTGAATACATTATTTAATTTGGCTATTTTGAAATTCTAAGCAGTTAAGCTGAGAGAAAGATATTTAAAATATTATACACATTTACATGTAGGTACCTCAACACACAAAGCTCTGGAATTTTTGTGTCTGATTAACATACCCTCCTAGATGCTAAAATTGCATGTTAAAATTTTTCAGAAGCCCACCTCACCGCAATAATTATCTGGCTGAATATTCTGAATGTTTTACAACCAATTTAATGTGGTGTTCAAATTTTAGAGTAGCCGTAAGTATGTGAATTTTGTAGTTTTGTAACTACCTATTTTTATTTCGGACATAATTTAGTTTGGTTGAAAAATTCTGAACAAATTTCTTAGGTATATTTGCAATTTCTAATCTTACACAACTCAAAAAACTTCTATATTATTTTACATTTTTTTATCATTAGTACAAACACCTAGCAAACAGGAACAAAGTTTTAAAATACGCTGAAATGGGCGTGTAGTTATTTCTTATAACCTATAATCTTATAAAAACTCTGTTCCCCAGCAAAGATCAATTAAAATACTCTCTGATAGCCAAGCGGCCCAAAACTCATCAAGAACAATGTAGAATTGCCAAAACATACTCTCGAATACCAAGTCAGACAATAACCGGACTTTGGCGACTCTGGTTTCAAGAGGAACGAAAAGGCCGAGATGACCCTTTGACACTACTATAACAAAATCATCCAGGTTTGGAATATTCAAAGGACTTCATTAATCCTTTGAACTGCATGGTAAACTATAAATAAGTATGAACCACAATAGACCCCCGAGTTATGTCGTAGTAGAGATCTCAAACGTTTATTGCTCACTTGCGAGATGCCATATTAAAATCTGATACATCTCATTAATTTTGTAAGGATTTCGAGGTTGTATATATATATAAATATTCGACTCAATTATTAGCAGAACGGTTTAGAACGAAATGAAGTTCCTAGCTCAGTTAATAGGGAATACACCGGACTAGACAGAACACACAATTCGTACCGTACCGCCAGCAGAATGCCAGCAACAATCCATAAGCTTTGGCTACTTGTTTTGAGTCACAATCCGTTGCAGTTCACACTTTTAAACACACACTTTTTTTCTCAATATATTTACCAACTTAACCTCGTAAATCAATTCAATTATGCAGCTGTGGTTGTTGATGTGGGTACATTCTCTCTAAAATATACCACACAACCGCGAATGCATGTGTTTTTTATAGTATCTCCACATATGGTAGAATTAATCTGGCTTATACTTATACTAACTACTCTTTATTTGTTTGGTTTTTAATTCAATTCTACCACAACCTTTCTTGGAAGAAACTATTGTACAAAACACAAAAAACTCAACACATATAAGCATGCACATCTAGACGCTAATAGCCTATCATCAAATTAACATTTTTCATTGAATGTAAACAGATCATCATAAGAAATAGATATAAAACCATGTCGTCTTTTACTTTGTACATAAACATGTAAAACGTTACACGGTAGTCAACTTCCTGTATAATATGAAATGAACAAACACATGTTGAGTTTTGTGTGACTGTCATCACTGCAACGGCTTTTTATAATTATCTGCTATCACCACATAGTAGGAAAGTACGTACTTATAATGAAATGAACAAATTCAATTAATAATTATTAATCGAGGGTTTCGTATATGTTGCCCTCTATAAATTGTTCACAATTGATACAAGCGAAAAATGATTAAAAATCAGTGAAACTGCTAAGCCTTAACACCAAAAAGTTTTTTGACGAACTTGTAACCCATTGATTAGCAAAAACATTTTTTGTGCCTTTAAAAAGTCCTAAAACCCTCACTGGGTAATTAAAATTAAAATAAAAAATTTATAACGTAAATTGGTCATAATTTTACTTTAATTACTCAATGAGGGTTTGAGACCTGTGTTTAACAACGATCTTATCATATCATATGAACTCTCGACAATGTTGGCTGAAGATGGACATGAACCGAAATTACTGGCAGGTTGTTGTAATATAAAAATTTGGGAGCAAAGACTCACTTCACTTATTTTTCCTTGATTACAAGTACATTTTTATTTTGTTTCCTTTTCAACATCGTTTTCAAATATTCTTTGATTCCTTTTTGTTTTCTATCCAGTAATTTTGTTCCATACGAATTTTATGTTAATTCTTGCTTTCTATTGGATTTATTTGGATATTTAAACAAGTATATTTTGGATATTTTATTGATACTAAAAAATATATGTACACTGTGGTCCAGTGTGTGCTAGCAGAAACATTAGAAGTAGACAGAAACACGAAATAGTGTCAGAATTTTTATTAAAACCACATTTTCGCACAATTTTGATGGGAAATATGGCACGCCACTGTTTTTTTTAGAAGCAAAAATTATTTCTAGAATTGTTGTTCAATTTACAACACAAAAAATATCTTGACTTTTTTTCGTTTGACACACCTTTTGCAAGTAAAAAATTAAAAAACCTACTGGTTTCTGAAAAAAAAAATTAAACAAAGACGAAAAAAAGAAATTTAATTAGAGACTTTCAAATGTGGCCTACAAACATTATCATCAATAACGCCCAACCAAACATTTAATAAAAAAATCATTTTGAAATGATTCCAGAAAAAAAAAACAGTGGCGTAACATTTTTTTCATTAAAATTCCCCGCAGATGTGTCTGTACGCACTCCACTGGTGGAAGTAAAATAATATTTTTTACGTAAAAAGGTGTATCTAAATTATCTATCCAAATGTGCCAAATTTTATTTAAATATCGAAAATAGTGTTAAAAATATTAATAAATTTGGAATTTAAAAAAAAAATTTGACGCACCCTCTATCTTTGTAAGGAAGCATTTTTCGAATATAGTTTATAATACAAACTTATATTATTTTATGGTTCTCTGTCTGCATCGAAAGTTTCCGATTTCCGCTTAGGAAAACGCTACGATTTATACAGAACAATCGAAAAAGGTAGAAATTTGCTAGAAAGTTAGACCAGTAAAACTGGTGAATTTCTTACATGTCGCAAACGCCCCGTGAATGATAAATTTACAATGAAACTCTCGTGTCAAACAGTAGTTTTGCTTCCGTCTTAAAATGCAACGAGGAATGCTAGTTTTAGTTATGACTTCAAAAAGACTAGTAAGTAGGGACTAAATTTTGAAAAATAAAACTGAACTTCACTAAAATTCATTTTAACCCTCTAGCAGTGCATCAAAGATAGGGGATGTGTTCCGTAGTTTTATAGATCACAATAAGTTGTTGATTATTTCACGACATTGCGGTCAATGAAGTGCTTTGTATAAAGGATAATTTAAAGCCTATTGTCCCCGCAGATCCACTTTGCATTGAATATTCGAAATGTATCATGTACTGAAGTGCCCCTTTCAGTACATTATACTATTATTATTGTAAACTATATAATATGAAATGATTAATTGAATAAATATGTGAGGTTAGACCGAAACAAGTGCAAATAATAATCGCACATGGGAGGCAACACATGTTTGATATTTTTTAAAGAGGGAAACAGTATTGTCTACATTTTTTTATGTTCTATTTGCAAAATAGATTTATTCGCAGTGCAATAATAATAATCATTGTAACATATGGCAACTTTATTTTGTTTAACATGTGCCAGCTTTTTTTTTCTTCTTTTAACTCGATAAATATTTTCCATCAATGCTCTATCTGCACTTTTCACCATTCCAAGTAATAATTTGAGAAAATATCATCACATATCTGCTCACGTCCAACAGACAGAGGTTTAACTTGCGTGAGAGATGTCAAACGAGAGCCGTTCTATTTGTTTTCTAAATTCAAGTGATTTAAATCGGTCGAAGCCCTAAATATTTACAAACAGTTTCGAAATCATACTAAATTTACAGAAAACCCTAAAAGAGTTACGACTACTTTTAAATCGGAAGACGTGATGCGATCAGACTCCCTCATTTCAGATGTAACAAAAAAAATAACAACCACCTGAAATTTGATATTATGTAGAGATTTTGTTCTAACCTGGTTGAAATTCTTTATATACTTAAATATTTAAAAAACAAGAAGAAAACAGAAATAGTTAGTTGGACTATCTTTAACTGCGATCAGAAACAACGAAATGTGTTTTATTCTTTAAAAAATAAAATATAATGCAACAATGATAGAGAAATAAAGATAAAAGTTAAGAACTCCGACTTTGAGATTGACAGAAAGATTATAATGACTTACAAATTTAAATTGTAAAGAATGCATTTGTGTTTCTGGAAAATAACGTAATATCTGTTATATTATACCAACCCTATACCTACACATGAACTTGAGAAGGAAGTACCTACACAAAAAGTAAACGAAGTTTTGTTGCCCCTATATACAGAAGCAAGTAATAGCGATATTCTTTGAGTAAAATCATTCACAAATAATCCTTTTTCTCGGTAAGAAAATTTAATGAAGTTTTTATCTCCAATCACACAGCGCCGATATAAAATGATTATATTTATAAAATCTCAAAGTGTAGCTATAGGTATTACAGTCAGTTACCGCGTATATAACAGTAAATTTCTTATAAATAGTTTTATATTTTTCATCAGCATATAAGTCGCATTACAACCTTAAATAACATAAAATATTTAAACTCTTTTAAGGTCATAAACGTATAATATATTCTTAATTAAAACCAAAGTGTATACATTATTTATAATTTTATATCCGATCAATGGCTTTTGTTTCTAAAATTATGAAATATTTCATTTCATTCAGTAAATTATTTTTCAAAACTAATAACTATTAATCTTAAAATTGTTGTCAGTATGTGTAGTGTTTAAAAAACTTGGCAAGATTTATTATGGCTCACAACCAAACCATATTCGTACTATTAATTATAAATTGTAGGCCACTTAAAATCATTAGATGACCTTTAGAGAGATCCGTCTAGAAATGTCTGACCTCTTATTAGCAAATTATATTTCATTCTCTTACACGTAAAATATTCAAACTGCGTTTTTCCATAGTACTTTTAGCAAAGCCACGCCTTCTGTGGCTGTGACAAAGCCTTCTATATAGTTTCAAGCCACGAAGAATGGGATCTGGCAACGTGGCACGTAGTCCGATTACACCTCAGTATATGCGTCTTTTTACTATTAAATAAATGGTCTAACACAAGTGATTTTATTTTATTTATTTTTAATTTTAGGGACTGACAAAGATGCTGAACAAAAAGAAGCTCGCAAATATATTTGTAATGAAACTTTGACTGATTGATAAGCGCCAATCTGAGAGCGAAAATGAAGCTTACTGTGCCGATTACTGTTTTTTTGCTGATATTCACAAGCCCATACATCTTTATTGTGTAGCAGACTTTGAAACTAGCTTCTTGGTCCATTGAAATGATAATGAACGACCGATTTTGTGGAAGTCTAAGTCATGGTTTCTCCATGAAGACAACTGAGTTGAGAAAAATAAAATACTGCATTTGTATTTCTTATAATATCAAAATTAAATTTGTGAATGTCCCTCGTATTTTACATGTATGCCTGCTACCAGTATATGCATAGAACCAAAGTTTGAAAGTAGATTAAAGAAACCTAACACACTACCTATGTTACCATTCACTATTACAGACTGTCTATCTTACTCATCCACATGTGATTTTCAAAATATTAGTAATTATGTCTCTGTTGCACTTATGTAACCAAACGGAAATAGCTTGGAAGGGAGTTAACTATACACAAAACAGTCTCGAGACTCCTCTATATGACGGTCAACCTCTCTTTCTACCTGTTTCCCACGAAATGAAGCGACCAAGAGATCAGTGGCGCACGCCACTATATCTAACAAATGTTCATCGCTACTCAAAATTCGCGTGAATTATAAATTGGTTCGAGCTTTCAACAGAGTTTGGCAATAGAGGCTGCTTGGTTATCCACCTATGATAATTAAGCTTGTTGATACAGATTTTTAATATTTTTACCCCAAATCTAAGAACTCAAATCAACTATACGACCCCGGAAACAGTAATGAAGTATCTATCTACTGCTAATCCTTAGATAAGGAAGAGCCTTGCCAACGTTGTCATCATTTCAAAGTACCTCGGGGTTACAGTTGTTATGTAGCTATTTACGTAATTCCATGAGGTTGTGAGCCCAGAAGGTGTTCGCTAAGGAGATCATGGAATATCAAAGGATTAAAATAATATTGGCCATGACATATGCCGGGATGAACAATGTTGAAAATTATATCTAAACAAAATTATATCTAAATAGATAAAACACACATAATTTTAGAGCTGTAGGGGTCTTACCAGAAACGCTAAAACCAAGTCCCCGCATGTAGGAAAAATGCAAATTTTGATTGATTGTACAGAAAATACAATAGAAGAAATTTTTGGTCCACTAATCATTATTTGGAAAACAAAACGTTAACATTTTTAACACAAATCAAAAATCAGTAATAAATAAATAAAGCGTTTATTGCCCAACAGTTTCCCATTTAATGGACAATATTACAAACTAAAAAATTAAATGCTTAAATAAACTAAAATACTAATTTATAAATCCTAATTAATTCCGCACACATACACACCACACCTAAACCACAAATGTCTCTGCAGCTACCATTTTCAAGTGATTGACTGTAGTTGTAAAAATGTCACACCTATCAGAAACTCAGGCGAGCTTAACAGTACATTGGTCCTAGCTCTGTGTAAGTGAAATGTTAAATTCGATCTGGTATTTAACCTAGGAACTAACAAATTCAAGCAAGATAGAAGAAAAGAGCAGTCGATTTTTTCTCTAAGCAATTTATATAAGATGGTTAATGAGCTCTGAATTCTTCGGTACTCCAGACTGTGAACGTCAAAACGTGATAGTAACAATTCATGATCGAAATCTCTTACTGGATAAGCACCATCGGTTCTAAAAACTAAATATTTCAAAAATCTACGTTGAATTTGCTCGACCTCTAGTTTATGAATATTATACTGAGGATACCAGATGATGGAAGAATACTCCAATTTTGACCTCACATAGGCATTGAACAAGGTTATTAGGTATTATTGAAGCCTTTGCAGTTACGCATTATAAAGCCATACATGCGAGTAGAGTGTATTAGCCGATTTTGGAATAGTCCCCCCACTCTTGTTTGTCACGTACGTGACAAACAAGAGTGGGGGGACTATTCCAAGATCGGCTTATATGTACATATGTCAAAAGCAACCCTTTCCCCTAATCATTTGAGAAACCCGTCCATTACGTAAGCCAATGAGTGTATCAAACAAATCATGAATAAAGATGAGAGATCTAGAAACGGCTTATACTAGAATATGTGAAAACTACACAGCATGAATAGAAATTGGGAGATCTAGAAACGGCTAATATATACAGATGCGTGTGTGTGTGTGTGTGTGTGTCAACTATATAAAGAAGAAAGAGAGGGTTGTAACAAATCATGAATAGAGATAGGAGATCTAGAAACGGCTTATACTAGCATATGTCAAAAACTAATCCTTTCCACATCATTTTGAGAAACCCCCACATATTCTTTTTTTCTAATATATATATATATATATATATATATATATATATATATATATATATATATATGTATACACTCGGTATTATATAAAATGCTCAGCATTTATTCCCTCTAGATCATTCAATTATTAAAAATCATGTGGATGGTGTATTCATCAGAAAACTGGCCGGCTGCAACAGATCTGCCGTCTGCAGTGAATCGAATGGCAGCGCAATTTCACGATCTTGAATTCGATCGTTCACATGCTGCAAATTATGATTATAATGTGTGTTTTGATGATAAGATAATGAATAAAGTGTTACAACAAGCAGAAGACTTCAGTACGGGGTGTGATTTATGTCATAAATACCGAGATGGATTTATCACATTGGAAACATTTTGTGTGGAAATTATTCAGTTGGGTTTAGAACGGTATTTAATTGATGCGATTCAATATATGCCGACAGATATAGTTGTTAGATATCACCTAGACGATCTTATTGAAGGAAATAAAAATTATGATGAAGATGATGATAACGATGAAGAAGAAGAAGATAATAATACAGTATAATAATTATTTTATGTATATATAATTTTGCTTTTATTGTGTGTATATAAATATATGCTGGGTTTACTGTGATAACTGAAAAAGGTGTTTTTTTTTTTTTTTGTAGTTAGTATTGCAACAATAGGTGTTTATCACCACCCACAAAATTATTTCTATACATTTTATTACACATTCTATTGTATTCTATTATACCCAAAAATAATTTTAATCTATTGGATGTATCTGTGAACACCAAATACTACCTACTACTACTATAAAAGCTTGTTTTTTTCCTATCTTCTTGACACAGCAATAAAAATAGATATATATGTGAGATGTCATTCTCCAGAATTTAAATTGATTTAATTTACTAAAATTCACATGTATATTATATGCTTTTCAAAACATAATAGGAAAAAATGAAAAGAGAGGTTTTTTTATGGTTAATATGGGAACAATAGGTAAATTGACTTTATTACCTGTTACAAATTTTTGTCTAGACTTTTTCCGTAGGAATGTATTAGCACACCAATAAACATAGATATTTTATGTGAGATGTCATTCTCAAGAATTTAAATTGATTTAATTTACTAAAATTCACATGTGTATTATATGCTTTTCAAAACATAATAGGAAAACTGAAAAGATAGATTCTTTTATAGATAATATGGGAACAATAGGTAAGCTGTGTGTTTATTGCACAGCAGCAAAATAAAGATATACGTTATTTGTTGGGTTTTTGGATGTAAAATGATATATTTTACCTTTATATCTAATCAATTGATAGAATAGAATACATTTATTGACTGTTACAAATTTTTGTCTAGACTTTTTTCTTTTTTTTTGGAAATCGATAATAATATGATTATTTTCATATAACACATTTACATTATAAATTTTTTTATTCTAATAGATATATAAAAAAAATAAAACAAATCATTTTACTATATAATATATTTTATTTATAATTTTTTAGTGATACAATGCCTACATTCCATAATCAAATATTTAATTTATAAACTTAATTTCGTGTTTACTACACCGTCTGAAATATTATACATCATATAAGAATCATGAATGATAATTGCATATACTTTTACATTTGCAGGAAACTGCGATTCGCGTGTTTCAAATTCTAATTTGATATCAACGCTAGAATGTTTGATTGCCTCTGGTTGACAAGAACAATCGATAATGAAAACCGGGTTGTTTGGAAATTGACCCAAGCTTAATATTGGGTCGGAATGTTCTGTGTTATAATATTTTTGTTGAATATTCTGATATGTATGATATACTGCTCCGTAAAGTTTTTTAGAGAAATCTAAATTCCATTTCTCATATGGATACACTGTTGAGTTTAAATATGTTCTTATATTGGAAATGTTTGCGTGTATAAATTGCGTGGCATCCATATTGATGTTTTCATAATTTGAAATATTTTGAAAGCCAATTATAATATAACGTGGTTTTTCGAGACTAGTAGTTGTTCTAATCGACCATATATCTGAGCTAGTTTCACGTAATTTCGGTAGTTCATATAAGTCCCAAGACCGAAATGCAATATTAATTCGAGAATTTAGTCCTCCTTTATTAATTTTCATCATCAGTTTCAACTTCTGACTATCTTCGGGAACTATGTGATTAATTTTCCATTCAATTTTATTTATTTTTAAAATAGCACTTCCGTCACCAATATAACTATTATTATAGTTTCTAGCAATTATTAATATAAGTTCGTGTCGTACATTAATGAAAGCGCCCTTATAGTCTTCAGCAATGCCAAATAAGTATTTCAATGGCAATTTACCGCTGAAAACATGACTAATTGGATCCAGGATATCTTGTAAATCTTCGGACAAGCCCCAGCCACTACTACAAAGCCCTCTTTCTTGACTATATGGACATAATGCCATAGTTTTCAGGGAAGTTGTAATCCCCGGTTTCCTAATCATAGCGACTTGCTCATTCCCAATCTCATATCTTATTTCTTCGAAAAGAAACGCTAATGAATTGTTTGATAAATAACAGGATTTCTTATCATCCTCAGCTTGAAATGTTCCTTCAATATAAATATAACTCTCAGAAATGTCTAATATTAAGTCTTGGAAATTAACCGGAATTCGAACTTCATCGGAATTATTATATACGGGGCTGCCGTATGGTTTATATGTATATTCTTGAACGTTAGACAATGCATTGTCAAACACAGGCTCTCCAAATATGTTTAATTTATTAGATAAGGATGACATGTTTAATATTTTCGAATTTTTAAACCAATGGATTGAAGGAATATTTGATTTTTTTTAGTAATAACACAACCGGAACCGTTGCTGTTGTAATTAGTACTGTTGCTTATCATCTCTTTCTTCCTCTTTTTTATATAAACATCATTCTTTGTAGGTGTATTGTGGTGTTTAATCACATTATTGTAAACAAACCCCATTGATGTTATTATGTATTATTATTATTGTTAATCGAGCACTTTAAGTTCTAATTTTACAATAATTTTTTCACCACGAAAATTTAATAGCCTGCCTGTATCATCTAAAATTCTTATTGTAATATTTTCAATTGACTGACGTCCCAATGGTTTAACTGGCATATATATAATATGTTGCGGTTCCTTTGTTAATCTATATCCTGGTTCGACGTCAATATCAAAATCAAACAGTGCATGTGATTCAATATCGTTAAAAAATGCACCACTGATTACATTGCAATGTACTGATATGATACGGACTCTCATAATATCAACCGGTAAAGTTGATTCGATCAACGTATTCGATGGTAAAATTGTTTTTCCAAATCCTAATAGTGAACCAATAGAATTGTCGGATGTGAAATCGATATCGTAAATAGACCATAATTCACATTTCAAAGTGTTTGAATTCGGATACAAAAGAAATATTTGTTTATATTCATCCTCGCTGAAATTGTGTAAACCCATTAACATTAACAATTTTTTATATATTTCACCGATCTCATACGTCCCAGGTGGTATGAATACATTAATATAATCAACATCACTTTTATGCTTCTTATATGTGAATTTATTATTTTTTTCATCCACATTTAAAATAGAGTTATATGAATAAAAGGCAATTAATCCTAATCCATAACGTCTAGAGGTATCCAATTCAATTGGTGGATAATAATCTGCAGACAACTCACTAGATGTTCCAGACAACAGAAACGTTCTCGACATGACTGGGCAATAAATCAAACTGAAATATTGCTTTTATTGCGACCAGCAACAGAATAGATGTAGTTTTTTCTTTTTATGTACCACTTTCTCCAAGTCAATTTCTCTAATATTACAAGAAACACAGAATATTTTTCTAGGAAATGGGCCGTCTATTTCGTCACCGTTTGCATTATTTGTCACATAATGTTCCATACAATAAAAATATTTATTAATATCGTTGTCTTCACGTAAATGTTTAGGAAGTTTGTCCCAAACCAATGCGATTTCCTTTGAAGCACATGCAATCAGAACCTCTTTAGGCATATCAGCAAGTTGTTTTTCATTCATTTTTATCAAACTACCCAATTGTGAGTAAGCACGTAAAGACTGAGCCATTTTTTTTATGTCATTACGACTCATTTCCTGTATAGAATCCATCGTGATTGAGAAATTTCAAACATAGGTGTCCACACCACACCGTATTAAAATCTTGATCACAATTGTAATTATAATATATTTTAAGAAGAGTATGTGAAATATTTTTTGTAAAATAATGTATTAACTCTTGAGGCGGTGGTAAATTACCAAAACTATCATAATAGTTAACTATATTACCGCGTTTTTTATATGCTACCCAATGTGTACCTCTACCACTATTACTATCTAGATTTACAATTGCACATTCTTTATATAGTGGACCTGCTTTATTCAAATTATTGCGACTATAAACACCGCGAAAATTTTTTATATTTAATCTATTAACATATTTTATAATGTCAAGATTTGATAGAGGTCTTCGTGGTAGAGGGTTTACAAGTTTTTTTGATTTTTTAAATATAATCCAAATCCATTGCGGTGTTTTTTGAGTAGTAATCCACTTCCAACGATTGTCGGAGCATTTGATTTATTTCGATGTTTGTTGTTTGTTATCTGCTCCTTTGAATTTTTTGTAGCATTCACAGCTCTTACAATTCCTGCAGCACCACCAGCCAAACTACCTAATGCCGACAATCCTGCAAAAATGGGGATCAATGGCAAAACACCTCCAATTTTTGGTATAGATATAATGCGTGGTGTCTTAATTTTTTCTTTTCCTCCCATGTCTTTAACATATTTTCGAGCACATTTTAACGCTATTTTTGCAACCGATAAAGCATTATTCTTTTTATTTTTCACACAAGTCGTTTTTTTAATAGATTGTCTAATATTTTTTAAAACACCACCAACAAATGTTATACGTTTTTTATTATTTTTACGTCTATTACAACGGTTTCTTTTACATCCACTCGTTTTTTTAGGAGTAACACACGGAGTCCTCATACCTAATCCAAGCTTTCTTTTTGTTTTAATAATGTTTGTTACTAACCACGAATGTGCTCTCTCATTCACAGGTATCTGCTTTGATTTAGTTAATTCCCAAGCACCATCTTCCAGGATTTTATCTGCTCTATGACGTTCACTTAAATGATTACTATTTGCATACGCTATGTCGTGTGTTTTACATAGTTTATCTAGAGAATTAACTCCTGAATCACCTCTTAACAGTCTTTTCCGTAATTTCGTTCCGACTCCACAATATTGATAACCAGGTATATGGAGTTCGATTGGGGTATTATTAATTAACGCGTTTATAATACCTGCGCCAGTTTTTCGTTGACTTTGTTTGATAACACGTCTATCTAGCTCCACAGAGGCCATAAAAATAACATAAACCAGTTAATAATTTACATTCTTATATGTGATAATGAGGCTCATTAAACAAGATCAAAATTTCAAAGTAGAAAATTTTGATTTTTCAAATAATACTACGGCAAATGAAATTAAACGCCACGGACCGTTACTACCGAATACAATACGGGGCTTGATCATTGGTAGAAGCAATACTGGGAAAACCGCTGTTATGATTTCTTTATTAACACACCCCAACGGTTTACATTTTAAGAATATCTACATATATACGAAAACATTATTCCAGAGCAAATACAGGTATTTGGCTGAAGTCGTTGCACCAATAAACGGTCTTGGTTATTACACTTTTAATAATAATGAATCTATAATTCCACCATTAGAAGCAAAAGTAGATTCTGTATTTATATTTGACGATGTTATATGTGAGAAACAAAATGTAATTAGAGAATACTTTTGTATTTCGCGTCATAAGAATATTGATGTTTTTTTTCTATCCCAAGGCTATTCTAAAGTGTCGAAACAATTAATTCGGGAAAATTCCAACTTTCTAATAATCTTCACACAGGATGAAACAAATCTCCGACATATATATAGTGATCACGTCAATCCAGACATGGAATTTACACAATTCGCGCAAATATGCAAACTTTGTTGGAATGAAGATTTTGGATTCCTTGTAATCGATAAAGATAGTCCATTAAATCAGGGCCGATATCGAAAAGGATTGGATAATTATATATGCCTGCAATAAATTCAAAATGTTCATTATTCAATCAACCATCGAATAAAAAACTTTATTATTGTTATATTTACTTATTCATGAATGTTGTGTTATAATGTCTGAGGATATTCGAAGTAAGATTGATTTAAAACAGAAATTAATTGATGCTACTGAATCAGTTCGAAAAAAGTATAAATCTTTACATAATAATCAAGTGGAGCAGACGAGAATTCTAGAGGAGTTGTATGAGCCAATTACAAAGCCGCTTAATACAATCGGTTCAACGGCACCAAATGCGACAACACCCAAAATAAACGTTGAACAAGTTGAACAATCGGATAATAGAATCGGTGAACTATTACCAAAACATTTAAAAAGCGTTATAAGCAACAGTGGGGAATATGATTATATATATGGGGTTTATACGGATGATATAAACAAGAAATTCTTCATGGGTAATTGCGAAGTGACATTCCCTCAGATGAAACATATTTCTGTATGGATGAATCGTAAAAAAATAGCAACTTTTGACGGTGGTGATGAGTTTTTTAACGTTCTATTTTTAAAATACCCATACCTAGAATTGGGTCAGGGTTTGAATAATATAACAAAAAATACTTATCGTGAATTATTAGAATTAACCCAGGCTCCATATAAAGATTATAACCGCGAACTCGGACTGAATATAACGAGGAGTCGAAAGTTTCGGGAAATTATAGAACCGTTAGTAAGACAAAAAAGAGATGGTCTTCGCAGTAAAAAAATTTTAGAACCAATCACATATACATCTGGTGGTTCACTGTTGCCATCACAAAAGTGCTTCAATACAAAACGAATAGATTACGTATATTGGAACAACCCAAATGAACTTATTACACGTTTACAATTGCTTTATAGTTCAAAATTAGCGGGAAACACGGGTTTAGATAATGAAATATTATCAATAATTGAAGAGCTAAGGGAGGATGGTATTATTCATTGAATTTACGTTAAAAGTGTTCGTTAAAAAACAATTTAATATATAATTAGTAGTTGTCATGGAGAGAAGTGTTGATAAATTTGGTCGAAAAAAAATAAAAAATTTTACAATACAACGGGGTCGACCGGGTGTTGGATTTAAATTGACTAATGATCAACATTTCGATCTTGAAAACAGACGTATATGCAATATTGCCGAACCGTTTAATGATAGTGATGCAGCAAGTCGAAGATATGTTGACAAGCACATAACAACAGCGATTACTGGTATTTTAAATATATTAAAGACGTCTGAAGATATCACGTTGGATAATACAAAAAAATATGTTGGTGAACACATTCACCAACGTATTGGTGAATTAGTCATTCAAATGAAGACATATATTGATAATGAGATTAAGACAATCAAAGAAATGAATCCGAAAATATTAGATGAATCCATTATAAATAGATTAGATGCATTGGAAAATTATATTAATTCCGCTCGTGTTAGAGTTGATAAAACAAATAAAAAAAATAAATGTATTGAATAATAATAAAAAAAAAAATTGTGTTGATTTAGTTAAAAAATAATTGAAAAAAAAAATAAAACATAATTATATATTTAATAAATATTGTTTTGATTTATAAATTTAATTGTTTCATTTATTTATTTATTTATTATATCGGTAAAATCATATTATATAGACGCATAGTTATATATAAACAAACAGAATGTATATGGGCAAGATAGTATTGCAATGATTCTTAATTAGTAATGAGCACCAAATTGAGTATTGTAAATGAAATTCATAGGGGTGCTCGTCGAAATTTTCGACGTAGAAGAATAAATATTGTTGGTTTTGCAGATCTTTGGCAGCTTGATTTAGCAGACATTCAGCAATACTCTAGTATGAATAATGGATATAGGTATATTCTTGTAGTTATCAATTGTTTTTCAAAATTTGTGTGGGTGAAAGCATTAAAAAATAAAACAGGTGTTGAAGTAAGCAATAAAATGAGAGAAATTTTAAACGGTGTGCATAAGAAGGAATTACCTAAGTACATACAGACAGACAATGGCACAGAATTTTACAATAAATACTTCTCGCAATTAATGAAATCAAATAAAATACATCATTATTCAGTCTTTAGTACAAAGAAGGCAGCCATTGTTGAACGTGTCATTAGAACATTGAAAAATTGGTTGTATAAACAATTCTCGTTCAGGGGAAAATATGTATGGACTGATATATTGGATGATATTGTACAAACATATAATAATCGAATACATAGAACAACTGGTTTCGCCCCCGCCTCTGTTCTACCCTCAACGAAAATTCCAGCTTATATCCAACGACGTGAACGTGTAAAAAAACCAAAATTTAAAACAAATGACATCGTGCGAATTTCGAAATATAAACATATTTTTGAGAAGGGTTATTTTTTTAATTGGACTGTAGAACTTTTTAAAATTGTAAAAGTGCGGAAGTCTATACCAACCACTTATTATTTACATGATATGAATGGGGTTCCAATACAAGGTTGTTTTTATGAATATGAACTATTGAAAACAAAAAATCCAGACAATTATTTAATCGAAAAAGTTGTGAGAAAACGTGGTGACAGAATCCTAGTAAAATGGTTTGGTTTTAATAGCACACACAACAGTTGGATACATAAAAATGACGTGCTCCAATAACTATGTATTTATATATATATATATATATATATAAAAAAAAAAAAAAAAAAAAAAAAAAAAAAAAAACCTATGTAGTATTCACAAAATATATTTTTAATAAAAATAAAAAAAAAAGAAAACAAATGTTGAACGAATAAATAAAAATATTTAAATAAAATTACAAACATTATGTATACAATTTTCTTAAGTTTATTATAATATTTAGTATTTAAATATATTACATTAAAATTAAATAAATACATGTATTACTATAAAATTTAATCTAATTACTAATCTAACTATTATTCTAAATCTAACTACAAATGCATCATACTATTGCTAATTAAACACTCATTACACACTCAGCTATTATGTTTTGGTGTGCAAGTTAAACAAATGTTTATATCACGAGAAGTCCACAATCTCGAATCACAAACGTCACAAAAAGCCCTATGTCTAAGCGGATACTGCTCGATATGCATGTCGTAGTGAATATGTTTTGCATACCGCCGCCACATCCCAGCAGGATCATCTGTATCAGTATATTCTGCTAGATACACCTGATAACATTCGTAACACATGTTGAAAGATCTAATTGGAGGATATGTAGCTTCATTAAATCCATTTTTCGTAAATATTTTTGTGTAGGAATAGCTCCTACAACTTCGAAGATTGTTCGTACTAGGTGTCAGAACTTTCTCACGACACTCCAACACTACATTATGCTCGTCTACAATACCCTCGTCAGTGTCACTATCCACGACTTCTTCATCAACAGGGTTGGGGTTATTTTCAATACCACCCTCCTGAGGATTGACATCATCATCATCACTATCGCTTGTTTCGGACTATAACAACAAAATTTTCAAACTTATTAGTGATATGATAATTATTACTAGACAAAAACAAAAAAAAAAAAAAAAACACACATTTGAGAACCGTAATGTGCGAAAATAAATTGTATTTACTTACATGTAAAAGCATTGTTTCCCATGCACAAATTCTAGTCAATCTGCGAATATGTTTCGAATTCATTTCAAATTATTTTTTTTTTAATTCTATACACACTGTGCTAAACTTAAGTTGAAATTTTCAAGTTGTTAATATTAGCAAAAACATGTAACTGACCACAAATATATTTGAAATACGACACTAGAATTGTAAAAAATACGCCCACATATCGACATAAAGAGCCTAGAAAAACATGAAAGAAAAAAATGAAGGAGCAGAAACACGTCATTGGTTGGATGTAGAATATAATAAAATAAATGTAAATATCCCTACCATCGTGTTGTCGGAATTATCGAATTCGGGGAAAGAGATTGGTTGTGAGAAATGACAAAGCTTTTAAGATTCTAAAAAACAAAAACCCACCCCCCTGTGGCTTTGAAAATCGTATTTATATCAACACAAAGACCTACTATTCAACATAATATTGAGTCTATTGTTTAAGTAAACCATATTTTACATTATTAGTTATTCAGTATTAAAAACGTATCTATTTTAATAGATATATTTTCCAATTTTTTTTTTTCAAAAGTTTTGCAACTACAGAAATTAAATTATGTATTGTGAATTGAGTGATTTAGAAATAAACGCGGTGTTAGATGATATTCTGAAAGATACACCTACGACTTCATCTTCATCAGTCGACATTGAGCTAATACAACCTCAAGTTGTTGAAAAGAAAAAAGTCAGTGTAAATCGTAAAATTGCTCCAAGACCGTCAAGCAGTCGCCAAAAGAAACACAATACAACACAGAATCCCCCGAATCTACGAATATTGCAGGATGTGCAAGTAATAGCACCAATACCGATCCCTCATCCGCTGAGTCATTCGAACCCCATTCAGCACACACAACAATCATATGGGAAAAAAATGAAATTGTTGGAGCCCATTGAAGTAGAGGATACGTGTTCACAAAGTTTTCGCAATAACATGGGTATGTTTAAAAAAATGATTATAGACCTAAACAAAAAGCACTCAGATGCAATGATGGAGCTAGTTGAGGAAGAAAACAAAATATCTTCAATAACAACGGAATTGGAGGCATTAAACAAGGAGTCAGCAGCTTTAGAGGCCCAATTTCGAGCTAGTCAGCAAAAAGTGCGTTCTAAATCAGAGCTGTTGGAGGATGTGCGGGGTAATGTTGAAAAACTGCGTTATAATGCACATCAATTGGAGCTTCGCGATTTGGAAATGGTTGCTGTTTGGGATACTCGCACCATTGCATCGAGGGGGGTCAATAATTAGATTATTTCAAGTTTTTATTTTTTTTATTTTTTATGTATTCTTTTTATTTTTATTTTGAATAAATATAATGTGTACACGTTTATATAGTTAAATAATTCGTTTTTTTCTTTAAAATAAATTATCGATATTAATTGGTAGTATCTTTTCAATATTATCTATTACATGTGTGGAACTATACATTATTTAGAGCAATCAATAAAAAAACTATATATTGCATAATACAGCACAAAAAAAAAAATCAATAAAGTCAGTCTGTATGTTCGAGTGTGTTCTTTCACGAGTTCCACACATAGATAAAATTTATTACTACAAATATATTTTTGTTTTTTTTTTTTTTTGAATTCCCCACCACAAACATTATTCCACTATATTAATGAGGAATACTTTTGAAAATTCATTATTTTTACTCAAAAGTTCATAGCGTGCGTTGTAGAACAACTGTTTTAATTTCGAAAAAAAAAATGTATTTATGCAACGGTTGCAATATGGAATTCACTCATATGTCGAATTTAAATAGGCATATGAGACAATCATGTAAACACACATTAAATATTGAAAATAGTGTGAAAAGACAAAAGCTTAATAGTGAAAAAGATGTAAAAATTATGTGTTCGTCATGTGAAATCGAAATAGATTCAAATAAAATTAGCGGGCATTATAGAAGTATGTTGCATAAAAGAAATGCGGATTGTACAACAGTATCGGACAATGTTAAAATTGTGTATACAGCCTTTAAAGATAGAATTACAACTTTTCGAGTGACACCGCTAAATAAATATGGGGACTATAGCGCGTTTTTTAGTGAATTAAAACCCATAATTTTAAAGTTAATTTCCGATTCGTTAAACACACACACAGTCGTTAAAGTTAATTTAGAAGTTTTTAGTATATATAGTCTGTCAATTCAAGAAACTATTGAAACTAAATCATTTATTACACATAATAAAATTATTGATTTTGGAAGTGATGTTAGTGAAATATATGATTCTTTTATTGAAACTCTTAAAACTAAATCCGAGGAGTTTTTAGAAAGAGACTCTGGTAAGTTTTCATTGATTATATCTAAGTCACGTTTTATTTATTTTATTTTTTTTTCCACATATTTCCAGGATGGACGCTCGTGGAAAATCTGTTTATTGAAGCAAACATTAATAAATACAAACCAATTCGAGGGTCGTCATTTATTAAATTACCGAAATATATTCAAAATAAAAAAGCTGTGATTAACGTACAAAATGACGATCAGCATTGCTTCATATGGTCAATTTTAGCCGCATTGTACCCCACATCACAAAATTCTCAATACACGACATCATATCCACATTACAGCGGAGTTCTTAATTTATTAGGTTTAGATTTCCCCATGAAATTAAAGGACATTACTAAATTCGAAAATCTTAATAATATTTCAATAAATGTTTATGGTTTAGAGAGAGTAATCAACAATAATAAAATGGAATACGATATTGTCGGCCCATTGAGGTTTGCTTCTAGGAGATTTTTCCACCATATTAATTTGTTACTTATTAGTGATGATGCTAATGAACGTTATCATTACTGTTGGATAAAAAATCTTTCGAGATTGATATCGAAACAAGTATCATCTCATCAACACGGAATTAATTTATGTGACGGATGTTTATCATTTTTTAGCTCAAATGAATTATTAAAATCGCATCAAATGTATGATTGCAATCATATTAGTGTATGCACACCGTCGAAAAATTTGAAAATCGATAAGTTTGGTAAAAGCGTACCGGAAAATATATTAAAATTCGAAAATTTTGAGAAGCAATTACCCGTACCATTCATAGTTTATGCCGATTTCGAATCAATATTAAAACCAATCACAACGTGTGAACCTAATCCAAAAAAGTCATATATGCAGCAGACTTTCAAACATGAGCCATACGCCTTTTCATACTACATTAAATGTCGTCATGATGATTCCAAATCTAAATTGGTATTATATCGCGGAGAAAATGCTGCTGAAGAATTTGTAAATAGATTGGAGACCGATTTAAAAGTAATTTATAATCGCTATTTAAGCGTAGTTGTACCAATGTTACCTTTGAATGGCGATGAAATGTTGGAATTCCAGAATGCTAAGATATGTGCCATATGTAATAGAGAATTTGTAGATACTGATATAAAAGTAATGGATCATGATCATATCACAGGGGTTAAACGATCTGGAGCCGCACATTCAATTTGTAATTTAAATTTTAAAATACAGCATTATATTCCAATAGTCTTTCATAATATGTCATATGATAGTCATCTTTTCATTAAACAATTGGTCGATAACGATAGTAAATTAGATGTTATCGCACAGACTAAGGAGAAGTATATGTTGATAACAAAACGAGTTCCTATGAATTCATACATTGATAAAAATGGACATTGTAAAACAAGATACATGCAAATGCGATTTATTGATAGTTTTAATTTCCTACAATCATCATTACAAAACCTTAGTGATAGTTTACACACTGATCAGTTTAATGCCACACGTAAATATTTTGGGAGAACTGAAAAATTTAAATTAATGAGACAAAAAGGTGTGTTCCCATATAATTTTTTAGATGATTTGCAAAAATTAAACACCCCATATTTACCAACAAAAGACGATTTTTTTGATAAGTTAAATGATGAAGCGGTTAGCGAAGTTGATTATAATAGAGCGCAAGAAGTGTGGAAAATATTTGAATGTGAAACCCTAGGACAATATGCAGATATATATTTACAATCTGATGTACTCTTACTATGTGACGTATTTGAAAGCTTTAGAGACAAAAGCTTAGAGACATATCAATTAGATCCTGGTCACTATATAAGTTTACCATCATTAAGCTGGGACAGTATGCTCCGTTTAACTAAAATTGAACTTGAATTATTGACCGACATAGACATGATACATTTTTTCAAGGCAGGTATTCGCGGCGGAATTAGCCAGTGTTCTGATAGAATGCATGTGGCAAATAATCCATTAATACCTGGTTTTGATGAAAGCAAACCAGAGAGTTATATTATGTATTTGGATGCAACCAATTTGTATGGTCATTCGATGTCACAATCACTACCTGAAAACGACTTTTCTTGGCTATCGAAAGAGGAAATTAGCGAATTAGAGTTGTTAAATATAGCCGAACATAATCGACGCGGTTTCATATACGAGGTTGACGTTGAATATCCCACATATCTCCACGACGAACATTCGGATTTGCCGTTCCTAGTTGAAAGTCTAATACCACCTCTTTCTAAAAGCGTTACGCCCAAGTTAATCCCAAATTTACTCAATAAAGAGAAATATGTTGTGCATTATCGTACGTTGCAACAGGCTGTGAGACATGGTTTAATAATAAAAAATATTCACAGAGTTTTGGGTTTTAATCAATCTCGCTGGTTGAAAAAATATATTGATTTAAATACATCGTTGCGTAATAAAACATCTAATAAATTTGAAAAATCGTTTTATAAAATTTTAAATAATTCGATTTACGGAAAATCCGTCGAGAATGTAGATAATAGAAAAGATATTAAATTAGTAACGAGTTGGGAAAATAAAGGGAAACATTTAGGAGCTCGCGCATTGATTGCGAAACCACATTACAAAACATCTTCGATTTTTACGGAAAACCTGGTAGCAATTCACATGGGCAAATTAAAGATTTTATATGATAAACCAATATATCTAGGATTTTCTATATTAGATCTATCCAAAACGGTTGTGTATGGTTTCTTCTACGACGTCTTAAAAAAAAATTTTGGTGAGAAAATTAATTTATTATATACCGACACAGACTCTCTTGTATTCAAAGCGGAAGAAAACTTTTACGATTTCATGAAAGAGAATACACACCATTTCGATACATCCAATTATAATACACAAAACTCTTTAAATATGCCAGTCACAGAATCAATCATAGGGAGATTTAAAGACGAATATCCCAATGACCCAATCCTATCTTTTTTCGGAACTGGGGCTAAAGCATACTGTATTAAAACTCAGAACACGGAATTGAAACGAGCGAAAGGGGTTAAAAAATCTATTGTAAATAAAACATTGTCTATTGAAGACTATAATAAAATAGTCACCACAGGTGGGTATATATTTCGCAAAATGAATTCATTTAAGAGTACGTTACACGATGTATATACCGAAACAATTAATAAAATTGCTCTGTCACACAAAGATGATAAAAGATTTTTAATTCCGAATAGCACAAAATCAATTCCGTGGGGGCATAAAGATATAGCTTTTTATAGTATAAATCCAGAAGAGAGATTAAAAATATTATTAAATATGGTGGAAGAAATGTCTTGATTAGTTCATAATTAGTTTTATTTTTCAATTCTAATTTAATTATATGTGTATGTATGTATATATTGTAAATTAAACCATTTTAACACATTTACTATTTAGTTTAAAGTAATTTTAAGAGATGTTTGAATAATCAATATTTATGTCTACTAATTTGTATGTGTATTTATTAACAATATCTGACGTTGTGTTTTATACTTAACTAATATTGTGTTATTTCATTTTTTTTTTCATTAATGTTTTCATAATAAATTTTAATAATGAATTTTAGATAAAATAGTGTCTGTTAGTAACTATATATATTTATTAGCATTTAGCAATAGTTGATTGTTTTTTTTTTTTTTAATTTATGTTTTCGATTTCAATTATGTGAATAAATTGTTTCATTTTATTTGAATTTGCCTCTCATTATTTGTGTCATAATACAAACAAAAATCAATAAATCCGACGTATATTACCCACTAGGTACCTATATCTCTATACAAAAAAACGATTTCTTCAAACATTCACCCAACAGATGGCTCTAAAAATAATTTCCAAGAAAAAAACGGGTTCTTCTAATACTTTACAACACATCTGATATAATCTAGGTAGATGGCGTATAAAAATAAATTTATTGATTTGTTTTGTGAATATTTTTTTTTTGTTGAATGAAGGAAACATTTTAAGGATACATTAACCCCAACAGATGGCTCTAAAAATGTTTATTAAAATGATATAGGTACTAACATGAAGATGGGGATATATATTCTATTCGATAATTGGTAATTTTGCTAGCATTAAATAAATACAAGTTCAATTATTTTTCATTATATGTGTTTTTATTTTTGTTATATATTTTTACTTAATACAATTAAATCATAATTATGATTTATTTATTATAATTAATTATTATTATCCATTTGCAAAAATACAATAAGCAATACATACACGATAATATGACACATGCGAGGAGTCATGTATACCTAAATACATTAAAAAAAGACTAAATTAAAACTAAAACTATTCAATTATAGTTATGATTAAATATTCCACTATACATTTATATCAAACATAAATAATGATTGTAGTCTATTGCCAGCACAATTTCGTTGTCCTAAGTAACTCAAAATATACTTTTCTGATTGACACATCTCCTCCAGAATATGATCACTCAATTGTTCCACACAACGTTTTGGTAGCCATACTTTTACCCAAGAATTCTCAATATCGTCAAAAATAATCGCTGAGATCGCCTGACCGTATTTTGTTTGCGACTTTGAAATTTTCTTCATTGGGTATCGTTTATTTATCTCCAACGATGTCAACATTTTCACAGGAGTTTGGTTATTTAGTAATGCATTTATACTATCCAAATCAGATCTTGCTAGCGCCATTTTAATTGTGTGAACAAAAAATTTATATCACTTAATATTATTAAACAAATTAAAATAGTTGATAATCTAAGATTTGCTTCTAACTTGAGAATAATCAAGAGAAATCCACACACTCTTTTATATACCAACGTATTCATTCACTTGTGTTATTAAAAAAGAAGGAATCACATTAGCAACCCTCTCTTTCTTCTTTATATAGTTGACACACACACACACGCATATGTATATATTAGCCGTTTCTAGATCTCCCCATCTATATTCATGGTGTGTATTTTTGACATATGCTAGTATAAGCCGTTTCTAGATCTCCTATCTCTATTCATGATTTGTTACAACCCTCTCTTTCTTCTTTATATAGTTGACTCACACACACACGCATAAGTATATATTAGCCGTTTCTAGATCTCCCCATCTATATTCATGCTGTGTAGTTTTGACATATAGTATAAACCGTTTCTAGATCTCTCATCTTTATTCATGATTTGTTCGATACACCCATTGGCTTGCGTAATGGATGGGGTTTCTCAAATGATTAGGAGAAAGGGTTGCTTTTGACATATGTACATATAAGCCGATCTTGGAATAGTCCCCCCACTCTTGTTTGTCACGTACGTGACAAACAAGAGTGGGGGGACTATTCCAAAATCGGCTAATACACTCTACTCATGCGAGATGCCTCATCAACCATTCTTTCCATATGCTCCAAAAACTGGAACCTCTGATCGAAGGTAACACCAAGATCCGTGAATACCCGATATCGTTCAAGTTTATTTGTAGAGATTGCATACGGATAGTCAATAAACGTTGTTTTAATTGTAAAACTCAGACATGTTCATTTACGAATGTTAAGAGACAATTTGTTACTGTCGCACCACCTTTCTAGAGCACACAGATCATGCTGCAGGTTTATGCAATCTGCTACTGACTCTATGGAGGCGAAGATTTTTCAGTCATCTGCGAAAAATAGAGTACGCTGAAGTAAACACGGGTCCAGGTCATTGATGAAAAGAAGGAACAACAATGGACCCCTGGGGTACTCCTGACGTGGCCGAGTAAAAACAAGATTTAAAGCCGTTGTAAAAGACATATTGTTTCCGATCATGCAAGTATGAGTTGCATAAAGATATCAAGCCGGCAGTTTACTCAGCAATATGCCATGGTCTAGCCTATATCAAAGGCTTTGGTGAAATTAGTATAGATTACATCCAGTTGACCGCCGTGATCAAGAGTTTCAGAGATACAGTGGGTAATAACTGACAGATTGGTGACAGTGGACCGGCCACACATAAAACCATGCTGGTTAGGTGAAATCTGACGTCTCACAGCTGTATAGATCCGGTCATATAAAATTGATTCAAATAATTTAGAAAAATTGCACAATAGAGAAATTGGTCGATAATTATTAATATGAGACTTATAATAATGAATATTCTTGCTTTTGTTCTAATAGAGATAAACAGTGAGCGCCAAAATAATAGAATAAATTCATTAGTTTCATGTATCATGTACAACCCCGTATGAAATGTCTACAAAAACTATTTGTATTTAAATTAAACAACAATGGAGTAAATTAATCACTAACTTTGTCCAATATTAAAACGCATTGATAACATTTTAAAATAATTTTACTAGGTACTATTTTTGTGCCAAATTATTACATAGGTACTTCTTGTTGTGTAAATTAATTTAATTTACTGTCCCTTATTCCAATTAAAAAAAAAATCGATTGCGTCATCATTTCCATGTTGATAACGTAACTGATATGATATAGTCAAAAATGATAAATTTAAAAATACAAGTCGACCATTCAAATAATGAATTTATTCCATAATTTTGGGGCTGACAGTATTTACAAAATAAAACACATCAGTTCTTATTATAGTTGTAATTTGTCATTGTTATTACATACTATACCTAATAAGTTGAGTCAGAAATAAAAAGCGCAATGCATTGCACAAAGAAAATGGAAAATAATGTCAACTAAAAGTGAGTAAATACCGCTGATATTAATGTTTTTATGAATGAACCCATTCATAGTCAATTCAAGGTGATTTTTGATAAATGCAATAAAAATGTATTATACAAAGAATAACTTATACAAAAACAGCTACACATATGTTATTAACTTTCATTTAATGCACATATAATATACATAAATATATTGTAAATTATAAATATTAATATTTTTTTTTAATAATTTTCTCATGATTAATAATGTCAACTATTCATTCATAAACCATCAATAGTGAGTGTGATCACTGATCACATAGGTATAAGTTAAACAGTAATAACTGTAGCGTTAGTTTTGGTTGACTCTATATAAGTCATTATATGGAACAACTTTAAATCAATTTGAACTTTGTGCGCCCTTTAATTATTGTAATAAATGCCTTTACATAATCAACATGTCACAATAAATATTTAATGGTCCTTGAACACAAATTAGATGTTTCTGTTTTAAAACTCTTTGTCTTCTTTTTGTATTTATATTATTAAAACATTTTTCTATATACGACACAAAGCGTGCGTTCTTTAGAAAACAAACGGGCCTTTGTTTCAACCTGTATATACCTATAATAAACTACCTAAATGTCAATTTCAAGCGAACAATCGGTAATCCATATTAAGTATACTAAAAAAAGGTTTTGTTGACTGCCTGAAGCTTTATTATAACATATTAAACTTTTCAAAAGGTGGTGTTCGTCCATGACTCATGCCAGACTTGAAATCTTTTGTATTTCCTTGAAAAAAGAACTAGAATTTTACGGCTAGGCAATTTTATAATAGTTCCCAAATCGTCGATTTTTTTCATTAAAGTAAATTGTGTGTTATTCTTATGGAACCTACTCGCTTAATTAAATCATATTCTAACACTGTTGGTCTATGTGTTAACGTGAAGTCTTCGTCATGGTAAAGTTGCGAGTTCAAATCTGGGCCATAGAACTTTTTTTTTTTAATTTTATTATTGAAATTGTAGTTAATATGAAAAGCCTCAAAACATGCCATTCTATATTTTTCATACCATTCAACGATGGAAATCTTTGCCTTATGCAATTCTCTGTTTATTATATTGCTGCTAAACTCCAATGCTCTGCAGAGGCAACACCTACGACCAAGGTCGATTTTGAACTTCACTCTACAAAGTAGGGTGTAAATGTACCTCTAGTTTAAACACTTTCAATAATTTCACTGTACATATTCTAATATCATTGTCATTTTTGTGGAACTATACAACCCTTCTGAAATAAAATAATTAAAATAACAATCCAACCCAAGCGATGCGCGAAAAAAGGGGTGTGACACATGAACAATTCTTAACAAAACAATAACCAAAAATGGTTAACAGTTGTTGCTACGAGGGCAACTGTAGTTTTTTTTTTTTTTTGTGCATGAGTGGTGTGCACGTCGAGTCTAAGGATGCAATTTATTGTTAAACTGACCTTGACTGTGTATTAGTTATTTTATTCGCATTCAAGTTACCTACTCAAAATTTATTTTTATAAAAATAACTATGGAAAACTAAAAAAATGTCTATGGCCACCAAATTTGTTTTTTTTTTAAATGACATTTTTCATTTTAAGACTTGCCATGGAAAACATTGTAGCTTTCAAATAAAAATACTATTTGTCAGTTGCTTGTGTTCAGTTAGTTTTACTAAACTAAACAAAAATTGAAAAACTCAAATTTAACACACACTCATTATTGATTGATATGGCAGAATTAATTTAAACACAAAGAGTTGAAATTTTGATAATGGTGGGCTACGGTGACAGAAAACGCCATTATGAAGAAGTGTACAGACTTTTTCATTGTATCCTAACCGGCCAAAAATTCAGAAAGGGTATGATCTAAATTATATCAGAAATTTTACGAAACTGGTAGTGTAAGAAACAAACTAAAAACGGGAAGGCCAAAAACAGATACAGACGGTAGCATTACATGTCATTTTGTCGTTGCAAGAAATCCCGCAATTATCGGCAAGGAAAATCAGTCGACAACACGATATTTCTCAAAGATCTGTGCTGAAATTATTAAAAAAAGAACATTTCCATCCATACAAAATACAGCTGGTTCAAGAGCTTGAAGATGGAGATTTTCAGAGGCGTCTTGAATCCAAACTTTGTAAGAAACATCATTTTCACTAATGAAGCTACTTTTACTTTGCCTGGATTCATAAATAAACAAAACGTTCTATATTGGTCTTCCGAAAATCCACGCTGGATCATGGAGGGACGAACTCAGCGACCACCAAAAATTAATGTATGGTTGGATTGTAATATTATTGGGCCATTCTTCATTGATATCAATCTTAGAGCTGAAAAATATTTAAATGTGCTAAGAGAAGAAATTGTGCCCGCGATATATTAATGAAGTTTGGTTACAGCAGGAAGGTGCTCCTAGTAATTTTGGGCAATATTTGGATGAAGTTTTTGAAGAAAGATGGATTGGTCGTCGAGGAGCTATCGAAAGGCCCCCCTGTTCTCCAGATTTGACCCCTGTGATTTCTTTTTTTCAAAATAACGACTATTTTCGGAAATATAAAGGGGTTTCCACAGTTTATACCCGCTCTGTATATACTAACAATAATGTCTTCATCATCCCACTAACATAAACTGCAGACTCGCTCAAAGAAACTTCAAAAACCATCTAAATAACGGAACTTTCACAATATCTGGAAATACAACTAACTAGCACTATAATAGGTTACCGATGTTTTGTCCAATCTTGCAGTTATAAAGTTGTAGTTGTAATGTTAAACCAATCTCTATAATATAATGTCTCTGCCTACAATTCCAAGAAGTTAAAATTGGTTATAAACACGCAAACGTTGTTTTTTATTGTTGATATTAAATATTATAAATGTCAGAATAAAAAAAAAAAAAGATTAAAAATGGCCACACAGCATCTGTTTAATATTAAGTCCATGTAAAATAGCAGGAAATAACGTAAGATTCTGTTTGTGTCGTGGTTTTTATTACAGACTTAAACAAGTGTCACACACATGTGGTTAATTTTGTAAATGTATTATAGCCTGGTAATACGGATTTTTCTTTTTAATTTATACAACGAACTTTTAATTAATTTTCTTCCTAAACTACACAGCACATCTCAAGTATGTACTCGTACGTTGATAATAAAAATATACAAATTTTAATAAGGTACCACATGTACTGCATCAATTTTTATATAACAAATAGACTGAGAGCTAGAATACAATTTTTAATAAAATCCAATACCGACGAAATTCGAACATCTGGCCCCAGTCCAAAGCAGTCACATCTAATCTACCAATACGTGCCGGTCCAAATTTTTTTCACCGTTATTATTGGAACATTAGCGATCGTGTAAGATTGTTATGCGTATTTTGACTGTAGGTTTACACAAAATATTATTTCAAAACAAAATATCTGCCATCGGAGAAGTAAAAACTAACCTGGCGAAAATTGTTTAATAAATTCGTGAAATAGAACTTAAATCTCGAAAGTGAAATAATTATAAATAAATAAAAGTCACGATTTTTTACAAAAACCATTTTTTGAAATCTAGGGTAGCAAAACATATAAACCAAATTTCAATTTTACGACCTTCAACCACATCTTTGAAATGTACCGATTGATACCATTAATTTATTTGTGTCATTTTCAGCCAATCACAATGTCTCATTGCTATATATTTTTAATAGACAACCAACATTATCATACTACCCACGGCTGTCAAGTTTTCAAAAGTTAGTCAAATGACGTCAGTTACATCGAATAATCCTTGCACTTTGCGGTTGGATTACTTAATCTGTCAAATTGACACTTTTTGTGATTATGCAACAGGTGATCGATGTATAACCGATAATTTTTTAGTATCAGGTTTAGCATTATAGCAACAACTATAAGAAACACTGTGTATATCTTTTTGTTTGCCAATAACAGGTAAAAACTAGTTCCAAACTGGTTGAGAGGGTGGTATCTTGAATAAATAGTGACCTAAAAATAGTCGACAAGTGAAAATAGTTCTACCATAAAATTTTTTGTCAATTCGCTCTACTGAGTCTAATGTAAACTAGGCTAACAGATATTTTCGGATACTGGATTGAAATTGGATGAAACCTTTAGGAAAGTAATCTAATTCAAGTTTGATTTGGAAGCATTATTTAACAAATAACAAATGTCACCATAGAACTGCACAATTTGCAACATCATTTAGTTACCAAGTCTACAAGAATTGTTATAATAACAAAGTTCAACTTGGCTTGTTGTAACGATTTTGCAATAAAGTGATCATTACTATTATTTTCCAAAAATAATTGGACAATTTTTAATAACCAGTTGCAAAATTTTAAACGATACAGATAGCAAAAGTATCATATTTACAAGTAGTTATCAAATATGCTTCGTATGCGGCGCTTAGCACGATACTCGTCAGTTGATATTTTAACTAAATTCATTTATTCTGAACACAAGCAATTGTTTCGAGTTGAAAAGTTAATTCAAGTCACGAGCAATTAACATACGTATAAACACAGCAGGCAATGGGCAACGTCTTTCTACTCCTACCTATATAGGTACTTCTTCTGTTGAAAACCTATTTTGGTCATAGATATTCCAAAACTGTCACAGCTAATTCAAAAAATATTGTACATAAAGTTAATGATTTGAAGTTATTATTAGTACCAAGAGACATGTCTAAACCCGTAACTACCATATTAGCATTGCGCTGTTAAATTTGTTTTGTGTGTTCTATGAAAGAAGGACCAAATAGTAACTGAAATATTCTACCTGTTCGAATAAGAGCTTTTATTACATTATTTACTTTGTACCTAGTCAAGGTGCAACTTTTAGTATTTACATAAAGAATTTTAGGCCTTAAGTGCTTATGGTTTGTGACTATGTATCATTTCGTGCTACATGGTGTCCAAAAAAAAACAACGTTGGTTTCAAATAAGTGAATATTGGTGTTAAACCCGATATACAATACTAAAGATCACAAGGGTACTAATTATTCTAAATGATGATTTAGTCTATCAATCAACATACTTGTTGGGAAAGTTTCGGGACGACACAACCGATTTTTTTTATATGCACCCATCATATTTAAGACTATTTTTTATTAGTTTTATCATCTATAGATTCAAAATAGTGTCAAGTGATAAACAAATAGGTATCCAAACAGAAGCATTTAATACCTATACGTATATATTATAGATACGATAGTAAAATCCTTTCCTCTTATACACATTTTTTGTTCTTTTGGTTTTTGTATAAGTAAAACATATCGTCTAGCGTAGGCTTAAATTATTTGTCTACTACTTATTTATATCCAGCTTAATATTATAACAGGTTTAAAGATGAAGAAAAAAGTATATCTTGAAATTTATGAAATGTAACTATCAATAACAGAAAAGATTATGATTACCCCGGTCGAGCACATTATAAGAAGCTTTAGATAATGTATGGCTATCAGTCCCAAAGCTCTATTACAATTTATTAAATAAATATATACAGAGAAAACCAAGTTTTTAGTTTCAATTCATGCACGTTGTATCCAGGGTCCATCGAAAAATATGTAAGTATAAGATTATCTAAAATTAATAATATAAATATTGTTTAAATCTATTTTAGCATATTAGGTCTTGCTTCTGCACTCAACTATAATCCGTAGGCGAAGATCTTCTATGAGTAAATGGGGTGAACTGACAGGCCATTCAATTGGGTTGCGTTCATAATTTCACATTATGACCTATTATTTCTGTTATCAAATGATCAATACATCTTGCTGGTACGTAAACGTAAAAGCCTTTTTGGAATTGTTTTTGAATAAAATTTTTGTCTCCTTAATAAGAAAATCTTATCCATTGTAAGCTGAGGTAAATAATAAGTTTTTATGACTACATTTATTAAGGTTTGTTAAAGCAAATGTGGTTTTCTTTAACGATTTTATGCTCTGCGAAACTTTAAATAGATCAGGTTACATTTGGCCTTGCAGCTCATAAATACTAAGTTACTTGGTTGCGGACCAACAACGACCAAAGCACTGAATATATAAAACCAAGTAGGCTAAAGCAAAACTTAAAAATGAAAAAGAAATCAATCATTTTACATCACGAAAAAGTTGAAGTTCCATAAGCGACTCGAAAGTTTCACATGAACTTCTAAAATATCGCAGTTTTGCAGATAATAGTAAATAATTAAAATTGACCCTTCTAACACCGAAGTTAGTCTCATTCTGCGTCAGAAAATTAAGGGTTAATAGCTGTTGAACTAGAGGCATTTACATGTACAATGTACATGTTTAAGAAAATTGGGAAATTTAAATTGCAAAACTTCATGCATCGACCTTAATTTAATTTATGCAACATGTTTTGGAGCCTACACTGGTACCGTTTATATACATGTAACTGGGCGGTGCCATGTTGAGTGTATATATATGTATATAGTATCATACATCGAGCACTCGTTCATTGGGAGACCCATAAGAAGAATAATAAGAAAAAGATAATAGATAACCCCTTTTGCAGCCCACGCGAGCACGTTAACGACCGAGAACGGTTGGGCACCTTTCTTCTCTTCTACCTGAGATACGGAACTCAGTGGCGGCCAGAATATGCTGTTTTGGGCATTACAAAAAAGCAGCGTTGCCACTACTGATAAAATGCAATTAAGAAAATTAAATTCGTTTACCACACATTGGCAACACTGGATTTTTTGCGTGCATCAAATTTTTCAATTATATGTTCCGAGGTGTATATAAAAAGTAATGAAACAATATATTTGAGAGACGTTATAGTAAAAACTTCAATATTGGTGAGTACATAAATAAATTAAATTTCTTTCACAGAATTTGCCGATTTTATGTTTTAAGTCAAAATAATAGCGAAAATCGACATAATTTTTGCTATACTTTTGCCTACGATGAAATATTTTGTACGCCACTGTAAAAGAGGTAAGGTGAGTCTCTATCAGCAAAAGAAAAAGGAACAAATAGCACGTTTAGTATATATACGGAATTATTATTGTTGATTTATATATTATGGCTTAAAAAAAGAAATATATATAAATTATAACAGTGGTTTCCCAATTATTGAATTTTCATTCTATTAACGTAAAATTTAGGTTCGTGAATATCAGATAGTTTTAGTATTTTCTCTGTTTACTTACTTGCAAAAGCTGTCATCTTTTAGGGATGTTGAGGAAATGCAGGTACCGCCATTTTTGCAAGGACTCGGTGAGCAGGACATAAAACCTGAAAAATTTAAGAAAATATGCAGTTAACATTGCCGAACACTATATCATTAATTAATTTTATTTTTTCGATTTTTAATTAATTTTATTAGATTTTTATAAAATAAATAAATTTTTAATTTTGACATTCAAGGTATGAAAAGTGATATTGGCTGAAGAGGTTCAAAAACCGATATATATACTAGTCCTAAAACAAAATTTCTTTAATATAGTAACATAATTTGTGGTGTCAGACTTCAGGGTTTCATTTGAGATTTTTCAAAAATCATTCTACAATATAATTAATAAAAAATTCTAGAAATTAATTAATTAATTAATTATTCACCGCATCATATTTTCGCATAAGTCTCAAATGAATTTTCTTCAAAATACTTAGTACTTCGACATCAAGACCACCATGATAGGGCTCAAATTAAATCCAACATTATTCTCATGACTAATTGGTAGAGCGACAAAACGCAGACAAAAATGTGATTAAAAATATTCACTAAATCCGATGCCAAAGATTCAATAAAGACACATAATGAAATGTATATAAAAATGTACGTGAGGATTTTTTCAAAATTCAATTTAATATTCGTTTGTTTTGGTTTTTTTCTTTTCGTATGCCAAACACCGGACCAACAACCAATCAAATTTTAATTGATGCGCATAGTTGTATGTACGCAATATACATATTCGGTATAGGGTTTCCAAAACAGAGCCGTATCTAGGCAACATTTTTGACCAGGGTTGAACTCTTGTTGAATCACTTTCAATGGCCCATACAACAATGTTTGGCTAAAACAAATTACGACGGACGGTGGATAGGGCGCTCCTAAAAATTGATTTTACTGTCTGGGTTGAAGTGAAAGACAAAGTTTATACAGTGCAAATTGAAACTGTCGAGCAACTGCAGGAAAGAATACGTAATGCGTTTAATGAAATTGTTGCTGAAGAAAAACTAAGGCGCACTATGTAGGTACTCTTTTAGCTCTAGACTGAATAATTGTATAGCAAATGGTGGATATTTTGAAAAATAATTATTTGTTATTGATTTTGTTAAAATAACATATTTTTGTTAAATATTAATTGTGTTAAATTTATTTAATTTTGCTGAGTTTATTTTTATTTTAGGCCCAGTATTGTCCTAAAATTTTCAAACTCGAATTTCTCGAAAATTAATGAGCATTTGACTTATATTCGTCTGATTTTTCATCCATAAATATTTCATATGATTCAAGTCGGTATTGAATTTCTAATTAGTTCTTCGGGAATTTGCAGATCTGAAGTTAAAGTAATTAATTTAAAAATGGACTCTACATTATGACGTTCTACTTTGCTTGCTCGATATAAGACACTGTCATAATTGAACATCCGTTTTAATTTAAACACTTAGACAACGCAAATCGTGACTTTCGTTACCCACAAATCTGACTGAATAAGAAACACATTTTCATTTAAGTAACTCGTTAATTTTTTGTTTGTTAATTAAACGATATTTATGTGTGTTATTTAGTTAGAAGACATTATATAGAAGTAACTATGTGTAATTAACTAGCGAAGATGACGCGCACTGTTAAGTGTAACGGAATTTAAGATCCAAACAACTTGTTGTCTTTATTTCCGTGCTGCATCACAGTGTGTGAAACTGGTAGGTCTATGATACGACGCTAAGGTGGCGTTTAATAAAAACCAGGTAACTAACCTGGTACTATTGGATATGGAGAAGGCATTCGACAGGGTGTGGCACGAAGGCCTTATAACCAAATTAGACAGACTGAGCGTACCCAGGCACTTCACAACACTACTCAAATCGTACTTAAAGGACAGGGTTTTCCAAGTACGAATTAATAATACTTTGTCTAGAAGGAGAGAACTCAAAGCCGGCGTGCCCCAAGGGACTGTCCTTGCCCCCAAACTGTACTCCCTATACACATCCGACATCCCAAATTACCCACATACCAAGCTAGCCCTCTACGCCGACGATACAAGCATCTACACTCACAGCTTTCATGCTAACGCGGCGAACAGACACCTACGCATACACATGACAAAGCTAGAGGAATACTACAAGAAGTGGAAAATCAAAATCAACCCGACGAAAACTGAACAAATATTACTCACTAAAAGACGAACCCACACGACTGTCTTTGAAAAACTTAAAGTGGGAGGCATCACAATAGAACCTCAAAGACGACCTGTGACTCACCTAGGGGTGAAGTTGGACAAAAACCTAAATTTTTGCACTCACACTAGTCACAGCATACAAAAAACATACATGGCAATTCATAAACTATATCCCCTAATAAACCGAAACAGTGTACTAAGTACAGACAATAAATTAATCTTATACAAGACAGTACTACGGCCAATACTGACATACGCAGCCCCAGTCTGGTGCAGTATGTCGAATGCGCAGCACCTACGATTGCTGCGCATGGAAAACAAAATACTGCGCCACGCGACAGGCAGTGACCGATACACACGTATCGATGAACTGCACAGACGGGCTAAACTTCCTTACTTGACTGACTATGTAATACAAAATTCACAAAAATTCTACACTACAGATATCTATAAAACACCACTGACACAAGACATAACACGCTACAGACAACAAACCCTTCCCGCTACCTACAAACACAAACTAATATATCAAAAGCTTCCTATCTTCAATGAAAACCGTTTATAGAATGACAGAAGCACCTAAAAACTGACGCCACAAACATTAACTGAGTGAGCTCCCATGGACAAACGGTACATCTGAGAACGGCATAATAGACGAACCACGACGTAAACACTCACAAAACGCGCTGAGCCGTGGATGAACGCTGCCGTGCTCTAGTCATCCCCGTTTCACGAGTTCTGGGTCGGTTTGGAGTACGGTGCGTCCACTCTGCGACGCAGCGCAATCACAAAATTAAAAAACGTGTAACACCTTTAAGCAGGTTTTTTAAATCATTTTTCCTGCGTTGCAAACCATACAAAAGCTGTGACGGTCAATCTGAGTATACCTACTATCAGTAATGCGCTCCAAAGCTGACGATCGACTTACTGCCTTGATAAGAGTATAACTTGGAGCAGGGCTTGATGACTGATATGGTGAACATTTGCTATCTGGGAGGCCTGACACCGTGCCCGCCTCGGCGATTGCCGCCAGGTTCTACTGCATAGACTTGATGCAATCCAATTGTACTCAAATGTCTTTGCTATCTATTGAGTTGTAAATATTGTATATATATTTAGGTTAAGTAAATGTAATGTAGACATTTCAGAAAAAAATAAAGACTTTTTGAAATTGAATTGAAAATTGGTAGGTCTATGAGAGAGAATTATTCATTTTGCACACATTTTAATTAAGCATCTATACGTATTAATTTTTACAGAGTGAACACAGATGAATTATATTTACATCAACTCAATTAATTCTTATTTATTCGCGAAATAAAATCTACAATATATGGTTTGTTTCTATCACATATACACCGAAAAAGTGACATGCGTCTTCCACGCTCAAATTTCATGAAAAACTCAATGTTCGAAACAGATCTTGGCTATGTTAAACCTTTCTCAATTTTGACCGATTTGACCTAGATAATTCGTTTCCTAAAAATCTTAAAATAGTGGAATAACAGGTTTTGTGGCATCAAAACGCTCCTAAAATGTCAATGTTTGTAATGATTTCACAACTTATCAAAACAGCCTCGTAACCACCTGTCAAATTTATACACGTATCGTTTCAAGGCTAGTAGGTACTAAATAAAAATCATATGGACATATTAAATGACTTAATATGCTAAGAGTGTTTGGATTATTCCAAAAGCTTCAGTATTTTTTTTCTCTTATTATGTAACTTTTGTGACAATCTAAATGGTCCATATCCCGGATGAATATTGTTAACAATTGAATAACGTATATACACTTGGCACGCTGCGCTTAGAATTAAGTACTATTAAAATTAAATAGACAACGCAATTATCATATTTATAAAGGTTTGTATGCTTGTGATTAGAAACGCTGGTGACATACAGGGTATCCATATTGGTAAATAAATTTTTGATTCTTGAACCATATTTTAAGTTGATAACGATATTTAAGCCTTTAGGCAATCCCGGAAATTAAGTTTCTTCAATTAAAATAACGGGCGTGGCAAGATTTATAGCCAGCATCGATAAGTTGTATGAACTGACATGATAATCCAGGCGCAATCACCTTGTATAGATGAAGCACTATATACATTTTTCTTCAAACATTCTAAAGCCCTATTTTGAGGTCGTCTGCTTTACTACTACTAGGTATATAGGTACACTCTTATCGTTTAAATATTATGAAAATATACCTAGATGTGTTGGAAAAAGACCGATATACGTACCTATAATACTGAACTGTTTTGTGACGTCATAACCGAACGACAGCTGCATATATCTAACTGCCACTATTAAAGGGAGAACCACAGATGTGTTTAGTAAAAATATACACCTATATACATACAGGGCATGCTAAAATACGTGTTGCCTGAGATGCCTACAAGTGGTGGATATAATTTACAATAAATATCTGTTTAAAACATAATCTCTAGTTTGCTAACCGTATTGCGGCGTTGCCATCTCTGTAAAAACATACTACAATCTAGAGCTCAATTGGTCAATTAACTTTACTTGAGCACATTCATGGCCAGCTCTGTTATTTGCTATTGCCAATACAAACAACAACCTTACGCATACAAGTAAGTATATGCATTTACAAAATAAACAATATGCAATAACATTTCACGATAAATACAAAAAAAATTACATTCCGTATTTAAATAAACAATTAACACTCAATATCTAATTAGATGCGTTAGATGACTATGCACCTATAGGCAGGCGGAGTCATTAACCTCAAAATTGTCATTAACTTTTAGGTGTAACTGTTAAATATTTTATACCTAATAAATCAATTTATTTATGTCATTAAGATGTTCGAATAGGTTTAAATACAGAAGTATTCTAAAATAGTTGTCTATGTAGGTATATATTGTTGTTATATACCTACTAAATGTGTGGGATAAGTGTTAAACTAAACTATGTTTAGCAGAAATAGATATATCTAAACATAATCCCACGTAAATATTTATTTAAGGACCTACGGAGTATATTAATGATTTAACTTTCACAATATTATACTGAAGTATTCAGTTATTCTAATGTTCATATGATACGTAATCGAAAAATATTTGTCAAATCTTGCACGGCACAGAATTTGCGGCGATTTATACTTTAGGACATTCACAGAGCATTTGCTCGTTCATTTGATTTTGTTCCAACCCTTTTCTCGTTCGAAGTATTTAATGTCAATTATTTTAAATGAAAGAAAACCAGATGCGTTTTCATTTATTCACTAAATATGAGGGTTGTTTTTCGAAGTATTCTCCACGAAGGTTAACACATCTTTAAACTATGCAGTACGTTCGTGATTTTTGGAAAGATATCTAAATAAACCGAGAGAACTTAGGACGGGGCTTTACGGAATATGCTCTAACAATTCGAGGTTTCGTTGCTATAAAAATGTAAGTGTCTTACGAGAATTCGCATTGTCTTGGTATGATCGTATACCAATTGGAAGCACAGTACTTTGATCTCTCTCTTGCTACATGACCTTTGAGACAAGCTTTCAGAGAGACTCCGAAAATGGATGACTTTTGTCAGGTTGTCGTCACCTTCGAACACCAAATCAGACGACTGGTACTTATTTTCAGGTTTATTAGCGGTTTATATGATGACGATAAAGAGAAATCATACTATTTGGATGTTGGAGGTTAATTTTTGGTAAGGACATTTGCCCTTTTTGTTTCATTTCTACAACTAACAGAAAGTCCTTATAGCTTTGTGAACAAATATTCGTTTGATTTGATACACATGAGAGCTTTTTCGTATTCGTGGTGTTTGTGAGGATTTGCAAATTGCGGCTGGCACATTTTTTACTGTGTCTAAATTATCCATGGATTCACTCACAAAATATTGCCAAAATGACTTGCAAGGTAAAACATTAATTTGTCAACTTACTTTCCCATTCCAATGATCTGTTTTGCAACCTATTTTAGTGCTTTTTTGGTTACTTTTCATATGGTCAAGAATAAAAACTTGTTTTGACGTTACAATTTCAAACAATTTTAGATCACACCCTAATAGGTAATGGTAAAGCAAAACATCGCAGGGCAGAAAAGAAGCGTTAACTTAGCTTACAATAGCTAGTATAGTAATTAAATAAAATTTTGGTTCAGTAAACCTCTGTCTTGTATGAAACTAATGCAAAAATCCACTAAAGATAGTTTATGACACCTCTAAATTGTAAAAAATAATACAATACAACAAAAAAATACCAGAACACTTTTACTTAACTAAATAATAAAAATTATTATGACAAATTAAAATTTCTCTTCTTATAGAGGCTATTAAAAGAAGGTGTATTACTCTGTTTAAAGTGTTGATATACCTATTACGAGATCAACCATCTTGTTCTCTTAAATAAATTGATATATTTCTCAGGCTTTCTCTGCGATACATAAACTAAAAAATAAATAAACAAAACAAGCCTTGTATCTACCTACTTGTATAAGAAATAAACTACATGTACCTAGGTAGGTATTAGGTATAAACTATTACAAAAGTATAGAACAATATTATTTAGAAAGTCATCGCAGTGATAGATATAGCCAACAATTAGATTGTACATGATTTATTTTTCTATTCAACATACCTACGGTTTTTCTAATTACATAAATAAAGTACCAATCTCAAAGAAATCCTAGGGTCATAATTAAATGACTCAGATTCATTCAAACTGGTACAATTCTTCTTCCCGCGCCAAACAGTGTTTCAATAATTTATTAAAGTATCTTTAATGAAGATCTACAAAAAGTAGATGACATAAAAGGAAGCTTCGTGTCATTTGTTTCAGAATAAAAACGTTTTAAAATTTGAGGGCGTTCAGTTAACTTCTTTTAATAATAACTCATTGTAAAATAGTGCACATGCTCTATGGTTAGTTCCCATATAGTATAAAAGGCTGAACCCTGAAGTTTTGACTAGGTAATTATGAATGTGGAAATAATTATTGATCTTTAAAAAAAATCCACATTTTGTAGCTTACAAATTTTGAAGGAATTATTAAGATCAAACATAGATTGCAGATTAAAAACACGTTTAAGCACTGCTTCACCAAAACTGGTAAAACGTATATTTGCGCTAATTTTTCTTCTATGCAAAATGGTAGATTAGATATTTTATATTTCTATAGGTAGATCTAATTTTTAAGCTGACAATCAAGCTTAAAGCTTTTGATAAAATCTCATCGAGAAAATATCTATCTATCTATCTATCTTGGTAATTAATTTTCAACACGTAAAGGACATGTTTCGGAGCTTTCTTACTCCATCATCAGATGAAAATGTAAATGTCATAAAAAATAGGAACGATTAGGAATTTTTTTTTGTAGTTTCTTCGAGATAAATATTAACAAGTACAAATAATTATCAAAAACTCTTTAAAATAAAACTTTAAGTCAACTCCACAAATAACGTTCATTAGAAATTTCTCGAGTTTAATTAAGAAAAATTAGTGGGACAACGCCTATGCCATCGTTAGGTCAATACCTTTATAATGGTTACATGAACAACATTTTAAAAAATATTACAAAACTACAAAAGTAGAAACCGGCAAAAAGTAAACATCATAGAAATTCTAAATCAATGTAGAATCTTCACAATTAAGTACTTCCGGAGTTGTAAAACTCACATCATCATCAATCAAAGTTAATTTAATTTAGTTGCCGAATTTATTAACCTAATTTCCTTTTTTAAGTTCAAAAATGACAGTCTACCTTCGTTTAATAAATTCCGAAGGAAACTATCTTTTTGAACATACCTGTAGATTCAAACCCTAATGGTATTACAAATAATAAATAAACCAGGTGGCTCCTAAACCACTCAGCTGTATAGTAAGGTAGGGACGACGCGCAAACTTCTTGAATACCAAATTTGAAAGTTTAGACTAACTTTATTTAAAAACTTAGACATGGACAAAAAAAAATTTTGTACAGCCGCATATTTTGTTGCAAAGTTAAATGATATTTTAATGAAACAAACTACGAGGATTGTTCAATAAAACACGTTCAAATTATGTATGGGAAATTCTTTCATCAGATATTTTATAAAAAAAACAAATCTTCGTTTAACAAATATTGATTTAACCTCGGGTTTAATTACATTCACAACAAATGAAACGAAAAGTGGTCACAAACAGCTTTGCTTGTATAATGGTTGTAAAACAAAGCTAAAAAAACCCAGCCACATGCAAAAACATCGGTAAACAACTCTAAAAATGCGCGGCTTCTTGCATGTAATCGTTATTCATTTGATGTATGTATATATTCTCAAGAACTATCATCTATTAGCGATAACGTTTATGGCTAAAACTTGGATAAATTGCGAATAGGTATGATTTGAAGGTGATTATCCATTTTTAAATCGCCTAGGAATTTTATTCCGAGAAATGAATGAAGGTAATTCTTGTAATTCCTAGAACAATAATGCGTGGATAATAAAAGTTAGTAGTAGTAACTATTAAAATGAGCTATACGATGTTAATTTGCATGAATTTATCTAGTTGAAGAGACCGATTGTGTAAGAAATCCCTCTAAATGCGAGCTAATGGATCTTAACTTTTACAGCGAGGTACGGATTGCAGTTTCTTCTAAAATCGTTAATGAAATTAAGATTGGCTTAAGCATGTTTCTATTGAACAGTCCTCGTACATTTAAGTTAGTGAATTCTTTGTATTTACCTGCAGATGTCCGCACTAAGGTGCATAACACTAATATTAAAGTAGTCCTAACACAATAATCCTTAATCCTACTTCGTGTGCCCAATGTTATCCACATTTTTTTAATCTAACTGTAACTACCCACATGGGCAATTGTAATAATTTTTAAACAATTAGAATATCAAGTTATGTATCACTATGTAATAACAATAATCACTAACAAATGCACATGAATGCCACTGAAAACACTAGTTAACGATTGCACTACATATTTATCTTGTTTAAGGAATTGTGAAAATATAATAGTTTATATAAATTGTCTTTTATTATCCAAAGTAACGTTAAGGTTTTGTTGTTAAAAACGTTGACATAACCCGCGTCAAAGTTCGCTCAACACTGAAGACATTTCAGTGGTAAAGACATAGTGGGGGTAACAGCAAAAATGGCCGATCACTTGACACACACTATTCCTACGCGGCAGTCTCTCACCATCAATTTAAATTTATTGTATTAGATGCACTGGTATAAATACTATTTATGTTACTATTATCAACTATTTCTTATCAAACACTGTGCGTTACTGTTTTGGTAAATTCCTATCCGAATATGTATGGCAGTTTTGATAAACAACGTGAGAAAAATTCGTTAGGTACTATCTTCTCAAGCGCACTAACAAAGAAATCAACAACAACATGTTGGAATGTGTTATACCGGTTTTCTTCATCAACAGCCACTGTGGCCAATCAGCGGTGGCGACCTCTACTCTATTTTAAGTCATAGAGCATTAATGGCTCTTCCGGACAATGTACTGATGTACTTACTTAAATTTGATTAATTTTGGCATAAGCTAAAATGTAAAGAAATAATTAGAAGTACCTACAAAAGCGTTATATGCTTATGGGTAGGTAGTTATAGAGCTAGAGAAATGGGTAGGTAGGATTTAATAAAATATGTTTTGCCGGCGAAATAGTCAATCTTATTTTATGGAAATAAATATAGAAATGTATTTTTTGATTACCTACTTAGGTAAATTCTTATCTGTAATCATAGAATGGATATTATAGTTTATAGTTTGACCATAATATAGGAACGCAAAAGTAAAATCGTAAAGAGATAGCGACGCGCGATGACAAGAGTAACCTCACGTGCATAGTAAATTTGAAAATAATGCCACGCATCTTCCAGTATATTTTTTGCGCCATCCTTAAAAACCCATGCCACTTGTAAACCATATTTTTTTCTGGACAAGAATATGGTTTGTACATACTTTCTTGCTTCACATACAGGGTGATGCTAGATGTTGTTATACCTAAACTGTAAGGTTTCTGAAATAAAAACAAGTTTGTATAAGAATTGGATTATTTTGCTATATTTTAATTATGTAGCCTTAAATTTGGCATTAAACGTGCAGTGGCGGCCCGTGAGTCTGAGGGTTGTGAGGCAGTACAAAGATTTTTTTTTTAAATTGTTGATTACTAATTCATTATTTGCTGATTATTTGGGAACATGAGAGCCTCTACTTAGTCAGATACGGTATAAATGACATTTCAAAAATTGTATGAGAGCTTTGAAAATGACCGCCGATATATTAAATAATTGAGTATGTATCCCCAGAATTTCACATTTCTAAATCTACGTTTACTTGTAGGTACTACTGTCGGCGTTGGTGTACTACAGCCTGGACCTAGAACATCCATATTTTCCATACTATTAACCATTCACCACTATCACAAAAATATGCTTCAGTTTAAAAATCTTTCCACGAAAAATTACTAAATACCTATTATTATAAAGAAAAACCATAAATGCACAATCTACTGCATGATAATTTACAAATTTTTCTTAATGCGTATATATGTACTATACTAATATTATACTTAATCCAAACAAAACATAAGAGAGCAAAAGAAAACAGTAAAGATGCAATAAACAAAGATTAAAGATAATGCATGATCAAGGTCATTACGAGAGAACACTAAGTAGTAAATGAAGGGGTATATAGACAGACGTGGATCGGGCATTTTACCCCTCATTTATTTTGTCTTTTTCACTCAATTTTCTGTACATCGAAAAACTCTTGAAGAGGCAATGCCGGACTTTCCATCTTTGTTTCACACATTAATGTATTGCTGCAGTAATACCTACTATGCTTAACAGAATTGTGCAACTCCAATTATTATTAATGTGTTTAAGTTTAACGTTGACAGAGCTAAATAAAATTTGTACTCAAAATAAAATAATTACCTACATGAGTACATGCCTGCGATGAATGAATATTAAATTTATAGCAATACAATAGATAATCAACGCAACTCCAAGGTCGTATTTAAAAAAAAAACTAAGTTGGTGATGGTTTTTAAAAACGAAATGTCGTAGTGAAAATTCTCCTTAAAAAGTAACAATGAAAAAGTGAAAATAATGTCTAAAATAAATAAAAATTAAAATTGCAAAAATCCTATTTTCACAAATTCTCAAAAATGGCTAAAGTTAGTTTACTTCTTAAACACCAATTAAAAGGTGTTTTTATTGTACAACTTTTTTCTAAATTAACCCACAGTGTAACTCCTACTGTTTTCAATATTCTAATGCGATTCTTATCTTGGACATACAGTGTATATTGTATGTCCCACCCGTTCAAAAGATATTGCGTTATGTCTTCACAAACTTCTCGGGACTAAAACTCCCATGAATATCTGCGCACAGCTCTAAATGTTTGATCAATAATTTCCTTATATATATTTACGAAGAATTTTTATTTCAATTAATATTATTATTTAATTTCTTTAACACAATATTCCATTTTAGTATAGTATAGTATACATTTATTTATCGTATATTCACCAATTCCCAGTGCTACTTCTCAAAACACACACATGCAGAGTCCTAGCGATAAAATGGAATATTGGCTACTAATTGGCATCCAGATAAGGAGCTAATTGACAACAACCGGTAGGAGACATAAAGCATACTGTATTAATCTTTAAAGAAAGACAATAATTACAATACGAAAAAAAAACTGATACAACAAAAAGGGAACAAGAATCAACATCATTGAGCATAATAAAGTAAAAAACACAAATGAATTCGAAAACTGTAACATCGGCTAAAGAAAGCGCCACAAAGTTAATTGAACTGAATAGGAAAATTGTGGAAGTCAAGAAAAAAATCCAACTGTCAGGTAATTATTGCATTCTTGGAAATACTGGAATTTTTAATTATGTGAAGAAAAATATAAAAGGTGGCTTGTTTATATATGATCTATTATCTTCAAAACTTTAAATAATGATCTAGAATGTATTCTTAACCAAGCTCCTAATGACGATAAAAGATTATAAAAGTTGCCCACTATTATATAAAAATTTATTAAATCTTAAACTGAGGCAAAAATATATTCAGTCATTGAGGTGGACAGGAAAAAGATAGAGACTTCCGGTTTTCACTATTTTCTTCATTTTTATATGCTCTTTCTATCTAGTGAACACTAATAGTACCATTGCATTTGATTTTTCTAAGAAAACTGACAATATCGGAAACATTGTTATATATCTCCGCATCTAGCGGCCACATATAAAAAATAAATAAAAGCATCAATACTGTTTTTGTTACGCCCAAAAATTATCTTTATACTCAGCCTAGTTGTATTAAAATCGGACAATCCATAAGAAAGTTAGATAACTTTTCACAAACCAACATTCTCCGGCTCCTCCACCATTTATTTAAGAAGATAGGGAAAAAAGGTTGACATGAAAAAGTTTTAGAATTGTACTTAGATCGTCCTCATTAAGTTTAACACTTACGTAATACAAGTATATTTTTAAGTAAACAGTTTTTTTAAATTTAAAGTTAGATTTACGCCCTCTATCGGACATTTTACGAAACTAAAACTATTTTCCAGGGATTTCCATTGTCCGCTTTTACTAAAACAAAAAAAATCCTAAAACCGTAACATGATTAGTTTTCGGTATACCATTTTAAAATAATATAATTATAATTATTTGATAATATAAATAATATGACTTATGAATTCAGTGCAAGAGTTCCAATGTTGTTGCTTTTGAGGTACGCAACCTTAAAGGGCATGAATTAATTTTTCATTTCCTACTGTCGCTGCTTTAGGATTTCCTCAACATATCCGTTAAAACAATGTAAATCTCAGATCTCCTATTATTATATTATAAAGCAAACGGATGCAGTTTATTAAGACTTATGTGTGAGATTTGTGTATAGAGCATTTAGGAATGAGTTAATCAAATTAAATACTACTGTCTGTCACCATTAACACAAATTAACCATGTTGTTCTAGAGGGCCAACGGAAAGCATTATTTGAGGACTGTGAAACTGAAAAAAAATCAAACACAGATGAAATTGTGAGAATTAAAAAAGATATCGCACAATTAGTCATTGTCTTGCATCAAACCACAAGTCCAAATATTAAATCGCGAATAAGTAATACACGATTAGAAGAAATTATTGGACCAATTACAGACAAAACAGGTGATGGAGTAAGAGAATTGCTCGATTTGCAGATAATCGATAAATGTAAAAAACTGAACTTGATCGGATATAGAATCAATAAAGTAAGTAGAATTACAAAGATAATAACAACAAAATGAGTTTGAAAGTGTTTCTTTCTTGTAGAGAAAAAAATATATCGCGGATCTAGGCATTCAATATCAAAAATTACTCAGTAAAACTGAGAAACGGCAATTGCTTGATAAAGTTGAAAGGCCTGTCAAAAAGGTAAAACAATTAACATCTTATAATATGAACTGAATAATAATTAGAAAGACATTATAAACTTGACGTTATCACCACTCCACGCGTGTCGTTTGACATGCAAAGTTGCCTCTGTTAGCGTATAAGCCTAAATACGATAAATTAGAAGTATTAAATTGACTAGGTGGTGTTAAACTATATTCACTATCACTATTTATGTGTTTTGAAATTATCGAAATACTTAATTATAATTATTATTAATTAATAAATACCAAAACTGTCAATTTGGTGTTTGTATTTTCGGCGTTGCTATGGCGATTTTTCATGCCCGGCGCTACTTTTGTCATTACCAGGAAATTTTATCCGTGCGTAATAATATTTGCATAGCAATTAGTGGGAAATATTATTACGCACGGGTAAATGAAAAACAGCATCACAATGTACTACATTTTCAAATCATGATTGAACAGATAATAAAGACATTTAAAGACAGTCGTAGAAAAAGTGTTTTGATGACGTCAAATTTATTTATTACATTTTTTGAGGTATATCGTAGGTCAAAATTGTTGAAATATCGTTTTCCAATATTATTTATTATTATATTTGTATTACAATTTTTAATAGAACATTTGTGATTTTCAAAATAACATCCATGCAATGGACATACAAATTCGGGAAGCACTCCATGTTAGAAATCGGTATCAGCATATTAAGCAATCGTTGAAAGACGATTCTGCAAAGTTTGAAAGTAGTATTCAGCTGTTGGAAGATCAGTTAGCAGCACAGAAAATTGATATTGACAAACTTAGAAAGGTAAGTACTGTATTATCTCCAGTAGCAAAAACAATTCGAGGAATTGAATAATCTAAGACTCTTTTGCTATCAAACAAGTGTTCTGCTAATGCACTCTTCTGTCCCTTTTCTACTCTCTAACCAGAGAGTCGGCCGTCACATTGTATCAACGAAAGTGACCATAAATTTGAATTTGAGGGTTGTGGACAAATTATCGATTACTAAAGTCTTGTTTTGTTAAACAGACTCGAGGGCAATACAACGAGTATATCGATTTTCCAACTTCCAAGGTGTCATTCAAATATATAAATAATTATGTAACTAACTATATAATAGTGTAATTAATTTTCAGATCATGTTTGAAGCTACCAAGCGTCGAGCTAAGGCGCGCGGAAACTTGCTTAAAGAAGAAAAAGCTGTAGCTGCAGCTGCTAATGCAAGGGAAAAAGAAGCAACTGAAGGTCGTAAATTGGTCACCGAACGTAAAATGGAATTAGAACGGTTAGAGAAACGCCTATTTATGAGCGGCAAAATACCCGCACGACCTGAACCGGAAGGTGCTGAAGCTGAGGGTTTGGACGAGGACAAACTTTCGAATTCACCACATCCTGTGGAGAGCATAGCACAAGAGTTTGAGCAGTTGAAACAGGCAACAGGTATAACATCCAGAGAAAACTTTACTTGCATGTATATATTGTGTACTCGTTGTATCAGGTGGAACCAGTACTTTAGAAGTGCTACAAAGATTTAACGACCAGAAAGAGACAAAAGAACGGTTAAGTTTGTTACGGAAAAACTCTGAAGATGAAAAAAGGAAACTAGGGAAGAATCTGGAGTCTTTAAAAGTTAAATTGGAAGGATATAAATTTGCAGAGGTTAAGGAAGCTGAAAAGTTAGTTTAATCAAGCTTTAGAGCTTGAATGTATCGCTATTGTTACCTATTTTATATTGATTTCAGGAAATCGAGTGAGATTGAGCGTATTCAAAAAGAGATTTCTGATGAGCAAAACAAATCTAAACGTTGCAAGGATGAAGCTAAGCATAAAGAAACAGCCACTAAGTCTATAGTCTCAGGGTTAGAGAAAATGTATTCATTTATTAATCCTAACGCCACTTCTGAGGAAGACCCTATAATTTTATTGGAAAACATAAAGATTGATCTCAGGGGAATCATGGAAAAGCATCAAATTTCTCAAACAATTACAATAATAGAGGATGAACTGAAAGTATATGTGAGCGATGAAGAAGACGAAACTCTACCGACTCCCTATAATGGTTTAATAAGGCGTACACCACTGCCCCAGACATCGGCTTCTCCAGCCCCACCCATATTGACAGGTATTCATTTCGTTTCTATAAAAAGTTGATGCTTTAACATAATATGAATTTGACGTTTGATTAGACATATCTACCTAATGAAAAACTAACAGATCTCTGCATTTCATTCTGGGACACTCTGTATATATTTTGTACCATTTATCTTTGAGATACTCCTAAAGTTCGTTTAAAAATAACGAAATTTGCTTCCACTTATACAAATAAATAATAAATAAATCTTCTAAAACCTAAAAATGTTGTTTTAGGATCCGAGGACGAGGAGGATGTGCCATCTAGAGGATATTTAAAGAGACAAGCACAACTTGTAGTCGATGCGAAATCTCGTCGAAAAAATATTCGATTACAGTTACCTAAACGTAACTAGGTAGAGCTCTATTTTATTCAATGTACAAAATCGTGGCGACAATGCCCAAATAGAGACCGTAGTGTGGCTATATTTCATGTAGTTGTCGCCTGCTCAATAATTTGGTTTTCTGTACAATTGGTGAAGGCATAAATAAGTTTAAAAGCACTGGGAGTAAGGCAATCAAAGACTATTTTCATTACAAATTGTGTATCATTTTAAAGTATTTAATTTATTATGTCATATTTACAATATATTTAAGGTATAATAATTTTATTTTGTACAACATATCAACCGTATATTAATCTTAAATAGGTAATATGGGTAATTAAATATAAATTCTCTTTTACTACATTTAAAATCTTTACCGTTACCTACAAATTATCGCATAATTACCTATTACTTAAGTCAAACCCATAAGAGCATTTTGTAGAAATCTGAAAGGTGATGATCGACAAAAAACTCTATAGGAAGGGCACGGAAACCGTTTAAAACACTCAGATAACGCCCTGTCGCACTCGCATAATCTGTCAGCACATGAACCTGGCCCTCCGTATTTACCATGGTCTATTGCTGAAATTTAAATATTAAGTAATGTACGAGGCACATCTGTATGAATTCTTGAGCAAAATAGAAGATAAACTCACGTGAAACGTCGCACAACTGTCTGAGCAGGCTAAAAAGTTTTGTAAAGGTTCAGATGACGGACGTGCAAAATGAAAGTTGGCGACGAGTATAAACGAAAGCAATAGATTCTCCCATGTTGCAGATAAATTGTTCTAATTTTGGTGTTGGGTTGGGTTCATCAATTGTCAAGAGAGGCAGTTTTTAGAATATGAAATTTTTACATCTTCTTTATTGAAAGTCTTTATCTAAGTTTAATATTGTTATAGTGATGTGATACTCAGAGCAAAGATTAATCTTGTAGTGTAGATTAATCTTTGCTCAGAGTAAATGGGAATTTTCACACAGATTACAAAATTTCGTCCTAACCTCACTTCTTACCGCAATATGGTTTATTGTACCAACATTTCCAGAAGTAGGGAACGACATATTCCAGATACATGGGACATTTCGCTTGATTATAACACCAGTCATGTATTTTACAACACCTAAAATTAATCTGACATGAAAAATTGAAAAAGAATGAAGTGAATTAACAACAACGCTTATTAGACTTACCTATCAATTCCATCGACAGGTTGCCCAGATCCTAGAAATCCACAAAAACATCCATATCCTTTGTACATTAGTGGATTACAGCCAGTTGCACAACTCACCATATTGTATAAATGTAAAGCTCCTAAAACATTTTTTAATGATAGATATAATCAAAGAAGATAGAGACTTCCCGTTTTCACTATTTTCTTTATTTTTAAATGCTCTTTCTATCTCGTCAAGACTAATAGTACCATTCCATTTGATTTTTCTAAGAAAATCGACAAAATCGGAAATATTGTCATATATCTCCATCTAGCGGTCATATATAAAAAATAAATAAAAGCAGCAATACTGGTTTTGATACTCCCAAACATTACCTTCATACTGAGTCTAACTTTATTAAAATCAGACTATCCATAAGAAAGTTAGATAACTTTCTACAAACCAACATTGTCCGGCTCCTCCACAATTTATTTAAGAAGATAGGGAAAAAAGGTTTATATGAAAAAGTTTTAGAATTGTACTTAGATCATCCTCATTAAGTTTGACACTTACGTAATATCAGTATATTTCTAAGTAAACAGTGTTTTTCAATTTAGAGTTAAATTTACGCCCTCTAGCGGACACTTTACAAAACTAAAACTATTTTCCAGCGATTTCCCTTATCCACTTTTACTAAAACAAAAAAAATCCTAAAACCGTAACATGATTAGTTTTCGAGATAGAGCCGCCGTCCTTTCTTATTTGTACACCCGGTACAACCCCCTAGCTTCCAATTTTTGAAACACCCTGTATTCTTTATAACACTTCTTTATAAATTCCTTGTTTAAATATAATATATTGTTTTACTCACCTCTTTTTGGCCTAATATCCTGAGCAAATTCACGACTTCTACTATTATTATCTCTTATAGTAAATTTACTAGTTGAATATCCCTTGATGTATTCAGTAATGTGGTTATCTGTGACATTAAAGTTGATGTAATCTAAAAAATAAAAATTATTGTTGTTGTAACAATATGTTTAAATAAATTTAAAACATCATAATAGAACATCCAAGACAAGTTAATTCTGAAAGGATTACGTAAGCTCATGGATTATTCTACGAAATATTATTAATTCCCATGGGATAACAGAAGGTGTAGGGATAGTAGTGTGTTGTTTTGTTAGAATTCCAAATATTGTTTTAATAGAAAATAATTGAAGATCGTGAGAATCTCCTCGAAAACGTAATGTGACTAGGTGGCCAATGGTTTTTTTTATTGCTTCAATTAGGTAAATAGGTGCACAAATATATCCTAACACTTTGCATTTTCAAAGAATGCTGCAAAGAGGTATTAAAGAAAAAGACATACTATGGAAGCGTATAGGTTACGAAAAGAAAACCATAACCAAAAGGGTTTTAAATGAAAACTAATTGGCAATCTGCCTATCAGAATCCTGAAATTAGCGTAAGAAAATTAGGTAAGGATTTAGAATTAAAGAAATCGTCCGTGGCAAATTCTCTTCGGTAAATAAATTATATCTCTATACCAAGTTCGCAACTGCATCAAGAATTTACCGAAAACGATTTTGAAAATCCAATTACAACAACAAATATACCATTAAAAAAAAGTAATAATTATACGCTATGGTTGAATTTTTATATAAATATTAGGTCATTCAATAAGTCCGTAAAATGACCCATAGATGGCATTACTAGAATTATTTCCATATGATTTTTATTTAGTACTAACCTTCAAACGATACCTGTATTAATTTGACAGCAATCTGACTATTGATTTGTGAGTTATAGCATTTTGTGAGAAGCAACGCTTCTTATTGAACAAAAAAATGGGAATAAGTGAATTTTGAGTTTTGGTAATAATAATAATACATTTATTTGCATTCAAATCATAACAACGTACAGATTAAGTCAGAATATCATAAATACATAACATAATAATGAATTGATATGCAAAATGGAGTTGAAAACAATTAAAAAAAGTTCTAAGTTCCACCCCAAAATTCATAACTTTAGAACCAAATTTCTAATACGTCCGACCAATAATTGCACTCCTTAGTCATGCCTTTTACTACAATCAAAGTTTACTACTTTCCACAAAAAATCTGAAAAGAAAAATTAAACAAAAAATCTATTTGAAATCCAAAAGCTGTAACCCCTAACTTTTTGAAGTCCTCTGGTATGTTATTGTATAGCATATAAATTTGGTAAGTAAATGATCTGTTGAATAATGAAGTTTTGTGAGGCGGGGGCGAAATAAGTCCGCGAAAACGTAAGTTCAACGTATGAACATCAGTCCTATATTTAATTTTATTAGAGAGGTATGGAGGACCATGGTTATTTATTATATTATGAAATCAAACTAGCGAATGTAACTTTCTTCGATCCTGCATGCTCAGCCACATAGCCTCCCTCAATTCGTGCGAAACGGGCTCAAATTTTCTAATTCCATACATGAATCTAAGGCATGATTTCTGAACTTGTTGAATTCTGTCTTAGGCACGGTCCATACACAACATCACAGAAGTTAAAGTAGCTTAAGACTAAACTATCGGTAAGTTTTTTTTTCAAAGGTTGTGATAGTAGATGCCTATGGGGATATAACATCTTTAATGACGAATATGCTCTCTGGATATTGATGCTCACATGCTTCTTAAACCGCAATTCGACATCCAATTCCAAGCCAAGATTTCTTGTTGAAGTTAAGAACGTGAAACTTGAGTTATTTACTTTGATATTCAGTTGCAACTCCAACAAGCGCCTGTTTTAACCAAAGACAAGAACGTCAGACATTGAAAAGCATTGCTTTTTGAAGATCAAATACAGTGGAAACCAAACAATGGCATTATCCGAAGTCTGCTCCATCGAGACAAGTCGTAGAGAAGTGGATTGCTGAATTTAAACGTGGTCGTACCAGCACAATTGATGCAGAGCGCAGTGGACGCGCAAATAAGGCTGTTATTCCAGAAAACGTCAAAAAAATTTACAAAACGGCCACATTTCAAAAGAAAAAGGTGTTGTCTCACCAAGCCAATGCACCGAGTCAAAAATTGATGAAAACTATGGCAAAATTGAATAAATTGGGCTTCCTGTTGTCAGATCTCAAGAGAATACTTGCTGGACAGAAATTTAAGTCCAATGATGAGGTAATCGTGAGGCTTATTTTGACGAGAAAGATAAATCATACTATAAAAGTGGTGTCGAAAAGTTACCGACTCCTCAGTAGTAATCAGTAAATACAAACTTACCGCCGTAAAAACAGATTTGGTAAACAATGAAAAACATCAAGTCGTGCAAAAATGTATATTAAAAATAACGGCGGAATTGTAATTTAAGTATATAGTGATATCGTCAAAAAAATCATTAAAATTTCAATAAGGTTTGAACAAAGGATCCGATAGGACACTAACTTCATTAAAAAAATAATAATTATTCGCCACACTTTTTTGAAGTGTTGAACAATAAAGCTGCAGCGGAAGAATGGAGTGTTATTTGAAAAAAAAAACAGAAAATAAGAAATCATTAAAAGGTTGACCATTCCATTAGTATTTGTTCCATAACTTGTAGGATACAAAAGCAAATTCGTAACGTTCACTTTTATAATTATTTAAATAAAAAATACCGTTTTTCTTACCCTTACAATAGTGTAATCCAAACAAAAAAGACACAATAATGTAACAATTTATCCACATTTTTTTTCTCCTGTTTTATTCAAAATGTAAGTCAAAATATTTTTGAACATATTCTTACAATCAAATTAGGAATATTGCTCTTTATTTTTTTTTTAATGTATTACAAAGAAAAGTCATCAAACAATAATGTACGTTTTGTTTCAAACTATAATGTTTATTAGACCACATAATTATAAAAATAACAAAAGAAGAGTTTTGAAGTACATACAGGATGTATCAGGTTCAGGTTATCTGAGCTTTCTCTACATTAATATTGAAAAACCAGCATAAATATATTATAATTATTATAGTCATAAAATAATGAATGGTTCTTTTAGGTCGTGTTTACATTTTACGGAATTGTCTTTTCTAGAACGACACAACGCTAAGGTTTCAGTTTTATTTGATTGATTGATTTAATGTGATCTTAAATTACTGATTATTACCAAAAGTAATCAATCGCAGAGTGGAGCAGTATGGTATTTTATTTGATAAATTCATTATGTCAATGAATTGGTTGCAAAAATTATGAAATTATTAAAACTAAAAACTATTAACATTAGCATCGTTGTGTAAAATTTTCTTACATAAAGGCTATAATTCGAGTCATATCAACATAGAAATAAAGTATTGGAATGCATACTCACCAGGCTAGTCTCGGGCTTAGCTTTACAATCTATCTGATCACAAATAAAACATCATTTTATTTATTTATTTATTGTCATTACATGTCATTACCAAAAAAGGTTTACACAAGTCATATTAAATACTAAAATATTACATAACACAACATAAAAACATAGAAATGTATATAACTTAATCAAAACAGAAAGTCAGTGCTGAGGAATTCATCAATTGAGTAAAAAGCCTGGTCAATTAAGTAGTTCTTTAATCTATTTTTGAACATTGCAAGGCTCAGTGTTTTCAAACTATCTGGCAAATAATTATAGCATGTGGGACCATAATAATTTACAGAATTTCTGCTTCTACCCAACCTCATATATTCAGGAAGAATGTCATTTTTGTTTCTTGTATTGTGGTTGTGAACTTCATCATGCCTTATGTACAGATTGTAATTATTTTTCACATACATAATTGAATTGTAGATATAGAGACACGGGAGTGTAATTATTTTACATTCTTTAAATTTAGGTCTGACATCCTCTCTAAACTTTAAATCTGTCATTAGTCGAACCACTCGTCTTTGGATTGCGAATACCCGACTAGCATGACAAGAGTGTCCCCAAATTGACAAAGCATATGAAGCCACACTGTGAAAAAGGCCATAATATGCTGATTTCAAAACATTAAAAGAGACCTCACCCTTCAAGCTTCGCAACATGAACACAACCTTAGACAACTTGGCAATGGTAACCTCGACATGACCCGCCCAGGTTAGCTTTTGGTCCAAAGTGACACCCAAAAACTTTACCAGACCATCAGAAACAGCAACATCCGTCTCACGTAATGTAAATATTTTAGTAGCTGTTTGATTGGCATTCATACCGAGTTTAGCTGCAAACCAGTCAGTAGCCCTCGACTGTGAATTAATCATACTTGAGGCCAGAACATCACTCGACAGTTCAACATCGACAATAGTTGAATCGTCTGCAAACAATGTCAGGCCAGAGCATGGCAGATGTAGCGGTAAATCATGAATGAAAATCAAAAATAATAGAGGTCCGAGCACCACCGAGCCCTGTGGGACTCCACAAGAGCTCAACAAGGGCACTAAATACACTCATGGACAAAAACATCGAATATTTCAAAATGTTAAAACACTTTGTACTAGTAAAACAGTTATATTTAGATTGAACTTAATTCTATGGTCGATATGACTCGAATTTAGAGCCCATTCGTAGTGCAAAAACCAGTTTTGTCATACGTCTGAAGGTCATATTAAATCAATCAAACAAATAAAATTGAAATCATGCGTTGTAAACTTGTTTTAGAATAGACAATTCTGTAATAGACCTGCAAGTACAGAAATGCAGACTCAGGAGGCTTAGGTTTACAGTATATCTGACTACAAATAAAACATGTCATTTACACTAAATCATAGACTCTATGAATGACAATTCTTAAGCAATGCAACGGCTCAACTACCAAATCAATCGGTGTCCTTTTTTCAATATTTCTATTTTATCCTGGCGAAAACTGTGCCTGTGCTGTTAAAAACTTTGTATAAATTTGAAGAGACGCACCTTGTTTAAAGTGATTAAATTTCACAATTAGTTATTGAGCATAATTTCGTACCTATCTTAATGGAACACCTTCAAATTAAATGACATTTATATATAAAACATGATAAGCATTTTAATTATCAGTAATGATGTTTATGTAAAATTCTATTACAAATTGCAATTATTTAAAATTAAACCTGCATTATTTTCACAAATAAGTATGTATTTTTAATAATAAGAAACCTACCGCATAGAATAAATAAACTGGTGCCTCTGAGGCACGAATAGCTCTCCATACAGAAATTTATAGACCTGACTTGAAAATGAGTAAAACGTAAAAGTGAGCCTAGACAGGACAAACTTATATGTTATTAAAATTACCGTTTACTACATTTCAATGCCAGTGAAAACGAAAGATGCTGAGCGTTTAAAACTTTTCATTTGTTTGTTTATTGTTTATTTATTAATTTTTTTTTTCATATTATATTTCTTTAAACGTTGTTGGATTTATTATATTAGTGATTAGATAATGCACAACTGATGAAGTTTGCTCATTAATTATTATTTTGTTATTTTAAGTTCGTTTTGATTAATTTTTTTTCATATTGTAGGTAAATTTGAAGAAAATGGAATAACTGTCAGTTGTGAAATATAAAACTTGTCAATTAAATTTTTGTTTCTTGTCGAATAGTAATTTAAAATATGGTCGAAAATAGTGAGAGTGATAATCGCTGAATGTTATGAGGGACAGAAAAGTTATTTCTTTTCAAATAAGGACGTAAGGCAAGTTCAAGTAAGTGACAGACCAATACAAAGGCCGCTTTTTGATATTGGAATCCGTGCCAGGAAAATTGGGTAACGAAGATTGGAGCAATATCCTAACCACGGATGAGCCAAGGTTTTTTGGTAGGAGACGGCATGGACGTGAAAGAATTTACCGGAGAACCTTTCTTCGAAAACCATTTTGTTCCTAGAGTAAGTTATGGAGGCGGTTCGGTAATGGTGTGGAGTGGCGTAAATTTTGAAGCTCGGACGAACTTAGTTATAACGCACAGGGGAGCCCGATAGGTACATTAGAGAAGTTTTAGAACCACATACTGTCTCTTTTGGGATGCTCTTGGGAGGAAAATCTCGAGTCAAATTTACAGCAGCTTATTGACGAATGGAATCAAATCTACCCCAGGCTTAGATTCAAAACTTAATTGAGAGCATCCAAAGACAAATTGCTGCTGTTATCTTTTATGTTTTTCACTTTGTTTTCATTATGGAATTTGTAAACTTATTGTTATTACCATAGGAAAAATGTAACGTTTTTCATTATTCACAAAAATTAAGATATTGTAATAAATAGAAACCGAAATTGTAAAGAAACGATGTGACTTGATAACAAAATAAGAAATTTCGATACTCCAAATGTGGTTGTAAAGTGCTAGATTTTATATAAATGTACCAATTTTATTTTTCTTGGATTAAGCAAGTAAAAGGACGATTTTGCCTCTTGAATTTTTTGCCTGTCTTGCTTAGTTTTCGAGAAAATAAAATCTCCGTAATTGCATATCGCTAAACCTCACACAAACGTGGGAATCAATAAGGAAAACCAAGGATTGCCTTGCAAAGCGATTGACAGTTGTCAATTTATATATAATTATATTAGTATTAGATGGTGAATAGTGAAATGGAGCTACAAATATTTGATGGGTATGATCCTTTTGATATTACCTAACTCTCCATTATTTATCGCGGATTTTCACTTTTCACTGAAAGAGGTATACCCTGTATAGGTTATGAAATAATGAAGTGCATGTAACGTAGACTTTAAGAGTGTTTTCTAGCATAAGTGTAAAGATAAATACAAATAACTTGGTTACACCCTTACACAGTGCAGAAAACCTTATCAGCTAACTAAGCTAGATTTCGGAGCTGCTTGCTTGCACAATACAAATCCAATTAAATGATGTGAAGTTGTTAACGGAATTTTGTTATAAGAACATTATTATTGTTATGTACGTAATAAATAATATAGGATTGGGAAAATAATTTTACTCTTCTTTTGCTACTTTTCCTATAAAAGGATGACAATCAACATGACTATAGACAAAACTATAGTTGTTGTCAAATAACAATGCGTGCAGCGTGCATATATATATCATCTTGTTAAAATAACCTTAGGTTTAAACCAGGGATGGATGGGCTAAGATTCATCGGCTCGGGAATCTCGACCAACTCGAACGTTGAAGTTTCTTAGCAATATGAACTTGTCGGAGCGCGGAATGTTGTTTAGCTGGGAGTCCATTTATGTCAGGTGGAAGTTCGTCCAAATAACTAATTAAGTCGTTTTTAATGGTAAATCCGACACCACCACATTTACAAAATAAAGTAGGTGCCACCATGGTCTTTCAATAATTGAGTTGATGAAAAATTGATTTTTATTTGCCCTATTCGCAAAACTGAATTAGAGGAGGCACCATGGATATTTTTTTTAAAATTATTATTATTATTATGCTCCCGCGTTCAAACGTTTTACTGATGTGGCAATATTTCTCAAAAGTACATCAAGTCCACGATGAGTGACATTATCTGACATTTGTGACATTTGATGGAATAACTTCATAATAGCGAAACAGGCAAGATTTATTTACAATAACCGACACCTATCAAAAAATATTTTGTTGATACTTCTATGAACATAAATAAGGAAACATTTTATATTCTGAAATCAGTATATGTAATACATTTATATTCCAATATAGTTCCTCATAACGAAGAGAATCAAATATTCCTTAAAATTCATTTGTTATCAAAAAGTTTTGAATCACAAAATTCTATATTAGCAATTGTAATGAACTGCACTACAATTTTAGAATATATGATGTGAAAACAAATCATTTGTTCTTTTTCTAATATTCTCAGTTATCACGGTGAACATAAAAAAGTATATAATATATTATTACCTGTGAATTGATAATTAATTTTTTTAGTGTATAATGAGTTATATTTTGGTCAGTAATAAAGCTAATTGGGAGTCCGTACTCAAAAAGTCCCCACATTTTTAAGCACGACATAACATCATAGTCGTGCGTGTTTTTCGCGTTTAGTTTAAGTGAGGGGGCTAAGCCTCAACTTCGGCTTTTATAACACCTTTGTTCAAAAAAGTAATTTTATTATTATTATTATTTAATGTTGTATAACTGACTCATCAAAATTATTTTCAACATGAGTTGTCGTTGAATTTTTGGATTGGAATTGTGAATTGAATACTTCAAACGTATATGTATTAACAGACCAATCAACCTGAAAGTTGTTATCAAAGCTAGACAGGTATAGTGTTATATAGTATATCTACCAGTAAAAATCAAAGCTTAATTTTTAATTATATTAAAAATAATAATTTTCCTCACATTGAGGAACTTTTACTAGACATTTTAATTCAGGTCCCTCTATGCAGTCTCATGTTCTTTCTATATTTAGGAAATTTAAAATTATATGATGGTTAGTTGCACAAAGTAATCAAGACATTTTCATTCTAAAGCTTATCAAGACTGATGTCATATAAAAAAAAACAGATTTTAAATTGAAAAAATGCAAACAATACCAACATGTTTTCAATATAGTAATTACAAAACATGAATTACTCGGGATGCTCAATTGTAATCCTATACCGGAATGAATCTAGTTTATACTGGGTTAGGCACGACATAAGCTTTTTTACGATTTTGCCTGTTAGGATGGAAATGGCTATTAATATGATTCATTCTTTCCCAGTGACAATAACTATATTCATTCAGTTGTTTTTTTTTGTTTCCTTTCGACCAAGTCCTGATGTCCATTAAAATGGACATGCCAGGGCCCGTGTTGCCGGAACACACGGAACACTGCTAGACACGCCACTGTCTAGAGCCACTTGGGCTGGAGTCTTTGGGTGAATGTTAAATTTTAAAATGTCAACTAGTCTTTCGAATACTGTAATTTTCTGTTAGGTTCAGTTTTATTTGAGTAAACAGTCCTCGTATAATATATTAAAACTATTGTGAATACTATAGATTACACCCACTATAAAACATGGAAATTACCATATTTGATTTCGAAAAATAGAGAGAGTTGGGGGTTGTAACGAATATAATTGTATGATTTTTGGTTGAATGATATTTCGTTATAGAAAATTTGTATACACAAAATACATTTTGTTTTAGTGTCATGCAGTTAAATCCATATTTGATTTGGTTAATTTTTCACATATTTTTTTATAGATAAATGTTTATTGGATTTAGTGCCATATTTTTCATGCTGTGCAGGCAATATTGAAGAGAGCAACAAAATAAATTAACATTATTGAAATTTAAAAATTCCTTTTCTTTTTTTTTTTAAAAATTTCATATGAAATTCAAATGAAAAACATCAACAAACATTGTATATTGTATGCATAATAATATTTATTTATTGAGGCACAGAATGTCTCTTTAAAATTGTATTTGCATGACATTTTTTATACCTCCCACAATAATCCGTTCTAGAAATTAATGTTAGAAATAAATATGAAACTCTTTATTTTTCTCTCTGACATTGATTGAAATTACTTCTAATACACGTCGCGTCTATCTTTTGCATTAATTTAGTGTGATGGGCTTTTAATTAATTCAAATAAAAGAAAACAAACAAAAACTTTCAAGGTCAACTCCACACAATATTTAATCCAATTATGAAAACTAGTTTCGGCTTGATAAACCATCATCAGTCCTACAATAAAGATAAAAACGAACGCATAAGAGAAATCAAACGTAAAATGGACAACAAACTCTATAAAGCAAAAAAACTCCCCACTTGACAAAACAGCAAGTGACACTATTATTTGCTTTAGCTTTCATGATTTCCAAAAAATTCAAACAATGTAACAACAAAGAATTATTTAGAATATCGAAGGTGGATTTGTTGTGATTAAATGGTTGGCAATACTTATTGAACAGTGTTTAAAGCCCAACATAAATGGAGTGCCGATAGCCTTCCCTAATAATGTAAAAATCTTCCGTTGTAATAAATTACACCCGGAAAGCTAAATCATTGCTACCCCTTTCAGCAGTTTAGGAATTGCTTTATGAAAAATTAGGGCTGTTTGGATTCTATTCATTTAGTGTTGAGGTTTGATATTAAAAACCAAATTTATATACCTAAATATTTGTTTCATAACAAATCTAAACATAAATATGCTCAAATAATAATTACATTACAAAACCTGTACATTTAGGTTAACTAATTTTGAAAATTAGAACAACAAACGCCAAGCTATATCTAAAGTTTTGTAAACTTTAGATAGCGCCTTTTGTGAGGTTCGGCTTAACGTAATGTGGCTTATGATACAAATATTTACCTTTCAATTTTGAAGCGAATACGTACTTTATACGTATAATAAATTTTAATCAAACATTAATGAGGATTCAAATTTAATTTCTGATCATAATATGTGGCAGAATATCGTAACCATGATTTGTTCAATAGTTTTTCTTAGATTAATAAAATGAAAGAAGATCTATCAAATTACATTATAATTTTTAATAGCACCTACCTCAAGTGGATGAAACTTTTTGCAGTCACTGTATCAGAAACCGCCGGTATTAGGTTGCAATGTAGTTATATATATATACAGACAGTTTTTTTTTCTAAAGGCAGTATACCAGTGACACGAGCGGAACACGTTTCTTTTCGTTTTGAGGGGGAATTATTTTGTGACAAGTGTAAATTTATAATATAATATTTGTTTTTAAAAATATTTTTAAAATAGCAAAACAGTTATACATTTATTATTAATTGTTAATACATAAAGGATTTTTAAAATATTGTAGGGCATGTATTGTTATGAAAAGTTAAAAGGGTGCGCCTATGGACGGCTAAGGTCGGTATTGACATTACAAAGGGATATCGAGTTGTGGTTTTTTACATCATTTTAAATTAAGATTAGAAAGACTATACCTACATATTATATTATGAGATCTTTGTTCTCTTGATATAGCTATATTATTTATTAAACAGTGCATAATATGTTATTACATATTCGATAAAAATTATATTAATGAGTTGTTTTCATGAAGTAGGTATTTGAAGTGTCTGCAGGTACATTATTGTATATTTCCTTTCATTTTCAGGAAATTTCCGATGCATACAAAGTTTTAGGCTCGTTGAAAATATCGTTATATCTAGTTTGAAAGTCAACTATATTTGCTAGCTTCAACCATCAACAGCGACTATTACTGATATCTAAACAATGAGTCAAAATCGGTGTGATAATAGAAACGAGTTATGTAGTAGTAAATTCGACGGAATTTTTCTATACAGTTCGAGCTTTTGAGTATTTTGCCTTCGGCATATACTGCTCTAACATATCAAACATTTTTTTTTTTACGGAGGGCCAGTTTGCATATAAAATATGTCATATACTGCTTAAATAGTATTTTTTAGACCAGCACTGAATAAACGCAATTTTAAATGTTCATACAAATCCACACTTTTATTCTACTTCATTAATTTAAAATTGGAAAACAACACAGCAACATTGGTACAAGTAAATCAAAGTGCATGTAAAATGTATTATAAATATTATTATTTTTTAATTTGGACTTTCTGTATCTCAAGATTTAAGACGTTAGGAGCATAGAGAAGTTTTTTTATTAATTAAAAATGTAAGTAAAAGTCTTGTGGTTATGAAGTGAATTTTTAAATTTATATTTTCTCATTAGCGTTTCAATTTGCATTTTGCTGTTGTGTGTGAATATAGTTTAACACCACCTAGTCAATTTAATACTTCTAATTTATCGTATTTAGGCTTATACGCTAACAAGGGTAAGTTTCGAAAAAACAAATATTTTCCTAAAAATTATGTTAAATTTATTCAAAAGCATTAAAACAGTCGTAGAAAAAGTATAGTGTGAAACTCACATGAAATGACCATTTGCTACTCGTATGATTTGCAGCACTCGCCTGCGGCTCATGCTGCGAACGATCATACTCGTAGGAAATATATGTCATTTCATGTTTGTTGCACAATATACTATTTTAGTTTAATAATTTTTATTTTTAACTTTTATCACATAAACCAGGCCGGAATATATGTGACAATATAATACATCGAATAATACTACCAATTCCTCAAGTAATTCCTCTAATTAACTTTTAATAGCCGCGAATCTCTCTACTACAAACATTAGAAGTTCCTCTATTATTAATTCCTATTGGACACAAGCCAACCAAACTCAACTTAGTTGAGGGCCCAATACTGTCGATGTCGTGATTACTTTCAGTTTTAGTTTTGACAATACCTTTGATTGACTAAGATTCAATACCATTGACTGACAAATTTCTCCATCTTTAACAATTGTATTATTGTACATAATATGTACTGAATATAAAGAAAACACAGTTTTTTTACCAGCCTCCACCAAACACTGTGGTGGTCCCACCACATATTCGAGTTAACGGAGAGACTTCAGAATATCGAGAGTTTCTTTTACCTCGGCAGTATTCGCAAGTTTCAGAGAACCTTGTTTTATGGAACAGGCCTACAACTTTTTCGAGTAATTAAGTACGAAAATATAATCACAAAATGTCGACAAACAAAACCATAAGAGGTTGTTGAAACAGAAAATAACTTGCGATTATGATACAAACCACAATATAAAAGGCCTATTACACCCCAAAACATTTTCAGTTATTGCTATAATTCTATTTTCTTATTTCTTGTGTTTTTTTCATTTCAATTTGGCTACAACGCAATGGTCTACAACCGTCCTAATTTACTTGTAATGGTTTTTTCCCTAGCTTTGATCTTATGTGTCGCAATTAGAACAACATCTGCAAGAAGTAAGTATTATGTATGTATATACAGTGAGTACCAAAGTCACCCATATATTCGATGAGATCTAAAGAGGAATATGCTTCTTTTTCGGCCTAGTTCTTAAAATTTGTTTTGGCAACCTTTACAGACTATTCCAAAATCCCTTAGAAAGTCTAAATTCGACCAAATTTTTTGGATGGCACTAACGCTAAATGCAATTAAAAGGATATCATGTCCGTAAATATAATAAATGAAAAATAATTTAATGGCAAAGCGGACTAAAATGCTGGTTTTACCTACACAAGGAATTTTCAATAAAATTTTCTATTTTCAATAGAACTGTTGGAGAATTTGACGTTTTTCACCACCATAAATTCGTGTAAATAATGGACTGTATTTTTTATCTATTGTACGGTTTAATATGAATAGATTATTATAAATATCATGTACAGTTTTTACATAGTAGTATCAAAGATAACATTAATCTTTAGGGGTAGTAATTTAACAATCTGGGGGGTTTATTCAAAGTTCAATTTTCAATTGTTTTTTAATATTAACACCAATGCACTTAAATTTTACATAAGTTTTTAATACACTTTTTAACTACTTTTTACACTATACAAACTAATACTGGGGGATACTCTTACAAACTAATTTTGGGGGTTAGGGTGCAAAACTTCATAAATATATACAAAAACAATGTGAGTGAAGAGAGCGAGGGGTTTGTGACTTATTCAATCTAACATCTTTCTAAAAAAAACTCTAACAAAGAAGAAAAAGCCAATGCCTTGTTTTTTTCACACAGATTAGTAACAAAAATAAACAAACCCAGTAATATTGATGACGATGTCATCCAGATCTTGGGCAATGGTAAAGTCATACAAAAACAAATATAGATTTATAAAATGATAATAAAATACTTTGTTCGGGAGTTTCCCGAACAAGAACCAGACCGAGGCATGGGTCGACAGACACTGACGAATTCGTTTCGCTCTTGCTATGAGCTCGTCAGAGTACCATAGTCGTTGCCCATCTACAAATATCGAAATATCGGCCTGCATTTAAGCACAATAGGATATACAACAGTAGACACATGTAAACACGTATCATCTACATGTGCATAGCAATGCATATACCATACCATGCAGAGGCCGAACAAACTCAATGTATAGGTAAAACCAGTCGTATAAATAGAAATGAATGAAAAGTAGGATTGCTGTCAAATACACGTATCGTTTGAAGGATAGTACTAAACAAAAATCATATGGAAAATTCTAGTAACGCCATCTATGTCATCCTACGGACTCATTGAATGACCTAATAAATATATATTTTTTTCAAATAAAAGAAAACAAACAAAAACTTTCAAAGTCAACTCCAACTCCTGTTTTTTTTTTGTTTTATGTATTTTTTTTTGTTTGTTTTCTTTTATTTGAAACTGACACTCCACTTTGATGATGGATAATTTATTTCGTTTGATATATTTTTTTTCAACTAACACTATTTGAAATATAATTTAAAATAATGCGTTATTTTCATTATATAGTAAGTAATGTTGATTTTTCAGGTTAATAGGAGAAATATATATTTTTTACTCTTTCGCTCATATATCTAGCTATATAATCTAGCTTACTTTTCCTTAATATTCAAGCTGAATCACCCAGTATTCATATATCTATATTTTTCAAAAGTTCTATTTCCATCTCTCTTTAACAAACCTTATCTTGATGATTCTACTACCTCTGCAATTTCTGGCAACTCTCAAAAAGCGCTGCATAACTCTTTCGAACTTCATTTCGAAACAATCGCGCACTTTGTTAAGACCTCCAGTATTGGCAATAACCAACCACTGTTTGGATAGTAAACTAGATAATTTGACAACAACATATTAAAAGTTTAATAGTGTTAGTACATATGGCTAAGATACTGGTTTTTGTCAGCATTATTGCTCTAACGTATATAGAAGTTATTTTTGCAAAACGTAAGTTTCTTATAATTTCGGAATATTTTTGTAGATTGTTGAAAAAATTAAAACTAAAATTACTACTGGTATATTTTCATATATTAAAGCTACGTTCAGTGTTTGTTTTTGGTAGGCAAATTTAACTTTTAAATTGCCATCGCTTGGTGCGAATTTTCTTTAACGTAAATAGAAGTTATTGTTACAAAACGTAAAGAATATTTTTTTAGTGAAAAAATATGTTCGTATTTGTGGTTAACCTAAACCTGCTTAAACTGAGTTTAAGCGTTTGCTTTTGGCAAAGTATTTTAACTTTATAATTAAAATTTTGTTGTTTTGTACCAATTCTAATTTTATTTGGATTATACTATATTATGTTAGGCTATTGTTTAATTTTAAGTAACTACTTGATCATTTCTTATTCTTTAAACAATTGTAATTAATAATGCTACTGATTATCAATCTATTTCTATTGTTGGTCTGATTTGAAAAATCTTAGCGGGTTCCTGGAGGCAGACCAGCTTTTCTGTCTTGGTCAGTTTGGGTTCAGGGAGAGCTTGACAATCCAGACTGTTGCCGGGGTTGTGGGTGATGTCGTTGAGGGTCTCGAATTGGGTTAGTTTGTTAACCTTACCTTATGTGACCTCAGTAGGGTTTTTGACTGTGCTTCTCCTCTTTAAATTTATTATAGTTAAGGCGTTTGGGGAATTGCGTTGCAGCTATTGAATCTCGTCGGTGTGACGTGCTTCAAGGCTATGTTGGAGCCGTTGATGTTTATTATAATAATTATAAGGATTAATATATATCAACGACTTCTATACTATATTTATATAACAAGCTTTTTAGGTATGTCCAACAATGTAGATCGCCTCTCTTTATGAGAAGTTCGTAGTTCCTCAAGGATTTTACTCATTAGATAAGTATCTTAAGAAGGTGGCTACTTTTGATGTAAATTAGGACGTTGTCAAAATGTTTATATACGTTTCTATGTTTTTAGATATACTTTTTGTGTTTTTTAATTTAAGTTTTTTATTGTTATAGTAAAAATAACAAAAATTGAGGGTGAAAAACTTAGTTGGATTTGTCTGCGTATACAGCACCTAAGTTTCATCTTTCTAGATAAGATGGAATTTCAAAAAATCTCAAGAGCCAACATTTAAGGAGCTATAGCTCATTTGAAAAGCACTGTCTTCGTTTGTCAGTTCTGGACATGGTATATAATTAAACTCTCTAAAATATTATACAGGATGTTCAGGTGCTTTCTGTTGATATTCCTGGGTGATTCGAGATTGTTTTAAGCGATTAAAGATCTGTTCAGGTCATATAACGCTGACCACTGCAATGCAAAGTTTGTTATCAACTAATTAAAGCGCTGTAGTTTTATTCTTTTAGCTTGATTTTAAGCAATGAGTTATAGTAAACAACAAAAATGTTGAAATGCAGATAATTGAAATATTAACAGAACTCTCAAAGTGTCATTCATATAGGTATATATGGTTCAGGTTAAATGTAGATAGGACTGAACTAGGAACACAAATAATATAAGAGAGTTGCCCTTTGATTTATGTTAAATGTAGGCTACGTAAGTCTTCATTTGCACGCTGTTTGCTACCTCAGCCAGTAGGTATTTGCTTTTTATCAGTCTTTCGACATCTCTAGGCATTAGCGCTAAAAATGTAAATCGGTATAGTAATTTTGGAAGTTTTAAATTGGTCTCGCTAGCCAGCGCGTAATCAACTGCTATAAATTTTCTCATGAATTTCAAATAATATTTTTAAGCAAACGAACATTTTAGCTTTATTTTTATTTTATTCCTTGTGGTGGGTTTAAAGAAGTGAATGTTTGCAGATTCTTTCCCAAAAATTCTACTATTCTACTACTACTTTACCTATGTTTTATTTTATACTAAACAGCAATTTTACTAGATGATACTGATTTGTCAGTGACTGACTGGAAGAAGAAGAATACATAATTATGAAAAAAAAACCTGAATAAGCAAAAACTACACTAAATCTAAGAATTCATAGATAACTTGAAACGTCCGCATTTTATATTATATAGGGTGGTTAAACTGATGTTATAATCCGTGGTATTAGCCAGCGGAGTAGTTGTTTTGCCTTGTTGTCTAAATTTATACACAGAATTTCTGATAGTAAGGACAGATTGGTCTCACATCGAAAAAGTCGAAATTCACTTTCGTACCTTCTATAAATGTTTTTTTACTAAGGGCAAAATACATGAAATTCTTTAAAATAAGGGTCGATTTCTTGAAGAAATAATAAAAATACTCATACCCAACAACTGCCTGGGCCTTGATTTCCTTTTTTTTATAACTGCTTTTGGATCGTCTCTCACGTCCACGTTTGAGTTCAATACTGAAAGACTTGTTAAGTTTGACAACTTCCTGTAGCTACAAAACTATAACCAACATCGCATTGACTATAGATTAAGGTTTTTCAGTCTAATCACATAGACAAAACTGGCCATAAAATTAAGCCAGATCTAAGAGTAGGCATAAACTATGTTTCGCTTATTTTTTATTGCCCAAACACCTTTGTAAAATGTATCTAAATCGGTTTAGGCAAATGTATATAAACATTTCTGGTAGTTCGCACCCTTTGGAAGCACATTACTTATGTTAGACCCTTTCATTTCGGACCCCATTTGTCACAAAATGGTTATCATATTTCGTATTAATAGTGTTTCCATATAAAATATACCACTTTCCAAAGACAAATAATATTTATGTAGGTATATATGCAAATAGGCCATATTTATCTTTTCCATTTGGTTTATGATGTATTATCGCTAGATATAGAAAAACAGGAAAAAGTAGTATACGAGTAGCGAAAATGTTTTCGCAATAATTTCCGCACCAAATGATTGAATTGCAACGTGACTTTTGGCAAGTTCAAGTACTTTTGATTTAACGCAATATTCGCTTTTTGTATATTTTGGAAAAATATATTTGTCAAACAATACAATCATATTAAATTCGCCAAATCTTTCTACATTGTTAAGAATATTTTCAGAAGAATCTCACATCATATAGTAGCGCAAATCCGGTTAGGAGAAGAACAGGAAAAGAAAATTTTGAAAATGCGGCAATAATAGAAGTGACTAAATATTTCACAGCAACAACAGTTCTGTTAATATTTGAATTTTCTGCATTTCAACATTTTTGTTGTTTACTATAACTCATTGATGGTATATAGATCAGAGACTATAATATGGAGGTTCTAGTTCTGAGCAGGATACATTCCAATATTGAAATAAAAATTTAAAAAATATTTCCAAATTTTAATAGTAAACTTAATTTAACTTTCCGGCACCATTTAGGTAGTTGGAACCGTTAAATCTTATTTGAATAGAATACAGTAGTTTGGTAAAGGGTTTTTCGCGTCATTGCTAGAGCGTGCGGATCGCATGCTGAAGGTTGTGTTTTGAATAAAGTAATTAGTTTATTGGATATATTGAAAATAATACAACTAGAATAACAATAATTGTTAAAACTCTGCTTCGTTACGCTGGTCATATATTGTTGATTAAATTATATATTGTCGGGAAAGTTTTGGGGCGACAAAACCGATTTTTTTTTATTAAACCGAAGACCGATATATGTCCCATACATACACAAATTAAAAACTATGCTGAGATTTACACGGTAAATTGATCTGGGTGGGAAAGTTAATCCTGTGAACGGCAGGAGGTACCAATCACCAACAGCAGGACAGTGAAATTTATGTACATAATTTTAGCGAATCAGTTTTAAAATGCTATAGAGGTTTTAGTTTATTAAAACTGTGTACGTATGTAGATATATGAATTTGAAAGTTCGGCTATAGTAGAATTTCAACATATTTTTTAATCTACATCGAAACAAATTTTTCCGCCCCTCAAATTCGTTTCCTAACTCTTTTAAATTATTTATTCCTTCAATTTACTAATATTGTATCGCAGATTTTCATTTAATTTCACTAGAATAAACCTAATCTAAAAGATAATCTATACTAATTCAAATCTGTTAATTAGAGATTAATTCTAAATTAAACGGCGAGAGAGGATCACCTTTAAACTTATAATGATATTTTCTTATGGAAGATATTATGATAGAGTTTATAATTAAATTTTCGACCATTAATTCCAGAATACAACTACGTAATATACATGCATCCAGTAATGAGATATAAAAAATTATTAATACTTTGATACTTTGAAGGTTGTGGGGTTTAATTAAAAATTTAAATTACGTAAATTTAAATATTTAACTCGCAGTTTGTCGAATAAGTAGATACTGTTTGTATTTCTAAAACAAACAGCTCAAGAGTTGGGAGAGCAACAAAACAAAGTTTTGGATTTCTCTATAAAAAAGAAGAGTTAATATTTGTCGTTTATTGCAGGTGGATGTGCAAACTTCGGTCATTCCTGCTATGGTGGAATGGGCAAGCGAAATCCAATTCTACAGCAAGAGCCTAACGTTGAAATATTGACAAATAATATTGCTACCGATTACGATGAATCACCGATGGAGTATTTGGCAGCGCCAAGAAATCCGTTTCAAACTGCTGGAAGTAAATTACCAATTAGACTGGACGAGTACGAAAAATACGTTAAGATCTTGAGAGATTGGGTAAGGAGGACCAATAATTATTAAATTAATTCAATAAATATTATAAGGATATATCAGTATCAAATTTAATAGTCGTATGACAGACAGTTGACTGAATAATTCGTTCAGAGATATATTCATTTATTTTTTCACCATATGGAAAATTAAGGAATAGCTGTTTTATAAAAAAACGTAGATGGCTGCTGTAATAACTTTTTTTAAATATTGAATTATATTTTAAAATTCAGTAACACAAGTTTTGATTTGATTTTTTTTTGTTTACAGATCATGACAGCTAGAAAACAAAGGCAGAACGAAATAGCTTAAATGGTGCAGTGCAAATTCGTCCTATTATATTTTTAATTATATATGTATTGTTATTCAAATAAATGAACTTTGATTTCATTATTCTAAATAGACTGTACATCCATATAACTTCTGTGGCAATTACATACATATTTATTAAAGAATGAAGTACGTATAAAAGTAGTGTATTTAATATATTATATTCAGTTAATTTGATGGATATTTCATATTTTAAAAATTATAATTAATTTATTTTTGAACCCATGTCTGTATGACAATGTAAACTAAAAATCCAATTCATCAACATTCATTAAAACCTATTTATTATTATTTTTATAATTAATATGGTATGGCCAGTCAAACTCAATTTTAGTAAAATAATCTATACAAAATGTAAATGCCATTGATACAATTAAAAGTAAATTTAATAATACCATTATTGCCAAATTGCAGTTGCGATATTTCATATACAAAATTTTGTAATTTATTATTAATCATGTTTCTATAAAAATTACCTCCAAACAAATATAAATTAGACACAAACGCTTGAACACAATAAAAGGATTCTAAGATTACATGCGTCCTTTTTGAATCTAAAATCAATTTAGTCCATTCGGAATCTGTGTTTTTAATTTTATTCTGAACATTTTAATGCAGTTAAAACAACTTTAGGAACCCAAACCATGAAGTTTTGTTATTTAATAAGTTTTTAGGAGACAAAACAACAAACTAAACCCAAATCCACATTTTTTTTTAATAACAACTTCTCATTTCTATCATGCCACGAACACTGAATTATTTATCAGAGCTGAAAAAAACCTTTTGATCGTTTGGATCTTTGTTAAAATTAATCATAATTAATAAATTAATTATTAAACTTCATTTTCAAAATATTAAACTTTATTTTCAAAATATTGAACTTTATTTTTAAAAAACGAAATTGGCTATATCAGTTACATCGACATTAACGCCACCTAACGGACAGTTTATAAAAACTAATCATGATGTGTTTGCAGTATAAAATTACCTTGTCAGTGAGCTTAACTCTTTGAATATAAAGTGACTGGACGGACTATATAATGTGACCAGAATGGTTGTTGCATATGGCGAACTAGTATAATCGTTTTCACAGTAGCGCAGGGCCATAAAAAGTTATTAATAAGCAATAATAAATAATATATCTTGAATTCATCACTGTTTTATATACACAATGTTTTCAATCTGATTGAAGCAGGTAAAAGGGTAAATAATAAACAAAACTGCGAAAAGCAATAACTTATTTATAGCCCTTTAAATAAAATTAATTTTGTGTAGATATTTCTAATTTTTTCGTCATATACCATATTTTTACAAACATAATTTATTCGCGTGGTAAAATAACAGTTGGAAATAGATAGAAAATCTAAAATGAATCCAGACCCTTTGAATATAAAAGAGAACTGTCTGTTTTATTTACAAATCAAATCTAATTTTAACCTGGTCTACGCCAATGACCAAGCCATCCTTTGATGGTTAACCTTTAAATGTCAGATATATATCGCATTTTTTCTAGAACACCATTCTGTTATCTTCCTTCATTTAGGTTTGATGATACGTCAAAAAATGTCATAAAACAGTTAATATTATCAACTAAATAATTTATTATAGACAAATTAGTTAATTTTGCACATCTAAGTGAACCTTACAAGTCAAAAATTATTGTGTTTGTTATTTTATGTACACAAAATTTACTTATTACTAATATAATATTTTCTAACTTATAAACTAAACTCCTGCCCGCGACATCTACCCAAACTAGGCACATTTAATCGTGACGATATGCTGGTTGCATAACTAAAAGGACTATTTGCGAAAAATCCGCTACAAGATTGATTCAAATTGTTCATACATATATCTTGATGGGCATGGTTGTATTGTGCATAACCATATTTCCACGGCATTACGTACGATGTAATATCAGCGGCGTTGCTTTGTGTAGGCAATAAGGTAGTAGCTTGATGTGGATGATGAGGATACGGAGGAAACAAACTTTTTTCAGCTAACGTTGTTGGAGTCGTTTCCGGTTTCATTGGGATTGACATCGATTGTGTTTTGTTTGGGAGTTTCGTAGGTGTATTTTGAAGCTGTAGGCTGCGTTCGTTGCGACGGAATTTCGCTCGTCTGTTTTGAAACCAAACCTACGAGATGTAAGACATTAATTAATAAAAGTATTATTGTGCCAGGCACGTTGGTGCTTTTTATAACATCAAAGATTATTTTCCTTTGAAGAAACTATAATATATCCTTCGGGAAACCTTACCTGCACTCTAGCCTCACTCAAATTAACCCTGGTCGCTAAATCTTCTCTAACAAACGCATCAGGGTAATGGGTCTTCTCAAAAATTTTTTCTAAAGCTGTTAGTTGTGCTGTGGTGAATGTTGTACGATTCCTTCGAGGCTTCTTACCGTGTTTCACTCCACTTGCGTCTGTAAATTAAAAATCTATCTATTAGAACTACATTTTCGCATAAGACCTTGTTGAAGGCCTGGTATTATAAACATATTTGAAGTTAACTCTAATTTTAACAGTCATGGTTAACTTTAGCCATTGTGTTTATTATAATATAGTGTGTCAGCGCTTGGTTAGTACCATCATCTAACAACAGACGGCGTTATCAACTTCAGTCGTTCATTAATAAATTTCTCGTATATGATACCGCCATCTGTTGTTAGTTGACAGATACTAACCAAGCGCTGACACACTATATTATAATAAACACAATGCTTTAGCTTTAAAATGTCTGTTTTATAAATGCCTCATTTCTAATAATAAAATAAAGGAAAAAAAGAAGAAGGAGTCAAAAAGATAACCTAGAATTTTTCGCTCGGTTTGTTTCTGTACTGTGGTTTGCGCGTCAGTGTTTTTGTCTTGTCTTTGCTAAATATTATCTTCTTAATCGTCGGTTAAAAGTTCCTTAAAAATAACGTGGATATCGTTTGCAAACATTGTTGCAAAAAATAAAACAAACAATAAAATTGAGGTTAATAATACGCTAAATTATTGATAAAAGAACTGTCAAAGTTAACTATAAAATTTTACGTCATTCCATAAGTTAACTTTTAGTTATCTGTCAAAATAGTTTTATAATACCGGTCCTAGATCGCGCAATTGGGAAGTGCTTCTGAAAATGTCATTTAGAATGAAACCATCAAATTTCAAAGTAATTGCATCTAATTCGTTACTGATTTAAATTTCTGTGAGTTTTGTTTAATTGTCCAAAAAAAAACCTATTTTCCGGACTTGTTACGTAAATTACTATTTTCGAACGAACCAAACGATACAAATCCAGGTAAGATTTTGGGGACGCCCGAAACAGGAAAACACCAAAATTCGCACCGTATCATTTTCATATTTAAAATTTTCGCTCCACCAAGTGACAGAAATGATGTATATTACTAAAGCCCAGCAAGTTAACCTCCATTAAATAATATTTGTCTTTTCTTTATGCAGTTCAAAATGTAATAAATAAATGAACAACCGTTTCAAGATTATCTCAAGGTCAACTTTGGTTTTTTTTAAATAGAAACATAGATTTGTTTATTACGGAATCCACTGTATGCTGGATATTCCTATTTTAACAGTCTTCCTTCAGTTATAAGGTGCTGCCCAACTGAGAACGTTTTTAAAAAAATCATTAAAAAAATTCCTAATAAAAGGCGCGTACTACAGCCTACATGAATTTACTGCCGCAGTATAGTTTTATTTTATTTCCAGTATATATTTTATTTATTTGTTGTATTGTATCATATGTCATATATTGTTGTATGTCTGTTCGTAACTTCGTTTTATATTTTATTTATATTAGTTTATTTGTATTTTGCTGTTGCTTATTGTTGTTGGACGTAGTTATGATATTTCTTTGATTCGTCTGTTTGCGGCTATTTTATTAACTGATTTTAGATGTATGACATGTGTTTTTATCTTTGTTTTTGTATTCACTTATTTTCTTTCCGTTGTTTGCAAGCAAGATTCGTTATGTTTTGTAATTCAATTGAATTGACTTGCCAATGTACATTGTTTGTATCTGTAATGGCTAATAAAGATTATTATTATTACAGAAAAAAACAAATATCTTTTGTTAACAAAATTTTTTTATTCCGATTGAAATAATAAAATTTATTTTTTTTTTATATTTATTGGTATGAGGAATTATTAACTTTTATTTCCGAATGACGATCAGTAGGTATGTTCGTTAGTCTGTTATCAATTTTGCTATTTTTAACAAAATATGGAATATCTTTCTATCTCAGAAAAAGTTTTGTTGGTATTACCTGTGGTTTTGCAGATAAAAATGCTAAATATATCGCATGCATTTTATTACTGTGTTGCAAAGAAGTTTACGAGAACGTATTTTACTAAATTCCTGACGAAGACAGGTGGTCTTGTCGAAACGTTGAAACAAAGAAAAAATAAATAATGGCATTTAAATAATTATTTAAATCAAATAATCAGTCGATGATTTTTAAATTGTTGAACCTCAGTTCCAAGAACAAAAAACAACAACAATATTATTAGAAGTACAACTAGTGAGGTATAGTTTTAAAATAGGTATATGTTTACCAAACCGTTACTTAACATACACGAAACCAAAACAACGCATTTATAAGAGAAGTGTTATCCAAACAATTTGTACAAAAAAATGGTAGCAATTTCTCTTAGTCTTTGATCCTCTTGTTGAAGGGTCGTTTGTCAACAAAACCAAAACATAATGTTCTATCCCGACATAAAAAAAAACGAGACGCCATTCGGCCTAGTACATCAGCCAAAATAAAAATAAAACTTAAAAAAAAAATGTGACGAGAGGACAGCTCAAACAAATCTGTAAATCCTTTTCAATATGTGTGAAAAGTTGAGTGAATTTGTTTGAAATGTCGGTTTCCCGTCTTGTAGTAGTTTTTTTTTATACGACTAAAATATATTCTATTTCAACGCAAAATTATTTAACGACATTACTAAATGTCAAAATTACATAGTCGGCATGCATTCTGACGAGTTTGAACAACTGCGTGCAAGTAACGTAAATGCGAAAACAAGAAACGACGTGTACGAGGGTTGCCTTTTATATTTCGGGATTAGAGAACAAAAACAAATACCTATTAATCATCGAAAATCACTTTATTGTTTTTCAAAATATTCCCCATGAAGATCTATACACTTTTACATGCTTTTGAACCAATTGTCGAAGCACTTTTGCCACTTTGATTGAGGTATCTCCAAAACATGCATTCTGAATGCAGCAACCGCTTCTTCAGGTGTCGAAAAACGTTGACCTCTCAGTTTGTTTTTTACGTACGGGAATAAAAAGAAGTCATTCGGTGTCAAGTCAGGACTATACGGCGGATGACTCATCAAATCGATGTTTTGGGTGCCGATGTGGGAGAGCTCGCATGGTCGTGATGAAAAATGATCCGTCTTCGGTTTTCCTAATTTCTTGGAAGACAACTGGCAAACAAATGGTTGTGTACCACTCAGAATTAACTGTTCTGCGTTGTTCTAGTGGTACGGTTGCGCCATGTCCAGTTTTTCCGAAAAAATAGGCAACCATTTGCTTGAAAGTACTTCGTGCGCGAACAACTTTTGTTGGATTTGGCTCATCTTGAAACACCCATACAGTCGACTGCTGGTTACTTTCGGGCTCATACGCGTAAATCCACGATTCATCAACTGTCACGATGTCATAGACGTGTTTTGAAGCACCGCGATCGTATTTTTTGAGCATTTCTTTCGACCAATCGACACGAACCTTTTTTTGAGCGATTGACAAATTGTGTGGGATCAAATGCGAACAAATTTTTTTGACAGTCAAATGTTTATGCAATATTGAATGTATGCTGGTCCCACTAATGCCTACGGTTGTCTCAATGTCTTGATAGGTCACATGACGATCTTGCAATATCATTTCGCGCACAGCATCAATGGTTTTCGGAACAACAACTGATTTTGGACGCCCTTCACGAAATTCGTCTTGGAGTGAACTACGACCACGATTGAATTCACCATACCATCGATAAACACTGGTCCTTGAAGGAGCTTCTTCGTCAAAAATTGAATTAAGTTCATCCATGCACTGTTGTTGAGTTAATCCACGTCGAAAATTGTAAAAAATAATCGCACGAAAATGTTCACGATTTAATTCCATTTTTGGACCGAGATGAATATTTTAAATTACTGTAAACAACTCAAATAGCGCTCGTTTGTCAAAACGTTTTGAGTACGTATAACCTGAAAAATGTCCAACTTTACGATAGAGCTGTCAGTTGCCAGATTGCAACACCAGGGTTGCCAAATCCCGAAATATAAAAGGCAACTCCCGTATAGAGTGAGTTAAAAATGATAAAAAATAACATTTCTTTATTATTTGTAGTTTGGTGGTGGTTTATCTTAGATATTTAATATTATTTCATCCCTTCAAACACTGTTAGTCTGTACATTTTCACAAACAGTACCTATAAGGTCTGCTTAGTTTTGTAAATTGCTGGATTGACCGAGGTGTACCTCATGTATAGCCTGCACGAACCCTTGATTTAAGCCCACTATAGCAGATATAAATATAACAAATTTTACATACTCAATTGGCGACAGTCAGGGATGTGAAGGTCACGGATTTGGGTGTTATACTTGACTGACCACGTCTACGCCAAGGCTGTGCAGCCGGTTGGGCTTATGATTTTATTTCCTATTTATTAGCTTTGTATATGCGTATGTTGAGTACGCTTGTGTTATCTGGTAGAAGGTACAGCGAAGGTTTTTAAAATATCTTTCTTTTGGCTTTGCAAGAGTAAAACATTTACCTTCAGATTAATACCGAGTGCAGCTTTTTAAATAAAAATCAGTAACTTATGCATAATGTAAAATTAAGCTATCCAATTCATAATTAATGAAGTGCCAAATATTCGGTCACTATTGAGAAAGTTATAAGGTACCTATTTCAGCGTAAAGTATATAAATTTAAATAAATACTTTCCGGTATTATAGGTATCACAACATATGTTTTTACGGGTCTATTTGACAAGAAAACGCTGAAACGTTTTAAACGCCATATATCATGTAATTACACGTGATATATGCACGCTATGGTTAACATGAAACGGGGTGCTTTAAAAATAAAATTTCGTTCCAAAAGTCTTTATGTCACAGACATTAAAGGAGTCTAAATTTACTTTCGATGCGGTGTATAGGTCACTTATTTTATATGACGAAAATAATAAATTATTAAGTTTTACTACATAGTTTTTTACAATTAAACAACATTTTACTAAATTAGGTAACCTAATACGGGGTTGAATAGTAATAATTGTATTGCTGGTATTTTTTTAATAACCTCCCAGGAATTGACCATTATAGCTCCATGTCAGTTACAATTTAATAATAAAATAAAACAAAGCAAACAAACCGTCACCTCCACAAATTTATTGTCCAAAAATCACCCTAAGTGCTACATGTTTCGAAAGTGTACACATTTGCATTTGATAAACAAATGTACAAAAATTTAAAATCATGGGCGATTTGCCTCTTTTATTCAAAATTGTTTAACACTGAAAATATATTATTATTTTTTGACTAATTAATGCAACCATTTTTCATTTTTATTGTTTTGGTTTTTTAAATTTTGATCTGATTTTATTAGATAGATAGATAGTTTATTACAATATTCGAAAAATACCGTTTGTCAATAATATAAATACAATACTCGCAAATACAACACAAATCAAATCACATAAAAATATATACGACAATATACAACAATTAGGACAATACTGCACAAGAAAACAACGCAATATTGCCAACAAGAATCAAGAACTCTACAACCAATCACTCAAGAAATTCATCGACAGAGTAAAAACAGTGCTTTAACAAATATGTCTATTTTAGTTTTAAATAATTTGTAGTTAAACGACCGAATCTGCTTCGGTACTTTATTATAAAATTTGTAATTAAGAGAGTTATTTTTAGATTTTGTTAGTCTATATTTTGGAATGATCAACAAATCAGCCGACCGAGTACTGTAGGTATGATAACTAGAGTGAGGCCGCAGTGAATCCCGAATTGAATGGATCTCCAATAAGGTATGATAGATAAAAACACACGGCATTATTATATTAGCTTAGTGCACTGAGTTTTGCCAGCTATATTGTTTTGTTTTATCCTTGACACTGTTTTGTTGATAAGGTTTGTGACTGATGATGAAAGCATCGGCTTTCGAAACATGTATCACTTCGGGTGATTTTTGGAGAATAAATTTGTGGAGGTGACCGTTTTATTTGCTTTGTTTTATTAAATTGCACCCCCCTGAGAGAATGGAATACTTCTTCAAGTTAAATAATAAAATCATTGATTAATCAGCTTGAATCAAATGGTCTACTATTATACTTTCTACTTTGATTAATTAAAGGATAAAAAGACTCAATAACATAACTATGTTTTTATTAATAACGTGATTTATTGATTTATTTGAAGACCTAGCCAGAATTTCTTTAAAATTAAAATTAATCTTAAGAATACCTACTCACCTTCACATTCAGAATCCGAGCACACTCTTTTCTGTCCCAACAAATTACTAACCGAAAACTGCTTACTGTTCACACTATAAAAACTTTTCGCATTGTACTCGATCCCATTCGAATCACCAAATTCTGACACATGTCCATCAAAACCAAACATATTTTTTATTTCTTATTATTTTTTCGGGTCTTTCTTCTGTTATGATTATTTTTTAAACCCCCTTGTACGATACACACATTAAACAAAAAACTATGATCCCGTTCTGTGCTGTTCTTTTCTGTTTTTTTTTCCGTTACGTTACAATATACAGGTCGTAGCTTTTGTTTGGTACCTCGTTACAATCTTGATTTCCTGGTAGATGAACAACGGCGACCCTTATCGAAAAATAAAATCAAATAAGTGAAACTGATACATTTTGGTATTATTGTTTAATGGTATGCATGCTTGTGAGAAAAATTGCGCATTTTGTAGCCTTTGTATGGCGATTAGGGCATCTATCTACGCGACCAAACTAACCAGGAACAAACGAATCCGTAGAGAGGGTAAATCGATCTGTTCATGATGATTCTCGCGTTTCCAATCGTAATGGTACAAGTTCTTTAAATGTGCATATATCAAAATCAAGATGTCTTAAAATGCAGCTTACAAAATCAAATTGCTGCAAGAATTGAAGGCTCGGGATGCCACACATAGACTTCAGTGCGTAAATGAAGAAATTAGGTGTTCTACAACATTTTGTTTTCTGCCGACGACCAAATCCAAAACGAAATCATGAAAGACCCCTTCATTTACTGTATGGGCTGCGATTTCTGCTCGAGGTATAATTGGCCTGCCCTTTTTCTAAGCCGAGAGTGGTCCTGCAGTTACAGTGAGTTCCTTTCTACTGCCAGTTTGTAAAATTTACCTTGACAAACACTAGGAGGGTTACATAAATTTGCCTCCTCGCAGTCCAGATTTGAACCCTATGAATAACTTCTTATGGGGATATGACAAATCTAATGTCTCATAAGTCTAAATTTTGCTCATCTTTAAATGATATTATATTTTAAGCAAATTTCCTGACGTATACGTTTCGAAAGTTGCAAACGAAACAATATAATAAGGACGATGCCAGTACAGTTTTGATATTGGAATCTGTAAATGAAAATCCATTGCTTTCTTTAAGAAACATGGCTAAGAATTTAGAGGTGGTGGGAAAATCTACCATTCAAAAAGTTTTAGAACAAAATCCTTATCCCAACCAAACTTTGACTAATTAGGACCAGTCTTTGTTTTTTGCAATTTATATTTCTAGAGTTGTTTTATTATTTTCGTTTGTATTATTTTATTTAAAAAAAAGTGTTTTTTCTTTAATATAATTTTTTTAAAGTTACATGTGCTTTTGCAATGTAAGGAAATGTTTTTTGACGACTAGTTAGGACCAGTTTTTGTTTTTAGCAATTTATATTTCTAAAGTTGCTTTATTATTTTCGTATTCATTTATTTAGGTGCCAAACATATTATTTATGTTTTTTTTTGTATTATTTTATTTAAAAAATGATTAAAAAACGATTTGAAGGTTAAACTAGTTTTTGGATTATTACATTATCGTATAAATAAATATTCTAGGGACCCATGGTCCGTAAATATGGATATGTAAGGCACCTTCGTGTATAAGGGTTAATAAAAATATTTTTTTTATATTAGTTCTTATTTTTTCGACAAGCAAAATTTTTATCAAGATGTGGATCTTTTAATTTTGAAAAGTTATAGATATCTTTAATTAAGTATATAAAAAATAAAATTCGAAAACTTTTTAATTCAAATCATATTTTAAGTGAGCGAGCGAAGATATGAGACCAGAGAGAGGTAGTTACAATATTTAAAAATATTATCGATATTTTAAAACAGATACTCATGTTTGTGTTTTGTTTTCAATTATTGAAAATATTTGTAAAGAAAACTCCGTTTCATTTGATCCCAATTTTAATTTCATTTCAAATGCTTAATCACGATAAGGTAAGAAGTTTGGTTATGCATTCGACAGCAGTTTGAGAAACATGTCACACACGGGGACGAATTTTAATTCTGAATTATATTGGAATAATAGAAATTGTAACCGTTAGTAATATAGGTCCAAAACGAGGCCACATTTGCGTGTTAAAACTGTTTCTATTTAATCTGTAAATTCGACATGATGTACCTATTTGAAAAACTGACTATTTCCAATGTAAATGCATGAGCCTCAGTTCAAAATTTACCTTTAAAAAGGACTTAAGAAACATATTACTTACCTATTTAAAATTTAATTGATCCTTCTCTAGATTGGCAGGATACACCACTGGCAACTGAGAAGCGAGCATTTATGTATATTAATAATCAAAATAATAATCAACAAAATGTTTCATCACTTGCTATTAATCATCAGATTTATCAAAAATATAAAACAAATCGACGTAATTTAATAAACTTATGTCAAAAAGGTTCAAAGCAACTAATAAAATTACTTAAATTGAAATTAATGTTTTGTTTACCGCAAACTTATAATTTAATTATCTGATGTAGTGTTGTATTAAACTGAAATTTTAATAATTTTCAGGAGTACCACTTGCAGTGGAATATGCCTTAAATGGGCGGAGTTATATGAAAATTTTTGGAATATACCCCACCAACTTTACTTAACCACATAAATTGTGACATTTAATTAACAAAAAAATATAGTAGGCGTGGTTTGAGTGAGGATCACTGTGTCTGATCACTATATGTGCGGTCTATTAGATAGAGATGTTTTAAATTTTAGAGAAGCGCTCAACGGCCTACTATGCTTATGGCAGCGACCGTCATGCGGAACATTGAAGTATGTAGTTTTTATTAATGCCCAAATCCATAGGAAATTTGTTTTGACAGCAGAGTTTTGACAAATTTTGTTGATTTTCGATGAATAGCTTTTAAAACTTACTAATAATGCTCAAAGAAGAAAACACTTCTTGGTTCAATGCTATAGAATCAGTGACAGATCAATTAATATCGTAATTAGTGTCTGTTAAGCCTCTATAATTTCAAATTGTATTTATTACAAATAGTTTTTAATTAAATTAAATTTTCAAACGAGAAAAAAAAGATAAAATTGAAAATATAGGCAGACGGCTTTCAAAATTCACTGTCTCATTCATCTTCTCTTTCAGAACAATGTAGTTATAGACTGAAGTTGGAGGAGCTACTACTTTAAACGGATTTAATTATATTTTTATGTCAACAGTCATTTCTCAATTATTTGCCTGTCCTTGCATTTTAGGACTGATCTAACAGCCTTAATAGTACTATCAATTTTGACATTTTTCTTAGTCCGATATCAGATAATAGTAACAAGCTTCTTACTTACAATTTTCATTAATAATAATATGTACTTAGTCTAAGTATAATATAAGGAATATAAAGAATTTCTTTCTACTAAGGTAAGATTTAAACATAAAAGTCTCCTGAACTAAGTTATACAAGCATTGGTGCTTTCCTTTTAGTTATATGATATGATGTATCTCAGCTGATGATGACCCTTGCTAGGGCCGAAATATGCTTTATTGAATATAATGACTAGAGGATAACCTAAGTGGATGGGACAGCGTTTCATTTCCCAATAACGTATAATGTTTAAATAATATTTAATTAGAGTATATCAGTAAATATTGCTAGTTGATAAACAGATCATTTATCCTCAATTTTCGTAATTAAGAAGAGTCTATTTCATAGTTTTAATTGATATTATGACTATGATGTTAATTAGAGTTACTAATTTATTTTGTGGAGATTCGACTTTCATTTAAACATTAAAATTGCAACTCCACTTAAGAATGGACTATTTTTTCAAATTACTAATTTATAATTAATAATTTTTGGAAAATTATTTTATTATAACTATGCAGGCCACTAGTTGTGGATTTTGTTATTAAATTTATTTGGTGGAGATTTTACTTTTATTTTTTATCACTGTTAATATTTTTATATAGTAGGCCTAGAATTTGTGTGGCGCCCTAAAAGGCAAGTAGAATTATTAGCTACTTAATTAGATATAATAACTGTTGACGTTTTTAGCATATCCGGGTGCTGTTTTAAATAAAATTCGTCAAAAAAAAAAAAAAAAGAATTAGTTCCTATAACACACCCTTTTTAATTATGTGTTGAGTTCGGCTCCGATTTTTAAAACCGATAACTTACATAAGTTTTATTGTTTAGTATATACCTAATAGACATTTAAATTTGGAAAACTTATTGCGTTAAAATTCCTTTACGCCTTGCCTCGTATAAACTGAAATCTTGTCTCACTAAACAAAATCTACGGAAATCTATCGGCGTTGGCGTCTTGTTGTCCTGTGCCACATATATTTTCCAGAGACGGCAGGCGTCAACTCATCATCAAGCCATGCCAAAAGTTTTTTACAACCACTGATGCGTTGAAAATACACTCCTTTTCAAAAAGTCCGCTACGATAGAATTACATATTATATCCTATATCATGACTACGTTGATACAACTACTACAGAGGATGTGTCGTTCTCTTTCGGTATTTGAATAAAGCTATGGATCGTCACATGACACCCAAGATGATCCACATGCATGTGTTTCCAATATTGTAATGGTGAAATGGTTTTAAGCTCAAGTCTTCCATGCTAACGTAACGCGTAAGTATCAAATTAATTATATTATGTCCTGTATATCGAAGTTGAGATAAGTTACTTTTTACCAATTATGTTACAAATGCTGCAAAGTCGATCTAAGATAAAACGCGAGCATAGTATAATATTGATAATTTTGCCGTAAAAATAAAAAAAAAGTAGGTCTCGCCCTAACATTGTCTTTTATTTTTGAAAATATACTCCAGAGTCTTCAGTAGAAGTACTTTAAAGTTTTGTCTTTTCAATTTGAGACCAAAATTTTTTCATGTGCAGACAGAATCCGAAGGGCTTTTGATACATTAACTTTAACTAGTGCCAAGGTTACTGAAGATACTCCACCAGCATGAAATTGACAATACGTTTTGTACCCAAAACTATTTTAAATTTTTGAACTCTTTTTTAAACCCCTTGCCTACGCACAATGTTTCCTGAAACTTAATCAGCGCCTAGACATATCCTGTAGTGTTTTTGTGCCAAATTTTGTAAAATATGTTAATTGGTTTTTGAGTTATCGTGGATACTGACATTTTTTTAAAGCTACTCATTTACATATAGAAGCCAAATGGAAGTACTATACTTTACTTGAATGTGACATTAAAAAGTCGGTGATTCTCATCAAGGAATCAGTTCGGAATCAAAGATAGAAGTATCTGTGATCGTCATATAGAGTAGAATGGATCTTTATAGAAACATTTGAGGAAAAACTCGACGTTTCGAAACGGACCACCAACGAAAACGATAAAGTAATCGTTTGTGATAGATTCCCGTGAGGTATTGAATGAATAGTGTATAAAACGTACCGTATAACTTTAATAACATAATATCATATCCCGTCTCATTCCTTTAGTATCCTTATGAGAGAACTAATGTAACTTGTATCTGATGATACAAAAAAAAATGACGTGTAAACATTAATTTTTTAGAAAATAATTGGAACAATATCACGCGAATATTCGCCGGTATAGTAATTAAAATCAAGCATTTTTTGAAATAAAAAAATAATAAAAACAAATAGAGAAACTGTTTAATCAACTTATAATCTTAGCAGAGTCAGATGCCATGCGGACATTCTGAAGTTTTTCAATGAAGGTGTATCTAGTGGTATATTTTGTCTCTATTTTTTCAAGTATTTATTTTAAGATGGCAAAACGAAAATGAAGATATAAAACGCTACCAAGAGACAAGATAAATGGTGCTTTGAAACAAGATGAACTACTTAGATGATTGCTGGAAATTACTGTGTTATTCACGTGTAAACAAATTAACCGAACTAAAATGGAACAAAAAAACCTACAAGGTGTCTTAAATTTAGTTTACCAAAAACGCAATAAATCTTTATTTTTCATAAAGTACTTCTTATTATACAATTAATTGCCAGTGGTTTTCTTTTTAAGAAACTTCTTAGTTTGGTTTGGGTTTCTTTTGGTTTGGTTTTTTTTGGTTTGGTTTTTTTGGTTTGGTTTTTTTGGTTTTGGTTGGTTTTTAAGTACAGGGTAGGGTTTTTGTTGGTTTTTAAGTACAGGGTAGGGTTGGGTTGGGTTGGGTTGGTTTGGGTTATTTTTGGTTTGGTTTGGGTTTTTTTTGGTTTGGTTTGGGTTTCTTTTGGTTTGGTTTTTTTTGGTTTTGGTTGGTTTTTAAGTACAGGGTAGGGTTTTTGTTGGTTTTTAAGTACAGGGTAGGGTTTTGGTTGGTTTGGGTTGGGTTGGGTTTTTTTTTGGTTTGGTTTGGGTTTTTTTTGGTTTGGTTTGGGTTTCTTTTGGTTTGGTTTTTTTTGGTTTGGTTTTTTTGGTTTTGGTTTGGGTTGGGTTGGGTTGGGTACTGTATGGGTCCTAATGTGATTGGATTTGAAATAACCTCAGTAACATCCACTTAATTTCAAAATATTTCAAAAAATTCTCTTGATCTGAAGACAAACGCTCGACAATTCCGTTTCCACTTAATTTCAGAGTCGGCCTCAGAAAAGTTGTTTGCGAATGCGATTCAGAACTATAAATAATCGTAATTGGTCAGCGAATGAAAGAGGAAACGTTCAATTTATTGCAGCTATGGTTGTAAGTTAATTTAGGCATTGAGTTCTTCAAAGCATGCAGTTTCTTGAGCTTAAAGTATTGAGATAAGTTATTGTAAACACTGTAGATGTTGTTTGAGTGCGTGGGCGTTGGCTTGTAAACTTTAGATCACGGTGTGGTATCTTACTTCGACATCGACTGCGAGTAAATTCTGTCTCATCGAATATGGATTCAAAGATTTTAAATTGGTGTACGATGTTATTGGACCTTCATTCATGAACTTCAGATCTATAGGTAGGTTATAGACAATCATTTGAAATATCTATTACTGTATAGCTCGTGGTTCAGTAACCACCCTTTATAAGGGTTAAAAATTTACTACTGTTTTTTTTTTTATAATAACCTGTAATTATTATATTTGACCAAATATAGTTACGTATACACGGTGATTCACGGGCAGCGGTAGGTTAGACGTTTTTGGAAAAAAATGCATAGGATTATTTTGAAAATTTGGTTACTTAACTACTACTATTAGTGTGCCAATTTTTTTCAATAGTTTATTATATTTTACGATTTTCTAATCAATTTAGCGTACTTTTTCCTCACCTTTCCCTATACCCATCTTCAACGATTTTTGAGAAAGTAATTTATGAAAAATGTAAATTTTGATTCGTCGCTACAAAATCTCTTTGACCGCCCTGTAACTTGCTGAGCCAATCTGTTAAACGTATGTGAATTGTGTAAGATTTTGTTGAATCACTGCCAAAACTTCATGATTTTCCCAGTGGCAGAATAAGACAGCTGGGGGCTCTCGCTCTAGGTTTCATTTAAAAAAAAAAACTCACATTTTACGGCTATATACATAAATACAAACACTAAATAAACTTTATTTCTAAAACAAAATTAACAAACAGTGCACAAATAAAGAAAAACTAAATCGGGAAACAGAAAACAAATACTTAAACTGATAAACTAAAAAAAAGTACACAGTACACGTATGGTATAGGATAAGTGTATGGTACGTATGTACCGGGTGTCTTCCATTTTGGGTACTTTTGCGGTTTTCGCAAGATGCCGTTAACAACACTTTCAAAGCCCTTTAACTTGTTAAGATACAGGGCTAAATTGAAATTTTCAGGCACCCCTCGTATTTCAACTATCAGATAACTTAGATGTGTCGATCTCCTGAGTAGTTAGATTTTTTTTTTTTGAAAATGGACTAAAACAGCCTTACTTCCTTGCTCGTTCGTACGATTTACAACATAACTTTTCTCGCTTTTTTATTCGTAACACACCGTGTATATTGACATAAAATAAAAATGTCACAATATGGCACGTGTACTACAGACTTGTAAACACGTGATATTGTAAACCATATTTCACCAACAACCTTAGTCCACATCGAGGAGCGTTTTATATAAATTAATTATATACATATGTCGGTACATATGAAAAACAACATAATTATCGATATAGATTAGAATATGCAGTGAGTACTTTGGCTATTAATATTACATTTGTCAATCGATAGGGTTAATATAGAAGAGTTGAAAATCACCCCCGTGAATTTTACCAGTTTTGACCTTATTCTCCTCATTATATTGACTAAAACGAAGGGATGATAATTAATTATGTAACGTTTTTGAAATAAGAAATATGCATGGACTGCTTGTCTAAAAAATATACCTAATTATTAAATAATTTGTTTGATATTCGAGCCAATATATGGGGTTAAGTTACAATATATTTATGTTGGACCATCCAAAAATTAATTAAATGATAGGATAATGAACCATAAGAAAGAAAGAGATATCATCATTCTCCCAATAAACACACGTACGTAAAAAAAACCTTTAAATATACTAATAACGTTTTATTAAAATCGTGTTATTATTACGTAGAATCTACTCAAAAATGTCGCGGTATTAAACGTTACATACAACGTGTCAAGAAAAACGTTTTATATTGGTGAATAAATAACAACTTTGTGTGGTGTTCAAAACACGTCAAAACTACGTTGATAATAATATTTTTAAAACGTTTCCAGAATACGTCGAATACACGTAGAAAATATACGATACATACACGAATTGTTAGACATTTATTTTTAAACAACGTTTCTAAAAAAACATTGAATAAACGTGTACTTGTATTTTTAAAACAATACATTTATTAACGTAATATTGCCGTATATTGTAAGGATTATTTAAAGTTTGTTTAGTGCAGCATGTAAAAGTTGAATAAATCGTTTAAAAAATCAGGTTAGTAATTATTTTTCAGGTAAATGCTCGCAAACGTCAACTTTAATTTTTAGATGCAGTTATATACATGAAAGTTTAAATATATAAACCCGTATTGATAAACGTCAAACATGCGATCCGCTTAGTACGTTATTTTGACATAAAGATAATGACTGTTATATTTTCGTCAGGAAAATACGACAATAAGACGTTTTTATTTCTATTACTTAAGATTAATTTATTATGCGTTGGTTTTAACGTATAAAAAACGTTAATTTTATTCGACCTATTAATATACTATTAAAACGTTAAAAAAACGTATTGTAATATAATAAATTTAACATCCAAAACAACGTCATATTAACCTAAAAGTTTTCTTAAGTTAGATTTTGGCCAGAAATGTTCGTATAAAAAACGTTGATTTAAAACGGTGTTATTTTGTACCAAAATAAAACCGTTATTTTTTAAACGTACACGCTTAATCAACCAATGACACGTTGATTTTACGTTTAAAAAACGTATGTGTGTTTATGGGCTACCACTGGAAATAATTTTGATTTCGATAACTCAGAGATATTCAAACAAGAATTTAACTATTGGGTCTGCCAGATAACTTTTTTTTTTTGAAAATGCTATAAAAGAAAAACTGCTGAATATTTTCTCAAATTTCTTTTTTTATTTGAAAGTACAATTCTTCCGGTTAATAATTACACATAATTTCATTCAAATGGCTGCCTCGGCTGGCCATGCAGTAGCCTACACGATCGGTCCAATTTTTAAGCACATTATCGATTGTGTGCAGCTGTATTTCACCAATGGCTTCACGAATATTGTCCTTTAAAGCGTCAATTGTCTCTGGCTTGTCGGCGTAACACTTATCTTTGACGGCACCCCACAAATAATAGTCCAACGGTGTCAAATCGCAGCTCCGAAGTGGCCAAACGACATCAGCTCTGCGGCTGATAATGCGATCTTCAAAAACAGGGCGCAAAACATCGAGTGTAGCTTCGGCTGTGTGGCACGTAGCGCCGTCCTGTTGAAACGAAATGTTGCCAATATCCTCCTCTTCAATTTTTGTGACCAAAAATTTGTTCAACATGGCCCGATAACGATCGCCATTGACTGTAACGGCCACTCCTTGCTCATTTTCGAAGAAAAATGGCCCAATTATGCCTCCGGACCAAAATCCGCACCAAACAGTGACTCGTTTTGGGTGCATCGGCTTTTCAATGTATGGGTGCGGGTTTTCTGTGCCCCAAATGCGACAATTTTGCGTGTTTATATACCCGCCAAGATCAAAATGAGCTTCATCTGAAAAGATGATTTTTTTGGCAAAATCGGCATCTTCTGTAAGTCGATCGCAGGCCCACTGAGCGAAGCGAAAACGCATTGGATGGTCAGTTGGCTTCAACTCCTGAACCAATTGGACTTTGTATGGCGTCATACTGTGGCGTGGCGTCATAATTCGTCTCAATGATGTCTCCGAAATGTTCAATTGTTGAGACCGACGGTGAATTGATGTTGATGGCGCTTCACGCACACTTTCTGCCACAGCAGCAATATTCTCGGGTGTACGCACTGTTTTTGGCTTTTCACGCTTTGGTTTCTCGATGAGGATGCCAGTTTCTTTCACTTTTTTCACGAGATAACGAACATACGGAGCTGACGGTGCTTGTCTTCTTCCAAAATCCGTACGCAATTTTCGCACACATTCTGCAACATTACGATGATTTTGAAAGTAATGTCGCAATATTTCCCAGCGTTGTTCAAGCGTATACACAACCATATTCGTTCAGCGGAAGGATAAAACTAATTATCTGTCAAATCAGACATGAGCTAAGTGTTTACCCTTCACGAAATAAGCACTAGTAAAAAAAAAAAACGTTAGATGGCGGACCCGATATAAGAAACGCTTGTTCAAGGAAATGGTTTAAGTATATTATAGTGCTGCATCTTACCGAATATATTCACACTACATTTCTTTCGATTAAACCTTCATTCCTTTATTTAAAAGACGATTAGGTACAATTCTTATTATTTTCATTTTCACTTAATCGAGGCATTATGACAATACGGAATCAAAAGCAACACGTCATGAATTAACCCTTTCTGTGAATTTTGTCAGTCATAATATTTTTAAAATAACGCTCACACATAATAATACAAGAATCAAGTAGACGATTTATGTAAAATAATTCTCCTATTTATCATTATTTACCCTGTATGTTAACTAAAGCAAAAATTGTTCTATAATGTGAGACCCAGCTAGTTACGCTCCGCTAAATGGAATATTAATTTATTATAAAATAAAAACCATGTGTATGAACATTATACTACTCCATATTAATTGAATTATATTGTTCGGTCAAGCGATGATTTAATTTTTATTTTATTTTTGTATGTTATGAATTATATCTACCTACTTTGTGGTTAACTCTTTTAAAATATTTTTTCAAGAAACCAAACTCCAATTGTCGGAGGTCAATCATAAGGAATCAAATCACAAAAGAAAAAAATATTAAAGGACTGAATCCAGCCGCATGTGTGCTGCTTTTATTATTTTTGATGTTTTGGGAGGTTCCTTTCTTTTTTTTTGTTTTGTTTTTCATATTTTTCTATACAGAAAACAACCGTTGGAATATTTTGAATAGCGTCTCTGAAATTTTAAATACCAATTATTTATTTTCTTCGTTATACAGCATTAGGGCATATTTTTATGGTAACGCTACAACATACTATTAATTACATTACTGTGTCCTATCTGACAAAATTTTAGTTTTTGTGTTAAATATATATTTTTGATGCAGACAAGGGTTTTCCCACTCATGAACGTCTTAACTACATCGCAAAGAACTTGTATCTGACACTCAGATTCGTCCTATCTACAAAAAACAACATGATTGCTAAGAAAGCTTGTCCTATCTTAATTTACTAAGTAAATTTGTCCTAACTGCGCAGATCGGTTTTTAGTAGATTTTTAAAAAAATCTAACTATTCAGGAGATCGACACAACCGAAATTTTGAAAAATTTTTATGCAGTACTTCATTTTATGACCCCTGGATCCTAAAAATGACCTCAGTTCAAAAGTTTATATATCTATATCTATATATATATATATATGGGATATAGAAACTTTGCGTCACGTTCTAGGCCGCATTTTTTGACCAATCGAAACAAAATTTGGTTAAAAAATCGGATAGGTCATGGAATCGCGTGAGTTCGTTGGCGATTGAAATCGGAGAGCTAATTTCAGAATGGCGGCCTGTCAAAGTTTTAAAAAAATCATATTTTTTTAGTTGTTAATAGAAAATACCGATGTTACATATCAAATGATAGAGCACTTAAATCTCTACAATATTTATTTGGAGAGTTTTTTCATCGCTGGCATATTTAAGTAAATGTAAGTCAATATAAAGTAACAAAAAATAAAAAAAAATATCATCACCCGCTATACCTGTAATTATTTTGACAAATAAACACCTGTGAAATAACAATAAGACCGTACTTACGTATGTATTATAGTATAATGGGTATTTCAGTTAAAATAACTGTCAATATGACACTTTGGTTATATTTGGCGAATGTCAGAATATTCCATTATTTGTTTATTAATAGTGGGTGTTAGTGGTAGACTAAGTATAAATAAAAAATACATAAATCAAAAATCTACTTTTCCGACTGGCTGCCATCGGGATTTTTTTTGGTTTTGTAAAGTTTACTGGTATCAAATAAAATTACAAAGCACAATAATGTTCTGTGTCAGATATTATTATTTCTGCAGACTTACAAAAAGTTATAATGCTACCGCGTGCCAAAATGTTCAAAAAAATAATTTTTGTATCTCAAATAATTGCGTTTAACGAAAGTTTTGTTCTACAAATCCTTTGGCAGTGACCACGCATTTTTTATAAAATTTTATAAAGACTTAGGGACGTTGAATATCTAGTTGGATAATTGGTCTGCCCAGAATGAAAACTGGACCCTATTTTCTTTTTTATTTACATAATAAATTGCAGTAAAATAAATCTGACAAGTAAATATTTGGTCAGCCGATCATTTCAACCAAAAAGTATAAATGGTCATGAAAAGAGTCAAGAACTTTTTAATTTTAAAGATCTTTGTTGCAACTGCCAATGGTGGTAAGACTGGACCATGGACATTAGGCAGTTCAACAATTGGGAAATGATTTCAGTTCCAAATTTAAATTAAAAGAAAAAGTAAGATTTGGTGCATTTTCTGAAGAATCAGCTTTGGCTTTCAATACAATGCGACGTTTGAACATAAAACGTTAAAACCCTTAATTTCCTTAATAACAAAACCATATAGAAAATGGTGTTCTCAAAAGCATCCTGAAAGAACACACCCTAAAGGGACAGATTAAAGTTGTAAAAATGCATTAATGTCGACTTTAAAGCCCATAATCTCAGATCTCAATAAACGACGATTGGCTGTATCAGTATATTAATATGAAAGCTACTTATGATCAGCCTAAACAGTTTTTCTTTAGCGCATTTATTTTTGAGGGACTATCAAAATACCGACTAAAACAGGGTTGTAGTGTCCCCGTATATTATTGAGTTATACCTCCAGATTCGGGGAACATTTTAAACTAAAACTAACTCGGAGATTTAATTAGGAAATATATATTTTATGAAAGATCGTTACAAATGATACTTGTTATTACAAAAGCCAAAATGGTTCTCTTCTTAATTATTCTTAAAACTAGATTAGGTAAACTGTGATGACACAGCCAGACTACATAATTTATTGGAAATATTATCTAATAATGTTTATAATATTTTCTATAAATATAAAAATATACAGGGTAAGACATATTGCACTACATGGCCGTTCATTGAAAAAAATAAAACTTTGATATGTATCTTTTTTTAGGACCACCCTGTATACTTGAAGTGTCTGTTCAAATGTAGCCGTATTCGATCTACATACGACCTTATTGAAGAAATAATCAAATTTGCTATAGTTTTAATACAGTAAGCAGACAACAACATATAATATACAGGGTGATTGCTGGTCGATGGTATATACATTAGAAGTTTTAGGTCAACCTAATCTATCAGTCTGTAATATTGTAATATTTGCACGGAAGAATTCTGCAAAAATTGAAAAATTCCGAGTTCTGCAAAAAAAGTTAGAAATATAAAAAAATATTTTGTATGGCCCTTCTAGGCTTTCGTACTTTACTATTTTTAAATTAGTTTAAAAACGGACGTGGCGACTTATTTTAGTACTTGGTAAAGTTCACCATTTAGACAACAAATAAATAAAAAAATTAAGATATTCTACAAAATTTTTGTACAGAAATAAACTAAAATATCCACTAATTAAGTCACTTTGTGCTACCACTAATAGCTAACGAAGTCAGACTTAATGGTGCTTAACAAAAATGTTATATGCACCATTTACGAATACAAGAGTTTTAATTTTCCGTTCTTCCTTGAAATCTATATCGTCTCTTTAACAGTCACGCCTGTAGTACAAGGACAAAATACGGGTTTGTGACGACATCTCTCATAACGTGTAATCACAAATGAATCATTTGCTCCTCAGAAAAACTAAATAGACCGCTCTGTCTGATATCCAAATTGTCTTCCGCGGTTTCGGGAATGAGCTTGGAGTGCCTCTTTCATATTAAACATTCCTGTGAAGGTGCCCACAAATGATTCCACAAAGAAGTTTGTCGGTCCATCTCTTGCTAACTTGTTTTTTTGATTCAAGAAGGTTCAGAGAAATGTGCAACTCATTTTGCTCAAGAAATCTGAGTTTAACGGATTGATTGGGACACACTGTATAATTTTGTATGTTAAAACCACAAACGCTAGGCTTATGCTTCTTTTATTTAGGTAAAAAATACGAGAAGCACCATAAATTCTGTAATACATTCGTTTTGTCAATTACAAAGTACACAGAGATATATTTCTTATGTTGGGGGAATATAAATTAAATATCAGATGGCTTGATGTTCAAGATGTAGTTATCAATGGATTCTATGCGCTTTGAAGTTACACTTATATGTACTTTTTATGTCTTGTGTACCAAATAGAAACAGCTGCCGAGTATAGTACACCGTTATCACCTGCTACATTTTGTCAGTTTTTAAGATTTGATTTCTCATTTTTTTTTATCATAAACTTATCTACATTTCTCTGTTTCCGATTTTTAAAATCTCTGCCGATTACAAAAATAATTAATTTAATTTCAGGAGTAAATGAAACAGACTATTATAACGCCACGTGAGATAATGGCAATGTCAAGGCACATCCGAAAAATCTGCAATACGTGCTTAAAGCATTAGTCAGTAATATAATCACATACAAACTTTAGATAGATATGGGGAACAAATTTCTTTCCAAAAACTTAATGACCAAATTTTGAACAAACCTATAAGGGTGGGTACCCTATAATGAAGACGTTTTTGACGTTAGGCACAGTCACTTCCTTTGAACAAAAATCAGTCAGCTGAGACAATTTCAAACGCAATAATAGGGAAGTTGCACGAAGAAAAAAAAAAGATGAAATAAGGACGAGCGTTCATTTCTTTTCAGATTTATCGACACAATAGATTCTTTTTGGGGTAGAATAGACGTTTATAAAAGTAGAATAGAGCATATAGAGCTACTACAGTATGTAATAAAACAAAAATAAATAATGGTACGTGTGGACAGCTTTCACGCAAGTTTCTGTTGGTTTTTAAGGAGGACAGATGTTTATCTTGCAATTGTGAGAAAGATAATTCGGTTTGAATAATAATTTCGTGCGAAATTACCATGAAAATGCCCGTCCGATAAATCTCCTGTTTAGTTATTCAGTGTATTACATTTGGAAAATGTTTTAAAATGCATAGTTTCGAGAAGTTAGGGATATACTTAATATCTTTAAGGCATCGGTGATACTTGTGTGACAAAACTTTGACGGAATCACCAAGGTCGCAGATTATTTATCGGGAATTTTTTTCTTTTTCATGGCCTCGATTGCTAGAAGAAAAACTAAGAATTCAAATTTAAAATATTAATGTTTACTTTAAAAGAACTCAAGGTTACATCTTATTTGATTTATTTTGTAAAAAAACTCAATTTGATGCCAAAAGTTCACCAACTTATCATTTTTAGTTGTTGTCTGAGCTGTTTTTCAGTTTTACACATAAAATCTTCAGGAAGCAGTTGATGCACTATCTGCAATTGGTATTGATACAACAGCTGTTTACGAAGAACTGTGTGAACTACCGTTTTCGACGTATGGAATTGTGCTGCTATTGTCGAGTGCTCGTTGAAGCATATTTTACTCTAATTGCTGCGTACACAGTCTTCGACAGGCATCAATACTTAAGTACCTGTTTTTCCAAAATTCCCTAAAATTTTGAAGGATACGATTAGGAAATCTTTCCTGGTACCTTCCAAAGCATGGCAAGACGCAAAACCATACATCAGAAGCATCTCAGCATATTCAGACAAAGTGATTTCCATTTTGTGAAATAATTAACAGATTTTAATTTTTATTTCGTACTATGCATCATAGATATAGGTTTTTTTTCTCTGCCGATTCAGTGTATTTTTTTCCCAGATAACGATTCATTTTATACAATTTTTAATGATTTTGATCCAGTTAAGAACATGTAAGCTCCCTATTTATAGCAATAAAGCTACCAAATTTCAAAGAAATCAGATATTTGCCTTAATAGAAATAATATATTATCACTGATACGCTCTGTACTACATCGGACTTAATTAAATAGCATCATGTCTATAAAAATGTTGGCAAAATATTTTTGCACGTAAAAGTTTTGCGATCTGAAATGTGATAAATAGAAAGTGTATATTATTAGCTATTGTCCTCTACGTATGGACGGGAGAGCCACTATTGTAACTGATTATGCGGGTATTTTCATAAAGAAATAAAAAGAAATGTTAGTAATACATAATGGTATAATAGAAGGCACGCTTTTCTAATCGTTAGCTGTTGAAATTGTAGTACCACTAACCACTATTAACATTTAGATGCCAATGCGGTATAAATAATGAATTTATTCTGGAAAAAAATATCCCCTATCATATAATAATAAATTGCGACGTGTGCGGGACATCTGATGGAAACCACAACGGACATCGGTAAACGGTATTAATTTCAACCTATTTTTCTAGTTTCCTAAGCTTTAGTAATAATAATAATAACAGCATGATTTCGCCATACCAAAGACGTCAAGATCATAGAAAAGAATGGGTAAACAGTTGTTAAAGTAGCCGGGTTGCCCGGCTATGTTGGCCCAGTATTTTTTGTGTTTTTCCAGGATCCATTCTACTCTTAGTTCTTCGTCCTGGTCCTGGTGTGTCTTTGGCCTCTTCATAGAAAATAGGTCAGTAATAAAAAATGTTCGTATATGTTACCCCCCATGTGGCACATCATTGTACTCAGAACGACAGCAGCAATGCGAAAATAGGGGTTGCAATTTGAAAAAAATGCACAAAATTGTTAAACATAACTCAAAATTTACGTGATTCGGCTGTTCTATTAAAAATGTGCTATTTTGAAAATAACCGCCCGTTTTGTTACTTTAGGGACAGCCTGTATAGTGTATTACCTATCTAATTTTACTTTGAATTGACATAAAAATATTATGAGATGCAAAATAATGGAGGATTTAATTTTCCCGTAATTTATAGCATACGTATAGTTTTACCACGCAGACGATATAAATTTTAATTTAACTGCTTCTGTCTGACAATTCCAGATTTCAAATGTAGGATACGTAAGTTTACTAAATTTACCTCAAAAATAAATATCTACGTAAAATAATGACATAATGATTGTAAAACTTTGTGGAGATTTTATATTTTGTTTGAATAAGATAAATAAATAATACGATTACTACTTTTGCAAACTTGCCAGCTAATTTAAAGGCTCCTTAAATAATAGATGCATGTAAACCAAATTCAACTAGTAGGTCTTGATGATAAATGATAATCTGACTGATCTTGACCAAAGTAACGCCAAAAGGCAAACAAAAAAAACATATCGTTTTATAGTTAGAAATAATACCAGAAACTTTAATAAAGTTAGTTCCTTGATGGTTCTATACAATGCTTACATTCGTTCTAAGCTTGAGTATGGTTCATTGGCTTGGTATCCCTTTTATAATTCGCATAAAACTACAGTTGAAAAAATCCAACGTAGATTCTTGAAATTCTTAATGTTTAAAGAGGAAGGAATTTTCCTGAAAGGGGTATCGACTATATCATACTCCTAAATCGATTTAATTTACAAAGCTTGGACACAAGAAGAATTTTAAATTCTATTGTATTCTCAATTATATAAGCTTCTGCATGGTAAAATAGATTGTCCTGATATGCTTAAATAAGTAAATCTTAGTGTTCCATGAAGACTTTTCACATTGACAGAGCAAGGACGAATGTGCTTCTACGTTCTCCTATCAATTTAATAGGTTTCTTCGGGTTTGGAAATTAGAACCGTTGTAGGACAGTTCTCGGACTGTTTGAGAACTGCGCCGAACTGGTTTCGCCTTGGATAAAATTCTCGGACCGTTCTATTACTGTTCAAAATTGTGAAAAACCCGAACGCTTCATCTTCATCTATACCAAACATAAATAATATACAGGGTGGCCCATTAGTGTTTGGGCGGAACATATCTCAAGATTTATAAGCGATAGACAAAACAATTCTCTACAAAACTTTTAGGCACTGAAGAGATGTACAAGCCTAAAGTGTTTTCAATTATACAGGGTAGTTTACAAACGCGCAGCAGGTCATACTTGCTTTTTCTTAAAGCGACACCCTGTATATTTTAACAAAAATTAATGGCGCTCTAAAGACAAGAACAATGGCTTAAGGGTTGATAAGCCTAGGTCCAGTAGTTTTTAAAATATTTGTAAATAATGGTTAATTTTGACATAAATTTAAGGTGTTGTGGTTACTACGGAAACAAAATAGTTACATACCAATTTTTAATGTCAGATCCATTTGAATTCCCTTCTTTTCTTCGTTTTACTGGATTTTATTGACCTCTAAGTTGTAATTTTTCAGGGTGGTCACATTATCTAAATTGTATTTTTATGGGAAAATCTTAAATGGGACACCCTATATATCTGCTTAAATTCGAGAAGTTCCTTTCCCATACTTTTTATAAAAAATAATTGAAACAAAAAAAAATAAAAGTTTCAATTTTTTGTAATTTTAATTATTTTTTTTTCTATTTAAAACCAAAAAGTTAAATTACAGTTTGCAAATAGACGCTCTATTGTTTTTAATTATTTCCGAATCTGCTCTAGAAAGAGCCTGTCTTTGTATGACATTACTTCATCAGAAAGCCTTTGAGGTTGTTCTCTTGACCATTCTTCAGCTAGTCTTGTTATGTTTGTGCACAAACATAACATGATAAAGGCTGATTCCAGTTTAGTTGATCGGTGCAGTAGATAACGTTAGCAGCACATATTTTCCTCTGAGCCATTCAACCCTTCAGCACGTTTAACTTCTACCTTGGGTTTGAGGAACTAGCCGGTCCCTTCTTACTTCTCTCACCAGCAAGTGGTCCAACCTCACGTATAATTCTTTTATGCGGATCCCAACCTGAAACCAAAATAATCCTGTTGGAGTTGTTGTGTCGAACTCCTGCGTCGACTGAGGTGCGCGGGGTCGGCAAGCCCGAAGATGTTGCCACTTCTACCCAGCACATCCCCTTTGCATATTATGTATTATTATTTTATTTATTTAATAAACAAACTTATAAAAGCTATAGAAAAATTTAACCAAAATCCCGCAGCTTGATGTGAGTTTATCCGGTTTGCCGCGAAATTATTTTCACTTTATTAAACTCTATTGTCTGCAAAAACAAGGAAGAGCAGAAAATTTCCGGTGAGAAAATCAAAACAAAAACAAAATTATGTTAATTTACCTTGTCAGAAAATAAAGGACACAGTTTACATACCCTTTTACTATTGTGGTAATGAGGGATGATCTCCAGGTAAGTGCACCTTTCTCCTATTAATCTTTTAACACAACCCCTTTTTAGGATGATTATTTAAGATGAAGTTTTTTATGTGATGTGTCTCAATTTTTTTCTGGCTCATAAAAAATGTCCTATCTAGGACTCCTGGGTATAACGAATGTTCACAATAAAAAAATTATATAACAGACAGAATAAATCTACTGTCTTTAGAGGGAAGGGGTGCAGGGACTTTGGTGTAATTGCGTTCAATTTTTAATGATGGGGTATTTTGACTATGCTCATGGGATAAATAACTTATGACCTAAGGCACTAGTTATCAGGTGTTTGGGTTCATGCCGTGACAGGGCGGTCTATTTTGAGTATAGACATTTTTTTACTGTAACTCTTTGGGGTTTCATTTAGACTTTTTGGGAGCGAAAAATTATTTTAATTTTTAATATATGCACGGTACTAATTTATCAACGGTTTCATTAATGTTTTACATTAAAGTAATATATTTATGCATTTAAAATTACAATAAATTAAAATTTGATAATTTATGAATTTTCCATTTTTTTGAATACCTATGTTGATATTAAACAAATGTGATGTTGTAGCTCATTCAAGGTCAACTGATCATTGAAGTGGTTCAGCTTTACTTGTACCACTATAATAAGATTTTTCCATATTTTGTGTGCATCTTTCTGCCCAAGGTTGCCAAAATCTCAACGTCGCGCCGACCAGTGATGGTTGGTGGCGTAGTTCTAAATATCGATAAGGAAGAATGTGATCACGTCTCCCTTAGATGGCGTAAAGCTACGTGGGACAATAAAGTGGCACTATTTTTCTTTTTTTATAATACCTAGCAACAATAACACACAACTGTATGAGAAATCAGGGGAAGTTCACCATAATGGTGCTCTACCACTTAAACCTGCTATTTTATCTTACATAAACATTTAAAAAACAATTCTAGCAATTTTCACAGTAATAAGCACTACACATATTCTTGAGGCCTAGCAATATTCACACACTAATTCAAAATAAAAAAAAAACACAGAATCAGATAACTTTATCAATAACATCATCAATAACAATAAACAATCGTATAATTGTTATATTTTGATATCTAGCACAGAACAAAAGCAACTATAATAAGAATGACAAAGTTGGAATCTATAACTCTTATTAGAATATAATACAGTAATTTGCTAAAGGTTTTTTGGCGTCATTGATAGAACGTGTGATTTGCATGCGGAAGGTTTTGGGTTCGAATCCCAGCTCGCGCAATACTTTTTTTTCTTCTAATTTTTGAAGAAAGTAGTTGTTACGTTAGTTTATTGGAAATAATAAAAATAATACAATTATTAAAATTGTTTCGTTACGCAGGTCATATATTTTTGAATATATTATTATATCTTGTCGGGATTTTTTTTTTAATTTAGACACGATACCTATTATCTTTTAATAATATACCTACTTAAAGTTTTAAAATTATCTTCTCTTTGCGTAGATGGGATATCTTCTGGATTCCTTAGGATTGTCCGTTTTTATTTTCATACCCTCCGAGTTGCTTCTGACACCAATATCTAAAAAGTTATCACTTTTTCCGATCTATTTCTTCAATAACCTGCAATTCTAGTTTACATGCTATAAAAGAAATGGAAACACACATATATCAACGATATGGCACGAGACATAACCATTATATTTGAAAAAAGATGCATACCTTAACCTTGTACCAGTAAGAATACTTCAAAAATCTCTCCCTTTTAGAAGACACATATAGCAACAAGATATTGCATGAGAAATGAAGCAGATGCAACATACCCTACCACACAATGAGTTAGACTGAGCGAAGAATATGTCGAAATAAAAACACGATTGTGTTTACTATATACCTACCTGGTCAGGTAGGGTTCTCAAAAGTGGTTACTTCATTCGCATTGTCGATAGCTAGGCGGCAAGAGCAAGTTCTAACCTCTACTCTAGTTCGGTGATTTTGGCGGTCTAGTGCGCAATGCGTGTTTAAAGAGACGTTTTTGTTTGTATTATTTTTTTTATATTAGTGACTTCGTATGTGATATGTTGTCTGTGACAGCTTTGACAAAATACTGATTTTTATTTGGATTTTGTTTATTATTATTGGTAAGTTTTTGTTTTGTAAATGATGTAATTATAAATATCAAATCCACTATAGCCTCCGCATAGAGCCTTGTGGAATACCTACTGATTTTAAAGATTTTTTGATTAGTTTTGTAAGAGGTTTTGATTTATATAAAACTAATTATATATTATACTGATATGTTGAGGGAATATAAAAATCTGTACCTAGGTAAAACATGACTTGATATTTTTTATGGTCACCCTTAAATCGGTTTTGTTCTTTTCTTTTGTATTTTTTTTTGACAAAAAAAAACCTGCTTCTTGTGGAGTAGCTATCAAGAAATCGTTAAAATTAGTGCATTATTATTTTACCTAGTTTTATACAGTGTGTCCCATAAGAAAATTGATGTAAATGGTTTATGAATTGAGAGCTCCCTGGTACAAACATCTAAATATATATTAGAGATTTCCGAAATACGGATCCACCTAACCCAATCCAAATGACTTTAACTATGAAAGATGTTGCTTGCGAATAACTTTTAAAATAAACAAGAATTTTTAAGATTATGTTAAAGATATAGTAGAAAAATTAATAGATATACATATTGAAGATATTTAGCTTTCTAATAAAGAATAGTTATTTTTTAGAGTTCCCACATGTTATAACCGTTTCAAAAGGTTAAAGAAACCTCTTTTAATCGACATAATAAAAGTTTATTCCTAAACGGGACAGCAACTTTTTGTATACCTACTTTTGTTGAAACCTGTTTGTATAGCCGAAAGTGAACGTTATAGACATAGCGTATATTTTAGGTATTATACAATAAAATTGGTGGGATATTATCAAAATTTAAGATGTTCTACACTGTAATCTTATCTAAACCAATAGTGTTTATATTCCAGGTATATCGAATTTATTAGTGGCACTCTGCAAAGTCAATCCATGTGGTGCTAATAAGTGGTGCTATATTCTCTAAAATAAATAGTAATGTGTGGGTGGCACTGGACAATCGCTACTAAACCAAGCAAAGTTTCTAAGATCCATTTTTATCTAATTAAAGCTACACGTCTTACAAGTTCACTATATACTTCAATTATTCATTTAAAATATGTTGACAGACTATTTCGTCGCCGCCTCAAAGTTGTTTCGTTCTTATGCCAACGCTTTTTCCAATTCTCGAAACACTCTGAACAGTCCTCTTTCCGAATGGCCTTCGACCTTCTTCGATTCGGCTTGTATCTCCTCAATAGAGTCAAAACAGTGTGTCCGGAACGATCTTTCCATTTTATTGAATTGCCAGAATTCACACGGTGCTAAATCAGGTGACTACGTGGTTTTGGGACCATTGATGGTTTCGGGGTCGTAAGCTTAAATCTAAGTCTAATCTGTAGTAATTATGCGTTTCATCTTATCCTGATAGACTGAAAATATTGTTTCACAGATATAGTAACACAACGCTCGCTTTCGAAAAAAATTGAGCGTTTTTGGCACCAAACGAGATTTCGGCAGACTCAAATTGTCTCTCAAAATTATTTCAGAAATACCAACAACGTCTCTAATCGTCAATCGACCATTTTGGAGCACCAAATCCTTGATTGGCCTAATAATCGATATGGAAATACAGTTTGCTAACGAAAAGTTTTCCAAAATTTTATTAATGCTGTGTACTAAGGACCAGTTTTGTCGTAAAACCTTTAAGTTTTTCGAGAAAAATTAAGTATGCCTTTTTGATGTAGAAAACTTTATTTTATCAAATTTTTGTCACAAATGGAATAAAAGTCACAAGAAAAAAAAGTTAGGTTATAATTAAGGCAAGGCTCCCCCCGTTTACCCGCCTATGGTCATCCTTTTTAATTCAATTTCATGTCACTTTACGACATTTAACTAGGTGAATAAATATGTTGCATTTGATAAATTCGTCTTTACTAGTTTCGAAAATATTTCAAAAAAATCATCCTCAGGCAGTCATCTTTAACACCCTGTATCTTTGTAAATACAATTTAGGTTTTTTTCATGATTAGACGTCCACAATTCGCTCACAAATTTTGACCACCTATTTTAGAACCACCTTGTATGTCGGAACCGATGAACCCTTGCGCAGTTAAAATTTAACAGTATCGTTTATATTTCAATAAAATATAAGAATAATTTTATGTCTTAAAGAACAAATGTTAAGACACCCTTTTTTATTACGTCTGTGAGAGTCGCTAACAAATTTCAGCATAAATTTTCCAGTAGTCCGGCACGTGTTTAATTTTTTTACATAACGGTCTAGTATCTCCCACATGTCATCGAGACACAAGTTTTTCTTAAACGAATAAATATTAACATATCACCCTTTAAAACAAAACGTATAGTATAGTTTAACCTTAATATAAAATAAAACTTTGCATAAATTTGAATATAGTTTATTATTTCGTGTGTATAGCTACGGACAATTTGATAAATGTCAAAATAAGTGTTATTTAAAAAAATAACAAAATTTAGAGTATACAGGGTGTCCCAAACCGAAAACCAGACAGGATGGAAAAGAAGTAATCAGGATGTCCATGACCTACTTTTGGATATAACTAACCATAAGCCATTTTTTCAAAAATCATCCAAATTTACTGAATCTTCCTTATATAGTATAACAAATATCAAAAAATGCTAAAGGAACTTTTGATATTTACCATTTAATATGCACGTGAAGCAATTATTCTTTCAAATAGTCCTATTTAGTGTAAATACTGTTATTTTTATCGCTAGAATACCTAACTGGACGGCACCTATAGTTTAACCCAACTAAGGTCATCATTTTCCTAGAACTTGAAGCGGCTAAGTGACCTGTAACCTGTGACCATATTGGTGTCTCTGGGGATGTTGAATCTTAGCCAGTCTTCTAACGATATCTGTTAGGTATACTCAAAATTACTAAGCAGTAACATCTTCCTGTAATGTATCGCCTGTTAATGGTGAGGCTAATATAATTGTAACAATTACAATTTTAGAGTGCTTAACATTATTGTTGTTTATGAAAATTGAAATGAGAATCGTTTTGAATGTTGCTCATGATTTAGCATCTACTGACATAAGCAATTTATTTTAAAAATAAAAATACATTGTACTGTAAAAATAAAATAAACATCTTTAAAACTTCAAATAGATTATGATTGGCGGAACAGTTCTCGTTAATACGCCTTTATTTCATTAGGTTTCAAAACTACTGAATACACAATAAACTTGTCCATAAAGCTTCTCTACACACTAACGCCCTATTAGACACGAGTCATTAAATTTCAAATATCTTCAACCCACACCAATAAAAGAAAAACACTAAATTGGTATTTTATACAAAGTGTTTAAAATTGTATTTTTATAGAGCAGGTGAACTTTTATTTTCGGTAATATAATCCACCTGTTATGATGAAAGGTCGTTTAGAATACCTCTATCATGTTTTTTAAATTTTTTACGACACATTAATTAGTACTAGAAAATGTGTTAGTTATAAATTGCTCTCTTAAATACTATATTCGCGACTTTAAGATAAAAGTTCCTCATTTTTAGATATGGGCTATTTTTTTTTCTATGTTTAAATTAATTTGGAATCCACCTAGAGGGTTGCTAAACCTCTCCCTTATTTGTTGTTTGCCCCGGAAACCATCCCTTGACCATGTTCTTGCTTACTTCTGTTCCTGTGGTCATCTATTATATGCCTGTCCCTCGTTGACCTAAAAACACTCTGGAACAAAGCATGTAAATTTATTTATCTTGAAAAATAAAAACAATGTCTTAATAGTGAATACTGGTGATTCTTTCATCAGATTCGAGCATCAGTTGATTTGTATGTGTCTCTGCCATTGCTAAGACCTTCTGAACCCTCCTCTACTACTACTACTTTTATATGGTCTTATATTATTAGTTTTAACGATATTAGACCTAACTAGTTCCGTGAGGAACTAATTATAAGTATAAATATAATTAAATTTTTCCATTGCACGTTTGTTGGATGTAGATCCTTGTACTTATGGCAATATCTATTTGATTTTTCCAATTTTAGTAACACTATTCTGTGTGCATACCAATTTTCCTATCACAGCTTAAACGAAACGAAATCTTGTGCTTTTGACCTTGGCAAACCCATAAAAGCCATGGTGCAAAGTTCGGTGAATCAGGCGGATTATCCAACTCTGGATTGTCTTAAGAGACAATGCGTTTTTAATGGAAATCACGTGCAAATTGCAGCTTTTTGGAGACGAACCTATTGATTCATTTTTAAAATTTGTTTTACAAATTCTTTTTTCATTGCTACAGGTCAATTTCAATTAACCTTTCATATGGAAAGATGACCCTAGTGTAAATTATTTTCAACGTCTTTACGATCATTTTAAAAACCCGGTCACTCAAAAACTTGCGCATATGAGTTTCATAAAAATTAACTTTCAGTTGCCATTGTCCAAGTTTAATATGAAATTTCACGACAATTCTTGTTCTCTCAAAAAAATTACATTGCCAGATTACATTATTCAAGGATATAGGGAGCATAACATTCGATACACAAGACTGCATGCTCCAAAGCTCTCGGTTTTCAGCTTTAGCGCCTGCGGACTTACGTAAAAATCACTAGCCTCGTTATTTTATATCCATAACTTGATAATTCTAAACGAATCATCGAGATGATTTTTTCTATATATTTTTAATATGTAAATCTATTAATTAACAACTAATTAATTCCGTAATATACCTACATACAAATTTTTTACAGCCTCTGTTAAAGTTAGACTCAACGGGAGTATATTAAAAACTCGTTTTAATAAAGGTTTTTTTTTACGTTATCATCATAGGTACAATAATAACATCTTTTGATATAGTTTGCAACAATTTCATACAACTCCAAATGTTTGTGTATAGAACGTGCAAATGGTCCATAAATACAATAGATTTGAATTACTGAATGATTTAGACATATTATCGTATGTTTTACAATGAAATAATGTAAGTATTGTTATAATAAAATAGCAAAAAAATTGCTAAATCATGTTAATATCATATATTACATTTTCACCCCTCCGGAATATTTACCCTGAAGTACCTATCATCAGAATGTACTACTGGCCTATATATCAATATTGCCATTGTTATAAGTATTGTTTATCTGTAAATTCTATTGAATAACGGTATTTTCGACTGTATTTTCGTGATACATCGAACTCATCAGTCTTTCGTAGCTGACTATGTAATTGAACAAAAGTAGAACATGCGCAGTTAGCAAAATATGAACTTTGGTCCCAAAAATGCTATAAACCTTTAGATACTTATATCAGTTTTTTAAAATTACACGTTTAATACTTTGTGAAGAAAACGAATACAAGAAGGAATAAACTGAACTGAAATTAACATATCCTAGGAACATCCTTGTGTCGCCCCAAAACTTTCCCGACAAAAAATAATATAATCAAAAATATATGACCTGCATAACGAAACAGAATTTTAATTATTATTATAATTGTATTATTTTCATTATTTCCAATAAACTTACGTAACAAACTAACTTTACAATTTGATTATTTTTGGGTATAGGTCAGTAAAAAAAAAACACTTTCGTTCTCTTGTCGACGTTACGACTTTTATAAAGTCATCTTCAGGACACTACAAAACAAAATCACAACAGTTATATATATAACACATTATAAGATGAAAATTATAAATAATTTACAACATATAGGAAAAAATTATACAATAAAAAAACACAAAAACAAACGATTTAAAAACATATTTTTCTCTTTAATGATCTCATCTTTAATTAAAAAAGCAGGTAAAATCCCAAAGGACATTTACATAAAAATAGTTTAAAAACGGGGTTTTCCATTTAAAATTTTTTATTCGCTATGTTGAAAATTATTTTGGAAAAACGATTTATTTGCAAAAGAATTTTTTTTTAACTATTTTTATGTAAATGTCCTTTGGGATTTTAATTTTCGACACGAAAAACACACTTTTCTTGTGAGTAAGAATTACCTGGTTACCCAAAAATAATCAATTCTAACTACTTTATTCAAAAATTGACGTCAGTGACGCCAAAAACCTTTTATCAAATTACTTTATTATATTTATTATATTCTAATAAGAGTTATAGGTTCCAACTACCTAACTGGTGAAATCTTAAACGCAATTTTCTCAAGAATTTTTAAAAATGCTTTGAAATGATCTATCTCTCGACCTTTACTATTGCTATGCTATTTGAAAAAAATAATAGGGGCATCCTAGGACTCTCCATACACCATTTAGCTCAATTGGTTAAAGCGTTTAGGTGCTATCGTGGACGAATCTGGAAATGGTCTTATTCGTCACAATACTCTCTGTGCGGGAAAGTAAAATGTGAAAAACTTTACACTTTAATTTTTGCCATAATTTCGGACGCCACTGGCAAATAGACATTTTTAACTTAACTATTATAATAAGTATCTAATTTTTACCCATTTTAATTACCATAATTCTCAAGTGTACTTTATCCATCGCGCCATATGCCCTATATAGTATAACTATCCACCCCTTTTGCATAAAATATAAAATAGAATTGATTGACGTTTGTTCATGCATATGTGCAAAATGCTAAACAGCTTGGTCAGTTAAAAAATAATACAGTTTTACACACTTAATTGAACTTTACACCCCGTTTGATATTCAACAAAAAAAAATCACACTTTATTGTAACCCACTAACAATTTTTAGATTCTATGAAAGTCAATTGTAGATTATCATTTAAATTGTCATTCATTTACAGTTAAATGCATTAATGATATACGTTGGCGTTTTTAACATTAGTATTAGGGGGAGGACTCTTTTAAAAAGTGATTTTGAAAATCACCAAGTCATTGTCGGACGTTAACTGACCTAACAATGATATTATTTTAGTTATTAAGCTCACGTGTTGTAAAACCATTCATTATGGCAGAAATAGCACTGCTCTTGAGTTGGCTCAAAAAGAAGTTTTGCAAATGCTGCAACAGCCTATCACCGGGCATTTTTGAATCTCTCAATTTTGAAAAAATAAAATAATAACTTAGATTTGTTTTGAGAATTTGTTGGTGTCATTTAAAGCGATTTTTCTTTGGCCTTCTACCAATTTATAGGTAAACTAATTACAACAGTTTCCTAATTCCAAAGATCTTCTACTTCTTGTATTTTTGGACCAGAGCCTAAAGGCAAGGTCAAAGAATTATTGATTTAAAAATTGATCTCTATTTTACAAAAAAAAAAAAATATTCATTCGGAGAGACAGATGAAAAAACCTCAAGAGTAGGCTTGATTCTTATTATTGTTATCAAATAATGAATGAGACACATGGTTTATAAATTTGTAGTTCCCGTTGATGGTTTGATTCTCATCTACCTTTTTTGAGTTGTTTCTACAAATCGCCAAAGTAAATATTCGTATAATGCCAAAACCCATCATACCAATTTTGTGTGTTTAAAAATCAATCACTATCTATAACGGTTATTATAAAATCGTTACAATTTTTTCGTGGGAAGCCGCCAAATAAAATGGTCCCAAATTGTGTACACCGAAAATTTACGAAAAATATTCATAATACCTTTTTTCTTCATTCTTATAAGGTACATACGTACAACACAACAGTGAAAGCATGTATTGTGTTATTTAAAATTAGATCAACTATTGTATTATCGCGTCCCCAATAAGGGTCTTAAAGGAAAGGTTATGATTCCAGATCCCTTACCTCAAGTTATCACCTGGCACAACTTGCCGTGTATATACACAGGGCCGTACTTACTTAGTTGGCCATTCAAAAAATTAGTTCTACTTATAGCAGAAAGAAACATTAAGATATTTAAATAATTTGTCGAGTTTTTGTTTAAATAAATTTTATTATGAATAAATAAATAAAAACATAGTGATTCAAATGTTTTCAACACCATTTTCCAGGATTAATTTTGAAATTTACCAATAAATCAGGGGTTATTCACGCTTCTTAACAGATGAATTTTTGGGCAAACTGTTATTTTTAATAGCCAAGTATCCATAAAGAAATCACGTTTTCTATCGGCTTATAACTTACCAAAACCAGCAGCCGTGCAATGTTTTATATTTTGTACATGCAGGGAAATCTCTGTGCGTCTACGTATATCAATAATTTACATTCCAAAGACCCTGTATAAATTCTGATTTTTTTTTATTATTATAAATTATTCCATAAAATTAATTATGCAAAATATTGACTTATATCCTAAATCTTGTTTATCATTCTCAAATCTTTCTATTAAAATACTGAAACCGGTCCTGTACTTAACCCTCGTTTGAACTACATATACCTATAATACGGAAGCAAAATAGCGTGAGGCTGCAAAGATCCACACGCAGACATTCAAGAATTGCATCTGCAGAAAATAAAAAAGAAGGCAATATATATAAAAGGAGACATTTTGGTATACATAAAAAAAATAATGCATTGCTGTTTTTTTAATAATATATTGAACAACGTTTATAACGTATTATTTGTGACAATTTATGATGATTTAGAAAAAAAAAGACAAAAAAAGTGAGGACGCAACGGTCTACTGTGGCAAAACTATTCAGATTTTCCAAATTCTTTCAACGTCTGATTTTGCAGACCTATTAGGACTACATTCAAAAATAGGTGCCATTTATACAGGGTGTTACATTATCCCGTAGCACGTTTTTTTTTAAATCTAAGACCCTAGATATTATTTTGGCTTTCGATTCAGATATCTTATTAAATGTTTTTGATATTAGGTTTGTTTGCTCTAAAGTGCATAGTTACCTAGATATTAATTTTAAATGTCAAAAAACATGCCTCATTGTAAGCCATTTTTTATAGTTACGCCAATGCGGTTTGCAAATGGTAAGTATTTCATAAGATGTACAACATCCTGTAGTAAAATAATCCATTACACATTGGTTCGAAAAGCTACCCATTATACAGGGTGATGACATTTTGCAAACCCATAAAAATCTTGGTTTTTTCAAATAACACACCCTATATATTATCTCACTATTACACAGCCAACATTTTAACGGTTCAAAAAATACCATAAAAGATATTGCTTTGATAACAATTTTTTTTAGAAAAATTGGTATAAACACACTTACATGCTACTTTTACGTATTGTAGCAAACTTTCACCATGCATGCTGTTATTTAAATGTTTAGCTATTATATTTGAACTAGGGTGCAAAATCAGATTAGAGCCCGTTATAAAATGATGTTTGTTGTCCCAACAATACACAATGTTAATACAAAACAATCCTTTTCGGTATTTAAAATATCATAGCGTACCATTTTGCAGCTCTCAAACCCCGAGATAACCATCGAAAAAGTAAAAATTGCCAGTTACGTTTAATATTATTTAAATTTAATTTGCATAAACGTACACTATTGTGCCTCAACTTCCGGGTAAACGTAAAGGCTACTTAGGACATTTTACACATTGTAAACCGTTGTTACTAATTTAAAATTCAAATAATTTTTTTTTTGATAAATTATTTATTTATTATGGTCACTTAAATTTAGGGTTGCCTAGATTTTTGTTTATTGTAGTGCAAGTTATAGGGGTGGTTTAGGACACCTGTATTTTTTGTCATGAAATGTTCAGCTGTCACATAAATTAGCCATTAACTTAGATGATAAATAATTTAGGTACTTCACTTTTGTTTTATACTAAATTTGCTTATGGGGGAGTGTAAACATACAGGGTGGTTCCCGGTGCAAAGTTTCAGAGCATTCTAAACATGTCTCAAAACTTTTTGAAATCAGAACAAAAATGTTAAAAACCAGGACGGTATCTGTAAGATAAAATAAAGTTAATGATGATCTATATATAAAACGAAAATTCATATAGGATTTCTAAAAATTGCTTAAATGCTATCAGTTGATTTGCTACCCAAGTTTAAGAATAAGCAAGTAAGAACAGTGAAAAAAAATCCTTACAAGTGGAGTGTTTAAATAAACTAAAACAAATAAAACCTTTAGACCATTTAATCAAAAATAAAACAACCATCCATCTTGGTTGGTTTGGCTTAGGTCGAAAATAGTTTCCTCATTTGTGTTATTTTTGATTAATTGTTGTGTGAGGCTAACTTTGACATTTCTATTTGTTTTATTTTATATTTTATTATAAAAAAAAAATCATTCAGATCAAGCCACATGAAACTTGGATGTGCGGCGTTACATAATCTTAGAATGCAACAATATTTAAAAGGTATAAATAAACAACTTTGATGAGCTTTGATTCTATAATATACAGTGTGTGCACGGATAGAGTTTGGAAGGGGTGAAACTTTTTTATTTGTCGATTTAGAAGAAAAAGTCATTCTTTATAAAAACGTCTGCTTGTGTCGAAACTACAATTTCAAATACCAAATTTACGATTACTATACAGGGTATATCAAAAATAACATTTTTAATGATTTTTGATTTGATTTTTTTGTTTTATTTTATGAAAATATTTTCAAAACCGTGGTTTATTACACCAATTGTGCAAGAAACACTAATAAACTTTTTTCTCAAAGTGGTTAATTTCATAGCTACTATTAAAATAATAAAATTAAAGTCCCAAAATCTAGTCAGTTCTATTTTTGAGCCAAAGCCCTACAATCGTAGTCAAGACTTAATATGTATATTTCGTTACGAATTACCCTGTGGAATTGTATATTTTTTATTTTACAGGTCTGACAAAAAATGTTGAAGTGGACAGTTTTACCTCGACGAGACTCCGCTAATCATTGCCCTCTACCTCTCAAAATGGCAACTACGGACGTTGAAACTCCAACTACACGTAAACAGAAACGACGCCGCTCAAATGCGTCACGACGTTCCAGCATCCATAAGCATAGTGACGAAAATAAAGAAAACCAAAATCAGCAATTCACTTCAACACCAATTAAATCAACGGAAAATCAGATATATACTCAGTTTGACGCATTGAGAGACGTAAGCAATTTAACTCCAACTAACGATAAATTCTGTGGTAGGACTGATCGCATCTTGTCAGGAAAAAAGTGCAAAAGTGAACCGAAGCGACGGTTAGCGACTAGTCCAAAGTTTGAATTCAAAAAGAAGAAAACTTGCATAGAAAAACATTTAAATACTCGACATAGCAGTGAAAGCAACTATTTCCAACCATTTGAAGCTGTCGATTCACATATAGAAAGTATCGTGGCGGAGAATCCATGTAGTTGCAAAAAAACCATACGACAAATCAGTGATGACAATTCCCCGCCGCCTAATAAAAAAGTCAAAATCGAAGAGTTCTTTGAGAAAATGTCACCGCATTTACCTGGCTTACGGATAACTCAAAAAAATTCAGAACTCTTATTTCCAAATACCATTAGTGCGTCCCCGTTAGTCAAAAAATTAATTAATCTTAGATTTAATAATCCTGAAATGGATCCTAACAATTCTTCGTATATAAATAACTTATCTCTAGATAAGATCGTGGATGCGATTGTAGATAAATCAACGACAATTGAAGATGTGAAAAATTCTTCCTTAAACACTAGTCTTATTGTTAATTTTCACCATGAAGAATTTAGTGACAAACCGCACGTTTCGAATGCTACATCAGACAACACATCTTCACCAGATTCTGGGTTTAAAAGTAGCAGTACCGTAAACTCACATCAAATCGATGAAAATTATAAATGTAGATGTAGTAGCGATTTAAACACTCTACCTCTCGATAAAACTGTGATACCGACAAATGTAACCTTCAATGAACGATATATCGATGAAGTGTGGTCGCGCAAGCGACCATCTACAAGTCCTTTGGCAATTGATGACAACGCTTATTGCACATTAAAACGTCAGAAATGTATTCGGAAACGGAAGTACTCATACCTACAAAATTTCTCACCATTCTGGTCGAACAGTAAGAAGTTTGCAACGATCTCCGATGAGGATTCTTTCAATAATACGGTGCTACCAAAAGGAGATATTGAAAACACTCCATTGCGCGGATGCTATTTGGAGAATAAAGAAATTCTGAAAGGTAATGCGTATCTAGCGAATACACCAAATAAGAGTAGCACAGGTATTAGAAGATGTCTTTTGTTTGAATCACCAAAAACCAATGATTCTGGAAGTTTCTCGGAGTGCGATAGCATGTTAGGGAAGAGTATAGTAGATGTTCGAGGATCCATGGATTTGAAGATCTATATTGATGATAATGTTCTTGTTGTAGATGGTAAGTAGTTTTAACGAGAGTATTACACAACATGCTGAATAAATAAATTATATAATTTCAGTTTTACGCTGTAACGACTTGTATCGACCAAATGGGGCTCAGATCAACGCTTACGTGAAGGTAAGTACCAATAAACAATTTAATTTGGATTCAACTAAATAATTAAAAATATAACATATTAATAATTTACGTTTATAACATAATAATTTCTCAACACACAATAAAACTTAAACCCCAATAATTAAATTGATTCGTTCAACATATGGCAAGCAAAGCTGTAAATGTAGTACCTACAGGGGCGTGTAAACAGCCCCCGCATACCCAGCAGTACGATTGAGGTCGATGTTAAGAAAGCCTTTTAGAAGCGTTTCTCAACGTGTGTATTTTGAATATTTTGCATTGATTTTTACGGAGGTGTAACAAGATATTTAAAATTTCTAGATCGTAGGAACTTCTTATAACTCACTCTATCTCGAACACAATTTCGGGGAACTACCGAACTATAATAATCATTATTGTATTGTTCACTTTTAAATCCGCTTATTTATTATTATAGTTTCTAAACTTTTCTTAAGTTCATCAGAAGAACAATTGTGCACAGTAATATTATACGAGGTGTCCATAAAGTAACGGATTGAGCGATTATTTTCAAAATGGTACATTTTTAAACGTTATTTTATGGACACCGTGTATAATGATGTATTAGTGACAAGGGATCATAATAACTTGCGGAAGAGGCCCGTAAAAATGTTGCACGAATGCGTAAATCAAGTAGAACAACAATTTTTTGAGGTTTGCGTGTCTACTAGAAATTATAAATTAATTTAAAGCGTGAAATCCCTATTTTATTTTGTGTTGTATAGTTTATTTGATACGAAACTAAATTTAATAGGAAACTAAAACATTTATTTTACGAAAGATAGAAAAGAAATTAAATAACTGTTTAGTGTACTGCGTGATCATTTATAAACGCACACCCCTTTAACTTGGGACGCCCTGTACAAGATTGTTTATTTAAAAATGATTTTTTCAAATGAAGAACGGCAAAATATGTTGTTATTGTTTGCAAAAAATAATTATAACAACATCCAGAAAGACAGTATCCATCCGGAAATTAAACAAAGTCCCTTGTGTAGGTAAAACCTGTCATTTTGTCCGCTATGTCACGAAATTATTTTTCAATTTCCCGAATTTTTAATAAACTCTAAAGGAATAGATTCGAAAAATGCATTGAAGCAAACTGAGACAGATTCGAACATCTTTTGTAGATAATTTGTTTTTTTTTATCTTAGTTTTGTGTAAATCATTTAGTTTTTGTTTTGTTTAAAATATATTTAATTTTTCAGAAAGCTTTGTTTTATTGCGAATTCTTAATGAACAGTTTTATAATGAAATATTATACACAGGGTGTGCATTTAAAAATTTAATATGCTGTAAAATATAGTTTACATTAAGACCTAAAACATTTGCATATAACAATTTCTTCTACAGGGTGAAACAACAAATTTAAAGGGGGTATGCGTTTCTAAAAGATCATCCTGTACCTATATACATATAAAATTCTACACACGTTTACAAATATTTTTCTGATATTCGATATACAAAGTTTTCGATATACCTATTTAATAAAATAGTCCTTATACTTTCTACCAGGACTCTCGATAAAACAGTCGCGTCCCAATAGATCATATAAATAAAATTGTACATTATATATTACGAGCCCTAAATCATCTATTTTATATTATATTATTACATAATAGGTTGCGATCACGGATCAGTTCAGTGGAAGCAAACGAACTATTATAAGAAATACAATTTTGCAAAGAACCATAGTGCACGCAGATTCGACCAGACCGACATTCAATCACTCGTTCAATTTTCCAGTTGATATAAGTAAACGTATACTGATTGAAGTGTGGCATAGAGACAGAATATTGAGGTGAGTGGAAATTGTTTATATATTTTTTGCTAAGATATTATTCGCATTTCTTGAGCGCATATAGTACAAGCTTTGCAGTATACAATGTTGTGCTTAAAATCTCATTTTAGATGGGACGTATTTGGAACAATTCATCATGCTCAATTAAATTTTTCTACCGATATTGTTAGCAGAGCGTAGTTGAACAATCTCATGAAGTAAAATAATGGTTTAACTTTTAAGAACTCTTTATACGTTTTTATTCAGAATTTGACAACTATCACAACTATTTTCGTAAGCTTTTTGGCTTTTTTCGTTTCTGCAGCTGCACACGGCTTTAACGATAAGTTAATTTCTGCTAAATTTCGTTGATTTACATCTTCATCAAAACATTTAGGTTCAATACAGTGCCACAAACCTGCGTCTATTAAGTAGTTCTTCATCCAACACTTCCATTCAGTTTAGGGAAAATTAAACGTAATTTCTATTACTTATCATTTTCTTTAGATTAACAATAATTATTTGCTTTAAATATAAATATTTACTAAATCCAATTTTAAATAAATTTAGCCACCAAAAGAGAAACAAACTGAGGCCGTGCCTGCGCTGAAACCTCACACACAAAATAACTTGCGCATTATAACGTCAAAACCGAGTCACAGATCGATTTTCACAAACCGCTTTCCCTTACAAAACAAAATTACCTCACATTTTCTAACTGTATAATATTCTCCCAAAGTTTTCACAGTGTATTTAAATAAAAACCGTAGATCTATAGCTATATAACATAAAAACTAACGAACACAGGTTAGAAAAGCTTTAACTGTATTTTAATATACTTAAATATCTGTGTGACGTGGAAACTTTAACGTTTTCCCTTCCGGTTTACCCTATCTGACCTATACATACACTTACTTACCTATTACTAGATTACCATGGTATAGGTATGGTTTTTTCGTTACACACGGCATTTCCAGGCTTAAACGGAACGTAATAGGCCGTGAAATGATTGGCCATTTTGCTGTTTACTATATCGTGTCGTTGCTGTGATTAATATTCTTATAATAGGTAATAGTAGTAATAATTAAATCGTGTGTTGTAATTATTAGTGTTTCGGGTTTAATTTCGCTAAAATTGAGTTTATATTTCGTAATGCGGTGCATCGTTAGTCATTTTGAATTGTGCATTAATTTTAATTTGCTGTGAAATATTTGTTAAACGTAAGTAACTGAAAATTTTAATCCATTCCTTTATTGGCATTATTTTTCTTAAGGTTAGCGAAAATTTACTTCTAGAAAAAACACGAACAACTTACGATAATTTACAGAGTATATATACTTATAAACTATTCAATTTTTGGATAGGTAGGTATACTGCGTGCATTTTAAATTTCCAATTACACTCGTTTTGAAATATTTTAACATAACTTCTGTACGGGGTGTCTACAAAAATTAATAAACAAAATACGCATGAGCGCCATATAATAGTTAACGGCATTTTTAAATGTTTAACAGCACGATTTTTAGGAATTCTTCTGAGTGAAACGTAAAAATATTAACAACTTTTACATTTTCAGGATATCCTTCTACAATGTTAATACATTTTAAGATTTTTAGGCACGACAGAATCTAATAAATAGAACAACTTTTGTATTTTTTTAGTTTTACAAAAAAAAGGTTATCAAAAATTTAGTAAAAACCAGCCCGCTACAAATGTTTTTGCTAAAGCTACTACTCTGCATTCAGTCAATTAACTGCCAAACTATGGCGATTTTTCTTGAAGAAGTTTAAATAAGAGCTAAATAAACTGAAAATTGGTTTAAACCATTACGCATGATTTATTTTTGAATTGAAAATGGCTTTAAATTTAACAAGAAAAAATCCAGAGCCGTATTTAAAAAAATGAAGTTGATGATGGTGATGATGTCTTAGTGAAAATTTGTAAACGCTATCTTATTCTCCTCAAAATGTAACAACGAAAGTGCTTTTCGTTTTTTTAAATCTGTAAAAATAATGTCAGAAATAAATGAAAACTAAAATCGCAAAAAATTGTTTTTTCAAAATTTCTCGAAAATGGCTAAACTTAGTTTACTTTTGAAAACACCATTTAAAAGGTGTTTAAATTGTACAACTTTTCTCTAATCGACATTGTAACTCCTACCGTTTCCAAGATCTTGAACACATTGTATATTATATATACATTTTTTTTTTGAGTGTCACGGTATGACCCTCAATGATACATATACAAGATGACACCATATTTTAACCAAAAACTACATAGGTAATTAAAACAAATAAAATTTTCAATTTTTTTGACTAAATTTAATGATAAACAAAAGCAGTTAAGTACCAATAATTAAAATATACATACAGACTTGGATCAATCAGTACAAAATGCAGAATATGAACCATTTTCAAAAATTAGATAATAGATTCCAGCCATAACATAGGAATATTATTTTATATAAGACTCCCAGAAAACGACAGGCAAATCCCGCAAGGGATTTCTTGTTTGACTATAATAAACGTGTAGGTGTTATTCACTCGAAACTTCAACCAAAACGAGTTCTAGGCCATGTAGATCTCCTCCAAAGCCAAACAAGTGTAAAATATGCCATACATACAGTTAAATATTCAGGTCACGTCGTCGTAGGTTACTTTTTCATACTGATAATTCACACATAAAAACAATAAGTCAAATTAAAATACTGTTATGCATGGGTGTTACTTTATTTCACAATTGACAGTTTCGCTTCTTTCGCCTTTCCTACGCAAACTGACTCACGGTTACGTCGCTAGCCTTTTTATATGCAATTAGTGCCATCTCGAATTAATCGAACCAGAACTTTCTCGAATCAAAGTTGCTAATATTTAATTACAAGTAATGCCACCAATTATTGGGTAGCTCAAATATATAGTACATAGTACAATACCTACTCGCCACTAGATGTCACAATACACAATAGTAATTGAAATGCAAAAAAGCGTATATTTGCTTAAGTCGCGCACTTTGCGACTTGAAGAAGTTAAAAACTTTACAGAGACTTTCGCTCACATAAATTATTGACATCGATATTTATATACACGTATTGAATAGCAATCCATTCAATTTTGAAATAAGTAAAAACAAACATTTCTATTTGAACATTTTTATAGACTGTTTCCTAAGAGTTAATTTTCTATGTCTCATTAAAAACCGATACGTTGGAGTTCTTTTTCAAGAAGGAGCACGTGTAATTTCTTTGAAGTACTGTTGAAACTAACTTATTCTATTATGAGAATTTAAAATGAGAAAAAAATATCCGGTGTAGTACATAGGTGTGTATGTGTGCCCATGAACAAACGTTTCATTTCTAAAGAAGTAATATAAATACCAACCGTAAAAGTATATCTGCTTATTAAAGAATTCAATACAATGCTAATAAGGGTTTTAATAGGTTATTTTTAAGGGCTCTTAGGTGGAATTAAATAACCACGTCGCAATATTGTGTATTATGTATTCTTATAGCAAGTCGATTGAGTACCTAATTAAGTTAAGTACGTGCTTATGTAAATTGATAGGTATTTGATTTAGGATACTAAAAAACAGGGATTGTATTCGGTTCGTTGATTGCTGGCCACTCAGCTGACTGTCTTTTAGATTTTCGAAATTCACTTTTTTCTATAACAAACGTCGCTTCACACAAAATGCTAAAACTCACGAATCAATTGTCAGATTGCTGTCAAATTTATACACGTATTGTTTGAAGGTTGTTACTAAATAAAAATCATATGGAAAAAATTCTAGTAACGCCATCTATGTGTCATCCTACGGACTTATGTTATGTCTAAACCAAATATGGTTGTTTTCGTGTTGATTACTATCAGTGATGGTTCGTGGCAATTGTTGCTTAATTTAACCTAAGGAATATGTGCTTGACTAGAGCTTAGAAATTAAAAAATGCATTTTAGGGTTAAAGCCAATGTGAATACAATTGTACATAGGTACCAATCTCCCGGTTAATTTGACTCATTATCCTTATTTCATCAATAACATATCAATCATACTGATAAATGGAAATACAACCACATATGCTGTAACGACCCTTCCTTGTCAAATAAACAGGCACACTGCTAAAACTGAATAAAACTACCCCTTTTCATACAAAAATATTCGTTTAAAGTAAGTTGTTTGTGATTCGCATGTAGGTACTACCCTTCTATTGTAGAAGAACATTGTGGAGACATAGTTAGACGTACAAATACATATGTTTCCTATTTTTAGGGGGATGAAGAAGCAAAAGTATTGCCCACCCGCATTCAGATTGAATTTCTGTATTACTATTGATATATTTAATGATGTTTTTAACCAACTATTATTGAAGGTTGCTCGGAATAGAATTGTATTTATTTTTTATCACCTTTTGCTATTCTCCTGACCCTGATTTTTGTATTGTAATTTTCATACAGGGTGTTTCTATAATCGGTATAACCGGAAGTTGCACAAATGACAAAATATTTTAGAAGTGTACATATATTTATATAAATTTTCAAAATGATCAGTTGCTATTTCTCCATAAACATTTAATACGGCATCCACCGTGAGACACTCTGTATAAACGCTTTGAGGAAAAAACAGTATTGTTAATAATTGCTAAAATTTCTTCTGCTTTACTTGGCGAAAAGTGCACATCCCTCGTATTTCCGGTTGTGCAATCCGTGTTGTTTGAAATTATAATCGTAACTTATCTGTTTTTTTGTCACCAAGTATAATGCATCGATTCGGAAAAAGAAACTGGTTTCTTTTGTCCAAAAAATGTATTTAAAAAAATAAAGGATCCTCTATGTACAATATATCCACCAACAAAAACTGATTTAAATCAAATCATGGTACCTACAAATAACCAAAAGGAGTGTCTTGTCCCCTTACGACCCTTGTTGTAGTTCTTTTTCTTTTCCATTATTTTTTTTTCTCAACTGAATACTGTCTATATGCGTTATTTTTTTCAAGGGTTGTGAATTAAAAAAGACGGTTATTGCTTTCGGTTTTGATTTACTACTTAGACAGTAAACTAACTTATACAGGATGATCAACTATTTTGGTTTACCCTCTACGGACTCTTCTTGTATGACATTTTTATTTTCATTGAGTTCAACAGTTATTATGATTTTTGCGAAAAATAAATATGAGCATAACCAATTTTATTTTAACTTTATACAGATAACAATATTTAGCCAGTGCTGCTCTTTGACTCATATATTTTAGTAAGCCTCCCGCCAGGGAACTCTTCGTAAATATTGGAAATTTGGTCACACTGCCTGCGGATCACCAGTGATGAGTTATGGATCAACGAAAGGGCCCGTCAAACAGTAATTTTCTGTGGATGTATAGGTGTTTCGACAAAAGCTTGTAGATTATCCTCACTCCAAATGCAACAATTCTGCTTATTTACGTACCCATTCAACCAAAAATTTTGAATCAAAATTCAATATCAATTTGTGCTTCAGCCCATTCGCCGAAGCAAAGCATACGATGGCTTTAATTCCTGCACAAGTTGGCACTTGAAAGCTTTTAATCCAGGATTTTTCGTAACTTTTCCATAAAGTGAAAGGACACAACCCCAGTTGCTGATAACGGCGACGAATTGATTGATTTGGATCTTCTTCAATGCTTTCCTGTATAGCGGATACAGCTTCTTCACTGCGCACTGTTCGGAGTCTCACGGGATGCACATTTTCATTAAAAGTAAACGTGGTCCGAAAACGATCTTTGTTATTCGAATTAGCCGTTCTGAATGACGATTATGTACTCCATAAAATGGACGAGGTGCACGATAAGTTTTACGAACAGAACCATTTATTTTGATAAATTTTTTTAGCAATTTGCAGGCGTTGCTCTAGTGTAGGTCTAACCATAATGAAATGTCAAACCAAACTAAACAAAAAGCATCTATCAGCTGTTGAATAAAGCAGTGTTGCCAACTCAAAGTTGTACACCTCCAAAAAAAAAAACGCCCTTTATTATGACCTTGAAAGCACATATCAGAAACTATTGGACCAGACGGAAGCCACAAATTCTAGAGTGGATTTCATGATAATTCGACGTCAAACTTCTAACGCAAAATTGTTTTCGAAAGGAGTTAGGTATAGTTCTTGAAAGATGGCGACTTAGCATATGGCGAAAACGTCTTTAGCTATTGGAGCCATAGGCGTTCAAACCGGGCGGAACAACGGACATTTTTAAATAAAACCAAACTTTTTTTCAATAATTTTTAGAAAATAGGAGGGGTTCGACACCTATGTGTCTCTCTCAAGATATGACGCTGAGTTATTAATTTTAGTTTAATATGCGGTTTAACGTATAGTAACTAATTGATTAAGAATTAGTACGGTATGTATTTAACAGTAAAAGTTTTGAAAATTAAGTCTGCAACGGGACATTATTAGACGTTAATGTATTGTTATGTGTCAAGTAATTATTTACAGCTTTTAACAAGTTACATTTTTATTGGTAAATTTGTAAGCATAAACGGCAAATGATGCCGTATACTAATCAAGAATACGCTGAAATGCATCGCGATCGCCGCACATTTGTGGCTTTGCAGCATCGACTAATTGAAACGGGATCAGTATATCCCAAAAATATGAAACGGGAAGACATGCTGATGTGACTGAATAGATTAAAAAAAATATGTTGATGGAACTTGAAGAAAACCCTGAAATTAGCGTAAGACTATATTAATGCAATGTATCCGGAAATTTCAAAATCTTCTATTTGTAATATCTTGCGTAAAGAAATGGTTTATCCGGTTTATTTTAGAAAGGTACAGGCCTTGTTAGAAACCGATTATCGTGCTAGTGGCAAATTATCCACTTGTTGTTATTTTGCGATGAAGCGCCCTTTACCAAGGATGAAAGTTTGAATTTACATATTCAACATCTTTGTAACTTGATTATAATTTCATATTTATCCAATTACCCCTAATTAAGAGCCTCTGTATTTAGTTAACCCCATAATGTTGTAATGAATATTACGTGGATGCGCTTGGTTTACTTTTCGATGCACCGATAAGGTTTCTTCATCATTATCTCTTGTCAAGTTTTATGTTTTATATTGCTATTAGGAAAAAAATAATTATGATAATTTTTGGAACAAATTTCCCGTGAGAGATTCAACGGCTCTCGGAAACCAGTTAATAATAATTACTTAACTTTAATAAAATAATTAATTTCTATTTTTCTGTTTTTAGGACAAGCGAATTCCTGGGCTGCATGTCATTTGATGTCAGCGATGCATTTAACAAGGTAAATAATTTAATTAGGTATTAGGAATAGGCTTATTACTTTTGTTCAGCATGGGTGCTTTCCGGGATAGTCAACAACTATGGTAATCTTAATAATGATAACTTAACTTTTGTCTGAGTGTTTGGACGGGGTTGGTCAGGTCGATGTTGTTTATACAGATTTCTCCCGAGCTTTCGACAGACTTGACCATGGAATTCTATTAATGTTCCTGTCATCGTATCTTCAGAATCGACATCAATATGTTGAGTACCGAGGTTTTCGATCAAATATTATGAGTGCAACATCTGGAGTTCCTCAGGGCTCAGTTATTCGATATTGTGTGTGGTTTGAAGTGTCGTTCTCTGCTTTTTGCGGATGATTTCAAGATTTATTCTTCTATTACCTCAGTTTTCGATTGTCAGAATTTGCAAAATGATTTGAGTTCACTATTTGAGTGATGCGATTCTAATAATCTTCATTTAAATTTGATTACGTGTTGTTTCATTACATTTACCCGTAAATTAAATCCATTAAGATTTATATAATATAATACTGACTGTCATGCATATTATTCTGGTGCGTGACGAAATACAAGATTTGGGGGTGTTATTTGATAGCAAGCTTACTTTCACAAAGCACATTGCTGAAATTATTTCGACTGCATATAGGAGTCTGGGTTTTTTTTTATGCGAAATAGTAAACATTTCGTATCTGATATAATAATAATAATAAATTATTTTTTGAAAACATAAATTATTATTAAGACCACTTTTTAGTTTGCTACAAGTTAACAGGGTTTAAAATTATGTTTTATTTATTAATAAGTCACCCTTACGGAGCAATAAACCACAAATAATAACAGCTTTACAAGTGAGCTCTGAATTACTATAAAATAACTTTTTAACCGTCAACCGTTGGATAATCACATATTATATATGGTTATTTTGATCGGCGACTTCTGGGACACCCTGTATACATATAATAATTCCTTTTGATCTGCGCATTTACTGATCTTACTTACTTACTGGTATCTGTTGACTTATTTTGTTTTTAATTTGACGAAAAGGACACTGGCGTGCTTATTGCGAAGAAGCATAATATGCATATTAATGTCAAATTAATTAGTGGGAATGTATATTTATAATTTATTTAGTATTTCCTCACACCAGTTGACAGGGGCTGTTTTTTTGTTTTAACTGGAATATATATATTTCACAAATAAATGTTCATGCATAATCGAATGTAATGCGGACTACGATATGCCAACTTAATTAGTATAACTTCCATAGAAACCCTTTTAGAAAGGCGAACAGAGTTCCATTTCTATTCGAAATTTTATGAAGTACTGACATATTGAATTTATATACACCTCATTTTACATATGACCTTTCTAGACATACTGCATTGAGCTTATAAAGGGACTGATAAAGGTATATCTACAGGAAATTATTAATAATTCAAGAAATGATTTTACTAAATTATACCAGGAAACATGACCTAGGAAAATTCCATTTCATTAAGATGTATATTATAAAACTACTACTTGAAATATATTACTTGGAACTCTTGCCAAATATAGATTTTTAGTATATAATGTATATACCCATAGTAGTAGTGGCAGTTTCTCTGGTTTGCAATTTACAAATTCTCTGGATTGAGTTGAAAATGCATTTCAGTTGTTCATGACATTGTTCTGTAGTATTCATGGCTCATAGTGTCCGTGTTAAACAATACGTTTTTAATCAATGTTCCAGGCAAATATTTCCAGTGTTTATACGACACCAAATACAACTAAAATTGTTAAAAATAAAACGGTATTGTGAATTTCTTTGTTGTGTAGTTTTGATCGGAACTTTGAATGTTCAACTTTATGTTATTTGGTTTTCATTAAATTGATTAGTTTTGGGAATCTGTCAAACCAATTAATTTAATCTGTTGCCTTTCTTAAATTACAAAGGATTTTATATTAATTAGTCGACAATTCAAATATTGATTCACATCTCCCTAAATTGAATTAAAACTTTAATATACATTTTTTTGGAAATATGTGGAAAGCTCCTTTTTATTTTAAGCTGTATCTGGTTTCCTAATAATGGGGTCGTGATATTTACGCAGGATAATGATATTATGCTATTTGCATGCCAAACGACATTCTTCGGAACGGTTATTAAGGATAGTTTCTTAGGTCTTGATTAGGTCCTGTATGATAGCGTCCTATACCAAACCAAGGCCCCAAAAAATTGAAATCTGTTTTCCTAATAATGGGGTCGTGAAATTTACGCAGGACAATGATAAAATGAAGGGCTATTTGCATGCCAAACGACATTCTCCGAACGGTCATTAAGCATAATTTCGTAGGTATTGATTAGGTCCTGTATGATAGCGTCCTATACGAAACCAAGGCCCCAAAAAATTGAAATCTGGTTCCCTAATAATGGGGTCGTGATATTTACGCAGGACAATGATATTATGAAGGGCTATTTGCATGCCAAACGACATTTTTCAGAAGGGTCATTAAGTATAGTTTCTTAGGTCTTGATTAGGTCCTGTATTATAGCGTCCTATACCAAACCAAGGCCCCAAAAAATTGAAATCTGGTTACCTAATAATGGGGTCGTGATATTTACGCAGGACACTGATATTATGAAGGGCTATCTGTTTGTTAAAATTAATGTGTTTAATTTTTAGGATATTAATGGTTCCTTTAAACTCTTGCCACATGCTACTGGTCGCACCACCAACGTACCGATAACCCTTGACCTAATCTCCGATATATGTCGATTACCTGACAAAATGGCGGCCGAAAGCCAAGGAAGCATTGAGGAAGTCATCAGTTTAGAGGACATTGATGGCGATCTTCAAAAATCTACTAATAAAACGGTAAGGGTTTAAAAAAATTACAAATTATTCAAATAGGATCTAACCCTAATATGTTGCTTACAGGTGCTATGTGAACAACAAAAGTTCGCAGATGAAAACCTATTTCTACGCTATTTAGAACTAGATCCTACTGAAGGACCAGATGCAATTCCAGCGGCCACACAAAGAAAAGCGACTGGTAATAAATTAGGTAGAACACCGTTTACGCAAACGAAGAGATTAGTTCGACCGGCCAAATCAGGGTTTGGATTTTCGGTGGTGTGGACGCATCCGCCGCGAATTGAACGAGTGGAAAAAGGCCTGCCAGCAGAAAAAGCTGGGATCCTACCAGGCGATTATATAATTTTTGTTGATAAACATAATGTTGTTATGATGCCAGAGATAGATATATTAAATTTAATTAGGTGAGTTAATGGAATGTATAGAGTATATCGTGGACTTTTTGATTCTTCTAACATCTTTGATGGTACTTTTCTAAGGTTTCTAATGCCTCCAATAAGTGGTCAGCTATACGTAAGGGTATAGGAAGAACAATAGCATTATACACTCGCAACTTCGAACGTCGATGTAATGGTTCAAAAATTCCTTTTAATATTCAAAATGGTCATAATTTCATATGAAGACATTTTTCGAAATTTAAAAAAAAATAGCAACACGTGCATAGCACATACTGCGCCATAAACAATACACGATATGCTACTTTTAAAACTAAATAATAGAATATTGTGGTAAAGAATTTTTTACAATTTCAGATCCTACGGAAGTCAATTAACGTTAGAAATATTTAGAAGAAATTCGTCCAGAAACGGCTCATTGCCGAGCATTAGAAAATACAAAGGTTCCGCTTTGGTGGCCTCTGCCGCATCCACGACAAAAACTGACAGCACTGTAAATCTACAAGGCGTAGCAAATAGTATTGCTCACAGTGAGATAAATGTGCCCCCTCGGCGACCATCAACCGTGTGTTCTACAAACACGGATTTTGGCCGAAGAAAATTAAATCTACCCCAAGTCACATTTACCAGCGAGGTTGGTAGTGGACTGCTTGTATAAAATGTACAGTGTGGCTAAAATAATGACATAATGTACACTGTATTATATTGTTTTAGATTGTGTTTTGTACAAAATAATTTATTTGTTTTTATTTTTATTATTTTCGGCCAGTAATTATTTATTTTTTTGATATATAAATTTGGCACGCTATTGCTTTTTTTTGTATATATTTATTATTTTTTAGATATATTTTTTGTTAAATTTTGCTAATTTGATAAATTAAAATATTGTTTTTTATTCAGTTTTTGTTTAGTTTTAATTTGACCCTTGATTTGATTTATGTTTTAGCAGTTTTATTGAGTTATTAAAATATACAGGGTGTTTCATAATGTATGCGCAAGACTTTAGGATGTGGGAGATCGTCCAAATATATGAAAAAAAGTTTCATTAACTTACCGTTTTAAATGCACCATTTTCGAGATACAGGGTGTTGAAATTGAAGGATATCTCCGGAACGGTTTATCGTACAGAAAACAGCTTTTGTAAGCTTTTTTGCTCATAATATGCTATGTTTTGTGCATGATTTTTTTTTTATTCATAATTGGTGAAGATTTTGAAGAAGTTGGGAGTGTTTTTCTCCCCAATTTCTACGCCATTGGAAAAAGTACGGTCTAAAGATAGCAATTTAAACCGCCATTATTTTCTACACAAAAAAGGTACTCTTGGTCATAAGCTCTAAAGTTGACCGTTGTCGAGGAAAATCAAGTTTCAAAATTCTCCAAACCGTAAAAAAATAACGTACTCGTATTTCGCACATTTCATAGATTGTGTAAAAAAATTAAATAATTTTTTCTGTAGGAAACATTGGCAGTTCAAATGGGTACCGTACCGTATTTTTTCCAGTGGCGTAGAAGTTGGGGAGAAAAACAACTTCAAAATCTTCACCAATTATAAATTTAAAAAAAGAAAAGTTCTTACACAAAACAGTAATGTAGAAAATGTTTACAAAAGCTGTTTTCTGTACGATAAGCTGTTTATCTTGTAGGGTTCGTGCTGTTTTGTTTTTTGTTAGTAAAAAAAATAAAAGACTGTCCTTTTGGTGAGTTTTTCAACGGCACACTTTGTTTATTGATAACTCGTTAAACAGCCTGTTTTTTCTGATTTTAATGATATATGACATGATTTATGTATTGTATCAGTAGTTTTCGATAATTTGCAAAAAATGATCCAAATTAAATAATTTTAATCACTAAGACCTACGAAATGATACACGTCAGTTTGACACAAATTTTATTCTAATAAATGTAAGGCAGATTAATAAGAACACACACAGGCTCAAAAGTATTAGACCTCCTCGATATTTTTCAAATTATTTTATTTGACAATAAAATAACAAATATTTATATATTTTAATAATTGTTCAACACATTTACTGCGATATACTTTCACAGTAGGTATGATTTATTGCTTTGGAAAATATTTCGGGCGTCTCTCTTAAATGTTGAACTGCGTTCGAAATTCTTTCCTTACACTCTTCAATGTCATAACATGGAGTCTCATAAACAACATTTTTAATGTGCCCGCAAAAGAAAAAATGCACATCAGGACTATTTGTTCGCCAAGGTAGGTATGTGCCACCGTTCCCTATCAAATTATTTGGATATTTATTATTTTTTTACCTTTCAATCATTATGCGGTGGAACACCATCTTGCTGCCAAATGATTTTTAGGGCTACATTTAATGGTAATTCAAGCGTACAATTTCATTTTTGTGCTCAAACCACATTATTTCAATATTATTAATTTGAACTACTTTTATGTCAAAAAAGTCTATGATTTCCATACTCAAATTTGTCTAAATATTTTGATCCATGGCAATGAAAAACCTCAAAGTTGGCAAGGAAAATTAAGCAAAATATTCTTGACAAAAATAAAATATAAAAATCCCGTTAATATTCAAAATCAGGAAATTTTTAGTGGCAAAAATCAGAATATACTTAATTCTAGGCAAGTCAAATGTTTCACTTCTTTTTTGGGAATCACTTGCTTCAGAATTAATGTACGTAAGTAGCTAGTGAAAGCAGCAACTTGGCTCATACATAAAATAACCTTTAAGGATAAATAAAACAAAGTGGATTGCTTCAGAAAATAAAATAAACATATTTTTAGCAGAGATCTCCAACTACACCAGAAGAAAATCGTAAAAAAGTAATGTATCAACTTATGAGTAAAGAACAGCAGTACGTCACTGGAATGCAATTTGCAATAACTAGATTTGTTTCGGCATTGGCTGAACGAAAGGATTTAATAAGTCAATCAGAGCACCGGATATTGTTTCAAAATTGTGAAGAGGTGAGTCACGAGGTTAAATAATTCCAGACAGACATGTCTTATATTTCAAAAAAATCGGTTGATTCGCCCCAAAACTTCCCCGACAAGATATATTAATCTAAAATATATGACGAAACAGAATTTTAATAATTATTATTGTTATAATTGTATCATTTTCATTATTTCCAATAAACTAACATAAGGAACTAACTACTTTATTCAAAAATTAGAAAAAAAAATATTGCCAGAGCTGGAATTCGAACCCAGAACCTTCCGCATGCCAAGCGCACGCTCTATCAATGACGCCAAAAAGCCCTTATCAAATTACTTACTTACTAACCCAAAACGGAAATTAGCCGCCACGCGTCTACACATCCCTCTGTCGCAAGTGGTCCCACCTTGTTGAAACCATTTGTATCCTGTCACTTATTGTGATACGAGAATTATGAATAACTTTAACAAAATGATTTACAATTTCTCTAGATACTACGGATAACTGAAGATATCTTAGACCATCTTGCACATGAAGATGGTGATCTACAACTGCGTCTAGTCGTCCAAATCTACAGATTAAAATGTCACGAAATCACGACAGCCTACAAGAGATACTGTGCCGGTATAAAGAAAGCTGACTGTGTGCTAGCCAATAAAATGAAAAATTGCAACTCTGATTTCGTACGATTTGTTCAAATACCAGCTATTCCTCGACGAAGACCGGACATTACGAGCTTCATTCACAAACCGCTGGAGCATTATAGAGACATTTTAAAGTTGCTTTTGACATTACAGAGTCTAACTAAAACGAATCAAGAGGACTATGTGGCATTGAACCAAACTATACATCAACTTCTGGTGAGTTATGAAGTTTAAAGTAAATATTCAAGCTCACATAAGGTCGGAGCTTTCCTATATGATTCTGTACTTCTACAGGCCACATACAAGGTAATTACAATGGAGGCTGGACTAATGGAGCCTCTTGGCGAAGGTCGACCACTCTTATCTGTTCAAGACTTAGAAAATCGATTAGTATTTACCAAATGCAAGGTAAACAGCGGTAAATTAATTAAAACTTTAATTTCTTTTAAACATTTATTGCAGCCTTTTGTATTGAACAAACCCGGTCGTCAATGGCTCTTTGGAGGAGATTTGAGTAGAATTGAGGGCCGAAATGTGCGTCAGTATTGGGCGTTATTATTCAGTGATCTTCTATTGTTTGCCAAAGTATCACGTGATAGAGTATTGTTTATAACGGAAGATCCGTTACCGTTAACCCATATTACTGATTTGTTTTTTAATATTAGGAAAAAAGGTAAATAGCGAGTTTTCGAATTGTAGGTTTCATTTTGACAGATGACAAGTAAAAACTACGCCATAATAAAAATTAAATTCACTACAAAAATGGTGAAAATTTTGCTGAAACAGTTAAGATTCAAATACAATCGATTTGCAGACTTATTTTTGCGCATGAAAATCTCCACTAATACGAACCTAGTTGCAAAAATTCTATTTTCATATGGTTTTAAAGACAAAAGATGGGATTAGGTAATGAGGTATTTTGAAGCGGAAATATTAAATAGTTAACTCATAAATTGAGTCCAAACATCAAGGACTTTTTTCAAATTTACAGACATATTTTTGTGGATCGAAATCTCCATTAATACGTATCTGGTAGCAAAAACTTGACTAGGGTTGTAAAGGTTACGGATGGGATTAGACAATGAGGTTTTAGTTTCCTAAAATGTCCGCTAAAACCTAAAACCGTAACATGGCAAACCTTTCTCTAAATCAAAATGAAACCTGTACTTGGGAAACCCTTTCTTAACATTAACTTTTCTAGAATTAGCTTAATAACGTATTAAAAACCTGGTTTTCACTTTTCTTAGACAATGAGTTTAGAATAACGATACATCCTGATGGAAATAAGGCTGCAACGAGTCCAACAGTTCATTGTGGACCGGACTTGACCAGAACACCAAGAAAAAGTTCTGGTAAAAAAACTGTTATCCTAAGAGCACCTTCTGTTGAACTGAAAGCTATGTGGCAAAATTTACTACAGCGTCAAATGTAAGGATTTTTTTAAAGAATAAAGTGTGTAGTCAATTTAGATGATTTTCATAGTTAACTAGACTAGATATAAAGATTGTGTTTCAAAAACAATATAGTTCTCCTAGTCTAGGTTTCTAGATTTTTCTAAGTAGGTTTGGGTAGCATGACTTGACACACACACTACACAATAATTACCTACAATTGGTTTCAAACCATCAAAGAAACACTCGAAGTACACTGGACAACTCATGTTAACCCAAATAGTTGATTAAATTAGTTTTTTCTTTGTGAATGCACAAAACAGCTTACGTTTAACGTCGGGCACTGACAGCAGTACCCTGAGCTCGCCTATGGACTCACCAGACGTACCTATCACATCATCAGTGGTGACCCTGCAATCGGCTGAGACCAATTCGATAGCAGTTCGTCAGGTGCGTCTACAAAATGTCAACGCCTTAAATTTTTTAGACTCGGTTATTCCACTACCTTTTGAAGTTACTCCTCCTGAGTCTCCTATTAGTACTACTCCTGAAACTCCTAGCGCACTTCTCTCGTACTCAGTAGTCAGTCAAGAATTTACGTCAGAAAGATTTAGTACTGATTCCATTTATTTGCTTGATGATAGCCTTAATGCGCTTCTGAGCCCTAATAAGGAAGTACCTGACCAGGAGACTGATAGTTTTGATATTTTCGGTGACTCTAAATGGGACGCTACTCAGTTTGATTATGATTTAGGGTGTCTGAGCATTGATGGACTATCACAAGTTAGTTACGAAAGCGACAGTTAGATATATTTTTAGTTAATCATGCTTAAAGCATTTTTTTGGGAAATGGTCTATTGCATACGGTAACCTTATTACAAGTTTTAAGTTTAAATACATCGAGATAGCTATGACGGTAATGAAAATCAAAAACTGTCATTATGACGCTGTCAATTACCAGTTTAATTATTAATAACAATGCCGGCAGTGGCGGCTTGTCATACGAAGCAGGTAAAGTACTACGTAAAATGAATAAAATTTAAGTATTTGATTTTATTTTATTGTGTAATTATGTTTCCCCATATCAAATTTAATCCATAAATTAATTTATACAATTTTCAACCTGAGGTAAACACACCTTTACAATAAAACTGTATAATTTTGTCTGAAGCAGGCTCTCTTGCGGGATTTCCCAATAGTTTCGTTGTAGTCTTATCTACGATCAAAGTCATTGAGGGTTATACTTTGTATATTCAATATACAACGAGATGCAACCAGATGACGGCCGGATGTCGCCATTCATATAATCATAGTTGCCAGCGCTGAATTGCAATTTTTAACAACATTATATTTGCCTGAGGTATTTATAAGAGATCTTGTTCTGATTTGATGTTTATTGTTCGGAAAATAATCGAGTGTGCCCTGATTACGTCGTTTTTCCGCATCTGCATAACCCATTTGATTTAATTTTTGCAAATTAACTTATAAATTGTTAAATAGCAAAAGCACATTATGGTGATCATTTCTAATAGGCCATTTTACAATTTTTCTTTAATACAAATTTTTGACTGATTTTAAAAATGTACACAACTTATCGAAATGTCTATGACAATATTTGTTAAATCCTGGTTATTCCTAGTATCTCTATTATACAGGGTGTTTCAAAAAGCCGCAGCAATATTTTAGGGGGTCATTTTATGAAAAAAAATTTCGATCTTACACTTACAAAAAAAAATATTTAACACCTTGTAATTTGGAAACAATGCATTTCCAGGCGTATGTTTATGGAAACTTTTTTTCATTAAATGTCCTGAGAAATCTCTCCCTTAAATATTGAAACACCCTGTATATGTACATAAAAACACTGCCTTTCCTATTTTTTTTTTTAGAATATATTTTTTGAATAATTTTTTATTTTACTAATTATTAGCGATTTTTACATTAGAACTTTATTTCTTGTAGCTAGAAGATATTAGAATTTGTGAGAATTAATATGTATCTAATTTTTAAATAAACGTTTTATCATATATGAAACAGCTTTTTAATTCTTCAATTAACCTTTTATAATATTCTGTGAAAATTTTTGTTGCACGTAATGAATCAAGCTTAAAATCAGAAGTGGGATAACTGAACTCACAGCATGGGTATCTATTAATTCCGCATTGTACACTTGCTTTTGTAATAGATAAACTTTTTCAGACGAATTTGATAAGCAATCAAGAACACACAGCAAATAACAATCAGATACATGTGAGCAAAGAAAGTATAAAAGAACAAAAGCAGTTTGATGCATTGATCGAGCATAAATGCAAGCAACTTAGTAAAAATAACTTTAGTAGTAAATGTAATGCGATGCATTTAGAGCAGTGGATGAAAGGACAGCTGGATAATGAAACCTGTGGTACACCGGACAATGAAAACCCCACTGAAGTGTGGACAGCGGAAATGTTAAGGAAGCGATCAGAGGAGTTGCATGTTATTGATGCACAAGGTAGAAAAATAAAACAACACTTTGGTAATGAAAAATATAATTCAAATTTAATTTACAGGGAATTTGACAGTTTCGGAGGAATCGAGGTGCAATGGAAGTCGATGTGAAGATATAACTGTAAGTGATAATAGTCCGTCCAAAAGTACAACTACTGAAAGTCAGGTTAGTTTCTTTAGTTTTGGTTTTATCTTTGAGCAGTACTGAAGTAAACAGGGATTTACAATCTCAATAATTCTTCACAACACCAGTGAAACTCTTCTTCAATTTTTTTAAGCCTCTCTAACTTTTGCATTTTCAGAAGAAGAAAACACTGATTTAGATACGGCGCGGCGTGTGAATTAGTTTTTTCATGGAACACCCTGTATATATCTTCAAATTTAAAAGAGAATTAAATACCCTTTCTAAAAATATAACATATGATATACTTTACTTTTCCATTTTTGGATATATTTGGCTTTTAAATTATGAATAAATCAGGTGGCCGTGAAAAAGTCGTATGCTTCTATCAAGTATATAAAAATGTATACATGAGAATAAAGCAAACCTAAACCAATCTACAATGTTAACAACAATAGCCCCAAGGTTACAACTAAACTGGTATGGGAATGCCAAAGGCCTTGGCGAACCACAATAGGGTTAATCTAGTGTGGGTCCCGGGGCACCCCGGAATCGTAGGCAACGAGAGGGCGGATTGGGGAACTCCTAAAGTGCTGCGCCAAAAACGAGCACCAGAGATATTGCGAACATTGTAACACAACGCCACTGGCAAATTTCGTGCTCTATTAAGTAGGATTAAACTATATGGAAATTGATTACGAATGAAAGCGTCCCACTGCTGATATTGTCCTTTTTATTGTAGGTCACTGTAAGGTCCAGTCCTATCGTACCGGAAACAGTACCCATGTGCAGGCAGTGCCACAAAAATTGCCTCTCGAATAACGTGTTTGTTGGTAATGTGGATAACTGTAATAATACCAACTATAACCAAGTAAAAATTAATAGAGAAACGACCACTCAAATAGATGGGAAAGATGATGATTGGCATCCTCTTCTTTTTCTAGGTAAAAGGAAGAATTATTAAATTGTAATCGTAAATTCTTCTCCAACAAAAATATACATGTTTAAAGGGATATTTTTTTTAGGATTATCACCAACCCCTGCATCTACCCTTTTCCAGTTAGACCCGTTTCAAATACCTATTCCAAACATAACAATAAATCCAGCAACACCAGAACATTCAGTTCGAATATCTTCAGAAATTATTACAAAACCAACTAGTAAAGATAATAATTGTAATTGTGCAGTTGATGTGCCTATGAACAGTCAATTACAAGTGAGTATGGATATATATATTTCATTGCATAACTTAGCTACTAAATAATATTTTTCAGTTGGCTGAATTGAATTCAAAAAACTTAGATATATCACCAGATGATTCGCCACAAACTGAAGAACATCCTTATCATTCTTTAAGCAGTTCCGCACTAACGTTGCGTCGATATGGCACAATGTCAAGCTTAGAACGTTTGGGATCTGAAGACAAAGATGAGCAAATCTTTGAAAATCATTGTTCTTCCGCTAGCGATAATGAAGACGATGATGATGACATTGACAATGAAGAACTTGGAATAGATAATGTAGCTTTTAATAATTCTTCCTCCATCATGCATTGGACAGCTCGAGCTGGAAGTTTTGTTGCTGAGAAAATGTCGTTTTTTGAACGATTAGGGGAGGATTATAAATCAGGCAGCAGATTTTTTGACAGGTACCTATGTCTTTCATATAGAGGTAATGAAAGAAGTTTTACAAATTTTTTGTTTTTGATTTAAGTAGGTATCTAAAAACGTCAGAAATAAACGAAGTAAATGGTGAAGATCTGCAAGAAGAAGAAACTTCTGGCGCTACTTCGGGTGAAGAAATATGGGGTACACCAACTAGTGGTGATCTTGATGATTCATTGTATTCACCAAACTATGATGGAAAGCTTTCGGTTAGAGAATTAGCGAGATTTTATGAAAAGAAATGCATGAATCAATAATTATGATTTAGAATATAGTTTTCCTAAATTATTTGTTTCGTAGTGAATAGTATTATTAGTGCATGAATCGCAATCCCATTACACTTTGGAACTATTGCTTCTATCTACAAAAACTCTAATACCAACAGCCAAACGATGGATCTATCTCTTCCGATTACAATGATGACACCGAAATTATGATGGATGAACTGTTGATGACGCCACCGATAACTGGCGCAATTATGCGAGGCCTGTTACCACGACGTACGTTAGAACCACTTATTGAAGAAGATTGTTCTGAATCTTCAACCGCTTCATCTCCCTCACCTTCATCCTCTGAAGATGCCTCAAAATCTTTGTCTTCAGAACAGGTAAATAGTTTTACTCCTGTTGAAACAACACAGTGAAGGTGAACAATAAGTTTATAAGAAAATGAATTTTGTTTTTGCTGCATTGTTGGCAGGACAACGAAACTGGAAATGTTGCTGACACATGCTTACAAAATGCTGCAAAATCAACCACAGTGGATCACTTAGAGGTGTTCAACAACACTCCCAACCAGCAGGAGAATATAATGGAAGTTATGAACGTGGAGATGGAGACATCTTCAGGTAATCCGAGTCATTATTAGAATAAATACACATTAGCTAATGAAGTTTTAAGATTTCTTTAACGTTCTGCATAATAATTAAACTTGGTTGTGGTTCCAATCGCCAAAGACTATTCTATCGCACTATAAAATGAGCTTCAGTAAGAGCAAACAATTGACCGTTAGTCTGATCTATAAAAAGTTATATTATTGCGAAAAGACTTGGCTCGGAAGTGTGAATTCGGACAAAATTGAGCTTTTAACTAAGAGGTTATTACTTATCCGTAGGATCATTTACGGTGTTCTTATCGATAGATGTTCTAGCAATTTTTGTAGGATAATCCAACATAAACGAACAATACTCCAGAAGTCTTACCTCTAGCACATCAGGAGCTGTGGTAAAATTTTGGTCAGTACAAATTCCAATCAGCAGACTTTGCAATTAAGCGAACATGCTTATCTAGGCAGTACCTCCAGTTTTTCTAGAAACGAACTGGGGGCTGCATCTTGAGAGCATAAGACACTCCAAAATTTTTAAAACCAAAGCTGCGTGAAAATACTGCAATGTATTGGTAGTCGTAATTAAGTAAAATTATATTTCTTTAAAAATTTCTAGTAGTAGTGACGAGGATCCACCGTTCACAAAGTTATCGCCATATTATAGAAGATGTAGAAAAAGAATTAGAAGAAAAAGTGGAAGAAACATTCTTCTTCAATCGTTTCAAGCCAGCAGTCAAATTCGTAAATATTGAGCGTATACCAAGGACAAAAGGTAACAAAATGTACGTAAAAGTGAGCACCGCTATGTTAAATGTTTCAATTTAAGGTTCAAATTTTCAAATTGTATTTCAGTTTTGAATTCTTTAACGTACGCCGAACAGAAAGACGTGTATACGAAACATTTCCGGAAAACAATCAATTTCTAAAAGTATTTAATAATGCAACACAATTGGATGAAATCGGTCATTTGGATAATCAGTCAACGATGTCATCAAAGAAGCTGAAGGCAAGTTATTTAAAGCTGTTTTATTAGTTGATTAAAAATTATATAACTGATACTTAACTAAGGAAAGGAATGAGAGTTTACTGTGTCTACTCGGCTAAACTTCATTTTTTGATTGAACTTTTTACATACTTCACCAATTCATACAAGAACAGATGATCCTGTACCACTTCGAGCTGGTGTGCTGTGATCTCAGAATATTTTTTTGAGGCTGTGATCTACTCTTATTTGGATCTTACACTTTCTGCCGTACCAAGGTTATACCAACGTTACTATTCCTTTTTTTTATTTCACAACCTAAAATCACTTTTTATTTAGATAAACATTTCACAGTAACTTATCTTTTTACAAACCTTCGTCAGCTGGGCGGCTATATTCCTGAAAACCAACCAGTAGAACAAGTGAGATACGAGGCCCAGTCTTCCAGTTTACTAAAACTAAATTACCACAACTTAACCTCACTTCTCTGTTCAGTTGAACTGATGTGATACGGTACGCTGTCGCTCAGTTGCTACGTAACTTGTCACTTAATTTTCAACTAATAAAAATGCTGATATTGACGTTGAAGGATAACAAAAGTAACTGTCAATGTTACCATCATGCAAATAAAAATAAATATGTGATAATGATGTCTCAGTAGAATCTACATAATAAATCTGTCGATAGTTTTTTTGTTTCTTTAAATAATCAGCTATATAACTATACTTATTGGTCGCAAAAACGTTAGTCTATTGGCCGCTTGTAATTAATGTATTGTTATTTTGTATGTTAGGATAAACAAATGGATAGAAGATTTTGGAAGCAACTTAGCAAACGTAGAGGAATCAAAACCGGTGATAATCTTTAGGAAAAGTCCAATTAATGTTTGTTTTGTAATATAACAATTTTACCTATGTCATCATTTTTGCATGAAATTGGTGCTTCAAATTTGTTGTTAAACTGTTAGATATAAATAATTAGGATTTTAAGAATTATATATATAAGTAAGAAGTAAGAACAATCCATTCGGCCTCATTCATCAAATTTTCAAACGAAGCGCTAACAATTTTCTCAATAATAAATTAATTATTCTTATTAGAGATAGTTTTACAAATTAAAACTTTGAAAATTTGATATGTTTTTCAACACGCTTTAAATAATCAATGTTGTATAATAAATAACGAAATAAATGTTAAAAACGCGGTAAAAGTACTAATATAAGTAATTATTATTACATATTAGGTAAAGAAGACTGTAAGATTATAATTTGTTTGTTACATGTTGTTGTATTTAAGTCAAAATTCAAACAATATACGAATCAAAACCACTAATCAACATACCTACTTTTTGGCTTAAATTCATCACATATTATACTTACTAGGTATAGGGTATAAAAAAAGAGAAAGAAATTTCTATTAACGTTAAAATCCGTCACATATTTTTGTGATAAACTAAGTTTTTATATACTTACAGTGTTTTAAAAATAAATTTATGACAACAAGTTTTGTAGATATTTCATTGTTTTTCCTCTTACTTTAAATTACAGTTTTCCCTAATTAATGGTGTAAGATCTGTCTAAATTTGCTCCAAAATTATTATCAAGCATCACATTATGATCCATGAAGAAGCTAAAGACTTCAATGTCATTCGAAAATGGTGCATATTTCCTATAATCATAATAGATTTATTTTCGGAAGTAGGTAAATGAAAAAATATAGAGCCATCTATCCAATGAGACGAAAATCTAGGATAACTCTGATATATTATTTGAAAGTCAAAAAAAAAAAAAAATGGATCGATATTCCATATTATAGCAGCCTGTAACATAGTAGTGCCAGTGCCATCTATGAAGAAGCTTTTGTGGCAAAGACGCCTACGTTCATTTATGTATAAAAAATAATTTATAGGTGTGATGCACACAATACTATAGACGAGATAGTTGGGAATTAAGTCAACGGAGGGCGTTACTAGTACTACAGCAATAATTACACTCTAATCTACATGGGCTCCTAATATAAGTATATATCAGGATATAATCATATTTACCCAGGAGGGATTGCTTTCCACATACTATGTATTTTTATTACAAACTAATACAAAACGCATTGTAACCGAGAGGTTCAAAATTAACCCCTGATGATGGTTTTTTGTGAAGCGTTTTTAGATACATCAATGAAATTTTACACATCTATTTGATTTTTAATTCTTAATAAGTCAAACCAAACGGATTTCCAAAATTATAGTCATAAGCGTACCAAACTAGAAGGGGCGGAGGGAAATAACGCCCCAAAATTTTTGTGGCTAGAAAATTTCACTTTTTGAGCTCATATTTATAAAAAAAAATGTAATTTGCTTCAAAAAGGGCGCCTTCTTTTATTTCGATAAAATGCTTAGTTTTTGAGTAAATTGAGTTTAAAAATTTACTTAGTTAGTTAGGTAAAACATTTTTTTTAATGCCCAAACAGATTTTTATTTTTTATGCTAAAATGGCTCATTCAAAAAATATTTCTTTTTATATGAACTTTGTATCCCTTTCTACTACACGATAATAACATAATTTTTTGCACAATAGAAAAGATCTAATTGATCTCCAAAATCTAATCAGATTATCGTTATGTTCTCTGGTATTCTTATACAAAATTTACACCATATGCACGTCCTATAGGTATCCTATATGACACATTTCATCTGAGAAAATAGCTTTTCCATAAATATTCATAATATTCTGTATCGAAAACTAATCAAAATATATCAAAGCGCCTCATGCCTAAATAAAAAAAATGCAACAACTTTTTTTAGTGAAAAATGTATATTCTTGAGAAATACTTTTCTTGTCGTTAGATATGCGTTATTCCTTGAACATTATCCGCATATTTTATTAGCAGGATAATTTTACGCTGATGCCACAGCGATAGCACGAAACAAATAATATCGCCGCTTACTTATTGAGAGGTTTACCAAAAAAAGCGCACATACATTCTATTTTACAGTTGTTCTAAATTCATCTTCCCCACAGCCTTAACGTACTCCCAGTTCCCCCCACATAAATAAAACAAACCAAAATTTGTTAAGAAAACGAATGTGAAATATATTTTTAGAATTATTTGGATTCCAATTTAATATGTGTATACTTTTGAAATACAGGAACGGCTTTAGAGACATTTTGCTATAATTACCTAATGATAGTTTTAAATTAGCGCAATAAAATAGCTTAGACGGTAGATGTAGAAGATTTTTGAACATTTTTGTGATTCATAAAAGTTGGTTTGCGATTTAATTGATGATTAACCTTGTGATATATGCATCCATCCTGCTCACAAGAATTGAAAGTCAAGAAATGTCAATGCGTATCAAAAACGCATGTAAAATAAGTTCCACAAAGTTTACGAACAGTACCTAATACAAAAATGTTAAACACGCACATGTTCTACCTCATTTAACTTTAATATTTAGGTATAGACTTTTATCTATCTATCTGTATTTGTATTTTGTTTGTTTTATATGGCTTTTGTTGTTTTGATTTTGAATTTTTCTTTTAGTTTTTCTTTCTTTATTGTTTAGTAAATCACGTATATATATAAGTATGCTCACTGTGTAAAATATAAATTAATTAGATTATCGTAATTGCTGACAAGTTTCTGTAACTTAGCGAATTAAGATTTTCCTAACTATATTTTGTTATACACCTGAAATAAATATTATTATTATTATTAGACTAAAATAGTCTGTAAAGCAGTATAAAACAATTGAACAAAACTAACCCATCCCTTCTAATTTGATGATCATGACCGCTGCCACAGGTACGAGTGAGACCTTTGACCTTGAACATGTGACAGAGGAATTTATTCAAATAAATTGATGGAACGGTGAGCAGTCTGTTATTTTTAAAGGCCTCACGACATGTATCCCAATAGATATCTAATTGATCGTTTTTAATAAAAACTCTGTCAACCTCAGCGCACCTACCAAAGAGACTGTATGTTCATGAAACGCTTAAGAGAGTGCAACACAAATAAGTTTCGAGTCAGCCCACCACAAAGACTCTCAATGTGCCCAGTCCAGCTCTGCCCCACATCCACAGTATCCCCCAACAATCTAGCTGACTCTGGGAAAGCTAAGTGAGTGTTCTCAAAGTTTATATCAAAGTTGCGTATATGAGAATAGATAATAAACAAGTGCATATTTGAGGTTAGGGAGTAAAAAAACACTTTTTTTTTGTACAAATTCAGTCTGACTACGAGGAAAAGCTGCTCGAATTTTACGAAGTCACACAGTAAAATTTTCACCATTTTGATAGTAAATTTTCACAATTAAAATTCTTTGTTCAAAAGTGTAGCGTTCCATGTTTAAAATTTCCCAACTTTTTACTAAATAAATGTCATTTTTGTACTTGGTGTTCGGTCCTGTTGGATATGTATTCTACATCTAAACTAAATTAAGCGTTGTTGCCGCAATTAACATGATGTGTCGATGACGCTTTTTCCAGCCTGCCCGGGGTTTATAATTTCATACAACATGGGAGGTACAAAGTGAATCAGTTTTCAGCAGGCACGCAGCGCCCTCTACCCATATAAATCTTGTGACTCTCTCTGCGTCTTGCTCCACTTCTGGTAGAAAATCTCAGAAGGCAAGTTGGCAGTTTAGTTTTTTTTACGCAACAATGGTAAGTGTGAAGTTTTTGCAAAAATAATTAAAGTGTGTGCATGTGGCTTGACTGTGTATATCGTGTTGAATTTTAATTTTTTTATCTTCATTAATTTCGGATTATTTTAATTTAAAATAAATAAATAACATGTCTACTATTACTACTACTACGACAACGAGCAGTACCAGTGATGAGATAGTTTTACCGAAAATTGTGGGGGATCCCCCGTATGCGAAGGCCTTCCGTTATTGGAAAAAGAAAATCTACAAGTCGAAAATTGTAAAATAATTCTTTCTTTGATTTGCAAAAAAAAAAAATTGTTACAGTGTGTCCTCTTTACGAATCCTTAAGGATAAATATACTTTTATCAATTAAAAATAAATTTCTAAAAGCTTGAGATTTAGGTTTTTTTATAATGAAAAGTAAAAAGATATGGAGGTTATATCAAAAAAATGGTTTGTTTTTTTAAAAGTTTATCGAAATTGTTTGAATACTGTATTTGATGGTTTTTGGTTATCGCCACAAATGGCCAACGCAAGCTGATGGTCTCTTCTAACTCAGATTTCAACAATACATGTATTATTTTCAAAATCTCAGCTTCAATATTCTGCCTGTCAAAATTTCAGTTTAGGATAATAAATCTTAAGGCTATAAAGGTTTGAGAGTAATTTTTTAAATTGTTTTAATTTTTAAAAAATGTAGATTTAATACATAATATATGCATCATAATTTATATATCATAAAATATTTTAATAGATATTATTCCAAACTAAATTGAAAATTGGTATAATTTTTAAAGTGAACTAAAATTGGTTTGGTTACAATATATTTTTAATTTGAATTATTTGCTACTTGTCAGACAATATGGTAATTATTCTAATTAATTGTATACAGGGGCACACTGTATTTCTGGAAAATATTCTGTAACATAACCCCCCTTCTATTTCAGGTAGAAATCATTATGTACTCTAAAAGTTAATAGGTATCATTTTTTTTAATATTTTAGATAAAACATAGTAAATGTTGATTGTCGTTGTCTTTCCTATTATGTATACGTAACAATTGAATGTTGTTCTTATGTTCATGTCTTGATTGTTTGTGCTTAATGTTTCCACACCGATGATGGACAAGTTAATATTATCGAAACTTTTTAAACATCAGTATAAGTATAATTATTCTAATATAAAAACAATTAAAATAATAATATAAATCATACTTATATACCTACAAAGCATTTTTTATAAAATATATACGGTTATCATTAATACCTAATAAAACAGTAGTCTAATAAGTTAAATAAATAATATAAAAAATACTTAACAAAATATATTAATTTGTCCATTGTTTAATTTTATGAATGTTACCTATGTGAACGTTAATTACTATGATATTCTTCTTTTTGTTTGTCCCTAAATGTTAATGCTTAATGTTATTAACATTTTAGTGTTTTTGTAAATTGTCCTTTGTTTTTGTTTGAATAATTGTGTATGTATATCCCTTTATCTAATCTTGTATTGTCTACCTGACTGGTTCAATGTTTAACACCTTATGAAATACTTTATTTGACTCTTATAAACTAATGAAATATTAATTATTTCTGATTTGTTTTTAGGCAGATTTAAGTGCAAGGGATATTGAACGTAAGTACCATTATTTAAACAGTAATAAGATTTTATACTTGTGCTCACAATGAAAAATTCATCGAAAGAAACTTGGTTAATAAACCCTTTAATGTTCTCTATACGTTGTACTCAGTTTTTCTTAAAGTTTTTTGATAAAATTTGGCAAAAGTTAAAATTGATTCTATAATAGTTTATTCAAATTAATATTGCCTTCTAAACTTCCCATTAAGAACGACAATTTGCATCTCAAAATCGAGATTACTTGTAAATAAAAATCATAATTTTGGCAAAGAGATATTATCTTTGATCTTATTCGAACACCCTCGTTTTTTAAATTATTTTTACTTGGCAATTGGGTCTATTTTAAAAAAAACATCTCTAGAATTATAATTTCAGAACAGATTGGAAATAGTAATAATAAATCTGTAGAAAACAGCTAAAATTTCATCTCGATTCATATAAGGTTAGGCGTGCCAAAAATAGATTCAACTTAGGCAGAGGCTATTTTGGAAACTATTTACGAAATATTATTGTGTTATGCCTTCTCGATTTTCCACTTTTGTGTATTGTAACTAGGTACATAACTTTAAGTCGTAATGACCTACATAATTTGGACAGAACCAAATCAAATGACAATTGGAAAAGTTTATAATTGAAATATTTCTTAATAAATATGGAAACGCTGAAACATAGTAATGTATAACCATTTATTCCACCTAGGGTAAAGGGTTGTTGCCGTATTCCGCCTGTCATTATAGAATTTTAGTAATGCCAATTTGCTTGGGTTCTGAATTATTTTGTCAACGACTTACTTTTCCCCAAGAGATATTTTGAAACACTTATAGATCGATTAACTTGTGGCATAACCCTGACAGGAAATATCATTGCGTATTTAGAGATCAATATCCTCTATTTTTAGTGAGACTGTAAATAAATATGTGCACAAACTTTTAGTAAATAATTCTTGACAATATTTTCGATTTGATTTCTTTAATTTTAACGCTCTAACGCTCTTCTGGTTATCAAAAGTTCATTAATTATTTTTCAATAATTTCTAGGAGCCAATTTCGTATTTTCCATATACGATTTTGAAGGAAATGGCACAGTAGACGCTGTCAATTTGGGTGATATGTTGCGTGCTCTTAACCAGAACCCAACATTAGCAGTTATTGAAAAACTTGGTGGAACCAAAAAGAAGAGTAAGTCAACTAATTATGCACAATGAAATGATGGGATTTTACTATCTTACGCAAATATGAATTTCAGATGAGAAAAAAATGAAAATCGAAGAGTTCCTGCCAATATATGGTCAAATAAAGAAAGACAAGGAACAAGGAAACTTTGACGATTTCTTGGAATGTTTGAAATTGTATGACAAAGAAGAAAACGGTAAAATGTTGGCTGCCGAACTCGCTCACACACTTCTTTCACTAGGTATATTAAAATACATAACAATTATAAAAAATATATAAAACCATACGCAATGACAACAACATTGTTTCAGGTGAGAGATTAGAAGATGCTGAATGCGATGTATTATTAACAGATTGTATGGACAAAGAAGATGATGAGGGTTTCATCCCCTATGAACGTAAGTAAACACGATTTTAACGACTATAACTATAGATTTTTTTAACAATAACAGTATTACTCTAGTAACTCAAGTACCTAGTAATTTATTTTTATATCAAACATTTTCAGCATTCCTTAAAAAGATGATGGCGTAAGAAGTTAGAGCTAAAATATTTAGTTATTTTTTATTTTGAGTAAGTAGGCGTCGAAATGTTTATTTTTGTATTTTTTTTTCGGCCGCTTTAACACTGCTCTGCATATATACAGGTGTTCCACCATGATTTTCTCGGTTTGTCCTCTGTTAGTAAATCCAAATGTCCATGTGCTTTATGAATTTGAAATTTACTTCACTCATATAGGGTGTCCCATAAATAATCGGATTCAAAATTAGTACTATATTGTCTCCAAATGTCAATTATTAACTTGATTCTTTTGTATAAAGTAAAGAAAATAGTTCAGAAGTTATAAAACAGAAACACTTTATTATTTTTAATTAAAATCCTGTATAATTCAGGCTCCTGATTTAATTGACACAATAATTAATTAAGGGTTGGTCATACAGTGAAACATCCCGTATATTATTCGATATCCCAATTTTTTCTCCAAATCTAAGCAAAATTTGTGAAATCCTTAATATACCTACTTAGGTCTAACAATTTATCGAAAAAAACCAAATAAAACATTGTTTTGATATCTAAAGATGGCTATACAGTTGTCTATCAGGAGCTTATGCCTCCGATCCAATGATCATTTGTTTTCTTAGTAATTGATGTTCGTCTAAATTTTGTGCCTTGGTTGGCTAGCATAAATTTTGTTCTCGGCCACAGCAAAAACGTGAGGATAGATTTTTATTATTGATTTTGTCATTTAATGTAAATGTTGCTTCTTCCGAAAACACCATAAAAATTTGAAAAACTGGTTATCTTGGTGTCACTTTAACCACATGGAATCATAAAATTTCTTTGCTGAAACTCCTGAACTACATGTCATTTAAAAATGCGATGTTTGAGGCAGATGAGAACTTTCCTTTTGAAAAAAATCCAGACTTTCTCCTAGTCTATCTTATGGTACTCGATCCAGCTTTTGATTTGGAAATTTCATTCAATATCTTTCCAACCTCTTCGTAAGATCTGATCCTATCACTATATCATCATTATAAGATTTGCGATTCATTCAGTTCCATTTTATTCATTCAGTTAAAGTTAAAAATTACTGAAACTAGGCAATATGTTACAGAAAAGTATCACAAAGAGAGAGTAGCATCTCAAAATGAAAAAATATACAAGCAATTCGTCTTGTTCAATGACATTTTGATCAAACCTGTATAATTAAAATTGTCAATACGTAGCGGAAATTAAAAAATCCTAAAACTTTTGTATCCAATTTTTTTGTTGTAACTTGTAACAGTTTCTAGATTTGCTTCAAGTGATAAAACAGAGGAAACTTAAATTCATGGTCAAATTGTATTGATGCTGTTTAATATTCAAAACTATATGCTACTTAAAAAAATAAAGCTGCATCAAACGTAAGCTTTAATTATTGTTTGTAAAGCACATATATCTGTTACAAAAGTATCTGAAAAAAGTTAACCATTTCTTAGGACAGACCAATTGAATCATGGAGGAATACCCTATGAGTAATGCCTATATAATGCTATAATCTGCACAAATGCAAAGTGTTTAACAATAATATAATTATAATAAATACGTTTAACTGCTTACACACATTATTTGTTAATGAAAGAAGAGAGAGATTTTTATGTGAGATTTGTCTCGGTTCTTTATTTTCACTAAATCTGACAAATCGCTAGCAATGCGACGATGTTTTAGCGCAGCAGGGTGTTAAAGATGATTGCCTGAGGACGATTTTTTGGAAATATTTTCGAAACGAGTAAAGATGAATTAATCAAATGTAGCTTATTTATTCACCTAGTAACATGTCGTAAACTGACATGAAATTGAATAAAAAAGGATGGCCATAAGCGGGTAAACAGGGGGGATCCTTGTCTTAATTATAACCTAATTTTTTTTCTTGTGACTTTTATGCCATTTTTGACAAAAATGTGATAAAATAAAGTTTTCTACATAAACAAGACATACTTGTTTTTTCTCGAAACACTTAAAGGTTTTCGAGAAATTCGAGTTTGAAAATTTTAAGACAAAACTGGTCCTTAGTATACAGGATTAATAAAATTTTTAAAGACTTTTCAATATCAAAATTAAATGAGGTTAGAAATTTGCTGCCAAGATTATCTTAAACTTAGCTAAGTGAACTGCGGTGTAATGCTTCAAAGTTAAAGACAGATTTAAAATGTAAGTCGACTTTAGTTAAGTCTACTTACACTTAGATTGGCCATAACTCTTACACAATAGCGACCTAAACATTGGTAGACTGAGGATATAGTGCGTGGGAGTTTCAATAGCCCGATTTACATTTATGGTACACCATTAGCGACAGTTTTGTCTGTTCACCACACCATTCAGACAAAATAAGGATTTTCTTCAATGGAAAAAACGACGACGTGTAATTTGTTTTTCTGCGGGAAATTGGAAGTGTGCCGGCTGCAGGAAGATCTCGTACGTGTCCGTTATACTTCTCTAAACTTATATGATGACACTGGCTAGTTGCAATAATTGACAAAAAAACTGTTCAAGAAAATTTTAACAATTAGTTTCCTTTTTAATTTCCCCTGAGGCGACTAATACCATTATAATAATCTAATAGAGTATTGTTTTGTGTTTCAGCTACATGAAAATGCATCCAAATTATTTTATAACATTTTTCGTATAACGACTCCAACTGAAAATGTGTAATGGACCACCAGAAGTCAACACGTAACATTAAGATCAGTGACTATATTGTATATATAATAAATAAAACTGCTGAAATTCAATGAAAAAATTAACTAAAATGTCCAAAAGCATATTATTTTACTAATAATATGTAATAAATAAATGTATTAATATTGTTATTTAAATATTATTTATAATAATTGTATTATCAAAAAAGAAAACTTAAAATTTGCACTTCTTGTTTTTGTTATTTTATAATTTATATATTGACTTAAACAAACAAATTTTACCACAGTTACAAGTTATTCTTTAATTAATTTAATCAATGGTAAGCCCGTTTCTGATATGTTGGACGTCCAACTAAAATATTCTCCATTTCGCCAATTGTATATTCAATCGATATTGTCCGTTTAGTCATTTTATCATTCGCATCCGGCATTTGTATCGTTACTTTATCCAATTTGCTTTGTCCATTAGTCAATGCTTGATTCCATATACTCTGCCACAGTTTGAACTTTTCGCTAGCTTTCGTATGTTCCAAAGTTTTTAAAAACTCAATTTTATCTGCAAGAAGAAAAGTACACAACTACAGGGTATGCCAAAGGCTATGGCCAATTAGAAGTATCTAGAGGACGGGAAGAAATATATTTCTGAAACTTTGGGTACTTGTTTTTGATGCCGGGATCTAGCTTTTGAACAAATTTTTACCAATTAAAAAGTTAAGAGTAAACTTACATTGTTCGTTAGTTAGTCGGTTAATTTTGTTCGTCGACTCAAAATCACTTTCAATTTTGAACGAGATCTGCGATTCCTCTAACCAATTTGTCAGTTTTGGATTTACATACGATACATCACACCATTCTTTCACGTGGGGTTTTTTACTTGATGGTCGTGATGATGTGGAATGTCTTGCGACAGTTCGTTTTTTATCCGAGGCAGGTTCCTTAATAGTTTTCAAACATTTACTACAAAATAATAATGCATTTTTTATTATCTTCCTAAAGCGTGGAATAAAACCTATTACCCTTCCAAGTTTGAACTGATCTGCGATCCAGAATTCAACGTACATACAAAAGCGCTTTTGCAATCCGCAACATCAGCCATCTCCGTTTCTCGAATTGCGTTGCATAAGTTCTTGGAAAGTTCATCAATGAAGATTTTCATATCATCCTCCTTTTTAGGCGTCTTCTCCCAGCTTCTTTTAAAGTTCTGAAATGTCTCCTCCAACAGTTGGGTTATTTTATTTTTCAAATCAATGCCCGGCTTTAAAATCTCACTACCCCATTTCCAAAAACTGTCATTCTGAGGTATACCAAAATTTATGGAATCCTTCTCATTAGTCTTTGCACCCGAGGAGATCGCTTCGGGCTTGTCATCGTATATTAACGCCTGGTTTACGTAGTATTTTCCATATTTGGAGGAGGAGTATAGATTTTGTGGCTCTTTGGAGCGATGCGACGTTGTATGATCTTCAGCTGCTACACTTCGTGTCAGTTTGGAAATATGATTAACCTAAAAACTATTAAATGACAACAAGATGTTTGTGGCGACATCTAGTGTATGCCCGGTGAACCAAAGATCACAAACAATGACCGGACACGAAGTAACAACTCCATATTGCCAAACTAGATACGCCTGAATTCCCTAGCGCAATAGGATTTAAGGGAGTTGTTATTTCTTGTCCGGCCATCGTTGTGTGAACTTTCTTTCACTGGGCATATTGCCTGCTCACACTAGATGTCGCCACAAACATCTTATGGTCATTCGGTATCTCCTGCTAGCAGAAAGTCTCCTTAAGTTCAATAATTGTAATTCACATTCGATCACAGTGAGTTGTAGAGTGCAGACGTGTTTTCAGAGTGCGATACAGCGATAAGTGATTTTGTGTTGTGAGAATATCTATATGCTTTTTAGTTTATAGATATATAATTGTGTGCAGTGTTTGTTTATGTGCTTCTTAGCGCGTAGACATAATATTGTGTGTAGTGTGTTATTGTATAGGTGATTCTATTGCCTAGACAAGGGGGAAAACAACAGTGTGTGTTGTCTTGATGCACCTCGTGTGTAGACAAATAAGTAGTTGTTTTTATAATTTTTTCTTTAAAAATCCATAGGAGCATGGGTAGACGTGACTCGGGAGCGTCGCCCCATGATGGCAAGGACGGAAGCAAAAAGGACTTGCGTCGTCAAAATAAGATGCTGCAGGAGGAAGTGACCAGTCTGCGGGAGCTGGTAGAAGAACTAAGGAAGCAGGTGAATGAAAACAAGGGAATGAGCAGAGAAATGCTCAAACTAAGAGCGCAGATAAATAACCTCCAAATGAGGCCGATTCCGTCAGCGACGACAGTCGTTGTCCCCACGGACATGGAGGTTACAGAGACAAGTAAGGATGAGAACGGGCAATGGACTGTGTCGCAGAGGAGGAGTACGAGGAAAAACTCTGCGGAAACCCCGGAAGCGTTCCCACCGCTAAAGAAATTACGGACGGGCGTGTCTCCACCGACAGCGCCAGCAGCGGCCCCCCCCCCCCAAAGGCACCGGCGGCTCCAATCCAAAAGGAGTCAGCTGAGAACCCCCCCCAGAAGAAAGTAGCAGTAGCTACAAATCCCAAGCCCCAACCAGGACCTCAAGGGCAAACACCCCCCCCTCAGACGGACGCCGCACAGGTCAGAAAATCCGGCACTCCCCCGATTATTATCAGGGACTCGAGGAAGTGGGTCCAGATAAACGGTCGATTTGCGGCCTTGAAACTGGCCCACAATGGCGCACGCGTCATTAAAGACGGTATCCGGGTGCAACCATCCAACCCGGATTCTTTTAGGGGAATGGTTAAATTCCTCAACCAGGAAGGGCTAGGGTATTATACCTACCAGCTCCCTGAAGAGAGATCCCTTCACGTAATAATACGTGGAGTAGAACAATCTATCAAGGAGGAAGAGGTGAAGGAAGCATTGCAGGAGCAAGGCTTCCATCCCATTCGCGTCGCGCGAATGACCAAAGGGCGGGAAAGGATCGCCCTCCCGATGATAGCCGTGGTGGTGCCTCGGGAAGAAAAGGCCATATACGGCCTCAACCGGTTCCTTGGACTGGTTGTGAAGGTCGTGGCAAAACGTAAGCCAGAGAGGCCGACACAATGTTTCCGATGCCAGCAGTACAAGCATGCGCAGAGTAGGTGTACTCTCGCAAATGTCTGCGTTAAGTGCAGCGGGAACCATTGGTCGCGAGAATGCGACATGGCCGACGATGCTCCTGTGCAGTGCGCAAACTGCAAGGGGCCACACGTAGCCAGCTACGGGGGTTGTCCGAAGGCGCCCCAACCTAGGAAGCAGACAGGGAGACAGGCACCGGCCACGGCCGTAACGATCACTAGAAGCTTCAGCAGCGTCCTGAAGCAGAAAGGCCCAGAACAGGTCGCCAGCATCCCACAGCCAGATGTGGAACTGATGGACCCGGCTAAAGCAAGGGAATTCATGGAATTCATGCAGAAATTCCAACAGATGTACGCGAGTATGTCGGTCATGATGAAATCCTGCCCCAGCACTAATTAATGGATAACGCCCCTCTTAGAGTACCATGTACTCTGTCCCTATTAACCTATAACATTAATAGTTTTCAGAACAAGAAGATCGAACTGGAAGATATCCTTGCAAGGAACAACATCGACATACTAGCTTTACAGGAAACAAAGCTGGCCGTCACGAAGCGGGCGAAAATCCACGGATACCACCTCTACAGGACCGACAGGGACAGATATGGGGGCGGAACGGCTATAGCCATCAAAAGGAATATACAGCATCATGCGCTACCGAACCTGGATATGCAGAGCATCGAGTCAACAGCTATTGCAGTGCAGACAACTCGCGGACTTGTTAGATTCATATCCGCCTACAGATCACCTAGGAATCCCCTGCTTGAAGAGGACGTGGAAACACTAATCGGAGGCAGGGCATCCACGGTGGTGTTGGGGGATCTGAATTGCAAGTCACCGGAGTGGAACAGCAGGATATTCAACCCAGCCGGCAGGAATCTCAGTTCCTGGACCGAACAAAGGGACGCTGTAGTGATAGGGCCGGTCACTCCGACGCACATCGACAGTCGTGGCTCACGCCCTGACGTCCTGGACGTCGCAGTGCTCAAGAATATCACTGCACCGTACGAAATAATCACGCTAAATGAAGGATCCTCTGACCATAGCCCGGTGTTACTGCAACTCGGAGACGGAACACTGGACGAAGACACCTACATGGAACACAGGACCAACTGGAAGCGGTTTCCGGAACAGTTCTGTAGAACATATGGCAACGTTCCAAGGATTACAATGCCTGAGGAGCTGGACAGCGCGGTTTTGCAACTTGAACGCAGCATTCAAGGAGCTCTACGAGACTGCACCTCCTCCAAAAGGAGGAAAAGAGACTTTCTGCAATTCGCGAAAGACATCCCTGCCGCAACCAGAGCGAAGATTCAGGAGAAGAATCGAGCCCGGAGAAGATACAGGATGACCTTAGCCCCTGAAGACAGAGCAAATCTCAACAGACTCAACGCCGAAGTGAAGCTGAGATTACGGGAACATCGTGGGAACCAATGGCAAAGGAAGCTAGAAGAGCTAAACACTAAGGACGGTAGCGCATGGAAAATGTTGAAAGCCCTGCGGGCCACGAATCCTCAGGTACCCCCCATTCATGGGGAAAGAGGAAGGATCGTCTACACGGACCAAGAAAAGGCTGAGGCATTTGCTGACTGCCTTGAAAGGGAGTGTAGGGAGAATATACATCCTGACGACGACGAGGAGCTAGAGGACGAGGCCCACAGGTTTGTTAGACAGGTCAGGCGGCGGGACATGGAAGGAGAGCCACTAAGACCAGCAACCACTGAAGAAATACGGAGCATAATCCACCACCTGAAGATAAAGAAGGCACCAGGCCCCGACGGAATTAGCAACAAGGCGCTAAAACTGTTGCCGAGGAAGGGCATTGCAGGGATTGCGACCATCATCAACGGCATCTTACGACTGGGATACTTTCCTGCGAGGTGGAAAGAGGCTACAGTAGTGATGCTACCTAAGCAGGGCAAGGACCTGAAGTTCCCTCAGAACTACAGGCCCATCAGTTTACTGAACGCCCTGTCCAAGATAGCAGAACGAATTATCCTCTGGCGACTTCGCGAGTTCTCGGATGAACTGGAAGTAATCCCCGACGAGCAGTTTGGGTTCAGAGCCAATCACAACACGGAGTTGCAACTGCTAAGACTCGTTGAGCATGCAGCACAAGGACTAAACTGGCGCCAGGTCACGGGAATCGTTTTTCTGGATGTGGCCAGAGCCTTCGACAGGGTCTGGCAGGAAGGACTCATCTATAAGATGCACACATTAGGATACCCACCAGCGATGATCAAGCTAGCAGACTCCTACCTACAGGACAGGCAAATTCGCGTCAGGACAGGGAAGGAGGTCTCGGAATCACGGACACTGGAGGCCGGCGTGCCGCAGGGGTCCGTACTTTCCCCCCATCTTTTCTCCATCTTTACCAGCGACATCCCAAGGACAGATCAGAACATCTTGGCACTCTACGCAGACGACACCGCCCTGATTGCCCGCAGTCGCAGTGCGGAATTGGTGACAAGATACCTACAGCGAGCAGCGGACAACTTTACCGAATGGTGCACCAGGTGGAAGACCAAGATCAATGCCGAGAAGAGCACCGCGCTCCTCATCAGAAGAAGACAAGTGCGCCCCGACGACTTTGTCAACATCGAGGGTACTGACATACAATGGCAGGACACTGCAAAGTACCTGGGGGTAACTTTGGACAGATCCCTGTCATGGAGACCGCACATCGAGAAGAGCATCGCGAATGCCAAAGGCATCATGTCGAGGCTCTACCCGATGATCTGCAGAAGGAGCAAGATGCCCTTGCAGGTCAAGCTCCAAATGGTTAAGGCAGTCGTGCGACCTGCCTTGACCTATGCCAGTTCAGCATGGGGATACGCGGCACCATCGTACCTGAAACGATTGGAGGCCACGGAGAACAAGGCAAGAAGGATGGCAGTGGGTGCACCCTGGTTTGTGTCAAACGCACAGATCCGAAGGGATCTCAAACTCGACGGCCTCAGGGACGTCATGAGGTTGAGAGCCCAGAAGGTCTTTGCAATGGCAGAGACCCATGCGAACCCACTGATTCGCGAAGCAGTCAACTACAACGTAGAAGACGGTGCCAGGCGGTACCGGAGACCGAGGAGTCAACTCTGACGAAGGAATCCACAGGATTAGGACACCAATTAATATTGTTTCTTTCAGGTCAGGTATACTAATCTAAAGGTATGTTTCAGAGTGTTCTAGGTACCAACAACAGAGGACAACAGCAACAGAGGATAATCAACATCAGAAGACAACAGCAACAGAGGACAATCAAGCGAGGACATGGAAAAGGGAGGGTTCCCGAGCCATACTACAAAGATAAGGCAGAGTTTTAGTTTGGGTTAGAGTCCCACACTACCTAGGGAAGTGGTAAGGAACCCCCTAGGTGTCATGATGATTTCTCTGCCTTGGCCGATATCAAAAAAAAAAAAAAAAAAAAAATTGTAATTCAGATTTTACAAATGTAATTTGGAAAGTTTCAATCGTATTTCAGATTTTTCAAATGTACTTCAGAAAAGTCCAATTGTAATTCAGATTTTACAAATGTAATTTGGAAAGTTTGAATTGTATTTCAGATTTTTCAAATGTACTTCAGAAAAGTCCAATTGTAATTCAGATTTTACAAATGTAATTCAGAAAGTTTCAATTGTAATTCAGATATCTACAATGTAATTCAAAAAATCCCCATTGTAATTCAGATTTTTCAAATGTAATGCAGAAAATTTCAATTGTAATTCAGATTTTACAAGTGTAGATCAAAAAATTTCAATTGTAATTCTAATATCTCAATTGTAATTCAGAAAATCCCAATTGTCATTCAGATTTTTCAATTGTACTTCAGAAACTTTCAATTGTAATTCAGATATCTCAAATGTAAATCAGAAAACTCCAAGTGTAATTCAGATTTTACAAATGTAATTCAGAAAGTTTCAATTGTAATTCAGATATCTACAATGTAATTCAGAAAATCCCCATTGTAATTCAGATTTTTCAAATGTAATGCAGAAAATTTCAATTGTAATTCAGATTTTACAAGTGTAAATCAAAAAATTTCAATTGTAATTCTAATATCTCAATTGTAATTCAGAAAATCCCAATTGTAATTCAGATTTTTCTATTGTACTTCAGAAACTTTCAATTGTAATTCAGATATCTCAAATGTAAATCAGAAAACTCCAATTGTAATTCAGATTTTACAAATGTAATTCAGAAAGTTTCCATTGTAATTCAGATATCTACAATGTAATTCAGAAAATCCCCATTGTAATTCAGATTTTTCAAATGTAATGCAGAAAATTTCAATTGTAATTCAGATTTTACAAGTGTAAATCAAAAAATTTCAATTGAAATTCTAATATCTCAATTGTAATTCAGAAAATCCCAATTGTAATTCAGATTTTTCAATTGTACTTCAGAAACTTTCAATTGCAATTCAGATATCTCCAATGTAATTCAGAAAATCCCAATTGTACATCACCAGCTACAAGAGGTCCAAATGTACATTTAAATAGAGCATATGGTCCAAAATTAAATGTGGAGTTAAGAATTAGCTGAGAATGCCGGAGGTGGTAGGCCCAGGTCGCATGGAACAAAGACTTTTAGGGAAAAATTGACCAAATGAAGAACACCATAGCAGGAGGTGACTGTGCTCATGTAATCCAACACATCTCCGCGCCACATGATTGACCTTATGCCAATTGGTTCATAAGTAGCCCAACCCAACACAATAATTGGAAAATGACCTTCCTGAACTACAATTGGAAAAGGTGTAGCAAATAATCACTACTAGGCACACGAAACTTACCAATTTTGTTATAATTCTTTTAAAATACTCTTTCGGAACTGCTTTTTCTTCTTGACTCTCCAATCGTTGTTCTAGTTCTTTTATGCGTGCTATTAAGTGTTTAAAATAGTAATGGCACTCCGAATGGACATTATTTGTTGAAGTTGAATGCTTGTGATTTGATTCACTTTGATGCTTAAAACTCACAGATTTCTTTCTATTAGGAACTTTCGATGAAGCGTTGTTTCGGCCATCATTCTTATGCAGTTCTCTGGGATCATACATTTCTTCAGTAGCAAACGGTCGTTTCTGTGAATCATTCAAAACTCCAACAATAGCACAATTTTGACACATACATGGTTCATTTGGTTTCTTCGGATTGCTTGAGTTGCCTTTTTTGCAGGCAAACAATGATTTGATGTTGTTGTACGTTTTTGGTGTTGTGTAGATTTGCTGAACTTGACTGCGTTCGTCTGTATTTGCTGATGATGTGGGTCGCACCAGCTGGCTAACCAAAAGTTACGAGAATATGTGTAGGTATCAGTAAATAGTTTAATTATCTTATACCAAAAGAGACAAATACCTTTTCCTATTAGAAGAATGTCGAGCAGAGAGCGTATCGTCAGTGGTGCATTGATCCAAATTCGTTGACGGTTCTGAATATTGAAACTTATTTTTAGCAGATGTTTTTCGCCTACTATAATCTCCACTATCTCCAGTACGTCCCAAATTTTTTTCATTCCCAAATATCTTCTCCAACAACTTTTTTTTATCATCTTTCTCAATCTCCATTGAAGCTATCAGCTTTTTGACCTCGTTCTTTTTCAGAGTAGTCTTTTCTGTGTCATTTGATAGATGAAGCTCCTTCGGCTTGATAACAGTTACATCTAAAAGTGTCGAGGGACATTCTTCTGGTGATTTTATAATTTTGCGAACCTAAAATATCACTCAATATATAATATTAAACAATACATTGACCTTTAAAATCTTAAAGAGCTAAATGTACCTCGTCATCCATCTCAACCTCAAGGCAAAGTTCGACATTTTTCGGTGTTTTGAAGTGGTTTTTGGGAAATTTACTTCGTTTAACTTCATTTTGACTAACTAGTTTGTTTGGAAATGTTTGCATTGTTCATGAAATTGTAATACCAAAACATCGTGTTTCGTATGGGACGATATTTACAATGAAATTTTCATAATGAATTTTCAGAATATTGTCTAAAAATTTTTGGAAATGTGTTTGACACATAGGTAAATATGCCAATGAGAAGTAATGTCAAAAGTGTCTGTACAATAATTGTAACAAAAGACAACATTAATCATTATTATTTTAATGTCAGTTATTGAAAAGTTATAAATCAATTTAACTAAAGTAAAAAAAATAGTTTTTTGTGCAAAATGGCTACAATCGAATGTGTTGATAGTGAAATAATTGGTACTGGCGATAGAGATGCTTCAAGTAAATCTTTTAAATGCGACGCAAGCTTTTCCACAGTAGTCGCTCGAGAAATTGTATCGGAGATATTAGAAAATGCTATGGAATTGGTGTCAGAGAAAGCGGACAAAGGTGATATTATTGAACAAAAGTCGTCGAGGCCGTCATGTACAAAGCTTAAGGTCAGGATCATTGTGTACATTTCAAATAACACTTCGTAACCGAGTGTTTCCTAAAATAGTATGAAGGATCTGTGATTTCTATTATTTTGCTCAAGTGAATCCTTTAACTAGAGAGAGCGCTGAATGATTAGAAAAAAAAATCGTTTGAATTCACTTATAAAAGTTTTCATTTTTTTTTATTTTTGCATTTGTTTTATTTTATTAATTAAATGCAATAAAATAAACGTAATATGAATCAAAGACGCTACTCCACAAAATACTTTTATACAGATGTTCAAATCAGCCAAACAGGTTTCGGAACTTTACTGTTTCATCTTCAGTCGCATTAAAAAATGTTACAAAGAATTTTATAAAGTAAAAAATAAACGTAAATTTCAGCTAGAAGCTCTTGATGAATTCATGATAACACCATGTTCAGTCCCACTAAAAGGCGTTGGTGATCAAGTAACTAATCACGAAATTGTCACACCTGAGAAGAACCACAAACATCCACCAGTGGAGAAGAAGAATCGACTAACAGATTTGGTAAAGAATTCCAAACAAATTCTGGCGAGGTACATTCAAAGCAAGACAGATGTAAGTGCTTCTGAGCACAATATCGTCCAAAATGAACGAGTTCTTAAAATAGTTGATCCTTGTGATATGAGTTTGAAAAATGAGCAGGAGCTGCGACCAGAAAATATTCCACTCCCTCGAGATGATTCTAGCGAAATACTTAGAACAGTTGAAGATAATGATGAAGGAAAAATGGACGAAGTTAAGCTAGAAAATGCGGAAATAGATGGTAGGATTTCGATTTATACAAAGATGCAATGATTATTGTAGATAATTGTTTTTGTTACAGGCAAAGTTAAAAACGAATATGACAAAAAGACGATGACGTTTCCAATTGGTTCCTCAAAATCTTCCTTTGCAGCAAAGTGTCGAACTTTGAAAATGAACGCGAGTGATTTTAAGAAGAAAAAATGGAACTGGAGTACGAAGCTAGCAAATTTGATTCGGTACAAGAGGAGTTCGAGAAAGGAAAAGTCTGATGAAAATAAAAAAAAAGTTGCAGATCAGACTGATAAACCAAGTACAAGCGCTATTGTGGATGCTGAAAATTGATATATTTTATATACATACACATTTATTTTTGTATATTTCGGTTTACACTTTTTTCATTCTAAAATAAACTAATCTGTTTACATTTAGCTTGAATTGAATCAATCAAAAAGCAGCATCTCTATCAAACAGATACTTTTTGCTACTTTGTAAGAGTCTCATACAAATCCATTCGTGCAATTTGGACTATCAGGGCAATATTGTTACTACTTCTAGATAAGTTCGACAAATTTATGATTGATGATAGAGTGAGACTCAGTTGAGTGGCAAGAGTAAGCAATTTGCCCATCAAATATAGCTGCTTCAGATAATACGTCAACCTGTTGTCGCTTAGTACGTTTACTGTCGTTAACTATCTCAATCAGCAACCGAATCACTGCTTCTTGAGCTTTAGCGTAGTTCCGATTTGCAAATCTAACCCATTAAGTAACAACGTGAGATTCAGCTTTAAATTCACATTCTTTAAAACGCTGTACCGAGTCGGATCTAACAGATATCTATACTTTGGAATGATTCTTGTATTCCATGTCTTTGTTGAATCAGTGCATCTAGTAACGCCATCTATGTGTCAGCCTACGGATTTATTGAATGACCTAATATGACATCTAGAACCTTAACTTTTGTTAAGTGTTCCTACTATGCAAAACATTAAAGAATTCTTTGCTGAGCAATTGTTTAAAGTTTGGATTATTCATCATTAATTTCCCATCCATCCACTGCTACAGTCCGAGATTGCCTGCGCAGTTTGGTAGTGTAAACCTTTCTAACAGTAATATTATTGGACGAATTCGGAAGAAATCAAATTAATTCCAACCTTTGTATTCTATATTAAGTATCAACAAAAGAGCGGAAGAATTAATTATAAAAATATTTGCTGAACTAGGTAGTTATAATATCAGGAAATTGTCTTCTTTTGTCATATTTTTTCAAAATTTCACCAGCTTCATTGATGCAGTAGTATCTATACACAGATAATATGATGCACTCAATAGAATGTAATTTCACACAAATAAACGAAAATGTCATTTGGGTTGTAACGTATTTTTTTCTTGTTTCGAAAATTAAAGGGGAGATACCCAGAAGCGCAAATTTTCAGCGATATTTGTACAAAATATTATAAAAGACTGCTTTTGGTAAAATATTTTAAAAATAGGGACGGTTCTTGTGTTGCCGGAAGTATTTTTTGCTTATTTTAAATCAATATATTATGCAGCACTTGCACACATTGTTCTTTTGGATATATTTCAAAAATAAAAGCATGAATTGTTGTTCTACTAAACTCCTTGTTACTAATTTTGGATTAGTTTTCTTAGATTCGTAGATTATAACTTACCTCAACAAATTTTGCACATATTTGTAACTATAACGAACAACAAGAGGAAATTATATTAACAAAATTACAGTAATCGACGCGAAGGGCCAAAGTCACTTTCATACCAAAAATAGGAAAAGAATACTGGACTGACACCAAGTCTTTTCGACCTCGACATCGTGTTTTCTAAAAACAATCGAAGAAGTATTAGATAACAATATCAGAACTGATACTCTGCATCACGCTCCCTTGCAGGGCAGCCAGCATGCGTATAGAGCATGCAAATTTACAGATACTGTTCAGACATCATCCGAAGGTCTTTGGATAACAAAGAACCGTGGGAGACCAAAACACTACCATCAGAGCAACTCACAGTATCCTGACGGAATAGTAACCTCCCCCTTAATGTGGAACCTGGTAGTACACGAACTAGTGCATAAACTGACAAATCAAGGCATAGAATGTATAGGATATGCTGACGATATTGTCATAGTAGCCAGGAGCAAATTGAAGGCACTTTGGCTAACATAATACAAAAGTGTCTCCGGATAACTGAGTAACGGTGTACATCTGTGGGGCTGAACATAAATTCACCAAAAACCGCAATAATTATAACATTCACTAGAACTCTAAATATCAGACGATCTAGCCTGAATTGTGAGGTCATTGAACAGAATTTGGAAGTAAAATATCTAGGAATCACCCTTGATATTAAACTTCTTTGTAATAAGCATGTTGAAATAACGATTATTATAAAGCAACAAAAGCTCTGATCGTGTTCAGAAATCTGGGAGACTTGTGGCTGTTATCCCAAAATACTGCGGTGGATGTACATCATGATTGTGATACCTATCATAACATATAGCACTTGATAGGGTACAAAGACTAGGAGGCATATGCATTAGTGGGGCTATGATAAACGTGTCCAACTAGGGTACTAGAGATTATTACGAATTTCACACTTTTGGTGATAGAAAGAGCAGTAAATAAATGAATGGACATCTCTGATCAAACAAATTACGTCTCTAAACCTCGCTGGTGATGAAACTAAGAGACTGTAATTTTAAATAGAAAACCTTATATTTGTAAGAGATTTTAAGTTATTGGACGATAAAGTTGTACGCTGAAAATTAATTGAAATTTGACAAAATGTTATTTTATTTTTCAAATAAGTAAACGTTGTGTGTTATCGAAATAAAAGTCGATCTCCAAGATATCCAAAATTAACTCAAGATCTGAATTAAATAGAAAACACAGATTTTAGTCTTTTGATTGTACGTTTTTCATTGAATCATAAAGTACATAGGATAGGGGTATTTATGGAATAACACATCGGGCTAATGGCCTCGAATCTTGGAAACAATGAATTTCCGGACGTATGTTTATAGAGACTTTTTTCCATAAAATGACCTGAGAAAAACACCCTAAGATGATGTATAACAATACTCTATTTATATAAATATCCCAATGCTACATTTGATTCACCACATAATTAAAAGTGATTTACCTAATTTTAATAATTTAAATGCTATAAACAAACATAAAAAACAACTATTCTGTATTTATTAACTATACAAACATTTAATAAATCAAAAGTGGTTCAACTTCTAAAATGAATGAGATTTTTGTGTTTTTGCTTTGGAAAAATTTTTGGTAACCGTGCTTTTGGTTAACGACCCAAAAAGCTAAACTAGCACATATGTTGCAATGTGATTTCAAGCCACCTGTATACCTTACCTAGTAGTATATTTTGTGGGCACGCGCTACCGTCTGCTGGTGGGAAGAGAGATCCGGGGGGACAAAAACAGTTGGCAGACGAGCCGAAATTACGCCAACCCCCTTATTTTTGGGGTATTGTTGAAACCCCACCCTATATAATATATAGTGAGAGATATTTATATGTGAAAAATATATCGCTATCATAATATAACCTAGGATAACGTAGTTTGAATCATTTTTCTGTCTTGTAGATATTTTCAGATTATTGAAAATTGTTTGCAAATTCAAAGTACCTAATTTATCAGACTAAATATTTCGCAAAAATTATTATAAACAATAATAATAGCCAATAGTTTGGTTAACAAGAATTCTTAAATCGTTTTGTGATATGAGAAATTATTAATTGTTATTATATAAACATTAAGGCACGAATATTTTGAAACGTAAACGTTCTGCCAGGTAGCGTATAGCCCTAAAACAAGGGAGTTCCTAGTCCGACCCCAAAAAATCCTAGTTATCTTGGATACTCACTCATTAATCCGATTAGTAAGAATTCGGTAGGATGACGCACATTTTCAAGGAATTTATACTAGCGAGAACCGAATCCCGATAACCTCAATCGCTTTCGATGAATCCAAAGATCTCAATTATGTACCTAGGAACAATCGACGACATAACGTAGACACAATTTCTTTTAAGGGCATATTCGAATAAGTTTAGGAAATATATATTTTTTATGTTTTGACCCCTTTTCCACTATTTACACATTGTATAGGTTATATTCTATTAAAGCTATAAATAATTAGTTAATATTTCTGCTATGTTTAAGAAGTACGTTTTTTTAAAATATTTTTTACGTCATTTTACCCTATTTTCGAACGCCAATGTGGTCTAATATTTTATGTTACATATTTTAGGTTATATTCAATTAAATGCGTAAAAAATTATGCAGTATTTCGGATAAGTTTAAGAACTATGACTTTTTTAATTTTTGAACCCTCTTTTAAACCCCTTACCTACGCTCAATGTTTCCCAAAATCTAATCAGCTCCTTGCCATGTCCAATAGTATTTTTGTACCAAATTTGGTTAAAATCTGTGAAGCCGTTTTTGCGTTTTCGTGCATACAGACAGACAGACAGACAGACAGACAGACAGACAGACAGACAGACAGACAGACAGACAGACAGACAGACAGACAGACAGACAGACAGACAGACAGACAGACAGACAGACAGACAGACAGACACAGACAGACATTTTTTTAAAACTACTTATTTATGTATAAAATGACCAAAAACAAGTATTTCCGGTGAAATTAAAAAAAAAATTTTTTTCATGAAACTAATAGTCTCCATATATACATATATTACATATATGATATGGAGAGCTAAAAAACATTTACTGACCTGCGACTTGAAAGGCAGCTCTCCCTATGGATCAGTCAATAACTTTCACGCTGTTCGATATGCGTAAATCGTTTTACAGGAACTAAAAGTCATCAACTCAAAAAATAGAGATTTTTCACGGCTGAATTTAGCTCATTGTCATAAAAGTGTCACCATATCGCGAAAATTTAAATTTGTTTGGTAGAACACTAAACGATCAACACCCCACAATACGGTACAAGATGTCGCCACATACATCTTGTTGGCATTTAATAGTTCGTGCTTCTATAAGCTATCTTCATAAATATTCGAAATTTGAATGCGGATCACTACTGATGAGTTGTGGATCAACGAAACAGCCCCTGTCTGGTGAAAGCATGGTAGTGTGAGTCAAATTGACAATATAATTAAAGTCGTGTCATTTTGTAAATGTTACTTGCATCACCATCTCTTCACGTATGTGTGTTATTTATTTATTATTAAATCAAGGTATAATTTAAAAAAGTACATTTATAATATTTAACTCTTTCAACCTACTTCCGATTTTTTGTATATATTTTTTTTCTCCACCTAACTAGCATCTATCTAATAAAACATATACTTTAAACACACCAAATCAGTACACGAGGAGTATAATAAAAAAATAATTAATTCAAAAGATCTTATAAATACCTATATAATATTTTTATAGAAAAACAACAAAAAACTACAGCCCCAGCTTCTTTCTTAAGGGATACAATATTTTATAATATAAAAATCGGTGTACAAGTCACATATGGCGCTGTAAAGGGTTGTTATTATTTAACTTCTTCCCCCTTCCGGTCAAACACGATTTTTTAATACTTCATAAGGCGCAAGCTTAAAAAGAAATTAGGTTACTTCGTTTTATTTTTTCTTAGTATCATCGTTAACATAGCAATTTATGAAAATTTTTCTTGTTGAAAAATGGTTTTTTACACCTCCGGGACAAAATATTAAAAAAAATTAATTGATTTTTTCGAAGGGTGATAGAGTTAGGTGTTAACCCTTTACGCCTAGTTATGCTTATAAATTATTAATTCTTAAATGTGGAATCAATAAGCCATAACAAATTGTATGTGAGTTGGTAATCAATTATTATAGAAAATTGTAAACTTTAGTAAATTCGTAAAGTAAAATAATTCAGACCATAATATATAGGGTGTCTTAGTAACTTTCATTTCAACATCTGACTTTAGTAAAAAGATCTTAGTTTTAAGTAGGTAGGTAGGTTCAAAATTAGTGGGTCTGCATTGCGACAATTGAGGGTCTATTATCGCTCATATACGAGTATACCTATTTATATTTTCCCTTCGTGCACAGTGCTCATGCTCTCCGGCCTGGAATACAGTAGCGTGGCAACCCTGACATTGTGAAATTTTTGTCTTAGGTCTGCTTCCTCCGGGACATCTACCTGAGTTTGTCTTTTACGTAAATAAAGGCTTGAATTAAATTTTCAGATGCCTAAATGCCAATCGAGCTGCAATGTGATAGCCCGAAATCTTACCCCGTTCAAAGAACGCGTCTAACCATTACAGATCCTGGATAAATATTTTTGTCAGTGAATTAGGCTGGCCAATAATCTTGGTGCTTTATTGCAGAACTTTTGGAACGTCTTGAATCTCCTGGAAGATCTGGATTGTAAGTTTTTGCAGGGACACCCTGTGGAAGCAGAAAATATCTGCTTTTATGCCAGAGTAGTTGACAAATTAATTTAGAAATATACAAGGGTCCTCAATCAAAGTTTATAGTAGTTGACAAAGTAATTCCTGTCACCAAACCCCCTCAGCGTATTTTATAGAAGTGTTTTTATAAATTCTATACGTACTTTACGTTCTGCTAATTTGATCAATAGGTACAAATATATCCGTCCAATTATTTAGTATTTTTACACGACTAACAATCAATGTTGATTTTTGCTGATTTTTTCCATATCCACATTTTGTCTAAATCCAATTTTGCGGTTTTGAAAAATCATTGCGTGTGATTTTACACAAAAGATATTTTTTTGCATTATAGTTTTTTTTATACATAAAACTTACTTTTTCATGATTAAAAAATACATTTTCCGATCGGTAAACGTAGTATACGTATATTTCGAGAGTGCGTGAGACCGGATGTTAATAAAAGAAATCATCTTGCTTTACCTGAAACTGGGATCTTATTAAAAATTACCAGAAACAGCTATTGTATTCATGTGAAAGAGGAAAAAGAAAACAACAACAATGTTCTTTCTGCTTTTTTAAATAATGTGGGATAATTCTAAAAATTTCGTTGCTAATTTACGTATTTATCGCATAATATAACTATTATATCGCGTGCCACATATCGAAATATCATCCCCTATTTAGGCAGCGTCCCATCATTATGTAATCAACACTAATAGTTATCTAGTTAGTCTACATCTTATGCTATGCAAATGAAGTCTAATAATAAAATAAAACCATGTTATGATAATAATATAGAGCATTATAGACAAAAGTGTGAGCAATCTAATTTAAATTTGACAGGTTTGACATATCGTGCCTATCAGAAATCTTTAAGTGTGCTTCGGGCTATTCAGAATGATGAAATAGGGCTCGTGTTGTTCTCTTTTTACCCTTAGAGCAGCTTTGAATACGCCGAAGAACAAGGTGTTATAGTTTTTCATAAGATTCTAGAATAGTTTTCAATAAAATAGAAAAAAATTAAGCAACACTACTTCTTTTTCGTGTAAATTTTTATGGTATGGTAAAAATCAGTTTCGACTTACTTAGCATGTTTTGTAACAATCAGTTTTTATAAGTTTTTTTTTAATTCGAACAAAGTTTGCATATTTTAATCGCAAATTTGGTATAGAAATACTACAGGATACTTTTGGGAAACATTGAGCGTACGCAAGGAGTTTATAAAAGGGTTCAAAATTAAAAAAAAAAACATACTTCTTAAGCACATTGGAAATATTGAATAATTTTTCATTGGTTTAATAGAGTATAACTTACAATATTAATCATAAAAAGTTACATGACATTGGCTGCTAAACGATTTTAAAAATGAGTTAAAAACTTAAAAAAATAACATATTTCCTATATATGCTGAAATTTAACTAGTTATTTATAGCTTTCATAGAATATAACCCATCATAAAAAACTTGCTTACATAGGCGTTCGTAAACAGTAGAAAACGGGTCAAAATAAGAAAATATTTCTTATACCTATAAACCTCAAACTAAGTTGTAATAGAATATAACCTAAAAAATGTCACATAGGAGAATTGGTTCACACAGGCGTTTACAAATAGTGTAGAAAAGGGTCAAAAAATATATACACATTCCAGAAAAATTGGCTATCTATATTATATAGTTTTGATATAAAATAATGTACAAAATGCAGCATAAAAAAACTTCTTTACATAGGCGTTCATAAATAGTAGAAAAAGGGTTACAGTCTACCCTTAAATGATATATTTAGCCTTTGAAGTAGTTGAATTGATATTAAAAATACACGACAAAAAATGTATGTACCATAGGCGTCGGTGAAAAGTCTAAGAAAGGGTCAGAAAAATCTGTTGCAGATGTTTTTCGATATTATTTATTATAAATAACAGTTTTACTGATAATAATAACTTTTAAAGTAAAAGATCTCTACACTTTCGCGCATGCCCAGATTGTGATTTGAAATAAAATTCTCCTAAACAACTAAAATATGGAGACTATTCCAATTTCTGGAAAATCAACCTCACTCTTCTCTAGTGGTGTCTATCACTTTGGAACACCCCTGTATAGAAATATTTTGCAGTCACTAATTTCATGTTATCATACAATTACTAAGTTGTGAATTATATTTAATTCAAAAAATAAACTGTTCAAAAAGGAATACAATATAAAATTTATAACAGAAAATATTTGGTGGAATATATCTCTAATTATCTCGAAGCTTTATTAGGGGGTGTAACTAATTTGCCGAAAAACTAACAACTAAATTATTTTAGATCGTAGAAAATATTTTTTTTTTGTGGAAAATCAAAGCGCGGTGGGTCCTACAAATATATTAAATGAATTTCATTAAAAACTGTGGGCGGGGACATTCAATATAATTAAGAGTGAAATATATTTTCGGAAATAGGCTAAATTTATGATATGCCTCGTATGTATAACAATAGCTATATACCTAGCTACTGAAAAAAATGTTTTTAATTAGGTAAATTTTATTTTCTATAAAAATTAATGTATTTTTGTCATCCCATCTCCACCGGAATGTGTTTGTAATAAAACTGCGCTCTGTGCAAACTTTGACGTTTTTTCTGTCTTAAAATTCTGAATTTAAGCTCTGGACTAACTTATGTATTGAGCGGAAGAATCCTGGTAAAGTTCACCTTGTAGATCCAGTTGGTTTTGTTTCCCTACAATCTCTCCGAAGACTTGTATCTAGAATAAAAATATTACACTACCAAATTTTAAGGTACGGTAAAAACTAATTTACAGTTAATCCGGATCCGGTTAAACTGAACTGATTTCTTTCCCGAGAAGGATAAAGCTAGAACTAATTTCAGGAGTGGGGTACTTGGGAGTTATCTAGACAACAAGCCACCGTAGAACTAAGAGTGTAAAAATTAACAGGAGGCCAGCAATAGGGAAGAAATATTGACTGTGCCTAAATACTATTGGGTTTTGGAATCCTAGTGTTGACGACTTTAGGGTTCCAAGGCTGGTGAAAAGTCAGAGATTGGTGAACTTGAATTTAATGAGTAGGTATGGACCAGAAAGGCCTAAGAATGAGAGATTTGGGAAATTGGCTCGGCGTGATGAGAACAGCTATTTTAATAAATTTTATATGGAGACCGACTTACCACTGGTGGGCGAATGCAGTGACCGGCAATGGGAGCCTAATCTTAAGATTTCAAAGGGTGTAGGAAGATCAATTTTGAGCTTTAATTATGATGGCATGATCACTCCAAAATTTTCCAATGATTGAGTACTAGAATTAGTGATCCTGATCTATAATAGAGTTTGTTCTGATCGGCAGAGTCTGGAAGGGAAGACGCGTAACGGCTATACAACGAGAAAAACCTACATATACAGCGGTGGACCTGTTAGTATCACTAGGACCCAAAGTATAGGCTGATTTTTGAATACTTTACAAAGGAATCCTTCTTAGAGTCGCATGATATCCCAAGCAATGGAAACAACTGAAACTTTATGGTGGAACTGTGAACTTAAAAGTACAGCCTGCACTGAAGACTTAGCAAATAAAACAATGTCAGGAATTCCTGGGGATATTTAGGTACTTTTATCATAAGCTGAGCATCAAAATGTAAAACCATATATTCATAATTTTTACATATTTTAATGTTTATAAAAACAAGTCCTTATTTCTCTAATGACAAGCTAATTTGTTAGTAAAAACCCTATACTTAATTTCTTCAGTGTTTTATTAAGAAAATCATTAAGGATTTTTTGCAAAAATACATTTCACGGTGGTCCCCGAAATGACATTATTTTAAATGTATTAACTAAATTCTTTATAGCCTTAAGACATTCATGGGACTAACAAGAACTTTCAAATCTAAATTTTCTCCAATTTAATACCTAAGTAGGCCGCATAAACAAACATATTATACTATGTGACTCAAAAATGTGAAAATTATATAATTTTGTTTAATTTTTCAGAGAAATTGGTATAAAAGTACAATTTTTGCAACTTCAAATAAACTTAGGTAGATATGTTGTTGAACGACATCAAAGTAGGCGCCGCATAATCACAGTGGTACAAATTGAAAACAAAACAGCATCGGAAACACTTCCTTAAACACATTGTTTGTGAGGTCTAAGTAGGCTTAATACCCAGATAACTAGATAATTACAGTTAACAATGCATGATCAAGGTTGTCAACGAGATGGCGACAGTCCCTGGTTTTGTTTCGTTTGTCTTTTTCTTTTTGTTTTGTTTGTTTGCCAAAGCCGACTTGATAACTATTATGGGGTGTTTGTCGATTTGTTGCGGGTGCTAGTTAATAAGTGACCAGTGGTCACTTTGATTTTACCAATATGCCGCAGTTGGAAGTAATTTTTTAATTGGATTGTATGCACGAGACGCAGGTATATCCGGAAGTAGATATTTTGAACATTTAAATAGATATGCATCCAAACCTAAGAGAATGCGATGGTCATTTACAGATCTTTCAATGAGTACGTAGGATAAGTAAGAAAAATTTGGTCAAAACAAAATTGACTATCGTCGGCATACATGTAAAGTTTACCATATTTGAGAACAGTAGAAAAACCAGAAATATATAATATTGAAAAAAGTAGGGGCCCCAGTATAGACCCTTGTGGCAGACCAGAAGAAACATTAGCAACACTTGAAATACCAGTCTCTGTTCCTTCCGGAAAAATAATTCTTTACAAAATCTAAAGCAATAACAAACACAAAATGCTATAACTCCAGAATCAATAGTCAGATTGCTGTCAAATTTATACACGTATCGTTTGAAGCTTTGTACTAAATAAAAATCATATGGAAAAAATTCTAGTAACGCCATCTATGTGTCATCTCACGGACTTATTGAATGGACTAATACACAATTAGTGTTATCAAAATCGGTAAATCCATCATGCAAAAAGGAATATGTCTTAAATGTCTGATTTTTCCACAGCCCTGTAATTAGTATCAGAAAAAAAATTAAATCCAAAAAATGCTAACCTGTCTGTTTTAGCATTTGGCGTAGGTCGCTATATAAGTATTATTAAATAGCGATATGAGCGTGTAAAAAGAATTGATAAGTAGTCGATATCTGATATTAACTTGTCGTTAATTACAATGGTTAGTTAAAAAGAATAAAAGCCAATATGGTTCATTAATTTTCAAGATGAAGTCATTGGTGTAGCAAAAAGGCGTTATTATGTTTCGTATGGTTACATAAATTGAAGTTTTTGAATTTGAAATGAAAGTGCGATTTATTATTAAGAGGTAATAAGGTGATGACAAGCTAAATTGACATAGTGTATTCGCATATTCATCCTACATGACTTAATTAGGGACTGCATTTAAAAATGCAGTGGCGTGCAGCTTTTGTTCAATTAATGATGTCTTATTTCAAATGAACAACTTAAAAGTCACTGCAAGTTGCAGTAAAAAGCAGTAAGTAGCTGCAAAGCTCTCAGATAGGTCGATTTTTAATACTTTGACACGTACCCTTAATAAAGAAGTTTTGCATAGCTCATGAGCAGGCAACATAAATTGCCTATGGTGTTTTGTTTCCGCTCATATTTAGAAGAAGGCAAAAGTGCAAAAAATTAAATAATGTGAGAATACTGTACGCCAATGGAAATCATATTCCAAATATTATAAATTCTGAGCAGATTTGTTAAAACACTTACCACCAATTTTTTAATCCACCCCTTTATTGAAGTAGAGTATAGGGGTGTAAACGATCTCTAAAAGCTGTCCACCCACCTATATTTAATATTTTTTATTTTAATGTAAAATCGCTTTTTTAAGGGATGATAGATATTTTTTAATTATAACGTTGTTCATAATGTTTCATATAGCATTTTGCGAAAAAAGCTTTAGCAGATATTAACGATTGGGTTTTAAAAAATTCTATTTAAAGTCAGGAATTCTTAGACTATAAATTTGACTCGTAATTAAGTTGTTTTTTTAAAGGTTATTAACAAATATAATCCCTATTTTAGATTAAATATTACGCTTAAGGCTCTATCTAAACGATTTAAAAGAGTTTTTGGTTTATTTGTTTATAATTGAAGGGCATAAGTACCTATAATAACTTAATTTCAGTGTAGAAAGGTTAAATAAACAAGCAACGGCATGACGCGACAGAGTGTTATTAAAAAAAGTTTACTGAAACTACCCCTGAACATAACTAAATAAACATATTTACTCTATAGCTAAACGTTAAATTATTGTAACATCTAAAAAGCTTAGGTTTTGTCTTCTTCGATGTAGTTTTTTTACATTAAATATTGTTATTGATTTTTGTGTCTCTGCAGGGTTTTTAACTATGATCTGCATAAATTTCTAGGGAATATTTTAAGAGTCCTCTGAGGGTACCAAACTTTTGGATGTCCAAATAACATTGTAACAAGAAAATGGTGTAAAAGCTAATTCACAGTAATCAGAAGATGTTAGCTTTGATTAATGTTCAACGAGATATGCGTATTTAGTTTGTTCGTTAATTTACTTGAAACTCGTGAATATTAGAGGAAAATAGTTCGGCAAGTCCTCATAATATAATATAAAAAAAATAATTGCAAAAGTCCGAATTATTAATTTATTTTATTTTATTAAGGAAATAGTCCATAGTGCTGTGGACGTCCAATAGTTAGGAAATAAAATGCTGTCGCATCCACTAAATTGTTTATTAACAGGTCTCTCTCTTTTTGATTTTAGTTAAAGTTTTCTTTCCACTAAGGTAAGATTATAGCTACAACATATTGTGTAATATTGATGCATTTAAATATTTTTCCTTTCCCTTTATAGTTGTTATAATAGTTTTCAACTGATGATGACCCTTACTAGGGCCGAAACATGGATTGAATGAGTGGTTCGTTAGAGGGACCTGTTAATAAACAATTTAGTGGATGCGACAGCATTTTATTTCCTAACTTTTTTGTTTCACTCAGGCAGCAGGTATACCTTAAAACAGAGTGCAGAAATTCACCCGTAGTTTAAACAAATTACACATGAACAATATTATTAATTGAATCAATTGAAAATCCTATTGTATTCTCGAATGTTTACTCGAATGTAATTCATCCCCTTTTGTCGATTGACGTTCTTTTGTACTGGCTTCTCTATATGAATCGCAAACAAATTCGCTATGTTTGTTTTACAAACAATGCATCAATATTTTTGTGTTATAATAGATGGCAAACATCGATTATTATACAGAGCGAACAACAAAATGGTTAAGTTAGTTTAAGCAGTTAATTTATACGGAACATATAAATAATGATAGTAAAGCTTTAAGCAATGTAAATTAAGCTACTTTTTTCAAAGATAAACTTATTAAGTAAATATAACACTTTTACTGATATCTTATTACGGTTATCTAAATTAATATTTTAAAAAAATTAAATTAAAATTTAAGGAATCTTTATTGGCATAATGATGCCTGTAGATGCATAAAAGCGGTTTTTCTTGCATAATATCACTTAGTTACTAATATGTGACATTCTATTGTATTTGGTTGGAAAAAGGATAAAAGGAACGTACGATAAAGTGAGCTATACCTAGATATTTGCTACAAAATAAACACGACAATCTATATAACAAAAACATCTCTGATGAGAAACAACTTAAACATTACTGACAAACAATAGCACATAGGAAATATAAACTTAACCACGTGACCTGTTACGAGCTTGTAATAATTTTTTAATAATGCATTTCAATGACTGACGGTGGTTAGGTCACGTGCCTATGTGTATTAGAGTGTATCATTTTTGTTCCCCCTATTTTTCTCAACATGGTTTTGTTTTTCTTTTTTTAATTATAATATTCTATAGATCTTACAGAAATCCTGCATTGCATTTTCGCCAAAGCCCCATTATGCTGTCTTTATTGTTTTAAATTTAAAAACATATAAAATTATTAAAAGGATTTCATGTCCGTAAATATAATAAATGAAAATAATTTCGTGGCAAAGCGGACTAAAATGTTGGTTTTACCTACACAAGGAATTTTGTTTAATTTAGCAGGGCTCCAGTCTAATTCGATAGAACCAGACCGAGGCATGAGTCGACAGATACTGACGAATTCGTTTCACTCTTGTTATGAGCTCGTCAGAGTACGATAGTCGTTGCCCATCTACAAATATCGGCCTGCATTTAAGCACAATAGGATACACAACAGTAGACACATGTAAACACGTATCCTCTACATGTACATAGTAATGCATATCCTAGACCATGCAGAGGCCGAACAAACTCAATGTATAGGTAAGACCAGTCGTATAAATAGAAATAAATATAAATAAAAATAGTATGAACACAAAACGCTAGCAGGAGACCATTTTATCCTTCTGCCGGTATCTCCCAAATATTTGGGTTTCAGCAATGCTGTCGACTCATGCCTCGGTCTGGTTCTATTGAATTAGACTGGGACCCTGCTAAATTAAACAAAATTCTTTGTGTAGGTAAAACCAACATTTTAGGCCGCTTTCCCACGAAATTATTTTCATTTATTATATTTACGGACATGAAATCCTTTTAATTTTTCATTATTTGGCATTAAACATTGACGGCAGAACGCTTGGAGACCACCGTCCGAGCATTGCTGAAACCCAAATATTTGGGAGATGCTGGCAGAAGGATAAAATGGTCTCCTGCTAGCGTTTTGTGTTCATACTATTTTTATTTATATTTATTTCTATTTATACGACTGGTTTTACCTATACATTGAGTTTGTTCGGCCTCTGCATGGTATAGGATATGCATTACTATGTACATGTAGATGATACGTGTTTACATGTGTCTACTGTTGTGTATCCTATTGTGCTTAAATGCAGGCCGATATTTGTAGATGGGTAACGACTATGGTACTCTGACGAGCTCATAACAAGAGCGAAACGAATTCGTCAGTATCTGTCGACCCATGCCTCGGTCTGGTTCTATTGAATTAGACTGGGGCCCTGTTAAATTAAACAAAATTCCTTGTGTAGGTAAAACCAACATTTTAGTCCGCTTTGCCACGAAATTATTTTCATATAAAATTACATTTTTGGTTTCTTATACCAAAGATTATGTGTATAATCTTTGATTATAGTATGTTTTGAGGTTTATTATGTATATTTTTATGAATTATTAATTGTGATTGTGAAACCTACCTTTAAACAATATCATTCGAGTAAATATTTATTTCGAAACGAATAATAGAATGATATGAAATTAATGAAAATCTCAAACATCAGGTTCCGAAGTAAGTAATATATAATAATAATAATAAATCGTCTTTATTTGGAAGAAATTTACAAACAAGGCGAAGTTTAGCAATATGCTACTCCAAGCATATCAATTTGGCAAAATACAAACATTATCTAGAAAAATGACAGTACTATACGATAATAACATATTTAAAAAATACAATCTGTCATTCATAAGATAAAAGATTCTGCAAGTAATTTTGTTATAGAAAAAAATATATAAATAGTTCCAATTATATAACGAGTAAGTTTGTTCTATTTGCAGACGCTTTTTAATTATACAGGTTAATCGAAATACTGCAGACTACCACCAAATTTGTCTAAATGTAGGTTGATGTCTGTGCGTAAGATCTACCCTAAATTGACTGCTCCCAGCTCCTAAATCCAATTACATATTTGAAGTGTCGTATTCTCGAACGAACTATGAGGGACGTGCGCCATTGACTAGAGCTTGTAAGTTGGCAAATAAACTTAATTTACTTAGAGAACTAAATTTTTTAACAGTAACATTAGCAAATTTCTGACAAATTTTTTTAAAATCCTGAATTTTTGTTTGGGTTCTACCTGGGTGCTGTTTTATCTTTTATTTAGCTGTTGTTGAGACCTGTACTTCTTGAACATATATGTGTATATGTATATTTAAATATCAAAATTGCCATTTAAATATTTAGTTAATAAATTAACACCAAAAAATCACACTGCATGCAAGGTCATCTTTTGTAAAAAAATGTTAACAAAACCACCCCTGTCCCCGTTAAGTATTAGAGTTAGAACAAATTCATAAGGCAAAGTTGTTCAGCTTTCGTCCTCTATAACTGTTATGAAGGCCATTTTTCTCTGGACTATACAGTGTGTTTCAAATATACGCCACAGACTGTAATTTAATTTCGATATTGTCTTGATATAAAGCAACTAAAATCTTAAATTTTTTTGTAGTTCTTGTATTTTTTTCATAAGTTTTTACGAGATAAAAATTTAAAACAATTTTCAACATACCACGAATATTTGCGAATTTAAACTCTTATTAAAAAAAAAACTTTAGCACATTGTATGCCTTTATTTTTTTTTTAATTGGGCGAGTTTCTTTTCAGTTTTAGTCTACTGACCAAAGTTGTCTGTTCACGTGACTGAGAAAAACCTTAGAAACACCCTGTATCACAATAAGCCCATGAGACTTCAGTGAAACCAGGGACTGTATATTATACAGTTTGATACCGTTATTTCCATAATTACTTATATCAAGTTTGGCAGTGGGGGAAAATCGATGTAAGATAAACTAAGACATTAATTCATCCAATAAAAGATTATTTACAGAGGATATCAACCAGGAAATTGAACTAATTTTTTCCTCTGTTTTATGGACCAATCTTCAGTATTATAAATAAATATCAGATACAAAGTGTTTAAACAGGCGCCTAAGCCCCAAAAATGTTGTTCAATAAACTGAATCTCGAAAAACGTTCGATATAGTTTACCCTATCATTACATGGTGCACTCTAATTGGGGTTAGGGCCGAACACAAACCAATTATGATTTTTTTTTATTATAATTCCGTTCTCTTTATAAAAGTAAACAAATATAGGAAGCGACTTGGTTATTATTATTTGTTGATGCATTTTTCGATTAAGGACTTGAAATGAAAATCATAGAATTAAGAAATTATCGAGGAGTGATTTATATTATATTAGATTATTGCGAAAAAAATGTAGGTTATGATATATGACTTTAGGATATTGCATTATATAAAATAATGATGGAACAGTTATAAATCATAAATTAATTTTGTTTGTTTATTAAAACATTTTGCGTTTGTATTATTAACTCTAAATTCGTTAAACCTTCAAGATAATTTTGACAAAATATTGGTACCTATTTAATGGAATTTCACTGGCTTTCTGTAATAATTGACAGTCTGGAGCTTAAACGACTTTTTATTAAATAGGCAGGTACCTATACTAACTACAATGCCCGTAAACAGGCTCCATCAAATGGGACTTTCTTTTATTATTAGAGAAAAATGAAATTTGATGTGTAAAAACTAAAAATGGGGTGGCATGGAAAAAAATTAACCCTAATTTTCAACGCCATAGCGAATTCACCTAAACAGTTCCTGTTTTTATTAATTATAATATTTGCAAATTAATTTTTAGACAAAAACAGGTTTCAAGAAATAAATATTTATTTGTAACACATAAAGTATTTATTGGAAGCAAGCTATCAGATTTACCAGCATCTTTGGGCGAAGTACATGGAATCGTTCGACTAAACTACTGATAGTTCAAGCAAACAGATCAATCTTACATTTTCGGGCCCAGTTAGCAAGTAAGTAAGTAAAATAAATAACTATTTATATCAAACAAATACTAGTTGGGTATTTCAAATAAACCATATTTATATTAACATACATGGCCTGATATTTTGTTTGAAACGACCCCCGTATAATTGCGGCTTAGTTGACAAAATTTCTCATTTCAGTATGCTTTTAAAAAATTAGAAAATTGACGAATGTGTTTGAGAACAACTTTTCAATAAGACTTTATCCTGTTTTAACTCAGGACTAACTTTTTGTGTTTTTTTTGTTTGTAAGGATACTCCAACGCGTTTATGAGGAAATTTCTTCAACTTTCTTTTTTTCTCATTTAAAAAGCTGCTCTCCCAGCAGCATTTTTGTGGTTCTCACTAGAATGACTGCTGCTGATTTTATATTTCATTGTATAAAATTTGTTAGGATGAAAATTTGTGCGTAAAACTGCATGAGGAAGTTGTCAACTTAGTAACAAAACGTCGCATCGCATCTGTTGATTAATACAATGGTAAAGGAAACGTAATTATTTGAATCAGCTATATATTCTTATTGATTACATGGTTTACTTGTGGTCGAATGCTACTCAAAATATAAATACTAAGCCAAAAATGATTTCCCTGTCCCTTCAATTTTTCTTTATTAATTGACAGTTGTTAACTTGATTATAAGTTCCACACAAACATAACATTAACCGAAATGTATAGTATCAAGATGATATTGTATATAGGTATATTTAAATTTATTAAATAATAAGAAAAAAAATGAAACTCCCCCATCTATCGATAAATTTAATATAATAACATCTTCATTATTATCTACATATCAGATACAAAAAGAGTGTTGACTTGGGCGCCTGAGAGTAGTACAGAGCTGGCTTTGCCCAAAGCAGTAGCGCACCTTCTTTCTTATTTTTTTACGAATGCATTGATGAAAAAAACTCGCAACACAGTGTCTCAGAAATTTGCAAAAAAATGTAAAGAAAACCAAAATAAATCTAATTGAAATACATTATCGAGTCAAAAATGTTTAACTCCACAACATGAAGAAGAAATAACTTTGATGTTACTTAATTAAAATTGACCACTGTTGTTTGGTACTTGTAATCAACATATTTTATAAAGGGAATAAAAAAAAGTTGCATACGTACACCATTTAAAAGAGCATTGAGCTATGACTAGCTAATTTAGAAGAGGGCTTCAACCACAATCAATTTCCTTTTTCGTACGTAGCGTACTCAAATCCTTTTAAAAACCGCAATAAGACCAATCAGATCTTTTAAAAAATTACAGTGAAATAAAGGGTTTAGAACTTTGATATCGAATAAAACAAGGAAGATTTTTTTAAATTGACATGAAATTTAATTTATTGGAAAGATAATCTTCTGACATTATAAATTAAATATGACTTCTGGCTCGGACGTAGTCTAATCTGGAGGTCCACTTTTCGATGACTTTCTCCAACATTGGTCGCCGTATATCGGCAATAACGCGGCTAATGTTGTCCCCCAAGTAGTCAATCGTTTTGGGCTTATCGGCGTAGACTAGCGACTTCACATATCCCCCCCATACATTTGAAATAATGAAGTTGGCGTAATGCAAAAATATACTTAAATACCCTGATGCTTGTCCATAAAGCGACCAGAGAGTTCTAAATTTCTATTGAGAGAATACAAATATTGAAGATTTTACATACTAATATTAACCCGCTCCTGTTTTTTAACGAGTAATCATTATCTCGATTTTTTTGTACCTCTTGTCTTTTCACAAAATTTTTATTATAGGCCGGACGGTGATTTTGTTTGTTTTACGGCGATCGTAATTATATGGAACGCTTATTAGATTTATTGGAAAAACGGTGGTAGATTAATATAACCATATTGCACCCAATAAAGTTAAGAAAAAATAGAAAATAAAAAATATATTAAGTAACATGTTATTTTCTCACTGCTTAAGCGAGAGCTGGTTCCGAAATTTGAGCTCTACCTTTACAACTAATTATTACTGTCAATTTTAAGCCCTTGCCTCTATTTTCATAATTTTTAGATTAATATTATCTCACATTTTGTAAAGTTATAAAAAATTACCTAATTAAAATTGTTTGATTATCACATTAATAATTTCCTTTATATCTTAGAAAAACGATTCGATATATCGATCAAATAACAATACCAAAATAAAAAAATACTTCAAAATCTAAATGTGGATAAAAGAAAAAATTCTAGACCTAAAAATTCGTTTCAATTCCATGGGGTTTCTTTATTTAAATCTGCAAAATTTTATCATTTCCTTTTTCTAAACACGACATGGGGTTGCACATAATGCGACTGAGAATTAAAAAAAAAAAGTTGAGCTTTTATTGGTACATAAAATAGTTTCAATTATATTATTTTAAATTAAAAGTTTTTGTTCAACCATAATAACTGTGCTTGTGGGTGATCTATCGGAAATGCATCTAGGTATGTGATTTTCATTGGAAATCCTACTTTTTTGGAAACGTCTTTTATTTATATTATTGTATTGCTCTGTTGGAATCAGCTCCTATTTGGCTACTGTATCAATTAAAAAATTGTAGTTTAAGCCATTAATCAATGTATATTACGTTTTAAGATTGCTACCTTTTTTGCAGAATTATTATGGATAATAGCAATGATCAATGAGAAAGCCTTGAAAGATTTAGATTTTTTTGTTGTAGTTGTGGTACCAAATTTTTTAAGGTTTTTTTTCTAATTAAAAAAGTTAATGTATAAGTTATGCATACAATGTTTTAGATTTATCAAATAGAAATTATTTAATTTTAATTTTTAACAATTGTAAACTCTCTAGATGTAAAATTTCTCTTTAATGTATTTGTAGTTGGTTATACTAGATTAAAAAGTGGACCACTGGAATTTCGGCCGTATCGGAATCTATATATGGAAGCATTCCAACAGATCAATGCTATTTTACTTAGTCCTTCGTAACATCCGCAAATTTTGGAGTTCTATGCCAACAAATTATTATAGAACTGGCAAAAATCCAGCGATTTCAACTCATTGGATTGGTTGCTTCTGTTGCTTCACTTCCAATAAACAGGGGAATCCCCAAGTCTCTTTTGGCTCTTTCACGTTACACAAAATACATATTAAATAAAGCTATAATTGTATATAATTGAAATAAAAAATAGCTGATGTCTAAAATAAAAAATAATTTATTTAGAAAGATAGCTTGTTACCAAAACGGAAAAAGGTAAATGACAAAAAGTTTACAGAATTATTACCTTTATAATTTGAAAATTTAGCGACTGTGTCCACCTCTATCACAGGGCTTGAGCGATTTCAACCAAAAGCTAACGGCTTCATCCTAGGACTGCCCCAAACTCATATACCAAGATTTAGCTCAATTGGTTAAAGCGTTTGGGCGCTATCGTGGTCGTGGAAGTCCATATAAGTTGACAATATAGGTGTAAGCTAAATTCTGAAAATGCAAAAAAGCTCGCATTTATTGATCACAATCTATAAATAAAATAAATTATGAATATTAGTTTATACTATTTATTATTTCAAATTCTTACTACCTGTAAGGTTAAAAATGAAGTTAGACCTCTTCGATATTTATAACTCTGAAGTTTTATTATTCAATAAACATAAGTGTGGGGAAGACGGTTGTGTTTGCTTGTGATCTAGTTTTATTAAATATATAATTAAAATAAGAAACTAATTTTTATTATATTTCTAAAGTTTTGAAACCATTCTGAACATTTCTTTTTATGAATCATGTTGTCTATACATGGTAATAATTTGTAAAATATTAAATAAGAGATTTACCTACAAAGAAGTTCCGGTTTCGACACTGTTCAGTTGATGTGACATAACCTTATATTCACTTACACATTTGTTGTAACGCCTTACTTCTGTGAAAGGAACGTAGGCTAAAGATTAAAAAAATCATTATCGCATCAAATTCCTTCCAGGTAGTTTACAGTTTTTTTTTTTTAAGTTTTTTGAAGTGATAGGTAGATACCGCTTTTTGTATGTCCAGATTACCATCTTATTTTTAATTTCAGTAGTACAAACATAAAGTGGCATATAAATTTTACGATTTTATCAAACACGTGAATAATTCTTAAACGCGATTTTTTTTTTTAGATTTGTAGTAGGTAACTTTTCAAAAATTTGTATTATTTCCAAAACTGTATCTGTATCAATTTCCATATTTACTTAGTATAGTATAATTTATTCATTTTCTCTGCAAAAACGCTTTAATTTTTGACTGTTGTAACCTGCCAAACTAAAAGAAGGTACTTGTAGAAGCACCTGTCCAGTCCATTATACCTACTATGCGCCTTTGTAAATGTCTTGTATTCAAATGTGGTTGTCTAAATATAGGTAGTAGCTATTGAAAAAATGTTAAATTATATCGAACATCGATTGCCGAAATTGATAAAACTGTCTAATTTATTATTGGTTATTTTATTTGGGTCTTTAAAAATTGAGGAAAGTTGAGATATATTATGTAATACACTTTTTACTTTTAATTAAGTCAAATATCTCCATGCCGATTTCTTTGAAATTTGGTAGCGTTGTTGCTAAAAATACGGAGCTTATATGGGTCTAATTAGATCAAAATTATATTGTCCAGTAACGTTAGTGGGGCAACTTAATACAAATTATTGAAAAAAAAAAATGTGCGCCACTAACTGTACGTTAATTTTGATATTGTGTTTTGAATCTGTCAAATTTGTTGTAGTCCCTTAGTATGAACACAAGCAAACTTGTAATATGACAAGCAGTGAACTATATTTATCTAACCGGTAACGGGAAAAGATATTCTTCAACAACATCTTTTAGGCAACAGAAAAAATCTAATATTTCAACATTCAAAGCATTCATTACCACTGATACCACATCAGCCTCTCAAAATATTATAATGTATTTGTTGAGAAAAATAATATATTTCCCACGAAGACCTGATAAGATGAAATTAATACCTTTCCACATTTAGCTAGATATACATAATATATTTTTACTATTTTTTCTTTCATTCTTCTTAGTTTCCGGAGGTTGGCATTTTTTTGTTTTGTCTCGAGAGAAATTTCCATATCTTTATATTGTAACCGCGACTTCGATTTGCCTTAAGACATCTTTTTCGAAATTACACAGAGTTGGATTTAGTAGCTATATTTTTTTAATGCCCTAATATTTATAATTCACTATCTTCACTAAACGCTATAAATCGTTCTAAATTGCTTTTATATGCTTAATCTAATTTCTTTTTACTAATAAAATTTAATTTTGAATTATAAGAGAGAAAAAAGCTTTTTGATCCGACCATATTTTGTATGAAATTTTCCCGCAAAGCTCTCATTATTTTTGAAATATTGTTCAATAATGAAGACACGTTGTTCTATCGTGTAACGTTCTATTTTTACTTACCCTAAACTGCATACATGGCGGCAAATTCAAATATTGCGTTCATTTTGGGACATCCTTATTTGCAGCTAGATGGTGGACCAATCCTAATGCAAGGATTGTTCGCCAAAGGTTAAAACGAAAACACCTTTTACGCGCCGTTTTCAACCTCCGAAATCTCCTAATATTTTTTTGAGGAATGTTAAAAAAAGTTTTGAAATCAAAAGTCAGAAATCGGGAAGACTTTCAACAAATAATATAATAATAATATAATAATAATATAATAATTTTATTTCCCAAACAAAATTTACACAATGAATATATGACAACCCACTGAAGTCCAAGGACTAGTGCGTGGGCATCTTACAATCTAAGTCACAATAATTTTTCAACGATCTGTGGTCACAATCTCCCTATAAGATGAATATTTGGAAACATAAAAACATAAATATACCAACATAAAGATAAAAGTACTCAAAAGTAACAAAAATTAAATGACCCTAGTAAATAAAAAATAAATTTGATGTAAATACTAAATTTATAATAATAATAAAGGTGAACTCAATTAATATAAACAGATAAAGCCAAAAACAAAAAAAAAGTACTATTATGATTTTGGTGCATAAAACATAATTTCTATTTTAAAAATCTATTAACTTATGTATAGTTTTTCTTGGAGTAAGTTGAAGCCATTTTTTTAATTTTATTTTGAATAATCTAATTCTGGTAGTATGCCTTATTTCCAAGGGAATACTAGCGTATATTCTCGGCGCTAGGAACAAAAATGATCTTTGTGTCATTGATTTTAAAGTTTTCACCATTTTAGTTCCTGCCGTATGTTTATGTCTTGTGTCATGACTGTGAGATATCTTCTCTAAACTATTCTGTTTCCCATATTGAAATATCGATATTCTCAGTACATATAACTGCCTTAAATCAAAAAAACTACTTTCCGAATATAAAAGGTTGCTTGGATATGTGAATTCTCTATTATATATTATTTTAATAAATCTTTTTTGTAGCACGGCCAATCGATTAATATGATGATTATAAGCACCACCCCAACCTGCGATTCCATACCGCAAGTGCGATTGCACTAATGCAAAATATAAAATTCGCAAACTGGGTATGTCTAAAAATTTTGCTAGTTGGCGGAATTTAAATAAAATGACACGTGATTTACTTACTACATATTGAATGTGTACATCCCATTTTAAAAATCGATCTATCTGTAACCCCAGGTATTTAATTTGGTGTACTTCGCATATGACCATGTTATTACCATCCACAGTAATACTAATTTCTTTATATCTTGGTGTATTCGATCTATTGCAACTAATTGGTAAGTATTTAGTTTTATCTATATTAATCGTTAATGACATCTCATCAAACCATCCTTTTATATTCTCCAGATCACACTCAGCCTTAAGTTTAACCTCGGCCCAAGTTGGTGCGCAATAAAGTATAACTGTATCATCCGCAAATGATGATATATATCCGTTACTTTTCAAGGACAAAAGGCCATTCATGTATATAGAGAACAAAATTGGTCCGAGTACCGTACCTTGAGGTACACCATACTTTACAGGTTTTGCGTCGCTTATGTGGTCATCAATTTGGACATACTGAACGCGATCTTCCAAGTAAGAACGAAATAAAGTAAGAGCCACCCCCCGAAATCCAATGTCCTCAAGCAAATCTATTAAAATTTTGTGGTCGACAGTATCAAAGGCTTTGGCTAAGTCTAAGAATACACAGATTTCAGCCTTATTTTTATCCAAATTAGAATATATGTTATTAGTAAGATATATGATCGCATCCTCTGTAGAAAGACCATCACTAAAACCAAATTGCTTATCTGATAATAGTTTATATTTATCTAAAAAACTAACGATTCTTTTTTTAATTATCTTTTCAACTACTTTGGAAATACTCGATACAATAGTTATGGGTCTATAATTTGAAACTAAAGAATGATCACCAGATTTGAAAAGAGGTTTAACGAGCCCTGTTTTCAAGCAAGTTGGAAAGTAGCCTACATGGAGAATTTTATTAATTATATAAGCAATGGGCTTTTTCACGTAAATGTTGATTGCCTTCAAAACTTCAGAAGTTATCAAGTCCAAACCTGGTGCTTTATGTAATTTCAATTCTTGAATAACATTTCCAACCTCGACTTCATCTGTGGGATTAAAAAAAATTGATTTATCTATAATATTTTTACAAATTACAGATGATTTTGGTTTAGAAATATTACTAGCCAAGTTTTCTCCTACAGTGGCAAAATAAGAATTAAAGATATTACTTATTTCCTTCTTATCAGTGGCTACGTTATCTCCGCTCTTTATTGAATTAATTTCTATATTTTTATTTTTTTTGTTTGTATAATTATTAATGACATTCCAAAGAGCTTTTGTATCAGACATATTTCTTTTAAGTTCTGTTTTGAAATAGTTATTTTTAGTTTCATCAATTAGTTTTTTTAATTTATTTTCATAAGTTTTATATTGACGTTCAATAAGAGGATTATGCGGATTATTTTGATATTTCTGAAACAATTTCCGCCTAGTATTAACTGAGCTCAACAACCCTAGGGTAATCCACGGCTGTCTCTTTTTTACATTATTCTTGTGTAATAACAAAACATCCGTTGCAGCCTCCATAGCATTCTGAACTTTTTCAATAACCATGTGAGCTGCAAGATCTAAATTTTCCATATTATAAATTTCATTCCAGCTTTCAGTTTTAATTATATTTTCAAACTTTTTTAAATTTATTTTTTTAATATTTTTTATTTTAGGTACATCTGCTAAAGGTTCAACATCAAAAAGAACAAAAATGGGGTAATGGTCAGTAACATCACACTTATAGATAAAAGACTGGTAATCAGAATCAACATTTTTCCCAAAAATATGGTCTATGCAGCTTTTTGAACCGTTTTTTTCCCTAGTGTATGAATTAATTAAAGATGTATAACCAAACTCATTCAAATTATTCAGATATTCCTGACAAAAATCCTTGTCCGATTTGATATTTATATTAATATCTCCTATGAAAAAATATAAGTCTTCCTTATTACATTTTTGGGTCTCCAAATAATTTTTCAAGTTTAGATTGAATTCATGTGGACAAACTGATGGTGATCTATATATTGCACTTATTAAAATATTCTGCTTTTTAATTTGCATTTTCAATGAAATCATTTTGATAGTGCCTAGATTTACTATATCGGAAGTACAGAAAGGTTTGTAAATATTTTTTACATAAACCACCACTCCATCATTTTGATTCATGTCACCATAATTGTATATCATCAGATATCCAGGAATTTCATAATAATAATGAATAATCATAATGAAAAAGAAATGTCTATATTTCCCAACACAAACAGAAAAATAAAACATTGTGCAATATTACATATCTACTAAATGTTTATTGCGAAAAGGGCGAAGTTCATCGTAGCCTTAAAGCTAAGACTTTGCTCTTCAATTAACCCTAATAACTGCGAACTAGCAATAAGAATTAAATATGCTACCATTATTACAATCAATCATGTTAATACACCCTTAATTAATTTAACAACAATAATGACATTGCAAATCAATAATTGAAGTGTTAAGTATTAACTAGCACTCCAAATAATAATAATAAAAACGTAAAAAAAAACTAAGAACAGTAGTAACTAATTTTGTCACAAAAAAAAATACAGAAGCGACATAGTTCCAGAAAAATTCTCAAATTGAAGGTGCACGACCGAGCTAACATTGTAAATATATCAGTTGGTAGTGTTTTTGCTATTTTACATGAATATTTGCAAAAGAGAAAAGTATTGTTTCAAGGCAATGTACCGTGTTACAAATCGATGAAAACTATGGCAAAATTGAATGAACTGGGCTTACCTACGCACCGTATTCTCAAGATTTAGCCCCCAGCGGCTTTTCCTGTTTTCAGATCTCAAGAGAATCCTTACTGGAAAGAAATTTAAGTCCAATGATGAAGTAATCGCTGAAACTGAGGCGTATTTAGACGAGACAGAGAAAAATTGGAAAATCGAAGGCAACTAAATGGACTTATTGAATGACCGGTAGAGCTTTGAAAGACAATATGAAAAGCTGCTTTGAAACAATGCAGTGCTATGTTTTGGAATCGAAGTTGTGTCTATAAATCTTACATTAATATTATGAGCAGCATATCGGTATTGTATTTTGTTATAAAGATATGGGGATTTCATAGTACTTAATGATTTTATGATAAAAGCAAGCACCGTGCAGCTTTCGACGATTCTCCAAGTTCAATCAAAAAATGCAATTGATGATGAATTGTTATCTATTCATAAAAATTGATCTTTCTGAAGAACATGCGTTTTATTTATTATTGTTGATGAGTATGAACTAGTTTTTTCAAAAATAAGTAAAATTGTGTTCATTCAATATCCCCAACTGAAGAACATATAATATTCTTCCAAAAGTGAGTGTTTTATTAAATATTCCCGAGATCCCCCTGAATAAAACAGACGATTGAAATTACCTGGGCATTAGTACACGATATTTGGAGAGAACAAATATTCTAAAATCTACCCTGGACCATACATTTCGTAGGTTGATATTATCATTTTTGAAACATAACGAATTTATTGCTTTTTTTTGTACGTTTGTATATATATCCATATGAATGTGCTTCGTTGCAGGTGAATGTGTCTTGTCTCTGCCAGGTGAACTTTTGTTTCCGAATAGAAGAAGCAGTCATCACCCACTATTTTATCAAAAAACCGATGACAACGTCTTTTTTTTACCTTGTTTCTACGAATATGTTAAACATATAAGGGAAATTTATGAGGGTTTTTAAAACACTTTAAAGGTTAATAATTACAAAATGTCACTGATGCTTTTTTTTTTTGCTGTGGACTATTAGCATAAACCAGTGTCGGACACGGCAATAAAATTTTATTTATTTGTTTTATCAATGGCGTCCGAGTTGTTTTGTTTATTTCATGATTTTTTAGAATCAAAAATGCTATAAAAGCTGAGAAAAATGTATACTTTCGTCATACACACTAATTAATAGATCGGACCCAAAAAGGCTATGGCGAATTGTTTCAAAATTGGGAGGAAATACTAAGCAAAATCAAGTTAGGCAGTTGTCGGATGCTTTTCGGAATCCTGACGAAATAAACAGTTATTTTTTTAACTTTTAAGTTTCGTGATGTGACCTGCGAAAATATTATGACAAATGTTGGCCTGATCAAATCTGAGGCATACGGGATAGACAATATTAATGTAAGAATGCTTAGAATTATAATCACTCACTGCTGTGATGTCGTTAAAACTTTGTTTAATACATTTCCGCAGATTTGGAAATCTGCAAATGTTGTGCCGATTCCAAAAGTTGACTCTCCTGCCTCTTATATAATGATCTTAGACCAATAAGTATATTACCTGCAATTTCTAAAATTTTTGAGCGTATAATGAGACCACAAATACAAGAATATCACCATTTCAGTCAGGTTTTCGAAAGACGCACAGCACTGTTACGGCTCTGTTGAGAGCTTCTGATGATCTAGCTCGGGTGCTAGACAAATCTCAGTGTGTAGCATTTGTCCTCCTTGACCAGAGTAAAGCGTTCGACCTGGTAAATTTCAATCTACTTTTGGCTAAGCTCAGATACTTGGGATTTGATCCCATTTCTTTCGGATGGCTTAGGAGTTATTTATTTGATCGTCGGCAGAGAGTCAGACTGAGTGCATCCCAGTGGACAAACGTCGGTATTGTCAAGCGCGGAGTGCCTCAGGGAAGCATACTGGAACCCTTTCTGTTCTCTATACATTGTTTTGATGTTGCGTCAAACATAAGGCATCTGAAAATGCATATGTATGCGGATGACATCCAATTTTACATGCCTTTCTATGTGAAAGATGCAGAAGATGCTTTTGTCAAAGTTGGATGCTTTCTCGGACTGGTGTGAAGCTAATGGTTTAAAAATAAATCCTACTAAATCGGTTGCTATATGTGTGGCCAGTGAGAGGTATGGGGAGTTGATAAATCGGGATTGCATAGTTACTATTAATAAGGCGGTTATAAAGTGGGTGTATAAAGCGAAAAACCTTGGAGTACTATTTGACTCAAGACTAAGTTTTCATGAGCATTGCCTTACGGTTTACAGGAACTCAATGTTCCGGTTTAAATCAATTTATCAGTTAAAGGGATGCCTTGAGGAATCAACAAAATTGAAACTGGTCAGGGCACACATCTATCCTCACCTTGATTACTGTTCACAAGTTTATTATAATTTTTTGACAAATTACAACAAAGATAAAATCCAGAGAGTGCAGAATGCTTGCATTAGATTCGTGTGCTCAGTGCCATACAGGTCTCATATCACTCCTTTTCTCGATCGGCTAAACGAGCCTAGGTTGTTGCCTTTGTCACGATTTAAAACACAATTATGGTTGCGTTTAGCACAGTAAGTTTTTGTTTTATTTGAAAGTCCTCTGTATGGATGAAGCCAGGAATTTTGTCTGCTATGCGTAATAAGAAATGTATAAATTTAAGAGAATTTCTTTTAAAACAGCATTTACTGTTGATGTAGAAGTTTTGGACAAGTTTGAAGTAACATAGATATTCAAATTTCATAGCTTATGTGTAGGCCCCTTACTTCTCAATTTTCAAACTTTTATAAATATTACAGACCACCTAACTGAGTATATTTATGATATAAGCATTTATTTTTAATGATAATGATAATAAGATCCTGGTTTAGATTTTACACGTGGAATAACGCTACTGTCCACCTTTATTATGGAATTTGTTCTCGTGAACTACCCCCGTATTGAAAAGTACTACCACAAAAAGTCAAAGGCAAAGTTAGCAAACTATTATCGGCACACCTCAGAGATGTGTCTAAAAGTAACAATTTATACCTGTCTGCCATTCATATAACTGGTTAAGTATATCATCAGAAAAATGAAAGCGAAAAATACTATTCTACTTTTTGGCGATGCCAAAACACGATAAAAACCCTTCACACATAATAGATATTACATTTTTTTCTGAAAGAGAAAAAATAACCTCACATATCAAGAAAATATTCACTTGAATACATGTACCAATTTTAAGGTAGTTATTAGACTTCTTTTGAATGTAACAATACGAACCGTCTATTACAAGACACTGTTTTCAATAGGTTAAAAAAAGGTCTGTATATATATTTATTTATAATAATATTGGGTATTCAATACAACAAAATACACCCTTTCATTTATAATTTCGTTCATTTTAAAGATACATATTTTTTTTACTAATTATTATAATGATATAGCACGTACGAACATATTTATTCTTACTTTCTATGTACCATGTTATTTAATTCTTCTTAGAAGAAAGAGTATATATTGTTTTGTACCCATCGACAATATATTTGTAGAATATTTTAAAATTAAAAGCAGACACTGTGTTCCCTAATGAATGAAAAATTCATCTCAATCTGCTATATGAACTATAGTCAAAAAAAGGAGAAAGAAGAAAAAACTCTTTGAGAGAATATCTCAGCCATTTTTATTCGCATCATTTTCAAACAGTAGGAACGTATTGTTTGGAAAGACAGCTTAACTCCTACGTAATTCAGGTTCGATAGTAAATTAGATGCTTATGGTAAACCGAACGTAGGATTTTTATGAAAATTTGGCATCTTACTTTCATAACTATGATCTGTCGATCTTAAATATTGTCAGCATTGCGAAGTTGTTGCTACAATAAAAAAGATCTGCAGCATGTTTTTGAAATGGAACACCCTGTATGTTAACAACCTCTCTATCCCACTCTAAAGTTAGAAATTTTTCGCCCATATTACACAAAACTAACAAATGAAACAAAACATAGAAAATTACTTCTCGATGTGGTAGTGTTTTGGTTTTACTATTGGTTTAAATCCAACCCCTTTATTCAAAAATCGTTTATTAATATAGCGATAAAATAATAGAACATTACTGGATTAAAACACGAAATGAATTGAGTATCTAGTAATTTTCAAAATGGTTAATTTTCTCTAAAACCTTGAAGATTATCGAAAATTGCAGAAACATGGTTTCTTATAGAAAAATGCCAAACTGTATTGTGATAAATGCCTCCTTAATACCAAACATTTATAAATCATGAACGTCCATGGCACTACTATTAGTAGGTATAACCTTTTGTGTCCTGGACAGTTTTGTTTCAGGGGTAGTTGGTCGACAGTTCAGTCGGTGGCTCGTGTGGTGTCTGACATAGTCGAGGGCCTGGAGAGATGTGAATTTATTAATTTCACCTTATGTGATCTGAGCAAGGCCTTTGACTGTGTGTCTCATGAAGTTCTTCTGACCAAGCTTTCTCGATATGGTATGCGGGGACTCTCGTTGCAGCTGCTGCGGTCGTACCTGACTGGCAGAGGACAGACAGTGGCTCTTCGGTCGGAGCTGTCTGAGGTGAGAGTATTAACGAGTGGAGTGCCCCAGGGCTCTGTGTTGGGTCCGTTGCTCTTTGTCGTTTATATTAACGACCTATATAGTTATTTGAATCCTGGAAGGGTCACTCTTTATGCTGATGATTCCTCTTTGATGTGTTATGGGAGCAGTGTTTCACAGCTCGAAGGTCGTGCGGGGCATCTTGAGGGAATTGCGAATGGCTGGTTCACTAGTAATCTGCTGAAACTAAATATTGATAAGACCCAGAGACTTACATTTTCTAGTGCTAGTGGTCATGCTCGGGGACGAACAGCCAACTTATTGGGGATTATTGTTGATGATGCGCTTTGCTGGTCGTCGAACGTTGATTTTCTCAGGGATAAGTTGTCTTCTAGTATTTACGTTATTAGGAGGCTCAAACATTGTCTGAGTCAGCAAGCTCTGAGAACTGTATATTTCTCACTGTTCCATTCTCATATTTCTTATGGAGTGAGTCTTTGGGGTAACTCGTGATCGGCTATGCAAATATTTAGAGTGCAAAAAAAGGTGGTTCGCATTCTGGCAAATGCTGGATATCTAGAGCATTGCAAGCCCATTTTCAAATCTCTCAATATAATGCCTCTCCCGTCTTTATATATATATTATCAACTGCTTGAGATTCACAGATGTAAGCCCGATTTGTGTATTAACTCAACTTGTCATGAGTATGGTACGAGATTTGCGGACTTGGTACGGGCTCGGCGATGGAGATTGACTAAGTCTGCAAAGAATTCCCTACAGATTCGGTTATATAATGCACTTCCTCGTAGGGTCCGGGAGTACAGTTCAGAAATGTTCAAAAGAACTATAAAATCATACTTGCTCAACCATGCTTTTTATTCTGTGGAACAATATTCCAAGGAAGTAGTACATTTTAGCAATTAGTCGCTTTTAATTTGTTTGTACCTATGTTACTTACACTTTCATGTTTTATGTTGTAGATATAGTTTTTGTATTTTGACGTACTGCAATTGTTTTGTACAAAACGTAGTCAATAAAGATTATTATTATTATTATTATTATTATTATTTTTTATTATTATTGTTATTTTTTTTTATTATTATTATAATTTTTTTTATTATTATTATTATTATTATAGCAATTAAAATAAATTTGCTAAATATCGCTAAATTTGAATCGTGATTTCCTCGAAAACTATTAGGAGTAGGTACCGAATAACTAGAGAAATTGTTGATACTGCGATTATGATTGTTCATTTGTTTGTTTATTTGTTATTTATTTATTTATTTTTTCATAAAATGACCCTAAGGCTTTCTAAGAAGCACCCCCTTAAATATTGCTGGCTTTTTGAAACACCTTGTATATTATGTTTAAATGTAGAACATTTGTTTCGTAACTCATGTGTTTTATCATCAGTGACGTTACAAAAGATCTCTTATAATCATTGTGCTAATAATAATTCAAACATACATTTTGAAAAAAAAAGTAGGCCCTAAAATTTAACTTTAATTTAACATGACAAGAAATAGTTTATGTTATTTAAAATTTTTATACGGAAGTAGGTGCACGTTAACGTTAAATCTTTGGTAACCAATGTTACAATTATTATTCCTTTTACTGTTATAACAGAGCGTCAAATAAGGTTCAAAAATTTTGATTAGGATGTTTATTTATAGAGCCGTTAACAGGTCCCAATCATGTCAGAGTCGATTTTTCGATCTTTCTTTATTATTTACTGTCGAATGTCAATATTAGCCGCTTAAATGCTCGATGATTCTTCAGATTACATGTTGAGCAACCGTGGAGGTCTCTCCTATCAGAAATCTGATCTTTTTACATTTAGTATTTTTTAGATTTTTTATTCTGTTAAACACACAAAAACCAAATCGTTTTAGTTGCATATTTACTTTGTATTTTATTGAAATGAACATGAAAGAAAATAGGAATCGACCATATATTGTGTTTGGTATAACGGGTTTCTTTTTGAGAATTAAGGTGATTGAAATAGACAGGTTACTGTTTCGGTATTTTTATGATCCGATATATTGGAAAAGAAAATTACTATTTTGATAGAATGTTTGGTTTCTTCAGGTAGCGGCAATACTTAAATTTCAATAAAACACCGTTATGTCTAATAGTCGGCGTTTTAAATTTTGTTTATCGATAGAAAATTATATAATATACGACAAACTGTTGACTGTATGAATGAAAGCTGGCATACGTTTTTGATTTTTTGTTTTTATACAACAAAAGCTGTTGTTTTCAAATCTAGATAGATGCTTTTATTTTAAGGTTCCTCGTCTTTAATATGTCTTATGTGTGACAGCTACACGCGAATCGATAACCAAAAATTAACGAAAAACACTGGTTTTAAATGAGGCAGACCCACCCCAAAAACATAGGAAAGACCAAGAACAATTAAGTTTAATTATGAAAATTATACCTCTGGCAACATGCAGATCATGCATTTTCGGTATAGCACATGAACGGAATTTGTTAAGTTAAATTACTTTAATTGTGCCCACACGAAAAATTTAATATATATCGTGGTTCCAGAAGAGGGACAACGCCCGCTCGTTCCCTTTAAGACCGTTAAAACTGTAGGAGATTTTAATAATACTAGGTGTTATTAATTTTTTCAACACTTTTTTCTTTTCCTTGGGATAAACGTTCTATTATAAAAGGGAATCTTTCCTTTGAAATATTTTTTATTTCATGTCAGTACAATAGTGCAACGTTTCGGCTCATTCGCCTTCTTCAGGTACATTTCCTCTCTAAAATTTTAAAATTAGATTTAAAATTAAACAAATAGTTGTTAATGGTCAATGTGTATCCAAGAGCGAACCTGACCTTTTCAATAAAATACCTTGATAATTTGTATTATTTTGAATTCGTATTTTGTGTTTTATTTAATATAGGATATTATTGTATAATTATGAATATTTTTGTAAGGTTTATTGAATAAAGACGTTTATTATCATTATTTGAGAATGAAATAACTATTACTATTGTTATCTTTTTTAAATGAATTTCATCAAAGTACAGAAACATATCTTGATTTCCTCTCCAAATTTCAGTTGCTTTTGCTTTTTGCAGTTACGCGTATTTTGATAAACCTCCATGTGCATAGGAAATAAGGATCATTTATCCACCTATTGCACCGATTTCTATAAATGTTGGAATTATAAAAAATAATAGTACAGGGTAAATTTAATACCCTTGGAGCCCTTAATCATTATCTACTTAAGGTGAGCTAGAAAATTATTTCATTTTTCAACGTTCTCTATATTTACGATAAAAGTTTTAGATATTATATAAATATATAGGTTATTTCAAAAGTGCTACTCATCTTTGTCATATTTCTCTAAAACTATGTCTCGCACAAAATTCATTCAGAAAGTTTCGTGCCCTTTTATAATTAATTTGAAGAAATATTTAAATCAGAAATAACTTGGTGTCATTTACGCAAATTCGGTGAATATTATTTAAAGGTTTCTTTCGCGATATGAGCTCCTAAACATACCACGGCCATACGGAAATATAATCGGTTTTAATTGGGGCTAAGTTAATATGAACAACATCCTATCTATCTAGATTACCTGACGTTGTCAGAAGCGTGTAGATCCACACTTTGAAATTATATACTTCATTGAAAATACAAAGTTATCATACAATAAAAATTATTTACAATCTTTTTTAATGTATTTTTTATTATACTGTTAAACTTTCTGAACAGCCTTGTATGCCCAATGCCAGCAAAAATAATGGATTTTAAAAGAATAATAATTTCGAGAACCCTATATCGGCTCATAAATCAACAGATTCACGATAAAGTTATTAGGTGTGTCAAAAAGCAAATAAGTGCTGCTACCAATTTTGTGTATCATTATGGAAATTATGTGTCCATAAAAATGTTAATGAAATCTTGGATGGCTTTGGGCTAGACTTTATTATTTTGTACTTAAGCCTTGTCGTCTGGACGTAGTTAATTTCCAAATGTGAGAATGTTCTTTCAGTTTTGTGCATTAATAGGTAATTGTCTTTTTGCGAAACTGAATAACACAACATGTAAAGGCGGAAACACACTTTTATCACGTCACGTGAGATCACATGCTATTACGCAGTGTCAGGACACGTCCGAAAAATCTGTAGTGATTATAAATGGGTTTAGAAGTAGACAACGATCACCCCATGGAGCTCACGACAAGCTAAACGCGACTGCATAATTTTATTCTTCAAATTTACATTTTCGGCACGCCTGATACTATATCACGCGTGAGAGCAGTGTTGCCCTACACATAATTATCGTTTCTATAATTATGTAAGTATTTTTGTAAAAGAAAAATAAAATAATTTTGTGATATTGCAGACAAACCATGACCAAAAAATTATCGTGTATAGATACAGCAAACTGCCCTGTTTGTAATGCCTAATGGTCAAATTAGTTTCTAACTAGATTACTTTTGAACGGTAGCTTATAAAATACAAAAATCATCTTCCAGATTTTTTTATTGTTTTCGCACCCAATTTTTTTCCTTTTCGGCGCTTAACTATACAAGGCGTTACTAATAAGCTTGTATACTTTTTGTCGGCAAATGTTATTTACTTCTTATTTGGTTTAAAATGTTACGGTAGGTTACAAGTCTGTTCGAGAAGGCGTAAATTGCTCGAAGATGGTGTACTACTGGCAGAACATAGCATCGATTCAGCTTCGATAATATACGATATACCCTGATAAGACATAAGCCTATTATAAATATATTGGGAATTAGTCAAACAAAAGTACTTTTTGAGTAATATTTGTCCATTCCAGTCCTTTACATAAAATACTATGAATTGTATAATCTCTATTTTATATAGTTAACTTTTCTTACTATATAATTGTAAAATTGCCTTAGAAGGCTTTATACAGAGCCAAAACTAATCACATCACAATTTGTAGTAGTTAATTTGACTTGCATAATTGCCTTTAATCTTGCCATTTGATTCGTTCTACGTCCTATTATCAAAGGGATGATTTTATAAGGGTTGACGACCACCCTAGGTGGTCCGCACTAAAGCTTGGTTTGTGCGCGGCACGCCTACTAGATGGCAAAATATTACCCTGATCGATTAATTTTATTGAAAAATGTCAGCTTGATTGTAATTTATCTTTTTTTGAAGACATTCAAGATTAAGATTGCACATATAGATGATGATATTATTAAGTAAAAAACTAGGTAAACTTTAATGCGGTAGCCTTTCCTACAACAAAATTATGTGGGAAGTCATTAATACAGTAGTTTCTTAGACGGTTTCCATGATTAATGATTTTTTTAAATGTTTGTTTTATAATTAATAAAACAAAGATATTTGTTTAATATTATTTAAAAAAGGAAATCAGGTCAGAGATATATCTTACCTAAAAGATATAAAAATTATTTGATAATTTATACAGGGTGTCCCAACGGAAACGAAATCGATGCGTTTTCCGAAATAAATAATAAATTTGAAACTAGAATTTTAGTTAATTTTGCGTTTTGAATCCAAAACAATTCGACCAAAAGTTTTCTAGTGTTCTAAATAGGGATGCCGCGAGACTCGAAACTAGTCTCGTCTCGTCTCGTTTGTACTTTTCGAGACGAAACTGACATCGCTGAGAGTCCCGACGAGGGTAGTTTATATTATCTCTCAGTTTATCTCAAATTTCACTCAAATAAAAAAAAAAACATATCTTAAAAACACACGAAAATAATAGAAACAAATAATTATCGCTATGTTCTTGGTAAAGACGATATGTACGGTATGTGCATGGCAATTGCGGTTAAGACCAAAGTAAGTACGATAAACATTTCAGTATTGCGCGGCGTTCGCAACAAGTTATCAATTTTTCAATTTGTGGACCATGGTTTAACGATAACTGCGAGTGTCGAGACGAGTCGCACTTTAAGTCTCGTCTCGTCTCGTGGCATCCCTAGTTCTAAATAAAACAGATTATTTTCTTTCTGCATGTAGTTTTTTTTATAAATTTATCAAAATTGAAATATGGAACAATCAAAAAGTGGAAGAACGATTTATAGACCTTTAAAATGCAGAAAATATTAATTCTTTCCAAATTCCAAACTAATTACTTTAATGGCTTTAGGGTTAGAAATTTCAGCTACATTTAAAAAAGCGAAACAGCAACAAAGGGTGTCGAGTCAAACGATTTGGACTATTTTGCCCAAAGCCATTATCAATGTTTCTATTTCTTTTCAGATTAATATCGTTTATTGCGAATAGTGAATTGTTTTATATAGATTTTGTTTAAATTTATTAAGTAAAATTTTAAATTTAGATTAAGCGAAGATTTGTTATTTGACCTAAGATACTCAACATTTAAACTAGGATTAGATAACCTACTATTTTGAATTTAAATCATTTTTACCTAATTAGTATTAGTTATGTTCTTGAAAATTAAAAAATTTGGCGGTTTTTAGTCTATTCAGAGAAACCTGTTTTGTAATCGATAGTCCACGTTTAAGTCAATCTAAATTATAAGCTTGCATATCGATGTAGTTCGAAAATTTTATAGGAAGTTAAATATTTAAGATTTATAATTATAATTAAAATCAAATCAAGATGTAGTTTATATTTAGGAAGAAATGGGTTACAATATTTTTATTTTTGGTTTATAGATTGTACATTTATGATAAATTGGATTTGAACTAATAACAGTTGCGAATGGACCAAAAATTGAAATACGAAAAAATGTATTCTTGATAAAAAAATTTGTTTGTCGAAAAAATAACAACTGCTATGAAAAAAAATATTTTTATTAAACAGGGTGTCCCAAAAAGGCATACACATAAAATTAACCAAATTGAAACGGAAATTAATAAATAGAAATCAATCAAAACCAAAATCTAATGCCTGCCCCAAACTCATATACCAAAATTGTTTATTTTTTCTATATTTGCTTAAAGATTAAGAGCAAAACGTACTCTTCGAATAATATGTAATAAAATTGTTAGTGTAAACTTATCCTATAGGTACAACTGAATATACCTCTGGCACCAAACTTGACACTTTAGTAAATCATGACATAAATTGAATTAAATAAAAAATGTGGTAGTCATAGTAATATTAATGATTTATGAAGGTGTTGTGAAAACCTTTTTAGTCAAATTGTTGCTATCATAAAAACGCAACAATAAAAACACTTAATTTTAACGACCAATACTGAAAGTCGATCACAAATCACCAAAAAATAACTGTTAAGATAGAAGAAATGTTAAAAACAAAATAATAATGAAAAGGTATGTAAGATGGTGTATATAGTAATAACATGGTTCTATTATATAAGGGGAGTAAAAAGGGCGCGTGGCAGGGGCACACTTCCGTGCAAACAGTTGGCAAGCGTGAGTCCTTATATTTCTTTCACTGTCTTCTTCAGTTTTTTCCATCAACCGGAACCATAGTGAGATTTCTCTGGAACCCATCATGACAGAAGGTGTAGCAATTAAATATTTAAATACCTTCAATGCACTGCGGTGGATTGCCAATGCGTTTTTATCTGAGACTAATGGGGTAAAAATAGATTTGACACATTATTTTCTGGATTTTGAGAGCGCATAAATTTCTCTCAATAGCGTAATCATACGCCGCAGTATAATGATCGCAGTCCTATCCATAGATAATCAAAAACCAATAACTAGCGGGCAACCTAGCAGAAGACCAACTGTGCAGAGCTATTTTTTTTTTTCTTTTGAACCCACTAAACCCAAGTATGAATACGCTTTATGGGAATACAAGATTGGTCATAGGATATGAGAGTGTTAGAAATGTAGAACCCACAATTGGAAATTATATATTGGATTCTGTCCAGCCTGTCCAAAGCGTCATAGTCATATCTCGCGTTTATGCGCTATCGTAGACGAATACCTACATAGAGACACACACAGACAGACAGACTTTCATCTGGAAATGGTCTTAATCGTCTCCAGGAACTTCAAAATGGTTATATCCGTCTTCATCTCAAATTTGTTTAGCGCGTTCACAAAGCGTTAGTCATATCTAAAATTAAGATTGCGAAATTTGGTGCAATAAAACTTCTACCAGTAAGTTTAAATAAAGCTCGCTTACCAACATAATTTGATTTGATTTTTACTTTTATTTGAAAGTAAATGAAATCCCATTTAGTCAAATTTAAGGTATTTTTTATTAAAAATCTCAAAAAGTCTCCTTATTTATTAAAATTTTGATAAAATTGTTTACTCCTGCATTTTCTTCGAGAATTAAAATTTAGTCAATCTAACGTAATTCTTCTTTTTAGTCAAATTTTTGAAAATTAACTTAAGAATGGACTACTTTTTGAAACTTAAGTGGATTGTTTAATTCAAAAATCCCTAAATATAAAAATACCCTTACCAACAACGTGAATAGCACCAAAGGGTGATTTGCGATTATGAGCGTGGCAAAATACTTTACTTTCACCCCGTTGTGCTTTTGATTTCGCTTTTATTTATTACCACAGTTAGACAAGATATTTTAATTTTAGTATAAATTGAGTTTTATATTATTAGAGACCACACGCAAATATTGTATATTAGCACAGGAATGAAACTCCTAAGAGGTCGGAAAGCTCAAAAAGCTCTTATACAGCATGACCCAAAAAACGGGTAAATCCGCTAACCACAGATTCCTTGAGCAAAATGAATTGCACTTTTCTTATGCCATTTTCCATTTTACGGCTGCATGTCTGATATACAAGGCGATTTTTAAAAAATCATTTTTTTCAATGACTCCTTCAAAATGAAAAAATCGGAATTGCTTAACGGGGGTTTATATAAAGTAGATATTTGGGAACATACTTCAACTCAAGATCGTTGGTGGTACACGCATACGTATTAATTTTGGTTTTCAATGCTTTGGTGGTCTTGAGCTTGTTAGCCATAAACCTGCAAACTCAGCTAACCCCACAGCCACAAAGTCCAAAGGTGGTCAAAAATCATACAGTAGTTGAATTTTGCTTTAGTTTTTTCTAATTATGAGTGTTCCGGGAGCTTGTAGACATGAAGAAATAACAAGAATGGCAACTGATGACATAGTTTTGTTTGTTGTTGACAGGCAGTTGGAATTAATACAATTGGGAAGGTACCGAAGTTAGTGGCGCAGGGCCTTAAATTGCCGAAGCCCGAGAGTTACACTGAACATTGTTTTAGGTAAACATCGGCCACCCTGCTGGAGCCTCAAACGACAAGAATTAATACAATTGGGAAGGTACCGAAGTTAGTGGCGCAGGGCCTTAAATTGCCGAAGCCCGAGAGTTACACTGAACATTGTTATAGGTAAACATCGGCCACCCTGCTGGAGCCTCAAACGACATGAAGTGTGGAAATCTTAAACAGTCGCGGAGAACTCAGTTGAAGCTCCCGATTTGCCACCGTCACTGTGCATTAACGCGAATATTGTGAAGAATATACTTAGTTCAGAATGTTTGATTACCATAAAGTTGAATTCTGTGTTCTGAATAATTAATTGGTGAAGTAATTTCACTCTTTTTTGACAGTTGTAGCAAAAACCCGTTACTGCCTCGTCCTTCTAAAAGCTCTGACGCTCATACTTGAAACACTGTATAGTTTGAGCCCTCTGTCTCTGAATAACATTTTCTTCAATTTCAAAATATTGGTTAAGTAAGCATTCTTGTTTAAAATTTCTTTAGAGCTGAACCAAATAATCTAGACCACCCTAGTTAAACTAATGGCTATAAAACTAATGAATTAGTTAATTGCCTCATAACAACATACATTAATTATGAGAATATATGAAAAATATTAGAAATTTGCCAAAAATTAGGAATAAAAATTTAATTGCACATTTGAAGAAATTTTAATAACAGTTTTGCATGCGCCCTGTAATTTTAGAATCTCCACATCGTAAACTCTACTGAAAATTTAAGGTCCACACCCACAAATCAGAAATGATATACTAAACGTTAATCGTTTAATACGAATTTTTCAATGTTTCACCTAAAATTTATAACTTATTTTTCGAGCGATACAATATATTAGATGTATACGGATCCTAAGGCCTTTTTCTCTCCTAATAACTTCTGAATAAGTCACGGTCGATTTGCTAAAAATCAAGACGGGCCGCATAAAACGTCTTGAGGCTGCCCGAAAGAAAAGTGTTACCTTTTCTCACGTTGCTTCATAAATCCTCGATTCTTCATTTAATTCCTCTTATATAAAAAAATAAATACAGGATAATATTATTGTTTGAAAATCATTGCGACAAAAGTGTTAAATTAAACGAATTTTAAGCATTAAAATATATTTTATCGAAATTTTATTTTTTTCAAAAAAGCTTCTATTAACCGGTCCATTGGGTAATCAATTGTTTTTCCACGAACTACAAAATATGGGTTAAATAATATCAACAAGTAACATGATCAGCCAACTTGACATAATAATATGATCATGTTTCATACGCCATAGCCGGGTATTGATTTATTTTTAAAGCAAATTAAAATAGAAAATAAAAATAATTTTTAAATCATAATCCACACAATAGATGGAATCAGACACGTGGACGAGACCAGAGCGTTTTACTACAATTAGACACAAACATCCGAAAAGTAGTCTAACTCTTTTCAAGATGAACTCGCTTGACAGATCCTCAAAATTTTTTATAATTTTGTACAGATGTTAAAGGCAAGTGATTATACATTTTGGGACTCCCGTAAATAAGAGAATTCTTAGCTAACGCTGATCTTGGTATAGGTAGGTGAATCCGCTGTACCAGTTTCGTGGGATAAGGATGCGCAGATCGAGCTGAATCTGTAATGCTTTGCGGTGTTTCTTGAATAATTATCTATTGAACAAATTTCACTTATACGTAACCCAGAAAGCTATGCCATAACGAAGTTGTGCTTCTATCAGACAAAAATACACAGTTCTTGCAACCTCAAAACCCAAAGCTCATGTCACCACCCTCAAACTAGCCCGGTGAAACTCTCCTAAGCAGGAGGCCCCAAACCTCAGTTCAACATCAATTTGGAGTCCCAGAAACTTGACACACTAAATAACTACACATTTTATAACATAACTTGACTTTACTACTATTTATAGAGCAACTTTCCATGATCAAGTCATGGAAAATAAAATTAAAAGACAAGATATTTGTTTTATTAAATGACATATAATTTGGACAGTCTTCCTTTTTGTAGAGCCCTTTCTAGATGAGCATTCGAATTGAGCGTTTTGTCTAGTACCAACCCTATATTTCGCCTCTGTCGCATATGGTATAATCTTCTCATCGAAAGAAAGTGGAAAAAAGGCTGTCCAGCTTCCATTTCGCAGTGAAAGGTACAGTTATGGTTTTGCTGGGATTTACAGACATCTGCTTCCGCTGACACCATCCATTCTAGAAGAAGCGATTCTTTCAGGACTAGATCTGGATAGTATGAGCAGATCATCAGCGAATGCTTGAAACTCTATCCCCTCTCGCTCCAGTCCTGCTAGCAGGTCATCCACCAGAAGTAACCACAAAAGGGGGGAAAGAACCCCATCCTGTGAGCAACCTTTTGAGGTCCTATATCTAACAGTTTCATCCTTTGGAGAGGTGATGATTATGATGGAACTAGAGTGAGTTCCGAAACATGTTTGGCCATTAATATGGATTTCTATTAAATTTATTTATTTCTTCACTCAAAAAAAGATAATTTAATTATTTTATTGTAAACAAGTAGGGTTTTTAACGTACGCTTGTGATAATTTTGGTGAATAAAGATCCATGCAGCTATGGTAAATAATTTAATACTACCAATCACACGAGACAAGACAATGGTTTTAGTGCAAAACATACCTGCTCACTTTTGCTCATAAATGTACCTATAAAATTTTCTTTTATTTGATTTTTTAACAACCCAGCTACTTTTCGTAAATTTATTGTGACTTTTCGGATAGTGTTGAATTACATTTTGGACACAGTGGTGCGACTACTTGGGTGGTTACTGAAAAGGTGTTCTTGTTTTTGGTTATTTCAGTTTTGCACCTTGTTTCACAGATAATTGATTTTATTAATATGGCTTTTAAATGCTGACAACCGATATTCCTACTTCATCAACCCAATGAAATGCTATGATAATTTGAATTCAACAATTTTAATTTATTTAAGTAGGTATACTTTTAACAAAAGAAATAACAAATCCTATAAAATATTTCAGCTTTGATGGTTGTGAGGAAATAGTTCGTATCCTTTTTATCTTCCCGATCCATGTCCCCAATGTGGATCCTTAACATAGCTGGTGGCATGATGAGGATGTACAGCATGACCTTCCCGTCTTACATGAGCAGCAAACCCATCTTTATGTCCGGAAGAATATTCTACAACCCGTTTGGTGCCATCAGGTGAGTCCAAGAAGTATCCACCCTTAACGTCGTCATGTTGTCTGTGTTCATGCTGAGATTTATGGTCGTGAGTATGAGGATCATGCACACCGTATTCGTAATGGTAGTGAGGTACTTGATGCTAAAAAGGAGTTTATTGTATTAGTGCTGTATTTCGTGTTTTATCTAAGTTTTAGGAAAATAAATACACTCTTCAGTAAGTGATTACTTACTTCCGCATGTTCATGATTGTAATGTGCTAAAGCAGTTCCTAAACATCCCAGCATAACAATCTGAAAAAAAATCAGTATTTGTATAATTTATAACTTAACTTGACCTAACTTAACTTATAACCTAATTTATCTTAACTAACTTTAAATTTATACTTGATCTAGCTTATTACAGATCTAAAGTTAAGATTTACGTCGAACATAATACTGATAGTGCTGAGAGTCAGGAGTTCTGTAAAACACTAGCATCTAAACCATACAAGTCTTTAGATCACTTCTGACTTATCACATGTCTCCTTTACCAGAGAAGCTGTACGTTTTTCTTGTTGTTCCTCAGTACCAAAAACACTCCTGAGAAAAACAAACGAACGAGCTCCTTGTTCATAGAGAGAGATGGATCGTGACAAGTGCAGTCTCAGATAGGCGCAGTCGACTTGTGAACTTTAGGAAAACTCATATATATAATGGAAGTCAGACATAACGAACTAGATATATCTAATAAAGTTCCTATTCCAGAAAAAACTCAAATTTAAGAAACTGATAGGTACGACATTAAAGACATTACAAATTTTTACGTATACTCCGTGAAGAAATTCAACATCTAGATAAATTTGTACTTACTACAATTGCTGAATTCATTGTTGATTTATCAAAACTGATTAGAATAAGTAGGTACTATTGTAAACAGATGCAAAGATTAACTGATATATTTTCCCTGAAAACATTGTGCTTTTATAATACCTACCAAACTGCGTTATGAAATAATATTAATCCAATGGCAAATTCTTACAAATAAAAAATCAATTATTTTGTAAATATGTTATAGGAATAATAATTATAAAATTACTTTTTTTTTGGCGAATTGTTTTAATATCTATTATAACATAATGATATGCGGTTATTAGAATGTGAAATATGTGTCACAAGAAAAAATAAATGAATTTTACCTAATGATAAGCGAAATTATAACTAATGTATTATAACCAAATAACATGCTGTTTAGTCAAGAATAATGTGAAAAAGAAAATAGAATTGTTGCGCTGTAATTAGTACCTAAATTTTAAATAATTTAGTAACAATTTAATAATATTTAAAACTTTGTTAGACTACAAATATTGGTTGATATTGTTACGGTCTAAAATACTTACCTACCTTTATTTTAAAATACAAAATTTTCTATAATAGGTACACGTAATCATTGTTATAAATAATAATAACGTTTATTTTGTCAAAATAAAACAATTACAAAATACAACAATGTTACAGTAAAGCCACTAATGATGATATCATTTGCACTTGATAAAGCTTGGCAAATATATGGCACAATTTTTTGTAGAGTATATGATTTATCTGAATGTAAAAAATTTTGAATTGCTTTATGAAGTTAAGTCACATAATATGTGTAGAAAGGAGAAATTTACCTACTACTGCGAAAACTTTTTATTCAAAATATTGGCAGACATCTAACCCTATTGGGGGTAAGTAGGGCGTTTCACCTCGTTATACAGAAAATTGATTTTCAAAGTCCATATAAAGACTTACCGATATGATACCCTTTTTTATTTTTACCAATTCTAATTCATCAAAGTCATAATTTTTGCAAAAGGTAACACACCCACAAATTTGATGTTCAGACAATGTGGAAATTTAGTAAATTGTGAATTATGATGGTGCATAAACTAGTTTTATACAGGGTTACTTCACCACCCCAGAGTTATATTGCGAAACTGGGTATGGTCTGCATACAAGTCCTTATTGCAACTTTTACCGACGTTTTTTATATGGTAATTTTATATCACATATTTTTGGGGCTCAATGCTTATTTCAATTACTAAATATGACTATTGAATTATGCTCCTCTTTACCCATTTCACCGACTTGTCCCCATATGTAACCGTTTTTCGCTATTATGAAGATATTATCAACTTTTTATTTTAGTTTTTATCATTTCTTGCAATTATTTAAAAAAAGTATCACCAAAGAAAATAGACATAATCGATTAGTAGAAGCTTTGGCGCTAAGTAACATTGAAAATCTCATTTTACCAAAGCACTATAATGTTTATATTCAAAAAATTGTCTCAAGTGGTGAATTTTCAGCAGTGTATAACCCGCTAGCTGAGTCTATTTGGAGATAGGGTGTATTGATTTGGGGTGGAGTAAGGCACAATTACTTAATATTTGTAAACAGTGCTCAAAGGAGAATTGCACCTCTTAGAAAAAGTATCGTAGCAAATAACTTCATGTTCGTTGCACAATCTACTATTAAGATCCGAAACAGGCGAGTCAGATTTCGAATCAGACGAGTCCAAATCAGAGGAGTCAGAGTACAAGTCAGACGAGACCGATTCAGACGAGTAGCCGTTCGAATAAGACGAATCATAGTTCGAATAATGCGAGTCCGAATCAGACGAGTCAGAGTTCGAATCAGACGAGTCCAAATCAGGTGAGTCAGAGTCAGTCGATACCGAATCAGACGAGTCCGAGTTCGATTCAGGCGTGTTCGAGTCAGGCTAGGCAGAATTAGACGAGCCCGAGTCGGGCGAGTCAGAATCAGACGAGGCAGAGTTAGGCGAGTCCGAATCAGTCGAGCCCGAGTCAGGCGAGTCAGAGTCAGGCGAGACCGAATAAGGCGAGAGCGAGTCAGGTTAGACCGAATGAGATGAGTCCGAGTGATGCGAGTCCGAATCAGACAAGTCCGCGTCAGGCGAGTCCGAGTCAGGCGAGTCCGAATCAGGCGAGTCCGAGTCAGGCTAGTCCGAGTCAGGCGAGTAAGAATCAGACGAGCTCGAGTCAGACGAGGCAGAATCAAACGAGGCAGAGTCAGAAGAGTTCGAGTCAGTCGAGTCCGATCTACATATAGGACATAACTTATTTTACATGCTGATTGACCGGTGATATTATATCCATTGTTAGTGTCATTCAGGATATTTGATAGGGGATTTAGGGCTATGCAAAACAACATTGCACTTAACAAGTACAAATCAGACGAGACCGATTCAGACGAGGAAGGTTCGATTCAGACGAGTCAGAGTTCGAATCGTGCGAGTCCGAATCAGACGAGTAAGCATTCGAATCAAGCGAGTCCGATTCAGACCAGTCAGAGTTCGAATCAGACGAGTCGAAATCAGGCGAGTCAGAGTCAGGCGAGACCAAATCAGACGAGTCCGAATTCGATTCCGATGTGTTCGAATCAGGCTAGTCAGAATTAGACGAGCCCGAGTTAGGCGAGTCAGAATCAGACGGAGCAGAGTTAGGCGAGTCCGAATCAGACGAGTCAGAGTCAGACGAGACCGAATAAGGCGAGAGCGAATCAGGTGAGACCGAATCAGATGAGTCCGAGTCAGGCGAATCCGAGTCAGGCGAGTAAGAATCAGACGAGCCCGAGTCAGGCGAGTCAGAATCAGACGAGGCAGAATCAGACGAGTTCTAGTCAGTCGAGTCCGATCTACATATATGACATAACTTATTTTACATGCTGATTCACCGGTGATATTATATCGATAGTTAGTGTCATTCAGGATATTTGATAGGGGATTCAGGGCTATGCAAAACAACATTGCACTTAACGAGTCCCCTTGAAATAGCCCACGTTTTATGGGGATGGAATTTGCTGTTATTTGCTTCTTGTTTTTTGTATACATAAGGTTGTTCTCCATTGTTTCATCCTGGACTGAAGATAAATTATTTATTAAATATTCTTCATACATACGTCCAATGCAGATAGAAATATCTATCCGTTATTGTTTCGCGGTAAAACGCGTGTATAGGGTCTATTTTGACTCACTCTGTATTTGTTTAAGAAATAAAAATATCAGCGAATGTAATTATCCTAGAATTAACAAAATATAACGCCACTCATAACTTTCGAATAGAGTTTAAAATCATGTCCATCAAATTTACACAGTAGGAGGTGTTAAATGTCTCACCACCAAGTGTTTTTGTCAAATTTTCTACCATTGTATATTCTGTTTGAGGAATTTCAGGTACCTAAACTGTTATCGCATAAACTGCAACGTTTTCTTCTTAGTGAGGACATCGGATATAATTAAATATATGTGTAATATATTTTTTTAACTGTTTCACAGATAAATATCAATGGTCATAAAGTGTTGAAAATGTCCTCTGGATTACAAACTTTATTGCTATTGCAAAATAATAATGCTTGTTTCCTGAAATTTATTTGGTCTAAGAAGCATTAAAGTGTTGTTCTTTCTTAATTTGAGGCGCCGTCGTCTTTTTATTTTTGATTTTTACTGTGATATATCTTCAACTGGGAAGCAATTAATATTGCAACTACCTATATATTTTGAAACATGTTCACACTTTTTAAGCTTACAAAATAGTATATTGTGTACTAATAAGAAAAAGAACATTTGCCCTGACGACTATTGAACCATAGAACTTCGGGAATGTGCTTTCGCTAAAAAGTCCACATACTATTTGTTCTGAATATGCAAATATGTTTACGTTAAATCTGCCGCCGAAGACCGGATGATCAGCGTAAATTTTACGCTAGATTAGGTAATGCGTTTCTAAAGCAAAAGTTTTGCTATCAAAATTATTGAATTTTTAATAGCAGTTTGAATTATTTATTAAAAAAATATTTATAAAACCCCAAATAGCTTGAATAATATGATAATATGTGTACAGTGTGTTTCACAATGATGGTCTCCTAGCCGTAATGGGCAAAAAAAAAACTAAAATTAACAACATTGCTACATTTATTTTATATTTTTCAACAATAACAAGAAAATTATGAAAATTTAAGCTCGAAACTTTAATAATTGTCAAACACATAACAAACAATAGGTATTAGATGATCTTTTATTTCTTGAACCATGTTATAATTTTTTTTTACAGTGTTTTCTTGTGATGTAAGGTTTTTCATAAAATTGTTTGAAATCAAACAAAAATATTCACTTAAAGTGGTATATACCAAATTATTGCTCAGTCCAAGTAAAAATGTGATGTTGGTAAGAAGAAGGCGAATAAACCGAAACGTTGTACATGACAAGCAATTAAAAAGTATTTCAAAGACAAAATTTCAATTTTATAAAGAACCTTAGATCCCAAGAAAAAGAAAAAAACTGTAAAAACAATATTAGCTGCAGCTTCCCTTAGAAAACTAGTCGGGTGGGCAGTAAATAGGGAAACTGATAATTTGACTTTATAATGATAAGTAAAACTTCGTCCTCTCCACAAAAAAATTCTTTTATTTTATTAATATTGCGTCAAACCATACATGTTTCGAGACACAGTGTTCTCATCATCAGTGGTTAGTAAAAAGGGGAGAATTTAATACAGAAATTAATAGAATTGGCTTATTCGAATCTGGAATATAATATATAATTATAACATCATTATACGTATTATCAATTTTTGATTTTTATTGGACTCACCATTTGCTGAAAAAAAAATATTTTTCTTTATGACAATTTAAAAATTAAAATTTATATATGTTCATTGTAAAATTACTATTACAACTTCCTTTTAAACTTAGAAACATTATATTGTTGCACAACTTTGAATTTTTCACTTTCATCCTGATGTAAATTTTAAATATTCGAAACGTACTGTGTTCTAACGACAATTATACAAAATAGCGAATGTAGTATTCCTGTTGCTTATGAATATAAACTGTAATAAATGTCATCCGAACGGACATTTTTAATCAAAAACTTTTTTTCGAGAATTCTGACACCACTTTTAAAATTGGTGGCTTTCGTTTGGTCCATTAGTTGCTGGACACCCTGTATACTATGCAGCTTCATTATTATTGACACGACCTTGCTATACGCGACTAGAAGTCTATAGTAGTCTATCACGAAATTATAGACCTCTTCTCGTCGCCAATAAAAATATTATGTTATAGGTAGGTATATACTATAGTTATTTCGCAAATGAAGCCAAAAGAAACACAGCGAAAATATGGAAGTACTTATATCATCGACTTCCCCTTTAATTAGTAGTTTACTTATAAATGACCATAATATTATGAAATATATAAGGGTCAAACATATAGGGCTTCATTAAACTTCCCTATTAATTTGCACTTCCCAAAAGTATTAAATTAGATAGTGACTAAAGTAATACGCAAAAATACCGAGAAGTATTATTGTCATATCATAAGGCGGAAACAACAAAAATGTTGTAAAAGCCACGTACTTTTAATCTACCTGGTACAGAATAAGTCCAGGTATAGTTGAAATTATATTATTTGGCCGAAAGGGCCATAAAACTATCACAGAAAGGACAGGTAAAATAAATCTTTATTGCTTGAATAATAATATTATAATATGAATGATACTTTAATTATATACGACTGAAATATTGTTCATTTAAATCATGGTAATACATATAAATCGCCTAAAGTAGAGCTTATATCAAAGATTTGTTTATCATGAAAACAAAGCACAGTTATCAAATCAATTGACAAACCGTTAAATTACAAGTCGTCTGTTAAAAAATATGTTTAAAACAAAATCAAAACAAAAATCATATACAATTACAAGATGAAAATAACTGTAATTAATCAATTTATCATAACCATGGAAATTCAATTAGGATTCAACTGACTGTCTTGTTTTGTTTTCAGTGAAAAAATTCCTAGAAAAATAGAATGACCGAAGCAAAAGACTAATGAGCCTATATGGTGGAACCCTTTCGCAGAGACACATAATTTAGGGAATTTATTAAAAATCTGTTATTTTCTAAAAAATATGAGAGACAAAATCTGTAACAAAAGTAGTGATTATTATTAATGATAATCCCCTTGGGTGAATTTCTTTTTTTTATACGTGAGAAGGACTTGTAACAGAAGTAGGTCATTAAATTATTTTAGTTGTTATACTTTTCATTAAAATGTGAATGAATTCTATAATTTGGGTAAAGATTTCTTTACAGTGAAAAATATTCTCATTTTATACGACAGGGGTAGAATTTTTATTAGGGAAAGCAGTAAAAAATATTCGCTATCATAACCTCTGCCACTGCAACTTAGGAAAATATTGAGTCAAATATCTAATAGTATTTGAAACCACTTTTGCATTTAAATTTTGTAACGTTATTAGCAAAACTGTTACTTTTATTCTCTCGTTCGTTCTTTATGCGTCCTATAATAAAGAAAGCTGTTGATCTTAAACAGCACCATTATATTAAACCTCTGACTGCTCTAATGAATTCTTGTTTTGAGATAAATTGAAGATCAGTAAAGTTGGAACAGATTTAAAAACAAACAAAATGGTGAACAGAGTTCTCCGGAAAAGTATCGTCTTAAGCATATTGCAAATCATTCTGAAAAAAAGAACAGAAAGTTTTTTTCATTAGCATTGTTTTAGTTCTTTTTTTAATTTTTTGTAAAATCCCGAATTAATGTAGTAAAACCGATACTGATATCAAAGATTAATATACATTAATCTTTGCTGATAAATACCTTATTGTTTACAGAAAATTATAAGCAATAACCATCGAAAGCATATGTTATGAATTCTAAATTGAATAGCTTTCCACGCACACCAAATTTATGATTACAAAACATTTTTTTATTCTATTTTCGGCAACAAAACAACGCATGGAGCTACTACCTACCTGCTCACAGTTCTTTTTCTGTCGGTTATCCCATAATATTAAAATAATATCACAATAACATAACGGATCATTTTCATTCATTTATAATATATCTATGATAATGATGATGAAGAAGAAAGGCTTACTCTGCTATTGTGACGTGTGTTATTAATAAAAAATTAATATTGTAGTTCGTTTATATTTTTTATAAAAGCAAAGTTGCCAGATTAGTTTTCACACATGTCTTTTAGGAGAAGTTTTAAATGTACAGGGTGATCACGTATATTTTCACCTTTCTTAATATTGGTCCTAGAAAAAAGTTTAAATTATGAAAGTTGATTTAAATTAAGTGCTGGTTTTGCATCCGTAGTTGCAAAATAAATAAAAAAGTATCCAAAACGGCGTTTTCGAAACTGCTACATTTTTAAATCGAATCCCTGTATATTTTATGACAGTTAGAGGGAATTTTCTATGCTGTTTCTAGAAATACATAACGTTTAATATCAACTTTCGTTATAATCGGAAGTGTTGAGCCAACACTATTATTTTATTTGTAGAGATCGTACTCGAAAGTAGCGTTACTGAAATTTTATTAAAACAAACATAAAATTGTTAATTTTCATGTCATCTAAATTTGAATTGAAAAAGATCGTATTTTAACAAACATCAAGACACTGCTTAAAATGATTCTAGCTGAAACGGCCCTGGATCGTAGTAACATCTAATGATCTGACAAAAATTGACAAGAGGAAATTAATATCACACCTCGTTAGAGTGAAGTAGCAAAATAAAAATCGATGGTTATAAAAAAAATTCTAAAATAACATCAATCTCAAAATCAAATTTTCAACTCGACGTCAAGTGTATATTTGTTCAAGTGTTTTTGTAAAAATAAAACTTGGACATCCAGTAGTTTTCTCTCAAGTAGGGGATAACCAAAAGAAAACAATTTCGCAATAAAAGAAGCAGCTCTTCACATAGTTTACAAAGAAAAAAATTAACAGGTTCAACATAATTTTTTTGCACAGTCATTACCAAAATTAAGATGCTCGCAATGAATGTCCTTATCAAAAGATTTTTTAACCTATTCAACGTCTTGTGTGGGGCATAAAATTTCTCTGAAAGAAACGATTAACTTTTAATAGCTCAAACTCATAGAATAATAGGAATATAATCTCAAAAGGATATAGAGAAAAATTACTCACGTCTCATACTCAATGTGATGCTCTACATTTATGTGTCAATAGGGGTCAATCGAAATTAATTATACGCTGTTATAATCAACCCCTTATACGTTTTGGCTTCGTGGTTGAATCTCAGGGGTGGTCCGAACGTTTATAAATATGTGATTATAAAATTTATTCAAAACTGCATTTTTATATGTTCATAATATAGCGGAAACATTTAGGGGGGTTGTGTGAGAGTCGGCACCCTTTAGAGAGGGTTTTTGTAAAGATATAATTTGTTTGTATGGCTATTTATGTTTTGGAGGTGTATCTCTTGCAAATTTGTGGCTTGCAAGTGTGAAATTTGATGCATTATTGCGGTTATAAAATATCTTGTAGATATTATTATTATTATTATACAATGTGTCCCCGGATAGAGTTTGGAAGAGGAAAAACTTTTTTTATTTGTAGATTTAGAAGAAAAAGTTATTCTTTATAAAAACGTCTGCTTGTGTCGACACTACAATTTCAAATACCAAATTTACGATTACTATACAGGGTATATCCAAAAAAGTTTCGAAGAAAATGTTGAAAAATTATTTTTGCTTATTTTTCTAACCTTTTTTGCAGATATCTACTCAGAAATATGAACTAGGTGTTTTTTTTTTCAATATCTTTATATTTTATTTGCGAGTGAAAGAAGAATTTGAATTAATAACAAACATAGTTTTTTCACAGAATTTTTTATTATTAAATAACTATATGTACTACAAAAATAATATACAAATTACAATATACAACTTAATATTAACAAATATAAAACTAAATATCAAAGTAACAGTCACGAAAATAATAAAACCAAAAATCGTACCATGTTATTTCCCTTCTTCTTCTTCTTCGTCAAAAAGTCTCCCCAACTTTCTTTCCACCTTGCCGGATTTTGGGTTGCTGTGGTGCCGCCTTTTTCGAGATTTTTTCTCTTCTGCCAACACTTCTGGTGGCAAAGGAAGATTCCGCTCTTCCGCGAACATCTTCTTCCATTTAACCACCAACTTTGTTGCTTCTTCGTCAACCTCACCATCAAAAAGGCAGAGCTCATTAACGGTTCTGCCAATCTCTGTGTCTTCGAGGTGACGCGCTGTCACAGGAAGAGAATCGAGTTTTTTTAAACACGATAAAATCTCCTCCATTGCAAACTTATACCGTACTTCGTATTTGTACGTTTTGTCTGTTACCATCGCTTGAGCCATTTTGATTTTCTTAAAAGAATATTTTCTGTCTGAAGTTGATGATAATATGAATAAATTCCTACAAGTACCTCAGTATTTATAGGAAATGTAACAAGGTTTTGGATTGTACCTACTCCAGGTAACAGGTACCATGGGTTACCTGGCAAAAGGTGCGAATCCTTTAATCCTATTTATTATCGCAGTTATTAGGAAATATTTGTTATTCGTGTGTACCTACTCCATTACCTTTTTTAATATCCTTTATTCAATATTGGATTATCTTTTAGAATATTTGAATTTGTGGCCAATTAGGACAAAGACCCAAACAGTACCTAAATCACTATTTCAAAAAGGTTTAGGATATAATAAGTAATACCATAAAAATAAATAATAATACCATATAAAAATGTGTGGGGGTTTCATTTTTTTTATGAACAAATACATTTTAAGTGTTAAAACAATTTTTTAATTTAATCATGATTTTAAAAACAAAATTATTATGTTAAAAATCTCTAGTTATGGCCAAAATATATAAAAAAAAATTGAATTCAACATTTCGCGTGGCATAAACTTGCTTTTTCTGTCCCCACATATATTCCTCCACTACTAGTTGGTAAATAATGAAGAATAAAAAATTAATATTAACGACATCACAAGTATTATGTAGTTTACGGGGCAGATTTAGACTTTTTGCAGATGATACAACACTTTTGTGGCATGAAAGAGGTCCCAATATTGTCAGGGGCCATGTCCGAGACGATTTAGTAAAAGTAAAAGAATGGTGTGACACAAATTATCTTTCATTTAATTTCTCTAAAACAAATATCTTGTCTTTTAATTTTATTTTCGATGATTTGATCTTGAAAAGTTGCCCTATAAATAGTAGTAATTGTGTCAAGTTTCTGGGACTCCAAATTGATATTAAACTGAGGTTTGGGGAACATGTCGGGCAACTGACTAAGAGAGTTTCAACTGGCTGTTATGCTTTGAGGGTTGTAACATGGGCTTCCGGTTTTGAAGTTGCAAGAACATCATCATTATTACTTAAAATGTAGAAAACTATAGGAGAAGATTTTTGTGTGAACGTGAATTAAAAAAGTTTTTAGATATTTATTTTTTACACCATGTATAAAGGCAAAAAATTTAATTTTTAAGTATTGCCTACCGGATCTGTTTGATGTTTAATACACTTTTAATGTTTTCTCCTCAAAAGCCGGGCGACACTGTATTTTTTTATGTATTCATCAAGCTGATACTAGTACTGATAATTAGATTAATGTTTTGTTGAAAGCTCCCTTTCTACTTAGAATATAAATAAATAATGTCCCTGAACTAACATAAGTACTCGATCATATTATAATTTTTGTGACCAACACTGTAAAAATATAATGTTTAAGAAAAAAATGATTTGGTAGGTAATATAACACGTGTTGAAGTGTATCAAGGTAAAACACTTTAACTAATAATTATCTCAAGCTAAAATTAAAGGGTGCACTATTTAATATACATCTAACGGTTCGAAAGACATAAAAAAGGGTTGATTTGTCGAACAGATTTCACACATATTAAGGAATACCGGAGAAGGTTGAAATTATACGGTACCTTTAACAGAAAAACCAATTCAATAAAATGTTAAATCAACTGACACAGATTTCGTTTTATAATGAAGATACTACAGTTAATTAACTTATCACATGTTGTTCATTTGAAATGGTGAAGACTTTTAGAAGACGAAAGCATTTAACTTAAAAAGTATAGATAAATATCATGGATGAAGTTATAAAGGAGTTGGAGGCTTCAGCGTTAGTTCCAAAAAATAAAATAAATACAAGTATCAAAACAAAATCTTTTTATATACAAATAATTGCTATGTAGTAATTTTCGTTATTTTTTTTATTATATCCATGTTTTAACAATATTTTTTGGAATTTTATTGGATTGTCTGAGGAAGCTCAAAGAATATAACAGCGAAACATCCGATTTAAGTCGCCTTCCTGTAATAATAACATCCCTTCAATAACATATACAAGAACTTTCAATAAGAGATACAAAAAGACAAATGAATATCCCTGTAAGTTCAGTTGAGAACTTGTGTATGCATTTCTTCATCATCATTAAAATTTTAAAAATTAACATTTTAAATTTATCAAAGATATACAATTAAATAGATAAACAATAATAATAAATAGCGTTTTAAACAAGATTAGCATGTATCGTTACATAGGAGCAGCATATTATACTAAAAAAGCAAAAAATCAGGACAATCTGTATATTAATTAATTCAAGTCAAATAGATCAAATAAAATTGAAAGTTACGCTACAATAAACTGAATACAAAAGACCTCGACAAACTAAGAACAAAGTCACTCGTTATGGTTATCATATTTCAGTTTTTGTGAATATATTTTCTCTCACTTAACCTAATTATGATTATTTTAAGGCGTCTATTTATGGTAAGACATAAAAAAAACTCTATGAGAATATGTTAATTGATTTTAGGAAAATTAGTACATTGTTTTGTATTGCAATTTTCATGAAAGAAGTATTATATTGTATGTAAGAAATTAAAACACAATATTATGCAAATTAGTCTTTAAACTTGCGTATATTACAAAATCAATAAATAAAAAAATAAATTATATAATAAATAAAACGTAAAAACAATACTTTTGGTAATAAATATTTATATAAGCAGGTATATAGGGTCCGTCACAATGAAAGCTCGGAAGTCTGTTTGAAACTTATAATGAATGAACATAAAAATATCTTGTGTACATAGGTTCATTGAGATTAAAATTCGAAATAAAGGCACTTTATTTCATGTCTCCCTTAATTTTTCCCTTTGACCAACGACCAACAGCTTTTTGCAATGAAAGATAAACCTGAGAATGATAATATGCCTTTGTTGTTATTTTATATCATTAAAATAAGAATTTAGAAAATTTCTGCAAAATCGATAATATGTTCAACTTACATTAAACAAATTTATTAAAAAATAGGGCACATTAAAATACCTCTGTATATATTTTCACCTTTACATTTTGGTTAGAAGATAATAAGCCTTCGTTGTGTGCCCCCCCCTGTGTATAAAAAATAAATGTTCAAAAGTTATAGAAAATTTTAATACTTATGATTTTCGTTAATTGTCGTTTTTTTCTGCAATAATCTGCATCCAATGGGTCGTTTTATTATTATTAGATTTGTATTTGTCTTATTTGACATTTCTCATTAACAATTTTGGAAATTTTTCATGAAAAAGCTGTTTCGTTTTGCTTTTGTTTCCTAATGTAAAAAATGTTGATATTCTAAACTAATTTACTTAATTTGTTGTTTATTTTTTGAAAAATCCCAATTGATGCAGACGTTTTAGCAGACACTGTATGTATGGCAATTTTAATTCTTAGTAATGTACCTTTATACCGTAATGCCCGGTATCTGCATGATGGCCTTTATCGCATGGCTCTTTACCATTTTGGTAATAAATCTGTTGATCTGGATACTGTTGTTGCTCTGCCAAAAAATATTGAGGCGCATATTTATCTTGATTTTGTTGTTGTGATAATTCTAAGTTAGACTTTCCTTCAACGTATAACTGCTGAGGTATTTGTTCAACAATTTTTTGCAATTTCGGTTGATGTTCATAATATTGGACCTGTGGTACCGAAGCATACTGATTTGCAGATTGATATGCATGCTGAGAGATCTCAGGAACATCCGTATACTGAGTAGATGGGACTGCAACGTAATTAATTACTGAACTCGGGTGATGACTATGATGCGACTCAGGAATTGGAATATATTGACTAGGTGGAACAGCAGCGTAATTAATTGCTGATTTAGCATGATGAGTTTCAGGAACAGCACTGTATTGGCTTTCTATTGGTACAGCAGCGTAATTAATTGCTGGGTTACTATGATGAGTTTCAGGAACAGCATTATATTGGCTTTCTATTGGTATCGCAGCGTAATTAATTTCTGGTCTTGAATGATGAGTTTCAGGAACATTAGCATATGGGACAGTTGGCAGGGCCGCGTGTTGAGGTTCAGCAAGTGCAGCATACTGATTTGGGCCTGTAGTGTAATGAATATTTTGGGCTGGGAATGGTAAAACATTTTCTCTATAAATATAATCGTGAGTTTGAGGTATTATGGCACTGTGAACTTCATGACTATTTAAATGATAGTTCGTGGAAGGTGCTTCTGATTTTTGTACATAATAATATTCAGGTAAATCATGAGGTTCTGTATGTACTGTAGATTTAACAGCGTTTTCTTCAACATATCCTTGAGCAGGCACTATTTTCCCAAGATCAGCTTCCACATATAGCCCTTGCGCAGCAGGCACGCCAATATTTTCCAATTTATTGTAATGTTCAACGCCTCCATCATAACTATTGTAAGCTACAACTTGTTGATGTGGTGTTTCCGCAATTGGTTGATAATGCTCAGCAACAACTGATGCAGTTTGAATATTACTTTCAATTCCACCGTGACTTTCAACACTTTCAACACTGTGCAATCCAACTTTTTTTACCACAGCTCTAAATCCATGTTCATCAGCGATGTAGTCAACAGTTCTTGTAGTACCATCTGGTTCCAAAAGACTGTAACTACCCCGAACTACTCCAGCTTTATCTTTGGTCTCCCATTGAGTTTTGTGGTCACCAGTATGTGGATCGGACACACCATACTCGTAGGCGTAGGATTTTGGTTCCTATAGATAAAACAATGTTCTTAGCGAATAAATATTTTAAAAAGTAAAGAAATTTTTAACTTACGTAGTTATCATAGGAGCCAGCGTATTCGCCATTGTAGTTTTTGTATAAAATTCCTAAATGTTCGCTATCGGGTTGGTAATATGATGCCCGACATACTTTTGATGTTGATAATATGCTAAAGAGGAATATCTATAATAAAGAAATACGATAGATTTAGAATGGCACACATATTATACAACGCTATTAAGTCCAAAATACAAAATTAAATAAACAAATTAAATGTAAGGTTAATGTCAATCAAAGTCTTCTTATTATCGTATTTTTTCATGGCTTTAAGTAAATTTGTCTTATGATTTCGAGACGCGTAGTAGTATTTTCTCTGTCCGATTGAGAAACACGAAACTTGTCGAACTAATACCGAGGCTATAAGGATTCGCTTATAGAGTACCGATAATTAAGTACTAGCGATCCTTATCGCTTGCTTATTCTCTATCTCTATCCTTAAAATTCATATTACAGCCTATGTCAGATTATGTAAAATCAAAAAATAATTATGCCTCGATACGTAGAAGATAATTACAGGCTCTGGTCACAATTTTCGAAAATTTGACTAAAACAAAGAATTATGTTGGATTGAATTGAAGTTTAAACCTCGATAGAAAATGCAAAAGCCAACAATTTATTCAAAATTTGAATAAATAAGGGCACTTTTTGAGATTTTTAATAAAAGATGTTGCGCAACTATATCATGCTATACCCCATTTTTGGTTTTTAGACAAGCAAAAACTAACAGCGTCACTAAATTTCACTTGTCTTCAATAATACAAAAAAATCCCACCAAAAATGCCGACTTTTTTGGGGAAACTTTTTTTTATTGTAAATGGATACTAGGGTAAGGCATTTTATACATTTTTTTTTTGTAAGGGTCTGTTCCCCGGTTTCACTACAGCCTCATAGGCTTATTGAACTGATACTTAAGTATAGAACAGCTCAAAATTCACATGTACTTAAAGCTAATATGGTGGATTTCAAAGTATTTCGCTTCTCATTTCCTTAATTTTTAACAATTTGTAAGTATACCAACTAACCGAAAATAAGTTCACGTTCATGTTTATAATATAATACACAACAACAAAAATGAATTTGAGTACTTTATAGGTACGTAACACACTGCACTGTTTTGTTTAAAGATATTAAGTGTCTCTGGTAAGAAAGAAGTACGATCGTTACCAGAACATGTAATAAAAACTTTACGCTTACATAGATAGTATTTATAGATTTTCGCCTTTTAAATTGTAACAAAACTCATGGCTATAATAATTTTAGAGTGTTTGTTATGTTATGCCGGTGCTATAACACGTAAAGTCCTTCAAAAGGCTCTTTGTTAACCGGATTCAATGAGAAAAAATAGTGAATTTGTCGAAAATATTAGCGTACAAGAATTAATCTATTCACGGGTTAGACAAGAATGAGAGCAAGCAAAATATGTGGGCGTGACATAATACTGTTTCTGTTTTTGCGGTTTAGGAAATTACTATTTTGTCTGTATTCTTGTATCGAAAGATACAGGATGATTTATGTAAGTAAATAAAAAATACATTGACCACGTATTGCATTAAACAATCATATTATCGCATTTTACTATATAATGTCACCAATAACCCTGAATGGTGAGGGCCTTGAACAGAAGTCTAAAGTAAAATATCTAGGAATCACCCTTGAGGGTTGCACGGTGTACGAAATGGCAGATTACTTACTGGACCTCTGATTTATGAAGGGAAGTTAAATTCAAATAGATACACTGAACCGAAAAGGTACGTGATATTAATAAAAAAGTGCTTCAAATCAATGAACGTCAACATTAAATTTGAGCCGATGATGGGTGACATTAATACAATGAACGAAATTTATGCTCGCCGGTTATTGATCTTACGAATGATGGACATTAATTTATAACTCCTGTACGTTAAACCGATGTTAGCTGGTTATTAATGTTACGAACGATTAACATTAATCTATGACTTTTGTACATTAAACCGATGTCTGAAGGTTATTAATGTTACGAACGAGAAACATGAATCTATGACTTTTCTACGTTAAACCAATGTTAGCTGATTATTACATTGGGTTATAATAATTGTTTTACGTAATTGTGTTCGCCGGAAATTATTATTACGAAATATTGAGATTATTGTTCTGTATTCAATCAATAATCGCGAGCATATAGGTACATGTGTATTATGTGTACCAAAAAGTGCAGTATGGTTCAAATATACTAGTACCAATGGTTAGAGAATTTAAAAGCCCAAATAAGACTCAAAATTATCTTGCTGTACGTCCATTGATTTGATGCACCTGCTTTGTAAATAAATTAAATCATATTTGTACGACACTCGAAATCTAAAGGCTTTATTTTTAATTTAGTTAATATTAAATGCTAAACATGTCAGATTCGTCTGTCGTCTGAGGTGAAAAGGGAAGAAAAACTATATTTGGAAACTAAAGTCCGCGGAAATTCTTCTAAACAAAATTGGAAATTATTACTAGATCTAAACATTTATGCAAGGGAAAATATCACAATACCGTCTTTTATTCATAATGTTGATAATATTAATCATTTTTTGTGGCCACTCCTACCAACAATCCGGACCCAGGAACGATCAATTTTTACTTGATAAAGTAATAAAATTAGGCCTGATATTAACTTTGAATTTACAATGGTGGATCATGGGGAGATACTTGATGCATTGCTTGGGATTAAGTCAAATGCTGTAGGCTGTAGTGACATGATCAGTATTAATATGCTAGTAGTAGTAGTTGTCCGTTTATAATGCCCTTTATACAGCATCTAGTTAATTACTATATAGAAACGAGGAACTTCCCAACATGTTGGAAAGAAGCCAATGTCATTCCAATCCCAAAACTAAAACTCTATCAACATTTAAGGATCTTATAGACCGATTAATATACTCCCAGCGATCTCCAAGGTTATTGAGAGAGTGATCTGCAATCAAATGAAAAGATATCTTGATGGGCATGGGTTGTTGTCGGAAGTCCAGTCTGGGTTCCGACAGGATCACAGTTGCTCCACGACATGACTTAAAATACTGGATGATGCATTAAGGGCGGTAGATCAGGGTCGATTGACGGCATTGCTGCTGTTGGACTACGCAAGGGGCATTTGACCGCATTGGTCATGGTTTGTTGCTGGCCATTGTGGGTTACCTGGGCTTTGGGGAGTCTGCTGTGTCTCTACTCGGAACATATGTGAATGATAGAAGTCAGGTTGTCATTTTGGGAACGGCAGTGTCGGGGCCTAGGACATTGCGTAGTGCCGCAGGGCATCCAGGAATCATTGCCTTTTTTTATGTATCAGAGTTTTTGTTGTTGTTATTATTATGCAGTTATCTTTAGTATTGCTAATATGTTAAGCTAGGAGGCTGTGCATCGACTTCACCTTTTGTGTAACTTTTCTAAGTTCTCAATAAAGTCATTTATTATATTATTATTATTAATCAAAATAACAGGTTTTTAAGTAAACAGTGTGCGCCTTTAGAATAGACTTATAGAACCCATAAGTACGGTTGAATTGCAGATTTTCTTCCTTTAAGGTTTATTATATGTTCTTCTATTTCTTGAACTGTTTTAGCACAAAATAAAAAAGATTCTTGAGAGTCTTTTATTGTGTACTTTAAATGGCTTATCTTTCCACTGGCACCTTTGGAACATAGCTTAGCGGATAGCATTAAATATCCATGAAGAGCCCATAAAATTTCTCCCCTCGTATCGGCGGTTTTCAACATTACAAAGGAATACCGCACTGTGTTTTTTTTCGTTTTAAACTGACTTTAGTTTTGTACTTTACTAAATGGTACTTATATAAAAGGATTACTACTTACCTTATATTTCTACATTTGTTGTATTATTTGGGAACAAATTTTAAAAATAGATTTAGGAACACACTTCACTTTTCAACTTATACATTTAACTAAACAAAACAAAAAGGACGCGTAAACAAAAAGTCTATGAGAATGTCATAATGTCAATGTTTTGAGTATTCAGTCTATGGTCCGGGTGCATTGATTTGCGCGCGTTATTCAGAATTTAATGGTTAGGTTCGTAAAATTAATGCTTAGCATCCATTGAATCAAGGATGATCGTTTATTAGTTTTTATGTTCGCTGTTCATAGGTGTATGATTTAAAAATTATTGTGTTAAAGGCGAAGAGCATAAATTAATTAATTTAAAACATTGAAGCAATAAATAGTGACATTATATTGATGAAAAAGAACATAAATTTTCGATGTCTTGCATTTATTGATTAATGTTTCATCGTACATTGTTTCTATGTATGAAATTATTAATTTATGATCAAAATTCATTGTAACAGTGACCAATTCATAATATTAATGTTCAAAATATTGATGACAACCATTCATTGGTTTTACGTACAATATTTTTTTCAGTGTATCTTCAGTTCTTAAGAGGACATTTCGATCAATATTTGAACAGAAAAAAGCATTCTCTTTGAGCATTTAATGCAGTAAAACTATTTTTCTTGCTTCGATTTGTAATCCTAAACAAAAGTCATATGTGGCATATTGCCACATCTTAAAGACACTCGACTCAGTCTTAAATTAAGTGTAATTCTGTCTTTTCAATTTTTAAATGATTTATATAAGAAAAAGTATAATAAAACTCGATTAATGAATAATATAATGTATTTTGGCAATTTTTAAATCTCAATAATTTAAATATAAATAATTAAAAAATATGTAATTTTATCTTAACTTAAAACTTTTAAAAAAAGTTTTCGCGTGATGAAGTTGATACATTTCTCCTAAACATAACTTTAAACACAATGAAAAATAGCTTTTTGTATTTTTACTAACCACTGAGGATGGGGCCTGGTGCTCCGAAACATGTATGGTTTGAGAATAATTTGTAGAGGATTTGTTTCGTAGAGGTTGACTTTTATTTTGAATTATATATTTATTAGCTCAATCAAAAAGGCCATATAGGACGATTGTATTGCTCGTATTGCCCTCTAAGAAAACTATGTTGAATAATAAAATCGAGTTTTGTACAAAATTTGGTTTTTTTCTTCTTATCCTATACGGACTTATTCAATCACCTTATAACATTGTTGCATTGAGGTTGAATTAAACGTTTAGTAAAAATATGTGTATTTAAGTAGGTATTAAATAAAAAATTGCGAATGTTTCCTGTACCTAACTATTTTGGTCTATATTTGTTTCGTATCGATAGGATATATTTTTTTTCTTCATAAGATTAATAATTGCATTTGTGTTTCTTAGTTTTGTTATATACGAATAGGTATAGAGGTCACGTATTACGAATGAACGAATAATCAAGGTGACATGGCACTTATATTAGATTTGCCAAATTACTACTACTATTTTCATTACCAATCTTATTACAGCAGACTTTTTCCTTTTATATATACCCGGTGTCCCTCCGGTAAGGGTTTCGCACGATTATGGAGAAACGCACCGGGGAACAATCTCAAAATCTGGTGTACTAGGTCGACATGCCCAAAAATGTTTCAGGAATCTAGTACTTCCTTATTTTAAATACGACCTTATATATTTTTTTTGTACTTGTTATTCTAAAGACATGTTATACCTATGTACTGCCGTTTTTGAAATATAATCTGCGTTTATCATTAGGGATTGTGCCACCGTCTTTGCCAAGCCTTTACAATATATATATTTAACCTTTCTTTGCAATCTAACACATTTCCTGACCCTTGGAAGATGGGTCGTGTATGCCCTGTACATAAGTCTGGCGAACTTGATAGAATTGTAAATTATCGGCCTATTTCTATCCTATCTAATTTCTTTAAAGTGTTTGAGATTGCACTACATAATAAGCTGTTCAACCAGGTGAAGGCTAAGTTGGTCTGGCAACAACATGGATTTTTTCAGAAGCGCTCCACTGTAAGCAATTTAGTGACTTTCTTACAGGATGTATGTCCCGCTGTTGGTCGGGGTTTTCAGGTCGACGCAATCTACACAGATTTTTCTAAAGCCTTCGACAAGATCGATCATTCTTTGATGCAGCAACGCATGAATGACATTGGCTTCAGCAGGAAATTAATTGCATTTTTTGGGTCATATTTAACGACTCGTCAGCAGTTCGTTGAATATAATGGCTATCGGTCTGATTGCTTCTTTGTGCCGAGTGGAGTCCCACAGGGTAGTACCTTGGCTCCTTTACTGTTTGCTATCTTTGTGAACAGTATTGGTGATAATTTCTCAAGTCAGCACTTGCTTTTTGCGGATGATTTGAAGTTGTACAGTGTTGTACGGTGTGCCGATGATTGTGATCGTTTGCAAAGAGACCAAAGAGATGTAATGTCATTAAGGACCTCGGGATTTATGTTGACAGTGAATTGACTTTCAATGACCATGTCTCACATGTTTCGGCGGCTGCACTCAGGATGCTGGGATTCATTTTCCGACAAACAAAGAATTTTAATAATATAGACTGCCTTAAAACGCTATATTTTGCTTATGTACGGTCCAAATTGGAATATGCCTCAATTGTTTGGTCACCTATGTATCATGTCCATATACAGAGGCTTGAGAACATCCAACGCAAATTCTTAAAATATCTGTCATTTAAGCTTGATGGATGTTTTCCATCTCGCGGCTGTAGTCACGGTTTGTTGCTGAACAGGTTTCAGTTTCAACTATTGTCCGAGCGGCGCATTTATGTTTCTCAAATATTTATCTTCAAATTAATAAACGGTTTGCTGGACTGTCCTCGGCTGCTTCATCAGATTGGGTTTCGTGTTCCCCGCTTACACGCAAGAGCTTCTGATATATTTTGGGTGCCCCAGGTTCACGCAAACTATGAAACTAGGGCGCCCCTTTTTCGGGCTTGCAACTACTGCAATCGTCTGACTATCCATGAGAATATTAATTACTTTAATGCATCACTCAATTCATTTAAGCGTGACCTGCGCGGGTACTTACAGGCTAATGAAATTGATATCATTTAGGTGGTTATTTCAGTGGCCATTTTATTTTATTTTATACCTTTGTTACTTTTATTAGTTTTATTTTCAATCACCTATGTCATTGTATCATAATAAATATTTTTGTTTTGTCTTGTAATTGGGTAGTTATACCTGTTAGATCATATAGAGATTATTATTATTATTATAATTAAGTCAAAAGTCTGTAGATTAAAGAATAATTAAAAGTTTTTATTATAGGGATGTATAATCGATGAGTAGAACCTTTGGCGTAGAACACTAAACTGACAATCGTTTTACCACTTCACCAAAACACTTCTTTTAAATCTCGACGCGCGTTTCGCTAACAATGTTAGCATCCTCAGAGAGAATTAAAACTGAGTTTTAAAACTGAGTTTTAATTCTCTCCTGAGGATGCTAACATTGTTAGCGAAACGCGCGTCGAGATTTAAAAGAAGTGTTTTGGTGAAGTGGTAAAACGATTGTCAGTTTATTATAGGGATGGTTTAACATTTTAATTTGTAGTTATAGACCTATACTTTAGGTGTATATGTATATTTTTACAATAAATATTGAAACAAGGTATTTGAAAAATAGGGTATAAACTCAAATTGAAAAAAGTTTCAAAATTCATACTATTTTTCCAAAATAAATTAAAAATTCTGTATTTTTCATATTTCATTTATTCACGGAGATAACAAAATGTACAAAAAAAGTGATTAACAACATTGTTTGCTTTGGTATTAGTCATATCCATCTATCTACCAGATCCATGACCCCAATGAGGATCTTTGACGTAACTGGTACCATGATGGGGATGTTTGGCATGACCTTCACGTCTTACATGAGCTGCAAATCCATCTTTATGACCAGAAGTGTATTCTACAACGCGTTTGGTGCCATCAGGTGAGTCCAAGGTATATCCACCTTTAACGTCATCATGGTTTCTTTGTTCATGTTGAGATTTGTGGTCATGAGTATGAGGATCATGCACACCGTACTCATAATGGTAGTGAGGTACTTGATGCTACAATTGATTGTCTTTATTTTAGAAAAAAAATTGTTATTAGAGCTGCTGGAGACAACAACTTACCTCCTCATGATGATGGTTTGCTAAAGCTGCAGTAACAGCAATGAAGACGAACAAAGCAATCTGTAAGCAAAATAACATTATTCAAAAGGAAGTTAAGGCAGTTGTAGCTATTTATTTCAAAGCAGCTTAAGATGATTTATTAGTTATATTTCTAGCTTATAATGAACAAATATCAATTATAAATAGTTTTAATTCCTATATAAATTAATATATTAATTACTTAATAAACATTTAATTAAAATGAAACCCAAATTTGAAAGAATTAAAAACATTTATTTTTTATGTAACCAGTGGACATTTTTCGTTCTTACTTTTTACTTTGTAATTATGAAGTTTGGAAGCCAATCGACCACAAATAATAATGTCCCAATTTACCATCGATTATTATCTAGTATTAACGTATTTATATCTGGTATATTATTATGATACAGTCTATTTTTGGTTAAAACAAGTGTTATCACAAAGCCAGCATCAAATGTAGGTATTTCATTGTATTTTAAATGGGAGACAGTATTTTTTATGCCATTATTTAAATAATAATAATCATAATAAATGTTAAAAACATCATTAAAGTTAAAATATTAAATATGAGAATTATTATATGGTACTCCCTGTTAATTAAAAATAATCCTAGAATGCAACCCTTATGAACATGGACGAATAGGTTAAAAGGTAAGCGAAAATATGGCATCAATGAAAATTAGTGGTGGAATAAGGGTCATGCGGGGGTCATATCCAAAAATATCTATTACCCTTTTTGCAGAATCTATATAAAATGCAAAGTTCAGCAGTTTTCATGTGTTTCTATACGTTAGTATATCAAAATTGAGGTTTTTCTAATACAGAAGTGTTTCGTTATGATTTTTCCTGTTTGCCCAATTTCCCTGTAAAAGCAGATCTATTTTTGCTGGTACAGTAAAATATTTTGTGTTTTTTTTAATATAACTCGTATATATTTATTTTGAGGATTTGGCGCCCATGAACATGTCTAAATTTCCATAGCTTTCTGAATTATAGTTCTCCAATACTTAATGCGGTTTTTTTTTTAAGGGATACACCGTATAATTTTAGAACAAATAATAAAATATGCAATTTATGTACGACAAAAATAGGCTTTATAACAATGAATCATTTCTTGTATATTTTTTGATAACAGAAAAGAAAAAGTAGAAGATTTGTTGCCACTAGGAGTAGCTCTTTCAATGTCAATTCTAGATAATATTCCAAAGGCAGAAAATTTTGAAAAGTTACTTACGCTAGCTGGATTCATTTTTTCTTAAATGATCAAATTTAAAGAAATGATCTACTAATGTATACTGTACAATGTACACTGGCTTCAACTAGGTAAGGTAACGTTTATATATGCTCAATTTTTAATATTAAAATGGTGGGATTAAAATCAACAATATTCTAATAATTATTATTATAAAAAATATCTTTTCGTGTACCATTTAAAAATTTGTTAAATAAAAATTACGTAAAACCGTTTTGTTAACAAACATTAGAATTTGTATTGCATATCAGTCTTATATCAATGTAATTTAATAATTTTTAATATGGTTCATTGGTATTTCGGCTTTGCAAAATCCATAAAAAATTATGTTAAACGCAATTCTATGAAAGAATTAATACAATTTTGTGAAAATTTCTATTATATTATAATGATTAATGTTGTTACTACGTGTTCCTAATTTGGAGATTTTTTTACGAGTTTGCGGTCACTCGAAAATATTAAAACTAAATCAAAATTATATATTATAATACAGGGTGTATCCAAGATACAAGGTGTTACATTTTAAGGTAAATAACGGTTTTTTTAATTAAGTCAAATGTCAAAAGCTGGGAGCGTTGTTGTTGGAAATAGGGAGCTTACATGGCCCTAACTAGATCAAAATTATTAAGTCCAGTTGCATTAGGGGGACAACTTAATAAAAATTATTGACAAAAAAATGTACGTCACTGAATGTAATTTAATTTCGATATTGAAATCTCGCTACACTTCCTGATATTGTAGAAGCTGATAAAAGATTTCCTAGTGATTTTTTTTCTAAACATTTGATGCCCATCTTTTTCCGCAAAAGCTGACAATCATTACTTAGGCAAGCTATAACAGGTTAAATAACTTAGGAATATATTTTGATGTGTATTTTCTTTATTGGAATGAATAGAAGTGGAAAATTTCCTAATATTTGAATGAAGATTGTGTCTACTGGTACATTTGCCTAACCAACTTTACCGGGGGTGCTGTGCGATCCAAGTTGACATACTATAACGTAGAACAGACTAGTACGTTGATTATTATAAAATTATTTACAATATTAGCTCTATAAACATAAAACTGCAGCATATTTTAATTTTTTCCGACATTCGCCAAATATAAGCCACTTGCTCATAACGAATGAAATGTATTTTTCTATAATAATTTTTTATTTGTTTATACGTACGTATATCAATTTACTATTACTAGTGCTTTGTATGTATTATTTTTTGCAGAAAAAGACCTGAAATTATTTTTTAATCCTAGCCCTAAAAATAATTTAAAACATAAAAGCAACAACTAAACTTTACAAACTATGGCCACTATTTTGAGTGTCGACGGTGTAATGTCATTGAAAAAAACAATTAAAATCCAATGTGTAACATATCAATATATTTATTCAAAATTACCCTACAATATACAACTTAAACTACAATACTTGGCACAAAATAATACTTAGTTTCCAGATGAGATGTCAAAATATATACAACAGTCATTTTAATTCTTAAAACAAAACTAATCTAAATTACCATTTTTGGTAGTCACAGCAATTCAATATTTATATTACAATTTACAAAAATCTTATGATTGAATTATTCTTAAAAATATTGTAAATAACTAAAAACTAATTAACACTTATTAGATAAACTTTGGCATTTCAATACTTAACGTTTCAAAAACAACTAAAAACTCAACAGATTCCTAAAATATAATACAGTAACATATATTTATATTCTAACTTACAATTAATACATTTCAAATAAATAGGTATCGGTTTTTCAAATCTGATAGACAAACTGTTTGCTTATTTGACCAGCAAAGTGTTTTATTTTTACACATTTTTAAATTATGGATATAAATGTATTTGCAAATTTTTTGTATTAAAACCAAATCCAAAATGATAATTAAAATGCGTTTGAATAGATTCCATCAGATAGGACATGGACAATAAACAAAAATAAAACAGTAATAATTATTTTTTTCAATTTGATTTGATTCAATATTGTCAAAATTCAAATAAATAAAACTCATTTTATAAAGATGGATTTGACAATATTCCAACATTCAAATAATATATCCATCTTTATAAAATGAGTTTTATATATTTGAATGTTGTGTTTGTATATAATAAATTAAAATTGGTTGTCATTTTTGATGTGAATATGTTTGGAATTTGTATTAGATAAAAAAAGATTGTGTTCAAACCTGAAGAAGTTACTAATTAGTAACGAAACGTTGTTATTCATTTTATTTAGGTAATTTGACGAAAATAATAAATAGATATTGTTATTTGTTTAAAAAAAGTTTTGCAATAAAAAAAAAATTTGTATAAGAACACCCCCAGAAAAATCAAATTGAAAAAAATAGGTTCAAGACTAAGCAAAGAAAAAATATGCTAATAATTTTTAGTTGAAAAATAACGTGGTAAAATTGTACAATCTAGGCTCTATAATCTTACTCTATTGTGATGTAGGGACCTCATCAAGTAGATCATACAATGCGGAAATGTAAGTTTGTGCCATTTGTAGAGTCTCATATTTGCTTAATTGTCTGTCTTGGCCTAGCTGTGGTAAAAACGTGCGTAATCTGTCAAAGGCTTGATTCAGATTTTGCATTCGTCTACGCTCTCTTGCATTTGCAGCTAACCGCCGTTTACGTAAGATTTGAGGCGTTACTTTCGATTTACCTGTAACAAGATTTTTTATAAATAAATAAATAGTTTAAGTTTCAATTATCTTTTTAAAAAAAAGTTGCCGAAATGTGGTTTTGACTTCAAATAAAATAATTAACTAGCGAAATAATTACAGAAAAAAATAAAATTATAATACAAAAAACTCAACAATTTTAACACTAACCTTTGCCGTTAATACCTTCTGGACTTGATATGTGGTGGTAACTTTCTTCGGAAAAACTGTCATAACTAGAAGCAGGCGACGCACCAAGTGATCCCCAATCATTAATACCACCCCCGTTAGAGGCAGGTATTAAAAGATTTTGTGTACTGTTCGTACTCGGCAACATGTATATATAACTAGCGTAATCGGTTTCCATTTTTTTAAATTTTATTACAAAACACAATCACAATAACAGTCTCAAGAAAATATCCACTAAAAGATCGCACTCTTTCGCGTATAATAAGAACAGAGCAATACTCGTTGTCCACCGGTTGCTTTTGAGGGAATACAGCCCTACGATACATGATGTTGGGTTTATATAAGTTTTTTGGGGTGCCTTTTGTGGCTCTAACTGTACCGCCCTATGTAGCGCGTGCCAGTCAGCCAATGAGAATACACGAACCGTAGAGCGCCCCAATCAACTGTGTTCTTCGTTGTTTTCCTTTTTTTTTTCTTCTTTTCGGTGTAACATAACATATGTGTATTGGAGATTCGGCAATAAAAAAGTAGTTTTATTTCAATATCATATTAAATTATCAAAAGCACCTACAACTAATAATAAGTAGTTTAAAATAATCGGATATAGATCGGGTAACTTATTACATGATTATATGGATGAGAAGTTGATATAATTAATTGTACAGTGATATATACATGGTGTTTCGATAACAATGGGACAACCGCTAACTAGAAATACTACGGGTCAAATAGTAATAAGATCGCCTTCATTTTTTATATTAATGTCTTGCTATTCTACTCAATACTCAACCAACACAATACAAATTACAGCAGAATAGTACTTAAAATTAAAGACTATCCTATCCCAATCAGCACTATAGTTTAAGACAAAGAAAAACAAAAAGCAATCATAAAATAAAAGCACCACCGACAATTAGAGTCTTTTTCGATGTGAGACCAATCAATCTAACAGTAAAATATCTAGACATCAAATAAATACATAATCAGAATATTAATAAAGTTTTAAACAAAGTAACAGATTTTTAATTTTAAACTAAAATTATATTTTCTGAGAGTATAAGTGCAATAAACAACAGCCAGTAACTTCATTGCATTGTAATATTTGTTTATTATCAATACATGCAGAAGTGTTAAAATAATTTACCAAAATGATTATTCTAGTTTAAAAGTGTTCTAAAAGCAAAATATCGAGCGTTGTGGCTGCCTGATGAGTATGAACGAGTCCGAAGTATGCGCAGTAGTCTCTACTTGATACTTTGAAATAACAAACTTCAAGACAAGAGTAAGGAAAGAGTAATATATTTTTCTCTCAAATAACTTTAGTAAATTGCGATGCTTTAAGTATAACAGTAATATCGGGAGATTTCTACTTCCTCATAAAGTGATGAAATATTCATCAAAGGTTTTAAGCAGAAACTGAAGAAAAATCTGGCTCTGATGAAGACATGGACATTGAATTTATATTCAAAAAGGCTACTCATCAATCCGAATATGCAGAATTTTGGAAACAAGAGCTAATGAATGACGTTATCCCCACATTCCGAAGATGGCAAGAGGCTTATTACAGCAACAAGCGTTTCTTCAGAACGCCTTTTTGCAAAAGCTGGTTTAGTAGGCACTAAACTTCTGAATTGACTTCATGCGGAGTCGGCTCGTTCATTATTATGTCTTAACTCATGGTAAACTTGTACGTTACAAGATAAGCTAAACTTTGACTAGTGGAACTTAACTATATATTCAATTTTTATGCTACGGCAAAAGAATTGTGATTTTTGTTTATTGATCTTCAGTTTAGAGTATATATTTTCTGAAGATATCTTATTAATTATTATTTTCATTTTTAATAAAGTATACTTAATTTTTTTTTGGTTTTGTTGTTTTTTTATTAATTAAAATTTAAAATATTATGTTTATTAATATTTATAATAAACATAATATTGAATTGTTTCAAGGCATTACAATTTTTCGAGATGTCTCGTCTCGAGCGTGTCTCGAAGGATTTTATCTCGTCTCGTCTCGAAATTCGAGACAAAATCCTCTCGATGCGAGACCACTTGCCAAAATATACTTTATAGATTTCAAATATATTTTTTGGTTTTTTTTTTGAGAAATTTTTAAAACGCCATTGCTGTGTGAGAGTGGAATCCGAACAATAACTGACGAAAATTTAAAGTTTTTGATGATTTACAAAAAGAAAATTAGTATTATGAAAACTTATATTGTGAACAATATGAGTTTTGATCTTTTAAAAAAAAAAAAAATTAATGCCTTAACGATACGATACTTAATTTTAAACAAAAAAATTTTTTTTGACAAAATAATGATAAACTTTTTTCACACAATGAGTTAATAAAAAAAAAATTTCCCATAAATAATAAAAATATGTACTAATAATAATATAAAAAATATAGCTTTTCGTAAGAACCTTTGATAATCACTGCCCGGTGGTGCGAAACATGCATGGTAACTATCGACAAATGTAACTTGTTGGAGAAATTTATTAAAAAGTTATTGTGTGGAGGTCGACTTTTATTTCAAGAATATTTATTTTTTATGTACTTTTAGGTAAAAGTAAAAGTGGCTTATAATCATTTTCCAGCACAAATTAAATAACCAAACCAAATTACACTTAATTCTCTTACCAATTACCTTTACATACCTATGTTGAGGCTTAATTTTTCTTTCAAAAGAATGTGTAATATATATATAACAGGTTGCTTTTCCCTTTCAAACCACAATGGCCAAAAATTAGTAAAAAATAAGTAAAAAGTAAATCAGACACACAAGAAATAAGTATCATTCTTAAAAAAGTAAAGACGCATAAATTTCAATATCGCCCATGGGCGCTATACACCAACATCAGTAGTATGTTTCATATATGCCAAAAATTGCTTCTTGTCTCGGGAGTGCCACAGGGGACACACATCGCATGTTCGCGAGCAGACCCCCGAAAATATTATGTCCAAACAGTTTTCATATTTTCCATTTTTATTTTGTCTGTTCGCCAAACTTGAATAGATAGATATTTGAGATCGGGGTGCCTATATAAATATAATGGTCATTCTTTGTTACTCAAATTATGGTTATTCAGATTTTACAAATATCATATAAATCATGCGTGCTGACTGCAAATTTTGTAATATTTGGAATAGTTTGCATCAGCAGCGTAGAAAGTCAAATACGAAAACTTGGTTGGTTCTTCTTTATATACAGTGATACAATTTTAGGAGCAAAAATAATTCTTTCTTCATTTTTTTAGGTGCCTGGCCTGATATTTTGTTTGAAACGACCCTCGTATTCCCACTTTTTTGAATTATTTCATTTTTTTTTTCTAATAGTCCTCTTCCTGAGAAATAATTTTAGTTAATAAATACATCGTTGTTATAACAATTACTCTATGCTTAACCTAATGTGTGGTCAGTGCAATTGAAACAAAAAAACAAACAACAACAACAACCGCTTACAAACTATAAATAATACAATCGCATAAATAGTTCCTTTAGTTGTTATATGATATTTTTCGCCGTTCAAAGAGAATAGATTTAGGTAAAATATGTGAACAAAAATACAAAGATATTCCAGTATTACGTTTGGGCGATTAACGTGTTAAATCAAAAATTGAATTAAATATAACTTTCTATAGCTTCAAAATAATGATGCTCTAATGAGCTAAATCTATTTTGACATAAAACAAAGCCGACAAAAAGCTTCGCAAAAGTTAACACCCACTGCATAATATCATTTACTTTTCTCTGAAACTACTAATTTTTCAAATTCGGTAACAACCTATTGACTAGTAGTGACAATGCATAATTTTGATTTAGCAGGCGCCAAAAATTAGACGAAGAATTTAATTATTTTATTTACGCAACTAAAGTGGGTAGGTAAAAAAAAATTGTTTCATAGCATAAAGGATTATTGCTGTTTTTATTTATTCTAATGATAATTTTAAATACGACTTGGTCTAGTCTATTGTCAATTATTATTGACAAATGAGGCAGATATATTTTATTTTTCGTTACAATGTCTGATTTTCAACCGTTATTTTCTCACCAATTTAACAAAACGTCACACCATTTAAACTACATCAAATCACCACTGGATTATGATTTTTTTATACGCTCTAAGCCTACCTAGATTTTAGCTGCCGCATATACAATGACAGGTCGCTCTCTCGTGTATAGTCATTTGTTTCTACTTAAGGCATATTATCATGTGATTTTTTAACCATTAAAGGGTTGTAGACTAATTATTATACTTAGTTTTTTTCTCACACTATAAGTGTGAAACCGACGCACGATGTGTGTCATTATATTTTGCCAAATAACGAGCTGTAAAATATCTATTTTTCTTGTTTTGTTTTTCTTTTGACACATCATCCTAGAGATGAAAGTACATAATCATTTCGAATCCTTTCTGAGAACATTATAAATGCATTGGTCATTACAAAAAATAGGAAATGCCTATATAACGCCTATATTTACGTGACAGAATTCTTAGGAATAAAAATGTTGTTGCCACCCTAACCAATTAATATGTGAACGAGGGCATTTTTATTATATATGTCAAAAACTACTCTTATTTATTAAAATTTTGAAAAATTTTATTTGAAAAAGTTTTTCAGTTTTACCATTTCTATCAAAATTATTTAATTAATTTTTACTCTACAATTTTTTTTTGCTACATTTTCGAAAATTTTGACAAGACCCTGTATTATTTGATTTTAATTATCCCAGAACTTCTAATGCGCCACCAACCAACATGACCCTGTTATACTAACTAATAAAGTTCAAGAAAAAATGTTTGGCGTGCCACTGGAAAAATCTAATATCTAAATGAGTTTTAAAAAGATTATGTGCCGCTCTTCGTTCTTCCACACAACTTAAGAGATACCTGTGTAGATGAAAAATAGCATTTCATAGTTGTTCGGCTTCGCAATCACAGATGCCGCGATTTAATGGGATGCACTCTTAGAGAACTGTAATATATTTCTGGTCGCCATATTGAGGCAAACAAGATCAGTATTTGTGTTGCATAACTGCTTGTATAATTAGTTGTGTATTTGGAGTTGCATATGAAACTTGGATATTGTTTTATTCTCGAACCATTGTCTTTAAATGTCCAAACTCAGGATAGGAGTACAAAAAATTATTATTTTTTCTCTGTCAACAAATTTGTAACTGAAGTATTCCATTAAGTTAGAAAAAGCGAATTGCTGAATATAAACTTCATTCTATGATTGCTGATATTGAATATTGAAGGATAACGGCTGATATACTTTTGTGCTACCTGTAGCTAACACCTCCAAGACGGCATACAGGAATAAAGTCTTGATTCATTGGCATCGACAGTTAGATAGTGTACATATTTCCAATCGAAAATACAATTAAATCATGGAATAAAGTTTTGAATTAAATTTGCAGAACATCTCACATGAGTTCAACCCAATATAATTCTCTAATACTGCAAAAATATCGATGTTTTTGAGTAATTGATATATCGTGTACTCTCTACTATACAGCCATCGTATTTCGCTTTCGTATTTTGAAACTGGCTAAATGCCCATTGGTGAAGGCCATTAAAGAAGACGAACTAACGAACTAACCTCTCAAAAATTGTAAATAGTATTGTCCAAATATTTATTAAGTAAATCTTTAAAGCAATAAAATGGAAATAGACTTAGAACAATCTGACGAGGAATATGTTATTCAACGAGCGAAAGAAGCGTTGCAAGTCGATCAAGCTGCAGCTAAAGCATGGATGATGACTGCTAAAACGTTATATCCAAACAATTTTGGGGTCCAGGTAATACAATGACTACCTACATCAATGAGTAAAGAGTGAAATGTCATACTATTATGTGTATCTTTTCTAGTTTGAAGCATACTTAATAGAGAAAAATGCAGGTCATATCAAGGAAGCTGCTAGGTGTTTTAGTGACTTGTAAGTATTATTTTGTCTAATTCAGCACTGTAATTTACTACTTAGTTGACTCTTTTGTTTGCAGAATCAGTAAGTTTCAACAAGTTACAGAGTTGTGGAAAGAAATTGAAAAAGTAACTACAGCACTAAGGGCGGAATCCAACAGTGAAGATAAAGAAAGTCAATTCTTATGTGAAATGTTTAAGCATATTTCAACTGATGTGCAACATAAGCTTTTATTATTTACGGCGGACCATTGCGAAGATACAATGGAACATTGTAGACTGTTACTATTATTATTACAAAGGTTTCCTACTGCTATTTCCAGTTATGGGGTATGTACAAATATCCTGATGTACTATAAACTAATTGATAGTGTTTAAAATTTTAGCCGCGACTTGTGGATACGTTAATTAGTGCCGAGAAACATAGCGTTGATGGTCATTATCCAATAAACGCTTATAGAAAATTATTAGTTTGTGAATTATTACCATTACTTGCAGCACAAAATATAAAAATTGATTTAGTACCGAAACTTCTGTTTAAACTCTTACACAAAGCTATCGAATTCTACCTATGTAATTTGGGAATTTCTACGCAGAATATACAAGAGTCTGAGACAAAATTGGATAACTGTTGGCAGAAGTTATGGTCCGTACTAGATTTTATTGGTAAACAATTGAATTGGGAACCTTATCTTTTAAATTTTCCTTCAAACTGGTAATTATAATAGTAGTCATAACTTGTTGCCTTTTTTTGTTAATTAAGTTATTGTGGATTTTTTGTTTTAGGTCAAAAGAAAGCTATTGGCAGAAAGTACTCAGTTTTTCACAAAATAGACTCAAAAACTTCAATGGAGAAGATAAACAATTGCTGTTTTGTTTGTCCATATTTTTCCTATATTGTTTACATGAATACAATAGTAGTTTATTGCAAGAGGCCAGTCCTGGACAAAGTAGTACAGGGTACTTACTTGTAGAAGCTTTTACAGGTAGATATATGCTTGATACAAATTCATTGTAACAAACATTTGATTCGTGAAGGAAAATGAAGATCTTCATTTATTCATGAGTAATACCATAGATTAAACAGACCTAGCTGATCTGAGTTTGTAGAAGGCTAACGCTTAATTAATAATGGTTGTAAACCTGTTTTTTAGATCCAACGTTGCCAAATCCACTATCAGAACCCAAAAGTAAGAAAAGACGAAGTGAAACTGAAATAATACATACAACAAATCCACATATATCAGTGGAAAAGCCGGAATTGAAATTAATTCATAGCAACTTTCTAATGTGTATCAACTGTTGGGATTTGTTACAGTCTTCAGATTATTTGCATAGAGGTAACTTTGATAATACAATGTACCATATTTATTAAACACCTGGACAGAACAACAAATAATATAAAGTGATCAAATTTAATATCATTTCAACTTTTGTGATCATTTAAATATGTTTCGGTATGTTTAAATCATTTTAATCATTGAATTTACAAACAATTGCATTTAGGAGTATTTATCATTTCAAAATACCATATACTAGAAACGATGAGGCTTAACATAAAAACTTTTTCAAAGACACATCATTCATATTTGTCCAGGTTTGTGCTATAATATGATGTAAAACATATTGTTACAGAATTCATCAAATTCATCAATCTTCACTTAAAATTAGACGCTTGGCTGAGTGGATTCCTAATAGACTATGCTTTATATAGGGCGAAATATGATGAGGCTCTAATCCTGCTGCAGAAGCTTAATGATGTTAATAATGTGCTACAGAGACATTTAAGAATCGCTAGCATACTTTATGTAAAAAAGAATTATAGCGTAAGTTATTCACACGATACATTTAATAAATTTGGCTTGTCAGCGACATCAGCATAATATATATGACCTTTAATTTGTTTTCTGGTTTGTAACATTTTGGTTCAACTAGTTTTGCCTGTTTTTAAGTTACTAGAAAGATATTGCCATGCCAAATGCCCGCGTTATTACTGCATACGCTATTTTGACAGCTACGCATGCGCACCGACATATTCTAAGGAAGGTGCGGTATTAGCGTTAGCGCACAACGTTATTTTCGGGCAGAGCAAGCGTTATTCATTGTGGACAATGTATTCGCTAGCAATCAGTAATATTCGGTGGGTTTAAGAAGCAGAAGCACTGCGAATCCCAGAAGTTCGAACAAGGTCGGATAACTACAACTACCACTTCTTTAAATTAAAATCAACACAAAAACTCGTCCCAAGTCCCAAAAAGTAAACAAACCAAAACAAAAAATATTTGAGGCTAGAAAGTAAAGTTGTCATCAGTGTCAATTTAAGGGAAAATATCGCTAAAGTTATTCGCAGTAAATAAAGTTCTTTGGTTATTTGTTGTTAAGTAGTGCTCATGCTCAAAATCAAGATGGCCACAAATCATTAAGAGACGATTTTACTGGGTCAAAATAACTCTCCGCATGCGCTATTTGGAATTGCAATATCTCTCTAGCATTTTATATCCTATTGTTCTTCTGTATATCCCCCAATTGTATTAATGATTTCAGTCGTGTTTGGAGCCAATTTTACTAGCGCTACCACTATTATCCAACAGCAACATTGGCCATTTGAGTACCAATCTGATAGTAGGTGGTAATCAACGACACCTGCATTATTTACCTTTGACGCGCCTTGCAGTTTTACAGTATTTGGTTAAAATTCTTCTTAGATGTATCAAGGTTAGTTATAGTCAGTTATTTCTATAGTTCATAGCGTAATTGAGTATTTACAATTTAAGGAAAATATGGGTAAACACGATTATAGTGAATTATCTATAGGACATATATTTGTTTTGGTCCAGTTGGATTGGCCACAAGAGGAAGATTTTGTGCCCTCACTTTTAGAGGAAATTAAGCAACACAGGGCGTTTCAGTATCATTTATTACAAGTGAGTGTGTAACCATAGTCTAGATTGGATTATCCAATTCAAGATTATCCGACTTAACTGCAACTGAATTTTCTTTCAGAATTATATTATCAACGTTGATATTCTGGAAGAACTAACTTATTTGTGGACTAACCAGGGTGGTCAGATCCATTTGGATATTTTGCCACATATGGGGTATGCTTTTTTCTAGGATAGGAGCATTAATTAATGTTTTGATATATATTTTTTGAATTTTAGAAATCAAAGAAGGATTGGAACCAGAGGCTCAGACAAAGGAGCGAAAGAGGAAATTAAGCAGGCGATCAAAAGACAGATTGCAAGAAGTAATGAGAAAATAGATGAGTTGCTAATAAATTTTATACAGAATGAACGAGCACAAATTTTACAAGCGTTAGTTTAAGACATTTTTTTATATTTAGTTTAATGTAAATATCTATATAAATAAATTTAAATTTTTGTACTTGGAATTATTGAATACTATAGATTACTTGGAAATAAGGTATTGCAGTATTAAAGTCAAACTTATTTTGAATAAAATAAGGCCATAAATTCGAGCACTACCCTTATTAAAATGACCTTATTCTATTTTCATCTGCGCATGCCCAGATGTCAAAATAAGGTCAACGTTAATACTGCTAAACTTTATGTGCAAGTGCAATATTAGTGTTAGTTGCGTACCTTTAAGGACGTTTTCCATGTGTAAGGTACGTAAAACTGTTAAAATTATCAATAATAATAGCCTTTTGATGTCTAAATTCTCATTTAATTGTCAAATCAAAATTTAAAAGGAACTTGCGTGAAAATTGCTGATATTTGGTGTTGAAGAATAACGCCATCTATTTCCGTATATTTTAGCCAACATTAAACTAATAAGGAATTACTTATGTAACTTGGGATAGAACTATTTCAGTTTCATAGATATTGGATAAAAATTTTGGGTCATTTTTGCCCGTGTTAGGGTATTTTTATATAAAATTTTTCGGGATATTAAGTTATTATAATCTGGCAACGTCGCAGTGACTCCATCTAATGCCAATTGTCTGTCATATGTCATATCAAAAATTTTGTTTGTCAAATTCATATATAAATATCTCATTCTAAACTACAATTTTTAAAAGTTTAAATGCAGTAATTTAATATTTTCAATATTTAACTATGAATAAATCATCAAATCCTAGACCAAAATACTCAATTCAGTGGGAAACACATGCAAACAATGTTTTTCGAGGTTTTTGCTCATTAATGGAGCGGCAAAGTTTGGTGGACGTTTTGATATGTTGCGGTAATAATACATTACTAGCCCATAAATGCGTTTTAGCAGCACATAGCCCTTTGTTTAGGGTAAGTTAGATATATTTTGAAAACGTGGACAGTTTGTAAAATTAAAACGTTACTTTTAGGAAGAGTTTGAGAAAAATCTACAAATAGAACAAGTTGTTATAAACGGGTGTGAATTTGCTGTGCTTAAGTGCATCGTAGAGATTATGTATTGCGGCCAATCTGTCATTTATGAGCACCAAGTTAATTACTTAGTCGCTTTAATCAAACTATTGGGTATAAAAAGTTTAGATAATCTATTTTTGGGCCAAGAACGAGGGGAAGAGATAGTGTTGCCAAAACCGCAGTTCCTCACCAAGAAACCCAAGTTTCCAACATACCCTTTTAATGCAATACAAAACATAATTCAACCGAATAAGAGGCAGATACCAATACCGTCCCAAATATTAAAGCCTATAATGAACTTTGAACCGGAAACTACGATCAATCCGTTTTTGGCTAAAGGGAAATTAAGACTACAGGCTGAACAAGCCTGTGTGAAGGAGGCGCAGGCTTCTAAGATGGCTTTAGCTACGCTGCAAAAAGAAATTGCTACGGCTCCACAGGTAATAACCTAATTATATTATGCTAATACTTAAATTAAACAAGTATATTTATCGATTTTAGGACTCTAGTTTCATAATTGAGGAGAGTTGTACAGAAACAACTGTAGAGAATTTTATACCAGATAACGAGCAATCGAATTTGGTGCAAATTGTAAATTATGCTGACATGGAAAATGCATCAACGTCAATTGATAATCCAACTTCATTTGTAAATGCCGCAAATGATTTGATAGAAAAATCGAATTCAGCTGGTATGCCAGCCACTAGTGATGGTATTTTAACAACTGATAAAATCAAACACTTTTTGGACACCGAAATGCCATCTAACGTCGAGATTATGTACAAGACCAGTGATGGGAATTTTGTTCCAGTTACACCGGAAGTTTTGCAGAACTTGTCAACGAAAGAAGGTAATAAGAGTAAACATATTTCTTTATTTATTTTTCAAAACATTGTGTATAAATAATGATGGCTATTAAGAATATATATTTAACTATCATCTATGATGTACATACATTTTGGTCTCTCTCTTCGCTTTTCACGGCATTTGAAACCATTGCGTCCTTGTGTTCTCTGTCACACCAATAGAGCCTATTATCATACATGTTCTTATGCAAATGAAGGGTGCTTCAAAGCGTTTTCATCTATAAATCAGCAACAATGGGCAACACTGCTACTCCGGCATATGCCCAATATAAAACGAGATACAACCTCCTGACGGCCGGCCGTCGCTCTTCATATAAACAGCCAGCGTTTAATTGCAGTAAGCATAGCATAGCAGACTTTATTTTTTGTTTTGTTGGAAACCCAAAGCATGATATACAAAGGACGTTATGGTAAATTTATTATTTGGTACCACATCAGGTTTGAAAGTGTCCAAAAACTGACGATTTGCTATGAAGGGGGGATAAGAAATCTGACTACATTTATCGTATCTGTATGATTGCCACAAGAGAATCGAGAATTTCTTCTAAACAATAATCGACCACCACTGATAAGTGATAGAGTCTGATAATTGCTTGTTTAGCATAGCAGACGAGTACAACTTGAGGCGCCTCTCAAGGAAATGATCTGTCACAAACAAAACACAGGAATACATTTGATAGCTAATAAGTAATCAGTGATTTGTGTTGCAAATAGTGTTCCAGACCCATGCTACTAACTAATTACTCTTCCGATTGGTGTTCATGGCTGCTAAAAATGTTTTAAAGCAAAATAAGTTATGAATTGTGTATTTCTAGGACTTCAATACCAAGTAATTGACGAAAATGGCCATATAGGAGAGCTACAAGAGCTCATCGTACTTGGAAGAGAAAAACTGAGCCCAAAATCATTTGCACCTACCGTAACGCCTCAAGGCATATTTTTGAATGAACCTTCTCGGGATCATCAGCTGTCTGATGACGTGTTACTTCCACCGGTGGTGAGTATGGATCATGGTTACATTGAGAACAGTTCCAAATCCAGCGACAAAAAAGATATCCAACGAATGGTATTAGAGGAAGCTTGTACAAATGAGAATGTTATCACATTTTCGCCGGATATTTTTTTTGCTGATATATCAAAAGTGGAAAATGATTTGGATATTACAGAAAATGATGTTGAGACATCTGAAATTAAGAATGTGGAGCAGAAGTAGGTAGTCTCTTGATTTACTTAAGTATATATTTAATATTTTGTTTGTGATTTTATTGTAATTTTGTTTTGTTTTTTAAATAAGTAATAACAGTTTTAATATTTAATTGAAATAAAATTGTGCTAGTACCTTTTGTTTCTAAAAAAATTGTTTGTATAATCTATAACGCGTTAATTGGATCAATTTTTTTAGTAGTATTAGTAACAAAAGATCTGACAACGAGTAAACCCAATTTAAAGTTATTTTCGAGATAGGTTTGTCACAAGTTGAAAAATTAGTACTTAAAGATTGGTTTATCAATTCTCCCTGGGTTTCTAACCTATTCAGAAAAGAAAAAGAGCTGACTCTTTGACATTTGACCGTCTAATTAATCCAAACAACACAGACAAGACTCTGTCCAGTCGAGCTGTTCGAGGCGCGTCATAATTTCATTCTGATGAATTACACATCTGATGAACCTATTGAGAAAAGAAAAGGAGCTGACTCTTTGACATTTGAACATCTAATTAGTCCAAACAATAAAGATAAAACTCAGACTCTTCGAGCTTTCCGAGCCGCGTCATAAACTCTTTCCGACGGATTACACATCTGAGGAACCTATTGAGAAAAGAAAAAAAGCTGACCCTTTGACATATCAATATTTAATTGGTCCAAACAACAAAGACAAGACGCAGACCATTCGAGCTGTTCGAGGCGCATCATAAACTCCTTCTGAATGATTACACATCCGAGGAATTTACTTAGTAAAAAAAATAAGTGACTGAAAATTTCCACATCTTTAGTCCAAACAACACACAAAAGACTCGGAGCACTGGAGCTATCCTATGCGTGTCATCTACAAACAGTCAGCCAGAACTTCAGGTGTAAGAACTCGATCTAGTGACTGGTTATGGAACTAAGAACCCAGCTTGAACTATATTTGGATTAATTACCATCTGTTTTATACCGCTTTGTGAGAGGAATTCAGGGTTGTTTGACTGCTGATGGAGAATTATACCCCCGAAACAAGTTTAATTTTTTCTAATTTAAGGGGAAATAATAATAATTTTGTGGAGGTCACGTTGTAGTTTGCTTTATCAATAAACAAAATAAATTGTCCAGTAAGGATCACTCTCTTTGGGTTTTAGATGATTTAAACATATTCAGTTCATTGAAGCATTTAGCGGTAGTTCTCTGATTTAAAAAAGAAATAAATTGTAATTTGCATGTGTGGAAAACCAACATATATGGTAATATGTGATTCCCCGTTATCTTGATATGTAATATGCCTGCATCCATTAAGTAATTGCCTCGTGCGTATACATTGTCCACTCTTACATTTTGAAAACATAATTATTTTGGTATCTACAGTATTAATTAACGGAAAATAAAATAAATGGAAAATGTTTCATTGGCCCAGATAAGATCGAGATTGTGTGTTTTTTTATTATTATTTTCGTTCACTATAATAATATGTTAAATTACTGTAATTTTGTATCTCGAGTAGCTTTTATAGAGTGGGTCACGGAGCTGGGTTACGTTTAATTTCGATTTTCAGATTTGATTGCAAATTTTAATATATTCGCAGTAGCCCAAAAAAATAGAAACTCGTGATCTAGCAAATTTACAAAATCGAATTTTGGCGCGCTAAATTAGGCAAATACCCCACTGTGCCGCCATTAAAAACATTAACAAGAAAATTACAATTTTTGTTCCTGTAATTAATTACTTTTAAAAGTTTTTGAGCTCGAGAAGAAAAATTAAACAATTTGTCCAACGAAATTTACCTATTTGATATTATTAAATCTTACCTTGTACAGTAATTTAAAAATGAGCATATCGATATGCCGTTTTGAAATCGCTAATTAAATAATGTTTTAATTATGCTTATTTACTTGTCTATTGGTAAGAATAATTATATAGTCAGTGAATTATTGCAAAACTAATTGATTTAAAATATATTTAACCACTGTATTGAGATGGTCAATGAGTTTTTGTGTTTATACTTCAGATATACGTTTACCTTTGAACTGCTATGCTATTGCAATGCAGGACTTTAACCCTGTATACAACATATAAGTAATTCTAAAAAGGTTTATCGCCGGCCAAATCTTCTGTATTTACTCGCAATTAAGTATTAATTAAAAAAAAACTCCATCTCATTTTATTATTTACAATTCTTTATTAAAAATAATCAAAGAAAATGTATGAAATTTATTAATGACGTCTTTTCTGACACCAATCACAATGAGTATATTAAACGTGCCACATTATGCACTCTGGGCGTCATTTAAAAAATTCAATTGTCCGCCTTTGTCGTAAAAAAGTTGTAAGTATCTACATTTTATTCGATCAGTTATGACGTTATGTTTTAACAAATGTAGAATCGACAGTTTACCTTAACAATTTGGCATATTTTATAGATACGACTATATTATTCCATGTCTCTCTACTATTATAAAAAAATCGGTTGTGTCGCCCCAAAACTTTCCCGTCACGATATAATTTTAATAATTATAATAATTGTATTATTTTCATTATTTCCAATAAACTAACTAATTTATTCCAAAATTAGATAAAAAAATATTGCTGAGTTGGGATTCGAACCCAGAACTTTCCGCACGCCAGGCGTACACTCTATCAATGACGCCAAAAACCCTTTATCAAATTGCTGATTAGATTTTGGGACTCATAGGGCGTAGTTGGGGGGCATAAAAAGAGTCAAAACTGGAAAAAAAATCATATTTACTATAAACTAAATGGAAGAGTGACGTGATTTTCTGTTTGTTAATAGATTTTGGTCTAGAAAAGACTGCGATGTACAATTTATGTATACAGGGCGTGAGAATTTGATTTGTAAAAGGGACTTACATCTAAATATAAGTATACAAAATAAATGAAAAATGACATTAAATTCCTGTATAAAATTTGGCTCTAATAATATCCGGGATAAAATTGACAGTCATAGGGCGTAGGCGCAGGGTATAAAAAGAGGTTCAAAGCTTAAAGAAAATCATATTTATTGAACGAAATGGGAAATCAAGAAATATTTGATTTGCCAAAAGCTCTTGTCCTAAAAGAGACTGAGAAAGGGACCAAAATCTTTGAATATATAGATAAAGTCAAATCACTCTCAAAAAATGTGACATTAATTTAGAATTACCTCGAAAGATATCCAATATAAGACTAATATATGCATAGGCTGTCCATAAAGGGTTACAAAGGGTCAAATTATAAAAAATAAATTGGTATGTGTTAATAGTGACTTAAAATATGCTTTATTTTTTGAAAACTTTAAATTTTTAGGATATCCCACAGTTACTTATATGGGGTGCTTATATGTTTAAGTACGGTTCACTAAATGAAGTACTCAGTCGGTTCAATTAAGTCAAAATAGTAATAAATCATGAAATAAAATATCTACATGTCCGTCGGGTTACTATAATATAGGGTTCCTTTATTTTTACTACCATACTAACCACTAATGCTACTGCTGCGGAATCGCATTTACCTTGATATTTACTTGAATTGAATCCGTTTTGATATTGTCATGTTTGGTAGCTGGTAAATTGGTAATAAAATTAATCGTACAACAAGGACAATAAAATTATTTTAACATTTCTTTTTCATTTTATGTCGACAATAATATTATTTGTTATTTTATAGAAGTATTTTAATACAAGTAGCTGTTGTTTGTGAGTGATTGCTATCGACCGTAGGGTATTATTCATTATGTAAATTATTTACATTTTTTTTTTTAGGTCGTTGAGTTCAAATTCGTGCGCACATTTTAGTTGAAGTTATTTTTTTTGGTAATTGAAACTATAATCTCTGTTGGCAACAGAATTATATTGGTCATTATAAGAATATACTCATAATGACGATATAATACTTACTGGGTTTTCGTTGAACTTGTGTACCCAATTTCTAATCACAAAAAATTTGCAAAATATCGTTCGTTAATTAATGCTAAAAGGATTCTGGGTACTCATAAAATATTATCGTTAATGCTATTTTAATAAATTAAGTTAATATTAATTACTATAATGTTAATAATTCACTTACCGAAGTCTTATTAATAATCATAATTTGAATGCTAAAAGTGTGGCATTTATTTTAATAATTCATAATCGAGTTTAAATGAAATACATTGAAAGCTAAAGCCTTTAGTTTAAAAACGTTTTCAAAGTGTAAAAATTTTATACGAGAGTGGCCTTTTATATTTCGGGATTAGAGAAGAAAAACAAATATTAATCATCGAAAATCACTTTGTTGTTGTTTTTCAAAATATTCCCCATGAAGATCTATACACTTTTGCATGTGTTTGAACCAATTATCGAAGCATTTTTGCCCTCTGATTGAGGTATCTCCAAAACATGCATTCTGAATGCAGCAACCGCTTCTTCAGGTGTCGAAAAACGTTGACCTCTCAGTTTGTTTTTTACGTACGGGAATAAAAAGAAGTCATTCGGTACCAAGTCAGGACTATATACGGCGGATGACTCATCAAATCGATATTTTGGGTGCTCAAAAATGCAGTTATTTGAGCCGATGTCGTGGAAGAGTGATCAGTCTTCGGCGGTTGGTTTTACTGATTTCTTGGAAGACAACTGGCAAACAAATTGTTGTGTACCACTCAGAATTGACTGTTCTGCTCTTTGTTCTAGTGGTACGGTTGAGACATGTCCAGTTTTTCGGAAAAAACAGGCGCTTGGAAGTGCTTCGTGCGCGAACAACTTTTGTTGGATTTGGCTCATCTTGAAACACCCATACAGTCGACGGCTGTTTACTTTCGGGCTCATACGCGTAAATCCACGATTCATCACCTGTCACGATGTCATAGGCGTGTTGCGAAGCACCGTGACCGTATTTTTTGAGCATTTCTTTCGACCAATCGACACGAGCCTTTTTTTGAGCGATTGACAAATTGTGTGGGATCCAACGTGAACAAAATTTTTTGACAGTCAAATGTTTATGCAATATTGAATGTATGCTGGTCCCACTAATTCCTAAGGTTGTCTCAATCTCTTGACGATCTTGCAAAATCAGTTCGCGCACAGCGTCAATGGTTTTCGGAACAGATTTTGGACGACCTTCACGAAATTCGTCTTGGAGTGAACTACGACCACGATTTAATTCACTATACCATCGATAAACATTGGTCCTTGATGGAGCTTCATCGCCAAAAATTGATCTAAGTTCATCCATGCACTGTTGCTGAGTTAATCCACGTGAAAAGTTGTAAAGAATAATCGCACGAAAATGTTCACGATTTAATTCTATTTTTGGGCCGAGATGAATCTTTTAAGTTACTGTAAACAACACAAATAGCGCTAGTATGTCAAAACGTTCTGAGTACGTATAACCTCAAAAATGTCCAACTTTACGGTAGAGCTGTCAGTTGCCAGATTGCAACACCCGGGTTGCCAAATCCCGAAATATAAAAGTAAACCCTCGTACAGGGTGGTCACGGAATATGGGCTTATTCGTTGTCTGAAGTCAATTTCTTCGAAACTATCAAAGGGGCGTTATTGGAATTTAGCATAGACGCGTAGTTTTTAATGAGAACTGCAACCAATATGTCGGAACCTTCATAGTTTATTCAGAGGCGTAACTTACGAGAGGGCTGGAATGGTTTAATCATCATATTTTTTTTCTGAATAGTATTATCTAAAAAAGGTATCAAACAGATCAAAGCTTAACTATTTTACATAAAAAAGGTACTCTTGTTAAAATGGTTCAAACTTGACAGTTTTCGAGTAATTTACATTTTTTTTCAAACTTTTTAAATTACTTGTTCAAAAAGGAAACATATATTCTCATTTAATAGGGCATATCAGCAATATGCTACAAGTAGCTGTGTCACAGGATTTCTTCCATTTAACAAATTTTACAGACAAAAGACAGGTTTGGCTATGGGGTCCAATTTGACTCCGTTTCTGGCAGAGGTCTTCTTGAACAACTTGGACAATCAATTTGTTGATAATCCTCAGTTTTCGGATTGCCTTAAATATTAATTATGTTGAATTTTTGATTCAAATACAAATCGAATTAGAAATTTTTTAGAACATTTAAACACGTTAGGTCCTATGAAATTTATTATGGAGGTTGAGAGAAACGGTTGTTTTCCGTTTTTAGAACTTTTAATGAAGAAAAACATCTCATCATCCTCAGACTCGCTTATTCCTTATATTAGGAGTCATCCACATTCTCACAAATTGGCTTCCTTTAACTCGTTATTCCACAGATTATTCTCAATACTATTAGAAAGACTTTGGCAATGTTGTGTTGCTATTTAGCAACATCAAAAATACAAATAACGTACTCCCCAATAATTGCGGTAATTGTAATTAACCTTTTTTTTTTTCAATTATCCACAATTATTTGTTCTTGAAATTTCCTGCATTATCGTAATATCTTTTATTTGGTTCAAATGAAATATTCTTTAATTAACTAGAAACATAGCCATTATTTATTATAAAAACTAGTAAAAAACAATAATAAAATATATAAATAAATTAAATGTAAACAAAGTATACCTACAGGTAAATAAACTAATGTTGCAAGTCAAATTGAATGAAAGTAAGTGAAAGTTTTGTGAATTTGACAATGATTCACTTAATGCTATTCTTATTATGTTTGTCTTATTCTAAATGCATCTGCTACTGAAAAATATAAGGATAATACGCTCACTTCGTCTGTACCGATTAGCGGTTCTAAATACTGAACGAGTGATCCTCAAACTGTAATTTCATGATTAATTATTAAATTAACATATCGATTATGAAATATAAAAACACAAATACGAAACGTAAAAAAAATTGGCAAGAACGAAATCTGTTTAATAATCAAACAGATCATACCAGAGTACTGCAGCAATTCATCATAAATAGACTTAGGCTGGATCAACATCCGCATCGGTTATTTTTCTGAATCATCATCATCAGGTTTAGGATTTGTAATCCGTCGTTTCTGGTAAGGCCAAATTATAAACTCTGAAGTTTAAGGCTACCGTTTGACGTTACGTTTGTCGTTTCACACTATACGCTTCAATTTATATACTCGAAGGTTTTTATATATCTTAAATTATTTATATATTATAATCTTTATGTGATAGATTATACAAATATTCCTTTGATTGTATTAGTTCTATCAGGAGACATGGATCTAAAAATTTGAGCACGACGAGATCTTCCTCGTCCACGTTGGCCTCTCTCGGATAAAAATAATGGGACTCGACTCCTCTTGATATGATCCTTCATACACCATTTCAATGTCTAATAAAACACTCCGTTAAACGACCTGAGTGAGACTAACTCGTGACGTTTCAACGCATTATGCTTGGTCAAACGGCAAACGGAAAAAGATGCAACTTGGCGATCCCTACCGTAACGTTGAGCGTCAGACGGCAGCTGCAACGGCGTTTATAAATACAAACACGTATTTTCCGCTTTCCATCTCTTAGCGTTGCGGCAAACGGTAGCGTTAAGTTTAATAATTGGCCTTTAGTCTGACAGGGCTTAGGCACTAGCAACTTTCAGTTTTAGAGTTGTTTGTATGAATTATTAAAACATGGATTTTGTGGAAACTGCATGTCTTAATGCAACCATTGTAAACATCATAAAATGTTTATGGTAGATACGAAATATACAAAGTGATTCAATATACACGTTGAGTTCAAAAAAATCATGATTTTAAACGCCAATGAGTTTTTTTTACTGCAATTGGACTCGCAGCAACACAAACTCGTCGCCAACTCTGTGACAACCTTTAAAATGCTAAGATTATTCATGTAAGATCATCCACCCGGCATGGATTTGAATCATCGTCAAGCACCTTGCTTGAAGAGTCCGCTATTTGCATGCCAAACGATATTCTTCGGAACGGTCATTAAGGATAGTTTCTTAGGTCTTGATTAGGTCCTGTATGATAGAGTCCTATACCAAACCAAGGCCCCAAAAAATTGAAATCTGTTTTCCTAATAATGGGGTCGAGAAATTTACGCAGGACAATGATATTAAGAAGGGCTATTTGCATGCCAAACGACATTCTTCGGAAAGGTCATTAAGGATAGTTTCTTAGGTCTTGATTAGGTCCTGTGTGATAGCGTCCTATACCAAAACAAGGCCCCAAAAAATTTGAAATCTGTTTTCCTAATAATGGGGTCGTGAAATTTACGCAGGACAATGATATTATGAAGGGCTATTTGCATGCCAAACGACATTCTTCGGAACGGTCATTAAGGATAGTTTCTTAGGTCTTGTTTAGGTCATGTATGATAGCGTCCTATACCAAACCAAGGCCCCCAAAAATTTAAATCTGTTTTCCTAATAATGGGGTCGTGAAATTTACGCAGGACAATGATATTATGAAGGGCTATTTGCATGCCAAACGACATTCTTTGGAACGGTCATTAAGGATAGTTTCTTAGGTCTTGTTTAGGTCATGTATGATAGCGTCCTATACCAAACCAAGGCCCCCAAAAATTTAAATCTGTTTTCCTAATAATGGGGTCGTGAAATTTACGCAGGACAATGATATTATGAAGGGCTATTTGCATGCCAAACGACATTTTTTGGAACGGTCATTAAGGATAGTTTCTTAGGTCTTGATTAGGTCCTGTATGATAGCGTCCTATACCAAACCAAGGCCCCAAAAAATTGAAATCTGTTTTCCTAATAATGGGGTCGTGAAATTTACGCAGGACAATGATATTATGAAGGTCATTTGCATGCCAAACGACATTCTTCGGAACGGTCATTAAGTATAGTTTCTTAAGTCTTGATTAGGTCCTGTATGATAGCGTCCTATACCAAACCAAGACCCCAAAAAATTGAAATCGGTTTTCCTAATAATGGGGTCGTGAAATTTACGCAGGACAATGATATTATGAAGGGCTATTTGCATGCCAAACGACATTCTTCGGAACGGTCATTAAGGATAGTTTCTTAGGTCTTGATTAGGTCCTGTATGATAGCGTCCTATACCAAACCAAGGCCCCAAAAAATTGAAATCTGTTTTCCTAATAATTTTTCAAAATTTCGGTTGTGTCGATCTCTGGAATAGATTTTTTTTTAAATCTACGAAAAGGGGGAGTTTCACACGAAGTGTGCTCTACCACTTAACCCTATTGTAATTAATAATTAATCCAAATATATATAAAGAAAAAAAACAAGAGTACAAGTAGACATATCTCCGACCCTGGAAGAAAATATTAACAAAAACTATATTACACTACTTGCATTGCATATCGTAACAGATCATACTAGGGGTAGAAGGGAAAAGCTTGGGGGACTGTGTAATAGCATTATACGCTCGCAACTGAGTTCGAACCTAAATTACAAAAATAAAATGGGCCCCAAAAAATTGAAATCTGTTTTCCTAATAATTTTTCAAAATTTCGGTTGTGTCGATCTCTGGAATAGATTTTTTTTTAAATCTACGAAAAGGGGGAGTTTCACACGAAGTGTGCTCTACCACTTAACCCTATTGTAATTAATAATTAATCCAAATATATATAAAGAAAAAAAACAAGAGTACAAGTAGGCATATCTCCGACCCTGGAAGAAAATATTAACAAAAACTATATTACACTACTTGCATTGCATATCGTAACAGATCATACTAGGGGTAGAAGGGAAAAGCTTGGGGGACTGTGTAATAGCATTATACGCTCGCAACTGAGTTCGAACCTAAATTACAAAAATAAAATGGGCCATCAGATGAGTAAACTATTGGTCACTAAATAATATCAAATATAACATTTTTTTAAAAATACAGAAATATTACCCAACCCCCTGTCAACACCTATTTAAGACCAGAAAGAGTTTGTTTAGCTTTAATTGGCGGCAAAAATACCATAAAAACCGTGTATTCAATAGAAAGTAGTGTAACTTATACAGTAAATAATAAAAATGTTACATGCCCCCTCTGCAAAATGCACATTCACGTGTTGGTTACCTATAGTAGTCGCGCCGACAGTATAGTCGATGTTGTGCCCCCCAAAATATATTGATAATAACATTTCCACACATTAATACAATCTCCTGCGACAACCTTCCTATAGGTTTCTTGTGCTACGACCAGTTACCATCACTTACTTTTTAAGTGCCACGGCATCCTAATATTTATTTATTTATTTATTCAATCTACAATTCTAATGCGATTAAAAGACTCGTAATAATTCAACTATTGTTTGGTAACCACTTGTCTGAAATTGTTAACAACATCTTTATCTGAACTGTTTCTGATAAATATTTTTAGTAGCAAATAAATCATTACTTTGATTATATATAAAACAGTGTATAGTTTTCTACAGTTTTATAGTTTTCAGTGCGTTAGAAAGCTTATTACGAAGAAATCTGTCCGAGTACAATTTAATTGTCAGATGCGTTTTGTGTTTTGATTACGTACTTTATTTTTATTTTGTACCCATATTCATGTGAGTGAAGTTCTACATTCGTAACAATAGTGACTAATATCGCGGTAATAATAAAGGATAATTAATAACTACTTCTAACTATTTATTATTATGGGATAGTTTTTGAATTTAGTTGTAAAATCAAGTGAACAGTTGTGAAATTTTATTATTAATAATAAAAATACCTCAAAACAGGTATCAGTGTTATATAAAGTTGGTTTTTTTAATTAAAATTTTAAATTAGTTGTTACCGATAAAAAACTATTTTATATTGGAACAATAATGTTAAATTGCACAGATTTGGAATGTATTTTACATCACCACAACTACTATGCACATTTGCATCACCTAAAGCATGGCACACACGTGGAAGAAGGTAAGTCGTCTTTTTAGATCAATTTTTGTGACAAATGAGTCAAAAACAAATATTTGTTATCCAAAAGTACTCTCATTGTTTTTCACAATATTCTCCAGAAAATCAATACACTTTTGAAGCCTTCTTGCTACCTAAAATGAGGTAGCCAGAAATCAAGGCTATACTGTTTTGGTAAATAAATAAATGTTTTCGAGCAAAGAAAATTTCGCCTAACTTTCAAGCTCGATATTTTTGGAACCAGACCAAGGTCATGTTTGCGCTTAATTTTTGGTATAAGAAAATATGACCGAATCTCTGGCCACCCTGTTGGTCCTATTTCACAAAATTATTTTGTCTAAAACTCCGCCGTATTTATATCAAAGAATTACTAAGAGACTTATTTTTGTTTGCTGATCAGGTTAATCTCATTGATTCTACTGCTTTGTAATCGTTATTATTTGTGTTTAGGAAGCGGTTTAATTTTATAATTATAGTCTAATTCTTATAATTATTATTTTCCGTAAATTATTATTATTGAATTCTTTGATTGCTGTGGTTTTTGATTCTGTTTGTTGGTAGAGCTAACTCATTGTTTTTTTAAATATTTTTTAGTGATTTTGTATCTGTATATTACGAGGTCCTTGCTGAAAATCAGCTTTGCTGAGGTTGAGCCGTTTGGCATTTTTTTTAATAGGATTGTATCTTTGTAAAATAAGATAGATAGATAGATATATTTCTTCACCATCTTATGTTACATAACATGTATAGTACGTCATAAAAGAACAAAAATTAAACAATCTAAGTTACAGCAACAAAGAAAGGCTTACGAACAAATTAAAATAGCAACAACATAAAACAAACTAAAATCTAAAAAAATCTTACAATATCGCTTCTGAAATAGTCCTCAAAAGTATAAAAAGCTTGAGATATCAAAAATGATTTAATACATTTGGTAAATTGGACTTCACCAAGGTTCTTTATGTGAGACGGCAGCTTATTATAAAATTTGACACAATAATAGTCAGAACCTTTCCTAGTCCTCAATAGGCGGTGAAATTCAGGCAATATGTCATTACGATTTCGCATACCATAATTATGCATTATGCGAGGCATTGGTTCGAATGTAGCCAAGACAGTTTAAGATGTACAAGCGCAAAATAAGATTGTATCTGGACCTTTTAGTCAATGAATTCACATAAATGAATTCGAACTAATTTGAAATAATGAATGTCTTTTTTCACAAATTAATTGATATAACTTCCTGTAATTCCCACATTGCATACCACTGAAGATTTGTCGAAAGAAGTATGGTAAATGTTAATTGATTATGAGCAGATATATAATATTCATTTATGGAGCAGACGTGATGTATTCATCCTTAAAAATAAAACTATTTCAATCATTTTTTATTATTATTATTAAATATCGACTTAGGTTCTCACGGGCTGACTACCTTTTTGTCTGTCAAATTTCTTTTTTATACAGGGTGTTAAAAAAGTCCATGATTTTTATTCCAATTTTGAATGTGTGTATAATTTTCCGAAAAAAGTTTTTAATTTTATTTCTATGCGCCTTTTTAAGCGACGATCTTCTGCAAAAAAATAGTAACCGGCAATTTTTTTAAACTTTTAATCCCTGAACAATCCTGAATTGTTCTTATTGGTAAATTTTGTTAGCAATTGTCATACCTTTCAATAAGCGCACTTATTGTGATTAAAACTATCTAATACCTTAATGATATGCGTGCGCTAATAAAAATTAATGCCATTGAGAAACTTAAAATATTCCGAATATTTTATCACCTGCTGATTTTACTAGTCTTCTTGGTCAAACAAAATCATTTTACTGCTAACAGATAACTTAACATCTGACAGCTTAAATCGTCTTGTTTTAACGATCATATAACTGTCCTGTTGTACGCCATAAGTCAGTTAGACCAAATTAAAATCACTTGTGCACTTTACCAGCAGTTTAACAATAATATGTCCCATTTATTTAAACATAAAAAAGTGGAAAACAAACATAATCAGGCGAAGCTTAGCCTGAGGAAATTCTCACTTAAGCTGTTAATTCTACACAAAGAAAAACTAAACTATAGAGATAGATCAGTGGTAGCATTACAATTTAGAAAACCTTTCAAAGCAATGAACACATCATGTTCTTCAAAGCACAATAGAATTATTAAATCTGCAAACGAATAATAATATATTATGTACTTTAGAACTCTGAGAGCTCCAAAATACTAATATTTCTCTTCTTCTTCTTAAAATGCCGTACACTTCTAGTGCGTTGGCGACTATCTCATCATAATAAGGGTCCTTGCTTCCGCAGCGCGACAGAGCTCGCCCGTATTGCTAATGCCTGTCCAGTTCTTGATGTTTCTCAACCAGGACATCTGTTTACGTCCTACTCCTCTCTTCCCTTCAATTTTTCCTTGGAGAATTATCTGTGGTATTTTGTACTTCTCTCCTCGTAGTATGTGGCCCAGGTATCCAATTTTCCGCTTCTTGATTATGTTGAAAAGTTCTCTTTCGCATCCCGCCCTTCTAAGAACGTCTTCATTTCGAACTCGGTCTACCCACGATATACGTAGCATCCTTCTTAGACAGCATATTTCAAAAGCCTCAAGCTTGTTTATCGACCGGATCTTCAGAGTCCATGTTTCCATTCCATATAACAGGATGGACCAGACGTAACACTGCACCATTCTGCATCTTAATTTGAGGGACAATGTCAGGTTGCAAAGAAAGGGTCTTAGGCTTGTGAAAGGTTGCCTCGCTTGTTGTATGCGACAGCAAATTTCCTGTTCGGGATTCCATTGTTCATTTATGTTGGTTCCAAGGTATTTAAAGTTTTGCACTCGTTCAATAGGTTGGTCTTCCAAGTTTAACACAGCACAGATAATATTTCTCACGTTCCTAAATTATCTCCCAAAAATTTCATTGGTTTTTCTTCAAGAAATCTGTTAATTTTCAAGATTTGTAATATATTCCATTTTTAAGGTAATTTCAAAGGCTTTTTGAAGGACTAAAAAACTTAAAAATCAACCCTTTTCTTATAATTTAACGCTGAAAAGGATTCGCAAAATGAGGTCTCCTTTCACTGGTCATATCTCGCTTCATGTTGCACCTGGAATAATTTTTTAAAATTGAATCTCTATGTTCTTTTATAAGCTTCGTTTTGTCCCTTAATTTTTTTTTGATTAGAGACGTTATTTTCGAGTTATTCGTGAAAAATCGTTAAAAAACGTCACTTTTTTCGATGAAAATTCACAACTTTATAGAACAAAAGTTGCTTAGAATTTGACCCTCTATCCCCGGGGCTATTTTGGCATAAAGGAACTTCAACCAGTGATGCAGAAGCAACTATCGCCATTATGTAACTTTTGTTACTTAAGCACTTTCCCATTATCTCGAGAAATTCAGAGGTGAATATCCCGCACTATCATAAACTACGCCATCATATCTCCAAACTACTTTAAAGTTATACAATATACATAAAAATAATGACCTTTTAAATAAATTTTGTAATTAAGTTGTCTGAGTTTTTGATACGCAGTAGGCATTTAAATATTTTTAAAACAGTTTTTTTTTTGGTATCACCTACTTTAGTAGTGATAGATATTTTTCTTATTTTATTGTTTAAAAAATGTGAATATTAATTAAATGTTTTAATTTGGTTAATTAATTTTAAAGCCGGATCAAACTGATTTTTGATAACGTCGCAACTTAGTATCAATGATAACCTACATGAAAATAAATCTTAATAAAGCACAACATTTCGCTCGCCTAATTTAGCAATAAAAGGCCATGTCAACTGTTTATTTGTAATTTGTTAAACATTATGTTGTGCTCTTTATATTAAAGACTTCAAACAGTATAAGTAGGTACCTAACTTTGGTTCAAGTTGAAGTCGGTTCTGGCGCATTTGCCAAATGCTTGGTATAAAGAAAAAGGGAGCAAGAAATTGGTCTTACCTCAGGATGTTCGACGGGATACACTTTTAGATTGTCTTGAGATCTATGTAAATATTGTTATTAATATGGGAAGAGCATAAAGATCAAATTAATCCAGGGTTTTTTAAAAAAGTTTCAGATATCAATATTAAAAGGATGGCTGAAGATTTTCTACAGTTGCTAAAACCAATTTCAAACCACGATTGAAATCAGAAATTATTCCTGAATTTTTTTTAAATGATACTGATTAAAATATGATTTTACTCGTTATTTTAATCAATTGATTTTAGTTATCTTACCCTGGTTGAATTAAAAAAAAAAATGGTGCTAAAATCGATTGTACCCTGTGTTCATTAATCAACTGGTAATAAAATAATATACATCTGTGTACACAATTTGGTTTAGAGCCAGGTCAGTTAGGTCAGGGCCCTGACAAAGACTTTTTTAATGGACACAATGAAAAATACTTAAGTATTTTTGTAAACGTGTATGTTTAATTAACAAATGCAGTTCTATATCTAAATGAACTAGCTATTAAGCATTATTATAATAGCAGATAACAGAACTTTTGTTGTGACATGGAACCCTATAAGTTTCAAGGTTTTACACATTCGTCGTACGAATTACATCAATAAGCAAAAACTTTTTAGCATAAAATTGTAGATTCTTTAATTTATGAGCAAAGTTTAACAGGGCCGCGATGTTTATAAATGTTAGATAACTTTATATAGGTAATAGTTGTTTTTTTTAATTTAGCATATATATATAGCTGAAATTCAAAAATAGATAACTCTTAAAGACTTGGGACTGGAGGCTTAAGATTCGACGTTTTGTGGCGTTTATTTTTAATTATTTTCAAGTATCTTATTGAGTTCAATGTAGATTAGTATTATGACAGTATATTTCATTAACTTAAGTCTGAAAACAGACAAGAATAACTTCATTTAGCAATTAACTAAGCCACTCTACGTCCTTCATTAAGCAGAGATATTATAAAGCGTAGACTAATAATAATTAACATCTTCTTCTACTTCCTATATATAATTACAAACACCTAATCGAAATTAGCCAATTTTCCATTTACATAAATATATTATACATTTTAGTCTTTGAAACAAATAGTCGTAAAGAAAAACAACTTACTTAATGATTACAAATATACATATGAATGTTTCCTAATCGTTTATTCATACAAAATACTATGGGTACCTGGTATAGGAGAAAGAAAATGTCATGAACAATTTTTTTTCAAGGGTAGTATCTACTTGTACCTGGTACAATCCAATTTAAAATTATCAATAATATGTATTGAAATTCAATAAGATATCTGTAATAGAATTTTCTACTTTTGCAGCATTCTAACGTTGAGCACATTATCGATCATCAACTAACAAAAACATCGATCTTATCTGTTATTCGCCTTAGTATATTAATCTTGTAATCATTTTAGTTCATCAGAATACTTATTCCACAGTCAATTATCATTCTGAATTGCATTTTGGCCATAAGCTTGGTTTATTCGTAGTAATAACAGATTAATAATCCAGATAGGATAGTTATTCAATTTTTTAATGTACACGTTAGTTTCGATATATTAATATCTAGGTCAATTTGATATCAAAAATAAGACAATTATGCAACTTTTATTTGTTTTTTTTTCTACTTGTATAAATAAGCTACTAACGTTCATAAGCGGTTATAGAGTTTGCTGAATAATAATGGAAGCAAGTGGCCAAAACTGAAAGGAAAAACAATAAATAAGAACAGATTCCTTATACGCAAAAGTATTCAGAGTTTACCTATATTTAAAAGTTGAAGTTGTGAGACAAAGCAGCAGTGGTATCCACATAGGTTTTATTGTTGACACTTCTAGATTTTGAAATAGCCGCCGAAAATTGATTGTAGTTGCGCAGTAGAGTATTGACTGTCATAATTTTTGCAAAACCTGAACAACCCTCCATTATTGTATATTTTTTAAGATTTTAAAACTTAGTAAAACAATTTAGGTAGTTTACAATATTGCAAGAACATTGATTGATATTTAATTATCGTACTATCCTTATAGATTTTATTAGTTCACGTTCATTCAAAAAATAGTGATCAACTATTCCATCTTTTGAAGTTGAAGTTCTTTCAAGAACTCCACAACTTCAGTAACAACAAAGACATTTCTGTTACTTTTAAAGTTCTGATTTTCACATACTGTGTTTTTTTTTTTCATAATTTAATATGCATCTCACGTTGTTTATCATTTGACATATTACAAACTAATATTTAAAAAAAAACCCTCAATCCATATACGACATACAGGTATGCTAAAACGAAGTCATAACAGTAGTGGCTGAAATTTCATTATTATTCGAGACTGATTCACCTTCTCTCTGCTGATGATAAAATAAAAAAGAAAAAAAGGTAAGTAGAGGCACAAAATTCTACTCTTTTTACTTATTACTGTTCAAGGATTCCAAATTGAAATAATAATTATAGCTCGGATTATAATAGGCTTTATAATAATTGTATAGACGTGTTTTGCATAAAATATTATACAGTCATTTCATAGAAATTTTACAATTCGACAATAACACATACTATTAAACTTAATTGTTTATTTTTATATTGTTTTGTTCAATTTTTATATCGGCATTGTATCGCAATACACAGTGGACCAACAGAAACTGGATTACAATCCAAAAAGGAGCTTCTAGAAGCATACAAAAATAATTTTATTGTAGTAAAGTAGCCAGTCTTCATAGTCCAAGAAAACAAACAATTGTTGAAAATTTGACACGCTTTTTCGACCATGGGTCGGATGAAAACTTCTACTGTGAAGATTGGAAATATGTTTCGTGATCATAACTGTAAATCTACGAGTAGTCACCGTTAATGACATGTATAGGACATTTTCATCATTAGTAATTACTTCCAAGTTGTACTGCGAGCGACGTTTTCTGCTTATCTCTAAGCAACTTGGCATACACACGAGTTATACCCAAAATCTCGGCAAGACCTCTCGAAGCATAATTTTTTGAAAATCCAAGGTCAGTTTCTAGCTTGTCTAGAGGTAAATGACGATTTTGTTAAATCGCAATCTGTATACGCGGTCGATGCTCTTCCAGAACGCCTGTTAATGTCGACACATATGCCGCTAGTTGAGAACAGCTTGTACCAATTTGTGCAAAGCCTTCTGCATGATTTTCATAGTTTCTGCAGAACTTTTTCACGAGTAAAACTAAGGTTAATTCCTTATCCAAGTCTTTCCGTCATTTTAAAAAATATGAACAAGTCCCGGTGAGCTTTCATGAAGTTGTTGGTTACAACATGCTGTACAAACTATTTTTTCTTGTTTGTGGTACACTTCGTACTTATTATAGTCACTCTGTATATACAGAGAAAAAAAAAGTACAAAGGAACTGCATCTGTGCAGGAAGTTAAAAAGCACAAATTCCTCTATATAGAGTTTAAAACGGTCCAATGCCATTGGATCATTTTATTGTGTTCAATACATTATACCTACCACTTACATAGTTACAATTAATTATTTGAATCATAAGCGTAGGCTGTTGATTTAGCATAGTTTTTACACACCACTAGCGTTTCGTTAGTTGTATGGTTATTCTGTTTATTATTTTTATGACTACCTAATACTAATAGAAGGTAAAATGATCATTTAAAATCCCTCTTTTCTTATTTTCGGTCTCTTAAATTTTCACTAAATCTAGATTTATAAAATACCTAGACAGAAGCCCAAAATATAGTCCCAAAAAAAGACCAGCTTACGATATTTTGAAAGTAACAATGTTCTACAGATTGTTATCTGCCCAATTTCAATTTCCAACACCTTTAAATGTCTTCGTTTCACTTTTCAACATCCCAAGCCTAATACGAATTGTTTTTGGGAAATCTTAATGCCATCTTAAAAGCAACTGATAAATTACACATTGCAATTTGAGATCTTTATGCAATATTTTCCTGGAAAGCGTTTGGTGTGCTGTTGTTAACCTCTAAGAAGTTTCTTGGGTCTTCTTAAAGATTTTGACCAACGTAGTAGATTTAAGTATAATTTATTGAAGATATTTTATTAAAAGCAGTATTATACAATTTCTTAGTTAGCTGATTTTCAATTTAGAGATTATAAGTCTTAACATGCATAAGTGTTCATGTCTTGTTCTGAGACTAATGCTATAACAGCGACAATCTGTATTTAGCAGCACAATTGTTAACATTGAATAGCTGGATGAGGCAGAAGTGCAGGCTGAGCTGCAAGAAAAAAACCTGGAAACACAGGTTAAGGATGATTTTGCGTAAAATATTGCTGGTCTGAAGGTGATAACGATTATTATCGCTTGGAACCGGTTACCATAAAGTATTTGTAGAAATATAGCACAGTTGTCGAGAATAGGGAACCTTTGTATTGGTCAACAGTGACGGTTCGTCAAGGAAGGCTAAGCCTCCTCAGCAAATTGATAATATTATATAGTCTATTCTATTCTATAAGTAATGTAATAAATAAATAAAGTTGTTGCATTTATCTTAAAAATCTTTTGTGCAATATAGAATAAGTGTAATAAATAATGGCGTCATCTTTATAATAAGTGATTTTCAACTGGGGGCAGATACCCTGGAGTTTCTTCTTAACCGCGGCTTTAACAAATTAAATTACAAAAATTGGAAATCACGACGCGCGGCAGACCTATGCCGACTCTAAAATCATTAGTGCAGTCTTGGGTAAGGCAAAATAGGGGGCAACGGGAAGCCCTGTTAAGAAATAAATTGTTTTGTTGGGAAACTTGGAGTAAAGTGGGTTACGGTTGGTGTGGAAATTGGTCTAGTTATGTTCAGCCTCCCAGGTTAAATAAGTTGCGAGCCGTTACTGTTGATAGATATGAAGCTGTTTTTGGTGAATTCGTGGAGGCAAGTGAACTGCGTTTTGAGTTTGGAGCCGGAGAAATACTTTTGGGCAACATGAAGACCGTTAGAATGTTGGGTCTGTTTAATATTTAATGACAAAGCTGAGATGCTTTGATCTAAGATATCTAGGTGGGATTTAGACTAGTAATTTATAATTTTGTTGTACGTTAGGCGTTATTTATTATATTTTAGACAAAAAACTTCCACAGGCGATTGAACTTACTGAAACTATACTTCTGGATAAATCCTGCGTCAAATTTAAACTAGCTAACGTTTCGCTGATCATCCTGTCAGCTTCTTCAGAGCAACTTCACGTAAACGCGGTTAAACTGAAACTAAATTCTCTTATTTATTTATTTATTTATTTATTAATAAAAGCCTTTACAATATTATCTACAACTAATTTACAATATATATATATATACAGTATTCGACACTACTTCTTCATGTTTCCGTCTTGCGCCCATGTGTTCTTGATTTTTCCAATTGACATTATTTTCCCCCGATATAATCTTTTCACAGATGACTTTTCGGCCTCATCTGGTTGGTATATTGGGTAGCGGTCTCCTTAGGGGATCGCGTCCGTTATGAGGCGATGTTTTTGCCTGAACGGTGCGTTATTTTTGTTAATAGAACCGATTCTTCTTGTTGAATCGGTTCTTAGAATCGTGTTCAGGAAGAACTTTTCTGACTTTTCCTTGATCATCTCTTTCAGTGGCATGACGTGGAGTTCTTGCAGCGCATCTCTGTTCGAAATCTCATATGCTTTTAATCCCAGGATTGCCCGAGCGATTTTAGTTTCAACACTTTGCAGCTTCTTGATGTTGGACTTTGCTGCAGAGCTCCAAATAGGGGCTGCATATAGTAGTATGCTTCGAACATACGTCTTATACAAGGCGACTTTTAATGATCTTTTGAGTGGATTTGACTTTTGTAGATAGGGGTACAGTATCTGTGTTGCTATTCCTGCTCGTTTTTTCGTTAATTGTATATGGTTTCTGAATGTGAGCCTCTTGTCTAGCGATATTCCCAGGTATTTAATCGTGTCGTGTACTTCTATTGTTTCTCCATACATGGTGAGTGGTGGATTGACTTCTGGATTTTTCTTTTTACATGTGAATATGGTTGCCTTACATTTCTGCACGTTGATTTTCAGTTTCCACTTGTTGTAATACTCTTCCAATGTATTTAAATGCCTTTGAATATAAATTTTTGCTAGCCACGGCTGAGTTGACTGCGATGTGATTGCGACGTCGTCCGCGAATAATGCAATTGTCGTGTTTTGTATTTTTGGGATGTCGTTAACAAAGATGTTGAATAGCAGCGGTGACAGTACACTGCCCTGCGGTAGACCTTCTAATTGACCAGTTTTGATTGACAGTTTGGTATTTATTTTCACTTGAAATGTCCTGCCAGATAGGTAACTGTCCACTATTTTAATTAGTGGGTTGGGGATGTCCATATTGACCATCTTTACGCAAAGTCCCTTGCGCCAGATGGGATCATAGGCCTTTTCTAGGTCCAGTGTTACCATTGCTGTGTATTTATTGGTGTTATTATTTATCATGATATTTTCCACTATTTTTGCTGCTTGGAGGACTGTGGACCGCCCAGGTCTGAATCCAAATTGCTCTTCAACTATCTTGTTATTATCCTCTATAAATTTCGTTAATTTGCGGTGGATTATTTTTTCTAGGATCTTACTTAACATGCACAGAAGCGATATTGGTCTATAGTTGCTGGCATTACTGGCATCCTTGTTGGGTTTCTTTAGCGGAATGATAATGGCATTCTTCCAATAGGTAGGGAAATACTGGGACTTCAAACAAGCATTTATGATGTAGCTTATTTGAACTATCATTTTCTTGCTGAGATTTTTAAGCACTTTGTTTACTATTCCGTCTTCGCCTGGAGCCTTGAATGGCCTGCTTTTATTTATAATTTTCTTTATAGTATATGGACTTATACATTGGTCTATTGCAGGTTCGTTCGCTTGAGTATGTAGCTGATTATAGATGGTATTAACATATTCTATTGTTTCTTGGTTGGAATAGTTCATCGTTAGTCTATGTGTCTCAGCAAGTGTTTCCGCTATTTTTCCTGACTTCCCGATATCCGATGTTATGTATTGTCCATTTGAGTTCAACGGTGGGATGTTTGCACTAGTTTGGTTTTTTGCGTTTTTGATGTTTTTCCAAACATTTTTCCCAGATTCCTGCGTTTTCAAAATCCTTTTGTGCCATAAGTGTTCTTGAAAAGATCTGATTCTGATTTTAATTTCTTCATTCAATTCTTGTAGGTATTCAAGGACTGCTGGTCTTCTGCTTCGTTGCCATTTTCGCCTTACTTTATTGCGCACTTTCACAATGTCCTTTATTTCTTGCGGTAGTTTTGCATGTTGTTGTTGTTGGGGGTATATTGGGATGACGTTATTCGTTGTTGTTTGTATTGTTGTTGTTATTCTTGATACTTCGTGTTCTATTTCTTCCGCACTGTTTATATTTCGGTTCATTGTAAATGAGTTGTTCAGTTGTCTTCGAAACTCGGACCAATCGGCTTCTTTGAAGTTTCTGTGAATTTTTAAATTATCGACCAGCTTTGGCTTATGGCGTACAAGGATCTCCACTGGTAGGTGGTCCGATGATAGCTCATTCAATGCCTTCATTTCAAGAATCGCGTTTTTATACACTGCTATATCCAGGACGTTATCTGTATGATTCACAATACTAGAAATTCTTGTAGGTTCACCTGGGCCCATGATCCACCAGTCATTAGATTCCGCATAGTAAGCCAGTCTGCGCCCGCTAACATTTTCATTAGGGCATCCCCAATCATTATGCTTCGCATTAAAGTCCCCTACGGCTAGAACTTTTTCGTGAGAGTTCATTAAGTTTTCGAGATCCTCTAGTAATATATTGTTTTGTGGTTTGTTATAAACTGCTACTATCTTTAGACTATTGACTTCTATTGCAATTGCTTCGCAGTTTGACGTATTTGTTGTTAATTCCGTAAACTCTATCTTATCCTTAATGTATATTAACAATCCTCCTCCTTGTCTGGCATTGTTCTCTGGTCTATTTTTAGCTAATACCCTGTATCCTTGTATATTGGGCGGTGGTCTGCTATCTTTTAGCCTAGTTTCCGTAATGGCCACTATATCGTAATTATGTGTTAATATTAGGTGTCTGGTTTCTTGGATTTTTCCTCGAATACCATTGGCATTCCATAGCATTAGTTTTAATTTGTCGTAGGAAGCCATTTAAGCGCCTAACTGTGCCAAGACCTGGATACGTTCGAGGTCTGTGGTTGCATTCTTAAGGTCTTCTTTTAACTTCCTCGCAAGAGTAATTAACTTTTTGATATTGCATATTTGATTAATTTCTTCAATTTCTTGTATTAGTGTTTGGAAATCGCTCACTTCCTCATTGGGTTTAACTTTACCGGCTTTTGTGGCCTGACCGTATGATAACCCTGGTTGTACATGTGCTGATTTCACTATTTCCCTTGTTACGGTTGCTTTCTGTGTCTGGCTTGTATTTGGTCTTGTGTTGCCTCTATTTTGATTACTATTCTGTTTTTGTGCCCTTTGGTCTAAGTAGTTAAGTAGCACTGTGCATTTCGAGTAGTTCGCAGTGTGTGCTTCACTAAATTCTCTTGCTGTGTACATATCCTTATATAGTGGTGCCATCGGTCTGTGCCTTGCTTGTCGCTTCGTGGTTGGTCGGTGTTGGTAGGGGTGGGGTTGGGTTCTTGATGACTGCGTGCCATATGGGTGAAAGATATAAACCAGTATCACGGTTTAAGTTTATTGGTTGTTTGAAAATTTCTATTGCCTCCCGTATTTTTCTTTGATAGTAGAACGGTGTATTTACTATTAACTTAGAATTCTGAAATAAGATTTTATGTCCGGTTTCGACAAAATGTTCGGCGAGTGCTGATGAAGTTATATTTCGAAGTCTGACCGATCTTTCATGTTCTTTCAGTCGTGTTGAAACTTTTCTTCCTGTCTCTCCAATGTATTCTTTACCACATGAGCATGGTACCGTATAAACGCCTGATGCCTCTAGAGGTATTCGATCCTTTATTGGTCTTAAATAAGCAGATAATTTCGAACATGTTGCGAATCTAGATTTAATGTTATAGTTTTTCAAGATTTTTGAGATGCGGTCAGTTGTGCCTTGTACATACGGAAGAACTACCTGAGCAACTGGAGGCTGAGTCTCGCTACTGTTATTTCTATTTGAAATAGGTGATTTATATTTCCTTATCGATCGTTGGATATCTTTTAATTTATAGTTATTGGATAGTAGAACAGATGTGAGATGTGCTAGTTCTGATTCAAGCGATTCTGGTTGTGATAGAGAAAATGCACGATGAACTAATGAATTTATTACGGATGATTTCCTATATACTGAATAACCTAAAGTCATGTCTGGTTTACGGCTTATAAGAAGGTCTAGGAAAGGCAACTTGTTGTGTTCTTCAATTTCTATAGTTAATCGGATACTAGAATGTATAGAGTTTACATGGGTAAGAAAATCCTGAATAGTGTCTCGTCCATGAGGCCAGATTATAAAAATGTCGTCAACATATCATTTCCATATTTTTGGTTTAAGTGGGTAAGAACTTATTGCTTGGTCTTCGAAATTTTCCATGAATATATCTGCGATGACTGGAGAAAGTGGAGATCCCATGGCAGCGCCGGAAATTTGCTCGAATATTTGGTCGTTGAACATGAAATAAGTTGAGGTGAGGCACTTTTCTATGAGTGTTAGTATGTCTGAGCTCATATTGTTATCTGCGATGATGTCACTGATGATGGTTAGCGTGTCTGGAATTGGGACTTTGGTGAACAGAGACTCAACATCAAAACTGACTAATATATCATTCTCCTCCAATTGAATGTCTTGCAATATTTGTACTAGGTGTTGTGAATTGAGTACGAAACTTGGAGTGTGGCCCACATAATTTTTTAATTTTGAACTTAAATATTTTGCAAGATCATATGTTGGTGAACCAATTGTACTTACTATTGGACGAAGTGGAATATTCGGCTTATGAATCTTAGGAAGGCTGTAGAAACGTGGAATTTTACAGTCCAAGAAGCTGACGGATGATCAGCGAAACGTTAGCTAGTTTAAATTTGACGCAGGATTTATCCAGAAGTATAGTTTCAGTATTTATTATATACTCGAAGGATATAGAGCAAACAATTTTTACTTTAATTAGATACTACTTACGATAAGTATTTGTACGCAATATATTATGGTAATAATCTGAAAACCAGACTGAGATAAAATCAAAACTTTACACAAAAATAATTATGATTAAATCCACACAATACATACTTACGTTCACAAGTTTAATTTTTTTGTAATGTTACTAAAATAATAATTAATTCGTCATTATAGAATGATTATTAAGTATTAATATTACACACCTATTGTATTGTCTCTTAGATCAAAACGCGTTACTGAAGATGGTGACCTTAGTTTCTATATCGAAAAAACTAACAGCCTTTGGTCGCCAATGATCTCTACTGCTAACTATTTTTGGGAGAAACAGCCCAATTAAATAGAGCATTTCATTAGAGAACTTTTGAGAATGACATATATTTATATTATCCTTCAGAAAACGATATTATTCCAATATTTCAATAACTATTCACACTAAAAGCTTTAGCTTTAACAATTTGTACATATATTTCCTTAAAAATACAGATTTCAATTAAGCTCAATTTTGTTATTATCTCAATTTTTTTCTTTAGTTAAAGGTGTAAAGCTAATCCAATTTTATTGTTGACGTGTTGAGTTTTAGAAATAAATATATTTTTCTAGAATTTGACCTTTTTCCAACAATAATTAACTGCCATTATTTGGCCATTTAAAAAATACCTTGAATTCTAAGTTCATATATTATTTAAATTCTAAAGTAGATAAGAGGCATAACCGAAGCAAAAAGGTATTTTATTTGTTATTTTACGTAGCTGATAAATTTTAACTAGTTATTGAAATATACTCAGCGATATCGGAAATGTTTAAACCAGAAGTAAAAATTTTTGGACCTTGAATTTTTGGCTACAGTATAATAATTATATTTTACCCTGTTTTAGTTTTTGCAATAAAGATTTTATTTCCTATTTTTTTACTGCATTAGTTATTGCATCTCCGTCTACTTATGTTGAGCGTAACAAAATGCCTCGCGTTCGAAGACGTCGAAATTATAACCAGTTATAAATGTAGTCCCCCTTTTAACTGTCTCATTTGACGTTTTAGAAAAAAGTGTCCCAAATAAAAGTTGATTAGTTCAAAATATTTTTTTTAAAAAGCTCTACTTTACGTATACAAGAAGTCTGGTTACTTTATGTAACAAGCAGATCATAAATAAAGCCTAAATAAATATAGTTTAATTTAAATTTCTAAATTTACTAAAATTTTAATTAAAAACCGAAATATTTAACTGAAAAAATCGAACAATGAATTGTAATCACAGACAGTTCGTCTAGGTAAGCACGATTGTGCTACAAGGGTAAGACGTTGCCGTTGAGAGCGACGTGATTTTGAGTTCGTTGTTGAGGGGCATGTACACCGGTCTGTTGGAGACGGAAATGGAAATAGTTTGGTGGTCTATTGTCTATGGTAGCCGATCACCACTTCTGTTTATTCGAGACAGTCCTACAAACGACTTTACTGCTTTATCTAGAGCTTTCAGCAAGACACACACGTAAATCCCATGGAACATGTGTAGGATTTGATGTTCAAGCAGCTTTGGACAAGGTGCCACTCATTTTCTCGATGTGTAGACGTGTACGTGTAACATTTTTAACGTCACTGATTATACATGATATACACCGTTAGGCTTGTATCTAACTGTCTATACACATTGTCCCAACGTGATACGTATAGGTGCTATTATTAAAAGTAGTCTATTTTGAATAGTACTTAAATTAGTTGACCATAGGGATTTTTCAGATTTTACATAAATAAAGTATAATCTGGTATTTGTATTTACAAAGGGAAACCACCTTGTGTACGGTACATTAAAGTGTTTGATTCTTTTTTAAGGTCAAGCATAGACAGAATATTAATCAGTTAAAATAATAGCGATTGGTACTTTGTGTTTATTTATTTTTTAAATCAACTTTTTTTCCTAATAATGTGATACGAATCGAAACCACCGTTTTACGTCCTTGGAAACTACAATATGATGATTGGAATATTTAAATTTTTTGCAGTCGGTACCTAAAAAAAAAAACCCTTATAGAGTTACCTACCTATTCTCTCAAAACCTTGAAATTTTGTAGGATGCTGTTTCAGCAATCATAATTGAAAAAAAAAAACAAGACTACCTATATCTAACTCTGGAATTTCAATTTAATAAGTAGAGTAAAACTGCTGTCATATATCGCCATTAAATTTCTTGAATTCCATACATGTTTCAGCCTTAACTAAGGTTATCTTCAGTGTTTATACAAGTCTTGAATTAAACATTAGAGTTGCAGTAGGCTAAAGTTTTGATAAAAAATCGAAAATTGTTAGTTGTTCATTCTACAATTAAAAGTTAGTTAACATTCTAAAATAATTGTTTTCTACTCGCTAATTAATGACTGAGGATGGTCTAAGCAAATGTCTTCAGGCAAAAATATAAAAAATGCATTTTGTAAAAAATAATAAAAACAAGAAACCACATGCGAAGCTGACCAAATGTCACAAAACAAAACAAATAATTTTGATGTTAAATGACAGGAATATGTTTGAAACTATTTTTAATTATTTTTCTGATCATTTGAAAGAGTAATCTTGTCTCCCCCCTCTGCAAAATAATTGTAAAAATCATGCACAACATAGTTTAATATAGATCTAAGGGTCACAATTTGTGCAGAATCGCAATTTAGACAAATTTCATTGAATGATTGCCGCTACCAATTGAAAATAATTTAACGTATCCTTATATTAATATTATTATGAGGTATATTATTGTCGCCGGGCCTCGTGACTTATTATTATATTTAATAACAAACTTGTGATGGGTGGCTACGAAAAATAATCGTATTATTATAACCTTCACATTGTTGGGCGAGGAGGTAAATATAATATATTAATGTTTATGACACCTTAAGTACGCACCTAAATAGCGATATTTCGATGTTTTTCTTTTTTGCTTAAAGGAGGTTTACGAGTGAAATTAAGTAGTGCTGCAATTTTTGTACTAAGGAATATTAACCGGCACCACCACCATTAAAATTCCCAAATGTGGAACATCTACGATGTCATCATCAGCTACAATTACCTGTGATATAAAAAATAGATAAAATATAATAATATAAATAAAATAAAAAGACGCGGCAATATTTAAGTACGGAAATGAATTGTTTTCAAGGGTTTTTTTTTTAATTACCAGTCTTTTTCTAGGGCGCCTGAAATTATTTTGCGTCAAGGTCATGGTAAAGCTCCAGTAAGTCAAATATCTCTTTACCGATTTCTTCTTCTTTTGGATTTTCTTACAGCCCCTAAAATTTCTTTTTCAAATATATATATAACAAGTTATATACATTTTTTAAACCTCACAATATATTTCACTTTAAGAAAATCCATAGAAATCAAGTTTGGCCATGCCTATTAATGCAGTTGCCAAGTGTCAACTGGTTTGCACCCCAGAAATTTAGTAAAAACAATTAACCAAACTCATTTATTGTAACAATTACATTATTAAGGATTTTTTTGACAACACATTGATATATTAAAGTATCAACAATATGTAATTTACATACAGTAGAAATAACTGTAAACAATCAGGGGGGCTTTATTTGAAATCGGTGCAACTTTGCGTGTACGCAAATGACGTCATTTGCGATTACAAAATGGTGCACGGCTTATTTGAAATGCACTGCGAGCGATATGAATTTGTACCACTCGCAACTTTTGCGCATGGGGGTATACCGATCGCAAGTCAACTTTCGTACACGCAATGCATGACAAGACGTCAGTTTATTTTATTTTTGACATTTCACATCAAATAAATTTTAATTATCGCGTGATGGATCTTTTAATAATTTTGTTAGTTTAAAAGTTCTGAGTTATTTCAGGTGGTTTATGTTTTAAATATGAATTTTAAAAATTTAATTGATAATAATGTATTGCCAGGTCTTGAAGTGGCGGGATGTTAATTGGAATGAGTTTTTCAGTAAAATAATGAAAATATTAATCTGTATAAGGTATTCGATAAGAGAGTCTGTTGAAGTTTCCTTTGTAGTAGGATTTCTTGATACAACTGAAAAACTTTCATTTCGTATGTCGAGAAAATGTTACTTAAATTTATTGTGTATATAATTTGAAGATAATCTAATGCTAGGAAGTCAGGAAGTAAAAAAAGTCACATTCTCAACAGTTTATTTTTAGCTATATATATGTATATTAAATTATACACAATGATAATAATAAATATGTACATAATTACACGTTGCCTGAAATTCGTGAGGGGCACATTCCACTACTACGAATCATGGTACATGTACCATGAATATGAATAAGTACCTACCTCCAGTCTGCATGTGCGTTTTGTATTTGTACTTACAAAACCTAAAAGCAAGATTTCCACAAACACCCGTATTATTAAGTAAATCAATAAATAAATGCCCAACCTCTAGAGTAACTTCTGTTGCAGTTATATAATATGATTTCTTCTCCATTATGACATTTATTCTTACTACAGGAAGCATAGTCCACTTATCTGTTTTTCTGTGTTCTCCAAGCTGTAAAATCTTCAAAAGTTCTAAAATGTAAAACAGATTGTAATCTTTGCTATAACCATAACCAAAGATTAATGTACATTAATCTTTGCCATAACCAACGCTGGAACCAAAGTTTATCCAATATATAAATATAGACTTTGCTAAAATTAAACACAAAATATTAAATAACAAATGTCTGTATATCTATACAGCAATGGTATTTCTGTTTAGAACAAACTCGACACAGTTCGAATATTAGCAATGAAAACTGCTCTTTTAAGCAAAACAAACAATAATATGATTATGATGAAAATCGTGTACAAATTTGCAAAATTGTTTAGTATATTGGTATAGCGCCAAACAACAAACAAAAATAATAAATCAATGCTTTACAATAAATTCACAGATTAGGGAGTATTAAATAAATTACTAATAAAAACAATCCCGAAAACTAATATTAATTTAAAAAATTCTAACCTTAAAACATCAAACCAATAACAAATATATGTCATCGAAAACATAGAATAAGAAAGCTACGTAGTTTTCTTATTCTATGTCGAAATTTCATAAAATCCAAACACTTGATTGGTTGATCTCTACAAAGATAACTGGCAACGTAGCGAGTGAGTGCATCCTTTGCGTGCACGCAAGTAGGGATGCACACGTTTAATCGCAATTTCAAATAAAGCTATTCGCCCAAAACAAGTTGCGCATACGAACAAATTAACGCAACTTTGCATGCACGTAAATATTTGCGATCGATTCAAATAAAGCCCCCCAGGTAATTGATTTTTTGTAAATTAAGTCTCTATCTAATTCGTCCCCAAATATAATAATCTGAAGGTGTCAAGTCTGGTGACCTGGCTGGCCAAGCTATATACGTCATCGATTTTCTATCCCCTCATCACCAAAATAAATACCATTTCTCAGTTGATCTAAATGTAGTTCATCTAAGAATGGATAACGTTTAAGTAAAAATCCGAAGAATATCTAATCATTAATTATTACGATCATAATATAATAATTTATCTTCATAATGTACAATGTTAAATATGGCGGATGTACATAGAGCAAATATTTATTTACTAATTATCGTGTGGTAGGTAGTTTACCACTGAAATAAAATAACAAACACATGCAGTAGGTACTTTTAATTTACTGCCGTCTCTCGTTTTATGTTTAATAAATTATTTATTATATTATAATTAAATTTCTTGGAACTAATAACTAACATATGAAAAATATTATTTAGTTGAGTTATAAGTTTGCAAGAGGTTACTAATGTCACGTTATTTTTTTTTTATAAAATGCTCTGCCGCAATTCTTGATAACTACTCTGAGTTTCGTCATTTGCAAATCTTTGAGGAATACATTTATACATACAGGGTGGTCCAACGAAAAGTTTGCACCTAGCTTTTCTCTTTTTTTTGTAGTCGAATGCGAAAATGCTCGGACACGTCGATTTTGCTTTTGAGGGGGACACATTTTAAACATATTTTTCGATCTGCGCCTTTAACCCCCTAGCGGGGGTGAGTAACAACCCTAAAATTTTAAATGGAAAGAGGGGTCTAATGACATCATTTGAAAGGACACAAAATTGTCTTTCTAATGATACCCTATTTGTCGAATTTTACTAAAACAGTTAATACGAAAACGACTTTAAAGACATTAAGCCGATAATTTTGGTATTAATGAGAAATACAAATAAGTTTTAATTATTACGACTGAAAACAACTACAATCATTTCTAAATTATTTACTTTGAAGAAAAACGGGATTTCAGAAACACTATCTTATTTATCAGAACTAAATTCCTCACTAATCGTTTGCGTTTTTTGTTGAAATAAAAACTGCAGATACGTGTAGGAAAAGAATTTACACCGTTTATTTTAGTCTTTTCATTGATTCAGTTTGGTTGCTTCTCAAGTTATTTTACTTTTACCGTACAAAATGATTTATTCCATTCTAGAACGAGTTGAAATTGTTAAACTTTATTTTCAAAATAATAGTAGTGCTAGACTTACGGCTCGCTTATTTAATGAGAGACATCCCGATAAAAATGTGAATGATGTGTACGTTGGCAAGTTAGTTAAAAAGTTTGTAGATACCGGATCTGTCTGTAATGTAAAACACCAGCCGCAGAAACCGATCAGAAATGAAGCTGTGGAAGTCGCTGTTTTAGGGCATGTTGAAATGGATCATAGTCAAAGTACCCGTCAACTAGCTGAAGCCTCAGGTGTCTCCCGTTCGTCCATAATACGAATTTTAAAAGCGTACAAATTTCATCCGTACAAAATCAAATTAGTACAGGAACTAAATGAGGATGATCCTGATAGAAGGCTGCAATTTTGTGAAGCAATGAGCCAGCGTTTAATTGAAGATCCGCAATTATTATTTAACATTTGTTTTTCCGACGAATGCACATTTTATTTGAAAGGAGCTGTAAATAGGCACAATTGCCGTTACTGGGATGACAGTAACCCACATTTATTCCGTGAGGTTCATACCCAGTATCCTCAAAAAATAAACGTCTGGTGTGGCATATTAGGAAATCATATTATAGGACCACTTTTTATTCCTGGAAATTTAACTGGTGAAGTGTACCTAAACATGCTTGAAGACACAATTGATCCTTTAATAACACAAATAATAGAAGATGACCAAAATCATACTGCTGATCGGCTTTATTTCCAGCAAGATGGAGCACCTCCGCACTATGTGGCTCCTGTAAGACAGTTCTTAGATGACCGGTTCCCTGGACGGTGGATTGGAAGGAGGGGCCCAATTGAATGGCCTGCCAGGTCACCGGATTTATCGCCTTTAGACTTTTTTCTTTGGGGGCACTTAAAAAATAAATGTTTTGCCACGAAGCCCGAGTCCATAGAAGATCTTCGCCAACGCATTACAGAAGAGTGCAGAAACATAACACCTGATATGCTACAAAATGTTAGAAATAGATTTGAACAAAATCTGTATTATTGTATGGAATCAAATGGGTCACATTTTCAACATTTGTTAATGTAACGTTTTAATAAATCAATTTAACAGCTTGTTTACTTTTTTTACAAAGCAATGTTAAAACTAACAAACATTGGAATGTACTAACGATTGCAGGTGTTTTCACTCGCAATAATTAAAACTTATTTGTATTTCTCATTAATACCAAAATTATCGGCTTAATGTCTTTAAAGTCGTTTTCGTATTAACTGTTTTAGTAAAATTCGACAAATAGGGTATCATTAGAAAGACAATTTTGTGTCCTTTCAAATGATATGTCATTAGACCCCTCTTTCCATTTAAAATTTTAGGGTTGTTACTCACCCCCGCTAGGGGGTTAAAGGCGCAGATCGAAAAATATGTTTAAAATGTGTCCCCCTCAAAAGCAAAATCGACGTGTCCGAGCATTTTCGCATTCGACTACAAAAAAAAGAGAAAAGCTAGGTGCAAACTTTTCGTTGGACCACCCTGTATATAATTTTAATGTTGACAAATATATACAGTGTTCTACAAATTAAGTGCCCACCAATATATTTTATATGAGCAAACATTAGTAATTTTAACGCTCTTTTAGACAGAAGGAAATTCCTGTATATTATATATTTTTTAGTAGTATGGAGTTATTTTAATTTATATCATTAAAATTAATTTAGATACTTATAAAACAATTATTTAATTTTTATTTGGTTTTCTCAAATTAATTACTCATTCTAAAATTTGAAGAATAAAGCAAGTAAAAAAAAGATGCAAAAAGTACAAACTAGTCTTCATTTTCATTATTCATGCATTGTAGGAATTTAACATCAAGAAGAAAGTGTTGAATCAGAATAAATACATTATTAATTGGCATATAAAAGTAAAACTGGAACGACTAAGTACCTACCTATCCACTTCGTATATATATTATTTTGATTTTATGATATCGAAATACGTTCTCCGATTCAAATATGTATTTTTATATTGTATGTATTGCAAGGTCTATTTACTATTTTGATTAAAACTTTTCTCTTTCTACACTCACTATCATGTGGTAGGTATCACCTGACGGACACCATTTAATTGGAAAAGTTTTTGGCATTTGATCAGATTGATGATTATATCTTGCTATCAAAGCTGGATTATTTTGGATTCTCTAGAAATTTGTTGACTCTATTTAAGACTTACTATCTCAATATAATATTTGGACATTGATATAAAAATTGTAACATTTATTATTAATTAATTATTTCCTGATAGCCTGATTACGAACTACTTCGCTCGTTTAATCTATGTTAAGATTTTGTCATTACTCCATTCATTTCGGAAATAAAATGAAAATGCCAACCAAAAAACGTCTTTGCTGGTAAAAGAATGACGGCGTACGAATTAATACTTTGCTGAACCATTGTTTTTTGATTTTTTTTTCATTATTCTTTTCTATCTATTGGACATCAATTAAAATTATATTTTTGTATAAAATAATGCGCGTAGTTACCATTCTCACTTCTATTGACAGACGTGATCCGATCACAAATGAGTTTAACTATTTCCTTAATTAACTGAATAGTTTTAAGTAATGTTTTGAAGAATTTCGGCTTTCCTAAAATACTTTTATTGACACCGGAAGTGCTCATCACTAAAATGCAACCCAATCTGAAAATATTAGGCTTCAGAGAACTCTTGCTCATGTTCGACGCCAGCTTCCTGACTATTACATTATTTATTAACCTGCCTGCATCTCATCTACGTATTTTCAGGATGCGATAGGCGAAAAACGCGTGACAGGTATATTTTGTTTATTGTCGTTTAATATTATTATTGAGATTACACTAATTTAATAATTGAGAGTAGACGTATGCCGGCTAATGTACAGGGTGTTTAAAAAAAACGGCAATATACAGGGTGTCCGGAAAAAGGAGGTCAATCCGTTAACCACAGATTCCTTGAGCAAAAATAATATGAGTTTTAAGATGTCATTTTTCATTTTAGCCCTCCATGTTCGATATACAGGGCGTCAAAGTTGAAAATTTAAAACCAATATTTTTAAATAATTCTAGTATTCATTGAGATATTGGATTCAAATTTAGTGTGTTGCTTCAGCATAAAGAGCTACTTCTTTCTAAAAAACAACACAAAAAACAATTTCTTAATAGCCAAAATACGGGATGTTCAGTACCCATTGACCCCCCCAATTTTTTATTACGTACGCCAATGACTTTTAAACTAAGTTTTTATAGGTTACTATGTATATTTGATTATTTTTTAACTCTTATAAAATTTGGATAAAATCATTTGTTTTTGAGATATTTTGAAAAGTATTGGCTCTTGTTGTCTACGCGGCTCACGGTATTTTCACTACTAAATCAAGCATATTTAACTCAAATTACCATTACCGTGCATCAAATTAAGTACAGTTTTCGAAAAGGTAATAAAACTAAACACTACGAACACGAAATTGTTTATTATTTTTAACTTAATTTTGAAAATCAATGTCAAATATTAATTATTTAAACATTTTATTTTAAAAACATGAAAAAGTAACTAAATAAACATTAAAAAAACTACCAGTCTAAAGAACTGTTTTTCAATGCATATGCGAGCTCTTTTTAGTAAAGAAAATCTAAAGTCTTCCCCAGCTTTTAAGATTCTCTCTATTAAATTATTTTCACTCAAAATCGGAACCATATAAACAAAATCTTTCATGCAACCCCAGACTGAATAGTCCAAGGGACAAGATCTGGGTATCGGGGTGGCCATTTAACAGAAGCATCTTTGCATCGCCCAATCTAGCGTTGGAGAAAGTTTTCATGTAAGTATCTCCTTCCATTCCTAGCAAAATGTGCTGGTGCACCATCAAGTTGAAACCAAATGTTTTGTCTAATTAAGAGAGGCAAATCGTCAAGTAAATCGGGCAGTATGTTTTGAAGAAATGCTAAAAATGAATCACCAGTCAAATTCCCTGGTAAAATTACAGGACCCAAAAAGAAATTATCCACGACATCAACTCACACGTTGACTTTAAAGTTTACTTGATGATGTGTCTACGGTCTTCCTTAAAACTTCCACTGTGCCTTAGTCGCCTAACCAAATTTGAAAAATACCTTCGTTTTGGATGATTTCGATTAGGGAACTTTTCTGCGTACCGCCTAGCGGCTAAACTAGCGTTAGAGTTACATTTGCCTATTAAATAAACAAAAATACAATTTTACTGATCATAATCAATCAAAAAATGTCTTTAAATCTTATCCATGATTAAAACCATATCCGTCATTTCCGCAAAAAATTATTGTTTCGTCTATGATCCATTTTCGTTGTGTTTACTTACAAAATTACCGATAATTAAAAATATTAACCTTTAAACCCTACACTACTGTCAAATGGTGACAATTAATTTCACAACAAGAAAACATTGCTTAAGTAGGTATCCAAGGTAACACCAGAGTGGCTTGATATTTCAACATTATACGATTAGCCAGAGCCGCCGAGGCATCAAACAAGAGCCAATACTTTTCAAAATATCTCAAAAACAAATGATTTTATCCAAATTTTATAAGAGTTAAACAACTATCAAAAATACATAGTAACCTATAAAAACTTAGTTTAAAAGTCATTGGCGTACGTAATAAAAAATTGGGGGGTCAATGGGTACTGAACATCCCGTATTTTGGCTATTAAGAATTTTTTTTTGTGTTGTTTCTTTGGAAAGAGGTAGTTCCTTATGCTGAAACAACACCCTAAATTTGAATCCAATATCTCAATAAATACTAGAATTATTTAAAAATATTGGTTTTAAATTTTCAACTTTGACGCCCTGTATATCGAACATGGAGGGCTAAAATGAAAAATGACATCTTAAAACTCATATTATTTTTGCTCATGGAATCTGTGGTTAACGGATTGACCTCCTTTTTCAGGACACCCTGTATAATGCAATAATTATGTTTATGGGAACTTTTTTTCATAAAATGAGAAATCATCCCCTTAAATATTCCCATGGCATTTTGAAAGACCCTCTATATTATATAACAGTAACTACCACACATATTAGTCAAAGAAACAATATTGTAAAAATACACATGTACAAACATATGACAAATATAGGTATTTATTTGTTGTTATCAATATAAATGACCGTCAATAATATTTTTATTACAAAAATATCTAGAATTTTCTTTGCTTTTTATTGTGATAAACTATGTGTCAGTAAAATGTTCCATGATTTAAATTAAATGTTTGGTGTTGCTTCATTGAATATATTTTAATAAAATTTTGTAACACATTTTACTGATTATGTAAACAGTTTGTCCAAATCAAACTAACTTTGATTTTTTTTTCTCAAATACTTAAATATGTAGACGAGAGTTTAAGTCGATACGTTTCTGAACAGTCGCTGAAAGATCTAGATGAAAATGCAAGAAAGTATATCTTTTGCGAATTAATCTTATGAATGTTATTCTAAACAATTGCCCATAAAATGTTGTTCAATATTGACTACAATATATTATGCCGTGATTGCAGTACATTCATTAATAATACTCCTTTCGCGTACCCCAAAAAAAACAGAGGATGCAAATCGAGAGACCTTGGAAGCCATTTTATAATACACGACTCATGCCTATCCACTTTCAATAAATTGCTGTGTGAGAATTGCCATTTGCCTGATGTGTTATTCCATAAATAACCCTATCCTATTTACTTTCTGATTCAATAAAAAACTTACAATCAAAAGACTAAAAACTGTGTTTTATATGCTTGGTTTTACGAATGTAACCAGTGATGTTTGAACCAAATTACATGCACTGTTACTGTGCAAAATATTTCGCACCCTTCCCTTTTGAAATCTTCCTAGCCACTGTTTTTGGTGGGAAAAACCAGAATATGTAATAAATTGTGGTTTATAAAAGTAGGTACATTGTAAATAGTAAATAAAAATTCCTGTTTTTAGAAATAAATCTTAAATAGTAATAGAACGCAATTTATACGTTTAGAGAAATTATTCTTCAACACGTTTTACACATTAATTTGTAATTAAATATTATTAGTTTTCCTTTAATTTAAAATAAAAAATATGGTCAATATATCTGTCAAGAAATCTAATAATGTAAATTAATAATGAAAGCAAGTAAGTTGCTCAGGTATTGTAAGGAATTTTGCGGCTAATAAATCTGCACCATTTTTGTCATGTAAAATATTTTTTGTGCGATTTTTATTTTATGAACATGAAAATCAATAATGTCAACAAATAATCTGTTTAACATTATACGTCACTATTTAACAGTAACTCTATAATTTTGTTAATCAAACAGTCGTATGCCAAAAATAATCACTATTATGATTTGTGTCATAATAAAAATTTTCTTCAACATTATTTACTGACTTTAGAAATTTAAAACGTATTTACAATATACTAGACTATATTTTGATCATCGCCAGAATATAAAGCGTAATTTTCTCATAATTTTTGTAAACTGAATCATAATCAGTTCATCACATTCCCATTTTTCGTTTCATGTCCATTTGAATTTCCTTCTTTTCTTTGTTTTAAAATTTACCAACTTTTTACTAAATAAATGTCAAAGGAGCCATAGCACAGTTTAAAATAATATACAGTTACTTCACCTCGTGTCGGCACGTTTGATGTTCATGTCTACAAAGTAATTCGCCGCGCTTATATTTATAGTATATATAGTAGCGGGCCAGAAATGTGGCTGGGAATGCGACGAGTCGATGCCGTTTTCATCGTCTACTGAACCTTCTTGTCTATAGTTAATACTCGATGCCCATAGTTTTAAAATAAGTTGTGCAGAAATTGCGTAGGATATTAATAAGATAAAAATTATTTATTGATATGGTATGTAACTAAATAATTATGTGTAAAAGAATGTAATGGTAAATAGGATCTCTAAGGCCATGACCTATACTTTACAAAACATCTATTTGTCTTCTTTAATAAAACTATTCATATTCGATATCGGAAAAACGCGTGATTGATCAATTAATTATTGTTTTTTGTTTTACGTTTTTTATATTATTAATTCAGGGTCGTACCACATGCTGAGTATGGGAGTACAATACTAAGAATGAATCTACATCCTTTTGCATACTCCACTAGAGAACTTTAAAAATTGAATTTAAAGTTAAATTTATTAAAAGTAGAAGTTTTATTCATTTTATTGATATACACTTGGAAACGGTAGTGGTTACAATGTCGGCTAAATTAGAGAGAAGTTGTACAATTTTAACAGCTTTTAAATGGTGTTTTCACCAATTTTTGAAAAAACGATTTTTTTCGATTTTAGTTTATATTTATTTCTGACATTATTTTTACAGATATAAAAAAAATGAAAAGCACTTTCTCATTGTTACTTTTCGATGAGAAAAATATAGCGTTTACAAATTTTCACTACGACGTTTCGTTTTTGAAAAACCATCATCAATTTCGTTTTTTTAAATACAACCCTGGACTTTTTAATGTTAAATTTACTGCCATATTCAATTCAAAAATAGGTAGCACATCACACGTAATAGTTTAAACAAGTTTTCAGTATTTAAACTTATTCAAGGAAAATCGCCAAAGTTTGGCACTTAACTGACTGAATACAGAGTAGTAGGTTTTGCAAAAACATTCTTTCGTCGTTACTCACAAATATTTATTATTATTTGACAAATTATTTCTGTCTCATTACAAAATTTTATTCTGTACGCGATTTTTTAAATTTAGTTGAAATTCTAGTGCTTTTTGAAGTTATTAAAAAAATGCCTTTCTTAGATTAATGTTTTCCCTGCTTTGTAACTTATTCCATCATGACTCAGTTTCAAGAAGGGAGCTCTTACTATTAAATACTATTAAACTTAAATAAGGACCTTAAGGCGACCTTAAAAAACACGAAGATCTCTGAGTGGCTGTTTGGTATAGAATTAGAAACCACCATAGAGGCTACAAAAAAGCTCGAAAAGTCGGGTGAACAACTAAAGGCTAAGAAAAATAGACCACCTGTTCCCAGTGTGGCTTCTACTTCAAGACAGGGAAACTACCGTCGTTCATTTGCAAAGGGGGTACAGCAAATCGGTCAAAAGTTTCAGAGACACACCCCATTGCAAAGCAGCAACCCAGGAACGTCCAACACTCTGCATCATTCTCAGAATCATCGTCGGCGTCACAACAACAACATCGAGACGAGACGCCGGTAATAGAGACTCCAAATAAGCAGTTATTAGAGGTTAGTAGGCCGTGTGGCAATTTTTTTTAAATAACTTAAAATAACAGCTGAAAATACTGAAAACTTGCTTAAACCATTACGTGTGAGAGATCACGTATTTTTGAATTGAAAAGGGCTGTAAATTTAACAATAAAAAGTCCACGGCCATATTTAAAAAAACGAAAACGAAACGTCGTAGAGAAAAGTTGTAACCGCTATCTTATTCTAGGTATTAATAGGTGATCTATCACACGTAATGGTTTAAGCAAGTTTTTTTTTATATATATAAAAATAAAGTCAAAAATAAATAAAAACTAAAATCGCAAAAAATTCTTTTTCCAAAAATTCTCGAAAACGGTTAAAGTTAGTTTACTTTTGAAAACACCATTTAAAAGGTGTTTAAATTGTACAACTTTTCTGTAATTTAACCGACATTGTAACTCCTACCGTTTCCAAGAATCCAATGCTATCCCATTCTTATCTTGGACACGGTTTATGTGAAACAAGAAATTTTCAAAATACGTTAGTTTTAAAGTGTGTTTTGGCTTTGGCAAGGGTGTTACAGCCAGATTGATATTTCACAAAGATTTATCGAAGTATCATAAAAATACGATAGTATTTGTTTCTATGCTTCACCTGTAAAAACTATTCGCCCTCAATGCGATTCTTTGAGTGTCTTTAAGACAAAAAGGTTCAGCAATATGCACGTAAGGAGATTTTATTTGTTTTCACGACAACTAAGCAAGATAGGAAAAAAATTTAAGAAAGAAAATTGTCTTTTTTGTTGCTTAATCCAAAGAAAATAAAGAAAACACAAACAAAAATAGTGGCGTACATTTTTTTTTTGGCAAAAATATTCGTTAAGGGAGGTGTTTGGGACGTTACCGGACTTGATAGCTGCTGTTGGTACTTATTATCAACATGTTTTTAGGCAGCTTATTAACGATTTCAGAAAAATGGGAAATGCATATTCCCGTACTGCTATGGTTGCTGGTCTCGACTGGCGTTTCGCCCACCAAATTCCATAGCCGTCCGTGTTCCTTTTTCTACTAACTACACAATATGCTATTTAGTTTCGGAATCAGTAAAGATTCTACACCTTTTTCCGAATGTAATTTCATAAAATTTACACAATACATAGTACGTCACTAAAATTTCTTGGCCTTTTTTGCTTAACCACGTAGCTATATAATAATTTGTCATTAAACTCACTTCCGTCCATCCTTAATAATAATTAATAAAAACACATTTCGTATACGACGAAAACATGTCTTTAAATTCGCCTCTAATTTTGTTTTGTGAAGTACATTAGCTTTTATGTTGATAGCATGGTCAAGTACAAGTGCTTACTGCAGACGCGGCAGTAATTTAAAAAAAAATTACTAATGTTCGACCTTACCACATTTTTCGTATAAATTATTAAGTGGAAAAAGACAATGAAAATATACCTATACGGTATAAGAAACACCCTAGAGAGGCATGTGCCAGTTGCTACCAGGCCGTTGTACCTGTTATTTCTGTTTATTATAATCATATCAACGTTGAAGTAACCAATTTCTTTGCTTTAAATTTGACTGATAATTGAGTGGACCCATTTCTTAGTTTGGACACATTAACAAGGGCATTTTTATTATATTTGGTCGTTATCAAACAGACATTAAATTCAGTTACGGTTTAATAGAAGATACAAATATATTTGCGAATTACAAACCCCATGCTAAATTATTTCACTTACATTTTATATAAAAATAGCTGCTGAATTACTAAATCAAAATCTTAGGCTAGGCTTAATTATTTTTGAGCGAGCAAGCCCTAGAAGTAGCTCTTGCATAGAAATTGGCCATAAGGGGGTACTATTGCCGTCTATTGCAGCCTTACCACGCGTCTGTTAAAAACGACGACAAGATCTATATTGGATTTTTTCCGAAAGCTATGCCTATTCATTTTAATATTGTGTTATAAATTCTGTTACTTGAAATTGCGAGTCAATGTATTTCTTCTATTTGGTATATTTTCTCGTAAAAATAGTTAAAACCTCCAGTAAAATTCAAGCATAACCATATGCGCTGCTCTTCACGGGCAGACCTTTGATATTTGAATAACTTCGGTTAAAGTTTACCTTTGATAAAAGCACAGTATGTACAAGGTGTCTATGAAATGACTGTACAACGCGTAACCACAAATTCTTCAACGAAAAATAAGCCTATGTAGGCAAATATGTTTCTTCGTTTTGCCTCTAGATCTTTTATTAATGCCTAGAAATTAAAAAATGCGTGATTCATAAATAAAACTTTGTATTTTTGTTGTGTACTGTTCAAAAATTATTTGAGCATCGTATCGGGCATGGTTAATCTCCATCATTGATAATTATTTGCAATAACAGCTTCCGTAGCTAGAGAGAAGCATACACTTTTCATTTAAGAGCGACCCACAGGGAAAAGTCCAGAGGCGATAAGTCGAGTGATCTTGCTGGCTAATGTACGGGTGCATGCGATATGTTTCATTTAGAAACCTGTGAACCTTGATACTAAAGTGGGGTGGCGCTCCGTCGTGCATACACCACATTTCGGCACGAAGTTCTAAAGAAAGATCCTCCAATAAATTGGCATGGATTCGGCATTACAACTGGTCCAATAATTGTCAATTATATGTTTCTCCCCGAAGGCATGAGGGTTTTTATCCGTATACACATGTTTGTTATGTAAATTTCGAGTTCCCGATCTCGTTAAAGTTATGTTTGAATGAAAGTTTGCCGACTTTCGAGGTCCATTGTCAAAAGAGTTTGTACCTGTTGGACGTGATACGGATGGAGTGACTGTGCTGGCAGAATGTTGTTAATTTATTTTTTGGAAACCTCCAATCTGAACCCCTTATCTGGGGATCATCTTCATATTTTATTTAAAACCACCTCTTCGATGTCAGCAGTCGTAATTGTACGTTGGCGTCCTTGATTAACATTATTTCCATGAAAACTACCTGTTTCTTTAAATTGCCACTCAATATTAATGTTTTCTTTTTCGTTCCGAAGAGACACCAACGTTCAATTTCAAGGTATTGTAAAGTTCGGAAATTAGTGGAAATCGATAAAGGTGTTTAGAAATTATTTTGGGAAAAACGATGTTAATTTCAGAACTTTTGCTAGATCGGCTTATTTTTAGTTGAGGAATTTGTGAATAATTCTATTATCAAAGTCCTATAAGTTTAATGTGCAAACTCGTCATTCTAATTGACTGATAATATGAAAAATAGTGAAATTTTAATATCAAATTATTGTGGCTAAAATTTTGTCTATTTACTGTTCCAAAAACGACACGTTTACAGCTGTAAAAAACGAGATTATAATATGTAAACAATTAAAGGCCAACAACTAATAAAAGCTCAAACGAGAAACATCCGATCAGCGGTAGTCGTACTACAAAAATGACTCTGGTCTGTGGGCACGATAGTAGTCCATAGTTATTATATTTTAGATACACCTGAGATCGCCTTGTATTCTGTGTTGTTATTAGGCGCACAGGTGACTTTGATTATATTGCGATCAAGTTAACACATCGAATAACATTTGCCGGCTAGCCCGCGACAGTATCTCATCACGACTCGACCGGGGGTTTGAAATTGATCTCAAGAATCACGTTACAAAAAATTGTTTCATTAGTTTTCCCAAAAAAATAAATAAATAAAATATACTTTTATTATTATGAATGGATCGTTTTTGGAATAATGACAGGTACTTTAAAAAAATCAGTGTTGCTCTATACCATGGTTATTGTTGACTTTTGTTACATAATTTTTGTGGATATTGGATAATTAGTAAAAAAATATATTAATACATAATTTTAATTTAATTTGTGTTGTCTATTAATAAAATATTTAATTCAATTAAAAAATGTGCAGTTATACTAGTTGTAGCCCTGGAACTGTATCTGAAACCAATCAGGGTAAGTTGTGCCAATTTTAAGATTTATTTAAATTGAATAAAATGTTTTATTTTCACTATCTTATATATTATTTAATTTAAATTAATTTAAAATTCTCGTAAAATGTATTTAAATCCTCAGGATTGTGACAGATGACTTTAAAATGTGTATCAGCAGTCCATTTAAGCTGCACGTGATTTAAACGTGATTCTATCCAAAATTTTGAATGCTATAAATACTTTTTCCGATCAGATTTTGGAGGAAATATAAAATTATCAAGGAATATTTTTATCAAATTTGCAAAGATCTATTATCTAAAAATTTTTATCGCCAACACTAAGTTGTTTTTTTAATTTTTATCTTTACTACTATTATGACATCATAAATCTTTTTTTATTTCCTAATATCTTAAGACTTTAATAGGGTTTTAAATCCGTATATAATCCCTTTTGAGGTATTTTTTCCATGTATTGTAGTGATTTAAGCAAATCGAAATTATCGATTTGATAACGTTATAATTAGTAAAATATTTAAATTAAATTAAATTTAAATTTCCAACATAAAACATAACTAAAAGTCTTGTTACTTTATGTAACAAGCAATTCATAAATAAGGCCTCCCGATAGGGAATTCGGGCGCATCTAGTGTTGGCAATAGGATTTAATAGAGTTGTTACTTCTTGTCCGGCCATCCTTTGTGAACTGTGTTGCCTGCTCACACTAGATGTCGCCAAAATCATCTTGATATCAGTTTGATTTTTGTTAAAGAGAGTTCGACGCTTGTCTTGAATAAGTGGGCTGAAAGGACACGGCTTGCATCCACCCATCATACCGTAGCTTTCGAGTGTGCCTCAAGGGTCACATCTAGGACACCTTTTGTTTAACATCGTTATTAACGCTACGTATTTGTGTCCAGCAATTTTTTGTTTTTTCCTTATGACCTACACGTTCATCGATTTCAGTTTCGATGAACTTTGCGTTATGCCAACTCTCAAGTTTCTTTAGTTATCTAACCAAGTTGCCTCATTTTTCGATTTGATTTTCATTATACTATAAAAATCGTGGCAATCCTATTGGGTCAGAAAACGTTAAAGTTGATGTTTCTTTTTTGTCCTTGCCTTCACCTTCTTGAACATTTTTTTCTGGACATTTGCATATGTTGATTTAATTGCTTAATTTTAATTAAAACATGATGAGAAAGACATAACTGATTAATATCTCATGTAGTTTTAATTTAATTGTTTTGCTTTCATGCTAAGTCTAGCAATAAGGTGATAATATAATATGCAGGCACAATTTCATTCAACCCAATATTGATTTTGATTGCTAGTATAAAATTTAATTTTCTTCTCATGCTGGAAACAATATTTGAGGAAACTAGAACTTCGTATTAAGTACGTAACAATTATATATAACAGTTTATATACAATCACTAATGATGAGAGATTATGCCCTCGAAACAAGTATTGCTATGATGGTAATTTAATAAACTATTAAACTAAACAACTATTAAGAACATTACTTTCTACAAAATAAAACAAACACTATTACGGGTTGTATGGCGTGAATAACCCTGTATATTTAATAATATTGGAACATATAAATGTGTTCATCTTTTTTATTTATTCCTATAAAAAAAAATTAAAATTTGGCCAGCAGCATAATTCAATATATTACAAATTAAAAAATTATCAAGTCACGAAAAGTAATATTAATTATTCTAGGAAAACCGAACTTTGTACCCATCATTAGAAAAGATAATTAATAACAATTATTTTATTTTTGCAAACGAATTATTATTTATGCATTCATAATTTTGAGAAAACCAAACTGAAAAGGAAAAACACAACGACACACGCTTTATATTAACAATATTAATTATTACTAAATACATATATTAAAATAAAATTTTAATACAATATAAAATCTAAAAAAAAAATAATAATGTGAAATTTGAACCTTATAATATTCACATTATAAATATTTATTAATTACATTTCATTATTAAATACTTAAAAATAAAACATTTCCTGATAATTCAAGAGCAGTAACAAGTTAAATCTACAGGTATGTTCAACAAAAGTTATCATACCAGTATTTACGTCGACGTATACTGGATTTAGTAGAGATCGTTAGCAGATTTTAGTTCTCTCAAGGTCATACACATACGACGTCCCTCTGCACACGATGTCAACGTCAAACACCATATGTCAACGTCAAACTTCTTCAAAAGCGGTCATAAATGATGTAGATAACATAAACTATGTTGGAATTTTATTTAGTTGATGTGATATGGCAAATCAGCCCAACTTATCTCAGTTTGTAGAAAAGATAACGCTTATTCTAAAATGAAAAAAAATGAATAATTTGGATTGTGTTTTCCGTAGTTAGATTTTCTATATTTTGGCACAAGCGAATTCTTAATAACGAAGAGGACATAGATAGGAATGTCGTTTCAAATACGTCAGTGCCTATGTCATTCTACTTCGCCAGATCAAAGAACTTGGTATTTTTCTCTGTTCCACTTCCTTGGTGTACCTATTTTTGCTCCTAGTTTGTGCATTAAAGGGTTTGACATATTTGGTCTCTAGAGTTTGTTCATTAGAAAATCGCCTTGAGGAAAATGAAAGAAAAGCTACATCGTGTAACTTGTATAATATATATGAACATCCCTGTATGTTTGTAATGCTAATATTGTATAATAAATTAGAATACAATAGAGAAACAAGCAACACAAGGTATTTATGTAAATTGGTCTTTATACAATAATTTTACTTGAAATAATATCACGACATTTTCAATCTTTAGATTCATCTCAATAAGTAAGCAAATATTGTAGTGTATTACGATAACCTTCAACTAAACAATAAATAAGTGAAGTGAGAAAAAAAAACAAACCAAACTCTATTATGCCTATGGCATGAACATGTGGGTTCCACAAATCTAATATGATCATTCACTGACGATATTAGATCTCACCCTTAATTTAGAAAATATTTTAATTAAATTATTTATAATAACACACTGAAGATCACATTCCTCTAGGGTTGAAACGTGTGCCTAAGTTGATTATGTAATGGTATTATTACATTTAAATTAAGAGAACACGAAGACTCCTCAGTAAAAAAACCTAATTTCATACATACAAAGAATACTAAATAATGGCATTTAACTCGTTTCTGCTGTCACTTAATTCCAAACATCTCGAGAACAGAATTTGTTGTAGCAGAAAAACTTTAAGTCTAAATTGGTTTTGCTGAAGCGGCAATAAAGTTAGAGTTGAAACAAAGAAGGAGAAATTTGAATACAGGGGGCGTCGCATCGGTTTTAGAATTTTTAGACAACAAAATCTAATGGAAGGCCCCAAACACTTTTATTATTATTTTAAAATTTAGAAGATACTATTATTAAAATATCTATCATAATGTTTCTTATTAAAATTTATAGACGTAGGATTATTAAATTTATATTGAATATGGAATTGAATCCGAGTATCTCTCTTGCCAATAGTAGTCAAAAACCCTCCAATTTGCATTGAACATAGGAATAAGCAAATTCAAGGGATGAAATTGGTTTTATAATATTCCATTAACTTGAAATGTGGAAACTGAAAAATTTACCGTCATCGAGTATATTGAGGAGGTACGACAAGTGAGTTCATCTGATTTCGATTCAGAAACTTAAGACACAAGAACAAAACGCCACGATATTTGTAAGTTTCAGTGATTCGAAAGTTGTTGGGAGTCTGAAATATTTTATTAGAATTTAAAATTCGCATAAAGATATGTTTGCAATTCGTGAAAGATTAAATATCAAAGATAGCTCGTAACTGGTGTATGTAATACATCTCATTCAATGTCAAGGTTACCTACCAGACCAAGTCAAGTGTGACAAACTAGCATTATGTTTACTAGCCATGAATCTCAATGAATTTTCAATACAGAACATAATAAAATGTATTTTAAGTTCTTCTATTTCATTATTCCCATTGTACTAGCTTAATTATGTTTAGCTATTGGTTAAAGAAAAACACAAAAGAGAAAAAACAAACAACATACAAAATTACTTTATATTTTTTAAAATTTAAATTTTAAAACGTTTGTTGTGGTAATATCTAAGTGAAGGACTTTTCACGGTATAGACATGTAATTAACTTTTAAATGAGAAATGGTTTCTAATTATATTGATTGTAAATGAGCAATTATTATTTTAATATATTGGTATAAGGTATCACTTATGAAAGTCCCTGTATTTTTAATATTTTTTCAGCCAAAGAATATTTTACAGGGTTACGAGGGTTGCCTTTTATATTTCGGGATTTGGCAACCCTGGTGTTGCAATCTGGCAAGTGACAGCTCTATCGTAAAGTTGGACATTTTTGAGGTTATAGGTACTCAGAACGTTTTGACGTAGGAGCGCTATTTGTGTTGTTTACAGTAACTTAAAAGATTCATCTCGGCCCAAAAATGGAATTAAATCGTGAACATTTTCGTGCGATTATTTTTTACAACTTTCGACGTGGATTAACTCAGCAATTTTTGGCGATGAAGCTCCATCAAGGACCAGTGTTTATCGATGGTATGGTGAATGCAATCGTGGTCGTAGTTCACTCCAAGAGGAATTTCGTGAAGGTCGTCCAAAATCAGTTGTTGTTCCAAAAACCATTGATGCTGTGCGCGAACTGCTATTACAAGATCGTCATGTGACCTATCAGGAGATTGAGACAACCTTAGGCATTACTGGGACCAGCATACATTCAATATTGCATAAAGATTTGACTGTCAAAAAAATTTGTTCGCGTTGGATCCTACACAATTTGTCAATCGCTCAAGAAAAGGCTGGTGTCGATTGATCGAAAGAAATGCTTAAAAATACGATCGCGGTGCTCAATCAGAGTGGCAAAAGTGCTTCGACAATTGGTTCAGACGCATGCAAAAGTGTATAGATCTTCATGGGGAATATTTTGAAAAACAATAGTGATTTTCGATGATTAATATTTGTTTTTGTTCTGACAGTTTGCTACTTTTTCGTAAAACTCAAGATACCGTTACCAAAATTCCTGATGAGTTTTTTAAGACTCTCAATATGTATTTAATTTGCTTTTTTGTTTTTTCTCATGAATACTTTCGCGAATATCTTGCCGTCGCTCTATTTTAGATAAATGTCAGCTTGAATACTCATGTACATTTAGTTTTGTGACGCTTATTGTGTAACTTCTTCTATGAAGTCAAGTTATAAGTTATATTCAAGTCGAAATTATTAATAATTCCAAATTCGAATCTCATAGTTATCAATTCAAATACCATTAACAATTTCAATCAAACATGTCTTCCATAGAGGTCCTCTTCACCTACATCAACAACCATAATTGCAAATTACAATAGTGTAGAATTCTTGTTCTAATCAAAATGGACTTTAGGTCGGTTTTGTCAGTTTTTCTATATCTTCTTTATGTTTGTATTCTTTTTCTCATCATTTTCTTTCCTTCTACTATATGTTGACGTCTTCTTTCTAAATCTTGTTCTTGTTTGTATTTTCTCCTGGTGGACGTTCAATTGGAGTTGGTGGCGGTTTTGGTTGCATTTTTTCCTATTATTCGTCTTCAATATCTCGCTTTGGAATCCAATTAAATACAGGGAATGTTTTTTGGTAATTTGGGTAGTATGGTAGTAATTAAAACAATGTTTTGGGTATGTACAAAATTGATTATTTATTTTTAAGTAACCGAGTATGTTTCTTTGTTCGCGGCTTGTGAGAGAGAGTTCTGTAGAGGCTGAAGGCAGAGTGTTGCTAGTGGCTGGCAGGAGAGTGTGGACTCGTTAGATGCTGGAGATAGTATTAACTGTATAAAATTGTAGAAAGGCATTTTTGTTGGGTAAAGGACTTTAACAATATCCTTTATGGTCGCCAGAGTTTCTTAATATGGGACTGACAGTTAATTTAAAATGGAATGCAGTAATAATAGACAATTTAATTTTACAAGTAATGCTTTGATGGTAGGTACATAATATAGCTAAAAAGTTCTTAAAACTACATAATCAATATTTTATTAAATAAAAAACCTTATCTAGTCATAACAAACTTCACTTAACCACAATAATGAACACGAATTCTGACTATCTTCATATACACTATCATTGTGATGCATGATTGGAGAGTCATGCCATGCCGAATACCGTTTACGTAACACGTCCATCATATCGTACACATCCGGAGTTTTTGGTAAAGGTTTCATTATACGACTAGTGGATGGTCGCAACTTCACTTCAGTCAACTCTTTTACACTTACGGAATTGCAATATTTCTGAGGAGTTTCTGCGTTGGACCAAAGAGAGATTTCTGGCATTGGTGGCGGTGAAGGTACCCTCACAGGTTTCGCTAGATATCTTGATGTTTCTATTTCGTAGTTGTTCTGATTATTTTGCGGGCTCGAATAATGGTTACGTTTATCAAATAAATTGGTTCGTCTTCGAATATTTTCGTTTACTACTATCGAAGTTACTAACATTCTGTGGTTCGGAAATAAGTTTTTTGGGAGTTTTGCGAGCAGTTTCGACAGATTTTGACGAGATTTTATATTGAAAATGTAGTCGTTTATTACGATTAAAAGTTTTTTAATTATACGAAATGGTGATGTCATATTTGATTGAATTGACATTTATGATCTTATAATAGGAGTCATGATCACCTGCAACACACCTAACTTTTATTTTTGTTGAAAAACTGTCAAAATTATTATCATCAAAGCATTTTTAGGTTGAAGTGTTCACTCAATTTGCGGATATCTGTCAACGACATAATAGTATCAACAATTATCACTCACCTTATAAGTCATTACATAATTATTAACTGACAGTTAAGTGACAAGCTGAAGCTATCCATAACCGATGCCAGTGACAGCGTGCATAATTTTTTGATGTTACCATAACGTACTAAGTATACCATCTACAAGTATACGTATGTTATGGTATATTCCCTATTTTCGTTTCGCTTCAAAATTTGAATGTAAAGTCATGTGAGAGTCATTAAAGTCTAATAAAATTTATTAGTCACTTTAAATAAAGCTTTAATTTATCATTTTAAGTATGTATACAGAATATAAATGTGTATTTGATTACCATTTTCGTACTGACCAAATCGTATATTTAAAAGATTGCGTGACTTATTATTGCGTCATGAGACAAATGACCATCTCTTTATTGGCTCTCTTATTCTTCGTGTTCTTCTTGAATATGGACGGGTAGATGAACTTTTCGCCATGTCACGTGACGTGGGTTATCTATATATGTATGCGAAAACATGTGAGTATCACCTGATCCTTAACTACAGGTTCATTCACAAGGTGAGTTTGACCGAAAAAGAGTTAAAACTGCTCAAATTCATTGAAGAATTAGCGAAGAAATCGGAAAGATAACAGTCTACATCCCTTAAATGTATTTTATAGTCAAAACGTCCTTGTACAAAATAAACGTTAGACGTATATAAATAGTTATGTATACTGGCCTATTGACCTATAAGAAAGATATTAGTAAACACCATATTTATTTATTGTATAGTAAATCTAGGTATCTACTAGTCCTTATGTGTACGTCAGACATAATATTTTATTGGGTATACAATGTTTATGTATGTGACATTTAGAAATTTTTTCCAAACCGCTTAAGTAAGAATTTATGTATAATAATCATTTATTTGTAAGTTTAATTATTTGTTAAACCAATATTAAATTAACACACATAATATATAAAATTGGGGATATTTTTGTAGAACATTTATACAGAGCAGTAGGTGAACAATTTAGCATTGGACCGTAAAGATTTTAAGGTTATAATCCGAATTAACAGTTAACTCTCCGTTAGCATTGAAAAAAGTTGTCATAATGTCAAACCTCTGCATTGATGTTTGATAATCTTACGTCGCTGTATGAGAGAAATTGCATCGTTCAGCCTTGTACAGGGTGAACACGTAATTTTGATAACACAGGATAGTTTAAATTAACAAAGTTGTAGCATTTTGATGCCAGAAATTACGTATGTTAATCCATTATCAAAATCATTGGATTTAAATTTCTTTCCAGCAAGCATTGTCTTCAGATCTGAAAACAGGAACAAGTCACTGGGGGCTAAATCTGGAGAATACCGTGGGTGGGTAATTCGAAGCCCAATTCATTCAATTTTGCCACAGTTTTCATCGATTTGTGACACGGTGCATTGTTTTGGTGAAACAACACTTTTTTCTTTTGCAAATGCTGCAATTTCTGCCTTCAATCGACCCAAAAGTGCACAGTAATTGTCGCTGTTGATGGTTGTTATGTTGGGGCAATTTAAATTGTTATAATTTAGCAACACATCTTTTTTATATGTTTGTTACTATTAAAAACACTTATTCTGTTTATAAATGATTATTTTATATATATGTTTGACAAGTGGACTGTATTCTATTTTTGACAACAACTAACTCAAAATGACACTAAAAAGTTCCATTGCATATTAGAAACAGTGTTACAGGATGTTAACAAATATGCGTTTAACAATGGTGGTTCCTTTTTGGATGTAGTCGATGAATACTATTCTAACACGGCATTGATACTTGGAGCTCCTTCAAAATGAAAAAATAGAAGAAATTAGTATGCTCCCTTTAAGTATATCTAGAAAGTTAATCAGACAACACGACGGAGCACCACCTCATAGTGTTTTAGCCGTTCGAGAATACCTGAATGCCAATTACACCATGGCGATTGTCAGAAAGGGGACCTCCTAATAGTTCTGACTTAACCCCAATGGACACTTTTTTATGGGGATTTTTAAAGTCTAAAGTTTACATGGACCGCCCTCAAAATATTCAACAAATTCAAATAAAAATAGAGCAAGAAATTAATATTCTTAATAACCAACCAGAAGTATTAAGAAGAACCTTGGACAATTTAATAAAAATATATTAATTATACTTTATTATTATAGATGTAAATGGCACCAAAATACTACTTCTTTTGACAATGGATTGACATTCGACATACGTCATTTCTGGCAGCATATTCTGACGATTCAGAAAATATGCTAGAACTTTGCTAATTTAAACTATAGGGTAAAGTAAGGTATGTTCGTGATGATTTTCGTTTTTTCGTTGGAGAGTAATGGAAATAGCATGCGTTGTTGCTACAATTGTGAGGGACTCATACCCGATAGTTATTCTTGAGATTTATGTATTTTTTTATGAGGAAACTTAGAAAATTACTTAAAAAAACTTTCAAATGACTGTCCTAGTCAAGGAAAGGTAATTTCGTGACTAGGATATGTAATTTCGTGATATGGGGTAGGTTTATTCGTGATACTACAATTAATGCTAAAAATTGGTAGGTAAGATTTTATTAACAGTTATATTGTATCATTAACGCAAACATCTTATTTTGAGTCACCACTGGTATTTCCAGTGCATCGATTGCACATTAAAACAATTCTTCTTCAGATGCTTGACATTTTGGGTGATATCGTACCAAACAGTAGTAACATTGTATCTACTGTGCTCCATTTTTTTTTCTTACAATCTAATGTGCAATAACTTTACCTTTAGTTTAGGTTTCTAGTCTATGATAAACATAACATTATCTAAAAATATGGAATAATTTTACTGCACACAAAAAAAGATATTTAACATTGAATAACCCTTGTATTTTTAATGTCTTCAGCGCATGAAAAATATTGTAACAAACAAGCTCCACGGAATAAGCAATTACGGTAAAATTAAGTCAAAATTTGTTAATTATTGTGTACAGGAAGATTCCTCATCTAAAATACTATAGATTAATGTAAATTTCATTATCTCAGCTTTCAATTATTCCTGTTATTCCTGTAGATCGCTTCCCAGTTGCAAAACCCGCCAAAAATCACAACGTAATAAGTACCACATGTAAACAAAGTTACCTAATGCCTGGAATATTCGGGATATAGAAACGCGACAGATTGCACCGTCTAGTAGGAACATACACTTACTACTATCCGAGATGCCATCCATCAAAAGCAAAAAGTAACTTGCTGACAAATTTTCATAATTCTATCACGAACTTACCTATATCACGAACATACCTTACTTCACCCTACCTACTGTGTGATCAAAATTAACGGATATAGCTAGTGAGTAAAATATACGTGATCACCCTGTATAATCAAAATATCAGCCCAACTAGGTATTAACGTATCAATGACGAAAAAAAAATCCCTCAAATATTATCGAATTGATGCGTCCTTGGCTCCTGACTGCAGTATACAAGCAGGACAGACACAACCTTTGATAAAAGCGCATACGAAAACTGAACAAGTGACCTATTTTTACACAAAACAAAATGTTATAATATATTCTTGAGCAAAAGGAGAGCTTTTCTTTCCTCGACGGCGGAGGTTTATTGAAAAGTTTTCTACAAAATAAAGAAATTAAATATCGGTAGGTATCATTTACGGTAACAATAATCAACAAATTTTTTATGTGGTTGATTATAAAATAAATAGAAAATACAATAATAATCAAATGGCAAGTATAATGGTGTTATTCATTTGTTATGAACTTAAATAATGTGTATTTTAACAATAATGTGGTTGACACACTATACAAATATGATTTTTCTAAATATAGATTCTTTTATTTACCGACATCTACTATTTTCGTTTTCCAAGTATAATACAATTATTTAAAAATTTTTTAAATAAATTATTAATAATTATGCAATAATTTTGCATTTGATTTAATACATAATTTTACATAACCAGTTTAAATATTAGGTACTATACTTTCTTTAATGAGTAAGGAAAGTTATACGTGTCTGGAAATTTAAATAAATTGAGAAATTATTTGTTTATTTGTGATAAAAAGAAATCAGCAACTCGCTTAAAAGTGCTTTTTTTCTATATCAGGATTTTTTTTGGATTGAAAATAGAAAAAAATCGGTTGTCTTTTTGATCATTTGATTGTATCATCTATACTGATTTCGTCCGCCATCACATTTTCGATATCCGATGCAATGGAGTCACAATCACTCAATATATCATCCGCAATGGTATCAAAATCTGTTTGACTCATAGATTGATTAATTTATATGGTTGGACCTTCAAAAAGTAGCCTCTACTCAAATTGGCTTTATTAAAATATATTACCCGGCATACATATTTCGAGCTTTTAAAAGCTCATGATCAGTGCCCTTTAAGCAGTTAATGTGATTCGTTTTATCCATCACACCTTTTCTGTTCATTTAAAGTGAAATATGCTAATTTAGGAACTATGAAGTACTACTAAAAATTGCACTCATCACAAAGTTCAAATATAAACATACTTAACACAAATATAGCAACAAACTACATATGAGAACAAATTAAAATTTTAAAAAAGTTATTGTTATGATCAAAATCAATCAAATTAACAACCTTTGAGGACAAACAGAAAATGTGTGTCTCCCTACACAGAAAATTGATATTAAAAAATTACAAAATGAGGTTCTTCACCTATTAGAAAGGCTAAACCAGATATAGAACCTTTAGATGTCAAATAATCACAAATAATTATTTATTTGAATTTTATTATAGAAATAAGAAAGAATATTATTAAATTATATATAAAATTATACTGTCTGGCATAATATTTTTTCACGTAAACCCAAGTTTAGCTGTTATTATTATTGATTTAATTATCTGTCGAGCTTAAACTTAACCCAATAATAATTGATGATATTTTGTACACTGAGCTTTTAAAACTTGAATTTTAGTTTATCAGTTAGTACAACCCACCATTTCTAACAATTTTTTAACTGTGCCCATTACTTAAATGTAATTTCGAGAATATTTTAGGTTACTTTTTTAATTCTCTTTCACCCAATATAAATTATCAAATTTTGGATACCCTGTATAGACAAACTGACAGACTCTTATGAATTGCACAAGGCGAGAATCTTAAACAGATAACTTTTGAATATAAATACGTGTATAACATAATATCATTATCTTATTCTTAATAATATAACAAATATCACATATACAATACAATAAGAAAAATGTGTTTGCGTCATAGAGAAATAACTAATGGAAGGTTCAATTTTTTTATAGACATTATGGAAATAATTAATGACATTAAGAGGAATTCTTATATGAAAAATTAGTTTAAAATAAATATTAATTAAGTTATAAACTAGAAAACCGTTACAATATTAGTAAATTTATTTTGAAATTATACAAAATTATATTATCTAAATCTAAAACAATAGAAAACTAAGTTCAACAATTATATAGATAAACAATTATTAATTTTGTAGTTCTGCTAAAAATATATTTGTTATAGCATCACAAAAAACAAATATACAAGGACAATAAGTTATTTCATGCACGCGGAACCTATAACATCCTGCAATTATTTTTGCCAACTTAGAAATACAATAATAATAAAATTATTGTTGCGTTATAAATATGTGATACACACAATATTTTTTTTTATTTATACAAGCCACGGGAACTCCATCTAAAACCCTCTGAAGTACGAAATTATACCATTAAATATGTATTGATATTTTTTCAAAAAAAAAATAATAAAAATAATAATATTCACACATTTTTCAAATTATCTCTACCAATTTGCAATAATTGACTAAAAATAAACTTGATCTAAAAGAAATCTGTAAAAAACATTAGTTAATTAACATGTTTAAGTGGTCTAAAACCTGAAAACTTTATTTAATGCATTTTTTATAAAACGGTGTATTTGTAAAGATATCCTGGGAAAATTGCATAGCTGATTTTGTTGTTTTTTAATTTTTCTACATAATATTAAATATGAATTTGATGTTATTTTTGCTAGATTCGTATAGATGTTAGTTATATAGAAAGTGATTTTAAATTTTTTCGATGTGAGACCAACCTCAATGTTATAAATATGATTTACAAATTTAGAGAACATAAATAGACAATAATATCTACTTGATATTTTGAAAAAACAAACTGCAAGATAAGAGTAAGTAGAGTATTTTTTATTTTTTCTTACATAGTAATAATATGTTAACATAACTTTAGTAAACTAAATTTGTTAACATCTGATAACAAAGTATATATTGTTCATTACATTTCAATGATTTGTTGTTCTTATACTTATACAACAGTTAATTTAATGCGAAAAAGCTAAATAGAAAATTTTAATATTCGAAAAAATCTAAATTCACTTTCTTAATTTCTATTACATTTCTTTTACTAACAATAAAGTGGTAAATATGTAAATTCGTTTCTATTTGCTGTCTCAATTTAGGCGCTGTTTGAACAGTTTCTTTAAAGGAAAAAAAAACAGCCTAATATACCTATTTTTTTTATCAGGTTATTTTTTAATTACCTAGTTTAAATAAAATAAATTTCAAGTGGCCAAAAAGGCAAACTCGTTCTTCTTCTAGGGAAACCAATTAATATTTAGTGAAAGATTTGATTTTGACATTTAAACTCATTCTTTTCAGCATGTTCATAATATTCTCTTAATTTTGATCATACTCATTGTTTTTGCCTTCTATTTGTAGCATTTATGTTCATAATATTGTTTTAATTAAATTCTTAAATTGAAATCGGTCGCCAATCATTTGAAAGAAATACGCATTTGTTTAGGACGTTTTTCCATAGGCATAAGGCCGTTAACACTCCTATATAATTAAAATGAATAATAAAATAAACGACTAAATAAAAATATATAATATATTTTAAGTAGGTACATTGTACATAATATATAATAAATCTGAGACATGCTTTTGGAACTTGTATGCGATTACTATATAGTTAATTTATTAGTTCTTAAGGCACAGATGCGAGCTTGATTATATTTTAATTTTAGGTTTTTTATTAATTTTTAAAATAAAGAAAATCCATTACAGAAAAGCTTGTTTTCATATAAAGTAAAATTGCCTTATTATTTGGAATTTTATTCATAAATTTCTGTTAAGAATTCCTATTTCTGCGAGGTCGGCTCGCTCTTGGCATAATTGTTTAATATCAAAGGAAATTTAAATCATCACTCAAACTATGGTTTACAAAAAGAAATCAATACCTGTTATAGTTTGTATATATTACAATGTTGCTTAATATAAACTTGGTTTTATAATGTTTGTCGAATTCATGTTTCGTTAGGAACTGAAAAAATTATAATTTTTTATTTCATTTAGAAACTATTGCAGATTCGTCCTTTCTTGACTACCAATAACTGAAGTTAAAATAGCAACTTCAAGTTATTATTTTGAATTTACTTATTGTTTGTTATTGTAAAGAATAGCAAAAAACTCCTACATTTTATACTGCTCACTAAAAGACCTTTTTTAATATTTTGAGTTTGAAATTATTTATTTCTTTTTTGTATCAAATTTCTTTCGATTGAATATATCGTCATTTGTCTTGTTATTTTCTTTCTAAAATTATTATTTTCTGTAAACAAAAGTTTATTTTATAATAATAATAAATATGCATGTTACATAATCGACTACAAACTGTTTATGAACGTTAGGAATTCTATTTAATTATTACACGGGAAAAATTTCCCGATTATTTAACTACTAGTGTTTATTAAAATTTATTTGAAAATTATGCAGATGTTGTATGATGGGGGAAAAACACATAAAAGAAATATATAAAAAAGCACCAACTCTGATATAAAACGGAAAATACTTGAATATTGAAAAGTCAGATAAAATTGTATAAGTTCAATGTTATTGGATAAACATTTTAATCGTCTATAATATTATGATGAAAGAATCTCAGTCAGTGTCACTGATCAATACAAATTCGTAGTATATGGACAATGATTGTTTCACAAAGTATGTGATAAAGAAATATGATTTACTGTAACAACTATATACCCTGTACTTATCACAAATTCATATCATGTATGCACGTAATAATATGTTTTAGATACAGATTGTGTTATTAGGTCGAATTTAACATAATTGCATACAAATATACCTATAAGATATTACATTTGTACAGATTTCTTCATATATATATGTATATAACATTATTTTATATTTTGCTAATGTTATTAAATACCTATAATATGTTTTGCGAATATATTAATATACAGGGTGTTTGTTTGGAAAAAGGACGAATCAACCATACTTTTTTTCAACTTTTATATAGACGAGATTTCTCAAAACTGGATTAGTTTTAGATTTTTGTTGAGTTGGAGGGCGGATCAAAGTTATATTTTCTAACAACACATTTTATTTTTGATTTAAGTAATTAATATAAAATTTATTAAATACTTCAAAACACAGCCCTGAATGTTTCGAAGTTGTCGTCAAATAAAACGAATTAATAAGTAAACGAGAGAGAGGAACGATGCATGAAAGAGAGTAAGAAAAATCCAGCCAGTCAGATATATAGGTGATCAAGTAGTTGCTTAATCACAATGAGTATTTTAAACGTGCCACATTATGCACTCTGGTGTATTACCATTTTTATTATCCCGGCTTAACCCATTTGATCCCATTGTACTTGTTTGGGTACAGTTTATAAATTTCGTCGCTACTGACAGCTATCGCTTGAAATCTAAAAGAAACCCACATGACAGGCTTCTGTAATGTATAGGAAGTCAACTATTGCACTTTATCCGAAAGCGGGTGCTGTTATAAATTGACAGTCAGGTTATAATTTTGTCAATAAATGCGTACATGTCCTGCTTTTAGTTGTGCCGATATTTTGATTAGAAAGCTGTTATTATTCAGTGTTCTGAGATCATATACACATTCTAAGGTATGTATTCAAGGATATAATGAATATAAAAGTAGTATATTTTACTGCATTTAGTTGCAGTATAACATGCTAGGTTGATGTACTCATATGAGTACAGTGGGCACATAAGTGGTCAAATAATTATGGCGGTTTGTTGTTACAAATCGAATACTGTGATGGATGCTGATGACTATTCACTTACAACCCCTAAAGCTTTCTATGGCAAACTTCACACAAGACTTGGTACTGCTCTTGATGAAGTTGAAACTTCCAGTCAGCAACATGCAGATATTGTTCTAATCCCGCCTGATGTGGACACTCAAACCGATGAAGAAGACATCGACGAAGATGATGTACAACATGATTTTCCTGGAGAAGTTGAGGTCCATTATGACAGTGAGGAAGATGATATTCCATTTTCTGAATTTGTGACTAGAGCAGCTCAGAGATCTTCAAATCCTCCAAAACAAAACAAAAATGAAAACAGACAAAGAACCTGAACCAACAAGGACTGAAGATCTTATAAATCTAGAAATGTACAAATCCCATGGGTATAATGAGCATCTGAACAATCTAAAAGAATATGTAGATAATGAAATTCCAGTAGAAACATTTGAGAGACTCTTCGATGAGGAAATGTTTACGCATATTGCAGAGCAGTCGATGTTCTATGCTGCTCAAAACATGATCACGATTTTTCTGTAACTGAAGAAGAAACCAAAGTATTCTTAGGTATTCTAATGTTTAGTGGTTACCACAAGCTGCCGAGGGAGCGTTTGTTCTGGAGCTGAGATGAGGATTTAGCAATACCGTGTATATCTTAGGCTGTTTCGAAATCGCTATTATAAACTTAAAAAGTACCTGCATTTTTCCGACAATTCGAACCTGGATAAAAACGATAAAATGTATAAAGTTAGACCTCTAATGACGATGTTCAATAAAAACTTCCAACTGGGCACCTTTCCATCCTGATCTGTCTATAGATGAGGCAATGGTGAAGAACTTTGGTCACCATTCCGCAAAACAATTTATTAGGGGAAAACCAGTGCGGTTCGGTTACAATGAGTGGATGCTTTGCTTTGCTGGATATTGTTACAACTTTGACGTTTATTGCGGTGCAAAACGATCCAGCGTTTCAAGTAAGAGCCAAACTAAGTCCACATTACTCCTTTGATCAAAAGTTGTATTAGAACTTTTGGCATGTGTTGCTCAACCATCAGATCACACGGTACATACCTATTGTTTGTCATTTGTACGTGGGACCTAAGCTTGGAAACTTTTTTTGTAACCGAGGCGTGCGTAGTTTCATTTCAAAAAATATAATTTCGTCGCATCCTAATCATGAGTATCATAGCTGTCACTTGTGCCCATTGTACTCATATGAGTACGCCTATTTTTTTCCTTTCATATTTGAAATATTTTGAAAATTATATTAGTTCTGTGTCCTAGGAACACAACTCTTTAAATAAACATAATTTATATTGATTTTTTCATAAAAAAACTTCCATGGGCACAAATGGGTTAATATTTTATTATCTACTATTATCTCTTGGATTGTGGTAGTTGTCGAGAGATATATTTATATTTAGTGTCGTAGTTAATTTTTTTAACTGTTACAATATGGCGTTTTGGAGACCATTCGAACATGATAATTTAAACCGTAGTGTAAAATTTAAAAATAAAGATATGATTCGAGAAAAACTTAAAAACCAAAGACAATATAATTACAATTGCTTGGCAACACTGCGAGAAATACTAATAGACAGCGGATTTTAATATAAAAAATTGACAAAGAATGGCTGTAATGGAATCAAGAAGGATAGTAGAATTGCGGGAAGAAGAAGCTTAGACAAGATTATCGTCAGTCAGGTAGTTATATAGTTTATTTAGACTTTTAAATTTTGCTACATATTTAAAATGAGATCTGTGTTGTCCAAATCTTCCTAGAGAAAGAACACCACATCAAATGGGGTGCTAATATAATACACTCTACCATAGAGCGGAGAGTCAAGGGATGAATACTTAATCAAACATCCATAATATTTAAAAATGTCTTCTACGTAAAACAGGACATAAAAGCGCCCCATAAAGAACAGACAGTTTGTTTCACAAAATATAGACAAATATTGTGATTGCCTTTACGAAGTTGGAATCACTCGGTAGCTACATTTGGGACTTAATCTATTTCTATTGCAAACTTATATGAGTTGTAATCCAATTACTTTTATTATTTTCTTTTATTTGATGTAGGTAAATAGGTTCTCATCACCTTATTTGTGAGAGAATACTAAATGCATGTGCACAATACCCACATAAAAGTGTAGGTAATTATTCTAAACAAAACTAGATACAATAATTATGTGCCTCATTATTTTACGGTGATGTCACGCGTTATTTGCCATGTCTGTACGTATGCCTAGTCTTTTTTGAAATAATTATTATACGCAAGCATTTTACGACCATTGAGTCATTTTGATCTGATAAATTCGAGAAAAAATAGAAATTGTTCATAGAATTCAAACAATCTCGAGTAATCATGAACATTTTTATTTTCTGATTTACATTTGTTTAGAACTACGCACACTCTGTTTTTTAATCCGTGCTTGCATGCGATAACAGCTTTAGATTTTGCTACAAACTTTAGACGTGGACTGGGGGTCACTTTTTGATGTATAATTGACAGTTCTAACTTGTAAATTAAATTTTAAATGGAAAGAGTGATCAGTTCGTAGAAGGTTTTTCTATTTAGACCCAGGTTTCTGTAGAATATTCCATAAGATGTTCCTTATTTAATTTAAAACGCTGTACCATTTTTATGTTTTTAAGTTTCATTGCCGTTATAGATGAAGGAATGCGTGAGGTTTGAAATCCATTAAGTTAGATGAGAAAATCAAACATTTTTATGTTGTGAATATACCGTTTTTTTTTTAATCAAATAAAATAATTATAACCTTGAAAAAACGTTTCATAGCATACAAGAAAATTTTGGTTAATATACTCGTATATATAATTTATGCAAATTGATGTTATAAATGTACAAAAAAACGTATTTACAAAACACTGGGTGACAACTAGTCTGTTCCAAACCAGAAAACTGGTTGTATCCGAAAGAGAAGCAAGAACTGTTTTAAAGATTCATCTACAAGGTATGACGAAATGTTATGTTTTAATATCAAGAAGTCAAAAAGCAAATGTTCATTGTCATTAGCAAGTTACATATTATTTGCAGTTTTAGTACCATTTCAATTAAGTCGTCATGTTATGCCCTTTTAACCACCGAACATATAACATATAGAAGGGTCACTCGCCGAAAAAGGTGAAAACCTTCCGGTTGCCGTGGCCTTTCTGTTTCTAGAATAATAATGAGGCAAGTACAGAGATATAGAGGATATAGAGGAGCTTCGACGAGTGCACAAACGATTTTTGAGCCTATATGCCAATCTAAAAAGATAAAAACAAAGTTTTGGTAAATTGGGGAATACCACATGGATCAAACATGAGTCCTTCTTATTTATTCTTTTATTGATGATATACAATTACTGATGTTATATGTTTTAAGTTTTTACTGATGGGTTTAAGATGTGTTCAGGCATCTACACATTAAGCGACTCTGTATTTGGAGGACAGTTTAACTTGATGAGTAATTAGTCTGTTAATAATAAATTATACTTTATTTACATATTCCAAAGTGTTGTATTTTATAATAGACAGAACAATCCAACTGCCTATATAATTATAATATGAATAGATTTTTACATAATTTAACATGATTTTTTTTTTATTTCTGTGATGCCTGGTACGACTATACCTACTGTCGTTTAAAGCATCGTATCCAGGACTGTGCTGTGTTTATTCTGCTAAAGACTTTACTGTTTTCTGAAGTATAGTAAGGCGGCGACTGCTGGTTCTTCCGACTAAAAGCTTTGATCATGCAGTCCGTTCTTGATTTTAGGAAAGATGAAAAGATTGTTGCGACTGTACAGAGGATGGTCTAACAATTCGATGTTTTGTTGTGTAAAAATTGTAAAGGAAATGTTGCTAACACAATCTGCATGCTTTTGAGATGAATGTCTCGATCATTTTTTTTGAAGACACTTCAAGAACTTTTGTCGGATTTTTTACACTTTTATTTTCGGGTTTATAAAAGGAAATCCACCAGCAGCCTTAACGAAAACATTATCAAAGGGTTTACATATGGTTCCAAAACCAATCTTGCGATCTTATAAAGTTTTTTGACACCAATTGACATAATTTTGAATTGAAGGTTAGTAGAGGATAATTTAATAGAGTTGCTCGATATGGGGACATACTGTGCACAAAGATATCGTTTTCAGCAAAGATTTCTTTTAATGTACCAGATATGGTGACATATAAATATTATATAAAAAGTTGAACCAAACACCTGCTGCTGTTTTTTTTTTTGTATTAAAAAGGTACATATGGATTATAAAACTACGGTATATTTAGTGTAGAAGTAGGTATAATGAAAACGGTTTTCAGCTCAATCGAAATACATGAATTTCATTGTAAGTTGTTCACCTTGCTCCTTTACTAATTTATTACAGTTCAGATTAACAATAATAATAGTCATAATAACCATTTGCAACTTTTGTCGGCCTTACTACACATATACAGGGTGATTATAAAAGGCGCGGCAATATTGAAGGGGGTGATTTTTAGGATAAAGAAAGTACTATAAACGCAAATGCATTGTTTCCAAAGTACAGTTTTATAAAATGCAATTAAGATAAAAAATGTTGGTCCAATTTTGCTCATTTAACAACAAAATGTAATAGAGATCAGGAAGATTTTTGTCAATGGCTTTTGTACAATGTGGTTCAAATCCCTAAGCTATTGGTGCTTATTCTGTCACCGATGCAGCGAGTTTTTTATAATTGAGGCAAGGGTCCCCCCCGTTTACCCGCCTATGGTCATCCTTTTTTATTACATTTTATGTCAGTTTACGACATTTAACTAGGTGAATAAACATGCTACATTTGATTAATTCATCTTTACTCGTTTCGAAAATATTTCAAAAAAGTCGTCCTCAGACAGTCATATTTGTATCTTTGTAAATAAGGACTTTTCGAAAAATTACAATTTAGGTTTTTTTCTTGATTAGACGTCCCCAAGTTGCTCACAAATTTTGACCACCTATTTTAGAAACACCTTGTATATTGGATTATCTAAAATACGCCGTAAAATGTAACACAAAGTGACCGAAAAAAATATTGAATGACCTTTTATTAAAACACATATCAATTATTATAAAAATATGTCATCATCCGTTATAATTGTTTAAACAAAATGATGCTAAAATTTTTATTGAAATTATTATTGTATTGTATTGTTAGTAAATCATATTATGAGATTGTCATCGATATAATATTATCTGTGTAAACAGACGACCTAAATTATTTATTTACTTATTGTTAATTAATTATGTACCTATCTATCTGTTAATTTATATACCATGAGTACATTTTAAAAAGGGGATTTTAATTTATCGCTAAAACAATCAACGGGGTGTGTCAAGAGTGCACTTAGTACTTTTCATGAAATTTCAATTGCCTTTTTGCTAGTACAAAGGTAATTTAAATGTCAAAATTTTTGTCATAAACATAAACAACAAGAACCAACCTTGTTGTCATCTTCAATTGATATTTATTGCCGCAAATTATCAAAATAAAAAAAAAAAGATTTATTTATTCATTTTATTGAGATAACCTTAATAAAATAATAATAATATTAATTTTTACCTTATTATAATCATATTTATTTTGTTGCAAAGAAATTTAGGCCAATGTCTTATTATGCTTATATTATATTTTAAAATGAATGTAGATATTATATTATGTTGTTATTCACAGACGTGATCAGATTTTGAATTTGGTTTCCTACTCCTACTCAATTTCAACCACTGCAGATTTGTTCTCACACAAGATCCCTGACATGTAAATTAATTTAGTAAAAATATGCAAATGAAACAAAAACAGGTTAAGTTACTGTTTTTTTACTACTATTTGCTGGCAAAAGATCCTCAAAATGTTCCAAAATGAAAAGGCAACATAGTTTGAACATCATCAGAAGACTCTTCAACTCCGGAGAATCCAGATTGTTTCTGACAGTTTTGTGAGAAAAATTTTTCAAAGTCCTAAATAAAAACGAGCATCGCTTCAAACTCGGGAGTCCTTGAAACACAGGTGATATTGATTTTTATTGGATTTACCTATGTGGTTATAGAAAGCTTGTTGTAAGTTTGTACCTACGCATCTGAAAACTTTTTGAATATTGAAATACCTACAAACCGGCAATATCATTTGAAATGGTTTGTCAATTTATTTTATAAAATCTTTACGTAAATTATAAAATCTTCATGTTTTAAAATTATATGAAAAATATGAAGAAATAAGTAAAAACTTAATACATATTTTCGTGCTATATTATATAATTTTAAAATATTCGAGATATATTATAATTCAAAATGAAGATTCTAATATGTAAATGTCTTTAATTGCAACATTAATGATGAACTAATGTAAATGTCCTTAATAATTGTAAAATTTAGAAAACAAAATCATTCATTGTCCTTGAAGATGTGTTAATACAGGTAGAAACCACGACAAAAGAACAAAGTAGTTTTTCTTTGTTGCATGAAATCCAACAAATTGAAAATAATTCTCAAGGCACTACGTGCGTTGCAATTTCAAATGTCCTTTTGAGACTCCACCTAACCAATTATCAGAATGTTCGTTCCTTTCATTAAGATACCTTTTATAGTTGCCAAAAAAATGCCAAAAAACCATTTTTAGTGACACTCAAAAATGGTTTTTAGTTTACTTTTGAAAACACCATTTAAATTGTACAACTTTTCTCTATTTATTTGTAACTCCTCCGTTTCCAAGAATTCTATTCCATTCTTATCTTGGACACAGTGTATATACACAGTGTATAATTTATGTAAAACGTAAATAATTACCAAACCTGAATTTTTATGCTAAATGGCTGTAATTATTTGAATATAACTTTTAATTCCAAATAACTTTACTCCATAACATTCATCTGCATTGTAAAAAATAAAGGTACTTTATCATATCTTTTGCAAACCTCGTATATGGCTTTAACAAAATTGAAGGCTGATGGTTGGATTTTAAATTTTGGTCCATGCAGAACTTTTTATCAAGAATAACTTTTTTGACAAAACCAATAATAAAAAAGTTTAAGTAGTAGTAGTAAATATATTCAATAATGTAATTTTAAAAATCACAAAAGAAATGTGCAAAAGGACAATTGGATAGAAAATATGATACATCAAAACCAAAACACCGTATACCCTTTTAAAATTGTATAAATATATAATTAACATAAATATAAACTAGAAAGGTCAGGATTTGAAGCCTTGGGGAATCTCCACAAAGCAGCAGGCATTTTTGTGTCAAATAAAGGTTACTATAAATATATAAGTATAATAAAAAATATAGGAAAATATTGACTAGCAGAAAAACATCTGATATAATATAACCCAGAGATTTTCGAAATGATTTACAACAAAATACTTGTGGATTTGCAAATATGACAACAATAGTAATTAAATTATATGCGCTATATATTATCTTATCAAATTTGTGATTTAAGTAATTTAATTATTGCGGTAATTATAATACAGATTTTATCAGCAGAAAAAAATCAGTACGTACAACGCGATTGTCAGACGCAAGTATTAATCGGGTGGATCTTCTGGCTCTAAGACTATGTTAGAGCCAGCTAGATATTTTGCTCTTTCTCTGTGATCGTACCGCGTATATTTAAATTATATCTATAATTTACTAAAAAAATGATATAAATTTGCAAAATGATTCAAAATGAACAAGGTATTGGTGTGTGTTGAAAAAATATTATTTGTTTGTAAATATATACATAACCAATCTTTAAAATGTACCTATGTTGACTTAATATTTTCTCTTTTTGTTTTAGCCGTCTCAGCAGAGACTGAAGGGATCAGCGATGAGTCCATTCAAGGCCTACTCAATGACACAGGTATGTTCATTGTTTAATATCTACAAGGTTGCCCTTATAACAATTTATATTTATGTAATATTTGTAATAATCAAAATAGGTATTACAAACATATGCTATAATAACATTGATATAAATCGGGTCCTGGCATTTCGTCAATGTCATCAAGATATCGAAATTATATATATACAATATACAAAGCTTCCCACGACCTGATAGTTGCAGATAAAACTAAAAAATGGCACCTCTCAATGTCAACAAAATTTCTTTTTATTTCTTAAATAGGACGGCAATACGACACATTCGAATCAAATAATCAGTAATAATGATCCACTATTATCAGATATTTGTTAGTTAGTTGCAGATTCCTTTCTCAAATATTCATTCTAATCTCTCTGGTGGTTTATTTTTGAGTCTTTTTTATTACCCTCACATATTTAATCATTTCCCGCATTGACTTATACAGCTCTTACAGTTTTCTTTTCTTCTTAACAAGCACCCGTATATATTATACACACCTTAACCTGAATCTGGAATGGACACCCTGTACAATAATCAATGAAGACACAAACTATGCTAGATATCTTAAATGCAAATACCTGTTGATTACAGTAAATGTACTGCATTTAAACAATAAATATAGCTTTCCCACACATTATCACAATCATCATCGTACTTATAAAAAAAAAAAGTGTGCATCACTGTTGTGCTAAATTGTATCTTATATTAGTAGTACTCCTAGCGACGTCTGTTGAATGTTGTGTAAACTGTGGGCATACTGGTGCGCGCCATCTCGTAGTCGATAGCGTATAACATGTGTAGTTCGTCGCAGTTAACTAACTATAGATGGCAGTGTCGCTGTAAAATACATTACAGTTTTCAAGGATAATGGCTCTCTAGTATATTATTAATACGTATAGATGGCACTAGTTTTGCAATTACATTATTTATTTAAAAAAAGATTTAACCATTTTGTTTTACATTGAGGAATTATTTTGTTGATTAAAATATTTAGACGTAAATAAATAACTAGGTAGATTAGGTTCTTTTTAACTTATACTTGTGTAGGTAGCTATAAGGGCCTTCAGTCTTGAAGTTCAAGGCATATATCAGGGTCGTACGGACCATCGGCCAAATGAAAACTGTGAACCTGGCCAGTACCCAAGACTATTTAATGCATAAACAAATAGCTATTACCTTCATACTTTTTTAAGTTTAATATTTTAACACACCAGGTGAATCATTGGTGGCTTGAAGCTCAATATCCTAAGTCAGATTTGAAATTTGATATTTTATAAAACCTACCAACTTAAAAGTAAAAAAAACATCTGAAAATGACTCAAATAAAAGTTTACCTATATTTTCTAAATCAGAGGCGGAGTCCCAGGTTTGGTAGAAAATTTATATTTCCGTATATAGTAAATTTCAAGAAAAACTATTTAGGGTAAGTAGCACACAATTATTTTTTAAGTTATACAGGGTTTCGTCATCATTTAAAAGAGTGTAATTTTTACTTTGGGAAGATGCAGATTTTAATTATGCATGAATTTTGTTACATATTTACAATACTTACCTATATAAGGGGGAGAGACACCTAATTTTTGGATATTTCTTCAAAAATGCTACTCAGATCCTCTCAGTAATGGATTACTTCAGAAAATCAGATAGTATAATAGCAATTATTTCTTTTTAATTTTGACTCTTTTTCATACCGTTCACGGAAGCCTATGTACTCCAAAATTGTAAAAAAAATTGCTAGTTAATTTTTGCAAAATTATATACTATACGTTCTTGCTATAAAACCTGACACATCCTGTAGATAAAACATCAAAGAGACCTTATGAAACTTTATTTAAAGAAAAACAAAAATAGAAAATTAGAGAAAAGTTGTACAATTTAAACACCTTTTAAATGGTGTTTTCAAAAGTAAACTCAGAATTTTTGAAAAATCGATTTTTTGCGATTTTAGTTTTTATTTATTTCTGACATTATTTTCTCAGATGTAAAAAAATAGAAAGCACTTTCTCATTGTTACTTTTTGAGGAGAATAAGATAGCGTATACAAATTTTCACTACGAGCTTTCGTTTTTGATAAACCATTATCATATAGGATTCGAAACCCGAGAAGAGTGGTACCAAAATTTCTATAAAATTTATGTTTAAATGTTAAAGTTTAGAAATAGCGATGTAAAATGTCTGCTAAAAATTTGAGCAGCTAAAATATAACCTGTTTAAATTTATTAAAGGAACAGCAGTCTGGAAATTTCGGCAATTTCGCATTTGGCATTATCATGATATATATAATAAAATAAACTTTCCGTACATTTGCCAAATGATATTAACGACAAAAAATATACGTAAAAATAACATCGTCATAATAATAATATACACCAAAATATGGCGTCACATGATCCAGAGTAATGTCGTCATGACAAAATGTATTTATAATATACTTTAAAGAAAACCAACAATATCAAATAGCCAAAGCGTGTCTAAAAATATTATTTTTTAACTTACATAATTACGTTAATTAATTATATGACGGAGATAATATTATTTACTACACCAGTGGCAGCTTATTATAGGTACCTATACTGTTTTATTTAGTTTTAAATGCTAGTTTTGTTGTTGTTTTTAAATAAGTATCTAATTCGAGAAGCAAAAACAGTTTCGTGAGTTTGCAAATTCATCAAATTTGCCTCTTGTGATTAGTTTATAGTATACGTGGTATAGAATTTTTAATATCAGTTGGAATAGCAAAGAATATTTCGAGTTAGACAAATTTGCTCTAAATAAACTATATAACTACTTGACTGACGATAATCTTTAATCTTTTCTAAGCATTATTTATTTAAATCCGCAGTCTATTAGTATTTCCCGCAATGTGGCCAAGCAATTGTAATTATTATTGTCCCTAGTTTTTAAGTTTTTCTTGAACCATATCTAAAGTAGGCACCTTATTTTGTTTATAAAAACTATACACAATTTTCCTAATGAAGTCTCTACCTTCGTCATCAATTTGTTTAAATTAAGCTCTGCATGGTTTTTGTATGTTAAAACGCTACGTAGAGACTTGTCATCTACAGAACATATAATATCGTCTTAGAGCTTTTAAAATGAAATCGTTCTGGCAGATTCCACAACTGAGTAACTGAGCATGAAACGATTCGACCTTGTAATGCTCGGTGAACCATCATATGTTCGCAATCGCATTGGAGCAATCGTTTATTATAATATGGAGTATTTCTTTGTGAGTGTATTTCATCTATTTTAAAATAAAACCGTTTTTGGTTGTGCATTCTGGGCCCCGTAGGGAGCAATAATCAGACGTCTCTGATTTTAGTCAATCTAAATCAAAAATGTCAATGCCATATGTGCCCAAGGGTCGTATAATAACTTTCGCGAAAACATGGACCATTATGCCCCCGCTCGTTTATCAAAATCATAACCACTATTCTTACTACGATTAAACTTTACGGTAATTTTATGCCGGCGTTTTATAGACGACCTTATCGCCCAATTTAAAAATAATTAGACTGCATTATTGGGCAATTGCCATAATATTATTTATGTAACGTGTATATACAGTCGCAATTTCATGTATATAAAGGAGACAAAATAGTAATTGATTTGTTTAAAATCAATTGAAATATAACGATGATTACTTGTTTTGATTGTTTTTTTTTTCAATTTTAATATTGACTTCTTTTGTCGTGAGGAATAAATTTCCTAATCAAGAAGCTAAATGCCGATTCTAAAACTTGAAGGACGCTGTTGCACCAGTTTCCACCCCACAGTTTGAATCTCAGCAACATTCAACTAGTATCTCAGCCATGAGTGTTTGAGGTTTGCGCTTCTAAGTGTTTATACGCTTCTAAGAGTTTATGAGAATTTAGATGAAGGTTGTGTGTTAATGATATGCATAGTGAGCTTGTTTGGTAAAGTTTTAACACCACTACAAAGAGTAGTTTATATATAGGGTGTCTTATGGTCAAGACCCATTAGAATATATTATATGATATATTAACATAGATGATTATGTTTGAAACAACCCCCGTATACTGTTTTTTTTGATAATTTCATTTTTTTTTTGAATAGTCCTCTCCCTGAGAAATAATTTGAGCCTAGTGAGAATGCCTGACACCTTCTGGGTTACGAGCCATAACCCTTGATATATTAACGTACATGGCCTGATATTTTGTTTGAAAGCTCTTTAATTTTTTTTCTAATAGTCCTTTTCCTAAGAAATAATTTGAGTCTAGTTTTCTTATAAAGTAAGGACTGATTTTTCCGATTCCATAAGACATTTTTAGATTTATTTATACAGGGTAGTCAAAAAAGTATACTGAAAACGATGTTAGTTGAAAGTCAATTTTTTGAAATCGAACAGGTGTATTTTTATAATTTCATCTGAGATATCATTAAAAATGAGGGCAATTTCGTGATATGTTGTAGATTTCGAAAATGCATGTAAAATTATTCTGCCCAAGTCACATTTTATGATGTTTTGATATTCAATAAGAATAACTTAATTGGTATATAAAATTAAAAAAAAACTGACCAAATGTGGCTTCATAATTATATTTTTTGAATTTTTTGTTTCAGATTCTGAACTATCTGATCTGGCACATCTCGGTAAGTAACTTATATACGTAACATATGTCCCTGATGTACGAGTATATGATTATATAATAAACTAGGAAGCTTCCAACACTTTGATGACCGTGAGTTATAATAATATGTGTAGTTGATTTTATTATTGTTAACTTTTATTTCAAACAACGGTTTTATTGAATTTCGAGTAGATATAGAAACGATTCTAATCTTCCAGGAACTTCATAAAACATTCATGATATATACGCGGCGCGGCACTCAAGGTTATAGACATCAATCAACAACAATGTCAATGTTTTCAAATTCGATAAAATCGATGCTTTTTTAAATAGAATTTTCGTCCAAATTCGCCTCCGGTCATTGATTTTGTCTTTATACAGGGCTAGTTACAACCGTTGTGTGTTTTGGCACGAAACTGGTGATAACATTTTTCAAAACCGGTGAGTTGATAAAATAACAGGACATTCAATAAGTCTGTAGGATGAGTAAGAAAAAACAATTTTGACAAAAGGGCAATACAAAGAGTATAGCGAATTTCCAACTTTTCGATTCCACTTTTATAGTACGATTTCTCTTTCTTCTTCATTAGACTTAAATTTCTTTCCCGTAAGCATTCTTTTGAGATCTCAAAACAGGAAAAAGTCGCTAGGGGCTAAATCTGGAGAATACGGTGGGTGAGATTAGCAATCTCATTTAAATAACTAGAAACCAAAGGTTGGAACTTAATGAGTTTCATCATCAAATAGCAGTAAAACAACTATAAAATCAAATAAATTACAATTTGTATCAATTTTTTTTTTTAAATTACAGTTATTTAATTTAATTTATAAACTCAGATTTTATTATTAATTTTACACAACATAAATATAAATATGCCACACGCTTAATACGAAACGGTTCGATTTATTGGGACAAAGATCTATAGAAGTTTAAGTCAAATGAATTGATGAGAATCACATGAGATAAGTTACATTCATTAATATGGTTGTGGTTTATAATATTTGAACTCACATTTAGCGTTTGTAACAGATTATTTAAATACGACTAAGATATTTAAAAAACACATTTGAATCACCATAATGTATAGTGTGTGAAATTAATTAAACAAAAGTACAATGTAAAAAACAAACATCCATCAGTGTTGTCTTTCTCCATCGGCCACTGGACTGGACTTTCGATTTAGTTCTTTAGTTAGATTTTAGATCTAGGGCAGATTCAAGACGAGAAAAAGTTCATAATTTGACACCAAGTTTTCTTGCACCCCTATGATTAAAACTGTGCCAAATTGTTAGAGTTGGGGGACACTTAAACTGTTAAGTTCAGGGTCAGTTTGAGTTTGCGTCTTATGCTACGCATGCATCTTCTTAGGATACTTGACCGGCCCCATAATTCTTCTCAAATGCCCAAAATAACGTTAGCATTCCAAGGCGACTCTAGGTTACAACAACGTTGTTATTACCCCGGTTTGTTAGCAATATTGATGGATGGATATTGTTTATAATTATTATTGATTAAAATATTTTCTCTAATAATTCTCAATACCTACAGGCTTGTAAGTAGTAGTTGTAGTGGCATGGCGCCCAATAAATGCCTACCAGCAAGTTTGCAGCATGCATACAAGTTTATAGGCTTGATGGCTATATTTAGAATTACGGCAAGATGTTTAAAAATAACTCATGAAGAATGAAGATAAAGGAAGTCGATGGACATACCTATAGGTACATAAGCGTCATTATCTGAGATACTTGCAGGGTAATAATTATGTGGGGCAATAACCGTTCATGGATTCTATTCACCTGAAAATAATTACATTTTTGACCAAACACTGAGTTAATAATTATTATAAAGTAGGTTCTGTGTGTTTAAAAGTTATATAAGTTTTAAATTCTTAACCACTATAGAAAAGCTGTCATAGCCGGTCAAGTGGCATGATGAAGTTGTATAGTATTGAGTTTCTGTACAAAGATTGTGTTTGTATTGTTATGTATAATATTTCTTTTAAGGCCCATTCTACACGAACCACAAAAACACGACCGTTTAGTCGCTCAGTCGCTTGAAAATTTTGCCCATTCTATACGAGCGCGTATAACCGGCGCGGCGAGGGAAACGCGACCCATTGACTAGCGACAAAACGGCTCATATTTGCTATGGATCCCGTACAAGTTGGGTGTATCGCTGTTCACCAATTAACGCTTTAAAATTTGTTGGCCAAAAAAGGGGGTGTTTCATCTGAACTTCGCAGAACATCGAAGATATTCTGAGAAGTTTTTTATGTACTACCGGATATCTGTAGAGACATTTGACGCACTCAAAGATAAGATAAGATTTTTGGTTTTTCCGTACCAGATACTTAGACTAAATCTTACCTTTTTCATCCTTTGTTTTTGTATCAAGATCTGTCCAATCTACAAACATCACCTCAGCTACTTTCACCCAACACTTTGCTTTCACATCCCTATTACAATAATCCTTGCTTTTAATATAATATAGAGGAGGTTGATTCTCGATTACGCATATAAATCTTTCAGTGTCAAACATCGTGTTTGCAAAGACCAAAATCATGGATTGAAGAAGAAGAATAAATCGCTGCGGCCGGCCAGACGCGTGCAAGTAGCTATATGTAGAATGACGCGCCGGTCTCCGGCGCGCGACTTTTACGCGACCTCTTGCGTTTAACACGCCCGCACGCCAACGAACGCGTCCACACACTACCGCAAAGTTGCCCGTATAGTATACCCCATCTAAACTCTGTGGTTCTGTGACACACGCGTGTCGCTCGCCGGCAAACGGTCGCGTTTTTATGGTTCGTGTAGAATGGCCCTAAGATATTGAGAACTAATGTAAGATAAATAGATACAAGTGAAAGATACGGAAAAAAGTAATTCCTGATAAAAGTTTATGCTTGTTTAGAACATACCATCCTCATAAGAAACTTCAATTTTGTTGTACAAGGTTGGTCAAAAAAACCAAATTGCAATTTTGTGCAAGAGTAAACATACCTTATTTTCCCATATACGAAAAAAAGTCATTCTTGATAAAATTTTATGCTTGTTTAGAAAATAACATTGATCATAAGAAACTTCAGTTTAGTTGTACAGGGTTGGTCAAAAATTCAAAAATGCAATTTTGCGTAAGAGTAAACATACCTTATTTTCTAATATACGGACAAAAGTCATTCTTGATAAAAGTTTTTGCTTGTTTAGTTAATACCATTCATAACAAGAAACTTCAATTTAGTTGTACAAGGTTGGTCAAAAAAACCAAATTGCAATTTTGTGGAAGAGTAAACATACCTTATTTTCTAATATACGAAAAAAAGTCATTCTTGATAAAAGTTTTTGCTTGTTTAGCTAATACCATTAATCACAAGAAACCTCAATTTAGTTGTACAAGGTTGGTCAAAAAAATAAAAATGTTATTTTGCGTAATAGTAAACTATCTAAAAAAAAAGTCATTTTTGATAAGAGTTTTTGCTTGAAAAACGGACACCCAAACAAAAACTTTTAACAAGAATGACTTTTTCAGTAGGTATATTGCAAAATGTCATTTTTGGATTTTTGACCAACCCTGTACAACTAAATTGAAGTTTCATGTAAACTCAATCAGCGGGCCTACTGTATACCGTGAGGTTTTCGAAATATAATTCCAAATCCTGAAATAAATATAATTGCCAAATTTGTGTTTTAAATTATGTTGAATGTGTTTTTGCTTGCTAATGCGTCCTTATTTTAGTGAAAGCCACAGTCGCAAGCGAATCATTGCTTTCTCAAACAAGGTTAATGAATTGTCAACAACATACATTGTGTTCCAGAAGTCTTGCAACACTCTCACGTTTAGGTTGATTAGCTAGCCTGATTTACTGCCCCTTTATCTTAATTTTATAACATTTTATTTAGAATTCCAATAATTGTCCGATCCCCAATTAACTTCATTTTTATGTGACAGCATTTTCCCCGATTTTGAATTGAAATTGAAAGTATGCAACAATATTTACAATATGAAGTAATTTGGGTTGTCTCATAAATATATTTAACTTCTACTCAAAGGAACATTCCCGGGTAAAACCAACCCTATGAACGCTATACTCTTAATCATCTGGCGTAGTTCATGATGTACGACTTTTGACTTTTCAACAAGCTTGAACAAACATCTTCGTGGCGACAGTTAACTTCAGAAGAGTAACTTCGCCACACCATCAATTAGACTATCTGTTTTGTACATTCTTATATTATATTTTAACTTACAAGTGGTACTTTTGCTAAGAAACTCTTTGTTTCATTTCGCCTTAATATGTAGGTACAAGCAATCTTTTTAACGTATGACACCATAATATAATTCCCGCAAGCCAAGGCTAACTACTGGGTTAATAATATAATGAAATTAATTCTACCATATGTTTTCTCTACTGCTACATAAAAACATACTCTTACAATCATATCTGATATTTTTATTTTCAATATCTTATGTATTCGTTATGCAGTATAATACCACCACATTTTATTTTTCGTTGACTTCCTAGTATTTCTAGACACTAAATCTTAGAATAATCAATGAAATATGAGAAAGATGTTTTTCACCTAAATTTAGATCATTTATAGGGAGAAATTTCACGAAAAACTTTCGTAAATCTCTATTCTGTAGGTAAAATGTTTTCAGCTGTGTGATAAATCAATTCACACCAACTTAATTCATTTTGGTTGTATTAATGAAATTACGATTAGAAAAATATTTATTAAAGAGGGTGAATCTATTTTAACCTGAGCAATGTTGCTAGCAGTTCCTAAAGTGAGTCAAAATTAAAAACAAAGCGTATTTGTTAAAGTAAATTTGGTAATTTTTATATAATGTATACAATTTTACATTTTACACATTTTAGTGTTTTAGTTTAGTGTTATAGCCAAAGCTTCTCTATTCACCGAATAGATAAGGCATCCGTAATTGACGTGAAAAAAGGCTCCAAAATCATTGAATATACCTAAATATAAAATTAACGAATGTAAGATGGTCAATCAAATGCCAAAGTGTATTCAATTTAAATTCTTACATAACTTTCATAAATCGTAAATCGCCTCTCTAGTCAAACTGAATTCAGGTGGTGTTAGATGTGACGCCATGTTTATGTGAAAATGTTCCCTGCAGTAAAAATTATTAATAATAATAATTTCAATAATATTAAAAAAACTAAGTACGAGTTAAAATAAAACAAAACTTAAAAATTACAAACTTTTATATTGACCTAGGTATTAGTCAGGGTGTGTCTGGAAGATATCTCAAGATCTATAAGCGATAGACCAAAAATACTTACAGACCAAAGTTGATTTTTATTAATGCGACACCCTGCATATTTTAACATAAATAAATTCCGCTCTATAAGACAAACAAAATAACGTAAAGGTCCAGTAGGTTTTGAAATATTTGTAAATAAATCAAAATCATACCAATTTTTCGTACCAGGTCCATTTGAATTTTCTTCTTTTCTCCGTTTTACTGGATTTCATTGATCTGTGCTGATTTGCAATTTTTCAGGGTCGTCACATTTTCTAAGTTATTTTTATTAATATTAGCTTAAAGCTTACCGTTTTTCCATACAAAATTATTAAAGAACATAGAAAGGAAAAATTGCCAACTAAAGTCGCAAGTTTTCGTTTGTACATCTGACATATCTTTCGCCCACACACTGAAGCTTTTGATATAGGTACTAAACTTCCCAAATGGAGAACTATTCGTGCTTCGAAGGTACTAGTTTATTTGCAAATTTTGGCGATAAATATACATATACTAATACTACTAAATATTATGTATATACCTCCACAATACTCAATAATCATTTTTATCCTTCTTTTTACAAACATAATCCCGATTACAAGTATGACGTATATAATTTGACGTAAAGTTATTCACATATTTTCAATATATTTATCAATACATACCAATTCATCAAACTGTTCGACACAATAACGAAATTCCTAAACATTCATAAATCAAAAATGTTTGAAAACATAAGTCAAAAAATAATTAGTGCATTTAGAGATTTATTTTGATTAAATATTCCAGATAAAATTAAGCCTAGAAGATGAGGATATACTAAGACCATCATCAGGTTTCAGAATGCAAATCACTTAAAGTACATAATAAAAGAATTGCAGCTATGTAAACATGCAATTAGTGGCTAGTTCGTACATCTTCAATTTGCGATCGTTCATAACCAATTTGTGAATGCTTTATTTACTTTTTCCATTTTATTTTCAATAACAATATTAAATAAAAGTTGCTTCACACAAAATGCTATAACTCGCGAATCAAAAGGCAGATTGCTGTCAAATTTATACACGTATCGTTTGAAGATTAGTACTAAATAAAAATCATATAGGAAAAATTCTAGTAACGCCATCTATATGTCATTCTATGGCCTTTTTGAATGACCTAATATATGAGTTTACTATTACTTAATTTAATTAATTACAATAAAACAATGCACATCGTTTCCACCAATATATTTAATTATTTAAAACAAAGGGGCATGTTTCGGAGTCGCCTCCATCTTCAGCCTTATTAGAACATTATTGAGAACTTTGTAGGCAGAGATTCTTTAATAAACTAAACTAAACTAAATAATAATCTGCATCATATGGATTATATACTACTTCAATCTAATTTAATATTTTTGAAACTTAATACAACAAAATATTTAAAAAGATGTTTCTATTTTTTGAGTAAAATGGAGCGGATCAGCTTCATCCACTGGAGGTAGAAAATATTGTTAACAATTTTTTTAATATTTGTTTATAGTTGTGAAATGCAAGTTCGTATATTAAAGCAATGAAAGAAAAATAAATTTGAATGATGGTTTCCTGTAAAGTATGATCTGGGTAATGTTTTGCTATAGGTAACCGGGAAATCCTGAGCTGGAATATAAAAATAAAATTTTCACGCCGCGCCGTCTAGATTTAAGGTGAAATGTGCGTTTTCATAATTGAATTTCCAAGTGTTTATTACACAGAAAATGTATTTTTATTATACTGTGAAGATAATTTTCGATGACCTAAGATTTCGAGAATTAATTAAGTGCCTAATGATAAAATTTATGTGTAATTTCTTATTTTTAATTAAATTACACATTATTACATCTGCTAAAACTAGATCTAGCCACATTTTTAAAATCAAAACACAGGTTTTTATATACAGGGTGAGTCACAGTCGACGCGACGATTTGTAATTCAATTTCAATCGTGCTATTAGCCAGTGTAGTAGTTGTTTTGCCTTGTTTTTTAAAAATTATACACAACATTTTCAATAGCGAGGACAGATTCATCCACGTTCCTAATTTCTATACAAACATATTTATTACTAACAGTAAAAAAAAATAAATCTTAAATATTTAAAAAACCTATTGGTGCGGACAATGTTTTTTATAACACAACCCAAATTTGTAAATGCATTGGTGTGGGCAACATAAGGTATCTTAAATCTGTGAAACTGTTCCGATTTTCAAAATTCTTTTAACGTCTGATTTTATAGACCTATTAGGACCACATTTTCAATTATGTACGATTTATACAGGTTGTTACATTATCCTGTAGCATATCAAACTTACGTTTTTTGGAATGGAACATTATTTTTGCTTTCAATTCAGACATCTTATTAAATGATTTTGATATGAGGTTTGTTTGCTCTAAAATGCATAGTTAACTAGATATTAATTTTTAAAGTCAAAGAATATGCCTCATTATTAGCCATTTTTATTAATGATTGCAATGTAACTGTATACAAAAAGAGTATGGACCGGACCTTGTATAATTTTCTTCAAGCTAGTAACATTCCAATTATTATTGACTTCCATTTTCATGGCTTCTTTGCATGCAAATAGAGGTAAAATTCTTATAAGGAGACACATACAACTTACTTCCGGTTTGTGTTAATTTCCGCTGAGAATGTCCTATAAATCATATCAAATAATTTTCCAAATAGCTTAAAAAATTCCAAACAACTACTATTATAGCAGGTATAGTGTTTATTAATTCCTTAATATTATTATTATTATTTCTTTTCCCAACCACAGCACACAAACTTTTATAAACTTAATCAATGCCGTACCTATGATACATCATGTTAATTTGTTTGGTGTTTACCGGAAACCACATGATCTAATATAGTTTACAGCTGTAATATTACGTATCACATACTACGTTATTTAATTTGGTGTCCGGGATATAAATGATTTCATGTCATCTGTACCTGTATGCTAAATTTTGAAGTTGTATTGCGAAAGTCGCAAATTTAAAAGCGAAAGTCGCCAAGTTTTGAAGTTGCGTTGCGAAAGTCGCAAATTGACCCAATAAAAATAATCATCCATAGAAGCCAACATTGATAAATGTTACAGACGAAATTTCGTATTACTAAAACGAACTAATGAATTAAAAATAAAAAAACGTTGTTAGATTCAAAATATATTCGAAAATACAACATTAAAAACGTTCTTGGACGGAATAAAGTTTTTTTTGAGTAAGTACTAATGTGTAAATGTTTATAACTATAAACCCTCTTTCGTAATCAACTCCCTCAAAAAATTAAAATCACAAAAAATCTATAAAACGAAAATTCAGTTCCTACTATTCTCTCAGTTGTTTATAATTCGCACTTAGAAAGGAATATCAAAAAATATATTCGCTAAATTCTTATTTGTTTGGTTTTTCATCCAAAATCCATGTAAACCATCTATTATTATTATTATTATAATTATAGCAGAATGTGTAAACAAAGACGTTGTTTTATTCATTTGATTGATATATTGATAACGCCAAAAAGCAAAAAGGCTTACACCATATGCTTTTCGATGCCAGCTTTTATATTTAGATAACAGAAAATAGATTACTTATACTGTTATGAAATTTCGCTTGGCCTGATACTATTTCCAGCTGGAAAACTGATACAATAAAAATAGCATATATATACAAAAGCACTATATTTAATAACAATAACACTGATAATCAATAATAGACAAGTTTTATGAAATTAAGAGTGATACAGAACATACCCTCAGTTAAACATCAAAAACGTTAAGAAAAATGTTGAAACAATTTTATTTTGATCCACAAAATTGACGTTTAAAATACCATTTCACGCCAAAGCGTTTTTACGGACAGGTCGACCATTGAACTAACTAATTTTCAACATGGTATAGTAGGTACTGGGTGATCATTTGTAAACGGACACACTTTTAACTTTGTTGTTTCACACTGTAGAAGAAAATGTTATATACAAAAGTTTTAGGCCTTTATATACCACATTTCGTGTTCCACATCGCACTGGAACGCTCTGGACCTTTGTAGTCTCTTCTGTTCTATTCTATGGCGATACAGCCAGCTGGAGTATGACTAGGCGCCTAGCGGTGTTGCCAACAGGTGTACATTTTCTTGTTCGTTACAGTAAGTACAAAGAAATCTTATCAGAAACAAGCCCTAAACAATGCAATAGATTTTTTTCAAGTGTTTTTGCTTTAAGGCGGATGCGCTGCTGAATTTGGAAAGCTTTAAGATAAACACACGGAGTAGATCAGATATATTTATTTAATATTTAATGTAAAAATGTATGTTTTAGTATTAGGTAGCTAAATATCAATTTTAGTTTTTATTATCTCTCATAAAATTATATAGCCCGTAGCGTTTAAATTCATGTATAGTTTCGGCGACTTAGTATAAACACCTTTTAAGTTTACGTTTTAACGTAAAAGATATTTTGGAGAAAATTTAAAATTTTAACGAGAAATTCGTCTCGTCAATTATTTATACCTTAAAGTTTATTTTTAAACGTGGTCTCTTTCTCGGCTCTTGCTAAACTTTCAAACGGTTTTGTGTGTTTATAATTTAACATAATCTACACACATTTGCAATTTTATTATCGGCACATTTAATTTTTTATGAAGTGTGCCAATAACACTTTCCCAAATTTACAATGTATAACTAGCTGTGGATTTGGATACGAGGGACTTTCCACTTTATCTGACCGAACAAAACGAGTAGGTATACATCAAACTTGTTAAAATAGTTTGTTGTATAAGGACGTCCATTAAAGGTGTAAATAATGAAGCAAATTTCAAGAAAAAAATTTAAAATGCAGAAAAGAAGCAAATTATTGCCTTAAAAACCGCAATAGAACTTAGTGTAGAAGGAACTTCAGAAAAATAATTAAAAATACAAATGGCATAACAAGAAACTAATCACAAAAATGTTTGTAGCCTACATAACCTTTACATTTTTACTAATAAAATCTAACACTGTTGCCAATTGTTCGTTTTTTTCATAGAACCAGAACTCGTATTTCACATCCGTGTAAATTTTTATTAGGCAGTTCTTAACTATACAATATTTATAATATTTCTTTTTGTATTCGGCTTCCATTACATGTTCATAAAATATTTAACGTCAAGAAATCAATCAAATATAATATGATTCACAAAAATACAGTTCTACGGATATAAATGTGTGGCTACCCCGCGGAGGGATTTGTTTATATTTACACGTCACGTTGACGTCTGGGGTGTTAGTAGTGCTTCGTACAGTTTTATAACGCAAATTAAGTGAATTTTACGAGACTCTTCCACTTTACTGCCTTTGTAGTGTGTAAAACTGGGTTTCCTTTAAATAACGGGGAGAAAAAAGTGCTTAGTTTGCATGTCGAGTGATTTTCCGAGTAAGGTTACGTGTCACAAGTAAGTACAATGGCGTAGATTTTGGGATTTTGCAGAGATAGTAGTTAACATGAGTTGTTTAAATATACTATACACCTAGTTGCAAAATATACAGTAATATAATAAACAAAAATAATTGTAAATTCATAAAATGCTTTATATTTCATAATTTCTTAATAAATAGTAGCATATCACCATACATGTATAATGATATGCACAGACCTTTAAGTAAGTACCTCACGATAAAGAGAAGAGATGGGATGTGGTGCAAGTGAGCATTATGATCCTATATATTCTCTTCATAGCACTTATTCATGTTTTATTTATAGTATAGTACAATAATTCTTGTAGGTTTCCCAGTGATCAAGCCGTTAGAAGGGAGTGGTGTACTTCTCTTGGTTTAAGTTTTGAAAGGGTCACTAAAAGTTCTTATGTTTGCTCACAACATTTCAACCAAAGAGACACTAGAATTTTTGGAACACAAACATGCATATTGCACACAGCCATTCCTGTTCGCCAGGTTCAGTAAGTTAATCTTTTTGTGCGATTAGAAATATTATAAATTATTGAAAATATTTTTTAACAGATTATCCTCTGGATTAGCATCTACAGCTGAGGTCTAGGACAGATAAATTAAGTTTTTTTTGTTGGTTTCATAATAATTTTTATCTTGTCTAAACTCGGTAGAAACAAATTCAGTTTCTCAGCTCTAGGAAAGATAAACGATTCATTTCAAATATGGTTTCTTATAATTAGTAAATGTTACAACAAAAATTCATAATTATATACCTTTGCATTTAATAATAAATATTTTCATAATATAGAAAGTGTTTCCTTTTAATCCCAGACATCTATTATTATTTAATAAAATATATTTGAAAAAAAATGCGACAGTTCCTGCGTAGGTATGTATTTATTATTGGAAACTACAACCACGATTTCAAACGAATTATACTACGCCACTGGCTTTTGTTTACAACACTCCTTCTGTCAATTAAAAGGTAAATATTGACCTTTATGTTATGAAGACAAACATTGAAGTTCTATTTTTATTTATTTTTCTGAGGAAGAAACTAAGCATACGTTTGTCTATTTTGAGAATTGAATTCTGATATTTGTGCCACTTCCGGTTATACCGGAAGTCGTTACCAACGGCTATGCGCATTAATATAATATTTGGTCAAAATTATTAGGAAAACCCGTATACTTGCTTCAAGATGTATATTTGTGATTAAATTTAAATGGTGTTTAAATAAACTATTAGATTTGCAACCTCTCAAATTAATCAACATTTTATATAACCAAATAAAACTTTTGTATTTTGTTTAAAGTAACCTTTAATTAGACACATTAGGTAACCCACTTTGTTGTTGGATATACCACTATTACAACGATTACCAGTACATTTTTTGCTTCTCTCCTTTAAATGTTTGATTTGATTGTGTGGTACATAGCAACAACTAATTTCAAATTGCCAAGGCTATTGTGTATCTTAGATTACGCCATTAATATGCTTATACATTATGGAAGTCTTATTATGTTTAGTTGTATAAATATGTTGACTTGTACAAGGTTTAGTAAGAAAGGTGTCTTTAATTCAATTAAGGGGTATATTAAAGTTTAGCCATGCAATCTGATTAATCAATTTATCGTGTTTATATAAAATAATAGATAATTCTTTATATCCTAGAATGCTCAAACTTTATAGAATATTATCATATACCGGGTGGCACATTTAAAAGTAATATATTTTGTGAAATTCCGCTTCGGACATTTTTTTAAATCAAAATTCATGGATATAAGTATTGATTCGCTTGTTTGCATAGAGCCTCAATGTATTTAATTTTGCACACAGCAAAATTGCAAACACACCTTCCATTTCTCAGTATTTCGCTTACAATTTCGGTTTTCTTTGACCCGTTTGTGAAACTTCTCTAACATCATCATGATGATGATAAGAAAACAATTTTTCATACAAACGTAGCGATTTATGTATTTCGCCGACACTAAATATACTAGATGTCGCTGTCTCAATTTTATAATCATTACATATATCTATAAGCTATAGGTATAGCTTATAGTATGTATATCAGTCGCCTAGATGCAAAAGCCGACAAGTCACACTTTTCTTAAAATCGACTTTATAGTACCAACAGTTTTAAAATGCAAAGGCCTACATGTCTATTAAAAATATTATTCTCAAAATGCGACATATCCACTTAGAAATGACCCCCAAAGTTTCATCTTTGATGCAAAAGGCAACAAGTCCATGCGCGCCTAAGCTGCAAAACCAGACATGTCCCATGAGCCAATAGCAGCTTAGTATAGAAACCACGTGACCACAACACGTGGAATAATATATTGTGTCAGGTGAATTATTTTTTTTAGTTTTCATTGCGGTAAGTGGTAAGACGCAAATAGGTATAAGTGTTCTTAAAAAATATTAGATATAACAAAAAATGAACCAGTTAAATAAATTTGACAATCCGAATAATCTTGTGCATGTAAAATTATGTACAGGTAACACGGCTGGAAAAAGAACTAAGCTGGAAACCAAAAGACAAAAGGCAAAGGCAACAAGGTAAGATTGCAATGTTGTACGCGATTGTACATAGGTAGCTACTTTTTGCAGGCAAGTGATTTTAAACTTTTAGTATTTTAAAAATATATATAATATGCTTTATTGTGTGCCTTTTGGTTATAGGTATACTTGTAAGGGTTTGCCATTATATCCACGATGCGGTCATAAAGGTAAAGCATTTCAACCATATCAATGCACATTTCAACTTTCCATGAAAGACATTAAGGAGTTCCATGACGCTTTCTATAGAAATAAAGAAAAAACTACTCAGGACTTGTTTATATTACGACACTGTGGTTCAAAAACTCCGAAAAGGCGTAGACAAAGAAAGGATAACGGCAACAAGAAGAAACTCTTAACAGTCCAATATAAAGTTAAAAGATCTGATGGATTGGATGTTCGTGTATGCAGAGATGCGTTCCTAAATATTTTAGGTAAATACCTAAAATATTATCATTATTATTTTTTATTTATTTATTATTTTTCAGGCATTAAAGAAGATAGAATTTTAAACGTGGTAAAACGCTTCTTTCAAAAATCCATTTTGCCATAAGAAAATAGGGGAGGTAACCGAGTTGGCAATAAGAACGATAACAAAAAACAAGCTATTAAAGAATTTATGGAATCCCTGAAATGCACCGAATCTCACTATTGTCGGTCGAAAACGTTTAACAGAATTTATTTGCCAGCCGAATTAAGCATCGTTAGGCTATGGCGAATTTACAACGAAACTGTAAAAAACGATGAGCCATTGAAAGTCAAAGAAAGTTTTTTTAGAGATTACGTAAACAAAAACTTCAATATTGGTTTTGGTACCCCAAAAACAGACCTCTGCTCCACTTGTTTGCAATACAAAACTGTCATAAAGAAAACACAGAACGACACAAACAAACAAAATTTAATAGCACAACAGCGACTTCACAAGATCAGGGCTGGTTGTTTTTATCAGCTGCTTCAAGAAGAGCGCCAAGACTTAGCCACATTCTCATTTGATTGTCAAAAGAACTTAGCTCTTCCAAAGCTTCCAGACCAGTCCGCTTATTTTAGCATGCAAATTCATTTTTATCATCTGGCGATTGTTTGCGGATCATCCAAAGCCAAGCTTAACCAAGAGAATGTTAGATCTTATGTTTGGACTGAAATTGACCATCAAAGAAGTTCCAACGAAATTTCATCTGCTCTCCATCACGCACTTTCACAATTTAATTTTACTGATCAAATTAAAGTAGTTCGTCTTGTATGTGATGGGTGTGGCGCGCAAAATAAAAATTCCACTGTCATTGGCATGCTAGTCTATTGGCTGCAATGTGAAGCACCTTCCCAGATTAGAAACGTTGAGCTGATTTTTCCAGTTGTTGGCCATTCATATATTCCGCCTGATAGGGTATTTGGTCAAATTGAGCGTATTTACAAAAAACAAACGGAATTTGTCCATCCTGGAGAGTACGTGAATATTATCAACAAATTCGCTACAGTATTTAAAATTGGAAGTGAAGTAAAAATTCGAGACTGGAGAAATGAAGCTCAAAAAGTTTTCAAGCAACAAGGCTATTGGCACTTTAACTTTCAACCTTCCAAGAGAATAATGTTTACCAAAGTTGGAACCAATGTTCTAGTAAACGGAGAGTCATTTTACAAAAATTCCTTATGTACACCCAAGAGCTTATGCAAAAGAGGAAAGAAAGTTGCCTCAATTTGCCCTAAACAACTAGATGTTGGAGTACCTATTAAGAAAGATAAAAAAGCTAGCATCAAGAAGCTCTTAGAAACGCATTATGGAAAAGAGTGGGAAAATGAAGAAAAGCTTGTGTTTTTTAAAGAAGTTTTCCAAAACCATTTGGAAGAAGAACAAAATAATAATTACAGGGAGCACCATCAGTGTGAAGAAGAAAATACAGAATTTGGAATTTACGTTATTATTATTATTTTTTAATGTTTCATTTGTATTTTTTGCATAATAAAACCAGTTTGTGTTTTTTATTTACCATTTAGCTTAGTCTTTGGTGCAAAAGCAGACATGTCCATAAATCTGTTGCTTTTTTTTTATTTCTAGGAATGGTAGATTTTTCAAAATATGTGCTTCTTTTTTTGTTATTTTTTGATACCCCATCCCAGAAAAACATTTTTGTTTCAATAAACAATAAAGACTCCACAGGGTTTTCAGCTTTTTCTCAGTTTCGCTTTATGTGGACTTTTCGGCTTTTGCATCTAGGCGACTGATATGTAAGTAAGTCTTTTGACTGTGCCTCATAGAATATAATATCGACTAGTGGATAAATTATTAACTAATATTGGCAAAGTAGCAAGGCTAGGCAAGGGTAGTTAGTACAATAGTCATACTGTTGCTAAGATATAGTGTATGACGTAATAGAAAGCGTGTTATTATGGGATATCTAATGTCAAGGCAATAACACTTTAATACATTTCTGGGTCGATATTTTACCACAATTCATTTACAATGAACAGGGAAATATATTGGTTGACTAAAAAAAGTTTGTATGTCTATTTTAAAAACTCCTTGTATTGTATTCAATTGAAAATATATCAGCATGTGTAGCAAGGTTGCTGCTGCACATCCATAATCATTATTTATAAAAATAACACATAGGTACACAAAAAGAAATAAACGTGTATAGTCAGCAGCTTTCTTTGGTTATGAAAATTACCTATAAATAGATGGCATTGTTCAAATTATGGCATATATTTATTATTATATTGTGTATCTGAAAATAACCCGGAAAAATATATCACAACTTAATGTATACATTTTTACGATTGACAATAAAAGTATCCACAAGTTGTTCACATGGTTCTACAGGGTCGACCCTGTGGAAATTCATTAGCGAGTTGTATAAACACTATATATGAAATATTTAAAGAAAAAATGTCTAAAACAAGCTTCACAATTGTGTAAATAGGTGTTGTTAGTATAGAAAGGGCATTATACTATTCGATCACCTGCAACTGTTTATTTTAACACACTTCCTATAATAGTTAATGTGTTATTAGTTATATTTCAATTATTATATCTTATGACACAAGATTCCTAAACAGTGAGGGCACTGCACTTTCTTTAGTTGTTGATATTAACACTCTCTAAACATGTCAACGAGAAGTGATCTTTTAGTTAGTTCGTTATGTTCTTAGAGAATAGTCGAATATAGAAAAAAAAACTGTTGTACTAAACGGATTAAATTCAATTATTTGCATTATTATCGGGTTTTATTGGAAGTTACTGTTATTATCCTTACAGATTTAGGAAATCAAACTATAGGCGCATATTCTGTTCTATACCTAACAAATGCATTGTAGGTATAAGATTAATAAATCACAATATTTGTTTTGATATAAGTAGATATTACAAAAGAATCCACGTATTATTTATTTCCCATGACATTCCAGAAAAGTGTTAATCAGTGTTCACCATCTTGGCTATAGAAAATTTTAGCCAAATTATTTGCATTAATAAAGCGATAAAAAAGTCGATCCATTGATTAAATGTTTAGTTATTTACTTATTCTCACATTCTATAATATGATTTGTCACGAATATATCCATATATTATCACGTTCAATTCACGTGCAACATTAATGGCAAAATGGACTGGCATTTTTCTGTAACCAGTTTTTGTCGGTTCTTTTGTAGACTTTCACCGAATGGGAAAATACAAGTAACTCTATGCGATAATTTAATTATATGTTTTTCTTCAAATCAATTTAGTTTCTAAAGTGATATATATTAGGTATATAGGGTGTTATCGAAACTCTACAAAACACTAGGAAATGTGCCGATTGTTTTACTACGTTTTTAGAGTTTTTTTTTTCTTCCTTCTGGTCCTCCACCTCGATATACTCCAATTATAGCCCCCGGCGTGTACTTCAGCCTTAAAGAAGAGATTTAATCACTTCAATAGAACAGCTCTTCTCTGTATTCGACTATTCTCTAAGAACATAATCATCTAACTGAAGATCACTTCGACTTTCGGCATCCAAAGTCGTTGACATGTTTAGAGAGTATTAACATAAACAACTAAAGAAAGTGCAGTGCCCTCACTGTTTAGGAATCTTGTGTCATAAGATATAGTGATTGAAATATAACTAATAACACATTAACTATTATAGCAAGTGTGTTAAAATACACAGTTGCAGGTGTTCGAATAGTACAATGCCAACACTAGATTGACCAACATCAGGTTCATTTTTAATAAACCCCCCAAACGGTCACCCATCCAACAGTACCGAGCTCAGCACAGCTGTATACGTCGACGGTCTTCAGTGCATGATCCCGTTGAGGCTTTTTTGTTCAGAGTTTCCTAATGTTAAGAACTGTTAGCGTAATTATTTTATTATTTATCACTTATAAAAGAGAAGTTGTTCTGCTGTAAATGTTCATTTGTCGAGGAAAGTTGATACATTTTTGGACGTGTGCCAAATAATATTAAGTAGGTACAGTGGTTCAATTATATTTTAATAAAGTAATTTTTGTGATTAGCATCAAAATGCCATTAATTTTGCGTTTCTATTTGCGAACATAATATCGATGATTTGGGAAACAGATAAAAATAACATGATATAAGATTATGCGAATGTGAATACAGGGATATTGTGTTTGGCATACATATAAGATTTATTGGCTTTTTTAGACCACCAGGTACCAATTACAAAGTATAAATAATATCATGTTTCCTTGTGTGAAAAATTAATTAGAACGCTTGGCAGCTACTTCCAGTGTACAATAATAATTTCAAGCATGTTTTGAAAAAAAGTGTTACGAAATTGAAAAAAAAATACTGCACTTTGACGTCAGCACTTTTCAGTATCAGCGTCATACGATGTGAAGAAATAAATAGGATATGAGTGACCTATATTTTAGTTAGGAGGCCTAAATAACAGTTTTTATTATTTAGTAGGTACACTAGTGGAAATTCTTTTCCAAACCCAAACTATTAATTATAAATCTGTGTCAGTTTATTTGGAGTAATTAGCCCCTCCCTGATTACTCAATAACACATTATATGCTTTGACTGGTTTTGTTTGCTGTTTGTTGTTTTATATTTTAAAAATTACTTTTCAAATTTTACCTGTAGATCTTGCTGCTAATTTTTTAAATATGCGTCTTTAAAACTCTTAATTAAAATCCATCTTCTGCACTTCTTCCTCCATCTAAGTTCAATATAATTTGATAATATTTCAATGAAAAAAGGATATTGTGATTTTATAATGATTTGAATAAATAAGTTGTAAATTCATAAAAGTAATGTGATGTTATTTAATTTACATTCAGTATGGAAAATAAATTCACAAAGAAACTAGGAAATTAGTTTTAATTTGTAATTAATATTTACAAGTTAGATGTAATTACATTTCTAAAAATTAGCGACTTTCGCTTTCAAATTTAAAATTGCTACTTTCGCACGATACCTAGATTCAAACAATAGCGTCAACTTTGCGACTTTCGCAACACATTTTCAAAACTTAGCGACTTTCGCTTGCAACTTTGCGACTTTCGCAACACAACTTCAAAACTTAGCGACTTTCGCAGCACATTTTCAAAAGTTAGCGAGTTTCGCTTGCAACTTTGCGACTTTCGCAACACAACTTCAGAACTTAGCGACTTTTGCTACAACTTTGCGACTTTCGCAACACAACTTCAAAACTTAGCGACTTTCGATTTCAATTTGTGACTTTCGCAATACAACTTCAAAACTTAGCGACTTTCGCTTTGAATTTGCGACTTTCGCAACAGATTTTCAAAACTTAGCTTAGCGGTTAAGGATAATCAATTTTTGGACTGGAAGGTTGAATTACTATTCAATTCAGCTCTTGTAAAATTACTTTCTAAATTATATTTTTTGAAAACGCCGTGGATGTTGTGCAAAGAGACGCGATCGATGGCGTCACGTGATCGAGTCTTCTTATAAGATTGGCCAATAATTAGGGACACTTCTGTGAATTCACAGTTGCCAATGTGAATATTAGATTATATTGAGAATTCACATTGTGAAGTTACAACTAGCTCTTCTTATTACAAAATTCACGTCAAATTACAAAAAAGTAATTAAATGTAGGGGTAAAGAAAAATATAATTTATGCTCTTTTCTTGCCAAATTCACATAAAATATTATTTAAGCATTAAGATTAATGTATACTTCCTGTGGTTTTATTGGAATAATAATTTGTAATTTACCTTTACTTTTTTCAGTGTGGACAGGTTAATTGTAAAATTTAAAATAATACAAATATTTTAGTAGGTATACTATAAACTAGTTTGAAACAATTTGACAGACAATTGTCCGAGAAAATAATACCGCGTTGCATTCTTTTATTATTTTTGATATTCTTTGATAATATTATTCTTTGTTCACAATTATTTATTAGTTTTGTGTCACTAGCTGTAAAATATGATACAGAAGATATTTTAAAGTTATTAACTGATTCAGTTAAAACTTGACATACCTACGTCCAATCCAAAATGTTCGTCCTTTTTATAGCCTACTTTAAAGGAAGAGAAGCTTTGTTGAATGAATCTATTGACTTGGATAATGGTACTTATTTCTATTTTTCGACTCTGCAATTTGTCTAGTATTTGAGAAGATTTCCAGATTAGCCAGCGAGAATTGTGTGGCCCGTATGATATTTAAAACCATCGATAATTGAAATTTTTAGATAAATTATGAAAATCAAATAACAAGTAGGCTATAAATTCAAAAACGCGTTTTACCACTTCACTAAAACACTTATTTAGATCTCGATGTATATTTTATTAAATTTGACCGAAATAAAGGAATAGAATTTGCAAAATAATAAATTACAAGGAAAAGAGAAACCGAAAGAAAAACGTGAAAACTGTAAATATAAAAATAGCACCATATTATGCTGACATGTATCCACTGTCTAGCGATAATTTCAACAATAATAGTTCAAAAGTAATATTGTGTTTATTTCGTTATCACCACAAAAGTATAGAAAAATTATTATCATATACATAAAGTGAGAACCAAAAGTCAGGCATAAATTAGATAAAATTTTTTTGGAAGAATTGTTTGCACATGTCTCTTTTGGATTTTTAATTACACATGTTTTTCTTATGAAACCGCCTGTATATTATTTTTTTTTTGATTCTCCATAATAATATAATGATTGATTCATAATATGTTATAAAATTTACCTAAAGTCAACGGTTATCGGGATATTTATAGTTGAATTATTCCGCAATCCGCACCGCAACTCATAAAAATCTTTAACACCCGAGTATGGCTGGCTGCCGATTTGACAAAAAGGAATAATTTACAAACGTGTATTTCATTGTACTGATAAGTTCGCAGACCGTTAATATAGACGAGGTCATGCAAAAATATGGCTTATATATTATATTATTGTTATATGCATACTGTTATCTTTATTTTTGCGGTTAAACTTTTATTATTGCAATTTTTCATAGATTATTACCAAATAATATTATTTTAAACTTCTAAACATGTTTAATTGACCAACTAGATACTATAATACCCCTATTAAGACGTAGTCCGCGAATAAACGTCAACTAACAAACTATGATACTAAATAATAAAATATTTTTTGTCATAGAACTTTGGGCAGCGTGTCTGGCTTTTTATAAGTCTATTATTCATTATGTGCTTTAAAAAATTAATTATAATTGACCATCTGCCTATATTGTTTTATGTTACAATAATGAAGCTGAACATTGCGTGATGAAGGCTTGCTCGTCGCGTGTTTTTACACAGTGTTTAAGTTCGTATTGAATTTTACATTTCGTGCTTTTATGGGCTTTTTCGATATTGAAATACCACGATTTAGCACTAGTATGTACAGTATAATGAATGTTATTTACTTTTCTTCTTTGTTTATTTAGTCAAAGTTAATTAAAAAGTATTTGGATTAACTAAATCTATAAGTCTGTTATTTTGGTGTTAATATATATAGGTACGTCCTTAATACATCCAAAACATAACCTAGAAAGCAAAGATAATGTCAACAAATATTAGAAAACCTTGAAACAGCTTCTTGTGACGTGCTAAAAAATTGGGTGTGGGGGTCCACTGGTTTGTAAAAGCATATTGGGCATTTTGACAGCCAAAACAAATTTTCATTCACACACAAACAAGACAATAAACAGCATTTATGACACGAGTAGTCTTCGGTTATGTTTCTATTTTCAATTTTCATTATGGCTTATGAAAAATCGAACGCTATCAATTTTCTCGCATAATATGTTTATTTAGCTTAAAATAATGAAGTAAACATTGATTCTTCTTTCAAAATAAACCTCGTCGCTATTTTTATATCGCTAAGTAATCATTTTTTTTTTTTTTCATTAAAGGTAAGGCATAGAGAAAATGTATATAAAAAGATTATAATGTTTGCACAAGCAAGTTTATAAAAGTATATGACCTTAATTTTAATTTAATTAGTATTGTTAAAAATATAGTTTGTGAACCTCCCAATTTATTTTTATTAGTTCCTCATGACTGCTACTATAAATAGTGTGCATTTATGTATACACAAATATTATTATGGTGGTAATGAAGTTTTAACAAGGGTAAACCGAAATTAATTAGGTTTGTTTTATTTTTTTAGTCATATAGGTACAGTGTCGAAAACGGAAAACATAAGTATCTTAAAAATATACGAAAATAATTTAGGACATTCAATAAGTCTGTAGGATGACACATAGATGGCGTTACTAGAATTTTTTCCATAAGATTTTTATTTAGTACTGACTTTCAAACGATACGTGTATAAATTTGACAGCAATCTGACTATTGATTCGTGAGTTGAATAATAATATCGAGTTTTGTCAAAATTTTGTTTTTTTAATATATAAAATAATAGAGACAAACAAAAAATGAAATAAGTACACAGGAAAAGTGCTTTTTCTTATATAAAACATATAGGTGCTAAATATACAGGATGTCCCGAATTGCATCTACGAAAATTTAACATTGACCAATTGACCAATTTGTTCAATGCGTTAATCAGACCTAAGCTTGAGTATGCTTCCAATATATGGTTTCCCATATATCAAGTACATAATATAAGACAAGTTGAGAGTGTTCAGCGTAGATTTCTCAAGTACTTAGCGTTCAAAATTGATGGGCATTTTCCGTCGCGCGGATATGATCCTTGACAGATTTAACATGAACTCTTTGGCTACACGTAGATTATATTCTGGACAGGTGTTCCTCTTTAAAATAATTAATGGTATGATTGACTGTCCTCAGCTGCTTGAGCGGATTGGTTTCAACATTCCACGGTTTTTTTTGCAGAAACGCTAGGTTATTCCATATCCATACACTTCGTACCAACTATGAGTATAGGGCACCTCTGTTTAGAGCATTACAAGAGTGCAATGCACGAGGGATCAGCAGTGAGGTCGATTACTTTGAGCAAACACTACTTGGGTTTAGGGCCCAGTTGTCTCGCCTCCTATATCGTTCCGAAGATTAGCTTACTGTGAGATCTTATTTATTATATACGCATATTCTTTTCCTAAATTAATTTCGATGTCATTAGTTTTAACTCAATAATGTTTATGTTTGCTGTCTTAGTATTGGTAACAATTTTTAGTGTTATTATTTCTTAGATAATGTAAAGTAATTACCTATATATGTACAATAATTTTTAAGAGTTTGCCTTGTAATTGGGTGTTAAACCTGTTAGGCAAGAAATGAATAAATAAATAAATAAATAAACATGATGTAGAACTTTCAAAAATATGAAAAAAATATATGTGTCGGAAAAATATTGGCTTTCAAGTTTCAGAGTACCTTTTTATGAGAAAACGATGGTAGTTTAATATTTTTTGTTAAGACTTACAAAACTGTGCTCTAGTAACACAATGCATACATGAATCTGTTTTCATAATACTTATTTGTTGTGTTTTCGAGCGATCTGGCCCCAAAATGAGAAAACTGTCAAAACTCAATATTTTTAAATAGAAACCCAAATATTTTAGTTAAAATACAATTTTTTTTTCAAAATTAAACACCTAGTTCGATCTTGTCTGTGACACTTCATAATTTAACCCTATACTCTCCGAGACCGAGACCACTCGAGACGAAACCCACTTTAAGTGGCGGCATCCCTATGTGTGTTTTAGTCCCTGGTGTTATTTAAATGTTCAATAAGTGTTCTCGATTCTTGAAGTATTTTGAAACTAAACTCCAATCCATGGATTGAATGAACCAATTTCATCCACAACTAAGAAAGCTTGAATGGGCAAATCCAGATTCAAAATGATGATTGTCTTTTCCTTATTAATTAGCTCAAGACTTTTACCTGTTTTTTCCAATTCTAAATCTACCTTAAAGGAATACAATTTCTGCAATAACTTGTTGTGAAATTGACGTTTTTGTTTGCTTTGTCTGTAACATTGCCCCAGTGTACGTATGAACTACTTCACATTATTTTGATTCACTGAACCACGTGAACCCATTGATCCTTCGCCTCGAGAATACAATTCTTTTCTTGCCTCGTATACAATTATAATAAAACAGTAATGAAGTGATTAGTAAGGTCGGATTATTGAATTTCGTGTATACATAATGAAGGTTATACATATTTAATAGGTAGTTATATAGAAAGATTGTGAGTAGGTATAGAAGCATAGCGCAATATAATAATAATAATAATATATCCTCGTGACAACTACATCGAAATTTTGACCTTAATTACCTTGATTTTATGTTTTTCTCTTAAAACAAAGAATGGAAGTTTCAAATAATTCGGTGCAACTCCAATAAAGCCATCTCAAACTTCTCTGTGGAACTTCGCCCAAGGCGAACTAGCAGCGTTCTGAATAATGTTCTAGAATAATTTGCTTAAGTGAGTAATCGATTATTTAGTTGACGCGTGTTAACTATATTAAAGTAATTTTAATTATCGATATTCAGTTAGCAAGTTGAGTACACAACATACTTCTATTGAATAATAATTCAAATCGTTTTATTACACTTCCTTAAATTTATCAATGTGTTCGTCTATTTTCAAGAATACTTGAATTTTTGAAGTTATGTAGTGGGAGACTTATCTGAACGTGCTTAGGAAATAAACGTTCCTAACGATGAAATAAAGTTAATAAAAGGTACCTACGCGCGATAAAATGAGGTGAATAAAATCAATTGTATATTGGCATAAAAGGAATGCAACGATTATCTCTCGTTTTAGAATTTTAACTACAGAATTTCAACAATTACATTCCGAGATTAATGAAAAATAAGACCGTCAGATTTTTTTGATGAAATTCAATTGCAAATTCGGCGTTGCTTTCTTTATCTCGCTAGAAAGTATGTTTATTTGGCTTTTTATCAGCTTATGACGTGACAATCACATCTCATATATTAGGTTCTGCTCTAAATCACACTGGAAGTTGTCCTCGTGTCGATAATCATAATTTCATAATATGCTGTTTACATCACTTAGGTCAACCATTTTATAATAATTTTTCAGTTTCATTCAGTCGGTCTTGAGGTCACCAAATACGTAATGTCATGTGTGTTGCAAGAAAATAGGCTTCAGATATGTTAACTACTATAAAACGCTAGCTATCTTATTGCCTGACACCCTTGATATATGGCCTGATATTTTGTCCTCTCCCTGAGAAATAATTTGAGCCTAGTTGAATACTATAAATTTGAAGTTATTGCGTGACAATATATTTATTTCTATCGCAATCCTATGTGTTCATTTAAATTATTAAAATGGATACATTTCATTTGCGCTTGTCTGGACATTTTTTAAATATTTTTGAACATCCATCATCTCCTAGCATGCTGTGGCGACCATGATTCTTGCGCCACATTGTATATATTGTATTTTGTTCTGTAGATACTGTGGCAACCTTTTTATTGTGTCACACTGTATATATGTATTTTTAAATTTAGTTATTTCTTTGTAAAAATTTAGTATAGTAGTTGTAAATAATATTTTCTAATTTGCACCAAATGTTGAAACATCTGGCACGAATATTTCTACTTTCTTTTTAATGTTTTTCATTTTCGGGAACAAAAGAAATCCCTAGTCAGTACCTAGAAAAAGCGGTGGTTATTGTTAAAGCCACGTACCGACCAGATGTGGTACTCTCTTCACAGAGATGCTTTTTCTATAATTTTACACCAGTCAGTCTTCAACATCAAAACCGTCAACATCTTTCTCGTACCAAAACTCTCTCTCCAGATTTTAACAACCTAACTCTCAAATACACTCTTTTCCGTTTTAATAAATATTCAATTTTGTACATACCGTTAATAGTTATTTATGTAATAAGTGTGCGAAGGATAATTTCGCGCATTGAGACAGAAATTTATTTTGACGATGCGCAGCTGAGTCAAAATATCTGTTGAATGCGCGAAATTTCTTCGCACACATATTACATACAACATTTTTTCTACAACTGCAGATATTTCGTTTCATCCATAATTACTATTCTAAGGAATACTCATATTATTTATAGTAATTATAAATATACCTTATACCTTGTATATTTCGTTACTATGAAAAATAGAATATACCCACATACGCTTTTTTAATTTTGACAAAAAGGTGACAACTAGTTTTTATTGTAATTTCTAATAATTAAATATTAAGTATGTAGAATAGGGAAAATGGAGCTATAAGCAGTGACCAAGAGGCACTATGAAAGGACATACAGTCAATTCAGAGAGTGCTGTAAAACTAAAAATTTGAAAAAGTGAGTGAAAATGTTCGGTTAGGATATTTGTACCATTAACGTGAATATTGTGAAGAATATTTAATACCTACTTAATTAAGAATGTTTTAATCAATTTATGTTTTTCATATATTATTAGTACCTACAATAAAGTTGAATTCTACGTACTTAGATCGTGTTAAAGTTAGTGCACGCAGTATTTCGCAAACGCCAGTGCGCGAAGAAAATACTTCGCACATCGGCGTTTGCGAAATATCATTTGTCACATTAAAAGTGGTGAAAAAATGTCACTCTTTTTTGACAGTTGTAGAAAAACAGTATTTTAATTATTACAACCATACTACCCAAATTACCAAAATGCTGAATCAAAGGCTGACCGATTACGCTATTTTTAAAAGCTTGTATCAGTGTTTTCTTTCTTTTCTTATTAATCCAATCCACAAAAGTCAATATAGTTTTTGACAAATGCTTTTCTAAAATCAATGTATTATTTTTCTAGCGCTTCTCTTTTGAACTAAAATTACGACAATTTGCCCATAGTCACCCTGTATATTGAGGGGTGTGCCTTGTACAATTTTTATAGATGACAAAGCACAAATAATGTAAAAACATAAGATGTGTCCGCAAATGACCTTGAAGAGGGCCAGTTGAATTGACTTTTCTGGCAATATTTAAGCACCAAAACGAAATTTTGTATATACCAAGGTATGACTTTCATAATGATATCTTGAACAGTTTTGGACCCAATAAAGCCACACAAGGCAGACGACAATCCTGCTTTGTGGGTTAATATTTCATGAAGTATAGGTACTGAATAAAAATGTATTTAATTAACTTTGTTTATTTTGATTACCCACGCTCTACATACATAAAACCTGATCAAGCTGTTCTATTTTAAAGGTACGATTAAAATAAATTGTATTTAAATAATTTAAAAATTTACTCGATAGTTGTTGATGTGATGAAATTGACGTGTTCGATGAATTTTGAGAAATTGTTTTGTGTATCTACAACAGACATTACACGTTATTTTTGTTTTGCATCCACGATTTCCCTGATGCTGGCAGTCTCACCTAATTTATGAGATTCGCGATAATCAGACGCATGAACATTTCCGTAGAAACATTAAACAAACTGATACACACCAAAATAACAAACAATTTTTTTCTTATTTTAGTACCTGTTATGTATTTGCTTAAATCGCAAAATGGTTATCTCGTCATTTAATAAAATCTTGTAAACTGTGATTTTTTGAACACTTCGAATGGTTGATGTTGTTGGGTTGTGCTCAATTTTATTGTATAACATCATAGTCTTGTCTCGTCTTCATTTATAAAGTCACCATTTATTCACTAAATCTATAATACTTGGATGATTTTATTAATGAATAACTGAAAAATATGGTGAAAACAAAATTAAAATATCTCAAGAAATAACAAAGTTATGGGGAAGTTGTCTTTCGCCTAAATAATTTTTTTACGCCGCCTTAGGACATGTGATGTCACATATCCGTACTGCAGCTGAGCGGCCGTCTTCGCGTCGGATGCAGAAGTATACGGATATATGGTGTCACAAGCTAGTGTAGGCCGGAATCATTCCGCTATATGAGATGCTTATTTCAATATTTTATATATCAGTTAATTATTGACGGATTTCAAAAAATTTTAGACCAATCCATTGGATTTTATCTATATTTTGTATATCTAAATATAACCAAAAATATTATCAACACTATGAAGTTTCTCCATTCACACAACGTTATTATTATATCATTACGGCAATTCAACCACGTTTTGCATTCAAAAGCGTGTCTAAATCTAAAAATTTATCTGACAGATGTATTTTGATTTCAGATGCACCAAACGAGAGCTTGTACATGATCGGTGGAGTTTGTGTGGCTATGCTATTGGTGGGACTCATCATAGTTCTTCTGGCAATAACTATAAGGTATTGAATCGAATGATTCTTTCATTAATTTCTTAAATTATATTGTCACCTGATTGAATTGTCAGTCGTATTCAGCGTTATCCTTCTACAAATCAAGTCAGCTCGGTTTTATTTTTGTTGTAAAATTAACGAAGAACTGTCAAAATTATGATTTGCGGTTAATTCGTTAAATTTTAACTGTCAATTAAATTTGTGAAAAGTACGTGAGTGAAAATCGCTGATATTGGTGGTAAGGCATAACGTCTATTGAATAAAAAAAAGGCACAAGGTTCTCCTAAACAATTAAAAGAAGGTCAGTCAAAATTCGGCAGGGACCGACCTCCTTATTATTTTTCAATAACGAATAACGCACTAATCCATTGACTTGTTTCGGTTGATTTCCCATAAAAGTTTTCAATTTTTTAGGAAATTTTGCCTGCAGCCTGTTAGAGTGTTTTACAAACTTTTGTATAGAAGAAAAACCACTGAATAATAATACGGGCATGTAGGTCAGTATCATGAAATTCAGTATTTTAAATAAACCACTCTGTATCTTTTAATTGAAAAAAATATAGGCGTACTAGTTATTATTATTTTTTTGTTTAGGTTAAAACAAATATCACTATGCATTCGTCAAATTGAACCTAAATGTTCATTCTAAACATCCTCTTTCCCACAGAATTTATCTAGAATGTCAAATATTATATTTCGCATTGCAGCTATGTCATAGTAATTAATATTAATTGACCACAACGCTTATATATAATATTTGCGTATTTCGTATAAACTCTATAAACCGCCCAATATTTTCCAATGATCATTTTCAACACAATTCTTGCGAATACTGGTTATCATCAGTTTTAATAATGAAATGTTACATTCCCGTTGTTAATTAGTATCGTTAAAACAATTTGATGACAGGATATCTAGCAGAACTCAACATTTATACAGTGTGTTTCAAAGATAAAAACGTTGCCATTGGATCGTCAGTAAAACTAACTTGTCCTCGATTGAATTCTCCATATCAACGAGAATTTGGCGACTGATAAGGCACTTCATTTCTCAAGTTAAGATTCTGAACATTATGAAATTTCGAATACATTCTAGACGTAAGATATATTATTAGATTACAATTTTCTCCTGTGTAAGTATAGCAAATACACATGTGTTGAAATTTTTATATTCTAATTGTAATTTATCACGAAATTTACGTAGGCACTTATAAATTGTATATTTACGAACCCGTTCTTAGTCATTTGATTTTTCTAATTTGTTTCAACATATCAATAAGTACGCAATAAACATATGTTTTGCCGGCTGCGCTTATTGTTTGTATGGGAACAGTTATAGATCGGAATATGTTAGTTTTAAATTAAACGAACCCCATTTGGTTAATTAATGTTCTGTATTATGAATTGCATATTGTTTTCATGCGCGTAAATAGGAATTTTACAAAAATAACATTATTAAATAATAAACAGGCTACTACAAACTTGCGAAATGTTTTTATTTAAAGTTATATAAAATCAAATAGGGATGATAACATCGTATGTCGTACACACACTAACAAAAATGTGATATAAGGTGTTTCTAAAATAGGTGGTCAAAATTTGTGAGCGCATTGGGGACGTCTAATCATGAAAAAAACCTAAATTGTATTTTTTCGAAAAATCCTTATTTACAAAGATACAGGGTGTTAAAGATGACTGCCTGAGGACGATTTTTTTGAAATATTTTCGAAACGAGTAAAGATGAATTAATCGAATGTAGCGTATTTATTCAGCTAGTTAATTGTCGTAAACTGACATGAAATTGAATAAAATAGGATGGCCATAGGCGGGTAAATGGGGGGGACCCTTGCCTTAATTATAACCTAACTAAGTTTTCTACATAAAAAAGGCATACTTGTTTTTTCTCGAAAAACTTAAGGAAATTTTATATTATATCTTGTCGGGAAAGTTTTGGGGCGACTCAACCGATTTTTTAAAAAAATATCAGTCACGCTGTCGGTCTATATCAGTCTGTATACACGATAATTAAAAAACTATTTAATGAAAATCATTATTTGGTACAAAAATACTGTTGGATATGGCGAGGAACGGATCAGATTTTGGAACTAATAGGGCGTAGTAAAAGGATATAAAAAAGGGTCAAAGTTGAAAAAAATCATATTTTTTACTAATCTAAATGGGAAAATGTCGTGATTTTCTTTTTGTCAATAGATTTTGGCCTAGAAAAGACTGCGATGTATAATTTATTTATACATGGCGTGCGAATTTGATTTGTAAAAGAGACCAAAATCTAAATATATGTATAAAATAAAATTACATTCCGTTCCTGTATAGAATTTGGCTGTAATAATATTGGGTCTGCCAGATAACTTTTTTTTTTTGAAAATGCTATAAAAGAAAAACTGCTGAATATTTTCTCAAATTTCTTTTTTTATTTGAAAGTACAATCCTTCCGGTTAATAATGACAAATAATTTCATTCAAATGGCTGCCTCGGCTGGCCATGCAGTAGCCTACACGATCGGTCCAATTTTTAAGCACATTATCGATTGTGTGCAGCTGTATTTCACCAATGGCTTCACGAATATTGTCCTTTAAAGCGTCAATTGTCTCTGGGTTGTCGGCGTAACACTTATCTTTGACGGCACCCCACAAATAATAGTCCAACGGTGTCAAATCGCAGCTCCGAGGTGGCCAAACAACATCAGCTCTGCGGCTGATAATGCGATCTTCAAAAACAGGGCGCAAAACATCGAGTGTAGCTTCGGCTGTGTGGCACGTACCGCCGTCCTATTGAAACCAAATGTTGCCAATATCCTCCTCTTCAATTTTTGTGAACAAAAATTCGTTCAACATGGCCCGATAACGATCGCCATTTACTGTAACGGCCACTCCTTGCTCATTTTCGAAGAAAAATGGCCCAATTATGCCTCCGGACCAAAATCCGCACCAAACAGTGACTCGTTTTGGGTGCATCGGCTTTTCAATTTATGCGTGCGGGCTTTCGGTGCCCCAAATGCGACAATTTTGCTTGTTTACATACCCGCCAAGATCAAAATGAGCTTCATCTGCAAAAGATGATTTTTTTTGGCAAAATCGGCATCTTCTGTAAGTCGATCGCAGGCCCACTGAGCGAAGCGAAAATGCATTGAATGGTTGAATGGTCAGTTGGCTTCAACTTGGACTTTGTATGGCGTCATACCAAGGTCTTTATGCAAAATTCGTCTCAATGATGTCTCCGAAATGTTCAATTGTTGAGACCGACGGTGAATTGATGTTGATGGCGCTTCACGCACACTTTCTGCCACAGCAGCAATATTCTCGGGTCTACGCACTGTTTTTGGCTTTTCACGCTTTGGTTTATCGATGAGGATGCCAGTTTCTTTCACTTTTTTCACGAGATAACGAACATACGGAGCTGACGGTGCTTCTCTTCTTCCAAAATCCGTACGCAATTTTCGCACACATTCTGCAACATTACCATGATCTTCAAAGTAATGTCGCAATATTTCCCAGCGTTGTTCAAGCGTATACAGAACCATATTCGTTCAGCGGAAGGATAAAACTAATTATCTGTCAAATCAGACATGAGCTAAGTGTTACCCTTCACGAAATAAGCACTAGTTGAAAAAAAAACGTTAGATGGCGGACCCGATATCGGAGATAAAATTGAGACTCAAAACTTTAAAAAACTCATACTTATTGAACTAAATAGGAAATTAAGTAATGTTCGATTTCCCAAAAGTGTTGGGTGGTGTTGGTTTGATCGAAAAGCTAGCCGTGGACAAAAATTGATCGATCTCTTCTCTGGTCTGGACTTTTTAGGCTCGTAACCAACCGAATTCCTTCTTAAAAAATCAATAACTTTTGGGAATATGTCCATTTGAATATTTTCTTTAACAGGACACACAGGAGGTAAATCCAACACGATTTCTTTGGCCTTTTTAGCAATATATTCGGGGTTTTGAAACATTTTAAAATATATGTGACATGCGACAAAATTATCAAATAAACAAACTTGTTGCTATGATCCCATTATGATGTCAAAAATTATGAAAAATTTGCTAATTTAAGAGTCCTGAAGAATTGTAAAAAGCCCATAACCAAAATTTGGGAGCGTATGATTTCGGGACTCTGCTATTCGTCCTGAACTGCAGTTTTGGGGTTTGGATGGATGGGGTTAGAAGTCTTATTTTAAATTGTGAAAAGAGAAAACACAATAGAAATTACACCTAAAATAAAGTAAAAAAATAAAATAATTTGAAAGAATTTTGCATAATATATAGAAAATAATTTTGAATACGTATTAAACACCTTTGTGTAAGATTTATTTTATTGACAATAATTGGCCAGTTTATCCTTCCTTGTTCCTCAAATGTATAGGTGTAAGAAAAATTAATAAAAAAAAACTTAATTTGTATTAAAGATCTTTTTACTACAAATGTATAAACGTATATTTTACATACGCTCAATAATGATATATGAAATGCACTTCAAGGTAAAATCCATCAAGTGTTTTTATGATTTTTTTCTCGTTATTATTATCTGATCGCTAATGAATGTCAATTATAAATATCACATATTGTTAAATTGTGTCATGTAAATTATCCACATATGTACCACAAAACGTATAATTACTCCAGGAACTCTACAATTTATTTTGAATCTGGTGCTTTCATGATTAGTAAGTAATTTTGAAGTTTTAGCATAGAACAACGTATTAGTAGTTGAGCTAAGTACGTATAGTCACCGAACTGAGGTACAGTTTAAGGGCAAAAAAAAAAACGTGCACGTCTACCGACTGAGAATTTCAAAATTATTTAAATATTTTAAGTAAGCTAGTAAAATAGTTTATTCAAAATAAATAATACTATTTTGGCATTTAGGAACCAAAGCTTTGTTCTAATATGAAAATTAGTGTTGTGGTTCACAATCTTACCTTTAGTACCCCCCAATTTTTGTTTTTTTAATTAAGTCAAATATCTCTTTACCGATTTCTTTGAAATTTGGCAACGTTGTTGCTAGAAATAGGGAGCTTATATGGTCCTGACTAGCTCAAAATTATTAAGTCCAGTGGCGTTAGGGGGCAACTTAATAAAAATTATTGACAAAAAAAAATGTATGTCGCTGACTGTAATTTAATTTCGATATTGTCTTTATCTTTTTTTAATAAAATATTTCCGCGTCTTTTTGAAAAACCCTGTATATTGGGGGACTTTTAGCCAGTGCACTCAGAGATCCTTCACTAGTTTCGTATGACCTTCTAGATCAGCGAACATGATTATGAACCTTTTGGTTTTGGTTGTATATTTTGCAGCAATTCTTTATAATATTAATATATTTATTTAAAAAAAGAGAAAGTAATAACTTATTGACTTACATTTCATCCAGAGAAAGTTTTTTTTCTGTTACTTATAATCTTTATCGAAAATTTACTTTATTAGTATATTTAGCAAACATTTTACTCAAAGTTATAATAGATCTTTGATTTTACCCGAAACAAAACAATAATTATTAGTACATTATGTAATGTAATAGGATGGATATACACTGTGTTTCAAAATGATTGTAAAACATCGTATTAATTAATTATTTATTAGTACTGTATTTTTATTATTAAAGAGTGGGGCTAGTTTCGGCTTAAGCCATCATCATTTTAAAATATAAAAAAATAACATAAATTGGATTACAATGTTCAAGAAAATTTCTCAGATCAGTGTCGTACAATATAAAAAATATAAACAGTGAATATCATTTACTAAAAAGGTAATCACAATACCGTACTCGGATATTTGCAAGCATATCCTCAAGCTTCAATATACGAAGGAGTCTTTGGAATTGGGATTGTCTTACTTTAAAATAGAAACCATTTTACACCGTCATAAGGTCCTGCTTTTTCATTCATAAGGAATGGGGCAGCACCACACAATACAAGAACTGATTGATTGCCATTGGTGGGGAAATTGAGGACCATTTCTATGGCCTTCAAGATCGCAAACCTTTAGGTGTTTATACTTGGAGTAGGGTTAACATTTCGGTCTATTCTACACAAGTTCGCATTATAGATGACCATTTTTTCGACAATTATTGTTGAATGCGACATTTAGAAATCGCCTACGCAAATATGGTACAAAATGGGACATTAGGAGTTGGCCTGGGCATCCGGCTGGAGTAGTTAGCAAAATACAAATATTCTCGTAAACTACGGCGCCAGTACTTAATTATTATCAGAAAAGTTGTTATATAATGTCGATATGTTCAAGTTGACAAATTTCTAATGCCTACGTAAATCACTTACCTACATTATGAGTCATTTTTATTGGGAATACAAATCATCTACAATAAATTGTTTATCTGATTAATTTACTATTGATATATAGTAATTAGTTATTTTTGTTGCTTGAGAATTAACACGAAATCGAGAAACAATTACCATAAGTAAGGATTTCCAATAATACAGTACTTGTGTATATTAAATGTTTACGTACCTATATAAAAAAATCCCAAGGAACATTAGGTTTTATGTATCATTATCATTATTGGTATTCGATACCACAACTAATTGCTATAAATAAGAAAAAAAACGTAATTACGTTATAAACGACAAAAATACTGGAAATTCAAAGATTTAAGTAAAAAAAATGTTTGGAAAACACATTTAATATTTCTCAAAAAAAAAAGAAAAACAAATGTTTGAGAGATTTATCTTAATTAAAATACCGAAGGTCATAAATGCAACAACAATCGACAAACAAAATGTTTGTTTTTTTTCTGTAGCTATAGTACATATTATATTTTTGTAAGGTGAAATAGATTGAAACGGATCTATTGTGGCCGATGCCTATCCATATTTATCATATAAATATACAATATTATATACAGGGTGGCCCGTTAGTGTGTGGGCGGATGATATCTCAAGATCTATAAGCGATAGACAAATATATATACGAATTGCTTGTTACATAAATCAATACTTTTTAGGTTAATATCTCTTGAAGTAATCCATAACGAAGAGAGTGGGATATCTTCAACTTAAAGGAAAGACGTCAACTCCACAAAGTAATTTATATATATATACGTTCAAACTTTGGAGGATTGGAACATTTGTATATTCTAAAAAGTTAAATTTAAGTTAATAGTTCTCAATATTTTTATCCATATACTTAACATGATGATAATCATGTACTTACCCACTGAAGAGTATTATGTATGCTCAGTCAACAAAAAAACTGCTGTCGTTGTGTCTCAGATATACGCATGAATCTTTGTTGATTTATACAGATATTATTGCCTGTGTGTATCATTTTAAAAATGTGTAATAGATCCAAATGGGAAGGTGCGAATAAATTTCCAGTTAAATGTTTAAATAAAAACTGACTCTGTTCCGTATAGGCGATAATAATAATAATAATTATAAAATCAAACAAATTTAATTGATTAAACAAAAATATGTAATTTGCTAACGTCAGTTATTTCGCCTATACTGATAGGTTAAACTTATTCACTCATACTTTTACAGTATAGTTTGGGATTTATTTTAACTTATTATATATTTTTAACAAATTAAATTAATAATAAAAAGTATAAATTGAATCTATTTGCTTACATAATGGGATTTCGGTGGTCAGACATTGCTCGTTAAGTCCTCCATTTTGTTGTTGTAAAATTATTAATTAAATTTCTGCCTTTTTTTTTATTGTAAATTGAACAAAGATTCTAGAATAATTTTTTTTCTTCTAAAACCATCAGTGGCATACCATATTTTTAATTAAAATTTTGCGGAAATGTGTCCGAACGCAAATAATCATTTTTGCGTAAAAAGGTGGATCCAAACTTGAAATATCTAAAGGAGCTTTAAAAATATTATTAAATTTAAAATTTTTAATAAAAATTTAAACACCCTGTACCTTTGTAACGAAGCTTTTTTTAAATATAGTTTATAATACAAACCGATATTATTTTGTGGTTCTCTGTCTGTCGGCTTTCGAAACTGTATACAAAATTAACCTATTCATGGGTCAGTGTAAAGGTTCGTAATCTTAGGAGCCCGAGTCAACTCAAAATTGGCAATAATTCAGTGACGCATCACGAGATTCTTCGTAGAATGCGTGACAAAAACTCTGATTTATAATGTACTGCTTCATCTACATAACGTGTGTTGGATGAATGAGTTGTTTTGGCAAATATTTGAACATTAAAAATCATTGATTTACAATTATTAAAATAGGTACACATTATAAAATGATACACACATGTGATGGCGCGCGTTATCACATGCACCTTATCTAAACGTTCGGGAAAATATCAAATCCGGATATACAACAGGCTAGGATGATCCAAGAATATCCTATATATAAACTGTTAAATTTCCAGGATTATAAATACCATAACATCCAGTGATAAGGATGTTTAGTTTATAAAATGTTGTTCAATTATTCACAACAGAAACTAGATAGCAAATCGTAGTCTTGGGAAACAAAATTATTAAAAAGTATTTGCCTTATATTCAGCTGTTAAATATTACCTATACGAGAGATAAGTTTTACAAAGATGGTGTTTTATAGGTTTTATGTCTACTACTACTATCACAGGTAAGCTTGATTTCGTATTAGTTAATTAGGTAGTGATTTAATGACAGATGGGCAATTGTGTTTTGGGTTATTTTCGAGTTAATTTTACTTTTAGTGAAAAGAAAATAATAAAGTGAATTGAGATTTTTTCGATGTGTGAAGGAAAATATATTGAGACTGCAGAAGTGCCGCCAACAAGGTGGTCAACATTTTGAGCATTTGTTAAAATAAAATCTCTAACACTTGATTGTTTATAATTTAGTTCGTGTGTGTGGAATTTTCGTATTTAATAAGCGAAGATTGTATTCTATTTAAAATTTTAAAAAATGTTCCTCCCACACACTAATGTGCCACCCTGTATATCATGTCGAATTTATTTTATTTATTTATTTCTTAGTAGCACCGAATGATAACAGTACAACATGTTACATTATGGGATTGTCAAACATAGTAACTAATAGATACATATTAATCCGTTGTATAGTTCAAAAATTCATGCACAGAATAAAACCATTTATCCACAAAATAATTTCTCAACTCCAGCTTAAATCTCCTAAATGTTAGGTTTTTAAATTTGTTAATTTTCAGAATCTTATTATAACACTTTACGCCAATATAGTTAGGATTTTTCTGACCAATACTTAGTCTAGAAAATGGCAAAACCACGTTATTTTTGTTTCTAGTGCCACAAATGTGAACATCTTCTCTTTTAAGCAACGATTCACTTTGTTTTTTGATATGAACTATGAGTGCGTACATGTAGAGGCAAGGAAAAGTCATTATTTTTGATGCTGTCTGAGGAATTTTTTGTATTGCTCTTATAACCTTTTTTTAGGCCCTGAATACTAATTGAAATTGCAACGGAAAAATTTTAGGGGATTTAGTAGTTTGATTCCCACCAGAGCAGGCAATCAAATGGATTACTTCAGAAAATAAACCCCACCAGCATGTATATATCTATATTTCATTTTCAAACTTTTTGTCCATATATTTAGTTAGTTTTGTAGGCTTTATATTGCATGTACTACCTTCAGAATGTACCTATTTGATTTTAAATTATTTTCTCATTAAAGATGTTTAAACAATGTTTTTGAATAGAATAGTGTTGTTTACATTTTTTGCCCCATATTATTATTTTTATTGTTGGAAAACTAAACCCGTACTAGTAACTACAACAAGATGCCTAAATGGGGGTTTTAAATGGTTTGATTGATTATAACCCTCCTCCAATTTCTCCTATTTGTATATAATATTTTCAAAACAAGTTCGATATTTGCGGAAAAATAGCATTATGGTCAATTTTAAAAATTGGCATATCATATTTGTATACATTAACATATCAATGCATTCATGAATTTTTGTTTGGCCAATATTATAATACCATAATGGTTGACTTGTGTGAACCATTTACTTGGTTAGTTCATCATTTATTTTCACTATAAATTATCACATATCTTTGTACACCAAGATTTTGCGAATTGATACAATTTGCAAACATACGGGGTCTCTAAAAATAAAATGTAGAATTGGTTTATAAAATTAGCTGCTAGTCTGAATCCCAATCCCCAACCATAATGTTGACGGATCAACATTATGGTTTTAAGAATGTTTTGGTCGATTCGAGCTTATATATGAAACTGATCACTATCTTGCCCTAATTTAAAAAAAAAAAAAAAGTAGGTAGCATTAACCAAAATCTTTTAGCATATCTAAGTATCAAAATATCTGCGTTTATTTACCATGCGATTAATATTTTTATTAAAACAGTTCTGTTTGTTAGTAATTTAGTGCTATGTGTGTCAAAGTCGCGATTGCTTTGAAAGCGCCGTAAGTTGTAGTTCTAATCGATTTAAAAAAAAAAGACAGACGCTTTTGAAACGCATTGCAATCAACAACTCGAAACAAAAGATGTTATACAACTTTCCATCATAAATATGTTTGATTATTAGTTAGTTATGCTTTAGAGCTTAATCCAACTATTTATTTTCATACAGTCCACTAAAACCTACACAGTATATTATGAGAAAAGTTTGACTCTATGACTTTTACAGTTTTATTTGACTAGACCCCGTAGAACCTATAGCTAAACAGTACGGCAAATACACTGAATGTAATATAAATACAAGAAACTGATCGGAAATGCCTCAGTAGTCTTTTATTCATATCATCATTTTGTTTGATTGTAACCGATTGAACAAAAACAATAATGGTTAGTGCAAAATATCAAACACTACGCAAGCTATTTACAAATTTGTGCGTAGAAGCATTACTTAAAGGAAAAATCCATCGGTATGTAGAGCTTATTTTTTACCGATTTAAATCAAATATTACTTACCTATTCGATAAATATTTCTGGAAACTGTTCGGAAAATATTTTCAAATTCGTACGCGCGTGCAAATCTGTTATCAAACAATTTGATCAATATTTATATTAAACTTATGATGAATGTTTTGTTTTAAACGCTAATTTGTTTTTAATTAAATATTACATTTTTTTGTGTTTCTGGAATTCATCGAACCTTTGTTTACAAAGGTGATAATCTATACCTTTTACACCAATCTTATGCAGACGAACAAAGCGGTAAATGTTCTTCATTTAATTTTTTTTGATCAAATTTAATTATAATCACCGATGAAAAATTCGTAGCAAATACAGGGTGCTTCAAAAAAGACTGACATAGGTATCCAAGTTCTGTTTTTTTAATAGAATACGTAGCTAAGATTTAGAACCCTTATCAGAGTCCTACAGAGCTGTATAACGCTAATTAGTGACATAATGTTGAGAGTGTTAGAAACATTTTATACAAGACATTCTATAAGTTTTGTAAGAGTGCAACAGCGGATTGCAGATGCGAGGATACGAATAGTGCCCTCACAAAACATGTATGTTTTGTGAGTGCCCTTACATCGCAAGGAACGCTACTAAGAATTCCAGGAAACATTATTACCCCGAAAACACAATAAGTGAGTAAAATCCCCGCTGGGCCGCTAGATGGCGCCTAGCATATTGTAGTATTGAGTCCACTTACACACACACCATCACATGTTAGAAATACGCTTCCTGCCTAATAACGTAACCAGAGAGAATACCAGAAAGGAAAGCCTGCGAAATCCCTTTGAAGTTGTCTGGTGACCTTCATTTACAAAATGCGTGGGTGCTAGTGGTATCACAACGTCGAACACCTGCTAGTTGCACCAGGGGCGTAGTATTTTTAATTTTATATGATAAATTAACATAAGCCTAATTACGTATAGAGATCCTGCATTGAACTACAAGCAGAGCAAAATTTGGATGAATTTGATCAATGTTTACTTTGTGCTGACAATATGTTGATGTTTTGTATTTTGTATAATTTGCAAATATACTAGTATTATGATATAACCATAATTTAGAATATTTCAAAAACGGTTAGAATTTGGACATTATTAATGAAATGTGTCTAGAATTTTATGTAGAATGCAATAATGAAATAATATATGGTGCCCTATTTGAAATAAGCAAGACGTTAATTTAGATATGTTTTAATTTTTTTTTATTTTATGTTCATGTTTTTTATTTAAAATTGACGGAAACCAAATCCAAATCTCACAGTCTTTTATTTTCTTGCGACCGGTTTCGACTTTTACATAGGTCTTCTTCAGGCACAAGAAAAACAATTGTGCAACAAGAAAGAAGAACTAGCACAGAGAATTACAGACATCTGCAAAGATAATACTTACAGACAACTTTTTTTTTTTTTTTTGATATCGGCCAAGGCAGAGAAATCATCATGACACCTAGGGAGTTCCTTACCACTTCCCTAGGTAGTGTGGGACTCTAACCCTAACTAAAACTCTGCCTTATCTTTGTAGTATGGCTCGGGAACCCTCCCTTTTCCATGTCCTCGCTTGATTGTCCTCTGTTGCTGTTGTCTTCTGATGTTGATTGTCGTCTGTTGCTGTTGTCCTCTGTTAGTGGTGCCTAGAACACTCTGAAACATACCTTTAGATTACATACCTTTAGATTACATTAGATTAGATTACAGACAACTTCTGAAAGACTGTACTTTTTCTACTTTGTTTTTTGTTTATACAACAGTTTTTAATGTATATGTGTGATGTGATTATTGTTTGTCTAGCTGAAGTCTGTAAGTATTAATTTTGCAAATGTTTGTTATTCTCTGTGATAGTCTTTTTTCTTGTTGCACAATTGTTTTTATAGTATTCATAGCTTTCTCCGATCTCAAGAAAATAAAAATGGCTGTGAGATTTGGATTTTGTGCAATTAAATTCTTATATTTTCGGTTTTTCTCTCGGTTTATTTTAAAAATCTTTCATCCAGTCCAAGGCTGAAAATCACCATATTTATAACGAATTTTATTCATCTATTGAACATCAAACAAATCGTTTAAAAAAATCAAAGCAGACATATGAAATGAAATAAAAAACAATAAAGCAGAAATATGGGAACTGGTGTCCTTTTAATATATATCACCTATTAAACATTTGGCATGATATCGAGACAGGGGGACATGTTGATTTATGCGTCCCGACTGTGTTTTTGTTTTTCCAATAGTATTTTTTCTACAATGTGTGAATATATTCCCATATTATTATTATTTTTGCTATACTACGCACCTTATGCAATTTTGCCGTGTTTGCCAAAAGGCTGAAAATGTTATTTTTGTCACAAATGCGACGGCGAGGCCTTTGTTTGGGTGGGTCTATTTTTTGCCAAAAAGAATAATATACATATGCCGCATAGGAATGTGATCTAGGTGCTATTTTTGACATCTCACGTTTTATTATTTTCCGTTGTGCTTGGACTGTTTTTTTTTATTCTGATCTTGGCCTTTAACATTTGGAAAAAATTAACACATGTTTGTGAGTCAATAATAAAAAATTAAATACAGGATGGAAAAAATGTTCGGCTAGTTTGCTATCAGTTTCATTTAAAAAAATTTTACCAGGGGTTTTGAGTAATTTATAATAAACGTTAAAATAACTAAGCATATCTACAGTGTATATCTTCAACTGTTTTTGGATAAATAATTTGTTTTGGCTATTCGCAGAATGCATAGACCAAAATCTCGGTTCCACAATTTAGAATTGAAATAAAGTCTAAAATGAATTACTACAACCTGAGACTTATACATGTTGTTCCTATTTTTAAGAATATATTAAAATGTCGTCTAGGTAGCAAATTCATAATTACTACTACTACTAATATACAGGGTGTTCTAATTAATTCTTAAAAAAAAATGTTAATCAAGAATTTGAATCAGTCCAGGAGGTGATTTTGCATGAAAAAATACTGACAGTTTGCTATATAAACATGGCCATTTTGAACATTTTTTGTTGTAGTTTATTTAAATTAATAAAAATTCAAAATACGCCTTAAGATGTTTTATATTTTTGCATAAAAATGGCACCTACTGCGAGAAAAAAGGTGACAGAGCTTTATATCACAAATTGTACGAGGATTTCAAAAATAATTTTTATATTGAAATATCTCAGTTGCCTACCAATTTTTTCGTTAAAAAGACTTAGATCATTACTCATATGCGCGCCAATGATGAACATAAACCACTTAATTACATATCAAAAAATGCGCTATAAGTACCTCTTCAAACTCACCAAATTTCATTTGCATATCTCGACCGTTTACAGAGCAATAAATACCTATACATAATCAGTTTTTAAGAAAAAATTTAACGCACTATGTGGCTCGGTAACGAAGCATTTGCGGACATACCTGTATATAGCAAACCGCCATTATTTTTTCATGCAGAATAACCTCCTCAAGTTTGCCGCACTTATTTACTACCACCCTGTATACTGTATACAGGGTTGTTGATCATCATTTTTTACGAATATCATAAATTGTTGTTTAGATAGAAAATTCATAATTAAAAACGGCAACGAAAATGCAAGGATCATAAATATACAGGGTAACCCAATATAATAGCCGAAAACTGTATTGCACAAATTAATTGAACTTGCAGTTTTTTAGATAAACTTCAAAAATAAACCAAACCAAAATATGATTTTACTTCCACCAGTGGAGTGCATACGGACACATCTTCGGACAATTTTAATTAAAAAAAATGGTACGCCACTGATTATTTTTTTAAGTAGAAATTATTTCTGGAATCCTTGTTCAATTTACAACAAAAAAAGTCAACTCACTTTTTTTCGTTCGACACATCGTTTGCCAGAAAAAAATTACAATTCTTTAGACAACTGGATTTCAAACAAATTTCACATATCTAATTCTAAAATATTACGAACACTACACGATGACCACAGACATGCATATCACCTACAGATATTTCATTTTGTTATTGTTGTTGAAAGCCACGACTAATTAAATTTCTAATTTTCGTTTTTGTTTAATTTTTTTTTAGAAATCAGTCGGTAGTTTAATTTTTTACTTCCAAACGGCGCGGCGTGTGAAACGAAAAAAAAATAGTAAAGAGCCTTTTTTTTGTAAATTCAACAAGAATTCTAGAAATAATGTTTGCCTTTAAAAAAATCAGTGGCGTATCATATTTTTATAATAATTTTTGCGTAAAAAGATGTATCTAAATTATCTATCCAAACTTGCCAAATTTCATTTAAATATCTAAAGTAGTTTTAAGAATATTATTAAATTTAAAAATTTTAATACAAATTTTGACGTTAGTAACGAAGAATTTTTTGATTATAGTTTATAGAACACACTGATATTATTTTGTGGTTCTCTGTCTGCCTCTATAGTTTCGAAATCGACCCACCCTGTATATGCGCTAGATCTTATTATGTGTAGCTAAAGTCCAAAGGTAGGTTTTCAAGCATTTTAAAAGTAGTCGATTAATAAACAATAAATACACATCAAAATCATAAATTAATCAATACTAATATAATAATTATTGTTATTGTTCGAATATTCAACAAATAAGTTGTAAATAATTCACAATAATTGTGAAAGACAATAAACAAAACCCGCAGACGAATTGACGTCATACTATGTGCCAGGGGACTTAGTTTTTCTAATTTATGATCCGACAATTTTTGACATAGTGATTGAAGTGATCATCCTTTAAATAATTTAATGTTGTACTTAATCCAGATCAAGTAACCGCAGATTAAGATAAAATAACATCAAGATATATATCGACGCGTCGCTTTGAATAACAATGCAAATGTACTTTGTATAGCTGCCAATTTTTTTTTTCTAACGTGGTGTGATGTTTTATATTCTTTGTAACGAACATAATATTATGTGGATGTAGGTACTTGAAAATTACAGAATCTCAAATAATATTAATTAATGAACAAGTGTTTTGTAAATTTAATAAAAAAAAGACAGCCTAATCTTAGTAAAAATAATAAAAAACTCATTTAATATAATATTTCGAATCAAACATGCTATTTTTCTCGATGCTGTTATATTTCCTAGTATCATTCAATGGATCCTTCACTAGCAATTCTAAAACTAAAGTTATATACAGGATATTTCAAAAAGCGCGGCAATATTTTATGAAAAAGAGTTGCCATAAACATACGTCCGGAAATGCATTGTTTCCAAGATTTTTATATGAATCTATAATTTTAGCGTTATTAATATACGCACAAAATTCGCCGAACAAACAATTTCAACCCGGATTTATAATTTTCGAACCCCAAGCAAACTGTGCAAAATTTGTATTTAAGATTGTGACATTGAAGTCCAAACAAACTGAATTAGGTATTAGCCATTTTTTATAGAGCAAACTTATGGTGGGTGGGCTTAACTTTACTTGATTTTTCCCCCCTATGGAAACGCCACTCTCATTAACTAACTATAAAACTGTAAATAAATAAATATGCATATAAGAACGACATGTTGCGTTCTTATTTCATATTATGAGTATACGAACACATAATATAGGTACCTACAATATGTAAATGTGAAAACAGCTGACAGTCTGATACTGATATAATGCGGTTGATTTCTAATATTTAAATGTGGGATTTTTAACGGATCTAATAATATACATAGAAATGGAAAAATCAGGTCCGAGGTCACTATTGTTTGTCGTCCGTAATGGGTATTTAAATCGTTTACACTGACTTCATAAAACCGATTTTGGGAATTTTCAGACGTTAATATAAATTAGTGTTTCCTTATATTATCTTTGCTCAAAGGAAATTAAATAGGTACCTACGTAATTCAATAATTTAAAATAAAAATTATAATTAACGATCATTAAGTTTAAAAGTTTTTAAACGCCGTTTATTTTATAGCATTATGTCCATTGATTTTATTTTGCATTTATTTATTTGCATTAAATGTTGACAAGCAGCAGCGGTCATCAACTCACAAAATTAATAATTAATTCCATAATTTTGTTTGTGTCAATTTAAAGTATTTTTTTGGAATTTAGTTCGAGGTTTTAGGTATTCAGTCTATCGGTTGTTAAGTGGTCTTATTATGTTATACAATAGTATAATGTGCAACGAACTTGAAATTTTTGGAAAAACGATTTTTTGCGATTTTAGTTTTTATTTATTTCTGACATTACTTTTACAGATATAAAAAAATTAAAACCACTTCCTCATTGTTACTTTTTGATGACAAAAAGATAGCGTTTACAAATTTTCACTACGGCGTTTGGTTTTTGGAAAACCATCACAACTTTGGATTTTTCATTGTTAAATTTAAAGCCATTTTCAATTTGAAAATAGGTGGTATACCACATGTAATGGTTTACACAAGTTTTCAACGTTTTTAGCTGTTATTTAAAATTATTCATAAAAAATCGCCATAGTTTGGCACTTATTTTGCGTAAACATTCATCTGAGAAAAGCTTTTTTTTTAATAACTTTAAAAAGCACACAAATTTCAACTAAATTTAAAAAACCCCGTATAGAATAAAATGTTGTACTGAGAGAGAAATCAATTGTCAAATAATAATAAATAATTGTGAGTAACGACGAAATGTTTTTTAAAAACCTACTACTCTGCATTCAGTCAGTTCACTGCCAAACTATGGCGATTTTTCTTGAATAATTTCAAATAACAGCTAAAAATTCTGAAAACTTGTTTAAAAAATTACATGTGATAAGTATACCAACTATTTTTTAATTCAAAATGGCTTTAAATTTAACAATAAAAAAATTCAGGGCCGTATTTCAAAAAACGAAGTTGATAATGGTTGTTCGAAAACGAAACGTCGCAGTGAAAATTTGTAAACGCTATATTTTTCACCTCAAAAAGTGCTTTTAATTTTTTTATATCTGTAAAAATAATGACAGAAATAATTAAAAACTAAAATCGCAAAAATCATTTTTTCAAAAACTCTCCAAAACGGCTAGGGTTAGTTTACTTTTGAAAACACCATTCAAAAGGCGTTTAAATTGCTCAACTTTTCACTAATGTAACCGACATTGTAACTCCTCCAGTTTTCCAATGCTATCCCATTCTTATCTTGGACACAGTGTATATGATAACCAAAAATTGACTTAACGAAATTTAACCAAATTTGGTACTGACTGGATGATCACCGAAACGTTAGGTAGTATAGATTTGACGAAGGATTTATCCAGTATTGTTTTTACTACTAAAATAAATTCATAATTATCAAAACGTTTGTCTGTCTTGTTTAAATAGTATATTAAGTATTAAGGGTGGGAAAGCATTCGTTGCAGCCCGCCGCTCTATACAACGAAGGGCTGCAGCGGCTTTATTGCCAGTGGTGCTTACAACTGTTTTTCGCCTGCTTCTTCATAGATTGGAACTACAATATTAAACCAAAAGAACTTTATTTGAATAATTAATTATTACTGTTATGAACTGACAGTTTTTGACAGGAATTAATGGGAGTATTTTTTGACGTATAGGCGTTGTCCTTTGACAAACTCAGATCAGAGAAACTTATGTGACAGGCTCACATGTCAATGTTGAGTATTTTAAATGTAGAAAGAAACTGTCAAATTATTATCTGAGCGTGTACGCTATAGAAATTTGATTTTAGAATAGAATCTTACTAATTAATAATGGACAATTTTAAATAATTAAATGAGTTTAGCGGAATGGCAGTAAACTTTCTCAATTAATTGTCAACTTATCCTCTAGATGGAATGCACATTAAGTTAAGTGAGTGAAAACTACTGATGTTAACGTTATTATTGGAAATCTAACAGTAGCGCCATCTATGAAAAAAAAAATAAAAAGGGCGGGCGCTAAATGGTCATTTACCGCATATGCGGGCGGTAAAACTCTTGTTTAGGGTGCAGGCAGGCGAAAAAATATTTTTTGAATACTTTAAATACCTAGTATGTCGAAAATGGCGCTTTTTATTGAGCGGTTTTACTGATAATAGCTGTAATAATAATGTTCCATTTCCATATGGATTTTCCAAATTAATATCAAAAGCCTCCTGCATTGCAACGCTACTCTGCATAAACCCCGCTGTTAAAAAAATTACTATGTAGAATACAAGTTACAATAGTAAAAACAATATGACTGTGTGTATTACTGTATTATTATAAAGTATAGCGTCGGTCGAGAGAGACAAAACTAGGTATATACGTTGAGAACGTTGCTTTGCCTGTGCCTTTTCTACGTCACAACGATTATATATAGCAGGCCTGATACAAAATAAATTTCACTGGCACCATTCTTCTACTCGCGAAATGAACAGCAGTAGTAAAACGTTCATTGGTGTAGCGCGATACAGAAAGTATTATTAAAAAAACAAAACTGTTGGTTAGAACAAATTATTTGATAAGTTTATAATAGTGTTTGGCTAAACTGTACGTTCTTCGGTTGAAGCTAGTCCTATTTATCGTGCAAATTAAATTAATTATTACAAAAAACGTGCCTGTGAATCTAGTCATTCAAATTTAATATAATAGTTATTTATTTTGTGTATTATAATTATTTATCTGTGAACAAACATATTGCCTTGTGTTGAAGAGTATTAGAAATTAAAGACTTGTGCCTTTTTTCTTCATAATGGTCGGTTCAAATGGTACAATGATTGCTATACGTCTTGTTCGCAGCAAACTACGTAAACGTGAGGAGCACAACAATACTGTACACCCTGTAGCTGATGCAGTGGTGCTACAAACGGCTACAATCACAACGACAGCGAGTGCTACAAATATTATTGCAGCACAGTCACACCATCACAACAATCATCATACAGTACCTGCAACAGCCTTACAAGCTGACCCCTTACCCTATAGGGGGCAGTTTCTATGGCAGTTTCCACCGTCGCCACCGCAGCCGTTTTTGTACAACAGCGACCAGGTAGGATACAATTTTAATCTCTACATTTAGTTTACCTAATTCATAATAGTCTCCAAAACGGAAAAAGTTCATCTTCTCCCACACCGAAGTTGTTCGAATCTGGAAATGAAACTCCCTCCTAGTGAAACTTACCTTAAAGTTTATTGGAAACCATTTTAAGGACATGTTTCGTCCTTAAGATGGTAGGACTTAGAGATCAATCAAAATTTGATAAACTTTTGAAAATTCGTCTTTAAATTAGCATTTATTGAAAATATATGTAAAATGCTATTTTAATGACAAACAAGTTTTTTTTATTTTAAACTCTCAACTCCTAAAGGTGCTTCTTAATGTGCCACAGACAAATTGAATGTAATTTTGGCTATGCTCTTCCTATTTAGATCTTTAAATTCTACCATTTTAAGGAGGGAGATGTAATATATCCTTGAAACATTTTAAATGTTAAATGAACTTGTTTCTGTCCCTTAAACATTATGGCCACCTCCGTCCTTGTTTCGATGGATGCATATGTCAATAACTTAGTCAGGCATAGTGTGTTTCTAACCCTAAGGGCTCAAGGGCAAGCATCCTACCTATACCTACTTTTTTCTATTCCATTATATTATTATTTTTCTGACTTAAAACCTTTGCTTTGTATTTTTCAAACGTATCTCAGATAGAAGGAAAAAATGTGTTGCTGCGTAGAAAAACCTTCTACAAAGGATGTGTAGATAATAAATATAGGTACTTGGGTCTACAGCCTTATTTATGTTGAAAAAGAAGTTCAGCAACCCCTATTATAGCACATGCGGTATGCCGTTTGTTCATTCCATTGGCGTGGCTCGTTTTGTAGAAACATTTATGTTCGAACTTCAAGGTCATAGGAGTTTTGAAATTATTTTTCGATTATCACAGAAATAGATTATTTTTTACCGTGTAGAAATATGAAGTACTTATCGGATTAGGTACCAACTGTACAGGGTGGGCGAAATTGGACACTTTTAAATAGGAACAACCCTTATTTTAAGAGATAACAAAAGTGGACGTCGGTGTGCAACGTTCAAATATTATTAGTAATTGATTGGCGTAATTCGCGTTTTGATATCTTTTTTAGTTTCGGCAATTCTTTTAAACCTCTCGTATCTTTTGCACTTTAAGAGATAATGGATTTCAGAAAACATTTTTTTGTAGCAGTTTTTTAAAAAGAATACACTGATTCAATGTGTTTTTATACAGGGTGTTTCCTTTTTTAGATACGGCGTGTAAAACTAGGTTTTTCTTATGTTATGTCTATATGTTATCTTCAAATTTCAATGACCATTAAATTCCCTTTCCAAAAATACAATATATGATATACTTTACTTTTACATTTTTGAATATATTTAGCTTTTAAATTACTTTTTCATGGCCACCTGCGATTTAAACGTAATTTAAAAGCCAAATATATCCAAAAATGTAAAAGTAAAGTATATCATCTATTTTTATTTTTAGAAAGGGAATTTAAAGCTCTTTTAAATTTGGAGATAATATAAATGGTGTCCCATAAGAAAAAACTGATTTACACGCCGTATCTAAAAAAAGAAACACCCTGTATAAATACTCATTGTATCAGTGTATTCTTCTCAAAAAACTGCTACAAAAAAGTTGTTTTCAGAACTACATTATCTGTTTAAATGCAAAATTTAGAGAGGTTTAAAAGAATTACCGGAATTCGAAAAACGCCCTCTAGCGCCTAAACTAGAAAATATATCAAAACGCGGATTGCACTAATAAAATTTGAGCATCACTAACCGATGTCTACTTTTTTATATCTCTTAAAATAAGGGGTGTTTCAATTTAAAAGTGTCCAATTTGCCCAACTAGCACCGTGGCACTCACAGACACCTTCAAATTGAGTTTTGGTACGAGTATTTTGAAATACGTCCTTGTTAATAAAAATAATGGCGCTGTAATTTTTGTATAATCTCCTACTAACTCTACTTTAAGCGGTTTTTGTGTTACGCGGACGTCATTATTTTATTCGAATAGACTTTAACAAAATTCAAATCGAAGTAGTTCATCTATTTTCATGGGTAGTTGCTGTGAGACAACATGTATATGTTACTATTTTGTTAGTATTGATTTTACAACGGAAATCCTTACGCAGATAACAACTATACTGACACTGACTAATAGTAATACTCCAAAGAGTAGGTATGTTTAACGAAAAGAGACTTAATATCGCTATCGCTAGGTATTATAAATATTAAGATTACAATAATTTTTATTTGTATTAAAGTATTAGTATTTATAAGCAATAATTGTGTCACTGAATTTTTCTCTTTTGTACTTTGCAACGTGTACCTAAACAAAAATATACATTCCACTTGTTTTTTTTTTCTTCAAGGAAAAACCGTTACAAAACCTGGTTATTGAGGTTAAACACTACCTATACTATCAATACGACGTATTTGTTCATTTAATCTACCGGGTTTAGTCATTAACTTATCGGAAAATGTGGTTTTCATCAGTCAGTCAAAAACCCTGTATAGGTATCTAAATGTCAATTCATTTGAATGAATTACGTGAATTTCACCTTTAGATTTAATTATATATTATATCTTTCAGTTTGTGTAAAACAACTGTGTTGATGAATAGGTACCTAATAATAATTATAACAATCGTTCTAGTTTCAAATATGTAAAAGTGCGGTTACGTTATGCTACTATTCTTTTTTCACAATAGATTCCAATACAAATAATAGATTTCAATTTTGTCCAGTTCACTGACTTCAAATAAAACGTTTAGTCATTTTCTATTTTAACTATACCTATAGGTATAATGGTACCTACACCATGGTTTAGTTTCTCTTTAAAATGAAATAGTTTGTGGCCCCAAATATTTCTGGCCACCATGTTATTTCATTCTCACGGTTTTCTGTGTTTTGTTAATAGGCCTTCTAACCGTATATATCTAAATATATATAGATAGGTACCTACATGATAATATTATATAGTCTGATGGTAGTTTGTCCCCCTGTTTTCACAAGAAAAAGATCAATATACTACTCTGTAAGTCAACGCACTCGTTATATTTATATACTACATTTTATACTCGGTGGATAGTTAAAATTTAGTTCCAGGAGCCTTTTTACAGTTACAACCAGGAGGTTTTTCTTATCTTCAAGGTTTGACACTGTCCATAGTTTAGCCTTACGAGGACTGTGTTTTTAATTGAGCATACTGAGACATAATAAAGGTCGCTACTATAAAAATTAACCTCCACATTTTGTTAGCCTAAAGTGTCAGTGGAAGCTGTCATTTCGCGTAACTAAGTTGTTGAATGTGACATGTGATTGGGTGGAGAAAAGCATCCGATAAAAGTCATCCGACAGTTTGGAGACACCAGGCGACAATTGTCAGTTTTATGGTATATATCAACTCTATACTGTTGATTGTTTGTGGGAAGTTTGCGCTTGGAATTCGACCGTTAACGACTACACCAAATCAATGAAAGTTTTCACACAGCTTGTCAGTCTGCTATAGCTGCCATTTTTACACTCTTTCCGAACGCCAATGTGATTTAATTTTTTGATGCGTATTGTGTTAGGTTATACTCTATTAAACCGATGAAAGACTATTTAATATTTTGAATGAGTTTAAGAAGTATGAATTTTTGTAAGTGTTAAACCCTTTTTTAAACCTCTTGCCTACGCTCAATGTTTCCTAAACGTTAATTAGCACCTAGACATATCCTATAGTATTTTTGTACGAAATTTGGTTAAAATATGGTAAGTGGTTTTTGAGTTATCGGTTTATGATATGAAGAACGACCCAAACTTGATTTCGAATTATGTGCATTCGAAGAATCTGATACAATAACCGATATACCTTGTATTTTCTAAATTATATTGACATACTTTCTTTAACAAAACTTTGCGCAATATTATGTGTATATTACGAAATTAATAATTATTAATCTTATCTTTATTCACCAGTTTTTGGTACACCCGTTATGTCTAGACATAAGTAAGGTGGTATAGTAAGGCCCTCGACCTCTTTTTTTTATTTATGTATTAAGTTCCTGTATTTTCTTTGTTGCTATAACCTCAATATAATATTAAATTTTACTCTTTGTTACAGAATAACCTTGTACAAACGCTACCTGCGGAAAGGAACGGTTTCGTAAGAGGATTCAGGAAAAATTTGGGCGGCAAATGGAGGCGACTTGTCAAGAGAAAACCACCCACTGAAGTTTACACAATACCAGCTGAATTAAAGCCGCAATTAAAGCAAATCTACGTTTATTGAGCTGATAAACGATTAGATTTATACTCTGTAGCAGCACAATATCTTTTGGAGCAGCAAACTAAGCGATTGAACGAGATACAGAAGTTCACTTTGGAGCATTAGTAATATCAAGCAATAAATCTTCTGTACTGTACCTACTCAATTGTTTAGTTTAATTTCGTGGTCTCCAAATGATTTTTGTACAGCCTTCCTTAATGAGACTGAATTACATGTAACAATTATTATTTTTACTCCTGAAAACGATCTTTCTTCTTAGTAATTAATTATTTTTTAGTAGATAGTTTTGACAAAGAAATTTTCAATTTTAATTATTTTTTCATCAATTTAGACCGCTATAAGTAGAATTTAGTTTAGTTTAATTTAGTTTAGAGAAATACCTAAGATATGATAGCGAAATATTGTAAATATTATTTACTTTAGTTAATTTTGTTCGTTTATTAAAATCAGGAAATTAATCAAGTGATTCAAATAATTCTTAAATGTGCAAGGAGCGAGAATAAGAAGATTTTCGTACGTTTTATTTGATTGTGATTATTATTTCTCTTGAATGTTAAGTGTAAGGATTGGTCTCATATTTGACTCATATTGAGTCGTGTGCAAGTATTGTTTGCTAACTTTGATGCAGTGTCAATTAAAAACGAATTAGACAGACCAAAATTTAATCATATCAGGTAAATTTTATATTGTTAATTTTAATAGAACAGAAAATGGAATTAGGGTATTACAATCACTAAATGGAATGATAAAATAGATTTATTATAAGCCGGTTTCAAATTACAATTTCTCTTCCTATGAACTAGTCAGATTTGTCAAAACTCCTCTAAAATACCTACTATATCTTTCAACTTCATACAAATAGACATTCATATTAGTCAATTTCAACATATTATAAAGAATAAATTATTTTAACCAGTATTATGTTATAATAATAATTAATTAATTAAAACCCTTATAATTTAATGTTAATTAGTGTGTTATTTGTGTTATTACAATACCTAGATTATTTGTTCTATTTAGAAAACTTTTCTCATGAGTTCAAAAATTATTGTGAATTACCTAATATTCAACAAAAATCAATATTTCGGTACTGTTGTCCTTTTATGTTCAACTATCTTCCTGTTTAAGCAGCAATAAAATAGAATTGTACAAAATAAAGTTGTTATTTTTTGCAAAATATACGTAATTTGTTTTATTCTATCGTGGATATACACTTTGTCCAAGATAAGAATGGGGTAGCATTGGAAACCAACTGATGATGGTTTTTCCAAAACGAAACGTGGTAATGGAAATTTGTAAACGCTATATTATTCTCTTTAAAAAGTAACAATGAGAAAGTGCTTTTAATTTTTTTATATCTGTAAAAATAATGTCAGAGATAAATAAAAATTTAAATATTCGAATATTACCAAAGAAAAATTCAAATATACTATATTTTTCAAAAATATCTTAACTTGGTTCTAAATTCCTAATATTAAAATTCCATTTTATTATTTTCAATATTTCAATTATCTGACTTATATCAGTAATATTAATGATAATGACCTTAATTATGCCCGAATCATGGTTAGGTTAAACATGAGAACTCCTAACAAATGAATACATGAATGTTAGTGGATACCTTGAATGGATTTCAATTCAAAGCGCTATTTTGCCCTACTGATGATTATAATATAATTTGAATTATTTAAAATAATCCAAGCCATAATGTTTTTAAGATTTGTGTTTTAAAATGAAAGATGTTAGAAATAATATCAATTATTGCAATTTTCCAAGCGTCATTGTTTATTTCTTCTTTACATACAAATCACAAAATTTCCAAGGTATTCTTCATTTTCAGAACCGGTAAGTTGTCACAAATTAGTTTCTATCCAAGTAAATCTGTAAGCCAAAAACACAATCGAAAAGTTTTTATCTTCGTCTATCGGTGCGTCGTTCTTGGGACACACTGTATGTCAAATTCAAACTATTTAGTTGAAACTTCAACGGCCATTGGAGAAAATTCTGCGATAAATTTACGTTTGGCGCCATCTATGCCCTTACCATTGTACAAAATATATAGTAATCTACTTGCTTTAAAACTTAATAATAGCATTCTACATTTTTATAGGTCTATGTCAGGACGTTTATTGAAGACAGTAAAAAAAACATAAATCAAGAAAAATAATAATTCAAATATTTAAAAAAACAATTATCTTTAGGTAAAAAGATAATAAAAATTTTCTTATATAAAAATATTTGAAATGGACTTGTCTGGCGCCATCTATCAAACCTCCTTTAAAACATTTTTTTACGACTAGAGTAAGACACCTGCAATGCCTCTTGATCTTGATCAATACAGAATAAAGTGTACAAGGGGGAACCAACTAAAACACTGATATAGATCGTCAGTTCAAATTAAGTCGTAATTTTCCTCTCCTGGTTATTTTTTTAAATCTCTTTTCACCGATTAAAGAAACGTACATTAATCAATGTCGCAGTCGATATTTCACTTCACAATTATCTGCAAATCTTAGAAGGAACAGGGGGAATCGACTACCTATTAAAAAAGAAAAGTAAATTGATGCTGTATAATAAATCTCTATCGCTATAATTCGAAAATCGCTCTATCAACGACAGCACAGATCAACGTTGAACATCTAGGGCAATAATAAATATTAGGTACAGTATTTCTTAGGTTTTTTCAATTATTGAAATTACTTCAAGTACCTAGTTAAATATATAATAGGTACCTATTAGAGGTAGGTAGTTATCTAACATTGTAGAAGGCAATTAATGAACTTTCTTAAAACTTCAATCTCAAGAGAGAGCATGGTACTAAGTAAAGAGGAAACAGGAGGATATGCCGTCCATTTTCCATTATGTTGCTATACATAATTTATGCGGGCAGATAACCTTCCGGTCTTTCGTTACTAAGTATCTCCTGATACATAATATTTGGGGTATCCAAACTACGAACTTCGAAAAAGCTTCGCTTTTCAAGGCCCTACATTTATTAATGCTATATTCAATGGGGGCTCGCAACTCATTTAACTAGGGAGGCTAATCTAACCTAGACAAGTGTCTCACCACTCCGCAGGTCCTATCCCGGTTACCGATTATATTATTTAACTTTTTCAATATAATTCTCAATTTCTTGTTTATACGCAGAGTACTTTGCTGAGCCTCCCTAACCTCCATTGACGAGCCGTCACTGGCTATATTTAATAGATAATACACATAGAACGTTGTCAAACTTGTGAAATACATAATTCTAATGAACTAAACTGACATTTGACATTTTGAAAACAACTGCTTATACATTGCTGCTTGATTTAGTTAGATACATTGGTTCCAATATAGAAAACTTAAATTGGATCACTGTTTATTACGCAGAAGGCCCAAGAATATTAGTAAAATGTTATACCAATATCACCAATATCACACAATGGTCTAAACAGCAACAAGTTTTCAGTGTTTTTGAGCATTTATCTGAGAAAGGCGTTTTTTTAATAAATTCAAAAAGACCAAAAATTTCAACTAAATTTAAAAAACCGGGTACAGAATAAAATGTTGTACGGAGACAAATAAATAATAATAAATCATTGTGAGTGACGACAAAAGAATGTTTTTGCAAAACCTACTACTCTGTATTCAGTCAGTTAAATGCCAAACTATGGAGATTTTCCCTCAATAATTTTAAATAACAGCCAAAAACACTGAAAACTTGTTTAAATCATTACATGTGATATACCACCTATTTTTGAATTGAAAATGGCTTTAAATTTAAACCAAGTTGATGATGTTTTTTCAAAAATGAAACGTGGTAGTGAAAATTTGTAAACGCTATATTTTTCTCCTCAAAAAGTAATAATGAGAAACTTCTTTTCATTTTTTTATATCTGCAAAAATAAAGTCAGGAATAAATAATAACCAAAATCGCAAAAAATCAATTTTTCAAAAATTCTGGAAAACGGCTAAAGTTAGTTTAAATTTGAAAACCCCATTTAAAAGGTGTTTAAATTGTTCAACTTTTCTCTAATTTAACCAACATTGTAACTCCTATCGTTTCCAATGCTATCCCACTCTTATATTGGACACAGTGTATATACAGGTGTAATATGCAAATATTCTAATGCACGTATGCTACGTCAACTAGTGCCCCTGTACATTTTCAACATTCTAGGCATTTATCAAATTTGCAAACTGCACCAACTCATTCTCAAGTAAATTTTCACTAATTTTTGTAGCAGCGGTGGGATAACACGAGGCCTGCAAGTATCCACCACGTTAAAATTTGTAACCCCCCGATCATATTTTAAATTATTATTGGAAATTTATAACTTCTTTATTTTGTACGAGAAATCCAATAAGATAATTGGTATCATTTACTAAAAAATCCATGATAAAAAGTATTCTAATCAAAAATTTGCATGTAATTTGAATAAAAATAAATGATATAAAGCTTCTCTCGTGTGGTAAACCTATTTGTAATTCCACCGAACAAGCCAGACGGCATCAAAACTCCTTCCAGGCAACTTCAGCGTGCGCTCCCACTCTAAACCAGAGTGGAGTATCAATAAAGTTATCTGATTCTATTGGAAATGTACGTATTAGTATTCGGAAGTTGAGATATTGACAAAAGACATTAGAAATTAAATGTGGTCCCAACGAAAACTTTGCCACAACTACTTTGATACCAGTGATGAATCGAAATTTCAAAGTTTGAGATACCTACCTAAGTTCCTAAGTAGTGTTCTAAACAATTAAGTTTCTTTTACTTTAGAACATGATAAGATGTAAACAAAGTCAACAAGTAGTGTAAAAAGAGATTAATAAATTGATTGACGAGATCTGAATACGTCTTTTAGTTCTAAAAACTTTGTTAAAACCTACCAAAAGCAATTATTGTGCCGCTAATAATTTAGCGGAAAAAAGATAAAATCTAAGTGGGACGGTAGCAAACCTTTGTTGTTAATTTGTCTAAACATATGAGGAAAATTACTTTTTTAAATTGCAATTGTTAATGGTAATTTTACTGCTATCTACCACACGGTTCTTTCAATTTGCAACGTGCTGTCCGTACGCGAAAACATTCTTGTAAAACTCCTTCTAGAGAGGTTCAATATTATTTTCATTTCTGTGTTTATATATATTTAAAAACTTTATTTAAATTCATTATGATACTCAAAGGCTTTTATTCCACTGATAATTATATTTTCCTCCCTTTAACAAAATATCTTCCTTTATTTAAATTCGGAAGACCGCAAAATTGCTCCAGAATTGTCCAAAAAATTGTAGGCAAAATTCAAATATCGAAAAACTGCCAACGATTAGTTTCAGCATAGATAAACTTTGTCTATGGTTTCAGTATTCAGTATTTTCTTCAATAATAGGGCAGTTTTATATCTTACCTTATTCGAGGAAACTTAAGACATTTTAAAAGTTAAAAAACTTTATGCAAATCTTGCTCGAACAACGATCGCTCTTTTCGATTTGTAAAATTGTTGCCCATAAGGGGTTTTATTGGTGTTTTAAGACAGCCAAAAGCCAAAAATAATAAGTTACGCACTGTAATTTAACCACCATAGAATAATAATTTGTAAATCATCGTAAATACGCCGTGTTTGACACACAGTTCGTGGTCGAGGGGAAAGGAGACAGGAGGACGAATTCAATGAATGCATAGTTTCAGTCTAAGATAAGGCTGTGCAGAACGGTCTCTTTGAGAGAGATTTATTCTGTCTATATCTCTATTTTTATTCAATAAGCATTATGCTGCAAAAACATTGACTCCAATGTCAATATTGAAATAATTTCAATAAATGTTGTCTTTCATTTCAATAATTAAATTAATTGGTACCTATGCTGTATCGACACTTGACTACAACTTGTTGTTGCAATTAATGTCAAGTGTACATTTGGCAGCGTTGTTTTTCTAGGTGACCTTTGGAAAAAGAAGATTTTTTTCTGCATTTCTAACCTAAGTGTTAAATTTTAAGTCGCGTCTACAACTCGGTAATTTTAGATATTTTTCAATTGAGATACGTACCCCTGATTTTTCATTTTCCAGCAATTATATAAAGAAAACTAAACCATATTTCACACAAATACCTATATACAACCTAAACACAAAATATTTAATGATTTATTATTCAACATAGTTGCCTGCGAGGGCAATATACCACGAGTGTAGCGATTTTCCAACTTTTCGATCTTTCTCGTCAAAATAGGCATCAGTTTCAGTGGTTCAGTGGTTACTTCACCAGCAAGCATTCTCTTGAGGTTTGAAAACAGGAAAAAGTCGCTGGGGCTAAACCTTGAGAAGACGGTGGGTGGATAAACAATTCGAAGCCATAGTTTTCATCGAATTGTGGCCGTTTCTTTACGATTTCAGCCTTCAATTGATCCAAAAGTGCACAGTCATAGTCGCTCTTGATAGTGGTATATAATTCCGTTTGCATCCGAAAATACAGCCGCCATCAATTTACCAGCCGACTGTTGTGTCTTTGCTCGCTTTGGATTCAGTTCGTCGACTGCTGTCCACTCAGCTGACTGTCTTTTGGATTCTGGTGTGTAATAGTTAAACCATGTTTCATCCATTGTCACATATCGACGATAGAATTCCATTTTATTGCGGTTTAATAGCGCCAAACACGCCTCTGAGGCATCAATTCGTTGTTATTTTTGGTCGCTAGTATAACATCTTTAATTGTAACAATCCCGCGTGTTCGGTAAACTAATTTCTACTTCGCCTTGACCAATACATTTCAAATTTTCTCCATTTGCGACAGCCAATTCTCTGTCACTAATGTACTGAAAATTTTGAATCAAATTTTTACTATGAGTAAAACGAGCTGTGGCACCAGAATCAATGTACCATTGGTCTTTCTTTGACTAAAGTCTTCACACGCCATAGCAAAGTTTGCTTCAGGCTTTCTTTTTGGTTTTGGACAAACATTCGCTTTATGATTATATTCATTACAATTATAACAGCGTGGACCCTTAAATTTGCTATGAGTTTTCTTACCATATCGATATTATCCTGAAAATGTCGCTTCTTCTGAATTTGTTTTCTGATTATTACTTAAATTTTGATTATTTTCTTGAAGTAATAAATTTTTAACAAATTCTGTCGTTGTGGTCTGTTTAGAGCCTTGTATACCCATGATCATGAGAGGTCTGTATTCATTTGGTAAACCGCCTAAAATAATCCCACCAACAACATGATCTTTAAAGACTTCGCCTATATTTTCTAGCTGTTCGGTAATTTTTATTATTCCACTTACATAAGCTTGCATAGATGAACAAGTTTCAAATTTTGTTCTAAATAAACTTGAGCTCTCGCAGACCCAAAGGTTCGTGTAAAATGGTAAAAACCATCTGATATCTTTACAATGTCAGCTAGCTCGTGCACCTTCAATTTGTGATTGTTCATAACCAATTTGTGAATTTTTTTGACGTTTTCTGGATTAACAGCCTCATTTGGGCGTCTACTGCGCTCTGCATCATTTGTGCTGGTACGACCACGTTTAAATTCAGCAATCCACTTCTCTACCATTTGTATCGATGAAGCAGAGTTCGCATAATGTTTATCAAGCCATTATTGGGTTTCCATTGTATTTTTTTTTCATCAAAAAGCAATGCTTTTTCAAAACTCGAAATTCACTTTTCCATTATTTTTTCAGTAACAAACTTTGCTATAACTCATGAATGAATAGTCAGATTGCTGTCAAATTTAAACACGTAGCATTTGAAGATTACTGCTAAATAAAAATCATATGGAGAAAATTCTAGTAACGCCATCTTTCTGTGTGACTATACTTGCTATTCCATAGGGTTTGTTGTAAAACGATTTATCGTGTCAACGACTATACTGGGAGAATAGATTGTACTTAAAACTACCTAATAATTAATAAAGTTATTTTATAATATTATGGTGGAAGTCGATAACCTGAAAAATAATTACACACAGTCATATGTGGTTAGTTTTAATAACAAGACACTCGTTGTTTTATTAGGTATATTATTTCCTCTTAGCAAAATGGAATTTAATACCAGTTTGCAGTTTGTTACCGACAAGGCTGTTATTATTATTATCTTAGTTGAGTAGATTTGCATTATAAACATAAAACATGGTATTCTAATATTCTCGCACTTGCAATATTATAGGAATTTGAAAAAATACATCAAAATATAATGTGAGTAAATTAAACATATAGTTTAATATGGGCATAGTTAAGCAAATTGCACTGCTGGAGATCAAGTCAATAACTACAAATTTAGTAGTTATGCATCGACATACCACTACCACTGGTAAATGTATATTCTAGTAGTTCTATTTATTGACTTTGTTACCAAGAAAGAATATTGGAATCCTGCTCTTACCCGAATTTATAGAATACAATTAGTAATTTACCTCTAGATAGCGCCTCGCGATATATTTTTTCTCACTTATGTTCTCGTGGGTATATAACCACTTAGATTGTGGTACGACGCAATGGGCTCCGTTCTGTCACCTCACCTTTTCTCAGTCTACACAAGTGATGTACCACGCAGGAATCAGACGATCATAACACATAGCACATCAGTAGGTATGCGGACGATACATCATCCATCTCCATCCATCCAGCAGGCAGCAAATAGGATGAGTTAGCGGAGCTCGACTTGGCGTATTAAAATAAACTGCTTTGCTTATCCGTAGCAAAAGAAGAAAGGAACCATGGGGATATGTGCAAATCGATGGAGAAGACGTCGAATTATAGCAGGACAGGGCAAACTACCTTGTGTTTACTTTGAACAGGGTCCTCACATTCCAGAAGCACACCAGCATTGCAGGCGGCTATGAACGCGCTGCTCCCATTGATCGCCAGGAAAAGCAGACTGAAAAGCCAGCTACTCCTCATGAAGGCTGTTGTACGACAGGTCATGTCGTATACGTGTCAGCAGCATGGGGACATGTAGCGAGGTCATACAGGAGAACGAGGCTAAAAGAATAGCACTAGAAGCACCATGGTTTGTGTGGAACGACCGAATCCGAAGGGATTTAGGTGTCAACTCCTTGACGGAACATCTGGCACAGCGAGCAACTTTCGTCTTTGAAAAGGCACAGCGAAATCGGAATCCACCCCAAGGACCAAGTAAGGAGGTTCAAGAGGCAAAGATGGCAACTATAGGCTCTATAGGGTGAAGACACGGTCGATTCTACCTTACAGTTTAGGTATTGGAACATGATACATCATTTGAAAGCAAATTTTATTGTATTTCAGAATATTTGAAAATATACAAGGTGCCATTTGAGAAAATTGACTTATGCCTATTTTTAGAAGTATAGCATACTACAAGATAGTTGATATTCTTGAGACGTAATTGAACACCTTGCAAAATTCAAGATTCTGTATATTGCTTTTGTAAACTAAACAAAAATCTAAAATTAACTTGCAAGAGATCATTTAAGTACTATTACGATTTGAAACAAAGATATACTTAAGTCAAATTGAATAAGACAACTAACATGACCTTGAATATAATAGTTAAATGTTATTAATGTAGTTTTCATTAGGAACTTTAAGTACCTTCGGATTCTCTCACGGTGCTCTCATATTCACACTACAATATTAAATTTCAAACAACTCAAGCAATTTTTGCACTGATGCGTTTTTACAAACCTGTCTTGGCTTTGTAGTAGCATCGAATATTAACTATAGACAAGAAGCGTCACTAGACGCTGAAAACGGCATCGACTCGTCGCATTCTCAGCTCATTTCTGGAGCGCTACTATATTATACTATATCTATATATACTATAAGATACTATACTATAACTATAAGCGCTTTGAACCCACGTACATCAAACGTGCCGACACGAGGTGAAGTAACTGTATATTATGTTAACTGTGGTAGTAGTGACTAGGTGCCTATATTTATTTGTATTTGGTAAACAGGTAAGTTTATGGTTAGGTAATCTGAATTTATGAATTGCTCAATTCAAGTTAAGCTATGCAATTATTAAAATTAGCATATTTTCTTGGGCTCTCGCCCATATCACAGTATATTTATGCGCATATGTACGAAGGGTCATAGAAAATATGCTGTGAAAAAACTCGGAAATTTTTAATTCTGACTTTTTTTTACACAATTTTGTAAAACAACTGAGAATTATTACTATTCTGGCATTTTTTGCAGAATTCTGTAAAAAAACTCGGAATGATAAAAAATTCGAACAATTTGAAAATATTAATTGGTTCAGGCATTTTTTGGATAAACCAAACTTTCTCTTCTCGTTGATCAACATATTAATAATATGTAAAGAAGATGTTGACCGGATTTTTGATATCTCTAAATTATTTTGATATCGTATTTATTTGAATTTGAACATTAGTTTTTGATGTTTTAACTTGGGATTCTAAAGAGAACGACGAATGAATTGTGTTACCATGGTTACTCTAAGCATTCATTAACTTGGTATATAGACATTTACTTTTGAATTTGAGATTAGAACTGATAAAATCGTTTCTTGTGTTGCATAATATTGGGTTTTTTTTTGAAATTTCTTAGAACTTCATTGAGAGTTTTGTGACATCATTTAGATATTTCTAAATCTTGTTTTGTGTAAAAATGAGTGTCCCCGTTTGCAGTTCGAGAGCGAACCTGTAGTTTATTTTTTTTGTTTATTGATTGCTGAAAAAAATAATTTATTTCCACAGTGTTAACAATTAAATCTGTTGAAATAGTAACTTTGAGTTGTAATAGTTGAGTAAGAGGATATTTAATATTTCCAAAACCAAATTTGAGTAAGAAAAATTCTACTCTTTATACTTTCTTCAGATTACAAGTAGGTAAACTCCATAGTGGTTTTCTCAACAGATCGAATCATAATTCAAATTTCTTTAGCAAAACAATTATGGGCGATATAAATTAAATTAAAAATCATCATAATACCATTCAAAACTATACATTAATTCAATCTAACTAGAGAAGGGGGCATTCTACAAGCAAAGATAAGATTTTTTTTCTTATAAACATAATATAACGAAAAATGCTTCGTTTTCAGATACGGGGTGTTATTTGTAAATTCCTGACGATGGGTTTTTAGAAATATTTCCGAAACGCGTCTCGATATCAAAATGAAATTTGGCACACTTACGTATCTTTGTAGGATTATTAAAAAATATGATATCCCATGGTTAGGAAAATGTCAGTCTTAAACCCAGAAAGTGCCTTAATTGGTAATACAATCAAAACACCCTGTATTTAAATTAAATTATTTTTTTTTCCTAGATTCATTGACATCGAAAAAAGAAATCAAGTAATTTCGATTATTGGTCAGATTGGTTCAATTTCTATTACACAATAAAATATGTGAAATATCTTTACCACAGTAGTATAAAAGCACACCTACAAAACGGAAGCGTGTGAAATATAATGAAATCTTCCACAATCTGACAACGCACGCTATTCTGGTGAATCACCCTCGAGCCGGCGACGCTTCGCGCAACCAGCTTATTCTCTCTTCTCTGTCTCCCATTCGCTTTCGCACATTATTATTCTCCATGAAACACTCACCAAACATTCATCCACTCATTCTCAGTCAGACCGTAGTGTAGTTGTGAACACCGGCCGTTGCCATGAATACCACTGCCAGCAACATCGTGTGCGAATGGTTGCGGTCGCTGCATTTAGGCCAATACGCCGAAAGTTTCATCGATAACGGCTATGACGATCTTGAAATATGTAAACAAGTGGGTGATCCAGACCTGGACGCCATCGGAGTGTTCAATCCAACTCATCGGAATCGACTTCTTCAGAGCGTCCGAACGCTACGGGAAGAAGGTGCCGCGTCCGTCTACTTCAATCTAGAAGAAACTGTGCACACCGTGCATGAAGAAGAGTGTTATTGTGACAATGTGAGTGCTAGATCATCGCGTACTACTTCTTCAGGTCGGTCGGAAAAAGAAGTTAAATCTTCTGCTTCAGCCAAAGAAGGTATGACTACAACTCGCGGCGTATTGACATCTTCGCCAGCAGCTTCTTCATCAGCTGAGAGTGGAGGCGGTATTGAGGTGGCAAAATATTTGGATGAATACGAGGAGGGGAAAGCTGAACTGGTTAAGATACCCAGAATGCAACTGAAGATGTTACTGAAAGAGAAGTTAAGTCAGGATGGTATCAAATTGGATTGTCAACCATACTCTACAACGGTGAGTGGTATAATAGAAGTATTTTTGCTTTGTTCATATTTTTAGTACTTAATTCATCTTAATTACTACATATACAGAGTGTTTCAAAAAAGCCTCGGCAATATTTAAGGGGATGATTTCTCAGCTTATTTTATGAATAAAAGTTCCCATAAATGTACGTCCGGAAATGCATTCTTTCCAAGTTAGTTTTCTTTGTAAAAAACTTACAGATTTCTTCGAACTTTAGGAGGGTTGTTGTTAGTTTAGTTACATGAATGTGAAGGTTGTGTCTCTAAGTTTTGTTTAGGATTTCAACATCTATACATATCACTTTGTCGAAAACAGGTCAAATGTGAACAATTATATAAAATAAACAAATGAAATGAAACAAACTTAAAGCATAATTTGTAAAATTATGTGTTTCTTTCTTTTCCTTTTCATGTTAGTTAATAAGTTCAAGTTTTTGATAGTTTTTGCTAAGAACGCCACTGATGATGGACATATGATCCGAAACATGTCTGGCTAATATTAGAAGATGTCAACGTATACAGTGTGTAACAGATGTAACAAGAGGTATGGACAAAAAATCTTTGAATTTTGGATTGACATTAAATCTCTATTGTACAGGGCGTTTTATCAACAAATTTATAAAAATCATCATCAATGGAGTGTCTTTATTTTACAATTTGCGCCAAAATTCTACTAACAAAATTATTATAATATTTACACTGGAATAAAGCTGTTAATGTGGCCTGAAAAATATCATACAAAATAATAGTGTGATTTAGATTTATTAGTTTAGATTACATGATATAAGTACGGGGTATCATGAATCGTTTTGGTCATCATTGCGATCAGAGCTTTATTCTGCTTTGTACCATGACAGTTCTAGTCATGTTGACTTAGCACCATATGACTTTTATCCATATTTTTTAAATCCGCATGAAAGTGTTCAAAGAAAAATAACCAAAGGTCCATCAGTTATTATTTGAACAACAGTGGCTCGTTGTAGACTTTGTGGTGCACTAATACAAACATATTAGAGAATCACACATATATGTTAATATATTTTATGATAATGACTGAAGAGATCTAACAGGTCATTCTAAAAAGATTTCAAAAGGAAGATGTGCTCATGTAACGTTCTTATTGAAGAGATTCTGTATCCCCCGTATACTTATAACTGTTTACGGTGCAATAAACATCAAAATTTAATAGTAACATTCTCATTTATACAAAGCAAACCGACAGGGAAAAATTAGTGGTTTTATGGAAGAAATAAAATTAATGATTCTTTACAACATTGACATGGTTTCGTACATATTTCATCAAATACGTAATTGCAAATAACCTACCAGGAAATACAATAAAATATATTTTATAAAAAATAATAAAACACCTGTTGTGTTATTAAAGTATATATGATCATCATCCTGTACGGTCATATAAACTTATTGTGTTTTTATCTTCGGTTAAAAATTGTTATCCATAATATAAAACAGGCATCTCTTCAAAAAGCTGCTGACCGCATTTAAAAAAGGCATTGAAAGAGAAAGAAAGAATGATCCCAATGCGTTATAACGGTATCTTTGTATGTGGATCTACAGTGTGAGGCAAAAGTAACCACATAAAATACCTATACCTATAGTTGTACCCGGTCATATTCAGATAAAGGTATGTATACCACCTATAACCTATATTTTTCCTATATACCAAGAGTGCACGAAATAATTACAGTTTTATATATTATAAAAAAAAGTCTTGCAAATACAGGACAACCTGTTTAATCTGGACAATTAAATGTTAGAAGTGTGTCCGGATTATACTGAATAGTATGTTAAAGCTGCATGAATGCATTACATGCATACATACAGGGCGTCCCGAAATCTAAATAAGTGCATTAATAAAACTTACCTTAGTCTCTTAGATAGCTACTCGAATATACCTTCAAAATCAATCGTGTTTTTTGCTGATACTAAAAAAAATTTTTTTTTGTAATATTTTACACTAAGCGTTTTTATTAATATTGTTTCATTCTTAACCAGCCGATTTCCTTATTCTTAGCGCTAATGCCTCTTTCACCACTACGAATTCCACATACAAGCCGTGTGTATGAATTCTGCATCAACTGAATCCTTTTCTCATCAATTTTTGTTAAACAAGGACTATATATAACATCGCCATAATTAAAATGTGACAGTACTAAACTGTCGCATAAAAGTTTTTTTGTTTGCCAGTTAAACCATCTTCTACTACCGTATATTGCTTTTAAATTAGTAAAAGGCTCACTTAAGTTAAGTCCTTATAGCGCCCTTTATGGCTTTTATTACCAAACAGCAAAAGTTCCGACTTCGTTGGATTTATTTCTAGCCCATGAGATTAAGATGCTTCCACAATTTCTGAAATGTCATAATTAATCCTGTCAACACTTTCTACGACCGCCTTTGGTGCAAATGATAAATATATCTGAGTATCATCCGCGTACATATGAGCCTTAGAAAATTGTAAGGATATACGGTAAAGTGAGACGTATATAAAGAAATCCAAATTGGGGATAATGTGACGAACGAATGAAGAACTGTCACATAACTGGAAAACCGTCACTAGTGTGCAAAACAAAAAACCGTGCAGGCCGTGCTTTCAAACTTATGCTATCCCAGAATACTGAACGTTCTGCATTCACTGTCTATTTTGGCTTCTTTTCCATATTAATAAATCACACAAACAATAAGTAAAATCAAACTACTTTCGCCTTTCCTACGCAAACTAACTCGCAGTTGCGATAAATCATTATGGCCGTAGGGCTTCAACGTTTGGAGACCACTGGTTTAGCAGAAAGGATTTTTCGGTAGTTCCAATGTAGATACTTGACTAATGCCAGTTCTGTTGGACTCTACCTATCTTTTCAACTCTTTCAAAGTAATACCGCCTCATTTGTAATTATTATTAGGTATTAAAATAGTGAAGGACGCCTACTGCAGTTTTAAGCATTGATTGCGAGGAACAAAAGAGAGAACCAAGCATAATGCTCAAACAACCAATTGGGGTGATTTATTTGCATTATTATAGGTTTTACATCTCACATCAAGGATGAAAAATAAAAGCGCCGCCATACTGTGCTTTATGGGCTGTATGTTTTTGTTTTAGTATTATTAGCTCATAACTGTACTTACAACAAAGCATTATTTAAAATGCTAGGCAGTAGGTATTTTTAAATTAGTTAAAGGAATACGTTTACTATCTAATATAGAAACCTCGGTCCGTGTTCTCCCCGAGGGTTAACAGAGAACTTAACAAACAAAGGAAAAGTCTTTCGAATAAAGTAGCTTTTTACCAAAAGAAGGTAGCATAGCACAGAACATCATAGTATAAAAAGGAGACAATAAAATGGATATTATTCCTATATAAAATAATGTAGAAATGAAAAAGAGGACGCAATGCAATAAGAATAGAAAAAAAGTCACTTTTACAATTTGAAAAGATTAAAGTGGCTAAAAATTGGGGAAAAGTTTCTTTCTTATTGCATTTTCTCTATGCTTTAAGCTCTTTTTAAACTGTAGATATAATTTTATACGAAGTTTGGTTTACGATTAAGAAATTAAATGCTAATTCCACAATTACTACTTTTGACTACCATATATTATGTATTGGAATTTTTTTTTGAGGATTTAAATTAGCAACATTGATTTCTATAACAGCAGACGCTGGAACCTTCTTTTGTCCAAGGGCTTTTGCTGTCACTATCCTATTAGTATCAGTATAAAAGGTTACATTGATTCACCGTAAACTTTCGAGTTTGTACAGCGGCTGCTGAAGAATATCGTGAACGATTTCCACATCTCTGCGAGACCTGCAAGTGCTAACGTAACATTCGAACAAGCCATTCATTTAGAAGAAATAGAAAATGTTCTAGATTTAGTAGAAGATGCGACGACGAGCTCACGAAAAATTGGAAATCAGTTGGGAATTCCCCAAAATATAGTGTACCATATACAGTGTGTACAGAATCTTCCACCTGGAGATGGATCAGATGGTAGTGTTTTTACGATTATACACGACCATTTGGGTATGCGAAAACTCTGTGCGGTGTGAGCTCAATAAAATGGAATTATATCATCGATATGTGTAGTAATCGCTGAAACTAATGCCTATTTTTACGAGAAAGACCTGGCTATAAAAACCATCCTTTTGAATTCTGTTGATAAAATGTTTAACCAAAGCTTCCACAACTTAAGCCCGCAAACAATAACGAATTTGCTTGTGGAAATGAACCAGCAAAATCTTATCTCGCCGAGGTCCCTAGTTACATATTCTGCTTCGAGTTTCAAGAGTCACCCAAGTACGAGAATGAACACGGTGCGTTGTATCAAAGTTTTGGTCGATCCTCACATCGCGGTCTATTGTACACTTTTTAATTGGTACATAATCGCATTTGTTCTAGGAGAAAAGTTTTTCAAATCATCACTTTGCCACTGTCAGAATAATTAAAAATCTGCCCGTGAAACCAGTGCTTTGCTTGAACGGACCCTCGCAAACATCAGAAAGCAGTTTCAAGAATATCGAGGTAACAAGGAAACGTTTGGTAGGGAGCAGCAAATACAGTTGAATCCACACACAATAATCTACCTTTAAGGTAGAAACAGACTATTATCACGTCACGTGATATCACATATTATGACGCAATGACACGACACGTCCGAAAAATCTACAATACAGTTTATGCGTGCTTATAAATGGTTTTAGAAGTAGAGTACGATTTTTTTAAAGTTATGAATCGTGTACAAATTACAATGAGTTTAACTCGGGTTTCGTTAAAATCGCTAATTTTGGGCAAGCGATTACATAATTTAAAGCCATGCTAGTGGCTACACTGGGGCAATCAGAGTTTGTAATAAAAATGATATGCGGTGATACGTAGTCTGTTTCTAAGGCGCGACAACACGTGATCTCACGTGACGTGATAATAGTCTGTCACCGAGATGTGTGTGTGTCATAACCGCATATACAAAAAATGTGAGTCCGTAATTGATCGCTCGCAATTTGGCTTTAGGAATGGAACGGGTACCCGAGAGGCTCTTTTCTCTTTGAATGTGCTAACTCAGAGATGTAGGGACATGAACGTCGATGTATTCGCGTGCTTTATTGATTATAAAAAAGCTTTTGATTGTGTGTCACATCAAAAAATGATCAACATCCTAAAATCAACCGGGATCGATGCTCAAGATCTAAAGATCATTACTGAACTTTATTGGCACCAAACAGCAACAGTCAAAATCGATGGGTCCACATCAGAAGAAATAGCAATAAGAAGGGGCGTGCGACAAGGTTGTGTACTGTCCCCACTACTGTTTAATCTCTACTCTGAGGCAATATTCATCGAAACTTTCGAAAATTCAAATGCAGGCATAAAGATCAATGGAATCAATATAAGTAACCTTCGATACGCAGATGATACCGTCGTAATAGCCAGCAGTATAACAGAACTTCAATCCCTTATGAACCTTATTGTGGAGTATAGTGAGAACTTTGGCTTTATATGAATACATCCAAGACCAAACTGATGGTATTCTCAAAATCACCAAGACCCGTTACTCTAATCATCAACGGAGAGCACATTACACAAGTGTAATCTATAAAATACTTGGGGGTACTCGTCAGCCAGCAATGCGACTCAAAGACCGAAATTAGGTCAAGAATTGCGCAAGCACGGAAAATTCTGAATAACATGAGGACACTTCTGGCAAACCGAGACCTCAGCCTGGACCTCCGGATTAGATTACTTCGCTGCTACATCTTCCCTGTCCTTCTATACGGATGTGAGAGCTGGACCATTGATGCAACCACAGAAAAGAGAATCGATGCGTTCGAATGCTGCGAGTTTCTTGGACGGCACATAAGACAAACATAGAGGTTATGCAGCAAATGGGTAAACACAAAGAACTCCTCACGACAATCAAGGAGAGAAAGCTGCAGTACCTAGGACATATCATGAGAGGCGAACGATATGAGATTCTCCGCCTGATAATAGAGGGAAAGATCGAAGAAAAACGGTCAGTCGGCCGTAGACAAAATTCATGGCTGAGGACCTTACGTAGATGGTTTGGACAGACGTCCATAGAAATTTTCAGAGCTGCGTTTCCCGCACAACAATAGCCATTTGGATACCCAACCTTCGTAGGGAGACGGCGTCCTAAGAAGAAGAAGAGATGTGGAACCGCACTTTAACGTCTGAAATAAATTCAGTGTAACCTGTTTGCTGACTAAAAATTTCATGGAACTACTCGTATAATGTATTTGAGAATAGAAGCAAATTATACCATACATAAATATAACAAAACAAATATAATAATAATACAAACACCAAACATTTAAACGAGTTATTTTATCAAGTTAAATAAATATTAAAAGTGTTTTACGCGAGCAGCCGTTAAAGTCGCTCTAGAAGGTGTAAGTCGAAATGTAAACAAAACAAAAACCGAGTGGGTATTAAAGAAAAACATCATTTGAAAATTGCTTCTGTGGCACGATGTACCAAGTGGAGGACGCAAATATATACATATATAGATATTTGCTTGTGCAAAATGGGGAATGGGAAAATCTGATGATAGCTTTAGCAATTTCTGTATGTATATCAGTGTTAAACCAATTTCTAAATATTTGATTTTGTTGAATACAGGTGGGTACAGACAGATTTGCACTAGTTATTTAGAGCTAATCGTGAAAAAGTACTGTGGACCAGGGCCGTATTTGCCCAAGTCTTCGAGAATGCTACACGCACTTAGTTTGTCAATAAGGAATATATTTTGAATTTCGCAATCAAATCAATACGAGGAACGGAGAATGTATGTTAAATTACTTCTGTGAAGTTAGCGTTAGTGACTTCAGCGTTCACAGCGTCGAACGTAGGATAACTCCCGGGCAGTTTAAATAGTTTTGTATTGTTTCACATACCTACATACAATAACCTTTTTACTTGCGAATATTTATCAAAAGAATAACCTATTAGTTTTTATAGATTAAAATTGTACCCTATGCCACAGCCTTTCCTCATGATAACAGTAATTTCCAAAATATACATTTATTTCTGTTTAGAATGATGATGCTGCATTTTGCTTACTTTTGATATAAATATATTTAAAAAATTTGCTATTCACTTTCCTAATAGATGTTTACTGAAATTAGCAACAAGAGAACTTCTTACACTAGGTTTATTAAAAATACATTTGTTATAAGAAAAGTACTTTTACTTTATTAAGCCTTAAGCGGATATACTCTAGTTGGAAAAGCAGACCTCTTCCTGATTTCTTTTGGCGTCTTCAATTTCTGTTCATGTTTTGTAAGGGCCCTTCTGATTCTTGGGACGTAAATCTAGTGGTTTCTATTTTTTATTTTTGTACAATTTTCTTAAATTTTCCTTTTGTTTCGTGTGCATAACAATATAAACACGAGCAATTGCTTTTCTCACCACTCGTCTAGAATATGGTTATTATTATTATGATGTTGGAGTTACCTACATTTTGTAATTACTTACGTTTTGCACCAAACCAATTTTGATTTTTAATACAATAATTAAATTGAAATATTAGCTGTAAATATGCATATAAATGATTTAGGATATTGAATTAAATATTGCACATCTTGAAGTACTAGGTTATCATTTAAAAAAAAATAAAAAATCAATGATTTTTAGATAAAAGTCAAAATAAATCATGATTTATTTGATTTTTTTAAATTTATATTATTAAAATGTGATGATTTTTTATTCATCAGCACTTAATTTATTATTTCTGACTATGATTACTATAATAATTTGTCTAAACAAAACGAGGAATAGAAAAGGCATCCAAATTAGTATTTTTATATAAGATCTTCAATGAACTTTAAAAATAATTTGTTTTTCTGTTGTTTTGCATTGTTGTTTTTTTAAATGTTTGGAGCGTTTTGTCTATTTCGTAGGTTTAATATGTAGATATTATAAAATACACAGCTGGTGTGAATTAAAAGCGGAAGATTTAGAAAATTTATGGTTTGATTGTAAATATGATTTTAATTAAAAAAATCAGTTGATTTAAATCGTGATTTTAATCAATTCATTTAAATCAGCCCAACCCTGCGTTTTGAAGTTATTAAAAAACACTGAAAACTTGTTTAAACCATAACGTGTGATATACCACCTATTTTTGAATTGGAAATGGCTTTAAATTTAACAATAAAAAGTCCAGAGCTGTATTTAAAAAAAACTAAGTTGATGCTGGTTTTTCAAAAACGAAACGTTGTAGTGAAAATTTGTAAGCGCTATCTTATTCTCCTCAAAAAGTAACAATGAGAAAGTGGTTTTAATTTGTTTATATCTGTAATAATAATGTCAGAAATGAATAAACCCTAAAACCTCAAAAGATCGATTTTCAAAAATTATTATGGAAAACTCCTAGAGTTAGTTTACTTTTGAAAATTGTTTAAATTGTACGACTTTTCTATAATTTCACCAACATTGTATCATGCGGCATATACGTAGGCTAGAAAATTGCAAAAAATAAATCAAAACTGACGTGTCTCGGCTTTTCTTTTAAAGTTCCTATTTCACTGGTAGGAATGTTGTAACAATGTTTGAGTCAAAGTCTTCTCAGCCCTTCTTGAGCTCTTGTGGAGTCCCACAGGGCTCGGTACTCGGACCTTTATTGTTTTTGATTTTCATTAATGATTTACCGCTACATCTGCCATGCTCTGACCTGACATTGTTTGCAGACGATTCAACTATTGTCGATATTGAACTGTCGAGTGATGTTCTGGCCTCAAGTATGATTAATTCACAGTCGATGGCTGCTGACTGGTTTGCAGCTAACAAACTCTGTATGAATGCCAATAAAACAGCTACTAAAATATTTACATTACGTGAGACGGATGTTGCTGTTTCTGATGGTCTGGTAAAGTTTTTGGACCAAAAGCTAACCTGGGCGGGTCATGTCGAGGTTACCAATGCCAAGTTGTCTAAGGTTGTGTTCATGTTGCGAAGCTTGAAGGGTGAAGTCTCTTTTAATGTTTTCAAATCAGCATATTATGGCCTTTTTCACAGTGTGGCTTCATATGCTTTGTCAATTTGGGGACACTTGTCATGCTAGTCGGGTATTCGCAATCCAAAGACGAGTGGTTCGAATAATGACAGATTTAAAGTTTGGAGAGGATGTCAGACCTAAATTTAAAGAATGTAAAATAATTACACTCCCGTGTCTCTATATCTACAATTCAATTATGTATGTGAAAAATAATTACAATCTGTACATAAGGCATGATGAAGTTCACAACCACAATACCAGAAACAAAAATGACATTCTTCCTGAATATAATATGAGGTTGGGTAGAAACAGAAATTCTGTAAATTATTATGGTCCTACATGCTATAATCATTTGCCAGATAGTTTGAAAACACTGAGCCTTGCAATGTTCAAAAATAGTTTAAAGAACTACTTAATTGACCAGGCTCTTTACTCCATTGATGAATTCCTCAGCAGCACTGACTTTCTGTTTTGATTTTATGTTGTGTTATATAATATTTTAGTATTTAATATGACTTGTGTAAACCTTTTTTGGTAATGACAAAAAAAAAACACCTTTTTCGAAATAATCCCGCGTTCCGTTACTCTACGGACACCCTGTATATTTAAAGAAATAGGGCGTATTACCACCGTTTCAAATATCTGTAACTATATGTCGACCATTTAACCTTTATAACATTATGTTGTGAAATAGTTTCGTTTTGTGACATTTTATTTATCGCAAAATGAAACTATGTTATATAAGAAAACAAAATGGCATTAATGTAAGAAACAGATCGAAACAAATAGTGCTAGGTATATTGTGCACGAGTAAATTGGAATTGTTGGTTTTGTTTTATACCTTTACATTGTAAACGTGTATAACCACAGAGATTTTCATTTACGTTCACATTGCAATCAAAAATATTACACAACCATTTTTGAAACCAAAATGATGATTATATAGTTTTGTGAGTTTGACAAGGAAATTATGATAGGGATTTGTCATTGGGAGAATACCAAGTCGAGCATGAATGAATACTTGCAATGTCATGCAACTTTTTGGTATAGCGCCGAACCACAATAATTGAAATTACAATAATTGTTTTGCTTATACCGACAACCAATGTCTAGAGACTTGTTTTTCATCCGATGATTCTCAATTTTTTGGTACAAAAGTTTCATGAGAAAATAATGCCCTTTTTGGTAAAAAGTTAAACCAAAAAATATAAATATAATATTTTAACTTTTTTTTGGTGTAAAACCACTTTTAGAGACAAGTAATACCTACAACAATAACAAATTTATACAGAAGTTGAATTCGAATTTGTCAAAAAATAATCAAATAAAAAAAAACATATGGGTGTTTTTGGTGTTTTTTAATATTAAATATTGTGGTCAAATATAACTTACAAAATTATAAGATACAATAATGCACGTTTCGGCGAACTATGCCGCTTTCTGCCGCCGCAACTTACGTGGTATCGAATAATTTTGTAATTTCTTTTTGACAATATTGTCTTGGCTTGTAAAATGTTTATATTGTATTTTTTATTTCATATGGTGAGTGTGTGTAATTTAAATTATACTAAATGTAGCAAATTATTAACCCTTTGTAACATAAAGAGGTCTCGTCTGCAATAAAGTTAAACACTGGTCAATGACGTCTGCGCTTAGGTTTTTCAAAGAATTTTGATAATGGATAAAGAATGTGTTGACGTTCTTTCTCTATAGTGAATCTTTAATAGAAGATTGACCTATTGGATTAGCCTCATTTTCAGTCATTATACCCCAAATAACACTGATTTTCAGAAACCGTGGATTTCTTTGTCTAAAGCTGCGAAATTCTAACGTTGAATTGAACTTCATAAAATAGCCCAAAGTGTAAATAATACAACAGAATCATTTTCTTTGAACTTAACTAAAACCACTACCTATATAAGTTTGTGTCCTACATTCTGAATACTTTGTTGATGAGAAATCCCTTTAAAAACCAGAGTCTTGTGGAATTCATCCTTTTAGAACTTTATCGCAGCTATCAATCTTTTTTTGTTGGGGAATGTCTTTGCTTTTCGTATGTGTTTTCATTTTATCGTTTTTCGGTTTTCTTTAAGCCTCTAAATACACTTTTCGCGCACATCGTTTTTTGTAGAGATCTACAGCAGTTATAGTAGCCGACTATTCATTATTTAAAGAAAAGATTGATGTTGTTAATTTGTTGGGAACTTGTCTTTAAAATTAAGTATGATTGGCTAATTTTAACAATCAGGAATATCACAGAACCGCGTAACAAGACAAACTTCGATATTAAAATCCTTAGTGAGCTTGGCTAAATTCCAGTCCATTGGTTTCGCTAGTCTTCAAGAGTTGTAAATATTGTTTAACTTCTTCTGCTCAATAATGTCTGCCATTTGAAAGACAAAATGATTTTCCTAGAAGGTTTTCAATTTTTTTCTTTGATCTCGGCTGCATAGCTAAGCTTTTTTGCAAGAACTTGATGACCCTCGTAAATGGTACGCCTCCCTCTCGGTCGGTCGTTCGCGATCTGCTCCCAGTTGTTCTTCACATCTAAGTAACACTTCTTCATGTTGGTCTTTGCTTGCGCTTAGTGTCATAGCCTTGATTTACACATTTTGAAATTTTCTCTATTTGCAATAGCTTATTATTATTTTTAGCAATATTTTGAAAAAGTCTATACAATCTTCATTATTCAATCCAATGGGACCGCTACAGAGGTCCTTGGAGGACACTGAGAGGAATATAGTTTGAAAACTAGGGAGGTTCTGTTGTTCCTAGATCTTTGAGAGCCTGAAAGCATTGAGCATTGGCACCGGTCGTAGATAAAGTGTATGCGTATGGGTTCTGGGATCATGATCCTGGGAAAAATTAATGATAAAACAAACTAGAATTCGTAATGGCGAACAAATTAATGTTACAAGGAAAGTATAACTTCAAGTACTAAAGTAATTTTACGTACTGTGTTGCAAAACAATGTTTTCCAATCCATAGTTTTCGAAATAAAATAGTATATTTTTGAAAACTAATGAGTTTAGAGCGCTCTCCAATCGATATTAATTGTATGTATGTACCAATTTCAGTAATCATCGATATAATCACCATGGCCCGAATGCTATTACCTAAATGCAATTATAGGTCGAAATTGCTGAACAAATTATGACCATCCAGCTGCATAATAAACTTACATATTAAATAAAAAGTGAACACAAATTTAGTCTCGTGAAAAATCTTTTTATTTTGATTCCGATATCAATAATACTGATAAAATCTCTATACGCAATAAATATTAATGTTCTCCAAAATTGCAACTAGATCCTAGTCAGGTTTAAATTATTTAGGTTATCCTACTCTCGCATATTAGCAGGATATTAAGTTATTAACAAACTTCAAACGACTTTTTCATAAACCTATTAAAGTTATTTACCTTTAAGTTGAAGTTGTATTTGCTTGCAAACAAGATTTCACTTTGGCTTCCTCCTTGGTCCATTTTTGTCGGCAAAATTTAGTTCGCAGTCGAGTAATTTAACTCAGCTGAATTTTCCACCATTAGAAAGCTATTTAGCAACTTTATAACAATGAAAAGATACGCCATGTTTTAATGAACACAATGACCGAACCACAGCATTAATAAGTACAGCATTCCGACTCCACGTTCGCACTTTGAAAAAAACTGTGACGTAAGATGCCGCCATTTTGGGTTACAAGTCAGGTCCTGACTAAGAATAATTATAGTTTTTGGTTTCTAACCACAGTACTGTATTTTTATTTTTGTAAAAATATTTAAGTACATAATAATATCGCTGTCAATTTCAGAAATATTTGTGGTGTGTCATAGTGATTGAAAACAACCTTGAGTGGTGTTATTAGTTAAATGTTGACATGAATGGGTGATTTTTAATAACAATAATAATAAACACAACAATAATAAAGATTTTATTAGTAAAAAAAAGACATTTTTACAAAAGTTGAAGCAGTGCTTCCTAACTTAACCTAAATTTAACTTTTATTTTGTTTGTTGAATTGATATATCTAATTTTTTTTTGTAATGGTCGATAATTCGAAAAGCTGAAGTCTCCATGGGTTATTGTTTTTTTTAATATAACAATTTTTTTTTTATTTTGTTAAGTTATAGTAAACGCTTTATTTAATATTTTTTAAGTCAATTAGAGTGGCTATTTTTAACTAATATAAAACGTGATAGCCCTTATTCACTGTAATCTTCAACGAAAATGAGTAAAAGTTCGTACGTATCAGTTGCTCATGGTAACTATTGGAAAAAGTTGTTATTGTCAAAAAAGAATTAAGATTGTCAGATTTTTGATTAGTTTTCAATTTCTATATTATATTGGTCAGTTAATATCGTTTCAGTTTTGTATTTAGTTTGTTATTTTTCTTTATTAATAAATCGCGTTTATTTCAATTTTCGTGGTTTATTATGAATATCGTTGTAGTGAGTTAAAAGGGTAGTTTAATTCACAAATTACAACAACAGCAACTTTAAAGGCAAATTTTGGCAAAGACTTCTTGAAACTTTATAATGATATTGTCAATAAAATAACAACTAGCCACGCGACAACTTGTGTTTATGTTTCACTTGTATTTAGTTTAAAAACATATTAGATACTGTCATTTCGTAATATAAATTTTACGGTTATACAAATAGTTGTTATAAACGTAAAATTATCTAGTATTTATCTTAATTTTTACTTATTACTCACCTAACAGGATCTTTGGGGAACGAAAAAAATGTTTAGAGCAAGTGTACCGCTTATTGGGACAACATTTTGCAACACACACATGTCCTCCGTGATTATTCATTGTATGAATCCCAAGACACGTTAATAAAAATAAAATCCTTTTAATTCTCACGAACACTATACACAAAACACAGATTTAGATTTAAACACAATATTTATTTATCTCGTACACGCCGACAATGAACTATATATTGAACACAGGAGTGAACTGTATCTATCCACGTCTATGCGATTATTTTGACGTTGTAACCCATAATGCGCAGGACGGCTTGCAAACGTGAAAGTCAGAATACTGTATTATTTATTATACTGTGACCGAACTATTCAGTGTCAAAAAAACTGCTTGGTTTTGCCAGTAACCAAAACACCAGTTACACATTGATCTACGGTAGTTTTTAATATTACTATAGAAGAGAGACCGCGTAAGAATGGTTTGGTGAAGTGATAAGACAAGTTCTTAAATTAAATTCCTATAAGTTAATAAATATAGTGCCGACATACAGTTTCTATAAAGTAAATCCCCGAAATACAGAAATTCTATTTGGTATGATATAGGATTATAAATATGCAAACAGACCGGGAAACATTTTCGAAAATGTATAATGGGAACTTAGAACAGCGTGTGCGGGTATCTTTCGGCATTTTCTGTGTGTATATATTAAAAGAGAGAGAAATGCACATAGAATTTAATAATAACCGTAAGTTTAGAGAAGGAAAGCGCTCGACTTAAAACGTTATAACAGCCAGAGATATTTAAATGAACTTCTATACTCTACTGTAAGGGAAAAGATAAATTGAAATGACGCGGTATCGTCGAGGTATAGATATATTTTTGCCAGACAACTCAACTCAAAGGAAGGAAGAACTCCATTAAAATTTTCTATTGGAATGAAATTGTCAAGATTATTTTTATTCGATATCTATATTTTATAGTTACTTTGACAGATATGGAATTATATCCTATTTTAATAAAGAAAATCTTGTATATTTGTTAATATTAGAAAAGTAATCTATACGATGCAGTGGAGTGTAATATGTAATATCAATTACAATGGAAAAACAAAAAACACACGTCGTATCCACCAATTTATTAAAAAATATTGTATTTGTATTGTTTTGGATAACATCCATTAAAATGTTGTAACATTTTTCATCTCATAATTACACGTTAGAAATTTCATTTCCCTTTTTGTCAAACTTTCAAGTTATTCATCAATCGTTTTTAAATGTAAAAAGTTTTTACATTAAGATACACATTGTTGAAAACTTGAAAAGTTTTTCTGTTGCTTTAATATATTATAAAAAGATATTGATATTTATAAAAGTTTCGACATTCGATATTTTACTTACAACGGGTTCAAATAAAACGTCTTCCCATGTGAACAAAAATATTGTTTTGGTTGGCACATCTAACAGCAAAATAGTTATTGCTGAGGTTGATTGTGGTTATTATTAATAATAATAAATGGCTTCATTTAAACACATATTACAGCGATATTTACTATACACAGTTAAAACAGATTAGTAATTTTACATAAACTAAGGCTGTAATTATTTTACAAATGTTATCTCACGTAAGTTTCCACCTTGATACTGGTTGTAATATTACAATATAAAATTACGCTACATCTAAATGTTCACTAATGTACAAATACAATATTAAAGTGAAATTACAAAATAAAGAAAGTTACACTTAATTTGGTGTACAATTACACTAATATCGTAAAATTGCACACAAAAATTACGCTGCATGTGATGTAAAAATACACTTTTTTGATCTTCAAATTCCTAATATAATTACACAAAAATGGTCTTGTGAAATTTAACTATTATTTAAATGTGTCATCACTACATGATTTATTTTTTTTCTCGAAAATAGTTAATTTGATCAACACTAACCAAGAATACTTTTTTTAGTCGAAGGTTCAGGCTAATCAAATTAATTTTTTTAAGCCTTTTTTATACAGGGTGTTAACTTAGTGCGCCCGGCTAAACTAAATTCGCTAAATTAATTTCAAGCACAATGTTGTAAGAGGTCCTTACTTGGGGGTTTATCATATAAAATTTTTGTTATAGGATACTTGAAAAGTTATTCATGAAAAACCTATATCTCCATATCGGAGGTCTGTAGGGAAAAAACATAGAGAAACTTGCCATATTATTTTTTCATGTTCTACCTGCATCCGAGAGATTTCCACATTTTCCCCTGTATATTTAGTATTATAAAATATATAAATAAATGTTAAAGAAAATCGATTCGCACTGAAAACGCCTCATACACTTTTACTTCTTTGTGCGCCCTCTTTTTCACACCCCCCTGGGGAAATCGAAACCTTTTTCCACAAAACTTTCCCCTATCCTTCTTCTTTTTACACTCTTTTTGTTCGATATATTCGTATATACAATGAAAACTATCCCAAAATAGTCTAACAAGGTGTAGGTATTTCCAAATGATATAAAATTGCATGTTTTATTGATTCCCATTACATATACTATTATAAGGTGTCCTGTTTTACAAATATTATGTATGTAAACGTACCGTCTGTCCCTATTTTCATTAATAATCTACTAATGATTTTTGGAAGACATGAATGAATAAATGTAATTAACTCACAAAACAAAATCATACAAATATAGGCGTGCGGGGAGCACTCCTGAGATGGATTGAGATGTTTCTTACAAAAATAATTTTCCAGGTTAGAGCGAATGGTGCATTATCCGCTAAATTGTCGGTCTTGAGTGGTGTCCCGCAGGGGTCTGTACTGGGGCCATTGCTTTTTCTGGCATATATATCAGACTTAACAAGAACCATCACGTCAAACATGAGCTTCTTTGCTGATGACACCAAATTGTTTTGTAACCCACTGCGAGACAAAAATGAGTTCCAGATCGACATTGATGGGGTAGTGTCCTGGTCGGTGGTTTGGTTGATGAACTTGAATTTGGAGAAGTGCCAGGTACTACACATCGGAGCTAATAATCCCAGGACTCCATATTTCATCAATGGAAATGCCGTTAAATCTGTAAATCAGCAGACGGATCTTGGTGTCATAGTAACAGCGGATTTGAAGTGGGAGGCCCATATTTCCGCCACAGTGAAGAAAGCTAATAGACTGTGGTATCTGATACAGAAGGCTTTCAAATCGAGATCAAACTCTCTAATATTGCAATTGTATAAATTGTATGTCAGACCACTATTGGAATATGCCAACAGCGTTTGGTCCCCCTACTTCATTAAGGACATGGAGGCATTGGAAAGGGTTCAGAGGAGATTCACTAAGCTACCTCATGCACTTAGCCATATACCATATGAGGAGCGATTGAGGCTTTTAAATTTGACATGTCTTTATGATCGACGACAACGAGGCGATCTAATTCAAACATACAAGATACTTAGTGGCTACTACTCGGTGGATCTCGATGTATTTCATCCTGCTAGAAATCCTAATCTGCGTGGCAATAGTAAGAAACTTGACAAGGAGAGATGTGCTAGACTTCCTCGGAAGAATTTTATAACAAACAGAGTTGTATATGCATGGAATTCATTACCTGAAGAGGTGATAATGGCGCAAACGGTTGACAGCTTTAAGAACAGGCTGGACAATTTCATGGAGGACCATGGCGATTAGTTGGTCCACTACTCGCTATAGAAGATTAGTGAGGATGACATCAATATTTCAAAAACCTCAAATTAGGAACTGAGCAACAGTTTCATCGGTTTTACCGTTTACTGTTTTACGACTAATAATAATAATAATAATAAAATAGTAAATAAAATTATGGAAATATTACATTTCTGGGTTACAAATATTTCAAATAATAATAATTACTTTATTGACCTTCAATAATACACAGCCGTGTACTTAGCCACGTCTACATTAGGACATTACTTACATTAGATGAAAAATTGTCAAAGCATAATAATCGTGATTTTGAAAAAAAAAAATTAGAGAAAAGTTATTTGGTATAATTTTTGGCATAACCATAATTCAAAAAACAATTGGTAAAAAGAAAATCGAATCCAACTACCTAATATTGAAAATGTTGTCCGTTGTTTTTTGTGCACAATTGGAATCTCCTTTCAAATGAATTTCTTACTTTTACTAGCATGACAGGTAATTCTTCTATATTCTCCAATAAATTTAGCTCTCAGTTCTTCCAAATTTATTCGTCTGTTTTAGTAGATGCTATTCTTCTAGCGACCCCAAAGAAAAACATCACAGGGTGTTAAATCTGGAGAGCGGGGGGCCATTGGATATAGTAACCCGGATAATATACAAATTCTTGCTATTTCTAGAAAAGTATGAAATTAAAGGACACGAAAAATAATAATTTCCGACAAAACCGCGAAGGATATCGAAACTATAATAACACACCGTATATGTACTCGATTCCTGCAATAAAAAGGGGAGTAAAGGGAAGCTATTGTCGACAATATTGCAAAAGCTTTCTACGTTATTTTATTTATTTTTTTTGAAAGAATATTTTGCATATATTCCTGTTTATAGGTAATTGTGATATAAATATAAAAGCACTTGTGTAAGCTTTTTCTGATTTGTATTTATTGTGCTTTTATCGGTCTATGTTGAAAGCAGTTAAACGAGATTCTTTCTACGTTTATGCAAATATAGTATATTTTTATATCAGTCAGTGAACATAGTTTGATATACAGGGTTTTTTAAATTTAGTATGCATTTCAGATGCAATATTACATAAACATTTCTGAAAGCTTAAATAAATGGCATACATACATAACCTGCGATATAATTCTAATAGTAAGTGATTCCGAAATAAGCTTTGATATAAAAATAGCATATTATGCTATCTTAAACTCAAAATTCATTCAGTTCGATGATGCATTGTGGCAGTGTGTAGTTTGTGTCGTCTTTAAATTAAAGATTAAAGATGTCACCGCTTAAATATTGCTGGGTCTTTTTGAAACACCCCTGTATATGTAGGTCTGTAGGTACATAAAAATAAATAGATTTTTTGTCTTGACTAAACTCTCAGCAATGATTTAACTGTTTATTATCTTTATTAATATTAATGAACTGTTGATAATCCATTTTTATAAAAATCTCGAAATGACAAATTAATGTGTATGTAAAGTAAAACGTCTGATATCTTGCTTATTTATAAACGAGCTTAAAATTAATTTTCTTTTGATTATCACGAGATTAAAGTAAACATACACGTATAGAATGGATACGGAATAATTTGTATAGGCGTTAAGTTTCTTTCATATCCATTTTGCCACTCGCTTGAATAAAGGCGTCATAAAGCGTCGTCGTGCTGTCTGTAATGTGGTTTTCCCATTTATCCAGACGTACATCAAATCGCATTAAATGTAAATAAATATGTCTAAAGATACTATACGCGTACAGAGGTATACACAGTACTTTATTAATATGGCTTCAATTATGCATGTAGAGAAGAGAGTGTCTTTATTTTGCTACAATATGGTTTGAGACCTTTATTTACAATATATGAACAATATATAATATAATTTTGAAAAGTAAAAGCTGGAAACACGGATTTTGTCATAAAGCGTAATTTTGAACTGCTTAAAAAACTAGAAAACCATGGAGTGCGTCTCGAAAAGTACATCAATCAAATATGTATAGAGAGAGAAGATAAAATATGTACAGGGTGAGCAAATTTCAATGGTACAGCCGAAAACATAATAGATAGAGCAAAACTAAGGAACACGTCACGTTCCTTTTATTTTTAGTTTAGTCTAATGCCGCAAAAGAAGCCGCTAAGTTGATTAGCTTCCTTTATACAGGGTGATATCCATTTTTTTCTGCTTCATATTTGCATTGCTATTAGCGTTACGTAAAAATTTAAAATTACGGTTCAGATTGTACTCCAAAAATGATTAAAGAAAAAAAAACTGTTTTTTAATTTCACCGCAAATACTTATTTTTGGCCATTTTATACATAAATATGTAGTTTTAAAAAAATGTCTGTCTGTCTCTATGCGCGAAAACGCAAAAACCACTTAACAGATTTTAACCACATTTGGTACGAAAATACTACAGGATATTTATAGGTTAACATTGAGCGTAGACAAAAGGTTTAAAAGAGTGTTCCAAAATTAAAAAAATCATAGTTCTTAAGCTTATTCGAAATATTGAATAATTTTTTGTGCGTTCAATTAAATATAACCTAAAACATTTAACCTAAACAATTAGGCCACATTGACATTCGAAAAAAGTGCAAAATGGGGTAAAAAGGTTAGAAAAAAACGTATTTCTTAAACATAGCAGAAATATTAACTAGTTATTTATAGCTTTGATAGAATATAACCTATAAAATGTGTTATAAATAACTTGTTTTCATAGACTTTCCTAAATAGTGTAAAACAGATCAAAATAAAAAAATATATATTTCCTCAACTTATTCGAAATACTGATTATTTTTTCACAGTTGCGATAGAATATAACTTAAAAAATGTTACATACATGAACTGGTCAACACAGGCGTTCGAAAATAGTGTAAAAAGGGTGAAAAACTAAAAAAAAATCCCAAATATAACAGAAACATTGGCTAATTATATATAGCTTTGATATAAGATAACCTACAACATACAGCATAACAATTTTGTTAACATAGGCGTTCATAAATAGTAGAAAAGAGGGCAAAATAAATTTTATAATAAATGTAAAAAAATCAACTATTTTGCGTACAAGAACTTGGCCTAGAAGATCTGAAATATAAAATATGTTCGTATAAATAATAAATGTAGTATGTTTCTAAATGCACATAACTAGGGATGCCGCGAGACGAGACTTAAAGTTCATCTCGTCTCGACATGTCAAGACGAGGCCGAGAAAAATCTTGTCGAGACCAAGCTCAGTGTCGGTCATTCAAAAAGTCCATTGGATGATACATAGATGGCGGTACTAGAATTTTTTCCATATGATTTTTATTTAGTACTAACCTTTAAATGATACCTGTATAAATTTGACAGCAATCTGACTATTTTGTATGAAGCAACGTTTGTTATGGAAAAAAGCGTATTTCGAGTTTGGATAGTAGAAGCACATTAGTCAAAAATCCCTTAATATGTCAGGACATTATGGAAATAGATTAGTAGAAAAGCTAATTTCCAGTTCTTCCTAGTCCACAATAGGTATACGAAATACATAATTAATGAAAAGAACGGGTGTAACTAGGACAATGTAATATTGATTTTTCTAACAGCAATAACTTTTTTAAGTTCTACCTTCAAAGTCCACACATATGAAGGTATTTGTCATCTGTCATATACAGAACTTAATTCTATTAACCTAAATATTGACTGACATCATACATCACGTATTAACGTCGATAATAATATTCTCTATACTACACTAGGTATATGATTGTTTTTGGTGCAAATAAAAACACAATAAAGTGAGTTGAACGCGTTGAGCATGACATGATGTAGTGGCACTTTATGTCAACATATATTTTATAATAGACCAAGCAGTATTCGGAAAAATCGCATTTATCCTCCTGTTTTTCGGCTGTCCGCATCACGAAGGATAATAATATACTTTTATTGCTTGCCAAGTTGATATTGCCAATTATTATTTAAAAGGTTTTCAAGATAATATGTTTTGTCATTCACGAAATGTGGCAGTGGAAGAAATTTAAAAAAATATATTGACAGCTAATTAAACACTGTGTTTTGGCTCAGTATACAGGGTGTTTCAGAAGGTCATTATATGAAAAAGAGTTTCCATAAACATACGTCCGGAAAAACATTGTTGCCAAGATACAAGGTGTTAAAGTTTGTTTGTAAATAACTGTTTTTGTTTTAGTTAAGTTAAATATATCCTCTCCCGTTAGATGTCGTCAAAAACATCTTGTTGTCAGCAAAAAAGTTTGAATGTTGAATTCACTATGATTTTAAAATTATGAATGTATCATTGTTTTATCTAATTAAATGTCGTCTGGTAATATTTCCGAGCCTACCTAGGAACTGCATTTCATATTCTGTTGCTATCAACCATCACACACAAACGGAAAGAGACACAAAACGCACCAAAAACTAATTTAAAAACGTGTGGAAATACCGTTTCCGGTTTGTGAATAAAATAGCTTGTGATGTTCATGGTAGAGGTCGTTTTCCAATTAAACGAGAAATTTCTCCTTCCAGTTAGAAATATCTCTACCTACTTTTTATTTTCACTGTTTTATATGCAAGAATTCAATGAAATTGTCTATCGCGAAGAATTTATTATTAGCACAAAATCGATTTATTTGCCTATCGAATATATCATTAAATTTATATAATTTGATATGGAAACTCTTAATCAAAATAATCATATTCAATTTGGCAATATATATTCTCTGAAAACCATTTTATAGCGAAATTTGGCAAGAAAAACTACACCCTAATTCATATATTAGATATGATATTGCGCCAATTGCCAATATTTCTCTAGCCACTTTGAGAAATTGTTATTCCCTTAAAAGACAATGTTAATAATATTGAAATTTTCTATCAAGGAACGAGATTCTGAATTTTAAGTTTTACTGTTTTTAGCTAATGGTTGCATTAGTTATTATTGTGATATAGGCGGATTCAGCTGTAATAGGTCATACAGTTGAATTTTTAGTTATTAAGCGGCATCTAAAGAGAATAATATAATGATATACTCAGCCTTCTTTACATAAGCCATGAACAGATAATGGCAACACCGCCACGAATCCTCAATACGAATTCTAAACCAGTCTACTGCACATACACGGCCGGTGAGCGGTCGTAACGAAAATATTTGTAAACTATTTTGTAATCGCATTTAATAATTTAAAAGAAGATCTTCTAAAATTTTACCACTCTAATAAACAAACAGTTTACCCGGGTTGTAACTTACAGAAAATTTAGACGATGTCACGACCCAAAAATAGAACCAATTAGTATCTCAATAGGAATCCCGCCATCCCTACCACCGTTAAAGAGTCCAAACAAATTACTTTATTTTATTAACTAACCTTGAATTCGGTATTGTAATTTACACAAAATTTAGGCGATATATAGAGTTAGTTTTACGGTTTTAAATAAGCTCAATGAGCACTGATTTAAGTAGACTGTCTGTTATAATGTAATAATGTAAACATACACACATCGACGGGTTCTCAACGTTGCCAAATTTACGTGGCTTGTTAAAGAAGGCTGTGACTGTATGTTCAAAATAATGAGGGCCAGCAGTTAAGGGACCTCGGAACAGCTCGATTTGAAATCAACAAAATTCGAACTGATTTCGGCAATATCCTTAAAAAACGATTTTCGGCAAAATCGTGAGATTTTCTAAAATAACAGGTGGCCACTATGTAGGTATATTATACATATTATATTGACAATATTAAATTTAAAATCGGATGGTTCGTCAAGTCAAGTTTGGTATATATCTCCGAAATTGATTTCCTCATAAAAAATCTAATTAGGCCACTGAATTCTATACGAAAATCTCTATCAGTATCAGTTTTTATCTTCCTGCTAGGTTGAGGAGTAACCGAGACACAAAGGGGGGTCCCAAAATGCAATACTTCCAATATCGCCCTGTAACTCGGGAACTTATAGGGCTATGACCATTGTGTTTGCAGCATCTTTCCTGCCACAGAAAAGTAGCTAAAACCGCAAGGTTCTATCTTTAAAAATAACGGAGATATCCTGCTGAAGACAGCCAAAATGGGACACCCCGTACATAGCTAATGTGTCATGCTCAGACAGATCAGTGTTTTTATTTCTTTCTAGAATCGAAATACATCTATATTACTATTATCGAGCTGTCGCATCAACATAAAACAGAACAAGGAAAAAGTAACTAGTCATCCAATTTTACCACATTCACTGAACAAATTGAACAAAAAGACTCCAAATAAGGAACTCATTCTTTTGATATTATGTCGTTTCAAACATAACAAAAGACTAAAAGACACATATGCTCGTTATATACTAACTAAACCATGAGACAGATGCCTCAAATACAGAAATAAGTGGAGTCGCTGCCTTTTGGCAGAAGCATTAAGAACACAAGTCGTCTTTTATTTGGCTAATTTAGTAGATCGATAGAGATTCAGTGAAATTTGCTTCATCTTTTAATACCCAATTCGTCGCCAAATGTACTTATATTAAATTCTAAATAGGAATATTTTGTTATACAAGGTCTAATCATGAAAAAAACCTAAATTGTAATTGTAAATAAGGACTTTTCGAAAAATTACAATTTCGGGTTTTTTCATGGCTAGACTTCCCCAATTCGCTCACAAATTTTGACCACCTATTTTAGAAACACCTTATATATTTTAGTCCAATAATCAGCTTTCTCATTGTCTATTGTTAGATAATAAATATGTAAACCTTGCTTTAGTTTATTTTTTTTTATTTGTCTTAGTTAAAAATACAATATACTTAAACATAAATAAATTGTGCACCCACGATTGAACAGATGTTTTCAATTTTAGGATGACAATCATAACGTTTTTCTCCTCGAACTTTGTTTTCTTTTTGTGCATGAGCGTGCAACATAATTTTTTACATTTTATTGATGAAGTTAAAATATTTTTATTAAGCATAAATTAATCAAGTAACCTGCAAAAAGTGGGATAGACTCTCTTGCATAGCAGGAACTGGTACAAATGGCGGCTTAGCACAGATTTTTTAAAGGTATCGTATTTACTTTTCATATTTCTACTTTCGAAAAATATTTCTAGCCGAATATTATTCATTTCTAATTTAACAACAATAATGTAAATAGCCTTACAACAAATGTTGAATATGGCGGCCATTGCTATGTATACATATCCTTATTCTTTTCCTTAAAGATTTTCTCAATATTTTGTCAATTAAACCTTTGCTTCTAAATTCTTGACATTTTGAATTCTGGTCCAAAATTAATCCTTACTCTGTATCGGACAGAATATACTACAGATTTACCTCAGACACAATCACGGGAGATTTAGGTCAGGTGATCGTGGCGGCCAGGCGACTGGTCCACCCCTTCCGATCCAGGGTCTCCGCAACTAGCGTCCAGGAATTGTCGAACTTTTGCACTAAAATGAGCGGGACAACCGTCATGTAAAACCAGGAGTTTTACCGAATATTCAAAGTGATATGATCGGGCAAAGTTTTTTCCAAAAAGTTTAAATAATTTGCTCCGTTTAAGCGACCGAATGAATTATTCCCAACTACTCCAATACATACATTTATACTAAATTTAAGTTGATGTTTACTGTCTTTTATGACAAGAGGATTATCGCCGACATATGCGTAATGATGTGCGTTACATAAATTTAAAATTCCATCCTTGGTAAAGGTAGTTTCATCGGAAAAGAAAATACGCATTAGGAAACCTTCGTTTTGAGTTACTTACCAGAATTGTATAGCCCGTAGATACAGATACATACATTCGGTGTAGTCGATGAAAGGAAAACTTATTACGTTTTCGATTCTATTTTGCAATCTTCAACTGTAATTTTCATAAGTTAAATTGTACATACACAAATCAGTATTATTCGCATTTGACAACTTCCTTAAAGATTAATTAACCTAAATAAAAACCACCAAACTTCAGCCATACAAACAATAATTCCTGAATCTTACTTCCCACGCAGAAATGTAGACAGTAACATGTTTTCTCAAATAATCCTAAAATTTGCCAAAGCTCCTGAAACCGCGTATAACTTAACGATTTTAGATGCGGGGGCAAACCATCCTATACAGCGTATATATTGAACCAAAATGATCTCTGAAAAATTGCACTACGATGAGGAGGAGGAGATTCGTAAATTCAATGTATGTACATCAGATCAGAAACTAATTTTATCATATAAATAGGATTCCTAAACGCTATCGCTGGAAAAAAACAAGCAAGCTCCTATTTTCCATATTCAGCCACCCAGCAGCTTATATGAGACAGACTCGTACTTACGGATGCCATAAATATATCTTAGACAGCATTTTTGAATGCGTTGAATTCTGTTATTATAAAACTAGTCAAACATTTTATTTTATAAATAATATCAAACTTTTTACTACACTTACTACAGGTTAAATCTAGATTCTTGACTTAATGTTCGATGTTCTTGTGAGTTCCTAAATAAACCATTCATAATGGAATACGACTACCCCAGGAAATTTCCTCCAGCAACACTCATAAATGCATTTGAAAAATTAAATTCGGGACAACGAAAATTTAGATCAAATTTAATGTATTATAACTTTTTCTTCCATAGTCCGATTTCAACCTTTTTTTTACAAAATGTAGATAATTGTTTCAGTTTTGATTAATTTTATTCAATTTTCAAAAATACAGTTTACATGTTGAAATTTTTCTCTTAAGTTTGTAACACTCTGTAGTGTAATTTTGCAATATCAACTACACTGGATATGCTTTTCTGGACAGTTTCATTCATTTTTAACAGTTTGCTGTGTTATTCTTTTCTGTATCGTTATCGGTTTAAGAGATATGCATTTTTGAAATAAACATTGCACGTTTTACAACAATTATTGAAGACACTCTGGATTTCTTTTTGGAATGTTTAGGTTTCCTTGGAAACATATTCTGCATTTGTCAATCAGTCAATTGATTCTAGGTGAAATTCCTAGTATTTATTTTACATATTCAATGAATTAATTATATGAAAATGCTTGTACGCCTATGCATCGAAACAAGAATGATTGAGATTTATATAATTTTCATGTACACCTAGTTAAATAATATCAAATTTCAAGCGCCATTAAAAAACTAAAACTAACATTGTGTGAATGTCCTGGTATTAATTATCATCAACACAAACAAGACAAAAAATATATTACTTACTTTTAAACGACAAGACCGTACGGCATAATTTTCACATTTTTATTCGTTGAATTTTTCAACATCGCCAGAATGTAATTATGTTGGAATACATAGATTGTGTGTGTGGGATATTATTTCAACTTTACTGGATCCAACCAGGACCACCCAAGCGGAACAATTAAATAAATGCTAAATTTTTGGGTAATTGTTTTATGTTTATTACTCAATAAAAATTAGTGAATATTTTAAGTATAATTTTGAAGAATTTCTTGTATTTCTACGCAACATTTCTACAGTCCCTTTAAACTAAACAAATGTTGAAAGTAATTCCTTTGCTAGGGGCCTAGCATTCAGTTATATATAAGTACAGGGTGTGCTAAATGAGCCAATAAGATCCCTCATAACATGAGTCCCAATATGCACCTTTTTAACAAAACCTCGTAACTTCCTTAATAACTGGAGTTTCAGAGTGAATAAAAACCAAATTGCTCAGAAAAGACCAATCTTTAGTTCGCTATTATCGAATAATTTCTACTTTTATTCATTCACTCCACAATTGCTCCAAAAATTAACAAAAAACTTCTTCCTTTTTACAGCTGATGTATCCGAGGGTTGCCTTTTATATTTCGGGATTTGGCAACTGTATCTGTGTTGTTTACAGTAACTTAAAAGATTCACCTCGGCCCAAAAATTGAATTAAATCGTGAACATTTTCGTGCGATTATTTTTTACAACTTATGAACTTAATTCAATTTTTGGCGATGAAGCTCCGTCAAGGACCAGTGTTTATCGATGGTATGGTGAACTCCAAGACGAATTTCGTGAAGGGCGTCCAAAATCAGTTGTTGTTCCGAAAACCATTGATGCTGTGCGCGAACTGATATTGCAAGATCGTCATGTAACCATCAAGAGATTGAGACAACTTTAGGCATTAGTGGGACCAGCAGACATTCAATATTGCATACACATTTGACTGTCAAAAAAAATTTGTTCGCGTTGAGTCCCACACAATTTGTTAATCGCTCAAAAAAGGCTCGTATCGATTGGTCGAAAGAAATGCTCAAAAAATACGATCGCGGTGCTTCGAAACATGTCTATGACATCGTGACCGGTGATGAATCGGGATTTACGCGATGATCCCGAAAGTAAACAGCAGTCGCCTGTATGGGTGTTTCAAGATGAGCCAAATCCAATAAAAGTTGTTCGCGCACGAAGCACTTCCAAGCAAATGGTCGCCTGTTTTTTCGCAAAAACTTAACATGTCGCAACCGTACCATTAGAACAACGCAGAACAGTCAGTACAGAACCATTTGTTTGCCAATTGTCTTCCAAGAAATTAGGAAAACCAACTGCCGAAGACGCCTCACTCTTCACCACGACAATGCGAGCTCTCACACATCGGCTCAAATAACTGCATTTTTGAGCACCCAAAACATCGATTTGTTGAGTCATCCGCCGTATATTCCTGACTTGGCACCGAATGACTTCTTTTTATTCCCGTATGTAAAAAACAAACTGAAAGGTCAACGTTTTTCGACACCTGAAGAAGCGGCTGCTGCATTCAGAATGCATGTATTGGAGATACCTCAATCAGAGTGGCAAAAGTGCTTCGACAATTGGTTCAAACGCATGCAAAAGTGTATAGATCTTCATGGGGAATATTTTGAAAAACAATAAAGTGATTTTAGATGATTAGTATTTGTTTTTGGTCTCTAATCCCGAAATATAAAAGGCAACCCTCGTATGACATGAGAACCAAATGCTTAAAAACAACTATAGGTGAAACCTGTTGTCCAAAACTCAAGCTACATTTCTAAATAAAAAATCATCTCAATCGATGTTAAACTTAAACTAAATTTTGTCGATGTGTGTATTAATGAGAAAAAAGAACTGCAAATTAATGTCACCGAAGTAGGACATACCACGGAAGGGCAATCGAAACTTCAATTATAATTTAGATGGAAAGCATATATAAAAGCCTTAAAACGATGTTACAAGGAGATACTAAATTCGAATTATTTTTTTTACCAGCGACTGATTTATGTAATTTTACTCGCGCATATCGTGACTAGAATGAATACTAGCAATCGTGGTTTATTGTAAATTAATGAAGCTATAATGTCAACTGTAATTACCCAACGGTCATAAACTAAATCTATAATAGCAAGTTATAATAGTTCAACTATAGAACTAAAAAGAGTTTGTTATCGAAGTTTTTGTATGAAATGAGTGAACGGAAAAGAGGCTGATAAAAATGAGTATTTGAGTGCCAATTTTAAAATAATCGTTTACTATTCTATGCAATGCAAAGCGGACCGGACAAACACAAAAAAGGAACGGTTCGTTTGTATAGAAAATCCAAACAGTTTCGTTTCTAATTCCTATTTCCCAACAGACCAATCCACACATTTAAGCTGCAGCGTGCTTGCTTATGTGATTCTCTAATGTCGTGTGGATTTTCATAATTTCAACAATGCAAGATGTACTGATTGAACGCTCCTTGCCGGTTAAAATACGCTTCAACACTGCACAGTATTTGTTTAAAAAAGTCTTCAAAAATCTACAAAATCGTAAGCGCAACTCACTATCCCCAGGAGGCAATTCCTGATTCGGTTTTAGATGATAATGGTGTAAATTTTCTCTTTGCATGAATCTGTGTATTGTGCTAGGTGAATGGTGACGATTACTTTCCATAATTCTGGTGCTCACCGAAGGATCTTTTGTGTCGTGAAGTAATTGGTATTCCTGTTACCATTTAAGTTTTCCAGGGCGACCTGAATTAATCATCCGTGGTGCAAATCACCCAGTTTCAAGAAGGCGACTTTTAACAGCACTTATTGTCTTATGATCTGGGTGTCGCCTAGTTGGAAAACGTTAGCGGTAGACGTTTTGCGGCACGGGCATTATTGTTACAAACTCCAAGTAGTTTAATTATGTCTAAATGTTCTTGATTAACGATAACGATAAATTTCAATTTCTCCCGGATGTTTAAAACAAGCACACAAACATTTACAAAACACGCGGACTCTTTGAAGTTACCGACATCGTGTTCGTAAAAACTGCCGGTGACCAAAAAGGATATAAACGGAAACACAAAAAGTTCGCAAAAAGTTTGTTTTCTTCGCGGACTCTCACAAACCGACCGAGTATGAGTTTTGTTTCTGTCCGGTCCACTTGGTGGAAACCCGACATTAGACATTCATGACGCGAATAGGCTGAAGTTTTTGGTTCTGATACTAAAAATAACAAAAAGTCGAGGTGGAAAAAATTAGAAAGGAAATATTAGTCGACTCTCAAATGTTACGTCTATGGTTGTAACAGAAAGATCGATCGATTCCACATTAAAACAGTGCGCGAAAAGGCTACCTTTAAAGAACTGTAGCTCCTTTGAAAAAGCACTTTTCGCTAATAATATATGGCGAATTGACATGCAATCATCCCTAAAATATACCGTCAGTTCACTTTCTCGACGCCCTGTATATTAATACGTAAACAAATGTATGCGAAATAATAAAATTAATGTAATTTAGTAGTAATGCTGTATATTAAGCATTACGAGAGTAAAATTATTTAAACATGAACATGTTTTTAAGTAATTTATCTTAAACATTATCGTCTAGGTATTGTAAGTATGAAATTTACTGTAAACATGTTCATAAATTTCCCTAATAGGAAGCTGAATAATTTTCGTGAAATATCAAAATGATATCTATCTCAACCCTAACACGAATATAGTATGGAGTCGGTTTGTGTTAGCATGTATTGATCAGACGTTTAGAGAACCAGGCCAGTATTAAGCATAATATATTTAATCAAATTTATCTAACCCAAAATAATTTATATCAGAAGAAATAATACATTTTTATCGCACTAAGACTATCAATAGGTAAATCTATATCTTTAAACTTTTTAAAACGGAGTTGGATCTGATTTCTACCGGTAAAATATTATAGAACCATGGGACTTAACACACATACTCTCTCGATATTTTAATCTTATATCAGTCTAATTAATAATTCGCCGCCCACGTCATTTATATCACTTCATTTTATGAAGAACTAGAGACTTCAAAGTAACTTTAACATAGAATAAATCGTCTACAAAACTAACCACTTCATTTACTTCGGTAGTGCAAATTATCATCATCATACCTTCTACTATCGTTGTATATTATATTCCATGTAACTTCATTTTAATTTTCTGCCAAGTTTCTTCTTTCGGGGGTGCTAAATTTATTGCTCATTCAGGCGGTCCACCGTAACATTTCATCGTGGCGTAATTTTGCGCCTGCAGTCTGCACGATACCTCCTGACTGTGAGAGGTAAAAACGTCACCTTCACTTCGTAATATCGATTCAGTCAAAGCTTCTCAGTTTCGCCTAAGACACGTTGCGAAGTCAGTAAGATAAAAAAAAATCTGTGGTGTTGTATTTTATTATCAAACCAAAATATGACAAATGTGTTCATTCGGGTCCTGATTATGGGAAAACAACTGCATGATTACCATGAGGCCTCTTCGCTATGCATGTCCTCTTTCCTCTTGCTTCGCTGTGTGTGGAATTAACAATGCAATTATCAACTCAGGTTAATTACCCTTGTTTTAGGCATAGTGCTGGCAACCTCAGATTTTTCCATGTGCATATTCAAAGTAAATTGAAATAACGATTTTGGATTTTTATTTATCAGATAACGTACTTACTTTCAGTGCTGGCAATATTATTTGTGAGTTAAAAAAAAATTGCATGTGATATGACCCAAATACGAAAAAATTTACGGATTCGTAATTGAAAAATCGGATTTGAGGGAATGTTATTGTGATCAAAATACATAAGATAAGAATAGGATAGCATTGGAATCTTGGAAACGGTAGGCGTCTCAATGTCCGTTAAATTAGAGCAAAGTTGTACAATTTAAACACCTTTTAATCTCTGTTTTTAAAAGTAAACTAACTTTAGCCGTTTTCGAGAATTTTTTAAAAAACGATGATTTTTTTTAATTTTAGTTTTTATTTATTTCTGTCATTATTTTTACAGATATAAAAAAATTTAAAAAACTTCCTCATTGTTACTTTTTGAGGAGAGTAAAATAGTAAGTTCTGTTGCGAAAGTCGCAAATTGAAAGCGAAAGTCGCTAAGTTTTGAAGTTGTATTACAAAAGTCGCAAATTGAAAGCGAAAGGTGCTAAGTTTTGAAGTTGTATTGCGAAAGTCGCAAATTTAAAGCGAAAGTCGCTAAGTTCTGAAATTGTATAGCGAAAGGCGCAAATTGAAAGCGAAAGTCGCTAAGTTTTGAAATTGTGTTGCGAAAGTCGCAAAGTTGCAAGCGAAAGTCGCTAAGTTTTAAAGTTTATTGCGAAAGTCGCAAATTGAAAGCTAAAGTCGCTAAGTTTTCAGTTGTGTTGCGCAAGTCGCAAAGTTGCAAGCGAAAGTCGCAAATTGTAAGTGTCTAAGTTTTGAAGTTGTATTGCGAAAGTCGCAAATTGAAAGCGAAAGTCGCTAAGTTTTGAAGTTGTATTGCGAAAGTCGCAAATTGAAAGCGAAAGTCGCTAAGTTTTGAAGTTGTATTGCGAATGTAGTAAATTGAAAGCGAAGGTCGCTAAGTTGTGTTGCGAAAGTCTCAAAGTTGCAAGTGAAAGTCTCTAAGTTTTGAGGTTGTGTTGCGAAAGTCGCAAGCGAAAGTCGCTAAGTATTAAAAATTTGTTGCGAAAGTCCTTAAGTTTTGAAGTTGTGTTGCGAAAGTCGCAAATTGAAAGCGAAAGTCGCTAAGTGTTGAAGTTGTACTGCGAAAGTCGCAAATTGAAAGCGAAAGTCGCTAAGTTTTGAAGTTGTATTGCGAATGTAGTAAATTGAAAGCGAAGGTCGCTAAGTTGTGTTGCGAAAGTCTCAAAGTTGCAAGTGAAAGTCTCTAAGTTTTGAGGTTGTATTGCGAAAGTCGCAAATTGAAAGCGAAAGTCGCTAAGTTTTGAAGTTGTGATGCGAAAGTCGCAAAGTTGCAAGCGAATGTCGCTAAGTTTTGAAAATGTGTTGCGAAAGTCGCAAATTGAAAGCGAAAGTCGCTAAGATTACTTCGAAGGATGCCACGAAGCAGATAGACCTCGTATAATGCGAGGCTCATAAAAAAGTTCTGAAAAGACCTGCTAACTTTTCTGGTCATTCTGTACGTACAGTTGTTTATAATATGCTGTAAAAATAGTTTTGTAAAAGTAATATAAGAAAGCCAAGCCAAACTATACTAAAACCATTATACTGTGACATACAATGTTTTCAAAGCCTTTATTTTCCTTCTCTAAACTCATTATTCTCACCTAATGCAGCCAATGGCATCAAAAGAAAAAAAAATCGTTGTTTCTCCGCGTAATAGTGACTCTTTTAAAGTGCCATTATCATTGAAGAGAACTGGGGAATGCTCCGTTGTGGGTTCACCTCTCTTAAAACAACTGATCGTAAAACCTCAAAAGAAACTGAAATAAAAATAAATTGAAATACAATAAAACAACGCTAAGAAAGAGAGAAAAAAATATTAAGTGGAAAGGGGATGGAGAACATTAGTATAGAATCGATTAAACATGGCCAATCTCGACTTTATCTTATAGGTTTGAGAAGGTCGTTCTGCACAACCAGTCGTATCAATCAGCAGGTTGGGTAAAAAGAAGTACATACCGCGACCAAAGCCACAGCGGCGGGTATGTTCTTATTTATTTTTGTTACTAAATCACTAAATTAAAAATACTGAACGTATAGTTTTATGCAATATAGCGTTATTGATAGTTGGTATCGCAAAATTTAAAACAGTATAAAAAAATCAAGTAGGTACTATTAAAGTTTGCTGAAAATGACTGCCATGAAGACGAGGACTGTCTTGTTCGTTGTACACGGTATCCTATTTTGGTTGAGACTGCAAAAACGGTACACTAAACAAATATTTGACTACGCTACTGAATTCTACGTAAAAAGATCAATCAAATGTGATTTTGCCTTTTTTTTCTACTTACATGGGGTATGAGACATAATATAGGATCCCAAAAGGTGAAGATTCCCGATTTCACCCTGTATCTCAGGAACAAAACAACCTAGATTTTATTTTTGTGGCATTAAAAGTTTCACAACAAAGTGACAAATGTTTTACTTATCGACTATATTATAAAAATCTATTTAATTAGATCCTTTTCAAAAAAGCCTTCCTTATATAGATATTAGTTTATTATTATGTTCGATTCTGCAAACGTCATTTATTGACAAGTACTTGCATGTTTAGAATATTTTATTGGTCTGCTCTTCCAGGACAAATTCCTAAGTTTATATAACGTTCCGATTTATAGTTTTCCCATTATTTACCGTGGACACTCTGTATATCCTATATTAAATCAAATCCTAAGGAAGTTTTCACACTTTGTCGAAGCTGTCTGTGTGTAGATGATAGAGTGAAACTAGATGAGGCAAAGATTAGAAACAACATCATTAACCATAAAACTTTCTTATTTCAATAGACTCTAATTTCATTCTATGGCTTGAGCAGAATTATTATTCCAACATATATTTTCTCACAACGTTATATAAAAAAGTTGAACTAGTTTAGTTAGGTAGAGGATACAGAGTCAAATCCCGACCATTAAGATTGGATTCTGAACCTGCTGTTGCCTTAAATGATTGATTCCTGTAGATGCAGCTCTTAAATAAATCCACAACTCATCATTCCAACAGTTACACAGAGGTTATACTAGCACGAGAGACCATATGATATCAAGATGTATGTGGCGACATCTATTACTTAAAGTCTTGTTACATTATGTAGTAACAACGAGTATTGAAAACGCAATATTTGGGTGTATCGGTCAATATCATGTCTTCCAGCATTAAACATGAACGCAGTGATGCTAATATCCCCTTCAGCGTCTCAATATCTCTCCTGGAAGTGAACGAAATTTCTGCAAAGATACATAGGATAAAGACTTACCATTACCTCTCTAGCTGCTGATCTTTGATCAGTTTTTGTTGTTGTTGTAATTTTTACGTTTATTGATAGGAAACAAAACTGATCTTGTATTATCAATAAATAATCTAGCCACAGATGTATTAGATTTTGTTACGACCCTGCCCAGTGCTATAACCACAAAGTAGTAGTACACAGTGCTTTGTCCATGTCGCAAATCCGGTTTTATAAGAACACATTCAAGTGTTTTTTGTGTAGGCGGTCTGCACAGTATGCTCATACATAGTCAATCTTTTTATTTTACTCCTTTCGAGATTGCCAAAAAACAAATAAGGTTTAACGAATATTGAGAAGGAATTGCCTTACTATATGCATATTATTTAATTTTAGAAATTAATATATTGTGATTGTTACCAAAAAATGCCTTTCTCTTTGTAAGTTGATGATATTAAGCTTCATACTACAGAGTTGTTTATACTATAGTAGAACTTTGTAAGTAATGCTGATCGTAAAATATTTAAAATTGTATAGAAAAGTACCTTTCAGAAAATCAATAACGGTTTAATTATTATTTTTTGCAATAAGTGTAAGTGAAATAGCAAAACCTGTATACAGAAAACATCAAACTCTAAACAACACACCAAAACAACTCACAAACACGAAAACATATTGTGTTATTAGTTCTGGAATTGTAGTGAAGATTTGTAAAATTATATGGAAAAATATATTACAACTTTTATTGTTGTGTCAACGTTTTTCCATAATTAAATTGATATCAAATTTTACTGAACGCTATATCAAAAATTGTCGATAGGTATCTATTTTCAAAACTGAGTTTTTAATAATATTTTCATTATACGCTTGAATAAAATTCATGCATGTTATTCAGTTATTTGAAAAACTCGTGTATGGAAAAAACAAGTAAACTGCACAAACCAAATTATTTATCATTTGCTTTTTGCATACCAAATAATACTTGCATCACATACCTACAAAAATTATTATTGATCATATTTCACGACTAACAAATGTAAACAAAACGTTTATCACAGTTTTGCTGATAGACAAAGGCGCAGGATGTTTTTAGTACGTAGATATAATGGCTAGCAACACGTTTTTTTATTACTAAATTAAATCCCGCATTTATACATTTTTACAGTACTTCAGTTCCAACTACAAGACTCTCGTTCATCTAGAGTTAAAGAGATGCTTGTTCTGTCGCGTTTTGATCAAAATTATGTGAGAGCAGTAATTGTGTCTGCTATATTTGTAATTAATTTCATAATAAAATTTAGAAAATGCTTCTATCTTGCTAAATTAACCGGGATACGAAACGAGCCGAAGGTGAGTTAGTTTCAACTCCAGCTATTTTAAATATTTGCCTCGTCTATCTCACTTTTATCAAGAGCTGCAATACTACTTTAAATTGCCTCTTAAATAGAATGCAAACCATTATTTCCCTTGGTAGAGTTGACTGTAATACTATTAACTATTATAAATTTAATTCCTACTGCATGGCCATTTATATTGTTATTATTATTATTTGCTATTTCAAAATGCACTTCAAAACTCTTAATGGCATACCGTAGTTAAATTTATCGAAAAATATGGCGGTTAAACATGCAATAAATCCATATCTTTTCCATTGCACATGCATAATATAGATGTAGGTACCTGTATTTACTTACATTCTTGCATCAGAAACATTTTATAGTGAATTTTACTTGAAATATCTGCTAATAAAAAATAGATAAATACATGTAGACGGAAAAGCGGAAAAATAGTTTCTTACTTCTGCTACTGTAATACTAGTTTCGCAAAGATAATACTATACGGACGTATAAGAAAAATAAAACCAGATGGAATGTAAGGTAAAGCAATAAATTGATGGTAAAGAGTGAAAGAAAGAAGGAAAGTAGATAAAACACTGTTTTGTTTACGATAGCGATGTTCTATTGAATAAATCTCGAAGTCCACATAAAGTGACATTGCACTACAACTAGCTAAGCATTCTACCAACCAGGTGAATAAGTGGTCTCCTTGAAGTTGTATAGTAAACGGGAAATACCGTAAAGGCAGCTAAGAAAAAAACACAAAGTCTGTTTCATCCCCCATGCCTCTTTATACTAGTCAAATCTGCGCCAAAAAGTCAACCAAAATTCAGAATTTGATAAATTTAAATATTTGGCAACAATTTGTAGCATTTTACCAACCTGATGAATTCGTACCACTTATTTGCAGCCTTTTCCGTTAGGGAAAAAACCAGAATTTTCGCAATTAGTTGGTATGGTAACTATCGAAAACGTAAGGAAACCTTAAGAAATATTAAGGATATTATCGGATATATATCAGATAATATATTTTGAGTGGAATTAGACCGCAAATTCTGCGACCTTTCCCTTTAAGATTATTTAGTGAAATCACAATAATCTAAAACCAAATTGAAACTGGTACAGCTCCAAAAGGTAAAGTTACATCACAAAATTAATAATACACCTTGTTAAGTTGTTCTATATCATAATTGTAACGGAGAAAGGCTATAAACCCAACCAGCTAGAGTATATGGCAGCCATTAGCCGCCTGCGGCCGCCTAAGATGCTAAATTAATTAATAGACACAGCAAATGCTGGGGGTGTACGTAATATCTGAATTGTAAGTGTAAGAAGGTCGCTCAGCGTTTCACTATGAATCTTCATTTAATATTCATATATACTATTATATACAAAAATATTGCGTACTGTACTTGTATCACTGCCAAAAACTTTGGGAGCAACATCAACTGATTTTGATTGATGAGGTGGTAAGCGTAAATCGACCCAGAAATTTACGAAAATAATGATTTGTAATTAATTTTGAAGGGTACAGATTATTCACTATTCGCAATGTGTAGTGGAAAAGTTATAAGAAAACTCCACTGTCTATTATTATTGAGGAAAACGCATATTGTCTTCCATTCATAGCGAAGAGAATTTTTGAACAAAAATGCAATAATTTGTCATGTGCGCATGCAAAATCAATAATTTCATAAGAACTTCAACTCAATAATAAATATTTTTCCATTCACTTTGGGAGATTTTTTAAAAAAACCCTCAGTAATACGTTATCTTATCAAAAATTTCAACTTTTCATCATAAGAAAATGTCAGATGCCAAAATTTCAGAAAAATCCTGTATTCTTTACAATTTTATTGGACAAAAAAATTATGTACTCAAAATTAGTGGTATAAAGGAAGTATTTTACTAACTATGTGTTAGATCAAATAGATTTTTTAAGTGTTTGTTTTATTTGTTACAAAATGTGAAAAAATTTACTATATCGCAGGTGGTTAAAACATTGTACTTACAGACAATGGCATTAGAAACAACTCCTTTTTTTATTTTATTTATTTTGAAATACAACTGCACAGACAGATAAATCCAATTACAGGGCAGGAAGAAAAGACATTTAAAATTTACAGTAAATTCAAGAGAACAAATGAATTATGTAGGTATTTAATCTAGCATACTTATTTAAAACTAATTTCTTAAAAATATTGGTTTAATAAATGGCAGATCAGAATTAAAAATATTGTAGATTTTTTAGTTGAATTATTCCATATTTCGAATTATTTTGACCTCTTTTCCACTATTTACGAACGCCTTTGTAAGCGAATTTTTTATCATACATATCATAGGTTATATTATATAAAATCAATGAAAAATTATGCAGTATTTTGTACTGTTTGAACTATAAATGTGTTTGAACTGAATTGTTAAACCTCTTGCCTATGCTCAATGTTTTACAAAAGTTAATCAGCACCTAGAAAAATCGGTTAAATGAGTTTTGAGTTATCGTGGGTACAGATTGATTGTCGTGTATTTTTAACACCAACTCAACTAGGTACTTAAAAGGCTAAATATATCATTTTTACAGTCTAATTTTTTGACCCTTTTTCTACTATTTATGAACGCCTAGGTAAACAAGTTTTATGCTTAATTTTGTAGTATATCATATTATATCAAAACTACCTATATAATTAGCCAATATTTCTAGTATTTTTGGGCCATATAATAATAATAATAATATATATATATATATATAATTTATATATATATATATATATATATATATATATAAATAAACAAACAAAGATATTCAACTAAGTTGACAGAGTATAGTATATCACCGCGATATACAAAGAAAAATGAAATAAACTAACTTGTACGAATCAAAAAAAATCTCGTGATCCAGCTTGTGTCACGAGATTTTTTTGATTCGTACAAGTTAGTTTATTTCATTTTTCTTTATATATATATATATATATATATATATATATAGATAACTTAGTGTCTTGGGTTGATAAGTTATCTATTAACTAGTCAGCAAAGACTACCACTCAACTTATATATATATATATATATATATTGAATTTTATGAATTATCAGGTTTCGGGAAAAATGAAAATTCCAATTAACTTGGTGTAGTCTCGCTATATATGTATATATTTTTAATTTTTGATACCTATTTGTGCACAACACCTGTGTAAACTATATGACATTTGAATGATGAAAGTGAGTTGTTTGTTATGTCATTAGAAATGTCATCAATAAAGCATAAAAACAAAAATGGTTCCAACACCGAGCCCTGTGACACCCCAGAAGTAGCCACAATAATTAACAGACATGAACCTTTTGTACTCGACATTCTGACATAGGACTGCGAGAATAGAAGCAAATTATTTGAGAGATCGAAACGAGATAACTAAGTTAATAAGATATACCATGTACAAGCCTGTCAAAGGCCTGAGAGAATCTACCTGACTTCCACTATCAAGTTGTTCAAACAAAACTGCGTTAATACTACTAAATCGGTCGCAGTAGAACGGTCCAGAAAAAAGTCATGTTGGACAGAAGTAATTTATCGTTTTACGTAATTCATTAAAATATCATGGATTTCAAATTCAATAACATTCGTAAAACACGATTGAATTGATATATATTGCGATAATTCGCCACATTATGATAAACATATCACCTTGTTTATGAACTGGAGTCACTCTAGATGATTTCCAAATTGACCGGAAAACGCATGATTGCAAGATTGAAAATATCACACAATGGCCTAGCAAACACTGCAGAACAATCTCTAATCAAGAAAGATGGTACACCATCAGGATCCGATGTAAGTTTTGACTTCTTTAATCTTCATCATTCAACTTCTGATTCAATAATAAAAATATTTTGAAATTCCCCTAAATAATGCCATTTTAGCCATATTTTTGAAGCCAATTTTGACAGATAAAAGAAATCATTTGAGCGCGCGAGCTTGCATGAATTTTCATCCAAAATGAAGCAGAAACTAACGCAAACCTCAAATTTTATTTAAGTTTAATAATAACAAAAGTTCTTGTAGATTAGCAAACTTTTTGAAAAAAGCTGTACCTATAATTTTATGAAATTTTCATACAAAATACTTCGCAAGTAGCGTGCCTCACTGACACATTAATTAGAAATTAAAATATAATGCATAATATTAAAATCTCTAATCCCAGTGTATGTGTTATAATATGGTTACAAGCATGTAAAAGTGATCGCGTTCCTAGTCAAGTATGCCAATGAGTTAAGGTAAATGGAGTTACCTTGTATTTCATTTAAAATGGGTGGGAAATAGCGCGTTTGGGCGCGCAAATTGCTTTATTACCAGAATGTTATTTATGCCTTTTTATAACGTCTTTATTCCCCCTTTTTTGTAATGATATAATGCTGCTTAAAAGGTAAATAGGTTGTGGCGGCTTTTCAAAGTTTATCTACATACTCTTTATCTTAGAAAAAAACTTTAATAAAGTTACAAAAAAGAAAAAAATACGAAATATTTATTTGAATTCATTTCCCACTAGTTGCTGGGCAACGCCGACAATACAACTAAACCAAATTGACAGTTATTAAGCTTAATAAATTATTTCGCTAATTTCGAAGGTTCCAAACCTATTTATATAATGAAAAACAGTGATAGTGGATATAGTTTAACACCACCTAGTCAATTTAATACTTTTAACTCATCGTAGCTAGGCTTACGCCAACAGGGTCTTAAAAATTTGTTTAATTTATCAAGGCATTAAAACAGTTGTAGAAAAAGTATAGTGTAAAACTAATATGAAATGAACATTTCCTACTCGTATGATTTGCGATCATACTCGTAGGAAATATATGTCATCTCATGGTCGTTGCACATACATACATACTATTTTGATTATTATTTTTGCCGAATAGCGAATAGGTTGACATTATAATGTGTAACTTACCCCTATATACGCCTGTATACATTTTCAACTTATTAATAAGTCATTTAAACTTTAACTAATGCATATGATAATTCTATTCTGGATTGTGTTGAAATGTTCGATTCATGTGGATTAGCAAATAATCGCTGGGCGTCAAAGTTAAATTGCAGCCTAATATTTACTTCGGTCAAAATGGCATCGGCAACAAAAACAATTGCCCAAAATACAATTAACAACTTCACTGCTCGATGTTGTTTAGAATTTGGTCCGATATGTAACAACAGTGATGTTTTGCGTGTTTATACGGTTGCTAGTTTGTTAATTGCCTACGTGGCAATTTGACTGAAAGTGTCACAATAGCACGGTTTAGCGTAGATCAATATATAAAAACAATGTTTTTGCATATTGGTAATTGGAAATATGTGTCAGCCTCTCTTTACATTGCTAATACTATATTTTTTAAGGTTAATGTAATATACAGTGTTTTAGTTTTCAAACCAGTGTTCTCACTTGAATAAACTCTTACATTGACTGATGTAAGTACATTGTCACAATTAAACGTATTCATTGGGACAATGTACTGCAGTGTTGACCAGTTCAATAATACACATTTCAAACGTTTGGTTGCGGACATTGATACAATATATGTTTTATCAATTGCCCAATACTGTTAATCAAACATCAATAAACGGCATTCATAATATTAATAAACATATACATTTATTTAAACCAAACGCCTTTTGCGTTTTCGTAATATTGATTAAATAGTGCGTAAATCGTATGAATTATTGATCAATTAATATTAGAAACATTATCTCTTTCAGGGTTCTTTTCTAATTTTTAGATATTTCAACCGATCGGCATAATATCCATTGGATAACTAAGCACAAAGTTGAATAATAATAAAACGAATTATACTGGTTTGATCTAAACAAAGGATTTTGTTTACAATGGATTGCCAAATATATGCTCATGATATGTTTATCATTTGTATATTATCGTACATATTTACTTTTTGTTAAGTATTGTAGACATTATTATGCAATGCTGCAAAATATCGATATTACTTATATACAAATCCAAGTTCGGAAAATGTTGAATATATCCAATATGCACTATGTATTCTAGATTTATTTGATCGAGTTATTGAGTATGTTGGCTGACTTTTGTAGGTATCTATATGAAATGTTTATCATTGTTGACTGTTATGTATGCAACAACTTCCAATATACATCATATCAAACTGTATTTTTTTGCTGGGAGTTTGTCAATAAAAAGACACTTTAGAACAGATTTGGACATAAAATTGCATTGTGTATTTTGATCTATATCATTTTCTGTATTACCGCTTTATTCAGATAAACTAAAACATGCAAATTTTTTATACAATTTTATACCATAAAATTATTGTCTCAAAAGCACACGTACATTTATCCTCGAATGCTATTCGTACGACTCAAGGATTAAATCTCAATCAATCGTTACATTTGGAAATTTGTTCCATCCCTTCCAAATACATAACCTATACAGGGTGTCACACACTCTATCAGATGTCAGCTTTGAGGTAAACCCTGTCCTCTAAGCCCAAAGCGTACACCTTCAATAAAAGAGTAAATTCAGCACATCCCAGATCTTCGTTAAAAAATTAAATCAAACTTCGTCTTCTCCACAAATAAATCACTTTATTTCATTCAAAACTTGTGGAGAAGACGAAGTTTGATTTATCATTGAATGAAGGGACTATTTCTATAATATAAAAAATTAAATGTCTTCGGCTAGACCTTTTCTAAAATTGGCTTACCGTCTATAAAGGGCCCCCATTTCCTAGCAGAATAATATTTACTAATTTTATCGAATATAGGTACTACATATTTGTAAAATGACTAAATTAAAGAGGTTAGGCATGAAATATATATAAATCAATGTCGTGCATTTAATGTTCATTTTCTGTTTCAATTTCAATTGCAGTTTAAAGATAAATTTCGCAACAATTCTCCAATCCTATTAAAATTTATTATTTCAGCTTAGTGGCAGCGATGTTCGCCGATTAAAAATAATCACTGAAAAACTGATTCTCTCTTTTCTCGTTTTCCGAATGTTCATACAATTTATAAATATATTTTTTGTGACGCTGCTTCTACCATGGCTATTTCATTCTGTTTCAAATAAATGCGATTTTGTAATCGCTGGAATAAAAATTGAGTGCTGCTGTGGCTTTACAGAAACATATATACACATAGCTCTAGGTGGATATTACACACACAGACACAAAATTGAACAACGGAATTGTTAAAATGAAATTTTGAGCTTTTTATAATACTCTGTGGGTATTATCGAATTTCAATTTTTTGCATTTTGATTGGGCCGTAGAATTCAATTCTTCTTGCTTTGGGAGAAGTAATTTTTATCAGATATAACTTATGTCTAGAACGATTCTTGTAGATTCTATGGGCTGAGTAAGTATAGGTAAAAAAGAATTCTATGATGCCACATCAAATATCTGAATTGCGATAATTTAGCTAGTCAATAGAAATTTTCAAAATAATAACATTACACTAAAGTTCAATAAATATTATTGAATCAAGCAATGTTTCTTCCAGTTCATAAACCGGTAATAAAAAAAAATATTCTAATTGAGGAAAACGTATATTATGTATATTTATTTACCATAAAAGCACAGCGATAGAAGAAGATGAAACATAATTCGTTATATGCCAGCAATGAATCCTCGCGTGATTGCCAAAATGGCAAGAAATCGATGATCAACGAAAATAATACCATAAAATGAAATATTAATATCGTTAATTAACCATTTTTGTATTGTTAATGTTAATGTACACATTATTCGAATCTTACGAGTTCTCGTTTAGTACCACCTCTCTAAATAAATTTCTAAAGTTTGTGTTGCTGTAAATATTATTGTACGCCACTGCTGAATTGTTTAGTTTCCATATTTTTAGATAACCAACTGTTTATTTATAATCTCTAGTTAAATTTGTTTTTAAAATAAATTACATAATTTAAATATTTAAATAAAATTTTATTTAAATTAGCTTTGATGTCCGAAAACGCATACTCTTCAGATAATTTTTTTCTGTGACAGATAAGGGTGTCCGAGCCACAGAAATCTTATATTATATATATATATACTCTAGAATGATAATCCCGTAGTACAAAAATGTAACCAAAAGTGTAGAGCTGTCCATAATGCGCATGATTACCAGTAACTTATTTTTCAACAGGACCGGCTTTGATTAAATGTAATATTACTGTTATAGGTATATTTAAAATTAAATTTTACCATTTGGTAACATTCAAATAAAAAAATAAAGGAATTTAAGAAATAAAAAATTACATTAAATATCTAAATACTTTATTGTCTAACAGGTACAACCCAATAATAATAAATCTAAGCAGAAACGAGAAATAAGTAAAAATTCTCATACTGGAAAATATCTTAAGGACTTGAGCATTCTAATTATTTATTTTATTATTATATAATATTTGTTTGTTTATACAACCACCTTAGGCGTCTTACCTCTCTACAGCCTTCAAAGACGGGGTGCAAGAAACAGTGACTTCACAAATATTTTCCGTGTCCATTCCACTTCCCTATCATCCGTACTACTCGCAATAGTATTTTGTGACAAAACATGGTTGGTAGAACTTTTATTCTCAGCAATTTCATGGAGGATTCTATAATTAAGTATATTCCAGTTTAACAACAGAATTCAAACGAACTTTGTATACCTACACAACGTAGGAAATATATTCTTGACATACATATCATGCATTTTTGACCGACTGCTTTTAAGTAAACAGTGTCTTGATATCAAACGATTAAGAATTTAACTTCCACTCTCATTTACATAATCTCTTCTTTTCAACAAAAGTTTGGGAACTGCATCGGGTACGAGGGTGATCCTCTTGCCGTCTTCTCTACAAATGATATCTTCTACAGCGAAATGCTTACTGCATATGACATTCCCATCACATACATTTTCTGTACTAGGATCCCAATGCCCGCATCCAAACATCATGTCTTTTTTTTGTCAAGCTAAAAATGAGTATCATGTCAATGGTATCATATTGACTCAAACTGAGACTGTTAGAAACCCGAAACAATAACTTACTGAAAATATTTAATACCAGGAATGAGACCTTCATTTTTACACCACAACACTATACACCTCATTGTTTGTTAAATAAACGAACTAAAACCAAAATAACGAATATTAAAAACAATTTTAATCACAAATAGGTATATCTATCAACAATTAAAATGTACCACGAATAAAACCATAACTCAATTATAAAACCTATCTGAATTGTTGTGAAGCCGACTCTGACAGATATTCCCACTACGAGAAACGTCATTTGCAAAAACAGACGGTGTTGCGAAATCTCCTAAATTTAATAAAATTTGGAAAAAATGTTTCGTTCATATTGCTGAAAACTAAACAGTATGCAATTTTACCGATAACATTTATTTATTTGATTTTGTCAAGCAGTTTCCTATGACGCAACATATGGATTTATTTATAAAACAGATATGTCGCATAAATTCTGTAAGACGAACGACAAAATAGTTTTAAATATGGCAGCTCTGTACTGAAAATAAGTTACTGAGGAGCATGCGTAGTTCGTGAAAACTCTGCATACCCGTTACACTTTTTGGTATTCGGCTGGATTTAATTAGCATTCTAGAGTACATATATAAGATTTCTATGGCCCGAGCTACATCACTAGTCTACTACGATAACTTTACGAATTGCCCGCGAGGTGAGGGAGAAAAAATAACCAAATCACAGTAACAACCGTCCTCATGCGTATATTTGCAATTATTTAAAAAATTATATCTAGTTTTCTCATAAAAAGCCACCCTGTATATTATTTATTTAAAAATCAGCTTAACATTATTGAAAACTTGGCTACTGTTTTTCTAGATGCTAGCCATTTGGATTTGGAAATATTACCTACTAATAAAGTTTTTTCTTTTTCAGGTAAGCAAAATTGTATTGAAGTTTTTTTAGGTAAGTACTAAGCCTATAAACGATTTGTTTTTTGTTTGTGAGGAGTTCAACGATTAAAGTAATTATCAAATCATTCTCGTAATCAGTATTTTAGTTTCTATCTATTCGGGGATTTACGTTTGAGAAAAAAGTTTATCCTCAATATCCATTTACAATAAAATCTATATGAATATGTTTTTCGCAATATGAAAATCAAAAAGTAATTGTATTTAAAATCCATTTCATCTAATGCCTAAATCAATATGACTGTTCCATAATATAAAGGTACCTACCCCAAATTGCACATCACATTTATATATTATGGAATTAACAAATATATGCATAATTAATAATGCAAAATGTGTGCAATGAAAAAGGGAATTATTCCACATAATAACAACTAAATACATACGGCTGTACACAATACAAAATTTAATACTAAAATAATAGCAATTATTTCGGTTTTATACAAGGGGATGCAGTTGAGTGATCCAATAATATTATGGAGCTTAAATTAGACTTCAACTAAGTTCTTTTATCGTATTATTAATAAACAATTACAATTATTCGTTGCCGATTCACTAAGTTCTATTTCAGTATTCAACAATTATATCCTAAACATCCAATCTCAATCCTAATCAAAGAAAAAGTCCAAACTCGCACCAACCTAAGAAAATACGTTGAATTTATTTGTGATAGTAGACCACGGCGCAAAAGATGCACTAACGAATCAAAACGCCCTAGTCATCCCAGAGATAATTCCCACAGACGTCAAAGCCTTCATCAAACAAAAAATCCTACGAAAAATGGCAAAACATGTGGAACCAATGACCTTACCATAGAAATCTGCCTCCTGACTGTTCAAGCTTGTGATAAACTACTGACTTGGAAACTTTTGGGAATCAGATGAAGCTCATCAACAGAATTTGTCTCAAATCGTCATTCGCCCACACCGTTCTTCATCATGGATGTTTGTCCTTCCTTAGTTTACGTATAGATTCCCATTATTCATTAACTTTAACAAGCTGTTTAGAACCCTGGGGCGCCACGAAGGACTCCTGCTTTCTCTTTTACGGAATCTATATTCAAATCAATCAATGTTTGGCAGGATTGCAAGCGGTTATTCGCAGTAACTAGCCACATGCTATGTGGACGCATGCATCATCAATACATGGAAAAATCATCTCTGATAGCCAAACGGCCATAAAGGCCCACTCATTTTGAACCTACCTGCCTGAACCTACATCGAAGTTAATGAGATGTGGATTGAATTTTGTATTGTAACGTATCATAGACGTGGTAATCTACATAAAAACTAGCCGCAAAACTGCGTAACGAAACAGAATTTTAATAATTATTATTATTATAATTCTATCCGTTTAAATATATTTTAAAAATTATTAGAATGCCCAAATAATACTATAGTCCTTGCAAGAGTCTCAAATTTATTGCGTGATCTCCAAACCAAGATCACAACAAAAGTCAGACTTGAAAAGTTTACACGCTTTGCCACGAAATTATTTTCATTTATTATATTTACGGACATGAAATCCTCTTAAGTTTACACAACATACGAGAACACAATTCCAGCCCCAATGACTAATTTAAGGCAGCAATACACCAAGGAATTCTAAGACTCACGTTTCATATGCCTGTCCAAGTATTTGGAAAGAGAACGAAAATGAATTCGATCGTATTTTTTCTCATATCGACAATCAAGCTTTTATTTCAGAAATAGACAAATTCCAAAATCAACCCCATTAATTTTATGTTAAAAGGTAATAGATATAAACGGACTGCTCTCTATTATGAAAACCCATGTATAAAAAGGCGCAACAATAACATTAAAACCATCCAATTGTTTAAAAATTATGGAATTGACTAATAATGCATTTGCGTACAATTTCATTACACTACTTATATATATGAAAGTATTTATTTATTTATATGTTTTCACGTTGTTAAATTTTATTACTAATTTTGCTCGGTGTGCATCAAATAAATTTTGATCATTTATAAAGCCTGTTTTAATGCAATCAACATATTTGTTTTCCATTGTATAACTTCATTAAGTTTTGTAGCTAGTAATATAATAACAGTAGTAGTAGTAGTAACAGTATCTATACGTAGTAAACTTTAAATGATCTGAAAACCAAAACTATTCTCATCCACAAATCATTAAAGTTTAAAACAAAATAATTAGACCAAGTCAAAGAGAAAGGAGTATGTTGGCCTGTAATGAGATACTCAGAATCCATATTCAACCTGGAAAAAACTATCCTATCGCCAGGATGCCATTTTAGCGTTGTCAAACTGATTTTTAGTCGAATTATTGGCAAATATTTAAATTTTTATGTCGTAAACCAAGCAACATATAACAAAATACAACACATAAAAAAGTTATAGTTTTAGTTGCTTTATCTCAAGAGATTATCGAAATTAAATTACAGTCAGTGGCGTACATTTTTTTTTGTCAATAATGTGTATTAAGTCCCCTAACGTCAGTGCACTTAATAATTTTGATCTAGTTAAAGCCATATAAGTTCCCTATTTCTAGAAACAACGCAGCCAAATTTTGGTTTAATTAAAAAAAACTGTTATTTACAAAATAAAGTCTTGAAAACAACACATTTCGGGACGTTATTTCATAAAATGACCTTTTTTTTTGAAAGACACTGTATAATTAAATAAAAAATCCGTTTGTTGAACATTCTTACAGGGTTGAATCAAAAGAAAGGCAACTTAAACTTAAAGTTGCAGCAGCAGCCAAGGCAGACTGCTAATTGTATGAAATCATAAACCAACCAAGTTAATGGAGTTCAATATACCATGTGTCTCACTAGAACTAAACAACGGATCATTTTGAAAATTCGGTTACTTAAGTAGGTCAATCTAATATGTACTTCTAAAAAAATTTGGCATTTGTGCCACTTCCGGTTATACCACAAGTTGATACAAAGTTTCTCAATTGAATTGGAACACCCTGTATATAACTATATTTTTGGATTTCTTATCTGTTTTGGAGTATTTTGTCTTAACACTTCCCTATACCTGTCATCCTCAAATATTTCTGAATACATAATTTATGTTGTTTTTTTTTTCAAATTCCTGAACCTTTATACAAGGTGTTTCTAAAAAAGCTGGCCAAAATTTGTGAGCGAATTGGGGACATCTAATCATGAAAAAAACCTAAATTGTAATTTTTCGAAAAGTCCTTATTTACAATGATACATTGTGTTGAAGATGACTGCCTGAGGACGTTTTTTTTTTAAATATTTTCGAAACGAGTAAAGATGAATTAACCAAATGTAGCATATTTATTCACCTAGTTAAATGTTGTAAACTGACATGGAATTGGGGGAAACCTGGGGGACCCTTGCCTTAATTATAACCTAACTTCTTTTCCTTGTGATTTTTATTCATTTTGTGTTAAAAATGTGATAAAATAAAGTTTTCTACATAAAAAAGGAATACTTCTTTTTTCTCGAAAAACTTAAAGTTTTTCGAGGAATTAGAGTTTGAAAATTTTAGGACAAAACTGGTCAAAAACATATTACAAAAGATTTATTTTAACTTAAGGTATTATGCGCTTTCTGTTCAAAGTTATTTCATAATTCAAAATACCAATAGCCAAAATATTTAACTTTCAAATGTTTTTTATTGAAAACAGCGTAAAAATCTTATTTATTGTGGCATAACACAGTTTGAATTATGAAAATTTTAATTTATTCAAGAACACCACATCAGTTCGTAAAGAAAAACTTCACCGTCAAATAAGTTATAAAAGTTTTGGTACAGATGAATGAATGAAATAAAAAAAAACTCTCTCTGAATAATAACGGTTTAACTTCATTTGGCTTTTATTTGTTAAAAACACCGCTAGAATAGGCGACCAAGAAGTTTTGAGTATTAGGCAAATGATCACAAAATATTTATTTGCAGCTTCATAGGCGTAACAAGGTTGGTATTCATTACATGAGATGCGTAGTATATTGACGACCAAACCTCTTTATTCCTAGTCACTGTAGTCGTGACTTTCCCTGTAGACAAGTTGGAATAAACTAATTCAAAACCAGCCCTTTATACTAGTAATAACCCAATCAGCACGTACGTACACATATATAACTCCGACATAAATGTAACCCCGTAATAGAAGGTGCAGAGCGCGAAATATATGAGGCAATGAGTAATTAGATTTGTGTCAAGTCAAGTTACGAGTGGAGCGCCATTACATTGGACATCAAATAACTCTTGACAACTTATAGGATGTTCATCATCAACCATCATCATCATTTATACGTTATATGAAGTGGCTGTACTTGCCTATAAATTTGATGCGGCTCAATATTTGTGAGAATCCAAAAAAACCGGGGATACGGGGGTCGTTTCAAACAGAAATATCAGGCCATGTACGTTAATATATCAAACGGTATAGCTCGAAACCCTGAAGGTATCAGGCAAAGTTTCAGGCATCGCACTAGGCTGAAATTATTCCTCAGGAAGAGGACTTTTAGAAAAAAATTGAAAGGATCCAAAAAAACAGGGGATACGGGGGTTTTTTCAAACAAAATATCAGGCCATGTAGGGTATTTTATTTTTTGGTTGCAAATAACAAAATACGAGTACGTGCTGTAAATTAGGTGAGTCGTAATGTAATAAAAGCCGAAGTAGATAAACGTTTTTCGTAAATAAATAAATAACTACACCGGAAAAGTTCTTACTTCTCGAATTGTAGTCACGGGAGTGATTCGCATGTCTCGGCTATGCTGACAATTGGAAATGCAGTTTTCCGCTTTTTAATCTTATTATTGAGATGGAGTGGAAGCAGTAGCATAGCTGCCTCCGCCGGCGTCCGCAGAGTGAAATAATTTCGTCAGAATTTAAGAGCAATATACAATATATATGTATATATAAATTTATATATGCCGCCTGTAAAATAGAGTATAAGAAAATTCACTAAGAAAATGGAAATTTTCACAATATTACTAACAATGGCTTTATAGGATTTCCAGGACTTATAAATTTAAAAATTACTACCGTACAACAAAACGATCTTTTGAGTAATTATGTTAGGATTCATTTTTGTACCACGTTATTAGTAATGACGATAAGAAAATTACATTCTACACCTTAATATTAGTAGAGCCAACTCCACACAATATTTAATTAAATTATGAAACTAGTTTCGGGTTAACAAGCCATCATCAGCACAGTTGACATAACATATGTGTACAGAAAACATCAAACTCTTAAACAACACACCAAATCTACTCACAAACACGAACTACTGGATAAAAAACCACGCATCATTTCAGCTTTTTAATATTCATACTTTGGTGTGTCAAAAACCATGATAGCACTCCATATATTTGTTTCCAAAACCCATAAAATATACATGACGTTAAGACAATTTATTGCTTTAGTTTTAATATTTAAAAGATATGCTCTGAAACATTTACAATCTTTAAAATAAGATACACCAAAAGTATATTATTTCTTAGAAAATGCCCTTAAAAACCCTATAGTTTCGTTACCCATAACTATTGAAATAAATATCTTACATATGGCACGAAATTACATAGTACCAGTGGCGTTTTGTTACAGTACTGCGTTTACACCACACCTAATTTTTGTCCACTTTATAACTCAACCGTTTGCATAATAAAAGTTGTTACATTAGTTGATTGCAAGACCATGGCGTTAGTCAGATCGTATTAAAATTTGCGGAAAAATTGTGTCTATATTTTAAAATAAAATAATAAAAAACGTTAAAGTATTACTAGTATACCTATATAAATTGCATTGTGTCTCTATATTGTCATAATAATTAATGCCAAAGAACTTTAAAAGTATCTTCTATCTGACAACTCTAAAAATATTCAATATACTTGGCATAGCAGTCTATAAGCGAGTTGTAAAATACAGACTGTCTGTATAGAATTATATAAGCAGATGCAGCAACAGTGAGGAAACTTTTATAACAATTTCTGATTTCTTTGCAAAACAGCTTTTATTAATAATGCTCTAAAAAGAAGAACGAGCCGCTAGAAATTGGAAATGAAATTGTTTAATAGTTTTCTTGTGAAGTGAATGTTCATACAAGGGGAGAAAAGTTTTCTTTTCAAAGAAATCACAACTTGGTGAAATTAAAAATACTGCTCTCTCATCCAAATGGCAACAATGAAGTTGAACAGAGCACATTTATAAAGTTTGATTATTTGCATTAACTTCAGCATAAATATTTCTGATTAATTAGAACATTCTTAATCAAAATAATACATGCAAAACTTAAGCATTTCCTTTATGTATAGTGTTGTAATATAAAAGGATTTTCCCTGAATCTATAATCAGTAGAAAAAAATTGTTAAAACAACGTTTCAATAAAACGTACGACTACTTTTTATGGCCACCAATTCAAATATCAATAAACACGCCTGCGCTGCAATCACAATCATAGAAGTTAAAATAATTGAGCATTCAGAGTTATGACTATTCATTACAACTTATAACCTAAACGTTGTCTAAACGTTATCAATAGACAGAACGTGTTTTAACTAGTTGTGATTGTGATTATAGTTATACACCAAACAAATTGTTATGCTTATTCGTTAGCTAAATCTGCTAAATTTCTTACTGAAAATGTGTCTCTATCTAACGACGAATTTTGTATTTAGTAATATCACGAATCTGTGATTTCTGTATAGTTAAATCAACTATCTCCACTAAATGTCGATAGAATATTATCTGAATTTGCTTCATTATTCATTAGAGTAGTTATGAATACTAATTAAATTTTACATCACAGCCACCACTGGAATTTTCGGTAGAGGTGAACGATGTCTCGAGCACGATTTGACCCGTTAAGAGGGCCGCACGACCTCTTTCTTCCTGTATTCTCTCCTAAAACTTCGGCGTGCGCGTTTCTCTATTAATTTTCTCTCTATGCTGCTATCTTTTTATTTTTCTCATTGCAATTCCACTCTTAACTCTTTCTCAATGAGTCGGATGAGAAAGAAAAGGATGGCAAGAAACTTATTCGTTTTTCTAGGGAAATTTTTATTTTTATTCGCCTGTTACAAATCTACCTCAAGCCTTGCTTCTATCTAGAAGGCACCTACCTTCTTTTCTTCTTGTGTGCTCTATGCTATGTCTGGAGAACTCATTACGCGCATATGCAAAATTCAGAAGTGGGACAAAGACGTCTGGCGTTAATCCTTGCCTGGCTACTTGTTACCGGTATATGTATAGGTATTTCTTTGCTTGCTTTTCCATGAGTAAGCAAAAAATATCAACTTCATGATAGCCCTTATGGAGTGTTTGTTGAATATACCTATATTTTAAAGTAATTGTAATAAGTATCCAAGAAATCACATTGAAATTAGTAGCGATATTTGTATTAACAAATGAATCAACTTTTGTGGTATATTTATAATACCTTCCGTATTTATCAACGTTTCTAATTTTTGTAGAGGATGAAAATGAACATTTTTGTTAATAATAATTGTAATACCTCCTAAAACGATATTTTCGGATATTGAACACACCAACAATAATAACAAAAGCCGCAAACCCACTAAAATGCCTTTTTATTTTACACAAATCGGTTATTTTTTACAACAGGGACTTCTCGCTTAGCGAAAAAACAAATTGTTCAAAGAGGCCACCGTTAACTTCACTTTATTTACGCGCTTAATCACTGAACTTCGGATACATGCAAAAACTCCAGGATTATTGCGGATTTGATGAGCTGCCTCTCAATTTGTGGACGTAACTCCGTTTCATAGACGATAGCCTTCATGTAGCCGTAAAATGCCGGTTTATTTTACATTTTTTGGCCAATTTCAACATTAAAAAGTTACAAATATGTAATACGGCAGTGATACTACATATTTGTAACTTTTAAACGCAATTTTCTCGAGAATTATGGATGCAAATATCAAAGGTCTCCTATTATCGCTGCAATACCTACTTACCCTATGGGCGGGAAAGTGAAATATATCCTCACTTCACTGCACACCTTGTATAAAGTACGTACCCATCAACCTAACTAAGTTTGTTCCTGGAGGCCTCTACATGTGTGTATTATTATATGTGCCGAAATGAGGTTCATTATCTTGTCGTATATGTTTGTTATAACACAGGTGTTTGTGTACTGGCATACGCGTTCGCTTTTCCTCGGAAATTGAATTAAGTGTGAGCGATGAAACTTTCCGTGGCAACAAAAATAAATTAATCAACAATAGAGGGTCTGTACTAATTGAGTTTAAAAGTGGTGTGTTGTTGCTGCACACAGAAAAAAAGACTATTAAGGCCGGTTTACACTAGCAAACATTATTATGACGTAGTACTGTTTAAAATAGGCGTAGCGTAATCCTAAATCCTAGGCCTCGACCATTGTCTTTAAAGACAATGCCTCGACTATAAAATGGGTTAGGAATTCCCCAGGTGTCTCACAGAAATCTACCTGCTTTAGGCGTATGAACGCGTTAAGAACATTTTCAAAAGAATGCGATATAAACATGTAAATGGGAAACCCGAAAAGATCTCAATAAATGCATAAAAATTTATACATAAAAGTCCGCTAAAAAGTTTATTATATAGAGTGCTACGCATTCTAAAGATTCACTATATGCAGGGCTTTGAACTATCAGAATTCGATCATCAGTCTTCATTTCTGCAAATGTAAGTGTTGCGTCTGGGTTATTTAGCAGTTATTGAAAGAAATTACTCTGTTAGACCTAAATTGCATTTATCTCAATGTTTTTATTGGTACAAATGCCAAGGAAATGCAAATATATTCGAATAGTTGCCTTTCAACTTGATGAGATATTAATAATTAGACTGAATATTATTTAGACATTCTAAAATTTTCATCATTACCTTAATTGCCATGAGCAAACGTTGCAGGCTCCTTTTTTATATAAAACACTTAAGCTGGTTCTTTTATGTCATGGATTAAAGCAAGAACTAAAAAAGAGGAATACAGTTGGTCCAGAATGGGGTCTGGTTTCATGTTAATTAAGCCTGACATAGGTCGTAGCTTTCAGCTTAATTTAAATATTTTTTAAATTAGGTTGTATGTACAAACATTTAGTTTTACCAGTATTTTGTGAAAACGTACCTATATTTAATTCGTAAATAGGTACGTAGAATTTGTAGAGAAAGATGTATGTAATGTAAAACTTTAATTTTATATACTATAATGCAGAGTATAGTTTCAAACTTACTGTGTAGTCATAAATAATAATAATAGTTATCAAATTCGAAGACTTAGTTTAACTTAGCATTCAAACGCGCTATATATTGTAAGTATGCTCTAAGTTTTCCTGACGGAGTTATTTTCCGTATTGGTGGAGTTATTGAAGTTGTAGAGGCAACTTCATTTTATATGCAAATTTCTATTGTAGATGTCAGCGCGGTAGGTATAATTCCGATTTGAACTGACATTACATATACATTTGAGCATTTATAGAAATGTTTACGATCTGTTTTTATTTCGATGATTGTATGAAAACCGGTGCTCAACTCAAAGGAGAGAATGCAAAGCACTTCACGCTAAGGCTTATTATTTGGTTAATTTGGACACTACAAATATTAGTTTTTGCTTCTGAAAATTGGAGCGCAGATTTAGGACTTCTTCATATAGATAAGTTTTTAATATTTTATCCAAAATTATATACAAACATGTCAGGGTTTATCTTATGATAAAAAATTGCTTGGAACGTCACTGTATTCCTATTTGTCGTAACTATTAAAAGTTTATTTAGCATTTTTTTTCTAGTTGAGAATCGCCCTGTACATCGAGATCTAAACAATTGTTGCAAAAACTATCGCTCAACGTTAGTTTTATCAATCTCGCATCATGACACGTCATTACTTGATTGGGAACACCCTGTAGGCACTATAGAATCATTTGATTTTGCCCTCACAAATTACCATGTATTATGAAGTAATTTTTAGTTCAAATGATTTTCGTTTAATGATTTCTGGCAAGAAAGAAAAGGGTAGGTATATAATTAGAGTGGAACGTATTTTTTGTGGAAGCTTTATGTGGGAGTTAATGTATTTTCTGCGTCAATTTGTCCCCTTCCCTTTTCGCCTAAAAAACGTGTCCTTTGAACCGGCATAATAATGGTAATACAACAGTTGAGTCAAAAATCATAGAAATATTGCTGCCAATAAGGCGCATCTATATTTTTTTTTTCTTTTGACGATAAAAATGCAGACCTAGCAAGCTCTCATTGATGTGAGTAAGGGAGACAACTAGTAGAGTACATATTGGAGTTCAAATAAGGAAGGGTAACACAGGGGTGAGTAGAAGTGGACGTGGTAAGAATAAAATAACTGACAACATCACAAATAGAACAGGCCAAATAATGGAATTTGAGGTGGAAAATTCAGTGCGATGGATTAAATAAGAAAAAATGGGGAATAAGACTGTTTGAACGAATCAATTCGTATAGGGTGTTATTTTTGCTCAAAATTGTATTTAAGGCTGGTTTAGTATGACAAAAAATGCTGCTGTGCCTGAATATTGCAAACGGTAGGAGTTACAACAGTTTTACAATTTAAACACCTTTGAAATGGTGTTTTCAAAATTAAACTAACTTTAGCCGTTTTTGGGAATTTTTGCAAAAACAATTTTTGCGATATTAGTTTTTATTAGTTTCTGACATTATAACGTTATAAAAACACTGAAAACTTGTTGAAACCATTACGTGTGATATACCACTTATTTTTGAACTGAAAATTGCTTTAAATTTGAAAATAAAAATTCCAAGAACGTATTTAAATAACCAAGTTGATGATGGTTTTTTAAAAACGAAACGTCGTAGTGAAAATTTATAAACGCTATATTTTTCTCCTCAAAAAGTAACAATGAGAAAGAACTTTTCATTTTTTTATATCTGTAAAAATAATGTCAGAAATAAATAAAAACTAAAATCACAAAAAATCGTCGTTTTTCAAAAACTCTCGAAAACAGCTAAAGTTAGTTTACTTTTGAAAACACCATTTAAAAGGTGTTTCAATTGTACAACTTTTCTCTAATGTAACCGCCTTTGTAACTCCTACCGTTTCCAACATTGCCCAAGATATCCCATTCTATCTTGGACACAGTGTATATACAGGGTCGCTAATATAGTAGTTAAACGTAATTGCATATGTTTTTCTTATGGCATCCCCTGTATTTTAATAATTTTTTTGTTTATTCATAAGATAATTGATTCATTAACATTTGAAAAAGTGTTTTTCAAGCCATGTTTTACTAGGAAGTAGACTAAAATCTAATTTACCTGTGAGTTTTCCCTAAGTTGTGTCTATTTTTTCTGTTCTTAAAACTCACGAATATTCTTTAATATATTCAACTTTTTTATTCATCCGGTATAAACCCAATTACCTTATAAAGAATTGTTCTATTGATTGTCTGTCAATTTATAATCATGTCAAGCGAAAAAGGTGATATTTTGCATATTTCGTGTGTTTGCCTCAACATGCAAAAGCCCAATTTGTTAGCAAAAAGGACTTTAGTGAGACGTTATAAATATGTTGTAGGTAGATAAATAAGTTGACAAATATTCGAGAAAATGGAAAGATACGCGCCACCGACGCGACGTCGACGAGCTTTGTTGTTCTCTCCCTTAACACAGATTTTTGTCAAACGGGGAATATGACACACTGTTATCCTTTATTTGTGTATAAGATAAATCTGACAGAAACCAAAATAATAAATGCAAAGTCGGCAAATGAAATTATTAATTTCGAAACCAGGATTTTAAAATGTCTCAAAATATTAATGTTAAAGTTTTGGTATGTTTTTGATCTCGATTGTTAGTACGAGTGTTGCCTTTCATATTTCGGGTTTTGGCAACCCTGCTGTTGCAATCTGACAACTGACAGCTCTATCGTAAAGTTGGACATTTTTGAGGTTATACGTACTCAGAACGTTTTGACATACGAGGGCTATTTGTGTTGTTTACAGTAACTTAAAAGATTCATCTCGGCCCAAAAATGGAATTAAATCGTGACGTGGCGATGAAGCTCCATTAAGGACCTGTGTTTATCGATGGTATGGTGAATTCAATCGTGGTCGTAGTTCACTCCAAGACGAATTTCGTGAAGGTCGTCCAAAATCAGTTGTTGTTCCGAAAACCATGCTGTGCGCGAACTGATATTGCAAGATCGTCATGTGACCTATCAAGAGATTGAGACAACCTTAGGCATTAGTGGGACCAGCATACATTCAATATTGCATAAACATTTGACTGTCAAAAAAATTTGTTCGCGTTGGATCCCAAACAATTTGTCAATCGCTCAAAAAAAGGCTCCTGTCGATTGGTCGAAAGAAATGCTCAAAAAATACGAAAGTAAACAGCAGTCGACTGTATGGATGTTTCAAGATGAGCCAAATGCAACAAAAGTTGTTCGCGCACGAAGAACTTCCAAGCAAATGGTCGCCTGTTCTTTCGGAAAAAACTGGACATGTCGCAACCGTACCACTAGAACAACGCAGAACAGTCAATTCTAAGTGCGACACAACCAATTGATTGCCAGTTGTCTTCCAAGAAATCAGGAAAACCAACCGCCGAAGACGGATCAACTGCATTTTTAAGCACCCAAAACATCGATTTGATAAGTCATCCGCGGTATAAAACTCTCCATTTTGGGACCCCCCTCGTATCTTATTATTATTATTTATTTTTAAATCAACGAAACTGGTCATGCTCGCTCAAAGTGGAGAGATATTTTTAGCATAAAAACAAACCACAGGGAAAAATTGCTTTGCACACATTTCAGTAATCACATTTTATTTTGAAATACTCTGTACTACTAAACCACTTTTCGCGATTTAATCTTTTATAAAATTAAATTGATGGGTCGATGAGATTACATTTTTCCAAACAAGCTGAATGAAAAATGAAGAAAGAAAAAACTAATATGCAAAAAGTTTTCCTAACACACAGAGATAGAACCCTCATATTTGCTTATATAAGAGATAGAGATAGTGAATATATCCCACTCCTGAAAGCAATTCCGCGATGCAAATTGGAAAAATTTCAAATACCAATATCTACTCCCCGATATATAAGACGACCAACATCGTCGTGGTTTGATAGACAGACACTTCAGTTTTTCAATCTTTCGTCTATAAAAAGCAAAACCGTAGACACACTAATTCCGCATATTTAAAAGCTTCTTTTCATCAGCATTATACATGGCGGACACAACACTATTAGCTTAGCATTAAATACAACCAAGGCTAACAAAGAAAATTATTTATTTGGCTGATATACCCCTATAACTGTTGTAGCAGATAAAGTCTAGGTCATAATAAGCTTGATGAACTCTGCTCCATTGAGACAAATGGGAAAAGAGTGGAGTGCTCAATTTAAACAGCACAAATGATACAGGGCGCAGTAGATGCCCAAATGAAGCCAATTGATATTCAATTCAATATGCTTGAAGATCTGACCCTGCTTGTATGACTGTGCAAAAATTAAAATGTCTATCCTTTTGGTCAACGAAGATCAGACGTTCAATGGCTGTTATGTCGCAAATATGGTGCTATAGAGAATTTATGTAGTATAGCAGGAAATCTCGTATGACTCTGATCGGTTATATATGCACTTAAAATAGCAACAGCTGTTTTCCATTCTGTGTGAAAGAACTTGCTGACAGTTGATAGAGAAACCTGTAATTTATTTTCTTGGTAGATCCTTAATTGTGTTGACGATGACTGGCTTTTAGTATGATGCAGGTCGAATAATACCTTCATTAAATTAATGTCGAATCATCGACTTTTCAAAGTTAAAACAAAGGAAGTTATAGATTTATTTTGGAACGAGAAAGTTTCGTTCAAGAAAAATTTAGTGTATTACGAAGGCTGTCTTTTATAAATTAGAGAACAAAAACAAATATTACTCATCGAAAATCACTAAATATTCCCCATGAAGATCTATACACTTTTGCATGCGTTTGAACCAATTGTCGAAGCACTTTTTCCACTCTGATTGAGGTATCTCCAAAACATGCAGCAACCGCTTCTTCAGGTGTCGAAAAACGTTGACCTCTCAGTTTGTTTTTTACGTACGGGAATAAAAAGAAGTTATTCGGTGCCAAGTCAGGACTATACGGCGGATGACTCATCAAATCGATGTTTTGGGTGCTCAAAAATGCAGTTGTTTGAGCCGATGTGTGAGAGCTCGCATTGTCCTGGTGAAGAGTGATCAGTCTTCGGCGGTTGGTTTTCCGGATTTCTTGGAAAACAACTGGCAAACAAATGGTTGTGTACCACTCAGCTGTTCTGCGTTGTTTTAGTGGTACGGTACGACATGTCCAGTTTTTCCGAAAAAACAGGCGACCATTTGCTTCGAAGTGCTTCGTGCGCGAACAACTTTTGTTGGATTTGGCTCATCTTGAAACACCCATACAGTCGACTGCTGTTTACTTTCGGACTCATACGCGTAAATCCACGAATCATCACCTCTCACGATGTCATAGACGTGTTTCGAAGCACAGCGATCGTATTTTTTGAGCATTTCTTTCGACCAATCGACACGGGCCTTTTTTGAGCGATTGACAAATTGTGCCTAAGGTTGTCTCAATCTCTTGATAGGTCACATGACGATCTTGCAATATTAGTTCGCACACAGCATCAATGGTTTTCGAAACAACAACTGATTTTGAACAACCTTCACGAAATTCGTCTTGGAGTGAACTACGACCACGATTGAATTCACCATACCATCGATAAACACTGGTTCTTGATGGAGCTTCATCGCCAAAAATTGAATTAAGTTCATCCATGCACTGTTGCTGAGTTGTAAAAAATAATCGCACGAAAATGTTCACGATTTAATTCCATTTTTGGGCCGAGATCAATCTTTTAAGTTACTGTAAACAACACAAATAGCGCTCCTATGTCAAAACGTTCTGAGTACGTATAACCTCAAAAATGTCCAACTTTACGATAGAGCTGTCAGTTGCCAGATTGCAACACCAGGGTTGCCAAATCCCGAAATATAAAAGGCAACCTTCGTATTGCTTGTATTGAGATTATGTATGTATGTAAATTCAAGCTACAATTCTCATTTATAACAAAAAAAAATATTTTTATAGCGGAAAAATATGTTTTGCGAATCTAGAACCATGTTTCTGTAACACCCTGTACAGCCTGCGGGCTTTTTACCAATTAGGAACAAATTATGATAATTTCTTCCAATGGAATCTTGGTTTATATTAGATGTACGTCATTGCAAATAAGTACGAGGAGTAAAACACGGAAAAATATGAAAAAAAAAAAAAGTTGAACCCAAACTTTAAATTACTTTTTAACAGTATACTTTGCCGCAGGCCGCGGGTGCACAATATAACGTTAAAAAGTTTTGTCTTTTTATGTTTATCATCTCAATGTAGTTTACATCACAAAATAAAAGGCTTTCTTGTAGGGAAGACAATGTAAATGTATTTTAAGTAATATGCAGGGTGGATCATTGGGCAAATCTTAATAAAAACGCCATTGAAAATGTTATTTACATGTTTTTCATTAAATGTTGGTGGTCACTAAGATTTGAAAATTACAGAGTTCAAGTGTCGACTAATTTGATAAAGGGTTTTTAGCGTCATAGATAGAGCGTACTCTTGGCATGCAAAAGGTTCTGGGTTCGAATCCCAGCTTTGGTAGTTTTTTTTCTAATAGTAAGAGTTGTTGGTTCTAAAGATATTGTCATATTTTTTGCTTAGGGCTAAGATTCCTTAGTATTTTCAAATGAATAACTGATAATTTCAATAATAATTTGCTGTTACGAACAGGATCATCATCATAATACTCTGTATTTTGAAATTCTAAATGTACATAGTAGGTAGGTACGTACATTTGAAATTTTAATAAAGATATCTCTTCCACCCTCTGCAGAGCCGCGCGCGCGTTTGTTATAGAATTCCGCATTTAGTAGATACTAATTTAGAACGGAAACCGCCCTCATCTACCAGCAGCATGCAAAACCAACATGTATAAACTATTCGACGATACTGACTGGTTAGTTCACTATCCAAGTGTTCTCATTATTAGTTAAATTAAGCTCTATTATTGTTAGATCTCCCTTTGAGCTTCTATTGCCTTTACATGCTCAACTTCTTGTTGGGTGATACAAAGGAGTATTATTGTAGAATCTATAGCTATAAACTATGTTCAAATATTTTATCACTTATCGTGTACTGTAGTACTTTGTAATTTACGGATTTCTGATAGGTTTGGTCGAAAGAAATGCTCAAAAACTACGATCGCGGTGCTTCGAAACATGTCTATGGCATCGTGACAGGTGATGATTCGTGCGATTTGCTGTAAACAGCAGTCGACAGTATGGGTGCTTCAAGATGAGCCAAATCCAACAAAAGTTGCTCGCGCACGAAGCACTTCCAAGCAAATGGTCGCCTGTTTTTTGGGTATTAAAACTGACGAAAACTGCAAGCAGAAGACTACGATGCTATGATGTCATAAACTTGTGTGTTTTCCTTTTATCAAGTACTGAATTTCGCTCTCATACACCAGCCGCCCCTGTGCACAGAGTGATAAGACGAGGGAGACAAATTTCTTTTAATGCGGTCCTGTTAAAAATTTAAATGAGGGTAAAGCACTTTAGACGTATACTGTATAAATCTAAAAGACCTGGAAATGTCCTACAAAAACATTATCGGATGTATTAAACTTTTTCCTAACTCATAAATCCAGGGATTAACTTTGAGTCAGGACACACGATATTTAATACCTCCAGACACATATTATCAGAAATGGGGGAGGATATTATTCGTTGAAAGTTTGCTGGTCAACCGCGATAAAAACCTAACGGAAATTATTTACAAGAATTACTAAATGATGAATTGCATGGATTCTCTAAGACCCATGTTGAATCTATTAATTAATTTAAATTAGATTGTTCTAGGGTAAAGTTTTAGTACTCGTATTGTATAATTATGTTTATGAATTTTATAAATAATTATACCAGTTCCATTTTTCTTCAAGCTCTGTTCCATAAACCAACTGGGAACGATATATACCATAGTAAACGTATAATATGTTATGCTGCAAACTTTGCGATATGCATCATTAACTTTAATTAACAAACGGACGACCTCATAAAAAGCTCGCCTCGACGATGCAGTTTCAGGCCCTTGTAGCGCCCAAAATAAATAAATTCGGGAATTTTAAAGAGAAAAGCTCTTTACGTTTGTGTATATATTTTTGGGAAAAGGTATAATAGCCTGCAAATTAATTGGGTTAAATATGTTTCTCATGTTCTTGTTATACAATTCCCGTAGAGTTTTATACAATTATTAACTAGGTCGATTCATTCAATTTCATAATGGGTGCGCAAATTTGAGGTTAGGAAGTAAATTGGCTGTCAAAGGATGAAATGTAAAGAATTGAGCTGTCATCCTTTGACATTTATATAGTAAAAAGTTGGGAAATTTTAACCATGTAAGGCTACACTCTTGAACAAAGAATTTTAATGTGAAAATTTTACTGTTACTTCATAAAAAAAGTGTGTTTTTTAGCCAATTTACTTGCTAACTTCAAATTTGCCCAGGGACTGTAATTTAATTTATTTAAAATATAATAATTCTAAATATATGTAATATTTTTGTTACTGTAAGTGCTAAAATGATATTGCCTAACAATATGTTGATAACAAGTACCAAACAGCAACTGTCAATTTTAATTAAGTACGTACCTAACGTCAAAGTTACTTCTCGCTCCTAGAATGTGAATATTTCGTAGTGATTTCACAAAAACACCTTTATCTTTATAATCAATCAATAGAATTCCTTCTGAGTCCCAATTGATGGTCCCAATAGCCAATGATAGTCGTTTTGAGTTTTCCTCTACCAGGCTTAAAAAGCTCATGCCACTCGTAAACCATTCTAATTTCAGGGAAGATTAGTTTGAGTTGCTATCGTTTCGGAGGGACTCCGCAACGACCGGAAAAAATAGTGTAGCGATATTAATAAAGCTCAGCTTAAATGCCAAATAGTTTTGTGTATATGAAACCACTATAAAAGCGAAAAATAAACCCACTCTACAAATTTCTAACACGCGATTTTCTAATTTGTCACTCTGATAAATTTTATTTACTACGAACCGTACAACATTTTAAAAATTTAAATCTGATCCTGAACACCAAGTTAAGACCGCATAAATAAATTACCTTCGCGTCGCCTATATGTACTTAGTTAAAGAGAATTTAAGACCCCTTTTAAACGGTTCCTTTATCACTGGGTGGTATATAGGAAAATTAGTTATTTATAGAAAACACCACTAAAACTTTACCTTAAAATTGTTGTCGGAATCACCTTGCCAAGGAAGAAGTTACTAATTTCCACCCCTATTTTACTCACTGACGTTAGTCTCTTAGAAAATAGTTCTGTCGGTTAACTAGGCAAAGTATCAATAAACTTTCTAGGAAACTTTACTATTCAATAAATTATTATTTGACTTGTTGGTTGACACCAACTGATTGAAATTTATGATATAATTAAATACGTGAAATATAACACCTCAATTTCCGATATTTGGACAAATGCAGGGTTGTAATAGGCCCCATTGTCAAATTTTACGTTTCAACATGCAAAAAGAGTATGGCAAAACGGCACTAGGCATTTATTTATAAAAAAAATATTCAAGCCATGGTTTTAGATATATTATGATCAGTGGAATTAAATTGTGAAATCAAATTCTTTTTAAAAAATTGTTTATTAATCTATGTCTTATTATGTGACCGGATTGTACAGTACTAGACGTGTTTTAACTGTTCACTCTATCTACTGGGTTTACTACTATTTTATTGCAAAATGTTACGGTATTGCAGAAATTTTAAACGCCAGCTGCAAAATGGACATAGCTGCATACTCGTTGAACCACTTAATAAGCAATAAATGCACAAAAACTGAACACAACCGTGGTTGGTGCGCGTGCTTAATGATTATAAGGGGCAATCATTATGTTAAAGTTATATAAAATACCCTTTCGTTTTAAACATTTATACTATGCAGGTACAGGTGGTCGTAAATGTAATTTTGTCATGTAGAAATAATCCAATAATGGTGCAGATGGCTACAACAACTGTTTAGGTATTATTAATTTTGGTTCTAATGTCTCACGGTAAACTTTGAATATTAGCAATTTTCCCTAACAATGAAAGCGTATATTTATTAAATTTGCAGAAATATTAATATAGTAATTACGTTACCAAAGATTAATATACACGCCTGCTATTTTGTTTTAAACGACCCCCGTATCCCCTGTTTTTTGGATTCAGAAGACTAGACCAGTCCCATCATCAGTGGCGAACAGACAATAAATTTGTTTTTATATACACCAACAAATTATTACATTCAAGTCAAAAGCACAGTATAATAAATAATACAGTATTATGACTTTCCGCCTGCGAGCCGTCCTACGCATATCGTCGCGCATGCCTCCATTATGGGTTAAAACGTCACAATAACCGCATTGACGTAGATAAATACCGTTCACTCCTGTGTTCAATATATAGTTCATTGGCGGCGTGTACTAGATAAATAAATATTGTGTTTGTAATCTAATTCTGTGTTTTTGGTATAGTGTTCGTGAGAATTAAAATGATTTTATTTTTATTAACGTATCTTATGATTAATACAATGAATAATCAGGGAGGACATGTGTGTGCTGCAAAATGTTTTTAAACTAAATGAAAGTAAAACATAAACACAAGTTGTCTCGTGGCGAGATAGCCTTGTTTGACTAAAATTGCTGAGAACAGGATTCAGTTGATGCAGAATTCAGGCACACGGCTTGTATGTGGAATTCGTAGGCGTGAACGAGTCTAGCAATAATCTTAAGGAAATCGGCTGGTTAAGAATGAAACAACGTCGGATTTCCATTCACTACTTTTGTATAATAAAAGTCATGAGATGGAAATAGGCGGAATACTTATATGAAAGATTGAAGTTCCGGCGATCGGTGTATGATGTGAATATTCCTCATAAAACTATCATTACGCCACCGCTAGACTCAACATCAATCTTTAAGCGGTCATTTTCCTATACGGTTTCAAAATATTACAAGGCTCTACCGGAGAATATAAAAAGTTTACAGGGGTTTTCGTTTAAGAGCGCTGTCTGACACGTAATAGAACAAATTAATTTGTAAACATAAGCTACCTACTTAATTTGGCCAGCGATGTAAAACTATTTTCAGATAGGTTTAAGCTAAAATGTAAGTTACGTTTAGGTTAAGTTAGGAAGCACTACTTCAACTTTTATAAAAATGTTTAATAAAGTCTTTATTATTGTTGTGTTGTTTATTATTATTATTAAAAATCACCCAATCATGTCAACATTTAACTGATACCACCACTCAAGGCTGTTTTCAATCACTATGACACACCACAAATATTTCTGAAATTAGCGATAGTATTATGTACTTCAATACTTTTACAAAAATGCAAATACAGCACCTACTGTGGTTAGAAACCGAAAACTATAATTATTCTTAGTCAGGACCTGACTTGTAACCCAAAATGGCGGCGTCATACGTCACAGTTTATTTCAAAGTGCCAAAGTGGAGTCGGAATGCTGTACTTATTAATGCTGTGTCAAAAGTATGTTTCCAGATTCCAATGTAAAAAAATATATCTAAAAGCTTTTCATTTAATGATATCTAGTAACATGTTGATTAGCGCGGTTAATTGACTGACAATTATGTGTTATAATAGCTATACTACAGCATTATTTAATCCGATCAAGTAAAGCCTCTCTTTTATCCAGTCGTCTTGCATAACCCAGAGACAATAATCCCCCTGTTAATCCAAATATTTTCAAAGGAAATACTTTATAATGCGGACGGGCTCAAAGTACAGTTTTTGCTTAAAATTTAAGGTAATATCTCTGATTTTGATATATTCATTCGAGAAATTATAATTTTGGGGCTAAATCGTCCTCTTAAAGATACTGGACCGACTGTAGATGAAAGGGTTTGAAACTGTTGGAAATAAATACCTATTATTATATGTTTTTCTCATTTCGACTTCCAGAATCGTATCCAGAAGTCCTATCTGATCAATAAAATACGCAAGTATGTTAAATTGCGATTTTTGCCTGTCTAGACAGTTTTCAAAACGCTGTAGTCTTATAGAAGCGTTCGAAAAATCACAGAAAAATCATTATTTGTGGAACAAATAGAGTAGTATCCTTCTAGCACTTATGGACGTGATAGTCATCCCAAGAAATTCTCCTTTCTAACTCTCTCTACTATAACATAGCTGCCGGTACGTGTGTTAACTACGTAATATTGCTATACACAAATGTCATATAACTCCTAGGTTTTACCTATTGCCTTATAGAGATAAATATATAGGAGGAACGAAAAAGTATTTTCCAATATCGAACACTAAAAAATTCACGATGACACTTAAAATATATTTTCTGAAATAAAAACACGTCTAGATTTCTACTTGCTATAAAGTTTTGGGGACGTATGTAGTATGAAAATTATGTTATAGCGTTGTCAAAACAAAAATTCATGCCATCTCAGAATAAAAGAAAACCATTAAAATCAATACGCTATCCACACTTTTAAAAGGGTCGTCAAATTTACCAAACACGTTCGAAGCTAGTGCAGTTGCACCATATCTGTTTAAAGTACGAAAAACTAGTTAAAAAAGTTTCCGAATCACGTATAGGTGCACACGTCTATAATACGAAGTATATTCTACATTTCCCATGAAACGAACTTCAATAAAAAAATAAAACAAACTCTCCAGAAAGAGTGTTAAAACTTATTAAATCAAGTCCGAAAAACTTGTAATTTAAAGGTAGTTCATAACATAGTTTATAGTTCTGTTGTATACATTTCGCTACAACATAGGGGTCCAATAACTCCAGAAAAGTATAACTTAAGTTTTCAATACATTTTTATTTATTTTTTGTACTCTACAATATTAGATTTGCAATTTTATGTCGTAAGATTTCGAGTAATCATCGGTGATTTTTGTAAATCTACACAGAAAAAAATGTTTACTATTGTGGTTTATAGAACTAAGTGTTAATTGGAATATTTTGTCCTTTATTTGCCTATTTAAGAATAATCAATAGAAATTGTAGCTTGCTCAATAACAGCTCTATCATATTAAATATTAATTTGTAGTCAAATTAAATTATTTCCATTTTTTATCATATTTCAAAACTGCAAAAACATTTAATTTGTTGTTTAATTTATTTCGTGGATGTTGACTTTTTATTTTCTTCAATAACACTCACTCCACTTCAATATGGACTACTTCTGTCGGACAACATGTAAAGTTGTAATAATAACCTTAAAGTAAACCTGAAATTTGATACTGTAGAAATAATATTTAAAGGCAATTACCTCATTAACTTAAACTATTACAATTAATATATTTTTATAAGTAACTCTTTATAAACAAGTAGGTACTATTTTCATCCAGTTAGCTCTATAGTTTTCCCAAAAGTTTAATCTAATAATATTAATGCGGTCCTTTCAAGAAAACCACCAGACAGTATACCTATTAGTTCTTTAAGCAAAACAAAAATTGAAATGTAAATATTCAAAGAAAGTTTTTAGTACTAGGGGTTAAAAAAACTATACTGTTTCATGCTCGGTGAAACTGATATATATATATATGTATAGCAATCTTATTCTGTTATTTCGTATTATACGTTATTGCGGTCAAATGAGAAGACTAAGGAACTAAACAAGGAAATTTATTGCCAAGTGCGAAAAAATTAGGGGGTTTTTGATACAACTCCTTTTTGCCTTACGATTTGTTTTATTGGTTGTATGAAAACTTTTAATTTTCATACTCATTGCAGATATAACAAGATTCTCTTTTCGGGTCTTTGTAGTCTCGTTCAATAAACTAATATTTCGCCAGGAAGTCCTCGTCCTAAATATCCGACAATGCTAGTTTATGGGACGGCCATGTTTAGACGAGGTTTTACCTGTAACGTCGGAACTCTCTTTAATAGCCTAACCAATACCATGAAGCTTAAATTGATAAGCGGAAAGCATTTTAAACCGCGTTCGCGCCACATGCAGCACCTTCTCTCGCAGCAAATGATTTTATAGATCTTGCAGTTATACCTTATGTAAGTTTGTTACATTTTTTTTCTTTTTCTGCATTGTTAGATACCTACCAAATTTAAATATTATTTTGGTTTTTGTTATTTATTATTATTTTTTGACTATAGAGTAATTTTTGATTTTTTTTTGCTTTATAATTTATTTTTGTTATAAAAGGTTAAGTGAGAATAGCCACTGGTTTAGACTCCGCCAAATAAAGACGTTTACTATTATTATTACAAGCTTTCTTTACTGAAACAGTCTCTTTGCGGTACTTCAAGTCCGGACAAAATGTGCTTTTGCCATCAGGATCGATTATTTTCATTTTTGCTTGAATGATAGGGTCCTCTACCAAACAAAAGCATTAAAATTGAACTCGTTTTGGTTGAAGATTAAAGTGAATAAGGTAGCTAGCCTTTTATTATAGTTAATTGTTTGGCGCACTATTTTATACAAACCACACCAGTAGTTTTTCATGTTTTAGCAAAAAAAAAGAGAGAAAAAATATAAGAACGGGAAGTTGGACAAACAGGAAAGACAAAAAAAGAATATTATTGTTCGTATATATAAACGATTTTCCCTTATGTCGCGAAAATTTACTTTCCTTGTAGGTAATTTGTCTGTGTGTAGTTTTTCTGGCGACAGCTCATTAATAACAATACCAACTTCGTTGTTTGCTTTACTTTCCATGTGATAAATGAAATTATATACAAAAATGATTCACTAAGAGAGAGAGCTTTTTTAATAGAATTCCCCAAATGTCATTTTACTATATTTATTTGTGAATTTATTGTTTATACTTTTCTAAATAATGTAAAGTAGAAATAATTTTGAGTCAAAAACTGAGGAGAGTCTTTTTTATGAGCTCGTTAGAATACTCATCCCCATGGTGGTGGCATGGTATAATAATTAATTCAATCTAAACAAGAACATACTCTTTTTTTATAATTATTTGAACTAATCAAATAGGACATCGCGTAGAAAATATTTTTTAAGATCATTAAGAAGCATATTCGCTTCACAAGATCCCATACGGTAATTTGCTGCGCATCGCTCCAATTAGAGTAAACGACAAGAGTGAATTTTTTATCAAACAAGATTCTCTTTGATATAAAAAGTTAATATTTGTATCATTTTTATAAAAATGTCTTTAATATTATGCTGTCAGTAAGTTGATCTCAGTTAGGTATATGGGATTACGATCTCTTGATACAAATTGAAATACATATTTCAACTATAACAAATTTTTTAATATGCATGCAAGAATATGTTCAAAATATATACAGGGAGTCCGTTAAATCAAAACTGACGTGCTTTTCTTTTAAAAATATACCATTTGGAAAATAATTTGTTGCTTTAACATTGTTTAGCAAAATTCTTCATCCAATTTTTTCGGATTGGAGTCTCTGAAATCCCCAATGACGCTTTGATCACGCGTTTCCTTGGGTGGCTGCCATTTTTTGTGGTGTACCTGCTCTTTGATCGTCGCTAAACGACCTGTTTGTACAGGTCTGAATTATTCGTACCAACGAGAAATTGCTGTCAGATGTGGTTCGTCATTGCCAAAAGCGCAAACCAATCCGGCGAGGCATTCTTGTTGTTTAGCTTGGATGCTATATACAGACATTGTATTTTCAATTTACAACACACCATGACAATTCATAAGAAATCTTCGCAAAGATAAAATGTCTCAGCATTGGTTATAAAATTACATTAATTTAATTTGCATATCCTATCGTTAATTATCATAATACATGGTATTCCTTTAAACTTTTATTTTGAAGTTATAGTAAACTAGTTATGTTCTTGAAAGAAAGAAAATGATAAAAAAATATTGCAAAAGATTTTATGTACTCCACTGTACAGAATCTATTTTTCACTATTGCCTGGTGTTTTTCGCTTCTCTTGTTCTCAATAATAAATGTGAGGGTAATTCTCTTCTCACACAAACACACATCTCGCATACACAACTAGCTAGAGGTGTCCTATAATAACGGGAAACGAGAGGCGAATATTTGAGTGTTATACAGAGACCATGTGAAATAGACAGAGACAAAGTTATTTGCGAGAGAGTGGATTTAAGACTGTCACTGAGATTATTATCGCCCCATACAAATGTCCGTACATTTGACTTGTCGAGAATCCTGTCGGTTTGATTAAACGTCCCAATGGGATACTCCTTTGTGACTCCCTTTTATACAAACTAAAGTTATACTTACCTACCCTGTTTGTTGGAATGATACTCGTATAAATTGGCTCAAAAGAATTTTTAGTAGAAAAGAACCTTAATAAATAAACACCTATGTGGTAAGCGTAGGCCCGAAGCATAGGAAATAATCTCCAAATTTAAGAAACCCTATAACATTAAACTGGAAGTTTAGTTAAAAACATTTCACAAAAAAAAATTCACTTTCTTAATTTCTCTATTTTTCACAAGAAGTAAAATAAACATTTTCCTATACGAGCGTGCGGTAAAGTGCACTTTTCCGCATTGTTTTAGTCCGAAAAGTTGCAGTTATTTCAAATTGTTGCGAGTTATTTCTACAGTTTTGCCTGTACTCTTTGGTTTTGCGAAATTTGACGTGCTCGTAGGAGAAAATGTGTACAGGGTGAGCAAAACTCGATGTCCCAGCTCTGTTATGAGAAAATGAAAACCGATAGAAAAATTCAGAAAAGAGGTTCTTAAATAGGATTAAGTAAACTCCATTTTAACCCATATTTCATTTTGTTTCCAAGTTTGGAAACTGAAGTAAATGACGTCATCAATTTTTTAAGAAACATATCTATATTTTTGCATAGTTCAAAAGAGCTAATTTTTCTAAACAACTTTTGTAGGCTTTGGAAACAAGCTGCAATTATATCTGTCAATACTTAAACTAATCGTTGACAAATAGTATTCGTGTGATAACTTCTAATATATAAGTCAAACATTTGATATTCAGTCAAGAGAGAAGATACGTATTATCCATCGGTTGTTAATAATAATTACACTACAAAAACAGACGATATTATTTAATAGTAACTATTATTACCACAGAATTAAACATAGTAATCCTATAGATTACTACTAATTAATTATAGGAAATCAATCACTACAACAAATTTTCAATGTGACCACCTCCTAGTTGTAAACGCTTATCTAATCTCCTCCTTACTTCTCTTCCTGAGGCCTTGCATAACATTTCTCTTGCGAGTTCATTGCATGAATTTCTAATTTTTTCCTTTAAATGTTCTAAGTTATGTGTTAGCAATTCTTGCTTGGAGCGCTGCCCCGGTCATGCTGGAAAAACATATTTGCTCGTAACTGCAATGGCACATTTTCCAGAAACACAGAAAGTTGCTCTTGAAGAAATTGCAAATATTCTTCACTGCATAAATCACCTTCGTAATAGTAGGGAGCAATTAAATGCCCGTTAATAATACCACACCAAAGTTAATGCCAAAATGTTTTTCGTTTTCAATCAACAGCCATCTTGGTATTTTCACGTATATGTATGTCATGGAACATATCATCACTAAAAATATCCCCACGACTAATTTCCATCCCCTCGGATTCAAGGACGTACCTACTCATGATAGTTATGAATTTAACCACATTTTTGCAGTTTATGTATTTTTGTGTCAATTAATTGACAATGTATTTGGTTTATTGCTGCTACCGCAAAAATGACGTTGTATGCACAACTACTCTTTTTTTGTTCCTAGTCGAGTTATTAATTCAGGAATTCGGGTTGATTGAATTTTTGCATAGCAAAAATGAAAGCATACGGTTATTAGTACGTTGTTGCGGTTGCCAATTTTCAGGTGGATGGCTAAACGTAATTTTCAATGGAAAAAAGTGCCTTATGCCTAAAGTAAAATCTTCACAGATGTAACAAGAATTTTTATAGTTTTTTGAGGATATTATATATTATATAAAGCGCGCTACGAAATATTGCCCACTGTAGGACACAAATACTTTCCCCAGTTCTTGGACTATAACTGTTCCATTTAACACGCAGCATGAAGCAGTTTAGAAAAACAAATCAGCAGAACAAAGGCATTTACCCCGGATGGGTATATATTATAAAGGATTGATAGTACCCTGCGGTATCTTATATTACGACTCTTAAGAGACCAAAGTCTCGCCACTGACCGCATTATCTGGCTCACTTCCCCCTTTATCTTATACGTAGGCCTTCCTATAAAATATATTTTCTAAACTATCTTCTTCCAGAAACTACGCTTTTTACTTCATGTAAAACTTGCTATTTATCAGGTTATAAATCATGATCGATGATTTTTTTTTTTAAATCGTGATTTAATTTTAAATTTTGACTAGATCTTAGATCTCATCATTTACCTGGACTCCAAAACTACACTTTCTTTTGACAGATATAACAAGATACAAAAGACAAGACTTATTGACATGTCGACGACTCAAAGAAATCTACCACATCGGTGTAGACCTCAGAAAATTCCGAAAGCTACTTGTGCCATAAGGATGATAAGACTACTTGTCCCTGTCCAGCTTTAGCTAGAATTAGATTTACGGCATTTGGTGCAGTACCAGCAAAAAATCGATTTCGTTACAAAAGAATCAGCTGATAGCCTTAGCTGTTCATCTAAACTCCATAAGCAAGTAAGCGGCACAATAGTATTTTAGGATATTTTAAAATCCGCCCAATTTTACTTTGCTTATATAGCAAACGATAATACAAGGTGAGGCAAAAAAAGTCATCCGATGTTGTTTGGCTCTCTTTTATTTTCTAAATGAAAAACTTATTGGTCAAGTCGAGAAGATTATATCGGCCAAATGGGCGCCATCACAATACGGGCTCGTTTTATGGCACTTCGTAGAGAACTTCGGGCGACAGATTCTCGCACTCGTGTAGAATGGTGTCCTTGAGGGCTTCCAGAGTCTCGGCCTTGTTTACGTAAACACGGGACTTCAAAAAACCCCACAAAAAAAGTCTGGAACGCTTAAATCGGTCGATCTTGCGGGCCAGTGCAAATCGCCAAAACGGGAGATGAGGCGACCCGCGAACGCTGCCTTCAGAATATCGGTTGTGGCTCGCGCAGTATGTGCCGTTGCTCCCATATGTCCCGATGACTCCTCCAGCGTGAACAGCGCACCATACAGTCACTTTGAGCGGGTGTAATGGCTCCTCGTGCAACAGTCGTGCCTCAGAAGCGATAGTTTTGCTTGTTCACGTAACCGCTGAGGTGGAAATGAGCCTCATCGCTCATTATGATTTTGGTCGAAAAATCGTCCACTTCTTTTTAGAGATTGAGGATGGCTTGGACGTAGGTTACGCGCATTTGGCGGTCGACAGGCAGCAGCTGTTGCACGGACTGGATGACTTTGTACGGGAACATGCGCAGGTCAGGGGCGTCCGGCTGATAGCTAATTGCATGGCACGGCGTCTGGTCGATGTTTCCGGCGACAGCTCGGCAACAGCGGCGATATTCTCGGCAGAAAGGGTGCTCCGGTGCCGGCCACTCTTAGCAACGTCTCGTCTGGTCCCATACTCTTCAAGGTTGGTGGCCAAACGGCGGAGTGTTTGCGCAGTCGGTGCCGGACGGCCGGGGAATCGGCGACGGAATTCGCGTTGTGCCAACACCACAGACGAATTGTTACGCAAAAAACTAGAAACGATTATTCCGCGTTCTTGGGGAGTGTACCGCTCCATGGCTTGTTCACTTGAATTCTGCATCTGTCTAGTCCACAAATGTCAAAACAGATTTGATATTGGCGGCCTTTTGCAAAAATGAGAGCATCTTCCAATCCAAGGGTGATTTCTTTTTGACTCACCTAGTACATTTAAGAGAAAAGATTTTTTATAAGGGGAATAAAATAAAATAGCACACGACAGATTTGCCGACGATAAAGATTTCCTTGTGTACCTCCAGCTCCGTTTTTAATATATCTTGCTGTGAGGGCGGTCGGGTGGTTTGGGAGTTTAAAGTAGAACTATAAATTTAGTGCGATTTATGCGAGAAAACCAGCATTATAGTTGCCTTTTTCCTCGTTTTCACAAACTGTACCGTTTCTGTGCCATTTGTGAAAAAGAATTTTCATATCATATGGAAAACAGACAGCAATGTATACTGTGAAAATATTTAAATCGGAACGTAATATGTTTATGCCTTTTGTGAATTTGCGTTCAGTTGCAAAGGAATGACAGAGCATATTATATGCATATAGGTTGTATTTTATTTCCAAAAGTGTAGGATCACAGTTCGTTAGTCCTCCATCTGATGATCGCCTGAAGCACCCGTGTATAACTGTTACTATTTTGAAAATTTAGCTTACACCAAACCCAACAAGCTTTAGATAAAAATTTCAACGAATGCAGTTATTTTTTACCACATTAACGCAAATGGTACATAATATGCCCATATTCAAGGTGTGAAAACGTTTACATTGATTCGCTGGCGAAAACCCAATTTATATACATACACACTCGGGACTTTTGTGTTGGCGAGTGAGAGAGAGCAATTTGCATTTAATAGGATATAAAACCAAACATAGAGGGCGCTTTTAATAGGGTTAACATGCATATCCCACTTTGGTTGCGGCCCATTTTGTAATATGCTTGTGTAAAGAGAGAGGTACCTTATAATACTAGTCCGATGCAAGGGCTATAAATAAGGTTTTGTGTATATACTGTACAATATATATTGAAGTTGGTTGCTTTACTCTTAATGGATGTGTGGGATTAGACTGACGGGATTTCAGGAACGACAAATTGTGTAAGGTTACATGACGGTCGCGTTATCACAATCTTCCTAAGATTATTTAGTATGTAAAAAACGAAGAAGCAAACACAATAATCATGTCCAAATATAAACATTTCCACTCGAACTCGTAATATAATAAACAAATACATTTTATAGTGTTGAGGTGTCCTATCACCTGTAATAAGACGCACGGGCAATGGAATTTACTTTTGTCCGATCCTGTATTTGTGGTTGGGTTTTATGGATGTGTCTCATAATTGTATAGTTTTCTACCTACAAATATAATCTTTCGTCAATATTTTACCACATCGGCAAGTAATAAGGATATTATTTTGAGTGCCTATGCTAAAGGAATTGTTAGGTACCTAAAAGAACAACCTTTTTTTTTCTAATCGAGAATATTGAGTTTATGTTTATGAGTGAGCCCAAAAATAAAAGCATATATTAGAAAAGATAACCAGATGTTTCAATTATTGAGTGGTCTCACTTTTGATCCATCAAAACATCTTCATGTAAATTAAATGTCGAAGATTTATTATTATATACAAAAGCTAGTTGGAGGGTGTTACGGTTTCCCATATCAAATAATATATATAATGGGCGCATAAAAAAACAATGGGTTTTTGTCCAGTCGCTGATTCGGGAGATTGAGAAGTCATTATAAAATCGTATGGTTTCTTGCTTTACAAATGGTAGTGACTGGTTAATCTCTTGAACGAACTCCAACATAAGATACCTAAGTATCAAGAACCATTATTAAAGTCGACATACAAATAAAAATGTATCTTATTTTGTGAATCTTCTCCCCCTGTAGATGTATCTGTATATTGGGGGTATATTGTCAAAATGCCCTTTTTTCTGATTGTCTATTTTCATGCTGTAGTACCTACTATGTGATTTTTATGAGGAATTTTGGAAAGGCAATATAACGTTAAGATTAGATCCGTCCTAGCCTTGGTTGAGTTAAGACGTGTTTTTCTTAATTATATAAAGTTAAATTAAATATTTTAATTTGTTTTTGGACTTGGTATATTTTTCAGTTAAGAATTATTTTCTAGTTTTTATTTAAAGACTAAGTCCATTTCATTTTATTCTGAAGTAGTGAATTGTATAAAGTTCCGTAAGTTTTGTTAATCTTTTAATTGAAGGCCTTTTTGTTTTAATCAGTTTTTTTATATAAACTTTTAAGTTGTTTCTTTTAATAAATGAAATAAATTCAGTTTTCAATAGTAATTAAAGTTTCGTATAGGAATTAATATAATTATTCGTAATTATATTAATTTTCCTATTTTTAAGTAGTACAAGTAATAACTAAGATTTTCTTCTAAATTTTCATTATCGCTTAATTGTTTTATTCTTTTTCTTTAATTTATACATATTTATTTCTTTGTTGTTATTCATTTTCTTTATTAGTTTTAATTATTAAATTAGTTGTTTTTAGCCCAAAATGTTGCGTTTTATTTCTAATAAAGTTTTTGATAAATTATTGACAAAAGGGTCAACCAATTAAATATTTTCTTTTAAATACAAAGTGATCCAGAATTATAAAGGTGAGTAATTTTGCATTACTTTAATACAGATTAATAAAGCTTATTTTAGTTGTTTGTTTCTTTCATTTAATAATTTGATTCTGTTATTATTCAAGATGATATTCTTTGTTTGTTCTTCTTTATTTGAAACCGCTCGTAAAACTTGAATCGAACCGTAACAATTTGAAAAGCATATTGGGATTCATTTGGTTTGAGCTATAATATTAGTATTCTTACTGAATGTACATAATACCCGCTAATTTCAAAATGGTTACACACCTCTGTAAATGCGTCCGACATATCATGGTACACTCTGTATAATATGCAAAAACTTAATAGTGTAAGAGGATGAAATTATGTGTAAAACTGTTGTAGCTCAGCGGTCATAGAAACCGCCGACAAAATTTGAATCGTTTGTTTTTGTATATTAAGAAGTTTAAATATGAATTTTCATCAAGTACAAGTATTTTCAACTTTTTAGACAGGGGCAATTAGCATATTTCAAAGTTAATGGCAAAAATTTACGACCACATTTGGATGACAAGAATGACCAAGGAATGTTCAAATAATAATTTATGACACGCGGCAAATTATACATGCTCCTACATCATTTTAATTTAAACCTGTAACACCATTAAACATCTAATAGGATAATGTTCATTTTAACACTAAACATACACGGGTCTGCGTTAAATAATAAAAAAAAATGTTGTCAACAAGCTATGGCAGGGTAAAGCCCATGTAAATGTTTCATTTCCAAATGCATATTACAGATGTTGTAGAGCAGTAATGTCGATTTGTTCTTTTTTTTATTATTTTATTCAGAGTTCGTACAGGCAACTTTTACGAGCGTGTGCGGCTCATTTTAGCGGATGTGTCATGAATAGCAAACATTTTTTGGCCTTTTTGAAACACACACAAATTCATTACATTTGATATATATATAAGTATATAGGTTCATTCAAAAATGGTTTTCAAACGACATTTTATATGCGCTATATATACCTTTATGTCGTTTCATATTACATTCGGTCGTTTACATAATTTTACAGTGTTCAAATTATACCATACTAAACTACACTGCATTTTTGCATTCAGAAAATTGCCTTCTTATCGATAATAAAATTCAGGGCTCTAATATTGAGTAAATTATTTTTTATCTTGATGACTATGTTGGTATCCAAGGCAAATTGTGAATCTTCAAACAGCCATACAAATTGTGAATCTTCAGCCATACTGTTGTTGTGGGCTCTTACCAGATTGTAAAAATTTTAATTTATTTACTTTTAAAAATGAGAAAAAGAAGAAAACACAAAACAAAAACAAAAATAATTGACAAATTTCCAACCATTTAACTATATTTTTATTAATTTAACAATTCAATTTATTTCCAACAAAGTAATGTGTATAAACATTTAAATCAATGTAAAACTCCCTATTAACATTTGTATGAAGTAAGATTCCTTAAGCCACTGTTGATGGACGTGTAGTCCGAAACATGTCTGGCATTTAAAAACAAGGTTTTAACCTATATATATATATAGATCATTTTGTGGAGTAGACGTCGTTTTATTCAAATCATACTATTCACTCCTCAATAGATGGATTACTTCAGAAAATTTCCTTTAATATTTTGTAGGAACTGTCTAAATGACAATAAAGTCGCAATTGTCTCTATGTCTATGGCGTGTGTTGCCTGATCTGACAATTGAACATCGAGTAACTAGCCGGGGAAAACCAGACGTAAGAAAATGTAATCAGGGATTTTCTTATCATCTTTTGACAAAAATATTACTGAAGTTAGGCAAAATCCCCGACGACCACGACAATGATATTTAAAATGAAGCTAGTGGCTTTATAATTAATAAAGAAATGACAAATATTGAAAAAAATATAAAATATGCGAATTATACATGTGTCCATGGATAGAGTTTGGAAGAGGAAAAACTTTTTTATTTGTAGATTTAGAAGAAAAAGTCATTCTTTATAAAAACGTCTGCTTGTGTCGAAACTACAATTTCAAATACCAAATTTACGATTACTATACAGGGTATATCAAAAATAACATTTTTAATGATTTTGATTTTTTTGTTTTTTTTTAATTTTATGAAAATATTTTCAAAATCGTGATTTATTACACCAATTGTGCAAAAAACACTAATAAACTTTTTTCTCACAGTGGGTAATTAAAATAATAAAATTAAAAAAAAAACAAGGAAATCAAACTCATTAAAAATGTTATTTTTGATATACCCTGTATAGTAATCGTAGATTTCGTACTCGAAATTGTAGTTTTGACACAAGCAGACGTTTTTATAAAGAATGACTTTTTCTTCTAAATCTAAAAATAAAAAATTTTTTGCTCTTCCAAACTCTATCCGTGGACACAAAAACTTTTTTATTTGTCGATTTAGAAGAAAAAGTCATTCTTTATAAAAACGTCTGCTTGTGTCGAAACTACAATTTCAAATGCCAAATTTACGATTACTATACAGGATATATCAAAAATAACATTTTTAATGATTTTGATTTTTTTGTTTTTTTTTTTAATTTTCCAAACCGTGATTTATTACACCAATTGTGCAAAAAACACTAACTTTTTTCTCAAAGTGGTTAATTTCATAGCTACTATTAAAATAATAAAATTAAAAAAAAAAAAAACAAGGAAATCAAAATCATTCCAAGGTGTCCACGGATAGAGTTTGGAAGAGCAAAAACTTTTTTATTTGTAGATTTAGAAGAAAAAGTCATTCTTTATAAAAACGTCTGCTTGTGTTCAAACTACAAATCAAATACCAAATTTACGATTACTATACAGGGTATATCAAAAATAAATTTTTAATGATTTTGATGTCCTTGTTTTTTTAATTTTATTATTTTAATAGTAGCTATGAAATTAACCACTTTGAGAAAAAAGTTTATTAGTATTTTTTGCACAATTGGTGTAATAAATCACGATTTTGAAAATATTTTCATAAAATTAAAAAAAACAAAAAAATCAAAATCATTAAAAATGTTATTATTGATATACCCTGTATAGTAATCGTAAATTTGGTAGTAGAAATTATAGTTTCGAACGCAAAAACCCAAAGAAAATAAAATAATTTTTAAAATTGAAGATTTTAATTAAATTCCAGCAAGAAAACTTTTTGATTTAAAAAGGTTAGCAGATGAAAGAAATAATTAAAGTATACAATGTTTCCAGTATCGTACAAATTTGGGCTATTGTAAGGTACTTCGTACCCCTTTCGCACGTCACTGATTTCAGTAAAAGTGATGTTTTTACTGTGGAATTATTCCAATATTGGTCAAAACCTTCAACATAAAATATTTAGAAAAAATATTTAATATTTTTTCAGTAATAGCTAAGAATACGTCTTATTTGTCTAACTTTGAAAATCATTTACTAGCTAACGAAGGGTCACTGTTCCGATGACCATCGCAGACGCAGAACTAAGCTTTTCGATTAAAAAGAATTAAGACATTCTTGCGCAATTCAATGGACGAAGGACGCAACTCTGGCAGTTTATTTCAATTGAAAGCGAATTTATTAAACAAATTCCAAATTTTAGCTGTTATTTTAACCTGGTCAATATAAAATCATGTACTTATATCCTATGTTAATATTACTAATAACGTTTTTTTTTTTCTTTTACAGGTAAGCCAAATTGTATTGAAAGAATTTCCTTAAATTGGTAGGTAAGTAACTTATTCTTAACACATGGCAAACAATTACAATGTACAAATGTGTATAAAATAGACTCACTATTTTAAAAGTTAAAATTATAGTACTCGTCCAAAAAATAAAATGAGTTATTCGTAGAATAGATTTAATTCCAACCACAAATGACTGGTGGCAGGTCTCACACATGTCTAGCCAAAGCATTAAATAACTTCGGAGCATAAATATAATAAAATCTTGTATTGAGATCGAGCAAAACTATTTCCCCGACATGTGGAAAACATCAATTGTAAATCATTTTTCCAAAGTTTTCAGTCCACAAGCCTATTCTCATCTAAGAACTATCAGCCTCTTGCCAGTTTTTAGTAAAATTCAAGAAAAAGCTGTGGAATTTCTACTTTTCTACTTCACAATTAGTAAGTTATTCCCAGAAATTCAATCCGGTTTTCGCCCTGGGTATAGTAGAACGTGTCAGCTTCTTTCTGATAATATTTTAGGCCACTGGAACAAAAAAGAGCCACAGGTCTAACTTTAATAAATATGTCTAAGGCTTTTGATAAAGTTAACAACTACTGTGTGCAAAGCTCGAGTATTAGGGAGTTGAAGCCACTGGTATAGAATTTTTTAAATCATATCTATCAAACCGACATCCCCCAAAGTGCTCCTGTCAAATCTGGCGTACCGCAAGGTGCAATTCTGGGGTCAATTTTGTTTTTAAGATATCGCTCTCATCTAGGCCTAATCCTGTCATACGTTTCTTAAGCCGACAATTTGTTCTTACTGAGTTCCAAACAGATTTTGAATCTTTGATGATTGAAGTTTCCTTGAAGGTGTGTTTCCCTATTTCGCTAAGCCGCAGAACAGTTCAGGCCCTACAAAAGGGGGGTTGACAAAGATTGTCAAATCGATTAAGGGGTTCCAAATTAGAATTTAATTTATTCACTAACTTTGACGAGGGGTGTAATAAGTATTAGAGTATGTAGGAGTTCGAACCTACGTACCTCCGGTTCACCCCGTAGACAACCCCGACAGCAATCATTACCATAAAACGTTTTAATATTCGAAAAAAGTATTTGTGCGCAAATTCAGATACTCAATATTCCTTAATGCATTTGGCGGCTTTCATACACAAAACACTCAAAATAAAAATGAAAAAAAGAGCTTTCAGAAAAGCCGAAAATTTGTATTTACATTTTGTTATCTTTAAATCACGATGAGCGAGGGAGAAATAAGGGATTTGAGCATTTTCAACATTTTAGTATTTTCATTTGTCGGTTCACTTAAACGTTTTTTTTTATATATTTTCCAATCTAGGGAGAAATGTATGTATTCAAAACCGGACGGAAAAGGTTTTTATCGACTTGAAAAGTTCACTATCATTTATTAGAGGTGTCTGGTTTGATTTTATTAGAAACATTAAAGTCCATTAAAATTTTAGATGTTTACAAAATGTTTAGGGTATACACTATTAAAAGATTTACTTACTATAGGAGGTGATATTACAACACTTTTTTTTCAAGACCATGCATTGTTTATAGATTTATTAGGCTCAATAATTAAGAACACAATACAACAGCTGTTCTTATTGTTAAACATGTTACCTCAACAAGGCGTTAATTTTATAATTTAATCAACGTTTATTTCTATGGTGCTCAGTTATATCTAATTATTATTTTAAATACTAATACGTACAATTATTATAGGTTCTAAACTTTGTGCAATCTTTGATTACACAGGGCATTATTATCATTAGACAAGGTAAACTATCACTTAGTAGAAAAATTTGGAGGTAGAGAAAAATAAGAGTAAAAAGAATCGCCTTGGGTAGTAGTAGTAACTAAAGATGCGACATGCGACTGATCCAAGATTAGAGAATTACCAATATGTCGTTTGACTAAAATTATATTTTGATTTAGTCAGTCTCCAAGGTATAGCGTAGAGCAGTGGTCGCGTGAATGTATATAATGTACAGTGAGCTACTTTTGTACAGTGTTTTGGGGGCCTTGGTGTGGTATAGGACGCTATCATACAGAACCTAATCAAGTCCTAAGAAATGATCCTTAATGACCGTTTAGGCGTATGTCGTTTGACATGAAGATATCCCTTCATAATATCATTGTTCTGCGTAAATTTCACGACCCCATTATTAGGAAAAGAGATTTCAATTTTTTGGGACCTTTCTTTGGTATAGGACACTATCATACAGGACCTAATCAAGACCTAAGAAATTATCCTTAATGACCGTTTAGGCGTATGTCGTTTGACATGAAGATATCCCTTCATAATACCATTGTCCTGCGTAAATTTCACGACCCCATTATTAGGAAAACAGATTTCAATTTTTTTGGGGCCTTTGTTTGGTATAGGACGCTATCATAGAGGACCTAATCAAAACCTAAGAAACTATCCTTAATGACCGTTCCGAAGAATGTCGTTTAGCATGCAAATAGCCCTTCATAATATCATTGTCCTGCGTAAATTTCACGACCCCATTATTAGGAAAACAGATTTCAATTTTTTGGGGCCTTGGTTTGGTATAGGACGCAATCATACAGGACCTAATCAAAACCTAAGAAACTACCCTTAATGACCGTTCCGAAGAATGTCGTTTGACATGCAAATAGCCCTTCATAATATCATTGTCCTGCGTAAATTTCACGACCCCATTATTAGGAAAACAGATTTCAATTTTTTTGGGGCCTTTGTTTGGTATAGGACGCTATCATAGAGGACCTAATCAAAACCTAAGAAACTATCCTTAATGACCGTTCCGAAGAATGTCGTTTAGCATGCAAATAGCCCTTCATAATATCATTGTCCTGCGTAAATTTCACGACCCCATTATTAGGAAAACAGATTTCAATTTTTTGGGGCCTTGGTTTGGTATAGGACGCAATCATACAGGACCTAATCAAAACCTAAGAAACTACCCTTAATGACCGTTCCGAAGAATGTCGTTTGGCATGCAAATAGCCCTTCATAATATCATTGTCCTGCGTAAATTTCACGACCCCATTATTAGGAAAACAGATTTCAATTTTTTGGGGCCTTGGTTTGGTATAGGACGCAATCATACAGGACCTAATCAAAACCTAAGAAACTACCCTTAATGACCGTTCCGAAGAATGTCGTTTGGCATGCAAATAGCCCTTCATAATATCATTGTCCTGCGTAAATTTCACGACCCCATTATTAGGAAAACAGATTTCAATTTTTTGGGGCGTTGGTTTGGTATAGGACGCTATCATACAGGACCTAATCAAGACCTAAGAAACTATCCTTAATTAGGAATCCTCCGCATGTCGTTTGGCATGTAGATAGATATGTTGGGAGCTACCAGAATTCTCTTCGCGAGCTACCAGGGGCTCGCGATCGACGGGTTGGCGACCACTGGCGTAGAGGGTTGGGACATCCTGGATATTTATAATAAATGTGCATTTCTATAGAACAACTTAACATATTACAAGAAATCCCCAATGACCTTTCCAAACGTGTTATATTTTTTATCATACAGTGAAAGGTCCAACAGCTTTTTTTAATAATTAATTAATGAATTAATAATTTTAAAATCATTATACTTTAAAATCTGTTGGCATATTTGTATTTGTAATCATTATTACCAGTGCTCAAAGCTATGACATTTCTGTTTCATTAAATATACAAGATGTCTTTCATTAATTAAATCATTAATTTCATAATGATGTTCGGTTTCTTGTTTTCAGCAATATTTCTGAATTTACTTGTATATTTTCTGTCACCATACCTCAGGGCTATAAAAAAAAACTCTAATGCTTTTGAATAACATTGTATAGCTTATCCAGGCGAGGCTAATAATTCTGGAAGAATTGTACGTTTGTTGCTTTCCTGGCAAAATTTATGGATATATTTCGTAGAATGACGTTTCATTTTAACTGTTCTGCCGTGTAGTAGTAGGGCCACATAAATAACCTAAGAATAACAGATATATGGCTTACAATTTTACACTACATGTATAATAGTGTATGGTGGTATTTGGAAATAAAAGAACGAGGGGAAAGTGAGATTTGTTGCCCACAACAAAATGAGTTGAGTTATTATACATGAATTGAATTACTTCACACAGAGAACCACAAAAAATTAATACCAATTTGTATTATGAACTATAATTCCAAAAATGGTTCGTTACAAAGGTATACGATGTCAAAATTTTTATAAAAAACTCCAAAATTATTAATATTTTTAAAACTACTTTAAGATATTTAAATTAAATTTGGCAGTTTGGATAGATAATTTAGATTTAGATCTTTTTACGTAAAAATTATAATTTTACTTCCACCAGTGGCGTGCGTACAGACACATGTTTGCACAATTTTAATGAAAAATCGGGTATCCCGCTGATTTTTTTAGAAGCAAAAATTATTTATAGAATCCTTGTTCAATTTAGAATAAAAAAAGGTTCTTTACTTTTTTTCGATTGACACACGGTTTGCAAGTAAAAAAATTAAATTCTTTAAGCAACTGGAATTCAAACAGATTTTCGAAACTGGACCATTTTCATTTTTCAAAATGTATAGATAAAGTAGATAAAGAGGGGGCCCATTGATATGCCTTTGTTTTTTATGTCACTTATGTTTGTCAATTTTTTTAGTCTAAACGTATTTTAAGATTTTTGTTATGCTCTTCGTGTCTCGTCATCATTCGGCGGTCAGAATATCCATATATCTCGGACATATTTGTGAAGAAAGGTTTGATGTTGCAACAAAAGCTGTAAACAGCAGCAGAATAAGAGTAAAGAAGCAAATCCCTATTTACTATTTATCTATTAGTGACAGTAGTCGACAATAATAACTGTCTGTGAATTGCCGCTCATACTCATTTGTTGGAAAGTCGTTATTTTGATATTTGTATAGGACCTCTTTCAGCCAAAGCTTATATCTGTACGCCACATACTTGGGTTGTTGGATATTAAAACTGAACACTCGCAAAATACAAGACCGAGCACCGGGTAAAGCGTCTAGAAGTCAACTTGACTCCTCAAAGTCCCTATCTAAAATAATGGAAAAATAAAGATTTGCTTAATTAGGCTTGTCGTTCCTTGTCTCTCCTTCTAGTAGCATAAACAATAGGACAGGGTGGGCCGCGGGAATATATAGAGGGGGACGAGGACAGGAACATATTAGTGCACTTTTTAAATAATTGAATTTTTGTTTGACTTCACTAGAAGAGTAATTAATGGTTTTAGATGTTATATATTGTGCAATATAGTACCCTTTGTTTCACGGGGGCGCCCGGCACCCCCTCACGGCGCGGCTCTGTCAACACCGCACCGATTTGTGACACATTTATTTTGTCAAAATGAAATCAACGACGACGCTGCATAATAGCGTAGTCAAATTAATCCAGTTTTTCAACAAACAGAACGCAAACATTTCGAAGCACGTTAATAATAATCCAATATGTTGGCTATAATATGTATCCGGTCAGAATGGCGGTACGATGGAGATTAATAATTCTCGATTTTATGTGAGTGCGTTTATTCGCTAAACCAAGGCAACTGTTTTCTCGTTGTCCACGGCAACAGCTTGCCAAACTAATTAATATATTTCCACAATGTGATTAATGAACGGATACCGGTAACAAGACAAAAATTATGAGAAAAGAAACAACAAGTATGTTACGTTCATTATAGAGTTTTTTGAAAAATGCTCTGCCGCAATTTGACAACGATTATTTTTTTGAAGTCTCATATTTATTTGCTTAATTAAGAAAAAACCGTTATTTACCAAAAAACTTTAACACTTTGTATCTTGAAAACTTTTTTTTTAAATGACCTGAGAAATCAACTCCTTAAATATTGCCCAGACTTTTTGAAACACCCTGTATAGCCAGTTTAATTGTAAAATACATTTGGACACATATCTAAACCTACAAAAAAAATGTTAAATATTGTTTTCCTTGTTTCGCTACCTCTCCAGAGTAATCCAACATGCATCCAGGAGAAAAGAAATAGAAAAGGTTTAGAAAAATTTTCCCAAAAGCTTTATATATATATATATATATATATATATATATACACAAACAGAACAAGAGAAATATTTGTCTCGATTTTTACCGTTTTCTTGTTTAAAATTTTCCTGTTATACACAAACGAGAGGCATGCACATGCCAAGTCGTTTAGGGAATACACAATTTTTTTTTCGTTCGTTTTCTTCCCTACGCCACCCTTTGGGATTTTGCCTTGTTAGTTTCCTCGATATATATTTTTACATATAACACTGAACACTACCACTACTGACTGTTTGGGCAAAATTTAAATCGGAGTCGACAATAGAATAAATTTTGTATATAACCCTTTTTTCACACTGGAGTGCTACGTTCCACAAATTTCTTTGGTTGAAATTTTAGTACTGAGCAATTCGAATTTGAAAATTTTAGGACAAAACTGGTCCGTAGTAGCATTAATAAAATTTTGGGAAACTTTTCGTTAGCAAACTTTATTTTTTTTTAATGCTGTGTATACAGACCAATGGCCACCCCGATCCCCAGATCTTACTCCCTTGGACTATTCAGTCTGGGGTTGTATGAAAGATTTTGTTTATAAGGTTCCGATTTTGAGTGAAAATCATTTAATAGAGAGAATCTTACAAGCTGGGGAAGACTTTAGGTTTTTCAAATACTAAGAGTTTCTTTACTAAAAAGAGCTCGCATATGTATTGAAAAAAATGAGTGAGTTAAATATGCTTGATTTAGTAGTGAAAATACCGTGAGCCGCGTAGACAACAAGAGCCAATACTTTTCCAAATATCTCAAAAACAAATGATTTTATCCAAATTTTATAAGAGTTAAAAAATAATCAAAAATACATAGTAACCTATAAAAACTTAGTTTAAAAGTCACTGGCGTAGGTAATAAAAACTTGGGGGCTATTAAGAAATTCTTTTTTGTGTTCTTTTTTGGAAAGAAGTAGCCCTTTATGCTGAAGCAACACACTAAATTTGAATCGAATATCTCAATAAATACTAGAATTATTTCAAAATAATTGGTTTTAAATTTTCAACTTTGACGCCCTGTATATTGAACGTGGAGGGTTAAAATGAAAAATGACATCTTAAATCTCATATTATTTTTGCTCAAAGAATCTGTGATTAACGGATTCACTTCCTTTTTCCGGAAACCCTGTATAAACAAAAACGTAAATTAAGCAACTTATCTTTATGGAGTCCTAACGTTTCAGGAACCAATTTTTAATTTATTTAATAATTAATTTTACACTTGATTAAGTAAGCTCAACAATATATAACGGTTTATAGTTGAAAATGGCAGTAATCTCTTGCGCTGGTAAAAATATACGACGTCACATAATTCGCCTAAATTCAATTGTGCGCGGTATCCCATTATAAACATCATGAATAATGAAAACGTCTTAATCAAGTAAATACGTAAATCTGTACCTACATACTCCCCAAAACTCAGTTGGTACGTGAATAACATGATGTGTCAATAGAAGCCGGTTTAGAGTTAAACTTACCATTGTGACGAAATTGTAGTTATTATTGTGTAGACAACAAATAAAACTGATATTTGCTGGCATGCTAACTCTCAGTTCACTCTTAAAAAGACGTCGTCAATTAACATTGTTATGTTGCCATCATATTCGCCATCCTGAATAATCAACCGAATTCGCTCTGTATAACATAATATCAAACACATGCGAGGGCTAACCAGAATTGAAGCCGAAGTTTCCGGTTGCTATTTTGTATAGATTCTTATCATAATCATGTTCGGCGATCTAGAAGGTCATACGAAAATAGTGAAACTGCTGGCTCTCTGAGTCTACTGGCAAAACTCGCACAATATACAGGGTGTTTCAAAAAGTCTAATCGAATTGCGCGCAGCAATAATGAGATTCCTTAGGTCCTCCATATTTTTCACAGGAGTAGCCTAAATGGTACTATTTCCGACTTGGGTGCCGAAGGCAAAACGGCTAACCAATTTGCTAAATAAGGAGCCATTGCTTCATTCAGCGGTTCGGAACCTCTTTGGCATTACAAAATTATATACGATAGAAGAATTCCGCAAATTAGATTTCTACTGAGGGAATACTCCAGCCTTGAAACAGTTAAAGAGCTTAGAGCTGAGAAACTATCTCAAAAACGTGGTTTTTGAGAAAAATATACAAACTACACACTACGAGAGTTTAAAACATAATGATAGAGCAAATGGCTTTTGTAGATGAAGCCTCAGTTCATCAAAGCAGGAAATGCGTACCAGAAAGTGCTGATAGAACAAAAATGAGCAGTTATAAAATAGAAAATACAAGACCAAGACGACTGATCCACTTTTGACTAAGATAAAACCAAGAACGAATGGACTCACTTTTTATTTTAACTACGAAACAATGAATTAAACAGAACATACAAAAAAGGAAACAGAAATCAAGAAGAATGGCTTTGTCAGGTACTATACCTTCTGGTACCATCACCTCTTGATTGGAAGAATTAAAAATTAATTCAACGTTTGAAAAATCGAGAATTTATAATAGAGTTATTATGCGTTTTGAAAATAATTATTGATGAAATGAAATACAACGACAGGTACAGATAATGTTTGAGGGTTGGGCAAATTGGGGGTCGTATATACTGTTTGGAGGCGGCAAATATATACATAGTACATAAATTGTTTATTTGCATGGAATTGAATATGCATTGTGCATAACAAACGAGACATTTCGTTCTGCGGGTTCACACGGCATGTGCCTATATATCGGTATAATATTATGGATTTAACGAATTTTAAACGCATGTATATGTAGAGAGATAGATATTATTTGCAGTTGCCTAAATTATCAGGCCAAAAACACGTAGATATTTAAAATTACATTTACTATAGGTAGGTATTCCGATAAATCCTTTTTGTAATCAACTTTTTAAAATATCTACCGTTGGAAGCAGTAAGCGACGTTCTTCATATATCGCCATTTTGTTTCATGTCGAGCAATATCTCTATTATACATATTAAGTTTAACCCGAGGTTTAAACGATGAGTTAAACAGAGCTATTTACTGCGTTTGAAGCGGGATGAATATGTAAATACCAATATTCACGTTTCGGTCCTATCTAGGTTGCCGGTTTTTATTCACACATTGCTATCTCTATGCATATAGAAAAGAGAAAGTCTCTGTCAAGATCTTTAACTTGTTAGTTGGTAGGAAGTGAGGCTAATCGAGGTTTTAAAGCTTTTTCCAGGTTAGGAAATGTTTCCATGCATGATTGTTGTCAAATGTATCTCGGAGTTCTTTTACAAAAGCAATAATTCAGACTTAGGAGAGAGAGAGAGAGACGGAGAGACAGAGCCTCTAACTTTTGAACGGAAATTTTAATATTTGTAGGAATATAGGCCATAAAAACTCTTTCGTTTGTTTTTTTGATAAAATGTCAACTGGTAACAAAGATTTTGCGATCTGTTTCCTTTAGAGTTATTTGAGGCTTCGAAAACAAGTCATGACTGATTCATGATCTCAACGGGATCACCATATATATATTTTACAAGTTAATGTTATCATTTTCAAAAAGTATTCCATATTGAAGTGAAGTAGAAAGTCCACAAAACGAAGATAAAATTACATGTTTTAAAATAATTTATATTAAGATTACTGAGTCTTAAAAATGTTAGAATAAATTAGATCATTCACAAATCGAGTTTCAATATACAGGGTGAGTCACGAGGAACTGTACATACTTCTACCATAAGTAGAGGCACATTAGGGGATCATCAAATGACCATTAAAAACTGTCTCCTTGTTTTCATTATTAATATACAGGGTGAATTATGGATATTGCCCAAAACAATGTTTCGTCATATCTTTTCAATGATTAAGTCGATTTATCTCATTTTTTTAGAGAAGTGTGTATTGGTGCCTGGCAACTAACTGACATATTCAGAATTGAGAAAATCCAGGTCCGTCTTCGAGAAAATTTGTGGGACTGCTTCATATTCAACACTTCACCCTGTATATGATTTTTCAAAAATCTGATATAATTTTTTCAGAGGGCATAAATAGACAGTTAGACCTGGGTATTTGAATTTTTTGTTACACTCACCTCAGATTTCCAATTAAAGATTCATTTTAGAGCCAAATTGAAAATTGGCAATAATAAAGTATCTTACTGTACAATAATGCTTAGTTATTAAAAAGAAATCTTCAAATAGACAAAAACGACACACACTGTGCTCCAGTATGGTAAATACGATAATTTCAATTGATTTACAGGGCCGGATTTAAAAATCTGGCATATCTGGTTCATCCCAAAAATTCACCCCGTACGTAACTTTTTCCCCCGTAACAGACAGAAAACAGATAAAAAATGTTTGTAATAACCAAGTTTTCTTATTTGTTTGAGGAAAACTCATGTGTCTAATTATTTTAATCGGAATGACATGAACAAGCCAGAGAAATGTTTATTCATCAATTAAGAAATAAAATAAAAAACAATAACCAAACAATAAAACAGTTTTAACAATGTGGAACAAAGTAAAAAACAATTTATCAAACATTACGATTATAAAACACAACAGCTCATTAACGCAGAATTATTCACTGTTAATATTATCAGAAATGACCTATTGACAATCAGAAAATCCATTACACATTTAAACATTCGTCAAGAAAAGTGTATTAAGGCAGATGGATTTCATTTTGAACATCTTTTATAATCGTAATGTTTATTAAATTTGTTTTTTTACTTTGTTCCACATTGTTAAAATTGTTGTATTGTTTGGTTATTGTTTTTTATTTTATTTCTTAATTTATGAATAAACATTTCCCTGGCTTGTTCATTTCATTCCGATTAAAATAATAAGACACATGAGTTTTCCTCAAACAAATAAGAAAACTAGGTTATTACAAACATTTATCTGTTTTCTGTCTGTTACGGGGGAAAAAGTTACGTACAGGGTGATTTTTTGGGATGAACCAGATATGCCAGATTTTTAAATCCGGCCCTGTAAATCAATTCAAATTATCGTATTTACCATACTGGAGCACAGTGTGTGTCGTTTCTGTCTGTTTTGAAGATTTCTTTTTAATAACTAAGCATTATTGTACAGTAAGAGACTTTATTATTGCCAATTTTCAATTTGGCTCTAAAATGAATCTTTAATTGGAAATGTGAGGTGAGTGTAACAAAAAATTCAAATACCCAGGTCTAACTGTCTATTTATGCCGTCTGAAAAAATTATACCAGATTTTTGAAAAATCATATACAGGGTGAAGTGTTGAATATGAAGCAGTCCCACAAATTTTCTCGAAGACGGACCTGGATTTTCTCAATTCTGAATATGTCAGTTAGTTGCCCGGCACCAATACACACTTCTATAAAAAAATGAGATAAATCGACTTAATCATTGAAAAGATATGACGAAACATTGTTTTGGGTAATATCCATAATTCACCCTGTATATTAATAATGAAAACAAGGAGACAGTTTTTAATGGTCATTTGATGATCCCCTAATGTGCCTCTACTTATGGTAGAAGTATGTACAGTTCCTCGTGACTCACCCTGTATATGTTTTTCTTTTTATAAATCATATGGAACGGCATAGTCGAATATATATTTAAAAAAATTGACTTTTACTAGAAATCACGAGGTTCAACTTTAAATTCAATTAAATCTTGTTCTGCAAAAACTACTTGACGACCTTACACTATATGTATACTCAGTATTCCCCCTAATGTATTCTAAACTTTTGTTTGCTTGAAAGAAATAATCACAAAAATATAGTTTTTTTTTGTAAAACTTGAAAAAACGTCAACATTTTCACAACCAAATTTGTAGGAAAAAATCGGTTAATTTATCGTTTCTGGTTCCCGACAACTTTGAATAGCCCACTCAGGATGAACAACCCAACCCTGATGCAGTTACTCTCTACTACACAAAATAGCCTGTACAAAAATAACTTTCAAAGTACCAAATAAACCTGGTAAATTTACTTATCAAGCCATAAAATATACACATATGAATGCATCCGATGGAGGTCCTCGTTTTGGCTTTGTGTTATATAGAGAGAGATTCCGAACTCGTTTTGGATCATTTATTTTTATTTGGATAATCTTATTTTATATGCACAAAGGACGACTCACTTTCAAAAGAGGGGTATTTTATTATTTGCATTGTGCCAGCTTTTATTAAATCATAAAATACAACAAAATAAAACAAAACTAGCATCCAATTTCAATTTGTGCATAATGAACATAAATAATAATAAAAAAATATATATCAAAGGAAGAACTTTTGTGTTTGGCATGCATAAAAACCGGAAATATTTCATTAGACTCTTGTTTTAATTTGCTGTTTTGTTCGTCAACTTTTGCAATTAATAATTAATAGGTATAATTAATATTTTAAATATCGTAAGATATTAAATAAAAATGGATGACTTTTAAATCAATAAAATGTACAAGCCTTGCTGAGGGATTTAATTCACTTTTGTAATAAAGTCCCCTAGTATTTGCGAAATCAATTACATCGAATCACAAATGTTATAGAATCTCAATACGAAGTGGCAATCTCTGGATTTTATTCTAACCACAGCTCTTCTAGAGGGTGTCCCAAAGATTTGAATTAAATAGAATGATTCGCAATAAAAAAAAAACAGGTGATAAAAAAATTGTAGTTTTGCTTTATCTCAATACAATATCGAAATTAAATTACAATCAGGGGCGTACATTTTTTTTGTCAATAATTTATTGCCCCCGTAACGCCAGTTAGGGTCATATAAGCCCCCTATTTCTAGTAACAACGATGCCAAATTTCAAAGAAATCGGTAAGGAAATATTTGACTTAATTAAAAAAAAACGTTATTTACAAAAAAGTACTTTAACTCCTTGTACCTTGGAAGCATTTCCGGACGTTTTAAATCATCTGAGAAATCATCCCCTTAAATATTGCCACGTCTTCTTCTGAGAAACTCTATCACAGTAGAGAATAGAGATGGACTACAAATTTCCAAATCTCCACTCAAGATGTTGATGTTGGAATATATTATCTGTATTGATGTCTTGTAGGGCAGGAAACAAAAGGGAAATACTTCGTGGATGTACAAGCCACAATCTCCCTTAAAACTCATAAAATGATATGTTGGTTTATCACAATAATTCCCCACATTGGCACTCAACTTGAGATAAAGTTTTGGATGGCTTTATAGTTCGGTTAATGAATACGGTCTTGTGCTAATAGGATATGTAAATTTAGGGACGAGTAGTTTTAGAAGACGAATTAGTATTTTTCCAAAGCTATTAATCAATTTTACCTTATTCTAAGGCATTTGACACAATTGATCATGAGACGCTTCTATCTGTTTTGAAATTTGTTGGGTTGTTCTGTACAGTCAATCAGATTCTTTCACAGCTATTTGCAAAACAGGTTTCAATTTGTTCAAACAAGTAATGGGAAATATTCAAAGGAAAGACTGACGTGTGGAGTTCCACAAGGCTCAATACACAGAAAAAAATCTTACTGTAATATCAATATTAGCGATATGTTTGATTGCCTCTATTTTGGTTTAATGACAGTAATACTTAATTCATTAGATTACAATTCGGCCAACATTAAATATATACTTAATCCGACATTCCAGATATTATTGAAATTCAATTTCATATATGTTAGGCACAAAACAGATATATTTTTTCTTTCAATGAATACAGTAATAATTGGCAACTAATATTGCAATTGTATTATTTCAAATATTGTTATATTACGATAAGCAAGAAAAAGCATTGGAAGAATATTATTTCTCTACTCGGATTATTAGATATGTATCATTGAATTAACAAAATCAAATTTTACTCGCTATCATATTCTACTATTTAAATAAACTAAATAATATTAAGTCAATACTTCTTTTGTTGGGACAACCTTAACTTATTATTGGGCCGGGCTAAATTCATCGATATATCGAAACACAAAACGTCGAGTATCCAACATTTTGCACTCATGCATGTATCGAATTTAAGTATATAAATTAAATAAAAGCTGGATTTTCGTACTACCTACCCCACTTCGTAAATTTTAGTTTTTAACTTAAAAAAAAAATGCTTTCATACGCCGATTTCATAATAAAACGAATTCAAAACCATTGATATAAAAACGTAGATTTCGGGCTGATGTATCGGGAAATTTCGGAACTCCCTAGTCACTAGCAAAGCTTAAAACAATAGGTTATGTTACATTTATATATTTATTCTATTTGTGTGCCGGTAGCGCGTGTCTATATAGTTAAGTTCTATAATCTGCAATAATATATTATAGAAGACTTCTTAAACGCCTCAGAATTGGACAAACTAATTCCAATATTCTCCGGTAAGTTTTACTCCTAACTAAGTATATCTAATCATAAGTTTTTTACTATAAATTATTTTGTGTAAGATTTTCGAACAATACTATTAAAGATCGGTCTAGCCAACAAATGATTTAAGAGGTACCTATAATGCATAATAAAAACGTTTTAACAAAACTATTCAGGGTGTTCCATTCAAAAGTTATGAATATTAAGCTTTTTATTTCACATTAACCAGTATAGCATGGCAGCATGGAATACATTTTTGCAACCTCAGATAACCTCAAAATTCAAAATATCCTGTTTTAACACGATGTAGGTATACAGTATACAAAGTACCGAGCGGGAGTGGGACACTATGAAGATATGGTAAAAAAGCACAAATACGATATTTGGTTTAATATTTTGTTAGTCGTACATGAACATTGAACATGAATGTTCATGTATTAGAATGACATACATCTTTTAATGTATTGTTTATTTTTTGTACTGTGATTATAGAGTAATATTTTTTTATTACAATACAATGTATTATAGAATTAATAAAACTGTTTTTGAATAAAAACTTTCTTTTATTTCATACAATTAGTGATAGTTTTATTAAATTAAGTAATTAATTTCTCTCCAGGATTATATATAAAATTGATTTAAAATGACAAAACAACTATTTCAATACCAAAATATATTCTGTCTATAATTTCTGTAATCCCCTTAAAAAGCAATAAATGTTCTATCAACGATAGTGACAATTAGTCCAATCAATACTTTTTATTTAATTTCAATATATTCTTATAATTGAGGCATTTGATTGGAAGTCAATTAATTCTTATACTTAAAGCAATAAAGTCATATATTTCGCAATTAATCATATAAGTATAATTGAAAGAAATGTAGCTTTGATTGTGGAATACGGAATATATGCTATCATTGATTGAATGTGCATATGGTTCATGATATGATAGATTTTTCTCTGTGTACTTTCACCTTTATTGTTTGACACACATGCTACATAGGGTCAAGTCTAAAGCATTGCAAGGAGCATATATATGCGGATGACCGGCAAATTTACTACAGCTTTACTTATGACGACTATTATCTAGCTAATCAAGATATTAACGATGATATTAACAGAATTGTGGAGCTATCTCAAAAGCACGGTCTCATGATCAATGCCTCTAAGTCTGACGTTCTTGTCATTGGTAAAAACAGGCGCTTGTTGGAGTTGGAACTGAATATCAAAGTAAATAACTCAAGTTTAAAGTTCTCAACTTCAACAAGAAATCTTGGCTTGGAATTGGATGTCGAATTGCGGTTTAAGAAGCATGTGAGCATCAATATCCAGAGAGCATATTCTTCATTGAAGATGTTGTATCCCCATAGGCATCTACTATCACAACCTTTGAAAAAAAAAACTTACCGATAGTTTAGTCTTAAGCTACTTTAACTTCTGTGATGTTGTGTATGGACCGTGCCTAGATTGTTCTGATAAAAACAGAATTGAAAAAGTTCAGAAATCATGCCTTAGATTCGTGTATGGAATTAGAAAATTTGAGCCCGTTTCGCACGAATTGAGGGAGGCTATGTGGCTGAGCATGCAGGATCGAAGAAAGTTACATTCGCTAGTTTTATTTCATAATATAATAAATAACCATCGTCCTCCATACCTCTCTAATAAAATTAAATATAGGACTGATGTTCATACGTTGAACTTACGTTTTCGCGGACTTATTTCGCCCCTGCCTCACAAAACTTCATTATTCAAGAGATCATTTACTTATCAAATTTATATGCTATACAATAACATACCAGAGGACTTCAAAAAGTTAGGGGTTACAGCTTTTGGATTTCAAATAGATTTTTTGTTTAATTTTTCTTTTCAGATTTTTTGTGGAAAGTAGTAAACTTTGATTGTAGTAAAAGGCATGACTAAGGAGTGCAGTTATTGGTCGGACGTATTAGAAATTTGGTTCTAAAGGTATGAATTTTGGGGTTGAGCTTAGAACTTTTTTTAATTGTTTTCAACTTCAATTTTGCATATCAATTCATTATTGTGTTATGTATTTATGATATTCTGACTTAATCTGTACGTTGTTATGATTTGAATGCAAATAAATGTATTATTATTATTATGCAATTAAAAAAAATACGTCACTATGGAATTGTTGAAATAAAACGACTGAAGATATCGCGCCACTAAGAATCTGAAAGATTAATATTTTCATCATCCTGTATTATTTATATTAGTCAACCAATATCCCTTGATTCCTTGCGCGCAATGCGACTGACTGTCACTCGCCGTGCAAGGTTTGATTGACGTTTAAAATTAAAGAATTTTAATCAATCCCTTGGTGGAAACGCGATATCGCTGCAGAGCCGCATGATGCATAAAACAAGTGAGACTAACGTAGGGAAAAATTTTGTAATCGATTTTTGAACGGTAAAAAGATTCCCGTCCACGAACAGTAATATGCAAATAATAGAAATACAAGGTGTTTTATAAGAAAAAAGTTTCTCACTAGTATCCATCATATCAGAAGTTTGTTATCTTATAACTAACGTAACAAACTAACTACTTAATTCAAAAATTAGAAGAAGAAAAAAAGTATTGCCAGAGCTGGGATTCGATCCCATAAACTGGAGATGAGTACAATGTGAGACTCATACAAGACTCGCAGTTAAATTTAAATGAATTTTAATAAATTTGGATATTTTTCTGGAGTTGGACTTCATTATTTAGTTGTAAATTAAGTATTAGTTTACCTACAAAAAATTAAAACAGGTTAGCTCTATCCTTATTCTCTAAAAAGTAAAAAAATGATACTCGCAGATTAATTTGGGCGAACAATTCAATTTGTAAAAATGTTGTTCTCCGCTATGAAAGTTTCAGCGCCAACAATACCGTTGAATTACACCAAGTTCGCAGGTGTGCTCCTCAAATTGGGCCTTAATCTTTAGACAGATGAAATATAAGTCTATCTGCACGTTGTACGTTCTCCGGCGCACAAATTACGTTTAAATTACATTTAGATTGAAGTTAATCTTTGGAACATGTGTTGTGCTATACCAATTTTATCTAATTGCTCATTAGGGTAAATCTAATTTATATCGGTTGCTAATTAATATAAATTAGTTAGGGAAGCCTGAAAATCGTCAGAACAATCATCAAAAAAGGCTGGTGACTATAGAAACGGTGTGATCATTTACATGATTCGTGTTTTCCTTTGTAGTCATAGTTTATTATTATTTATTTATCTAAATTCCAATTCCATTACCCTCACTAATTATTTTATAATATGTAGAGGATATTTATCTTTCATTATTCAGTCCGCAAATAACTTTTAACGAGAGATTTTGTAATATAAATAAGAAAAAAATACCCTCAAAGTATACATTGAGGGTACATGAGCGAAAACCATCAAGAGAAAACAATGTTTAACTCCCGTTTTACTAGCGGTAGGTTCAAAAGGACAATTTACCGCCCACGCCTCCTTGTATAGATGATGTTGCCCAAGTGCACCAAAAATACTCTTATCGTTAAAAATAAAATGTTTGAACGAAATAATACATGCGTATAATGGATTTTTAAAAAATCATACATCTCAATATAGTTTACAAAGATTTAAAATATTTAATTGATCATTTTTGGAAAAGATCTTCGCTAGACCGCTTCATCTGATTTTTAACAAATAATTGAGTACTTGAGTCTTTCCGGATTATTAGCTTCGTAGGTAACACCAATTTTTAAGAAAGGAGATAAATCTGATATTTCAAACTACCGGCCGGTTTCTATCCTTAGCGCTATATCCGTTTTCAAGTTGGAAATGGTTGACGACCAGTATGGTATTGTCCGGCAGATCTGCGGAGCTTAATCTTCTGGCTTTCGTCGCCTATTGCGGCATTGGAGCAGGGTTGTCAGGTTCATACTGTGTATACTGATTTCTCTAAGGGCTTTGACAGAGTTGGTCATCAGGTACTGGTGGCAAAGATAGAAATATGACAAGGAACTAAATACAAAAGTGTAGTTCCAATGATATGATAGTTTGTGTTTGACCCTCATCCCATGAGAATATTCGTGAAAATTTCTATTTAAAAATATTGACTTTTGAGAGTTTTCTCATTTTCACGCAAGAACAACGTTTACAAATTATTCAGTTTTATTATCAAAATAATCGTTCTCCAATTGCAACTTTTCGAGCGCTTTTGCCATTTTATGGTCATAATAATAGTCCAAGTGTGCTCGCTATTCGTCGAATTGTTGTAAATTTTGAGCGTACATTTTCTTTACATAATATTCAAGTGCCAATAAGACAAAATGATATTTGAAAAAGCTCTGGAAGACACCTCAGATGGCATAATTATAAATGGACAATGTATCAACAACCTGCGATATGCTGATGACACGGTCATTCTGGCAGATAGTGCTGAAGCACTACAACGTCTAATGGAGAGGATAACGGCAGCCAGCGAAGAATTTGGAATGAAACTAAATACACAGAAAACAAAAACGATGATCATCAGCAAACACAAGAACAGAACGTTGAAGATCAAGGTTAACGGAAAAGATCTGGAAAAAGTAACAAGAATAACTTACCTTGGAAGCAATCTTGATGAAACTTGGCACCACTCACTAGAGATAAGAACACGTCTAGAAAAAGCACGTACAGTATTTTACAAAATGCAAAAAGTCCTATGTAGTCGCCAGCTGAATCTTTCATTGAGAGCTCGAATACTTAAGTACTATGTTTGTCTCTACTTTACTCTACGGTGTTGAAGCCTGGACAATGACAAAGGCAACACAAAAAAGAATCCAAGCATTTGAACTCTGGTGTTACCGAAAAATGCTCAGAATATCCTACATGAGTCATACGACAAACGAGGAAGTCTTGCGGAGAATGAACAAAGAAAGAGAGCTCATGATCCTCATAAAGAAACGAAAAACACAATATTTTGGCCACATCATGAGAAATGAAAAATACGAACTGCTCCAACTTATAATTGAAGGCAAAATCAATAGCAAAAGGGGACCAGGAAGAAGACGCAACTCATGGCTTAAAAATCTACGACAATGGACAAATATGACCTCCATAGAACTGTTCAGGACAGCTACAAATAAGATCAGGTGGGCAAATGTAATAGCCAACGTCCTTAAGGATAAGGCACCATAATAAGAAGAATAAGACAAAGAACCACCCGAAGTAATGCAAATATTGCTGCCGTTCAGGTAAGTGTTGCTGAAGACCGGAATTTGTCGATTCCAAAAACGTTCTCAGCAATTGGGACTGTCTCAAAGCACAATCTGGCGGATTTTGAGAAAGGATTTGGGTTTGCATCCGTATAAAATTGTTCTTACTCAAGAACTGAAGCCATTAGACCACCGTAAACATCGTGAATTTGCTGATTTTGTCTTGAAAACGATAACGATTTTTTTAAGAAAATCATCTTCTCCGATGAGGCACACTTTCATCTGAGTGGTGCGGTAAATAAACAAGACTGAAAATCCACAAATTATTCATGAAAACCCATTCACCTAAATTGACAGTTTGCTGTGGTTTTTGGTCTGGTGGAATCATCGGTCCGTACTTCTTTCGAAATGATGCTGGTAACACCGTTACTGTAAATGAAGAGCGGTATAGATCGATGATAACCAACTTTTTATGGCCGATTTTGGAAGAAATTGATCTTGACAACATTTGGTTCCAGCAAGACGGGGCTACGTGCCACACAGCAAATGCAACAATTGAATTATTGCGAGAAAAGTTTTGAGAGCCGATTATTTCAAAAAATTGTGATATTGAATGGCCTCCAAGAAGTTGTGATTTAACACCATTAGACTATTTCTTGTGGGGTTATTTGAAGTCATTGGTCTTTCGAAATAAACCAGACTCTCTTCAAGCTTTACAAGTCAATATTGAACGTGCTATTCATGACTTGATTTAGTGGAAAAAGTGCTCGAAAATTGGGTTCATCGAATTCGTTCCTGCAGAAGATGTCGTGGAAGCCTTTTGAATGACGTTTTATTTAGAACTTAATTGTATCGATTGTACTTCACATTCAATAAGAAAACTTTTAAATTTCCTTAACAATAAGTGTGTTTTTTTTTTTAAAGAAATCATATTTTATCTTTATTAACGTAGTCCATGTTACTGCAGATTAAATTGTATTTATTTATTTAAAAAAACAGTTTTAGGAGCCTTAATGACTTGATAAAATTTATACTTAAGAATAAAAGTTCAGTATTGGCGCAATCCGACAACCATCCTGTGCTGCCCCGAGGCCATCTTTTTCCTCCTGCGTCGGTGTTACGCGTCAAAGTGATTTGTAGCTAAGTTCACGACAACCGACACATTCCAGCAGAATCTCTCTCTCCTGCACTACCTCATCTCTCTCCCCTCTCGCACATACAATACGGGTTTATATCCCAAAAATCTCCCTCACCCTGTTTTGTGTAGAACCGGCACACATTGAGCTAGAGGGACTTGAAACGAAAATGTACAAGAGAAAATAGGCATTTAGATATTTTGTAGACTTCTATCGTTGAGTAAAAAAGGAACGTGACCCGTGGCTAATTTGGTATTTAGCTTTGGTGAGGTTAATAATAATGCAAGGGAAGAAAGAAACCCCTCACGAAAAAAAAACAGAAAGTTTTCCAACTATTGTACATTAACGAATTTCTCAAAATTAAATAAGTATTAACTGGGTCAAGAAGAATTGTGAGTCTCTACCTTTTTGTTCGTCGCGTCGTTTCTACACTGAAAAATGGAATGCATAAGTAAAATTAAGTATCAGGAGAAAATACAGCCACGATTTTGTAAGCCCACTTATTTTCATTTAATCCAAGACACCAATGCGCTACCGGTGCTGGTGTATTTCGTATTCTAAAAGGATTTTCTTCTCTATGTTCTAAATTTTTATTAGAATTTACATTTGCGTTTGTCTTTCTCCATGTTTCGTTTCCTGCTACTTCTATACGGCACTTTTTATCGCTCTAACAAATGTAACAAAGGCAAATTAATTGAATCTAAAAAGAAAAACAAAAAAGATGTACCATTGAATAATATTTTATGATAATAATGATAATAATCTGCTGCTCTTATTTTGGTCTTACAATATTGAACAAAAATACTTTTAGTTTGCATTGAATCTCGGCTAGGCCTTAGTTTAACAAAAAATAAATTTGATGATTAATTATCACAGTAACCTCATGTTAAGAATTTCACTTCTTGAATATTTCAACCCCTATTTAATCAAAGCAACACATGCCATCAGATAGTCTAAAATCGTGTTACATTATGTCACAAGCATTTCGTAAATAAACCCTCCCCCTAGGCAATAGGACCTAGTTAAGTTGTTACTTCTTGTCGTGCTAGTATAATTGCCTGCCGATCACCACTGATGAGTTGTGAATCAACGAAACGTCCCGTCTGGTAGAAGCATGTTAGTGTGAAGTAAATTTCCAACATAACCTATAGTAAATGAAAATAATTTCGTGGCAAAGCGGACTAAAATGTTGGCTTTACCTACACAAGGAATTTTGTTTAATTTAGCAGGGCCCCAGTCTAATTCGATAGAAACCAGACCGAGGCATGGGTCGACAGGTACTGACGAATTCGTTTCGCTCTTGTTATGAGCTCGTCAGAGCACCATAGTCGCTGCCCATCACAAATATCGGCCTGCATTTAAGCACAATAGGATACACAACAGTAGACATTATTTGGCATTAAACATCGACGGCAGAACGCTTGGAGACCACCGTCCGAGCATTGCTGAAACCCAAATATTTGGGAGATGCTGGCAGAAGGATAAAATGGTCTCCTGCTAGCGTTTTGTGTTCATACTATTTTTATTTATATTTATTTCTATTTATACGACTGGTTTTACCTATACATTGAGTTTGTTCGGCCTCTGCATGGTATGGGATATGCATTACTATGTACATGTAGATGATATATGTTTACATGTGTCTACTGTTGTGTATCCTATTGTGCTTAAATGCAGGCCGATATTTGTGATGGGCAGCGACTATGGTGCTCTGACGAGCTCATAACAAGAGCGAAACGAATTCGTCAGTACCTGTCGACCCATGCCTCGGTCTGGTTTCTATCGAATTAGACTGGGGCCCTGCTAAATTAAACAAAATTCCTTGTGTAGGTAAAGCCAACATTTTAGTCCGCTTTGCCACGAAATTATTTTCATTTATTATATTTACGGACATGAAATCCTCTTAATTTTTCATTATTTGGCATTAAACATCGACGGCAGAACGCTTGGAGACCACCGTCCGAGCATTGCTGAAACCCAAATATTTGGGAGATGCTGGCAGAAGGATAAAATGGTCTCCTGCTAGCGTTTTGTGTTCATACTATTTTTATTTATATTTATTTCTATTTATACGACTGGTTTTACCTATACATTGAGTTTGTTCGGCCTCTGCATGGTATGGGATATGCATTACTATGTACATGTAGATGATATATGTTTACATGTGTCTACTGTTGTGTATCCTATTGTGCTTAAATGCAGGCCGATATTTGTGATGGGCAGCGACTATGGTGCTCTGACGAGCTCATAACAAGAGCGAAACGAATTCGTCAGTACCTGTCGACCCATGCCTCGGTCTGGTTTCTATCGAATTAGACTGGGGCCCTGCTAAATTAAACAAAATTCCTTGTGTAGGTAAAGCCAACATTTTAGTCCGCTTTGCCACGAAATTATTTTCATTTATTATATTTACGGACATGAAATCCTCTTAATAACCTATAGTCTTTTTACATTATGTAACAAGCAATTCGTAAAATCTTTTCAGTCAGACCATTCACAAACAGCACTGCTGTCTTTTCAGCTATGGAACCCTTAGCTTTTAACACTCCTTTTTCAGGTAAATTACTACTAATTACGAGCTTTTTCCTTTCCGATAAACTTTCCAAAGTTGGATATAATTGTGATCTTTTTTCTCATATTCATACCTAGTAGGACTTTCTACGTAAATAATAATTGTGTTTTTTGAATTAAAGTACATTGAAAATTTCATGTTTCTAAAGACAATACTACGAGGGTTGCCTTTTATATTTCGGGATTTGGCAACCCTGGTGTTGCAATCTGGCAACTGACAGTTCTATCGTAAAGTTGGACATTTTTAAGGTTATACGAACTCAGAACGTTTTGATATACGAGCGCTATTGGTGTTGTTTAGAGTAACTTAAAAGATTCATCTCGGCCCAAAAATGGAATTAAATCGTGAACATTTTCGTGCGATTATTTTTTACAACTTTCGACGTGGATTAACTCGGTAACAGTGCATGGATGAACTTAATTCAATTTTTGGCGATGAAGCTCCATCAATGACCAGTGTTTATCGATGGTATGGTGAACTCCAAGACGAATTTCATAAAGGCCGTCCAAAATCAGTTGTTGTTCCGAAAACCATTGATGCTGTGCGCGAACTGATATTGCAAGATCGTCATGTGACCTATCAAGACATTGAGACAACCTTAGGCATTAGTGGGACCAGCATATATTCAATATTGCATAAACATTTGACTGTAAAAAAAATTTGTTCGCGTTGGAACCCACACAATTTGTCAATCGCTGAAAAAAAGGCTCGTGTTGATTGGTCGAAAAAAATGCTCAAAAAATACGATCGCGGTGCTTCGAAACACGTCTATGACATCGTGACAGGTGATGAATCGTGGATTTACGCGTATGAGCCCGAAAGTAAACAGCAGTCGACTGTATGGGTGTTTCAAGATGAGCCAAATCCAACAAAAGTTGTTCGCGTACCATTAGAACAACGCAGAGCAGTCAATTCTGAGTGGTACACAACCATTTGTTTGCTAGTTGTCTTCCAAGAAATCAGGAAAACAAACCGCTGAAGACGAATCATCCTTCACCACGACAATGCGAGCTCTCACACATCGGCTCAAACAACTGCATTTTCGATCACCCAAAACATCGATTTGGTGAGTCATCCGCCGTATAGTCCTGACTTGGCACCGAATGACTTCTTTTTATTCCCGTACGTAAAAAACAAACTGAGACGTCAACGTTTTTCGACACCTGAAGAAGCGGTATAAAAGGCAACCCTTGCTGGGTAAGATTTTTCTAGTATCACTGATTATGGAGTTATGATACACTTGAACATAAATATAAAGATATTTTCTGGAGCAGAAGTTTTTGATTTATAAGCCAAAATATTTCGATTTCATTCATGATTTTTCGTGAATTAAATATTTTTATATTACAAACGACTGTTTTAAGACTCTCAACAACTGTGTAACAACTTATACATCTAAATCCCTATATACTGATAATTCTATTGTATAATCTTTGTAAATCTCAAAACAGTCTCATGTTTTGATGTAACACTGGTTTGTTTTTGACTGGATTAAACGTTTGACAAATGAGACACAATAGGCCGCCAGCCGCCACCGACCGGTAAATAAACATACAATAGCACAGATAATGGTATAATAGAATTTGGATTTAAATAGATTGTTATGGTAGGCAATATCATCTTTGTGTCATTAATTTGTAATTTTAACATAGACAGAACGTAGTCTGTTATAATAAAGCAACATGGGGGGGGGACGGGGACGAGCCTTACTAATCAATAATTACTCAGAACTAATGAAAACATATTGTTGCAATTTTATCATTATAATATTGTGATAGGGAATTTTTGTTTGCATTTTTTACTGATTAGATATTTTTCGACACCTGAATAAGTCATTAATGATTAAATAATATCAACAAAACCTAATGCGTTTGTGTCGAAAACTTGATATAATAATATTTGCTCTAATTATCTTTCAGTAGACAATGTAGGTGTAACTTTTAGCTCTCCATATACAGGGTGTTTCAAAAATGCTCGGCAATATTTAATAGGGTGGTTTCTCAGGTCATTTTATAATAATAATAATAATAATAATAAGCATTTATTCCCAACAGGTCAAACCCACTTACCAGGAAAATCAAAAATACAATTTCGAATTAATTGAAAAAAAAACATATAAAATCAAGAGGAAAAAAAACAACCAAATAACTACGTTACAAAACAATAAATGCAAACAATAAAAAAAAATTGATTAAATATTTCGGAATGTCACAAATAATCAAAAATTAACACTCTCTGTCCAAGTACCTATAATTTCAATTCCTCAAACAAATAAACACGACAGTCTAACTATTAACATTAAATACTACAAAAATAAATGCGATCAATAGCAGTTCAATATTAAAAAAAAACTAGCTGTTGCCCTCGAGGCACGAATAGCTCTCCATATTTAAGTGTAAAAGTAATAATTTTATGACCTTTTTGTCATTTATCTAAATTTAATAAATTTTTGTTTTGTTTTAGACATCAGCTATTTTTTTTAAGTATCGGGTTTTGTGCCTTTCTCTTCTCTTTGGAGGTACTATTTATACGCAGATATTTTATATTTCAGATCTAGGCCAAGTTCTTGAACGCAAATTAATTGATTTTTTTTAGTTTTATTATAAAATTTATTTTGCCCCCTTTTCTACTATTTAGGAACGCCTATGTAAACAAAATTGTTATGCTGCATGTTGTAGGTTATCCGTTAAGTGGTTTTTGAGTTATCACGGATACATTTTTTTTCTCACCCTTTTATAGAATTTTCACGGACGCCTATGGAACATTAATTTTTGTCGTGTATTTTTAACACCAATTCAACTAGTTAAATATAAATTTTTTTACATTTTAATTTTTTTTTATTTTACCCCTTTTTTTTCTATTTGCGAACGCCTATGTAAATAAAAATTTTATGCCGCATTTTTTAGGTTATCTTATATGAAAGCTATATATAATTAGCCAATTTTTCTGGTATATTTGGAAAACATTTTTTTTTCGTTTTTGACCCTTTTTTAAGACTATTTTCGAACGCCTGTGTGAACTAATTCTTTTATGTAACATTTTTCAGGTTATATTCTATCACAACTATAAAAAAATTATTCAATATTTCGGATAAGTTTAAGAACTATAATTTTTTAAATTTTTGAACCCTCTTTTAAACCCCTTGCCTACGCTCAATGTTAATCACCACCTATATATATATCTCCTGTAGTATTTTCGTACCAAATGTGGTTAAAATCCGTTTAGTGGTTTTTGAGTTATCACAGATACAAATTTTTTCTGACCCTTTTATAGAATTTCCACGGACGCCTATGGTACATTAATTTTTGTCGTGTATTTTTAACACCAATTCATCTAGTTAAATATAAAAATTTTTACATTTTAATTTTTTTTTATTTTACCCCTTTTTCTACTATTTACGAACGCCTATGTAAATACAAATTTTATGCTGCATTTTTTAGGTTATCTTATATCAAAGCTATATATAATTAGCCAATTTTTCTGGTATATTTGAGAAACATTTTTTTTTTTCGTTTTTGACCCTTTTTTTAAACTATTTTCGAACGCCTGTGTGAACCAATTCTTTTATGGAATATTTTTTAGCTTATATTGTATCACAACTATGAAAAATTATTCCATATTTCGAATAAGTTTAGGAAATATATATTTTTTATGTTTTGACCCCTTTTCCACTATTTACGAACGCCTATGAAAGTAAGTTATTCATGACACATTTTATAGGTTATATTCTATCAAAACTATAAATAACTAGTTAATATTTCTGCTATTTTTAAGAAATACGTTTTTTTTTAAATCTTTTTTACCCCATTTTACACTATTTTCGAACGCCCATGTGGTCTAATATTTTATGTTCAATATTTTAGGTTATATTCAATTAAATGCGTAAAAAATTATGCAGTATTTCGGATAAGTTTAAGAACTATGAATTTTTTTAATTTTTGAACCCTCTTTTAAACCCTTTGCCTACGCTCATTGTTTCCCAAAATCTAATCAGCTCCTTGCCATGTCCAATAGTATTTTTGTACCAAATTTGGTTAAAATCTGTTAAGCAGTTTTTGCGTTTTTGTGGATACAGACAGACAGACAGACAGACATTTTTTTAAAACTACTTATTTATGTATAAAATGACCAAAAACAAGTATTTCCGGTGAAATTAAAAAAAAAATTTTTTTCATGAAACTAATAGTCTCCATATATACATATATTACATATATGATATGGAGAGCTAATAATCACTATTCATTAAGTAAACTATTAGTAATCGCGGACAAAGTTGAGTCATGAATGTCAAAATCACGACAACACCGATTGAAAATATCACACATATAGTAAACAGGACTTTGTAACAAAATATTAGTCTTGGCTGGGCCCACAGTGAACGGCACGAGATGTCGAGTACCCAATCGCGGAACATGGAGTCTAATACATCCTAATAGATATGGGCTGTCAACGGCGCAGTGCAACAATTTGTATAAAAACTTGACTGCGTGAATGTTTCTTCTGGTCAAGAGAGAAGGTTCATTAAAACGCAAGAGCAAAGACGCATGATCTACTCCCCGTGGAGGATAAACATTGTCGGCTTTATAGGCAAGGTATTTAAGGAAACGGCGCTGAACAGACTCTAAGGATCTAATATGAGTACTATATATTCGAAGAGCGTTTTTTTTTTTAGTCAAATATCTCCTTACCGATTTCTTTGAAATTTAGCAGCGTTATGTTGCCAGAACCAGTTTATTAGCTCTCCATATCATATATGTAATATATGTATATATGGAGACTATTAGTTTCATGAAAAATTTTTTTTTTTTAATTTCACCGGAAATACTTCTTTTTGGTCATTTTATACATAAATAAGTAGTTTTAAAAAAATGTCTGTCTGTCTGTCTGTCTGTCTGTCTGTCTGTCTGTCTGTCTGTCTGTATGTCTGTCTGTCTGTCTGTCTGTCTGTCTGTATCCACGAAAACGCAAAAACCGCTTAACAGATTTTAACCAAATTTGGTACAAAAATACTATTGGACATGGCAAGGAGCTGATTAGATTTTGGGAAACATTGAGCGTAGGCAAAGGGTTTAAAAGAGGGTTCAAAAATTAAAAAAATTCATAGTTCTTAAACTTATCCGAAATACTGCATAATTTTTTACGCATTTAATTGAATATAACCTAAAATATTGAACATAAAATATTAGACCACATTGGCGTTCGAAAATAGTGTAAAATGGGGTAAAAAAGATTAAAAAAAAACGTATTTCTTAAAAATAGCAGAAATATTAACTAGTTATTGATAGTTTTGATAGAATATAACCTATAAAATGTGTCATGAATAACTTACTTTCATAGGCGTTCGTAAATAGTGGAAAAGGGGTCAAAACATAAAAAATATATATTTCCTAAACTTATTCGAAATATGGAATAATTTTTCATAGTTGTGATACAATATAAGCTAAAAAAATTTCCATAAAAGAATTAGTTCACAAAGGCGTTCGAAAATAGTTTAAAAAAAGGGTCAAAAACGAAAAAAAAAACGTTTCCCAAATATACCAGAAAAATTGGCTAATTATATATAGCTTTGATATAAGATAACCTAAAAAATGCAGCATAAAATTTTTATTCACATAGGCGTTCGTAAATAGTAGAAAAAGGGGTAAAATAAAAAAAAATTAAAATGTAAAAATTTTTATATTTAACTAGATGAATTGGTGTTAAAAATACACGACAAAAATTAATGTACCATAGGCGTCCGTAAAAATTCTATAAAAGGGTCAGAAAAAATTTGTATCCGTGATAACTCAAAAACCACTTAACGGATTTTAACCACATTTGGTACGAAAATACTACAGGATAATTATAGGTGGTGATTAACATTGAGCGTAGGCAACGGGTTTAAAAGAGGTTTCAAAAATTTAAAAAATCATAGTTCTTAAACTTATCCGAAATATTGAATAATTTTTTATAGTTGTGATAGAATATAACCTAAAAAATGTTACATAAAAGAATTAGTTCACACAGGCGTTCGAAAATAGTGTTAAAAAAGGGTCAAAACGAAAAAAAAATGTTTCCCAAATATACCAGAAAAATTGGCTAATTATATATAGCTTTGATATAAGATAACCTAAAAAATGCAGCATAAAATTTTTATTTACATAGGCGTTCGTAAATAGTAGAAAAAGGGGTAAAATAAAAAAAACTAAAATGTAAAAATTTTTATATTTAACTAGTTGAGTTGGTGTTAAAAATACACGACAAAAATTAATGTTCCATAGGCGTCCGTGAAAATTCTATAAAAGGGTCAGAAAAAATTTGTATCCGTGATAACTCAAAAACCACTTAACGGATTTTAACCACATTTGGTACGAAAATACTACAGGCTATTTATAGGTGGTGATTAATATTGAGCGTAGGCAAGGGGTTTAAAAGAGGGTTCAAAAATTAAAAAAATTATAGTTCTTAAACTTATCCGAAATATTGAATAATTTTTTATAGGTGTGATAGAATATAACCTAAAAAATGTTACATAAAAGAATTAGTTCACACAGGCGTTCGAAAATAGTCTTAAAAAAAGAGTCAAAAACGAAAAAAAAATGTTTCCCAAATATACCAGAAAAATTGGCTAATTATATATAGCTTTCATATAAGATAACCTAAAAAATGCAGCATAAAATTTTTATTTACATAGGCGTTCGTAAATAGTAAAAAAAGGGGTAAAATGAAAAAAAAAATAAAATGTAAAAAATTTTATATTTAACTAGTTGAATTGGTGTTAAAAATACACGACAAAAATTAATGTTCCATAGGCGTCCGTGAAAATTCTATAAAAGGGTCAGGAAAAAATTGTATCCGTGATAACTCAAAAACCACTTAACGGATAACCTACAACATGCAGCATAACAATTTTGTTTACATAGGCGTTCCTATATAGTAGAAAAGGGGGCAAAATAAATTTTATAATAAAACTAAAAAAAAATCAATTATTTTGCGTACAAGAATTTGGCCTAGATCTGAAATATAAAATATCTGCGTATAAATAGTGCCTCCAAAGAGAAGAAAAAGGCACAAAACCCGATACAAAAAAAAAAAAAATAGCTGATGTCTAAAACAAAACAAAAATTTAGATAAATGACAAAAAGGTCATAAAATTATTACTTTTACACTTAAATATGGAGAGCTATTCGTGCCTCGAGGGCAACAGCTAGTTCTTATTTTGAAATATGTAAACAAAATTTTATTTTAAGCGAACTACAATCCTGGTCACCCAAAATGCACCGTTTTATTGGAATATTTTGATCGTAGGTTCTGATATCTTTACCAATTTACCAATCATACTAATTTCTGTACATAACGTCAGTTGACGTAGCAATTGTTACGAATTAACTTTATTTCGATTACATTATAAACTTAACGTCTTATTTGACTCATCTGAAAGAGAGTTGGCGCATATGGACAACAGGTATACAAAACAAGTCGGCCGGTAAGGTGATGGCGGTGGTATTTTGGGATGCGAACGGAATAATATTCCTTGACTACCTCCAAAAAGGAACCACCATCATCAGCCACTATTACTGTGCACTTTTGGATCGACTGAAGGCTGAAATCGCAAAGAAACAGGCACATTTGCAAAAGAACACCACGACAATACACCGTGTTCACAAATTGATGAAAACTATGGCAAAATTGAATGAATAGGCCTTCAAATTGCTTACCCACTCACCCAATCTACGTATTTTTTCTATCTGGCATATTACTACAATAACGCTCAACCGACATTTTACAAACCCCCGTATTTAAAGAGAATTGCGAACTATACTTTGTTACAACTATAAGCTTAGCAATAGTAATATAAATAGCAAAAAAGGAATGTCACTTTTCTCTGTCTTTTAAAGTTGCAGTCATCCGTAGCAAATCGCATTCCAGTTCTAAACGATTTTTCGGTGAAATTTGCGAGTTTAAGGTATATAAGGTTTGAGGCTCAATTTTCGCGGAATCGGGAACCGCTTGACTTTGATCCCGGATGAGTATCTACCATCAATATATAGATATATGAGTTCAACATAAAAGCCGTAGACGGAATTCTCTTAAACATAGATGATGAGAATCAAGTCGGAAGCAAGCCCTAAAGGAATTGCACATGAAATAAAATTGATAATGGATAAAAGAATCAAGTACTTTGTCTTTATAGCAAATAATTTCATACATAATCTTACCTAATAATCAATTTATTTTTAACTTATGGATTATGCAACCACAAGCAGATGCAATATTCAAACGAAATAAAAAGATTTTTCAGTGCTCTCAAAGGCTAATTGTTGGTCTGCATGAAAATGAAAAGAATCTGTGACAAAGAACGTCGTAGCATTTTTATAAACTAATGTACAACTTTTTGTTTTATTTTTGTTGTGTAATCCGGTTTAGAAAAGACAGTGAAAAAAGGATTCTTTGAATTAAACCCGACAGGGCTATAGACAGAAAATTAGACTGATTGCACGGGAAATATAGAAGTCTTATTCGCATAATTAGGAGCATTGGCTGATTCTAAATGAGATCAATTTGTTTTGTTGTTCAAAAAGATTGGTACAATATATCAAATTGAATATATTTTTAGCTATGCAAATATGGGCAAATTTGAAGGTTAGGAAGCAAATTGGCTAAAAGACTCACTTTTTTTTGACAAATTCAGTTTTATTGATACAAATATAAAATATGGGAATTAAGTCTGTTTAGGCATCTTATGGTTCACAATAGAGAATCCTGACTTAGAGTAATCCATACTCGTTAGCGAGTGAATGCTGATGATTACATTCTAAGTTTCATATTTAAGATTAAAAGGCTTGCTGTCTCCCCCACCGCATCGCAGCGCAATTTTTTTGAGATCATTTTCATTTGTTGTTTACGCGACTTATAACAAAATTCCATCATCGTTTAAAGAGCTGTCGTTGGCCGGTTTCAGAATTGCCTACCGAAAATATTTATTTAAGAAACAGATTGTACATTTGCAAGCACAATAATAAGGAGTAGAGTTGGAGTGGTTTTTTTTTTTTCTCTTTTTTTGTCTTGGATTTTAATTGTTGTCAATCAATTAAAGGAAAATATCTTTGTTTAGTTTTAAGAAGAATATTGTTATTTGCCATCAGTGCACAACCATTAGATATGTTATTTTTGTATGTAACTATGCTTTCTTGGGTTAAAATTTCAAATCAGTGTTAACTGCCTTTTAACCCATTTTGTAATCCTTGGCTAAGCTATTTTTAGGTGATATTATGTGACATATTTTTTGTTTTACTATATTTTTATGTAGCTTCTATTATATTGTTGTATTTTTAATGTTAATTTTGGGATTACAAATAAACTGCATTATTATTATTATTATTATATGCAAAATCTACATCACCGACTAGTGGCCATGGAAATTTTATTGTAGATTATGGAGACAATGTTTTAACGTTTTTTTTTCTTTGTATTTTTTACCAAGTAAAGTTGTCAGCACTCATGTAAACCCAATGCACAAGTCTACAAGACATTGTTATCATAATTCTAAACTAAATTGTAATATTCAAGGTAGTAGTGAGGAGGATCGTATGCCAAACCAGAAAAAATACATGCTTTGAGACAGCTTAAAGCACGCGTAGAGGAAACACACTTCAAAGGAGTTGTGACATACGCTACGAGCACAGCACTCCCCTAATTATTCCATTCTCTTGTCAATATCTCACCCCTCATTGCCTTCGAAATTAAACCGTTAACACTTTCAGATATTTCATCAGTCATATGATATGCCGATTGAGGAATTTATCACGAAAGGATTATTACAATTATTATATTAAATGACAGCGATTAATGTGACTATCTTTAGAGGATATGCATATATTATGTTTTGCCTAATATTATTCATTATTCCCTTAAATGAATACGATTTTTTAATCCTACTCACCGATGGTTTTCCAATATTGTCTCCAGTGCCATTTCTTCCTGAGGCAGTTTATGAGGATTTTCGTCAGTGACGAAAATGACGTTTGTCTGTTCGGGGAAATTGGTGGTCAACCAGCTCTACGGTCCTGCTTCTCTAAATTGACACTGTGACATTTGAACTGAAACTGTTTAAAAAAATGGATTCAGAAAAACTGAAATGACTACTCATAGGTAAAAGCAAAAATCCCCGTTGTTTAAAAGGAGTTAAATCTCTGGAGTTAAATTACGCCAGTAATAAAAAGGCATGGATGACTTCTGGGATTTTCGAAAGATGGATTAAAGAACTGGACATGAAAATTAAAAGACAAAAGCGAAAGATTGTGATGTTTATAGACAATTGGTCTGCGAACGAATATTGAATTATCCTTTTTTCCACCAAACATGACCTCCAAATTGCAACCTATGGACCAGGGTGTTATAAAAAACATAAAACATCATTACCGAAACAGAATTGTTCACAAAATTGTAACGCGATTGATAACAACCCTCGAGTCCAAAAATTGAGACTGTATAACCGAAGTCGTTAAAGTATGGCGTGAAAATGTTTCTCAGAAAACTATCAAAAACTGCTTTTCTAAAGCAGGTTTTACTGAGAAAAATCACGAATGGAAGGAAGGAGACGAAATCGATTTATCTTAAAAGAACAATGGGGTGTTCTAAAAAAACTGCTACCGTCGACGCAGATTTACTTGAAAATTTCTTTGAAATCGACAATGATGTTGTAAAATTTATAATTTTGCCGAATTCGCTCACTGTTGAAAAGAACCCTATTCCGATTTCCAAACTGGACTGCACTGTGGTTGGTTAACCTTAGTGGCTTTAACTTTGCCCTTTTTAGCAGTTTTTCGACAGACAGTATCACGCAGAAAAGTGTCACAAACGAAATTTTATGAACAAAAAAAAACAATAAAATACAGATCATGTCAAACTTTCTTCCCCAAAGTACCCTTGCTGTGCCACTGTGTAATTAGTCTACCAAAACTGAAAATTGGAGGAAAATAACATACCCACATACATATGCATTTATTATGTACACGCTCAACTCTACAACCAAACTGTTTTAATCTCTCGCAAAATGGCATTAAGTCTCTAAAAGTGATAATTCAGGACTAAAATACTTTATCTTTCTTAATTACAAGTGCTCGCAGAATTACCCTTGTGTTTTCACAACTTTTACCTCCCTCATTCCCTCTGATGCTGTTCGTATCTTTTATATTACAGCTCTAATTGTATTAAGGAATATATAGCTATAATTAAATGTCCTTTGTCTTTGAGCTCTAGACGGAAACTGTTTTTACTTTTATAATATTTAGCTGGCCGTCAAATAGAAATAGAAAATCATAAGCTGTAATAAATATATCACGTGATAACTGATAACTGATAGTTATCTAACAGACTGTTTCAACGGAGCTTTGAAAAAAGTATTCAAAAATATCTAATATCTATACAGATATGTTGCATTTCAAATAATGATTTGTTATGTATAATTTCGATTTCATTTTTACAATTTTGTTGAATATTTTTAATTTTTAATTCTTATACAAAAATCTTTCCACAATGTGGTAAGTAGCAGGTATTAGACGTATTACTTTATATAATTAATCAGACAAATAATGTCCAATACTGATAGTTTGTAAACTATGAAAAACCACTGATGATGAGGTTTATGACCTCGAAACATGTATGGTGCTGGCTGTTAAATTGAATTATATGCGTAATTTTGTGGAGTAGACGCATCAAATTCTTCTTTAAAATTAATAATATATACAATGTGTCCACAGATAGAGTTTGGAAGAGGAAAAACTTTTTTATTTGTCGATTTAGAAGAAAAAGTCATTCTTTATAAAAACGTTGGCTTGTGTCGAAACTACAATTTCTAATACCAAATTTACGATTACTATACAGGGTATATCAAAAATAACATTTTTAATGATTTGGATTTTTTTGTTTTTTTTAATTTTATGAAAATATTTTCAAAACCGTGATTTATTACACCAATTGTGCAAAAAACACTAATAAACTTTTTTCTCAAAGTGGTTAATTTCATAGGTAATATTAAAATAATAAAATTAAAAAAACAAGTAAATCAAAATCATTAAAAATGTTATTTTTGATATACCCTGTATAGTAATCGTAAATTTCGTACTCGAGATTGCAGTTTTGACAGAAGTAGACGTTTTTATAAAGAATGACTTTTTCTTCTAAATCGACAAATAAAAAAGCTTTTGCTCTTCCAAACTATATCCGTGGACACATTAGATAGAGTTTGGAAGAAGAAAAACTTTTTTATTTGTAGATTTAGAAGAAAAAGTCATTCTTTATAAAAACGTCTGCTTGTGTCAAAACTACAAATTCAAATACCAAATTTACGATTACTATACAGGGTATATCAAAAATAATATTTTTAATGATTTTGTTTTAATTGTTTTTTTAATTTTATTATTTTAATAGTAGCTATGAAATTAACCACTTTGAGAAAAAAGTTTATTATTTATATATTATTATATTTTCATAAAATTAAAAAAAAACAAAAAAATCAAAATCATTAAAAATGTTATTTTTGATATACCCTGTATAGTAATCGTAAATTTGGTATTTGAAATTGTAGTTTCGACACAAGCAGACGTTTTTATAAAGAATGACTTTTTCTTCTAAATCGACAAATAAAAAAGTTTTTCCTCATCCAAACTCTATCCGTGGACACATTTAACCAGCTTACGGTTTTCGTCTTGTTTTCGAAACTCAACCCAACTCTTTTTAGTTTCGTAAATATCAGAAGGTACCGGCGGGTAACTCAATATCGCTAGTACATTTTAGATCTTCCCCAAAACAACTCACAATTCTTTTCCTTGACATTTTATGATAATCGGAAGGCACTGAATAATGTATAAAGTGTCTATTTAGTATAAATAACATTTTCTTTATCTTTTCTCCTACGCTATGTATGTTTTTCTGTTGGTGAAACGGCACAAATAATAAAAATCAACAATTCATTGATCCGTTTTTAACGGTAATATTATTTTAGAAATGACCGTTCTTCCGGTTGCCCCGAAGCCGTTCAAGTTTCCGCCCCATAACGGCGGCACTTTTGGAAAATAACTGCTGGACTTTTCCGGTAAATTATCGTGTTGTTTATTTTAGCTTTTTTTACGTATTGCCATATTGGATCTCGTGCTATGGAGGATAATGGCAATTTTCCTAAGCATAGTATGTAGAGATTTTTGTTATTTTTCCTATGCCTTTTGAGGAAATGAGGAATTGTTCATTATTTTAAGTGATCTTTAATGAAAAATCATTTTTTTATATAAATTAGCCAATAGGGCAATTCTTATTCTATCTACATCCTTCAAAGTGTCACATCTACTATTGGGATCAATACTAATAATCTGGCAACACTGCTATCAATTACAGACTGCTCACAAATTTTGAATATCGCATAGAATGGCAAAAAAAAATCAAATAAACGTAATGCATCTGAAAATTCGTTATGAAATTGCAGCCTAAAAAAGGAAAAACCACTGCAAAGGTGTTTTTTATTCTGCCAAAAACAATAACAATGAAATCGACGTAGACGGCGACTGCCTGCCTGGTGAGTAGATTTTAATGATCATAACATAATTAAAACTGCTGCACGGTATACGTCCTATATTTGAAAAGCGGAATTCGGTTTTTTTACTAGCGAAAAACGAAAAAACCTTCGTCTTCTAGCCATGAATACGGAATGCTATTAGACATTTCAATATGATAGCTATACCTAATGGTTCAAGATACCAATTAACGAATATAATTCATGAAATAGTACAGTAATAATCTCCCCCTTTCAGTTAAGCAATTTTTAGCACTTATTGCTACTTTTCTACAATGTATTTACAGCTTCAATACCTATACCTGCCCACCTATAGTTATCCAATTACTATTATCTTATATTATCTTTTAACTAGCAGGAAATTTCATGAACATTTTATCATTTTGAACCATAGAATGAATATACTCACATAATGTCTTCACATTCTTACTGATTGACATTGGCATCAGCAAAATTCAAAGTTTGCTGTTGTCTCCTCGGTAACTAAAATCAAACATAAAAAACGTGGATCAGCATTATGTTGTATTCTTAAAAATTGGGCAATTTGCAAGCGAGCAGATCTTGATCTATAGAGATTGTACATAAATTTTCTCGAAAAAAGTTACACCCTGTACATTTTGAGAAGGGTCATAGTGACCTATGACCTAAACATTAAGATTCGTAAGTATAGTTTACCTAAATAGGCCACAGAATTTACATGAATTAAGGCACCGCATTCAAAATGCGAAAGGTTAACCCATTGCTAACTGGTTAACGGTGCCCATATTGAGCAACTGCTCTAGATAGTCCTTACTACAATAAAATTAATTAGGTATTTTCGTTATTTCATTAATCACAAAAGTGGATGAGGAGGCAAAAACCTGCATTTTCTCAAAAAAATTCTATGTTACTCCGCCGCATGTGGCACATAATTGTACTCAGGATGACAGCAGAAACTCAAAAGTGCCCTAAAAAATAGGGGTTGCAATTTGAAACAACATTTATATCAATCAAGTATAATATAGACTACAAAATTGTTAAACGTAAATCAAAACTGACGTGTCTCGGCTTTTCTTTTAAACATGTACGATTTTGAAAATAGTCAGCAGTTCCGATACTTTACGTACACCCTGTATATAATCTAATCGTCATGAAATCATCCTTTCAGAATCACCTTGTATAACCTCAGTAGGTCGAAAAAGTAGACATCAGATTGTGCACATATTCCTGGACACATTGGCTCGTTAGATTATAGGATTCGTGGTCAGATTCGATGTCCTGTAGAGCACCAATTATCCCTGGCTCAGGAAGTCTCCTGTAGAAAATGTCACCGCTCTCTTTATTTTGCTACAACATACGTTCTACTAATGGCACTTTTTAGTGTAGTATAGCTATATATTCGTATGGTATTGACACATTTTTCGAAAATAATTGTCAGCTTTTGCTAGTCCCTGGCTTAGAGATATAAATTATCACTTTTAAGTATCATAGCACTACAAAAAACCTATTAAAAACATTTTTGCCGCAGTTTTTTTAGTGATGTGGAATATTTATCGGTTTGAAATATGCGTGATTTGTTTTCACCAATTTTTTCAACCAACTCGCTTAGGCTCTAAAACACAACGAGGCTCAGTTGTTTCAATTACATCGTGCTCTATTACCAGTGGCGTACGAATATTCTGTATTATCATAATATACATCATCGGTAAAAGAGCAAAAGTATCTCTTTGTTTTTAAAATCAGCCACAACAACACAAAAAAAACAAAGTTTGGTATCCAAAATATATCAGTTTATTTTTTGAAAGTCCCGAGAGAATTACTTCTTGGCTATTGGGAATTTTGAATCTTATTTATTAAATATACAACAAAACAAAACAAAAAACAAAGTGTAGTATCCAAATATTCAGGTTAATTTCTGAAGGTCCCAAGAGAAGTTTTTCTTGGCTATGGAATTTTGATTCTTATTTGTTAAATATACAACGAAACAAAAAAAAACAAGTGTAGTTAGTATACAAAATGTTCAGGTTAATTTCTGAAGGTCCCGAGAGAAGTACTTCTTGGCTATGGCATTTTGAATCTTATTAATTAAATATCTCACCAACGAAACATAATTAATTCCGAAAGCTAACGTGCACCAGCCCCACAATACCCTTAACACATTTCTAAGTGAAATAAAATTAATAATAAAATTTCACCACCGAAAGCTAACACGCACGATAATATCGCTTAACAACACATTTTTTAATTAAAATAAAATCAATTAAAAGTTTTCACCACCGAAACATAAGGGTTAATTGGAATTTTTCACTTAAAATCAATTCAAAAACCCGTTTAACATGCCTCAATCTCGGCAAATACCGATCACGTAATGTACCGAAAGCGCACCAGCAGCAGAGTACCGTTTAACAGCACATTTACAACTGATATAAAATAGGTAAGACGCAGCAGCATTTTATTAAAATGTACAAAAAAATTGGCAAAAAACAACGATCGATATGCTTAACTTGTAAACAGAATCTCAAATAGTAAATACAAAACACTATACCTATCTATGGAAAGAATAATATGGTAATAGAAATGTTTATGTTTTAGGCATATTTTGATGTATTTCAAATAAATCCGTAAATTTTAATAATAGGTATAATATAAATAGATTGCTTTATAATAATACAAGCGGCTAATAGACTGAGTTGCAGTCCTCGAGACAATAGTTCAACCTTAAAAAGAAATTGAGATCGAAAGGAATATATCGATACATTTCTTGCATCTCTGATAATGAAAGAAAGAATATATCGATACATTTTTTGCATCTCTATTAAAGAAAGAAAGAATATATCGAGGGTCCCGCTAAATGTACTTGTTCTTGGCCTGTCTAAAGAAGGCTGTGGCAGTATGCACACCTGATATTGTCCAGTTAAGTACAAATTTATATTATACCAATTACATAACATCGCTAGATGGCCCCACGTTTCACTATTTACTCATTAACACTTGAATGCAATGAAATATGCGCTATATTTTTATTAAACCTGTTACAAATTCATTGAACATCTTCTTTATATGCGTTATAATCACATGTGTATCTTTAGAGTTCCCAATTAGTAGATCAGCTTTGAATTTACAATGTAACGCTCTTGCACATCATCACACTATGTTCATTTTTTTTTTCAATTTTTTCGCCATGTGTCTCTATAAATGGGTGTTCATTTTAAAAAACTGCATTCGTGAAGTGAACAGCTAAATTTTAGAGGCAATATATTTTTTTTTTTCGCCTGTCGCATCGCACTTGTTTCAAACGCAGTTATTGTGTCCGGTACAGGGACATATACAATACAGAATTACGTTTTGTCAGATATATACGGTTATCGTCATAGTTGGATACATTTTATTTTTAAAAACGTTTTGCATAATCCCAGTAAAACTTGCTGAATTTAATATGCCCAACCTATATATCTTTCTATAATCATTATTGCATACTTTATGCGAATATCTTCCTTTTATTTTATTTCGAAATTTTCTACAAGATAAAAATATATCTACAGACTACATCGACAGCAGATACATTTCCTCTGAAGTTCATTTCTAATTATTTGGTTTAACCGGCTGATATCGCAAAGGTTTTGATTGCATAGACCAATCTATCTTACTCGCTAACTTTGGAGATTTATTGTTAGAGCTTTGGCACGGACAGACTTACTTATTATTAAATTTCCATAGAATAGGTAAAACTCTCTCTAGGGATGACAACGCTTGCTGGTGCCGCTTAAGAAATTTGGAATTTATAAATGATCAATATCGAAGAATTTTAATGGGCGTTATGCTATTTAATGGATGTACGAGTATTTAAAGCTTTAAGTCAATTAAAGTTTAAACTTCAGGGACTTTGTTAAATAACTCAAACTCAAAAAGCATTTCGCAACTCTTGGTCTTGAGATGCTCTAAATTTGTTGTTTTTAATTCTATAGCGGCGTGCGAGGGCCAAAAAGAAAAAGCTGTTACCGATATGCTAGTCCAGAGGCCTCAAATTACGGCCCACGAGTGTTATCAATCCGGCACGCGACAGCTTAAGACTAGTGTCATCAATCTGGCCCGCGACAGTCAATGTCTTATTGTGTTGCTTTATTTCACAATAGACAGTTCAGCTTCCTTCGCCTATCCTACACAAACTGACTCGCGGTTGCGCCGCTAGTCTTTGTATATGCAATTAGTGCCATCTAGAAGTGATCGGAAGAAACTAGCCAGAACCCAAACTTTCTCGAACCAACGCGGAAATTCCCAAATATTTAATTACAATTAATGCCAACTTCAAGCAAAATCTGGCAAAGATTAACAATCAAAATAATAACCTTAACATATATGGGGCCACATATTATGACGCATAGGAGTTTTCGCAATAATTTGATGACTGCTCTTCGGGAGATTCCTCAAGATTGCAGAAAATTAGTTATATGTTTCTGTGTTATTTTACTTATATTTAATGTCAGTAAGTTATATTAGACAAATTCATACAAATATATCCCCGAGGCTACAACAAAAACATAACCTCATAATATTATGAGAGAAAGTTTTGTGTAACATCAAACAACAGGCAAAAGTTATTAAAATTAAACAGGAACGTCACATGCAGTACGAACTGCCATCCAGCGACCGTCGTCGTGTCGAGGGAAAAACATATGTACATTCCACTATTCTCCATATTTATGTCGACGCATAATTTCAAATTAGATTTCGCAAGTTTAAAAAGTTTTTTGCAGCTGCAAATAGAGCAAAAAGCTTCATATTTCAGTTTAGCTGCTACTGCAGAGGCGGGACTCTAAAATCTAATACTCGTGATTCTTGATATTATACAATTCAGACAGGTTATAAGGTATGTCAAAAGACACATATGCCCAAGAGATAAAGTATAATCATAAATCATTATGTTTTGGTTAGTGTTTCAGTATTTTTTGGTCAATAAATAATTTCAGAGAAATGAAGTCATTAGAAAATCAACTTCAGCTACGATGAGTAGTTGACAATTTAGCTATAATGAACATTAAAACCCGCATTTTAAAATATCAGGACATATCAGATTTATTCAACGAATTGGACTAAGAACATTGGCAGAAATTCATTAACTTCGCGCCTACTATTGCAATGGTGGGTCGATAGTGACAGCTCAATGTTTATATCTTGCAGAATTTAATGTACGTAATGCACCGAAGGACGATACCATCAGAACATATATTCGTATGTCTGAGCATACTGGTCCGACTGTAAAAATTCACAATCAACCCAAAAAACGATTGAAGAAGTGTAAGAGTTTCAGTGCGTCAAAATCCGTCTGAATCAGTTCGGAAACGCAGTCAAGGACTTAACATTAAAATATCGTCGTAGCACAAGATTCTTAAGCAAGATTTATATCTTAAAGCATACAAAATTAACATCGTTTAAGAACTGAAAGTTATTGACTATCCGCTCCGCCTGAATTTTGCTTACGCTAAACCACAACTACAGGAGTTTGAAGGTTTTAATGTGGACACATGGTTTCAACAAGTTGACGTCACACCTCCAACCAATCGCTTGCGGACCTTTGATTTTTTTAAATATTTTGGATATCTCATTTCATTTTCGAGATATTTTAGTTCTTTTTAATTCGAAGATTAGATTAGGTTCGACTCCCGCTAGGACAATTTTGTTTTAATGCAGTTTCACAAGGTCCCTTTGGTGTTTGGTGCCCATTGGCGTATTGGAAATATTTTTTTAGGGATTTAAATGTTATAAAAAACATATAAATACGTTACTAAATGCCGGTAGTTACGTGTAGATTTTAGTTAAACATTAAAATTTACCTTTTCGAACTGAAGTGAATGAAATAATAAGAACTAAAATTTTCTTAACTAGAACTAAGTAACATAGCAGGCATATCCAGAGGAATTAAATCAAAAAAAAACTAATTATTTTAAAAAATTTGATTAGTATAATTACGAAAAACACAATCGCCGTTTCCACTATCTTATATATTTAATATTAAATTTTTAACACACTTGGGACATGTTTCGGAGCTTGCTAACTCCATCATCAGCCTGTATGATTAGAAAATCATGTAAATATGGAAGACATTAAAAGAAAAAAAATTAACAAATACCAAGTATTGGGAGACACTGACAAATATAAAATAACAAATTTTATTAGTTCTGAGACAAAAACGCGTTTGATACTATCACGACCCATGAGAAAATTCAAACTGTTTTAATTCTCTACTTAGAATGTCAAAAAAAAAGTGCTTTTGTGAAGTGGTAAAACGTATATTTCAATGTTACTCAAAGTTTCTACTCGTCGATTATACAAAATTATACTCAACTCCACTGCCAACTGATTATTTTCTCAAATATTTTGCAATCGAGTACCATTTGACTGGTGCTATTGAAAATTAATTCAAGCTAAAATATATGAAATCCAAATAGTTTTGTAATAAATTCCACTGAATAAGTATCTTAAGAGGTATTTTGCTCGAATTGCAAACGTTCGCCGTCTGTACATACTATATGTTATTTATTTTATTTTCCTCAGAAAAATAAATGGGGCCAGCCGCCCTCTTTTAGAAAAGCCACGCTCCACTCAGCTATCAATAAATTGCCACTGCTTGCGGTGTCCGATAAAAGTTTTAAATCCAATTTGCCGTATACCTACTTTGCTCCTGCAACTCTGCAGGAGTTTAAAAACCTCTCCTAAAAACGACTGAATGATTTTTTGAGACTTCTACAAAAACTATGCTGTGAATATTCTATACAGGATGTGCCAGTTCACTTGCTTTTTACCGCGATAAGCAAGGCTCGTTTGTATTGAAATTGACGTTTTGTGGCTCAAAAATAATACGAAATGTATTAAAAAAATTTTCAAATTCTCCCAGTCATTTTTTTTTTTCAATCGAAAATTTTGTTCAAAATCAATCCTAAATTTTGACAATTTTTTATTCGAGTTTTAGGCCGTTTTATTGTCATCATTTTTTAATATCGAAACTTCAAAATTTTCGAACGGATTTGTTGTTATACCGGGGTGAACAAAAAGTTACAACACCCTGTAGAAAAAACTGACGACCGATTAATAATTTTCTACAACATTTTGAAGCCCCATCTTTTCTGAACAACTTGTTTTTTGGTTCATATCGATATCTGTATTCTTAAAGGAAAAACACTGCTTTCAAAGAAAAAAATTAAAAATTATTGCAAATTTGGCTGTGATGACAAAAGAATTAGCAGTTTGCATGACACATAAGCATGAAGCGTGTTTTAAGTTTTGTTGTGTGTTTCAGAGTTGTTTGGTAACCGATAAGTGAATTTAAAAACGATCAGCCGTCTCATAATCACCTTTATTTTGACATGACTATAACAAAAACTCTGGGATAAGCTACCGAATTTGTGTGTATTAGAACAAGCAGAAATTGTAAACTGAACATTGAAGCAATGTAAACAATCAACAGTTTCAAAATAATCACCACAATTAAATGTGCAAAATTAATTAAAGAAAGGCACTTTTCTGAAAACATCTTTTATTAGTATAACAAGAAATCACTGCGTGATTTCCCAGTCGTTTTGTGGTAGTTTTATTTATAAAAAAATCAAAAATCTATATATCTCCTAAAAATATTGAAGATAAATAGAAACATTTTTGAGTTACCCCGTAGATCACCTCTACGACCGTATAGTTACACGCTAAAGAAATCATGAATTCAAATCTAAATCAAAAGATTATTCAAAATATTACTTTTTTGACCTTAAAAAAAATAAACAAATACATTTTTGACTCACCCCGTATAGAAATTTAAAGTGTATGCTAAAAATTTCTAAACATTTAAAATTTATTCGATTGCAATCTAGAAAATTTGTTAAATGTCGGCTAATTAATCTTTTTTTTTGCATCACCCTGTACATGCTGCTTATTAATTAATGTTGTTATTATCTGATAAATACTTAATTTAAATAATAAATCCACTTGTCAAATTCAATAACCCTATGAAATTTTATACTAAATACCTACTATAAATATATTAGATAGGTATTTTAAATCTGCTAGCCCAAAAATGGCTGCCTATAATATGATTGTCATCATAGGTGACGTTATTTTTTAGAACCATATCTCTCTATTTGAAACTCGTTGGTGTTAAATTAACGTTAACGTTAATAGCGGCGGACGTTATTTTTTAGGACTACCATATCTCTCTAATATGGTTCGTTGGTTTGTCATAATTTGATAATATTTTTTTCTAACGTTGGTGTCACTTATTTTAGTTTAGTTCACACTTCTAGTTCACGTCATAATTTGGTTTTGGTAAGATGTTCTTTCTAACACGACAGACAAATTGCTTGTGTCAAATAGTTTATTATTATTTTCTTTGTCTACATTAATAGCCTAAGAGTTTTCGGCATTATTTTCATGTTTCATTTGCAATTTTTGCCATTTTCCTCAAAACTCTATTTTTTTAATTGTGTCTCTTTAGTACTAAGGGTGCGAAATGACCTGATAAATCACCAGCTTAAATATTGCCACGTCTTTTTGAAACACCTTGTATAGATACTTGATTTAACTTTCAAAAAAAAAAAGTCAATTAAAATATTCCAAATTCGATTCTACATAAACGTGTGTTACAAAAAATATAAAATGAGAATTATCTATTCCAATATTTACGGAGTTTAACACATAAATGCTATAAAATATCTGTAGTTTTCCAACTAAATAAAAAAAAAAAAACAAACAGCGTATTAAAAAACGATATTGCAAATATTACACATGAATACAATTTCCCATTGGTGATACATTAACTAAAAGCCAATCTGCGCGGCCGCCGTGACAAGTACAGAGTGCGAACTTAAAACTTCGAAATTCTCATTACAATTATTAGATGTAAAGAAACCCCAATTTTCGCTAATCAACATTCATTCTTTCTTCAAAGCAAAAAACAGAAAACATTCTTTTTTTTATTTTAAGCCGGATATTTGTTTTCTTGTGCCAACTATTCGAGCAGACGTTGTTGGGTCCATCGCATAAAATTCAGCGATGCGACACATGACCCCAAATTGAAATATAAATAGTTTTAGGCAGTCATCATTTACGCTAATCAATTTCTTTTGACAATTTCCAGATCGAAAACACGTGAAAAACATAAAAAACATAAGAAAGTATATTGCAAGGGCGGGTTTAGAAAAGGACAAGATTATTAAAAGCTGTTGGAAACATTTCGCAGGATAGAATACTTCACAAACAGAAACTTCAACTACTTATTACTATATGCGTTGTTTACAGGCACTACAAACAATGAAACTGCACAAAGTTGTAAATAAATAATTTTAATGAATATTTTTAAAAACTTGTTAGTCTCCATTCCAACTTCTGTAGAATTAATTGATGCAGCTACTGTGTTATATTTTTACTGTGTTTTTGGCGGTTAAATAAAATTATTCAAGAAAAATCGTCATAGTTTGGCACTTATTTTGCGTAAAACATTCATCTGAGAAAGGCGTTTTTTTAATAACTTCAAAAAGCACACAAACTTCAAGTAAATTTATAAAACCGCGTACATAATAAAATGTTGTACTGAGACAGAATTAAATTGTCAAATAATAAATAATTGTGAGTAACTAAATATATATATTTGTCAAAAAATCAAAAATAATTTGTAGACAGGTAAACCAAAACATATAAAACATAAAAATAATAATTAATACATACAGGTACATCGTCAAATAAATAAATCAATAAATTAATATACTTAAAGTAAATTAATTAAGTAAATATTCTACAGATCAATATATATATATATATATATATACATATATATATATACAAAACACACAATACAAACTACTAACTACTATCCAGTGTGTGAATCGCTCAAAAATTAATGCACATTAAAAAAGTCACCTACTGTATAAAAAGCTTTTTCTAACAAATACGTCTTTAGAGCTTTACGAAATCGAGGAAGAGATGATAGCAATTTGATTTCCGGTGGCAGATGGTTGTGCATTTTTTTTGCATTGTATATAATCGAGCTTTTGATTAATTCGGAGGATAAAGATCATGTTCGGCGTTTCTAAGGAGATAATTATGGAATGGTCTTTCAGAGACATCTGACAGGTGTTTGCGGATTAAGCAGACCGATTCCAATATAAATAAGGAAGGTAGTGTTAGTATTTTAAATTTTCTGAAGAAGTCCTGGCAATGGGCTCTATAGTGCAATATCAGAGAGTATCGAATAGCTCTTTTTTGTAATCTAAAAATACGCCCAAATTGCGTTGCACAGCATGTACCCCAGAATGGGAGGGCGTATCGAAGATGGGATTCGAAGAGTGAAAAGTAGACTGTTATAGAAGTTGACAAGTTAAGTTCTTTGGAAACTGATCTTAACGCAAAACAGGCGAGCTTAATTTTTTTGATAACGCATCAATGTGCAACTTCCACTTCAGGGAGCTGTCAACAACAAGGCTTCACAGAAGAAACGACGTCAATAGTGGAATTATTAAGTGCACAAGACTGCAGCGCACCTTTATATGACACAGATTTAGTTTTCGCAGTGTTCAAGCACAACAGGTTAGACTCACACCATGATTTGATGGTGATTAAGTCTTTGGATATGGTACTATGAAGAGCCACACTATCCGGGCCGCACCAAGTGAAACTAGTATCATCAGCAAACTACAAAAGAATGTTTTTGCAAAACCTGCTACTCTGAATTCAGTCAGTTAAGTGCCAAACGATGGCGATTTTCCTTGAATCATTTTAAATATCAGCCAAAAACACTGAAAACTTGTTTAAACCATTACGTGTGATATACAACCTATTGTTGAATTGAAAATAGCTTTAAATTTAACAATGAAAAAAATCCAGGGCCTTATTTAAAAAAAAACTAAAATTGCAAAAAAGCGTTTTTTCAAAAATGCTTGAAAACGGCTAAAAACCATTTGAAAGGTCTTTAAATTGTACAACTTTTCTCTATTTGAACCGACATTGTAATTCCTACCGTTTCCTGTCCCATTCTTATCTCCCAGATGGGAGGGCGTATCGAAGATGGGATTCGAAGAGTGAAAAGTAGACTGTTATGGAAGTTGACAAGTTAAGTTCTTTGGAAACTGATCTTAACGCAAAACAGGCGAGCTTAATTTTTTTGATAACGCATCAATGTGCAACTTCCACTTCAGGGAGCTGTCAACAACAAGGCTTCACAGAAGAAACGACGTCAATAGTGGAATTATTAAGTGCACAAGACTGCAGCGCACCTTTATATGACACAGATTTAGTTTTCGCAGTGTTCAAGCACAACAGGTTAGACTCACACCATGATTTGATGGTGATTAAGTCTTTGGATATGGTACTATGAAGAGCCACACTATCCGGGCCGCACCAAGTGAAACTAGTATCATCAGCAAACTACAAAAGAATGTTTTTGCAAAACCTGCTACTCTGAATTCAGTCAGTTAAGTGCCAAACGATGGCGATTTTCCTTGAATCATTTTAAATATCAGCCAAAAACACTGAAAACTTGTTTAAACCATTACGTGTGATATACAACCTATTGTTGAATTGAAAATAGCTTTAAATTTAACAATGAAAAAAATCCAGGGCCTTATTTAAAAAAAAACTAAAATTGCAAAAAAGCGTTTTTTCAAAAATGCTTGAAAACGGCTAAAAACCATTTGAAAGGTCTTTAAATTGTACAACTTTTCTCTATTTGAACCGACATTGTAATTCCTACCGTTTCCTGTCCCATTCTTATCTTGGAGTGTATAGTTTTTGCACCAATTTCGTGGCCAAAGTTCGTAGTAAACAGCTTCTTTTTAGCAATATTTCAATTTCGAAAATCTGAATTTCAGTTGAGTGTAAAAATACAATTTGTATTCATTACCAATGTTTTTATATAACAGACGCTTTGGTATGCAGATATGGTAGCGAAAAACTGCGGAAATTACACGGTCAGTATTTTTATTTTTTAAAAATCCATCCATGGACACCAAATTAAGTGCTTGAAATAACCCCTTTGAAATGCTAGCGTAATGCATGTGTATACTGTTTGATAATTATTATGTAGATACTCCGAAATGTATAAATTTTATGTTAATTTCTCTGTCATCATACAGCAAATAATGAAATTCTAATTGAAAATGATCACTGCATTATAGAACCCGGACGAAATGGATATGGATGTACCTACACGGTGGGCAAATTTGGATGATTTTATAAGAGAGAGCAAATATGCAGCATGCAAATAAAGCAAAACAAACATGCCACGTTCTGTTTTTTTATCATGCATTTTATTTATTTGATTTACCTACGTAAGTGCATTTTGCTTAAAGTGGGGTCAATTCTTTTAAGTACAATTACAAATTATGTTGTCATATTCTTGCTGTTAACTAATATAATTGTAATAATTATTGTTATTACAAATTTTGCCTACATTTTCAATTATTACAATTACTTTTGCAATATTCTAGTAAAATATTGTTTCATTGATACCGAGAAGACGCCATAAGATACATTAATTTGAAATTATTATTCCCCACCAACTTGTGCTTACAATTCAATGCCCATAAAGTAATAGCCAGTGGAGTTTTTTGCCTTGTTGTCTAAATGTATACATACAAATGTTAGTAAACTATGACAGATTAAAAAAACCTAAATAATTAGTATTCAAGAAACAAAACGCTCATAATATAGAAACTATTCATTGAAAGAACTATTTTTGATTTCAGGAAGGTGAACGCGGATACCTTGAAGGCTTAGCATCCCGATATGCCGATTTGTTCAGCACACATTACGTAGATGTTTTAAATCACCTAGAAGATCTGAGAAAGACTGAATGGACTGAAATGTCCAACAACAAAGATAATATGGTATTAATAGCTCCCGAATCACCATCAAACAATTGCCAAACGAGTTCCCATGGACTAACCACGTCACATTCGCAACCTATCTATGTACCCGGAAAGTATTCGGTAAGAAACAGCTCTATTATCCAGCAGAAAAGTTATTAACATGTACATTTCCGCTCTTATTCCAGCCATCGAGTTGCCTTTCGGACAAAGAAGAAGATGAAATATATGGCTTTGGATATGGAGTGTTTGCTTCGCAAATAGCCAGACAACAGCAACAAAGATTATTAGGAGCGGGAGCGAACAGCCAACAACCACTATTACTTCAACAACAACACAACTATCAGACGTAAGTTTATAAAATTATTGATTAACAGCTCAAATGTACAGCAATTTGTAATAAACAATATCTAATTTCCCTATAATAATAAGTGTCAGAGCTACAACGCACAGTTGGCTCTAACTCGAAATATGTATATGTAGGTATTGAAGCAGCTTGCCAGCGGCCAGAAACTGCTTCTATATTTCGAAGAATTCGATGATGAGGGCGTGCAAAATCAAAACACCACTTTCCAACAATCCAAACATCGTTCTGAGACCTCATTTCGGAAATATTTTAAAAAATGGCTCTAAGTTTAAAATGAAAATGAGAGCTCTTAATAGCTCTGTTTACCTAGACAATTTCAGCATACATTAAAATGCCAACGTGCCGAGCCAATCAGAGCATTTGGGGCGGGGCTTTCCTTGGCGCGCTTTTCAATTTGAATTTAACCGCTATTCAACTTATTTTGAAACTGAAATTTAGTCGATATTTAATTGGAATGAGTTTTTCAGTAAAATAATTTAAGTACGACCCCAAACAAATCTAATATAATATTATACAAGTCACAATAAGAAAAAAATAGTATGTAATGTGAAAAAGTGATACAATTAAAAGGAAAATATCTAAATTGAAATAGTACGCAATCTGAAAAAGTAATATTAGATTTGTTTGGTGTTGAACCTTATAATATACAGGGTGTCCTACGGTGGCAACCCATTAGATTATTTCAGAAACTACTTCGACTTGAATTTTGATATTTCAGTGTCTATATTGTCAGATATGCTCTACTCAAATAATATAATAGCAACGGCATAGCACTTCCGGTTATACCGGAAGTTGATGGCAACTTTGTTATTTTAAATGGAACACCCTATATATTATTACATTTTTGGATTCTAAATAACATTTCAGACATATTTCATGTATCATGTGATATACCTAACGTCAGTCGTTTTTGACTTATATCAAGATTTATGTCATACTACCTACTACATACTACATACTACCATACATACATATACAGGGTGTCCTACGGTGGTAACCCATTAGATTATTTCAGAAACTACTTCGAATTGAATTTTGAAAATTTCAGTGTCTATATTGTTAAATATGCTCTACTCAAATAACATAATAGCAACGGCATAGCACTTCCGGTTATACCGGAAGTTGATGGCAACTTTGTTATTTTAAATGAAGCACCCTATATATTATTACATTTTTGGATTCTAAATAAGATTTCAGACATATTTCATGTATCATGGCTAATACCTAACGTCAGTCATTTTTGAGTTATATCAAGATTTATGTCAAAATTGACAGTTTAGGGCTCCATAAGAATTCCGTTTTTTCCTTGTAAATCAGTATTTAATAATTATTTTGCAGGTATTTTCTTATCAGGTGGGATCTTCTTTTTCGAATTGACAAGACATTTTCTGATTAGTTTATACAGGGTGGTCAAAAAATTATATTGAAAACGGTTCGAGAAAAACAGTTGAAAGTCAATTTTTAGCTCTCCATATCATATATGTAATATATGTATATATGGAGACTATTAGTTTCATGAAAAAAAAATTTTTTTTAATTTCACCGGAAATACTTCTTTTTGGTCATTTTATACATAAATAAGTAGTTTTAAAAAAATGTCTGTCTGTCTGTCTGTCTGTCTGTCTGTCTGTCTGTCTGTCTGTCTGTATGTCTGTCTGTCTGTCTGTCTGTCTGTCTGTATCCACGAAAACGCAAAAACCGCTTAACAGATTTTAACCAAATTTGGTACAAAAATACTATTGGACATGGCAAGGAGCTGATTAGATTTTGGGAAACATTGAGCGTAGGCAAAGGGTTTAAAAGAGGGTTCAAAAATTAAAAAAATTCATAGTTCTTAAACTTATCCGAAATACTGCATAATTTTTTACGCATTTAATTGAATATAACCTAAAATATTGAACATAAAATATTAGACCACATTGGCGTTCGAAAATAGTGTAAAATGGGGTAAAAAAGATTAAAAAAAAACGTATTTCTTAAAAATAGCAGAAATATTAACTAGTTATTGATAGTTTTGATAGAATATAACCTATAAAATGTGTTATGAATAACTTACTTTCATAGGCGTTCGTAAATAGTGGAAAAGGGGTCAAAACATAAAAAATATATATTTCCTAAACTTATTCGAAATATGGAATAATTTTTCATAGTTGTGATACAATATAAGCTAAAAAATATTCCATAAAAGAATTGGTTCACATAGGCGTTCGAAAATAGTTTAAAAAAAGGGTCAAAAACGAAAAAAAAAACGTTTCCCAAATATACCAGAAAAATTGGCTAATTATATATAGCTTTGATATAAGATAACCTAAAAAATGCAGCATAAAATTTTTATTCACATAGGCGTTCGTAAATAGTAGAAAAAGGGGTAAAATAAAAAAAAATTAAAATGTAAAAAATTTTATATTTAACTAGATGAATTGGTGTTAAAAATACACGACAAAAATTAATGTACCATAGGCGTCCGTAAAAATTCTATAAAAGGGTCAGAAAAAATTTGTATCCGTGATAACTCAAAAACCATTTAACGGATTTTAACCACATTTGGTACGAAAATACTACAGGATAATTATAGGTGGTGATTAACATTGAGCGTAGGCAACGGGTTTAAAAGAGGTTTCAAAAATTTAAAAAATCATAGTTCTTAAACTTATCCGAAATATTGAATAATTTTTTATAGTTGTGATAGAATATAACCTAAAAAATGTTACATAAAAGAATTAGTTCACACAGGCGTTCGAAAATAGTGTTAAAAAAGGGTCAAAAACGAAAAAAAAATGTTTCCCAAATATACCAGAAAACTTGGCTAATTATATATAGCTTTGATATAAGATAACCTAAAAAATGCAGCATAAAATTTTTATTTACATAGGCGTTCGTAAATAGTAGAAAAAGGGGTAAAATAAAAAAAATTAAAATGTAAAAATTTTTATATTTAACTAGTTGAGTTGGTGTTAAAAATACACGACAAAAATTAATGTTCCATAGGCGTTCGTGAAAATTCTATAAAAGGGTCAGAAAAAATTTGTATCCGTGATAACTCAAAAACCACTTAACGGATTTTAACCACATTTGGTACGAAAATACTACAGGCTATTTATAGGTGGTGATTAACATTGAGCGTAGGCAAGGGGTTTAAAAGAGGGTTCAAAAATTTAAAAAAATTATAGTTCTTAAACTTATCCGAAATATTGAATAACTTTTTATAGGTGTGATAGAATATAACCTAAAAAATGTTACATAAAAGAATTAGTTCACACAGGCGTTCGAAAATAGTCTTAAAAAAAGAGTCAAAAACGAAAAAAAAATGTTTCCCAAATATACCAGAAAAATTGGCTAATTATATATAGCTTTCATATAAGATAACCTAAAAAATGCAGCATCAAATTTTTATTTACATAGGCGTTCGTAAATAGTAAAAAAAAGGGGTAAAATGAAAAAAAAATTAAAATGTAAAAATTTTTATATTTAACTAGTTGAATTGGTGTTAAAAATACACGACAAAAATTAATGTTCCATAGGCGTCCGTGAAAATTCTATAAAAGGGTCAGGAAAAAATTGTATCCGTGATAACTCAAAAACCACTTAACGGATAACCTACAACATGCAGCATAACAATTTTGTTTACATAGGCGTTCGTAAATAGTAGAAAAGGGGGCAAAATAAATTTTATAATAAAACTAAAAAAAAATCAATTATTTTGCGTACAAGAATTTGGCCTAGATCTGGAATATAAAATATCTGCGTATAAATAGTGCCTCCAAAGAGAAGAAAAAGGCACAAAACCCGATACAAAAAAAAATAGCTGATGTCTAAAACAAAACAAAAATTTAGATAAATGACAAAAAGGTCATAAAATTATGACTTTTACACTTAAATATGGAGAGCTATTCGTGCCTCGAGGGCAACAGCTAGTTTCCAATGGTATGGTATATTATTATTATTTTATCTTCCATAGCATTAAAAAATAATGCAATTTTGTAATAGGTTTTTGACCACCCTGTATAAACTAATCAGAAAATGTCTTGTCAATTCAAAAAAGAAGATCCCACCTGATAAGAAAATACCTGCAAAATAATTATTAAATACTGATTTACAAGGAAAAACGGAATTCTTATGGAGCCCTAAACTGTCAATTTTGACATAAATCTTGATATAACTCAAAAATGACTGACGTTAGGTATTAGCCATGATACATGAAATATGTCTGAAATCTTATTTAGAATCCAAAAATGTAATAATATATAGGGTGCTTCATTTAAAATAACAAAGTTGCCATCAACTTCCGGTATAACCGGAAGTGCTATGCCGTTGCTATTATGTTATTTGAGTAGAGCATATTTAACAATATAGACACTGAAATTTTCAAAATTCAATTCGAAGTAGTTTCTGAAATAATCTAATGGGTTACCACCGTAGGACACCCTGTATATGTATGTATGGTAGTGGTGTATTTGTATTAATTTGTATGTTTATTGTAATTATTATTTATTATCATTGTGTATAATTTAATATATAAATATAGCTAAAAATAAACCATTGAGAATAATGTGCCTTTTTTATTTCCTGACTTCCTATCTGTAAGGCATAAAATGATTTTAAAATTAGATAGGTATCTTCAAATTATACATAAATATATTTGAGTATCGTTTTTCCGATATACGAAATGAAGGTTTTTCAGCTAGGTATAATAAAATAAGTTGAATAGCGGTTAAATTTAAACTCAAATGCGCGCCAAGGAAAGCCCCGCCCCAAATGCTCTGATTGGCTCGGCACGTTGGCATTTTAATGTATGCTGACAATTTCAACTACTAGTATAATAAAACGATAATAAAATCACGTAGATATATCACAGGCCAACGAAAAAAGGGAATCAAAGCACGTTTTTCGTCCAGCAAAACAAACATGGGACAAATAGCATTGCCAAGTTTTGGTGACTGTTACAAATTACTAATTGATACTCCTCTGTGCTCGATACCCAACACAAGCCCTATCTGTTCTATATTTGATATACATTTAACGACAAACCAACAAAGAGAGAACAGAGAACAACTACTGACAATGGATAGTAAAGGAACTAGTTACGAGAAATGTTGGCGTTTGGAATTTCAATGATTCTTTAGAAACAATGAACTTCGCTGATTATTTTTCTAATTAACTGGCTGATATAAACTTTCAATTTGGTAATTTGGATTTTACTCATTTTCAATTTATTGTTTTCATTCTTATTGAATGCTATCTGTGTAAGAACAACCGCACGTCCTATTTTTAATATTTATATTTTTCTTTTCAGATGTCTTAGTCCACGATCAGCTTTTTTCTATGAATTTCCACCAAATGGTAAGTTTTTTATTTTAGTAGATAAGCTAATATAATATTAAAATAATATAGGTACAAAGTTTTTCTTAAATAATTACAAAATATTGACGTTCTAAGAGCGTTTTGACGCCGCAAAACCTGTTATACTAGTAGTTTGTTAGCAATTTTGAGTCCGTTTCATTTAATGTCCTTTCAGGGGTACCTCAAGGGAGTCACCTGAGACCACTTCTGTTTCTACTATATATCAATGATATAAAAGACTTAAATGTATGTCAAAATTAACCCTTATTTACAAATATTTCAAAAACTACTGGACCTAGGCATATCAACTCTGATTTTTCTTGCCTTTTAGAGCGGCATTTATTTATGTTAAAATATACAGGATGTCGCATTAAGAAGAATCAAGTTTGGCTGTGCTATATAATTGAAAACACGTTTGGGTTGTACATACATCTCTTCGTGCCTAAAAGTTTTGTAAATGATTTTTTTGTCTATCGCTTAGATCTTCAGATATCTTCCGCCCACACTAATGAGTATGTACTTTCTGTCCTGTATACTCGAAAAGTACAACAATAAATTTTAGCAACAAGTTACTTATTCTAAAATGAAAAATAAAACTCCAGAGACAAGATTAATGGTTCTTAATATACAGCCGTACTTTGAAATGTATAGCGTTATTATCTTCTAATGTTAATTACAATATAACAATTAATTTTCACGATAGCAACGCGCCAATTATACAGGAGTTTATAATACTCCAGTTACATTCAAACGGTATGCAGTAAAGGTTAAGAATGAAACTTGAACATGAAAATGCGATAATACCCGTACTATAAACTTGAGCGAAACATCTTACAAATGTTTGTTTAAACTTCAGCTGCTATTACATGCGAATATCCATAGAGCATTATTCTATATTTCAGTAGCAAATTAGATTATTTAAGTTGTAAATTCAAATACATTAAAGTTACCCTTGTTGCCATTAAACTGGGAACTAGATTCGATTTTGGAAATTATTTGAGTTTTTGTAGCTCACATCATTCACATTCAGATATATTTTTCATATGGCATTAGCACATGCGTGTGAAGGTTAGTACTAATTAAAAATCATATGGAAAAAATTCTAGTAACGCAATCTATGTGTTACCCTACGAACTTATTGATTGACCTAATATATCGTCCTAACTAGATCAAAATTATTAAGTCCAGAGACAATTTAATAAACATTATTTAGAAAAAAAATGTACGCCACTGACTAATCTAGCGCAGCGTCGACAATTTGAACAATGTTGCCAACGTTATATTTTAAAGTTCTAAGACTTTTATTGCCAAACCCTTTACCTACTGCAGGACCACAACAAAATAATGTTAACTGAATAATATCCCAAACGAATTTTTCAGGACTATTTTATAAGTTATGAAATTAGATCAGCAACATATCCTTACCTAAAAGGACTATTAATCAAAATATTTCTTGTTCTTCTGCGTATAGTTTTGTGAATTTGGAAGCAAAGAAAGAATCGCACCCTAAAGTAATTTATCCCACTTACCTATATTTTGTTACAATTAAAATAACAGATCAAAAATATAAACAAATAATTTAAACAATTTCAAGGGATATCTAAACTCATTTAGAGAACCTAAAAGCAACCGATAGAACGACACACTATAATACTTTTTTGATGACCCAGTAAAGAGCTAACGTAAATTTAATTTAGCCTGTAAAAATGGTTGACGTAAAAGTAAAAATGCGGGCAGTAGTATCTTTGTCACTTTCAAATTTATAGGACAATTTTCTCAACGCCATAAAATGCTAGGCTATAGTTACTTATGGGTATATAAAGTAGATTTTAAAAATCTTTATTAATGTCTTTTTCCTTGGGAAGGAAAATCATTATAGCTTTTAATTTTTACGCATTAAAAGCAATATTGGCGAAATTCTTTGAGCACACAACAAAGAGCGATAAAATGGAAGTGAATATACAGGTATAACATTCAAAATGGCCCCTTATGCGAACACTTGAAGCGACTTAGACAGCCACATTTAGACCACAGCATTAATAAGTACAGCATTCCGACTCCACGTTGGCACTTTAAAATAAACTGTGACGTATGACGCCGCCATTTTGGGTTACAAGTCAGGTCCTGACTAAGAATAATTATAGTTTTCGGTTTCTAACCACAGTACGGTATTTTCATTTTTGTAAAAATATTTAAGTACATAATAATATCGCTGTCAATTTCAGAAATATTTGTGGTGTGTCATAGTGATTGAAAACAGCCTTGAGTGGTGGTATCAGTTAAATGTTGACATGATTGGGTTATTTTTAATAATAATAATAAACACAACAATAATACAGACTTTATTAGTGAAAAAGACATTTTTCTAAAAGTTGAAGCAATGCTTCCTAACTTAACCTAAACGTAACTTATATTTTAGTTTAAACCTATCTGAAAATTGTTTTACATCGCTGGCCAAATTTAGTAGTAGTAGGTAGCTTATGTTTACAAATTAATTTGTTCAATTACGTGTCAGACAGCGCTCTTAAACGAAAACCCCTGTAAACTTTTTAAATTCTCCGGTAGAGCGTTGTAATATTTTGAAACCGTATAGGAAAATGACCGCTCAAAGATTGATGTTGAGTCTAGCGGTGGCGAAATGACAATTTTATGAGGAATATTCACATCATACACCGATCCCCGGAACTTCAATCTTTCATATAAGGATTCCGCCTATTTCCATCTGATGATTTTTATTAATCAAAATTAGTGAATGAAAATCCGACGTTGTTTCATTCTTAACCAGCCGATTTCCTTAATCTTATTCTAGCCTCTTTGACCCCTACGAATTCCACATACAAGCCGTGTGCCTGAATTCTGCATCAACTGAATCCTGTTCTCAGCAATTTTAGTCAAACAAGGGCCATATATATATTGTCAATAATATAAACCCTAGCTGATTGCGTTATCATGCTATCTCGCCACAAGACAACTTGTGTGTATGTTTTACTTTCATTTAGTTTAAAAACATATTAGATACTGCTATTTCGTAATATAAATTTTACGGTTATACAAATAATTGTTATAAACGTAAAATTATCTAGTATTCATCTTTATTTTTACTTATTACTCACCTAACAGGATCTGTGGGGAAGCGAAAAAAATGTTTAGAGCAAGTGTACCGCTTATTGGGACAACATTTTGCAGCACACACATGTCCTCCCTGATTGTCCATTGTATTAATCATAAGATACGTTAATAAAAATAAAATCCTTTTTCTTCTCACGAACACTATACCAAAAACACATAATTAGATTACAAAGACAATATTTATTTATCTCGTACACGCCGACAATGAACTATATATTGAACACAGAATTGAACGGTATCTATCTACGTCAATGCGATTATTGTGACGTTTTAACCCATAATGGCGGCATGCGCGACGATATGCGCAGGACGGCTCGCAAGCGGAAAGTCAGAATACTGTATTATTTATTATACTGTGCTTAGACTATCACAGACCACAGCATACTATTTGTTTAATAGGATACTGTGATGATTTATGAGGAAAGCGATCGGCAAATATGAGAGAAGTCGCCAATCCATGATACAAATCAGCAATTTTTGGCAATAAAATGCTGATACATAAGTATCATAGTAATATCAAATATTTGATTGAACTTCTCCTCGACTACTCCTTAAACAGTGCAAATAGCATTGATAAATTTTAATGCTGTATAATAAGTTTCTCTATAAACTATGCAGCAAATAATAACTGACAAAAATTACTCTTAAAATTCCTTGGTACGCATTCAATTTTCCGCGGATTTGCGCTTTTACATAACCAGTTGCTCTTGAAGCAGATTAACTGCCTCACATTATATACGTATATAACAGTATAGGCTAATAAAAGTTGGCGGCGTGTCCGGGTGCTCCGGAAGTTTCCGGAACTTCGCTCCGGGAATTGCCAAGCGTATGTTCATTGAAACTTCCAACCTTTCCACTAACCCCTCGCTTACCCAGCATGACACCATGAATATGTATGAACTCTTTTTCTTATTTTGGGAATTAAACAGCAATTTTATTATGTAGCGGCGGCATTTTGTTTCGACCACTATTATAAACACAATAATAGTACGGTAAAGTCCAAAATACTTCATTTGTAAACCACAAATAATTAGTTTAATTTGATGAGGCCTTAATGAGGTGAGGCTTGTCACTAGAATGTGATCTACCACTACAAAACGCACAGACCAAGCAGTCGAAGCAATGAACTTGTTGAAAATTAAAGCAATTATCATACTGCCTATCTTGTATTGAAGTCATTTTACGATTCAAAATGACCACTGTTGTCACAACTTATTCAAAAATGAACATTTCATGTTATAAAACTCAATACAACCGACGGTATGGTGGATCGTGGACATAATTTAAATGAACTTTCAAAACTTATTAAAACTTTCGATAAATTTAAAATTATAAAAGTGTATAGAGAGATTGTTCAACAAGGCTTATCTCCTAATTTACCGTTAGAGAGTGAACTTTTTTTTATTTTTTATTTTAATAAAACCATTTACCAAACTTCCTTTATTTTCTTAATTAGTTGCTTAAGTTCGTCTTTTTTAAGCTAAAAGTCGTTGTTCAGCAAGCAGCTTAAAAACAGAAGATTAAGCTATTAATTCATATAAAGGATCAGGAGAATAAAAAGAAATGTGGCAAAACTTTTTAACAACGTAGGGACCTATAATATTGCTATATCTACATAAATACTCCAATGAACCAACGTCATTAATGAATGTATAGGTTTTTGGGTTTTCTCGAACAAAATGAAAGCTAGTTTAAAGTTTCGAGATTGCTATTAGTGAAAAAACTTCTGCGACACTATATTTTTTCGAATGTGTAATATTAATTAGAACAAATATTTACAAGCATGATGAATTGTGGTTATAATTTCCAGAACAAAATAATACGAACGCAAGAAAGAAAGGCACAACATTCTCGAGATTCTTACGTGGGCTGACGTCACATAGAAAAGAAAAACATGGCACAAGTTCACCGAGACATGGACGAGCTGCAGCTCGAGGTGTGCCTCAAAGGGTGAGATAGTTTACATTTATTAATTATTATGCATCCTTACAATGTCAATCATCATCAGAGCTTTTATATATACATTGTGTCCACGGATAGAGTTTGGAAGAGGAAAAACTTTTTTATTTGTCGACTTAGAAGAAAAAGTCATTCTTTATAAAAACGTCTGCTTGTGTCGAAACTACAATTTCAAATACCAAATTTACGATTACTATACAGGGTATATCAAAAATATCATTTTTAATGATTTTGAGTTTTTTGTTTTTTTTTAATTTTATAAAAATATTTTCAAAACCGTGATTTATTACACCAATTGTGCAAAAAACATTAATAAACTTTTTTCTCAAAGTGGTTAATTTCATAGCTACTATTAAAATAATAAAATTAAAAAAAAAATAAGGAAATCAAAATCATTAAAAATGTTATTTTTGATATACCCTGTATAGTAATCGTAAATTTCGTACTCGAAATTGTAGTTTTGACACAAGCAGACGTTTTTATAAAGAATGACTTTTTCTTCTAAATCTACAAATAAAAAAGTTTTTGCTCCTCCAAACTCTATCCGTGGACACATATTGAATAGAGTTTGGAAGAAGAAAAACTTTTTTATTTGTAGATTTAGAAGAAAAAGTAATTCTTTATAAAAACGTCTGCTTGTGTCAAAACTACAATTTCGAGTACGAAATTTACGATTACTATACAGGGTATATCAAAAATAATATTTTTAATGATTTTGATTTTCTTGTTTTTTTAATTTTATTATTTTAATAGTAGCTATGAAATTAACCACTTTGAGAAAAAAGTTTATTAGTGTTTTTTGCACAATTGGTGTAATAAATCACGGTTTTGAAAATATTTTCATAAAATTAAAAAAAAACAAAAAAATCAAAATCATTAAAAATGTTATTTTTGATATACCCTGTATAGTAATCGTAAATTTGGTATTTGAAATGGTAGTTTCGAAACAAACAGACGTTTTTATATTCGTGGACACATTGTATATAATTCGAGCGTATCTATATTGTAATCATTCAAAAAAATTTATATGAAAGATGGGACAGTCCCGCCTAATGCTAGACGAACTTTAACTACAGGATTCCAACTTCAAATGTGTGTAATTTTGTAATTAAATAGTCTACGTTGAGATGTTTGTTATATGGCTTTAATGTATTACCCAGTATAGCAAAAGAAATTTTCGGTGTCTAAAATGGAGTGGGTGTATTGTTTTATTTTTGAAACTCTTCCGTCTCGTGCAAAATAAAAAAGCTTCATTTGTATAATGGAAAACTACCTGAGAGTCTAGCACATCAACTTGCAATACAAAAAAGCCGAATGAATGGTAGTGACGATGTTATTTTGTTCCGGAAAAAACAAGTGTGTGAAACAACGATCTTCGTAGGTACTTTTTTTTTCGCACAAAAAAGTGTTGTTCCTTTTTACTTTACAAAAATTCGTATATTAATACTAAGATGACGACTCCCTTTGGCTTATTCGCTAAAGTATAATCATAAAACAAATATTATGCACATTTCTCCTTTACTATTGCGTTTTAAATAGTAAATAAGCAGTTGCCCTCGAGGCATGAATATTTCTCCATATTTAAGTGTAAAAGTAATATTTTTGTGACGTTTTTGTCATTTACCTTTCTCGTAAGACTATTTAAATGGCTAAATATATTATTTTTACAGTTTAATATTTTGTTGACCATTTTTCTACTATTTGTGCACGTCTGTGTAAAAAAATGTTTTATTCTGCATTTTGTAAAATAAAAAACTGGTGCCCTTGAGGCCCGAAAAGCTCTCCAAGCTGAAATAATAATAATATAAATTGACAAATTTGTAAAAATAAGCCTAAACGTAATTTTTGAGCTTTATTGTATTTATTAATATTTTAATTTGCCATTTATTTCAATTAATATGAGTTTTGACCCTCTTTTTATACCCTTCGCCTATAAGTCTCAATTTTATCTCGGATATCATTAGAGGCAAATTATATACAGGAATTTAATGTCATTTTTATTTAATTTTATATACACATATGTTTAGATTTTGGTCTCTTTTACAAATTAAATTCGTACGCCCTGTATACATAAATTGCACATCGCAGTCTTTTCTGTGCCAAAATCTATACACAAAAAGAAAATCACATAATTTTTCCATTTGTAAGAGGTTTTCCAATAGGGTCTCAAAGCACAACCTGGCGGATTTTGAGAAAGGATTTGCATCCGTATAAAATTGTTCTCACTCAAGAACTGAAGCCATTGGACTACCGTAAACGTCGTGAATTTGCTGATTTTGCCTTGGAACAACTTGAAAACGATAACGATTTTTTTAAGAAAATCATCTTCTCCGATGAGGCACACTTTCATCTGAGTGGTGCTGTCGATTCTGGTGCGAAGAAAATCCACAAATTATTCATTAAAAACCATTACATTCACCTAAATTGACAGTTTGGTGTGGTTTTTGCTCTGGTGGAATCATGGCTTTCGAAATGATGCTGGTAACACCGTTACTGTAAATGGAGAGCGCTATAGATCGATGATAACCAACTTTTTATGGCCGATTTTGGAAGAAGTTGATCTTGACAACATTCCAGCAAGACGGGGCTACGTGCCACACAGCAAATGCAACAATTGAATTATTGCGAGAAAAATTGTGATATTGAATGGCCTCCAAGAAGCTGGGATTTAACACCATTAGACTATTTCTTGTGGGGTTATTTGAAGTCATTGGTCTTTCGAAATAAACCAGACTCTCTTCAAGCTTTACAATTCAATATTGGACGTGCCATTCATGACATACAACTTGATTTAGTGGAAAAAGTGCTCGAAAATCGAATTCGTTCCTGCAGAAGAAATCGTGGAGGCATATTTTTCGAAATTGACCCAATAAGTACGTGACTAATACACACCTAACAACACCCAATTCTAAAAAATGTAAGCCCGCGGTTTTTTCTCCCTTTCTCTTATTCGCTCTATCTCTTACATAGCCTCCCTTCTGGTGCTTACATAAGATATAAATGACTTTAACTTCCCGTAGAAATAACCGCAAAAATATGAGTAGATTTTCTCCTTCACTTTTATTTTATTGTCCCCGACGCCTTTTCTTATTCGTTATAAACGGAAAATAAGATGTTTATACAACACGTAGGAAACATTATTTTTTAGTGTTAATAACATTTTTCCTTCTTATATTTAGTATTGTACTTGTGTAGTTATTCTCTTTGTTATATGTAATGTACCTACTTAGATATATATTATATTTTTTCTTCTATCTTTGAGCTTTACTACAAAGACGTCAGAACGTGTTTGAAAAACGTCGGTGTCACAAGAACCATAAGAAATCTGTTTCCTTCAACACGACTGACATTGCAACAATTTTATGAAGAATTTGAGGATAAATTAAAGCTCATTATTTGGGTATTGAGCCACTGTTTAAGATTTCAAATAATGCACTTAAGCTTTGGATCAATTTTTAAAATCGTTTTCCGATCTAGAACGCTGTCATTTGGATTTAAACTGAACCGCGTACGATATAACTTCTACGCCGCAGTAACAGCCTCCGTGTTTTACTATTAACTCCCGTTTTTCATCCGATCACAGCATGTTAGCTAGTGAAATCTTCTCGTGCTTCCCACGGGTGTGCCTTTGAATGCAAAGGGCAAAAACTTATAATGTAAGAAGAATCAACCTTGTAGCTTAGTGGCCAGAGTAACCAACAATTATTGGGAGGCGTGGGTTCGAGTTTCTTCGGTGACAGAGATTTTTTCAATTTACAAATATCAGTTTTAGTTATCATATTGGAGATTTTTTTAACGCTTGAATTAATTGTTTATTTTATAGACCTAATCAAAATTATAAAGTATTTTTCACATTTTTCTCATAAAGTCATTTGTATTTGATAAAAAGAAAGTTAAATATGTGAAATAGATGGCATATATATATTTATATGTATATAGCGAATATTTCCAAAAATTAATATCCCAGACTTCAAAGGCAGAAAGAGGCGTCCACATGGCCCTCCTCATTAGCCTGTTTTACAATTTTCCGTCTTTTGATCTGTATATTAACGAATGCTACCCCTATTTGTGTCGATGTTTATTTCCACAAAAATGAAAAATAAACTACCAGCATATTATTCATTAAAATGGGACTTCTAGTTCACAAATTATACACAAAAAATTTCCATGTTTTAAAAACTTGTAGCTGAATAATAATTTATAACAAAACCAGTACTGTTCTTAAAAATACAGTGGTGCGTTTTTCAGTAGGGGAGGGCTGTTTGTTTGCTGTTTTTATATTACAACAACAATGGCAACAGTGTAAATTAAAAATTGCTACATAACATAATACTAAACACTGTATTACATTATAAATCGTGATAGCTATACAACACAACATGTAAGTCATAGAATCGCTATGCCTCAGTATGTATGAGGGTTAATAATGAAGCTCGAAAACCCCTTTTATTTTTTTGTGTTACCCAGCTACTACTACTACATGCCTACCTACGTCTACTACTTGAGACACCATACAAACATCATGGCATAATGCAACCGACAAAGATTTCGCTTGTCTCTCCATACCTAACAATAGACAGGCCGTGACATTGACAATACCTCTTGCAGTCGGCAGGTATTCGCGTGGAGGTATTAATCGAAGATTATTATTGTTTTTTTTTTATTACGTAATAAATTCTGATAAAGAAAAAGATTTATTTTTATTGAAATATCAATATCATCATATTAATTAAATTTTATAGAAATTAACGATTTGTAAAGTTAGAATTATTTTTCAAAAGCAAATTAAAAATTTCATTCCAGGTCGTACATACTTCTATATATATATTTGTATTATTTTTTCTAGTATACCTACTACTTTTCTGAAGTTTGTTTCAATATTCATGAGCAAAAAAACCAAAAGGATGGGGTTGGAAAAATGCTCAATTAAAAAACTGAGAAAGCGCGCAATAAAACTGAATTATTTTAAAGTTATACGGACCGCGTTCCGACAGGATTAAATGTTGCCGGCCGCCACCGCTTTGCCTTTATTTAATTGAAATACTGTTATTTTCTTTTTCTGTTATTTTAGCTATGTTTCTTGTTTTACCTTCTGTTAAGATACATTTTCTAAATTGTTTTATTTGGAAGCACGTCTATTTTAAATTAAGCTATTTTTCATGTCTTTAAATTTCTATCTTTTCGTTTCATTGTGTAAGTGTACAAATTTATTTTTTAAATCAGCACATTTATGTATAATTAGATGTATTCTTGTATATTTCCGGAACTCTTCTTTATTTCACATCGTACCTGCTTTATAAAGTCCATATTATTGATTTACTTACTAATCCCAACACTTTCTGGCCTCTCTGATATACAAATGTTAGTTTATATTAGTCAGCTTGGTGCGCTGCTATCCCAAGTGGCTACAGTGTCATTAAAACTTAAAACAGTCTGTCTGTTATATCACAAATACATTCGCTGCTTAAATATGGGACCTAGCCTAGCCGGATTTGTCATCCCGTGACCTGAGTTGCTGATATCATATTCATTAATTTGAACTTTTGGTTTACTATTGGATACAACGAATATACTTAATTCGATAATTGTTTCAAATTTCGATTCCAGGTCGATACGCCAGATAGTGTTTTACAAAGTGGATTAGCCCTAACAGATCTGGGACAACACGCAGTACTAAGATCAATGGTCGATCCACGTGACTATGATCGATTACGACATCTACAGTTGAATGGTGGTACACCGAACACATTCGAAGAGACAATCTATAAGGTAATAAAAAGAAAACTGTCCTAGTTGAAAATAGTATTTTAGGCAACGAACTGGACATCCTTAGGTAATTAAAGTACTTTCCTAAATCAGTAAGCATAATTCCGTTCATGGTACGCACCTTGGTTTTTCCTATTCTTGAAGGTCTCATGAACCCAAAACCTTCTATGTCTTCTTTTGTTGTTGTTGTCTTCTTATATAAGTGATAACAGTAAAACATTGTTAATGCGTTTTCTTTGCTCTTGAGCTTCGAAGTAGGGGCGCAAATTCATAGTTTTTCAGTACCTAATTTTTGGCAAATGTACAGAGAAAATAAAAAAGTGAGGTTAAAATTCATCTGTCGTCGCAATCATTAGAAAATACTTTAACTCTACAGCTATATCCTATACAAATTTGAAATCATGGTACATAAAATGACATTTGAATATTCTGACCAATAGGAACAATTTCGTACCTTCGTTGGATGCATCTAACGCCAGCCTTAATCATGTCTACACTCACTCATCCCTATCCAGCTCAAAAGTCATTCGTAATAAATTCATTAATTCATCGTGCATTTCCTCTGTCACAACCTGAATCTCTTGAATCAGAACGATTACATTTTACGTACTGTTCTACTCGCCAATAACTATAAATTAAAAGATATCCAATGATCTATAGGAAAATATAAATCACCTAGTTTTAACACCGATAAAAGGAGTGAGGCTCAGTCCCCAGTTGAAGTCGTTCTTCCATATGTACAAGGTATAACTTGCCGCATCTCAAAAATCTTGGAAACCAATAAATTTTAATATCGATACGGAGATCTTTCACCCAACTAACATCAGGTAATCGACAAGTAATGCGCAGACCGAATCAAAAGGAATAATACCTAATACCTATCATTAAAGTACAACTAATGAATATATTAAGTAGTTAAAGTACAAAAACTTTATTTTGAACGTTTAAAATTAGAGTTTTGCCATATTTTCTGTGTAGATCAGAATGTTGATAACCCTGTATAATGTCATTGAATTCCCTGGTTGTGTGTAATAAAATTTTGCGCGCGGATTTGCTGTTCTCTCTCTAAAGCCATTTCCACATAGAAAGTTTTTACTCGTAAAGTTAGACCTTTTTGGCCCCTGCTAGGCGACACTTTGATTTAGTGTGTCTACAAGTCGTTTTTCTTCGTTCCTCCTACACATTTAAAATCCCGATCAGGTGGAAAATATTTAACCACGTTTGATAAAAGTTTGTCACTACTAACAAACATTTATTAATCAATTTATGAAAATATTAAGAATTAACAACTAAGTAGATATAAATTCAGTTATAAAATATATCAATATATAGAGCATTATTTTGTTGAATTTTACAGTTAAAACTGCAGGAGGCCTTAAAAAAACGGGAGAAATTTACAAAGGAACACGAAGAGGTAAGAAAAATTTATTACAAAGCTCTAACTATTTTTACGTGAATGAATTGCGATGTTTTGTAAATAAATGGTGATCCCATGTCTTAGGAAAAGGTTTTATTACCTAATTTCAATACAAACCGAAGCCATTTATTAGCTAAATCTACTTCTTTACTTTATTGTTTGCTACAAAACAAAACCATTATTTTATATCTATGATTTTTCGTAGTTATAAAGCTCAATTTATAAACCAGGGTTTGAGCGTTTGAGGCTATCTCCGACCACCCTACGAGGTATAGTATGGTTTACTTACTTTAATCGACAGATAAATAATTAACATAGATAACTTTAAATTTCAAAACGCATGTGCGTATAATCCTCAACAGAAAAGTTGGTACTAACTAATTGAGGTTACTCTGTTTTCAAACTCTAAAATTCCTAATTTTTCAGATCCTTCGAGACATTAAACAAGGACTGTTACAACTTGGCAAGGAAGGTATACGAGGTCCTTTAACATCAGGTAAATGTTTGAAGCTTAATTTAAAACATTATTTGTAATACTAAAAGATATCCTTACTAAGTAGTATGTCAAATTGAGTATCCGGTATAGATTTTCTAAGAGATCTGGTACTCTCACACCAAAAATTCCATGAAATAAATTGAATATTGAAATTTAAAGTAAGTACAGGGTGATCACGTATATTGTACTCAATAGCTATCTCCGTCAACTTGTCTGAAATGTCTTGTACTCATATTTACTCAATTTTTGATTTACTGACATAGAAACCAGCATATTATATTGTCATATTGAATTAAAGTAAAGATTCTCAATTCAGATGACACATATATGTATGATGAAGATGCCAGAATGTTGGCTCCAGGACTACATGACCGCGGTCACTGGTACGATGAACCACCATACGAAAGTGATCCTGAGGATTTTTTGATGGGCAGCAGTCCAGGACCGACCGCAACCATACAAAATGGTAGAGTATGTTTTACATTGAATCTGAGACAGGAGCCGCGTGGTGAAGGTGTGATATCACTGCGAAGTGCTGGAGATATATCGTTGCCGAGAGATGTGCCAACAATGGTAACGACGCCGCGTGGTACACCGAGACGAGGCCTGATACTACCACCTCAAGCGGGGTATCCTCCTACGATAATACCATTAAGGTTGTGCCAGATTGTTACTGTTGATCAAATGATGTAGGTAATTAACGACTTTTTTTCTGTAGATCTTCAAGGGATCGAGAAAGTGGGGACTATGCTGGGTCGGATGTACAAAGCATCGGTTCTAGACTCTCAACAATCTCAATGAGTTCAGAACAACAAGAACTGGGCCAAATATTATCACCACAGTATTACACTCATTTAGAAGGAAAAATACGACATTTCCGGAAATCTAGTGGTGCTTATCCACGTAGTGAGGATGGCCTGTCACCTAGTCAAAGTTCAGATTATGAGGATCAAGAAGATTACAGTAATTGTTTGCAACAAATTGCTACTGTACATGCGGTAAGACATTATTAAAAAAATTATCGCATATAATGTCAATACGATTTTAATCGGGTTTTATATTTTTAAGAGCAACGATGGTCGAATAGCAGGAGTGTCAGGCATAGTGGGCAAAGTTAAGAATCTTCGAGACGAGGTCCAGCGTAAAGTTTCACGGATGAAAAGTGATGAACAACGAAGCAGCGAACATACTTATACATGTTCAGCCAGTTCAGCTGAGAGCATACCAAGTGGCTCAGGTTCGAGTAAGTATTTTACATATAACATGAAAGTCCTAGAACTATAAAGGTGTAGGTGTCAATTCACATAAACTGGGAAGACCAGAGATAACAATATTGACTACTATTATTTCAACCTGTTCCTTGTTTTAGGCACACAAGCTTTGGTAAGAGCTGGCAGTAATCACAGTTCTCTATCTACAGAAGACGCTGATCCCAGTCCCACTGAGCAGATCGTAGGCAGAGCTAGAGCGCTTGTCGATCATGTCCCAAGTCCCTATGACAAAGAAGCGTTAAAGTTTAAGGTTTGATCTAAAAGGAAAGCAAACATTTTGTTAAACATTAATATTAAATTGATATTTTAGGCTGGTGATATTATTGATATAATCTCTATGAATGCAAGTGGTATTTGGCGGGGCATCTGCCATAATAAATGTGGTACATTTAAATTTATAAATGTAGAATTACTGTCGGAACGAACAATGAAACCTAAACGAGATCTTGGCAGTAACAATAGTAAATGGCATCGAAATATCCAACACAGACCGACAAGTGTTGACGAATTGTTAAAGAATATTAACCTTCCAGAATATATATCAGTGTTTATACTTAATGGTTATGAGGATTTGGAGTTGTTTAAAGAAATTGAACCGTCCGATATGGATTATTTGGGGATTGTTAATGTGGAACATCGTGCCAAAATTATGTCCAGTGTACAGTTGCTGCATGAGCTCGATTGTGAGTAAGCTAACTTTATAATTATATCCAGTTTATGATGTAACGTAACTACTCGCCCTGTTGCCTAAATACGGTGACTTAAAAGTAATAAATTGACTAGGTGGTGTTAAACTATATTCACTATCACTGTTTTTCATTATATAAATAGTTTTGACACCTTCGAAATAAGCGAAATAATTAAAACTGTCAACTTGGTTTGTTTGTATTGTCGGCGTTGCTATGGCGAAATTCAAATTAGCATATTTTACGAAATATTAATTGATTATGTTATCTCTCCACAGCTGGTAGTGAAGCCGACATAGCAGGATCAAGTAGTGAATACGACGATCTCCAACAGCACCAAAACATCATTCAATCATCAACAACCGGTGCACAATCATTCCAAAGAAGACACTTTCCTCGTGACAGCGGATGCTATGACGCAACTAAACGAAATAATATGGCGATACATCAAGTTGAAATTGATGAGAAAAACAATCTTGACGCAGTAGTTTTGCAATGCAACAATGAGATTATAGCTCGCATGCGTCAATCGCATAAACACTCACCTAAACTTGCTAAGGATGAGCTGTGCTACGATTTGAACATTACAAGTGGTGGTAATATAGGTGGGGCTAACAGTGATTTGGCAAAAAAACTTAAGGACTCTTATGTAAGCGCGCAGGGGCATACAATGTTAGTAGATCCATGCAGGAAAGTTGGCTTACGACGAAAAGATGAACCTATAGTGAAATATACAGTGAACAGTAGTAGTGAATTGGGTATATCTGGGGCTAGTGGGGAGCCATGTCTGCATTTTAGTAATAGTCGAAGTGGTGGAGGATGTCTAAGTGAGAAATCAAGTGATAGTGGTATAAGTAGTAGTTCGTTGTCGTCAACAGTAAATAGAGACAACACGAGGGTAGCCGTCCAAACTAATAATGTGTTAATTTGTGCCAATACAAACACTGCCAATAGTAAAGAGAAATAGTACTGCGATCTTGGTAGTAGACGATTAATTTATCGTAGATTGTTAACGAAAGGCCGGAGAAACTATTAAGAACTATGTCATTACATAGGTGTTTTCAATGTAGGTCCAAATCAGCGACAACAAAATCGTATTTTGTGTACTTAATAAGATGTTTGATGTTCGATAAACTCTACTTTCAAAAATACTCTTCCTACGTTTGAACTGTTCTAAAATTAACGGAAAGCCGAGGCCGTTGATTATTAAAAAGCATGTATTTAAGTCGATTTATAAAGTTTGTGCTGGCATTCGTCGTTACCGTTGCTGTTGGCACTAGAAATTGATTTACATGTACACATTTATAAAGATTTGCCAATCAGCCAATAAAACGATAGTATTCAAGCAAAGTACAATTATTCTACTCATTATTTTTTATTTGATATTCCGAATAAATAAATGGAGCATTTCGAATTACAATTACATGACAAAGGGAGGTGCCCGCGGCAACGGCAAGTTTATAAATCGATATTTAGTATTATAATACAGCGTCTCCATGAATCGAAATTGTGTCAACCACTGAACTCTACATTTTTTAATTTACATGTAGCCTTTAATGTTAATGTTACACCATGCCCTGCAAAAAATAAAAAAATATACTTCTAGTTTTCTCACAAAACTCTGTGGCGTCAATTGTGACTCACATCTGCAAATAGGGCATTTTTGTTTTGAACGCAGATTTACCCATTGTAAAAAATATAAGGTTCAGAGGGTTGAATTTATTTAAAACGCATATATCGCGAGACATAAATTGTTGCAAATGTGGCAACGTTGAAATCGATCTGTATTAACGTGAAATTCTAGAATACTGAGTAAGATTAATCGGCAAAACGAGAATATAAGACCTAGAAAAGTTAATAACCTAACACTCACATATCTATCTCTTAACTTCAAGTTCAAAAATCAAAATTTGTCGTCTTGATTTGACTACTATCTTCATTTCCCAATTATAATTTGTTAGTTTTTCATATAACGAAAGCAATTCTATTCGTAAACGTGATAGCAACTGAGATGTTTCCAAAAATAAATATATGTATTAAATACCATTTAGAACAATTTTATCTCTGTTGCGTATAAATAATATTAGAAAAGAAATAAAAATATGTACATATTAATAGTATTAAAATCATATTGTATATTTTGTGAATATATTTATTAATTATATTATATTTGCTACTAGTCTTTTATTATCTGTTTTGTGTATATTAGTTATTCTTACATATTTTTTGGATTATTTATATTTATAATAATGAATAATACTTTTAATATCCCACGATGATGTAAATAGACTGCCAAACAACGCTTTCTATATTTATATAATATACATTTAAGGTTTATTTTTATTGACAAGAATCAAAAACCGTTTTTTTTATCGTAAAATCTTGACTTGTGACTGAATACCAAGGTGGAAAACTGATGTCTGTATACTCGTATTATAGTCCAGGGAAGTTGTCGGTTGTGCAAAAAAAAACCAATGAGGATGATATTTTTCAGTGTTGCTGGGGAACTGCCTTCTGAGTATAAAACCAAAAAATCACACTCAAACCCCTATGTAACGAGTTACAATAGTACAACGAACATGGAATGACACATATTTCCTACGCGTATGATCGGCTCATGCTGCAAATCATACGAGTAGCAAATGGTCATTTCATGTGAGTTTCACACTATACTTTTTCTACGACTGTTTTAATGCTTCTGAATAAATTAAACAAAATTTTTAGGAAAATATTTGTTTTTCGAAACTTACCAATGGTCGCCCTGCGGACGTAAATACGATGAATTAGAAGTATTAAATTGACCAGGTGGTGTTAAACTATATTCACTATTACTGTTTTTCATTATATAAATAGCTTTAAAACCTTCGAAATTCGCGAAATAATTATTATTAATTATAAATGAACTGTCAATTTGATGTGTTTGTTTTGTCGGCGTTGCTATGGTGATTTTTCATAGCCGACTCTACTTTTGTAATTACTAGGAAATTTGCTAGGCAACTAGTGGGAAATGAATAACAGCATTACAATATACTACATTTTCAAATCATGATTGAACATTATAATAAAGGCATTTAAAGACAGTCGTAGAAAAAACATATTATGGGAGCTCCATGACAATCAAAAAATCAATGTAATCGTCCTCGTTTCCTGGAAAGCCCAGGTAAATATATATTATATTAATTTATTTCCAAAAAAGAAACATTTAAAAGGAAAACAAATACATAATATAATATTAATAATACTGTAATAATAATAAGTTTAGATAGAAAAAATAAATAAATAACTTATATAAACTGTACTAATACCCCTCCCAAACAAAAGAAAAACAAAACAGTAACAAACAACTATCATGCAAATAATTATAATTATTTTTTAAACCCTAAACACTAATTAATATAATAAACATGTTTCGCGTAAATCATCTGAAGAATCATCCCTAGCCTAGGAATTTTTAAAATCCAATTTTTCATTTAACTGATTTGCGACCCCTATAAGCCAAGTACAACTTCCCTGGACTGATAGGTAGGCTGCCAGTAATAATCAACTATTGAAAAAGTATTGTTATTTATTCTTGTGCGCTATATTTGGCATTGTACTAGTTATGTTGCAATTATAGGATTGAAAAAAACAGAATTGTTTTTCCGTAGCAATTTTTTTAACCATAGAATGATTTTCATCTCTAGAACAAGAAATTGATCAACACAGATCCTGCACCTCCAATGACTGTTCTAAAAATAAGAAAGCTTACCAGAACTTATTTTGAATCACTTAAATCTCTTGATTAGATATAGCCAAAGGTCAGTCTGATCTGACTTAAAACAAAACTATAACATCTCGATCTTTGTTTTATTTTATTGTTATTGTATCTATTTACAAGCGAAAGTTAGATTTTTCAACAACCGATATTTTTGTAATACATAAACTCGATTTCTTGAATAGTGCCGCCCGTTTTCTGGCGGGACACTTTATGTGTTTTTTAAATTATGAACATTCTAAACAAAACTTAAATAATGGCAACACTATAAGTAGTATAAAATAGAAAATAATAAATACAGAGCTAGTACAATTGTCACAGCCAATTATGATTTCCAAACGGTTATTTCAAGCAACAATGAAAGCTTGCGATGGAAAAGCTGCCGTCTAACCGATTAAAAATTCTATTATTTCTGTTCCAATATTATCGTATAGTTTATTATTCATTGTATTCGATTATATGTTTAAAAAGAAAAATTATTATTATATTTAGACGAAACCCAGATGAAATAAAAAAATAAAGTGTTATATGTCAGTCAATAAATATAGATAAATTTATTAATTAAATCAAATCAACAACTTGTATACACTATATGTTTTATTTTACACCATATCCTAAAAATTCCTCGATAACGCATGTTTGGCGAAATACCCTTTCGTGCTCAGACATTTTTCAGCCAGTTCACGCAGATTTTGATCGTTTGTTACATTCTCAGGTGCCAAAATGTTTAAAGCTGTTGCTTTTACTCGTTCTTTTACTATCATGGAAAAGGATATCGCGAATTGCATTTCCATGTCGGCATTTTGCAAACCAATGCAATATGATCTGGATGCTCGACCTAACAAAACCAAAATAACTTAGTCTGGCGGTATACATATGTACGCATCTTCATAAGTACGTCAATAGGGACCTGCATTTAAACAAATCGACACCAAAAAATACTCTTTTTCTGCAATGGACTACAAATCTCTAATTTTGCAAATAAACTGAGAAGAGAATATCTGATTTATATTTTAATAAAAAAAAGTCACATATTACCCCGCTGAGGATCCTAATAATGTTAGGGAAACGTGCTTTGATATTTAAAAAGTATTTTTGATTAGAAAACCTTATAATAAAATATTTTATGGGTCTTCTTTAGCTACGTGGTAGAAGTTCCAGAGAAAATATAAGACAGAATCTGATTCTTTATTTTGAATACCTAGAAAGTATTTTCTTATACAGGTTTTGTTGGAATTTTTGTCAACTAAGGTTTTAAACTTTAATCTATGATTTATCGGAATATTTTAGGAGCTTTATTTAGATACTGACCTAAAACAGCTGTCAGTGCATAAACATCAATCATAATATCTGCCAAACGTTTTAGATCCATATGCTTGGCCAACACATTTCTGCCATGCTTCATGAGAATACATTCTGTCACATATTCTAATCTTTTAACACAATATCTGAAACAATGGTAGGTATTATTAGTTTCTTAATACAGTTTCGTCAATTGTGTTTTATTGATTTGAGAAAAATAAAAATAGGTAAAGTTATTTAAGTAAAATAATCATTGACCACTGATTGCAAATCTACTATAAACTCACGACAAGTGATTGCACGTCTGTCATTTTTTATACCAAGATTGGTTGTGTTTCTGATATTTAAATAAATAAAAGAAACTGTCTTACTCTAAATTTTGTGAGGCATACACCATACTGGGATGCAAATACTCATCTAAGCTAAGATCTAATTGCGGATCGTCTTTCTTATGATTTCGCCGTATCCAAAGTCGTCTGTATGCAGCTCCAACAAAATATAATGGATTACGATACTCCCTAATAGCTTTCGCAACATTTTTCTGCAAAATATTTACTAATAAGTTCTTCTGTATAATACCCGACATTACCTTACTTACCCCTGCATGTTCTAAACCGGCCAAAGCTATATATAATTTTAAATTATCGTTCGTCTCGAATAATGTGATAGATCTCACAGCTTTCTTGCGCGAATTATGTAACCAATGATCCGGCTCTAGAGCTGCAGCTCCAGAGATTTCTAGACATATGTTTGCTGAACTGTGAGCTAAAGTTGTGGATAAAACCTACAAATTTTGTTTAATTTTAGAGAATTCTAACAAAAACACCTCAATAGATAAATCAATTGTCTTTGCCATACCTTAACTATAGCACTTTCTATGTTACAATCCTGATCCTCATACCAATCCAACAAACCTGTTGTTAAATATGTAACAGACTCCATAACATATAAATTAATAGATAACTAAAAATAAAATAAAGCTCATTCAGAAATTTTGAAAAACCTAGTTCAGATTCACTTTTCTCCCCAGTGTTTATTTAGAAACTCTGCAACCGTTAAAAGCATTTGTCTTTCAAGATTGCCTACCTCGCCTAACCTCGATTTTATACAATCAGCCTCCATTAAATTACATGTATCACTGGATTGATGTATTACATTATTTATACAGTTGCTTAATAAATTTCTAGTCAATGTCGTACTTAAAGAGCCACAAGACAATCTGAATCCTTCTAAAATTGGTTTGATAATCAGTTCACCATAATTTACTTCACCGATAACATTTTCTGAAATAACAATTGAAGATTAATCCTTCGACAGTAAACCGTATTTTAATAAACTTACCATTTGGTACTGGAGTATTATTAAAACTAATATCAGCCACTTCGAGATCGTCAATGTTACGCTTTTTGCATTGGATACCACCAAAATCTTTCTCTACAAGAAAAGCAGTAACTCTATGCTCTTTTATAACATCTCTAAGAGACACATCCGTAACGGCAAACACAATTAAATAATCCGCTGATAAACCGTTTACCACCCAAGCCTTTTCACCCTTAATTATCTAAAAGGTTTTGTAACTTAATAATAATTTTCTTTATCATTTATTATAAATAATATTTACCCATGTATTCTTATCAGAAGACAATTTCGCTTCTGTTACCCAACCAGAAACATCGCGTAAATTAGGTTCCGTTAAACAATATGCTGGTAATTTTTCGCCTCTTAATATTTCTTGTAAATATTTCGTTTGTAGTTGTTTACTACCATGCTTTAACAACGTTTGTACACTTAGCTGTTCCGTACAAATAATGCTTTCTCCAATTTTATGTCCTGCAAATATTTCTAGACATCGCGCACTTTCGGATACATTAAATTGACAACCATTATTGAATTCTGAAACTTGTAAACCAATTGCACGATAATCAGCTAAATTTTGTCTAAAATTTTTATTGCCTAAGGTTGCTACATTAACCATATGAGACTGTTTTAATAGTTGGTTTAGCGATTCACAATGACTTTCTAGTGCTTGTAAATCATCTTTCTCTAGTTGCGGAAAGACTAATACCTCTACATCGAACTTGCCTAACATAGCATTTTTAATAAACGGTGGACGCTGTGGTTTCTTCTTGCGTACTTTTCTTGTAATATTCGTTAATGTTTCGAATTGTTTTAGTTCTGTTTCATATTGGCTTTTAGTCAAACCGGTGCTGTCTTGAATTGTTTGAACGGAGGTTGATAATCTATTTAACACAATTTTGCTTAAACTCCATGTCTGAACTATTTTATTTGGCTTTAAACTTAACATTATTTTGTCAAAAATCTGAAAAATCTTGTAGGTACATATAAGGAACACTAAAGTAAGGTTTATCCGAAAATAACCTACAAATGTACTGTCGAGAATTTTCTGACAACTGACAAAGTGCTCCTCTTTAACTTGCTTTGGCATATTATAATATGTAGTAAATTCAAAATATTAAATATTTATCAGAAGTAGGTATTTAATTTTAATTAGCCATGGCTTACATTAAAGATTAGACATGTTTTAATATCAAACACATTAAATAAAACATTGTTATTGCAGTCACAAGGAGTGCGGCTAATATTAGAAACACATAAAATAAGTATGGATTGTGTGAAATACAGTTTCTAAGTGCACTAAAACATTTACAGCGACCCTCACTCTCTTCGCCTTGCATTTGCTCCAACAATGTATATTTTTTATTAATTCTTTTTAGTAATTCCAATTTTATATTTTCTCAATATTAACATGTTTTATAACTTGTCAATAATATTATCAACTGCCATAGCCACTGATAATTTTGACAGTTTCACGTTCCTTTTATAAAAAATGCAAAGTGAGGGGTCAATGATGATGATTAATTAGCAGATGATCATGTCACAGATGAATTGAGATTTACAGTATATAAAGATTTATCTTTGATTGAGATGATGACGAATACCGCCTAATCCCTAATCGTATATAAGGCGATATTTTCAACGCCAAATAGCAGTAATATTCACTCTTCTTAAAGGCAGATTCCTCAAATGTCCTCCTTTCCTTGTTTGAGCTGTATGTAACAGGTGATCATTGATCATATTATATCATTGAGTTATAATGTAATATATATCATCGAGAAAAAGAAGGTTATCTCTTATATATATCAGCCATAGAATGATCACGCCGATAGACTTGATATAGCCATTGAAATATGAGGCAAAATCAGATTAATGTCTGGTTGTTTCGTTTTTTTGCACTGTGTGAATAATAGAATAGAGAAGAACATAATAATATTGATATGACCTCTTATTAATAAATAGACACTCAAAATATATTTCTTAAATAATCAAATGTAATAAAAAATAAAATTAATGTTTAACAAAGAACACAGTAATTAAACCTAATAATAACAATAAATAATTAATTTGTGAAGCAGTTGCAGCTCCTCCCGTTCCATCTACTCCAAAGAACTTCGATAGTTTCTTACTATATTTGCCGTTCCACTCTATATTGCTCTGTGCTCTAGTAATTGCAGCATTACCAACTTGTTTTATAGAATCTGGGAGGTCCGGAGTACTAATAAAGTCTTTTAGCTAAAAATAAAATATATGTTATTTATTCAAAATAATAACCTCACAATTTAATTTTTCTTACTTTCTGGAGTTGTTTCTCAGACGTAAATTTATTAGCAATACCAGTAAGTATACTAGACAATGCACTCATTGATGTATATCTGGAATAATCAAAATTGTCGGTTATATTAGTATTTAGTAGTAATAACTATAGATTACACATACTTTTCGGCAATTACTGCATAATTATTTATCAAGAAGTCTAAGGCAACATCAACGTTTTCTTCATTTGTATTATAAACGGCTGCAAAAGCTGAGGAAGCCTCGTTACCTCTGATCGAATCATCTGTTATTGTTTTTTGTAAAAATCTGTAAAATAACATAAATAACATTTTAGTGAAATTTGTAATACAACGACAAAAGAAACCAACTCACTCTTTCAGTATTGCCTGGTTTTTAGTGCAACCCAAAGCAGTTAAAATTCCATGTTTCTCATTTAACAAATCAGTTTTAACGTACTCATTCCATACGAATGTCCAATCAGCAGCATCTGCGCTGTACTGAAGTGCGGTACAATAAACAAGTTTATTCAAATTCTTGTTTATACTGCAAAAATAATATTATTCAACATTCATTTGACCAAAAAAAAAAATAAAAGGATCAAATACTTCTAAGGCTGTTTTCCCAGAGATTTATTCTATAATAAGGGGAGGAAATGTTTTCCTATTGACTATTGATCATAATAATAAATTGTCTTTATTAACACACATATCACTTTGTAAAAAGATCATAGAATCCATAACACACGCGTATGTTATTCTGTATGGGGATAATAAAATACATACCTAGTTCCATTTACTTTGTACGCGTTAAATAAAGATATGGCTCCTTTGTAGCAGGCTTCGTCACCCAAATAACATGCCCAGGTTAATGCCAATTCTTGCTTTAACGTATATAATTGATCATCCACTTTTAGGTCGGATATCGGCACAGATTTATAAAAATTGTCCATAAGTTTGAGTAAATGAGCCTGAACAGAAGTTACATAAATTAATTGTTACTAATATCAACATGTTGGCATTAGTTATGATTATTTTAAACGAAGTGAGATACCTTGATTTTTCCTCCCAGTTTACTGGTTTGTCCTGCGCGACTTAATACATAACTGTAGCCATTAAGAGCTGGTATCCACGGGAAGTACGATGTGTCATTGGTTAGAAATTCCACAATATTGAACACATCACTATATTCTACTTTGCCTATTTTTGCCAAATTGAATAGATCATCAACTATTTGCGCTCTATTTAAATCTGGTATTCCGGAAAAGTCTTCAGCCAATAACGCTGATCTGATGTTTGCCCACAGTGCTGTGTCATAGTTTACCCGATAGTAGCCTTAAAAACAAAATACTAACAATAAAAGCATAGTTGGTTTTCAAATAAAATTTAATTAAAAAAAAAAACGGCAAATCAAAACATTGTGTACTGTAAACGTTTCTTGTTACAACATCATAGTCTAATGTCAGGAACATATTACATGTTATACCGTTTTATCTTGTTCCAGATACTCCGAAGTTTCTAAAAGATCCAACCTGTCAGATGACGATTCTATATATTTGGTAATGTTGAAGGCCAATTGCAGGTTATGGCCTGTTGAAGCCTTTTCTGTCCCATCTGTAGCCAGAGTTTCGAACGTTTTATTTGTGATTAGGGTTAGATTATTCTCTTCCCAATATTTTTTATGTGGAGCTTGATGAGATTAGGCTTTTATGGCTGCTTGATAATCATAGAAACATTTTCTTGAATGATAGCGTCCTATTCGATTACCAAACAAATGCATTAAAATTGGGACCTGTTCTGCGCCTGATGGGGTGGTGAAATTTAGGCAGGACAACGATATTATGCAGGGCGATCTGCATACCAAACGATATGCGTTGAGTGGGTCATTAAGGGTGCTTTTTTAAGTCTTGAATGATAGCGTCCTATTCGAATACTAAACAAATGCATTAAAATTGGAACCTGTTCTCCGCCTGATTGGGTTGTGATTAGATTAGATTAGATTAGACAGGACAATGATATTATGAAGGGCTATCTGCATGCCATTATGGTCATTAAGGATACGTTCATAGGTCTTGAATGATGGCGTCCTATTCGAAATAGTAACTGAAAAAATTGAGGTAAATTTGAGAATCATGCTTAGATGCATTTAAAAGACTCATGTTTTCATGGACAGACACTGAAGACATATAGCTGATTGACGAAAAATCTATGAGTTATCGGATCGCATAATATCCAAATAAATCTCACCAGTTTGTTGATTGTTTATAATGATCCAATCAGTATCATTCACTTTCAGTGGAATATTTAACACTTCTTCATCTGGTGTGAACCATGCCATTGGACGAGTATCATCAAAAGCGTCTGATATTGAATAACTGATTGGAATATACCATTTCGATTTTTTATCGGTTCCATCTAAAAGGAATCGCTCCTGAAAAAAGATACTTTGGAAATAAATAATTAATAATTTCAATAATCGTCGTTTATTTACCTGCGTGATTTTGACACTACCCTTATCCAAACTGACAGTTAGCAGTGGGTATCCAGGCAGATTAACCCAGTTTGCCATTACAGTTTTTAAATCAGTGTCTTTGGGAAAATTTGTGTATTCTGCTTTGATATTTTTATCGAATATAGTCCAAAGCTCTTCGGGACTCGCATTACGGTTATACCTAGTAAAATGTGTCATAAATGATGCAAATATACCTAATTTCAAATACTTACTTTTCCTTCAGGTAATTTTGAATACCGGTTTTAAAATTCTCTTCACCCATTATGTGCGAGACCATTCGAAAAACAGAAGCACCTATAAATTAGAAACAAAATTACACAATTTCAAAGTTTTAGGTGCTGCGTTTGGAAATCGTCAGTACCTACCATTTAGAAAATTGAGAAAAATGGGGTAATGATGGTTATGTAGTTTATTTATTTATACCTTTGTTGTAGCTGATGTCACCAAAATGCTGTAAAATCTCATCGGGTGTCGTAGAATCGTAACTCAGTGAACGTTCATTGGTCATTAGTGAATCTACAGCTAATACGTTTTGTAAAGCATTTGTTACAAATTGTTTATCCAGTTGCCAATCACCATATACCTTTTCAAAAATAATAAACAAAATAGTACTATAACAGCTAATATTGTGGCTATAAAATCACGAAACTTATTATTTTCAATGGATACCTGTACATATTTAATTCACCTTCAAATACACTCTCCTATTGGAGTGCTATACAGGGCGGTTATTCTTGTCTTTTCTTTTCAAAATGTACCATTTTGAAAAGAAAAGACAAGACACGGCAATTTTGATTTATGTTTAGCAATTTTGTAGCCAGTCATGTTTGTTTCAAATTGCAACTCAAAAGTGCCCTAAAAATAGGGGTTGCAATTTGAAACAAACATGCAACAGAAATGCTTTCACGGCTAACGATGAAGAAAATGTAACATAAAAAAAGAGCAGAACAGGCAAAAAAATCGATTTGTCCGGACGTTTTCGCAGAATTGAATTTGTTCGAACACTGAAAATGATAAAATTTACAAATAATAACTACATTTATGTACCTCTTTTGCGATGAAATATTCAAAATATCTTGCAATTCCTTCTTTAATAAACACGTTGGACCACCAATCTAATGTAACTAAATTGCCAAACCATTGATGCGCGAATTCATGAGCAATTATAGTGACAATACGTTGCTTATCAGCATTTGTAGATCTAGTCTCACTCCAAAGTAATGCAGATTCCCTATTTAAATAAAGCAAAAATTAGACTACGTCTCCCTTAATGAGTGTAATGAATAATTTAATAAAAAATCCACATTTACGTGTAAGTTACTAATCCCCAATTCTCCATTGCTCCAGATCTGTCTGGTATCGCTACTTGATCCATTTTACCAAAGCCATGCTGACTGTAAGGATAATTAGTATAGGCATTCAGTTTCTCCAATATAGTTGGTCCAATTGTGACAGCAAATTCACGCAAATCCTTTGTATTACTTCTAGAACATACCTAACATGGAAATCATATTATACCCAAGTTACGAAAAAATAGTACCTAAGTTCATACCTGGTATGGGATCTCTTCTATAGGTTTTCCAGATGAACATGTGTAACTTGTGACCACTAAAGCAAACAAGTAAGTTGACATTTTTGGTGTCTCTTCGAAGGATACAGAAGATAGAGCCCTAGAAATGTATTAAAGTAGAATTTGAAAATTAAATTTTAGTACAATCCGTCAAAAATTCGTTGGTTTCAGGTTTACAACAAAAATTAATATTCTAAGATCAGTGCGCTGAAAATTTGCAACGTTATCATCAATTTTTATTAGCAAATAGCTTCCTGAAAATGTAATGGATAGACCAAACATATCTGTATTGCAACTGCTCAAAGTTTTAGAAACATTTTCTTTAATATCAATTAAAATGCAAGACTTTAACGCCTTTATAAATCCCAGTTGCTTACCAAGGGACTTAAAATCAATCGCAATTGTCAAACAGTATACTCGCTCAAAGATCAATTTCCCTATGAATGGTTCTCTTCAATTTCGAGCATCTGACAAATATTAATAATACGTTCTAGTTTCTTTTAGTGGCACACCCACGAGGAGGATTGGGCTATGTGGGCAGTTTTCCTAAACGACATTATAGCGAAGCGTTTTTTGTTTCTGCTCATCCGCAAGAAAAAATACAGGGCAAGAATAAGTAAAATACAAGGTTTATTCTTTCCCTAATGTTAGGTTGGTGCTGCTGGTAAAATTGATATTCATACATGCGGTAAACGTACCAAAGATTGACAGTATCATTGTCTTTTTATAAGATAAAACAATGACAGTATTATATAAATGTCACATAAATACTGGAACACTGAGGTAACATGAAAATCTAGCATTAAATTAGGTTAGGAACTTTTTGTTTCTCAGGGTTTGTTACTGTCATGTAGGTGATTCCCGCCCATTTGCGTGAACTCACAGCAAACCCAAAAAATGTCCCTAAATTGTCAATCTTTGGTACGTTTACCTTAATAAAATTGTTAATAACTTACAATGATTCATTAAAATATGTAACATTCCCTTTAACCGGCATGTTAAACAGGACGTTCATTTCATCTGGATATATTACGGTTAGCAAAAGAGTTGCTTTAAAGCTGGGTTCATCAAAACATGGAAACATTTTGCGTGCACTTGTTGGCTCAAACTGCGTGACAGCGCCATAAACAGTTTGTTTGCGTTCGTCTACATATGAAGTGATGTACAATCCCGACAAGTCTTTGTCATTGTATTTTCCTTCATAATTAATCTTAAGAGTATAAGTTGTTCGTACTTTTAAGCCTCCGCCAGCGGTGAAGTTAACAGTTAATATATCTGTCACGTTATCAATATTGTAATCGGATTCGACTAGATCAAGGTTGTTTAAGTTTAGTTTTTTTATGGTAATAAATTCGTGATGAGCATGCAATTTGACACTATCGGTCTGCGTTGTTACCGTGAATTTAATGGTTATGGCACCGACAAATGTCTCCGTGTAGTTGCTGGTAGTTAACCCGTCTAAGGTTAATATTAAATTGTATTGGGTTGGATTATAGATGGTTGGTAAACGATAGTCTGTTTCATTGGAGTAGATTTCCGCAGTTACTGGTGATGAATAAGCCAATTGTGCAATGAAAATTGCATTTGCAAGAAGGCCAACGCTGATCAATTGGCATAACATCTTATTGTTCTGAAAATAAAAATATATTTATGAAACACTGTCAAGCGCAACAGACTATTTTTATATCTCATCTCTATTTTATCATTAATCATAAAAAAATAAAATAAAAGATTTCATGGAGGAATAGAACTCATAACATTCAAGACACTACACACAGTAAGTCATGGGCCGTTGTTAATTTTTGTAACCATATCGCATTAGTTAGATTAAATCTTTTTTTATTTCAAATATTATTTTTGATCAAGATACTAATCATCCTTGAGTTAGATTTCAAGTTTCTACGTCACTGTTTTCGAAAAAGGGAGAGGTGACAGAAACAAATAGAGAACCGTGTCATTTTATTAAAGTTTCGTTTTGTATAATTCATAATACAAACTCTTACGATATGTTACTCAATGGCTTATTTACTTATACACTACCAAAATTAACTCATAAAATTTGTTTTACTTACATTGGTAAATAGTAGTAGCACTGAACATTCACGAAAATAGGTACCTAACTAAATCTAGTCCAGCATCACGTACTTTTATAAATTCACCATTGGCTCTTATCTTATCCTTGAATTAATCCTTATTTTTCAAAATCAGAGAAATATATAGATTAGTTGTCTTCATTTTTGATCGATCACCACTTGTACTATCCACATTTCCACAAAAATTACTCATATCTGATATTATTATATTTTGATAATCTTCAGATAGCTATTTTCTTAAATATTTACTGATTATATCAGTAATGCTAACTTTTATAATAAGAACTATTTGATATTTACAGAACTAAATAGTTACAGTATAGATAAAGATATTGTAGTCTTATAAGCAATCTCGAATGCTATAACGCTGCATATTTTAAACAATTTTTAGTGTTTACAAAAATAAAAATACCTGCACCAAAATTTGTTTACTTTTCAAACCAATTGACTGTGATTAACACAATTGTTATGTAATTTGTAATATTACATTCTTTTTAAATAAACCGTCGTATTTTTAAAAATATTAGAAATAGAAAAATAAAACTTCACTTAGATGTCCATGACTTCAAATTTAGATGTATTTTTTAATGCTGAACAACTTTTCTAAATAACATTTCCCGGGATTTTTCGAAATAAGGGTACTTTACTCTTGTCTCAAAATCAAATTTTTGAAAGCACCTCGTAAATTACGTATGTTTTACTATATTTTGTTGGTGCATATTTAGTTTTACGGGATGCACAAGCTTTTACCAATAATAACTTTTTGTCGAATAATAATAATTATAAATAATTTATTTGCATAATAACATATCAGTTGTCACAAATATTTAGTACATGTTTAAGGTGTGGTATACACAAATAAATAAATACAGCGAGGAATAACTACCTGCAAGTTACTTAAGGAAAACTTGTCTGTAGCCTTGCAGATAGGCTCCGGATTCAATCATTTGCGCAACATAGAATAACCCTTGATAAATAAGTTTCCCATATATGTATCGTGCACACCTTGGGGATGGCACTGTATACCAGCACATGCACAGTGTGTTTCATAATATGTGGGACGTATTTACAGAGGTGATATGGCATCTGAAAAAAATAAACACGTCAAAAACTCAATATTAAAAGCAATTTAATGTCAATTAATACCTACAGCGTGACCCATTTTCGGGCGTTGATTACTCTTTAATCCCCTCAAACTTTTTCGTGGAACACCTGTGATCTTTAATAATAAGAAATTTGTATTTCCCATTCAATTTAGAAACTTTTTTGTCTCTTGTTCTTTTTGTCCAAAAATGCTTGTTTTTCGACAAAAATAGTTTTTCTCGAAACCATATAATCTACACAGCAGCTCACATCTCACAGTACAGAGGCTGACAAAACCAATATTTGGGTATCAGCAAGGAGGGCTCCAAGCGGACAAAATTACTGACTTAATTTTTGGTTTAAATTAGCAGAGCCTGAGTCTAATTCAGTAGAACCCTCGGTAGAATCAGACCGAGCCCTGGACCAACAGATTATGACGAATTCGTTTCCCATAGAGGTGCTCAGGCGGTCCGATATTGTAGATGGACACAACTATGGTACTCTGATATAATTATAATAAGAGCGGAACTAATTCCTCACTGTCTCTCAATCCATGCCTTAGCCTGGTTTTATTGAATTAGACTAACAAAAAATATTATATAATCCTAAAAACTGATATTGTTGATTATGAATGTAATGAATTTATAACATTATAATTTGAAATGATAGTTTGCGTAAACTTTACATTACTTAACTAAAAACATAATACCTATAGCTAATAAATAATATTTGATTAAGCATAATGTAAGCCTATTAATCTTAAGTTATACATTTTATAAAGCTAATAAAGTTATCACGAAAATAAGGAAACACTATTTTATGCTTCTAGTGAAAAGTGTTTGGCAGCAGTACTTTTATATTATTCTCTGTTTAATTAATAAAGTGTTCTGAATATTCGAAATATCATGGATAATGGGAAAAATATAATTGACAGAGAGAAATGTTCCAAACCTTTTGACGAGGCTCTATCTATGACAGGTATATGGTTTTATTTATTAAACTGATCCAAATAATTATTTAAATATGAGAATTATACCTCTCCATGACAAGAGAACTTAGGTAGGTAATTTACCAAAAATATTTGCAATCGGATCTTTTATAAGAATTATACAAGAGTTACAAAGCGGCAGATCAATTCAAATTTTAACCAAAATAAATGTTAAGATTGGGATAATTTTGTCCAAATCATGGTTCATAGGTGTTCATTGGTTTTAGCGATTGCTTATTGACAAACAATAAATACGTTTCAGCATCATGAGAATGTCATTTTACACCAGATTGTCCCTGATGGTCAGTACAATCAGGAATCTAGACTTCAGTGTTTATGCAACTTGAGGTTGCCATAATTTTCAATTGCAGCTATCTGGCCTTAGAGTTAACTTTGGGCGATATTTGGGTTGGTCAATGATAAACCGAAGAGCGTGGTGTTGAGGAGTCTCACATGCTACATATCGGTTTCTACAAACAGCGAGTAGAGATTGTACCTATTTCGGTATAGTTTAGTAATAAATCCCACTGGCTATCAAACATCTGACATAGTCAACCACATTTGGTTTTAAAAAATCAAGTTTGTCAGGCAAATTTCACAAAGTTTGATTCCCAGCTGAATTGAGAGAAAATCATTGTGGAGTTTAGTAAAGCAAATCAAAATATTAATTTTTTCTTATTAATACGTATTTTACTTAGCTTGTGTTTGAATTTTTTATAAATAGAATAATACAAATTTCGTGGGCAAAACGGCAAACTTTATCTCAATCCATTTTTTTATTTATGCTTTAGGCTATGGACTTTACCACATTTACATACTTTTAGCCACTGGGGGCTGTTTGATGTGTGTCATCATTGAAACAATGTGCGCAATGTTTATCATACCGTCATCACAATGCGATTTAAATCTTAGTTTATCTGAAAAAGGTATTTGTTTAATTTAACTAAGTATATTAATTATATTTACTACAATGTTCATTAGATTAGTCATTAGAAAATATAAATTTTTGAATAATATAGATAAAACTTGTAGGCATTTTAGCGTCAATCAGTTTTCTTGGAGTCATTTCCTCTTCATACATTTGGGGATTTCTAGCTGATATAAAAGGCAGACGCAACATACTGGTACTATGTTTAATTTTTAGTTCTATAACCAGTCTGATTTGCAGCATCGTCAAATGGTCTTGGTTATTTATACTATTACGATTTTTGAATGGAGCTTTGTAAGTAAATACTATGTGTATTGTCTTTAACTGTTTCAAGTTTTATGAAATGGGGTCTCCTGACTTAGCGGATAGGGAAAGCTTCTCGATAAAATTGTTCTCTTGAAAAATATGAGAATTCTTTGGCAGTTGGCTATTTCAGCAACTTTGAAATCGTTTTTACACTCAACATTTTTTCAAAACATTTGGAGAGCTAAGAATTTTTGTTAATTATTCACATTATACTTTAATGTTTCGCATAAGTCCCGACAGCTTCGTTTGGAAAAAATTGTGTAACACTTAAATGTGTATTTCCAAAGTGCAGTTTTTTTATGTAGGTAAGAAAGGAAGTTGTGTAACCCCTCTTATCAATGAATAAAAAAAATATTATCAAACAATTATTGTAAAATGTACTGAAACAACTTTTATCAACTAAATCAGTAGGTACTTCACTAAATAAAAATTGATTTCATGACTTTTCTAAAAGTAGCATTTTACTGAGTAATTATTCATGAGGGACTTTACAATCTGACTGTAAAAAACAAGTTTTGCGTGATGATAAGATGCTGATGACCTAATGCTAAAATCAACAATGTTAATTACAGACTAATTTCTGATTATTTAGCGTATCCCAAATTTAATCAATCAACGTTCGCAAAGATTACAGAAATTAGTTATTCTGTACTCTTTGACGTCAGTTAGGTATACAATTATTCATTATTATATCTGACTCCAATCATTGATTTCAATAGAATTGGCGGATCCTCAGCGATAATTTACGCATTTGCTGGTGAATTCCATGATAATGTCTATAGACCAAAAGTGATATCATGGATAAGCACGTTCGTGGCACTAGGACAAATGTATATACCTGGTCTAGCTTGGGTGATATTACCACATGATTGGTCCTATAGCATAGAGCTATTTTCAATAAATTTCAGGTAAAAATACAAACCCGTGTGGAAGGAAAATCAGCTGTAAGCAAGTTCCTCTTGAATATGAAATTTAAATACTTGAAAATATATTTTTCAGACCATGGAGGTTACTGGTAATCGCTTACGCCTTACCAAGCCTTTTAGTAGCCTTGATGTTATGGTTGTTACCAGAAAGTCCGAAATTTCTAATGACACAAGGAAAACATAAAGAGGCGTTGAATATATTACGAAATATGTATCGAATCAACACTGGGAAACCTGGAAGTGAGTATCCTGTAGATGAAATCCTGTTTGATGAAATTGACGGATTCAAAAAAATCAGTAATAATGATAACAAGAATGGTATTTTTAAAAAAATGTGGAGCCAGACGGTTCCATTATTTGGAAGAAAATATATTTTTAAAACCATATTGGTATCGTATATGCAGTTTGGGATTTTTCTATCGTAAGTATCTTCAATAGTTTTTAAAGGAAACTATGCCCTTTAAACAAATATATTCGTTCTCCCCACGCCACCGCACCAATTAATTTGTTTTCCAACGCACAGGTTTTTTTTTACAAAATTATTGTAGTTATACTCCATATGACGGCACTGATGAAGCTGTCCACAATTTATTAGCAGTGAAGTATGTACTGACTTAATCCTTTTCTTATAAACTAAGTAATAATATAATAATACAACTTTTTTAACGCCCTGTAGCTGAATCGACCCTATGTTGACGTGAAAAAAGAGTCTTATGCTTACATGAGGAATCTCACCACGAGATGGCCCAAGTTTTCTGAAAAACCCTGTATAACCCAATCTTAAGCGGGTCAATATTATTGTACAATATATTGTTGCTATATGATTGAGAGGAGGCCCTAGACCACTCAATATTTCCATCAATTTTTAATTTTTGACATATGGGGGTGCAGAATCTTTCAGTGAACACCCAGTAGTAATGTCGCCCACAAACGACTCAATATTTTTCGCATTGCACAATAAAAATCAAACCGATTTTGCTGGATACAATATATTGTGCAAGCTTTCAATATGGAGCACAGACCGTGATTATTATTGTACAATATAAAATATGGCCGAATAATATTGACCGCCTGTGGACCGCTTTACATTTAAAGAAAAAGTTTCCTTATTATACAGGGTACTTCACAACCGCGCAGCAGGGCAAACTTAATTACTTAATAACATACTACTTCTTCTGACAAATTCCCTGAAAATAATATTTTTTAGCGCATCAGCTCTGGCATTATGGTACCCAGAAATACTAAACAGTATGACAAGATACAGTGTGTCACAATCAAAAAAAGATTTGTATCTTTGTGAATCAATTACGTTCAAAAACAATAACAGCCAAGACGAACAAGTTACCATAAGGAAATTTTCGTTAAATTATGGATTAATATTCTTAAAGAATATTACAGTAAGAAATATCTAATTATTTGAAATATATAATAATAATTCATTTGTTTTAGGCTGATAAGAGTTTGCCAGAACTTTGTTCAGACGATGTGAATACTAATGTATTCTTAACTATATTAGTAACGGGCTCATGTATTGGTTTGACATACATTTTGATTGGTTGCTTCATAAATATTATTGGCAAAAAAGCCATTTTAATAGGTGAATTAGGATCAATAATTCAATCCCTGGTCAAAACTATCTACTCAGATGCATTGTTTTTTGTTTTACTACCATTTTTACTATTGAATTCTTTCGTAATTTTTTCTTAAATAAATTTGTAAACTTTCAATTTTCCCTTTTAGGTTTGATATCAATAACCGGTATATCCGGCTTATCTGCGCAATACGTCTCCGGATACACAACAATTCAAATATGTTCCGGTATGTTTTTACTAGTTGCAGCTGGTATCGGTGTAATAAACGCTTTAGTTGTGGATCTCTATCCCACACAAATCCGAGCAATGGCTCTTGCGTTGTCTCTAATGTTTGGTAGAGCTGGGGCGATGCTAGGATCGAATATTGTTGGAACGTTGTTTTACAATTATTGTAATTATTTGTTTTGGTTATTTGCGGCAAACCATCTTGGTAAGAATATTGGTCAAATGTAAAATATATTATGAATATATCTAATAACTTATTTATTCCAGTTCTGATAATTGTAATTATATTGTTACCAACACCCCGGATATCTTCAAAATAAAAGGAACTTTTGAACTACTAACTGTATGTTTATTTACTTTGTTAAATGTTACAACTCATAGTAAAATATTAATTCAAAATTATTAAAACAAAATAATGTAATGTAGACCAGTAGACAAATTTACTTACGATGATTCCTTCTTGAAGACTCACGTTTTCGCTTCATATGCGAATTGCTAGAGCTTGAAGAACTTCGCCTTCTGCGTTTTGGACTATCTCTTGAACGAGATCGTTTTTTATTTCTGCTGAAAGTACGAAAACGAAACAATAATAACAATCAAAAATTAATTTGAATATTTTCTAACACATTTTCGTTCGGAAGTATAAGAGATTTAGAAACTAAAACTACTACTCTATAAAATACGTCAATACAGGGTGAGTCACGAGGAACTGTACATACTTCTACCATAAGTGGAGGCACATTAGGGGATCATCAAATGACCATTAAAAACTGTCTCCTTATTTTCATTATTAATATACAGGGTGAATTATGGATATTCACCAAAACAATGTTTCGTCATATCTTTTCAATGATTAAGTCGATTTATCTAATTTTTTTATAAAAGTATGTATTGGTGCCTGGCAACTAACTGACATATTCAGAATTGAGAAAATCCAGGTCCGTCTTCGAGAAAATTTGTGGGACTGCTTCATATTCAACACTTCACCCTGTATATGATTTTTCAAAAATCTGATATAATTTTTTCAGAGGGCATAAATAGACAGTAAGACCTGGGTATTTGAATTTTTTGTTACACTCACCTCACATTTCCAATTAAAGATTCATTTTAGAGCCAAATTGAAATTTGGCAATAATGAAGTATCTTACTGTATAATAATGTTTAATTATTAAAAAGAAATCTTCAAAATAGACAGAAACGACACACACTGTGCTCCAGTATGGTAAATCCTATAATTTGAATTGATTTACAGGGCCGGATTTAAAAAACTGGCATATCTGGTTCATCCCAATAATTCACCCTGTATGTAACTTTTTCCACCCGTAATAGACAGAAAACAGATAAAAAATGTTTGTAATAACCTAGTTTTCTTATTTGTTTGAGGAAAACTCATGTGTCTAATTATTTTAATCGGAATGAAATGAACAAGCCAGGGAAATGTTCATAAATTAAGAAATAAAATAAAAAACAATAACCAAACAATAAAACAGTTTTAACAATGTGGAACAAAGTAAAAAACAATTTAATAAACATTACGATTATAAAAGATGTTCAAAATGAAATCCATCTGCCTTAATACACTTTTCTTGACGAATATGTATTTTCTGATTGTCAGTGAGTCATTTCTGATAATATTGCAACAGTGAAGAATTCTGCGTTAATGAGCTGTTGTGTTTTATAATCGTAATGTTTGATAAATTGTTTTTTACTTTGTTCCACATTGTTAAAACTGTTTTATTATTTGGTTATTGTTTTTTATTTTATTTCTTAATTTATGAATAAACATTTCCCTGACTTGTTCATTTCATTTCGATTAAAATAATTAGACACATGAGTTTTCCTCAAACAAATAAGAAAACTAGGTTATTACAAACATTTTTTATCTGTTTTCTGTCTATTACGTGGGAAAAAGTTACATACAGGGTGAATTATTGGGATGAACCAGATATGCCAGATTTTTAAATGCGGCCCTGTAAATCAATTTAAATTATGGTATTTACCATACTGGAGCACAGTGTGTGTCGTTTCTGTCTATTTTGAAGATTTCTTTTTAATAACCTAAACATTATTATACAGTAACATACTTCATTATTGCAAATTTTCAATTTGGCTCTAAAATGAATCTTTAATTGGAAATGTAAGGTGAGTGTAACAAAAAATTCAAATACACAGGTCTAACTGTCTATTTATGCCCTCTGAAAAAATTATATCAGATTTCTCAAAAATCATATACAGGGTGAAGTGTTGAATATGAAGCAGTCCCACAAGTTTTCTCGAAGACGGACCTGGATTTTCTCAATTCTGAATATGTCAGTTAGTTGCCAGGCACCAATACACACTTTTTTAAAAAAATTAGATAAATTGACTTAATCATTGAAAAGATATGACGAAACATTGTTTTGGTGAATATCCATAATTCACCCTGTATATTAATAATGAAAATAAGGAGACAGTTTTTAATGGTCATTTGATGATCCCCTAATGTGCCTCTACTTATGGTAGAAGTATGTACAGTTCCTCGTGACTCACCCTGTATATGGGGTGCTTTTATTAAAAACGTAATATTCATGACCCCCGAATCAGTTTCTTCATTTTTTGTCGATATTTTTAAACTAGTAATGAAGATTCATTGTTTATTTCGTTGCAAACACAGCTATCTACTTTAAATTACTTCAGTAAGACACATTTGCCATATATTTCTAATGTATTATAAATTTTAATGAAGAGGTGATTGTTTCTTATGTTAAGTGTTCTCTGACACACCATGTATAATTTAACTTTCTGTGAGTGTATCACATCACATATCACCAATTGATTTATGCCAAAGTGTTGTCTATTCTAAACGCCAAATTGGTAGAACTGACCCGTAAAGCCATTCGTGTCATTATTTCGAAACAGATGCAATATTTCGGAACCGAAAAAAGATATCGCAAAAAATCCAAAAACGTTCCAAGATATTCATATAGTAATGATTTTGATATACTGAGAAAATCACTGCAGAATTGGGGAGATACTAATGAAAGTAGTATTGTGCAACATTTTTTCCCACCCTGTATAGGAGACATCTTATGGGATTACTGTTTTCTCAAAATATGTTTACGACTCTCAATGGAATGCTCTAAAATACAGTGCAAATCGCATAATTTTCCAGTAATTCCTTAAAAAGTTGTAGTACTTTAAATAATGACAAAAATTTTGATTGTTACGAACCTTTAAGTTTTTTGTTGTCGATAGATTTTTCTATCGGATAATTGAATCCGACTTAACAAACTTAATAGAATTTATAGATGACATAAATAAGTAGAATAATCAGATTCTTTACCTTTTAAATGATTTGACAAACAAAAATGAACAAAGTTAGTTATTAGTTTCCACGCGAGTTTCCTATTTCTATTATACTGTATTCGTTGTTGTAAATATCACTTCAAGCCTTACCTATGTCTAGCCGAATCATCGCTACTGCTCGATGACGTACTTGAACTCCTTGACCTTCTCCTACTCCGCTTTTCATCCCCACTCTTAATCACTGCCTTTTTATCCAGCGCCTGCAAAACTTTCATCGTTTTCATCAGCTTTTCCTTCTCCAATGCCTCTCTTTTCGCTTTCTTCGCTCTTTCCAACATCTCCTGCTCCTCTTTAGCTTTACGTTGCTTCTCTTCCAAACGTTTTTGCTCTTCTTCCTTCTTCTTTTTCAATTCCAGCAGTTCCATTTTCTTACGTAAGATCAACAATTTCCTATATTTCTCTTCAGCATCTTTTTCGTAAATTTTTTTTATTTGCGGTGATTTTCTGTCATCTTTTCTCTGCTTGTCTTCTGGTGTATGTGATCGCCGTTTATCGCTACTGGACTCTCTTCGTATACGCTTGTTCATATCTCTCTCGCGAGAGCGCCTACGCTTATCTTCATAACCGTGCCTGTTATGATACGAAGTGACCCGACTGCCTTTATGGTGACGATGTCGGTCATCATCATCTCGACCATTTCTGTGTGACGACTTATCAGTATCCATGACAGGTTTTTCAGTCTCGAATTTATTTCGGCCTCGTTTATCCACTTGTTTAACTTCGGAGAAAACTTTTTTAACTTCTGGCGCAGGGTACTTAGATATGCGTGAACTAACAACATTAACTTCTGGCTGATGAGTCTTCTTTGAATAGCCACTTAGAATTATTTGACCTGTTGGTGGGTCTTCTCCAGTTTTAATTTGGACGCCAAGAGCTAAAGCCAGTGCGTCAGAACGAGTATTTAACATACTGGGTTCGTCAGATATAGGAGCAGCAGACACACCTGGTTCTCCTAAAATGTATCAAACACAAAGACATTTTACTAATTAAACAAAATATATTAATAATTACTTGTAAATTGTTTGTAAACGCCTGGTAGTGGATATTGAACTAGGCTGGGCACCTTTTTGCGGTTGACATCCTCATCGTCTGATTTGTTGTCCTCATAATCTAAAGCATTGTAGTCAACTTCTTTCTAAATAACAAGAAAATATGATAAGAAAACACTGGCAAATTGATGACCTCGCTAATGACTAATTGGAAAATAAGATGATCACCTGATTGTCCCTTCTTGGGGGTGTACCACCTAGTCGCGATTGAATTGTTTTCTTATTATTTGCTTGCAGAAATTCATGACGTTTCTGCTCGCGTTTTTTACGTTCTGCTTCGATTCTTTCAAACTCTGATAACTTGATGACACGCGCTTCTTCCTGCTTCCAATGAATTGGTGTTACGCTTCGCGAACGACTCCTAGATGGTGTTCTAAATCTCTGTAAATTATTAAACCGATGGTTTAATATCTAAAATACATATATAATGATTAGGTATCTCAACTTACAAATTTTCCACGTCCTTTAATCACACGTCCACTTTTCGTCATAATTTGTCTGCCCCTATTTCTACGATTAGGTTCATCTCTACCGCTTCTTCTCCTATTATAACCATCTTCATTGTCCTGTCCGCCACTACGTTGTCGCCTATCTTTATAATCTCTATCGGACTTCTTAGCACCGCCACTCTTATTTTGGTCAGGTCCACCACGCATTAAAAACTTATTGGTAGGTACATCAGGAATATCCTCAGGCTTGATGTTGGAAACCTGTACTAACCAATGCGGTTCAGTGACCTCACCTTCTTCTTTTTCTTCCTCATCCCCGATTTCACCGGGCTCGGTTTTTTTATCACTTTTCCTAGGTTACACATTTACAAATAAACAAAAAAAACTTTTAACTTCGTTCAGGACCTACTTACTCTCTAGATTTTTTGCCCTTCTTTTCCTTCTTATCTTTCTTATGTTTCTTCTTCACATCAGACGACGACTCGTTACTTTTAGTCTCTTTGCTTTTTTTCTTCACTAGAATTAAAGAAACAAACTGAACATCACTTGTGATTTGCTAATTTTAATTATTTTTTCGCAGGCTTGTTATATCCCACCTCAAACCTAATTGAGACATTCCTAACCTTTTTCTTGTTTGACAAGTTCCCCGCATTTGACAACTCTTACATCTTGCAACGGCCTACTATTAGCATCAACTGGCAATGACTCAATTTGTCGAACAACATCTACTCCACTTATCACTCTACCAAATACTACGTGAACACTAAAAATAAAAATAAATATTTAAACTCAAGAAATTAAATTGAAAAAAAAAATCTTACTTGTCCAGATGTGGTGCGGGTTGCGTTGTACTATAACATAAATAGGCAAAGAACACGTGATCAATCACAAACTTCAATAATTTACAGGTGGTGTAGTGTTAAAACTGTAACACTTGTTTAGATTTGTTTTAAAAGTACCATATTATTTATTATATTGAGAAACAAAAATTTATAAGGGTAAAAACAACATTCACTGTAGGAGGTAATACCTACTAATATTTTTTGCTAAAATTTATGAAGTTTTGATGCTGAAATAAAATGTTAAATATTAAGTACTAAGGCAGATATTCAGTTATATTAGTAACTGAATATGTTGTATTGTATAGGTCTAATTAGATTTATATAACTCACATAAAAAACTGGGACCCATTGGTATCTTTTCCACGATTTGCCATTGATAAAAGCAATGGCTTATCATGTTTAAGGTCAAAATTTTCATCTGAAACCCAAATAATAAGATAAGTACAGTACAGACGCTTTACACAAAATACAGTACCTTCGAAAGTCCCACCATAAATACTTTCTCCACCAGTTCCATTGCCATTAGAAAAATCACCTCCCTGTATAATGAAGTCTTTAACGACTCTATGGAATATCACACCCTATAAATAAAATTCCAAGCCATTAAGTTTCATACAGCAGACCCAACTTTTAATTACCTTGTAATGTAGTGTTTTTTTTGTCTCTTCACCTATGCCTTTATCACCGCTACATAGTGCTCTAAAATTTTCACAAGTTTTCGGTACAACATCAGTGAACAGTTCAAACACTATCCTGCCTGAATTTAATCCGCCAATACTTATATCAAAGAAACAACGCGATTTACTAGGATGCTTTGCCGTATCGTCCATCTGTTAAATATATATTGAAATAGATGTCAGTCAATTAGTTTAAATATTATGAATTAGAATATTTGAAATACTTACATCTCCAATATTGTTTGAAATATAATTAAAGAAAAATTAAGACATAAACACGAACTTGTTTCCAAAATGGGAGAAAACTCAATTACCACTCAAATACGAAAACCTATATGATAATAATTCGATGACACCACACTAGTGACAAGTGACATTGACACTTGTCAAGTGTCACAAATCACTAATTCCAAGTGCGCAATTCTTGAACACCGGAGAGTAGAACGATGCGAGGCAGGGCCTACTAAATTAGCACAGCGCTGCCTCAGTTGTTCGACTCGTCGGTTTCAAGAATAGATCCCCACATCGCATTTCAGGCTTATTATTAACTTCGTTGATTGAAGAGTAGGGATGAATTGCTCATTCTCGTTAATATACCTAAAACATTATTTGAACGGATGTGAGGGTATCTTCGGACACACTTGGATTAGCTTGAAAATGGCAAGTAAAAGATTCAGTGAAAATATCTGATATTTACACTAGAAGGAAAGTCGCTTATTAAATTAACCTATTTTGTATGACTTTTTTTCTTTTATACGTTTGACGTTTGACGTCCAATTACAACATGTAAACAAATACAAATAATACATTCTTATCCGTAAGTTAATGGTAAATGGTAATCAGCGGAAATAACTATCTAATTTAATTTATATTAAAATATGTTTACTACAATGTGGTTTTAATCTCAAAATAAATGTAAATTAATTAATTAATAATGTGTGAAAATAACGATAATACAGATAAAGTAACCCATATGCTACAAACAGAAAAGTTAAATGGTTTAACTACGGATATAAATGAAAACCTAGATGAAAAATCAGCGGAAACAAATACTTTAGATAATCATCTAACGGAAGATAATGAAAAGCTAAAAGACAAATTAACATATCAACAAAAAACTATCGATCTTAATACCGAGACTATTAAACATCTTGAAGAGAAGTGCTTGCGATTAGAGGAGTTGAAAAAGGATATTGAAACAAAATTAGATGAAGCATTAAAGGAGAAGGAATGTGCAGTTAAGGAAAAGGAAGCGATGGTTATAAGATATGCCGTTGGTGAGAAAAATGTTATTAAAGAAACACAACTTAAATGTAATGCGGAGAAGAAATTGAAGGAAACTTTGAAAGAAAATGAGCTGTTACAGCATAAAGTTCAAATTATGATTACCGAAAAAGTACGTAAATATACGTATAATATTAGCTACAAGAAATTTCTGATCAAATTTTAATTTCTTTTTAGTCGCGGATATGCCAAATGTTAGATAATAAATGTTATGAGAATAAAAATCTTCAACAAGAACTGGATAAATTAAAAGTGGATTTAAATTCGTTAGAAACAAAATTAAAATGGTCCCAAAATAGTTTAAAAATTGAAATAGATACTCAAAAAGAATATCAGAGTAAAATTGAATCACTTAGTAGTAAACTTGAAGAGGCTGTGGGACAAATCGAGTTTGCTAAAAGGGAAGCTGCAGAAAGTATTAAGAGTTTTCACACGTCGCAGGAAAATCGCGCATATGTTTTAGGTACTTATATAAACATATTTTTGTAATGATACGTACTTACTAGGTACATATTGTTTTAATAGATCAACAGCTAAAAGAGCAACAAGCCTCTCTAATTCTTCTAAAGCATGAAAGACACGACAGAGAACAACATATAAAGTCATTACAGAATGAATTGGAAAGACTGCAAACAAAGCAGAAAGATATGTTGCAGGAAAACAACGATCTATCATTAAAAGTAAAACTTATTCTACCTAATTCGTCCTTCGTTCAAACCATCATTCACTCGCAGGATTCTGCCTAGTACGTAATTTTAGTTGCTGCTGACGATGGTTCGAACGAAGCCTATAAGTATATCAAATAATGTTTTTTCTTAATATATTGTAAAATAAAATAGGTGCAACAGCTTGAGAGAGAAAGGTTAGAGACTGAGCAGAAACTGAGCGAATTGAGAGGATGTGCTGATCAACAGAGGCGTGATTTTATGGAATTGCAGACCAGGACTGTACAGTTAGAGCAGTTAAAACAACATTTAAAACAGTAAGTGTAGTATTGTTTGGCCATAATGAAGATAGACTTTAGAAACTTTATATTTTACAATTTTAGCGAACAAGACCAATTATTGACAGTTAATGATCAAGTTGAGTTGCTCAAAGAGCGAAATGCTGAGTTGGAAAGCGATATGGAGGGCTGTAGAGAGCGAGAGGCTGAGTTGTTGCTTTTTACACAACAATTGACTGATAAAAACGTTAGATTACAATCTGAATTCACAGCAATGGAAACCAAAGTAAATATAGTAGTATACCATACTAATAGTTTCTTCTTTTAATATTATAAACGCTCAGGTACAACAGTTATCGTGCGAACAGACAATTTTGAAAAGAACGATAAAAGAGTTAGAAACAAAACATGGCGTGTTACTAACTAAATCAACTGAGGACAGAATAAAATGTACTGAGGAGATTGAGGATTTACATAAGAGATTGGATGGGGCATTGAAATCGCTGGAACAATGTGGTCAAGAGGTGGGATTTCAAAAAGGCGAGAATCGTGTAATGAGACGGAAATATGAACTGACAATTAAGGTGAGTTCACGTTGCACATTCTCAAGACCACATGACCTTAAAATTTGCCTATTTGTCCGTAAATGAATATTTATTCTTACCTATTCTGGTTACTTATTTAGGAACTTAACAAAGAACTTCAAAACAGGCGTAGGCGAATTGAACAGCTTGAAATCACTTGTGATAGTGGTAGTAGCTCTAGTTCGAATTCTTCTTTGAGTACAGCGACGTCTCCAAATACACCAGTTAACGAGCAGATTCAGGTGGGTACGACCTATTTGCGTTTTCTATTTCAAAAAATACTTATGAAATTAATTATCTAGGTTATTCAACCGGAACAAAACATTGATAAACAAACTTTGATCGAGCATATAGTGAAATTACAGAGAATTAGTGCAAAAAAATCGGAAAAAATAGATTTTCTCGAGGAACATGTTAATACACTGGTCGAGGAATTACAGAAGAAAGCAAAGTTACTACAAGGTTACGTGCTGAGAGAACAAAGTGGTACTTTGACTTCTAACAAATCTGATAGTAATAAGGTAAGCATTTATCCGTAAATATAAACTGGATTTATTTGAATATTTTATTATTTAATGCCGCATCTCTAGAAGAAGTTTTGGTAAGTCTATAAATTTCAAAAACCATTTTAATAAAAGTGCACATTATACACAATATTGAATCATGTACCTTTCCTGCTCTAATGGGTAAAAAATTAACGTTTAGACATTACCGTTCAGATATTGTAGTAGTTGACCTGGTTGGTAAGGATATTTTATGCCCTGTAGAATGAAAAATAACCGACCAACTAACTGACCTCTTTAGTTTTTTGTTGTGTTCCAACATTTCCATGTTTGTGGCTACAAAACACTTGTGGGGATCACAAAAAGCTTGAAAGCAAAGTTACAGTAATATATAAATACGCCCATGTAATAAGATTATGCACATATCCTAGAATGTCAAGATGTGGGACTTTATAGGCTGCATTATAATTTCCCGGTTATTTGTTTCACAGGCGCATGTAGCCAAACTAAATGGTGTTATGGCTTCACTGTACAGCTCCAAAGTGGTCGATGATACATTGACGTTAGAACTGTCGCTGGATATTAATCGAAAACTACAAGCTGTACTTGAAGATGCGTTGTTGAAAAACATCACTTTAAAAGTATAGTATCTAATCTTTATAATATCCTCAATCTAAAAACTTGTTTTTTCAGGAAAATGTTGATACATTAGGAATGGAAATTGATCGATTACATAAATTACTAGAATCTTATTCTCATACTTCCATTAAGTGACATTAACCTTTAAAATATTATGTGTAGGTACCTATTTAACTACATTAAAATTTGTATTGATCTCATTATTTATTAAGTCCGTATTATATAACACTAAATGTATTATAAATTATTATTTTAATCTTAATGGCAGTAATAAAACTCAGTACTTATGGAAATAAAAAAAGCTGTAATTAAATCATGATTCTTTACATCAAATAATTCATATTACGCCTCTTCCACTATTGCCACTTCATCTGCACTCTCAGCCGCTACCTCCTGGTAATCCTTTTCAAGCGTTGCCAAATTTTCTCTTGCTTCACCAAATTCCCCTTCTTCCATGCCTTCGCCTACATACCAGTGGACAAACGCACGTTTAGCAAACATTAAATCGAATTTCTTGTTCAATTTGTTCCAAGCGGATTCAATGGCAGTTGTGTTAGACAGCATGCAGACTGCTCTTTGAACACTTGCCAAATCCCCACCGCTCACTACTGTGGGTGGCTGGTAGTTTATGCCAACTTTAAACCCTATTTTTAAGAAAATAGAATAATTACCAGTTATTTACACATATAGCAGTGATGAGTGAAGACCCTGCCAACAGCAGAGAAATAAGAACTACAGCAAAGGTGGAGTGATCTATGGATTCATTTCCTCCCAATGCGCAGCCATACAATTTGTGCATGGAGAAGATGCACTGTGTGAAATGTTCATTGACCTCTTATAGTAGAAAATCGTACGTATCAATATAAAATATTGGTGATTAGATTTCCACTGCATCATCTAGGTTGAAAAGGAGCTTGATCAGTACTTATTCGCTTACCTGTTGGACACCAATCCACAAATCTAACGTTAGATTTGGCTTTCATCTGCGCAATGGAAGCATTTACATCTTTGGGAACTACATCGCCTCGATAAAGTAGACAACATGCCATATATTTACCTTCACGAGGATCGCATTTTACCATCTGATTAGTAGGCTCAAATAGTTCAGCAGTAATCTCTGCTACCGACATACCTTCGTGGAATGCCTTCTCTGCTGAAACTACTGGCGCATAAGAGGCAAGTGGAAAATGAATCCGCGGATATGGAACCTAAAAAATATATATTCTGAAGGGAGGTATAAGGCGATATAAGATTAATTTTCATACTAAATTTGTTTGAAACTCTGTTAAATCCACATTGAGTGCTCCATCAAACCTCAATGAAGCTGTAATAGATGATACCACTTGGCTGATCAAGCGATTCAAATTAATGTAATCTGGTCGTTCAATGCCTAGTTTCCTTCTACATATGTCATATATAGCTTCATTATCAACCATAAAAGCACAATCAGAATGACTTAGCGTACTGTGTGTGGTCAAAATAGAATTGTATGGTTCCACTACAGCCGTGCAAACCTAAAATATAATAGAAATCGTTTATTGTTACGATAGTCATCTCAAATCCATAATTTACTTGTGGTGCTGGGTAAACAACAAATTCAAGTTTACTCTTTTTGCCAAAATCTTGTGAAAGTTTTTCCATAAGTAGACTAGTAAAACCACTGCCCGTACCCCCTCCAAATGAATGGAAAACAAAAAAGCCTTGTAATCCTGAGCAATTTTCTGCCAATTTGTACAATCGCTCCATAACTATATCCAACATTTCTTTACCTATACTGTAATGACCTCTGGCATAATTGTTAGCAGCATCTTCTTTGCCAGTAATCAACTGCTCTGGATGGTATAATTTCTTATAAAATCCAGTACGAACCTCATCTAAAAATACCAATGCGTAAGTATTCAATCCTTGAACCGCCTATATAAAGCTAGAATTTGACTGGCTTGAAAAAACCTGAACTATCTCATTATTTACCCACTACAGTAGGTTCTAAGTCGACCATAACGCATCTCGGCACCATTTTTCCATTATCGACTTCCGAGAAAAATGTGCCGTAACAGTTGTCAGATACGACTTCATTGGCAGGTGAAATAGTGCCGTCCGGCTGTATTCCGTGTTCCAAACAATACAGTTCCCATGTGGAATTTCCGATTTGGACACCAGCCTGACCAATATGAACTGAAATGCACTCCCTCTAAAAGAAATTAAGAGTTAAATGTGTTATTTAGGTTTGGCTTTTACATACCATGATGTGTTTACTAGAATTTTATGATATATTTAACGAAAATTTTTTGGAAATTTTCACATAAATTTTGATGAAGTTTGACAATAATAAACTTCAAAATTTCTGTCTATTGTTTTGTTTATTAATATTTATTTACTCTATGGAAACATTGTTTTAACAATAAATCGTTTGCTTCTTGATTAAAATTCATTATTGTTAAATTAGGTACTCTAAATTTTATTATATTTTTACAAATTAACAACGTGATAATAATCTTTTAATTTAAACTAAAAATTTTAAATTGTACTTACCTGATTTTGTAATTTCAAGATATCTTAAAATGACAGTCAACAATTGATATACCCTATTTGACAGATGAAGCAGACATTGAATAATACCATTTAAAAGGATAGTTCTAATTCCGGGTTTTCAAGAATTGCCACCAGAAGTGAGTCAAGATTTACAACAATAAATTACTGGATATTCACATTTTTCGGTATTATCACATATACGTTTTTTTTTCATATTATGGTCATAGACAAAACATGTTTAATGCATTATGTTTTAAATAACTAAATAACTTATAGCATGTACATAGATGTGATAGTTTTTATGTTTTTTACTGCAACACTCCGTAGTTTGTTACATTTTTAACTTAGGAATATTCATGTAAATGCTTGTGGTTACATTGCGTTTTGATTTATTAGGTTAACCGTTAATAACCGGATGGTAGTATCATTGTCTTTATAACCTTTTAAAGACAATGGTAGTATCAAAATTGCTCAGTTGACAATGAGGTCTTTCTATACGAAAGCGATCGGTGGACTTATGCACATTAAATGTCATATGTCTTATGTCTGTCAAAATCTATAGTAAATATAAAATTGATTAATTAGAAATAAAAACAAAATGACGAAATCAAAATGTTATTGAAAAATGTGGGTGTTAATTAATATGTAGTAAATATGAGTATCATACAGTTTTAATAAAGAAAATAAATAAATCATGGATCAATCTCCACCAATTAAACCTCCAAGAGGGGTAAAACCGGTAAAAGAAACTGTAAGTAGTAGGTTATATTAAAATTCATATTTGAGTCCTGTTGTCTAGGCCCTTTTATTTTTTATCTATAATATTATTGGTTTTTAGAGTGGACTTCTAATGTCCGTAATTCGGACACTGTCGGCCAGTGAAACAAATGAACAAAGAGATAGAGAAAAGGCTAAGTTAGAATCAGATTACAAATTGTGTGACCAGAAATTAGGTGAACTTGTCAGCAAACATGAGACTGATTTAACAAACGTATAGTTTATATGCAAAGTATATGGTTCTTATTATTACTAATTCTGTGTGTTATTAAAGGTAGTACACCTGTTTGGTAATATTTCCCAATTAGTTACTGAAAATAGACAAAAAATTAAAACAGTTAAAGGCAATTTACAAGATTGCAAGACAAAATTACGTTGTAAACGAGATGAGTTAAAGAGCCTTTGGCTAGAAGGCTTAGAAAATAAATATATGCTTGAATTATTAGGGAAAATGTAAGTATATTTAATAAATATAATACCAAGGATATCATTACAATTATTCTTTAGCGAAAAAGTGAAAGAAGTTCCCACACAGTTAGCAAATTATATGTCACGCAAACAATATCTGTCTGCAACTAAGCTTCTAGTTGAAACTGTTAATGTTGGTAGTAAAGATCAGTTGGAAGGTGTTGAAAGTTTAAAAGAACTATATCAAGAAATAGAGCAAAAGAAAGAGCAGTTACATGTACAGTTAATTTCTGAAATCAAGCAAATTTTATATGTGAAACCTTCGCAACATATTTTACATTTACGGCGACAGGGTTCAGGTAGAGATGGATTTCTGGTCAACTCGCCTTTACGCCGAAGTAATGAGTTAAGATTAAGTGGTCGCAATAGAGCAAATGTTGCGAGAAACCTTATAGCAGATCTCAACAAGTAAGCAAAGCAATTTTATTGGGCACCTACTCTATTACAATTACGAAAAGGATTGTGTTGTCAGATTTTTCTTTTGTCTGTAGCTACATAAGTATATTTTATTTGTTTTAGAAATGATAATAAAACAAATACGTCTTCCGTTGGTGATATGGATGTAGAAGATATAGATGTACTGAATATTGAAGAAAATCCACGTAAATTTATATCAATATTAATTAAGAGCTTGTTGCTGTTAGATAAGTTACCATTTGCCTTAGATGTAAGTGTTAATAAAAATTGAGACTGAAGGTAGTTGGACTCATACACAATAAACTTGTATTATCAGCATATTTCTTTCTAGGATATTGTTCAAGAAATGCAAAATTCTCTAAAACAAATTCTACACAAATCTACACAATATGTGAACGACTATTCCGATGGTATTGAACCTAAGTCGGCGCTGAAAGAACTTGTAAATATTTTATTTGATCAGTTCAAAGAAATATCCGATGTACATGCATTGTTTTTGAAGTGCGTACAAATGCACAGATTAGATGCGAAATCAGTTCAAATTAGCATGCAATATTATTGGACCCAAGTGCAAATTGTTGTAAGTTAAGATATATTTGCTTCTTAAAGTATTTTTGAATCGAAACCATAATTATTTATTTTATTTATAGCTGCAAAATTTCTTAAATGACTATTTGGATTTACAAAATATGACGAATGACTTGCAGATAAACAACGTTGTGGATAATAATGATATATCGGCTTATTTTTCACGTAGAAAACAACAAAGGTAAGTTCGATAAGTTAGCAGTAAGTTTTAATTGACAATTTCATTACATGTACCTAATTACGCATATTTGTAGTGGGTTAATCATGGGTCTAATTACAGCGCTGATTGCTTGAAATCAACGGATGTCATCACACATTTAAACACTATTGATTAGTTATTTATGGGGTTTTACAAAAAATAGTTGGGAAGTGGCTTAATTGTAGAAGTAGTAGCTAGTAAGCTAAAATATAAATTTTTAATGGTTGCACGTTATTTTTTGATGTGACGTACCCATTTAGGTCGAAGCAAAGCATAGGTGTTATGAAACGCTTAACCCGAATTGGCGAATTGCAAATAATTTTTATTTTTTCAATAAGGCTAAAGGGAATATCTAGAGGGATATAACTGATAACAGGACACATGTAGAAACTTGTAGAGGTTGTTGTTTTATATATTTTTTTTTCTATATTTACATTACAGTAAAAAGAAGTCGTTATTCAAATTTGAGGGTTCTTCGAGTGCTCTAACGTTGAGTAGTTCCATGAAATCATCGAAAAAAGACAAAGTACTTATTTGCACACCACATCCAAACAATATCCTGATCCTATTTATACCATTCATGTGTTTTATTGAGCATATAGAACTAAGCACAAATCAACCGAATGGCACATGTGTTTTGTACAAATATATTACGCAACACGTGTCAAATGTCTACTTGAAGCGAAAAAGTGATGAGATTATTGAACAACTGGAGGCGGCTATTAGAACTCAAGATGCGTGGAAGAGTACGATTCTCCTAGATTTGACAGCAGATTATAAACCTCTGTTAATAGTAAGTTAGCCACAGTAGTGTTTTTAAACCTGATAATTTGAATGATAACTTTTAGAGTACTGTTACCGTTGAACGATGTATTAGAGAATGGAAAGCGGTGTTACAAGCGCTTCCACTATATAGTGAAAAGATCGCAGAATATTCGACCAAAGCTTTGAGGGAATATAAAGACACTTGTTATGCTGCATATCGAGGAATTGTTCAACCGCATTCCGAAGATAAAAGAATATGCAGCGCTGCGTGGTTAAAAGATGAAGATATTAGTCGGTTTTTGAAGTAAGTCATTCAAAGAATGTTATACAAACCATATTTACCGCATAAAATGACTGTATTAGGAAATTTCGACTGGGCTATACATATCATTACAAAGTTTGGCATTTGTTCTTTAGGTCCCTTCCAAATTGGATGAATTTGAAAGTACAACAGGAGATACAAGCTAGAAGCGAACGAAGCAGGAAAACACTACGTAGAGAATATACAATGGAAGAGGAGAGTCCGGAGGATGTGAGGAAGCGAAATAGACGTGAGGCGGAAATACTCGCTAGTAATCTTGGTGAGGGTGGCGTTTCAGCCGGTGAAATATTGTCAGATATGAGTCTTTTGAAAGAACTGGCACAGTTACAGGAGAGTATGGTATGTAGTCTTGGTTCAGGAGTTAAAAATAAGAACAAGCAATTATTCTACAGCAAATTAAAGAGAAAAAAATATCTAAACTGTAGAAGCTGCTTATTTCAGTAAAGTAATTAAGTAAATGATTCCAGGAGTGGTTTTCCGTGAGAATGTTTCAATTTGCTAGTGAATTCCGCCATGAACCTGCGACTTTATCGCCAAACATCGAAAATACTCACAATGACGTTTCACCGCCAGTGTCAGCCATGACTTTACAACAATTGACAAGTATTGCGCAAGATTTTGATGAGTTAGCAAACACGTGCCTTTTGCTGCTTCATTTAGAGGTTAGAGTACAGTGTTTTCATTATTTACTTGCGCAAACGCATAATAATAATAAAGAGACACACGAGCCTGACCCGAAAGTGCTTGAACTCAGCCGAGTGTTAGCTAATGTCGATGAAGCTATGACCACTAGTCTACATCCTAGAAAATGCAAGGTATTTATTTTAAAATAATATATTTACATATGTTTTAATGGAAATAATGTTTCAGTACATTTTCGAAGGGTTGGGTCATTTGATAGCGAAAATATTAATAAGTTCTGCACAGTATATGCAAGTTATCGACGACGCGGGTATTCAAAGAATGTGTAGGAATATTTTTGCATTGCAACAGACCCTAACGAATATTACAATGACTCGAGAGCTCGCTTTAGACCATGCACGTCATTATTTTGAGCTGTTCTTCCTAACACCAGAGGTATAACATTTCATAAGTCATTTTACAAAATTATAGTAACATTTTAATTATGTTTTTTCTTTTGTTATAGGAAATCCTGAATGACATCGTCGATAAAGGACAAGAATTCTCTGAATTAGAATATATGAATGCATTCCAATTACTGAATCGTAGTAGGAAAGGAAGGGATAACTTAGCTGTTACTGTACATTTGGAACGTTTATCAGATATTTTAGGAGAAGTAGGTGGGAAAATATAGCGGTAGTTCGGGAAATGTTTATTGTTATTCTGTGCTATATATTGTGAAAAAATAATTTAAAAACGTAATATCCAAAAGATGTTCAGTTTTGAAAGTGTTTTCTTTAAAATATTGCAACAAAGATGTTAAAGCTTTATCTTTTATTAAGTTTATTTATTTATAGTAAAATATGAAAATAAATGTATAGAAGAGTATTTTATCAAAATCATTGTTTTTTTTTTTAACATTTTACATAATGCCGGACAGTAGTTAGTTGCTCTATGTTGGAAATTATTTAAAAGAAAATTTACTTGAGACTTTAAGCAAAATCTAACCTAACGCAGCTTACATGCATTGAAAATTGAAACGCCAATGTTTTTTTTTACTTTCCCAAATTAAGTGATCATCCTTTTACACTTTTTTTGAAAATGTTTCCAGTACGGCCCTGACTTTTCGGATTGTTAATAAGCCGACAATTTAGCTGGGTGTCAATTCTTGAAAACCGGGGAGTAGAACGATCGATAGCAGCGAGGTACAGCATACTAAATTAGCACAGCATTGCCTCTGTTCTCTCCGTGTTCGACTCGCCTATCTTCAAGAATAGACCCCCTGAACGCATATGTTATTCATCACTTACCTTCTTAAAAGTATTTCAAGCTGAATTTTCTCAGTTATCCTCGATTTTGTATAGTTAATCCATAGAAATCATATATTATATGTATATATATAAAATTTCTGTGAATTAATCATAATAATTAGGCTTCTTGTCTAGGGCACAGAATAACACTAGGGTCCCTACTATTCGTAACAGCTGACATTTGACTTCGGACATTGACAGTGATTCTAAATTCTAATACCTAACCTAAACATTTAAAGACTATATTTATTTATTCTTTATTCGTTTATTATTTCTGGGCAAAAATTATAGCAATTATTTAAAAAAAGTGAATAAGTAGTTTTACTATTAACCAATTCATTTTTATTTAAAATGGGTGAACGCAAAGGTACCAACAAGTACTATCCACCTGATTATGATCCGAAGAAAGGTGGTCTTAACAAATTTTTGGGGACTCATGCCCTTCGTGAAAGGGCTCGTAAAATTGACAAGGGTATTATTATTATACGTTTTGAAATGCCCTACAATATTTGGTGCGATGGCTGTAAGAACCATATCGGCATGGGTGTACGCTACAATGCAGAAAAAACGAAAATTGGAATGTACTACACTACTCCAGTCTATCAGTTCAAGATGAAATGCCATTTATGTGATAATCATTTTGTCATTAAGGCTGATCCAGGGGTAAGAATAGTTAAGTACTTTCTGTGTTGTACAAAAATTATTTGTGTTGTTTTTCTAGAACTTAGACTATATAATAGTTTCTGGAGCTAGACGACAAGAAAACCGTTGGGACCCAACCAAAAATGGACAAATCGTACCAGAAACTAAAGAAACACAAAAACGACTGTTTGACGATTCAATGTTTAAACTGGAACATGGCAGTGTTGATGTAAATGTTGCTGAAAGTGCTAAACCAAGACTAGTAAAGATCTTTAACAGAAATGAAGATACATGGGCAGATTGTTATACTGCTAATCAGAAGCTGAGAGCTCAATTTAGGGTAGATTGTATTAAATATTTATACCTTATAATATATAGAATTCATCATGTGACAGTTTCCTTTCAGAAACAAAACTACGAATTGAAACAAACAGCAAATTACGAAAAGACTTTATTGAAGAAATCTAGTCTTGATATACCTTTAGTGCAGGAACGTGATGAAGATAGGAAACTAGCTTCATTATTGTGCATGAAAACATCACGAACTGTAACGGAAAATACCGAAATGATTAGGAAGAACATAATTTCGCAATCCTCATTGCCGACAGCGAATTTTTCTAGGAAACGAGAAGCACAGGCAGTGAAATCAATTATTAGTAATAGTGGAAAATTAGATATTGGAATTAAACACAAGTCTAAAACGGAAGTAGTTGATAATGAAAGAACGAATACAGTGAAAAAAATGAAGTCGCTGGTTGGGGATTATGGGAGCAGCAGTACTGAGTCAGACTGAGAATACTCTGATAGCTATGTTAATTTGTGTAAGTATAATTGACCGAGTGTTACCAGTTGAGACGCTTTAGGGTGTTATGTAAAGTAACGTCTGATTTTTAGAAAAGAAAAGGGACTCTTATGTCAAAAGAAATAAAATAATAAAATGCAATAGGTTTAAGCTTAATTATTGATGTTTTAGTTTTTCCTTCTCAATTTGTTTAAAATTTAACATTCCTATACGTTATGTGCATGTGAATGTCCAATAGAAATATTGCTTTGGTCGGTCTCAGTTTCGGATATCGATTCTTTTATTTTCGCACCTGAAATCCCGAAGTTGCTGTAACTACCGGGTGTTGTCATCAGGATAGCTGCCTGTATGGCCCTCAGAAAAATATATATCGGATTTCTATCGGTATTTTTTTAAATTTAATTTAAATATTTATTGAGCTAAATTTTACAAAAATCTTTACAAATATCACTACTTAATTACTATTATATCACATTTAAAAAACACGTATTAATGTATTATAGTATATCATAAAATTACCGCTTGATATAAGAAAGAGTATATAATTATTAATAATCAAATTACGTATTAATCTAGTAAATATAGTAAGTAAATGTTTCTAAATCACACCCTGTAACATATATACCTATAAATATATATATTTCGGATACATTTTTGTCTTAAATTCTATTGAGTATGTGTGTTTATTTTGATATTTTCTCGATTTTTTTTTTTGTTTAAATAGCAGTGAACAAAACGTCTTTGAAGACATCATATTCAATTTCTGATGTTTTCGATGCTCTGGAGGTACTACTCGGTCACCTAACCCTACCGGACGGGGATCGTAAATGCGACCGTATATAACCGGTCCTATAATCGACAATATCACGTCTGGAGCCTGCATGTTGACTGTGGCGGCTACGTCTAGACCACCTGTAGGAACATAACAATAAAACAGTAGTTGAGATACTCGATTGACACTATCCTTGTACTTTGGTTGACGTCATCAAGGGTATATCGAACTGTTATGGATTCACATAACGTTGTGAAAAAATTATATGATTACTGATAAAGTTTTAAAATCTCTACTATCGAGCTTGCCATCCATATAAGAGAGGTTTAAAGTGGCACTGTGTAGATGCGGTAATTTTTAATACCTACGAAAGTACTGATGTAAATTAATCTCACGTCAGTGGCATCGGTGAACTCACACAACCTTGCAGTTTCTTTATATGATTGATTATCCTAAAAATAGTAATAAGAACATAGGCGCCTAATACATATACACAATGATTATGCAAAATATTACAATAAATAACACTGGCATATCCTTGATTACGTCAACAACTAAATGAGGTTATTTAAAACGGAATATTATAATTTGATTTGTTTTAAAACTGAACAAAAATGTCTAAACTATTTTTAAAAAAATGCTACTGCATCTTGAAGCAGTTTTGGTTGAGTCCGTCATCTTCAGTCCTAAAAGTTGAATTATAAAAGTCACTAAGAAAAAAATTGCATCCAACATTTCTATTCTACATTAAACTGACTAACAACTACAGAAATAATTATTGCAAAATTAATAAACAAAACGTATATATTTTTGTAGATATTAATTTAAACAAAAAGCAACATCCAATTTCTACTGTAACTCACATCAGTTTTTTTGGGTTATGGTTTCGTCTCCGCATCTGCTCGCTTACAGAATGATGATGACCTTATCATGATCGAAACGTATGCGGTTTGTTTTATATATGTTTTATGGGGTAGTAATATATAAAGAAATAGAAACAAAATAAGGCTTTAGCGAATAATTTGAAATGTATTAATTCATATTCTCTAATATATTTTTTGGGGTAGACAGATGTATTTTGAATAATTATTACTTGTTTTGTTCTTGAAGAATTTCGGTCACTCTGTATAGTTTCATTTAACAAAGTTGTGGCATTTTTTCCTGAAACATCAAAATCTTATCCAATATTTTACTTATTTTAAATGGAACACCCTGTATTTTATTTTCTTAATACCAAAATTAAAACAAAAATGATTGACTTATGTCATTTCTGAATCTGTTTCTGATGATTCACAAAAAATGCTATAATTTTGTTAATTTAAACTTTGCAGGGTGATCAACATTTACAGAAATTGAGTCGAAGTACAGGGGATAACACGGTATAGATTTTTCAGTCTTTACTACACTATTTTTTTTTATATTCGACTAAATAGTAGGTACAAGCAAAAACAAATATAAGAACAGCAACAAAACCTTTCAATTAGGGTTTTAATTGAATTACTTTAGCCTTCAGTTTATTTTTTTAAAAAAGAATTATCGACTAGTTATATATATTCTATCTTCTGAATTTATTATGGGTTCCAAACTAAACAAGAAAGAACTAAGGTATCAGACTTATTCATGCATCTGAAAAGTAATGACAAGATGACAAAAAGCCATTCATTGGTGCTACTCAAGTGAAAAACTACCTACCTATCATGAAAATCTGTACAGGGTGTTTTATGCCGAATACCGGCGATTGATTTGTTCAAAGGTGACATTGGAAGTTTTTGAAAATGTTAGTAATATTTTTTAAAAACTGATGATGTCCACCAGACCAAAATAGTTTGTTCTAATAAATGTACGGTTAAGATAAGAGGCTATGCAATGCCTCAACTTCGCTTTTGTGATGTAATTTGTTGTAAAAATTATAATCACAATAAAGTCATTTATTATTATTATTATTAATATATGAGGCCGATTTGCAAGCAAATATTTAGGCTTTATACGAGTGGGATATGATAATTGATTTTTGACTTTGTTATACCCACCAATTATCATAGCATCCTCGTAGCTAAGACTATATCAAGAACAGCGAACTAGGTTATGTTAGGCTTACAAGGAAACTGAAGAAATGCAACGATTTCGCAAACATTTTACTCGCTAAATACAAAATTTTCCAACATCAGCTTTTTGAGAAATCGACTGCCACAGTTTTTTTGTTGAACACCCTGTATAGAAATAAATTTAGGGGATGTGTATGGGTGTGTCAAAATAAAAATTATAAGAATAAGGATTAATATAAATAATATTTTTCAAATTGTTTTAATAAATATATTTTACAGTAAAACGTACTTATAGGTTTTTGAAAAAATAACAAACAAAAGGAAACATTATTGTCGAGTCTAATACATTTATAGGTGTACTCGTAAGAGGTAAACTTTATACAGGATAATTCCAAATTAAAGCTTACAATCAAACAAAAATCAATTTAGCACCCCGTATACTGTAGGTATTAATTGTTGTACAATAATTAAACCACCCCATTAACGATATTGTAATGTTGCTAATTGCAATTACCCTGTTTAATAGGTATATTTATGTGTATATATATATATATTCTACGAGGGGTTTATTATGTATTATATTTTCACCTATTGGAAAACATGAATAAATTTTATAAATGTTTATGTAATTGTCTTTTGTACCCTGTGTTTCGTTAAAAAGTATAAGGAGTTTACAGTGATAACGTTTACTGAGAGAAACAACATTAATAATGTTTCTTTAAAAATTGCTCATTCTCAATAAATACGATTAATTATTATGGCTCAAATTCAATATAAATTTGAGATAATCAACTAGATTAATTCTTAGGCATTGTTTACATTAGGAAGATATACTTCATAATTATAAATGAAAAGAAAAATATACGAGGTATATTGATTATTATATTATTGAATTAGGTAGTTCTAAAACTGCCTTTGACCTTGAACGCGTTGTATCGTGTTAGATGGACGTCTTGCGAATGCCTGTAACTTTTTGTAACGGTACTTTTCAAAATCTGTTAATAAGTTGCCTATACCTCGTATATGTGCTTGAAATAAAAATTGATAGTTATATTCTTGATTCATTACAATAAAATATTAATCAAATTATTCATATTGTTCCAAGTTTACAGGCTAATTAATTTAAAAATATACGTAATATTAAGACGGTGTATATAACAAAAAAAAAACAACGTTTCTATCTGATTTTGTACAGCATCAGTAAAACGACGCAACAAACTACGCATACATACATTAATTCATGTTTTTTACCCCTATTTGGACTGGGCATACTAAAAAAGAAACAGAAGAAACAAATAAACATGAAACTAAGAACTAACTAACGACGAAAAACTAAAAAGCTAATTATAACATGAACTAGTATTCTATACATAGTGGCAATGTAAAAAGAGTAGTAACGGTAGTATCACAGCTAACATTTGTATGTTAGCTGTGGTAGTAATATGCAAGACGAACTGTTCCATAGTATTAGTGTTGCATTTGTCAAAAATATAAATATTTTCCAAATTGCTTACAAATATACAATAACGACATTTGTCAGAATGTTATTGTGTATTTGTAGCCAATTTTTTATACCTTTGATTTGTACTATATCATGAATCTTGTTTTAGTTTGTGTGTCTGAGGATGCAAATGTGATATTTGCGAAACACTAATAAATTAAAAGTAAAAAATTGACTTAAATGGTTTTATTGGACAATCCACGCCCGTCGCAATTTACTGCATGATGATTAATCTTGATGTGTTTGGCTGTTTTGTTTGTACTCCGCTGATTAATAACGTTAAAGAATTGTCTAATAGACATTATGATGATTATTGTGTGGAATGTCATGTGTGTGTGTGAATATTCTAGCCACAAATAATAAAATATATACGAAAATGTAACTTACACCGCATTTCAATAATTATTTTTAAAAAGTTATGGGATTATTAACTCTTCATTACAACGCAACGTCCAGTTTTTTTATTTAACAAATAATTTAAGTATAAGTCGTAGGCAATGAAACACGAGTAGTGCAATTTTAGCGTTTTCATTTGCAAAGTAAGCATGGTAAAAATTGGATTATATCGCCCGAAACAGTCTTACTTTTCACTAGCTCCAAAGACTCACTGATGTAAGATCTCTAATGGAATATTCTCATAATATGTGGCGGGAACATACTGTTTGTATGTGCATGTTTTTGTGAAATGCCAATTCAGAATCTTGGACACGTGATTAATATGTTTTAAATGGACCACTTTATACGTTTACGTTTCGTCAAAAAATGTTTATGAACCTTTTAGATGTGTGTATTTTTTCAAGTTGCTGTATTGAAGAGTTAACAATCGCAAAATATAGCTAATTAAAACCTGTTTCACAAATTACGACTATTTGTGATTTATTGACGAATATTGTTACATATTTTTAGAAGAATATCAATTTTTTCTTCAACATAAAATGTTCATTTTATACCAGAATTTTTTTTAATGTGAAACAGGCATTCAATCAATGTTCATGAAATAAGGCAATCATGCGCTTCTTTAGAATTTAGTATAAAATTAATATGATAAGTGAAATTCCGCTTACCTGGCATTGTGAGTCAACATGATGATATTTCTGTAACAAGGGATACATGAATAATGATCGTAAACAGTTTACTATAGACAACAATTAATTGAAGTCTGGAAGTACCAAAGGCACTAACTGCCATATTCTTAATTCTGAGATAATTAATAAAAGAACGTTAGAAACCAACAGTTTTTATTTTTATTAGAAACCTTGTAAAAGGTAGTCACTGGCAGAACACAAACTTAATGTTTCTCACAAAAAAATAAAATATTGAAGTTTGTTTACAACTAAAACTGAATATAAGTGCCAAAATATGTTCCCTACAAAACTACTAGTTATAGAGCAAAGCAAAAACCAAAATTTTTCTTAAGTACCTCACACCTTAAAGGTAAAAGTACAGTTCTGATGCTGATTGGCTTTCTTCGCTTACATTAAGAAGCTGTCTATAAAATATCTTTCCTACGCGCGTGCAGAAAAGTGCAACTTTCCCCACTAAAAAAAATGCGGAACTTCCATATTTACACTGCAATTTGTTGTCCGAGAAAGAACCACGCTTACACTTTCAACCTGAGTTTGGCACTTATACCAGAGAATAGGTATTTATCCTCTGCTTATACCCTTTCAAGCTTCCCTTAACGCCATCTAGTGTTACTTTATTAAAGTTTAGGATTAAAATTACACATATAACCTTTGTGGGTACATTGGCACTTAAAACATTTTGAAACAAATACTCGTATCTACAAAACTTAGATTTTGGCACTTAGTGCCTTTGGCACACCACTCTTCAATTATGTACTCAAACATATTTAAATTTATAATAAAATGTGAATCATTAATCATAAGTATGTGACTTGAAAGCTCAAATAACCTTTAATTACTAAATGTAAAGCTTCTACAATAGCCTAGCTCAGCTAGGGTTTAAGTTCTAAGTCCAAAATCGGGATCCTCTGTAGTTACCACGTAATGGTAAACAGAAAAACCACATCATGGAAAAATATTGAGATTTACTGACGTTACTATATTCATAAGAAATACAAGTTGGTCAAAATTTGTCCTTATTTACAAAGATACAGGGCGTTAAAGATGACTGCCTAAGTATGTAGAATTCATTAAAACAAACCACATTTTCAAATAAGGAACGGGTATATTATTTATTACAAAATGTGTTCACTCCGGACATGTACATTAAATAAACGATAAACGAAAGTTAAGCTTAAAGTGTTAATAATCAGAGAACCAATTTACAAAAGCGATAATATCCCGTAAATGTGTTGTCAACACGACACATTTTCTTCTGTGGTTTTATGAAAAGTTTAGTTTCCAAACGCCTGGAAACATACGAGAAGTGTAGGCGTTGGGTCACAATTAGAGGCAAACAGTAGTTTACTTTGAGCAGAGCTTTGTGGTGAAGTTACTGGTGACTTCAGGACCGTTTCAGTCAAATTTTGTAATACATTTCATATGTTTTTTAGATGAGCTAGATACTGGCATGCTCAGTCCATTGCCCGTTGATTGCGAGCCGTAGTTAAGTGCTCTAAGTGGTCCTTAGAACTTAGAATATTTCGCTTATACATAATTTACATAGTAATTGGCAAAGTGAATACAAATATAATATTTAGATAAATACAAATAAAGTGAATTTGATGTTAGCGATAAGGTGACTAGCAAATAAAATTATTAAAGCCGTGGGAACACGAATAAGAATTATTTGTCACTGATCAAAAATTCTTACGTGAATAAATTTGATAAGCATCCGATTTCTGCAGCACCAAGTGCTGATTAAGTTTGAGTAAGTATCAAAACTAACTGATCTATTAGGATCTTTGATGCGTTTAGATAATGCTAAAATGGCTCATATTCATAAATATATTTGTTCATAGCAAAAAAATGGTAGAGGAAAACGAAATCAAGCCAAATCTAAGAAACAAACCTTGCCATTGAAGATGCGAGTTGTTATTCTGCAAATCAAAATGTTTGTATGAATAAAGAATTAACTAAATAAAACACAATACACTTAAACTTAAATTATACTACAGTTTTACATTATTTAAGAATTAAAGATAATCTATTACTGCTTATTTTCTCTAGTCTTGTAATATCTAAACTAACCTTAAGAGTCTGGTAATGTAGTCCGGCCAGTTATCGGGAAACATAACTAAAAAGAATCCAACTCCGATAAGAATCATTCCAGCCAATTTCATCCCCTCAAATTGAGCCCCATAAAGGACCACATCAAGGGCTGAAACACATTATCAATCTGCTTTAATTGTGTCCCATCTATAGCTATATTAAGAAAGGAATTATGGGTACAAGACAATTCCTTTATTAATATTATCAACTTTAGTTTATCATAAATCTAAACCCACTTCTAATATCATAAGTTCCCCTCCCCTCCATATCCACCAGATTTAGCCTCTAACAACTTCTGATTATTCCGTAACGTTGTGTTGGGTTTGGTTTTAAATACCTGGATAGGTCTCTACATTTTTCAACCACATGTGTTCCATGCGATTGTTGTAAAAACGACTCTGGCATAATTAATTTCACCAATCTTTGTGAGGTCGGAGATTTGTCAGTTCACACTCGTAGAACGGATTCTCATAGTTGCCTTGAATTCGTATTCCCCGAATATATTCCTGCGGTTGCATAAAGTGCCAATCTATGTTGCAATTGAAGCAAAATAGTCCTTGGATTTCTGACAAACCTCTGACGAAAAAGCGTCAATAAACCAAATAAACAAATTGATAGGGACTGAGTAACTTACCTGCTGAAACAGGTACGGCAGTAATAAGTCCTAATGTGATGAACAGGTCATATGTTAGAGCCACGCTGAAATTTCCTAACAAATTGGCAACTGTAAAAGAAAGAAAATCATTGTTAATGCTAAATAAATCGTTTACGTATGAATCAAGGGTCATGGCGTATGGCCGATATTTTATCTCTCACCAAAGAGTGTCGAGGATAAGGTCATAGAAAAGGCCGGACCATAGAATAAAACCGCTTTTCCATGCAAAAACCTTTGTAATGGACATCCTAGATGATGATCTGTTTGAGAACCATGTTCTAAGCTCTTCAGCTTTCATTATTTTTATTTTATGCTAGATTTCGATATTGCAATTCTCAATTCCATTATTTAAATTTAACATAACACAAACGGCCGTAAAGTTCGAGTATTCCATTTAATAAAACTGTGGAAAAGAAATGAAACAATAAAAGCGAATAATACGCAACTTCGCAGACGTTGTATGACTAAATAAGCGAATGTATATATAGAGAAGCAAAAGAAGAAAATCGTATTGGGAAAAGTAGGCAGGGAATATTATTTGCTTTTTATATGTATTACTCTCTTGAGAGAGGATTTTTACCCGAATACACAATGAAAAGAGATTGTGATGATGTAAATTCCTGTGGAAAAGCCTTTTTATTTGGCTCGTTTAGTTACTTTTATATATTGTACGATTCATTTCAATAAAATGGAAAGTTTATAGAGATAGTTATTAAATTAACCTTTAAGTTATTACTATCGAAAGTAAGTCATTAACTATGATTTATGTTTCTTACCTAGAGAGAGACAACTACATGATAACAGTGCAGCCCACGGCAATCTATCCCAATCCATCACTTCAACACCGGTAAGGAATAGCCCGAGACTTAACGGCCATAACAACGTCGCATTCAACATACCGATAAGTGAGAAAAAGAGCGCCACCTGTGCATAAGTAGCGTCACCAATCACTTTTTTAAACAAGACCTTATACACTGCGGAACCAGCGGCAGCCGAAGTGGCGAGGACTACACCGCCTAATGTTGGACTACCTGTGATGCCGTCCATGTAGGCTAACAGGGCGACACCTGTATCGCAAATTATCACAGCCATTATCTGGAAAAAGAATGAGTGAATACACCAACGTAAATATATTTGTGAATTTTTACTTACTCTAATACCAACAAACTGCTCATGGAGAATTACCCATGACAGCAAATAGACAAATGACACATTGGTCGCGAACAGCGCCATTACATCCGTAGCTAGAAGAATTTTCAACGACATTATATACATATAATTGGTTCCGACCCATAGAAGACAAAAGAGGCTGCATCGTGTCATGAACCGTACTGAAAAGACAGTTTAATAATAAGGTAAAACGCATCTGACGTTTTAAGTCTATCTGGAAACTTACCCGCCGTGAATCCTTTATCGCGAAAATCCCTTAAACTTTCAGATAACATATCTGACAATGATTCACATTTGTTCGTACTGAAACGGGTAAGGAAATACAGTGGAAAAAACAGTATAGTCCAGTTCGTTACGAACCACGTGGTGAAAAATGGTGCCTGATAAGGAATCGCCTGGAAAATAAGATCATTCAACTAAAGACTAGCAATAAACTGATGGTGGCTCTTATTTTCATGACAATGCCATGAAATTTAGATTTGGTAAGGGATAATTATTAAAGAAAACAGAATTTGGATCAAAATATAAATTGTTTCTCTTAAAAAAATATCCTTACTTACGTATTGTGAGTACAACAAAGTCATATTAATTTCTGTGTCATCATGTGGCACAAAAATAGGGTCAGTGTCATCATCTTCGTCTTTCGGCTGCCTTAAATATAAATACTTGATGCAATGTGTAGCGCCAACCCAAGACGCTGTGACGCATACAGTTACCCATATGCCAAAATAGATCTAAATAGAAAAAATAATCTGTTGAAGTGGCTTTAATAGGTTAAAAAATGATAATTCAAACTACTACTACCTACATTAAATTCAAAGACAACCCCACACGATAAAAAAATACAAGTTTCTACCTGGTTGAAGCAAGAGACTTGCCTTTCTGGCCGACCTCGAACAGCAGGACGTTGAACAAGATTTAAACTTCGCGGATAATCCAGTTTGTCCTACCACAGCTGTATTGGATGATAGCACCTCACCCTCCTGTTGGCTACCTAATGAGTCAGCATGAGCAAACGGACCATTAGCCACACCAGCTGTCGTAGACTCCTCAGTCACAAAAACGCTAGGCGTACGATTTCTGCTGTTTTGTGGATTGAAGATTGTTGGTATATCACCGTCTCGGGCCATTTTAGACGTTTACTCACTGGTTTAGTTAGTCATTATTTTGAAGCCTGACTTCACATGTATACTGAAATGATTTTGCTGTAAAGATATTTACAAAAAGTTACGTATGCATCAGGATTTGTTATTTATTTCTTACATTGAATTCAGATCAAACCTAAGGTATTGAATCGGTACTTAAGTACTTACAAATGCATTTAATTACTCGAGAAAAGTACTTAATGTTTAGTTCTCGCCAGTAGATGACTGATGATAGGGGTATAGACTTTCGAAACATCTCGCATATGATAAAACTTTCATGTATTATTTTTTTTGTTAATATTGAACTTCACTATGAGAATGGACTATTTATTCAAACTTAAGTATTTATAAAATACTCACGGTATAAGTAAATCTTATTTTAATTCATCTTAATGTCGATGGAGGAAATATTTCAATATGGTGGCACTTCCTTTGCTGAAAGTAGACCTGTATTTGCATTTCAAATGAAGCAAATAATTTTGTGCACAGAAATTATCTTTGTAGTTTTTGAAAATTGGCAATTAAGCATGTTTCTATTAGTTAGTAGTTGGTCATGTACAATAGAAAACAGCCAATTGCTTCAATCATTATTCTTGTCAATTGTACATTACAACTTGTCTTAAAATTTGAGGTAGCCAGCTGCTTGAATTTATGATGCGTTATAATATACATGTCGTTACACATGTAAAACAACACTTGACCTACAGACTGTTATCCAGATGTAATATGGTAATTCAATCATAGAAAATTTATAAACGCAATAATGGCATTGAAAAAAATCCTTGTGCATGCTTTTGTAAGGCTACCTATAGAGTTCAAGGGTAAACGTAAAGCGGAAGTCAAATAAATATATAAAATATTTACTGTACCTAACGGGTGAGAATAAAATCATTATCAAGATAACATTATTTCAAAAACCTATAATATACTGGTTATCCGCGACATAGTGATCCATCCAAATAGGTACCTACTACAATAATACCTACCTACATGATTTCCTTCTACTTTGACAATTTATTTAAAGTCCTCGTCTTTATCCCTTTTGAAGTCGTATTTATCTGAGAGACATCAGTATGTTTTTTCTAATGGTTACAAATCCAGCTTACAGCATCCGGTGTACCTCAAGGATCTAATTTAGGTTCTCTTTTATGCTTAATTTTCATTAATGATCTTGGGAGGGCGCTTCAGTGTCCTAATTTATTTTTTGCAGATGATCTTAAAATACTTAATTATATAAGATTTCGTTCTGCTCCAGTATGATTTGGATGTTGTACAGAGCGCATCAACTAAATTCAGGACATATTCCTGGAAGAAGAATCCCCTTCAATATGATCACGTGGTAGCTGTTCCGTCACGCTGGGATACAATCAAGGATTTAAGAGTCATTTTTTTCGTTTTCAAATCACATTAACTTTACGGTTGAAGATGCATGGTTTTCTAGTAAGAACTTGTAAATCTGTTGCAAGGTTAGATGCCTGTTATGTTAACAGGGACTGGTATTGTGTGTTAAGAGTGGTATGCTCTGACTGTCTGGTTTGTCAGTGGAATTATTATTATCATTGGTGTTAGTTGATTAATTAATACTTAAGTATGTATTATCCTCACTATGTCACTATAGAAACTAATTAGTATTTATGCTAATCGATGCCACTCTAAAATGGGCCCGAGAACGATTAATTCAAACTTTAAAAATTAAAGGGATTGAACAAACTCGCTAGAAGGAGTTGTTTAAAACATTCCCTATTTCTCCACATCAGTGTTAACTTCACATTGTATCGTGCAACGTACAGAAAGACTAGTCTGCTTAAGTAATTTTTCAAAGATATGAAATCTGTCAAATGAGTAAGCCAAGGTAATATTGTATTTTTTAGGAAATTTACCAAAAACTGTCCCCCTGCCAGCGGTGATGGTGATAACAAAATGAAAATAGCTATCCTAATCCTTAAAAAGTTCTGGTTATTAAAGACTAGTAAACATTTAACAAATCGTATACTGTATCAGAAAAAGGGGCTTCTTGCAATACACATCGGGTTTCCTAAACTAAGATAACATGATTCTATTTTAAGAATGATTTATGTACTCACTTATTTACCCTTTTATAAGCTATAAATAGTATTTTACGCTGTAGTTGTCAGACGATTAAGACTTCAGACAAAATACACGGGAAAGTTGGGAAAGGAAACACCTTATTAACTTGAATGAATTGCTTTTATAGACAATACAAATAAACTAAGCTTTAATATACCTACACCTATCAATATAGTTTCACGATTTATTTCCTAATACTTTAAAGAAACATTCAATATTAATAATATTATTATAAATTATTATTGTTTAAAATTTTAATTTGCATTTCTTCACAAAAAAATAATAATAATTACAATTCACCTTACCTGGACCATACTTAGAGTTACAATAAATTTTTATAAAATGTATTTTAAAGTAGCCAATCATTTTTTCTTTACACTTGATACACAAAAAAAAGTTAAATTTTCGAGTCGTAACAAAACTCGACAACCATAATTTTTGAGCGCACTGTGTTAGTGAAACGATCATGGAAGTGAAACTGAATGAAATGTGAAAGAAAACTGTACTACAAACTGGGAAATCGATTTATATAGCATGTAACAAAGACACGGTTTTCATGCGCAAAAGAAATTGCCTTCTTGCTGAAATGCAGGTGAAATTTTTAAGAGTATCACACGCGTTCCATTTGTACAGGGAGTCCGAATTCTTTTTTCAAATTTATACTAAGAAAACTTTCTCGTATGGACCATTAACTCCAACCTTAGTGGTCTCCCACGAGTCTCGTCAAATCCCAAAGTACAATTGCTTCTGGTCATAGCCAAGTAATTTTTAGCATCCTTGGCATGATGGTGTTGATTTGTGTAGTATTTAACCTTCTATCAAACAAACGGAATCATGATTTCAAAATTTTATGAAATGCAATATGATGCATAATAGTGTTATTAAATTAATGCCTGAGTTTTGAGCCCTTTTTATATCCATTAACTACGTCTCATGTATCACAAAGCCATTTCAACCAAAAACTAATGGGTTCATCCTAGGGCTCACCAAAATTTAGCTCTATTGGTTAAAGCGTTTAGGTGCTATCGTAGAAGAACACACCCAGACAGACAGACTTCCATCTGGAAATGATCTTAATCGTCTCAAGGATCTTCAAATGGTTATGTCCGTTCTTATCTCAATTTATTTTTAGCGCAGTCACAATACTTTCCATGTGCGGGAAAGTTACATAAGGCAATCAATTAGGATTTCCGTATCCAGTTGCAATAGCATTCAGACTCTATGTAATACTTTTTAACAACAGTAGATTACGTAAATTAGCCTTTTAGGCCAATTCCAAATTTTGAGTGAGCAATAAATGTTCCTCAATATTAGCTTTAGTTAATCAGTGATTAGGGGTCAAAAAACCATTAGTCTTTGTCAGTCACAATGTTTCTCGCAAATTGAGTGTAAACATCGTTTAAACGTCCGAACATACGTTAAAACCTGGTTTGTTCACCACCGAAAGTTACAGACATTAAAAAATAAGAATAATTTTTATTAAATATTTATTTATTTTAGTTTTATATTACAATTTTTGTTCAACTTTTGACACTTAGAAAGAAGAGATAATATATTTATTTATTTTACTAATGGCTTACATTTATAAATAAAAAATAATATATTTATGGATATGGATCATCGATGCGTATTTACAATAACTAATATATTAAATCGTCATTATTATAAATAGTAATTAATAGGTTTGTTCGTAATTATTATTACTTAACTAAAATATTATTAATTGTGCAACAAAGCTAGTAGAGTTATAGGTCTGAAACTCGAAAATATCCGCCTAGACCATTGCATTGTGTACCTAATAATAAAAAAAAATGAAAATGAACGGGATCTTCCTACAGCTGAAAGAAATTATATCCCTATATTAACGACACAGCTTTCAGCAATAGGAATTATATATTTAAGTCATTAATTTAAAATATCCTCTGAATTCTAAGTCATCCTTTAAAGTACTTTTCTCTCTACGCGGATATTTCAGAATGTAGACCTGCGTATACCACCTTAATGGAACTATTGTACTTTTGACTAAGTTAGCACGGAAAGATACAAGTAAAATTTGTTTTATGTTCATTAAAAGTGAAGAACTATGACAGATTGAGTTCTGTCATAGTTCTTCACTTCATTACATAGTTTGTGACAGGTATTATTACTCACACTACCGCTAATTGAATAATAAAGTATTTTGTTCGAATATTTTAACACGCACAGCAAAGAGTTTCTTATATTTTGCTAATTTTATAGTTCAAATTGAAATATTGGAGAGTTGTGTACTTCTTAGACAAATGCATCTTCTTCTGGAACACTATGAGTGGTAATAATGCTCAAATATTGTTAATAAGATCATCATAAGCTGCCATTATGGTTTCAATGAAATTAGACTTAAGATGATCTAATTAGAAAACGATATTAAAAATACCGGCTAAGAAAACTGAAATCAAAAGTACAACATTTTCATCAATTTATATAAAAAAATAAAATCATTTTGATTTTATGCTTACCTACAATAATGGAATTAGCAAAAAAGCAACAAATAATATAATATACAGAATGATTCAAACAAGTAATCGCTCTCCTGTGATGGGATTAAATGCGAATTTGTATCTCAATTTATATGCTAAGGTTAGGTTGCAAGTAAGGATCCTTAATTTGTTTTTAAATGTTTACTAAACACATAGCTAAAGGTCGCAAACACTTGTCTGAACCACGTAATACAATATCATAGAATATGTATGACAGACTTTTACCTCTTTAATGTTCATAAGCAGAGGGGTTTTGTATAAAAAAATAATAATAAATAATATTAATTAAAAAAATAAAATTGTTTTAATTCAAAACACTCTATTATCCTCATCATCACAGTAATCATTTAATAACAATATTCCTACGGCAAACAAATCTGTTAAATTAATTACTTACCTAATATGTATGTAAAAAAATATTTTTTCAAAGATGTATTAAGTAACATAAATTTTACAATGTAAACAAAGATTTTTATAATTGCACGTTTAAATAATATTAATTTACAAAGGGAATGCAAATGTTTTCAAAATGCAAATGATACTTTGTTTCAAAATTGGCATCCGTTGAACTGGATATCTTCAAAATCGATTATAATAGTTTACAAGTGGGCGAATGATTTGAGTTTTGTACAAGGAAGGCGCAAAAGAAAACCACTATTATATCGGAAAGTACCAACAAAATACATATAAATCGTCTATTTTTTAAAAGTTGAACTGAGCAACCTGGCTATTAACCATTAAAAGTAGTAATTCGCTTACTTAGGAGTTACATTAAGTTTAAAATTCTCAACACCCTTGTACCAATTTTGTTTATTAGTGAATCAAGTGTAAATGAATAAAAATTGAACAACTGTTAATAGTCTCATAAGTTCAGGTTTACGTGAAATACGAGGGCCATTCAATAATTAACAAGAACTAAATGATACGGCTCTTGAGCGTTGCGAAGTGTTGAGGGATCTCAGAGTCTATATTGACACAGACTTATCGTTTGGCCATCATATTGAGTGCATCACACGAAATGCATTACGCATGCTTGGATTTCTGTTTCGAATTACCAAGGACTTCATACGATGCATCATGAATCCTGCCAAAGTAATTTTCATCTTCCTCGAATATTTGCTTTTCTATGTTGAGATCATGCCAAACTTGTAATATATACAGAATAATCAGTGGAGTCAACTATTTTAGTCAACCCATGAGGTATTTTTGCGCGTGTTTGTTCCGGATCCCGCGGGATCTCAATATCTAATGTGTGTTTTGTATCTATGCGGTATTACTGTTGGATGTAGTGTTTAGCCACATTTACTATATTATCTGAATTGTTGCTCTATATTATTCTAGTTTGTGTCTTGTAGCGAATTGATGTATCTAAGTTGATGACCATATTAGTGTTTTGTTATTTTTACAGATAATTGTCTTGTAATTGGGTGTCTTGCACCTTTTAGACAATAAAGTTATTTATTTATTAGACGGAAAAAATAAGTCAAGTTAGAACAAGATAAAACCATAAAAACAGAAGAATTGAGTCTATATTTAGTAATATGAAATTAAAGGGTTTGAATGATACTACTTTGGAAGGGGCTAGTTTTACTAAATAAATAGAAAAATAACTAAAAAAATATAACTTTTTCCTAAGAAAGGCCCCTCTATCTATATGAGATCCTCCAACTGTATTCCAAAATAATCTTAGAAAACATTTCCATTCCCCATATCAAAAATGTCTATAATAGTGCGTACATTTTTTCTTTATAGTTCCTTATCATTCACCCTCTTCACTAATTTTTTGTATAAAAACATAAATAATAAAATAAAACTCACAACTTCAGAGAAAGAAAACCATAACGGAAAATCATATACACATATATAAGTTTGTGTCACACTTTTCCATTCACTTATCGTTCTAAGTATTGAAGAACGATATTTCTACATATGACGTAGGCACGAATCCTTCATCAAAATCACCGGTCATCCGTCGTACCCTCGTCCACCCATCGCCTTGGTCCACTTCAATTAAATGAAGCTCCTCATATTGTGCCATAGGAATACTGCCTTCACTTGTAGCTGCAAATTTAGTAATTAGTGATATAGGGCCTAACTAATGTAATTTCACTTATTTTCTTACCATCGAAAGCATACAGCGCTCTTGCTGACCCCAATGCAGGCAACGCGTCAGCCTCATAATACTCTGGATCGCCATGGGTACCATCATATTGATCCGGATCTGAATCGGCCTCTGGTAGAGATGTGTGCGATGTCCCAAGGCCGCTTTCAGGGCTATTTGAACAACTACGTCACAAGAATGGTAAAAATATCGAAATAATAGTAAATAAATGATAAGGTAAAAAAGAGCAGAACTTATATTGAATACTTCATGAAGTAATCCATCTTGAAGAGAAGCGATAATTATCATGTTAGATTACTCTCTATTTGTTTTCAAAGAGGAACAGAAAGGAAGGAAAGATATTTATTTCATGATCAGACAGAAAATAAAAAACTAGTAATAGTTTTCTTACCCATGGTTAAGGTGAGGGGTACCCGGCGCACTAGCCTTATTATGGTTTAATGTTGGATTCGCAACACTGCTATCGCTCGCCGATCGACTTAAAGACTCTTCTTCTTCTGCATGTGGTCCGGAATTTCGATGATGCCTCTCACCTGCACCACCATTAACAAGTCTCGGTGAATTTGTTAACGAATTATTCGCTTGAGTATTCTGTTGATTATCTTTAACCACTTCTTCTAGATACCCATTGTATCTGTGAAATTCTTGCTGAAGTTTCTCTAGACGATGACTACTCTCGTTTAATTGACCTGAAATTTCATTTCGAACCAGGTTTATTTTATAATAAGCCGCAGAAATGAGTATGGAAGATGCTCAAATCATTAGAAGAGAATAAAATAGAGAATATTATCGAAATGTTAGAGTTTTGTCAACCTTGAAATTAGAGATTATCCAATGATAACTATCGATTAACAATTTATTCATGAGTATAAATATTATACTTACTTTCCACTGTTCTAGGATCACCCATGGTAGGAGTCGTCTCATAAACATCTTTCATCTTCATCAAACCGTCTCTCGTATTTGTTTCTTGTGCAATTTTACTTTTCAACTCGTCAATCTTTTGCATCAACTTTTTCCGACGTTGATTCGGAGGTAAATCACTGAGATCCTCCTTACCATCAGTAATGGCAGCATTCTATTTTATTAGAACAAAAAATTTAAATAATAACTCACACAATTTTGAAATTTTAAATAAAAATTGTGAAGACAAAAGCCGAGAGTGACATATCACATACCTTTAAGGCCATACAGACTTCCGTAAGCTTCTGATAAGCATGGAAAAAATAATAATCATATAAAAAGCGATATAAAAATTATACTATCAAACAAAAAACTGGAGAACATGCACAAAAAAAAAATTCCTATATTCGATCGACAGCTACTATTGCACCGTATTCAAAACGTATGGCTTATCATATCTGTCAGCCACTGTTAGACAACATAACATACCGGCCAATTGATGACATAACAGCTGTCAACCGTATATCAGAATTGCATTTATGTGTAATTTAAAAATCTGCAAAAAAAAACTTCAGATCTAATTTGTTTAGTAGTCAACACACAAAAGTCCAAATTTATTTATATCTACTTACTAAATTAAGGGAAATTCGTACACAGCAGGCCGTCACCGAATGAGTCAACCAGAAAAAGAAATAAAAAAACATTCATGAATAGTGGTCTTAAATATTCTACTTAATATCTAATAAACTTTAAGCAAATGACACTCTCTTCAAACATTCATGCTCATTACGACGTTATCACACATACATTAGCAGCATTTACAAATATCATCAATGAATCGTCCGACGTATGTATTGATAAAATCTTGATTGATGTACTGGTTCGACCGGAGTTTTTTGGGCAAAGTTAATGTAAAACTACTGTAATTATAAGTACTCCGATACAAAACAGCTTTTTCATGGGACGATGTATCCTACTGCAGTTTTTTCCCAAAACCAAAAAATATATTCGTGCTAGCGACAAATTCTTCCCAAAACCACTAAAGCAACTGACGACTGCTTTGTATCAAAACGGATCAGATCACAGCTATCTTTATTCAAATTAAAATCATCCGCATTCACTCGTTAACGAGTATGAATTATTCCAACTCAGTGATTTCTGTTGGGAACCCTAAGATCTCTGCAACGACACTCTTGGCGAGCCGTACTGCCTGAAGAGCTGCAACAGAATGGATGACTTTGATCTCGTTATACATCGCAACAGAGGGCCTCCATCCCATCCCCTTGAGCGTCGTCTAGGGTGCATTGACACCCCAGTAAATAACCTATTATAGCATTTTTTGTTGATGTAGGCATACAGCCCAAATTTCCTACGATTCTTGAGTTCACATTCAAAAATCTATTAATTTGCTGACCATTCTTTTACATGTCTATGCCGATAAGTGGCGTATGCAGAAGAGTAGGCCTAGACCAATCGTCGCTGCAGAACGAATCTCATCATTTGAATAAAGATAACTAAGACAATATTTTTAGTTTCCAACTGAAATAAAAATTAACTTACCCCTCGCCCTCCAAAAATATGGAAAATTCCCGCTCGTTTTTTCAGCGCTTTACTAGTGATCGTACCCTTGACAGTATAACCGCCATCTTTCATCTTAGTACTAATCTGGATATTATTTATGTTGTTAGCACTGCCTGTATCACTACCACCCCCTTTAGAAAGATCCTCAAAAGGAAAATCGTCGGGTGGTGTGAAACCGGATTTGTATTTTTCTATAACCAAGAACGTATCCTACAAATATATTAATATTGCTTAGATATAAAAATAACACAGTAAAATTAGTGTTTTTTTTTTTAAATTCGGTAACTTCATATAGTTGGTTTTAATAAAGAGAAATTATAAACAAGGAAAACTGTTATTGAATATACTAATCAATATTATTAAATGGCTGACATCATGACACATCCCCTTAACCCAATTTTGATTGTGTTTCGCTCTATTTCACGAATACGAATGTTTTCTCTAATTGCTTTATGTCATTTACAACATAATGTGGAAAATCTGTTGTTAATGGTATTTAAATAAAAACGACCTTTGGGATCTTTTGTTCAGGTCCCATAACTGAAAATATTGTTTTGACATATGACATGCCGGAAATCCAAGATGGTGGCAAATGTGGGGTTAGGAAACGAGTTTTCAAAAAACTTCATTAGTAAAAAGCGTTTAAAGACGATTTTACATATTTGTATAGCCTTAATTTCAAATTAATATATTATGGTCTAACACTTATCGAAATTTGCAGCAGTGCATTCGAAAACTAATCAAAGAATGCTATGCCAAAGGAATTTAGTCATTGCTACAGTTGAATCCTTTATTTTCTCTAAACAGGAGTGGCCAGGAATCCAGAGCAGTGTGAGATTATGGTTTTTTCCACACTGTTCTTGATGAAGATATTGATGCGCATCAAAACAAATATCTAGGAAGTTGATTGTTTAAAAATAATTACCTCTTTTTCATTGATTATATCTGCTGCTCTTAAGATACCGTCTAAGCATTTGTTAATAATTGGAAATACTTTTCGTTCAATATCAACGGAACTTCTGATAAAGTTTTTGATATTTTTTATCCGTTTTTCGTCCAGTTCCTGTAACTGCCGAAAGACTTCCGGTAAACCAGATCGGAAGTGCTGCCTTTGTAGTTCATTGGTGCGTTGCAATTGGACGGCATATTCATTTTTAGCAGAGTCGCATGCTTGGGTCTTGTGTGCCATAGTCCCTCGATGTTTTTCCACCTGAATTAAAATAAACCAGTAGTAAATATATATCTCACTGACGAGACATTGTAGACAAATGGAAATAATTCATATTTTTACTAAATCAAAAAGTAAACCCAATCTATCTTACCTCTGCTCGTGACAGATTAAAGTCTGCATCAGCTTTCTGAAACGCATCTATCGCTTTTTCGGCTTCTTTGAATGCTTTATCGTAAGCTTTTTTCGCTCGCTGTAAATTTTCTATTTGAGCTTGTAGCGTTTGTGATAACCTCTGACCTTCTTGCAGTTGTTTCTGTTTTTAATAACATAAACACTATTATGCGTTAATTAAAAAACAAGATTCTATATTATGATAATGGACGTACATCCATTAATCATTTAAGAAATGTATATATAATTAAATTAAAATTTAGATCATGGTTATTAATAAAGGAGTATTATTACTTGTGTCAAGGTTACCTTTCGCTCTTCCCGCAAATCTTTAACTAATGCCGTGAGTTCCTTAATTACTTGAGCCTGTAGATCTTCGGCGACCACTTCATGTTGGCCTGCCAAATCGTTTATTTCACTCATGAGAGCTTTGAATGCTTTACAAGAGGTAAATCTGAAAATTACAAACATAATTTATCTACTTGTAGTCAAATATAATTTAGAAAACGATTAGCACCATCGTTGGAGTAATTTTGCCATGGGTTTTTGTCTTTTGATCCAAAATTAAAGATGGCTAAAATTCATAAATTGAAGTTCGAAGTTTTCTACCATACATTAAGCATATTCATCAGATTTATCCCTCTAATGAAAAAAGAGCTCCATGGGAAGAAATGTACGACCGATAAAGAAATTCACGAAGCAGCTTCGGCGTATCCTTTAAATTTCTTTGGCAATATCCTAATGTGTAATTAAAAAAAATCATACTGATTTAGTTCTGATTTTAAACATCTCAACTCTGCTATAAAGTGAGTTGTTTCCAAGGCATCAAGAAGTGTACGTAATCGCTAAAACTGCGTACATTTTTTCCTTCAGTCTAGGTTGACAATATACTATAACAAATTCAGCTTCGCAAGAATTTCTCCAATTAAATTGAACACTACACTGTAGTAATTAGTAATTCTGATATACTGTAAAGATATTTTGTGACAACAAAAAACCACAATATTAATAACGATGTGAAAGTGAACGTATAAAACAAAGAATTATCATTGTTACCACTATAAGACTATGTAGTATATTATCATTTTTAAATTTATAATAATTACATATTATAGCCAGGTATTTTAAAAATGGTTGCAATATAATTAAAAAATGTTTGTAATAATTTTTAAACGCTTACTAATTAATAATAAATACGGAATTATACGATAAACACATTAAATCGATATAAAACAAATAGAATATAAATTTTCCGCTGGTGGTAAAAATGTTCAAGGATTATTAAAATATGTTTGTAGTTACTTTGATGTAAAAAAAAAATGTTCAATCAATTAATAATGTATTAAGAATTATAAGCCTTTATTCTTCTAGGTACTGATTTTATTATTACAATTATTATTATCAAATAATCATTAAAGCACGACTATTATTTAAATAATATTCATTCTTACTTACACATAGTCTTCTTCATCTTTTTTCTTTGGCTGGTAATTTTTTACTAAGCGTCTGGAAAAAAACACAAATTATTAAAAGCATGGCCAGTAATTTTACGTGTAATAAGGTGACAACTATTCGGAACGCTAGATTCTCTGTTTAATACTTTTTTACATCTTATCTAAAGTAAAGCAATGACTTAAAACGGTTGGGTGATCCAACAAAGCACTATCGATGCTGAAAAATGATCTGGATCTGAAATCTAAGGAAGGCAGGTGGAACAAAAACAACAGTCACCATCATTTGGGATGACACTGACGCCAATTCAAATAATCTTGCATGCAGAATTAGTTTTCCGTTGGATATCGCCCCTGTTGACTTAAGACCAGAAAACAGCTAAATCAATTGATGTCAAAAGATCATTTGATCGCCTCAATGCAGGAAACTCTAAAAACGTGTAGGTATAGCATTTACATTGGCGAATCCTGACGTTTAAGTCGTCTGTTATTGGAAGTTGAAGCCGGCACAAGAGGGTCCTGACATTTTTCTCAAAAAGAGATCATTTAGCAACAGTTCTTATGTCAAAACATAACATAACATAACATACACAACCATTTGTTTGCCAAAAGTTATCGCTGACTGGAGCCATTCCAGAAAACTTCTATGGCATGAACTCATACAACTCTGGGACGACTGAAACTAAGTTAATGGAGTTCATCAGAGCTTTAGAATGGATGGGGATCTGAAAGACAGAGGGTCACAATAGATCGCAGTGCATCAGACACCGCTAAATGATCATATGATGCCAAAATCTTCACAAGCAGTTTGTGTGAAACAAACTCTTTATTAAACTTGAAAGTGAAACTAGGTTATTATTAATTAATAAAGAAAAATCGCACATGGTATTTTACATATTTCTCCATGCTACCAGCAAACACATTCGCGACTGATTTTACCTTGAAATTTCTCAGTCCTCGTTTACGACTAGGTACATTAATTTAGCATACGAAAACACGTCTACTCTTTGTGAAGAGAAGACAACATGTTGTATTATGAAAATAAACTTTAATATCGTGCTGTCATTTCGCATTAAGCAATATTCGCAATTATTTAAGGAAAATATCCAGTTTCTATAAATGGTTCTTAAATAAATACAGATTAATTTGTGGGGACAAAATATTCAAATAAAAAAAATGTAATATCACTTAGGTAGGTATATAAAAACGCTCAGTATAACATGTAAATTTCACGCGTGGGCAAAGAAGTCTGACAATCTTTCTCGATTTTTATTTGTAAACTGTATGATGAGGTGTTTTTGTATAAATATATCCGTTGTTATTCAAAAATAGTTAAAAACTGTTTAACCTCAAAAACATACATACAAGTCATATTTAACTGTTGAGCCGGCCATATTTGCTATTATTTGTTCAAGAGTAGCTATCCACTTTACAGCGATCCTTTTCACCCTTTTTCATTAATTTTTAAACACCTACCGTAACTTTTGAGCATATTCATATTCTATCGTAGCCCTATCTCTAACAAAATGTCCATATTTCTCCAAAAAGTCTATTCCTTTTAATGTGTGAATTGAAAGGTTATCATATTGGTCCTGTAACAAAAGAATAATACAAATTAGCTTTATTTCCTAAACCGAATTCATTCATTATACAGGGTTGTATGTAAAGTAACAGGTCTGATTTTTTATGTTTATACAATTTAATTAATTAATTTAATAAACACACACCGTGTATTTATTGGAAATATTAGTCCAATCTTAGAGAAGAGTGATAAATTAATACCTTTCTTAAATCAAAGTCAAGCTCGTCAAATATTTGTTCATACAAAAATTAGACATTTAATTTGTTGTCACAATAATTTATTGTTTGATTTTAAACGATAAATTAACTCTCTTTTCTTTTGATTTACATAACAAAAGTGGATTGAAAAAGCACTATACGTTATGGTCGCTAATAAAATAATAATTATATAATTCAAAATTACTTTTCATCATTAAATTAATGGTCCAATTTATACAGGAGTCAGATTTTGATAAAAGTAATGTTGAATGATTTAATAGCATTTGTGACATTGTGGGAAATATCTTCCTACCTACGACTGACATTGTTTTTTTATATCAAAAATAAATAGGCCTAGTTATATACATTTTTATCAGTTTTTTTTTCGAAATAAATAAATATAACACAGCTACAAGTAAATGAATAATATTTAAATGGAATTCCTCTAAAGGTCAACAAATTGTTGTCTATAACAGGAAATATGGGTATATAAGAATATGTGACAATGTAAGTAATTCTTAGAAAAACTATACCAGTGTTTTATTATTAGTACGATTAAGTATTCAATTCTGTCAAATTTTAATTCATAATTAAAAAGACGACAAAAGAACCCTTACAGAATTTCTACATACATAATATATTATACATGAAAACACTATGTACTTGTAAATAATGTTGTCTACATCGTATGTGTAGAAAGAAGCAACTAGAGTACCTCCGGGTCAAGTGGACTATATTAAAGTTCATTAGTCATTAATTTTTTTTCTTCTATTTGTCATGCACTCAAGGGTTTCGAAACAGTATGAAATTATTAAAATGGGTGATCTTTGTTGATATGTAAGCTTTTATTTCGTAAAAAATACATGAATCATTCAAGGGTATAAAAAAACATAATAAAATGAGTCCATCTTAGTGTAAATTCTGAATTTAATGAATTATCCTGAATACAACAACAAAAAGGGACATATTCACATTTTGTCAAAATACGTTTTATGTTCATTTTCAACTTTTATTTTCACAAGTAGAGTGCTAGAATGGCTTAAAGCCAAATCTCTTACCTTTTGTGCGAATTGTATAGAGAAAAAATGTAAACAAAATGTAAACGAATTTGTATTCGTATAGTGTATTAAACAAATGAAAAATTATTCAATATTTCGGGTAAGTGTAAGAGCTATGAATTTTTTAATTTTCGAACCCTTTTTAAACCTTTTGTCTACGCTTAATGTTACCTAAAAGTTAATCAGCACCTAGACATATCCTGTAGTATTTTTGTACCAAATTTGATTAAAATATGTTAAGTGGTTTCTGAGTTATCGTAGACAGACACATAGACAGACATATTTTCAACTAAAATTTTTGGATTTAAAATCGATAGCATTGAGGAGGCTCAAATACATGAGCGAAAGGTTGGTTTTATACAAACAGGGCAAAACTATGCATTGTTCTTATGAATTTGTTGCACCTTTTAAACACAAAAAACCAGTTGAAATACAGGGAGTTTTCCGACTTACAAAACACTAAACAAAACACCACAATAATTGTTCTTTCATTTATCTGTCTGCCAAGCAATAATCTGACAAACTGTAACAGTTAAAATACAAGCTGGAATAACACTGATTTTGAGAGTTTTATGGATCTGTCCTCGGTATATAAATAAAATAACTTTTCGTAACGTACATATTTTCAGTTTACTATGACCCTTTGCAAAAAAACGCATTCAAGCATTGAAACATAAGTAGGTATTATATACATACAGAAAAAACATGAAAATGTAATTACATATTGCTATATTAAATAAGTCTATAATAGATAACTAATGCAATCAACATTACAGGGTGAAATAAAAAAACAAATTTCAATAAAAATGTCATGAATTTTTATACTAAAATTACCTCAACAGTTTTCACTTTCATTCTATTTAATTAACATTCGATATACGTTCTCGATACAACTTTTTTCTATTAATGTCTTACACACTTTTAGTTGTTTGTATATTATTATAACATTCATAAGTATTAAAGAAATATTTTAGTAGGCAGCAAAAATGTTGCATGTTCTTGAGACGTATTGTAATGTCCATTACCAACATTGAATAATAATGAAGAAATTGTGGTACGTATTTGGAATAAATCGCTAGATAGTTATGCACGTGCTCAAACTTATCTGTTATAAATTGATTGTGTTTTAATAATTCAAAAGTTACAAATAATAATGTAAATTTTCAGCACAGGCAGCATAAATTGTTTTTCAGGAACTCGGATTTCGTTGGTATCATACTAAGTTAGGTTGAATTAAGAAGAGGATTAAATTTATTTACTTGTTTTCAAGTTGAATTCAATTTAATTCAACATGAACCTAGTTGAGAAGAATTGTGTTATTCGACCGTAAATATCTCTATAACCGTGAACTTCAGAGGTAAATTTTATAACATATTAAAAAATGTTTATTAAAACATCGATCGACCCGGTATACTTTCCTGTTACGTCATAAACCGGGCACATTATTTTATCGAATTTATTTATACGTGACTTTTGACACTCACTGTATATTTGTACAAACAAACCAAAACATTGAGAAAAATGTGATTCAATTTTCAAAAAATACTGGTTAAAACAGATTTTAAAATACTTAGACTACGTTCTAATAGAATATAAACAAAAGTGTTCATTCAAAAATGTTTGACCTTCATCAAATGCAATATGTATTTACTTAAGTAACATAAAATTTTTTTGGGTGATAATGTTTACAACATAAAAATCTGTAACACTTAATATTTTTAACGTTTCTTAATAAAATTAGTTTTTAGATTACGTAAGTACTAAAATTTCTTTCAAAATACCTATGTACCTACCTATATAGGTACAGTTTTTTTAAATTATATCTATCAATTGAGGCTTAGAAATAGATAAACGCAATTTTCTTTGACCAACTACGATGAACAAACAAAAATTTACAAATATAGTTCTGCGACTAAATCCTATTCCAAAAGTACCTATTTTTATATAACTCCTATAAAACAAATAAAAAACAAGTCAATAACAGATAAAATAATTATTAGGTAGGTACTTACTTATTTTTTTTTGTAATAGTTAAACATAATTTAACAATAATAAATAATATTTATCTCATGAACAATTTGATGAGTTATAACCCTAACAAAAAGGTAGGTAGGTAACAATGTAGCAGATAATGACTATAAAACAACTTAACGTAGGTATCTTGCTAGGTACTTAATGATAACAATTAATTAATAATAAACTAAATAAATAATTCAGCTATTTAGCTAAATACGTTATTGGGAAATTGATTACCTATGTACGTACCAACATATTGTGGAACACCCTGTAAATTACTCTATAAGAATTCAGTCCTTATTAGCTTTAGTACTACTAAGGTTCGTATCTATTTACATACTTACCTATATTTTTTAAGTATTTGATATAATAAACAAAAAAGGTAAAGTAAGAACTAATATTTTGTGTTATTTTTAGAGGGTGGAAGCATATGACTCACAAAATAATAAACAAGAATCCATATTGGGGTGTATTAAAACATTCAAAGCGGAAGGAAATAGTTACCTATAAATAGGAAAAAGCAATACTTCAATTCCCACCTTAATGGAATGCGGTTCTAAATAATAATATTTAAAATGATGTATAAGCCTTTACCTATTTATATTTAAAGTAAATCTGAAAAATACTTGGAGATTGCAAAAAAAGATGATATAGGTATATTATGTATACCTAACGTTAAACCTACACCTGCAAAACTTGCAGGTATAGCATAAAAAATAGTAGCTGGCCAGCATTTTTCGTCACTAATAAGCAGGTTTACAGACCACTTTTGGTTTGAACCAATATGCTAAATTTATTTTATTTATTTTTTTTAACTTTCTAGTAAATGTTATGAGTAATATCTTTATAAATACACCTCAATTCTTAGAAAATCTTAACAATAAATCCGTGAGACATATAGGTAGGTATATTCAATTAAATAAAAGAAGCATAAATAATATAAAGTAGAGGAAACATACCCAGAGTTCCGAGCCCCAATTCATATTTTCTGTTGTAGCAGTCATTTATGATATCCAAACAATATTGCACTATTTTAGCACTATATCTTGTATTGTTTTCACTACACTTTTAACAATATCATCAATCTAGAGAGAATTTATTTAAATTTACGTAAAAACATTAAATACACCGACACTGCCCAACATGGCTGATAGTGCCACTGATTTTAACTTTACTTTAATAACTAGTCAAATGAGAACAACGAACAACATTACTAGTGGAAGTGAGTGAGATGCAGGATGGAATTTTTAAGTACAGTGGCACCATCTATATACGAAGTTAGCTCCTATACAACTTCGTCAAGCTACAAATTTTAGTCACTTATGCATAAGGAGTTGCATACCTAAAAATATATCGGCATAAACATTGTTGCCAGAGTCTATAGGCATGTAGAGTATTTATGAAATACTCAGACAATTCTAAAGCAGAAATCACATTAGCTATATAACATGCTCGTTTCGCTATGATATATCATGTTAGAAAACCATCTATTATTTGGCGTGAAAAGAAGTCCATTAACATTTTCCAAAATCTCTGGAAACAATATAATATATAACATACCTACTCATTAATTTGTTTTTTTCTGTTGTATTGTTAGATATAAGAATGTTATATGATAAAAACTAAAAACTTTGGACCCCGTCAATGGCAAGATAGACAGTAAAGTGCGAAATATTAGCTTCCCTTTATATAGAGAGAGACAATGCCTTTTCCGATGAAGTCTCAATTTTCACAGGTGCGTGAGTAACAGGAAACAGGAGGTTTTGTTGGGAAATGTGTATTTTGGGTAAAATACAGGGCAACACTGAATCACTGAAATGCCTGGAAATTGTCAAGAACGTCAATGACGAATTTGAAGTTTTAAACTTCACTAATCACTAAATAGTTCGACCATAAATTTTGCGTTTAATAATAAAATACCTAAATATTATATTAATGTATTAATATTCAATACCTTAGTATTTATTTCCAAACAGTAATAAAAATTTACTAACAAATAGTATAATGGATATCGGTGTTCCGTCAAGATTTGCATGTTTAAAAATTGAAGACGACGAATCGCGCTCTGGTTCAACTAGAAATAACAAGAAAAAGCCTACCGCTAAAAAGGCTTCTACAACTGATAATAAAAAATCTACTTCGGCAACTAACAATGCAAAATTACAAGTAGGTAATTAAAATTGAAAACTACACTTTTAGATGCTAATATCACAGATTAATGTACATTAATCTTTGCTAATATGTTCTTACAATGCAGTTGTAGCAATATCGTAAATGTACCTATATATTCTCGTTTGTAGTCTTCTAAAAAAGCATCCAAATCTAAACCCAAGGAAACTAAACAACAATGGGAAGCTTGGAAAAGGAAGGATGACGAACTTGTAAATGATAATTTCGAAGAAGATTTAAAATGTGCATTATTACAGTCGAAACTCGATTATGAAAAACAGAAGAAAAATGTTATATCAACACAGAAAGTTGAAAACAGTAATCTTAAAAAGAAGAAAGGTAAGACAACAATGACTTTAGACCAATTCTTGGATAATGGAACCACTGCAGATAATGAAGCCAAAGGTAGTAGTAATGTAGTTGAAGAAAATGGTAACTTTTTCGATCAAATAGTGGAAAAGGCTAAAACTGAAATTACTAGAGAAAAAGTTGAGGAAAATAGAAGAAAACGTAACGAAGATATGGAGAAAGTTATTAGTCAAGCTCATTACCAAGTGAGTTATATTTCATTTTGTTGGCAAATATATTACAAATACGTATTTTAGGAGAAATTAGAGCAAGAAATAGCAAAAAATGTCAAATTACAACTTGAACTAAATGAGGCTAAGAAAGAAATATCCCGAGTTAAGAAAAGAAACACCACTCTTTGTAGTATGTTAAGTCAAGGCGAAAGTAAGATCATTAATAAATTTATTAAAAAAAAATTGCCTAATTAATTTATATTTTTCTTATTTATATTAGTGAAAGAAAAGGCCGAGGTATTATTGGAATTAGAACGGCTTAAAAATGTAAAAGAAGAACTAACTGAGGAAGTTGCACGCTTGCATAAATTATTAGAACAAGAGCGTTCCAACAAAGCAAATAGTCCTATAACTTCAGAAAATCATTCTTCAAAACACTCTAAAGATAAGGTATGTATATCAATGTTTATTTTAATATTGATGCATGTATTTTCTTTATTGGTTTATGCCGTGTTCTAATTATGTTTTTGTTTGTGAATATTGTCCCGAATTTGTTCTGAGCAAATTATCAGGAACTTAATAATTTGCAACACTACTGTCTCAATAGCCAACGTGAATATTAGTTCGCAACATAAAATACAGCACTGGAAGAGTTTTCGATAATCTCAATTCATTGACAAATTGCTTTCTGTTAGCCGATGATGAATTTCCTTAGCGGAAATAATGGAAAAGTAATAATAATCTTTATGTTTATGCACTACGATTCAAGGCTAAACAATTGTAGCAAGCCATAATAATTATAATCTTAAATAAAACTATTAAGATTGTACATAACATATTCACATCGCATGATTTCAATCTCTTTATTTTAATTTCTCACCATTCAAGGATTAAAATGTTTTAGGCAATAAGTTTTCGTTTGTTTCCGTACTACCTATATAGTTTCTAGTACGAGACCGCATCCAGTGATTGGTGTAGAATGTCTCAAATATTCCTGAGTTCTACCGATTAAATCCAACTAAGGGTTCTACACCAAACTTAGGCCCTACATTTTGACTAGAAATTAATCCCTATATAAACAATTATTGCAAATTGATAAATTTGGTTATGCCTACGAGCCAATTCGAGAAACAATTTTGCAAAGTATCGCTTGTTGAATATTTGGTACCCATTATTTATTTCTTGTTGCAGCATATTAAGAAAAAGAAAAATTAGTATGCCGTAGATCCTTAGTTTTGTTTTGTTAAGACTGTTTATTATTTTGTTTATTTTAGTTTATATTTAAAAATTTTGTTTGATGTTCATAAGAATAAGTATTTTCTTTTTGGAAGCTAGGCTTTTATTTAAAATAATTTGATTTATTATGTTAATTTTTGCAGACCAAGAATAAGTAAAATTAATGATAGATTAATACATATTCTTCCATAAAATAATATCTAAGATCTAGTAGATTTTAAGATGTCATCTATTGATTTTTATATTTGTATTTTCTTATTGTAATTAATTAAAGCTTTTCTTTATATTAGGACAACGTCAATGTAATTCCGTTACTTGCAATATAGTCATTAAAAAAAAAACGTGTAGTTGTATTTTTACTGATGATTGTTTTAGTTATCCAGAAATGTTTTTGTTTTTACTTAACCCCAAACATCTGTATGTTTATTAATATGTAGCGGGAGTGTGTAATAATGCGCCTTGTGTTATTAGATTAGTACCTACAGCGTAAATACGCTGGTACCTACCACTATCACAGCTTAATATCATGATTAAGCTGTATCACTATACATGTAACTAACAAATAATAATGATAAAGGTTTTATAAAAATGGGCTCGATTTAGTTAGGTAAGTAAAAATTGAAGATATTCGACTTGACTCTTTGTAATTATATTTCTTGAACTATTCAAAGGATGTCCACATTGTGACAATGGCATAATATTAGGGATTTCCTTTAATTTCAAATAGCATTTTTCAATGGATTCACTTTATTACAAAAGTAACTGACAATTATTACGTGAGACATTTAACATACACCTCCGCTGTAGAAGAGTTTTAAGTATTTTATAATAATTTCTTTGCTACATAATAACAACTATGCTATTTATTGGAAATACAAGTAATTCTGACAGTAACAATCGCAACAAAAATTCGAATGAAAGGTGATAATATCATATCAGTTCAGGAAATTAGTTATATGCGGTAGACATTTGAAATTGGTTTGTCTCATGTCATAGCTATATTACCGCATTAGTTTATACTTTTATTTTTGGAAACATAAACAAATTAATTTGTAGAAATAAAATATCTGAACGTTTTGTAGGTATCTAATAAATATTCAATTTGCATAGAATACAGAATTTTTCGAAATATAATTAATTAATAAACGGGCTTTATCTAGCGAGCTAGAACAAAACTGTTCTGGGGTCTTACGACGCAAGCGTATGTCAATTTTCAAATATGACTTTGACATGAATCATCATCATATCAAAGGGGCGTTTATCTGAAATCTCCAACTAAAAAAAATATAAAAGGGGACGCCATTTTGATAAAATAATAATTGTTATGAACAAATCATAAAACATCAAAACCATCTGACATTTTGTGTGTTAAATATCGTTAGGAAATGTGTCTGTGATAAATTGGAGAGACTGTCAAGGTTGATATTTTGTGATGTGTTAGAGAACAGTACTGAAAAAAAAAATTGTTTTTGTTTTGAGTTTTTGTATTGTTAAGTACATTTTGGTAGTAAGCGTTAAATATTCATAATGAGTTCCAAAGATGATGAATACGATTATTTATTTAAAGGTAAGTTAATTCTAATTAAGAAAATCATTATTTTAATTACTTGTAATAGATTGATAATAATAGTTAAATGACATGTCATCACATACGTCAGTCAAGGGTCATCCAATGTAAATGTCAAGTCAATATTTATGATTGATTCTTATTTTTTTTTCTTTTACTTGTATTGTTGCAAGAATTTTCCTTTGTATCGTTAGATTTGTATGAATATGAATACTTGCCTATTGCCTACCCTGTTGTTTTTATTGTATTCAACAAAAGAATTAGGTCATCAAATTTTTCTTTTGTATTTTTTAGACAGGTTGTAGTTTTACTACTCTTGATTAATGTTTAAATTAAGGACAATATTATAAAATCCCTTCGTAATTTAACATACCTAGGTACTTATTTAATTTGGGAAGAGCAGATTATGATTTATGCTAAGGGGTGGTATCATCTTTTGTATTACCAAAGATTAATTGTCCACATTAATCTTTGGTATTACCTACTTAGTTTCGTTTATGGTCATCGACGACCAAATTTTAATATTAAGTGGGTGTCTAATAAGACATTCTTTTACAAATATTATTTAAGTTGGCCAGATAACTGTACCTAGTCATTACTTTTTTATTTAAGATCTAGTTTTGTGGATTAAAAAACTATTACTTAAGTACCTATCTATATGTGTTGTGAATATAAATAATTATTTATTTTTATTTCAGTGGTGCTTATTGGAGATTCTGGTGTAGGAAAAAGTAATTTATTATCAAGGTTTACTAGAAATGAATTCAATTTAGAATCAAAATCTACGATAGGCGTTGAATTTGCCACACGAAGTATACAGGTAAATAAAATGATATTTTAGTCAAATTATTAATTTAATTTATTAAGTTGCTACAATTAGTTGCTGAATTGATATAAGAATATCATACAGAACAGTAAATAGTGCATTTACAGCCTTTGACCTTTATATGCATGCGAAATTATATATTGAATTTTGAATGAATTATTTATTAAATAATATAAGTACAATATATATTATGTATTTGCAATAATAAATTTCCCTGCCGTAGATAGGTATAATTAAAAAATATATTTTGTGGAAAATTCTCGTCCTTGATATTAATTTTATGTAGGAATCTTGTTCGTTTTAGGACATGTTAAAGTATAACAAAACAAAAAGATTGAATGTTGTGTCGTAAATGAATTGGTTGATGAACAATTCATTTTACGTTTTAGTTGTGTATGTTGTGTGTTATGAAAAGAAAAACTTGTTGTAGATGTATAAATTTGACTAGTTTCGATTAACTTTTTAATGTATAAATGTATTAGAATTATATATAACTGTTAGTTTGTCCATTTCTGTCTCTGATGTTTTTATTGATGTCTGTTTTATGATTTGTAGCCTGAAGATGCAATTAAATATTGCGAAAAGTCGCTAAAGGAACAAAAACTGTAGTTTCTCTATGTCCTAAAACGAACAAGATTCCTACATAAAAAATATATGCTCAAAATGTAACTAATACCTACATTCGTATCCAATTCATAATAAATATATTATAATAATTATGAATTTAATAAAAATGAATCATTGACACCTAGATTTATGAATCATTTAATGTGGTAGATTATAAACAACAAATTTTTACTGATAAGAATAAATGTTTGTTATTAATGCACCTATTGTTTATTGTTAAGTAGTTAATCTGATGGTATACACAATATTGAATGATCATTATTCAAATTATTATATTAGTCAATTCCTTGTTAATTTGTGTTTCAGTGATTTCAAAGGATTTAATAATGGCATTTATTAAATAATCTGATCTGGGCTTTGGCAGCTTTATATTTATGTAATATATACATTCCGGGAAAGGGCATTTTGTATGTCTTCATTGTTATTATTAAAATTTGCCTAAAATATATTGTTAGTAATAGACTGCTATTAGAACAATTTGTATAAACTAAAACCCAGATTCAGTAAAGATCACATCAGGATCATAGTGCGAAGGTTGGATTCGAAGCTGATGACAACACCATTTTTTATTAAGTTTTAAGAATAAAGAGCATTCTACACTATCATATCCTAATATGTCACACCAGGGGTTTATTTGTTGAGGGTGTTTCAAAGCATTATTCAAATAAAATGTACTTACGCTATTCGAAAAAGCAAATGATAAATATGTCCGGGTGTTCAGTTAAACACTGCCTCAGTTCTTCACAAAATTGTAGGAGGATAATTTTTATTCAGTTGCTGTGGGTTTTGTACGGATGAAATTTGTGCGTTTTTAAAATCATTTTTTCCCAAACTGGAAACACCTGAGACTTGAGCTAGTTGACGGATACTTTGATTATGATCCAATATAGGCAAACTTTTGAAGAAGTTCAGTTGAATTTTTCACAGTGAAATTGATATTTTGTATAATTAATTTTCAGAGACTATAGAACGTTTCCTAAATTTTCTTGATTATTTCTTTTAGGTCGATGGTAAAACCATAAAGGCACAAATCTGGGATACGGCTGGCCAGGAGCGGTACCGTGCAATCACAGCTGCGTACTATCGGGGAGCGGTTGGTGCTTTGCTGGTTTACGACATAGCTAAACATTTAACCTACGAAAATGTTGAACGTTGGTTAAGAGAGTTGCGTGACCATGCTGACCAAAATATAGTAATAATGTTAGTCGGTAACAAATCGGATTTGAGACATCTTAGGGCTGTGTTGACCGAGGAGGCGAAAGCATTCGCCGAAAGAAATGGACTATCGTTTATTGAGACGTCTGCATTGGACTCGACCAATGTCGATAATGCGTTTCAAAATATACTTACAGGTAGTTTGATGAAAATTATGTTGTGCTTTTCGACATTTATTTGTTTGGTTTTAGAGATTTATAGAATCGTGTCACAGAAACAGATACGAGACCCACCAGAGGGTGACACTATCCGGCCAGGCAATGTAGAACCAATAGATGTCAAACCAACTGTCAGTTCTGATAGTGTACGAAAGCAGTGTTGTCAGTAGTTTCTATTCTATATCTATATTAGCAATAATATAAATAAAATGATATGCCTGTTTAAAATGTGAAAATATACTTTGAAAAAACATAGGTGAGTTTACAAATTAAATTATTTTAAATGTTTTATCTTCTACTTAAAACTTACAAGAAATCAAAAAACAATGTTTGTTACGGTGTTTTGATTTGCTGTTCATCATAAAGTGTGAAAGTTTTAAAACTCCCACAGGCAAATAAGTGAATTTGACACATGATTTATCAAAAAGTATTGTTGCTATTTGTCTAGAATTAAATCGGCGTTGATTTGAGTATTTTTTAAAATTATTTATCAAAATAAAAGTAATAATAGTAATTTGCTTGTTTCAGGTAATACAAAATAAATATATGTTGATGCAAAAGAACATTATTTGGCTAAGCAAAACAAATTGGCACACCTCACTCTATAATAATTATTAATAAAAATTTACATATAATGTACACATTATCATTAATATTATTTTAATTATGCAACAAGAATTTGGTTTAGATTAATTAATTTATTAAAGGTGTGAAATATTGGTTAACTAATTCTTTTGTAATTATAACATTTATTTTGTGACTGTTTTTTTTTTTCATATTTCTTAAATTAAAATTTTATTATTTTTATTTTAGTTTTCTCCCAGCCATATTTATGAAGATGTTTTTTTAACAGTGGCTTATAATTAAATATATTTATAAAAATATAATAATTATTCTTAAATTATTATTTTGTAGGTCAGAAATATTATTATTAATAAATGTATCATAGATGAAAATTGTATTTGTTTATTATATATTACTATAAATTATTAAATATAATAAAAAACTAAAAGTGGAATGGTTATTTTTTGGCGGGTGTCTTATCTCAAGAAAATAGACATATTTATGCAAATCGCTTCTATGCAGGTTGTGTGCGAAACAATAAAACACATAAAGTAAGTGGGCACAAAGTAATAAATTTTTTTAACAAAACGGGGGGGCCAAAACGCAGAGCAATTATACCATTTTCTATGCATAAAACCTTTCAGATATTCTAAGTTTTCACACAATACGTTTGTATTGCGTTTGAAATTTTCATAGAAATTTTATATTCTAAGGCATCATTTACTGTTAATCAAAGGCATTGCGACACAGTTAAGAATATACGCTTTTAAATGGGCTATCCATATAAAAGTGTATCATTCTTAACTGTGTCGTACTGTACGCTCGAAGATATGACAATGATATTGTCCAGCAAACTAAGAACAAATCTAGTATATCTTTCTAATATGAGGAACTGGATTTATATATACCAAATTAATCGCGCAGTTTGGATAATGAAGGTTCTCAAAAAAATAAAAACTCCTCATGCATAAAGAGAATAATATGTAAAATTTTTATATTAAACATTAATCTAAAATAAACGATATCTCAATATTCGTTCGTCGTCTAAACAATTCAGAGAATGTGTTTGGCGACATCTAGTTTCTGTTGGTGATATGCATAGACAACGTTAGAACAACATGTGTTTTTGCGAATTAGATATCATCAGTAGGTACTGCTCAGTTTCCACTCAAATTCTCTACTTCACTAGACCATTGTCTTTATAGAGACAATGACTAGACATAAAGGTTTATTTTACAAATGATTAAATGTATCTAGTCAACTAATTTTTATGAATTCCTTTGTCATGGTACAAAAAAACCATGTTGTTTTGTTACATAACTATACCCAATGGCAATTTGTTTCACACCATTTCACACAAAATGTGACTGGTCGTTTCGTTGATGCTTAACTTATATGGATTTGAAAACCTGATGTATTAATACCTTTATGAACTCTGGAAAAAAAATATTTGAATCAATTCAGTAGGACTGTTTTAAGAAAAACGAAAATGGGTGATGATTTTTGGAAATCGACGTAAATTGCTGTTACTGCTACTATGACTTACATAATTGTTTAAAAAATTGTACGTTTTGTTTTCCAATAGATACCCAAATTTTTTGAATATATTTTTGCTTTAACCGATTTCGTGTTGCTAGGTAAAACGAATTTAAATTAATCTGTCTGTATAATATTGAGTTTTGCTATGGTATTCTATATAATATAAAACATTGTTATTTTATACATACCTATATAATATTTATTTATAGCTTTTCAATATTGTATTTGGAACATTTACTCACTTTTAGCATATATATTTCCCAAAGGTGATATCCATTTTATTACATAGAGCAATTCATAGTATGTGTTTTAGGAAAAACATGTTTTCCAAATTGGCTTAAATAGAAACAGTGCTCTCGGTAATTACGTTATCTATTGAGCGTATAGATTTTCACCTCTTTTATATTTACGATCATTTGCAACGACGTATTTATAAATAAAAATTGGGTAAATGAACAATATAATTCGGGAAGATTGAGTTCTGGTGTAGAAAATAGGAGGTAGGTAAGTGCTCAATCTTGTTAACGAAGTCGATTATTTTGCTGGGTGAGCTTTCTTTTAGACCCGCCACGCCGGTGGAAGGACTATCCCAGCGAATCTAGCTCTAGCTACTGCTAGGGACAATCAGCATTCCGAATTTTCCAAAAGGTCCAACCTCTAAAGATGATGGTTCAAACAATAACCAGTTTATAGTACCACTATAGGTACCGCAGATGAGATCTGCTCATACTCAACAATTGCCTTCTGGCGTAGAAACTGTATACTTTCTAAATTATACATTTGCCACACATGTTTCGAGAGACAGTATTTATCATCATGAGGAATTATTAATTTAGATATCAGATATCAGGGAGCTCATGCAAATAATAAAAAAAAAAAGGTTGGTGACTTCTCAGGGTCTTGCAAACACCTTATTGCTAAACTCTATGTTATCTCCTGAAAAGGATTATTAATTAAGCATGGGGTTTTAAACCTCTAAATTGATACATTTCATAGAGGTTCATAATTACACTAATATTAGAAATCCTTATAGGGAATCCTAATATTAATTTAATAAGAATTTTAATTATATCGATACATACCAAACATTTGAAACAAAATATATAAATTTAATTGATATGAAAGGTGATGCTTTTCCGGTTGATATCTTTTCACATAAAAATATAATTTGTGTGAAAAATCACAGAGGAAATTCAAATTAAATTTTGTAGTGATTATGGATCATTTGTCATTCGCCCGAATAGCTTATACTACACATCAACGCTTATTACCTGTCATTTTTCATGTACTCAATGCATGAAATATCCCCATTGGCGTCCGTAAGAGAATACATAAATAATATACATTTAATTTTTTCTATATTTAAACTGCTACAATAAAGACATTATAGTTGGCCTTAAATACTATTTAAACGACAGGAAATCAAATAATAGGTACTGTATAATATTTATATCTAATTCTTAATATAACTTTCCACATATAACGATAATTATATTATACAGGCTGCTCTTTCAAATGTCAAAACCTACTTAACATTAGATATACAGGGTGAAAAGTCATGACATAATTTATTATAGCAATAGGTTGTAAGTAGCGCCCCCTATGAGCAACGTAAAAAAAATTAACATATTCATTGTTCTCATACCAAAAACCATAAATATGCCAATTTTGAAGACGATAGCCCTAGAAGCACGATTAATACTGGTAAAAAACCAAATAAATTTGATCACCCTGTATCACCTAAACCATCAACATTTGGATCAATCATCATTATTATTTGACCCGTAGTATCTCCAGTTAACGGTTGTCACATTGTTAATGAATCACCTTGTATATAAGGAAAGTAAATCTAAATAATTGGAGATTAAATTTTAAACTTAATTTGAAAGCGTTGACTCGATTATTAATTTTGCTGCAAATCTAAATATAACAACATGGTGTTGAAAATTCACTTTAATATTATATAAAGAGAGCAGGGCAAATGTCAGCGTCCGAATATGCCGTCCTCCCAAATTTGATTTGAAACCCTTACCCTTAACCAACAACTGTAGCTCCAACTAATGCTCAAGCTTAATAAAGAGAGTGGGAGTAGTGTGACAGACACTCATTAAATTATTACACATCTTCTCACTCTAACCCTTGCCTCCGCCCTACTGTATTCCAACGATGTAGTGTGATATTTAATGGAGATAGTCTGATGCTAGCAATATGCCTGGAGTTTTCAAAAAATATCAAAACAAACCAAATTTAAACATTTAGCATCATAATCCATCATTCTTTAAAAAAGAAGAGTGTTAGCATAAATTTGAAGATAATTTAGGAAGCACGTTTTTTAAAGTTCATAATACAAAAAAAGGCTTTAATTATTACTAACGCTTACAGAATATTTATGAGGCTTAAAGTAATTCTTTAGAGGTCCATCTAACCGGATCTAGATAAGAATTATTCCCAAATATTTGGTTTTCCGGAAAACCCAAAATCTAAATTGCTGGAAAATGGTACGGTATCTTTTACGAAGCTTGGAAGGACGCATCTTATGCCCGCACCTATAGTCAGCAGTTCTCTATCTCACACTTGAAGCGATCTTAGCTAAGCAATAAAGCAATACCCATTACTTGAGATTCCGTCTATACTATAATCATTATTCCTTATAAAGATAATGCTATAGTGCAAACTTTATGCATTTTCGACGAAGCAAAGCTTGAGCAAACTCTCTTTCTTCTTCCTTCTATACTATGACCTCTTGCTATTCAAAATCAAACAGCCAAAACTCTCTTTAGTAACATTTGGTATCTTAGTGAAAATTCTAGTTCGCAATGAAATGTTGTTGACATAACCTAGCATTAAGCAATAGATAGGGTACATATCACAAAGACAATGGTATCACCATACTTGCGTACGCATCAAAGAACGCATGCAACAAGACCTTTTAAATGGTAATCAATACGCCGTGGTTTGTACCTAATTGACCGAATTTGTAGAGTTGTGTAATTGATTGACTTCACTAACGAGCAGCAATGGTCTTTGAAAAGACTTATAGGTATTAGTACAGCAACGGTGAACTTAATTCAAATACAGGACAACTTGATATGGCAAGGGACCTCTATTAGTCTTGCACTATCTTTGGGTATTTCCCAACATACTCATATAGCACAACGACATCGTGCCCAGACATTCAAGACGTGTCTGCAAACAACACGTAATATGAATTTGTGAAAAAGGATTATATTATGCAAAAAATGGTCGCGTTCATCACATCAAAGTTGATCTGGCAGCGATTTTAGAGCGATCCATCATTTCGTAGTTCTGCTGAACGCGCTTTTTAGACATAATACATGATACAACAAGAGGTGAAGAACATAACCTAATTTATTTAATATTAATTTTATTCATCACAAAACAAAAAATTAAACGTTTAGTCTATTCATGACCACAGTCCACAGAATACCTGAAAATTGTTCTATCAGACTTGTTTATTTATTGCACTGGTTTGTTTTGTTTATTTTATTAATTTGACGCCATATTTATGTTGACAGTAATGACAGATTCCATTGCTACTAGCAATATTGCTAGATCGGTAGCGTAGCGTATTCGTGTTACAAATCGGATGGAAAAAATGGCGACCGCTGAGCCCACATTAATCAGTAGATTATTGTATCGTAAAAGCGTTTTCTCTAGAAAAATTAACGCTGATATTATCAAGTATAGCCCCACTTTCGCACTTATAAATGTCTCAAAATAAAATAAAAATTATTAAATCAGCAGTCCTGATAAAGATAGAGCAATCGCTGCCATCGTAATATGTTGCATCTGTGCGTCTGGTGTATAACAAATGCAGGGAAACGGGAAACTCCAGTAAGCAGCTGGAAAATATAACGAAGTTGCTATGTTGAAGTTCAGCTTAATTATCATCCGAAATTCATCATGTTTTTGCTGCTATCTCCACCTGAATTAAGCTTGATGGTAGGTATAAGGCGTTTAAAATGTGGAAACAACCACTAAACAGCATTTCCCTTCCTCATGCTGCCTGCTGTTTCTGATTGTTGTGCTATAGGTTTCCTAACCCAATATATAATTCTCTAAAACAATTCTCTCGTCCGCTACATTTACGCGGATATTTATGCAGTTGATATAACATAGTTTGCACACATAAAACACAAGCTGCAAGTAGTGTCTTAAACCCCATTATGCTGTGCCCCCATACAACGACACCCGCCTTCTCTACTCTGCTACTCTATTACGCTAAAATGTAGTTTGCAGTATATTTGATGTTGTTTTGCGCATTTATATGTCTACATTAACTAGGTAGGATATTGAATGCGATTTTTCAGGGCACATTTTCTTGAATTAATTTTGCAGATTTAGCCTATTATACAATGGTAATGGTTAGGTTTATTTAAAAGTAAATAATATGTTTATTTAGTATATTACTGAAAAACATAGTTTAACGCTCAATGTTATTGTATAATCCGTAAAGAGAATTAAAAAATTGAATTTTTAAAATTAATTTACTAATGTGTAGCGTATATATACCTGTTTTTATAGAAAAGTTGTACATGAGCAGAGTGGCGCAGTGGAAGCGTGCTGGGCCCATAACCCAGAGGTCCGTGGATCGAAACCACGCTCTGCTATAACTTTTTTTTAATTCTAACATGTTATTCGTTATTCGCATGCTCTTGTAACTAAAATAAATTCTTTTTTTGTTAATAAAAATACAGATTTATAATACAAAATTGTTTTTTTAATGTTTATTAGTTGTCTAATTATCATTATTTGACACTTAGATATGTATTATTATACAGGGTGTCCCGAAATTAACTTAAAACAATTGTTTAAGGGGACATTCTACAAGCGAAAATAAGATTTTTTTTTCATATGAACATATATCGAAAAATGCTTCGTTTTTCAGATACAGGGTGTTATTTGTAAATTCCTGACGGTGGGTTTTTAGTAATAGTTCCGAAACGCGACTCGATATCAAAATGACACTTGGCACACTTACGTATCTTTGTAGGAAAGGGAGAAGTTAATCTGTCAACCCTTAATACGCATTTCCACCCTGTTTCTTGTATTATCGTAGCCGTAATAATATTGGAGACGTTGCATAGAAATGTTCAAAGTCATTTATCTTGAAAACGGCATCTTCTAGCGTTATGAAACAAGTGAACATTTTTATGTACAAAAGTCTCAAATTTATTATTCTTTTTAGAAAAATTAAAAAAAGCACACCAAAAAAAAGTTAGAACAAAATTTGTTCTGACCCCTCTAGCCTAACCCACCCCTGACATTTTCCTAACCATGGGATATCATATTTTTTAATAATCCTACAAAGATACGTAAGTGTGCCAAATTTCATTTTGATATCGAAACGCGTTTCGGAAATATTACTAAAAACTCATCGTCAGGAATTTACAAATAATCTGAAAAACGAAGCATTTTTCAATATATGTTCATATGAAAAAAAAAATCTTATTTTCGCTTAAATTATTTTAAGTTAATTTCGAGACACCCTGTATAAGGTGAAGACATAAAATGGCGGCTCTGCTCTATAATTTTTTGGATATCATTATTGGGGTTTTTGGTTCGTCTTAACAACAAAAGTGAAATAATTTTTTTCTACTCCTGTTTTGTTAAGCCGTCTATTTCAAAACTGTTAACGTGACATGTAAATTCAATCTTACATAAGTGTTACGTAATGATCATCAAAGTGTTACGTAATAAATATTACATAACACTTTGGGGATGTTTATTTGTTATTATGTCAAACACAAATGTCAAATAAATTCAAATGTCATAATTGCCTTTTCTTCTGTGTTAAGTATTTCTGCTTAAATTTTAATTCTGAAATGGATTTGGATTCTCCAAAGTCGTAGAAAAAGTATAGTACATAACTCGAGCTGTAAATAATTTTCCATCCTCGAGACTATTGCCTCACTCGCCATCATTTACAGCACATGTTATGTAATATACTAATTTTTTATTTATTTTCTTCGACGTTTCGACGAATAAAATATAGCCATTTGCGTGAATTAAACAACTTAGGGAACATGTCTTATAAGATAATCGTTTTCGAACAAAGCGAGGAAAGCAGAGTGAATGAAATTTGTCGCCTAAAATATTAGATTGTAATTGTTTTAAAGTTTGGGTATAGGCGAAAGAGCCGGCTTGTGACCGACCACACAGATTTATAGCTATTCTCTTTCGACTCTATGTATAGAGTATAATATATAATATGATCGTCGTCGGGTGGTATTTTTGGTTTCCCTTGTTATTTTCAAGTAAAATAATGAAGGGAAGATTTAATTTCGAAAATGTGTTTGCCAGAGAAATGGAAATTGCAATTTATGCCTAAATTCTTATTAACTTTATGGAATTGCCGGGGAATGTCTACAAATTTTCAGCGATTTAGTATATACCTACCTACTACCTTCTCAAATTCAGTTAAAATTATTTGGCATAGAAATTCAGCAGATATGTAGGTTTTTAAAATACCTGCACAGCATAGCCTCAAGCTTTGGGAAGATGAAACATTCCTGATCTTTATGACACTTTGATAAACCTGGAAATACATAGTAAAAATAAATACAGTCATATTAGTTAATTACTGTTATTAGTTTGTTTAAGTGTTTATTTATTAAGTGTAAATAAATTAATTTTAATTAAAGCGCGTTATTCTTTCATACTACGAACCCAGAAAAACGTTAAATATTATCACAATAAAAAAGAATGAGAGAGTATAAGAATATGAATTCACCATGTTGCAATAAGAATTAGAAAGTAAGGGTTGAACGTCCCTTATGTCTTTGTAGTATTTGAAGATCCAGGTAAGCGTGAGTTAAATCTTTATATAGAGTTTAAAGAAGGGTTTGAGTTTTATTAATTGCCACTTACATCACGCTCACGAAAGAGGATCTTATTGATTCTCCCTCGTAAAGGAGTGACGGTCTGTATTTGAGCGCCGTCTTTCAGTTAATAGTTATTATATAATTATAATAATCAAAAGTTCGTACTTACAGTACAATTGTCTTCATTGCCGACACAGTTGATATTTCTTTCGCGTTAATAAAATATTTAATATTTATAATGATTAAAATTAAAACTCCAATCGCGTTAAATATAAACTATAAAGCTTAAGACACTACCCAACGGGGGGATTAGTGCTTTTTGTCGCTAGTAAGACTCGACGTTCACTTCGCCAAGGTTCGAGAGAAGGCCCTGTTTTTCCTGTTGCGTTAAAATTTATAACCTTTGATTATCTCCACTCTTTTCAATATCGACCAATGCAATTGTCTATTCTTAGCGTCGGTCGGACCGTTTATTTGTTGAATTTGCAATTTGTCTATTAGGTAAACATACCCCGTTTCAACACAATCTTTCAAAATTATATTTCTCGCATTTAAAGAAACATTTCTTCTAAATTTAATTGAAACTGTATATCCATTCATTCCATCTACTCCTGCACTGAATTCGTCATTTACCTCCTCCGTTTTCATCTCTTTTGTTTGTCAGAAATACTATAGTAGATCATTTCTGTTTTAGTGCATTCTTCACAACAAAACGTTAATTTTCAATTTTTGATGAAGTCATTCATACAAACAGCAAAGTGCAAGCAACATCACATACATTTACATAGAAACTCACAGAATTCGAGGCGGCGTATTTTCCTAAAACAAAAGCGACAATTTGCAGCGTTCCTCACTTGTGTACACTCTCAGTTGTTTCCTATTAAATCGACAGAGGTATGTGTAGTAATTATTATAAAGGGGAATATAGAGACAACTTTTGTGTAAAGAAATAGAGACGACGTTATCAACAACGAAGTGTGTACCTAGTTGATGTTAAGGTATTATTGTTTACTATATCTTTGAGGGCCTTTGTTTCACTTGACTTCTTAACTTTTGTGATCACAACTGGAATTTAAAACATCAAAAAGTCTATTTATTTTGTCGAAGTCGCAGTCTAGGAACTCGAAATTGAAGTCTACGAAGTTGAAGTCAAAGTCTACGAAGTTAAAGGCGATGACTACGAAGCGAACTTAACGAAGTTGAAGTCGAAGTCTACGACCATAAGACAACCACTTTATGATCGTTTCTTTCAATCCCGATGGCCGTGAGTGTGAGGGAGACAGGCCTCAGTCCAAAGAACGTATGACTCGACCTTGATGACGAATTGGTGCTGATTTACAACGTATAAGGATTTGAAAAGTGATGAACTGATATCTTCGCTTCCATCCAATAAACGTCTTAAATAAACTTTATTTTTCCCCAAAATTGCGAAAAAAAAACCAATCTGGCAATACTGTTTCAGTAGGCGCGAGAAGTAAGAGGCAACACCCATTTGGTCAAATTTGCAGCATTATTAAATCACAAACCACCCTCGTATTTCCAAATACAAATTCTGATACATTTTTTGCGTTTTTTTAGTAAGTACCGTTTTGCGATACCGCCGCCGCAGCGCTACGGTCGGCGTTCCGCGCATGCGCGCCGGTACCTACATCTCTTGTCTACGCACTGACTCCATTACAGTCTGATTCCTCATTGTATACGTTGTTTACTGAGTGTTTAAGATGCCTCCGACAATCGTGAGTCCCGCCGATTGTGAAGTACGGGCTGTTATACGATTTCTTAGTGCTAAAGGCGTAAAACGGATCGATATTCATCATGAGATCTGTGAAGTTTACGGACAAAACATTATGAGTGATGGAATGGTAAGGAAATGGGTGAGAGCATTTAAAGATGGCCGCACAAATGTGCATGATGAAGAACGGAGTGGGCGTCCTTCGGTCGTTAATGAAGATTTGGTGCAGAAAGTTGGAGGAAAAGGTGAGAGAAAACAGACGCTTTACAATTTCATCAATGTGCGACTGCTTTCCTCAATATTCTCGTAGTGTTTTGTATCGCATTGTGACCGAGAACTTGATTTACCGGAAATTGTGTTCACGTTGGGTTCCAAAAATGTTGACGGATTTGCACAAAACCCAACGTTTAGGCAGTGCATTGACTTTCCTTGAGCGGTACCACAATGAAGGTGATGATTTTTTAGACCAAATTGTTACTGGTGACGAAACATGGGTGGCCTACGTCACACCAGAATCGAAACAACAATCCATGGAATGGCGACATTCATCATCACCCAAAAGAGTGAAGTTTAAGCAAACAATTTCTGCCCGGAAAATCATGTGCACAGTTTTTTGGGACAGAAAAGGAGTATTCCTAGTGGAGTTTCTGCCTCGTAATGAGACAATCAATGTCAATGTCAGCGTCTTATTGTGAGACATTGAACAATCTGCGTCGTGCAATCCAGAACAAAAGACGTGGCAAGTTGAGTAAGGGTATCGTTTTGCTGCATGACAATGCCCGTCCACATGTGGCTAATCGGACCAAAGATCTCATCAAATCTTTTAAATGGGAAACTCCAGATCATCCTCCATACAGTCCTGATCTGGCGCCCAGCGACTACCATTTGTTCCTGCACTTGAAGAAACACCTGGGTGGTCAGCGTCTTCAAGACGATAACGAAGTCAAAACATTTGTGATACAGTGGTTAACAAGTCAGGCGGCAGAATTTTATGAGGAGGGTATTCAAAAACTGGTGCCACGTTATGACAAGTGCCTCAATATTCACGGAAATTATTTAGAAAAGTAGATTAAGGTACTTCTTTTTTCATGTAAAAATTAAATTATTGCGATATCTTTGCACGTCGTTTTTTAATTCCAAAACGGTACTTACTTAAAAAACATGCCTCGTAAAAGGGAGTAGAATAAGTAGCTTTAAATTATACAAAAGTAGCTTTAAACTATACAAAAGCACTAAAAAGTAATACAAAACATCCTTAAATTTTAAAACACTCTTGTTGTGTCCCTCTTGGCAATATTCTAAATTTGCTACTATGTGATATTTTATTGTTGTAATGCAAAACAATAGCTAATTTCCAACTGATTTTCGAAATAGAAAATAAACAGTAGAGTGTTCCTTTTGTCCTTCACTGCCCGATCCAGGTTTATTCTTTTCTGGCATGTATTTACTGCAAAATAATAATGAACAGAAACAAGTTGTACCTACATTGACTTTGGTTCTAGATTGTTAAAATAAATTAATTAAAGCAGTATAAATATACAGGTATTTTGTTTGTTTTATGTTTTTTTTTATTTCGCATTAATTGGAATTGAAAATAATTGGAAGGCAGTTATAATGAGGAATGTAGATTTCAGTTTGTTTTTCCGATCACAATTAAAACGGGGTTTGCAAAGGAAATTACTACAGTTACATTATACAGGGTATATTTACTTACAAAAACGTATTAGGTCATTTAATAAGTCAGTAGGATCATAGAATAATAACTATAGATAAGAAGGGTCAGTAGACGCTAAAAACAGCATCGACTCGTCGCAATCCCAGCTACGTTTCTGGCCCGCTACTATATTATACCAAAGATTAATGTTGTGTTGTGTTGGTTAATTAATCAATTAATTAATGTACATTAATCTTTGGTTAATGTACATTAATCTTTGGTTATACTATATCTATATATACCATAAGATACTATACTACAATTATAAGTGCGGCGAATTGCTATGTCGACAGAGAGATAAAACGTTCCGACACGAAGTGAAGTAACTGTATATTAAACTGTTGCGACGATCGCCCAGCGATCATCGCTGGTGACGGTCGCTATGATACTGCTAGCGTTGTTCGTTGTTGTTTTATGGAAGCACTGTCCTCCACGCGACAGCGACAGTCGCTCGGCCTAGCGATCGTCGCAAGCCGCCTGCAATCAAAGCAAATATAGTCGCTGGCTGTTAGTTTCGTTTGGTTTTTAATGTAGTGCGCTATGTGTTCACAAGATAAAATCTTGTTCAGCGCTGCAGAAGATGAGAAATTGATCGAGGCAGCCGGTAAACATCCCTCCCTCTTTAATTTACACTGTCCTTTATATAAGGATCAAGTTGTAAAGGATAATGCTTGGAAGGAGGTCGCATATAGGCCACAAGTAGTTTGTGCGTTAAACTCATCCCAAACATTTCTGAAAACTACTACACAGCCACAGAACGAACGAACAACTCAAGTAAAATTACCGATACACGTGGGAAATTTAATCGTTGCAAACGCTGGGAGGAAAACATACCCATAGCGACGATCGCTGAGCGATAATCGCTACGCGACTATCGCCAGATACGGTCGCTCGGAGGGAAGTCCATCTTTAAACCGCAATAAAATTGAATTCTATCGTCGATATGTGACAATGGATGAAACATGGGTTCACTATTACACACCAGAATCCAAAAGACAGTCAGCTGAGTGGACACAGCAATCGACGCGACGAACCGAATCCAAAGCGAGCAAAGACGCAACGGTAAGGTGATGGCGTCTGTATTTTGGGATGCAAACGGAATAACATTCATAAAAGGAACCATCAACAGCGACTGTTACTGCAAAAAAAAAAAAGAGAAACAGACTACTATTAGGTACTACATCTCTCTACGGAATCTGCCGCCCATTTTCTACGTATGATTCGAGTAGTCTCTTTATTAATGGATTCTCTATAGTTGTGCACAATTGACGAATCACGCTTTACTGTAAAAAAGTGAAGAACTTGACAAATATAAATTTCCTACAGGACAACATAAGATAGATAAAACAGTTTTTAAAAATAACAGAACGTGAGGATATGCAATTGTCCATTGATGATATTTTATAAAATAGCTGCAGACTAATATTTTTTTGCAAACATTTATTGTTGATCAGAATTATGTCCAATGTGGCTGATGCACCGTAACGCCTGAATTATACAATTTGGTATAATAGTAATAACTGAACATTGTGTATTGTATTGTGAATTTCTACATAGTAAACATATCAACTACTACACATAGGGTACACCTACATGTAAATAAACCATGTACCACCATATTACATACAGAGATGTCGTACATAACTTTTGTAAACAGTAATTGAACAGAACCACAAGCTTGTATGCATTACGGTCTACCGATTCTGTTAATTAATCCCTATATATTGTACCATTTCTCCTTCAGATTTTTGTTAAATTAAACTCATATATTATATTAGCATGGTTGTCGCTTTCGCGCATGAACAGCACGATAATCTGTTCGCTTACGACCCAAGATAACCATTTCTTCTGCTAATCGCAGACGCTCAGGACGAAGATTCTGTGTGCTGGATTGGTTGGTTGTTCACGATTGAATTCTGCGCCTGTAAAAATAAATAAAGTGACAGAAAAACTCCTGCAAATATGCAAATCACACATTTGACGGATCTGGTTCAGTGCAGGATAAAAAAACAACATTATGTTATCGTATAGGAGACGTTGTACGTGAAATCTGAGAATTCAAAACTGTTATTCAGAATTATGTATTTGGAAGCCTAAAAACTTCCTTTAACTGAATTTTTAGACGAAAAAGAAGAAATTGAAAATTTTAATGTTTAGTGTTCTTCAACGATGAAGCTCTGTCTAATTTGAGGAGAATAACTAAAAACGAATGGGGAAAAACCCACGCATCTACAAAAAGTTACATTTTGATAGCGAAAATGAGGGATTACAGTTACCGGAGAATGGTAGCAAAGAAGAATTCAACAAGCTAGTGCTACATCACACATAACCAATGTAAGAATAAGTATATTCGTCAGTGGATTCGCTCTCGTACGGCAGAGGAGGAAAAATTGAAAAAATAATGTTTTTAAAAGTGATTTCAAAACTATATTCGTTTAAATCGAAATCGGCAAGTAAAAAAAGGTTTTTTGGAACACAGCGCGCCACTGTAGTGGGAGTCTTTTTCAAATCGAAGGCTAGGTATGTCGAATCGACTTCTGTGTCGAAAGCAAATTTGCCGTGCACGTGCAAATCCCAGAGCCCGATTCTGTCGTATATACTCCGTTAGTATGAAAGCGCAAACACACACATAACACACTAGAAATTCTCCCAATTTTAGATTCTCTCTCGTCCCGATCTCGGGTAGAGGTTGTTGTTCAGCAGTTCAGTCAGGCAGTGGGCACGATTCCGACGCGACGACCATAGTACGACGACCGGCGACGGTGGTCCATAATGGCTCTAGTGATTCGCGAGTGTATCACGGTAGTGATTTGTTTGTTGTTTATCATTTTTGGTGTGTGCAATGGATTGCCAACTATCAATAACAATCTCGGTGAGCAGCCGTGTCAACCTGACAAATTGACGGTGTATAAAATGGTATTGCACACGTTTTGGTCTCGAGAGATGTTCCCGAAACATTATCCCGACTGGCGGCCACCCGCACAATGGTCCAAAGTTTTCGGTAAGAATATATTATTAAAGATACTATACAGTATGGTCGGATTCTAATGATATTTTTAATGTAAAGTTATATCCGGTTGCATTACAGGGTCCCTTGTATAGTAACAGAAAACAATTCACGATTAACTTTAGTTTAAAAAGTTTAAAGGAAGGAGTTTTCAAAAGTTGAGGTTGTAGCTTTCTTAATAGATTGACTATTTGTAGTTAACAGTTCGCAAATCATCCCCGTGATGGCTAAGACTGTATCCACTGAACTGTGAAAAGAAAAAAGTAATAGAAACACTTTTTTAAGATTTTTTTTTGCAATCAATACTTGAATTAGGAATTAATTTAAGCCATCCCTGTATTGTCAGACCGTCATAAAATTCCTTAGCAAATACTTACCTTACCTAAAAAATAAACTACATAAATCTATTTTTCACGGCCTGTATATCTTGAAACTAAAGCTGCGGGCTGTTAAAGTTTCCAACTGAAATCCGGATCACTTTATATTGATATAGAACTAAACTTGCAGAACGGTAAATAAATTACGACATTTTCCTTGAACAGAATTAACAGCTTTAGAATTATAAACTGCTTTAGAGCATATACGCATTTGGTTATACCCGGTATATCAAAAATCGAATGCAAAGCGTATGCGAATTAATTAACAAAATTGGCCTTTTAACTTTTAATTAACAAAAACAAATAGGTCCTATATAATATGGATACCGTTGCCAAAGATTAATCTATATTAATCTTTGCTGCTGCCAATCTATGTATTAGGTAATAGATAATACCTATTAATGTCAAAAAATTCAATCGGCATCACGGGATCAAAAATTTAATTACATACAGGGAGTTCCGTTTCAAATAAGAAAGTTGGTATCATTTTCCGGTATAACCGGAAGAGTCACAAATATCACAATGTGATAGATTGGATAGACCTGAGTAATCCTGAAATTTTCGAAACAATCATATGTCTAGTTTTCCTAAAACTTCTAAGGATTTCACTCACCCTCTATATCTATTTGTGTTTTGTTCTTTTACAGTACCGGTACGCATTTTTCTTCTATGTTGCCGCAGCTTTTGCAAAATACCAAGAAAAAGTTTCTGAATCTTTCTGAAAGATTCCATAGAAACATTTGCATATGATCTTGAGCTAAAAATTGTTACATACTTTTATGAGAGATTTCCAGTTCTTTTTCGATTTAGTTCCCTCAATTCGATTTTGATATGTTTTCTTTGTAGGAAGTTTAATGATATTAACTAACATATTCCAAAATATCTTGTGTTCAGTTTCGAAATCCATTTTGATTGAATAAATTTTAGTGAAAAAGGAAAACGAAACACTTGTTATATATATATGTTGGTAAGCTTCTATTTGTTGTGAAATCCGGGCTTAAAACCACACAAATTCAAGCGTACATTTTCCGGTAGAGAGATTTTTTTAATAGACAAAAATATAGAAAAAACAACATCCAGAGTAGGAAAAGATGTACTTTCCACCCTTAGTATGTAAATAACTAGTTTATATAATTGAAAAGTATTTTTCTTTATTTTTGATATAATGATATTTTGAACCGATGGATATTTAAATATAATTTGCCGATTTCAAGAAATGCTGACGTTTAATACGAGGATATCTTACTGCATACTTAGACTGCAAATAATGTGTTTTCATTAAATAAATTTTGCAACATTTTAAATTTTAGAATTTTGTGTCTACGTTCTTTATGGTATAAGTAGATATACCGAAAATGTTACTTGAAATATCGCCGTAAGGCATTCCACACAATCAATATCCTGCCTTGAAATTTTATATAACATCTATATTGGTATATATCTCTAGGGTCTTTAAATTTCAATTTTAGGCTGATATACATTGGAGATTAATCTCCTCAGGGTATGATTGAATTTTAATATCAAATCAAGTTTGTATACCAAACCGAATAATAAAGTTCGATCGCTTATTTATTTTTTTATATTATAAATTGTGTTTAAAGGAACCTTTTTTTTTCATGAGACATTTTTTTTTGTTTAAAAAACAACAATGTCTACTCCACACAATTAATTACTAACAATATTGCCCGATTCAGGATATTTTGGAAAGAAATTCGCATAAGAACAAGTAATTTAGGATGTATTTTCCCAATTTATTATTTATTTAGGAACATTACTTTTAAGTAGTTTATGTATTTATAAGAAAGTGTTTTGGTGAAGTGGTAAAACGTGTTTTCTTAGTTTAAAATGGCAATTCTGATGATCTGTTCCTTTACTTATTGTCACTGTTGAACAAAGTCGCCTGATATAATTAAATATTTGTATGTAGCGTTAGATAACACCATTAACAGTCATATGCTTAAAACTTCATTAGTTTCTGTTAATGACCTTAATACTATTATTTTATTTGTTAATTTATAATTATTCTCGTATACAAATGCTGTTTGCAAAGTCAAACTTTCATTAAACATATTTTAATTTATTGTGAAATTATTGACAATGTAATGTGTCACACTAATGGCAACATTGTAAATAATGGTTCCTTTGTGATTTTTGACATAAAGGAGCTAGATCAGTTTCCGCTCTCTAGCAATTTTTATCTTCATCTTGAAAATATTTTAGCGATGTGACTATATATCCCTGATTGTAGTTTTCCCATTGTCTATTAGATTAGATTATTCCTGCAGAAACATCCTGAATCAATAGATATATATATATATTTTTACTTTATTTTTTTTATTTTCTTTGACCTTTTTCTTATAAATAATGTATTTATTTTTTTTTTCTTGATTTTACGTCGATTTTTCCGTAATAATTAATATTCTTTCCAATTTTTTTTTTTAATTTTTATTTGACGTTTTGATCATTTTTTGATCTTTTTCAAAAATGTCAGTACATCATGAAATGATTTACAACTATACATCGACGAGTAACAACAAATTGACGATACATATTTACGTTCTACATTACACTTTAAAATGTTAACTAATTACATACAAAATCATGTCACTGAAGATTACATTGGTTTTCTTATTTTTCTAATCAAAATAATATTTTAAAAATAATAATTATTACGTAAAAATCGACCTAAAATCAAGAAAAAAAAATAAATACATTATATATGTATATATATATTGGTCATTTTCCACATTTAATTATGCTAAAATTGGATAGGACTGGTATTGCATAAATTCTTCAAAACCACCAGAGCGCCGATGCTCATTATGAGGTAGTAAATATTATAAAATATAAATTTGTAATATTTGTCAGCAATATATTATTACTCTTGTAGTTAACAAGAGTGTGATTAATTTTCAAGCATCCCATTATTTGGTTTATTATATTATACTGTGTTAAATTCACATAATGGGTATTTTGGCACTTAAGATGTTTGGATGGGTATAATATTGGTCTAAATATTCTGTATTTTGTGTGTACTCACAGTAAATAACACAACATGAATAGAACAACTTAAACAGATAAACAAACATATGTTTAGAACCGTGGAAATAGCTGATAATCCTATCAATAGCACTCTATATTTGAAGAGAATATCTGCATAATAGACTATCGGTCTAATATAATAGAATGGGAAATAGTATTCAAAGCACTTAAGGAGATAAGTTTCTGTATATACCGAATACGCGATTACACAACAAAACTAATTGCAAATTAAGTAGGAAAACCATGAACCAACTTAATCGATGAGTAGAACCTTTGGCGATAGAACTAAAACACGTTTTACTTATCTCCTGAGGATGCTAACATTGTTAGCGAAACGCGTAAAAATATACAGACATGGTCGACTCAGGGAACTTCAAAATGGTTATATCCGTCTTTATCTCAAAGAATTTTTTTTGCGCGTGTACAATACTTTCCCTGTGCGGGAAAGTAAAATATATTATCCATAAAACGTCTCTAAAGGGATGTCAAAGTACCCTGTACATCAATGTGTATTTTCCAAATGGTTATTTATATTACCTACCTAGTTTAATAACTAGCCAACTCCATTTTATTATAAAATCCATCCAGCTCTCTAATTAATTAACGTATTAAATTCATTTATTTCTGCTAATGCTAATAAAGAAGCCATGTAATATATGCAGCTATATAATATGTAGTTAATAATTTAAAGTGTACCTATTGATTTTTCTAATATTCGACATTAACAATAAAGTTCTTTATATTATTTAATTATAATATAATAATTACTCAATTGCTTTGAAGGGGTTAAACGTACTTATCTCATCCATAAACAAACACTTTTGTGATTGATATATAGCTAATGAATCAAATAATCCTGAAAATTCCTGAACCGTACTGAATTCGAGTAAAAGAAAAATACTATAAATTGCAGTATCACAATTATTGTAAATTCTGAAAAAATGTAAAATATAGTTCTTTACTTTCCCGCACAGATAAAGACGCCCTGTGTGAACTGCTAAATTTTCATATATCAGTAGGGATCGAGTGATACATCATCTATATCTCCATATACATCAAACAACATCATGATGAACACTCACACATAACAAACAAATAAAAAATGTTCCTGAAGAAGGCGAATAAGCCAAAACTTTGGACATGGCGAGGAATTAAAACTATACAAAAAATTCTAATTCATGTTTTTTTTAATACAAATTATCATTATATACAGGTTTATTAATTTTAGTTTTACAGGCACATATCCTACGTATTTTTTATACTTACTTATTTTGCTCCACGCTAATAGTTACATTTTACGATGATATTGTAAAATAGAATACTATAGTATAGTTTCCACAAAACCGTTTTTAAGGTGGAAATATGGCCATTTGCCAAATTGGCATTAATCCCAGCCATTTAAGGCGCCTAGTTGTGTGTTTATTTTTCAAAATGCCTTAGGAATTATTATGTTCAAGCTAAATATTGCTTACAAGTACAGATTAATTAAATTTTAATAAATATGTACCCACGTAATAAAATACTTTAATTAAACGATAACTTGAGTAAGGTTTTCGCAAGCATCTATTGAATAGTTGTAATTTATCATTTATGCTGTCGTTTTGTAGAGTTTCTTTCAGTACCTATTAATTATTTAGTTTATGATGAGTTGAATTATGTTTTTAAGAAGGAAGTTTCTAAAGGATTCCGGCTAACTTTAGAAAATATTTTATAACTCACAATTGTAATTTTAGAACTAACGTTATAAAACTTTGGTTACCAAATTGTAAACCATAACTCTGCTGTAACCTTTTTATAATAATTCTTATATTATATCAGGGAATGTATTTATAAGGAAAAGTGAGAAAATGTGGGCGAGAAAAACGAACTAAAAGGAAGGAAATACGTATTACAATATTAAAGATTCATTTATTTGTAAAGTGTATAGTAGGTACAGTAAATATATACAGATTTTTTCAAAAAATATATTTTACATACAAAAGGTTTTCGTTATGGTAGAAAACAGCTTTTAGTGTTTAGTCCTAATATTCACATATATGTTTTCGTAGAGATATAATATTTACATATACGTACATTTTTTATGTATTTTATGGAAATATGATAACAAGCAACTCCTCAGAATATGTTCAATTACATGTTTCCAAATTTTATTATTTTTATTAGGTACATCTGTATATGCAATGCATATGATACTGACATTAACTGGCTGATAAAAGTTTCATATACTTACAAAACTCCTGCAGATTTTATTGAAATGCATCTGTTATCCGAATTTTCAATTTTCAACATAAAGGTTTGACATAGACATCAATAAATTATTTCTATATTTATTATTCAATAAGGTCATATGCACATGCATATGTCTGTGTAGTTTGTTTATTTTTTGAACAGTTTGAGTTTGAGGTTGCCGCGGGCGTGCCAGTCCGACACTGGATGTATACGTGGATAAGTTTGCAACAAAATGTGTTTAATGAATAGGTTTTACGCAGCTAAGTAATTGTATAAACAATAAGCAAAGCACTCCAATCTGCAGTGTAGAATTTTGTTAAATCAAATCTTTGACTTTCGTATCAAAATCACCTAGTTTTAGATTTCTCGAAACCATTTTTACGATATCAATTTCGTCGCAATAATTATTTGTTGCAATTTAACTTTTTGACAACAGATCAGAAGATTACTTTAGATATTGGGTATTAACATGTTTAGTTAGACCGTGTATAGTGAATTATTAAAAATGAAGCCATATTAGGTTTTATTTGTAATGCTCTACCCTCTAACCCAAATGGACTAAGCTCTAACTAGATCAACATAGGTCTAATATAGATATAGAAATATTTAATTGAATTTTAAACACTAAAATAAGATATAACGCTTGAATTGTTTGTTTGCTGTGTTACTTTAATAAGTAAATTTTTTATATTATTAATTTTGAGCAAATAAGGGTGCTCATGAAAGAATAAGTAAAGAGAGAGGAAAGGCTAATGATGTAGAAAGATTACATTTTCGTTTTTCAACAGTATATGGGATTAGGCTACTATGTGAACCATTACTTTTATGTTTATTATCTTTTTATATTCTGTAGCAACGGAAAGGGAATAACGAAGTTAAAGGATGCAGCAAACGAAAAAGAATAATGTAGAGCAAACATAATTGTTTGATACGTTCAAGTAGTAGCAACTTCGTTATGAAAATCCTTGGTAGAATTTTATAAAATTGTCATTCACACCAGTTTGTATAATTACAAATGTTTCCAAATCTATACCTCTAAGGTAACTTTAGCATAGAGATGATTGCCCTTTGGAGGTCAATTTCCTCTCTACCTCTCTGCGGATATCTGTACAGGTGAAATCTAGACGAGCGTATTATCCTAGAACTAAAAGCGATTTGCTTTGTTGCTGATGATTCTTTAATCGAATGAGATTTTTATGCTTTAGTTGCACCTTTTCCATTTTGTTTCCGCTATTACTTCCTATATTTGCATACATGAAAAGGTTTCCTTGGAAATAGCTTCATTTTGTTGTCACAGCAACTTTGGAATAATGGTGGTTGTTGTTTTTTCTTTCCCGATCCATAAGGAAAGTATTGTGAACGCGTGAAACCATTTTTTATCTACTGTCTGTCTAAATATGAACTTCACATCAGGTTTAAATTCAAAGAAATTTGAGCGTATTCTTTCGGAATGGACTATCATCTTCTCTTTATTTTATTTGTTCAACTATCCAAGTTACAAGCGACTATCTTCCTATCTAGCATTCGGTAACTCTAGCATGCTGCAAATTTTGCGACCCTGATGAATGTGTCTATTTATATTTCCATTTATTCCAAATCGGATACAATCCTGTATTTATCAGTGGACTCTATATTGCAGTGGTATTAGTTCATTGTTCGATGTTCAAACCTCATTACTAGTGAAATATTTTATAATTTTATATGAGTAAAGTTCACTACATAACATAACTCTATACAAGTGTGTTGTATTTTAACTATATATGGATTAAAATTCATGAAATTATGTTAAAGTAAATGTTGAAATAGTTCTCTATTAATATATTGTATTATACTGGTTACAATGTACAGTGCTTTCATTTTAAAACCGGCCATTTAGAATAACTCGTCATCTGAAGTAGACACGTTGGTTGGTGGAACTTCAAAACCATTGTTGGTGGCGCCATCTCTGTATCAAGCTGTAAACTTTTCACCTCATCCTCGTACCAAAACTCTTAACTTGTGCCTGAGATTTTTTTTTTGAAAGGGTCCGTACGACTTAAGTCCCCGGTTTCACTGCAGCCTCATGGGCTTATTGTGAAAAATCCCCGTATATTATGCCACCCAATCCAGCAGCCCTATACCCTCCACTAACTTGTGGAGTTCAGTTATGTGTTGGGTGTCAATATCTGCTGGCGCAATCAGCGAATGCCCAAAAATAGCGTGTCTTCTTCGTTGTAGAACTACACACTCACATATTACATGGTAAGCTGTTTCAACTGCCCCATTACACAATCTGCATTGCAGGTCCCCATTGTACAGCCCCATCTTATTTAGGTGGTCTCTCAGAGCGCAATGCCCAGTAAGGAGTCCCATAGTTATTCGCATCTGACTCCTGCTTAATGATAGCAGTTTTTCAGTGCGTTTTGTTGCGGCACCAGGTATAAACCTCTTCCCATGCTCCTGCTTGGGAATATGTTCCCAATATCTCTGGTGCTCGCTTTTGGCCCAGCACTTGAGGAGTGTGCCTGAGATACAGGATGACTATGTTTCAGGATTGATTTAAGTATTTACTTACTGTTGCTATGGTGATTTTTCATAACCGATGCTACTTTTGTCATTACCAGGAAATTTACCGTGCATTTTTAAATATTTCCCACTAGTTGCTGGGGGAAGTGCAGCAGCCGGCCTAATTTTGAACGGACTTAAGTTAAGGGCTTCAATAACTCTCATTTTTTTAATGTAATCGGAATTACAGTCCTTCTTTGAAGGTTTAATTTTAAAGTGACACCTTTAGTACACTACAATTTGTACACCTAAACTCACACTGACGAACACACCCTGTGGATTATGTCCCTATGTCTACCTTTATCCCGGCAGCGAAATTTCCGTAATAGTAGCTATTAAAGTTCGTGAGGTGCGAAATTAGCTTCTTAATGACTGTCAGCATAGCAAACCGATTTAATAGCAGTCGCTCTAAATCTAATCCGCATTTGGGCAAACATAATTTTCAATCTAAATCTTTATAAATTTCACTGTTAGTATGAATTTTGATTTTCAATTTCGTTCTTAAATTATACACCTATACAATGTGTCCACTGATAGAGTTTGGAAGAGGAAAAACTTTTTTATTTGTCGATTTAGAAGAAAAAGTCATTCTTTATAAAAACGTCTGCTTGTGTCGAAACTACAATTTCAAATACCAAATTTACGATTATTATACAGGGTATATCAAAAATAACATTTTTAATGATTTTGATTTTTTTGTTTTTTTTTTAATTTCATAAAAATATTTTCAAAACCGTGATTTATTACACCAATTGTGCAAAAAAAAACACTAATAAACTTTTTTCTCAAAGTGGTTAATTTCATAGCTACTATTAAAATAATAAAATCAAAAAAAAAAAAACAAGGAAATCAAAATCATTAAAAACGTTATTTTTGATATACCCTGTATAGTAATCGTAAATTTCGTACTCGAAATTGTAGTTTTGACACAAGCAGACGTTTTTATAAAGAATGACTTTTTCTTCTAAATCGACAAATAAAAAAGTTTTTAAAAATATTGTGAATCTATACAGGTTGTCCCAAATATAACAAACGAACCATAGTTGTGTTTTTTTTAATGGACTGTATATAATATATTTCTAATAAAAATAGATACTTACACTCACCCCATTCTCCTGCTTAATTTTATCATCATCAGACTCGCTGCAATCGTTCTTCTTGATCCTCTTAACCTTATCGAGATCAAGAAGATCCTCACCATCGCTCTGGTGTTTTCGTTTCTGTTCGATCGTCAGTTTAAGTCCAGCTTTAATCAGTTGGGAGCACGTATGCTGAATGCTGTGCGGATTATGCGATGTAGGCGACCCAAGCTGCAAAAACAAATTCAGCATTGCGTGATGGATAAAGCAGAAAAAAAAAACAACATACTTGACTGCTGCTAGAGCTATTGGAATCACTGCTGGTATTCGTTACAGCTACAGCTCTCCTCCCGCAGGTGGAGGTTGAACTAGGGATGCATGGGGATAGCTTTACATCACCACTACCCCCGAACGCATAAATATCTAACGGATTTGTCAATGCGATTAGGGAGTTGAGAATTTCCGGTGTATTTTTGATATACCCTATATAGTAATCGTAAATTTGGTATTTGAATTTGTAGTTTTGACACAAGCAGACGTTTTTATAAAGAATGACTTTTTCTTCTTCCAAACTCTATCCGAGGACACATTGTATACCTGGTGGATTAGAAAATATAATAAAAAAAAACCTTCGTTAGTTGCTCGTAGATTAATTCTTTACCAACTCTTTAAGAACACGTACAGGGTTCGACCGGTATATTTCTTTTATTTATCCACTTATACAGGGTAAGCAAAGGAAGTCATGTTTTTAGCAAAGTTTGGGGCTATGTCAGATTCTCAATTTTTGATGTTGGGAATTTTTCTATACAACTTTTTGATCTTTGGTTTCCCCTAAAAAAAAACTGTTTCTCAAATTTTTCGAAAGTTGGCTATAACTCAAATTATCGAATTTGTAAAAAGTTTTTGAATTATTCAAGAAAACTTTTTCAATATTAGTTAGTGTGGTCAAATGCTAAACTGTACAACACATTTCCGCTTAAAATAAACCCTAAAAAATAGCAAATGTGATGTCTTTGGCAGATCAGTATCTTAATCTAAGCTCTCATATTGCAAATTATCACTATCGATATAATGAAGGGGCGTTAACAGTATAATATTTAATGGTGATTTTAAAACAAAAGAAAAAAATCTCGACGCTTGTAAAACATCTCGGTCCTTTTTTTTTTCTTGTGTTCAATTACTTCTCATACACGTAGCTCTTTTATTTTCTTTAGCATACCAAACTTTGGACATGCTATGTCTAAATTGAATTATTTTTCCTCTTTCGGGTTTTTTTTTTTGTTTGTATAGAAGGGGAGAGAAACTTTGGCATTACCGACGTGCCATATAAAACATTGAATGTAGGTACTTTCTTTGACTTGGGTTTTTGTTTATGGTAAGAGTTTTATGTTCCCGCCAGATGTGAAACATTATTTTTTACAATTCTGCGGGCCGCGTTTACGCATAAAGAACTATAGACGCGCGTAAGTTTAGACGGTGCTAAAAGCGCGAATTCAAACCTATATGCCTTCAGTTATCATAAATCAATTTTAAAGTTTTTGGGCTAAAATAATTCTCAAGATTCTACCGGTTTGAAGATACGATTTTCTTCAGAACTGCCACGATAGGAATGATTCTCAATGTAAAGTTGCCTACAGTTCTCATGAATTTTTTCCCCAACTTAATAGAAAAATGTAAAATTGTCAATATTTTGAAAACTATAAATTTTTTGAATAGACATCCTTTCATAAACTTACCCTTATTTTTGATGCAAAAAAAAATAAAAAATATATAAAAGTTTTGATGTTGACATTTTTTTAAATTTTATTTTACACCCTTTTTTCAAATACCCTGTATTAATATTTATTCAAAATATACATAGGCGCCTAAAGTAAATAATTATTCGAAATTCCCAGTTAACCCTCTCGTTAATGTTTTAATTTATAACCAACAACAGGCGTTTTTTATGTGATGTACACGTATAGATTTATGGGTACTACTAATAACTGTGCCCCCCTTAGACAAGGAAAGAGAGGTGCTCCCTGTACCAAGTTTGATCGCAGGCCACTGTTATTACTTAAATATTAAAAAAAAAATAACGTAATTCATTGGGAGTTATAGGTACCTAACATAAATCTTTAATCAAATAAAATTGAATTATAATAATTAAACCAATAAATTTGTGTAATTTATAACGAATATTAATATTAATTTATTAGTGAAAAATTTATAAATGTGTTATGAAAATAGGTATATAGTTGAAAATGCATTTTGATTGTATTAACTAACTGTGTAATTTGTAATTGAATTATAATTCGCTACATTTTTTGAATTCTATTTTTATATCAAATGTATACATATAAATATGTTCCGTATTTTGTTAGTTCACGTTTTTTATTATTCTGATTCGGGAAAATTTGACGCCAATTATGTTTGTTCAGCTTTTTATTATCAAAAATGCGTAAGGACGATTTAAATTTAAAATAATAATAATAGTCCATTCCTAAGTGGAGTTGAATATTTTCAATGACGAAATAAAAGTCGAATATCCACAAAAATAAATTTTAGACATTTATAATCAGCATCCAAACATGTTTTGTTCCATCATCAGTGACATAAGGAGAAACTTACAATTTTATGTTCCAGAAAATTTCTATTGAGGTCATTTTGATGGAATTGAATTCATAAAAAATAAATAAAGTCAGATATTTTAAAAAACGTCAATCAATTCATTCGTTTAACAATTTCTGTCGAAGTGATGAGACAATAATAAATTTAAGTTTCGAAACATGTTTGAATGCTGATTATAAATTTCTATTAAATTTATAGAGGGTGTCGCAGATCCTCGAAAAATATTCACAAATTTCGATGTGCAATGCTGTCTGGGCATAGGACACCCTGTATATGACATGACAGACGTTAAGCTGTATATTATGTAAACATCATTTTATATGTGAGTATATGAGTCGCCCGTGAGGCAATAGGAACGAGCGTGGAAAATAATTTGCAGATGTAGTTACGAGATATTATATAGGAAGTCAAAAATTGCTACAACTTGCATTTCATGTTATAGTTTTTTTGATTTGTGTACACTGTGTCCAAGATAAGAATGGGATAACATTGTAATCTTGGAACCGGTTAAATTAGAGAAAAGTTGCACAATTTAAACATCTTTTAAATGGTGTTTTCAAAACTTTAGTCGTTTTTGAGAATTTTTGAAAAAACGATTTTTTGCGATTTTAGTTTTTATTTATTTCTGACATTATTTTTACAGATATCTAAAAATGAAAAGCACTTGCTCATTGCTACTTTTTAGGAAGAATAAGATAGCGTTTACAAATGTTCACTAAAATGTTTTGTTTTTGAAAAACGATCATCAACTTGGTTTTTTTCAATTCGGCCCTGGATTTTTTATTATTAAATTTAAAGCCAATTAAAAAATAATGTAATGGTTTAAACAAATTTTCAGTGTTTTTTGCTGTTATTTAAAATTATTCAAGAAAAATCGCAAAAAATCCTTTTTTAAAAATTGAAAAGATTCCAACGCTATCCCATGCTAATCTTGGACACAATGTATATATGGAAACATGGATATTTTTTTTGTTTAAAATAATGGATATTCACGAAACAACAATGTAAATTATTCCTGTAAAACCTGCACGATTTGTGCCATTTATTATTAATCATCCAGCTTCCAGTCGTCTACCTTAAAAGCATACATAAATTCCCGATATGGAAAAGAAATGCTATTTTGATATATGCTATGATTACTATAGGTACTATACCTTATATAAAAATCTTTTACGTCAAAAACAGAATATACTCCACAAGTGACACTAAGCACATTTCAGTTGCTACACTGAAATGGTTGCAGCTATCATTTTGGTTTATTTCTGTCGAACTATAACTACGATCAATTTTTATTATTTTGTCGACTGCGCCAAAACAATGTTTCAAGGTGTCTAACTCAGCTTAACCATTGATGCCAAGTCTGGTAACAAATCACTAGATTGGTGGTTTTCCTTTCGATAAGATTTGTTTTCTCCCGAATAGAGTGATTTAGCAAAATTATAATTTTAGTGTAGCTTATGCCCGGTCGGTTTTTTTTTTAATTTTAAATCAATTTGTTATTTTTACCAACACATGTGTATGGGCTCTCAAAAATCCAGTCGAGATACAATTTATTCTATTTGTTCATGTTGTGTATCTCTAATATTTTAACGTAAAATAGATCGAGCTGGCATCTGCGCTCTATAATGTCATTCTGACGTTTGTCATATAATATGGGCTTTTAATTACCAAAAAAAAAAAGCTAATTGCGACAACTATGATTTGTTGCACACTTTCAGAAGATTCTATTTACATGTTGCATAAATAATGTTGCAAATTTTTTAAACTGTATTTGATACATCCTGTATAATATTTGTTGTAGATTGATTATCAGGCTTTTCGAACGAATTTCCATCATCGTTGATATTGTCGCAAAAAATCTATTCATTCTACACATTTTCAATGTATAATGCATTTTTCGACCATTGTGTCATTGACATCGTCATTTTCGGTTCGATGAAAAATTACCAACAATAATAGGAATCATTTTGCCATGTAGACTCTCCCATAAATTGCTCATAACATGTATATCTATGTAATAGGTATCTAATATTTATTTAAGCGAGATCATGGGTGGAGTCACAATTTTACAAAATAATTTACTTTTATGTGCATTTTCTTATTGAACAACCATTATAGTACAATTAGTGGCCAAGTGTTTAGAAGGTCTCTACCGAAACCAAAAATATTAAATATTAAAACGTAGTAGGCAAATTGAAAAAAACATTTTTATTTTTGAGCTGTCTTTATACAAAAATATTGAACAGATATAATGCAAACAATGAGAATATGAATCAACAAATCGAAATACCTAAAGAAAGCAAGATATAATTTCGAAACATACGTAATAATTTACCCTTAAAGTGTCACAACCGTAATTTCACAATTTCTCCAAACAAAAAGAATGAAACCGTAACAAACTAAGAATTTTGGGAAACTTCTTTTTCCAAGTCAGCTTATTTGAACTGAAGTTACATGATCACCTCCTCTACTTTTAATTTGGTTTATATTATTTTATTTATATATTAATACACGTATTCAAAAAAAAAAAAAAAACAATTCAATTCCCAAAAAAAAAAATGAAAAACCATTAGTTAACATTTTATTATAAATTTGCCATATTACGAATTCTGCCTCCATAATGTGGACAAAAAATTCAATTATTATTGTATTTCGATTAAATAGTAAAATTATTATTTGGAAATATGCATTGGCAACATATTTTTCAAACGATTCAATTTTTAATAACAGTTTATTTTTTCGTGTGTATTGGAATGTTTTCAGTTTGTGGAAAAATATCTATTTTACAGAAATTCACGTACCAGAAAAATAACAATAAAATTAAGGAATCGTAGATTGTGTCCTTATTAAAAAAAGGAACACTTTCCTGGACGACTATAGAATAGGAATAAAAGTCCGGGAATGTGCTTTTCCTACGAAGTACTATTTTTTCTGAAATTGCTAATAAGCCATAAGTTATATTTATATATCAAATAATTAAAATTAAATTGTTTTAAAATGGAGTACATAATATGCAACTTTTATTTATTCCCTGTATAAAATATGTTGTCAAGAACAAAGTTGCCCAAAAACATGTTGATAACAAGTACCAAGCAGCAGTTGTCAATCTTAATTAAGTCGTTCTTATACGCTCAATTTTTCATCAATGTTTACTGACTTCATCAGGAGCAATAGAAAAGTTTTTTTTTTATTGATAAATAAATAATCAAAAGAAATCTTAGACATGATAACTGTATAGAATTATGTTTTATGTATATGTATGTCCCCTGTATATATTTTAAGATAGCTGAAGAAGGCAAAATGCAAAAAAAAATTGCCGAAACGTACGTCGTATTTCATTTCATACAGAACAACATTTAAATGTAAATAACCTGTCATGACAAACAATATGCACAAAAAAAAACAAACACAAGCACTGTTAGCTTAAGAATTGAAAAATTCTGACAAACTATAGTAACCCTTGTCAATCAAATAATTTTTAAGATTTCTTTTGAAAATATTTTCAGATTAAAAAGAAATGACAAATATTTGAAAAAATTTAAATGTACGAAAAAAAAAGTATGTGAACCCAAAAACCCAAATAAAATAAACTGTTGCCCTCGAGGCACGAATAGCTCTCCATATTTAAGTGTAAAAGTAATAATTTTATGACCTTTTTGTCATCAGCTATTTTTTTTTTAAGTATCTGGTTTTGTGCCTTTTTTTTCTCTTTGGAGGCCCTATTTATACGCAGATATTTTATATTTCAGATCTAGGCCAAGTTCTTGAACGCAAATTAATTGATTTTTTTTAGTTTTATTATAAAATTTATTTTGCCCCCTTTTCTACTATTTACGAACGCCTATGTAAACAAAATTGTTATGCTGCATGTTGTAGGTTATCCGTTAAGTGGTTTTTGAGTTATCACGGATACAAATTTTTTCTGACCCTTTTATAGAATTTTCACGGACGCCTATGGAACATTAATTTTTGTCGTGTATTTTTAACACCAATTCAACTAGTTAAATATAAAATTTTTTACATTTTAATTTTTTTTTTATTTTACCTCTTTTTTTACTATTTACGAACGCCTATGTAAATAAAAATTTTATGCTGCATTTTTTAGGTTATCTTATATGAAAGCTATATATAATTAGCCAATTTTTCTGGTATATTTGGGAAACATTTTTTTTTCGTTTATGACCCCTTTTTAAGACTATTTTCGAACGCCTGTGTCAACTAATTCTTTTATGTAACATTTTTTAGGTTATATTCTATCACAACTATAAAAAATTATTCAATATTTCGGATAAGTTTAAGAACTATGAATTTTTAAATTTTTGACCCCTCTTTTAAACCCCTTGCCTACGCTCAATGTTAATCACCACCTATGAATATCCTGTAGTATTTTCGTACCAAATGTGGTTAAAATCCGTTAAGTGGTTTTTGAGTTATCACGGATACAAATTTTTTCTGACTCTTTTATACAATTTTCACGGACGCCTATGGTACATTAATTTTTGTCGTGTATTTTTAACACCAATTCATCTAGTTAAATATAAAATTTTTTACATTTTAATGTTTTTTATTTTACCCCTTTTTCTACTATTTACGAACGCCTATGTAAATAAAAATTTTATGCTGCATTTTTTAGGTTATCTTATATCAAAGCTATATATAATTAGCCAATTTTTCTGGTATATTTGAGAAACATTTTTTTTTCGTTTTTGACCCTTTTTTTAAACTATTTTCGAACGCCTGTGTGAACCAATTCTTTTATGGAATATTTTTTAGCTTATATTGTATCACAACTATGAAAAATTATTCCATATTTCGAATAAGTTTAGGAAATATATATTTTTTATGTTTTGACCCCTTTTCCACTATTTACGAACGCCTATGAAAGTAAGTTATTCATGACACATTTTATAGGTTATATTCTATCAAAACTATAAATAACTAGTTAATATTTCTGCTATTTTTAAGAAATACGTTTTTTTTTTAATCTTTTTTACCCCATTTTACACTATTTTCGAACGCCAATGTGGTCTAATATTTTATGTTCAATATTTTAGGTTATATTCAATTAAATGCGTAAAAAAATATGCAGTATTTCGGATAAGTTTAAGAACTATGAATTTTTTAAATTTTTGAACCCTCTTTTAAACCCTTTGCCTACGCTCAATGTTTCCCAAAATCTAATCAGCTCCTTGCCATGTCCAACAGTATTTTTGTACCAAATTTGGTTAAAATCTGTTAAGCGGTTTTTGCGTTTTCGTGCATACAGACAGACAGACAGACATTTTTTTAAAACTACTTATTTATGTATAAAATGACCAAAAACAAGTATTTCCGGTGAAATTAAAAAAAAAAATTTTTTCATGAAACTAATAGTCTCCATATATACATATATTACATATTATATGATATGGAGAGCTAATAAAATAATCTTTTAATTTATAGTATGGGAACTAATGAATTTATTACGAATGACGTTTGAGGATGGATGGTGATGTGAGTGTGCGTTCAGATATATATGTCAGGCTGTGTTGGCGTCGTATATGATTCTAATGCATATATACACAAAACGCACTGATACATATTCATCTAAGTATATATTTAGTTTGAAAAATAGCAATTTTCTGAAATCTATAGCATATAACAAAATACTGATATAATTTGAATTATGATCTTTATTAATTCAAGCAGTTATAGCTAGATTCATTTACGCCTTTCCAAAGTTTATGGAAATTTCTGGATTTCAAATGAATTACTTTCCCAAAGTGGAATTCTCACAGACCATTTAGCATCTTTTGAGTTGAAATGTGTGTTTTTTTTCGCCACGTTTTTCGTCTGGATATTTATTATGGGGGAGGAAAAGAAGAATTAGACGGATGAATTTGTTCAGGAAAAATCTCAAGTGGAATATAAACTGCGAATTAAAGTTTTACGAGAGGTGGGAAATTTCAGACATCACGCTTAATAGTGTTGTACATACAACTTTTGATGACCCGCTTTAAAGTTTTCACATTTTATATTTGTGCAAATAACACTTCAGTTGAATATGCAAAAGCAAAATTGATCACAGAGCACAATAATACAACGAGCTAAACAAATTGCAGAGGATTATGGTGAGACAAATGTTATTTAATAATAATAATAATAATTTTATTTGCACAATCTTCACAAAATACAATTAATTACAATATTCTCTAAACTCTTTTATTAAAAAATGCAATCGCTTTAAAAAAGCATGATTTGCAAAGTTTTATATAACGCAAAATATAAATTACCACTTTGACGAAAAATGTAGCCATTTGACAAGAGTAATTGATACTCCTACAATATATAAAAGGATTCAGAAATACTAAAACCTAGATAGTTCCCTTATTTGAATTCAAACTTTTGTAAAGTTTGTTAAATGCCATTTGTCAATGCTCTATACGTATATAAAGTACTTCCATCTCATTAGTTTCTGTCTTGTAGCATAAAAGAGATGAAAAATCGTTTTTCCTAATCATTTCGCTGATGCGGTGCGACATTTCCCTCTCGTTTTGTATAAATGTTCACGATTTTGCGCGTAGGAAAAATAAAAAGGGATGCAAATTTATAGGGAAGTAGAATAAGTAGACTGCAGATTTTTACATAACAAGAAGCATTTATAAATAACTTCCTTGTTAAAAATATATGTTACACATGTTCATACATTCATTTGCCAGTTTAAGTATGCTGTAAACATTCATGCACTTGAAAAAGCAGAAAGCTTTGTTGTCGTGAGTGTATCAAGTGGTACAGAAGTGGGTTTTCATAGAATTTAACTAACGTAACTTGCGCGAGAATACAGAAAAGCGTTTGATTTTATCGATACAAACCAGTGGAGAAATTCAACTTAAAATTGCCAAAACTGCAAACAAAACTTCCCAAAGATCTGGTGAATATTCTGCGATCTCATATATGAATCATTTCTGTATTCAGATATGTCTAACTGAAGAAAATCTGTCAATATAATAACTAAAACTGTTTGTTTTTTTAGACGAAGTAGGTCAACGAAACGTACGTACATAAATTGCAAGAGGTTTGTGTGGACTACAATTTGCTGGCTGTGCAAAATGGTGAAAATATATTATTAATGTATTGAAGGGTTTATTTGTGAAGGTTTTGTGGTTTATCCCGATTATTGTTTTGTGCGACCCTTTTAAGAAACCGAACATGCATCGAATATAATTTATATAGGCCGTCTACGTTTTAAACGTATTTTGAAGCGAAATGAATAGTTGTAGTAGAAATATTTGCGAAAATTAGCATAAATATGTTAAATTTTTCTTTCTTGAATTTCTTTCAACGTTTCGATAGACTTAGCCAGCTTCTTCAGGAACTAAAACATTTAATGGACTGAACCTCATCCCCAAGAAAACAAAATCAAAACTAATCAATTTGTTAGACTAAATTTTAAACCTCGATAGTAAATAAAGTAAAGCAAGGAACTTTTTCAAATAAAATTTTTCAAAATTTTAATAAATAAGGACACTTTTTCACATTTTTTGTCAAACCAAGTCGCGCAACTACTTCTGGTACACCGCATTTATTGTTAGACAAGCAAAAACCACAGTATAATAAATAATACAGTATTCTGACTTTCACGTTTGCAAGCCGTCCTGCGCATATCGTCGCGCATGCCGCCATTATGGGTTACAACGCCAAAATAATCGCATAGACGTAGATAGATACAGTTCACTCCTGTGTTCAATATATAGTTCATTGTCGGCGTGTACGAGATAAATAAATATTGTGTTTAAATCTATATCTGTGTTTTGTGTTTTTGGTATAGTGTTCGTGAGAATTAAAAGGATTTTATTTTTATTAACGTGTCTTGGAATTCATACAATGAATAATCACGGAGGACATGTGTGTGTTGCAAAATGTTGTCCCAATAAGCGGTACACTTGCTCTACACATTTTTTTCGCTTCCCCAAAGATCCTGTTAGGTGAGTAATAAGTAAAAATTAAGATAAATACTAGATAATTTTACGTTTATAACAACTATTTGTATAACCGTAAAATTTATATTACGAAATGACAGTATCTAATATGTTTTTAAACTAAATACAAGTGAAACATAAACACAAGTTGTCGCGTGGCTAGTTGTTATTTTATTGACAATATCATTATAAAGTTTCAAGTTTCAAGTCTTTGCCAAAATTTGCCTTTAAAGTTGCTGTTGTTGTAATTTGTGAATTAAACTACCCGTTTAACTCACTACAACGATATTCATAATAAACCACGAAAATTGAAATAAACGCGATTTATTAATAAAGAAAAATAACAAACTAAATACAACACTGAAACGATTTTAACTGACCAATATAATATAGAAATTGAAAACTAATGAAAAATCTGACAATCTTAATTCTTTTTTGACAATAACAACTTTTTCCAATAGTTATTATTATTGTTATTAAAAATCACCCAATCATGTCAACATTTAACTGATAACACCACTCAAGGTTGTTTTCAACCGTTATGACACACCACAAATATTTCTGAAATTGACAGCGATATTATTATGTACTTAAATATTTTTACAAAAATAAAAATACAGTACTGTGGTTAGAAACCAAAAACTATAATTATTCTTAGTCAGGATCTGACTTGTAACCCAAAATGGCGGCATCTTACGTCACAGTTTTTTTCAAAGTGCGAACGTGGAGTCGGAATGCTGTACTTATTAATGCTGTGCAAAAACTAACAACGTCATCAAATTTCACTTTTTTGCGAACTATTAAGGCTCATTATTAGGGTATTTCTCAACTATTTAAAATTCAACACACCATTCATCAAAATAATAAAAACGTTAAATTATAAAACTCAAAACCCATTGACAACAAATGCGGATATCTTCTCACTTTTGTAACTAATCATCTGGTACAAAATATGTAAACAAGCGATTAAATCAAATCTTATTAGGAAAAAGCTTTTAAAGTGGAACAGGATGGATGCATGTAGTAACGGTATTAAGGGTTAAACGACGTCACATATTACACACCACTCAAATATAATGAACGACGATGCAGTTACGAAAAGCCTCCAGCCGCATATATTTTTTAACCGGAAAATTAAAATTTTCCTACTAGTTGAACTTAATAGGTAGCTGTAGCTCAGAAATATAGACTTATGCCTTTTATACCTATCCACATACTTTGGATTGGGTTTTAAGGAATGCAGAAATTTTTTTCTTTATCTGTGTGTGAAATAGTTATTATTGTGTTTTAATTTTAATGTTGTTCACATAATCCATAATATTTTTTTTTTGCGGAAAGTTAATTTTTGTTCTTTTTCGATATTTGAATCCGTTTTCAACAAAAAACGATTTAATGCAAATTATATTTTCAGTCCATGCTGAATAAAAAATCAATAAACATTGCTTTTAATCTTCCAATTCATGATCATAAGTGACAAATTTTAGGCACCTTTTTTGGCATGTTAAAATTGTTAATAAACTTGCCAATTTCTACAGCTAACCAGATCGGCGGTCAGATTAAATCGGGCAACCGACTTTTTCAATTATTTCATCTGTTGCCGTGGAAGGTCTCGACTGGATTATCTTCAAGGTATTCTCAATTTCCTGGCATAGAGTACTGAAAATCACTAACAGTGAGCAGTGAATGATAATATTAATTTGCAGGTATTTCTTTTAATAAAATAGAAGTTTCACGATTTCCTGTGGGAGAGAATTAAGTAGTTTTACGACACTATAAGAGAATGACCATTGAACAAAACACTGGAATAGCCAGGCACTCTCTCTCTCTCTCTAGGTGCCATCTCCGCGACGAAGATTGGCGATCATCATGGCATTTCTTATTTTGGATGCAGCTGCTCTAAAAAGCTCTATCGAGGAACATCCAAACCACTCTCTCAAGTTTCTCAACCAGGATATCCTTCTTCTACCCACGCTTCTTCTACCTTGGATCCTTCCCTGCATTATCAATTGAAGTAAGGCGTATCTTGGTCCACGAGTCACATGACCGAGATACTGCAGTGTTCTGCTTTTAATTGTTATTAACAACTCTCTTTCTATGTTTAGTCGCTCAAGTATTTCTAAGTTAGTTATCCGATCGACCCATGACACCTTCAGTACTCTCTGTACACCCACATTTCAAAAGCTTCTAGTCTTTTGGTTATTTCTGCGTTCAGAGTCCATGCCTCGACGCCATAAAGCAGAGTGGCAAAAACATAACATCTAACTAGTCTCAGTCTCAGTTTTAGGCTTAGACCTCTATTGCACAAAACTCTTTTCATGCTATTGAAATTGGACCTTGCTATTTCTATGCGTGCTTTTATTTCTTTCGTGTAGTCGTTATTACAAGTAACTGTTGTTCCAAGATAAGTATACTTCTCTACCTGTTCGATGGGTTCACCTTTGACGATTATCTGTTCGTTGTTAGTCTGGGCCTTCTTTGATATTTTCATGAACTTTGTTTTGTTTACGTTGAGTGTAAGGCCGTATTCTTTGCTATATCGAACAAGTTTGTCCATGATTCTTTGTAGATCTTCCAGGTTTTCCGTTAAAATGACGGTATCATCAGCGTATTTTAGGCGTATCTTAGGCACTACAAAAAGATAACGATGGCTAGTATTTTGAAAATGATATGCACACTTTGGTATTATCTATATTATCGTACTATGACATTTTATATAATCGATGAGTAGAACCTTTGGCGTAGAACACTAAACTGACACTCGTTTTACCACTTCACCAAAACACTTCTTTTAAATCTCGACGCGCGTTTCGCTAACAATGTTAGCATCCTCAGGAGAGAATTACAACTGTTTTAATTCTCTCCTGAGGATGCTAACATTGTTAGCGAAACGCGCGTCGAGATTTAAAAGAAGTGTTTTGGTGAAGTGGTAAAACGAGTGTCAGTTTAATGACATTTTATATTGGCCTGCAACTGCAAATAAGCCTGCAGAGGCTACAGAATTATTGTTTGCGATTTAGCTATTTTTTAAGGAAGTTTGACCATGTTTCGAATTATTTTCGAGATTCTAATTGGTTACGATTAGATGAACGATATTTTTGTCATTTATCAACATTGGTTTATAAATTAAATTTATACAATCAGCCAGAATATCTGTTTCATAAGCTGCCAAGGGGTTCTGATAACCACAATCGAAATACAAGAGGTCGTTACTATTATACTGTTCTTGATTTCAGACCCGAATACATTACTCTATTAATTATTAATCCTAACTTTCTCTGCACATTCCAATGTACCTTTTCGTAGATGATTGTATAACCACTGATGATGAAGCTTGAAGCTCCGAATCATGTTTGGTAGAATTATTATTATTATTATTATTATTATCAGTTCAGACAGTAAGCGGTGAAACCGATGAGACTGTCGCCCGATTTGTAAAAGATAAAACTCGGCTCAGTGCATAAAAACACGACGATTCACTATAACGAGTAGTGGATCATGCAGCTGCCCCGATCCTTAAGCGTAATGTCCAGTCTATTCTTAAAACTATTCACTGTTGGCGCCGATACAACCTCCTCCGACATATCATTCCACGCATATACCACTCTATTTGATAGAAAGTTTCTGCGAGCGAGCTTGGCGCATCTTTCTTTGCACAATTTCTTGCTGTTACCACGTAGGCTCGGATTTCTATTAAGATGAAAGAGATCCAAGTTTATTGTGTAATGTCCGCTAAGAACCTTATACGTCTATATCAAGTCGCCACGACGACGCCTTTCTTGAAGCGTTGTTAAGTTCAAAGCTCTTAGCCGATCTTCATATGGCAGGTGGCACAGCGCTTGTGGAAGCTTGGTAAATCTTCTCTGAACTCTCTCCAAAGCCTCAATATCCTTAACAAAATAAGGAGACCATACACTATTGGCATATTCCAGACCCGGCCTGACAAACGATTTGTACAGCCTCAGAACCATGTCATTGGACCTTGATCTAAATGCTTTCCGGATCAAATACAACAATTTGTTGGCCTTCTTCACTACGGCCGAGACATGGATTCCCCATTTTAAATCATTGGTAATAATCACGCCGAGATCTTTTTGCTGGAGAGTTGGTCTTAATTCGTGTCCACCAAGGGTGTAGGATATTTCGGGGTTATTTGGTCCCAAATGGAGGACTGTACATTTATCCAAATTCAAACTCATCAGCCAAGTTGACGACCAAGTCATCACTCTGTCGAGATCGGTCTGGAACACCTCAGCACTCTGCAGCGGATCACAAAACAGCTTAGAGTCATCAGCAAAGAAACTTGTATTTGCATTTATATTTCCCGTCAGATCCGATATGTAAACCAGGAACAACAGCGGGCCCAACACCGAACCCTGAGGCACCCCGCTGTAGACCGGCAGTCTACGGGAAATCGAACCATTCGCCCTAACCCGGAAACTTCTTCCTCTAAGGAAACACTCAATCCATCGCAGGAGTTCTCCGCGAATACCATAATGTTCCAGCTTCAATAGCAGACGAGCGAATGGCACCTTATCAAATGCCTTCTCAAAGTCCAGGTACACCACATCTGTAGGCTGACCATCATCGTTCTGTTTGGTCCACAAGTTAAGACATTCCAGCAGATTTGACTCCACTGATCTTCCCGGCATAAATCCGTGTTGTTGGTTAGGAATAACGTTTGACTGCAGTAAAAATGGAGTCATTGCTTTCGTAATAATTTTCTCCATGCATTTGCACAGGGCACAAGTCAAACTAATTGGTCTATAATTTTCAGCATTGTATTTGTTCCCTTTCTTATAAATTGGTATGACTATTGCATTTGACCACCCATCTAGCAGGGTTCCGGTGTTAAAACAATTCTGCATTGCTCTTGTTAAAGGTTGCAACAGTGGCTCAATGCATCTCTGGAGGAAAACCGGTGGGATCTCGTCCGGACCTGGGCTGGAGTCAGTCTTCAGTGCTGTGATAGCCTCCCTCACGTCGTTGTTTGTAAAATTGACAGTTGTCATTGATTGTGGGTTCCGGGTATTTTGCGGTAGTGTAGGCATGTTACCGGTCGCTTCCCTGGTGAAAACACTGCTAAACTGATCAGCGAACGTATCAGCGATTTCCATTGAACTTGTTATCATTTCGTTGGTAACGCTTCTTCTCAGTGAAAAGGCTGCAACATTTGAGTTCAACGATCTTCGTATGTAAGCATAAAATTTTTTGTCCGAACCACTTGCCAGCCCATCTTCATATTTAGTTCTGGCATCTGCTATCATTGTTTTGAGTTTGTTGTTTTGTGTTCTATACAGCACGTAGTTTTCATTAGTTCTCAATTTTGAGTACTTTTCCCACAAATTTCTCTTCCTTCGTATTTCCCTAAAATACTGGACTACTTTTTTAAGAAGAATAGGTAATTTTTACTAGTTTTATTATGTATTGCTTAGAAGTAGTTTTAACATTCGATGGTTATTATGTTGTGACAAGATGTTGGCACAATTTCATAAAACCACGATTTTTCTATTTTTCGCCAAGTGGGTCATGCTTGTTTACTAAAATTTAGTACATAGGAAATGTTCAATCAATTGTGTGAAAGACCGAATGCGGCGTATAAAAAATGTATTTTCCGCTTATTAGTGCGTCAAAACACACAAAGAAAGAAGAAAATCTAACGGCCGGATAGGACACAATATAATATAAAAGCGGCGAAAAATATATTATAACCGATTGCACATGACAGCTAAATAGCTATATCGAATCTAAAATAAAGGAAGGAAACGAAAACAACGCAGACTGTGCTCATTATCGCGTTAAATTGAGAATATCAGGTAGGTAGGTAGCTTCTACTAACACTGTCTAGAGTGGCGTGAAAAAATAGTCTACTACACAGGAACTGACTCTGAAAATGTTTATGATTTCGTTTTAAAAAATATATACACTTGTCATCTTATTTGTTGTTTCCCACACCCTGTATAGTATACATCCAAGTAATTTGTTTCATTTTTGAATAAGTAAACCGACCTGTCAGCTATAGCAGACTTAGAGCTTAATGAAGCGATAAATATTAAAGTGTTGTCGAGATTGCGGACTATGTGGGGTCACCGCATATTCATATATACGCGCCTTCTTATGGGAACGTAAAATTTAATGCCAATTTTGCTTCGCCAACATTATGAGGCCTGCAGCCCCTAGCCGTTCATAAAAAAAAATAAACTGATGCCAACTACATTATATGTATAAATCTCACCTAAGGGAAATTCTGTGGCTGACAATATAACCATGTTACGTTATAATGTTCAACCAAAAAAATATACCTACCTATAATTTCAACAAAACAATTATAAACTTTTTAAAGTACGACATTTATTAATACGAGGGCGGCTAATAAAGACAAATCTTTTTGTGATTTGTTTCATTTTATTTCTCAATCCATCATGGTTAAAGGCCGCGACAACATCAACTTGTATGAGCAAACTTTAATTGATCGACAAGATTGTATCCTATAATTGAAGCACTTCAGTCATGTTATTAAAAGCAAATTTCAAACCAGAAAAAGCCTTTAAATTTATTTGTTTCGTGTGAGCTGGGACACACTGTATACTAATTAGATGCACTTTAAAATTAAATTCAAATAAAATTTACACAACAACGAGCATGTAGAGACAGAAATAATGTCAAGAGCAAGTAAAACCACCCACAAAGAACCCCGCACCAGATATCTATAAAAAAAATTCAAATAGGAAGGTAATTTTCGTTTTTTAAAACTACCATTTTTTTTTTTAATGGAACATATTCCAGCAGCGCCATGTAGTAAAGTAGTAAAAAAAAAATGTCCAACTTTACGATAAAGCTGTCAGTTGCCAGATTGCAACACCAGGGTTGCCAAATCCCGAAATATAAAAGGCAACCCTCGTACCTAGTCAAATTTAAATATGCACGCAGATTGAACAGACGATATAAATTGACAAAGTCCGAATTACCATATCAAATAACACCTTTCTCCCTTTATGCTGTGAAAACATATTATTATGAAAATTAATTTTGTGTATAATAACAAAAAAAAAAAAGTATGAACATAAACGCATTTCTATCGGTAAGCACTGACTAATATTTCGGCTGATCCCATGGTAGAAAATCGGTTGTCGCCCAAAACTTTCCCGACCAGATATAATACAGGGTGGTCCATTTATCTTGAGACAGCCTTATATCTTAAAAACGACACATTTTTCGGAAAAAAACTTCAAATAAAAGTTGTTTGCTATTGTGGGGCAAATGCAGTGGTCGTATCCATTGGCTAGTTTGTCAACCGTTTCAAGGTTATCTCAAGGTCAACTTGTTTTTTCTTAATGGCAACATATATTTTTCATTACCGGATCGGATTCTACATAATAATAATAATAATAATTTGGGTTAATTTCTCTGTTTTTTGTTACTTACTTCAAAAATGAGAAAAAAAAACATTGCCAGAGCTGGAATTCGAACCCAGAACCGTCCGCATGCGAAGCACACAATTCAATTCAATTTCACAAAACATTTATTTCGTTTGTCATGCACATACAATACAGTTACAAAACATATTTATATACAAAATATTTAGAAATCGGCCAGGACACATATCAGTTTAGCTTAGATAGCTCAACAGGATGCTTAAGGGCAGGCATCGATGTTCAGCCCCTTTTTTCAACCAACCGCATTGCCCATGGATACTCATAGGGTCAGGCCAGCTCCGGTAGTCCTTCTCCAGCCATTAGTCCAGGTAATCGCAACGAATCGCACATGAAAATTGGAAAAAATGAACATATTTAGCCGCAGCAGGTTGTTACCAAAGTCGATGCGGGAAAAATGCGCTAAAAACCCGCTCAAAAAGAAAACCGAAAGGCGTCAAATGACGCTGGCTTGATGAGTTAGCGTCCAGTCAGTGGTGTCCGTCAGTATTTTACATGAGTCTTGTGTTTATTATGCGAAGCACACGCTCTCTCAATGTTGCCTAAAACTCTTTATCAAATGATTATTGTATTATATTCTAAATTGAAATTTTAAAAGCAATTTTTTCGAGAATTATGGGAGCAAATATCAAAAGTAACCTATCGCTGTAAACTTTGAAGGTTGTGTCCACATCTATCCCAGGGCTAAAGCGATTTCAACCAAAAAATCCTAGGACTAGCCCAAACTCATATACCAATTAGCTCAATTGTTGACGCGTTTAGGCACTATCGTGGAAGAACAGACACACATACTTATCTGGAAATAGTCTTAATCGTCTCGAGTGACTTCAAAATGGTTATATCCGTCTTTATCTCAGAATTTTTTTAGCGTGTTCACGATATTTTCGGGAAAATAAAATGCAAGAATTAACCTTGGATTTGCTAAATCATCAACTGTATTCTCTGTAATTGGCCCACCCAGATTTTTTTCTGTTTCTTATACTTTATGTTTCGCTGAAGGACAGAGATTGCAGAAAAGATGGCAACTATAATTTGGGTTAATAATGTTAAAGCGTTGTTAGAAAAAGCATATTGACTTAAAGGGAGACTAGTCCAGTCCAGTCTGTAATTTTATAAATGGACCTGAGCCTGCGGTATAGAACCCAATCAAAATCTGTTACGCCTTTGGCAATGTTTTATGTATATCATCAATTCTTTCCTCTTTATACGTCTCTTGTCTCTTCAGTATCATCTGTTACATCATATTTCGTCTCTCTTCCATATTTTCCACCAGTAAAGTGTCATTCAAAACTTCCCACTTCATAATTTATCCGAAAATATGTCGTTTTCACATATATTATACATAATACATTTTCCTGAAGTTTCATGAATGATGTCATCCATACAGATCCGGATTTAACATTATTTAGGAAAATATAACTTCACTGTTGTGTATGTGTGTGTTTTTTTTTTTCAGTTTAGTGTATTTCGAAAACGGCTGGACATAGAGGTATAATGAATTATCTTTCGAATTACAAGTAGAATCCAAAAAAAATCTATTTTATATATATGATCGTATTTAAAATAAGGAAGTTGACACCCACTTCCGGTATAACTGGAAGTACTATATTCTTGAAAACATGTTAGCCGATTTGACCCCATCAACCTGAAGTGCTACACCAGATTTCCATACCTACTGTAATCGGTATGTAGAGAACAGACTCCTTCAATATATTTTTATGTTTTTGCACAACGCATTTATAAATATGTGATAGGTATATCAGTTCAAGTAAAACTTTACACTCAAAATAAAATTTATTTAGTGCATTAGCCTTTTAAAATGTCTAAAAATAGCCACTCATCTCATCTCAAGTGTACCGTGAATAATTTATAAATAGCCGAAAGAAAATTTATTTGAATTTGTTACGAATAGAAAACAACATTGTTTAGAGTTGTTTCATCGTATTTTTTATATAATGTAGTAAATTTTTTGGCACTGGGATTGTGGTTTGTACCCTTTATTATGCTGTTGTGTATTTATGTTATTATAGGTAAGTGCAATATTTTGGCTTGTGACTAACTCGGTTATGAAAATTGGATTGTTACATATTTGTAATATTTTTTTTTAATTACACCGTCCGTCATTGCATAGTTCAAACTGAATTGAGATCGAATCCAATATATCGATACATTTCTTGCATCTCTATTAATGAAAGCAAGTAGATTTCTATAAGAAAGTCACACACCTTTAATGATATTACTTTCATGAAAAAATTGACGATTTCCGATCTATTATAAGAATGTTTCCCTTCAAAGGAGGCTCAACAAAAGTAAACGTTGTACTGCGCTAAATATTTAAATGTATCAACACTCATGGCATATTTTACACTTGTTTTGATTTTGAGAAATCTTTCACGGACTAGAACACCGTTTTCGCTGAAAATTAGAGTGAATAAGAGCTATCACGTTAATTACTTCCGGTATTCCTGGGAATGTCCGGGCAGAAATTCAGAATTTGCCGTCAAGACACCTCTGAAGCTGAATTGTAGGCGAAAGATACTTGAGCATCTTTTAACAAAAAAAAGCAAAAAATTAAAAAATGAGTATTTTCCAATATTAAAGGATTATTACTTTTCTGTATTTAGTTTTCCTGATACTACTCAACTTATTAACTCACTTGATGACTTCATCTGCGTCGGTTCTTACCTAAATTACCGCTCGTTGCAATATACTATTACCATTATCTGTTTCAGTTTCAAGCGCATATGCTTCTGAATTAACAAAAATAGCCACATTTAGACCCATACAATTTAACTACGTACTACATTCGGTATATAAATGTCGGTAGCACATTCTAGGAACAACAAACTAGTATTTGGCCTCCGAAACAAACTATACCAGGTAAAGTTTCCGGAGTCGCATATAATAATATAGCATATTAAACAAAAATAAAGCGAAACATCGCCAAAAAGGAAATTAAACTTTTCGCAAAGTTGTGAGCAATAATATGTATACAGATATAACACAACAGTACAATTTGTTTGAAAACTAATTAATATTACTACACATACTAATGTTTACAAGTAGAAACAAACTCAATTTACTTGGATCTTTACAGAAATTAGCTATTTTGGTATTCCCAATTTTTTGAAACCAGCTGGTGCCATTTCGGAAAAAAGCTCTCAACTAACTATTGGTATTAAATAAGTTTTAGATTTTCTGATTTTCTTTTGTATTGTATTCGTATGTGAAGTGAATATTTTAATATCAATTTTAATTTAGAAATATATATTAATAAAATGCAAAAAATGTTTCTGTTTGATTGTTTTTAAAAACAGGGTGATTCAAATTCGTACCCAACCCAACTCTACCCTATACTTAGTGGTGTTACTATACTACGCAGGGCAAAGGTTACAATGGGCCATTTACTAATACAATAATGGTACGTTAACTTTTGCTACGGTCGTAACAAATTTTACTACATAACTATGTATTTTTGGTACGACCGTAGCAAAAGTTAACATACGATTACTATAATAGTAGATGGTTACTAATACAATAATACTACGTTCCTAACAAATTCTATTATAATAGTTGTATGTTTAAATTTGGCAAAGATACATATTTCTGAGACCAACAAAATATCATCGACAAACTTTCGTTTTTAAGATTTTTGAGGAAAACGTTTTTATTTAATTTATTCAACAAATTATCAAAAGCACATGTATCAGAACTAGATTTTTTTCAGTTGTTTAGCTTTCAAAAATCATCGAAATTTACTCCATTAAATAACTTCCTTATTATGCAAATACTAAAAGAACTTTGAATAGATAAGGCCAATAGGACAGTCACGTACTTAGAAATTTTTTAGGGGGGCTAGTTCAGGACATATCATCGACAAACTTTCGTTTTTAAGATTTTTGAGGAAAACGTTTTTATTTAATTTATTCAACAAATTATCAAAAGCACATGTATCAGAACTAGATTTTTTTCAGTTGTTTAGCTTTCAAAAATCATCGAAATTTACTCCATTAAATAACTTCCTTATTATGCAAATACTAAAAGAACTTTGAATAGATAAGGCCAATAGGACAGTCACGTACTTAGAAATTTTTTAGGGGGGCTAGTTCAGGACATATGATATAAACTTAGGTTTTTTAAATGGAACACCCAGTATACTTTAGGCTATTGTGATTCCTTTTTTAATTGTCTTTCACCCAATATAACATATCATGCATTTCTTCTCCTAGTGGTCGATTCTGATATTGTTTTATGGACCTTTTTCGTTGAGTTCGTACCTCGATACATCACTATCCAAGAAAGTTTTAAAGATCATGGGTTTTTGAAAGCGAACAGGCTTCAAATTAAGTGAAAAACGGCCGACAAGCTGATGGCTACTGTTTTTTGCAAACCAGGTTGAATCAAGTGTATTATGTGTCGTAATTGTATCTGTTGTTAACTTTTGAATGATCGTATTAAAACAAATTGGCACAAATAAAGTTAATTTTTCTTATTTAATAATTTAATGTACATCACACTGCTATTCATTTATATTTCTATAAAAGACGCTATGGATTGGCAGAACTTCAAACGCAGATTACCTCTTAGAATTTTCGATGCAAACTCTTTGAAAGGCGTTCATTATCTTTTAATACGTCAAAATTCCATATTTATGCTATAGAGAATACGGAGTATATATAGGGGATAGTAAAGCACGTTTCGCCACTGTTTTTGTTAATAATTAAGCTCTTCATTTGTTTTCACATTTAATTAACTGTTAGTAATTAAAATATGGCAATCTACAAGATCAGAAGCGCACTCGGTTCATTATATTATATTGCTGACATCGATGTTTAAGAGTTTATTAAAAATATACTTAGTTATACTATAAGGGATGTTCTTTGATATAGGTAAGTACGATACATCAAATAAATTAAGTTTGTATATTGGGTAAAGTATGTTAATTATAAGCTAAAAGCTTTTTGATGAAAATCAGTGTTCTTTCATTGAATATACCTTTCTATTTAAAATTAGCATAGGGGGAATCATCGGTTATCAGTGGCGTATTATATATCAAAATAAGCATTAAAAAAACAGTAAACTTATATATATTATTGGAGTCAGGGGGACAAACTATTAAAAAAATGGAAATCAAAAGAGATGTCCTATACGGCAAAGGAATCAGAAGACGAATAAAAGATTTATAGACATTTTAGTATGTTTTTTACACTTTACTTTAACTTAAATTTGTAAATTATTGAAAACATGTCTTATTTAATTTCTTAAATTAATTTTTGTAACATATTTTGTTATTGTTAAACTTAAGGGAAAAATAGTCTGCAAATTTCCAATTTCGTTTGTATGTTATAGGCGAAAACGCATAAATTGCACTTGAACGTACCCCCATCGAGTTTCACATATACACACGAGTTGTTAGTTTTCTATTGGTCCACATATCGTAAATATTACGGGAAAAGTTATAAGTGGAAACGAGATCAGCAAATTTTTACCTTGGCGAGGAAAAAATAGCTATAGCTACACGTTCCGAGAGTAAATCATGATTTATAGACGTTTTCCGTGGTTAGGTCGGCATTTATAGTAAAGTATCTACGCGTTTCTCGAGATGTAGGATTTAACAACATGAATTATATTTAAAGCTGTAAAACTTTCGATATTTGCACAAGTTTTTCTTTTATTGATTAAGTTATGTAAACTTTACCAACCACACCTTATGTTATGTGTGTCAAAATGGATACGAGTGGCTAAATGGAAATGTAACTACATCTGGAAGAATAATTTTCAAACCTTGCCTTAATACCTTACAGAGTTGCCAAGTTGTTGTGTCACCCCAAAACTTTCCCAAAGGTTAAACTATCGATATCGAATAAAATATGATATCATTTGGGAAACGATATGTGTTCATCAAAGATTTAAAATCTATAAAATAAATTATTATTTATAATATTATAATTATAAAAATAATAATAACATTCTGAACTAACCCCCACTACCTACCTAAACTAATATTATTATAAACACTTGTTTATTTTTAATAAATTATTTAAGTAATTCTTTTTTCTGTTTTGCAGAACAGAAAGCATCCAATCCCCAAATAATCAATACCAAATTTACAAAATATTATTTTTTAAAAAGAAACTTGTTTATTAAGAACATCTAAACATATACTAGGGTTTGGATGTTGCGCAGGTTATTAATATCCAAACTGAAACAATTTTTTTCTGATAACAATATATTTTATAATTTTCTGCAAAACTCACTTTGGGGATTGGATGCTTTTTGCAAAGCTGGGTCCAAACGTGAATGTTGATGGAAGTTATATTTTGTATAAAAATTATTTCATTACGAATAGACTACAGTTGTCACAAATTTAACTGACCAAACCTCATATCTCGTACGGATTCAGATCATTAGCATACGCCAGTCAATAAATCCAGTATGTATTATGTTTTTTTAGTCAATCCAGTATATTTGTTATATGAATATTCTGGCTGATGAATAGATCCAACATAAACACTCCAAAACAACTGTCTGTACATTAATTTATGCATACACACAAATTTTAATTAAAACTGAACCACATATGGTTTTTCTATTTTATTTACTTTTTTTTTAACTAGAAGTAAATTAATTTCAACCTCAACTCAATCAAACTGTTTGAATCATCCTATTTATAAATAATACATCAAAACATATGCAAATTTAGATTCATTTATTTTGCACTCGCCAAAACTAATTCCGCTTAACAAAGATGAATGGTTTTTCTATTTTATTTAGCTCGTACACAAAACCGAATTTACTTGGGTACATCGGTTACAGCTGTTGTTGAATATTCTGCAAAATGACGTTCCTTGAGGTGATTTTTTAATCTTAGGAAGAGAAAAAAAAACCTGAATTGTAGAATGGTTTGATATGTATATTATTGAATAAATAATACAAACATTTACAGAATTTTAGATACTGGTCAAATGAAAATCCTCGTGAAATCTTTACACAGAACCTCCATGATCCAAAAGTTGTTGTGTGGCAAGTCAATGGACAGAAATTTCTATTCCCAATTCCTTGGCAAGATCTTATGCTTTTTTAAATATCTCAGCAGTAACTAGGTCGACGTCTTCGCGGTTTTTCTTCAGTACATTAAGGATTACGGTAATATGTTCTTGGAACTTCATCAAATCCATACTTTTTGCTTGCAGAGCATTAACTACCGGCTCCAGTAAAGCAGAGTATTTTGCTATTGTAGGATTTGGTAACGGCTGAATGCAACTGGTAGGCAGATTTTCGTGTGGAGTAGTTTCCTTCTGTAGATAGCCTTTCAATTGCTCTCTCAGGGAAACTTTGTGCAAATAATCGAATGCTTTTGTATTTTTCAAACCATCTTGTTTCGCACAGTCGTGAAAGACTATAGGAGCAGAAGTCCTCCGAGTGGTGGATTCCCTAAAAAAGCTTATAATATCCTTCGCAACTTTCAAAAAGTATCTTTACGTTTTAAATACATAAGTTGAAGCAAAAAATCTTCCCCCTTTTATGCCCTTTACAACCTTTTTGTTTCCTAAACTACTTGTTGATATTTCCTCTGACATTTCTATTTCATACCACCTCTCCATAAATCAACAGGAGGGTAGATAACATAGGAGTTTTAGGTGAAACTCAAGCCCAGATATATATGCAAGTAGGAAAGCACAATTAAGTACTTCCATGTCGGAGAGACAAATTTGAGAGACCTCGATAAACTACGTTGGTGGACCAGGTGTGTATATTTAGCCTTGCATGAATTATAATAGGTATAAGCCATCAAATAAACGAGTGCTATATATGGAAGGACTTTATTGAAGTTTTCCATATAGTTGGTGATGTTACTTACTTCGTGACAAAGAGCTAGAGAATGCGAAAGGAATATATGATGTTGCCAAGCGTATTTGTCTTCGTGCTTGTCAGATACATTGATATCTTCAGTATTAGCTTCCTGAATTCTAAGGATATTTAAACAGTGCAATTTTAAGCACATAATATGCTCCTATATCCTCTTAACAAGTTTTCTGATTGGTTGTTCAAACAATGCTGCCATCGTGTACGCTGTAGATGCGTGGCAGCAGATAATAGAGCAATCATATTAATATATTGCGACTCTGGGCGTCTAAACTTCATAGAAACGTTGTTCACTATTAGTTTTTTAATAAAGAATATAATACTCGCCATAAATCAATATATTTTTCATAGCAGTAAAACTTGTGACCTTTGCGTATGAGAGTGAGTAATCGCTCCTCTTTGATTTCGCAATGACCTTGGACTTGGTGGACAGAACCAGCTCAAGCCATTGTATTGTGATTTTATGTTTTAAAGAGGACAACATGTATATATTTAATTACAAACACAACTAAAAGAATGAAATAATAATGCATTTGATCATCTGTTCTGTTTTTTAAACAGAAACAACACCGGCGGCGTGTGGTTTTTTTTTTTGAAAGCATAATTAATCTCACAGCGGCAGTGACTTGTCATCAACAGACCATTTTCTTTTAATAAATATGTGCAACGTACTGCGAAAATTCAACAAACAGACCTCGTATAGCAGTTTTCACAATAATTCGTTGACTTACTCTTGGTCGCATAACCCCATAAACATCGGCAACCTGTATATAGTTCCGGGTGGTAAAATTTCTTTATTAGTCGGTCTATTAGATGATATTATTGCATTTTTATTTTATTAGGTATTTGTTAAAAATTATTGAGTGAAAACCCAGTCAACGAATTATTGTGAAAGCTGCTATACCCAACTAAATGCCTGGGTGAAATTACGTATCTTTTTCTTGTGAAAACCAATGAGGAATGAATTTATTATTTTGAGCCTATTATTATAATTAAAATAGTGATTAAAGCAACAAGACAATGTGATAATGGAACACACAAAAAATCTGATTGTCATAATTAAAGGAATAAAATACACTCAGTTCCATAAAAAGTGACGCACCTAACTTTGGGTGCAACTTTAGAGCTTTGCAATTTCTGAACACATTGAGTGGTTTGCGCAATTTGTGTTCTGATTTGTAGCTTATTACTTTCATTATTAAAACCAGTGTCGTGAGTAGTTTTTTCAGATTTTTCAAAGGAGAAAAGTGGAAACAGTTATTGGATGTTTTTTTTTTACAAAAAGGTGATGATTTTAATACTTTTTGTGTTATTAAAAACGTAGCCACCAAGCCTTTTTAAGCCTAAAACTTATACGCCTTTATCTGGCAAAATAGAACTTGTCCCATTTTTAAAATTTAAAAAGAGCCGCGTAGATGGTACCTGGTTTAGTCTAAGCATCATATATTTCCATCCAAATAGTAGATTTTTCTTCTTCTTTATTTGTAATAGTAAACAATCGTTGAATGTTATTCTTTTTGAGTCTGTGTTCCAAATTTTTTCGCTTTAAATATGCAATTAAAGTGGAATATTTGGATATCTCAATGGAACAAAATATGGCAACAGGAGTTTTTCACAAATCTTCAATCCGCTTCGCTCGACTCAGACAATAAGACGGAAAGACAAACAATTGTTTTCGATCGGTAAAATGTGCTTATTTATACCATTCTTGAATATATTATACTGTTGGCAAACACTTCGATTTTTTTTAATTCTGCAAAACTACAAAACAGGGAAAGCCCCGTGGTTGAAAAATTGAATTGCCTGCTTATGTCAAAAATAGGTGCTCAAATATCAATTAGTGTAAAGAAGAAGCATAAATACTCGTATATTCCTAATTATCAATGAAACCCATATGTGTGGAATTAATTTTAATCTATTTTTGAGTGGATTTAAAACCGAAAAACCCATTCCCCGTTCCACCATAACTAATAAAGTTATCCAATTACCATTACACTTGCTCATTATGAGCTTAAGCTGCGGGAAACTCCTATATATAAACTCTCACATACATACAAAATAAATTGTTATATACCTGCACGTAGGACAGAGACTGCAATGGTCGTTGTGCTTTACTTCCTTCTCTCAAAAAGGCACCATAGACATTTCATAGAAAAGGGTCAAAAATTCAAAAACAAACTTGATATAACCTTCGTTTTAAAACATTCCAAAACTGTCTGCATTCTATGCACGCGAATTCTAGAGTTACTATCAGAAGAACTGTAGCCTTAGGAAATGCTTGCTAAATTGAGGTTGACTACATCTTGTTGGGAGATAGATGGTGAATGTGGAATTGGTGATATCAAGTCAGCAAATACACAATGAGAAAACTGTTGTCACAAGTCAATTTGTTTCATTTTACATAATTTAGAACTATAAATAAAAGGATATTTGTGTAAGTTTTTTGGTGTTACTGCTGGTTTTCCCGGGGGACACACTGTACTAAGCAGACGTGGGAACTGACACCTCAATAAGGGACGTAATTTTTATTTTAGACCTAAATAAGCATATTTTAAAAAAAATCTGTCTGTCATTCTATCGGTCCGTATATACACGATAACTAAAAAACTGCTCAACGGATGTTAACGAAATTTGGTACGAAAATCGTATCGTAAGTACATGGCCATGACCTGATTAGATTTTGAGACTCATGAGGCGTAGGTGAAGGGTATACAAAAGGGTCAAAACTTACAAGAATCATATTTGCTAGACTAAATGGAAAAACTATTTTCTTTGTGAAATGGGCTTGTTTAACAAAACAAGACTTAAAATCCGAGAGTTTGTCTGTCAACCACTATACTTTCACCAGACGGCCGTTTCGGCGATCCACGACTCATCAGTGGTGATCGGTCAGTAGTTGACAGCCAAACTCTCGTAAATAATGTGGTATATACTCCACACGGTACAGAGATGTAAAAGGATGTGTTTGGCGACATCTAGTTTTATCGTTGGTAGTACGCCGAGTGAACAACAGTTCCTATATCGGCTGCCTGGGAGGTCTCTGACCCCATAAAGCAACTACCAACACATAGACGCGCCGATACTCCCTTAAGCGGGATCGCATATATTTGAAATGGGCTTGTTTAACAAAACAAGACTTACATCTATTTTCTTTGTTCCAATAGACCTTGCCATAAAAAAGACGATGATGTACAATTAATGTATACAGAGTGTCGTAATTAATTAAAAAAATGATCAAAATCTCTGAATATGTAGATACAATTAAAGCCCTATCGCAAAATGTAACATTAAGATCGAAAGAAATCCGACATAATATTAATGTGAACTCTTACTATAATCAGCTGAGAAGCGATGGTTGTGCGCATGCCCAGAGATGTTCTTCTCGGAGAAATCTGACCGTAAACGATGCGTAGAAACTCACTTTTTCGCCCATAATTTGCCACTTTTAATATAAACAGCGCATTTACATTGCAGGTCCAAATTAGAGGTAAGTGATTGAAAGTTATACACATATTTTCCGTTTTAAATTAAACTACTACCGTAAATTTTATAAACAAAGTTCTCCAGAGATTATTAATTACATAACCTCTCATATAAATTATAGGTTTTAGTAATGTTTGGTTAAAACACGCTCGGAAATTCCAACGATGATAGTTTATGTTATTCTTTATTAGTATTAATGGGTCTACAACTCCATAAGCTAGTATTTATACACAGGATATGTACCTATTTTTCAGGCATAAAAGAACTAATGGTGTATAGGGTAACATATTTTTCGCTTACCTTGTTTTTCACTCTTTTATTCCAAGCAATGAAAAGCCCTTTTATTACCTACCATTTGCATCGAGTACTTTTCACATATTCAGTTGAAAAATATACAATTATATGGATACAATTTTTTTTTTTCACTTTTAGAAAATAAAACTATACATACGAGGAAAGTTAATAGGCAGTGTGTTTTTTAGCTCTGAAATCTTTTTTTTAATCTACTACAAAACCTAGCCTAATTGACACTCCAAGTATGATTGTTTTTTAAGTGTTAGCCAGGGAAGTAGTTGTATTTTAAAGTACTTTTTATATAAAATTCAATATTTCGTAAAACATGCGTCCGAAACAGCATTGGGTGTTAAAGTTTTTTGAAAATAACGTCAAACATCTCTTTACCGATTTCTTTGAAATTTGGCAGTGTTGTTGCTGGAATTAGGGAGCTATATACTATACAGGGTAGTTCACAAACGCGCAGCAGACCAACATTTTTAGGTTGTACATCTCATAAATGCCAAAAAGTTTTGTAAAGGCTTTTTTTGGCTTTATGGCTTTTAGATCTTGGGATATCTTCCGCCCATACACTAATGGGCCACCCTGTATATGCTAGTATAGTGTGCGGGAGGTAAAAAGGGGCTAATATTAATAAATTCGAGACCACATTTTATCTAAATCTGAAAGGAATTGATAGAAGCTTATGTAAACGGAAATCTCCTCCCTCCATTATGATTATAACTGAGCCACTGTGTATGAAAATAGCTGGTACGTATATCCACGTTGGTTAAATTGAATTCTATTAACCGGATCTTTTATGCGCATATATAAAAGTAATTATTCCGATAAAGCCGCAGAAAATATTAACGATAAAATGGAGTAACCAACAGAATTTCACAGCATAGAATTTTCTCGGAAATAAAAATGTTAATTAAAACTATAACCATATAATCGTTTTTTTTTTAATTCTAATTTAGCAATGGGTAGGTGTTTATCAGATATCCGATGTGCAGAAATTTATATCGTAAGTATGCGCCTATGAAAAATCAACAGACATAATATTCTGTCTCCCATGAACAATATCTATAAATTAAATTGAGGCGACGACGGTTGAACTAAATTTGAAACATACCTTTCAATATACAGTATGTTGCGTCGAAAGTTATGCATATATCTTTAACCCCCTAGCGGGGAACAATTACACATGGTTTTGGGCACCCCGGTGTATTTAACGAGTTTTTTTACATCTTACACAGAAAAAAATCTTACTGTAATATCAATATTAGCGATATGTTTGATTGCCTCTATTTTGGTTTAATGACAGTAATACTTAATTCATTAGATTACAATTCGGCCAACATTAAATATATACTTAATCCGACATTCCAGGTATTATTGAAATTCAATTTCATATATGTTAGGCACAAACAGATATATTTTTTCTTTCAATGATTACAGTAATAATTGGCAACTAATATTGCAATTGTATTATTTCAAATATTGTTATATTACGATAAGCAAGAAAAAGCATTGGAAGAATATTATTTCTCTACTCGGATTATTAGATATATATCATTGAATTAACAAAATCAAATTTTACTCGCTATCATATTCTACTATTTATATAAACTAAATAATATTAAGTCAATACTTCTTATTGTTGGGACAACCTTAACTTATTATTGGGCCGGGCTAAATTCATCGATATATCGAAACACAAAACGTCGAGTATCCAACATTTTGCACTCATGCGTATATCGAATTTAAGTATATAAATTAAATAAAAACTGGATTTTCGTACTACCTACCCCACTTCGTAAATGTTAGTTTTTGACTTAAAAAAAAAAAATGCTTTCATACGCCGATATCATAATAAAACGAATTCAAAACATTGATATAAAAACGTAGATTTCGGGCTGATGTATCGGGAAATTTCAGAACTCCCTAGTCACTAGCAAAACTTAAAACAATAGGTTATGTTACATTTATATATTTATTCTATTTGTGTGTCGGTAGCGAGTGTCTATATAGTTAAGTTCTATAATCTGCAATATATATTATGGAAGACTTCTTAAACGCCTCAGAATTGGACAAACTAATTCCAATATTCTCCGGTAAGTTTTAAGTATATCTAATCATAAGTTTTTTACTATAAATTATTTTGTGTAAGCTTTTCGAACAATACTATTAAAGATCGGTCTAGCCAACAAATGATTTAAGAGGTACCTATAATGCATAATAAAAACGTTTTAACAAAACTATTCAGGGTGTTCCATTCAAAAGTTATGAATATGAAGCTTTTTATTTCACATTAACCAGTATAGCATGGCAGCATGGAATACATTTTTGCAACCTCAGATAACCTCAAAATTCAAAATATCCTGTTTTAACACGATGTAGGTATACAGTATACAAAGTACCGAGTGGGAGTGGGACACTATGAAGATATGGTAAAAAAGCACAAATACGATATTTGGTTTAATATTTTGTTAGTCGTACATGTTCAATGTTCATGTATTAGAATGACATACATCTTTTAATGTATTGTTTATTTTTTGTACTGTGATTATAGAGTAATATTTTTTTATTACAATACAATGTATTATAGAATTAATAAAACTGTTTTTGAATAAAAACTTTCTTTTATTTCATACAATTAGTTAACGTTTTATTAAATTAAGTAATTAATTTCTCTCCAGGATTATATATAAAATTGATTTAAAATGACAAAACAATTATTTCAATACCAAAATATATTCTGTCTATAATTTCTGTATTCCCCTTAAAAAGCAATAAATGTTCTATCAACGATAGTGACACTTAGTCCAATCAATACTCTTTATTTAATTTCAATATATTCTTATAATTGAGGCATTTGATTGGAAGTCAATTAATTCTTATACTTAAAGCAATAAAGTCATATATTTCGCAATTAATCATATAAGTATAATTGAAAGAAATGTAGCTTTGATTGTGGAATACGGAATATATGCTATCATTGATTGAATGTGCATATGGTTCATGATATGATAGATTTTTCTCTGTGTACAGAGTACAAAGAATTTGAAGATCACGATGCATTCTAAAATACCTTTCTCTGAAATTCTTGAGATTGTTGGATTCATTATTAAAACAATATTCAGTACGATGCTCGTTGGCATATTCATCAGGTACCTACCAGACGAAATACCATTGAAACTTTGTACGTTCGAGTTTGAGCGATACGATAATTTAAATGGATTTCTTAATAAATTGTTTTAAAAATCGTAACAAAAATTGCAGGAAAAAATTACGAGAAAAAGGGCAAGGATAAGGGAAAAAGCCTTGATTTACATTTTTCCAAAAGTTTCTTGGGAACACGTTGATGCTTAGTAATTTAAATTAACTGCACAAAACAACATTGTTTTTATTATCATCGCCAAACAAGTTGGAGATATAGATGTCCCTCTTCACAATGGCACAAAATATTCTCAGTACATTACCTGCTTAATTATTACACAATATGAAAAGCAATTACCTCTAGAAAAGAAAAGAGATTCTTTATAATTCCGGTAATAGTATATCAATCTCTCGACTGATGTGTCGAAAACAGACACTAACTATTTTGGTAAATCTATACAGCGGCCTTTCTTAGAAAAACAGGGAAAAAGAAGCTTCTAACAATAACAAAATATGATATGAATTTTTTTTGACTCACACTGTATATTATCCACTACTTAATTACAATATAATGACGCTAATGTCTAGGGGATATTAACATTTTTAGACTATTTTAGATGATAACAAAAAGCTTTTTCGTTTGTTTTTGTCTACAAGTGTCATTAGCGTTGACACAAAAGAATTCATACAAAACATTTTTATTTTTGTTGGAGGTAATGTTTCGTAAAGTAATTTATGGAAACTCATAATAGAGGAAAAAAAATCGGTTGTGTCGCCCCAAAACTTTCCCAACAAGATATAATATAATCAAAAACATATGACTTGCGTAACGAAACAGATTTTTGATAATTATTGTTGTTATACATTATTTTCATTATTTCCAATAAACTAACGTAACAAACTAACTACTTTATTCAAAAATTAGAAAAAAAATTGCCAGAACCAGAACCTTCCGCAAGCGCACGCCAAAATCCCTTTATCAAGTTACTGTTTTTGGCGTCATTGATAGAGCGGGCGTTTCGCATGCGGAAGGTTCTGGGTTCGAATCCCAGGACTGGCAATAATTTTTTTTATTTATAATTTTTGAATAAAGTAGTTTGTTACGTTAGTTTATTGGAAATAATGAAAATAAGCCTATAATAATAATAATAATTATTATTAAAATTCTGTTTCGTTATGCAGGTCATATATTTTGGATTGTATTATAATCTTGTCTGAATATAGGCACAGCATTAATAAGTACAGCATTCCGACTCCACGTTGGCACTTCGAAATAAACTGTGACGTATACCGCCGCCATTTTGGGTTACAAGTCAGGTCCTGACTAAGAATAATTATAGTTTTCGGTTTCTAACCACAGTACTGTATTTTCATTTTTGTAAAAATAATTTAAGTACATAATAATATTGCTGTCAATTTCAGAAATATTTGTGGTGTGTCATAGTGATTGAAAACAGCCTTGAGTGGTGGTATCAGTTAAATGTTGACATGATTGGGTGATTTTTAATAATAATAATAATAAACGCAACAATAATACAGACTTTATTAGTAAAAAAGACATTTTTATAAAAGATAAAGCAGTGCTTCCTACCTTAACCTAAACTTATCTTATATTTTAGCTTAAACCTATCTGAAAATAGTTTTACATCGCTGGCCAAATTAACTAGGTAGCTTATGTTTACAAATTAATTTGTTCAATTACGTGTCGACAGCGCTCTTAAACGAAAACCCCTGTAAACTTTTTATATTCTCCAGTAGAGCGTTGTAATATTTTGAAACCGTATAGGAAAATGACCGCTCAAAGATTGATGTTGAGTCTAGCGGTGGCGTAATGACAGTTTTATGAGGAATATTCACATTATACACCGATCCCCGGAACTTCAATCTTTCATATAAGTATTCCGCCTATTTCCATCTGATGATTTTTATTAGTCAAAATTAGTGAATGAAAATCCGATGTTGTTTCGTTCTTAACCAGCCGATTTCCTTAATCTTATTGCTAGCCTCTTTCACCCCTACGAATTCCACATACGAGCCGTGTGCCTGAATTCTGCATCAACTGAATCCTGTTCTCAGCAATTTTAGTCAAACAAGGGCCATATATATATTGTCAATAATATAACCCCTAGCTGATTGCGTTATCATGCTATCTCGCCACGAGACAACTTGTGTTTATATTTTACTTTCATTTAGTTTAAAAACATATTAGATACTGCCATTTCGTAATATGAATTTTACGGTTATACAAATAGTTGTTATAGACGTAAAATTATCTAGTATTCATCTTTATTTTTACTTATTACTCACCTAACAGGATCTGTGGGGAATCGAAAATAATGTTTAGAGCAAGGGTACCGCTTATTGGGACAACATTTTGCAGCACACACATGTCCTCCCTGATTGTTCATTGTATTAATCATAAGATACGTTAATAAAAATAAAATCCTTTTAATTCTCACGAACACTATACCAAAAACGCAAAACACAGAATTAGATTTAAACACAATATTTATTTATCTCGTACACGCCGACAATGAACTATATGTTGAACCCAGGAGTGAACGGTATTTATCTACGTCTATGTGATTATTGTGACGTTGTAACCCATAATGACGGCATGCGCGACGAAATGCGCAAGACGGCTCGCAAGCGGAAAGTCAGAATACTGTATTATTTATTATACTGTGATATAGGATAATTAATTATAGAAATTTTTCACTTTTTTGTCTAGGAATTTACATTTTCGCGTACTATTTTCCATTGAGAGTTACATTAAAATTGAAATAAAAGATTTCCACATGTCCTTTATACTGTTGTTTAAATTTATTGCGTGAAGAACTTTATTCCAATGTCCATATAGAACTACCGAGGCGTTAAGTTCCTTGTCACTCTATTCTAGATTGTATTGTCTCTATATTTTTCTCCAATCGCAAATAAATCGTGGAGTTGAAGCGATATTTCACTGTTAGAGTAGAAACAAAAATAGAAAAATAAATAATACCAATCGAACTTTAACCAATAAATTATGTAAAAAAAAACCTTTGCCCAAATTCAATAGCTACAGCAAAGGGGTTGTTTTTTCATATAATCAATTCATCTTTTTGTTGGATTCTGGATAAATTCTGCGCCAAATTATACTAGCTAAGTTTCGTTGATGATCTTGTCCATATTCTTCAGAGCAACCAAACCAAAACCGTGATCTCCACAAATTGTTTTTGATACTTTACAGTAGTGTTGTTTTTTTTTCTCTTTTTTTTTTTTTTCATATCCCCTTCGTGCATTTGTGAAAATTGGATTGCTGTATTATTATATTAAACTCTCATCATCAACCGCAAATATCAAAAGCCATTTGATATTTTTAATAAAATAGTGTGTGGCGTATTTATTTATTGGTTTTATTGCATTTAATACTTTGAATTTAGCACCATTCTTATAGATTGATATTTACATACCTACAGTGTTTATACATAGCAGAGTGGATGGATTGTTACAAGGTTCGTAAATGGTGGTGCAGCAAATTGCCATTTGGAAAATCCATTTTACATTATAATAGGAGTACCGATTATAATGCTGTTACTTTCTGCAATATTCATCGTATTTTAGGGACAATTTGTCGAGTGAAATTGGTATAGCATCAATACATACTATATGCCATATATTAAAATCATTTTGTACGTAACTATTGTGGGAAATATTGAATACAACAGATATCATAATAGACACCACTGAAATTCGGGAACACAAGTTGGAAATTGTAACTTTAAGAAAATTCAATGTGGTGTAGAAGCATTTTGATAGTCATTTTGAAGTAATCCATAATCAGGGATCTGGGAGAACACAAAATACTTGCATGAAAGTATGTTTGACTAAACTCAGGTTAATTTACTTCAAATGCAAAATACAATAGTATAATATTGTTTTATAAGCTGAAAACCTGAGACTTTGCTTGCGGAGCCTGTCGTTTGACACAGCAAGTACAGACGAAGAAAATAAAGTGTTTTTCGCCAAACAAAACATATTTCTTCTAAATTTTTAGTTAGTTTCGACAATGTTTTTTAATGCCAAGGCTTTAAAAATACTTTATTGTCGTATAAACAGAATAACAAAATACTTTTACGCCTAAACTCTAAGGCATATATCCTTGTTTAACGTTGTGATTTTGAGCACTTTATTTACTACTGCCATTTGAAGAAAAAATAATTAATACCAAAAAAAGGAACCCATATAGGTACAACAATTTTAAGATATTTTTATTTAAAAATTCTCATTACTTCAACAACAAATTTAAAGAAATATATAATTTTTCTTTTGATGTTGGGTTTCCAATTTCTTTTTGTTTTTTAAAACATATTCGTAAAAAAAACGTTCTTGGGCTTTCCATATTTTTGTTTTGACTGGTTTTCGTTTATCTCTCAACCTCAACCGAAAAAATACTTTCCTGGTGGCGTATGATTGGCCGGCTGAACAGTCCATAGTCAGACTCAAGTTGCTTGTGGTTAAAAAAAAGTTCACAAACTAGAGAAAACAATACTTATAAGTTTCTTGGAGTAATTGTAGACCCAAAATTGACATGGAAAGATCAGATCGATTGCCTTGCCAAAAAATAGTCCAGTGTGGTTTATCTCTTGCGAAAACTATCGACTAGATGTTCACAAGAAGTCTTGCGTTGCGCATATATGGGAGACTTTCAGGGCCTGATTAATTATAGCGTTCTGTTTTAGGGCAAGGCACCGCAATGGCAAATTATCTTTAAAATTCAAAAGGCGGCTGTACGCGTAATGGTTAAGGCTGGATATAGAGAGCCATGCAAACCCTTCTTTAAAAAATTAAATATTCTAACAGTTCCTGCTCTGTATATTTGGCAGTGCATTTTTTATATTAGGGAAAATCTCAATACTTTAATAAGTCATGAAGATCTACACTGTTATGAAACGCGGCATAAGAAAAACCTGTGTCTGCCCCGGCACAGAATAGCTTTGACAGATCGACAATTTCAGGTTATGGCCGTTAGGTTCTATAATCACCTTCCTCGTCAGATAAAAGATATTGCGAACAACAATAAATTTAAAGTTGAAGTGAAAAAACAACTTCTTGAGATTGTCCCATATGACTATGCTGACTATCTCACCTACAAATTTTGAGTGAATTTTGTACACTCTAGTTCTTTGTTAATCTTAATTTATATTATAGTCTGTTGAGTGTTGTTGTAATATTTGAATTGTGCCCCTTTAGACTATTTATTGATGTTTTAAGTGATTTTTATGTACTTTGTTTTACTGTTTTGTATTTGGACTATTTACACACATATTTGTTGTTTGAGTATTTTGTTTGTTTATATTGTATTTTTATTTATGTACATACTCAATGTGACGATGCCAATAACTATTGTTATATAGGCAAATAAAGCATTATTATTATTAACCGAAAAAATACTTTTCTGGCGGCGTATGATTGGCCGGCTGAACAGTCCATAGTCAGACTGAAGTTGCTTGTGGTTAAAAAAAAAGTTCACAAACTGAACAAGAAGTAAAACCTACATTAAGTCCTATTGCCTATAGCAAAATCCGTACAAACTGTACATAGATTATGAGTCTTAAATTATTCAGGGAAATTTTGGAAAGGGTTGTTTTTAAAACGTCATGCATGGCAAATATCAAATTAAAGTACAAAATAGGCTAGTTCTAGGATGAACCCATTAGTTGTTGGTTGAAATCGCTTTAGCCCTGTGATAGGGGATTTTCATATAGCAGTAGGGGTCGAGTAATATATTATTTACAGCGAAGGGTTACTTTTGATATTTGCCTCCATACACAATAAAAAAAAATCGCGTAGAATTTTACACGGAAAGTGGTCTATATAAGTCCACACCATTTCGTGTATATTCTACCCTAACATTTGTGGTAACTACCGTTTACAATTGACACAAACCTGTGTTATACATAACACACCATATTGTGTAAATTTTACACCAATTCGTGTTAAAAATACACAGAGCAGTGTAATCTAATTTATTTCTCCGTGTTAAATTTACACAAAACAGTGTTAAATAGAGTACACTGAGAGGTGTAATATATTTATCTACACTAGGTATTAAGTATAGAGAGAAAGAAACAACTATTGGATTTTTTTTAGACTTGTTTATTATATTCAAAAACACATAAAATATCTGAGTCATATTACAAAGCAACTTATACAAAATATCAAAAATATACAAAATTGCAACAGTACAACTGAAACATTTCTAATTAAAAAACAACAAACTACTTACGTAACGTTTCGTATACATTTAAGAATAGTATATAAATAAAAACATATTTTGGAACTAGATACAACATGGCATTTTTAGTTAAATCCATAGTAACATTATAGGGTTCTTTGCACTTTAAACACTTATTGAATCACGTTTCTCAGTCTCTAATCAGTTTTACGTATTTTCTCACAAAATTTAATTGATTTACAACTTAATATATCACTCATTTTTATTTGTTTTATAAGACGTTTTAAGTTTTAACCCTCTACGAGACTCAGTACTTAATTCTGTACATGGACGAATCAAAAACAATCTGGAACTGCGTCGGTGACGCCAGACAAACGACACGCGCATGCGCCAACTTGGACCTATCATATTATACACTACAGGGTGTATAATCGTTCATTGTGCAGTGTAAATTTAAATATTTTTAGTGTACAAGTAATGGGAGTGGTGTATAAAATATCACAGTGTCTGAGAAAGTAACACGGAACAAGCAAATAACTTGATTTTACACTGTAGTGTGTGAAATATTATTTTACCAAATTTGATTTCGTTACTAGGCCGGCACAATACGAATAATGGTGTAGAATTGTTACACACAAGGCGTTTACCACTCCGTCGTGTAATTATACACGGGATTTTTTTTTACTGTGTAATTCTCGAGGAAATTGTGCTTAAAATTGCACGTTAGGTAGTTGGAACCTATAACTTTTAATATAATATATATTCAAGTAATTTAACAAGGATTTTTGGGGTTATTGATTAGATTATATCTTGTCAGGAAAGTTTTGGGGCGACACAACCGATTTTTTAACATTTAGGACAATGAAAACGTGATAAACAAGCTCGTACTTCTTCAATTAACGATCTATGTAAATAACGACGTATATCCAGAAATATTCTACACTTTTAGCATTTTCATCTGTTGCCATACTTGTTGTTTACAATACAATAAGAAAGTTAGTAGTTAGTTTACGGACAATACTACAATTATAAAGCGACAATTATAATTATTAGTATTAGATTCGAGAGAAGTTCTTAATTGTCTTAAAACAGTTTGATGAAATAAAAGGAAACATTAATCATTGCTGCACCTTCTTTAATTAGAACATTCTTCTTAGATTCGATTAAGTTTAATTTAATAACAAATAATTGAACGTAGCGCCCAGATAAGAGAAAAATAGACTAGCGCACGCGATTCTTTTTCGCGTTAAATTATTTTCATTATATTTTTCCGTTTAGAAATTTCAGCTTTTTCCACAGTACCTACTAATTTATTAATCTTGTAGGTACCTACTTTTCATTCTTTTTATTATCAGAGATGAATAGCGACGATATATTGGATTTTTCTCATTATAAGAATGAATTAAACTTGTAAAAAGTCTATAGACGTTAATGCGAAATTGTGGCAAAAGTTTACAATTTTAAAGAAATTGATACCAATCGGCTGTAGATAGAACCTTGCGATTTTGGCGAATCTGAGCTACTTTTTGTAAAACGAAAGACACCGAAAAGAAAATGGTCACAGCTCTCTTAGTTTCCGAGATACAAGGCGAAATCGAACCCCCTTCGTATCTCGGTTATACCATTTAACTTAACGGGAAGATAAAAAATGACCTTGATAAAATCCAGTGGGGTTATTTTTGAAAACGATTTCGGACGCTAAACTTGTTTTTTTTTAATTGGACACACCCCGTATATTTGTCTCTATTTTCGTCGGACTTGTTATGAGCTTTCCAAAAATATATAGTTTTCTATATTTATTTTCATGGGAGCCAAAATGGGACACCATGTAGAGCTTTTTAAAAGCTTTACAATATCTACGCTTTGCTTGTACTTTTGATAAAACGTAAATTGATTGTTACTTTGTAAAGATTTCGCAGCAGCCGTCACATAGTTTCTTCACGAGTCCTGGTGCTAACTTGGGCCAACCTGATATTTTCTTATCGTCATAAAATGGTTCCGGAACTGTAAGGATCGATTGCTAGGCGCATGCGTTGACCTTGCACGGTTTTTGCTTTTGACGTGGGATCGAAATGTCGGTGCCGAAACCGGTTCTTGAACAATCACAGGTTTGCAAACGATATCGTATGGTGAACGGTCATATATTGATTGGAAACTTAAAATATTGATCATATCAACCTTGGGAGAAGGCTTTCCATTATTAAAACAAAAAAATATTATTTTTGATGAAATTTCATGCGAATGTTTTACGTGATACTATGAAGAAATTATGCTGCAAAAGACTTTTCATATCAAAAGAGTTTTCAGGAATTGGATCAACATCAATGTTCCAAGATACTGCTGCAACTGTCACTCTCACTTATTCCATTCCATTTAACTAAGAATATTCACGAGAAGACGATTTTTTTCTTGATTACAATATTGTACCAGCAAGCAGTCCAATTAACAGAGATGGGATAATGGCAAGGCAGAGCGATATTTCTTAATTTGTTGCTGGCATATTTCAACTTATTCACTTATTCACAGCCACATAATCTAAATGACAAACCATTTTTTCTTAATTAAATTTTGGCCCATTCTTTTTCTGTGTTTTTGCATGCTAAAGATAACCTTGTTTTTACCAACCCGCTTGTTTTTACTTGGCTACTAAAAAAGGGATTTTTAAGGGACGATTTTAATGCTGGGTCTTAGACTGTGAAGGTAATTTTAATGGGATACAGACTAAAGAACTCTATAAAAATTAATTTATTTTGTGTCAACATTTGGACATTCTTCCCAGCGCCGGATAGGTGTGATGACTGTGATTTATAATTTTCAGGCTAAAATGTGTTGATATTTAAAGCAAAAAAAAAAGTCTAGTATTATGTATAGAGTTTTCATTTATTTTTGACAACCACATGGAGTTTAGAGGCTATGAAAAATGTATTTGTTGTTTTTTTAATGGAACACCTTTTTATTTCTTCTGAAAGTTTTTCTTTACTTATTCCAAAAATATATGTTATTTATATTTGTGTAATCAAAAGAAAAATAGAGAAAATTACATGAAAAAATCAGGGAAAATTTAATAAAAACTAATGTAATGTGTAAAGTAAAGTAAAAATACATGTTACGGACTTTACATGTTCATCAATCTACTTTTCCGACTTTTAGAGGTGTTTTTACGTTAAGGCTTAATTACGTTTACTTACGACATATTCCGGTATATTTTCCGTTAAAGTACCAGAATTTTAATGTGTAATTTTACGACTATGTATACGTAATTTTTGGGCAAGTTTATGTAAAAATACAATTGAAGTAGTAATATTACATTAAATTTCGGTTGTATCTACTAATTATTTTTAACAGTGTATGTTGCTTGGGCTTTTGACAAAAAAAATTAATTGCAAAAGTTTTCTAATATTCCGTACGTACCTTGCTTTATATTCATGCAACATAAATACGTCCGGAACATTTTGAAGTATTTATTTGGCCATCGAACTTCTCAGACAGTAGGTATATGTAGGCATTATATTTGATTTACAAATACTGGGTGAAGCAAATTATTTTTCTATACAGTTGGAGAACATCCTATGTATTTTATACAATTTAAATGAATCAGTTATCAGATTTAAAACAAATCATGTTTTTGATGCCCGTTCCATTATAATTTATATTCTAACAGCCAAGAGTCGTTTACAAAATTACTTTTCGCGACATTTTCCTGTTTTTTTTTTATTTCCTCAAAGGTATTTATTTTATACACATTTTATGCGCTGAAATGTTTTAAGTGGTTGCTTTACGGCGGATTTAATCTCATTTTAAAGTGCAAGTTAGGTATACACGAAACGAGAAAAAGAGAATACGTATATAAAATGAGAAAAATAAAATTTATCCCACTTCTGAACGGAATTCTAGTTTTAAAGGAAATCGTATATTTTTTTATTTTTAATACTAATACTGTATATGCAGAAGAAAACTACTATTTATTTATATTTTCATTCTGAAGTTGTATACACATATATATTATTTATATATATATGTATATGGAGTGTCACAATGTTGCCTAATAAAAAGTAGGTATGTAGGTATATCTGTTAAAAATAAGAACACCATACAAGGCATATGGTCCTCTAAAAGATCGATTTTTTCATATTTTGATATAACTGCTTCAATTCAAAAGTTGGTCACTTAGAGTTGCTTGTTTATTAATTAATAATATTATTATTAATTTATTTCCCCATCAATGATTTATCGTAAATTTGCATATTAAACTTCCTTCTTTGAACTTTGAGTTAATATTAAAGGACAGGCTTTTTCACTAAACCGTATCAGATGTAGTTAAATTATATTTGAGTGATTGTACCTTTAGGAGTAGGGAAGCTTTAAATAATACATATCGACATTGAAAATGTTTAATTAAAGTAGCAATGTTGCCAGTTTATTACAAATGTGATAAATCTGCTTCTTTTCAGACATCTTTATTACCTACATCATAACATTGTATTTAATGGAATTATTAATAGGTTCCGCACGTATATTTTCTGATTTACGACGAGTATCCACATGTAATTTACAATATTGTCTAGATTTTTTGTTATATGAAGTAGATTTTTTGTATTACACACATCGTATCGGCTATTTGTCAAAGCAGACAAGTAACGTACGTGATAATATTTTCTGATATCGGTTTCTTTTATGTCAATATTATACACCTCTTGTATAGAAGTTTTTACAATGACACACGCCTGCATCACGTATGGCCATGTGTTGCACCATAAACCATGGCATTTATTAAAAACCTAAGTATTGGTTTAAAATAATGATGAATCCAAGTTGCCAGCAGTTTGTTGCCAACATTTGTAAATCAGATTCACCGAGTTTCTTCTCTTCGCCAATTCAAAGTACCTATTAAGAATTGATTTTTAGGTAACCAAGTATCTTCTAGTACGCCGAAGTTGACAAGGATTCAAATAAAGATATTAGAGATGCGGAAGAGGATGATAATATTGAGGTTGGATAGGAGGCAGTTGAGGATAATAGGAGTTGGTGTACGATCATGTGAATTGTAGTGAAGTTTTTGTTTTTTATTGCGTAAAGTTTGGAAAAGTTATGAAATAGATAACGTCCTCATATTATAAATACATTATATAGGCAGGGGCGGCTAGCGCATTTGTTCGTAACACCCGGTGTATTAGGAAAGAGCTCAATAAGACCAACCACGTCTACAAGAGAAATTCCCAGCGGTTCTTCCAGTATGATCCGATCGCCATGAAACAGAAAACTGCAATAGAATTATTAATTTCACCCTGACTGATAACCGCATGTCGAAACTCTTTTATATGTATACAGCGCCAATGGTTAATAATTTCCAACTTCTCAACTCGTTTGAATTATAAATTACACAGTAATTTGTTAAAGCAAAAATGTAAAAAAAAACTTTGCAGGTAGGTGGAAACATTATAACAATTTTCCATTCCATATCCAGCTTTTAAAAATAATTTTCCACTTAGACAAAAAAAAAACTAACTAAAACGATTAAAGAAAGTTTTCACCGCTTGCAGCAACTCCGGTCAGGGCGTTAATAAAGTTTTCAACGTTGGTTGAAAAAATAGTTAATTTAAGTAAGTAGAAGTAACATAGGATCATCTATTTTAAAACATTCTTTAAATCGACCAAGTTGTAGATTTTATATTAAAAAAGTTCTGTTGGAAATACCTGGTACATAAAGCAGTGTTGTCAAGTCTTAATTAAACAGTGTTGTGCCTTAATCTATAGAAAGAAAACACCTGCCTATTCATATATAGTGACAGCGGAAATAAAAGAGACAGTATATCCACTCTGGTCGGTATCCTTTGTGCGGCGTTCAGAGAGAAGCCGCGTATCGGGGCATGCAACAATACAACATGGTTAATTGATGATTCTTTCTTTCTTTCTTTTTTGAAAGTCAAGACGTTTATTATTATTATTATATAAATAAAATAAATAATTGATGTTATATTGAATTATAGGTAGTCTATAATAGCTGCAGATACAATACGAAAAATATATAGGTAGAAGCATTCAGCTTTTTGATTCATTTAGGTACCTACCTACTTTATTTTTGTGCACAATAATATCAAAATCTATTATTTTTAATTCAATATGTACCTAATTTATATCGATATTTAAAATATTGCGCGACATTCTTCACCAATCAAATTCACTTAAATTTCCACAATAAGTGAACCCTTTAGGCTCAGCGAAAATGCATGCCGTATGTCACTGTAGCAAATCCTGTACTTTAATAATAAAGTGCAACTTTCCGGATAAAAAATGCGGAAAATATTACAAAGATATTTCCATTAAGGCCACACAATCCGATTGCTCGCAATGGATGGGTAATCATTTATAAATACCCTGAACTATAATAGTTCAATTATATACTATGCAGAATTTCGTTGAATGTACATCAGCATTAATCATGAACTACGGAGTCTACAGAACGCTTATAATTTAGATAAACGTAGATATATCTCTGGATAAACGACGACATCACTTAACTTGCTCTAAATAAGCGGATTAAACATAAAATATAGTTCGACTTTAACATATAGAAGTATCGCACTGTAGCGACTGCCTTTTCAAAATTGTTGCACAGCAGGTGAAATGGAAATTTTGAATCTCCTTCCGCATCAGCAGCCTAATGGCCCTTTCTTCTAACACACTCTGTATATTAAGAGTGATTGAACACGACTATGGCAACCCTTGTAGATGGATTATTTTTTTAAAGTCAACTATATTGTTAGGTTCAAAAAATATATATTACTTGTTATATATTTTTGAAAAGGAAATTTTAATTTAATTATTTTCATTACAGTAACTTTACGACTGGCCCTGTAATAAAACAGGTTAATATATTTTATTCTACGTTGAAAAGTGCTATAAGAAAGTTTTTGCAAAAATCAATTATCTGAAATAAGAAAAAAGTTATAAGCCATAACAGAAATCGACCAAAATTGAGGGGGTTAACATTGGTTAATTTTTTTCTATCTTCGAAATTAAAAGCGGAAAAATAAAACATATTTCGCTGTGTTAAACAAATGCAGTGCTTTATTTTTAATTTTTTTATTAACAGCTTCCTATTATAGTGATATATTTGTAAATAAGAATTCTGTAGATTCTCAATACACACGGAAAAAAAGAAATACTTGAATTAAAGTAAAATGCATTGATTTAAAGAACTCTTGATTTTGATATGAGTCGAAGAAATATCTCTTTAATTCGGAAATATTATTTCTTTGGGTCCATTGTCATAAAATAAAAATAATGTATTTAATATAAGTAGCAGTATACTTTACTCCATAAAACTTTGATCCTTATTTCAAGACTACTTCTTTCCTGGTATGCCTATTAAAAGTTCAAATTAAAGAACTCCTGTATTTGGAATACGTATCAGTCTTTGTATGATAATGATATGATATTGTATGATGATAAACTTTGGAACTTTACCATAAAAAAAATGAATATTTGGAAATAAGAAAAACAACCCAATTAATGTGTTTATTTTCTTCATTTCTAAATAACATGTTATTGTCTTTAAATTTAATAATTTTAAACTAAGATCATGAATTCTTTAATGCGAAATATCCATATATATTCTTCTTAAATATACACACAATTTGAGCGTAATAAAATTAAATTTATTATTTAAAACAAATGACTTGTCTAAACGAATAATTTTAAATGTTTTACATTTGTTTGAATAAAAGACACATTTCTTTTTTATCAAATCTCATTTGATGCATTTCTTGTAACATGTAACTTTAACATTTCATATAAAACTAATAATTTTGTTTTAGCCACGTATAAGAAAGAAATAAGAAATTTAATGTAAGCAATTAAATGATTTTATTGTAAACGAATATGTTTTAATTAAACACACAATCATTTGAACTAAGTAAATAGTTTTAAAGTCATCAAATGCCTTAATTTAAGATAGATTTTTTCCCGTGCAGACCTCTTGGTACGTGAAGCCATTTTTTTCTTTTTCCATTATTTGCGAAATATAATTTCTATGCAGGAGACTAACGAGCCAGTGGTATCCGACTGCAATTGCACCTGTCGAACAGGTTCAGATGGTTTAAAAAGATACCGTATTTTATACAATATAATCATGTTAACTGGTTCAGTCGCAGATTCGCCTTCATCCATTGATATTTGTAAAAACAATGATACTAATAATGCCAGTACCGTTATTATTGATTGGACGGTCATTCTGCCACTTTCATTCTCAACATTTCTTTCTTTCGTATTTGCCAGAACTTTGTATACATGCTGTCCACTGCTGTCTGAATATTATGGTGTAATTTTGTTTGTGTCTATATCGAGGCTGTTTTTAATTTATTAACTTATTGCCTTCAGATAGTGTCTCTATAGTCTTAGATTAGCACTTCTATTTAATACCCAACATTTTTATGTTTCAGGTCGGAGTCACGACAAATCCTTTATTCTATTCCGATTGGGTAAGAAATCGAGTGCTGGTGTGAAACATTTCGCAGAAACTGGACGATCTGATGTACTGGAAGAACAAAGTCAAGGCGATGGTGGAATTTATGACGAATTTAACGCTCCACCAATATCAAACGGTGTAGGAAGAACTGAGGCTGACTTTTTTGTTGATGGCAACCATTCAAAGGTAATCCAAAATGTCCGAAACAAAAGACTACTTAACTAAATAAACGTTTGTGCATTTAGAGCAGAGAGTTCTGGTGCTAACAGACTGTATATGTAATAGCAATTAGCTAATTGAAGTCAAGTGCAAAATTAATTATTTAGACATTGCATTAAATAGTTGGCTGTTTTGTGTCTTTAGGTGTCTCTCATGTCCCATATCGTTCCATCACCAGATTGGTTTATTGGTATAGACAGTTTTGATCTCTGTGTGAATGGAAATTGGATAGACAGCATTACAATTGAGGTGAGCCAATTGTTCTATGTTTTAGGAAATCTAGAATGTATGTTATTCTAAAATAAAATTGATATTTTAGTTTTATGACGATAACTTAAAAACTATAGAAAGATTAATGCGAATGAATATTGCTCACAGTCGTTTTACTCATAATTTTTAGGCAGATCCAATAGATGCTGGCACAGATAATGGGTTTACATTCACAGCTCCTAATTGGCCCACGGAACCACAAGGTGAAGCTTATAAGATCACAGCTCATTATCCAGCACATCCCGCCGGATCGTTTTTCTATCCAAATGTCAAACGACTACCTCCGATAGCAACATTTCAATTTATCAAGGTATTCGCTTTCATCTATTATTATGTATATTTTACTCTGGGATTTGGAAACTTTTATATGACAATTGACATATTATCGTTTATTATGATAAACGATAATATGTCAATTCTTTATTATTATAAACGATAATACGTCCAAAACTTTAGTTAGTTTCAAGAGTGCCTGAAGAAGCGACGGTAATGTGCCACAACGTCACACTTAAAATAAGTTTCAATTAGTCGCCCTCTTCTATATCCATTCAATTTACATTACGAATACCTACTATTACTAACAAATATTGGTTTCAGATAAAAGAATACGAATTATCCGAAGTGTTCCATCACGAAGAAGACAATCGACATTACGACCTGTTCAAAATGGATCATATATCACAAAATAGTATTGTAAACAATGCGATAGCGAATAATAATCGTAACAACGATATCCAAACAGCGATCGAAGAGGAACGCGAAGAACTTGATGATCATCGACGATTCAAATCACAAAAGCATTTTCTTACATCCTCATTCTACACAACTAGCACGACACCATTAAGAACAGCACATTCTTTTGAGGACAAAAATGAACTAAGCAATACAATGTAAGCATTTACATTTATAGCCTTACTTTCTTTAAAAGCAAGATAGTAAAACTTAATTTTGTTTTTAGACTTCCAATCGACACAACAATGACTTCAAGTATTCCTGGAGTTATAGCAAAAGGCGATAAAACAGCTATTTTAAACAGCATAGCAGATTCATATTTAAGTCAAAATAAAGTTCATATGCATCCACACAAGAAGTATAGGAAGACGAAGAAATATATCAAACGTATTCGTAAGTATACTCTAAACGTCAAACCTAAACATTTCTTAAACGCTGAAGTTTTAAATTCGTCAACTGCAAAATTGCAAGTCGATGAACCAACCAGCGGCGCGAAACTGATTGGATTCCGTTCAATGCCTTAGTTTCTAAAAACTGATACAAATCTTGCTTATTTTCCAGAATTTTCAAATTGGCTAATCATTATGTTTCAGGACCGCCGAAGGACTGCCGTGTGTCCGATTGGTCCGAATGGAGCCAATGCAGTCAGTCTTGCGGTATCGGTGAAATGCAACGTCGAAGAGAAATCATTAAACATGCACGACGTGGCGGTAAATTATGCCCACCATTAGTCGAAACGAAATGGTGCGGATCGGCGAATTCATGTAAAAAATCATATTTTCTTTGGAAATAAATACAATAACATAATAACAATCAAAGATTGATTGTGTTGACTGATTTACTCAGATATATTGGTGCGGATGTGTATTTTATTATTTGGAATACTTAAATCATGTATGTTGGTGCGGAAATTTACATCCGATGTGAGAAGAATGCATTGAACAGAGTTGACAATTTTTAACATTTAAATTGATTGATTATGTACCAAAAAAAGGGATTATCGTCTAAGAACAATTTTGAATTATTAACGTAGGTATATGTTAATGTCAAAGTCCGAAAATTTGGTCATTGACCGGTTCTTACACCAAGTTTAATTGATTTTAAAAATCATAATTAAAGAACAAACTAGCATTCTCCCTTTCTTTTACACATTTAACTTGTATCTACATAACCGATTTCTATTTTAAACACTCTGTAAAATTTACACGATTTTTATGATTGCAATAAAATGTATTTTTATACTTTAAAGTTGTTGCAACATTTTCACAAAAAGTATGAGAGTTAAGTAAGGCAAATCTTAGTAAAAGTTGAATTTATTTTGACTGTGAATCCAAAAATAAAACAGTGAATAACCCTATATGTTTGGATCCAAATCTTTTTCGAGAAATACATTAGGTATACCTATAGACTTAATTTCTGGCTCTTAGACTTAACATATCCCTATATTTATTATTAATAAATGATCTGTGTTCATGTTATAATATTATTAGTAATTAATTAAGAAATGTAGGTACCTCTATCATAATAATTAATTGTGTAGAAAACGACAATCTATTTTTCGATTCATAAAAACTATTAAAAAAACTTCATTGTTAATCAAACTAATCTTATTTCTAATACAAATAGGTATTATGTATAATTTTAATAATTATCCACGAACTATATCTATACAGGAGAAGTAGGTATACTGAAATCTGCTGCCATGTCTCGTTTATAGAATCCAATAATGGCTTATAATAGCCAGGTCAAAAATATAGTATAAAGGCTTATTTGACATTACCTATGAAAACTTGATTTCAAGAAATGGTCTATTCTCACGGTAAATTCAAATAGAAATTCGTCACCAAAACAAAAGTTTTATTAAAATTATTCCACTGCGTGATACACATTTCAAGGGTCATCATCAGTCACAAAAACATAATCAAAAAATGAAAATCAACCTTAAACGGAGGTGGTCAATAAAAGAAATATCTTTATTCAAACTGAAAATTTTCTCATTATAACTAATAAAACAAACAAATATAAAACTTTTGTGGATGTGCCGAAGTTTTGTTTATTTTCATTGAAATTAATTTAACCGCATTTAAAATTTGGACGCCCTGTAGAAGCTAAAATGTAACTGATTCCATATTCTAGCCAAACTTGACCTGTATGGAAAGCTAAACTAAAACAATAAACCACTAACATATAAATGAACATACCAAAAACTTAAATTGTTAATTATTATTTTATTTAAAAATTAAATAAAATCGAAAGTTACAATGTCATATTATGTGTACAAAATCTTGTAGGTATATCATAACAACAAATTTAAATACATTATTTTTCCCTAATCTGTAAACGTTGGTTGTTAAAAAAAAGATACTTAGTTATTAAGAACAAAAATTCTATAGTTAGCTATTTGTGAATTAAATACAAAAACATTACTTAATCAATCTTTCATTCGACAGATACCTAGTTTATTTAGTACCTAAGCAAGATTTTTTTGTAAGTAAATTTTAAAAAGTTGTATAAAAATTAAAATATATAATTACCATAATTATTACCCTGTATTATTATTATCCAAGAAGAAGTAGAATGGTCAAAAACTCAGACAATTGCCTCGCTGCCCCTCCTTGGGTGCGCCTATGAATATGTTCGTATCAGATCCACCCAAAGTAAGCTCATTAAATACTTTTTAAGTTTTCCTTTAGTAGAACGTCAAAATGGCCGCGCCCTATTTCCACTTTTTTTTACCTGTCACTTGAGCGATATAGTTCTCTATATGTATGTATTTGCACCTTAGACAAGCAAAGAGAGATTTGCACCATACAATTAAGAACGTTTATGTTGATACGATGATGCTCACCAATATGTTTTATCATTTTTCAAAAATTCTTTAATTAATCACATATATTTATTATCACGGTAGCATAGCCATTGGCTTTATAAACATTGATTTAAAGACAATGGCATAGCATATAAAATATTAGAATCCACTATTTCCTATTAGTGCTTATCTGATTTCGGGAAATTTTGTTTTATGTAACGGGAAATACAACACACGGCAACCCTGAATAAAAGTAAAATCATTGTCAATTGTCAAAAGCATTGAATGACAATGTCAAAAGCAAAAGAAAACAAATTGTATATCTGGTAGGAGACATTTTAATTTTTAAAATAATCTAAGTAAATTAAATAAAAATGGCACAAATATCTGCGTCGGAACAACCAAATATGAAACAAATAGACCTCACAACATTAAATATCCAACAACTATCCACTTTAAAACAACAATTAGATCAGGTAATACTATATTACAATAACCTAACATTTACACTTTTATGGGCCTATACAACATGCTACAAAATGTATGTATCCTTTTAAGGAATTGAATCTTTTCCAAGAGTCGTTGACATCATTGAAGGTAGCGCAAACGAAATTTCAGTCTTCAGGTGAAGTTTTAGAAAAAGTAACACCAGATTCCAACGGCAAGGACATTTTGGTGCCTCTAACAGGCTCTGTATCCTTTTTCCCTCGAGACTTTTCTTTGATGACTTAATTATTTGATTTTGTATTATTACCTTAATGTATATTTATTAAGATGTATGTTCCTGGTAAACTTTGTGATACAGATAATGTATTAATAGACATTGGTACAAGATATTATGTGGAAAAGGTAAGTTCATTCACATGATATTTGTTAACGATAGAAAATTAATCATGGGGTAATTGGACTGATGTAAATTTCCTCTTTCTTCGAGTGTACAAAATATGAACTAAGTAACTACCTAAAAATTTAATATACATAGAGTTCAACTAGATATCATAAAATTTATTATACAATTCTAAAATCATGTTAAAACATAATTACGTACATCAGTCAAATTGTCCTCATTCTCACTAACCGTTTCATTTGTATTAGTAAAGATAGGTAGATTCGTATTGATAAGGACATAAAACATGCCTGTAGGTTTATAATACCACACAAAAGCTTTGACGAATCTGACTGTGATTTTCCGTTTCAGGATATTCCAGCAGCTAAAGACTATTTTCAAAGAAAAATGAAATTCGTGACTGAGCAAATGGAAAAGATCCAATATCTGGGATTAGAGAAAAGCAAAATTCGGGACGCAATCGTAGAGATTATTGAAATGAAGTTGGCTGCGCAACAACAATGAAATTAGAATTTTACGACATTATTTGTGTTACGTTAAATATTTATTATTATTTTCTTTTATTAATATTAGTAAGTAATTATTAATTATAATGGTTACTAAAACAAAACACTTGTAAATTACTTTATAAATTATTGGCTTCGTGGGGAAGTAGGAGTAAGTAATTATATCGGTAGGAAAGTTTAACAAGATGTACGTCCGTACTTTCTACTCCAGAGAGGATGATTGGGCACGGTGAAACCAACTCCAGACAGGCCCTGCTCATAATAACAATGGCAACAGCGCTTGGTGGTTCATGTCGAACCATCCGCGTTTATTATACAAATTTTTGAAGATACTTTGGAAGTTTTGGGTTGAATTTTGTAAGGTTTTAATATAAATCCTATATTTTGATTGAATACTATTATAGATGTCCATGTGAATTTACAGAAGTTTTTGTAAAGTCCTGACCAACGTTTTCACTGGTAATACATATCCTTTCCAATGTATACAGATTAGTTTGTTTTTGCTCTCCTAATAATAATTGTAATTATGAGTTTGATCATAAGATCAAATCAAATATAAATTTTATATTATTCATCAATTGTGGAAAATTAGTTTTTACAATTTTCTTTTGTCCTTGTAAACGATAATTTACTATTTAATTTCGTTGTACTACTTTTAAATATGAATATTTATGTGAAAATTCTTCAGAATAATTTAAGATAAGATTGTGAAAAAGTAAGGACAAGTCCGCTTCGTAGAAAAAAAACAGTTGTTCCCACAATTGAATATAATATATTTATATATATAATATGAAATCATTTGTTTATATCATTTCCATATTGTTTTTGAAAGTGCCTTTTACACAAACAAGTAAAGGTAAGTACAAGAAGTTAATTGGTTTGATTATATGCACAACAGAAATAATATTAGGTCTGACACAAGATAGATTTTGGGACATTTTCATATTTCTGACAGAGCGCCAAGCAAAAAGTGAAAGTTATTTTATTGTTAATTTGCTTACGTGTATGTGTTACAAAAAAAAAAAGGTCTTAAGTCACATGTAAAAATCTGTTGGTTAACAGTACCATTGTCTTTATAAAGACAATGACAGTACCTTACTCTTAGGTACATTCGAATTGACGTATCTGCCAATCAAAGTATAATACTGGTGACATAAGATTCCTCCCGAGTCCCAAAAGATGGTCGCCATTATTTTCGGACTGACTGTGTAACCTTAAACTTGTTGGTTGGTGGTGTGCCTTTTTTTGTTGTTATGCATGCTCAGCTTCATAACGATGAACCCAAGTTACGTCTCCAGTCGCAACCGGGCCAGCACACCAACCTTATCTTTACTACAAAGGTGGAAAAACCTGCGAGAACATTCAACGCGCAATTGCTTTGCGGTGGCGTGAACATTCTCGGCATCCATCTTACACTCACTTTTGTCATGCCAAGGTGATCATGCAATATTTTGAAAATGGTTGTATCGGATACTTCAACCATTTCTGCAACGTATTTCTTCTTTAGCCAAACATGTGTTGTTCAACCGAGGGTCGTCCATTCCCTACCATGTTTAAAAAGCCAGTTGTAAACCATGTTTTCTCTGGCCAAGATTCCCCGTAAACCGTAAATGGTTTGAACAAACTTCCTTACTTACTCTTAAGCTTTGGCAGGTAAAGAGTCGTTTTTTGTGATTTAATTTACATTTATATATATATTATTTTAGGTTCTTGTGGCAAACCATTAGGCACGGAATTTCTTCTTCAAAATGATAGAATAGTTGCAGGATATGATCTAGGTTACTACAGATATCCTTGGTATGCAGCACTAATCAGTGAAAAACAAGTTAGCTGTGGAGGCGCTCTAATTGGACCTAGAACCATTCTTACCGCTGCACATTGCTTCAAAGAATACTTAGGTCCAACAAAGTTAGTTGTTATTTGTCTATATAAAGTGTAAAATACTCTTTGCAATGGTGGCTGTGGTATCTTAAAATTAAGATTAATTTTGATACTTTTCTACGTGCTTCTAGAAAGGACAAAACATTTCATTTGTTACTCTTATATTATGTACATAGCTTGGGGCACATAAACCCATACACTTAAGTTTTGTTTTAGAAAATTCAAGCTGGAAGATATCTACACAGTTAAGCTGGGATTATACAATATTTGCAAGACAGAAAATACTGTAACTGAATATAAAGTTGACAAAGTCTTTGTTCATGAAAGTTACCCCAATAAAAAACCATATTTTGATATTTGTTTGATGATTTTGACAAACGATACCTCCCAGTATACTCCAATATGTTTACCGCAACATGGTAAGGATCAAGTTTCATTCTCAAGGTCGTAAAGGCAAAGTTAGAACTTAAGTTAAGCTTGTTTAACAAAAATTTAAGATTAGCTCCTCCCAAAAGTCAAAAGCGTTAGGTTTTTGATCAGAATCTCCTACTACTTACATTAGTAAAACAATTATTTAGTCATAAATCATATGTGTATTAAAATATAGGATTTAAACAAAGACCGCCAGAAGGAACTGTGCCCGGTTTAGGCACGTTAAGATATCAAGGTCCAATGCCATGTACTGTACACGAAGCAAGGCTTCTAATTTATTCTGATCAAGAATGTAAAGACATGATGAATAGGACTGGGAACGACGTTAAAGCTGTGGTGAACACGTTTTGTGCAGGTTATTTACAAGGTGGGATCGATACATGCCAGGTGAGTATAGCTGTATATTTATCTCAATTCGTACTGTTGAATGCCTTAAAAAGTCTGAACAGACGAGTTGTAAATGGAATATACTTTTTTAGGGCGATAGTGGTGGACCACTTCAAGTAATTAATGAAAATGGGGTTTATACTGTCCTAGGTAATGATAAAACTTGTTAAGATGTTGTATGTATGGTTGGTATGAATCACAGAACTAGAAACTAGATCTGTGGAATGAATACAGAATTTAAAGAGCATATTCCTTTCATATTTAGAGACAGTGAGATGTCGAAAAAATATTGTATGAAAAATAAAAATAGATATGAACCACAGTCGACCCTAATATAGTAACTATTGAAACTGTTGATTACATATTTCAGGGATCGTTTCGTTCGGTTTTCATTGTGCATTACCCGATATGCTTGGAATGTATACCGATGTATCGGATTACTTAGATTGGATTAAGGAAAAAAGTGGACTAGATTACGATGTGGTAAATACATTGTATAGTAGTAATACAACAACAGGAAAAGACGATCTAGAACTTGAAACTAGTAAGTTAAAGAAAGTATTACTCAATAAAGTAGTCGAAAATGGCTTAACTTAAAAAGCAATGAAATTTATAAATCAATCATTGAACACGAATTCGTTTTTATTGTTTTCCGCTTCGGACCCTTTGACGAAAGTTTAACGGATAGTGTTAATTGTATGAGAGCTTTGTCAACATACTACGGATAGCATGCTTAGTATGTGAAATCACTTGAAATATTTGGGACCAAATTCATCACAACTAACAATTTTTTTTATCTTTACGATTTCAAACTGTACATTCTCTTCCTTTTTAGGTCCTCCAAAAAAATTGGTGCAAGTCTCATACGGTAAACCATACAAAAGGCCAATCAGAATTTTTATTTTTAATCATGATCACATAACGATTCAAGTGAAAGATTCTAAGCATATACCTATTATCAGAAGACCTTAGACAAATCACTAGGAAATAAAATGTTATGTTAGTTTAATACCTAATGGAAAAGTTGAATAAAATTTGTATCCAAACTAAAATATATTAGAGATGTAGCGAAATATATAAAATTGCACAAGTCAGAGCCCTTTTTGTAATGTATGTTTTGGGAAAAATTGTTGGAGACGTGCTTTTTATTGCGAGGCAGGCATTGTTTGGCAAAGGTTTTGCTGTTATAGTTGGATCACCAGTGAGACAGAGGAACTTATGTTGTCCTATTCAACAATAAACTGATTTTTCTTAAATTAATTTTACTATATTCGGGAAAAATTCAGCATGACTAAATTTGAATTACACTGCCTGCCGATCACGACTGATGAGTTGTGGATCAACGAAACGGCCCGTCTGGTAAAACCATTGTAGTGGGAAACAAATTTCCAACATAACTTAGTCTTGTTACATTATGTAACAAGCAATTATACATAAACTTAGATAACTTAGTTCACTTTTGATTATCAAATGAATCTTTTTGTTCTAGTCATTTTAACTGCTAATAAATAAGCTAATAAAAATAAAAAAAATACGAGTATATTACAAAACGACTTTAATCATTTTTAATATTACAGTATACAATAACAATAAATAAATCAATAGATTAAAAAATATCTTACATAAAGGCAAAAAAAAATGGAAGAAAAACCACACCATAAACTCAGAAACTACTAATATGCAGGGTGTTCCTAAATGTTTACATTGTATGTTTTGAAGCATAGATTTTAAAATTAAAATCTATGCTATATGTAAATAGCAATGAGAAAAATTTACTATACACAGGCAATTTAGAGATTTCATAGGCAAAGACTTATCTAATTTAGTTATTCCCAATTTTATTTTTTTTTTTTCAATAATTAAAATTGCAAATAAATGTCTGGTATGATAAATAATTAAAAAAGGTAGTAGAATATTTTAATTATTTCAGAAAATATTATATGTTGTTGTGTCTTCACCAATATTTTTATTACAGGATTTTCTCAAAGCTATAATCGGAGAAATCTTGCGCATTTTTGGAAAATGTCACAAGATTTAGCTATAAATCGGGATTTCAATAAAACTTGTTCAATAACGACTAACAACTGTAAATTCTATTTACAATTAGATATTCCTAAATTGCCAAAAAGTGGTCATTAGAAGTTGTGCGTACACCTGTATTTTGATTTACAACAAATGAAAGGCAAGAGTCAAATATTCTATTTAGTCCTGTTGCCAAAACTATGCGCATCCATCCATCTTTATGAACTTTACATGTTATGCAGTAGATGCCGCTAAATATTTTTCGAAAACTGTCCTTATTTTGACCAAGTTTTACATCAGAAAACGATTTACAATTAAATTCTTCAACAGCGAACACCTTGTAGAGGAAAAGCCATTAGATACTAATAATATAATAATTATATATCACAATAAATTTGTTACATAAAAATGAAAAAGAGATCAGGCTTATTTTTTATATTACACAATAATTTTGTTAATGTGATTACCGATAATAAAATTAAAAACAAGACTTTGAACACACATAGGATGGATGATATTGAATACATATTTTCTATTAAAAAAAATCACTTTGTTTTACTCTCACAACTGCATTTTTTTCGATTCGGCCCTAGACAACGTATCATGTTACACATCAAACTACAAAAATATTCCTTATATGATTTGGCGGGTGGAATTATCAACCAAGTTTCCTAAAAATAATGAAAATCGAATTTAGTATTTTATTATTGAGGTATGCACAGGGTGATCTAACTTAATCTGCATAACTAGTTGCAAAAAATCATATTCTCTTTTAAGAGACCATAACTCTTTTCGACCTTTATTAAATTAAGTATAACACGCTGGTGAAGTTATGCATATTAAGTTTGGGTCACCCTGTATATCCCCACTACATATCCTCACTTTTTGCTTGATATCTACGCAGCAGTTTATTTTGATATTGAAATACAGTTTGCTAACGAAAAGATTTCCAAAATGTTATTAATGCTGTGTACTAAGGACCAGTTTTGTCCTAAAATTTTCAAACTCGAATTTCTCGAAAACCTTTAAGTTTTTCGAGAAAAAACAAGTATGCCTTTTTTATGTAGAAAACTTTATTTTATCACATTTTTGACACAAATAGAATAAAAGTCCCAAGAAACAAAAGTTAGGTTATAATTAAGGCAAGGGTCCCCCCGTTTACCCGCCTATGGTCATCCTTTTTTATTCAATTTCATGTCAGTTTACGAGATTTAACTAAGTAAATCTCCCTATTGCCAGAAGTAAAATAAAATTCCCTCTAACCTGAAATCACCTAACGTCAGACTCTGTTCCACTGGAAAAGTCTTCAGGTTTCACAATTTGGTATGTGATAAAGTATTCAGGATATGCCTGCTCCCCACGATACACCACGTACTCGGGGAAATTTAAACCTCCCGCTGACGGCCGTCCAACAACCGAATGATGTCCGGGGGGTGCGTGTGCCATTTTCATTGCGCTAAATTGCAAAAACGATTTGCCAAGCGTTACCCGACATAGCAACAAATGCCTGAAAAAAAAAGGAAAATAGTAATAATTTTTGTTGATTAAATACATTTACTATAAACAGAAGACACTATTACATATATAGTGTAATACCTGTGACATGAATAACAACTTCTATCTTTGTGCGACGGACAGCCGGTACCACCACCTATCCCATACACGTACTGATTACTTTTCGATGAGTGTTCAGCAAAATAAATACCAGCACCAAACATACCACCAATATAAGCATGTCGTTCATCAAAACCCTTTTGCACAATAGCATTTAACCATGGTGAACCATGAAATAGCATCCGTTCATTTGCCTGATTGTTATTTTCCTCGGCTACCTCTTGCCTACGATGATTGTAACGTTCCCATAATTTGCGGTTTTGTACTTTTTGAATCTATAAACACATTAACTTGTTATTAAATACGTATACACAGCTCACACGGCTGGAGCGCTAATGGCATAGTATACGCAGAACTGAAAAAAATAAATATCTGTGCTCGTGGTAATTCGCATAGCAGATATGTACCGAGTGTAGCCTAGCGGGTAGCGTGTGGGCTTTGTAATCGGATGGTTGTGGGTTCGGTTCCTGCTCTTGCAATTTTTTATTTTTTTTAATGATAATTTCTAAACAGTACTTAGGTAGTTGGGATAGTTTAGGATGTTATAATTATTATTTTTAATTTTTTATTTCTAAATTTAGCCCACGTAGTGCTACCTTGAACATGGGACAAACGCTTGGACCCTAGGGAAGTAAAACAGGTCACATAAGAATGATAAGGATTGTTCTCTATTTAGCTGTTGTTTAAACATTCACAGATGAAATTTGTAATATATTTTGCGAAGACCGTACCTTTGATCGGATGTTACCACACGGTTAGGATTGGCAAAATAATTACTCACCCTTACGATGTTATATCTCGAAAACACCCCACCAGCATGTCCATTATCTCTATGCTCCCTAACGCTATTCTGCATCTCCTCCTCTACCGTTATAAATTCTTTATCATCGGTTAATAGGTCCACTAATAACGTTCCGGGATTACTGGTGGGCGTGGCCCACATCGTTGACCCACCATTGCTCGCCACCAGTCGTTCAACACCTTTGAGCAACTTATGCCGGAATCCGTACGCCGATATGCCAATCTGTTTCAGATCATCGTGGTTCATCTCAGCTAATATGTCCAAAGTGATCTGTTCACGTTCAAATATGTCGAGAAGATGCTCTAGACTTAATGTGACAAGGAAATTAGCTACGGAACAAATATCGGATGGGTCCTGGGTGTTTTGCTCGAGTTTTAGAGGTGAAGCGCATCGCCCTAATAAAGACAAATTAATTAATTAGCACTGCACGACAAGAATTAAACTTATACTCGGGAGTTCGCTTCTACTTACCATCAGCAACATTAAGAGCGGAAATACTCGCCCTACTTCCAACTGCGATCGGTACTAACAACTGCACAGCGGCACCCGAAGGCATTATAACCGTTTCCGATGTAACGCCTCCATTACTCATTGTACTATGCGCAGAAGTCGATAACACCGAGGGTGCTGATGGTGGTGGGGTAGCTGATGTGGATAACGCAATTGAGGGTGGACGAGATACGGTTGTCTGTAATGTTGGTGTTACTGATGACGGACTGGTATTGGCTTGTTGTGAGGCCATCATCATAGCATCTTGTAACAGACAACGGACATCGTCGGCCTGTGCGAGATCAAATGGTGTTTGGCCTTCTTGATTCTTCAAGAATGGATCAGCTCCATGTGCCAACTAAAATTAATGGAAAACGAATTTACTTTATTCACAAACGTAATTAATAGGCAGTAGTAGTTAAACTTTTCCAATATTTACTCAAACTACTTACCAGAAGTGCACACAATTGTGTTCGACCTTTTTGTGCAGCTTCATGTAATGGTGTGAATCCCCATTTATCAGTTGCATTCACCACTGTATCATATTTAATTAATAAAGCGGCAATATCTAAATGACCGTAACTGGATGCGTTATGTAATGGTATCAGACCACCTTTGTCTTGAGCATTCACATCCGCTCCATTCTCTAGCAATAGCTCTGCTACTTCAACATTATTATATCCAGCTGAAAGCAAAAATATATTAGTTGTAAAAATGTACTGAAGTTTAATATTTCTTCTTCAATTATATGAGCGAATGCGCAATAAAACTGCAACAAAGAACAATATTGTGTATTTTCGATTTCCAAAAATCTGTTATATTTCTCACCTGCCAAATGCAGTGGCGTAGAGTTGCGTCCTTGTGCGTCCCTGCAGTTAATATTCTCCGATGTCACTAATCGTTGTACACGTGTCAGATTGCCTTTCTTTGCTGCATCTAACAATGCCGCATTGCCACGTAACAGATCCGCAACATCTTGATCACCTTCACGAACTAAATCTAATGGTGTAGCGCCATCTCTGTTCTTCTTACTGGGATCAGCGCCGTGCTGGCAACAAATCAGATTAAATTAATGTTCATAATTAAAAAATAATGGTATAGTTTAACTTACTTTCAATAATAACTTAACAATTTCATATTTGCCTTTGGCTGCCGCTTCATGTAACGGCGTAAACTTCCATAAATCCGCTACATTCACGCTGGCACCATGTTTAACAAGTAGTTCTGTTACTTCGTAGTGGCCGTAGGAACATGCATTATGCAATGGAACTAGACCACTAAAACAACGGTGTTTTAATAACTAATACCACTCCTCTTTCAAATATTCTTTTTTTCCTTCACTATCCTTACAATTCCGCCCAATATTACTTACCCTTTATCTTTGGCATGCACATCAGCCCCCTGTTGCAACAAAAACTCCACCACTGTGACTCTATTATATCCGGAGGCAAAATGCAAAGGTGTGGAATGTCTACCATCCAAATCTCGACAATTCACTATATGAGGATACGTGCCCAAATATCTTTGCACCTGATCCAAATCCCCAGCTTTGGCAGCTTCTAACAGTTGACATTCAACGTCAGCACTGCCTGCAGGTGGATCTGATACAAAAATCAAAGAATAGCTTAGTTATAAACATTCTAAATAAAGGAAACTTATTGATATACCTTGTAGCAGTTTTAAAACATTATCAGAAGCTACTTGCATCGCTGTGTACCCTTGCAATGACACAATATTAGTGTCTACATTAAAAGACACTAAGATTCTGCATGCCTGGACGTTATCATCACGAGCGCAGCGATGTAACGCAGTCTGCCCTAACCCATCTAACGCATTAACCTAAAATAGTAATAAAAATTAGTCCACAAAAAAAACCTTCATTTATTGTTGTATTATTATTTTATTTTGATATGTTTATTTTATTGTGAATTATTTGTGGTTTACTTTATATTATTTTGCTTGTTTTCTTTGTTTTGTAGTGTTTACTTTGTGTAATGGGACTTCGCCCATTTAAATATAAAGGCTTTATTATTGGAATAAACAGTTAAATAAGAGAAAATTGCGTCACCGAGGCAATCGGAGACATAACAATAATTTTAACGAATGTATAGTGTCTGTTTGTTGTCATTTTAACTGTATGTTACCTTGGCGCCATGTCTCAGAAGCACATCCATTAAGTCATAGTGACTATTATCAGCTGCAATGTGTAACGGCGTTAGAAAATCTTTGTTTTTCTCATTCAAATGGGCACCTTTGCGTATAAGCGTTTCTAAAATTTGTTTCCTCTTAGGGTACAGAGACGAAACAACACAATGAATAGCAGTATCTCCTGTGAAGGGATGTTTAAAATTGATAACGTCCGATGAGAGGTATTTTTTCAATTTTGCACTATCCGCTTGTTTAGCAGCGTCTAGTAGCAGATGACCTTTGTATTCACCTAAAATAAAAAGTCAAATACCGCAACGCCTTGTCAATAACTTATGACAAATAATTGTGTCACTATGTTTTAAATTATGTACCTATACTAGTAGGATAGTTAATTTACAAACTTACAGGCCAAGCGTTCCTGTAGCTCCCTCGTCGGTGCCACATCTATCGTCGATTTGGAATGACAATTCAACTGATACGGATCAGCACCTTCGCTCAGTAATAACGAGCACACTTCCAAACGAGACTTAGAAGCTGCCTCATGTAGCGGTGTAAATGCCCACAGATCGTTCGCATTCACATTTGCACCATGCTTTATTAACATTTCGGTTACTTCAAAGTGGCCATACGAACAAGCATTATGAAGTGGAACAAGACCGCTAACAACATCAGCATCAATAAGATTTAATTATAATTCAGTCTATCTAATCCACACAGTATCTCTAAACTTACCCCTTATCTTTGGCGTGGACATCCGCTCCATTCTGTAACAAGAGTTGCACAACTCTGCTTCTATTATAGCCAGCCGCCAAATGTAATGGAGTGGACCGACGTCCGTCACTGGCATGACAATTCACATTTAGTGGATTGAGCAGTGTCAAGAGACGCTCTTCTGAACCGGATCGGGCAGCCTCTAACAATTCATCTTTCCTGTATTCACCAGTTAGAACTGGTCTAGTTGAATGATCGGCAACTTCTAATGGAGTTTTACCTTCTGTATTACGTATATTAACGTCAGCTCCATGTTGGAGGAGAGCTAAGATAAGATTAAAGAGAATATTCAAACAAAGTATTCCATTTTTATACCGGCACTACATTAACTTAAGATCAGTGTATTTGCTCACCTATACAAACATCAATTTTGCCTTTGATTGCAGCTTCATGCAACGGTGTATAATTCCAATTGTCTCTGGTGTTTGGATTTGCACCACCTTCTAAGAGCAGTCGCACAACATCTGCGTGACCGAACGAACATGCATTGTGTAACGGATGTAAACCGCCATCATCTCGTGCTTGTATGGAAGCACCAGCTTGTAAAAGATACTCCACTACGTCTCGTCTTCCATATCCTAATAATATAATAACTAATATTATTGCTTTATTTCCTAGAATAGACTATCTTTACAAAAGATGTCCTGTAAATAAACGGATCATATTTCAAAGAAAGCTTGTACGTTCTTTTCAGTATATGACTTATATGAATGGTTGAAAGCCCAAAAATATTTGCGAAATGGTCAACAATTTTAAGCAGATTTATGACATTTTAGGGCTTTTATCATATTTTATTTTTAAGTAGGTATTTCGATTTTCAGATACTTATTAAAGCATTAAAAGTAATGTCATATGTGTTAACTATTTTATAACTAGATATTATTCGGAATCAAAAACTCGAGCTACCCACCAATTAATTAATTTCGTTACATAATAATTTGAAATTCATCAACGATAAAATTAATTTGCACCGCTTATTTGAATTATTTTATGCCTCGGATCTCATCCGTTCTCTTTCAAAGTATTCATAAAACTTTATCGAAGTTCATCTTAGAAAAATGTAGTAACTATGAATATATCAAATTTTTCTATTAAACCCTTCAGTAAAACCAATTTTCAGTATTCATTACCTGCAGCAAAATGTAACGGAGTCGACTTACGACCTTTCGTATCTCTCGCGTTTACAGTCTGTGTATTAATTAATTTCCGGACGCTGTTTATGTCACCAATTTTACATGCTTCAAATAATTCTCTCAAGGGATCATTATTATTGCCAGTGTTACTATTGTTCGCTATAGTGTTACTGGGTAATGGATCCATTGATATATTTAGTGCTTCTCTGCGAGGTCCCATTCACAAACTATAATATTCGTATTAAGTAATGTTAAACAGAGTTCAGAAATCACAGATACACAACACATCTAACTATGCCTAACGGAGGTTTACTGTTAGTTAACTCATGCATTTAATTTAGTGAAAGTCGGGCATAATTGTTTTGTAATATATAGTGCAGTCAGTTATAGTTTATTGATGTTACTAAATCATTTTGTTGTTAGTAATCATATGTGTAATTACTTGTTATTGTAACAATTTATATATTGAGAATTTTATATAAAACACTGACGAAAGACACCAAACACATTGATTCATTTTAAGGGTTTTACAAAATTAATTTAGGCCAATGTCAAGATATTTATTAAGTTTTGCACATATCTTCGTTTGCAGAATTAAATAAAAAATATTTACACAAACTGTTGTCTGTACCAGCCCGAGTCTGGCTTTTCCTGATTCTGACAGTGACAGTCTGCAGTCTGTCTGCGGACACAACACACCACGAATTTAATTGTCATTTGTTATGTCATGTGATTTCAAATTTCAATTCAAGCGAATTGCCTTTCTCACCTAAACTGATGTGATATTATGCCTTTCACTCACTGAAATTTTCCTTGTAAAAGGAACATTGTCATAATGCAATCGATATGAATTTATTAAGATGGTTGTAATTATGGCATCGATATCTCGCGCGAATAATACAATAATTGGTCTTTATAACAAAATACTTTATTTGACCGTCGCGTCGCCGCCATTTGAATTTACTTTATATATATATATATATAGAGAACTATATCGCTCAAGTGAGACATGGTACAATGTGAGTTATTGTACCATGAAGTGAGAGATTGTGATTTGACTAATTGTCATAAACATGAAACATAACCAAACATTAGTGTTTATATTTATGTGATTTGCCAGTAAATAAAACATCTTATTATTAATAATTGGTCCTTTGCTAATGTATAACAAAATTACTAACCAATTTATATATTTTAATGGACTCAGAACAGTATAAAGAACAAGTAAAATATAAGAATAATCTTATTTTCGTAATAACTAATATTGTAAATCTTTCAGCTAAATCAAATAAATATCATTTTAGAACAATGTACTGATGAAAGCGAGAAAGAAGAATTACTATCACTAAAATCGAATATTGAAGAGTTATTAGCGTTAACAGATCATGAAACACATAACACCAATGACGAATATGCATTATTTATGGTATGTATACTGGATATTTCAATAATGCCAGGCACTAAAAACTACTTAATATATACTATATTCCGATGTGTGTTTACAGGCTGAAATGGAAAAAGAAGGTGCGACGAAGTCCAGTAGTGAAATTAGTAATATTGATCATTTGAAAGCTACAATGGAAGGGAAGAAATATAGGGCACCGCATACACATAGCTGGGGTCAAACAGTTTACCATAACGCCATGGTATGCTCAGTATTAAATTCTAAAGAAATGGAAGTAAGTAAACCAAAAGTCGGTTCGGTTATAAGCCAAAAAAGTTTTAATGTTAAGTATTTTTAGGCTAGAGTATTGTTTCTAAATCCCACTCACCAAGAAATGCTACCATGTCCCTATTATTTCGATACAGAAAAAGATTGTAAATTTTCAGAGGAAAAATGTAAATTTTCTCATGGGGAAATTGTTCCATTATCCAGTTTGCAAGATTACATAGAGCCTCAGTTTGAGAAACTCACTATTGGTAAGAATGTATTTCAATAAAAAGTTTCTCATGAATACACCACCTTTGTTAATAATAATTTTAAATACTTCTACTTTTTCGTTGTGGCTTTGAAAAGGAGTAAAAAGTGTAGATACGGCTATCAACATTAAAATCATAAATATACAGGTTTTTCAGACAAGTGGAGTTGACTGATAGGGGGCATATAAACAAAAATACCTGATTATCTGATATACTTAGGGTAAAAATGATTTTATTTAGGTAGCAAAGTAATGGCGAGGCATTCAAATAACTTGTGGTATCGTGCAAAAATTAAATCGATATTTGACGATAAATGTTCAGTCCAGTTTGAGTCTGAAGGTAGACGGCATGTAACAGAAATTGAATTCGACCACATTATACCATTAAACAATACTGAACATGAAGAAAGTTCTGGTGAAAGTAGTAATGAAGATGGCAGTACTAACGGTATGAGTGCGATGACTGAAGATGTGATTAATTTTAGTCTTTTAAATAATGATGGTATGAAAGATGGTTTAGGCAATTGGGAGAAGTATACCAAGGTGAGGTATGCATTGCAGCTTGTGTGTACTTCGAGGTTTCTTTTTACAGAAATATTAATGTTTTAACAAAAAATATTCTAAACTTTTGGAATAGGAACTGTACGAAAAAATATTGAATTTATTATGTTTTTAAGGGTATTGGATCTAAATTAATGCAAAAAATGGGTTATATTGTGGGAAGTGGATTGGGGAAATATTCTACTGGAAAAGTGGACCCTGTTACAGCCATAATTTTGCCCCAAGGAAAATCTTTAGGTAAGAACCATTACTAACTTAACATTTCGAAAGTCGAACAGCATTTTTAATGCGTCAATGTTACCGTAATTTTTTGAAAAATAAACCGAAAATTCAAATCGGATATTGGCTAGAAATAAATAATAATAGGTATTAATAGAATATATTTACCGTAAAATTGCCAATCTTAATTTTGTTTAGAATGATTTTAAGTACGTTTATTGCATTTTTATACACATTCTTATGATTAACCAAAAATTTATTACAAAATTTCACTTGTCATAGTTGTCTGATCCAATAAGTTTTCTTAATTGCTGCATCGTTGTCAGATTTAGTTTAAGCTAGTATAAAATATGAGATATATTTATCTGCGATAATAGTTTCGTGAAAAAAAGCTTGGATACTTTAAGTTTGTGGTTAATTAGGCATTTGCACTTGTGTTGGGTGTTTAAATAGATTTCGGATTGATCGATTGATTCCGGTATTACGCAATTTTTGCAGCAAAAATTAGATGGACACGCAACAGTGAATAAGAACTTGCTGAGCAGAGTAGAGTGCTTCATAAATTGAAAACAGCATTTCGAAGAGTGATCCAAACTCTGCAAATTCAATTTATCATCTAGTGTGAGAACATTTATCGGATATTATGTTTGACGATGCGTGGGAACATTTATTTTGCAATTGCAGCTTCTAAATTTAACATATTTTTTACTGCCTTTATTTTAGGACACCCTTTATATTTCAAGTGTTTTATTGTAGATCATTGTATGCAGCTTAGAGAAAAATATGGTGGCGATGAAAACTTCTTCAGTGCTGAAAAGAAAATGAAACGGCTTCAAAAACGTGCTGAAAAAATGTCGCAAAAAAACTACGAGCGCGAATCAAACAAAAAGGACATGTTTGCGTTTATAAACAACGCAATATCCAAAAATACGAAAACCGAAAGTAGTAGTAGTTCTAGTAACAATGATGGGAAAACTGATTTCAAAATGCAATTGAAGTCGGAAAGTAACAAAAACTTAAATATAACTGAATTGAAAATACATGAAGATATTAAGAAAACGGAAAGAATCGTTGAGGAATATAAAATAGCACTGCAACGGCAACAAGATAACAGCTGTAAAAATACGATATTGGAAAAAATTCGCAATAAACATTCTGAATTAGAAGTCCTTAAGTCCAAAGCGCTTTCAATAAGAAACGAACAACAGTTTAGAAGCGATCATAAAAAAATGACGATATTTTGAATTTATTTTAAGTAAATTTGTATTATATTTATTTCTGCTAAAAATATATCTCGTTATAGTTACAGCAAGATGTTTGAACTTTCCATCAAAAACTGCGTAGTTTGGACTACGAATAGTTTTTGAAGCAAATTGAATATTTTGTTTGAAACGACCCCCGTATCCCGTTTTTTGGATTCTTTCATTTTTTTTCTAATAGTCCTCTTCCTGAGAAATAATTTGAGCCTAGTGAGAATGCCTGACACCTCCTGCGTTACGAGCTATATCCCTTGATATATTAACATGCATGACCTGATTTTTTTTGTTTGAAACGACCCCCGTATCGTGTTTTTTTTTCGTTTCTTTTTTTTTTTTTCTAATAGTCCTCTCTCTGAGAAATAATATGAGCCTAGTGAGAATACGTGGCACCTTCTGGTTTACGAGCTATAACCCTTGATATATTAACATAAATGACTTTATATTTTGTTTGAAACAGCCCCCGTATACTGTTTTTTCTGTTCTCAAAAATCAATTTGATTGATTAAAGTAAATATGTACTTTCAATTATTTATTTATAACAAGTGAATAACGAAGTATATACAAACAAAATATTTAAAGAGTCCCATTTAATGTGGGATCTAGTACATTCATCGCAGCTCCAATTAAGTGTATTGAACCAGTAATTAGAACGTCAAAACGATTTGAAGATAATTCTAAATATTCGACTGCATTCTGAACTGTTGTGAAAGTTTCTGTATGCTCTTGTGATTTTTGATTTAATTTCATCCAAATGCCCTTGTGCAATTGACACTTCTCTAACTGCTTATTGACTGTCAAAATATTGTCAACTGTATCTAAAATTATTCACTAATTTTATTATCTAAATAAATTAAAATTTTTTAATTAAAAAAATTGAATGTAATGAAATAAACAGTGTTATAATCTCGAAACGTTGCGTCGAAAGATATATGTATATAAATATAGAAAGTGAAATAAACTAATGTTGTTTACGAACTGAAAAAAAAAATTCAGTGTCAGAAGTGGGATTCGAACACAACATCTCGGATTTTTTATTTTTTTTCAGTTCGTAAACAACATTAGTTTATTTTTATATTCTCTATTTCTATATTTATATTATACAGTCTCAACAACTTATGTTGAATAGCCTTCTTTCATTTTATTTTATTATTAAGTACAAATTAGATGTTGCTCAACTAATACATACCTATTGGGTCGAATTTACATCCGATATTCGGTACAAATATCGCAAAGTCAAATTTGCAAGTTAATAAGATTCGCAACATAGTTTCAGCGTTGCGTTCACCAGTTACATTGAAAATTAATACTCTCTTATGGTGTTCATCTATTTTCGACTTAAACCAATCTGAACAAATCTTTATACTATCCAGTGTGTGCGCACCATCTAGAAAGTACCTGTAAAGTCGTACATGTCTATAGAATATTATATATATAGTCTGATATAAAAATCGATGCGAAAACGCTTATGTTTTTCTGAAAGTAGTTAAACACTGAGCAGAAAATCTATTAATCCAGAACTAACCTAACATTATTTCTTTGGATTATTTCATATCTGCCCGGCCAACGGCAATTTTCAATTGATTTCTTTGCTAAATCCAGTGAAAATATTTTATTATTATTTTGGTCTGGAACAACATATCAATTACTAGATGAGAAACGATTTCAAGTAATACTTTTACCTAAATTTATATATGTTTCCGCTAATGCTAATCCCATACTAGCATTTCCCTTGTGTATATGTCCAGGAATTTTTACATTATCCATTACAAAATCGCATTCTTTTAATAAATTGAGTGTACACTGCAAACAAACTTCAAAATATTATCAAGCGGTTTTCCGGCTTATTACAAATGTATCAACCGGTTTTCCGGGGTATTACAAAGTTATCAACCGGTTTTCCGGTTAACTACTAAGTTATAAAACGGTTTAACAGTTTATTACAAAGTTATTAACCGGTTTTACGGAATATTACTAAGTTATAAAACGGTTTACCGGCTAATTACTAAGATATAAAACCGTTTTCCGGTTTATTACAAAGTTATCAACTGGTTTTCCGGTTTATTACCGTTATTAACCGGTTTTCCGTTTAACACAAAGTTATCCGTTTAATTGCTAAGATATAAAACAGTTTCCGGTGTATTACAAGCTTATCCAGTTACTTGCTAAGTTATAAAACGGTTTTCCGGTTTATTACAAAGATATCAACCGATTTTTCGGTTTATGATTATATTGTAAACAAATACTAGAAAAGCTTTATACTTTTACTATTTTAAGTGGGCATTTGACTAGCTCAACATTTACAAAATTCTGCATCTATGCGCATTTTTTAATTTATCTACAAATTCAAAGTTTTGTCATTTATAGGACAGCGTATAGGCTTAGAATATAGTCTAGTCCACAACACAGACCCAAAAATGGCCTAAAAACGCTTATTTGGACATTTTGTTTTAACTACCTTTTACATACTTGCCGTTCAATACTGCGTTTCTGCAATACTTTCAACACGCCATCTGGCTGCGGTGCCGTGAAAACAACACTACCTGGTTTCATAATACCAGCCTTATTCCATGCTATTTCTTCTAAACTATTGCCCAATAAGCTTGTATGATCAATATCTAAAGGGGTTATTCCACCAACTGCAGTTTTTCTGGAACAGAAATCACACTTAACACTCTCTGTCATAGTTTTATAAATAAATAGAGGTTAAGACAATCTAGATTTTTACTGATTTTACAAATAATACCGATAACTAATTCACTGAGTAAAATAAATAATACCTACCTTACTTATGAATACAATAATTTCATTATTTAGGCCAAATACTATTTAAAAAATTTTAATTACCTTATAATATTTGTGCAATCATACTCTCCTCCAATACCAACTTCGAAAATTGCGACATCAACTTTAAAGTTGCGGAATATATGAAAAGCCATTATTGTCAAAAAACGAAAATATAGAGGCATGTCATATTCTTCTGCCTAAAAATTAACAATAATTATTATTAAACGTGAACATATTGATGATATAATACAGGGTGATTCAATGATTTAACTGTAGAACTTCTAGTTAAAAAAGTAATAAGACATTTTTTTTAAATAATACATAATAGGTATAAATGAGCAATCTTAAGAGAATGCCCGCAGCATACATTTAGTCCAAAAATACCAAATAAGGGTTTTGTAAGTAATTGCTAGAGTATCATCATCGAAAAACGCAGTGATGTTAATTCGAATTTTACAGAAAGGTTCTAGAGTTAAACTGTTCGAACCTGTTAACCATCCTCTAATTTATAATAGTCTTACTTTTACTTTATCCAAAACATTAAATATCTGCCAAAAATATTGTGCAAACACCTCCTTGCTAATTGGACTACCATTAATACGTATTCGTTCTCTAACGTCTAACAGATGAGGTGAGGAGTAAAACCCTGTTTTATAACCATGGGAACGTAATATACTCTCGCAGTATGCACAAGATGAACCTTTTCCATTGGTGCCAGTCACATGAATAACTGGCAATTCGTCTAATTCATCTAATGTTATGCCAGATCTGAGAATAACAATGGTTAATTAAAAACTCAATGAATTACTGTCGGTTGGTTCTGTTTATGTTGTATGGTAGAAACTAACTTTGCAAAAAAATGTTTTTAACTATATTTACATATTAATATTTGTCATTTACAACCAAAAAATCAATAATCTGTCCGCCGTCCATATGAATTTTAATATACCCCTTTATGATGGTTTTTAACTCACCTTTCTAAAAATTTCTTCATTTCGCTCATATTATTCTGCTGTTTACTATTTGTAGTTTTAGAGTTTTTTATATATTGTGCATTACTTTGGAGCGTATTCAACGTATATATTGCTTCCTAATAACAAAAATTTGCATACAAAAGACTAAATAAACCTCCGTGTCAGTTCTTACCTTATAATCAAAATTGTTGTACTTTTTCTTCGCTATCATTTCCATGTTTATTTGTGATAAATAACGTGCTAGTAACTTGAAATTCGAGACACTGGTATTAGAGAGTAACATAATACGCGAATGTAACAACATAACCTCCAATATTAATTAATCCAACTATTTTTTTAATATAATTATAACCAATTCTATTCAGACTGTCCAATACTAGGAAAATTATCGGATATCAGCATGTGTATTGGATATTACGCCAGACTGTGCTAATCCTTGAAATGAATTTGGAGATAATAACTTGATAAGTAGTAATATTTGTGTAGTTGTTAAAAGGCCGACCGAATATTTCGAAATCATATTGTTTCCTTTAATAATAGGCACTTATAGGTACTCTGAGCAAAATATTAGCAAAAAATCAGGTATGTACTAAGTTTTTTTATATTAAGATAAATATTTGAATAAAATAATATTTTGCGACTTGTAATGTTCATTTTTTTCGGTTGCCCTGTCTTATTTGACATTTAAAAATGTGTCATTTGACATTAGGAGTTATCTTCAACGCGAAATATCAGCAATTTTCACTCACTTGGACCATTGTCTTTAAAGACAATGACATAGTTGATTGATTGGTTCTTTTTATAAAAAATTGTTTCATGTTGTATTCAGATTCTCTACGAAACTGGACGAAAAAATTAGCTTGACGAAGGAGTTATCCAAAGTAGGTATTGTTTCTAGAAGTTCATATTGTATGTTAGTCCAATTAAACTGTCACTAATAAAGTATGCACCTTGCGGTCACATAATCGGGAAAATATAGCGCCAGTGGCATAATAAAAAGTATGATATAACGAAGTAATCCAAATAAAATAAACCACAGAACTTTAGATTTTACCGAAATTTATTCATTTCGAATACATTAATTACGTTAAACTAGAACTGCTATATGCACTACTGTTGTCGTCGCCGTCATGGTTGATGTTCAATTGTTTTACAGTCAACTCATTTATTTCATCATCTACAACAAAATAGCAAATTAGTCATCACTTCACATTTATTTTCTATGATTATATGATACATTAATTTTTAATAATTCCTATTGGAATGATATTTTGTAACAAATTATTAAAATCACCTGAATCATAATTGTCTGATTGTGGCTCTCTCGGTGACAGTTTGCATCCGCGAGAGAAGTACGACTTTAGCCGATCTTTCGCGGCTAAAATCAATCCCAAAAATGGTGGGGAGGGCGCCATTGGTCTTGACAGATATTCGGGATGGAATTGTACTGCTATGAAATAAGGATGACCCTCAAGTTCGAGAATTTCCATACGTTTTTCATCAACATCAACACCTATTCAATATATTGAAAAATTATTATTAAAGCTTGTAATATGGAGGATTGGAATACCAGACGTATATTATTTTGCTCAATTATCTATATAGATGACCTACATGACAAATATTTGCAGTAAACTCGTAGTGAAAAAAAAAATAGTAGAAACATGTTACAGCAGTGTACTAACCTACAAATTTCATTCCATGCTTCTCAATTTCTTCAATATATGCAGGATTAACTTCATATCGATGCCTGTGACGCTCTTCTATTACATCTTTATTACCATACAACTGTCCTGAAACCAAGTGATTGGAAAAAATTGATTACAACTTTTTCCAAATTCTGAGAATAGCAATACTTACTTATCTTCGAGGTGGTGGCTGTTTTCTTAAACACAGTGGATCGTTTACCCAGTCGCATAGTCCCACCCATATCACCAGTATTATGTTCAGGCATATCAACCACAACAGGATGTTTTGTATCCTCATCCACCTCCGTAGAATTGGCATTTTCCATATGTAACTCGGCCCGGGCAAACTCAATAACGGCTGCCTGGAAACCCAAGCATATACCCAAGAACGGAATGTTGTTCAATCGACACCATTTCACTGCTTCAATTTTACCTTCGACGCCACGCTTGCCAAATCCACCAGGTACTACGACACAGCTGACAAAAAACATCATTTAGTATTTTTTTAAAGAACTATCTATTATAACACATGTTTCAGAAATATTCTTCCAGTTCTTTAGTCTTATATTTTATATTCTTAGCTAGCTATAGGTATATCACGATAAGTTAGTGATTAAAAAATCAATTAATAACATTTCACACAAATATTATATTTTACTTACTCGCATAGACATAGAGCATGCCACGATTGATGGTACGATGCTGGTTCGTCAATCAACATCGTCTTCTCCAAATTGGACGCCTCAATAAATTTAATATTGACGCGATATCCAATTTTATTGCCAGCGTGATGTAGAGCTTTCGTTATTGAGGTGTAAGAATCCTCTAAGCGTGTATATTTACCCACAATGGCTACTGTTACGTCGTCCTTTAGGTGTCGTATCCTTTCTCCAAGTTCAATCCATGGTTTCATGTATTTTCGGAATGGTGGCAACGTGATATTCAACTGGAGCCGTTGGCTTAGATACTCAGCCATACCATGGGTCTCCATGAATACTGGTACTTCATATACGGACGACAGATCGGGGATACTTATTATCTGAAAGTGTTAAAGTCTACTTGAATACAAATAATTAACCAATGTTTTGTTACTCATGTTGCCTGTGTTGCAAAATTACACCACATTTCAACTAATATTTTGACGATGTGTTACCTGCTCAGGAGCCACATGGCAAAAGTTTGAGATTTTTTCCTTAACACTCTGACCTATAGGTTTCTCTGATCGACATACTATAATATCCGGTGACAGCCCTAAACCCCTCAATTCTCTAACCGATGATTGTGTGGGTTTCGTTTTGTGTTCCCCTGTTGTTTTTGGCTACAAGATATTTTAAAATTAAATATTATGTACTTACATTTTCTAAATTATTATAAACTTTACCTGTGGTACGAGTGACACATGTGCCACGCAGAAATTTTCCCGTTTCACACGGAACTGAAATTGTCTGAATGCCTCCACGAATGCCATACTTTCTATATCACCAATAATACCACCTAATTCTATTATACATACTTGAGGAATTATACCAGATTCTGATACTGGCTTTAATGCAACTTTTTCTACCCATTCCTGGATAGCATCTGTTATATGTGGTACAACTGAAAACCAAAATTTGATTAAAATATAAATGAAAACTCAGTGTAAGTAATGGGTGCGGATGGAGATTAGCGCGATTATGAGCCTATAGCATGCCATGATAATTATACGCATATAATTAATGAAAAGTGCACTTACCTTGTACGGTTTTGCCTAAGTAGTCCCCATGTCGTTCTCTATCAATCACTTGTTGATAGATCTTACCCGTTGTGATATTGTTTTGTCTATGTAGGGTAACATTTAAAAATCTTTCATAATTGCCTAAATCTAAATCCACTTCACCACCATCATCCAACACATAAACCTCCCCTGAAAGTTATTTATACATATTAGCACTAAGTATCAAGTCTAACTGAAAGTTATTTCATCTAATTTCCGGTAGTCTTAAGCGTATGATAAATCTTTTTGATATATCAAATTTTAAGTAAGATTTTTTGTCATCTGAAGTAGTTCTTATAATTTGCTACGCAAGCCTGCTTGATTTCACCCTAGAAATAACACGGAAGTAAAGTTTACGTAGAATAGAAATCTCATGTTAATTCAAAAAATAACAATTGTTGAAAATGAACCGTGTCTGTACAACAGTACAACATTAACCACCCTGTAGCAATTCAGGACACTTGATTTGCTGAATAAGTATAAATTATTATTTGGTAAACAGAATGTAATTTATAATAATTTAATCCTCATTTACCGTGTTCATATGGTGAAAAGGTTCCAGCATCTAAATTAATGTAGGGATCTATTTTTATTGAAGTCACTTCAATTCCACAGCATTTTAGAATAGCACCAAAAGAACTTGAAATAACTCCTTTACCAACACCACTTATAACACCACCAGTAACTAAAATATATTTCATCTTCGGCAATTTAATTTAAAATTAGTTGTTTTAGCATCTGTTATATCTGCAACAAACATAATTATTAGAAAAATATATAAAGAAAAATGTACGTAGGCAAATATTTTTCATAACACTAAATAAATATTAAAGGTGATTGTATTTATAGCACGAATCAAACACATTGGGCAAATATATGAAACGATTTTCTCCACATTACCTTATTATTATTATGTTGGGTAATATTTTATTTTACTTTAAAAGATTGTTATGGCCCATCAGTATTCATATATCAGCATTCGAGTAAAACCACATGGGAAAAATGGCGCGATCCCGATACATGACCTCTTATCCAGTGTTGCCGATCGATTACTGCAAAAATAAAAATAATGCATAATTTTTGGTATGTCACCATTTTCTTATTTTATAAACGATTCACAATATAATAATAACATAAGATATAAATTCTGAACATTTTAATATCAATTAAAGTTTAAAAAAATACTAATAAACCAAAACGACAATTTTCACCATCAGTGGTTTCCTTTTATGGTTTCATTTCATCGGTTTAAATTATTAATAATTTCAAATCAAATTTTGGAAAATAAAAATGTAACAAAAATGATAATTATACATTCTATGCACATAATCTAGCATTCCTACATAATTTGTTAAATAATAAAGGCACATTATTTCGGGACCTGTTCTCATTGGATTTGTTATAATTGTGAGAAACTGGCAACACTGCAGTTTGTTGGTGAATAGGTATAAATAATTATCGTTTCAAAATTTGAATAATAAGAAAAATCTTTGGCACGCATTTGTTGTTTTTGAACCTATTTTACATTTATCAGACAATTTAATAATGTATAATGGCATATCTTAAACAATTAGCTGTGATATTAGATTTAAATCAGCTGTTTGATTAGTGGATATACAAAGTTGCCAGAGCAGTTTGAAAGAATGCAATATTCATGTGTCATGTCATTTTGTTGTTGTGTCGCAACTTTGTTATCCACTAAAGCTGTCTTTTGTGCGCGAGATATTTGGAGATTTGGTTAAACGGAGATTCACCGTATTGGTGGATCATGTACACCAGCGCGTAGTGGTAAATCTCCGTTTCACCACAGAATAAGGAACCTACGTATAGCTTCCTTATTCTATGGTTTCACCAAATACCCAAAAGTTGGTAGAAGCTTATGTTTTCTGGGATATTTGCGCCTTGCGCATGCGTTATGATCGGCTCCGTTTTATTTATCAAACAGCTGATTTAATTAAATTGATTTTATTGTCAAATAGGTTCAAAATCAACACATATGTGTCTATAATTTTTTGTTGTCGTGTAGGGAATTTATTTTTAATTGTATCCAATAATATTTGCTTTGCAACAATAAAATTTAGAAAAAGTTAATTACATTCTCGAACATATTATGAATATCAACGATGCTCCCTTAAACAAGGTAAATTATAACTATATTATACATAATTTTAAGATTGATTTGGGTCGACATTTTCCTATGCTTGTGCCATTATATTTTTCTAGTTTTTTTTACCTCATACATTTCAAAGTATTGTTTATAAAGTAATTTAAAAGATGGATGATCCTTTTTGGTTCTTTAAAAAATTTTACCAACCTCTAAAAGAATTTAACCTGAAATAAACATACATACACAGCAATAGAAAGTAATAAAAATAATACATTTTAGGCCCATCAATTTGAAAGGAAGGCCGAAACGTTCTATCGTCAAAAAAAATTTGAGGAATGCATCGAATGTCACAAAAGAGCCGTGGCTCTATTCACGGAATGCCTAAAACTGACCAAGAATCCTACAGCTTTAGAGTCGATACGTTTGCAAAAAAATTGGAATGAACAACAAATTAAGACACTAGAATTGAAGAAGATTTATTTTGAAAACATGGAAAAAGCTAAGCAGAAGAGTAAAATACGTACATTTTCGACGGATTCAGATAGTTTAGAAACGAGGCTATTTCGTACGATTGAAACACATGATTCCTTAATATTTACTTTGGAGCATAGGGGTACCGATGAGAACGATGAGATTGATGATAAAGACTGTAATAACAAGATCACAGGCACGTATCAGCTGTTAATTAATAATAATAATTATTTAAATAAAACAACAAGGCATTGCCTTGTGGATAATCGGATTCTTCCGCCCAAACAGTCTGGATTTTTGCACAACGCTTATTATCACCCATTGAAAGCAACTGATATTTTGCAGGCATTTGATGATATGTGAAGTTCAGTGATTTTACTTGACTACTCTCTTACACTATTATATTATACATATTATGCAATAATTTGAATACACTTCGATGTTTCTGATATGTTCAATTTAGATTTAATGTAGTTAGACGGTAGTGTATTAGCTCAGTTACTTTTTCTATGCCGCTGACTACGCTATGTTTTTACTTGTAAATAATTATTATAATTAATAATATCTCCGTCGCATGGACTCAAGGAGGAGGATATTTTATTTGAAATATTGTAGTGAATATTTTGTATGATACAGAAAATCATTGCCTGCTAGTTCAGTGCGTCTTTACATAAAAACCACTCAAAGACAGATATGTTTCATGAAATTTTATTTACAGGCAATAAGCATCCAAAAAACGATCAAACAGTGATTGAGGAATTAAAGACCTTAAGTGTACAATTAAAGGAATCCATCTACAGTCTGTTAAATCAGATCGATTCCAAAAATAAGAAAATAGAAACGTTAGAAGCTAGAGTAAAAGAACTTGAAGACGAAAAATTAAAGAAAGGTATGCTATTTTGTGCTAAATTCATATTATCTAACAATATTATTCATTATGGAAATTAGGGAACCGTTAATGTTTGTTTTTTGTAGAAGATAATAATAAATCTGCTGAGAGTGACTCTAGGGGTGAACTTGTATACACCCCGCTGGTACTGACCCCGCTGGCCCCATCCCCCAGTGAGGTTAGCAATGAAGAAAGGTTAGCATCTCTTCCAAAATTGATGCCATTCGATGTTCCAGATTTGCCTTTTTTTAATTGAAATTTGCTTTATGTGAAAATTATTATAATGAAATACAAAGTACGGTTCTAATTTTCAAAATATATTTATTTTTTCTTTTTCAATAGTTATAGTTGTTTTATTTTTCTTAACAAAATTATTTTACAACTAAAAATATCAAAAGTATTGTGTTCTTCAAAGTGATCATTGGTCACAAATTATGTGTAATTTTATGGAAAGAACAAAATACTTTGTAAATTTGTTAATAATTAATACATAAGAACCAGCACGATAACTCAGCAAAACGAAAGGGATACTCTACAATTTTAGGTGATTTGACGTACAGGTACTTAGTTTTATGACGACTGCATCTAATAATTAAAATACTGTTCTTAGAAAATTATAGCAGTAGGTATTGTACTTAGGCGCTGACAAAACCAGAAATAATCCTAATTGTACAGTGTTTACATTTACAGAGTAATTTGTTTTTATATATTAGAACTTTTATAACATTCTGAATTATGAGGTCATTTAGTCAAACCTCAAGTTTTTGAAGCACAATGAATAGATGTAGCACAGTATAATAAATAAAACAGTATTCCGAGTCTCCGCTTGCGAGGCGTCATGCGCATCTCGTCACGCATGCGACCATTATAGGATAGAAAGTGACAATAATCGCATAGACGTAGGTAGATACCGTTCACTCCTGTGTTCAGTATAGAGTTCATTTTTATTAACGTGTCTTGTGATTAATACAATGAAAAAAACAGGGTGGACATGTGTGTGTGCTGCAAAACGTTGTCCCAATAAGCGGTACACCTGCTCTAAACATTTTTTTTGCTTCCCCAAAGATCCTGTTAGGTGAGTAATAATAAAAAATAAAGATGAATACTAGATAATTTTATAACAACAACTATTTGTATAACTGTAAAATTAATATTACGAAATTTCAGTCAGGACCTGACTTATATCCTAAAATGGCGGCGTCATACGTCACAGTTTGAAGTTATTTAGTTCAAAGTGTCAACGTATGGACTCAGAATGCTGTTATTTATAATGCTGTGGTTGTAGTAAATAGGCATTAGTTTGTCAGATTATCTAAAATCAAATTATTATGTTCCTTCGACACATAGAAGCTAATATACAGGGCTTGGTCAAAATTTGACAACAATAAGAATTATTTTAAATTAGCTAAATTTTAAACGTCTGTGTCAATAGAAAAGCAAAATTCTAATAAATAAGGGCACTTTTTTTAATAAAATAATCATTTGCTAGTCAACACTGATAACAACGTTTGATACCATCAAATCGCTATACTTCAAAGCAATTATTTTCAATGTAGGGATTTCATATTGGAAGTTCTAATAATTGTGAAACCAATAGGTTTATAGAATAATATTTATAAATAGGACTTATATAATATACGTTCTACGAGAGAATTATTTGTTTACAAATTAAATATGCATATTTACTTAGAGATAATCTTTATATGTTACACAAATAAACAATTACTAATTTTAACTTTGGTTCAATATATACCTATGATATTTATAACTAATAACACAGAATTCCGAGTTGCTTTATAGTATCACAATAAAGAAAACATTAATCAAGGAGGACTAAATAAAATCTAAGTTCCTTTTATTGTTTTTTGGCTCGGGACGTGTGCTTTTAGGATCGGGCACTGCAATGAATCCCCGATTGGTATCCTGAGCAATATACACAAACATTTATAGAAGTAACTTATTATTTGAACATCATAAGTAACTCGAACTGGGATTACAGTATTTGAGTGACGACTAGTACGATAAAATAGTTCTAATGTCTATGAGCGACTCAAAATAAAAATCCGGAGTGATACTCACTCGTCACGAACATGTAACGCCTCTGTTTCCAAAATAATGTTACTGTTCATTACTACTATCGGATTGTTATTTTGAACGTAAATCTATAATATATATTATCACAAAAATATATGGATAGTTTTCGCAGTAGGGCGTAAAATCTGCCCCGCATTTGAGATTTTTATGTTTTAAATTATTGTCCTTTGTTGGAAATAGTTATACACAAACTTAAGAAAATTAGAGTCTTCAAGTACGTGGGGTCCGGTAAGATAAGCTCTATTACTTTTTTATATATGTAGGTAGTCGTTCATTTTCGTTATGGCGTTTGCTACTCACATGCGGTTCACCAGTCCCTAGAGTAGGGGTTCCTAATTTTCAGTTTCTTATAAAATATTATCTCCTACATCCTATACTAGTGTAAAATAATAATATAAAAAATATATCATTTGGGACAAAAGACAATAATCGTATAGTTTTACATTTTCATATTTTTGGGTTAGCCAAACAATTTTGGAGCAGTTTTTAAGCGACACAACGAAAATAACCTTAGGATTTGGACACATAGACAGACATAAGTATAAAATTTCAAAAATACAATGTGGCTAGTCGATCGCTAAGAAAATTTTAGCTGATACACCATTAATCGATATGTTTTAAAATATTCTACAAAATGAGAACCTGCCGTTTTAAAAAGTCTGTACATGAATTTTAAACAGTTAAAGTCCTTGGATACTCGTATCGTCGCACTCAAATTTACCATGGTCTCCTAAAAAGATCCTTCAATTTCTTGTCATATTTCTATTTCACATAGTTCTAAATTAAATGATTTTTCTGCCTCTTACAATGTGTCCAAACCCTTACTAACAATTAAGCAGTAGAACAAAATTAAACAGACGTATAATATCCATATTTTTTCGATCACGGCGTGTATGGCGGCGGAGCTAATGAATATGGAGGTGGAGGTGTTCGTGAATGAAAACCTTCAACCCCCAAATCATCAATCAAACAATGATCATCATCATTGTAACTGGATTTTGACGGTAATAGCAGTGTTATCAACAAATTGATACCTTCAATGGCACCTGAAATTTATTCATTTATTTTTATTATTCTGAAGTTTGTATATATAAAACGTTATGTCCAATATTATCCCAATAATTATAAAAATGTACCTGCTGCAGTTAGAAGATAGAATCCTAATCCATATGTAACCATAGCATCTTCCCTAGGATATTTGGTATCAATATACCTTTGTAGCAGTACAATTACATTATAGGACGCTGTTACAGTCGATATTACCCAAAAAACTGAAAATGATTTATTTTAAACTTGGCGTTATTGTATGATGCTAAAATTATTTATTAGTTATGGGTTTACGACCTATTATATTGTTAACTTTGATAATCCAGACTAAATTTACATAAAACAATCTTATTGTCATTATAAAGAATGGCAACGGAAATCGTATAAAATAATATTTATTTCAGAAAAATTATACGTACAATTCATTGTAAACAATTAATATGAAACAAATATTACCGAATAGCGAACATATCAAGTGATCCTGCCGCAGGATCACTTGATATGTTCGATCCTGCGTAACGTAATACTCTTTATCTCTGCTAGGAGAATATCATAAACTATTCGTGTACCATATTTATATCACTTACTTGTACATGATCCAGATACTCCATATTTTCTCCACATTCTGAACATAAACATTTTCGGAGCGATAATATCCAACAGAAATCCGGAACAGGCAAATATGATAGCCATAAAGTTTAAAAAAATGATGAAACGCATCAGATTTACTATTGTCGAGTTGATACAATTGAATTCTGTAAAAAAGTCAATAAAATCCCAAAGTTAGAGTGTAGTGTAGGTATATGGTTTAAAGCCAGAGAACATAATAATAGCTGAAGGAGTCTTCAAGCATTGAGGTTTTAGCTGTTTTAATATGAACGTTGTGTTGTTAAAAAGTTGCGAATAAGTGGTCAGAGTATGTGAATTCATGGTCATATACTTACCAGCAACTTTTAGACTGGTTTTCGTATAACCAAACCAGAAAAATTCTCCAACAGTTAGATAGGGTACACAAACAGTACCCGAAATATTAAACCATCCTAAATCCACTAACGACATACTGATAAGTGTTATAGACATTATATGAAGGGCTGCTGAAAATAAATTTCTCTCATCGTCTTTAGTTTGAAATGTTGCAGAAAGACTTCGCAGTGGTGTAAACGACATAGTATACTAATTTATGTAGAAATTACTGGTATTCGAATTTGTTTATGATATTGTAAATTGTAATAATAATAATATAATTGACATATATTGAAATGTCAATGACTATCTTTTTAGGGAATATACTTTTTTAACTCCGCTCAGTTGAACCTCATTACCTTCCACTCACATATTTGTTATAAAAGATTACTCATTACTCCTGGATAATGTACTCGCAAGAAAATGAGGTGATTGAAAAAATTTGATATTCACATATCAAATATCAAGGCGTGAACATCATCCTACTACATCTCAATTTAGCTAAACTGACTCCTGCTCCCAAATTATCAACTAATTTTGTAAAAGGAATGTTGTATTAAGTTAGATGCGTGAAACTGCTTATATTCGCCGTTGTTCGATAAAGCAATAACCGGATTCAAGTTATACTTCTTCACTAAGTATATTTGACGAACGACGCTGACAACACCGTATGGCGTATGAAAGCAAAATGTCATTCAATCATTCACTACATGTCACATTTTATTTCTCGGATGTTTTTCATTTATCGGAAAATTTTAAAGTCAGTTTTCAAATGTACAAAAGATTAGAAGTTTGAGGAAAATCATACATTACATTTTAGTATTGTTTTTACTTATGTATATGGCATATAAACCATCAAACACACACAAGTATTGTATTAAATCAGCATCGGCAATCATAAATAAACTAATATAAAATGTACATGGTACTGAGATCCTTTAATTATTATGCACGAAATACAAGATTTCAAGTATTAAAATGTAAGTACCGAAAGTTCATTTCATTTTTCCTGAAGGTTAGAATTGATAAGTTCTATTGTAAGAGGATGACAACATATTCCTAACTAGTAGGTAATTATTATATAATTTTACTTTCAGGTTTTAGAGAATATTCGGTAGTACATTCTACTAGATGTTTATCTAGCATTAGATATGATAATAACGCAGACGCAAACCGTTTTTATTCAATAATAAATCACAATAATCATAATAATAAAAGAAAGTATTATGATGACATTATTCGAAATATCTCAACAACACCGAAATATTTCGAAAAAGAACCACTTAAGCCCTCATCAAAAGTCGAGGAAACTGTGCAGGAATTGAAGAAAAAGAAAGAAGAAGAATCACAAAAACAATTGGAAGTAGCTTCAACAACAACACCAGCTAAAGCTGTGGTTAAACCGTCTTTGATACAGAGAGTTGGAAATGAGATAATTCATTATTATCACGGTTTCAGATTGTTATTTATTGATATAAAAATATCCACTGGTTTGTTGTACAGGCTGTTGAAGGGCAATTCCTTAACACGTAGGGAACATCGTTTATTAATGCGTACTGTTGGTGATCTATTTCGATTGGTGCCGTTTTCAGTATTCATTATTGTACCGTTTATGGAAGTGTTATTACCGGTGGTTATTAAATTTTTTCCTGGAATGTTGCCTAGTACATTCCAAACAGCTGATGAGAAGGAGGATAAAATCAAGCAGAATTTTAAAGTTAAATTGGAAATGGCCAAATTTTTACAGGTAAGGAAATGCAACTGCGCTGCGATTAAGTTGCGGTCTTGTTTTACGTTTTTTAAAGCCAAAATCCTGGGTTTTCACTGCTTTTATCGAACAATGAAACTAATACAAAAATCTTGTAATTTCCTCCATCTGTCTTAGTAAATTATGTGTCTATAATTTAATCTCGTTCCAGGGTACCCTAGATCAAATGGCTGTCCAACACACAGAACATTATTCGCTGACTGCGAAAGAATTTGTGGAATGGTTCAATAAAATTCGCACTTCCGGTGAACTAGTAAACAACGCCGACATTATGAAATATTCGAAACTATTCGAAGACGAAATCACTTTGGACTCATTATCGCGCAGCCAATTAATAGCTTTGTGTCGAGTGGTAGAAGTCCAAACATTGGGCACCAATAACTTTTTACGATTCCAGTTGCGAATGAAGTTGCGTTCACTAGCGGCCGATGATAAAATGATTCAAAAAGAAGGTGTTGATTCCTTAACTTTAGCTGAATTACAGCAGGCCTGCCGGACTAGAGGAATGCGATCCTATGGAGTGACTCAAGAGAGGTTGAAAGCACAATTGAATCAGTGGTTGGATTTGAGTTTAAATCAGAAAGTACCACCATCGTTAATGTTATTGAGCCGAGCTATGATGCTACCTGAAACGATTCCAACTCACGATAAACTTAAGGCGACAATATCGTCATTACCAGACTCGGTTTTGAAACAAACTCAGGCTGCCATTGGTGAAAAAGAAGGTAAAATTGATAATAAAGTTCGTGCTGAGATATTGAAAGAAGAGGAGCGTAAAATTAAGGAAGAACGATTGGAACAGATGGAAGAGCAGAAAAAACGTGAGAAAGAGATCTTGGTCGATAAAGCACCAACCATATCAACAGCATCAACTCCAATCCTTGAAGATAGCGCCTTGAGAATATCAGCGGAAAAATTGGAAAAAGTTGAAGAGAAAATGAAAGATGAAGACATCCATCCGAAAGATTTTGAGATCATTGAAAAAGCTATAGACTCTTTATCGAAAGAAGAGAAGAAATTGATTGTTGAGAATAAAGAAATGCAAGGATTGAAAGCTGAAATGGCTGATTACAAAGAAGATGTGGAGGATCTTGCAAAAGTAATTGCAGAACAACCGAAAGAACAACAATTGAAAGAGACTAAAGCAGCAAAGAGATTGTTTAAGAGTGTGAATAGGATGATTAGCAATTTGGATAGAGTATTAATGAATTTAGAGAAGAAAGAGGCGCAATTGAAGAAGGATTTGGAAACGGCCAAAGGAGAAGAGAAGTTAGATAAAAAGAAAGAGGAATTGGTGCGGATCGATGATATTATGGCGGCTATTAATAAGATTAAAGATGTATCTGATCAGAAACGAGCTGAGCAGATTGTGAACGTGTTAAAGAAGATGGATGATGACCATGATGGGTCTGTCAAAGTTGAGGATGTGTTGAAGGTAAGATGACTTGTATGTTAATTCTTCATCTGTGTGTAATGTAGAAACTATTTTCGTAATATTTTTGGCCCTTCGACAAAAAAGCGCAGATCAAATGAGTCGAACACATCAAAAAGCAACCTTGTTCTAATGCCGGACGAGTTGAGGTTTCCACACAACAGTACATATTTACTTAACATGAAAGCCTTACATAAAATTTGAGATAAAACATTTAAAAACAGATCAAAGGCCCCTGAGGGCGGCCTATAAATATTTATGATACACAAATTATTATCAACACATTTGACAGCAGAGCATTCCAATGTCATCTCCTCAGATAACTTATTCAAACACAAATCATTCATAAATTTATCAAAATTAGTGTCATCAATGTAAATTAAATTACTGATCCCCGTGCACATTATGAGTTCTGTAGAAAACACTTGCTTGTTTCTATTCAATTATATTTGCAAATCTAACATTATTAGAACAAAGCCAGGACTCAGTATAACATAGAATGTTCGGATTAACTCTGCAATTGTTCACGAACAGTTCGTTACAGTTGATCTTATTAAAAAGTGATTGAATGTTAATATGGAACGCGCCCATAATAATTTTAATAATAAAGCCTTTATTTTTAAATGGTCGAAGTCTAGCCCAAGGCCATTCTTACTTACATTGATCCAAACTTATTTAGGATTCACATTTTTCTATTTTTTATTTTTAAAATGTTTTCTAAATCAAAGTTCTGATTCAACCGGCTAACTGACTATGCTTCATTAAATAAATGCATTAATTTCTCAGGTAATCGAGATCATTGGTAAAGAAAACGTAAAACTGAGCAGTAAACAAATGGATGAACTCATCGAGTTGTTGGATAAGGAGGAAATTCTAGAAGTCGAGGATAAAATCGAAAAAGCACTACAGAAAGACAAAGAAGCGAAGTTGGCGGAAAAGTTACAGCAAACAAGCACGAATGTGGAAAATAAAGCGGGGGCGCCATCATCGGAACAACCTGGAACGACCAAATCAAACGAGGAAACGAAAGCACATGAAAACAAAACACAAAGTGATAGTAAAGTAGTCACTAGTAGTAGTCAACAGACTACCACACCGAAACCGAAAATGGACTCGCAGGGATTGATTCCACCACCGACAGAAAAGAAGTCAGACACTAGTTCGAAAATGCTTTAAAAGTTAAATAATATGTTAGTGTCAATTTATTTTCGTTTTGTTTGTTGTAAAGTATTTATTATTATTTTTTATAATACATACAAATAAATAATATAATTAGTTTGAATGATACTTGTAAAGGATCGTGATATTGTTGCTATGTTATTGACGCATCAGGATGAGAGAAAATAAAAAGTTAACCAATCTAATCTGTATTTTGTAATAATATGCTTAGAGGGTTGTCCCATGATTATTGGACAAGAAAAACCAACACAAACTTACAATAACAGTTTTCAATATTGTGAATCATGGATATTTCTCTCTTATGGTGTAGTATAAGACAACAGTTAGAGCCTATTTAAATACTTTAAAATGTTTCATGATACCATTGACCCTCCTGTCTCTGCTTATCACACTCATAGCAGGGGTCGTACTCAGTTTCACTTGGTATATATAAATTCGGTGTACTTAACTTTTTTTACCATCCTGTATTTTTCTTTAAAGAAGAAATAAATGCCTTGTTTTACGTGAATAAGATTTTTTTTTGCTTTTCGGCGGGAGTTGGCAACTGCACGCCACTGTGGCGCGGCTAAATTCAAATCATAATACTCCCCGGTTTTCAAGAATTGACAACGAGTGGGTCAATTCATGAAGAAAAAAGAGAAGTGCAGCGCGGTCAAATCAATACATTTCTTGGTTTTGAAGAATTGACTCCCTGGAACATGTTGAAGCACGGAAAGTAATTTAGGTACGTGGATACATGAAAGCAGTAAAAAAACTATGAACAAAATAATGTTCTCTATTGTCAAAAAATAATATATAAACAATCGACATATAGAATATAGTAGACATTTAAATATTTTTCCAATGTTACAAATTGATTTTAAGAGTATTATTATCAAAACATTTGGCAAACAAGCTATTACATTTTTACCAATACCACTTCACACTAAAAATTATGCGTAGATCCAAATTGTGAACCCACATAATATAAAAATATATTGTCTCTAAAGTGAGAATTCCTTGTTTTTAACTATAACGTAACATTGTATATGGATTGTTTTTAATGTTGAGATGATATGTAGATTGTATTAAAATTCGAGAAAATTGTGCTAAGAAAATCAAATTCTTATTACAATTCCTTTAATGTAGCTCCTTCATCTAGACTTGCTTGGCTCATCCTGTAGCTATAAAATAAAGTGAAAAAAAAATTAACATAAAACAAAAATTAGTTTGACACAAATAAATAAAAATAAACAAAAGTTTAAAAGAGATATATGCAAACAGTTTGTGACAAAAAGATATTTACACACATAAGCAATGTTTCGTTTTCAAGGTGTCACTCAATATTAATTATTTTTTAATTAGATAAGATTTGCGTTTTGAATTTTTCGCCGTTATCAGAAAATCAACAAAACATTCCATTATCAATAATAAATTAAGAAAATTTGTTTAAAATCTACTAATTTTTTACTCATTAAGTAAACATCTTAAAATATTAAATATATATAATTAAAATACCAATAATTATTATGTAAAAAATTAAACTGTCACTGTCCATTGAAGTGTCATTAAAAAGAATGAATTTTTGAATTAATTCTAAGAATCTTCATTCCTAAAACATATTATGTATTCACATAAAACGTTGTAAGCTGAAAAACTCAAACCGAATATAATTGAAACAGCTTAAACTTACGTATTTCAATTCCAACGCTGCGTAAGAACAATAAGTGACTTATACTTACCGAAAAGCCCTAAACAGTTGGTACAATTGTGTAGTAGCCACAAACAGGTTTACACTAAATAAGCTATAATTTTTGGGTATAATCACTAGGGAATATCGTGACCATATTACTCCTGTGGCAGCTAGAGCAGCTGTTTGTCCTGGACTAATCGTATCTACGGGTCTTTGTAAATCTGCTATACCTGCTAATACTAAGCCCTAAAAATTATTAGAAAAATAATAAAACACTAACATAACAATAAACTATACTTGCCCATTTAAATACGGGTGCCCAAAAGAATATTGTTTTGGGCCCTGAAAATAACCATAAATTATCATTTAGAATGAAAATGACATAACTTTACTAAGAACTAAGAGTTCTGCTAAATATAAATATTAAAACATACCAGCAGGATGTTTCCACAGTGGTTGTAATCTGCCTGGTACAAATTTATCTAAAGCTGCAATAGTTTTCGTATAGATCACAGACATATTCCCCAAATGATTATTACGTAGTTATATTTAAGGTACTTATTAATTTGTATTAAATTATGCACATATGAGAAGTGGTATTGGCAATATTTTACTAGACAAAGGTCATCTTATCTGACATTGGATGTAAATTTTAATTCTTTTAAAAATACAAAATTCAAGGTGTATTTATTTAGAAACTGTCAAAATATCTACAGCTGGTTATTTTTTGTTTTGTTATTTAGTGGTGCACGATATTTCTCGTCTTCGACTCTATTTAATTGGCTGTGAATACATCACAACGCGATGGCTATTTTTTCGCTCATGAGAATTTTCGTTCTTTGAGCTTAACATAATAAATCTTAGATTTATCAAACATTTAAATTATTTGGAATTGGATGTCAAATTCATACTTATCATAAAAATTATAGGCGCTAGTACTGCCCTGATACTTCTAGTTCCTAGTCAATAGCCCAGATAATGTGTCAATAAAGCCAAACACAAGGAAGATAACAGATAACCACAAAAAAGCACCGTCAATTTTCAAAACATATCTAATCTACGATCCATTAACTTCCAAGTCATTATTATAGAAATAAGAACCTGTAACAATTTACATTCATTTATGAACACAGTAGTTTATTTGGTAAAATAAAATGTTTTTTGGCGAAATAATAGAACCCACAACTAGAGCGCTAATATGCGATGACATAGAGGAATACCCTGAAAATACAGCGTAATCATGAAATAAAATTTACTTTATAAAATATCTAAATAAGAGTTACTTATCTTACAGAACTGAATTAAAATGGTCAGAAAACTATAAGATTCCGGAACAAGTTAATGATTTGCTAGTTGTTGAGTCCGAAAACCTAATTAAATTTTGCAAGAAATGTATCCTTAAAGAAAGAACTCCTATTGCGAAATTGTTGAATACTGGAGTGGAGGTTTATTCGCTAGAAAACAACAGTTATATTGTTCTACATCAAAATATTGGTGAAATAGTTTGTGGAGAGGTGAGAGGTTATATATATAGTTTCTATAATAAACGAATGCCCTTTCTGCAAATCTGTTCCAGATTGTAGAAGCAATAACTGACTGGATCCTCAAAGCAAGAACTATAACCACGTTTACTTCTGAATCAATAACGTTTTATCATAATTCCAACATGGATACCAAACCAATCTCACTTCTTAGATGTTTAACAAATAGCACAAATAAATCTTTATGTAAGAAACTAGAACAACCAAACTTAATCACTGGTCTAGGTGCAAGCATATTATCATACTGTAAACATTTTAATCTAGCCAAGTGTACACTTTATGTGCTCTATAAAGATAGTATGCCTCTGGATTCCGCAAATGTTGAACCGTTATTTGAAGTCTTTAAAAAATTTAATTTACATGTTGACAATAGTGTTAAGATTTTTTCAGATTGTAGTAATCTTTATATGTAATACGTAATTTTGTAAATATTCTATGTGTTTATAATCCATTATTAAACCATCAGACATGTTTGTCTACCGTTATTTGTGGAGAATGTAGGTACTCGGTACAAAGTATTTCCTTTTTTCAATGCGCTTTGTTGTTTCCCCAGTTATGAATTTCTTACGATTTTTCTGCTTAATAATATGTTCTCAATATATCGGGTGCTCTCTTTTGGACCGACCAGTTTTTCAGGCTCTCTCACATCGTTGTTTCAGACATCCGTATACACAGTGCCAGACTCGAGACCAGCAAATTGGATCCCAGAGACCTGTCTAGTTAGCCCATCTGCTCTCGATTCCTGATTGCCCTGTGTTATGGTTCGCCTAGGCTCTAAGTTCTCTTTGGTATTCTGACACTAGTTTAGTAGGACTTTAGGATCCTTTAGTGCCCTAAAAGCCACCTGGCTGTCTGAACATACATTTATTCCAAACTTGTAATTGCTTGAAACTAGGATTGAGGCCATAGATTATCAATCCACACGTTAACAAGAAGAAACGTGTCGTATTACAAGAATTTAAGGGCGTAGGCAGAAAAGAAACAAAAGTAATACTATCTAACACATCAAAATAATCAGGGTTTAATAATTTTAAATATTCAGACTGCGATAGTCGTCTAAACTTCAAAATAACAATAAAAATTCCGTGTTTTATTCAATTATATTTTATTGCTGCATTTTATCAGACAAAAATATAAATTTACGATACAATAAATAAAAACTTAATACTAATATTAAAACTCACGCCCACGTAAATGTTTTTGTATCACTGGAATATTTTAAACATTCAATATTACAGACATTTTCTGGACTATTTGATTCACAAAAACATTTTAAAATCTTTTGCTTTAATCCGCAATCTGACAGATTTTCTTTACCAAATGCCGCACCACAGTTTTGACTAGAATCATCCTTTTTGCAGAATACTTTACTAAACACTTGCGTATTTTGTATATCTTTAAACGTCATTGTCATACTGTGATCTGTCGGGTTAATTAAAAATAAATTGTGAATTGTATCAGGCAGTATTGGTCCACTTAATTCTATAGAATGATATTCGTTATTATCGACATGTACTTTAGTTGACCGCACATTTAAAGCGTTTAATGTCGCACCGCGAAACGCTACTGGTGCTAAAAGTGTTGGAGGAATACCCGCAAATGGTCCTGTAACCGCTATTGTACTTTTGCAGTTCATTAAGAAGTTGTAGAAACCGTTGATTTCGACTCCTACTACGAGTACTAAGCTTTGCTCGCTGTTGTCCACTTCGCATTCCACTTTTTGCATAATTCTTTCCTAGAAAAAAAGAAAAACATTTAAATACTTGAAGACCAGCTAAATCGCCAACTAGAGACAAATAACGTTAAAAGCCTATAGGTAAATCTACCTGTGTGTAATTAATCTGCTTAATATCTTCTTTATTAATTCCCATAGTCTTCATCCAATCATCTTCACAATCTTCTTCTTCTACGTCGTTTTGAGCTTTAGTAACATTACTGTTAACGTCATCTTCTTTGTATTGTCCTACTGAGTCCAAAGATTCATATCCTTGATCAGACTCCCGTTTTTTCTTTAAAGGCATTGAAAATTCAATTTCCTCTTGTCTCAACAACTGTCTTAAACCGCGCGTTGTTGGTGTCATGATTGCATGTACATCTGTGAAGCCACAAATGCCCGCCGCCCTAGAATAAATCCCTATCAATCTCATACCACTACTACTAAATAAATAATAATATATATTGCACATTAAAGAAGATGACATATCTGTTTAATAACATTATCGAACTGTTAAAATAAAAGCAGATGACCCTAAAGCCAATTGAATAAAATAACAGTTGTTTTATTATTTAAAATGTAACTTCACAAACATCCAAATAGGTACAAACGTAAAAGGAAAACAGAACTCTTCAAATTATTACTTAACACGTTCAGTAAATTTTAAAGAAACATCTAGACCTAAAGCCAGACTTAAAGAAAACCCTAGCCAAAGACCAGTGTGAATAATAAAATTAACTTACCTGAATACAACTGTAAAGTTGTTCGCGCATACATAAAAGTAAGGACATTGTCTGGTCCTTAATAACTGGAATAACGATCTAAAACTATCTGTCCAAGCAGTATATAAACTTTGTTTCATTTGTGCATTATTCGCAAAGCTACGCTCATTATTTTTTGCTACATTCCTTGGAAACAAATCCATCCACGGAAACGACGGTTGTTGCCAATACAAACAACACTGATGGAACTTAGCATTTGGCGAAATATCCAACTGTGTTTTTGTATCAGTGTCCAAGCAACGTGTAAATCCTATAATTCCCGAAGCTTCTTCGCTGATTTTCAGCTGTTGATTCCATGCAAATGGCACTAGTGATAATAATCTGGCTTTAGTTTTTAATGTCCAATCAATAGGTAACCATTCTTTACCGTGAGCTTTTACCACACATACGTTTTCTTCCTTTTGAACGTTTTCTTGGTGGATTTTTGCAAATATGTTTTCGAAGGATGTATATGATTCTCCAGAACTTTGGCTTGCATGTAATAATTTAAATAATGTTTGATCCGTGGATTCATCTAAGAAGGATTGTTGATCTGGTTTGGTCTTTTTGCTATATTTGTCATTAATAAACGGATTTTTTCTTTTCTTTGCTGTCAGAACTTTATCAAATACGTTATGGCTGGTGCTGGTAGATGGTTGTTCGCATGCTTGTTTACTGTTTATCCGTGCTTGTAATGCCCGTTTCTTCAATTTTAAATTGTGCAGTTTCATTATATCCTTGGGGTGATGCCATTTCGGTGCCGTTTTCTTAGGGCTATCGGGCATTTTTCGAACTTATACCACAAAAAAGGCTTCTCACAAACAAAAATATAAATGTAAACAATAATAACAAAAGATTACTGAACACCGAACACCGCAGATATAACGTATTATTATAGAACAAGGAAGAAGGAAGCTATTCTTAGCTAGGAATGACCAATCCTTCGATACCTTGAGAGTATCGATACTTTTGCTGCAGTATCGAGTATTTTTGGCAGCGATACTTTTAGAACGATTCCAAGTTGGTATCGATACTTTCGTAACAGTATCGGTATCGAAAATAATTATTGTACATTATACTGCCACCACCATTTCTTAATAAATTAATTTTCTTTCTTTCTTATTTTTTGGTGATCAATACATTCAGAAGGTTGGCGACCACTGTCCTTTTTCTGTGGTAGTATGTTCTTTGAATAAATCATAAATCACAGATCAGGACTGAATTGAATTGATCTCTTTTCTCTTCATACATGCAATATAGTATGCGTTTTTCAAACAAACTTAAACTTCACTGACTTTTCACACGTCCCCTTTAATAATTATTGAGAATTTCTCTCTTTTATCCGATGTGGCACTGACCCAGGACTTGAAACCAGAAAGAAAGTAGAACGAAAGAACCGAGGCACGGCTGAGTGTCAATACTTGACAACCCGTAAGTAGAACGTTGGAGATGAACAAGATTTCATAATTAGCACATCGTTGCCTCACTTTCTCTCCACGGTTTTTAAGAAATGTCCCCCTAGCAGCTGAGCATAGGTGAAAAATAAATCTTTTAACCTTTTATGTGTGTCAATTTAGGGAATAAAAACAAAATTGCTCTTGCATATTTTTAATGTCATTTGGCATAATTCACATCGGTGTAGAACCATCGACAGAATCAGTCATGGTCTACAGAACACCATTATAGCAAATATTTGAGAGCCTGAAGAAAATCTTCAGATTAATATCTTTGATGTTACTTATTGTAAAAAGAAATTCGTTGCTTATTTCTCAAAGAAGAATAATGATAGCATATTACGTTTTCCTGTAACTTAAATATTAGACCATAAAACTCAACATAAACACATTTAAAAAATTGCGCCATATTTATGCGCCCAACCCATAGAAATCTTATATTATATATGTACTCTAGAATGCTAATTAAATCCAGCCGAATACCAAAAAGTGTAACGGGTATGCAGAGTTTTCTCGAACTACGCATGCTCCTCAGTCACTTATTTTCACTACAGAGCTGCCATATTTAAAACTATTTTGTCGTTCGCCTTACAGAATTTATGCGACATATCTGTTTTATAAATAAATCCATATGTTGCGTCATACGAAACTGCTTGACAAAATCAAATAATTCAATGTTATCGGTAAAATTGTAATATTGTTTAGTTTTCAGCAATATGAACGAAACATTTTTTTCCAAATCTTATTAAATTTAGGAGATTTCGCAACAGCGTCTATTTTCGCAAATGACATTTCTCGTAGTGGGAATATCTGTCAGAGTCGGCTTCACAACAATTTAGATATGTTTTATAATTGAATTATGGGTTTATGCGTGGTATATTTTAATTGTTGATAGATATACCTATTTGTGATTAAAATTGTTTTTAATATTTGTTATTTTGGTTTGGTAGTTTGTTTATTTAACAAACAATGAGGTGTATAGTGTTGTGGTGTAAAAATGAAAGTATCATTCCTGGTATTAAATATTTTCAGTAAGTTATTGTTTCGGGTTTCTAACAGTCTCAGTTTGAGTCAATATGATACCATTGACATTATACTCATTTTTAGCTTGACAAAAAAAAGACATGATGTTTGGATGCGGGCATTGGGATCCTAGTACAGAAAATGTATGTGATGGGAATGTCATATGCAGTAAGCATTTCGCTGCAGAAGATATCATTTGTAGAGAAGACGGCAAGAGGATCACCCTCGTACCCGATGCAGTTCCCAAACTTTTGTTGAAAAGAAGAGATTATGTAAATGAGAGTGGAAGTTAAATTCTTAATCGTTTGATATCAAGACACTGTTTACTTAAAAGCAGTCAGTCAAAAATGCATGATATGTATGTCAAGAATATATTTCCTACGTTGTGTAGGTATACAAAGTTCGTTTGAATTCTGTTGTTAAACTGGAATATACTTAATTATAGAATACTCCATGAAATTGCTGAGAATAAAAGTTCTACCAACCATGTTTTGTCACAAAATACTATTGCGAGTAGTACGGATGATATGGAAGTGGTTCACATGGACACGGAAAATATTCGTGAAATCACTGTTTCTTGCACCCCTTCTTTGAAGGCTGTAGAGAGGTAAGAGGCCTAAGGTGGTTGTATAAACAAACAAATATTATATAATAATAAAATAAATAATTAGAATGCTCAAGTCCTTACGATATTTTCCAATATTAGAATTTTTACTTATTTCTCGTTTCTGCTTAGATTTATTATTGGGTTGTACCTGTTAGACAATAAAGTATTTATATATTTAATGTAATTTTTTATTTCTTAAATTCCTTTATTCCATTTTTTTATTTGAATTACCAAATGGTAAAATTTAATTTTAAATATACCTATAACAGTAATATTACATTTAATCAAAGCCGGTCCTGTTGAAAAATAAGTCACTGGTGATCATGCGCATTATGGACAGCTCTACACTTTTGGTTACATTTTTGTACTACGGGATTATCATTCTAGAGTATATATATATATATAATATAAGATTTCTGTGGCCCAACCAAATAAATAATTTAGCGGTTAAGAAAAATCCGCTAGAATTGCGGTTATGGTACACACCTGGCAACCCTGAAACCTGGAATACATCACTAGCACTAATGACACTCATAACTCATATACACATATATACGTGGTTTTATCAAAAAACATTTATCTATGGTATATACCTAGTATATATTTATACAAGTGCAAAAACGTTGTTTAAAAAAAACTTTGAATTGCAATCGGCACCCCCGCACGGGCACTGTCATTGAACATTGAATTTCCATCACAGATCAGGCAAACTTATTTCCATAACAAAGCAAAGTTCGGCACGGTATAAACTGTGATATATATATAATTTATACTGTATAAACTATTCATACCTTTTTCCTGTTTTTGTGTGTAGGAGTGTAGGAGCAGAGTATTGTGAATTTTCTACTGTTTCTGTATCCCGGTGCTGGACACTGGACATTACAACAAGTTGCACCTACTTGCCGGTAGTTTTGTTGAAATGGAAAACAGGTATGAACAAACAATATTAATTATGTGTATATATTGTGCATTATTCTACAGTAATGAAGTCACTATATTGATCACAGAATTTTACAACTTTTTAATTGGATTTTTTAGAAGATAGGGTTCCCAGTCTTGGTTCTCAGTTTATACAGATATATATTTTTTTGTGAAATTTACTTTAAAATATCTGGATCATCGTGAAAACCGAAACGTTGTACCTATATACAAAAAACCAAGAAACCCACGTACATTGGGATAATAAGTGAATTTAGGTTCCTATGAAATTCGTAAGTGTTTTTCTGAATAGTCAAGTACCTAGGTGTTAGAAATTGCAAATTATTTTAATTCCTAATTACATACCTAACAGGTACCACTTGTATTTTGTTCGTGTACCTATTCATATTTTCCCACGTAGGTAGGTAAGTACTTAATATTTTTTTACTGGTCATACGCAGAGTAGAAAAAAAACAAGGTTATTCCGAGGGTCACTCTTATATACATTACAATTTTTATAGCACATCATCAATAACTGCAATGTAATATTTCATATTCACATTCGTTTTTTGGATAAAAATAGCTTAGAGAAAACAGATGGAAAAGTATATTTCGATTTAATGGCTTGTTTTTATTACTTTTCCGTTTCATTTCGGAAATTAGTCAGAGTATCTGTTTTAAATTCAAAACTAAACAATCGCAATTATACCCTCGACCCAGTCGGTTTACTAGACGCTTAGATTTAACCGCAGGAATGGAGCTTTTCAGTACTCGTATCTCGTATGATAAAAAAACTTCTATGGATTTGTTCACTTTTGTGATTTTACTTCGATTATTAAGTCTTATATACATATTTTTTTTACACTGATCATTAGTTTCAACTCGACTTTTGACTACATTGTGGATATGAGCCTGTGTTTCGTACAAATATACACTTACAATGCGTATCTAGGTAATTAGATTATTGAACTCAGTTATGGTTATTATAGCTACCCTGTAAACTTCCAATAGATAAAGTAACGTTCGGTTGGATCTTTTATTTGGAGATCAGAAAATAACTTTATTGAAAGACTACTAATACTATCTATGTTAGCGAAAACTTTAGAAAAGGGTATTGGTGATATATTTTACACATCAATTATAACATTATAAGTAGTAGTAGACATGTACAACTCATCAAATTCGCAATTTGTGACTCATTATTATGTTTTATTTATTCCTATTATAGGTTAGTTGACATTTTGATCTTGGGGGCTACAGGCTTCACTGGTATTCATTGTATTTCTTACATTAATAAACTATCAAAAGAAAATGGCCGTAACTTGAAGTGGGGAGTTTCTGGAAGATCTGAGGAAAAATTGAAACAGGCGTTAGAAAAAGTTGGTAAAGAATTGGGTAAGTATATCATGAATTAAAACCAATAACAATAAAATTAGACAAAAATAATTATTTGAAATGGGCTTGTTTAACAAAACAAGACTTAAAATCCGAGAGTTTGTCTGTCAACCACTATACTTTCACCAGACGGCCGTTTCGTCGATCCACGACTCATCAGTGGTGATCGGTCAGTAGTTGACAGCCAAACTCTCGCAAATAATGTGGTATATACCACAAACGGTACAGAGATGTGCATAGACGCGATGTATCGGCGCGTCTATGTGTTGGTAGTTGCTTTATGGGGTCAGAGACCTCCCAGGCAGTCGATATAGGAACTGTTGTTCACTCGGCGTACTACTAACGATAAAACTAGATGTCGCCAAACACATCCTTTTACAAAAATAATTATGTTTACTGTATACTCTATATCAATCAGGTCTCTATTAATTTTCCAGATGCTGATTTAAGTCAAATTCCCACCATTGTAGCAGACATTACAAACCATGAATCTTTATTGGAAATGGCGAAAAAAACCAAATTGGTTATCAACTGTTGTGGTCCATTCAGATTATTCGGTGATAATGTGGTGAAGGCTTGCATCGAAGCTAGTACACACCACATTGATGTCAGTGGTGAACCTGAATACATGGAGAATATTCAGCTACAGTATCATGATAAGGCCCTAGAGAAAGGTATACACAAATTATTTAAATATTGTAAGGAGAGTTGCTAGCACAAGTTAATGTAAGTAATAAACTAGTTGTACATTTACCACAAACTTTTATAAAGCTGCAAACTGCAAATAGGTAATACCAGATCTATTTGTTTGAAATATTTCCGAAAAATTATATTGAAAATTTAATTTAGTTTTGGCCTTAACAAATCGACGTTTTCAGGTATTTATATTATTAGCGCATGCGGTTTCGACAGCATCCCTTCAGATTTAGGCGTGATTTTCCTTCAGGAGAAATTTGATGGAACATTGAACTCCGTGGAGACCTACATCAGTGGTTCTGTAGAGAATAAAATGTCGGGCTCCATGATAAATTATGGCACATGGATGAGTGCTGTGGAAAGTTTGGCTAGCACAGATACATTGAAGCAGATTCGGAAGAAATTGTTCACGAAAAAGCTACCGAAATATCAACCGGAATTAAAGCAAAAGTATGGCTATAAAAGCATACTTACCTATTATATAGAATTTTAAATGTTTTTTTTTTTGTAGAAATTTACCATTTACTACGAACAAAGTAGATGGCTGGGTATTACCGTTCCCTGGTTCTGACAAATCAGTTATCAAACGTACACAACAGTACGTCTATGAAGTCGGAAATAGACGGCCAGTACAGATAGGTACTTACTTTACAGTGCCATCTGCATTCGCAATGGTTATGGTAGTGATTTACGGTATCATATTTAGAATTCTTTCCAAATTCGCATTTGGCCGTAAATTACTCACAGACTATCCAAGTCTCTTCAGTGGTGGTATGTTCTCCAAAGACAATCCTTCTGAAGAGATTATCAACAACACAAAATTCACTATAACTCTATACGGAGAAGGATGGAAAGATAAATTGGCTGATAAAGATGATCAGTATGATAAACAGTGCGATAGATGTATTTTGGGTACAGTCAAAGGTACCAATCCAGGGTATGGCGCCACCTGTCTTACGCTTGTCTTAGCGGGTATTTTGGTATTGACAGAAACTAATAAGATGGCGGGAAATGGCAAGTAAGTATATTTATTATATTGTTAATAAAAAATAGATGTGCATTTGATATGCGATGATAACTAAGTTATAGCCCTTCATAATATCATTGTCCTGCGTAAATATCACGACCCCATTATTAGGGAACGCTATCCTACAGGACCTAATCAAGACCTAAGAAACTATCCTTAATGATGCAGCCTCCGCATGTCGTTTGGCATGTAGATAGCCCGTCATAATATGATTGTCTTGCGTATTAAAACAACAATGTACAACGCATTTTCTCGGCTGAACCGAAGATCAATGTGAACTTCGGGTGAACGTTCATTGTACAACCGGGTCTAAAAGACAATTTTAATATTTTTATAGCACTTCGTCATATACAATAGTATACTTAATAATAAAAATCCTATCATGTAGTTTCTTTTTCCAAATTTGCTACAACTAGTTTGACGGGGCACTTTACATACATGCTTGTACTGAAACTAGGGATACTATAATATAGAGGGTGTCCCATTGCAAAATAGAAAAAGAAACAAAATATGAAATGGTTGATACTTAGTTTTATCTACTATCGTTTAGGTTAGACTCTATAAGTCCATCTATAGTTGCCCATATTATTTACCTATTTGTAAGTTACTACACACAATATTTTTCAGGGGAGGAGTTTACCCACCTGGAGCTGCTTTTGCTAAAACTTCAATGATTGAGGAGTGCAACAAGAATAATTTAAAGTTCGATATTGTGTATCAAAAAGATCTTTAAACTACTAATTAACTATATGTCATTAAATAATATATTCTTGTTATTTAACAAAACATGTGAACGAGAAATGCCTTGAATTTATTTTTTTATAAATATGTCTTTGACAGAAATATTTAATGCAAAATGGTCGTTTCTACCTATAAATTACTGTTTCACATACTAATATAACTAATTTTGTTTTGATATGGTTATTGATAGTTCATAGTTAATTTGGGCCAGTGGAATGAAAATATATTATGTTAATTTTATACTTAGCATCTATTATTAGGTTTGAGTAAATTATTGTATTTACAATTGGCGTTATTAAACAATATTGTATCGAACTTTTGGATTTTTATTTTATTTACAATATTGGTATGAACAGGACGATTCGTTCAGTAATTATTCTAAAACGAAAAATGTGTTTGCTTTGCTAATCCAGATTTCTAATTTATGGAGACCTGCGTTAGAGACGTGAATTAACAATAACTGAACTGAACTGAACTTAGGGTAGAACTACATCACAGAGGTGCAACGTGGACATTACAAAATACAGATACCATTAAATACTTGGGGATTATCATTGACTCTTGCCTTCGATGGGAACCTCAACTAAGGACCACGTTTTTTGCACTTGTTCAGTCGTTGCTAACATACGGCATAATTGGATGGGGTGGAGTTTACTCGTCTACTCTTGTACCTCTTCAAATGGTTCAAAAACGGATCCTAAAGATCATATATGGTTTAGACGTAAAATTTCCAACTAATTTATTATTTCAGTCCTGTAATATTCTAAACACTAGGAATCTTTTCTACAAGTCATGTCTGACATACCTATCACAGGGTAAATGTTCTCTGAACTTCTGTGGTCACGGGCATAATACACGTACTAACCTAGATGCTGTGGTGCCTAAAATGAATAAGTCGATTGGGCAAAGATGTTTTGTTTTTATTGTGCCTAAGTTATTCAATGAAATGAGCCTTGAACTAAGAAATAAAATGAAATGCTCTTATTTTAAAAAACTGATCACACATTGGTTAATGAAGCAGAATCCTAGCATCCTTTAAATTAAATTAAGCGATTGTTATAAACAAAACCGACTGTGTCTCTATCTATGTTCTTGCTTTGTGTATAGTGCTGTCCAACGGCTGGCAGTCGAGTATTGATTTACGGATCTCTAAGTGCCATCTGTATTGTTATGTATTTTATGGTTTATAATCAAACTATTCTAGTTTTAAAATAAGATTAATTAATATGATTTAACATAACTAATGTATCCCACTATGTTGCGCAAATGATTGAATCCGGAGCCTATCTGCAAGGCTACAGACAAGTTTTCCTTAAGTAACTTGCAGGTAGTTATTCCTCGCTGTATTTATTTATTTGTGTATACCTCACCTTAAACATGTACTAAATATTTGTGACAACTGATATGTTATTATGCAAATAAATTATTTATTATATTATTATGTTCGGGTTTGCGTTGTACTGGAAACCTACGCTAGAGACGTGAATTAACAGTCACTGAACTGTTCGGGGTTGCGTTGTACTGGAGACCTGCGCTAGAGACGTGAATTAACAACAATAATTGAACTGTTCGGGGTTGCGTCGTACTAACGCAGTGTTAGCATAGAATAAGTAAGCTTCGAGCTTTCTTATTATATTATTATAAAGCTGTTATTATGATTATTGATGGTGCTATATGAATGTGGTATTGTGTTAACAAAATTGTATTGTCAGATTGATGGATGGATTCAGGGCGCTCAAGAATAGATTAAGGAGATAATAAGGTAGGTCTCTTATCCGTTTATTCTTACCGGTACATACTATATACAGTTTTGATTTTATAAAACAGGCAAATACAGGCCACTTTACTACATGTTTGTGCTTTAAAATTGATGGAACTTATCCGGATCGTGGAATACCTTACAAATATCTTATTGACCGATTTCAAAGTTTAAGGAGAAATTTGTTTAGTATAAGTTTTCTATATAAGATATTCAATAGTGATGTAGTGTGCCCTGAGCTACTGGAAAAGGTATCTCTGTTGGTTCCGCGTATCAATGCTAGAAGTTCTATTGCATTTTATAATGAGCGAGCCAGAACAAATGTTATATTAAAATCTCCCATTTATACTATGTGCCGGCAATTTAATTTGGTTAATGATCGTGTGATATATTTTTGATTCTCTGAATGAAATATTGTCTTCCGCAGAATCAATACTAAAGGAACTTGATGTTCATTAATACTTGTGTACTTTGGTTGATTTTCGTTGTTTATTGATGTACCTACTCTTATGTAATATAGTTAAGATTTAGTTATAGTTGGTTTTTTGTATGCATTGCTCTGTAAATGGAACTTGTTCTGTTAAGTAATAAAGCTATTATTTTTATTACAACAACAATGACTAGTCAATAAATCGACGAAAGTACGGTAAAGATAAGATAATTTTTCAGGTATATTTAATAATTGGCACTGTCATTGAATTCCATTTTCCATCACATATCAGAGAAATTGATTTCCATAATAAGCACCAGAGCAAAGTTCGGTACGGTATAAACTGTGATATATAATTTATACTGTATAAATTATTCATACCTGTGTATGAGAGTAGGAGCAGAGATTGTGAATTTTCTACAATAAGTTGCATCTACTTTCCGGTAGTTTTGTTGAAATGGAAAACAGGTATGAAGAGACAATATTAATTATGTATTTATTTGTTTTATATTAGTGTTTTCATTCTTCAGTAAAATGCCGTTTGAATTTTATTAGAACACAAACAAAACTATTAATGTATCATCATCAAGTATCATCGTAAGTGAAGCTCATGTATGCGAATCATATGCTGCATTGAAGAGGACTGTTAGTCAAAGTGTTAGATCCGAAAAAATAAATAATTTCAACAACATACTATCGGTCTCATCCAATAAATCTAAGACTATCTGGAATACCTATAACAGCTTGATGAGAAAGTCAGGAAGAGCTAAAAAAATAGAAGCCATGCAATGGTCGGATGGCGTTTATGCGACTCGACCTTTGGAGATTGCATCGATGTTTGTTGACCACTACTCTAACATTATTGAGAGGAGGTTGCGTGATCACTTTGGCTGTGGTCTATCGGGTGCCTGCTCCAGAGGGTTTGTGAATGATAGGTCTATGTTTTTCGCCCCTATCAATGAGTACGAGGTCATGAACACAATACGCGGATTACCCAATAAAAAATCGACGGGTCCGGACGGATTTCCGGTGCACTTGTTGAAATGCAAATACTTATGTCATATTTTTAATGCCTCGATATGCTCAGGTACCTTCCCGTCAAAATTAAAAGAGTATATTATCGTGCCAATTTATAAAAAGGGAAGTGAGAGTGACATTGAAAATTATAGACCTATAGCGTTGTTAAGCGTTATTTCAAAGGTGTTTGAGAAGATTGTTTCTGTCAGAATTTCATTCATTCATTTCATTTGTCTCACTATTTTTTATTGTGTATTTTTTTATTGTGACGAGACAACATTACACTCAAATAATTACGCATAATTTTTAATGAAGTGCTGCATATTTTTTTGGATTTTCGGTTTTTTCTTCTTGGGCAAAATCCACAAAATCCAGCTTTATCTTCTGTCTTTACACGTTCGGGTTCAGGAATGCGTACCAGTTCTCTACTTCGCTGTATCCTGTTGAATGGCATACATATTACTGAAGCTCGGTATACTAAGTGTGATTTCATCAACTGGTTTCATCCTCAGAAACATTCGACGATCTTCAATAATTTCTGTATTGTCTTTATATATTTGGAAAATACAAACACCTGAACTCGCGCAATGAGAGAATCACTCACAAACCTGCACTTAATCAATAAACTTCATATCATATCGCAGAACAAAGTGTACTGAATTTTGAATTTAACTAATCAGGGGGTGCAACGTGAACACAAAGTCAGCTAGAGAGCGAGGTAGGCTCATCCAGTGTCTATATCGTGAAATCTTGCGATTTTAGGGGAAGCGTGAGAGAAATGCTCATAGCGCGAGTGCTGCAGGGTTAAATTCGAAATTTGTGACTCATTATTATGTTTTATTTATTCCTATTATAGGTTAGTTGACATTTTGATCTTGGGGGCTACAGGCTTCACAGGTATTCATTGTATTTCTTACATTAACAAACTATCAAAAGAAAATGGCCGTAATTTGAAGTGGGGAGTTTCTGGAAGATCTGAGGAAAAATTGAAACAGGCGTTAGAAAAAGTTGGTAAAGAATTGGGTAAGTATGTCATGAATTGGTACTAATAACAGTAAAATTAAACAAAAAGAACTTTTAATTATTTTTACTGTATACTCTATATCAATCAGGTCGCGAGTATTTTTCCAGATGCTGATTTAAGCCAAATTCCCACCATTGTAACCGACATTACAAACCATGAATCTTTATTGGAAATGGCGAAAAAAACCAAATTGGTGATCAACTGTTGTGGGCCATTCATATTATTCGGTGATAATGTGGTGAAGGCTTGCATCGAAGCTAGTACACACCACATTGATGTAAGTGGTGAACCAGCATACATGGAGAATATTCAGCTTCAGTATCATGAGAAGGCTTTGGAGAAAGGTATACAAAAATTATTTAACTATTGTTGAAAATGAAAAATTTATAAATATTGTAAGGAGAGTTAACGTTTTTAAAGAATAAACTAGTTGTACATTTACCGTAAACTTGGTTGAAAAATAACCTTATTTTTTGGGTCTTTGCACAATTAAAACTGGAAATAGGTAATACTAGATCTATTTGTTTGCAATATTTCAGAAAAATCATAAGAAAATTTAATTTAGTTGTAGCCTTAACAAATCGATGTTTTCAGGTATTTATATAATAAGCGCATGCGGTTTCGAGAGCATGACTTATGATTTAGGCGTGATTTTTCTTCAGGAAAAATTTGATGGAACGTTGAACTCCGTGGAGACTTACTACAGTCGTTTTTTAGAGAGTAAAATGTCGGGCTCCATACTAAATTATGGCACATGGAAGAGTGCTGTAGAAAGTATGGCTGGCCCAGATACATTGAAGCAGATCCGGAAGAAATTGTTCACGAAAAAGCTACCGAAATATCAACCAAAATTAAAGCAGAAGTTGCGCTATAAAAGCATTCTATTATATAGAATTTTAAAATATTTTTTTTGTAGAAATTTACCATTTACTACGAACAACGTGGATGGTTGGGTATTACCGTTTCCTGGTTCTGACAAATCAGTTATCCAACGTACACAACAGTACGTCTATGAAGTCGGAAATAGACGTCCAGTACAAATAGGTACTTACTTTACAGTGTCATCTATATTCACAGTGGTTAAGGTTGTGATTTACGCTATCATATTCGGAATTCTTTCCCAATTCGCATTTGGCCGTAATTTATTAACCAAATATCCAAGTTTCTTCAGCGGTGGGATGTTCTCCAAAGACAATCCTCCTGAAGAGATTATCAACAACACAAAATTCACTTTAACTTTATATGGAAAAGGATGGAAAGATAAATTGGCTGATAAAGATTATCAGTATGACAGACAGTGCGATAGATGTATTTTGGGTACAGTCAAAGGTACCAATCCAGGTTATGGCGCCACCTGTCTTACGCTTGTCTTAGCGGGTATTTTGGTATTGACAGAAACTAGTAAGATGGCTGGAAATGGCCAGTAAGTATATTATACTGGTAATAAAAATATGATGTACCTACTTCTGCATTTGATATGCGATGATAACTATAAATCTGATATTATTATTTTGCTATAAATTGATTGTTCAAACATTTAAGAGTGAGGTTAAAACGTTGAACTCGTCTTGAACGACGTAGTTTTTTCTCTCCAAATTTGCTACTATAATGTAGAGGTCCCATTGAATAGAAAAAGAAACAAAATATGAAATGATAGGTACTTAGTTTTATCTACTACCCTATATTTGCCCATATTATTCACCTATTTGTAAGTTACTACACACAATATTTTTCAGGGGCGGAGTTTACCCACCCGGAGCGGCTTTTGCTAAAACTTCAATGATTGAGGAGTGCAACAAGAATAATTTAAGGTTCGATATTGTCTATCAAAAAGACCTTTAAACTACTAATTTACTATTGCCATTAAATAATATATTCTTGTTATTTAACAAAACATGTGAAAGACAAAAAGCCTTGAATTTATTTTTTTATAAATATAGGTATCGAAATATTTAATGGAAAATTGTCATTTCTACCTATAAATTACTGTTTCATTGACTAAAAGAACCAACTAATTTTGTTTTGATATTTATAATTCATTGTTAATTTGAATCAGTGGAATTAAAATATAATTATGTTAATTTTATACTTAACATCTATTATTATTGAGTAAATTATTGTATTTACAATTTGTGTTATTAAATAATATTGTACCGAACTGTTGGATTTTTACTGGGTGTTAAACTATTTCTAAATATCTTAAAAATCTTTAGCCGATTTTGTTGAAATCTGGCCTCCCGGAAGGTACCTTAATTAATGGGAGCAATAAAAAAAAACAAAATTCTGATTTTCATATTTTTGTGAAATAGTAGGTATACTATCCCTCCAAAATAATAATTTTTAGGGGAGGAGCCCTTGACTGTATTTCTAAATTTCTGATTTAAATAATTCTAGACATGGTTGAAAAATGAAATGAAGTTATGTCTGAGTAGGAACAATACTATGGTGACAAAATTACAGGATGCTTATATAATTTAAATCTTTTATTACAATACAATATAAGAAATCGACAGACAATTACATTATTACTTTAAAAAAAACTGGAAAAGTTGATAGCAATTTCCGGTATAACCAAAGATTTCGCAGACTCATATTTTTAATACAATCGTATGGTTAGTCTTCCCAAAACTTCTAACATGCTATCGACCATCAATAACCCTGAATATCAAAGAAAAATAATCGACCATTTTTACATCTACCACATTGGATTATAAAAAAAATTTTACATCCTCTATACTAGTAGATGTAAAAACTCATTTAGGTACTATCAAAAACATTTATTTATTATTATTAATTAGAAATAATAATCGTGTAAACCACTTTAGTGGACTCTTGAGTCCTTGACATAACAAATAAAGTGTCAACACCTTAGACAAGTGTAAGGTCAACACATGATAAATAAGTTAATTATCGCTGGTGTCAATGACTAGTATTTGCTAGTCAGTACCGAAGAAGCGCCGCAGTAACCATATTTCTATAACGTGAGCATTTAAAATTTGAATAATATTGTTATTATAAAAGAAAAATAGTAAATCTGAAATCAATTAAGCCATCAAAAGTATTTTATTAAAACAGAGCTTATAACAGCAAATTATATTAGGTAGGTACTTACCTACTTATTTTTTTAGATGAATTTGAGAAAAATTTGAACATTTCATAGAAGTGCTCGCCAGTAGGCACTTTCTGCTGTGTTTTCAAACCAGTTTCTAGCATATTAGGTAGAAGATATATTTCAACTCTAAAGGTATTTATTAAATTTTAGTAATACAAGCTAACGAATTAGGTTTAAATTCACATAATTTGACAATTAGGTTCTTTATTAATCGATGACATGAACGACAATGTGTCAGCTTGAGAAGAGTTAAATTTCTATTTTCTATAGGTAGTTATTTTATGGTCCAGCTATTGTAGATAACACTCCTAACAGAATAGTACCACAGATTACAGAGTATAGTACTTTATCATGGATACAAGGTAGGTGGGGACATTGCATTGCTTGTTTATTCTTGAATAATGTACCTAACTTATAGATTCGTCGACATTTTGTTATTTGGCGCATCAGGCTTTACAGGAATAGGATGCATATCATATTTACACAATTTATCCAAAGAGAATGGCCGATGCCTTAATTGGGGCATTGCTGGCAGATCAGAACAGACATTGAAAAAAGCTCTGGCGAATGTTGGAGAAGAAATAGGTAAGTAATTTGCATTTTATGCTCTATTCAGCATCCTGTAATTTATTACCCTCTTATGTTTTAGGTGTTGATTTGGGGAACACCCCAATCATCTTGGCAGATGTTACCAACTATCAGTCACTAGTAGAAATGACAGCAAAAGCTCGAATAATCTTGAACTGTTGCGGCCCCTTTGAACTTCTTGGCGAAAATGTTGTAAAGGCCTGCATTGAAACTGGTACCCACCACTTGGATATTACAGGAGAACCCTTGTTTATGGAACGAATTCAACTGAAATATCATGAAGCAGCAAAAGAAAAAGGTTTGTAGTTAAATCCAAAAGCACCCTTATATATCGAAAGTTTAGCTCTCACACTTTAAATTTGGCGATTTGAGCTTACATGTATTAAATGTCTTAGGCATATATATTGTAAGTGCATGTGGAATGGATTCCATTCCAACAGATTTAAGTGTAGCATATCTTCAAAAAACATTCGATGGCGTTTTGAACTCTATTGAAATTTACTATAAATTTGATATAAATGGTAATTTGCCGGGTATTAACTATGGCACTTGGGCAAGTGTAGTGGACACTGTAGCCAATCACTATAAGATTCGAGAGATTCGCAAAATTACTGATGCAACAAAGCCGAAGCTTGAACCAAAGCTGCATGTAAAGTAAGTGCTGCTCCATTGTGAAAACACGATTACTTAGGTTAAACTCAAAAAGAATAGTCCTTATAGCAATTTTGTTTTAATTTTAGACATTTCTTACACAAGACTCACAAGCAAGATGGGTGGATATTTCCGGTTCCAAACATTGACAGACAAGTCATAAATCGAAGTCAGAAATACCTTAATGAAACAGAAAATAGACGGCCTATACAAATCGCCATGTATACGTCAATTAAAAATTTATACACAGGCGTGATACTTTTAATATTCTCAATGTTATTTATCATTTTAACCAAATTCAAATTTGGACAAAATCTGTTGCTGAAGTACCCAGCATTCTTTAGTCATGGATTAGTAAGTAAAGAGAAACCAACTAAGTACACGATGGATAATACTATTGCACAATGGTCATTTTATGGTGAAGGTTGGAGTCAATACGCCGATAATAAAAAAAGATGCGATAGAAGAATTTTGGCTACATTTTATGCGAAGAATCCTGGATATGATTTTACATGTGTTATACTTGTTTTATGCGGTATTACTGTGTTATTGGAGAAAGATAAGTGTGCCGGACATGGCAGGTAATTTATATGCAGTTAAACAAACAACAATTATTGAAAAAATAAAATAAATATATATTTGTCAAAAAATTAATAAAATAATTTGTGGACATATCAACAAACAAAACATATAAAACATAAGAATAATTAATACTATACACTATATTGTACAGGTAATTAATTAAGATACTTTAAAAAGCGAATATTGATTATGGTAATCAGAAAATTCAATGCAGCAGTAGACGAAGCTTTGAGAACCAGGCTTTAGGTTTTTGCATTTTTATTTTACAAAATCTATCATCAGTCCCCATACAATGTTCTTATTTAACATAAAAACCAGTTTTTCATTGAAAAGATTTGAAATCGCTGCTTCAAAAATACAGTATTATACGACATATGCATTTGATCATATTAAGAGTTGCTTCTTATCTCACTTTGGATGTGAAAAAAGTAGCATACTAGATCTTGAGTACTCCAAAAATGATAATACGAACTTTCGCAAAGGAATTATTAAAAGTTCCAATCCATTTTTGCAACTTGGAATGCTAAGTTTATTCAATAATACTGCTTAGGAGTTTGTTATTCAATACCTATGAAGTCTTTTTGCAGTATACATATCCAGTTCACAAATTAATGAAGAACATTAATACATATTTTTATCAAATGTATTACAAATAATAAATTTAGATAGACTGAAATAAATCAGTTGTGTGGCAGCGCATTCAAATTAATTTAAAAATTACATTATTTTATTTTTTAGTGGTGGAGCTTATACACCTGGAGCTGCATTTGCCAATACTTCATTAATGGACGAATTACGCAAACATGGGTTTTCGTTAAATATTGTTTATAATAAATCTCTTTAAATATGTGCTTTGTTAGAAATATAATTATTATAATATTACGAAAGAATTATACAACATTTGGAAGTTTATACTTATATTTAATTATCATCATCCACGTTTCAATATTGGGTCAAATAGAGTAATTAATTTTTTACTGCACCCTAGGTATATTTTTTATTTTGTTATTCTAAAAACAGTCGATTAGAACTAGTGCATAATTTTTTCCTAAAAGGATTTTTTTTATAATTTACCATTGCTTGAAAGGTGTTTTAGTTCCCGTAATCCAAAAGCAAATTTTCGCTTTCAATAAAAAAAATTGTTTAGACAGTTCTTTTTGACTAAATTTTTCTAAAACGCATAATTCTATCTCATTTGTGATACCGTCCAGCATGTTGTTAATCAAAGCCTTCACAACTTCACTCAAGTGTATTTTTATACCAACTTTTAACACCAAGTGATATAGTGGACTATTTCTTCAATCACAATTATGGATGCAACTATTTCTTCAATCACAATTATGAATGCGAGAGAACCCATATCTATTCAAAGACACATACAGTCGAATGGTGTTCATATATGCATGGATCCTTGATACGGCACCTGTCATAATAGTATACACGTCTTTTGTGCATTCGCCACAATTTTTTTTGACGTAACAACTCAAATAGCACTCGAATAACAAAACGTCTGCGCAAATATACCATTAAAGACGTTAAACATGCATTTTGACACGTGTTCCCATTACGTTTAGATTTCTCTGTGATATGGTACAGGTCTAAGTTGGTCTTCCATAAAATTTTCCCATGACAGTTCTTCAATTAGTTTTAGTTTCTCCAAAAAGTTTCAGCGATCTTTTATTATGAGTGTATTTGCTTTAATGTGTTTGTAACTTTTATCAGCTAGGTAGGTATTTGCTAGATATGCAAAATATCCAGTCGGGGACATTCCTGCCAATAAAGTTTATCAAATTCGCAATCTGTCAATTCGGTAGAGTCAAAATATCTTTAACACAATCATTTCCATTAACAATTTGGTCACTCATTATGTAAATTTTTGCACCCATAAGGCTTTCAAGCAAGTTACAGGCTGCTATTTCAGCGTACGTAACACCACCTATAACAAACAATAATAAGCTTCTACTGTGCAACGGATACGACTTGTTTTTGTCATTTTTAACAAGGAGAGGTCCAAGTGATTCTAACTTCGATTTGATTTCATCCAGATCCGTAGAATTGAGCAGCATGCTAGCGATTTGTACAACCAAAGGTCTATAAATACCCCCGTAAACATAACTTGAGCATGTTGGATATTTCAGATTGACTTTCTCAGGATTCTGGGGTATTTGACGCAAAGATTTCGCGTTTACATAAAAGTTGTTATGCAAAAATTTCGGCATTTTAATATTGAATTTGAGTTGCGATTGATTATCTTTATTGTCCATAACATTATCAACTAAATTTGCGTTGATCAAGTTTGTTAAAGCAAAACTATAATCAAACCCGAACTGACACAAGAATTTATGCCAGAAAGATTTAATTTCCGAATCGCTTAATTTCTGTGTAATACACAATAAACAGAACAAACGTAACACTAAGTGTTTGTCGTTTTCTGTGGCTAACAGTTCCTCTAAATATGAAAAATTTGTAGTTGCGTTACTGTTTTGTAATGCATTTGTCTCTATATCTTTCACACGTTCGTACCGACTGCCTAAAACGTTAAGAATTGTCTCAGCAGCCAGTAAGTGATTAGAAATAAGCTTTTTGCGAAATTTCGCCTCTAATAAACGTGACTGTACATATTTTTTAATCTCATCCAACGCCATATCTTGCGACTGCACTTGCTCAGACTTTAGCTGCTTAGTTAAATTGCTTAAAACTGATGTAACTTCGGTAAAAAAACGATTTTTTACATCTCCATACACAGAATCTTGGGTACCGTTTAAAGTTATTGCAACTTGTTCTTTTTTAACTTGGGGATTACATTTTTCATCAAGCTGTGTATTAGAAATCTCTTTATCTTGATTTATACTACCGACATCCACATTGTAAACTTCGCTTAATAACGCTGCGTAAGTACAGGGTGTAAGTAACGCACTAACATAATCAATATTTCTATCAACAATAACTAAAGCCCCAAAATCACAGTTAAGTTTATCACTATCACCTTTATTTGCACATAAGTCCTCAAACTGTCTCACTACTGCATTGGCATATTGTCCTATGGATAATATAAAGTTAAATCTACCAAATACCATACAGACCTGCCATATAATTTTCGATAAAACTGGTAGAAAATTCAAATTTTCGTACACAAACATTTTATGGTATATTGAACATTTCATTTCTAAGCTTAATATACCCTCATCAAGATATATAGGCAACCACTGGAAGGAATGTAATTTTACCATGTCGTAGAGACCAAATTGTTCAAGACACTCTTGAAATATATGCAGTGATTGAGGCACTATAATTACGTGAAACTTGTTTGAGTTATTTAACGCATTAATATCCACTTGTGCCCGAATTTGATCAAGAACTTTGTTGAATGTTTTGATATGCGGAGATATTATATAGAAAACGCATATCGTTTGGTTGAAATCAGGTGCTACATCTTCTAGTTTGAATATTTTTTCAACACCATTGCCTCTAAAATACATACAATTATGAAAACAATGCTGCTTGTATATTAGTGTAGTACCTACTTGAGCCACCGTACACCACATACTTTTTCTAAGGGTTTTATTAGATTCTGTTCTAAAATAAGATATTTTCGGTTTGGGTTTGAACTTAAAATTTTCGATAATATTGTCTTAGATATTTCTTGTAAAGAAGCTATTTTTTTCTGTAGTTCCATTCTAAACTTCTTTGAATAATATTGTTTTACTCTCAGAAAAATAAACAAACTTTTTTTTCTGTTTTGCTATTTATATAACCTATTTGCTTCTTCTTCTTTCCTTATATATGGCCTCAACATTTTTGCTTGTAAGCGGAAAACAACAAGAAAAACCAATGACATTACAACATATGGACCGGCCCTGGCTGTATAATGTTTATAAAGACATTGTCTTTGCCTCTTGGCCACATTCGGTGTTCTCCTTTTACAAACTCAAATCAGCTGGACTGATGTGACATAATAACCTAACGCTCACCTCAAGTATTGACAGGTTAGTGAAAATTGCTGATATTTCGCGTAGAAGTTCAATTAACTTTGTCAGTTAGTTGTCAACGAATTTTGTAGATGGAATGTTTAATATAGGTAACTCAAAATTTGCTGATATTGGACATTGAGGGATAAGGTCACAACCTACCAAAATTATCATTGTATGTGGTTATGTTTTGTGGTCTAGAAAACATTTCTCATTAAACTGTCAATCAAATTTTGAAAACGAACCTTTGTTTATGACAGGTGAGTAAAAATTGCTGATATTTTGAGGACTCATTTCCCATTGTAATTTGGAGAAATTTTTCATAATATTCTTCTTGTAACCTGGATTTCACGCATGAATGTCACGTTCCATTCATATGTCAAAATATTTGGCATACATATGTGGAATTAGATTTTTTTTTCATGTATGTAACTCTCCAAACTTGAAAAAATATTAGTGAGTGCTTGTTATTTTTCAAAAATTTTAAAAAATGAGCGTACAAAATCAATATCTGTCTAATGCAGAAGATATTGCAGATCAAGTATGTACAAATAACCATTTATCAATGATTATTTTCGAAAGTTTGAGTCAGGATAGATGAAATTTTTAATTTAAAAGTATAATATCGTCACGTCATCCCAAGAGATTTTTGGACCCAACTTTTTGTTGTAATCAACAGGTTTCGCTTCGATTTTATTGATAAATTATTTAATTTAATTGTGTCGGAACAAATTAAATAACTCGTATGTTCTAAAAGTAGTTTATGTTACCTACATATAAAATATTTGATTGAACTGTATAATTTAGGTAATTTTAGATTTTGTCTACTTTCTCCATATGGTCTTCCGAAAGTCATTCACAATCTGTATAATGTATCTATGTTGCTATTTCCAAATGTAGTTATCTATTTTTAAAATCTATTAAAAACATGTATTTTTCAGGTTATTAGAAAATTGAAGTATATTTTACCAACATTAGCTAGAGTATGTCTAATATCAACGTTTTTGGAAGACGGTATCAGAATGTATGTGCAATGGAACGAACAGAGAGAATACATGAATATGTCTTGGGGCTGTGGTCAATTTTTAGCCACCGTATTTGTTTTGGTTAATCTAATAGGACAGTTAGGTGGTTGCGTTATGGTTATCATAAGATATAGAGTACCTATTGCGTGTGGAACTTTGTTCTTCATTGTTGCTTTACAAGTAAGTTAGCTACATTAATCTCGTGTGTAGGGATACTTTAATTATTTCTGTTTTTTTTTATATAGACTTTAGCCTACAGCATATTATGGGATATGCAGTTCTTGTTTAGAAATCTAGCGTTAATCGGTGCTCTTCTCCTAGTTCTTGCCGAAAGTAGAGGAGAAGCCAAAAGCCTTTTTGCTGGGGTACCTTCGTTAGGTGAAAATAGACCCAAGAATTACTTACAATTAACTGGACGTATTCTGTTGGCTTTTATGTTTATTACTTTGATTAGATTCGAGTTCACGTTCTTACAGGTAATAATCTGTACAAAATAAAATAAGCACCTATACCAATAACTCATGCTAATGTATTAATCTTTTGTAGATTACCTTGGATTTGCTTGGCTCAGCACTCATGGTACTAGTCACAGTTGGTTATAAAACCAAACTATCTGCATTACTGTTAGTTTTACTATTAACTACATTGAATTTCTACCATAATGCATGGTGGAACATTCCCGACTATAAACCATTAAGGGATTTCCTTAAATATGACTTCTTCCAGGTAAGTTTTGGTCGGTTTAAAAGACACGGTTTACCACTTCACCAAAATAATGTTTTTAATTACCGATGAGCGCTTTTAAAAATACTAATGTCTTTATTGTAAATCAAGAAAAAAAATACAACAGGCGAAGTTGACCCATTAACACTCAGCATAACCAACATAAATCATAAAGCTAAGAAGAGAAGTCACAAAAAAACTATTTTTAAAATAATTTCGCAATTTTCAGACGCTCTCCGTAATCGGTGGTCTTCTGATGATTGTATATTTAGGACCTGGTGGAGTTTCAATGGACGAACATAAGAAGAAGTGGTAGAAAAGTAAGAAGCAAAAATGTAATTAAATAAATGTGATTTGTTACGTATAATAGGTTGAATCATTCTTACTTTTACAAGTTTAATTTACTTTTGACATGTTTATGACAGACAATATAAATGAAAATAAGGGCTAATGAAAGAAAACAATAATTAATGTGACAAAGGCTTTAATCATTCAAATTGATATTATGGTAGGTAACATCCAAATAGCGAATAATCAGGAAACTCACCTGGTACATAAACCTGTTGTAGTGATGTATTAGAATATTTTTAATTTGTGACATCTATTGTTTTCCTTCAAAAACAATACTAAAGGGATTTGTACGTATAACACACAAAATATTTTTTTAATTTTATTTGACCACAGTATGGAAATACTTTATAAATGATAAAAATGTTATTTACAACTTTGGACTTTTGAATAATTTGCTTGAGTTAAATATATCCTAGATTTTTGATACACTTTGTGTATCTCTCCAATATGTTGAATGAATATTGTTACCTACGATATTGCTAGATTGAACAAATCATAATTCATTTTACCATAATTTTAATGTTATATGTTGTAATCTATTGATATAATGTGTGACAATTATTATTTCATATTATTTAGAGCACATATAAACTATTTTTGTTTTTACTATTGAGTTATCGTCAGAATGCATCCGTATTCCATATACTAGAGGATTCAAATCGTGCTTTCAAGAGATCAGCGTTGTCAAGTCAAATGATGAGCAATTATCCCGTAAAAGCTATACAATGATCATACAAAATCTTCGATTTTAATGTATTAAGAGCTTGTTTACGATAAATAAAACTCTTAATGTTATTATAACGATAATTTACCAGCTTCTCACTTGCACATAAACATACATTATTGCCTGATAGTATACCTACGCAATCTGACAATAGCCTAAGAGAGAAACAATAATGTAAAATAGTGTATGTTGTCTTTAAATAAGATATTTTATCGAGGACTGATAATTCATCCTATATTTTTTTGTATATCCATATTTATACATATTGAATTATTTCTTGAATGATGTATGAGATTTTTAAGACTATATTTTGGGTTGTTTTGTTATGCTATTATAAATTATATTTGATTAAGTATATATTTTTTTTGTAAAGAGAGGTACATATATATATAACTTAAATAAACAATATTTTTTACAGTATTCTCGTTTTGTTTCGCCACATTTATTTGAATAAAATAACAATTATTGAGGACAGTATTTGTATTCTGTTATTATGGTGTGTTACATATATATGATCTAAGGCTTATTCTTTATCTAATTTCTTATCTATTGAGTGAAACTAGGAAAAACTATGTTTATGAAAATGTCAAAATGTTCAAAATATAAAGGTGCGTTTTAACACAATTGTATAAAGTGTTCGATTCGTATCTGAGGTAAACGCATGAAAAGCATAGTAATCACAAAATAAATTAGCAAATAGTCATTTGAATACAATATGCAAATAAATAAAAGAATATTCTGCATTATCTTTATTTTATACTCTTAAGAAATTCTACAACACTTTTCGCCAAACTTATAAATAAGTTCCTATGTTTTGACTCATGATTTAATACTATTGGTACGCCATCATCAGTATTTCTACACATGGTATCTATGGGAAATTTTGCCAAAATCTTAACATTTAACTTTTCTGATAACTTTTGTGTAGTATGTTCGCCAAAGATTCGAATATCAGTCGTACAATTTGGACATTCTATATAACTCATATTTTCGACAATACCAATAATTGGAATATTAAGCTTTTTATACATTACACCACCACGATTTGTGACTTGAATTGCCGCATTTTGTGGTGTGGTTACTAGAAGAGTACCTAAAACAAAATTGGGAATGTGGATTTCCATAGATTTTGATAAATCTAAAAGTTAACTGACAACAAGTACCTGCTATCGGCAAGTTTTGTACAAGACTGAGATGTGTATCCCCTGTTCCGGGAGGTGTATCTACTATTAGATAATCCACTTCACCCCAATCAACTTGGCGCATCAATTTTTCCAATGCCTGCATAACCATGAGTCCGCGCCATATGACTGGTGATTCTTCGTCAATTAAAAATCCCATCGACATACTTAAAAAAATCATTTAATACATTAAAGAACTAATGTACCTATTTAAAAAACTTCAATCTGTAAGAAGTAAATCGTAAATAACAGCGACTAAGCTATGAATAAGAATCAAGTCATTACTGATGTTTTGAACCTTAGTGAAGATATAAATAAATCTAGCATTACTTTACCATTTTACACCATAATTAACTAAAGGTTCCATCAAATTTCTATTTGTCAACAATGGAGTATCATGTAAGTTCATCATCAGTGGTATTGATGGACCAAAGATATCTGTATCCAGCAGGCCAATTTGTTTTTCTGGATATACGATTTTCAATGCAGTTGATAAATTCACTACAAACTGCTATCATGTTAATAATTTATTCATCTGTAGAATTTAGACTATGTACCAGCGACTGTACTTTTGCCAACACCTCCTTTGCCAGATGATACTAAAATTACATGTTTAACGCCATCAATTGGCTTTTGTTTGGGCAATCCTCTGGCCATAACCGCCTTCCGATGTGAATCCAAATTACTTGAAAATAATCTTTTTATAGGTATCTACAATTAATACAAATACATTAGATACTTCTATGGTAGAAGAGCTATTTAAAATCGTACCATTAAATTTAGTCCCCTGAACATAACTTAAATTTAAGCTACCTAGTTTTTCTATAACAATTTGAAAAGCGGGCGTACATAACCTATAGATATTCTTCTTCTCCTCTAGTTTTGACGAGGTTAGTGAAAATTGCATATTGCATTTACCATAGAATTGAAGAGCCTCCTACCATTGTCTTTAATGTTTATAAAGACAATGCTCCTACCAAGCATTATGCTGTAAGATGTGAAATTCTCACCTACCGCTCACCTTACTTGTATTTTTTTAGAAAAGGGACATTAAAATTATCATTGGCTGTGAAACATTTTAAGATTAGTTTCTCAGTTAACTGAATAAAATTGAAAAAGGAACTTGCATGACAGACAGGTGAGAGAAAATTCCTGATATTTCGCGTAGAAGTCCAACTTTCTCAATTATATATAAAGACAATGGTTACACACATGTGTATGTTAGCTGTGTTAGACGCTATTGGAAGTATTGGGTCTTTGGTCAATATGTAGAGGTGTTATTGATTGGCTAATTTTGGCGCCATTTTGTGTGGCATTATTTGGCAACCAATTCAGAAGTGAATTTCGTTTATGCCAAAAATCAGAAGTTCTCAGTCGACCTCATTTTATTTTAGGATTTTTTACCACCAACATAATGGTTTTATTCACAAACTAAACATAACTGAGTTTAAAGTAGATCTGTTGTGAGTGATACAAAAGGAATTACTATTATTTCTAACCTTCATTTTTCATTTGTCAAATCATAATTTGGTAAGGCATACCCTCCAATAGCATTTTCATTTTCGTGTTTATAGAAAATAATATTGCCCATTATAATATAATTAAACAACAGGTGAGTGTTTAATACTAATACTTTAGTGTATTGTATGTAAGTATGTATTCGTGTGTTGTCTATTTTATACTTTTACATTTGCAATCTAGCACTTGATTGCTTGTTGCTTTGAATTCATGTCAACCAGCATCATTTTACTGGTGATTTTTTTTATTCGGCATTTCAGTGAAATGTAACGTTGCAAGTTACGTATATATTTGTTATTAAAACAATTTATATTACATATTTGTTATGATTGCTTTTTTTGTTCTTTTTCCTCATCACATAATTCAGCACTTGTAAAACTTAAACTTTCATCGTTTCTACTTCTTTGTTCGGATGGAGTTGATTCATTTACATCAGATTGTTGTGCGTGTACGAGAATATTTGTAAAAAACGAACTATCCACTGAAAAGAAGTCATTTTCACTATTATCATTAGGATTTTGTAACTCTTCCGTTCGTGTCTCTTCCGGTTGATGGTTTGGGTCTTTTAGCTTCTTTACGACGAATTTACTTGTCGGTTTCTTATCGTCTTTTGTCGGCGCATTTTCCACACTCTGACCGGGCTGTTCTGCTGCTGGGAGGTTGCTAGTATCTGTATTTTCCTTACTCATAATTTTGGGATTATTTGTTAGATAAACATATTTGTTATGACGTCTGTGACACCTGTTTTGCACTAAATATAGAGTGTTTGTAAATTTTAAAATTAGGTACAAATACGGGGGTAGCTATTTAGGTTTCGGTTTCCAAAATAAAATTCTCCATGGAGTTTAAAATTTTGAATTTGAATACTGATGTTAGTACCTTTTTTTTTACTTAATTGTTTCATCATGGTTGAGATTTTTAAACTACCTTAAGTAACACAAATAGCTTCTGTTACAAATGTCAATCTAATCCTGTGTAATGTTTATAATTGTGTTATAATTATAATTCGTATTAACATTGCTTGCCAATGCCTCTGCCGGAGACTATCTTTATCATTATGCTCTGTTTCCTAATTTAAGAGTTGTGGAAGAGTTTCTTATAGAAGAAGAACAGACAACTGATATATAGTCACAGCAGATGCATGAATCACAAAAATGTAATATATATTTTGTTATTTTTAATTCCTAACTTTATTTGGTTTCTTTTATATATATTTTTTCAGTATGTCTGGAATAGCAGCCACGCGACTTGCCGAAGAACGTAAAGCGTGGCGAAAGGACCATCCATTCGGTTTTGTAGCACGGCCATCAAAGAATCCAGATGGTACTTTAAATCTGATGAATTGGGAGTGTTCGATACCTGGCAAAAAAGGAACTCCATGGGAGGAGGGACATTATAAACTGCGAATGCTGTTCAAAGAAGACTACCCAACTAGCCCACCAAAATGCAAATTTGAACCACCACTGTTTCATCCTAATGTCTATCCATCGGGCACTGTCTGCCTCAGTTTACTAGATGAAGAAAAAGACTGGAGACCTGCTATCACTGTGAAACAAATTCTATTGGGTAAGATTTGCAAAATAATGTCTGGGAATTAGTTCATAGACTTGTCTAGGTTTGGAGAAACACATAAGAAATGCATTTTGTTCCTTTCAGGTATCCAAGACTTATTAAACGAACCGAATGTCAAAGATCCAGCGCAAGCTGAGGCATATACAATCTACTGTCAAAATCGATTGGAATATGAAAAACGTGTGCGGGCACAAGCCAGGGCTATGAGCCATCAGGAGGGTTAAATTCGCTGTCAATTTGGTTTATTTTTTGTATATCCGAATTTAATTGTAATAACGAATTTCTTACTCTTATGAAACCATCCTCTGAGGTCTTTTACTCTAGTATCATCCAGTAATTGTAAATTTATTTTTTCCATTGAGAAATTGTAGACAGAGGCTTTTAATATATATATATGATACATAATTACGGACTGCTAAAAGGAATATTAATTGTTAAGATCCAGTATTTAATTAATTTTTTAGAATTCTGTTTAAACTATCTTTTTTTTTTAAATAAAAGTAAATTTTCATTGAAAAGGGTTATTTCATTTTTATAGTTGGTACAAAAATACTTTGTCGCTTTTCTTGAACTTTATCATGCACGTAATTTATTCCCGGGGTATCTTGGGAATGAGGTCCCTTTGTTTTCTGAGATCTACGTTAAGGACATACTGTAGATCAATTTGAATTTTAACGTAGATTTAAAATACCTATTAAGTAACACGTTTTCAATACATAAAATATAAATGTAACGTACAATAAGTTAATACCAAAATTATTATATAATCAGAGTTTATAGTTTGGTTTTGTGAGCCTATGTTTGATTATTCAAGGTAGAGGTAGCATTTCATGGTTATTTACAATAATTAGTTTATACCTACTTATTAAAGACCAGTGGCGGCTCATTGAAGGAGGCTGCCCAAACATTCACTATAATTTGTGGATATTGTTATTGGGTTTTAGGTTCTTACTAACAACAAAAATGAAATATGTTTTTTTTTATTTCATGTCACTTTTTTTTCTTTTCTCTTGTTTTTTCTCGACGTTTCGACCAATTTTTTTTGTCTTCAGGATTTATTATTGTATGCAACCCATGCAGGCATTATTTAAGTGAAAAAAAAAATAAACTTCGAGCGTCGAAAAAGTCAAGTCATATCTCATTTTTGAAATACTTATGACATTAAAAATAGTGTTTTAAAGTGTGAGTCCTCGTCACACAAACATATTCGCGCTCGTCTGGTGTCGCATTTTATACCAATTATAAAACCTTAGACATTTGTCGGCCTAAATAATCAACTAATGAAAATGAGTGAATCTGATACGATGTTTTACTGGTTTCCCGTTAATTAACAGGACTATAATAGTAATTGCGCAAAATTACCAGTGACGACAATAAATTATTATCCCACACGAAGTCCGACGCCACGCCGGTCAATTACAATGTGAATCGATGTAGAATATTGTTAGTTTGGTATTAATTATTAGCATTGTTCGCTTATGATATTAATATGCAATTAAAAATAGATTAAATATGTGGTTTTTCTGAACTTTTTTTTTTTAATTACTCATAGAAAAAATCCGCATCACTGCCGGTTTCGTATTGAAAATGTTTATGATTTTTCTTCTCATTTTTGAATAAAGTAGTAAATAATGAAAATAATACAATTGAAGAGCTTGGCGGCAAAAGGTAACAAGCCACATGTCGCAATTTTAAATACTGATGTTGCTTATTGCCTTTTGTGCAAAATATTCAATATAATATTTTAATCGTAAAGTGAAATTTACAAACTACTACAAAACACCTATTATCTAATTACGAAAGATTAAACACAGATCACTTTCTTTCATTAAGAACAACAGTCAAAGATAGTTTTCTCATTTTTATGAGAATGTGGCTTGTTCCCTTTTTCCGCCAAGCGCTTCAATTATAATAACAATTATTATTAAGGCCCGGTTGTACAAACGATAGTTTACCATTAGTTCCCGTGAACTGCTGGTCACTATGAGTTCACTCTTGAACTAAGTTCAGTGTCTCGAGCGTTGTACCAATACAAGTTTACTTGAACCAGCATTTAACTAGTCTATAAAATGAGGAGAAGAAAAAAATAACAATCTAACCTATAAAATAGATAATTTTTAGATTTTAGATATATTTATGTTGTTTTCAGTTTTTTTTTAAATTTGTATTTTCGTAGCTTAGAATATTAAATAAAAACAAATTTAGGTAAACATGCAGTATAGTTGTACTAAATTATGGTCTGACCGCGCCGCTGCGCAGTCAGACGAATTTTATGTGAAAAAGTGTCACTACTCTAACGATGTTGCCAGGTTGGTATCTATTCACTATATCGACTGATAGAATGAATAATACAATTTTATGATATTATAAATTTATACAGTGGATGTAATTATTATATCATTGCTGGGGGTGAAATGCTGAGTAAGGAAGGTTAGGTAGCAGGCAGGGATGTGTTGTAAGGGTGTAATAGTGATGATCAGGAAGAGTTAGTAAAGGAGGGTGAGTGTAGAAAGCAGGATTGAGATGAAATGTAGTAGGCACGTAGTTGTTATATTAGTTCGATAGCAGTCATTATTAGGACAACACATCCCTGCCTGCTACCTAACCTTCCATACTCAGCATTTTACCCTTAACCTACTGCAATGATTACCTATCGATGACTGCTATCGAACTAATCCACACAAATAGTGCAGGAGGTTGAGGGTAAAATGCTGAGTATGGAAGGTTAGGTAGCAGGCAGGGATGTGTTGTCCTAATAATGACTGCTATCGAACTAATATAACAACTACGTGCCTACTACATTTCATCTCAATCCTGCTTTCTACACTCACCCTCCTTTACTAACTCTTCCTGATCATCACTATTACACCCTTACAACACATCCCTGCCTGCTACCTAACCTTCGATACTCAGCATTTTACCCCCAACCTCCTGCAATGATTACCTAACGATGACTGCTATCGAACTAATCCACATAAATATAACAAATAGGTGTACAACCTAGAGTAGCATTTACATTTCACGGTCAAAAATTAAGCGCCAAATATTTAACCGTTTCAACATAATGTGTGTTTTAAACCTGGCAACACCACACTTCGATTACAATCGGAACTCGTCTGACTGCGCAGCGGCGCGGTCAGACCATAATTTAGTACAACTATACTACATGTTTACCCAAATTTATAATATATAATTATGGAAAATAATGTAAGAGCAACTAATTTCTCTGCTAGAGAGGATATTATTTTAATAAATTTAGTGATCTGGAATTGGTGGAGGGTGACACAAAAAGTCACAGCACCTAGGGTACTCCTGTGCATCCTCCATGGAGTGAACTGAAACTCTACGTTATCGAACAACCTAATTCTGAGAAAAAGGCGGCAACTTTCAGGACGGATGTTCATACTTTAAACATAAGAAGAAAGCATATCATTGATATACCACCCCATAGAACAGCTTAATTTCAACGGTCGTTTTCATATACCATAGCTGCAGAGCTTACTTATTCTATGGTATAACAAATTGCCTCAGAATTTTACGTCTCACAATATCCAGGTTTAAATTAAAAGTATCTGAAATGTTATTTGATGAGCAGTGTCGCCTGTTGAATTGTTAAGTCTATTAAATTTCCCATAGTCCTTCCTATCGCTATCACTCCTTTTTCTTTTTATTTATTTTATTTCACAGTCTGATAGGGTGATGTGTTTAATGTATATGTCTGTGGTAGATGATATTCTTTCAGATATCAAATACACAATAAACATTACCACTCGTTAATTCCAAACTTTGAAATGATTTGGCCTATTTCTATATGTGGGGCTCGACGATGAGCAACATTATTTACTAATTCTAATAAGAAATCTCCATCATCTGTAATGTCTTCCCACACATCCATTTTTGTAGGAAATTAAATTTTCAAAAAACAAATATTAGCATAAATAAAACATTAAAACATTCAGGAGTGAGGTTAAAAAAACGTTGAACTCAGCTTGAACGACCAAATTCGGGCGTTCAAGTTCACCGAGCGTTCACCATCAAAACCAACAATGTACAACGCATTTTCTTGGCTGAACCGAAGATCAAGGTGAACTTCGGGTGAACGCTCATTGTACAACCGGGCCTATGTGGAGTAAAAGAATGACATAGTGACAGATGAAGACGAAATGTGTACGTCAAAAAGGACCGAAACACGTAGTTCCGGTGAAAATAAGGTAGCTTCTCCATTGAGAGTTAAAAAAATGTTTGGAGTTTTATGTCCTTGAACTTTGCTGTTGGATCAACTATTGTAGAAATATCAAATACGATAATTTTGTACCTTCAACGTCAAGAACTTCTGTCACTTTCAAGGTCAAAACTTACAACATTGTTATTCAGAAATTGTTCGTAAATAATTATGTCTAAAGCCATTTTCCTGTATCTACCCAGTGAATCAGGTGATTTCCAATTTTTTAAATTTCATGAAAAACAAGACGATATTGTAAGAACCGATATGGGAGAGTTACGAAAAATAATGAAAATTGTGTTCATGAAAATCTTGACCATCAAAATTTAAACTGAAAAAATTCGCGCGTAAAACAGCTAATCACGAGGTCAAGCGGTAGTGACCACAGATCTAGAAAAGGGTTTCTAGATCTGTGGTAGTGACATCATCAGTCCAGTTATCACCAATTGACACCCTCTAAGAACTTACTGTATCTATTTTGAACTGCTTGATACATACAGTGCTTTCATTATAAAACTTGCGTCATAGAATAACTGGTCATCTAAAGTAGACAAGATTTTCAGCAAAAACACTTCAGATGACCAGTTATTCTGAGTGGCAAGTAGTAAAATGAAAGTACTATATAGAAACTATATAGAAACTAATAATTTTAAAATTAACAGAATAATAATTTAAAAATACATTTAGGTATATATTTATTGTTTGAATCATAGGCTATTCAAGGTAGAAGTTCTTTTTATGGGTTTTTACACTATATACCTTGTTTAAGTATAATAAAATTATTACAATTTACGTTTCAATTGTTTGATACAAGTTTATTTTATAAACAGAGGGAATCCATACATCTTTCAATAAATATATTGTTTTTATTTTGATAAAATAACTTAATGTATAAAGAGCCACTGAAGAAGTAATAATATTTCGAAACCATAGTCGCTTGGTACACAAATCAGGCATTACCAATAAAAATTTTGATATCCTTAGAAAAATTGGGTTACAGATTAACTATCCTAACAATATTATCAACAATAGTGAGAAAATAATGGGTTTTAGGTCTTTTGTAAAAGAAACTAATGTATTTTAAGCCAACGTTTCGACAATCTTTATTGTCATCCTCAGGGCACAAATCATAGTTAGTCGTCTAATCTGGATGGTATTTTATTTAGTGAAATAATAATAATAATATTAATAAATAATAATAATAATAAAATAAATTCTTACCGACAAAAAGAAACAATGATTTGTGCCCTGACGATGACAATAAAGATTGTCGAAACGTTGGCTTAAAATACATTAGTTTCTTTTACAAAAGACCTAAAACCCATTATTTTCTCACTATAACAATAATAGAGGTCGTAAAAATTGAAAATTATAATTATCAACAATATTCTGTTCAATTCTATACATTCACAGGGCCCAACAGGGTTATAGAAGTTATAGCTCTTAGTGATTAACTGTCTAGAGTCTCCCCAAACTAATATTGTGACATACTCAAAGAAGAAAGTACAACACCTTTTCACTAAAGATAAGACAGCACTACATGTGTAACAAAATCCATATTCAGATTACAAATAAAATATTTATTTATCTCTTCTATCTTGTACACGCCGACAATGAACTCTATACTGAACACAGGTGTGAATAGTATCTACCTATGTCTATGCGATTATTGACACGTTCTCTCCTATAATGGCTGCATGCGTGACGAGATGCGCATAACACCTCGCAACGGAGACTCGGAATGCTGTACTTTTTATGCTGTGGTAATAGGATGGAGTGTAGCAGAATAGGTTGCAATTATATACAGTGACATAATAAAGGGTGTGGTAGTTGCTGTCCTATGCAGCTGGTAAGATTTCTAGTATTTTCAGGATGAGTTAGAGCGTCAAGTGCTTCAGCTAGATTAAAAAATTTTCGAAACTCATTTTATCAGACATTTTTAGGCAACCTAATATTTTTTAATTCAATGCACCTTGCCCCCTCTTAAGAAAATTCCTAGCGGCGCCCATGTCTGCTTGTATTGTTATAAGCGAGTTTTGAGAGCAAATGTTGTCGTAAAGTGTGGAGAACTCTCAAGTTCAAAGTGTGTAATCATGAGAAATGTCTAATTAATTAGTTTTTAAATATTAAAAGTTATTAGAATACCTACAATATGAATGGTCACTTTGTATAAATGGTCTTAAACGAAACGATAACATTAGGTACTTACAGAAAATCATGAAGATTAGCGGTATGTACTATACTAATGCTTCTAAATTAAAAATTATAAATAAAATCTTCGCATTTATGGTCAGGTATACCTGTTTTGTTTAAATACAATACTAGTACCTACATAAAACAGGTATTCGTTTAGGCGAGCAGAAATTTATTTTAGTCATTCAGTTTCGAGGTTGAACTTCATCTTATCGACTGCTTTGTTATTGTTTATTGTATTGATGATTTAAATTCTACGTTGAAATATGAAACCGTTCATTATAATATTTGTGTTGTTTATAAATTTAAGTGTTTTTAATGCTACCAAGACGGATCTTAACGAATTTATCACTGGTAATCTTAAATTTACCGCTGATCTTTATAAGGTAGGTAATAATAACATTCTGAGAAAATACCTACTTTTTTCCTAATGTTGATTTTGGCAAACAGATTGTGCTTAAAAAATTTCATAACCAAAAGTATTTATTCAGGTGTAAAACAATGAACTGCGGTGATCGGTTTCTGGGAAATTGATTTTTTATTTTAAAAAATTTGGAATTGTATTGCTGTCGACAAAACTGTTTTAAAAATATTTCAAATATAACACCCTATAGGTATATTATGACATTTTTGGCCGGCCATATACTATTAAGTACGCCTGAACCAGAGAACAACTAAGGGAGAGAATATAATCTCTGTCTTGCCGCCTTTGATTTCATTCAGCCTGTGGCCGCCATGTTGAAAGAGTAGAAAACAGGGGCGTATTAAAATTTTTTTGAAATAATAGTAGTAGTAGTAATAATAATAACTAGTGGGTTTGCCAGAACTTACTACTTCAAATAATACTATGATAATCTTCAGCAAAAAATCTACTACGAATTAAAGAAATATTTTAAACTATTGCGGGGTTAGGCTTGTATATAATTACCGTTATTATCGGGATATTTTACCTGCTATTATAAGAACTCTTTTGTATTTGTCATTAGTAGGAACCTAGGTAGGTGCAATGCAGGTGTGCATCAAGGGGTGAACAGAAGCTAAAACCCTATATATTTCTATAACGTTTTTATTATAATAAGTTTATTTTTGTTGGTACACTAATTTTTAGCGTATAAAATAACCTTATTCTGAAATACAAACTTACGATATAAGTGTAGGAAATTCTGAACATGGGTGTACATATGCAATATCTTTACTAAGGCAAATAAGTTTTTTTAAAATATTTGTTTGTGTAGGTACACACATTTTCAAAATTAGTTTGAAATATAACTTCCAAACGGGATGTATATAAAACAAAATCAGGATCTGGCATCATTAATCCACCAAAATTGCTTAATCCTGTCTTCTAAATGAGCAGCGCACAATCTATAGCTACTCAAATTTTTACTAGCTCTAAGAACCATCCAAATTTCAGCTCTATAGAACATAAAACACTGGGTATTATACCATAAAATACAACTACGCATAATATAAGATTACAGGAGGAATTCCATTTCAAAAACTTACCTTGCTTGATCTTTTGGAAACGTGAAAAACGATAAGTTACAGTTATAACTCTTGTTCGCTCAGCCTTTCGCTGAACACACTACGCCACACTTAGGTTTATTCATGTTAACGGAAAAACGACAAGAATGTAAATTTCGCAATCACACAATATCTCACTTGCAATCGAAAATCTCAGATTAACGCTGCCACTGAATATCCGTTCGCTCGCAACGCTAAACTAGACTAAATTGCGTGTGGCGCCTCTGTGTAAACTCAGTACGTCATCAAATCCCTCTGCGCGAATGAGGTGCGCCAACTAGCCTCGCCCACCAGACTTTATATTCTCTCCCTTAGTTGTTCTCTGCCTGAACAGTTATGCATGTCAGGTGTGTAAGATATTTATATTTGTGTAGATTAATCTTTGCTGATATCTACGGAATACACACACTACACACACTCTCGTTCACCATGGATTCTCCATGATGTGATCTGCTCTTTCTCTCGTTATTTTTTGTAAATTTTGCTACACGGAAATGCGAACAATATGGCGTAAGTTATAGTTGCAGAGAAGACACAAACTTCAATGAAATCAGTAAGAACTTTATTATTTCTTTGCGACATTTTCAATGTGTGGTAAAATAATTATCCTTTACCACTCCTCACATATACTGTCGAATGAAGCTTTGACGCCATGTTCTCTCACATAAACAACTACCAAAATGGTAAGAAAAATAATTTGTATAAAATAAATAAAATGTACATTGGGTATATTTTGCTTGGAAAAAAAAAATAACTTTTAACAAAAACAACTTTAATCACTTTTAGGTAAACTATTTGATTTAATAAAAATAGGAAACATGCGGAGCATGAAATCCACCAATGTAATTAAAACTACCATCGAATGAATCCTTCTTAATTTCACACACAGTATCTTTAATAAGAACATCAACAGGTGCGAAAAATACTCTGAAATTGACCACGTTAAAATTCAAACTGGCCAACAAGAAGTTGGGCATTTGATCATTAATCACCCACACGTAATTGTTGCGATCCACTTTGATATCAGCAGGGAAAATGAGTTCTTTGTCATCTCGATCTATGACTTCGATGTTTTCTGGAGCGTATTTCTTTTGATAGTTCCAACAGCCAATAGCGTTCTGGTCGATAAGATTGAAGAATTGAACTCCGTCTTTAGTCATAACTCTAAAAAGAACTCACATTAAGAAAGAAAGTTCTGAGGACCACCCCGTAATTTTTAACTTACCTTGCTGTTGTATGAGTGTTAGGTCCCCGTTCATCTAAAGCTCTGAAGTCGTGATAACTGTCTTCCACTTTGGAGCTATTCTTCAATATTTCAGTTGATACTGCAAACTCTCTGTTACTAGCAAGAGGACTGAAAAATAAGATTTTATGGCCATTTTTCTGTGGAGGTGATAAACTCATGCCGAAAATACCTTCTTCACCCCATTGGAAATTCAAATTATCTATCGTGAAGTCACCTGCAAATAGAGGGCAAGTTTGATTGTATTTTTTTAATTTAGACCACTCCGTCCAGCCTTACCTTTTAATGGATCTGGCATAAAATAACTATGCTCAAATCTCCACGACCTATTTTCTTTGAGTGAGTATACAATAAGTCCGTAACCAAGTTCATCACTGAAATATGCGTAAGCGTCATCGCATGTATTCCCTGCTAAATCCACTAAAGTATTTGCGATAAAAGTTCTGTCATTTGTATCTTCTGCTCTAAATTCATATCGTAGTATTTTCGTGTCTGTTTTCAAATCGAAAATGTTTATGGCATAAGGACATGGATTTTGAGTCGTGTTTGCGATACCAAAAGTCCCTGTATCTAACACCCAGAGTCTAAAATAGTACAGAACAACTATTCAATCATTCCTTATTCGCTAAATTATGTTATTCAACATTGTCCCTCTTAAAAAACTATTTTTAAAGCTACACAGTGCTATCCGATTTCCAGCAAACAGAACAAACCCTGTTCTGTTTGCTGGAAATCGGATAGTGAAATAGCCTTCGTCGATACACATTTTTTAGTGTCTTAAAATGAGTTTCCCTGCTCAAAGACTTAAGTCTGACGAATAAGCAGACTAAGGCTAAAACCTGGTAAAAGTTTGGCAAATATTCTTTGTATGTTGAAAAATGATTTAAAAGTTTATATCGAACAAAGCAGTATATGAAAAAAATACAAGAGATAAAAAAGTTGTAGTTTCACTTGCTTTATCTCAAGACAATATTGAAATGAAATTACACGTACATTTTTTTGTCAATAATTTGTATTAAGTTGCCCCCTTATTAAATTTTTGATAGCTTGAATCATATTCATTATTCAAGCAAAAACTTTAATCAAGAATTACTTTTTTCTGTATACTTATTGCAAAATCAGGTAGCGTTTAGTCTTCCGCAAAATCACATTTTTGCATTTTGGACCAACTCTTTTTAACATAAATTGTATTTAGTTTCTTGTGATGAATGGCATTTTCTAAATAAGCAAAAACTTTTACACGAATTACTTTGTTTGGTTTGTAAAATCATACTGGATGAACGCAAATATGTTTATTTACCTGTCACATTCATCTACATGAACTCTGTAGACTGTGGACAATCCTCTTTCGCAATTTCCCAATTCGTTTGATTCTAAATTTGGATATGGTATCAGTGGAGGATTTTTTACAGGCGAAAACAGAGGGACGTAGTTCAACGTTGCAGGAATACCTTAAAAAAAAACTAAATAAATTTATGTTAACCAAAACAAGTAGTTTTACGAAAAAAAGATATACAGGGTGATTTTTGTAGACCATCTTTAAGCATTTTTCACAAACAGTTCGACGATGATTCCAAATACCAAAAGTTTTGGGAAATGTCAGAAAGAGCTTTAAATGTGTTTCAATATATGTTATTTTCGGTAATGAGAGGTTCTGCACCCTTAACTCCCCTGTGGTTACGTCCATAGCCGTACCAAGTAACCATGCATATCTATTTCCGAATCAATTAAAAATATCTAAGCGTTTTAATTCCTTCGGCATTTTAACCACAATGCTTATAACTAGTAATTAAGTGTTTTTCTATTTAAAAATATAGTTTTAAGCATAGGTATTAGTTATATTGATAGAAAGTAAGATATATAAAATGTTATCATTATATCTATCATATTATTATTTTTGATTATTTCCTCTTTTTCGCCATTCTAAAGTAATATAAACAACTATTTTACTTGCATAAGCTCACACATACTGAAAACTGCATTTTTAATTGTGATAATTACGCTCAAATTAGTTAGTTTTTGTTCGACAAATTTTGCAACTAGACCAAATATTACATAAAGACATCTCTATGTGGAAAATAAATTGCATGCCTGTGCATTAAACCAAATAGAAAATGTAGGTAGTTGTATTACATGCAACTGATTTTTATTTTACATCTAATAAGGAAACTATATATTTCACGATATACTATTCAGATCAGTCTGACAGGGTAATTACCTTCTATAAGAAACACGTTGCGTGTTTATACAGGTAAAGGTAAGACATCAGTCGGTTGACTACTGAATCGTTGAGTCATAGAATAAACTCATAGTGCCTTTATACATATTTTTTAAACTCTTCAATTCGTCGAATTTTAAGACAAAACCATTAAAAAACAACAACTACAATTCTATGTCGACGTTTCTACTTTATTTTCAAGTCATGTCATACATTGAACAACAGCATATAAATAACATTATATATTTGCGTAAAGTTGCACAATTCTAGTCCTGATAAAGAGTTGAAAATAAAGTCGAAACATCGACATAGAGTTGTAGTTGTTGTTGTCCTAAAATCTGATGAATTGAAAAGTTTATAAATCATATTATTTTCCTGAGGCCACGAAAATTGGAATATGTAATTGTAAATTATTTTAATTTTTCAAAATATAAGGTGTTATTGAAGTACGTGTCCAAACTTCAAAGGGTGATTCCTTGGTACAGAGTGTCAAATTAAAAAACAATTTTTTTTTGTAAATACAGTTGACACTGTTTATAGTGAAACTCTTTATAGTGCAAAATTATTTACAGTGCAATTTTTTCAAGACCTATTTAATCAAATTTAATGTAAAAAGCCCTGCATAAATATAGTGAATCTTTAAAATGAGTACCTATAGCACTCTATATAATAAAATTTTGTGTTTAAATGTTTATGCATTTATTGAGATCCTGGCCATTTCGGATTTCCCATTTACATTCTTCTTTTAAAAATGTTCTTAACGCGTTCATAACGCCTAATGGTAGGCAATAAAGCAGATAGATTTCTGTGAGACACCTGGGGAATTCCTAACCCATTTTATGGTCGAGGCCTATTAAATCGCAAATTTAGGTTCAGTTGGTTTTAGTTTAAGAATCAAGTAAGATGGACAAGCGTGTGTGTTGAGAAAATTAAACTTTTGGAGGAAGTTGATAAAGGCTGCAAAAAAATTTTTGTTGCTGCAAAATTCGGTGCTTCCCCAAGTTGTGTATCTCTGATAGTAAAAGCTTATACTTATTTTTCCTTATCATATTGCCTGAAGAAGACAACAGAAATGTTTTTGAAACATGACATACAAATTTACATTTAAGTATTTCAAATAACTGGTTTATCTGAACCTCATTCCGAAGAATAGTTTCAAACAAAAAAATAATTAGAGAGATATTAAAATTCAAGAAAATAAAAAAATGATCATGCAGAATGCTGAGTCGATAGATCAACATGATATAAACATTTAGAATAGCGTGTACAAAAAATATTTTATTAAATTTCGTTTTCCATGATGAAACCTATTTAGTACATATTCGAGAATATCAATAAAATGTCGTCCACTCCACAATACGTACATCATATAATTAAATTATCAATAACCCATACATGTTTCGAGATTGGTAAATCTCATCATGAGTGGTGATATCACAATTCAGAAAATACTTGGAGAGTGAACATACAAACGGTTTGTTTCTGAAACATAAGGGTTCTATATTGATGTACTATTTTCGGATTTATATTACTTCCGGTTATACTACGTATGTTATTTTAAATGGATTGACCACATTTTTGTTCAGATTCCTATAAAATTTAAAGGTCACTTTGTTAAGCATTAAGCCCTATACCTAACAGATTTTTTTCTACAATTTTTTTTGTGAAAATGTTGACGTTTTTCGACTTCTACAAAAAAATCAATATGTTGATGATTATTCCGTTCAAGCAAACAAAATTTAAGAATAAATTAGCTGGAATACTATAGTATACAAATGATATAGTCCAAGATCGTCAGGCAGTTGCAGAACAAGATTTAATCGAAATTAAACTTGAACCACGTGATTACTAGGAAAAGTCACTATGCCGTTCGATAAGACAAAAAAATAGCCTTTTTAATGTTATGTCATTTTCCTATATAGATACCTAAAATATACCATTTCTTCAATATTTTCGATTTTGTACATTTTTGTCATAATGGGCCACAATTTGCAGAAACTGTCTATTAGGCAAACACCATAATCAACGTTACGTATATAGAAATGTCAGATATTGACAATTATAACATCATTTGTCAACATACCAGTGAACTAAGTTGATTAAAATGCAACATAATTACTTGAATTTAGATGTTATTAATTTATTTCATATACTTATATGGACAGTGCAATTAATTTATTAGTAGGACATGTAAAACGTTTAATACTATGTGTCTGTCTGTCGACAGATAGATCAATTATTCATCTATTTGCGCTTTTTACGCATTATAATGCGCGTAATTGATAAGGAAAATTTCATTCAATTCAAATCACAATTAAAATTCTAAAATTATTGATAATTTAATTATATGAAGTAGGTACTTACGTATTGTGGCGTTTTATTCATATCAACTTCACTCTTCGTAAATATGAATTATTTTTTAAAACAAAAAAATATTCGAGAATTTTAATTTTTACTAAAACTAAGTTAAGCTGAACAAAAAATTCCAATTCCTTGAGCATAGTTGACGAAAAAGGATCAACTTATACATGCTGTACTTAATAATAATTAATTAACACTAGGTGAAAATTTACACATTCAAAAATAAATATAAATAGAGTTCTCGGAAGAGATGACTAGAAAAATAAAAGATAATCCAAATTTCTTAGCCAGAAGACAATGATGACCACAAAACTAGAATAACCCAAACCTGTAGACCGATAAACACGGGAAACATTACGAAAAGTCCGCCGGAAAATATTGTTTAGAAAATAACGGAGCTCACTTTGAGCATTTAATACTTGGAAAATCGATCTCAAAGTGTCTGCCTCAATAATATTTTATCTACATCTAAATCTGTGATATCTTGAGTTCCTCAAGGATGAATCCTGGGACATTTACTCTTTACTTTATATATACTGCTAGTATCTTTAGTTCAGTAGAGCCAGATCAGTGCATTGGCTGATGATACTCAGTTGCTGTAGGACTTCGATCCATAAAAATATGACAACGCTATGACCATATAACTGATGATCTAGAGGCAGTTTTAATCTTTTCTATGATACATAATTTAAAGTTAAATTCCGACAAGACCAAATTAATGATTTTTTGTCAGCAAAATAAGCAAGTTATTATTGGGTGATCACAGTTTGTCATTTTCTGATAATATGAAAGTTCTAGGCACTTTTTCAGATGAGAAACTTACATAAATCATGTTCTGAAGTCAACATACAATGCGATGAAAATGTTATATTTTGAACTTCAAAATGCGTAAAAAACTTAGCAAATCGTTGGTCACATCCGTGTTGAATTATTGTAATATTGTGTACTATCACAAAATACTTGCTGTAGATTCATTTTTGGTTTAAAGAAGTACGACCATATTACACAGTCCATAAAACAACTTGAAGGGCTTAAAGTTGAGTACATTTTACAAATTTTAAAATATGTTTTGCTGTTAGATTTTACAATACGTTAAAGCCTGAAACGAACACTTTAAACGTAGGGCAGTTTCGAAAAAATATAAAGAGAATTTTGCTAATTGATTGCTTTATTTTTTGAGCTCACATTGTTTTTTCTATGATTTTATTTTTGATATGTAAATAGGTAATTTACTTATTCCTATATTTTCTAAATATTAAATAGCAATATTTTATTGTCATCCAGGCCTCTTTATGTCAAATCTGAGACAACTCCGATTTATTTTATCTCAAATTTTAAATAAATATATCTTTGACACAAACTCACCTTCTCTCCATCTCGGTACAGTAACAAACAGTTTATCGTTCCAAACATCAATACCAACGGGTAAATTATTTTGCGGTATGAATCTTCCAGTCAAAATCGCCTTAGTTCTTTCAACATCATTCGGAAATACATAATCAAGAACGTTCCATGCAAAATGCTCTTGTAGTTTAATTGTTGCCAAAACTATTTTTATATTATTTAAATAAAAACTTATAACTAATAAATTATAAATAAAACGATTAACCATGAACTTGGTCATTGCATAATTTTACTTAGGAGCGATGTGAGGGATAAGAACTGTCAGCTATATATTTTCGCGGTATATATACTGTGCTGTCTACCGCTAACTGCAAAAAAGTCGAGATAGATAGAGAAAGTATTAACTTTACCAATGGAAGCTGTCCCTGCCTATTTTAACAAATTGTTACAAAAATGCATATGAAACAGTAATGCACTAATCACTAGAGTATAAGAGAATTCTTATCTTCATATAGGCAGCTTATTTCTTATTTCTAATATACACTATGTCTCAGAATTTAGCTTTGCCACATAAGAATCAGTGTCATAATTTTTTTTTCAAGAGTTCAAGAGTTTTTACGTAATGTACGAGTATTCAGAGGCGGATCTAGGATTTTTCTGAGGGATTGGCATTAATTTTCAAAAAAGCTGCAGGTATCAACTCTTTTTATGGAAACCCATAACATAGCATGTCCTATACCTAAATTAAAAACTTCAATTCAAACCAGAACACCAAACTAGTGGTTCTAGAACTGTTGTAAATCAGTTCAACAAAACCCGAACATATAAATTTAAACCTCTCACACTCCTGACAGTTCTAGAACAGTTCATGTACGAACCCGAATAAAGCAAACAGTACGAACGTTAGGATTGTTAGAAAGATGAATGGTATGGCCTATTTGCGGGTTGCAATAGGTACGTTTTTCCATCTACATAATATTACTTGTCAATAATGAGAGCTATTGAAAACTAAAACGTTAAGATGGGTTTGTCGGCCAACAAAGTGATGACCACAGTTCTCTGCGATTGGCGCGGCTCTTGTTTTAATGCGTTATTATATTTGGATTTACATTCAGGTATACAGCACGCTGAAGGCCTGTTACAGTCGACTAAGAACCAAGAATCTGAAATAAAACAATCAGGTACTTACCGAAAAATGCAGTTGAATTTATTAATAATAAAAATTCTTAAATATACATACAAACCCTTGTCCAATAGACACTTCCACTGCTTAGTTAAACGACACACACTATGCCGTGCCGGTACAAGAGTATTAAACAAAGCACTTTATTTTATAACAAACAGTTTATCTGGTGTTAAAACTTATACAAAATTTACTTGTTAGTTTTATAAAAAACTGTTTTAATTAAGAAGAAGGCTTATTTTAAGGTCCTTGAGGCATGTTATTATTTAGAAAGAATAACAAAATTAGAGACACGTTGGACTAAATGTATCGAGCTAAAATGTAGAAAAATAAAATAACTTTTTGCCAAAAAAACCACCCACGTACCTACTACAAGTTAATTATAAAAAGTTGTCTGTATAAATTAACACGAATTCTTAATAATATTGTATAAATTACCTAACTACAATTAATATATACAATAATTATCATATATTGGTATAATCATTAATAATAATAATTTTTATTAGATATTAATCAGCTCTAATTACAATCTGACAAAAATAATTAAACTAATTAACATATACAGTGCATATTAACAATATCAATAAAGCACACATTTAAATTAAATCAGGTAGCTAATTTTAACATATTACAACAAACATTCAATAAATCCGATCAAAGTATGAGATTGAATGTTTGTTGCTGGTTAAGTTATAACTTATTTATGTGTAGGTAAGGCTGATGATGAATTTCAAAACATATCCCTTTTACCAATTATTTTGATATTATAAAACTAGTGGAGAGAACCAATGTAAGTTTTGTTGTATCATATTACATCATACTGCATCATATGGATTATTTATTTAAAACAGCCAGAAACGCATTCAGTATAACCGAGCAGGATTCTAGAAGACTGACTGTATAAATCTTACAAATGGAACTGAAAATGACAAGACTAAACATGGTACTTGTTTGTCTTCCATTCAATATTGTATCAGATTAAATACAACGCTTGTATTACATTTTGGTAGCATCGTTTAGTGAAAGAAAATACAAATCCATTAAAGAATTGATTGGCAATTAACAGTTTTTATTTCACTCTCGATCAACATACTTGCATTATGGTTAATTTCGAAATGTATTAATATTATAGACACAGGTAAAATATTGTTGATATCGAGGTGTCTATTATTCATTTTTGTAGTTAATTAATGAGCTTTTTCAAGTAATAAAACTAATTAATTTGAATATTCATAATATACTTCATTAAGCTGCATTATGTGTTAATTATTATTTGAAATGTTGACTTGACAAATTAAAAGTCATTATTATTATTCACGCGGTATCTGTCACGGAATAATATGGCTAAAACGTGGACTTTTATAAAAGTGTTGGACTACTTTAAAAAAATAAAAACCAATACAAACATTTATGAATGGGTCTAGTTCAGAGCCGCACGTTTAAAGTTCGATAACTTCCACATGTATAAACTTCAAATGTGTACATAGTTAAAATTCTAGCCTAGCCTCCCTCGACAAGCAGCCAATGTAGTCTAACTCTTCAAGTTTTGAAATTTTTAAGACATTTAAGAAAAAATATGTTTGTATTATTTTAGTTTGCCTATTACGTAAAACATTCAATAATTCGTCGTAAGCAAAAGATAAAATTTCAACCGTTTAAAAACAATAAAATCTAAAAATGCGCAATTATAGCTTATTAAATTTAGCTTTGGATATGTAAGATTTGAATGGGTTTGTGTAGCTAATTCCTGGCTAAATAGTAATTTTGCAACATAGAACTGAATTTATACAGTAAGTTTAGTAAGGTTATGTTAATTAGGGAAAATATTTGGCTTTGGAAGTCTTGTAAACAACCCTTGTCTATCCTAATTTTCTATTCAAATGTCTGGATTCAGAAATCAAATGTCTCTGTGGAAAACAAAGTGGACTTGAATTACAAACATAACATAACAATTTGAAATTGGTTTCACATCGACAAATAGGTGGTTATTTTTTTCTAGACCAATTTTTCAAGAATTTTTTTAGTCGATTATCATCTTTTCAGGTTGTAAGGACCTTAATACTACTTATTGTAACGATTTGCCCTCACTTCGTGATAACTTTCATTAAATCTTTGGGAGATATATTAAGTAACTACTTGCTTGAGGTATGGCTATCAGCAATTTCCTTAGAGCCACGCTGATTTCGATTTAATTATCTTAAGTTATACAATTATAATTCGCCAATCTGCGCTGGTAAAACAGTTTGGCTTTGTTGGTACTAGCAAAGATTAATGTACACAAATTAACCTTTTGTAGGTACTAGGTACAAAAATTACTTTGTCAATGTCGGTCTTCTCATGTACTATCTACTAAAAAACAGTAACTTTGGTACGCTGTCATCCGGTATATGCATAGTAAGTAGTTCTTTTATTTATTGGCTGATATCGATGCTGTTTTTTTATATTGTTTTTTTCTAATGAGGTTGAATTTGTGCATAATTAATGCAATTATAGGGCGTATTTGATTAGTTTAAGTATATACGTCTATGTTATTCGCAGTATATTAAGGCCGGATTAATAATATTTTTTACCACTAATTATGAAAAATAAAAGGCTTATTAAGAAAGTCTCAAGGCAACTAATATGAATATGATGTAATATCAATATTTTCACCAGGTAACCCACATGCGTTAATTTACATAAAACTACGTATAATATCAAGAAACACAGCTCTAGATAAAACCAGTAACTGTCTCTTTCAGCCAGCGATAATAATAATAAAATTTTAAAAAATGTGTGTATCTCAAAATCGCACCGAGGTTGAATAGGCAGGTGATAGAACAATTAATTTTAAGAAAAAACGCAAACGTATTGTAACCAAAATTAACACCTGATTATTAAGTAAATTTTTAAACTCCAGTTACTCAAAAACTAAGCATTATATCGAAATAAAAGAAGATGACGTTTCTTAAGCAAATTACATATTTTTTTATTATTATGAACTCAAAAAGTGAAATATTCGAGCAACAAAAAAGTTGGGGCGTTATTCCCCCGCCCCTTCTAGTTTGATACGCTCATGACTATAATTTTGGAAATTCTTTTGGTTTGGATTGTTAAGAATTAAAAATCAAATGCATGTGTAAAATTTCATTGATGTATCTAAAATAGTTTCGTTAATATTCACAAAAAACCATCATCAGGGGCTTATTTTAAATCTCGGTTACAATGCGTTTGCGGATCTATGTTTATAGGAACTTTTTTCTTAAAATTCATTGTCCTATCACCTGCATTAATTTGTAATAATACATAGGGAACTCCCTGTATATTGTCGCGAAAGTTTTGGGGCGACACAACCGATTTTTTTATTCAATTCTATGGATATGTATGTACACCTGTAATTGTTTTGTATAATCAAGAGCTGGTGAAATAACAGTAAGGTAAGGTTTTTATAATCTGGTTAGTTTATTTTTGATGTTTTTTTTTGTTTCCAAAAATTAAAAAAATTTCCATCAACTTTTATCGAATTTATTTACTACAAATTATTGGTTGTTGTTATGAGCATTACACATATTATGATTTCATTATATTTACACAATTTTATCTGACATGAAATTTATGGCATTGGAATGTCTGTTAATTAACAAATGAATTAGTTGAAAATCATACATAGTTACGTAGATCAATAAGTACTTGGATTAGGTGGCCCATATATCGTTCTTAATAAATTTGTTGTTTTTAAAGACAAATATACAAATTACCATACCATATCCACGAGCCTAGTAATCAATAATAATTATTATGTAGACTAACATGTTTTTAAAATTGTTATGCAAATACATAAACGTATAATTAATGAGTACAACATTCGGCGTACAGTAATATTGGAATACTTCATTAAGTACAGTTTTTACGGTCTTTGGAATACCTACTGTCTCTTTAAATGTTGATTCTTAAATTAATAAAATAATAATAAATTTTTATCGTAGCCAAAATAGGTTTATATTCATAGATGCCATTAACTTCTTTCTTTATTTCAGGAACTTTTGAAAGAACAAAAAGGAAACTTTGTTGCCTCACCACTCTCCGCTGAAATAGTTCTTGCTCTTCTCAACTCTGGAGCTGTAGGATCCACAGCTGAAGAACTATCAACTGGTCTCCATCTGCCAGCCAATCAAGATACGACTCATCGTGCTATCGAACATATTCTTCCACAATTATCTGCTAACAAAGATGAACTGAAACTTCTCTCAGCCAATCGGATTTTTGCTGCTAATGATATACAAATCAAAGATGACTATTTACGTATTGCGCAGAATGTGTTTAAATCTGGCGTTGAAAATGTCAATTTTAATAAAAATGTGGAGGCAGTAAGAAAGATTAATTCTTGGGTGGAAGACCAAACGGACCACAAAATTCAAGATTTGCTACATGAAGACCAAATTGACGGTAAGTATCTTGATTAATTGTTAGAAACTTTTAATTTAATAATTCGGTATATGTCAATTGGGCTAAAATGTTTTCTAAATTGTGGAACTTTCGTGCCACCATTATTTTTTAGACTACACTAACAGAATCAAATTATTAAATGAAAGAATCAAACAACTAAAATAAGCTTTATTAATCTGTATTAAAGTAATGCAAAATTACTCACCTTTATAATTCTGTATTACTTTCGGTCACCGTTGTATTAAAAGAAAATATTTAATTGGTTGACCCTTTTGTCAATAATTTATCGAAAACTTTATTAGAAATAAAACGCAAAAAATTTGGGCTAAAACACTTAATTTAATAATTACAACTAATAAAGAAAATTAATAACAACAAAGAAATAAATATGTATATATTAAAGAAAAAGAATAAAACAATTAAGCGAGAATGAAAATTTAGAAGAAAATCTTAGTTATTACTTGTACTACTTAAAAATAGGAAAATTAATATAATTACGAATAATTATATTAATTCCTATACGAAACTTTAATCACAATTGAAAACTGAATTTATTTCAATTACTAAAACAAATAACTTTAAAACTTTATAAAAAAAAAACTGATTAAAACAAAAAGGCAATTTCAATTTCAATTCAAAGAATAACAAAAACTTACGGAACTTTATACAATTGACTGCTTCAGAATAAAATGAAATGGACTGAGTCTTTAAACAAAAACTAGAAAATAATTCTTAACTGGAAAAATCTCTTTAAACAAAAACTAGAAAATAATTCTTAACTGGAAAAATCTACTAAGTCCAAAAACAAATTAAAATATTTAATTTAACTTTATATAATTAGAAAAACACATCTTGACTGAACTAAGGCTAGAACGGATCTAATTTAAAAGTTCTATTGCCTCATAAAAATCACAAGTAGGTACTACAGAATGAAATAAGCCAATCAGAAAAAAGGGTTTTTTTATGCGCCCATTATATATATTATTTGATATGGGAAATCGTGACACCCTCCAACTAGCTTTTGTATATAATAGTAAATGTTCGAAATTTAATTTACATGAAGATATATCGAGAATTTTGAGTGTTTAGATCATCCTATAACTGAAACATCTGGTTATCTTTTCTAATATATGCTTTTATCTTTGGGCTCACTCATAAACATAATCTCTATATTCTCGATTAGAAAAAAGGTCGTTCTTATAGGTACCTAACAATTCCTTTAGCATAGGCACTCAAGATAATATTCTTATTACTTGCAGATGTTGTAAAATATTGACGAAAGATTATATTTGTAGGTAGAAAACTATAAAACTCAAATATATATACAGGGTAGGACAAAAGTAAATTCTATTGCGCATGCGTCTTATTACATTGTAATGCGTTGGCAACGCCGTATTTAACGTTAAATTTATGGAGAAGTTTAGTTTGGCATTAACACTGACAATTAAATCATTATTTAAAACGGGTTTAAAAATTTTTGTGCAGGTACAAATACATATTAGACCAGACACGAGTCGGCCCCGATCAGGATCCGACAGACCATCACGCGTATATATAAACGAATGTGGTAACATTCAATCTAGTCTAACCGAGGCAGATTTATCGTGTTATATCAACACACATACACATTTTGTTTATTTTAAATATTTTATCGACGAAATGCATAACTAAGACAGTATAGAGCGAATTATTTTTGTGGATTTGGTTAATTTCATTGATTAATTACTGAATTATTACATATTGCTGTTGGTAAAAAAAGAAATAAAATTATTTTACAGTTTGTAGTCGTTAAATATTTATTTTCAAGATTTTTAACGATACTGATAGTTTCTCTTTGTTTTAGGCTTGACAAGACTTGTGTTGGTAAACGCACTCTACCTCAAAGCCAAATGGATTACACCTTTTCTAAACTCCTACCCAAAGAAGTTTTATTTGACTGAATCGAAGACTGTTGATGTGGATATGATGACGCTGGATGATGCTTTCGTCAAAGTAATATACCTATTACGTGCTAAATCTAAATCAATACAAATCTCTTGAGTCTGGTTAATGTTATATTATTATGTTTTAGTACTATGAATCAACGCAAAACCAAGCGCAATACTTGCAACTGGATTATCAAGGTGGAAATGTTTCTATGGTTATTGTGTTGCCAAAGGAAAAAACTGGACTCGCTCGAATGGAACAAGATATAGAGGCTTATTTTAAACCGCAAAGATTTAATTTTGAAAATGTTAATGTTGAGTTACCGAAGTTTAGTATTGAAAGTGACATTCCCATGAATGGTATTTTAAAAAATGTAAGTCATCTGCAGTGCATTCAGCCCTACTGAACTAAACCTTTGTAAAATAAATATTTTTATTGTGAGATTTGCTCTCGATGACTTAACCAAATATCACAAATTTAATTTCAGTAGTCTGGAGGATAATAAAATATCGAAACATGCATTCTGCCTTTTTTCAGCTGATGTAAATCGTATGTACCAGACCTGGATGTTTTTGCCAAAGTTTTGCCATCATCAAAGTCTATGGCGGCTCTGAAAGCTATGCTAATTGCGGAATCTGATTTAATGAATCTCCTTTCTCGACAGAGAGTCGACTTTTCATTTCTGTCTAAACCAAATCAAATCGCACGCCCTGTATACATAAATTGTACATCGCAGTCTTTTCTCGGGCAAAATTTACTGATAGAAAGAAAATCACACCATTTTCCATTTAGTTTAGTAAATATGAATTTTTTTCCAAGTTTTGACCCTTTTTTATATCCCTTATCTAGGTATACAAACTGACAGCCCGACACAATGACAGACATTTTTTAAAAAACACTTATGTACATCTAAAATAACCCAAAGCATGTTTTTCTGGGAGGAGCATACTAAAGTTATTTCAACTCAAGTGGTGTTTGGCGGAACATGGAACGAGGATGTCGATGTTTATGTCATGCTTTTAGCTGTGGAAAATTGCAATTTGTTCTGTAATTTATAAAAAAAAACTTCTTTAACACTTTTTATCTACAATCTATAGCAATTAAACAATTAGGGCTTCTTGTTTAAACATTACCAGACTTTAATTACGCAATTTGTCTGTCATATCTTGTACCAAACAGATGTGTCGTTAATCCAGGACTCATGAGTGATGCTGGATCAATGTGTGACAGCGAAATTCTTGATTCCACCAATATTATATCCTCAAAAGCTTAAAAAATTAATATAGGGACATTTATTAGGTATTTAGCAGAGAAGAGAATAGACAGAAGGAAGGCCGATAACTGACCACATTAGATCTTATTTCCAACTCTAGAAACCGGTCAGATTTTCAAAGGGCCAGGGTAATATTCGGTTGGTTCTTTGGGTGCAGAATCCTAATTAAATGAACAGCAAAGTATGTTACTAATCAAAGTTTATGATTGTTATTAATTTTAGCTTGGAGTTCGAAAGATATATGACGCACAAGAAGCAGACTTAAGCAAAATATCAGATGAGAAATTGTATGTCAGTGACGTGGTACAAAAAGCATTTATTAATGTAACTGAAGCTGGAACTGAAGCCGCTGCGGCCACAGCAGGTATTAATTGCAATTGTGTTAAGTTTGTAAATAACTGCCTATACTAATTGCTTCACATTCTTATGAGGATATATGCTGAATTTGGGGATATTTTCGGGTAAAACTGTATGTAGCTTTGCGTAATTTTATAATAATACGAACTACAGTAAAATTAGTTTAGATTGATCTAAAATTAAATAATCAAAAATTATATACTTTTGTGTACCATGAATAAATAATTATATCCAAAGCACATCGTAGCCTCTACAAATATAAAGGTATGTTTAAGTTTTTGGGACATATCTTGTTTTTTGTAAGAAAGTTTCTTAAATATTTAGGAGAGGTAATAATATATTTCAATTTCCTTTGTGCACAAAAAACGCAAACCACGTTTTTGTGATAATTAATCTGTGGAATTTGTACTAATCCTTACAAGTCTAACACTAAAATCAGGTTGAAAAAATTGGAACAATGTTCTTCCAGTAGCTTCCCTAACAATATATTGACTAACATGGCGAAAGCTCCATCAAAACATTTGTCTCTATAAATGTTTATTAAATTATCCACAAATAATTATTAAAATGACGATTTGATTTTTTATGTATTTGCTTGATTTTCCAATAAAAAATGTAGTGCCAAACCCAAGTTGTTATTATGCTTCTTGTCAATATGGGATTATCGCTTATTGAATGTTGCACTTTTTACTCCAATCAACAGTCACACACAATAAAGTGATTTTGTTTTGTTTTCCGCGTTAGTAAGCCTCGAACAAAGATCTTCGACACTTAATTTTACGGTTTATCCACCAAAAATTTTCCATGCTGATCATCCATTTCTGTATTATATCAAAGACGTTAACCTTGGGACCATTTTGTTTACTGGACGTTATGTTGGTCAAAAATAAACTTAGTAGTCTACATGATGGTACCTCTATTAAGGTAAGTTCTGAATTCAATTTATCTATAGAAAAATACAGAAAATATAAATGGAAAATTCTAGAAAAATCTGATAAACAGGAAAACCATAGATAACCTCCACAAATTTTACAGATAGGTACTGTTTTGAAACTATTACGGATAAATTCACCCCAATAATTAGTTGACTTTGCCTTCTAGTTTTTTTAATTTTAAACTCTTGCTGTTTTCCATTTCATCATTAATACACCCTATTTGGTTAAGCTACTGCGATTGCTGCTCCTGGTTGTAGTACTTTAGTTCTATCTGCAATTAGAATAATCTTAAACCAAGCTTTTAAACATTTATAATTATTAGCGCTGATAATAAAAGACAATTCGTTTTATATGCATGTAGAGTATATATTCTATTTGCTAACTAAAAAAAATCCGATGAATGCCTACTAATTAACTCAAATTTGTTAATTGTTGAGTTAGTTTTATATGTGAGTTATGTCAAGGATTCTAGCGCGGCTCTTGTCGTTTTTTTTTTTTGATAAAATAATTCAGAGTAAGTTTTAAAACCCTGAGAGATATTCTCTAAAAAGTCCTGATACAACTGGCAGAAAAAATCTAAAGAATAAGTTAATAGTTTTTGATAATTATCGGTCAGTTGGAAGGCTAAGGGATCATTAGGTATGGTATATATGTTTTCCTTTTGAATCTATCAAAGTTGTTGTGTAGGTAAAACCAGCATTTTAGTCCGCTTTGCCATTAAATTATTTTTCATTTATTATATTTACGGACATGAAATACTTTTAATTTTTCATTATTTGGCATTAGACATCGACGGCAGAACGCTTGGAGACCACCGTCCAAGCATTGCTGAAACCCAAATATTTGGGAGATGCTGGCAGAAGGATAAAATGGTCTCCTGCTAGCGTTTTGTGTTCATACTATTTTTATTTATATTTATTTCTATTTATACGACTGGTTTTACCTATACATTGAGTTTGTTCGGCCTCTGCATGGTATAGGATATGCATTACTATGTACATGTAGATGATACGTGTTTACATGTGTCTACTGTTGTGTATCCTATTGTGCTTAAATGCAGGCCGATATTTGTAGATGGGCAACGACTATGGTACTCTGACGAACTTATAACAAGAGCGAAACGAATTCGTCAGTATCTGTCGACTCATGCCTCGGTCTGGTTCTATTGAATTAGACTGGGGCCCTGCTAAATTAAACAAAATTCCTTGTGTAGGTAAAACCAGCATTTTAGTCCGCTTTGCCATTAAATTTTTCATTTATTATATTTACGGGCATGAAATCCTTTTAATTATTTTCAACATCAGTTCTCGTTGAACGTTTGGATTGGAATTGTGGGTGACTGCTTAATTGGACCCGCATTTTTAATGGGAAGACTTACCGGAGGGGTATATCGTGACTTTCTGGAAGACACTCTTCCTGGATTTCTGGAAAACGTACTATTGGCAATAAGAAACGCAAAGTGTGTGGTTTATACACGATGGTGCACCAGCGCATTTTAGTTGGATTGCTCGTGAGTTTTTAACAAAAACATACGGACCTCACTTATGGCCTGCACGATCCCCGGATTTAAATCCACTGATATTCATGAGAGAGTTCGCCAGTCTATGAGGAGAAGATTGGATTTATGTGTCCCAGCTAGACGTGGTCAACAGTTTTTGTATTATTATCTCGTAAACAAAGCTGAGATATAGGCTTCGAAATATATATGTCTCCATACGAAAAAAATCATCCGAGAGATTTTCAGTATTTTCCGGGACATCTTGTATATTGCAAATAATAATAATAATAATAATAATGATTTATTGTGAAAATGTAGAATATATACAATTGCACAAAAAGGATAGAGATTTGGCCAATGCCACTCTTCCACTCTTCCTTAAAAAAGCATATACAAATAAAGAAAGAATGTACAAAACAAAAACTCTTAAAACTAGAATAAACAAATTTTCATTTTAAATTAATGTAAAAAGTTAATCAGACTATGAATAAATTCTGAGCTTCAATTGTCGCTGAAATAATTCCAATGGCAAATCAATTATATCAATACATTTATTTAGCAGTAGTGAGGCCATATATACCTGGATATCGTCCGCATAGAGGTGTATGGTAGAGAGCTGGAATGATCCTACAATGTCAAATACATAAACAGAAAACAACAATGGTCCAAGAATACTCCCTTGTGGAACACCACTATTGGTCACCAAAAAATCTGAACATTTGCCATGCAATTTCACCCGCTGTCTTTGACCACACAGATAACTTCTGAACCATGTCAACGACACACCATCAAATCCAAGGTATTTAAGCTTGGCTAGCAATAATTCAAAATTAACACGATCGAAAGCTTTACTTTGATCCAGCAGAACAAGTATCGTTAACATGGATCTGTCCATGGCGGTAGCAAGGTCACTCATGACGCTCAGAAGCACGGTGGTTGTGCTGTGCTTCTCCCGAAAGCCTGATTGAATAGACGGCAAAATGCTATTCTCACGTATATAGTCTAAAACTTGACGACCAATTATTCGCTCAAATATCTTCGACATTGCGGGAAGTATGCTAATTGGTCGCAAATCATTACAAGTTACAGGAGACCGAACTTTAGATAGTGGAATCACATCGGCCATCTTCCAAACATTAGGAAATGTCCCTGAACTGACAGAGTCATTGAAAATATTGCAAATTATATCCGCACAATGTGGTATAACTAAGCGTATCATTTTTATGTTAATACCATCAACACCATAACACTCAGATTTAATTCTGCTAACACATCTCATAATATCCTGACAGTCGATCTCCTTAATCTGAAAAGCTAAGCCGTTCCGAAATTGATTATTATTAAAAAAATTTAAAACTTCATCACTCGCCTGTGACTGACCGACAACATTTAAAAAATAGTTGTTAATTGGATCCGGGTCCTGAAACTCATCCGGTAAGTCATTTGAGTTTTGATTACTACAAACACCCCAACGAGAAAAATTTTTCCACATAGCTTTAGAGTTAGATTTACAAGCTTTGATTGTTTCGCGAACATAAGCCTTTTTTTCTGCTTTAATGGCCTGCTTTAAAAAATTTCTAATGTCAACATAATACTGTCTAGATGTATCAGTTCTGTATTTAAGATATCTTTTATGAGCCTTTTGTTTTAAACGAATCATTTTTCTAATAGTGTAGGTTATGTAAGGCTTATATTGACGCTTGGTTTTGAATACCCTCAGCGGAGCATGTGCATCAAACAAGGCCAAAGCAGCATCATTCAAGGCATCCACCCTCTGATCAACATTGTCGAACCAGTCAATCTTTGCTTGTCAAAGTATCGCCGATAATGTAGGAAGTAAACGGAAGTTCTCGTCGCGGGTCGTTATGTGCTCAGGGCGGTATAACCACCTATCATTCTCACAGGAATCATTAGGTGGTATAGATCCAGAAACTACGCAATGAATTACTGCATTTTTATAACATAATAAGATGTGTTTACTTAACATCATAGGTATATATTAAAAAAACTCCTCAAAATCTGTAGCAATCCATATACTAATTCCTACACAAAAAGGTTTATAGTAGTAATTTTAATATTAAATAAATGTGTCGTTTATTATATTCCTATTTTTAAACTTTGTTTCAGTAGTTGGCATACTTGAATTGGCACACCATTATCCACCATCAACACACTTTGTAGCTGATCATCCATTTATTTTCTATATAAAACACAATAATTTAATTTTATTTTTTGGTCGAATAAATAACTTTCAATAATTAAATAGTATTTAAATCACATTTTTTGTAGTAATTATTGTTTTTTAAATAAACAATTTTTTGTCAATAGTTATATCATTTAATTTCCAGTTCCCCTCTGTACCAAAATCAGAACCATTTTTAAATAATTCCACCTAGGAGGTTAGTTTATTGTTATTTGACCGATCAAGCTTATGTAAAAAATTATTAATTTAATTTACCACTGGTCTAAAAATGGAAATCGATAATATACAGCGAGTCCCATGATGAACCTCTTGAAAAATAATCTCCGGCTAAAAGGTTTTGAAAATGGTGGCATTTTTGATGACACCGGAAATAGGTCTGTACTTGCCTGTTTCAATCTTGTCGGGAAAGTTTTAGAGCGACACAACTGATTTTTTTTTGTCGTAACAGAAAGTTTACTTATTTTGTAAATCTTTTATTTATTTTTTAGTTGGCATTAAGTATGCATCATTACCATTAGATCCACCGAAGATATTTAGAGCAGACCATCCATTTTTGTATTATATTCAAGCTAATGGGATAATCCTTTTTGTGGGAAGACTAAATAGCTTTTAATAATTTTATCTTTATTATTAATATTTTTTTTATTTCTAACATTAACTAATATTAAAAAATAAGTTTAAAATATTGTAATTAAATGCAATGTATATGTATTGCAAAATATATTTTATAATTATGTACTAATTAAAAAACTTTTTTGTAATAAACGATTTGTTTTGTATTTCCTTTTTATTTTACTGCTATTTATGCCAGCTGAATCAATAACCCCTCTACGCAGCCTCAAGACTGTACAAATCTGAGTAACATTGAAAAGAATTGAAAATGGCTTTAAATGTAAAAAAAATCCAGAGCCGTATTTAAAAAAGCCAAGTTGATGATGGTTTTTCAAAAACAAAACGTCGTAGTGAAAATTTGTAATAAATATTTTATTCTACTCAAAAAGTAACAAGCGTGAGAGAGAGAAAGTGCTTTTAGTTTTTTTTTATCTGTAAAAATAATGTCAGAATTAATAAATAAAAAATAAAATCGCAAAAAATCGTTTATTCAAAAATTCTCGAAAACGGCTAAAGTTAGTTTACTTTTGAAAACACCATTTAAAAGGTGTTTAAATTGTACAACTTTTCTCTAATTTAACTTACATTGTAACTCCCTCCGTTTCCAATGCTATCCCATTCTTATCTTGGACACAGTGTTTATGGATTGGTGGAAAGCCTCCATTTTTCAAGAACGTACAGGAAAAGGTCGAAACTGACGCGAAAGTTTACTTTATTTAGACAAATCCGAAAAAGGCCTGAAAAAATTAAATATCTGTTCTACAATATTGTATGACCCTTTATAAGTATAATATGCCTTAAGAATAATGAGAAAACCACATTCGAATAGTTATAAGTTGTTTTCAAAATGAAAACAGTATTTTTAAAAACGTATTATTTTGTTGATATACTATGATCACATTCACCCTAAGCATGATGACGTCATAAACAGAATTTGGTCCTTGTTGTTCAGTCGTTACTGACTGAACTCCTAGACGGGGATATTTACTTTGTCTTCACGTGGTACCACCGCGGTTTACGGTATTGCGCTCCACGACTTTTATTTCTCGCTATGTTAAAATAATAAATTGGTACACAGACATACTGTATATTGCTAGAATAGTTTTTACAGGCAGGATGATCGTAATATGTCTAAAACAAAAATTAATCGTAAAGGATCTAGAGAGAACCGCCCATCTCTGTTCAAAAACATGATAGTTAAGTTTTTTTTACGATAAAAATCAACGCAGGCAATGTTAAGGATTTAATTTAAAAAACAATAGCTTCGCGTTCCGTTTTGTTAATAATATTATTTTGTTTAATAATATATATTTGTTTTTTTGCTTTATGTTGATGGTTTACAAAACGATAATATTATTATTAATCAGAAAATGCAACTATGTTGAATAATTTATTTATTTAGATTACATCTATCCAGACAGAAACACATCCAATTAGGGCAGGTACATTACAAAACGATAAAATTAACATAAATACACGTTTCAAAATTATAAATAATACAAATATTACAATCGCAAAAAAATAGTCAAAATAAGAATGGTTTAACAACAAATATTTATCTAAAAAACACTTTTTTAATATAATATATGGTATTAAAAAACATATCAATATCGTTACTCACCGAGTCACAAACAGAACATCTCAAACAATGGCGAAAAAAGCAACAAGTTGGTACGTGCGGTAGGCAAGTAAAAGCTAGAACCATAATTACGCCTTCTCGTATGTGGAGCATGAAAAGGTATCATCGAAAGTAGGTCCGGAGAGTCAATGATGCCATTCACGATCTTGAATAGGAACAGGAGTGAGGCATATTCTCTACGCTTATCAAGAGGTACAAAATTAAAACGACCCAGAAGTTCATCATGGGGAAATCTCATGGTTGGATACATTCCGACACACTTAAACCACAAATATTGCACAAATCTTCGCTGAATCCTCTCTAAGCTATTCGAGTGCAACGCATAACCAGGACTCCACACAACAGACGCATATTCCAATTTCGATCTAACGAAGGAATTATACAGTAAAATAAGAGTTTTAGGTGACACAAAATGCTTTGTATTTCTCATAACAAAACCCAGACTCTTATAGGAAGACGAAACCACATCAATCACATGCCCCACAAAACTAAGTTTAGCGTCAAAGAGCACCCCCAGATCCTTTACCTCATCGCATATTTTAAGCGGAACAGAGGCAATGTTATACACAAATTTTATTGGATTTACCTTACGAGTAAAAGTTACAGAACAACACTTATCCAAATTAAGGGCCAGCCTGTTTTGAATGTACCAGTCAAGCAGGACATTCAGATCATTCTGCAATTGAAGACAGTCAGAAGTTGAGGTAATCAGTGAATAAACCTTAAAATCATCAGCAAAGAGTAGGGAGCGACATTTCACGTCATTAACAATGTCATTAATAAAACACATAAATAAGAGGGTACCCAACACAGAATAATAAAATCGAGTTTTGTCAAAATTTTGTTTTTTTCTTACTTATCCTAACAAAACTTGAAGTCGTAACACAGATTTCAAAGCTATATCAAAATGAATTTCAAACAATCAAAATAGTCTAACAAAAATTGAAAACTAGGTAAAATCCCAGCAAATCATTCTAAATTCTTTTAGCAACATTAATGAATATTTTATTCGCCTATGTGGCTTTCGGAGATGGAAGCAATGCCCTGGCAATGTCAGTTGTTTTTAAGGGGTGCGAGGAAAATGATGATATCAGTATGTCTCTGATTTTTCTATTTTAATTACCTACTAAGGTTTTTATATCAATTGGCTATTATACTAATTGTTGATTATTTTGCGGCAAATGGTGCAACCCAAACACAACTAAATGGAGCTCAGGTCGTACCGCTATACTTTCTGTGTTCTTTGACTTAAAGTGTGCTTGTACATAATAGTGGGTAGAAGTAGCAGAGTAAAGTAAACTGACAGGTGGTGTTGCGAAACCTTTATCGTTCTTAACAGTACTAATACATAAATATTTATTACAATTTTGAAATAAATTAAACATAGTTCAATATGTTCTTGTGTTTTCAATAAGTAAAAGTGCGGTTCCTAAACGTAAACTACTACAGTGAATTAAATAATTTAATGTGTTAACAACAAGAATAGTACTGGAGCATAGTACAATATGTCATAATATGTGGTTTACTTTTCTCTCTTACACAAGGAAGTTAATGTTTACTAGGAACTATAGAGAAAATATAAGGATATTAAATATTATACGATTTGACCTTTAAATAATTAAGGTAAGAGTACGTGCATAGTTTATGATAAATATCACATCTATTAATATCTTTGATTACTAGTAATCAATTGTAATTAAAAAAGTACGTAAACAATCATTAAATATGCATATTATAAGATTTAAGAAACACAATGCCTATTAAATTTATGTATGTGCAGGTTTTTATTAGAATAAATTCGGAAAAATAAATATCAGTAACACTTTTGACCTCAATTTTATGCTTACCCACTTTCTCATAAATGCTGTTTGACAGTTATCTCAGTGCCATGTACCTAACCATTTCCATTAGCTTGATATTCTGTCTTTACCTAATAAAATAACCGTATTTTAATTTATGTTAATTTTAAACAGTTATTCCAAATACTGTTTTAGTAAGACTAATATATCTGTATACTTAAGGATGCTGTTTCGCTAATTCTCGCTAAAATTCCCTCGAATTATTCATAACGAATTGTACATTTGTTTTTGTTGTTGTTTTCTTTAAACATTATTTATTGAGTCACGATTAATTAAGATTTCTGCGCTGTTTGGTAACCTAGAACACTTCGAAATTACATAATGGCGTTTTATGTTTCCCAAGGTGTAAATCTGGGTCAAATTTCATTGTTTTATTAAAGATTGAAATGAGTAAATGTCAATAGTTTGCTGAAGAATTGACGATGTAGAACCAGTGCATTATTTTGAGGACTCCCAACTATTCCAGCTGAATGATTACGCCGTGGAGTGCCAGAACGAACGTCGTGATAAACTGCCTGATTGTCTTACTTATATAAATGTTCACTTTGATTCTGTATCACAATGATTTTTTTGTAGCAAAAACAAAATAGTAACTACAAGCACATGCTTCTGACCTTTGTTACAGCTAGACTGATATGTATACAGACCAAGTTTGTAACCGTTTGCTGTACTTGCGTGCGTACTATGTCTCTAGAAGCATCAGTCTCGTCATAGATAAATTTATTTATTTTTAAATTGAGTACCTACTTTGGAGTTCGTAATCCTATTAAAACAATTATGTCTTCAGCAAAAGAACGATTAAATGTTATCAGAATTGGAGAGTTGTTTTGCCTCCTATTTAGAAATAAAATATTGATTCTAAAAACGTAAGACATTAAAAATAGTCTTTAAAGGTTTCCGACTTTTAATTAAAAAATGCGTTAAAACCGTTTTGAAATTACTTTGGAATGATATACCTAATGCAGTTATTTAACCTTGCTGAAATATAGAAACAAGAAAACTTATATAACATTACAACTACCTATTAGTTAAAATTAAATCATACACATAACTTTACAAGAATTTATTTATAATAAAATATAATTATAACAATACCTACTTAAAAATTTGCTGACCATATGGTTTATACATGTGGAATTAGATTTTTGCCTACTTGTAAAATAAAATAGAAATTTAATACTAGTGTTACATAATTTAGGCGGCATCTATTCAAACTGTAAGACATTTTCATCCAAATCAATAGGCCAAATAAAATTAAAAGCACAGGTTTATAAATATTCGATTAATTAGTATTATTAATATTTAAATACTTCTGTTGTTTATAAGATGTTTGATGTGTTACCCCCCATCATTTTGAAACAATTTCTTACGAAAACAAATATATTTTTTTTTCTTGTATATCCAAAGAAAGAATTATAAAACAAAAACTAGCTCAATCTAAGCTCAACCTAAAATACCTCCAAAACAGAAAGAGATTAGCAAAGAAAAATAAGCAGTGAAAACAATATTTCAAGAAGAAAGTGCGCAATAATTAAACCGTTTCTTCATAATTTATAATATACAATTTCCGAAAAAAAACCTACTTAGTAAGTACTTAAATTGTCAGAAAGAAAATTTAACTGTAAATCAATAATAATAAAAAAAAAACAAATAAACGCCGTATATGCATTTCCTTAGTTTTATTATTAATTCCTGCGAAAACTGAGATCTATTTTCGCAACGTAATTATTACATAATGATAATTTTATTAAACAATTTGTATTCTAGAGTTAAAATATGCAAAGCAACATGTGAATACTAAAATATCTGGCATGAAAATATAATTATGTAATACCTATTTGAGTAGTAGACAAATGTGCTTAAAAAGTGAATCCATTTCCTCATATTCTGCTTGAATATTGATAAGGAAATTACTAATGAAATGAAATTTAACAGTTTAAAAGTACGTCTGGATTCGTAAAGATTTTCTTTATGAAATAAGTGATGAAAGAGCAGTCACAGTTTAAACTTTCATTCTAAGTTCTCTTAGTATAAAACTGTTTCGTTTGTGTCGTATTTAATTTTGCAGACATGTTGTTTAGTTGACGAATTCTGCACACATGTAAAATTAATGTAAATATTATTTCAAACAGGAAATAAATGGCTTCTATCCTCGATTTATTTATTTTTTAACGGGGGTTTCTGACTTGATATGCACTCTTAATAAAATAGAGTATCCTATCATACCGCTTTAATTCAATTATGTTTATTTAGTTTTGCAGTTTAAACTTTTATTTTCAAAATATTATTAAATTTGTTTGGAGACTCCAACAGTCAATCAGAAGACTAACTTTTCCTTTTTACTGTTTCAGATCAATGGAATGGCTGCTTATCTATTATTTTCCATAGCATTTGTAATACATATATCCAGTATACACTGTAAAGGTAAGTCAATAAGAAATTATACAGGGTGTCCCAAATTGCATCTGCTAAAATTGAACAGGAAGTAGGACTTTCAAAAATATGAAAAAAGATCATATGTCGGCGAAAGCCATGTTTTCGAGGTACAGGATGTTAAAAGTTATATCCGGTTGGTGGTTCTTTAAGGATATTAGAAACGGGCTTGTTTATCAAAACATCGATCCACGACTATTCAGTGGTGATCGGTCAGTTGTTGCCAGCCAAACTAATAAATAAACTAATGATTCATAAATGTCATTCCGTGATGGCATACTATTTCATCAAATGTCATTCCGTGATGGCACACTATTTCATCTAGATAATAAATTATTTGATAGAAAGATTTCTGAGTAATTCATTTTGAGATGACAAAAGAATGGTCGTTTAATATTTATCTGTTAACCAACCGATCCAAAACATGATGCGCTGGGGTACCGGAATATGTCAAAGGAACCAATCAATCGCTTGATGTCAGCTTCATATTCAAGAAGTGTTTCTCCCGACTTCTGCAAGCGACTCTTCAGTTGATAATGGTACACGTATTCCAAATCTCCCTGACCGTATCTGGCTTCCAACTTTTTCACTAGCTGTTCGTAACTTCCTGCTCCGCCTCTGTAAGGGTTTGTAGTACTACCGTTGCACTACCTCGTAACGAAAGGGTCAATGCAGTGGCTCTTTCTGATGTTTTGTCCAATTGTTACTTCTCGCATCTGCTTCAAATTGTCTGAAATATACTTCCCAGGGTGTCGTCCCATCGAATTGAGGTGGCTTCATTTTCATTTTTACTATTTCAGAGTTTGTGGAAATATTCCATGCTCTGCGAGCATATTGTGTGGCTGACTCCTTAATGATGAACTTTAAGTGGCAGCAAAACGTTCTTTAATTTTATTTATTTCCAAAAAAAATCTATCTTCTACATCTCCTACCTTGTGCTCCAGCTTATCTTCCAGATTGCACACTTAGTGATCCAGTGTATTTAGATTTTCTTCAAAGTTTTCTTTCATAATTTCGACTTTATTATTTCGGTTTCCGAAATTTTCACTTAATTTCTGCTCCAAATGTTTATTAAGTTTTTCTTCTAAATTTTGGCAATTTTCATTAGTTTTGTGTTCTAGATTTTGACTATTTGTGCAAGTCTCCGTCTAAACGCATGTTGGCATTTACTTAATATATTAGAAGATTTCAGAAAATCAAAACTTCTGTCAGCAACTATAGCTTTTCGATCACGCTCATCAGTGAAATGGTCCAATATTAAATGATCCTTCGACTTTTTGAGCGTTCAAATAGTCCAAAGTTTGACGAGATGTGTTAGGGCTCGTATTGTCTTGAAAAAGAATGATTCGACAAATTAACGCCTCCCAATGAACGCTTTTTCGGGAAAAAAGGCGATCATTGGTTTTGAAGTGCTTCGAGCAAATCACTTTTGTTGGATTAGAGTTATCTTGAAACAATCATATCGTCGATTGCTGTTTACGTTCTAGCTCATACACATAGAGCCATGAGTCGCCACCACCTGTCACAGTCTTGTAAATCTTCTTTGTAGCACCGGCGCGAGACTTTAAACTATTAGTATATCGTTTCTGAGCTTACATTCTCTCTTTGGAACTTATTCATTGCAAATGTTTTAAAATTTAACATGATTCATACTGTATTTACAAACCACGCGGACAGGCCAGCTAAAACGGAATAGTGTCTGGTTTCTAAAAGCTGTTAACGCCTCTTAAACTGTCTAATATCGCATTTATAGCAGTTATATTTAAATCAGCGATATATTATAATATTTTTTTCTATATGAAATTTTATTATTACTAAAACTCGAAAATCTGGTTTCAACCTACGATGTACATTACATCTACCTAAGGTGGTGTATCACATAAATAAATTTCATAATTTCTTTTCTTATTTTCATTCAGTATATTGTACATATTATCTACTACTTGCAAAAAGATTTTCTTCAGGGATATCGTATAAATAAGCAATACGTTATATGCATCATTAAACATTTGTTTATACCGAGTGTGACAAGTATATATAAACTAGACTCACAAATTAAAAACTATAACCACAGAACTACCCTGTATAATTTATTCAAATTTGGCGCAACGATTTCTCTGAACAAGGCAGCCTCTACGAAATATTATTTCGTGGAGGCTGACTTTTTATTTTCTTCAATTTTCTATTTATTTTAACAGGATTGAAAACTAGATAAGAGTCAAAATAACTTGTGTAACTTTTGTTTTCCCGCATACAATTTAGCTTACCATATTTTACATAGCTAAACACTACAATAATTATTTATTATTAACGTTATCAAAAAGAAGTGATATTTTGCAATTTTTATCTCTGGGGAGATTTAACATCAAAAGTATATTCTGTAGAAATAAATACAAGGGCACAACTTATAGAAAGAATTTTCGATCCATGTCTTGAAATGAAAACTCATCCAGACACAATTAGACGCTCGGTAAGACACATTCTAAAAATAGCAAGAATATGTGTTCAGCAAAATTTTGGACATTTTAAATTTGTTACTTTTGTTTTGTTGAGTTGCCTTGTATGTTTGTTAATTTGTTGTTTTTGCGATTTTCTTTTTACTTAGCTTATAGGTACTTTGTTGTCTTGATTTGCCTATTTAATTAAATGTTTAAACACTTGTCTAGGTTTAGGCTAGCAACTTACGTATAGCCATGAAATGTGTTTTTCTTTTTCAGGCCTTTGCGAATTGGAAAATGGCGGTTCAAATATTATCTTAGATATCGAAGAAAGTCGGGGATCATGTAAGTTCTTTATTATTTTTTTAATAAATATAAATAACATATTACAAATGTTAAATATTCAGTGTTTCTTTGAAATAAAATACATGAGACTGTTTAATATTCTTTGTGAATATGTTATTTTTGGTTACCCCGTGTAATATGTAAGAAAAGTGAAAGAAAAAATAAAGTTATATCACGATATGCTTTCTAGACTCACATAAATTATTGATTTTGCAGCAATTAGTCAAGAAACAGTTCCGTCTGAGTTACCGATTGTTGGCCAGCCAAATGTTGACATATTCTTAGATTTATCATTTGTTAAGGGTCCACCATTATTTTTTCTCAATGAGAAAAAATTACAACTGATTGCACCATTAGATAGAGATGAAAATAATTTGTCGCATATAGTGTTTCAGGTAATAATTGCATTTTTCATTTATTTTTAATATACTGTGGCAAAGAAAATACAATAAAGCACCATGTGATTAAATGTTTCTATATATATTTGCTGTATTGAATATATTTAAACCAGGGTGTAGCACATTTCTGTTCTATACCCACGTTTTCCTTTAAACACAAATATTATAACATCTAAATTTGTGGTTTCATTCATGTTTTAATATAAATATCGCATAATAAATAAAGTAAGTGCAAAAGTCATGAAAATACGTCAAATCATACTAATTTATAATATTAACTACTTTTGAATAGGGTGATTCATTATAAATATAAGAATAATAATATATAATAAATAATTTACATTATTTGGAAAAATTTATTTCATTTGAAAATTAAACCAAAATATGTAAGCAGCAAAGTTGTAGTAAATCTCACTAATACCCACAAATTTCTAGATCAAACCAGGCATATGTTGTACTCTTTATTTATTAACAACAATAAACACAAATTATCTGAAGTGATCGATATGTATCGAGGAGTGAATGATATCTTTGAACAAAACAAATAATTTTTATTATTTCAAATATTTTTATCGAATTTTAAATATCTTTTTTTGATCCGTTCGCGAAAAGTCCCCGGTTTCACTGCGGTCTCACGGGCTTAATCTCAAAAAATCTCCGCATCTTTATGCCACTCAATCCAGCAACTCTATACCCTCCAGTAGCCTGTGGAGTTTAGTTTAGGGTTTAATTGTCAGTGGTCAGTTTCCAAAATGAACTTTTTGAGATATTATTCAATGAATAGTTCGTTGCAATATAGAGCGTGCTAGATCCTTAATTTGTTGATATTATGCATGTTTTTTTTCTTCTCTGTATTTGTTATTTGAATTAGGTATTTTGTTAATCAACACATTTATTATTATTATTCATTGCAAAGGTGTTGGCTTACATTTATAATGAATCACCCTGTATAAACTACTGAATGGGTAAAACATCTGTCGCTTATAGTGTATTTTCTCAGCCACCGTGTATATGATGTTATAAAAATAATTAGTTTAGCTCTGTTATTTTATAATAGCGGTAAAACTATATACTTTTCAAGAAAAAAAAATAATTAACTGTTATGTTATACATGTAATATGTATGTTGTAATATAGTCAAGTGTAAAATTATAATTATTATACGAATTGCATTACGGGGAATGGAATACCTGACATTTGAGAAAGAAGGAGCAGTATATATAGCTCCCAAGGATAAATTCACTTTTCTCAACCTACATGATTATTACATGTCGGTTATTATTTTAATTTTAAATCGAAATTTATGTAATTTTATACAGAACGTATTGAAAGTTGACCCAAAAATAACTATTAATTCCTAGTATGGCTCATCTGAGTTGTAGAATAAATAATAATCATGCCTGATCGGGAGTACAGTTTGGTCTGGTAGAACAACACCGAAACTTGTTATTTGCTTTTTCTATGTAGTTACTTCTGACATTTTTTAAATTTACTAAAAAAGCGCTCTTAAATGAGAAAGCTTAAAAATCAAAAATGTTGTAAAAGAATATTTGCAATTAGTCAGTATTTAGAAGCGGATTTTTTTTTTTAACAAAAAAAAGATGAAAAAGAAAGTTCAATAAAAAATGAAGGCAAAAGGTGAATATGGCATTTTCAAATGACATATATATTTATATACAGTGTGTCCCCGTATAGGTGAAACGGCTCTTGTAATAGACAACAAATTCTCGAGTTTAAGCTCTGCTTGGTAATTTGAGACATAATTTTTGTTTTGAAAATAATTTTTTTTTTTGATTAGTGATAATTTGTTATGAGAAGAAACTAATGTTGTTTTTGAGAGCGAGAGATTTTTTGTGAAGAAAAGGCTACACCTACGCACAAATAATTTTATGATTGCAGTGGGTTTCCTTTTGTTTCCAAAATTATGAAATAAATAATTCGAGAGTTTTTTATTTGTATCTTTTCAAGGACAGACGGCTTTTAAATTTGACTGTCTTCTGTTTCTGAACAATTTTCTTGAATAAGATTTTGTGGGATCTGCTACCAGAAAGGCACCTTTCTAAGGAAAGGGAGAGAAAAAAGCAAAAAAATCAAATTACGCCTCGAATTTTGTACAGTTACTCAGTTTTTCATCCTCAATAACTTTTGTCGTAACTTCAACCGAAAGGACACTTTACTAGTAGTGTAACAAATCGGAATTTTAAAAATTTCCAAGAAATACTTGATTTTGCAAAACAAAAAATTATGCCTCAAATTAGTTTCAAACCAAACTGCGCTGGACCCCAGAAGATCAAATTTAAACCCAAAATTGTTTTAATTAAAGGACTGTTTCATCAGTATTTTCAAAATGTCCAAGATATACTTGATTTTTCAAAACTAAAATTATGTCTCAAATTAGTTTCAAAGCAAACAGAGCTGGACCCCCGAAGAGTCGATTGATCTATCCGGGGACACAGTGTATATAGAATAAAAATGCTTCGTGACAAAGAAAAAGTAAATGAAAACAAAATAGGTTTTATATGTACGTAATTAAAAGTAGTGCGCCACTGTCTTATATTACTTTTTTTAAAGCAAACAATATTTACGCGTATCTCAGGTACGGTTTTCTTGCACGATGTACAATATATGGCTTCCCAAATCCTGATACATACCTGCAATATAAAATTTAAAACTAAAAAATAAAATTAAAATCTTCATTTTGAATTAACCTATATTTTTCCATGGAACGGTGAATTTACATTTACTAGTGGCTATATTGATGTTATAATATTATTATTTACAAATAAATGCGTACTAGGCTTGTCAACATTCTCTTACACAGTTTTGCTGCTGCTTTATTTTTTTATGTTTATTAGTGGTTACACCCATAATAGATGATTGACTTTCCGGTTTTATTGGTATTATTTCTGGGTCATATTCAACGGAAATGCTGTAGACACGTTTTGTATTACCTCATTGGACTTCTGTTTCAACAGTAGTTGTATTTCATAAGTTTTATTGTACTCACATTTCGTATATTTGTTTGTAAAAATCAAACAAAACAATAATTTTATATACCAGGGCGAATCACGCTAACAGAAGGGTATCTTACAGCTGAATACTAAAGGTGCAGACAGACTATTCTCACGTCACGTGAGGTCACCTATCACATCGACAAAAAACTTGTTTTAAGGCAATTTATCATTTCCGTTTACTCAAATCTTATTTTACTAGCAAATCTATGACAAAATTATGTTAAAATTCGATAATTATCTGTAAAAGGGCAACACTGATCTCACGCGTGATATAGCAGGCGTGCCGAAAATGTAAATTTGTAAGCACCCATAAATTATTGTATTGCAGATTTTTCGGACGTGCCGTGATATGTATGTGATCGCACGTGACGTGATAATAGCCCGTCTCTGCCTTATGTCTGCACTATTTCATAAGAGGTATATCTGCAAGTCTGTTTTGGTTACGTGACCAATAATGATAGTCAGAACTCGTTTCTTTGACAAGAATTAACAGTAATTTTTCAAAAACATTTATGAAATTAACTAAAGCTTTTTGTGGCAAAATAAGCTTAAAGAAGGTCTCTAAATCGTTAGAGTTGTTGGTATCTCGTTTCTCATTTCTAGTCACCATCGATTCTAGCATTGACCATTTAGTTCATAAAAAACATGGATCAGACGTTCCTGACTGTAACAAATAAAGACAAATCTACCGAAAACATGAAAAATACTTTACTATTTCTTCCAGTTTCGCCGGCATTGGTGGTATAACATTTCTCTGTGACAGTCGCTTCAGATATATTTGATATTCTTTTTTATACACAGCATCATTTTTAGAGGTAATTTTTGTAACCGTTTTCATTAGATCCTCAATCAAAATACGAAGTAATACTTTTTTGATATTTTATAGTCGAAGCTTAATAGAAACCTTCAATAGCGAAATAGAGAGGATACCTATTAAATAAGATTTTGAAGATTCTCTTCAAATTTATATGCATAAACACACATTCTTCTTCAATTGTGTAAAGTCATTTATGCCTTATGCATGTTTCAATCGTTACACTGCTGTGAAATAAGTATAGAATGAACGTAAAGATTTCAAAATTAGACAATAATACAGGTAATATTGTTTAACTACATAGTGTTACTTTCATACTTAGGAACATATCTCGCAGGCCTGCCATTCATTGGAATGTTAAATGCCGCTGCAGTTACATCTTATTATCGACATGCTATCCATTTTTTTTTCTTGAAATGTATTTATTTAATTAATTTTTTCTCTAAAGTATGGGATCTTATTATTCTAGCTTATATGTACAATTAAATCGACTCACAAAAAGAAGACCATTCCTATAATTGTAAGACTGATTGATATTAATGATAACGCTCCACAATTTGTAAATACACCATATGAAACTAGCATATCGGAGGTAAGTAAGAGCATTATCACTGATTTGATGATTTTTGCTAATTTTAATAATTATTTTTAGTTGACTCCCGTAGGGACGACTATATATCAAAACATACTTGCCAAAGATAAGGACTCAAATTTAAATGGACAAGTAGAATATATGATAGTAAAAGGTAAACTAAATACTTGGGGGTGTAATTTTCCCCTGTTGTGAAACATACTAATAAAACAATTCGCGAAATGTCAAGACTAGAAATGTATGAATGGCCAATACTCGATTGTATTTAATTTTGTTTATTTACATATTTTATGGTTACACTATACGAATGATAATTGATCTTTAGGAAACAGTTTTCCATTGGACGAAGGTGTAGGAAGACATCGGATTCACAGTGAAGATGGTTATGGATATTTCGCCATTAATTTACCCCATCAGGGTCAAGTGACTGTAAACCGTACATTGGATTTCGAAAAAACACAAAGATATTATGTGACAATTATTGCAACGGTAAGTTTTAGCTTTTATTCAGTTGAGGAAAAAATTTCAAACGACGACACTGTATAGAATAATAACTAAATGGAGAATACAATACCTATTCACCATAGTAGATGTTCCCAGATATTATTTGTAAAATTGCGAAAAACGATCTATTAAAAACAATTATACAATATGTAGTTTATTTTTATGGAAATCATGTGAAAAACTCATTCCTTTCACCTTCTATATACAAGGCATAAACAGATCTAACGGATATTAGTTTTAGTACCTAATATTCAACAGTTTTTATATCCCGATGGTCAAAGTTTATGTGTCCAAAGTTCAATCGCTAATTAGTATAATAGGCAATATTAAATTTATCATCAAATAAATCTGGTAACGTAAAACGCATGTGACTACAGTAATCTAATGGTTTATTTTTTTACTGCTAACACAAATCAAGAAAAGATTTGGTTCAAAATGTTCCGCCGCTGCCTCACAACCTTCCTGCTCTTCTAATAATTGAAGACGTAGTTCTCTGAAAAGTGCGTCAACTCTTTTGAATGCAACTGCAGCCAAAATATTTTGAATTATCTCATCTATGGTATGTAGTGATTTGAATACACTAAAGTTTTCATAGATAATAGTCAATAGGCGTTAGATCTGGCCACTCTGCTCTAAAGGGGACATTCTCTATTAATCCTGGTAACAAATTTAGATAATGTTCGGATGTTAACTTCACTGTAAGTTATAAATTATTTTTCAGTACTCTAAGGCATAACCTCTTTTTTAATATTGGAGTAACTCCTTTGTTTGGATTTGACGGATACATTTTGACAGTATTAGTAATCAACAAATTTGATCTGATACGATGCTCAATATTCAAATTAATAGTTTAATTTCCAATCAAAGTAAATCTAGCAATTTTCTGGGCATTGCGTCAATATGAAAATGACTCAAAAGTGATTATTCTTGAGGTAAAATAAACTAACTACGCCTCATAGTTGCTGTTAAATAGTAGTACACAAATTTACAACACTTAGGAAATCTGTTTAACTTGTATTTTCTCATTAAAATAAGTAATAACCGTTAAACGGTTCTTTCTATACTTCTTTAGTTAAAGTAAGTACTACCGTAGAGATAAGTACTTGTCAGGTGCGTAGATATATCATATGTTTGCACAGGTTTCATTTTTTTTTAAATTTCGAACGTGGCTTGATCCAAGGAAAATTGTTTTTTTCCCATAATGTATAATTTCAATTTTTGGACACCCAATGAGTAAGGTCACATTTATATGTTCCAGGACAAAAGCAAGGATGAGTCATTACGAATGTCTTCAACCGCTACCTTGACAGTGAATGTGAAAGACGATGATGATTTACCACCTTCGTTTATCTACAAAGGATGTATGCTTTTAGATGGGTCCTGCATTAATCCTGAATATTCAGCCACGGTAAGTCACATAATATACACCTTTCTTTAGACTAGCCATGAAACAGTATATTTGGCAACGTCGAGTTCCAGTCCATTTGTTTGTGTTTACTTTATTGGCATGAGCTTAATTAAAATTGAAACAGTTTGTTTTTAAGTGATTTAGTAAAAATTAAAATAATTCTGCTCATTGTAATTTTCGTAAAAATTGATTCTTGTTTCTTTATTGATAATCTTAAGGTATCCAGTGGTATCCAACATGGCATCCTCACAATACTACCGGAAAAAATTCAAGCCATTGATATGGACACCATCAACTCACCTATACGATATTCATTTGTCAGCGGTGTACCAGAGACGTATTCAGATTATTTTCGCATAGATAGTGAGACTGGTGCAGTGCACCAAATCAAAGCGGTGGAGTCATCGACAACTAAAAAATTTCACATCATTATTAAGGTAATATTAACAGTATTAAACAAAAAAAAACCGTTAAAGTTACCTACATAATATTTCAGGCTCAAGAAGTGTCTGAAGCAAAACGTTCAACGACTGCAAAACTAGTCGTAACTGTTAAACCGGTGGATTCTCATCCACCAGAAATCCAGATATCCTCAAGGGATGGCTATGTAAATGAAAATTCACCGATCGGTGTTGAAGTAGTCGACGCCAAGAACGACCCTATAATAGTCACCGTCGAAGACAAAGATTTTGTAGGTCGTTTACAATATTTTACTTGATTATTAAATTCTCAATTTATTCAAATTTTAGGGACCAAATGATCCTAAACCTTCATACAGCTTTGAATTGACCACACCATATTTTATTATAGACAAAAACGGTCATATAGTGGTAAATGAAAACAATCTGGATAGAGATCCGCCAAGCCCTGGCAAATTTAAGTTCCAAATTGTAGCTAGAGAGAAGAACGGCAACAGCGCTAGTGCACCTATATCCCTAGCCGTTAATTTGCGTGATGTCAATGATAATCCACCAGTGTTGCCGATGATTCCACCGGTTTCAGTTCCAGCAGGTCCGTTTTTAGTAGGTAAGTACCTAGCAAGTTGGTGTAACGTAGTTTTTTTTTTGTAGGTGATGTTAAAAGAAAAGTTACTACTATTCATGCCACTGATAACGACAGTGACGAAAACGCAATTATCCGTTATTCAATTTATCATGTTTCGAATAATGGGAACAATAAATTTACAATTAATCCTCTTTCTGGTGACATTGAGACTATGGGTAAGCTAAATGCTGGCGAACAGTATAGTCTGACAGTACAGGCGACAGATAATGGTGGGCTATATAGTCAAGCGATTGTTGAAGTTACTATAAGCCCTGGACCGAATACCCAAGCTCCAGATTTTGAACAGTCTGTGTATGATATTGAAGTCAGTGAAGGATCTACGATTAATTCAACAGTGGCCACACTGTTGGTAAGTTAGATGTTCAACAATTACGTTGATTTTATCAGAAAACGGTATCTTAGTATTATTTGGATTTTAGGCTGTAGATCCTGAGGGAGATCCGGTTACATATTCGATAGTTTCTGGAAATGATCTCAGACAATTTGCAATTGGAGCTAAAACTGGAGTGATGACTATTATCAGAATGTTAGATCGAGAGGACCTGAATCGCTATCAGCTGGTCAGTAAATTAATCGTTTAATAATTTTACTATCAATTATTGTATGTTTAAAACAATTAAAATATGCCATTACCCATTAATAATTTTTTTGCAGGTTATTAAAGCCGAAGATTCTGGAAAGCTGTATAGCCTAGCAACAGTAAAAATTAAAGTTACCGATGTGAATGATAAAAATCCTGAATTTGTCGATGATCCCTATAATTTCAAAGTAAAAGAAGGACTGGAAAAAACGTCAGTTGGTTTTGTAAAAGCTACAGATGCAGATGAAGGGATCAATGCAATGGTATCTTATTCTATATCAACCAATTTACCATTTGATATTGATGCAGAGACTGGTGAAATCACCACTAATAGACCTTTGGATTACGAAACACAAAAAGTGAGAATACATATTAAAACTCAAAATTATTTGTTTAATTTGATGATTTTAGGAATATCAATTTGTTGTCACGGCAAAAGATGGTGCCCCAGATCCTCGTATAGCTACTGCAACAGTATCTATTGAAGTTTTGGATATTGAAGATGAATTGCCAATATTCAAAACGTCTGAATATCAAGCTGATGTCCCGGAGAACATGCCAGATTATTTTGTCACCAAAGTGCAGGTATTATTATTTTTACGAATTGCTTATTATTTTTGTTAGGTCTCAGCACTTGTTTTCACATGCACGTTCTAGACACAACCAACTGGAGTATAACTAGGCGTCCAACGGTGTTGTCAACAGGTGTACATTTTCTCGTGTTCGTTAAATTGCCCCCTTCTTAGATGCTCTATTTGTCACATGGCGGTATTTGCAATTAGCTTAGGAGAATTGGTAGAAATAACATTCGACTGATTTCTGGTTGATGTCTCATGTAGGGTTCCAACAACATACGAGAATTTTTACTCCGGAAAATCTAAACAGAGTCTGCAACATGTTCCTGGATGATCCTGCAGCGGAGGTTGTCCAGCCCACTGTCTAGCTTTGGAATGGCCAGCTTACTGATATTTTGACGTTCTCGTAGGTAGGCTTTTCAAACGATTTTTCATTGGTCACTAAGTCGAAAATCTCCTGTGTGCCCCTTGGTTTCTCATGTTCGAGTTCCAGCGCCTGGCCAACTTGTGCGTTTTAGCCTCGGAAAGTGTCCAAAATTTTCTTTAGATTTAGTCTCTTTTATTCCATGGTGATCTAGACACAACCAGTTTGAGTATAACTAGGTGCCTAGCAGTGTTGCCAACAGGTGTACATTTTCTCTTGTTCTTGTTGAGGTGTTACCAGTATCATAATATTTTTCGAATTAATTAGGCAATTGATCCTGACACTGTCAAGAAAATAACATACGTAATACATCAAGGACCAACGGATCTCTTTCGCATAGACGAAAAAAGTGGATCGATCTATACAACTCGTGGATTAGATTACGAAAAAGAGAATCAACATATTCTAATTATCGGTACTTTGGAAAACATGTCCAGCAAAGAAGGTAGTACCACAAAAATCATTGTTAATGTTGAGGTATGTTCTTCTTCAATTACTCCAATATTTTGACCAATTTATTTGAAGTCGTATTTGTTTTATATTTTAGGATCGAAATGATATTCCACCGGTATTTACGATAATACCTCATCCGATCACTTTGGAAGATGATGTTGCTATTGGAACTACTGTAACAACCCTGATCGCAACTGACTCGGACGGTACTTCTCCTGGAAATAAGGTACAAATTATGGTAGTTGTTTCTGTTTAAAAACAATGCATCCAATATATAATAGTTAGATCTAGGCATTAGTGGCGGCTCGCAAATGTCGATAATTCTGCTATCTATCGTTATGATATCGTGGTGTAGTCCTTTTCCATTTGTATTGAATGTGCATAATGGCAAAAAGATGTCAATTCTAATTATTATTACATATTATTATTTACCTAGTGGAAATTCATGTAAATTAAAGTAAAAGTGGAGTAATTTGCTGAGGAGGCTTATCCGAGAAAAATCAAAGTTGCTAGTTATTTTTAAGTGAGTAATTTCTACAGGTGCGGTATGAAATAATTGGTCGAGGACGAGCTACAAAATATTTCCAAATTGATCCTGATACAGGTGTATTAAAAGTGACCAATGATTTAAAAAAGGTTGTGGATACAGAATATCAAGTAAGTGTTATCATATCAAAACGTCAATATATGTGTAAAAGGATGTGTTTGGCGACATCTAGTTTTATCGTTGGTAGTACGCCGAGTGAACAACAGTTCCTATTTCGGCTGCCTGGGAGGTCTCTGACCCCATAAAGCAACTACCAACACATAGACGCGCCGATACTCCCTTAAGCGGGATCGCATATATTTGAAATGGGCTTGTTTAACAAAACAAGACTTAAAATCCGAGAGTTTGTCTGTCAACCACTATACTTTCACCAGACGGCCGTTTCGTCGATCCACGACTCATCAGTGGTGATCGGTCAGTAGTTGACAGCCAAACTCTCGTAAATAATGTGGTATATACCACACACGGTACAGATGTGTAAAAGGATGTGTTTGGCGACATCTAGTTTTATCGTTGGTAGTACGCCGAGTGAACAACAGTTCCTATTTCGGCTGCCTGGGAGGTCTCTGACCCGATAAAGCAACTACCAACACATAGACGCGCCGATACTCCCTTAAGCGTCAATATATTTTTAAATAATGAAAATTACAACCTACACAGTCGTCTGTGTTACAATCATATCATTTTTGTCAATCTCTGTATTATACTTCAGGTTGACGTTAGAGCATATGACTTAGGGGAACCCCAACTGTCATCTGTAATTACGGTAGATGTTTACATCCAACATGTAGCGACTGTTGCTCCAGAAGTAGGTCTCAGATTCGCTGATACTTCATATAATTTCCAAGTACTAGAAAACTCCACAATCGGTCACAAAATTAAGACTCTAACAATCGTGAATAGTAAAACTCATGGTACAAATATTCCTCTGAAATGCCAAATAATATCGGGAAATACTGAAGGTAATTAATTTGTTTGCGATTGTTAATTGGTTTGTCAAAGATTTAACATTATTTTTTTCTTTAGGAAAGTTTCTGATAAATGTTACTGAAGATCGTAATTGTGCCCTCTACTTAAATAACTCACTGGACTACGAATCTGAAGAAGAGTACAACATTGAAGTGGAAATTATGTCGCTACAAGGTTTCATCAATAAGGATTTTGCAATTACTCAAATCACTATAAATGTTATTGATGTAAACGATAATAAACCGTATTTTATTTATGCTAGTAAAGAAGCGCAGAAATATTACGCAGCAATACCGAAGAGTTCTCCGTTAGGAACTAACGTGATACAAATCAAAGCTGATGATAATGATAGTGGAAAATTTGGAAAGATTCAATATGGTTTAGCTGGAAATAACAGTGAAGACTATTTTATAATCGGTAAGTTGTTTATTTTTCGATTAGTTCAAGAGCTTTTGTTTGAACATATACTAATTGAACTTGATGAACTGTTATGAACATTACACCTACTCTATTTTATTTTCAGATTCATCCACGGGCATCATAAAAACCAAAAAGCTTTTCGAAGAATTTAACACAACAAATTTGCCAATTAAATTAATAGCCAAAGCCCGTGACAATCCAAATGCCACATCAAACTATTTGGAAACTATGACTACATTAATAGTAAATATAATATCCCAACGAAATCGTATGGTTTTGGTGATTGGCGATGCTAAACCTAGTAATGTACAAACAAATGTTGACTTAATTGCTCGAGTAATTCAAGAACAAACTGGGTTGATTACTGGTGTGGAGAAATTAGGTGTGCGTGAATATATCAGTGGAAATGGTACATTGGAAACGGATGCAACTGGTACCGACGTATGGTTCTATGTTGTGGATCCCGATAGTGATGCTATATTGGACAGAAATCATAGCCTTGTGAAAAGGTAAACACATGAATACTGCTCGAATTCAGTAAACTATCAATAATAATTTATTTTAGACAAATATTGGACAAACCAGCAATGGACAACCTTACTTTTGATATATCTGCCCAAATAAAAAGTACTGCTTTTAATATTCATGAACCATTAGCATTGCCGAAGGTCAAGAGTGCTTCTATAGCTATAATTAATGGCGAAATATTCCCTTACGCCTTAATTATAATAGCGTGTATCATATTTGTTTTGGGTCTAGCCGGGATCGTTTATATTTGCGTCTCATGGTCCAGGTAGGTTGTTTTGTTACTTAAATAGATTTGTATGTCTTGGAAGAAAGAGGGAATATCTTACTACCGGGTATTCCTAGTGATTTAGCAACGTACTAATTTTTAATCTATTTCTACAGGTACAAGTCGTTCAAAGACCAAGTGCAGAGACAGTATGTAGTGCCAGCTAGTCCCGCGCGATATGATACAGTGTATGTGGAACCAAATCTGAAAGAATATGAAACGCAGGTGCTGCAAATGTGTGTTCCAGTTGATGATCCGGAGGACTTTAATGATCTACATTTGGATTTCAGCAATAAGAATCATACATTTAGTTTGGATAATGTTAGTTATATTAGCAAGGATAATAATTTGAAAAAATATGGTAAGTTTGGAAACGAATTTGCTCTATATCTAGAGTTTGGAGTTTCGTAGACTGTTTTTTTCAATAAAATTTTTATACAAACTACTCAATGACAAAGGTTCATTGCACTGAGCTTTCGAATCAAATCAGCCTTAACATTCCTAGACTGGTAAGCCGTAATTGTTTAACATTGCACTGTAGACATCCTAATACAAGTTTATATTACAAATCACCTGTCTTTGTAGTGTGTACTAATTTTAATTTGAATTTGCACTATGAGGGGACTGCTTAGGCGCCTCTGAGTGGCTTTATTATGTAAACATTATTTTATTTTGGTTGTTTTGTAACCTTATCTTCATTTATTTAAATTATGTTATATTATGTATTTGCTCTGTAAAGGGATTTATTTCTTTTGGGCATTAAATGCTTTTATTATTATTATATTAAGGCAATCTTCATACATTTGACAATCTCCACTGAATTTCAATTATTCATTAAGTTGAGACTTTGCCGTAAGATTACTTCTTCAATATCTTGCCAATGTTTGAGCCTAAAAATTTTGCTGCAGAGGCAATATGGTTGTTTATTAGTGATTATTTCCGGGAAGGGGCAACAGGCTTCCTTGCACTCCCATACACTATTGGAAGGCGACGTACAAAATTCACACTTTGTATGTAAAAGTGTAAATAATGTGTAATTTTTCAATTTAGGCAAACAAAGCCCAATAAGTAGTGAATCACCAGCGACGACCGCTAGAGCCTCCAGTATAGCGGACCATAACTCGAAAAATTTAAACAACACGTTACGGAGGGATCATATATATAATAACAGGTAATATTTTTTTATTTCATTCACATTTCCAATCCTCCATACTGTGGTCTTTAAATAATCTGATTTATATTGATAACTTTGATAGTTTTTTTGGTTATTTGGGACACCCTGTATAATATAAAACCAATTGTAAAAAATAGCCACACGCCCAACAAATGAATCCGAATTTTCCGACTGGCTGCCTTCGGGTTTTTTTATTACGATCTCTAAAGATTTTTCAGGGCGGTAATAACAATATTTTTCTGTTGCAGATCTTCAGATGAGGATGACATGAACGCAAGTCCGACAAATTCAAATGTGATGTTTAAAGAGAAAAAAGAATTTTTACATAATTTAGGATATTATGGCGACCACAGTCCTGTTGAAACAACAACGGAGTTGTAATTGTAAATTAAATTGTATAGTAATTTTTTAAATAAAATTTTCATTTTAATTTTTATGTGAATGTACGAAAAATCAAACACTATGAAGGTTATAGGAAAATATTTTTTATATATTTATAAATTATAAATAAAGTTACAAATAAAAAAAAAACAGATATTTTATTTACAGTAGAAATATATACACAATAATTAAGTAAACTACTAAATATAATAGGACAATTTATATAACATAACAAGAAAACGCTCATTTTCATATTTTGTTAATTACAGAAATATTCACTTTTCTTTTTTAACTAGAGTTACTACAGCTCTTCAAAAGGCTGATGTGCTAAATGATTTATGAACTTTTCGGCTAACTATAAATGTATTTCAACACATTGTCAGAAAAATTCCTTGATTAATTATTTTTATTTTGCATCTGAAACATATCCCTGACCAGTTTTTAATTACGAAGCAATCTAAATTGCATTTTATGCAAGTAATTAAAGCTATCAGAACGAACATGTTTGTGGTTTTTGCAATGTTTTAACTATTTTCTTCTATTATGGCATGAACATGAACTTAAGAAGTGAACTATATTTTATTTACCAAATTTCGACGCTATGGAATACAATGAATTTAATAATTGAAGAGCTCTAGTATCTTGACTATTATCACTTAAATTTGGATCAATTAATCGAGCAAAGTTATTACTTAAATTATTTTTTTCTTCCCTCTTTGTTGGGTTGGGTTGGGTTATGCAAGTAATTAAAGCTATCAGAACGAACATGTTTGTGGTTTTTGCAATGTTTTAACTATTTTCTTCTATTATGGCATGAACATGAACTTAAGAAGTGAACTATATTTTATTTACCAAATTTCGACGCTATGGAATACAATGAATTTAATAATTGAAGAGCTCTAGTATCTTGACTATTATCACTTAAATTTGGATCAATTAATCGAGCAAAGTTATTACTTAAATTATTTTTTTCTTCCCTCTTTGTTGGTAATGTAGTAACTTCACTAGTTATTTCCGACGATAATGATTTTACTGATATTTCTTCAAGATCCTTGCTGACATTCGCACCGCATTCACTTATTAGTAGAAGTACTAGACGTTTAGTGAGTGGATTTTCCTCAATAACTTGCATTCGCTTTAGGAACTCATCTTCTGAAGTATTGAGTTTCTTCAACAATCTTTGCAGGCGGTTTGTGTGATCTGTTTTAGTCGAGTTCACAAAATCTATCAACAATCCATGTACCTGAGTGGAATTTAGATCTAAAGGTTTCAAAGATCGTACTTCATAGTTGATTTCACTATTTGGTTCGGATAGTTTTGGTAAACTATCTATTGCAGTTAAAGTTTCTGATTCATCACAATTGATTTCGTCATTTTGTTCTTCTCCTGAAGCGACTATGGGAACTAAAGTTGTGGTTTCAAAATGATCATTAACAGAAGCTGGGTCAACTGAGAATGCTTTGCTCCACAATTTTGTAACTCCACGCGAAGTCGTCCAATGATCTATAGGTAATTCTGTACTTTTACTGATAACATCCTTCGTATTTTTATTTTCATTTACATACACGTTGTTGAATTTCGGTACAAATGATTGACTGTCTGCAGTATTTAGATCAGGATTTAACGAATTCGAATCTGTATCGGAACTGATTGGATTTGCTGCAATAATATAACCCCAAGTTGGTTTTACTGAGGTTGTTGTTGTTTGGAAAGGTGCTAAACTACTTTTGATATCTGCATCAGAGAAGTTGAGTAGTTCTTCGTCGTTTGCTGCTGAAAATTAAAATTGATATTTTATATATTTAAATATATTGCTTCGTATGGACACTTACTCGCATCATTAACAATTCCGGATGCTTCAGCGTCCTGTGCTTCAGTTAATGGAGGTGCAGTAGGTCTGAAATTCTCCAAGTCCTTTCGGAATACTTCCGGATCATTTAGGTATGACGAAAGGGCTAATGAGAAGTTTCTTGCTAATAATCGCAACTCTGGTGGAGCTGTTTCATTGGAATCATCTATATTTGCTGGAGTTGTTGGAGTAGTAACATCTACATCGAATGATCTACTAACAATCATTGTTGACGTTAATGGTGAATTCGTAGAAGCTTCCACGTTTTCTTGAGTTTTATTTCTGAATTTGAAAAGTGTGTTGTAACCATGGACAGTCATTTGAGTTAGAAGCGTAGTTAGCTTTTCTTTCATGTCTGGCGCTGAAAATGAGATAGATGATGACGTATGTTTTTCATTCAAAATGTCCGTTTACCTATGCTTTCTAATTCCTGTGTTCCATTTCCATCCAATCCATTTGCAAAATATTGCGCTAAAGAATGCAATGTCTCTGGTCCAACGGACGGTGGTACAACAAGTCCCGGTCTCGATCTTTCATAGCTTGAATCCTCAGGTTGAACGTTTGCAATTTCCATTAGTACATGCAACATATTATCTATATTGTTTAGTACGTCATTTTGTGGAATTGATGATAAAGTACTGCTTGCTTGTACTGTCGGTACTGTAGGGGAATAACTTGCAACAGCTAAAATAAATAAAGTTTAAGGATTCAACAGATATTGATATTTTTGAATATTTACTTACATTCTTTTGTAAATGGTCTGGCACTAGAAATCTGGTATGGTGGATATCTGGTAGTGCCAAGACTATTAGTAAATTCATTTGTTTGAAGTACTTCATCAAAATCTGTGGACTTTTGGAACGGTCTGGGTTTCTGGTATGCGTTTATTACTGATGAAGTAGGAACACTGCTTGAAATAGGAAAGCCTTTTGTAACATAAAACCCACTAACTTGGTTTGGAACCACTGTTGTTTTAGATATAATTGGTAAACCATTTCGATAATGTACATTAGCATTGATGTCCAAGAATGGTGGTTGTACAGTACTACCAAATTTAATATGATCGTTATCGTTATCTTTATAGAATTTGCTTGTAACATAGTATGGTTTTAAAGTACTTCTGTCACCACCAAATGATTTCGATAGTTTAATTTCAATTTTATCTGAATTTTTATTGAAGATAATTGGTAGTCCAGCATTCAGTACGGGCGAAGAAGTAGTGCTTTTTACAAAACTTCCATAAACAGTTGCGTGATCAATAACTTTTTCCGTAACAACTTCCTTGACTGGATTTTCTGTTGAAAATAATGGTGCAACGTATTTCTTCACAAAAGGTTCTTCTTTGACCGGTTGCAGCGTAGTCGATGGTACTATAAATGATTGTTCAGTACTAGCTGGTGCATTATTAATTTCTGAAGAAGTTATTGGAGCTGAAGTTTGCGTGGTGCTAGGAGCATACGGTCCAAAAGGAGTTAGATTTAACGATGTACTTCCCGTTTTTTCCGTAGTACTTGGAGTAGCATAGTAAGTAGTACCCACTCTGCTGCCAACAAAAGGTTTCCCATTGTTAATTGACTGAGTTGTAACGAATTGAGGAGTAATGGACGAAATACTACTTATTTTCGATGAGGAATAATTAGGTATTGTAAGATCTGAATACGTAGTTTTATGATTATTTGGAGCTAACGTAAATTTTCTTGCATTTTCAACTTCAATAAAGTTTTGCTTATTTTTGACGAAAGAAGCAGTTTCTTGTGTGATTTGCATTTCGTCCTCAGCAGCACTTGTAATGTTGTTATTATTAATTACCACAGAGAGAGATCCATTTTCCTTATTATGTATTGGGAAACCTTGCGGGTGCTCCTTTGCAGGTACAATCTCTAGATGTCTATTATTAGAAGTAGCAGTTTCCTGAACATGCAAATTAGAACCATATTTAATATTCCCGCGAGATTGATTGCTAGGGTTAAGCACAGTATGAATAGAACCACTATTTACTACATTATTACTGATTTCAGCCTCTTTAGGTACTGTTGATATAGTACTGCTGTCATATGTACCTCTGATTTTTTCATGATCTCGTTCGATGGAATTCGGTAAGGCTGAGCTTTTGGTTGGCAACAATGATTGATTAGTTACTGTTGGATTAGTACCACTTTCTATGAAGTCTCTGTTGTTTTTTCTTATAATATAATATTCAGGTATATTGGTTGATGTATCAATAACATTTGAATAATCTTTTGTAGATGTCACAAATTTATTGTCAGTTTTTAACTGATTATAAGAATTAGTCTCAAATTGTACGTGATATTCTTTGTTAGAGCCAAAAGCATTGAGAACATTAAGTGTTGTTCCAGTCTCACTAGCGGTGGTACTACTTACTGTCGCACTATTATCTCGTTTCAACTGAGTGTTTATATAATTTTTATTAATAGTTTGGGTTTTAGCACTATCTTCAAAATGCCTATTATTGTTTTTTCGGATTTCTTTTACTGTTGATTTATCTTTCACAGAGTATTGCTCGCCATTTCTCGTTGCAGTAATTGAAGCTTCTTCTTCCGTACGCATAACAGCACCGTGTTTTGTTTCACCACCTGTTAAAAGTACCCTCCTTGAAGATTTTCTCCGTGCAATATCATTTTGTAAGCGTTCTGCACTTGAATGGTACAAATTTGGTGCGTTGGTGCAATTAACTTTGTTCCACCATTCGCAAATCAGTTCTTCTTGTTGGAAAATGGTACCGTTTGGACACAGGAAGGAGATTTTTTTACCTTCTTCGCATATGTGGAATACCTGAAAGTAGGGAAAATATTTTTTTAAAAATTGTTCATTGATGTAACTTCATTCATAGCAGAATTTGATTGATGTAATTATTATTACAGTCTCATTCTAAAACATTTGCTGCTGTGCAGTTAGACTTAAAGAATTCAGTTTAAATTCGGCATAATTTTATTCACCTGGCAATTCGTCTCCATGTCAGCGTAATATCCAGATTCCATTTCCCGACAATCAAATCCTGTGCGAGGTATGTATGAAAACACGGGAAAGTCAACACCGGGCTTACCCTCGATTCCTTGAAAATATAACCAATAATTTGGAGTTGGTGTAACGTCATTCGAGTTTTTGTTATTGGATTCTAATCTATTGTCTGATTCTTCACAGTTGACTATCTGAAAATAAATAAACTTCTAGCGTTACAGTTTACGAAAATGAAGTGCAACTATGTCTACCCCGTTGTTTCAAAAAGACGGGCAATATTTAAGGAGGTGATTTCTCAGTCATTATGAAAAATGTGACTTAATTATAAAAAAAAAACTGTAACACTTTATATCCTGGGAATATTGCCGCGTCTTTTTTACGTGTTTTTTACCCTGTATATTTTGTGAAACTTTTGAAATAATCCCGGTATGTGAAACGTATACATACCATTGGTCTTATGCAATAGACAGCATAAAAAAGAATGGCCAGTCCTGTAATAAATTGCGACGAATTAGTTGATATATAACAAGATAATAAAACCAAAATGAATAGAAAATTAAAACGGAATAAAATGAATCTGATTGTTAAAGGCGTAACATTAATTCTATTTCAGACGTCTTCCTTTTTAAAAACAACATTGTATCTCTCGGGATGCTTTATTTTGATGCTGTAATATCCTTTCTAAAAAATATTTCTTCAGTCGAAGGAGTATTTACAATACGAGGTTTACCTTAAACGTTATTGGTAAATTTAGTAGGATACAGTTTATAATTTTATTGTATGGTAAATACTGTATAATCCAATAACTTAAGAATTTCAAAAATGCATTAAATAATTAAATAGTTCAAATGCTCTTGGCCCTACAATCTTATTTGACTTATTTGATGCATTTATCAGATGAATATTCCATAAATCCGGTAAATACTTCAATTTCAGTAGCGCAATAAAGTACTTCACTATGTTAAAGCAGGAAACTACTTATTGTCTCACAGTTAGCATTATTAAATAGATAAATTTTATGGCACTTTCAGTAGAGTAATTAGTGTGTTAATTAAGCACTTATACCTTTAAAGATTATAAAGAAAGAGAATTAATATGTCTAGAAATATATAATAAAGGTAATACGCTACTTAAAACAAAATGAACAATACCGGCAGAACATCGCTGAGGTAATAAATGATCAGTAAGATAAGATGATGATTTTGCATTGACCAATTTAATTTGCTATGGTTTGTAAAATTAGGTTTTGCTTATTTAGATATTATCCTTGCGCTTTATGTTTGCAACAATGGTATGACCGCATAAAGATTGATTGCTATATTTAATCGTTTAATTTATTTTATACATAGAGCTTATCTAAAATAAAATAATTGTTAAAACATGATAATTGGAATGTCGTTACTGCTTTATAAGATAGAATTATCTGTTTCAAAGAATTTAATGTCTTCTGGCAAATGCTCCAAATGTTATTTTATAAGGAATTCGACGTTTCAAGTTCTAGCCTAAGATACACCCATTCATTATAGTGTTGGCATGAATCCTTTTTAAAAATATCGCCATATACTACCTCATTATACCCTCTGCCGACATGTTTCCAATCAAAATAAATATTTTGAGTCTAGAGGGCCACACAATTTTTTTTTTTTTTTAATTCTGAACTTTTTTTTTGCAGAATTCTGTAGAATTCCGTAAAAAGAATGATGACTATTCTGTCATTTTTTATAGAATTCCGTAAAAAAACACGGAATTTTTTATCAATTTGACTTTTTTGCAAAATTCCGTAAACAAAATTTTTTATAATTTTAGAGATCACACAAAATATTTTTTTAGAATTCTGACTTTATTTGACGAATTCTGTAGAATTCCGTAAACAAACTCGGAATTTTTTATAATTGTGACTTTTTTACAGAATTGTGTAAAAAAAACTCGGAATTTTTCAATTCTGACTTTTGTTTACAAAATTAATGACTAGATATTCTGTAATTTTTTACAGAATTCCGTAAAAAAACACGGAATTCTTTCTCATTCTGCCTTAATTGCAGAATTCCGTAAAAAAACTCGGAATTTTTCAATTCTAACTTTTTTTTACAGAATTATACCTATTCTGTCATTTTTTACAGAATTCCGTAAAAAAACTCGAATTTTTTTATAATTCTGACTTTTTTTACAGAATACTGTAAAAAAATTGTGAATTTTTTATGATTCTGATTAATATACAAAAAATAACAGGTGTCTATAGGCCTGAAAGACTTTTTTTATTCAAAACTATAACTTATTCTCGATTAATTAAAATACCGATAATCTTACGATAATTCGGAAATTTTTTTGCAGAATTCTGTAAAAAGACTCGGAATTTTTTATAATTCTTACTTTTTTTACAGAATTATGACTATTCTGTCATTTTTTATTGAATTCCGTAAAAAAACACGGAATTTTTTATCAATTTGACTTTTTTGCAGAATTCCGTAAAAAAACTCGGAATTTTTTATAATTCTAGAGATCACACAAAATATTTTTTTAGAATTCTGCCTTTATTTGACGAATTCTGTAGAATTCCATAAAAAAACTCGGAATTTTTTATAAATCTGAATTTTGTGTACAAAATTAATGACTAGATATTCTGTAATTTTTTACAGAATTCCGTAAAAAAACACGGAATTCTTTATCATTCTGACTTTTTTTGCAGAATTCCGTAAAAAAACTCGGAATTTTTCAATTCTGACTTTTTTTTTTACAGAATTATACCTATTCTGTCATTTTTTACAGAATTCCGTAAAAAACCCGACATTTTTTATAATTCTGACTTTTTTTACAGAATACTGTAAAAAAATTCTGAATTTTTTATGATTCTGAACAAATATACAACAAATATCAGGTGTCTATAGACATGAAAGAGCTTTTTTATTCAAAACTATAACTTATTCTCGATTAATTAAAATACCAAGAATCTTACGATAATAAAATTAAGTTTAGAGAGCTATTTGTGCCTCGAGAGCCCAGTTTATTTCTAATTTTTTTTAAAATAATTTTTAAAGGTATAAGGGTGTCTTAACAGAATCCACTAGTTTGATAGCCAAATTTGTGTTTTAAAATTTAATAATATAAAAAGTCGGAAGGGTCATAACATAATAGTTTTTTAGAATTCTGACTTTTTTTGTAGAATTCTGTAAAAACTCGGACTTTTACAATTCTGTTTTTTTTACACAAAAAAATCAGAATTCTAAAAAAATATTGTTCATGACCCTTCTACGCTTTCGTAGAAAATAAATAGTTTTCCATATTTTAAAATAAAAAAAACCAATACATATTAATTTATTCATATATCTATAATAATTTCTAATTTAATTAAGTAATCCGCATCAAATAACCTGAATAAATGGCTTATATAACAGTAAATAAAAACACAGTAATTCACAATTATTTATAGCAATGAAAAATACAATATTTAATATATAATATGTTATACTATTTCCCATTCAGATAATCTTCATTCTAATTTTATTATATTTAATTGTATATTATATTTGAGAGTAATTATACGGGTACAGCTAATATCCTTTCTTATTCTTACCTAACTTGAAGCTATGGTAACGTTCCATACTATCGATGTGTAAAATCTGAAACAAAATTATTTTATCTTTAATATTTTCATAGAAAACTTTCATCCAATCAATGGTCACAAACCTCTGTAAAGTCGAAATTTTGTTTTTGTTAATATATTTTTCAATTTCAAAATTAGCAAATAAATTTCGAATATTAAAAAAGCGTAAAACGAATATCTCAAGCTCATACGCAGCTTATAAAGATGTCACAGACTCAGCCGTGAGCGGCTATTATTTATTTTTTAACCACAACATAGTATGCAAGCTCTAATATATTCAATATTGAATGCTTGACATATAATTGACTAAAATAACGGATCAATTTTATTCATTTTAAATAAACTTTAAAAATTAAAGACATAATTTCCCAAGTTTCAGATACAGACCACAAAGCGTACTCCCGTTTTCGGGTCAGTACGACCCCAATTAGGTAGCAAATTCGGCGAATTCGGCTAAATGCCAGATTATAATTTCTTAGACGATTACTAGTTTCTTCAATATAAATGTTAAACGCAACTATACTAATTTTTTAATATCTAGTTGTACAAATATGATATGTAGTGATTAAATAATTACAAGCATACCGGTAACGTGACCTTTTTGAATAAGTATGCTTCAATATCGGGTACGAAATCACTTATTAGAAACTAAATTTTTTCCATTTCAATTTAGTTTATTAACCAACTGCCCAATCAATTTTAATGAGTGTGTATCCGAAAGATGATTAACATTACGAAATTTAATTTAAACTAGAATTTATTTATGTATACAGAACATTATATGTTATACCGTGGGGCAAAAACTTATACCAATTAACTGTGAGGATTCACGGACCTAGTATACAGAAAATTATTCTGAAATTTTGGTTAGCAGCAATTCGTATATGTAAAATATTTGTACACTTTCAGTTGCATTAAGTGGTGCACCTTGTGCATTATTATATTTTCCAGGCAGTTCTGATTGTTTCCCTATACCTGGCTCTATGACTTTTAAAATAATTCCTCCGAAGACAATTTTTAATTTAACAGTTGCTGTTTGAGTGCTTGCAAATTACTCTAGTATGATCTATTAAAAAATTGGACCAATAGCCAACTACCTACATATTTTACTCAAAATAAAATAAATTCATTAAAAAGTCAATACAAAAACATAAAATTATAATTTACAATTTTTTTTTCATTGATGAAAAAGCTCAATTTGTTTTGTGAAGTTGCTTACGAAACACCTGAAAAACCGTGTATATCGTGGTGGAATTTCTATTATTATTGTACCTATTATATTATTGGTCAAATAATTCATGAAATCGTCTTCGAAAATAAATACATTCCCACAGGAAATTCACAAATGTAACATAATTAAAAATATTTAAGACTTTACTCAATGAAAGTCATAATCATTCTCCAACATCTTTATATCTCACTTTCTTTTGATCTTCCCGTCTCACATTACAACCTTATCTCTCCGACTTTATATTTTATATTAAAGTTCTCATCCGGTTAGTACCTACCTAATAATATGAAAATATAAACATAACGGATCCACACGACTTTTGTTTCCTACTGTTCCTAACTTATTGTAAGTAATCTAGCGATGACATAAGATGGTCCCACGATGTCAGTTAATAAGAAAGTAAAGATGGTGTCTTTGAAAACTATTTACTTTCATTTTTCTATGTACTAAATATATAATAATTGAGTTACCGGCTGTATGTAACATTTTACTTCGAACTAGTGTTACTGGTAATAACTTGTAATTTGTAATAAATTTCCTAATAAATATTATCATCAGTAATGTATTGTTATTTTCACTATGTTATTTTTCATAAAATCTACCTTAAATATACGTTGAACTTTTGACACTTAGTGAAAATGTTTAGACTTAGGAGAATCAATTAATTATTATACTTGCCAGCAGTACAGTACCAGCATTTTTTTGTATTTTATTTTTAGCTTTAATTTTCGATTTAAAAATTGGGTTTGGTATAGGACGCTATCATACAAGACCTAATCAAGACCTAAGAAACTATCCTTAATGACCGTTGACGCGCATGTCGTTTAGCATGCAAATAACCCTTCATAATATCATTGTCCTGCGTAAATTTCACGACCCCATTATTAGGGAACCAGATTTCAATTTTTTGGGGCCTTGGTTTGGTTTAGGACGCTATCATAGAGGACCTAATCAAGACCTAAGAAACTATCCTTAATGACCGTTGAGGCGCATGTCGTTTGGCATGCAAATAACCCTTCATAATATCATTGTCCTGCGTGAATTTCACGACCCCATTATTAGGGAAGCAGATTTCAATTTTTTGGGGCCTTGGTTTGGTATAGGACGCTAACATACAGGACCTAATCAAGACCTAACAAACTATCCTTAATGACCGTTCCGAAGAATGTGGTTTGGCATGCAAATAGCCCTTCATAATATCATTTTCCTGCGTAAATTTCAAGACCCCATTATTAGGAAAAGAGATTTCAATTTTTTGGGGCATTTGTTTGGTATAGGACGCTATCATACAGGACCTAATCAAGACCTAAGAAACTATCTTTAATGACCGTTCCGAAGAATGTAGTTTGGCATGCAAATAGCCCTTCATAATATCATTGTCCTGCGTAAATTTCACGACCCCATTATTAGGAAAACAGATTTCAATTTTTTGGGGCCTTGGTTTGGTATAGGACGCTATCATACAGGACTTAATCAAGACCTAAGAAACTATCCTTAATGACCGTTCCGAAGAATGTCGTTTGGCATGCAAATAGCCCTTCATAATATCATTGTCCTGCGTAAATTTCACGACCCCATTATTAGGAAAACAGATTTCAATTTTTTGGGGCCTTGGTTTGGTATAGGACGCTATCATACAGGACCTAATCAAGACCTAAGAAACTATCCTTAATGACCGTTTCGAGGAATGTCGTTTGGCATGCAAATAGCCCATCATAATATGATTGTCCTGCGTAAATTTCACGACCCCATTATTAGGAAAACAGATTTAAATTTTTTGTGGCCTTGGTTTGGTATAGGACGCTATCATACAGGACCTAATCAAGACCTAAGAAACTATCCTTAATGACCGTTCCGAAGAATGTCGTTTGGCATGCAAATAGCCCTTCATAATCTCATTGTCCTGCGTAAATTTCACGACCCCATTATTAGGAAAACAGATTTCAATTTTTTGGGGTCTTGGTTTCGTATAGGACGCTATCATACAGGACCTAATCAAGACCTAAGAAACTATCCTTAATGACCGTTCCGAAGAATGTAGTTTGGCATGCAAATAGCCTTTCATAATATCATTTTCCTGCGTAAATTTCATGACCCCATTATTAGAGAACCAGATTTCAATTTTTTGGGGCCTTGGTTTGGTATAGGACGCTATCATACAGGACCTAATCAAGACCTAAGAAACTATCCTTAATGACCGTTCCGAAGAATGTCGTTTGGCATGCAAATAGCCCTTCATAATATCATTGTCCTGCGTAAATTTCACGACCCCATTATTAGGAAAACAGATTTCAATTTTTTGGGGCCTTGGTTTGGTATAGGACGCTATCATACAGGACCTAATCAAGACCTAAGAAACTATCCTTAATGACCGTTTCGAGGAATGTCGTTTGGCATGCAAATAGCCCATCATAATTTGAATGTCCTGCGTAAATTTCACGACCCCATTATTAGGAAAACAGATTTCAATTTTTTGGGGCCTTGGTTTGGTAAGCATTGCTTTTTGATGAAAAAAAAAATACAGGGGAAATCAAATAATGACTTGATAAACATTATCCGAACTCTGATCCATCGAGACAAATGGTAGAGAAGTAGATTGCTGAATTTAAACGTGGTCGTACCAGCACAAATGATGCAGAGCGCAGTGGACTCCCAAATGAGACTGTTATTCCAGAAAACGTCAAAAAAATTCACAAATTGGTTATGAACGATCGCAAATTGAAGGTGCACGAACTAGCTGACAATATAAAGATATCAGATGGTAGTGATTATACCACTTTACACGAACATTTGGGTATGCGAAAGCACTCCGCAAGTGTGTGCTTACTCACCCACCGTATTCTCGAGATTTGGCTTCCAGCGATTTTTTTCTGTTTTTAGATCTCAAGAGAATGTTTGCTGGAACTCCAATGATGAAGTAATCGCTGAAACTGAGGCCTATTTTGACGAGAAAGAGAAATCGTACCATAAAAGAGGTATCGAAAAAAATAAAATTCAACTGAGCTTGTGAGTTTAAAACAAACAGAATTTCAGTCCGGTTCTGGTTCTGCATATATGTTTGTATTAATATTCACCAATTACATACATGTATAATAATAATTTTATTTCTTAGTTTATATGAACCTTTTATCGCCGCATGACATTTTCTAAATAGATTTTGCTATTTAAATGCAATACAAGTGTTCCTCACCGTACGTATAAAAAATCATCTTATGTAAATTTTGCAATATCTACTAGCAATATTAATACCTCAATAAATATTAAAGTGATTATCAACATATAGGTACTTTCAAATTAATAAAATATACGTTATGTTATTTTTCATTTTAATAACCAGATATGTTCTGCAAGGCCCTTTGATTGTTTGCGTCCCGCCACTGACAGCTTACACAGTCCATTTAAATCTTTTATTAGTATATAATAAAGCATGAAATAACAAGAAAAAAAATGTAAACACAATGAAAACCGACCTAATTCCTCAACATCGTGAGAAAGATGTGTCCACGTCTAACTTATCTACTCGTACTTACGAAATAAGATTTTATGTGTATTTAGATCTAATTCAACATATTTTTGAACCAAAGCAAGTCTGCTAAATAATGTAATATACAATTAGAAAAACAAAATCTTCAATATTGTTGTGGTTGTAAGTATCTGATGATAGCTAACATTTCGCTTTGTTATAAATTTAGTTACAAAAAATATATTTATTAATGAACTTCGTTATTTACATTGTTGTAATCATAAGATTCCCAAGGAGCAACAAGGAATATCAAATTAATTAACATCAATTGAGTACCTATTATTGTGATGAGTGTGGACCATATGATTTGCAAAATACTTTTTTCTATTAGCCAATAGTTTGTTGTTAATAATAGTAATAGTGTTCAACAAATAGAAAGCGAACAGTATAGAGTACTAACAAAAAGTGCTTTAGTATCTATGAAGATAATCAATATTGTACAAATATTTGCTTTCACATTATATTAAGTTTTTCATTTAGCGAACTTGACCCCAACGATTTTAAATCGATATTTTATCCCATACAGCACGATTTCTTTCTTTCATCCATTGATATTCAAATGCCTTGCATGAAAGAGATACTATCAAGGGTCAATTTAATGCTTTTTCGAATTTTTGCTAAAGATATGAAATTTTTAGTTATGGCAAATGTTATTGTATTTTCTATTTGTCTTTCTTTTCTTTTTTCATGCTAATGTACTATCGGACTTTTATGGATTAGCTGAACATACAGTTGCATCTGACATTGATATGAAACTCGCCCTTAATAAATTTACAAATACAAAAAATGGAAATAATAATAAAAAAAAAAGAAAAAGAGAACACTAAAGATGTTGGGTAAGAATATGTTTTGTAACCTAATTAAGTTATTGTCTCTAGTATTGTATTATGTGTATTTAAGAATTTTATTTATATTTAAATGTTATATGTTTGTAGACTGACGGAAAAAAAAGCCTGAAGAAGACAAAAACTATTTTGTCGAAACGTCGTAACGAGAGAAAATTTTTTGACATGAAATAAAAATTTTTTTTTTATCTCACCATTGTTGTCAATACGAACCAAAAAAACCCAAGAAATATATCCAAAAAAAATTGTATCAATTGTGTTCACGTTGGGTTCGAAAAATGTTGACGGATTTGCACAAAACCCAACGTTTAGGCAGTGCATTGACTTTCCTTGAGCGGTACCACAATGAAGGTTAAGATTTTTTACACCAAATTGTTACTGGTGACGAAACATGGGTGGCCTACGTCACACCAGAATCGAAACAACAATCCATGGAATGGCGACATTCATCATCACCCAAAAGGGTGAAGTTTAAGCAAACAATTTCTGCCCGGAAAATCATGTGTACAGTTTTTTGGGACAGAAAAGAAGTATTGCTAGTGGAGTTTCTGCCTCGTAATGAACAATCAATGCAGCGTCTTATTGTGAGACATTGAACAATCTGCGTCGTGCAATCCAGAACAAAAAACGTGGCAAGTTGAGTAAGGATATCGTTTTGCTGCATGACAATGCCCGTCCACATGTGGCTAATCGGACCAAAGATCTCTTCAAATCTTTTAAATGGGAAACTCTAGATCATCCTCCATACAGCCCTGATCTGGCGCCCAGCGACTACCATTTGTTCCTGCACTTGAAGAAACACCTGGGTGGTCAGCGTCTTCAAGACGATAACGAAGTCAAAACATTTGTGATACAGTGGTTAACAAGTCAGGCGGCAGCATTTTATGAGGAGGGTATTCAAAAACTGGTGCCACGTTATGACAAGTGCCTCAATATTCACGGAAATTATGTAGAAGAGTAGATTAAGGTACAGGCTTTCATGTAAAAATAAAATTATTGCGATATCTTTGAACGTCTTTTTTTAATTCCAAAACGGTACTTACTTAAAAAACATGCCTCGTACATAAATATAAAGTCTGTCTGTGTGTGTCTGTCTGCATTTTAAGATAACTCAATATATTTTAACCAAATTTGGTAGAAAAATACTAGAGGGTATGTTTAGGTGCTGATTAGCTTTTAGGAAACATTGAGCATAGGCAAGAGGTTTAAAAAACGGGTCAAAATTGTAGAATTTAAACTAAAGCAATAATAAAACAAAAATAGATCACACTAGCGTTCGAAAAAAATGTCAAAAGGGATTAAAAACATAATCATATTTCTTAAACATAGCAGAAATATTGACTAGTTATTTAAAGCTTTGATAACATCTAACCTATGAACATTTTCCTATATAAATTTTTTCGAAAAATTGAATAATTTTTCATAGTTGTGATAAAATATAACTTAAACAATGTCTCATAGAAGAATTGATTCACACAGGCGTTCATTCACAAATAGTTTAAAAAGGGGTCAAAAATTGAAAAAAAAAACATACCAGAAAAATTGGCTATCTAACTAAACTCACTTAACAGATTTTTAACAATTTTAATTACCTCTGACTTTATTCATTGATTTAAAACATAGTGCTTTAGGTATAGTCAGTGGTATAAATTAAAAGAACGCTCTCAGGATGTAGTACAGAGTTAGTGGTCTGTTTTATATTAAAAATCTATTGTCTATGGTCTTGCGAAAACAACTATTATAATTTCCTGTTGAAGTAAAATAATTTGTATTCACATTTTGTGTGGCTCCTCAACTTCTGTAAACTATTTTTCATTATCAATAGAATACAAAATTTACTGTACTGTACTGTATATGAATTGCTACTACTACTGATATTTTTTGAATTGTTACCTATACCTATATTACGAGCAACACTGTATATCCAACGCATTCTCTTCAGGTATCTTCAGGGCTTCAAAATAGGTAGCTTTATACAATCTAACCTTGCTTGATTTTTTTTTTGTTTGCAGTTCCTCTCACCATAGTTGTGTTATTTTAGATAAAATAGCATATTATTTAAATTAAATTAAAAAATCTGGATTTTCAAGGATGAAACTATAAATTTTAGGCACCTATTTTATGGATTTTACAGTTTATAAATTTATGACATAATCTACATAAAACAAGTTCTAATTCCTAATAAATATGCAGTTCCATTAGAATATTTTAGTGGTTAGTGGAAGAATATCCGAATAAACAATTTTTTTTATATATTATACAGGGTGTTCCTTATAATTGGTATCTTGCAAACCATAGGAGATACCTGAACGAATAAATTATGAGAAAATTCCGTGTTAAAAGTGACAACAATCTGAGATTCTCAAAGAAAATATGAATGACAATCGAATTTAAAAAATAAATGTTCATTACTGTGAATATCACTAATTTTATGAATGTTTCTGAATATTTTTGATTGTGACCTTTGGGAGAGGGATTACGACTCTGTGATGATCAAAATTTTTGTGAAACCGGTAAAAAAACTTCATTATGTGACTTAGAATAGAATGTAAACTTATATTATTGCGAGTAAGTAATTTATATTGTTTGGTTTATATCAGATTATGGTTGTCTTTATTATAGCTATTAGCAATTCAAATTGCTCATGGTCAAGTCGTTTTGATAGGTATATCATGATATCGAAAAAAATATCTGTCATCATGTAAATATTTCTATAAATACCAATATATATATTTATATTCATCATCGAAATCAAAGATTATATACAGAAGCCAGCCACTTATTTACCTATTAGAATTTTTAATTGCAACTTTTAAATAAATTATTATCTCATTTTATATACTCGTACTTAAGTACAAAAAACAAAAGATATAATATTCCTTGACATTTCAAAAAGTTGAAATATTGAAAAATATTTACCAGGGTATTAATGGACAGGAACAGAGATTGGCTTAAAGTGTCTAGTGACAATAAGTAGGTCACTTTCCAGAAATAATTTAAAATTTTATAAAAGACGGAAGACTCCATAATACGTGGTGCAGTTGGTAACATTGAAAAATATTTCACCCCATAAAATTCCCAGATGAAAGGCAACAAAGGATTTTATACAAGCGACGTACGATAGAAGAAGCCTATAAGCTAGTGGCCGTATGAACGTGCTGCGGACATTTAAGGCTCTTTGATTAGTCCCCGAATGCAAAGTTATAAGAGATTAATAATTAATAATTATGCACGTATTTTTTAATTGTAAAAATATTATTTTTGAGCATATAAAGAACACTCTATCAGATGATTCTATAAGACTAACAATTTTTTACTGTTAATAATCTCGTTGTTTAACAAAAGACAATATTACCTAGATTAATAATAATAATATACTTATTTCCATTCAAAAAAATTTTCACAAAATATAAACTTGTTTATAATACATATAAAGCCAGAAATAAATATAAGAAAAATAATAGTATGCTACGATTTAAATATATAATAGGTACTCAAACCCTTGAGCAAGGAGCAAAAGTTTTTTAGTAAAACTTGTCCGCTCCCGCTCAACGACCGATACTTTACATTTTTTCTGTTCACAGCTCCATCCTGATCCTGAACTGAACAATCTCAAATCTCATAACATAAATCCCCCAAACACAAAATTTCAAAACAATATAATGCGGTTCCCCGATGCTATATAATAATAATACTGATAAACTTAAAACATTAAAATACAGATAAATAGAAAAACAGAAAAAAGAGAAACACAATTTCTTCTGCGTACGATCCGATATAGAACAGACACAGTCCTTTAAAAATAAATTTAAAACAATATGCATATATATGAATTACCTATGTCATTAATGACGTATTATACGTTCTGAAGTAATGAACATTCATTCATTCATCTTCAATTTATCAATTGGGCTACGAACTGCTACCTAATCCACCATGTTCTCCAGATCTAGCCCTCGCAGACTATTTCCTGTTTCCAAACTTAAAGAAATGGCTAGATGGTAGGAGCTTCGGGTCGTTGAAACAAAATTTAATATTGCTTCTATGCCTATTAACTCCACCACTGTATAATTGAGCCTATTGAGCAAAAAACGGAAACAATATGCAAATTGGCAGCATATTCATAACAGCATTTAATTTCGGTTATTTTCATATTTTCGGCCTTCTTTTCGCTTAGACAATAGAATAATAATGGTTTCCACTTTAATAATAAAACCGCTTTATAGGTAATTATGAGAAATTTGATAAAACGCAAGAACTAAACGTGTGACATTTTGTGAATTGCACGTTATTATGATATTATGTCTGAATTCATTTCATAAAAATTTGTTGAGTACAGTGTTAATTACAGGGGGAATATTGACGGCGAGATACTCAACTTCAAGGAATTATGTATGCTATTATGCTTTTCAGGCTTGTGAACTTGCCATTAAGTAAAAACAATACTGGTTTTACTTAGTTCAGAGCTTTTTGACAATATTTTCAAACATATCCGTTTCAAAATCACTTCAATTATTGTAATCCTTATTGTTCTCTTTCAGTTGGATGCACCTGGGATTTTAATATTACATTTACTATTTCGCAGAAATTTACCAACACGTATGCTATGGGACACTTGTTCATCCAGATCAGACTCTTTGATGTACCATTTCATGAGGAAATCCAGTTAGCATTTGTAAAATGGCCTTCTGGATCAGGCCATGAATTGTATCTTACTTAACAGTGTCCCTTTTCCACGCAGTGCCCATTGGACCTTGATAAAAGACTGGATAATAGGGAGTTTTTATCAGACTCTTTGATGTACCATTTCACGAGCAAATCCAGTTAGCATTTGTAAAATGGCCTTCTCTATCAAGCAATGAATTATATCTTACTTAACAGTGTCCCGTTTCCAAGCAGTGCCGATTGGACCATGTATAAAAGACTGGCTAACAATGCTAACAGTTTTCAACAATTCAACTGCAAATTATTTGGACTTTTGGAATTTAAAGGCCACTGCGATATACACCAATAACCATGTGGAACATAATCTAAACTTAGTCTTGAATGAAACATTCAAATAATAATTAGTAAGGCAGTTGTTACTGTCAATTAGTTTCTTTATCGATGGCCTTCGGCAAAACATGTGAAGAAGTTTATTAACCTATTGAAATTTGGATATTGGAGAGGAAATAAAATCTGGTGCAAGATTTGGAGTATTTCAAAATGTGGAGAAATTCGGTTTGGTCCATTCCTCGCGATCAAATATGGTCGCGTCCACGGCTAAATACCGGTGAAAAGGGGTAAATAAAGTACAATACATCATACAATAGGTTTATTGCTCTGTTGTGGCAGGCCAATCTTTGTAAGAGTGTTCTTTCCTCTCACACAGAGTCACTAATCCAATTTTTGGATAGATAAATCTAGGAGTAAAAATATACCGCTAAAATATATTAAACATTTTAAGATTAAAATTATAAAAATATATTTGTGTTTATTGTTTTGAGTGTTTTCGTTTTGTTATTTGGAAAATGGATAAAAAACTTGAAACTTAAATATTCAACTCCCACAAGCCGGGAAAAAAGTGAGATAATGTAAGAACATTTAATATAAACAATTTAATATAAAAATTTATGAAAAATATACGGATGGATCTGTGGCTTCTATGTGTGTACTTTTTGGTAGTGAAACACATTGGGAAATTAGTGATGTTGATGATTTAGTGCATCTCACTGAAAAGGCCAAACTGCATGGAAATTCCAAACAACACCTTACAAATCAAATGGGTCTAATACATTTAAAACTTTGCAGCACTGCCTCTTTATCACAATCATCGTGCAGTATTTGCCAGATTTTACTAACTGTTATTTCAACATGCTATTCCATTATATTAAACAATGCAAAAATCAATAACCCTTAACCCTAGCTGGAACTCAGCAGCAGTTTTGTCTGTTTTTTAATATATTATTTTACGTTATTTTCAGATCTCAGATGTAATAAGGGCAAAACTGATCCTCCTAATTTATAAAAACAACCATTTTCCAAGTTGATTTTACTTTCCGACCCCATAGGGAAAGTAAAATATTTTATACTATATCTTTGCCTAAGTTTAATAAATAATTAGCATTATGAGATAATCCAGATTTTTTACGAATGTGTTGAAAACAACTTAAAATAATACTTTCTTCATTTAAAACAAGTAAAAGTAAATTCTCTTCTCTACTATTGTTTGGAACTGTGTTAAATGTGAAATAGCAATAATTTGAATCTTCAGTATTGCATCTGCTGATATTTATGTAACTCAATTCTATTTTAAGCGTATCGTGTTACGACTAATAAAGATGGTTTTTAATGCTTCCATAGCTTAGTAAACAAAAACGGAATATAAATTCAAAAAGTAGGAAAGTCATTGTGACGCTCAATTTGATTCTTCTGTCCATACACAAAATGAAAGAGTTATTTAATATTTCAATTTAGCTTTTTAATAAATAAAAAAATCCGTTGTCACTCCCAAACTTTCACGAAGGTTGTACTAACGATATCGCCTCAATAATTATTTATATTTCTAAATAAAAAGATTTTTTATTTATATTGTGGACATCGGCTATTCTTTAATTAAATTATTCCATATTTCGAATTGTTTCGACCCCTTTTCCACTATTTATCTACGAACGCCTTTGTAAGGGAATTTTTTATGCTACATTTCATAGGTTATATTCTATCAAAACTATAAATATCTAGTCAATATTTCCGCTATGTTTAAGAAATATGTTTTAAGTTTTTAACCTCTTTTTACACTATTTTTGAACGCCTATGTGATTTATGTGACATTACTTTAAAGTATAAAATTTGGCTCAAGAGATATGCAATATAATACTAATGCGCATAGGTAGTCCATAAAGGGATTAAAAAGGGTAAAGTTATAAAATATATATTCAGACAGAAATCAGTGTCCACAAGACGTCCACGAAGGTTTCGAAACGGGGGCTAAAATATATAAAAAGTGTTGCAATATGCACTATTAAATTTATTTTGTAAATTGCATTTTGATAAATTTGATTTTTAATTCTGTTTTTTAATAAATTTCCGAAAAACACAAACTATCGATTTTGTTATTGAATCGTAAATTTCTCGATAATTGTAAAATTTAGTGTATCTCATAGTACATGAACATACCTTAGAATTCAATTCGAATTTCAAAAATGAAATAAAAATTGGGTGTATCAAATTTAAAAAAAAATACGTCTGGTGGTCGTCGTCATTTATTTTTGGACTACCCTATATTTATGAATTTACTAGAACAAGAAAATCCGTTGTCAAAAACTAAACTCGAGGAGTCCAAGAATTTTTCCAAAAAAGTAATCCTTGAATTTTAAATGAATTTATTCCAACCCACTCGTCGCACTGCTCAATACATTTTAGACCGATAGAGCATTTTACACCCCACACCTAAATTGTCAAATATTCTAAAATCAACTATTGCTGCTTTATCTATGGAATATTTTTTTATTGAGTAGTTTATTTATCTCAAAATGTTAAAAATATCTTACCTTTGTTATGTAAAATTAAATCACCAATAATAATAATTAGTCAACACTAAATGATGTACCGTACGTCAGTCACCCGTGAACGGTACCGTTCAAAATATATCACATACGATGGACTCTACATGCAACTACAAACTAATAATAAAAAAAACACGAGCGAAGAGAAGATCTCTGTTTCTCTAGGCAAAATACTAGCGATGAACCATAAAATGAATGTTTTTACCAGGTACTCCCTCACAATATTTCTTATTTCGTTCTTATAGGTACCATATGGAGAAGTCTTGTATAAGGAACATCAAAACGCAGAGGTTATTAGAGGCAAGAAAAAAAAGGTCAAAGGTTTTTCTCATGATTCAAACCAATACGGTTTTGTGGTAAATCCGTTTCACAAATTTTTTCTTTGTAAACATTAATGTAAATTGGTTGATTTTAATGTCGATTTGATAAAATATAAATATGGAGAGAAAGTATTTATATTCGGATGATGCCTGATTCATTGTTTCTTCCTGATTTAGAATTATAATTTTCATAAAATTGTTTAATCAAAAATACACACCAATTAAGATTTATTTAATTATTTAAAAGTTTGTGTAGGTAATTTCAATTGGTTTTATTAATATTTTTTTCAATTACATGAAGAAAAAAATTATAACTAACCTCTTTGGAAAAATTAATTCATCTCTAGCTAAGGATATTACTCTGTTGTTTACTACTCTAGATCTTTTGGACCGTTTTAGCCATATGAACATAACATTTTCTGCACATTTGCTTAAGTTGCCGATAAAGATATGAAGGTTTGTTATATACGAGAATATAAATGACCTTTCGATTAATTAGGGAATTGCGTGGTGTGTCCACATGAAAAAGAAGGTTGGAACTGTGAGTTGCACCTTTAAGTTGGTAGTGATATCTCCAATATTAAACATCAGTTTAAAAAACTGATTCCACCGTGATGTAGAGAAGAAATGCTAGTTGTATTTTTAAGTATGTTCGTTGAGGTTAATAATTTATGTAATATTCAACAAAATAAAATTCGGACTTTTTCAGAATTTAACCGACCTCTTACCGTTTCGAAGAACCTTGTACATATATCAATTTTTTTTATTAGATTTAAAAAAAAATCTAACTATTCAGGAGATCGACACAACCGAAATATTGAAAATATTTCCTAAAATAACCTTAGTTCAAAAGTTTCTATATTTATATATATGGGATACCTATAGCAAATTTGGAAGGACATTCTAGGTCGCATTTTTTGACAAATCAAAACAAAATTTGGTTAAAAAATCGTCTAGGTCAATGCCTGTCAAAGTCACCCGCTACACCTGTAATTACTTTTTTCTACGACTGTATTTAAATGCCTTTATTATAGGTTCAATCATGATTTGAAAATGTAGTACATTGTAATGCTGTTTTTCATTTACCCATGCACAATAAATATTTGCTAGGCAACTATTGGGAAATATTTATTACGCACTGGTAAATTTCCTTGTAATGACAAAAATAGCATGGGGCATGAAAAATCACCATAGCAACGCCGACAATACAAACACACCATATTGACAGTTTGGGTATTTATAATTAATAATAATTATAATTAAGTATTTCCAAAGACCTTAATAATACAGGAGACCACATTGTTTACGTTTTCAGGGTTAGCAAACATCGTCCCTTCCTTTATTTATCCTAATACAAGCATTGCCAGACTTACAAATGTATTTGGAATATCTTTAAATTTTTGTCAAAACAAATAAAAAATGAGCGATGTAAATAATTATTTGTAACTAGGATGTTAATAAAAATTTTTATTACTATACTTAGGTTATAAATTAGTTCATTTTAAGATTAAATTGTACAAAACGGGATAATTATTTTATTTTAGGAATTATTCTCATAGTAAAATAAAAGCGCACTACGGCAACATCGTTTAAAACTTTACGCTTCTTGTACGACAGAACACGGCGTTATGAATGAAATTATAATTTGCGACGTTGACGTTGAGAAACACTCATGTCATTATCGCTTTTCATCGTTTTTTGAAGTATTTTCCTATTTTGCGATATTCTTGTGTGTGTTTTTTTAAACTTTAAATATTTATTGAATAACTATGGTTCGTGGTTGTGTAGTTTGTGGAAAAGTGGATAGTTTATTTCCAGATTTAACTTTTCACAGGTAAGTGTGGTTATGTTTGGAAATTTGTTTGTGTTTGGTGTTAGTTTACACAGTGGCGGGGTTTGTTTGATATGATAAATTTGTTACATTTTGAATTTTTATTTCTATTAAATTATTAGTAACAAAAGCAAACAGATACTTTCTGAAAATAATGTTGGTTCATTTACGCCCAACAATGTAACCGCTTAGTAATTCAAAGCAGCATTAAAGAAGTAAGTGGTAAATCTACGTAGGATATTACCTCCCTAGCTGTGGAGTATAAGGCTGATTATAGCCTTTTTACATTAGGTACTTATATTGTATTTTTTAAATTAGGTTTCCTCAGGAACCGGAAAAACGAAAACTCTGGTTTTCTTTAGTTGGCATTGCTAAAGGACCACTTTTGCCAAAAAATCCATGGTTATGCTCGGATCATTTTTTCCCAGAGGATCTGGTAACGAAATCTAAGGGAGCAAGATTCGTTAGAAAGGGTGCAAATCCTCGACGGTGTGAAGGTGTTTTATTTTTGGATGATGCATCCACTAGGTAAAAAATATTTATAATTATATTTATTATATTATAATAATAATTTATATTCTTCTAGCTCTGACTCAACCACAGATGTTAGGTCTGTGGACTCATCTGTTTTTGGAACACCTCTAATACCGAAAGAATATCCTAAGTAAGTTCTGTTATTATTATTTTTTGGATGAAATTAAACTAGCTAAGTAGGTATGTGCATTAACCGCATTTATATCCATTTTTAGGATTGCTCAGCTATTCTTAGAAAAAACTATTATGGAGTCCACTGTTTCAACCGCTAATATGGGGTCCCTAATCAAAAGGTATCCTTTAGAAAGGCTTTTTAATATTTTGATATATTGAATTAATACATATTTTAGGTCTGAAAGTATAATTGTTAAATCTATTCCTGGCACCTCCAGAGCCAGTTTCATTAGAAGCCAACAAGGGTTCAACCAGTTCTGTGACAGAAACTGCATCAGAAGCAGGAGAATCCCATTCTGATATAATTGAAGCCTCTGTAGCTAGTGCAAAAATTGGAAGTAAAAAGAGGTAGGTATTACACCAACATGTTTCAGAAGCGGGTGATATAAAGGGGCTGAAGCTAAATGTTGGTATATTTGGTACATTATTCAAATTTACATTTTACCGTTATGAAATTTTGATATTTGTTCATAAAAAGCTCTTTTTTTAGTATAATTTACCAGGGGCTTGATATTTTTTAGGAAAAGGCGTTATCCTGGTGATATGGATAGTAGTGACTTTTCAACCCCTACTAAGAGAAGAAAAAATATAGGAATTTTAAAAAATAAAATAACGTGCCAAAGGAAAAGAATACACACCTTACACGTGGACCTCTAGCGCCCATACCCCTGAAAGAATTATTCGCAATCAAATAGACTTCATACTTATTAAAAAGCGATACAGAAACTGCATAAAGTCTGCAAAAACATAATTAATTTGTATGTTCATAGTAATTATTATGTATTATCATTGTGTATAATTTAATATATGTAGGTAAAAATAAACTATTGAGAATAATGTGCCTTTTTTTATTTCCTGGCTTCCTATTTGTAATGCATAAAATGATTTTAAAATTAGATTATCTTCAAATTATACATAAATATATTATAATTTAAGTATCGTTTTTTCGATATACGAAATGAAGGTTTTTATATATCAAGAAATACCTACTACAAAGAAAGATTAACAGACTTTCTTAGCGAATACCTTATACATACTAATATTTAAATTATTTTACTGAAAAACTCATTCCAATTAAATATCGACTAAATTTCAGTTTCAAAATAAGTTGAATAGCGGTTAAATTCTCGGCACGTTGGCTTTTTAATGTATGCTATTAATTATATATTATGTATTGTATACCTAGTTCAAAAACAGTCAGCGATCAGTACGCCACTGGCTGCAGAACGCATACCGGAGATTACAACGTTGCCAATGAGCAACTTGAAGGCGACAAGGATAAGTCTTTCTCTCTCTTACACATTACTTGTTTACAAGTAATGTTGGTTCGTGTTTGAAAGCACCTTATCAATGAAATATTTTGTCTCCTGTGTTAGTAAGGTCTTTGAGTATTTCGCTAATTTCAAAACACAAAAACAGTGATACTGAATACAGTTTAACACCACCTAGACAATTTAATACTTCTAACTTATCGTATTTAGGCTTACGGCAACAGCGGTAAGTTTCGAAAAACAAATATTTTCCTAAAAATTATGTTTAATTTTTATTCAAAAGCATTAAAACAGTCGTAGAAATAGTATAGTGTGAAATGACCATTTCCTACTCGTATAATTTGCAGCACTCGCCTGCGGCTCATGCGGCAAACGATCATCATACTCGTAGGAAATATATCTCATTTCATGTTCGTTGCACAATATACTATTGATAAATGAACACCTGGTGAAATAACAATTACATCATACTTACGTATGTATTATAGTATAATGGGTATTTCAGTTAAAATAACTGTCAAGATGACACTTTGGTTATATTTGGCGACTGTTAAAATATTCTATTGTTATGTTTGAGGTTAGTCGAGTGGTAATAAATTAACGCTCAAAACAAGAAATACATTTATTATGGATCACAGCTGAATATATTATGTCACAATTAATATTCTGTATTATATTTACAGTAAAGCTATTCATGAATCGTACGTGCGTACTTGAGCTTGGCTAACTGTAGACTCCCGGCCGTGGTGCCAATGCTTCGTCGGCTAGTCTTCGTATTATGATCGGGCGTGTTCGTCCTGTCATGCAATGTTGCGACATTACACCCCTCCACTAAGTTGGAAACTGCGGTTATCTGTGTTAACAAATATACAAAGTTATGTAACAAACGTTTAACCAAAATTGCAGCTTCCAATCCAATAACATTTTATAAACTTGACGCACTCAACATATTTTTCGCACTAAGATGCATTTTTATACAAATTCATTTTAACAATCAGATTCACAATCGAGAACATAATCTTTAAATTTTGCGGGCGTTTTTGTACGCCTTTTACTTACATGATTTCTATTAACAGATCGACTTGGGTTGTAACCTGTATCTGTACTTACACTGGTTATGTCTAACCTACTATAATCATTTCTTTTGGAGCTTCCAGGTTTGCTCCCCATGTCACTCTGTTTCTCACATTCGGCTGTATCGTCTATGACAGAAAAGTTACCAGGAGTCTTCCCTGTCTCGTCCCTATAAGTATAAATAATATCTTCGTTCGAACTATTCGAACTGTCAATGTCCTTACATACTTTATTATCTAATAGATTAGATAAATTGTTACCTGATTGTCGTCCCGGCCTGACCACGTCTGACTCTGACCGGCGTCGTCCGGCGTTGTTCTCACCTTCATTATTGCCGCCAGGAGCGTCGACAGTCGGCATCGCAGGCCCCCCCTGACTACAAGTCAGATCGGCAGTCACCGGCACGCTAAGACGTCGGACATCGTCGGATCTTCGATTACCGATACCCGGATCGCGCTGATGTGTAATTTCTTCTTGGAAATCTTCGCTTGTCTTCAGCATCTGATTTGCATGACGTTTCCAAGTGTCTCCTTCTCGATTTTTACATAAATAGACCGTACGACCAATTATTTTCGATATAATCGCCGGAATCCACTTTCTAGTATTAGTTGTTCTATAATCTCTTACCATAACTCTCTCTCCCACCTCAAATTCTCGTCTTCGGCCACCATAATATTTAACTTGATTTTCCTGCGCTAGCTGGTGGTTCAATGGTGGTTTATTGTTGGCATCGTCGTTGTTCTCTTTCAACACATCTAATCTCGTTCTCAGCTGTCGTCCCAACATTAACTTGCTGGGCATCTCTTTCGTAGAACAGTGAGGCATGATTCTATAGGAAAATAAAAATTCAGATACCAACATGTTCAAACTTTTACCTTTATTTTGAGGGTCGGCAAGTCTAGATTTTATGTTCGTTTTAAAGGTTTTTACGGCGTTTTCAGCGAACCCATTCGAACTTGGGTTACCTGGAGGTGAAGTAATATGTCTAATAGCATTTCTGTTGAAAAATTGTTGGATGTTATCAGCTACAAACGATCTACCGTTATCACTCACCACAACCTTCGGCAAACCAAACCTCGCAAACATGTCTTTGATTTTTTCTTCCAACAACTGTGACGTCATGTCCTTCATTGGGTAAATTTCCATCCATTTGGAGTATGCGTCGACAGCCACTAAGAACATAGTCTTCTCTATTGGCCCAAGGTAGTCCATATGCACTCTCTCCCATGGTCTTGAAGGTATTTCCCACGGTGTTAAGTCACATTTGGGCGGATTTGGTCTGTTTTCCAAGCATTGAATACACGACCTGCACATATCTTCAATTTGTGAATCCATGTCTGGCCAATACATATATGATCTAGCCAATGATTTGGTTTTGACCATGCCAAAATGGTGTGAATGAAGTTCCTGCAATAATCCATGTCTCAAGAGCTGCGGAATCACTAAACGATAACCTCGCATTAAAATATTATTTTCAACATGTAATTCTTTTCGTCTATGACCATACGGTAATAAATTTTTACTCAAATTGTTCGGCCAAGTCCCTGATTCAACGTATTCTATTATCGAACTTATTTCTTTATCTTTTTCAGAAAACTCTCTAATTTCATCATTATCAACTGGCCAATTTTCTACTTTAGTTGTAAAATGTAAATATTGTCCTTTTTCTGTTAGTTCGTCTGATATAAAGTTAGTTTTTATAGGAAACCGTGATAAATAATCTGCAATTTTATTATCTGTACCTTTTATGTACTGAATTTCATATGAAAAACTTGACAAAAATGCCGCCCAGCGTTGTAACCTACTGGCGTACATTTGTGGAATGCCTTTGTGCTCACCAAAAATACTTACAAGCGGTCGATGATCTGTTCTAAGTATAAATCGCTTACCATACAAATATTGGTAAAACTTCGTACATCCATAAATAACTGCTAAAGCCTCTTTCTGAATTGTTGGGTATTTTTCTTCGCTTTCCATAAGCGTTCTTGAAGCACAGGCTATCGGTCGTTCATCGCCGTTTTTCATTCTATGCGATATTACTGCCGAAATACCAGCATTACTTGCATCCGTTGTCAAAATAAGTGGAAGATCTGGGTTGAAGTGCACTAAAACAAGATCCGATGCTATTATATTTTTTACCTGTTTAAATGCTCTTTCACATGCTTCTGTCCACTGAAACATATTTTCTCTTTTCAAAAGATCGTAAATAGGCCTCATAATACTTGCTGCATTTGGAATAAACTTATTATAATAGTTTACTAATCCCAAAAACTGTCTAACACCTTTAATTGTTGTTGGCCTAGGTGCGTCTGCTATTGCTTTACATTTATTTTCGGACTTTCTTAAACCATCAGCTGAAATTTTAAACCCAAGATACTCTACAGATTCCTTAAAAAACTGACACTTTCCAATCTTCAGGGTTAAACCAGCATCCTGTAAAATTTGACAGACCTTCTTAAGGTTCTTAATATGTTCCTCATCATTAGTTCCAGTTACCAAAATATCATCCAAAAAACAAATAACATAGTCCATCCCTTTAAATAATGCTTCCATTGATCTCTGAAAAATAAAACTTGCAACCGTTAAACCAAACTGGAGTCTGTTTACCCTGTATAAGCCTCTCAAAGTGCTCACGGTTGCTATATCTCGTGATTTTGGACATAAAACGAACTGGTTATATGCCGATGCCATATCTAATTTAGAATACTTGCCTCCTTTATGTAGCTTAGCGAATATTTCCTCTATTCTTGGTAGTGGGTATTGCATATCTTTCAAATATTTATTGACCGTAACGGAGTAGTCTCCACATAACCTTAAACTACCGTCTTCCTTTTGCACCGGTACAAGCGGTGTTGCCCATTCACTAGTCTCTACAGGCGTAATTATGTCGTTTTCTTCAAGTCTATCCAATTCTTTTTCCATCAAGGCTCTATATGCTAGTGGAATCGGTCGCGGTTTGCAAAAAACAGGCGTAGCGTCCTCTCTTAAATGGAGTGTTACCTCAGCATGCCGGTACCTACCGATCTTTTCGCTGAAAACCTCCTTAAATTCTTCGGCCAACACCTCAGCAACTCCAGCCGCCGACACTCCACCGACCATCCAAAATCTCACGTCAAACGCGCTCAGCCAGTCACGACCTAAAATTGGAATACCAGCATTATTAACTATATAAAATTTAATCGGGGCTTGTTTTTTTCTTGTATTTGACATTTAAATTAATAAAACCTTCTGGTTTAAAAATAGCATTGTTATATGATTTTAAAATTATGTCATCTTGTTTAATATTATAGTGCGAAAAATATTTATCAAAAATATTTCTAGTCAGTGCTGACACTGACGCCCCTGACACAGTATAATAAATAATACAGTATTCTGTCTTTCACCATTTCACGTTTGCAAGCCGTCCTGCGCATATCGTCGCGCATGCCGCCATTATGGGTTACAACGTCAAAATAATCGCATTGACGTAGATAGATACAGTTCACTACTGTGTTCAATATATAGTTCATTGTCGGCGTGTACGAGATAAATAAATATTGTGTTTAAATCTAAATCTGTGTTTTGTGTTTTTGGTATAGTGTTCGTGAGAATTAAATTTTATTTTTATTAACGTGTCTTGGGATTCATACAATGAATAATCACGGAGGACATGTGTGTGTTGCAAAATGTTGTCCCAATAAGCGGTACACTTGCTCTAAACATTTTTTTCGCTTCCCCAAAGATCCTGTTAGGTGAGTAATAAGTAAAAATTAAGATAAATACTAGATAATTTTACGTTTATAACAACTATTTGTATAACCGTAAAATTTATATTACGAAATGACAGTATCTAATATGTTTTTAAACTAAATACAAGTGAAACATAAACACAAGTTGTCGCGTGGCTAGTTGTTATTTTATTGACAATATCATTATAAAGTTCCAAGAAGTCTTTGCCAAAATTTGTCTTTAAAGTTGCTGTTGTTGTAATTTGTGAATTAAACTACTCGTTTAACTCACTACAACGATATTCATAATAAACCACGAAAATTGAAATAAACGCGATTTATTAATAAAGAAAAATAACAAACTAAATACAAGACTGAAACGATTTTAACTGACCAATATAATATAGAAATTGAAAACTAATCAAAAATCTGACAATCTTAATTCTATTTTGACAATAATAACTTTTTCCAATAGTTACCATGAGAAACTGATACGTACGAACTTTTACTCATTTTCGTTGAAGATTACAGTGAATAAGGGCTATCACGTTTTATATTAGTTAAAAATAGCCACTCTAATTGACTTAAAAAATATTAAATAAAGCGTTTACTATAACTTAACAAAATAAAAAAAAATTGTTATATTAAAAAAAAACAATAACCGATGGAGACTTCAGCTTTTCGAATTATCGACCATTACAGAAAAAAAATTAGATATATCAATTCAACAAACAAAATAAAAGTTAAATTTAGGTTAAGTTAGGAAGCACTGCTTCAACTTTTGTAAAAATGTCTTTTTTTCACTAATAAAATCTTTATTATTGTTGTGTTTATTATTATTAAAAATCACCCAATCATGTCAACATTTAACTGATAACACCACTCAAGGTTGTTTTCAATCACTATGACACACCACAAATATTTCTGAAATTGACAGCGATATTATCATGTACTTAAATATTTTTACAAAAATAAAAATACAGTACTGTGGTTAGAAACCAAAAACTATAATTATTCTTAGTCAGGACCTGTTTTGTAACCCAAAATGGCGGCATCTTACGTCACACTTTTTTTCAAAGTGCGAACGTGGAGACGGAATGCTGTACTTATTAATGCTGTGCCCCTGAGTCGATTTGACATTGTATTTGATACTTGTCAATATTTAATTTGACTAAGAAATCGTCCTCGGTAACCTTCCCGTCATTATATTTACTATTTCCTATACATACATCATTATTTACATTCACATTTAAAATTTCATTAAAACATTGTGAACTATCCCTATATACATTAAAATTATTTGAGTCTACAGTAGCATTAACTGTCCAAAGATTTTGAGCAACGTCCGTGTTTACATTAATACTGTCTTCTAAAAAATTAAATTGTGTGTTCCTTTTACAAACCTTAGCAAGGTGTCCCTTTTGTTTACATTTGGCACATTTAAAATCAGAATAAATACACTCACCGAAATGGTTTTTACCACAAATTTGACATTGTCGATTTGTTTTTCTGTCATTTCTACCTCCATCCTGGTTCATTTTATTCTGGAATTTGCTTTGGTATCGTGGTGTCTCACCATTGGTTGAATGTTGGCCAGCCCAAAATCTTGGTTTTCCATTGGTTCCCGCTTTTGCAATTCGTTCTGTCCTCTGATTGGTTGATTGACCATGGTGTGATCTTTGATTTTGCTGTCTGCGCACAAAATTCACATCCCCCGTTCCCGTCTGAAGCACATTTTCCTTTTTTCTAGCTATTTCCAGCAGATTTGATAATTCCGAGTTTTCACTTTCCTCACATAGACGATCGAAAACTGGCCCAGCACATAATCCGGTAACAAATTTTTCACGTAAAAATGTCTTTAAACTGGCACCAAATTTGCAATCAATCGCCAATTTGCACACACGTGCATACCATTCTGTTGTCGCCTCCATTTTTTCTTGCTTGGCCTCATGAAATTTTCGCCTTTCTCGCCAAACAATTGGTATTTTTCCATAGTATTGTTTTAACAAATCATCGAGAAATTGAAATGTTTTGGTGTTTGGCGCGTCTGGGAAGCATAAATCTCTAATTAATAAATAGGTTGTCGTCCCCACAAGGCTCAACAGGTGTGAAATTCGTTGTTCTTCATCAATTTTATTAGCTTTGAAATATTCTAACAATTGCTCACTATAAATTGTCCAATCGTCCTTCCCGGGGCAAAATTCACTAAAGTGACCCAATACATTGGTCGCCATTTTAACTTCGCGCACAGTACTTTTTCTTAATAATTTTTATTGAAATTATTTTATATTTTTATCCTAGTCGCCACTTGTTATGTTTGAGGTTAGTCGAGTGGTAATAAATTAACGCTCAAAACAAGAAATACATTTATTATGGATCACAGCTGAATATATTATGTCACAATTAATATTCTGTATTATATTTACAGTAAAGCTATTCATGAATCGTACGTGCGTACTTGAGCTTGGCTAACTGTAGACTCCCGGCCGTGGTGCCAATGCTTCGTCGGCTAGTCTTCGTATTATGATCGGGCGTGTTCGTCCTGTCATGCAATGTTGCGACATTACACTATTATTTGTTTATTAATAGTTGTTGTCAGTGGTAGACTAAGTATAAATAAAAAATATTTAAATCGAAAATCTACTTTTTCTACGACTGTCTTTAAATGCCTTTATTATATATATGTTCAATCATGATTTGATAATATACTATTTCCAACTGGCTGAAATCGGGATTTTTTAATTTTGAGTTTACCCCATTTTTTTGTACTTTTTTTTTTATTAAAATGAAAATGTACTCCCGTTTTTACAATTCAATTAAAAAATATTCAAATAATTGACATCAACAAAACCTATTTAAAACAATTGTTTACCAGAAAATGCATGTTCCTAGATGTACAGTTGCCATTTCAAAATATTCTACAACTCTGTTGTCTATATCAACCTTAACCTCTTTGATGCCCAAAACATCCTTGAGGAGAGATGAGTTATTCTTGAAAACATTCTTATATTATAATAATTGATGATCGATCAATGTATTAATAGATTTAACATTACTTATAACATTTAAAATAATAAACCTTCTATCTATTAAGTGTAGGTACCAATATCAACAAAATAACTAGCATTATGTTTTTCATTATGTAGAAATAACTGTTTTTGTATTTAAAGATAAATATATACTTTTACGTTTATTTGATAATTCATTTTCTCAGTGTGATATCTATAATTATTACATAAGTAAGGTCGTTGTAAAAAATTCGTGAAAAGTTATGGGAAAATAATTTAACGAATCTCTGCACTGCACTTTTATTGAGAGACTATCCTGCCTCTGAAATCATACATGAATATGAGCAGTCGACATTTCTAGGAATTTATTCTACTTCTAATAGTAGCGTACGCATCAGGTTGGTGTCGTAACTTAAAAAGTTAAATAAACCTAGCCGAAAATATGTCGTAAAAAGATATCAAAGAAATTGTTTTGGAATGAAAAATTTGAGACAACATAGTTGTCTTCAAAACGTATAAAAGACTCTATACCTACAGAGGCCTGTAATCGATTTAGAATTTGTTTCTAAAATTCAGTCATTAAAAGAAAATTAATTCACCTGTTTAAAAGATAAGATAATTATATATATTATAAATTATAAAAAAAAATTGACTGACAAATCGTGCACAGATAAAATATATATATATTTGTAAGTGGCATTTTGTTGTATTGTTCATTTTCTTAAAGGTCACAAAATCCTATATTTAAATCTTCCTCAACACTAAATCTATTAATTCTTTACATTAATTATTTATACAGTGTGTCCGAAGTGTTACTCGTCATGAACAGTGTAGCTTTCAAATACAAATGATATATTGTTGTTGCGTCCCCAACGTTTTGTGTATGTTCATATTTGTTCAACGTATTATTTTTAAGTAATTTGTAATTTACCAATAGTATGTCATTGTTGGGTTATATATTTTGTAGAATGATTACAATTTATTTGTTTAATTAATTTAATGCTCTTTAAATATCTTCTCATCCTTAAAGTCAATGCCATCGTTTCATAAAACTTTAATATATTCACGTGTGTAGAGGCCTTAAGGATTTTACTATTTACCGCTCTGATCTATATGCGATCAAAAAGATTCATTCCGGTCAACGCTTTTGCCGTATAAACATTAATATAAACACTTATTAATTTTTCTCTTGTGTGCGTGAGAGTGTATGTGTATTGAAACGATACCTGAATTGGTTTGCGAATAATTGCTGGGTTTGGAAACAAAAGAACAAGGCTGGCCAGCCAGGAAGCCGTGGGATACGCCAGATTGGGTAAGTTCTTAAGGCCACGTTTTTTGTTCTGTTTCTATAATACAAGTTTCATAGGATTTGCCAGCAGTCCATTTTTCTCTAGTGAGTAACGCTACATTATTTTGGTCCATTCGAAGCCGGATTGGGCAAATCCTGCATTGACTTTAAATTTATTTTTCGTAATTTTTATCTTTTATTAGATACATATTTGAAATTTCACTAATTATTCATTTAGTAATTCGAAATTTCCATTTTAAAACGAAATATTCTATTTAAATATTTAATAGGGTACATTTCCTTATCGCAATATTTATCACTGCACACATACACAAAGCGTTGTCCACGACATACGTTATTCTTTATTTACTCCACCCGCACGTATAGTTGTTTCAATTGATATTAAGGATAGTTTGTCTTTGATAGATTAGAAAAAAAAACTGTTTCTTTTCACATTGTTCATTTAATTTTTTACGCGTTTTAGCGACTCTATATTGTTAAATACGTTAAGCGCGTTTCACACTTTTCAATAGCCCTACGCATTTTCAGTTAATTGTTTAATTTGTTGCGTAGGCAATTACTTTTCTGGTTTCAATTATCCAGCATACTTAACTGGTTTTTTTAAAAAAAGGGTTCTTGCCATTTATTCAACTCGGTTCTAATAGTTAATTTTTTTTTATTCGTTCATTAATTGGGATGGCAGCCGCAGAAAAACGTCAACGTTATAAATTATTACGTCAAACGCAGCACCATCGCATGGATGAGGCTTTACAAGTGGCTGAACATGCTGAAACAGAAAAAGTGCTAATTCCCCTGTTAACACATTACATGGAAGAATTAAATTCGATTAAAGCACAATTCTATGAGTATCACAATAATGTGATTTCCTTATGCTCGGATGAGACGTTTGATCAGGAAGATAACGCTCGAAAAGCTTTTGATACCGATTTTTTTAAGCTCAAAGCTAAGTATTCTACTTTGACTAGAGTAGAAGTACAAGCTCCTCCAAACACGGCGGATGAGTCTTTTGTCAATATACCATTACCATCAATAGATATCCCCACTTTTAGCGGCGATGTCATACAATTTAATTCATTTATTGAATTATTCGACTCTATTGCCGGTAATAATCCTAAGTTGGCTCCTATTCAGAAATATAAATATCTTAAAATGTCCTTACGTGGACCTGCCTTGCAGGCTATTCAGAACGTTCCTTTTAGTAGTTCGCATTACACTCAAGCTTATGACAAGTTAGTGTCAACTTTTAGCAAGCCTCGGGTTTTAGCCATGTCACATTGGGCTGCCATTGAAAGCGCTCCTAAATTGAAAACTGGTTCTTCGGCGGAACTGAAGCAATTGTTAGCAGTTTTTAGTGATCATTTGGATGCGCTTAAAATCTTAAAATATCCTACCGATCAATGGAATTTGATTCTAGTTTATACGCTTTTAAATAAATTGGATCCTGATACAGCAACCCAATTTAAATTGCATCACAATTCCATTGATATTCCAGATTATGTTACATTATTAACATTTCTCACTCAACGGTGCAATGCGTTAGAGGATTATCCAACTCCCCATAATAAAATTATCAAAATATCTAAACCGAGCACTTTCTTTCTACAGGCATCTGATATGAATAAATTCGAATGTATTCTTTGTGATTCGGGTCATGTGATTTATAAATGTCAGGAATTTTTAAAATATTCTCCATCTGATCGTTTCAAATTTATTAAATCTAAGAGCGCCTGCATTAATTGTTTGAGCCGTAGTCACAATACGAAAAAATGTCAATCAAATCAAGGATGTCACAAGTGTGGCAAAAAGCACCATACTCTTTTACATTTTTCTGAAAATTCGTATAATCAGACAGATGTTACGCCTTCAGCCAGTATTTCTGCAACTCCCGCCACACCTTCCAGTTCAAATCAGGATGATGTCACGTGTGTGAATACTACGTTATCTCGCTCTCAAGCTCAAGTTTTGTTGGCTACTGCTAGAATTGAAATTCTAGATAATTCTGGTAAATTTCAAAATGTACGATGTTTACTTGATACCGGAAGTATGATATCCCTCATTTCGAATAAAGGTCTTCAACGCTTGGGTCTCAAGCCTCACAAGTCTTCTCTGAAGGTTCAGGGCATAAATTCCATGAATTCCTTTATACAAGGTGGTCATATAAACTTATCCATTCGCCCTCGTAACACGCCCGCTCTACTACTGAACGTGGACGCATGTGTTATTGAGAAAATATGCGATAAACTTCCTTATCAATCTGTTTCGAATGTCAATTGGCATCATATTAAGGATCTGACTTTGGCTGATCCTATGTTTAATGAACCTGGATCCATTGATCTCCTACTAGGTGCCGATATCTTGTCACAAATAATTTTAAACAATCATATCATTGGAAAAGATTCGGAACCTATGGCCCTAAATACAATTTTTGGATATGTTTTGATGGGAAAGTATGCATCTAGTGATAATTACAGCAATACCCTGTCACTATTTTGCACCATTTGCAATTCAAATATCGAGGATCAAGTTAAACAATTTTGGGAACTTGATGAGATTCCTGAAAATAAGTGCATGTCCTCGGATGACGAACAATGTGAAAAACTTTTCACTACAAATACGAAATTTTTAAATGGCCATTTTACGGTTTCCTTGCCATTTAAATCTGATCCGCCTATGTTTCCAGCTAGTCGTGAGTTAGCTGTTAAAAGATTTCTAGGTTTAGAAAAAAGACTTATTGCGAATTCCGATACTTATGTTCAATACAAATTATTCATGCAAGAGTATCTGGATTTGGGTCATATGACTCGAGTCACCGCTCCGCACTCTCCGTTTTACTATTATATACCACACCATTGTGTTTTACGTCCAGATAGTTTATCCACCAAGCTTCGTGTTGTTTTCAACGCATCCGCCAAAAGTGCAGGTGAATCTTCTTTGAATGACTGCCTTTTTGTCGGCCCTAAACTCCAACAAGATATTTTCACACTTTTGTTGAATTTTCGCTTATATCCTTATGTCCTAACCTCGGATATAAAAATGATGTACCGTCAAATTTATATTTCTGCGTCTCAAAGAGACTTTCAGCGCATCATTTGGCGCTTTTCGCCTACTGAACCGCTCCAAGATTATTGTCTTAATACTGTCACGTATGGATTATCTTCATCTCCATACCTTGCTCTTCGTACATTACTACATCTTGCTGATATCTTCCAAGATAAATTCCCATACGCAAGCGACGCGTTACGCCACGGCATGTATGTTGATGATTTAGTGATTTCATGTCCATCAGCTGAACATGCTCGTCTAACAAAGTCACAACTTATCTCTGTTATGAAATTGGGAGGTTTTGAGCTTCGGAAATGGTCAACTAATGCCCCCGAACTCCTGAATGATCTTCCTTCAGCCCATTTAGCACTGGATTCTCGTTCATTTGATTCTGAGGATGATCTCTGTTTGAAGGTGCTTGGTCTAAAATGGATTCCATCTTCGGACATCTTCACGTTTTCGGTTAAACCTGTGAATCAAATCTGTACAAAACGCAATATTTTATCTAACCTTGCTCGAATATTTGACCCTTTGGGCATACTGTCACCGGTCACGTTTCTGATAAAACATCTCATTCAACAAATATGGTCATTAAAATTAGCCTGGGATGACACCCCTCCTTCTTATATATCTCGTTTATGGGATAAATATCAACAAGAATTTCCTCTCTTGGAAAATTTGTCTTTGCCTCGACAATTGGCTCCTAACTCATTTGAGTCTTGCGAAATTCATTGTTTCGCTGACGCTAGTGAAAGGGGTTATTGTGCGGTTGTCTATTTTGTATTTGAAGATAAAGGCGGCGCATTTTCCACTTACTTTGTGTGTTCCAAAGCAAAAGTAGCACCATTGAAAGGACTTACAATTCCGCGGTTGGAATTGTGTGCGGCTGTTTTAGCTTCAAAGCTTGTCACTTTTGTTCAAAATGTCTATACCAGCAAAATATCCGTTACTAAAACGTATTGTTGGTCCGATTCGCGTATTTGTCTTGCCTGGATAAAGTCTGATGCCTCACGTTGGAAAACCTTTGTATCCAACCGGGTATCTTGTATTCAACAAGTAACGCCGCCCGATTGGTGGCATTATGTTCGCTCTGAACAGAATCCTGCAGACCTTGGTTCTCGAGGCCTTCTACCCCATGACTTGTTAGCTAATGATCTATGGTGGACGGGACCTTCCTTTCTAAGTAATTTAGATCGCAACTGGTCTTCCAATATGTCAAATGTGCTATGTCCTAATGTGCTTGACGAGGAGAAGAAAGCAACCGTTATGCTAGTTACCGATCCTCCAAGTTTGTTTATTCAGCTTCTTAATGTAACTTCATATTCTACGTTGTTTAAAACGCAACGTGTTTTAGCTTATGTCCTTCGTTTTATACATAATGCTAAATTTTCAGATAAGAAAAGAACCGGTTTCCTTTCTTATTGGGAGTTACATACCGCACTGTTGGTAATCGCTAAGCATAACCAAAACTTACATTTTTCGGAAGAGATTCAAATGCTGAAATCAGGTAAGCTGTTACCTAAGCTGTTGAGAAAACTCGCTCTATTTCTTGATGAATCTGAAATTCTCCGCGTGGGTGGTCGACTTAAACATTCCCCCATATGTTATGATCGGAAGCATCCGATTTTAGTACCTTCTAGATGCCGTTTTACTCACTTGTTAATTGAGCACCTTCATACCAAATATATGCATGCCGGAATACAAACAGTTCAATGTTTACTTTCGCAGCAATTTTGGATTATTTCTTGCAAGCGTGAGGTTCGTCATGTCTTAGCCAAATGTCTGCAATGTTGGAAAACAAATCCTAAGCCTGTACAACCCCCCTTTATGGGCAACTTACCTTCACCTCGAGTTTCCTCTTCGATCAAATGCTTTCTGCACTCGGGAGTCGACTTTGCAGGTCCCTTTAAAGTTACAATGGGAAAGTTTCGTGGAGTTAAATCCTCCAAATGTTATATTTGCATTTTTATTTGTTTGGCAACCAAAGCCGTTCATCTTGAACTTGCTTCGGATCTTTCCGCAGACTGTTTTTTGGCTGCGTTTAAAAGATTCATCGCACGCCGAGGTCGCTGTACTGATATGTACAGTGACAGAGGTACAAATTTCGTTAGTGCTGACAAGCAACTCAAGGAAGCAGTGAGAATAATAGCTTCTCAGGAAGGCATCTCTTGGCATTTTAACCCTCCAGCAGGCCCACATTTTGGTGGTTTATGGGAAGCTGCTGTTAAAAACGTAAAGACTCACTTATTTCGAGTTATAGGGGATCAAATTCTAACATATGAGGAATTTATAACATTCCTTAGTCAAACTGAAGCCGTGATCAATTCGCGCCCATTGACTCAAATTAGTACAGATCCCAATGATCTTGGTGTACTGACTCCTGGTCACTTCCTTACCTTCGATCACTTAACCGCCCCTCCTGATTTAGATTTAGCTCATATTCCACATAATAGACTCTCTCGCTGGCAACTTCTGTCACGTCTACATCAGCAATTTTGGCGGAGGTGGTCTAATGAATATCTTCATACCCTTCATCAAAGGCATAAGTGGAATACTGATACTCCTTCTGTGGAGCAGGGCACTTTAGTTCTAATCAAAGATGAAAACGCTCCTCCGTTGAAATGGGTGAAAGCTCGAGTGACCGAACTTTTTCCGGGTAGTGATGGGAGAGTGCGTGTGGTGTCGGTCCGTACTTCAAATGGCGTCTTCAGACGGCCAGTATCGAAGTTGTGTCCGCTACCTATCTGATTTAAAATACAAGGGTATTTTGGCGGGGAATATGTTGCGTCCCCAACGTTTTGTGTATGTTCATATTTGTTCAACGTATTATTTTTAAGTAATTTGTAATTTACCAATAGTATGTCATTGTTGGGTTATATATTTTGTAGAATGATTACAATTTATTTGTTTAATTAATTTAATGCTCTTTAAATATCTTCTCATCCTTAAAGTCAATGCCATCGTTTCATAAAACTTTAATATATTCACGTGTGTAGAGGCCTTAAGGATTTTACTATTTACCGCTCTGATCTATATGCGATCAAAAAGATTCATTCCGGTCAACGCTTTTGCCGTATAAACATTAATATAAACAAACTTATTAATTTTTCTCTTGTGTGCGTGAGAGTGTATGTGTATTGAAACGATACCTGAATTGGTTTGCGAATAATTGCTGGGTTTGGAAACAAAAGAACAAGGCTGGCCAGCCAGGAAGCCGTGGGATACGCCAGATTGGGTAAGTTCTTAAGGCCACGTTTTTTGTTCTGTTTCTATAATACAAGTTTCATAGGATTTGCCAGCAGTCCATTTTTCTCTAGTGAGTAACGCTACAATTGTATTGTGAACAGTTACAAACAAATTAGCATACGGTATTAATCGAGTAATCGGTAATAGTCGAGGTTATGTATTCATCGACATTGTCGTTTTGCATATCTTCTAAAAGTTGAAGAAACTGGATGAGTGGTTTAGTTAACAGGGGGTCAGGTAGATGTAATCTACACTGATTTTTCTAAAGTCTTTGATAGAATTTACTGCTGCTTTTGAAGTCGTATCTGAAGGATAGATTTCAGTATGTGGAATGTCGAGGATTTCGTTCCGCAAATTTTAAAGTGTCATTTGGTGTTCCCCAGGGCTCTGTCCTTGGACCATTGTTGTTCCTGTGTTTTATCGATGATATTTCTAGTGGCTTGACAAATAGTTCGTTATTATATGCTGACGACTTCAAAGTATATTCTGTCATTAATAGTACTGAAGATTGTTCTCATCTTCAGGACGATTTAAATGTTGTATATGAGTGGTGTGTCCGTAATAATCTTTATTTGTATATATTAAATGTTTTAGTGTTTCCTATACACGGAAAATAAACCCTTAGATATTAAGAATTTACTGTAATTTTTCCTGCCCTTTAATTGGATTATTTATCTGTCTAGGCAGTGTATCTTAAATAAATAAATAAACAGATGGGATAGTCGTTTTCACACAAAAAAGTTTTTCTTGTTACGTACTGTAATAAATTGGTATCGAATTCCTTAAATAGGTATAGTGTGTTCCGTTTACAATGCTGCGTGCTAATTCTGAAGCATGAAACTTCAGTTGTACTATTTTTGCCATCGACGTCAACGATTGCCGATAATTCGTTGATGCTTTCTTTAGCGTTTGTTCATCTGATTCATTACTTGACTGCTGTTTACTTTGTTTGTAAAGTGTCAAATTCGGAAGGAAAACACTTTTACGGTGCAAGTTTTGATAGACCATTAGCAAACGTGGCGCCCAAGTTTACCCTGGCATCGTGCATATGATATAACAAGAAAAAACCAGACTTGCTGGCACTATCTGTATGTCACGTGCGAAACTATTTACAGTTTTAGGAATATCGAAATGACGCTTTTCATAAACAATAATATTTACTACAGTTTTGAATCAGTATACCCTCGCGGCTATCTAGAATACGAAATAAAAATTCTAACAACAACATCAGAATTAAGTGTATTGCGTTACCCTTGACCAAATAATTTTTGTTATGTCCTATTATTTGATAGTACAAATATAACGCGTGTTATATGATTAAACTTTGTCTCATAAATAAGTAGGTACCTAATTTTACAAATAAATAATGTACTTAATATTTAATTGATACACAAATTTAGTTGTTTGAAACTTCAACAAACGTACACGTGTAAAATATCACCATTTTTGTAACAAGTTTAATGTATTTATTACTAAATACTTGAAAACGTTATTCATATCATACAGTTAGTGCAAGTGTAGGTACTATTACAAAACACCTCGAATTTGGCTAACCTGAAACCGGGTATGATAGGATATTCAATTATAATTTTAGTCATCAGTTTGGTGTCACTAACTTTAAAGCTAAAAATTAATTTAAGGTTTAGAGAGGTTTCAAGTTTTGTGTAGGTTCAAGGTTAAGCGTCTTTTCTCACTTTTACTGCCATTTCTCAAAGTTTGGTTTCACTTTACAGCTGGAAGTTATTTTGAAGATTCGCGACGATTCTAAGCTGTTCCAAGTTTGACCGCTCATTCAACGTTAATCATCTCATTTGGCCTATTTCGAGCTTTCTAAAGTTTGTTGTTTCAAAGTTTAATTCATGTGTCAGAAGTGTTGAAATTACGTCACGTTGGAATTAGACTTGTTTCTTTTCCGTTAGAGTTGCATGTGTTTTAGTGATTTCTGTGCGTTTACGATATTGTTTTGTGTTTAGCAAGTGTTTAGGATTATTATACGGTTGATTTAAGTATTTTGTTTTACAACATTTAACCTCATATAAGTTTGTTTAACTCTTACGACAGACAAGGCAATTGATGTTGGTGATCTCGACATTTGTATAGTGATTGGATGTTAAAGGACTTAAAAAAACCGTTATTTACAAAAAAAAAAAACACCTAACTTTTCTCACAAAATGACTTGAGAATCCACCCTCTTAAATATTTCCGCATTTTTTTGAATTTTGAAAACAGGGTGTTAGGAAGTTACATAGGAAAAACATATGCAATTACGTGTATGTACTACACGATCGACCCTGAATACTTTTCTGTTACGTCAAAAAACGAGCAACTAAAGCCAAAAGTACGAGCGTTTCGTCTAAAAGAATTTCTCTATATAAATATAAAATTAAACCACGCATTTTCGATTAGCAAATATGATTTTATTAACCTTTCATACCCTTAAAATACTTCTTTTACTCTAACCTGATTTCTCAAACAAGATGGGAAACAATTTTGTTTTAGGGCTTCACTGAGTCTTGATGCAAGTGAATTGTCAAACGTTGCCGAAAGAGAATAATTTCTATAGATAAAGCAGAATGAGTCGTGTAACTTTGTACTTGTATATCACGATCTTTATTTATTATGTTTATGCTTTGATTATGTCGAGGCGAGTGCGATTCCAAGATGTAGACCCAAACAGCATACCACATGGGTTTAGAGAAATGCGAACATTTTGGATGGCTTTTTTCACAATGTGGAATTTTGTAAGTAATCATTAATAGTAATCTTAGATGTAGAAAAGTGGTTGGTGTTTGTATTTTTGGGAATAACAGGATTTCCAAGACTCTCGCAATGTGTTCACAGAAACCATGTGAGATTAACAAAATATTTCTTCGTCGGCAGCAGATTTAACATAACCATATTTGCAGCTTCTGTAACTTCGGATAGCGTCCTGCAAATGGCTATATCCTCATCACTTTCCATTTTAATCGTTATCGAAGCACACAATTTACGAGAAATTACGTTGATGTTACGTAATTAAAATTGACAACTGCTGTTTGGTACTTGTTCGCGCCTCGCCCTACAAATTCCATAGTCGTCCGGGAAAGCGTTCCTACAATATACACTATTGATAATTTGAATAAAACCAAACATTTTCATCAATATTAACAACATTTCTAGGTTCAGATCTTTTAACATATTGTTTCAGTTTATGCAAATGATATTTCTTGGTTGCGCTATACTGGATGAAGCCGTACGCACAAAATACATTAGTTTAAGTGATGATTTCCATAAACGCGTTGGACAGACAAGGAACTTCATTTATACTACGATTATGTTTCCTTCTTCATTACTGGTAATGACGGTATTTTGGAGTATATGGCACTATGATAGAGAATTGATATTTCCAAGGTATATAAAGTGATAATTCTTATTTCAAAACAAATAAAAAAATCAATGCTTTGTTGCAATGGCTGGGGGAGTTTTTTTTAGGGTCGCTGGTATTGAAAGGAATCTTCAAGTTTTTTTTGGCAGACATATTTTAGATACCTATAAGCAAGCTAAAAAGTTCACCTTGCTTTTGTTTTACCACAAAACAGAATTTCAAATTATATAAATAGATTTTTTTGTTGATGAATCTTGGATATTTCAGAATTATAGACAGTTTCTATCCTTCATGGTTAAACCACACACTACATTCGTTTATTGCTGTACCACTGGTAATAGAACTATTTACTGAGAAGGAGTTTCGATTTATTAAAATGGAAAAAGCGTTTGTGGTACTCCTAGGCTATTCCACTGTTTATAAAATATTGTAAGTACCTAACTATTAAAGGAATACAAATAAAACATATTTGTTCTGTATTTTCAACTATATTTTGTTATTTATTTTATTTTTAGATATCTATTCGTTTACTTCAACCACGGGGTTTGGCTCTATCCAATATACAATGCCCTAACGTGGCCACAACGGATTGGTTTCATCCTAGGACAATTTTTACTATTAACCATTTACCTTAAGCTTGGAATAGAACTACAGAAACGTAAAATAGTCCAAAAAACGCATCAGGCAAGAAAGAAAAGTTGTTAAATAGGAGCAATTGTTATAATTCGTTAATAATTAATTAATGGAAACTTATTTTCCTGCAGTGCCTGAGCTGTAAATATGGTGTATCCGTATCTTTAAGTGCTTAGTTGATTTTACTCATCCAGTATAAATTATCTGGATCGTGCAAATAAAAATATGTGAAGTTAATGTATCAGTAGAGTTGCTACGTAATACATCTGTCGATAGTTTCTTTGATTCTTTAAATAATCAGCTATATTGGTGACAAAAACGTTAAGTTTAGAATATCATGTGAGATAAAATAATGTCACCAAGATCTGCAACTTAGTCTATTGGCTGTTTGTATGTTTGAGCTGATGATTAAGATTTCGTATCTTCGCAATATGTATTTATAGTAGGTAACAATAAATCCGTGAAGTTTGACTGGGATTGCGATATTGCGATATTCTATCAACTTCACTGTGAGAAGATTAAGGTTTTCTTTTCTAACAATAATAACCATGTTCTATACTCCAGGATTAGTATAGATAATCCAGGCATTTCAGGACATTCTCCTAGAAAATAAAAATGTACTTGAAACTGATGGGTACACGATTTTTGCAGCCGCACTACTTTGCTTCGCATACTGTGACATTGAAATTAATTTTATTCATATTATAATTAAGTTCAGTGAAAATACAAAAAAAATGTATATATATATATATATTCATTCATGTGCCACGATAGTTTAATTGGTTAAAACACCTGACCGGCAATTGGGAGATGTTGGTTCAAATCCAGCTTGTGTCACGAGATTTTTTTGATTCGTACAAGTTAGTTTATTTCATTTTTCTTTGTATATCGGTGATATACTATACTCTGTCAACTTAGTTGAATATCTTTGTTTGTTTATATATATATATATATATATATATATATATAAATTCAATTGCAATCTAAAAATCCATTTCAATCAACTTATGTTAATACAATATAACTTGGCTACTTATGATTTTGATGTATTACTTAATAATATTTAAGCTTTTGTATTTTTACTGTAGAAAATTAATAAAAATATTTATTTTAACAAATTTAGTTTGTATAATTTATTAGATTTTTCAACCAATCCCAAACAAAATTTAAAACAAGTAGTATTCCACTAATTGTACTTTTACCTCCCGCCTACACGAACTACCGTCATATACATACATTTAATATATCCAGAGCCATGTTCCCCTCATACCAAACTTCTTATCTCTACTCCTTGTTCCTTTGAGCATTATCCTTAAATAAGAGTTTTGCTAAAGTTCAGGATACATCAAAGTAAACCGAATCTGCACTTACACTTTGAAATACAAATTTATTTCAAACTTAAATTTTGAATACACTTTGCAATTAGGAGAAATAAATTACTTTATTTAAAGGACAACAAAACATTGCGAAACCTCAAACATCATAAACTTCAACTTTCATAAGCTCTTTCTTTCTGGATCTGTGCAATTCACTACCCATAAGAGTCGTTGTAGAACATTTTTAACTTTTTAAGGTTCAGGTGATTAGATATTGGGACACAGTATAGGTGAGGTAAATATAAAAAAAAATATTATAGATTTTGGTATAAAAGACTTTCATCTGAAAGCACTGTATTAATCAGAATTTCTAATTATAATTATCGGTGGGATCGTGGCATTTTTGGGGTACTCGAAACAATTATTCTTTATTGCAAGAGTATAAAAATATACATTATCTATCGTACTCCTAGCGTTGATTGTTAAATGATTCATAAGAAACACATGTTGCCACAGAAACAAATTATCTCTTCGAATACCCCTTTACACGTTCTGACCATACTTGGTAATACCAAACATCATCCTCCCAAATAAATCCTTCATCCCCACTCATCCAAACCTCCCGCCTACTCCAATATGGAATATTAATTCACAAACACGTCTTTGACGTCACAAAACAAGGAAAGAGATATTCCCGAACATTTCCCAAAACTACACACGATCAATAAATATCCTCCAACCGATAGCACACGAACTACTACGGGGGTAGTATCATCATCGTTCTATGGAATTCAGTTCAACCCCAATCGCTTGCGTTTTAACTAAACTGTATTAATTTCAGTCTGGACATATATTGGAAGATTTGATTAAATTATTTTGTAAATAAAATACAAAAATACAGTTGATTTTAAAACGAAATTAATGAAGCTAATTACTAATGAGTCCTCGCGCGTTTAGAACTCGTAATACACCCTCACAGAAAACATCTTTACGGTGGGGTGACTGTTGTAATTTTTACGGATAATTTTGAAAATATATTAAAATTGTTGTTATATTAATAATAAAGAGTTTATAGTATCTAAAAAATCTTTAATAAAAATAAAGTTAACAATATATAAATTTTATATTTTTAAATGTTGAGTGAATTAATGTACGAGTACCTAATTAAAGAATAATCAAATTTATTTAAATTCAATTCATGTTGAGCGTGAATATGAACTGGTTTTTGGAATGAATAATGCCGAAGGTTGAAGTGTAAGAGTAAAGGTTAAAAGCGCAATAAATAAGGTAAAGATCAAAAAATATTTCAATATAGGTACCAAAATAAATCAATGAAACAGTGCAAATCAAGCCGGAGATTCTTTAATAGACCAAATGGAGAGTTATGCATTTAATTTTAGTAAATTAAATACCTACTAACAGCAATACTAAATTTAAATAAAGCTGTTGATTCGGCCCCCAATGTTAAATTAATAGGTAGTACTTGTCCAATGCTTCTTTTGTCATATTCAAATATTTAGCAACGAACTAAGGAAGATTACAATTTAAAATTAATTATGAATATTGGTTTAATAGTAAATTACAAAGAAATAAAGGAAAGCGCGACGAAAACTAATGTTCCCTTTTCCTCTAAGAAAACACCAAAAAGCCATTGAGAGCGATTCTTAGCTTCATAATCTTGTTTAGGAAACTTGACAGTTGACTCAAATTGACAAATAAGAGAATTCCTGGAAATAATTGAAAATAAAATCATAAAATAGTAAAACGAAATTTACATAGGAAACCTTAATTTAGAATACAGTCGAGTGGGACCTCCCAATCAATTGAGAACAGTTCTCTACCTTTTTCTCATTGACAATATTAAAGAATCCAAGTCTTCTTTTAAACGAAATTGTCTCCGGCTTTGCACTGCCTCTATATCTTCGAACATAATATAACATGTGCGATCCAAGCCCGATGGGATTAAGGTCTAGCAATTGTGCTGACCCAGATCAAACATTAATTGTTATATGGTCCCAGTAGGTCCCTCTTCAGAGGAAATTTTTACGATTTTCTGAGAAAATTAATTCTGAAATGATATAAAGACAATTGATTTCTGCTATAATCTGTTGTGACATACGTTTAGTTTAAGCACCAAAGTTATTTAGACAAGGAAAGCTTATAAATTTTATTTTACGTTTTTTAGAAGGATCCCGATAAGAAAAATACACGAACATAACGTAATAAAAGAAGCAAGAATGATTAACGTAGCTGGGGTGATTTCAATAATTATATTCTACGTTTTGATTTTGGGGGTTGGAATATGGGCTGCAAGAAAAAAAGAAAGTGGCAATGATTCTGAAGAAGAAGTGATGTTAGCAGGTCGAAACATAGGACTGTTTGTTGGTATATTTACTATGACAGGTAAAGCCATTTTAAAATAAAAATTGACTAAATATCTTTGGCTCTTTTCGAAATGACAGTTTGATGATAAAATATTAACAAGTTACTCTGCGATGACCATTCATTGTTTTATAATTTTGCAGCTACCTGGGTTGGAGGTGGATACATCAATGGCACTGCGGAGGCTGTCTATACTTCTGGTCTGGTTTGGTGTCAAGCGCCATTCGGCTATTCGTTGTCACTAGTATTTGGTGGGATATTTTTCGCAAACAAAATGCGCCAGCAAGGCTACATTACTATGTTGGATCCGTTACAGGATAATTTCGGAGAACGAATGGGTGGACTATTATTTTTGCCAGCGCTTTGCGGCGAGGTCTTTTGGGCTGCTGGAATTTTAGCTGCTTTGGGTAAGGAATGTCGCTCAGTAATTTTAATTAAATGTTTCGCAATTATTTTAACTGGAAAAATTTGCTGAACAACATGGAGAAATTGATTAACACAAATTGTGTTAAAATCAAAATATACTAATAAAATCATTTAATAAAGGACGATAAGGCCAAAATTAAGAAACATTTATTTGAGATTAAGTTTGGATAAAATGGTCTTCATATTTAATGATAATTCTTTGTCTTTTTTGGCGTAATCAGAAGTGTTATTACCAAGTTTATTTTACTCACGTGGCGGCATCTATGCCAAGGCATAATAAATACATTTTACTGTATATGCGCAACGGATTTGCAAACACGTACCTTATTCTTTCATAAACTGGTAATTCCATAAGCGTTCTCATAGATGTCTATAGAAACATTAAAGCGAACTTATTTAAATTAATTTTACTTAAAACACATAATTTATTGACGTTAATCAGCAATTTATTATTTTTAAACTCCAGTTCCATATAGACTTTCCTTACTTGCAAACCAATTACCGATACAGGGTACCAAAAAGTCACTGGCGTCTTCAGAGGGCAGATTAAATTTGATCAATATCGCGAAAACAATAATCAATGAAACCATATTTTATAGTTGACTGGATGTAACTGTGTGATATAATTTATCAAACGTATCGATTAATTCTACAGGGGCAACTTTAAGTGTAATTATCGATATGGACCATCGAACCAGCGTCATATTCAGTGCATGTATAGCGGTTCTATACACTTTGTTTGGAGGATTGTACTCAGTCGCGTACACGGACGTTATTCAATTGTTTTGTATATTCATCGGATTATGGATGTGTATACCATTCGCATGGACTAGTGAGCATGTGGCACCATTGAGCTCAATGGATCATGACTGGATAGGACACGTAAATATTGTTTAAAAAATATATTCCAACAAACTTAATCACTGATGTCAACATATTTTTTTTTTTTAGATTAAAAGTGAAGAACTGCCGTCTTACATTGACTATGGATTATTACTGATATTTGGCGGAATCCCTTGGCAAGTATATTTTCAACGAGTCCTTTCAAGTAAATCTGCAGGGAGAGCTCAAATATTGAGCTATGTAGCAGCTGTTGGCTGTGTTTTTATGGCGATACCACCAGTGCTTATTGGAGCAATAGCTAAAGCCACAGGTACAAATATTTATTGAAGTAAAATATGGCTTCAATTTGTCCACAATTTCGAATAATATATATTTGTTATTACCCTCAGTCTATTAATATTTAGTGATAGTAGGTCAATTACTATCTTATACGATGCGGCCTTCTTATAAAGAGGTCCATGGTTCCTATTTGAGTAGTTTATCCCGGTATTCTCTGTTACTATCCTGCCTTGTAGTATTCCGAGGGTTTGTCCTGGTCCTGGCGGTTCTCGTGACTTTACGAGTAGGTTAACTTTTTCATACCGTGATGTCCTGGTACCCAAAATTTTAGTTTAACCCACATTCTTCTCTATAAGGGCATCGATGCATTTCTGCTGCTTAAGCCTGTATGAGAATTAAACATAGAATCTACCTAACTACAAATGTTAACGATATTGAATCGACAATCTTGAGAAAAAGTGCATTAAAAGTCTGTTTCTAATTATTAAAGGAATCAAACACCTCTTGAGATCATGTTAAGCATTTGCAATTGGAGTCAGTCAATCGTGAGTACTGAATTCAGCGTAAAGGGCAGAGCTCACGAAAAGAAACTAGAAATTGGAGTAGTTTATGTAACACAATAATCTTTAAACAAAATTGCATAGTCCTGATAAAATTCAATCAATTTTGAGTAGGAATCTTGAAAGTATGATAACAGCGAAATATACAGGATGTGCGGAAATGTCTGGCCGAAAATATGATGAGTTAGCTCAACTGAATTGCTTGGTTTGGGCGCTAGAGGGCTTTAGAAGTGAAGTGAATAATCCAAGTATTAGCATAGTTGAAGTATAGGTATAAGATTTCGCCACCAAACCCATGGTAAATTTAATATCGAATCAACGGTAATGCAAGTTATAAGCAGGTTTCAACAATAACTATATGGTCATCATCAGTACATGGAATCAAAATATTTAATTCTAAATTCTATTGTTTCCTTTACAAGGAATACTATTTCTTATATCCCCGTATATTATTTACACTTACTTATCAAGTCCACGTAGAGGCTCATGAATAATATAAACTAATTCATTTAGGTCAATAATATTAGCCTTGATATTATTTTTACTCCAAACTTCCCTAATTTGTTTACCTACACCACTACCTACACGAAATATCGGAACTCGATTACCCATGTACGATAATTTTAGGAATATAAAGGGTGTCCCAAAATTAACGCAAGAAAAACAAAACAAATCGACAGCTGACAGTTAGAACAACGTGTCTTCCAGGAACCTCAATTCGGCGTCGTGGACAAGAATTGCAAATTGCAAGAAGCTCTCTATAGCGTATACTCACTAAAGATATGTGTCTCCATGCTTACAAAATTCAATTAACACATCAACTGAAGCCTAATGACCATGCACTGCGAAAAGAATGGATTATTCAGCATCAACAAATGGATGCGGATTTTTTGAGCAAAAACTTACAATCAAAATACTAAAAGCTGTGTTTTCTATTTAATTCAAATATTGCGTTAACTTTGAGACACCCTATATAAAGTAGAATTTATAGAATTTTCACTGAATTTTACATATTAACTTGATTCAATGTAAAATGTTTCCCTTGTTTTAGCCTGGAACGAAACAGCGTACAAAGGTCCCTATCCACTAACTCAGGACGAAACTGGCATGATTCTTCCAATGGTACTGCAATACCTGACACCAGATTTTGTGTCGTTTTTCGGTTTAGGTGCTGTTTCTGCTGCTGTTATGTCATCAGCAGACTCCAGTGTTTTATCAGCCAGTTCAATGTTTGCCAGAAATGTTTATAAATTAATTTTCCGACAAAAAGCATCTGAAATGGAGATAATCTGGGTTATGCGTGTGTCTATTTTAATTGTGGGTTTTTTAGCTACCGTTATGGCGTTGACTATACCATCAATCTATGGATTATGGTAAGTACTATAAGTTTTTTTCAATGAATAAAGAATAACGACTAAGGATCCATTAATTGATGATGGCTATTTTAATTCAAGGTCAATGTGTTCAGATCTAGTCTACGTTATCCTATTTCCACAACTTCTGATGGTCGTCCATTTTAAGGATTCCTGCAATACATATGGCAGCCTTGCAGCATATATCATAGCGTTTCTAGTACGAATTAGTGGAGGAGAACCTTTAATGCATCTACCACCCTTGATTAAATTTCCTGGTTATGATGAGGAAACACAAACACAAAGGTATGCTAAACTGGAACACCAAACTATCGATATATCTATTATTTTCCTGCAGGTTTCCATTCCGAACAATGGCGATGCTTATGTCATTAATAACTTTGATCGGTGTTTCCTGGGGAACCAAACACGTGTTTGAATCAGGAAAACTAGCACCTGGCTATGATTTCTTCCACTGCGTAGTTAATATTCCTGAAGATATACAGCGGTAAGTTCTACAACTGCAAACAGTGTACCATTCTTTTTTTATAATTCATCCTAGGTTTAAAATTGTATCTAAAAGTGTATCCCTCTGTTGGAAAAGAGTCTAAAATAACTCCCATGTTACGTTTTTTAGAGTTGGTGATCCAGCAGAAGAAGGCGAGCAAATGTCCGTGATGGCTTCAGGACCAATGGGGCGCATGTATGGTGCTGCTACCCTTGTAGGTAAAGATGAACGCAACGGTCGCATAAATCCTGCCCTAGAAGCAGATGACGATATTCCTGCAGCGGAAATTGATAGGATTCGCAGTTCAATATCAGCTGGTGGAGGTGGAGGTGGTTCAGCTGCAATGGTTGGAGCTGGCTCGCGTGGGGTTATGCCTATTGGGGGCAATAATAATTTAATTGAGAATTCGCAGACAAAGCTGTAAAGTGATTTGTTTTTCTTTTGGGGAATTGAGGTAGGGAAGGGTTCTTTTGATTGTTTAGAATATTTATTTAGTTATTTTGGATAGGATTTGGAATGTTTCTAGTAAATGAGAAAGTGGCGCTAGCTTCAGAGAGTATAGTAATAGGTATTTCTAGATATGTAGTTATAATGCAAATTTAAATATCAGAAAAAATATGATGTGATTCTTTAGAGTAGAATAATCAATCCATGGGGATTAAGAAGAATAACAGAGTTATCTCATAGTTCCTTGTCCTATTTTTTCAACAGTAAAGATTTAAAAACTAGTTAAAATTTTTTGATATGTGATCTATGTAATTACTATCAGTAGAATCAAAACTGATGTTTTAATTTTTAAATGTAAATCATATTTTCTAGAAGTATTCCAAGCCTATAGCTCTAAGTAGAAGATTAAATGGTTATTTTAAAAATAGAAACGTATACATATCAGAGATATAAAGACTAAAGTATTACACTATTTATGTTATTAAAATATGTAACAACACACAAAATAGTTAAGAAGAATGTAACAAATACATATCAGAAAAAGCTGTTATAGAACACGATTTCTAAGTTAACTATGTTTAGTACCTATACGCCTAAGTTAATTATTAAATTTAGAAAATCGTAGTAAGTTAAGGAGTGTCTCTATGAATGTGCTTTTTGAACAAAAAAGTATACAGTGTGGCCGTGTAAGGTTTTTACACAGCCTGTAATTTTAGAAATTGGGGTTTCTTGAATAAAAAAAAACTGTAGATTATTGGTACAAATGCGTGTCTACAAAATTAATATAATTTTGTATATAGATAAGTTCAGTGGTACATGTCATTTCCGGACACCTGTTTAATGTGAATTAGTACCTAATCTCGAATTTTAGATGTCAACTCTTTGATTTGACTAGACTTTATTTTCCAAGATTTTGGATCGAAATAAACTTAAAATATTTATATAATTTCTTCCAAATTAAACATCGCTGATAATGGTTAGCTTTCAAAAAAATACAGGCTGTAATTTAATAATAAATAATCTTCGCCGTTTTCCAATTTGTGTGAAAAACAAATAACTAGTGTACGTACCAAAGGATTAAAGGGATCTAAGGTCGTGTCTTACGTTTCTGAGTAATGATTTAGCCAGAATTCATTAGAATAGCAGTTAAACCATCATATTTATTGAACATGGCGATCTAAATGAAATATTCTTTTGGACAAATTGCTAAATTTGAAAAAATCTGATTTCAATTAATTTTATAAATTGTAGCCTGCATTTTTTAATTTTATTTTATGCTTGTTAAATATTAACTATTTCACAACTAAAACTTCATAGTAGTAACTCATATTCTTTGAGATACTCAATAATTTCGTATGTATATGTAAAAATAGTTTACAGGGTGCTTTAAATGAACCAGAAACATATCATGAATTTAAGACATAAATATTATTTAACTAAACATTAAAAGAAATTATTAAATGTAACAAAGCTATAAGATGTATTTAGTACATAATTAAAATATATATATTATTGTAGGTATATGTAAAAATCCCTGCCACAAAAATTGTGAGTATTGAAAATATAGTTGTTATAGAGCTGTATTTATTGTTGAGTTTTGGTTTTAATTAAGATAATTTAATTTAAAAAATAAGTAATATAAAACCAAGCTAGTTTCTTGGTACCAGAAATGATATTATTTAAATTATTACATTTTTGTTAAAATAATTATTAAAAGAATAAATGTATCGAAATATATAATGCCAACCTTTATTATCTAGCAGTTGAGAGATATCGAGCACATAAATTATAATTTAACCTTAAAATTAAGGTTTAAGAAACCTTTAGTAACTCTCAAGCGTTTTGTTCAAAGATTTAGGTTGATATATAATAGAAAGGAACATAAAAATTATTTTTCTGAAGTATCCATTTTTATATAAATGTTCAAATTAGCCAGACATGTTTCGGAACGACAGTTCCATCTTCAGTGGCATTAATAAATCTTATGCACAGAAGTCTTACAATTGTTTTAAGGTTGAACAAAGTATCATAGCAAGCTACTTTTATATTGACACAATTTTAAAATCTAGCTCTAACTCAACTGTGAGTTTCCAAATTAATATAACGTGAAATCTTAAATTGACATATCGATGTGTGAAATAAAATGTAAAAGATGTTATAATGTATTTTACAAATTTAGAGATCTATTATTGTTGTAAACGAAAATATAAATAAAATAAAAAGTAATATAGAGAGATACCAATGTGTTATTAAATAACAGTTTATGTTATACAGTGAAGGCTAAAAGTTACGCATAAGTTTGATAAAATTTGACGGAAATTTCCTTGAAAGAAACGCTGGAACCTATCACTATTCGTTTTAAGTTGCAGTAATTGCATATTATGTTTTTCTTCTGGAACTTCCTGTACAGGGTGGTCCAAATTGCTTCTTCCTTATGGACTTATCTGACCCACCATCCTAGAGCTCTTTTTTTTTTGAGATAATAACATAGACATAACCAGAATATGACTAACTTGATCGGCATTGATACTAGAGGGTGATTTTAAATTTTTGTCAAATTGGAAAATATCTTTTTTATTTGAAAAGTTATCCAAAAACTATAAAGACATACTGCAGGCAACTTTTTAGTTCATCCATTGCCGTGTTTATATGTTTTCTAAAGGGTCCACCAAACGAGATATAGAGCAAAATAATTTTAGCAACAATGCTCTCAACACAATAATATATATATATTTTTTTTTCTAAAAAAATTCATTTCCGGACAGGAGCGGTGAATTTATATTTAAATAAAACCAAGTCTGCTCCACAAAAACATTCGTATATGTATTCACAACATCAGAAGACAGTCAGGTATGTTTCGAGGCCATCAGGTCTCATCATCAGTGACATATTACAAAAAAAATTTCCATTACATTGGTTGAATAAATGTTAAAGTACATAAATATACAAGCTAGAAAGGAAAGAACAACATTGGTAAGATTAATGGTTGATCGTTCTTTCCTTTCTAGCTTGTATATTTATTTACTTTAACATTTATTCAACCAATGTTATGGAATTTTTTTTTGTAATATGTGACTGATGATGAGACCTGATGGCCTCGAAACATGTCTGACTGTCTTCTGATGTTGTGAATACATATACGAATGTTTTTGTGGAGCAGACTTGGTTTTATTTAAATCCAATAATATAATATCAATAGTTAAGAAAAGAGAATAAAATAATGTTGCTTGGTGTTTGGTTTGTTTATTATTAATAATAAATAAAACAGTGTATTTTAGCACGTTTAGACTTTATTTATTACAAAATAGAAAAATGCAAAAGAAGCGGTGCAAAATATTATACAAATGCATCAAGTAATTTCCAGATTTAATAATTAACTAATACTGCAAATAATAATTACAATACAAATGCCAGTGAAAACTGTAAATTCAAATAAATAAAACTTAAGAAATACGTACTTATTAAAATATTTACAAATTCAAAAATAATTACATATTTGTAAGTCCATATCTACTTTTACTGAAGTTTTGTTTGAAGGAAGCTTGATCGAAATGCTGCGAGATACGCCAACTTTGAACTTACAAAATGTATTATTATTGTTTACTGAAAATATTAATAAGAATATCCACCATTACTGGCGTAACCTTGTCCACCTCCATTACCACCTCCATTGCTGTATCCACCTCCATTACTATATCCACCTCCACTGCTGTATCCACCGCCGTTACCACCTCCGCTACTGTAACCACCAAAATCACCACCTCCACCGGAACCAAATGATGAGAAATCGCTACCGCCTGAGCTAAATCCACCACTGCTGTAACCACCTCCATTACTTGGGGCGCCATAGGAGCTTGATGGAGCACTTATGGATGGAGATCCGTAACTGCTTGATGGTTTTGATGAGGGCGCTCCGTAACTACTTGAAGGTTTTGAAGGCGCTCCATAGCTACTGGATGGTCTTGACGGAGATGGTTTTGAAGGTGCACCGTAGCTGCTGGATGGTTTTGACGGGGCACCGTAGCTACTTGAAGGCTTTGAAGGGGCTCCATAACTGGATGATGGTCGGAAACCGCCATTACCACGTGACGGGGCACCATAGCTGCTCGACGGACGACTGGGTTTCGATGATGGCGCACCATAAGATGAAGATGGGGCTGCTGGAGTGCCATAACTGGTAGAGGGTGGTAGGTAACCAGACGATGGGGAACCTCCTCCGTTAGATGGAGCTCCGTAGCTGGAAGATGGAGCTCCTCCACCGAATCCACCTCCTGAACCACCTCCAAATGACGGGGCTCCATAACTGCTGGATGGGGCGCCACCGCCTGATGGAGCACCATAGGTGCTTGAGGGTGAACCGCCGCCTCCAGATGGTGCTCCGTAGCTAGAGGATGGAGCACCTCCACCTATACATGTAATAAATATTGTTAAATTCATAATAATAATTTTGTATTATTATAAAGCTTACCGAAAGAGCCACCAAATCCCCCACCATTGCTGTATCCTCCACCGCCACCACCTGTTGGGGCTCCATAACTGCTTGATGGAGCACCGCCGCCCCCAGATGGCGCGCCGTAGCTAGAGGATGGAGCGCCTCCACCTGCAAATGTTATAATTGAATTGTTAAATTTAGAATAAAACACTATTACGAAACATAATAATCTAAAAATTCATAAATCATGCTAGAGCAGTAATACATGCTTACCAAAAGAGCTTCCACCACCACCAAATCCTCCGCCGCTTCCAAATGATGGAGCTCCATAACTGCTCGATGGGCTGCCGCCTCCGAATCCACCACCTCCTCCGAATCCACCTCCTCCTCCACTGCTGTAGCCTCCACCATTACCGCCTCCTCCCCCTGAAGGTGGTAAGTAGCTTCCACTTAGTGGAGCTAAAAAATTTTGAAACTACGTTAAAATAAAATAATTGTAAAACACACTTCAGTACCCTTAAAAATGTTCCTTTAAGGCACTGGTGTTTTTAGAGTCGTTCCCTTCGGGTACATATTAAAATAAATAAAATAAAATTGTTGACGGCACCAATGAGCAAACAACCTTAAATTTAAAACCTTGTTATTAAAGGCTAAACGAGAAAACAGCATGAAGTTACTGTAATAATTACAACAATAATGTCAAAGGAAAAACAGGTTGATGTCCAATGTGAATATAAATTTCTTTTTAAGTTATTTTTAACCTACCAACAAAAGAAATGCATTGTATTCTTCTTATCGAAAAATTCAATGAAGTAATAAACAGCAATTACGCTAATTATCTATCTATAGTAAATACTTACCATCGCGTTTCTGCAAATGACCCGCAAACGATGTTGCAATTAAACAGCATAGTGTCAAGGCACGACTCTAAATTGAAACAGAAATTAAATTAATAAATTAGGGTAGTCGATGTCCCGATGTGGCACAATTCTATAAAATTTCTTACTGACAAACGATACTGAACTATGTGAATTTTAAAGCTAATTTCTATTAAGTAGTAGTGATTACAAATTTTCATTACGACATTTCGTTTTTGAAAAACCATCATCAACTTGGTTTTTTTTTTTAATTTTAAATTCAAAAATAGACGGTTTATCACATGTTATGCTTTAAACAAGTTTTCAGTGTTTTTAGCTGTTATTTAAAATTATTCAAGAAAAATCGCCATAGTTTGGCACTTATCTGACTGAATGCAGAGTTGTAGGTTTTGCAAAAACATTATTTCGTCGTTACTGAGAATTATTTATTATTATTTGACTATTTATTTCTGGCTCAGTACAACATTTCATTCTGTACGCTTTTTTTGAAATTTTTGTGCTTTTTGAAGTTATTAAAAAAATGCCTTTCTCAGATGAATATTTTACGCAAAATAAGTGCCAAACTATGGTGATTTTACTTGAATAATTTTAAATATCAGCTAAAAACACTTAAAACCTATTTGAATTGAAAATGGCTTTAAATTAAACGATAAAAAATCGAGGCCTGTATTTGAAAATATAATTATTAATTATTACCTAGTGTTTACGCCCCTAAGATTTAATTATAAAATATACATGGACATAGATACTTTTAATTTAAAACAAAACAGTGAATGACCTCGTGAATAAATTTTTGATATGCGTTATTCACTAAATTTTAAGAATTTATATTGTCCCTATTATACGCAACACTAATCTTCGAAAAGGTGTTCCGATAATATAGAAAACCTAAAGACCCATGTTGGTCCCCTTGGGATTTTATCTGAAAAGTGTTGTAGCATCTGTATGGGAAATTTAAAAATTTATCATCTCTTTATTCGTATCTATAAATTTCAATATTTTATATATAGAGCTATAAATAAAAACGACCAAATTAATGTCCCACAACTCATTATTCAAATCAACTCTTGGACAAACAATTTAGATGATTTATTATTTCAGTGTCCAAATACCGCCTTTATGGCTGTCAGTCATTTCATGAAGTTTAACCCCTTCTGGTAGTTCTGGGTCTATTTTCGTCACCTCACTTATATCTTCTTGTATCTCCTGCGATTGAATTCTAAAATGTATATTTTGCTATCACTTATCAACGTTCGAATTCCTATAAGATAGGCCCTAGTGGTGATACTTAGTACTTTAGCTATTTGGACTGTATAAGAACGCTAAGCCCGCCCCAGGGTCTGGAGATAAGAAATGCATTATAAATAATACCTTTCCATGATCTCCAATTTCATTTTCTATGTAAGTACCTAATATGTGAGAACTATCAGATTTACTTTCATATGCATATAATACATCATTGCAAAATTGAAAGTTTTAGAATTAGTACTTAGCAGCTCTCATTGATAAAATAAAAGTACCTACTCGAAACCGTTGGCTATTTAAATCGAATGGTTATTTATTTATTTTTATATTTTGATGCTGTATGTATGAAATTGCTAATAAATATCAATGTAAACAGTAATACTGTTGAAAAGCTTGGAAGATTTTCTTCAAAAGTTTATCTACCGAAAAATGTGTGTCTTCTTAAAAAAACACAACCTTGAACTTTTAAAAAGTTTTATTTTTGTTTCTTTCTTAGACTCAGTTTATGAAAAAATACTTGAATATACAATTGTTTTCATTGTTATAGAAATTACCGACTTAAGCTCAAATTACATTATACGAGTATAATAAGCTTAACCCATTGAACTTTGAGTTATTAGGTTAAGATTTTGAATAATTACTCACTACATCACGATAAAAACGGTAAAGTAAATTCAAATAACGTCGAATTTAGAAAAAATGTGTGAAATCAAAAAACCGAATCTAAACTAAAAATGCAATTTTAAATAAAAAATGAATTAACGAAATTATATTTACTTTGAATGGCAGAATTGCTTCAATATGCAGCTTAAATTGATCATCAGCAATTCAATTGATTTATATATGCTGATGATGTACAATTAGAACAAAACTTGCTGTACTTACCATTAACCGCATTTTTGCTTCTCGATATATGACGTATATCAACTAATTAGGAACTGAAACTATTATGTTAAACTAAACCTTAATACTATGTTTAAATCTGAGAGGGTAACTGAAGAATGAAGCTCATCTTCAATGGCTCAAAGTATTTATATGAGTCCCCACACATAGTCAATGTAAGTATTAAGTAAATTTCAATGCGATTCCATACTATAGATTTAGGAGTACTACCATGTATACGTACTATAATAGTGAAAGTATTTTTTGTTGCTATCATCTTTTTTTTTTGTTTATGCGGCACGATTTATTAGATTTTTTAACTTAATTTTCATGATCTCTGGCTTAATCAGCTTTATTATTAGTTTTTGTACAGTGTTTTTCAGAATTTTACATTCCAAGGTCATCCAATTTTTGCTGATGTAATTTAAGAAATAACATATCAAGGTTGGACTTCAAAATAATCAGATCAGAGATTTTGCTAATACTATCGTCATGGTGAGGAAAAGGCAGCAGCAGGATATTATATAAAAGGTAAAGAGATGCAAAGCTACTTATTTGTCACATTATATGACGAAGCTAACCATGGAGAAGAGCAGATATGACTCTTGAATTTGTCGAGGAATGCCGAAGAAATATTCAAATCAGCGACTGGATGCGTTTGCAAATAGACAGTTTAATGTGGTTGAATCCATTTACGTAGCAATGTCCATAGGAGCATTGGGGATATTCAGGGATCACAAGCTACTGAGCTATGAATTTAGGAATCAAATCAAACCACACCTGGTAAATTGATATTGCAACTACGTTATGAGTTTGTTATGGTTTACCAGGACTTCATACGGGAGTGATCCACAATTGTTAGCAGATCATTCAGTCTTTTTACTGCTTTTTATGATTGATGATGTGTTAAATAGAATCATGATTCTTACTCAGCAGCATTCTCTGACTTAATACTGCCATGGATATTTAAACAATTAAATTCAAGCTTAGTTATTAGAAAATTATCTTTGGAGCTTTTTTAAAAAAATTCTCAGATTCAGTTGTTACAATTAAATTAATTGTGGAGAGATTCCTTGAAAAGTTGTTTTCCAATTCCTAGGTTGCTTTATCTCTATATTCTCGATTGACAACCCAATTTGCTAGAATAGCGTTTCGTAGGGGAATCCTTTAATTAATTCGGGAACGAGTAACTTCTGACATACCTAATGCTTACAAATCTGGATTTACATCTAAATTTTTTCCATGACTTAGAACGCTTTCATTTTCGTTTTTGAAGAAATATCGATGCGGAATCTTGTATTAGACAATTTGCAGGATACGAATAGAAACAGTGGAAAGAGTATCGCTATGTATCATCACCAGAGTTACAAATAGTGTGAGTATCTCTAATATTTGATTATGTTGAAAATTAAAGAAGCAAAAAGTGTTTTTCTTCACGGGGAAGCATTTTTGTCCACATCGCGGCAATAATAGTTAAGATATTGAAATAGTACAAAATATTAAAGATTCCTATTATTATTGGTAGTAACGGTTCAATGAATAAATTTTTGTTATAACTTGAATTACAACATATTGTTGACAAGCAATAATGAAAACTAACGTGCTTTTATTAAGAAATGTTTACCTAAAATAATATGTATGTTAATTGCCAGTAGTAATTTATGCAAAAATTATAAGTACGAGTACTTAAGTACTTTTTGCATTATTTAGAGACTTATATAGAGAATTAAAGTATCAATGATTATGTTAGAGTAAATACACTAAATTGAAACACACGTATTTTGAATAAAGAATTATCTAATTATTATTACAAATTGTGTAAGCAATTTATTCGAGAATATTAATGTGACAATTTTATATTCAAAATGTCAATTTTGGGTAGGTGTTACTCATAAAATAATAAGAAGACTGCAAATTATGATCTAAAGCTCTTGACTTTGAACCAGAACAATGAAACCGAAATTGAACCTTAAAGGTTGCATATATTTATGAAAGATACTTACAATGTCTGGAATTTCGTTGTTTCAAAGGTACTGGGTGATCAGTTATATAAATACAAAAGTTTTAGAGCTTAATATAAATAAGTTACAGCATATATTATTATCGTATATTATAAAATTTGTGTCCGTAAATATAAATGAATAAATGAAAAATAATTTCATGGCATAGCGGACAAAATGACTAGTTTTACCTACACAAGGGATTTTGTTTAATTTAGCAGGGCCTCAGTCTAATTCAGTCGACCCATGCCTCGGACTGGTTCTTTACTGTTTAAGATAGACCCATTTATAACACCAAGAGAAAAGAATCTTTAATAATAAAATAGAATATACAAGGTGTTCCATTTAAAAAACATAACTGTGATTTATAACGCGTTACTGGGACATCCTGTATATACGATAATATATGCTGGAACTAGTTTACATTAAACCCTAAAACAGTAGCGTGAAACAACAAAGTTAAGGGGCTATGCATTTACAAATGATCACCCAGTACAAATACAAATATAAGCAAAGTGCATTTGAATGCCAGGGAAATAAAAAATTTCATTGTTAATAAAAATTGTCGTGGTTTATTATTTTTCAAAATCTTAATTAAAGAATTACCTAATGTTAAATAACAAGATTATTCCGCTAATTTGTTAAACGATTCACAAAAGATTTTAAACAAACCAAAATCAAATTCAAACAGCATAAAACTGAGAGGAGAAAGTAAACAAATAAATTACATGTGACATTGTTTTTCATTATTTCCAACAACAATTGAATAAGTTAGCTCCTATGGATGAAATAACAATAATTAAAAGAGTATTTTATAGTGTTACTTTTTTGGCTACTTCACTATTATTACTTATTTGTTTAAAGAAGGAACTAAAGATATACATTTTGGTAAATTTTGAGGATGTAAAATTTAAAAAAATCTCCATGCATCAAGAAAGAGGCAAAATCAAATTGGTACGCCACTGTTTTGCCTAAAAACTAAAATTAGTTTAGGAATCCCGATTCATTTTTGACCAAATTTGGTCTCATAATTTTTACACGTCCGACGCACGCTGTTGCAGCGGTATGTCGAAATTGAAGACGTTAGGACTTTAGGTTCATATGAAATTTTTTGCATAAAAGCGTCTCGTTGAATATGTTTGATTAATGAAGATTCTGCAACAATTGGAAATGTTTTTTTGTGAATTTAATCATTTTGCGGCACATAATCAATCTTTCAAGGTCAGTTTCCAGGAATACGAAGGTTGCCTTTTATATTTCAGGATTAGAGAACAAAAACAAATATTAATCATCGAAAATCACTTTATTGTTTTTCAAAATATTCTCCATCAAGATCTATAACACTTTTGGATGCGTTTGAACCAATTGTCGAAGCACTTTTGCCCCTCTGATTGAGGTATCTCCAAAACATGCATTCTCAATGCAACAACCGCTTCTTCAGGTATCGAAAAACGTTGACCTCTCAGTTTGTTTTTTACGTACGGGAATAAAAAGAAGTAATTCGGTGCCAAGTCAGGACTATACATTGTATGACTCATCAAATCGATGTTTTGGGTGCTCAAAAAAGCAGTTGTTTGAGCCGATGTGGAACAACAACTGATTTTGGACGACCTTCACGAAATTCGTCTTGGAGTGAACTACGATAACGATTGAATTCACCATACCATCGATAAACACTAGTCCTTGATGGAGCCTCATCGCCAAAAATTGAATTAAGTTCATCCATTCTATTGCTGAGTAAATCCACGTCGAAAGTTGGAAAAAAATAATCGCACGAAAATGTTCACGATTTAATTCCATTTTTGGGCCGAGATGAATCTGTTAAGTTAAGCTGAAACTATACGATAGAGCTGTCAGTTGCCAGATTGCAACACCAGGGTTGCTAAACCCGAAATATAAAAGGCAACCCTCGTACTGCAAAGAGAAGTTCAGCTCCCGTTGGCAGACAGTATGATGGTAGATGATGATTATTGAAAGTAGGCCACAGTTATGTCTGAAGAGAAATAAACCTCTTAGAAAAAAGAATCCATTCAAGAATTTACATCTTTATTGACATTACAGACGTGTTCTATTAAAAGCTTTTTATTATTATTTGTTTATTTAAGCTTACTAAACTTTTCAATATTAAACACTAAACGACAACTGTACTGTCGTTCCTAACAGACAAAAGATTGCAAACCCAGGGTCAACTAGCACTCTAAAAACTATATCGATTGGAACTCCTCACCTACGTAATATAAATATGTTAATAATATTTAATTAAACCTTTTGATCGTTGAGATGTTTCCTCAGAAATATATCTTACTCTTAAGATCTCTCATTTCTCTTTTAATTAAATGATTTAACTTAAATTTGTGTTAAACCTACGAAAGTAGTGAACTAAATATAGAAATGTGATTACGAAATACTTTAAATATATACATTATTGTAAAAAATGATATTATAACCAACAACAATAATATAGAAGAGTGGAATAAAATAACAATAACTGAAATGCATCAAATGCTACTAGTGAAATGAGATTATCAGGCTTTGTTGAGAAATTGCCATAGTTGCTTCCAAACAGACGTTCTCTCTAGTTTGTTAAATTTATGTGCACAGACTGCGACGCGCTGTATGGCATAATCGTGAAAATATAGTCTTGCACACCACATAAATTTGCATTAAGTACCTGCTAAAAAGTACCTATATTGTTGCAAGAGTTGAATCTGGGCAAATTTTCATCGATTTCGTTAGTACAGGGTGTTCAGAAACACTATTCCATACATGGAACGCAACTAGTTGGCAGTAACGACCCATTATTTTCTTAAACAAAAGTCTCAAGCTATAAGGTTAGTAGAGACGCAAGATGAGCACTAGTTGAATCTAAAATTGTTTAGATATAAGACTTAATTTAAAAAAAAGCCTGTGGCGACCATTATTCTTGCGCCACACTGTATATATTGTATTTTATTCTGTAGATACTGTGGCAACCTTTTTATTGTGCCACACTGTATATATGTATTTTTAAATTTAGTTATTTCTTTGTAAAAATTTAGTATAGTAGTTGTAAATAATATTTTCTAAATTGCACCAAATGTTCAAGCATCTGGCACGAATATTTCTACTTTCTTTTTAATGTTTTTCATTTTCGGGAACAAAAGAAATCCCTAGTACGGACTTTTTCTAGGTACGGACCTAGAAAAAGCAGTGGTTATTGTTAAAGCCACGTACCGACCAGATGTGGTACTCTCTTCACAGAGATGATTTTTCTATAATTTTACCCCGGTCAGTCTTCAACATCAAAACCATCAACATCTCTCTCGTGCCAAAACTCTCTCTTCAGACTTTATAACAACTTAACGCTTAAACACACTCTTTTTTCGTTTAATAAATATTCAGTTTTGTACATACCGTTAAACAGTGTTTTAATTATTACAATCATACTACCCAAATTACCAAAAGCCGTTATTTTAAAAAAAAAAATTAACACCTAGTATCCTGGAAACGATGAAAATGAGTTAATGCATGAACATGAAAGAAAATGTATTAACACACAAAAATGTAGAAGAAAAACACCTTAAGTACCTACTTAATTTAGTTAGCCCCAATGACATCATCAAAATGGTTAAGAAGAAGTAGTTAGCGAAGATGATAAGACAACAAAAGTCCCTTTCGATGCTATTTTATTAAGATGACTATGCGAAAAGCTGTTGAATACTTCTGCATCGAGGGTACTGTTTTATATCTTCATTGCCTTTATATAATCAATTGGACATCCTTTCCTATTGGATGGATCCATACCCATAAAAATAAAAACTAATCATATAGATAAAACCGGTAACTTGTTAAAATATTGACATTAAATAACTGGAGGTTGAGCAAAGAAATCCAGAAAAACGTTTTCTTTTGAAAATTCTATCAAGCTAATGCAGCTTCGACAGACACAACATAACTTTGGATTTAGGCCTCAGGAACTTTTTGTTTATTTCCAAAACGAAGTCCCCATTCTTACGTTTCAGAGAGCTTAAAAAAAAGTTTAAGACACTCTTAGAACTGTTGCAACGATCCTCGTAGTAATTATATCATATCATGTTGGGACATACTGTACATGTTTATAAATATAAGCCAAACACTGCGCGTATTGTGTTAAACAACCTAATTTGGTATCTCATTACAAATGCTATTAACCTATTTATATAATAATAATTGTTTATTTGACTTATTAGTGAAGTTACAAGTATTTTAAAAACATCAATAAAAAATAAGTAATAGGTACCTATGTTATGATAAAATGTGAAAAATTGCATAACTATAATAGAGAATCGTGCTTGAAAAATTAATTGCAATAATTGCGGTTTTCATTTTGACCTTACTCCTAAAAATAAGTTGTCATCTACAATTCCTCCCATTCAGTTTAAGTAAATCCAGCTCTTAATAATAATAATAATATAATAAACAGTTTATTTGCAGTCATAATATACAACATAATATACAAAAAATTACAACATACACAAGAAAAAAAATATATGCAAAAAGGGTTAGAAGGCAGTAAAACTGATATGTGTATCCTAACCCAGAAAATGAAATATAATTATTTATGACCCAAAAAGACAGATTATATATATATATATATATATATATATATATAAATACCATCTGGACAACACAATTATAAAATAGATAATAAACACCAAAAACAAAATTATCAAACAATATATATACCAAATTCAATAGACTTTTTCGTAGTACTAATCGAAACGTCGAAGGCTTATAAGTCTTATAATTATGCGGAATTCCGTTATACGTGCAATAAATGTTGTAAGTAAATGAGCGCTCGAACAACAATGTACGGTGAGGAGGTGGCGATAAAAGTCCTCTAAACCTGAGGTTGAGGTTATGCACGTCAGATCTAAAGCCAATTTTCCGATATAAATTTGGAGAATGTTCGTGAAGTATCAATGAATGATAAAAACAGGCAGCATGATGAAATCTTCTGTCTTTCATTGGCAGCCATTTTGCGCAGATCAATTTGTGACTTATTGGATCATACTTCCTAATACCGTATATGTATCTCAAGCAAGACTTTTGCACCCTTTGAATACGATCCTTATCAGACTGAAGTAAACAAGGGCCGTAGACAATATCACAGTAATTAAAGCTACTTAAAACAAGTGCATCTGTGAGTTTGATTTTCAAATGCTTAGTGAGACTATGTCTGTGTGGGTACAGCATTTTCATTACAATAACCATCAGATATTTTACACAAAAGTAAATTTTTATCTTTAAGTATTTATTTATTTAATCATGGACAAAGTTCATACGTTGGTAAATTAATAGAAGAAGAGAAGTGTGGATTAATTTCAACAAACAAAATCTTTTGAAATCTCTAATAAAAATAAACCATCATAACTATTTTAGGCTATTGCTTAAGAATCTTTTAGAACTATTAGCATAGATTTTTAGCGTAATTACAATTTAATACATGCATGGTAATCTTAGTATGTTTAGTTAAAATTAGTAAAACTATTGTCAAATTTTAAAAGCCAAAACAAGTACCATACTAATGAATTATGATTGATTATATATTATTCGTCTATATAATGTTGGCCACATATTTAAGTGGTATAGAAGTTACAGATAATCCGTGCTTTTAAAGCTTTATATTACTTATATCTATGAAACTATTAATTATTGATGCCTAAGTACATTACGTTACATTTATGTGTGACCTTGGATTAAAATGTTCCTATAATGGTATGGGAAAGAGATTCGAGATCCTTAAAATATTTTTAATAATAGACAATGATGGGTTATGGGTATTATCAAAAATATTTGACACCGAAGGTTATTTCCAAAATGCTTTTAAATCTTTATGTTTAACTAGTTGCTAGCAAAAAAAATAAATAAAATTAGATAATGATTATTACAAGTAAATGAAGTACTCAATCACAACTGTCTATTCCTCAATATACTTCCATGTATTCAAATACAAAAGTCACGTCATTGAAGCTTATTGTAAAGCTCTTATTTTATATAAAGATTAAATGAATATTCACATACAAATCAAATATTTCTCACATTTTGATGTTATTATTCGTTTTATTATTCAAAACAAATTCGATATAAACTTGTCAAGCTTTATTTTTTCTGAATACATCAGATATTAATGATTATTAAGTGTACAAAAATGTTCAGTGCCCCTCTGGAAATTGATGGTCCTTGTTATTTATAAATTCCATGTCTTTAAACGGTTGTTTTTTGGTGTTGTGTTAAATATGGTGGTATACCTACATCGTTAACCTTATCTGACAAGAAAAATAAGTGAAATAATGCAAAATGAATGCACATATCCCAGCCGTTCCGGAATATCTTCGATTTCAGTAATGTTGAAATCCTTGACATCAAAGAGCAACCCTATTAATTTCTAAAGACGAACTCAGAATTTAAGCAAAATTTACATAATTATTAATTTAAAATTTAATCATTTAAATGTTTTTGTTCATTTTACTATATAACATCTTCAAATTTTTGTTATTATAGGTACTCATTATAATTAAATGAAGGGCAAACCAATCTTTCATCCGTCCAAATATTTCCAGTGATATCAAATATGTCGACTAAAACGATAAGTCCAAGGTACTGATCCTTGAGACTCACAACTCAGAACTGGTAAAGTCTTCTATAATACCCCATTTCCTTGGACAGGAAAGCTGCGCCCTTAATTTCGAATCTAGATCACCCTGAACACCATAGTGTTTCAGTTTTAGCAACATTCGCCCAAACTACATCTTATCAAAAGTCACAATATATCATGACGGAAGTTTTGACCAAAATTGCGTGCTAATGAGAGTAAAAATTATATAAATTTAAAGTAGAAGTCCATTGTACCGAGGAGTAAATATTTATATTTTTTCATATTGTCATTAATCAAATTTTCATATCACAATACATGTTTCGGGATATCAGTATTTTATTATTTTTTACGTGTAATTGTCTGATGATTATTAAAGGATTTAATTGGGCTGATCATTAAAATTTTTTAGATTTTAATGGATCAGGGTTTGTTCGAAGAGGTAAGGTATACAATATATTAATTAAAACAAATGCATTGAATAACATATAAATATTTTATTTTTAAAATTCAACACATTTTTAGATTAGCCCCATAATTCGAGTTTATGATTCTGCAGCAATCCCATTGACCAAAATCCAAATCAAGACATCTCAAAATAATCGTCCAACAATTATCAAATTAAATTCAACAGATACCTACTTTTCTGTATGAGCCATTCTTAGTCTAGATAGCTATCATTAACATATTAATTAGAAAAACACAATATACAGCTAAAAACAATAATAAGAACACAAAAGTAATTGTTACTTTTCTACACCACAAATTAACTCACCTTTCTTTATTGTTGATTTCCTCATCTCTATGAGGTATCATCCTTTAGCACAATTTCACTTTCTCTATAGGTACCAGCTATAAAATGTACATGTCGGTATTTTCAATTAGATAAATAAATTGTATAGATCGTACAGTAAACATTCTATCAACGTATTCGAACGGACAATTCACTATTTTCAAGTTCAGCGTCAAGGTCAATGAACAACAATCACGATTTATTTGATATTAAGCCGTGGATGTACTAGACATTGTATAGCATTCATTGACTACTTTAATAATTTGTCATTATCTTTAGGAGCCACTCAACAAACTAACTGAATGAAATAATGCGATGACTAATAAATTATTAAGCTTTATTTGGAACTCTGCCCCTTTCCATTACCAAGCCAAGCTTCAAATATAAGCTTGAGCTTGTCATTGTCATTTTTTCGACACAAATTATGCTTTAGGATTTCACTGTCGTTAACTAAATCCTCAAGATTAACTTATATCAACATTTTTTATTAAAGATGGTGCCTATATCTTAGCTGAACCACGTTTTTGTTTAATTCAAGCATCAGCTCTTTAACTATCGTCCTATTGCCTTAATTTCAAACTTTGGAAAATGTTTTGAAATAATAACTCATGAAAAACTCCTATCCCATGTTACAAGGAGACTGAAATCCTTTAATAGAGGTCACTTCTGGTGTCGCTCAGGGTTCTGTTTTGGGGCCTGTGCTGTTTAATATTTTTATTAATGGTCTCTAATTTGAAATGTCGATGCTTACTATATGCTGATGACATGAAGTTATTGTATTTCAGTGTTACGTCACAGTGTAATTGCATTGCTTTATATGATAAGCCTAACGATGAGAAATTTACAAAGATCTCATTTTAAATTAGCTGTTAGGGTAAGTACCTATTTAGAATTTTTTCTAATTTGATCTGGAAATAGTAGTTCATATATTATTAGACTTTACATCTTTATGATATTTTCATCAAGAATAGAAATAAGTCTTTAGTAAATATTGTGTACACTATTCTGTACCCTACTTTAAATTAAATTTCTTTGAGAATTGGATTGTTCAATTATTAAAGTACCTACACAATAAAAAAGTAAAAGGTTTGTTATATATTCAAATTTCTTAAATATAATGTGAGAATGCCTTGTGAATTTTGACTGATACTTTTACTAAATTAGATCAATAGAAAAGTGACAAGCCAACACCTCGGCCAATGTTTCTGTTAAAACTCACGAGCAACCCGACTAAAATGCGTCTTATAAACAATGAATTTCCGGACGTAGGAAAACAGCAAGAATCTCGATATAATTGCTACTCTTAGCAAGCAAACTTTTTTCAAAGAATGCCTCTGATGACGAGAGTCGAGACTCTTTATATATAAGAATTTTTAGATTTTTTTTAATTATATTTTATTCCATACGAATCAAAAGCTCTTTTATATGATAATTTTATAAAATATATAAGAAAACTAGAGATTAAAATAGATAATATAATATCCAAAGCCTTTATCTGTCATTTGTTCGTTCGTTTGCCACATTGGATAGTTTAGATATATTACTAGGGTCTTATTATAAAATAATATGCCCAATAAATTACAAGTTCGACACATTTACAGAAACATAACGAAAATTCTTAAATAATAAGAAAAATATATTTAAAGGCGTGGTCGTCCAGACATGTTATTAATAATAAATTTCCCCTAAATCGTTACGCCGCCTCCAATTTAAGGGGTAACTACAATAATGGCATAGGAGTGGGATGAAAAGAAATAGAGAATAGAACAGAATGAGCTGGATACTGGAAAAATCTATAAAATTTCTATTTGCATAAATATATGATACATATTCTAGCTACTGTTTTGGAGCTATAAGTTTTTATTGTTTTTAAAGATGGGTGAATTATATAGGTACCTACATAACATTTTTCTCACAGAGGAAGCGAGACTTTGGTCTTTACGTAAGGCTTAAAATAGAATTAACGACTATATACAAAGCAATAAAATATACGATTTTAAGCAACATTTTGATTAAAACTATGTTCAATTATTACGTTTCGTATACGTATCTTTATTTTTGTATATAGCGTGATCTCAATTCGAGTCGTAAAGGGCTTAAATTTGGCAAAGTTACTCTGTTGACAGTAGGCCTATTTCTACTAAATAAAAAAAAAACAGTGTGTTGTATTTAAAAAACAAAACTTTGATATGTATCTCTTTCTTGAGCTGCAATGTTTTCCCAGAACTTATGTGACATTCTATATAGCGTAGTAAAAAATATTTCATTTAGACAGCGATATCCGTAAAATTAAAATAATTCGTGACTTATAACAATTTACTGTAGTACATTAAAACTAAAACTTACTTAAAAGCGACAATATTCTTAAGAAATTAAATGGCAATAAATTAGAATCATGATTATACTGAGTGTTACAACTTTAAGACATTTAAATATATCTGTCAATTCAAACTTTGCCTTAAAATATTTTGTATAATATCCATTTAGGAAGTCAAAAAAGTTTCTATTATTTTCTGTTACTTGATTTCGTCTGTGTCAGTCAGAGTTAACATGCACGAAAAAAAATACACAGTAATCCCCTTTCGTTTTAAAATATTCATGGGAAACGGCGCGGCAGGTCGCTTTATCGACCCATATTTTGCCATCCATACATACAAAGTGTAAGAATGACGTTGCATAGGTAGGGCTATTTCCAGAGCCCCTTTCTATACCTTATATTCTATTCCCTAACATGTTATGTATATAATGCCATATACCTAGATGGTTTGTGATTCAAAGCACGTTATTACATGCATTTAAAGACCTTTCTGGATAAACGCCTCATTGCCTTAGTATATAATAGTTCAAAATAAAATGCCAAAACATAAATCTAACAAACTAGTAACAATAATAAATGGACCTAAAGCATAATGGTACATTTATTTATCCATTCTAAAATACATTAAAAATCTTCTTCTTACGTCAATAACATTCGAATCATCCCCACAGAATACCATTTTTGCTTGGTAGATCATGAAACGGCGGAACATGTATTGAATTCCTGACCAACTGTATCTAGGATAATCTTTATAACATTTGGCGAAAGAGCCCTCCAAACAGAGAGATTCTTAAATCTTCTGAAGAAATTGTAACTAATTTCTTTCAAAACACAACAAAGTCGCGCCAAACGAGACGATGCCGATGATCCAAAGCTTTTAAAACTTACAAAGTAGTCCTAATAGAACATTCAAGATTCAAGAAAATGGCGATTTCGATCAAAATCCACCGAATGTTACTGAAATTTGTCCTTATGTTTGTATATAATTACTTTAACGACGAGGAGTTGCTAGTTTCACTTCGATTTTTGTATTGAGAGCAGTATTAACGTTTTCTGGGGAGTCCTATCTATTTTTGAATTACTGAAGCTCCGTAGAACCTTTTTGGCGTTGTTTATTGTTTCTATAAGCATAATTGGTACATATTCGCATAACCACTAAAATCTTAAATAATGAACTAATTATAATAAAATAATAAAATTACGTACTACATCTAAATTTTTCTTAGAATATTAGGATAATTTGCAGTCATCACTTGAACCTCAATCAGTGTACACCTTGACATATTGCATTGTTTTTTGTAACGAAAATATTAATTGATTTTAGAAAGATCACGATTCGTCCATTAAACAATATTGTTTATACCTAAAAATAAAAACTTTACTAAATTGATAATGATACTCAACTTAATTATCTCAAATTATTATTTAATAGCCATGTAGGTATCTGTGATTTTTTATGGTATAAGGAACGTTAAAATTTAACAATACCATGTTTAGTAAATTACTATGGAGGATGCTAAAGATTCTAAGATCACAGCTTTCGAAAATAGTATTGCCATAGTATTTTGTAATACAAAACGACTTCTACCTATAATTCTAATAAAACTTTAACATTACTTAGTTAACATGACTATTGCATTAAATATTTCAAGATACAATATATCACACAATCGATTTCATGATCTTCTTTTTAATTTTCATTATATTATTGCACTTGATTTATTCAAGTATACTCTGCGTGCATTTTTAAGAATTTAAATCCGATTGCCATGCATTTTCTGCAATAATTTCTAAATAAACGATTATAGCAATCTTTACAAACTGCATAAATCACAACATTGTTGAAGCGTAACAAGATGTGCAAGATTTTATTAGTGTCACTAAATAAATATTTCTAATTGTACCGGGCGATACAACCCTAGTTTGTAGAAAAAAGTGTCTTCAATCTTGTTTTGTCTCAAAGCGTTAGTTTTGATATTTTTATAGGTGTTCATTGCTGTAATTGTTGCAGTAAACAATATTCATAATAACCCTAACCCAATGAAAAAACAGGGTGAAAAACAGTCAATGTTATTAATTTTTAGCAAATATTTCTTCCCAAAAATAAAATACGACGACGCAACGGTAAAAAGCTTTACCTTCTCGTGGAAATAATCAAACGTTTTCGACTCGCAGGTCAAGTATTATTTTACGGTTTTATAAAATAAATAACCATTTTCTAAATAAATAAATAAAAAGCACAATATAAGCCTCATAGCCTCTGTAATGTAAACGCCTTAAATCATTCCATCTCTTGGTAGTAATCGGTTAAATTGACCATGTAATCTATCAAGCCTTATCGATGTTCATTTGTATGCAGGGGATGTTATAGCGTTGCGGTATATATTTTTTTTTCAGCGTCTCTATTACCCATAATAAATACATACTGAAAGAGAGAGTCTGATAAATTTACGACAGCATTAGTATAGCGAAAATTCAAGAAACATTTTGTTTTTTAGTTCATAAATCTGGCTAATTTTTGATGAATCTGAACACTGTTGTTGTTAATATGTCATTATTTAACAAAATGTTGGTACAAACTTTACATGAATAATTGTTGGACCCAACTGGAAGTACTCCATAATAAGTTGCATTGCTGTCATTTACTTCAGATACTATCCGGTTTATATAAAATCTGCTCTTGTAGAAATAAAGTCACCTAATTTTTAGAGAACATAATTCACAGGAAACTAATATAGACAGCTCTAAGCCTACTGAACTTGACATAATCCTTATATTCATCCAAATTCTAGAGAAAGCTCTATCTTTATAGTGTGCGACATATCCATCTTCAAGAAGCTTTAAGTTGAATAAACTAAATGTTATTATGTAAAATAATAGACTTATATTCATGTACTTCTATGACAATATATTACACAATATCCTACAACTCCCAACCAACATTTTCCCTATCAAACATTCAACTATTGAAGCACGCATTAATTATGCAAACTGCAACATTACCATGGCCTCCAAAATAACAAAATAATCCCCATACCTATAATATTATTCACCCTTTCTCCCAATTAAAATTTACAGAACTTTACTCACCGCACACAACCTCTTCATGCAAACTTGCTTTAATTATTCTATACGAGGGTTCAATAAAATCTTGATTCTCCTTCCATGCTTTGATAGAAGTTCTATATTTTGTGAAATTTTATATCTGTTGTTTGTTTAAAGTGTATTTCTAGATCTGTGAAAGTTTGCAAAGACTTTTGTGAACACAAAAGTCATAAGAATGCAAATACAAATGTATAATGAATATAGGAGCTTTTAGAGTTTGGTTGAAGTTTGTAGAGTTGTTTTACGTAGCCATTTTTCAATTTTCGGTTTACCTTCATTGTCACAACTTTTCAGTTGTAATTTACACTCTTACTCGTGAGATTTTACATTTCATGTGATTGTACTGGGTTATGAATTAACTTGTAGAAAATAATCTTTTCGTGAACTTTGCAAAATACTTTTATTTACAAATACACTGCAGCGGAACTCTGTAAGCGATATAGCGAAAACTTTCTTTATGCTATTTTGTACTCTGTAACGACAATCCGCGAAATACAAATGATGATGAAGAGCCGATTGTCGATACAGAGTACAAAATAGTATAAAGAAAGTGATCGCTATATCGCTTACAGAGTTCAGCTGCAGTGTATTTGTAAATAAAAGTATTTTGGAAAGTTCACGAGGAGTTTATTTTCTACAAGTTATATCATAAACCGGTACAATTACATGAAATGTAAAATCTCACCAGTAATAAGTATAAAAATTACAACTGAAAAATTGTGACAATGAAAGTAAACCGTAAGTAAAACCATTTACTGTCAAAAAAAAATGTTAACAAAAATTCATTATTATTATATTTATTATTATTGTTACTTTAGTGATGATTTAAATAACATTAACTAGTGTATAGCCCTTTTCGCTCTGTTAGGTGAGACCTGATGGTCCCGTAGTTGTTTGATTTCAATAGATTAACAAACTATCGGAAGTTGATAACAACTTTCTTATTTGAAATTGATTGTCCTGTATATAATTATATTTTTCGGAATTTTTTTGTCTTAACATTTTCTTATACCTATCTTCTGTTTTTGAATAATTTATTTTGGTTTTTTTTTTGGCCCAAACCAAAGGTCTCAAGGGCCCCTGGAGCGTTCGACGGATGTATATGCATTCCCATAAGGGCGGGAATTTCAGCAATATTACTAAATTAATCGGTAAGTCCAGCCCCAGGATTTTTGTAACTAGCCCTGAGTGCCAAAACCCTGTCGAAAGCCTTTTCCACATCCAGTAAAAGTAGCATGGTACATTGTTTTCTGTTGAATGGCAGCCTGGCCCCAGGTACCATCTCAGCCACTAAGAGTGCTGTGCTGTGACCAGGTTTGGCCCAATCCAGTCCTCTTTCGTCACCTGAATCCTTGAAATGTTGATGGTAGTTGAAGAATATATTGACAGATTGACCCAGATGGTTACAGGGTTGTCGCAAACTTCTCTAGTGGGATCTACTACGAAAAATAAGCATACGTCAATTTGCTCTCATCAGGATCATGTTTATTTCATTCCACTTTAACTAGAGTATCCATGACTTTGAGTCAGATTAATACCTGAACCAGTCTATATTATGAATGCTTGTAGAGGATCATGGTGGCCTCTATAATATTATCACTAAATATATTAAGCTTATTCGCACGTCATAGTCCTGCTCTTTGAGGGTCATATAATATATCATATTGTGTAGCTTTTAGCCCTCGTATATAGGGCATCAACTTGACCTCGCTACCGTTCTGTTTGTACGTCACCCCCTGACATTTCTAGCGGATTGTTCTTCTACACTCCTATAGGGTAAAATCTTGTGTCTAAGTATGCTTTTGTATTTTAATAACTCATACACTTACGGGCCGTGAAGATCAAGAAGGGCAAGTGGATTTGCCGATGAATAATTCTTTTGTTTTTTTTTTCAATTTATGTATAAATAAATCCATAAAAATAAATCAATAAAATCACTCTTGTTCAATTGTTGTAATAATTATCTTTGACACACACAGATGTTTTTGTCAAATGGTAAGTTTTTTACCTTATGAACTTATGTACAAATTTGTTGTCCATTTTACGTTTTGTTTCTCTTATGCGTTCGTTTTTATCTCTATTGTAGGACTGATGATGGTTTGTTAAGCCGAAACTAGTTTCCTTTTGCATAATTAAATTAAAGATTTTGTGGAGTTGACTTCGAAAGTTTTTGTTTGTTTTCTTTTATATGAAACTGACACTCCACTTTAATGATGGATAATTTATTTCGTTTTAATTAGTCCGAAAGGATTAATTGTGATTGATTAACATTCAGAATTTTAAATAGTGGCAAAATACCCAAATATAATGTGCTTTAATTATAATGGTGTTAAAACATTAATTAATTTTACCTTCAGCGGATGTGTGTGGTAATTCAGCAATGTAAGTTTTTGATTTATTGAATATCTTCTTATACAACTAAAATTGTACAAATGTATATGTTTTCTTTTCATTTTTAAGTAATTTCTTAAACAGCTAAAATTATCCAGATTTATATATTTTTTTAATAAGATACGTGAACTATTGCAGTTCGGTTTTACAGTTGATTTTTTAATTTTTGAGGAGTTTGACTAAACTTAAGTTTGTATATACATCTTTGATTTTTCGACAATCTATATAGTAAATTCATTGGGGTTTCTTACTACTACTCTATCAAAACAAGTAGAGCTCAACTTTTCCATGCATTATTCTTTTACCACGAAGTTACCAAACCTACGACCTAATGACCAGCTGCCGGCGCTCTAGTGTTTGGTCACTTTATTCGCAACTACATTTGATCTAAATAAAATCGCGTTACTACTGGATATACAGTTCACGTAATCAACAATTACCTACCCCAGGTGCGTGCGACGACATGACAAATCTTAAGTATTATTAGTGGAAGAAAAACCAAAGAAATAATTTTAAAAGAAAAAATTCTTCAATTTACATTAGGAAAACCAAACACACTCTGATATCAAAGAAACATTCATACTTAACACTATTGAGTTCTGTTCCGCTTTTTTCGCATACTAAGTTGTGAAAAGTGTAAACAGAACTCAACACAGCTAAGTATGAATATTTCTTTGATATCAGAGTGTGTTTGGATTTCCTAATATAAATTGAAGCATTGAAGTCTTTGGATAGGTACTGATTTATTTTTTTCATTCTCTTTTTCACTAGTTTTTTATTATTTTTTGTTAAACTGGGAACATGATGGGAATACGTTTCCCGAAACATGTACGGTTTTGACAGTTTTGTATTATATTGCTTATAGAAGATTATATTGTGGAGTAGACGCCTTTCATTTCAATATCTTCAATATTATTTCTAATTTTAATTTAATAAATGGAATGTGAATAATATTTATCTTATTCTATCCCAATAACCGAAAACAACCACATGTTATTTCAATTTTGCCATGCCATAATCCTTTTACACAATATTAAATTTGAAAACCAACAATAATCCTAATCTTATTAATGAAAAACTTGGAACTTGGTGCCCCTACAACCCCTTAAAGTAAAACACTCAATGCCGCCAATGCCACCCCCATATAGCAAAATCATACTCATAAAAAATTTATACCACCTCCTCTAGGCATCATAGCCAGTGGATTCCACCAATAGAGCTATGGTGCTGGTGACGTCACAGCTGGCAGAACACCGCCCCCAGGGCAATTGCGGTCTACGCCGTCTCGCAGCCGTCTCCGGCCGATCGAAGATACAGCGCCGCGCTACCGCTGGTCACAAGACCTCAAACGATTGCCGAGTGCCGAATGTGTCTGCGTAAATAAATACACACTTTTATTTTTGAGTGTGTGTGGGGAGCGGTTTTGAGGACACAGTGTTTTAATTTTTTTTTTAAACGTGACAAATAATTTTGGGTAAACAAAGTTTGTTAGTGTTGTGTGCATTTTTTGAAGTTTCAGTAAAATTGTGCTATCATTACTATTATTAGTTCAGGTCCGGACTAGGATTGTCAACTGTCAATTTTGAGGTTAGTTTATTTTTCACATACATTTATAATTATAATTTGGAACTTGAAATAGTATTCAGTGGCTTAAGGTTTTCCTTTGAGATAAAATTTAAAACTGGTTAAAAGTAACAAGCCAGAAGGACTCAACCCTGTCGAATAAGGAATCTCAGAAGCAAGAGGAGTTTGGCCAATGTTTATAAACAGTGATGAGTGACATCTCGGATTGTTGTGATGTAACACTCAATCGCCAGCTATCGAGGAGGCAAATTAGCATCCTTTTGACTTGCTCATTCTTAATTTCTTGACTTTGAAGAAACTCGGAACCACCGAAATGTATGCCATCCGTTTAAAAAAAATTCTTGGAGTTTGGAATAGATTTTATTCATCACAAATCATGATCGTCAGTCAATTCAAGGCCTTGCTCTGAATGGTTCATCTTTCATTGCCTCCATTGCTCCGAAAATGACTTAGTCCATCCAGAAACGCCGGGTTATTTATCAAACATTTTGCCATACTGCGAAGTTTGATAACACATTACCTTTCAGGAAAATAGTTGCTACGGACAGCCAAATGATCCTCACGAACTCAATCTTGTACTGAAGGTGTCTCATATATACCTTGCGCGAAGTTCCTTTTTTGCAGTGTTGCCGTATCAAACGCTAAATTACCAATCACTTCAGTATGTACCTCGTATTACTCAACGAGCTCATATTATGTAGTTCCCGTGCTGTTTTCAACCATTTTTTGAGTTCTGAATTACAATTACTGCAAATTGAACACTGTGCAATGATTTTGAATTTTGAATTTGAGGGCATTTTTAGCGAATTGCTAAGAGGTCTTTTCTTTTTATTACAGTGAAATACGCTCGAGTCTTAAACATTGACAGGATCTGGCCAAACCATACGTTAGAAAACGCGAGTGTTTTGTTTTTGTCAATTGTGCTAAACATATACGGTTTCGTCTTGCTGTCAACGTGGAGTCGTTGCGACAAACGGGCCCCACGGCCTCTTTTAGCTCGTTCGGTGGTCGTGTGACGAATTTTAAAGGATTCCTCGCTACAAGAATAGGATCAGCATTACCTGACACAGGTAAGTCCTTTTGCAATGATTTTTAAAGCAGAATTGGGTATTTTATTTAATTATATCGATTGATACACAGTTATGTGGCTGTCACGTAATTGAAATTGTCAGTAACAATAGCGTGATCGTCAATTCATCATTTTCCTGGATTCATATAGAAAGTATATTAGTCTTTAATGATTGTTTTGATAGAGAAATATGTTATAGTTTTTTTAAGCATTTAAACAAATTAACAGGGACCTGGTCGGTCTCAACCACAAAAAATCTCCTGAATTAATAGAATTTTTACAATTATTTTATGGTCCCAGAAGGTTGCCTGCAAAAGACTGTTCTAACAGATCTGACCTAAGTAATGAGTTTGTAGCATAGAAATTCGACCCTAGACCGACCCGAACAGTGTACTTAGGATGACAAGAATGAGATCAACTTAATTTTTTTTTAACAGACTACTGTCTATCGCAATTGACATATTGCATCGCGATACAAACAGTTTTTTTTTGGAAATCTTATGCCTTTAGAATCGCTTTTTGAGAAAAGAAAAGTTTCACATCCAGCATAAAAAATTATATAAGGTTGCCAAGAAGGACTACAAAAAAAAAGTTTAAAGATTTAATTTGATATTTTCAAACCGAACCCTAAGGAAGTAATTTTGACATCTGTCGATTTGCCAAAATTTAACTTACGCTGGATAGAGACCAGTAAAATTGATGGCATTAAGAGAGTCTTCGCATTATGTGTTAGATCACACTCACTGAAAACCCTGAAAACAGCAATTAAAGGAAATTGGAACTTGAGATTCTTCAATATTCAGCGGATGCTGGTTACAGAATTTTTCTGTTCAAAAGAAATATTATCAAAATATAAAACATGTCTGTCATCATCAGCGCCAGTGGGATCACTTCCAGCAATTAGTTCTATTAAAATCAAATAGAAAAAACTGCCTTGAGAAGTATAATTTCAAATACTTTAAAGATTAAAAATAATCTGATGACTTAATTCTTCTTTCATTTACATGGTAATTATTAAAAATATTTTAAGTACATTTTTGATTAAAATATTGAATGATACATACAAATTATTTGATGTAATTTACTTGAAATAATTTTAATTTTTGTATAAATATTGAGCTGTCACTAGAACCAGAGTTGTGTCGCCCCAAAACTCTCCCGACATGATATTATATAAATATATATAATATATATAATCGAAATATATGACCTCCATAACGAAAAAGAATTTTAATAATAATAATTATTATTATAATTCTATTATTTTTATTATTTCAACTAAACCAACCTACCAAACTTATAACTTTTATTCAAAAATTAAAAATAACAAAAAAGTTTGCCAGAGCTGAGAATCGAACCCAGGACCTTCCGCATGCAAAGCATACAATCTTCCAACAACCCCAAAAACCCTTATAAAATTAGTTTATAACAATCCGTCTTATCTCAAATTTTTTGAGCGCGTTCACTATACTTTCCCTGAGAGGGAAAGTCTCAAGTTTCAAATCATTTTGCTTAGTAATGGATTTTTGTTCAAGTAAATTACATCACATAATTTGTATGTATAATTAAATATTTGAATTAAAAATGTACTTAAAATATCATAACAACATATTACTTTCGCGCACAGGGAAAGTATTTTGAACGAAATAAAAAAATGAGATAAAGACGGATATAACCATTTTTAAGTTCCTTGAGATGGTTAAGACCATTTCTTCTGGTGTATAAGTTTGGGGGAGTCCTAGGATGAACTCATTAGCTTTTGGTAGAAATTGCATTAGCCCTGTGATAGGGGTGGGCCCAACCGCCAAATTTTCTACTAGCAGTAAGGCTCGATCATCTTAAATCATTTTTTATCTGCGTTACAGCGATAGCTTAATTTTTTATACCTATTTGCCTCCATAATTCTCGAGAAAATAGCGTTTTAAAATTTTTTGATAAAGGGTTTTTGGCGTCATTGATAGAGCGTGCGCTTGGCATGCGGAAGGTCCTGGGTTCGATTCCGAGCTCTGACACTATTTTTTGTTTCAAATTTTTGAATAAAGAAATTAATTTCTTAAGTTAGTTTATTGGAAATAATGAAAATAATACAATTATAATAATTAATAAAATTCTGTTTCATTACGCAGGTCAAATATTTTTGATTATATTATATCTTGTCGTGAAAGTTTTAGAAGTTAAGTTATACTCCTCAGGGCAGTTTTTTCTTCACTACTTATCTGTAGATTTATTTATTTTGGCAAAATATCAAACAATAAAAAGCTCTGCATCTGAGCTCGAGCAGGCCGCGGAGGAGAGTATCCAGTAATCTTTAGGTGTATGGAGACCTATTCGTGCCTTGAAGGCTAGGTCTCCATACAACCAAAGATTACTGGATACTCTCCTGCGCGCCCTGCTCGAAATGCTGTGATCTACGATACCAAAGGCGGTACATGCAATTAATAACAAATACCGACCGGCTCAACAACAAAACTTTGCCGTCCACACAAGCACTTGACATCAGTTAACATACGGGGTGTGAAATCGGTTTAGAGTTTGCACCACTATACGAGGTTAATTCATATCGGATGATAACCTACTATAACCACATGCAATGATTTAAAATTAGATTAATAAAGATCCAAATTTTAATAAAAACAAATTTTAAGTTACTTAATAACAATATTTTTTCAAACCCAGCAATATTATTGAATGATCAATTAAAACAGCATGAAATTACAACTTTAATCTAACTAGGTACATATAAGATTTTAGGTAAAGTTAAGCGGTCTTTATGGGTAGAGTATTAACAGATACACTTCATTCGTATTTATTCAAATTAGGTATACTACTAAAAGATCATCGCTGATTGCGCCAGCAGATATTGACACCCAACACATAACTGAACTCCACAAGTTAGTGGAGGGTACAGGGCTGCTGGATTGGGTGACATAATATACGGGGATTTTTCACAATAAGCCCATGAGGCTGCAGTGAAACAGGGGGCTTAAGTCGTACGGACCCTTTCAAAAAAAAAAAAAAAGATCATACACACTTTTTGGAATTTAGTGCTTTAATTTTGACTCGAAATTTAGTATAGGTAGCGGTTTAAGGTATTAAAAAAATACAGGATAATTGTCTTTTGTAGTTTTAATGTTGTGTTCACTAAATCTACCTTTTAACAAGTGGTTCAAAATATTTAATTTAGCAAAATTTCCATTATTAAGAATGTTACTGCAAACTGATAAAATGTCAAAAATCCGATTCGCTAAATAATGTAAATATAAGACAAATTGTTTACCTCTAACATTACTTCCTGAAGGAATTAACAATGAAGCAGTCGCAAAAGCATAAATGCCATTTTTTGCTGCTGAAAAATGAAAACTGCAGACTTTTATACGGTTGCGACTCTGATCTGTAGTTAAGTCTGCATATTTGTGAGTCTGCTAAAAGCATTATTATTATTTTACATAATTTTTAAACTCAAATTGTCGAAAAGAAACAATTTTATGTTTTAAGAGCGTCTATTTGTAAATTATTAAACTAAAGCTGTAATGTAACTTTTTTTAACTTTCAAAAGTAGGCTATTCTTGAGTGGAGTTATAACATGTAGACACTCAAAAGTAGTCTTGTTGCGTGAACAGACTCCAAGCATTTAAACTGATAAATAATTAACAATATTATATGTATGTATCATAAGTATATTATTTAGTTTAAGTAGGTATATCTTAATACATAATTTATGGTCTTTGCAAATATTGCTCATGAGGGTGTGAGGGGGATTAGCGCAGTGCCTCCTCCTCCTCGATTATCCTACATTATAAAATATTCGTTATTATTCACAACAATAGAAAGACTAACTCTGTGTTCTTTCACAGGTTTGAATCAGAGATGGCACTGCGTTATACCCTCAACACAAACCACACCCCAGATCAAAAAAACCAACGAAACGAATGCTACTACGTATTAAAGATGTTTTAAAACTAAAAATTCACGACTAATATATAAGTAAGAAGTGTATAACTCAAGATGACGTCATCAATACCATTCCAATTCAGCGAAATCCGCGAGATCGTGTGGGCGAAATTGCAGGAACCTCGATCGCAACGGAAACTTGTGCTCGTGATCGTATCGATAGCTCTGCTGCTAGATAATATGTTATATATGGTAATTGTGCCGATTATACCGGATTATCTGCGAATGATCGGTGCGTACCAAGATGATCGTGTACAGACGCAATCGTTTCCGGGAAACGACACCGCGATACCGGTACATCACGACCACCATGGACAGGACTCGGCTACCGGCATCCTCTTCGCGTCCAAAGCCATCGTCCAACTCATGGTCAACCCGTTCTCGGGCGCGGCGATCGACCGAATCGGTTACGATATACCGATGATGATCGGACTGTCCATAATGTTCATGTCAACGGCGCTGTTCGCATGCGGTCGCAGTTACGGTCTCCTGTTCTTCGCCAGAAGTCTACAGGTATGCAAAAAAAAAGAAATTTGTTGTCACATTTAATATAAACACGCATTATATTAGGGCGTCGGTTCAGCGTTCGCAGACACAGCAGGACTGGCAATGATAGCCGACCGATTCACGGAAGAAAACGAACGTTCGAAAGCTTTGGGCATCGCACTAGCTTTCATCAGTTTCGGGTGTCTAGTGGCGCCCCCATTCGGAGGCGCACTCTTCCAATTCGCAGGCAAAGAGGTCCCGTTCCTAGTGCTGGCGTTCGTCTGCTTAATCGACGGGTTCATGCTTTTGCTGGTAAGTCACTGAACAATAATCTTTGAGGTAAGAGTCGCTCGTTACATAATGTAACAAGACTTTAAGTTATGTTGGAAATTTGCTTCACACTACCATGATTTCACCAGACGGGCCGTTTCGGTGATCCACAACTCATCAAGTGGTGGTCGGCAAGCAATGTGATTCAAATTTCCAACATTTACAAAGAGTTCAAGTACTAGCACGAGATACCGAATGATAACAAGATATATGTGGCGACATCTAGTGTGAGCCGGCAATTTGCCAGCAATAATAACAGATTGATTAGAGAAACTTCAACTCTTATACGATGTGTTGAAGAAAATGTAGGCCCGGTATAGAGCATCTTTATATTTAATTATTCATTGAAAATTGTTTTCGTTTCTTGATCTCAAAGTTGTTTAATAAATTACTTGATAATATATTTTATTTATTAATAAATCCAACGTTTCAAATTCGAATAATTCATAAACGGTTAAATTTAGGTATATGAATTATGATTGGAATTTTATGAGGAATTGAAAAATAAAATTATATATGAGGTGATCTATTCAGAAAAAATAAGCTTTTCTTTCGATTCTTTTAGAATTTTGTAAAGAAGTTCACTTTATCGTTGGAGTACAGTGGGTCAATAACAAAGCAAACAGTAACGTAAACTTATATATATTTCATCAAAATCACCTCACGTCCACTAAACTCAATTTGACTTAACTTCAACTTCAACCTAATTTCAAAACTATGGATTAAAGCTCTAGAGACTGTTTTTAGTGAAACTTTGACTGCGACTGAAAATAAAACTTACAATTCTGTAACTATGCTCGTATTCCTTCACCAAGATCTAAAAGACAGTCAGTTCTAAATTACTATCTTGAGGTTCTCGTTTCATTCAGGTTGTAGAACGAAATCAAAAATAATTAAAATTTATATTTAAAATATCTCATAGCCAAACAGCTATCTCCAATTACTGTCTTATTACAGGTGATGAAACCTTTAAAACAACAATTGAAAGACGCCCAAGTTTCGAAACCACCTTCAGTGCCCATATGGCGACTATTCATGGACCCATATATAGCCGTATGCTCCGGCGCTCTAATGATGTCAAACGTGGCATTGGCATTCCTCGAGCCAACAATGTCCTTATGGATGGAAGACAATATCACAACAGACAATTGGAAAATCGGTAAATAATTTTAATTCTATACTCACCTTCTTAGTTTATGCTATTTATACAGTCCCAGTCACTGACTAACCCGGTACAATAACTGAACATGTTAATGAGACTAAATAATAAAATACCTTTCAGGTATGGTATGGCTTCCAGCATTTTTCCCACACGTCGCAGGTGTTATCATCACCGTTTACGCCGCAAAAAAATACCCACATTATCAGTGGCTAATGGCCGCTTGTGGGCTAGCGTTCGAAGGACTGTGCTGCTTCATAATCCCATTCGCAACCTCGTACAAAGGGTTGATGGTACCAATATGCGGCATTTGCTTCGGCATCGCGTTAATCGATACCGCACTATTGCCAACTCTCGGATATCTAGTTGACGTACGATACGTGTCGGTTTACGGAAGCATCTACGCTATCGCCGATATTTCATACTCTGTTGCGTACGCTATCGGACCAATAATAGCTGGCGGTGTTGTTGAATCTATCGGATTTACCGCATTAAACTTCGGTATCGCTTTCTCTAATCTACTCTATGCACCAGTGTTAATATATTTAAAACACATCTACGATTTCAAACCGTTTGAAAACGAAGCAAATATCCTCATGAGCGATCCACCAAATAAAGAATATCAAACATATTCACTGCAGGAACAAAAAATCGTTCAAAATGAAGACCTAACACAAAACCATTTAGAATACAAACAGCAGGAAACATATCTGGATCAGGATATGAGTTACAATACTTCAACGTATAATCAAATGCCAGCAAACGAATCATATCAGTACCAGGATATGAATAGTGGATATCAACCACAAACTCCCAGATATGGTACTGGTACTGGAAGGACGTTACCGCAGCAACCGGTGGCACCGTCATCTCCAGCGAACCCAGTAAATCCGTTTAGACAAGGTGGTGTTAGTGTTGCCCCCACTGTGAGCAACCCTTTTAGGCAAGGGATGTAAAAATTGATTTTATGTTTATAAATTATTTATTTTTATTAAAAATATTAATTACGTTATGTTTTTGAAGCTTACGGAGACTTAAACTACATTTTAGGGAATTCTCATTTTGGTTTTAGAGAAATTTAGTATTCTGCATTTTGTGTAAAATCTTTAGTATAAATATTCGATAAAATAAAACTGGATCGACCGCTGCACCTGTTGGTCTTTTCCTTTGCATTTCGGATGTCTATAGTCCGCGATCCCGTTGTGTAAATATACTTAGATATCATTAGAATAAGATAAAATATTCACTTGCAATTTAAAACAGTGCACTTATACTCATGAAATATGTAACATATCACTTGGTATCAATTATGATTATCTATTTTAAGTACTAGAAAAATAAAATACTTCGTTGCTGTAGACAGCCCTATACAGGCCAGTAATTAAGTAATATTCGTCTGAAAGTTCATTGGGGTTTTGCTGAGCCCTCGTGTATTTTTGTGAAGTTATCACAATCTTAGATAAGTTGCACAGATACGAGCAGAACTATATCTTTTGTTCTACTGTATTTGTGTTCCGATATATGAAAAGGGGTAAGTTTAATTGAAATTTTCTAACAGAACTTGGTAAAAAAATTATAAAATTATATCTCAGAATAAGCTAATTCTCATATCACTATCTGCGTTCCTAATTAATAGATGTAACTACTAACATTTAATTTTAATATATATATTTTTTTTGAGAGAATCTGTTCATATTGGGAAGACTTTTAATTTTACGGATAAACATTTTATTTCAAAAAATAGCCTTAGGCTCTAAAAAATGAGTACGAATAAAGGAATTTCGCCTATCGCCACAGAATATAAACCTTTAAAACTCATCAATTAATTTTTACAAATGGTGAATATTTATTTAACCTAAATAGTCTCATATAAACATTCAAAGTTTGTTTGAGTGAGATGGATAAAAATTAAAGGAAATAACCTTCTTTCTTTTTAAACAAAAAGAGAATAAAATTTTCTATTATCATGACTTCAAAGTTTTTTAAATCTTTCAAGTACTCAAGACTGCCTCTGGCAGTCAACTAGAATCATGCAGCGTCAAAATGTAAAATAAAAATATGTGTACCAATAAAACAGTGTTTGACAAATGTTTATCTACATAATCGTCTTTTGAAGTATACTCTTAATTATTTTGAGTAATATTAGAATGAGGAATATACTGGATGGGAGCTTTAATTTACACTACACAGTGATGTCGTCAACGATACCAACTTCAAAAAGGGATTCAATTTTTATTCATAATCCAATCAGCAAAAAATTATAGAATTCGTGTAAAAAAACGCAGTAGATATTCACTCAGCAGTCAAAAACATAGTTGAACTGACTTCTTCATTTAATGAAAGTGGGTGCTTCTAGTTTTGGCAACAGAATCTATAATGACGGCTGTGACTCCTTAGTTGGCATGTTATGATTTTAATTTACAGGTCAATTTGTAAATATGTAAGTTGTTTTCGTAACACAACGCTCAAAATAAAATTCACTTAGAGATATCGAATTGATCTGCCTTTTTGAATACTATACCGTTTACGATATTTCTGTTGGTACCTAGAAAGAAAGTCCTTACCCAGCATAGTCAAAAATAGTGTATAATTAGTAATAAATAGAAATTAACTTAGCAAATTAACCATACATATGATAGAATTAATTGATAATTTATAAGAATATTTTTTATGAATATATAAATATTTTTAATTTACAACATATTATATACATTAAGTAAATTATAGATTTCTATTATTTTTAATATATTTATTAAAGACAAAAAATATATCAACTGAGATCACATACATATCAGAGCCCACAGTTGGCTCAAAACTTAAGTTATAAGGCGTATATTATAAGGGTAGGTAAGTATAGGAATTTTAGAAAATGCAAATACTAATAGTTGTACCTATTTTACTCATACAAATTATTAAGAAATCGTGATATATTAGATTAAAAAATGTAGATGTTTAAAATAAAAAATATCCAAATCTGAAAATTAGTTAAATATGTCTTTTCCATTAAGACGTCAGTAAAAATTTGAACTAAAAAAATGCTTTGTAAAAATATACTTTATCTAATTTAACTACACCCATAATACAGAAAGTGTAATGCTTTACATTAGATTAGGGAGAAAATCATTATAAAATATTACCGCAGTTCGAATTTGCCTTATCTAGATTTGTCAATTTTGGAAACACTGTGGTAATTTGGCAAGAAAGTTGGTTCGTTTCCATTTACATATGAATGAAAATATATATTTTATCAATATTCTCTTGTTTTGAAAACTTAGGAAATATTGGAAATAGTATTGCAAACCCAAACTGCGGAAGTATTAAAGATAGGTTAGAAAGAAATATATCAATAACGTAGTCAATTATGTTTGATACATGCAAATTCTTACACTGGAGTTCAACAAAGTTAAAGTAAACATGACAATTACAATTATTTAAAATTTGTTTTTGTTTTTTCAAGAACTACAAATACGCACCTAAAAAAAATCTAATCGTAATAGTTTTAGCGACGAGGATAAAATCTAAATGCGAGTGCTAATCATTATGGTTTACTGAAATTATTTCTCTATGAACTCTATAGGCAAGTATCTATAAATATTAAAAATATATTCAAACTGTCCTAAACATATAATGGGATAAAACATTATTTATTCCAGGGATGCCGACAAGAAAATGGTTGTAATTGATGTCATTACTGAACATAGAAAATCAATAACAAAAATTAATAATTTTCTTCATTTTTTTTAACGAAACCGTTAATATAACCAATACACATATCAATATAAGTGGACCTTATTTATACCATAGTATGTATATTGTACTGAAAACATCTTTACCAATTATTGAACTATCTTTAAGGAATCACAATTAAAAAGTCTATTAGATCATAAAATCAATTAAAAATTGTCATAATTGACGACAAAAACGACAACAAAGTTCAATTAGTTTAAATACAAATTAAGGAAGAAATATATTTATCACATAATATTAAATTAAAATAAGTCAATATTTGTTGGTGTCTTCACAAAATATACAACGGAATAATTGGTTGGATTTAATGCTTGGATTTAGGACAGGCCTCAACTGTATCTTAATTCTGAAAACTATTGGTTAAAAAAGGAACAGATCAGATCAGATTTATAATAGTGGATTTATTTCAAATTGTGTATATTTTGTTTTATATTAAATTTCACACCGGGCAGAGTCTAATAAAAAAAATACAATAACAGATTTTTTTTTGGCAAATGATAGTTTGATTTTATATATTAATGCTGGTCCCAAATTCAACAATTAACACAACTAATTAAACTTTTGTATTGTATAGGGTTAAAAGAAATAACATTTTATTTAAATTCATATGCTAATTATTGTAATATATCTAATCGTCCTTTAGGGATAAATGTGAGGGTGTAAAATATGTTAAACCCTTCAAAAATAGTTGCTTAACACTGCTGGAGGAACACATTATTCCTTCAAAGTCAACACCAGTGTTTAAAGATTATTATCAGACGTAAGATATCAGAAGTCATAGCAGCATTATTTAGATGGATAACTTCCAAATTGACCTAATTAAAAGTCGACAAAGCAAGTTTAAAATTTTTCACCCTATTTACATAAGAATTATAAAAGTAAGCTTAATTATACATATTTTCGTAAGCACTGTTTCCTTATCACAACCTAACCTTAAATATATTTAATAAATTGTAAAATAGATATTATTATAAAAAATGTCTCTAATTATATGTTTAACGAAATTAGTAGTTAGTAAATAATGTAGATACATATTTGATGTTTCCACTATGTCTTTGTTATTTTAATATTAAAACAATAATCTGTAATTATTTATTTATAGTCTTAGAGCTAGACTCGATTCGAGGGGATTCTTAGGACTTAAGTGGACCACATTATTCATTTTTGCTTTTTACTTAAACCATCCTAATATGTTTATATTTATTATATTAGCTTCGGCTAAACAAATGAAACTTTTACAGAGATTAGATGGATAGTGTAGTGAAAAAAAATGTTTTTTAATTCAATGATTTTGTAGTTCGTTTTCAGTAAACATAATGTAGTGTAAGACAAACCTTTAGAATATTCAAACTAGAGAGAAATCCAAACGAAATAAAACATTTGAATTTAGGCTATCTATAATCGGAAATATAACTACATAATATATGTAATCTATCTCTCGATAGCGGCTAGCTCTTGGACTATACATCTGTTTGTTATGTTATATGTATAGGTACAGAAAAGAGGAGCTTGATTTTTAAGACTGTTTATTTGTTTTCATGCACAAATTACTAATCATGCTGTTTAAATAATTAACAAGAAACCATAAATACTTTCGTTCAAAAATAATTATTGTAACTAAAGTAGGTATATTATACAGGATGTGGCGCGGAAGTAAATATTATATTGCAAAATAAAATACAGTTAATTAGTTGGAAATTATTATGTTTAAGCTTAAAATAAAACTATCAACATATTAGATCTTATTAATCTAGTATATAGATCACCAAATTTATTGAATAATGTTATAGAATTTAGTCTGATATTATTAATATAAAAAATGCAATGTTGTATTAAAATCTAAGAACGACAAAAAATTATAATAAACAAATCTGGTAATTGTTGTTAAAAAATGTATATTATGCAGTTTTATTTTATTTGGCAAACTTTCGTGAAAAGTCCTTTAGCGTGCAATATGATACGAAGGACGAAGGACCCTTCATCTTATATTTTCAAAAGAAAAATTATTTACGGGACATTTGATATCACTTTTAGTTTGTATAACAATGTGTGAAGTTTGGATTTCAACTCTCTTTATATCCTTATTTCTTTCTCAAATGTTTACAAAACATGATATTGCCCTAAAGTGAAATCCTTTTGCATCAGAATAACAAAATCAAATATAAAGGTTCCAACAATTGACAGTAGGTGTTATAGAAACAATTTTGTGGCATATCGGACAAAAGTCTTATTTTTGATGTTATTGAATTTCTTACTTTTTATTCATATGAAACTTTTTTGTTCTTTAAATTATTTTTTTAATTGAACCAAAGATTATATCTTTGCTAGAACGAATATTTATTTATTGGAAATTGATAAAACTTGCATAATTGTCCGGCATATTTGAAAAACTTGGATCTTCAATGGCAAGGCAGTTCTTGGCGGTCAAGTTGGTTTTCATGAATTACATAAATGCACAGCAGCAGCGCCGAGTTTTCACGGAATATCTTCCTTTCCATGCTCAAGTTCCACCAGACTTCACTTCACAAGTAGAATGTAGTTTCATTTGACTGTTGTATGAAAACAGCCGTAAAACAAACTTGCCTTGTTCCGATTTGGTGAAGTTTTATCCAATTCCAAAGTTCAAAAGGAATGAAGAATCTCATACCTCTGCCACATCTTATCTATGTGAAGCCGGATTTTTAGTCGTAACTGTAATAAAAATAATTATAAAACAACAAATGACAATTATCTAATTGGTGAAACTATCCGAATTCATAAAAAATGTTTAAGGCAAAGCAAAATTAAAATTTTAACATAAAAAAAGTGTGAAAAAGTAGTGCCTATAACTTGAAAATTTCAACTAATTTGGCTAGGGTTATAGATGAAATTTGTAATTCGTAGGATGACATTTACCTTTATATTATCTTGAACCTAATTTATGTGATTTTCATTAGCATGTTTCAGTTATTTCCAATTTTATGGTTTACTATTAAAACAACAGAACAGATTGTGATGAATAATAAATTATTTATTAATAATGACTACTATAAAACAAAAAGAACGCTTAACGAAGTTTTAGTTATTTTTAATTATAGCAATAAATTCATTGATCAGATTACCTAATATTAGTTAATAATGGCTATGGGACACTTTGATATTCAAACTGCACCTCTTCAACCAGGTACATTTTTTATTTTACAACCCATATAATTTGCTATTGCTATTTGCTTTCCATATAAAATATATAAATATACATCTCTGAATAAGACTACTTATTATTTGAATAAATCGACGTCTACTCCACAAAATGATCTATATATATATATATATATATATATATATATATATATATATATATATACAAAGAAAAATGAAATAAACTAACTTGTACGAATCAAAAAAATCTCGTGACACAAGCTGGATTTGAACCAACATCTCCCAATTGCCGGTCAGGTTCATTTTTCTTTGTATATCGGTGATATACTATACTCTGTCAACTTAGTTGAATATCTTTGTTTGTTTATATATATTTATTTGCGATGAGCAAAAGAGAAATAACATTGCATTATGGCAGTGTGTAGTCTATGTTGCCTTTGAATTAAAAGGTCGAGGCGTAGCACAGCACATAGGAAGCAAGGCATGTACGAATTAAAGAAGTTTCATTCATGTGCCACGATAGTTTAATTGGTTAAAACACCTGACCGGCAATTGGGAGATGTTGGTTCAAATCCAGCTTGTGTCACGAGATTTTTTTGATTCGTACAAGTTAGTTTATTTCATTTTTCTTTGTATATCGGTGATATACTATACTCTGTCAACTTAGTTGAATATCTTTGTTTGTTTATATATATATATATATATATATATATATATATATATATATATATATATACGTTAAAACCATGTTATTATCTGCCAGACATGTTTCGAACTACGCGTCCATCATCAGTGGCTTAAGCAACCTTACATAATATGTGAGGATCATACTTCATATAAATGTTTAAGAAAATTGTTAACTTTTACATCGATTTAAACGTCTATACATTTTGTTGCAAATTAAATTAAGTCAATTAAAATGAATAAAATTAATGGTTTGAATATTGGTAAGTATTTTTGAGTTGCGTTTTCTTCTTTTTCTCATATCAATCTTAATTATACAATAGGTATTACTACTTTGTAAGAATTTACAATAACGTTGTTGGCTGTTTGAGGAGTTACAAATGAAAAAATTAAGATTACTTACTTTTGCGGGGAGCTCCGTAATTTTTATAGATAGAAAGTTGCGGTTTTTGGCGACCCCTCGTATTCCAACTATCAAATAACTTACCCAAAATTTGAAAACTGTTTCTTATATAACTTTTCCCGTAGATCTCAATTCCGCCTTCGAAATTAATATACGGTTATCGGACCCTACACCCTGTGTATAAAATTTGTCTTTTTTTTACCTTTTCAAAAAGATTGTTTATCGGTTTTTGGCTTGACTTTTGGTTTAAAAAGCAGTTTATTTTCGTTCTTTTGCTATTTTTATTTAAGTGTTATTTATCAATTTCTTCGAATAATGACATTTATAATATTTAAATAAATCAATAAATATATTTTAAGACTCTCAATTTCATAAGAAAATGTTTTTAATTTTATAACACTTTTATGTTTCAATAATTTCCACTTAATGTTTGTATAGATGTTTAAATAATCCATGCCATATTGTGTTTGACTTGGAAACTATGTACACTAGGCCACCGATGATGGATATTGAAGTTTCCGAAACATTTCTGGCACCACAACTTTAATTTGAACATACCGGTAGCAAAAATTCACGTTTGGTCTATATTATCTAGCCTGATTTCGATCTTATTTCGAATAAATCAAACAACAATTTTTGTATTAAAAATCCCAAAAATATAAAAAAAAAAACAGAACATTTTCTAAAACCAATAACATTACTGTTCTGCAAACAAAACCTCTAAATGAAAGAAAAACAAACTTAATTAGTGAGGCGGTAATGGAAAATATCAACCTCACACAACGCATCGTTGTGAAAACATTTTAAACGCAGGGGTTGATATGAGTTTACAGTAAATGCGGAATGAAACAAAGCCCAGGACAAATACACCAATAAAACATAACAATGGCAATAACAGTACAAAAGAAGTAACAATGGAAACTCTGCCGGAAACAATCGCTGAACTGGTGAATAGAATTGCAGGATATTTAAAGGTCTATTAGAAGTGATGTGAAGCGGAGGAGAATTGTTATATGCAGTGTATGTAACAAGAGTTTTCGAAAAAGTATTACACACACAGGATGCCTCAAACTTCGATCTCAGTGAAAAGATTTTTGCTACAATTAAAAAAAAAACATCCAAATCGATTCAACAGATTGCGAGAAAATTAACTTTGAAATTGTCCCAAATTTTAATTTTGATACGAAGCGTATTTTTAGTAAAATTTTTCTTAATAGTTACTTAACACAAACAGAATTTAAATAATACGATGGTCCTCAATGATGCGCAATTTTCGATGAACCTGTCCTAAGATGTTCTGGTTGGTTAAGTTATATAGGAGTTAGGATTAAACTGTTTTCGTAAACTTTTGTTGCAAACGTTATAATTGAAATGGTTTATTGAATTTTCATTAATATTTATAAAAACAAATGAAAAATAATTTAAGGGCAAAGCGGACTAAAATGCTGGTTTTACCTACACAAGGAATTTTGTTTAATTTAGCAGGGCCCTAGTCTAATTCAATAGAACCAGACCGAGGCATGGGTCGACAGATACTGACGAATTCGTTTCGCTCTTGTTATGAGCTCGTCAGAGTACCATAGTCGTTGCCCATCTACAAATATCGGCCTGCATTTAAGCACAATAGGATACACAACAGTAGACACATGTAAACACGTATCATCTACATGTACATAGTAATGCATATCCTATACCATTAAATTATTTTTAATTTATTATATTTACGGACATGAAATCCTTTTAATTGTTTATAAAAACATTACTTAGTTGCATAGATACTAGGTATAACTCTTACCCTCTAAGCTAATTTTTTATGAATATTCATACTCCTATAAGCGACTATCCCAAAAGTTATTTTAACGAAATTCCAACATCCCTTTTTTAGTGATAATAAGCACCCCCCGTTCTATTGTAGATAGAATGATGTGACAATCCTTAGGGGGTAAAACAAGCATTAAACCCATTGTTTGGGTTATTGCGGAAGCGTTTCCTTCCGAATATACATACATTAATATTCATAACTGTCATATTAAGTTACCTAAGCATATAATGGAATTTTGCAATAGCAGATATTTTTGGAAAATTGTTTTATTTTAAGAAATATTTGAATGGTTAGTTTTTAACGTGAATTTTATGATAGTAAAGGACCAACAGCAGGGCTTGTCAAAGATGCGATAGGGTGTGTCAATTTTGTGACATTGTATTGACACGCTAGTCCTTACGAGCCTGATCCATAACGATCAATATATGAACATACCTATAGAGGACTGTAAAAAAACCTTAAAGTCCCTTCCAATCTCCAATATAGAGACTGCTGTTGAGTAACCAAAAAGTAGGATAATATAACGATCTCCCGATTCCTCCTTTTTTAGAGACATATTTACACATGTACTGGTACATTCGGTATACAATCCATCGTTTATCCCGTAACGTTTCCAGGTTTTTGTCTTCTCATTCTACCTCCCTCATTTTTTCTCCGTGATATATAAGTTCGTTTTGCCTTTCTTCTCTCACACATTTATTTTTCTCTGTGTTAGTGATGTTGTATTTCCTCGTCAACTCCGCAAAGTTTACGAAGCTTGGAAACTTTTTAGCTGCTATAACACACACAGAGTGTACCTAGAATTCCCAAGAGGGATTAAGGTGCTTGTATACATATATATAGATCTGGAAACGACCCTATATTTAGGGAGTGTTGGATATAAATATAGGCCAGAGTCTGCATAAAATGACATAAAGGCGAAAGCCTTAAAGCCATCTGAAGCGAATACAATATCAACATTTAGATTGCTACATTTATATAATCATGATTGGGCTGACATTTAATTTTTTGTGCAGATGCTTATACTATATAACTTCTGAGAAGACGTTTTTCATTTCCACACTGTCAGAACCTTGTTTGCCATGGATTGTAATAATTATACTTAGACTTGTTGGCAAATCTTTTGCTCTATGAATTGTTACTAAAACTTGGGACTTTTGTCGTATTTTTTACTAATAGTGAGACTATAAACTGACAGTTAATTAGTTAAAAATTCTTAAATGGTATTAATTAGGCTGCGTAAAATAGACTCAACCCACATTTGATTTTTTTCCAAATTTGGAAACTGAAGTAATAAATGACGTTATCAACTTTTTTTGCCAGAATCATACCTACCTATAATTCTCTAGTTCAAAGAAGCTAACTTTGATGAGCAACTTTTGTAAAGAAAAAAATTTGCGTTAGAAAAATAAGCAAAGCTCGTTCGCTCACTTTAAAATAGCACAAACTGATTTTTCCCTGTCTCAGTGTATTCTGATCTACCACAAAACCCTGTTTGAGATAAAAGACTGAAAATTAACCTCGTTAGCCACCCTTCTCATGTTATAGGGAAACTCCGCACGTAGTGAACAAAGTAAAATAGAGATCGGCTACAAAGCGAACAAAAAAAATGCAGAAAATCGTTCCCTGGCCGACAAGATCAAGTCTTCCATAGTTAATTTAATGAACGTTTTTTATGCTTTTCTTTTTTACGGTTAAGTTTGCTGTCTAAAGGAACAAAATTGTGGGAAATAGGGTGAATAATGCTATAAAATTGGAAAATCCCTTAGCTAATTGTAATTTACTAATTAATATATTGCTTAATAATAATAAAATACTTAATATCTTTATGGGCTGAAATATCTTAAAAATTCGAAAGTATACCTACCAATGTGAATGAGAGCATATTATTATTTTAAATGGAACACCCTATATATTATTTTAAAAAATTGATTTTTGATTTTTTTTTACGCAAAATGTTCGCAGATTTTGTATATTATGATGACGTTTGCATCATAAAAATCAAATACGTTGCAATTCTTGTTAATGGGACAACCCAATTACTTTTTAATAACAATAAGAATTAATAAAAATATTGTTTTTTCATTTTTATAATGTTATCTGTTTAGGATTAAAAATAAAAGGAAGTATACTTTATTATTTGTGCATGGAGATTTTGTTGCATGGTAAGATCAGCGAGCCATGGAACGCTCCATGTTGGGAGTCACGCTGAGAGACAGGATCCCGAATGATCGGATACGTCAGAGAACAGGGGTTACCGATGCAATCCAGCGAATAACATATTTAAAGTGGAACTGGGCTGGACATGTCGCAAGAATGACCAACGAAAGATGGATCAAAAAGATCATAGAGTTGAGACCTAGGCAAGATGCGTTCAGGAACAGAGGTCGTCCGCCGACCCGGTGGACGGATGACATAAAAAGAGTAACACCAAATTGGATCCAGGATGCCCAGGATCGAAATAAATGGAGATCGTTAACGGAGGCCTATGTTCAGCAGTGGACGAGACAGGCTGTTTGATGATGATGATGATGATGATGAAGATCAAATTGATCAAATTAGGCCGGGGTTTTTAAATTATAATTTATTGTTTATTGCAATTTTGTCTAATTTGTTTGTGATGGATTCAGTTGTTACTGAATAATAATTATCAAAATATCCAATCCAAAATAAGTCAAGAAACTTTATTTTATGAAAATTAACAACTCTTTTAGAGTTTGCAAACGTCATTCTTGACCTAACAGCAATTTCGTCTTCTTCCTCCCATTCGTGATTTTTCTCAGTAAAACCTGCTTTAGAAAAGCACTTTTTGATAGTTTTCTGAGAAACATTATCACGTTTAAAATTAGTTTTAAAATAATTTTGGTACTAAAACTCGACTGTGTTTTTTTTTAATTCCAAAATGGTACTTACATTAAGAACATGCATCATATTATTGAACATTACAATAATAAAGAAGAAAGCGTCCACCAGAGATGTTTGAGCTGTATCAAACTGAAAGTCGTGTAAAACATTAGTAATCTTTTGCAGAAGCCCATCAACAACATTGTCTATTATCTGAAATTATAATTGTGCCATCCGTTTATTGAACATTCTTTCAAATCTTGTATGTTGTAGATCATATCAAACTAAAATAATACGGGACTCAAAACACTACCTTGCGGAGGACCATCGCAAAACGCCACGCTTCAATCAAATCATTTCCAACACAAACCGCAAAAAAATATTGAGAATATCGAGGTTCCCTCGATAGACCATCGACTTGTAGAATTTATTTCCTGATATTTCTTGAACACAATGGTCAGCATATTCAGTTGTAAACGTCTCCTAATAATATAACAAAACTTTCATACCTACTATGAATTTAATTCTTTATATTCATATAAGACAACGCTAGCAATTTCTATCCTGCAACTATATTTCTGCCTTTTTATTGCCCGCCCGTCGACGCAGGATATTGCGGTTCAGGTTCTATACCAGCAGGATTACACGCGTAAATCCTGTGATTGTTTTGGGAGATTAACACTGCCTGCTTTATTGTATAAGGTCTCCTATTCTACTGTCTACCCCTAAAGTCGAGGCGAGTAATATAAAGACATACGCCGTTTTATTACATGTACCTACATTTATTTTCTGGATCGATCCCTTGTGGCTTGTGTATGAGATTGGATATGATATTCTTTCGATATTTTTGAAGTTGGAAAGTTAGTTGATGTGAATTGATGATTGGGTTTTAAGTTGTAGATTTCCCTTACAAAACTTATTATTGCAACTTTTTATTTGCCTATTTGTTTGTGTTGCTTGGCATGTACGTGAATTAATTAAAAAAAAAAGTTAGTAAGTCATGTTTATTTTGTCCCATTTCATATTAAATCTAACCACATTTTTTGTCTTAACGATATAGTTAAATAAACAACAAAATCGTTTCTCTCAGTAGCAGCTATTTTTGCCCTGAGGTTGAAAATAATTATTGTCGAAACGTTGCCATAAAATAAATTTGTTTCTTTTATATGTTGTCTTCAAAAAGGTCCTTTAAACAAACAATATTATAAATATTTTATTAGTTAAACCACATTTTTTGATTATTTCAAAAGACTAATGTAAAAAATCGGTTGTGTCGCCCCAAAACTTTCCCGAGAAGATGTAATATACTCAAAATATATGACCTACTACCTACTAACTAACTACTTTATCCAAAAATTAGAAAAAAAAATATTGCCATAGCTGGGATTTGAACCCAGAACCCTCCGCATGCGAAGCGCACGCTCTATCAATGACGCCAAGAACCATTTATCAAATTACATTATTAGGTATATTCTAACAAGAGTTATAGATTCTTACTACCTAACATTGATCCGCAAATGTTTCGTTCTCAAGATACAGGATGATATTTCCCAAGCATCCAAATCCTTAATCCAAATACATCGATTCTACCTTTTACGTATCAAGTACCTACATTGGATTAATTATTAATTTCATTGTTTTAATGTAACGGTATAGGACGCAAGGTCTCCACATGCTGTCTAAATCTTATCACAAGACGATATTTAAAAACACATCGACCTGTCGAGACTATAATAATATAATACATACTAATATCTCCACGTATTCAAGGGACGAAAAGCAATCGGCAAATGTCGGTTCTGCAAATCTGAGCGACCGTTGGTTTTATATAATATCAATGAACAGTGTAAATTAGGACAATGAACGCCATTATTAAACAATAAAGTCAGTCCATTGACAATGAACTCGTACATTGACTGATGTAAGGTACATTGTCACAATTAAACGTGTTCATTGGGACAATGTACCGCGCAGTATTTGTTTTTTTGTAATATTGATTAAAAAGTTCAATATTCGTATGGATTATTGGTACAGATTCATTAATATTACAAACATTTATTTTTTTCAGTGTCAAACCAGCCAATATACTTATTTAAATTAGTTTTTGTTTTATCAATTAAGAAAAATTAAAATTTTGTGCAAATCCGAATCTGAAAATAATTATCTTTCTTCTACTAAAAATAAAATGTTCAAAGAAGATAGCAGCTAGCACAGTAGAATTGCGAATTTCCCAACTCCCCTACAAAATGCGGACCCTACTTAAATTCCCACAAGGTAAATACGTTATACGTTGTACCAAGTAGGGGTGCAATTCTATGAGATAACAACACTAACCGAACAAAAGAAAAATATTCAGATGTATAGGGGTGGTTTTTGAATGTCGCACCGTTGCCCTTTACGCTATATGTCATTATTATCTAGTTAATTAGTCACCCTTATTTATTAGGGATATTTACTTTATTTTAATGAATTACAAGCAATTATTCAAACTGGTCTTTATTTAGAGATATATTTTTCCAAGCGTCATACCGTTAGTAGTAGTAAAATGTGCTTTCAAAACATACTTGAAGCACATAGGTATTATTTATAGTTGAAAGCTTGATGTACGATGTTTAGTTTTACAGATAAACTAGGTTTTTCGTTCTAGACCCTAGAAACACTTCCACATATTAACGAAGGTCTTGTCTTTTTGAAAAATAGTTTAAAATAATCGAACTATAAGACATTTTAGAAAATACTGTCAAAGAACGTAAAATAAAATTTTTCCGAAATTAATACAAACTATTGACATTAGTGCGGGAAAGTGTTCCTTTTTCTACTAACTACACAATATCTATACACTTTAATTGTTTCCTACAAAGGAATATTGGAAGCCGGCAAGTATAGTTGTATGTTCAAGAACCATAATCATAATTTACCACGATATAAGAGGGGAAAAACTACACAAAAAGAACATGTGCTTATTCCAGGGTAAATTTGGCGTAAACTGTTCGTGTGCATTATTATTATATCTGGCCGCTATTTTGAGCCGATGAGGGAGAGCATTTGCGATTGCTAATCAAAGAGTGTTTAGTCATTCAGCTATATTAATAATCTAACAATTCCAGGTTAAGGACAGGCAATAATTTTGTTTAATCAAAAGTATTTAGACTTATCAATCTATTTTATTCTACTTCCTTCTACTTTAGTAACTTATCTCTCTGATACTTATTTTTATATTAGTGAATTCTGCATGAAATTACACCATAACGCTGAATGATAATTTACTACAGGATTTTCACTTGGTCACAATTTTTAACGCTCTCTCTACATATTATTAGGATCAAATATTAAAACTTAAAAGGTTCTACCAGGATCGCAAATTTTTTTGTGCATAAAAAATTGGCTCCGCTTAATATTGATAAAGCAGAGGCTCCCTTTATCTATATATCAAAGTTGATCAATATAAGTGGTGATTCTCGTATCCGTAAATTTTCAAAGATAAAATTAAGCTTTTCTGACAAAACTGACTTAAATAACAGGTCATTTAATAACGTCGATTTGCTTGAACTTCTGTTTAGATATGCTTATAACATATGAAGTCTAAATTTAATCAGTCATCCCAATCGTAAATACCATAGAATAGTCTCTACTTTTAGTTAATATTTTGTGTGTTCGTATCCCATTGTAAAACTACATCCTTACATCTCTCCTATAGCTAGGTAATTCCCTTTATCCATCCATTCATTTCTCCCCCCAATTCTCTTCTATTTCTACTCTTTTTGTTCGATATCCTTATCGTTATCCCTTTTTACAAGTTGCCCTACAAATTGGCTGCTACCAAATCTTCTGACGCTGAATGATTGTAGTCGTATTTCCAAAAAGCGAACAAAAAAAAATGTGGGACAGCGAAAAGGACAGACAAAATAAGTGTTGATCTCGATTATTTTTTATTTTCTTGTTCAATTTGCGGATATGTGGATCTTATTTCAAATTGAGGATTATTTCCTGTAGGCGTTGGAAAGTTTTTTTGTATTTCCGATAACGTTTTGTTTGGAAAGCGTTTTTGACATAAATTGTTAATCGTTGTAAGGGGTAAAAAATTGACAGAAAAAATGAGAAAACAACGAAACAACAATTAAAAACTAAACTAAATTAATCCAATAAATATCAATTTCAACTGAACAAAAGAACGTCATTTTAAATACATCTACAAACTGACAATAAATTTAATAATGTAACCTAACAAGTGATTACAAACTTCCAAATAGTACCTACAAAGTCAATATTACGACCCAAGTCTCCCCAAGTAAAAGCTGTTTAAATTCAATAAGGTGACAGTACCAATGAGTCAAAATAATCAGCATTTTCTTTTGATAAGTAAATTTTATACTTTTAGAATTTGACAGCTATTTTGCATCAAAGAGCAACTTCGTCTGTGTTGTTGTTTGATGTGACACACAACTTCTCAATTCGACAGTGGATATATTCCACAAAGATATGTAGTACTTAGTAACAATTCACAGTAGAGGCAAGACAATCTTTGCTAATACAACGATGCACCCTTTGTACTTGTTGGGACATTTAGTTTATAAAATATCAAGATTCATAAATAATGAATCGAGAGCTTTACTGACGACTCGCGCGGCGATCTGGAATAAAAACAGTAAGTACTTATTGACAAACTAATTATGAACTATTGATATGTTTAAAAGACTTAAATGTCTCGCGCATTTATTGTTGACAATAGAATAATAATAGAGCCTCTATTTTCTTCTATTATAAATAGTTGTCGCTCTTCTTCTTCTAATGTATGGATATGCAAATGCATCACGAATCACGACCTCAAAATCCGTGTAAAGTTTGAAGGTTATTTTTCAAAAATATTTAATTTAATTGTCATATTTAATCACATTGTCGGCTATATTTTTTATTCCATTGTATACAAAGATGGTATTAAAGCAAATTCCGAAAATTTAATTTTCTTTTGCTATTCTTTCCTTTCCATACAATTTTCTGAAAAGCGCTTTCAATTTTAATGACACTTGTACACAGGTAGGGGGAACAACAACAGTATGGTCGACGACGAAGAAACTCATCAATGCTTGCAATCTATTTGCGTTTCTTTTCTGTTCAATATTCTCCCTCTGAGAAGTGGGTTCAATTGTTTCGCTTGAAGTGGGAAAATAAAGTAGGACACGTCTCAATTAATTATAAGGTAGATAATTTTTGAATAGTATATTGTGTACTTAGTAGGAAAGGGAACACTTTCCCGGACGACTATGGAATTTGATGGGCGAGCCGCCAGCCGAGGCCAGCAACCATAGATGTAGTAATTACATGTCTTCGATATTATTTGGCTCTCGCAATAATTCATCACTTGCAAATAGGTGAAGAAAATATGTAGAACATACTTCCTCTTTTTATTAGTACATTTTTCCTTGTGTATGTATGGATTACGACCACTCATCCTTTAGCATCTGTCGTTTCAATTTGCTGAAACGGACATAAATCATAAAATTTATAGTTCTTATCATCAGTGGATTAATTAACATGTTATTCTATTTAATAGTAATTACTCAGTCCTGTTAAACCCATCGACAACATTTCTAATTCCACTAGAGCATTAATCGAATTTAAACTATTTCTTTGCAAATCATAGATAGTATCATAAAATGTGCTCTATAAGCCAGATATATCTTCTTTAATAACATAAAACGTTACCAAAGTAAAACACATTATCTTTCGACAATAATTGACTTAGTGTGCCGCAATTAAAAAGACAGTATACACATTAAAAGCTACTTCTTCGTCTCTCATCCCCTTTAGATCACCCTCGCCCTTATACCAACTTCATTCACTTTAATATCTAATATAAGACCGACCATAACGTAATGTTATTACATGGCATTAGCGAGATTACAACGCTTATTTAGTGTAGTAATAACCCACGAACACAGGCGAGGAATGACAGCCTAAAAGAATGTTACTAAATGACACAGAGAAAACGTAAAGGAAAATGTGTTCTTATAATGTAGTAAATAATAACTGAGAAGGTTGGCTTTATTTATTTTTATTTGAACAAAAACGCTAACAATTCTACGGTTAACGATTAAGGTTAACTAATTAACAACGCTACACTTATGTCAATTGTCAAAACTCTGTCCCTTGAATACAAAAGGTTTACAGACTTCTCTAAATGTCAGACCAAGGTGGCGACCTAACAAATGTCACTTTTACCGCCAGTCACTCCATATTTAAAATTTGAGGCTACACCTATATGTACTATTATTGAAATTAGATCAAAATTTAAAAAGATTTTGTTGTTTCAGGATGGCGAGAATCTTTACTGTCTTTACCAAAGAAGCTTTTGGCAAATTCAGCAACTTTGGTACATCCGAAACAATCCGGGCCAAAAAAAGAGGTAAGACATAAATAAATTCAGCAAGAGTAAAGTAAAATAAAGCTTCCTTAGTCTCGAAATTCCAATTTTCAAGTTAAACAAAAATTGGCTCTTTTGTAAATAAAAATCTAAACTGCGAAGAAAAAAAACGTATCTTTGGAAGATTTTACTTCACCGTTTTCCAATTTCTGCTTTGTATTAACATCTGATAGATTAAATTTCAATTTTACTCTATCTGCAGATGACAGTCACATCATGCATAGCTGCAGGTGGCCATTATAAGGGGAGCGTTCGTTACTGTTTCTCTATTATTTTATGCTTAAATAACAAAACCAGCATACACATCGGAAATCAGTTTTGAGCATTCACATAACCTATCCTAATTTTGAATTTGAATTGACGTATTTTTTCTGCAAGAGAATAGTTATTGCTCCGTCTTCATTAATGATCACACTGCGAGCACAAAAATAGATTACAAATATCTTAGCTTCCTGTTAGCAGGAAAGTAAAATATTGCAAAAACTGTTTTATACAAAACACGTTAACATAATTTCTGAACTAAGCATAGACATATATACTTTTACGTATTTTAGCGTTACCGTAAAGTTTAACGTCGAATGTGCAAAATCTATTGACATGGCACCGTACGATTTGTCGGAAATTACCCAACTAACAATTTAACTTTTTTAATTGCTGTAAGAACATTTATAAAATATATTTTATAAAACACCCATTGTTTTATAAACATTTTCACAACGTTCTTACGCGCCTTATAAACACGAAAAAGGCGCAGATTTATAAAACAAATCGACTCTTTAACGGTTCTATAAATGTTGCTTGTTGCTATTATACAATAGTTTTTAGAACGTTTATAAATATTTAATAAAAATCAAATAAAACTGTTATAAACATATTTTATAAATCTTTTATAAGAGCCTCAATTTCAACATTTTTGCTCTCAGCGGCAACAGTTAAAGGATAAAAACGTTTTTTTAAAATACCTTTTTATACAAAATTATTTTATAATTATTATGCATTGTTGTTGGTACACATTAATAAAATCTGAACAATCATGGAGGTAAAAATAATATAAAACGCTATAATACCCAATAATGAATAATAAAATAAGTCAGATAAAATTCACCCATGAGCAGATTTGGCTGCGAAACAAAATTTACTGTTAAATATATTGTATATTATTACTAAAATTTTAATGCGCCTCGTGAATTATGTAAATTAATAAATTTAGATTTTATAAATTATATAAAATATTTTTTTTATTGTCACTTATTGTTGAAAATAATCTATTGGTATATCCTTCATTATGTAGTGACTGATTCTGTATACCTTACTAGCTAAGATAATTTTACAAATTATAAAAAATATTAATTTTAAAAGTTTGGTCAACATGGCTAACAATTTCAAGAAACCAAAAATGGCTTCTTCCTTATACGATGCTTATAAAACAAAATTATCTCAACACAGACGAGTATGCTCTTTAGATAGCTATTATAAAATAACTGCAGAATTGTTTTATACAGGGGTGTATTCGTTAAAAAACATAAATCTCATTATATTTTAAGGGTAATATAAAATTAATATTACCTGAAACCCCTTTGATAGCATAAGAATGATATGATGATGATATGATTCTTTTATATCTATCATATGGACACTAGCCAAAATATAAGTAGATACCTATGTTTTATGTAAACGTGAAGAATTTTTTTTAAACCAGTTATGGTGTAAAAAAGTATACATTTCACTAAGCTTGATAATGAATAATGAAGCTAATTACAAGTATTTTTCTTGAAGTTTTATGTATTTAGTTATCCTTTGCCGTTATTTAAAATAAATTAATAGTGAAACATACTAAAACAAGCTTTTATATAAATGCTCTAAAAAATCAAAATTTAATTAAAAGGTGCTGCAAAAAATATATAAGATAAAATGTATACAAATTAATCAAGTCTACTCCTGTCTACTTGAAGTATTCGTGCTTGATACTTTGATGTTTGTGTGAGTCGCCGCCGTGTGTCGCATCGTCGCAATATTGGAATAATAATAAAATAGTAAACAGAGTTTTACACAACAAACTTTAATATAATATGTTTTATAAAAGCTTTTAATGTGTTCTTATAAAACAAAATGCTTTTATAATTACTCTCTTATTAGCTTTTACGGGAGTAATTTAAACATAACCTAAATTGAGCTCTTTGTTTATGTTATGTAGGTATGTATGTTATAACTGCCGTTATTAAAACGGTTTGTTGAGTGTCTTTAAGAGAGTTCGAGGATCTTGAGGTAGAAAATTTGGCATGCGTTTATTGAGTATAGCAAAAAGCTTCTTCTGGAAAAATGCGGAACATGATTTGATACTGCCCATGTTTTCTCTTAGTTTTGCATTTTTTTCTAGCTCACTTGTTGAGCTTGAAGCATGATATTGATCACCAATTCTCTATTTCGGCTACCCGCTCACCATCTCGTAATAATTCCTCCTGAGAATTTATCAGTCTCCAAAATATTTGGTGTCTTATAAATTGTCATTAATTTGATTAGATTACAGTTACAGTTTCCTACTCACTATTATAGTCACTAATGCTTTCCCTTTGATAATTTATAATATTGTAATTAATTTTCTATTAAATGCACAACTGCTTTTCGTTTGGACATTTTAAACCTCTGTATGATATAACAATAAATATCAGTTGAAAATAAATAAGACTATGTTATATATTAGTTCTAGGTAATGTTTATGACAGCATTTTAATTTTATAAAATATGCATTGGCAACATATTTATTTTTTTATTGTTTTTAATAAAATAACTAAAAAACAATTTTGTAATTATTAATTTGCGCACAAATTTGCTGCAGCAAACAAATCGCTCTTAATAACGACAATAAAAAAACTATTTTATTATTACGAAACGTACTTTAACAGAATAATTTTATAATTGTTTTTAAAGGAACAAGTTAATCCAGACTAGTACTTTTACAAAATGCTTTTAAAACCTATTATCATTCGGAACAAATTCGTCCTATAAAAAATATTTTATAAACGTTTATAAAACTGTTACGATATCATATTTTATAACTATTTTATTATTTTGCTGTAAAAACGTTCTTAAAACAGTTTTTCTCACAGAAAAGTTTAACACAGCAGTTTTATCACCAAACGAACCTTTAAAGAACAAAAAAGTTTTTACTAAGCGGCAATAAAATAATTATAAAATATATTAGTTCTTTAAGAATGTCGAATTGCTAGTTGGGTACCTTTCATTGATCGCATGGATGGTTTTCGGTGTTTTCCTTTTACTGTTGGTTGTTTGTATGTGATCGAGTTGTTTTGTATTGTTTATTTATTTATTAATAGTATTTAAGAAATCTTACTACGAGTTTCATATTACATATAATGTAATATTTGGGAAAATGAAGATATTATTATCTGCAATTACATTTATCACTACAAGTTGGAGCCTGTATACCTTCCTGTTACGTCAAAAAAATCCTCATGTACCAGCATTGAGTTTCCTCAATCCTCATTTCCAATTTGCACCTACTGAAAACGCGCTACTGGCTACCAAAGTGTAAAATATCATTTTTAGTTACACGATCGATACTCGAGATATATGAGAGTGGCATGTCCTGTGCACCATGTCATTATTAATTAACCTCTATTCCACTTTATACAGAATGAAATGAAATGACTAAAATACGCCCGATATTATTTAACGTGTCTAAAATATACATAAAAAATTGGTTTGACCCTCGTTCGCCTACTCATGTATAAAGGTATATAATTTATTTAGCACCCCTAATGATCATTTACGCGTTGCTTGATTCTTTGAGGGGTTAACTAATGAGATGTCGGACGGTATTGATAAGTAATTAGGCAAAAATACACAGCGCCACAAATGATTCAAAATATTTCAGTAGCAATTTCATAAAGAAATTTGCAAACACTATACCGCTGTGATTAATTTTGAGACCCATTCAAGGACCACACATATAGTGCAATTACACTGAGATGCACTCCAACAATTACCTAAAAACTGCCGCCCGTGCAAAAAGCAGACACTGTAGATAAAAATGATTCCACACCCCTACCGCCAATACCAAACACCTATTGTGTTTATTCTCATCAGCAATTTTAGGGTTCTCTGTATTTTGTTATCCGAGTTGTACCTATTTATATGTATATAAGACCACCAGTCTTGTTCACATGCTGTATGAGGGCGAGACCCCTCAGATGTTATCTCAATGTTGAGACATACTATTTTTGTTGTTGTAGACTGAAACAGTTTTAATATGTTATTATCAAAATGTCCGTAAATTTTACAAAAAAAAAGTCAAATTATACGGAAGTTATTTCATCTTAATCAGTCTTGCTTATTTGTCTCTATCGGAGTCCAAAAAGGTTTGAGAGTCATTTTCTTCAATGTGATTCTCGCCTTCTATTTAATTTTTATCACTCCCGTTAGAAGCAGTCAGTGAAGGCTTCAAATTTGCTATATTTAAAAAGACAAACCCTCGATCTTTGGTGTATCAGAGAAATCTCACTGCTGCCGTCTTATATTCGTAGGATTAGTATGGACGTATTCTTGCAGAGTGTGTTAAAGGTTTAGATCAAGGCTGCCCAACTTTTTCACACTTGGGCTAAATTGACGACTCAAAAATCACCGGCGCGGAGGGCCATTGACCACTGACGGTTCCTATTTTTATTACTATTTATTAATACCAATTTTAAAGTTTGATCAAAGTTTTGTGGAAGGAAAGATAATATGCATCATTTTTATATTTAATTTTTGTTTATTAAAATAATAAAATAATGTCAAATTAAGGAACAAAATTCCTACCTACACACATATATTGCAAAAGTCGCAAGTATTAAGTTACTTAGTAAAATCAATGTGATTTCTGAAATTGTTTCTGTTTTAATAATTTTCCAATATTAGGCGTCAGATCAGATGTTAAAAGTAACGACAAATCAAAAATATGTTGCTCAATTAACCATTATTAGAATATAATAAATTTGATAAAGGGTTTTTGGCGTGATTGATAGAGCGTATGCTTCGCATGCGGAAGGTTCTGGGTCCGAATCCCAGCTCTGGCAATATTTTTTTTTCTAATTTTTGAATAAACTAGTGTTAGTTTGTTGCTATGTTGGTCCAAAACTACTTAAAACTTGAAAGACCAGATCAGTTATTATAGAAAAGTCTTCTTTTGGCACCAATTTCCAGAAATCTGCAAATCCCTCTGAAGAGGTTTGAGACTTTGAAGATAATTGTCTGCAAAAAGGTTTTATATTGCATAATGATTTTGCAATTCAGTGAATTCCATTTGATTGATTGATTATTTCTGGCCTGGGGTTGGATAGTCTTAGTTTAGATCCATGATCGTATTTGCGAGCCCAACAATTTGTGGTTTCGGAAGTTATAAGATTCTGATTAGTTCCGGAGATATTCTGAAAAATCCGAAATTTTAATAAATCGTATTCTTTTTTTTCCTGGCACCATTTACCAACGAATGTTAAAATAAATTGTACATTAACAACAATCTGAAAGCATTTTTTATTACGAATCCAGCAGAGATCTATAACACATTATGTTTATTACGAGGTTTCGTCGTTTTTATGATCAACAATTTTGTCCGTATTTAAAAAATAAAGTTGTTGACTCCGGAACCAATCGGAATTTTACAACTTTCGAAACATCAAAAAGTTGGGCTCATAAATACGCAACCTTGTCTCAATTTTGACCGATCTTGTCTCTTTCGGTTTTCGAGATCCCAATGATGAGGCTCGATTTCGAACCATCCTGTACACATTCGTACTTTTGTAAAATACGTTGAAATAACTTGTATGATGCTCGAAGGCATCCCTTTCTCTTTCTGCATAAATATTCTAATATTTCGTGAACAAAATCCTCACCATTATAATTCTAAAAAGGATAAACTTTGGAATCCCTTTTAAATTTTCCATGTATGGTTTGTAGATTCTGTGAGGGCATAATATAAAAGGAATTCCCATGGGTAATAACAATGCAAAAATCGACGTGCTTGATGCCAAACAAAATGTGTATCACTGATAGCTATTTTGATATTATTGCGTCAGAGTGTCATTTCTCTTGTTTTTTTTTTCTTTGTAATGTTATGGTAAGCACATAACATAGAAATGCTTTTAGAAACAACGGATCTAAAGGGAATTGGAATAATATTTTATGAATAAGACCAACATGGGTGGAGCTATAGCTTAGCTTTTCGTAACAGCGAATTTTAGATGTACCTACAGATTAGTTGGATTCTTTTTAGACATTTCCTCAAAGATGTAAAAAAATCACCCTTACTTTTCCGATAGAATTCAAGTCAGACAACAGTTCAATCAAAATTAATTAATTCATCGATATTCTATAACTTATCAACTTTCAGTAATTAAAAATACTATAAAAGCATTGAAGGCACTCCTTATTGGATCACCATTTTCATAAAGACTGATGCAAGTCGAACTAATACATCTTTTCAATTTAAAAAGCTTATATGGGATGATAATATAATTTAAGGCTAGCCCTGTATATAGAAATATTTCTAGAATGAAAATATATTTAAATATGCTGAGACATACCGGCGATTTTAAAAGAAAATCAAAAATGAATTCGAACATTTTCAACTCTTATAAGTAGGTAAGTGAAAACCAAAGAGAAAATTGTTAATAATACTTTGGTTTATGGATGTTGATGAAATAATGTAATACAAGTATATTTTTGTTGCCTCTAGACATACACCAAGTAGAGTATTGATCGTTTCCCACGGTTTTGGCTGTTGCCCCAGAATTTACCTGGTGAGCAAAATGAATCGATGCGGACGCAAGGCAACTGATGATAAACATCAGGACCTCTACAAATTTAACATCAAATATTTAGAGAGTAAGCTGTATGTTTCGGATAAAGCATTAATTATTATTAATATGGAAACGGAGGGAGGATATATGTGTATATAAATTGTAAATTGGATAAAAAGGACCACACAATCTAAGTAATATCTTATACCTTACCTAACGAAAGAACCACTTGTAAATAAAATGTTTAAAAAGTGACTTTCGCTTTCAATTAGCGACTTTCGCAATACAACCTCAAAACTTAGCGACTTTCGCTTTCAACTTTGCGACTTTCGCAATAGAATTTCAAAACTTAGCGACTTTCGCTTTCCATTTGCGACTTTCGCAATACAACTTCAAAACTTAGCAACTTCCGCAATACAACTTCAGAACTTAGCGACTTTCGCTTTCGATTTTGCGACTTTCGCAACACAACTTCAAAACTTAGCGACTTTCACTTTCAACTTTGCGATTTTCGCAACTCAACCTCAGAACTTAGCGACTTTCGCTTTCAATTTTGCGATTTTCGCAACACAACTTCAGCACTTAACGATTATCGCTTTCAATTAGCGACTTTCGCAATACAACCTCAAAACTTAGCGACTTTCGCTCTCAAATTTGCGACTTTCGCAACTCAACCTCAAAACTTAGCGACTTTCGCTTTCAACCTTGCGACTTTCGCAACACAACTTCAAAACTTAGAGCCTTTCGCTTTCCATTTGCGACTTTTGCAATACAACTTCAAAACTTAGCGACTTTCGCTTTCAATTTTGCGCCTTTCGCAACACAACTTCAGAACTTAGTGACTTTCGCTTTCAATTAGCGACTTTCGCCATACAACTTCAAAACTTAGCGACTTTCGCTGTCAATTTTGCGACTTTCGCAATACAACTTCAAAACTTAGCGACTTTCGCTTTCAATTTTGCGACTTTCGCAACACACTTTGTTTGGCTCTATTAAACCGCAATAAAATAGAATGGAGTAAAATTACTCTGAAAAACCCAACCGCATTTCCTAAGCGTTTCTCTTTTTCCTTTTAATGTAAGAAAATAAAAACACAGAAAGTAGAAATATTTAATACGACTCAAAAATTTGAAAACAGCTATAATGAATCAATAATATAATAGTATATCACAATTTTAATATCTGCATTAAATATATATTAAAATGCCATACAACTATATACAATTTATAGCTGCCTGTTAACATCTAGCCGCCCTCCAACTGTCTAAACAAAAAAGGGCACGAACAACTCGTCTATTTTTACTACGAAAAAAATAATGGAAAGAAAAGTGCTTGCACGCGACCTACCTACCGACCTCCTTTTGTATTTTCTCTATACTCAAAAGTACCCTCCTTTAATTCCCCTGACTACAACCCCTTTAGGTATGTATATGTTGGGTGTACTTTAGGGTGCTTGTTAAATATATATTTTCAATCCTTACCTGGATTAAAATCAATGCTAGTGAGGCGCCGGAAATGGAAAAATGAATGGACTGAATATATAAGTCAAATTTGTATTTTAACTTTCAGTAAATAATTAAAAGAGCAATGAGAATCTTTAATTTAGCGAACAGGGTTAGTAGAAAGGTAAAAACTTCGATATTTTCAAAATACTATTCGAGCTTCGTGAAAAAGTTGGAAAGGAAAACGGCGAAATAATTTATATATGATGTGGAGTGCTAAAAATTAACGTGATATTCCGAAATTGTCTCATATGGCAGTTTTTGAGTGAGATACAAATGCTTAGCTTTCATTTCAGGAACTCCATCTACCCAAACTACCTGTCCCGGCACTGGACATCACATTACGAAAATACGAAAAAACTTTGAAACCGCTCCTCACCAACGAGGAACAAACAAAATTAAAAGAAATTGTGGAAAACTTTGGCAGGCCGAATGGATTAGGCGAAAAGTTGCAATTGTATCTATTGGATCGTAGAGAAAAGTTGGACAATTGGGTATGTCAATTAGGTTTAAAATAAGTTTAAAACAGCTAAACATTACCAAATTGGCTAGAGGGAAAAAGTTACGTTGGCTCAGTTCTCTAAACTGAGTATCTGACGTTTATTTTCATAACAATTCAATCAACTAATTTTGTTTTATCAGTTAAAATACTGCAACAAACAAATGGAACAGTCCTTATTGACACAAACATCCCCCTCAGTGATCTCGTTATGTGTCGTGTGGCAAAATGCAAAAATTGTTTGATCACCGATCCGGAAAGTAAACTGTTTGGAGGGACGCGCTGCTATGCTTACAAGAGGGATATACTTTATAATACTAGTATTTGCACAATTTGTTTTTATACCTTTTGAATAACTTAAGTAAAAGAGTTTGAAATGTAACCAATAATGTTTCACTGAAACCTGAAATTAGACATTAATTTAAGTTTTATGTTCAATTTCATAATCTACTTAATTTCATAATCTACTCATCGTTTTTCGAGAAATGGATCGTCATTCCTCATATAAATGAACTGAAACTGTAAATTACAAAAGAAATAAAACAAAAGACTAAATTTAACAATACAAAAATTAATAATTGAGAGAATCCACAGCTTAATCAGCTCTACATGTGTGACTGTTACAATTCCCTGGTAGATTATATGTTAGGTCGTTAATCTTCCCCCAAACATACAAATCTAAAGGCCTCAAATCTGGTGACCGAGTTGGCCAAACAATTGGTCCTTGATTAGCTATCCATTGATCACCAAACAGCACATTCAAGTGGTTACTGATGGCAGTAATTTTTTAGTGTTTACTTCAAAATGTGCCGTGTTTTTTTACTCAGGGGGCGCCGAAAATATCTTGCAGAGGTCCCTGAGGCCCAGCTACGCCATTGACTTAAGGCTCTTGATGTATGGGGCGGCGCACTATCTTGTTGGAAGCATATAGGGCTACCCTGATGGATTATTAAGGATAGCTCATCCGAAAAAGGTTGTACATATTCTCAAGGAATTTTCAGGTATCTTTCTGAATTTAAAACACTCCATCAAAAATGTAGGGACACACATTAAATGAGAAACGTCCCTGATTTCTTACTACAAAGGTTGGATCAAAGCGACCAAACGGTTAAAGATATCTAAATTCTATTTGCGCCAGTAAAGTTCTCGCAAAATTTAAGTCCGGATGACTTCAAGTTCATTTCTGATGGCACACCCTGTACATTTATTCTACACCTTACTTAGAATGTATAGCTAGGGATTGTTGTTTGTGGAAATAACTAAGACGAAAAGCAAACACGTAAAGTCTCAAGAGGGATTAAAAAATATAATTGGATTGGATTTTTCGATGAGGGGAATATAGAGATGAGGGATCCACGACGTACGTGAAAAGGTTGAGGAAATAGGAGAAAAATTAATGTCTCTTCGATGATGCGTGCAATAAATTCCTGAAAGATTTTACCTACGCTATTTAAAAACTTTCCAGGTTAGTTTTAGAGGGTGATTCAAAAAGATGCGGCAATATTTATGCCCTCCAATCCTCTTGTTGTCCTGCTCTACCTGCACCATGGTCTCACATCGAAATCGGATACGCAATGTGATCCCTAGTCAAGGAAAATAATACAGACACGAGAGATATTCTAACATACCTGATCTCAATCCTAGAGAAACACGGTGAACACATTCCATCCAGCCAACCCAAACACTGAATTTGCGTTATGCAGATATTTTTCTGTTATTTTAACAAGCTCATAATCATGGAAATCCTTCAAATGGCCCCAATACTTTAAATTAAACCATGTTTGTTCCTGTATAGAATGCTTCGAATATGATTGAAAGTTAGTCTAAATGTTTTGATGAGAACTAACTTCTCTCTTTGTTTTTATTATTTGACTGTAGGTTTACCAGTATTGGTTAAATGACATGTACCTCAACTATCGTGAATCAATTGTGGTGAATTCCAATCCTGGAACGGTTTTTCCAACGAAGAAATTCACGACAATTCTTGATGTAGCTAGATTCGCTTCACGACTCATTGATGCGGCTCTTGACCATAAAGAAGTGCTGAATAAACTGGCATTACCAGTGGAAAGGGCTACTAGTAGAGAACCTGGCCAACCGCTTTGTATGGCACAATATTACAGGTAGAAACATAAATATTGTACAAATTTATGTATTTGCAACTGCTACTTTTACAGAATTTTGGGAGCATGTCGAATTCCAGGGAAAATTCGTGACAGCCAGTACATACCCACGTTTGGTAGTAACATTGAGGCTCAAACCAGTGAACATATAATTGTGATTTGTCGAAAACAATTATACTGTATTGCTGTACAAGCTGGTAAGTTAAAGTTAGTTTCAGAACTGAACTGTGATGCAAAATACTCCGTTTAAACAGGCGATAGAGGAAGACTAACGGAGGACGAAATTTGCGCACAATTGTTATATATTCTTGACGACGCACCATGTTTAACAAACATACCAGCAATTGGAATTTTAACTGGTTGGAAACGCTCATTATGGGCGGAAGCGCGAGAAGATCTAACGAAAGACGAACGTAACAAAAGAAATTTGGATTTGATCACAAAGGCATTGCTCGTTATTTGTTTGGATGAAGCATTACCTACAAGTTTCAATTGCCGCTTACCACGAGGAGGCACAGGTCATTTTGCAGGTAGGGTAGGACTATTCCGAGATTCCAAACAGTATAGCAGTGATCTATTCTTCAAAAAAAATGATGGTGTCCTCAGATTCTACATGAAGTTCCTCTAAACTTAGATTTGTCTGTCAAAATTATTTCAAAATCGGGATCTTCTTGTTTTCGAGTGAAAAACGTTTAGCATCACCAGGTTTATGTGCAGAAAGATAGTAAAATTTAAAAGGATGTAGCACAAAATAATAATTCCGGATTTGCATGTGTTATCTTCATTTGAAGTTTAAGATTTTGGTAATACTCTATTTGCACAAATCCATTTTCTTAAAATTCTAACATCTACTAATTGTTAGTAAATGTAGTTTCTAGCTAACAGCTCTGCAAGTTCCATTCGAATTTTTTTTAATTTCATCGATTTTTATCAACCCTGAGTTTGTGTTATATTTTCAACTTCATCAAGTTATCGCCTATATTCACAGGAAGTAGAGATGAAACAAATTTAGCTCATCAAATGATCCATGGCGGTGGAAGTGCAGCAAATTCAGGCAATCGCTGGTTCGACAAAACTGTACAAATAATCATATCTGGAGATGGAGCATGTGGACTATGCTACGAACATTCAATGGCTGAAGGCGTAGCTGTAATACAATTATTAGAAGCCATGTGGAATCGGGCTTCAGAATCATTACATTCTGATTCAGATGTACCTTTCACAATCAGCAGTAGTCATTTACCACCGCCGGAACGTTTGGAATGGTTATTAGGTAGGAACCTGAAACCAGCGAGTTAAGGTTTGATAGTTTGAACCCAATGTTTTAGAATCAACAGATTTCCAACGCATAGAAGATGCTTCGCAGTATTTAGATAATTTAGTAAAAGATTTAGATTTTCAAGTATATCGCTTCGTCGGATATGGAAAGGACTTTATTAAATCATGCAAAGTTAGTCCAGACGTTTACATTCAATTGGCTTTGCAATTAGCGTATTACAGGTACATAAAAAATTAATTTGAATACAAATAAATATGCAGAATAATTTTGTATCGGTTAGATTATATGGAAAATTAACTGCAACATATGAAAGCGCTAGTGCCAGAAGATTTCTAATGGGAAGAGTTGATTGTATACGTTCTGCAAGTCCAGAAGCTTTGGAATGGGTTAAAGCTATGTGTCAACCAAAAGAAGATGAAGATTTCCTCGGAAATAAAAAGGTAATAACAAATGATAGTAGTAGTAGTAGTAGTATATTCGACAGCTTCTATTTTTTGCTAAGGTAACGTTTCATCTAGTGAGCGATCAAAAGAAATTGGAGCTTTGGCAAATAGCTGTTCGCGCCCAAACTGAAGAAATGGTTGATAATATTCTTGGTCAAGGTATCGACAATCATCTACTGGGTTTACGAGAAGCGGCGCGAGATACTTGCCCAACGGCTGCTTCACCACTTCCAGATTTATTTACAGATCCATCATATAGAATTGTTAATAAATTCCTTTTAAGTACTAGTCAAGTAAGTTGTTATCTACTTGTATCACAAGTCAAATTGATATTTGGTCTATTTTAATTTGATTGCAGGTCGCAACATCAACGGATAGTTTTATGGGCTATGGTCCAGTTGAGCAGGATGGTTACGGTGCCAGTTACAATCCAAAGAATGATTCAATTGTATTCTGTTTATCGGCGTTTTGGTCATCAGACATAACTGGTACATCAAAATTCGCGCATTCGTTAGAAGAAAGTTTAAATACCATGCAAGCGTTATTAAAATTAGATAAACAACAGCAGCAACAGAAGCAATGAAATAACATGGTGAAGGGATATTCAGAATTTAAATTCAGCTGGAATTATATATTGCTAGCTATGACTGGCTATTATTGGAAAGTGTAGGATTTAGTGGAAGCTTTTTCTCAGACGGGTTTATATGTAATTTTAATAGCCACAGTTATAATTCAATGAAAACAAAATATATAGACGGATGCATTTCAATCTTGTTACCCAAAAAGATAATACCGGAGAATTGTAAGTGATATCTACACATAGTAATTGTGTTTTCACAGATAGAGCGTTAAACTCAAGGTGCAAGGGTAAAAACAAAATTCTAAACAGCCATATGTTTATGTTTTAATACTCTCCAATATATAGGGGGATATATCTTAGTCTCAAAGAGATCATTGGTTCCAAGGGGATATATCTTCCTTTGAAACAATAGTAGGGATGGTATAGTTCAGTGAAGAGTCTGAAGAAATGCACATATGCTTCTAGAATGAGTAACTTGACAAATATAGACTACGCAAAAAATATTAACATAATATATGCACCTCGAGTTTCTAACCCTATATGTAAAATTATATAATTATATAAGTAAATAATATTAAGTAATAAATGTGTGATAGTAAGTAATAATACATATCAATATTATCTAAACATATCATGAAATATATATAGTAATACTTTGTCTAAGTATCATATAGGTAATTAAAAGCTAATCGAATAGGTAACATACAAATTTATAAATGTTATATGTTTTTGGAAATTATATGAACTTAGGAAGTAGTTCTACGCACCTTCTGACGAAAGGTCTAATATAGCATGCATTGATTTTTATGGAGATTTATAACTTTTAAAAGTATAATGATTACGATTGAATAAGCTAATAAATACCTAACAATGGGCCCATTTGATCCAATTGAATCTATTGACCAAGCTAGCTTCTGTAAATGTAATGTAGTAAATTTATTTTACATTCTTTTTGATCGCAGCCCCAGGTCAAACGGGCCCTGCTCTTGTAAAGTACCTAAGTATATTATAATGATTGGTCGTCACACAAATAAATTTTAAGTTATACTTATACCTACATTACACTGCATGCTGATTGCATACATGCTAGCCAAAAATTCTCACAGGGCTTATTTTGCTTAGTGTTTAGATATATGAAACAATTACATATCAATTATATTGTTGTTAATTATTAAAGTCAATTTGTTGTTACTAATTATTAAGTATAAGCTATAATACAAAGAATAGAAGTACTTGTTAAGTTTAGAAGAATAAATAATAAGCTATTTAGTAGATAATTATTATAGGCCAACCGATGGGTCACATTTCAAGCATCTTTTGCTTTGATATCCATGGATAAGACTAATCTGTTACTCAGTCGATAAACTTAAACAAAATTACATACTAATTAATCCAGAATCCGGAAAAGCAGACTATACGGCGGACCCATTAATTCGACTTTTTGAGCGTTTTCTTAATGAATGATGATTCGACCACGACGTGATGGTTGTTTGTTTTCCTTATTTCCTTAAGATACACATGCGACCATTTGTTTTGAATTCCTTCGATTGCGAACCACTTTTGTTGGATTATGCTCATCTTGAAACAGCCCTCCATCCATGATTCGTCGCCTGCTATATTCACATAAATGTATTTTGAAGGATCGCCATATTACATGACGACCTCACTTTTTGCACAGCAGCAATGGTCAACAACAAAGTTGATTAGGTGTTAATTTTTAGAATGATCCATCATTGCGTAATTCTGCTGAACGCGCTTTTTAGACATGATACAACACGAGGTCAAGAACATAACATAACCTAATTTATTTGACTGTTAATTGGTATATCAAACTTGTTTATTTATTGCCTGGTTTGTTTTTGTTTATTTCATACACTTGACGTGACGCCATGACAATATTGACAGTAATGACAGATTCTATACCTAGATCGTAAGCCTAGCGTATCTCAAATCTGATGGAAAAAATGGCGACCGCTACCAAAGCGCTCACAACTGATCAGTTAACAAAACACGCGTACATCAGAAAATTGATGATCGCTATATTGGAATGGACGCGATCAATGTTTTTCGGATACAACTGAATTGTAAATTCGTTACACCAACCTCGCTGAAACAGAAGCAGCTTTGCCAGAGCTGGCACACAGAGTATTAGCTAGTATGTAGTGTAGTCTGTAGGGTGTCCCGATTTAGTACAATTTTTAGAGAACATTTAACAACACTGATAAATGGATATAGGTAAGTATGGCAACAAATATGAGTAATTTTTCTAGTGGTTATGGTTCGATGAAATCAGTTAGTCTTGGCTATGGATATCAATATCAAAGGTTTTATTTAAATATTTTAAAAAAATATTTGCACTTTTTTGGCATCCTACTAATCTGGTTAGCACAGTGCCATCCAGTATTTAGTAAACTTCTACTTAGATATTTGTGATAATTCGAGCTATATTTTATACTATAGTTATACAATTATTATTATATAATATTATACCTACACCTATAGAATAAAAAAATATTTTTTTACTATTCTACTATAGTTTTTATATAAATTTGTTAATAATTTGAACGTTAAATTTATGATGATATTTAATTAATTTTAAAAATTGTTTCATTTAAAACAAAAATTAAGATTCGATATTTTTACAAATTACATCACAGATCACAGCGTCCCAACATACGCCAAGTTCGGTGACTACATGAAATAGGAAGTCTATTAAATGGTATACAAAGCATTTATTTGCACTTTAGTAAAACCGCTACCAAAGCGCTCACAACACAACTGATCAGGTAACAAAACACGCGTTCAGCAGAAAATTGATGATGGCTCCGGGAAATAGGTACCGGTGTCAAGCCCAAAACCTTTGACTAGGAAAGAGAGCCCAAACCGATTAATTTGCATAGCGACCAGTGGCGGTTCGTGCTGTCAAAAACTAGAGATGCCGTAGGTATACCTAAATACTGCAACTAAATGGCAAGAGTTGCATTTTCTTGGATGTAAAATTGTGGGTAGTCACTTAGATTATTTGAATGAAATATACAAATTTTAGGTTTCAATTATAGAACACCATATTTTTACGCCATGTATCAAATAAGATAGTTATAGGATATATATTATGGATGTCCCTACTTACTTTTTAGAATAATTATATCATTGTCTTTATAAAGACAATGATTGTATCAGATACATATCATTAAAACATAAGAATAACGATACATATCGATTTAATAGTGCATTGAAATTTAAAGGAAAATAACAAATTATTATTGAATAAGCATCAAACTTACTATATTAGAATTTTATGGAAATTACTTTTAGAATTACATTGTACAACCGAAATATTATATTAATAGGACAAATATTTTAATTATTGCATTTTTTACTTTAAAAACAAACGTATTAGGTAATATATGTAGATTGGTACTTACTTTAATTTAATTTCTTATTATTGTTATCATTTAAAAAAATTAAAGGTTATATAAAAATATAATGTTATGGGATAAAGTATTAAATATACAAAAAAAAAATGAAACATATCTACTATTATTTACCCATCCACAATAATTCTAATTCGACCTACAATTAAAGAATAAATTATCAAAAATTCCAATTCCTATAAGCCATCACACTTGAGACTTAAATTACTTCAAAATTTCCAAATGTTTACGTTCAAAAACATTTTTTTAATGATACACCTACAAAAAGTCAAAAAATCGTTCAAAAGAAAATGTGAAGTAGACTGTATTAAATATATATACCCTAGTTCTGTGACGAGCTGGAACAAATATATAATTTCATAGTCCGATAATGTCAATAATATCACGGTGCATCACTTCATTGAGCGTGAAGGGATAAATTGAGGTAGAATGTTTTGATTTTACGTTGTACTTAATAGATATGAATTCTTATTCAATTTTTTTATTAAAGGTTGTTGTTAAAATTGAATTGCCCCGGATACAACGTGATACAATAATAAAAATAATCAAATTATTTTAAGAAAATATTGTTCAGGATGGCGAAACGGTCATAAACATAATAATATATCTATGGAAAGGGTTACATTAAAGTGTCATCCAAAAGTAAAATTTTCATCATCCCTTTATTTTAACAAAACAAGTAGGTAATTAGATATTTATTTAAATGATTACAAATCAGTAGAAATCAAATACAATTTCACTCTGGTAGCAATCCAGAAAAGGTACACGTCATCGATACTATATTATAAACGTGGTTTCTGAGCTAGGATAAAAAATGCTTGTGAAATTTATTCAAGAAACTGAATATTTAAAACAAAAAATCAGGCAAATGTTTTTAATTTATTATATATGAATTGTTAGAGTCTCGTTATCGTCTTTCAAATTTTCTTTGCTCCAGTCACCAGTGCTACCATTCTCATCTATGTTTAATACATCACTAACTTTATTAATAACATTTTGACATCCTCGCCGAATCCACTCGCTAGCTGGTAGTAATAACAAACCCAATATGCCGCAAGTACCGCCTACAGAAATTAAAAAAAAATGTGCAGTAGTGAAGTCATCCTATGTATTTCTAAGCTTGTAGTGAGTCTTACCTAATGCCACCTGCGCACCACCTTGAACGATTTGTTTTGAACCATATTTGACATTTTGCTTAGCTTGAGACGCTAATTCACTTGTTTTATTCCATACTGCGCGTACTACACCTATAGTAGTGATAAAATATTATTATACTACATTATTTTTAAAAGCAGCGCGTTGTTTAACATATACGCGCCTATAAATTTCGAATATTTTATAAGATTCATATTAAAGAAACGGTTTATATTAGACAGAAAAACAATACTTCTAGATAAATCCTGCGCGTCAAGTTTCTACTACGTAATGCTAGGTGCCCACGCAAAGTTGCTCTGAAGAAACTGACAGGATGATCAGCGAAACTTTATCTAATATAAATTTGAAAAGGGTTTATATTTATTTAACTTACCTCTTGGATTCCTAAAATTATTGGGATTACTGTAAACTGAATGTCGATTTACAGAGATATCCCTGTCGTTATTTTGCTGATAATCTAAATTTCTAATATATTTCACTTCTTCGCGAGGAACATCTAAAACACACAAAAAATAATACAAGTGGATCGTTATAAAAATTATTTATGCTAACAACAAAAAAACTGCCTTATTTGAATTGCAGAAAAAATTTAAATAGGTATTTGAATATTAATACAACAATATGAAAATAGTTATTAAAAAAATATGATTTTTAAATTAAGTACGTACAGTTTGATAATATATTATTTATAATGAAACTTAAAATAAAAATTTTTCCAAGAATCTTGAACATGTTTATTGTGAAACTTGTACGTCGTACGTCGAATATGTGTTGTGTTAAAAAAAAGTGGTTATCATCGAACAAATCTATAATAGTTTCAAATTTAATTAATTTTGGAATGGAAAGTAATTAAAAGTGTCAAATTTTAAATTTATTGCATCTATTTTATTTATTAACTACCCACAAATCTTAGGTCTATTATTGTTTGCTAATAACAAAATTTAATGATCTTTTTATCTTTGTTTTATTAATTGAACTTATAAGTAATACCACTGTCTTTAACGGTATCGCTCAAAAACCTATGCGCATCCGATTGCGCAACGGAATAAAGGGAGATAGAGGAAGATACCGCCATTTTGATGTGGATTTGTTGTTGCCATGTTATTTCATTGCCTTCGAATTTTTAATTTTTGTACTGAAAATGTTCAAAGGACACACAAAATTAATATATGGTGGTGTAAAAAGATTAGAATAATCTAACATTTTTCTATAACATTATGAAAGAGATATGATTAAATTGTTGATTTGATTGCTGCTAAATTCTATATCTATAATTTTAATACTCAATATATTTTTTATATCTTAAATGAGGCAACATTAGCTTTTCCCACATAAATTTGACATTTATATACCAGGTTATAATCCTAATATTTTATATTATTATCATAATAACCTATAAGCGGTTATTATATTATACATGTTTTATACCATATTATATTATTATTTTAACTTTTCCAAAGCTCATTAAGTACTTTTTAAGACTCCCCTGTAGTAGAACACCAAAATGGCCGCACCCTATATTCCACCTTTTTATTTCTCACTTGATATCGTTATCTATATATATATATATGAACTCTAAGGCCAAACAAGACGAGAAAAAAACTTAGAGAGTGCTCTACAATAGGTATATAGTCACAGAATAACTAATTAGGAAAAAAAAATAAATTGGTGTATAGAGTGGAAAAGAAAACGTAGAAGTTTTTTAGTTGTCTAAAATGCAAATTATACCTAATTAAATTATATAGACCGGTACAACGAAAAAAGTAGTAGTAAAAAAGTTGTGAGACAGAAGACACTTTACTCAAATACAGTTTTTTATAATAATTGCCAAATTACTTTTAACTAAAAACACTTGGGCTATGAACACAGTTCAATACTAAAAGTATCGACAAACAACATTTGAATGTATCGAACACCCCTAGTACCTGGCACTGACGCCATGACAACTGACAGCTGTCAGGAAATTATTAAATATGTCCATTCCATTCATAAAAAGTGAAGAAGTTTCATGTGGTGTATTTTAACACATATTTAATGTTAATTATTGAAAAATAATTCATTATTTTATTAAATTATTTTCAAAAGATTAGAAACAAAGTAACAGAAAGTGTATAAGTAAGAAAATAAAAATGAGTGTGGACGCGTACGGCCCCAGTTCACAAACCTTAACATTCCTAGATGCAGATGAAGAAGACCTCATTGGGGCCGATACTCAAGGCTCTGAATGTGATTTCAATGATTTCACACTACCCTCACAAACCCAGGCGTCTCAACAACATGAACAGGGTCCAAAAGTGGCTACCAGTAATTCTATTGTAAGTAACTTTGGAAACTAGATAGCATGGTGAAGTTAGCTGGATGTTATAAAAAGATAAAAACCACTTGTATAATTATTTTTTATAGATTATTTAAGTCTTAAGTTATTAACTATTATCATTATTAGCACAAACTAAGATATTACTATTCTGAAATTTTATTTAGAGGTTATATTTGCCTTGCCAAATTATTTTAAGCTTCAGCACAGTCCAAATATCAGGATGCTTTGACTTTCATTCAGAATGTTGTATGTTAGATAGATAACGTCGAATTATTTAAATATTATCTTAAATAATTCTTGACTGTAGCTTAGATTCAGCGCTGATTACTATAATATATGCTTTTTCACTATAGTTATATCATGAAAAGGACGCTTAAACTATTCGTCCCTTTTCAATACCAAACCCATTTTTTAGATAAATAACAATAACAATGTGTCCATCAATAAGATAACTACTACATCAACTTTGAGTGAGCTGCAATTTGAGGAAGAAGACGAAGAATGCTTCAATGGCAAAGAACTACCGGATTTCGCTTGTAAATACTGCGGTATTCATGAGCCCAATTGTGTAGTCATGTGCAATTTGTGTAAGAAATGGTTCTGTAATGGTCGTGGAAATACTTCGGGTAGCCATATTATCAATCATTTAGTAAGTGTTTTTATTATTACTGAAATCAAAAGCTGTAGTTACTAATAATGGAATTATAATGGTTTTAGGTTCGTGCTAAACATAAGGAAGTAACATTACATAAAGATGGACCACTAGGTGAGACTGTTTTAGAGTGTTACAGTTGTGGGGTTCGCAACGTGTTCGTGTTAGGATTTATACCAGCAAAGGCTGATTCGGTTGTGGTTCTGTTGTGCAGGCAACCGTGCGCGGCGCAGAATTCGCTTAAGGTATGTCTAGAATTTAGTCTTATTCAACCTGTCTTTTCTAAACAGAGCAGCTATTTTATGCAGCTAGTCTTTTTTGTCTGCTCTCATTTATTCATGTTCTACTTGTCAGGATATGAATTGGGATCAAGATCAATGGCGTCCACTTATTTCTGATCGTTGTTTCCTGACTTGGCTGGTGAAAATTCCTACGGAACAGGAGCAGTTGCGTGCCAGACAAATTACCGCTCAACAGATTAATAAATTAGAGGAGCTGTGGAAGGAAAATGTGGAGGCAACATTTCAAGATTTGGAGAAGCCTGGTGTCGATGAGGAGCCGCAACAGGTAGAATAACAATTATGTAGCAAAGAGTATCCTAAATATTTCAGTTATTTATAATTGGAAACATTATTACAGACATTGAAAATCATACTTTTATGTAGGATCCACCTCTAAAAAATACACCAACAAATTCTATTCTACCTTTCGAAACTAAAGGCCATTTTTGGTATCCACTGACTAGACTATTCTGCGTTAGTATACTTTATTTTTTCCAAAGGTGCTTCTGCGTTACGAGGACGGCTATCAATATCAAAACATCTTCGGGCCGTTAGTGAAACTGGAAGCAGACTATGATAAGCGCTTAAAGGAATCCCAAACCCAGGAAAACATTGAAGTCAGGTGGGATGTTGGGTTAAATAAGAAAACGATAGCATATTTTACCTTGGCAAAAACTGATGGGGATATGAAACTGATGCATGGCGATGAACTAAGGTAAAATGATTTGATTTAGAGATATTTGTTGTAGTTTATTCATGTTTAATAAATTAATTAAAGGTTAAGATATGTGGGTGAAATGCATAAAGCATGGTCAGGAGTGGGACATGTCATAAAAATTCCGGATAACTACGGCGAGGATATCGGTATAGAGCTGAAGAATGGGTCTGGAGCACCCACAGACTGCAACAGTAACTTCGTGGTGGATTTTATATGGAAAAGTACTAGTTTTGATCGGTGAGTTTGTTAATTTTTAATAGGTAATTAAATAAGTATTTATTTTTGCAATGTTGTGGATGTTTAGTATGCAATTGGCATTAAGAAAGTTTGCTGTTGATGATGCCTCAGTGTCGGCGTACATTTACCATCGTCTTTTGGGCCATGAAGTTGAGGAGGTGTTGTTCAGATGTCACGTGCCGAAGCATTTCTCTGCACCGAATTTGCCGGATCTCAATAGATCCCAGGTAATATATTTCTCTAATGAATAGAATTTGAGAAGCAAAGGGATATATCACTCAATAAATTCTTTGTGTTGTGTTTTTTGATAGGTTTACGCAGTTAAGCATGCCCTCCAGCGTCCACTATCGTTGATTCAGGGTCCACCAGGTACCGGGAAAACTGTCACTTCCGCGACGATTGTCTACCAGTTGGTGAAACAAAATGGTGGACCCGTCCTTGTATGTGCACCGAGTAACACAGCAGTGGACCAATTAACTGAGAAAATACACAAAACCGATTTGAAAGTGGTACGATTGTGTGCGAAATCACGTGAAGCTATTGATTCGCCTGTCAGCTTTTTGGCATTGCATAACCAAATTAGAAAGATGGAGGGTAAGTTGTTTGTAATTATTTCATTCCTATTCTGGACTGAAAACGGAAACGCGGCGTCAATCCCTGGTAAATTGTTAGATAAACAAACTAAATAGAACTTGAAACGAATTTGAAAGAGATTAATTAATAATGAGACTTTTGAAAACGATATAACTCGACCCTCTGTACAATACACAACCACGAGCTAGGCTTCTGATACTAGAATCAAGAATCTTCTTCGATACCTTGAAATCCGTCCAAATTGAATAATGCCAAATATTTTGATAGAAAATTTCACAACCAAACACTTCGAATACGAGATCCGGCTCGAAGGACCAATATTTTCTATTGATAACGCTGGTTGACTAATAATACGAAAGTGGCCTGTATTTTTAATATATCTTTTTGTACGCATTTCTTTAGGTAATACGGAATTGCAAAAACTTCAACAGTTGAAGGATGAAACTGGTGAATTAAGTTCAGTTGACGAGAAACGGTATAGAATGTTGAAAAAATTGGCTGAGAAAGAATTGTTAGAAGCGGCAGATGTGATTTGCTGTACATGCGTTGGAGCCGGCGACCCACGTTTAGTTAGACTAAAATTCCACTCAATATTGATTGACGAAAGTATGCAGGTAAGAGAATTTACCAAGTGATTGAATATTTGTTGTGTCGAACGAGAGAAATAGTCGCTTCTTGACGTTTTCTGTTTTAAATTATAGGCAACGGAGCCAGAATGTATGGTACCCGTGGTGCTCGGTGTTAAGCAACTGATTCTTGTCGGTGATCATTGTCAGTTAGGGCCAGTAGTGATGTGCAAAAAAGCTGCACGAGCTGGTCTCTCTCAAAGTTTGTTTGAACGATTGGTGGTCTTGGGTATACGACCATTCAGATTGGAGGTAAGTTTTTGTTACATAAATAAATTAAGAGTTTACTCTGGAAACCTCATGTGAGTACTTTAAGAAACACATTGTTTCTAACAAATAGTAAAAATATTTTCAAGGTTCAATATCGGATGCACCCTGAGCTGTCACGATTTCCATCAAACTTCTTCTATGAGGGTAGTCTGCAAAATGGCGTTAGTGCTGATGAACGAAAACTGGCGAATAAAATCGACTTTCCATGGCCCATTGCAGAACGGCCAATGTTCTTCCTTGTCACACAGGGTCAGGAGGAGATAGCTGGGAGTGGAACGAGTTATTTGAATAGGACGGAAGCGGGAAATGTTGAGAAAATCGCAACTAAGTGAGTGCAATGTTGTTTCAATATAAGCTAAAAATGTAAAATTAATAAAATAGTCAAAATAGTTTTGTGTCAGACCCGACAAACTCAATGGTTTATATAAATAATATCATTATTATTTATTATGTGTAGATTCCTGCGCGCTGGCATCAAACCGGAGCAAATTGGCGTAATTACACCGTACGAAGGTCAAAGGGCATATCTGGTGCAGCACATGCAGTACCAAGGCTCGCTACATAGTAAATTGTATCAAGAAATTGAAATTGCTAGCGTGGACGCTTTTCAGGGTAGAGAAAAAGATATTATCGTCATGTCTTGTGTCAGATCCAATGAACATCAGGGTATTGGATTCTTGAATGATCCGAGACGATTGAATGTTGCATTAACACGGGCTAAATACGGTAAGTTAAACTTTAGGAAATATATATTAAAAAGCAACGTAAATTCTTCTTTTTTCATTTAGGTATTATTATTGTGGGCAATCCAAAAGTACTTTCCAAACAACCTCTATGGAATCACCTGTTGAGTTTCTACAAGGAGCAAAAAGTTTTGGTCGAGGGACCATTATCCAATATGAAAGAATCGCTGATTCAGTTTGCTAAACCCAAGAAATTGACAAACTCTGAAAATCCTGGTTCGCATTTTATGTCAACGGCTATGTTTGATGCTCGGGAGGCCATGGTACCGGGTTCTGTATATGATCGAACAGGTAACATTGGTATGAATGGAGCAGCCCCGCCGCATTTTAATTTTCCGAATAGTCGGTAAGCATTAGTGACATATTTTCTTTTAAATGTTGGACTGAACAGCGCGAAACGTAATTTTTTTATTTGATGACTAAAAGTTGATTTCTGTTTAATAATAGTCCCATGCATCAAATGGATATGTTTGGTCGGGCGCCGCATGACCCCATCAGCTATATCTCGGATGGACGTGGAGGTGCTGCTGGAGGAGCCCCTCATAGTGGTCTTAATCTACCGGTACCAGTCGGTATGTTTATGAATATGGCGCATATTCCGCCGCGGTTCTACAATCAACATCAGCAAGCAGTGCAGGCTCGCCAACAGCAGCAAGTACGGGGCGGACGAAAACTAACACAACAAAGACAAAAAGGTAACATAATGTAGTAAGAAGTTATGAATGTTTCTGAATGTAATTGATTTTCTCAGGTAAAGGAATGAATCATGATGCTAATCAACAACTCCTGTTCAGTCAATCTTTGCAACTAACTCAACCAGGTAGCGGAGGCGTAAGCGGTGCCGGTATGTCACAACCGGGTGGTGGTTTATCACAACCCACCATGGGTTCGGGAAGTGGTGTCGCCTCTCTTGGGGTTGGTGGTGGCATGGCCACTGGTGCAACAGGTGGATTCAGTTTGAGTCAAACTGGACCTGGTGGAGTAGGTGTCGGTGCTGGTTTATCGCAAGCAGAACTGAGTCAGGATATTTATATGGGTGAATTCCAGTCGCAAATGGATGGGCTTTTGTCACAGGACTCTACATACCAGGGTGACAGGTAAGAAGGTCTTACACCGGCATTGATGATATATTTGAAAGACTCGTTTTACCACGAGTCTTTTAATATTACTCTACGCCAAAGGTTCTACTCATCGATTATTTAAATATTTATTTTACAGATCTGCATTTTATCAACCGAACGCCCAGTTTTCGCAACCATATTGAGACAAAATAATTAAAACACACAACACAAGAAACAATTACATCAAAATAATTTACAAAAAAATAACATCAAGAGTGGGAATAATCAAAATACACATAACACGTATATTATTGAAAACGAGAAGAGATTTTAATTAATGAGAGAAATAGAGAGAAAAATAAGTATAACATCAAAAAATAACGAAGACAGGGGAAAGTGGAGAATATCAAAGAAAAATTATAGAAACTAAAAGGAAAGGATCGTTAGTTTAATAATTATGTCATTAAATGTGGAAAGAATACATTAAAGATGAAGAAACCATGAGCTAAATGAAATTATAATACCAAAACAAGTAATTTTACAGTATGAATAAATCAACAAATTGGCTGAAGTCAATCGTAGGTACTGTTGTCGGTCGACACCGAGCGACATTTATTCATGATTTGTTTCACAGATGCTGTCTTCTTAGTATCTATTAATTAATAATGTTTCCATATTAAAATACATTTTGTTGAGAAAATTATATTTTTATAAAAGTAGGATCTAGCAGCTTCTGGAAGCATTCATTTCGCTCTCTTAGTGGAAATGAGATGTAAAATTATATGCGTAATAATAGAGATTAAACAAAACTGCTTAATTTCAACAGAATGGTGCGAAATATTAACTTTCTTATTGAATTATCTGGAACGAATTTAATTTTAAGACAGCTTCAAGTTTGAACTTGGTTGGGTTTATCTTACCTCCGCTTCACACATGTGCAGTTGCTGGAGTCTCATAATTATTGAAAAATATTATTTCTTAATATTTCCGTATAGGTTTAAGCAATCAATCAATTTTTAATCCAAAAAATGAAAGGAGGATCATAATGTTGATAACAATACTTCCATAAAAAGATTTTTTCGATTGTTAAAGTCAATTTTTTGAATTTGTCATTCATTATCGTCATAATGTAATGTTTTGGAGAATTTAAGTTTTTAATTTTTTTTCTAAATCAGAAGTTGAATACAAAATTTCGTGTTTTATATAATTTTGGGTTAAGGGGTGATTTTTAGTCAAATTAATTATTGTTATCTTAACTGTTTTATTAATAAAGAGTAAAGATGTCTAGTGTGTCGTTTTATTAATGAATTTTTAATTTAGGTGCATCAAGGATGATATAAGTGCTTATCTGGTGGGGAAAAGGGCATGGTATGGCGAAAATTGCTGAAGATGAGTTAAATATAAAAAACGTTTTATAAATCTGAAAGAAATATAAGTCTACCAAGTCCTAAAAATATCGTGGAATTCCGTGTTTTATCTTGTCATTTGTGAGTATACCTATTGTAATCAACAAGGACGTAGTGGTGTCCCTCTAAATAAACCCTATAACAGCTTTATTTATTTGCAACATACAGATCTAACGATCCAATTACAATATTCAGTCTACTTCGTCGGCTGCATCATGTCTTTGTACCATCCTGTGTTGGTATCTGTCACTATTGAATTTAATCATCATAATCTGATATATGAGACTCGCGTAATTAACAATTAGATAATATATAATGTTTTAGACCAATTAACTAGTTGAAAATTATATTGCTATATTATTATTCAAATACAATTTTTGTGTAACTTCTGAATTAACAATTAACCCCTTGACCAAACATCAGGCGATATCCTTCAACGCAAAATATCAGCAATTTTCATTATCGCTGTAGTACAACATCAAAATGGCCGCGCCCTATATTCCACCTTTTTACCTCTCACTTGAGCGATATAGTTCTCAAAAATATGTATCCAAAAATAATTTTCAGTTACCCCTTTCTTTTGTCTATCTTGTCCTTTTTATCACACTTCTAAGACATTCGCACAACTTTGGGACAAGTTGGAACAAGCTTATCGTACTCCACTAATATCACTATCCATCATAACGTTGCTATGGGATAACTCTAGTTAATATTTACGTTTATATCAAATGTTATCAGTTATCACTCACCTCACATTCTTTATATTTCTTTTGAAAGAAGTAACCTCTTAATAACAAATGATAAGTGAGTGGGAGGTGATCATGCCAGATTAGTGTAACTGAGCTGATTTGAAAGTGTTAACATTTGTGATATTTGTTTTATTCTTCACTTTAAAGTTGTTCCTTTCCATTTAAATTATCAATTATTTATTTTCTGTTTAAGAAAACACTAAATTGTACCGTATATTGCTTATCCATTTAACTTGATTTAGTTTTATCCTAAGACAAATTTGATTTTGCAAAACGAAAATAATAATTATTATTTGCTTTGACATTTAGGTTGGCAGCATTTTTGTTGTTGGTTTATATCGAGGCAGTTATTTGTTCGTTGCTCAATATTTATCTTAAAATAGAGGAAAAAGATAATATTTTGAATGATGTAAATAGTTATTCGCACTTAATTAAATATCAACTTAAACCCTATAATGTTTATATTGCATAAGAAACTATGCCTGTGCTGCAATTAAATATGGGAAATATATGTTAATGATCAGGTGGGTAGCCATCTTGTTAATAAATTCTTTACTCTTAACAACATTTCAACAGAGAAATTAATGTTAAACGTCCTAAAATTTAGTCCAAAAATGTGAGTTTAACAATTTCAATAGTGACTAGGTAAATATACATACATACTCTGTGACTTTAGAAGCCGTATATTGTTATTACCATATATCGTAAATATGTTTGCGCGCTATTTCTAATTGCTAATAATTGTTTTAGTAATGGATACAAATGACCCAGCTACGACACAACTTTTTACTGGTTGGTCGTCCGTTGTTCATCAACCATACGAAGATGATGAAGAGTTTGAATTACCATCAACTGTTGATATTGGTGCACTTAACTCCAATAATCCACCTATAGAATCTAACAATACAATAGAAAATGATCATAGTAATTCAGACAGTGATTCGGAAGCCGACTCGAGCGTAAGTTTGAGAAAGTATTATTGAGATTGACCAATCCATTTATTAAACCCTGTGGTGATATAGTTTTAAGACAAAAGTCGCGGGAACAGTGTTAAAAACGTAATACTACACAGTATGAAGGAAATAAACGACTACTTAGCGATGTTGTTTCCAATCACTGAAGATGCTAAAGCACTGAAGAAAAGTAAATTTGACAAACATCAATTTTACGCTATAAAGTTGCAATTAGGTACCTACTCAAGGGACCAACAGCTGATCTAAAATTTGTACGCCAATGCCGCATTCAGATATTATGATACCTCCTATTTCTCAATAAATAATGCCTGTTAGGTTTCCACAAGTAACAACAATAGTTTACTATATCTAGGTAATCTAAGTAATATACCGGGGTTTCGATTGCAGCTTTATGGTTATTTTTTATTTACAAGAGGAACATCACGAACCACATTTTGCTTGGAAACTATTTGCTTCGATGAAAATAATGTGATGATAAACAAAAAATAAGTTAACAACATAATTATTAATATTCCGCCAGCCATTAGGAAATTGTATATTGCCTACAACAAGACCAGAGTACCTTCCTGTATATGTAACATGTTTCATGAATATATGATCATCAGTGGCTGAAGTTATGTGACCTTTATGTGATCTTTCCAGAATTCCGGCAGTGACTCAGGCAGTCAAAGCAACACCTCTGATTCAGAGAGTTCCTCATCATCACTTGGCGAATCGAGTTCACGCAGTCCAAGTCCCGAATTTTCCGTAACGAGTTCCCAAACAAACGGGTTACGTTTAACATTCGCCACTGTCAAAAAACCGACAACAAGCCCAGCATCACATCAAGAAAAAGTTATTTCCAATGTGAAGAAACAAACGAAACAACATGAATCAAGTTCCAGCTCGGAATGTTCAAGTAACGAGAGTGACAGCGAGAAAACTGATTCTGGTACGAAAAATCAAGTAGTCAAGGATGGTAGTAATAAAACGTGCGGTATGAAAAGTTGTAGTGATGTGGTCGCAAAAAAATTAACGGTACAACGAACACGAACTATTAACGGTGGTAATAAAGTTAATAATGTTGAGAAAAAGAACGGAAACAAAAGCAGCCAGAAAACTGCATTGAAAACCAGAAAGCGTGCTTCCAAAAAGGTAGGTGTAACAAATATGTAGCTGCTCGTATTCCACGAACATGTTAATCTGATTCAAATATTTTATTGCATGGGCTAATACAATCGAACACTATTTCCTATACCTTAGGTAAACATGGTATCGTAATACAATACTTCACTGATATAATCTTATTTTGTGTTTAAAATATAATATATGGCGAGTCTGGAGAGCTGTTGAAAGGATAACAGTTACAAAATAATGATGATGTATAATGATAAATTCTTTAATAGTCTTCGAGAAGAAGCTGAAATTATCTTAGAATATTTTCACACCATCATGTACTTTGAGAAAAAAATATCTAGTTAAATATAGACTAGTCCTTTTTTGCAGGTTTTCCACGAAGATCTTTTCTTAGGTTGAGGAATAGAAGGGACCCGGTGAGGGCTGTAAGGTGCATGATTAATTTCTTCTTGAACAGCATCCTTGAAACACACATTGTGTGGACCGGTTGGTGTAGCAACATACCAGCTGTCAATTTTTCACGCCTTTTATCTTTAATTACCGCAGGGTGTTGTGTAAGATGGAATAATACTATTTTTTTGTACTTCTTTTTAATCTTTTTTGGAATGAATTTATTGTTCTTTTAGTCCTAAAGCAGGGGTCGGGTGATCATCATCATTTTAAAGCATTTTTTATTTGCTTTACAGCGATAGGTCACTTTTGATATTTGTCCCCATGATTCTCGAGAAAATTGCGTTTAAAATGTCACCAGTTAAGTAGTTGGAACCTATCTTATTAGAATTACAAAACAATCATTTCAAAGAGGGTTTTGTGGCGTCATTGAAAGAGCGTGCGGTTCGCATGCGGAAGGTTCTGAGTTCAAATGCCAGATCTGGCAATACTTTTTTCTCTTCTAATTTTTGAATTAGTTACGTTATTTTATTGAAAATAATGAAAATAAAACAATCATTATAATAATAATAATGTCGTATATTTTTGATTATATTATATCGTGTCGAGAAAGTTATGGGGCGACACGACCGATTTTTTTTATTATCCTGACCCTTCTTTTTAAATTATTGTAATTTTTTGTTTGTTTTGTGTATTTTGCTGAGATCTACGTAACCTGAAGAAGCGATTAAAAGATCGCGAAGCGTAGCGCAGAAGAAACAAAAAAACTTTTCTTTATGTTCTAAGAGAACAATAAATTCAATCCAAAAAAGCTAACTAAGGACAAGTTTCATTCACAAATTGTTTTAATCAATGAATGAAATTTGCTTTGAATTTCAAAACACTATGGCCATGAGTTTTCTGTCGATGCAACGTTGTGACTATGAACTTCTTCGGTGGTAGTGACCGTTTTTCCTAACTGGACCACCGGCACGAGGATCGTCTTCAACTTTGCAATCCCAAATAAAAATGATATTGGTTGATAACTATATAGAATAAAGTATCTGTAAAAAAATGTAAATCTAGTTTAAAAAATAGATTTTTGGCAACGGCGTTGAGAAAGAGGTCCCTATAATTTTTCGTGGGTTCTTTTGTTTTTTTATGGTTCGTTAATCAGTTTTTATATCGCTTATGGTAATATTTTGGTATATAATGAAATTATAAATATGTATTAAAAACGCGTTGGTAGGTATATCAAGGACATACTTTAAAGATGTGAGAGAATCTAAATAAAAAAATATACCAAGTATATTATTTTAATTTTCGACTTAAATTAATTAAAAAACCATATGTGAACTAATCAGATTGAAATCTATACCGGATGTGACTACATATTATGTAGTGTAAAATCAGTTATAATTTTTAGAAATGTCCTTAACCTTACGCGTAGTATTAACATTTTTTTAAACGTAATTACTAGTAGTAAAATGTGATGATAACGTATGTTTCCACAATTTTCTTATATATATTTATAAAACAGAACTGAAATTAACACCTGGCACCCTTAAAAAAGATTAAGCTAGGATAGTTCATGTAGTTCGGTTGGTTGCGTTCAAAACTTTACATAATAGCTGGCTCCCCCCATTTTTAGAACACCTATTTTTGTTTTGTGCGTTGTAATAAAACAAGTAGTCATTTGGTTGGAGATATTTTTCACCATTGGCGGGATTGTAATGTTCATGATTTGTCTCTATGGGAAGAACCATATTCTTTTAATGTGGAAATACAATACTCCCCATTGTACTATCTAATATTATATTCCTTATGAGGTCAAAAAATGTTGAACGTAAAACGAAAAAACACTTATTTGTATGAATCCTTATTATCAGATAATTATTTTATTTTTAGCCAATCACAATGTCCCATTGGTAAAGTTTTTGTTTTTAGTTTCCAAGTAAATAAGATTATTGGTGATTCTAAAGGTCTTCGAAAATTAAGGAAAGCATAGATCCAATAAAAATTTAAATTTATTTAATACATTTACTTAAGTATATCCATTAAAGTCTTAATTTGATTAATTGTTGAAATTAACGTAGGCTTCTGCAATTTCAATTTAGATAAATTTGGTTTTTCGTCTTATCATCGTCAATAAAAGTAATATTTGATCAACGGTGAAATATACCTACAGCTGGTAAATGTAAGCACCCTTCTTTAGCGCGTTTCTCACAGCATATACTTATATGTGTCCCTCACTATGAATTACACATGTTCGGTACGATACACCCCTCCGTTTTCAGCGTCAGTGTTTTACTATACTATGTTTAAAATAAAATAGTATTTTTAAATATTTAGTGTAATTTTATAAAGCTTGTGTAGTTTGTTTTAATTCTTAACACTATTGCTAAAAAATTGTGTTGGTATGTTCGAATTAAAAGTTTTAGAAGTGCTCTTAGAACAGGTACACTTTACTTTAATTATTAATATACTTCAAATATATTGCTTACTAAAATACCAATCGCGGAAGCTTTTATGCTCTTCAAAAATGTAATACAAAGGGAAAAAATTAAAAGATTGTGAATATCAACCAGTTGTATATGTTTAAACTAAATTTAAGAGTTCTCTATGCTATACTTACCTACTACGAGTTATTTATCCCCGTTTTCAGATGACGTCATCAATGTCACGGAATTCCACATCCAATTCGAGTTCTGACTCTGACGATGAGTCCGATTGTGGGTCAGAAGGTGATATTTTGGCGTCTTGCAGTTTACAGGAGATTCGCGAAGAGGACTTAGCTGCAATTCTACCGGACCAAAATGAATGTAACGATTTCAATGATTTTGAGTCGAAAAATGGTAAAAGTTCACCGGCAGCAGGAGATATGTCCGGGTCGGATATGGAATTGCCACAACAGGTATGATAAAGATTTTTTTTATTTTATGACTGTGAATTTTTTTTTGTGTTATGTCCATATATGTTGAACAAGTTGAAATAAATTAATTATTTTTATATTTCCAGGCTATTAATTCACTAATCCAACGCACAACAGAATCATCAAGTGAAAGCGAAATGCATGCCGCTCCTAATCCAAACACCCTTTACGCAAACAGCCTTTTACAACAATTTGTAGCCCAAACTCAAATGCTGAACGCCCCATCTTCACCAGTACTCAATCCATCAGCCCAAAATCATGAAAACTCAAAGCAACAGTCAACCTCCGGACTCAACAAAGACTCGACAGACACACAAAGTATTAAGTCAGAAGGCAGTAGTGTGAAACGACGGCGTGGTAGACCACGGGGTCGTATACAGAAAAATGTTAACTCTACAGCATCATCACAGGATTTTTGTACGGTACCGAACGTGAGTCCGGATTCCGGAATTCAAAATAGTCCGGATCATGTGTCCAGTCCAGAACCTATTTTGCCAACATTAATTACAAGAAATAATGTGAAAAGTGATATTAAAAATCAGATTAATAAAAATCATAAAACAAAACAATATCAAAAGGAACATAAACAACAAACTAACTCGCGTAGAAGTGCGACAAAAAATAAACAGAGTGAAATAAATAATAAAATATCAGTAACGTCAAATCGGTTTGACAGAGTGCTTTATGCGAACTGTGACAGAACTTTGTATCCGCCAAGAAAAAAAGATGTTGTGCTTAAAAAAGGTCCAGGTCGACCGCCTAAGAATAAAACTGTTGAAGGAAAAAACAACAAACAAAGTAATATTTCAAGTAATAAATCAACAACTAATAGTAAAGTGAATACAAACGATAACAGCAAGCCCAATAATATATTTAAAGTACCAAAATTGATGCACAGTAAACACAAGCATAAACATCGTAAAAGAAAGTTCAAAATTTTAAAAACTGTTAGTACAACTACAGACCCAACATTACATATTGAAATCGAGAAAATGGCCAGCGATTTTGTACGAATGTGCTCTATAGGCGACGTTACAAATAACGCGACAAGTATTAATACAAATAATAAAGAAAATTTTGTCGCGGAACAAACCGCGAACGTTACAACTAAACCACAAAAAAAAGTAACGAAAAAACGTCGAACTACTGAAGACTCGAAGAAAAAAAAGAAAACGAACCTCAGCACAACAGTAAATAAAGTTACAAACAACTCAAATGAACAGCGATTGCCTTTGAAGAAACGCCATTATCACTTACTGAGTAATAATAATAACAATAATAACACTGAGGATACTTCAGTGACTACTGAAAATTCTACAGAAGTAGCAAGTAACAACACGCAATCTACTCCGGAAAAAGAAGTTACGCCCGTAGTCTCAAAATCTACCGATCCAGTTCAACATATCGATGAAGCTATTGAAGCATGCATCAAAAAATGTACTACAGTAGAACAGGAATCAGATAAGAAGTCAAGTAATGTTGTCACTACAGCGACTACTCCAAAGAAACGACATCGTTTAGATCAACAAAATGCTGTTACTTTTGAGAATAGTATTAAAGAAAAAATCGTAGTTAGTGTTAACTTTAATAATCTTGAAACTAATAATAAAATCTCAGTGGAATCGTTTCTAAATGAGTTAAAAAGTAAACGTAATCTTATTCAAAAGACTACAACGAACCATTGTGTTGATAGTGGTGCAGTTAAGCAAGATAAAGTATCTGAAGAAAATGTGGAGGTCGCGCCGGAAAATACTAAGAAAAAGGTGCGAAAACGACGTGCAATAAATCGCACTGGATTCCCTAGTGTAAAGAAAAAAAAGAAAAAAGTTGTCGTGATAGATACAACAAGTACTAGTGCAAAGTCAACACCTATAACACCGATATCAGTTCAAAATACATGCGATAGAGTACCTAAAGAAGGTGAAGAGTACACGAAATTCATGCAACGATGTGACGAAACTGGCAAGAAACAGACGATACCGTCTGAAACCATCGATGATCAAATAATTGAAAGTGATTGTGATAGTCTTCCGGCTGATGAAAAAATTACGGAGATCGAAGATGATGCTGCTGATGATGATAGCGGTGTTAAACCGTCACGTAAACGCCGGAAGTTGGATAAAGTTGGCAGTACGGAATTGTCTTTGGAATCGTCTATAGAGCGATTGAAATCGCGATTGGAGCAGAAAAGTCGGAAATGTAGACGAGAGGATATTGTGAAAAGGCGGTTAGATACGTCGCCGGCTAGTGGTACTCATAGTACTAACGCGTCCGGAGATGAAATGAAGATGAGCAAGAAAGAATTGCGCGCCAAGAAGAAGTACCTGGTTGCTGGGTTGTTTTCGGACCATTATAAAGGCAATGAGTAAGTTATTTTTCTTTAAACAAACATTGTTAATGTTGTAATGAAACTCGAAATCACGGTTTTGGAAGTCACTCTAACTACTTGACTTTTTTCCTTTGGAAACTTTCAGTTTCATTCGTTTTACCGAAAAGTTATACTCTAATGATTAAAACTATTTTGAATTTCCATTCATTTCCTGTAGATTTCGGTTGTGTACAACGTTGTACGTCTGTAATTTTGATACTCTTAACTTTTGAAGAGAAATTAACTTCGATTTATTTAAATAACACATATTATCCATAGGGATGCATCTAAACACCAAGATCCGCCGAAATCCAGCCGTCTGAGCGCCCAGCTTTCCTCTGATCAAACCCATAATATTTTACCACCACCTGACCATTGTGGCAAATCTCTACGTAAACGTGTCACCGATTACGAACTACCGTATGATATTTGGTGGTTGCATTCACAATCCCAATTACCAGCTAGTAAGGAATCGGCAGTGCCTTCGTGGAACTACAAAAAGATCCGTACTAATTTGTATAATGTGAAATCAAATGGTGGTGCTTGTGAGCCGCAAACATGCAACTGTAAACCGCCTTCGAATTGTGGTGATGACTGCATAAATCGATTAGTTCTAGTGGAATGCCCAGCGACGCATCGTTGCCAGAATCAGAGAATCCAGCGTCATGAGTGGGCTCCAGGAATTGAAAAGTTCATGACAAGGGACAAAGGTATGTTTGTACACCGCGCACATTATACAATAAACATATTAAAACTTTGTTATTCAGGTTGGGGCGTCCGAACCAAACACCGAATAAAATCTGGCGAATTTATCCTCGAATATGTTGGCGAAGTAGTGTCTGATCAAGAGTTCAAAGAGCGGATGCACAGCATTTATTTACATGATACCCATCACTACTGCCTCCATTTGGATGGGGGATTAGTTATTGATGGTCATCGAATGGGCAGCGAAGGAAGATTTGTGAATCACTCATGTCAGCCGAATTGTGAAATTCAAAAGTGGAGCGTTAATGGACAGTTTCGAATGGCGTTGTTTGCATTGCGGGACATCACTGAAATGGAGGAATTAACGTACGACTACAATTTTACTTTGTTCAATCCGGCTGAGGGACAGGAATGTAAATGCGGTAACGAGAATTGTCGAGGAGTGATTGGTGAGTAAGTTTAAATATTATTATTAAGAGTTATGACAAACAATGTTCAAATAATTATAGACAACACAGATTACAATATTGACAAAATGTTTGGGGTTCGTTAAAGTCAACAATGTAAACAACAGCTGACAATAAGTGTTGCCAAGGCTGAAAATATAAATAGTTGTCCTCGTAGGAGTTTCTCTGGGTGGATGTCGTTGATACAGGTTTTTAGCATGCCACAATTTTTGAGGACAAGTACTTCCAATTTCAGTGACATCAGTTCTATCAAATGTTCTCTAATTCTGATATTCTGAATACACATTTAACACAATATGAACGACATAAAAGAATTATGTTTCTAATTTTGTTACCATTTCTGTTGCAGGTGGAAAGTCCCAACGTATTCGTCAATTGCCAAACGACAACAATCCAGTAAAGAATCCAGGTCGAGTGGGTAGACCACGCAAGACGGAGGCTAAAAAGAAACCAAGCATTTCAAAGGATACGCAGACCAGTGCCAGGCCTTTGATTCCAATTGTGCCCCAAATAATGGTCAAACCGATGAGTCATCAGCAGAAATGCTTTATTGTAGAGCATCATTGCTTTTTGTTGAGGAATCTAACAAAGGTAAAAATTGACTTTTGGTTTGTTTCAAGTAATGAGTGTTTTGAACCCTGTTTTTGTCTGCTTAGGTTAGAAAAGTTCGTGATCGATCGGCAAGTGTAGCATCTTCGTCACGTCAAGCTGCAGTTGCGGCACCGACACCGTCAGCAACAACATCCACTAGTGCCTTTAAATCACAATTAAATGCTTTAAAAAATCCACGGAATATGCGTACGAGAAAAATGAAGCAAGTTGAGGATGATCCTGAATTGAGTAAAATTGTGAAATTAGCAGCATTGTTGAAAGATATTTGGAATGTTTTGGCAACGGAGAAAGGTTAGATTATGAGTGTTTTAATTTCATATTACATTTACTATGTAAAGTGTTTTGCTACTTTAGATGAGGAAGGTAAGTTGCTGAGTGCCGGTCTTCAGCAGATGCCATCCAGAAAAAAAGTACCTGAATTCTACCAGCAGGTCAGTGATCCATTGGACTTGTCGATTATCGAGAAAAATATCGCTGCTGGTACCTATAAAACGCCGGATATGTTTGATGAGGATGTTACCAAGTTATTTGACACGTACTTGATGTTTTATGGTCGATCCAGTGAAACAGGTGTAGCAATTAAACAGCTGAAAAATATCTACGTGAAAACGAAGAAACAGATTTTACCAAAAGTCGAGAATGCGTTGGGTGAAAAAGCCCCAAGGACATTTACATCAAACAAGAAGAAAGGTATTTTCTTAAAAATAAGTTTGTAGATGGAATTATTATTATTAGTGAATTATAAAACAAAATTAGGAATTAGAATCAGTATGTTTCTGAAGTATAATGTTTTTCTCTAGATGAAGAAGATATAATCAGATGTATTTGCGGTATACCGCGCGATGAAGGTCTTATGATTCAATGTGAGAAGTGTAATGTGTGGCAGCATTGCGAATGTGTTAAAGCTGATACTCAGACAGACTTTTTGTGTGAGATTTGTGGACAGAGAGAAGTCAATTACGAAATACCAACAAATGAATTTACTGAGGAAGGTCACAGGTATATATACAAATAAATTCTTTCAATATACAACCATAATATAAAATTCAAATCTCCACGAAACAAACCGCAATAGAACGATCCTCAATTCTTCAGCCAGACATGCTTCGGTACCTGACTGGTCCCATCATCAGTGGCTAATAATAATAAAGGAACTTTCACGAGATATACTTAACTAGAATTACACAGATTAGAGTCACTTCGTGGAAAAAAGTTTAAAAATCTTTAAAACTATGGGTCATTCATTATATGTTCTTTATTAATTTTTCTTTTTGTAGATCAAATTTTCTAAATACAGATAATGACTTCATAGTTTTAAAATGTTTTAAAGTTTTTGAACCTTTTTTCTACGAAGTGACTTCAATAGAATCTTCGTAATTGTAGTTAAGTGAAAGTTTTCTCATTATTTATTATTATCCGTTATTATTATTAGCCACTGAAGATGGGACCAGTCAGGTTCTATTGGGGATTGTTTTGTGGAGATTTGAAATTTATTTTTTTAACTACTTTTTAAAAAAAAACTTTCATATTTATATAATATACCAACATCTCAAATATTGTTGGAGCATTATGGAGATTCAAAAGAATTATTAATAATACACAGGGGCTTCCATAAGAAAAACATATCTACTACACGATCAACGCTGTATACTTTTCTGTTACGTTAAGAAATGGACAACTCAAAATCAAAATTGTATCCTGTGTAAGCATGACCATATATATTTATATTAAATTTTTAGATATTATATGTCACTTATGCGCGGAGACCTACAGCTGTGTCAAGGTGACACAGTCTACGTCTTACGTGACATCACAATACCGGGGACTAACAAGAAACATACGTACCAAACAATTGGAGAATTCGACTATGGCGATTTGGATATTTTTCGCATTGAGTGGCTATATAAAGATAAGAATAACGGCAACAGATATGCATATGGACATCATTATCTTCGACCACATGAAACGTTCCACGAACCGACCAGAAAGTAAGAATCATCATCACAGAAACTAATTAAATTTATATTAATTGTGATTTTGTGTTTCAGATTTTTCCCTAATGAAGTTTTGCGAGTGCCTTTATATGAGACAGTTCCAGTGGAGTTGATCATATCGAAATGTTGGGTCCTTGATATTAATACCTATTGCAAAGGTAAACTATTTTATTACAAGTGATTTGTTCATATTTGGAGCAAAGTGTTATTCTACAATTATGTAATTGCTTTGGTAATGTGTCCTAGGTCGTCCTATCGGTGCCTCAGAGGAGCACATCTACATATGCGAATATCGTGTGGATCGTAGTGCGAAAGCCTTCAGTAAACTAACAGCAAAAAATAAATATTCGGTATGTACGAAATCGTTTGCTTTCGAAAATTTCGAGACTAGATTGAAAGTGTCACGAACGTACTGTCCACATGATGTCGACATCAATCTGTTGAAGAAAGGACGTAGAAGTAAGAAACCTGATGAGAACGAAGGAAATGAGAATGTTCCATCAACGACAAAAACTGTTACTACTGGTAGTAATAATAGTAAAGAGGTTGTGAATAGTGTGCCTACGATGGCTCCGGTTGTTGTTAAGGTAAGAAATTAAACAATGAATTTTACTTTTAACGCACCACTGAAATTTGGCCCAATTACAAAGTTAAGTTTCTCGCAAACTGTTGAATCGATTTGGACCTTTTTTTTAAATGTAGCTGAAATCAGTGTGTTTTAAAAGAAACCAGTTTGATGCCTATTTTTTGTCGCATCCTGTGGGACTTTCCATCTGCACCAATAGATGTCTATCTAAATCAAAACATCTCCATATTTTCTCAACATTTTGTTTTTTTTTATTCACGTTTTTTAAATTAAATACAGAGTTTAAAGTTAAAAGCGTTTATTTGACATTATTCAAAAAATAAAAGGACCCCCTACTCTCCATTACACACAGATTTAAATAAACTTTGCATTTTTAAAAATTCATATATGCGAAGAAATATTTTAAAAATAACACAAGCAAATATTAAGTCGTGATATGACCACAGTTGAATAGAGAAGTTGATCCTGACCCAGTTTCATGCATGAGTCGAAGACGACGTCTTCTGGTGCAAGTTTTATAATGTTTAAAAAAGCTACAGAACATTATATCTTGGTATACTTAGAGATTTCTAATTCTTAACCAATCAATTAATCCAACATATTTATTTTCTAGACAAGAGTCCAGAAAAAATCAAGACTTAATGGAATTTTATTGAATCTCTTGGTAAAAATGCCAACCAAGGAGGTATTAGATTGCTCGTATTTATTGGAGGGTGGTAGAAGACGCAAAAAGGCAGATAAATAGAAAAAATATTACATATTATTAGAATTATGTAAGTTTTGAGTTAATAGTTAATTGAGAAAAAATAAAATATTTTTAAATTATTAATATATAAAAAATCTTATAATAAGCTTGTTAAAAAGATGAATTTACAATTCGTGGGTGATAAATATTAATCTTTGTACAGATGTGAGAGTAATAGAGCTAGAACATAATTTAATATTATATAGCCTAAACGAAATGTTTGATATTATAGCCATGACTTGCTTTTTTGTATTGCGCAAGAAAAATACTGAACAATGTATTGATTTAAGTAGTGTATTTTTCATCATTTATCTTTATGACATTTTGTTTGAAATTTCCCAGTTAAAAGTTAAACGACCGACAATACAAAATTAACATTTATTTTTAGTTGATGAATGAACTTTTTTTTAATTTCGTTTTTTTGGCAGGAGAAAAGAAACTACTTTTCATCTTTTGTCGAAGTTTCACTCCGTTATTTATTTCTTTATTTATTCTTTTATTGGATGATCCAATAAAAAATCGAGATGTCTGCAGAGGAATAAAAGTGTTTCCTTTTATCTTAACCAGAAACCAGCTGCTAATTACACTTTTTCAGCATTCAGTAATGTCTATGGAATATGCTAAATTAATTTATTCATAATATTATGTATAGAAACAAAACATCTGGATAAATCCTGCGTCAAATTATCGCTGATAATCCGTCAGCTTTCTTCAGAGCAGTTTTGCGTGAGCGCGGTAAAACTCTGTTTGTTTCTATAAGTTCTTGTTACTAAATCCTTTCAAATGAAATGAAACATTTGTTTGTAATATATTTAATAAATAGTAACATGTAGTGAGTATTATAGTTTAAAATTTCTTATAAATTTAGCATATCAGTCGCTCCGATTATTTATTGAAAATGTTTACACAAATTTAATATTGTTATATGGCCCCCTTTCCCGTATCTTGTGATCTAACAAAGTTCTTCCGAGAACAGGTTTATATATTTTTTTAAATCGTCAAAATATTTATTTTCTCCATTTAGTGATAAAAGAATATTGGATTTGAAGGAAAGTTATATTAGCTGAAGCTTCAATCATCCCCACCACGGAAACTTATGATCTAACCACGCATTTGCAAACAGGTTTCTTCATATAATTCTGAAAATGGCCAAAAATATTTATATTCTCAATTTAATGATACATTTGGTATTTTATTGTTTTTAGTAATTTTATTCATGGCTATTAATTTATTGTGACATCGGAAAAATTTTAAAAACATCACAAAATAAACCGTTAAAACAAAAAAGCATAAATTAATTACTTAAATAATATATTACTAGTAGATCATTTTCTTGTTCTATTTTTTTTTTCTATTATTATAGCTAGTCAATATTTGTTATGCTAATTATTACGATTTTAACATAATGTTTTCTTCTATTAATTTATTATTTGTATATATACATGTTTTATATTAATTACGGCTAAAAAATGAGCTTATTGTTAAAAATTGTTGAAATTATATTTCATTTAACGATTGTTGTTACATTTATGTCATAGACAATGCATACATCACTTGAATAGATTAAGTTTTGTTTCTTATTGTTATTAGTTTCAAACTGATTTCCATCTCCCTTGTAGGTATAAAAGGTCAAAATAGTACCTAAATATTGTAAATTAAATTATTTTATTTTCACGTAAAATATTTTTCCACTCAAATCACTTTTGAAACGAATTACTGTTTTTTTTTGTAGTATACATTGATATATCTATTGTATAAATTGTTTTTTAATATTATTTATTTATTATACTTTGTACAAATTATATTTTTTATGAATTATTATTTTTATTATTGCTTTTAATTATTCTATGTTTTTATACTTAGTTTTAATTTTTATTATTTCAGTTTTTAATAATAAAGTGTTTTATTAGTTTCAGAATCTTGTAAGTTTTAATTTCTTATTAAGGTTTTTAAAACTATAAATTAATATGGTTTTAGGCTTTATTAATTATTTTATAATTAATATTTACTTATTTGTAAATTATTGTTATACACAAAAATATATTTTCAAAAAAAGTCTTAGTTGGTATTATTTTCATTAGTCTGGAACTGTCAGTTTCAATTCATAGTCAGCTGGTGCGTTAGGTGGCGTTTTTGCGCTACTCCAGGCAACTCTGCTTTCTATGCACTAGCAGCAACGTTTGACACTCTTAACGTCAAATTCAAGCAAGCAAAAGGAATGCAAATATTTGAGCTGGTTGGAGTTCCCCTCACCTTTAAAAGGAATTATAGGTAAGATTATAATTTAAAGGAGCACACTAAATGATTGCAGCAGGTAAAACATTTTTTAGAGCTCTACGAATCTTGAGGTGAGTGTTCTTTTAATAAATAACCACTTGCTGGTCAAATTTAATGTTCAAAATGGCAACACTGAAAATCAGTGGTGCCAGAACAATTTGGTTTAAAGATGACGTATGATTTTTTGACCTTGTTTGTGAATTAATCACATAACCTAGCAAATAATTTTTTCTTCGATTGTTTTTAAATTCAAAAAGACTGAAATCTAAATATGATTGAAATCACTTGCAACGATAGGTTGGGTAAAAAGGTACGAGTTAAATGCAATCCTGATGATACAGTAGGTGATCTTAAGAAATTAATTGCAGCCCAAACTGGTACACGATGGGATAAAATTGTTTTAAAGAAGTGGTATACCGTATTCAAAGATCATATTCAATTACAAGATTGTAAGTAAACTTGCTAATGTTCGTTAATTAATAATAATCATAACATTGGGATTTTCAGATGAAATTCACGATGGTATGAATATTGAACTCTATTACCAATAATATCCAATAAGCGTCATATTTCTCATTATTTATAAATATACATAATTTGTAAGGATTTTAAGTTAATACCTTTTTTCAATAATGTAAGTAATAATTTAAATAAATTGTTCATTTTTATCGATATGATTTATTTAATAACAGAAATAAAGTACATTTGGTATATCTAAAAGTAACAAAAATACCTACTTGGTAAATATATTCACACAACAAATAAAAAATCAACAAATTAAAATAAATAAATTAACAAATAACTTAAATAGCAGTAGTTGTTCATGATAATCTTTGTATTGCTTATTGAATTCTTCTTATATTTCATAAAACACAAAAACTTAAGCAGGCGTCCCTCCACACATATTTATTCTCTTAACTGAAAATGTATTACTTTTTGTCCTAAGCGCTGATGAAACAAAAGTTTTTCTAATAGTTCTAGTGGATTCATAGTTCGCCACATAAATACTTGAAGGATCAGCAGCAATTGAAATTGCACTACAGTGCTTGCGAGATTTAGTTATAAGATCTAAATCCCCGGTTTCAGAGAATTTCTCAAGAAGACAGCTGCTCTAAACAAATATACTAAGAAATTTTTAAAATAATAAAAGCTTTTGATGGTTACTCGTCAAGCAGTATACACATTCTGCTATGTAAACTACATTTTATCAATATCCATCAAAAACGTTATTCATACCTACATACTAGTATTAATCATTTGGTTAATTTCACAACCTGTAAAGCAAAAAAGTAAATATTAAATTATAAGAATACCAGGAAACACAATTTTCGATTTTTGTATTTCCTGGTACTCTAGAAAATTGTCTAAATGTACTACATATACTTTGTAGTCCTTTAGTTATCTAATGTGGTCTTTTAAATTGAGATTCATTGCCAAATGTAGGTCTTTTCGACGGGCTTTGTGTTGCACTATTTAATGGAGAATTCTGATTATGTGATGTAGCGATGGTTAATGTTCTCTCTTCGGAATTCCTGATGTTAGCCAGTATCTCTCTGATGTGCTGCACGATCAAATCGATGGCAACTAAAAACAAAAACAACTAAATGAAAATCAGTATACGCAAATATGGCATGTTATTTTGATCACAATTTGATGTCGCTAAGCGGGAACACACAATAAATGCAAACTTCTTTGCAACGGGCACACGTAAATCGTAAAAAAAACTATGTTTTTATCATAGCCAACAGCTCCCCCCACTTATTTGTATATTATAAATCATCTAAATAATGGATTTGGACACAAACAATAGTCAGATCTAGATCTGTGTCAATATGAAAGGACTGAACGAACTATACAAACTCCCTAAAAGGGACGCGATTGTATGCAGACGGGTCTAAAATCAAGAAGTGGGTAGGAGCAGAGATATTCTCCAAAGGGTTCAAGGCTAACATCCCACTCTTGTTGAGATCCAAATAATATCTTGGGGTGCCTGAAGCCAAGAAGTTTTTTCCATAGTTAACTTTAACAGTTCATTCCTCATAGAAATATATTGCTAGCTTGCTGATTCCCCCGTATTCGGAAACCCAAATCAGTTAATGATGGATAGATACAAAAACAAAATAATATGACATAGACTTCACGTTTATTATTCGTCTAAAAAATAAAAAGTTCACAAAATATACAATGTATCATTCTCCATATAATAATAATAATACTGTATACCTATTCATAATATTTAAGTTTGCATTTATACAATAGTGTGAAATAATGCATCGAAGTTTTGAAAGTTACTTATTAAAATGCAAGAATAATATGTTCAGATATTTTGTGCAAGTTTACACCAGTCTTATTTTTGTTTTACAATAATAGTACACCTAAATACATAGAATAGCATCACAAGTTACATCATAATTATAATAAACTGGCAACGTCGCAACTCGCAACAATAAAATTTTATGCCACAAGTAAGCCCAAACCGAGCTTCTAATACTTATATACCAAAATATTTCATAAACATAAAAACAAGCCTAGATATCTGCTGTTTTAACGACAGTATATGTTGTCAAGCAAGTTAATTCTGTTTCAGATTATGTTCATGCCTATGAAAAATGCTATAAATCCCGTTTACGTAACTATATAGGATAGGATGCAGTTTCCATAACCCTTCTTGCCTTTATTGCATCTAGATCTGTACATTGCGTTATAGTTCAAGTAGCTTTATAAATTACGAATTGCGACGAAGTTTAATCACCATCACCATTGCTTCTACTAATAATATAATCCTACCACATTCACTAGACATCAAAATATATAAATATTGGTCAGACATCTATTTTGCTCTCATAGACAAAGAATTACATAACGTATAAATGTTAAACAAGATTCTAGCCCTTTCGGTACAATGATCTACCGATTGGGAAAGACAATATAATCATTTGGAAGCTATCGAGGACTAGGAATAATTGACAGATTTATAGACATTTTAATAATTTGTTCCCCAAAATTTAATAGAGTACCTAGTCGATAAATATTTTCTTAGGAGAGCAGTTAGAAGTTATCAATACATTAAACTGAATAAAATAGGATTAAAAGTGCTGCTCGGTCAATATCGGTTTGAACCCATTGCTATTATGTAGGAGTGATTTTGTGCCATGCAATATGTCCCATATGTGGTGTACAATGAGGTCAATAGCCACTGCAACAAATGTACGAAATTAGACATTATCGAAATTTGAAAAATAGCCACGAACTTATGGCGACATATTAATCATCATGCACATGTAAACTAAGACATAATCATGTTTCTTAATGTGTTTTGAATTGAAATAGACTAATCTTATTATTCCACCAAGTTTTTCAGAATAAATAATAAAATACTGTGCATAATACATAAAAAAACGATTAAAAATGTCCCCATAATATTTCGTACAACTAAAAGCACAATGAAAATAAAAATATGACATTATGCAGTGACTATTAACCTTGAGCTGTAGAGATTAAACTGTTAAAGTAACGATCTTAATGTAATTAGCAAAAACTAAAACTTGTGGCAAGTTAATACAAACATTTTTAGTCATAAAAAGCTCATTTTAATTCAATTATCAAGCATGATCAAAAAATTAAATAACATCAAATCAGTACTTAATAATTTTATTTACTTACCATGGTTATCAGCTCCTCTTGGTATAATAACATCTGCAAACTTTTTGGTCTAAAACGAAAAACATATGAATAAATAATGTAATAGTGTTAGCTAAGAACTTACGGGTGAGCAGAACTCCTCAAAAGCTGGCTTAACAAAATTCATATATTGATTCAGTACTTGTTCCAAATCTCGCCCTCTTTCATTTATATCTCTGGGAACTATAAATAAAATGTAAAACAAAATAGATTTAACAATCCACGTGAGGGATCGGCTTACCTCTTCTGGCAAGTCGCGTATCAGAGTCGGTATCAACAAATAGCTTCATATGAAACAGTTCCCGTACTTCTGGGAAATAAAATACCAAAATCCCTTCAAAAAGAACCACATCAGCTGGATATATCGTCAAAATTTCGTCTTTGCGTCTAAAAAGAATCAAGAACAGATCAACAACAAAAATGGGACAACTCCATTCCATTTATTTTTTGAAGTTTTCGTTTGGAGCTTCATTACAAAAAACACTACAATATATTTAAATTCACAAGAAAAAATAAGAATTGGTGATTGCCTCTTCGGTCACTAAATGGAAGCGAACAGAAAAATTGACATTTTCAAAGAGTTACCTTTTGCTATACCGAATTATAATGTCATAAATCTTATGTACATAAATAAGACTTGCCAACCTTGATAAAAGCTACTTCAGAACTGAAATAGTTGATTCGTCCTAAATGCAACTTGATCGATTTTTTCCCATAACCTATTTTTGTACTTACACAGAATGATTCCTGTAATCATATGTTGGTATTTGAACCATTTTACCAGCTAAAATATCCTTCAACACATCTTTCATAAGCGTTTCATTGAAAGCATCAGGATGGTCGAAATTAAATTGACCCTTTTCAGCTTTCTGTATTTCTGATGGGCTCAGTTCTCTATAGAAACTATCCTGCGATATGCAGACTACTTGACGTTGTTTATGATCCATATCAACTTGCCCGAGCTTTTCCATTATTTTCTTACACACAGTACTCTAGGAGAAAATTGTGATATATTGATATTTTATTATTTATTACCCACTGTATCTACCTTCCCGCTAGCTGTTCCACCAGCTACTCCAATTAAAAAGGGTGTTTTGCCTTCGATGCCATTTAATTTGCCGTTCATTTTTTTAGTATCACACATACTCATATTTAATAAGATAAATTGTGCAGTAAATACTACTGCGAGTTAAAAACTGATATCGCTGCAAAAGCAAATAATTGATTTGCACATATCACATATTTCTAAAAAAAAATGCCAATAACCGTGAAAATTATATACATTATACATACTTATACATAGACTATGTATACATAGTACATAATATATGTCATAGGTATCGATAGCGACTTAGTGTTGCCAATTTACGATTACTGATTTAGAGACGCATCATACGCAAGCACATAATTTATAACACAGAAAAAGGAAGCTTCGCTTAGCGTACATATGAATCTGACCGAACGTCCCTAAAATTTTGAAATTTTATCCCTGTAATACTCTAGATATTTGATTGCCTTAATTATTACATTATAGGCGTTATCCTTCTCCCACTCACCTCAGCGGGGCTTATGTAACAAGTTCACCAGATTACCTCCACCGCTACTCATCGACTTACACTTACTTGTTTCTGTAAAAGGGACGGACATTGTAAAAATCTTCATTGTAGGTTTAGAAGAGTTTTAGTTTAATTTCTCACTTAACTGTCAATGCAATTTGTAAAAGAAACGTTTGTTTTGGAGAGATAATTCAAAATAGTTACAATTCGCGTTGAAATATACGGCCTATTAATCAAACTCAATAGGTACCGTGAACAAATAACTTGCAATATAAGTTCACAATGAATGAAAATGAAACATTGAGAATCATTAGGGGTCTATTCTCGAGTTGAGAGAAATATCATTTCATGAGACCGCTTCATATTAATCTTAGAGATGTTACTAGCACCGCTGTGTTGAGTAATCAGCAAAAGGCCAAGTACGTAAGAAAAAGAAAAGAAAATGGTTACTAGCTTTGACAATCCCTTGTCAAAGGTTACTAGAGCTACTTACCTATATAGTTTTGTCGATTTTTTTTTATCGACTATTTTTTCATTTTTTTAACCTTCCTCAGTTTGCAATTTTACGGTAGAATTTCGAACGTCTGCGGTAGAACGGTAGACATAGTGTGAAAACGATAGATCTACCGTAACAACGGAAGGTCTGGCAGCACTGCCCACGCTTGCTCCACTGTTCTGCTTGACATTTGACACAGAGAGCGAATTCTAATAAGTTTGTTCCAACACGACTTGGAGTCCCTTGTGACAGACAGATCAATTTTTTCTGAGGTTATCCCTATTGACATTAACGCATCTTCAATAATTTTATTTTCACTTTTAAAAATGTATTTATTGCGACAACATAGTGCGTTTTGTGCTAATCAACAGTAAAATATCTCGATAACCGTAGGTGAATTTTATAACATATCACATATTATCAAGTCATGGTATACATGTTGTACCATGATATCGAGTATTGTTAGAAACTTATGGAGACTGAAAAAATTGTATAATGTACAGGGGTTTCAATAAGAAAAACATATTATGCAGATACGATTATCTCCTATATAAGCGAACCAACCTGTATACTTTTCTGTTTAAAATTAAAGGTGACCTGTGCGAGCATTTTTTTGCATTGCATAGATATAACAAATGAAGTCCTGAGTCAAACAGTCAAACTCCGATGGTAAAAAAAGAGTAACCGGAAAATCGGTTTAATATCGTTTGAAAAGCTTCTAATTTGGACCACTTTGTACATCCCGGTATAGTGTGTAACTTCCATAAAATGCACGTTAATTATATCCCATATACATAAGTATATCCTTTCAAACTGTATACTATAAGTATATTTTTGTAGATAGAATCATAGATTTTTTGTGTCTATAGTTAGGTATTGTTGTTTCCGAGAAAATCACCTCTATAGTTAGCACACCATAAAAAGCATACCACCACATATGCTAAAAAAATTGCAATACAGACATTCCAATCTGCAATACCGCAGGTTGATTGCCTTATTTGCGTTTACAAGAATACCAGTAACTGATATGCTTCATTTTCTGTCATATGCAATGTTGTAAAAAATGTATTAGTATTTATTGGACTCTCTTCTGACCATTTTATTTATTTAAATATACTTACCTGCATAGATAATTGAATTGTAAAAACAGTAGCGGACTTAGCAACTTAAGCAGGTTATGTGTAAAATATCTGAATGTTAAGTATTCCAAAATTTTTAAAAGCAGTTAAGCTGACAAACTCGCAAACGCAGCATGTATTATACAAAGAATCAAAATTTCCTAAAATGACTATGAAACAGTTTAGAAGAGAAGTCATCACCTTTTTAACGGCCAAAACTATAATTAAAAGAAGAACTTTACCAACTACTTCAAGTCCTATTGTTATAAAAAAACACAAACCTTATATTCCCTCAGAAATACGGACAAGCGCGAGTGCACACCAACCAAAAAGGGATACCAGACGTTGCTGTGCTTTCTCTAGCACATCACAAAAAGAAATTAGAACAGACTGGATATGTTCTGTATGCAAGGTTCCGATTTGCCTCGGAATAAACAAAAGTTGTTTTCAAAGTTACCACCAGCAAAATGTGCAGTGGTACAAAAATTAAACCTCCTGTTTTTTTTTCGAATATTTAAGAAAAAACATTTTTTTTTTTGAGTTAAAGTCTATCAGGGCCCTTGCCCGTGTGTTTGTTTTAAAATTAAGATTTAAAATTACGGCTGATGATGGAGCGGGACTCCGAAACATGTCCTCTTTTATAAAAAAGGAATCTTAAATACAGTTATATTAGTGGAGACGATGTATGAATTTTTATTGTAATTTTTTTTGTTCAATTTTAATATCTTCTTTGTTTATTTGTAGTTAAAAAAATAAGAATAAATAATTTTTTAGTTCTTGCCCCTCTAGGACTTTTTTTCCATAAATATCTACCCGAAGTATGTTTTTAATTAATTTTTAACCTTTTCAATTGATTAGTTGATTATCCGTGTTTGGAAAGGTTAAAAATTAATTAATTTGTTTTAATTTTTGGGTGTTTTATTTTATTTTTGAATAAGTTTATTATTTAAAATTTGACATATTTTTCTAATATTTTGAGATGAACTCAAAAATATTATGTTGTCTCTTTATACTTTTTGATATTTAAGTTTTTGGAAAACCTTAAAGTTACACACACGACGTAATAGTATAGAAATATGCGAGTTGGTTCTATATTATACATTGAATGAAAGCTATTATTGTACACTACCTTGCAGACAACAATAATACAAATACATAAATAATTCATAAAAATACTGCGTGTGTATTATTATGTACCAGATACTGTAGATTATCAAACATCAGATGATAGCGCCGAGACGCTTTTATAACATGGAGGCGTCGTCTATGGCCAGTTGCGCTCAAAACGGTGTCACAAACGGTACGCACTTATATTATTCAAGAAAAACAAAAGAATAAATTATCACGCGCGTATTTTTCATTTTCCGTTAAAACAAAAAAAAATCATTGGGCGTAGAAAGATTAATTTTGAATTATATGTTCGTATATTATAATAAATGCGCATATTATGAACATTCCAGATCAATTTGTAAAAAAACTTTTTAAAATATGATTCAATAGTTTTTAGTGATCTTTTAAAACAAAAGTTTAGTTAAAAGTTACAAAAATCATTTCACACAGACCGAAATATTAATTAAAAGTGTTTTTTTGTTTAATATTTCAACTTTGTTGTGTAAAATCATTTCAGTAATATAATCAATAAAATAGTTAAAAGTTTAAAATAAGCTAAGCTAAAAGCATTAAGAACAAATACTTATTAAATCTGTTGTATGAAGTTTACTAGTGTAAAAACAGTGTGAAGGAACATTTTGGCGTCGACTAACAATTAATGTAAGCCCATTTACTATTTACATACTACATTAATATTACTTATATTAATTTTTTAATCTATCGAGTTAAACATAATGAATTTTAATTCTACAGCATGGTATAAAATACAATTTATGTACCTAACGCACTCTAATTGAGTAATCAAAAATATTTGAGTGAATAGTTTCAGATTCTTGTATATAGGGTGACCACAAATAAAAGGTTAATCCGTTCGTTAATATAGGTACAGTTTCAAGGAATAGTATATTGTGTATTTAATAGGAAATGGAACACTTTTTCGGGAGTCCCGACAATATGCTTTACCTACGAAGTGCACATACTATTTTTTCTGAAATAAGTTATATTTATTTTATCAAATAATTAAAATTATATTATTTTAAAATGGTGTACATATGCAAAAAAAAAATTAAAATATCCCCACATCGAGTTTTTGACCGGATCGTAAGACCTCATGGAGAGACGTCCAGTGTCTAAACTTACTCTTATAAGTGTCTGAGGAAAAAGTAAAATTGTGAAACGTTCATTTGTAAAAAAATTATGATATACAGTTTGTAAATAAAAGTCAATCTCCACAAAACGAATTTATCAGATCTCTCTATAAGTCTTTTCCCAACCATACATGTTTCGGAGCACCAGTCTCCATCCTCAGTGGTTAGTAAATTACAAAAAGCTATTCTTCATTGTGTTAAAATTGTGATTTTTTTTTTTTTTAATTTTTACGTTAAAAAAGTTACATATTTTAATTAATTATATTGAGTTTTAAAAAATGTTGTCAAAATAAATTAGATTATAGATAAATCGAGTTTTATTATGTTTTTCTTTTTGTAAATCATTTAAATTGAAAAGAAAGAGTTACACTTAAGTAATGGTGAAGGCGAATGTCTTTAAAATGTGACAATTTTGTCATTTTACTCCACTTCAATATGGACTAGTTCTTTAAACAAAAATTATGACTTTCCTTTACCCTAGGACAACCGGTATATTGAAAAAATTAATTTAATTCATTGTATGTATAAAAACACTGCTATTGTATATTTTTGGGAATTAATTCAATTTGATAATTTTAATTTCGCTTAAAACTGACTGATATCTTAAAATATCAAAATATCATAACTTTTTTAACAATGAAAATTTAAGAAAGACCTAATGGAAAAATATATGTTTATTTTGAGGAAATAATAAATAGTTATAAAAATATCGATTATTTTTCTTAATAGCATTGTTAAAAAATTAATTAAACATTTTAAAACTCTATGGTGAAGTGTTTGCACATTTTACGAAAACAATACAAAACTTCCTATATTTGATAATATAGAAAATAAATAATTTTGAATTTCAGTAACATATTTATTCTACAAGAACTAATACTATTTTTTAATGTTTTAAGTATTAGTTTTAAAGTGTTTAAGCAAAGTATTTTAATTATTTAAATCTATCCGATATTCGGAATATGAAGGCACGTGCTAGTTTCAATTGGTCAATAATGTATGGGATTAATTACCTACCTTAAGCTAAAAATAGTCAGAGAAAAACTGAATTACCTAATTAATAATAAATTACAGTCCATTTATTAAATTTAATTGACACGCGTAGGTATTTCATTTCTTGTTTTACATTTATGTAAATCCGTTATTGACTATATTAGGTCAAAATATCGTATAGGTTAAATTCGAAAACATATAGACGCATATTTGATACTACTATTAGACTTGAAACCTTCCTGTTTTAAAATTTATACATATCTAGGTAATTAGTAAGCATTTGTAATACGACATATTATGAAATGAACAAACTGTTATGTTGTTTTCTTAAATTATTCTCATTGATCTTTGATATCTTCTTTGTAGTATTTACTTATAGTTACATAATATTTAAAATCAACCTAAAAATGACATACAGACGGACAATTTTGTATTTCTATTACTTCTTTCCAAAGCAACATAAACTGGGTAATCCACAGTGGCGAAAAGAGCATAAATGCGTTTTTCTTCTGAATAACACATAACATAACATTGTAATTCGGCAGTTACGTCTGGATGTTGTCGCGTTGTATATCTCCTGCTTTTCTGTCTAAATCAACTGACGATGAAGTATTTAGCACTGGAGAAGATTTTTATACTGAGTCCAGAGAGGAGCTGTAAAATTCTTGGGCGTAGGGATTAACTCGTTTTTAAACTGGTATATGTGCAGATTGAAAACATATCAAAAAAGCTCTGCAGGTATTCGTTTTTGATTTGGAAGCTCAGAATTTCCACATTTCAAATTCTAATGTTAACAATTTAAGCTCAAACTGCTTTTGATGTACATTTGGTTCAAAATAGTATATTCGGAGATGTCAGTGCAACTTTATAATCTTTTCCAATTGCTACTTTAATTGAGTAATAAAATCATCAAGGACTAGTAGAAGTTGCGATGGAGTTATTACACTAAAAGGGTGTAAACATACATCTTTTAAAAGTACTTCTTAAACATTCCTTTCTAACTCGAACTTGGACAGTTGGGCATACTGTAAAACAATTTTATTAAAATTTTTGCGGCGGGTTTTGTTGCATATTATGTAAAAGAGAATTATGGTTTTTCCAGCTGCGTGATCATTTCGTCTAACTCGAATTTAACGCTTTAAGCTTTTCGTAGCATTACGTGAATTAGAGCGAGCGAAATATTTAAAATTTACATTATTTAGTACTAGCATTGTCTTTATAAAGACAATGGTATTAGTATGTAATTCCACAAATACTTTTTTTTTATTGAAAGATTACAGGAGATTTAAGTAATAAAAAAACTAAGGGAATTTATTTTTTACTCAAAGTGGCTGTTGCGAACTTTAGCAAATATCCCCTGAAAAACGTGACTACTATTGTACAGTTGCTTTGCAACATGGACAATTGTACCCAAACTCAAATCTCGATATTTTCGAAACGGAAAGAGATATCGAGTTGTGGTATTCGGGAGGTTCTTGACCGACTCTTTGAGAACACGTACAGGGTTCGACCGGTATATTTCTTTTATTTATCCACTTATACAGAGTGAGCAAAGGAAGTCTTGTTTTTTAGCAAAGTTTGGGGCTATGTCAGAGTCTCAATTTTTGATGTTGGAAATTTTTCTATGCATATTTTTTATCTTTGGACTATCCTTAAAAAAGATATTTCTCAAATTTTTCGAAAGTTGGCTATAAATCAAATTATCGAATTTTTAAAAAGTGCTACATGTATCCTTAAAAAGGGAATTTTTCGGGGTGTCTCTTGAGAATGGATATTTTTTCTCATACTGTTGGATAAAGTGGAATTTCTTGCGCCCGAGAAAAGATTGAAACACTCATTGGCGTGCAGTGAATATTTGCTATTTTTACATTATGTAATTTAAACCGAATTTATAAATTATACTATGCAATTAAACAGCTTAATGAACAAATCCAAGTTAATACTCTTAATATAGAGGTGTATTCCAGTAGCGTAACATCAAAAGCTTCTTTTGCTTTGGTAAAACGTACTAATAACTTAAAAATTCTTATTTTTCAAAATGCTATGATGCTGGTCCACACTACTCTGTTATGTTATCCGATTTAAATTGAAACAGCGTATCATAAAACGACTGAATTAAAACAACGCATCTTTAGTTGTTTCCAAACTTTTATTACGGGAAAATAAATACTACTCAAACATAAAAATTTCTACATATCAAAATAAATGCCCACACGATGTCGCAATACCGTTAAAAATGTCATGCCAGCTTTAAGGCTTACTTGCTTATTTTTTTATTTTATTTTTGAGCTAAACACTGTGGTGCGCTTGGTTATGACATTTCATTATTCTTACTATAGGTACCTATTTTAATCCTCTGCCACAATAGAATAATTATATTCTATTGTGCCCCTGCTGGATAGGTAAACTTATTACATTTTAGACAAGCCCGGCTTATATAAATATTTTAAAATATGGGGTGTGTAATTAATTAAAATTTACAATAAGTTTTTAATTTTTTTTTCATGAATTCCACTCGGAAAAGAACATCATTTTGCATCACAGGGACATTGTAAACAAGAAAATACAAATGATTATTAACAGGAACTTAAAGTTGGTGTGTTGAGAATGTTTCTAACGATTGAACTTTCTGGTTGTTGTTTCTACCATATTTTTCAGTTTTGATTAAGTTTTCATTAATAAGAAAAAAGAGAAACTTCTCTATTCGTTTGCCTAGACATTGTCATACGAATTTGAATAACGCAAGTTGAAACTTTAATTATTATTTGACTTTTAAATAAAAAATATTTGTGGAGGTGACGGTTTTGTTTTATTGCAGTTGTCTTTGCACTCCCCAGTTATAGATGGATTACTTCTTTGATTTATTATTAAGTATCTATTATTAATTTCTTGGCTAAAAGTTAAAAGCAATTTCAGTTTGCCGATGATGCTGATTTAGTTACGTATGCATTAAGTAGTGATTCAACATTCGTTAATGTTGGTCTAAATGAAATGAATTCCCTCCAAAATCCAAATACATACATAGTTATTGCAACAATGATAACGTTCTCTATCGTATTTGAATTACATAGTCTATATAATTTAATATTTTGAAACAAACATAGATATTTTTATTAGCTTAAAAAGAGATTATTGGATAAAGCCGGGCACATTTATTCAAATCAAATAACTATATTTCTGGCAATGAGCGCTAGCAAATATTTTGTTGCGAATTTATTTTAAAAATGAAGATAAACATATTTTTAAATGATTCTGTATTGTGAATTTTTATGAATTTAATATTGCCCGAATCAAGGTCTATTTTAGGTAATAAACATTCATATACTAATTATCGAAATTAAACGATTTTTTATAAAATGTATTTTCAATAGTATTTTGGAATGAGAAAAAGTATATGCGAATATTAGAAATATGCCAAAAAAAGTTGTAAACTATTAAAATCAAATCAAATTTATAACTAAGTTACCTACTATGATAGATATTTCAAAGTCAATTTCGATAAAGCCGTATTTGTATAGGCATAGGAAGGATTCAACGATATATATTCATTGCGTAAAGGTTATGTAATATTGTACGGGGTGTACCATTTTGACTGTTCGTATGAGATATCTCGGATATTTTTAAAGATAAAGCCTTGCGGTTTTCGCAAACAAATTGGTCATAGCTCTCTTAGTTTCTAAATTACAGAACGATATTGAAAATATTGCATTTTGGGACCCCTACGTACATGGGCGCCGGAAGTAATTAAATTAGGGGAGGGCAAGGCAAAAAATACTAAGTAAGCAAAACAAAAGTATTATGTATATAATATGTGGCAAAATACCTATACTAATACAGTCAATCCAACTTCTTTTGAAGTTTAATTTATATATTAAGTACTTAAAATATTATATAATTAAAAAAAAACTTAAGATAAACTGATCCTGATCGGTTATAACATAAATTGAACATAAGTCTAATCAGATAATAGCAGTAGAATATTCCTTCGTTTTTGTGAAAATCGATCACTTTTTTAATAAACACGTCTTTGTTCTTATTTACATGTTCTCTGTGTACGCTGAGAAGACATAATCCAGATAGTCTTTCTTCACTCATGGTAGACCTTAACCAAGTATTCACCCGTCTTAAGGTACTAAACGATCTTTCAATAATTGTGGCCGTTGTTGGAGATAAAGCCAAAAAAATAGCAATTGCTTTTTTTGTTACTAGGGAAAAACTCACAATGTTTTTCCAATAAATCGGCGAACTCTAACTGAATATTTTCATTTTTATTTTTCTCTATCCACATTTTATCCCATGTTTCACTCTCAGTCGCTAAATTTTCTAAATCGTATACTTTGGCTATGTTAGGAATTTTTTCTATTAATTTCCTATACTCTTCTGTTACAGTTAACTCTGGATGAAACAGGCACAAAGAAAATGCAATTTCTGTTTCTTCCGAAAATCTTATCTCAATTGAGCGGATAATTGAATCTAGATATGTAATAAACAAAGAAACACGGTAATATTCCTCGCAAGACTTCGTTTCGTAATTAGCTCTATAAATTTGATTTGATCCCAGTCTAGGAATTCTTAGTGGTATGTCAAATTTATCACCAACCAACAGATTTTTGGAAAATTTCCTTAAAATATTTTTCAGCGTCAGATCTGTGATTTTTTAGTGCAGACAAAAGTGTTTTAATATGGTTTTTTGCCGCAAGAAGATTTATTATTTTTCCTTGTAGTATGTTGCACACCGGTTCCAATTTAGCACTATAATGTGAAATGATGTGGAGACAGAGTATGAATTTACAAGTCGAAACTGCAGCTAATAATTGATTAGCTTTTGATCGTGTCTCTGTGCTGAATTCTATTGAATAAGCCAAATGTCTCAAAGCCCCTCTTATTTATTCGTAATTTTCGGAAATATTCTGATGGATTTGTACTTTTTTTGTTCTATATGGACTGTCCCGAAAAAATTTAATAACTTTCTTGATAGAATCTGCAGTATTCTGTATATCTTGGATACGGTTTAAATCATTGACCACTAAACTTATGTATGTGATATTTTCCTGTATTTACGTGCTCCAGGGGGGGGGGGGGCAAGCGCCCCGTCTTGCCCCCCCCCCCCCCTTCCGGCGGCCATGCCTCTGTATCTCTGTTACTGACCCTGATCGAGATTTTTGCGAAAAATCCAGGGGCGTAGTTGGATTTTTTATGAGGAAAACTTATGTTTTTTATCCTAGAACTTGGAATTCTCACGTAACCTCTCACATCGCTGCAGTATTATTGTAGGTCCATCTGTCTAAATCATTGATTTTCCTAGGATGTTCTGAAACTATACCTGTGAAACTTATCTTTAGTAACACCCATTTTACTTTTTTTCTAATCTATGTAGACAAAAAAACAAACGATAAATTATGTCAACACGTTTTTTGGATTAGCCAACAGATACTCAATTTATTAGTGCTAAAAAACATGCTGGAAATTCAATCCCAATATAATTGGTTGGGTGGCGCATTGTGACTGTGAGGCATTGTCAAATAAGGGAAATCAAGGTCTTATAAATTTAAGAACTGCAGACATGTTCCTTTAAGAATCTCGTGATTATAGATGATGCCGACGCAGCGCAGTGTATGCGAAAAGTATAAGAATAATTGAGAAATATGGGGTTTCCATATATAGTGAGGATCATTATACTTTTCAGAAATCAAATTATTACCAACAAATAAATGGAATTTAGTTGGTTATATAATAGGATTTTATTTATCTAAATGGGAAACAAATTTTATTGTTGATACCTACTTACAAGTGTCAAACGAAATTATAGTAATTTAGAGAATATTGCCAAAATGCGCAAGACTACCGTAATGTGACTATAGCAAATTGCAAATAAGTAGGGATATTAAAAAAAGGTGTTTACAACGCTGGAGGAGCTAATGGCGACTGTATGAGGAAGCAAATTTATGCAAATCATGCACAGAAATGTTGAGTGATTCTGTATACAAATTGGATGAATGGTTGGTAATTTTACGACAACAAAATGAAGGTCATATCCCTCAAATGCGGTAACCAGTACCTAATCTAATAGGCTAAGAGACTAAGCGGGTGCAGGCTCCACAAGAGTCCTTCACTGAAGGTTCATTAAACATATTGCGACACCCGTTACATTTTAATAAAAATAACCCATTTGTTAATGTAAAATAGTTCTGCTAATATTTGATTTATGAAATTTTAATAAATCACGTTTTTGCAAACTTTCAAATTTTTAGCCGTATACTCAAATTATATCCATCAGCAAATATTTTAATAATGATTCGATTTTTGAATTATGTCGAGGGTTGGCCAAAAGCTAACCGAAAAGTTATAGTTAGTTCCTGCAGCATGCAAACGAATATGTTCCTATTCTGGCATTTTGAGTAGTTCGGGATCATACTATCGAAACGATTGATGCCAATTACGTTTGAACACTAATTTCCTTTAATCATGGGTTTCAAAGTTTGCTGAAAGTTCAGTTTATTTTTAATTTAATCCGTAACAAAATCAAGTTGTGGAAAGCAGGGTCAACTGTGTCAACACAGGAAAAGGTGCCGTTGATCTTTAAGTACATATGAATTTTGAGCTGTTTTATAATTTAGTAGGTATAACACAACATACCAGGCAATTAATATTGTCAAATCCATCTTTATAAAATGAATTTTATACATTTGAATGTTATGTTTGTAATAATAAAGAAAATTGTTGGTTATTTTTGATATACTCGTATTTAGTCCGAGGATCATTTATAAGTTTTCGCAAAAAATAATTTTGTTTTAATGATAATGCCTATATAATAGACCTATGTGTAATAATTACTATGTTTCAAATTTTGTGCAGGCTAATCTTGTTTCGTTTTTTTTTTAATTGGCTAATTATATACGGTTTTGATATTAGATAACCTACAAAATGCAGCATAAGAAACTTGTTTACATAGGCGTTCATAAATATGTTGTAGAAAAAGGGTTAAAAAAATTAGACTGAAAATTATTTATTTAGAATTTAAGTAGTTGATTTGATGTTGAAAATACACGACAAAAACTGTATACAGGTGTCCGTGTGTACCACTCATAATTGACTGTTCTGCGTTGTTCTAGTGGTACGGTTGCGACTTGCGATTCATCACCTGTCACGATGTCATAGACGTGTTTCGAAGCACCGCGATCGTATTTTTTGAGCATTTCTTTCGACCAATCGACACGAGCCTTTTTTTCAGCGATTGACAAATTGTGTGGGATCCAACGCGAACAAATTTTTTTGACAGTCAAATGTTTATGCAATATTGAATGTATGCTGGTCCCACTAATGCCTAAGGTTGTCTCAATCTCTTGATATGGCACATGACGATCTTGCAATATCAGTTCGCGCACAGCATCAATGGTTTTCGGAACAGCAACTGATTTTGGACGACCTTCATGGAATTCGTGTTGGAGTGAACTACGACCACGATTGAATTCACCATACCATCGATAAACACTGGTCCTTGATGGAGATTCATCCCCAAAAATTGAATTAAGTTCATGCATTCACTGTTGCTGAGTTAATCCACGTCGAAAGTTGTAAAAAATAATCGCACGAAGATGTTCACGATTTAATTCCATTTTTCGGGCCGAGATGAATCTTTTAAGTTACTGTAAACAACACAAATAGCGGTCGTATGGCAAAACGTTCTGAGTACGTGTAACCTCAAAAATGTCCAACTTTACGATAGAGCCGTCAGTTCCCGAAATATAAAAGGCAACCCTCGTAAGAAGAGCTATTCGTGACTCGACGCCTACAGTGTATTTGAACTTTATAATAAAAACTAACGTTTCTACTGGATTCACAATATATTTGAACTACCCCAAGCCCCCAAACTTCAGAAAGTTGCGGCTAGATATCAGATGGTCTTTGGAAATACACACAAAACTAGTTAAATTTCAAGTAGCTGTCACAACTATTACCACAAGCAAAAATTAATACACTAATATTTGCTATTAGCATCGACAGTACAGAATTAAAACAGTTAAAAGTTGTTTGTTCAATTTTTAAAATAATATGTCAAATGTCCTACTAATCATTAACAATGTTTTGTTGTAATATATTCCCTATTACAAATGATTTAATCTCTAAAATATCTTCCATAAAACGGAACACTCACGCAGATTTGCGTCACATACATAGAAAACCGAAGTGCCATCGTCTCGTCTGTTTGAATCTACAAAACGAAAACCGTGTTGGCGGCTGGCGCGTTACAAAACGGCGGCGCCAGTCACTAGTACGCCATGGAATGCTTTAGGAAATACTCCAAAAGGAATATTAATGGTGTTTTGCTTGCTATTTGCCTCGAGTCTTTAATGGTTCTCCACATTTATTTATATGTGAATGAATGAATGATATGGCAAAAAACACGCTTAAGCGGAAAATAATGTGGCCGGAAAATTAAAAAAAAAAGTCGTGAATTTTATATTAAAAGTTACGTTAATGAATTGGAATGTTAATATGACACATAGGCCGTGTTTTAGTCTGAAATTAGATTTTTTTTTGATAGAACATACATTGGTTTAGTTAATTTGCCAGATTACAAAAATCGGTATCAGAAAACAGCATTAAAATGTGCTGCGGGAGAATATTGCAATACAATTTCAGCTCTCTATACCATATGCAGTAGTATGCATAATAGTTTCATGATTATTATTTTTGTTTACCGGCAATACGTGTTTTGGGTCAATTTAAACGTAAAGAACCCTTGTTTTTAAAATGTCTGTCTGTCATTCTGATGATGATGATTACTAAAAAACCGCTCAACATATTATTTTAACCAAATTTGATTCAAACGTCCGTCGCTAACTTTAAAATATGCGCGTTGTTAATTCAATATGCCATACACTATCCTCAATAAATATACCTACTATTAAATTATTAGGATCGAATAAGCAAACCTTTAAAATAACATAAAAATTCAACAAGGATATTTCTATCGAACTTGATTTTCCTTGCATAGTTTGTAAACCAAATTCTCACGTAAACAAAAAACAAAAATAAGAGAGTAAAAACAGTTTGTGATCCTCACGACTCCCAATGGAGCAAAACCGATTTACCATTGTTGGTAGGTACCTACCTATATATGTATTAGATTCAAGTGTGTATTTTCCGCTGACCGGGTTTCAACCTAACGCCACCGAAAAACGCCCTGAGGAATGCCACAATTGTTAACTTGGATAAATTTTATATACACAACCCTACCATAGCAATAGGTATCACGGTGTGTTTTGTGTTTTATGACTAGAATAAGGATCATGAGTACGTTAAAAGAGATAGAAGAATTGTTCATTAGAGTGTGTTATGAAATAAATTTATTATATTTTTATGTTCTTCCTTATTTTGGAAGCAATTCGTCCGGGATATTTGCAAAGCCTAGTTTTTCTCATAAAACTATTTGTATTAAACCAAATACATATTTTATCCTGCATAATAAATACAAGGATAACTCCCAGTTACGGTTCCTATCGAACACCTGCTACTGAATAGGGTACGAAGAATCTTACATAGATCCTGCTCACGTATGGATATTGAGCATGGTACAATAACTGAATAATTGAAAGAAACATTTTACCAACTGATACTGAGAAGGAGAAATTGAAAATAACCTCTAACCATAACCTGTACTTATCAAACGGTTTTAATTATTTTTCTCTTTCTATTTCTACCATCGTTTTTTAGATTTGTCAACATTTTTGCCAAATACAGCGCACCTCATTCTAATTATCATAAAATAAAAACATTAACACAGAATAAATACGATACACTACTATAAATTATAAAAAAGAAATCAAAAATATCAAAAATACGGGCACAAAACAATTAATTCCTTATCTATTGTACTTTAACTTTTAGTGACATTTTATTTTTACCACGCACGGGCACAGACGACGTCACACTCCCCCACCTACTTGCGCAGAACCTAGAGAGTTATTGCACCATGGACATTGAGTGTGTTTTGCGTCAAATTGTATGACAGCATTTATCCAGAAGCATTGCTTCTATAATTTTCATTGTCTGTAGATGCTTTCTATCTAAAAATTATTATAAGTACCTTTTCACACAACATATTTATGTCGATTAACTAACTGGCCTCATAAACCACTATTCCCATGATTAACACGTCAAATTATTTAATAATATCCCCCACAACTCGGTATTATTAGCTGTAATGGATTGATTTATTGCCAGTTTACGAAAATTAACCGCCACATTATCTTGTAATATTTGGTCGAAATAAACCCAGTAGCGGATCTTTATAATAAATTCTAATATATCTATATAGCGTATATGACTGTAAAAAGGGGTTGTATGCAATCTTTAATGTGTCCGAAGCCCACCCTCAGACTTTTGCTGTTTTCGAGTCCTTAATGGTTGTCATTCGTTTTGAAATAATCTGTATAAACTTAATTAAAATAGCACGAGCTCCAGCTAAGTATATTATTGAAGAGAATTAATTTACCTAAAAGAAAAAGTATAGAGAAAAGAAATATAAAATCGTAAAACCTAAAATTGAATCAATGCATTAGTGTTCAGCTGAAGCATCGTCAGCCATTACGATTAGATTTATGTTGCTCGTTAAATTACGTACCAATAGTAGAAATAAAATTAGTGTTCCAACGTTAAAAGTGTTATGCGATAAGATTTAAAATTTTCGTAATAATTTATTCGCTAAAATTGATTTGTGTTCAATCAGGATTGTAGCCATGATTATCTTTGGTTATAAGTTTGGTTTAGGTAATGAAGTAAAACTGGAAAATATAAAATATCTACAGGTGCATTTACATTAGCAATAAATGATGTTGGGATAAATAATGGCTAATAATATTTCATGTCTGTCTATTATAATATTATAGCAATAATTCGCCGCGTATTAAGTCGGACCTAAATCCTCTGGTTTTTCCTTCAAACGTTGTTGTTTAAGAGTGTATTAGTGCATTTACCACTGACCTCTAATCTACGATGTTTTTTGACTTAGCGATTTTTCCAAGCAATGTTGTTTTGCAGCTAAACAGTCCATAATACCACCTAATTAGCAATAAATGATGTTGGGATAAATAATGGCTAATAATATTTCATGTCTGTCTATAATATTATAGCAATAATTCGCCGCGTATTAAGTCGGACCTAAATCCTCTGGTTTTTCCTTCAAACGTTGTTGTTTAAGAGTGTATTAGTGCATTTACCACTGACCTCTAATCTACGATGTTTTTTGACTTAGCGATCTTTCCAAGCAATGTTGTTTTGCAGCTAAACAGTCCATACCCAACTAACAATTTAACTTTTTTAATTGCTGTAAGAACGTTTATAAAATATATTTTATAAAACACCCATTGTTTTATAAACATTTTCACAACGTTCTTACGCGCCTTATAAACACGAAAAAGGCGCAGATTTATAAAACAAATCGACTCGTTAACGGTTTTATAAATGTTGCTTGTTGCTATTATACAATAGTTTTTAGAACGTTTATAAATATCTAATAAAAATCAAATAAAACTGTTATAAAACAGTTTTATTATAGCTCTATTACTAGAACAAAACGACATATTTGTAGAACTACTATAAAACTGTTAAAGGATATAAACTTTTTTTAAAATACCTTTTTACACAAAATTATTTTATAATTATTATGCATTGTTGTTGGTACACATTAATAAAATCTGAACAATCATGGAGGTAAAAATAATATAAAACGCTATAATACCTACCCAATAATGAATAATAAAATAAGTCAGATAAAATTCATCCATGAGCAGATTTGGCTGCGAAACAAAATTTACTGTTAAATATATTGTATATTATTACTAAAATTTTAATGCGCCTCGCGAATTATGTAAATTAATGAATTTAGATTTTATAAATTATATAATTTTTTTTTTTTATTGTCACTTATTGTTGAAAATAATCTTTTGGGAGATCCTTCATTATGTAATGACTGATTCTGTATACCTTATTAGCTAAAATAATTTTACAAATTATAAAAAATATTAATTTTAAAAGTTTGGTCAACATGGCTAACAATTTAAAGAAACCAAAAATGGCTTCTTCCTTATACGATGCTTATAAAACAAAATTATCTCAACCCAGACGAGTATGCTCTTTAGACAGCTATTACAAAATAACTGCAGAATTGTTTTATACAGGGGCGTATTCGTTAAAAAAACATAAATCTCATAATATTTTAAGTGCAAATAAAAGGTAATATAAAATTAATATTACCTGAAACCCCTTTGATAGCATAAGAATGATATGATTCTTTTATATCTATCATAATATGGATACTAGCCAAAATATAAGTTGGTATAGTACGACACAGTTAAGAATGATACACTTTTATATGGATAGCCCATTTAAAAGCGTATATTAACTGTGTCGTACTATAGGTACCTATGTTTTATGTAAACGTGAAGAATTTTTTATAAACCAGTTATGGAGTAAAAAAAATATATTTCACTAAGCTTGATAATGAATAATGAAACTAATTACAAGTATTTTTCTTGAAGTTTTATGTATTTAGTAATCGTTTGCCGTTAATTTAAAATAAATTAATAGTAAAACAAACTAAAACAAGCTTGGAGATAAATGCTCTAAAAAATCAAAATTTAATTAAAAGGTGCTGCAAAAAATATATAAGATAAAATGTATAGAAATTAATCAAGTCTAGTCCTGTCTACTTGAAGTATTCGTGCTTGATACTTTGATGCTTGTGTGAGTTGCCGCCGTGTGTCGCATCGTCTCAATATTGGAATAATAATAAAATAGTAAACGGAGTTTTACAAAACAAACTTTAACATATGTTTTATAAAAGCTTTTAATGGGTTCTTATAAAACAAAATGCTTTTATAGTTACTCTCTTATTAGCTTTTACGGGAGTAATTTAAACATAACCTAAATTGAGCCCTTTGTTTATGTTATGTATGTTATAACTTATAACTGCCGTTATTAAAACGGTTTGTTGAGTGTCTTTAAGAGAGTTCGAGGATCTTGAGGTAGAAAATTTGGCATGTGTTTATTGAGTATAGCAAAAAGCTTCTTTTGGGAAAAATGCGGAACATTATTTGATACTGCCCATGTTCGCATGTTTTCTCTTAGTTTTGCATTTTTTTCTAGCTCACTTGTGCTTGAAGCATGATATTGATCACCAATTCTCTATTTCGGCTACCCGCTCACCATCTAGTAATAATTCCTCCTGAGAATTTATCAGTCTTCAAAATATTTGATGTCTTATAAATTGTCATTAATTTGATTAGATTCCATTACAGTTTGCTACTCTTTATTATAGTCACTAATGTTTTCCCTTTGATAATTTATAATATTGTAATTAATTTTCTATTAAATGCACAACTGCTTTTCGTTTGGACATTTTAAACCTGTGTATGATATAACAATAAATATCAGTTGAAAATAAATAAGACTATGTTATATATTAGTTCTAGGTAATGTTTATGACAGCATTTTAATTTTATAAAATATGCATTGGCAACATATTTATTTTTTTATTGTTTTTAATAAAATAACTAAAAAACAATTTTGTAATTATTAATTTGCGCACAAATTTGCTGCAGCAAACAAATCGCTCTTAATAACGACAATAAAAAAACTATTTTATTATTACGAAACGTACTTTAACAGAATAATTTTATAATTGTTTTTAAAGGAACAAGTTAATCCAGACTAGTACTTTTACAAAATGCTTTTAAAACCAATTATCATTCGGAACAAATTCGTCCTATAAAAAATATTTTATAAACGTTTATAAAACTGTTACGATATCATATTTTATAACTATTTTATTATTTTGCTGTAAAAACGTTCTTAAAACAGTTTTTCTCACAGAAAAGTTTAACACAGCAGTTTTATCACCAAACGAACCTTTAAAAAACAAAAAAGTTTTTACTAAGCGGCAATAAAATAATTATAAAATATATTAGTTCTTTAAGAATGTCGAATTGCTAGTTGGGTAATACCACCTAATTCAATTTTCGGCGATGAAGCTCCATCAAGGACCAGTGTTTATCGATGGTATGCTGAATTCAATCGTGGTCGTAGTTCACTCCAAGACGAATTTCGTGAAGGTCGTCCAAAATCAGTTGTTCCGAAAATCATTGATGCTGTGCGCGAACTGACATTGGAAGATCGTCATGTGACCTATCAAGAGATTGAGACAACCTTAGGCATTAGTGGGACCAGCATATATTCAATATTGCATAAACATTTGACTGTCAAAAAAATTTGTTCGCGTTGGATCCCACACAATTTGTCAATCGCTCAAAAAAAGACTCGTGTCGATTGGTCGAAAGAAATGCTCAAAAAATACGATCGCGGTGCTTCGAAACACGTGTATAACATCGTGACAGGTGATGAATCGTGGATTTACGCGTATGAGCCCGAAAGTAAACAGCAGTTGACTGTATGGGTGTTTCAAGATGAGCGAAATCCAACAAACGTTGTTCGCGCACAAAGCACTTCCAAGCAAATGGTCGCCTGTTTTTTCGGAAAAACCGGACATGTCGCAACCGTACCACTAGAACAACGCAGAACAGTCAATTCTGAGTTGTACACAACCATTTGTTTGCCAGTTGTCTTTCAAGAAATCAGGAAAACCAACCGCCGAAGATGGATCACTCTTCACCACGACAATGGGAGTTCTCACACATCGGGTCAAACAACTGCATTTTTGAGCACCCACAACATCGATTTGATGAGTCATCCGCCGTATAGTCCTGACTTTGGAGATACCTCAATCAGAGTGGCAAAAGTGCTTCGACAATTGATTCAAACGCATGCAAAAGTGTATAGATCTTCATGGGGAATATTTTGAAAAACAATAAAGTGATTTTCGATGATAAATATTTTTTTTTGTGCTCTAATCCCGAATATAAAAGGCAACCCTCGTAGTAGTAGTCTTTGGACGATGATAATACTATCTATCTTTTGGTGTTGCTTGTTTACCCTTTCTCTAACTTTTTAGGTAGCGAAACTACTTTTTTTTGGGACATTCTTTCTAAACAGGGGTTCCTCTAATACTATTATTATTTTTTTATATAAAAGACCCACCCTATTTATTTTTCCAACAAAGATGTAAAAGATTTTCAATAAATTGAAATTAAGTTGATGGAATGCTCTCCTATTCTAATTCACAACAGGAATCCATATTAAATTGGACTCTTTCGTTAAAAAGTGTAGTATTACATGGTTTGTATTTTACCTCCGAGGAAATAGTGTTTTACTTATTGGCTTTCGTCTACTCTTTTCCACAGCAACATTTTTTGTTGTTTTCCATTAAAGGAATATACTGTGCTTCACATCTGTCCTACTCATATGGACCATTCAGTGCATCATTCATACTTAGCAACACCACAAAGGCAACACTGAGTCACTTCAATATGATTCTATTGCCAGATTAATAATTTTTTTTGCATTAAAATATTAAAAGCTGGAATTCCAAAACTATAAAGCATAAGTAGCTATTTAAATCCTACAGAATACCATTTTTGTATTTAGTTTCTAAATTCTAATCCAGATGTTTCACAAAGTGCCAATACTAATTAATCTGCATTGTTTTCAGTTATTATTGCCAAAAAACCCTAACATATTCAAAAATCTATTTTTGAATAAACACTCATTTTTATTTCAAGGATGTGACATCTATTTTGATATAAATACTTACCAAATTATTCACGAAATTTTAATTTTTTTTTTAAATTATTACTTAACCTATTATTTCTACATTCTCTGATTTTGTAAAAACATTCACCAGTCATGTCAAGCATACAGAAATGAAAATTCCTATCTAATTACATTGAAAAACAGCTAACGGAATTCAGTGAACTTGAATTGGGTGTAATTTTCTATTCCATTTCCAATTTATAAATTGTATAGGACTTCTGCGGTTGTCATGTACAGAACGACATCTTACCGAGAAACCACACGTTACTCGTATCCAAATTAATTTTAAAATAATAACAAATCAGATGTTATTAATAATTTTAGCAATAATTAAAAAGAGGAAGTCTTGATAAAAGTGTTTAAAAATCTATTTTTTGTAAAATATAATTTAATGATAATAAGCTAAAGAGTCGTATAGTTAACAAATATTTTCGTTGCGACCCCTCACCGGCCGTGTATCTACAGTATACGAGTTGACTAATCGTATTGCGGTGTTGCCATTATCTGTTCATGGCTTGTCTAGAGAAGGCTGTGAAACTACGTAGCGACTTAGGCCCATTTTACACAAGCAACAAAAACGCAACCGGTTGGTCGCTCAGTCACTTGACAATTTTGCCCACTCTATACGAGCGTGTAGGGCGTACAACCGGCGAGTGAAACGCGACCCATTCTACACTAGCGACAAAACGCCTCATATTTGCTATGGATCCCGTACAAGTTTGGTGTATCGCTGTTCACCAATTAACGTTATTAAGTTTGTTGGCCAAAAAACGGAAAAAAAGACGTTGGTGAGTACACCCGGTTGGTCCAATCTTTAAAAATTACTTCTGCTGCTTTCACATCCCTATCAGAATAATCCTTACTTGAGGTTGATCCTCGATTTCACAAATAAATCGTTCAGTGTCAAACATCTTGTTTGCAAAGACACCACAACAATGATCTGTGCTACTAGTCGTGGACTGGTGAAGGACAAATCGGCTCTGCCGACCAGATGCTTGCAAGTAGCTAGATGTAGAATGACACGTCGGTCTCCGGCACGCGACTTTTACGCAACCTCTTGCGTTCAACACGCCGGCACGCCAACGAACGTGTCCACAAGCGACCGCAAAGTTACCCATATAGTATGCCAATTAACAATCTGGGGTTCTGTGACACACGCGTGTCGCTCGCCGGCAAACGGTCGCGTTTTTGTGGCTCGTGTAGAATCGGCCTTAGAGAGATATCTATAAATGCTTGATGCATTATTAAAAGTCAGATGATCGGAATTCATCGAGTACAAAATGCCCTATAATAATTTTTATTTATTTATTCATCTTTGAGACTGAGTTTTGGTGTTAGGCGAGTTGAACGGTTCGACGATTTTAAAAACGAAAATGGTTTTCATACATAATATAAACATCAATTTACACAAAAATTTTCACGAATTGGACATAAAAGAAGAGTAAAAATTTCGTTAGCATTTCTAAAGTAAAATACGTGATAAGTTCTGTGGACCTGGAACTGGAAGTCGTGAAGAGTGTCTTACGAACTCACTGCACCCCCGCATTTTAAATTAGTATATTATAAATGCGAGGTAACCCTCTACCTGGGATGATGATGATAAGGTAATCTAATTTTCTTTTCAAGTATTTTTAATTTTTGTTTCAACGTTCGCAATAAATTATATGAAAGAACCAGACGCCGCCGCCGCTACGCCTGTTTTGATGCAAAGAATGAATAAAAATCATGTTATCAAAAACACATTTTGGAAGCAGATAGAGGTGAGACATAAGAGGTCCACGGAAATTAGAATTTCAAATTAATTTTTTCAGTAAACCAAAATTACAGCGCAAAATAATATACATAAGTACTGGGTGATTTTTTATCCATGTTTGTTTTTGAAGATCAAAGCATGAAAAAGTTGTAGTATTTGAAATAAAAGCTGTTGGATTAACCGCATTGGCACTATTATTGAACGCGTAAGCTTCACTTCGTTAATGAAATATCGAAATCAAATTACAGTCAGTGGTTTTGTCAATAATTTTTGTTAAGCTGCTTCAATGTTGTCAAAACAAGAACATGTACATGTAATATACCATTTTGAAAAAATAATCGTCCATTCCGTTACTTTACGCACACCCTGTATATCGGTGCTTAGGTGCATTAAATTAAATTTGATGTAATCAAGTCTAGTCAGTATTAAATTAGTTACAGTGGGGGATTATATACAAACCAAATTGTTCTGCAACATCTCTATGCCCTGCAGCTGTGTTTCTACTGAACGAATTATCTAATTTCATGACTGGGAGGAAACAATTGTATAGAAAGAGATTCGATTGGTAATAAGGGGTAATTTTTATTTGAAATGTTGTACCTTATAGAACAGTATTTCATAGTACTAGTTCCTATACTAGCCTATGACCACTGCACTGATCTGTCATCCACGGACAGCGCGTCTTAAGATATTTAGAACTTCAAATATATAAAAATCTTTTCTTGTAACGCTTATGGTTTGAATCTGAACGATAGTTCAGGTGAAAAGTTTTGAGTGGTCACCATTGAGATATAAGGAGTCGCTATAAGCATTATTTTACATTGTACACAAACGGGTGCATTGGGTGGGGCGTAATCGTATACCAATATGGCGGATTCTCCAGAGCCGCACTAACTATTTTTGTTGACGTTTTTGCTTTTAATTTGCAGCTTGGGTTTATACTTTATTTTGAAATATTATGCAGTGTACAAAATACTTAAATATAGGTAATTATTGATATTTGATACCTAAATACAGGAATAAAAGACGTTAGTACTTTATAAATTATATATTAATACCCCTTAAACAAAACAATTTTATTTAAATGTTGCGCTATGCTTATCCACTTTATTTGTACTTAAATAATACATCCTCGTATTAACATATTTAGTCGCAATAGATTTGATCAGTAAATGTATATGGTTATCAAACACTGATTGATCAAAACCGTGCACAACGAAATTAGGAAAAATATTACTATTTACAAATTCCTTTAAAACAAGGTTTATTATGAATCCTGCGGACAACTTTTCATTAGTAGCTACTACACGATTTTTTATGATCTTTTCGGATTGGAAGCAAACGTCTAAAACATCTTTTGAAGGAAGTTGTAAATCCTTTTTTGCCTTCATTTTAATAAAAGAATAACACTTATTAATGCATCTCGACATTCTCTGCAAATAATTTGCTTCTTTAAACTAAAAACAACAAATCCAGCAATATAAACAGTAATGAATTTCGAAAATTCAGAAAATGGTCCAGGAAGATAATCATGATCTGGATAAATTATATTTGTGTACATTTCTCGTTGGTATCCAATTAATTCTGTCCAGATATGTCTACGAGCAGGATCTTTAGGAAATCTAAAAACAAAAATATGTTTTTAACACACATTTAGAGGTCTTTTTTGCTAGAAAGTGATGATAAAGTAGAGAGTTTGAGAGTAGAAATCAAGTAAAAGAATTTGCAAAAAAAAAACTACAATGCACGTGTCAATTGTTGCAGTGCAGAAAGAGAATGCTACCAGACTCCTATAATAATGTGTTTTAATAAGTTCGCCTAAAAAAACCCTAAATACGTCCATGTACAATGTTTACAATATTTGGTACATACCTATGAAACGTTATTCCTGATATTTTCTTGCCGATTTCACTTCTACTACTGCAACTACGCACAGCACAGGACACCATTATAGTATATTGTCAAATAACCGTCCAAAAAAACACGATAAAACTTAAGTAAACTTGTAAAATACTCGTAAATAACACTATAAACTTGAAAGCACGACAAATGATAGAGGTCGTATACCAATATGGCGTACCTGCACCCGCTTTTGACCACGTTAGAGCGTCTCCCCCCACCTCAATGGTGGTCACCCACAAAATGAGAAATGCATGATTTACACATGAAACATTAAGCTGTATCAGTTTTTAATATAAAAGTTTTATATCGTTACCGAGCGGAACTTTATTCTTACACCATAATATATATTATGTAAATTGTGTATGTCGAAAAAATGGTTAAAAAAAACTTTAAGGGTATATAGAAAAATATGCGATCAAATTTAATTTTAAATTGAATCAACTAATCTGCTAGTAACAGAATATTTTTGTGAACATTTTAATTAGAAAAGTTCTGAAAAATACGTTTATTTTTTGAGTGTCATATCACTATATTTTCAACAGCGTTGGTTTTATGCCAAAACATGACAATACAGTAATATTTCTATGAACATGATTTTATACAGGATGTCGCATAGTTCGTTTTATACGTATTAAGACGTGAGTCAATAAGAAGAGCAACTCATGACCAATTGTTGCTCAGGGCGGCTTTATTTGAAATCGGTGCAACTTTGCCTGTACGGAAATGACGTCATTTGTGATTACAAGTTAGTGCACGGCTTATATTTGAAATGTACTGCGAGCGATATCGCAAGTTTTGCGCATGGGGGTATACCGATCGCAAGTCAACTTTCGCACACGCAAAAGATGTCAGTTTATTTTATTTTGACATTTCACATCAAATAAATTTTAATTTTTGAAAATAGCGTGATTGATCTTTTAACCATTTTGTTAGTTTTAAAGTTTTTTTTGTTATTTCAGTTTGTTTATTTTTTAAATATGAATTTTAATAAGTTAAGTAATAATCATGTATTGGCTGGCCTTGAAGTGGCGGAGATTTTATGTAATGGAAACCGCGTTATAAGGCCGCGGTTTGATGCTTTTACTTTAAGTGACCAAGCTTTTGTAAAACATTTAATAAATTCAATGCCTTTTGCCACAGTTTTTTTGACGATTCCATAGTGAAATTTGCCCCAAATTTGGCAGACAGCAAATTGGGGTGCTCTCTGACAAAGTGGGCAAGAAGGATTTTTTGCTCCGCATTTGCGTTTGCAGAGCGCATTTTTTTGTTCTCTGGAACATTAATAAGTTGAGTTTCTCTTTTCGCCACTGATGATGGAACTAGTGTGAGTTCCGAAACATGTTTGGACACTAATAATTATAAATTTCTATTCAATTTATTTTCGTGGAGATTCGACTTTTATTTCGTCATTGAAAATTAAACATATTAGAGATGTACAACCTTATACATATTTACCCTTGTTTTTAATGCTTAAGATAAAAATATAAAATATTGGGGTTTCTATTTAAAAATATTGACTTTTGACAGTTTTCTCATTTTTATGTTTGATGTAATATTTTGCACACCCTGTATTAATATTTACCAAAAGAGTACAAAGTTCTCATAAAATGACTATTTTTGAGGTAGAAATAGTAGGTATCTAAATCAATTAATGAAAGTTTTCTTATAGGGATAATTTTATAATGAATTTAGAGCATAGTTACACTACCAAATTTTCAAAATTCTCCTATGTATAGTTTTCTGTATACAGATCGATTTGGTTCCCTGTGGGACATTACATATACATTACCAGTGCTTTTGCTATTTGAAAATTTATTAATTTACAATTCGTATTATAATCCCTTCAGCCCCCAACACAAATGGGAGATGACGTGTAGGAAGCAGCTCCAGTTTTATTTTAAATTACTAAAAAATATCTCTTGATTCATTTTCCTTTAATTTTTTTGTTCATAATTTCCCTAGGATTCGGTTGGCGATGTAGATATAAACTAGCAAGACAATATCCAAATGCAATGGAAAATACGTGCAGCATGGCGACTACGATAGCTACTGAATATACATGAAAACATATTCCCAACAATGTGAAAAAATAATGAAAAACAATACACCAACATTATCCAGCAGACTCCATCCGCGACGTGTTTGAACGATAAAATAGAATGAAAAGTTCAAGGGCTACTTCATGGGTTTATATGAGTGCGAGATATTGTGTTAGAGAGAAGCATGAATAGGGGTGATAATTATTGTTATCGCTTAATTATTGTGTAGGTTCAACTTGTAAATGATGTGCTTTTGTTTTGTAATTGTTTTCAAGGTCTAGCCGGGGTAGTTTGGAAATACCTACACATGAATGACAACATAATAACTATGATTTCTATTCAATTCAGTGATGGGGAAGTTCGTTGAGGCTTGAGAGCTTTCTTAAAAAGATATTTCCTAGCCTACTTTAAATTTGATCAGATTGTTCTTGTCAGTCCAAGTCTATTCAGAAAATTCCTATGAATTTAAATTGCAAAGTCAGCTTCAGCTGAAATCATTACAAAATATTGACGTTCCAGAAGCGTTTTGACGCCGCACAAAACCATGTATGCCTCAATTATCACAAAAGATCTCGGAATATTTATTTTTATTGTCTGGAATACTAATTGTAATCGCAGTCGCATATAAACGTAGATAAAACCTCAACTTTAAAAACTGTGGCTTCCAACGAGTTTCACAATTCTGCATCGCATTCAGCAGCGAAAGTTTTTCTGAAATATATGACCGTCAAGTTTTTTCGTTTTTAGAGAAAATTTCCCTTATTGAAAGGACTGTCCATTTCATACAAATATATTGCTAAACTTCCGAGACTTGCCTATCTATTATCGGAAGCACAAAAATATAATAATAAACGGCAAGCGACGGTTTAGACATTTGTATTTGGAAAATAAATTCGATATTGGGGTGTTATTTTTCCAAGCATAAATATTTTTATTTTTGTCTTTTTAATGCATACAGTGAGTACAAAAACTCACAGGAAACTTTTTTGGAAGTAACGGCGCTCGCACATCTCACTTTTGCTTTTAGTTTGTTAAATTCTCCAATCTACCTATTTGTATTTGTTTCCTCGAAATCTTAAATGTTTTCGGACAAATTTGAAGTTGTTGTAGTAATGTAAAAAATCCGTGTATACTCTTTTTAATTAGGCGACTTGATTTTCAACAATTTTTGATATTTTTACGGTCATCAACGTCGCTATTTCTGAGTGACATCGCTGCTTTCCAGGGCTTGTGAATTCTCAATTCTCATGCGTTGCATTAAAGGGATGACACGATGCTAAGTGGTCAAGTCTGACATCGCTTTCGGTAGACTTAATGTACTTAGATGTACGCTATATAGTAACACAAAACGGCATACAAAGCTGGTCATCATGATGATGTGTCAAGAACAGAAATGCAAATGTAAAAGTGTACTTAATTCAGATTGAAAATGGTAAACTATTTCTTACACACGTGCCAGATGCTCCGGTTTCCCACATTCTATCATTTTTCATCAGAAACAACATCACTATTATACAATAATACATAACCTAATTATACCCAGAAAACAATTGCACTTCACCTTGTATTCCGTGCTGCCTTTGTTTGGAATAGTTTATTTGAAGAGGCTCTGGTACATCCATCGAGATGCTTCTAGAATACAATGGAGACTAATAAATGCGGTCGGTATTTTGTAGAAAATAATACAAGATAGTAATTTGCAAATATTGTTTTAGAGGCAATAGGCATATGCAAATATCCAGTGGCGGCTGGTCATATGAAGATATTTTTATGCAGATCAAGTGTGCTTGAAAGCGTTTTCATCTATAATTCACTCCGGCATATACCCAATATACAACGAGATACAACCATCTGACGTCCTTCATATAAACATAGTTGCCAGCATTTAATTGCGCTCTAAACATAGCAGACGAACCTTGCCATTTAGAAAACAGCATAAGAAGCACGCTTCATATAGATGCAACACATGTTTAATGGAAAATAAGAGTATACGACAACGCTTGACGAGTGTGTTATTGTATATTGAATATTATAATTATTTTGACTTGAAGAAGCAGGCCGTTGTCTCAGTGCAGTGCAATGTATTAAAACAACGCAAACAAAACGTCACAAAATTGTCTTAATTGAAACATTGTTTCGAAATCAGTAGCTTTCATCATCAGACACAAAACTTTTCCTAAGTAAATTGAAATGAGGAAGGATATATATGTCGAAACTAAAACACTTTCCAAAAACAGTGTCATAGCCATGTGGGAACAAACGTTAAATATTACTTGGTGCTATTACAGACCGCTACAATATGTACAGAGTGGACACTTTATTAGGGAACGGTATATAGATATATATTCATATGCTATACTACTAACCTTGTTTTTGCTTGTAGGTCGGCTTTATACCCTAATTTTTGTGTTTTGAATGTGATACAAGATTTCAATTTGATAATTTACACTTACGACTATTTAATTCAATTCAATTACGCAGTGAAATAAATAAATTAAATTTGGACGGAGCACGTTTGTTTCGTTTACAGTAACACTTCTAAGCCAAAAAAACTTTATCCCTTCCGAAGTTCAAGACTTAAGAAATTATGGGATTTAAATCTCAAACCATAGCAACTTTAATTTGTCTAAGACATCTTTAATGTGTAAGTAAACGTGTTTATTTGGCTGATTATTTTCCGAAAAAGTGATATTTATCGGAAATTACACAACCAAAATATTAGACATTTAGAACAATTTCGATAGACGACAGACGTGTTGTTCAACATAATGATTTTCATGTTTTGATGCAATAATTAGGGTAAAATAACCATATGTAAATAGATTAAACATCGTTGTTTGTTTTGCCCTTTGATTGTGCACATACAAAAACCATTTGGTAATGTCACAGATAAACTATTGAATATTATTATAATATACCTATAGATCAGTCAATATTTGATGTTCATTTGGAAATATATTTTATTATATAAATGAATGGCCGTCGTAGTAAATAAAATTAATTTAATTACTGGATTTTCAATATGCAATGGAAAATGGTTTAGTTTAGTGTCATTATTATTGGAAAACTAAAATAACATGCTATTTTAATAGTAAAAACATGTGGCGCAAATAGATCTTAATTTGTTAATTGGATGTATTTCAATTCTCCTTGGTTTTATCTTGGTGTAACATTGTCACTAAGCATCAATAAACTTGCAGCTTGTTCTGTTGTAAGTTTCATGCTACACTGAATCTGTTCGTTGGCAGCTCGCTCTGAGGGTTGTCAACTCAGAGAGAGTTAGATAATAAGCATTTCTCAACTTGTAGTGAAGGACAAATTCTTTTTACTACAGTTTAGAAATTACAATGTACATACATACCTGTCAGTTCTTAATGCTTTTGAATTAAAGGTCAAGTTTTTTACCTCTTTTTACACTCTTTTCGAACGCCTGCGCCTATGTGTATTTTAAATTAATATTCTTATTATTAATATTTTTGAACCTCTTCTCTACGCTCAATGTGTTTTTGTACCAAATTTGTTACAAATCTGTTAAGATAATAGAAGAAAGATATTTTACGTTGAATACTGTGGCATATTTTTTAAAACATTAATTTGTTTAAGTATTAACTTTATTTTTCTTAATTGGCATATATTATCGTATAGTTATCTCAAATTTCCTAAGCTTATTCTCCTTAAAGTCATAAATAAATAAATATAAATATTTTGAGCGGCATTTTATAACTAAATAAAGTTCTCGATAAGTATGCTTGTGATACTTGTATCAATGAAATCGAACAATGGCATTTAACAAGTGCTGTCATTTAATGTCAGTCAGTCAGTTCTACTGAATTAGTCTGAGGTTCTGCTAAAGTGTCTAGAAAAAAAAATATTTCTACAAAATAATTTATCTTAGATTTTTTTAGCGGGTTCACAATACTTGCCCTATGGGTCGGGAAACTAAAAGTATTGTATAGCTGTGGATCGAAGACGGAATGAGCTGATAGAAATGCAACTATGACGGTGCAGCCTGTCTGTTCTAAAATTCATAGAAATTTCATTCTATATACTATAATAATATATCATTTTATTTATCATTAGAAATGTAATTTCTGTAACCCATATGTTACTGTATATCGTATCGTATATATTTATATTCTGACTGTATGTTATCTGTGTGTAATTGAAATTTGAGAGAAACATGTTTAAAGTAGATCCATTGGTGAAATTGGTTTCCAAATTACTTTTTAGATAGATGGATGCTTGTAATTTTTTATCACATTCCTACATAGTAATGTTTTGTCTACAAACAACAAATTTGTAAGGTATCGTGTCGCAGTGGTATGGGAACTGGATTAGTTTAGTCAGAATTCTAACAAACTCTCTTCAGCAATTCCTATAGAACACTTTATGATGGAGTAAAAGTAAGTACCAGGCACGTTGTGTTTTTTTTTGCTTCATTCTTGTTTCCAATATAGTTGAAAATGGCTTCAGTTAAAATACAGTGGTGGATCTAAATATCCTAATTAGTTTTAGGTACATAAAAATCACAATTCTATGCTTTGTGTTTCGTTATAATAAGTAATTTCAATTTTAAATAAATATTTACGTATAGATGAATATCATAATAATTATTCTATTATTATTATTACTTAGTTTCTATTTTGGTCATCCTGTATTCGCTAGAGCAAAAAAATAATCGACTTCACTGTTTATTAATCCGTCCAACTTTTACACCTCGATAGGAACGTGCTAAATAGGTAACCCCAAGACAACTTTCTGAACTTTGATCCAAATCCCCAAAGAGCGACTAATGCCAACTTTTGAAGGAATGTTATTGGCAGAATACATATATCTTTACATCAGGAGAAAAAGGAAAAAATGTGAACGTGATACATTCTTAATAAAGGTTTGAAATGTTCGTTTATTTATTTGCTATATCCGTTTGGAAAAAGGTGAGAGAACATTTTGTGATTGTTAAAGCCCAATTTTTCATGTACACCTGTTCACAGCAAAAATCTGTTTGAATACATTTTATTATGTTCGACAGCATCTACAGGATGGCAGAATAAAAACGAAATAAAGGTTTTAGAGTAGGTATACTTTTTTTAATGATACTTGAAAATGAGGCTTTTAATAATAACAATCAAATGAATAAAAACATGTATCTATTAAATATGCGTTCAGTATAGACTTTTCACGATGTAACATGTAACAACTGGCCTTTGTCTAACCACGTCCCTGGTATATCCCATTAAATAAAAGTTTAATGCACTAGCAATTAGAAATGAAAGCAAAACTTTAATACCTTTTTGTCGACAACATACCTATAAGCGTGAATTTTCGATTCACTGCAAATGAGAGTTTCTTTTTCGACTGAAAACTTCAATGTTTTAGTGGAATGAAAGTTTTAAAAGGAAATAACACGGTGAAAGGAAATTGAAAATTGCACACCGATACAACAAATTAAACTATTCGCATCAAAGAAAACTAAATGCGATCTACAACAATAATTGTTGTAATTGATTATCGCAAAATAAACTGGTTTTCAACAAAGATATTTTCAAGAATAATTAATGCAGGGTGATCTACAAACTTTCATATTTTCATGCTTCACTCAAAAGTATAGGTTGATAAATAAAAATATACCGGTTGATATGACAATAATAATAATTGTTGTTATTCTATTGTATTGATCCTTATGGAAAGTTAATGATTTACTTAATAATATATTACACTACATCCGTAGTCAAGTGTATTATTTATCTTTTGTCTTAAAGTTTTAAAATGGCGAATCTTTGTTGCATGGTAAATTGTAAAAGAAATCACGCGAAAGCTATTGTAGTTGTGCGTGTTTTTCTAGTTACGAAATCTGATAATTCACCACAGAAATTTTTAAAAAGTAGAGAAGAAAAACTAACAGAATCAAATTCGTTTTCAAAAAGTTATTGAGAAAAGTAAACTTGAAATTTTGAAACGTGAATAACTTACTAGTTTCGAAAGATCAGAAGCATTTTGTATCTTGTTTATAACACTTAAGGTAGATTTAGCTAACGAAGATGCATAACAATTTGTTTAGTGTATAACTGTAATCACAATCACAACTATTCAAAATACGTTCTGGCTATGTTCCTCCTTGGATTTGAACGTATATAAATAACGTATTTTATGGAGTAGACGTCGTTTCATTCCAAATTTATTTTATTTATTTATTTATTTTGGAAACCTAAGTATACAGGTTAAAGTTTTTAAGTATTTGTTTTAAACAAATTTGTAAAATGTTATACGTAGATTAGTAGTTATTTTCAGCATTTCATATAGCTATAAAGATCTAAAAAAGTGATACTCCAGTTGCCACTTTGTTTAGTGATATATTATAAGCACTAGCTTATGTAAATGTTGGCCTGAATCTACCAGAATAAATCATTTCTCTCATACATTTGAGGCATCTGGCTAATTGCAAATTATAGTACGTACTTCATATACGAGATGCACAATATGTAATAATGTGCGGAGAATTTAATGAAAACTTTGAAGTTGTTTAGAAATATGTACCCACATCTGAATGAATCATTTATACATGTACATTGGCGGCTGGTCCATGAGAGTTGCAGAGTTGCGGAACCGCCGAATATTAGAAATAAATGACGAAATTAACATTTTCAATAAGAAATATTTAAAAATCCACAATACTGTAACTTAAACACACTAATATGACTATTTATTTCACTGTTATTAACTATTGACTGTTCTGTTCATAACTGTCTTCTGTCTCTGTTACGTTGCCCATATATATATGGTTGGCCTTCTTTCTCGAACACTTCCAGTGAGTACTCGATTGTTCTATAACGTTCTAGATCCATACGGTAAGCGAGTCGCCTCCCGTTTGGTTGATTCGAGAACTTCGAGAATATATCACCTGATTACTATAGTACAGCCAATGCGGTGTTGCCGGATGTATTTATTTCTCTCTAAGCGACATTTATATATTCATCACAATACATTTTGAAAATTTCAACATGCTGAAAAGAAGACACTCTTTTCTTTAAATGAATTATTATGTCCTGAAATTGGTCCTACATATTTAAAAATAATCTGTACAGGGTGGTCCAGTTTCGAAAGCGGACACTTTAGAGGCAGACAATCGCGATAGAACCTCCTGGGTGGTGAGAAATCCGTCTGGTAAGTTCTGCCTCCCTATAGTTAAATGAGATGCGAGCCGCCACTGTAGAAGCTCGAAAGCTAGGCAGTGATATGGCAGCAGTAAATGGTACAGTGATCAATCGATTTGAATTACCTACCTATGTGCCCTTGTATGTTCATACACTAACAAAGCATTGTTGAAAGTTAAACCATACACCTTACTCTGGAATTCAAATGATATAGAAAAATTTCCATAACAAAAGATATTATACAAGAGATTACAGAGAGCATTTTTGTAAAAGTGTGTCATAAAAAGGCAATTGCGTTGACATTTTTATTTAGGATTATCACATAGAAATATAATATGGGAAATAATATTATATTGCTTTTGAACTGGGTTTCAGCTTATTAAATATTTATATAGCCTCTGCATTTATATAGCTTATGTAATATTTATTTTTATGAATTGGTCGTTATAACATGGAGCAGAATAATATTTTTTAATAGGTAAATTTACTAAAAACAATTTAACAGCATTTTTATACTGATTATCTCTTTTTTCAAAACAATTGCTGGCAAAATTCGAACTATTTCTTGGTGGGCTTTCACACCGAAGTGGTATACGACGTGCCCCTGGCAAGCCTAATTATAGTTCGATTTCTCTTTCTCGTCAAAATAGGCCTCGATTTCAGCCATTACTTCATCATTGGACTTTCCAGCAACCATTCTCTCGAGATCTGAAAACAGGAAATAAGTCGGTGGGGGCGAAATCTGGAGAATATGTTGGGTAGGTAAACAATTCGAATTGAATTTTGCCATAGTTTTTATCGATCGAGCTCGAGAAGTAAAAATTTTCACAGTTTATTTTGTAGTTCGCAATCTATTATAAATTTAAGTATTTTTTCAATATTTGTTGCTTGGCCTAATGCTTCTTCCATGTTCGCTGCTATTTCCAGTTCTCTTCGTGTTTTTTTATTGATTGTGTTACATTTATTTATGAAATTGTTATAATATTTTTATACTCGGGTCTCTAGTATTTTGTCGCCTTAAAAGCAATGTTTGTAAAATCATTTGTGCGCATCTACGTCTATCACATTCACTTGTCTCGGAAATAGGTGCACGAAATTTAGCATTGTGGTGGCGTAATTCGTTTTCTTCCAAAATACGTGATTTATAACTTTTCAAATTTAAATAAGTATTACAAAATGAGTTTTAACCAAGTTTGGTACAAAAATACTACTGAAAATGTCGTAATTAGAATTTCGAATATTTAGGGTGTAGGCGAAAGGTGTAAAAAGAGAGACAATCTAAAAGAAAATATTTTCTAAATTAAACGGAATGATTTTCATTTTGAGCATACAACTTTACATGGTACTTGTTTTTAAAGAAATGTCTTTTTCGTTTAATCGTAATATTGTGAACTTTTCATAATGTGTATGCTTTAATTAATTCTTTGCTAAATATTCAGAGAGGTTGTATTATTGGCTTTCTAACTAAGGATGTCTTAATATTAACAATAAAGAAGATTTGTGGAGTTGGGGTATTGTAGTTTATTTATATTTATATTTAAAAAGTTGGTATATCAAAATCGACAACTGGATATCGAGGCACTAAATGCACGTATCAGGGCAGAAGCCAATAGTATTCCTCCAGAGATGATCCCACGTTCAGTGCAAGACGTTTATGATAGGCTTAGCTATTGCATTTTAGCAAACGGCGATCAATTGTTGTTGTGTATTGTTCGGGAAAGTAAAATTGATCTAGTTTCATCTTTCAAATAAACAAAAGTGAAGATTCTATAATCAATAAATTTTATTAGAGAAAGATAATTTGGATAAATTCACGAATAGAAATGTGTCACAAATTTAAACACTTACGGTTACGGTCAAGGTAAAGTATAAGTGCACGTTTAATTTAAAGTAATTCTAAGTATATAATATATTACACTATTTATAAAACAAATATAAAATCTTGACATTCATAAATTTAGTTACGGCGTACAGTCTTTTAGGATGAATTTATTCTAGACATATACGAGGATATTGGAACAATCGCATTTACGGAGCACAAAGCAGATTTTCCAAATTGATTTGTCGTTTTGATTCTTGAAGCATTTGTATATATAAAGTATGTCCACAGGAAAAGTGTTCAAGAGAAAAAACTTTCTTATTTTTCATTGTATCGAAAATAGTTACTCTTGATAAAAACTTCTGAGGGTAAAATTGGGTTAGAAAAATTTAACATTTCTTATACGGGGTGTTCAGAAAATTGAAAAAACTATAAATAATACAAGGCTACAAATTGTTTATCGCACCTCAAATAAATGCCACTACTGATTAATTAGAAATTTAGAAACAGTTTTGATGAATTACGTGTTCGTTTAAAGGCATGTGCTTGAGTAAATAAACTTTTTCAACTTGTGCATTGCTAATTTGGAATTAATTGATGTAAAATAAATTTATTGGATACAATAAATAAAATTAGGCTGATTTTTTCGAACATTTGTATTAGAAACTTTTGAATAACTTTTCCCAGTAACTTATTTCTATATCTTCTCCAATAAGTGCATTTTACTCTTGTACCATTTACAGTTTTTTTCAATTTCTTGAACGCCCTGTATAAGAAATGTTCAATTTTTCTATCCAGATCTTACTTCAAGAGCCAGCAACGCACTTTTTATCAAGAGCAACTTTTTTCGATCAAATAAAAAATAAGAAAGTTTTTCTTCTTGAACACTTTTCCTGTCGACATACTGTATATTATTGATTTATAAAAGTTTGTCTTTTATTACGATGGGCATACATGTTCAGCTATATACATATAAAACAGATATTCCGAATATAGTAAAAAGATTGATTAAAAAAATTACATAATTATAATAATATTTGGTTGATTTTCTTTATAAATTTAAATAAATTTTCTTCTTTAAGTGATTTTTTATGTGTTTTAAGGTTGTAACTTCATAAAATTAAAAACTACTATTTCCAAAACGCATAAAAATTAAATAAATTCTTGAGTATGTTAATTTTTGTTCCTGGTTAGACTTGTAAAGACAAATCTGATCCCCAAAAAGCACGAGAACTTTCCCAAGTACGTTACCGGGAAGTCCTACTCTGTAGATAATATAATTTGAATTCTCAACCCACAAAATGACAATTTAAATCCTCTTCAAATGGAATGAAACTGTTTTTCAATTAATTCTATCTATTTCTGGATAATAAGGGCAACAAAAGTCAACTAACATTTTGGTAATTAAACTGATATTTGCTTAAAGGCAACCCTCAAAGTCCTCTCTACAATATACCGGTAGAGAACGCGTCTATCAACGCAGAATAATTACTTAGACCACTAATTAATTGCATGTAAATTTGTAGGGATTATTGTGTTCAAGAACATCTAATAGAGTACAACCCAATGTATTATGGATACTTAGGTTGAGCAGATTTTATCATTATGTCAATGCTTCATTGTTTTTCGTCAACCGCAAATTAAGATTTAGTATCTCATGAATGGAATAATAATTTTTGGAGGCGACGTTCACAGATGGGCTATTTTATTTTTTTTTATTAATGAATTTACCTTTAAAATGGTAAGTAGACCATCTAAGCTCGATAAATGTTTTTGTTTTATTATATGTGTTTAGTTAATAAATAATTTCATATTGAACATTTGATTTGATTTTAGAAAATTGATTCATTTTAGTATTCAAAATGGTTATAATTCCATAAGGAGACATTTTTCGAAATTTTGACATAAGTGATTTTCATCTTATTTTTGGTCGTAGATTCTTCACCCAAAGGGTGTTGATTTTTTTGGGACACACAGTATAGTCACAAAATGATCGAAATTAATGCTTGATTTGCGTGTTACAGATGTATGTATCTTCTTTATCTTTTGGACTTTTATAGTGAAAATAATATTCTGAATGATTTATTGACCAATAAACTTACTCGTATTTTCCTAATTTAATTACGTATATTTGTAGAGTACAAGGAAATATCATGCTTTGTGCGATAAAAGCAATTAATCCCAATTCTACAAGCTCATTTACCTACTAATTCACTTTTCAATTTGGATTCATGATTAGTACCTATAATATTTATATATATTTTGAATGCATATTATGTTTTTCAAGTTCTGCAATTAGAAAAACATGATTCAGGTTCTATTTTATCAATGCGACGGTGTATTCCTCAATCGGGAATTTAGTGGAAAAACATTTTATATAAATGTACAAACAAGAAAAAAAAAAGAATCACTTTTTGGCAAATATGCAAAATGTCGTCCTCTATTTTTAATTTATCAACAGCTGTAAACTAAAAATAAAATTAACATTGGTTTACATTATAAATATTATTAAAATATATTGAATAGATCAGATGACGTTTACCCACATATATATATATATATATATATAGATAACTTTGTGTCTGGGGTTGATCAGCAAATCTTTTTGAATAAAACTATTTTACGTTATGCCAAGCTTTCGATATATTTTTATATCTTCCTCGGGGCTACAAATATAAGAGTAAGCTAAGTATAAATATATATAAAATTTAAAAATATGTTTACCTTAGTATACGCGGCAAGTTTTACATTGGTAAAAATAATATAAATTGTAAATTAAAGAACATTAACATAAACTTTTTTGTCAACTTTGTAAAATAATGATTAAAATTTAACATTTTTAAGTTAATTGAATTTTTTGTAATTGACACTGACATGTTTATTCAAAAATATTTTGTTTAGTTTATTTGTGGTAAATTGTTTTTTAAGTGAAATGTCAAGTTTTTTAATTAGGTTAGAAAGTAGATTCAAAAGAAATATTACTATCATCATGGGTGTTATTATTAATAGTAAATAAATATGAATATATATTACTGATTTCATTCGAGTCTTTCTTTTTGTTTAACGTATTTTCGGTATTATAATAATAATAATAATAATAATAATATATGTTTATTAGTTCTAAAAGGTATTACATAAATTTGTACAGAAAAATGTATTATTACAACCATTAGAACTAAAGGGCGTGAAATCTCAGCCTCTCAACTAGGTTGAGTGCTGTTGAAGCCCAAGAAACAATACACAATAAAAAATAACAAAAAAAAATCAGTACTACACAATAAATACAATATTAAAACACATAATTATACAAAAATAAAGTGTTGGGTTAAAAACAATGCAAACAAAATGCCCAAATGAAATGCCTAAACGCTGCCAAGCAATATCTTTTTAATCGTGGATCTGAACACATGCAAACTCCGAGAGAAATCCTTAATCACAAACCGGTTAACTAGCGTGGCGACATTATAAGAGAAGGATCTTTTAAATATTTCCTTTTTATGAACAGGGACTGTTATTAGACTTTTACGTCTGATGTTTAGATTATGCACATCAGTTCTAAACACAATTCTATTAACCAGATAAGGAGGGGTTTTATATTTTATTATTTTGTAAAAGAAGCATGTTGAATGGTGAATGCGTCTGTTATACATATTCAGCCAACCTGCCTCCTTAAGTTTGTGAGATATGCGATGTCTTCTGCGAATGCCAAATATGAACCGCAAGCAAGAGTTCTGCAACTTCTGAACTCTCCCTCTGTCCACACTATCAAGACAAGGACCGTAGATGCTGTCACAGTAGTTTAAGTGCGATAAGACAAGAGCATCACACATACGAATCTTCAAGGTTACATTTAACGAATGTCGGTGAGGGTATAATTTTTTTAACATTCCATATCCGATTTTAAGTTTTGATGTTATATGGTCCTTGAATCGCATCTTATGATCCAGAACAAGCCCCAAGTTCTTTGCTCCTTCCTGGAAAACCAAAATGTCTCCATCCAATTCAAGGGCATTTTGTTGAATTTGATTTCTTACATTATCGCCACAAAACAGCATACAAACGGTTTTATTCGTGTTTAATTTTAACAAATGATCACGCGATATTTGATGTATTTTCCTCAGGTCCCGATTTATACGATCCACGGCCACCGCAGCGTCTAACGGGTTAAAGGCACCATAAATCTGTGTGTCATCTGCATACAAATGATATTTACAAAACTCTAAATCTCTGACAAAAACAGACGAATACAGACTATAAAGTATCGGACCCAGAACACTACCCTGCGGCACACCAGATAGAACAGATCTCTTCCTAGACATATGCTCATCGCTCACAACACACTGAGAACGACCCGTGAGGAATGATCTCAACAAACCTCTTGACTCTACGCTGAAACCAAAATAATTCAACATAGCAGCAAGGATATCATGATTAAGTAGATCGAATGCTTTACTAAAATCAAGCAGAACCAAAATGACAGCCCTGCCACTATCCAAAGCGTGAAATATATCATCTGTCACTTGAGACAATGCTGTAGAGCAGCTAAAGCCTTTACGAAAGCCCGATTGGAAAGCAGGCAAAATTTCATTTGTAATTAAAAATGATGACATTTGTTGTTCCATAATTTTTTCTAAAATTTTTGAAAGTGTCGGCAGGACAGATATACAACGCAAATGGCTCAGTTCAGAAGGACAGCCAATCTTAGGCAAAGGTACAACCTTAGCATATTTCCATTCATCTGGAAAAATACACTGCTCAATACATGTGTTAATGATATTCACTATAGGTTTAATAATCACAGGACAACACAGAGATATAAGAGCTATATTAATGTCATCAAGTCCACAAGCTTTGGTTTTGATTTGTCGCACAATATTTATGACCTCCTCCTCCGTAACTAGCGAAAACCTGAAGTCTTGATTATTTATTCTGTTGTTCATATAGAAATTTATCAAGTTAACATCAGGAGGTCGACTATTCACGCTTGCGTCGATAAAATAGTTATTTAGTCGATCCGGATCTCTTAAATTTTCAGGTATATTTGTATACGTTTCAAACATTTCAATGAAAAGTCGTTTATTTTGATTTTGTTCACAGGCAAGGATTTTTACATTATTTATATATATATATGTATACAGGGTGGTCACTTTTTTATTGAACAGTATCTATTAGAAGTATGTAAACAGAGTTTGGAAATCAGTTAAATCGGGAAAAAGTTGCAGATTCAAATGATGTTTAGTAATTTTTATAAAAGTCGGAATTATCAACAGGGCCTTTCAAAATATCTTCAAAAAACCAAAAATAGTGAAATTGATTTTATAACTAATTAAGGCTGTTCTCCCGAGTATAAAATACAACTTTGTGGCACTTTTTCCTTATAGTGGTTAAGCTTTAGTTTTATTTTGGTTTTAATTCATTAAATTTTTAAAAATAATAATTCACTGCAATTTTTTTTTTTTTGTAATATCTGTCAACTAAAAACGCGCATATGATTTAGAGTTGAAGTTTAAGAGTTTCATTAGATTCATTTTGAATAACAAGAAAACTTAAACGATGAATTATTATGGCACTCCATATTATTTCGTATAGTACATTACACAGCTCTAATTGTTAATTGTTTTTGTTCCAGGGTAATTTTAGCCTCAGCTATTATACGTTAGCAAATTTAATTAATGCAGCTATTAATTTCAAGGTATTGCGAATAATGTATTTAAAACGAATAATTACTTTATACGTATCTACTTTCTTACTACTATTTTAATCTGTTAGTCCTCTAAAATACGGTGTAAAGTATATTTTATTCAATAACTCAAAGTTTATAAATGGGGCTTCATATTTGTGTAGTGTATTTTATGAAGATTAATTTAATAATTTTATTAAGTAAATTTACGTACCAAATTCATAGGTATTAAGGAAAGAAAGCATTTCCAAGGTCATCATCAGTAGTATATATTTATCATTTAAACGTTATCCCTATTGTACGTAGTTTTAGATGACATGATATTTCATCTCGCACAACTTGAACGGGAAACCGCAATCAAAAAACTGAATTTTTCAGCATTTTAAGTGAGAAATTCATTTTCCGGATATTTTTGTTCAACAATATGCAATAAAAGTTCGAAGAATCCTCGTTAAAAGTTTTATAATACGACTTACTTTTCATACAGTAGCGCCATATATCCTTTTAATGGTTTTCAAATAAACATTAAAAGCAAACTATTTAAAATACATTTGAGATAATGCAATTTTTATGTAAGTTCAAGCAAAACGCAGTTTTATAGGTACATAACCAAACTCCATGGCGTATTAGATGGAGCAGGAAGTACGGAAAACAAATCTATACAAAAGGAAAATGAATTATTCTTTTTCTTTTATATATTAATCTCTTACTTATTATAAAAGAAAAAAACGTTTGTAACTCACTTTCTTTTTGTATAGATTTGTTTTCGACTGATGATGGGGGTTTCCACCTCCGAAACATGTCTCTGACGTGATGATAATAAAGTTCTTTTCTGGAGGTCACGTTATAGTTTGCTCTATCATATTTATTTTATTGTTTTAGTGTCTGTACGACGCCGGGAGTATAATAATTTCTCAACACAAAACATAAGGGTCTTGCAAACGATATTTAAACGGTGACAATGTGGTTAAATTGAAAAATCAACCACGAGTCGCGTACAAAATCACAATCAAAAATGTTTAGAATGTAATGGGCCGCATTAATTGTAAACATTCTATTTAGTGACTTATAATTTGTTGTTTGGAAACTCTAGGGCTTCAGACGCCACTGCAAGCTTTAATTTTAATTTGAAAATCAAGTCATTATAAATTATTTCATATAATTTATTTAACTGATGTGATTGCTCGGCATCTTGATATTTAACCACTTTGATTATTCAGAATTCAGTTGGCTTGTTCGTTATCGGATTTTACCACTATTAACTGGTATGCATCTTAATTGCATAAATTACCGGAGATAAATCTACTTCTTGCTAGTGTCTATTTTAAGCACAATTTATAGCTTAAACTTTGTTTAACTTCCTCGCATTTCTGATAAAAAGAAATGGCAAGTGCCGGTCCCTATTTATGGCTTATTGTGAATTGAATTTGGCCAGCATCTTTATGGTATAGCGATAAAAGTTGCCACTAAGGCTGACTATACTTGTCAATATCAACCTTTCACTACAATCAAGAAATCAAATGGCAGTACCGACGAACAAGCATTGGCGTTCTGGAGGATGCTGAATCAACTAGCATTGAAGCGATGGACTGGCCACGTAATCCAGATGCCAATGGAAGAGAATCCTTTATTATAAGAGATATGGCGTTTTCAAGAAATTTCATAATGCTGAGGATCGTCGGGTAGCTGCCACACGATTTAAGACATCGAATTTTTCCTACTTTAGCAATAAAATGAAAGGTGTTTTGTTTGAAAGTGTCCACCTTGTACGTTATGCATTTGCATAATTTAATTTGAATTCTAATTGCAGTAAATGCTTTTTAACTAACTTTCTTAATAATATTTCAACCACTAATTGATCAAAACTTTATTATTTGTTAAACATTACAATACCTCTTACCTACACCTACAATAAAGCTAAAAGTTCAATGCAATTACCTCACTGCTTCTTTTATCGTCGTTATTTTTCATGATGTAAGAAAAAGTTTAGCACAAGTGGTTTACTTATGTTTGTTCTGTGGAAACTTGAAAAGTCTATTAGGTATGTTGGAGAAAAGTTTCAATGGTAACCAAATAGCTAAAGCTAAAATCAATTCAATTGGCGTACTGGTCCGCAACCGTATTTTTGCTATTTTGATGTAGGAATTTCCCAATCATTTGTTTGGACAAGGATATTATCGTATAACAAGCATGTTTTAGAATTGAGTTTTAAAAGATGTTGTTTTTGTAAGAAAAGAATGAATATTATTCGTATTATTCGTCTACGGTTTTTGGCGATTAAAAAAAAATACAGCAGCAAGACATTCCTCAGTTAAACATCACATGAAGCTTTTGAATGTTCTATTTTGTTTATAACTGCCTTGAATCCTGTTAATGACTCTTACTGAGAATTCTCCCTCAAAATCAAAACAGACGCGACATATTTTTCAGAAAATCTACTTGAGATGACGGGTGCTGGCAAGTGTAAAAATGGAAGCACTGTATATAAATAATTATAATTATTTTGAAGCTGTTATGGGGCGTGAAACGTAATTAACCACACTAAATATCAACACATCTCGCTGAAAACCATTATTATTTCTAATTGCAATTAAACATCTCAACGTAGCACTGCGTAGCGTTGATGTATACGAATGGGAGGAGATTTCCACTATGTTTCCCGGTGGTTCAATTGGTAGAGCACCTGACCGTCAATAGGGAGGTGTTGAGTTCGAATCCTACTTGTGTCACGGAATTTTTGTTCTTTTTTCAGTTCGTAAATATTAGTTTATTTCACTTTTCTATATTTATATTATACAACTTATGTTGAATTGATTTTCTTTCATTTATAGAAATAATGTTTGACTGGAACAGAAAAAGCGTCATTGCCTTCCAGTGGACTTCCAGAGTTTAATTTCTTCTTCCTGTTGTTGGTTAAGGTGATTTTACATTCAAAAGATTATGGACAAATGCTTTTTTGAACATTTAGTTTTTTGAATTCATTTAAAATTTCCCCTGGGCAGTTTCTATACATCCTTTGAATGGATTTTTATATCAACATTAGTATTTCATTTTTCCTCAAAATGTCATTTCTAAATCTGTTCTGTTACTTTATCTGATTAAATAATTTATGAGCGTCGATTTTGAAATGGAAAACGAAACACGCCATTAAGGTAGACTCCCCCATTTTTACTTCTTTGGTTTGTATAATTATCTGTAGCTCGATAAGACAAAACACTTTTATGTTGAAGAAGCATAGTATATGAGACTCTTGTCAGCAATTTATCGGTTCATTTCTTTCAAACGACGTTGTCTGGCAACTCGCTACTTTTATGTATAATGAAACTTGGGTAAATTCGTGAAAGGGGCAAATCACCTTAGAGAATAATAGTGAAACTCGCTTAAATGGTGTAAAGGTTAAGTTTTGAGTCAATGTCTTGTGACGTACCTACCCTTGGAATTTGGTGGATAGACCAGAATATTTTAATTTTAGGCTAAATAAAGGTAACTTTCATGAGGGTTCCCTAACTGAATTTTAGGTCATTTAATTTTATTAGAAGGATCAAAAAAATCAATTCAAAGAAGATTTAACAAATTTCAACCATGTTAATAAGGGGAGTCCTTTGTTAGATGTTAGAAGTATAGGTATATTTGTGTTTGATTCCCTGTCCCCATTATGCCATGATGTCTCTTTATGTTTGCAATAAATTCTCTCGTCAGCAATTGTTCAAACACGGTCAATGGAAATAGTTTGGCAACAGTTTCCAAAATTTCCAGTTGAAAAAGAACAGCATAAAATCATACACCATAGCTTTTGCCAGAACATAAAATGGATTGCAATGGTTGGTCGTGCTTACAACGAAATTGGATACTAATGTAGAGTTTGTCGTATCGAAAAAAAAAACTATTCGCCTTTTTGTTTCTGAAAACTAGTGTTGTGCATTTGATTTCTGGACACAGATCAAAAACTTTTAATAAAATGGGCCGCAATCGATGGCTCTTTAGATTTGGAGTTGCGGTATAAATAGGTTTAAATAATATGAAACTCTAACCAAAAATAGTGTAGGTATCTAAATTATTGTATATTATCCACGTACGGCATTTAATTTCTGATTGACGGTTCCTTTTTTACCACAGAGAGTGCTAAATTTTTTGGTTGTAGCTTAGCCGAAGTTAGGCGACTTTATGATTTTGCTTGAGGCATAAATTAACTTGGTAATAATAGTTTTATTTAAATTTAATCAAGAAAAAATACTTAAATCTTGTTGAAACCATTACCACCTATTTTTGAAATGCAAATGGCTTTAAATTGAAAAATAAAAAATCCTGGCCGCATTTAAAAAACGAAGTTGATGATGGTTTTACGAAAACGAAACGTTGTAGTGAAAATTTGTAAACGCTATCTTATTCTCCTCAAAAAGTAACAATGAGAAAATGCTTTACATTTTTTTATATCTATGAAAATAATGTCAGAAATAAATAAAAACTAAAATCGCAAAAAATCGTTTTTTCAAAAATTCTCTAAAATGATTTAAGTTAGTTTAATTTTGAAATACTATTTTAAAGGTGGTTAAATTGTACAATTTTTCTCTAATCTAACCGACATTGTAACTACTACCGTTTCCAAGATTCCAATGCTATCCCATTCTTATCTTGGACAGAGTGTATACGAAAAAAAAATGCTTTATTCAAAGTAACTATTAAATTAAATTTAAAGAAGTAGTCCATATTTAAGTGGAGTGCGATATTCGATATGTGGAAATAAAAGTCAATCTCCACGAAATAAGTATAATAAAACCCTCTAAGGGTTAAATTAAATTCAAACAATCATCAACATAAGAATCACATACTTACAATAACAATAAAAAAACAATACTGTGACTACTGCTACTAAATGCATTTTTATATGTTTTTTTGCAAAGAACATAGTATTATAAATTATCTCTTTCAATAAAGAATTTAGCAAATTAAACTGAATTACAGCGGCGCTATATGAAAACCTTCTCTAAAATAATGCAGTCCTATATTGATGCATTGAAAATTTCAAAGAATTTCTTATATTAAGAGTGGATTTTTCTTCGAAAATCCAATTTAGACATGAAATATGGAGGAGAGGAGCTCCTTATAAATCTTGAAAGAAATTTGAGGAAATCACACGGATAAAAACAATATCGCACATAGAAATATCCTCATTTGTATCGTAAGCAAATATTTATTAGCATAAAGTAATTTCAACGCAAAGTAACACTGGCGGGTGATGAGAGATATGTGTTCTGAGAATCTGAGATTCTCATCCAAATACAAACCTACATTCTTAACAAAAGATACTACTGATTGGTTCATTATCGATATCAAAATTTATTTATTGAATTACTAAGAACAAAATTTGAAACCAGGACCTAAGACATCTGAAAACCTAAAATTATTATAGCCTGTTATTTAAACACCGGTGTTGAACTAAATTGTTCTACCGCAGTTTGTATTTGCCAAAATGTAACCATTTCTGACCATTCACGTTCCATAAAATGCATTGCGTTGCATTTTCAGTATAATAGCGTGTGCATTGGACAATATAGTTTTGTCATTTTACTCGTATTCTATGAAGCTGGACCATATTAACACAGATAACATATTTCTATAGGTTATCTGATCTGTAATATTAGTGATTTAGGTACTCATAATATTGGACATTTTTTAATATACCTTTCCATACCAACATTTCTAATTAAAACATATTTCTTCCCATTATCTTTTGTTATATTCAACAGTACACTGTGTCCTCTTTAGGTTGACACTGCAAGGTATGTCAGCTGTTAAAGATAAAGACTTGCGGTTTCCGCGACCCTCTTGCCAACATTTACACAAAATTAAACTATACAAACAAAATAGAAAATAGTTATCATATATAAATTACTAAAAATGCTTCTTTAACTGCGACACTGTAAATTAATATATCTCTCGTCAACTACCACAATCCAAGAGAGACAAAATAATAAAATATATTAAGCCGGGATAATAAAAATGGTAATACGCCTAGAGTGCATAATGTGGCACGTTTAATATTGAATTTATTTTTCCTAATTTTAGATTTGTTCAACTCTCCTACACCCCTGTTTGAAAAAAAAAGATTATAAACCACTGATGTGGTGCATACCCACTATAATCTAAGTTTGCTGCTATTTGGAGCATGCAAGTGAATTCCCTATACGCATTAAAACCATGCTTTGTTGTGTGTACTTTTACTGTTCTTTTGATTTCTTGTTTATTTATTTTATCACGAACTAGACAAAAATAAAAATCTAACTCCAAGAAGAACATTTGTTCTGATGTGATATACAATACGTCCCAAATGAATGGCGCTGCTTGTACTAAAAAACTTTAAGAAACAATAAAGAGGGTCAGGCAGGAAAAGTTTATGCTTTGTTTAAAAGCATTTGAATCGTTACATAATTTGAAGTGGAAAATTTAATGTAATTTGCGACAAAAATTACTTAGTTTAATTAAGGAAGAGAGGATATTGATTAAATTTTAAATTACAGAGTCTCAATCAAATTTCAGATATTGTTTTGTAGCATTTTACATAAAATTCACTGGCTACTTGTTTAGGCTTTTCAGATTAACTTTATTTTGAAAGTTACAAAGCATCTAATTTGATAATTTGATATTAAGGGAATTTCTATACATCATCAAGCTGAGTGAAAATTTGCCTGGGTTAGTAATTGGTAATCACGTAAATTGTATGTTATTTAATATTTATAATATTATTGAACAATAGTTGAGTTGACTTTTAGCCTGTCGTGAATACTCAATTCTATAAGATCGCTCTAAAAGAACTTTATTTGGCTATAAAAACTCCAAACTATAGCACTAAAACTATAGAGGCTATAAAGGGTTTATCTAGAGGCAATGGCGTCGGATAGAGTTTGTATTTTGAAAATGCAAAAATCTAATCAATCTTATTGTTTATAATATGTGGAACACACTACAAGAATATCAAAAAATATGAAAAAAACCCTCTTCAGAACAAAAGAGAAACTTTGTAAGATGTTTCTCGAATTTGTAGATACTCACACCAAATTCCAACTGGACATTCTGTCTTCTTAAGTGCATTTGGCCACAAACAAACCTCCTTAGAAAAATTATTTATCAAGAGCTAACTTTTCTTTAAATGAGATTCCCTAACAGTGAACACGAATAGCATAGAAGGATTAATGTTTTTTTTTTGTCAATAATGATGATCGGTTTTAACATATTAAAATTAAAAATAATTTTAAGGATAGAAGAAAAATTCGACCTCCAAAAAATCAATATTCCAATGTACCATCAACTATGTTTAAATGGTGCTTGTATTACTAATGATGCGATCAGGTATCCCGATCGCATCATTAGTAATACATGTTTTCACGAGACGTTTAATGAGGTATCAAGAGATTAAATGCCTTATTTTTATATGTTATTAATTGAGTCCATTAAAGAGTTGATCATGTAGAAAATATAACAGTTAAAAAATATGAACTTATAAATTGATAGCATTATATTTTTCACTTATTATTTAACTTTTCTTATTATGAATCTATCATTTTAATTGAAATTTACTTTTATTAATTTGATGCCCAGGTAACGTGGTATAGTTTTCAATATATCTACTATTTTTTTTTTATATTTTAGCAGCCTTTGCGAAACCGTCAGGGATTACTTTTAGATAAAAAGTTTCATAAGGAGACATTTTTCGAAATTTTGACATAAGTGATTTTCGTTTTATTTATGGTTGTAGATTCTAACCCAAAGGGTGGGCAATATTTTTGGGACACCCTGTATATTTCCCGTTCTCTGCCAATCAATAAATTCAACCATTACTCTAAACGAGTCTACTGATTTTTTTTTTCAGTTTATTTTACAATGGTAAATCACCTCAATATCTAGCTTATAATCTACTTTTACGCCTGACTGCTATCGGCATTTCGTTCAAAAAGTTTATTATCTCTATCCATGCTCAATTAATTACCAGTCACTGCACTCTAGTTGCCCCTGTTTTAACGTCGCTCCTAAACATGTAAGATTGCTGAAATAATGAAAAGTTACCGACGACGATTCACCAGACTACACGGTAATTAACATTTAAATTCGTAAAGTTTTTGATGTTTCCGAATACAAACAGTGATGATGTTCTTAACGTAGTACATTAAGATTCTCCGTGTTTTGTGCAAACAGAATGCTTGAAATTTTAATCGCATATAACGTGCGCTGCATAAGTATACAACAAAACCAAAACAAGCATCGGGATTAGACTTGAAAATATTAGCGAATGATGTTTTAGCGAAATTTATTGAAAAGGACCCTTGTAAACCTCGTAATTTATTGGTTAAATGCCTATAAACTCTGCTTTCAATTTCCGATGATAACCATATGGCTTATTTTGCATACAGTTTTGCTAATTCGATATATTTCTCATGCATATCCTAACAATATATATTCGCCATTATTTACGTGAATTTTGATAAGACTACATCATATCTATAGATAGCCTTAGATAGCTTATAAGCTATCTAAGGCTCTAAAATCAAAAACGCCATAATAAAGGTATTATATATCTAGCGTTGCATTTTGCGGACACTCTGTATATATATGAAGATTCCAATGAGGTTGAATAGTATAGCGGATACATTATCCCCACTCATTATCCCAACTTTCTTAAAATTGATATTGGCGGACCACGCTATCAACACAGAACTGGTTTACCTGCTTTAAAAGTATAAAATTTCTCTCGTTCACTGATGAGTTTTTTAATTATCCTGATATAGAGCAACCAACTACATTTTGTAACGGCATGGCAGTCTAAAATCATAACGAGATATGAAGAGAAAGAGCAGAACAGTAGATGTACTTTTTGCATTTAATATATTTGCATTTCAAAATTAAAGTCTGTCGTTATTACATGACGTTCATAAATAAAGCTTATAAAATATGTGAGTCTAAATGAAATGGATGCAATATTGTTCGAAGCTGAGTGTGTGATATTATGTTCCCTGAATGAATGCGTCAATTTGCTACTCCAGTATAAGAGAAATTTTCTGTTTATAATTCTCTAACCACGAGTGTTGTCGGTGTATGTGGAGATTGCACATGAAATGTACTTTTATAATAGTAGGAGTTCGATGCGTGATTTTGTCTTTTGCCTAACAAAGATATTATTAACAGTAAATATTTTTTTGGTCCTATAGAAGCATCTGATAAAATGTTTTGTATATATTAAAAAATAATTTTTCACCACAATTAAAAAATAAGTTCATGATTAGCCACCTCTTATACCTTCACATTTGGGGACTGAGCAAACAGCCTTAATGTATTTTTACAAACGTTAATTTTTTAAAAATGTGTCTTAATGTCGGATGAAAGTGATTAGTTGTGTAAGTTGATATCTAAAAGAACACCACAGAACGCAAATAGACTGGATTTTATTTAAAATAGTGGAAAATTGAAAGGCACTGGCGCGTAAAACTTGACATCAAAGAAGTCATTGTTAAACTATTATAATAATTGGATAAAAAATGTCTATTCAAAGCCGTACACTAGAACTTTAAAGAAGTTTTCCATCAGATAAAAGATCTTTTAGACGGGAATAAGAATATAATAAATGAGATAAGTTTTTAGTTAAATTATATTCTCAAAGAATTTCAGATTATAAATCGACAAAAGCATATTGAGTAATTGTATTAATGCAGAAAGTTAATATTTGTCACGAAATGCTGCCATGTCTGAGCTAAGGAGTTTAATTATTCTGTATAGAGACGACATTTTTCTAGCTCGGCAATTTTTTTAATTGAATATTATCGACTCATATTGTGATTTAATGCCAATTTTTGTGTCGACATTTTCGGATTTCCACCAAATCCAATATTGCATCCAATTCTCTTTATTTGTCACTGTTAGTGGCCTTCCGACTTTAGGTCTATCTTTGTCTAAATTCTTATAACTGTAGACTTGGAAATTAAATCCCGGTCTGGATGCTGTTCGTTAAATAAATTCACTACTTCCGTAAATTAAATTTTTCAAACAAAATGAAAAGTTACATAAATGTCAGTAATTTAAAAGCCAATCAATATAAATGTCTAAATTGATTTTCTTATGTTCTAAAAAGCTTTTTTTTATGCTTTGATGTAAGGGTGAAAGATTTATTCAATTTATAATCCAATTTGACTGCCTTAAGAAAAAAAAAAGTTGATAATGGTTTATGGGGCGTAACGCCGTACAAAGGTAAAGAACAAGAAATTATATTTTATTTTAGAAGCTTTTAAAGAAATTTCATGACAAAAATATTCCAGAGATCACAGTTGTATCAATCTGTATAGATGTGTCAGCCAGTTTCCAACGTGATCGTCTATAAAATTAGGCTCAACAACACTTTGACATCGTCTTTTACTTTTATATAATTACAAAACTGCCTTATCATACAAAATAAAGCAGGTAGGATCATTTCTGTAGCTCGCCTCAAGATATAAATTGTCTATAACATGTATAAGAGACCTGTTTTAATTAATTAACATAGATTAAATTTTCAATTTAATTAAGTAATTTTAATCGGTATATCCAAGAGCTATATCCAAGCCAAAATACGCTTTTGTTATCGTCTTAAAATTTAATAATAAGCCAGATAAATATAACCACGTTAAAATATTATAAAATGGTATAAGTACTCAAATAATTTTCATTAAGTAATTACTTTAACTGCGGTGGGGTTATCTTAACGCCTTTGTGCAAAAAATAGTAATAAATCCACTTTATTTAAACATAAATAATATCATTTCATTAGAAATAAGCAACAAATGAACATAATCAAGCGAAGTCAAGCATAAGACTATTCTTACTTAACCTGAAAAAATTAAACTAAAGAATAGCAGTGGCGGTTAAAATTAAAAAATGAACTCTCGATAATATACGCACGGGACGATTTTCTGAAACACAGTGGGGCTGTGCCTCTGTTACAAATGTTTATCCAAAACAATTTAACATCAACATTTAGTAAATCTGTGGAATTGCTGACTGTTTTGTGTACTGTCCTAATGAAGTCCATACCTTCGTCATCAATTTGTTTAAATTTTTGTCCAATACGTTTTTTTTTCCACTAGGTGGCTTACATTTCCCTTTCTAATCACTCGATAAATTGTTGGCACTGATAATTTAATTTTTTTGCAGATATTTAAATCAAATAATGATAATAAAATATTAAGCCGGGATAATAAAAATAGTAATACGCCCAGAGTGCATAATGTGGCACGTTTAAAATACTCATTGTGATTAAGAAACTTGTGCACCTGTATATCCAACTGGTTGGACTGTTCGTCTCCTGATGTTTTACAAACTATGCAGGCACGCTCAATAACAACATGCTATTAACATAAGAAATGCCCTGGTTTTGATCAGTACCTGGTAGAATTCTCATTTTCAGGTAGCATCACAATACGACAAAACACTAAAATGCCAGCAGAGACATTAAAATGCCAGCAGAGACTCGCTCTGTCGTCATCACCCACTAAAAGGGGTATCAGGTGTTTGTATATATTTGCATTATTATCCTGCTGGATGTATTCCTTTGTCTGCGGTGAGTCCTTAGCATGTCTTCTAAATCTAATTCGTTACATTTCAACATTTTATAAGCATATAATGTTCCTTGGATGTTTGACAAACCAAACATTTAAATTTGCAAAATAAAAATTCATATATTCAAAAAGTAACAGAAGTTTATTTGTGTATCATATTTGACCTCAAATAAATCATTCTTCTTTGTGCCTGCTATAATATATTTGCATTTACTCATTCGTCCACCCTATATGATTTATTCCCAGAGCACACGCGGGAAGAGAACTTTCTTATACATTGGGCGCGACCGATTCAAATCTTTTACATTATATATAAGACTTTTTATTGTAGGGTTGAACATTCTTTTATTTTGAGCTTTCCATCTTTTTAGATCGTTGCAGATTTCATTTCGGTGCTGATATAGGTATAATACATATTATTATTGTACACTTTGAAATGGTAGACTCCTATCATGCACAAGAACAACAGAAAGTAGATGTCGCCAAACACATTCTTTTACATATCTGTACCGTGTGGAGTATATACCACAGAATTTAGAGAGTTTGGCTGTCAAATACTGGCCGATCATTACTGATGAATCGTGGATCGACGAAACGATCATCTGATGAAGGTATAGTGTGTTGTTTTGTGAAACAAGCCCTTTTGTAGTGTAATTATGTATAATATGAAGGCTATTAGTTTCATGAAAATTTATATATTTTTTTCTATCATTTTATACATAAATAAGTAGTGTTAAAAAACGTCAGTCTGTGTGTCTGTCTGTCTGTTTGTATTCACGATAGTTAACTCAAAAACCACTTTACATATTTTAACCTAATTTTGTACAAAAATAATACAGGATATATAAGAATTGCTTGTTACATAAAGCAACAAGACTTTAAGTTATGTTGGAAATTTGTTTCACACTACCATGCTTTCACCAGACGGCCGTTTCGTCGATCCACGACTCATCAGTGGTGATCGGCAGGCAGTGTGACCCAAATTTCCAACATTTACAAAGAGCTTATACTAGCACGAGAATTGATTGAGAGATAATTTTAAGTTATGTTGGAAATTATTGTATTTACGTTGTTGTACTATAGACAGTTTAGTAGACCATAATTATAATGACAGATGGATTTATGTTATAATTTGACACTATGGACATTCTCTACTTCTTTGGATTATGGATGTTTATGGTTATGATATGTTGTGCGGATTTTTGCAAAACTATTCAGGTCGGGTGACTGATGACGGAGTATAGCGGCGTTGCCATATTATTGCTCCAGATTTTGTTCAATCTTCAATCGGTACCAAAAGACGTCATCCTATCTTAAATAAACGCTCCCTGCTAGGGGATTTAGGCGCATCTAGTGTTGGCAATAGGATATAATGGAGTTGTTACTTCTTGTCCGGCCATCGTTTGTGAACTGTGTTTCACCCGGCATATTGCCTGTTAACGCTAGGTGTCGCCAAAGACATCTCTCTCTCATACATGATATATGTCTGGGTGCTGATTAACTTTACAGACATGAGTGGCAAAAGTTTTATTTAGTTTCATCCAAAAAAATTTCCTTCAAATTTTATCAAATTTATGTTTTTATTAAAAATAGGATTTACCCCTAATTGTCAATAAAATTAATATAAATCTCTGAATGAGCAAGGAAACAGCCTGTAGGTGTATTATAAATCAAGTCCAAACTTGGTCGTCACGTAAGTGGCTATTAATTCTATATAGATAGATATTTTCGCTATAATTTTCCGACTCTGTCTTTTCTCTTTTGGGACAGTATGTGGGCGAAAAATTACTTCAATTTATTTGGTTATTACGTGAAAATCGATGAATAAAAAAACTTTTTCAATAAAACTTTTATTTAAAAAAAATTCCCAAATATTTTTCGTTGGGATTTTATTTTATTTTTTTATGTTATGCTTTATTCCAGAGTTAAAATTTGTTATGTTGGTATTAAACAGGACATCCAATAGGTCTGTAGGTAGTAGGGTTTTTTGGTTTTGTTTTTGGACTGTTAATGCCCTAATGATATTTAGATTCAGTGGCGACTCGTGAGGTCTGAAAGAGGTGAGGCACAACAAGGTGGAAATAAGGCAATAACAATTTTTCAAAATAAAGAATTTAAATGATAGGTTTTTTTAAGTAGTTAGAGTAGCTAGATAATAACATTCTGCAAAACTCATCATGACCATTAAAACTGTTTGTAAGTGAAGTCCATCCTCCTAGATTTCTGAACAGCAAAGTGGTTGATGACTTGATCATTAAAATTTGAAATGGACTTCACTAGATAGCATTGCTAACGCGCACAACCTTTCCTGGCCCATAGTGTTTCGTAAAAATGTTTTGATCCGTTTGATGGTAGAGAAACATATTTCGCTTTCTACAGTCGTCTATTGGACAAAAATTTAAACAAATTGATGACGAAGGTATGGACTTCATTAGGAAAATTGTGTATAGTTTTTATAAACAAAATAAGGTGCCTACTTTAGATATGGTTCGAGAAAAACTTAAAAACTACGGACAATATAACTCGGGAAATACTATAATAGACTGAGGATTTAAATATAAAAAATTGACAATAGAATGACTATAATGGAATCAAGAAAGATAGTAGAATTGTGGGAATGATACTTAGAAAAGATTATCGGCAGTCAGCTAGTTATATAGTTCATTTAGACAAGACGTAGTTTGATACTAACGACGCATTGTTGAAATATGGTTGGGTGGATAATACAAAAAATGCAGTTAAGGCACTCCATCTTCTAGAGGTAAACACATCATCATACTTAATGCAGGTGGCAAAAATGGATTTGTTCGGAATGCCTTGTTATTATATGCTAAAAATATAAGCGAATCATCTGCAGATGATCATGAAGATATGAATGCTCAATTATTTGAAAAATGGATGGCTCCAGATTGTCAATCCGAATTGGATTTTTTCATACGATTACATTCAAACTTGGTGTGGCAATATAAATAATAATTACAAATTATAATCGAGTAAATTTAAATTTTAAACGGTTTTGCCAAAAAAATATATATATTATGTCCCACCAGAGATTTATTTCGGGATAAATTTGTCCCAATTTATATTAAGTGTGATATGGACTAAAACAGTCTAAGCACAATGCTAAATCACACAATCTACATAAAAGTTTGATGCTCTTTTCAATTTTCTGCAATATGCTGCAGCTCGTCTTGCGTAAGAACTTGTTTTCGAGCAATCAAAAGTGTGTACTACACCTAACGGGACATATATATTCCAGTAAAAATCCCTGTTGGGACATATATAACCCAGGGATAAACAATAAAATAAATTATACATAACCAAGTTTTTTATTAGCAACTTTTCATTCACGTACTTACTTGGGCACTTTCTTCAACCGACTTTGAACCAAAAACACCACAAATAAACTGTTGCCCTCGAGGCACGAATAGCTCTCCATATTTAAGTGTAAAAGTAATAATTTTATGACCTTTTTGTCATTTATCTAAATTTAATAAATTTTTGTTTTGTTTTAGACATCAGCTATTTTTTTTAAGTCTCGGGTTTTGTGCCTTTTTCTTCTCTTTGGAGGCACTATTTATACGCAGATATTTTATATTTCAGATCTAGGCCAAATTCTTGTACGCAAAATAATTGATTTTTTTTTAGTTTTATTATAAAATTTATTTTGCCCCCTTTTCTACTATTTACGAACGCCTATGTAAACAAAATTGTTATACTGCATGTTGTAGGTTATCCGTTAAGTGGTTTTTGTGTTATCACGGATACAATTTTTTTCTGACTCTTTTATAGAATTTTCACGGACGCCTATGGAACATTAATTTTTGTCGTGTATTTTTAACACCAATTCAACTAGTTAAATATAAAATTTTGTACATTTTAATTTTTTTTTCATTTTACCCCTTTTTTTACTATTTACGAACGCCTATTTAAATAAAAATTTTATGCTGCATTTTTTAGGTTATCTTATATCAAAGCTATATATAATTAGCCAATTTTTCTGGTATATTTGGGAAACATTTTTTTTTCGTTTTTGACCCTTTTTTTAACACTATTTTCGAACGCCTGTGTGAACTATTTTTTTTATGTAACATTTTTTAGGTTATATTCTATCACAACTATAAAAAATTATTCAATATTTCGGATAAGTTTAAGAACTATGATTTTTTAAATTTTTGAACCCTCTTTTAAACCCCTTGCCTACGCTCAATGTTAATCACCACCTATAAATATCCTGTAGTATTTTCGTACCAAATGTGGTTAAAATCCGTTAAGTGGTTTTTGAGTTATCACGGATACAAATTTTTTCTGACCCTTTTATAGAATTTTCACGGACGCCTATGGTACATTAATTTTTGTCGTGTATTTTTAACACCAATTCATCTAGTTAAATATAAAAAATTTTACATTTTAATTTTTTTTTATTTTCCCCATTTTTCTACTATTTACGAACGCCTATGTGAATAAAAATTTTATGCTGCATTTTTTAGGTTATCTTATATCAAAGCTATATATAATTAGCCAATTTTTCTGGTATATTTGGGAAACATTTTTTTTTTCGTTTCTGACCCTTTTTTTAACACTATTTTCGAACGCCTGTGTGAACTAATTTTTTTATGTAACATTTTTTAGGTTATATTCTATCACAACTATAAAAAATTATTCAATATTTCGGATAAGTTTAAGAACTATGATTTTTTAAATTTTTGAACCCTCTTTTAAACCCCTTGCCTACGCTCAATGTTAATCACCACCTATAAATATCCTGTAGCATTTTCGTACCAAATGTGGTTAAAATCCGTTAAGTGGTTTTTGAGGTATCACGGATACAAATTTTTTCTGAGCCTTTTATAGAATTTTCATGGACGCCTATGGTACATTAATTTTTGTCGTGTATTTTTAACACCAATTCATCTAGTTAAATATAAAATTTTTTACATTTTATTTTTTTTTTTTATTTTACCCCTTTTTCTACTATTTACGAACGCCTATGTGAATAAAAATTTTATGCTGCATTTTTTAGGTTATCTTATATCAAAGCTATATCTAATTAGCCAATTTTTCTGGTATATTTGGGAAACGTTTTTTTTTTCGTTTTTGAAAGTAAGTTATTCATGACACATTTTATAGGTTATATTCTATCAAAACTATAAATAACTAGTTAATATTTTTGCTATTTTTAAGAAATACGTTTTTTTTTTTAATCTTTTTTACCCCATTTTACACCATTTTCGAACGCCAATGTGGTCTAATATTTTATGTTCAATATTTTAGGTTATATTCAATTAAATGAGTAAAAAATTATGCAGTATTTCGGATAAGTTTAAGAACTATGAATTTTTTTAATTTTTAAACCCTTTGCCTACGCTCAATGTTTCCCAAAATCTAATCAGCTCCTTGCCATGTCCAATAGTATTTTTGTACCAAATTTGGTTAAAATCTGTTAAGCGGTTTTTGCGTTTTCGTGGATACAGACAGACAGACAGACATTTTTTTTAAAACTATTTATTTATGTATAAAATGACCAAAAACAAGTATTTCCGGTGAAATTAAAAAAAATTTTTTTTTTCATGAAACTAATAGTCTCCATATATACATATATTACATACATATATGATATGGAGAGCTAAAAATAGATGGTAACACCACAGGGTTTATCGTTGACAGACACATGTTGCCACATCATGAATTATTCGCCCAAGACAACAAATAACTGATATTTCCCAGCTAGGGAAATTTTAAATGATGAAAATTACGATACATTAATTTATGAAAATTTGCTGGGATATACCAATACCAAAAAACAAGATATTAATAGTTTTATAACAAAGACACAATTAACTATTCTTAAAACAAAGTCAACAAAGAAAGAATTACTTGATACAATAAAATCATTTAATTTCAAAAAAGAATATGAAATAGACCAAATTTGCATAAGCCAAAGATATACTGTTTTCAGTTTGCCGCTTTACCACTGTATATTCAATCCGATCGAGATGATTTGGGGCTCATAAAACCCGATTACAAAAAAATTATCCAAACACCAAATATAATATGTACCTATGTATAAATTTGATTTAATTTTCGATAAAATAATGATACGCCCATGACTCGAAACTAATAGATGCCGCCGAAAGCTGATTTACGATTTCAAGTGAGACTATAACGATTCAACGGTTTTGTCATCGAATATTAACTTTTTAACTGTGGTTTTATAGTACATTTGCATTATTTACTCCTAATTTTGCGACTGACAATATTCCCCTGAATTAAAAAGGCTTCATCGTAATTTACAGTTCAGTTCTTATAGTTACATCCCATCTTCAGTGGTATAAAAATTTAATACAACATAAAAACAACCATTTATTAATTTTTGTTGAATAAAACTTGTTTTATGTAACAGTTTTTTGTAAAATGTGAGTAATAAACTAAAAAATGTCTGTAACTTCCTGTCCACTATATTATTATAGTTACTTTATTTCGACTGTGTTGCAACCAAATTTTATAAAGATGTGAAAAACCGAATAAAACACTATAGCTGTCTTTAACATATGGCCGGAGCTATTATAAAATCTCCAATAACCGTAAATTTTTATTTGGTTTCTAATCAAAATTCAATGTAGTATACGCAGCAGTTGGGGTAAAATTGGATGCTTCTATCCGAACAAAATATGGCTCTGGGTATAATATAGTGTAACAAGAACAAGGGAACTAATAACAATTTTAGTTACCCTATACCCTATACCACCAGCTTGGATATGCTGAGACAAGAAAGAGGAAGAGAGTTAACGTATCTATATTGGTGAAAAAGCGTTTTCCGATTAAGTGATTTTGTTGTTGTTTGAAAAACGTTTTACATGTATTTGCGGTTTTTGGTGGTTTCTATGGATATTGGGTAAAAGGAATGGTGATAAGCTTTTGCGATTCGGTTTGGAAACAGTTTTTTATTTGAAATATACTTAGACATGCATTATTTTCCTCTTGGTATTAATTTGAGTTAATAAAATTTATCTTTTATTCATAATATTAACCAGTAAAAGGTGTTAGACGCATTCACAGAAAAAAAAACCTTGGTTCAGATAGATAAAAAACGTAAGCACCACAGGGACAGCCAAAACCTTGTCTACCCCTTCTAGAAAAATTTACTGGATAGACATTATGTCATTTAGATAATATTCTTGAATAGTTTACATATGCTTCTTGCCTAAAAGAGACAAACACTTTTTGTCATTTAAATAAAAATATATTGTATGCCAGCAAAGTTTATTAGTAATTTTAGTAATGTAGAAAAATTTACTGGATAGACATTATGTCATTTAGATAATATTCTTGAATAATTTACATATGCTCCTTATCTGGGAGAGACAAACACTATTTGTCATTTAAATAAAAGTATATTGTATGCTAGCAAAGTTTACTAGTTATTTTAGTGATGATACTCGTTTAATGTCTATCCAGTAAATTTTTCTACATTACTAAAATAACTAATAAACTTTGCTAACATACAATATATTTTTATTTAAATGACAAATAGTGTTTGTCTCTCTTCTAGTAATTTTTTCTAGAAGGGGTAGACAAGATTTGGGGGTCCCTGTGGTGCTTACGTTTTTTTATCTGAACCACCATCAGGTTTTTAGTGCGACTCTTATTTATTTATTTTTTTAAAATAAACTTAAGCCTACTGAAAATCTTGTATTAGGTATAAGTAATATAAGCTAGGTATATATAGTCAAACTTCAATCTACATACATAAAGTGGGTAGGTATAATGCGGCTGAATCCTTTGCCGGAATTCCTGAGAATATTGCTCAGCACATAAACAACTAGGGTTGGTTGATCTTGGAAACGGTCGGAGTGACAATGTCGGTTAACTTAGAGAAAAGTTGTACAATTTAAACACCTTTTAAATGGTGTTTTCAAAAGTAAAGTAAATTTAGCAGTTTTCGAGAAGTATTGGCTATTTAAAAAAAAATCGAATTTTTCCGAAAAACAATGACGCTGAAACAAAAAAAATTATCGAAAAAACTTTAGATTCCTTATGAGGAAACTAAGTAAAATAACAGATTCTACCGGTACGTACGAGGAATGATAAGACAATTCCAATCCACAACTCCTAATTCACAGACATTGGTAAAATGGTAAACAAATCAATACATACCTACCTTTACAAAAGAAAGAAAAAAGTCATACCTAGCTAAAATATTTATGTAACTTCTTTTGAAAAACTGCATTAATTTGCTAAAAATTAATCCGTCCCTGGCAAATTAAATATATTATCGTGAACCCATCTAAACTATTGTTTACTTGCTGTAAATGGAGGAATCCCATATTAAGATTGATTAAATTAGAAAAAGTATTTTAAATTAGGATTAAGTACCTAATAAATAATACGTAACTAGATAGGTATCTATTGCCAAAGATTATATCTGATATTGCCATGAAATAAGATTGTTTGCATTGGTCGTAAAATTATAAAAATAAATAATTAAATAATAATTATTATAATTTACTTACCGAGAAAAATAACAACGAGCTCCCCCAGATTCCAGCTAATTAATATTTCTTTTGTTTCCTCCATTGTTATTAATAATATATGAATATTTAACAAAACTCAACACACCAAACTAATCACTAAGTACACTTAATTATGTTGGATGCACATTGGTATAATACATATCTGTTACTGTCTGTATACCTAGTCCGTCCTCACCACTTGTAGAAATTGGGATATCAATATCTAGGTATACACTTACTATCAATAAATCAAAATTTAATATATTAAATTAAAATATCTTCAGATTAGAACACCAAATAACTAGATCCTAGTTAGAGCGACGCCAAGACTCTAATCAAAAAATACCAAAATGAAACCCCCTCCCTCTACACCAAGTGAGACGCGCTAGGTACAACGTGGTACACATAGAAGATGTTGTTGTCGGCACCTGCGTCTACAAAGGGTTTTAGGTACGTGGACTAGCAGCGGGGACAAACACATTAGGTAGAACGGGGAATAACCGTTGGCTGGAATAGAATGACGACTTATGTAGACAACTATAGGTTCCCATCTCTACCAGATACAATAATTCGATAGGTATTTTGGAGGATAGAAATTTTGTAAATGAGAAGTATTAGGTAAAATAACTATTACACAGATTTAATTAAATCAGTGCCTTATTTATACTTAAATATTATAATGCACATACCTAGGTCCATTAATATACTAAAGCAGATAAATAAAATTTATAGGTAGGTAGGTATATGTTCCTATTAGAACTAATTTAGTTTTGGGTTTCATAAAACGATTTTTGAGAATAGTTAGGTACGTATAGGTACCTACCTAATTACCTCATTAAGTATTTTCTTAATAATAATAGCTACCTAAGTGGGTACGTATGGAAATCTGTAGGTGTACAATACCTAATTCAAACAGAATACCGAACTCATTTAGCGCAAATAAAATTTTATATAGGTTCACAATTTGAAATCTTATTTAACTAATGCACATACAAATCTCGTTTAGATGAGAAGAATTGTCGTTTTTAGATAATGTAGTTACTCATACTTGATAACTACATTTACTACTTTAACAAAAATTTTGCGAAAACTAGCAAATTCACCTCTAAATAATATTTTTTATTTGGATAAACCAAGTTTTTTTTTCTGTGTTTGATTTGTAAGATGCTGTTTCGAACTTCCGTGCAGTTTGGCCTTTTCAGCGAGATGCACTAAATCATCAACACACACACAAAACAAAATAATCTATTTTTTTATCTCACAGATCATAAATGTTTTTATTAAATTTTCTTACATCACCTAACTTATTCCCCGGCATGTGGAAGACACTTCAATATTTCTGTCAGGCGTAGGACGTCCACATTGTTGAATTTCAAGCTTTTCGGCAATCTTTTTGAAATTAAATCCATTTTCCAATAAACAAAACCAAAACACTTAAAACAATAAACTCAAATATAAAATAAAAACTATACCAGCAAACAAACGCCTAACACTACAATCACAATATGTCTATCCTGCAGCTCTGTTTATATACTTCATCACGCTCTAAAAACTACATTAGATTCTCAGCTTGAAAATAATTCTCAATTGAGGGGGTGAGGACTAATATAAAAATATAAGCACGACTAGAACCTTGGGCGTAGAGATTTCTTGACATATCTTCTTTGATTTTTCTGGTAATAATTCCACATTCTAACTTGCCCGTCTCTGGCTACGCTCATGTTTGTAACAGCATTGTATTCGACATGTGTTTTTTTAAATTCTAATATGCTGTACCTTATCCAAATATCTTTGCAATAACAAATTCAACGAACACATATTTGCTATCAATCTTCGTGTCTCCCTATTTAAAAAAAAACAGTCAATATTATGATATATAACTGCCGCAAATCCAAGGAATTTGTCATGCTAAAAAATCACGAATCACGACAAATTTTCCTAAAATAAAACAGCAGGGAAAAAAACATATTTTAATGGTGATTTTTATGACGGAAAACCCATAAACATTTCATGAATACTTATCATCGCGTCGCAACTTTGTAATAGATAATTTGTTGAACATTTTTATTGTCTGGTTTATGTTATGATATCAATTTTTTGTTAAGGAGACCACAAAATGTTATATACAAGTCGAGTCATGTAAAAAAGTATCCTATTATAACTTCTTCGAGATTGACAAAAACTGGCAGCAATACAGGATTGCCAGATACAAACTCTTTTTTTTTTTCTGAACGCGCTACAAAATTTTTTAAATAAAGACGGATATAACCATTTGGAAGTCAGTCTATCACAATTCTTAGGCGACGTCAAATTGTACAGCTAACATTTAAGAAAGTTATGTATTTATTACTGCTAGAAAAGAAAGTGATATTACCCTTTCCGGGCTTTGCAGGAGAAAACTTGGAACCGCGATTTTTAGTTAAATTCTCTGACATACAACGTGATTCCTTCTTTTCTTTTTCTTATCTGTTCTATCGATCTAATGTTGCTGCTTCTATCGAAAAGTCATGGCTTTAGGTTTTGAAATTTCAAATGGAATGTAGTTTTTAAAATTAGAAACTTTTATCAATTTTCTTACACTATTTTCTTTTCTAATTGTATTTGCCCTTTTGTGAAAACCCAAACCGTCAATTTGCTAACCAAATTTATGATTTTCATGAATTTGTAAATTTTAGCAGCCCGGTAGTGGAATAAAATACAAGTAATGTCACCTCAGAGAGGTTGCCTCCGGGGACCATTAATCTACCATCCAAGTTTCCCAACCAACCATATTTTTCTTATTTCTACTCTCTCAGTTTTTCAAATTCCTTGGAAAAGTAGAGCCGACCAATATGTTCACATTATATTCGCTATGTGGTTTCCAACACATCTCCGCTCACTTATTTTGAAACAATTTTAATGCTCTAGCAGTTTTTTTACAATTTTTCATAGTTAAAATTTCATTTCCTTAAATGTGTTTAAGGTAAAAAATGAGGCTTATTTCTTCTAAGTCAGATAGGTGTAATTTAAAAAGTGGTTTCCGTCATTAATTTCTATTTCATAGTCCCTATACAAATGCTTAAAGTTACTAGGGGGAGTCAATTAAATAGAGAATTGCTATAATTTTTCGTACTCACTTCATGTTCTACTATAACTCTCAATTGTACAAAATTAATTACTCAAACTTAGAGCCTTTGATTTAATTTATATTTTTCCGGTCAAACTATACCGGGTGTCCCACCGAAAAGGGTTTCGGTCGATTCAAAATAATATAAAATTCGAGGTTGGCATTTAAAAATTTTCAATTTTGACACTTTTTTTTAATTTGATTTTATACGTTTTTTTTTTACTAGGATACTAGGATATCCCAATAAATAAAAAATTGGGATCATTGTTTAATCTGCCAGTCTTTTTTGACATAAAAATACAAATAATGATCCAATAAAATAAAAAAAAGAAAAAGGTACAAAATTCCAAAGAATACGACACATTTTTTGTTGTATACGTAAATTAATTTTTGCCGTGTACTCTTATTTCGGAAGGTTTCCTATTCAGGATGATAAATCTTTAATTTCTTTGTTTCAGATAATATGAGAACATCATACTATTCCCAAAGCTCACATCATCAAAATGTCGAAGAATCCTCAAACCAAACAGAAACAGTTTCGATCAAAATACATACGCAAGTATCGAAAAATCGCTAGGTAGTTCGCTTTATTAGAAAAAGGATTACAAACCATGTTGTTGACAGCAACATTTCAAAATTGAGTAGTATACGGAACATATTGGGATTTAAGAAGGATTATAAAACGGAAAATGTCGGATTCTGAAGCGTACCCGACAAAGGCTAGGGTATTTGATAATATCATTCCACTCCTGACAGCAGACACAACAATTCCACCACATCTGACAAGTGATAGCGGTTACAACGAGTCCACATATAATGGATCGTGTTTACGCATGGAAGGAGAGACTGAAAATTTGTTGAATTTTATTATTTGTGGGTAAGTTTAAATATTCGTTGTCCCAAACAAGATTTTTAAATTTAAACTGAACGAGTCCATTGATTCTGACAAATATTTCTTTGATTAAGCTGGTATTACTGCTTTGACATCTGTTTGTCGTTCTCTACACTTATTTACTAGTGAACGCTGATTTTGGTGAACAACCAAAAGTGTTTATTATGTATTCTTTCGGGAAAAGAAATTGTATTTTATTATGTTTGCGGAATAAAATTTCTGTTTTGTGTAACATTTTTACCATGCAGTCGAATTAATACTGTGCTATAATTTATTGTTTCAGATTACTGCTGAATATAGTTGGATTCTTGGGCATTGTAGGCAACATAATCTCCATGGTGATCCTTTCCAGACCACAAATGCGATCAAGCATCAACTATCTGTTGATTGGGTTGGCCAGAGTTGATACAGTACTAATAATTACTAGTATCTTATTGTTTGGTCTGCCCGGCGTTTATCCATACAGTGGTGTACTTTTTACCTATCATTTCGTGTATGTATTTTTTTATTATTTATTATTGAGTCGTAGGACATTGGAATTTGTATTAATAAATTAGAAACGTCCATGATTATATCTGGATAAATTTGAAGGCCTCTTCGTTTAACACAATCAAAAAAATCGCATGTTACAAAATTTTCACTTAGTTTGCAATTTGGCTCTTGTTTTCATGCGCTATTATAATTCGATTTACATCCAGGTGTACAGCACGCTGAAGGTATATGAAAATCTACTATGAAGCAAGAATCAATAATAAAAAGAATCGCGAACTTTTATTAATGATAATAATTATTAAATACATACAAACCCTCTACAAAAGACACTTCCACGGCTTGATCTTAGGACACACACTATGCCGTCCCGGTGCAAGAGTAATAAACAAAGCACTTTATTTGATTAACAAACAGTTTATCCGGTGTCGTACTAGTTTAATTTGTTCTGACCCCCCAGCCTAACCCACCCCTGACATTTTCCTAACTATGGGATATCATATTTTTAATAATCCTACAAAGATAAGTAAGTGTGCCAAATTTCATTTTGATATCGAGACGCGTTTCGCAAATATTACTAAAAACCCATCGTCATTTTTCGATATATTTATGTTCATATAAAAAAAAAATCTTATTTTTTCTTGTAGAATGTTCCCTTAAATTATCTTAAGTTAATTTCGGGACACCCTGTATTTATAATTTTTTTTGGATTGGGGTTTTTGGTTCGTAAAAAAGTGAAATATTTTTTTTTTCATGTCAACCTTCTTTTTTTCACTTTCCTTTTTTTTCTTCGACGTTTCGACGAACAAATTTTGTCTTCTTCAGGATCATTAGTGTTCTGAAGAGAAGAAAACAGAACACTAATGAGAAACGTTGAAGAAAAAAAAGAAGGTTGGCATGAAATAAAAAAAAATATTTAGTTAATAAATATACTGTTAAACCGCATAATACTTTTAATTTCAGAGTGTATCCTCACATAGCGCAAGTGGTCTACCCCCTAGCGACGACAATGCAAACTGCATCGGTTTACTTGACTTTGACAGTTTCCCTGGAGCGATATGTGGCTGTTTGCTTCCCATTACGGGCGCGCTCCCTTTGCACCTATGGTCGAGCCCGTGCCTACGTTATAGGTATAGTGGTATTCTCCACCGTTTACAATTTACCACGGATGTGGGAAGGTCAAACTCTTTCAGAGTGGAGTGATAAATATAATACAACAATTTACTGTCCTACAACTGCACCTTTAAGAGAAAACGATGACTATATACGAATGTATGTGCACTGGTTGTATTTGATTTGTATGTATTTGTTGCCATTCAATGGGTTGGCATTTTTGAATGCTGCTATTTATCGACAAGTAAGTGATTTATAGTTTTGATATTTAAAAATGTTCTTGCCGATACCTAGAAAAAAAAATTAGGTCCAATAGTACCTATATGCAAAAGAGACCCTCTCGTTCTGATGCCTGCCAGAGCAATATAATTGTTAGATATGATTTTAATAAAATACAACTTCAAGCAAAAGTCGCCAAGTTTTGAAGTTGTATTGCGAAAGTCGCAAGTTGAGAGCGAAAGTCGCTAAGTTTTGAAGTTGTATTGCGAAAGTCGCAATACAACTTCAAAACTTAGCGACTTTCGCAATACAACTTCAAAACTTAGCGACTTTCGCTCTCAACTTGCGACTTTCGCAATACAACTTCAAAACTTGGCGACTTTTGCTTTCAACTTGCGACTTTCGCAATGCAACTTCAATACTTAACGACTTTCGCTTTCAATTTGCGACTTTCGCAACACAACTTCAAAACTAAGTGACTTTCGCTTTCAACTTTGCAATTTTCGCAATACAACTTCAAAACTTAGCGACTTTCGCTTTCAACTTGCGACTTTCGCAACACGAATTCAAAACTTAGCGACTTCCGCTTTCTACTTTGCGACTTTCGCAATACAACTTCAAAATTAGCGACTTTCGCAATACAACTTCAAAACTTAGCGACTTTCGCTTTCAACTTTGCGACTTTCGCAACACAACTTCAGAACTTAGCGACTTTTTTTTTGCCTTTAAGGTCTGTCCACGTACCCTGAATCTGTATAATCGTTTCTGATACTAGGAATATTGCTCCTGTCCAGAAAAGACACTCCTCTTAAAGTAATTTGCGAGAAGCTTCCAAATTAATAGTTTCGACTAATGACTTTATGTTAATTTTCTGATGTTAAATACTAATTCACAAAAATGTCAGATAATTTTTTCAAGGTTTATTTTCTGTTAGTGCATGAGCGTTCTGGATCTGCGATTTCTCTGGCAAATTGCATCTACTACACTGGCTATTTTTTAGCCTCGTTTGATTAAGGCTGGTGTTTAAATTTATGTGGTATGTTGAATATGTATAGAAGTTCCGTCGGTCTAGAGTTAAAACTGTCGACTTCAAACCGCATGGACACTTTTTATTGACGCATCCTATTCTTAAGGCTGTTTAATCAGACTCCAAATATAGGTATAAGGCATTCATGATTGTGCACTTATTTCTTAATCGATTTGAAAAATTCTTTTTGGATCATAGAGAGAACACTTTAACAGAGGTTTATATAGGAATAAAAAAAAAATTCTTAGCAATTTATATTAACTTCAAAATAAATTTTTAAGAAATTTTATTTTTATTCCTATATAAACCTCTGTTAAAGTGTTCTCTCTATGATCCAAAAAGAATTTTTCAAATCGATTAAGAAATAAGTGCACAATCATGAATGCCTTATACCTATATTTGGAGTCTGATCAAACAGCCTCAAACAACAATGTGTAAATCATTTTTCATTGTTGTTTGTCGTAATTCTAACATTGTTGGAAACGAATTAATTCCGAGTTAAATTTGGTTTCAATTTCAGGTTCTCAAGGCAAACAGGGAACGTCAAAGGCTCTCGCGGTTGCAACGTCGCGAAATTGGATTGGCAACCATGCTTCTTTGTGTAGTCGTGGTATTTTTCGTGTGCAATTTACTACCGCTAGTGATAAATATAATAGAAACGTTCAATATCAATGTGAATCTAACAGTGATGATATATGCCAGTAATCTGCTGGTGACAATTAATAGCAGTGTAAATTTTGTGATTTATGTGATATTCGGTGAGAAGTTCCAAAGACTGTTTCTGGTGTTGTTCTGTAACAATTCGATATTTTTCCCGGGCCGGGAATCACCGGACGTTAACGAGGACAGTTTCACGTCGAATGGCGACAGAAGCATAAGGTAATTTATAGATGCGGTTTAATTGTGTAATTTATTGCTAATGTACAGTGTGTACAGAACTGGTTGTTTGAGTAGCTGCCAGTTTTGAGTCAGGATAAAACTTTATGCTTTTATTGGAGAAGATAAAAATGATGGTTTTTTATTGGTCTCCCCTTAATTGTTACTATACCTAATATTTTTATTTGCAATCAAAAAATAAAAGATCGAGACAGACAAATTAAAGCAAAAGTTCTTTTTCTAGACTTCAACGTCAAAACACTAGCATCAGTCGTAACGGCGGTGGTGGATATCACAACTCAACACGATCCAACGGCTCGACGCGTGACCACCAATCGAGAGGCAGTCGAGCTGGTTCGCGACAACGAGGTACCAGTCCTGGCCCATGTGTTTACTATCCTGCTAACAGAAATAAGGAAATTAGCGCATACACAATGCAAACGTCTATACCAAACGGTGGAAATGGAATGGACTAATATAATCAAACAACTTTCTGGAATGATTAAATAAGGCGTGTTTTGGCGACTATTCGTAATGTTTGAAAGTCTCATCGGGGAGTTTCATCTAATTGAATAGACAGAAATAATCGCTTGTACGTCCTCATGTTCGGCAAACACAGTTACAACCTCTACAATCATTTATCTTCAGTATTTGTTTTATTGTTACAATAGTTACCTATACCTATACATTGCATTTCACTATAGATAATATACATTTTCGGTTTCCGCACGTACACTATAGGAGAAAAGTAACGCAACGCGTAAGTTGAGTTTTAAAATTAGAAAAAAGAAAGATCTTTGGTTTTAGCGCATAATATACAATGAGTTCCATTTAAATAAGATGAGGTTGTCTAATTTTTCCATTGTTGAACTTTGATTTCTTATATAATAGTGTCCCGAAAACCTCAAACTTGCTGATAACCTAGACAACAAAAATTAAGCCACCTTCTACAAGAATAATTAACCTCCAGTGGACACTAAAATAGTATATTGTGCAACGAACATGAAATGACATATATTTCCTACTAGTACGATCGTTTGCAGCACTCGCCTACGGCTCATACTGCAAATTATACGAGTAGGAAATGGTCATTTCATGCGAGTTTCACAGTATACTTTTTCTACGACTGTTTTACTATACAGGCTGTGGTTTTGCATAAATTAAACATCATAATTTTGAAAAAAATATTTGTTTTTCGAAACTTACCTATACTGGCCCTGTTGGCGTAAGCCTAAATACGATAAGTTAAAAGTATTGAATTGACTAGGTGGTGTTAAACTATATATGTATATGAATAGCTGTGAAACCTTGCCGAGCAACTAGTGCGAAATGAAAAACAACTTTACAATGTACTACATTTTCAAATTATAATTGAACATATAATAAAGGCATTTAAAGACAGTCGTATAAAAAAATAATGTGTTTGATATCCGGTTGAACACCGTGTTAATCCAAATAATCCAATGGTAGAATAGTATATTCTGTAACAAGTGAGGAATGTGGAATATTCTGAACGAGTGGAAATTTGTCATCCGAGCCGATAGGCGAGGGTGACGGTCCACGAGTTCAGAATAGCTGATTCCTCACGTGTTACAGACTATACTTTTTCTACGACTGTAACTTAATTCCCTAATCTCAGGAGGGGTACCAATTATAGCTCTTCTTCGCTAGATATTATATTGAAACAGTTCTATAACAATTTATATAGGTAGGTACTTTTAAAATTTCAAAACCAAGATAATATAATCAATAACTTACCTCAATATGTAAGTAGATATCTGATAAATAATATAAATAAAGAATTACACATAAGAGACTTTCAAATAATGACATATATGTCAAACAAATTCCACAATTTGTCCTTCTGTCAAAACTTAAATGTAAACACTTACAAAAATTGCAATAAGATATTATATTGAAAAGTGAAACAGTTGATATATAGATTTTAAATATATCTGACCCATTTCTAAAGATACGAATATTTATTAATTGCGCTAAAACACCGCTGTGTAATTATAAATTCCGCTAAAGTTATAGGCAACCCTTAATACGTCATTCTGTAACACTATTACGGAATATTCAATATTCTGTAACACTTATTGACATCAGAATATCTATATTCTAAAACAGTCGTCGAAAAAGTGATATATACGAGAAATCCGAAAGCGGCCGGATATATTTCACCTCATATCCGAGGCTTCCTCGATATGCCACCAAATTTATCGACATCAAAGGTATCTAGTTTAATCGACGTTCTGTATATACAATGTGTCCACTGAGTTTGGAAGAGGAAAAAGTTTTTTATTTGTCGATTTAGAAGAAAAAGTCATTCTTTATAAAAACGTCTGTTTGTGTCGAAACTACAATTTCAAATACCAAATTTACGATTACTATACAAGGTATATCAAAAATAACATTTTTAGTGATTTTGATTTTTTGTTTTTTTTTTTTTAATTTTATGAAAATATTTTCAAAACCGTGATTTATTACACCAATTGTGCAAAAAACACTAATACACACATTGTATATTTCGACCCAATGTGTTTTGCAAAACGCATTGGCGTTGTTATAAAAAATGGCTAATAATGGGGCATATTTTTTGACTTTTAAAAATAATATCTTGTTAACTATGCATTTTAGAGCAAACAAACCTTATATCAAAATCATTGTTGCTGTCTGAATCGAAAGCAAAAATAATATCTATCTTAAAAAAAAACGTAAGTTTGTTATGCTACGGGATAATGTAACACCCTGTATAAATGGCACCTACAAAACATACGTTGAAAGAATTTTGAAAATCGGAATAATTTTGCCACAGCAGACCGTCGCGTCTACGGTGACACCCTGTATAGTACAAAGAGGTATATTAAATTATAGAGCATATAAACAAAATCTATAGTCTTCTCTAGAGGTTTAGTTTTGTTGTAGTTCTATCTATATACAACACATGGTGTTTCTTAAACAAATCATGGTAATCCACAACTCCAAAGTGCTTATTACAACAAACTTATAACATGGTGATCAAGTACCTACAGCTTTTCATATAGGGCCCTATAGGGCGGCTAAGTGCTTTTATAGTTTGTGCTGAGATAATTAGCCCCGAAATGTTCATAAATGGATGGAAAGGAGTAGGTATATTGAAATTAACCAGTCTAACTGACGAGTGGTCGAATTACAAAACAAAACAATGGTGAAAAGATGTTTTGTAATATACAGGGTGGTTCAACGAAAAATATGCACCTAAATATATTTTCCAATCCATCCAAAGACATTTTGTGCCTTCTATCAGGATCATCCTCATTCAGTTCCTGTAATAATTGAATTGTGCACGTATGAAAGTCGTCCGGTTTTAGATTTTTTTGTTAAAGGGTACTTTGAGTTGGTGGGATTCAATGCAACATGTTCGCATCAGAATACAAACTGGTCCAGCATCAGCACACTTGGGATGGTTGGGGTGAGTAACAATCAGGTTAGCACAAGAATTAGTTTGACAATATAGTTTCCTAATTTCAATTCGTTCTAAAATGAACTGAATAAAAAATTAACGAAATATTTTTGCTTTAAATTTTATGAAAAGTGGAAAAACTAAGTGCATACTTGGACCACCCTGTATATTTATTTTAAAACTATTATTGCTCATCTATTAAAAAGTACAATTTCGATTATTATTATAATTTCTGGATATATATTCAAGTACGCAAATCCCTGTTTTTTTTTTAATAATAATAATGACATTATTAAAGGGCGAATTTCAGTTCGGTGGCTGATGTCACTGTCTGATCAGTTTATCGTTTTGATTAGCGTTTATTTACAAACGAATTTTAATATATAAATCCTTATAACTTTTAGGGATTTTTTTTCTTGATTTTTGGTCAATAACTACTTATATTTTAATTTGTATACATCATTTAATATATTCTTAATAACATTGACGTTTCGACAATTGTTTTTGTCTTTCTCAAAATGTCTGTATATTGCATAAAACACATTTTACAACTACATACAACACATTAAAATAACAATATTTGACATTACATTTAAAAAGTTTTCTACCATCATTTTCGTATATTTTTATTTCTATTTAAATTTAGTACAAAATAATATATACGAGTATTAAATGATTTATACAAATTAAAATATAAGTAGTTATTGACCTAAAATCAAGAAAAAACATCCCTAAGAAAACTTTTTAAATGTAATGTCAAATATTGTTATTTTAATGTGTTGTATGTAGTTGTAAAATGTGTTTTATGCAATATCCAGACTATACAGACATTTTGAGAAAGACAAAAACAATTGTCGAAACGTCAATATTATTAAGAATATATTAAATGATTTATACAAATTAAAATATAAGTAGTTATTGACATAAAATCAAGAAAAAAAAAATCCCTAAAACTTATAACAAAAAAAGGTCTATGAAACTAAAAAGAAAGAAAAAATCCTTATAACTATAGCTGAAATAATATATGAGGCTCTAGTACAATTTTATTTTAAAGATATTTGAATTGGAGTCTTCTTAACATTATCAACTTTTAAAGTTTATAGGAAATTGTCATGAAAATTATATTTTGTTAAAACATGACTCTGATATACCTCTTTATTTTACATTATATTTCAAATTAGTTTTACAATACTGTCTTAATTGATCTACATCAATTATTATATATCGACATGACACTGTACTTCAATTAGTTCATTCTCTAAAAGCTATACTAATGCTATCGATTCAACTACATTTTCTCTAAAATTATCCAACAAATCCCCATCATGCCGTATAGAGATCAATTTAGGGATTAGTGCCCGGTTTTACTTCAATCCGTATTACATGTAGATATATATATATTAGACGCAGCAGCCTTCCAAAATATATTATACGGAAATCTGGATTTTCATAAAGTGATATAATGAACTTTAACGTTTTGTTATACAGGCAAGCTATTTCTAACCAAGGAGACTATTATTAGTCCCTTTCCTAGAAGGAAGCACAAGTAGGTCAAAGGATGGAGGTAAAATTGTCCTTCTAAAGTCACATAATTTTTGAAATGCGTTGTTTTTATCTTGAGAGTATTTTAAAAAGATAATAACGTGAGCATTGAAGCGAATTAGACCTTAGATATGTATATGTTCTCCATTAATTTTCCACTGTCAGCTTCAGTCGAAATTAATGGGAACATTGTGTTTTTCTTTTATAGAAAATTTCGCCTACAGCGCATTTTTTCTTTTCCCCTCAGCTCCAATAACATCATGGAGAACATGTTACACTAACTAGAAAAAATTAATTTATTATTTATTAGTCTTAAAAGTCCAGTGGCGCACTGAGAAATTTCTTCTGAGGGAGGGGGTTTACCCCATGTGGTACTACATTCACAAAACAGACAATAAAGAAATAGCGATTTTAGACTATTTTCTACGAAAAGCGTAGAAGGGATATACTTGTTGTTGTTAGAAATCTCTATATTATTTTTTTTTAATACTGTATATTAATAGTTTTACTAAGAAACGTTCATTTATTTGTAAATAAAATTGGTATATTAATTTAATATATAAAGTCGTTGACCTTGAAATTTCTCGGCGCGCCTCTGGTCGTTCTGCTGTATTCGAAGGATTTGGCTGCTGGCTCTAGCTGCCAAATTCACACCGCATACCTGGAAGGCTACATGGTCTTGATGTAAGCGTACTTGGGTCCTTCAAGACCTATATGGCAAAAGAAATGGAGTATTGGTTCACGATTAAGAGTTTTGAAAACCGGGAATCTACGCGTATAATCCGGATGTGTTCCAAGTGAACTGGCCAAGTACCTACATTTTTCAGAAAGGATCTAATCCTCAATGATTTAAAAGGAACACCAAAAGGAAATCCAGAGGTGTAGCCGGGGGAGTTTCCCTCAAAGCAAACCCCCCTCCCCTCTCTCGGTGCGCTGCTGTAAAACTCTACAATATCCATGGAATATATCAATATTTAGACATTTTGGTCTTTCCTTTTTTGCTTTGTTATCATTTTTGTCTTGTCAATAAACATCACACATAAATTCCATATAAAAATCTTTACATCAAACAGCTGGAAAAATCAACCAACGACATTTGGAAAGCAAAAAGTGGAAATAAAAACGAAAAACTATAAATAAGAGAAGCCGTTGACCTCGCGCAAGAAGGGGAGAAATGAGCAGTAGAAGCAACAAAAAAAAACTCCTACAATCGAAGGTTTACGTCCTTAGATTTTTATTACTATATAGGGATTTTGTGGTGAGATAATGTAAAAAGATTGAAAGAAGTCGAAGAGAAAAATGACATTGAAAGGAAAGAAACAAAAATTAGGTTTATGGAGTGTATCTATATTTGGCACAACTGAATATACGCACAGGGGCGGCTTTGCCTATTAAATTGAATTTTGACAATGAAATCCCTCACTGCTTTCCGGAGTTTCCCTTACTTCACTTTCACACCACTATATAGTTGTATAAAAAAAACTATTTTTCATTATTACAAAATATTGACATTCTCGGAGCGTTTTCCAGTATTTTAAGTTGTTACCAGACAACGGCAAACCTAAAACTCTAATTAGAATATAATAAAGTAATTTGAAAAGGATTTTTGGCGTCATTGATTGAGCGTGCGCTTCGCGTGCGGAAGGTTCTGGGTTTGAATCCCAGCTCTGGCAATATATTTTTTTCTAATTTTTCAATAAAGTAGTTAGTTTGTTACGTTAGTTTATTGGAAATATTGAAAATAAGACAATTATAATAATAATTATTATTATTAAAATTCTGTTTCGTTACGTAGGTAATATATTTTTGATTATATTATATCTTGTCGTTTTGAGGCGACACAACCAATTTTTTTAATAAGAGGAAGCTTAAAAACGTGATAATATAATCACGAAATGTCACTAACTTTTAATAGGATGTTACGAACAAAATTATGCAATTACCAAATCATCATCATCTAAATCAGAACATCAACAACTTAATTATAAGGGAATTTATGTAAATATTAGTTAGGATACCATTTTTTAATTAATTTGATTGTGAAAAAAGACATTTTCTAAAATTAAGTTACAGTTAAGTTGAGCGATATCACTGATATGATGATTAGAGTATTCGCAAAAATATCCACAATCCAATAGATCCAATAGATTGGGAAAAAAACCCTGTCCCATCCTATAACTTATTTTAATAAGTTATCTTATAATCAATCCAATTCAATCAACACACGTTTCAGTCCTATTAAGGATAATCATCAGTTGACATAGTTGACATCATTTTAATTAAATATAAAAACGTGACTAATTAATTAATTAGAAGATAACTTATTAAAATCATTTAGTGAATGGAACACAGTTTTTTTCCCAATTTTCCCTATTTATTTTAATGCTGTCAGGAACTGTAATTATTCGGTTGTTAACGGATGCGCTACAACCGTAGCAAAGCCGTAGGCTAATTGAATCGAAATTCTACCTAGTTTAAAATAATATTATTTCATAATCTTTGATTTGGGGAAAATTTAAACGCTCTGTAATATAAGCGAATATTGTGTATATATATATAAGAAAATAGAAAATTTTTATATTTAATCATTTAAAAAAATAGTTAAATATATATATTTATATAGGTAATAAGCTGATGTATAATAAAAGACTGATATTTTTATTTATAAATAGTTATTATTGAAAAAGGTACTTGAGAATGATAAAATTAAATTAGCTAATAAGCGTAGGTATATTTAGACATTACATAGATATATAAGGTATCAAGTGTAAGTGAATATAACATATTGATACAGTTATTTTGAACAACATTGTATTTTAAAAGAAAATCTAATTTTAATAATTGTGAAATTTGTAAAATTTTTGAAATCATAATATGTAAAGTTATCAGAACTCATTAACTCATGGAAATAATTGTAAAAATATATCTATATCTGTAAAAGAATATTGTGCTAAAATAGATGAGATGTATAAGAAGCAAATTAATATATCTATATGTTATGAAAATTCAAACTTTTGTTTTTATTTTGAATCGAATTTGAGCTAGACACTGCAATAAACAAACTAATGATAGCAGATCAGAAAAAAAGGTGAGGTGCGGGTGCTCTATATTGAATATCTGCAGGGCTTCATTTTGCTAACAGACGGAAAACTAATGCCACATTGATGTACTTGTTTTTGTTTAAATCTCAAACTTTACTCCAAAATAACTAATCTTTGAGTCAGCTTAAGTCATACCCAACATTTTTGTTAACGAATCCTTATCCCTCCCTGTACTTTAATCTTATCCTGATATAATTTGGAGTAGTTTAAAGTCCCCACATTGTTCTGCATGACAAATAGCGCCAATTTAGAGATCATTACACGACCAGTGTTGCAGCTTCATTTTGAGTTAGCTTGGTCTATACCTATATATATGTATTATATATTTTCAGGAAATATTCTTTATATACGTGATCTTTTGTGCTCAGATAAGTATTATATAGCACAAGATTTATTCTGTTGAGTATAATCCAGATTACTAACGGATCGGAACACGAAAATATGATCGTTGCCATTCCAAGAGAGTTTTGGAGTTTTGCGAAAATACCGACTTACAAATAATATTATGTAGCTAAATAGCGTCATGATTTTTTATTGTCCAAATACGAGGAGTTTGTAGATTATTTTTAAAATTACATTGATTGAATTGAATTTTTGTTTGTTTATTTTTTAGATTATTCAACTTTTTTCTTTTATATTCAATATGTTGATGATGGGAATTTAAGCCTCGAAACATGCAATTTGTGGCGGTGACGTTATTACAGACAAAGAATCAATTTATATGGAATTGATATAAAAAACAGGCTCTTAATAATAAGGCAAGAAATTTGAGACAGCCTGTATACGCTCCTTATTATTTAATGTTTATATTTTTCTAAACTCATCTTATGTATTCATAGCTGCTTCTGCAAATTTTAAAAATTGTTCAAATTTTGCGTTTTTTTTTAACTTTACCCAAAATATTGAAAATTTTAATTATATTGTTTTTGACTAAGAAATTGTGTATATTATGAACCCTAAAAATGTAATACAAATATTTTAAAAATCACAAAATAAATGTCACTGAAAAAAAAAATTTATCGTCGTATTAATCGGAATAAATATATTTTATACTGTTACGTGAAGAACTTTTCATACAGCCTTCGTATAAATCCTCGTTATATCACAACGGAAGTTCGATTTTCTTCCATGTAACTTCATTCCATGACAAAAGGAACAATTATTATCAAATTGAAAACTTTTTATCACTTCATAATCCAACATTTTTTTAAATAACTCAAAATTAACAAAGTTTTCGCACGAAAGAGCGGAAAGCACTTGAAACTTTGAGAGAGTCCTTGGCTGAAGCTAATTTTTAGCATCAACATCAATTAAATTTTTGTCTCTTGTCTTTGTCTTTCTCAACAAATTCCACTTAGGTGTTCTGATGGCTCCCAACTTTTAACTACCAGCAACCAGTTCTGTACTATATGTAAACGGAATGACTTTGGTGCTTCTATATACACTTCTGTTTCATTAAGGTAAAATATTATCTTTTGGAAAGAGATCGAAAAGTTATTAGATATAAACGTACAAGTTTCCTTTTCGTTTCTATATACAGTGCTTTCATTTTAAAATTATCAACCAGAATAGGTCGTCATCTAAATAGACACGATTTTGCTTTTGAGGGGGAACCTCAAAACCACTCTTGATTGACTTTTGTGTTAACCCTTTCACTCTTAGCCACCACAGCTTTATAATTTTGAATGTCACTCCATGCAGCGTAAATATAAGAGACAGTATACCCACTCTCGTTGTTATCCTTTACACCGTGTATGGGGAAATGCAACAATACAACATAGCCGAGAAAGCGAATTACGGGGACGTCTATGCACGTTGTTTAAGTATTATATTTACAAGGGTAAAAATGTAATTGTATATTCGTTATTTAAATTAAGTAGTAAAGCTTTAAATTAGAAGCATTGGTACAGCTTTTTTTTATTTCTTTGACACAAAATTACCGATGTTTGATTTTTAACAAACTACTAACTACCAAACAAATTTAACAAACATACCTATACAAAAGAAAAATAAATTGACAAAGTACAAAATTACATATAAGTACTTAAATAAGTATTTATCAAATTAAAACAGCGTTATTTTATAATATTTTCTTCTGTTAAGTTTAGACACAGATAAATATGCAACGTATATCTAATTACATTTTTATTAATTAATGTACAATTTAATTCTAAGATTATAGCGGAAAAAAAAAAGATTTTAATAATAAAAAATTATTATTTATTCGTTTTTAATTAAAAAGTAAGCATTTTTATTATACTATATTTTAGTAAAAACTATTTAATCTCACAATAGAAAGTATAGTGTATCCAAAGGCAATGTAAAATTTATAAATTTGACGATTCTACCGGGGATACCCGTTCCCATCCTCTTTACATTATAAAAGGGCATCCAATACATGTCTCCCTCGTATATAAGACGTATAATAAATCATGCCTGCCAAAGGATACCGACAGTAATAAAAATAACTACAGTGACTGGAAAAGTATTGGGTTAATGATTAATCGAAAAAAAAAAAAGAGTTTGCAAATAAATATATGAATGAAACAATTTTTGGAAACGTGTTATTTTCTCAGATTAATCTAAATAAAATCGGATGTACATCATATGGTATGGCGAAGACTTAATGTGGAATTTAAACAAGAAAATTAAATTAAATCAGAACCAATCGAGGCACCAACTGTCTCCAATATTTCGGATAGATTTCAGAGTGGTTTATTGTCTCTTATATTTACGCCACCACAACTTTATAATTTTGAATGTCACTCCCTGTCTTGTGACCCCTTCCTACTGCTGTTTTTTTAAGGGCGATGTCCTACAGACCAACAATAGAAAAACGCCAAAGTTCTCGTCCCTTTATTAAAAATCTTTTGTCTATGCATAATCCACAGTATTGTAACAAAGAAACTACGTTTTATTGTAATAGCTTATGCTTTAGGGGTAGCAAATATAAAATACTTCATATTCACCACCATTTTCATCAATTTTACTTCAAAAAGGTTCAAATTAATTGCTTTATTGTCATTACAGAGAGTGGCGAATATCCTCTCTCAACTATGCCATAAAAATTGCAAATAAATGAAAAGAGGATATTAGGAAAATTTAATGAAGATTGATAATAACGTTTACAAGTATAGGTAGTTAACCAAATTACCATTCAAATCTAATGAGATTTTGATGGATATACAGATACATAATATACGAATTAGTTATTTATCTATAGGTGTAATAAATTTAGAGAGATTGTGATGGCAAATATTGTTTTGAAACTGTTATTAAGTATCCAGATCAATAACTTGAAATGGGGTAGGTAGATCAGTAGAAGAGGGTTCAGAAGGATTGGATTTCTACAGATGTTTTATTGCCATCACATCAGGGCATGGGCGCCGGCAGAAAATTTCCAGGGGGCAGGGCACACTGATTTCGCAGAAAAAAAAAACAAGTACAGGGTGTCCATATTTCGTTGTTCGTTATTGTGAAAGTTAGCGGGATACGGTTTCCGCAACACGTTGCTACTTTTTTGTGAAACTAACGATTCCCTAATCATATTTTGTGTAACACATATAGTTTTTGGTATATTTCAAAAAAATTACTTTTCGGACCCCTCTTGTATCTCGGAAACTATAACAGATATTGAAAATATATTAACGGCGGTTGATAGATGTTTTTATGTGGACTCCATAGGCGTATATTTAATTTTTTTGTTTGATCTCTGTTTCAAAATATGAACCAAACCCTAATTTTTTTAGTCATTTAAATTGCATATTTTTCCTTTCAAATAATATACAAGAGGGGTCTGAAAAGAGATTTTTTTTGAATTCGGCCCTGTATCTCGAAAACTACATGTGTTACCCAAAATATGATTAGGGCATTGTTAGTTTCACAAAACTTTGTTAAAGGCTGAGAAGAATTATTTGTCGAAAGACCGAAAACTTAATAGTGTTGAGTATTTTTGTCTGCAACAAGAACAATGCCCTGTGCTTAACCACAAGCGAGCGCGAGAAAAAAAAACACTGACTTTTAACAGTTGAGTGCTTTCAGGGGCTGCTATAGTAATATAGGCTATAATAACTTTTACATAACAATAAATCCTACCTACTCGTCACTGTCGTTTCTCTCAGATATGTTTTTATAGTGAGTGACATCGTGGAAAATTAATCGGGAAATAATTTACTTTTAACGTTTTCGTTTTTCTGGATCCTCCCTTTATCCATATTCGCCATACAATTTCATTTTCGTATCACCTAAAAAGCACCAATACCAGGCGCTATATGCTGTCAGAATTTGCGCGAAAATAAAAGTCTATCATCAATCGTATTTTATAGCACACTAAGGGGTTGCTGTTAAGAATTAATTGTTCAGTTTCACATTGTTACGAGTGCTTTTTTATCAAATAACAAAAAGATACAGCGAAATAAAAATCTGGCAAGGCCTATGCAATCAAAAACAGGAAACAAGTGCACAAGAATTCAACACTACTACTGTCTATTGAATTCACAATAATATTTTCTAACCTTTGACATCAAATCTAAGGCCTTAATGTATGCGTCATGCTCATAGAGTGAGAATCAAAACTCCACGATAACTTTGGCAAGTTGTCCGTTTTTTTGAAGTAAGTGAAAATTATACAGGGTTTTTCCTATGGGCCCTGTATACGTAGCTCTGCTGTAGCCGTCTGTATATTATTTTTTGGTTTAATTCTCTATGAGATTCTAACAATTTTTGATATCTTATAAAATTCACCTAAAATTAACCGTTATCGAGATATTTACGGTTGAATAAGCCCAAACCGTTGATTGAAATAAATATTTCAATCAACGCCCAAACGCACACGTATCATAAGTATATTCTCTACCTATTTAGGTAGTTTGAAAAATTAAACATTAAAACCACTCTAATCTAGAATGTAGCAAAAAATCTACAAACTGTGATTCGAATTTCCAATTTAGACTTTCGGGCCTCACTATCTATTTATTTTGTTTGTAAAAAAATAAAGAGATGATTTTGACCCTAAAAATCTTTTTCAATTGCTAAAATTTCACTGTACGCCATCTATTAGCGTGCATTCAAAGTTTGAACCAGAATGCCATACACGCTCGCTAGATGGTTTTGCAGAACGCTATGTTATGAACGGATCTCTAAAGTAGGTTTCGACATCATTATTGCTTTATTCGACCTAAAGTAATAGAATTATACTCTAGATGTCTCGATAGAATGTGAACGTATAAATTATTTTTGTACGACCGACCTTTTTTGATTGTTTACCGTGTCTGTCTTTATGACAGTAAGTGACATTTACTGGCTGACAACCCAAACACGACGGTAAGTAATTCACTTACCGTTCAGAGAACGGTAAGTAAATTCACGACGGTATATCATTGCGCATTTATGCTGACGTCATTATTTTGATTTTTAAATTGTATATTAAACGGCATTAAGTATGAACTTTTATAAGCATTTTCATACCGTTCTCTGGAATTATAGCGGCTATTCCAACATTCCATGCTTCATCAAGAGATTTACATTCAAAGTCACTCATTTTCAATAATAATACTTATTTAAATAAGTTTTGACAAATACATGACATAAAAAATACGATAACAATCATAACAATAACAATTAGTTCCATGACAACGTTCAACTGCAACTTTGTAGAGGGTATTCAGCTAACCTGAATTTGTATTTAATTGAAAATATTAATTATTAAAAATAATAAAATTGCAATTTCAGCTATTTCGATCGTACAAAAAATAGTATAAGCATCTCAAACAGTAAGTAGTTTACCGATCTCCTCCAATTTTGGCGACTTCGCTTCGCTCAGTCGCCAAACATTGTCGTCGATCGGTAAACTACACTTACTGTTCTCAATACTTAATATACTATAATATTATTGTTTTTGTTTTGTTGTCATGTTCTTCTTAGATTAATGCATTTTGATTTACTTAATTAAACCCAAAATTCATAATAATATTGCTTGTTATAAAAATTAATTTAATTAAAGTTATTCGTTAAATTTTAAATTATGGAAATAAAAATATAAGAATCAAAACATAAAACATTATTATAGAACAAGAACTAGCTATAGTTTTATGGCTTAGGTTAAATTTGGCAACGTCGAATTCAAGTCTATAGTTTGTGTTTACATTGGAACATTTGTAACACACGTTCTAATTAAATCAGTGCTTATTGAGCTTGATTAAACCAGTGATAAGTGTATCTAAATATATTGTCTGAATTTTGTGTTAGTTGCAACACTGGATAAACTGTTTGTTAATACCTACAATAAAGGGCTTTGTTTATTATTCTTGTACTAACTAAGGGGTCGAAATGTTTTTTGTATGAGAGTTTGTAAGTAGATTTAAGAATTATTATTATTAATAAATGCAGCTTGATTTTTAGGTAAGTACCTGCTTATTTTATTTCTGATTCTTGGTTCTTAATCGATTTTAATATGCCTTCTACGTGCTGTAAACTTAAACCTGGATGTAAATGCGATTATAATAGCGCATTAACACAAGACCAAAATGGCAATCTAGTAACAGGTTTCCAATTTACCAAAGATGATAATTTAAAACAGAAATGGTTACAGGCTATTCATAGATCTAAATTTAACCCGTCAAAAACCGCGGTAGTTTGTTGTAAACACTTTTCTAAGAGCCAAATTATACGGGAAATGAAAACCACTAAAATTATTCAAATTATAATAGAACAGGAATTCTTCTCCTAGCTCTTAGACTATTTTTAAATCCACTATCACACACACATGTGTTTGCATTACGTCATGACCCACGGCGCGCGATGGCGCGATCCGTTCAATAAATTTGAAAGCACTCTCGAAAATAAAATGCATGTGTAGAACGACGATTGGGGAGGGGTTCTCCTAATAACAAAAAGCAAAATAATTAAAAAAATACATAAGTACAAACAAGCCAACCAACGTGCATATGATTATTGTGAATTGTTTGAATACATAGTTGAATTGTTTAAATGAGTTCAGCCAGTCATATTTTAAATGAACAGAACAATAACATAGGTAGGACATAATATATTATTGTACTTTAAAATATATTCAATATAATAAGTAAGTACGTTAATATTATAATTATTGTGGTAATTCATACTTAGTGATTATTGAAAACACAAGTAAATGGAATAAAAACAATATGTGACTGGTAGGTACCTGCGTAGGTAAATAGAAAGTAGTGAATTTGGAATTTTCTAATACCTAGGAATGTTATTTAGGTGCATAGTGCATAGGTATACACAAGAAATTGATTATTTCCATGTATTAAATAATATCTAGTAACACCACAATTTTAACCTATTGAATTTCTTCATCATGCATCATTATTTGATGGTTCTGCTCTAGGTGATTCAATCGTATATTTATGTAAATAAAATTTTTGATTAAATGTTTAATTTCTGCTGTTGGTAAATTTCTCTGTTCAGAATAGGAATTAGGAATATTATCAAAAAAGACGTTATCTTTCACAACTCAGATTAGCTGGGCTGACGTGACATGATCACCTGCTACTCACCTCACTTGCATTTTGTTTATAAAACAACGAAAAACTGTCAAAATTTTCATATATCTCAATTATTAACTGTCGTCAATAAAATTTGTAAAGTAAAAGTTGCTTATATTTCGCATTGAAGGATAATAAATCTTCTAAATTAAAAAATAAATAAATTGGCTAGCTATTCTTCATATAGTTTTATCCTTACTTCTTTTCGTGGGTTCTACGTTGAGATCGAATTGTTACAAATCTTAAAAAGTTATTTGAGATTAAATTTTGTCAGTCCGAATTAATTCTAAATTAAAAGTTGTAACTCAAACTCAAATAATGTTCATTGCATTAAAAACATTGCCCTGACCTATCTATCGTAGATGATAGATGTTTAAAAATCACAAAATATAAATTGTTTTTTACGAACATTATAGGTGGTTTCCTACGTTTAAATTTTCTTTAGTAGAGAAAACTGCCCAAAATAACTTAATTGTTATTATGTACTGTCAATATAGGTACCTAGTTAGTAAAACAACATGATGTGCAATAAAAAATATTTCTGTTAGATAGGTACCTAAATCTGTTCAGACAAGAATAGCAGAAAAATGTCACATAAGTACAACTTAGCTTAGGCGTAGAAGGAAAATAAGCCTTCGTTCTTGGTGCATGATGGTAGAAAAAGTTGGTATTTTCTTATAAGTTGCTTGATAAATAATTATTTTTCCAGTCAATGCATATAAAGCCATGCAAGTAGTTTGTAAAATGTGTAGTAGACAATACTTTGCACATATGTAAAAGTTGATTACTGCTTTTTGTTTTTGATCTGAAATACCTACTTGCAGCAAAAAGAAAAGGCAAAATCTAACTAGGACCACTCTATAAGTATATTCCTCTATATTATTAATAACATTAATATTTTTAATCGGTACGAGTTTTCTGTTGATAAGGATAAAGTAATATAATATTATTATATATTTTTTGTCATAGATAAACCGAAGCCAATCAATTATTTGGTTTGATGAAATTATGGCAGCGACAGCACACGCTGATAACGTTATTCCTAATAATCGTGATGGTATACCTCAGTGGAAGAAGGATTTAATCGCCAGACTGAGGGGCCAAATAAGAAAACCTGAAACTGTGAGTTTATTTTAATTATCATATTTTAGTGGACTTTTATATTAAAAGAATTTGTTGATTTATTACACATTCAGAACGTTAAATATAAATATACCGAGTTCATTTCTAGTGTACACCCATTCAGGTGCATCAATAGTTCTTCTCCAAATTTCGTGCGAGCTCATTAGTGATATAGGGTTGATCTAATTCTTCAAATCAGTACTTGTGGGCAGATTGTCGGCATATATCTGGCCATAGAACGTCGTGTAACATTTCGCGATAACGTCCGTCATTAGCAGCTTGTTTGGCTTGTCCTCCGTTTGCAAAATATATAAAGCCTAATGTTCCTAGCATAGGTTTTTCGTGAATGCTGCAGAGGTTTTTAACGTTATCGATCCAATTAGGCACGACTAAGTTACTCTGAGAAGCTCATAATAAGAGCGAAATGTATTCGTCAGTATCTGTCGATACATGCCGCAGTCTGGTTCTACTAAATTAGACTGAAAACCTGCTAATTTAAACAGAGTTACATGTGTAGTAAGTAAAACCAGCTATGCCAGTTTATAGCATTTTTTAAGTCCTTAAACCTTAAGCGCCAACATCACTTAAAAAAATTTCACGACAATAAACCATACACTTTATACGATCGAAAAAAGATTCAGTTGTACGGAGGTAATCATTAGGTTTTGTATGTTATTATTGCCGATGTCCTGTGTGCTGTAAAGCAAGTTCTACTGGTGGAATTTTTAAGCAAATACCTCGTTATGTACACAAGTTTTGAACACACGACAGCTGTTCTGGTATCAAATGTAACGTACATACAGTGTGGGACTTAGGAACGTGAAAATGACTGCGCTAATGTTAAATTTAATTTATCTCAGAATAATTCAGGTTATGTATAAATATGCCCTATATGTTAGGGGTGGGGTTGGTCAAAGTGTTCCAAGTTATTCTTATACTATTTGCTTGTATTCTTGTTCTATTTTATCTATTACATATGTAGGATGATAGGGGGATAGGGGTTTGTTTTATCAAAGCTCAGTAATGAATTAATGGTTGTATATCATTTTGAAGTAATAGTTCCTTGATCTTGAAGAACTGTGCTCCATGGTTTTCAAATCTCGTGATCATCTTTTTGGAAATACTACGAGAACGGATGATTTTTGTAAGATTTTCTTACTTTGTAACACCCAAACAGACGACTGGCATTTATTTTTGCCTTCAAAAGTAAATAATTTATTACGACGTAACAATGCTGTAGCACAGCGTAAAAAGAACAGTATTCCGAGTCTCCGGTTGCGAAGCGCCATGCGCATCTCTTCGCGCATGCCACCATTATAGGAGAGAACCTGTCAATAATCGCATAGACGTAGGTAGATACCGTTCACTCCTGTGTTCAGTATCGAGTTCATTGTCGGCGTGTACGAGATAAATAAATATTTGGTTTTTAATATGAATATGTGGTTGTGTGTCTGGTCAGTATAGTGTGTTTAATTAAAAATGCTCAAGGTGACTTACATAATCCGCATTATGCCTTTGTGGAATTTGTTACACATATCGAGGTCATCTTTCAAAGAAACTTCGAGGAATTTTTATTGAAACCAAATATATGTGATACCGAATATTGTAAATATTAGTAACAAACAAAAATATAGTCACCCGTGTTTCCAAAGGATTTTGTTTTGCGATTATATATTATAAGGGTTAGGATTTAGTGAATTTTAAAAATCCATAAAACAAATTAATTATATGGCGAAATGTGAATTATTTATTTTAGTTTAGCCAAAGATTCTACTCATCGATTATTTATTTTAGGTAGTTTGTTTATTATAAATATATAATATAAATTTAAATAATTGTAAGTCTTATTTTGTACTTTTTTTTTTGATTTTCCTGTAAATGGGTATAACCTGTGGCAAATAGATGCTATTATTATGATTATATATTTGTTTAATCAAATTTATTTGAACATTTTTTGAGTCTTAACTTCCTATAAAATTCTGTTATTTTGTATCATGTGACAAAAATCACCCAATCATGTCAACATTTAACTGATAACACAAGTCAAGAATGTTTTCAATCACTACGACATAGCACATATATTTTTGAAATTGACAGCCACATTATTTTGTACTTAAATTCCTACGTTGAAGTGATTTAGAGTTTTTTCTACACCAATTCAACTCTAGCTGCTTTCTGTTTTTCTTCGATATTATTATTACTGCTTAGTTTTAAATGCGATCGCAATGTTGAGCTTAAACTTAAATAATATTAAAATTAGCTTCTTCATTATTTCATATGTTTCAATAATAGTACGGAATTTAACTTTAATCCAAATTATTTGCTATGAACTTCGCCGTTACAGTTTTAACGCTCCGTCCAACTCTGTCCACATTAAACACAAACATTCTTCTGTGCCCCAGGTCTTCGCAGGCCATCAACCTACCACAGCCACGAACCATAACAACAGCTACCCCCACCAGCCGGCAACTAATCATCATCAAGAAGAACATCACCCCTCGGACTACAGTACCATCACAACGAGTAGTAACCGTCCAACGTCCGCGCCCATCGTATCACATAAACAACAACAGGCATGTACCGTATTACCAGTACGCAACAGATTGACAAATAATAATACTAATAGTGCTAGTACCGGTAGAACTATGGTGCAGGAACGTACTTGGCACGAATTCGTGGCTGACATGGTCAATATGGCAAACGGGAAGTCCGTGGAATCCATCATGTCGGATGAGGATGGCAGCATCTTGAATAAACGGTAAGGATTGAAATTGTACCTGAGTAAAATATTATTCTGCATTGTATAGAGACCAGTAAATTCACACGGAGTTTCCTGAGGGATTTTTCTTTGGAAATAAAACTATACATTTCACTTCCTCTGTATATAGGGACCCTAAGAGTTGCAGTCCATACGATTGGAAACAGACCGATGACGACGAAGCAGAGGAACATGGAAGTTCGGATGAGGATCTCCATTACGGTCCAGGCATTGTGAATAAATTGAAGAATAAATATTTAAGTCTGGCATTGCGCGAAACAAACTCAAGAAATCGACCGACAATAATGCGTAAAGCCGCTTCATTGGAGAACATGTTAGACGGCAACGATGAAGATGAGGACGGCGATAACTTAGGTATTAAGCGGACGCATGGGAGATTGTTTCAGTCTAGACACAATGGCCATGACCCAGGTACTGTATATTTTCATATAATAATCATATCGGTTGGTTGTAGTAAATTGTTCAACGTGAATATCTCGATCAAATGTTTGAGATGGTTTTAATATGAAAAGGAAGAATGAAAATGTAACATTTAGATTTTAGAACAATGTGATAGACTGAGAGCTAGCTGAATTTTTCACAATCGTTACTTACAGATATTTTACCTAATATAGTTATTGTTCCTTTTTGCAATTTTGTATAGTATTTGCTGTACCACTTTTTTCCAAAGAAATGGTGTCTTGTTTGCTGACCCAACGATTTTCATTTCCCTAAAAAAATAATCAACTTGTTAAAGACTGTTTTACAATTAGAAAATACGTAACTAACGACTCAGGAATAGTAAATACAGTTTGCAATTTGAGGAAGTCATCGTCTGCAGTTTACTTGGTCAAACTACTAGCCTGGTAAGCTGGAGCTCCTGGGTTCAGTATCCAGAGACAAGAAATTGGCACACCTGTATTCGTTGCAACTTTTTTTAGTATTGTATCCTAACATTAATATGTGGCTGTCTGAGATTGATGAGGTCTAGTTCTCTCAACTAGGTACTAACCCAATTTTTTGACCAATCAACCAGGAGTAGGTTATTAACCGGCTATTTATCTTGTAGTAAGCTCAAGCCGTTTCCGCCCAATCGGTCGCCGCCTGGAAATGAAACGTGCCCGTTCCGTGGAGACGATATCCCGCAACGACAGCGACGTCATCGATGTAGCAATAACAAACAATCGGCAATCGTTGCACGAAGATATGCTTATCAAGTTGGCAGCGGAAGATGATGTGGTTGGGAAACCCGTGATAACAACAACAAAATGTTTAACAAATAATGCTATGAACAGTGTTTTGGAATGTGAGAGTAATACAACTGTAAATAGTAATAAAGTTGTTGGTAATAACAAAATGAATAAACCGAAACGATTGCAACCGATTGTTAGTGAAAATGAAAAACCTCCTGCGGATTTCGTAAAACAGGTAAGCAAAAATAAAGTCTTCTAAATTTCACCCTATCAGTATTTTTATTTATTGCAGGCTAAACTGATTTTTGAAAAACGACCTGAACAACGCACGAAGAAACCACCGCAAACCGGCGATGTAGCTGCCAAAGTGGATAGCTTTAACAGCATAATTGGTCAAGCAAAGGCAGCAAAAAAACCACCAATTAAACACAAACCAGTTCACCTTGATAAAAACAAAAGTAATACTCAAAACATTCGACCAACTGCAAAACCTGTGATTCTAAACAATGACGAGGTCATTTCTAATAAGAAACAGCCACCACAAAGCCTAAATTTGAAACAATCTAATGAACGTAAATCGATAAAGAGTCCATTGAGTCCAAGCAATCGAGACTCGCCACCAATCCTAAGCCCGAAAGAGCGATATAGTCCAATCTATAAGCCAGTATTGTTGAGTCCCGTTAATAGGAAAGATTTGGATTTATCCAACAAATCCAACACTAGGAACAAAGAGGAAACACTATCCAGTCCAATTCCAGACGTTTCCCGCACAGATTATGATGGAGACTCCACTAATTCACTGTCGAGTCTATCACAAACGCCCGATTTGATTATGATATCGAATCATTTACCTGTGATGTTATCACCACCATTAAACAAGAAGAAGACCACAGAAGACTTTATTCGTGAAGAAATCAGTTCAAGTAGGTGCGTAAAATGGACCATCTTCATTTTGTTTGCTTCATTTTAATAGCCATTTTTGTTACAGAACTCACTCTACGCCACAACAAAAACACAAACGAAACCACGAACTCACCTCTCCAGACTCACCCGGATACAAAACCATATCTCCCATTGTCCAATCCAACATATCACGAAATTCGCAATGTTCAACATTCAACTTCACGAAAACATCCAACACGAACCAGAAACATTTACCGACAAATTCAAATGTTTCGGAAGTGAAGGTTCCACCATCAGTACCGTTGAGAGTTGAAATCGAAGAGCAACGGCCTGCACCTAAAGTAGCGACGAATTTAGTGGTGATTAACAATGAAATAAATGTTGTGTCTTCACCGAAATCTAGTGTTACAAGTGATAGTCGAGTGTGTTCACCGCCACCGGCATCCGCAGCGGTGGTTGTGAATCGGGTAGTGAGTGTTGATGTGAAAAATATTAGTGATGAAAATAAGATCGTGTTGCCGAAGAAAAAAAGTAATAGACAAGATAGTGCATCGACATCAGAGGTTTTTAATTTCACAAAACGAAAAGATGTTCCCGATTATATATCGAATGATAAATCGAGATCGCCGAGCAGGCCTGAACTGCCAAAGGTGAGTGTTTTTTACTACTTAAATAAATATAAAAGGATCACCTCTGGAAGTAGTTGTTCCATTCAACTTGGTACAGTCAAAAGTGGGTTTTTTAAAGACTTCTTTTAGCTACTGAAACTTTTGTGTAGAGAGGTCTTCATTTTCGGAAAGGTAAAGAAATCATGGGCACTTAGGTCGGGATTGTACGGAGAATGGTGCGTGCTGTGTGAAAACTTGCATTGTTGGATGATTCTTCTAAGCTCAGTAATGATCTACGGCAAAAAAATGGTGGTTTTGCCAATGGGTAGTGACAGTTCTGTTTTGCCAATGGGTAGTGACAGTTCTTTGATTTTACAGAGGAATTGTTAGTTAATTCAGGCAAAATTTTCGATTTGACCTCTGCTATGATCTCGACCTTGCTTGACACAGCTTCGACGATTTCCTCAATGACTACCGTGCTTGGTGGAGCTGCCCTTGGATCATCCCTATGACTGACCCGTTTAAATTATAGAAACAATAAATTTTCGACTGATGTGGTGCTTCATCAGGCCCGAAACAGGTTTCAATTTTAGTGGTTTTGTTTGGTATAGGACTATATTATTCAAGACCTAAGAAACTATCATTAATTACCCAATGTACGTATAGCGTTTGGCATTCAGTTAGCCCTTCATAATAATGTCCTGCCTAAATTTCACAACTGCATCAGACGCGGAACAGCTTCCAATTTTAATGCTTTTGTTTGGTATAGGACGCTATCATTCAAGCCCTATGAAACTATATCCTTAATGACGAATTCCCCCCATGTCGTTTGGCATGCAGGTAGCCCATCATAATATCATTGTCCTGCCTAGATTGCTCACACCTTCTACGATTTCCTGGATGACTACCGTGGTTGGGGGACCTGCCCTTTGGATCATCCCTAGCACGGACCCGTTTAAATTATAGAAACAATAAATTTTCGACTGATCTGGTGCATCATTGTCGAAAACCGAAACCAATTCAGCTAGGCGTTCTTGTTGAGAAGTTCTGAAAAATTATTGCGAGAATTTTTTATTTATTCCATTTTTCGAATAACTGACGAGTTACGTATAGTACTAACATTTTGAATTTAGATTAACTAGTAAACATAACCTCAATAAAATAATAATAACTAATCATATGTCAAAATTTTGGCAATGAATTGACATTCGTCATTTCTGAGTTAAGTATGCCATGGCATTCGAGTAAGAGGTTATTTGTTTTGTTCTATGTTAGGAATTTATTTGCGCAGTGTATTAGAGAAATTGAATTTAAGTACTTAATATTCTTTTGTTACTAATTAAAAATAATTTTTACCTATGGAAGGCACCGAAATGTACCTATTTGTTCACTTTTCGTCATAGATAGCTTATCGAGTAGCTTATGATATTTATACATTTCTAAGAATGTAGAATATTACTTATGTGTAAACCTGAACGGAACTTAATTTTTGCTGACAAATGTTGACTAAGTTATACTTTTTAAATAAATAACGGATTATTTGTACAACTAAGTGTTGGTAGATTCTCATTTTATGTGTTTGTGTAAGTATCGAATGATCACTCATCAATAACAATTTCGAAATTGTTGTAAGGAATTAAGTAATCTTATCATCTACTTAAGTACCTACTTATTTTTTAAGTAAGTAGGTAGATACCTATACAACTTTCCTACTAATATTTTTAGACACATAGGTATGAATTGCAATTTCATATAGGTAGGTACTTACTTAATCTGTTATTGTTTGAGTGATTTTTGTGTTTGTATTGTTAATTTGCTATACAAGGTGAGAATATGAATATACCTTTACTAGTATAGTAAAATCGATTTGAAGGTTTTGTTTGAAATACACGTATTGAGGTCTCCCCTGATTACGAATATCATGTGTCAGTGTGGAGTTCTATTAACTAATCAAGTCAAAAACGTGTTTTCATATGACATAAGATCCCTAAACAGAGAGGGCACTGCACTTTCTGTAGTTTTTGTTTTTGTTAACACTCTCTAAACATGTCAACGACTGAGTTTTTAAAAAGGGCTGATTGTTTCAATTTGGATGTCAAAAGTAGAGTGATCAGTTAGTTAGATGATTATGTTCTTACAGAATAGTCGAATATAGAAAAAAGCTGTTGTACTGAACGGATTAAATTCAATTATTTGCATTATTATCGGGTTTTATTTGAATTATCGTTACAAGGTATTTATCCGATTTATCATCGTTTTTTTCCAAATTTTAAATTTGTTGCTATTATGGTTTCACGTACATTGTAACCTTGATTTCAACAATAGGTAAAAAAACGTGACTTTCTCCTTAAAATATTATTTTTCATAATAATTAATATTGTCTTCAGTTCTTGGTTTTACATTGTGTATTTATAAAACAATGGAATCAAACCTGAATGTTGTATTACAACATACTTAATATTGAAAAAAAGTTTATAATGGCTTAGGATTAGGTTAAATAAGTACCATATCACGTCTATTTCGGACTAAAATGAAAAATAGATCAAGGTAGACTTTTGCCTGTGTCCGCTAAGTTGTTATTCAAGAATAGTGATTATCGAATAGAAACAGATATGAATTTTAAACATACTGCAAGGCGTCTTTTTTTTTAATATATCCCTGTTAATTTTAAGGCTTTCTTTCCACTGTAGAAGAAATCCGACGTCAAATCATTTGAGCAGGAATATCATGTAACCTCGTACACAAATCTTGTGTTAATTTTTTGACACTCTTTATAAGTATAGGAAATATTAAAATACTTAAGTAAGTAAATGGCTTTGGCTCGGTCTTTGACTCTCACGCAATTATTTAGCTGTTCCCTATAATTTCTTTAGGAAGCTATTTCAAATAAATAATAATAATTAGAGGAAATTGGAAATATACATAATCTGAATAACGCTTGTAGAATGTCAATATTTTGTAATGATTTGAGTAAAAATAACTTTATATTAATATAGATACCTATTGTTAAATCAAATATGTACTTTGCAAAAAAAAAACAATAGTTCATTGTTCATAAATGTTTATTTCCAGTTTTTATTAAAATTAAATATTTATATACATTGTCAAATATTAATCCTTTCTAATCCCTTTAAACAAGATTAATTAGTAGGTAGTAATTTTTAACAAAATTGACAGTACCTATCTAACACAACCCAAGTACCGACCGACGGCAATAAAAAACGAATCTCCGTAGCTTATTAATGTAAAACTAAAGTCTTCGGTTGTATTTTCCCATAACCAATCAATCTAGCAACAAAAATTTAAATTTCGTTACAGAACAATCTATTTAAATAAATTAACTTTCAAGCCAGGACATTAAATAAATGAAGTGTAAAACAAGCGGCAACCGGTTTCTCTAAAAATGTATACAGGGTCACATTAAATTTACTGGACAAAACGATATTGAGAAGTACTTACCTAAATATAGTTTATCCAAAGTTAATTTAAAATATATAAATTTAACATTATAAAAGGGCATCGAATGCAGCGTTCTATAGAAAATGTCACTGACTAAGTGAGTAAAATTTGTTGTTAGTTTATAATATCAGAAGCATATTATTATAAATGTATCTACTTATATGCATAACACGTATTAACAATAGTATTAATTATTATAAACGTATGTTCCTTGCTGTTCGAACACGTGTGCATCTATGTCTAAACTTCTGAAAACAAAAAGAGTCTTTTTCAGCGTAGGATTATATGTTGGAGCGGCAAGGAAAAATACAGTATACTTTTGTACAAATGAACATATAATTGTTAATACATAAAGGATTTTTAAAATATCGTAGGACATGTATTGTTATGAAAAGTTAAAAGGGGATATCGAGTTGTGGTTTTTTATATCATTTTAAACAAACTAAAATTAGAAAGACTTATACTAAGCACGGTAGGTATAAAACCATTGGAGTTTAGTATTATATCGATGTAAATTTTTATTTTTTCTTGATTTTAGCCACATATATTAAATATAAATGGTAGCATACTTTATTAAAACGTTTATAATTATTACAATTAGTTGCGGTTTGATGATTTTTCACCGGAAACAGACCGCATCCGTCTTGTAATGCACCTTTTTGTATTTTTAACTATATCACCTTATGAGAAAAAAAAACTGTATATTAAACGATTTCATATTAATCTCTTATTAATATAAATAATGAACTTTTATTCTATATCCTAATAATATAAGAACCGTGTAATTTTACTACTGTACAGGGTGGGCAAATTTCGATGAGTTAGTAGGCTAACTTAAAAACTGCAACCTGTAGAAAAAATCTGACTCGGGCTCTTTTTGGAGACACATATGTAAGTATGTGAAAACAGATCGTGGTTATCTTGATGCGTTTAAGATCTACAGGGCGATTTTCAAATTTTACCCAATTCTTATTTGCTTTGTTATTGCTGAAGATAAAAAAGCACGAAAGAAACTTTCTACCGGCACTTTTTTATGTGGAATATAATGGCGTTATTCATTTTTTATTTCCGAATACCAAAAATGAGATACGACTCGAAGTTTTATTTTTTATAAAGGAACACCCTGTATATTTTCAGCTTAATGCTCTGCTTCAAAATCTGATTCGTAGTCCAAAGTACGTACTTACTATGCGATGCAAAGTTTATTTATTTGTAAGAGTTTTACAAATATCGACAGTTTCTTAAGTGATTGACTAAATTTTAAAACTCAATAGAAAATGCAAAGCAACTTTTTCAAATTAAGTTTTAATAAATAACGACACCTTTTGACATTTTTAATGAAACATGCAACGTGCAAAAGTTAACTGTGTCATCAAATTTCAATTTCACTTTTCTCTTATAAAAGAAAATCACATTTAACGTAGACGTTTTTTGTGGGCATGGTATGTAATGAGGTTTAAGTGTTTTAAGCATAATATGTATGTACACGTATTATTCTTTACCTTTATTTGGATCTTGAACTATTATTCATATGGTTTGTTGTTGTGCGTGAGCCTGAACTGAATGGTGATGGTTATTTTAACCGAAACGATGACGCCTGTCTCAGATAATTTGTTAAATTTCGTTGGAAACCCGCTTATTGTCATGTTGTTTGACTGTACAAATATTATTAAGTGATATTAGCATTTGTAAAAGCTAGTAAAAATTTTACAAAAATCATCGATTTTTGTTTTTTTAAAAAATCGTGATTTTTATCAAACCTTAAGAATCAAACTCTATTCATAAAGAGTTTGTTTCGAGGTTTGGTTCCAGTTTACGAAAAAAAGGTATAAACCGCCATTAATTAAGAGGAACGATGATTGTGTCGTTTTTCAAGCTGCTATAGATTGCCTTTCAATAACTAAAAACCTTACCGGAGATCCTAGATCATTACCTAGTAATTTAGCTATTAACTATTAAATAAAATTTGACGTATAACATTGTTTTGCAGCCTGGTGAAGGTGGGATAATTATTGTGCCGGGCCTATCAACGTCACTTGACTCGTTTATTGATGAAGAAGAAGAAATTATGCGATCTTTGTTAGCACCGCCAAGTCCTTGTAATGTCACGTTCATCAACGATAATATATTGATCGATGGAAAATCTAGTCTTAACCAAAGCACAAGGAGGATCAAGGTGAGCACAAATTAGGCTTAATAATTTAAAACTTAATTTATATCATAGAATATCTGAATCAAACGGGTAACAATTTTGGAATTTAGTAATGTCCCGAAAACATATCTAGGAGATGAACTTTATTAATTATGAATACTTTCGACGAGTTGTATTTAACGATTTTAATGGATCGACATTTTGAATTTCCCTCCCCGTTCCCTAACGAACCATTGCCATTGGTCCGACCATGGTGGAAAGTCTGAAATTTAGCCCAGTCACAGAAGATTTATGGGGTTTTTGTTAAATATTGTGGTCTTAGAAATCTGCTAGTCTGATGACAACACAGTAGAGGTGGAATGAAAAGAATGTTCAATATGAAATCATTAATAAAATGTATTCATAATTTAAATGTTTCAAGAAAATAAGACCATTACTTATGTTAACACCCACATAGCAAAAGTTATGTCATCCATTTTAATGAGTCATTTAATATTTCAATGTCACAATGTATTTATTTGTTTTCTAATAAAAGTTGTTAACAAGTACAGTTGGTAAAAAATGTAACAGTTCTCGATTTAACAAAATTGCAATGTTACAATCATTGAAGAAATTTATTGTAGGATCCAAAAATCATCAACTTGACTTCAAAAATATTGATACTATGAACAATTCCCAATATATTATTGGTGCTAGTTTTACAGGTCAAATGCATCAGATTAGGTACTGCAAAGGCATCATTGTTTATAAAAACTATGCACAATTTTGCTCATGAAGTCCCTACCTTCGTCATCAATTTATTTAAATTTTCGTCTAATACGTTTTCATTTTGACACCGCACATGTAAATATTTGTTTTTAAATTCTACACTACAGTTTATAGTATCCAAAACCCATATTGCAACGGGTAAAAAAAAATAAATTATACAAACAAAATAGAAAATAGTTTTCATGTATTACTTACTAAAAATACTTCTTTAACTACGACACTGGAAATAAATATATCTCTCGTTAACTACCACAATCCAAGAGATAATAGTAATAAAATTTTAAGCCGGGATCATAAAAATGGACCAAAATGGACGTGTTTTTGCTGAAAATCGTGTCTACTTTAGACGACCAGTTATTCTGGGTGGCCGTTTTAAAATGAAAGCACTGTATACAACCGTAAATCATTCTATATTATTAATAAGTAGCAAAACAAACATTTTGCAATAAACTAACAAGTTCTTAATAAAAATTTATTACATTTACTATAAACTTTATGCGTGGGATTAAAGTAAAATATAGTTATAGTAAATCATTTTGCATAACTGCTAATACCTATACACTGTACCATATTGGTATTTCTTTTTTGCACAATAAAACGAGAACGATTTTGTTAGATAATATTGTGTGGTATGATTGCGAAATTCATCCGCTTTCATTTAAATTTGCAGCAGAATAGATTATTACTTAAGTTATTGTGGTTTTGTAAAAATATTTATTACCGTTAATCATGCGGTTCAATTAAGTTTGATCTGTTATCTATTATTTGAGTAATTAGTAAATTTATATAAAATTCAGGATTATTTTTGTAATTCCCTTAGAATTTTAAGTTTTAAATATTTACAAAATGCAGGCACAATGTAAACATGGAATAAATCTATTATCACTAGAACAAATACTTCTATATCTTCTGCAGTCTGTCTGCATACTGATTTATACTGATCCAGTCTTCAAAACAGTCTTCACCAATGCTACAGCTGTCAGTCGCTTTCGACATTGAATATGTTTTGAACTTTCATAGTCAGTTGTCCCAAATGTGTTTTGTATACACCAGTGGCGGCTTGTGGCAGTTTACTATGGTGCAGCGTTAAGCATAACAAAAAATAAAGACTGCTATCCTATGGTTACTGCAATTAAACGTTGGCAACTATGCTTATATAAAGAGCGACAGCCGGCCGTCAGAAGGTTGTATGTTGTATATCTGGGTGGTATATACCGGAGTGGCAGCGTTGCCTATTTCGATGCTTTGCTTCACCGGCTTCATATGACAAGCCGCCACTGGTATAGGTACACAATAAGATGTGAGAAATAAAAAACGTATTTGCATTTAATGCATTTCTATGAATATTTATAAAGGTATTTGTATCTTCGAGGAAAATGCAAATCAAACGATTGCTCAATGTCGAAGAAAAGAGTTGATTGTAAATATGCTTAAGCTATAGGTACTTATTTATTTATGTAAATCAAAAAGAAATTCCTTGCATACTAATCAATAAATAAATAAATACATATTACCTTATTTGTACTTCAGCGATTGCATGTTTAATGGAATGTTACGTTTTATCTGTGGAAATTCTTTGTAATGGAAGAATCATGATAATACTGTGTAAAATTGTGTTACCGAAAACGGTGTTGCCAATTTAAAGTTCTCTGCCTCTAAAAAACACCTTTATTTGCTAGACAATATTTCAAACCAACTGTTCTGAGAGATTTACATAGTTATTGAGAGCATATTCGATTAATCTTCATCAAATTTTTATCTGTGTGTTATATGATCTAGTCTCGGGTCTTTGCTTTAAAATATTACTTCGATTGGAGCACCTAAAATGTATTCGCGTTTTGAGGCTCACACTTGCTAATAAATAAGGGCATGGCGAATTGATTTAAATAATGTACAGTCCTTAGAGTTTTAAGTTTATTTTTATTTCAAAATAAAAACATAAAAAATAATGCCTTTTATTCTTACTAGACTTGAGGGTTTTCGTTTAAGAGGCGAAACATTAATTTCACTCGCGAAGACATATGAAGAAAATCAACAGAAAATTACCTGCTTAACTTTCGCACGGTTTACTAAAAAGTGACGTTAAACTATGGCAAACCAGTGTACAGTGGCATGTACCTTTTGTATAGCTTAATCAAAATTTAAAAAACCTCCAATGGCAAAATGGGTTAGCTGAACAGGCGGCTACTTAGTAGTCAGCACTGAATCTCGCCCTTTGGGGATATAAACTTGGGAAAATGTAAAAAAAAAAAATCACACTAGTTTTGTTATATTATATTTATAATTGTTTTTTTTTTTGTATTTTGTATCCTCAATAAAGGCCTTTATTATTATTATTATTAAAATCATGTACATAGCTGTACCACAGCATAAAAAGTGCAGCACTCAGAGTCTCCGGTTGCGAGGCGTCATGCGCATCTCGTCGCGCATACCACCATTATAGGAGAGAACGTGTCAATAACTGCATAGACGTAGGTAAATACTGTTCAATACTGTGTTCAGTGTAGAGTTCATTGTCGGCTTGTACAAGATTAGAGATAAATAAATATTTTGTTTGTAATCTAAATATGTGGTTGTGTGTCTGTTCAGGATAGTGTATGTGAGATTTTTATGTGGAATTTTTATTGAAACCAAATATATGTGATCATCTTGTAAATATTAGTAATCCACTAAAAACCCGTGTTCAATGTTTCCAAATTTTTTATACATTAAAACCTGCATAATACATACTTCAATTTGTTAAAAATTGCAAGTACATCAATTTACCTTTGCACGGCAGCACTGTATGTAAGTATGTGAAAATAATAAATATACAAAATGAGTAAACGTATGACGGTTTGTATATATAGCGTGCCAACCCAAATCGAGAATTCAAAGAATGTTGTTATATAAGGATTTTATACTTTTGTATTATTATTATATAAGGGACAATAGTAATAAATAATAAATGGTCACTATTACTTGCAAACTACACGCCGTAATAGCCTCTGAATGTATACAAGAACATTTTGATTGGGTGGCAAAATAAACAACAAAAAAAAAACTGTTTGAAAAATTATTATTAGTTATTATTTTTGTTTCGGGAATTATTTCCGATTTAGAATGTCATTTTATTTCGAACTACAATAAATAAATAAATAATCTAGCTGATTTTGAATAGAAACATTACATCATGTCTGCATTAATTCAGAATGCTTATCTCCAAATTTAAAAAGCATTGACAAATTTAGTTTTAATTTTAACTAGTCGAAAAATCAAAATATGGAATAGGCACAATAATCTGATACTTCGAATTTCCGGCTTAAATGAACCCATAGTTCCAATATGATTAGACACCGAAGACAGGCTCAAGAATTTGATATTGGTTTGATATAACCCGTATAACCAAATATGGAAGTTACCTACACAAACATGTAAATGTCACATCTATAACGAAGTCAAGTTTAATATATTCAAATGTAGATGTGTTGTTATACATTTAACTCACCTTGATGACTCTTGTAATATGCAAAAAGCAACAGGAAGTACCGATCACCAAAATGTATTTAATACCGAATAATCAGCTCATCTACATTATGTTAAATAATTTTGAGGTCATATTTATAGGGAACACTTTCTATGTAGTTATTTCCACTGCTAACGGATACCGGATAATTGCATTATGGTAGTCAAATATTTCTCTCTATATAGGGTGTAACATAAATTATTACTCTTACAGTGTGTACTACATAAAATGCATAATTTTTGTTACAGATGAAAATATCATTCGTCGAGGAGGCCGAAATTTACGAATACCCATCAGAGACGTCAGGTGTAGACGACGCACCTTTACCAACAAATAACGCTCAAGTTGGTCATTCAGTTCCTACATTATCAGGTATAATATATTTCTCAAAATTAGTTTTCTAATTATTTAGTCTTTATTGTCACTTCTAAACCGGTCTTTAATTCTTCTTGTAGTTTTTTTTGTTCGATTACTTTTCTTTCATAATTTCTCCTTTAATTTCATGTTTCATTTGCTCAAGTGTATCCAGTGCGTCCCTTTTTTTATTCACTGTTTCATTATATTTCAAATTACTTATTCTGATTGATTACACGCTTCTCGTCTATGAGAAAATCAATTTTATTTTCTCTGTTCATCCAGTAGTTTTTTTTATTCCACACATTTGTATGACACAGAGGTGATCAATCAGATGAAAATATTATACTGCAATCCTGGAGCAATTAACAAGTTGTTTACGTTTTGAAATTTTTCCAGGCTCAACTTTAGCTAATTACACGCCAAAATCAACCACTGACTTTCAACCCGGCGTTACAAGAAGTATACAACAAAGTGAAAGTCCAAAACCAGACGTTACAGATGTTGACGAACCACCTACATCCGATGTGATTTTAGAAGAAATAGAAAGTCCAATGTTATTTAGTGCCGGAAGAAATGCCGATATATTATTTTAATTTATTACTATTTGCCTATAATGTTTAAAAGAAATTGGAGTTTAGAAACAACATGAGAGCTCTGATGTATCATTTGCCATAACGAGTAAACACATTTGATAATTACTTGAAATGATAACATTCCTTATTTTGATACTATGCTACACGATATAAGGACCAATTTTTTATGAGAAAAATATTCCATTAATAATTAAAACTAATTATAAATATTTGCTAATATTAATTTGGCCATATCTTTTTTTATATCTATTTGTAAGTATTTTAAAAGAAATGCCAATTATGGATTTGATAAGCATTTAATAAACAACACATCTTGTTGGGTAGATAGATAAGAGTTTTCTACAATTTTACACAATTTTATTACAATATTTACATCATATGAAATCTGTGATTTATTTGAAAACAAAAAAAGGACACAATTAAATATGTCATTCCCTAAGTAAAACAATGTAATTCTTGTCCTTTTTGTTTATTATAATTATTATTAATGATATGCCTATGTAGTATGATTCCGTTAATGTTTTTTTTTTTGTAAATACTTAGGTACGTAATATAAGTTTTTTTTATGTTATATAATGCAAATCATATAGTGTATTGTTTTAAATATCTAACGCATAAGTATTTTTCATAAATATTGCCAGAAATTCATGCATTCCTAAACAATAATGAAATTTGTGAGGGCGACAATTTTTTTATGATATAATCTTAATGTTTTCATACTTTCTCTATTATACTCACCAATTGTAGTCTTGCCAAATTAGTAGTAATACAATCAAAGAGTTAAAGTTTAGTTAAAAAAAAAGGATTAAACAACTATATAATTTTAAAAACGCCAACAATAACATACACTGTCCAAGATGGATAGCTATCCCATTCTTATCTTGCGCAGTGTATAATATACAGAACGAACTAGAAAGTTTTTGACAGAACTGCTTTATTCAGTCGTAAATTCTTCTTTACACTGACGGAAACACAATTATTGTTGTTGTTAACTTCTACTATTTTGTCTATAATTTCTTATCCAGACATATTCCGACAATAAATTGTTATTAAAATTTTATTTCCTTTGCCTCTGTATATCTAAATTAAAAACTTGCAGGTAATTTATTAGAGACAATACTTCTGCGCGTCCCCGCGAAGTTGCTCTGAAAAAATCTCACAAGATGTTCAGCGACACATTTTTATAGTAAGTTTAGTTGCCTTTCGAAATTTTCTACCTAAATTATTAGAGAGATTTTAAGCCTCATATTTTTTTATACCGTCATATGATCCGTATGATTATTTATATCATAAATTGTCACATAAGTATAGCATTTTGTATTTTCATAACATTAAAATTAGTTTAGCTAGAAACCTTCGTAACATAGATGATTCTATAAAAACTTAATACTAGAAAATGTATCTATTATAATGTGATTCGATGAAGTATTACCATTTATTTCACAGGTGACAGTGTGCTTATTTTTTGTGGTTTAAAATCTCTCCAACTTTCGATACGGTTATTAATAAAGATAGAATTCACGTTATTGACATAAATACTTATGCGCTAACATATACTGTATATTATTTCAATATCCTTATTGCTCATTAGTTATTTATCAAACTTATTTGCCTACACAAGAATTTAGTCGGTATTGGAAGCATTCCTAAACAATAATAATTAAATTAGTTGTTGTGTACATTAGAAGATATTTTGTGCTACCAATATCGGTGAACGTCTAGTGATTTGTACTGATAACGTGATTTTAATGTTTATCTTCATCTTTGTGTGTTATTTGTCTTAAGTGATTTTTAATAAATAATGCTACACTATAGTGACTTCTTTATTTATTCAAGTTTCAATATTTGGTTATGTGGACCTTTGTATTCGAAAAGTCTAAATTCGCGAATACAATGAATGATACTAACTTATATTTGAATATAAAATAATGTATAAAAAAGATAAAAAATCATTTAAGAGTTAAACGTTTAGCAATTTCAATAATACAAATTCGTAATTTTCGTTATCACACCGGGTGATTTCCATTTTCGTGTGTAATTGTTCTAGTTTCAATTTCATTCTCCCTAAAATCTATATTGAACAATGTAGTAATTATTTTAGACTTTCGAATAACTTACTTCGAACAGCTGTTCTCTAGCTTGTACATCTTTATTGACAATTCGTTCGCGAAAACTTAATAACTCGGCCTCAGTACTCCCAGCTAACTCACAAATAACATCCTCATGTACTTTCAACTTGATTGTATCAGTCCCATCGGTTACCCGTATAACCAAATGATATTTGTCATTGATCAGCTTTAATTTTTCAGATACTTCAACAAATTTGCCGTTGATTATATATTTTTGACCAGCACTACCTGACACGCTCTCCAAAACTACTTTAATACTACAAGTTTTTGCACAGTTAACGTCTTTTGCATTGGTTTTAAATTCAATAACTTGTTCATCAATGTCATTAGTTATTTCTTGTAAATCAATATCGCTTGCAAATAAATCTGGTGACGGACATTGTCGATTATTGCCGGCTATTCCTCTTTCTGCTTGAATCAGTTCGTTTTCATCAATATCAAAGTCATCATCAGGAAAGTCTATTAATTGCATGTTGTTTGCTACGTTATGAACAGGAATTATCGTAGTTGGGTTTCCTTCAACTTTGTTTAAATTTAACTGATCGATATTTTGTGTATCTAAAAATCAAACATTTGTAAAATTGATGTCATATATAATTACTTAAATGAATGGGGCTACAAATAATTATTTATATGACAAATCACTTGTGAATCACGCAAAATTTACTTCTGTAAAATAGGAATATTTATATATAATGACCCAATGCAGAATACAATATTGGGCAAATGTTGATAATTCTAGCCCGATGGTGGAGACTATTTCTTATTATTAAATTTGCATGATTAGCATAATGTAAGTATTACTTACACGTATTTTCATCATTATTTTTTTCCGCATTCAACACATTATCGCTAATAACCGTAGGTCTAGGATTCAACGGCAAATTCAGCGCTTTTGCCAAAACATTTTCAGCAGCATTTTCGACAAGCAAATCATCAACCTCGCCACCTAAAACTTTAACGTGATTACTTTCTAACATTATCCTACCTCTACGCACCGTCACTGGTCCTGTAAGTTTAATTTTTAGTCCGGGTGTTAAATTTAAATTCAAACACGGTACAGGCTTGAATTCCATAGCCTCAACTTCCTGTACGCCATCCGTCAACGTAAGTTGCAAGACTCTTTTACCAAATTCATTGTTATCAAATGGATCAATATTTTTCATTTTATTTCTAATTTGTTGTAACTGCCACAATTTTGGTTTGGAAATATCGATAATTTGCATAATCTGTAGACAGTATGAACCGTTTAGTGTGTATTTTGTCTCCTGTGATAGGTTTGGAGGTAATACGGCGATATCTAATGAACGTAAGTCTTGTATTAACCATTGTTGGTACACTTTTTCTTCCAAATGTTTTGTGGTGTAGTTTGGAGGTAAATCATCCTCTTGTTTACACCAAGATAAAAAACTATCAATAAATTCGATTGAAAGGATTATGTGTCGAGATTTAAACACATTTTTCAGCAATAATGCTTCTGACGACATGTCGTTTCAATATACCTTGAAAACAGATTAGGTGAATAGATTTTTAGTTATAATATAAGATATAAGCATTGTTTTTATAAGACAATGATAAAGATATAAGCAAAGAGCAACCAAAATAAAATAATATAAAATTTAAATTTTCAAAAAAGGTTATGTCAGTGACAGTGACACATTACACTCTGCTCTTCTTCGATTTATTATAGCCTTAACTGCACACACATTGTTGGAAGCTGGTTCTGTTCTTTTTATTGAGACAAGAAAATTAAAAAATTACTATCTCTTATGTGAGTGGTAAAGGGTGTAAATTACCAAAGGAAATATTCAAATATATATTTAATACATATTAATATTATATTATTACCTATCGTATTTTTTTTTTAATTTAAACGGGAAGACATGGTATTTAATAATCTGTGGTTCTAGTGTCAAAAGTAATTTTTCCTAAATGACAGACGAGAAACTAAATAAATCCAATTGTCATTCAATCAGCAGTTTTCATATTATGGTTGATACAATGGCTGCTAGCAGTGGTGGTATAGATTGGTCTATTGTTTTAAAACCTTTTTTATCTGCAAATTATGAATCTTCAAATAATACGGAGCTCATCGACTTATGTTCCACAATAGTCAGAAGGTAATTTAAAGCATGAAACTCTCAAATTTTAAATGCAAAGTCTAAATCAATTGCTGATACTTAGTACGCATTACAAGAGTGACAGACAAAATCTATTTTCAAACATTACAATTTTTTTCACACTATTAAAATGTATTTTTTGTTTGTTTCAGTGAATCGGAAATATGGAGACACAAAGATAGTCACAAAAATTTCTACAATACATTTGCTGTATTGGCATCTGATTACATTAGTAGTAGAACGGCCAATTGTAAGTTTTCCTTGAAAAAAAAATAGTTGTATTATGTAGATAAAACTATTATTATTTTTAACTTTAACCCTATAATAGCAAGGATTGCTTATCAAAACATTCAGATTTTATTAGCATTCTTATTCAAAGTATGAATAGTGTGCAACGTTGCCATTAGTTCCCACATTCTCAAAGTAACTGCAAATAGTAATTTTAAAATCTATTAATTATCTATAAGTTATTCATATATATAATTTTTTTTCAGTAAGTAACAGCGAACTAGAAACAGTCAGTGCTGCATGTAGATTTCTTTTAAAGTACTTATTAAGTGCTTTGCAAAATGCTAGTAGCGAGTCACATCCTGATAGTGCAATTATTGAACGATATTTAAACGCCATACGAGTCCTATGTATTGGAACTGGGCTTTTATCTACGACAGAGGTGTCCAGTTTAGTGGATACCATGAAGGGAGAGAATTTACCGGAAACTGCAGATGCATCTCCTGCCGGTACGTTGATATTACTATTAGTTACATTTGTTGACATCCCTTCATTAATATTTCTTGTAATCAAATTAAGTATAGGAAGACGAAACATGTTTTCGTCAATATTTTTGTCCGGAAATTGATTACACCTCAGCTCATATATATTTGTTTTATTATTTGGTGTGCAGCAAATGAAAAAGAAACAACCCCTACCAAACAGGGTACATCTAAAACTCGGACAGATCTTTCGGCAGCTATATTTGAACAATTGACATTACCAATTAGAGATGGGACTGCAGTGTTTCATGTTGATCATAACACCAGCGGTGAGACCACCACCAATGAGAATGTTAATGAAAATGATCCCAGTTCCGAAATTAACGTAAGTCGTGTTTAATTTCGTTCGACTCAATTCATATTACTATAATTGAATGTGTGTTTTCGTGGACATCGTGTATAATATTCTAGTTGTATCAACATGTTTCAGCGATTATTCCTTAAAGCCAATACAGAGAGTTTGCAATCCCTTCGAGCTGGTGATACTCTTTTAGATTTGTGCTTGAATCTGCCATCGATTAAGGTGTCAAAAAATAAAGTGGATGAAGCATTAGCTGGACGTCCATACAATATACCGACAAGCCATTCCGAAGCGACCGCACTTAGAAATTTGTAAGTGTTTTTATCTTTTAAGATATTTGGTTTAATTTCATTTTCTCAAACTCCACTCTGAAAATCACAGTGATGATCTGATGATGCCGAGATTGTGACTGAAATTTTGTGTAATTGCTAAAAAATAATTTTTTTAATATAGATTAACAACAAATTTGTCAGAAGTAAAACTGGCTATATCAGCGATCAGTCTACCAGTTTTGGAACCATTATCTTCCACAAAATTGGATAAACTGTGTAATCTTGCTATGGCAGTTTTACATTGCGCTACTGAACATACAGTAGCAAATGCGTTTCTTACAGCAAATATTTCACAGGCTACAAAAGGTAATTAAGTTAAATTTATAATTTTTTCTCAACATAAAATATGTAAAACATCAAAAATGTATATTATAATTATTTTGCATTAATAACACATTTAAGTAATATGATGTCGATAAGACCTAGTGTAGGTAATGTCCTTTTATCAATTCCGGTGATTTCCCGCTAGCCTTCATTTCTTCCCGACTCACCATTTGTACCTAGAGCAAACTCGAAGACGTCCATCTATCTTAGGAGCCCTAAATCGTCATGAGTATCAATTGCTCGTTATATGAGATTTGTGATATTACTGAAATCGTTTTTTAGGGTCAAATCATCAAAGTCCAGGATTAAAAGAGGATGATTTGGATACAAACGTAATTGCTTTGGTTGAAGAGGCATTACACATGTACAATTATATTGGAAATACCATAAAGACTTCGTCACGAGCGGGGGGATACGTAAGTTAGAGATTAGGTGATCTTCCTGCTTGGACATTGCTTAAATTGTGTTTAATTGTATTTAGGTTTACCAGAATTACATGTTGGCTGGAGCTTGGGTGTTGATTTCCGGGCTTCAAACGCATTTGGCAGCCTGTACGTCAATCGAGAAAACAGGTTCGTCAGTGCCACACCAAAGAGATGATAAACCACGAGCACCCACCAGTGCTGGTAGTGGTAAAAATCGTGAGATCTCATCAGCACGATCTGGTCAACAAAAGTTCCTTCAGGGCTTCGGAGTCTTATTCGTAGCTTTAGCATCACGGGCGCTTACATTATTATCCGATTTATTTGACGATTTGTCGCTAGATGTATGTGGTGGCGCCGCAAGTAATATTGTACAGGTAAAATTATTATTTTCTAGTTATAAAAATGGGTTTTAATTTCTCTGTGTTTAGGTGGAACCAGCTCCTCTAGCTATCATGGGTCAGTTTGGTGCTCTACATCGAGTGGCTAGATTATTGGGGGCGGCTCCACTAAACCATTTATTGTTTTATTTGGCAATAGTCAGTTATAGGAAGGCTTGTTCGCTTCATCCACCAGAAGGTGATAATTTTAGTCAGTCGGATTCAGCCACATATTACGAAGATATGATTATGTGCAGCGATGAAGGATCTACAGATGAAGGTAATTATTCTAAAGCGTTTTAGAATAGGGTATCAACATTGACATTGTATGCCTTCATATCTCGGTCGAGTGTTGGTCTTTGATTTGGCATTATGTCAGATATTCTCCTAGTGAATTTCTTACTTTTAGATGATGACAGTGAGCCCATATTGGGCCAGTGGTTCGAAGAGACGCTAGCACCACCGGAAACTGTCGATACGAAACCTAGTCAAGAGTCTGACGATAACCCAACCGATACGAAACCTGTGCGATGTAGTGATCGGACAGAGCGATCGATTGTGCCGGAAAAGGGGGATGCCCACGGTTATATTTCGTTGGCTACCAATGTGTTTGTGTTTCTAAATAAACATTTTTTGTGTACAAAAAGTGCTTTAGTGCGGCGGTACGTTTCAAATGGTTTGACTGAGCAGCAAATGGTGATTTTGGCGGTTATCATACGGGATTTGGATAGGGAGAGTGCTAGATCTGATGGAGGTTAGTGTAAAAAATTTCCTTGTGGTTTGCAATAAAATATCTATCGCGGTTATTACCTTTGTGTTTCAGGGTCAACATTGCCCTTAGGACAATTATACAATGAATTCTCCTCGGCACTGTCCAAGTTTACGCATAATCTTATAACCAGTAACAGCCTGAGTTCATTACAAGCATCATTATTGAATTATTTGGGTGTTTCCCCGTGGTATGCGGATGTACCGCTTGAGTGGCCACTACATGTTTATCCCAGGACTCTAGCAGTTTTAGCTCAGGTAAATCATCCCCGGTGTATTATAAAATTCAATCTTATATTGTTGTGTTTGTTTAGGTGTTGTTATTGCGGCCACAAAATGAAAAAGAAGCTTCAGTAATTAGTATTTGGCATCGTCTAGTGAATACACTTATAGAAAACGTAATGAATGCTCCACAAAATTCTGACGGTGATTTTGAAGGTAAGTTGTCAATATTACACCGCAGGTGATTCTCTAAAGAAAATATTTAAAATAAACACAATATTTTATTAACCTGAAATTAGGACCACCTCATAAATACATGACGTCTGTATACTAGGAGGCGTGAGCGTTCTGTTCAGTTGTGAACTTTGTAAATGTTAACGGGACGTAATTTTCTTTTCAGATTTAAATGTGGAGCATGCGCAAGTACTGCTTTACCTATTCAACTCATTGACTCTACTCCAAAAGAAATCCGTCCTACTGCTGATGGCTGGTGGGGTACTGCGTTGTTCAGAAGTGGTTCGTGGACCACTGAAAGAGTCGCAAGTTCTAAACTTGTCACGATTACTCCTACTTTTCGATTACATCATGAAGCACCTGTATGACACACCTGTCATTTTACTAGAACAAATCAAAGCTAATCTATTCATGCCGATAGAGGTAGCGACGTCTAGCGATAGTGGTAAGGATAAAGAAACAAATGGAAATAAACATTATACATCGTGGCAGGATATTGAAGAGAATTATAGGAAGATATCAGCGGTAGATGAGTATGCAATGAAACCAAGATTTTATGTGTTGTCGAATTTAGAAGTGAATTTCGATGTGACAAAATTGGATGGATTTGCGTGTAACTTTATTATGGGAACACAAGAGAAGTTATCACGATATCCATTATTGCTTGATGCTTTAATTGAAATATTGAATATCACCAACGGTGTAACAGTTGCTAAAATGAGCTTTTTGGGGCAGTGTGCTGTGCAATATTGCTTCACGATATGTTGGAGGTAAGTTACTATAAGCTGGCGTTATTTCTTTAAACTTTTCAACCTTTAAAAAAACGATAGGGATTGAACATTTGAGAAAACTGATTTTGACGCGATTTATAATCGGTTTGAACCTTGTTTTCGTTTCTAGACTGTTACAGCTACTGCCACCTTCAGTGGCCTACATGGAACGTTTAGCGACTGGCGAGACAATAACACCAGGACCGTTGCTGTTACATTCATTGATATGGGGACCAAGATCATCGCATAAGAATTTCAACAAATGGTTGAAGGATTGTCTAGTCAAACAGGGCATGTACAATCAACATTCAGAAAAATTATTGAAAAGCGTTTCTGATACGGTAAATGATATTAAATATTGCGCCAGTAATGCCAAGAATTGCATCATTGCACTAACTCCAGATATTAATAAAGGTAACAACATAGTTTAAAATTAGGCCTAACAATTAAATCACTATATTTTCCAGGATATTTGTCTAAAGAAGAACTCCCCCCATTATGGCATTTGTACCTACTAGATGCTATGGTAGCCAGACTACAACTAGCGCTAGAAGATCCCGCAAAATCTGGAACCGATAGTAACAGTACAACACCAAATACAGCAGCATCACCGGTGGCACAATCGAAAGGCACGTACGAACAGGACCTTTTACCACATGTACTGAAACTGACACAAGCCATCTTGCATTGTACTCGATGTTCCTTGTTCCATACTGTTATAGATCAGTATGAGGGTAACGGTAGTCAAAATATTCGCAGTTTTGAGAATTTAATTGATGTGCTTGCGATTGCTTCGAAACGTAATAATTTAACATCAGCTTTGGCTGCGGAAATTGTGAGTTTACTGCCAAATACTGTTAGTTCGGTGTTAAAGCAGTGGCACAAGTCATTGTTGGATGAAGGGGCATCGAAATCATCGCAGGTAAGCTTTAAACACGTAAAATTATTAATTGCTGATCATAGGTCGGCACGCTTTCATTGTTGTCTGTTTCTCCTACTGCTTAGTCTTACAGTATGACATAAAAAGTAATAGGTTATTATATCCTTCTCTACTCATTCTTCTTGGAGTCTTAAAATACACCATTGCGGAGCTGTACGAACTTGACGTGATCCGATTTTAGGGTGGAAGGAATCTTAAGGTTGGAATGTATGCATGGCAGTGTGGTACTGGACGTTAGTGATGTACGGTCCGAATATTACCATCAGAATTTCCGGTTATATTACGTAATATTACCTCTACCATCCGGTAACGTTACATTGTTACTGTAATATTTCCGAAAAATTTCGTTAATTTTCGGGGTAATATTCCCGGTAATATTCGCTTCAATATTACGTTAAAGTTGGTACCTAACTTGTTTCAACATGCTGCAACACGTCTAGTGATAGCTGTTGCTTAGCTCTTACGCCATCGCTATAATATGTGAAGCTCGTTTACATACGAACTAATCGGAAATTCTTGCACAATAACCGTGCCGAAATCAACAGTTACAAATACTTTTAATGAAACTGAATCTGATTTATCCGAGGATTTGTCTGCGGATGAGGGTTTAGCAAATAATGACTAAATATTTATTTTTACCGACTGAAAACTATTTTTATCATATGTACCTATTCTTTGGCCTATCTAAGAATTGTGTGATTAAGTTTTAACGATTTTTTTCAGTTTGTGATATGTTGTGATAAAAACACAAGTTACCTTTTTTAATTATTAATCAAGAGTTAATATTTATTTATAAATTTTGTTTTCATATAATCTGTATGTTTACTACTGCACATCAAAGTAATATATTATGTTATTTCTAATAAACAACCTGCATACTTAACTTATTTTTTTTTATTATAAAATTTGTGTTAGGCATAAAACTATATAGTTTCAGATTTCAGTTTATTTTGTGTTTTATTGACCTTTTAGAGCCATATAATTAAGGCAATTATTGTTTAATTTGTTAAAGCTTCTTTGCATATTGTAAAACCAGCTTTTTCTAAGTTGTTCAGCAATATTACCTAAAATTACGTAATATTACGTAATATTTCCAATGTTCTTACCAAAAAATAAATTACCGGTAATTTTGCATCACTATGGACGTAGCCTGGAGCGTTTGTTTTAGCGATAAAAATAGCGGGACAAATGAGCTCCTTGATACTAGGCTCAATACGTAGGTGGGAGGCCGCTAACCGGAACCCCAGCATAAAGGAGGCGTAGAAGTCAGCAAATCTTTTAACCTTGTCTTCTATAACTCCATTGAAGACATGGGTTGGTCGAGGTTGCTGACCTTATTCTTTTTAATTTCTAGCAGGTTAAGATCAGAGCCGAAGGGTTTTATTATTGTCTGGCAGGATAGCGTATCTAACACCTAAGCATACCGTCTTCACACATTTATCCCATTTGTTATCGACTTGCCCGACATATAGTTATATTGATGAAACCATAATCGTAACCAGGAGAGGGGTTAGGGATTATATTAAATTAAATTGATCTTGGATAACTGATTCATATTTTTTTTTTAATTTTAATAAAACAATTTGATTGAATCATATAATTTCAGAATCTTTGGTTTCTTGTAATTTACAGACCTCAAGTGAGTCAACTTGTGAAAAATCCCTGATATGGAAAATAGTAGAATCGCATGTGTCAACAGTATCAAAAAGCCATCCATTCAGTCTAACACTGTCGCTGAAACGTCTTCTACAACGATTAATCAAGTTCATTTGCGATCATGCGCCATCTATCGAGAATACTGACACGAAAAATAAAGCAATTGAATTGTTGGTGTCGGTGACATTAGACTCAACGACGGAGTATTTGTATGACAGTGTTACAAAAACGTTAGACAAAATGATTGGAGATACAGAGACTGATGAACACCAGAAACGTGTTTATCTGCGCGTATTAGACCATACATATCGATTGATCTTGAAACATACTGAACATTATGACAGTACGATTTACGTTGATGCAAAAATACTCTTAAATTGTCTGAAATTTTATGAGAAAATTATTGAGAAATCCTCTGGTAGACAGGCACTGGAGACTTTCTTCACCGGCGATAGAGAATTGGTTAAAGTTTTGATGTCTGTGTCGAGCAGTTCGCACACAACTTCACGGTACTGTGCGAAAGTATTGCATTTTTTTAATAAATTATACGAAGCGGCTGACAAAAGTTCCACAGATCCTAGCCTGAATTATTTGTGCTCCAGCATGATGAAATTGGTCGATATGGGTGTTGTCAAGATGCAGAAGTGTTTGGAACATATTGTTTTGGTTGGTACACATGATGAAGGTAACGAGGATGAGCCTGAGCAGAAAGTTGAGACTGCCAGTACGAACGGTGAGTGTATATACTTTTTTATTATTACGAGGGACAAGCTGATTGTATTTAGAATAGGAGTAGTAAATCTTTATAATCATTTTAAATATTGTAGAGGATCAATCGACAAACGAAAGAAAAGTATATATAATAAAACCAGCGGTAACAACGCAACAACTGGAGAACTCTAAGGAGAGCATGAAATTGATACGAGCTTTAACAAACTACATTGTTAAACCGACTAGTACTGTGTCAGAAGATATGGCGATGACGTTTCTGAATGCACTAATACCGATTGGAGACATCATTGTGACATCGCGTAATGGAGAAGGATTTTCCGATTTGATGCCTACCATGATTATGCTTGCCGATATAGGTCATGGACAGGGTAAGAACGTTGACGTTATTTAAGACCAATTTTCTTTTTCTGGTACTTTTCCAGCTAATTAATGTAACACCACTTGTACAATCCTTGCTAATATGTTTTCTGTTTACAGGTCACACTTATCTATTCCCCGCAGTGTCCGAATGGATCGATGTTTGCTACAACCACGCCTCTATCAAAGAACTTGCGGACAAAATTACATCAAAGCCAGACTCATTGCGCGACAATCCTCGCCTTGAGGCAGCTGCATGTATTCTTAACTACATCAACGATGTCATTTACGCTGTAACGTCAAGTCAAACATCTTCAGCACCATGCAGCTTTACTCGGGCAATGAGTCCACCATGGGAAAGCGAAACATTGTTCGACCTCGACGCTAGTGCAGAATACTGGCAAGACGATGACATTGGCGATGAAGATTCTGGAGAGGACTCTGACGAGGATTCGTTGTGCAATAAATTGTGCACGTTCACCATTACACAGAAGGAGTTTATGAACCAACATTGGTACCATTGTCATACTTGTCGTATGCTAGACAGTGTTGGGGTGTGTAGTGTATGCGCAAAAGTATGTCATAAAGGACATGATTTGAGTTATGCGAAGTATGGGAATTTTTTTTGTGATTGTGGTGCAAAAGAGGATGGATCATGCCAGGCGCTAGTAAAACGTACCGCGCATACAGAAAATGCTTCCGTTATTACACAAAGTGAACATACTAACGCAATGTTGCCAAGCTCATTGCGCAGACGTCCAAGTTCACCTGTTACCGTTCTACAATCTCATAATAATGTCATGTGGTGTAACAAAGAAAAACGCAGTACAACTAATACTTTCGTCAGAAGTATTGACGACAGTAGCAGGGAGTTTCTAACGTATTATTTATGCACTAGCAAAGTTACTAATGCTCTTATAGATTTCCTTAACATACTTTTGCCATCCGTGAAGGTAACATGCCATCAAAATAGTTCTGTCGGTTGTCAAAAACGTGCGGTGAAAGCTCTAGAAGAGTTGTATACGTCAGAAAAAGAGTTTGTGAATACTGACACGTTGATGATGCCTACCTTGGGTTCGCAAGAGGGCGCTTTCGAAAATGTCCGCATGTCCTATACTGGAGAACAGGGACAGACTATTAGGCAACTTCTGTCTGCGCATATAGTGCGACGTGTAGCAATGTGTTGTATGACGGCCACGCAGGGTAAGTTAATGTTAATTATAATATATCCATACAACAACTTTATTGAACTGTCTCTGTTTTTAGGTAAACGTCAGCATTTAGCCGTATCTCATGAAAAGGGCAAGATCACAGTGCTTCAACTCAGCGCGCTACTAAAACAAGCTGATTCCTCTACCAGAAAATTGACTCTAACCCGATTGGGCTCAGCTCCAATCCCGTTCACAGTACTATCGATGACTAGTAATATATGTAACGAAGATTTTCTAGCTGTGTGTGGTTTGAAAGACTGTCATGTGCTGACATTCAATGGTAATGGACAAGTCACCGATCACATAGTCTTACATCCACAGTTGGAAACTAGTAATTTCATTATTAAAGCGGTGTGGTTGCCCGGATCCCAAACGAAACTTGCTTTAATCACTGCTGATTTTGTGAAGATCTACGACTTGGGTGAGGATGTTTTATGTCCGGAGTATCATTTCCTATTGCCCAGCGGAAAAATACGTGATTGTACATTTATGTATGAAGAGTCTAGGGATGTTTATTACATCCTTTTGATGTCGTCACCAGGACATATTTATACGGAAATATTAAATCAGGATAGTTCCACGAAATTTGGAAGTTTCTATGTGACAAACACTATTGCTGTACATAAACTGGATGTTCGTGATGTTAATGGTCAAATTGGTGGCGGTGGAGTGTCGATTTACTATTCTCACACATTGATGTTATTGTTCTTTAGTTATTCGCAGGTAAGATATCATCATTTTAATTCTATGGCCAAAGATTAATCTACACAATAGATAGTCAGCGTATATGGGAAAGAAAACAAAAATTGAAACTGTCTCGACACGAGCTACATCTATTAGAAAAACATGTAACCATGGAAATTATGGAAATTGTAGATGGTGTTATATGTATTGTGTTGAAATAAAATAATCATATGGGCAATGTTAGACAAGGACGAGTATACTTTCCCCTACGAGGTGGGAGTTTGTTTTTATATTATAGGTATCATATATGTACTACTGTGCAGCAGTGTTTTTTGTCGGTTAATATAAAATTATATGGTATACGTACACCTATCTACGCAAAGATTAATGTGTATGGACGAAAATAAAAGAAATTACTATAATAGTATAAATATACAGGGCTGGTTCATTAAATGTTTTAGACAATAATTTTAAATGACTAAAATAATATTATTTTAGTCATTTAATTTTAAATTTCGGATATAAGGATGCATCAAAAAGTTATATTTAAATTAACGAAATTTGGCGTTATAGATAGGACTTCCGCTTATTATCTGATTCAGTTTTAAGGATCAAACTCAAACAGCAGATTCAACTTGTTAACATTATGAAAAAATATGTAGTGCCGCCTTTATTGTAGTTCATCAAAACTACTTATAGTTGGACCAACGTTTTATTTTTCTTAATATTCAACAATTTTACACTTATAACAATTTAGATGGTAAATGTTTATATACAATGAATACATGATATTTACATCTTTTTCATCTATTAACTGATTATTTCTAATTATAAAGGTGACTGTATTTATATGGCAATGTACGTGCTAGGTCTAGGTCAGCGTCAAGTGTGGCGCCTTGAATTATATTATTATAAATACACCTGTTAATGGTTTTGTTTAATGTTTTGAATTATGTTATTATAATACGATTGTTTTGTTATGTGTTTTTGGATTCTATTATCATAACACAATTGTAGATTTGTTATGCTATGTTTGTTTATGTAAGACTAATATTACTTATTTTAATAGGGTGAAATCTTGGTTAATACAGGGTGCAAACCGAGTGCACCACATCTCCTCCTTTTGGGAGAATGAACTTCATTGTGGCCAGCAGTGAAGGTCATTATCTGGTAATGCTTTATTATATACACCTAGAGTAAAATAAACTAAAAATAACTAAATGGATATATACAAAAACTTATACTAATAATGTTTATGGCTATATACACTGCACTCTGTTTTTGTGGATATTCACGTCTCTGTTTTTTGTGTCTTTAATAGTACAATTCACACTATTTTGCTCACTGTTCACTATCACATGTGGTCCTTTGTACCATGGGTCGAACTTCGTTCGATTTTCATTGCTTATCATGACTAAGTCTCCTTGTTGCACATCGATTCCTGTTGCTTTCCGATCGTATACCATTTTTCGCTTCTCTTTCTCCCTTTGTATAACTTCTTTGACGCGATTATGCGCTTCTTGAAGCCGATATCGAACTTCTTGGTAGTAGGCCTCTATGTTATAGACCGGATCTATCGTTGAGTTGGTGAGGATGTCTGGAATTTCTGTTCTTCTACCAAATACCAACTCGAATGGGGTGTAGTTATGGTAAGAGCTCGGCGTTGTGTTGTAGCAAAAGTTGTAGTATGTTGTCCATTCGTCCCAATCTGTCTTAGCTTCATTTATGTACATCCGGATGTATTCGTTTAGTACTTTATGGTTCCTCTCGCATCCTCCCATTGATTGGCTGTGATATGCTGTTGAGAATTGATGGTCTATATTCAGCAGCTTAGTTATTTCTGCTAAAATTTCATTCTTATATTCGGTTCCCAGATCTGTTCTGATCTGTTTCATTGGACCGTATACGAGAATGAATTTGTTTACGATTGCTCTAGCGATTGTTCTGGCTTCCTTGTTTGGGATGGGTATGTTGACGATGTACTTGGTTAGGTCACATTGCATAGTGACTGCGTAAGCATTTCCTCTTGGTGTTGTCATAAATGGGCCGATTGTATCTATACATACAACTTCCATTGCTCTTTGTGGTGTAGGCGTTATTACCATAGGTTCCTGATGACCTGGTTTCCGTTTATTTAATTGGCATTTTTGGCATTGGTTGATATACTTGGCTACTTCCTTTGACATTCCTTTCCATCTATACAGCGTGCGAAGTTTCTTGAGAAGTCGCTTTTGTCCGCAGTGTCCTCCTGATAACGGATTATCGTGATATTTTTCTATGAGTTTTAGCTTAGTTACCTTGTCTTTAATATTTTCGGGTTCCTTATATAACCGTATACTTTCCAATTTTAAGTATTTTTCTGCTGCTTCTTTTACTTCATTTATTGTATACAATTTAAATATATCATCATTCAATTTCATTTTTATGTGCAAAACATTATGATCGTCAGCTAACTCCTGGAGCTTAGACAAAATATTCTCTAGTGAATATTTGCCGTTAACGAAATGTATGCTTGTTTCAGCGCTGAATTGTCCTCTTTTCCCCATAAACATCCGAAGATAGTTGGGCATAATTTCAAAACGGACTACGGGCAGCTTAATTATGCTAATATTATCCATGGTTTCGTATACTTTTGGTAACTTTGCTTTTGTTTCCGTCTTTTCTTCTTGGGTCGGTTTCTCCTTTGTACTTCTAGTCATGGAACGGGTGATCGCTAATATTGTGGCAGATCCCTTGGTTATGTCTTTGAGATCGTTAATGGAAATTCTTGACAGGGCGTCTGCTCCTACGTTGTCCTTTCCTTTTATGTATTGTACCTCGAAGTCGTATTCTTCCAAGTCGAGTCGCATTCGTGTAAGTTTTGACGATGGGTTCTTCATTGAGAATAGATACACGAGTGGTTTGTGGTCTGATTTGACGATGAACTTGTTTCCGTAGAGATAGGGTCGGAAGTGTTTGATTGCCCAGTGGATTGCTGTTAGTTCTTGTTCTATGGTGGATTTGTTGGATTCTCCTTTCGTGAATGTCTTGGAGGCGTAAGCGATTGGTAGATCTTGTCCTTCGAACTGTTGTGACAGTATTGCTCCGCATGCTTGCTTTGATGCGTCTGTCGTAATTACGAATTGCTTACTAAAATCAGGGTATTGCAATATTTGGGGTTGCAATAGAGCTATTTTTAGCTTCTCAAACGAGGTCTGGCACTCCTTAGTCCATGTGAATGTAGAATTCTTTCTCGTAAGCTTGTTGAGTGGATGGCACATTTCAGCAAAATGCGGTATGAATCTTCTGTAGTAGTTGCAAAAGGCGACGAATCGTTTAACTGCTTCTGCATCCGCTGGTACAGGATATTTGTTTATCGCGTCGAATTTTGATTCGTCAGGTAGTATTCCTTTATCTGTGATTTTGTGTCCTAGATAAGTAACTTCACTTTGAAAAAACTTACATTTTTGTGGATTCAGTTTGAGGTTGTACTTTCTACAAGTTTTGAAAACGCTTTTGAGGTTTTGTAGATGATGTTGTATGGAACAGCCGGTTACGATTAGATCGTCCATGTATAAGAATGCCTTTTCAGGTGTTATTCCAGCGAAAGCCATGCACATCATTCTTTGAAAGCTGTTGGGGCTTATCTTCAGTCCAAATGGAAGTCTGTTGAATCTGTATGAGCCATATGCTGTGCTGAACGTAGTGATATCTCTTGAGTTTTCGTTCAGAGGTATCTGATGAAAACCGGATTTCAAATCAAGCACTGAGAAGAATTTTGCTCTTCCCAGTTGATCCAATATGTCGTCTATGCGGGGTAATGGAAATTTGTCAGCTACTAACTTCTTGTTAAGCTGTCTGTAATCAACCACTAATCTCCATTTTTTGTCTCCATTCGTCGATTTTTTGGGTACCAATAGTATTGGACTGTTGTACTCTGCGGTTGAGGGCTCAATTATGTTATCTTCCATCATTCTTGTGATTTGCTTATTTATTTCGGCTAGTTGAGTGTGCGGCGTTCGGTAGTTTTTTATATATACTGGCGACGAATCTGTCAATTTAATTGACTGTTTGTAGAAATTATTTGTAGTCAGCCTGTCTGTTGAAAGTCCGAAAATATCTGAAAATTCTTTACATAACTTCACTATATCATTTCGTGCAAAATTTGGAATATCGGCGTTTAGTTCTTTTAATAGTTGATCGTTCCTAGTATCTGTCGAGTTGTTTATGTTGTATACCGTATAGTTGCTTAACCTTGTTGTTGTGATGTCAGCGATTTTTATTGTTGCATATGTGAATGTTGTGTTTATTAATCTAATTACTGGACTTGACCGTGATATAATTGAACTCGCTATAAAAACACCATCAGCAATTTCTTTATTGTCGACCAGGACATCTTCTTTTAATTGTTCGAATTCTTTTATTTTTCTTAGAATTTCGCATCTAGGTGGTATTATCAGTTGGTCGTTGCGTGGGCCATTTAGTATGCGTGTGGTTGTTCTGCCATCAATTGACATCGTCCAAGTTGCATAGTCTAGATTGCAATTGTATTTGGTAATGAAATCCCTTCCAAGTATTCCATCTGATGGTATTGGAAATTTGTCGTCAACCACGTGGAAGGTATGCCGAAAATTGCAGCCATTGAGATAGATTATCATATTTATCGTACCATATGTTCTTGATAAACTATCGGTGACTCCTTTTATGTCGCTTGCGTATTTTTCGTTTAGTTTCAGGTGTCTATGTATCTTTGTCAATTTTATAAGTGATATATCCGCTCCCGTATCAACAATTAGCGTTGTATCTTCTCTTTTTGTTATGTCTGACTGGATGATGATGAAGTTCGAGAGCGATAGGTCCATATTAAAAATATTTACTGGCTTACCCCCGTTGGACCTCGTTGGGGGCCTTGATCGTTTCCCGCTTCTTCTTCTTGTGTATAGTGTCTTACAACGTGGTAGTTTTGTTGAGGTCTTCGTCTGTTGTTTCCTCTGGAATGTCTTGAGTACATCTGTCGTTGTTGGTTGTTGCCATATGTTGATGAGTGTCTCTGGGGTTGATATTGCTGGCGGTGATGTTCGCGTGTGTGTTGTCCACCTCTGTTATATGTGCTGTAGCCTCTTCTTCTTGAATTGTATCGGTTCGTATATAGAACTGTGTTGGGTTGAGTTGCTCCTGTATCCACCTCTATAAACTTTGACAATGCTTCGTGGCAGCTTGTAAAATTTCCAGCTTCCATTATCAGTCTCGTTCTGTCACTTCTGGCGTTGGACTTGAGCGTTTTGACCATGGTGTTGGTCGTGTATCGTTCCGCGACTGCGATTGGAACTCCTTCGTTAATGTAAGCTTTTCTTAGTAGACTTGTTAAGTTTTCCAATTCCGTAGCAAATTGTGCTGTGTCCTTATGATTTTGGCGTAGCGAAGCCATTTTTCCAGCTACTAACTCTGATTTATCATGGATAGTATTATTTTTTATTTTGTCAATTATATCCTGTAGACTATCTGTTGGGAGAACATTGTCTCTTGCTTTTCCAACGAGTTTTGTCTTGACGTATGTTATGGCGTGATTTTCATGTCCTTCAGCGTTATCTTGTAACAGTTGCAATGCGTCCAAGAATGATTGAAGTTTCTCCGCGGCTCCATTGTATTCGTTCGGCAGTATTTGGTGCGCGAAGTTGAAGAATTCGACCGTTGTCATAGCCATTTTTGCTGGTACTTCAATTTCTTCGTCCTCTTGTATGTTTTGTGGATTGATTGGTTCGAAATAGCTTGTGGGAATTATATACGGTACCTTTAGTGCTTGGTATGCGCGTAGGGTTTTGTCTCTAGCGATGTCGAAAATATTTTTCGTGAAAATACGTTGGTTTTCATTTAACTCAGGGTAATATACTTTAATTATTCTGACTATATTATTATACAATTTTAGTAAATTATCTCTTACTTCGTCATGAATCGCTGTTGATTTGGGTATTTCTGTTTTTAAAACACGTTTTGCCTCTTTGATTACTGCTTCCTTAAGGTATACTAATTGCGCTGCTACTTCTTCCCAGTTTTGAGTCATCTACACGTGCTCGTTTTGACTTTTAGTTACTATGTTTCTGCAAATGTCCTTTTTCAATCCTCTTCTGTATGCTTTAGCGTATCTTTCAATCGCCATTAATATAATTACTACCGTGATGATATACAATAAAATTTTTACGTCCAAAGGGGCTTGAATGGTTTGTTCGTCGAGGATCAAATTAGCGTTGACTACTCCCGTATCGGTGACGTCTGAGTGCTTCGAGTTCGTCGTTCCCATATTAGTATATAAAATTTGACTCACTCTTAAGTTTCTCTATCTGGGACTGCTTTACAGAATCAAATTCGTTGGGCAGGATCGCCATGTAGTGCCGCCTTTATTGTAGTTCATCAAAACTACTTATAGTTGGACCAACGTTTTATTTTTCTTAATATTCAACAATTTTACACTTATAACAATTTAGATGGTAAATGTTTATATACAATGAATACATGATATTTACATCTTTTTCATCTATTAACTGATTATTTCTAATTATAAAGGTGACTGTATTTATATGGCAATGTACGTGCTAGGTCTAGGTCAGCGTCAAGTGTGGCGCCTTGAATTATATTATTATAAATACACCTGTTAATGGTTTTGTTTAATGTTTTGAATTATGTTATTATAATACGATTGTTTTGTTATGTGTTTTTGGATTCTATTATCATAACACAATTGTAGATTTGTTATGCTATGTTTGTTTATGTAAGACTAATATTACTTATTTTAATAGGGTGAAATCTTGGTTAATACAGGGTGCAAACCGAGTGCACCACAAATAAATCTCAGACTCATACAGGCGTGAAATGCTACCCTAACTTTTTTATGCACATTTTTTGCGTGTGTTTCAATTCGGAGATGTAAAATCTAACAAATTATATACGTAATAAATGTATCCTTCTGTGATATTGATAGAAAGTCATCGTTATCGCGTATTATCGATTTTAAGAAATGTTAATATTAAAAAGGCTGTGCTTTTTACAAGTTGCTGAAGTAAATAAGGTTTGAAATTTCCAGCATGACAATAATTATTTAAAAAAATACGGTTTCGAAATGCAGGATGTAAAAAATTAGAATTTTTAATCTGTTTTTAATGAAAATTTAAATCTATTGAGAAACATGGTTCAGGGTTTTTGTGAAATGTATTTTACTCCAAAGATTCTACTCATCGATTATAACCGAATTAATTTACTCAAAAATATCTATACTAGTAAAATAACACAATTATCACAATTAGGTTCAAATTCTGCAACGCCGAATTGAAAAAAAACTTACAGTCTCCCTAATATTGGTTTTTGTGCAATGATCATAAAACTTTAAAAAAATAACGATTTATGTAGATTGTATTGTTAACACGTTTCGTAAAAAGCTTTAAAAACCCACCAACAGGGTGTTAAAAGTATCACGACAATAACTTTTTTCATGTTTTAACAAGTACAATCGTCTGCTTCAGATTGATCCTTAAAAACTGAATAACAGTTTCTCTATATAAAAAAATAAAACTCGTAAATATCATCCCCAAACATTTAATTTGAATACAATTACATAACACCATATTTGAAAGTAAATAAAAAAAAACAGCATTACCTAGTTTAACAGATTTGCAAATTGCAAATCAAAGTATCTATGTATACAGGGTGTTGCATAAGTACTTGTACAAACTTTAAAGGGTGATTCTTTGACTAATTTTAAGATACAAATTTCATATGTACATTCAAAGTTCAAAAATAATATTATATTTAGGATTATATGCTTGTTCAATAGCATCGCAATTTGGTGCAATTCGGGATACAGGTGTATTGATGACACCAGAGCTGTCAAAAGAACTAATAAAAAATACGAAAAATAACAAAATACAAATATCATTCAAAAGACAACAATGCACATAATAGTCGGTACCAAGCCAAATAGGTAGTAGGTAAATATAGATTTATTTTGTTTCGAGCTTGGGCTTGGCACCGACTTATTGTAATCAAAACTACCCACCAAACGGATACATTTAATTTTACGCAGACATCTAGTGTGAGCAGGCAATATGCCCGGTGAGAGAAAGTTGATAGACGATGGCCGGACGAGAAGTAACAACTGATTATATCCTATTGCCAACACAAGTATTTTTTTTACTGGCACATTGGAAAAAAAAAATTAAAAAAATGTTTCGTTTACGCAACGTTGGGGATTAATGGGTTAAGTACTAAGTGTCAGTTATCAGTTATAATTTTTTATTTTCCAAGAAAGCGAAACGAGATATTTAAAACGGCATTGCGCCGCCCTCATGTATACCTCCGGGGGCGGCATCGAAAATCGCTACACGTCACAAACTTGTAAATGCTTAGAACTACCCCTATGTCAAATTTCTATTTTCTATCTTTTTTGTTTGATACCCAAAGCCCTATTCCTACCGAACTTATTATTTACCCGAAGAAACATTAAAAAGAAGTAAAATTTAAGTACCTAAACCTATAAAGTGGAACTTATACCTGAATTTATAACCCATTTTCTGCATCGATCTTCTTCTTTAGGAAATCGAAAGAAATGTACCTCTCGATTGTTTCTGTAACTGTTGTTACAATTTCGAAAAGCACATTGGTTACGACTTAATTTCGAATTGTTTCTTTCCATTTTCACAAAACACAAAAATTATTTAGTCACTAACTAGGAAGTTTCTCAAATAAAAAAAAAACACAACACAAAATAATATAATTAGTCTAAAATTAGAAAAACACAAAATAAGTTAAAAAATATTCACAAAAAAAATAACTACGCAGCCAAAGATTAAATTTAATTTAATATATTAGGTAATTCTCTTCAAAACAAAATCAGTAGGTATGAAAACAACCATAATATGTATACCTAATATAATATAGGTAGCACTGATAATTTTTTTATTATAGGTATTATAAGATCTACAACAATCTTGTTACATCTTTGCCACATTGTCTACGTGAAATATTTAAAATATATGTAATAAATTGAAAAAGTATCTAGTCAATTCTTAAGTGGAGTTATAATTTTGACAAAGAATAATGTACATTAATACCTACTTGATTTCGGTATTGGTATAAAAGTCTAATATCCACGAAATAAATTTAATATACCTAATAATCATTAATCCATGCCATACAACATGTTTCAAGACTAGACCAGTCCCATAAACAGTGGCGAGCAATAATTAAATCAAAAGCTTTTAGCTTTTAGATATTTAGATTTTTTTATATACATCAACAAATTATTACAATGGAGCCAGAAGTATGTTTCTATCTAAAAGCTTTTCATTTAATGATTGTTCGCCACTGATCATGGGACTGGTCTAGTCTTGAAACATGTATGACATGGATTAAATATTATTATATTAAATTTAATTCATAGAGATAAGGCTTTTATTTCAATACTGTACTTGTAATAAATCACCCTGTGTGTTTCTTTTACCGACGAATCGGCAACAGCACGACACACACCACATTCGCTTGTTTTTTTTTCTACCCTCCCTACGTATCCCCTCCAGATTAATACAGAATTTCATCAATCTCTCTCTCTGACAATACAGCATTGTCGGTGCATAACTGTTGCAAATGATGTAAATAATTGTTATACGTTGCGTTTTGTTTCTGATATTAATAAACTACAAAACGGTTTCTGGCTGTGACAATACTGCTCTATGCTTTACACGCTAGTCTACGCCACGTAGTGGCTGGCATACTTAGAGATGTTCTCATTTTAATGCATTGGGCTGACTATCTATTGTGTAGATTAATCTTTGCTATGGCAATAGAAGAAAAATAATCATGCGGGAATCTACATACGGTTTTTTTAAGATAAATAATAATCTAGTCTAGTTTACTGAGATCGTCAAATCACCTCTTTTAAGCCTAAATTTTTTTCATGTATTGATCCATAATTTTTATTTTATAGTGTTTGTTACGTATTGAGTTATGTGCAATAAAATTATGAAGCATTTGTCAACATTTTGCAATTTAATTAAACGTCTTTGCTTTGTATAATTGGTTGCAGGGCGAATGTTTCATTTCACCTATAATACCAAGAACACATTCATCTGTGTCCCTGGCGTATCCCATAACGTTGCCTCCGATAAATAACACTGGCACGAAAAGTAACAGTGCAAGAACTTCTCCACAGCCGTTATGTCAATGGACTGAGATACCAAATCATCCAGGTAATTTTGTATAAAGTAAATAAAACAAGCCTAAGCCAAATCAGTCTATAATTAATTCATTAGCCAACGATTAACAATTTTTTTTTTTTAATTAAGGCCTGATATGTTGTGTAATGCAATCCAGCAATCAACCGGTTGTCCTAATGTTGAAACCCGACCAAGTCATGATACAGGAGATAAAAGTAGTTCCGGCTAAAAGTAAAATAATGGATATGGTCGCAATACGACATAGTTCTGGAACTGAACTGAAGACCACATTGATTCTGTTGTGTGAAGATGGCAGCCTGAAGATGTTTATCGCCAATATGGATCAAACAGGTACATTCAGAAGCTAAATCTCAATAACATCGCAAAAATACATCAAATATTGTTTTGATCATTTTTCAGGGTTCTGGATGTCATCGAGTATCCAAGCGAACGTGGCAAGTGCCGCACTGAAACCGAAAAAGAAGAAAATTGTGAAATCTAATAAAATGTCAAGTTCAGTTACGTTCCCAGTGGATTTCTTTGAACATTGCGTGGCTATGAATGATGTTGAATTTGGTGGTAATGATTTACTGCAAATTTACAATGCGACTCAGTTAAAACATCGTTTGAACACAACAAATTTGTATGTGGCTTGTGATAAACCAGTTGGATTTCAACTTGAAGTTACAAATAACGATAGTAATATGGTAAGTGGGTTTAACCTAAATTGGTTAGGAAATGGTAATCAAATATTCTTGTAGGTTATGTGCGGCATAAGAGTATTGGTAGGGACTCAAGATCCCCAAAAAGCTCCATCGTATATCGAGGTATTTGGACGTGCCATTAATTTGAACGCGAATCGTAACAGATGGTATGACATTCCTTTGTTACGGGAGGAGAGTTTGTCAGCTGATAAAAAGTTGACGATTTTATTTGGACCTTCCAACGATCCAGAAACGGTGACTACTATCGACAGTGTTAAAATATATGGTAAACTTTTGTAAAACTAAAGTGTACTTATTACTCATTGTAAATACTATATATACTCTAGGTAAAACAAAAGATACCTTCGGTTGGCCTGAAGAGAGTGATGACGGTGGTACAAACAGTAATACGAATAATGCGGTGACAACGAATGTAGCGGCGAACGACACTGATCACCAGAATCGGAGCAGTGACACTCATTTATCGAAACTGGAAAGAGTTGTCGTGGGTAAGTTGTAACGGGTAAAACTCGTAATATTATAAATCTTAACTTTATTATTAATATTATTCAACGAAAGAAATTACAAATTTTACAATATCTAATATGCAATCAAAGACCCGGGTCAGGGATATTAACTTAAACATGTAAATATACATATAAATATGACACAATAAATAACAACCATAAACTCTATACTTATTTAAACGAAACCACGCAATTGACTAAGTCTTAAAAAAAAACACAAAGTTCATGTCACACAACTTAAGTGGAACGGACTCACCAATTTTGAAAAAACATTCTTCCACATTTATTTTTCATAAACATCTACGTAATACATTGTATATCCATTTGTCTTATTAACATCCTGGGTTACTTGTGGTATTGCATAATACATACATATATATATATATATAAAATAACTTCTTGCTACAATTAATTAAAATCAGTTTACTAGCTATCCTTAATAACAATCAGAAATTCTTATTTGATGAGAAATCTTACCCATACAACCGTGACAATGTCCGTTTGGCATAAGTATGGCAAGAGTAAAATTACTTTACTATTAATATCAATAATTATCCCACTATTATCAAATCAGACATACTCGTATATATTATAACTTTATTCTTAAGAAAGTTCTTTATTCCCAAATGAATTAAAATGTGTACTTTCAGTAAATTTTCAAATAATTCCCCTTATCTTATTGAATGTACCTTTTTACCTTTTTCTTTTTAATCCTCAATATTATTTCTTTAATGTAGCCCGTAGAACTCTGAATATCGATGAATACAGGGCAAGCCAACAGTCGTGCAATCATTCAGATTTTATAGTACAAGTCAAAGTTAAACGCACTCGTTGCAAAGTACACCACCTTTTTGCAATTAGAGTATTTATGACACCTATAATTGTTCAAACTTTGTCAGATTTAAGTAGAATAATTCAAGAAATGTTACACAAATCACAAATTGGCGGTTATTTACAGGTATTTTGGAATCTCTGGACGGTACATTCTCGTTTCCAATGTCCGATGACAGACTGGCACATCTGAAACTGCCTACCATAAGTCTGTCAACACAATTGTTGACTTTACCGACGCCGCCATGCATTCAAATCCACGCCAAAGGGTTGTTAGCTTCATTGCACGCCTCGAAATTGGCTTATCATTTGTACAAAGATCAGGCATTGTTAAGCTATGTGTCATCGCGATTAGCCGAAATGCAATCAGTCGATATTCCATTAGATGAGGAAGGTGAGGAGGAATACAAGGGATTGCTCACTGTGGCTAGGAAAATTACTGAATTGGATACTGAGGATTATTATCGACTGGTGCTGATCGTTAAAGGTTAGTGTCTTTAAAATTTTTTGCTGCGATCGTGAATCAACATCATATTTATCATTTTATAGGTATAGCATCCTCTCGCCCACAAAACCTAGTGAAATTCTCTGAGACGCAGAGTGTACAATTGGATATATCCACCATGTCCGATCCACTAGGCCCACGAAAAGAATGCGACAGCCAACACATCCTTCTACAGTTAATGAACAAATTGTGGTTATTCCATTCCTTAAAACCAGAGATTCCAGCATTGGCACCGGTAGTCGTACCTGGTTTGAAACACACTGAGCAAATTGTCTATTCTTTGGTCGAGATTATCCATGCATTTGACAGTAGTGAACAGTATAGTGACATAACAATTTCCTTGTATTTGCAATTGTTATTGTGTGAAGACCCATCGATAGCATTCAGTGCTAAGCAGGCGTTGTGTAAAGTGATGAAAGCCAAGACGAAACGTCGACGCGTATATATACCGAGCCCACCGCGATGTCAAAGTCCACAACCAGCTAAAATTGAGGAGGACAAGCGACACCAACGTGGGGGTGGGTTGCCAGCAACAATGCCGCAGGAGGTTGTTGCAGTTGCTCCAGCGCAAAGTAAGTAGGCTTTAATTTCGCTTGAACCTTGGTCAAGTACTATAAACAATTTTAATTTCAGTCGCTGTGCAACCGCCTGGCTATGATGTGGATGCAGTTGAAGTCATTAATTTATTGGAGCAGCCGGGTGCTGGTAATCTAAATCCATTAGAGGCTTTGTTAGGTGCCGCAGTCGGATTTCCACCGTTAATTGACATACCTCCTGATGCTGATGATGAGACCATGGTAACTAAAAAAATACATTTTTGTGGAGTTGTGCGTAATATTCATTCAATGGTTTTTTTATTATCAGGTTGAGTTGGCAATTGCTCTAAGTCTTCAAGAACACCAAATGGGCGGTGAAGCGAATGCTTTGCAACAACTTCAAGCTCAACTCGGCAACGTTGCAGGTGGTGCGGCCGGTCAAGCTGCTCAAGAAGCGGCCAACTTTAGTGATACAAATACATCAGCAGCTGGTTCAGATGATGAAGGTTCCACAGCTGCCACTGACGGTTCAACATTGAGAACATCGCCAGCAGAACATGGTGGTACGTTTAATTGCACTAGAATTTTAATTATCTAATGGGAACATGACCATTATTACACTTTCTAGGTTCCGCCGGTTCTGAGAGTGGTGGCAGTGGGGTAGACAGCATAACTGGCGAACACAACGTCTCAGGACGATCATCAGCATACGGCGACAATATTCAAGACATGGTGACACGTACAGAGGGTGGTGCGGCTGTAACAGCGACATCTAGTGTCGCTGGTTGTAGTGCTATAACCGAAACGGAGGTACCGGCACCAGAGGAGGAGTTTGAAAGTGAATTCAGTGGCAAGTTGCACACTTTAAGGTTGCAACTTCTTGAGAAACTGATTGAATATTTGCCGAAGATTAGGAATGTTGGGGGAGAGCGGATGATTCCTTTCTTCCAGGTACAAAATATACTTAAAATACTGACACGAGTAAAACTACCTATTTACCTGACCAATCCAAAAAAGAATTTCTTTAGAAGTTCGAATTAATGAAGTATTTATTTCAAAGACCTTAGTAACACAGGAGACAAAATATTTCATTGATAACGTGCTTTCAAACACGAGCCAACATTACTTGTAAACAAGTAATGTGTAAGAGAGAGAAAGACTTATCCTTGTCGCCTTCAAGTTGCTCATTGGCAACGTTGTAATCTCCGGTATGCGTTCTGCAGCCAGTGGCGTACTGATCGCTGACTGTTTTTGAACTATGTATACAATACATAATATATAATTAATACCATACATTAAAAAGCCAACGTGCCGAGAATTTAACCGCTATTCAACTTATTTTGAAACTGAAATTTAGTCGATATTTAATTGGTATTCGCTAAGAAAATCTGTTAATCTTTCTTTGTACCCTCATTTCGTATATCGAAAAAACGATACTTAAATTAATATATTTATGTATAATTTGAAGATAATCTAATTTTAAAATCATTTTATGCATTACAAATAGCAAGTCAGGAAATAAAAAAAGGCACATTATTCTCAATAGTTTATTTTTAGCTACATATATATTAAATTATACACAATGATAATACATAATAATTACTATGAACATACAAATTAATTATGTATTTGCAGACTTTATGCAGTTTCTGTATCGCTTTTTAATAAGTATGAAGTCTATTTGATTGCGAATAATTCTTTCAGGGGTATGGGGCTAGAGGTCCACGTATAGAGCCTTCTATTTGGAAGTTTAAAAAAGGTGTTTGAGACAATGAAATCATGTTCCTGGCAGAACTGAAGTAGCCGGTCTCCTCTATCGTTTGCTGTACCTAATCCGTATATACCGGTAATATCCTCTCGTGGTGTACTTCCTACTTTGGCATTAAAATCGCCCATGATAAAAATCACCTCTGTAATTTTCGCCAGCTTCACGGTATCTGTGATTTGTTCCTTAAAACTATCAATAGATCTTTTAATGATTTTACGCGGATTTTAAGTCGTCTAACTGGATTTTGTAAGGTGTGTATTCTTTTCCTTTGGCACGTTATTTTATTTTTTAAAATTCCTATATTTTTTCTTCTCTTAGTAGGGGTTGAAAAGTCACTACTATCCATATCACCAGGATACCGCCTTTTAAATTATACTAAAAAAAGAGCTTTTTATGAACAAATATCAAAATTTCATAACGGTAAAATGTAAATTTGAATAATGTACCAAATATAGCAACATTTAGCTTCAGCCCCTTTATATCACCCGCTTCTGAAACATGTTGGTGTAATACCTACCTCTTTTTAGTTCCAATTTTTCCACTAGCTACAGGGGCTTCAATTATATCAGAATGGGATTCTCCTGCTTCTGATGCAGTTTCTGTCACAGAACTGGTTGAACCCTTGTTGGCTTCTAATGAAACTGACTCTGGAGGTGCCAGGAATAGATTCAACAATTATACTTTCAGACCTAAAATATGCATTAATTCAATATATCAAAATATTAAAAAGCCTTTCTAAAGGATACCTTTTGATTAGGGACCCCATATTAGCGGTTGAAACAGTGGTTGAATAGTTTTTTCTAAGAATAGCTGAGCAATCCTAAAAATGGATATAAATGCGGTTAATGCACATACCTACTTAGCTAGTTTAATTTCATCCAAAAATTAATAATAACAGAACTTACTTAGGATATTCTTTCGGTATTGGAGGTGTTCCAAAAACAGATGAGTCCACAGACCTAACATCTGTGGTTGAGTCAGAGCTAGAAGAATATAAATTATTATTATAATATAATAAATATAATTATAAATATTTTTTACCTAGTGGATGCATCATCCAAAAATAAAACACCTTCACACCGTCGAGGATTTGCACCCTTTCTAACGAATCTTGCTCCCTTAGATTTCGTTACCAGATCCTCTGGGAAAAAATGATCCGAGCATAACCATGGATTTTTTGGCAAAAGTGGTCCTTTAGCAATGCCAACTAAAGAAAACCAGAGTTTTCGTTTTTCCGGTTCCTGAGGAAACCTAATTTAAAAAATACAATATAAGTACCTAATGTAAAAAGGCTATAATCAGCCTTATACTACAGAGCTAGGGAGGTAATATCCTACGTAGATTTACCACTTCTTTAATGCTGCTTTGAATTACTAAGCGGTTACATTGTTGGGCGTAAATGAATCACCATTATTTTCAGAAAATATCTGTTTGCTTTTGTTACTAATAATTTAATAGAAATAAAAATTCAAAATGTAACAAATTTATCATATCAAACAAACCCCGCCACTGTGTAAACTAACACCAAACACAAACAAATTTCCAAACATAACCACACTTACCTGTGAAAAGTTAAATCTGGAAATAAACTATCCACTTTTCCACAAACTACACAACCACGAACCATAGTTATTCAATAAATCTTTAAAGTTTAAAAAAACACACACAAGAATATCGCAAAACAGGAAAATACTTCAAAAAACGATGAAAAGCGATAATGACATGAGTGTTTCTCAACGTCAACGTCGCAAATTATAATTTCATTCATAACGCCCTGTTCTGTCGTACAAGAAGCGTAAAGTTGTAAACGATGTTGCCGTAGTGCGCTTTTATTTTACTATGAGAATAATTCCTAAAATAAAATAATTATCCCGTTTTGTACAATTTAATCTTAAAATGAACTAATTTATAACCTAAGTATAGTAATAAATTTTTTTATTAACATCCTAGTTACAAATAATTATTGACATCGCTCATTTTTTATTTGTTGTGACAAAAATTTAAAGATATTCCAAATACATTTGTAAGTCTGGCAATGCTTGTATTAGGATAAATAAAGGAAGGGACGATGTTTGCTAACCCTGAAAACGTAAACAATGTGGTCTCCTGTATTATTAAGGTCTTTGATTTATTTACACAACAAAAATTCATTGTCTACAAATATTGCAATGTATTGTTTACAGGTTTTGAGTCAGTTAACTTGCGATTTGGATGGTTATTCTGATCGTGATAAAACATGTCTGAATTCACTGTTGACGGCTATTGTCGAGGAACTACAATTCCAACGTGATAGCGTAAAAGATGTTTGTACCAGATCTGAAACGGCAGAAGTGCATTTGTTACTATTAAAATTGATTTGTAAGTATTTTCGAAGATAGGTTTAACATTCCTTCTTGGTAATCTGCATTAGTGATTGACCAAAATTGAAATATAAAAGTGTCATGTAGGACTAAAGATAATAGTTTACTAATTTATTTTCAGCGAATTTACTTCAACGGAACAAATCGTCAACGTCGACATCAACGAAAGCGCAATCAGGTTCATCGGAATCATCGAATTTCGTTGCTAAAACTAGTGCCACCTTTCTACACAAATCGGGAATTATTGGATATTGTCTTAAAATATGTCTTTGTCTATTGAATGATTATTGGAAAACCCTACCACCAGAAGAGAGTAGCAGCAGTAATAACACTACAACGTCTTCAACGCCTTCAAGTGGAAACTTACTGAAGCCACGGCTAATACATCCACTACCGGATATGACACCGTTTTTCGCTAAAACACAAGTAAAAGACAGCTCAGTTGATGTCTTTTATAATTTCCATCATTTACTGACTGAAGTCATCCTGCGATTACCGTATCAAGTTCAGAGATTGTCTGAACAGAGCAATGAAGGTGTTTTCGACGGTCCGTGGTATCGACATTTGTGCGAATATATGATGATGCCACTACCGCCAAGCTCACGACGTAATGCAAGGAAATTATTACTGTACATTTGTGGTAATAAAGAGAAATATCGCCAACTGCGCGATTTCCATGCTTTGACAACGCACATGAAAGGCGTGCGACAGTGCTGCATCAAAGGAGGTTATCAGACGGACAAAGATCTACAACATGCGTTGAGTTTGCCATATGATTCGTTGGTGGAGCTTATGGAGCACCTTAAATTGTGTTTGGAGATATCACATCTGCGCATTGGTAATTTATTTTTTATATATACAAAGTGTCCAAAATAAGCCATATTTCTTGTAATATTATAATACCAAATCAAGTATATCTAAATTTAGGAATTTTTTGTCTCATATCTCGTGAAAAATTATACAGGTTAAGATTTTGAAGTTGGTATCGGATGGATCGATCTGGCAACACCATGACCATCTAAATATCACTTGAGCTTCCTAACTATCAAAATATTTGATATTTTTGTCCCCGGGTGTATATAAAATGGATATGAAATTGAAGAAATGTAGCTTTGGGCAACTTGTACATATTATTTTGTATGAATTACCACTTTAATACTAAGAAACCTAAATTTACTTTCAACAGGTAATTGGCAACGGTTCTGTCTACACACCGATGAAATTCTGTCATTTTTAATACGCGTCAGCTTTCTGTTGGATGACGGAGTTGCTCCTACTGTACTAATGCTGATAATGAATGCTTTAGTGGCTAACGCAAATTCAGGGACTAATAAGAAAGATCGTGGTAAATCTGAAGATTCTGGCGGTGTTGAAGCGGTATTTGAGGAATCGAATTGTGTACCGCTAGTTGTCCAAATAAACAAGCTTGTATCCAAAGAGATTTTAGCAAGATTCATCAAAACATTCTTGTTGGAATATAATACGACTAGTGTGCGATGGCAGGGACATGCTTTAATAGTTGCCATATACAAAAATTCCAAGCCGCAGGAGCAGGAAACTATTTTAGATATCTTATGGCGTTTATGGCCATTACTATCGAGTTATGGCAAGAAAGCTGCACAGTTTATCGATTTACTGGGATATTTCTCATTGAAATCTGCTGAGAATGATGAGCGAGGTCAACAACAGCTTAATGAGTATGTTGAGCGAGCAGTAACAGTACTCAGAGCACAAAATAATATGCTCGCATACCATCCAAATGCTAATTTATACGCTCACATGTCCAAATATGTGGAATTTGATGGGTATTATCTAGAATCCGAACCATGTCTTGTATGCAATAATCCTGAAGTATCATTTTCAACAATCAAATTGTCGTCCGTTAAAGTTGATTCGAAATTTACCACCACAACGCAAATCGTTAAGTTGATGAGTAGCCACACAATCAGCAGAATTACTCTGCGTATTGGTGACTTGAAACGCACGAAAATGGTTCGAACTATTAACATATACTACAATAACAGATCTGTCCAGGCTGTTGTCGAATTAAAGAACAAACCAGCGTTGTGGCACAAAGCCAAAAAAGTAACATTGCAGTCCAGCCAAACTGAAGTTAGAATTGAGTTTCCCCTACCGATTGTGGCTTGCAACCTCATGATTGAATATGCCGATTTCTACGAGAACATTCAAGGTAATTCTGAAACCTTGTTATGTCCAAGGTGTAGTGCTTCTGTACCCGCGAATCCTGGCGTATGTGCCAATTGTGGTGAGAATGTGTTTCAATGTCACAAGTGTCGTGCGATTAACTATGATGAAAAGGATCCATTCTTATGTCATTCGTGTGGTTTTTGCAAATATGCTAAGTTTGAATTCACACTGATCGGGAAGCCGTGTTGCGCTGTGGAACCGATCGAGAATGATGAAGATCGGAAAAAGACAGTGTTTGGTATAAATTCTTTATTAGATAAAGCTGACCGAGTATATAAACAGTTGATATCGAACAAGCCAACATTAGAAACGTTGATAATGAAGATAGCAGAACATTCCACTGATAAACGGGGCGATGATACACCAGCTAGTTCAACTGGAACAGCTGTAACTTCTGGTACTGCACCGGCGAATTCAACCACACAACCAGTTCAAAGTAAGATAAATCGTACAATACAGATATTAGCACAAAATTATTGTGTGGAATGCAAGACATCATTCGAAGAATTGAGCAAAATTATACAGAAAGTGTTAGTGTCGCGAAAGGAACTTGTTGCTTATGACCGGAAGCATCGCGATCTAGAACTACCGAACTCAACATCAGTCCTTGATGATGTTCCATTGGCCAGTTCAGACTCCCCATGTATAATGACTCGTTGTTATGGTTGTGCTACCGCATCCACTGAGCATTGTTTAACGGTGCTGCGAGCGTTAGCACTTAACAAGACCACACGGCAAGTTTTGTGCGACAAGGGGTTGGTTGAAGAGCTGTTTTGGAACAATCTACGTAAAGGTATGTGTCAAATTGGTATGGTTAATACTTTTATGTTTGTTTGGTTTTAGTTATCAAGTTATTGTTATTTGAGGCGGTAAACGGTAAATAAAAAAACGACTGTCGCCCAATTCGTAAACACAAAAAAAAAAAAATCAGCCCAGCATTCCTGTGGCGATTTTCTATAGTGAATCAACTGATTTCCCTGACATCTAAAGGTATCATCCAATTAGTTCTTGAAACTGTCCAACAGACCACTCTATTCGAAAAAAAATTAGCACATCCTTCTTCGCACAGTTTCTTTTTCTTCACATAGTTAACAGATCATTATAGTAGTATTACCCACTACGAACTGCTATACTTTATTCAATTATCATTATTTGGAGCAATACGCGGTTTCCCGATAATACTGCTTTTGTTCAAATATACGACGCAAAGCATTGTTAGATTTGACGTTTCTTAACCGATCTTCCTAGTACAGGAGTAGTAGAAGTGCTTGTCGAATCTCCTTTGGACCAAAATTATAATAATACACCGAAATATGATCTATTCCCTTCAAATCGGTGGTAATTACGACACCGAGGTCCTCCTGCTGGTCAGTTATTTTCAATATGTGTCCTCTGAGAGTGTAGGAAATCTCGGGGGTTGTTTGGTCCTAGATGATGGTCTCTGCATTTTTCCAAATTTAGATTTATCAGCCAAGTTGAAGACCAAGATATATCAAGAACAACAATGCTGCGATAACTGAATCTTTTGGTACTGCGTTATGAACTGACAGCTCGGCCCATTCGCCCTCACCCGGAAATTTCGCCCTCTAAGAAATATCCCAATTCGAGTTTCAATAGAAGGCGCCCTAAAGGCAGTATGTAAGACTCTTGTTTTTCTTGCAGGTAGCATTCATAATCAAGAGGAAGTCAGACAACTATTATGTCTTCTAACACGTGACAACGCTAGCGCCACTGAAGATCTCTGCAACTTATTAACGCAACGTATAACATTAAGTCTTGAAGGAAATGTAAGCAGCATCGATTTAGCAACGAATGTACGCCACGAGATGGCTCTACTCGCCGCGATGGTCCAGAAAGATGACGAATGCTGGGAGGTAACCGTCAGATGTATGTTGAGTCTATTTGTTATGGCGTGTGAGAGATCAAAGAGTCCGTTAGTTATGGAATCAGTGATATTACCATGCTTGAAGATTATTTTAAGCTTAATTGGACCATCCACGACCAAGACGATTGCAAAGAAGGGCTCCAAAGATAAATCTAATGCTAAATCTACAGTAGCACATACTAGTAACACTACGAATAGTCAAATATTGAAAACTGCACCTCACATAGTAGTGAATATAAATAAATTTTTAAGTAAAGATATGGCGCATAGTTATGCTGGATGGAAGTCCCGTATCGTTGCGTCGCAATATTCCAGTATAAAAAGTAACAGTACACCTTTACCAACGTCCAAAGAAGCTGTTAGAAATTTATATTTATGTGAGAAGTATGCTAGAAAATGGCATAGACGCATTAAGAAGCTGTTTATACACAAGTATCCTTATGTATCGAATTGCGCTTGGATAGAATCAGTTATTTTTAATCCGTGCTCAAGGCAAGCTAGACAAGTTGCATGTACTATTATTGAAACAATGAGCAACTGTTTTGAGCGGAAGAAAAACATTATTACATTACTCACATGCTTTTTATCGCAACTGAGTAGGGCTGGTGAAAGTGCCGCTGAATATCTGATGCTATTCCAACACTTGATACAGGAGGTGCCGTGGAAACATTATTTGAGCATTAAGGGTATGTTTTTCTTTCAGTTATATAATATGAATTTTTTTATTTCGATACAAGTCTGTTGTCTGCAAATTTTGGAAGAACAGGCAATTTTTTAACAATACGAAGGTGGTATTATAATTGATGAGCCTTCCGTTGAAATAATGGTTTTTTTATTATTTTTATTGTTTTATTTTTCAGTATAGTCTGCTTTTATGCCCCATTCGTGGCCGCTCTTCAGACGACCTGAAATAAATAGCCCGAGCCAAATTTTCATTTTTGGGTTGGGGTCTTGCCAGATGGCTTCAAGGCTCACCAATTATCGTACCATCCTCGTACAGTAGAGTGTATTGAGCAATCTCATTGTGAAGAACGATCATTGTTCTCTATTTAACAACTGTTGTGGTTGACATGAGTCATATTCCGCGGTCACAAGTTGAGTCAAAATAAGCCACATATGACCTGAAACCTTTTTATTTTCTTAATCAATATCTCGTCATTCGCTTTACTTATGAATTTAAATACCTTTTCTTTTATGCAGAAAAATATATTTAATAAATCTAGTTATAACACTTCACTCATTTACTCTAAATAACTTCTAACAAACCCAAACACTTATATAATTCACCTCTTTACAGGTATCCTCACAAAAATTGCCAATTTGATGTTACTAGAAATCGCAGAATTACATCGACTAGAAAATACAACGCTCACATCAGATTTGGCCCAAGGATATGCCTTAAACCAACTGACTGACATCTTGGCGTCCTTCCTCGTCGACACATCTATACGCCGACAATTCAAGGGCCGATTAGTTGGTGCAATTTTGAATGGTTATCTATCATTAAGACGTCTAGTAGTACAAAGAACTCGTTTAATAGATGATACACAAGAGCAACTCTTAGAACTTCTGGAAGATATGACAACAGGTACTGAAGAAGAAACCAAAGCCTTTATGGCAGTTTGTATACAAACTGTAGAAAAGTATAGTCTGCAAGATATTTTGACGCCAGTCTTTATCTTCGAACGATTGTGTTCAATCATATATCCAGAAGAAAATGATATTGGAGAATTTTTCTTGACTTTAGAGAAGGATCCACAACAAGAGGACTTTTTGCAAGGAAGAATGCTTGGGAACCCTTACTCTAGTAATGAACCTGGTTTAGGTCCATTGATGCGCGATGTTAAAAACAAAATCTGTCAGGATTGTGAATTAGTAGCACTACTAGAAGACGATAACGGCATGGAATTGTTGGTTAATAATAAAATTATGAGTTTAGATCTACCTGTTAGCGAAGTGTATAAGAAGGTTTGGATAACGGAAGGTGGAGATCATGATGCAATGCGTGTAGTATACCGAATGCGTGGTTTGCTTGGCGACGCAACCGAAGAATTCATCGAAACGTTAAGTAACAAATCGCAAAACGCAGTTGATAACGAGGAGGTGTACAAAATGGCAAATGTTTTAGCGGAGTGTGGTGGTTTGGAAACAATGGTAACGCGGTTAGGTGCGATTCAGAATGTTCGTAGAGCAAAGCCACTTGTACAAGTACTGTTAAAGTTATTTAGATTAAGTGTTAAAGTTACGAAATGCCAAGAAGTTCTTATACACCCGGAGCTAGGTGGGATGGAAGTATTTCTGCGTATACTTCAATTGTGTTTGGACGCCGAAAACGACTCAAGTCAAGCTGCTGTCACGGAACAGTTACTAGAGATCATGGAAAATGTTTTATGTAAAGCGACTAGTGAAAGTTTCGAAACGTTTGAGAAGTTCTCATGCACATGTGGTGGGCCGGAATATGTCAAATCGTTGTTGTCGTTTACGTCCCATCCAAGCGTACTGAATAACAACGCGTTTTTAATACATTTAACGAAAGTCTTAGCAGCCTTAGTGTATGGCAACAAAGAGAAAATGGATTTACTGTTGGATCATTTTAAATCCGTCCTAGATTTCAATAGATACGATTTTGAACATACACCTTACGATCAGCAAAAATTGGAAATGTTTTGTCTTTTGACGAATAGTATTGAGAAAAATGCGATTGGAAATACACTTAAAGACTACATGCTGTCATTAGATATTGTTAAAACCGCTTTAGAATATGTTACGATGCATGCACCGTGCGTTAAACCAACTCTACTTCGTACTGACAGTGATGAGTTGAAGGATTTTATATCGAAACCCGCGTTGAAGTATGTGTTACGATTCCTCACTGGTTTAGCTCATAGTCATGAGAATACGCAACTGGAGATTGCGAAAACTGAAAACATTATCCCGATCATACATAGATTAGAGCAGGTCTCGTCCGATGAACATGTGGGATCGTTGGCGGAGAATCTTTTAGAAGCATTATGTACGAATCCGACCGTTGCCAAGCAGATTGAGGAGGTTCGAGAGTTTACAAGATCCGAGAAGAAGCGATTGGCTATGGCTATGAGGGAGAAGCAGTTGGGACAGTTGGGTATGCGGACAAATGATAAAGGACAGGTGAGAATTTAATTTCATTAATATTTGAATATTTAAGGATGTTATTCGATATGAAAAATTTTATATTTATATATAATTAATTTGATGAAATTTGCTCAAGCCCTTGAGATATTTCAGTGATATTTGGTGCATATTAACAGTAAATAGCTTTGTTCGCTTGTCAAACCTAACCAAGTTTACTTTAATTTGCAGGTTACGGCAAAATCAACAATTTTGCAACAAATTGAGGAACTGGGCGAGGAATCTGGTCTGGTTTGTTGCATCTGCCGTGAGGGTTACAAATATCAACCCGCAAAAGTTTTGGGAATATACACATTCACGAAACGTTGTAACGTTGAAGACTTTGAGTCCAAGTCAAGAAAAACCATCGGGTATACCACAGTGACGCATTTCAATGTGGTACACGTGGATTGTCACATGAGCGCTGTACGATTGGCCCGAGCAAGAGATGAATGGGAGTCGGCGGCGTTGCAAAATGCCAATACTAAATGTAATGGTTTATTGCCTTTGTGGGGCCCACAAGTGCCTGAGTCAGCGTTTGCCAGTTGTCTGGCGAGGCACAATGCCTATCTGCAGGAAAGTACGAATCACAGGTAAAAATATATATGCAATTATTTTGCATTGAAAGCTAATGAGCAGCATTATTAATTTACAGAGATATTGGTCACAATTCTACAATACACGACTTGAAATTATTGCTATTGAGATTCGCGCAGGAGAAGTCCTTCCATGAAGATACTGGTGGAGGTGGTCCGCAGAGTAACTTGCATTTGGTGCCTTATCTCATACATGTCGGACTTTACGTGATTAATACGTAAGTAACTTACACAAAAACTGATATTTGTAATGTTGAAAATTGTAACAAGAGTCTGAAAAATTAATAGTGTTCTGGTATAGTAAAGAACATTTCAGTAGTTTTTGTGTTTACATTTTGTCATTGATTTCAATCAAAGAGCCGCTAATCGGTCTTTTTCTATGACCGGTAAAACGTTTAACACTTTTTGTCTTAACACCTACTAATATGGAATGACTTTTGTATTATACAAAGGAAAAATGTGAAGCAATACTCTCACTACGCGTAACTGTTGTCTTTTTTCCTATGTATAATATCTCGAATTTATATTTATTTTAGAACTAGAGTCTTCAAACGCGAGATGACCACCCTCTCTACATATGAGAACACAAAAAATCGCACGACATGGGTGGAAAGCGCCTTCCAAGCCGAAGGTCCTCTATACATGGCCACATTATCGCTATTTTTGCGCAACGCATCAGACTGGGCGAAACCTGAACCACATGTTGATCACTTGGTACGGTTGATCATACTCGCTCAGGCCAGGCACACCCAAGCAAATGGACCAACAAATACACTAAATGATAAGGAAATTAAGGAGTACAACGTTTATAAGCCGTATTTGGTATTCTTCGGTCTTATAGATGCCATTTACAAGTTTTTCTTTAAGGTACCAACTATTATTGCTGTCCAATATTACAAATAATGTTGGATTTTTTTTTTAGAATGTGGATGGTTCTGAGGAACAATGGCCAAATAATTTGGCAGATTATATTCGACACAATGATGAGGCATTAATAAAGGCATCAGAGAAACTTTTAGCGTATTATACAGAAGAATTGTTACCGTGTACATCTTTTGTGGAATTCTGTGATGTTGTTGGTAGGCATTGTTTTTTTGTATTTCAATATATAAATAATCCTTATGTAAAGCACAATATATTATCAAAACTAATGCGAGCGTGAACCAACGTTAACTTTGTAAAAAACCAAACAGAACAGTGTTTGGTGAAGTAGTAAAACAATTTTCAATATTACTCTACGCCAATATTTCTACTCATCGATTATAAGAAATTTTCAATGTAATGGTAAAAAGCTAATGAAGTCAATTCATGACGGCCGTTGGTAATGATTTAATCAAAAGCCATTTAAATCGTAATATTACAAAAACAGTGCTTCAAATTATACATAATATTAAATCTTAAATAGAAAATATATTTTCCATCGCGTGAGCATAAATTAATTTTTGATGGTAGTTAAAAGTTACGGTTGTTATCTTACGAACCGAACTGTGCAGGAGTTTTCCAGCATTTGTAACTTACCTTTGTTTCAGGTTTATTTGACGCTATATCCAACCCAGATGATTTCCTCAGAGAAACTTTAAATAGTGTTAAATAAGTTTTAATTTATCTAGCAAACATAATAATAAATGTAATAATAATGTCATTGTTTGAAATTAAAATTGTAATAACGGCCAGTTTATCGTAATATAATAAATTAACCTATTAATTATGTGTGTAATGTGATTGATGAATTTGAAAACATAAACTGGGTCGTCATATTATGGAAAGGCTGTACTTTTATTTTACATATACATCTATATTAATTAGGAGTTTAGGCGTTTGCTTGTTGCTTGACTAAATTATTGTATTGTATTTGATTTAAAATAAATATTAATATTTGCGTTTTTATTTTCCTTTCATTTATATTATACAGAAAGAATTTTTAATTAATACTACGACTAAGGGAAATTAACTTCTGGGAAGTTCTTGTAATGTAAACTATAAAATCTAATCTAAAAAAGTAAGCAATGAAACAAGAGGTTAATTAAATTTGTCACATCTTTTTAATAAGCAATAACTATAATTCTATCAACAAGAAAATAAAAAAGCACCAATATTCTACATACATCAAACAGTAATAACAATACTATTGTTAAAAATAATAAAAAAACATGTACATAATAATATTTATCCTAAATAACAATTGATAATACAAATCATAAATGAAAAAAAAAAAAAAAATACAATTCAGTAAACGTTTGATTCTGTATAAAAAATACTCTCTCTGGTGTATTTGCTAAAAATAATGTTATTTATATATATTAAAAAAAAACCGGTAAAAATGGATGTATATTTATTGGAAGATTGGTTCACTAGAATACAAAGCCACTGCTACGCGATACCTTGCATTGTTGGGAGGCATGATATATGGCTTCGTGTAAATTTATGGCGCAACGCGGGACTTCAACAACATTCGATTTATTTTTCCCAAATTTTAATTACAAAAAAAAATTGTGTATATTCGAAATTGGCAGAACGACAATGTTAGTTCGAATATTTTTTGTAACATCGTGCAGCAAAGACGTTTGCAATAATTATGTCTATCATCCAATATTGGTGGTATCGTGTAGTAACGGCTGAAGGTTTAAGATCAACACAAAACCGTAAAGTATGCGTAACTAACAGGCATATAATTTTAGATAGGTTCACAGTTTAACATGAAAATAGAAACAAATTACGTGATAAGAATGAATTTTAACTATAATTTGAATGAATACTATAAAACAATTATTACAAAAACATAAAAATGGCAGATAAGTCAGTGTCATAAATTTATGAAAACCCATGTCTGACCACTCAGCAACTGCGAGATAAGTGATTATTAGAGTTCAAATGGAATCTACGCCTCTGAACTTATGGTTAAAAAGTTGAATACGTTAAATAAAATGATTGAATATTATATTTTATATTAGTATTTAGGGTAATAATTTATATAAAAAATATAAAATTATTCCACTAATTTGTAATAATTTTTGTTTTGGCAACATTTAAAGATGCTATTAAAAATTCAATAATTAAGTAACAATTTATTTTATATTTATCAACACTTGATACTAAATTTAACTTTAAGTAGGTATAATAAGTAAATACAAAGTTATACAAATTCGAACGCAACATACTCTAGTTTTAAATGTTTTCGGAACTTCAATGGTTGCTCTCGAAGCTGGATTACCCTGTAGATTTGTTTAGTTAAAATAAATGAAACAATAAAGGCAAGCACTTATTGGTCCTACTCTTTTAGTTCTAAGTATTTTGATAAGTACTGAAATTACATTAAATATATAAAACCGAATATGATTATTTGAAGAACCGTTTATGTTATAAAATTAAAGCTCACATCAACTGCCATGAGCTTCAATTACATTATTAATTAAAACTTATAGTTGTCCCTGACCACTGTGTAGTTTTCCCGTAATTCAAAACTAATACTTTACGCGAACCAACACAAAAAAAAACCCTTCTACACCATCGGGGCACATTAAAGGGAATTAGTTCTTTAACTCTGCATAATAAGTAACGAAACTATAAGTAAATCCAAGTACTTGTACCTAATTGGAGTTATGGAAGTTCAAGTTGGTTCCGATTTGTTCAAAAAATATACCTAAAAATAATCTTCGGTTTTATACATAAATTGAGGCGCAAATTGAGAGGTGAGCAATCAGCACAAAACTGCGTGTGAACAAACTTGGGCCACGCAATTTTCTTTACACATTATTTGAAGAGATATTTTGAGGGGGTTTTCCATTATTTTCATAATATCGAATAAGAATGAATTAACTTTAGGCATAGACCTGTACTTCTCAACTTGCGCCTTAAATTCATAAATAATCTTGTATCTTAACTCCTAATTGGACAAATAGATATAAATATTCTAATGTCTTTTTAACTATTTAATATTGTTTAAGGAATTTTTCTTCAATAATTCAGTAATTTATTGCTTATGATTAAACAAAATTATAGTGAAACACATTGTTTAGCATTTACATTTCTAGTCAATGGATCGTCATCAGCTGGTGCCGTCAAGGCTAAAGTACAATAAGCTAACACGAGCTTGCACTAATAAAATCATATTATCATTCAGTATGGTTCGCAGGAAATCGGTTTTTTTCTATATTACAAATGCACATTCCAAGATTAATTGTTGAATAAAAAAGTAATTTTGAAAGAGAAAGTCTAGAATCTTGTTTGTTCCGTTTATTAATTCCGTTATTAAAATGGTTGGAAAAGTTGTTATAACGACTTTTGATGAAAATGAAGCATTTTAAGTACTAATGTGATTCTGTAAAAAGTTATTTAGAAAGGACAACAATTATGTACAGAATAATAAAAAAGGTCTAAGTATTTAAGCCATTTAAGTAATTCAAACTGTAAGTAAGAAAATTGTGATAAAGTGTTATAACAAATTAAGTAAACCGGAAAAGAAAGAATATTAACTTTTAATTAACATGTCTTTTTAAATCTAATAGTATCCTAATACCGAGTTTATTATGACACAGTTTTAATGTGTATATAATTACGGTATTGGATGCAAAGGTTTTAATGCCAAATGATGCGTCGATTTTATTAGTGCAAATGTAGAAAAGGTAGGTACTTAGAAGTATTTCTCGGTTCAAACCCAATGTAAAAATTCTGGTCATATCGAGTAGGTATATAAAAATAGTTTCAAAAATTGATAAGTACTAACGTTGTTCAAATTAAGAGTCGATATTTTTTGTAAATAAACATGTGCATCTAATTATATAACTACATTAATATAATTCAAGTATACAGTATTTGTTAGAAAACGTATAGAAAATGGTCAAAAATAAATAATAAAATATCATTTATTTGTCAATATTTTTTAAAACCTGGGAAAATATATAAATATGTATTTGTTTATATTATTTGTTGAAACTTAAATAAACAAGTAACATTTTGTTAATAAATTTTAAGCTAAATCTCTTTTTCACTTAAGTACAGTTATAATATATATTTTTGTAATGTGTTAAAATATGTCGTAATGTTTAGGCCAAACCTTTTATAAAATTATGTTCTAAGGTAAGGCCGTTATTGTCTGTTATGATTTTTTCGGTAACAGTGACATTTCCTCGTCTTTGGAACCAGTATGAATCTCATCTATGGGACTCTTCAATGCACCATTGACATCTCCACCTAAATTTAATCATACAATTAAAGAAACTGTCCATTTGGATTCAGTAGTAGTTTAAACTTTATACTGTTGTCTTTTAGGCTGATGATGGAGCTATTTCAAATACTGAATGTACGTATAAGTATATCTATTTACAACTTGGCAGTAAAGAAATCCTGGTAAGTAAAACTACAAGTTGAATATATTTGGGGTTAACTTTATTCTTACCTCTAACGTTCAAACGATGTGGCGGACTAGCATTACTGTAATGCGATGGAGTTTTTGGACTTTGCAACTGATTCAACTCCAGATCCTGTTGCGACTTTTGTAGATTTCTCGATGATTTCCTTCTGGGCGTTAGGCGTCCTTGACTGACCGAATCATCTTCGTCCATAGCATGCAACAACTAGAATAAAATCAAGTAAGCTCCTCTTCATCTTCGCTCATAAGGAGACTTTGCAGGCTAGGATAGAGGACCTATAGGAAATTTTGGTAGGATATATGTGGAATTATATTTATATGTTGGGAACATAATATAATAATTTCATACCTTATCAACTTCCTCCTCAAATTGATCATTCGTCTGTTGACTATCTTTTTGTGACTTTTCCATTAACGTGGCACGTTTCGCAGCTAAATACAGACTGCGCTTAATCTTCAAGTATAGAACTTCCGTGGAAGCGCGCACCGTGTAATCCGGTATGAATGTGTGGCGCAATAATGAATCAATATTCAATGATTCCAAACTACCCATACCAGAGGGCGCCACCGGTGATTCTATGAGACAATCTACAGTTCAACCGGACAGGAAGATCATGTGTTAAACGGGTTTTTTGTTAGTGTCAGCTTATTTTTAACAATGATACCTTTTAAGGCATTAATTCACAAGACACCAGTGATTTTGAACATTGCGATGTAGTTGTGTTAGTTTTTTCAGAGATAGATAACGTACATGTAGAAACTTGTATAAAAAATTGCGCAATTAATTAAACTTTGAATACCCTGGGAGTCGTAAAATAGATATTATAAGGCCAAGACAGTACGAATTGCCCTACACTAATTCTGAATCACCCTGTATATGTAATTGATTGCAAACTTGAATTTAATTTTAAATTTTTAAAATCAATCATACAACATACATACAGGGTGATTCCTGAGTCACTGAACATACTCATTGTGTAAACAGGATATATGACTTTTCTCGGTTTCTTTGGTAGATATTGTTTATCGTTTTCTCTTTATAAAAACCATCAATTTTGTATATAACGTCACATTTTTTTATTCATTTTATAATAACGACATAGAACGTTTCGTGCTAATATTCAGCACATCGTCAGCTACAACAATTATACAAGAAAATCATTAAAACATAATATAAATAATAAATCCTGATAATGATGATGATAATTCTTTTATATAATTATTAACTGTTTTGAAAGTATAACCAAACAATACTCTTTCTAAAGAGAAAACGATAAACAATATATACAGGATATACCTAACCCATGTTGGAATGACTATTTAAAATACCCAATTCGGCCGCATTACTGAGAAGGAGGGTTTTATTATATATAAGTTGTTCTGGAAAAAAATAAACTAATTTTTAAACAAAATTTTCTAGTTTGTTTATTGTAAAATTTTATGGTTTTAAATAAATAATAATAAAAACTAGTAACAAAAAACATACTTGCCATAAAATAATAGTTTCTAATTAATGTGAATTAATAATTCAATTTTAAATTTCTAATTTAAAAAATAATCTTCACATAAACATTTTAAGTGTGCCAAAAATATTTTGACGGATATTTACTTGGCAATGTGTGTTCTTGTTGGAGAACTTGACATATATTTAAAAAGCATTAATACAGGGTTTTTTTTTATAATAAACGCTTTTAAAATTAAAATTGTAAATTGATTATAGCACTGAGTGTGCCAAAGTTCAGACAAAACGGACAATGGATGGTCAAAAATATAAAACGGTCCTGTATCTTACTATACCAACTCCACCATGGGCCTATACAAACAAGACACAATTTGTGGGAAAGGGTTTTTAGGAGAAGCACAACAAATATATACTCTGAAAAACTGACACAACTCTTTAAGCTAAATTTGAAGCTGAATAACGACGAATACACAACAAAAAACCCCATATGTATTATTGGACAAAAAGTATATTTACCTATTCCAACCGTTTGCACTAATGCCTGCGTTCCAAAGTATGTGAACGGTCCGCCTTCAAAAACTAGATTCTCTTTACCGACTGTAACCTCGACTCTGCCTTCAAGTATGATCACAAAGTAATCTACAGCTTTTCCTTGGCTGTAAATTACGGTCACAGGATCTGTTCGCCATTCTTTGTTCTTACGAACGTGGTGAACAATGTCTTGCTTAAGAAGACGTGTCAGAATCGTTGACGAAATAACGTTGGAATGGAACGGCTCCACACCTACACAAATATTTATTATTTAAAGAAGATGATATTAGCATAATCTAACAATTTTTCTTCTATAAGTGTACATAACACATAAATAGAAAGATACAGTACTTACTAGTGCTCAAATACTGGAAAGCAGCTAGAGCCAATTGCGGGCTCATTCTTACTTTACTCGTCTCACCCCCTTTGGCAGCAAACATGGTAAAATCTTTACGCTCCGCGTTACGACGACGTTTAGACCTGTTGTCGGCTAGAACACAATCAATTAATCATCACAATTTATTTCTACAATTATACAACTTACTAAATACGTCAGTTTCATCCATAATTTCAGCTTGAATCAACTCTTCGATAACATCTTCCAATGTGATCAATCCCACAGTTTCATAGAATGGATCGCCCTCACCTTCATTGTTGACTCTGTGAACAAAGGCCATGTGGCCTTTATTACCTTCTTTGAAGATTCTGAACATCACGTCTAAGGTAGTGTCTTCAAACACGAAATTGCAAGGATTTTGGTAGAATTGACACAGGGTTTTTAATGGTGTATTATCATCGGGATCCACGAACGCGAGATCTGGAAATTTTAAGATAATTAGAATTTTGTATATATAAATTGTAGGCCATTTTTACCTTTAATATAAAGCATAGTCACAATATTTTGCCTGTTTCCCTCATATACTGGTATACGAGAGAACCCACTCTTCATGATTTCTGAGACGGTTTCGAAATCTAAAACAGCCTCGTAATCCAACATAAAAACATCTTCGATTTTTGTCATTACATCAGCAACAGTCTTCCTGCGTAATTCCAAAGCACCACTGATAATATTCACTTCATCTTTGTCGAGATCATTCTCACCTGTTGTCACCTAGAATCAAAAACCCAGTCATGAATGTGAAGGTTAAGCCCAAGCTTCTTAGCCTAGACAAAAGATAAAGGCGAGTATTTATCTTTCTCAACAAACATTGTTAGCCAAACCTTTGTTGTTTAAAATCTCTCTACAATCTATATAATAAACATAACATCCATTATTTTCTTAAATGATGATTCAAAAACAGCTTTGTTGTATTTACCACTTCACGGAAATCTAAACATGAAAATGACCATGAATTATATTGTTGATATTAATTACAATGTATGGTATTAAATTGTTACAAACCAAACTCTGTTTACTGAAAATATTTCTGAAATATGTGCGCATTTTTATACAGTACAGCGTTTCTTTTTCTTTAAGTTTAGTACAAATTTTGGTTTTTATATAAATTATAGTTGAAATTAACCATAATTCATAATATGTACTAAAAATAAATATTGTTTTGAACATATCTAATAAACAAATTGAAATTCGCCGTTTATAATTTCCAATAACATAAACTACGAGTGAGATTAATTTTTTAGCATAATAAACATATTGAGTGAAAAAATCTGTTGTCTATTCTACCACTTTACTAATTGATATCTTAAAAGTGTATTATATTATTATAGTGGTTGGGCATGGGCCAGTTTTTTTCTATCGTCAATATTTCGCTGTATTCTATATTATCATCTTCAGGGTTTAAGTATAAAAATATGCGTTCCCTGAGACGTAACATTCTGCCAAAATTATATAGAATCTCGAAATAACAATAAAATTGTGATATCAAATCGTAGATTTTAATATTATCCAGGTCGTCGAATTTCCTCCTGGAATTCTGGACCTCCGCAGTGAAGATAAGGATGGTGTGCTGGTCCACAGTGATTTTCTTGGTATTTATTTAGTGCTGATATCCCTCGCGTGGAATTTTGTTTCTTTCAATCCAAAATGTGCCTCGTCGCCAATTACCTCTATGTGCTCCAGAGCTCAATTAGCGAACATACGACGTTTTCTATTGTCGTTTACCTTAAATTCCTGTTGGCAATTATAAAGTCGAAAAATAAACAAGTTCTGTCATAAGTCGACTGCGTAATATGCCGTACGTATCACTGTTTTGTTGATATAAAAAGACGCTTACGTCTATTTTGGATGATTGGTGGTTGACCACATTTTCTTTATATTTTCGAATACGCGTATTTTGATGTCCTACACACAAATAAACTAATTGTTTATGCAATATTGTTCAATAAAAACGAATAAAAGTCATGGTAAGTATTTATTTTTATTCATTCCACATTAAAAACTTTAGAATACACAAATAATTAAATACATACATAATCCAATGCCAATGCTACCCAAAAATAAATAGCCATTATTCAATGAGAGTGGTATTTTTTTCTCTGTGTACGTTTCATTCTTTCAACAAGCATTACACGGAAATTGAAGTCATTAAAAGCAAGGAATATTTATGCGTGGTGTTATATAGGCTTGCATATTTAATAGCAACTCGAATACGAATTAATTGGCATGTAAGAGAGTGTTGTAATGATTTGTTTAGCTTGTTGTTTTATGGCAAATAAAAATGTGAATTTTACAATTGGAATGCTGGCTAATACCATATTGAATTCGATATGGATGGAGAAGTAGTGAGGTCACTTTTTAAACATGAATTCTATACTCGTAGAAACGATACTTCTGGACAAATCCTGGGTCAAATATATACTAGCTAACGTTTCGGTGATCATTCTGTCAGCTTCCTCAGAACAACTTTGCGTGAACGCGCATTAACTGAAACTGAGCATACTAGACGGTGCCGGTGGATGGTAGATTAGACGTTTATGGAAATCGATGATTTGAGCCCCTTCCGGTTAATGTTGACGTTGGTGGTCAATTTAATTTATTGTATACAGACTTTGCTAAAGCTTTCGATCGTCTGGATCACCGAATACTTGGTCAAAAGCTCGATCGATTCGGATTTGATGATGGTTCGAAGTCGTTTATGACTTCATATCTTCAGAACATACTCCAATATGTATATTATAACGGCTATAGGTCAGAGGAGTATTGGGCTTCCTCAGACGTTCCGCAGGGAGTCAATTTGGGTCCACTGCTTTTTTTTGCCGACGATTGCTTCTCACGTAGACTGCCTTCGGTTGCAGAACGATCTGAGGGCTGTGGAACATTGGTGTAACGTTAATAAACTATCGCCCAACGTGAATAAATGCAAATGTATGACATTCACTAGAAGGAAGAATATTATTATAAAATTTCGCTAGATGGTTGGTGGGACCACACTGGCTAGGCGTCTGACTGCTGCTGATCTGGGCGTGCTGTTCGATTCTAGTCTATCATTTGTGCTTCATGTGGCGGCAAGGACTAAGTGAAGCTGTGAAATCCTACGGTTCTATCGTGATAAGGTGTAGACGTTTTCATAATATTGAGGCATCGAAACTTTTGTGCGTTCGAAGCTCGATTATTTCTCCTTGATTTGGTATCGGATTCATGTGCAGAATGTTGAGTGTCTAAAGGAAGTTTTTGAAATATCTTTCATTTAAGGCAGACGGTATGTATCCTGACAGAGGGATTGAATATTCGTTGTTGCTGAAGAGGTTACACTAAAATTTAGCTCAATTGGTTAAAGCGTACACACACAGACATACAGACAGACTTCCATTTAGAAATGGTCTTAATCGTCTTAGGGAACTTCAAAAAATGGTTAAATCCGTGTTTATCTCTTTTTTTTGCGCGTTCACAATACTTTCCCGCACAGTGAAAGTAAAATGAACTCCGTGTGAAGAAATTTATGAGCGATGAAAAAGTGAAAAAAGATTCAACATTGTTTCATTGGGCCATCTTGTATAGTACTCGTACTATCCAATATCCAATAATGAAATAAATAGGTAGATACCTAATAAAACATCAGATAACATATGATTGTAAAATAGTAAACAAATAGTATTAAAATACTATTGACCCTAAAACCCATATTATAAATTATAACTATATCAAATAATTAACTATAAATAGTACTTAATAAAAATCACAATCATGTCTATAGACCTAGGTATTCTGTTGATAAAACATACTTTGAAATGATTAAACTTTATCATGTGATAAAGATACACAACTCAAAGATACCTACCTACCTAAATATTGCAAAACTGTAGAGATAATAAATAATTCGTATTTTGGATTTACAGTAAATTGTAAAATGTTTGATCCCTATTAGTATAATATAAAAAAGGTTTTGTTGTTTTAACATTTCGTCCAAATCCAATTTCAATATCCTAGTTTTACTACATTATGGTAGGATTTTAATGGAAATAGGCCTTAATTTGTCTGTGTGTTTAATGTCAGGTTCAAACTGGATATTTTCCGGTTTTAACAAAACGCGTCCGCTTTCTTTTGCTGTCCAAGTTTACGTTATAAAAATAGATAATATACCTATAACACTGGGGCCGCGATACAATATATCACACGTATATAGGTTGAAGCCTAATTTTCACACTGCCGAATAGAAAATCAATACCTTGATACATAACATTTGAATAATCATAAAAAGGCTAATTCGTGGAAGAAAAATGCCCAAGAAAATCAGTGCCTACATATAAACTCAACATTAGCAAACAAATGTACGGACGTCATACGTACCTGTCATCAAATATAACTCATAGTCTAAACGAGTGATCCTCAAACTTTTTTTGACCTTACTTTATATTGTTACTATTAAATTTGGGACCTATAAATATTTTTTGGTGTGGTTGGCTTTAGATAATTAAATAAGGAAATACTATTTAATCATTTGCCAACGTTTCAGCTTTATATTAAGCCATCATCACGACACTACAATTTACATAAATTAGAAAAATACTTAAAACTCGACCTTTTGTGAATACCTACATCCCTCTCGCTTTTCAACATTCTATCGAGCAACCCTCGCCGTGTCGTGATGGGACCCCAGACTTTGAGAAACACTGGTTTACACTCTAATTAACCAGATACAACTACAATAATTATTACTTACATTATAAATAAATTACTTGATAAGATCCAAAAATTATCGAATGTTTTATGCTCATGTATTAAGATTTAAATACTTGAGGAGATAAAAAAACATTTTTTTGGTTTTATAACTAATTACGTCAATCCTTTCACGTGAGCATTGATTTTGATACCTAAAAAATGTTTCATTCAACGTAAAAGGCAAAAAACGTTTTCTGAGATGATAAAACTACTAGAATTATGAAGATTTAAGCAGCTAATTAACACACCTTGAAATCAATTAGTCTAAAATATTAATTATTTTAGTAGCCTCACTGGGATCCCGAAACAAGTGATCAACATTACTACCTCGAGGCTCTTGCTCAACCTTTGAAAGAATAATAAAAAAAACGACCTGAATTATGTTGTTTATCTAGCCAAAACACTTCCTAGTCAAATAGACTATCCCAGTGTCGTGCATAAAAGGCACAAGGTCAAATTTGCAAAATAAATGTAACAAGACTTCAGTCTGACGAAGCTGAACATAAAACTTTAAAAACGGTTTTGAGGAGGTTTACAGGTCACAGATACAATACTTTTATTTTTGTTTAATCTGCTAAAAAGCTAAAGTTTACTGCTTTCACAAATAGTGGCTTAGAATCCCCTGATACTAAGACAAAGAGGTCCTAAACATATTCAGTGCTTCCATCTCTGATAATGTAAAACCACCTTAAATTCTGCTGGACAAAATCACAAACGTTTCCTACAAACACATTCATAATGTGAAAAAAAAATTAATACCTACTCAGCTCACATACTACTAGACATACAGACGTATAAAAAATAGACTGTTGGCATCTCCACATATTTATTTCGCGATTTATAAATAACTTGGCCTAATTCATCTATGTGAATACTATTGGAAAAAATATTATATTAAAAGGCGACAAATAACATCAAATATGTATTGGAGCAGATGGATGTGCTATATTTTATAAGATAATTTGAAATAATTCATTAATAAATAACAATGTTTCAACAAGAAACAAACATTTATTTTACTGTACATGTACAATGTGTACAATTTAAACACCTTTTAAATGGTGTTTTCAAAATGAAACTAACTTTAGCCATTTTCGAGAATTTTTTGCGATTTTGAGTTTTTATTTATTTCTGACATTACTTTCACAGATATAAAAAAATGAAAAGCACTTTCTCATTGTTACTTTTTGAGGACAATAAGATAGCGTTTCCAAATTTTCACTACGACGTTTCGTTTTCTAAAAACCATCATCAACTTCGTTTTTTTAAATACGGTCCTGGATTTTTATTGTTAAATTTAGATCAATTTTCAATTCAAAAATGTTTTTAGTTGTTATTTAAATTATTCAAGAAAAATCGCCAGTTTGACACTTAACTGACTGAATGCAGAGTTGTAGGTTTTGCAAAAACATTCTTTCGTCGTTACTCAGTTATTAGTATATAATTTCAACTACCTCAGGGTTATCTCATCAATATATTGTATATTAATTACTAAACACCAGGGTTGTTTTTGCTTTAGAAGTTAAATTAGATCTACAACTTCTGGTAGAGGAAAGTGCCCAAAGATCGCACACATTTTTTCTAGTACCAGTTTATTAGCAACAAAAAATAACTTTGGTTGGTCTTTGCTTCCAGAAAAGCTACATCCCTCTTCAATTCCACTTTCTTTTTACGGCTTTTCTCTTTTTATCCAGACCACCATGCAGCATTGCCTTTTTCTATTTTTGTTTCGTAATTGTTTGCTCTTGCAACGACCATATAGAGATTCTTCTAGAGATGCTTTCTTATTTTTATCAATCTTTTTGTTTATATCTGCAATATTTGTTTCTAACTCTTCCAGGAGTGTCGGTTATCAGTTTTCCTGATCCTGTTCTAGGCTTGGTTACAGGTTTTGGAACTGCTCCATAGGAAGGTTAATGTGGATGCTGACTAAGGACATTTTTTCCTTGCAGTTCCTTTTTCGAGAAAAAATGGATAGGTTAAATTATTTCGTATAGCTAGCTGAATCGGATGTCTGAAGACGGTAAATCGAAGAAACGCTTGTGTATTTCTAAACAGTAGGTGACCAATTCTGCTTCCATTTTTTCTGAAAGTGTCGTTTTCTAGGTACCTAATTCTTCCGGATTTTTATTAGCATTCTTTATATAATCCTCGAGTGTATTTTGTGTACATTGAATAGTTTGGAGACTTATTGATAACCCATTTCTTGATTTTTAAGTAATAGCTTTGACTGTTTGTCCAATTTATGCGCTTGTTAAAGTCGGTTAAAATTGGCAGGGTTCTAATATCGCACATTGCGATCCCATACAAGACCCTAGGTTATATAGCACACCAATTCGATGTAATTAATTAATTTTAGCAGCTATAGAGTATATACTAAAGTTCAACTAGTCTAGTCTACTAGTCTTTTCCTTTTAAATTAATTTTTTTGACAGAACCTATTAAAATCAAATATGAATCCAAATCACTTACCATTACAAGTTCCTTAAGTCTTTCCCTGGTATAGACATTACCGATTTCCTCTCCCAGCATCCAATCTAACATTTTCGCAATTAAATACGACATTGGGAACGTCAATACCATCACAAACTTCGTTATCCATATAGTTTTAGCCCCGATAGCTAATCCATGTCTCGAACACACGGCCTGCGGTAGAATTTCACCAAACATCACAATAGCAATAGTGGAAAATATCACTGCAATCAGTCCAGATGTAAGATCATCCAGCAATATCGTAAAGATCGAATTGACAAATACATTTCCAAACAATATCGAGCACAACAGATAGTTGCCATGATCGCGCACCGGTTGAATGATTTTAGCATATTTCCGTTCGTTCGGTTTGCCAGTGTTGCACAATATCTTCAACTCGGTCTTGTCGAGAGACATTAGACCCAGATTCAAACCGGAGAACAGCGATGAAAACGATATGCACACTATAATAATCACTATTGCAGCCCATAGTGGTAACATTTTCGTGTACGTTTTGATTTGGAGCCAATCGTGGTCGCTTTGATGAATGAATGGGTTTGGGGATGAGACGTCGCCATCTTTGGTGCAAAGGTAAAATGTTGTCGCCCCATCTGGGATTGGAGGTAGTTTTATTTTCACTAGGACGGTAGAGTTGTTGAAAAGAGTATCTTTCTCCACCTGAAACAGAATGTTCGATAATCTGTGATGGTGATTAACTAAATAAATAATTTACCTTAAATACATCACTCTTAGGCAAATAACAATGGTCACTGTAATTGCCAGCGAGCGTTGTAAACGTGATTGTCATCGATTCACTAAATCCCTCGCCGAATAAACGTAACGTATGCACTTGATCAGCCATAAGGACTGGAATACCATCTTCGAAGTCAGGCTCTTTGTAAGCTTCTTCGAGACGAATACCATTGACACGGATCTGTGGCGAAGTGGCATTTTCACCGCGTCTACTGCGGTGTTCAATGAAATTTTCTAGAATGCTTTAAACAAAATAACAATTACTTAAAACAGTTCAAAATAAATTGGAAGTGTTATTCAATGTATCGATTTCATCGAATTGAGCATGGAACTAAAGTATTTAATATAGACGACAGCCTAATTCAATCAAAAACGCAGTGACAATGCCCGGAGGTAGAGCCAAGGCTGCCATATTCTCCCAAGAATACTGTTGTACCCGCAGAGCAAAGGCTGCAGCGTCTCGTCCTCATGCTCTGCACAGATATGAGTCACATAATATCATTTAATGGAGAATTGCTTGGCACTGTCCTGTCGTCGAGTTGCCACGGAGAGTCGGTCCTTGTCATATATCTCTTAGCAACATTCTCATTCGGATAGCTGAGAAGCTTCCAAGCGAGTCTATTGCTTATGGTCTTTATGCCATCTATGAATATGTTTACTGAACGTTCTATGATGACTCATCTGAATTTATATTTGAGCTCGTAAGTATTGCAAATTGTTAAAAAAAACATAATTCAGACTTTGATGACCGAGGACTTCCTGTTCGCAGTTGTACCATTTTAATCGTATCTCCGTAACAATTTGCAAATTAACGCTGAACAATGTAGATTGTGAAACGGGCCTTACAACGAAGGCGACACACTATTTTTTGGTCAACAGCAACAGCACATAACTGAACTCCACAGGCTAGTAGATGGTACAGGGATATGTATAAAAACGCTTACGCTTATAACAAAAAAGTCTCACCAATAAATTAAATATAAAATGATACACTATATCTACTCAATACTTTTAAACGACAAAAACCTTTAAACGAGCGCTTTACTCTTGCTAATTGTTTGTTGCACATACCTAAATGTAATATCTTATTACATCCAATTTAATATATCGCGTGGCTAGCGCAAATATACAAAAATTAGCACGTTAAAATAAACAAATAAGTAACTTTTACTTTATATTTTGAGTCATGGTCCATCGCCATATTTTATTTAAATAGGTTTTTAAATTATTTTCATATAGCTACTTTCGTATTCATAATTTTTTATCGTACTTTCATTATTATTTTCCACAAGCCTCGTACACTTACCTACCTATACACCGTCTTTTAAAAAACTCCGGGTCTTTTATTATTAAATAAATAAAAGTTTCATATTATTAAGTAGTTTGTGCTGCAAATTGGATACCTATAAGTCTGAGCTACTTTGAGTTGAGTTTTTTGGCAAGTTAAAAAAAACTCTAAATATCTACTTTACTTATTAGTAAAACCTAACGATTCTTAAGCATTTTTGCATTATAGAGCTATTTAAGTACGTAGTTTGTCGGAAATATCAAAAAATTAAGACTCATATTTTTAACATTATAAGTGATACAAAGTTGAAATAACGTTTTAACGTTTACAAATAAACATCTGAATCAAAACAGTTCAAGAGTTGAAGTCTCCTTATCCCGACCTTTAAGTAACCATAATCTACACTGAATGTAACTGGGCATGAATTATTGAGGACAATATGAATATTAACATTTTTCACATGTTTGTATATTAAGAATTATTCAAATTAAGTTACGACTGCGAATTTGATTGCAATATACCTACATATCAGGTATTGAAGAGATCTTTAAGTAAACATTCCGTATTAATTATATATTATTTGTAAGGTATAAAAAAATTATCCACTTACAATGGGACACCGCTTGGCCTCAACACTGGTTCAATAGTAATATTAATCCCTTGCCCTTGATGGTACCACGTTAGCACTTCACTATCAAAAGGGCTCGGTTTGACTAAACCACTCTGTTTTTTAGTACCGTCTTCATGTGGTAAACACAAATAAAAAACACCGCTCACATTCTGAGGCACTGTCAGTTTAAATTGTGCCCATTTCAACCCCACAGTCTTCACTTCACTGATGTTATAACTAAATTTCAAGTCCTCACAGATTGAATTCCTTTGTGAAAACTTTTGTGTCGCTTTAATACGGATACCATTATAAATATTTCTACCTTGCACTTGAAATAGCACTGATTTCGTACTGTTAGTACCATTTCCGTTTATTTGTACTGGTTGTTGTTCGATGTGATAAAATTCAGGTGCCACAGATATTTCGTCCACGCCACTGGCAACACTTATAGTTACGAAAGCACTTAGTAAAAGTACGGAATATGTGAAAAAATTTGTGGTTGCTGTAATTGTTTTGTTCTGGCGAAGACACAATCTCGCCATGTTATTTTTGGCAAACTGAAAAGAAAAACACTGCAGATCTATTTTATAACCTCATCGTTCTTTTCCGTTGACACTAGTTATCAAACACGAACATATGACGGGTGACGTTAACTAGTATTACCAAGCCATGATACTAAAATCGATATTATAGGAATAATCGAAAATTGACAATGGTAGAGACCCTGTGGAATGAGTATGGTTTTCCTTTTATGCATAATAAGAGATTACTTCGCTTAAACTCACTTGATTGTAGGTTCCCTTCAATTAATAATTATTTATGCATTGGTTCCCTTCATTTTTCATTCATTCAACTAAAGGTTAATGTAGGCAATAAAAGTGGATCTGCAGAATATCCTCACATCAGCTTCACTTATGTAAGTACTAAAAGGAAATCACATAATATAGGTATATTATAGTTAATAATCATGTAGCTATTATTTTTTAAATGTTTTTATATTTATAAATATATTTAAAAGTACTTTATATTTATCTTATTATAAAAGAACTTAAAATATGTAATAACTAATAACAACCATTGTCCTTATATAAATTTCTTATAAACACAATGTAACAACCTTACCTTAGGCAACTTGTAATACTTGAAAATATTGGGCACCTAATCTATTGAATTTTAAATTTTAGTTATCTACTGTCTACTTTCTTCCTATTTATTGTTTCACATATACATAATAACTAATACATGATAATTATTGACCTTTTTAAGTAAACTATAAGAAATAAATAATACCTATCTAGCCTATTAGTTCATTTCTTTTTATAAATATTGTATAATTTCATTAGTGCTATAATGACCTCGATGATCATTAACAAGTACCGAATGTTCCCAGAATGAATAAATTTAATTATTTTTTTAATACCTATTTGATTTTGAAAATATTCCTAATTACACGAATATGTTGCCAAAAATGGATAGGGCGGAAACTAGTTAAATGTAATTTGCCTATACAATGACAAATAATGTTGATATTATTACAGTTAGCAAATTTATGTACCTATCCTACTAGAGCGTGCCTACCGGTTTTCCTTTATACATTTACTACTAAACACACATGGGTATCCCGTTGAACATGAAGTAGGTACCTATCTAACGTAACTAAAGAAAGTACCTATAATTCCAAGAATATTTTGTGATCATATTTTAATTCTTGATAGTACCCCATTTGGATTTTCATTTACTGACGTATTCATCTCTTCCATGTCATTTTTGTCCAATTACAGAATCAAAATAAATATATGATTCATCAGTAATAAGTTATTTAGTTGCACAACTTTACCGATATTTTCAAGTCAAGAAAAACATCCATAGGTTAACGTTTTATGAGACATCCTAGGAGTAACAGCAAAACAGATAGATAGCGAGTAGGAGTATATAAGTGTTAATGGATTATGGAATTTTATTTAGTTTTAGTAAAATTTTCGTTCACAATTATTTTCTTTTATTTTGAAGACGTCTTAAAGATGTCTGCAGGCGTTAATAGGACATCTTGAATGTGTGATTCCAACGTTTTTAAGATATCTTTAAAAAGTTGATATCACGGGCAAAATTTAATCGTGTACAAAACATTCTTTGAAGAAATTAATCAATATATTTATATACAACAAATAACAGTTGTGCAACTCAATTCAAATTTTTACTCTATTGAAAAGAAACAGGAAATGCATATAACTTGTAATGAAAAGTGAGATGGGAAATAAAATAGACAGCTGCTGCTACTGACAGAAAACAACGATAATCAGTAATCAGTTCAGCATTTTGTTACGAAGTAGGTATGTTATGTGCAGAATAAAAAGTGAAATAGTCTTTTAAATAGTAGGAATAGTTCGCGCTTTATTTTATGTGTTAAAAATAAACACGGATTAACTGTGGTATTGATGATTTTTTACTTTTATGTGTTAATTCAATATTATCAGATAAATAAATATTGATAAATTAAAATAATATGTGATTATAAGTATAATATTATACTTGTGTGTAAAAAAATATTGATATCTTTAATAGCTTTAAAAAGTTGCATTTCGCCAGGAATTATAAAATTATAAGAATTTCAAGGTAGGTAAAACTGGAACATCATTTTAAAAGTGAATGTTATGACTAACATATATATATTTTGGTTTATTTGCATCTTAACCTAGAAAATTGCTTTAATATCGTTGTTAACAATTTAAAATAGGTCCTACAAAGTTAGGATTATTTATTTGAACTTTTTAATTTAGGGTTAAATAAAAATTTATGTTTAACTCTTTAATAATTAATGAATTTTTAAATGTTACTATAATTCGATCTACAATAACAGATTGTTTTTTATTATAATAGAAATTAGAGAATAAGTATATCATGCATAATATAAAATAATACTGTTACTGTATGTTTACTTTCACTTTGAAAGGTTTGAATTTAATTTTATGTTTATATTTTCACTACCCTCGGAACTGTATGTTATTACTGAAAATCGAAAATAATATGTTATGCAACGAACATTTTTTAAGACAGGAGTAGGTATGAAATTTTGAAAATTTCATTGTAAAAATCAGTTTAATTAAGTACCTAGTTGGTTATTTATTTTGATTTTAATCAATTGATTTATATTATCAACCCTGGAACGGATAGCCCGTTGGTTAAACCACATTTTTGTGATTTATTTAGTACCGTTTAAGTACTTAATTGATATTTTTAGTAATGCTGGTTTCGTTCCCATATTATAAATTTAACAGTCAATTTCCTGTTATTCATTATAGATTTTTGAGCACACCCACATAATAATACATATAATAATCGTTTCTATTTATACTTTTTATTCAATTATTTTATACGAGGTCGCATTATTTTATAGCCACAAATAATGAGACTAAGTATTGCTAAAGAAGATTTTATTTTGAATTGACACACATGAATATTGTCAAACACAATCAAATCGCTTTCACTGCTCTTCCAATACAAGGATTGAGCGTAGAGTCTGTCTTTTCAATAAGTTTTAATCATATTATTTAATGGCATTGTAAGTGTCGTGAAAATTTAGGCATCATTTACAATTTTTTTCTAGTTAAATTGTAATGTTTAAAAAATTAATCGACAATTTAAATTAATTGACGACGACTTTCAATTTTGTGTCATAATTTTAATTCTAATTGTGTTTGATTTATACCAATTTGTGGATATTTATAGAGTATGTGGTATCAGTAACAATACTAAAAATAAACGTGATCCTTATTTTATATTTTGTAACAATTTTTAGCGAATAAGGAGATATAAATAATACTATACAAGAAGAGGTCAGATCTTGCGGGTTATATTTGCACCTTTACCTCTATTGCGAGAGTAATAATTGAATTACATTTAGTTGTTGTACATTTTTTGATTAGAAATAAGTATATAAAAATACTGTTGTTTTATATTGTAATTTAAACAACGTCTGTTCTAAGAAATTCAATTAAACACGAATGATTTATATAAATATTATTGAAAATATACAAGCTGTTCGAAAGAACAAGAAAAATTTGTTATTAGTTCGTATTGATTTCATATTCATTTTTTGTGTACCATTCTGTGCTATCTTTTCAGTTACCTGTTCTATTTCTTGAAAAGTAGTCACTCGTAGATCATTATTATTAAGTTTAACACTATCTAATATTGCATTCCAACAGTTAGAAGTGTAGTGTACGTATATATTTAAATATTAAAGCAATTTTAGGAGTACTTATGTGATTGAATATCTTTTTTATAATTTTATGTACTGTTTGTACAATGGGTGTTCAAGTGAAACTTACTTATTTTATGTCTATGCTTTTATATTTTAATATAAAGTTTGATAAAGTCACAAAAAGGATAAAGTTGGTTTTTGTTTGTTTACATATCTACAAGACTAGAGTGAATTTCGTCGCTTATGAGATTCTTACTGTTATTGTAAAAGAAAACCATAAAATGTTACAACGGCAGTTTTCTACATGATGTGATTTTTTTTCTCAATAGATGCAAATTCGTTTGTAGAAAACAATGAATACAGACATTACTAGGTTGACGTCTGACTATTGGATTTGAAAGTATGAGAGAAATTTATGGAAAGTCTGAGAATAAAATAAATTTTAAACCACAATAACTATAAATTTCTTCTATTTTTACTACCGCTTAAGTACTAACAATAAAAATATAATATAACATTTTCAGTTTTCTGGCTGTAAGTTTTGCGGTTTTGTCTACATTGCACTGAGTATTATGTATTATATTTCAAGTTTTTGTACATTTTACTAAAACGTATCTCATTACATTGTTTTGAAATATATTACGTTTTTATACGTACTGCTAAAAAAAAATACAGAAATTGCAATCATTGTAAATTACGTTAAAAGGAGCGTTAAAACTGTTTCCACGTTGGGCTTAGATTAGAGACCATTGAAGGTTATATTGAGTACTTATTAGTGCATAGAAAAACAATTGAAATATATTTTGTCAGTCGATTAGTTTACAAACAAAATTATCTTCTTCATTGTTTTCTTTAAATTTTAGTTATAGCCAAAATGACCGAAACAACAGAACAGGAACACGTCGTAATGACACCCAAGGGTAAAACTGCTAATTCAACGATTTTAATGATTGAGAGGAAGTTAATGAATAATACCAATGACAAAATGCATGTGGCAGGTGGGGAACACACTGGTATAATCATTAATAAGGAAACTGCATCAGGTAACATACTATTTTCATTAAGTTAAAAGAAATTTATATTTTTTTATGTACATTCATTTTTATTATTTTATATGAACTTACAGGATGTTACAACCACAAGTTTTGATGAAACTCTTGACTTATCATTTCATTTGACCCTGTCGCAAAAACTGTAACAAAGACATGCATAAGTATGTTATATTGAATCAAAGATCAGGAATCAAAATTGCTTAAAATATATTGGTTGTCCATTTAAAAAACATATATCCTGAACTATGCCCCCAAAAAGTATGTCACTGCATTCCTATTTGCCCTATTTGGTAGAGTAAATTTCGATGATTTTCGAAAATCGCTCTTTATCTCTAAAACTAAATAATTTATAATAAATCTTTATCGCTGTTTCTTAGTTTTATCCAAATCATCTCTGCATCACTCTGTACAACAACAATCCGGCTTAAATTTGAATATCCCTCAGGTTATAATTAAATAGAGATTTATTTGGAAATATTGAGTTAATTTTAAGAATTCTAACATATTTCTTTATAGTTTTTGTTGTTAACGCTCAATTCGTATAATAGATTAATGGCATAAAACTATTTCTATAACATATAATAGAATAGATCTGCAGTTCCACAAGTAAACTATACCTACACGTCACATCCCACAGATAAGTCTAAACATAATATCGAAACGATAATAAATACAACAAAATTATATCACGCCGACACCAGATTGAGAGCTATTTACATTTCGAACATAAATATTTATACATTTTTTTAATACTTGTATTTCAACTTTTCTCTTGGTTCTTATAGTTTTAAAACGTTGATTTGCCAGTCAATGTACTCATCTAAATATAAGTATACAAGTACAAATGCCAGATTTTGAAATGTTCGTCAAATACAGATACAAACTTATAATTATCTACCACATTTCTAGCAAATGTGATGGACTGCCAAGGCTTGTTCAATCTAGTTAGAAATATTGCTTTGACTAAATAAAAAAAAATTCTGTTACGACTTAAATGAAATAAGTCCAAATCAATACTATGACAGTGGAGTATCTTGTAAGTCATTATCAAGTCTTCTCTTGGTGTGTGAATTTTAATTTTTCTGCTATTAATATTTTCTTAAGTAATTTCCTTTCTCTGTGATAGAAAATGGGGACTTAGATCCTGCGAAGCTCTCACTGGAATTCAAAGTATTCCTTGTCAATGGCCAAACTGGAAAGCATACGCAGGAGTCTCGAACGCTACGGTTCTGGTTTCGACTGGGAAAAAATTTCCAGGACAGACTCGGTGATGATAGTGAAGCAGGAGTGGCACTGGACTTCTTTAGAGAATTGGTCAGCCCAAAAGAATTCCCTAGAGGTAAGTTAATTATTGTACATTGCTATGGTAAAAGTAATATACCTAGGTAGGTAAAATAATTATTTTCGATTTCAGATTATGTTGGTTTCATTAAAAAAATTATGAAACTTATGCAGCACAATTACCAGACAATAAGTAAATTAGAAGTTGAATTAAAGCAATTAGAGGAGGCTGTTGACGTCCCAAGTCGACCACGTAAGTGATATTAATGAAAATTGTTATTTAACGTTTATAAATCTGTCTTTATTTTCATATTTCTAGCCCCCGGCTACTATCACATTTCGATTAGTTCTTCCTCTAACTGTCGCCCTTCTTCTTTATTAAATAGATCAGGTTTGGGTTCTAATTTTGTGTTTTTTATTGTTATTGTTATGTTTATAACTAATTAATACTTTTTTATTGCTATCTGCCAAATATCAATAACATTCTAACAGCGTATATTTTGCAAATCATTGTGAACTTGGCAATATCTCAAATTTGTTACTTGCATTCTTCTAAAATTGTTCTTTATTTGTTATTTATTCTTTTAGTATCAGCTGAAGAAAATTCATTGGGAAATATCACAGTGTTAACCAAAGAAAAAGTACTTGAGTTAATTGAATCTGCCTATCCTAATCCTGTCACTATTAAGGACATATCCAAGTAAGTGCTTTACTTAAGAAGAACATTATCAGTTTTCTATGAGGGGTTCCTTTTTAGGGAAAACAATTGGGATGAGGAAGAAGTTGCTCATCACTTATCTGAGCTGCAGTCGCGACAGCTGGTTAAAGCAATGGAGCATGGCGCATTCACACGTCAACAATCGCATGACGCTCAAGTGACAATAGTAAAACAAATGCCGACGATGGTCAGTTCGAAGCAACCGACAATCGCTATTATTACAGCGCAATATTGTGAAAAGTTGGCTGTGGATGCTATGATAGAAAACAAAGAGACATTTGTAAGGTACACAACAGTAGGTGAGTGTTTTCCTTATTATCAGTTGATTAGTTTGCCATAGCGAGTTATTAGAAGTTTATCTAGTACACTTAGTAGATTGGAGGGTAGGGTTGAATTAAAGATGGTAACTTATAGGTCCTACAAGTCCTACAACAGACGTTGGCGGTTCTAATAAAGCGAGATTTGGTAAGAAAGTGATGTCAAGTCATCTGTTGTTTTGTGTTTTAGTTAAAATATTATGCACCAGTTTTTAAGAGCACATAATATAATCACTACAAATATTAAATGTCATGTAGATACACATTGTTGTTCACTTTGTTTTGATGATGTCACTGTTTATGCTTTAATACTGCTGAAAGGCCAGTGGTGGCACTTGCATTTTGTACATTAGCTAAAAATTGTTTAAAATAGCATTTAATTTTTAATTGATTCACTACTTGCAAATAAATACGGTTGAATTATATCACTTGAGGTGGATATTTTGGTATTCTGTATAGAAATTTGGTCGAGTAATATTTTTGAATAAAAGTGAAAGAAAAGTCATAATGAATTCACCCAAATAATGTCCCCTAATATAATGATATGAATAATGAATAAAGAAGGGCAAATATGAAATAAATATGCATGTATTTTATTCAAAATATGTAAAAAAATTGAAAAATATGCAAAAAGGGATATTAAAAAAACATACATTATAATACAATATACCTTTGCACGTAGCAATTGATTAAAAATTTTAATGTAAGATTTTATACCGGGAAAAACATGTTTGGATATCATTGGTCGAAAAATCGACAAAATACATGTGATTCATCGAGATAGAATCGCGGTATATAATTTATTTCTTCATAATGCAAATTGAGGTTATATCTTCCAGAAACCGTCATTTATAGTAAGTTCCACAGTTGGAGGGTCTCACTGGTATGAGGAGCTGTGAAAAAAATGTTTGTTTTGTTTTAATAAACAATTTTCTAAATATATATATATTGTTATAGCCTGTACTTTGGATTGATTATCGGTATTTATATCTTTTTCATGCATTCATTGCGTTAATAGATCTTAAATTCACAAATATATTGACATTATATTATAATGTGTGTATAATTACATAATATGAAATGTTGTAAATATTCCTGTTAAAAACGTATAAAAACCGCTTTAATTTGAAGCACTGATGATTGATTAACTGCCCGAAATATACAATGCATTTTTCAGGGGAATCGAACGTATATACATTAGGCAACATCGGAGCCCATCGCATAGTATGCACGAAACTGCCATCTGTAGGTCATACTCGAGAAGCCATGACGGCGGCCGGTAACACTACCACAAGACTATTGGGTACATTCCAAAAGGTTGATTACGTGTTTTTGGTTGGAGTAGGAGGTGGAGTACCTCATTATACCGATTACAGTAAACACGTTAGGTTAGGCGACGTTGTTATTTCGTGTCCTACGAAAAACAAGTAGGTCTAGACACTGTTAAAACTCATCCAAATCTTAATTTTGTACCTGATTGTCATTTCAGGAACATATATCTCTATTGTGAAACTGCCAAGTCCACAGACAAAGGGTTCGAATTTGAAATTAAAAATTACAGTCCACACAATCTTAGTTTGCAAGAAATTGGTGTTCAATTGAAATCCTCAGCTGATCAAGACACTTCTTCAACCCCACCATGGATGAAATATTTACGAGATGGTTTAAATATACTGTCAAATCAAACAGAGCCGGATTTCAATGCACCTGATGCCGGAACTGACAAACTGTATATGAGCATTGGGGATAGGGATCTGATTGAAGTGGCCCATCCCGTGGCGCTGGATAAAAACGTTAAAAGGTGAGAACAAAAATTCGTTAAGATATACATACGTACAATACGAGACTCCAGTTTTCTTTTTCGAACACGTGGGATTTGCTCCAAGTAATATTTTACGATTTGATTGAATTCAAAGTATCTGTAAAATTGGTTCTGCATTGATTTAAACAAAAAGCTGTTTTTGGCTCAATTCAGGCATAAAATCGATAAACGAACAGGCAATACTTAATATTATATGAATGTACAAAGACAAAGGGAAATGCCTTTTAAAATATTACTTGGGTTCCTTCTAATATTTCCCTGTATTTGAATCAAGAAATCCTTCAAAATGGATTTATTACTTCTTTATTCCTTTCCTATAAATGCAGTACTAAAATGTTGGAGGTAAGGAAAAGGCAGAAGAATACCGGATTGAAAAAGCCGATTTTATTACCGAAACCGAAAGTTGTTAAAAGAAAAATCCTTAGGTGATGTAATACCATGAGAATTTATTACACAGTAATGCGCACAAAATTTTCAATTAGTTAAATTTTATTCTTAAGTATTTTTTGGAGTGTACTTCGTAGTTGCTACTTTCACAACTTTACATTATTTTTTTATAAAAGCCTGAAGATTTTCATATTTAGGTCACTTAGATTTAAGCAAATTACCTTTGATCAAGCTAATTTACAAGTACTCACCTGTATTTAATTAGCATACAAAGCTTTGTTTAGAAATTTGTTTTATATTTATTTCTGCCAAAAGATGATTAACTAAGTGTCAATTTTCAGACAAGAAGGCTGTCCTCGTGTGCATTTGTCGCCGATAGCCTCCGGCAGGCAAGTAGTTCGTGATGATAGACTTCGTCAACAATTCGCAGCTCAAGTTGGAGCGTTAGCTTTCGATTGTGAATTTGATTCAGTAATTGAATCAATTTTGGGTAATTGTAAAGATAGTTTTATTGTTATACGTGGTATATCAGATTACAAAGATGGAACAAGACGTAAGGAATGGCAACCGTACGCTTCATTAGCCGCGGCGAGTGTAATGAAGGCTATTGTTTGTGGGATGGAGGCACCTACGAATGTTTAGGTAGATTTAGTAGAATATACAAAAATTAAGGCACTAATAAATGACTAGAAGTTATTTTTCATCATTCAGAAAATCTATGACAGTTTCATAAATATATTTATTGGTTTATATAGATATTTACGAACGTAGGAATTTGTGAACTTGGTGATTATTATAAGAAGTCCATTAGTTCACTACTGTTACGAGTTACCTTAACATGGTGATTCTACCACGGGATTGGATTTTCCTGATGAAAATATGCGTAATCACTTAGATTATGTGCGATAGTATATCGAACTATGTAAAATTAATAAAATATTGAATATTTTCAATATTCATTTACTATGGTGCTGTCCTAGATTTGTCTATCTACGCTAAAATTAAAAAAGCGTATTATTAAACTTTTATTAGAAACAAAAAATCAATATGTAAATCAAAATTATACGTACAAACTTTAATAACGTAACTGCCTTCTTACATTTCTTCTGATAAAAAGTAGAGTTTAATAAATTTTTAGGCACATAATAATTCACAGTTACCAAATTTATCTAGTGATTTATAATATTATAGAACGTTAGAAATTATATGAGCATGACGAATTTTTGAAGACTGTTAGCTAGAGATAAATTTATAAATAAAAAAAAAAAAGATTTATACCGATGCAGATAGGTACACCTCTACAATTCTTACAATGCAGGTTTACCCAGATGTATATGATTTTCAAGCAGGCCTAAATCAGAATATTATATAAAATTGCATTTATTTATATTTTATTATATTTTTACTTGCCATAATAATGTGACAATTATTTATTTAGATCTTATTTTGTATGACATCCTCACATTTCAATTTTTTAAGTAATTAATTTAAGAGAGAGTAATATATAATTTATAATAGGCATATTGTTAAAATTATACAACAAAAAATAAAGAAAATAACGAATTATTGTAATATTTTTTTGTCTTTTCCACTTGCGACACCGACAAACCGTCAACTGTCAAGTGAAGTCAAAATTCAAAATTATTATTAGGGTTATTCTTTCATAGTGATTGATCTGAACAAGTGAATGTGATTATACTGAACTGAATATTTGGTGACAACTTTCAGATTGATCACTTAGTTCAGTACGAAAGAATAGCCATAGGGCTATAAAGACAATGGTGCAGTGTTCCCGCGGGCAAGTTTTCCAATTGCTAGCCCAAAATGAACGAATTTAGCTAAAATCATATTACGTAACTAATAAATTACACTTAAAATACATGTTTATCCTTAGCAAGAGGCAGAAAAAAGCATAAACAATAAATGACTATTTTAGTTTCGATTGAACTCACTTGTATTTAACTCATGAGAATGACACAATGCAGTGAACTGAGTGTTGTATTATATATTATATGTATGCAATACATACGTAGGATAAAGTAAGGTAAGAATATTATATTTGGTATTAAAGCCACTCAATTTTTAGAATATCAAATTGAATGGATTGTAATGGTGTCTTGCACATTACTCGGCATTAACTTCTAGAAACTCAATTAGGTGGGCTGATGTGACAGGATCACCGACGTAGAATTTTATGAGGTTGATTTCTCAGTTAACTGTCAAATCAAAATTTTGGTTATGTTCAAATTTGAAAATGTTAATTTTTGCACAATCATAACAATAAATAATTTAATATCAAATTAAATTGCTGTTTTAAATTAGCAGACACTATAAATTCATAAAATATGACTGATTATTTTTCTGAAATGGGTTGGAATGAACTCGCTGAAGGCGAAACACCCAACCATTTTCTGCATTTAGCCAGACTATTTCGTGATTATAATATGTTTGAGGAATTAAACTCCCTTAATGGTGAAAAACTTGCACCTCCTGCATCAAAAGAAGCTGTTGAAAAACTTCAAGAAGAAACAGTAAATGTATCAGGTAAGGTTTGCGATAGTATTCTTTATTACAACACAACCTACGTTTATACAAATAATCAGTTTTATGAACAGATTTGCAGTGCCCTGTATGTTTAAAACTCCATCAAATTGGTGAAGTTATAAAGAAGTTGCCGTGTAAACACACGTTTCATCCGGAATGTATACTGCCGTGGCTATCAAAGGTTTGATTTATTTAAAAAAAAATAATTTTTCATATTTTAAATGTAAGTTCCTATGTTATTTCGACAGACAAATTCATGTCCATTATGTAGACACGAACTACCTACTGATGACGAAGACTATGAAGCATGGAGAAAGGAGAAAAAACGAGCAAAGGAGCGAGTAGCTGATATAGAGAATTTACATTCCTCAATGTTTTCGTAACATATCAATTTTTTAAGAGAACAGTATACTTTTTATTGTGTACATTTTCAAAGTAGGTATTGCAATCTAGAATTACTGTACCTACCTAGTATTTTATTTTTGGATTCTTGGGGTGTTAGGTTTGATGGAAAATATACAAACAATTCAAATATTTATCTGTATTTACTTTAATTCTTTTTATCCAATATTTGCCACGTTTGGGACTGGGACCCTTTGTAACGAATAGGTATATGAAATATATATGTAAATAGTAATCCATTTACTTAATATGCGGTTTTGATTAGGGAATGGCTAAATGGAACACCTGTTCATTGGAAGTTTAAAAAAATGTACAATAAAGATACAACAGGGCTTTTCCAGAACATATAAAACTGTTGATATCGGTCTCAAATTCAATATAGTAAATATTATTTTCAAGGTATCATCCCAACGCAAGTAAGGATATGTTTGGGCTATAAAATATACAGAAAATAAAACAACTCAATACATTTAGTGTAACGTTTATTTTAATTATCTTAATCTAAATGTTTACATATTGTTATTACTTTTTTATCATAATTGTAATATATTTGTTGGTGCAATTTGTTTTTAATTTATAATACACAACTTTAAAAAAGTTTGCAAATTATTTGTTGTTATGGTCAGAATAACATTCTGATTGAAAAATAAATGTCTTAATTCTACTCTTACATTCTAAATTCAAATGTTAAGCATTTTATAAACTTGCTATTATTTTTAGTAATTTCGTAAGTTGAATGAAGTGAAGATAATTTGTTGTAGCTGAATCAAATTTATTGTTAATAATAATAGCTTGGTACTTCATATAAAATTGACCCTGTGAATCCACACAACTCCGTTCTCTTTGGCAAACTTTCTTAATGTTGTCTTTACATAATCACAATCGGTACAGTATACGACGATGACATAATATTATATCACATACAGTTTTACATAGTTTTTGCCTTAATTTTGTTCAAATTCAATTTATAATTCTAAGCAAAACAAAAACATGTAGAATATATTTTATATTTTGTTTGTTATATTAAAATTCATTGTTAATTATCACAGACCAAAATTTTTTTTTATAAATTTGACTTATCTAATCTAATCTAACTACAACATAATAAAATATAATTTCATACATAGTTGTTACTATTATAACTCAACAAAGAACGAATATTTTTAGTTATACCTCTACAATTCTTCGCAGGCACTGTCAAATAATAAAATACTCATCTTACCTTTGGCAAAGATTATTGTACACAATTAATCTTTGCCTTGGCTATTGTTTTAGCTTTTGAAATTAGTCCATAAAAAATTGACGGTCGCTATATTTATGTTATGTAGTAAGTATGAAATTAATAGGTGTATTGTTATGCTTTAACATTGAACATTGATTATAATAAACATCACATTGATTGGTATATTTTTATATTTGTTGGTCGATTTTATAATGTATAAGAAATTTAAGTGTCCCTAAAATACACTCTTTCTTTCTGCCTTTTAAATTATTTTTAATGCTACTTTGATTTTATTTTTTAATTTATATTATAATCGTATACATTATTAGTATCTTATTAATCCGGACTAATATAAATAATGTTCATATCACCATCAACTTAGGTAACAGTAGCGGCGTTACCGAAGCGGTGGCTCCTTGTACTGAGGACTGCTGAACCACATTTGCGCTGCGTTTGTTACGCACGTATCTCTCAGTGCCGGACTTTCGGATGACCCATCGCACTGGATGTTCGTGGCTTAATGGTGTCCACATCGTAAAAATCAAACGCAAAAGGACGCTAAACTGTTTAATTTCATAAAAGTGTGCATTGTTCGATTTATCGTCTATTAAATCTAAATGCATTTTAATTACCTATCAATAATTGTACTTCATACAGTAATTTAGTGGTGATGCACCAGTATCATTTGTAGGATGTGTGGTGTTGGTTTGCCATCTTTTATAGTAGAATGCACCCATTTTCTCGAATTGTTATACGGTTTGCTTATTGAAAAACAGCGTGTGTTTCGATCTCATGTGGCTCCTCAGTGTGTCGATGCGACTGTAAGTGGCTGGACAGTATGGACAGAATGAACGTTGTGGTGTATGGGAATGGAAGTGGTGCCACCTATGAACATTTTTTAAAATTGTACTTATGAACAATTGAGTTATAATTTTTAAACTATAGATATCAAGGAATACTAAATAAAACGTTCTATTGACGTACGATAAACATTATTATATGCGTATAATTGCATTGAAGCTGACGTTTCGAGTTACTCCAGCAATTCGGATGAGTTTATCTTAAGAAAGATACCGGTAACTCACTTTTATGAAAGATAATCCAATTTCACTAGCTCATGTAGCTTAAATTTTGGTCACACCTTGATTAGAATATCAAAATTGATTCTTTACAAAGAAAAAAAGGTTGAAATGGAAAACATTAATTCTAATACCTGTTAGAGACCTCCTTGCTACAAGCTTTACATCTCCATAAAAGAACATTCGATGTTGAGGGTTCAAACATATCGATGTAAGACAAGATGCCTCCATTATGAACTGTGAATGTAGAAAAAAGAAAACTTTATTTTTTTTTTTAGAAAAGCGTAAGTGTTAACTGAAAGAAAAATAGTTTAGGAAATACAAGTATCATAAGTGCATCCAAATATTAATGCTTGTGATATAACTGAAAACAAACAAGCAAATGAAAACAGTTACAAATGTGTGTATACGAAATATTCAACTATTTTCACTTACCGCTTAATTCATATACAACTTGACACACTCTATACATAAGGCGTTATGTATGTGATGCGGCAACCCACATATCCCTTCATGGTAATTGTTGGTTGCATATGAAATCACGATCGATCCTCCCATGTGATGGTGGTCAGACCACGACATAATGATTGATTAATATGCGCATTCATTTAAAATGTATTCATCGTATTTACGAGGGTAGGTAAGAAAATAAAAACGCGTATTCTCTTTTTATGTAATAATTAATGTTTATTAAAACATTATGATACATTTTAACGTTTGTTTTGTATGAATAAATACCCTGATTAAATTTAAATTAATAATATGGAAAAAATATTGTTTGGTTTGAAAAAAAAAAATTAATTCAGTCATTTTAATTAACATAATTTATATTGTGTTACTTAAATTAATATGAGAAACTAGGAGTTATTCTGATTTTAACATGTTTCACAAAAACAATTTGATTATAGTTCTAAGTTTTAGTTTTTTTTTAAATCTCGACGCGAGTATCACTAACACTGTTAGCATCCTTGAGAAAGTGATAAACCGTTTCTTCCGATATTGAGAAAGGTTCATGGTGACCTTATTGTACTCTTACGAAAAAAATTAGACTGTAAGAGCAGGAATCACAAGACAGATATTTAAAACTATTGTGCATAAAATATAAATAACTGATAATCATAATTAAAATGACTGAATTAATAGTACAAATCATGACCCGCGGATCTTAAGAGGCGTACCTAATCAGAACTTCATTTAAATAAAAAAAAAAAAAAGAATATTACGCAAATTATTTTACACAACTTAATAGTTAATTCGATGTACATAACGAATTTCAAAAAGGATAGCTTTTTATATCTTTAAGACATAATTCTAACTAAAATTTAAAAAATATTTTCGTAAAAATATTATTTGGTTTGTTTTATTTACCGTGACTAGTATAAACTAAATTGTAAAATATTTATCGTATCAGGTGACAGGGATATTTTATATCAAAACAACCATAGCAGTGTAGTTTTATTATCATTTTCGCGATCCGACAGTCCCATTTGTTTATCGCGTTGTTGTTAGTGATGGACACTTTTATTAAGGTGGTTTTGTTATTTGGATATCCATGTCACTCAGTTTAATAAATAAAATAAAAGATATTACATAACAATTGTTCTCTCTATTCATGTATAATATATTTATTTAAAATCATTATAATAATATGTTTATTATAATATGGCACCTATTATTTGACTATCTAATATAATACAAAGTTTGGCAAATATCTTTGGCTGTCAATATTATACATTAATATTAACATGGTCTTTCTATTTATTGGTGACTAGTGAATATCAATCAATTAATTCTTGTATTACGTATCAAATAAACATGACTAAAGAACATAAACATGACAAGAAAATAATAATAGTATTTTAGATAATAAACAAGAGTTCAGTAGGATTCTTCTGAACATACTGGACTCTTGTTAGAACAAAGGTATTGTTTATAAATAGTTGTATAAAAAAATTAATTGGCACAAAAGTTTCTTTGTAAAGGAAATCGTTTGTAGCTTGGTTGCGAATTTAAATAATAATCTTTATTAGACACTATTTACATATCTAATAATTTTATTAAAATTATTATGGCACAATTTATTTGGTCACAAGTATATGTATTTACAAAGAATTAAATATTTACGTATTATTTTAATAGAAATCATTGGCTTAGCAATACTTTGTTGCAAATTTTTAGACCTTTATAGTTTATAATATTATAGTTGTTTAAATATAACAAAACTTTAGTAGCAAGTAATTCATTAAACAAATTTTAGATTTTAGTCAACTAAAAATCTGATATATCAAAGCTCAAAGCATTGGTTGATTGAATAAGGAATTGTCGAAAATAGAATATTTTTACGTATTGCGAAACCAATGATATTATACTTCCCACAATACATTTAAAGTTGCAACTTCAGTAAATAATTTTCCAGGAAAATCTACACAACACAACAAAATTTGTAAGGTACCTACCTACCTATTCGAGCGTCTATATTTCTCTCACAAACTAACACACGATTTGAGCGATGGCTAAACAGACGCTGGGTGTTTAGTGCGCATATGCAGTAGCAAAGTGTCACTTCTGGTATACACAGCTGGACAGTGTGCACAACTATATTGTCCAGGAAAATGCACGTAATAATGATTGCGAGTGTTTGATACAATTTTGCCGCACAAGACGCAACGCCGCCGTTCATCCATAGTACCTACTCGTTTGAAAAGCTGCGATACTTTGTAACATTTCATGTCTGAAACAAACTGAAGGTTAGCCCCGGAATCTTGAATTTGTTAGTTTTTATTAGCGGTTTAGTAATCTATTATATTTTATATTAGATAGTTTAAACGATTGAATCACAAAATTATTATTGAACTCATACGTTTATTCGAGTTGATCTTTTTATCTTCCTTCGTTAGAGCGGGAATGGTAATCTTAAAGGGGATAAATAAATACATCGTAACAGGGCTACGGTGACGTAACTCAATACCCACTACTAAAGTTTTCATTCTCCAACTTAACAATAGTTATAGTACATGGGAAAATTTTTAACACTTGCTATTAACCTGTGTAGTGTAGTTTTCGATATCCGAGCCACATGAAGGTCTACAGTTTCTCAACTAGTAGACAATAATCGTCTTTTAAGTATTTTTTCACTGATGTACCATACAATTGATTTTTCCATTTGACTACTTTACCTGTTATCATAGTTAAATCCATGGTATCAGAACTTACCTCATCTCAGTATGTACTTATAATGTTCTGTTGATTTTTAGGAATAGAAAAAAGGCGATATCTGAGGAATATAGAAGATAAGACATCATTACAGAGTTGTTGTGTGTAGCCAAAAATTCCCAAGCAATTGGGGTGCATTATCGTCATGCAGAATCCATGAATACAAATCCGGGCGTTTTCTTCACGCAAAAGACGTTGACGTACACATCAGCGTCTTCTCCAATTGTGATCGTTTATAATCATCTGTTTCACTTCTACATTTTCATCTATTGTAGTTGTGCTGGGACACTCGTTCTTCTTGTAAACCCTTGTTTTACTTATAGCAGATCCATCAAAAGCAATATTTAACATTTCTAAAACATTGCTACACTTTATTCTATTATTATAGAACAATTCAAAGCAATTCTCTGATTCATAATTTATACAAATGAAAATCGCCGACCGCAGTATAAACAAAACAATTCGTGTTAATAATAATTGAACATGAATTGCAGTAGAGTTTCCAAATCACAAACCTAAGAAAGGCAACGAATTATTCCATATGATCTAAATGAAACACGAACCATTTAAAACACACCATTTTTAATAAAAATTATTAATAAAATACAATAATTAAATGCTTTTAATCTTTTTTTTTTGTAATATAAAATAAATCAATGCATATTATGAAAAAATTTTTAGTACCTTAAAACGAACGATCTAACAAAATTTCAATCACACTCATCGATTATAAATAATTAGAAACAAAACACAATATTATTCATTTAATAATAAAAAAAACATTGGTTAATTATTATAATAATAAAATGACAATACAAAATATTATGTATTTTTTAATAATTATTAGATTTGAGCATATATTTGGAAAATATGTAATTCCCATTATTTTATGTATTCTAATTATTACATCCTTGGCACAATAATTTTGTTGCTAAAATAATTTGTTTTCGGCAAGATTTATGTTAAATATTTTAATCCCTTTTAGTTTGGTGTTAAAACCCCAATAAAATAAATTACACTTGTGGGTGTTCCATTTATGTACCTACAATATCATTCAGAAAGCATTAAATGTATTTAATTTCAGAATACACACTTTAAGTAAAGTATGTTTACAAAATAACTAATATTCATTAAGTTTTCTCAAAAAAAAAAAAAAATTTCATTTATTTATACTTCGTAATGCTGTAAGCTTACCAGAATACATTTAACTATTTCTGAGAGACATTTGGAAAAGGTGTAATTGTCCAAGACCTAGCCTTTCGCACAAACTATGCCAATATCATGATAAAGTATATTTATAGTTTGTATTGTATAGTATAATTTCGTTAATTTTGTATTAACATTCATGTTATGTTTAAAATCGTTGTATTATTTATTTTTTTATTAAATTATATTTTCAATATGTAACATGAAAATATATGGCAAATATAAAACAAAGTTTTCCGACGTGGTATAATATATAGCATGATTCAAGTAGGAGAAAAACAACTGGTATCTCGGACATGGTAAAAGAATAATTTTAAATTTGACAAATTTTAAGTTTCACATCAAATTTTAAATGTAACAAACGCAAGTTTCAATAACAAAGTTCTATGTTTTCACATACACCCTTGTTATACCCAAAACGTATATCTTTCTACATACACCCTTGATTTTCTCATGATAACTAAAGTTCTATTTTGCTACATGATTCATTCCAAACTTATATTACAGTATTTTTTACATAGAACTTTATACCATCAAAATACAGAAAACGTCAAAAATTTTACATAGAACTTTGTAATATTAGGGTGACGTAATAACTATTTTAGTAGTCTTAAGCATTTAGTTGGGTGGCTTGGAAGAGTGGATAAAAATCTTCAACCCTTTGTATATGTTTGAATGTATTACCTCTATTTGTTATAAAAGCAATTTATTATTATTTATATTATGAAAATATACAGGCAATCTGTAATCGTATACGATTCATTTTAAACACATCAGGTATCTACCTAACTATGCCTAAAAAAACGTAAAGATTACTATGCTTTTTATAGATATAGTGTATTTACAATTTTATATTTTGTGTAAAAAGGTATATCGAAGTGAAAAATTCCAATTAACACTTATTTTTCTGTGGTGAATATTTTTAATTGATTTGTGATGGTAATAGGAATATCTAATGTTTACTAACCAATTGGGGTAAGCCTATGGAAAATAAAATGTGCCTTCTATAATTTATCATCAACTTGTTCTTACGATCGCGATATTTGAAGTTATTTTATCAGTCGATAAAACTTTTATTTAATTTTATTATTGAGGTAAATTACTCAGTCGGGAGTTGACAATAATTGTTTAATTGTGATCCTTTCTTAAAATAACAAATGCGTGTTAAAAGTTGCTTTGGGATGTTGTTGGACTGCATTTGAAAAAAACTCCAGCAAACAATAAAAATAATTAAAATAAACTCCTCTTTACCCGTTTCAAGATTCCAATGGTTGATCTTGAATTTGAATCACCATGTATATTTACTGCACATAAGGCAAAATATGTGATATTCTATTGTCTTTATCAATATTTCACGGTAGTTAAGTTAGGTAGAAGCAGCAAACCAAGTTTCGGCTACACACCATAACTACGAATAAAAATAAATGCAGCCATATCGACGCGTCGATGCGAATATCGAGGGTCAAGTCAAAATTTTCTAACAAAAAAGAAGGAATTCTAGAATGACAAAATTTTGAATTTTGATTTGATGTATGCATATGTAACTCGCTAAAGACGTAGAACATTCATAGTTGCATATTGAAATGAACAAAGAAAATATATTCATGATAGTTTGGTATGTAAATGGGAACCAACTGGAAGATTTTCTGTTGTTCTGTTGATGCTTTAGGATTTATTTATTTCTTATTTATCTGATGACTTTCATCAGCTTCACAAACAAAAGGTCACTGAGTAGAGAAATCATTGTGCTTCATGGCAATATCCGTTGAAATTGATGTACTTCAGTCTTCACACACGGTCTTGCCTTCAGAGAGAATGACCTTTCCGCAAGAATTGTCAGTAGTAACGACACATGTAGTAAGATATGTGAGCCTGTAGAAATAACTAGTTGCGAGTGTGATGGATCAGCAAATAAATTCATCATCATTATTTTACCATGTGTACAATAAATATTGCCTGTATTACCTTCACGCATATAGAATTTTTTAATAATAATATTTTGTTTCAAAATAAATGAAAAACGTATTAAAAAGAAAACAAAACCAATGCTAACTACAATGCACATTAGGTATTAATATATTATACATTAAAATATAGTAATGTATACCATTTAAAATGATTGTATAAAATATAAATTAATTATCAAATTCCGCAACCTTTTCCTTTTCTTTAAATATTATTTAAAAACTTAATAATATTAATAATTGTAATATCTCTATATTTAATACAAAGACTTAAAAATCAAGTTAAGATGGGTAAACACTGCGTGTAATGCATATTAGAACAGAGTATAAAAAATATAATTTAAAATCAGGGGCGTGCGGGTCATGTATGCAGTACATAAACAAATTAAACTTTAAATGTTATTAATGAATTATTTTGTTGATTTTTCGATATCTAAATAATAGAAAATAAGTACGTATGTTGCTCAATCTAACTTGAGACACAAAAGCATAATCATATATTTTTTTAGCTTACTGCATTAACTATACACACAGATACCGCTAATATAATGAAATTCATAATCAGAGAAACTCAAAACGTGTATTTCCATCAACGTTTCGGTATTCCCTTGTCACCGCACGCCTCTGGTAATGCCAATGTGAAACCACCTTAACCGAGCAGCAAAGAGATTGAAAATAAATGAATAAAATAAACAAAATAATAATAAAGAACACTGAAAACAATTATTTAAAATATAAAGAGAAATTACAGTAATTTTTGCTGCTTAAAATAATTATAAACCTGTACAACAACGTAAAATATATTATGATATAAAATTAATATTAATATAAAAACTACATATTGCACATTGACTGTTTGAAGAAAATTTTATACAAATTATTAAGATAATAAAACAGAATAATATATTATAAACATTATTATATAGGTTGCATAGCACCACCACTTCTAATACATATCACATTCTTATAAATTATTTTTTAACTCACCCCCGTACAATAGATATATTCCAGATATAAAAAGTACGGTATATTCTATGTGTTACATCTTTGAACATTCTTTTAAAAATATATATGCACCAAACGTTGGTCTATAACTTGGATTACGCGACTGTCGTTGAGCTTGAAAATATCCATAAAATACGAATTCAAATTGGAGCACCTAATTTTGCATTTGGAATAGCAGAAAATCATCGGAGTTTAAAGATCATTCAGAATGAAGGATAATCTGAAATTCTTGTTATTAACTCACTTCTTTTACTTATATAAAAATTCTGAATGCTAATTATCTAAATAATCATTGGGATTATCTTGAGCTGAATAAAATTTAATATAAATAAAAGCGTATATTAAAAAACTTATCTTTTAAGGGAGCCCTAATGTTTCGGGAACTAATTTGCTTCGGTCACATTATCAATCTCATCAAATATTAAAATGATGAACTATTGCAAAAAACATATTAAGTAGGAGAAACATTCAACGAAATATTTAAATAAATTTAACAATTGAATCATAGTAATTATCAAGTTGTTCGTACGGTTATTGGTAATCCAGTCTAATTCTTAATGGTACGAGGATCTCAAAGAATCAATACTACTGGATGGCGATTGAAAAATATCCCTCTATTACAAAACATTAGGTTGAGGTTGAAATGGCTAAAACACAGGTTTTAAATGGAATTTCTAAAAGCTCAATTCAGCTATCTCGCCGTGCCAGAGCATGGTAGATAAAACAAACATTGTTATATTTATAATATTAGATTGTTACAAGATAACAATCATAGAATAAACCGTATTGCATAAAACAAAATACGTTTTGAAACAATTCGTCTTTTGCGTCATTTTAACAACAAAATAGAAATAATATACCGCTCTTAAAATTGTATAAATTCAGTAGTATCATACAAATTTTAGATATACTGAATATTTAAAACATAGATAGATATTTTTTTATCACTCACTAACAAATTCTAGGCTCAATGCAACTGAAATCTGTCACAAGTAAAATTATACTTATTGAAACATAATTGGTACAAAAATGTATTAGGCCTGTTCTATATGTTTTATTGATAAAACTATGAAAGCGTTAATAATTTCTTTTCATTTTGTTTTCTTAATCAAAAGATCTCTGGTCATATTAGACATAACCATCATATTTATATTATATTTAAAAATTGTAATGATTGTTTTACAATGTGTACCTAAATCTGTGATTGACGAAATAATTGTAAAAAAATCCTGACTAACAGCGATATGATATATTTTGACTCACAAGAAATCGGTGAACTGTACCTTAATAAAATCATTTGTAAAATTTGAGCAAAGTTGAATTTAAACGAAGTTGCGTAAAGAAATATAAATCATTATGAGCCGTATAGTACTTACATTACAATATTATATAATAACTATAGATTTAATTTACTTATAAAGTCCGTGTATATTTTCAATTATTTTAACATTTAGAAGGCCGCTTAAAAATATTCACTTTTTTTCTCATCAATATCTTACAAATTATTTTTTTGTATCGCTCGTTATACTTTTTATATTTTACATTTTACAAAATTTTAGAGATTCCTAACAGATAATTAGTTTATTATAAATGGTACTTATTTATTCAGCCTTATTCGGAGCATGCGAGCAAAATGTAAAAACGGTTCGCAAACAGTAAGTTATGATCCGGTAAAAATGTTCAGATATCAGAACCGTCACAAATTATATCAACTTCACATCATTCACAATTTGTAAATTAAAAAAAAACTCACATTGCAAAGGGAAATTCATAGTTATCATGAAGTTCTTAGTAATAGGTTGAAAAAGTTAGATTTTTAATCTTACCATTGGCGTTGGCTGTTCTTACTGGCGCTGCAAAATTATATTTTGGCTTTGGTTTTCAAGGTTTTCGCAGGTAAGGAATGTTGTCAGTTCTAATATTAAAAAATACGTTTTACCACTTCACCGAAACACTTTTTTCTCTTGAAGATGCTAAAAGTGGGTTGAGATTTATAAAAGTGTTGAAGTGGTAAAACGTCTTTCAATATTACTATATGCCATCGATAGATAGGATATTTTGAGTTTTGAATATTTCAAATATTGAGATCAATAATGGTACTTTAAATAGACATCGGTAAGGTTCAATTGCAACAGCGAAATTTACTGTGATTGGATTGGGTTTGCGAGAGAAAGAAAGGCACATTGCATGTTTACATACATACATACATACATGATTTAAAATAACTCCAAATAAGTACCATTTAAATAATTGATTTGTTTTATAATATTTTTTAAAAAGATTTTTGTTTATATTAGTACATAATAATATTAATGAAATTAAAATAACGAATGAATAATTATCTTAATAAAGAAGAGAATATAACGATAAAAATGAGGTAATTAACATTATTACAATAATTAGTTACATTTATTACAAACAAATATAAAAAATTGCACTTACGAATTAGGTTTATGTTTGTTTTCATTTAAACGCTAGTTTATAGTTAGTTTGGCAAAACTGTTATTATATTTTTTGTTCAATATAAAATAAAAAATACAATAATTATTCCTAATTAATAAAACAATAAAACATCATTGTTGTATATCGAGTCCTATGTTGATAATAGACTGATTTATGTGAACAAAATTATGTAAAATCCCCGATCGCCATTCCAAATACGTACATCGTAAAACTGATTAGATGATTGCACACGATTTAACTGTTATTAATATATCTATAAATATATTAATTTAAAAGAATCAAAATTTTGATAATACCCGATATACATCATACAAACCAACATTTCATACAAATTTGTTATCATCAGTATATTAATTATAATGTCTATCTAATTGTTCTTTATCATATTATATTTTTTCGTCCGTATATATTTTTATATAATATATATATAAAGCTTCCGGACGGTTATTATTTTTATAATTTTAGTTTTAACGTTAATTTACATCTAAGTATTAACAAGTTAATTCATTGTTCTTTTTTTATATACAAGTATATTAGTATTTATTTAATTGTTCGTTTAACTACATTATTAGTTTGATAATGTTCCGGAATCTAACAACATCCAGTTTAGGATTCTAACTTTAGTTACCAAAGCCCCCCGACAAAAAAAATGCTAGAAATGGATAAGATCTATCCCAAATACTAGCGATCTTTTGCTTATTCTGGTGAGCCATGAGTTACCTTGTTTCAACCATGCAAGAGATGTAATTAGATTCTGGGACACCACATAATAATAAGCCAAAATAATAAAAACAATTATAAAAACAGAATAACATCACAGATATATCATTTCTTTTTTCAATTCTTAGGACGATTTTAAACATATTATTGTAAATATACATAATTTAATTTTTGTGAAATAACATTCTATAGAAATTTCACACAAATATATTTTGATTAACATCAAGTAAGAGAAAATTTGATATATTTTTCTTTTATTATTTTTAAGACTGTTTATATATTGTAGGTGAAAGGGTAATCTATACTTAATCGATAATCTCTGGAATAGTCCTGTATTTTCTGTTATCTTTTTGTTTCTGTGGTAAATTGTTAGTGAAGAAAATCAAAATAATAAAACACAATCAGTGTTAGAACGAATAAAACGTCAACATAAATTAACATAATTTAATTGTATACACAAAAAGGCTCTTGCTACTATATAAAACAGTCTAAAAAATTCCTCCAAAAAATAAACCAACAGTATTTAAACATTAAAAATTTTTGTATTGCACATTTGGTCATTAAAATGAATAATATAAATCTTCATAACACGTAAGCAGCTTTGCTGTACTATAATTCTGTTTTACATAATAAAATTAAAATAAACAAAACAAAAACACTATTAACAAATAGAAGATTTGATCTTAATATAATTATTATAATATATGTCAACTTAAGTAAATATTTAAAAAGAGATATTAAATAGACTTTTTAATAAAAAAAAAAAAAAAGGTATGAAAGACTAGAATAGAACATGTTATTGCATGTTTTTTTGTTGAATAACATTGTAGAAATATATTTGTGTTCCATTTTACTTCCTTTGATTCTTTACCATGCTTAAAGTCGCGTTTATTTAATATTTGTGTGTAATTCGCAATATCACTTAGTTATTAATCAAACTCGACTTTTGAATAAATATCAATTCAAATTTTAAGAACACTTTCAGAGCTATTTCTTAAATATTTGATTTAACAATTGATTTAAACGTTACTGCTTGTAATAGATTGTTTGTTAGAAGAATTAAAAAAAAATAAAATGAAGTTAAAAAAATTGACGAGAGTTTAGTTTGCTGTTCTTATGTAAATAAATTATGTACACTAGATAGAAATGGTCCACAACACCAACAGCTTTGTTCAATTTTGTGCTCTACTGGTAATTGTCAAATATTATCTCCACTCAGTAATAAGGACGTTTTATACATTATTATTATTATTTTCAAACAAATAAAACTGTTTTTGAAGTAATGCATATTCAAAATAAGATTTTATATATGTTCAAACTATTAATAACATTGCTAGACATGTTTCGGAATCAACAGCATTCCATCTTCTTTCATATGAACTTTAAAATTACAAGGAACAAGTATTATTGATTATAGTAGTTTAAAGAATCATCTTAGAAATGGGTTAATCTTATATTAAACATTAAAGAATCCTGAAAATACATCAAGTTTAAGTTTTTCATATAATTCATATTTATCAATTATATCAAAAACTTAATTTTGATATATTTTCAGGATTCTTTAAATGTTAAAACCTAAGAGAAAAATGTTTCTATGACTTTTTAAACTGCTATATTCAATAGTATATGTTTATATAATTTTCAAATTCATATTAATTCAATGAGAGATTGATGTAACTAGCCAATGAGAATGGAATAAAATCTTATTTTGTGGAGAAGACTCAATGGCATATAGTGTGACTTACCCCGTCTATTCCACCCTGAATGTATGACCCATTGTAGATATTCGAACAGACGATATAATAGAAAACATAATATGTGGAATATAGGGAGTATCCTATCCTTCTGCTTGTGCACGCTTAGATATCATTTTTAATAATTAACTGGTTCATCAAATTGCAGAAAATCAAGAAACTAACAACATATTTCATATTTTACTGAGTTGCTTTTACTGAGCCATTTCAATTTTTGTGACACCACATACCGTCCTTGTATTATGTACTAAATTTGACTTCAATGGGATTCAAAAAAAGGCAAAAGTCTTGTATAAGATTTGTATATGTAATACGAAAGTACGATCCTGTTTTGCTTTCTTTGAAAGATGCTGGGTGGCTGATTATGAGGGATAGACGCAACCAACACTCTTTGTTTCTCAACATTATAATAAAGAATAAACCCGAATATCTGTGACAGAAAATAAGATACAGAACTCATGTTCATAACTTAAATTGGAGACACAAAGGCTTAAGCTCTACACCACTGTAATAAACAGCTTTCTTTCCTCGGTTTTTCACATATTATAACGTTTTTCGCTCATACATATAATGATATTTCGGTTCACCTGAAGTCTTTGAGTGTTACTGCATTTAAAAGGAAATTGAAGTGTCTGCTTTACTCGTACATTAATCGAATACAAAGTTCATGTGCAATTTGTGTGCTTGCTAAATAAATATATGTTGCTCGGGGTCGAGGATGGTGTCGCCAGGGGTTGAATTTAAATCATTCTTAGAATGCTGCATGCTCATTTTTCTGTATTATATATGTTGAATATTATTTTGCAACATTTTTATTCGCAAATAGTGTTATTTAAATGCTCGTAACAGATCACTAATTAATTTCTCAAGTACATTATGTTTTCCTTTTACGTGTAGGATATTTAGCCGGCAGACAATAGTTGTTGGACTGGACAACACATTATTAATTTGGAATTTCAAACATTCATTACTTGCGGGTCATAATGGCACGTTGTGTTCTTTATTTTAATGTTATTTCAGTGGACAATGCTACTTTTTGCATAGGAAGACTCTTAGCAGAGCGCGTTTTAGTAACAAGTTTTCTAGACAAAATTAAACCAATTCAAAAGTGAATGTATGGTAATACATCACACACCCTAAGGTAAATAAAGACACCGTAATATTGGGATAAACCAGAATGAACCTTTTTCTTTTCAAAATAATTTGAAAATTTCACTAAAATATTAATATACACTTTATTAATCGAAGAAATTGACTAAATGGTTTGTTTAACACCCTGTTTCCTTCTTTTTCAAAAGGAAATAATCTGTAATAAAAGTTCGTTCAAATATTCTCTGGACAGACAAAGCTTTTTACGTTCCGAGCTTTGATTTAGTTTTTTTTCCAATACGAACTCTACTGACTAAAATATTGAAAAACATGTACTTCCTTTAGAAATTTAGCCCCATATGAATATTAACTTTGAGGTCATACATTCATTGAAATAATTAAAAAAAACTCTTGACAGCGACGCGTTATCCTTATGTTATGTCTATTTTTTCAACGTACTAGCAATTTGACAGGAGTTTAGGATCCCCGAGAGTAATTCTGCTTTAGCCAATGTGAGCTAGTCATAACGCGCCGCTGCCTGATTAAGTTAGTCACTGAGTGAGATACTCGACCTTTTGACAGTCACCATTTGCTAAGTGTTGTCGCACATAGCTCTGTAATAGAAATAATAGTAAAGCCAAAATCATTCGGCCGTTGTGGTGTCATTGTTTGTGATGGCCGTCGGTGTCATGATGTTCTGCTGATGGTCGAACTTGGGTGCTTCGAACTTCCTCGTGTCCGGATTGAAGCGGGGATGTTTGAATTTGCAATGGGTGCGCAAGTTGTCGCTTCTAGTGTACGTGGCTCGGCATAGAGGGCACTCAAATCGCCCGGGGAAGTGTACATGATAATGGTTGCGGATGTGTGTCACTATTTTGCCGCACAGTTTGCAACGGTGCAAATTACAGCCGCCAGGTAGTTTGTCAAAGGTTAGTCGCATGTGCCAGGTTTTTGAACCTGCAAAAACCAACAGAAACATTATTTCTTTTGTTCAGTAAGTCGGACGGTAGTTCTTTGTAATTTTGAGACTTTCCCTATAATACCTTTGTTTTTTTAAATAAATTAGATAAATTACGCGATGGGTATTAAAATGTTGATATCAAAATTATGAAGAATAGAAACATCGGAATACCAAATTATATTGCAATATTGATCAAGACACTTTCGCGAACTTCTACAGTGCTTGAAGAAGCTTTCAAAAGAAAGATATTTGAGTAGGAACTTCTCAAAATTACAGTGAATACCTTATTACTTTTTAAATGAATGACTTTATGGAATTTATTTAATGAAAACCCATTTCGGAATACACAGTAAAAACCGATTTGACATTTTTATTCACAAATTATTTACATGTTTCGCCAAAGTTAGTTTCACAAGAATCAGTATCTTGACTGGCATTACAGATGAATTAAAATGTCATTTGAGTAAAGAGCATACAAAAGGCGTAGTGCTCAAATAATTGATTTAATGATTTTCTATAACAAGTTTTCCTTTATTTTCTTCAAAAATCTATTGGGAAGACAGATCAAACACCTGGTGATTCTGGTGAAGCAATAGCGAACTCTCGTAGAATTTTTTGGTGAACAAACTTAATCAGTTTTCCTCTGTGTATTTTTATACGATGTTTCTTTCAATTATTCATTTTTATTTTGCAAAAGGTGTATTCATTTTACTCAAAACTAGGAAGTACTATGTCAAGACTATAAATGTGTTTGTTAATTTCAATACAGTTTAAGCTATAAATTTTGCATGCCTTTTAACACAGTAGAATGTATTATTTATTATAAAATAGCAAAAGCTTTAACGTAAAACTGTTTTTGTGTACTACCTATCGATAAACTATGATTTCCTTAGATGAAAACGAATACGAGATCTAATTTTGATTTATATTGTAATAAAGCACCCTCTATTAATATCTCAGTTTCGAACTCATTTTATACTAATATGAACTAATGGTCAGAAATATAAGTTAATTGAAAAATAAGGAATAATAGAGGTTATGACAAAATATAAGCTTTGGAAACTTCAAATTAAAATATTTGAAGCGAAGTTGATTTAAATGAACTAAAAGGATTTTTAATATATTTGTGAATTTATTAAAACAACTTATTTTCAACTAATGAACATTTGGGAATAATTAAAGATTTTATACAAAAACAATCAGTGTTGACCGTTGGGGATAATTGAAAATCGCCTAATTGTATGTGTTTGGATTGTCGTAATTTTTATTGTGTTTACAGAAACATAAAAATCAGTGTAAAAATAAGCTGCTTGTTGTGTTTCAGCCTTAGGTGGAAATCGGTACCAGCCAATGCCAAGTTATGGAAGAAATTGGTCAAGAATGCATTCAAAATCCTCGATTTGGTGAGGAACCTGGGAAATTGCTTCAGGCGACCTATCCAACATAGCATAACTTCTCAGAAATAGAGTATTCTTTGTAGCTCTTGATGTGCTATAGACAATGACAATATCGGAGAGCTACAATCACAGCAAAATCTCACAGAGATAGACTTAGAACCTTTATTTTCACAGGATCGATTGACACAACAATGGGCGGACGCAAGAAAGTCCTTAAGGATCTAAATGTTCCTGGATATGTAATGATCTAAGTTATCAGTAAATCAAACTAAAAACTTCTACCTGGTTTCAGAATAAACACAAATGCCTCAGTTCTTTTAAATCAACTAGAGAAACGGTATTAACTTTATTTATAAAGGACAAGTAAAGGTTAAAGTTTGGGCTAGTTATCTGGATCAATTTAAAATAAGAATATTTACATTTCAACATAATTTAGGAAATAAAATGTGTTATTTTGACGCATACAAATTTACAAAAGAACCAAATGAAAACATCAGATATTGTAGCCCAAAACAATGATTAATATTAAAAAAAAAGCAAAAAGAATACACCTTTTAACAGCCGGAAAAAGATTTTGTTAATAGTTTAATAGTTTTAGCAAGGAAGTTGCATCGTTGCATTTAATGTCATTAATATTTTGTTTTGTGTTAAAACTTAATATTAATTAGTTAATTTATAAATATAGTGATAGCAAAAAATAGTGACAGTGCACCCCAACAAGATTATATTGTTATTAATATTAAAATTATAAAGAAGAAAAACCGCCAAAAAGAAACAAATAAGAAAAAAAAAAGGATTTAAAAAAAAGAAAAAAAAAAAAAAAGAAAGAAAAAACAACAATTCTCTTTCTCGAAAATAAAGAGTGCATTTATCACTTACATTTGCATCAAGAATAGAGGAGAATTAATAACGTTAGAAAATATGAATGGTAAGTAATTTGAAAAACTTGTTGTTTTTACCTTCTTAACTGATAGCCGCCGTGTTTTCAAACAGTAATAAGTTGGATTAAGAATTAAGTGAGAAACGGAAAGAAAAATAATTAAAAAAAAGGATTTTATATTATGGGTATACATTAAAGCTGAAAATAAGTGGTTTTTTTTTATTTTGTACAAATTTTTTACGTTGCCTTTAAATTAACTTTGTCGCCAAAAGCCGAGCCATGTACACTTACATTTTAATTTTAGTAATACATTTCGACAAAAAATAAAAAAAATAGGAAGAAATTGATAATTATATTAGATACAAACATGCAGCAATAAAATAAATATAGCTGGTAGCATAAAAAATTTAATGGGTATATAATAATTTGATTCATTTGAAATTAAGTTATTAGATTAATATATTTTTAACCTTGTGCACAACCAATTATTTGATTTATTGGAATATTCTAGATGTTCAGTGATTTGACTGATTATTTGAACATACAAATATAAAGTTTTGAAGTTTCTATTTTCTATGCCACCTGCTATAATTTTACAAAGCTTACTTCGAGATAAATTATTCCTCAAATGGGATACATCATTTACATAAAAGTCTAATATAATAAGAAATATATACTCAATATAAGGAGTACCAGAATGAAATGAAAATCCACAGGAGTTTCATTACAACAAAAATCTCGTTGAGTCCAGTAATCTTTCACGCTAAATTGGTATAATTTGAAATGATTATGCTGTCATACTAGGGTTTAGCAATTTCTAATGGAAATGTTGCGTTAGAGACAGACATCGAAATTAATTATTATATTAAGAAGAACGAAATTGCTGCTGCTTACTATTTATATGAAAATCGCTGAAAACTTGTTCTTATAAAGTACAAGGGTAGTGTCATAAGTTTTTTTTGCATATTCACATATGAAATAATGATTTTAAGAACATCATATTTCCGATTTTAAGGTATATACTTACGATTTGTTAGAAGCACTTTTTCACTTATATACACTATATTTATTTAAAAATGGTCTTTCTCTCTAAAAGCAGTTCAGTCAAAGGTCATATTTTCTGTAGCTATCAGTTAATGAATTAACTCAAAAAAAATCAGGTAACGTAGACTCTAAACTGAAATACTACGTCAACTAATATTACACCTTTACCAGATGTTTTTCAGAATGTATCAAATGTATTTCAGATTAATCAATTCTATTTCACAAAGCATCCAATGGATTTAAGTGCTTGGAAATTGGAAAATATTCCAAAATAATTCGCGAAATTAGGATAGGTGTGGATAGCAAAAGATATACGCATGTCCGAGAGGCATAGTTGCGCATGAAACCAAAAAAAACTCAAGTCATCATAGAGCACAACCACTAAACACCATTCGCAGTTATCTGAGGACAACAGTACATAAAGACCACATATTATTTGCATACAACAGATGGAGCACGTTATATTTTAAGTGTCAAGGATGAACTGTCGTGGGGAAAAAAGATCGGCTACAGATTTGATGGCGGCGGACTCTTCAACCTTCGTAGACTGCAAGCTGGGAAGAAGATCGTATCCACATCAGTCATTGAGCTTCAATACGCGATGACAATGAAGAGGATCTTCAATATATACTAAATGCATACTTCATTTTAAGTCAATATGCTCGATATACAGGATGTCACCTATTTTGGTGTAGTGTAGAAATTCTCCTACCATTTTTGCTCAACGAATTTATGATTAATGGATTGATTCCTTATCTGTGAAGTCTACAAAATATGGACCTATTTTTTTATGATAAAAATATAAAGAACACTCGCGGATTATAGGTTGTACTGAACTGCATTTATTGAAAATAAAAAAATGATTAGTAGTAGTAATACTACAAAGTATTGTAACATTAGACAAATGATGATTCATTTTTTAGTACCTACGATGTGTTAAAATAAATAAAAAAAAGCCATAGAACATGCATGCAGACGACTATCTACTAATTAATCGAGTACTAATCTAAGTATTTGAACAGTAATTCCAAAAATGTACACAACAAAATAAATAAAATATCGCAAAAAGATCACAATCAAAATGACTTAAAAACGTGATTTAAACTGTTGTTTTACATTTTAAACAATCAAGAACCCTATTCTTTAAAACTAGGGAACAGAACGAATACTGACACACAGACAGACATACTTTCATCTGGAAATGGTCTTAATCGTCTCAAGGAACTTCAAAATGGTTATATCCGTCTTTATCTCAAATAATTTTTTTTAGCGCGTTCACAATACTTTCCCTATGCGGGAAAGTAGTAAAGTTGAGGTAGTTTTAAGGTTCGAAGAACCCTTACAATCCCTCAGTCATTCCATGGACCTCTCCGATGAGATTACAGAAGGTGAACTTCGCGATGGCCGCCAGCAACAGTGGAGAAGGGCTGGGTCATACGATCTTACACAAGTCTCTACTACTGAAACTACTCTAGTACTGAAACCATGAAATGCTGCCAGAGACCACACTGTCAAACAACAAAACAGGGTAAACAAAGCTACCGAAAAATTAAAGAAGATATCCATCATATGCAGTTGAGTATAACAGATAAAAGTAACTAGTTCTCTGCTACTCGCGTCGATGAAGAGAACTGCGATGATTTAGACTAGGTAAAGAAAGAGTGAGTTATAATATCAAAAATGGCAAAGTCTCGAATTTTAAAAAAAGTCATGAAGTTGTCAGTTATCCTTACAATCCTTCAGTTATTCCATGGACCTCTCCGATGAGATTACAGAAGGTGAACTTCGCGATGGCCGCCAGCAACAGTGGTGAAGGGCGGGTCATACGATCTTACACAAGTCTCTAGTACTGAAACCATGAAATGCTGCCAGAGACCACACTGTCAAACAACAAAACAGGGTAAACAAAGCTACCGAAAAATTAAAGAAGATATCCATCATATGCAGTTGAGTATAACAGATAAAAGTAACTAGTTCTCTGCTACTCGCGTCGATGAAGAGAACTGCGATGATTTAGACTAGGTAAAGAAAGAGTGAGTTATAATATCAAAAATGGCAAAGTCTCGAATTTTAAAAAAAGTCATGAAGTTGTCAGTTATCCTTACAATCCTTCAGTTATTCCATGGACCTCTCCGATGAGATTACAGAAGGTGAACTTCGCGATGGCCGCCAGCAACAGTGGTGAAGGGCGGGTCATACGATCTTACACAAGTCTCTAGTACTGAAACCATGAAATGCTGCCAGAGACCACACTGTCAAACAACAAAACAGGGTAAACAAAGCTACCGAAAAATTAAAGAAGATATCCATCATATGCAGTTGAGTATAACAGATAAAAGTAACTAGTTCTCTGCTACTCGCGTCGATGAAGAGAACTGCGATGATTTAGACTAGGTAAAGAAAGAGTGAGTTATAATATCAAAAATGGCAAAGTCTCGAATTTTAAAAAAAGTCATGAAGTTGTCAGTTATCCTTACAATCCTTCAGTTATTCCATGGACCTCTCCGATGAGATTACAGAAGGTGAACTTCGCGATGGCCGCCAGCAACAGTGGTGAAGGGCGGGTCATACGATCTTACACAAGTCTCTAGTACTGAAACCATGAAATGCTGCCAGAGACCACACTGTCAAACAACAAAACAGGGTAAACAAAGCTACCGAAAAATTAAAGAAGATATCCATCATATGCAGTTGAGTATAACAGATAAAAGTAACTAGTTCTCTGCTACCCGCGTCGATGAAGAGAACTGCGATGATTTAGACTAGGTAAAGAAAGAGTGAGTTATAATATCAAAAATGGCAAAGTCTCGAATTTTAAAAAAAGTCATGAAGTTGTCAGTTATCCTTACAATCCTTCAGTTATTCCATGGACCTCTCCGATGAGATTACAGAAGGTGAACTTCGCGATGGCCGCCAGCAACGGTGGAGAAGGGCTGGGTCATACGATCTTACACAAGTCTCTAGTACTGAAACCATGAAATGCTGCCAGAGATTACACTGTCAAAGAACTAAACAAGGTAAACAAACCTATCGAAAAATTAAAGAAGATATTCATCATATGCAGTGGAGTGTAACAGATAAAAGTAACTAGTTGCTACTAGCGTCGATGAAGAGAACTGCGATGATTTAGACTAGGTAAAGAACGAGTGAGTTATAATATGAAAAATGGCAAAGTCTCGAATTTTAAAAAGTCATGAAGTTGTCAGTTATCCTTACAATCCGTTAGTCATTCCATGGACCTCTCCGATGAGATTACAGAAGGTGAACTTCGCGATGGCCGCCAGTAACAGTGGAGAAGGGCTCTAGTACTGAAACCATGAAATGCTGCCAGAGATCACACTGTCAAACAACTAAACAGGGTAAACAAACCTACCGAAAAATTAAAGGAGAAATCCATCATATGCAGTGGAGTGTAACAGATCAAAGTAACCAGTTATCTGCTAAAACTAAGTAAAGAAAGAGTGAGTTATAATATGAAAAATGACAATCTCGAATTTAAAACAAAGTCAAGACTTTGTCAGGTATGCAGAGTGCAATAAAAACATGAATGACTAGTAGGTAAGTGTGGAAAATACTTTTCAGACTGTTACTTTAGTAATAAAAACTTCACTAATATGTCTATTTATTTCCTAAATATAATTTAACATACAATATCAACTTATAATTATGCATCTCCTATCGCAAAATCCAATTATTCGATTAACAGTGGAACTACGCCCCGTTTCTCCCGATTATTCTACTCCCTGGTTTTCAAGAATTAAGCTGTTCTTAATGCTTCTGGTGGGCTAATGGAAGATTTTTGAATGCCACATTTTTGAAATACTGTACAAACAATCGCATTACTAAATACAATTAAAACAGAAAAACTTACCATCTATCGTGTCTGTCATTTCTGGTGGAGGTAATGGTGTTGTTGATTCGTTGTCTGATAGATCGAATATTTGGTGTATTGTATTGGGCACTTTTGTCTCCTCTTGATGAATGCTTACGCTTCCGCCCTAAATTGACAAATTAATAAAGAAAAATAAATCTCTACATGTATTAAAACAAATACATTGACATTTATGACTTTATTCCTGAACAATGACAATCGATTTCTAAGGAATTATACAGAAAATGTTTAAAAGCCCCGACATATAGTCTTTTCAGGCAAGAATTTAATTTGCCAGGGGTAGATTCTTGGCGTCACCCTCGACGATTCACGGTCCAGAAAACTCTCAGTAAATATTTATGACTTAAACTTTTGTTCAGCGATGACACTTTTCACTTTTTCACTCACATTTGAGTTATGCCATCGTCTTGTAGGGGAAATTCTTCTAGGTCGGGGGAGGTTTTCCTACATCAGAAGAGGATGGTTGGCTGCATCCGGATTTAAGGACCACTGCAAGTCTTTATGGCATAATGCTTTTGCCGATTCAATATTATGTTTATTAACTTCCAAATCTCGAGACAATATTGTTAAAAATGAAGATGAACAAAGTCGGCCCGAAACTCACAGCAGATCGGCTTTTATAATGCACTTCCTCTGAGATATCGGAGCTTGAATATTACTTTATTTAAAAAAACTGTGTCGATGAATATGTGCATGCAATGACCTGTGTGCATAATGTAGTTTTTCCATATGTTTGAGTTGTAATATGTTTGTATTATGATGGCCACATTCGAGGTCGAAACATGTAGTGTATTTGGATCAGACATGTTACTAAAAACTCTAATTTAGTTAATATCTCCACGAAATAGACGTTTTGACATCACAAATGCTCATTATCAGTGGCTTTCTTAGTCATGCTCACAACATTTCTGGCTAAGAAAGGCAATATAAATAAGACCTATACTTTAAGGAAATATTAATTGATGAAAAAAGGTACGCATAACTGTTAAGTTTGTTGTTTAGTTGGCTGTCAGTTTTCTGTCAATAATATTCGTCCTAATTGCGCAGGGTTAATTTTGACACTATCGGACTATTTACAAATTTCGTTAGTGTCATATTCAAGTAAACAAAAGGGGTATGGGAATTGTTTTTCTACATTATTTGGTCTCTTTCTTCTTTTCCTAATAGTGATTTTGGTTCTTTCTTTTGAATTTTTCATCTATGCAAATATAATAAAACCTTGCTATCGTAAAAAAAGGCCGAACTTTCAAAACTCTAATAACAAAACTAAGCCTATTTTTACAATATCAATGAAACTCCTTTCAACTTTAAGATAAAATGTTCCAATAATAAAAATCCTATTTTTGTACAACTATATCGTTAAGATTCTTAAACAAAATAGTTTTTTCTTCCACCTGAGTTAGATAAGACCAAAAAAAAAAAAAGTTACGAACATATTAAACTTTTCTGTGCTTTCAACGTAAAGAACGAACTATTTATATTATTTTATTCCATTCACGTGTTTGTCCTGTACTTGTTTTCAATCCAGTGCGTTTTGTTTCTAAACGCGGAGAAAGATAGTTTTGCAAAATTTATACGTTAAAACTAAAGAACTAGACCTCGACTACAATAAATTGTAACTGGGTGATGTGTTGCATACGAGGGAAATAAAAAACGGAATAGGTATTTTGAATCTGGAATGGTGCAAGATAAATCGCATAATATATTTATTAGACATCAGACACGGGGGTATTTAGTTTAATTGCAATGGATTTTCTGATGTTTAACACCAAAACATGAAATTGCGTTACAATTCAGGCGACGGAAATATGTTTAACATAAAGAAGTCATGTAAGACTATCAGAGATTATGGCAAAAACAGAAACGCTACTGAAAAGACCTTTTAGGGTTCGGTACCCTCAATGAAATATGACAGAAGCCTTCCAAAGTAACTCAGTTGTCTAAACGTAACAGGCACTATGCAAAGAAACTCCAAGGCAAGCCGGTAAATTGAATGCAATTGAATTTTTCAATGTTCTTAAGAATGATTTTCGAACGCATTAGATGATTTAACATTAACGCACAACCTTGAATTGAAGTTTCAATTAGATGGTAGTCCTATTCAAAATGCTCGTTTAATAAGAGACTGGCCAAATGAACGTTCTGAAAACTATTGGATATAGGGCGAAACAGTCCTTTGGCTGAGTGGCCACTGAGTTCTCCTGATATTTTCCCTTGGGGTTTACCTAAAAAAAGATTTTTCAAATCAAGGCTTCAAAATTCACAAGAACTACAAGTCGAGATGATCCAAAAGGAATGGTAAATGCATAGAAGTTACAAACATTTAGTAGTTTTCATTTTTTCCTTTAGTTTTGTAGCAGTCTATGCCCAATGTTAATTTCAGCAAATTATTAAGAGTTTAATTTTATTTGTTTTATCATGGATAACTGTTAAAAAATTGCCTGTGTTTTACTCAAATTTTGCTCCTAGAAACTGGCATAATAGGCCTTGGATTTTTTCATTGTTGTGTTTAATAAGCTGCAAGTCATAAACTTCATTTTTAAGATGATGAAAAATACAGATTTTTGATATGCAACAGACTATTTATTAAAATGTGCAAGCCGATCCAGTCACAATTAGAAGTTTTCCAACGTTTTTAACATAAAAAATTCATCAGGACTTTATTTTAATCTAACGAAATCTGGACTTTAATTTAACGTTACAACTATTTCGGTTTATGAAAACTAAGGCACACATTCTACATTTATATGTGTAAGACTAGTGGGTTTAAAGTGATGTCCTTAAATGGGCGTCTTCAGCGCACTTAACTGTTTAGCATGTTGACATATCTGAACGGTATCATTTACGGTAACCTGTTTACTCAACACTTTAACAGAAATTGGATACGTTTAGTTGCAGTCACGTTTGTAACATAACCTCCAATTTTCTTTCTACTGTGATGTTTTGTTGCAGTTGTTTTCTTTGGAGTAATAGGAAAAAACGCAAAATAAACAAAGGAAGCTAACCTCAAATTTTAAAAAAATATTTGACCCGCCTTGACCTTGAAACTTATCGTTCAGGGAGTCAGCATATGTTTGGTTAACCATAGTTTAGTGTTGAATGTTGAGTGCGTTAAACGCGCCCAATAATAATTAGCTTTTATGTTAAATAATTAGTTGTTAATCAATTATATAATTAATAATAAATTCGGGCTTCGCTTGATAGAGATTGTATACGTTAAAAATCGTCAAAATAAAATCAGTAGCACAAAACAACAAATTACCCAAACAGCAAAGCATAGTAGTCCAAAATGTTAGTGCGATTTGCGAGAGGTAAAGGTTGCATGGAAGTCATACAGTTATTTCTACTAACAAATAATTTGAAGAATAGGTCAAAAAGTAAAAATACAAATTAACGAAACACTAAACGTAAAAACAAATATTTTATTACATATAAAATTTTAAATATTTAAATTCTTATAACAAAAACACATAAAATTTATATTTAGGTACTAACAGTTCACAAAATTTTGAAAACAAAAATAAAAACACTTTTTGCTACTTTAGAATTTCAATGACCACAAATTTTAGTTTTTGAACTTCAATGAAAATATTAATTTTGTGTATTGAAGTCGTGGGTGTCTGTTTTACCTAATTAAGCTTTTTGAACCAAGTAATACAATATCAAATAGGTCAGCAGCTTTGGAGTTATACATTCTAAATTTACAAGAAAGTAACACATCATTTTCTATTCTACCATCAACAAATTTGTTGATTATTTTTAATCCTATCTTGTAGGATAAAATTATAAACCCCTGTAACTGTATGGTCAACATAAACCTTTGCTAATGTTACATAAGGTAACAAGACTTTAAGTTATGTTGGAAATTTGCTTCACACTACCATGACTTCACCAGACGGAACGTTTCGATGATCCACAACTCATTAGTCGTGATCATCAGGCAGTGTGATTCAAATGTCCAACATTTACGAAGAGTTTATACTAGTATCTAGTGTGAAACAAAATTCACAAACGATGGTCGGACAAGAAATGACAACTTCCTTACATCATAGATACGCCCGAAGTAGATACTATGGCGGTTCGGCTTCATTTCTTATCGAAAATCGCTGAGGTCTTCTTCTTTTCAAGGTCACGCGCCTCACAAGGTTATATGATAGGGGACCGCACGTGCAAGATTTAGAACGCAGAGACCAACGTGGAAATTTTAAATTCAGGTGTACAAAGGACATATTTATGTCGTTTACGTCATTTATATCCTTATGTCATTTACGTCGTGCAAGACTTGCACGTGCAGCCCCCTATCATATTACCTTGCGAGGACGTCAAGTGCGTGACGTTGAACATAACAAAAAATTGACCTTTCCCATGTTATTTTCCATAAGAAATGAGGCCGAACCAATATAGTATATCTACTGCCCGAATCTATGTGGTTAACACTTATTCAAAACCAAGTGAGAAAGACAGAAAGCGTATTTAATCATAATGAAAGTAAAACTGTGTAAGAATTAGTTTCTATGCTGCGATGAGCATGGAAACGTTAGCTAATGAAATGAATACTATACAACACATTTCTGTGAAAGTCAAATTCAGTTACTTAAATTATTTCTAAAATTATGGTCATTGCAAATTTAAACTATCATTATTATTAATAATTGATTATACTAATAAATTTAAAAAAACTTAAAAATAAAAACACTACAACTTATTAAGATTCAACATAAAATAACAATTTTTCAAACATTAAACAAAACAAAAATTTTGATATATAAATATGTATATAAATAGTTTATTCAGCAATATTTCAAAAATTAATTCGTTAGGTCAAATTAGAATTTCTTAAGCCATGATAATTCGGAGATACAAGTTTACAAAAAATAAATAATCGTCAATTCGAGATTGTAACGACATTTTAACAATATCCGTCAAAACCAATAATATAGACATCCTTTCTGATAAGTAGGTATTGTTTTGCGACAAAGAATAGATCAATGAATTATTGTTGATTAAACCACGATAACATACACTAGCCTTCATTTTCCAAACAAATTAAAAACCTAATAAATATGGCATTGGTTATATTTCCTGAATATCACATAAATTTCACATTAATTTTTATAAGGCCAGTATTTCATAATTTTACTTATACTTAATAAGATTACAATATAATAACTTATGTATTACTTTAAATTTTATTATGACTAGGATTTAAAAAGTGTAATAATTCTCTCAAACTTAAGATTATATAAATACTTTACCTAAGATTACTTTTTTTTTTTTTTGGAAAACGTGTATGAGAATGAGCATGTTTGGCTGGGTTGGAGCAGTTGCGCGCCCAAGGTGAACCTTCGATGATAAAAACTAGTTGAACTATTTGTTAACCATAACATTAAAGAAAAACTTGGATTTAAATGTTAGTTCTTTCCTGGTGAGGCAATAACTTTAGTGAAATACGTGTGAAGATTGATAAAAATTAGCGGTTTTCTTTCGAAAAGTAGAATCTCTTTTCTTGTAAAAAAAAATGCATGTGCCTACACAAAATTTCCTTAATTTATTGTTACCTGCTCCAAAAAAAGTCAATTTAACTCTCGACGCCATACCGTTCTTTGGTGAAGTACGCATGACGTCTTTCGACGCCATCCATGACGTTTTTCGATTTAATCAGCCTCTAGGTACGAATGTTATTGTGAGAGACTGATGACGTATTCAGACGACACTGCACGTGCAGATGCAGTTTTGTGTGTTTTTTTAAATAAATGTTTATAATGTATCACCAACGGTGTTTTTAATCATCATTTAACAAAAAAAACCTGTTAGCCTGGTGGTGTCGGTAACCATGATATGTTGTCAGCAGTGAACGTGTTAAAATGACGTTTCCTACGACAGGTTTTCGTTTCACACACACAAGGTGAAACACAGTGTATATATGAAAATTTCTTAGTTTGATTTGTAATGTATTTGATTCGAATAGGCATTGTTTTGGGTTGTAAATTGTTAGATCATAAGGAATGTAAGTGTTTATAGATATATAAATATATACATTTATATGGATTTTGGTAATAGAGTACCTATAACAGCTATTGCTGCTGTCATTCTTACTGTGATAGCTCTTTCTACACCATTGCTACCGGATACTTAATTTAAGTACTGGTGTTCTAGTTCTTAAAACGGTCGATATTCATTTACAGAAGTATCAGTATGACGCTGAGTTCTATTAGTTTTAGTGTCTAGCACTTTGATTTTTATGGTTTTGAGAGAGCATAATTCAGATCTCTGCATTTCAAGATTAAAACATATCTTAATGTAAACATGGCCATACAAAATTGTTTTTTTTTTAATTCTGACGTTTTTTTACAGAATTCTGTAATAAACTTTTCACAGAATTGATTCCTACAAATATTACATTATAGACTGATAGATCCGGTTGACCTGAGCAATCACTTACATTTTCAAAACAATCGTGTGGTTACTTTGCCTGGATAAGATGCTGATTTGAATTTTGAATTTGTTGTTGAGGGTACTCAAATTGCTTCAATTTCGCTCAAAATACGTTTTTCTATGAGTAAGACCTGATTTTTTTATATTTCTTCAAAAACAAAGGAGGCTGGCATCAATAATGTTGTCAGATGATCCTAATTATTTTTTCCCCTTTTTATTGGTCTCTAAAACTTCGGTAATTCAGCCATCTTTAAGATATTTAATTTTGTAAGTATGGTCATCGACTGCCAGCCGACCCACGACTATGTAGTCTAGCATAGGCAGTCTACCGACTCGGCTGGAAGCACCGTCCACCCATCCAATCACTCTCCACGCCATCAGGTACTTGACTAACGTGATCGCATTGGGCATCGCCATGTTAATTATTTTAATAAACAACGCACCGTTAAATTCAGGTTAACGAAATTAACTAAAACATCAATAAATACTTATTAATGAACTAATTAACCAAATTAAAAAAAAACTACGTACTAAACTAACATCGTTAATAAATAATACTAATCCCAACTACTAAACCATAATAATCAAAGGAAACTAATTCCAATATCAAATAATGACTAACCCTAAAATAAAATTTAAACTAAATCATCTAAATGATTTCCGAATGACTCTCTTTTTGTTTTAGTTCATTTTCACTTTTTTCTGCATGTTATTGTATTTTCTGAATTTAACTGTTTTATGCTCCACGTCAGAAATAGATTATTTTGTAAAAATTAACTGCTTTTTCTTTTTTAATAAAATAATTAACATCATCTAATTAACAGTTTTAATGTGAGCCTGCTAGACTTTGCAGAAAACTCCAAAAATTAATTTTGCGCGAAAATGAAGCTATTTGAGTACTCACAGCCCTCATCTTGTCCAAGCAATATAATAATATAGGGTGTACCATTTGAGCAAATCATGTTACACTCATTTAAATGACGATAAATTTGGTTACGAATTATTGTGTATAACTTAAAAAGACATTTGGTTGTACCAGTATGTTAATATCAAAGAACTGTTTATCATTCTAAAAAAAATATTTTGTATGACCATTCTACGCTTTTGTACAAACAAGTGTACTACTAACTAGTGCAAAATAAAATGCGCAAACTAAAATACACCTCTGTTCCTAACTACCACTACTAGCAGCTCTATGCTCGCTTTCTGCCTGATACTCCCTAGCCACACATAACCTATGTGCTTTGCACTTATCGTGATGATTAACAATTTCTAACCTAAAATTCGTACTACCGCCTGCGAATGATGTCCTAACATCCGGCATATCACCACTCCATTTCCGACAGAATTTACAAAACATAATATTCTGTTCCTCATCATATTGCAACCAAATGTAAGACTCCAACCAGTTTGGACGAAATCGTCCTCCTTTTCGACTCCCCCCACTCGGTGGTGTTGACGTATTAGGTTTTACCCCTTGCTTCATCCACGACGATGACGACATCTGTATAACAGAACACTCTTGCGACGTTGCCGCAACGGTTAATTGTTTGGAGCTGATTTCCGGCGGAACTGGCAATGGCGTACGGGAATATAACGCCGGCAACGCAGCCAAATGCATGGCAACAATGCTGTTCGTTGGTTGGACGGTCTCGTTTTTGTCCACTGGTCTTATAGTGACATTGCCAACGTTGTGGATTAGATTGCGAGTGGCGCTAGATTGCATTGGTGAATTGAGATATCGACGTAATGTCGTGAAATGGGATTGTTCGTGGTGTGATGGCCCGACCGCCGCCGTCTGTTAACAAAGAAGGAATGGATATGTGTGAATGAATCAGAGAGCGATAGGCGGTTTAGTAGTTTTTGTTCTACATGTCAGCCGCTCTAAAAAAAATACGATAACAGTTCTCGACTTTTGATAACTATAACTAATGGACACGGTGAAATAGTGGACATTTTTTTGTATAGAAATTTACAGTGTCTAAGAAAAGTACAACAAAATATCTAATAGAAACAACTGGCTAGAGCAGGATTTAACATCATCATCATCCGATGGTTTATATTGATCTTGACGACATTTTAAAATTGGACCTGTATGCAGTAGAATAACATGTTTCAAATTGTTAAACGTCCTTCCGGACTACGCGGTTTGCACAATATATCAAATTCCTCGGTTGATAAATTGAAAGAATTCGTAAAAGTATTCGTGCAAATCTAGGAATGTACGTAAGGGAAAACCGCATTTAGCAAGTTAATCTAATGGATTTGCTGATGAGACTTTCAGAAAAATGCTAATGACGGCAATTGTATTCTACATTCATCTGAGCCGTAAATGCCAAAGTGATTCACGGATAATATTTATTTTCAACGTGTCACGGATTGGGCGGTATATGACTGGGAAACGATATTTGCTGGTTCGATTTTGCTGGAATAATTTTTCCAAAAATAGAGACGTAGATTTGCAGTTTATAGCATAACATGACTATTTATTGTGGGTTTATATAAAAATTACATTGAGGAACATATTGAAATTTACTCAGTTAAGATTGGAAAAACTATCTTTGAGTTTTTGAACACGTAAGGGGCTTAAAAGAACACTGAATGTCATACAGTGTCTCTGCAAATAAAGGACACTTGTTTAGCAATATATAGTAACATCTAAAAGGTATGAACTCTTGAAAATCGGCGAGTAGAACAATATAAATACTCAATTCAATGACAATCATTTTGACACTCTGAGAATACAAGTCTAATAAGAATAATCTAGTTTAGTGCAAGTCAATATGTGACTAACGGAATTACCTCTTTTTCTACATTAAAAATATTTGGTTTGTATTGGTTATCGGAAGATGAAAACGGAAGTCAAAGCTGTTAGGCCTTCAATCCTTCTCTTACAAAGTCGAGAACTGTGTACCGGTTTTTTTTCATTCATTTCTGAGTTTTTATTTTGATCGAGATTTCCTTCCTTCTTTCTTAAAAAATCGACGGATTTGTTCAAATAAATTAAATTTCAAATCACAAACACACAAAAAATAACAAATCACCACTTAACCACCACTCATTTACACATATCCGTAAATTTCGTCGTGCAAATTTTTCTCATAGTTTTAATTTTACTTAGAATTTCATAGCATCCAGTATGTGATTCAAAAAATAGAAACTGCGATTGATTTTAGTCTGAATCACTTCTGAATACTAAAAAATGCATGCCAAACACAAACTACATAAGAAATATAATAAATCGACAATCATTCTATACTTACAGTTTGAAGCGCTTCCGACATGGATTGAAATGAGTCTATGACTGAATTGGTGTCCGCTAGTGGTTCCTGTTTAATGACTGGTGATGATACCCGCATATCCTCTGGACACATATTGCTAATGGAGTCTCTGTCCACCGGTGACAGAGCGTGAGCGTTAGGGAAAAAATTGCTCCTGGCAATTGGCTGAAAATACAAAACATATTAATGCAAAAGTTGGAAGTTTGTAGTTTAATACATTTGAAATATCGTGGGAAAAGTAACATGGCATAAAGTATTTGAGGGTTATAGTGTGAAACTCAAAAAAAAATTAAAAACTTCAAATTCAAATTTTTCACTCCGAACAAATTGTTGAAAACCTGATCAACTAAATGTAAACATTTTTGAGCCACCCCGTATAAAAATATGTATGAGATCATTCTAACAAACTAAATAAAATATTCAACGGTTTTCCTAATTATTAGGTGCTGGTGTGCCTAAAATTCTTAAAAAATAAATGAAAACATTTTTGAGTATATAAATTTTTATTAGGCGATTCTAACAAACTAAAAAAAATCAAAAATTTTCAACTTTTTCGTTTCACTCTAAAAAATTTCTTGAGTGTGGTGAAATTAATATTTTTTTGTATCACCCTGTATATACTGGTAATTATTTTACGTTTTTATAATCTTATCTCATATACATGGTGTCCCGAAATTAACTTAAAATAATTTAAGGGGAAATTCTACAAGCGAAAATATTATTTAAGAATTGCTTGTTGCATAAAGCAACAAGACTTTAAGTTATGTTGGAAATTTGTTTCACACTACTATGCTTTCGCCAGACGGCCGTTTCGTCGACTCACGACTCATCAGTGGTGATCGGCAAGCAGTGTGACCCAAATTTCCAACATTTACAAAGAGCTTATACTAACACGAGAATTGATTGAGAGAGAGATGTTTTTGGCGACATCTAGCGTGAACAGGCAATATAATTTGTAAATGTTGGAAATTTGGGTCACACTGCCTGCCGATCACAACTGATGAGTCGTGGATCGACGAAACGGCCGTCTGGTGAAAGCATGATAGTGTGAAACAAATTTCCAACATAACTTAAAGTCTTGTTGCTTTATGTAACAAGCAATTCTTAAATAAAGCCTCCCTGCTAGGGAATTCGGGCGCATCTAGTGTTGGCAATAGGATATAATGAAGTTGTTACTTCTTGTCCGGCCATCGTTTGTGAACTGTGTTTCACCCGGCATATTGCCTGTTCACGCTAGATGTCGCCAAAAACATTTCTCGAAAAATGCTTCGTTTTTCAGATACAGGGTGTTATTGATAAATTCCTGACGATGGGTTTTTAGTAATATTTCCGAAACGCGTCTCGATATCAAAATGACATTTGGCACACTTACGTATCTTTGTAGGATATTTTTTCTTAGGATGCGGTTCCAATTAAAAACAGATTGCAAGTGAAACAATTCTTGTTGTTAGATGTCAATCAACGTTTCGGCAATGCACAATTGCCTTCTTCAGGTACTTTTTTGAAAACTAAAACGTCTCCTGTTCAATTTTTCATACATTAAACTTTTAATTTACCTGAAGTAGGCAATTGTGCATTGCCGAAACGTTGATTGACATGTAAAGAATTGTAACTTGCAATCTGTTTTTAATTGGAACCTCATCCTAAGAAAAAAAATCCATTATGAAATAGTAAAGACGGGTTGAAGAAAAATCAATATACAGGTGTTTCTAAAATACGTGGTCAAAATTTGTCCTTATTTTTTTTGAAATATTTTCGACACAAATGGAATAAGTCACAAGAAAAAAAAGTTAGGTTATAATTAAGGCAACTTTGATTCCATTTGTGTCAAAAATGTGATAAAATAAAGTTTTCTAGATAAAAAAGGCATACTTGTTTTAGGAACACCTTGTATATTATAAAGTAAAGGAAGTAAAACTGACCTGGACATTGTCCCGCTCCCCCACGCTCACATTATCACAGTTATTTGAATTCTTCCGTTTTCTCTTTTCATGTATTCCATCTCTATCCCTCCTCAATTTCTCAGGTGGTACCTCCTCACTTTTACTCAACGAATTGCTATCTGTCAAACCTCGAATTTGCAATGCCTCAGCAGTTTTCAAAAACACCGGCAACAAATTCTGCGATACATTTACTTCACCTTTATACATAAAATCCAACAAGGCCTTCATTTCAGTGTAATTGACGTCCTTCAGGAAGACTATCGGGTGTGGATGGACATTTTGTATGAATATCGTTTCGAAATATGGACTGCATGCTGATAGAATAGTTTGGTGTGCTTTGAACATTTCTCCGTCACACGCCAATGTGACGTCACAGAGTGCCTCCCGACGCAATAGGCTGCACATTACGTCTGTCAAATTTGTCAAATGGTTGTTCCACCGCAGACAGTACTGTTGGTCCATGGTGCCAATTTTAGTTTTTGTCCTGTGAAAAGTTGATTTGCGGTTAGATTTACAATCGCAATGAATGAATTTCAAAATGTGATGGTGTTTTTGTTTGATGCGTTTGAAAATTAAGAAAGTGACACCAATATATCCCCGCTACCTAAATTTTTATGTATAAATTTAGATAACAAGGCAACTCCACTGGCTAATGTATGTATGCTAATTTAAAAATTCAGTAACAATTAACTATAAGTCCTTTAAATGCGCGGTAAATCGATACACTTGGCAACATGGCGCTGTATCATAACCTTTAAACAACTAATGTCTAATTTAAACTTCAATTGGGCAGGCGGTCATAGGCGTCGTAAAATGGGAGTTTAATATGATTTACAAAAAAATTATTTCCAGCTTTAATAAAAATGTTGGTAATTTTTTGAAACGCGATTCTGTTAAATCTTATTTTTCTCTACCTCCAGTTTGTTGTATTTTTGTACTGTATAAATAATTTTGTAGAGTACCAGATGAATGGGGTTGTCGAAATGTTGTATAACTGGAAGTGCCGCCATCTTGAAAACATTTTTAAAAAAAGCTCTTTCCTTATTATATAAATGTAGAAAGGTTCACATCAATATATTCATTTTTTCTCCTAAAACTTCCAATGAAACACTTAACTTAATCACCCTGTATACAGGGTGATTCATTATGGTTGCAACAAACGAAAACTGGAGATTGCTGAAAGTGATTTAAGCATTTTTTGCCATTGAAACCATGTCCGCAAATGCTTCGTTATCGAGATACAGGGTGTCCAAATTTAGTGTAGTTTTTTGTTAATTTCTCAACAACTAGCTAACCGATTTGGACAAAATTTTACAAGCATTTGGGAACCGATAATCTAAAATAATCTGCATTATTTTGGCTTTCATTAACTGTTCATTGGCGTAGATATAGGGGGCATTTGGGTAAATTTTTCACATAAATTAATTAAATACTGTTTTGATAAGCTTCATTATTTTAAATTATTACTTTTTTAAAAAGAGCAACTTATAAGCTACAAAAAAGTTAATTACATCGATGTTGTGATTTCTACCATTTTTATGGAAACCGATAAATTGCAAGTTAATGGTAGATTTAAATCAAAATAACGTTTACCAGAAAACCAAATGAAAAATCAAAGTTGCCATAGAAAACGAACGCCGCAACAATAAAAAAAACTTTGACAGCAACAAATTTAAATTAGTTAAAATTGTTTTATTATTTCGTAGTTGTTTTTAATATTGCGAATGTTTTTTTCTAAATTAAAATGAGTTTTTCAATTGAAGAATATGTTTGTGTAATGCAAATGCAAAAGCAGCGGCCAGAGAATACCAAATTAGTTATCTTAATAGACGTCATCCATATCACAAAACATGGACATGGCTTAGAACGATAGGGAGCATTTTACCTAGAGTTAACAAACGACCGCATCGTCTAAATATTCAAACTGAAGAAAACATAGTGGATTTAGTTTTAGACGATCCGAAAATAAACACTAGAAGAATACCAACGCAATTGGCATTACCTCGAACAACTATTTGGAGACTATTAAATCGAGAAATGCTCTATCTCTATCATCATCAATATGTCCAGGCCCTACATCCTGGAGACCATGAAAGGCGCCTACTATTTTGTAATTGGGTTCTTGGTAAGCATCAAGAAGATGAAAAATTTTTAGAGAAAGTGCTCCGGTCAGAGGAAGCAACTTTTACTAGAGATGGCATAAATACAAACCAAAATGAACATGTATAGTCTTTAAACAACCCTCGTGCTATTATTATTGTACTGATAGGCCTTAAAATTTGTTGTTAAGTAATTTGTTATTATTAAATCATTTTCCACGGCAACTTTGATTTTTCATTTTGATTTCTGGTAAACGTTATTTTGATTACAATCTACCATTAACTTGCAATTTATCGGTTTCCATAAAAATGGTAGAAACCACAACATCGACGTAATCAACTTTTTTGTAGCTTATAAGTTGCTCTTTTAAAAAAAGTAATAATTTAAAATAATGAAGCTTGTCAAAGCTGTGTTTAACTAATTTATGTGTAAAATTTATCCAAATGCCCCCTATATCTACGCCAATGAACAGTTAATGAAAGCCAAAATAATTCAGAATATTTTAGCTTATCTGTCCTCAAATACAAGCAAAATTTTTGCAAAATCGGTTAGCTAGTTTTTGAGAAATGAACAAAAAAGTTAATTTGACCACTAAATTTGTACACCCTGTATCTCGATAACGAAGCATTTGCGGACATGGGTTCAATGGCAAAAAATGCTTGAATTGTTTTCAGGAATCTCCAGTTTTCATTTGTTACAACCATAATGAATCACCCTGTATGTTTATTGTTATATACCAACTTTTACAATTATTAATCACCGGCTGAACTATGCTGAGAAATGGTCTCAACATTACAACTTGTAATAATAACAGATTTTTCACTGTTGGTTTTTCAATTTTATTATTAAGAGATTCTTCAATGTATCCTTCACAGTTGCCAACTTCCATCACCCATGCTTCTTTAAACTAAATTGTGGCAAATCGAAAAAAGGTATTTTAGAATCAAAAAATGCATCTCCATATAGAAAAGAAAATTTGATTTTTTTCTTTAACTTTTAAACCCTTTAAAAAAGCGTTTTTGACACCCTCTGAAGCAGAGACACTTTTCTAAAAATATAATACTCGTAATCAAGGGACCCACATTTCCATCATCATTTTTGACCTGATCCCAACAACTCCCTTAACATACGTGTATAGTGTGCGGGAGATTAAAAACGTTTGAAATGGACAGATGCCAATTTAATCAAAAACATGTAAACCGCAAATAAATTTTCATAACAGAAATTTAAGGTCAATCTAGAAACGAATTGAATGTTTTATTTATTAACATAACATTTTATGTTATAGATTATACTGTATATACTCGTATCAAGATCTTATTAAAGGGTATGAAAATTACTGGAATATTATGTGAGAAGCCTATCGCAATAGCACATCGTTGCCACACTTATATCTGTCTTCAAGAATTGACACCTTGGAAGCACAATCATTGTTGCCAATATCTAAGAATTTTAGTAGATTTTCGGGTTGAATCAGTTGCAATAATTATTGATTAATGATTTTGGATATTCACCACATTTGTGCGTCGAGTTTATGCTAACGTTTCGCTGATCATCCTGTCACCTGCTTCAGAGGAACGTTGCGTGACCGCGGTTAAATTGAAAGTTTGAGTTTAATTACAAAAACGGGACAAAGTAATTTGTAATTGTAGTTAATTACTTTTAAAGGTAATCGACCCATCTCTGAGTAGACTTAAGTTTATTGTTTATTAGGGTGGTTAGAGGGTATAACGAGGTTAATCATGGCCATCATTCTCTCACTGACGAAGTTTATTGGTAAATAAATTAACAAAATAGTCTATTACTGATTTCTAATATTAATTATAAAAATATACACATAATCTTAATGAATATCTACATTATTTTTCATAGTCAATCCTAAATGAATCATCACTTTGATATACCATTTTTTTGAAGCACCATGTATAATTAAAAATATTTTAAAATGTGGTATTATTAATGAAAATGAGTTACATAATATATTGGCAACAATGATTGACAAATATATCAAGTTACGCTGTAAAAGTCCGCGTTATCTCTATAAAGTTTTCGGGCTCTAAAATCATTATAAAATTTTCCTATAAGGAGACCTTCAAGATACTATATCTCAAAAATAGTCATTTTATGATAGCTTTGAACTATTTTGGTAAATATTAATACAGGGTGTGCAAAATATCACATCAAACATGAAAATGAGAAAACTGTCAAAAGTCAATATTTTTAAATAGAAACCTCAATATTATAGTTATATCTTATTAAGCAATAAAAATAAGGGTCAATTGGTATAAGGTTGTATATCTCTTAAATGATTAGTTTTTGAAATATTGCCAAATGAGTAAATTGCATACGGTAATTTTACTACAAGTTTTAAGTTTAAATACATGTAGGTAGCTATGACGGTAACAAAAGACAAGAACTGTCATTATGACGCTGTCACTTACCAGTTTAAAATTATTTTTAACAATGCCGGGGCGTTTAAATTATACACATGAAGAAATCGGAAGTTGTGAAATTTGTACCTACTAGACATACCTACATAATATGCAAATCCGTAGGTATGTTTTTTCTTTTTAGATTATGTAAAACATCTTTATTACTCACCTAACTTGGTTTTGTATTTACACAATTTTTTGTACTTTTAACAGCATTAGTCCATGAGCTATTTTTTAAGAACACCTTGTAATATAGGAGATGATATTTTGATATATTCTCGAAATACTAGGTCTGAAGTTTCACTCATTTTTTCGAAAACGCATTACCTATCATTGGTCGAATTATGTATTGTTTTTAACAGGCACTGTATAAGACTAACAAAAAAAATTTGATAGATATCATGATAAATACCTAAATAAAGATGTTTATTTCAAAATCACGCACTTTTTAAGAGACTCATTTACAACTAACCGTTTTTAGTACAAAATTACACACTGAGTTAGTTGACCTAAAACATTATCCAACTAGAAAATAAACAGTTAATTTCTTGAAATATAGCAGATCAGAGTACTTTACACTATTTTATCTCAATGTATGTACCTATTTTTTCATAATTATTTGAAAATTATAAACAATGTTATTATTATTGATAAAAGGGCTACGATTAATAGAATCAACACTCAAGTCGCATTATAAATAACTTAACTACATACTAAAACTAGGCAATACCATCACCAATCGCCTGGCATCATCGTTATGAGATATTTTTAAAGGTCTATGCCCTAAAAAGTACATTACATAGCAAAGTACCGTATATAAAAAAAACCTGGCTTTTAACGGGAATCAGAAACTATTGAAATAACTTGTTTATACTATATTATATTATAAAATTTATTATCACAATTTGTTATATTTTATCACAATGCCATTATTTACAATTAGATATTATTAACCTTCTTTTTTCATTAGATATCCTACCCGCCATTATGATTTGTGTTGTCTATTTTGCCTCCTTCGTTTCTAATTTTTTAGTAGGTATTAGATCACTATTATTAGTTTTGCTTTTGGCTCACATGATTTTTGGGGTTAGTTGCACCACGATTTAGGGTTTGGGGTTGCACATGCGATAGATTTTATGTATAAAAAAACACTCACCTTTTCTACTACACAAACCCATGCACGAACCTTAATTTGTAAGTACGGTTCACTTGGCTATGAAAATGAAATGTGTGATACTGTTATGTTTTTTTTTTGATAGTTTAGGCTTACGATTGAGAAAAAATGAAAAATCATTTGTTTATTTTATATTTTCCTCTAATTTTCACATTGTATATTATATTTGAGTTATGTTGTAATTTTAATTGATTAATTCGATAATGTAGTTTTATGGAAATTCGAATAAAAATAAAGTGTGTGCAAATAAAATTGTTAAAAAAAAACTAATTAGGAATTTCTTTGCTTGGGATGAACACTAAACATTGATGCCAAGTCAATTTGAACTATTATATTGTATCTATAATTTAATAATGTAAAGTAATATCGGTTAAATTTTTCTAAAACATGAAATTAATATTCTAATATATTTTTAATTAATTAGAATGTTTGGAATTATTAATAATAGTTCAATTTAAGTTCGAAGTATCTAAGAGTTTTTTTGTACACGGCAACGCTGAAGGCCACGTAACAAATCTTTTCTGTGTTGTGTTTCATGGGTTGCATAATAGAGACTACATTTTTTCTATAATAACTTACTGATGATTGGTTTACGGGGGTTAGTTAGATAATTATAGATATAGGTACTTCAACTATAAAAACCTATAATTAAATACTAGAAGTTTGAAAATATTTTAAACAACCTTAAGATCCTTGTAGACATTTTCAAAATCACGACAGTAGAGTCGCATTATCTAATTTTAGTTGAAACAGTTTGTTGAATGAATAACAGAAAAAAGGCGAATTCGGTTATAGTGATATGTTTATAGGGGTTGGTGACTCCCATCAGAGTATTTATGGTTTGACTATTTTCACATAAAAATGTGTCGTGTATAAAATATTTATTGGTGCTCGAAAATTAGCATAGGGAAAAACGGTTACTAAATTTCCGCTAATAGATAACTGATTTATTTTATTAGAATAAATATTTGTTTTAAAATTCGCAGAATCATTTAGAGAAAAGATACTTATTGGAAATTATTTTTTCAACGCTTAAACTATTCTTCTATATTATTGTTTCTTGATGGACTTGTGAAAAATTTAAACTCTTCTATTGAAAGTCGTATCAATTTATATTTTAAAGAAAAAGTTAACATTAAAATGAAATCCCACAGACCTTGAATATATCAAACTGTAGCTATCATCTTTAGAAATCAACGACTAAGTTTTATATATATATATATAAACAATCAACAAATACATTTAAAGACTACAAATCATTTTATATTGATTGAACTTCTAAAAGTTTTATTTGGTTGGTATAGTTTTTTAAAAGTGAATTTAAAAAGGGAGCCGTTATGTCTGGAAAAAGAATTCAAAAAAAGCGTCGCGAATACATGTTACTACACAATCTACATAAAGCAAAAAAGAGTGGGTAACATAATATATATCTCGACCAAACCCAATTGATATGGGAAAACGATAACTGACAGTTTACTTTATCGTACCGAGTGGCTCAAAAATGGGATAAGTAGATTACAATTTATGTTTTGAACTTAAGATTGGAAGGATAATGTTACTAATTAAAATACTTAGTTTCCGATTTGACAAAATAATGGCTATATTTATGTGCACGGTGGATAGTAGGTTAGACGTTAATGGAAAACGATCGATAGGATTATTTTGAAAATTTGGTTACTTAAGTAGATCAATCTAATCTACACTTCTAAAATGTTTTCAAATTTGTGCCACTTCCAGTTATCCCGGAAGCCTATACCAACTTCCTTATTTTAAATAGAACACCCGACATATTGTTATATTTTTAGATTTCCTATTCAATTTGGAATACTTTTTCTTCACACTTAGCTATACCCATCTTCAACTGTTTTTGAATAAATAATTTGTTTTAATTTTTTTTTGGCCAAAAATAGTTCTCAGAAAAAAATTTGTAATTTCGTCGTTTGATAAGGGAAAATTATGAAATTTTGGTAGTGATTTAACAAGGTCTTACGGAATTCAACTGCTTTGACAGATTGGCTCACGAAGTTACAGGGTGGTCGCAAATTATAGTAGCATTGTTAACTAATAAAAATAGGCATGAGTCATTTTTCTCATAAGAAACACCCTGTATATCACTCTTTAGATGATGATATATCATGTCGCTATATCCAAATCATCAAGTTTACTGAATAAACCCGATTTTTTATGGAATAAAATATGTTTTAAAAAAAATAACCATCTAAATAAAATTTTCATTTTAGTATTTATTTAGTAAGCTTGTGCTTGTAAATCAATGCCAGTCATGCTATTAGCCATTGGAGTAGTTGTTTAGTTTATATATAACACTTTCGATAGCGGGAACAGATTGGTCTCACATCGAAAAAACTGAAATATCTAGACGCATTAAAATAGAAATATAGCACCACTTATTCGTTTTATATATAAAAACAGAGAGGTTCATTGCCGACATTCTTCTAGAAACCTCATAAAATATTTAATTCCTAAATCTCTAAATTTGGTTTATGTCGCCTGAAAGAATTGCACTAGACTAGAGGACTGAGACGATGAGTTGTGAAACCCGGTAAAAAGCAACTTTTTTTTAAAAAAAATGAACGTTCTAGCTGTCTTAATAATATATGGATTGTGTGTAGAGTGGAAGTAGCCCTGAAATTTCTTCATTTAAGGGTAGTATAGATATAAAAGAGATAAGCAAAAGTCATTGTAATTGAACTAACATGATTATGTGCTCGTACTCTCGCCGAAAAAGTTAAAGCCAGATGATAAAATACCAAAAAAATGACCGTTGTTTTCTGGGCATTAAAATTAATAAGGTTTATAGATACTCAGTCTAAAATGAGATCAAGCTTGTTGTGTCAGTGTAAATTTTGTTTTAAATAGGCATAATATTAAAATTCAAGAATAATAAATTCTAATATTGTTGTCAAAATTGGATTCGTACAGGGTGATCACGTATACCTATTTTAATCAGTAGCTGTATACGTTAATTTTGATCACACAGTATAGTTTAAAATTGCAAAGTCTGAATCGTAAGATTAAAAATGACGTATGTCAATCCATTGTCAAAATTTTGACATGTGATAAGCTATATTTTAAATGGAACATCCTGTATTTTGTTTTCTTAATCGGTACAGCTTTTTATTCTCAATTCAAATATGAAAAAGTGTAATTGAACAGTTTCTTTAGTTGCTATTTATTTTAGTTTAGTTCAGTTTTATTTTTAGTTAGTTATTTAGTGTGTTCATATCTTAAAACAAATCAGCGAAATATGAATGTTTTTCGAAATCTACTAAACATAACCTAAAGCCTATATATTTGAATTCAGAATAAAAAGCTCTACCGATTAAGAAAACAAAATACAGCATGTTCCATTTAATAATATGCCTAAATTTTGACAATATGTGATTTCTGGCACCATAATCTGACGATTCAGAAAAAATGCTACAACTTTACTAATTTAAACTATACTATGTGATCAAAATTAACGTACTTTGGGTATATTTTTTGGAGCACCTCGGTATATCTAGTTCATTCAAATGTTTTTTTTATAATATCAATCAAATATTATGTAGATACCTATACTTGTGCAAATTTAGGTTCGAAAACTTGAATCAGATTAAATTAAATTTTGCCAAATTGCAGGATTTTTTAAATACCTAACACGAAAGCAAAGATTAATGTACACAATCTTACATTAATCTTTGACGAAAGTGTTTCCTTGTTACCAATTTTAAACGCACTATCTACTAATAATGAATTCCAAAAACCCCTTTTTCGTGAGAATATAAAATGTTGATAACACCTATTTAAATTTGGGCCTAATAAAACAAACACTAAATCTTATGCAATTTAAAATACACGGCAGGGTTAATAACTTACCTTTGTATATTTTTCCGCGAAGTCTTGATATTCGTCGATTAATATAGGATAATTGGATATTCATTTTCTCAAAACTAAATTATTAATATATTAAATTACATGTTTTTGAATATCAATTAAAAATTGCGAAATTATGAAAAAACATTCCATAGTAGGTATTTTCCTAAACTTCTTCTTTCTTCAAATTCAATTTCCCACAATCATCTGCATTTCTTGATTTTTTCCGTCTCTTCTTTCTTCTTAATGCACCAACGAAAAGTTTCATAGCGGATCGTTTGTACTAACCGTTTTATGTTTAAAACTTTTTAGAAACAATATTTAATTAATCAAATCTTTTAAAATACTTGTGTTTCAAATTTCATTAAATATTTCGGTAAGTATACAAAATTATTAACATACTGTAGTGATAAATCACTTTAAATTAAAAGTTAAAAACTTTTTATTGTACTATAGAATCTGTATATTATATTCTCTCGTAAACTACGTATTCAAACTCTATAAAAGGGTAGAAGAGTATCATTTCTAACCGCATAACATCTACCTAGGTATATAATTAAAAAAGCCATGTGGGTATTTATAAACTTAATTCACAGAGATTTGCATTTTTACCTCGTTCTGAAGTTTTCTATACAATTTCTGGCCGCCTGTAACAACCAACAACTGTATTGAATCGATCCAGATTCACCTTGAACTTGAACTCCTCTCTAGCAGCTAGACTCTAAAGTTCACCACCTGTTGCTTCCTAGCACGTGTCACTCAATTAAAAGAGAAAAGGCGTGTATAAGTTTTAATTTTTAAATATATAAAAAATAATATATTGTTTTTAGTTTTAATAATTATAATTTATTTGTAGTTTATGGATGTCTTATCATTGCAAAAGTTTGCGCGCGCGAAAATCTAACGGGGTGTTCCGGCTCTAAATTCGGTAGAAGATTTATGTTTTAAGTGTAGGACAATCAAAGATTTATTGCATTTGGTCGGTAGATACGTTAGTTATGTGCATTTTGTTTTAGGTGCAACCACGAAAACCGTCAACGCGAAACTAATTCTGCAATTATTTTAGAGCAAAGTCGAAATTGTATGGTCGGTCCCTCCGCTGCAATTTTAGAGCATGTGCAGTCTAGGAAAAGAGAGCTATTGCAACGGGCGGTTGCAACCCTCTATATGTATTTTTTTCTCGGTACACGCGGGTGGTAGATCCTTTCCTAGCTTTTACTTTACGTATTTTATTGATACGGTGTTTGGGGATTTATGTTTCTTTTGAAACGTGATGTATATTTCTTGAGATATAAACTTGTTTCAAACAATATGGATATTTAATACATGAGTTCTTAAAACTTCCAAAACTGAACATCTTTTCATAAAGATTTTTGGGTAACACATGAAACAGATGGTTTTTGTGATAGAAGCCTACTAAAATGTGAAATATTGCCAATAAAAACGCAGTAGGTACTTCGACTATCACCTACCACGGTTCTCTATACGGAACATGAATACGCTGAGCATCAGCATATTTCTAAGCATTTTTAAAAATTTGTTCAATTTGCGAAGTTGTTAGGATCTCATAATATTCCATTACGGTTTTGTGTCTAAATTTCTGACTGAATTAGAGGCATTTAATTTAACCATTAACAGAAAGCACGCAATTAGTATGAGACCCTCAGTCAGCTTTCAGAAATGTCCAGGGTAACATTGGGGAAAAAATATTTGTGCCAATTCACATTAAATACATGTGTTGCGTGTATGGGTTTATGGAAAGATAATTTTATGTTATGGAAAGATAATTTACAACGTCAACGTACTATACAACAAAATCTTGGGGCAGCCTAACGTGTGAATTTATTGGTGTATTTATGTATTATCTATTACATATGACAACCCTGTTCTGTTATTAGTATGGAGATTTTTTGTTTACTTTCTGCTCTGGGTCTAGAGAAAGCGATTCACGATTACAAATAAGTGAGCCTGACGGATATCCTCACATCAGGTTATGTGAGTAGTAAATGGTAAAAGTTATTTATTAATGTTATATTTTGGTAATAACAAATTAATTGGTATTTAAATTTAATTTTACGTTTTCATTTTTATATGTATACATATTAAATGAAAAAAGAAAATTGCAAAAGATACAAAATACAACTACTGATGTGCGCAACAACGAACATGGCCTAAAGGCTGTGTCGCGCTCAGAGACATGTCTTTGGTCGCGCTCTCTAGGCATCTAAAGATTTGTTTGTTATTTGTTATCGTTTAGCGGTCTTTGATGTTTCCTCCGCGTCTTTTTTTCATAATAGTGAATCGTGAATATCTACTTTCTGTGTGAAAAATGTATTTTTTGCATTGATATTGATGTGCCATTTTGTTTTAGAACTAACTTGAGTATACCACACAATTTGTTTTGTTTATCTTTTACTGCTGCCGTATATTAGTGTACAAAGATGCCTAGACGCATTAATAGAAGACCTCATCAGACATTAAACAGCAATAGTAACAGAGGTAATTTGCGTTATAATGTGCCTGTATCACAGGACTCAGGTACGCGAGTGTTTCATCGGGGTGCACGAGTTACTTCTGGTCCCGGTATACCAGTTACGACGCCAAATGCTTTTAACAACGAGATAAACATCATATCATATCATAACCGGCATCAACATCCCCATAATAGAAATAGTTACCATAATCGTAATACTGAAACATTTCCCGATTTTCGTTTAGTACCTACAACAGGGGGAGGTTCTCCGACATCAATCCACAGAAATGCAATCTCAGCAAACCCAGTTCAGCAAATGTCCCAACCAGGTTCAGCAGAGTATAAGGGTTATGTATGCCCTTGTTGTAATAAACATTACGACTATTTTCGTAAGTACTCACTGTTGCTTCTGGAAAAGACTTGCTCTATATTATGTTATATTTTCATAATTAATTTGGTTTGTAATTTCAGAATCTATGAACATTTTCAAAGGTCGTGTGCCTCTAGTGTTGAACTGTCAGCATACAGTTTGCCAGGAGTGTATTGAGAAGAAAATTACCATAGGCGCCTCAAAATTTGAGTGTCCTGTATGCAAACTTGAGTCAAATTTACCAGCAGTTTACCCACCGAATTTCTATCTGCTCGGTCTAATTACATTCTACAGAAAGAAACAACGTCCGACTACTAACGACGTTAATACATTAACTTTGATTACTGAATTTGTGAAGAAGAAATCTGTGATGGATAGCTCCGACGGTATGTTTCTTAGTTAAGAATGTTTAAGTATTTAATACAAATCAAAACTGAACCAGGTAAGGTTTAAATGAGGGTTTAAAGTTTTTCACTGCATAGTTTCCGTTCGAACCTCGGTAAACATGACGACATTGAAATAAATTAAGAACAAGACAGGGCCCAGAACTAAGGCCTGGTACCTACATTTAGAAAGGGAGATCTCTAGTTCGTTATTCTGTCATGAGATTTGAACATATTGATCATGGTCGCTCGAAAACCATTGGTTAGCTTACTCCTCCTCCTAGCTACGGGACTTCCCACCGCGTTCAACGACTCTACGAGCTAAAAATATTCATTCATTGTCGATTTTCCAAGAATGAACCTGTATTGACAGCAGTGCTGCCAGATCATGCCAGATGTAAAATAGGAAAAGCGGTAGATTCGATGTATAAAAAACGGTAGCCTCCGTATGACGTAAATATTTTGGTTTTGCGCATGACAAAAACACCAGAAAGGGATGTTATACTTGTATACACAACAAGAATAGTATACAAAAATACTTAACCGAATTGGAGAATTCGTCATATTTCAAATGCCAATTGCCAATCTTCGAGATGCTTACTAGGCGCCTTTGCCAGTACAGATGCCAGCTTACACTGTTGCCTAATTTATACAATATCTCATATATACGGTAAAGGGGCAAAATTATCATGAGATTAGTCAGTGTTTTTAAGGGGACAGTTGAAGACATCGGAGAGTTATAAATTGGGTTTAATCCTTGCTTGGTGGGTTGGGTGGGATTGCTGGTCTATTAAAATAATATATTTGTAATACGCTGAGTTTCAGTTTACTTATGTTATTTTAGTAAAATGCTGTTTTGGAAGTTGCGATAGGACGGCAGCCCTTTTTTGTCCTGATTGCAACGATTACTATTGTGAGGAATGTTGCCGTAATGTACATAGAAGTGTAAAAAATTTGATACTACACAAACCGACAACAAACCTTAAATCGGATCAATTTAGTGTCGAGTTGGAATTGTGCTCAGAACATCTTTCCGTGAAATGCGAATTTATGTGTGAAACATGTAAAGTGAATACCTGCAGCTATTGTATGTTGGAAAAGCATCGAAGCCATGATTTTGTGTACATGTGGAAATTGGTGAGTTAAATATTTTACATAATATGTAGGTACGTTAATTTTTCTATTATGTTTCTTATAGGAACCTGAAGAAGAATGTGAGCTAGAAGAGTTGAGAGGGAAAGCGGAAAAGGTGCTTCGACAGTTACTGATCTCCCAAAAGGTAAGCTACAAAACATGCTTTTTAATTTTTTTTATTTGGCTAACGCTGGGCGTTACTATGGACAATATTTCGCTGTTTTTTGACAAAACTAGGAGTCTCAAGAGTTCCTCTAAATGTATCAAATTATTAGTTCTGCACCTCCATAAACTCTGAACCTGATAATACGTATGGGGACACCTCTCTCTCCTCACCTAGAGATGTTGATATCGAACAAAATATCGATTGTAATATTGATATTTCGATATATCGTTATAGAACATCCCTACCCTCACCATACCTCTCCCCCACCCTTTTGAAGACGTTCTGAAGATCTTGTGAACACCCTGTGCATACCGGGGGAAACGTCGCGCGGGAAGGGGAGGGTATGGTGAGAGGGGCGGACGTTTTTATACCAGGATTAACGCCATCTTATGCTATGCGACATTACTTAATTGAGGGAATTACAGGTAGTTTATCAATGTGTTTAATAATGTTAGGCTCAAAATAAAAAGTCGATACTCAACAGTAGCAATATTTTTTTTAATTATTTTATAGGCTATAAATATTATAAAATATGGCATTTCATAAAAATGTTGACACTAGTTTTTTGTCGATTTAACTTGGGTTTTCATTAACCTCCTTGGTCTAAGTGTCCACAAAAACTAACCTCAACATAATATACAGGGTTATTCAGCTAAGTGTTTAATGAAAAAGCTTCTTTTTAGAAATATTTTCAAGAAAGCGGCACTTCCGGTTATATCGGAAGTGAATATGAACTTCTTTATCTTAAAAGGAACATCCTATATTTTTAGATTCCCTGTTCTTCAACTGTTTTTGAAAAAATAATTTATTTCGATTTTTTTGGACCAAAACAGGTTTTCCAAAAAAAAATCGTTATTTCATAGCCTCTATAGATAGTATCTTGTAATTTTGAAGGTACTTTAAGAAGGTCTTAGGAAAGTTATTTCTCTTGTCATGTTGAACCATAAGGTTACAGGGTGGAGACAAATTATTGTAGTATTATCTCATTAAAAATAGGAATAAGTCAATCAAATTCCCTTTCAAATGATAAGGCCATATTCTTATACTTAAATGGTAAGGTTTTAGAAAATTTGATTGGTGGTAGGGTGTTCCATTTAAGATAAGGCAGTTCCGGTATAAGCGGAAGTAGATTATTATCTATAAATATATAAAGTTTCAAATCAACATATTAATTTTTTTCTTCTAAAACTTCTAATGAAACACCTAGCTGACTCACCCTGTATATTAATTTTAAAAACTATTTACAATAATTTATCACTTTAGTTTAACAACAATAATTTATTATCAGCTTTAATTCATTTTCGAGTTTTTAAATGATTGTCATCTGGTGGTTTAGTCACAGTTTCATCTTTCTTAGATTCTTGTGTTTTCTCAGCGTCATCATCATTATCTTCGTCTTTATCGTTGTCTTCAATACTGTCGTTGTTGTTTTCTTCGCTATCATTTTCATTTTCAGAGCTATTACCTTTTCCTTTTTTCTGTTTCCGCAGCTTTTCTTCCATTTCTTGAAATTTTAGTGCTAAATATCTGAAAAATAAAACATTATAACAGACCCCAACCATCTTGTTGGATGTACTACACTTACTTGTCTACTAACGGTCCGCTGTAGTCTTCCGGAAACTTGGGCGCTAACGGTAAAATGTACTTGTACAGTCTTTCATTTAGAACATATAGTTGTGGTGTTGAGGCACATTTGACGTTGAACCACCAGTCGCATGTTAAAGCCACTTGACTAAAAATGGTACCGTTCGGACAGAGAAATGAAGCTTGACCACCATTCAGATCACAGTAGTGCCAAACCTACAAAATCAATTAAACACTGTGTGTATTTTTTCGTGATGACTTTGTATATAAATATCATCTAAACGTCATTTTTGACATAAACACTTAAACATGTCAAAAACGCTTAAGCGTAGGGTCGTTCCTGTGTTGTTATGTCAATTAAAGGTGGTGGTTTTGAACCTTTTGAATCAGGAACCTAAGAATGTTTTTGACAATGACAACGATTCTTGTTTCCATTAGTTTATTAAAATGATATTAAAAATGAAAATCGCTGGGCCAGGTCTTCTGTCATTATCTTAGACAGTTTAAAATGTTCACGATATTCACTAAATTGCTGGACAGTATCTTCAAAATAGGGATGATATTTGACAGAACTACTAACAAACATAAACAGAAGTTTGAGATTTATATTTAGGAAATAATTTACGAACCTAGTAAGTCAATAATTGTACAAAAATGAAATGCGAGTTATCTGTGTCCCAATGTCAAATAAAATATTTCACCACAAAAGTGCCGTTATTTTATGACCACAACTCGTACGATAAGAAAATTGGTTTGATAACCTATGTGGTATAGTTTATAAAAGGGCATCGAATGCAGCGTTTTTTGGTACATTTCTCCATCGTATATAACACGTATAATAAATCATGCCTGCCAAAGGATACCGACAGTAATAAAAATAACTACAGTGACTGGAACCATGATTTGTTCAATAGTTTTTCATAGATTAATAAAATGAAAGAAGATCTATCAAATTACATAATAATTTTTAATAAAACCTCAAGTGGATGAAACTTTTTGCAGTCACTCTATCAGACACGGCTTATATACGACACGAGCGGAACACGTTGGGAGTTTAAGCATCAAGATTTACATGTGCAAAGCAAGATTTTTAAAATATCGTAGGACATGTATTGTTATGTAAAGTTAAAAGGGTGCGCCTATGGACAGTTACGGTCGGTATTGACATTACAAAGGGATAGTAAGTTTATATCATTTTAAACTAAAATTAGAAAGACTATACTATTAATTGTTTACCTGGCAGTTTGTGTCTGGATCACCAAAAAATCCTTTATACCTTTGTGTTTTACAATTGAAATCGGTTGGGGGAATGTTCGATAGAGCAGGATAATCGATACCGGGCTTTCCCGGTGTACCTCCCTCTGGTGTATCAGGCGGGAATGCCTCACTCAACGTTGTTTCCGGATAGTTTATCTCCTCCTCATAATCGTAATTATTGCCGTATTGTTTAACTTTTTGCAATTTTTGTCTGCGCTTTAGCTCTTCCAGAATCTTTACTAGTGTCCTGATGCTGTTATCGATGTTTTCCGTGTTTAGAGTTTGGGGTAGTGTGTTAGTTTTTTGTAACTGTTTTAAAATATCTGCTAAATTGTTTTCATATTTGTTTGGCATTTCTTCTTCCACGTACGTTTGCGGTGTTGCTACAAAGTGTTCTTCAGTGATCGGTTTAGGTTGTTGGAGATTTTCACGTTGTGGTGGTATGAAGTATTCTGGTTTTCTTTCACGGATTGGTTCGTATTGCGGTAATGCATAACTAGATGGCGGTACTTCGATAACAATATGCTTATGTACATATGGTTTTTCTTGCTGTAACGTATAACTTGTCTGCGCATGATCATTAACGAGTTCTTTATGTTCGTTGTGCGGTTCGGAATACGTAGAAGGTGGTAAATCTATAACAATCGGTCTATGTTCATATGGTTTTTCCTGCTGTAATAGATAACTTGATTGGGGTTTATTATTTAAAATGATTTCTTTATGGGCGTGTGGTGGATTCTCATTGTGTTGTAAAGGAACACTAGATGGCGGTACGTCTATAACTATTTGTTTATGTACGTATGGCTTTTCTTTTACTGGTATTGGATGCTCTTGTTGGTGTTTAAAATAATGCTTATTATTTTCGTTCTTCTCATAGTTGTTGCTTTGGTCATTATCCTTAGTAATATCAATATTGGTTGCTGTAAATGTTTCTATAGTAGTTTTCGTTGGTTTTATTACTCTGTAGTATAGATTTTGATTGGTAGATGGCGATGTAGGTCTGTAGCGTTCCCCTGAAAACATTAAACAATCTAAAATAATGTCCGATTTTAAATAAACGTACTTACCTTGACTCGGCACCAATTTGTATCCATACGGTTTAGCATTGAATTGTTCTTGCTGTAATTTTAGTTGTGCCAATTTATCGTAAATCGCTGAAAAGTCTGTCTGCATCTGAAGGTTCTCCTGTCCCACTTCTACATCACCAGGCGTTACTGTTTGGTATGAGTCGGGATAGGAGAACTTATATGGAGCTGGATTATTGTTAGCTATTGGTCGAAATCTTCCAGGTAATGCATTGCTCTCCAAAAATGGAGTGTATTTAATATTGTTACTGTTAATCCTGGAAGATTGCAGAGGTTTTTTCGTAACATATCGAATGTATAGTGGTTTCTTCGTACGAGTATTGTCGTATGTTAATATTCGTTCGCCATTTTGGTTTTGATCGGTATAGAAGTTTTCGTAAGGTAATAGACGTTTCTGACGTTCAATTGTCGTTATATTGTTTAATTTATGTCGTTGTTGGTGTGCTGTAGATGGCGTTGTGGGTTTGTCGTAGTGGGTCGTTGTGATTGCGTTGGTTGGTAGGCAACCTGAAATATACAATAAACCGCTTAGTAAAATTCAACAATAAAATATAAATCAAATCTCCACGAAATAATGATTAATAGAATTATCGTCAATTCTTTCACCATACATGTTTCGGAACCTGACCGTTCCCATCTTCAGTGGCTTATAATTAATAATGAGGAAACTTTTACGAGATATACTAAACTACAACAATTACGAAGATTCTATTGGAGTCACATTGTGGAAAAGGTTAAAAAACTTTAAAATATGAAATATACTTTACTGATTACTTTTTCTTTTTGTAGATCATTTGTCAAACAAACATTTTTGAATAATATATAAGAAATGAATGAATTTCCATTTCACATTTAATTGCGTATATCAAAATTATAAAAGAGAATACCTAAGTAAAACGTTAATTGTGTAGTGCATTTTTCAGCCCAACCTTCGTTTGCAATACACTCGAATTTAGAGGCGGAGAGTCTTTCGCGCCAGTGGTTTATTCGTTTTTCTTTGTTAATGGAAGAAAACTGTTACGCCAGCGGTTCATGTTTGTAAATTTTAAAATGCATTTTGTCGTTGTCAAATTATTACTCCACTCAAGAATGGACTACTTTTTTGAGCTATATAAAATTGTTATATAGAAATAGGCTCCCCAAAGAATTTCCGAATAAAAAAATAGCCGCTTAAAAAATTATTAAATTTGCTTTGCGTATAAAAATTGTCGTAATGGAGAATATTATACACAAAATCACGCAAATGAAGAGACTAACGGTTTTCTATAAATATATAACCATTTTGCACTTGCGAAAATAAGACGCATGATTACATTTTCGTAAACCATAAATAAGCCTATAATAATAATAATAATAATAGCTTTATTACTCAACAGAACAAGTTCCATTTACAGAGCAATGCATACAAAAACCATCTATAACTAAAGCTTAACTATATTAAATAACAATAGGTACATCAATAAACAATGAAAATCAACAGTACACAAGTATTAATGAACATCAAGTTCCTTTAGTATTGATTCCGCGGAAGACAATATTTCATTCAGAGAATCAAAAAATATATCACACTGATCATTAACCAAATTAAATTGCCGGCACATAGTATAAATGGGAGATTTTAATATAACATTTGTTCTGGCTCGCTCATTATAAAATGCAATATAACCTCTAGCATTGATACGCGGAACTAACAGAGATACCTTTTCCAGTAGCTCAGGGCACACTACATCACTATTGAATATCTTATATAGGAAGCTTATACTAAACAAATTTCTCCTTAAACTTAAACTTTGGAATTGAAATTGGTCAATAAGATATTTGTAAGATATTCCGCGATCCGGGTAAGTTCCATCAATCTTAAAGCACAAACATTTTAAAAATATACGCTGAACTTTCTCAATCATTTGAATATCACAGTCATAGCAGGGGTACCAGACCAAAGAGGAATACTCAAGCTTGGATCTTACATATGCAAAATATAGAATATTCAAAGTAACGACACTCTCGAAATATTTGCTGTTTCTAACAATAAAGCCATAAGCTTTGGTCGCACCAGCCACCATATCTGTAATATGTTCCCCTTGAAAGTGAAATGCATGTCAAAAGTAACTCCAAGATCTTTAATAGACTCCTTTGGATTAAGAATTACTCCATTTACATTATAATAAAAGATGGTCGGGGACGTTTTGCGGGTATAAGAAACAACATTACATTTCGTAGGATTGAGGGAAAGTCTGTTTTGTTCACACCAAGCATTCATCAATTGAAGACTGCCCTGTAGCGAAATACAATCCTGCGGCGTACTTATCGTTGTAAAAATCTTTAAGTCATCTGCATCTGCAATTCAATAATTCTCCCAAATCATTAATGAATAATAAAAATAATAGAGGTCCCAGATTTGAACCCTGAGGTACTGCAGATAGAGCCGTATATCAGTAATATAAGATTGCAGAAGACAGACGGCATCAGCGCTAAAGCCAAAATGCGGAAGCTTTTGTATAAAGATTGTATGATCAATTCTATCAAACGCCTTGCAAAAATCGGTGTATACAACGTCAACCTGACCGCGGTTATCCAACGTCTCAGACACGTATTGTGAAAAAATTGCCAAATTTGTAAGTGTGGACTTGTTTGCAATGAAACCATGCTGATACTGGACCAGCCCATGTTGAACAATTGGATAAATACGATTGTAAAGGACTATTTCAAGTAATTTAGAAAAATTAGACAGAATTGATATAGGCCTATAATTGGTTATATCCGCACGATCTCCGCTCTTGAAAACAGGACACACCTTAGCATTCTTCCAGACCATAGGAAAAGTATTACGTCTTGAAATTAAGTTATAAATAATACACAGAGGAACGCACATTACTGAAATTGTATCTTTGACCAAGAATGAGGGAATCCCGTCAGGTCCGGAAGTAAACCTGTTCTTTAATTTGCGAGCAGCCATAACTATCTCTCCCTCAGTTATATTTCCAAATGTGATATCATTTCCACACAGGAGCGATAATGCATCATCATTACCACAACCCACAGGTCCCACAAAGACACTTTCAAAGTATTTAGCAAACGTTTCAATAATACTTTGCGGATCCTCAATAACATTGTTGTTGTATTGCATAGAACCGGGAATGCGTGACTGCTGGCTTCTATAGAATACCTATGTGTTCTATACAAGTTTGAAAGGGTTTTTTGAGTATAAAAGAAGAACAAAAAGATCCGTATCTTTCTAATCGATGGTTTTGTACATTCTTTATCTAATATTAACGTATGTCAAGTTATTGTTACGATAAATAAATCAATGAAAATTGAAAATATACAATTTACAAAAGTAATAGCAAGGTCGACCTTCTGCAATATGTATTTTATACATTGAATTTGATATATTTGTGTTTTTGCCCAGTTTCTGTAATTACATATATAGTTTCAACATAATTATTACAATAACCACATAATAGCATTCAAACAAGAAGGGATATTTAGCCGCCATTGTTATAAAATTTGCCTTACGCAAATCGCACGTATAAAAACCAGTGATGAAATTTTCATTCCGTTTTTGACATAGGGGTACGATATGAACCTCAAAGTCTTCTTTTATATGAGCCCTCTAGATGCAAAACTCGATAAATGCAATCCGAATTTTGGGAATTAACAAAAAACTGTTTTTCTTGTTAAAACATTTTCATATTTTGATATTAGGTGGCAATAGTGGTCATGATTCAATTCATAATAAACCAAAACCTCGATACAGTAACAAATATCGGAAAAATCAAGTAATAAATTGCATTCACCAAGTTTTGCACCCTAACGGTAGCAAAAACCTAGTTTTGCAACCTTCTGTCAAAGAAAATACAGGGTGTCCTACGGTGGCAACCCATTAGATTATTTCGGAAACTACTTCGAATTGAATTTTGAAAATTTCAGTGTCAGTATTGTCGAATATGCTCTACTAAAGTAATATAATAGCAACGGCATAGCACTTCCGGTTATACCGGAAGTTGATGGCAACTTTGTTATTTTAAATGGAACACCCTATATATTATTACATTTTTGGATTCTAAATAAGATTTCAGACATATTTTATGTATCATGTCCTATACCTAACGTCAGTCGTTTTTGACTTATATCAAGATTTATGTCAAAATTGACAGTTTAGGGCTCCATAAGAATTCCGTTTTTTCCTTGTAAATCAGTATTTAATAATTATTTTGCAGGTATTTTCTTATCCGGTAGGATCTTCTTTTTCGAATTGACAAGACATTTTCTGATTAGTTTATACAGGGTGGTCAAAAAATTATATTGAAAACGGTTCCAGAAAAACAGTTGAAAGTCAATTTTTTCAAATGGAATGGGTATATTATTATTATTTTATCTTCCTTAGCATTAAAAAATAATGCAATTTTGTAATAGGTCATCATTTTCTAAAATGCATAGTTTTCGAAATATCGTAATTTTAAATTTTTCTGCAGCGCCTACCGTTGTCTCTCTGGAAGCTATCTAATTAATTTAGTTAGCCATGAAAATAATGACATTTCTCTGAATTAGCATAAACGTCACACTAACTGGTACCAACAACATTATGTATTAAAATAAAATTATGTTAATACATATTATATCTGGTTTTTCTTTTTTGTGATCATTTTCAGAATAGAATTTTAACAAAGTTATGGTCTGTCTTTCTACGCAGTACCTGATAGACAAAATGGTTGATATTTCGATTGTTAATAATAATAATATTCAAAATTGGTGGTGTGTATGTTGATCCCTCTAGAATTTAATTATACCTCCACCCACTAGAGGGATCAACATACACACCACCAATTTTGAATATTATTATTATTAACAATCGAAATATCAACCATTTTGTCTATCAGGTACTGCGTAGAAAGACAGACCATAACTTTGTTAAAATTCTATTCTGAAAATGATCACAAAAAAGAAAAACCAGATATAATATGTATTAACATAATTTTATTTTAATAATATTAACAAAAAAAAAAAATTTTCCTCAAAATGGTGAGTTATTTAATTACAACAACGTAACTACATTATAACCAAAAAAGGTCCTTTTTCAGACTTCAACACATTACTCTCAACCTAGTCATATGTAATATTTGCAAATACAATTTTCTCTCGAAATTTACCACTGATGATGAAGCTAGTGAGCTTCGAAACATGTTTGGATGTAACACATTGAGTGTAACGTATTAAATTGATTTTGTGGAGTCAGACTTTTATTTCCTATTACAATACATTCACTCCACTTCAGAATGGACTACTTCTTTAAAATTAATATGTCTTTGAAATTGATAAACTGACGTTGTAAACATTTCTTATACAGGGTTTGATGTGATATTTTGCACATCCTGCATTAATATTTACCGGAAGTGTCATTAACTTATAACTATTTTACCTCATCTGCCCCCGTTGACATTGTTACACTGCCAAATTTTCAAAATTCTCCTATATATAGTTTTCTATATACAGATCGATTTAGTTCCCGGTGGGATACCCTGTATATTTTATTAACGGATTTATCAATCCACCCTCGTATGTAGCGAATATTTTGAGTGACTCTGTATATTGTAATATATAATTACAATTTAAGTATTTTTGTTTACACATTAGACAAATCATAAACATTTTAATAGAAGTTAAACTACTAAAACCATCAAAGCACTATGTTGATATTATAAGATGTGAGGGACATGTTGTATAACATCTACATAGAGAAGTGTAAATTAAGCCTGCCAGAAGCAACCGTTAGGACATTTAAGTAAATTGGTGCGGTCCAAAATCTATTTGTTTGGCAACCACAATCAAATGTACGTCATTTACCACCTACAGTCCGAAGAGGCAGAGTTTGCAATGCATTGGGAGTGAATGCTTAATTTGAAACACAAACAAATTTACAAGCCACACGTGTAAACTTTTTTTTTCGAATTCAATTATTAAAGTTTCCTGAAATTATGATTTAAACGATTGCAAGGCATTACAAGGCGTTGTGGGGATAATTTTCTATATAACAAGATGTAATTTAATCAAAAATATATGACCTGCGTAACGAAACAGAATTTTAATAATAATTATTATTATAATTCTATTATTTTCATTATTTCCAATAAACTAACGTAACATACTAACTACTTTATTCAAAAATTAGAAAAAAAAATATTGCCAGAGCTGGGATTCGAACCCAGAACCTTCCGCATGCAAAGCGAACGCTCTATCAATGACGCCACAAGACCTGCGTGGGAAAGTAATATGAAAAAAGGGTATATAAATAGGGTTCTGGAAATGTCCCGTGTTGTTTTCCTGTCTTTAATAGCTCATTTTAGATTTACAGGAAACCTGTTGAGATATTGAAATGAGATTTGGTACACGCAAATTTATCGATAAAGTTCATATTTACATGCATAAAATTGCTTTCTGGAGTACTTTTCTCATGAGTACCGTTTCATGTTTAGGGAAAAACTGTACGCCACTGGGTTTTTGGAAAACTAGTTTCACCATCTTAAAGCCAGGTTAATTCTCCTTAAAAATTGTCTCTTGGACTTTTTCGCTGTGATCCAGAGTCCGCTCTAAATGGACTATTTCTTCAAGTTTTACTTTCCCGCACAGAGAAAGTACGAGTATTATGAACGGGCTAAAAAAAATTGAGTTAAAGACCAGTTTGAAGTTCCTTGAGATGATTAAAACCATTTCCAGATAGAAGTGATTTTTTTTTACAATCGACATGTATAGGTATGGCATCCTATTTTTATTTCAAGTCGTTAATTACCTTTCAAGTTTGAAAAATAAATTTCTTTATAAGTTGGTATACTTTTTAGTTTCTGAAACAGCATAGAAGAACGAAAAAGCATTTTTACAATTTTTCATGCGCTTTAATAATAGTAGTAAATGAAGAATTTAAATAAGTGAAGTAATATCAACAACTGCTGCACCATTATATAGATCGTCATATTTATTAAATTTTGCAATTTATATAGGTAACATCATTTGATATAAAGGATGAAAACTTTTAATTTCAACTCGCTGGTAAGTTAACGACGACAAGTTGTTTTATTACACACTATATTGCTTTTTTCCACAAAGCTTTTTTCAACAAAGGTAATGGTAATTTTTCCTGATGTTCATTGACTTTTTGCAATATACAGGGTGTTTATTGAGGGACTTATATTTTTACTTGCAAACGATTTTTCATATCACAAAAACGAGTAATAGTCAGTGAAAAAAATGCCTGATTTGACAACATAACTTACCTCAAAACCAATCGTTCAAATATAAACGGTGAGTAGAACCTTTCGTATAGACTAATATGGAAAAACTCGTTCTACCACTTCACCAAAACACTTTTTTAGTTTTAATTCCCTTCTGAGGATGCTAACAGTCGAGATTTACGAAAGTGTTTTGATAAAACGTTTTTTCCACTAATCTTTAAAATTTTAAGAATTATCAATAACAATTATACAGCATAAAAAAAAGATTCTTGACGTCACGTGATTTGTTTTCTCTGAAATTAAAGACTAGGTGGATATTCTGTGAAAATAAGTCGGCGATGCAAGTTGACATATCGGCTTTAAGCTCATAAAACAGCCAACAACATATTCACACGTTTTCGTTTTTGGTGCTATTTCATCGGTTTTAAGATTAAATCATATATAGCCGACGTTTTTTGCTATTGTTGGTATTTTTGAGCTTTGCAGGCTTATGGAAAAAGGAGATATGCGTTTCGACAACCGTTTCGCCTATCTTTAGAAAAGTTACAGTTTTACGGGAAATTCTCACATGCTTTTCCAGAGCAGAGAAGATAATGCCAAACAAAACGACTGCTTTTTTAAATACGTGGGATCCCTGTGAGGTGATTTTGTCTTGAAATTATTAACAGTAAATTGTTTTTAGTGCTCAATTAAAATATAAGTGCATAATGAGTCATCTCTTACACCTTTCCATTTGGGGAGTGATCAAAAAGCCTTAAGCTACTACTACACATATTCTTCTTCATTTACAATAAGTTAACTTCGCGTAGTAAGCGAGCATGATTTATTATATTACGAACAGTAATTAAAATTCTTAGTTTTATTGAAGTTTGTTCATTACGAGTATTTGTGAAGACTCATAAAAAATTTACAGAAAATGAGACTCCCTCCTTTTTATCTTTGCTTTGAAATGATTGTTTAATGGTGCACCGAATCTATTTGAAAAGTAAATTTAAAATGGTTGGTATTGAAAGTTTTAATAAAATATTGAAATTCTCTATTTAAGTGAAAATGTGGAATAGTTCAGGTATTTTAGTATGCAGGCACAGTGCAAAATTGTTTGAGCACGACGATTAAAAATAAAGGATTCACAATAATTTTATTACATGGCGGTTCGTAGTTTGAAAATACTTCTTGTGTTTTAGACAGGGTTGAGGTGATTAAAATCTGATTTTCATCGCAGTATGATTTTTAATACAAAAAAATATTTAAATAAACCTGAGTCTTATAATGCTTAAATAGAAATACTAGCTTAGTTGCTTTGTCACTGCCAAGTCTGTTTCTTCTACCTGAAGGTACGAATTCATAGGTAGAAAGCATCCTTTCAATATATCAGCTGAGGATGCACAGCGTTCATGAAACAACTCAAACGGGAAGACAATCGAACACGTCGTTATAAAGAATTGAGATTGTGGAATCCACTGGGTGAGCTAAAAATGTAAACATGAATTTTCAGTAATAATTAAGAGAAGATAATAATCTTAAAATACACTAAATTATGTAAATTGAATTCACCAATGCGATAAAACTCTGCTGTGCGTTAATTTAATTAAATATTTTGCAAATCTAAACAGGTTTTCGTAAGATTTACTCAAATTAGTTTAGTTGAGTGGGTCGCATCAATTTCTACTCACCTTCGCCTACTATTTTATATGCGTAAGTATGCAGTAAAATTGTATAATAACCTGAGCCACAGCAATTTCTTTCTAAATCCTATGAGACGTTGATAGCGAAAACTTACATACACAAAACTTAATTTACTTAAGCGTCGTCGGCCAGACTCTATTTCACTCAGTCGATATAACGAGGGACAGGAAAATTCTCAAATAAAATTGAAAGATAGTGTAATGAGATGAGTGATCGATTGTCGATTCTAATTAGAATTTGTAATTAACATATTTTAAAGGAATTTAGACGTTAGTAGATTGTAAAAAGAATTCACGAGAAGAAAAATAAGGATCTAAAACTTTTACATATGCATCCTATTGTCCTATTAGATTAGATGACAAGCTGAATCTTCAAAAGACAAAGGTTTTATATATGTGGTATTACTGTTAATACCTCCTTCAACCCCTAGAAAATCACCCGAAAGACGAAAATGTAAACAAATCGAAATTTCCAAAGAAATAAATTCGTTATTAAAAAATTAAACTAAACGATGTTTATTTTAATTTTGTTATAGTCAGAATTTTGATGTTTATTTTGATATAAAAAGATCTTTTCTTTCCGCAGTGTTACCTTATAATTTAAACTCATTGCGATTATATGTTAAATTCCAATTGGCTTTCTATTTGAACTGATGATGAATGGATGTTTTCCGAAACATGTATGGTTTTATAAATTAATTATAAAAAAAGTTTGTATTGTGGAGTAGACGTCTTATTCGTATTAGAATTCTATATGTTACAAAATAGTTTTAAAATATTTTAGTTGCGACAGCTCACCGGCCGAGTATGTAGAGTAGACTGGTTTACTCCGTATTGCGGTGTTGCCAATGTCTGTTCATGGCTTATCTACAGAAGGCTGTGACTTAGTGCAAGCCGAATTGTTTTTATAATGTAGTCCCTCATTAACATAACGTTAAGCATAAAGCTGCGATCGAAAACCGGAGTGTGATAATATGGAAACCCTGTATAATAAAATGCAAAACTGGATAGATATTATATATAATAATTTCTCGTAGTTCCTTTTACTGAAATTATTGTATGTTACCTCCAAACTAGACACTTGCATAATGTTGTGCACCTTATACAAATTTAACCCCATTTGTTAGGAAGATGCAAAAAGGAATACGGGAACCGACTTGATTTTAATTAGTAATTAACCGGTGCACAGCATGTAGTATAGAGAACAACCCCGCAAAGTATAAGGGAATAATAGCAACAACACAATAATACGGTTGTGTCAATTTTGGGAGTGCAAACTTAGCAGAGTTGTTGCATGATTTTATTTTGTTTTGATGTCAATTTGATAGTATACTGTAAATATGTTCAGAGTTTATTTAAGTTAAAGTTTTGTATGCGAAGCGGACTGTATTTTAAATATCTTGGAAAGGTCTGTGGCAAAATACATACTTACTTAATCGCCTGGTGGATTGGCTAGAAATGGGTTGGTTGCAGACTTTCCATATATTATTAATTTAAAATTACAATATAAAAAACGTAAATAATTATTGTACCCAATCGCAGTAAGAATTATAATAAACAAATATTAACGGCAAACAAATATTATTATAAATTATGTATCACTCGACCCCTACTGATATATGAAAATTTAGCGGGCTTAAGCGATTTCAACTAAAACCTAATGTGTAAATGTAATTGTTGCATAGTTTTACAAAAGTTGAGAAACAAACTGTAAATGTAGAAAACTAAATACATCTCGCCCTGGTGAATGTTGAATATGCGTAAATTTGTACGAATACACACATACGATGTTGTTGTCGGATAGATAATTAACATCTCTGGTAAAATTTCGTAGGTAGTTAGAATTGTTCGAATAATAATATACAAAACATAATATATCCTCGATGTTTATATATATATATACAGCGGTAAACCTATTATAAAGTTTGGTGTTTTAGGTTATACAGATGCTACCTAGTTAAGAGAAGAGAGCTAGTTGCTCTGTAAAACTTATGCGAGTAAATAGCTAATTGGATAATTTTTTATTTGTTTATTCAAGAATTATAATTTGGAAATAATGGAACAACGATTTTTTACCTCTCCATATCATATAATGGAATATATATATATATGGAGACTATTTTTTTTTATTTGACCGGAAATACTTATTTTTGGTCATTTTGTTTGTAGCACTATTAATAATTAACCGGAGTTATATATAGATAGGTTAATGAATGCAGAGAGTATTACCCCGTCTAAACCCTAATAAGAAAATTAATATAGCCACTAGGTTCGAATTTAATACATAATATTTAACGAGTTTTAATCTAGATGTTGCGTAATTCTTAAAGACTCAGAACCAAATTAAGATAGTCAAAAGAATAATAACAGAATCAAATTATTAAATGAAAGAAACAAACAACTAAAATAAGCTTTATTAATCTGTATTGAAGTAATGCAAAATTACTTACCATTATAATCTTGGATCACTTGTATTTAAAAGAAAATATTAATTGGTTGACCCTTTTGTCAATAATTTATCGAAAACTTTATTAGAAATAAAACGCATAATTTGTGGGCTAAAAACAACTAATTTAATAATTAAAACTAATTAAAGAAAATGAATAACAACAAGAAGTAAATATGTATAAATTAAAGAAAGAAATTTATCGAAAACTTTATTAGAAATAAAACGCATAATTTGTGGGCTAAAAACAACTAATTTAATAATTAAAACTAATTAAAGAAAATGAATAACAACAAGAAGTAAATATGTATAAATTAAAGAAAGAGAATAACAATTAAGCGATAATGAAAATTTAGAAGAAAATCGTAGTTATTACTTGTACTACTTAAAAATAGGAAAATTAATATAATATCGAATAATTGTATTAATTCCTGTACGAAACTTTAATTACTAGTGAAAACTGAATTTATTTCATTTACTAAAAAAAAAACAACTTAAAACTTTATAAAAACTGATTAAAACAAAAAGGCCTTCAATTAAAATAATATCAAAACTTACGGAACTTTATACAATTCACTACTTCAGAATAAAAAGAAATGAACTTGTCTTTAAACAAAAAACTAGAAAATAATTCTTAACTGAAAAATCTACTAAGTCCAAAAACAAATTAAAATATTTAATTTAACATTATATAATTAGAGAAAACACAACTTGACTGAACCAAGGCTAGAACGGATCTAACTGGAAAAAGACCGATTGTCTTTCCAAAACACTTAACATACATGAGAAGTAGGTACCTAGATTGAAAATAGCCAACCAGAGAGAAGAAGGCATTTTTTTATCATATACCCTAATACAGCTACAACTCCAGGGTGAGACATTCACAAAATAAGATACATTTTTATTTGTATGTCGACTTTAATAAAGTTTCTTGATGTTGGAGTTCGCGACTGGACAAAAACTCATTATTTTTTTATGCGCCCATTATATATATTATTTTGATATGGGAAACCGTGACGCCTTCCAACTAGCTTTTGCATATAATAATAAATGTTCGACATTTAATTTACATGAAGTTGTTTTGAGAATCTTAAATGTAACTGTAACATCTGGTTGTCTTTTCAATATATGCTTTTATCTTTGGGCTCACTCATAAACATAAACTGAATATTCTCGATTAGAAAAAAGGTTGTTCTTTTAGGTACGTAACAATTCCTTTAGGCGAAGATAATATTTGTATTACTTGCAGATGTTGTAAAACCTATATCAATAGAAGATAAGATAAATAGAAAACACCCTTAAATTTTATGACTCAAAAGGAGAGTTTAGAACATTTGTATACAATCTACTTAAATAATATTCCCAAACTAATATAAATATCTATAAAATTCACCCAACTATATATATTTGTAGACAGATTGGTAGAGAATTATAAAACCCAGACACAAATACAGGGTAAGACAAAAGTAAATTCCATTGCCCGTCCGTCTTATTACATGTACATAAATAAGTAGTTTTAAAAAATGTCTGTCTGTCTGTATCCACGAAAACGCAAAAACCACTAATATTTTATGAGAACCAAGATGCGAGATGTCTAATTTGAGGCAATTATTTTTTTTATTTATAGGGACGACCGCGACGTGATACCATACCATATTCAATTGAAATGGGTATGCGAAGGTTGCATTAATTTTTTTTTTGTGGTATTGCTCACGAATGAGCGTATACCGCTTTAAAGCTTTAAATAATTCCCAGCATAATATAATTTTTTTTGTTCTACTAAGTTTTGTTTGAAATTTATTTCACAGCCACAATAATTCTGCACAATACAAATTTTGTAATCCATAAATAATTTATATAGGTACAAACACATAGTATAATAAACCATACAAGTAAAATATATGGTAGCTATAGAGGATATAACATTAACAAAAGCTATTGTTCCCAATTTTTGTTTGTTATTTTAATAAGTTATAATTTTATTGAACAAAAAAACTATTAATTTACTAGTAATTGTGTTACTTTATTTGTCAGAAAATAAAGAACGGGCGTAGGTGTCCGGTTCAGAAAATGTGCGAACGCTCGAAAAGATTTTCATAACCAAAAATGCATTAAAACTGTTATATTTTACTTTCGTCCGTTCAAGATGTTAGATATGATTTTAATAAAACCTCAGACCACGTAATTTACATGACCGAAAAAAAAAACAAATATATTTTCATAATAACATATCTCATAAAAATCATTTGACTGACGGAGTATACTACCTGTAACACAAAAAAATATATATAATATGTGAAACTTTCACAAACAAAGTCTTCAAAACTCAGAGACTTTCTCTGTTAACTTTGCGACTTTCGCATTACATTTCTAAAAATTAGCTATTTTCGCTTTCAAATTTAATATTGCGACTTTCGCACGATATATTCAAACAGTAGCGACTTTCGCTTTCAATTTGTGACTTTCGCAATACAACTTCAAAACTTAGTTACTTTCGCTTTCAATTTGCGCCTTTCGCAACACAACTTCAAAACTTGACGACTTTCGCTTTCAATTTGCGACTTTCGCAACACATTTTCAAAACTTAGCGACTTTCGCTTTCAATTTGTGACTTTCGCAGTACAACTTCAAAACTTAGCGACTTTCGCAACACATTTTCAAAACTTAGCGACTTTTGCTTGCAACTTTGCGACTTTCGCAACACAACTTCAAAACTTAGCGATTTGGCTTTCAATTTGCGAATTTTACAACACAACTTCAAAACTTAGTGATTATTGCTTGCAACTTTGCGACCTTCGCAGCTCATTTTCAAAACTTAGCGACTTTCGCTTGCAACTTTTGCAATACAACTTCAAAACTTAGCGACTTTTGCTTTCAATTTGCGACTTTCACAATACAACTTCAAAACTTTGCGACTTTCGCAACACAACTTCAAAACTTGACGACTTTTGCTTTCAAATTGCGACTTTCGCAACACATTTTCAAAACTTAGCGACTTTCGCTTTCAATTTGTGACTTTCGCAGTACAACTTCAAAAATTAGCGACTTTCGCAACACAACTTCAAAACTTGGCGATTTTCGCAACACATATTCAAAACTTAGCGACTTTCGCTTTCAATTTGCTACTTTCGCAATACAACTTCAAAACTTAGTTACTTTCGCTTTCAATTTGCGACTTTCGCAACACATTTTCAAAACTTAGCGACTTTTGCTTGTAACTTTGCGACTTTCGCAACACAACTTCAAAACTTAGCGACTTTCGCATTATAATATAACTGACGTCAGACACAATAATGTAATCATAACAAAGACGTGAATTTTCGTGAATCATGTTCAGGAGCTGCCTCATAATAAACTGTACGGTTGGATCCTAAGATTTAATTAGTAATAATAATTACGAAATTTATAGGATTTGAAAAAAATGTCATTATTTGTCAGACTATTAAAAAATCGGTTGTGTCGGCCAAAACTTTCCCGACAAGATATAATATAATCAAAAAATCATACGCAAAAACATTATTTATTTATTTATTTAGATTACATCTACCCAGACAGAAACGCATCCAATTACAGGGCAGGTACATTACAAAACGATAAAATTAACATAAATACACGTTTCAAAATTATAAAAAATACAAATATTACAATCGCAATTATTGTTTAATATTGGCTGAACTTCAAGTTGTATTCCCGATAAGACAGCAGTTAATACTGTAAATTGACATAAAAAAAAACTTAACTAAATAGCACAATATTAATTTAAATTTTAAAATATAAATAACGCAACATTTTATGATAAATTCTCTTATACACCTTTCTGTGTTGCCATATGTCACCAAATTGTAATTAAGATAAACAATCACAACTATTATTCAGCTAAGAATTTACATAAAGTAAATATATTTATTAGTATCATATAATTTATGAATGAAAGTGTCTATAATAATGAAAATAAAAAAAAAGAAAGATTTGTATAATATTTACTTTCTCACAAAGTTGTACTGAATACAAATAGAGAAAAATTGCTGAATATTGCGTGCAGAGAAAGTCTGATTACAGAACAAATAATATCAGTACAAAACTGTCTTAAATATACAGGGATCGGGCGAATATTTTCAAAATTATTGTACCATTTTGAAAATAACCGCCCATTCCGTTAGTTTACAGACAACCTTATTTTGGGGAAATGTTTTAAGTAAAGAAGGCCAAAATGCATATTTTGCATAATTTTTTAAGCATTTTAGTGTTTTTCTGCATATTTGCATGCTGCATGCTTTATTTATTGAGACGGGCATATTATAAATTAAACTTAAAATAATGGAAAAATCTGCTTAAAACACATAATACGAGTACAGGTAAAATTGGGAAAAAAATTCTCATCTCTAAAATATTTCCGAGAAATATTCACGCAAAATTCTTACATTTGAGACGGTTGAAAAGTTCTCTCCGCAAAGTTATTAAAATCTCGCTCTATTCTCTATTTTCCGTTGTGGCTTGAATATTTAATACTTTCATATTATTATTATGCCACTGCTGAATTCATTCTAGTGTGAAAAAGTGATAGTGAAGTACGTGGGCATCAATTGCAGTGTAAATAATTTTATGAAAAGACTGTCTTCCTCTATTATAGTTCTAAACTCTACATGATATTTTTCAAGTAATCTTAAATCGCAGAAATTACCATTGGAAGCATATTTTGAACGTATGTAATATAATATTTATTTAATCTGTTTTTTGCGAAACTTTACAAATTTATTATTATTACATTATATTGTATTACAAAAAAATAGTTTGAATAGATTTGAAGAGTAAGTAATTGCAGATGCTGTAATTTCATTCTTGTTGAGTGTGGGCGGTTTCATTCTCTAAATTTGAGGGCTCTTCTGGAGTTGAAGTCATTCCATGTCTAATTTTCCTATACTTTGCGTGCGGGAAAGTGCATTTTTCCCATGCGAAGTAGAAAAAATATTGTTAAATATCACTGGCTCTTTGTTGAGTTCTGTTGAGACAAGGAAAACAGACCTCTATGGTCCTGATATCACAGGTATCATTACAACAAAAATGTTTGCTTAACAATAGAGCCCCAGCTTAAGTAAAAGTATGGACGCGTCTGGAAATCACAAAACTGGACACGGCCTCAGAATAAAGGATATATTCCCTTCTTTGGCATAAGGAGATTCAGATTGAGCAATATTATTATTAATATATTTTTCAAACTAGATAATTTGCTGTGAGGCATACCCTTGAATAAAGTTTTACTATTTGAAGAAACATCATTTTCATTTTGAGTCAAAAATTAAACATGTTTTATACAATCTTTGTCTAAATCTTCATTTAGTTGTTTTTTCCATATCTTTGAGTTACGATCGAAAAGGTGCAGCGTTGGCTGCTCGGATTTTCTAGAATATTCGCCGGCGATTTTACTTTTATACAGGGTATTGTCAAAATATACCACACATCATTGTTTTTGTTCAGTTAGGTCAAATTTTATGGTTAAATTTTTACATAATTTTTCACAGTGCCTTCGTAAAAAGGCTGCACTGGGCAAAATTCTCTTCTTCTAAGCTTGCAAAACTTTATAACTATACCGGGTATTCGATTAAGGGTGGACAGGTAGCATATCTCAGGAAATAATAGTCGTAGGACAATGGGAAAAAATTCTTTTAGGGAAATCAACAATGGGAAATCGCTGGAAATAGCTTTTTAGTTCCTAACTATACCGCTAGGGGGCGTAATAGATACAGTAATGCGAAAAATGCATTTTTATTGGACATTTCGCAATATAAGTTAGAAAAACAACACTACCACAGTAATGCTACTGAGATTCGGCATCTTTTTGGTGTATCACTTTTTATTGTGCGGCTTGAAATAAAGGCAGCAGGGAAGGACGAAATTTTACCTATGATAATGTGTAAAACTTTGGTTTGGCTTAACCGAATTTATCAATGTAATTTTTGTTTAAGAACTCAAGCCTTGCTGATGAAGAAAAAAAGATTTCAAATCATAATTGTTTTTTGGAGCTCCGCTAGATGGCGATATTTGCATCGCCTAAGGTTTTTTTGATTTTTCTTTAAAAACTTAAATGGAATGATACAAATATTTTATCAAAAATGAAAAGTAAATTGAATTTGCAACAAAAAAGTCCAAAACCGCATAGGAAAATCTTTATTCGTTTGAGAGTTCTGGGCAAAAGAATGTTGTTCACCAAAATTCGTTGAAAAATCATGTATCTTTAATTTACCGTGATCAAGAATGCCATGGGAAATAAAGAAATAGGTTTAAACTTTATTAAACTGATAGTTTAACAAATAAAAATAATGAAAGATCCATTAAAATTACCAAAATCCAGAGCTTTCATAAAATTTGTTAAAAGAGATACCCATGAAACAAAATTGGGAAGTTTCCATGCATGGAGACAAATAAATAAACGCGAATATGCTGCCTGAGCTACCTGTCCACCCTTAATGGAATACCCGGTATATTTTTGTAAAATTTCAACGCATTCATTGGTAAGGAAGTTATAAAATTAGTTTTATTTCCTTATCGAAATTTAATTACAATGATAGAAAATAACAAATTATGCTTGTACAGCACGTTATTAATAAATAATAATTAGCAATTATTATACGAATATTTACTGCTTTTAATATATTTTTAATTGCCTATACTAAACGCTAACTTAATTAAAATAGAACACTAATTATTCATCTATATCTACAAGGATCATTATAAAAAAAAACTTCGTGGGCGGGTATGAAACGTAATCGGCGAATCTAGAGATTTAAAAAATGTTGGTAATATTGCGTCACTTAGTGTTCACGGGACGAGAAATCTCGAAAGGAGTTTCTCGTCTCGATTGTCGAGACAAGGAATCAACATAATCTTGTCTCGGTGTCTTTCTCGAAAAAAAAATTCTCTATTCATTCATTCATTCATTCATCGGTTGAGAAAAACATTTTTTTGTTCATTTCGAAAGCTTTTTCTCGATCTTGTCTCGAAAAAAAAATTGCCAAATATCCAATTACGAGAGTCTCGGGAAACTAATTTTTTTCCTCACCTTTATTTGCTGTACTTTGTTTCTTGCAACACTGATCAGAAATTAGTCAACCCTACCTAAACGTATCCACCAAACCGATTGAGTTGTAAGAGCCCACCCTGATATGTTTCATTTATTGGGTTATATAGGTATATTTTACCAATTCAAATGTAACACTAAATAGATTAGGTATGCCTTTCTAATTCAAATTATGTTCCTTTCACAATTCATGCTCGTGATATAAGTACTGGACTATTTAAGTAATAGTTGGTGACAGAATCTGTTGCGACAGTACCAGTAAAAAGCAAATTAGGTATACTTATTTGTTAAAAAAAAAAACGAAACAAAAATACCTGAGGTAAAATGTCAAGAACTTTTGTGGATCATTTCAGTCCGAAGTATATTGTGAACATTTTAAATTTATATAGATAATGAAGTATAATGCTGATGATGCAAAGTCTGGTTCTATTTTTGAGGCTAAGTTTAATTACTTTCCTGTATACAGGGTTTTTAAGATTCAATGCTCCGTATTTCAGTTGCTGTCAATATTAGCTGATAATACAGTTTGTATAAAAAGCTAGAGGTCATTTTACGTAAAATTCTGTGGCATATTTTTTTTAAATATTAATTTGTATTAACTTTATTTTTCTTGGTTAGTATCTCGACTTTCCTAAGCTTATTTATTCTGGTTAAAGTGACATAACATTATGTAAAATGTCTCTTTAGTGAAATTTAATATAAATAAATAGAAATATTTAGTAGGCTTGTGATCCTGGTATCACTTAAATCGAACAATGGCGTTTAAGATATTATTAGTGCTGTCATTTAATGTCAGGCAGTCAGTTCTACTGAATTAGATGAGGTTAATAATTTAACCAAATTCCGTGTGTAGGTAAAGCAAAATTTAAGGGAAATTAAAACGACGTCTACTCCACAAACTGTTATTATATGTTCAAACTAGACCAAGAGATGCATCATCTGATCATGAGTGACTAAATTATACAAAAATCTCCAATGCAACTTTTAAATTAGTTCCAAAAGTTTTTTTAAAAATTCCAATTTTAATTATGCAAAGTTAATTTTGACTCAAATAAACTGTTGCCCTCGAGGCACGAATAGCTCTCCATATTTAAGTGTAAAAGTAATAATTTTATGGCCTTTTTGTCATTTATCTAAATTTAATAAATTTTTGTTTTGTTTTAGACATCAGCTATTTTTTTTTTTTTAAGTATCGGGTTTTGTGCCTTTTTCTTCTCTTTGGATTATTCAATATTTCGGATAAGTTTAAGAACTATGATTTTTTAAATTTTTGACCCTCTTTTAAACCCCTTGCCTACGCTCAATGTTAATCACCACCTATAAATAGCCTGTAGTATTTTCGTACGTGGTTAAAATCCGTTAAGTGGTTTTTGAGTTATCACGGATACAAATTTTTCTGACCCTTTTATAGAATTTTCACGCACGCCTATGGAAAATTAATTTTTGTCGTGTATTTTTAACACCAATTCAACTAGTTAAATATAAAATTTTTTACATTTTAATTTTTCTTTCATTTTGCCCCTTTTTTTTACTATTTACGAACGCCTATGTAAATAAAAATTTTATGCTGCATTTTTTAGTTTATCTTATATCAAAGCTATATATAATTAGCCAATTTTTCTGGTATATTTGGGAAACATTTTTTTTTCGTTTTTGACTCTTTTTTAAGACTATTTTCGAACGCCTGTGTGAACTAATTCTTTTATGTAACATTTTTTAGGTTATATTCTATCACAACTATAAAAAATTATTCAATATTTCGGATAAGTTTAAGAACTATGATTTTTAAAATTTTTGACCGTCTTTTAAACCCCTTGCCTACGCTCAATGTTAATCACCACCTATAAATATCCTGTAGTATTTTCGTACCAAATGTGGTTAAAATCCGTTAAGTGGTTTTTGAGTTATCACGGATACAAATTTTTTCTGACCCTTTTATAGAATTTTCACGGACGCCTATGGTACATTAATTTTTGTCGTGTATTTTTAACACCAATTCATCTAGTTAAATATAAAAATTTTTACATTTTAATTTTTTTTTTATTTTACCCCTTTTTCTACTATTTACGAACGCCTATGTGAATAAAAATTTTATGCTGCATTTTTTAGGTTATCTTATATCAAAGCTATATATAATTAGCCAATTTTTCTGGTATATTTGGGAAACGTTTTTTTTTTTCGTTTTTGACCCTTTTTTTAAACTATTGTCGGACGCCTGTGTGAACCAATTCTTTTATGTAACATTTTTTAGGTTATATTCTATCACAACTATAAAAAATTATTCAATATTTCGGATAAGTTTAAGAACTATGATTTTTTAAATTTTTGACCCTCTTTTAAACCCCTTGCCTACGCTCAATGTTAATCACCACCTGAATATTTTTTAGCTTATATTGTATCACAACTATGAAAAATTATTCCATATTTCGAATAAGTTTAGGAAATATATATTTTTTATGTTTTGACCTCTTTTCCACTATTTACGAACGCCTATGAAAGTAAGTTATTCATGACACATTTTATAGGTTATATTCTATCAAAACTATAAATAACTAGTTAATATTTCTGCTAGTTTTAAGAAATATGTTTTTTTTTATCTTTTTACCCCATTTTACACTATTTCCGAACGCCAATGTGGTCTAATATTTTATGTTCAATATTTTAGGTTATATTCAATTAAATGCGTAAAAAATTATGCAGTATTTCGGATAAGTTTAAGAACTATAATTTTTTTTTAATTTTTGAACCCTCTTTTAAACTCTTTGCCTACGCTCAATGTTTCCCAAAATCTAAACAGCTCCTTGCCATGTCCAATAGTATTTTTGTACCAAATTTGGTTAAAATCTGTTAAGCGGTTTTTGCGTTTTCGTGGATACAGACAGACAGACAGACATTTTTTTAAAACTACTTATTTATGTATAAAATGACTAAAAACAAGTATTTCCGGTGAAATTAAAAACAAATTTTTTTTCATGAAACTAATAGTCTCCATATATACATATATTACATATATGATATGGAGAGCTAAAAATGTACACAGGATTGGTATATAGATGTTTAAATTCAGTTTGATCCTTTGATGGAAGATTTGTGTATAATTTAGTCACTGATGATGAGATGATGCATCTCGAAACATGTCTGATGATTGTTCAAACACATTTTGTGGAGTAGGCGTCGTTTTATTTCCGTTAATACTCATTACTCGTCTCTATAAATAAAGCAAAATTATTTTTACTTTATGGGCCGACACGAAGTCTTTTAATAATTTTCATTATTTACAAAGAGTTTGTTTCCGAACAATTAATTTGGAATAATTTACCAATAGTAAGCAATAACAAAAATATTATTTGCAAATTTCGGTAATAACTGGACAAGCCCTAACCGTCCAGGACGGTGGCGACGTTGAACGCTTGATTAATCAGCAAACGCTTTGTACCTGTGTACAATTTTCAAACATACACATGGTTTGGTAATAGTAGTTTACCGAACATACAAAAATTGGTATCTACATATTATGGCACGATCGTGTATAATATTGAACGAAGGTTTTAATCGCATATAGTAACTCTGTAAACAAATAGTCGCTAGATATGCAAAATACACTCTGTGTTCGGTGTTTATAGAGTTATGGCACGCGTTTCAATGATACGGGTTGGGCCACTGAGATATTCATTTATTTGAACATATACATAAGTTTTGGAGCTATTACTGAACCTCAAAAATCTTTTTCCTATCTAATTTGTACTGATTACTATCTTAATCAAATAATGATTTAAAAATTGATATTTATTATATTTTCAAAATGACCCTCCATTCGATCTTGACCAACCAAGCTAGTACAAATTTAAAAAAAAATCATTGATTGATTGACCAGGAATCGAACGCACAACCTTCCGATTACAAAGCCCACACGCTACCCGCAAGGCTACACTCGGTACACATATACTATGCCGATTACCACGAACAAATATGTGTATTTTTTTCAATTAATGGCACAGAATGTGCGTTAATCGCAGAGGTAATGTAATATTTATGCATTCTGCGTATCCTATGCCATTAAGAACAGTTTCTTCATGGTTTTGATTAATTTAAGTTTCTGTTTTTTGATGTTATTGCACTGTAGTTTATGTGTTGTACATGTATTTTGCTTTGTTATTTGAACCTAGTTTGGTTTTGAGAGTTCTTTTATGATACATAGATGTATCAACATTCCGCTGCACCTGAAATTTAATATAATAACAATTAGCTTTGATATATGATATCACTAATTTTGAATCACCAAGTAATATTTGAGTTTGTTGTTAGAGATATGCAAACACTAAACATACTCAGCAACAATGCAACAATCAAATCTATATATCTGTGCCTATTATACCACAACGCGGATTTCCGTTGCCGGTAACACGGTCACGATCTTCAAATTTCGGGATTACATCATTTTCCGTTTCCATCGCTGCTGCTGTTAGCAACACCACGAATACTCACCTAACACCCATCCCCTAGTTTTAGCCTCCCACCCACAACGGGATCCCTTATGACCGTTCGACACGACGACGGCACGCGCCACGTGCCATTTCTGATATACAGGGTGTCCATTAAACACTCCTGTCTTCGATTGCAGCTTTATGGTTGGTTCATTCATTAAAAATTGTGTTTAACGTTAAGTTAATGAGTATAAAAATGTATAAAAAAAGAATCTATGTTCAACCCTATATTTTTGTGCTAAATGCAACGTTGCCAAGTTTTTGATTTTTCGACGAAATCTCTAATTTACTTAACTTTAAATTCCGCAGTCATATTTTATTTAATTCAACTGAAATCCTGTAAAAAGTCTAAAAAGGAATGTTGTGGATTCCTAGTACAGGGTGTCCAACATTTTGATTTAAGTATTAATATTTATTTTACGCAGTTTTCTTAAATGGAACGCACAGGGCGTTCCATTCTAGTAGGGTGTATCGAAAGATTATTCTTTATCTTTGTTTTTGCAAGTTTTCGTTTGTAATTGTAATTGAACAGACAGTTGCCCATTTTTCCGCATGCGTTTTAGTTTTTACAAGGAGAAAAACAATTTCGATTTTTTATATTTAAAAAATATGGTATAAAATACAATTTAAAATATTAATATTTATACACCCTGTATAAGGAATCCATAACATAGTATTTTTGTAAAATAAAATGAGACCATTTTTGGCGTTTTACAAAGTTCTGTTAAATTAAATAAATGAAAAATGACGGCGGACTTGAAATAAAAGTCAATAAAATAATAAGAATATTCGACGGACGGAAAAGAAAATTATAAAGGCAAATCGGGGTGGCCTTTTTAGTCTGACTCCAAAGTGTTCAGATGGGGGCAATTGTCCCCAGTTAGGTTTAAGCACTAATCTTCTTTAATAATTGGAGTACATGTCTTCTACATTTTAAAGCAAATGTCTGACTCCAAAGTGTTAAGATGGGGGCAATTGTCCCCAGTTAGGTTTAAGCACTAATCTTCTTTAATAATTGGAGTACATGTCTTCTACATTTTAAAGCAAATGTAATGGTTCATTTGACACTTCTAAAAAATTTTTTTAACACTTTAGCAGACTTAATGATTTGAGTCTAGGTTTGCAAGGCAAACATACAACTCGCTATGTTATTATTGATTCATTAATATCCTCTTTTTGTAATCTTGTCGTACGACAATTGTTTATTTTCCTTGTTTTTATTTCTTCTTTCTATTTTATAAATTTGTATTATTATAATATATGTTTGCACCAATTGATACGTGTATTTTTGTTTGAGCTTTTGTCGTATATTTGGGATCCAAAGAGATGTGATATTTTTAGGTATTGTGATGAAACCCTCAGTCTCACAGTGTATTACATGATGATCTTGCGTGCTCGGTTTTGCACGGCATCAATGTGGTTTCTACCACAAAATGTTTTCGAATCGTGGTGGATTTAATAATACCACAGAAACAACTCGGTTGCATAGAGGCATATGAACACCGTTGCTCTACGTTGAACCAACAATTTATTCGTTTGAAACGAATTGTATTGTAAAAATTTTAATTTTCCAGGCGGTTTCTCAATAGAAATACGGGGCTTTTATGTAGGCATTTAGACGTTTAACCTTGAAATAAGTAAAACCATTTATACACGTACGTTGTAGGAGTAACTTATTATTTTTAATTTAAATTAAAATAGGAGTGAGAATTTAAATATTAGGATTGTTATTATTATCTCCCGCACACTATACATATATCTTTTTGGTATTAGGTGGCCATTGGCGTGTTGGACATATTTTTTAAGGATTTAAAATTCGAATGGTCTCCAAAACGTCATATTGCAACAGTTAAAAAATATTAAATATACAAGCTTACATTTTGGCCAAATTATAAAAATATTCCGACCTAGAAAATACATCACGATTATTCCAAAGTAATGAAATTATCACAGTAAGCACTGTTTTGACATTTTACATGAACAAATCTTGAGACATCCTGGGACATCTCTATCAAAAATGACGTTTTCAGTTCATAAGAATAACAAGAAATCACTGCGTGATTTCCCAGTCGTTTTGTGGTAGTTTTATCTTTGACAAAAGTGTATGCTAAAAATTTCTAAACATTTAAAATTTATTCGATTGCAATCTAGAAAATTTGTTAAATGTCGGCTAATTAATGTTTTTTTTTGCATCACCCTGTACATGCTGCTTATTAATTAATGTTGTTATAATCTGATAAATACTTAATTTAAATAATAAATCCACTTGTCAAATTCAATAACCTTATAAAATTATATACTAAATACCTACTATAAATATATTAGATAGGTATTTTAAATCTGCTACTATAAAAATGGCTGCCTATAATATGATTATCATCATAGGTGACGTTATTTTTTAGAACTACCGCATCTCTCTATTTGAAAATCGTTGGTGTTAAATTAACGTTAACGTTAATAGCGGCGGACGTTATTTTTTAGGATAACATATCTCTCTATTCTGGTTCGTTGGTTTGTCATAATTTGGTAGTATTCTCAGAAAAATAATTTATTTTTCTGAGGTAGTATTTTTTTCAAACATTGGTGTCACTTATTTTAGTTTAGTTGACACTTCTAGTTCACGTCATAATTTGGTTTTGGTAAGATGTTTTTTCTAACGACAGACAAATTGCTTGTGTCAAATAGTTTATTATTATTTTCTTTGTTTACATTAATAGTCTAAAAGTCTTCGGCATTATTTTTATGTTTAAGATCAATTTCTATCAACATGTTGTATATTGTAGTGTTATAAAATGGGTATTCCATATAGTTGTAGTAAAATTAGAAGTTGTCATTGTGTATTTGAAGTAATATTACTGAAAAAGTGTTAATAACCTAAAGTGCCAGTGTCATGAGAGCCGTCAGATGGATGGATGTGATCATAGTTGATATCTCCCTCTGCGTCGCACACAAAATGAACTTTTGCAGATGTAATTAAATTAATTAATAAAATAGTGTGGCCGCATTAAATCCCCTTGAAAAGTACCCGTTGGGATGCAGCAAAAAACAAATTTTCCATATAGACAGACCTGCGGCTGCACCTTCGGTGCAGCTTTAAGTTAAGTCACATAGATAGCAGTCATTTTTTTGTAGATTGTCGACGACAAAGACAGCACGATCAGAAATTATAAGGATTAACAAAGAAAATCGGCTAATTCGTCATTAAGGATCGTTTCTTAGGGCTTGAATGATAGCGTCCTATACCAAACAAAAGCATTAAAAAATTGAAACCTGTTCCTTGTAATAATAATAAAATATTAAGCCGGGATAATAAAAACGGTAATACGCCCAGAGTGCATAATGTGGCACGATCAAAATACTCATTGTGATTAAGCAACTACTTGATCACCTATATATCTGACTGATTGGATTTTTCTTATTCTCTTTCATCCATCGTTCGTGTCTCGGTGTTTTGCAGCCTTATTTTCAAATATCATTAAAAAAGTATACCTACTCTATGACGTGGTTGATTCAAACTGTTAATCAACATTAGTATCTTAAGTTGAAGAAGACGTTTGAAAACACTGGAAAATACGCATGGAGAAACAAATGCCAATTTGGTTGCAGATTACATACGCAATTGCTAATACCTCTTTACATGCACAGCATTTTCATTTTATGAAAAAATAAAAATATAATGGCATTGTACTTACGCTATTGCGGAACAGCATTTACGGAAACAATTTATTAAAAAAAAAAAAAGAGAGTAACAGCCGGCATAAACTATCTGCTACATAAAACAACAAAAAATAGTATGTTATAAATAAATAAATATAAAATACAAAATACATATATAATTGTTTGTGGGAATAGTCGAAACAAATAATTTAAAAACCAAACCCAGTCGAGCGTTAATAAATAAATTATAAAAAAGCCGACCAAGCGTGGAAAATTAATGCTATTTTCAAAAATTATAAATGTACAAATTTGTTTGAATAGTGTTCTACGTACCTATAACTAGAAATTGTTAATTTTCATTTTAATACTACTTATTTCCTTTAGGGAGAATTTACCACTAATTTTCCTTTTGAAATGTTTTAATACGGTTTGGTTCTCTAATTTGGGTGAAATTTTAATTATAAACTAAAATTATTTTTAAAAAGAAAATCTCTTTTAACATTTATCGGAGCATATTGTAATTCATTTAAAACTGAATAAGTTAACAAGCTGTAAAAATACATTAGGGCGATATAACTTGTGTACAAGAAACAATGCTTTATTATACAGGGTATACCAAATAAAGTGATCTATTAGAAGTTTCTTATTTCGTTTAAGAATGTTGATGTAGATGAGAAAAGGAATCTTGAGAAAGTAAATAAGATGAAAATGCCACTGTTTTGTATATTTTAATATGGGACAATTCCACATTACTATAATAACATTAATAAAGGACGATAAATAATAGGATCAACATAAAATTTAAACGACAAAACAACTTGATATAAAATTCTTCAAATTCTAATAGAAAAATTACAAAATAAAACTAGTCCGGGCATAAATTTAGGAACATTATGCGCAGATGAGGTCTACTTATACCAAAAATCTCCCTGGGTCTGGCTCGATGGATACACTACTTCGAATGTGCCAAACCTGGATAATTTTGCAAAATATTGTACCGAGGGGTATGTCGCAAAGGAATTTTGGTATACAAATTTGAGGAATTAGTGGGGAATTTGGAGAATTGTTCAGGAAATTTGGGGAATGATTAACATAATAGTGTAATTAGTGAGGAATTTGTGGAGAATCAGAAAGAATTATGTAAAACTCATTGTCGGTAAAGATTCGGCAAGTACTGCTGGCTTTTAGATCAGTCTAATTGTAGAGTAAGTACTGACTTATTAAAAAGATTTATTAATATATTTAACTTAATATTAATTTAATATTATTAATATTAGTAGGGATTTAATAAAATTAGGGGAATTAGTACAGAATTAGAGGAATTACTAGGAATTTCTTAAATGTTATTATAGAATTATAAAAATTTAATTTAATATTAATTAAATATTATTAATATTAGTAGAGATTTACCTAGGTAAGTAATAAAAATAGGAGAGTTATAATTAGAGGAATTACAAGTAATTTCTTAAATGTTATTATAGAATTAATATTGTAGGGGAATTAGTGAGAATTAGAGGAATTACTAACTAATTTATTGTACACAATTTTATAAGCGATTTACCCCTCGTATTGTGCCTATCTGTTTATGTACGAGGGTTGCCTTTTATATTTCGGGATTTGGCAACCCTGGTCAGAACGTTTTGACATACGAGCGCTATTTGTGTTGTTTACAGTAACTTAAAAGAATAATCTCGGAGCAAAAATGGAATAAAATCGTGAACATTTTCGAGCGATTATTTTTTACAAGTTTCGACGTGGATTAACTCAGCAACAGTGCATCGATGAACTTAATTCAATTTTTGGTGATGAAGCTCCATCAATGACCAGTGTTCATCGATGGTATGGTGAATTCAATCGTGGTCGTAGTTCACTCCAAGACGAATTTCGTGAAGGTCGTCCAAAATCAGTTTTTGTTCCGAAAACCATTGATGCTGTGCGCGAACTGATATTGCAAGATCGTCATCTGACCTATCAAGAGATTGAGACAACCTTAGGCATTAGTGGGACCAGCATACATTCAATATTGTATAAACATTTGATTGTCAAAAAAATTTGTTCGCGTTGGATCCCACAGAATTTGTCAATCGCTCAAAAAAATGCTCGTGTCGATTGGTCGAAATAAATGCTCAAAAAATACGATCGGGGTGCTTCGAAACACGTCTATGACATCGTGACAGGTGATGAATCGTGGATTTACGCGTATGAGCCCGAAAGTAAACAGCAGTCGAGTGTATGGGTGTTTCAAGATGAGCCAAATCCAACAAAACTTATTCGCGCACGAAGCACTTCCAAGCAAATGGTCGCCTGTTTTTTCGGAAAAAAAAAAACCGTACCATTAGAACAACGCAGAACAGTCAATTCTGAGTGGTACACAACCATTTGTTTGCCAGTTGTCTTCCAAGAAATCAGGAAAAGCAACCGCCGAAGACGGATCACTCTTCACCACGACAATGCGAGCTCTCACACATCGGCTCAAACAACTGCATTTTTGAGCACCCAAAACATCGATTTGATGAGTCATCCGCCGTATAGTCCTGACTTTGCACCGAATGACTTCTTTTTATTTCCGTACGTACACTGAAAAAAAGGATCTTTTGGTTTAAAAGAAAAAGACATTTGCTCAAAAGAATGGTGCTCTTGGTATATGCCAAATGAATGACAACTTTGTCACAATTACAGCATTTCTTTGTGATATATGTTCAATATTCCTTTAAACAAAGCGAATATGCTTTTATGTGAAGTACCTAGGTATTGACCATAAGCTCAATTATTATTTTCTACGTTTCAATTCATTTAAACCAATGATATATTCGTTTGAATCAAATACATGTTACTTTAGTCATAATGAAAGCGCTTTTATTCCAAAGAATAACTGAATTTGTCACAAGACCTTCGTATTACTAATAAATCCAGGAATCATGATGTAAGAAATCGTTGTAATTGGGAGAAAGTATTTTGGCTTTCCTTCAAGTTAATTATTAGCTATTCTTAATGTCATAGGGATTTTGGCTTAAGAGAATAATTCATTTACCAAAATGACCTCAAATTTAGTAGCGAATTGAATACAGGGTTTTTCAGAAGCACCTAATTATACACAGAAAAATTACAGATTCAATTTCAAATTTTGACATCTTGTATCTTTATTATTATAAATTGTTGTATTAATGTAAATATGGGTCAGTCGCAATATTTCAATTTGGAAAATCTGTAGTTTTTCTGTGTACAAAAAAATACTTGTGGGACACCGTGTCCATATTAGAGAGAAAAGTTCTGTTTTTCCCCCACCAAATAAACATTATTAATAAGAAGCATGAAAAATGAGACTTCCTTACACTTATACAAGATGACACAGTTGTTCGTTCTGTTAAGAAATAAAAAGAAACATATGAAACAAGTCCTTATATTCACAATTTTAATAAAAAATAAACATTACATTTTTTTATAGAAAAATTTCTTTTTTAACAGGAACATATTATATAGGTATTTTTGGTACAAAAACTATAATGATATGTTTAGTGCTTAAGTACCTAAGTATAAACTACATATAATATATAAAAGAAACATTAAACAGAAATAAATAAAGTTAAAACGTTAACGAAAACAAAAATTAATTAAATTTTAACCGAATCTGTATCTCTGTTTTCTGATGTTGTTCATTCTTATCTTGGACACCCTGTATATTTTACAAAATCTTTTTTCCCTTAAGCTTAAAAAGGTAGGTATTTATTTTCAAAAAACTGGTAAAATAATATATAATATCGTACATAAATTATTTACTTACATATTCGGCGGACTTCGTTTCTAAATCTTTAATACCTCTCTGTAATTTAATTTTTTCCCTTATCTTTTCGGTAATTAAATATATTTGCTGATCACTGAGATAGTTCAACAATTCCGGTTCATCTATGCCTTGTTCTGCGCTTACAAAAAAAATTACAAATTATTAATATTATTGAATATTATAAGTATGATATTATATTAATCGAATAAAACCAAAGAATAATAAGGTTTTTAGCGATATTGTAGTAAGTGCTGTGAACTTGTAAAAAGGAATACGTGTTATTGGGTAAAATACGTAAACCTCTGCACAAATGCATGGATATTTTGTACTCAATTTTGGATACTTTGGGGTAAGAGAAATACTCTTGTATAAAGAATTAGCCATTTTATGTTAAACTAGACAACTCTAACAAAGTCTAAACGTAATGTGGTATTTTTTGACCTATAATAAATAAGATTTTGGGTCTTGTCGGTGTTGTGTGCAAAGTCAATATTATTCGCTAATATGTAAATGTCTATTAAATTAACATAAGCACCGACAAGAAAGGGGCATTTCGCATTAGGTACCTACTTATTAAAATAATAAACAATTATATTACTTACCTTTAAATTTCGGCCATAAATGTTCCAGAGACCAACTAGCAAGCAACTCTTTAACACTCATGGTAAAACTAATAGAGTACTATTATAGTATTAACGTAATCAAATAACATCAAAAACCGTTAATCGCTTACACATTACACACGCACACGAAAATTAATGAGCATAAAAACAGTACGTAGGGTAGGTATAGGTACACAAAGCAACGGCTAGTAGAAAAATGACGAAATCGCAAGTGGCGCGATTTTCTTTACCCTCACTTTCTTAAGCCCATAGACGGATGATCTATTTACAAGAACGGCAACCAGTGCTTATTAATCATTAATTCATAACAAAAGCGCAGTAGCTTGTAACAAGATCATACAAAATATATACTGAGCTTAAAGTAACGTATCTCTTCCCAAATGAATCAAACAGCAAATGAATCAAGTACTTTATACAAGAAATCGTGATTTTTTTGTCAGAGAGTGGCGCTTTTTAGGTAAATGCAATTCTTTTATAATAAGACAAAAAACGGCAAAGGAATGAATTACTTTATCTTAAAGTAACCATTTTTATCAGTGTAAAAAAAAACTGAGAGGTCAACGTCATGTTTTGGAGATACCTCAATCAGAGTGGCAAAAGTGCTTCGACAATGGGTTCAAACGCATGCAAACGTGTATCGATCTTCATGGGGAATATTTTGAAAAACAATAAAGGGATTTTGGATGATTAATATTTGTTTTTGTTCTCTAATCTCGAAGTATAAAAGGCAACCCTCGTACAAGAAAATGCACAATTTTTGAAAATGTATTGTAGACTTTATACTGGTATTCTCTATAATATGTGGAATAAATGATTAACAGAGAATAATACACGATTATTAAAACTTAACACTCGATTAATATGCATCCCCATGAATAAACAACACAATCGGCTAGAATATGAATTTATTTATAAAATTTTCCTGTATTCGGAGAGGATATGTGAAATGGATCAGCACCACATCTGCATATTATTGGTTTGCCTACATTAATTCAATTTGTTATTCATTCGTGTCGAAATTTGTTGTATCAGTTCGATTTCTCTATGTGTATATTCCGTTTTACTGATGTAGCGCCTATATAATATTCCCCTTTATTTTTTTTGTCTTGCACTAATGTTTTTGTATGGTTTATTGGTTCATTTAAATTAATAGATTTAAATTTGCGTTGACAATTAGAAGCTAAACGAATGTTTCTTCGCCAAGTACGAAAATGCTTACGAATCATTTGAAAATTGGTGCAGAAACTTTTATATTTATTTATTTAAATTTTTGAAAATAATAATAATAATAAACAGTTTATTTGCAGTCATATACAAAGAAAAATTTACAATGCATAACGTGTAAACATAATAAAAACGCAATCACAATTACAATATAGCAACCGCAATCATAACTACAAGAAGGCAAAAAATATCTGCAAAAGGGGTTAGGAGACAGTAAAACTGATTTTGATATTCCAACCCGTACGGAAAAATTCACACTTTATACTACTACATATATAACAGTTCCCGAAAACTTACAATTAACTAAATCAATTTGAAATGCAATAAATACAAAGAAAGAAAAACAACAAAAGAAAACAAAATTAAAATAAAATTAAATTTGAAATCATAACCACTACACAATATGAAAATTAAACCAAATTTAATAGTTTTCTTCTAAGAAGTACACGAAACGTTGTTATTTTATAAGTCTTAAAATTGTGAGGAATTCCATTGTAGATGCTATAGACGTTATAGGAAAAGGATCGCTCGAATAACAAGGTGCGATGAGCTGGAGGAGACAATAAATAAATAATTCAATCAATCTAGAACAGTGATTTGTAGGTCTCGCCAAGCTACCAGTAGTTCGATCTGCAAACCACCGGTTTCCGTAACGTAAATCTGATGGATTTTCGTATTATTAATTTTGATTACATCAGATTTACGTTTAGTAGGTGGTTTTCGATACACACCACAACAGCAGCTTTTATATTTGTTACACGCATCATAATACACTGCTATATGGTAAAATGTAGATTAATTAATTAAAAGTAGATGAAGTAACAACAAAATATCCGCAAGGTTGAGAGTTATGCAAGTTCTTTAATTAACATTCTTATAGAGTAATACAACGTGTAAAGTTGTTTCGCCATAACGCTTTTGACGCAAAGCGATCTCCCAACTAGCAATTCGACATTCTTAAAGAACTAATATATTTTATAATTATTTTATTGCCGCTTAGTAAAAACTTTTTTGTTTTTTAAAGGTTCGTTTGGTGATAAAACTGCTGTGTTAAACTTTTCTGTGAGAAAAACTGTTTTAAGAACGTTTTTACAGCAATATAATAAAATAGTTATAAAATATGATATCGTAACAGTTTTATAAACGTTTATAAAATATTTTTTATAGGACGAATTTGTTCCGAATGATAATTGGTTTTAAAAGCATTTTGTAAAAGTACTAGTCTGGATTAACTTGTTCCTTTAAAAACAATTATAAAATTATTCTGTTAAAGTACGTTTCGTAATAATAAAATAGTTTTTTTATTGTCGTTATTAAGAGCGATTTGTTTGCTGCAGCAAATTTGTGCGCAAATTAATAATTACAAAATTGTTTTTTAGTTATTTTATTAAAAACAATAGAAAAATAAATATGTTGCCAATGCATATTTTATAAAATTAAAATGCTGTCATAAACATTACCTAGAACTAATATATAACATAGTCTTATTTATTTTCAACTGATATTTATTGTTATATCATACACAGGTTTAAAATGTCCAAACGAAAAGCAGTTGTGCATTTAATAGAAAATTAGTTACAATATTATAAATTATCAAAGGGAAAACATTAGTGACTATAATAAAGAGTAGCAAACTGTAATGGAATCTAATCAAATTAATGACAATTTATAAGACATCAAATATTTTGAAGACTGATAAATTCTCAGGAGGAATTATTACTAGATGGTGAGCGGGTAGCCGAAATAGAGAATTGGTGATCAATATCATGCTTCAAGCACAAGTGAGCTAGAAAAAAATGCAAAACTAAGAGAAAACATGCGAACATGGGCAGCATCAAATAATGTTCCGCATTTTTCCCAAAAGAAGCTTTTTGCTATACTCAATAAACACATGGCAAATGTTCTACCTCAAGATCCTCGAACTCTCTTAAAGACACTCAACAAACCGTTTTAATAACGGCAGTTATAAGTTATAACATACATAACATAAACAAAGGGCTCAATTTAGGTTATGTTTAAATTACTCCCGTAAAAGCTAATAAGAGAGTAACTATAAAAGCATTTTGTTTTATAAGAACCCATTAAAAGCTTTTATAAAACATATGTTAAAGTTTGTTTTGTAAAACTCTGTTTACTATTTTATTATTATTCCAATATTAAGACGATGCGACACACGGCGGCGACTCACACAAGCATCAAAGTATCAAGCACGAATACTTCAAGTAGACAGGACTAGACTTGATTAATTTCTATACATTTTATCTTATATATTTTTTGCAGCACCTTTTAATTAAATTTTGATTTTTTAGAGCATTTATTTCCAAGCTTGTTTTAGTGTGTTTTACTATTAATTTATTTTAAATTAACGGCAAACGATTACTAAATACATAAAACTTCAAGAAAAATACTTGTAATTAGCTTCATTATTCATTATCAAGCTTAGTGAAATATATTTTTTTTACTCCATAACTGGTTTATAAAAAATTCTTCACGTTTACATAAAACATAGGTACCTATAGTACGACACAGTTAACATACGCTTTTAAATGGGCTATCCATATAAAAGTGTATCATTCTTAACTGTGTCGTACTATACCAACTTATATTTTGGCTAGTATCCATATTATGATAGATATAAAAGAATCATATCATTCTTATGCTATCAAAGGGGTTTCAGGTAATATTAATTTTATATTACATTTTATTTGCACTTAAAATATTATGAGATTTATGTTTTTTTAACGAATACGCCGCTGTATAAAACAATTCTGCAGTTATTTTGTAATAGCTATCTAAAGAGCATACTCGTCTGGGTTGAGATAATTTTGTTTTATAAGCATCGTATAAGGAAGAAGCCATTTTTGGTTTCTTTAAATTGGTAGCCATGTTGACCAAACTTTTAAAATTAATATTTTTTATAATTTGTAAAATTATCTTAGCTAATAAGGTATACAGAATCAGTCATTACATAATGAAGGATCTCCCAAAAGATTATTTTCAACAATAAGTGACAATAAAAAAAAAATTGTATATAATTTATAAAATCTAAATTCATTAATTTACATAATTCGCGAGGCGCATTAAAATTTTAGTAATAATATACAATATATTTAACAGTAAATTTTGTTTCGCAGCCAAATCTGCTCATGGATGAATTTTATCTGACTTATTTTATTATTCATTATTGGGTAGGTATTATTTTTACCTCCATGATTGTTCAGATTTTATTAATGTGTACCAACAACAATGCATAATAATTATAAAATAAGTTTGTGTAAAAAGGTATTTTAAAAAAACGTTTATATCCTTTAACAGTTTTATAGTAGTTCTACAAATATGTCGTTTTGTTCTAGTAACAGAGCTATAATAAAACTGTTTTATAACAGTTTTATTTGATTTTTATTAGATATTTATAAACGTTCTAAAAACTGTTGTATAATAGCAACAAGCAACATTTATAGAACCGTTAACGAGTCGATTTGTTTTATAAATCTGCGCCTTTTTCGTGTTTATAAGGCGCGTAAGAACGTTGTGAAAATGTTTATAAAACAATGGGTGTTTTATAAAATATATTTTATAAACGTTCTTACAGCAATTAAAAAAGTTAAATTGTTAGTTGGGCTGTAATTATTGCGTCAATTCTGTGATAACGTTCGTGATTTATTCGGGGAATTCCCAGTCATTATCCTCCTACAAGGCGGTTTTCCGACAAAGAAAGCAAAAACGTTAGTCGACACTTGAAAACGAGGAATTATTACTTCTTCTTCTTCTTGCGGTGCCTTGCCTGTCTCAGGCGTGGGCTATCTTCGTGACAATCTGGTTGAAGCGCTCTCTATCTTTAGCTGCTTGGAATAATTGTTCTACTCCCAGTCCGGTCCAATTCCTGATGTTTCGCAGCCATGATAGTTTTTTGCGGCCTATCCATCTTCTGCCCTCAACTTTTCCCTGGATGATCAGGCGAGGAATGTGGTACTTGGGTCCTCGTGTTATATGTCCAAAGTAGCTAACCTTTCTTGTTTTTATGGTGTCCAGGAGTTCTCGATCTTTATCCAGCTGTCTGAGAACTTCTTCATTGCTAGTATGCGTCGTCCAAGAGATTTTGAGGATTCTCCGATAGCACCACATCTCGAATGCCTCTATTTTATTCATGGTGTCAATTTTAAGGGTCCATGTCTCACAGCCGTACAGAAAAATGCCCCATATGTAACATCGGAGTGTTCTGAGCCGCGTTTGAATTGAGAGATTTCTATTACTAAGGGTGGGTTTCCATTTACTAAACATCCCACGTGGCATTTCAATCCTCGCTTTAATCTCTTCATCGCATGTTATTTCATTGTTCAGCCAACTTCCCAGATACTTGAAGTGTGATACCAACTCGATGTTGTGTCCGTTGATTGTGATCGGAATTGGTTCTATGTTTATTTTACCTACCGCCATCCATTTTGTTTTTTTTATGTTTATATTAATACCCCATCTTCGTCCAGCCTCATACACTCTGTCCAGCAACACTTGCAAGTCCTCCATAGACTCAGCGATAATGGCGGTATCATCTGCGTACCTTACGTTGTTTATGATTTCGCCTCCTATCTTTGCTCCCTCTCTCCTGCCATCTAAGGCCTCGTGAAATATGTTTTCTGAGTAGAGAGTGAATAACATGGGTGACAAGACACACCCCTGTCTCACACCGCGTCTTATTGGTATTTCGTCTGTAACGCTGTCCTCTAGCCTGAATTATTACTTGGTTTAATTTAAACTTGTTTTTTTTTTCATTCTCATTAATTTTCATGCAATATTTTGTTTTGACCCCAGCGGTCTGTAAGTCTTCTTCGTTAGGTCGCGTATTGCCTCAACGGACTGTAATCTTGTTCCTTTTAATACCGATTTAACCTTGCAACATAGGCAAAAGTCACATGGTGCAAATTCAGTCTAATAAAGCGGAAAGAGCCGTCGCAGCGTCTGTAGTTCATCAGGTAATAATTTTACAGAGTTGTGAGAATGTCTCTATTTGTTCTTTTACATTGTATTGTATTGTCAACGCGCTAAGGAAAAATTTGGGATAAAGACGGATATAACCATTTTGAAGTTTCCTGAGACGATTAAGACCATTTCCAGATGGTCTCTCTAACCAATTGAGCTAAATTTTGATATATGAGTTTCGGGCAGTCCTAGGATGAAGCCATTAGATTTTGGTTGAAATTGGTTTAGCCGGACACAATCGCTAAATTTTCATATATCAGTAGGGGTCGAGTGATACATCATTTTAAAGTATTTTTTACCTGCATGAATATATATGTTAATTGAACACATTGATAGAGCGTTCACTTCGCATGCGGAAGGTTCTGGTTCCGAATCCCAGCTCTGGCAATACTTTCTTTTTCTAATTTTTGAATACCTAAAGTAGTTAGTTTGTTACGTTACTTTATTGGAAATGATGAAAATAATACAATATAGGAATAATAATAGCTAAAATATATTTTTGATTATATTTTAACTTGTCGGGAAAGTTTTGACTTTTTTCTATTTGGAGTTCCAACTCATTACTCACTTAAGTTGTTTGGTATTTTTATGGAATATCTCTTCCGTTTTAAATTTCTCAATTAATTCGTTAATTTATAACTCTCCTGTTTTCCTAAAATTAAGAAATTAATTATTTGTTTTGACGATTTTTCATTCCAAAGTATCATCAAGAATACAGCCAGTGGATTCTTTCTATTTCGATTCTTATTGTTTCAACCATAGAAGTTTGTTTTACCAAGTGATTAAAGCTTAACTAAAAATTAAATAGAATTTTGTATACTTACAAATTATAATAAATAAACTGAGTACGAAACTGAGTGACCAAAATGTTTCCATAATTATAGTTAAAATTCCAAGATAACAATTTTCACTAAATCAACACTAAAGTTAAATCATATTTTTATAAGAATCATTTCGCCCGCATATATTGATTCAAACTTAACCGCGAACGTAGCTTAGGTATTGTCCGTCCGTTCTCTTCTTTATGCTCGATATCGCGGATCAACTATAATAATTATTGTGTTCTTGGTACATTAACGAAAATATAATATCGTACTTGTATGTAAACATTTATCGTACGAAAGAAAAGAAAAAAAAAGGAAACTACATTTAATGCAAGGTTGTTGGAAAGTGTCTCTTTTCGATGATAGTTGTGGTAGTGTAACCCATATGGTATTATTACAGTCATGCTCCCACTTAAATGTTAAGATTTGATATACAGGTTTAACTAAAATATAATTTGGTATAACATATTTTTTTTTTTGCATTGACTATAACGATTGGTATTCGCGCGCTTATCAGAACGTTGAAGCAAGTACAAAGATTTGTCGATCTTTGTGTTCAGGCTTCTAAGCTTCTTGCAAACTCCTCCTGATTTTTGTTTGTAAAACAATTCATTTTGCTTGTAATGTTCCAAGAAACATATTGTGCAGTTTAGGATGCTTTTGTGTCCATTACTAATTTTTCATGCATAATTTTGAAGTTAACTCATATCCTAAACATAATTTAGCTAAAATGGGGCAAGATGCTGTTCATGATTTATTCAAAGATTCGGTTTATAATCCTAGTACTTGGAAGTATTGGATTTTAAGCTATTAAATTAGTTCCTAGTCCTAATTTTCTAAGTTAAAATAGATATAACATAGCAATGTAATTTTTTATTTATTTTAGGCATTGGTTCATGATGTTTTTTTCAAAATGGTTTATTTACATCAGATTTTTAAAAAAATTTTTGTCTGAAAAACCAATTTTCGCCAATTTTTACATAAACCTACCTAGACGTATATTATCCATAGCAAGATTAATTTGTTTTTTTAATACGTTGACTGCGCCACATGAGACTTGTAATTTTTGTGGCGAGCTTATATATCGGAATTTGAAGATGAGTTTTAAGTTGTCTAAAGCCCAATGTGCGAAAATACACAATAAATGGCTATATAGTAAGTTGTGAGTTTTATACACTTTGAAGTGCAAATCTTTATGAAAAATATCACTTGGTGGTCATATGCAATTTCGTTTTTGTCTGTAAATACTTAAAGCTCTTATATTTATTATACACATGGTGTAGTTTTTTAATTGCTGTATGCTATCATCCTCTCTTGTAATTGTTATCTTTTATTATATCTAGTCTTATTTGAGCTGATTTTTGTGCTGTTGTTGATTTCATGTCATGCCATAAGTATATAACTCAAGTTCGTGAAAAGCACATCGACGTCCAATTGTTTGATGTCGAATTTACGTTTTTGGTTGTTTGGTTTCTTATTTTTTAATTTAATTTTCAATAGTAAGTTCTGTACGTCAATTTTTTGACCATTCATTATACATTTGATCGTCCAACATGACTAGCTAAACATTATCTTATGAAAATGTATAACTAACTTATGAATGACACTGTATAATGCGAATACATCCACATCTACCGGTTATTAACGGAATTTTTCCTTATTATATTATTGTTTCGGTATAGTATAGAGCTATAATCTACATATTACAAATAATCTTATTATGTTGCGTGTTTCTTTTCCTGTACTAATAAATAGTAATAATTGTTGTGATGTAATTGATAATAATGTTTAAAGAGAATCTTGATAAAGTTGTCTAGCGGATACCTTGAGAAGGACGTTTATTGTTCGTTAACAACGAAATTTACACACTATGTTTATTGTAACAACCAGATAGTGTCTAGTTTATTTAGACTGTACGCTTATGGAAGCTGCTATAAAATATTTAAAAGAAGACGCTGGCTTTGCACATGTAAATCTTGATGCGATCGTGTTATACTGGCCGTGTCTGATACAGTGACTGCAAAAAGTTTCATCCACTTGAGGTTTTCTTAAAATTAATTAATCTAAGACAAACTATTGAACAGATTATAGTTACAATATTCTGCCACCGTGTTTTACTGTCGGACACAAATTTTCTTGATGAAATTCCACATTAAGTCTTCGCCATACCATATGATGTCGATCCGATTATATTTAGATCTGAGAAAATAACACATTGCCAAAAATTATTTGTTTCATTCAGATATTTATTTGCAAACTCTAATCCTTATTTTTTCAATTAATCATTAACCCAATACTCTTTCCAGTCACTGTAGTTATTTTTATTACTGTCGGTATTGTAACCATTTAGAAATTAGCGGGTATTATGTACATTAAGTAAGAATACTAATTTTATAGCTCAAACCAAATGAATCCCAATATGCTATTCAAATTGTTACGGTTCGATTCAAGTTTTACGAGCGGTTTCAAATAAAGAAGAACAAACAAAGAATATCAACTTGAATAATAACAGAATCAAATTATTAAATGAAAGAAACAAACAACTAAAATAAGCTTTATTAATCTGTATTAAAGTAATGCAAAATTACTCACCTTTATAATTCTGGATCACTTTCGGTCACCGTTGTATTAAAAGGAAATATTTAATTGGTTGACCCTTTTGTCAATAATTTATCGAAAACTTTATTAGAAATAAAACGCAAATTTGTGGGCTAAAAACACTTAATTTAATAATTAAAACTAATAAAGAAATTTAATAACAACAAAGAAATAAATATGTATAAATAAAAAAAAAAGATAAAACAATTAAGCGATAATGAAAATTTAGAAGAAAATCTTAGTTATTACTTGTACTACTTAAAAATAGGAAAATGAATATAATTATATTAATTCCTATACGAAACTTTAATTACTATTGAAACTGAGTTTATTTCAATTACTAAAAGAAACAACTTAAAACTTTATAAAAACTGATTAAAACAAAAAGGCCTTCAATTAAAAGAATAACAAAACTTACGGAACTTTATACAATTCACTACTTCAGAATAAAATGAAATGGACTTAATCATTAAACAAAAACTAGAAAATAATTCTTAACTGAAAAATATACCAAGTCCAAAAACAATTAAAATATTTAATTTAACTTTATATAATTAGAAAAACACATCTTGACTGAACTAAGGCTAGAATGGATCTAATCTTAAAGTCCTAAAAATTCCTCATAAAAATCACATAGTAGGTAATACAGAATGAAAATAGCCAATAAGAAAAAAGGGAATTTTTACAATATACCCCAATACAGATACATCTACAGGGTGAGAAAATTCACAAAATAAGATACATTTTTATTTGTATGTCGACTGTAATAAAGGTTCTTGATACTTAGGTATCTTATGTTGGAGTTCGCGACTGGACAAAAGCCCATATTATTTGATATGGGAAACCGTGACGCCCTCCAACTAGCTTTTGTATATAATAATAAATGTTCGACATTTAATTTACATGAAGGTGTTTTGAGAATCTTAAATGTTTAGACCACCGGGTATTTCAAACATGTCATTCTTCGAATAAGAAAAACACGGTCCATCTGTTTCTAGTCCTCTTTATCTTTACAGAGTCTTTATTACTTTTCAACGGATATTAGAAAAAAAAAGGTTTTTTTTCTAGATACAAATTCTTTATCATAGGCACTCAATATATTATTCTTATATTATTTGCAGATGTTGTAAAATATTGACGAAAGATTATATTTGTAGGTAGAAAACTATAAAACCCAAACAAAAATACAGGGTAGGACAAAAGTAAATTCCATTGCCCGTGCGTCTTATTACAGTATCGTTTGGCAGGCATGATTTATATATATTATACGTCTTATATACGAGGGAGAAATGTATCAAGAAACGCTGCATTCAATGCCCTTTTATAATGTAAGGAGGCATGGGAATAGATAGCCCCGTTAGAATAGTTAAATTTATATATTTTACATTGACTTTGGATACGCTATAAATGTTGAATATTTTTAATGTGTTGTTTTTAAAAAATATTAATTTAAACTATTGAAGAGGGACAATTATTATCGACGCGTATGTAGTCTCACACAATTTTATCATCAGCATCATCCTTATATAATCGTTTAGAGGAATTTTTGGTGGGTTTTGTAATTCCAAATGTTTCATAACACATTATGAGTAAAAGTCGCTGGCGCTGGTCCTGACGCTTAGTTATGAATTACAGTAACTTGGAAATATTTGCCTTAACGCTCATTATGTAAAATTGCACGTCTAGGGCCTACTAGAAAATTCACAGCTCGATATCCACATATAACATCCGCAATTTCGAAACTGTTTCTTTTTTTATTGAAAAATCCTTTTCAGATTACTTACGCAGTATTACCACGTTTTACGAGACAAATGCAATGTAATTGATACGAGAATGTTCGTATCTTTTCCAGTGATTATCTCTGCATATTCATGAACAAAATCCTAATGAATACACAATAATGTAAATCCTGTTTTAAATAATTATAATTCAGATACTTTTTCTTTATCATTAGGTATGCTTTGTTTTTACATATTAATTATAGGGGATGAGATTGAGGCGAGGGTGATTTCTTCTTAGATTTAGTTTAAAAATATTTTTGATTTTTCTTTCGTTATGTTTCGGTTCATTTAAACGTAGTTTTAAAAATAAATAAATGTCGAACTCCACAAATATCTAATTGTATTGAATATGTTAATTTTCTTTAGCCAGATTAGATCTGGTATTTTTTAAATGATTTTTATGAGTATACTTTTAATCGCACATCTAATTTTCATTCGTAGATATTTTTTTATATTCGACAATTTAAACATTAAAATAAAAACATTATCAAATGCTTCTTATAGACTTAAAAATACGTATGCGGCTTCACGTTTCTTATTATTTTTCTTTAGCATATAGGGAATTCTGACATACTTGCTTGCTAGAGTATATGTCGATGTGTTATTGAATTATCCTGTATAATAATGTTAAAGTTCGAATATCAAAACTTCCAAATAGGCAGAGTTTGGATGCTGCGACAAACAAGAAGTTTATCATTATTAAACGCATATCAAAATAATGATCGGCTAACTAACGGGACTTTGCTACAAACTACATACAACAAGGTATATAATATGTATATATATCATTACAACTTCTCTAATTACGTAATTATTGCCATTTCGATGTTTATAAAATGTGATTAGCCAGTTATAGTTAGGATCTGTATTGTACGAACATTTTGCTTAACAAACGCTTATAAAAGTTTGTTGAATTTAAAATTAATAAAAGTGAAGTTTCAAACTAGTTACTAGAATCGAGGTATTTGTTTGCGTTGCACTTTCGAAATTATTGTATAGATTACACTATTTCGCACAAAATAAACGTTTCCTTTGGCTATAGAAAACTTTTTGGCTGTCGATGTTTTTTTTTTACTAACTGGACTTGTGCCATTACCAAAAGATCATCTGAGTCAAAAAAACTAAAGAGTCATACAGAACTACCTTCATTTACACTGTATCCCAAATTAGTTAGCAGATTTCGCGAACTGTTCTACTTTTTATGAAAATTATAAAGACTTAATATTTAATATTACTTCGGGTGGTTCTTTGGCACTTGAACATTATGTAAAGAAAATGTACGCTCAAAATTTTCAACAATTCGACGAATAGCGAGCACACTTTCAAGACCTAAGAGACTATCCTTAATGACCGTTGAGGTGCATGTCGTTTGGCATGCAAATAGCCCTTCATAATAACATTGTCCTGCGTAAATTTCACGACCCCATTATTAGGGAACCAGATTTCAAGTTTTTGGGGCCTTGGTTTGGTATAGGACGCTATCATACAGGATCTAATCAAGACCTAAGAAACTATCCTTAATGAGGCATCCTCCGCATGTCGTTGAAGCGAAAGGCGCTAAGTTTTGATGTTGTGTTGCGAAAGGCGCAAAGTTGGAAGCGAAAATCGCTAAGTTTTGAAGTTGTATTGCGAAAGTCGCAAATTGAAAGCGAAAGTCCCTAAGTTTTGAATTTGTATTGCGAAATTCGCAAATTGAAAGCGAAAGTCGCTAAGTTTTGAAAATGTGTTGCGAAAGTCGCAAATTGAAAGCGAAAGTCGCTAAGTTTTGAAGTTGTATTGCGAAAGTCGCTAAGTTTTGAAGTTGTATTGCGAAAGTCGCTAAGTTTTGAGGTTGTGTTGCGAAAGTCGCAAATTGAAAGCGAAAGTCGCTAAGTTTTGAAGTTGTATTGCGAAAGCCGCAAAATTCAAGCGAAAGTCGCTAAGTTTTGAAGTTGTGTTGCGAAAGTCGCAAAGTTGCAAGCTAAAGTCGCTAAGTTTTGAAAATGTGTTGCGAAAGTCCCTAAGTTTTGAAGTTCATAATATGATTGTCCTGCGTAAATATCCCGACCCCATTATTAGGGAACCAGATTATTACGACCATAAAATGGCAAAAGCGCACGAAAAATTGGAGAACGATTATTTTGATAATAAAACTGAATAATTTGTAAACGTTTTTCTTGCGTATATCTCTCCATGATGAAATTATAAACACTAATGAATACAATGACAAACAAATGACAGATCATGACATATTTCAAATAGCCGCAACGTCGCTTTAACATCATAGCATCCCTATTGGAAAACCTCATACAATATAATTTTAAAATCACCATATTTCACGCATTATTAACAATTTCATTCTTGGTGAATGTTTTTCACACACCTTATTAGCATAAGTACTAATTAAGATTGTTTAAAATTGTGATATTGTTTCAACGCCAGAATTATGTTAATTTTTGTGTGAAAGTTAAAAAATAATTAAACAACAAAAGCCAATTATGTACAAAATATTTTAAAGTAAATGCTTTGTTGGCAGGAAGCTATTTAAAAAATGACTAACGGTGCAGCATAAATATGTTGAATTTTTAAACTTCTGCAAATAATTATGTTTTAGTTTTGACATTAACATGAGAAAATATCAAGTACGGAAATTGAAAATGTATCAAGAAACTTGTGTAAAAATCCATCTAAATATGTTGAAGTCATGCTTTTATATAATATTGCGATACTTTTGGTTTTAATATCCATCATCTTGTCTGTGTTTATCTGTGCTTTTGATATTTTCTAGCAGATGCGACTATAGTTTTCTTTATAATTATCAATTTCTTCAAATTTCGCTAGGACTCACAAACAAAACATGGATTAAATAACTAAAATGTTATTTAATGTCAAAAACCGTTTCTTTGTTTTAATTGAAACAATGTTTCGTTATTTAATCCATGTTTTGTTTGTGGGCCGGGTGGGCCCATCCCAAGAGTTTAAAGCGAAACTTATCATTTTCAGGATACTATGAAATTAATAAATAGGAAAATTATAATGTCTGATTTAAATTAATGTTATAAAATCATCATGCACCATTCAACAGAATTTCCATAAATAGAGCGTATAATTTTGCATACAGTTTTACACTATTAAAAAAATAAATACCGTGCACGCGTAACGTTAAGTAAGGCCAATTAAAAACTAAGTACTAGCATATAGGTGTTATTATATGTATAGGAAATTGTGGTTACGAAAATATATAAAAATACCGACAATTTTAAAAGCGTTAACAAGTTGTTAAGAAATTTTTTATTAAATTAACTAATTAAGAATCTAGTAGGGTAATAAAATATCAGATTATGTAATATCTGTGTGGTATTCTTCAGGGGATGTTTTAGTTTATTATCGTTTTGAATAAATAATGTCATACAGTTATACTTTTAGCCCTGCATTATGATTGGCTTTCATAATACAATAAATATCGTCCTGCATCCATTCTCCTGGTTCTACTCGCACACCTCGGTATATTCATGCCATTCACTATCAGCCAGTCACTTATGCAATCTGTATAGATGTTCTTTGGCGATAGTCTGGTCGAGGTCGAATAATACATCATACGAGGGTTGCCTTTTATATTTCGGGATTAGAGAAAAAAAAAACACATATTAATCATCGAAAATCACTTTATTGTTTTTCAAAATATTCCCCATGAAGATCTATATAGTTTTGCATGCGGGTTTAGTTTTGCTTATTATTTTGTTAATATTATACTTATTTTTTAATTTGAATATTGACTAAGACTTGAGCTTTTGCAAAGAGCGGATGTAAAAGCAGGAAAAGTTACATTAACAATTTTTCTTAGTCTTTTAGTCTTAGTCTTTTAGTCACTTCACTTCAATTTAATCAATTTGTGTTTGTACCAATTAGAATTGTACAAACTGCCTATTGTGTGAATTGTTATTACATAGTTAATGAATTTGTTTTAACCACAGAAGTTAATTTAAACTGTTAAGTTGTTTAATAAACTCATATTAAAATCAATTTGGTATAATTTTATTGTTATGGTCCTTCGAGAGGTAAATTGGAATTTTTTACGGCGTATTGCCATTGAGAACTATCTTAATGTATAGTGTTGAAACTACACAATGCGTTTGAACGAATTGTCGAAGCACTTTTGCCACTCTGATGAGGTATCTCCAAAACATACATTCTGAATGCAGCAATCGCTTCTTCAGGTGTCGAAAAACGTTGACCTCTCAGTTTGTTTTTTACGTACGGGAATAAAAAGAAGTCATTCGGTGCCACGTCAGGACTATACGACGGATGACTCATCAAATCGATGTTTTGGGTGCTCAAAAATGCAGTTTTTTGAGCCGATGTGTGAGAGCTCGCATTGTCGTGGTGAAGAGTGATGCGTCTTCGGCGGTTGGTTTTCTTGATTTTTTGGAAGACAACTGGCAAACAAATGGTTGTGTGCCACTCAGAATTGACTGTTCTGCGATGTTTTAATCGTACGGTTGCGACATCTCCAGTTTTACCGAAAAAACAGGTGACCATTTGCTTGCAAGTGCTTCGTGTGCGAACAACTTTTGTTGGATTTGGCTTATCTTGAAATACCCATTACAGTCAACTGCTCTTTACTTTCGGGCTCATACGCTTAAATCCACGATTCATCACCTGTCACGATGTCATTGACGTGTTTCGAAGCACCGCGATCGTTTGACAAATTGTGTGGGATCCAACGCGAACAAATTTTTTTGACAGTCAAATGTTTATGCAATATTGAATGTATGCTGGTCCCACTAATGCCTAAGGTTGTCTCAATTTCTTGATAGATCACATAATAATAATAATAATGATTTATTGATTTATTGTGAAAATGTAGAATATATACAATTGCACAAAAAGGATAGAGATTTGGCCAATGCCACTCTTCCTTAAAAAAGCATATACAAATAAAGAAAGAATGTACAAAACAAAAACTCTTAAAACTAGAATAAACAAATTTTCATTATAAATTAATGTAAAAAGTTAATCACACTATGAATAAATTCTGAGCCTCAATTGTCGCCGAAATAATTCCAATGGCAAATCAATTATATCAATACATTTATTTAGCAGTAGTGAGGCCATATACGAGAAACTGCCCTCAAATTTTGCTGTCATATGCTTAGGGATAGTAAAGGAATCAATAAGTACATTAACATCATGAACATTAGAACGTCTACACAACAACTTTAACAAATATTGAGGGTCACGAGCAGGGTATATCTTATGTAGAAATGAAGTATATAAATACTCATATCTCACATCCAACTTTGGCTCACCCAATCTCTCAAAAAAAGGAGTGACATGTGCAGCAAAAGGAACCGTGCAAACAAACCTTATACAAGAATTCTGCACTCTCTGCAACTTCATTTTATTATAATGAAACAAAAAATAAAAATATACCGGACGATCTTGCAATATCAGTTCGCTCACAGCATTAATGGTTTTTGGAACAACAACTGATTTTGGACGACCTTCACGAAATTCGTCTTGCAGTGACCTACGAGCACGATTGAATTCACCATACCATCGATAAACACTGGGCCTTGATGAAGCTTCATCGCCAAAAATTGATTTAAGTTCATCCATGCACTGTTGCTGAGTTAATCCACGTCGAAAGTTGCAAAAAATAATCGTACGAAAATGTTCACGATTTAATTCCATTTTTGAGTCGAGATGAATCTTTTCAGTTGCTGTAAACAACACAAATAACGGTCGTATGTCAACACGTTCTGAGTACGTATAACCTCAAAAATGTCCAACTTTACGATAGAGCTGTCAGTTGCCAAATTGCAACACCAGGGTTGCCAAATCCCGAAATATAAAAGCCAACCCTCGCAATACGTTTATGACATTTTTCTGTATCCTTTCTATCAGATGAGTGAGAGTATTGGGACAACAATTAATTATCTTCTGAAATGTTTACGGTTACATACAATACTGAAATATTTAGTTTAAGTGTGTAAAGCCTTTAAAAGGAATACATGTAATAAAGCTTTAAATTATACACCACTCAAACTGAAAATCTCTTGCTGAAAGTGATTTACAGCATTTAAACTTTTTAGAAATTAAAGTAGAAATTCTATATATCTTGCAGTTTATATAGCTGTTCAGCAATCGCTTTTGATAAGAAAAAATAAAGTTTGTATAGCGAAAATACAGAAACTATTTTCAATTTTAAATTGTAAAAAGTATAGCTACTTTTCTAGTCGGAAAGTTTTTAATTTTAATAATAAATAAGAATTCGCCTTGAATGTTTTTATATAATATCAAGTCTTCTTTATGTATGTACATATATAAATATATTTTGATTAATTAAGTGTTTACACTGTATTGTAAATATTTTATATTAAAGTTCCGGTCATCTCTAGAATCCACCCTTAGCCACACAGAATGCATTTGCCAAGTCTACAATTCACGTAATAATTGTTGTAGCAATTTACAAAGTATGTTCACCTAAAGGAGATAATAAATTTTAATACCATAGTTGTATGGTAGAATAAACTAACATCCGTCATGCTATAATAACAGGCAATATTGATCCAATTTCATTACAAAATCTGTATTTATAGCCTGTATATTAATTAGTTACTTTGCATTTTATTTAAAGAAACATAATATATACAATAGTAGATCTATACGTATATCTACGCAGATTCATCCGAGTACGAGGGTTGCCTTTTATATTTCGGGATTTGGCAACCCTGGTGTTGCAATCTGGCAACTGACAGCTCTATCGTAAAGTTGGACATTTTTGAGGTTATACGTACTCAGAACGTTTTGTGTTGTTTAGAGTAACTTAAAAGATTCATCTCGGCCCAAAAATTGAATTAAATCGTGAACATTTTCGTGCGATTATTTTTTACAACTTTCGACGTGGATTCACTCAGCAACAGTGCATGGATGAACTTAGTTCAATTTTTGGCGATGAAGCTCCATCAAGGACCAGTGTTTATCGATGGTATGATGAATTCAATCGTGGTCGTGTAACCTTATTGTAATTAGCGGGTGTTATATACATTCAGAAAGAATGCTAATGTTATAGCTCCATCCGAATGAACCCCAATATGCTATTCAATTTGTTACGGGTTCGATTCAATGTTTTACGAGCGGTTTCAAATAAAGAAGAACAAACAAAGAATATCAACTTGAATAATAACAGAATCAACTTATTATATGAACAAACAAACAACTAAAATAAGCTTTATTTATTAATCTGTATTGAAGTAATGCAAAATTTACTTACAATTATAGTCTTGTATCACTATCGGTCACCGACTTTAATTAAAAAGAAATATTTAATTGGTTGACCCTTTTGTCACTAATTTATCGAAACTTTATTAGAAATAAAACACAAAGTTTGTGGGCTAAAAATAACTAATTTAATAATTAAAACTAATTAAAGAAATTTAATAACAATAAAGAAATAAATATGTATAAATAAAAGAAAGAGAAAGAATAAAACAATTAAGCGATAATGAGAATTTAGAAGAAAATCGTAGTTATTACTTGTACTACTTAAAAATAGGAAAAATTAATATAATTCGAATAATTATATTAATTCCTATACGAGACTTTAACATCCTAGTGAAAACGGAAGTTATTTCAATTACTAAAAGAAATAACTTTAAACTTTATATAATAAAAACTGATTAAACAAAAAGGCCTTCAATTAAAAAATATCAAAACTTACGGAACTTTATACAATTTAGAAAACACTTCTTTACTCAAGCAATGCTAGGACGATTCTGACTCGAAAAAGACCGATTGTCTTTCCTAAACACTTAACATACATGAGAAGTAGATACCTAGATGGAAAATAGCCGACCAGAAAAAAGGGCCATTTACGATATAGTTACCCTTATATATTTACAGGGTGCGAACATTACAAAACAAGATACATTTTTATTTGTATGTCGACTTTAATAAAGATGCTTGATTGCGACTGGACAAAAACCCATAATTTTTTATTCGCCCGTTATATATATTATTTTGATATGGGAAACCGTGACGCTTTTCAATTTAGCTGGAGTATATAATCAAAAATGTTCGACATTTAATTTGCATGAAGATCTATCGATGGTTTTGAGTGTTTAGATCACACTGTAACCACAACATCTGGTTCTCTTCTCAATACATGCTTTTATCTTTGGGCTCACCCATAAACATCAACTGTATATTCTCGATTAGGAAATAAAAAGGTTGTTCTCCCAGATACGTCACCATTCCTTGAGGCAAAGATAATACTTGCATTACCTGCAGATGTTGTAAAACCCATATCAATAGACGATAAGATAAATAGAAAACATTCCCTTACATTTTATGACCGAGTTTAGAATATTTGTACACAATCTATCCAAATAATATTCCCAAACTAATATAAACCATAAAACTCAGACATAACCACAGGGCCGGACAACAGTAAATTCCATTGCCCGTCCGTTTTATTACAGTCGTAGTTCACTCCAAGACGAATTTCGTGAAAGTCGTCCAAAATCAGTTGTTGTTGATGTGCGCGAACTGATATTGCAAGATCGTCATGTGACCTATCAAGAGATTGAGACAACCTGAGGCATTAGTGGGACCAGCATATATTCAATATTGCATAAACATTTGCTTGTCAAAGAAATTTGTTCGCGTTGGATTTGTCAATCGCTCAAAAAAAGGCTCGTGTCGATTGGTCGAAAGAAATGCTCAAAAAATAAGATCGCGGTGCTTCGAAACACGTCTATGACATCGTGACAGGTGATGAATCGTGGATTTATGCGCATGAGCCCGAAAGTAAACAGCAGTCGACTATATGGGTGTTTCAAGATAAGCCAAATCCAACAAAAGTTGTTCGTGCACGAAGCACTTCCCAGCAAATGGTCGCCTGTTTTTTCGGAAAAACTGGACATGTTGCACCGGTACCACTAGAACAACGCAGAACAGTCAATTCTGAGTGCTACATAACCATTTGTTTGCCAGTTGTCTTCCAAGAAATCAGGAAAACCAACCGCCGAGACGGATCACTCTTCACCACGACAATGCGAGCTCTCACACATCGGCTCAAAGAACTGCATTTTTGAGTACCTAAAACATCGATTTGATGAGTCATCCGCCGTATAGTCCTGACTTGACACCGAATGACTTCTTTTTATTCCCGTACGTAAAAACAAACTGAGAGGTCAACGTTTTTCGACACCTGAAGAAGCGATTGCTGGATTCAGAATGCATGTTTTGGAGATACTTCAATCAGAGTGGCCAAAGTGCTTCGACAGTTGGTTCAAACGCATGCAAAAGTGTATAGATCTTCATGGGGAATATGATTTTCGATGATTAATATTTGTTTTTGTTCTCTAATCCCGAAATATAAAATGCAACCCTCGTATTAGCTTGCGAAATCCCATTATGTATACACTTCCGGGACATTGCCATATTACTTAGATACAATTTATACATCACATTTGTATTGTCCGGATTTGAATTTTTGATTATTTGTTCTAAATGTTCTCTAGCTTGGGTAGTATCTAGTGTTTATTTACACTGGTAGCGTTCTCAAGTGGTATATAGGTACATAGTATTTGCACTGGTCTTGGAGTTGGAGGCAAATTCTCCTTTGGGATAAACTTGTGTGAATTTAAAATAGAGGTGTTTGCTGGAGGAGTGGAAATAATTCAATGCCACCATTGATTCATCCAGTTCGACGGCTGTTCAAATGTCACTGAGAATTTTGCTGCACAACTTTATTAGTGATATAAATTTAGCTCAATTAGTTAGAGCGTTTGGGAACTATAGTGGAAGAATACATAGAGACCCACACAAACATACAGACAGACAGACTTCCATCTGGAAATGGTTTTAATCGTCTCAAGGAACTTCAAAATGGTTATAGGCAAGATATATATTTTTTATTGAATTTATATATTTTTCGCGGTGTTTGATTGGCAAGCGACGGCCTTTGCACGAGGCATTCTTCCGAAACAATATTTACCGAGTACGTACCGTGCAGGGTCTCACCAATCAATCTGCAATCATTGGGTTTTAATTCAGTTTTATGGCGACAAGAGAACATGAAGCGTTACCAGAAGTCCACTTTTTCGTCGGAAAAAGATGCAATTCCGTCTATTGAATTTGTTAGAGAAACAAAACACTATGATTTCTGAAAGTTCTGGATACAACGTTGCAAACTCTCCTTATTCGTCACCTTTATTTAGTATTGTATGACACAGAAACGTCTTTTCCTCTTTTTACAATATTTGTTCAACTTTCCTTGCTCGTCATCTAATAATAGCGTAATTTTTATTAACCCATTAGTGGACAATGTTGGTTTTTTCGTTAAAAATGAAGTCTCTTGAATTTTTTAAGTTATTTAATCATAAAAAACACTTTAATACATGACAGATGATAAAAACATTGAACATTTTTGGGAAAATTGCCGTCCCTTTTAAGAGACGTCGCTCGTTTGATCAAGTTTAGTAAAAAAAAATATTAAAATTAACAAAAGTAAATAAACAACTTAAATAGACAATAATATATATTTTGACGACTAAAACAAATTTTAGGGTGTGGAGCAATATTATATTTTGCACAAAATGAACTTTTTTCCGCAATCTACGGTCTTTTTCGTTGTATAGTACGATATGCCAATAATATCAAACCGAACACTGGCCAATGTCGATGTAATAATAACGGATCCTGGTCGGGTTTTTTTCCCGAAAGATTTAAAAAAACTTAAAACGAGGTATCTACGAAACGACAATAAAGATTCAGCTTCTGGTGCATTCGACATTAATTTCTACCGCAAGAGCCAGAAGATAACAGCCAAAACACCATTATTATGAAAAAAAAAAAATTAATCGAATTTGTTTGAAGAAATTTTTCTTTTCCAAAAAAAAAATTGCGCTCCTTTTACGATTTTAATTCTCAAAATACGCATGTGATGTGAGTGGTGTCAGATGAGCTGAGGTGTAGAAGCAAGACACCTAAACTAATATTTTCAATTCCAATGAGGACTATTAAAAAAAGTGACTGATCTGATGATCGCTAATTTGTATAATCTAACTCCCATGTACACTATTTTTGTAGATCGGAACGCATTTTCATTGGTTTGGTTATCAAAGAATTTTTCTTGTAGCAATTCACATACTACCTCTTCTGGTTAAATTGCATTTGTATCCTTAAAACATGTGATGCGTGACACAGAATTTCGCATGTACATACCTAATATCTATCGATACAATCTCTTTTTCTACTATTTTTCTCTTATTCAAAAATAAAAGTAAACCACTTACTTGTAACAGAAATCGATGTTGTGCGGATTTAATAATGCTATTAAAAACATAATGAAAAGTCATTATATGATCATTGCTTTATATGTTTATTCATTTTTTGTTTTGCTTTTTTTCTTCATAGAAAAATCGTGAGTGAACAGTTTTTCTAACCATGTAGGTATTTCTTTGTTTATTTTAATAACCTTGTAAATTGCTCTACATATTGTTATTCTATTAATGATTAAGCGTGTTTTTGAGAGGCACAAGTGCTAAGTTTGCAGCACTCATTTCTACCAGATACAAGCAAGTCTTGTGTCAAATCTGATTTACCAATCCATGCTGAAATTTTCAATATTCATCAGAATTGCTAAACAAAAATCAAAACTGACTTGTCTGTAAGGATAATAACAGTAAATTCAAATAAAACCCGATAATAATGCAAATGATTGAATTTAATCCGTTTAAAAACAAAAACTACAGAAAGTGCAATGCCCTCTCTGTTTAGGAATCTTGTGTCATATGATATAATGATTCAAATATAACTAATAACACATTAACTATTATAGGAAGTGTGTTAAAATAGACAGTTGCAAGTAATCGATTAGTACAATGGTCTTTCCATCTTTTCTTTTAAAAATATACCATTTTGAAAATGATCGCCTTTACGGCAGCCCTATATAAATCGGGCTCTAAATGGTTTTCAATTTGAGTTTTTTATTAAAAATACTTACAATAATTGTATATTCTTATTAACTGTGTTTTTTCTTCGAATTATAAATGCCCTAATAATAATAATAATCTTTATTAACTACGTTTTGTACAAAACAATTGCAGTACGTCAAAATACAAAAACTATATCTACAACAAAAAACATGAAAGTGTAAGTAACATAGGTACAAACAAATTAAAAGCGACTAATTGCTAAAATGTACAACTTCCTGGGAATATTCTTCCACAGAATAAAAAGCATGCTTGAGCAAGTATGATTTTATAGTTCTTTTGAACATTTCTGAACTGTACTCCCGGACCCTACGAGGAAGTGCATTATACAACCGAATCTGTAGGGAATTCTTTGCAGACTTAGTCAATCTCCATCGCCGAGCCCGTACCAAGTCCGCAGATCTCGTACCGTACTCATGACAAGTTGAGTTAATACACAAATCGGGCTTACATCTGTGAATCTCAAGCAGTTGATAATATATATATAAAGACGGGAGAGGCATTATATTGAGAGATTTGAAAATGGGCTTGCAATGCTCCAGATATCCAGCATTTGCCAGAATGCGAACCACCTTTTTTTTGCACTCTAAATATTTGCATAGCCGATGATGAGTTACCCCAGAGACTCACTCCATAAGAAATATGAGAATGGAACAGTGAGAAATAAACAGTTCTCAGAGCTTGCTGACTCAGACAATGTCTGAGCCTCCTAATAACGTAAATACTAGAAGACAACTTACCCCTGAGAAAATCAACGTGCGACGCCCAGCAAAGCGCATCATCAACAATAATCCCCAATAAGTTGGCTGTTCGTCCCCGAGCATGACCACTAGCACTAGAAAATGTAAGTCTCTGGGTCTTATCAATATTTAGTTTCAGCAGATTACTAGTGAACCAGCCATTCGCAACTCCCTCAAGGTGCCCCGTACGACCTTCGAGCTGTGAAACACTGCTCCCATAACACACCAAAGAGGTATCATCAGCATAAAGAGTGACCCTTCCAGGATTCAAATAACTATATAGGTCGTTAATATAAATGACAAAGAGCAACGGACCCAACACAGAGCCCTGGGGCACTCCACTCGTTAATACCCTCACCTCAGACAGCTCCGACCGAAGAGCCACTGTCTGTCCTCTGCCAGTCAGGTACGACCGCAGCAGCTGCAACGAGAGTCCCCGTACACCATATCGAGAAAGCTTGGTCAGAAGAACTTCATGAGACACACAGTCAAAGGCACTGTCCAGGACACAAAAGGTTATTCGCTTCCAAAAAAGAAGTTAGATTTTGTTTTAATATAATCTCGAAAATTTTTCCAAATATAGGAACTATAGAAATCGGTCGGTAATCAGAAGCATTATCGATGTTACCCTTTTTAAATACAGGGATAACTCTAGTCAACTTGAATGGCTCAGGGAAAATGCCGCCGCACAAACATAAATTGAATCCATACATCATCCGTATAACCCTTAACCATCCAAGGTTCATCGGTTATAACTCTTGTATTTAAGTAGATAATTAACTGTGAATTAATTCTGACCATGCGTTCAGCATGCTCTATAATGAAAAATGTTCGATCCCCAAAAATTATTATGATACGATATAGTATCTGTAATGAATTTCAAATATCAAAATGCAATTGGCAACAATTGTTAGTTTATTATCAGCTTGTATGTAGATACTACATGGTATATTTGTTTGGAACTATCTAATTTCTAATGCATCATGCAGCATCACATTAAAGTTGGCCAAAACTCGTGGGAAATTATTATAGAAAACTCCCAATGCAAATATAATATATATAGATAGCGTTATCTGGTAACAAATCATTTTCATTGGCACAAGAGTTTTTGATTTGTTTATGTTCACCTGATTCATGAACTGACTTAATTTGTAAAGTTTGGAACAATATGACATCCGGTTGATCACTCTTAGATTATGTTATATTTTCAAATATACCTGTGCAGTGCTTTCAATGACTAATAATCCTCATAAAGAGTAAAAACGTTCAACATTTTTGGATACAGGCTTCAAGAATGATGGAAGTTCTCCCGATCCCTGTGTTCCCAATACTCTGGTTTTACCTACAGTATCTGAAACTACAGGTAAGCACAGAGCTGAATTTATAATGGAATGTCATCATAATAGTGCTTGATAAGTTGGTAAAGAAATTTACGCAATACATACGTGGTTCTCGATAAGTTCCCAGAAATATAAGGCACATGCAATATACTCCAAGTCAAGCTTCTGATTAAGGTGAACACCAAAAACGTCACCAATATATGCTGAGCTTCCTGCTCTAGATAGACCATAATATCTTACTTTAACCACGAGTATTATTGGGTCAACGCATAGTGAAAAGGCTTTGAAAGGTTGAGCAACTTATGCCACTACAATCTGTAATTATTGAAATTATTTTATCTATTGTCATTGCAGTGGACATTCTAAATATTCACCTTAGTTTCTTTTAGATACTTTGTCAGATAATTGATTGCTAATTGCTGACATTGATATCACATTAACATAATAAATAAGTAAAATTAAATTACTGTTATTATTGGTACAACCTGTATATAATTGTCCTCAGCTGTACTCTAACAATATATTGTCAAGTCCAAACTAAGACATCAATATATTTGAACATGCATATCACGTTCGAGACTTGCAATTCATCTATACGTAAGTTTGTTTAAGATATAGATGGCAGTTATGCATACAATATATTATGTATTGTAAAATTTCACTAGGTTTTGGTATAGATATGAGGATGGTTATGATAATAAATGCGACCAAGGTGGGTAGTAAGTTCTTGAAGTTTCAAGTTGGGAATTGTACTCGGAAATGTTAGATTTTGGATGAAGTTTCACGTAATACACCAATAATTATTAGGTAATATAATATATAGTTTCGTTGATTGTATTGTCTTGTACTTCATGAAAATTCATATGTAATTTTTAGCAATTCAAGAGTTAAGGGACAAAGGTGGAAGGTTAGCAGATCGATCAGATATTAGTACTAGTATAGGGAATGTTAAAAATTGTTCTCTAGCAATTTTATATTTAATTACTAACGACTACGTGTCAAATTAGTTTTCACATGAAAAAGCTTTCCATAAACCACATTTTTAGTTGAAATTCGCTATTTCATAGTTAAAAGTTTTGCTGGGAATTAGTGAGTTCAACTAACTATGTTTATGAACTTTACACCCTCCTATAAATACAATTACATCGAACGTAATTTATTATATACGGTGTTTTTTAAATTAAATACTTCAAAGATACTGGTAGAGCTTTGTAAAACGCATATTTTAACTTTGATTGCATAAATATTATGGCCTATCAGTTGGTGTTAAGAGTTTTTCTTTCATGTGTCTGAAAATATTTAAAGTTCAACAGGCGATTTAAAATGACGAATATAATTATTATTAAGTTGTGCATGGGCATCCGGCGAAATCTAATTATTTATACTCAAATCTAATCCAGCACGCGATTTATTCTATTTAACAAGAACGTATTCCCCCTTAGATAAACAATAAATGGAGAGGATGGCTAGAAAGAATCGTACGGTGCGAGAAAGAGATGGTTGATGTTGGTTTTGTATTTGGAAGTTAACTTTGCAATTGTCGTAGGGATGGTCGTTTGTATATACTCACCTCACTTTATACAAAGATTAATCTACACAATAGATAGTCAGCCCAATGCATTAAAATCAGAACATCTCTAAGTATGCCTGCCACTACGTGGCGTAGACTAGCGTGTAAAGCATAGAGCAGTATTGTCACAGCCAGAAACCGTTTTGTAGTTTATTAATATCAAAAACAAAACGCAACGTATAACAATTATTTAGATCATTTGCAACAGATATGCACCGGCAATGCTGTATTGTCAGAGAGAGAAATTGATGAAATTCTGTATTAATCTGGAGGGGATACGCAGGGAGGGTAGAAAAAAAAAACAAGCGAATGTGGTGTGTGTCGTGCTGTTGCCAATTCGTCGGTAAAAGAAACACACAGGGTGATTTATTACAAGTACAGTATTGAAATAAAAGCCTAATCTCTATGAATTAAATTTAATATAATAATATTTAATCCATGTTTCAAGACTAGACCAGTCCCATGATCAGTGGCGAACAATCGTTAAATGAAAAGCTTTTAGATAGAAACATACTTTTGACTAAATATTTCACGTAGACAATGTGGCAAAGATGTAACAAGATTGTTGTAGATCTTATAATCCTATAATAAAAAAATTATCAGTGCTACCTATATTATATTAGGTATACCTATTATAATACTGTCTCTTCATCAGGTATAAGTTCCACTTTATCGGTTTAGGTACTTAAATTTTACTTCTTTTTAATGTTTCTTCGGGTAAATAATAAGTTCGGTAGGAATAGGGCTTTGGGTATGAAACAAAAAAGATAGAAAATAGAAATTTGATATAGGGGTAGTTCTAAGCATTTACAAGTTTGTGACGTGTAGCGATTTTCGATGCCGCCCCCGGAGGTATACATGAGGGCGGCGCAATGCCGTTTTAAATATCTCGTTTCGCTTTCTTGGAAAATAAAAAATTATAACTGATAACTGAAACTTAGTACTTAATACGTGGGCGTAAGAGGTAAGCTCACTTCACAGGTCTCTATTAATGAAAGAAAGTTAACATTTTGAGCATCTGCGTAAAATTAAATGTATCCGTTTGGTGGGTAGTTTTGATTACAATAAGTCGGTGCCAAGCCCAAGCCCGAAACAAAATAAATCTATATTTACCTACTACCTATTTGGCTTGGTACCGACTATTATGTGCATTGTTGTCTTTTGAATGATATTTGTATTTTGTTATTTTTCGTATTTTTTATTAGTTCTTTTGACAGCTCTGGTGTCATCAATACACCTGTATCCCGAATTGCACCAAATTGCGATGCTATTGAACAAGCATATAATCCTAAATATAATATTCTTTTTGAACTACCTGTATCTCGAAAACCAAGCCGTAGCGGACCCATGTACATATGAAATTTGTATCTTAAAATTAGTCAAAGAATCACCCTTTAAAGTTTGTACAAGTACTTATGCAACACCCTGTATACATAGATACTTTGATTTGCAATTTGCAAATCTGTCAAACTAGGTAATGCTGTTTTTTTTTATTTACTTTCAAATATGGTGTTATGTAATTGTAATCAAATTAAATGTTTGGGGATGATATTTACGAGTTTTATTTTTTTATATAGAGAAACTGTTATTCAGTTTTTAAGGATCAATCTGAAGCAGACGATTGTACTTGTTAAAACATGAAAAAAGTTATTGTCGTGATACTTTTAACACCCTGTTGGTGGGTTTTTAAAGCTTTTTACGAAACGTGTTAACAATACAATCTACATAAATCGTTAGTTTTTTAAAGTTTTATGATCATTGCACAAAAACCAATATTAGGGAGACTGTAAGTTTTTTTTCAAATCGGCGTTGCAGAATTTGAACCTAATTGTGATAATTGTGTTATTTTACTAGTATAGATATTTTTGAGTAAATTAATTCGGTTATAATCGATGAGTAGAATCTTTGGAGTAAAATACATTTCACAAAAACCCTGAACCATATTTCTCAATAGATTTAAATTTTCATTAAAAACAGATTAAAAATTCTAATTTTTTACATCCTGCATTTCGAAACCGTATTTTTTTAAATAATTATTGTCATGCTGGAAATTTCAAACCTTATTTACTTCAGCAACTTGTAAAAAGCACAGCCTTTTTAATATTAACATTTCTTAAAATCGATATTACGCGATAACGATGACTTTCTATCAATATCACAGAAGGATACATTTATTACGTATATAATTTGTTAGATTTTACATCTCCGAATTGAAACACACGCAAAAAATGTGCATAAAAAAGTTAGGGTAGCATTTCACGCCTGTATGCCCCTTTAATTTACCCGCCTCTGATATTTATTTTTTCATAATGTTAACGACAAGTTGAATCTGCTGTTTGAGTTTGATCCTTAAAACTGAATCAGGTAATAACCGGAAGTCCTATCTATAACGCCAAATTTCGTTAATTTAAATATAACTTTTTGATGCATCCTTATATCCGAAATTTAAAATTAAATGACTAAAATAATATTATTTTAGTCATTTAAAATTATTGTCTAAAACATTTAATAAACCAGCCCTGTATATTTATACTATTATAGTAATTTCTTTTATTTTCGTCCATACACATTAATCTTTGCGTAGATAGGTATACGTATACCATATAATTTTAAACAAAAAACACTGCTGCACAGTAGTACATATATGATACCTATAATATAAAAACAAACTCCCACCTCGTAGGGGAAAGTATACTCGTCCTTGTCTAACATTGCCCATATGATTATTTTATTTCAACACAATACATATAACGCCATCTACAATTTCCATAATTTCCATGGTTGCATGTTTTTCTAATAGATGTAGCTCGTGTCGAGACAGTTTCAATTTTTGTTTTACTTCCCATATACGCTGACTATCTATTGTGTAGATTAATCTTTGCTTTATATATATTGTTAGGTGAGAATTACAGGGTGTGCTAAAGTATGCATTTGCACTATATCTGTTCGTGGTCTGATAATGATGATGTCAAACAAAAAGGTGAGGGCATAAAATGTTCTCTATAGGATTTAATCTCTTTGATAATCAGTTGAAAGTTGGAACTCTAATGAGTTTACAATTTACTTCAAACTAATAATCGCTCCGGACCAGCTCTGGACTATAGGGTAAATGATTTATATAATATCTAATGTATGCCACCAAATTCGGATTGAACTTTGAAGCCTCAACTGTCGAATAGAGAAAAACGTTAGAAGCTGCAAGTCCAACAGATAGAAAAGACTGTACGAGTAAGTTTCAAAATTGCGTGAGAAATTTTTGGCAGATTCTAATACTTAAAAGCGCACTAATTTATTCTGAACTATGAGTGAATTAAAAAGGTTCCTAACTAGTGACAAAATATAAGACATATTTACATACATCAGCATTGACCGTTGAATGTTATGATCATGGTCTTTCTTTCCTCGACATTTTTACTATTAGTTGTTATATCAGAACTGTTGGAAATATTAACGACATAAATCTTGATCTCTCGGGACCAAGCATAATACTCTGTAATAAGACGCACGGGCAATAGAATTTACTTTTGTCCTACCCTGTATTTGTGTTTGGGTTTTATGGATATGTCTCATAATTGTATAGTTTTCTACCTACAAATATAATCTTGCGTCAATATTTTACAACACCTGCAAGTAATGAAAATATTATCTTCGGCTTTTAATAAATATTTCTAAAGGAATTGTTAGGTACCTAAAAGAACGACCTTTTTTCAAATCGAGAATATTGAGTATATGTTTATGGGTGAGCCCAAAGATAAAAGCATATATTAGAAAAGATAACCAGATGTTTTAATTATTGAGTGGTCTCACTTTTGATCCATCAAAACATCTTCATGTAAATTAAATGTCGAACTCTTATTATTATATACAGAAGCTAATTGGAGGGTGCCACGGTTTCCCATATCAAATAATATATATAACGGGCGCATAAAAAATCAATGGGTTTTTGTCCAGTCGCTGATTCGGGAGATTGAGAAGTCAGTATAAAATCGTATTGTTTCTTGCTTTACAAATGGTAGTGACTGGTTAATCTTTTGAACGAACTCCAACATAAGATACCTAAGTATCAAGAACCTTTATTAAAGTCGGCATACAAATAAAAATGTATCTTATTTTGTGAATCTTCTCACCCTGTATCTGTATTGGGATATATTGTAAAAATGAGGAATTTTGGAAAGGCAATAGGACTTTAAGGTTAGAATAGTGCTAGCCTTAGTTCAGTCAAGATGTGTTTTTCTAAGTCTATTTCATTTTATTCTGAAGTAGTGAATTGTATAAAGTTCCGTAAGTTTTTGTTAATTCTTTTAACTATTGAAGGCCTTTTTGTGTTAATCAGTTTTTTTATAAAGTTTAAAGTTATTTCTTTTAGTAATTGAAATAAATTCAGTTTTCAATTGTGATTAAAGTTCGTATAGGAATTAATATAATTATTCGTAATCTATTTTTAAGTTGTACAAGTCATGACTAAGAATTTCTCCTAAATTTTCATTCTCGCTTAATTGTTTTATTCTTTTTCTTTATTTATACATATTTATTTCTTTGTTGTTATTAAATTTCTTTATTAGTTTTAATTATTAAATTAAGTGTTTTTAGCCCAAAAATTTGCGTTTTATTTCTAATAAAGTTTTCGATAAATTATTGACAAAAGGGTCAACCAATTAAATATTTTCTTTTAATACAACGGTGACCGAAAGTGATCCAGAATTATAAAGGGGAGTAATTTTGCATTACTTTAATACAGATTAATAAAGCTTATTTTAGTTGTTTGTTTCTTTCATTTAATAATTTGATTCTGTCATTATTCAAGTTGATATTCTTTGTTTGTTCTTCTTTATTTGAAACCGCTCGTAAAACTTGAATCGAACCGTAACAATTTGAATAGCATATTGGGATTCATTTGGACTGAGCTATAACATTAGTATTCTTTCTGAATGTACATAATACCCGCTAATTTCAAAATGGTTACAACACTATCGCCTAAAGAGTAACGTTAAACTTAATAGAGTCAGAATCAAATTTGGTGAAAACTCTGAGGAAAATATGTTATGAATGCTTTATGCATATTACACACCCTATATAAGTCGGGTTGAAGTGGATGGTGTGGTAATTTACTTCGCCAAATCGAATAGAGCACAACTGTTGTTGACCGTTAATTACGAAATTTAAACAGATCAAGTTTTGAGAACAGAACCAGTAATTTCATTAACGGTATGGTTAGATTTTAGCACGTGTACAACAGTAGTAGGTGTTTTAAATTACGTTGTTCACTTTGGATCGCATTTCTTCGTTTGATTTGTGTTTGAATTTTATTTTAAAATCATGACAAACCTTATCTACTCTTATGTGTTTACTCTCTAGTTGCTATTTGTGATTTCTATAAAATACTCATCCGTGGCCGCTATATGATTTCTTCAGTAGATGTGGACGAAGCCAGGTCCGGAGAAAAGGGAACAGTACCTCTCAGCCCAATTCAACCAATTTGGCCGTGGCTATTCTGCATCAATGAGCTGCTGCAGGCTAACGGGGCCGGTTTGTCTTCAATTCTTTGTCGAATCTGGTCAATAAACCACCCATGTTTGGTGCCCGATCACGTAGCGCATGGTTCCTCGAACAGAGCGTCAACAGAGGCAATTAAATACTCCTCAGAAGTTTGTCCCCAGTCAGCAAACGCGGTATCGATCAGACCATCAAATCTCATGCCTAAATGTTCGTGCACGATATTTTGGCTCCTCGTCCATCAAACTCGATAGTCTTCCGGGAAAGTTTCCCTACTAAGTACACAATATACTATTGTTATATTTGGTTCTTGATTTCTGACATAATAATTCCAAGGTATACCAATCATCCAATTAAGTCGTGATTATACTGAAAGTTGAAATAGAAATGTTGTTTTTTGCGATGGGCTTTTGATTATATTTTGTAACAAACCTCTTCCGTCATATTGATTAGTAATTTGCTTCCGAAAGGTTGTCACGTGTTTATAACGATGATTTAAACAAATATATCGGTATGGATATCTTTCTGTACTAAGGAAAGGAAACATGATGTGTTATATAGGCACACGTAAATTTTAAAATAGTGACAAAAGAATATTGGGAAAAATGCTAGAAATGACACGTATATGAGATATGCCCAATTTGAAATTCGATTGTTTGTCAGTAAAAGAATCATATTTATGTAAAGGCATTCGTTTATCCATATAGATTGCTATAACTTTTGATATCTAAACAGTCTCCATCAAAAAGTAAGATAAGTATTGTTTATTCGAAACCTATATCGAGTTTATTTTGAATACGGGGTTGTTCGTAAAATAAAGTACTTATTTTATTTTTTACAATGCAAAACACAACGTCACGTCAACAGAGTTTTTATTGAAGGAAAGAAGATGACTTTTACGTTTCGGGAGTATAAAAAGCTCATCATCAAACATAGTATGCAACTCTATTAAAAGGAAGAAGCACGCAACAACTAGTGATATTGTTCTTCTCAATATTTGGCATTATTATTAATTTTTTGTTTAAGCTAGGCATCAAGGGTGGCTGTCATAATCAAACTTCTCAACGCTTGTTGTCACTTTGAAACTTCAGGTTTTACGTAAATTAGAGTCTCGTAGATTTTCTGCAATCGTCGTGGAGATGTAAGGAATTGTCCTAAATCTGGCACAGTAATAATACAAGTTTTACATATTATTAGGTGGAGTAATTTGCTGAGGAGGCTTAGCCTCCCTCGCCTAGCCGCCACTGGGAAAAAGAAGAATGTAATTTAAGATAATTTGAAAAAATTAAACTATTTATTTAATGATTGAGATCATCTATAAAAACTAGGAAAAGCATTTGAGCACCATTGAGGAAATCTGGAAGGCGGAACATTTATTTGATTAAAGCAAATAATGTCCTTAAATCCACAAAATCGGATCGGACATTTTCATTGTCAAATTCTCACTTGCAATTGAATTTGAAACAAATTTGGTAAATGTATCTACATTATATTCCCATCAAATTGCAATTAACATCTATTTTCAAGTTATTAAACATCGTGTGTCACTAATCATTACACCTCTAATAATTACTGTTGATTTTCAATTGTACAATGTGTACCTAAAGTACAACATTATAATTATCTTTTAAACAAAATATAGAGGCTAGTTTTGGTGGGTTCGGTATGATAGAGAATAAGGGGTTTGTTGGGACACAATAAACAATACTTTTTAAAATATTGTGAATTTTTAATTATTGTCCTGCAATTTTGTTTGTTCATCATCAACTAATGTAAACAAATTTACTGTTATTAAGTTTAAAAAAAGAATAAAACATTTGTTTCTTGAGGAATCGTAGTAGAGAGTTTGGCTATGCAATTTGATCTTTAATTGTTACCGTTGGAGTTTTTGGTTGTTTTCCTTTATGTTTTCAATTTATTTTTGTTAATAGTCAATGTGTTATAATGTTTAAATAAGTCTAGGTTAGGTAGAATAACACTTGTTAAGCGCACCTCACCTTTTCAATAAAATACCTTGATAATGTGTATTATTTTGAATTCGTATTTTGTATTTTATATAATTAATAATAATTGTTTAATTATGAATATTTCTGTAAGGTTTACTGAATAAAGAGGTTAGAGAATTTCAGCAATATTGCCAAGGGTTACAATTACTATTGAAACCTGCACCCACTACTTTTGGCAAAAGAAATTTTATGAATTTACTAAAATTTAAAATCATCTACTATTTTATTACAATTTCTTGATATGATGATGAATAAAATTATGTGAAAGATTAATCTTAAATTCAAATAGTATAAATACTAATTAAAAAACAATTTGTGTTGCCTATTTTCAGAATACACTGTATTTAATAATAAATTTATAAACATAAACATCAATTTGGGCAGCACATATACATCTCCATTGAAAATGAATTCGCATGGTTGTTTGTTTATACAAATTTGTTTCAACTTTTCAATCACTATTAGTTGTGATATAACGCAAAACAATATTGTTATTTTATTTATCATAAATGTAAATTCTAGTGACACTAATACGTTTAATAATATAATTCGGAGAACAACAAATTTTCAAACCAAATTAATTAGTGAATATTATGTATTATATTGTTTTGCATACCATAATTTTCAAGTGGTGTATGGGGTCTATAATTAATGCTAGTTATTTCGCTGAAACATATAAATTTGATATGATAAAGTTAAAAACTATTCTTCTATCACTTCTTTCATGCACAGAAAAAAATCTTACTGTAATATCAATATTAGCGATATGTTTGATTGCCTCTATTTTGGTTTAATGACAGTAATACTTAATTCATTAGATTACAATTCGGCCAACATTAAATATATACTTAATCCGACATTCCAGATATTACTGAAATTCAATTTCATATATGTTAGGCACAAAACAGATATATTTTTTCTTTCAATGATTACAGTATAATTGGCAACTAATATTGCAATTGTATTATTTCAAATATTGATATATTACGATAAGCAAGAAAAAGCATTGGAAGAATATTATTTCTCTACTCGGATTATTAGATGTATATATCATTGAATTAACACAATCAAATTTTACTCGCTATCATATTCTACTATTTAAATAAACTAAATAATATTAAGTCAATACTTCTTATTGTTGGGACAACCTTAACTTATTATTGGGCCGGGCTAAATTCATCGATATATCGAAACACAAAACGTCGAGTATCCAACATTTTCCACTCATGCATGTATCGAATTTAAGTATATAAATTAAATAAAATCTGGATTTTCGTACTACCTACCCCACTTCGTAAATATTAGTTTTTGACTTAAAAAAAATGCTTTCGTACGCCGATATCATAATAAAACGAATTCAAAACCATTGATATATAAACGTAGATTTCGGGCTGATGTATCGGGAAATTTCGGAACTCCCTAGTCACTAGCAAAGCTTAAAACAATAGGTTATGTTACATTTATATATTCTATTTGTGTGCCGGTAGCGCGTGTCTATATAGTTAAGTTCTATAATCTGCAAAAATATATTATGGAAGACATCTTAAACGCCTCAGAATTGGAAAAACTAATTCCAATATTCTCCGGTAAGTTTTACTCCTAAATAAGTATATCTAATCATAAGTTTTTTACTATAAATTATTTTGTGTAAGCTTTTCGAACAATAATACGAGTATTAAAGATCGGTCTAGCCAACAAATGATTTAAGAGGTACCTATAATGCATAATAAAAACGTTTTAACAAAACTATTCAGGGTGTTCCATTCAAAAGTTATGAATATTAACCTTTTTATTTCACATTAACCAGCATAGCATGGCAGCATGGAATACATTTTTGCAACCTCAGATAACCTTAAAATTCAAAATATCCTGTTTTAACACGATGTAGGTATACATTATACAAAGTACCGAGTGGGAGTGGGACACTATGCAGATATGGTAAAAAAGCACAAATACGATATTTGGTTTAATATTTTGTTAGTCTTACATGTTCAATGTTCATGTATTAAAATGACATACATAGTTTAATGTATTGTTTATTTTTTGTACTGTGATTATAGAGTAATATTTTTTTTTATTACAATACAATGTATTATAGAATTAATAAAACTGTTTTTGAATAAAAACTTTCTTTTATTTCATACAATTATTTAACGTGATAGTTTTATTAGATTAAGTAATTAATTTCTCTCCAGGATTATATGTAAAATTGATTTAAATTGACAAAACAATTATTTCAATACCAAAATATATTCTGTCTATAATTTCTGTATTCCCTTTAAAAAGCAATAAATGTTCTATCAACGATAGTGACACTTAGTCCAATCAATAATTGTTATTTAATTTCAATATATTCTTATAATTGAGGCATTCGATTGGAAGGCAATTATCTTATACTTAAAGCAATAAAGTCATATATTTCGCAATTAATCATATGACTATAATTGAAAGAAATGTAGCTTTGATTGTGGAATACGGAATATATGCTATCATTGATTGAATGTGCATATGGTTCATGATATGATAGATTTTTCTCTGTGTGATGAATGAAATTAGGGTTCGATCGAAATCGATTAAAATTAACAAGTTAAATTCATTTTAATATTTATTATAGCGACTTGTGTAAATGTAATATTTTACCATATTAGGTACTACATTTTTACTTTTTTCCCTTTTTTTCCGAATGTGCCTCTAACCAGTCGTAGGAGAATAAAAATTAAATAAAAAACAACATTTAACTTTAAATTATATAGCTATATTTCATAGAAATTCACGACAACAAACTAGGATTTATTAATACTTTTTGTTTTGCTTCAATGGCACAACTTTTTCTACAATGTTGAGAAAGGAACACACTAAAATTTCGAATGAATCTCAATAAAGCAATTTGACATCAACGTGAGTATGCTCTAGCGTGTTCCTTGGATTGTAAAATATTTTCTGAATCTATACTTTGTTCTCTGGTAGCCTACTTAACTTAAACTATTTTAAATTCCTATTTTAACAGAAACATTGTTCAACTAAAATATGTAAAAATTATGTACAGATTATATTTTGAACTAAAATGTTCAAATTTTAATATGCATTACGTGTAATGACATACTTACGCCTTATTTATTCGGTAGTACGAGGGTGGTTTGATACGTCTGTTTTTTTGCAAAAAATATATTTATTTTTCTATATAATTTTCTTTTATCTAAATAAATTTATTCCAGTGTGTTTCTATTTTTTTTTGTGGATAATATTCGCTGGTGATCGTTTTACCCTTTCGCAAGGTATTCTATATGACATGACTTTGTCGGCCGACAGATCCATCTTAGCCTTCTTTCAAAAAATCACAGACTTACCAAAACATACCCTCGTAAATCTAAGAAATGTATTTGCTTTGATTTTTTTTTTATATTTATATTCGTAATGTAAATTTACAGCAGTAACAAAGGAGCCATATTTATGGCTATTATAGGACCATGAGTATATTATTTTGCTTCGTCGTTAAAAATGTCTTCCAACAATTGTTTTGTGATGGTCCTATGAGGTCTTGTCGGGTCCACTTTTGGTCGACCATATAATCGGCTGTTGATCACGTATAATCTGAAAACAGATACTTATTCAATTGTCATGCAATCATACTAAGTTATTGTGCTTTCCCGCACAGGAAAGTATAGTGAACGCGCTAAATAAAATTGAGATAAAGACGGATATACCCATTTTGAAGTCACTCGAGACGATTAAGACCATTTCCAGTTGGAAGTCTGTCTATCGTGTATTCGCCTAAACGCTTTAAGATATTGAGCTAAATTTTGGTGTTTAAGTTTGAGGGAGTCCTAGGATGAACCCATTAAAAAAATCGGGATTCATCTGTTTCGGTTTGGCTTTATCTGATGCGTTTGCAAAGCCGTACGAAGGGTTAAAGTGTCGTGAAAAATATTCGAGCCCTGCTGGTGGAGCAGTAGATGCGAAGATCAAGTTCTGCACCAATTTTTATCGTTATTAATATTTTTTAAGTGATTTTGATTCTTTGTGAAACAGTTTTCTTTGCAAAATTTTTTTTCTTGCAACAACTTACCTCCAACAGTTTTTATCTTTTTACAAAGTAATTAAGCAAAAATCGTTTTATACTATCTCACGAACAGAATTTTTAAGTTAATATTAACAGTAGCGAATGAAAAAATATTTAAGAAAATCGTTAATTTTAAAAATAAACTGTTGTTTTTTATTTTCTTTTTTTTTTCCTCAATAGAAATTTGAAAGAATGATATTGTAAAGTTTCTCTTTCGCCCCTGATGATGGAACTGGATGAGTTCCGAAATATGTTTGGACAATGGATATGAATTTCTATTAATATTATTTTTGTGGAGATTTCAATTTTATTCGTCACTAAAAAAATTTGCAACTCCAGTTAAGAATGGACTATTTTTTCAAATCATAATATGTAGTTTTTGTAAAACACGCCTCAATCGTATAACAAGAGGTTTTTTGGCATATCATGGTCAAAACTAATTTGGAACTTCTTACCACCCTCGGTGTAATAGGCGCAATAGAAAGTAGCGAAACTTTTAAGCACTGTTTTGAATATGTGCTTCATTTAGATGATCAAAATATCAAGAAAATATTTCTTCGCACATTTTTCTTTTGGAAACCGACCAACATACACATACTTTTGTTATAATTTAACTAAAATTACTTAATTTTATTTTTCTACGACTGTCTTTAAATGCCTTTATTATACAGTGTGGCCACGGATTGAGTACACGTAAGGTTTAAATGAAAAAAAAAAATTCGACTTGAAAACTGACCTTTTGGGGATCAGCCTGGCTTGGCCTAAAACTACGAAGTTAAAAAAATCAGTCGGATTAATTATTGTACAGGGTGTTTTTACGATGAATTTTCAAAAATTATCAAGTACCTTTGTTGTTAAAAATATTAAAAATGTTTACTTAGAATTTAAAGTTATGACAGATTATCAATTTTCATTTTGATCGGCAACTTGATAAATTTTGAAAATTCATTCGAAAAAACACCCTGTACATTAATTAATCGGACTGATTTTTTCAACTTCGTAGTTTTAGACCAAGCAGGGTTGATCCCCAAAAGGTCAACTTAAAGTCGAACATTTTTTGTCATTTACACATTACGTGCACCCAATCCGTGGACACACTGTATGTTCAATCATGATTTGAAAATGTAGTACATTGTAATGCTGTTTTTCATTTATTACGCACGGGTAAATTTCCTGGTAATGACAAAAGTAGCATCGAGTATGAAAAATCACCATAGCAACGCCGACAATACAAACACACCAAATTGACAGTTTAGGTATTACAATTAATAATGAGTATAATTAAGTATTTCTCTAATTTCAAAAGACAAAAACAGTGATAGTGAATATAGTTTACCACCACCTAGTCAATTTAATACTTCTAACTTATCGTATTTAGGCTCACGCCAACAGGGGTAAGTTTCGAAAAACAAATATTTTCTTAAAAATTATGTTTAATTTGTATTCAAAAACATTAAAACAGTCGTAGAAATAGTATAGTGTGAAATGACCATTTCCTACTCGTATAATTTGCAGCACTCGCCTGCGGCTCATGCTGCAAACGACCATACTTGCACAATATACATACTTTTCACTCAGCTCACATCTGACGTTAAACCACCAATCACAAACAAACACTAATTGACTAAACTGTGTTCCGTTCGGACACAAAAATGTTGTTTGTCTACCATCTATATCACAGTAATGCCAACTTTGGCATCTTGTCTCAGTATCTGCATAAAAACCTGGATATTGCTGGTCGTCGCAATAGAAATTCGTATAGGGTACTACACCTAGGACTGGATAGTCAGCGCCAGGTCTACCTGCAAAGTATTTCATATCAAATGAATATTTTAAGTACAGAAACACTATGTATATTAAACTGTGCAAATAGCCTTAAGCTAAAGTGGCATTAAGATCTCTAAATTTAACTTTAAATTTTGTATATTCATTAAAAATTAACTGTTATAAGTAAATATAAATAAATAGTTTACTGAATTTGAAATCCAATTGGTTCTAATTATAATTATTTTCTAAGAAAAATTAAATTAAAGAAATATGGAAACTTCTAACAAGCCGAACTTTTTTTAACACAGTAATCAATTTATGCATGATGAAATTATAAGAAATACGAAAAACATATAGGAGGATGTATTTTAAAGTTTCACAGCAATTTATCTGTTATACTCTGGCGATTTCGCGCTATAGAGAAAAATTATCCAGTCGGAGCCAAAAGGCAATTTTTCACATTTCTCTATATATCTTGGATGTTTTCCTGGTTATTTTAAGGGTTGCTTGATATTTGTGAGTGTTCCTGTTATAATAAATTTTCCCTTACGGCTATCAACTACACCCCTAGCGATTCTTGGACATTAAATCTTATATTTTTATGTGTATAACGATTGATTATAATATTTTTTGTGATACTCTTCGGGAATTATCTTCAAAATCGTGTAAATGTTGTTCAACTTTCGTTCACTAGTTTTAGTTTTTTAGTTTTCGAGATACAGGCTGTGAAACTGTATATTTATATGTCTAGAATGGTGTTTATATCGTGCAGATTTTAATGAGGGAATGCACCGCATCAGAAAATGGATTCGAATGTTTGAAGATACCGGATCGAGTATAAAAACGCAATTTCCAAGGAGATGTGCGTAGACGCGTGGCGGCTCATTTCCGTTTTCGATTAGAGGAGTGCCAGGAGCGCGATGGTCAGCTTTTGGACAACATACTCTTTGCCACTTAATTTCCCAAGACCACCCTTTCTGGACGCCTTGTATAATTTCCAATCACTATTCTACAACATTTTCAGCAGAGATACAAGATATGTGAAAACGAAGAAATTTGATTTGAAAATTGATCAATTATTTTATTTATTTTTTGAAGAAAAGACTATAGTCTTCTTCTTTTATGATTTTTTTTGAGTTTAATGAATTTTAAAGTTCCCAAATAACGTAACGTTTAGCTGAAATATATTTTTGTTGTCCCCATATATTTTTGTAGTCCCAGGTCTTATGGCAGCGTCAAATGTCAAACAGCATACGTCAACTGTCAAAAACCATACGTCAAATGTCATTAAAAGCACATTTGACGTATGCTGTTTGACATTTGACGTACGGCGTTGGCATAAGACGTTGACGTATGGATATTCCCACCAGTTTTTGATCCAAAAATCGGGAATTTGGACCTTATCGATTTACCATAAGAAATGAAGCCAAACCGAGATAGCCTCTCTACTTATAGGTATTTTATCATTAACTAGTAAGTTAGATATATGGAATGAAAGTATGAATTTTGCATCTTTTTTTCTGGTTTTCCTTACGTGTGAAACAAAAAGTAAACTTTTGAGTGCCTCAAAAGCTATATGAGCAGTTTCGCAATAGGCTACAATGAATGATCATAGATTGCTCGCGGGAATTTTACCTTTTTCGTATGAATTGGGTTGATTCTCAAAATGTTACAATATCTTGCCCAAAAAGACTGTCAAATATTGCGAATAACAAATTTTATCTATACGATTTTTAAAACACTGAGCATTGGCCTGTTTTATAAACAAGATAACTTGATTATTTTTGACATCTTAATTAGCTTAATCTTGTTGTCAGCATCCTTATCCCAAAACATTTTGAGTATGTCAACTTATTCTCGCAATGCGAACAAACAACTCTAATACATGTAACTCACCAGGTATGGACTTGCCAAGTTCCAAATATTCCAACACTGATGGACTGATGAACCCTGGTGGTAGAAAATTTGAATCCAATTCATTATTTCGTTCATCAAAACCCGTTTCAACATCATTTTCGGCCGGCGGTGGAGGAGCTCTAGGCCGCTTTACACGGGACTTTTGTTCAAACCCATCTAGAAAAAAAAATATATAAAAGTTACGATGATAATTATTATTATTCATTTTCCTCCTGAACTTCCCTATTTATAGCTTAGCTGTACTAGGTACTGCAGGTATAATATGCTATATTAACAGAAAAATCTGTCACTATAAACCTCAAACCAAAAATAAGAGAAACCAAAGAATATTCAGTAAAATCATTTCTTCATTCCAATATAGAAGAATTTGTATATGAAGAAAAGTAATGTTTTAAAGAGGCGCCTTTCCTTTTTCGAGTTTGTGTCAATAACGACCACAAATCCAAAGAATTTAATGCAATCGATATGTTTGTAATAAGTACGAATATCTCTAAATGGCAATATTTGTAAATAATTCTATGTATAGTCTTGGTACGTTATGTCAGCAGATGGTGATTGACATCTTGATAGATTTTATTATCTAAGCATTATATTAACTATGCTAGTTTTTGTTTTATGTATTTAAAATTCTTATAAAACTGTGTTTGGACATTAATGGTTTGGGTCCACACGGGATTCGCTGCGAGTAACCATATTATTGGTGTTTTTTAAGCGTATAAAAACTCAAAAAACATTAAAAATAATTAGATTTTGGTTAAAATAGCTTAAGCCCTGTGATAGGGGTGGACACAACCGCTAAATTTTCATATATCAGTAGGGGTCGAGTGATACATACATTTTCTTTTTTCCTTCATATTTCTGTTGCGATTAGGGTTATGTGAAAATTGTTTTTATAAATGTTACAGATAATTTAGTGCTAAATACAGTGGCGTATCCAATTTCTTTTTCGAAGTCTTATTGTTTAAAATAATTAATAATTGTTTTCTCAAATGAGACAAAGTGTCAGATTCAAAATTTAGGCTGGTCACGACTGACGACCCAACAATGTCCCTATAGGCATTTCGTTATTTTTACCACCGTTAATGAGTCCAAACATATCACTTTATTTTATTAACTAACATTTTATCCGGTTTTATAACTTGTAACACAAAACTTAGACGATATATTTATATATAAACAAACGCAAACGAACTGTAATTCAACGTTGCCAAATATAGTGTTTCATGGCTGTGACTGTGGCTTTATTAAGTGTGTATATAGGTTTGACGAATTTTGTTCAAAGGCCATTTCAATGTATTATTCCAGGCATTCTATTTATGTTAACATAAGCGATATCAAAGTGATTCAAAAGGTTTTTAGGAGAAATTAGAGGATAGATTTTTGACTCTATTTCAACATTTGGGTATACTAAGCGTAATGAGAAATATTATTTTGAGCTTTGCTAAACTTTTGTAATGAATTTTGTTGTTAGCAACAACAATTTTATAATATTATATACTCCAACGTTGACTACGAGTGTAGGTACGTTATAGCAGTAAATTTAACGCTTCATCATCAACATTATAGAATGTGATAAATTTAATTTGTCGAACGTTGAAGTGTATAACTTTATTTTATTATTTACACTGTGTGTAGTTAGATTATTATTATGTGGGGCGTGTGTGTGAATTCGGATGGAAAATCATACTGACAACTTGACACCGATGTGTAGTGTGTATACTAAAACGACATATCAGCAGGTGTATTATGTACACAGTGTTCTCCCGAAGCACAGCAAAAGATTCGGAAAATAGAGAAGTAGTTAGTTTGTTACGTTAGTTTATTGGAAATAATGAAAATAATAGAATAATAATAATTATTATTATTACAATTCTGTTTTGTTACGCAGTTTATATATTTTTGAGGGAGAGTTAACGAATCTTTGGCCCCGGCTCAAAGAAGAAACCGAGATATGCTAGTCAGCTCAGCTAGTTTTTTTAAGTATCTGGTTTTGTTCCTTTTTCTTCTCTTTGGGGCACTATTTATACGTACATATTTTATATTTCAGATCTTCTAGGCCAAGTTCTTGTACGCAAAATAGTTGCTTTTTTTTATTTTTATTATAAAATTAGACAATTTTTCTGTTATTTATTTATTAATCTACGGACAAAGCCCATTATTACAACATGTACAAAACAATAGCATACAACATAATACAGAAATTATAAAACTTACATAACTCTAGACTATCCATTACAATTGAACTTAATAAAAAAAACAAAAAACCAGCAATTGCGCGACGTACAACAGCTCGCAGGACTCCAACGCTCGCTGATGTTAAGGAATTAATGAATGATAATTTATTTTAAATTTTAAAACCAAGGAATTAGGGAAACCATTCATCTCTAAACCCCCTCCTTAAGCGACCGGCGAACTCACCAAATGGTGCAAAGAAATCGATTTTATGATTAGAACAACGATTCGCCAGTCGCGCCACTCTGGTGACAAAGGTATTCATAGCATAGTTCGTGCGGTGGAACGAGACGTGAAAGAGATCAGAACTTCTGCTTTGTCTAGGGGCACATGAAAACCAATCTGGGATAAAATATATATTTGTGAATTTTTTTTTCACACGCCAGTGTGAACCAGTTCATTTATGAAACATTGTTTAGGTTATATTCTATCACAACTATGAAAAATTATTCCGTATTTCGAATAAATTTAGGAAGTATATATTTTTTTATTTTGACCCCTTTTATACTATTTACGAACGCCTATGAAAACAAGTTATTTATAAAACATTTTATAGGTTATATTCTATCAAAGCTATAAATAACTAGTCAATATTTCTGCTATGTTTAAGAAATACTTTTTTTTTCTAACCTTTTTACCCCATTTTACACTTTTTTCGAATGTCAATGTGGTCTAATTGTTTATGTTTAATATTTAATTAAATGCACAAAAAATTATTCAATATTTCGGATAACTTTAAGAACTATGATTTTTTTAATTTTTGAACCCTCTTTTAAACCCCTTGCCTACGCTCAATGTTTCCCTAAATCTAATCAACTCCTTGCCATGTTCAATAGTATTTTTGTACCAAATTTGGTAAAAATCTTGCGTTTTCGTGCATACAGACAGACATTTTTTTAAAACTACTTATTTATGTATAAAATGACCAAAAACAAGTATTTCCGGTGAAATAATAAAAAAAAATTTCATGAAACTAATAGTCTCCATATATACATATATATTACATATATGATATGGAGAGCAAAAAAAAAATATTGATTTAGTTTTAGTACATGCTAAATCAAAAGAACAATATCTCTATCGATGGACACATAGCACGTGTAAAATAAGGTCAAATTGTACCATGTAAGTTTTATTTATTTACATAATTATTATGTATTTTACATATAGGTGTGACACAAGACAAAATACCGGCAAAAATCTGTACACATAAACATAATATACAGGTATACATTACCACTCTGGGATGGGTATTAAATTTACTTTCACCTGTTTCAAGATAGATTTAAGCGAAAGTTCATCTCTTCCGATTAGTTGGTAGTTTATGCAGCAGCGATATAATTGTATGGTCCATGTTTTTATGTAGCTGTAATTCTTTTTCTTGATTGTTAACCTTTGACATACATTGTTTCTTTTTTGGTTTTAGTCAACAACTTCGTTAAAAATAGTACGTATCAGTTGATTCAATCGTCAATATGTCGGTACAGGGACGTATCGTGGTTTTTTCGTCACTGCTTTGCACTAAATACAATCAACATTTAATTATTGTGTAATAATAATAAATATGTTGATCAGACTTGAGGGTGTCCTAAATATATCAGAATGAAATCACCTCTTATTTATTCAACAGAAGCTTTTGACATCCTGAATCTGTTTATAAACTTCAATACTGACGACACGCAGCCAGCGTTAGTAAATTATTTACTTTTTATCTGGACCTACAGTTTAGCTTGGAATCCGAACCACGGTTATCCACTGCCCACGACTATGTAGTCTATAACCACTTGGCAGGTCTAACGACTCGGACGTAAGCACCGTCCGCCCATCCCCAATCATTCTGTAATTGAATTTGCATCCTTTCTATCCAAGGACAAAAATCGCAAAGTCGCCTTGGATTTTCTACGATATTTATAAAATTTAAATAATCCTCTTCATCATCGACTATGATACCTTCAAAGACGTCGAAAACATCAATTTTTACAAAAGAAAAACAAACAACAATATTCACTAAGTATTATGTTTCCATGTTTTTGATTTTGACTAAATTTTTACACGCATTCTGGTCGTTAAACTAAAGATTGCAGTTTAACTAGTTGATCATATGGTGGTGACAGCCACTTATAAAGGGTCCGCCATCTAACGTTTTTTTTTTCAACTAGTGCTTATTTCGTGAAGGGTAACACTTAGCTCATGTCTGATTTGACAGATAATTAGTTTTATCCTTCCGCTGAACGAATATGGTTGTGTATACGCTTGAACAACGCTGGGAAATATTGCGACATTACTTTGAAAATCATGGTAATGTTGCAGAATGTGTGCGAAAATTGCGTACGGATTTTGGAAGAAGAGAAGCACCGTCAGCTCCGTATGTTCGTTATCTCGTGAAAAAAGTGAAAGAAACTGGCATCTTCATCGATAAACCAAAGCGTGAAAAGCCAAAAACAGTGCGTACACCCGAGAATATTGCTGCTGTGGCAGAAAGTGTGCGTGAAGCGCCATCAACATCAATTCACCATCGGTCTCAACAATTGAACATTTCGGAGACATCATTGTGACGAATTTTGCATTAAAACCTTGGTATGACGCCATACAAAGTCCAATTGGTTCAGGAGTTGAAGCCAACTGACCATCCAATGCGTTTTGGCTTCGCTCAGTGGGCCTGATATCGACTTACAGAAGATGCCGATTTTGCCAAAAAAATCATCTTTTCAGATGAAGCTCATTTTGATCTTAGCATCTACAGCTATACAAGTAGACCTCAAGTAAATTATGAACACCTATTGTTATATTATGAATGTTTATTATTACTCTTCCGTACCAAAAAAAATAAAATAAAATTATCTTAGATAGAAGATTTGCAGCCGTCTTCTCTGGAATACAAGACGCTTACCTTGAACCGTAGAATAAATTGACGATAATTATCATTCAAATACATTTTTTTTTAATTATTCATGTTATAAGAATAATCTTAATATGTATTTACTTCGCCTTCGCGTCTGACTACGTAACAAATTGTTTTGCATTTTTATTTTTTAATCTTATTAAACGTATCTGCCAGTTTCATTCTGTTCTTTATTTTCTTTCTTTTTTTTTGTACGAGAGGAAACAGCTGAGAGGTGTGTAATATAATATGTTACATTATTTTACCTTTATTACATTTCAAGATATAAAATTAATAATGATTACTAACCATTACCCGTTAAATTATATGTTTTGCATGGAGTTTGTTATATTTCTGTATTGTTGAATGAAAACTGGTTATTGGATATACAATAAATGACGTATTACGCTATTTTAAATTGATCAAGATACGAATAAAACCGTTAAGGCAAGTCCACAGACTTTGCAGAAAACATTAACTGGAGAAGGATCCCGAAATATAATTTTGACCTACAAATTTTAAGCCCTTAAAATATTTGTACTCAGTTGAGAAACACCCTGTAGAAATTAAACGACAAACATACATAATTATCATATCTATTAGGTCTTCTAATCCTATATACCTAATAGCTTTCTTGGCTTTAGACGTTGAAAAAAAAAATTAAATATAATAATTCTTCGACAAAACTTTCTTCTTTGAGCACTAACAAAACGCCATCGTCGCGTCGGAGATTTCTGTACCGTTTTTTTCCTAAACAAGATTTGATTCCATTCTTTCGGATACTACAACATAAAACATTTTGTTAATTATATAAATCCCCCAGTGTATTTAATTGTAGCTACCTGCTACTAGTAAATGCAGAAGAACATTTTCTGTTTCCTTTACAAATACAAACTTCTTTTGGTCGCATTTCCTTGACTAAACTTTCTGAAACAATAGAACAGCTAGTACAGAGATTGGGTACCATAGAAAGTTTAAATCAAAAAAGTTACGTTTCCCGGATTTTTTATATGAAAAAAGGAATGAATTTTAATTTTACTAAAATTATTAGTGTCGAAAGAGCAATCATTTAACCAGCACGTTAACGTTATACCTGTTGAATTAATTACATATCTTTGTTTGTAATTTTTAAACGGCATTGAATTCTAATGCAATTTGGTACTTACCGCACTTATTATAATCTCCAGAAAAATATAAATCGGCCAACAGGGGTGCACTTCAACACACCCAAACAAAAACTGACCCTGCATGCCGACACCTGAAGCATGCATAACGGCATATACGCAATGATTTCCAAAGAATACAGTAGCCCTCGATGTGAATCGCTTGAAATTTACTTTAAATTCACAGCAAAATGCAAATTAGCTGTGAATTTACAGACTTATAGGTATTTTATATGTGAAAACGCATTTTGATATGTAAAGATAGATGTATTTTTAATGCAATTTTACCAATAATTGTAATTTCACAGATTGAATGTGAATTTTTACTGCACTTTTACATCTGTATAGTTGTAATCATAGTGTAAATTTCCGCCAACTTTTTACAGTGTAGCTACTTATTTTATTGCAGGTTAAAAACATTTTTAAGAACTTTTGAAAAATTGTTATGTCCGAATTATGTCAGTAAATAATAATCCATCCAAATTGCAACTCATACAATAATAATTATACTACTCAATACATTGAGGTGTGTCTTGAATTTTTAATATGCATAGTATATCAGAATATATTGTTAATAATTTTTGTTATGTCATTATTGTGTATTACTATTTCATAACATTATTAAATAAACATGGTAAGTATTCTTTAGACGTGTAGGCATTTTTTTTGGCACAGGTAAATATTTTCTTGAGTGAAACTTTATTGTTTGCTATTATGTAGGTATATTTTCCTGTTGAATTATCAAAGTAAATATTTTTATAAGGGTATTCCTTTATTTTTGAAGCCCGGGCTAAAGAAACGCGCGTCGTATTTAAAAAGTGGTTTAGTGAACTTGTTTTCGAATCGCAGAGGTTTTACTCTTCTATTATATTAGTTAAGTGTTAATTTTATGCAAAATTGGAGCATATAATAATAAAATTCCATATCGATTAAGATTCTGGTTCATTAAACATATCTATTCTGCCTAGTTATTCGCAATAAATTTAAAAGAGATAATAATAAAAAAAAACAACGAAGAGAATTTATTTTACAAGGACGTCAACTGAACGTTATTATGGATTTATAAAATTATTACAAAATACTGGATATTTAAGATGATACACAATGATCAAATTTAAAAAATGCAGCTTACAATAGTGTACAATAAAGCTCTCAATAAGAAAATCAAACTTCTATTTGCTGGAAAGAATTTTTTATTCTGCTGAATTCGGTTGTATTTATGTATGCCATTTGTAAATATAAAAAAATACAAATAAAAAATTTAGCGTTTGCTGAATCCTCGTTTCTGTTTTTTGAACGCCGGTAGTATGGTCAGTGAACAACAGAGAATGTGATCTTGCTGGTGGGGGAAGAGATTGCGCATATTATTGCGCACTCAAAATCGCCATGTTTTCTTATACTCTCATTGTCGTCGGGATATTTTATTTGTGCTTTGCCATTTCAAGTGATTTGTTTTCCAGTGCCGTAGTATTCTGTGTGTTATATAGTTATATTGTGTGTTTTTGTTTTATAATCTTTTGATAGTGATATTGTTTATTTTGAAATGCAAAAAAGCAGAGGCGGAATGATGTGTGCTGCGAAGAATTGCAGGAATAAATATTATAACTGCAATTTATCATTCTTTAGTTTCCCGATGGATAGTAAAAGGTAAGATATTTATGTTGTATTTGAATTAGATGCATATAAAATTAGATTAAAATAATATCACATAGGTACATTAAATCAAATTACCAATTGTTATTTTGAAAAACAAACTGTTTAAAAGATTGAGCTTACTTGCCTAAAAAAATCACACAAATTTTTTAAAAAACATGAATAACTTCGCTTAATTTCGCAGCACAATGGCCCTTATCTTTTATAACTTGGTTCAGTCTATTTGCCCATAAAAGTCCAATACATCTTAAGCATTCTAAAAAGAAAGCTTAAAAATCTTACTAGATGAGTGCAAAAATTCTATTAAATTCTGACAGTGTTTATTAAATTTGAATTACATATTTTAACTATTATAGATATTAGCATGTAGTAAATTCACGTCTCAGGTTTTATCGCCCATTTATTGGGGGTGATTTTAGCATGTTTTGTAGGTAGATAATGGGAAATTCCCAACATGTGTGCTTGTGTTGTTTTCAAAGATATGTATGTGGATATCTAATAAAGAAATGCATTAAAATGCACATCTGTGATGTATGTATGAAGTACGCTAAATCAGTAGAATCATTAGATGAGTTTTCGCTGTTTTGCTACTTCAAAGCATACGAAAATACAAATTTGTATGGTAATTTAATGATGCCACATGATAATTTTGTACAATACATTTCCACATTAGCAAATATATTTAAAAATGTTTTAATCAAGTTCAATATTATTAATAATTTTATTAATTTAAGCAAAAATGTAAAGTTTGAACATCCATGTTCTAATTTCTCAAAAAAACATGTTACGAAATTATATATTAGGTTAAGGATATTTTATACATTAAAATTAATCAATAGAAATTTTAAAAATATAAATAAAATGATTATATGGAAACATGAATAAAAGTAAAAAAGTATTTGTTTGTTTTTATAATTAATAAAGATGTAATTCTATTATAAAATAATTCTATTACTCCCCTGTTGTTTACCTATCCTGTAATTTCAATAAAACGTAAATACGGATCTGTCGAGTATATTAAAAAATGGCTACCACCTGCCTCGCACAGGACAATAGAAAGTGGTGGGAGTTCATATTCTCTGTTCTCTGGTATGGTCCTTAAAAGCTGTTCTACTGCTAAGAATTAAATTTTTAAAAGTAAAAAAAAAAAAACACGTAATTTCTGAAAATTAATAACATGAAAAATTCTAATTCTCATAATTTAATTTTAAATGACCAACAATTGGAAACTAATTAAAAATATAATATAGAAATTAAGAGAGTGAAGTTAGATTTTTTCGATGTGAGACCAATCTGTCCCCGCCATCAAAAATGCTATATATACATTTAGAGAACGAGGGAAAACAGCTACTCCACTGGCTAATACCACGACTGGCATTGAATTACAAGCACCAGTTTTCTAAATAAATACTAAAATGAGCAGATAAAAATAAAAAATAAACTTTAATTACTCCTATCTTAAAGTTTGATGTTTCAAAATATATTATTAGGATTATTTCTATTCCTTAAACAACTTTTTGTTGGAAATTACTTTACCTGTATCTCTTTTTGTTTTCGAGATCAAGAAATAGTTCACGTTGATAAATATAAAAATCATGATTTAAAAAAAATCAAAAATCAATGATTTTTTTTTAAATCGCGATTTTTATTTTTAGCAACGTGAACTATGATTTTAAATATTTTTTTGTATTAAAAAGATTTTTTTAAGTTTTATTTTTGTATTAACCAGCTGTTTATTATAATAAAATAATAAATAACCCCATACAAAATTGCGTCTGGGTTGGGTTAGGAACAAATACATTTTACTCTTTTCTAATTAATCATGATTTTTTTTAAATATGGTTTTAATCGTGATTTGAATCATCTCAACTGTGGTTACATGTGACATTCTGTACAATATTTCTGATATCCCCAATAAAATATACAATCAATAATCCTTTGCATAAAAAAAAAGCTAATAATAATTATTGCAAAATGATTAATCCTTTACTTATTTTCCCGTGATTCATTTACTATTTTGCTACCAATTTTATTCAATTATAATTCTGCATAATATAATTTTGCGGAAGTTTAATATTAACAAGGTAAAGTAACTCTGTACCTATATAATGTAATTATAAATAATAAAATCGATTCATTAATCTACATCCGCAGCAAATGGTTTTAGGCATTGGATTAGTGATTTTTTCCACACGCCAAAAATATGGGTTAAGGTTGACAAGTAATGTCATTCGCTTTTTTATTTTAAATTTTATGTGAATGATTTTACATTTACCTATCTATGTCCATGGTAAAATAATTTAATTAGTTTTTATTGTGTATGTTTACACATGCCGTATCTGAAGCCGATACATGTTAGATGGACGTATAGATTAGTCACTATGCTTTAGGTTTTTTGTAGTCCTTGAGGCATAGGAGATTCTCCAACTAAGTCGTGTTGTTGAAATATGCAAATCAAACAGTGCCTCTCCATTTCAGAATCTGCTCCACTGTGGTGGTGGTGGACCTTTTGAGTCAATCGTTATGTCATTGAAGGTCGACAATGAAAAAATCTTCTAAAATCATGTTGTGAACGCGAAATATTTTGGAATTTTGTTTACCTTCTTCCAATGGTCGGGAATAAAAATTAAGAATATCCATTTATCTCATTTATTATATGTTCTTGATTACCAAAGGTTATTCAAAATACTACATCTAATTCTAATAAGATATGCAAATACATTTACGACTTACCAATAATTAACAGATATCCTAAAATAACCAAAACACAAGTCCTTACATTGGTATTAAACATGGTAATTAATTAAAAGAAATTGTTTATAATTATTATATATTAGATTGGTTGTTAATATAAAATACTTAATTTATGCGCTACGCTATTTTAGAAAGTGTTTAAGCAAAATATTAGTTTATAAAATATTAATGTTTATCGCAAACTGTTTGCTGTTTGGAGTTGCCTGATGTTATTGGATGTGCATCTTGTACCGAACTGGTTTCTTGTTTATAATTTTTGCCTGGTGTGCTCACCTTGGTAAATAAATGGGTACTACTACTACTATTATTTTACGCGTTTTTTTAGATGAGGTACCTATATCGGCTTATTATTAAGTCACCTGTTTCTTCTCTTGAATTTAGTCAAACCCGTGTTTCGGGTCAGTTACAATACATTAATTTAATTTATTACGAACACTGCTTTAATATTATTATTAATTCTGATTTATTTATTTTTTTATTTTTTTTTTATTCTTTGCTCCTCAAAATGATAACAATATACAATATGACATGTCACATTATGGGATAGTCAATAATATTACATACAACACAAAAACAATAATATTCATACAAAACCCGCTATAATTCGGGACTTAAAACTATTCATTAGCATAATTTAAAAACTCGTCTACTGAATAAAAACATTTCTCTATAAAACATGTTCTCAGCTCCAGTTTCAATTTTTTGATACAAATGTTTTGAAACTTTTGTATTTTTAAAATTTTATTGAAACATTTAACACCTATGATTGATCTGGAGAATGGTAATACCAAGTTATTTTTATTTCTAGTATTGTGACTATGTATATCTTCTGATTTAGGCAATATTTCATTTTGTTTTTTTATATGTACTATAAGTGCGTACATGGATAGTGAAGGGAATGTCATTAACTTTAATTTTTTAAAATGGTCCTTACAGGAAGTAGTGTGAGAGATTCCCTGCATCGCTCTGATGATCCTTTTTTGAGTTCTGAACACCCTCGCTGTCCCTCTCGCTCCCCCATAAAATATAACACCATACATCAAGGTAGACTGTATCAGACCAAAATATATCAATTTAAGAATATCATTCGATACAGTATTCTTGATGTTGTTTATTAGGAATATGTAGCTGGATAATTTCTTTACTACAGCGTCTATATGCGTGCTCCAGGTCAATTTATTGTTTGTATATAGTCCCAAGAATTTGGTGCTACTGACCTGTTCAATAGATTTATCTTTGGCTCTTATTAAATAACTTCGGTCCATGTTCCTATTTAATATTGAAATTGTGAGAAAGACAGTTTTTGATGCATTGAGTGCCAGTCCATTGGGTTCGCACCATCTGTGCATCGCGCCAGCTAGGGCATTAGCAGACCGTACCAACCCACTCTCATCCCCGGTTGGAACAAGGACACTTGTGTCATCCTCATAAAGAACTGGCAGTCTAATAACCCCCAAAACGTCCGGCAGGGTATTAATAAATATATTAAATAAAGTTGGCGATAAATATGAGCCCTGTGGTATCCCATTGCTCACAATTCCCACCCCTGAACGAACGCAAAAGCTTGTGACGTATTGTATCAAAAGCCTTGCTCAGATCAAAGAAAATACCAGCCACCATTTGCCTGTTATTAAGGGCATGAAACAAGTGATCAAAAGCCTGACTCAGAGCTGTCTCTGTTGACCGATTGCTTCTAAATCCATTTTGGCTGTGAGCAAGCAGTTTATGTTTTTCCAGATAATCATTAAGTCTATTGTTAAATAAAGATTCAAAGATTTTACTGAACTGGTTTTGTAATGCCAAAGGTCTGTAATTATTTATATCCCTAGGATCTCCTTTATTTTTATATATGGGAATAATTTTTGATTTTTTAAACGTTCCGGAAAAACACCCTACATACATACAATACAAACTGGCATTTCAATGGAAAACTATCCTCTGACATTAGGAACTGCCAATCTGAGACTGTGTTTCGATGGAATAATTTTTTATAGTGTTTTTTGTATATTTGTTTTGTTTACTTGTATGTTTATGTAGCTTATTTAATTAACTGATTAAATTGTTCTGTGTTTATATATTGTGTATGTAAAAAGTTGACCTGTTTATGTACAGATTTTAATTAGTAAACTTTGGAATGTAAACTATGATTTTCTTCATTTTCAGAGAGTGCAGAATTTGACCGACAACACAAATTCAGTCCTCGAACGTCAAATCCATGATTTCTTCACTTACTGTCATGCAGTGTTGGAAAAAGCTGAACAATCTCTGATAGACGGTTTATCCAGGTCGAGTTCCAGTGACAAAAATGAACTGGCTACTATTGAAAAGTCACTGGTCACATCGATTAACTCCATTAAAGATGTGTTGTCAGTCCATGTACAAGATGGGCGTCAAATCAATTTGAAAAGCTTACTGGCCAAATTCAGAGAAGTTGTGAAACTTCCTTGCTATTTATTGAATGGCAGTCTATCCAAGTACGTAAATAAGTCGTTAGCTATTATACAGTAGAAAATTAAATGCAGTGTTTATTTACCAAATTTTTCCTCTGTTTTACTAATCCTGTATCTAATCTGCAGTTTTAATGGTCATTGCGACGTCACCGAGTCGAACATTGACATTCATTTCGATGTGGAAAAACAGGACGAGTCTGAATTCTATTTGGTCACAGAAGACGGTCTACCATTGGATTACAAAAAAGAATCAGACAACGAGACTGTAATGATAGCAAGCAAAATGAATGCGTTCTGTAAGTATTTAAGGTGCATTTAAAAAAATATCGGATGTATCGCCTCAAAAGCTTTCCTGGCAAGATATAATATAATAAAAAATATATGACCTGCGTACCGAAACAGATTTTTACTAATTATTATTATCATTGTGTTATTTCCAATAAACTAACGTAAGACACTCACTACTTTATTCAAAAATTAGAAAAAAAATATTGCCAGAGCTGGGATTCGAACCCAGAACCTTCCGCATGAGAGGCGCACGCTCTATGACGACGCCAAAAACCCTTTATCAAATTACTTTATTATCGAGAATTAGGGAGGCAAATATCAATCGCTGTAAAGCAGATAAAAATGCTTTAAAATGATGTAAAATCGACCCCTTCTGATATATGAAAATTTGGCGGTTGTGTTCACCATCTGGCCCTGGTCTTAATCGTCTCAAGGAACTTCAAAGTGGTTATATCCGTCTTTATCTCAATTTTTTTTTCTAGCGCGTTCACAATACTTTCCCTGTGCGGGAAAGTAAAAATGTGTACATTCGATTTTTATTTTTCGTTATATTGGTACACATGTCCGCAACATATATTGTCATTATCAGCATTTTTAGTTTGTTTTTAGACATGTTTTAAATAAATAAATAAATAAATCTTTATTGTCTAACAGGTTTGCACCCAATAACAAGACAAATCACAATGTTTAACTTAAAAATAATCATATGTAAGCCATAAACATACAACAATATCAAACAAGACGACACAACATGTTCTTAAATGTATTCAAATTCTCACCAAAATAATTTATGTTCATGTGAAAATTATAGTGATTACATAAATTCGAGGCTTTCAATATAGGGGCTCTACCCTCGTAGTTAGATTGTACTGGAGGATTTCTAAATAAATATGAGTACCTTGCATTATACTGTGGGACATGTAAATTAATCTGTTCCAACAAGTAGGGACAATCAATCATGCCGTTAATCAATTTAAAAAGAAGGAGCTGATATGCTACAATTCTGCGAGATTCCAGTGATGTAAAGTGAAATCTATTTAATAAAAGTAAATGATCAGTACCACGCGGTGGAAAGTGACCATCGATTTTAAAGGCTAAATATTTAAGAAATCTGCGTTGCACGCCTTCCAACTTATTGATATGGGTCTAATATATCGGAGACCAAATAACTGATGCGTATTCCAGCTTAGATCGAACCAATGCATGGTATAATGCAATGAGACAATCTGAATTTTCAAAACCGCTAGTGGATCGAAAGATAAAGCCAAGTGTACGAAGAGAGCTTTGAGTTATATTGTGAATATGCTCATTAAACGACAACTCGCTGTCAATAGTCACACCTAGGTCCCTAGAAACAGTGCACCTATCAAGAATTATGTTATTTATAGCATATTCATATACTATCGGTTCTCGTCTCCTCGTTATTATCATACGCTTACATTTACTGGAATTCAGAGGCAATTTATTGTGCAAGCACCAGTTCTCCAATATCAATAAATCTGACTGCAACTGCACACAATCATTGTAGGAGCTAACTGTGGAGAAGATCTTCAGGTCGTCCGCAAAGAGCAAACAGGAACTCGATATATCTTTGATAATATCGTTAATATATATGGCAAATATCAACGGCGCAAGATTACTGCCTTGTGGAGCACCACTGGTAACAACAATCTCGTTGGACCTGAATCCATTGTACTCGACAAATTGTTTACGATCAGACAGATAAGACTCAAAAAACAAAATTAAGTCCTTGTCGAATCCAAACTCATTCAGTTTCCGTTTTAAAATGCCGTGATCAAGCCTATCGAATGCCTTAGAAAAATCCGTAAAAACAACATCGACCTGAAGACCCCTACCGACATCCGGATAAACTTGCTGCAAAAACTGCCCCAAGTTGGTGACAGTGGAGCGGCCCCGATAAAAACCATGCTGAGCGGTAACAATGTGAGCCCTTGCCTGGCCAAATATTTTATCATGCAATAAAGTTTCAAACACTTTCGAGAAGTTGGGCAATATAGAAATGGGACGATAATTAGATATTTTGTCAGTCTCACCAGATTTGTGAATAGGACAAATTTTGGCTAATTTCCAACCCTCAGGAAAAGTTCTCGACTGAATTGATTTATTGAAAATAATCTGTAGTGGTTTGGCCAGACAATAAGCACAATCTCGCACAATAAATGCGGGAATCGCATCGCAGCCAGACGTCATCTTCGGCCTAATCGCCCTCAGAGCACCATACACATCATCGAAATCAAGATATCCGATCGAGATGTCATTACCGGATACGGACTCAGTGTTTCCAATTGGATCTGAAACAACAAAAACGCTCTGGAAAAATTCAGAAAACGCGTTAACTACATCAGTAGGGTTGTCCTTACAATCTCCATTCTCATCAAACATGGCAGCCGGAATACGAGATTTACGACGCTTATTCCGCACAAACTTCCAGAGCTGTTTAGGATCATTTTTGATTGAGCTCTGAACAGAAGTTAGGTAATTACTATAAGCAACATCAATTTTTGTTTTAATCTCCGCTCGTAGCTGCTTGAACAGGTCAAGATAATGCATAGAACCGCAATTCTTCCATTTTTGATGCAGTTTGGATTTTTTTTTAATATCATTTATGATGTCTTGTGTGTACCAGCAAGGATAGGAAAAATTGCTGTGTTTAGTTCTAAAAACTGGAATACACATATCAAAGATCAGCGTCAATTTCTTATAAAAAAGATCAACAACCATATTCACGGCATCAATATCATTAAGAAAATCCCAATTTTGCAAAAATATCTGCTCATACAAAAGAACATAGTCGGCTTTCCTGAAATTGTACCTTTTGTCTTGTTGGTTAGCCACAAAATTTTTCTGCAAACTTTCAACTTGCATAGTGAGTTGAACTTCCAAAGTAGGGTGGTATCCATCCTCGTCAACCAAAGGTAAATGATGACGCAGAACACTGCAATCAAAATTGGATAAAACCAAATCTAACAAATTATTATGAGAATTGTATATGTGATTCCGCTGTGTTAAGTTGAATAATGAAATAAAATCATGTAAGACAGTTAACCGAGGGTTATTGAATTCATTCATAAGTTCGCAATGTAAATTAAAATCACCCACAATCAAAAACCTCGAATCGTACAGATAATGGAGATTTTCAAGAAACTCAAACAGTTCAATATAAATGTCAGTACAAACATTGGGTTGCACGTAAACACAAAACACAAGACATGAGCAAGATACATCAGTAATTCTGCAACCCACAATATCAATTGAGGACGAAATGGTGGTAGTGTCTAGGTTCAATGATCTGGATTTTAAATCGGACCTTACAGCTAACAAAACACCTCCACCTCTTCTGACATTAAGTGCCTGAAGATCACGATCCTTGCGATAAACTGCATAGTTGTCGGTAATAAGTTCAGCATCACCGATGTTCGACTGGATCCATGTTTCCGAAACCGCAACTATATGATGTCCACAATCACTCATTGATTTGTAGAATGTGTCGGTCTTGGTGTTCAAGCCTCGTACATTTTGATATATTATAGATAAGTGCGCAACATCTCCATTTCTCCTGTTAGACACGCTCATCAGTTTAAATGCTGAGCCGTGGATGAAACAATCACAGGCACTCCCTTGTCATATTTTATTCTTAAATTGGTTTCCCCTAGTCTTTTCCGTTCAATGAGGTTTTGTTTAACGGTTTTATAGTAGGCCTGTTGTTTCGGAGTTTTGTCTGCACTTAGAGCAAGATGCTTGAGATCATGGTGTGACTTCAGCCTGTGTGCCTGACGCAATACAACAAATACGGCATTGGTTTCCTTCAATTTAATTTTGACAGGACGAGGCCGTGATGCACTCTCGATCCGACGTCCCAATCGCGTCACATGCTCAATACTAGCCACATCCAAACCGGGACAAATCGCCTGAAGCACAAGGACAGCCTCACTCTTTATATCCTCACCATCCGTCTCAGCTTTCCCAAACAAAACCAAATTGTGCTTCCGCTTCTCCATCTCTTGGTACTCACGAATAATTTCATTTTCGTTTATATTGCTATCGGAGATATGTCGGGCCTCCAAAACGTTTACACGATCTTTCAAGCTTGCGACGTCTGAAATGAGGACCTCATTCACCTCCAACTGCTTATTGTACCTTTCCAGTAAATTTTCGTATGATAGCTGCATTTGATTCAACTTACACATGATATCCTCAAGCGTTACAGATGCCGACATTGATGATGCTCCACATGATGACCCAATATCCATTTGATGGGCGGATAGAGACTTCCGAGACACCTGCGATCTTCTGACGATGTCCCTCATGCAGGATGGACACTTCCATCGATCCCCATTAGCTTTTTTCAGTTCATTTTCGAAATATTTAACTTGCGATAGGGGAAGGTCAACACATTTAATGTGGCTCCAACCCTCACAGGAATAACATAATATGGAGTATTGTTTCCTCGTTATCTGCTGACTACATGCTCCACATGCATTATCGCGTTGTGACATTGTTTCCAAAATGTTTAGATATAGCCTCGTATATACAGAATATCGATCGCTATGAAATATTTAAACAATTTTCTTTTGATTGTACCTCGTATAGTAAATATTAGTGTTCGATACCGCAGAGCCGAACGCTATCAGTCCGACCTTTTTGCTTGGCTTTGTAGGTACAAGATATATCTCTATATGAGATATGCACGTTACAGTTAATTGTTCACAACAAATTTACGACACCACTTAACGACTTACAAGTTATTGAATTCGTAAGCTGTTTAGCACATTTAACAGTCAGATTTTCTGTGAATATAATGATATAAAACACAAGTATATTATATCACTAAGGGCAGTCAAAATATTTAAATTTAAGAGAGCCCACTTTAAATACGTTTTAACGATAATATTGTGTATGCCTTACCGTTTTGTTGTCTTTGACAATTTTTTTTACCGAGAAAAATGGATCAAATGGAGTTTGTATTCAATTTCGTGTGAAAACTAAAATTAAATGCTCCAACGCACCTAAATTGTTATCTGTGGTATTTCGCGAGTCTACTTTTAGTAAAAACAATCTTTATAAGTGGTACAAGCTCTTCACAGAAGGCCGAGAACATGCGAATGATGATGGCGGTCTTGGACGTTCCAGCACGTCAACAACCGATGAGAACGGTTGAAGTGATGAAAAAACTTGTTATGGAGAATCGTCGAATCCATTATTGATTTTGACCGGAGGATCCGTCGTATCAGCTATTGAATGACGTCAACGATCCAGATTTACTCAAAAGGGTCATAACTGGTGACGAAACATGTGTATATGGGTATGACGAGACGTGGCAACCAAATTCATACTTTCCAATAGAAGCGGTCAGAAAAAATCAAATGTGAAGATGTTCTCACTGTTTTACAATGGCGTGGGCATTGAGGTTCTTGTCAGAAGGTCGTACAGTCAATAAGACATATTACCTTGAAGTTATGCGTCGTTTCGTGAAGTAATGAGAAGGAAATTCCCGGATTTCTGGCAAAACAAAAAAATTACTATGAAGCGAACAAAATAGAAAGTTGCATGGTATAATAAAAATAATTAGGTTTGTCTTTATAGTTGCAGCATCGAAGAGGGCATCCGGAATTCCAAATGTGCAAAAGAAGCCACCCAAACAAAACATCACACCACCTAAAACATTGAAGACAGCTGAAGATGAGTTAGAAAGGGTTGCTAATGAAGTGAAGTTACGTCCTGTTAGATTCGAAAATAGTACGTATTACAATTTCCCCTGTAAAAGTTATTCGATACATTTGACGCATTATTTGAAATTGGATTCGTTTCATTCTAGATATGGAAAAGGTTCTTGTTACACACATCAAATCTATGGATAGTATATACGTACAATACAAAAAGATGCAAAATAAGATTTATCAATTGAATAAAGACATAAACAATTATGTTGCAATGGCTGGACAGCCGGTTAAATGTCCTCAAATAAGTAAGTTACAAATTTTTATTAGAGCTATCATTATAATAGCATTAGGCACATTTGTGTTAGTAGTTAAGCTATACGGGTTCTGGACCATTTTGGTAAATCGCTAGGGTCCAATCTGGCCATTTTTAGTTCCTTTCATAGCCTCGCGAGGTTATAAACCACGTAAATCAGCGTGACTTGTAAGGAACCAAAAATGGCCAGTTTCGACTTTAGCCATTTCTTCCTTAAAGTCCAAAATATGTTCACCAATATGTGGATCGACAAAATAGCGTTGGACCTAATGCTGGTGCGTTTATGTTTTCTAATTCATAGATGAGATTTACCTGGCTATGTACTCAGCAAAGAATGAACAAATGTGGTGTAGAGGCCGAGTTATAGAAATTATCAACGGTGAAACTGAACCAATGTATGAGGTGTTTTACATTGATTATGGGCATACGCAGACCGTAAAACTAGACAGGTGAGTTTTTACATAATTTTTCCTCCTCAATATTAAACTAGCGACTATTTTAAACAACTCAAAATGGTGCGATTTGTCTTTCAGACTCAAAGAGATATCCTCATCATTGAAGCAGAAGAAACCATTCGCCATCGAATGTCAACTGTACAACCCAACAAATACAAGCTGGAATAAAAACGCGCATATATCGTTAGGGAAACTTATTAATGGGTAAGTGCCAGAATTACAGAAAGATTTTGTATATTATGATGTTTGTGGTATTTTTTTCTGTTTTTTTTTTTTTTCAGAAAAGACGTTTATATGTGGGTCAAAAATAAAATGAATTCGATTCTCACTGTTGATCTAATGATTTCCGCATCATCAACTGGAGGTACAACATCTGTAATTGATCTTTTAATTTATGCTACGGATAACTCGTTATCTACCAAAGACGACGAAAGCGTTAAATCGAGTAGCTCCTCAAAGGTAAGACAAATTAAGAGTGATAGTTCTTTTACTATTTCATGCAAAATGTTTTGAATTTGCGTCTTTGAAATCTCAATACTGTCCCAATCTCGCGATATGCCACGTCTTTTCTGTGATGACCTTGCTCACGGCATCGATGTTTTCCTAGGGTACTGTCGTTTTAAGTGCCCCTATATTTGGATAGAATTTTTGGTCCCAGCTTTGCTGCAATTTTATACTTTGCTTTTCAGAGTCAGAACTATTTTTCGTGAGAATTATATCTTATTGTAATTCGAAATTATTCTGTACAAATGTTCAGAAAATAAATAACGTTTTATCAAGTTGCTAAAATATTAAAGCGTCCTATCTAGGGTCTGGTATAATATCTTTTCGTATATTAGTAAGAATCAAAAGATATTACCGTTCATGAATTTCTCCTACCCTAAACCTCTTTGCCCTTGACTTATGTTTGATTTATGTCCTTACATTTTCTGTTTTAATATAAAAGGTATGGAATGATAGGATTTTTTAATGCATATGTAATAATTTTTCAATATATGGGAGAAGAAAGATTTTTTTCTACGACTGTCTTCAAATGCCTTTATTATATGTTCCATCATAACTTGAAAATGTAGTGCATTGTAATGCTGTTTTTCAATATTTAAAAATGCACGAGTAAATTTTCTGGTAATGACAAAAGTAGCATCGGTTATGAAAAATCACCATAGCAACGCCGACAATACAAACAAACAAATTTGACAGTTTAAATTATTTCGCTAATTTCGAAGGTTTCTATTTTTATAATGAAAAACAGTGATGGTGAATATACTTTAGCGCAGTATTGAAGCATCCTGTATATTAAAACAGTCTTAGAAAAAGTATAGTGTGAAACTCGCATGAAATGACCATTTTCTACTCGTATGATTTGCACGATAATACTCGTAGGAAATATATGTCATTTCATGTTCGTGGCATAATATATTACTTTATTTTCTACAAATAAAACTATTGAGCTTATTATGTTCTTCACTAAGAATGAAATTGACCTTAATGCGTTCCGAAATAATAATATTACATCTTAAAGGTGAAACGATTCAATCGATACGTACTTATATTTATTATATTATTTCAAAATGAAAAGAATTTTGTGAATATAATAATCTTGTGCATTAACAATCTTATTTTTATAACCACAGGTGTGATTCGCCTAGTTGGTTGTCCCAATTTTATTATCCAGAATTTATTTTAATTGTCCCGTAAGATCGATAGAGCTAAATCATATTTTCAAATTGACTTTGTAGGAGACCTACTATGGACCACGTGTACACGTGCATCCAAACAATAAAGTGTTCAAGAAAGACCAAAAAGAGAGCGTTTACATGGTACATGTTCTGGATCCTCACAATATTTACATTCATTTGAAATCTTACAAGGATATGTTTAGCAAATTACAAACAGCTTTAAAAAAGGCTTATAAACACAACATAAGTGAAGTTGAGTTGATAGAGGAAGGTAAGAAAATTTTATTATAATAATTAAGATAATTGAGAGTAAATTGAGAGCCGAGAGACTTTTTGACGTGATTCGCGGTTCTACTAGGCATTGAGTACGAGCCTTAAAAGATCCATTACTGTGACGGAATAACTAAAACTAACTAATCAATTTATAAATACAGAAATGTACTGAGGTAATATTTACAAATATTTAGAAGCGACTCTTTTTAGGTTCATTTGTAGTAGTTGAAGACAAACATCCAATTAGAGGTACTTGGCATAGAGCATTTGTGAAAAGCATTGATTACACCAGGGATATTGTGCATGTGAACTTAATTGATTGGGGCGTTAGCATTGTTGTTAACACATCCCGTATTAAAATAATGCAGGAATCTCTCTCAAAAATGGTTGCACAGGTAAGCATCCACTGAAAAAGTTTTTTGACTCAGTTAAATAATAATAAAACATTTCAGGCGGTCCTCGTCCGTATGGCTGACGTTTTGCCATTCAATAAAGCCTCAGTATGGTCAGCTATGAGCACTCACTTTTTGCAAAACTATGTCAACTCACAGGAACTTCTCACGATGATGGTTGCATCAACACAACCAGATCTGGAAGTTGTTTTCTTTGAGACGAAAGGCAATGTGGAGTACTGTATGAATTCATTAATGGTTTATCATAATATGGCTGACTCTAGTGGAGCTTTGTAAGTCACTGTTCCGTTTCACCAATACAAATTCTCTATTTTTGGGGAATTTTTAAAAACAATAATAGGGTTATTCTTTCGTAGTGATTGATCTGAACCAAGTGAATGTGATTAAACTGAATGTGATTGTACTGAACTGAATATTTGGCGAAACCGAAAGATCATCTTTTTTGTGATTGTCTTTCACTTAACCTCGAAATCTTGTGAAAACAACCAAATCTGCTCTGAAAACTGGAAAATTATTTCTTCCATGATATTATTATCCATGTTTTAAACTTTTGCAATATATTGGTTTGATTCGAAATCATATTCCAATTATTATCTCTCAATATTCAATACTTTTAGAGGTTAACTGTTAACTGAACGAACTAACCGGTACCAAGAGGATGATCAGTAAGGGGGAAGGGGGGTAGGAATTTTAATCAGTTTGGTAGAAGTGACCGATGTCGAAAGAATACACACAATCGTGAATGAACTGACAATTTTCAGATTGTTCACTTAGTTCAGTACGAAAGAATAACCCTAATGATATCGATTGGGAAAAGATTCACCGTCTCCAATTACGACTTAGTTACTTTTGTATAGAAGTAACTATTTTGGAAAGTATTTAGTTGTTTTTCAAGCTAAAAGTAACTTTCACAGCTCTGACTTGTATAGTGTGCGGGAGGTAAAAATTATTATCTTATTACTCTTGTTAAATTATATTTTAGATCCAAAACAGTAAATTGGTCTGATCACCGGGCTAGCACACCTGATTTCTCTGAAGAAGATGGTTTAGTTGGTGCTCTATTAAATAAAATCAATAAAGATTCATCTGATTCTGACTCAGAAGATTCTGAAAAGCCAAACATGGAAGTACTGCGGCAGGTGGAGATTGTGAAATTTGTTGATCCCGATACAGTATTTGTGAAATTTAATTCGAACAAAGAAAAAGAAATGGAACTGCATAAAGGCTTACAAGTTTGCTACAGTGAGGAAAGGGAGCCAAAGGATTCTAATTGGGAGGTAATACTTCTCAGAAATATGTTGATCAATTTGTTTTAATTTGTATGGATTATTTGTTCAGATTGGTGAAATGTGTGTTGTGGCATATGACCAAAGATACACTCGTGGTAAAATCGTCACAACCGATATTGATGAGACAGTGGAAAAATGTCAAGTTTATTTACTTGATTTGGGTCAAGAAATTACAGTAACAGCCGATAACATCTACACGTGTCATGATATTTTTAAAAAGTAATCTTCGAAATTGTAAATTCGATTTTTATGTACGAAATTTGATTCTAATCGAATGCATGATGATTACAGGTATCGTCCGGTGGCTATTAGATGTCATCTGGCAAATCTAAGACCCGCAGGTGATACTGGTAAATGGGTTTCTACCGCGATAGAAGCTGTACAGAAAACATTCGAAAAATACCATCGTCTGTTTGTAGAAAAAAGTGATGAAGATAGCGAAGAGAAAAAGTTTTCATTCCCAGTAAATTTGTGGTAAGTAGTGATTTTTATAGTAAAAGCTCCAAATTAGTGACAACTTCATTTGCTTGTTACAGGTACCTGAAGGTGACCCCTGGTGGAGCTCTCGAGCCTAATAAGAAGAAATATGTGTCTGTGAACAATTTGCTGGTAAAATTGGGATTTGCATATAGGAAAGTCACTAAACTAAATACTCAGAAACTTACAATAACAGACCCAATCGATAGTGGTGAAAGTACTACAGCTTTGATTGATGAGGTACAAAAGGTCCCAGAAGAACAGGACGCGAAGGCAATTGTACAGAATTCTGATATCGAGCATGGTAAAATCAGCTCCTCTACCATTGATGAAATCACCGATTGGAACGATCTGATAGAAATAGATGAACAAAAAAAACCACAGGAATACGAAAAAAGTTCACTTGCGATGGATGATTGGTTGCCTTCCTTCCGTATTAAAGAAAGATCATTTAATGCGTGGATTACATGTGCTGAAACCGAAGGATATTTATATATACACCCTGATGACTTAGAGAAGTCATACAAGGAGTTGGAAGAGCGTTACAAGCAGTATTTCGATAATAACCCGCCACAAAATAATGCAGCCGTTTCATGGAAAGATGGCGATGTTTGTACTATAAGATTAAACGATTTATGGTAAGATTTCATTATTAGAATTACTTTCTGGTCCGCATATAGTCAACACACTTACAGTCCTGTTCACCACCATGGTATCTTCTACCCTTGTTGCTGCTGGACGGTTGCAGGCTACAAACATAGGTCTCCTTGATTACTGAGTTTGTGATTTTCTATCACAGGTATCGTGGAAAAGTTCTAAGCGTCATCGATCCAGACCAAATAGCTGTATTTATGATCGATTATGGCAGCGATCATGTTGTGCCACCCCAGGATCTCTTTAAAGAAATTTTGTATCCAGACATCCCTGCATTCGCAACCAAAGTACAGTTGAACGGTGTATTTCCCAAATCAGGGAAATGGTTGGCATCTGATTATGACACATTGATGAAGGAAGTATCAGAATACGGGAGGTATTACATAATATAATTTTTATTTTAAACAGAAAACTTCCACAGACTACTAAACTTTTATAATCACTGTCCTTTACAGAATCATTGTCCAAGGTCCTTTAAACGTTCAAGTTCCCCTAGTTGATGTAATTTTATCGGGTGATGTTGTGTTGAATCAAAAAATTTGCGATTTGTGTCCAAACTTAGTACGTAGTTCGATTTTACCAGCTGAACGTCGTGATGATGATGTTGTTGTTCTGGAGGAGATTGAAAATGAATCGCCCAACAACATAGAGTATGAGGTAGGTATTTGTAGGTAATTTTGAATCTATATGAAGGCAGTTGTGAGAATCAGGCTAAACAAGAGCATTGTGATTTTAAGATGTAGTTTCTTCTAGTATAGCAGAAGAATATTGCGACTTTCGTTCGCTATTTTCAAATTCTAAAGTAGAGTTGTAATGTATGTGCTGTTTCGTATATTTGTAAAACCCTTACAAATACACGACATGTCTTTGTTCGTAAGTGCTCAAATGCAATGTAAGCAAATATCACTTAAGAAACTGTCATTAGTTGTAAAAATCTTACAATTAAATAAACTTTGCATCAGAAAGTGCTTACTTAGGACTAAGAATATCGGATTTTGAAGCAAAATAAAGAGTTCCAAATATATGCTAGGAATAGCATGTCAGATTTAAGTAAAATCAAATAATGCTCATCAAATTTCACTTCTCTAATAATAAAAGAATATCCTATTTGATGCAGACATGGTACAAGCAATCCCTGACATTTAGGCGTTCTCATAGCCAAAATTGCTCTGAAGCTCTGCTAAACAGCAAAAAAACAAAAACCAATAATCTATAATTGAATTTAACGTTTAAAATGTTGTCCTAAAAGTGTCCGTAGATATTAATGGGGATATTAATATCGTGTCGTTTAAGTAGTAGTTTAGCCGAAGATTCCTAGATGGTGCCACTTTGCAGTTTGTTTTTACTTGTATGTTCCACTTTTTTAGAACTATCAATATGATGGATCATTGACTTATGTTGAATGTCCAATACCGGAAATGTTACGAAATGAGCGAGTCCTAATGAGTATTAAGACGATATTAGATTATAATAAAGTTGTTGTGAGAGCCACTAATGCCACCTTTACAGAGGATTTTGTTGAAATGTCATATGACATTAACCTAAAAGCAAGTGTAATGCCAGTACTCAAGAATTTCAAGGTTAGTTGACTGATATTCTTTGTTCACATAACTTGACTTTTTGTTTGTTTGAATAAGCTGTAAAAGAAAAGTAGTTTACTGTTAGAGTTAATAGTGATTATTGTTTTAGGTTGGTATGTCTTGCATTGCACGCTGGTCCGTGGACAAGGTATGGTACCGAGGTAGGATCCACGATCTTACTGACTCTAAAGATTGCGTTCAAGTTCTCTTTGTCGATTATGGTAATATAGATATGGTTATGTTGGACGACGTAAGAGAAACTAGAGAATCATGGATGAAAGTACCCGTTGACTCGTTAACTGCATTTTTGAATTTTGAGTTGGTTGACAAAAAAGATAAGAACACTGTCAAATCAGATATGCAAAAATACTGCGACAAAAACGAGTTTGTTACAGTTGTGTCCGAAAATCCATTAGTTGTTGATCTTTATAACAACACGGGTGATTTGTGTTATGAAGACTTAATTAATGATGGGATATTGAAATTTGGCGCAAACGTAGATTGAATTTTGCGTTATTATTTTGATTTTTTTTATTTAATTTTTTTCCATGTTCTAAATGGTAATTTATTTTGCATTTCACAAAAATTAATGATTTTCTACGTTCGAGTTAAGTTGTTTTTTATAATGGTAGCGTTTTTCGATTTAGTATTTAAGTTAAATATACAGAATAAATATATGGATATTTAAGCGAAAATAGGAATTTTCTATTAACAACCCATTTCAAAAAATGTATTCTAAATGTTGTTGCTTTGGAAGAAAAATAGAGAATTGCAATTTAGTTTGACCCACCCACCATCGTTAAATGACACACATATTTTAGACGACCCAGCAGCAGATTGAATCTATGCACACATGGCTAACTTCTAAATATATATAGGCAGTTTCAATCAGCTACAAAACTGCAACATTTTCTTCTAAGCAGTTTTTTTTATTAATAAACTATTATACAAATTTAAGAACAGAACAGATCAAGATTAACAAAAGGTAAACTGTAATTGTAAACTTAAATATATAATAAAATGTATACCCTAACAAAACAGCAGACTCATTTATATAAATAATAGAAAAAAGCTTCAAATATAACAATTATTTTGCTGACTAGCCACTTTCATCAATAAAAATAACACCTGGCTATAAAATGTAACTATAAGTATTTTTTAAGCATTTAAACGCTTCTTAATGATTCAATTTTAGAACACAAGTCTTCTTTAATAGTTGGATCAGGCACTAGTATCACTTTGACAGTATCACTGGATCCAAACAGTTTCCTTTTCTTGACATCTGCAACGGTAATGGCCACCCCTCTCGGAACCACTTTCGCAGGATGTTGAAGCTCTTGCCATGTGTAAGCCCAGTCAATCTGACAAAAAACAAAGTAATAATGCTGTCGACTTTAGTGGTAAAATGAAACTTACTTGCCATCCACCAAATACTTCATTGTGAGTTATATAAGCGATTCGTTGATCTGTGAGTAGTAGTATTTCCTTTTTCTGTATCACTTCATAATGATACACATAAATGTCGGTTTTAGCGAATTTGCCTTTTGATATATCCATCAACAATTTGTGACCTTCGGCCTCATACTTGTTGTAGGGTCTTACTAAGCCATCTGCTTGAAGGAATCTTGGTGGGCGTAACCTTAATGTGTCCTCACCGACCTCTGTAGCTCTGAAGTATAAATAAATTAATATATTGTACAAGAAATCTTTCGCGACATCTAATGCCTAACTGGTCGCGATGATTAAAGTATTTTTGTGTTAAAAAACCCTTCGATGTGGAAGTATTTTAACATACCTTTTAACAACGTCCAAAGATCCACTAGCAAAGTCTATAATTCCAGCAGCAGGTCGTGCTACTAAGCCTACTGCGCCTTTACCGAGACCTTTGAAGAATCCTTCAACTCCTTGCTCTTTTGCGCCACTGACCGGTTTAGTAAACACACCTGTTACTCCATCAAACACTCCCTAAAATAAAATATACATACAATAAAGAAATTAAAGCTGAAAAATACCGATTTACCATAACCAAACCCTTTCCACTTCGAGCAATACCCTCTTGTAGTGTAGCTGGTTTTTTATTCATTTGATCTCGTCGTTTCCTCTGAAAATCTTCATCGAAAGTTAACGCGGCAAAACCCTTACCCATAGCACCAGTTATACGACTGGCAGCTCCTAAAGCGCCTCCTACCGTATGGCCGAACAAACTCTTCACACCTGAAAAATTGTATTTTTGTAAAGTAAAAAAATTATAATCAAAGACACTGCAATACCTAATGCTAATCCTTCAGCAAATTCGCTAGGGCCCTGTATAGCACCTTGGAACGGTTCATAGAAAAGATCTTCAACACCTTTAGTGATGCCAATTACTAATCCATAAGGATTACCAATTACATCTAATCCTAATACTAACACATATAGTTGCTTAACTAGTTGACCAACGTAATGACTTGTCGCTTCGCTCACTAATTGCTTCTGAGTTAAAAATGTGTAATCGCGTTCGAAGAATGCTAACCTGAAAATAATTTTATTATTACGATAATCGGAACGTTTAAACCATTATCACTCACTTAAAAACAACATCTTGTAGATCTGTTAGAGTAACTCCAACGCTTTGCAACAGGACATTGATAAAATTAGGAGCTGACACATTTTGACCAGCCGATGATCCTGCTGCCATTGAAAAGCTGACGTGAATCTTTAATGGTGAGAAGTGCAAGAGATCGTAGAAGCTTTTCTGTTCTTGTGCTGATTTTCCTGATGCGTGGGAATAGAGAGCTTCATCCACCAATTGCATATCAATTAGGAACAGTCGTTTCTACAAAATGGTAAATTAAATACTGCAAAACCTCTATCGTGTTGGTCTTACATCTTCATCATCAGAACTACCTGACTGTTGCATCATGTCCATCATAGCATTGACAAATCCTAAATCTACTTTTACGTGAAATTCTTGAATTAGCAATTTGAAATATTTGTATTGCTTGATTTGACTGTTTGGTATCAACAACTGTACAATGCTAACTTCAACAAAGGGTTTAATACCTAAAAAATTAATGGATATTTTAATTTTTAAATATTAATAAGGATGAGGAAGGAATGGAAGGAAGTTGTAGATGTAATATGCAAAGCTATAAATAGACTTAAAACTTTAAATTCGTCTTAAGTGGTTAAGTTGTAATGATTACAATTTTAATTAACAACGTTGTATTTGCTGGGAGTACTAATCTTACCGCTGTCAGCCGCTACGCTCTTCGGAGGTGCCACGGGGGCCAAAACAACAGGAAATATACAATCAAACATCTGATTATCAATCTGTAAGCGATTAATCTTAAAATGCAACTGCGTCTGACTTGGGCTGGTCTTCATCTGCAACCACACCCCTGTTTGAAAAGTGCGCCGTAATTTTCGTTTATGTGGCTTGAACATTTGCATCAATTCGAAATCAACATCTATTCGGTTATCTACTAAAATACGGGGTGTCAGGTCAACACTACTGTCTTCGAAAGTCTGGCATTTTTGTAGGTAATGTTTGTAAGCGGCCTCTATTTGTGCGGAGTCTTTCGTATCTGCAATAATTTTAAATGAAGAAATTCCATCTGGAATTAGTAAAATATCAACTTACTCAAAGGTTTATATCGACTTTTGTCCATTTTACACACCTCCCAAATGATACCACTGCTAGCAATTCCAAGATACATAACCTCCTGTCGATGGGAGTTATTCACTAACGACAAACCCATGCCATTCAAAGATAACGTAATTTCTTGTTGAATAACTTCGAAAATGTTTAGAGGTGCCATAGCAATGCTATCATCTTCAGAGAATAGCAATACGCGTTGCATACCGTCTAGAAATGATGTCCAAGTAATGTGTGTCTCTTCGTCTGCCATATAGCCATTGCAATCATCTTTGCGTAGATCACTTTCAATTTCCTGCTTCTTACCGCCCTCCCACATTAGCAGCCGGGGACCAGCTGGATTCTCCCACGTGTATAACACGCACTGTTTCGGCATAAGAGATCTGAAATTTAATTTCATATCATTCCTATTCAAATCCAATAGCTTAATATGATTTACGAACCTTACTTGTACCGAATGTTTTTCCCAATATTTTAATGCCACCGAAGAATGATTTATGATGAGTGCTGGTGCGCATCCATAAACGTATGACCCTAAGTTTATATACACAGCACCTTCTGTTAATTGAATATCCACATTAACTCCTCCGTACTGAAAATAATTACGTTTACACAAAATATGATCCACTAAGGAACTTATTTAATAAAGGACTAACGGATAAACAACTTTATTACCTAAATAAATTAATAGGGTTATCGGAGTTATAGGGCACTATAATCCAAATCACGATCCTTTTAACCTACCTTATTGTTCAATCTCAAGAGGGTAGTATGACTTTCAGTATACAAAAATGCTGCGGAAATCTCTTCCGTTCCTGCAACTCTGATTTTCAACAACTTGTCTTCTAGTTCACTACGTGGCCACAATGCCGTGCAAGACTTTGGTCCTACAGTCACCCAGGGATCAGCTGGCCGATCACTTTCCTGACATTCAATAGCGTAAGGTGCTTCGTTTCTTATCAGATAATACGGTGTGAAGGTAACTTGTTTAGTAAGAGTGTTGTACGTTAATTGATTGTGCACACCAATCTGAAAAATAATTCATTTAACTATATAATTGTTTCGGAATTTTTATTCGATGTTTAAAAAATTTTGGAAATTTTTTGAATAGCGATTCTGTTAAATCTTATTTTTCTCAAGGTCCAGTTAAAATGTTTGTCCTAAGTACTAACCGTGTATATTTAGCAAAGACTCAGCTCGAGCTAACACAAACACCTCTTTATTGATTTGGTTATAAAATTACCTGATAATTCCTTGTTGCCTTGCAATTGATTACACCCGACGACCCAGCAACATCAATCGAAAATTTATCGGACCATTCCCCATTCTCCACACGGATTGACGCTTTTTTCTTTCCGAAAAAATTCTTCGGGTTGAACGAGAATAGTATCGGACCTTTGAAGTGAGGTGGATGATGTAAAATGTTGAGATTTTCATCCGAACTCTAAAACAGTCATTTTTATAGTAAATTATCAAATTTATTAAAATATAAATAACAATAGTGCCGAATCAACTGAAATAAAAAGTGAACCAAAATAAGACTAAAATATCCCCACATTCCCTGTCACCAGTAAAATATATTTTAGCCTTATTGTTAGTTGTTACATATCTTAAAAAATGTTTCTTGCTGTGCTATAATGAGATTCAGTCTACATAAGTAATAGTGCAAACTATTAGTAGTCATATAACACATAAATAGTATCATACAAGGTCTAAGTAAAAAATTATCTCTTCGCTGTTTACAATGTCTCTTTATTTTTTAATCAAACCTCGTAATCAACAGTAAAAAAGCAGCAGGAAAAACTATAGTAACAACATTAATTAACACAAAATTTTATGCTAAAATTAATAAAAAACTTGAGTGTCAAAAAGTTTCCTCGCAAGAAAACTCGAATAAATCTCTAGAAATATAAATGTACAAGATGTAGAAAAGCGGTTGTATCTAATTTGAGACCTGCGTTCATAAAGACTTTCTTTTCAATCTAGAAACCAGTTAAAGTACAAGAACAATTATTAGAAACCTATGAAATTGTAATCAAAAACTATCGAAGTTCTATTAAAATATATATTTTTGAAATAAAAGAAAATAAATCTGCAAAACTTAACTAACTCTGAATTAAGTGTGATTATGTCTATTAATAATCCAATATCCTTTAGGAAATTCTATAATTACTTAGTTGTGAAATTCACTAGAAATTTGGAAACTTTTGGACATCTATTATAAAACAGAAAGTAAGAAAAGCAGCAGTATAACAACAAAACAATAAAATAGTTTGCTATATTATTTTTCATTCCAAGAAAAATTTTACTACCTTTTGTGGACTACCTGCTGCATTGTTCTTATCAGTCTTTTTCGATTTCTGGAAAATTGTTAAAACATATCAGGCGGCACTTAATATACATTTTTTATTCGAATAAGTTTCTCTGCTTAATTTCTATTATTTAGCAACTATTACCACATTGCTTAAATAGCTTAAGTTTCATCAAAATTTTGTACGAAAAAATTTCCGAAACAGATAGGTTCGTTCGTTTTGGACAAAGAAATAGCAAACCTTCAGGGAAAAGCAGACGGCAATTTTACTCTGGTTCTGTCTCAGCATTTAAAATATGTTGCCTATTTCTTATTTATGTACAAAATCAGCGATAGCAAAGATTAATCTACACAATAGATAGTCAGCGTATATGGGAAAGAAAACAAAAATTGAAACTGTCTCGACACGAGCTACATCTATTAGAAAAACATGTAACCATGGAAATTATGGAAATTGTAGATGGTGTTATATGTATTGTGTTGAAATAAAATAATCATATGGGCAATGTTAGACAAGGACGAGTATACTTTCCCCTACGAGGTGGGAGTTTGTTTTTATATTATAGGTATCATATATGTACTACTGTGCAGCAGTGTTTTTTGTCGGTTAATATAAAATTATATGGTATACGTACACCTATCTACGCAAAGATTAATGTGTATGGACGAAAATAAAAGAAATTACTATAATAGTATAAATATACAGGGCTGGTTCATTAAATGTTTTAGACAATAATTTTAAATGACTAAAATAATATTATTTTAGTCATTTAATTTTAAATTTCGGATATAAGGATGCATCAAAAAGTTATATTTAAATTAACGAAATTTGGCGTTATAGATAGGACTTCCGCTTATTATCTGATTCAGTTTTAAGGATCAAACTCAAACAGCAGATTCAACTTGTTAACATTATGAAAAAATAAATCTCAGACTCATACAGGCGTGAAATGCTACCCTAACTTTTTTATGCACATTTTTTGCGTGTGTTTCAATTCGGAGATGTAAAATCTAACAAATTATATACGTAATAAATGTATCCTTCTGTGATATTGATAGAAAGTCATCGTTATCGCGTATTATCGATTTTAAGAAATGTTAATATTAAAAAGGCTGTGCTTTTTACAAGTTGCTGAAGTAAATAAGGTTTGAAATTTCCAGCATGACAATAATTATTTAAAAAAATACGGTTTCGAAATGCAGGATGTAAAAAATTAGAATTTTTAATCTGTTTTTAATGAAAATTTAAATCTATTGAGAAACATGGTTCAGGGTTTTTGTGAAATGTATTTTACTCCAAAGATTCTACTCATCGATTATAACCGAATTAATTTACTCAAAAATATCTATACTAGTAAAATAACACAATTATCACAATTAGGTTCAAATTCTGCAACGCCGAATTGAAAAAAAACTTACAGTCTCCCTAATATTGGTTTTTGTGCAATGATCATAAAACTTTAAAAAAATAACGATTTATGTAGATTGTATTGTTAACACGTTTCGTAAAAAGCTTTAAAAACCCACCAACAGGGTGTTAAAAGTATCACGACAATAACTTTTTTCATGTTTTAACAAGTACAATCGTCTGCTTCAGATTGATCCTTAAAAACTGAATAACAGTTTCTCTATATAAAAAAATAAAACTCGTAAATATCATCCCCAAACATTTAATTTGAATACAATTACATAACACCATATTTGAAAGTAAATAAAAAAAAACAGCATTACCTAGTTTAACAGATTTGCAAATTGCAAATCAAAGTATCTATGTATACAGGGTGTTGCATAAGTACTTGTACAAACTTTAAAGGGTGATTCTTTGACTAATTTTAAGATACAAATTTCATATGTACATTCAAAGTTCAAAAATAATATTATATTTAGGATTATATGCTTGTTCAATAGCATCGCAATTTGGTGCAATTCGGGATACAGGTGTATTGATGACACCAGAGCTGTCAAAAGAACTAATAAAAAATACGAAAAATAACAAAATACAAATATCATTCAAAAGACAACAATGCACATAATAGTCGGTACCAAGCCAAATAGGTAGTAGGTAAATATAGATTTATTTTGTTTCGAGCTTGGGCTTGGCACCGACTTATTGTAATCAAAACTACCCACCAAACGGATACATTTAATTTTACGCAGACATCTAGTGTGAGCAGGCAATATGCCCGGTGAGAGAAAGTTGATAGACGATGGCCGGACGAGAAGTAACAACTGATTATATCCTATTGCCAACACAAGTATTTTTTTTACTGGCACATTGGAAAAAAAAAATTAAAAAATGTTTCGTTTACGCAACGTTGGGGATTAATGGGTTAAGTACTAAGTGTCAGTTATCAGTTATAATTTTTTATTTTCCAAGAAAGCGAAACGAGATATTTAAAACGGCATTGCGCCGCCCTCATGTATACCTCCGGGGGCGGCATCGAAAATCGCTACACGTCACAAACTTGTAAATGCTTAGAACTACCCCTATGTCAAATTTCTATTTTCTATCTTTTTTGTTTGATACCCAAAGCCCTATTCCTACCGAACTTATTATTTACCCGAAGAAACATTAAAAAGAAGTAAAATTTAAGTACCTAAACCTATAAAGTGGAACTTATACCTGAATTTATAACCCATTTTCTGCATCGATCTTCTTCTTTAGGAAATCGAAAGAAATGTACCTCTCGATTGTTTCTGTAACTGTTGTTACAATTTCGAAAAGCACATTGGTTACGACTTAATTTCGAATTGTTTCTTTCCATTTTCACAAAACACAAAAATTATTTAGTCACTAACTAGGAAGTTTCTCAAATAAAAAAAAAACACAACACAAAATAATATAATTAGTCTAAAATTAGAAAAACACAAAATAAGTTAAAAAATATTCACAAAAAAAATAACTACGCAGCCAAAGATTAAATTTAATTTAATATATTAGGTAATTCTCTTCAAAACAAAATCAGTAGGTATGAAAACAACCATAATATGTATACCTAATATAATATAGGTAGCACTGATAATTTTTTTATTATAGGTATTATAAGATCTACAACAATCTTGTTACATCTTTGCCACATTGTCTACGTGAAATATTTAAAATATATGTAATAAATTGAAAAAGTATCTAGTCAATTCTTAAGTGGAGTTATAATTTTGACAAAGAATAATGTACATTAATACCTACTTGATTTCGGTATTGGTATAAAAGTCTAATATCCACGAAATAAATTTAATATACCTAATAATCATTAATCCATGCCATACAACATGTTTCAAGACTAGACCAGTCCCATAAACAGTGGCGAGCAATAATTAAATCAAAAGCTTTTAGCTTTTAGATATTTAGATTTTTTTATATACATCAACAAATTATTACAATGGAGCCAGAAGTATGTTTCTATCTAAAAGCTTTTCATTTAATGATTGTTCGCCACTGATCATGGGACTGGTCTAGTCTTGAAACATGTATGACATGGATTAAATATTATTATATTAAATTTAATTCATAGAGATAAGGCTTTTATTTCAATACTGTACTTGTAATAAATCACCCTGTGTGTTTCTTTTACCGACGAATCGGCAACAGCACGACACACACCACATTCGCTTGTTTTTTTTTCTACCCTCCCTACGTATCCCCTCCAGATTAATACAGAATTTCATCAATCTCTCTCTCTGACAATACAGCATTGTCGGTGCATAACTGTTGCAAATGATGTAAATAATTGTTATACGTTGCGTTTTGTTTCTGATATTAATAAACTACAAAACGGTTTCTGGCTGTGACAATACTGCTCTATGCTTTACACGCTAGTCTACGCCACGTAGTGGCTGGCATACTTAGAGATGTTCTCATTTTAATGCATTGGGCTGACTATCTATTGTGTAGATTAATCTTTGGCGATAGGTATGTATGGGAAGTTTCCATTATAAGACATAATTACGAGACTTCCAAGATGTACTTACTCTATATCCAATCATCAAGCCAGTTTTATTTAACATCCAGAACGGGCAATACAAACAAAATACGAATGTCCCATCCTTGTTTATTGTGTGCATACCAAGGTCAAGTGTCATCTTTGAGGCACTATCGTAACTATTGAACGTCCACACGGAAAATTCATCAGGTTCTTGACGTACCTCTTCACGGCATGACCACTCTTTCTCTAAATACTCAGGAAGCTACAAGGAAACATATACCACCATACAATTTTTTATTTTCTTTAAACCCACATCGAAAATATTCTTGGGTTATAATATTAGAAGTACGTAAGACTTTTTAAAAAAAAAAAAACATGAAAAAATAGTCCTAACAGTATAATTCTCATTACGTACCCGAATTACTAGTACCGATCTACCAGGATAAACGGTAGGTAACTCTATTGTATCACCAGCTTTAATCTCAAATTCGTCTGCTAATTCGTCAACACAACAAATTATGCTTAACGGTAAGAAATTCTTTAAAATCATCGGCGGTCTCAAATGAATATTATAACAAGAACTCGACATAGTATAACGAGCAGTATTCTCATAATACACTTGTTCCGTTTCACCAATCGCTTTAATAACGAATGGCTTTTTACCTAAAAATATAATGGGATTAACATCAAGATTAACAACATCCTTAAACATACCTTTAATATCGGATCGTACAGGACATTGCAAAACCTTCATATCATTTAAACACATCTTTAAATCCTTCCATATATAAGGACTACTAGTTACCGCGTAACCCTCAACACCAAAGAAGAGTTCATTGGTTGGAGTATAAACAGCTTTCAAAGGAATATTTAATACACCTCCTGGGTCTACACTACCGATCAGCTCCAATTCGTTACCTTTCGGGGTCATATAGTAGACTTCTATTGGTATATTGAAGTGATTATAAACCTACAGAGAACAATCTTTTGTATTCATTGATCTGGGTAAGGAGATATTTTATACCTGTAGATTACTTCTTAACGTCAATAACATAACTCCATCTTCAACTTTCACATCTGAAATTATACCCCAAACATCGTTTGTCTCACCGCGATAGTTCAGGGGGAAGTACCGTTTATCAGCTCTTACCAAAGGCAATTCCAATTCAGTGTTCTTCTTATTAATTTGGACGATCAAAAAAATGTCCCGATCCAATGATGTATTATTTAAATTTTTCCGCAATTTCGTTGATTTGGTTTCGATAAAGATCGGTTTCAATTGCAATGGGACTGATGAGCATGCCGCGTTAATGTCAGCTATGTTGCCACCTAATCCTAAAGTGAAAGAGCTGTTTTCAAGAAGGAGAGTGATTTCTTCTCCCATATCGTTCATAACCTAAAAGTTAGTTGAGCTTAGTTCAATTCCAACATGGGCATTTCGTTTACCGCTGGAGGCACGAAACAGTAAATTGTGTATGTGTGAAAAATTCTTAGGAAATCGTACCCTGTATGATGCTTGTATTTCCATAGCACTTTGTCGGACTCTGGCCTGTTTAACATCCATTGCATTAGAAAATGCTTTACCTAAATTATCCAATACTTCGAGAAACGTCTTTGTTACGGTTAATTCTAATGTTTTGCATGATGTGAGATCGATACTCATAACAGCCGTTTGTGGTTTCAATTCTATATCGATATCGGACGATGAAGGACTTCGTAACTGAGGCACGTCTTCTTCGTTCATTGATAGTTCAATTTTTAGCTCCCAGGGTTTCACTATAGTCCTGTAGAAATAATCATTATCAATTGTACCATACTACTACTTCCGCAATTGTTTTTATACTGATGAGGAGAGATTAAGCCCTCGAAACATGTCCGAATTATAAATGATGTTATTATATACTGTTGCCCTAAAACAATCGACTACTTGTTCTAAACAATTTACCTAAATTCATTGGTTTCCTCTGTTGGTTCAATTAATGGTTCCCATAGAGCCAAACAACTATTATAATAGCCCATTTGTACAGTAAGTACAGCATCTGCACTCATTTGTGAAGACCAATTCTTCACGCTACCAGTCAAAGTGGTTTCAAACATCAACATCGGAAGGGTTTTGTTTCCTACACCCGCTTCAATTGTAATTATTACAGATTTCATAGATACTATGCACAGCTCTTGCAGAGATGGCTTTACTAGAGATTTTACGGTCTAAAATTCACACTTTGATGACTTTAGTTTCTGAAAATATGAAAATCGTTCTTACCTCTTCTGTAGCCTCCACTGCATTCTCAGGTTTCAAAAACCAGTAATCATTATTACTCAATTCTTTTGGCTCCCACATGTGTTCATAATTGAATATCTCTTCAGTATCTTCATTATCTTCTGCGCTACTAGGTGACAAAGAAGCTGATACACGACTTAACAATTCAATAGTGTTTGGAGAAACACTCAATAAGACATTGCCTACTATAAGCTCCAAATGTAGGCCTTTATTTTCCGGAGTAGAACCTAAAAATTTTGCATACATGGTTATAAAAATGTTCGAGCAAAGTAAATCATTTCACCTACCGGCTAAACTAATTGTCACTGGGTGCAAAATATTATATCTCGTCTCCGCCCTTAAATCGGGATTATAATTGCACTTGTACAACTGTAAATCCCTAATAACTCCATTAATAACCTGCCGATCTCCATGCATACGAAACTTCAACACAATTTCACTATTCAAAATCATTGCGCTGGTATTAATATTATCCATATGTTCAACAAGGATAATATCAGGTTGTTCGATCTTTAAATTAACAGTCATCTGCGACTGTTGTTTAGGCTGTTCAGCTACCGCAGTAGATGTTTTAGATTTGGATTTATTTTGTTGTGTTTGTGGTTGAGTTTTGCTACCATTAGAACCATCATCGACACTGAAAAACTCTGAGATCTTCAGCAGATATTCCACGGAAAGTATTAACATGAAACTGTACACTCGAACATCAGCAAACATGTCATTATCTTTTTGTTGAAACGTCACATCAATCATACTACGCGTCGATGCCGATATACTTTCATTAGATGCACTACTTTTACTACCAGTTATTGAATCTTTTCTCTCTATCGCAGTGCGTTGTATTAACCGATTTAGTTTGTCTTCGCGACCTTTACGCATGTCGTCTAAAAGACAGTTGACTAGAAGAATGTTAGTAACTAACGATTGATCAGTAAGGATGCGACCTTTTAATGAGAGGCCTTCAAGTGAGAATCGTGCTAAATGTGTGTCCGATAAAGAAGCGTCAGCGGTGGAACCAGATAGAATCTAAAACAATACAAAGTAGAAAAATCGTAGGTGAAATATCGCTGAACATACATTTTTGCTTCCACCAGTGAACAAATTTATAATGAACTTCTCCATGGTGAATGTGAATTTCAAAAACACATGGACTTTAGTTTCAGCCTTGTCAGCAGGCTGTGTTTCAATTACAACTTCATTTGTAGTAACTGCTGCAGTTACAGCTTCTTTGGATTTACTTGCTTTAGGATCTGTATGCGATGGAGTCTAAAAAAAACAATAAAAATTGTATAATATCCTAACAACAACCACATCATTACAAAGCAACAACGACACCTCTAAAATGTCTCTTGAAATATTCTTTAGTAAATAGTAACCGTAGAAGTAAACTTACATTGAACACCAAAAAATGGCGAAAATGGATCGCAAAGGGTTTTAAAATTTTGCTTTTGTTTTTATTATGAAGAAAATATTATTATCCCAATGTAGGTGTTACGTAAATACTTCAGTATCTCACCTGGCCTTCCGATAAGTTGCCACTTAAGATGTCCATTACCATTTTATAATCTATCTGACTTAACATCAAAGTGATATCCTTGATTTTTCCACTAACAGCTATATCCGGTATAGCGGTGTACCACGATGTTGAAAGATTTCGTTTCACATCAATATCTAAACTAAGCGGTTTCAATAATTCACTCTCCTCTAGAATGCCATAGTCTTTACCAAGTTTAGCTCTGCAAAAAAAAACTTACCATAACATTAATCTAAAAAAAAAGTTATTATTACCTTGATAATTTCATATCGGTTAGTCGAATAGTCATTTCGTCAACAACTGCAGAATTATTTTCCTTATTTTTCACATCTAACGTTAGAAAGCTGTTTGAAATCGATAGAACACCCAAACTTAAAAATAACACATCGTAACTGTTCGAATTTATAGGCACAATAATGTCAGGTGCTCTTAAATTAACCGTTAGCGATAATTTAGTAGCTTTTTCATAAACATTTACAACGTTTTCTTTAGCTTTTTGAGCTGCAACTTCGGAAGCATCAATTATAGCTTGTTGCGCAGCTTGGAACTGATTGATAAAGCCCTGGCAAAAACATAAAATGTGTAACAATAAAAAATAAATTTATATTGAGTGTTTCGTATAATACAAACCAGCAAATTGTTAATGAACCAGTTGAGAAATACGATTCGCGCCCCACCGATTTTCACAGAAACTACCATATCGGCCATCTCGGATTCTTGTTCTAAATTATTTATAATAATTTGGGCGACTAAAGCATTCTCTTCCATGCATGCAAATATCTGTAAAATACAATCTTTCTTTTTTATGTTCTTGAACCATTTTTTTTTCTTTGGGTTTTAGAATAACTGCTAAAACAGATGGAGGTGTGTTCTCAGCAACTTACCAAGTTGTGACTAGTCTCTTCATTCATATCCATAATAGCAAATTCTTCCAATGTAGCATTAATTTGTGTGTAAGTAGTCTTCACCATAATATCAGCATTGGCATGCCTAATAGCCATTGAAGCAATTTCACTTTTATCCGTTGCAATCAATAACGAAACCTCTTGCACATTGGCTATTAGCTTAAACTTAATTGTTTCAACCAAAACAGGCACGCTACGCACTTTTTTCGGTACTGCAGTCATACTACGCTGTTTCTCGGATAAGGCCTCACTGATTGTCGATAGAGTACGCTTCACTCTGACTGGTTTCGCTGCCGCAGTTGTTAATTCAGTAATGTTTTCTTGAACAGCATTAGCGAAACTCATTAGCGATAACAGCCCTTCTTGATGTAGTGTAATTCGCAGTTTGCAAAAGTCTAATGACAGCTTTGTTTCGCAGGATTTGTGCAATGAGTGAAGATCTGGTGACTTTGTGTCTACCTAAAATTAATTATTATATTTCCGAATTATTGTATATTTATTATTCTTGATAAAACTACTCACTTGTGTATATCTGACTTTAAACAAATATTCCTCTTTATTTTCTGCCGGTGGAGTCGAAATAATTTCAATAACGTTAGAATTACGGATTTGTGTTAAGCTAATCCGATTTAGAAGTATTTCGACATCCATGTCAAATGTTTTTTGCGTTAACGATGCTTCTAATGAAGATATCTTAAACGTTGCTAGTTCAGATAATGTGGATCCCAATGATTCCTGTTGATTTACCGTTATACGCAGCTCTGGAACACAATAGAAAATATTTTAAAATATTTTTAACATCTTATAGAAAGTAAAAATTAACACAATTATTGCCTGCGTTATGAAAAAAAAAGCGCTGATTCCACCATCAACTAGTTTCACTCTGACAACTCCAGTCTTACGATCGAGACCCGCAATGGAATAGTTTAAGGAAAGGTTAGTTATTTTATTTTAAGTGTTTATAATCCTGAATATTAAAAGAACCATTAGTTTTTTTGGCAGCCATTGTCTTTTCACAAAATAATCTTGAAAAAACATTCTATTGAAAATTGGATTAATGTTTTAAGTATTATCCATAGATTGAAAAAGTCGGTTGTGTCGCCCCAAAACTTTCCCGACAAGATATAATATAATCAAAAATATATGACCTGCGTAACGAAACAGAATTTTAATAATTAGTATAATTGTATTATTTTCAGAATTTCCAATAAACTAACTACTAAAGTATTTTCAGAAGTGGGATACCAGAACCTTCCGCATGCAAAGCGCACGCTCTATCAATGACGCCAAAAACCCTTTATCAAATTTTAGTTAGTAGGTATTTTACCTGACATAAGAAAAGACGCCTCTAAGTTTATAAGTTGCATAGTCCTATCAGCATCCCTAGGCAATGCTTGCACCATACTCGTCGTAGTTTTCGTTGTTTCTTGTAAAGATTTCAATATCATACTGGTAGAAGAACCTCCAAATTTATTCCGCTAAAAAATTAATTATATTACAAAAATTAATAGCCACGTAAAATTTATTATGTTTAGCTTCATTATTCTCTGGATTACTTTGGTTCAGAGTTGTACAGGAAATATTCAAAACTATTCTGAGGCTTTTCACAAAAAATCAAACTCCTTATAAAAATTACCAAAAAAACTCTTGACCGCCACATTTTATTCGGTAGTGATATATTTTCTAAATATCTATCAGTTGCGTAACAAAAAATCCACACGAGTGAAGAGTCCAAAAATATATAATGCATCAAACCTTTACTCGTAAGATCTGAAAAACCCTCCAATAGTAAAGTGAAAACTACATTTTAAGTACTTACGGTTAACGACGTAGCCGAGTCATCTTCGCTCGCATCAGAGCTAGGAAACGGTATGCTCGTCAGTAGGGTTATCAAAAGCATTAATCTAGCATCAGAGATTGCGATATCCAAAGATGGCAATTGACTTCTGAGTTTATTTAGTGGCATACGAGGATCATCCGTAATTAAACATTTCGAGTAAGTAGCATTTAGTGTTAAAGGATTTAAAATGTGCATATCGGACGGAACGGCGTTTTCTAAGGCTTCTCGCCAGTTTTCTTCACTTTGTGCCATCACAATTTGGAGATTTGTTAGCTCCAAAATAAACCTTGGCAAAGAAATCACAACAATTATTTATGACAACAAAATAAGAGCAACAGCTTATAGATCTATCGAAATTTAAAAAAAAACTACGCACAAACTAACCTGTCATAGCTGTAATTTACCATTTCGTCGAACATCTCTTCCTGGGTCCTGCCCTGTGCATACATTTTCCTTACATCCGCGGCAGACGCGCGATGTCCATGGGAATACATTTTGAGCCGACCTAAATTCAAAACTAAGACATTCTGTTCATCAGCGTACCGACCTCCGTACGGTATAATAATGTACGGGGCAGCTAAATCAATATTGACATCTAAACGGGACTGTTTTTCTATGGTATACTGCAGACCTGTTGCGGTCATTGCTTTAACATTCGTAAGTTGGTCGCCAGCTGCACTTGAAATTCTGTTAAATAAAAATATGTAATATAGTGATATTATGCAATATTATACTGATACTTACTGATCCAAGGTAGTGTCTGCGGGAACTTTAAATATATCTACAATTTTATTAATGGTTTGTGCATCGTAAATAATTTGCAATGGTCTAGATGACACACGAATACGTTGATCACATATTTTGTCCAATGGATTCGTCTCGAACAACACATCTAACAAACCAGTTTTACCTTTAACGATATCTTGTTGATCAGGCTGAATTAACGTTGGAAGATATACTTGATCGACATCAGTCTGTTTCAGACCAGTAGTCAGGAGACCATTGATGGTAACTGCCACCCTATATAAATGAAATTATAAATCTGAAAACAATTATTTTCATCCACGATAAATGCTGCTTTAACAAAAAGGTAGCATAGTTGCAAAATAATTTGCAGCTTTCTTGTAATGCAAATCGTTTCTCTTAATCTATACGATTGATAGCACATACAGATCAATCTAGTATCAAAAGAAACAAACATTAAAACTTACTTGCTTCATTTCATTATGTTTCCCACTAAAAGCAAAACACTTACTTCAATGCAGAAGCAGCTGCTCTAGTCTGCACTTTAACGTTAACACCATCTAGTTTTGAGGATAGTACTGTGATAATATCATTGGAATCATCATCGTCTCTTAATACAACTTCTAATGATTTCAACTGGAATGACAACGAATTGTCAACGAATTTCTCCGGGTATTGAGCTGGTACTGCATTTTCGTGATAGTCTATAGCTTTATATAACTGAGCCTTTTCTTCCTGTGTCATTTCTTTCTCAAACTGGGATACTAAAAGAAGTCAAATAATCACAATTTTTAACAATCACCATTTGTCTATGGTCGGTTTTGCTATCCACTGACACACAGCCCCAGATTTGCGGACTATAGCAGTTCTCTGGGCACTACAGTGTGGAAAAACGGCCATACTATTGGTTAAAATAGGATTGAAGTGAAGTTTAACGAATTATAAAATTACAATTAAAGTTTTTTCCATGAGTAGACTGTGTAACATTATTTTGTAAATCTAACACAAGTAGAAGGATATTACTTACATATAGCAGTAGATTTTTTCATCTTTTCAATATTTTCTGCAGATTCTTTTCTACCAAACCAACCGCCGAACCATCCAGTATCGCGGTCACTACGTAGTTGCTCTAAACGGTCTGTTTCTAATTCGATACGTTGGCGAATAATTACAATACTAGTCAGATCCAAATATTTTTCACACTCTTCTATTCGCTTAAGTTCTGGCCCTTTTGCCTACAATATTAATGAACAATAATTGTACTTTGTAGGTGATAAAGATAAATCAGAGACCTGTTTGACAAAACGATCACCACATTGAGGCTGTCGCAATACAGGTTTCGTATTCTAACACAACAGTGCTTGGGGTATGCAGAGAGGCATTTCGAAAGAAAAATTGGTACAGCTGCACTTTTTAATGTTTTTGTTATGTATTTTCAATGCAAAAACGTAAGTTTTGAACCCCCAGTAGGGGTTACTCTTATATACGCGTATCTGACTGGAATTAATAATAAAATTATATTCTCACCATTTTTTGTATTTGTTTTTTATATAATTCTCCATATTCTTTGCCCATAGCTCGGTGTGCAAGCATATGTTGCCACTGCCAATCCCTTTTCCGACGATTAACGTCTTCCAACGCACATTTATAGGCGAATTTCCACCATATTTTATAATGGCCTCTAGAACATAAATAATATCAAATTTTTAAACAAATACACTGTTACCAAACTGAAATAAATTTTGTTTGATTTCATCAAAAACAAAATCTTATGTTGCGTACCTATAAGATGAAACGTTGGGTCGATACTTTCGATAGGGCAGCCCTCTAGACATCCTATCCATTGAATCAGCTAATGCAATAACATCCTTGTACTGTGCCTTGGTAATACCAACGAATAGTACACCCATATCTAGAGTTAAACGATTTACAGGTATTGAAAATGGTAGATCATCATCTTCCGGTTTTGGATTCATTATCAGGCGAGCTGATGCGTTTATTGGTCCCAAAACTAACAAACAAAATAATATATAAATTAATTGTCCCAACATTAAGCAAAAAAATAAATTAGGTTTTTTAAGGCACTTACTGTATTTGTAACCTTGCGGTGTGTGTTTTTTTGAAGCAATGTCCTTCTGCATACTGCGCAACATATCTTCAGTTTTCTTGGGTTTATACAGGACTGTATCACAGTTCCAATAAACTGCGAGACCATCCAAAGCCACTATCTATAAGATACAAAAAAATACATATATATATAAGCCTTAACCTATATGATGGTTAGGGCAAAAAATATGCAATGCTCATAGGTGAGTAGGAAGTTAATTATGTAATTTAATAAGTTAAAAATACCTTATATATTTTTGAAACATCATCCGAAATTGTCTTTTGCCAATTAATATCAGTACTCTCTACCAATAAATTACTCAGAGTAATGCCAAGGGCAAACGGTGCATTCTTATTGGTTACACTATCCTCATAACGAATATGAATATTCTTGATTTCCAGTTGAATATTTTTAATAATTTGTTGTGTAATTTTCTGTACAAACGTTGCATCCGCTTTGGGTTTATCTTTTTCTTTCTCGGCTTTTTTAGCATCTTCAACTTTTTGTATAGCTTTGCGTTTAGCTTCTAAGAGATTTTTATCTTCTTTTTGTGGATCATACTTTATTTCTTGATTGGGATTAGCGAGAAGATATATATCCTCGAGGGTAACTACAGTTGGTGAGGTGTATATGCTTTTCCATGGTATTTTTAATACTAAGTTGCCTGGAATTTTAAAATTAAATGTAGGTACCATTAGATAGAAGTAAGTACTTAACAACAATACCGATTTTGCCATAAACAGTTTGAATAGGAAGATCTAAATCGTCTAAGGCAGTAGGTTTGAGTACCAAGTTCTTCAGCTGTACGTCACCTAAGATAAATACGCGAATTATATTTAAACATTTGATATACCTAGTAGGATTAAGCTTACCGCCCCATACTCCGATATTTAGTTGGTTACTATCTAAATTCTCAACAAAGTCGCCAAGAAATTGATTTAAAATTTGCGATACAGCACTTTCAAACACCATTTTCAACCAGCAGTAAGATTACTTCTGGCAATAAAATATTTTATAATTTAGTAAATTTACATGTTTTAAAAATAAATTTAAATCAAAATGAGATTATTACATGTTATTTTGTAATAACTATTTGTAAGCGATGACATCAACACACAAGGTTATTATTATTTGTTTGGAATTCTTGTATTAGGGTTTAACACCAATAACACTCATTAAGTAGGTTCAAAAACGATTGACCGTTAAACCTTTATGCGAATGCGAATAATAAAAGGGTGCATTCAGTAAATATTTCAACTTTTTTTTTATGAGAAATTAAAACACATAAATTTGTTGATATTTGAATTGACAATCTTAACTCTTCTCTTAACCTTGTCTTGTAAGTGCTTTAGCAGCTGGCAGCTGAACCTGTGGCTGAACTGTGCGGTGCACGGATCAGATCAGATAGAATAGAATCAGAGAACATGTTCTCTGATAGAACAGTGTATTGTCCCTGAATATTTAATTGTTACCTACTGAAGTTAGCGACAGCTATAATTTGTCTGTAAACACATTTATACCTATTTTAAAATAATACATTTCTTTTGGAAATAAAATATAAATTGTAAATTTAAAGAAAACGAGAAATATAATAATATAACCATACCACAAATAAAATAAAATCACCGAACAGTTATATGTTCGGTGGACACAATGGTACAAAGGTCGACTTTATTTCTAATCCATAACCTCTATAATATTAGTATATTTTATTTCATATCTATTATTATATTCAATATATAGTTTTAAATATGAAACATTTGTATGTGAAAAAATCAAATTTAAAATTGATATATCCATTTTTCAAATTTAATAATGTTCAATTTAATACCCGAATAAAAGGTGCTAGATATTATTCGCATAAGGGAGCTATATCAATAGGTGAAATATTAAAGGATATAAAAGAACCTAAAACTCCCGAATATGTGCCGAGGAAATACTGTAAGTTTTAAAATTATATTTTAATATTTATAATGGGGATTAGGTATTTAATTGGAGTAAAAATTTTAATATTTCTGTACTGTATTAGTAAATATTTTGAAATTCGAGGTATTTCTTCTTCGTTTATTGTAGTTTATAGTTTAAAATAAGGATCACACGATATCGTTATTTTTACATCGATGATTTATGTCCGATACATCGAAAAAATCACTATATACCTTACAAAATACGAACCTCTCAAGCATATCTGGCAACGCTGAATAAGTTCCTCAGAGTATAAGAAATAGAAGTTGAAAAATCGAGAGTAGCGAGGCACGGCCTACAGAATTAGCACAGCGCTGCCTCTCTTCTCTCCCTAAATTTACGACTACAAGTTTAAAATTTCTGGTAACTGTAAATTGTCAAAATTTAGTCTAAATACTAAAGATAATAATAATTTTCAAATATGGTAGGTAATTCAACGAATTACAAAGTACCACTAAGATTACATTTTCAATTTTAAAATCAACACCGAAAACTAATCTCACCTCAAGAACGTAAAAAAAAATGTTTTACCAATAAGTATTTTTGTAGATAGGAATAATTTACCCAATAGTTCGTTACACAACTTGAAATGGATGTTACAAAAAGACCTCTTAGGGCAAGATATGTTTTTAATTGGTCCTCCCGGACCCAATCGTAGAAACTTAGCTATGCAGTATTTAGAGCTAACAAATAGGGAACATGAATATGTTGCACTAAGTAGGGACACAACAGAGTCTGATTTGAAGCAACGCAGAGAAATTTCCAGTGGAACTGCAAAGTATTTTAATCAGGTAGGAACAATTACTTTAATTTTGTCAATGTTATCAGCTATAACTTTATATATTTATTTTTTCAATTTTAGAGTGCGGTTAGAGCTGCTATGGAAGGTCGTATTTTAATACTTGAAGGTATTGAAAAAGCAGAACGTAACGTGTTGCCAGTATTAAATAATTTATTAGAAAATAGGGAAATGCAGTTGGAAGATGGCAGTTTATTAGTGCCTTCAGAGAGATATGATAAATTAATTGAAGTATGTCTTGTAGCTAGAATAAAAATAATTTTATATCTAATAAAAATTAATATTCTATAGAAATTTGGGCCACAAGAACTGGAAAAATGGAAGTTAGTACGCGTTAATGAAGATTTTAGAGTTATCGCTTTAGGTCTTCCTGTACCAAGGTTATTATCATATTTTTTTAATATAAAACATTAACATTTCTCATTGACATAAACGTGAAGATGCTCTCCATTTTAGATATCGAGGAAATCCTCTAGATCCACCATTAAGATCTCGATTTCAATCTAGAGATGTCACACCGAACACTTATCACGTAAGTATAGGTCATCGATGTATTAACTTTAGTTAATATATCTGTGGTATATGTACAAATTACAATTTTTTAGGTACTGGTAAATTAGATTATAATAAATATATAAATAATGTTACTTTTGTCGTAGCAAAGAACTCGTTTACACATTAATTACTTTTCTAAAGATTTCTCAACCATCTTTAGTAAAAGTATCATTATAAATACAAACGTTCCACAATGTTTGATGATGTCACAGTAAAAACTGTGGAAATCTGAAACACGCAAACGAATAATTTATTCAAACCGTGCAAATTCCTTTAATATAATGCCTTGATGCAAAGGTACAACTTTTGTGTACCTATAGAATTAAAACTTTTAAATTAGATACAAAAACTTTATAGTCACATTAATCTTGCGCAATAAATATGGGTTAAAGATATGATTTCCTCAATAAAAGAAAAATAAAAACACTGGTTCCGAGAATATTTAGGGGTATTGAAAATGAAATTGACACCTATATGTTTAACCCATTATATCAATGATTTATCGTTCATTGAAGGAGAAATACTACTTAATTTAATTACAATACAGGGACGGATTTAAGGTAATGTGTGCAAACAATTTCAATTCAGTTTTTTACTAAACTAGAGCATTACAAATTGAATAAAATACATTCTTCATCATCTTTATTCATAATATGAAAATAATAATAATAATAATAAGTTTATTTGCAGTTCAAAAATAAAATACAAATTCTTCATATAGACTTAAATTTAAAAATAAAACGAACTACAAAAAGGGTTAGATGGCAGTAGACACTGATATAATAATCTAACCCCAAAAAAAAAAAATAATAAACTTGAAATCCTAAGAAAAAATAATACTCCAATGCACACATAATTCAACACAATTTATAATAATAACAAATTGCCGACTGAGTGGATAGACGAATTTTTATAATATCAATTAATTACTCCTTAATATATAAGGAACTAAAATTCAACATTAATTATAAAAGACATAACATTATAAATACATCCACCACCCCTTCCCCTGCAATCATTTCCTATTATTGAAAAATAATACATAAAATAACGATCATCAACATTTTTCCTTATAGTAGGGAATAATTTTTCGGGCCGGAAAAGTGTTTCCCGTACCGTTATTTTTGTCTTTGCCAAGTACCAACTTAAAAAGAATGTCAATATTTTGTAATGATTTTGTTGTAGGTTCGAGTATTTGGAACAAAACACTTGTATATTTCATAGAACTAACTTTAATAATAATACTATTCTAATTTTTAAAAATGAACATGAATACATGGTTAAAACATAACGTGGCGTCTATAGTTATCTTTTTCTAATGTCAATCCTTTCGCACATACCGGCGTTTCTGAAAGCGCTGTTGCCAAAGCAATATATATAAGATTAATCACAACAGCTCCTCCCTTAGTGAAAACTATAAGTCCAATTTAATCGGGGGTTTTCGAACTCTTGTAGATCGCCTTACAAATGTTTCTGCTGCAGGATCTACATTTGTTTTATTGTTTACCGGTAGTTCACTACTTTCACTTGAATCACTTATCACTTTATTATCACTACTTAACCTAGGTACATTTTTATTAATTTCTACAGGTTCAGCAGTTTCAGAATGTGTATTTTGCGAGTTATCAATATTCGGAACTTGAATATTGGAACTAGTATCTATGGGTGTGTTAATATCAATTTCTTTTAACTGATTAATATGGCGTTTCCAGTATCTACTGTCATCTAATTTAACTGTGTAATGAAGTTTCCCTAACTTTTCTACAATATGACCAAACATCCACTTGTCATTGTGAATATAGTCACGCGCAGCTACTCTGTCGCCGACGTGTAAATCCCTACATTTTATTTTTGTATTTATATATTCTGAATTTTTATTTTTAGAAGAATCTATAGGTTTAATTAAGTCAATCCTGGATCTAATTTCCCTACCGAACATTAAGACTGATGGAGACTGTTTAGTAATGCTATGTGGCATTTTTCTGTATTGTAATAGTAATTTACAAAGCTCCCTTTCTCTATCAACGGAAGTTGGATTCATAGCTCTTAGAGATTGTTTTAAAGTTTGCACATATCTTTCGGCTAAACCGTTTGTAGCGGGATGATATGGTGCTGTTAAAATATGTTTAACACCATTTTGATTTAGAAAAGATTTGAATTCGTACGAAATAAATTGTCTTCCATTATCGCTTACAAGAGATGTTGGTATGCCAAATCGTGAGAAAATTTGTCTGCAAAGTTTTATTGTAGTCGAAGTTGTCATATCTTTAGTAACATAAATTTCAGGCCAACGCGAGTATGCGTCCACTAAAATAAAATAAAAACAACCGTAAAACGGCCCTGCATAGTCTACATGCACGCGTTCAAATGGTTTATCAACACTCTCCCATGCATGAATTGGTACTAGCCTCGGGTTATTCATGATTTTATTGCAAGAAGTACAACTTTTAGTAATTTGTTCTAAGTCCCTATCTATAGTGTTCCACCAACAATAGCTTCTAGCTAATCCTTTCATCTTCGATATGCCAAAATGCGCAGTGTGTAACTCTGCTAAAATTTGTGATTGTAAAGTAGCAGGAATAACTACTCTTATGCCACGAAAAATACATCCTTGTTGTATTGAAAATTCTAACTGATCGATGTTGAACCGTAAATGACTTGGAACTATTTTTCCGGTATTTAGACCCTCTAATAAAAATTTTAATTGTGGATCTTTGGATGTTTCTAAACTTAATTGTGAAACTGTCACGGGTAAAGTTTCAATCTGACTTATTTCGAATAAATCTGGTTCATCACATGTAGCAAAAGTTTCAGATTTTAATGGTAGTCGCGAGAGAAAATCCGCATTACCATGCAAATCCGTACCCTTGTACTTAATATCATAATTGAAAGCTTGTAAAAATATAGCGTAATGTTGCATTCTAGTTGCTGATAATATCGGCAAACTTTTCTTCGGATTAAAAATTTGTATTAGCGGTTTGTGATCTGTATAAAGTGTAAAACGTCTTGCGTATAAAAATTGGTAAAACTTTTTTATTCCAAAAATGATACTATATGCTTCCTTATCTATTTGAGGGTATTTTTGTTGCGTAGCTGATAAAGTTTGAGATGCAAATTGAATAGGTCTTTCCTGTCCATCAGGACATAAATGCGAAATCACTGCTCCCACCCCGTAAGGTGATGCATCAGTAGCTAGTATAATTGGTAAAGTAGGATCGAAATGTATGAGAAAATTTGAAGAAATAATTTTCTTTTTAACTAAATCAAAAGATTTTTGACATTCCAAATTCCAAATAAATTTTCTATCTTTATGTAGAAGTAAGTTTAAAGGATATAATAATGTACTTAAATTCGGAAAAAATCGCCCGTAATAATTAACTAGCCCCAAAAATGATCTTAATTGAGTTTTATCAGTAGGTTGTGGTGCACTTTGTATAGCTTCCACCTTATTTTTCATTTTATGTATACCGTGTTTATCTATCAAGTAACCACAATATTCAATTTTGTCAGACATAAATTCACATTTTTCAGAGTTCACTTTGATGTTATATTTTTGTAATCGAGAAAATACTTCTTCTAATCTTTGTAAATGAATATCGTCCGTATTACCTGTGACCTTAATATCGTCAAGAAATACAGTTACTCCCGGTATACCCTGTAGTATATTTTCCATTTCGCGTTGCCAAATAGCTGGAGCGGATGCTACCCCGTACATTAATCTATTGCACTGATATAAGCCTTTATGCGTATTCAAGGTTAACAAGTGCCTATTCTCCTGACGTATTTCTAATTGTAAGTAAGCTTGCTTTAAATCAAGTTTACTAAACTTTTGTCCGCCTGCCATACTTGAAAAGAGTTCATCAATAGTAGGTAATGGATGTTCGTCCACTAAAAGATTTGAGTTTAGCGTGACTTTAAAATCGCCACAGATTCTAATCTTTTTGCCCTTTACAACCGGTACAATCGGGGTTGCCCAGTCTGAATGATCGACTTTAGTTAGAATGTTTTGACTAACTAGGTTTTCTAATTCTTCTTCTACTTTAGATAAAAGAGAAAATGGTACTGTACGTGCTTTCATAAAAATAGGTTTTGTATTCGGTTTTAAATGTAATGAAGCTTGTATTCCGTCAATTTTGCCTATTCCATTGGAAAATAACGAACTATATTTATCCTTTAACAATTTTAATCTGTCAGAAACAATTACATTATGTATTTGACCATCCCAAAGATTTAGTTTTATTTGACGAATCCATTCGCGCCCTAGCAATGGCATTCTGTCAACTGAGACAATGTAAAGGTTCAAAATATAGGTTGAATTTCTATACTGCACATCACAGGGAAAATACCCTACCACATCTAGCTTAGTTTTACAGTAAGTAATTAATTTCAAATCAGTATTAACGATGGTAGATTCTGGAAAGCTATCAAGAAATTGTTTCTTACCCATGATACTAACCGAAGCTCCACTGTCTACTTCGAATTCAACATTTGCTCCATTTACCTGGATTGTAGTCAGAAATTTTTCACGAAACTCTGCATGTTCCGCCTCCAAAGCTACAATTTCTTCCACTTGCTCAACCTGCTCTACAGATTTTATATTATTTTGCCTTGTTTTTGTACACACTTTTTGTAAATGACCTTTTATATTACAATTTTTACAAATGACATGCTTTCTATTACAATTATTTGCATAATGATCCTTACTACCACACCTGTAACATTGATTACTAAGTTTTACATTTGAATTTGTACTTGTATTGGTATTTTTATTAGGAAATTTGTTTATTGTAGGATTAACATTATGTTTCTTATTTTTATAATTAACAAAATTAACGTTACCTTTGTTATTATGTAATAAATTAACATCTTTTGTAGAAATTTCCATACTTACAGCTATCTCTAAAGCCCTTTCTAATGTTAGGTCTTTTGTTTCTAATAGTCTATGTAAACTTTTATCACTGCGTAAACCAAATACGAATTGATTCCTTAAAGCTGTTTTAAGATAATTACCAAAGTTGCAGTTAATTGCCAACTTCTGTAATGCTGTCAAGTATTCTTGTACGCTTTCGCCTTCTTGCTGCCTTCTTTTATTAAATCTAAAATTCTCAGCAATTTCTAGCGGTGCTGGATTGTAATATTGTTGCATTAAATCTGTTAGGAATGCAAACGTTTTCTCCCACGGATCTTCGGGTGCTAACTTATCGCTTATTGTATCAAATGCTTCAGATCCCATATAATGAAGTAGGTATCCAACTTTCTTCTCTTCTGGTACATTGAAAATTTTAAAAGCGCCTTCTAACCTTTTTACCCATCTATTCCATTGTGATTTTGTATTATCAAATTGTTCTATTGTGAAAATATTATTTTCCGCCATTGTAGATTGTACTTGTATTTGTACACTTGTAAATACTATTATAATCCTATCGTCGTCGCCAATTTGTTGTAGGTTCGAGTATTTGGAACAAAACACTTGTATATTTCATAGAACTAACTTTAATAATAATACTATTCTAATTTTTAAAAATGAACATGAATACATGGTTAAAACATAACGTGGCGTCTATAGTTATCTTTTTCTAATGTCAATCCTTTCGCACATACCGGCGTTTCTGAAAGCGCTGTTGCCAAAGCAATATATATAAGATTAATCACAACAGATTTGAAAACAAATTCTTTTTATATTAGGCTCCTATACATTTGGTATTTTCCTGTACAAAATCACATGTCGTTCAATGACTCTTTGTTAAAGCAATCGAAAATAACTGCTGATATCTATCGTAATTGACATGAAACAAATAATATGTAGGTACATGATGTCTATAATAAATCGAGAATAGTAGAGCAAATTGAAAAAGGGCTTCTAGTTTGCTGTTTCTTATAGGCATAGGGTTTAGGGAAAAAGCAATTTACACAGAAAGCAAACTGTTCTGTCCAACACCCATCCAATTATTGTCTTATAACATGCAATTTTTCCCAAGTAGTTGGATTAAAATGTTTTTATTGCAGGATGACATGAAATTAATTTAAAGTTTTCGGAGTGCAAATTTGTTATAATCGACAATTAGGAATGTTCCCTCAAAAATAATTTTTTTACAACTTTCGATAATCGAATTATCTCAGCAATGGTGTCCACTTCTTCAGCCCTGTAACACACTATCCCCCAAAAAGCTATCTACTGTTTTATTTCAGCCATATAATATAGAAATACATTATTTTACAACATGTCATAAGTTTCTAACACAATCGATTAGAAGTTTGAGTATTTCAATTGCTTTTACATAAAAAATTCGTTCGTCTTAACGAAATTTAACCAAAATTGATATACGTAAATACTATTTGATATGGCGAGCAACTGATTAGATTTTGGCACTCATATGGCGGAGTTAAGGGGTATAAAAAAGGGTCAAAACTTGACAAAAAATGATATTTACTAAACTAAATGGAAAAATGACGTGGTTTTCTTTTCGTCAATAGATTTTGGCCTAGAAAAGACTGCGATGTACAATTATGTGCGAATATGGTTTGTCAAAGGGACGAAAATCCGAATATATATGTAGATATACAGGGTTATTCACGCCATACGAGACGGAATATTGTGGCTAAACTATTTAATTTCCTAAAAGTTTTATTCATGGGTTCGATAAAAATGATTTATGGCTACATTTTAAAAATATTGTCCCAAATATAAGAAATGAACCATAGTTGTGTTTTTTTAAATGGAATGCCCTGTATATGAATGTATTTTTAGATTGCCCGTTTAAAATAAACCTATCTTTCATTAAAGTACATCTCACCTAAACCTGACAGTTTTTTAAATATTTTTTTTTTTTTTATTTTTTATGGCTTTGACGCTTGGTCATTTAGCCAGCAGCTTATTTTATAGACCTATATAATGAATTTTTCTTAAAATAAATGTATTATGCAATATAAAACTATATTCAGGTAAGTGTTTATTTCCTGTTTATCGTACCTACTTACTTACTAGATATATATATTATATATTTATTTAAATATTTGAATTTTTATAAAAATATAGACATAAGTTGAATGAAAAAAATCACACCTATTCGTTTGTTCTTTCTTCTGGGCTGATAAATATCAAAATTTTGAATATACAGATACAGTTAAATCACTCTCAAAAAATGTGACATTAATTTACAATATAAAATTTAGCTCAAAAGATATCTAATATAATACTAATATACATAGGCTGTCCATACGGGCTTAAAAAGGGTCAAATTATTAAAAATAAATTGGTATGTGTTAGAATAGAATAAAATAAACTTTATTTACCATAGTTACAATGATACAACATCAGTTTCGTCAATAAAATAATATGTAGAACAATAAGTACGTACATAACAGAGAACATAAGTATATACAAAATGTATTTATACAGTCAGATATGAGAACAAACTAACAACAACAAACCAAATATTAAAAAAAAAGAAAGAAAACAGATAAGAAGGACAACTGAATTAATAAAGAATGCAAAACTTAATCTGATTTTTCCATCTTACAAGTAAACGAAATGGTTAAAAATATGGTTTGCTGTAGAAACCTTTGAGCGTAGTGTTCCATAGTCAAAAAAACTTATCCTTTCCATTTGAAAAAAAAGAGTTGGGGCGGCTGGAGAGTTAAGGGGTACGGTACAAAATAATACTCACCCAAAACCTTCCTACAGGTTTGTTTGTTTTCGGAAGAAATAAAACGGAAAAAACATGTGAATATTCCTGTATATTTACATCAACATAGAAAATTATTAATTACTTGACATCTTACTGCTTAACATGCTGCTATTACATTCCGTATTTTTATTAGGTAAATTTGGCATAAATATATGTAATTGTCTCTTGGCAGTATCGATTCTTTCATACTTAAGTTCTTTAACCATGTCTTCAAACTGTTTATAATTTTCTTCAATTTCAGAAGAAACTACCGGACAGTATTTAGCTGCATCAATTGCTGAAGCATCATCTGAAATAATACTGTTTTGATCCACCGTTATTTTTTCCACTTTTGCACTTTTTTTACATTTGGTCGATTTTTTGTAGGACTGAGTACGTGGCAGTTTTTGCTTATAATTACCATTAACACAAATTTGCCCGTTCTGCGTAGCCAAATCTAACCAGATCATTACACGTTCACTCAAACCGTTATCAAAATCAAATGAACTGCGGTTCTCGCAATGATAAGAATTATTCAGTTCAAAAGTATTTGATTTTATTTGATTTTTATTACGTCGGTTATTATTAAATGTTATTTCTTTATTAAAATTTTTAATCACAAGAGTGTTATTAGTTGTATCAGGTTTCGACCAAATACGAGATGTGTTATTTTGAAAATCATTATTGTTTAACACTGTATTTGACAATGTTTTGTTACTGTTAATTTTATTTGCAGTAGATGCACAACGTACTTGTACTGCAGATATTTTCAAAGCATCTGATTTGTTATTATCACTGTTCTCACTGATTTTATTATAACAAATATAGTTGCTATTTTGACTGTTACAACTTCTAGCTGTCAATATTCTTTTGTTATTACTGCTTGATACGCGTGTTTCTTTTGTTTTATCAAATATAACATGATGTTGACCATCTTTCCATACAGTTTTCACATATAGCGGTCGTCCACTAGATTCCCAATGTGACACAACCATAGTTGGCCGTGGCTGTGGTACATTTAATGTGGTGACATAGCGCACGCGATCGTTGTTTATTTGTTGTTTATTGTTGCGCGACAGACGGCATGGCACGAGTGATTTGTGGGAGCGATGTGTGTATGTGGTTTATTCGGCGGAAATCCCAGTGGAGAGAAAATGTGGAATATTCGAAGAAAGAGGAAATCTTGGAACGGGGTGGCACTAGGGTTGCAAGTTTTCGTCACAGTGGTTGTAAAGTTAAGCAGATTTTTATTTGGCATATTTTAGGACAGTTTTACCAAATGGCTATCCATTTCATTTCCTCTAGGATTTATAAAATCTTTAATATGTCTCAAATTTATATGGAAGGGACCTTTAGAGCATTGTGAAAATAAAATCTTATCTATTATTGAAATCTTTGTTTTATGATCTTTAGGAATGGCTACAAGAATTCCAACGCGAAAATATACCACAAGACAAAATGGAAAAGCTTCTTTCATGTGCATTAGCAATTTCAGAAAGCAAATCACTTCAATTGCCAGATTTTCCAACTGATAATCTAACCGTAATATCAAAGATTTTGGTAAGCATCTCCAAATTAGAAATAGTAAGAATTAAATCGCTGTTTATAATATTTTTAGGAACAGAATCCAAAAACTGATGTATACAATCTCTTCTATCGTCTCTACCCATACAAATCATTTCTATCGGATAACATAGATAATTTAGAGAAATTAGTAACTAACTTCATAGACATTCCCAAAGAGCGAACCACCGATAATACTGCATCAAAACTATCGCTGAATTCGCCCCACTACGTTGAAACAACATATCAAAATACAGTATTAAACAGTATGTTGGAAACTGTAAAATTTGCTGATTTCTGCTTGATGGGCTCCAGTGGTTCTGGTAAAAGTATGTTGATAAATCAGTTGGCTGAAATAGTGGGCAACAAAGTCGAGAATATTGTTCTTTACCAAGACATGACATCACGTGACTTGATACAACAACGGAGTACTTTGGATAATGGGGATACTGTTTGGAATTTTTCCCCATTGGTTCAAGCTGCCTTGGATGGGAAAATTGCTGTACTTGATGGTATACACAGAGTGCATCCCAGTACTATTTCGGTACTGCACAGGTAAGTGGTTTGACTCTCTGCTTGAAGTGGTACATAAGAATTGTTTCCTCCTCAGATTAGTCCACGACAGAGAACTCCAATTGCATGACGGTAGACGATTGCTGCGAAGTGATAGATACAAATTTTTAATGGACAATTACAAACTAAGTGAAAGTCAATTAACTGCCAGCGGTATATTAAAGATTCATCCAGATTTCAGGCTTATTGCTCTGGGAGAACCACCGAATGTTCAATCGAAAAACGGGAATTGGTTAACGCCGGAAATGCTTAGTTTGTTTTTGTTTCACGAGCTCAGAATGCTGAGTAAACATGAGGAAATGCATATCATAACAACTAAGGTATTACAATATTTGAAGGATCCTTATAGTCTCAAAAAAAAAGTATCTATTTGTTTTAGTTTGGACCTATGAATCCCTATCTTCATAAAATAGTGGATTTAGCTCACATATTACGCAACAGCCAAGATGCTTCTTTAAGGAATCTTTCAGGCCACTTGTCAACGCGTCAATTACTGCGCATTGCAGCTCGATCTAAAATGTTTAAAATCGATAATTGGTATCAACTTCTACAAGAAACCTTCATGTTGAAGTTTCTACCGCAATTAACGCGTAACACTTTAGAGAAAACTATCGAAACAATTGGTATACCAATAATGGACGTAAATGAAAACCATACCAAAATAAAATGCAATGTATCCAACGGAGTTCTCACAATTGGTAATACGTCAGCTGAAGTTTTTAGCAGTGGAAATCAAACAAAAGTACCGGATATATTGTTCTATGATGTCCCACAACATTTGAGGCTTATGGAGAATCTGCTTCAAGATTTCCAGTTAGGATATCATTTACTATTGGTTGGTAACCAAGGAGTTGGGAAGAATAAGATTGTTGATCGATTTTTACAGCTGCTTAATCGACCTAGGTAACTCATTATAATAATGTTATATAAATAAACTTTTCGATGCCAATTTTGTACTACGATTTCTCTTTCTCGACAAAATAGGCCTCAGTTTCAGCGATTACTATCTTTTGGATTCTGGTGTGTAATAGTGAAGCCATGTTTCATCCATTATCACATATCGACGATAGAATTCCATTTTATTGCAGTTTAACAGCGCCAAATACTCCTCTGAAGCATCAATTCGTTTTTGTTTTTGGTCTACTGTGAGCTCACGCGGTACCCACTTTCCACAGACCTTTCGCATACCCAAATGTTCGTGTAAAATGGTAAAAACACTACCATCTGATATCTTTACAATGTCAGCTAGCTCGTGCACCTTCAATTTGCGATCGTTCATAACCAATTTGTGATTTTTTTTGACGTGAGTGTATTTATATCGCTTCCAGGTCATTAATGCTTGTCTACTGTCTGTGTAGATTCTGATTGTTTTGTTCTGGAGTATATTCCACAACCTGCATGATGGACTCATGGGAATTAGTTTGTATTGCATAGTGTTTGTTGAAAACAAACTGAGGAAATATGTTAGCCGTCCCAGAACGGACAGGCTGGGGCACAGACGACATCTGATCTTGTTACGTGAGTTTGCATACCAATCATTTTGATTTGTCGTCAGAGCCTTCTCCTTTAAATACAGGTCAAAGCGCTATAGACATAGCAATACTTTCATGGTTCTAGTTGGGGTTATTTTCATTGCTCCAGTTATGGATAGGCAGGCCCTTCTTTGTATTGATGTCTTCTGTTGGCTCTATCTATTTGCCGCTAAGCAGAATCATGAGATCGTTCGCGTAAGACATTAACAATTAGTGTTAAGGCGATGCATGAAGCTGCCAATAACGCCATTCCATACACAACAAATTACCTCCCTGAGCGACCGTGTCTCTAACTGCGGTATCTTCCATCTTTATATGCATCCGTCAATATTTAAAAACGAAGACCGTTCTCATATTAAATAATTTTATATGAATTATACTTGTATATAATTCTTCTTGCAGAGAGTATATTCAATTACATCGTGATACAACTGTTCAAACATTGACAACACAACCAACTATTAAAGATGGACTATTAGTCCACGAAGATTCACCATTAGTCAACGCGATTAAACACGGGCATGTCCTCGTGGTAGATGAAGCCGATAAAGCACCAACGCATGTTACATGTATTTTGAAAAGTTTGGTAAATAGGTAATTGGGTTTGTCAAATTACTCTTAAATGAATGGGTTTGTTCTACTTTAGGTTGAATCAAGTCAAATGATCCTAAGCGACGGTAGAAGAATTGTGCCACACAACTTGATGGAATCTAGCAACAATTTTATTCCAGTCCATCCAGATTTTCGCATGATTGTATTAGCAAATCGTCCAGGTTTTCCATTTTTAGGTAACGATTTCTTTGGTGCGCTTGGAGATTTGTTTAGTGCACACGCAGTTGAAAATCCAACGAAATCATCGGAAATTGAAATGCTAAAACAATACGGTCCGAATGTGCCAGTAAAAACTATTATAAAACTGGTAGATATGTTTAGTGACCTACGTGGAATGGCTGATCAAGGACTTGTGAACTATCCATATTCAACTAGAGAAGTTGTAAATATTGTGAAACACTTGGAGAAATTCCCATCGACAGATCTGGAAGATGTTGTTTTTAATGTGTTTGATTTTGACAAGTATAGTCCGGAAGTTTTGGATACATTAGGTGACGTGTTTGTGAAACATGGATTTTCTACCAAGAAAATATTGACGCGAGAATATTTGGCCGCGAAAAGGGCAAGAGAAAATGTACAAGTAACTGTTAAAAGGCACAGTGGGTAAGAAATATAGTATCCAGGGTGTCCCACACGCCTGGGGATCCAGTATTCTCCTCTTCACTTTATAGTTTTTAACTACTAATTTTCAAATCGTGGGCACCCTGTGTGATGTTGCCAAATATTGCAGGTTAGATACTAGCGCTCCAAAGCATGGCAAGGAGGATCCCAAGAATGAACCACATGTGGGTGGTAACACGTGGGCAGGAGGCTCTGGCGGAAGAGATACAGCAGGTCTTGGAGGAAAAGGAGGGCCATATCGATTAGATAAAGGTCATAAAGTGCATCAGGTAAATCAAGTATGTTTGTATCAGTAAAACAGATTTTCACTAAAGCCAATATTAGTTGTCAGATGAGGAAAAGAACGCAGTTCCAGAACACATACAGAAGGCAGCACGAGAGATGGGCAAAAAGGCGTTGAAAGAGAAATTAGAAGAAATCGGAATGAGTCCATATGATCATAATGTTTATTCGCAATTTTTGGATTCAGTATCTAGGCAAGTGCAGTCTTTGAGAGTTGTTCTGGGAAATTTACAAGCGAAAAATAAGGAGAGACATTGGATGCGGCATCAGACTTCTGGTGAATTAGATGATGTCAAATTAATTGACGGTATGTTTAGGCGAATTTATTGTTGTTTAGTTGTTGCTATTATTATTGCTGGGCACGATAAAACGCAGGATAACAGGTCAGAAGTGATCGCAAACATCCATTAATGGATAGCAGGGGAAGAAGATTAAATACAAAGAGGCTGATTTTTTCTTCGTTAAGCATGTCATACATATACCTAATGGTGTTTGGTGTACCAATTCTTTTGTGAATTTTCTATAATTTTCAGTCAATCTATTTAAATATAACAAGGTAGTTGCTTAATCCCATGATAACCACTGCAGTTACTAGAAATGTACCTTTAGTAGTTCTCAAGACTGTTGAATAGGGCACTCAAACAAATTACTCTGTATATTTCTAGGCCTCTTAGGAGAAAAAACAATATTTCGCAAACGATCTGAACAAGAACCGGAACTGGGTACTCCACAAATAAAGCCGAAGCTTTTCAGAGTCGTTGTAGACGTTTCTGGAAGTATGTACAGGTATAAGTTTCAACTCCTTTAGTTCTATTCGTTTAATCTGATTTTTCTATTTTAGATTTAATAGTTATGATGGCAGATTAGATAGAGAATTGGAGGCGGTTGTTTTAGTCATGGAGTCATTCCAAGGGTTTGAGGATAAAATCAAATATGATGTCATTGGACATTCTGGCGATGCCTACAATTTAACATTTGTGTCTCGAGATTGTCCCCCAAAAAACAACAAAGAACGTCTTGACGTGCTTCGGGTAAGTCACATATTAATAAGCTAAGTCATTAGTGGGTAAGATTTGATGCAAATTCCCCTCTTCTTCAAGAAGCACTTCGAAGGTGTGGAATACGTACAAATATTTTCCCAGTTACATTAACCATTTTTGATATAAATCGATTTATAACTGTTGATATCCTGTATAATTTTCTAAAACCTTTCTATCTACATTTAAAATAATATATATAGGGTCTCTGGTCTCCAGTCAAAGATTATATACTACGTATATTTGATATTTCCCTGTATATACATTGTAAAAACTTTACGACATCTTCAATCAATGTATAATTAATAGTTAATACCGCACTTTTTTAAAACTAATAAGTTACCCTGTATAATTATTTAAATTTTATCTTTACATAATAATGTATCATAGCACACTATTTTGGGTTGTATTTGTACTGTTATAAAACAATTTTATGTATATCCTCGGTAGTATAGTGGTAAGTATCCCCGCCTGTCACGCGGGAGACCGGGGTTCGATTCCCCGCCGGGGAGGATTTTTTTTTATTTTTTTTTAGTTATAATCTTAAAAATATTTTCTAATTTATTTATTAATCGTTTACTACCCATAATTCTATTAATTATGTTTGAAACAATTAATTTATTGTGATACTTGTCATTTTCTTCCAACTTTAAAATCAATAATGAAAAATAAAAATCCAAAGCAAATTATAACTCCACTTAAGAATGGAGTACTTTTTCAACTAAATAAGTTTGATTTTAGTAGAATTTCCATAGAAGTAATTAGGTACTTTTTACTAAAACCATAAAACTTAACCTTTAAGGCCATGCATGCGCATTCGCAATATTGTTGGTCGGGGGATCACACACTAGAGTCTACAGAATGGGCTGTAGAGACTCTAGCAAAAGAAGATTGTGATGAAGCCATTTTGGTTGTTTTGTCGGATGCCAATTTACAGAGATATGGTATTCCTGCATCGAAGCTGGCTCAAGCGCTAACGTCAAAATCACATATTTCTACTTATGCTATTTTTATTGGCAGCCTGGGCGATCAAGCAGAAAGGTAGGCATGAAGGTTATACCATAGAATAAGAAAGCTAGCTTTCTTATTCTATGGTTATACTTAAGTATTAGTTATTATTGATACGAAATTGAATTTTGTATAGTTACATCGATTTGGATTTGTATAAATTGCAGTAAAATTAATTTATATGTTTGTAGATTAACTCAACAACTTCCAGCAGGCAGAGCATTTATATGCAACGATACTAGTGAACTACCCCAGATTTTAAAGCAGATATTCTCATCTTCTATTAATGTAACTTGAAGTTTTATAATATTATAGTTGGTAGCAAATTTGTATAAACAAAAAAACTGTGATTTGATTGAACTGTTATTTATAATGTAAAGCAAACTTCCACTTTACACAACATTAGCTATTTAATATACTATTTACAAATATTTCTACATATTAGGACTGTGTAGATAATTATTTACATTGTTTCATTTGGGATCGTGTGGTAATTTGAATCCGACCATATGAGCTGTCTGAGATACCGTGCGTTCCCCTTTACCATGAAACTCATTGTGAATTTCTTGTGAAAGTCGCGAACTTTTTAAATAACACAGATAACTTTTAGCCATCAATTCCATCTCTTCTCGAGCCCTGCATAGCTGTTCATCTGTTGTTTTATACTTTTTAAACTGCGAAAATATGTACTGATATGCTAAGTTATTTTTCAACGATGATTTTGCCGGTAATGCATAACGAAGTTCCGTGATTATTTGTCTTAGGAGACTTAAATTTGCAATCATTTTCCTATTTGCATTAATTAGCAATTCACCAAATGTTTTTATTACTAAAATATTAATACTTTTATAATAAACAAAGTAACCTAAAAATATTAAGTTAAGATGAACAGGAATAGAGATGTGCAATATCCAATATCCTTACACATTATTTATACAAATATCAGGTTATCTTTGCTTCTAGTTAAAGCATAGAATAAGAAAGCTAAGCTTTCTTATTCTATGGTTAAAGCCTGTAAATTATGCAAATGTGAATCTAGCAATAGGGGCAATCATAGAGGCCAAATACTATAAGGAAGCTTCACACTGATATTAGAATACCACTTGTAGTTATTCGAACAACCATAAATAACGTCTAGAGTATGTAGAGATGTTATTGGTATATTGGAAATCAAAAAATTTAAACTTATTAGATTAATAAAACGCCGTCTGCTCCGCAAAATAATTAGTTTGGTAGAGAGAAATAATTATTTTATGGAGCAGACGTCGTTTTATTAATCTAAATAACCATCGCTCCTTTCCGAGATGGATTACTTCATTAAAAAAATGTAAACAATTATTGAATACAAAGTTAGTTTAGTAGTATATCTGGATTTTGATAGGTACATAATCAAAATTTGTATTTCTTAGTTCATTTTTACATATAATTGTGAAATAAATTTTTATTTTTATGAATTTAAAACGCAAAATTCATTTTGGTGCAAATTAGCCATTCGACGGTGAGCCGTGGGATACGAAAATTGAAAAAGTATCGATTCCGATGTAGTTATTCTGAATAACGAACATTTAGGAAGAAACTATCGAAAAAAACTGAAGAAATAATTAAGAAATGGCGGTGGCAGTATAATAATTAATTATTTTGGATACCGATACTGCTACGAAATTACCAATACCAACTTGGATTCGTTCTAAAAATCGATACCAAAAATATTCGATACTGCAGGAAAAGTATCATTGAAAAATCGGAATTTCTAGGCGTTTGACAGATAAAGAAATTCTTTTAATTTGGACGGAGATACTGGCATCAGATGTAGCTAAATTCACAACAGTCATTTGTTTTTGTCATTTCTTGTCCAAGTATTTAATTTTAAACCAGGCAAATTTTTTTCGCCTATAAATTTTAGTTCATTCTCTTAATTATTATACGCGTGCGCAATTGCTTTGAACAATTTTGCATAATTTTCCAGTAGTAGAAAATATTTGAACGTATCAATTTTTTTTGCAGTGTCTAATGTTAGTTGTATTATAAACATTTATCTATGGTTAGTTGCTAGTGCGAAATTATTGTTACACGTTGTCTCGTAGAAAGAAAACATCACTGAAAAATTTTTAGTTGCCATTTATTCTAATTTGTGATATACCTGTTACGTAAGTCATAATCAAATAAAAGCAATGATGAATTTTAAGTTCCTACCGAAATTCGGTGGACCATTAAGTCCATTAAGACTCGAATTAGGTAATTTACTAAAGGCAGCAGCACCTAATGCTGCTAATAACATCCAAAACCGCTCATATGCGGATCACGTTATTCCTGACCGTCTAAAAGATATGCCGGACAATGCTAATCCGAGATTCTTTGATATGGTTGAGTATTTCTTTCACAAAGCTTGTGTATTGGTAGAAGATAAATTAGTTGAAGATTTAGCGAAAGTCAAAGGGTCCCGATTAAATTTAGATCAGAGAAAAGCGAAAGTTAAGGGAATTTTAACGCATATGGAACATTGCGGTTATATTATAGAAGTTGCATTTCCTATTAAACGAGACAACGGCGAATATGAGATTGTTAAGGGATATCGGGCACAACACAGTACCCACCGATTGCCATGTAAAGGAGGTAAGTTATAGTTAGTTAATTAAGTTGGTAAGTATCTCATTATATTGGAGAGTTTAGCTAAATTTAACACGTACATATTCATATTATTAATTATATCTTGGATTTTATATTTTTGATTTCCGGATTTGCTGTAAAAAACAATTAGGTACCTATATATGCAGGCTAAGACTGTTTCAGGTTAGAAAGGAATGCTACAATTGATTTGAGGTAGTAATAGTAAACTAAACTGCATTTTTTCGATAAAAAATTGAACCTATTCAGCCTGAATGGGGGGTCGTGTACTTGAAATTCAATAATCTATTCACTTGAAATAAACCAATTGATATAGGTAAACATATGTTTATTGGAAACACTTGATGTTTTGAATTATGTGTTAACTACTATATGCAAATAAATTCTTGATTGTATTGAGTATACTAAGTACTAATCCGATACTAATAATAAAATAAAAATCCATGCAGATTTTTGATTAGGTACCTACTTTAATTCCTATAGCAATATATTTTTATTGTTATATGGCGTTCAATAAATTTGTTAATATTTTATAATGGGAAATAATATAAAATTTCTGAGGTTTAATTCAGTAATAAATTTTTAAATTGAACTGTTTTTAGGTATTTACTAAACGATTCAAATGATCATATTGGTTTGGCTATTATCTAAATTTCGCGGAAGTCGGCCTCAATTTGAACTACCCTGTAACTATGAAAATATACACATTCAAAATTCTGAGAATTTGAATTAATGTGTCCAATGTCATGTAATAATATCAATTAATTAATTAATTATTTTAGTTGAACATAGACACAAATAATACCTACATAATGCACATTTTTTATTAATAAGGAAAAAGCTATACGACTGTTTTAGCATCGAGTGAAATAAAGTACCTACCTAATTACCTAGTTTATTCTAATTTCAATTAATGAAGCAAAGCAATGCTCTGAAAGTATTCAGGTTGGTAAGACTATTAATAAAAACAAAACAAAGAACAGGAAATTTGATATGAAAAATTGTTTACAGAACTTATTATCAGATGATTTTATAAATACATATAATTATTCGATAGGAAATCAATAATAATTTATGACAGTCGTCTTAAAAAATTAGTAAGCATTTCAATAACAATTTACAAATTTAGGTATACGTATGACACACATGACACTCTCAAACAACTTGTGAAAATTAGAATTTATATGATAGAATGACTTTATTTATTTTAAATAATAAATATTTGTAAGATTTAACGAATCATATAAATTGCTTTTATTAAACAAATCATAAAATGAAGTACAATAATTGAGTGTATCTCAACGCATATTACTTATTGTGTTGTAGAAAATATGTATTATGTATCCAGTTATGTTAATCATAATATCGCGTATTATAATTAGAACAAACGCAAGGCACTACTGTAGATCAAATAATTTTAGAATATCCAGGTGTTTTTTTTATGCTTCTAACAATTATAAAAATAAATCAGTATGCAAACAAGTTTAGAAAAATTATATTTAATTGGATTTTATCTTTTAATATCTACTGAAATCGACTATTCAACTTTTATCTTGTATTTTAACTTTGTAACGAAAATAATGATATTTTTGACTTTACTATTTGTCTCATAATTAACACTATTCTCTAGGTCACCTCTATATATACAAATCCGGATATAAAACCCGAAAGATCCTCACATTCCTTTTATTGATTGCCGGTTCTCAATTAAGACACGTCATCAGACCCATCTACAAATGAATGTCATTGTATTATTAATTAAATGAATTAATTAAACTAGTTTCACAAATGAAATGAACTGAAATGAATGTTAAGTGATAAATATTGTGGACTTGCATATATTTTTTATATGTATAATGTTTTCCATATATAGAAACTCAGCTTGACTCTTATTATGTCTGTTATTTTATTTGAAATGTATGATAATTGTATTTGTTTTGATTTTCATTCATATTCTTAAACATTAATTTCCTATTAGCTTATTTGAATGTAAACTGTAGGATTGCAAATCGTTCTTAATTAGTAATCTTCAATTTAATAATAATGACATTCATTTTGCACCTTGGTCTGATAACCGGCCTCAACTGATACTTGAAACCGGTAACCAATAAAAATAATTTGTGAGGATCGTTTGGGTTTATATTCTGATTTGTAATTATGGAAGTCTCACACTGCCGTAGAAATTTTAACATTTTAATAAATTCCTGCTTCAGATTAACACCTGATATTTGTTTTTTGTAAACGTAGCGTCATCAGTACCACGCGCCTTGGACTCATGTTGTTTCAAGACCTTTATAACATTTGTTTGTTAGCAACCTGCATGCTTGAATTAATTATTATAACTTTTTTATTTGTTACATGATGCAAATTTAGAGCAGTATTAAATGTTAAATTAATTCATTAAATAGTTATTCTGCCTAATAAACGAATGAATATGAAAACGTCCTCCTGGGATTTAACGACATGTTTCGAGCCCATTGAAAATTCCATACCGAACAAGAGGATTTTCTGAAGAACTTTGTGTAAAATGTTTTCTATTTTTAGGTATGAGATATTCCATGGACGTCAGCAAAGATGAGGTCAAAGCTTTGGCCGCTCTAATGACGTTCAAGTGCGCATGCGTTGACGTACCATTTGGTGGTGGTAAAGCTGGTGTTAAAATCGACCCACGTAAATATTCCGAACATGAATTAGAGAAAATCACACGTAGATTTACTCTCGAATTAGTGAAAAAAGGTTTCATTGGTACGTATACTACTTATTAGAATATATTTTAGTAATAATAATGATTTGTTCCTGATAGGGCCCAGTATAGATGTACCAGCTCCCGATATGGGTACCGGGGAAAGAGAAATGTCCTGGTTAGCTGATACCTATTCAAAAACTATCGGTTATCAAGATATTAACAGTCATGCTTGTGTGACTGGTAAACCCATCAATCAGGGAGGTATTCATGGTCGAATTTCTGCTACAGGCAGAGGTAAATGTATTCTTATGTAATGGATGTGGAAATCGAACATTTCTTGAATTGTTTTGTCCCACAGGAGTTTTCCACGGTATCGAAAATTTCATTAACGACGAAGCTTATATGCAACAGTGCGGTTTAACTACCGGTTGGAAAGACAAAACCTTCATTATTCAAGGTTTTGGTAATGTCGGTTTACATACTATGAGATATTTGCATAGAGCTGGTGCTAAATGTATTGGTATCATTGAGTGGGATGGTTCAATATTCAGTGAAAGTGGTATTGACCCTAAGGTAAGTAAGTGCTTGTATTCAGAGGGATGAAGCTTTTTGAAATTAACTAAATGCCAAACCATTTCGTTGGAAATTAAGAATTTCGGTGGTCGATCTCATAAAACCGGAAATTTTGGTACAAATGACGCCAAATTCACAATAATTAAAATAATTGATGTTGTTCTTTAATTATAGGAATTAGAAGACTGGCGAATGACAAATGGTACAGTCATGGGCTTCCCTGGTGCCAAGAAATACGACGGAGACTTATTGTTCCACGAAGTGGATATTTTGGTGCCAGCCGCTACAGAAAAAGTCATCCACAAGGACAATGCTGATAAAATTAAGGCAAAAGTATGTCAATACAAATCTATTTTTATTTTGTATTAACTTATATGTTAAATTTCAGTTAATAGCTGAAGCTGCCAATGGCCCAATTACACCTGCTGGTGATCAAATTCTATTGAAAAAGAACATTCTAGTAATTCCTGATCTGTATGTAAATGCTGGCGGTGTGACTGTATCGTTCTTTGAATGGTTGAAAAATATTAACCATGTGTCGTATGGAAGACTTACCTTCAAATATGAGAAGGACTCGAATTATCATTTATTGCGTAGGTGGATTTATATTCATTTCTTCATGATGATTTTAAATAAAAGTGGGAGAATTCCTAAGAAGTGTTGTGTATTTTCCAGAATCTGTACAAGAGTCTTTGGAGCGAAAATTCGGCTCCCAAATGGGAACAATTCCAATAACACCATCAGAAGCATTCCAGAAAAGAGTATCCGGTGCCTCCGAGAAAGATATTGTCCATTCTGGACTTAGCTTCACTATGGAGAGATCTGCCAAGGTATGTGCTTTGTTCATTTATACTAATTTTTCATTCATAGTTTTTATGTAGTTTTAGAACATTTTGTCTGTTAATTTGCTCTTGTCTTTTTATTAATTTGATAATTACATAGATATACAAGGTGATCTTTTAATAACAATAAATAAATACGTCAGCAGTATTTCAGTAAATTAAGATGTAAATTATGTTCCTTAAGAACAGTCCTTTATATAAAGGGTTTTTTTTGGAGGCAACACTGTAATTTAAGGTTATATATTATTATTTATGATCCTTAGTTATTGCATTTTAAATGAATCACCTTGTATATATTTTTATAAAGATTCACGTGTTGCTATTGCTAACTACTAATTTGTTGTGTTTTAAATTTGATTGTGGAGACAATTGTTTTTTTTTATTAAATGTTTACAGGCTATTAAACACACAGCAGATCAATACGGCTTAGGATTAGATTTACGATCTGCTGCATATATTAATTCCGTCCATAAAATATTCCACACAACTAATACTGCTGGATTTGCGTATTAAGAATAATTGAAAATTATGTTACTACATCACTAATCATTCCCAAATGTCCATTCCTTTTTTTTATATATACAACAAAATATGTTTTTGTCTTTAAAATTGTATGTGTAAATACATTTATTGTGTGTTACCATTTATGAAAGCTTATTGAAAATTGATTAACATTAAATTCTACAAGTATTGTGATACATTTAGTGCATGTTTTTTTTCTGTCTTGTGTTTATTGTAATTATTATCAAGTTGTTTTTTTTTTTAATCAATTACCCTTTTTGTGAGACATGTATTATTGACATATACATAATAACTGTAGACCTGGCGCAGCCGGTATAACCATGGCTGGCGTTACAGGTTCATTTATAAAGAGGTGAGAAATAAGAAGTCATGGTAACTCTCTTTTTAGACAACAAGATGTTTTTGGCGACATCTAGTGTGAGCAGGCAATATGCTCGTTGAAACACAGTTTACAAACAATGGCCGGACGAACAGCAACAACTCATCATATCCTATTGCCAGCACTAGGCACGCCCGAGTTCCCTGGCGGGAGTCTTTATTAATGAATTGCTATTCATCATGAATAATAATAATAATGTGTTTCACCGGGCATATTGGCTGCTCACACTAGATGTCGCCAAAAACATCTTGTTGTCTTTCAACTCTCGTGCTAGTATAAGCTCTTTGAAAATGTTGGAAATTTGGGTGACACTGACTGCCGATCACCACTAATCAGTGGCGGCTTGTTGCAGTTTATTGTGGTGAAGCGTGTTTCTTATGCTGTTTGGGCAAGAGTCTTTTGGTATGGCTAAGGTCTTAGTGCAATTATAGGCTGGCAACTATGTTTATATGGAGGGCCGTCAGATGGTTGTATCTCGTTCTATATTGGATATATGCTGTAGTGGCAGTGTTGCGGATTCATGATAAATAGGCTATTGGTGTAACAGAGGATACAAGCACTGGCAAAGGTGTCAAGTGCCGTGCTGTTGTCCCGCTTATGTGTTGTATTTCTTACATACAACATACTTTAATAAAATAAATTATTGTTTATTTATATATTGTAAGTACATGCAACGCAAGATTGCTTTACTGGTTATTATTAACAAATTTAACGATGTAGGTACTAAAATTTTCAATGTCAGAATATACAAATCGTAATAAAAATTGTATGAACAAAACCAGCTAATTTCAAATGGGCACCATGAGGGACAAGGTGGACTAACAGTAGTAGTTTATTTCGAAAAAGTGAGTCGTTTGTTTAGAGGCGCATCTCTATAAACATTGGGTAAAGAGAGAACTTCTGGTCGTTTTGTGGTTCTAGCATGATAACGTCATAGGACGAACTGCATGTTTTGTTTGAAAATATATATAAATATAAACCTTTTTGTTTTATTTTGTTGCCCTAAGGTTTAGTTTCTTTTATGGGACTTGTTTTTATTTTTGCTTTATATTATGCATGTTTCTAATTTATCACCGTAACATTTTATTAAACTCACTGTATCAAAGCTAAATTTACAGCTTTGAGATATTTTAAGGAATATTTTCGTTACGTTTGCGTGCTAGTTATCTAAAGCTTACTTTATTTTCAATCAGGTTGTGTAGAATGATTTTTTTATCATTTCTATAATAATGGGTTCGCTAATGAAAGGGGAAGATTTTGTAAATAAATAATTTTATTGTTAAATAATTATTTTTTAATACATTAATGGGAAAAACGGAGTAGCCGTTTGATTTACAAGGTCAATTTTTTTTTGTATACCCCGTTGACATTTATGCATTCTTGGAGTCGAGCCTGAAAGTTTTGCATAACTCTTCGCAGCATATCAAGAGGTATTGTGGGCTAGAATTTTCCTGGGTGGAATATACACAGGTATTCGAACAAGAAGAAGTCGCAGACCGTTTTGAGAATCGATCCAGTTTGCTGAAGGTTGTTTAAACACTTTTTCATCGCGTTTTGTGGTTGGACAATCTGTTTGTGTTGAAAGTTATGAAATGTTTGCATTAAACAGTCGCCGTCTAACGCTTCCTTGTAAGTTAAATGACAGGTTGGCAACTTTCTTCCTCATCACTTCGCTACGCGCTGCAAATGCCACCTCAAATCTTCCCGTTTCACTGGCGGACTTTGTATATAAGATTGCTGTACATAAGAACAAATAATATTCTACAAGGCATGTGATTCTCTTTCAGGCTATCATGAAGACATCCGAAAAATATAATTTAGGACTAGACTTACGATCAGCAGCTTATGTAAATTCAGTTGAAAAAATCTTTAATACTTATTCTGAGGCAGGTTTAACTTTTTAAAATCATTGTTATGTTTTGTTTTCTTATATTTTTTCATTAGTGTTCACTCTCATGTAACACAACTTATATTATATACTTACAATACATTTAAATATAAGATCAATATTTAATGTTTTAAATTAAAATATTCAAGTTATATAAATATCCATAATAATTCTATTTAATAAAATAATCATGGGCGTAGACAGGTGGGGAATATTAGAAATAAACTTTTTCCTAAACGGGTTGTTTTATTGATAATATGTAACAGGCTTTTATTGAAGGACAAATTACAGCTCAGGGATGGCTGCTGTCACTGTCTGTTTAGCTTGTTGATGGATGCAAGATGCCCATGTAAATAGTGCCCACATTTTCTCTTGACAAAAGACATTTCGTTACGAAGTGAAACTGAATGTTTATATATTTTTCTAATGATTGTAAGAATCTAATATTTATGTATTTTTCCTCGCCCCCACTGAACCAATCCCTGGCTACGCCCATAAATGTATTACTATTTACCTATCCTAAAATCACATTCATACAAACCGGAATGACAATGTTTTAGACAGTCTCACTGGGTTAAAGCGTTGATTGAAATATTTAATATTTCAATCAACGGTTAAAGTGGATTGAACTAGATAAGTCGAAGCGAAGGTTTATTGATTTGTTTGAGTTATATAATTTAGAGTCGCTCCTCCTCCTCCTCTTGTTTTATATTATGTAACCTCTTTGGTTTGAAAGAAACTATTTTGGGTTCAATAAATGTATGTCTATAATTTGATTGGAATAATGGAAGGAAAAACAAACATCGGACATAGGTCATATTATTCAACATTAGCAAATTGTATTATTTATCTAAACATTTCTGTTTCATAATGTTGCCGCAGCTTGTAGGTATAAAATTGAACACATGGTATATTTTAAAGATTAAAGAAATGTTCTTGTCATACAGCCCTATATAATTCTTTGGCACTTTTTAGTATTTTATTTATTTTGATTAAATATAATACCTCCTCATTAGTCAGACTTCTGTAGCGTTAATATTGGTGTCTGTAGTGGCTTGTTGTAAATTATTACTTCGTAACCAAAGTTGATATGAACCATAAACACAAAACCAAAAGAAACACAAAATTGCTGAAACATCAAAAATACTTTAAATTAAGGTAACATTTTTTGAGTGAAATTTGGGAAACGGTATACAAATTTAGTTGTACTTATTTCATTCATCATATACAAAGGTGTTTCAAAATAAAGGTAGGTATGATTATTGTTAAAAATAAAAAGGAGTTTGTCATAACTTTAGGTCGAAAGTTAATCGCAAAAAATCAGTTTTTATTCTTCTAAAAAACTTGTCGCATTTGTTTTAAAATGCAAGTTCTACAATCGAATCATTTATTTTGTGTATACATACCAAAGACTATGAATATTATCAAAAATGTCAGACTTTTCGTTGGATGGCTTTCTATGTGAATTGTGGCGGCAAAAAGGCTAAGAAAGATTAGTAGAGCATATAGGAATGCGTATCTTTGATCTCTCTGCAAAACAAAAATAAATTACCAATTAATTGATATCAAAATCAATTGAAAGTTGTTTTAGAAAACTCTCAAAAACACTCACAACCCAACTCAATCAATTCTGTATGTAGTTCACCATTTTCAGAGCTGCCTTAAAAGTTTCCGGAAATTTATTTGAACAAACAACAGAAGCAACATAAAGTAGCATTAGAAATTTGAACTAAATATAAATAACTTACTTTCAAAACAGACACAAGCAGCAGGACGCTCAATATTAGATTACAAGCGGCAAATGCCATAGATAGTTTAAAATATCCTACTCGCACTTCTTCATTGTCAACGTATTTCAGTTTTAAACTGCATATTATAACACCTGACACTCCAAAAACCTTTAAAAGATAAGTAAATTGAATACTAAAATTTCTCTTCCACGAAATATAATATTATAACTTACAAAATTTAAAAACATAATAATAAACCATCCAATTGTTAATTTATTATTAAAAAATTTTAATTTACTCATTTTTTAGTTTTAATTAATTTTATGTAGATATAATATTATGAAATTCCTATTTTAACATTTGCGGAACAAAAATTTGGTACACACTTCGCTACATATAACCGTATATCGTGAAAGAGATGAAGATATCCGACGCCAGGCATCGTGGCGCCTACATTATAGATACAGGGTTGGGACAGATAAGTATTTTTTTATTTTTTAATCTATAATTTTATTAATGCAGCTTCAAGCAGAAGAGTTAATGTATCCTTTTTATTAGTTAGAAGAAAATAAAGAAAGGATTACCTTATTTCGTCTATTAGAGAGCAATGACAAAAAACCATTAAATTATTTGCGATCAGTCAATATCTAATAAATTAAATCATTTTTGGTTCATAGAAATATTAAATTGAGATTTTGTTTAGAAACTTCGTTCGTACAGGTAAATGTAGGAGAGATATTTCACTTTCTTTAACAGGAAATCAGAAAGGCAAGAAACGAATCATCCAATAGATATTATATTAATTTTTTAGTAGATTTTTAAAAAAAAACTAACTATTCAGGAGATCGACACAACCGAAATTTTGAAAATTTTTTATGCAGTACTTCATTTTATGACCCCTGGATCCTAAAAATGACCTCAGTTCAAAAGTTTATATATATATATATATATGGGATATAGAAACTTTGCGTCACGTTCTAGGCCGCATTTTTTGACCAATCGAAACAAAATTTGGTTAAAAAATCGGCTAGGTCATGGAATCGCGCGGGTTCATTGGCGATTGAAATCGGAGAGCTAATTTTAGAATGGCGGCCTGTCAAAGTTTTAAAAAAATCATATTTTTTTCGTTGTTAATAGAAAATACCGATGTTACATATCAAATGATAGAGCACTTAAATCTCTACAATATTTATTTGGAGAGTTTTTTCATCGCTGGCATATTTAAGTAAATGTAAGTCAATATAAAGTAAAAAAAAATAAAAAAAAAATATCATCACCCGCTATACCTGTAATTATTTTGACAAATAAACACCTGTGAAATAACAATAAGACCGTACTTACGTATGTATTATAGTATAATGGGTATTTCAGTTAAAATAACTGTCAATATGACACTTTGGTTATATTTGGCGAATGTCAGAACATTCCGTTAATTGTTTATTAATAGTGGGTGTCAGTGGTAGACTAAGTATAAATAAAAAATACATAAATCAAAAATCTACTTTTCCGACTGGCTGCCATCGGGATTTTTTTCTTTGGTTTTAGGTTCTCGTAAAAAGAATTTTTTTTTAATTAATTTGCGAAGTTACATTTTGCTTGTCTAATTAATTTTACAACGTCTAATGAGATGGTCCCTTGCAACATGATGAGTTACGTATTTCTTCCATCTCAAAGTAGGTATGTTACATGATGATCTTGAGTGATCATTTTGCAGAGCATCAATTGCTTGTTGGTATGAAGAATTCAAACGTGGACGGGTGAGTCTTAACGACGATCGAAGGACAGGTGCAGCAAAAACGACGTCACCCTATTATGGGCTATAGTTAAATAAATACACATGAAATATGTTTCCAAAGTTTTATTCTATAAAAATAAATAAAAACATGTACTAATCCATAATTTTTCTGATATAATTTCATAAACTGACAGCTAGACTTCCGAATATTGAATGTGACTTATCACAGCTTGGTCAAAGACATATTTATTGACGCCTCGAAAATTTAACATCGCCTAGAAAAACCTGCTAGGTCTGTCTTCATAAATGGTTGGCCCTCAGCACAGATCCTAGGAAACCGTACTATCATTGAAGGCCGTAAGTGTAAAAAAAATATGTAATAATATGTTATGAATATTTTTCTAACGTTGTTCGAAGCAATATTACGGACTTTCCCTAGTTTTAATGAAAATTAATGTTTTAAATTTCTTAATAAATAATAATTATTATGCTTATTATCTACTGTGTATCATCTCCAACAAGAGAATAGTTTAATAATACTAAACTTCATTAATTATCCTATTATAACTTAATTAAATAAATATTCTACCTTTATTATTTTGTCTTTAAATATACAGAAAATTACTGTTGCACATGTCAAAAATGACAATTCGTTTAGAATTTTTGTAAAAATGTGGCAAGATTTGTTGATTTAGAAATTTATAATATCGTTTATAAGAAAGCGATAGTAGTCAAAAAAAAATGCTAAACTTCTATAGTAAAGCAAAATTTAACAATTTCCAAAAAAAATATACCCGAATATAGGATATTTGTCTTTGATACATTAGTTACTAGTAACAATGTAATAGTAATATCGAAAAATAACACTTAATTATTATAAAAATGAAAATAGATACGAGACAATTAAATTTTAAAAATACATATTTACTACATCGAAGTAGGTGACCAGAAATTCATTTCTCGTAACTCAGATGGAGTTGCTTTTAATACTAATACTTTATTTTTATCCGTACTATTCTGGGTTCTGATATCATCTATACTCGCTGTAGAAGATGCTCGAATCAACTCATCTTTACTCTCCTCGTTTATATTTCCAATAGATTTTGATAATTCTCTTTTCGCCAAAAAATTTGATAAAATCCAACCTTTATGCTTACTCTCTTCACTATATGGATTGGTGAAATATTTATTAATCCTTCTTTTACTTTTCGGTGATGAATCAGGTGTTGCTAGTGGTGATGCTGGTAATGATTTACTGCCACGTCGCCGGTAGGGATCGAATTTCGCCAGTAGTTGTTCGCATTCCTCTTCGGGCTGCGCTGCAACGCCTTGAGTTATTTTACCAGCTACCATTTGATTCGCCACACGGATCACACTGCTGCCAACTTTAGCTGTTTCGCCAGTGTAGCCGTCGTCAGTACCTTTAGATTTGTTTGTTACAACTGTAACAAGAAAATTTGTGTTAGACCATTATTACAATAAGAAAATAATAAAAAAACAAAAAACAGGCGTGACAAACACTTAGGTATCTAATCTAAACTAATTACAAGTACAATATCACAAGCCCAAACCAAAGCAGTTGTGAAAATCTGTTAAGAAAAGCCGCCTTCTCGAGAGGCCCACATCAAGTGGCCCAGGAACGCAAAGCGTTAACAATATAAATAAAAAATGTATTGAACACCATAATCTGCCAGCTTAAATTTTCTCATCAGTGAATCATCTCCAACTGTCTTTTCCAAGTGTATTAAAAATCTAAATAATTTGAAAAAATAGTCCATTCTTAAGTGGAGTTGTATATTTCCAATGGCGAAATAAATAAATAAATCCCATTTTATTCAAATTTTAAATTAATTATAATCGTCGTTTGTATGTAGGTATTACGATTATTTCAAAGTCATAAAATACAAACACGTTCTTTAATGTTAAACAAACATTTTAACGACCAATTTCTTTATCAGTAAACATTCATCATTAAAAAAATATTATTCAGTGACATGTATTGCTTAGATTCTATTGTTTTTGATTCAAGTACTAATTGTTAAATAAAAATGGAGGTACGTGCTCCTCCATTCTTATTTAGAAAGAAAAAAAACATGTTGTCTTTCGAGGAATCGCTTTGAAAGTATTTAAAACCCTCAACCGGTAAAAGCATATAAAAATGACCTCGCCAAACACAAACGCATTGAATGTCATATAGATATTTACTGGTAACTAACCTTTATCCTTGAGCAAAATTGTATCGCCGGGCGTGATATTGGAGAAATCCGCTTGACCACTGGTAATTTGTTTCTGTGATGCTTTCACAACGTTCACGTCCATGGCTTTTGAGGTCGTTGTAGTGTTGGGTGCCATCACCTGTTTGACATCATTTTTTTGATGTCTGTAATAATACATAAAACTGTCATCTAATTCTGTCGGCGAGAATGCGTTTTGTTCCAAATCAAATCTGAAATACAACCGAAAAAAATTCATTTTAAAAAATAGGCTTAAACTAATTTCTCTACTAGATATTTATGAGAAAGATTTATAAAGATTGTACCTCTTAAATTACCTACGTGTGTAGAAGTTTTTATTCAAGTAATAAAAGTCAATAAATATTTTGGATTGATAAATATGTGGCTATAAAATAATGAAACTATCTTTGAGATTTTTATCCACAATGGATAAATTTAAAGTATCGCTGGGATTTCGCTAATAAATTATCCAACTCGCGGTTGAAGATTTCCCGGTGCAACAAAGGAAGATATGCAACTAAACTAAATTTTTCCTAATAGAATTTTTAAAGGGATTAATTGCTCTATTTTTTTTTTTTTTTTTTAAGATAAATACAATGGCGTATAATATTAAATTGTTATTACATTTTCCCAAAATTAGTAACAAAAATGAGGTTAAGGTGCACTAAGTCTCTATCACTATTACACTGATAACTAATAAATTATTATTTTTCCGTCACTTTAGTTTGGCGTGATTAAATATAGAAAAACAATCATACATATCACACGACTGACTGTTAGAAACAAACAAAACAATGTTATATATAGGCACTTTCAAGTAGAATTCAATTTATTTGTTAGATAATGCGTATGTATTTTTTTTTTGTATCAAAGCATGAGCCGGAATTAAATGTTGCCATAACGTTGAATATTTAGCTTAACTTCATGTAATGAGACTCAAATTCAAAATTTAATCACATTGGGTGAGCAGCTTAGACATTAGAAGGCAATTGTTTTTTTTATCAAACTCTAAAGGTGTCTTTTTTGTGAGAGAGATTTGGGTATTGGGAGATTTGAGGGTACGGGAATAGCAATGTCATGAGACACTTTTACTGCGTTGGTTATTTGGAGATTCGGTTTGAATAGTCTTTAAAACTGCAAAAAGTACAGACTAAACAGTTTATTATTTAAGGTTAGTAAAAGTTGACAGCGGAGCCGAACATAACGTATACGCAAAGTGCAAATATCCGAGAAAACAATAAACCTTAACCAACTTTTCGGTGAATCTCCGTCTGCCAAATCTCTCTCTCACAAAATGCAGCTCAAAGGGTTAAAAAATTGCAAGGATATATGAAGATAATTGCCCGCTGCTCTCATGGACATAGAACGGTCATTTTTTATTTAGATCTGTCTATATCATGTGCGTGTGCTCGTCAAGAAAGATCGAAATATGACATATCACGAGATTAAGGCATCAAAAAGATGGTCTGCAAGATCAAGGGACTGTTACTTTCATTTGTTTTTTCCAGAATTCATCGTTGAGCTTCGAAAAACTAACTCCCACCGATATTCTCCATATAGTCCTGACCTAATTCTCAATGAGAGCTTTACCTTATGGAAAATATCAAGAACGAGAAAAAAAATTAATGAACCACCTTAAATTTGCAGTACAGTTGGCATATTAATAATTTACAACTATAAAACAACAATAAAAGAACATTTCTCCTGGCATTTATTAAATACAATAAAAAAAACTGCCCATCATACCTCCAAAGAAACCCTGTTTTTCTTGTGTTTCAGTGGCAAAAGAGCATCAGAAACTAATTATTGTTGTTCCACTAGTCCTCAAATCTACGATTCATATTACCAACTCTGGCAACTCAGCACATTTTGTAACAAAAACATATGACGTCATATATCATAACTAATTTATCTACAAAGATACCACGCCAAATTAAATGCTCTATATGCTTATTGGTGGATAAAAAAGGCTCGACTTGCGTCACTTATTTACATAAGCCTATGTATAAAAATGTTTGTGTGAAAAACATAAAAATACCTAATAAAAGGTGTGTGTTATGATAACAAATATTAACAACTTCCCAACAAGTTTTATTTTCCAATCAATTTACATTATGGAATTCCCAGCAAATAAGTAGGTAGTTAACAGTTAGATAGAAAATTCTGTTAAACGTGAGATCAACTTTTGAAGGTATTTCGGGGGTCAATCTACCATTGAATTTTAAATTATTTATTACACAAAAATAAATAATATTATGTATTGTTTCAATAATTAAATATTATGCTACATACAAGGTTATTTAAAACAATTAATAATCATACACAAACAAATGATAGTCGCTGGGGTCAAAATCTGGAGAATATTCTGGATGGAGAACCAATTTGACTTTAGTTTCCTTGATTTTAGTCGTTCATCGCAGCTTTGCCATGGTGAAATAACATTTTTCGCCAAATAGATGTGTTTATCCATTTCATTCTTCAAACGTAATGTGTGTCCCAAGAAACGGCATCTTTATTTTACTCGCCAAGAAAACTGTGTCTTTCTTTTTTTGAAGTTGGTTCATTTGGTCCAATCCATTGCTTTGACTATTGTTTAATTTCAGTAGAGAAACGAAAATTCGCAGTTTCCCAGTGCAATTGTTGATCGAGTATTATCAAACGCAAACCCTTTTCGTTCTTTAGAACGCATTTATTTACAAAAAGGTGATCTAATGCCTTCTAGACTGGAAATGTGAGAAAAACTGATGTTTTTAAAAATGTCAACTTGGCTTTCCTTATTCATTTTTAGATTCCATCAAAAAATAGTGAAAGCCCGGGCCGAAAATAGCCTGCCATAGTTGTCAGAACTGTTCGGCCAGGAGCCAACGAAAAAAGTAGTGTGGTATAACATGCATTAAATAATACTGGCAAAGACAGTATCCCACGCAGTTCTCCGTTTCTATGAGTGCCGTCGTTCACAGGACGTATGTAAGTTCAGTTTTCACAAGGAAATCTTTAAATTACAAATGATTTAATAATGTTTCTCAACATTGAAAATCTTATTTTGTAGATTCCGGTTAGTTAATATGGAACGTTACACGCAGGAACAACGTGTTGTTATTATTAAAACATTTTTTGAAAATGGCAAAAGTTTTCAAGTTGTAATTAGGAAATTTACAAGAAAATTCGGTAGAGAAATTAAAACCAGCTGACCACGTATTACTTCTGCAATTCGTTTCTTGGGCCGTCGTTTTTTAAACAAAATAATCTTCACCGACGAAGCCCATTTCCAGCTCAATGGCTACTTCAACAAGCAGAATTGTCGCATTTGGGGTGAAGAGAATCTTTGAGCGACCATTACATCCACAAAAAGTTACGGTTTGGTGTGGTTTGTGGTCCAAAGGAATCTTCGGACCATATTTTTTTGAAAACGAAAATGGAAATACGATTACGGTCAATGGAAATCGCTACAGGGAGATTTAGACGTAGAGAATATGTGGTTTCAACAGGATGTCACTTGTCACACAGCAACAGAAACAATGGAAAGCTAATAGTTATGTTGCCATGGAAACCAAGTCACTGACACCTATATTAATTTATAGGTACTAAATAATACCCACATCATACATGCATCATTCGATATTGTAGTAAACAAACAAATGCAAACCAAGGATGTTCTGATTGATGCTATGATTAGGATTTGTTTTCATATTATTTAACCAATAACCAACTAGTTGCTACGATGTCTCAGAAAATATTAATTATATCATAAACAAAATACTTGTTATACTTAGGTACCATACAAACTCATAATATTATGGTTACGAAAGAAATAATAATACAATATTTTTTTAGAAAAACAATAAATTAAAATATATTATTACTTGAACTTGAAAGTGAACATTTAGACTTGGTAAAAACATCTCCGGATTACAGAGTGAAGTTTTTATATGGCATCGTAATGTGTCAAAAGTCAAAACCCACTAGAAAAAGTCAGTCGGGCCGCATAAAGAGGGTTGAAATCATAATTATGTTACCCCTAAACCGGTATAGAAATATTAAACAAAACTCTTCTTCAAAATAGACTACATATACAGGGTTATCCAAATTAAGTTTCCACCATTGGTAACTTAATAAATTATACAAAATCGTTTAAATTAGCAAAAATATAGTAGTTAGTTTTAATTTGTGCATCGTGTTTTCGAGTTTGGCGAAAAATAGGATTTTTTTTTGTTTATTTGTTTCTATTAGTACTTAAAATTTTAAACAAACAAAAGCTTATAAAGCTCTTTGCCCGAAAGTTAAAAATAGTAAGAAGACTTTTGACTTATGTGCATCTATAAATACGATGATATGGTGAATAGTTTACGGGCTGGTACAGAGATGGCGTTAGCTGGTCTGACTTTTACTGATATCCTATAATAATATCGTTTTCTATGCTGATAGCCAATTAAAATAGAGGCTGTTGCTCAAAAAATCAGAAAGTGTGCTTATACAATAAATTCCATGACTTTCCCATCTTTAACGAATTTGAAAGCAATGATTAATTCTTAAGAATATGCACTCACCTGTCAAACATCATTTTCTTAAAAAAACCAGAAGTTGCAGTGCATAATATTTATAAATAATATAGGTCGCAAAGATAATGACGTCTGACTAAATATTTATATGCTATTAAAACATTTATTTAGAAGGTTGTGCTCAGATTTGTTTGTTTTAAAAATAATCAACTTTATGATATATTTATAGAGAAAAGTAACAGGATGTCTAAAATTTTGTCTATGTGAAAATTGTAACGTAAAAAAGGTGTCAAACAAAACATGTAAGTAGCACAAGTATGCCAAAGAAAGGTCGCAAATTTCACATGTATTGTTATATACTCATTACCACCTAAATATAACAACTATACGCGCTAAAAAACATCAAATTATCAATGTTTTCGGTGAATTTTTATTTTGTGTGACGACAGTACAGAATCATGACTTCTATGCAGTCAACAGACCCGCGTTGATGCGTCCAATACCGTGGTATTGGCACAGATTAAAAAAATCGGTTGTCGCCTCAAATTTAAGCTGATTAACGTATCTTTACTAGACTGTATAATATGTCAATCCACAGATGAACGGAATGAGATTCCGAATAAGCTTAGATTAAACAGGTCTGTTTATGCATTTACTATTTTGCGACAGAAGCTATTCTGTTTTTACTATCAAATTTCCATACAAATTATCTATGTTAACTAAGCAAATAACGTGTTTTCATTATAACTGCATTAAAAATAGAATATGGAATTAACGGAAACCTACAACTACTAGAACAATAGATATAACAACATCTAAGTGGATAATGTAATTTCCCAATAAGTACCGAGATAATCCAATAAAGAAATCAAAATATTATGATTGCAACACCAATCTATAGTGGGTTATAAACAATATCAAACAAAATTTAGAACCAAAACAATCTTCGCAGAATAATAACTTATCAATAATAATTACCTATTTAGGTGATTATTATTGGCTGTTAAAACCTCGAATTCCTGTGTTGCTATGGTAACAGAAACGTGTGTTTCAAGGCTAACCAATAAGATCATCTCATGCTAATTTCGATTAATATCAAAATAGGTAGTGTTTGCAAAATCGCGAATAATACCTAGTAATTATAGCAAGAATTTTATTACAATGTAAAATTAAATAGGTAGTTGAAAAACAAAAAATAATAAACTATTTGTACCTACTAGAACAGATGATGAAATTTGTAATTGAAATTACCTACTACACACTCCAGCAATTTTATCACAATACCTAATACTTTCACCAATATTGGTGTGTCCTTAACTATTAATGTCGAAAGAACAATGAGAAAAATATTTGCACTTACCTACTGGAGCCAGCTTTGTTTTTCATCCATTTTGGAAAGAAACTGGCAGCACCAAGTGAGCGATCTTCTTGTGTTGCCATTGTATTTTCAGGAATTCAATAATATTTTAGTAGAATATTAATTTAATATTATATTTAATTGTTATTATTAATAACTTAATAATAAAATTTAGTAGTTATAAAACACCTCAGGTTAGCTTCGACACGACTGATCTTCATGAGTACGCCTTGGCCATCCTGGTGAACTATAAAATAACGAAATTAGGTAAATCATTGTAGCTATATCTACACTAGTCATATGATCACAAATGATGCCAAGAGATGAATTTATTTATAAATTAACAAAAAACGGGATGAAAATATATAGGACCTAATATAAAATAAGCGTCAACGTAAAACCTAACTGCTTTGAACTGCATCTAATTACGAATTAATCCTAAGAGGAATTATTAATTTGAATTGACACTAAGTAGTGTTAACACTAAAAAACTATCCATAAATAGGTATACCTATTATGAAATAAAAATTGAGATAAAATAATTACCGATGAAAATGCATCTTGAATGTAAGGATTCATAAATCTTTTGCCTGGCTGTTGTGACTTTAACTTTATTAATTTAAGTATTAATTTTGAGACAATACAAGTTTCTACTTAAACAGCAATAGATGCATTCATATAGGAATACGTTATTGTTATTATTAAGTTATGGTTATTAATATCATCTGCTTACCTCGTTAATTGTATAAAACAAAATATTTTTGCAACAAGCACCCATCTTAAACCAACAATAGAAAATGGAGAACTGGCTTTTTGTTTTTTATTACCAAAATAAAAATAGAAAGATCTTCTTCTTCTTCTTTTCTTTTGGCAAAAATGGAAGGGTCGAAAGATATATTTGATTGACAAACCTCCCACCATCCCGCTTCTTCTTCGTTCTATATGGCCTCCTATTTTCAATAGCAAACAGCTGACGTTTCTTCCGTGTTGCATTGTCTTTATAATAATTGTTGATAACAATCATCAGTACTTCTTGTTTGTTTCTTTCCTTCTTCTTGGACTTAATCAACATACTCCTCTAGTTTATTATTACTTGTTTGTTCACTGTTCAATCTGCATCATGCTTCATGTTCATGTAAAAAACATTGTTTAACATTGACATTATTGGACCACAATAATAATATTAATTTTTAAGGCGGGTACTCATTACAGCTATTTGACAAGTTGCTTGGCTTCGGCTATAATCTTGACAAGTACTTGTTATTATACTTAACTATTTAAATTATCAAAAAAAGAAATGTTATTACAATATATTAGATGCAAATGCTCACGTAATGTATCGGTGACTGCATAAAATTGTATTTAAGAAAAAAAGTGAATATATCATATACAAGTGAGGCAATGCTATACTCATTCATTGGGTCATGCCTCGCTTCTCTCGAGCTTTCTCCACGCCTGTATTCAGGAATTTATCTCCGGACAGCTTGTTGACTAACTGCTTTTGGTCAGTTGAATTTCGTTGTATTATGTTGTTTTTTAATGTAAATAACAGTTACGATATCAATTTTTTTTAGCCGAACAACCGTACTGTATCAACCGAATCTAATGTGACACGGGCATTACATAGTTATATACAAAATATGACATTTGGAAGACATTGAATATATATTCTCTCTCTCTTTCCCATAAAATAAAACCTATCTGTCAAATATCAAACATATCTCTCTCTCCTTCCTTTTCCATCGAGTTCGGCGACAAACATTCCTTTCGTCGAAAAATTTTGTGGGTAAGTATTTTGATTTAGATTTTTTTCTACTTTTTTAGAAATCATCATTATTATTTTTACAAAATAAAGATAAAATCTGTGTTAAACACTCTTTTCTGCATCATATTTTGTACGTATTAATTAAAAAATTCAACAATTAATCAATTGGAGGTTAGAAAGTTGTTTTTATTTATTATTGAATATTTTCAGGTTTTCAAGATGGGAGCTTACAAATACATTCAAGAATTGTACCGTAAAAAACAAAGTGATGTGCTCCGATTTTTATTGAGAGTTCGTGTTTGGCAATATCGGCAATTAACCAAATTACATAGGGCTCCAAGACCAAGTCGTCCTGACAAGGCCCGTAGATTGGGATACAGAGCGAAACAAGGTAAGAAACTATTCATACTCTATTAGTGGTTTATACTGAATTATTCGTTAACGTTTTAGGTTTCGTTATCTTCAGAATCAGGGTACGACGTGGAGGACGTAAACGTCCAGTACCAAAAGGTGCTACGTATGGTAAGCCGAAAAACCATGGTGTTAATGAATTAAAGCCTGTAAGGAATTTGCAATCTATTGCGGAAGAACGTGTAGGCCGCAGATGTGGTGGTTTAAGAGTATTGAACTCGTACTGGGTAGCCCAGGATTCTTCATACAAATACTATGAAGTTATTTTAGTTGATCCTTCACATAACGTAAGTGTTTTTATTTTTGAATTCTCATAAGCAACATTTAAAAAGTGGCTTGTTGACAATTGTGTTACTTTTGCAGGCTATCCGAAAAGACCCCAAGATTAATTGGATTGTAAATGCTGTGCATAAACACCGTGAATTACGTGGTAAAACATCATCCGGTAAATCGTCGCGTGGTATTGGTAAAGGACATAGATACTCCCAAACCAAGGGTGGCTCCAGACGGGCTGCATGGCTTAGGAGAAATTCACTACAATTACGCAGAAAGCGTTAAGTTTTGTAATTTTTATTTTGTGATTATAATATTTAACAAATGATTTTGGATTTTTATTTAATCATAGACCAATATTCTGAGTTATTCCTAAAATTTCTTTTAAAATAATATTGAAAATGAACTTTGGTGTATTCCAGAATTATATAAAAATTGCATTTTCATTCTTATATAAGTTTTTTTTTTGTTATTATTTTTAGTTAAGTGTACGGCTATAAAATTTTAAAAACCTCTCAAATTTGCCGTGCGTTTTTTTTTATATCTTTATCTCTGTGTAGAACTGCCAGTTTATTACATTTTTAACATGAAAATAATTTGCCGGAATCATTTTTTTAAAAAGAAATCAACGTTGCGGTAGTTGGAAAATGTCTAGAATCAATAGTATATACGGTAATTAATAAATGTGTTTATTTTCATAACATAAAGGGGACATTTTTAAATTTGCTGATACTATCGACTGTTTTTGTTATACAAAACTATCGTAAGTTCACGAGGTGGTTAGGTATATCAATTGCCTTTATTTATAAACAGAATAGTGGTATAATATCCTTTTTTGTACGACCGACCTTTTTTGATTGTTTACCGTGTCTGTCTTTATGACAGTAAGTGACATTTACTGGCTGACAACCCAAACACGACGGTAAGTAATTCACTTACCGTTCAGAGAACGGTAAGTAAATTCACGACGGTATATCATTGCGCATTTATGCTGACGTCATTATTTTGATTTTTAAATTGTATATTAAACGGCATTAGGTATGAACTTTTATAAGCATTTTCATACCGTTCTCTGGAATTATAGCAGCTATTCCAACATTCCCTGCTTCATCAAGAGATTCACATTCAAAGTCACTCATTTTCAATAATAATATTTATTTAAATAAGTTTTGACAAATACATGACATAAAAAATACGATAACAATCATAACAATAACAATTAGTTCCATGACAACGGTCAACTGCAACTTTGTAGAGGGTATTAGCTAACCTGAATTTGTATTTAATTGAAAATATTAATTATTAAAAATAATAAAATTGCAATTTCAGCCATTTCGATCGTACAAAAAATAGTATAAGCATCTCAAACAGTAAGTAGTTTACCGATCTCCTCCAATTTTGGCGACTTCGCTACGCTCAGTCGCCAAACATTGTCGTCGGTCGGTAAACTACACTTACTGTTCTCAATACTTAATATACTATTTTCGCCTGCCTGCACTTAAACAGAGTTTTACCGCCCGCATATGCGGGCGGTAAATGACCAGTTAGCGCCCGCTCTTTTTATTTTTTTTTCATAGATGGCGCTACTGTTAGATTTCCAATAATAACGTTAACATCAGTAGTTTTCACTCACTTAACTTCATGTGCATTCCATCTAGAGGATAAGTTGACAATTAATTGAGAAAGTTTACTTAGGTAGTCGTCTGCCATTCCGCTAAACTTATTTAATTATTTAAAATTGTCCATTATTAATTAGTAATCACTTTTTAATTATTATTGTAGTACCTAAGATTCTAAAATCAAATTTCTATAGCGTACACGCTCAGATAATAATTTGACAGTTTCTTTCAACATTTAAAATACTCAACACTGACATGTGAGCCTGTCACATAAGTTTATCTGATCTGAGTTTGTCAAATGATAACGCCTATTATCATGTACGTCAAAAAATACTCCCATTGTCAAAAACTGTCATAACAGTAATAATTAATTATTAAAATAAAGTTCTTTTGGTTTAATATTGTAGTATGAAGAGGCAGGCGAAAAACATTTGTAAGCACCACTGGCGGTAAAGCCGCTGCAGCCCTTCGCTGTATAGCTGCCCTCGCTCGCTTCGCTCACTCGTGCGTCTATACAGCGGCGGGCTGCAACGAATGCTTTACCGCCCTTTATACTTAATATACTATTAAAAAGCCTTGGCAACTGACGTGGTTCACAATCAGCTGAGTGAAATATTGGTTGTCTATCAACCGTATATCACTAGAATAGATATCCATAACATAAATAAACATTTTTTACTAATGAACTTGAGGATATTAACATTTCTGGGTCACCATAAGTTAATACTTTCACGAATAAACATTATTCAATGAAGTCTACACAATATCACAACAAAAAAACTGCTACAACAATACCAAATCCAAAAGAACAATTGAATGAAATTGTACGACTTCCAAGTTTTAATACATGATGAAAGCAAACTTTAGTGTTATGAAACGATTGTTTTCGATAGAAACAAAAATTAAACCGAAAATATGTATTGTAGGAGCTGGTCCAGCAGGATTTTATGCTGCACAAAGAATAATTAAGAAACTGGACCAATCGCAAGTAGATATTTATGAACGTTTACCAGTTCCATTTGGTTTAGTAAGGTAAAATTCTGTTTAGAAATTAATATAATTTTCAAATAATGAATAAGTACATAATTTAATTTTTAACTACGTAGGTAGGTATTCATATTTCGTACTAAATGCAATTAAGAATTAAACTAGATACTATTATCATTTTGTGCTATACCTATTGCTTACAATATAATATCCAATATGTAGGTATTTAAACTATTATCAAGTGCAGTTGTACTTGCTGAATTCGTTTTACAGAGTGCTTCAAACATAATATTTGCAGATTTGGTGTTGCCCCGGACCACCCAGATGTTAAAAATGTTATAAATACATTTACGAAGACAGCAGAGAGTCCGAATGTAAGATTTTTAGGAAATATAGTCCTAGGTACAGATGTGTTACTAAAGGATTTAAGACATCATTACCATGCAGTTTTACTTGTAAGTGAATATATTATCATAATAAAGGATTACATAATAAATATAATAATATGTATATTGGTTTAAGAGTTATGGTGCTGAAGAGAGTAAAGTTCTTAACATACCCGGTGAGAATCTGCAAAACGTAATTCAAGCAAGACGTATCGTGGGATGGTACAATGGAATACCATGGGACTCTAATTTGAATATTGACCTTTCTGGCGAATCTGTCACAATATTTGGTCAAGGCAATGTTGCAATAGATGTTGCTCGAATCCTACTTACACCTGTTGATGAGTTAAAAGTAAGAACAATAAATAGATTTGACAACTCACCATGAAGAATCATTATTTGCTATTAAATACTTTGCAGAAAACGGATATAACGCAACATGCTTTAGACGTAATCTCGGAATCAAAAATAAAAACGGTATATCTAATTGGTCGACGAGGGCCTTTACAAGCTGCATTCACCATTAAAGAACTTAGAGAAATGTTGAAATTAAGAGATTGTAATACAGTGTGGCGAAAAGAAGATTTCCATGGTATCCAGGAAGAATTGGCAAACTTGGCACGTCCTAAAAAACGCATAACAGAGCTAATGTTAAACTCACTAGACACCAAACCAGATCCCAGTAGACGGAATACATTTCATCCAGTATTTTTGAGATCTCCACTGGAAATTTCTGGGAAAACTTGTGTTGAAAATGTCACTCTCGGTATTAACACACTTGTAGGTGATGATCTATTAAAGAAAAATGCAGTTTTAACAGAATGCAAAGAAGTTCTCAGTTCACAGTTAGCCATTACAAGTATTGGTTATAAAAGTACTCGATGCGATGATGATATACCATTCAGTAGTCAAGTAGGTATTGTGGAAAATTCTCAAGGTAAAGTTGCTAGTGGTTTGTATGTGTCAGGTTGGTTGGGAACTGGGCCAGTAGGTGTCATTTTAAGTACAATGTCAAATGCCTTTGCTGTAGCGGAATTGATAACAAAAGATTTGATGGAAGAGAAAAATCTAGAAAATAAAGCTGGATTTGAGGGTATTAGTGATATTTTGTTGAAGAAGAATAAGCAAATTGTAACTTGGAATGACTGGTTAAAAATTGACCAGTATGAAAGAAATGAAGGAGAAAAAGTAGGAAAACCTAGAGAAAAAATTATTGATGTTACTAAAATGTTGGAAATAGTCAGTTAGTTAGACGCACAACATTTTGTTATGAAGGTACTGTTCTATGTTACAACTGACTAAGCCATGCTGTCAGGTTTATTTTAAGTGGCCAGTAAAAATATACTTTTACATACTTATAAGTCTTCTGTGCTTAAAACTATTTTATTATTCTAAAAATTATAAAACATTCAAAATATATTTTTATTTATAAAATGTGTTGTTTCCTTTATAATAGAAAATCATCTCTCTGAAACATAAAAAAAAAGAATATTAGGTACATACTATAGAGTGAAGTCAGAATAATAACATTATGATTATACACTCCTGGAGCAAATTAACACAACAACTTATTAGATCCGAAAAATAAAACAAAATATGCATATGTTACAATTAAAAGGTTAATTAGCTAGGGATGTTTCGGGTCACACATGTCGAATCATCAATAAATTTTTCGCAATGAAAATTAAAAGAATTTAAACATGTATACAGTCACAGGAAAATATTTGTCCAGAAGTGTATATATAAACTTTAAACATTACCATTCCATTATACTCCGCTACGTGTTGTTTTATTTTCGAACTGTCAACCCACGTTACAAAATCTTCAAGTGTCCGAGAGATTAACATTGCTGGGTCTTTGATCAGTTCAGGACCAACACGGACATGGCCTTGTTCTATAAGTTTTGTTGCTCCTTTAATGCTCTCAGACATTTTATCTGAAAAAATTATAAGTAATTAGGTATAAAAATTTGTCGTATGAAATATTACACTTTTACTTACTTCTAACCATAACAACTGCTAAACGACGTCTACAAAAACAGGAAGCTGTTACTTTTTCCGCTAAACTTAAATCGTTTCGAGTGGCAATAACTCCCATTAAGTATCTGTAAAATAGTTGTATAATATTTTATGGAATAACTGATAATTGCAGCAAACTCCTTTACTTACAACTTCTCTAATAACTGCGCACTACTAAGTGTTCTAAACGGATGTTTAGGATCAATTTCTTTAATTTTCCTTGCTAATTCTCGTATATTCCTGGCTAATTTGTTATATTTAGTGTAATCTTCTCGTTTTTGTACATGATACTTTTTTAACACTTTAACCTCATGTAAATTATTGTCAACTTCCCAGGAAATAAAGTCAACTTTTTTCAATAGTTTCTGTTCGTGATACTTAAGTTTTCTGACCATTTTTAGAGCTTGTTCTTGTTCTCATAAATAAAATAAATATGTTTATATATTAATATCGGTTACGGTTTTTTGGTTAGGTTTTTAGGTTAACAGTTCCTTCTCCCTCTCTCACTAGTAATGGCCTACAACAAGCAGTGAAGGGGCCAATCATTGAAAATGAAAACCTAGGAGTAGAACAACTGAGAGATGTGAGATACCGCTGTGCCAATTCAGTAAGCGATTACTCACTTCTTCGATTCTTCTGGTTTCAGGTTTTCAAGAATTGACAACCAGCCGATCTTTCTTTAATTTTGTACTCCCGGGTTTCTTGTTAATGTTCCTTTTCTCTCGCAAGCTTTTACATTTGTTCTTGCCTCACTTATGAGTGGAACGAGAACGATGAAGTTAGTAGGGCACATGACATTGAGTAGAGTATAAACGACTGATAATTCTTATAGAAACCATAAAATAAGAAAGCTACGCTAGTAGAAACTAAAATGTCCTTTTTCGTTATTCTGGAAAATTTTGAGACGTAGACCTTTCTTTTACGCTTTAGCTCAATTCAACTGCAGTTTTAAAATTATGAAAAGAAATTGAATAGATAGATAAACTTTATTTGAATCCTAATAACAGCATTTCTCAAATACATAATATCATGTAGGTGAAGTCATTGTGTTTATTAAAATATAGTGTCAGCACTTGGATAGTAACTGTCAACTAACAACAGATGGCGTTATCATATACGAGAAATTTATTAATGAACGACTGAAGTTGATAACGCCGTCTGTTGTTAAATGAGGGTACTAACCAAGCGCTGACACACTATATTATAATAAACACAATGGTGAAGTTATATATATTTTTTACATGAATGTTTATTTTTAAATTGTTGCTTAGAAAATAGTTTAACTCATGTTTTACAAGAATCAAGAATAAGATTTTGAAAAGATGTGACTCTCTATTATTAACTTGACATATTAAGACAATGGACCAGCCCTGCCCTGAACCATTATCACAATGATCCCGTCTGTTCAAAACATTAGAAGGAGGTAGTAGAGGGGCCTTTATGAGGTAAATTATATTTTCAAAGGTTGGCAACACTGCACTGATATCGTTCATTAAAAATACAACTAACAGCTGATATTAGAAAATTAGTAATTTATATTTGATTATTTTACATTTCTTTTGATAAGGCTATTAAAGACTTATCAGTTATGTTAAATACTTTAAATATTTTTGTTTATACAGAGGTAACATTAAAATAATATTTGTAGTAGATAGGTAGTGTAAAAAGTCGTGCTTCTAGATATACATACTTAATTTGTTGCAAATTTCTGTCGTATTTTAATAGAAGTGGATACAATAACAATTAGATATCTTAAAAAATGAGCAACGAATCGCTTCCATTCCAACGTTCACAATCGGCGGACTTCGCGCCGCAACAAAACCGCGTAGGACTGCTTATGTCTCATTCTTCCGGCACCATACCATCGATGACTTCATCAGTGTCATTCCAAAGAAGAACTTTTGAAAATGCTCGGCAGTTGAGAGAGAGCTTCAATACAGCAATTCGACAGATCGAACAGCCTGTGGTGGAAACGGCAAGAAATGTTCAACAGCATGCAATGACTATTTCCAGCTTCTTGAACAGGTAATAAATAATCTGAACAACATAGAGCTCTGCAGAAAAATAATGCATTTATTTAGCTTTAATGGTCGACATGTATTAAAATAAGTGATTTAAAAATTTGAATATTTATTTTTAGGCCTCGTTCAGACACAAATATAGCTAGAGAAAATAATGAAGTACATCAAGTAGGCAATGTAATAATTGCTAACAGTAATAGCAATGATGTCAACAATCCTGCCAATTACGTGGCAATAAATTTAGATGGCGCTGTGGATAGTATTGAAGCGATAAGAGAAAACCTTCATAATAACGCTGCATTACAATTAAATAATGACATTATTAATAATCAAGGCAATAACAACAATAACAATGCGGCTGCTGAAAATGAAATTACGAATCCATTTGAAACCCATCAAATTTTACAGGTAATCATGAAGAACCTCTATGCAAATAACAGAAGTAGTATACAATCAGTGCTATTGCTCACTCTATTGATTGACCACAGACAATATACCTAAAAGTTTTTTTGCAAGACAAAAAGAAAGAATTGCTGAAAAAAAATTCTTTCAATTGATGTATTTGAATAAAGTTTGTAATTTTTTGTATTTATTTCAGGCTATACTAAAATATGTTCCATTTTTACTGATTCTTCTTGCGAAATCAATGTATGATTACCATGAGAGCATCTTCATACTGATCATACTGTTCACAACATTTGCTCATGCCAATAACTCGGTGAAACGTGAGGCTTTAAAACGTGCTCGGCGAAGTATTTTGCACCTATGCATTGAAATGATATATATTTGTTCAACTACGATATTTATCAATTATATATTCTCAGATGAGACTCACTATTTTAATTTGTTCCTGAATCTCGCACTCGTCAGAACGTTTACGCAACCATTGACAGTTTGGGATTTGTTATGGCTGGTCACAGTTACTGATTTTATGTTGAAGCTTATCACGGTTACGTTTAAGATTGTTCTGACCATGATGCCGGGAAGGGTTGTACCTTTTAAGAAACGGGTGAGTGATAGTGCTAATGGCTTATAGTATTTTTTTGTAAACAACAATTTTCTTTGACATATGACACATATCCACATCTTGAACTCTTCTTATGTCGCTAGATGGCTTATGGACCTGATAGATCTAGAGTGCATTGATAGTGAGGAGTACTCGAAACCTGGTCTTATCTTCGATTAGCCCTATGAATTTTTCGCGAAAACATGACGGCCACATCGTGTTAAAATATAATATGTTTTTGTTTATTATATTAATTTTACAATGTGAAGAATATTTCTTGATTTCTTCTAGGGCAAAATTTACTTGTTCATCGAGGCGATCTCTCAGTTGTATAGAAGTATGGGAACAATACAGCCATGGATATGCTATCTGCTAGAGTCGTATGATGGTGCTGAGAAAATTGTTGCAGTATTCCTATCTGCCTTCTACATGATTTCCAAGGGATCTGACCTATTGTTCAAAGTGAGGTTGGTGAAAGCTGCATTTCTAAAACTAATACAGTCTGTGGTAAGTCTTTGTATTTTCTTCCAGACATTAATACATTTATTCGCTGATGAAATTTTCAGACAATTGGATCTTCTCCCAGCAAAGAGGAGATACAAACGGCTGGTGATAACTGTCCGATATGTCACGATACGTATGACGGTCCAGTGTTATTACAATGTCGTCATATTTTCTGTGAAGGTTGTGTTTCGACTTGGTTCGATCGCGAACAAACTTGTCCACTATGTAGAGCTAAAATCGTGGATGATCCTTCCTGGCGAGATGGTGCAACATCGTATTTTATCCAGTTGTTTTAAGGATTGGTGAATTCAGTTCTGGTTTTTAAATATTGTATACATAATTTTTGTATATTAGGTTTTATTTTTAATGCTGTATAATTTAATTGTGATAATATTTTGTAGGGTAATTTAAAATACTATAGAATTTTAATAATAAATTTTATTTTTTGTTCAACAAAAACGGCTTTTATTTTTAGATAAATAACGCGACCGAAAGCTACGTAAGCATGGGCCCAAAGTGAACGACCGACAGTTGTATAGCATGAAGCCTTCTCTTCCGAATGCAGTACCATACTTGTCGGTCATTCAACTTGTTAGGGAATAGAGATCGTCTACAGATTTGATGGCGGCGGACTCGAACCTACGAAGACTGCAAGGTGGGGCGAAGACCGTATCCATATCAGTCATTGACCTTCACAGCGAAAAAAGAAAGATGCACGAAGAGCTTACTATCTCGAAGTAATGCGAAAGCGGTGCCGAATGGTAAAGCATTTGAGGAGGGCCTCCTGTTCTGGTTAGCATATGCGTCCGCTACGTCCTCATAATGTGTCTTGAAAGTGAATCACCCGGTATATTTAATTATGTGACATACCTTATACATGAATTTAGTACAAAATTTAATTAATGATGTGGTTACTGAAATAAATATCTCCTTATTCCTGAAATAGAGAATCAATAAACAAATACTTAGGTGTTACTTCTATTTGTAAGATATGACCATGATAAAGGTGACATAATTATTTTTTTACAAAGCGAAAGGCAATATCCGGAGCATATGTGGTGTTTATTTATTTCATAGATAATTAAATGATAATTAATCTTAGGTTGTGCTTTGCGTCACTTTCCATTTTTTATTTGGCGGTCAAAATTAAATTTTATAGTAAATAATATTTGTACCCGTGTAGCCCATATATCAATCAATATAAGACTCGATCACAAGGTTAGTTTCTATATTTTTTTTAGGTTGAAGCATTTTTCGTCTTAATTATTAAAAACAATAGTTCTTAATGTATTTAATAATGCTTTGAGGAGGCGAGAATGACCGTTGGTGTCGACAACAGACCTGCGTTTAAGCCACAGTCTTTGTCAAACCTTTGCAATATATATTTAACCTTTCATTACAATAATATTTCCGGACTCTTGAAAGATGGGTCGTATATGCCTGTACATAAGTAACTGAGGAAGTTGACAGAATTATAAGATGTAAATCCATCTGTAGGCCGGGGTTTTCTGTCGACGCAATCTATATAGATTTTTCTAACGCCTTCGACAAGAACGATCATCCCTTGATGCAGCAGGCGCATGAATGACTTTGGTTTCAGCAGGAACTTGTTGCATTTTTTGGGTCATATTTAGCGACTCGTCAACAGTTCGTTGAATATAATGGCTATCGGTATGCTTCAGTGTGCTGACTGGAGTCCCAGTAGTACCATGGCTCCTTTTATGTTTGCTATCTTTGTGAACAGTATGGGTGATCATTTCTCAAGCCAGCAATTGCTTTTTGCGGATGATTTAGAGTTGTGTGGTGTGCGGATGATTCTGATCGTTTGGAAAGATATGATGTCTGAATGGTGTGACCTAAACAAGCTTCCCTTAAATGCGAATAAATGTAAATTTATACACATGTGATGCACCATCCATCCTATTCTCTTTTGTGACTTAACTTTGTAGTGAAATTTATCTGAAAGTTGTTTCTTTTCAGTGTTAAAGTCAATAGAGTTTTTAGACATGAGGTGTTTTCGATCAGGAATCTCTAGGCCCTCTGATCTATTATATTCTATCTTCTTCTGCTCAGAATGCGTTTGCATCCTTGGTAATGATTCTGCATCGTGGAACTGTCAAGTATCCTTACTGTGGGATTTAAAATGTGTTTGAAAAGAACGTCGACAATATGCATAACACAATAATACAGTTAGTTGTTTTCTTTCTTAACCGATTCAGCATCGCGTAGATATAAAACATCATCATAAACTTGCTTGATGAATAAAATGTTTTTTTAAATAAAGAAGTTGAGCTTGAACTTGAACTTAGTAGAAATATCACCCTGTGAATAACAAACCAGACTCGGTTTCGCGGAAGATGAAATAAAAAGAAAAGCGAAATAAAACGCGACTAGTCTTCTGGCATTTAACTTATTGATTTTTATTTACTTTTAATGTGTATGATAATAATGTAAATTGAAATTAATGTTCTCTCTCATAAACTTTGAAGTTAACCTTTAAGTTTAATATAGGTACCATTTTTAGATTTATAATATTAATAACTACAAATACTTGATTAGTTATGTAGGTTTTATATGCTTTGTGTTGTCCGGATAATTAACTACAACGTTAACAAATAAACGAAGTTAAGTAAAGTTGTGAGGAACTCCTGTCGCAAATATGATTCTGTCTGGTTCTGGTGTCTATAAAATTGAAGAATGACGGCGAAAGTTGAACGAAACTAAAGAAGAAATGGAAATCGTGTAGGTCGATTTTGATGAATACATACGAGAATTCTAAGATTAATTAAGACCGGTGCAGTACTAGGGAAAACACAAATTAACGCAGCAGAGCACGACATGCAAAATTGTATAGAAAAATAAGAATTTGATATGGAAAAGCAAACACAACGAGTCAGTCGATTAGATTGATATTTGTTATAAAGAAATCATGGAGGGTGTGGAAGGAGTAATGGAGGTTAATGTAAATCCACGCTTGGAAAAATTAGAAGATCAGCAAGAGAGTCATATAAATTTAGAGGAAAGATTGACGTTGTCGAACTTTCAAAAAACTGACACATCCATTCTTTTACAAACAGAGTAGCCCATTGAAAACAAAGCAGACCACGTATGTTTTCAGAAATTTTCTTAGACACGTCCATGAAACCAAATTATATTTTTTTAGCTTCTAATTCTGTAAATAAAACTCTTGCTCACCTATGCATCCATTATGAATTATGGTGGTATAGCGTTTTTAATCAGTAGCACTTGGTAATTGCATTTTTATTTATTATGTTAATAGTTGATATGATAACGAGTCCTTAAACTTAATTTTCTGTTTAAATACTCATTAGATTTGCAATTCAATATTTATGATTTCGTTAGTTATCTTTATGTATCCAACAATTTTTCTGCTTAACGAAATAGTTTCATGTTGTGTAATAGCGTAGGTATATATAATATCATGTGACTGAATTTAGATGTAATGTGTTCTTGATTTTGATTTTGGCACACTTTCACAGTCTACCTAAAAATATATAAACTTTTTCATTATTACAGTAGGTACTCACCTCTATATAGAAATTTGAAGCAAATAAAAAATAAAACCAATCCTTTCGCTTATACTCGATCATGTAACGTGATTCAGCATTATTGAATTCATTTCTTACATATTTCGTGCTTTTAAAATATCATGCACCTAAGTATGTAGGTATTATTAATTGTACGAGGACCTCATGAAATATGAAGCTTTAAAGCTGCGTTTTGTGCGAGGGAGATTTGGAGATTCGGGTATTGAGAGTTGAGAGTTTTACTGCGTTGGGTATTTGGAGATTCGGTCTTAATCGTCTTAAAACTTCGAAAAGTAAATACTAATAAACACGACATACTAAACACTCAATTATTAAAGGTTTATTGAGGTTTTATTTACAATTTTTATATCTTATGAAGCGTTTCTTGCTTCCATTACTTTATTAAAATGTCACTAAAAATTAAAATGTGCTGCAAGCACAGATCTAGAAGTTTCTAGATCTGTGGCTGCAAGGTCTTTTAAATGTTTACGATATTCTTCTTCACTAAATTGCGGGACAGTATTTTCAAAATAGGGATGATATTTGACTGAACTGGAGAGTGACGAAGCTTTTATAGTTTGTTAAAAATTACCGGTTTGGTTTGTGGTATAATAATATTGTTCCAGCCAAGTTAGTAACGGGATTTCCAGTTTCATTTTGAATTGCCGCTATTTTGCTAGTTATCAAAATTAAACCTGTCAATTTTTGACAGATCACAATTAATAAAAATGGAACGATACACGCTTTAACAACCTATCTAGATTCTTATATTCACTACAAAAATGGTGAAAATTTTGCTGAAACAGTTGGAAAAGTTAAAAGTGTTTTGCGTACCAAATGATATTTTACAAAAAATACGTGTTTTCCATAAAAATCAAAATGAAACCTCTACGCCTTACGGTAAATTCTCCTTTTAATAAATATACCTACACTTTTGGCACAGTTTAATATACAGTTACTTCACTTCGTGTCGGAATCTTTTATCTCTCTGTCGACAAAGCAATTCGCCGCACTTATAATTGTAGTATAGTATCTTATAGTATAACATAGTAGCGGACCAGAATTGTGGCTGGGATTGCGACGAGTCGATGCCGTTTTTAGCGTCTACTGACCCTTCTTATCTATAGTTATTATTCTATGCTTTTGGTACTGGTAAAACCTATAAACTCATCTTAGAGTATAAGAAAACATAAACAGATCTATTTGTGTTGGTTAGAAACCCATAGTGTTTGCGTCTAAACTCTAAACGATTAATTTGAATCACACTGTATGTGGTTGTTACTATTTGAAAATACTTAATAAGACTTTCTTGAAAGTACCTATTACATATTTTTTTTCGTTCATAGTTTATTTATTATCTGGTTACAATTATGTTGTATATCAAAAATTTCAGGTGTACAACTAATGTAAACTAGTGTTGTTTTTTTTAATTAATTTAATTGAATGTTGTTATATGTCTGAAATTAAACGGTGAACTATTACTTAGAGCTTGATAAAAACGAAATAACTCGTATATCAGTAAATATGTATTGGTGTTTCGAGATAGACACAAGCGTAGTCGGTTCGTTTGAAAACAGGATGGATTCAGAGTATGAAACCAAACATTAAACCGCTGTATGATAACGATGATAGCGATCATAACATGGTGTTTGTATTTGGTGGTTATTAATGATTTCTGACTCTGGAAATTAAGCACGACAGGAGCAGGATTAACCGGCGTTAGGTAGACAATATCTGTCTAAACAGGACGGTACTCTGTGAGTGCAGGCACAGCATAAAGAACAGCATTCCGAGTCCACGTCGGCACTTTGAACTAAATAATTTCATGACGCCTCGCAACCGGAGTAGGGATGCAAAGAATATATCGATATATTAAAAATATCGATATATTTTTTTAATATATCGATATATTTTAATCGATATATTTCTTTCGATATATCGAAACAAATATCGATATATACAACACGATATATCGGTCCATTATCAAAATAAATGTATCTGCTACATCTGCTTTCTTTCCCTAGTTTTCTTGATCCGGATTTATTAATCAGGATTTGTTGAATTTCTGAAGGCTCGATAAGTTTACCTAAAAGAGGCAAGGGGATTACGTATCCGGATCGCGATGGGCGCTAAAGTGGGGATGAATCAGAAAATGCGTTTTTAGCGAAAGAACATGTGAATCCTGAAATCAGTAGCGAAAGAAAGCAGGTTTGAAACTAAAAGGTCCTTGTGTTGCCGTAGCAGTCGACGCACACAACAAAAAATCGAAATCGTCGTAACTGGAAATAGATTATCAAAATTATTATTATTATTAGTTCTGTTCCAGAAAATTTTGAATTAATTGACCTAACCTAATGTAATTATTTCTAACAAATATTCTTACGTTTGTTTGGAATGCATATGTATTTTCAGACAAATAAATTTTAATGAATACTATTTTATTTCATTATTTGAATCTATAAAATTTGAAGTTTATTTACAACTACAAATCCACTCTAAAATAAAAATATAGCAAATATATCGATATATATAAAATATCGATATTTTTCATTCGATATATCGAGTATATCGATATATAGTTTCGATATATCTTTTGATTCAATATATCGATATATTTATTTATTTTGTAATCCGAAAACCGGAGACTTGGAATGCTGTGTTTTTTTTATGCTGTGGTGCAGGTTTGTACAAATTTGATGAATGAAATTCTCACTGTATCTAACGAAATTCAACATTTTGGAAATTGAAAACAATTATACGCTGTCATTAAATAGTTTGTATGATGAAAATCCTATTTATGTTCCGTTTGTGTTGATGTCCAATTGCTTATAAATAGTATTCTATCTGCTTATTTATTTATTTGTCTCAAACCACCAATTAAAAAGCGTCTAATCTAGATTTATTGAAGGCTATATTACTGTGTGGCTACCAGATACTACAATGTTCTATTGCTTTTACACAACCGTGCAGTATATAATATACTAAAGTGACATAGAAATTCAGAAGATACTAATAATTCCACTTCAGCAAAGGCATCTCTATATTATTTGGTGAATGCCGAATGTTTGTTAGGTATTGTAATTGTAACGATATTGGTCAAATACCGAGCGTGCAACCAACAGACGTAAACATATTATGTACCTGCCTATGTTTGCCAAAAATAAGTTCGGGATGGGAAAGCCCGAATGTTCGACATAACTTTAAATAAGGATGAGAATTAAGGTTTAATAATAAAAAAATAAAACAGCTTAATTTACAATAAGATGCAGTTATTTCCTCCATTTTTTGTATAATGTATTTTCCATTTTTGTTGAATGTGAAACAGAAACTATACACAGCAGTGTGTCTCTTGGGTATTTGAATTCAGAAGAAAGATGTGCCGATTAAGAAAAATACTGTTACGTTCCATTTAAAATTCCAAATCATATGTAAAAATTTTTGACAGTATTACCACAGCATAATAAAAAGTACAGCATTCGGAGTCTCCGGTTGCGAGGCGTCATGCGCATCTCATCGCCCATGCCGCCATTATAGGAGAGAACGTGTCAATAATCGCATAGATGTAGGTAGATGCTGTCCACTCCTGTGTTCAGTATAGAGTATGTGAGGTTTAATTAAAAATGCTGAGGGTGACATATTTGGAAACTTAAATAATCCACATGATGCCTTTGTGTATGTGTAAGATAATATAATGTATGTGTAAAATAATATTCCTCTTATCTTATAGGATAGTTTATTTTCTTTGCCACCTAGTATAAACATAAACATGAACTGAATACAATAATGGGAAAAAAAAAATTATCGAATTGAAAGTAAAAGGATCTCGAAAAACAAGAATTTTGTACACGATTAACCAATAAACTGTAGTTTTTTTACGGAAATACAATAGGTATGTTAATGTATAATATGTTGATCATATAATTATAGGAATATGATTATTTAAAGTTAAATATTTTTAGTTTTATTGAAATTCGAAAGTATACCAACACCTAAGAAGTTTATTAAAATTCTGATCAACTTATATTAAATAGGAAAAAATTTTCTAATTATTTTGCAACCTAAGGTAAGTAACTTTTGTTGTATTTTCTGAAACCGCATTTAATTATCTCCACAATGAAGATTCATGTAAGTACACGGTACACCTCAGGACCCCCCGTAACTTTTTAATTTGTTTGGGAAAAATGTGCCAAATAAATGTTTAACGGATCAAAATAGATTTTGTAGAAACAATGTTTTCACATAATTGGTATACGGAATGTCTGGGTTATTTTTGCATCTTCATCCCACTTCTGTAAAAATATTTCTTCTATTAAATTTCTTGATGTTACGAGTTCAAGCAAAGCCTAAATCATTGACAAATCAAAAATGTAAAATATATAATTATATATCGAAAACAATTTCATAACATTTGGTATAGTTACCTATATGTACCTATCTGTTGAATAATTAAGTATAACGTACCTACTATGTGACATTATCTAATTAAAAAAAATTACATACATTAAAATTAACCTTACATACCCAACGGTAATTAAGTAAATATATTATCTATTTATTTAAATATAGAAAAATGGAAAAAATGATAAATTAATTAATTGTAATCATTAAATGCAACAAACACAGTTAATACAGGAAATGAATCATGTACATTATTTATTTAAATGCACCTATAAGTATTTTTTCTTTTTGGAATGCCTAGTCAAGACATGACTTTCTACGATACGTTTTATAGCATTTTTACTATTTTTTTTTAATTTAATATTCCGTATGCTATACATAGCGAAGTTGTTATATTAATTAAGCTATTACAAACCCAATGAAGCTGTATATTATGTAAAAAAAACAATAATCACCGCGGTAAATCATGGTTTGCTTAAGGCTTTCAGCTCTCGATGAAACTCTGCTTTTGGCATATTCAAGATTATATTATATGAAAAACCGATATTCTTTTTTTAAATATTTTATTTATTTAAAATACGAAATTCTAAAACAGTTTTATTTTTTGATTCTAAACCCACTTGTTGGTAAAACGGTTGTCGATATCATGTACCCTTTTCTGATTTCTGATGCAAATATGAATTTTGCACCCCCTGTTCATGTTGCCACATATTTTAACTGGTGTGTAAAAAAATAAAAACTACACTTACGCAGAGAGTTTTAATTTAAAAATAACTTGGATTTCCCATATGAACCAAAATTGCGTCAACTTAACGAGGTATAACAGGTTTTTCATCTTAAATGAGAATGCATAAACAGACAGTTTCTTTGTCTCTGTTGCAATAATAAAAGAAGTCCCATGGTGTTCTTGAATAATTATTATTAGTTTGCTAGGACATGGAGAAAAGATTTGTAAACAGACACCGCACTTCTTTATAGAATTTCCATGTAAAGGTCATAAAAATAATACCTAACAGGTTATGAAGAAAGAGTATTAGACGATGAAATGAATGGGTTTTTAACTACCGTTTTTTACAAATATTACTACAATATAGATAGTCGTTAATTAATATAATAATTCCAGTGCAATTGGCCAGGTGAAATAAAGATATTTTGAAATGTCAATGCTTACACATCATGCCATTCAAGGAAACTTGTGTTTGTTATGATTTTATAGCGATGTTCTGATTGGTTTCCGTCCTAATTACCTACTACGTAAATAGGTACATAATTGATTCACTTCTATTGTTCTTTAAACTACAAATCCGGGTAAAATATTAGATACATAATAGAATTGTTTAAAGGCCTTTGCTAACAAATGACCTTGTGATATCAGCTTGTGCTAACATTTCTAGTAAGGGCTGTATGGCGTTTCGTTCTCGATCGCGAATATGGTGTGGAGGTGTTTCAAGTTGAGGGTTATTGTCAAATGCGAAGAGTAATTCTACTCGAATTGGTTGGTTACAGACTGTCAGGCAATTTTTCATAAATGTTTTTTCTGTGATCAACTTACTTTTTACACATAAGTAAAGGTAGATATTTAATTTTAGAATATTTTATTATGCAAAAGTTACATTTTTTATATCAAAAAGCACAATTATTATTAAATGTGCTTTGCATGAATGAGATGGTCCCTGAACTATTTGGTACAACAGTCGAATTTTCTTGTGTTGAAATAGTATATATTTGTGTAACGAACATGAAATGAGCAGCATGAGCCGCAGTATTAGGGGTTGTTTATATTTGGCGTAACAAGTGATGAGTGGGTATATTTATCAGCCCAGACTGGCTTAAAAGAACAAACGAATAGGTGTGAATTTTTTCACACAAATTATGTCTATATTTATGAATAACCCTGTATAATAGAGGCATTGAAAGACAGTCGTAGAAAAAATTAATAGTTGACTCGAGTGCTTCTAATGAAATAAATGATGTTATAATAAATTTGATGCGACTGGCTAGTGTCAAGATATTTTGTGATGACTCGGGCAGAATCCTACCATTTAAAAGTTTTCTTTGCTGTCGGGTTTCAGTATGTCAAATGAAAATAAAAAAGGTGGTTCGCGCATTTCCCTTCTTGAGCAGCAACAACAATTACATTTTTTTTTTGCAGATACCGGGTGTACGGAATTGCATCTGCTAAAATTGAACAGGAAGTAGAACTTTCAAAAATATGAAAAGGAGGTCATATATATTGGAAAAACGTTGGTTTTCGAGTTGCGGGATCTCTTCAAAACTTTGTATAATAAACAAGTAAAATTTTGTACACAAACTAACCATTTTATGCTGGAAAACATGGTTCTAAAACAGTTTTCTGGTTGGTAAAAAAGTTTGTACGCACAGTTTTGTAAGTCCTGACACCAAAATATTAAACCACCACCTTTTTCTCATAAAAAGGTACTATGGTCTCAAGTCAATCGGAAACACCGTTTTCGAGTAAAATCAATTTAAAATTAATTGGTCAAAACCCTTTCTATCAACAATTTATTATTTAGAGGAAGTAGTGTGCCATAACGGAATGACATTTGACATATTTTTGAAAGTTCTACCTCCTGTTCAATTTTAGCAGACGCAATTCGGGATACCCTGTACCTATAGCGTATGGAAAAAGTAATACAATCTTAGAAATTAACTATTTAATTTTCTTGAGAATCGGTTGTTGTGCGTTTTAATGATTAAAAACGGAAATCGACAAGGTATAACAATTAAAAAGTGCTTATTTATTTCACTATACATAATATTATAAACAGATAATTTACTTGTTCTAATAATATGTATGGTTTTGCAAAGGAGTATTTATCACTGATATACATCCATACATTACTTTCAAGGTAACTAAATGGATTTTGCAATTAACATCTACATTCTTCGTGTGAGTCTAAGTCAATAATAACAATATTTTTCCCTTCAGTAGTTACAGCTATATCATGATTTATTCAACATAATAGAGTGTGTCGTATTATTAATAATTATGACACTGGGTGATTGGCGGATGATTTATTTTATTATTCTGAATCAATAATATGTACCTAATAAAGTGGTTTAAGTTTCATGTTTACTAAGGTGCGGTAAAAACGAGAATCACCGGCATCTACGAGACCCACACCACCAGCTCCAAGCATCGAATCATAAAATGATACCAGAGGCTTGTGATATTATTTGCCTTTCACCAAAAAACCCAAAATGTCTCTACTCAGATAGATAGATGAAAAACCATCCAATCGCCACAGCAGCACACATCTCATAGCTCGCATATTGCAAATCCAATGTATACGTAACGCCAGCAGTAAATACAGAAATGTTATAAGATAATTCAAATTCAAATTTATTTATTTCAAATATCCACTTAAAATATATACTTTCATGTTATTTTGCTCTAAGCCGAAATAAATAAAATAAATAATAATAAAGAAACAAAGATAATCTTATATGTGCACCGCCCTGGTTTTACTAAGCGGTGCTTAGAGGATGCATAAACTTGGTAAAGTTTGTCCGCTTCCTCCAAACACCACCAGACACCAAACGGTTGCTCACGCACTATCAGACCCTCAAATAATATATCCCATTCTACCCAATAATGTTTTGTAACTTACATGAACATTTAATTATTCTTAAAAAATTAGAAATGAACACAAAAAATTAGAGATGAACATGTTTTTCTCCCGTTCTCCCCCTTCATCCATCCGTAGGAGTGAATCGAAGGTAAAAACAGACACCCAGCAGTAACATCATTGTAAAATTTCTATATATTCAGACTTCAACCAAGTTGTTAGTTTGAATTTAAAATTCTTGACATTAATTTTATCCTTTAATTCCAATGGCATTTGATTATACACCTTATGGCCAATATATGCATGAGATCTCTGGCCGATTGCTTTTTTACATACAGGTTCCCTAATAATATCTCTTTTTTTATCACGCGTTAAATAATTATGATCAAGCTTTCCTAAAAATTTATTTGATTTATTAAGATGGACTACAGCACTCGTATAAAACATCTGTCGAATAGTTAACACATTAGCAACCTTAAACAGCTCTTCTGTTGGATAACGAATATCCAAATGAAAAATAATTTTTAAGATTATTTTTGGTAAATGTAAAAATATTCACGACTATTATACTGCGCTGATGAGCGAAACGATGTCGACAGTATTGCTACTGTCAATTTTAAACAAAATCCCTTGGATAGGTTAAAATGAGTAATATTTTTGGGCTATGCCACAAACATTATTTCTCCAGTAATGACAATAGTAGGTATATATCGCTACCATAAGGTTGTATGTAGAAATCTCTAGTTTTGAAAACACGATTATGCAAATTATGAAACTTAATTTCCTAATATTATTAATGTCGTAATTAATTAACGGATGATGTTAAGATTGTCTTAGTTACATAAATATCTACAAAATAGACTTGCTTATCCAATTTTCATATTATCGAAAATATACGATTTTTATATTCAAAAGCAAAAAGAAACATACGACTTTTAGTTTACCATCACAAAAGTTTTCTTTGTTATTTATAAAAAATAAGGAATAAGTATTTGCATATTTGCATTTATTATCAGGTGAAGAAACATGAGCGATGTAATAATTAATTTATTACTAAATGATCATAAAAACTAATGCAAGTATTTGCAAGTCATTTAGGTATATTACTATAACTGAATTCTTAAGCTTTAAGGTACATATTGTTTAAACCGTATGACATAACAAACTATCAATATCTTATTTATGTTAATTAACTTTTTCTTAATACACCTGTTATTTCATAGGTAGGTATAACGATTTCAATGTTATAAACAAGGAATTTTGCTTCTAATTATAAAACAAAAATATGCAAAATTACCACCAATTTAAATGGTTATACCACAGTATTTATATTTACGATGGCTATACCTAATGGGTTTATTTTCCGATATTTAATTTATTTGTAAATTTATAGTCACTTATTGGTTTTCAAATTTTATTTATTACATCAGCTTTAAGTATAGTGTAGCCTCGCGCTCGTCACCGACATGAAGTCAAGAGCAGTTTTAACGAATGCTGATGATGGCTGGATGACATCTACCTGCAAAACGACCACAACAGGAAAGCTTAACATCATGCCTAAAGGACAACCAAACGAAACTGTGTTTCCAACAACACCTGCAGGACAATCTCCCCGATGATATTGAAGAACACTGGTCGTTATTTACTTCCGCCGTGCTCTTTGCTGGTGAGGAGACGCTAGGCTAAGTGCGACGAAAACATCAGGATTGGTTCGATGAAAATGATGACACTAAGCGTAAAGGATTCATCACCTGGCAAAATGACTGCAACTCGACATAAAAAAAGCGGCTCTTTCAAATGGCGAAGCTGGGACGAAGACCGTATCCACATCAATCACTGAGCTTGCACCAACAACAAATAGTCAGCGAACAAAAAGGCGTCAACAACTACTTATATAAAATAAAATAAATTATATATATTTGTCAAAAAACTAAAAATAATTTGGAGACAGGTAAACAAAACATATAAAACATAAGAATAATAATTAATACATACAGGTACATCGTCAAATAAATAAATAAATAAATCAATTAAGATACTTAAAGTAAATTAATTAAGTAAATATTCTACAGTTCAATATATATACAAAACACACAATACAAACTACCAACTACTATCCAGTGTGTGAATCGCTCAAAAATTAATGCACATTAAAAAGTCACCTACTGTATAAAAAGCTTTTTCTAACAAATACGTCTTTAGAGCTTTTACGGAATCGAGGAAGGGATGATAGCAATTTAATTTCCATTGGCAGATGGTTGTGCATTTTTTTGCATTGTATATTATCGAGCTTTTGATTAATTCGGAGGATGGGGCTGGCAGATAAAGATCTTGTTCGGCGTTTCTAAGGAGATAGTTATGGAATGGTCTTTCAGAGACATCTGACAGGTGTTTGCGGATTAAGCAGACCGATTCCAATATGAATAAGGAAGGTAGTGTTAGTATTTTAAATTTTCTGAAGAAGTCCTGGCAATGGGCTCTATAGTAGAATCTTAGAGAGTATCGAATAGGTCTTTTTTGTAATCTAAAAATACGCCCAAATTGCGTTGCACAGCATGTACCCCAGAATGGGAGGGCGTATCGAAGATGGGATTCGAAGAGTGAAAAGTAGAGTGTTATGGAAGTTGACAAGTTAAGTTCTTTGGAAACTGATCCTAACGCAAAACAGGCAGAGCTTAATTTTTTTGATACCGCATCAATGTGCAACTTCCACTTCAGGGAGCTGTCAACAACAAAGCCCAGAAACTTCACAGAAGAAACGACGTCAATAATGGAATTATTAAATTCAAAAGACTGCAGCGCACCTTTATATGATACAGATTTAGTTTTCGCAGTGTTCAAGCACAACAGGTTAGAGTCACACCATGATTTGATGGTGATTAAGTCTTTGGATATGGTACTATGAAGAGCCACACTATCCGGACCGCACCAAGTGAAACTAGTATCATCAGCAAAGAGACATACTTTACCGCTGATGTCTAGGCACGTAATGTTGTTGATAAATAGCAAAAACAAAATAGGACCCAACACCGAACGCTGTGGAACTTCATAATCGATGGCCTGCAAGAAAACACAGCCGCATTGACCCTCACACACTGACTTCTGTTGCTAAGGCGACTTAAACCATCCCGAATTCCGTAGTGCTGTATCTTATTAATTAGGATATTATGACTTACACAGTCGAATGCTTTGGAGAAATCACAGAAAATTGATGCTGTAAAGTGGAGATTGTTCAAGTTGGAGTAAACATTGTTGAAGACGGAGAATATAGCATCATTAGTGCATTTGTTAGCTAAAAATCTAAATTGGTGGCTAGTTAATACTTCATATTTGTGCAGAAATGATAGAAGTCTCCTTTTCAATGATATGGGGTCATTAACGTTGCCTCTAAGGATAATTGCGGGATTATTTCTATGGATTTGCTCTGAACAAAGTAGAATAAATTTCGAAACAGAAAACCGTTAAAAATTAAGCTGGTAATTTGAAAATAGTATCACGTACTTAACTATGTTGTCACATTAAAGATATACGTCTCTATTATTATTGTTATTAATTTTATTGCAGTAGCCAAGTACTTAATATTTATTATAAGATTTTAGCCTGGATATATTGCAAGGTACTACTACCGCTCTGTCAAGAAAATTGTATCACTTTCACTTTTAGGACTATACCTATATACAAGCATAATATATCAGTTTATGTACTTGTTCAAACACCTTTATGTATAATAGTACTACCTATACTTTTAACCGTGTGTGACTGAAGCTTATAAGACGAAGTTGATAACGCGGTACTTCTTTAGTATGCTCTTGGAGCTTTCCCATATATACAACTTTTATTAAGTTAGCGTTATGTGTAGATTTATGTAGTTATTATACTGATTTATATTTACTTCGGTGCTTCCAGTGGATATTTTATTGGCGTAATTTGGTGTTTTATTTTAAAGGTAAGTAAAATTTGATTGATCTTAGAATTTACGATAGGTTATAGACAAATTATAATAATAAAATCCTATTTATTCTATGCCGACGTTTAGGTAATGTTTATTACCATCCTATATTGTGTTACTTTAGAATTCTTTTTTAATGGAAGCAAGTTATTCATACTAAAAGCGACTCCAAAAACGGTAACCAACTTGACAAATGGTTAATAATACATTCAAGTTCAGGAATAAATATAATTGACAATGTTGTTTCGGCTAAATCCACGTTAAAAATTCAAAGTTGAGTTGAAACCAAACACTCGAAATTTAGAATAATGATCAATGTATGACCATTTTACGACGAGGGGTGAGAAGACTCCCTTATTTTTTTTACAAGCGGTATTGAGTAATTTTAAGGTTCCAAAAAATATTATGAAGCAAGGTGCATAAAATAAAATACAAATTATAAAAATATTGTGTTGAAAAATAGTTTTAAAAAAGAGTTTTTATTTATTTGTCCATATAACCTCCGGGGTGTAACTTGTGGAGGGCGAGTGTGGCCAGTCTACAGTTCGATTCTTCAAAAAAACATTTTTTGTCAAAAACCAAAAAATTAAATTAGTAGGGAATGAAAATAATATTTGCTATTTTATTTTTAATTAGATATTAAAATTTTTAAAAAGAAAAAAAACTCAACGACTGGGTTTATCTCGAAATTAGAAGCTCCTTATAAATATATTCAATAACTATAGTAATTAACTTAATTGGTCAAAAAATACACTTAAAATTATGGTTTATTCATGGTTACAAGAAATATAATTATTACGAAAACTATTGTTTTGCAATGTTTCCATCATGTTTGCTGATGTGCAATACAAACATCTTGTGCGAAATGTGTATCAAATTAAATATTAATGACGTTTATTATTATGGATGAACATCGTTTAGCAAAAAATATAATTATTTAGCAATCAAAAATTGCCTAATAATTCAAATTGGACTAAATTCCTTGTAATTTTTGTTTGGTAATCTACATCTAGGTACATTCTACAATTATGTTTAAAGCAAACTTGCATCAATATTGATTTAGCTGGTTCTTCAATAATTTTGTGGAATAATAGGTATTTCACTCATCATTCACTGTTAAATGTTATAATTTTATTTAGCTTGTCTTGGGGTGAGGTTCACAATCATACACAAAAATATTTTGGAACTATTTCTTTAATAATAGTTTCATGTGGATTTTTTTTAACGTTTCGACACGACTTAGCTTGTCTTTTTCAAGAATTTCTGGAATTATAATTTTACAATAAAACAAACCAAAAAAAAGTTCACACGAACTGTGTGTGTAATCAAATTTTATATAAAAAAATTAAAAAAAAAACAGTACAATGAAAATAATTGTTTTGTTGCCAAAATAGTCCACAAGTTTGCCGATGTCTGTAATGTGAGTAAGGACAAAACAGACAGAGCAATATTCTGGCAAAATCTTCCTAGACTGATTCAATCCAAGAAATTCCTTGGAAACTTCAATCATGAAAGATCCAAAATCTGTTTGGATCACAATAAGAACGGGCTACGCATTCTGTGGTAATGGAGTTTATAAGAGCTCTAGAACTTGATGGAAAGTTGCACAGTTATCGTCAATATATGTTCAATAATGTTATTATCATTTAAAAATGACGTGACACTGTCATTTGCAATAAGTGACAAAAAAGTAAAAACCAAAGAAACTTGAACTATTATATTAAATATTTTTGGAGTACGTTTTGTGTTATTGAACCATAAATATTTCGATCACTGTTGACTTTAGGTGAATTTTCTAACATGTTAAATTATAATTTTATCTAAAAAATTGATAATATACTTTGGGGGTTCCGTAAGAAAAATATATGCAATTACGTTTATCTACTACACCATCGACCCTGTATACATTTCTGTTACGTTAAAAAACGGGCAACTGAAAGCGAAAAGTGACATGATGTGCGATCGTTTCTCTTTTAAAAATTGTTTTCCTCACAGTATGAAATAGACAGATACATTGCGTATAATAAAAAAATGCAAATATTTCTTGTGTGAAAAATCGCCGTAATTTGCATATAATATGTTACAGGAAATTTAAAATTTTACAGATACCTATGTCAGCAAATTTTCTATGCAACAAAATGGAATTAATTTGATTTTATATGGCACAACAATACCTTAAAAAATATTCTATCACTCATAATACAAATTGGTGAGACATCGCATTGTTTTATAATTACCGTTAATTTTGTTTTTAAACAAATAATTAAAAATCTAATCTCTTAGGTATTCATGGCTATACAGAGTGAATCACTTGTCTGCTTTAAGGAAACACTTTGAAACTAAATGTTCATTCATTAATTTTAGATTTGCCTCACCACTTTGTATTAGTAGTTACATTAGATCGATGCGCTATTTCTATTTTCTCAATTATTGGTGGATGTTTATCTGACCCAATCAAAAAAAAACTCGGTTGTGTCGCCCCAAAGCTTTCCCGACAAGATATAATCAAAAATAATTAATAATAATTATTATAATTGTACTATTTTCATTATTTCTAATAAACTAACATAACAAACTAACTACTTAATTAAAAAAAATATATTGCCAGAGCTGGGATCCGAACCCATAACCTTCCGCATGCGAATACGACCATATCTATTACCCCCCCCTTGTTTGACATAATTTGTTTTTTTTTTTGCTGAACCACAATCAAGGTTTAAGAATAAAAAAAATGTTCATGACTTTCTTTCGAAATATTTCTATTAGATAGATGAGATGTAGTTGGTATACAAAATAAATGATTCATTCAAACCAAATAAACAATCAAAACATCTACACAATAATTTATTATTATCCAACTTAAATAATTATAAATAAAATTGAATTTAAACGCATAGAACAAATCAACCGTGAACAGATCTTTTAAACTCAACAGAGCATTTAAAATATGTTATTTACATATTGTAATTTTATAATATGACTTCTTATTAACAATATTATTAAATATTACCATTGTAAATAAGCCAATTAAACTATCTGTCACAGGATTTTTCCACTAACGCCCTTGATCATGTATTTACGTAAATAACGAGAATCTAAACTACTAAAATTAATACCAGAGCGGACTTATGAACGTAGAGCCGATATTATTTATGCAATATTTTGTATAGTGAGCGGCCGAAAAGTTTAAAAGTAGTTGCGTTAGTATTTCACTTCCCCGATTTGTTATTATGTTTTGAAAGTTGGAAACAAATTATTTTACTAATCCTAAGATATTTTGAATACATTATTGTTTGCCATTAACCAATTTTGTAATCAATAATAATAATTCTTTATTTGCTTTTTAACCTTATTAGTTATCTGCATCGTCATACATATTATACTAAAACTACTATAAGTAATATAAATAATATAAAAAACACAAAATAAAAAACATTACCGTAAGTAAACAAACAGAACGACATCAATAAAGGGCGGAATATATGCAAAGTGCATATATTTGCATATTTTGCATATTTTTACAAATTTCATAAAAAATTGCATATTTCGGCAAAAATAAAATTTGTGTGCATATTTTTATGTTTTTCGTTTTATCAAAACATTAAGTACGACCCTTGCAGGTAACTGAAATAATTTAACAGGTGGGTAGGTTTTATTATTATATTGTTTATGGACCCATTTTACTATTATATGGTTTATGCCGGCATTTATTGGATGTTTAGGAATTTAGTTAGTTTACCTCCAGAGCCCGTAATTACTCGATGGAGAACATGGATTAAGGCCGCGATATTCTACGCAGACCATTTTGAAGCCATTAAAGACATAGTTTTAGATTTAGAAGACAATTCACAGTGTGTAGTGCAAAGTCAAGCAGTATTAAAAACTGTAAATTTAGCTAAGGAACTTGTATTTATTAAGGTTAATTTTAGTTTGATACCAGATATAATAACTTCGTTAGAAAGTAGGAATATAAGTTTAAGAGAATCAATTAAAATTGTTGAAACTTTTTCCGGCAAATGCAAAAAAGTTCCCGGTGATGTAGGAAATCAAGTAAGAAGTAAACTCGAAGTTATTGTGGGAAAGAATGAAGGCTTTAAGTATTTAATGGAAGTCAAAAATATTTTTGATACTAAACCATCCAACGAAGTAATACCTTGGCCTTATAACTTACTACCCAAATTAAAATATTGCCAGATCACATCGGTAGATGTTGAAAGAACTTTTTCTTTGTACAAACATATTTTTACAGACAGAAGGCAAACACTTTTATCGGAAAATTTTGAAAAATATATCGTTATAAATGCATTTTATACTATTTCAGGTTAAAAGTTTTACCTATTACATTTTTCTTTTAATTTTATTTAAAATAAATAATTTTTGTAAGAGTCGGCGTTTCTTTATTTCTATTTTTCCATGTTATATTCAAGGCATATAATTGCATATTTTGACAAATAAATGCATATTGTTGCATATTTCAAAGAAAAACTATGCATATATATGCGCATATTTTAATTGAATTGACGTGCATATATTCCGCCCTTTAGACATCAACAACAACACAATTAAGTGTAAAATAACAAATCCTACAGAAACAAAACTCGTAATCTATATACATTTAAAATTTGTAAGTAAGAAAGTCAGCGTAAGTGTACGGAATTATTTCAAGAAGATGCAGTTTTACCCCTTGCTTAAACCTTCCATTGTCTTTCAAGTTTTGGAGAGAAAGTGGTTGTAAAATCTGATTCCCATGGTAAATAATGTTAACACTAACAATTTTCTTTAGAATTTAATACTATTAATCTGTTTAAAAAATTGAAATTTGTAAGAGATAGTGTGTGGTAGGGCCTCATTCATGGGTTGACAGGTACTTTGCGTCAACCAAACCTCTCATCACATTATCTCTAAGATGAATGTTAATGATATTTTATTCAAAAAATTAAATGATCATATTACAAATTGCAGAATACGGCCAGGTATTATGAAATTTGTAAATTCCGGTTTTGAACTGTAATTTAATAATTGTGTCACATTTATTCAGACTTTTTTATAGTCTGTAATTGATTAATAAAATTAATAGTATCTAGTTATTTTAGATTTTTTGAATTATTATTATGAAATTTATATATATAAGTATATATAGTGCGGTTTGGACTAAAATTTAACTGTATCAATATTTGAATCTTAGCTCAGATTTTTTATAGTATGTCATGGATTAATACAAGCAAAGATTAATGTACATTAATCTTTGATACAAGTATATACAGTATATAACTACTCGTGTAATAATGACGTGTAAATATTGCGGTCATTTAATGTTATGCTATAATAACAACAACAACAAATTTCGTGTGTATGATATTTTGTAATATATAATTTTTAAATTGGATATTTCCATATTATCAATGATTTGTGCTAATTATATATCGCCAGCTATGATGTAACGTTTAAAGAGCATTAAATTTATTATGTTCTTGCTTAAAAACGTATCTACATAATATAATAGAACCTAATGATTACTTTACTTTCCCGAAACATAGGGAAAGTATTTTGAACGCGCTAAAAATAAATTGAGATAAAGATGCATATAACCATTACTAGATTTTTTTTATTTCTAATTTTTGACCAAAGTAGTTAGGTTAGGGCCTTTTAAAGTTCTTAAGGAACGTCTTAAATTTTAATTATCGATATTATTCTATATTTTCATTACACTCTATAAAACATTTTAAAATGTCATATTTTTCATAATTTTGATATATTTTTAAATTATTACAACTTATTTTATTTTAGATAAATACCGAACTCGCAAAATATTTGAAACCACTTTTTACCAAAATAAATTTCACGTACCAAACCTTTGAACAGATTTGACAGCTCTGCATACCTCGATTAAGTTCAAAAATTGACCCTGAAGGACCTTGGTTAATTTTTTTCTATCTTCGACAGGAACGAACATGAATTCCCATAAGACAACGTCTAATTCGGGCTACCCTGTACATACTTGTGCCAATGTGTCCGTAAAATTATCCCTAGATTCTTCGAAAATTCGTATCACAACTACTAACTTTGGAAGTATTGCTCGTATCGACAGGAAAAATAACTGATTAATACAATAACAAAGACATGTGTTCGCCTTGCGTCTAGGCGAATACAAATAAGAGTGAAAGGTGATACATGCCGAATTATCACATACTAAGAATGCAAACAATAGTGCAATGTTGACACGAGAATCTAGTGCAACTACTGCATTATTTTCTTTAACGCTAATTAACAGAAGGATTATGCATCTCCAATCATGTGAATGTGTGTTTGGTTGACCATAACAAATCAAGCATTAGCATAACAACATCGGTTTACCCAATAATTAGTTAGGTGCGTCTCTAATACACGTTTATTGGAAGTTATTAGAAGTCACGACATGAAATTATTATTATTATTGAAAGTAAGGAAATTTGTTGAGAAATCATTTAGAAATAGTTCGGACCTGTTTGTATTTTTTTTTTGGAATTCCGTATATTTAATGCACATTAAAAGGAAAACGCGGAATCCTTATAAAATCCCTATACCTGTCTGTCGGTTGCAGTCAATTCGCTCCTTTAAATCAATAAGTCGTTAAGCATCAGCCAAAATATTTTCGGCAGCTTCTAAATGTTTGATGTGGCATAAAGGATGTTTTGCATGTTTGTCTCACAGAGACCGACTAAAACATCATTTTGATTCACCATGGTATATAAACATTCAAGCAACCCCAATTTCATATAGACAAAGTGCAGTTCAATCCTAATGAATCGATCTATCGTCAAGTGGAAAAAATCATGAAATAGAATATAAAATAAAAAAGTTATGCAACATCAAAACTTAACATAAAAAATTATGTCCCGGTTTTTCCTTTGTCGGTGAGTTTATATTTCTGGACATATTGTATAATAGTACTGCCATACAGTTCACTTTGTATTGAACCAATTTTTTTTTATTTTGAAATTCGAAACTCGTGGTGCCATAAAACTGATAATTAAGAGGGATCATAATTATACAGGCGTATATCTACCCGAGCTTCAAAGGGCCCGGTTTTACTTGCCAAGTTTTTTATGAGATTTCATGGACAACAGGCCCGTAACTTCATTGATACGCCCCTGGTTTTAAGCCATATACAATAAAGCACTTTTTTATCATAAATCTCATATGTGAAGTTGCGTTCTACAAATTAATACATCAAAAAGATATAAAGGAGCATGAGTTTTCAGAATGTTGTGTCTGAAAATAAGCATACCTAAGCATTTCAAGTCAAATTTCCTCAAACCGTTTACAAATCAAACATCTGTGTTCTGTACACGATGAATTCTTCTTCTTTGATCCATAAATCTACATAAAATTTAAAAGCATCAGAGTAGTTCCTAATTTTTACGAAGAAACGGTATCTTTTTGAGGGCCCCTTATTAATTAATAACATGAACATGTATTCAATTTATTATTTGAACAATTTTAATTTCAGAATAACCAGTCATGAGGTGCAGTTTACCAGTTGTAGGGTACTTAGCTTACTGGATAGCACTTTCCAGTGCTTATCGAACAAAACCACTTCCATACGATGTATTTTTACAACGAATATCACCCACAAATTTCGGCGGCAACTCTTTTGGAAACTTTGATCAACTTCAACGACCTGATAATAGCTTTTTTGACTTACAAAACAAGTAAGCAGTTTACTACTATAGTTGGAATATGCCCATTTTTATTTCCATTGTAATATTGTTTCTAGTAACAACTTAGCATTCGGGGCGCAACCCTTTACACCAACAGCTCCACCTCCAATCGGAACCACGACTCCTGATCCAAGGACATTAGGTTGCGGACAAACCCCGGCATTCTGTCCACAAAGCCGGTACAGATCGTTTGATGGCTCCTGCAATAATTTACGGAATCCTGGGTTGGGAACTCCACAAACGCGATATAGTAGGTTGCTGCCAGCAAAATATGGGGATGGTAAGGAAGCAAATACATATTATTAGGTATGTAATTACCATCTAAAGAAAATGTCTTCTAGGTGTAAGTACTCCAACAACAGCACGAAGTGGAAATAATTTACCAAACGCTAGAACAGTAAGTTTAGTTATTTATCCCGATGTGCCAATTGAGGATCCTATTTGGACTATCAACGCTATGCAGTATGGCCAAATTATTACTCATGACATGAGTATGATTGCTGGAAGTACCCAAGCACGTAAGTAATAATCGGTGAAACTAAGACCTATTTTCGAATATTTGTGAATGTAGCAACTCCATCTCGATCCTCCTTTTGGAACACATAACTTTCCAGATGACCCCCGATAGCTCCTGGAGTTAACAATGTATTGAGCCTGTAAGTTAATAAAGTATATGATTTTTTTAGAACCGCATCAGACAAAATGTTGTTCAGACGATGGTAAATTATTAGAACTTGCAAACAGTCCAGAACATTGTTTCCCATTGGTGGTACCTGTTGGTGATCCAGCATTTTCGCAGACTAACACGCAATGTTTGAATTTCGTCAGAACCATCACCGATAGAGATAGGAATTGCGTTGGAGGAAATACGCCTGCCGAACAAGTAAATATTTTTTTATTTTGTCATGTCATCTAGATGGAATTGCAAAAGAGGAACAGGGTTGCCAGTTATAACTAAAACAAACGGCATCATAGCAATTTAAAATAACACATTCTACGTTGTCTTGCATTTTCAGATTGTGTTGTAAATTTAGGAGTAATTATACAGGGTGTCTCATAAATTTGTCGATCGATGTAGGTATCTTGTATAATACCTATACCATAATATTTAAAATATTTTTGACTAAACGTGATGTATGAATATAAATTATGGGTGTGAGTGGTACAGTATCCCTCTTACATATAATCCAGGACACGAAATTGATATTTAAATTTCCATATAAGGACAGAGAGTTTATGTCTTTTTCCTTGACAACATCAAGGTATTTAAATTTATACACATATAAGTAGTTACATAAACTAAAGATTTAAGTAAGTACATAACCTGCAGTTCAAGCAAATCATTATACAGGATGGTGCAAAGTAAATATTTTAAAAATAATACAATTATTTAATTGTAAAAATAGAGAAAAAGTACGGTCGACATCCGGGCAAGTGGATAATAGCTCGGTCAAAGTGGCTATCTATTAATTTTTCTTTCTCAGTTTGATGATTCGCCAAGATTAGCTAAAATACCAGAAAACTGTGTTTATATCAAACGTTGGATTTATTATATCGAACATGAGTTCCAAAGTAAAATAGAACTATAAAAGTTCTTTCTTTGAAATAATTGGAGTTTTTGTAAGATATAGAAATTTTAACACAACCATCTTTACAGAGTCTCTCCCATTTAACTATGTTTATTACTTTCCCGCACATGGAAAGTATTGTAAACGTGTTAGTAGATCTAGAAAAATGTATTTACTGTGTTAAAAAGCCCTATTTAACTTACACTTCTTACATTTAACCGAACTTGTATTTCAAACAGTGAGTAGCATCCCCTATTTACCTCCTCTTATTGTGTTAAAAATATCGAAACTACATCCAAACATATCTTTTCCTCAGCTAACCAGTGTCAATCACTACTTAGATCTATCAATAGTTTACGGCAATTCTGATCAAATTAATCAACCATTGCGGCAATTTCAAGGTGGTAGAATGATTGTTGAACAAAGAAATGGTCAAGATTGGCCACCGAGAAATTCAAATTCGTCAGGAGTATGCCAAATCCAAAATCCACAAGAAGCATGCTACATGGCAGGTGAATATCAAATTAAAAGTCATGTGTTGTTTCACACGAATTATTATTTTTTTTTGTACTTTTATAGGTGATACTAGAGCCAATCAGAATCCTCAACTCACTATCCTACAAATTATATTGCTTCGGGAGCACAACAGAATTGCTGATGCTTTAGCAGGTATAATACAGTTAATTAATTAATTAAAACATCTAAAAGTTCTCAAATTTCTTCAGCTATAAATCCACAATGGAATGATGAAACAATATTCCAAGAGGCCCGGAAAATCAATATCGCCCAGCATCAATACATCAGTTACTATGAATGGTTACCTATCTTTATTGGTGTACAAAATTCACTGAAAAATAGAATCATTTATCAAACCAAAGATCATGTCAACGATTATAATGAAAATGTCAATCCGACGATTTTGAATGAACATGCTACAGCAGCTTTTAGATTCTTCCACAGTTTGATTGCTGGAAAACTAGAGTAAGCATAGATACTAATTTTTTAAAGTAGTACCTAATTGTTCAGATAAGCTGCTAAAAAATTATACGTATTTGCCCATTTTAGCACACAAAAGTCAAAAAACTAAATAGTCAAAAACACAAATAATAATAAGTAAAATAAAGTACAAAAAAAAAAAATAGCAAAACTCTAAATTTAAACCTCAGCTTGCTCGTGGTAGCACCCTCATGAATCAAATATTTATTTATTTATTTTTCACAAAGCTTGGTTACGGAGCAGAGAAGCAGTTATGGTAGCTTAAGACTTAGTGATTGGTTTAACAGACCTGCAATATTGGAGCAAGGCACCAACTTTGATGAATTGACAAGAGGTCTTGGAACGCAACCTGAATTAGCTTCAGATGCTTACCATGACAGTGAGGTAATATTCTTATATAATGCTAGAGTTAGTCAACTAAAACAGTGTAATGTGGCGCCATCTAGTCTTAATTTGATATCCAGAGATCAAAAAATATAAATTAGGAGACATCCACTGTTTACAGATATGCCTAGGGATTCCTTATTCTTTCTTTCACATCTTACGACGAACTAACCTCTTGGTCTTTTAAATGGATATTGTAATGTGTTCTCTCTTGTCAAATTTATGTTCGAATTTAGAACATAGTAGAAATTGATAATTAGCCAGACATGTTTCGGAACCTCAATATTCCATCTTCGATCATCAGTCGCTTTACCAATAGGAATACTTAAATTTAATGAACTTTATTACTTGTAAAGACCCTGATGATGATGGAATATTGAGGTACCGATACATGTCTGGCTAATTATCAATTTCTACTGTAGTCTAAGGTCGAACATTTATAAAAATTATTTTCTGGATAATATTTAAATTATAGTTGAAATTTTATTGAACTTTTTTACAACGTTTAATACTAGTTTTTGTTTTTCTTTTGCAGATTACACAATATTTGTTCAGAAATCCCGGTCAACGTTTCGGTACTGATTTGAAAGCGATCTGTATCCAACGTAATAGAGATCACGGTTTAGCCTCATATAATGATTACAGACAATTCTGTGGACTTCGAAAAGCACATACCTTCCAAGAGTTCTTAGATGTCATGACTAAAGAGGTATGATTTAAAATTAGACAAATTGATAATAATTAATTCGTTTATTTTTGTAGAATGTAGATAAATTAACAACACTGTACGAACACCCGGATGATGTAGATTTAACAGTAGGTGGTTCCTTAGAAACCCTGGTACCAGGCACATTAGCTGGTCCGACTTTCTTGTGCATTTTGACAGAACAATTTTATAGAACACGAGCTGGTGATAGATTCTGGTTTGAAAATGCTGGAGAAGTAGGTAGGTATAGGCTTCTAGGACCTTACAATTGCCTAACTCTATGTAATAGAGAACGATTCAATGAAGAAAAATAAATTTGCTTTTAGGTTTTACTCCAGCTCAACTCAATGAAATAAGAAAGACAAGCATTGCAAGATTAATGTGTGACAATAGCGTTGGTGTTAAGGCTATGCAACCAAGAGCCTTTGAAAGAATATCGGCAAGGTAAGTAAGAAAAAGACTGCTCGGTATACCCAGAGTTTCTTTTTGTCGAGACCATAATTTAACGACTGTTTCTTTACAGCAATGCTGTGGTGCCTTGTGAAGCCCTACCATCTGTTGATTTATCATTATGGAGGGACGTGGGTAGTAATGGAAATATACCTGGAGTTCCTGTTGCACATGCTGGATTTTTACCAAACCCACAACATTCATATTTCTATGGGAAATAAATTTAGTTTTACCCGCTTATTAATTATTTTTAATATCTATTATTTGTTAAAGTTTATAGTCAGTATTAATTAAGTAGTTTTATCTTCCTGGTACTTTATAATTATTTGTCTAAAGACTGCAATGAAATCTATAAAAACATCATGTTGTGTTGATCAATTTTCGTAATTGTTTTGTTTTAATATTAGTTCAGTTTAGGATAGGATGATAGTACTTAATTATCATTAATTATTTAAGAATTTAGTAAGTAGGTACCTACTGAAATTATTGATATTTTCTGCATTAAACTATTAGATAATTTATAATAAATATGCAATTTGTTTTTTATTTTTTGCTTTTCTAAAGCCGTTATGAGAAAAGGAATAGGCCCCTAATAAAATGCCCACCCTGTACATACATTTACACAACATCAAATATTCTCAAGCAAGCAATGTTGATTGTCTAAACAACCACACATAAAAATTTTGTTGTTAATAATTTTCAACAGTCCCAAAATAAATAAAGATATACAGGGTACCCCAAAGTCGATGGCCTATTAGAAGTATCTAGCGAACGGTTCTGAAACTTCGAGAACTGCTATTTGACGCCGGGATTTAGCTTTTGAAAATATTTTTACCAGTGCGCTGTTGCCAAATAGTGTAATACTGAACCCAACTTTGAAATATCAAATGAAACACCCTATTTATTGTATTATTGGATTTTCGGATTCAACCTGTGATTCTGAGCATATTTGCTTTAACATGGCCTATAGCTATCTCTTACTGTTTTGGACATAAATATGAATTGAAATGAATGATACTCAGTCATTTGTATCCACAGTCTGAATGCTGCATATCGCAAAAACTTATCCTGAACTCTCTAGACCACACTCACGCAACTCTGATAATAATCAGAGTTGTGTGAGCGAGCATATGTCACGGTAGCGTATTCCAGCGAAGAACGGACAAGACTCACATACAATGGTTTACAGCTGGTGACAGAGAATGTGCATGCTGAGATATTGCATGAATGTGGTCGTTAAAGCTAACATTCTCTGAAAAATTGACTCCTCAGTCTTTAATTCTATTAACATATTTCAATTGGCCACCACCCATTACATACTGACTAGGCAATCTACACACTTTTCTCTATTAAATTTCAAATAATTAGAAACAGACCATTCCCAGAGAGCATCCAGATCTATCTGCAAGCAATTAACAGCTCTATCACAAGTAATTTTTCTGTGTAGCTTCAAATCATCTGCAAAAGAACTAGGCGCTGAAAGATGTCACTAATGTCATTTACAAAAATATTGCAGAAGAGTGGAGCACAATGAGAACCCTGGGGAACACCTCACGTCACTCGAAATTCCTGGGATTTATAGTTCATAATTTTCCCCATTTGGGTGCGTCCAAAAAAAATCTCCAACCATTTTACAGAGGTGTCAGATAATCCAAAAGCTCGCAGCTTTGCTAACAAAATACAGGGTGAGTCACGAGGAACTGTACATACTTCTACCATAAGTAGAGGCACGTTAGGGGATTATCAAATGATCATTAAAAAATGTCTCCTTGTTTTGATTACTAATATACAGGGTGAATTATGGATTTTCACCAAAACAATGTTTCGTCATATCTTTTCAATGATTAAGTCGATTTATCTCATTTTTTTACAAAAGTGTGTATTGGTGTCTGGCAACTAACTGACATATTCAGATTTAAAAAATTCAGGTCCGTCTTCGAGAAAATTTGTGGGACGACTTCATATTCAACATTTCACCCTGTATATGATTGTTCAAAAATCTGATATAATTTTTTCAAGTAGCATAAATAGACAGTTAGACCTGGGTATTTGAATTTTTTGTTACACTCACCTCACATTTCCAATTAAAGATTCATTTTAGAGCCAAATTGAAAATTGGCAATAATCAAGTATCTTACTGTACAATAATGTTTAGTTATTAAAAAGAAATCCTCAAATTAGACAGAAACGACACACACTGTGCTCTAGTATGGTAAATACCATAATTTGAATTGATTTACAGGGCCGGATTTAAAAATCTGGCATTTCTGGTTCGTCCAAATAATTCACCCTGTATGTAACTTTTTCCACCCGTAATAGACAGAAAACCGATAAAAATTGTTTGTAATAACCTAGTTTTCTTACTTGTTTGAGGAAAACTCATGTGTCTAATTATTTTAATCGGAATGAAATGAACAAGCCAGGGAAATGTTTGTTCATAAATTAAGAAATAAAATAAAAAACAATAACCAAGCAATAAAACAGTTTTAACAATGTGGAACAAAGTAAAAAACAATTTAATAAACATTACGATTATAAAAGATGTTCAAAATGAAATCCATCTGCCTTAATACACTTTTCTTGACGAATGTTTAAATGTGTAATAGACTTTCTGATTGTCAGTGGGTCATATCTGGTAATATTGCAACAGTGAATAATTCTGTTAATGAGCTGTTGTGTTTTATAATCGTAATGTTTAGTAAATTGTTTTTTACTTTGTTTCACATTGTTAAAACTGTTTTATTGTTTGGTTATTGTTTTTTATTTTATTTCTTAATTTATGAATAAACATTTCCCTGGCTTATTCATTTCATTCCGATTAAAATAATTAGACACATGAGTTTTCCTCAAACAAGTAAGAAAACTAGATTATTACAAACATTTTTTATCGGTTTTCTGTCTATTACGGGTGGAAAAAGTTACATACAGGGTGAATTATTGGGACGAACCAGATATGTCAGATTTTTAAATCCGGCCCTGTAAATCAATTCAAATTATGGTATTTACCATCCTGGAGCACAGTGAATGTCGTTTCTGTTTATTTTGAAGATTTCTTTTTAATAACTAAACATTATTATACAGTGAGATATTTTATTATTGCCAATTTTTAATTTGGCTCTAAAATTAATCTTTAATTGGAAATGAGAGGTGAGTGTAACAAAAAATTCAAATACCCAGGTCTAACTGTCTATTTATGCTCTTTGAAAAAATTATATCAGATTTTTGAAAAATCATATACAGCGTGAAGTGTTGAATGTGAAGCAGTCCCACAAATTTTCTCGAAGACGAACCTGGATTTTTTCAAATCTGAATATGTCAGTTAGTTGCCAGACACCAATACACACTTTCATAAAAAAATGAGATAAATCGGCTTAATCATTGAAAAGATATGACGAAACATTGTTTTGGTGAAAATCCATAATTCACCCTGTATATTAATAATCAAAACAAGGATACATTTTTTAATGGTCATTTGATAATCCCCTAACGTGCCTCTACTTATGGTAGAAGTATGTACAGTTCCTCGTGACTCACCCTGTATAGATGTTTACCTTATCAATCGCTTTTGCGAAATCGGTATACACCGAATCCCTGATCCACAGCTTCCATTAATTCAAGTTCATAAGAAGCCAAATTTGTAATCGTAGACCTATTTTTGGAAAATCCCTGTTGATTTTGAGGAATAACGCCTTTACACTTCCATTGAAGTTGATCGAACAAGAGACTATATAATATCTTCGCTATCGCTGACTGATGGCAAACTCCTGTGTAGTTGGAAACATCTTCAGTGCTACCAGACCTATGAATAGGTACAACATAGCTCGTTTTCCAGTTGTTGGGAAATTTTTCTTGCCTTAATTTATGAAGTGGTATGTTAGGTATGTTGTCCGGAGCAACCGTGTTCTGTTAGGAATTCGCCAAATTTTCTCAAAGACATCCTGGATCGTGATATTACCATATTTTAATATGGATTCTGCTGGAGAAATCGCAACTGATTTTTTGCGGTTCAACTGTAACGAATCTTTGTTCGACAGTTCTAGTATCTTAGAAAGATCTGAGTTAATTGTTGTTTTGGTTGAATAATTTTAACAGTTTATGCGATAATAATCATCTTTGATATTTTGGTATTTATTTTGATTTAAGATGAGGTTCAGTAAAGTAAAACAAACATTTTGTAATAAAAACATATTTTTTTACTAAATTATTTTTACAAATTAAGAGGTACAATAATGAAGCAAAAAATATATTATTTTTCAATACAAAAATACTTTCTAAACAATTTATTTTAGATAAAATAAAATATATTATTTTTAATGAAAATAATACCGATGTTTGGAAAATCTTTCAACTCCTCAATATGTTGCGCATTATTTCTTGTATAATAATATATTTTCACATCAGTATGTTCAGACAAACTAGAAGATAATACAATAAATTCCATTATTATATTGTCAATAATCTTCGAATATTTATTATATTTAATTATTTTTGTAATATGACTAGAAAAATAAAAAATTAATAATATACAAAAAATGAAAAAAAAAAAAAACACTCTTGTTATGTAACCTCAAATTAACGACAAAATACAACGTGCGTTGTAACAACTAATAACTCTCATCAGTGTGGATAAATGAGAGTTAGTAACGCATATTCTATTTAACGTAACGTTGAATTGAAATTAAATTTCGCCGGTATAATATTGGTAACAAAACAGAAATATTATTAAATTAAACAAACACACTGAAAAACTTAAATAATAATCTAAATTTAATATAAAACTTAACCAATATCAATAAAACAAACTAATTTGTGCAGATTGTACAAATAAATGTAACAAAAAAAAAGTATTAACTTATAATTACCTTAAATTTTAATTTGTTTATAATTATATACAAATAAAGTAATGTTAGGTATTATTTATATTAATTTTTCATATTTTATAATTTCTCCAAAAAATAAATTAAACATATACTGCGTTAAAACACAGAATATAAGAAAATAAAATGACTAACAATGTGTTCTTTGGTTGAAAATTGACTGCGAAGTTTTGCTGGACTCACACCAAATTCATTTCGCAAACCACTTGAGAATTTTATAGATTTTACTTCAATTCGTCTGCTACAATGGGGTGTTAATAAGAAAATTGCATTTTTATGGTTTTTTGCATAAATAATTCGAAGAAAACATATAGCAACTTATGGTGCTTGCTTACGTAATAACAATGTGTAAAGCTGGCTTAATTGACATATATCCTTGATGCTGCAGAAAATGGCCGCAATAATGGTCCAAGTTTACAACAATATCAGTAAGATATCAACTAACACAGTTTTAATAATGCAGCTCTCAATCAAAGTAGCACGTTAAGTTATTACCTGAAGCACTGTGGTTAGAAGAGGTTGTTAAAGACACTAATATTTTTTGATGCTTTGTAAATGTCCTTCTTAAGAAGACTTTGGTATGAACCCAGGATTTACATGTTATATTGAATGCACTACGCAGTATTTTACATAAACTAATCTAAAGAATTTCTTTTCATATGCCAAAAAATATTTACTACATAATTTTTTTACAAAACGCAAAATTAACGACAAAAATGACTATTCAGGAACATTGACTCTTAAATCTTGCATATTAAGATACATTTAACAGTTAATCAAAGACCTTAAGGTAACACATCTAGACCAATTTACCAACCCATCTTCAATTAACCGTACCTACACAGAAAAATTGACAACATTTCTCCAATATTACACTATTAGTTTCAAAATGTACAACCTATTAAAATACATAACAAATACTAGAAAGTCTACATTCAAGATTTGTATGTTCGGATAACATCCCTTATCACAGCCCTACAAATCGGGCAATGTCCATCGCCCTTACCACGCCACTGCATTAAAGCGCATTCATAACACATCGCCATATGCCCGCACATGTATAGTACGGCATCGATGGGGTTTTCGTAGCATATTGTACATTCTGGAGCCATTGGTACACCGCTGGCTGGCATGGTTCCACCGGCAACCAAGCCGGTCCATGGGAGCGGTGTTGAATAGGTGCTGGAATCTGGTGAGACGGGCTGTAATAGGAAAAATGAAAATATACATCACATTCCAAACATTCAATGGTATGGTTTCCATAAAATGAAAACTATTAATAAATATAACCAATGGAAGATGAATTATGAAGATTAGTTTGACAGGTAGACCATATAAAAATGAAAATTAACGTAAGTTAGTGTGTACTGTCTTGAACTCTCGAGGTGTGAGTTCAGTTTCCCGTCCGGCTCTTACATTTATGACAGTTGTTAAGATTTTTTTGATTGCGCCATCTCTTGCCCAATAAAAAATAATAAATCAGATTATTATACATACCTCGACATAGGTGGCGCTGCATGTCGATGCCATAGTCCCACTACTTGTAGTTGCAACAGGTAGGACCGTTGTATGCGTTGTTGGTAGAGCATTTGGCGGCAACAAAACTGATAAAACCGTTCCACCATTTGGTTGTACATGTATGTTAGCAGGCGCAAATCGCCTAATCTCATTCAAACTATTATTAGATTCACTTGACGTTACTATCGGTCGATGAATGTGCTCACGACTCGACATAGCTGGTGGAGTACTTAAAACTCGTACACGTTGCGTGGAACCGTAGATGTCGAAAAATGCCCATAATCGTAACGATTGATCCACGTGAATTACTACAAGTGGAGTACCACCATTACGTGAAATCTGTACTTCCCCTTGTGATGATATACAGAAACTGATCTCGTCGCCTTTGTTTAAGTTGCGTGCTAAATCACGTGAGAGCACCCAATACTCTGGTCTGTCAAGCAGGAAGTTTGAATCGTCTGGGAGATCTGAAGTTGTTAAAGTTGATGGATCACACGATGTTAACCCTGGAAAGCAATTGAACAATTAGTATTATTAATATTAATAATTAAAGCTTGAATCTTTCTATTAAAACTACTTGGAAAACTCCTTACCTAATCCTAAACAACCCTGGAACATAGGTTCAGTAGCCAAGACTTGCACTACAACTCTTTCTCCTAAATGTAGGGGACGAGCAGTGAACACATATCCCTGACAGAATTCCGAATCATTTCTCATGGCGATATTTCGACTACCATTTAGAAAGCGTACGTTACGCCCTCTGGTGCGATGTAGCGATAACGGTTGGTAACCATGAGACGGAGGTTGATATCTTAATGGTGGGGGATTCACTTCTTCAGTTGTTTCTCTAATTTGCATTTGAGAGACGGATTGTGTAATTCGTTCTGTGGGATCTGTCGGAGTTGTATTGGTCCTGCAAAATGGTTTAGTATAAGAAACTGCATATTACTGAATTATTAGATACAATAGAATAAGTGCCAAATGATTTTAATCAAGTCTTACCTTGAATTATTTAGATGATGCCGGATATCCAAAAATTCTACAGCAGTTGAATTGCCATAAACATCAACCAAAGCCCAGATCGGTCCTCTAGTTTCCACGCCGCTGAAGAATACACCTTTTTCTTCACCGTTGATAACAAAATGCACATCTCCCGTTGACGTGACGTAATAGTAAAGCACAGTGTTGGGACTGCAGAAGCGTTCTGGTAGAGCTTTAGCCCAATATCCTGGTTTATTTGTCAGATCTGGACAAGCGTATTTTGGTAACCCATAACGCAGACCGACTGGATCATTTGAACTGAAACCGAATCTGATGACTCCCGACCAATTGTTGGATATCTCCAAGAATTTCAGGCAAACCTAGAAAAGAAATTGTTGAAGTTATTTTAAAAGCTCACAATTGTAGTGACAATTTTTAATGTAGCATATCATATTGCGCAAATACCTTTTCATTCACTTTGACAGGTCTAGCACTGAAGGCGATGCCCTTACAAAAGCTCTCAACTCGTCTTGCGACGGTACCATCTCGGGAGATCCTCACATTTTCACCATGAACATGGTGGAATAATAGTGGGGGAAGATTGTTGGTACCTCCTCCATTGGAGTTTGACCTTGATGCTGAAACAAAGGAGAATTTTAATAGAATATGTGTAATTTTTTCGATTTTTTACTCAATATCAACATTTATTTAATTCTTTAAATTGACAGTTTTTTAAGTAGATTTTCGAAGTCCAAGGTAGAACCTCAAGAGTTACAGTGGATCTTCTTTTTAATAATAATAAAATGCTGTTTTTGCTATGCATAAATTTGTAAAGAAAATAAAAAAAAACGTTAAATTTACATCGGTACTTAGTTAAGTAGTTTAAAAAAACACATTCATTTATTACAGTAAATCAACGACTATTTTGATTATAATAAACTGAGATATGTCTAAATCGCCACACGTTATCCAACCCTTGTTTATTATTTGAATTTAATGAAATTCCTTTTTGAAGTTATAAAAATAACTATTTTAAATTTAACGTAAACTTTAAATAACATATATATTTCAAATGTCTGTTTAATTTTTTTACGTTATTTTCTTGTTGAAAGAATTATTAGGAGTCCAGGCATATTTTCTGTGAGAAAATTTTATTTTCTTAGGTGGTATACCTTTTGCCTTTATAAATTACCGAAACGTCAGCAAAATTGACACACTGTTTTTTTGATTTTAATCAAAAGAAAATTAGTTAAAATAAATTCAGCTCACATACGAATTCTTACAAATGTCAAATATTTGAGCAATAGCAAAAGCAGTGGGTTACATATACCGGCGTTTATTCTTCTATTTTCCCATCAGTCAAATGTCCTAAAGCTGTCAATTACATGGAAAAGAGATCGACTTACTATTGATAGAATTGCGAACCCTTAACATGGAATTTCCTTTAAATATGAAATCTCCCTGGATAAGGAAGATGTTTTTACTAGCATTAGAAATTTTGTGATGAAAGCCATTATTTACCTAGGCGTGCTGAATGGTAAAGCTATTATTATTTAGAATTTCACAAATTTTCTCTTCGTGTTTAAACTATTTAAGTTCAAAATGATATACGTAAACCTTTAACATTCAATTATACAATTATCATGGACATCGAAATGAAAAAGCAAATGGTATACCCCTTGATTAAACATAGCACGCGAAAAATAAATCTCGGTAGGCGCTGTTTTGTGTGAAAAAACTTTACTTTCTCACGGGTACCATCGTTATTGGTCGTTTTGTGGTATACACTTTGCTCCATAAGATATTTTTGTGTAACTAATTACATAACCACATAAAATGAAACAGCATTCTTCGTATTGAGAGTTAATGATGCTGTTGTCGGCTTTTGCTTCCAAATCGTTAAAACACAGTTTTATACTGATAACATATTGCAATATTTCGGTCGATATCACAATATAGGCGAGAGAAACGTACAAATAACCAATATTGTTAGGAATATCGATACTTTTTGAAAATATTTTGACAAAATGTTTCATTTGAAACTTTTGTAAGCGACAACAGTTCATTCAAATGCATTGGCGCAATGGGTTAGCACCCATAAATACCTCTTGATGATCATCTCGTTGCGTCATAATTTCTGTGAGAAATCTTTTTTTCTTTCTTCTTCTTCTTGTTTCCGAACATTATTTATAAATCGTTTAGAGAAACCGTTTACTGATTTCACTGTGCAATGTTATGGTGCTTTATAATTATTTATAAAAATAACTATTTGTAATAATTTACTTTTCAAATTGAATTTAACTGCTTTGTCCTACATACAATTTCCTAAATATTGATTCTCTTTACATTTGGCGTTCTGCCAATAAGTTTTGTAATGCAATCCATCATTGGAATAAGTAGTATAATAAATGGGTTTTATAAATAATTGGTTACGGACTAGAGTTTTGTCAAAATTTTGTGTGTAAAAACGTGCATGATTGTCGAAAACAGAACTCAATTCGACGAGGCATTCTTGTTGGAAAATAATTACACGAAAATCTTCTTGATTTTGCGACTACGAACTTTGAATAAGAAGGAAAAATCCAACTCCGAAACGTTGCTTAAATCAAAGATTAATCTACACAATAGATAGTCAGCGTATATGGGAAGTAAAACAAAAATTGAAACTGTCTCGACACGAGCTACATCTATTAGAAAAACATGCAACCATGGAAATTATGGAAATTGTAGATGGCGTTATATGTATTGTGTTGAAATAAAATAATCATATGGGCAATGTTAGACAAGGACGAGTATACTTTCCCCTACGAGGTGGGAGTTTGTTTTTATATTATAGGTATCATATATGTACTACTGTGCAGCAGTGGTTTTTGTTTAAAATTATATGGTATACGTATACCTATCTACGCAAAGATTAATGTGTATGGACGAAAATAAATGAAATTACTATAATAGTATAAATATACAGGGCTGGTTTATTAAATGTTTTAGACAATAATTTTAAATGACTAAAATAATATTATTTTAGTCATTTAATTTTAAATTTCGGATATAAGGATGCATCAAAAAGTTATATTTAAATTAACGAAATTTGGCGTTATAGATAGGACTTCCGGTTATTACCTGATTCAGTTTTAAGGATCAAACTCAAACAGCAGATTCAACTTGTCGTTAACATTATGAAAAAATAAATATCAGAGGCGGGTAAATTAAAGGGGCATACAGGCGTGAAATGCTACCCTAACTTTTTTATGCACATTTTTTGCGTGTGTTTCAATTCGGAGATGTAAAATCTAACAAATTATATACGTAATAAATGTATCCTTCTGTGATATTGATAGAAAGTCATCGTTATCGCGTAATATCGATTTTAAGAAATGTTAATATTAAAAAGGCTGTGCTTTTTACAAGTTGCTGAAGTAAATAAGGTTTGAAATTTCCAGCATGACAATAATTATTTAAAAAAATACGGTTTCGAAATGCAAGATGTAAAAAATTAGAATTTTTAATCTGTTTTTAATGAAAATTTAAATCTATTGAGAAATATGGTTCAGGGTTTTTGTGAAATGTATTTTACTCCAAAGATTCTACTCATCGATTATAACCGAATTAATTTACTCAAAAATATCTATACTAGTAAAATAACACAATTATCACAATTAGGTTCAAATTCTGCAACGCCGAATTGAAAAAAAACTTACAGTCTCCCTAATATTGGTTTTTGTGCAATGATCATAAAACTTTAAAAAACTAACGATTTATGTAGATTGTATTGTTAACACGTTTCGTAAAAAGCTTTAAAAACCCACCAACAGGGTGTTAAAAGTATCACGACAATAACTTTTTTCATGTTTTAACAAGTACAATCGTCTGCTTCAGATTGATCCTTAAAAACTGAATAACAGTTTCTCTATATAAAAAAATAAAACTCGTAAATATCATCCCCAAACATTTAATTTGATTACAATTACATAACACCATATTTGAAAGTAAATAAAAAAAAACAGCATTACCTAGTTTGACAGATTTGCAAATTGCAAATCAAAGTATCTATGTATACAGGGTGTTGCATAAGTACTTGTACAAACTTTAAAGGGTGATTCTTTGACTAATTTTAAGATGCAAATTTCATATGTACATGGGTCCGCTACGGCTTGGTTTTCGAGATACAGGTAGTTCAAAAAGAATATTATATTTAGGATTATATGCTTGTTCAATAGCATCGCAATTTGGTGCAATTCGGGATACAGGTGTATTGATGACACCAGAGCTGTCAAAAGAACTAATAAAAAATACGAAAAATAACAAAATACAAATATCATTCAAAAGACAACAATGCACATAATAGTCGGTACCAAGCCAAATAGGTAGTAGGTAAATATAGATTTATTTTGTTTCGGGCTTGGGCTTGGCACCGACTTATTGTAATCAAAACTACCCACCAAACGGATACATTTAATTTTACGCAGATGCTCAAAATGTTAACTTTCTTTCATTAATAGAGACCTGTGAAGTGAGCTTACCTCTTACGCCCACGTATTAAGTACTAAGTTTCAGTTATCAGTTATAATTTTTTATTTTCCAAGGAAGCGAAACGAGATATTTAAAACGGCATTGCGCCGCCCTCATGTATACCTCCGGGGGCGGCATCGAAAATCGCTACACGTCACAAACTTGTAAATGCTTAGAACTACCCCTATATCAAATTTCTATTTTCTATCTTTTTTGTTTCATACCCAAAGCCCTATTCCTACCGAACTTATTATTTACCCGAAGAAACATTAAAAAGAAGTAAAATTTAAGTACCTATACTATTATAATAGGTATACCTAATATAATATAGGTAGCACTGATAATTTTTTTATTATAGGTATTATAAGATCTACAACAATCTTGTTACATCTTTGCCACATTGTCTACGTGAAATATTTAGTCAAAAGTATGTTTCTATCTAAAAGCTTTTCATTTAACGATTGTTCGCCACTGATCATGGGACTGGTCTAGTCTTGAAACATGTATGACATGGATTAAATATTATTATATTAAATTTAATTCATAGAGATTAGGCTTTTATTTCAATACTGTACTTGTAATAAATCACCCTGTGTGTTTCTTTTACCGACGAATTGGCAACAGCACGACACACACCACATTCGCTTGTTTTTTTTTCTACCCTCCCTGCGTATCCCCTCCAGATTAATACAGAATTTCATCAATTTCTCTCTCTGACAATACAGCATTGCCGGTGCATATCTGTTGCAAATGATCTAAATAATTGTTATACGTTGCGTTTTGTTTTTGATATTAATAAACTACAAAACGGTTTCTGGCTGTGACAATACTGCTCTATGCTTTACACGCTAGTCTACGCCACGTAGTGGCAGGCATACTTAGAGATGTTCTGATTTTAATGCATTGGGCTGACTATCTATTGTGTAGATTAATCTTTGCTTAAATATATGAAAGATAATTAATTGTTGTCGATATTCCTAGGACACTTCATGCGGGTCACCCGAGAGGGGGGGCTTTTCTTAACAGATTTTTACAACTGCGTTGCGATTAGTATTGATATTGTACTCGTAATTAGTTTAGTTAGATATCTAAGTGTTTGTCACACCTGTTTTTTGTTATGTCCGTATGTTAATAATGGACTTTGTCCGTAAATAAATATCTTTGATTTACTTATATTGACAAATAAAAGCTGCTGTTGACAATGCTGCCTCAATAAACTTCATTAATTATTATTAAAGATCTCGGATATCCTCTATAAGTATACCATTCCTAAAAGTTTATCGATATACTTAATCTCGAATAAAAATTTAATATACTTGATTTCAATATAAAACAAATTATTTTCGAGATGCTTCCTTTTGGTAATGTTACATAACAAACAAAAAAAAAACAACTACTAAACAAGCAGTTAAAAGAAAAGCTCCAGGAGGTCGGTATAAATGATACAAAGTGTTGTGTAATTATATACCGCTAATAATATTACCTACTAATGAAATACGGGCCTGATATGCGTACGCACACCGTGTCTATATTATGATTCTTTGTTCAAGAAGAATATAAGGAAATATTACGATTCCACAGCGGAGAAAGAGATGAAAAACAGAACCGTGGGAAAGGCTGAAAAGTCGCGTTCGTGAACAACAGGTATATACCATATAATAACAGTGCAAGTTTTAATATAGTTAACATTTATAATGATGTAGCTGGCTTGACGTGAAACTTATGGATGTTATTATTGGCGTGAAGACTAATGTCTTCAATGGCCTTGGGATTCGGTTAAGGCTGGAGGGACCACGCTCCATTAACGAATAATATCAGCTAGTTTCCATGGGATTGTAATTCATTCCACCAACTTACAAGAACGTAAATCAAATAATTACGAAAGCGAAAATTGTTTGATCACAGAAAATACCTTTGCGATTATTTTCATAAACGTAAACCGATAATTCTGACTAAATAAAATAACAATCTAACAGGTCCGGAACCCAATTAGAGAATTTGACAATATATTTAACTTAAAACTAGATTAATTAATTAAATAAATTGAAATTACAGAACAATGTTGATTTTCGCATAATTTTAATGTAATATGTATTGTGACAAATAAGAAAAAAAATCCATAAAAATTACCTCAATAGAAATTTTCTGGAACATTGATTTATAAGTTTCTCTTTTCGCCACTGATGACGGAACTAGTGTGCGTTCCGAAACATGTTTGGACACTATATTTCGTCATTAAGAATGTACTATTTTTTTAAATTGAAACTGTTTGTTGTAATTATAATTTTGAACTTCTTACTAAATACACAATCATCGTCCCCGTATTCATAAACTCTTTATTGTATTAAGAATTTCGGTTACTAATAAAAATAATAAATTCAAAGCGGGAGATAAGTACATTAAAATATCTGTAAAAGTATATCTATTTTATCATAACACATCTGTTAAGGAATGGGAAAATCTCTCAAGAGATATTGCACATCTGTACAGTATATTGTGTGTCTATCCCTATAAAAAGCGTCCTAGATACCCCATACCACGGTATCTAACAATAACAAAAGAAATACTCCCCAAAGGAAATAACTATGGGCTTACACTTATGGATTATGATATGCAATGTTGCCAACACCATTACGAAAATCGATACAGTATATAAATAATACAAAAAGGCTATTCAAAAGTGATCACTAATAAATAAAACACAAAAACCTTTACCGAAAAGTGCCGCTATATTTAGAAAACTTTGATTTGACAGTCGTATTGGTGTTTTAAGATTCAACGTGGAACTCCTGTTAGGTTAGATTACATTTCTACGAAAGCGTACAACAAAATATATTTTTTTGCAGAATTCGGAGATATAGTATATAACAACGAAACAAAATTAGGTAAAAAGATTGGCTATAGGTTAATGTTTCGCTTGAGTTCGTTGGCAAAGTTAATTTCAAAATGTCGGCCTGTCAAAGTTTAAAATAACAAAGACACCGATCGCAAATAAACTTTTTACATTTGCCTTTTATTTAGTTGTGAAGATACAAGACGGGATAAATCTTTTATCCAGACATAATATTTAATAGTCCCGTCACCATCATTGTTATCACATACCTCAAAATTTTTTTCTTTTGGAAAATATTTATTTTGAACAATCATTAAATTAGCATGCCTGTCTAATTTAGCTTTTGTTAAATAAATAGGTACTATGTTAAACGAACCACGTTCTGACATTTCTAAAGCATAAACTAAAATATTAAGGAAATAATGCGGACATCACTGCCCAAGCGAAGCACGGCTCATCATTATTTTGTACATTCACGCAAGCATTTTTGTTTGCAATAGAATTAGGCAGTCTAATGAAAGAAGAGAATCGTATGTTTTTCATTGTTAATAGAAACATTGGTTACTGGTTACAAATCAAACTCAAGCGAGACAATGACCTAGCCGATCTTTTAACCAAATTGTGTTTCGATGTCAAAAAATGCAGCCTAGAACGTGCTTCCAAATTATGGTACTTTAGAAGTTTTGGGAAAAGTAATCACACGATTGTTTTGAAAATGTAAGTGATTACTCAGGTCAACCTACTCTATCAGTCTATAATATTTGTACCAAAGTCAGAACGAAAAAAAAAATTTGTATGGCCCTTCTACGCTTTTGTAATGTGCGATTTTTGTATACGTTTAGGTGATACCTAGTATCACTGGCTTGATAAGGTTTAAAATATTGTCATGATACTAGTATTATGATTCTAACAATCTAAAAACCACCCTTACTCAAACATATTTATATAAGACACTGAGACCCACTCAAGTTACTAGCAGTTTGGCAACAGTGTCTATCATAGAGCGCCATAGAGAAAAATACAACCCTCGTTCTAATATTTCTCCTAGATCATATTTATAGACCTCCTAGGTACGTAATTTATTGTGCCAAAGTAATTTATTATTCACAGTGAGCATTAGTTATTATTAGGATTAGAAGAGGGGCTTACTCCTGTCTGATCTAGCTATTTATTAGTAATTTTTCACAAAACTTATCATATATAATTTTGTGATAACACAAAACCGTCAACTTTACACGTAACGTTACTGGTCACCCTTTATGTTTGATAATTAAAACATCTATCTACATATAAGCGTCGTTATTGTCAGAAAAAAAAAAGACAAGAGGGATATCTCTATAATCCTGCATAAGCGCAACATAATAGCTGCAAATTCTCAAGAGTCCTCTCTTTGATCAGTTTGCATAATGTCGAAAGGGGATGGCCCAATATAACAAGTTTTAATCGAAAAATTGTTTTACAATAATATCGCTTCGCTTACTTTGTTATTTACTAAAATTTAAATATCAGTTTTATGTTGTTATTATATAGTTACTTCTACCGGTAAAGAAATTATAACATAAACAAGTTAGTGGAATTCATTAGAGCGCGATACCGGGCATTTTTATTTTGTGTAAGTAAAAAGGAAGGAAACTGTTCCTCCTGCTTAGCCACATAGAAAATGACGCGTGCCATAATCATTTGTATAGTATTTATTTAGTTGAACTATACTTATCAATTAAATAAGCTCAGTATTAACAATATGTCGTCCTATCATTATAATAATGAGCGTTACTTTATCATAATACAGTTTGTCCTCGTTGAGAATTTGACACATTTTAAAGCTTTAATATCGGTACTTAAAAGGCAAATGTATTAACTTTTATTGCATTGCATTTCAAACAATTAAAAAAGTTTAAGTTACTTTTGATAGCCAAATTTTATTCAGGTAAAAAGGCTTATTTGCAGCTAAGGGAAAACAGGGAATTAAAAAAGAATAAATAAATATATTTATTCCAGTGCAGTGGTGTAAAAAATAGGGGGATAAAAAGTGTCACTAACCCCCATAGCATGCCACTGGTTAATTTTTTAAAAAGATCAAAATATTACTATTTTATTTTAAATTTGAACCTTTGAGGTTAAATAAAATGACATTCCTTTACGTTTATAAACAAAGTTTATTTAAAATTATTCATAAAAGGAAAATAAAAAGCTAAGGAACAAAATCAAAAATTCACAACGGAACACCAAATTATTTTTAAGAAAATTGAAATGTTCACTTACATTAATAGAAAATGTAAGAAACATTGTAAAAATAAAAAATAGAAACGAAACACACCAACAGTAATAATAATTAATAATCACCCAAGGTTTCATCCTCGATATCTGAGTCGATCCAACAGTTCAGTTTTGCAAAGTAAAACAGAATAAGCGCCAAATTACTCTGCATTTCTTTAAAGTAAAACAATGTTCCTTTTCAATATGATATTATAATTTCAGAAATATTAGATCTCACAAAACGAATAAGAATATTTATCTACTTAATCATAGGTACATAGTATAAAAAATACCGCTACCCTTATGCTGTACCTTATGTTCCGCCAGTTTAAATCGGAAGGACATCCTGTATCCACCTATTTTATACCTGGATTTCTGAATATACAGCTGTTGCTTCCATATATAGGAAAGTTAAGGGGGACAACCCCTCGAAGTAATAGTGGTGAACACCTGGTCTGTATACGTAAGTACATCAAAATAACTGAATTGCATTTATTGTATTTTCATATCATAGTTTTGTACCTACGTTATTATTTATGTAAGCCAGGGACATGCTTTTGATTATGTCAACGTATTATACGGATATTCTAACTTTGATAAGCAAATATCGATATAACCATGAATTGTCAGTTTGTGAAGGTTATTTTAGAGACAGAAACAAATTGAGAAAAAAACAGCCACCATCCTGAGAAATTGATTCTCGTATGTGGGAAATGTTGTAGATCGCTAAAATCCGTCCTCATTTATGTTCTTCCCTTTATGTAAATGTGGCAACATTGTAGTTTTAGTTCGTTATATTTTATGTTGGTGACTTTGGTTTTTTTAGACAGTAAGTAACTTCACAACATAATGTTTGTATTCTTTTTGCACTTGTCATTCATATATGTATTTTACAATTTCTCACATTAATAATAAATATAATCTAAAAGTTATGGTTGTTTAATTGAATAGTAAAATAGTTAAAAACAACAAAACAACAGGTTATGGGCCCAGATCACCGGAATAAGGCAGAATAAGTCCAGAAAAGTAAACGAAATATAAGTGAGGTTAAGCACGTGAAACGAAAATGGCCAATATGAATAAAAGTTATTCTATCGAAGCCCTAGATGGAAAAAACTATTATAACTGGAGATTTAGGATGGAAATGATACTAGCGGAAAACAATGTACTTGATGTAATCGAAAGAGAGATAAAGTTTGAAGAAATAACTGTCGAGAAAGACAGGGAAATGATAACAAAAAGGGATAATAAGGCTAAATCTCTTATAGTACAGTGTGTAAGTGATAATCAGTTAGAATTACTGAGAGATCAGAAAACTGCTTTTCTAATGTGGTCAACATTACAAAACAGATATCAAAAGAAGGGGTTGCCAGGCCAGTTATATTTGAAAAAGAAGCTACTATCAATGAAACATAAAGAAGGTGATTCCCTGGAAGAATTTCTGCATGAATTTGATGAAGTTGTACGTCAATTAAAAGCAGCTGGAGCTGAAATTTCGGAGCAGGATTTAATTTGTAATTTATTACTCAGCCTACCGAAATCGTATGACACTGTAGCGACGATAATTGAAGCCACTCCAGATATAACTTTAGAATTAGTGAAAGTAAAGTTATTTGCAGAATATGAGAAAAGAATCAGTATTAGCGGAAAGGACGAAAAAAGTAGTACGTGTGCATTCAACACAGGACCAAGTAGTCAGAGTCAAGTATGTTATCGATGCGGTGAAGCAGGTCACTACAAACGAGACTGTAAAAAGATAGTTGAACGCAGTGGTGGTGCAGGTTATCAACAAAGAGGTAGAAGCATGTACAACAACAACAGAGGTAGAACAAACTACAGGGGAAATCATTCAAATCGAGGTAGGGGTAATTTTAATAAATCAAATTTTAAAAGTAATTTTGTACAATCGCATGCCAGTGATAGTGATGATAGTAAAGTATGTTTTATCAGTGAAATAAATAATGAAGTTAATGATTTGAAAGATGACAATAATTTATTATTCTATATTGATTCTGGTTGTACTGATCACATGGTTACTGAGAAACGTTACTTTTCGGATTTGTTAATGTTAAAAGAACCAATAAATATTGCTGTAGCTAAAAACGAAAGTTTCTTAGAAGCCATAGGGGTCGGAAACATAAAAGTTTGGAGTAATGTAGGTAAAAATAAGATTCAATGTACAATCAAAAATGTATTTTATGTACCACAATTAAGAAAAAATTTGTTATCAGTTAAAAAGCTAGAAATGAATAATATTAAGGTTATATTTCATGATAGTACAGTAAAATTAAGAGATAATACGAATAAGTTAATAGGTATAGGTACTAGAAAAAATCTATATGAAATATCTTTCTCATTATGCATTAAAGAGGCGCTAAACCTAGAAACAGTAGACAACGAATTTTTAAAATGGCATAAGCGATATGCGCATATAAATTTTTCGGGATTAAAAGAATTAATAAAGAAAAAGATGGTTAATGGTATAGATGAAAATATAAAGTTTCAAGAAGTAGATTTTTGCGAACCATGTATAAATGGAAAAATGACGCGTATTCCATTCGGAACTAGAACTAAGAGTGGTAGAATATTGGAAATCGTACATTCGGATGTTTGCGGTCCAGTTACACCTGCGGCATATAATGATTTCAAATATTTTGTTACTTTTATTGATGATTATTCAAATTTTACAGCGGTTTATTTGTTAAAACAAAAAAGTGAGGTCATTGATAAATTTAAGGAATATGTAGCAATGGTAGAGGCTAAATTTAATTCTAAAATATCAAAGTTAAGATGTGACAACGGTGGTGAGTATTCATCTAATCAATTTGTGGATTTTTGTAAATCAAAGGGAATAATTCTCGATTATACAGTTGCGTATACACCCGAACAGAATGGTAAGGCCGAAAGGAAAAATAGGAGTCTAGTAGAAAGAGCTAGAGCAATGATTAATGAATCAGGCGTTCCAAAGGAATTTTGGGGTGAAGGTATTTTAACTGCAAATTATTTAATAAATAGGGGTATTACGGCTAATCTTAAAAACGTTACACCAGCGGAGGTATGGTATGAAAAAAAACCTAACGTAGCGAATTTAAAAATATTTGGTTGTACTGCGTATAATTTAATACCGAAACAGTTTAGGGATAAATTCGATGCAAAAACAGATACTTGTATTATGATAGGTTACGATACGACAGGGTACAGACTATATAGTATTGATAAGCAAAAGATAGTAATAGCTAAACATGTTGAGTTTAATGAAAATTGTTTTTATTTTAAGGAAAAAGTAGTAAACGGAAATAATGATAGGGATGATAGTTATAAAGAAGAAGAAATTAATAAAAGTAAGGTAGAAACAAAAGTTGAGGAGACAGACAGACAAGAAAAAGAAGCGCATTCTGACGGAGAAAGTGATAATGAAGTTTCAAATCCGGTTATAAGTTCTAGGAGTCGTAATATAAAAGTTCCTACAAAATATGATGATTATGAATTATACATGGCTTTTAATGCAACTAGGTTTATAGAAAACGTTCCAGAGAGTTTTAGCGAATTGAAAAATAGAAATGATAGTAAACAATGGTTAAATGCAATTGATAGGGAAATTAAATCTATAGAAGAGAATCAAACATGGAAAGAGGTTAAGAAGCCAGAGGGAGAGAAAATATTGGACACTAAATGGGTTTTCAATCATAAAAGCTTAGAAACAAATGACAATGACAGGTACAAGGCGCGATTAGTTGTGAGGGGATTTGCTCAAACAAAAGAACTAGATTATAGTAGTATTTATTCTCCTGTGGCAAAAATGTCCACGATTCGTCTGTTACTTATTTTAGGTAATCAATTAAAATTTCATTTCATTCAGTTAGACGTAAAAACAGCTTTTTTGAATGGCATTTTAAATGAAAATGTCCATATTTATCCTCCTGAAGGAATTCAGTGTAAAACCGGTAATGTACTTAAGCTACAGAAATCACTATACGGGCTTAAACAGTCGTCGAAGATTTGGAACGATGAGATAAATGATTTCTTATTAAAATTAAACTTTAGTAGATCTGAAAATGACTATTGTCTTTATACGTTGAATGTTAAAGCGCAAAGTAGTATATTTTTATTAATTTACGTAGATGATATTATATTAGCCGGGTCAGATTTAAAAATAATTAATGAAATTAAAATCAAATTAATGACTAAATTTAAAATAAAAGATAAAGGTAAACTTACAAATTTTCTGGGTCTTGAAATTTCCTATGATAGAGAGGAAGGTATATTAGAGATAAGTCAAACAAGGTACACAGAAAACATTTTAATACGTTTTGGTATGCAATCATGCAAAAGCAGTCAAATTCCGATTGATCCTAAATTAAAATTTGAATTGTCCATCGATAAAGAAAATGTTACTGAGAAACCTTTTCGCGAGTTAATTGGTAGTTTAATGTATTTAATGCTTGGTTCTAGACCAGACATTTGTTACTGTGTGAATTATTTCAGTCGTTATCAAGATAAAGCTAATGACGAAACATGGAATTACGCAAAAAGAGTTCTCAGATACTTGAATGGCACAAAAACCTTTGGTCTAAGATATAATAGATGTAGTAATAGTATTCCAAATCTTATTTGTTATGTAGACGCAGATTGGGCGGGTGACTTATATGACAGAAAGTCAGTGTCGGGTTATGTTTTTAAAATATTTAACTGTGCTTTTATGTGGGCAACAAAAAAGCAAAAATGCGTGTCGTTATCTACCACAGAGGCGGAACTTGTTGCGTTATGTTCTAGTGTAACAGAAGGTTTATGGATTAAAAAATTACTGAGTGATTTTAATTTAAATATTGATAAAATTTCATTTTATGAGGATAACCAGGGTTGCATCGCTTTAATAAAAAATCCGTCAAACAATAAAAGAGTTAAGCATATAGACTTAAAATATAACTTTGTTCATGAAAATTTAAAATCTGGTTTGATCGATGTATGTTATATTGAATCTACTAATAATGATGCGGATTTTTTGACTAAGGGTCTGCCCAATTCTCCTTTAATAAAGTTTAGGAATAAGATAGGTTTAAGAGAAATGAAAGATTAATAATTTTGTTAATGTACCGGATGTTAGCGAGAGGGAGTGTTGTAGATCGCTAAAATCCGTCCTCATTTATGTTCTTCCCTTTATGTAAATGTGGCAACATTGTAGTTTTAGTTCGTTATATTTTATGTTGGTGACTTTGGTTTTTTTAGACAGTAAGTAACTTCACAACATAATGTTTGTATTCTTTTTGCACTTGTCATTCATATATGTATTTTACAATTTCTCACATTAATAATAAATATAATCTAAAAGTTATGGTTGTTTAATTGAATAGTAAAATAGTTAAAAACAACAAAACAACAGGAAATATATGACTTTTGTTCCTTCACACAAAGGTGTGTCATTTAAAGGTATTGTTTCCTTGAGATATACAGGTACCAAATTATTTGCTAATCCTAAGCATTCAGCGTAAAGTCTATCGCTATATTTTAAGCCAAACAATGATTAAGACTGGTGTGATATAAATTTAAATATAACAATAATAAAAAGTAGGCCAAAACGTGTTTAAATAATGATTATCTTAATAAAAAGAAACATAATTGCGGCAAAGTAACTTTTAACTAGTTTATTTATTTTTTGAGCAAGTCTCAAACGTTGAATTTTATTTATTTTCTATATTAAAGGAAAAATATAAAATTCAATCATTAAAATGTTATACGTAGATTAAAATTAGAACCAGAACGATGTGCGAAAACATGCTTAAGGTGATTTATTAATTGATCTGTTAAAATTTAAATGCGGATATTTATTTTTGCTATTTTGAGGGTCATATGTATTTATCGAGTATATCTAGAACACGATCATTCTCCGAAGATATTTAAATGCCCAGTATGGGGTTTTCCATGACCCTTAATCGCATTCATTAATGTAAACAGATGCTTGAATAGAAGAAATTTCATAAATAGCAAAATAGTTTTATTACAAACAAACCAAATTTAAATAGGTACGTCCCTGGCAATAATTCACTAAAACGGAAATAATACTTAAACAATTGAAAAAAATGGTAATTAGAGCATAAAAAAAGAAACTACTTAATTCGTATAAAAATGACTAATACCTATTGTTTAAGTTTAAAATAGGTACTTACAAATGCCCATTTTCTTTTTGATCTTCTTCAGAACCTTCATTTTGCTGGATAATAGAGTAGATTTCTTCTTATCAGTAGGACTATCTTCCCGTTTGCAATTGCAAATTTTTTCTTCTTTTACACCCATAAAGAAATTAACAAAATCACCAAATTAATAATTGTTCACGAACAAATTAATAAATCATAACACGAAAGATTAGTCACTTTTAAACTAACAAATTGGTACTTCACGATAAATTAATAAATTTAAACCGAACGTAAGAGTTGAGGTCTTTACCCGATGGCTTAACCGACCTTACACCTAAAGCTTCCAAACAACAACTGACATTTCTCACGGTAGGTCTTCACGTAAAAAAGGTCGTTGTGGTGTGGGAATATCCAGGAGGCAACAATTTACGAAACAAAACATCGTGTTGTGTGCTTGTAGGCGACGTTGCCGTTCTTAGACGATTATTACATACCTATTTTATCCGTTGGAAATATGTTTTTGACATTTAAAGGACGATGACATGTGGAACTTACAAGATATTGTAGATTTAAAGGCATTTTAGGAAATTAATTGTTAAATTAAAAGATATGGGAACATTAATTTTACGTTTATAGTTGATAAATAATCAACAAGGGCATTGTACTATTCGATTACTTGCAACTGTTTATTTTAACACACTTCCTATAATAGTTAGTTGTTTATGTTAACACTCTCTAAACATTTTAGATTCTGAAAGAGAAGTGATCTTTTTGTTAGAGAATTATGTTCTTAGAGAATAGTCCAATATATATATATATTGCATAGCATTCGAATAATTATGTGTATAATCTGAGCCCAGAATTCGAACCCAGTACATACTGAGTCTACTCAAGTCTAGAATCCAATTTATTATAAGTTATAACAGTTTCCTTAAAATCGCAATAATTTTAGCAGTTTTATTATAAATTATATAAGATATTACATGCATTGCGGCAACACTGTGACGGGTAAAACAGATGCACATCTAAAAGGCACGAGTCGTCGACCAATAGGAAGAAAGACACACGCCAAATGCCGGCTCGATTGTTATTAATCTAAAATATAATAATGAAGAGAAGAACAGCCGTTGTGTTGTGGACTCTCGTCGTAAAACACAATAGCAGATGCTGATCTTGAAGTTTTTGACAATTTCCATGAAAATGTTTAGCATGGGTCTGCCACACGGTTTCAAATTTGGGCTCGTCTTAGTACTGTAATAACTTATTTAAGTTTTATCTAGGAATTAATTATACCTACATAAGCAATATGGTTAATATGTGGTTGTTCTTCTCTTGATCTATTACAACCCAAGGCTTTGCTCTCGTGTTATTCTACTCTGACAATTACCACTTAAGTGATTTATAGAAAAGTTTCTGGAAAGACGCAATCCGCAGATTGCTGTCATTAAGAATGACACTAGGTCATATCATGCGATTTCCGGAAAACTGCTTTAGATTTTGAAACAAAATTTCTGTGTTTTCAATATATATATATATATATACTCTTTTTGACGTATTATTGACAGTTCTAACTTTTAAAATGGCGGTCATTACGATGCTCAAGTTTCAAATCCCTGTAACTTTCCCAAACAAAATGGCGTCTGAAAGTAATAATTTTTTTATCAAATAGTTCTCATATGTATTAATTCAAAATATACTATCACTTAATTATAACGTCTGATGGATATCAAAATTTATGACACTCTCTTGAAAATGGTTGCATTCTTTGAAGAAGACATAAAAGACAGAAAGAAGTTAAGAAATTTGATTAAGATTTGAATAATTATAAAGAATTTTAAATGTAGCGTCATCTCAAATGCTCAAACTGACAGCATCCGTTCTCAATGCAGTCTTGGAACCCTCAATTTGTTTATTGTACCGCTGTTTCAATTTCTGCGACAGAAATGCGACACAAGCGATTTTTTTAACATGTGATCTGAATTACGAGTATAAATAAATTAAGTACACCCAGGTCGGCATTAATAATATGAATAGCATATATTAAGTAATGTGCATACGACCTTTTCACCTCCGAATCAGATTTTTTCTGAATAATCTCGAGACATAAGTAGGAATTTTTAGTTTGAGATTATTGATTATAATATTATAATGCGTATACAAAGAGGGATAACTGTCGCCCCTGTTACGAAAATACGGAACATCTGCACGTGCCAAATTGCAGATGAGCACGTGTGCTATGTCTATGTCCGCATATAGCTTTGCGCTTAAATACTTTTGGTATTTCTTTACTGTATAAATAATGAATGACATTACTATAATACTACTATTTACTGTCAAAAAACCTTATAGTTAATCAAAAAATTAATTATATATATATATACATATATACAGGGTGTCCCACGAAAACTACATCTTGGACCCAAATTACAATATTACTTTAATTGTACGAGGGTTGCCTTTTATATTTCGGGATTTGGCAACCCTGGCAATCTGGCAACTGACTGCTCTATGATAAAGTTGGACATTTTTGAGGTTATACGTACTCAGACCGTTTTGACATACGAGCGCTATTTGTGTTGTTTACAGTAACTTAAAAGATTCATCTCGGCCCAAAAATGGAATTAACATTTTCGTGCGATTATTTTTTAGGACTTTCGACGTGGATTAACTCAGCAACAGTGCATGGATGCACTTAATTCAATTTTTGGCGATGAAGCTCCATCAAGGACCAGTGTTTATCGATGGTATGGTGAATTCAATTCTGGTCGTAGTTCATTCCAAGACGAATTTCGTGAAGGTCGTCCAAAATCAGTTGTTGCTCCAAACACTATTGATGCTGTGCGCGAACTGATATTGCAAGATCGTCATTTGACCTATCTAGAGATTGAGACAACCTTAGGCATTAGTGGGACCAGAATTCATTCAATATTGCATAAACATTTGACTGTCAAAAATTTTGTTCGCGTTGGATCCCACACAATTTGTCAATCGCTCAAAAAAGGCTCGTGTCGATTGGTCGAAAGAAATGCTCAAAAAATACGATCGCGGTGCTTCGAATCACGTCTATGACATCGTGACAGGTGATGAATCGTGGATTTACGCGTATGAGCCCGAAAGTAAACAACAGTCGACTGTATGGGTGTTTCAAGATGAGCCAAATCCAACAAAAGTTGTTCGCGCACGAAGCACTTCCAAGCAAATGGTTGCCTGTTTTTTCGGAAAAACTGGACATGTCGCAACCGTACCACTAGAACAACGCAGAACAGTTCATTCTGAGTGGTACACAACCATTTGTTTGCCAGTTGTCTTCCAAGAAATCAGGAAAACCAACCGCCGAAGACGGATCACTCTTCAACACGACAATGCGAGCTCTCACACATCGGCTCAAACAACTGCATTTTTTGAGCACCCAAAACATCGATTTGATGAGTCATCCGCCGTATAGTCCTGACTTGGCACCAAATTACTTCTTTTTATTCCCGTACGTAAAAAACAAACTGTGAGGTCAACGTTTTTCGACACCTGAAGAAGCGGTTGCTGCATTCAGAATGCATTTTTTGGAGATACCTCAATCAGAGTGGCAAAAGTGCTTCGACAATTGGTTCAATCGCATGCAAAAGTGTATAGATCTTCATGGGGAATATTTTGAAAAACAATAAAGTGATTTTCGATGATTAATATTTGTTTTTGTGCTCTAATCCCGACATATAAAAGGCAACCCTCGTGTCCAAGATTGGAATCTTGGAAACGGTAGGTTAAATTAAAAAAAATATATACAATTTAAACACCTTTTAAATGGTGTTTTCAAAAGTAAACTAACTGTAGCCGTTTTCGAGAATATTTGAAAAAAAGATTTTTTGCGATTTTAGTTTTAATTTATTTCAGACATTATTTTTACAGATATAAAAAAATGAAAAGCACATCCTCATTGTTACTTTTTGAGGAGAAAAAGATTTACGTTTACAAATTTTCATATACGAACCACCCGGTACATCTATACATTGTATAGCTCCTAAATTTATAACGTATTGATAGTATTATAGTAGCGGAATTTTCATTTCATTGTGATGTGGAGAAATTTATATTAGAAGGGCTACTTTCACCCCTAGATGCGTGAATCTAACATCTGCACGTGCCAAATGGTATGCAAACACGTGTGTTATGGTAGCACCGCATGTCGATCATGTTATGCCCCGTAACTAATAATAGTAATCTCAAATAATGTTTTGTCCAATCAATTTAGACCTAAATCGTTATGAAATAATAAGACAGTACATCGTTAATAATAATAATAATATCTCTTTAATAATAAGGCACAACAAACAGTTGGACATAGAATGCGTCAAATTTAAATAAATAAAAAAAAAAACACACGCAACAATAAATTGTCACATAAATGAAGAGGAAAACAATTGAAGACAAAAATATATGGACGGATTAAATGTCATCATTCTGAGAATCCTTTTCTGAATTATTAGACTTTCATCTGTGTCGTGAGTTGCCCCACAACACAATAGAATAACTACTAAGCACAGGATTAACATGTGCATTAAAATGATCTTAAGACCTCAAAGCTTTTCAGTTTCCAAAACGAAAAACCTGCACAATTTGCTTGAAACGGTTTCAATCTGCTTGTACCAGCTCAATTGCGAGTCAATCTCCACCCCAAAAAACTTTACCGAAGATTGTTGAACAATCGCATCACCCTCATTTTCTGGACTCTAACACTATAATCTACCTCTTTTGCCGAGAAATTACTTCTCTTCCTGAGCCCTTACATTTCTCTTGAGAGTTCATTGAATACATTTTTAATTTTTTCCTTTAAACGTTCTTCGAAGTTATGCGTTGGCGTTTTATACACTTTACTTTTCAATGTTTCCCACAGGAAGAAAGTGGGGTCAAGTCAGGTGGTTTAGGCGGCCACTGTATCGGTCCATTTATACCTATCCAATTTTTTTTTTGAAAATATCATTTAAAAATTCTTGGATTATGCTGGAAAAACATATTTGCTCGTCCCTGCAATGGCACATTTCCGGGAAGCACAGGAAGTTACTCTTGAAGAAATAGCAAATAATGTTCACTGCATAAAACACCTTCGTTTTTATGAAGGTGGTCCTTACTTTTGTAAGGACCAATTAAATGCCCGTTAATAATACCACAACGTTAATGCCAAAATATCCTTGGTTTTTATCGGATTGACAAAATGCGGATTGTCAGTAGCAGAATAGGGTTAATTTTTTTATTTGGCTTACTGTTAACAAAACGGCTTTCGTCTGTCCACAAGACATGCTGAAAGAACGGATTATAGTTAATGTCCAAGTTTACCATCACTTATGCAACATAAGTAATTCTTCGTTATTGATGTTGATCTGACAAATGTTCTAAGTTGTGAAGTAGTGTCAGAATTTACTCTTACTCTTAGCAATTTGTCTTCCCTTTCAAGAAGAAAATGCCTCGATATTTGCACGTACCTACTTAAATTTCGTTCCAAACTTGCCAATTTTGGATGTATAACTAGGGTTCTGTTGAGATTCCCAATAAACTAATAACATGTCAACTTTTTCGTTATGCGAACATCAAATGACAATAAAACTGTCTGTGAGCCATTAGTGCAACAATAAAAATAAATAAATAGCTTGCCAGAAGTTTAACAGATGAGTTTTGAACTCCATATACTTGGCAAGGTTTCCGAGTTAAATATCACGATGACCACAGTCGAAAGCCTTCGACAGAACACAGTTGTGTCGTGAGATCTAAAATCGCGTAAATTAAGACTGATGTATACAAAATTAGCCTTATAATTTAATTTTAACTTTAGCTTCAGTAGCTTAATGGTACAAGCAAGTGCCCGGAAAGCGTGAGAGATGGGTTCGATTCCCACCTGAAACAAATGCTTTTTCCAACTTACAGACGTTCATTTTCTGCATTTGCCTTACCATTAAATGTGTAAAAGTTTTTTTAAATTGAATCGTACATCATATAATGCTGACATAATATAATCTATAACATTGTAAGTATACCAAACATCAAAAACCCTTTTTTTTTTTGCATTACCCGCAGATGACTATTGTACATACCCCTATAACCTAACAGACCCCTAGCAACATATTCCCCGGCTAGACAACAACAAGAAATTAAGAGAAGAGAATATATCGAGGATAGGATAAGCAGCTGATATGTCGAGGTAATATCGCAGCTTGTACTCCCTTCGGCCGCCACCTGCTTCACAAACTATATTACTTATAAGTTATTTTATTTTCTTTAAAAAAACAACGAAATGTTAAATTATTGTAACGAGCAGGTGGATTTGTCTTTCAGGTTGTATACGTATGCGTGTGATAACGTGATGCTCTATTTTGTCATCATCTGCAAAGATGAAATTGCAGTTATTCTTTAATTTAGTGGTAAATTAAATATTATGGAACGTCATATAGATAATTGCTACAGAATCAGGTTTTTTTTTTCCTGGCTGACATTGAATTCACTAAACATTAAAACAATTCGACGAGTTTGCATGAATTTAAAAAAAGACTTCATCCACATTTACTCAATAAATTTAGGGAGCATGTCACTTGATTCATCATATTCTTAGTTATACAGGTTGTCCTATGGTGAAGGCCCATTAAAATATTTCGGAGACTACTATAATTTTGTAAGTTATATTTGACCACAATATTTAATATTAAAAAACACCCAAATGTTTATATTTTTTGGTTTAACTATTTAACAAAAAGGGCATTATTTTTTCATCAAACTTTTGTACCAACCCAACAATGGAAATCTGGTAGTTTTATTGATTTATTTCATACATTTTATCAACGTATATTTCCCGTTACAAAAATATATAAAAGCAACCTTAAATAACGTGAAATCAAACGTTAAACGCTTCTAAAATGCGTAATTAATACGATTACACAAAGGTTAATTATTAGCTTTTAAAAAACGATAAATGCATGTATATCTAATACATGCATTTGTCGTTTTTTAAAAGCTAAGAATTAACGTTTGCGTAATCGTATTATTAACGTATTTTAGAACCGTTTAAATAAGGTTTGATTTCACCGTTGAATATATATACATAAATACACGTTTTTTTTAAAGCATTTAACTAAGGTTTCGTTATTCGTGTTCTGTAACGTAAAAAAACGCGACATATAAAAGTAAAATATACGTATTTAATGTACCTTTTTTAGGAAAGGTGTTTTGTAATGATAAACGTTAAATAAACGTATGTGTGTTTACTGGGCTTTAAATTGAATTTGGAAAATGTTGGTATATGTATTGCCGAATATGGTCTATTCAAATATCATAATAACAACCGCTTAGCACTTCCGGTTATACCGGAAGTTGATAGTGACTTTGTAATTTTAAATGGAACAGCCTATATATTATGACATTTTTGGATTCCACATAAGATTTTAGACATGTTTCATGTATCATGTCCCATACCTAAATCCAGCCGTATTTGACGTATATCAAGATTTATGTCAAAACTGACATTTTAGGGCTCAATCATAATCACATTTTTTTCTTATAAAGAAGTCTTTAGTAATCATTTTGCAGTCGTTTTCTTATTAAATAAGGTCTCCTTTTTCCGATACGTACGACATTTTCTGATTTATTCATACAGGGTGGTCAAAAAATTATACAGAAAACAATGTTATAAAAACAGTCGAAACTCAGTTTATTCAAATGGAACAGGTATATTTTTATAATTTTATCTTACGTATCATTAAAAAATAAAGAAACTTTCTAATAGGTTACTGATTTCGAAAATGCATAGTTTTCGAAATATCGGCAATGTAACATTTTTTAGCATTTTCACTATTCTCGTATATTACTTTGACTAATTCATTTAGTGTGCCATGAAAATAATAAAAATTTTCCGTATGCCCATAAACGTCAAATCAAGCATCAAAAGTTAATTGTTGTTAATCCAATAGTCGAATTAGTCAGTCAAATCATTTTTGAAATCAGTAACCTATTAGAAAGTTTCTTTAATTTTTAATGATACGCAAGATAAAATTATACCTGTTCCATTTGAATAAACTGAGTTTCGACTGTTTTTATAACATCGTTTTCAGTATAATTTTTTGACCACCCTGTATGAATAAATCAGAAAATGTCGTACGTATCGGAAATAGGAGGCCTTGTTCAATAATAAAACGCCTGCAAAATGATTACTTAATACTTCCTTATAAGAAAGAAATGTGATTATTATTGAGCCCTAAAATGTCAATTTTGACATAAATCTGGATATACGTCAAAAACGGCTGGATTTAGGTATAGGACATGATACATGAAACATGTCTAGAATCTTATGTGGAATCCAAAAATGTCATAATATATAGGCTGTAATATTTAAAATATCAAAGTCACTAACAACTTCCGGTATAACCGGAAAAGCTAAGGGGTTGGTATTATGATATTTGAATAGACCATATTTGGCAATACATATACCAAAATTTTTCAAATTCAATTCAAAGTAGTCTACGAAATATTTTAGTGGGCCGTCACCATAGGACACCCTGTATATTATATATGTGTATAATTAATACAGACTAATCTGACAACATATTTTGGTATTTCAATTTGCTTATAACTTTGTAATTACAGTATGTTTATCTAGAATTATTTTTAGTGTACCTACCTAACTAAAAAAACACCCGGTATATCTAGTTCTAAAAGTCTATTACACGTTCATTATACAAGAAGTAAAGTATAATAATTCTACTGTCAATGAAATAAATTAGACACTTCAAAAAAAGGATTTCACCAATTAGACGGGTCAAAAGTGGCGACCTTATACCAACATCACTTGACCTAATGCATATTAAATCAAGCAATTTTAACAATTGAAACAGGAAACATTTATTAAACGTACTTTATACTTCTTTAACAAAAGAGGTAAAAATATATAAAAGCCTTGTTTTCCTGTAACAAATGTTTACACGACAATTTTCTTTATTGGTTTTTCAAATCAACGCCACGTGCCAAAGACATCTTATTGAAACAAATTACTGTGAAAACAACGTAATACAATAAACAAAAGACAAGTAAAATGTATTTTACACCTTATTGTATAATATTATAGGGGATGGTTGATAAGTTCTCTCTTTTAATACCATAACATTTAATTCTTTGAAAATAAAAAGTTTTTTAAATCTTTAAAAGTCTTTCAATCAGCTGGAAAATACATAATATAACCTTGCACAACAGCTGATATTTACCTTCTTGCTGGTATAGGTATTGTTGGACCTTTAAAATCGTCTTTCTTTTCAAAGATATTTATTTTTCTTCTGTACATGATACATAACCTTTTTGCGTAAATAGCGTGAGAACATTCTGTGTGATAATAGAATTGAAAACTTTACAAGAAATGACGTAAATAGCGCAAGACACGTGTAACTGTACCTTTAGAATAGAATCAGGTAGCTATAGGAATGGCCTAGATAGAGTTCATTCAAAAAATTTTGGAATTCATTGGTTTATATTATATAAACTTCCAGTCTGTCAAATTGAGTTAAGAATTAAACCGGATATAGTTCATCTGAAATATAATAAGTCCAGATGATCCATATCCAGTTTATAATTCTCAACAGATGACACGAAGCCACAAGATGGCGCTACGGCGTCGTATATATCACATCTGACAGTTTGACAGATGAAAAGGTATTAGTGATATTAAATTTAGTAAAATCCCAGAGTACATCATGAGCCCTTTCATATCAACATTTTAAACAACTAACACACAACTATAATACTGTTCCGAAACCTTTTGAACGCCGTATAGCATACACCGTCTATTTTTTGTGCCTAGAAAGTGATCTTAAAGAAGGTAGTACCTACGAAATTTACCTGTAGACTTTTAAATGTCTTACAACAGCTGACTTTTAAAAAACCTGACAATAAAGATGATTCTATAAACGTAAACTATGAATGGACCTGTGGTTTTCTTTGAACACACTTTTGAAGAAGAATAATATAAGGCAAGCTGCTCCTCGCCCAGAATTCATTAAGATTTTTTTGTTTAGTTTATGCTTTATCTTTTTGTAATACAATTTCGCACATAGGGACAGGTCCCAACTCCTCCAAAATGCTTATATGGCAGGACACGAATTTTCCTTGAAAATGTAGATGGTTATTCAATTTGTTTTGCAAGGGCGCTCCGACCCGGGGCGAAGAAAGTGGTGCGGAATACAAAGGCGGCAAAAGACGCCCAGTAAAATCCTTCCTTTTGCAGTTATGGAAACATAGAATGTGATTTAGTACCAATTGAGAAATAACCTAACAAATATAGTGATTGGCCATCTGAACTTTTCTAACATAACCTGGTGACAGTGGCCAGGGGGGAGGTCAGGTCAGGTTATTAGGTACTTATTTATTTATTATACCAATAAATTAATTTAATTATGTAAGTTTTTTTTTAGTTAATAAAATATTTTGTTTAATGCATTTGGTTAATTTCTTTAAATTCAAAAAGCTATATAACCATTGAGGAAGTTTTTTTTTTACTGAGGTAGTCAATTATGATTGGTGTCTTGATATACAGGATGTGCGTAAAGTAATGAAACGGACGATAATTTTCAAAATGGTACCTTTTTAAAACAAATGCCGAGACATGTCAGTTATGATTTATGTTTAGCAGTTTTATAGCCTACGTATCCAGACGCACGCATGCGTAATAATGTTATGCTAAATTTAGACGTTTATCGTGAAAAAATCTTGAGCCATCCTGGGATATCCTAAAACCCCTCGACTCAGGACGACAGCACCCACTCAAAAAATAGGGGTTGCAATTTATAATACGTAGGCTACAAAAATGCTAAACATAAATCTAAACTGAGGTGTCTCGGTTTTTCTTTTAAAAATATACCATTTTGAAAATAATCACGCGTTACTTTATGGACACCCTGTATAAGGACTAATAAAAACCGTAATAAGTTGGTGCAATTATTATTCAGTAATTTTGTTATGGTTTTTGTTCAATTAATAATGGTAAATATCGTAAAAATTATCTAAATCATTAAATTAAAAATTATACCGATAAAGTTATGCAATTATCGCAGAATATTGTTTGAAATTATGTTTCTCATTTAAAATACATTTTACTTTATGTTATTTATAACTCATTTCACTAAAAGGTTACGTTTACTGCTGTAAGAAGAATATCGCCTATCGTCAATATTTATTTGTATACATCAGACAAAATATTATAAAGATAAAAATATCTACAATAAATAGATAACTATTATCAAAGAAAATACAATTAATATTTATCAATTAGGTAGATCCATTAGATAATCTTATCAGTAGTGATACTTTAAGTACTTTAAAATAATCGGTTAGACATCGATGGCATATTGTTACATGATTACAAAGAGTCTCAGTTTGATAACCATGGCGAGGGCTAAAGGATAATAAAACCCCTATATAAAATATTTACTAGTTTTTATTTTCTTTTCTCAGAAGATAACTATTTATTTTTGTTTATTGTACCAAATATAAATCCAATTATGTTATCACAAAACAACATCTGATATTTATCAAATTATCTCTAAAACCAATAATTTTATCGACTGAAGGATACCAAATTGTTCTAAAAAAAGGCAGTCTTGAGGTCATTGCCGTAGGTACACAAATTTGGGTCGAGTGATATATCATTTGAAAGCATTTTCTATCTGCTTTACAGCGATAGCTCACTTATATTTGCCCCCATAATTCTTCGAGCAAATTGCGTTTAAAATTTCACCAGTTAGGTAGTTGGAACATATTCTATTACAATTAGACAGTGCAGGAGTATGTCGCGTTTTGTACTGTGTCGTGACTTGCGAAGCTAATTCCCTCGTGCGTCCTGAAACTGTTTTTTCTTTTGTTTTTTATATTATGATGTCTTCCTTTATACTTTGTAATGTTTGTACCGTTTATTATGTTACTTATTTGTCTTATATTATTGCCGAAGTTGTGTTCACTATTTATATGTTTAAGTCGGCTATTTTATATACTGTGTATTGTCTTAGATTTTAAATTTTATTTGTTTAAAAATTGCCAGGCTTTCCTTGTGCGTTTGCCAATGTATATATTTTAAATATTCTTGAAATAAAAGTCGACCTCCACACAATAAATTTAATAAATATCCTCAACAAATTACATTTGCCACCATACATGTTTCGCAGCTCCGGGCCGCATCATCAGTGGTTATATGAGATTCTTACGAAAAGCTATGTTATACTAGTTAGTACATATTATTTTTGGGAATTTATTTATTAACTCTAGAAGTAAGATTGTATATATTATTTTGGTGCAATTGAAAATAATATATACAATCTTACTTCTAGAGTTAATAAATAAATTCCCAAAAATAATATGTACTAACTAGTATAACATAGCTTTTCGTAAGAATCTCATATAACCACTGATGATGCGGCCCGGAGCTGCGAAACATGTAAGAAATAATGTGGATTTCCTTTAATTTTGATCGGAAACATATTTATGTTTTCGAATATTAACAATTGTATAGACTAGATTAAAAACACAAATAAGATTAAATTAAACAATAAAGGTTAAAAATGTAACTTATGACATAAACAAAAGAACTTATTTCAACCCGCATTGTATTTTGTTTTATAATGTTTGTCTACGGAAGTACGTATACATCTGCTTGAAAATCGGAAGCCAAAAATTTGACACTGATCAAATAAAATACTTTCACCTATTATAATATGATGGCATTGTTATGTTATATTTTTCCAATATGAGCATTTAAAATATCAGCACCCCTTCGTTTGTCCATAATGTAGGGATGCTCTATTTTAAAACATCGCTACAAAATGTCTAACTTTCCAGCTGTACTCTATACAGGATGTACCAAAGATGAAACATAATCTTAAGTAGGTACTTAATTCAATATTAGTTGTTTTATGTATAATATAAAATAACTGTTCTGGTTGCAGTTGCAATCCTCGAGACAATAGTTCAACCTTAAAAAGGCATTGCGATCGAATGGAATATATCGATATATTTCTTGCGTCTCTATTAGTAACAGAAAATTGACATTTCTAGCATCCGCGTCAAATTAAATGTATCCGTTCGCATCTCCAGGTCTTGGGCTCTGCCAAATTTCGAAAAAATCGGTAACTAGCTACCTATTTGACTTACTTAATTAAAAAAAAAACACCTTGTAGGTATCTTGGAAACAATGCTTTTCCGAACATATGTTTATGGTAACTTTTTCTCATAAAATGATCTGAGAAATCACCCCCCTTTAATACTGCCACGTATTTTTGGAACACCCTGTATATCTATTATGTGGACATACTTTCACATGCCGGTTGAATATAAAATAAAAATTTGAGAAGATAAAATCATATGGGGATTCAAACACACAGCCCTTACCTTTAGCATTCTTGTCAGAATAAAATTATTTACTCAGGTAACTATGTTAATATACAGGGTGTGCGAAAATAATAAATCTACATATCTGTTTACACGATATCTATTGACATAAATTATTAACACTTTTAGAATAATTTTCAGTTTAGAACTTCTTGTTTTGTTTTCTAAAAGGAAAACAAATAACTAATCCATTACCTACCCTCTGAGTTCCCTTAATTATTGTACGTCCCAGAATAATATTTAGTCCGACTCAACCTGCGTATATTCATTTTAGAGATAATTTAAACTGATTGGTGTTTGATTACACGTAATGACAACATTTTCAATTACATAATCAATTAAAAAAGATTTTCATTAAATAAAGGATTCTCAAAGATTAAGAAAACCCCTGTTGTCAACAAAACAGTGTGTGAATACCTTAAGATTCATTCATTGATAACTTGAAAAATGTCTGATAAAAGCATGTAAATATCAGAGTACGCCACGGTTACATTTCCATTTCATTTTTTTCTCTAGTTCAATATTTATTTAACAATTTCAACACCCTCATAAAACAGTACAACAAACAAACCCTTAAGTGTCTTTTAACATAACAAAGGAAAAATTAAAAAAAAAAAAACTGTAAATTACACATAAGAAACCAAGAATGGGGAAATTCGATATCCTTTTGAAAAACGACAACTCAAGGCGCGTGGCATCTGCTCTCGCTCCTCTGAAACTTAATTATTACCATGGATACGTATATACCGAGGTATATTTTTATCATTACACCTTTTGCTTAAAGGTATGCATATACCTACGTACACTCGGGTTGCTTAGCAACGCAGCTGTCTTTCATATAACCACAACATGTATAGGTATTATAAAGGTACTTAATTTTATCATCTAGTGGTCTGGGCATTTGCAAAAATAAATGAATGCTTTTATTATTAATATAATAATATGTTGGGGGGTATACCTATGTGGGATATTTTGTCTAGACGGTTGTGTTTGATAGAATATAAGAATGTTCGTGAAACAAAAGAATCTTATTCCATTATATAAGATCTTTCGCATAAGGGTGCTTTGTCGTCATGCAGAAACCACCCGCAAATAGTTTTGGACAAATGCTAACCTCTCTTCTGCATTCGTCTTCTAATTTCTAATAGTAGGTACCTATGGAAAAACCCGATAGTGATCACTGAATTAGGTAGTTAGGCAACCAATTATACATAACATATGTAGAGTACTATAGACACTACTCTATTGTGACAACAGTTTTTGTATATTTCTTACTGCTTACTTACTCACCACAAAACATACCCCTTATGTTTTGTGCTTACCCACATAAAACATACGTCTTAGTGGCGACTACCATGCGCAAAATTATGCCTGCAAAGCGAAATATGATGATTTTCTAACTCTGTTTTTGAACTAACTATCCAATATTTCAACTTCAAAATACTTCAATACCTAATCCCATCTTTACTCTTTAACTCCCTATCAAAATTTTTGCTACCAGATACGTATTAGTGGAGTCTACCATGCGCAAAAATAGGTCTGCAAGCGATTTTATTCAAACGCCCCTCTTAATGAAAAATTTAAAAATGGAGAGGACACGAGAAGAATGCCTTCGACGGTTATGAAATTCATGCTAGGGCCTACAAACACGTACTAATCAATTCAATTAAAACGAGATTTATAAACTGATAATTCAATTACTTAGGTATTTGCTTCGAGCAAATTTCAGAGAAAATTACCGACATAAGAAATATTCTTTTCTATAACCTTGCATAGGTATTGAGGAAAATCAAAACGGTTTTAATTTAGAAACAGAAGTTTCAGTGAAGATGCCAATATAATTAATTATTTATTTTATAGTATTATTTATTTTCAGTCTTTTTTAAGTGTTAGCAGAATGTTAGTCTTTTGATGAATTTCTACTTGTATGTTTTGAGACCACATGTTTCAACTTCTAATAGGTACCTACTTAAAAAATAAATAAATCCTAATAATGATAATAAATATAATAATAGGGCTACCTGTAGGTAGGTAGCTTCTTAAGTAACTAGTTTTACCTATATTGCTTCAGGGCAAATCATAACATATTTAGGTAGGTATTTGCCTGAATGCCATCTGTGAGTGAAATAACAGCAATCCCAAGCAATACCTATTTAATTAAGCAAAAACCTACGTACCTACCTACTTCATAATAAATCATACCGACATACCTAACTATGCAAATTGATATTTAATAAAACCATTGCATTATATATTTAGGTATTATCAAAGTTATCTGTTTTCCTTTTACATAGATAAGCTTTCACATCCAAATAGGACTCTGTACTGTAGCGTAGATAAGCCTAAATAAGCTCTTTTATTTTTTCCTTTTCCGTGAAACTTGAAGGTTATGTTTATCGAAAACACCCTTTATTTCCATTTATTGTTAAAATTATTATCCTAAGAATTAAATAAAAACAAAATAGTCGTGCAAATAACTTACTCAGTACGCTGGTGCTTTGCCCCATTTTAACCTAAGAAATTCACAAAAAAAATTATAGGTACAATAAACTACTATTTTTATCCAATTTACCTACACTAAAATACAATTCATCTTAAAATAGGTATATCACATTAACTTTGGAATCATTTTTTATTTCTCTAATTGCAATTTTCATTAATGCAATATTTGCGATTTTAATTAATTAATTAAATTTGCATTCCCGACCGCGAGCGACATGACTTGTTTTTGTTTTTTATTGCAACAATATGGCGTCAGTTTTGTTTGAAATTTTTATGTATTGTATTGCTCTTGAAAAAAAGCCAATAGGATCTTAATTATATTTTATAGGATGAAAAATTTTAAAATTAAATAAGTAGGTAGGTAATTTAAAATAATTAAACCATTATTTACTTGTCGAAAAAAAAAATGTCGCCCGAGCAGGGACTTGAACCCTGGACCCTTGGATTAAAAGTCCAATGCTCTACCGACTGAGCTACCCGGGCTGATATATTTTATCGTGATTAGAACCAAATTAAATGTTTCTAGGATTATTGAAAATCAGTCTTTAATATCAAATGGGATATCATACTATCACAGCACAGCTAATCAAAAACAGTTGAAGTTGTGTAATGCGTTTTCCTTCAACACCAAATACCAGCAAATTTTCACTCACCTGTCATAAACGCAATTTTCTTTTACAAATTTGATTGACAGTTAAATGAGAAATTTAACCTCAGAATACTTTTTTCCAATGATAATTTTAACACTTTTCTTTTCCTTTTACAACCCAACAATAAAAGTGAGATGAGTCGATCACATCAGTTAAGGTGATCTGCATTAAAGAAGCCCATTAATATCATTGGTTAACAATTCTGGATTAACAGAGCTTTGCCTCACATCTGTCGGTCGTTCTATTCCCGGTTTCTAAGACCCCCAGCGACCGTATTCTTGAAAACCAGGGAGTAGAAGTGAGGCAAGGCTGTGTTAATTTATTAGGTCATGCCTCGTGTTCATCGGGCCTGTTACTCCACGGTTTTTATGAATTCAGGCCTATGGTGAAGAAGCAAATTTCATTGAGTCAATTGTCAGCTGCCACACGTCAACTGTCAGCTGCCAGACGTCAACTGTCACTGTTTTTATTTATAGGTAAAGCACATAAAGTTTGTCTTCTACGATTCTACGTAGAAAATGTTTTAAAGTTAAAGTTAATTTTGAAAAGTTATTACTTGATGTATTAAATTGTTCTAGCCATTTAGTTACTAAATACAAAATGAGTCGAAGAAGGGCACATGATGACGATGACGGATACGGTACTTATGTAAGTAAATTGTTTTAATAAACTGTTCTAAATGCATATTTTATTTTAGAACGGGCATACCGCAAACGACGAAGGGTATCAGAAAACCAAGAAATTGAAGATAGATTAGAATCTCTAATTTTACGCGTTGGCGAAAAAAGCACCTCATCACTGGAATCAAATTTGGAAGGATTAGCCAGTGTATTGGAAGCTGACTTAAGCACTTTTCGTGCCAAGATTTTAAGAATTCTAACTGATTGTGCTATTCGCATGCCTGAGAAATGTACCATATATACCACGTTAGTTGGCTTACTGAATGCGAAAAATTTTAATTTCGGAGGCGAATTTGTCGAATATATGGTTAAAACATTTAAAGAAGCCTTAAAAAGTTGTAAATGGGATAATGCGAGGTATTCGTTACGTTTTCTAGCAGATCTCGTAAATTGTCATGTAATATCTGCTTCGTCTTTGTTACAATTGCTAGACAACATGATAGACACTGCCAATGAAGATAGTGTGCCTCAAGTTAGGCGTGATTGGTATATTTTTGCTATTTTAAGTACTTTACCCTGGGTAGGAAGAGAATTGTATGAAAAGAAAGAACAAGCTTTAGAACGTTTATTAGTTCAGATAGAAGTGTTCTTAAATAAACGTTCTAAAAAGCACCATAATGCTTTGAGAATATGGGCAGTAGATATTCCTCATCCACAGGAAGAATATTTAGATTGTCTTTGGTCGCAAATTCGTAAACTTAGACAAGATAATTGGGCTGAAAAACATATCCCAAGACCATATTTAGCGTTCGATTCCATACTTTGCGAGGCTCTACAACATAACCTACCCTCCATTCTACCCCCACCGCATCATGATTCATACAAATACCCAATGCCTTGGGTAGTATTCCGACTATTCGACTACACCGACTGTCCCGAAGGTCCAATTTTGCCAGGGGCGCATTCCATTGAACGATTCCTAATTGAGGAACATTTGCATTCTATTATTGAAATGTATCATTTGGAGAGAAAGGATTGCGCAGCACATTTGTTGAATTTTCCATACAAATCCAAAATACCGCTTGAGTATTGCATTGTTGAGGTTATATTTGCAGAGTTGTTCCATATGCCGGCTCCTCGCTACCTGGAGATAGCTTATGGTGCCATGCTGATAGAGTTGTGCAAGTTGCAGCCTTCCACTATGCCACAGGTAAGAATATACTTAGTGCTGTCTGCCAATAAGTAGATGAAAGAAGAATATAAATATGAGTGACCAATACTTCTATCTATTTTTTTTAATACTGGATTTGTTCGATTTTTTGGAGCTTGGGACTGTAATTTCCACTATGTATATTATTTTTTTATTGCAGGTTTTAGCCCAAGCGACTGAAATATTGTTCATGCGCATTGACTCAATGAATGTGTCATGTTTTGACAGACTTGTGACATGGTTTTCATACCATTTGAGTAACTTCCAATTCCGCTGGAGTTGGGAAGATTGGGATACTTGTTTAACTTTGGATTCTGACCATCCGAAACCGAAGTTTATAAGAGAAACCATGTTGAAATGCATGAGGTAAAGTATATGATTTTTCCTGATCCAATTTATGGGTTTGTACAAAGCTTACCAGAAATTTGTCTTTACAGGCTGTCATATCATCAAAGAATTAGAGAAATTCTACCGGAGTCGTTTAGTTGTTTTATACCGGAAAAGCCTGAACCTGAATATAAATATGCAAAGGAGGGGGCAGTGGGTAAGTGAAAATAAATATCTTTTTGAATGATAGTTTAAGATTCTAACAAAATATTTACTTAATTAAAATATGTTTTCATTTATTTCAAGAAACACGCTGAAATTTAAAAATTAAATAAAAACAAGCGATTTTTTCTTTTTGATAAATTTTTAAATACAAAAATTAGTCAAGTAATAATTATTATACTAAAATATTTTGTATGCTATGCTTGAATTTACAATTTTATCTTAAAGAAATAAATATCAAATTTCCAACTTTTTATTTACTACAGGTCGCTTTTTCCTTGTTACGAAACTTCGCCTTCGTTTTAATTTACTACTTTGTTTTTTCGTTGTTATCGTCATATTTTTACTTAAATATTCAAAACTTCTTGCGTGGTTATACACAGATATTGCTAAGTAATCAAAGGGATTCAATGTTGTAATATTTCCAATTTTTAATTCCGAAGAGTTTTCACTTTCGTCTTCTGTACTTCTTGTAGTTTTTGTTATGTTTTTATTTATATTTTCTTCTATTTCCCCTTCCAAATATTTAACATTACTGTTTGTAGTTTCTTTAACACCTTCTGTTTTGTTGCCTTTAATCTCGAAGCTAATCGATGTCAAATAGCTTTGGCTCGTTGCTGGTTGCACCATACTAGTACCTATATCATCCGTGACAAGAAATGGCGGCGCTGTAGTCATCGCCACAGTAGATGCGACCGTTCCTTCATAAGGTGGCGTTGATGGTTCATAAAAATCTGAGAAAATAATTTTAGGCGTTTGAACTACAAGCATTTCATTAAATAAAGATTTTGGTTCTCTTTCATGTGATTTAATATTGTTATTGTCACCAAATAATGCTTCTTCGACATCACTTGTTGTATGCTGAGGTTTTTGCGTGGTACTTGGAATAGTATTGCTCCTTGATGGAGCAGTACCAAAGATGTCATCATAAGAATACTGGAATTTGTTAGGTATTTTACGTTTATTTTCTTTGCTATTTTCGGTTAGAAAAATATTTTCTGTAGTTTTAGTCTCTAGAACTGTGCTTGTTAAGGGAACATCTGAAGATTGAAGTTCAGTATTTGAACTTGTTGAAGACGTGGGGATGTACTCTAATGTCGTTGTCAGTTCTGCTATAGTTTGAGCTTCAGAAGTCGTTGGTTCTGTTACTATGGTTGTGTCCAGTATATTTGGTTCCACTGTGTAATTATGCTCAATAGAATTTACAATTTCTTTAGCGATTGTTGTCAAGCTTTTCATGGGAGTTACTGGAACTTCATTCTCTGGAGTACTTTTCGTTTTAATTACTGTTGGTCTTGAGAAGTACGGTTTTCTACTTGGTTTCTTCTTGTAAATAGTTGACTTAACTGTTGTGCTAGATAATTTTTGTTTTGGGTACGTTAATTTCGAAAATCTTCTCGGTAATGTGGGTTTTAAATATTTGGTGATTTCCTTTGATGTTTTTGGAGTAACTTCAGTAACATTTATTGTGGTGGAGTGTACTGCGGCTGTAGTTTGATGCGGAGCTTCAGAAGTGACTTCAACAGATGTTTGTGGAGTGATATTAGTCTCTAGAGTTGTTGTTTGAGACTCAGTAGTCTCCATTGTTATTGTTTCAGATGTATTGTACACAATTGTTGAATATATCCCAACTGTGGGTACTGCTGTTACACTTGAAGCCACTTTTGTATCTGTTGGTGGTGGTTTTGTCGTGATAACTTCTTGAATTTTTGTATCTTTATGTTTGATAGTAATAGGATTTGAAGTGAATAACGTAGTTCGCTCTGAACTAGTTGGTGTTTTTGTGTTAATTCTAACTGGTTTCTCAATAAACAGCTGCGGTGTTTCATCACTTGGCGTAGTTTTAGCAGACACTTCATGTGTTTCTGATTTTGTAGTCTCCTCTTCAGCTGCAGAGAAATAATGAAACGTTGTTCTGACTTTCATTGGAGATTCTTTTGTATTTGTCCTAGATTTTTGGGTCATTTTTGTAGTATAGATAGGTGGAGTTTCAGTTGTCTTAATTAGTATAGGGAATTTTAAGGTTGTTTGACTAGTTTTTGTAAATTTGATTGGAGTCGTTATCTTAGTTGTTGTGATACTTTTTGGTAGGGCTGTTGTGAAAATATTAGTAGTAGAAGTTTGTTTTTCTGAATCAAAGAGAAAATGTTTAGTTGCTGGAACGATACTTTCAGTGGTTCCAATTATAGTAGTTGTAATTTCATTACGTGTGGTGGCTGAGGTGGTATGTCGCAGTTCTTTTGTGCTATGTAATACTGATGTTGTCTCAAATAAGAAATGTTTTGTACTGGGTCGATGTGTTATTGTATTCGTTATGGATTTCGTGCTTAAAGTTAATCCATCGGAATTTTGTGTTTGTGCTGTTTTCTTATGTAGAATCTCTAACAAATTCTTATATACATTTGAATCTTTATCACGATAGTAATGTGGTGGGCTTCTAGTACTTGTATATCTAATAGTACTACTGGATTGGTAATATTTTGGTTCATATTCGTGCCTATTATTTCCAGATATAGGACTACCATGTTGATATTCGAATGCATTGTGATTGTGTGGTATATTTTGTTGATTTGTGCGCAATAAAAAGACATGGCCAGGTACAGCGTAGTTAAAGCGATTTTCTTCTGTTAGATATGGTTGATGTTTTAAAGTGTTTATCGTCGATATTGTATATTCTATTTGGTAAATGTATCTTCCATGATAGTCTCTGTGTCGTATACGTTTAATTGTCCATAAAGCTAAAAGTTGTTCATTGTTACGAGGTCGCCATATCTATAGAAATAAAGCGATATATACAATTGGTCAATATATTGAAATTTATTTTATTACCCCACATTGTACTAAGCCACATCTGGGATTGACATTATGACATCCATCACAATCATTTTGATAGGGATCTTGAACGAAAACATAACCTCCAAAGTTTGCATACAGTTGGCCTCTAGCTAATACCGCAATGTCCCCGAAAGGTGTCGCTTTGTCTTGTTTGCCTAATATGGGGGCATCATGGATGAGTTTTTGTAAATTTGAGTCAGAATAGCTTTCCCTGCAATATTTGGTTTAAGGTATTTATTGATTTTAACGAGGACTAATCAAGAGAAACAAGTTTACTTTTAATATGTAGTTTCTGGCAGCTGAGGGAATTTAAAAAGTCCTGGATATTTTCAGCCTTGGAAAACCTTCGTTAGTTGTTGTTATTCGTCAAATAACGAATACATAACACAACAGTTATTATACCTACACATGTTTTTATTAAATAATCCTCGTATTATGTGAAATAACATACCTATACAATGCTTGCACTGTGGCTTCCTTCAATCCGGGTTCCCAGTCTTTATTAATTATATTGTTTGTATCTCCAATATGCCGGAATTTTCGCACGCTACCAGTGGAATGTGCAAAGTTTTTATTTGTTATGGCCAGTGTTTTTACGATATTTATTAACTGTAATAAGACAAAACAAGTACTGTAGATCATTTTCTTTAGGTACTTTAAATCTTCATATGACTTTGTCAAATTAAAGACACAATTAAGTGAAAATAAAAGTTCGTAGTAGACAAGTATAGTTATTTAGGTCCTCATAACTTTTGTTATTTAATAATAAGGCTTAATTAACAGTACGGTACTTGCACCCCCTTAAGAAATGATAATTAATTAATTAATATTGTCCTTAATTCAACTTCTAACAAATTGCTTCCTCAGGCAGTTATCAGATAGTCCGGAAGTACTTAATGTTCTTTCTTTTCCGAAGAAAGTTGATTGTAAAACGTTTTGAATACAATTCTATAATAAAAAATGCAAATGTATTAACCATAATAATAAAAATGGAATGAATGGTCAATAAATTTTCTCACATCCTGATGTTTCTAAAGATTATCAAATACGATTGTATTTTATTTATTTATTGCTATTTAATTACGGCACTGTTTCAGATTATCTAAATTAATTGATTACTGTTTAATGAGGTTGCATAATTTACACCAATAGTTTAAATTGCCAGCACATTTTTTTTAAATGATTGGCAGTTTTTTTTTTACATTTTTTATCGTAGGAAAACGCTCCACATTTCGTTTGAAATAAAAATTAGTTAAAGTAAATTATGGTTAACATAGATATGATAATCTTTTTCTGTCTAAATTCAAAATACATATAGAAGCTTACTTACAGTTGCTATTACATAAATCTTCCACATATTTTAACTTAAACGTTCACATAACTTTGTATTTTGGTTTGATTGATAATTTGAATATTTTGGCGCCTTACACAATATTATGCTTAAGAAGTGAGTAATCTGTACTCATCTTTAGGTTGTTGAAGTGTATTTGTTATTATGACGATACAACCCACTTTGGTGGTATAGGTTTGTGTTTGAGCAACACTACTTTTATTTTAGTATAGTTGTTACTAATAAAAGTTATTATTATTAAATGTTCGTTATAATCACTGTGACCGTCATGCTCGCTGAATAAGTTCTTTGAAATTCTGTTTATTTTTTAATGAAATGTTTTCATCGACCGTTTCCCTCTGTCAAAATAACCCTATTGGAAGCCCGTTATATTCTTATAACAAGAGTGACTGAAATTTGGAACAAATCTTCACAAAACAGGTGATATGAGAAGGTGATTGTTGAGTTTTACTTATGGAAACAAGGGTGCATTTAAAACTCTACGCCGATTACAACAGAGATGCTCATGTTCATACAACAAAAATTTGATGCGTGAAAATTTTCGCTTGGTTGATTTTAAACGATTTTCCTCTAAACATAAGTAAAAATTTCATACAAAAGGATTTGATAATAAATGTTTTCCACATTTTTGTTTATTAATTTTGTAAAATTACATTTTACTTATAAGAGCTTTACAGTATCTTAATTATTCTATTCAATTCAAAAAAATGTTTAAATGTTTCTTATTCTTCAAAAAGAAAAAGACCAAGAAGTCTGTAACATTTTTAACCCTAGAAGATCAGGAGCTTTATGACTGTGGAATAATATTCATCAACTTCTGAACAAACTAAATATTTGTATACCAATTTACCCTTAATTGTTTTTGCACTCAATGAATGTCTTAGATATATTTTGCAATAGTTTATTTTTTTTGTAAAATTCGTTTTAATTATTAAACGAAATTATACACGAATTGCATATTATGGTAAATAACAGGATGAATTTATTGCTATAACATATTTTCACAATATTTTTAAATAAAAATAATTGTTTTTTTTTTCTTTTAAGAACCATGTGGAATGTAGTTCAATGTCGTTGATTTCTTTAAATAGATTTTATATTATATTTGTAATTGCCTAATTTTTTTATATTTTATCAAAAATCTGTAGAGGGTACGTTTTAGTATAATATAGTTTTCCACAGTATATTTATGTAATCATGTAGGTAACAATTAATAATATGTAAGATATCAGTTATTCGAAGTTAAATTTCACTTTTTTAATAATAACTTTAATGTTATAATAATTGTAGAAGCCATTTACTTCCAGAACATTCAACTTTGAGTAGATTTTATATTTTTAATTTGATCCATTAATTATTTATTGAGAATATTTACACTGTGTCCAAGATAAGAGCATTGGAAACGGTACAATGTCTGTTAAATTAGAGAGAAGTTGTACAATTTAAACACCTTTTAAATTGTGTTTTCAAAAGTAAACTAACTTTACCAGTTTCCGAGAATTTTTGAAAAAACAATTTTTTTGCGATTTTAGTTATTTATTTCTGACATTGTTTTTATAGATATAAAAAAATGAAAAGCACTTTCTCATTGTTGCTTTTTGAGGAGATAAATATGGCGTTTGCAAATTTTCACTACGACGTTTCGTTTTTGAAAAACCATCATCAACTTCGTTTTTTTAAATAAGGCCCTGGATTTTTTAATGTTAAATTTAAAGCCATTTCCAATTCAAAAATAGGTGGTATATCACATGTAATGGTTTAAACAAGTTTTCAGTGTTTTAGCTGTTATTTATTATTCAAGAAAAAACGCCATAGTTTGGCACTTAACTGACTGAATGCAGAGTAGTAGGTTTGGCAAAAACATTATTTCGTCGTTAGTCACAATTATTTGACAATTTATTTCTGTCAAACTACAACATTTTATTCTATATGTGGTTTTTTAAATTTAGTTGAAAATGTTGTGCTTATTAAGGTTCTTAGATGAATGTTTTACGGAAAATAAGTGCCAAACTATGGCGATTTTCCTTGAATAATTTTAGAAAACAGCTAAAAACACTGAAAACTTGTTTAAAGCATTACGTGTGATATACCACCTATTTTTGAATTGAAAATGGCTTTAAATTTAACAATATTAAACATTGATAAAAGTAGTAAGAGCAAAATGGATCCATTAAACTCTAGTTTTTTCTAAGACTGTTCTATTTAAAAATTTTACCACATTTATTTATTGTTTTACAGCAAATCTGAGCACACCCACTGCTCATCAACTTGTAGTTTCTATAAGACAGAAATGCTCACCCGAGGAGGTCCTGACAGTTTTAAAGGACCTACCAAACCCCAGATCAGAAGAAGAGGGTGACGGCAGATTTAATCCATTGAAAATTGATGTATTTGTTCAGACATTATTGAATTTGGGATCGAAGAGTTTCTCACATAGTTTTGCTGCCATCAGCAAATTTCACTATGTGTTCAAGGTGAGTCAAAATTAGTTTCGCATTCCACCAAATCATTCTCTTGATTTTTGTATTGCAGATTTTGGCTGATTCCGAGGAAGCACAAATTTGTGTGTTACGAAATATGTTCGAATTGTGGTATAATCATCAACAGATGATGATTGTTCTAGTGGATAAAATGCTGAAAACGCAAATTGTGGAATGTTCAGCTGTGGCAAATTGGATATTTTCCAAAGAAATGACAACAGAATTTACCAAAATTTATTTGTGGGAGATTCTACATTTGACCATTAAGAAAATGAATAAACACGTTATTAAGCTAGGTAAGTATTTTGATACTTGGTTTTAAGTTGTCCATATTATGGGACCCCCTGTATTATTTCAGGTACTGAGCTGGCGGAGGCTAGAGAAAAACTGGCTCGTGCGGAAGACTCCAGTGATAGTGACAGCGATGACGAAGAAAAGAAGAAACAGGATGATTTAGAGAAACCCAGTGAAGAAATGGTGGAGCGTATGGAAGAAAAGTTAGAGGCAGCTCAAGCTGATCAGAAGAATTTGTTTTTGATCATATTTCAGCGGTTCATTATGATTCTGTCTGAACATTTGGTGCGGTGCGATACTGATGGACGAGACTATAATACCCATTGGTATAAATGGACAATTGGCCGGTTGCAACAAGTGTTTTTGGGGGTAAATATCAGGATTGAGAATGTTTCCATCCTCTTAATTTGAAAATGTTCTTTTTTTGTATTTTACAGCATCATGAGCAAGTCCAGAAATACAGTTCAACGTTGGAAACGTTATTGTTCACACAGGATTTGGATCCGCATATTTTAGAAGTGTTCCAGCAATTTGTTTCATTAAGAGCTTAGAATAAGTGTGTACTTTGTAGCGTAATGTCTATTTCAGTTTTTATTTTACTTACTTAGTGACGGAATTTTTTTATTTTTTTTTTGTAATTTAGTTTGAAATATAAGTATTTGTTTTATTTGTGGGCATTTATTTCCAAGTTCATATAATACACAAAATTTAATGTTATATTAAGGATGATAGACCCAACTATTTATTAATAGTTTAAAATTTGTTCAACTTTATACCACAGCATTAATAAGTACAGCATTCCGACTCCACGTTGGCACTTTGAAATAAACTGTGACGTATGACGCCGCCATTTTGGGTTACAAGTCAGGTCCTGACTAAGAATAATTATAGTTTTCGGTTTCTAACCACAGTACTGTATTTTCATTTTTGTAAAAATATTTAAGTACATAATAATATCGCTGTCAATTTCAGAAATATTTGGGGTGTGTCATAGTAATTGAAAACAGCCTTGAGTGATGGTATCAGTTAAATGTTGACATGATTGGGTGATTTTTAATAATAATAATAATAATAATAAACACAACAATAATAAAGACTTTAGTAAAAAAGACATTTTTATAAAAGTTGAAGCAGTGCTTCCTAACTTAACCTAAACGTAACTTATATTTTAGCTTAAACCCATCTGAAAATAGTTTTACATCGCTGGCCAAATTAAGTAGGTAGCTTAGGTTTACAAATTAATTTGTTCTATAAACGAAAACCCCTGTAAACTTTTTATATTCTAGAGCGTTGTAATATTTTGAAACCGTATAGGAAAATGACCGCTCAAAGATTGATGTTGAGTCTAGCGGTGGCGTAATGACAGTTTTATGAGGAATATTCACATCATACACCGATCCCCGGAACTTCAATCATTCATATAAGTATTCCGCCTATTTCCATCTGATGATTTTTATTAATCAAAATTAGTGAATGAAAATCCGACGTTGTTTCATTCTTAACCAGCCGATTTCCTTAATCTTATTGCTAGCCTCTTTCACCCCTACGAATTCCACATACAAGCCGTGTGCCTGAATTCTGCATCAACTGAATCCTGTTTTTAGTCAAACAAGGGGCATATATATATATATATATATATATATTGTCAATAATATAACCCCTAGCTGATTGCGTTATCATGCTATCTCGCCACGAGACAACTTGTGTTTATGTTTTACTTTCATTTAGTTTAAAAACATATTAGATACTGCAATTTCGTAATATAAATTTTACGGTTATACAAATAGTTGTTATAAACGTAAAATTATCTAGTATTCATCTTTATTTTTACTTATTACTGACCTAACCGGATCTGTGGGAAAGCGAAAAAATGTTTAGAGCAAGTGTACCGCTTATTGATACAACATTTTGCAGCACACACATGTCCTCCCTGATTGTTCATTGTATTAATCATAAGATACGTTAATAAAAATAAAATCCTTTTAATTCGCACGAACACTATACCAAAAACAGAATTAGATTACAAACACTATATTTATTTATCTCGTACACGCCGACAATGAACACAGGAGTGAACGGTATCTATCTACGTCAATGCGATTATTGTGACGTTTTAACCCATAATGGCGGTATGCGCAGGACGGCTCGCAAGTGAAAAGTCAGAATGCTGTATTATTTATTATACTGTGTTTATACGGTATAGTCATGCAGAACCATTCACCGATTATGAAATTTATGAACCCTGTATTGGTGGCAATTAGGAAAGGCAACTCTTAATCGAAAAATAAAAAAAAAAACAATATCGTTTTGTCTATCTTTTGATATAATCAATGACCAATTCGATATATTATTCTACATTATATTATAAAATTAAAACAATTATTTACTTCCTAGTTTGTCATTACAAAAAAAAAATACTTAAAAGATGCATCTATAGAATATACCATATAATATTTATTATGAACACAAATTAAATAATATAAATAATAACATAAATATTCCAGAGTTTACCGAAAATCGTAAATAAAATATCGTATATTCTAATATTATAAATACAAACTCTTCGTTTCATATTATATTCCTTTACTGAATCGTTTAAAAAATATTTATAGAATCCTGTTTTTATAATTTATGTTAACGCTTCCCATTATTAAACGCAAATGCCCTGAGAGGTGTTTTAAATGTATTGGCAGCCTGTTGTTGTAATTGGTATGCTAAGGGATGTATTTTGAAGCCGAATAATCTGAAAAAAAAAAATAGTATAATTCAGTTCATAGACCTTAACACCATAACGTAAATACGTAAGTTATTATTAAAATAACTTCAGTTAAATGGCTGCCATTGTCAACAATTATTGTGGTTCTACTTCGCAATACCTCGATGGTTGTTTTCTTTAGATAGGCTAGTTGTTTTGTAGATCGTTGGACAGAAAAAAATAATCTCTTGATGGGCATGGGTTGTTGTCGGAGGTCCAGTCTGGGTCACAGTTGAGGCGGCAGATCAGGGTCGGCATTGCTGCTGTTGGAGTATTCAAAGGCGTTTGACCGTATCGCTCATGGTTTGTTGCTGGCCATTGTGGGTTACATGGGAGTCTGCTGTGTCTCTACTCGGACGTATTTGAATGATAGAAGTCAGGTTGTCATTTTGGGCAGAGGAGTGTCTGGGCCCAGAACATTGCGGAGTGGTGTGCCGCAGGGCTCTATTCTTGGTCCAATTTGGTTTTCAATTTATACATCACAGCTCTTGAAATCCTTGCTCTGCTCATTTATATGCGGGGTTCGGACTACATACTACGGGGCTTTCTCACTCATTTACTGGATTCCGACTTGACGTTTGTGGAAGTGCAAAAATTACTGAGCTGGAGTGGCTTACAATGAATCCGAGACACCTTTTGCATGCACTTATTCATTATAATAACGTTATTCAATCAAGAACGCCGGCATATTTGTTCGGTAAACTTAATTTTGGGGCCACGGCGCATTCGATTGATACTCTCAATAGTCGTATCGTTACTGCACCGATACACACCACAACTAGTGTAAAGTAGAACTTCAGTTCACAGAACCTTAATATCATAAAATTATTCTGGATAGTATCACTAAGTATGTAGCCAATGCTTATGCAATATCGGTACTGATATCTAGTCTTTAGAGGTCCCTCTACGTTAAAAATCCCGTCATCTAAATACTAGTTCCATTAATATCACATACCTGGGTACAAATTGATTTGTCGGTCTTTTTGGTCTATATTCCGGATGCACCATAAATAACATGTGAGGAAATCCTGTACCAAAATATGCACCATCTGTATGGTGATGACGTGATGACTTTGGAGTGTACACGTCCATGCATTTTGGACAGTAGGTCTTAACCATGGCTTCACCGGGCACGTCGGATAGCCCCAACGGGAGACATGCCTGAGATTCGCAATACACTCTAGGACATGTACTGAAATCGTTAGCTTGGTATTTCTCAATCATTTGTGCGATGCCGCGATTAGTTAGAATGTATCGCGCATGGATAAGCCCATACAGCATTTCAGCGGCTTGCTCGACAAGGTCCGATTGGTTTGGGTTATCTTCTATTTCATCATCTGTAAAGTAGAACATCCTATACACTTACAACTCATGAAATACGTTGCAAGCAACTTTTAACAAGAGTGTGTATTGTCTGAAGGGTTGAAAACACGTATTTTGTGTTGTGGTGCACTCGAGTATTCCCAGTAGGTAGTTAAAAAGCCATTTACCTGGTTCCAAATCTAAAATCATATCTAGAGCCTGTCTGTAATGAGGTACTTGTTCATTTAGACCTGTTAAATTGAATTTATCCTGTATATAATCCTCGTCTACCTGAAATGATAAAGATAGTAAGTAAATGCACACCTAATAATTGTAATAAGTTCCAGTAGGTACTAACCTCACAAAAATATTCATTGCCTCGAAGACCGCAAAACCATGAAATCCACGATACCTCCTCAGAACTGCTCATTTTCCTAAAAAGTGAAGAAAAGTTTAACCATATATTTGGTGCATAAACTTAATTTAAATAAAATATCTAAAATAATAAAATAGTTCTTATAGGGGTATCAAGTATTCAATGTTTAGATTATTTTGAAATGACATTTACTGTATGCACGATCGATGTCATGTCGTATATTTTTAAATGCAATATTTGCCTAAATAGGATACTGGTACCAAAGATTTTAATCTTTGCTGATACAGTAATTTTAATTTATATTGAAAAAATAAATATTTACCTTTTAGTACCTTGATTAGCCACGCTTGATTACGCTACCTTCATCTAATAGGACGAAGGAATAAATTTAGCAAAAAATTGAATTACAAATTTATAGGGCGCAGTGTTGCCAGTTGATGCTAGCGGTCTACACAACTAATGAAGAACTTTGTATTTGTTGTACTACTTATAAAAAACAAATTTTAGAAATGTGTTATAACATACAAATTAAGGAATAATGATTAGCCCTACCAAAGTAATTTAGTTTTTGGAAAAAAATATCTTTGTTTGGGTCTATAAATGATTAGTGACATGACACAACTGTCACCTGTCACATTATTTTAAGCTCACTTATATTTAATGGCTGGAACATTTAACCGAGATTTGAAATTATGCATTATAATAATAATGCCTATTAGCTGCGGCCAATAAAGAAGAGCAATAATGCCTATAACCTATAAGCTTCACGAAACCACGAAGAGGAGGAGCTATGTATCCGCGGAAGAAGTTCCTGATTTTCTTTAGTTTGTGTTTATTGTTGAATAGGGATACGGTATCGCTTCAAAAGTATCGATACCCGATACCAAGTAAAGTATCGCATTTCGGTATCGATACACTACTTGGTATCGAAGATCAAGCATCGATACTTCAAAGTATCGATACTCATAAAAAAAAGTACCTATATTTAAAATAAAAATTATCGCGATTTTTTTAAGTCGAAGTAGGTTTACAATGTTACAAATAAAATATTAGAAATAAAATATATACTATATTAGCACTGCTGTTGTTAATATTATTTTTAATTTTGGAGGTAGCAGTTGCAGCAAAAAATTAATTTAAACATTGCTCCGCTTAGGGGGCTGAGGCGTCATGATAATTAAAATTTATACATAAAACAATAATTAATATATCAATTTTACGTTTAAACTCTTAACTCTTTCTATCTAGATTTCTAAAATCTAGGCCAAAATTATCAAATATGTCTTCTTCTTGTTCTATGGCCACACTTGAGAACACAGTGTTAAAGCGTTTAGGTATGTTGGTATCGATACTATGATTTAAGGTGTGTAAGTATCGATACTGTTTAAGTATCGAACAAAAAGTATCGATGTCAAAAGTACTTGGTATCGGAACCAAAGTATCGATACCGTGCTAGTATCGTTCGTATCCCTATTGTTGAATGATTATTAATAAAGATTTGTCAAACTCTCTTTTATACCACAGACACATATTACCAATGTTTTATATCCTGTTTCCTATAACCATTGTGTTTAGTATAATATAGTGTGTCAGCGCTTGGTTAGTACCTGTCAACTAACAACAGATGGTGTTATCATATACCAGAAATTTATTAATGAACGACTGAAGTTGATAACGCCGTCTGTTGTTAGATGCTGGTACTAACCAAGCTCTGACACACTATATTATAACAAACACAATGCTATAACTAAATTGAATTAAGTCAGTCACAAAACGTTTAGTTTTATCATTGTCCTTCTAAAGAAAATGGTTCTATCCTTCAACGCGATTATATTAGCAATTTTCACTCACCTGTTATAAACACAAGGTTAATAACCAATGATAATTTTAACAGTTCGACGGTTCTTTTATTAAAATGCGAGTGAGATGAGCGGTGACTGATCATGTCAGATCGGGCTAGTTTGCAAAAGGACAAAGCCTAATTAGGGATGCGTATCGATTTCAGACACCAAGTATCGCAATTTCGGATCGATACTTCAAGGCATCAATTCTAATAAAAAAAAAAAAGTTTATTTAAATTTAAGGCGATTTTTTTAAGTCGAAGTAGGTTTTGCTATAATGTTACAAATAAAATATCGTTTTGTGTATCTTTTGATATAAATATATAACAACCAATGTTAGATTAACATATTCAAACGAGAAAACATATGTTCCACCTTCAATGACAAATGAAAATTTTAATTATTCTACATTATACATACCTATTATAAAATTAAAACAATTATTTACTTCCTAGTTTAATATTACAAAAAAAACTACTAAAAAGATGCATCTATAGAATATATAGGATATACCATATAATATTTATTAGAAACAAAAATTAAATAATATAAATAATAACATAAATATTCCGAAAATAGTAAATAAAATATCGTATATTCTAATATTATATATGCAAACTTTTCGTTTCATAATATTAATTCCTTTACTAAATCGTTTAAAAAATATTTATAGAATCTTGTTTTTTATAATTTATGTTAACGCTTACTATTAAACAAAGCTAGACCTCTAAGAGGTGTTTTAAATGTATTGGCAGCTTGTTGTTGTAATTGGTATGCTAAGGGATGGATTTTGAAGCCGAATAATCTGAAAAAAAAATAGTATAATTCAGTTCATAGAGAGACACACCATAACGTAAATAATTGAAATAACTTCAGTTAAATGGCTGCCATTGTCAACAATTACTGTGGTTCTATTCTGCAATATCGCGATGGTTGTTTTCCTTAGGTGGGCGTGCTCGTTGTTTTGTGGATCGTTGGAGTAAAACAGGCATTTAAAATTTGTCTATGAAAATTTGCTTAAACGTTTTAATTTCGATCAAAAATTCGTTACCGTAACATTCGCAGTACGCCAATAACATCCAAATAAACTTCAAAAAGGATCACATCAAATCTCAAAACCATTTTTACAATAATTTAGGAAAGTTCTAGTTGGTCTCAGTGAGTATACCATATAACTATGCCACAAAAATAATATTCTCATAATTACGAAACTGTAAAATCCGTGTTATGTGTGGTCACAGATAAACAAGAATTCCAGTTCATTAAAAATATTGTGGATATCGGTAGCCAATACTTATCGCATATCGGCATTGATATCTACTTTTTAGAAGGCCCTCTACGTTAAAGATCCCGTCATCTAAATACTAATTCCATTATTATCACATACCTGGGTACAAATTGATTTGTTGGTCTTTTTGGTCTATATTCCGGATGCACCATAAATAACATATGAGGAAATCCTGTACCAAAATATGCACCATCTGTATGGTGATTACGTGATGATCTTGGACTGTACACGTCCATGCATTTTGGACAGTAGGTCTTGACCATGGCTTCACCGGGCACGTCGGATAGCCCCACCGGTAGACATGCCTGAGATTCGCAATACACTCTAGGACAGGTACCGAAATCGTTAGCTTGGTATTTCTCAATCATTTGTGCGATGCCGCGATTAGTTAGAATGTATCGCGCATGGATAAGTCCATAAAGCATTTCAGCGGCTTGCTCGACAAGGTCTGATTGGTTTGCGTTATCTTCTATTTCATCATCTGTAAAATAGAAAATCCTGTACTTACAACGCATAAAATCCGTTGCTAGCAACTTTTAACGAGAGTGTATTGTCTAAAGGGTTGAAAACACGTGTTTTGTATTGTGGTGTTCGAATATATTCCCAGTAGGTAGTTTTTTTCTTCATGGCACTGGTTTAAACCAAATGGCCAGATTAATGTGACCTTCTCAGTTTCAAATATCCACCCTCCACATATGAGTACAATATACATTTGATCTAAATCACAAAACACTAGACAATTTGGATGTTCTTGGAGATTTATTTTGAATTTATGTGATGGTTATAATGCATGACCACTACGTAATCTGCTCATCACTCGATAAATTGACGGTTGTTCTCAGTTGAATAACTAGTAGGTAGTTAAAAAGCCATTTACCTGGTTCCAAATCTAAAATCATATCTAGAGCCTGTCTGTAATGGGGAACTTGTTCATTTAGGCCTGTTAAATTGAATTTATCCTGTATATAATCCTCGTCTACCTAAAATCATAAAGATATTAAGTAAATGCACACGTAATTGTAATAAGTTCAGTACTAACCTCACAAAAATATTCATTGCCTCTAAGACCGCAAAACCATGAAATCCACGATACCTCCTCAGAACTGCTCATTTTTCTAAGAAATGACAAGTTAACCATATATACTTAACTTAATTTAAATAAAAAGATCTAAAATAATAAAATGGATCTTATAGGGGTATCAAGTATTCAATGTTTAGATTATTTGGAAATGACATTTACTGTATGCACGGTCGACGTCATGTCGTATATTTTTGATTGCAATATTTGCCTAACATGGGATACTGATACTTGCAATAATTTTATTTTTAATGATAAAATAAATAACTTACCTTTTAGTGCCTTGATTAGCCACGCTTGCTTACGCTACCTTCATCTAATAGGACGAAGGAATAAATTTAGTACAAAATTGAAATTACAAATTGTAGGATGCAGTGTTGCCACTTGATGCCAGCGGTCTCCACATAAAGACCTTCGTATTTGTTGTACTACTTATAAAAGGCAAATTTTAGAAATGTCTTATAACATACAAATTAACCAACAATGATCACCCCACAGCCCAACCAAAGTAATTTTAATTTTTGATAAAAAAAATACTTTCGTTTCGGTCTGACATAACACAACTGTCACATTATTTTAAGCTCACTTATATTTAATGGCTGGAACGTTTAACTGAGATTTGCAAAATGCAATATAGGGAGGTTGAGTTCTTCTTCTTCTTCGGTGTGGCAAAAACGGAGGTTGAGTTAAAACATCTGATAAAGAAATCCATTCTTTTAGGAATTTTTGACAAATTTAATTTAGAGAACAAAGGTTAAAAACTATAGGTTTCAACCCCACCGAAAACTATTTAAGAACAGTCATATTACCACTCACAACACGAAATCAGTGCACTGCGCAACTCACAAGACCACTGCGCAAGAAAATTACCGGTCGAAATCTATTTTCGTCGGGGTTGGAACAAACCTATAGAAACACGACCGGGTTTTATGATAAAACACCACTGCATCCTCTGGGAGGTCAATTCTTGAAAACCTGGGAATAGAACAACGGCTTTTGCTTTTAGTTAACCTAACATTAATTTCTTTCTTTTTGAAACCGGATGAAAAATTATTATTTATATTATGATCATAATAAAAATATTATTCTTAATGTAATTGGAAGAGAAAAAAATCCATGTTTATATTTATTTATATATATTGTATTAGATATTATTAATAAGTAATAAGAACCAAGAACGAAAGTAAATAAAACAATTATAGGTTATGAGTTGAGAAAACCGTTGCAACAGTTCCAAAGCACAGCATTAATACTGTGTCCAAAGTAGATGTAGAACATTAAGGGGTATATTTTGAGCTGACGATGAAGGTTGAAATTATTAATCTATTTACAATTTTATTATCAATTATAGAAACTACATAGGTACATAATAATATATATTAAGATAGATTTAATTTATATCCTAGCATAATATTATAAAACGTATCAAATAGGCGGGTAGGTATATTAAAAGCGTCATATCTTAATTATTATTCTAAAAATGGAGCGTTTGATGTTACAAATTAAAAACAATAGCAAACAAAAAATATACTTATATAACAATAAAAAATGGCAAATGAAATGAAAAGATATAGAAAAATCAGGTAACACAAAAAAGTATTTAAAACTTAAATAATTAATAATATATTAAAATTTAAATATTAGTATTTAATAAAAACGTATTACGAGATCACTTCTTCCTAAATTTGGTGTTTAGGCAAAATTATCGTCTTTGCTGTTCCCGTCTAATCGCTTTAACTGAAATTGTGAAAACAGACAAAATGTTTATCATCTACTTTAAGTATTTTAAATATTACCATAATTTCATAGAAATATTTGTGTTATACCTCTCGTTCATCGGCTACGGTAGCATATCTTTCAATAATTTTGAACGGGCCTAGGTTTGGAGCCTTGAATGCATTCTGATACAAAAGGGCTGCAGTAATACCACCCAGAATTGGTCCTACCCAGTAAACCTAAATCATAAAAATAAATACTTAATCATTTGCTATTTTTATTTTATTAGTGGCAAAGCTTTTGTGAATACTTACCCAATGGTCTGTCCAAATGCCGGATACCACAGCTGATCCCAAGCTTCTAGCTGGATTCATCGATGCTCCAGTGTATTTAATACAACCTAAATGTCCAAGAGTTACAGCTAAACCAATGGCTAATGGACCTGCAGGTTTTGCATCTGGTCGATTTGGATCACATACTCCAGATACCGTGAGCACTAATAGAAAACCTAGGAAGAATTCCACACCGAATCCTTGGACTGCAGTGAAGCCGGGACTCACCAAAGTTATGCCGTAACCGCCATAGCTTTCACCGTAGTTTGCAGGTGCTAAAGCCTATAAATAATACACACATTGGGGCTACGTGTTGCATATAATGTTTAATACTTACTTTTAAAACGGCCGTCCCAGCTAAAGCACCAAGGCATTGTACAATAACGTAAAATATCGCTTTGATTATTGTAATATTTCCAACAGATAGCATTCCAGCGGTTACTGCGGGGTTGATATGGGCACCACTTACATGTCCTAACCCCTAAATTTAAGAATACAATAAAGTGATATAAAATGTCTTCAGAATAGTATTTTGTAGACGTTTTGTTAAAATGTTTCTCAATCAAGGTAGTTTTATCTAAGTAAGCTCTGAGTTTTCAAAAAAACAAACAAATGACGTTTGAATTTGTTACGTCAAATGTCAAACAATACCTCGTTTTGTGACGTTACACAAAGTTTCAAATAAGTACTATTCATAAAAGAAAAATTCCTGACAAAGTAGGTGCAATACTAAACCCACCTGCACGACAATAAATATTGTCAATCCAAATGCCAGTGCAATCATGACGAGATTCGGTGCTGTTTTATCAGATTCCTGCGCTAATTGGCTGGCGATAACTGCTCCACATCCAAAGAGATTAAGTAGCATGTTCCCAAGAAATTCAGCTAGTAGTGCTTTCCATATCGAATTCATGTTGTCAGAATTGATTTCATTAATTCCTAACGTTTCTCGGAAGCCCATTTCGTTATATATCTACAAAAAGCAAATAATGATTGGTTACAAATGGGATCACACAATATAATGTAATTTGATAAAGGGTTTATGGCGTCATTGATAGAGTGTGCGCTTCGCATGCGAAAGGTTCTGGGTTCGAATCCCAGCTCTGGCGATATTTTTTTTGCTAATTTTTGAATAAAGTAGTTAGTTTGTTATGTTAGTTTATTCTGTTTCGTTACGCAGGTCATATATTTTTGATTATATTATATTTTGTCGGGAAATAATTGAAATTTGAATTCACTGGTGAATTAAATTATATCCACCCTGTATAATTGTGGTTGTGTGTTTGATGTTTAAATCTTCATTTCAACGAAACTAATTTCTATCAAATTTGATAGAACATTAAACAATACTGATAAACTGGAACAGGTAAGTTTTAGAAGAGACCTTGTACACACAAGTAAGCAAAGTAATTTATTTTATAATAATTATTATACCTTTTTTTTTATTGAAGTGATTCTTAGAAATGTGTTATATCTAGAGGTACCTGTTTATTGTTTATAATGACACAAAATTGCTCGTTGTTTTTAGTGTAACAAGTTGGTAATAATTTATATAGATACCGGGTGTCCCACCGGCATTGGTTTCGATCGATCATGGAGAACCTACAGTGTGGAACAATCTGGTGTAGTACTTAGGTCGACGGGGCCAATTCGGCTAAAATCTAGTACTTCCGGTTATACCTACAGGAAATGGGTGTCAACCTCTATATTTTAATTACGACCTTAGATAAATTATATTTTTTTGGATTCTGCTTGTAATTCGAAAGATAGGTCATGTATAATATGATCTACCTATGTCCAGCCGTTTTCGAAAATTCATGTCAAAAATGACGTTTTCAGATTAAAGAATAATTCTTACAATTTTTTAGCTTTAATAATTTAATTTGTTGGATTATCCTAGTAATTACCTACTTTAGGCGCCTATGTGTATTTTTTTTAATACATATTTATACAGGGTAATTGACAAAAAGATTATAAAATCTAATCGAAAAAAGTTTCAAAATTTTTATTTTTTTGCATAAAAAACTTACAAGATGACTTGTAATAAACCTTAATATTACAAGTCTATTCCTCCTGGTTCATTCTGTACACTTTGTTGCTATTATGATTAATTGTGAATGAGGGACGAGGTTCTTTATTGATTCGTGAATAATAAATAAAAAAATAGTTTGATGTAGGTAATTTAATAAACAATAATTAATTAACTGAAATAATACAATAATTAGATACAGTTGATAAAATTTACCTTGTGTATACGGGAAACATTAAATTATTTTATAATGAATCAGAATATTGAAAATGCAAATCTAGATTAATGAAAATACTATTAGTCAAGTGATTCGTGGAACAATGATTTATTATATTTTAATTTGATCGTTTAAATGTAAATTGTAAATATCTATACAACAAATTATTCTATACTAGGGGACCTCGCCTTTCGTAATTGAAGAAACTCGACCGATCTGAGTGCTTTGAATGGTATATGAATAATCAAAAGTGAACTTCCATCGATTCAAACTAAGAGAGATTAAAATTACGTCGGTCTATCATTATAACTGTGGATTTGTCAAACAAAAAATTAATGCTTCACAGTAAAGGTCAATAACAAGATCATTTATGAATAATAAGTATAGCAAAGGTCCCAAATTAGAACCCTGAGGCACTCGAGAACAAGCCACATATGGTGTGGATCTAAACCCGTTGTCAGAAATGTACTGATGTTTCAAGTTTCTACACCAAACCACCATGATCAATGCCTTTACAAATAAAACACATCCAGCTATCGAACATTGTGCTTAGTCATGGGGTCGAATATAATTTAAGATCAAAACTTTCCTTATATAGGGTGGTCAAGTCCAAAATAATATCAGTTTGTATTATAAACTATATTCGAAAAATGCTTCGTTACAAATATACACAAATTCCAAATTTTTTAATATTTTTAAAACTACTGTAGATATTTAAATGAAATTTGACACGTTTGGATAGATAATTTAATAATAATAATAATCGTCTTTATTGATTGAAAAAAAAAACTTATACAACCCACAATTAATAATAAGTGATAAACTATCAAAATTAACAATACGTAAACAACATAAACAATTTTACATACACATTTTACAATAATAATAATAAGTTTTCAATCAAAGGGCGAAGTCTAGCTATGATGCTATTCAATACTTAACCCAAAAGGAAAACATATTCTATAGACATTTAGATGTACCTTTTTAAGCAAAAACTATTATTTTACTTCCACCAGTGGCGTGCGTACGCACACGTCTTCGCACAATTTTAACGAAAAATATGGTACGCCCCTGATTTTCTTAGAAGCAAAAATTATTTTTGGAATCCTTGTTTAATTTATAACATAAAAAGGCTTTATAGTTTTTTTCCTTTGACGCACCGTTTCCAAGAAAAAAATTAAAAAACCTACTGCTTTCTGAAAAAAATTAAACAAAATCGAAATAAGAAATTTAATTTGACATCAATAATTTTCGTTCCCTAAAGCCTCTTCAATAAAAGGCAAAAACTGGCTGAAGAGCTCAAAGATGGGAAAGAAGAGTTGTTATAAAACAACAAACATAATATAATTTTTAAGAAATTCACTATTTTCCAGTTCCTTGAAGAATAAAATGGAATTAATTTAGGTAAAGGTCATACGAATACTCCTTTAATTCCATTAAGGTGACAAATGTATTATTTTCGCATACAAAATCATGTAAAAATATATTTAAATTTATTCAGTAAGCACGAGCATGAAATAATGTTTAATAATATATTAATAACTAATAATTCATTGTTTACTTAATCCAATTGGGAATAATCGATGTAGCATTTCTTACTATTTAACATTAAACCGTTAATATTTAATGTAAATAGCATAGGTGTGCATGAGTTTATCAGACTTGAGTTGAAAGTGTTAATTTTAATATAAATGATTTTTTAATTTCAAGCATATGATCACTGGCTGTTAGATTTTAGCATTCGGTTTTTTGTCTCTACAACCTCGAGCTAAATTCTAGTACTTTTTCCCTTGTATAATAAATAACTATTATTTTAAAGAATAGCGACCTTAATATATTAGTAATAAATTATATATTTGTTCCTATTTTCATTGCTGCCTTTCTTTGAACATGTACTTCAAAGGAAAGTCCTTTTATGTCAATATAGCTTACGATTTTTTTTTTCAATTTTCCACAAACCTGTATTCTGTAAGATAATATTAAAATAAACTTATTTCACCGTCTATTTTTAATACTGCAAGCACAACATTGCCAAAATTAAGTTTTCCAAATAATATGAATAATATAATAATTATCATATTATTGCATCTTTGAATTAAATTATAATTATTAATAAATGAATGACTGAAGAAATGTGATACATTTATTCTATATTACTACGGTGATCTAATCCTTAGCTACAAAATCTTCCAAGGACATTTACATTTGATTTAATACTTTATACTATTAAAAAATTAAATGTTCATAAAGGTATTCTGTGTCAACAACAACTTATGCTTTTAAATGGATTTAAATTGTATTTATTTTTTAAACTAAGAACTATGTTAAATACGGGATGTATAGAGCAAAAATTTAACTTATATGAATGGTTTTTTTTTATAAAATTACTACACCTATAGGGTCCATTGGTCACTTTGTATACGTGCGATGTATGTTCAAACCAGCAGTTCATTTGAAAAAGTCGGTGATGATTTTCAACTATGGATATTGTTCTCGCAAAGTCTATGGCATTTGGTACAATATTTATGGTGTGGCAATGAAAAATATGTCATTGATAATAAGAACAATGCTTGAAAATATATGGATAGATACGTAGGTACTTACTAATTTCCATAAAAAAATATTATGTAGGTGAAATACCATATAATTTAAAATGAAAACAAGTTGTTAGTTAATAGTAAATTAATGTTCGTCCATCTGGTATGTCTGAAAATGGGCAAAATTATTTTTTCTAGTTTCCATATACAACAGACGACTTATAATAATGTTATTATCAAAGTCCGATTTAATAAATAATCAACAAATAATTTAGAATGATACTGAAATGAGACATTTCAATGTTCAACAGAAGTTTAGAGATACGAGGATGAGGTGAAAAATTTCAAGTCCCAATGATTTTTTACCGGTATGCTGAAACACTATTCCTGTAACTTTTTTTTTGTAATCAAGCTTGATTATTGGAAAATCAAGCAAAAAAATAAAGGCGTAATCATGCTTCTATGTATTAGGTCATTCAAAAAGGCCATAGGATGGCACATAGATGTCGTTACTAGAATTTATTCCATATGATTTTTATTTAGAACTAACCTTTAAACGTGAGTTATAGCATTTTGTGTGAAGCCACTTTTGTTATTGAAAAAAAAAAAATGGAAAAAGGTGAATTTCGAGTTTCGATGAAGCATTGCTTGCAAATCGATGAAAACTATGGCAAAATTGAATCTTATGGTTTATTATTATGATAGGTAGAGCAACTTTGCGTGAGCAAAAAAATATTAATAGCCTTTTGCATCAACAATTTTAGCCAGCAACTAACTTAGGTTAGTGCAAAAGTTTGTTCATCGTTGGATGATTTTAAAGATTTTTGAGGATTTTGATTTTTATCGTATTTTGAGTTTAAAAGTTTAGAGCAGTGAATTTTTGAATCTGATTTGTGATAAAAATTAATTTTTCTTGAGTAATGAGACGTTTGTTTATTATTAGGTGGTTTTATAGAAATATTTCGGGGGCGGTTAAACGTTTGTGACACATTGGGGGTTTAAAAATTTAGAGCAGTGAATTTTTGAATCTTGTCTGTGACACATTTTACAGGTATCTGGGATCCAATACAGGATATTCTTTCTACAATTTAGCTATGTAAGATAAAAACTAGGTGCTGCCTAAAACTGTTAAAAATTTAGATTGTCTGCTCCCCCAAATTAACTTGGGATTTGATAAGAATAGTGTTACACTACTTATAGGATAATATTATAATATCGTCAAATTAAAAAGAAGCATATACATGCCGGTTCGCTAATGTTTTGCCAACAGTTACAATGACATAAGTCCCATGGCTGACCATTTGAAAATAACTTCGCTTTTCGAAGCAATTTTTTTTTAGGTGCATCACTGTCATTAAGTAATAATAATTAACAATGTCTGGCTGTAACCGATTTACAGGTAACAACCTATTATTTACTATGTTCTATAGAAATGATTTAATATTTGCACGGTCTGCTGATTGGTAAATTATAATTTCATGCAAAGGTTTGGGTATCTAAAAAAAATGTACATTTAATGATGATGATATTTCAGAATGAATAATATAGTATAAATCCTTTTTATAATTATTTTTTTCAATACAGGATCTTGTAGAAGGGTTACACGTAACATTAAAAATACTCGAATCAAAAATTGTTTTTTTATTTACAAGAAAAAAAAATAGTGTTTCGAGAGGTAAGGCCATTGACACTATATATGTTACATTATAATAAGTTTAATATATTGTTAAGACTTTTCGCGTTTCAGTAGCCTTAATGCTGTATTTTGGCCGTACTATATATCCATTTTCAAAATAGGTATTTATGATAGTGAAGTAAGGTATGTTCGTGATTTAGGTAAGTTCGTGATAGAATTATGAAAATTTCTCAGCAAGTTACTTTTTGCTTTAGATGGATGACATCTCGGATAGTAGTAAGTGTATGTTCCTACTAGATGGTGCAATCTGTGGCGTTTCTATATCACGAATATTCCAGGCATTAGAAAACTTTGTTTACATGTGGTGCTTATTACGTTGTGATTTTTGGCGGGTTTTGCAACTGGGAAGCGATCTACAGAAATAACAGGAATAATTGAAAGCTGAGATAATGAAATTTACATTAATCTATAGTATTTTAGATGAGGAATCTTCCTGTACACAATAATTAACAAATTTTGACTTAATTTTACCGTAATTGCTTATTCCGTGGAGCTTGTTTGTTACAGTATTTTTCATGAGTTGAAGATATTAAAAATACAAGGGTTATTCAATGTTAAATATCTTTTTTTGTGTGCAGTAAAATTATTCCATATTTTTAGATATGTTATGTTTATAATAAACTACAATCTTAAACTAAAGGTAAAGTTATTCCACATTAGATTGTAAGAAAAAAAACTGGAGCACAGTGGATACAATATTACTAGTGTTGGGTACGATATCACCTAAAATGTCAAGCATCTGACGAAGAAATTGTTTTAATGTGCAATCGATGCACTGGAAATACCAGTGGTGACTCAGAATAAGATGTTATGCGTTAATGATACAATGTAACTGTTAATAAAATCTTACCTACAAATTTTTAGCATTAATTGTAGTATCACGAATAAACCTACCCCATATCACGAAATTACCTGTCTTTGACTAGGACAGTCATTTGAAAGTTTTTTTAAGTAATTTTCTAAGTTTCCTCATAAAAAAATACATAAAGCTCAAGAATAACTATCGGGTGTTAGTCCCTCACAATTGTAGCAACAACGCATGCTATTTCATTACTCTCCAACGAAAAAACGAAAATCATCACGAATATACCTTACTTTACCCTAAGTGTTAAAAGTACATTTTTAAGCACGCATGAATGCCTTAAAAATAATTCTTACACAAATATTATACATTTTTTTTATTCAAACGGCAAAACTTATCCACGAATTCTTGTAGAATTTTGGAAGTAGAAGCGATTGATATTTTAAGTTGTGTTAATTGTCCCATTAATATGAATGAGAATAAATAAAATATAGTAAAAAATTTGACATTTGACTTTAAGAACCTACGGCTCTAAAGTGTACTTTAAGACACCAGTACCTTATACAGTAAAATTTTTAAGGTTACTGGGGGGTGTTAAAAATGCAATTTTTAACACCGTTTGACAGGGTGTAAATACATAAATGCGAAAAAATTGGAGATGTATTTCCAACGTTTATTATAATAAACCATCAAAATGCCATCAACAAATTTTAAAAATATTTTTTTCATTTTAGAAAAATTGAAAATGGAGATTTTCGTTTTGATTTCTATTTATTGAACTGGTTATCCAATTAATTAAAAGCATTTTCTTTTGTTCTCTACAATTTGGCGGTTGCAGATTTTAATTCTGAGATTTCGTCTTCTGTCAAAGATCGAATTTGAATCACCCTGTATATATATAATATATAAATTAACTAATAATTCGTATATGCGATGCAGAAATTGCACGTTATATACTAGTGATTTTGTACGTAACATCTGTTAAATTGCTAATTATTAGATATTTTTTTATTGATGGATATGTACACAAAAACTTTGGTAGCGTTAATAAAATATATTGAAATTATTATAGCATTTATCACTTACATACATATATATATATAATAATGATTTTTTATCAGCTAAATATCTTTTATTGTTCGTCAAACCGAAAAATGGAGTACAACTCTTTGTCATAAATAATTTTTACTTCTTTTTTAAGTTTTAAGTTCGTACCGGCGAAAGGCAGGATTTCTATCTCTAAAATAATTTACAGAACTTTACCTTTATTATTGCACTACTGTAAAATTATTTCAATACTTCAATCGGTTACAAAAATATTCAGTTATTTCTACATTTTATCCATTATTAAGAAATCTAATGAAGTTACAAAAAAAATTACAAAAAGAAAATTATAGAGTAACCTTTTCTGTCTCTCGTTACCATAAAATTATTTCAATACTTCAATCGGTTGTTCACATTCATTCTAGTTTTTAAAGTAAAATATTTGCCGAGTTTCAAGTTGCAATTAAAAGTAAATTACAAACGTTGTTTGTAGTTTTTTTTTCTTTTGATTCGACGCAAATATTAATCTAGTTAACAAAAAAAAACGATACAAATTAAATTGTAAAAGTAATTTTTAAAATTATTGCAGATTTGCATCAGCCGTTAGGGTTATTTTTGTTAAAGATTTGATTTTTTGTTGAAAAAGTAGTGTTAGGCATAACAATTTGAAAATACAATTTAAAATAACTTATCTAAACATTTTTTAACAGTTTTGTGAAAGTTTGTAAAAATCCGAATATGCTTATTTTTGAAAAAATTGCAGCAGACGGCTTTGAGATCTTTTAACATTTTAAAAAATAATGCGATTATTTATTATTTCATTTTTGATAGACTAAGAAAGTTATAATTAAAATTTTAATTAAACACTAACTGATCAATTATTTAAACAGATTTTCTAACCTTATCCTAATTTACTTCTTTTACTCGTACATTCGTTTATAAAGTAGAATAACAGTTGCATAGTTATACAAAAAAGTATGGTTGATAAGCATGACCGTATCCAGAATCAAAATTCGGGAGTGCCCCCACATTATTTCTCGGTACCGCAGTAATCTACTGACTCGCGGTTGACTTCATAAAAAATTGGCTAAATCATCATCATCTGCAATTCTTTTGCCGGATTCCTAAATTTTTCTTGCAGTGGATTTCTTTGTCTCTGGTAAGAGATTTCTGATACAATGCTGACGAACTACGTTTTTAATGTCATAAAAATTTGGGAGACATTGCTGTTTAGGTGGAGCTGAGATTCGAAATAAATTTTAAAACGAGAAAATTGTACGCGCTGGTCTGAAAGAATTATATTTTATTCCTACTGTAAATTGACTGCTTTAAATTACCGAAGAAATGATGATACTTAACTTACTTAAAGCTATAGAAAGTTCACGGTTCACCAATGAAGACTATCAACTAGCTATTTTGATTTAGGACGGGGCCCCGGCCACATAGGTCGCCCTGAATACAGCTATAGTTGATAGTACCATCAATTGAGTATGGCTAAACAAAAAGTCATCAGAGTAACTAAAGGAGAAACATTTTTTAATAATATCTGTATTGCAAAAAGAACAATTATTATTGTAAAAAAAACTCACCTTTCGATAAATATCCAATTCAAAATTTGTTGTATACAACAATATCACAATTTATAATGAGAGAAAAAATTGAAAGTGAGCTCTACAAATATCAACAAGTGAATGAAAAATCCTTTTTCACACTTTTGCGCGTCTATACTAAATCAAAGAGCGTTAGAGCGTTACGATATTATATTATTAAATATTATGGTAGTAGTAGCCTCATCGGAGTTCAGTGGTGGGATATATTATTTATACAGGTGGAGAAATATTAATCAGATCTGTCCTTTTGGATAATAACAAACAGCATTAATTCGCGATGAATCATTAATGTACGATACGAGACATCAATTATTCTTCGGGAATATATTTTTCAGAAATCATTACCTACAAAATTTTGACATTTTAAGAATATCTCCGGAACCGCTTATCGTACCTACAGCAAACAGCTTTTGTAAGCATTGTCTATTTATAATAAGCTATGTTTTGTGCAAGAATTTTATTTTTTAATTGATAATTGGTGAAGATTTTGAAGGGGTAGTGGGTGATAATCTCACCAATTTCTACGCCACTGAGAAAACTACGATTTTAAGATACCCATTTGAACCGCCAATGTTTCTATACAAAAAAGATACTCTTGGTCATAAGCTCTAAAATTGACCATTTCCGAGGAAAATCAACTTATTGAAAAACATGGCCAATTTTTTGAAATAAATTTAATTTTTTCTACCAATTAAACGTTAGAACAAGTAACAAAATCAAACGATAACTTCATAATTGCAAAATAAAAAAAAAAACAATACCAAATCATACACAGTTAAATTAAATGTTGGAAATGCCCGCCGTTAGCTTCAATGCACGCAGCAATTCTTCGACTTTTTTTACAGTTTGGGGAATTTTGAAAAGACAATATTTCTATCATTTTTTCAGTAGAAAAAAATAAATTAATTTCATTAAATTTCCAACAATTTTCTAAAGTTGATTTTCCCCGAAATCGGACAACTTTAAAGCTTGTATGACCAAAAAATTCTTGCACAAAACATAGCTTAAATTCTTATCAGTAGAAAATGCTCACAAAGGCTGTTTTCTGGATGATAAACGGTTCCTGAGATATTCGCAAAAATGTGTTTTCTTATTTTTGTATTATACCAAAACTTCTACTTACCAAATATTTTAATGATGTTTTCTATATGTAATTGGTTAATGTGATTTTTCTGTTCTTTGTTTTTTAAATTTAAAATTATTGTTTTCAGCTTGAAACTTGTAGATTAGTGTAGGTATCACTTTTATTGGTGACACAATAATAGGGTACGAAACAACCAAACTGAGTGCTAGGTCTTACTGTTTTTCCGATCCTGAAATGGGCTGAATAAATTTAGAGATCTCAAAAGAAACATCAAAAATAGGACATCTGGTAGATAGAATCTCTATAGCTTATCTAAATCAATTATTAAACAAATTTACCACTGATAATACATAATATTAGAAATTTCATTGTGATTATTGTACGAGTATATTAGATTTAGACATTGCCATTCAAATAATATACAATACAAGATCATCGTAGGTATATTGAAGTTAAAATTATCAATGATGCAAATTGGCTAAATTATCAAGATATAAATAAATGAGATGCGGTAGTAGTAACATTTTATTGTAAAATTATCCTCCTACAAATCGTGTAGATATGTTTTGTTCTAAATATGTTAATAAGCCCTCATGTAATTTATATTTAGAAAATGCAAGGAGTCCTTAAAATTTGTTTACTAATGGCATTTTCTTTATTGTAGAATCTTACAAATAATAAATAAACTAAAACACAAATAATAATATCTAATAAATAAATAAAATTAATCGTCTCAGGGGACTTCAAAATGGTTATATCCATTTTAATCCCAAAATTTTTTTAGTGCGTTCACAATATTTTCCCCATGGGTTGGGAAAGGAAAATTATTTAGTATTGTAATTCCGAAAATATTAAAAAATTAAGACGCACGTGTAATACCTAGATTCGCATAATTTTTAACAATTTAATCTGTGTTTACAATATTCGCCCTCCTTGTGAAATCTGTTTACAATATCCCCTAAAATATCAGACATAAAACCAGTTAATAAAACTCAATTTTAGAGACCAAACATAATAAAAAAAGAACATTTCATAAAATTTTATAATTATAAAGAATAATTATTAATACGTGGGCATGCTACTGCTGCTGACATCAGTGTCTGTTTTTAAACTATTGCATTGCTGTAATACAAAATTTTTTAACAACAAAAATTTTCACAAATTATGTGTTTTTCTATGATCATCTATTGCAGAACATTAAAACAGTCCATAAAATTTTCATTTGACGCATTATTAAAGATCAAAAAAATTACTCTATGCAACCATTTACTTTCCTGTAATATCGTCTATGCTTGTTGATACAAATATTTATTTACGTATCCTATTTGGTTGCTCAAGATAAATGAAAACTTAACACTCTCCATTAAATTAAAATTGCTTTAATAAATAATAATAAATTTAGAAGCAGGAGCAATAAAATGCAATGTTTATGGTGGCGACAGTAGGACATTTTTTTTTAAACTCCTATAGGTCTCACTGAGGATTCACAATGTGGTCCAATAAATGATTGCCCAAAAATATCGTGTTGCCTTTGTTGCAAGGCATCAATTGATTTTCCTGTAAAATTTGAATCGTTTCACAAGTTGTGGTACAAGAAAAATTTGTCATTTGGAGTTCAGGTATATCTTGAATGCCAATGCAGGTCCAGTTTTTCTAGAGCTGCCGCTCTTGATTCCTAACTAAAACGACCGATTATAAAAAGGCGGCGCGGCGTTCAGCTGCTGAACCTGTTGACAACAGATTCATTTAAGGCATTTTCAAGCTTTGTAAAATAATAACAGGACATTTTTTGAATAAAAAAGGTGAACCACAAATATATTAATGTAACATTAATAACATTGTGATTCCTGTTTTTTATTCAAATGCCATGTTATTGTGTTGAGCTTGTAAAAGCAGCCTATAAAGATGGGTGACTCCGCGCTCTTTTAGTTTTTTCCTATCTTACTTAATCTTGTTTTGTTCATATAAATAAATGTATTCCAAGACTGATCTAATTCTCGAATTCTTATGATAAAATTATGGTTAATGCGTTCGTTCAGGTAGGGTGCAATTTCGTCGACAAAGCTTTGTATTGTTGCTTTCAATTCAACAATCTTAGTATTTTGAAAGGGTGAAAATCTATAATTCCTGGGGTTACTACATGCATTAATATTTCCTTGCTATAATGTTCAGTATATTTCCGGAATTCTTCTCACCACGGTCACCTCTCCTGTGTAAAACCTGTAAAAAATGCTGATCGAGGATTTGTGGCTCTTTATAAACCTTGGGATTTTCTAATTTCCAAGTTTGTATGTTTTGAAAGTCAGTTTATAGAAATCCTAGTTTTGATACTCCGCTGCCTTAAGTACGTGGGACTACGAGACAATCGAAGAAAATTTTATGAAATAATTTTGATTTACACTCAGATTGGTTGATATTCTGTGTCAAATACCTTGATTGGTTCTGACGCCACTAGGCTTAATAATTTTGATCTAGTTAAGTCATATAAGCTCCTTGTTCCTAGCATTTCTAGCAACAACGGTGCCAAATGATGAAGGAGATATTTGACTTAAATAAAAAACCGTTATTTACAAAAAAAAACTTTAACTCCTTCACCTTAGAAACAATGCATTTCCGGAGGTATGTTTCTGAGATTTTTATTTTTGAAACCATGTATATTTTCCTCTAAACCAAAGTTCAATTCCAGACCTTTTCTAATGAATGGGTTTGGAATAATTGCATATAGGTACTTGTATAAATCTTCTGAAATGTGAAGTCGGACCTAAAAAACTTCTGACAACAATATTAGATAATACAAATTGCTTTTCTTGTAGATCAAACTAGTATTCATAATCTACCAGTTCTAGAATCTAGAACGAAATTATCTATACCTATTAGTTAATTGAATGCATGTACCTACTTTTGCCTACCACTGTATCTGTCCACGGACGAGCATAATATAAATTTTATTTTCACTTTAAACATTGTTGTAGAAGTCTCACTAATAATACAAGTAAATAATTCGATCAAATAAGACAGTTGCCTGGCAATATATCTACGAAATGGTTGCCTACGTTAGGTTAATTTTTAACAGTTTGTTGACATACAAAACTATTTTATTTTTTCAGAAACCACGCACACGTAACTATCCGAAATGGTAAGGCATTTTTTAAATATTTATGTAAATTGTTTCTAAATATGTGTTTGTTGTGGCGCGAAAATTTATAAAATTTTAAATAGTGGCGAATTACGCAAAATAATGAGCTTTAACTCTAATGAAGCTCGATTCATTAAAAGTAAAGTTTAAATTTTTAATTAAATTATGTATTTTATAGCCTCCCAAAAAGAAAGGCGGTGGAAAGGGTGGTGGAGGTAAGTTTCACCAATTACCCTTACTTTACTACCGTATTTTGATAAAATTAATTTTTAAGGAAATATCATTGATGGGGTGGACACAACTCAGATGACCAGGGAACAATTAGAAGTATTCTGTTTACGAATAAAGGAAGAAAATGAAAGGGAACGAGAAGAGAGAAATTTCTTCCAGATGGAACGCGACAAAATACGCACATTTTGGGAGATTACGCGCAATGAACTTGATGAAGCTAGAGCTAAATTACGGTATTATATCTTAACGTGTACCTTAACAACTATAGAGATATTAAGAACTTATTTTATAGAAACAAAGACCGTCAAATTGAGGAAAACACAGAGAAAAATGATGAAGAACTGAAATTCTACAAACAGAAAGTTAAACATTTACAATTTGAACATCAAAATAGTTTAACAGAATGTAAAGCTGAAGCATTGGTTTCATTAAAAAATGCCCAAGACGAATATACTGAACAGGAGAAGGAATTACTTCGAGACAAGAAAGAATTGAAGGGACAATCGAGGGAGCAGGAGATTCTACATGCGGATCAAGTAAAAGCTCAGAAAATGGTAAGTTTGATCCTTCCTATCAGGACCTAAATAACGACCAGTGTTCTTCAATATCATCCGTATATTCTTCCGGGAGCTTGTCCTAAAGGTGTTGTTGGAAGCACAGTTTCGCTCGGTTGTCCTTTAGGCATTCGATGTTAAGCTTTCGCCTTGGTTTCTTTCCCTGTTGTGGTCGTTCTTCAGGTAAAAGAGTTGCTAAATACCGAAGTACTTCCATACCTGGGGGCTTGTGTCGTTCGCTGGCGCAATGTTAAGAAGAAACTTAGCAAGATGAAGGTCTAATGATCTGAAAAACTTAAACTTATGATGGTTTTGTGTTGTTTGTGTTCCTCAATCTCAAATATAAATTTCAGCAATTTCATGAAGAAATTAGTAAAGCGCGCAATGAATTTGAAGAACGAGCAAAGGAACTGGAATTAAAATATGAGAAGAAATTTCAAGATCTGAAGACGCAATTAAATACTAAGCATGAGTAGGTATTTAATTAATTATAACTTTATTTTTATTAAATACAATATTTTTCTTAGCATGGAAATATCGGAAATTGAAGAACGAAAAAATAATCAGATCTCGGACATTACCAGAAACCATGAAAAAGCTTTTAATGAAATGAAGAATTACTATAACGACATTACTTTAAATAATTTAGCTTTAATCAGTAGCCTTAAGGTACGGAAGGCTTAGAGATTTTGATTTTCGTATTTTTAGTTTGTTGGTTTTATTAATTTTAGGATCAAATGGAGATTTTACGAAAACAAAACGAACGCATGACAAAGCAAGTAGGAGATCTGACCGCTGAAAATAAGAAATTATTGCTACCGTTAAAAAAGGCACAAGAAGAAGTGGATGAATATAAGAGACAGTTGCAGAATTATGAAAAGGACAAGATATCGTTAGCAGTAAGAATCTAATAGATTTTAAGGGTATTATGAAGATGTTTAAAGATATATTTTGATACTCGTTTCACAACTACAAACTGTTGCCGGTGGAAAATCGCAATTACATAAATCTCATTAGTGTTTTTTGTTTACTGTGGTTAGTGGGATTCATTTCAAATATTTGTTAGTTATTAATGTGCTTAAGCTTAGATAATTGAGTTAAGTTTTCTGCGTCATCATTTCTTCGTAAGTTTTACCTTGTAACTAAGTAAATAAAACCGAGTAATTATTATCATTCTGTGTTCTCTTCTTCAACTTATCACAACAATAGTAACAACAATAAGACATTGGCTGCCGCGGTCCCGATTGATGACACTAGTCTTAAGCTGTCGCGGGCCGTAGTTTGTAGACCCCTGCCTTAGGGTATTATATATGAAATAATAATATTCGAGTAGGACATAAATAATTTTATAAACAATGAAGTTGTTATAAAAATAGTTTTTTCCAGAATACCAAAGCCAAATTGAGTCAGACTATTAAAGACTTGGACGATTTGAGATGGTCTAATGACGCTCTGGAGCTACGATTTAATAAAGTAACTATTTATGATTTTACTAATAAAACTATATATTCCTAACTTTTCAACTGTATTTCTCAGCTCCAGGAAGAGAGAAACGAGCTTCACAGTCGATTTGTTAAAGCTATTCTGGAAGTGCAGCAAAAAACTGGCGCGAAGAATATTCTGCTTCAAAAACGGATCGAGTCACTGATGCAGGCTGAAGAGCACAAAGAGGCTATCATTGGTCAGCTAGAAGCAGCTACAAGAACACCATTGGAAAAGACGAATAGAAAATTAGAGGTAAAAATATTTGATGCATGTGAAAATAGGAATAACATTTTTCTTTGTCTTTGTATAGGAGATTTTATCAAAGAAAAATGCGGTGATCAGCGATTTACAGTATGAATTGGCAAGAGTGTGTAAAGCTCATGATGATATGCTGGAGACGTTTAAAGAAAAACTAGAGCAATATGGTATTCCTAAAGAGGAACTTGGTTTCATTCCAATGAGAATTATTCCTGAGGGACAAGCAGGATTGGCGCGTGGGCCTGCTGGATTGGTTACGAAAAATAGATGATTACCATAGAATGTATCAATTTACAGATCTATATTAAATTATTTTACAGAACCAATAGATTTTCTTTCAGGCTGCAAATGCAATTTATCAGTCTTTATGTCATAAAAATAAGGTCTCCACGGTGATAGAGTTGAACTCAACATTTGAGTGTAGCCTTGCTTCTCACCTTCAAATTCGTAGCCAGTTGCTTCCGTTTAAAAAGATTAAAACTGCAATAGACACTTTTGTGCTCAACGTGAAGGTTATGTCTATATTCCCGGTCTCATTCCCTCTATATTTACGTAGTTAGCGTCCAAAGGTGAGTATATAAGCTGGAACTTTAACAACAACAAAAAAACTCACAGATACCACCCCCGCATCATGACATTTGTGACGTCACACCGTCGGAAATAACGCTTGCGTCGAACCCCAACACACATCGTATTGATCGATAATTCAACCCTTCGGCCATAAAGTCGATTTTCAACTTTTGGTGACTAATATAATATACCAACTGACGACCATAAATTGTTACATTTCAACTCATTGTATGTAAGTTAGTGGGTAGTGGTTGATAATTGTCCACAGTTGTTGAATCGGCATAATAATACAGTTCGAGTTTTGATTATATTTTTCGGTTCTACCGCTAAAGTTAAAGTTAGTGAAGTTTAGAGTTTGTGAACAAAAACTGGACTAAAATGGCTGAGGAGGGGCCTGAAATTAAACCGATGCCAGGGGGTAAGTTTTTGGTTTATTTGTTTATATATTCGGGAAACCAATTGGCTAATGAATTTTGGAAATTTAATTTTATTACCAAAATAAGGAAAATTGGGTTTGTATGACAATAAATATTTTGTTTCGATATCGATTTTCGCTTTGGTTTTTGTATCTAAATCTTTATTTCGCTTTTGTAGATGGCTTGTGAGAAATAAAAGATTTTGCAGTCTATACGGAAAAGGATAATAATTTCACGTTATTTTGAATTTGTAAATCACAGAATTTAGTAGGTACAGATTTGCGGTGTACAATTACTTGAAGCAATTAATATACTACAACAAACTATTGATGATTATCTCTAAGAATACCCAAAAAACATTTACAATCTACTACTACTAATGACCAACTAGCAAACTAATCTGAACTTGAATGAAAATAGAAAAACCGCCATTTATTAATTTCATTAAGTGCATTGTGGTTTTGTGTTGAATGAATCACGCTTTGGATACCATTTAGCAAACACGACTATACAAATTTACAACAGAAGTATTATTTAGAACAACTGAAACTTGTTTCACTATTGGTGAATGAGCTTTGGGACCGATAAACGCAAAGGAAATCACATTCACAAGGGACATACATATACGGGAATTATCAACGCACGAGGTATAATATAGCAAAGATGAAATTGAAAACATTTATATGCTTATAAACTTACTACTATGAAATGGACACATATGTATACAGAACTCGGACAGCAACCCACAAGATAGAGGCATTTTCTCAAAACATTAATGCATAATGAACAGGAATATTCACGCAAACCAAATACTAAGATTAAAACGCTCTTATTTACCTAAATAAAAGTTATATATACGTATTATTATTTTTAGTCGAATTATTTGCAAACATTCTTGGTATGTTGAAAAAATTATATGAAAAAAATCCAAGAGATAAAACTGACGTATTTTCGCTTTTCTTTTAAAACATTTGAAAAGAATCGCCGTATAATAGCCCTCACTAACCCCCTAACTAACTTTATATTTCAGTGTCCTACCCGGCATTAGTGGCTATCTGCATTGGTGGCGTCCTTTTCGGCCTTTTGATCATGGGCCTAACATGGTATTGTTACCGCAAAAAGCGTATGCATAGCGCGAAAAGACAGGGTCCTGATCAACCATTAGCCTTCCATTCACACCGTAGACCTACTGCTGTTAAGAGTCCTGCTGGAGCAGCTGGAACTGGAACACATTATTTGAAGAAGAGTCCTAGCCCTACAGGACCGTCCAAGACGCCACCAGGGGTAAGGTAATCTGAAATATATAGCATAAATCAGATGTATTTACTTTCGTTTGTAGATGTCTGTACCCCATACTCCAAGCCCTACAGGCAGCATGTTAGGTCCGTTGGAGAGTGGAGTATCCAGTGCTAGTAATTCTCAAACAGAACAAAGAACACCAGACAACCAGATAGTTAGAGATGTGTATAGCACAGAAAATGAAAAAGAACCTACTCCAACAAAAGAAGTGCAAGAAACTAACGAGAAAAACTTGGAACAAAATGCAACTTATTTGGGTCAACTTGTTTTTAAACTAAGGTTAGTGTTTTAGCTTTTAATATGCTCAATTCTTCTGTCAATCAATGTACCTAAGTAGATGAAGTCTTTAGATAAAAATCTTTAATTTTGTTTCAGGTACAAGCATGACAAAAACGCCCTTGTGGTGTCCGTAGTCCGCTGCCGAGATCTTCCAGCCAAAGATCCAAACCTAGGCTCTAGTGATCCTTACGTGAAACTCCAATTATTACCTGATAAACAGCATAAAGTTAAAACAAGGGTCCTGAGAAAGACTCGTAACCCAGTCTATGATGAGGACTTTACTTTTTATAGTATTGGTTTTAATCAACTTCCCAATATAACATTGCATTTCGTTATTCTAAGTTTTGACAGATACAGTCGTGATGATATTATTGGAGAGGTCTTCTGTGCTTTAAATAGTGTTGATGTTACACAGATTGAAACACAACAGATGGCGCTTTGCAAGGAAATCCAACCAAGAAGCCTTAAGGTAAAATTGTATGAAATTACAGGCAGAACTAAGTTAATTTTATTTTTTTTACTCTAGATTCGTTCTCAAGGACGCGGTGAACTTCTAGTTTCTCTGTGCTGGCAACCAGCAGCCAATAGACTAACTGTTGTAGTTTTAAAGGCAAGGAATTTACCAAAAATGGATGTAACCGGACTTGCTGATCCATACGTGAAGATTTATTTACTATACAATGGCCAACGTATTGCTAAAAAGAAGACTCATGTCAAGAAACGTACTTTAAGTCCAGTATTTAATGAGAGCTTTGTATTTGACATACCTACTGATGGGGAAGCTTTGAATTCTGTCAGTTTGGAGTTTCTGCTGTTGGACTGGGACAGAGTTACGAAAAATGAGGTAGCAAACTTACATTTTTCCGTTTTTTTTTTCAATAACAAACGTTGCTTTACACAAAATGCTATAACTTACGAATCAATAGTCAGATTGCTGTCAAATTTATACACATATCGTTTGAAGTTTAGTACTAAATAAAAATCATATGGAAAACATTCTAGTAACGACATCTATGTGTCATCCTACGGGAATGACCCAATACAATATCGCAGTGTTATAAGTCTAAAGTTTTTCGGAGTTTAAAACGTCACCGATATCTGTTGGTTGGTTTCAGGTGATTGGAAGATTGGAAATGGGCGGAGCTAAATGTACAGGGACAACTTTACATCATTGGAATGAAGTGTGCAATTCACCGAGAAGACAGATTGCAGATTGGCATAAATTAAGGGAGTAAATATTCAACAATTTATTAGCTAGTTAGTAATTTATATAGAAAAAAATGTGTACTTATGATTATTTAGATTTTTTAAATTGTTTTGGACTAGCTTTGATATAAGTATATGAAACGAATGGAACTTAAAATGTTGAGTGATTAGATATTATTTATTAACTATTGATATTGTATGTTTGTTGTTATACTGGGTTCTATTTTTTACTTACCTAATACTCATTTAAGTGTAAATAATGTTTTTTAACTTACCTAAATATTTAAATATGCTTTTTTTAAATATATAATGGGTACGCTTACATCTCGTAGTTAGAATGGAACCTGAAAATGCAACAACATGTGAGTCCTAGCCAAATTCTCGTTTGGAATTCTCAAAACACTAGTTTCGGAATTCCAAGGTCAGTCAAAAATCCATCTTCTTGAATGGCAAACCGCAAACGTTCGATGGTCTGAAAAAAGATTGTCACTGTCGATAGATAGTGACTAAATCATAGACATCGGTTTTGTGAATTATTGGGTTATATTTTGACTACGGCATGTGTCAAGGGTAGTTTATTTGTAAACATTCTTATATACATACAAATAATGCAGATTTGTTACTTATTTTGTTAGACTAGTTTATATAATAAGTTATTGTGTACATTCAATTAAATAATTGTACGGCTTGTGATACCAAAATATGATAAGGAGAAGTACCAATAATAATAATAATTATTAATTCACTGTAGAAAATAATAATTATAATAAAAAATAGCTTCTTGATTCTTTATTAATAAAATTATTATAAATCGTAATACAATATGAATAATTAGTAAGAATATTTGTGTATAAATAATGAACCATGTTTGAAGAGTATAGAGGTAGTTTATATTTTAACTAGTAAAACTAGGATGAAAGGGGATACGAATAGGAATATTTACTACTACAATTTATTTCAAAATCAACATCAATATCTCGATATTTAATAGAGTTAGTCAAACCACAGTACCTACAAGATTAATGAAGTCAAAAACTCCATAAAAAGTTTAATTTTTGTTATTTTATGTCTTGGAATTATGTACTTTAAATATACAGGGTGTCCCAAACTGGACGGGTTCTTATATGGGAACTCATGTTTCTATCACAGATATCGCAAAAGTAACATGTGCAGTTAGGCAGACTGTTTTGGCGCAGTCCCAATTTCGTGGTATTGACAGATCTAAGTGAAATTTTGAGTATGTTTCTATGACAGATGAAACATCAAAGTTAGAAATTTTAATTATTCTACCATTTCCTAGGTGGCATGATATGCTGTCCTATAAATGTATAGTAATAATCAAATGTGAAGTTTTGTAGTAATAAATGTCAACTCATTTTAGAATTTTGTCAAATGAGGATACAAATAAAATCATCGAAACGTTGTATAAGTTAGTTTTGACTAAAAGATTATTTTCAATTTGTTAACATATCCTTCACGATGTCTATCGTTGAAGTTGATTAGGACGGGTTTTGGGCGACTTCCGGAGAACGACATTTTAGGACGACCTCCGCCATTATTAAAAAATGACAATTGTTTTAAGCTTCAATAATTTCGAAAATGCACAAACATATCCTCAATACATAGATTAGTAGAAACATTGTTATATGGCGAGCATCCATCATTTGCTTTAACCAGTTTTATTTTTTTCTTTGATAACGCTGTTTTTAGATATAATACCCCAAAAATAAAAATATGATGAATGAAGTTTTTGTACTTATATCCATATTGAAACTGAACATCTTGAGCCAAAAAGCGCAGTGGGAATCTTGAAAAATATAATATGATTAGCAACTTTTAGACCCTGCTCACGTTTTTGATTTACTAAAATCCTTTCGGGAGTATACGTTTGGCCGGTCGGCCCGTCAGAGTCACATTACGTTTTTTTTCTTGTAATGAGATTCCATGCCATTTCTTAGGCAAGGATATATATCTTTGACACTTCTTTAGAAAATGTAGCGTAAAAATTTAAGTAAATCACTAATTTAGTGCTTTGAGCTATAGTATTATAAGAAAAAATATTTGTACAGTTATAATTCTTTTAGAGCTCCAAGTGTAATAAGTATTAAATTAAATGTACCTACTTGCACACACTTCTGGACTACACTGTATGTACACATGATACGATTAGCTACTCTACTACACTCGTATATTTATATTTATTGTTTATCAATTCATTTAATTATTTTGAATTAAAACAATATGATTGTTATTTCGTATTATTATTCATAAAATTAATGTAATGTGTATATATTGATGAATAAAATATTATAAACTAATACTATTATGGTTTTATTTTCTAATAATCGTTCTAACTCGTCATTCAATAATATAATCAATACGATTAATAGAACACCCTGTATTTAAGGAAGAAAATTGATAGTCGCTTAAAAATAAAGGCGATTTGATACAAGATGTCATATACTTACTTATTTATCTCTTACAGCTTTCACAAAAATCATCAATGTATGAAAATTTAGAGCGTTATTGGTAAAAAAAAATAATATTGATCAAGTAGTCCATCTCGCTGTGGATGACCAATTTCTTGGAAAAAAATAATATTTTCGTGTATAGTAAATTTGAAAAAATAAACTATTTATGCTGGTTTATAATCAGCTTTCATATTCACTTATTGATGCAAACAATTTTCTTTTAAGTTATACAAGGTGTACACAATTAGTATCCCAAATTTATCGCTATTTAAATGAGTGTAACTTAATTTTCTCAAATTGAACGCCCTGAAAATTTTGCTTTGACAAGATGAGATTCTCATTCTGCATGAATTTTGTTAAGAGTTGTCACGAACTCAACTTGCTTCATTTTCGCTCAAAATACGTTTTTCTATTACCTACTCAAACCTGATTTTTTGATATTAATAATTTTAATAGCATATTTTATGATAAGTTGTTAGTAGTATCTTATTAAAACACCCTTGTAAATATAGATTTAACGAAAATTTACTGTCTTATCAGTGTAATAATTATTACACGAGAAGATAAGATGTACAACATAATTTATTATTGTTATTTTTGCTGTTATTAAACAAATATCAAACTATTGTTTAATGAAATATTCTCCACAAAATGTTATTTAAATGTGTGCCTGTAAACTCTCACATATTTCTTCAATATTTTGCTTCTAATATGAATGAAAACCTTATGTGCAAGTCATTTTCAAAAACAAGGAGAATCTAAAAGATGTAAGTGTATTACGTATTATTTTATTTATTAAAAATAATAACTGATAACAGATTTAATTTTTTTTTGTATACAGAGTGAGTATATAGTGTACAACCCCTGTATATTTCCGAAAATATTCGTTTTTTGTTTTTTAATGACATGGTCTACCTTAAAATGAAAAGCAAATCATTTAAAAAAACAAAGTTGGTTGCCATAACAACAAAGGTATTAACGCTATAAAAAATTGAACATCAGGTTGTGTCAAAAAATATACCAAATAACTTTTCTTTAAAAATTTAGCTAATATCGTTTAAATAGTTTTCAAACAGTAACATCGGACAATAGCTGATACTATTATTGAATTGGAAATCCGTGTCAAGACTTTAAAACAAAATGCTGTATTATTTTTGAGAAGCTAAATATACATTAGTGTTATACCAAAACTTTATCAACACATCTCGTAAACTTCTCTATTATGTTGTTAATCTTAATCGCTTTCAAAAATTCATAAAAGAACTGAGGACAGCCAGCATACGGCAAAAGAATATTGACCCACCCAATACCACCTCATATAATAGCATAATCTTTATTTCTGTATTTATATAACGCTCCTCGTATATCCGTAAACGGCATTATAAGCGATTTAGTATGATTATATTTCAAGGTTTTTAACTAAAATGTTATACATTAATATTTGGCTGTTTCTAAATTTTTATTTATATAAAATTATTGTAAATAAAAAACATATTATTATTTTCAGCAATCTACGTTCTACTTTATTTGATAGTCAAGTATTCAAAATTATTATTACGTTTACCAAAACAAAAATGGAAGAAAAACTAGATGATGATTACAATGGAACTGAAACGAATATATCAACAAAACTCAAGGAAAGTGTGATTGAAAACGAATCATTAATTGATATAAAAGATTTGTCTACATCTTTAGAAAACTCTGCACAACAAGAGAAAATAATGGAAAGTACTACTAATAATACAATTGATTCAAAAATATTAATTGAAAAAAATGTTGATTTACAAGAAGACAACACAATAAACAAAGAAAAAGAAATAACATTAGCGGTAGTAAATAATAATAATAATAATAATAATGTTTTGGAGACAGATGTATTTTTACGAAATACGAATAATAAAAAAAAGTTGGGTGAGTTGTTGAGACATAGTTTCCGAAGGAATACTTGGAGGAGTACTAGTGTTCAGTTGCAAAGGAGTTTTAGTGAGTCTGCAACGCCGAATGTGAAAAATACAGGTAAGTTTAAAGCATACAGTGGGGTTCAAAACTCGCGCATAAATTCGATAAACATGTGAGTTATGAATTTTGAGGTAAACATTACGATATGTAAGTAACTTTTACTTGATTTTTTTAGAACATTTGATGATAAATCCTAAAATGCCACCAAGACGAAGTAATAGTTTGCGGATTTTTAAAAGCACGTTCCTCTATTTGCCAGTTGTCAAATCGTAAGTACGAAGTCTATTAGTTTGGTACAAGTAATTACTTGTAACAATTGTTTAATGATACTGCTCCATGTGCCCGGAATATTTCCGGACATTTCAAGTAGAGAGAAACATAAACGAATCATTTTTGAATAAAATAATATGCCGGTACAAAGTGGTCGCAATGTTGCCAATTCTTAATATATACAGATCGAAAACATATTTCTGATATCTAATTACTAGACAGATAGCAGGAGGATATATGCTATAATTTCCTGGAGCAAGTAAAGTATTTCTCGACTAGAATCAAGTAATTAAAGAATCCCTCGAAAAAACCTCTGTTCCGTCTTTATTGGACCACCCTGTATAATATTATATATATAAATGTTCAGGAAGTCGCCTATACGTGTAGGTTCTTACGTTTTTAATAAAATACCCGATCAAATAAAATCAAAATCTGAAAATATTTTTAAAAGAAATCTTAAAAATTATTTGATTGACAAGTGTTATTATATTAGGTCATTCAATAAGTCCGTAGATGGCGTTACTGGAATTTTATCCATATGATTTTTATTTAGTACCAACCGTCAAACGATAGGTGTGTAAATTTGACAGCAATCTGACTATTGACTCGTGAGTTATAGCAGTTTGTTATAGTATCTTTCTGCTAGCTCACTCACATTTTCGAAACAAAAACTGATAAGAAAAAAAAAACCTTTACGAAAATATCAAATCGACAACGCCGCACTGCGTTTTGCCGCATTGGCTTCCACAAACTGAAATGGTAAAGAACTGCGGAGCGTGCGTCAGTTCAGTTCTCTTCTCGAAAAATAAAACAATATTTTCATCCCTTTTCCGTATAAGGGCATTAACTAACATTCGCGGAATAAATCACAATAACCTAATATAGTTCGGTAAGAAAAAACACTAAATGTTGGACATATAAAAAAAATGTTGTTACATTAACGGGGAGACAATAAAGAAGAAGAGTTAAATCATAATAATAGTTTATAATTTGGACATCTTAGGTGAGTGGGAATGAGAGAAATATACCTGCTACCTAATAAGACAGTTTACTAAGGTAAAGATATATACATATTTGGTTAATATTCTCAAGGAATGATTGATTGCCATTCACCATTCATTAAAAATATAAAACAGAATAATATTATACCTACCGATATCGAGTTTGTCCAAAACAGAACTTGTATACCTATAATACCCTATTTCGTTTTAGATCCTCAGCATATTCGTGAAAAAATAGGTATAAAACTATTAATTGTTTATTGTGATATTATTATTAATAAGGACAACTATATACTGATAGTGTTATGATATTATGAGATTTTTTTCCCTTAACGTTTAATTAAGATGACAAATGATGCCAAACAACATGCATATGAGCAGTCACGTGATTTTCCTGACTTATCAAAATTTGCATTTATTGGAATTCTTCTAAACACTCAAAATTTATTAAAAATTGTTGCGTTAATTTAAAATTATATTTTGGGAATGTTTAAGTTACAAATTATTCTACTCTGCTATAATTTTTGAAATTTCTATTACATTTTAATATTTATGGATTTTTTGTTAACTACATATATTAAGAGTTACGTCGAATCGAAAGAAAAACTACAAAAAATGCTTTAAATTTACTCTTGCCTGAAACATGAAATTCATACTCAACATTTTATTGAAAAAACGAGAATGAATTTGAACAAAAAAATAACTTACAATTTAGCTGTAAAAAAGGCCAAGTTATTGTTGTCAAACCTTGTAAAACAAAAATCCGAATACCCTTATTTTTACACAATAAAAGTACATTGGTAAAAAATTTAAATCCAAACAACTTTTTTTTCAATTTTTTGATATTTCAAAAAATAATGCCATTTTTGAAATTTTTCGGAAAAAATTACAATTTTGACAGGTTGGGAAAAATTGTAATTACCTATGTGTATTGTTACTTTAAAAATGATGATAAATGACATGCATATGAGCAGATATAACTTAAAATACTCTGGAAACAATTTAGCTGTAAATAAAGAAGGTCAAGTTATTGTTGCCAAACCTTGTAAACAAATTAAAAAATAATTTTAAATTAACGAAACATTTTTAATAGTTTTTAAAAAATCCGAATACGCTTATTTTTACAAAAATTAAAGTACATTGGTAAGAAATTTAAATCCAAGCAACGTTTTCTTTTCACATTTTTTCATAGTTCAAAAAAAATAAGGGCATTTGTCAAATTTTCCGGAAAAAATTTCAAAATTGACAGGTCCGGAAAATTTGTAATTCATGTGTATTGTTACTTTAAAATTGATCAGTCACGTGACTTCCCTGACCTTTCCCAATTTATTAAAAAAAACTCCGTTAAAGTAAAATTATATTTCAAAATGTTTAAGCTACAAATTATTCTGCCTAACTCTGATTTTTTATGGAAAAATCACTGAGCAAAATCTTTAACAAAAATCCCCCCCCAACAGTTGATGCAAAATTGCCATAATTTTTAGAATTACCATTGCAGTTTATTAATAGTTACGTCGAATCAAAACAAAAACTTCAAAAACTCCTTTAAATTTACTCTTGCCTGAAACTTGAAACTCGGCAAATGATTCAATATTTTACCGCAAAAACGAGAATGAATTTGAACAAAAAATAGACTGTGGAAAATTTTGAAAAATCCCTATACGCATATTTTCACAAACTACAAAATTGGTACATTGGTACAAAATTTAAATTTTCTTTTATATACATTTTTTGATATTTCAAACAATACTTTGATGGTGTTGTTACTCGTATTCATGAAATTTTCCGGAAAAAATGTCACTTTTGAGAGGTTCGGAACGTCACGTGACTACTCACATGCATGCCATTTAGCAACATTTATAAATCAAAGATGGTTAATATCAAGATAATCAGCCTCAGTGGATTTTTAGGAGGAGTCATTATTATTATTATTAAAAAAACAAAATGTTAACTTTTTGTAAGGAGCTCTTGGGTTAATTACCAACTACATATCTGTTAAACAATTGTACACCCTGTACATAACAACTCCATGAATGATTGTGATGAAATACTTAATATTTAAAATGTGCCTAAATTAATTACTTTTTACAATCCGAATTTGCACCCTATTGATATTAATTTTTAATCAAAATTTTTGAATTGAATAAATTTAAAAAAATATGAAAAATAATAATTTGATTTTATTGAATTTTGATTTTTACACCAACATATAATTTTTAATTAACATCCTCTGTGGTAAATAGTAATATTATAACAAATTAAATTTACGTAGTTTTATTTTGCTAAAAGGACATTATTTTATTCTTAATTACTTTTTCCGACATACTCAACAAGATTATTATAAATTACTTTTGATGAAAACAAAGTGGATAATAGCAGAAGAGGCTTATTATCATTAAACGGTTTTAGTTTTAAAATACCACTTTAGGATGTATGATATTTTGGCATTATACATTATTAAATTAATAAATTCTGCGATAGAATTATTATTTTAATTCAAGCATTTTTTATTAAAATGTTTAATTATATAAAAATTATTCTTCCCAATCGAGACTTGCCAAGCTTAACCCAAATATAATCAATCATATTAGAAACTAACAGAAAATATTCTCTTAAAGTGCCTCGGTAGCTGAATGGTAAAAGCAAATGCCAGGGAAGCATTGAGACGTGGGTTCGCTTTCCATCTGAAGCGACTGTTTTTTCCAACTTACAGACGTTCGTTCTTCTTCATTGGCTTCTATATAATATAATCATAAGTATATTAATTCATAAGACAGAAAATATTGAAAAGGACCACACAAGATAATAAAAACCTGAGCCAAACTTCATTTTATAATCTCAACACAATATGAAACGGATTGGGCGGTTCCAGAGACCTGTTTTGGACCAAAATAATTCTAAATAAATACAGTCGACACTGTTTATAGTGAAAAACTCTTTACAGTGCAATTTTTTCAAGACCTACAATATTTTAATTAAATTTAATGTAAAAAGCCTATATAGTGAATCTTACCGTAATTTTTACCGTAATTTTTACCGGACTTTTATGTATAAATGTTTATGCTTTTATTGAGATCTTGACCTCTTCGGGTTTCCCATTTACATTTTTATACCGCATTCTTTTGAAAATGTTCTTAACGCGTTCATAACGCCTAATGGTAGATAGGCAATAAACCAGGTAGATTTCTGTGAGACACCTGGGGAATTCCGAACCCATTTTATAGTCGAGGCCTAGTAAATCGCAAATTTAGGTCCAGGTGGTTTTTTGTTTAAGAATCAAGTAGGCTGTCCAAGCGTGTATGTTTAAGTTTAGCTGAGAAAATTGAAGTTTTGAAGTTGATAAAGGCTGCATAAAAATTGATGATTATTCTCATACATGCCATCAAATGAATATAATGTTTGTTCCGAAAAATTCTGAGTTAAATAGCAAATCATTCCTAGTATCAATGTCAAAAATGTTGTTCCAGAGCAATCTGTCAAGCAAAATCCAAGTTGTGATGATTTTTTTGTATTTTGGTTAGTTTAGGAAACAACTATTGAAAACTTTCCTACATATGGAACGCTTCCAAATGCAATTGCATAAATCAATCTTGGTACTAATCTCGTTGCATCAAAATGTCTAAAATAAACATTCATAAAAATATATTATCCAATTTAAAAATAGATTCATAACATACGCTCAGATGCTTATTAATACTTACATATAGCAAGTCGCCTACGTACTCACGATACTTTAGTTTTGTTGTGTATTCTTACAGGTATCACTGCAAATTATCAAATGTATTTGCATTATTTTGATTGCATTATTTGCTATTTTCATAAATATGATTTTCTTACATAATTTCGATGCAAGAAGTACGAGTACATCATCATCTAGTAGCCCTAGTGTTAGAAGTAGTTCCAGTAGTTCCTTAAGTAGTACAACAAGTGATGATAGTGATGAGGATAATATTATTTATTGGTGAGATTTTATAGCTCTGTAAGAATTTCTATAGTTATTGTTATTGAATCAGAAATAAATGAGAAAAGAACTGCAAGAATATACTAAGATCAAACTTTTGCAAAGTACACTAGGTACAAACTATTTTTTTAACTTTTTGTTGTTGGAAAAAAGCTGTCCTACAATATCTCCGGCCTTAGTATGACTGGCTTAGTCTGGGTTCAGAACGACCCACCGCTCTTCAATCATCATCAGCATTCACTCGCTAACAAGCATGAATTACTCCAAATCAGGGATTTATGTTGTGAACCCTATGATGCCGAAACACATCCCCATGTCGCCGACACTGCTCTTCAAAAACTTAATGGCCCTCGTAAATTGCAGCCTACGAAGGTTGAAGAGTCCGCCGTCATCAAATCTGTAGAGGATCTCTATTCCCCAGCAGTTGATTGAACGTTCCCACAAACATCGAAAACAAGGTCGGTTCAATTACACAACCCTGTTTTACGCCAGTCAGGCCAAAGAATGACTTTTCTGCTACGGCGAGCCGTACTGCATGTAGCCGCAGCGGTGCGACAACTAAATGGACGACTTTGACCGCACTTACCACCAATTGTATTATTTTCACTATTACCAATAAACTAACGTAACAAACTAACTACATTATTCAAAAATCAGAAAAAACAGTATTGCCAGAGGTGGGATTCGAACTTATAACCTTCCGCATGCGAAGCGAACGCCCTACCAACGACGCCACAGAAACCTGGTTAAAAATGTTGTACTTTAATTATTATAATATAGGTTCCAACTACCTAACTGGTAAAATTTTAAACAAAATTCAATTTCTCGAGAAATGGACGTTTTGAAAATGTAATGTGATAAGTTGGTTTGAATAATTTCATAACCGACTTTCATTGATATTATCATGTATAAATATGACAAATCTTATCGCTTATATTTAACTGCCAAACAATGGGTTCACCAACTTCTGAAAGCGAAAACGTTGCATTGAACAGGGTGAACTAACCCCAAAGCAGGAAAAAAAACACTTTTCTGGCCAAATAAGATTATTGCGAATGTCTTGGAACGCGAGAAGAATTCTCCTCTTTGATTATTTTTAGCAAAATATAAGCCTCGCTGGAATGGACTACAAAGTATCATACACAGGAAACAGATTGCTGGCTGACATGAGTCTCAGCATTTCGGGAATGAACTCATTAGCAATAAACTTTGATCTGCCTTAAAAAACCTTCTTCCCCAGGGGAGATCACTTTTCTCCGATAGCCAAGCGGAAATAAAGGCCCTAATCTCATAGGAATTATCAAAATAGACTCTCAAATATCGGGAAAAACAATGGTCTCAATATAGATTAGGTACTACTTATGTTTTGATAATAATTGAATAATTACTGTAGAACTTGTAATGTACACTAGTGACATCTTACACAATACTTCAGAAGTCAACTAAGTAAATGTGTAGTTATTGAACAATATACGCGAATGATGCCTAGATGTCGCGACTAACATCAATAACACTGAAATACCGTCCCACTCCACTTTCCAATAATTCCAATTATAATAACAACACAGAATGATTAGTGAACGTTTTGCCACGTAAAAATATTGTGTAATCTATTTGATTGATATAATAAAACAGCAAAAACTTATTTTATAGTAAACATAGGTATCCAACTAAAATATGTTTTACGCCCATATAAATTGCTTTCAGCTAAATTAATCTTCGACGGAAATTTTTCGTTTCTTTAATCCTCGTTGATGTTTAGGTATATCAAATTACATTTTGAAATTGCTTACCTACTATGTGGAAAGACTAATCGTCACAAAGACGACAATAGGCATTCTAATAAAATTATAATTACAACAATCAACAACCAGTTGCACTTAAACCGAAATCGTTTTGATTTTGCAAAGTCAAAAGAAAAGGAAGACAAGAGTTTTCCCACATCCAATGGACTGATGAGGCACTAGCGTCTAGCCGGGTGGTAAACTTGGCTCCCGAATTTTTACGAACGGTGCTCATTCGAATATTATAGTCAAAGATTAATAAATCTTTCTTTTTTTGGGTAGTTCGTTTCTTATGATATTGTAGTACTCTATTAGTCGATTTGATGTTAAAATGTAATTGGTTTTACAATATCTAATAATCTTAAATTGTTTGGTAGCGTTTACTTATTTTTATATTATTGCTTTCGGTCAAAAATATAGAAAAATAGTTGATACCGTGTTATTATTATTTTTTATTGCCGGAATCCTCTGTAGTCTGTTATAAATAATAACACCCTGTATAATCGATATTTGTTTTAGCAATATCAGATATCTAAAATATCCTTTCTACATCGAGCACCAACAAAACCATGTTTATTTTAAGTAAAATTGATTTTTAAACATTAAATCAACCAAAAAATAGAAAATAAAGATGTTGATATTGTTAACTCAAGATTGACATACCCTCTATACTTTATTATTTCAAAGCAATAATACAAATACAGGGTGATTGCTGTTCAATGGCACCTTAGAAGTTTTGGGAAAAGTAACCATAGCATTGTTTTGAAAATTTAAATGATTGCTGAGGGCAACCCAGTCTATAATATTGTCATATTAGTACGACTTCCGGTTATACCGGAAATTGATACAAATTTTCTTATTTTTATTATTTTTTTTTGATTCCCCATCAATTTTGGAGTATTTTAGTTTCACATTTTCCTATGATTTTTTTTTTGGTTCAAAATAGGGCTCTGGAAAATATTCGCCATTTTGTCGGTTAAATAGACAGAAACTTGAAGGTAGCTCAATAACATCTCACGAATATCAACTGTTTTGAGAGATTGACGCAGTTGGTTACAGGGTGGTCGAAACTACTGCTGTATGCTCTACTACTAAAAATAGGCATAAGTCAATTTTCTCAAATAGCACACCTTGTATATTATCAAATATTCTGAAATACAATCAAACTTGTCTATTATTCAGAGGTAATGTGTCAAAATTATAGAAAAAATATATTATATAGAAACTTAAATGAAACAAAAATGACAAAATCATTTTTATACAAACTTATTTTTATTTCAGAAACCTTACAGTTTAGGTAGAGCGATGAAAGCAAATTTGATTGTATTTCAGAATATTTGATAATATACAAGGTGTGTCATTTGAGAAAATTGACTTCTGTCTATGTTTAGTAGTAGAGAAGACTACAGTAGTTTGCGATCACCCTGTAACCAACCGCGTCAATCTCTCAAGATAGTTGATATTCTTGAGATGTTATGATTCTGTCTATTCAACCGCCAAATGGCGATTACTTTCGAGAGACCTATTTTGAACCAAAAATATTCAAAATAAATTATTTATTCAAAAAAAGTTGAAGATAGGTATAGGAAAATGTTAAACTAAAATACTCCAAAACTCATGGGGAATCCAATAATATAATATTATATGCGGTGTTCCATTTGAAATAAGACAATTGGTATCAACTTCTGGTATAACCGGAAGTCGTACAAATATGACAATATTATAGACTGATATATTGGGAACCTGAGCAATCACGTAAATTTTTAAAACAATGGTATCGTTACTTTTCCCAAAACTTCTAAATTACCATCGACTAGCAACCACCCTATGTATTTATATAAAACTTTTTTCGATCAATCTTTTTGTTAACGACATCACGGGATAGTTCGCGTTTTTGTCTCACAAATCTAAATGTACCTTAAAAGTCCTGAGTTGTTAGTTTCAAGATTATTTAGATTTTATGTATAAATATGTATGTGAAGAGCACGAGGGTACTATCATGTACTTTGCTGATCTTTCCCTAAAATAATATTTATTATTGAGTTGGTATCTTTTTTTTACAGATAACAAGCTTCCTAATCCCTCTTTACCATGAAAACTCCGTATATATAATCGAATGCCTTTCAGGTACCTACCTAAAATCAATAAATGTGGATTTCTCCTTATATAGCACTATGTTTACTATTAGAATTATTTTTATGTGTACAGAGTGAATCAGTTTATACAAGGTGTATTTTTGGATGCCTATACAATGTTTTAAATTTTCGACTGCCGTGTAAAGTCGTTAAATTTTAAATAATCACCAAACTTGAATTGCTGAAATTGCATATTTGAATATAACTTTTAATTCAAAATAACTTTACTCCATAACCTTCTTCTGTATTGTAAAAAATAAAGGTACTTTACTCTTGAGCAAAATTCATATTTTTTGATAAACCTCGTATACCGCTTAATAAAATTGATATCTAATGGTTGCATTTTACGTTTTAGACCATGCAAAACTTTTTATCAAGAATACATTTTTTCACAAAACCAACAATAAAAAAGTTAATTATGTGGTTCTAACTTAAGTTGACACTGCCTTCTATGACCTAAATTTATGTTTTTAAATGGTTTATACACCGGGTATTGTATAACTTTGAATTCCCCTGATTTTTTTCCTCACTGCGGTATATAACACTCCCTCAAAATGTATTTATTCCTCACATCTAAAGACCATTCGAAGAAGTAACAAGAACGACTCACTCTGTACATTTAGCACCTCTGTCTTTCCGAAAATGTTGATGTAATATCTTCCTCAATTCTTTGTATTTGATTGTACACATCTTTTAGTTTAAAATAAGTCGTAGCTCATTTGTGTAGTGTACCTATTAGTGCATGAGTCTTATTGTTTACTAACCTTATATATTAGTTATTCCAAATGTCTCAAAGGTTATCTATTATTACAGGCAACCGCCAACTCCTCTTCTAGTGGAAGATCCACCAAGTGGTGATGAACAGGAACTGGAAGAAATAAGAAATTTCGGTGACCCAGGGCTCCTTAATGGGTAAGTTGCACTTTTCACTACGAAATATCCTGTATAATCATATAATGCACTCGATGTAACCAATATTATTAGTTATTGATTCAAAAGGATGGAAAACGGATCATTATATTATAGAGCACTATCAACTCTAAACTACATAGGCAGGCAGCGACGTATTTAAACTTTGTGAATTGACAAAATTCGATTATAACTCATTAATTGGCAATTGATTTAAGTATAGGTAGGTACTATGTTATTTAGAACATACCATACATACCTCTGATGATATTAGGTAGGTATTGTAGTGTTCATTTTTAATATGGGAAAAAGTACATACCTATAGCTAGTATTTATCTGCTAATACGCGAAATGAATGGAACAGAAGATTCTAGAAAACGATGCGATTGATTTTTTAAATGATAATAATACTTTATTTGCCTTGTATTAGACGTTTTCTTATGGGAACTGATTTTCCTGTCGAAAATAGAAAAAAATTATCCAAGGTCCTCCAGGGTCAAATTTTATGAAAAGCTGATTCGTGTAAGCGAAATTTGGCTATCTGTAACGGTGGCGTTTCTCAATTTTGGTCGATTTCTCTTAGGGCTTATTCAGAATTCCATTATCTCAAATAACAAAAAAGTTATTGGCCAAAATTGAGAAACGCCACCTAGCGGCTTAACCGTTACAGATAGCCAAATTTCGTTTGCACGAGTGAGCTTTTCATAAAATTTGACCCTGGAGGATCTTGGTTAATTTTTTTCTATTTTCCACAGGAACATGAGTTCCCATAGGATAATTTTAAAAACGCACAAGAACTTTTTATTGTAACAATTAATAACGAACGCTTTTAACAATAAATATAAATAAATAATATAGTAAAAAAAATATTATAAATAAGACAAACATTTATAACGTTATTTTTATACAGGGCTATTCGTAAATTTGCTGTAACAATTTTTTTCCCATATTTAACATTTTCCCAAAAAAATACAATTTAGAAAATGTGACCACCCTGAAAAATTACAAATCGGAGATCAATGAAATCCAGTAAAACGAAGTAAAGTAGTACCCACAACGCCTTAAATTTACATCAAAATTCACTTTTAGTCCTAGTTTTTTAAATATTTGTAAATACAAATATTTCAAAAACTATTAGACTTAGGCATATCATCCCTTATGTCATTTTTCTTGTCTTTTAGAACGACATTGACTTATGTGAAAATATACAGGGTGTCGCATTAAGAAAAAGCAAGTTTGGTCTGCTGCGCGTTTCTGAACTACCCTGTATAAGTGAAAAAAATTTTGTCTATCGCTTATAGATCTTGAGATATCTTCCGCCCACACACTAATGGGCCACCCTGTATATACTAGCTACAAAATATTCATTTAAAGTGAGTCAACTATGTAGTTGATTATATGCTATACAAGAAATCACTGCGTGATTTCCCAGTCGTTTTATCTATGACAAAAGTCATTGAGGGTTATAAGAAAAAAGGTCAAAAATCTATATAGGTATCTCTTAAAAATATTGAAGATAAATTGAAACATTTTTGAGTTACCCCGTAGATCACCTCTACGAGCTTATAGTTACATGCTAAAGAAATCATGAATTCAAATCTAAATCAAAAGATTATTCAAAATATTACTTTAAAAAAAAAATAAACAAATACATTTTTAACTCACCCCATATAGAAATTTAAAGTGTATGCTAAAAATTTCTAAACATTTAAAATTTATTCGATTGCAATATAGAAAATTTGTTAAATGTCGGCTAATTAATGTTTTTTTTGCATCACCCTGTACATGCTGCTTATTAATTAATGTTGTTATAATCTAATAAAATTTTATACTAAATACCTACTATAAATATATTAGATAGGTATTTTAAATCTGCTAGTCTAAAAATGGCTGCCTGTAATATGAATATCATCATAGGTGACGTTATTTTTTAGAACTACCACATCTCTCTATTTGAAAATCGTTGGTGTTAAATTAACGTTAACGTTAATAGCGGCGCACGTTATTTTTTAGGATACCATATCTCTCTATTATGGTTCGTTGATTTGTCATAATTTGGTAGGATTTTTTTCTAACGTTGGTGTCACTTATTTTAGTTTAGTTGACACTCTTCTAGTTCACGTCATAATTTGGTTTTTGGTAAGATGTTTTTTCTAACGACAGACAAATTGCTTGTGTCAAATAGTTTATTATTATTTTCTTTGTTTACATTAATAGTCTAAAAGTTTTCGGCATTATTTTCATGTTTAAGATCAATTTCTATCAACCTGTTGTATATTGTAGTAATATAAAATGGGTATTCCATATAGTTGTAGTAAATTTAGAAGTTGTCATTGTGTATTTGAAGTAATATTACTAAAAAAGTAATAATAACCTAAAGTGCCAGTGTCATAAGAGCCGTCAGATGGATGGATGTGATCATATGTTTTTCAATAACCTAAGTCTGATGGATGGGAAATAGTTGATATCTCCGTCTGCGTCGCACACAAAATGAATTGTTGTAGATGTAATTAAATGAATTAATAAAATAATGTGGCCGCATTAAATCCCTTTGAAAAGTACCCGTTGGGATGCAGCAAAAAACAAATTTTCCATATAGACAGACAGCTTTAAGTTAAGTCACATAGATAGCGGTCATGTTTTTGCAGATTTTCGACGACAAAGACAGCACTATCAGAAATTATAAGGATTAAATATCATATTATATAGAAACCAATGAAGACGAACGAACGATTGTAAGTTAGAAAAAATATTCGCTTCAGGTGGGAATCGAACCCACGTCACACGCTTTCCGGGCATTTGCTTTTACCCTTAAGCTACCAAACAGCACTGGAAATATTAGTGCATAAACGCTATGCGGTATTGTGTTCGAAGACATCAAAGACGCATTTTTCGAGCCCCATAACAAATTGAGGCCAATTTACTATTACAGTTTGTTATTAGGTTTTGCGTCATAATATCAATATTATGAGAATTCAATTATCACATACAGGGTTAGTTAGCTTGTTTGAATTAATTAGGTACGAAAAAAATAAAACAGTTAGCTAGGTAAATAGTAATGTCCCCATTTTGAAAGTTGCATCAACCCGCCTATGTCAGTAGCCTGAGACGGAAGGTGTATGACCTGCGATTTGGTCATTTCCAGTTACATCAAGAAACAGGTAGATTCAGGTGTTTTTATTGATGACATTGAAATAAAAATGCAAAAAAAAAACGACAATATTGTATTTTTGCGAGGTTGGTAAGTATAACATTATGATTGCCTCGTTAGCTATAGTATGATATAAGAATTTACTTATACGGATATCTAAAACATATCCTTTAATCTTATTCATAACATATCCAAAAGTGAAGGTTTACAAACATTTCGTACCTATATTTCCACTCCTATCTTAATTATTTAGTTGCTCTTGTAGAAAAAAAAAATACAGTTAAGTTAAGGTTATATAAAACTGTTTAAAATAATAATTTTCACCTAGTTTGTGTAATAGTATAGAGGTAGGTACCTATATCTTTGAATAGTGTTTCCAGTTGCCAGAGCCTATTAAACATTAGAGGCATGGAGATGGAGAATGCAATCACAAATATTATTAAGAGGGAAATCCGTAATGGTTATTTACAAAAATGTTCTATGGTGGCTCTACAGAATCTCTACAAAAATATCTCTATTGTATATTGCAGATTTCTTAAGGTGTCGCCAAAAACTAATACATAGTGGCACTAAAATGTAATATTTCTATTTTGGAGAATAATTATTATTTTCACAATCTTTTTTGTGCAGATATTTGCTCGTAATACAGAACAAGGCCATTAAATTTCTGTGTTGCTGTGTATAAATTACAAATAAAGTGTACTGTAATCAAACCCCAACCCCAACTACGAATGATTCGTTCCTTGGCTAAATTTATATAAAAATCATAAGAAAATGGCGGATATTTGAAGAGAAATATATATATATATTTTTTTATATATGTATATTGTCTAAGTTGAGTGGCAGTATTTACTGACTAGTTAATAGATAACTGTATTTCTTGGGTTGATCATCAAATCTTTTTGAATAAAACTATTTTACGTAAAACTTGCCTCGTATACTAAGGTATTTTTAAATTTTATATATATTTATACTTAGCTTACTCATATATTTGTAGCCCCGAAGAAGAATATATCGAAAGCTTGGCATAACGTAAAATAGTTTTATTCAAAAAGATTTGCTGATCAACCCAAGAAATACAGTTATATATTGTCTAATATAGAAATTAACTTAAAATAATTTAAGGGGTCATTCTACCAGCGAAAATAAGATTTTTTTCATATGAACATATATTGAAAAAAGCTTCGTTTTTCAGATACAGGGTGTTATTTGTAAATTCCTGAGGATGGGTTTTTAGTAATATTTCCGAAACGCATCTCGGCATCAAAATGAAATTTGACAGACTTACGTATCTTTGTAGGATTATTAAAAAATATGATATCTCATGGTCAGGAAAATGTCAGGGGTGGGTTAGGCTGGTCAGGTCAGAACAAATGTTGTCCCAACTTTTTTTTTTTTGCTTTTTCTAAAAAGAAGAATAAATTTGAGACATTTGTACATAAAAAATGTTCACTTGTTTCATAACGCTAGAAGAAGCCGTTTCCAAGATAAATGACTTTGAAAATTTCTATGCAACGTCTCCAATATTATAACCCAAGCATTTTTCGATATATGTTCATATGAAAAAAAAAAATTATTTTCGCTTGTAGAATGAGCATATATCGCAAAATGCTTCGTTTTTTAGATACAGGGTGTGACGTTACCTTCAACTCAGTTACAAAACATGCCAAGTAATATTTTATTCTGCTAATCATATCAAGTATTTTGAATTTTCTTAATTTTGTATAAAATTGAGAATAAAGACACAAACTGTAGATCCAGCTACAAAAATTAGAATGACTCAAAACCAGTTTTTTAATAGTGTTTCTATTTTAAAGACTTTTAAAAACAAGAAGACTTTCTAACGTGCGACCCAATTCGTAATTTTGAGTCAAAGATCAATCTACATGCGTCAGTACAAAAGATGTCAGTGGCAATTCTTACTCAAAAATTCTTTCCACAATAATTAGTTGTGCTATAAGATTATAGGGCATGCCTTCAAAGCCTAATAGGCTTCGTCCAATCAGCTGTGGTAGATATACACTAGCAGCGTTGCCATGGGTAATCCACATGACTACAACGTTGACGAGACATTAGACATAAAGAGGAGCGCACAGGCAGGACCGTAATAAGCAGTAGGAGACAATTTTTTTTGAAATAACCATTACATAAAATGGACAACGACCACAACATTATTAACGTTATTCTATGTTTTTCATTAAATATCTTTTGAAATTTGAAAATAATATTCTCCAAAGCTCGATAACAAAAAACACATTCATTTGATTTTAAAGTGACGTTAATTATATCGATTACATCTAGTTGTATGACTACTGTTTTTTTTTAATTTTTTGTGTACTCCGAGAATATTTTATAAATATTTGTTTCATTAATAATAATAATAATAAGACGGGATAAATAGGAAGTCCTAAGGGAGAGCAGAGTCATAGTGTCACCACAAACAACACAAAAAAAAAATAATAGTGTCCTTATTATTCTTAACAGGGGAACATAACCATTCTTACAAAAAAAAATCATCACTTATTCCAATGCATAAAAGAACAATCTTAATTAAGCATTGATTAAGCGTACTGATCATTATAACTAATAATTTATTTTTTCTCTGCAATACTAAATGTTTTGATAAAACTTCCCAAATATTGCTGGAAGTTTATTCAATTAAATACGAAAAATATCACTTTCCAGTTTAATTCACTGAAATTCAAGCTAAGATAAGTTTTATTAAAACACTTGTAATGAACATATAAATTTATTTTCACTTTTTCAAGCTAAAAATGAACATTACATCAGAACATGACATTCTGTATTTGGTCTTGTTCTGATGTAATATTCAGTTTTAGCTTGAAAAAGTCAAAATAAATTCACGAAACGTTGCTGGATATCAATTGAGTGTTGTTACTTTATATCACCCTACAACCACACGTTTAAGGGATTTTTCAATTGATTTTCCTCTATTTTTCCCACACGAAATCTTACCTTTATTGTTTTATAATGAAACTAGCGAGAATCGATGGTGAACATCAAATTTTGGTGAACGTCAGCTTCACCCGTACTATAAGGTTTTTACAAGTTGTGTGCCATTTAACGTTTGCTGAAAGTGTCGTTTAGGTTGAGATAATCTCAGTGTTCATTCCAACATACAGATGAACTGGGGTTTAGAAACATTTCTGTCAGATCACAGCAACTTCTGAAACTTTGCCAGCACCTTTTGCAACGGTGTCAAGAAGAATGTGATGATTTTTTGCAACTCATTATTAAGTGCGACTATAGAAGCAAGTATCGAGTGGGATAAATCAAATCTCTAACCTGGAAAGATCCTTGCAATTTAATAGGAATAATATGCTCTCTGGGTTATGTAGCTATGTTTTATGTGATTCTTGGAAAATTAATGGGAAAATCGTATTTAGTAAAGCATAAAAAAATTTTGCAACAGATTTTGGCTACGTTAAACCGTTTCGCCACTTTTGGTCGATTTCGTTTTCGGTCTATAACTTTTTTGTTTTTCGAGATAATTTATTTCCGAAAAAACTTTTTTATATAGAAGAAGCAGATCTGACTAAATTAAGTAAATTTGCTGTAACAATTATTATTTATTTACTTATGGAGGAAGCAGTTCAAATTGCTTTTGCCACAACGTTGAGCTGGGATGAATAAATGAAAACGGTGAACGATTTGAACATATAAAGTGAATGATGAAAATGTAAAAATATACGGGGTGTTTCGTAAGTACAAAAATAATAATTGTTACAGCAAATTAACGAATAGTCCTGTATAGAAACAAGTCAGATCAAGTTCTTCTATATAAAAAAGTGCCATAAAAAAGTTTTGAATTATCTATCTAGATAAACAAGACCGAAAACGAAATCGACCAAAATTGAGTGGCGAAACGATTTAACATGGCTAACATATATTTTCACCATTGTGTTCTTTATGAAATTTGAGCCTGGAGGACGCATGCCACTTTTTTGGTATCTGTGATAGAAACATGAGTTCCCATAAGAAATCGTCCAGTTTGGGTCACCCTGTACATGAATATTCACATTAGGTGATATGTGCTCGAAATATTCACTAGATCACTTATGGTGTATGTTTTGGTAAGCATATTATTCTGACATATCGCGTATAGTTAGGAAGTCATTTTGTAATGAAAATTGCATTTCTGAATGGAGTTGGAAAAATGTCTATACACACTAAAGTTCATATCCAATCTCATTCGTATAAATTCTAAGCTTCGAGTATTAATTTGTAACCCTTCTCGATCTGGCAAAAATATCAGCTACAGACCTGTACACAGACCCACGATGTACAATATAAAATATAATATATAAGGAAAATGTGTGCGTTTATATGCCTACGAGGCCGGATTGTCAAGTGTTACTGGCTTGCCGGGGCTATTACCAGTTCAGTTGGTTACTGCATGGCAGCCTTTGACCAAATCAATATAACAAAAGAATAAAAGTAACTACGTACGCGAATAATACGGGAAATAACGAACGTGCCGCACTAAGTACATTATTATTATCAACAACGACTGAGTTAGAAATAAATAACATGTTGTGCCTTTTTCAATACTTGTTAATACCTTTGCCAAATTAACTTAGAAATCTCGTGTAAACCAGTGGTTATTTGTTTTAATAAAAATATTAAGTATCTTGGAATAATGGTTCATTTAATGGAGCATAGCCGGTATTACAGCAATTAAAACATCATTTAGAAATAATAGTGCTACCTAATTTGCTCCACAAGTTATAATTTGCATAGTGCTAAAGCTAGTTGCTAATTTATAGTCCTCATACTGTAGAGAAAGCAAGCTGTAATTTGAACCTCACAATGATTTTCTAAAGTAGATAAATTTCATTGCTAGAGCTTTTTTAATAGTCACGAGTAGTTCGGTATCAAGGAAAAGCTCAAAATTTCTGTCAAAATAGAGCCTCTTAACGAAAATGAGCAATTTTTCACGGCACCACGTAAATACCACAGTGTTGGATGTATGACAGATCAACCGATGATGCTTTGTTTTGTGCAAGCATTTGAGAGTCATAATGGTAACCATGAGCAAAATAGTAAAGAGGCGACATTGCAAGCAGCTGTCAAAAGTAAATTCCTGCGGAAGTCAAGGTGAGCTTTTTGAGTAAATTAACTAGATATGCCTAACACCATCTTTATTGGATGAAAATGTTTATTTGTATGCTCAGGATAAAAATTATATTTTAGACAAAACAATTTAAGATACATAATGCAAATTTATTCATAAGATTATGCACAGTAAACTTAACAAAAACACTTATCATAAAAACATAGACATAGACCTAAAGCACTTTATCAACTGACTGACCAGGCTTCCCATTTGGGGACAGATCAAATAGCCTTAAAAGCCTCACTAAGAACCAGGAAATGATTAGACGCCAGAACACTCCAAGCTTTGTCGGCTGCCTCTTTTCTAGACACTGTCATATACAGTACAGAATAAGAACAGCAATAGAAATTTTCACAAGCTTATAATATTTGCTGATGAATCAACATTTCGGAACAATAGCTTCTCAACAGTCAAATATTGAAGTAAAGAGATTCCCGAATTTAGAATTCCCGCAAGACGTCGTACTGCACAAAAGTCAAGCATCAGGCCTTATTTTTTCGAAGGTACTTGTAACAAGCTACTAGATACATTCCTTTGCGATCATCTCGAAGAGCTGCTCCTGGATTATCGCAACGCAACGCAACGCAACACGATGGGTGCCCTGCACATTGCGCTGGAGAGGTTATAAAATGTCTGAACCAGAAATTCGGTGTCAGATGGATAGGAAGAAATGGACCAGTTTATGGCCCCCAAGAAGTCCCGATAGTAGTTCTTATTTCTTAGGCTTAGGTTCGGATTGCATTGGAAAAATGTTGCTTGAAATAAAAGAAATGCCTCCATTTGTCTATCATCACCTATATCATTATCCTCATAAGCTTTATTTCCTGCGCCTCCGTTTTTTACGTGATAATTACTTCCATTCTAAATGTATCCAAGTAATTTTAAGACTGGTTTTCAGACGTTTTGTAGGTACTTTACCTAAATTTAGTTCGGTAGTTATTTACGTACTTCCATCGAATACAAAATTAAAAGAAAAAAACCTTAAAACCGGACTCGGTGCCAAATCGTCATCATATAATTAATGTAATTAGTAGGCCAGAACAGATGCTAGTCGCATGGAAAATTAGCTTTTCAAAACCATAATAGAAGTTGTGTGTATGTTAATTAAAGTTTAGTAAAAATAATCATCATATTTATATCGTATTAACTGTTAAATTAAAATAAATGGACAAAACAGTTAGTTACTAATTTTTAACATTGTCCATCATGCGTTCAAGCAAAATAATAAACAGGGTTGGCTTTAACTTAAAAACACAAATGTGAAAAAGTTACATACTCGAATTTCTCGAAAACCTTTAAGTTTTTCGAGAAAAAACAAGTATGCCTTTTTATGTAGAAAACTTCATTTTATCACATTTTTGACACAAATGGAATAAAAGTCACAAGAAAAAAAAGTTAGGTTATAATTAAGGCAAGGATCCCCCCGTTTACCCGCCTATGGTCATTTTATTCAATTTCATGTCAGTTTACGACATTTAACTAGGTGAATAAATAAGCTACATTTGATTAATTCATCTTTACTCGTTTCGAAAATATTTCAAAAAAATCGTCCTCAGGCAGTCATCTTTAACGCCCTGTATCTTTGTAAATAAGGATTTTTCGAAAAATTACAATTTAGGTTTTTTTCATTATTATACGTCCCCAATTCGCTCACAAATTTTGACCACCTATTTTATATAAACACCTTGTGAGTTCCAAAAGGTGGTTGCCATGAGTTTTGCCTTTTTGAGGTCAATTCCAATTGCCTTAAGTTGACACATGTCTGCTTTCGAAGGCCACAATACATTTTACATTATTGTATCAGCTAACTAGAGTACCTAGAATTTGTTAATTACGAAGGTACTTCAAAGTATGAAGGCATTATGTAATTATTTACTTACCTACTTAAAACTTTCATATTACATTCCTGTATATTTTGGGTCCAAATAAATATTCTACCGAACTAATTATATATTAGAATTAATTATAGACCAATAATATACTATAATCAATTAAATTGTTTTTTTTTTCGCTATTACATTATTAAATATGGGATAAATTAACAAATACACTCACCATTTAATTTAGTGTTGTAAAGTTTTTGCAAACGCAGTATCGTAATTTAGAAAATGGGTAATAATTTATCCTCGTCAAAGTTCCGTAGAAAATTAATGGTTGAAATCACGTTTATTTTATTGTTGGACAATAAAATTAAGTTTATGTATTCATGTATTTAATATTATTGAAATGTTTTTATTTGTCGAATTATAATTAGCTAATTCTTGTTTTAAATCATTGTTAAATGTTAAGGATAGGATCTAAAAAACAAAAAAGGTAAGCCAATGTATTTGCTTCGCTAATAATTTATAGTAAACATATTTCGACATTAACTAGGGTCATTATCATTCATCTAAATCGCACATCGAAACTTTGACATTTTTAATAAACTTTCAAAGTAAATATTAATAAAAAATTTAGCTTTTTGCTTTTGTTGTCAGATTTCACATTTACTATTAAAAATATCGAAAAGTCTTGCCTTTTAAATTTTGAAAAATAATTTTCTATCAACCTAGAAAATTTTCGAAACTTTTGACCAAACTGTAGGGAAAACTGAGTCGGTATTGAGTACCCAGTTTTTTCGGAACCCTCTATATCAATGAAAGAGAGGGGTATTTGACATTGAACACCTTTTTTAGAAGTTCATCAGACGTCAGGTGCGTAGGGCGGTCATTCAGGTGTAGTAGATGAAGTACCAGTTCATTAAAAATAAATAATAAAAACATACTAATATTTTTCAATTTATAGTATTTATGTAATTATATATTTTGTTCTTATACATTTATTCTTCTTTTGTAATGTTTTATTTTTTGTTCATATATTTATTTTTTTATTCTATTGTGCAAAATAAGTTTATTTATTGTTTTTATATTTTAATATTGATTGATATAAAGCTATAGTGATTTTTTTTTCATTTTAATATAAGGCAGCCGAAAAAAATTGTGCAAATTTAAAGTTACGCTATTATTTGCAACGTATTAAGAAAAACCTTTTGTATAAGTTTGACTGCTTTTCAAAAGTATTTTAACAACATTGAATCAAAGTCATGAAATATTACATATTCCATTCCAAATTAAACTTTTTTTTTTAGTATAGTAATGAAACCAAATTAATTGTTAGAAAAACAAATATAACTTGAATTTATATCGTTTAGACCATAAAATGGTTGTTAAAAGACAAGATTACATTCGTATTAGCACACTGTGATGGTATTAGTCTTATGTAAAATATTTATTTACTTTCATCAATGATATAAACTTCATGTAAGTTGCATCTGGTCTATATCTTCTTTGGATTGATGAGTGATCATTAATTGTTTCATAGAATTAGCATAATAGTATCATTAGTTCATTTGCAAAACTTAACATTTTATTTCAAAATGTTATGGTCGAAAGATGTGTAGGTAAACGTACCGAACATTCCATTTAAAAAGCACACCGGGTGAGTGACTTCCATCTGGTAACGGTCTCAAGGAACTTCAAAATGGTTATATCCGTCAATTTTTTTAGCGCGTTCACAGTACATACTATCCCTGGTTCGGGAAAGTCCTGTAAATCAAGTTTTAATTTGTGACATTTTTTTTAAATGAAAACCAACTTGTAGCAATTCTCTATTTATTATTAATTGAGGAATGTTCAAATATCATTCATTTTAATTGAATGAAAATCAATCAATCACCATGAAAAGTCATAGTTTGCTTTTCAATAAAAATAATACGCTAATAAAAATAAAAAAATATGGTTTATTTAATTAAGCTAACAGCGAAATATTTAAGTTCAAGATTTTATTCATTTTCTTTCATGTTTGACGAAATGTTTATTTTCCAATAAAACAGTGCCTTGTGTATTTGGATGAAATGATTTCACTTGTTTGTAGCGTTGCCTAATTTATGCGAATCATCAGTATTACAAGGAATTCTTAATGCATAAAGGGTTCGCAGAACCATGGGTCATAGACTACGAAAGATTTTCTTATTCGTATCGAAACCACCTTGTTGGAGACACAAGTAATTTGATAAAGGGTTTTTGACGTCATTGATAAGGCGTCCGCTTCGCACGCGGAAGACTTTGGGTTCGAATCCCAGCTCTGGATATAATTTTTTTTTCTAATTTTTGAATAAAGTGAAAATAATACAATTATAATTATTATGAAAATTCTGGTTCGTTACGCAGGTGGTATATTTTTGATTAAAAAGACAACAACGTATTTGACTAAACGAATGCAAAAGTTAACATAATTATTTCATGAGAAGGTCGTTGTGTAACGTCGATGACGAGTTTTGGGGAAATTTCTTAAATAAACAGTAAGTTTTTCTGGGTCACATTCGTAGAAAACCAATATTACTGAGGAGAGAATCATATTCATATAAAAAATTCTGTGAAACGAAAAAAACGTAAATATACAAATTAGACCAGGACGTTAAATTAAGTATATAGCAGCTCGGTTATTAGTAAGTAATCTAAATATAAATAACTCAGGATATAATTATCACAAAGATCTAACATTAATAGACACAGAAATTCTTGTTAAACACATGGGAATATACATAAAGAGGCATTACAAATAGAATAATATGTAAAATTTATTTATCCAAAGCAAAGTGCAGGCTTTGGATAACATTGCAGTCCACTACGGGGATATTCGGGGTCTAGTTGGCATCTTCTGGGATACGAGCTATAACCCTTGATATATCAACATACATGGCCTGATATTTTGTTTGAAACGACCCCCGCTACCCCTGTTTCTTGGATCCTTTAATTTTTTTTCTAATAGTCCTCTTCATGACAAATATGGTAATATGGTAAATGGTAATATGCCCAGAATGCATAATGTGGCACGTTTAAAATACAGATTGTGATTAAGCAACTAGTTGATCACATATATATATCTGACTGGTTGGATTTTTCTTATTCTCTTTGATCCATCATTTGTCTCTAGGTGTTTTACAAATATACAGGTACGCTCATGAAGTGAACGCATGATAATAACATATGAAATGTCCTGGTTCTGATCAGTACCTGGCAAAACCTTAATTTTCTTACTCCTTACTGTATCATAGCAGTTTATGGCTGACCTAATAATAATTAGAAAAAATGTAGTAATTAGGCAATAAAAACGCCCATCTTTTGTTATAGAATCTATGACATTAAAATAAAACTCACGTGCATTTTACAAACCATTGTTTTAGGAGAACAAATGTGTTTATAAACTATTTAACAAATATGACATTATAATTATTAATGCAAATTACCATTTTTCCGAAACCATGCATATTTAAAATAATTTGTAGATATTACAGAGTGTGTAAGTCCAAAACCTTACGTTCAAAGATATTTGCATTTTTTGAGTGTCTTCTATTGTAATTCCAGGACAGAACCCTGAAAATATTTCATGCACATAAGCTGTTCCGATCATATACTTTAGATATATAAAATCATAAAATATTATCTGGCATCAATTCAAAAAATTATTAGCCGACAAATTTTTCAACTTAGTCGCAAAACTGACACATGTTTCTATTAATAACTTCAATTCCATTCAAACTGAAATAATAATAATAACATTCAACAAAAAAAAAAACCTATCCACGTAAAACATTCGTTGTTAGTAGTTGTTTGGACGGGTTCGTGAGTGGCACTTTGATTTGAAGTTATTTGTGAAATTCATACCTACTCGTTTCAAATAAGCTCATTTTTACAATCTGATATTATTGAAGTTGCGTACATAGTTATTATCAAAACTGGAAGTAGTACAAATCGTCAAAGGGACACGATGGAGTCTACCTTCAATATACTTAACGCCACCAACTCCTACAGCTTGTGGGTAAGCAGTAAACTTTGAAAAACAACTTTAAACTTTTTCGAAACTCTCAATATATCACAGTTTGTTTATGTTGATAAAGGATTTCTAATATTCCTAATTAGTAGTAGTAGAATATTCACCACTGTTACTACTACTAATAAGTTACCCAATTGTGATTTATAACAAGAAAAACACATATAATACTTTTATTTTACCCGAATCCATTACTCGATTTATTATTAATTCTAAGTTTCTCTGCACATTGCAATATAGCTTTTCGTCGATGATTGTATAACCACTGATGATGGAGCTAGAAGCTCCGAAACATGATTGGTAGTTTAATATATTTGATTTATTTCGTGGAGGATTGATTTTTATTCTTTTTAAATCAAAAATAACAGTTGATTTGGTGATTATTCAAAGTAAAAATGCGGGAGAATTACTCAAAGTTAGTTGTTTTCTATTGACTTCAAATCTATGGATTGTAGAGGAACCAAATCGTCAACTGAATATGTAAGACTTCTCCAGAGAGAATTTGACGCCGAAATGTTATTAGCAAAACCCTTCGACCCGCTACGTCTAGGTTAGTTTCAAATACAAGATTGAAACGTCTCTAGGAAAAAAATGCATTTATGGAAACGAACGGGTGATGTTTACTGGAATACCTTTTATCCTTTCTTCTACTGTGTGGCAAACGGATCTGTCGGTAATGGGAATGCAGTTGTAATAAAACATGGCTGATTTCATTGAAACAAAAAATCTAAAACACCAGACAACACTAATAATTAAAATATCTTGGATCTTTTTGTTGCTTTGCTTTGGCACGTTTAGGAACTATATTTACCTCGTTTAAATATTTTGATTAAATATAACGATCATGATTAGTATTACTTTATAGAAGGTGGCAATCTGTTGCCAGTTTGGCAATATCGGATTCGTTTGCCACAGAGTATACAATATCGCAGTGTTAGACTAAAAGTGAATAACAGAATCACATTGCAACATCTTAACCTAAAATATTTTGACCCTTCCCTGTAGAATGATAGCGACTGGACGAACTAATAAATCCTATATAGTACAAGGTTACTTGTAAATTATTTCATTTAAATTTTAATGAAGGATAAAAAAATAAATAATGAAAACTAAGAACTTGCTTTTTCGTAATTTGATTTACAATTAAATTAAGATAAATTACAATTGTTAATTAATAATGCTTTTATTAATAGAGAAATTTCATCAAACGAAACTATATCAAAAAGTATAAACTGTGTAAGCCCTTACTCACTCTAATCTTGAACGAAAACAGGATAAAGTTGGGCACAGATTTCTGACAATCAAAACAAGTGTAAAATATGCCATGTCTTTTAACATACAGTTAAATATTGAGAATCGGGAATAGGCTACTTTTGGTGAGGCTCCTTTGAAGCGAAACATTTTTAAAATAGTTCCCAAATCGTCACATTTTTCATTAAAGTAAAGTCAGTAGAAAAGAAAACAGATTTGTGTGCTATTCTTATGGAATCTACTCGATTAAACAACATACCAACTTACAATGCTTTGCTGCCAGAATGTCTTTCAAATTATCTCTATCCTACACCTCGTACTTATTATTCGCGCAATAGCTTAATTAAACTGAAACCTATTGAGACCCGACACACCTGCAGATGGTTAGTTAAATATAATCTTAATTTCCTCAAGTTTATTTTATTTTACCTTTGCTAAAATAATTTCGTTGTGGAAAAAAATCCATATTATTTATATGTCATTCCATTCAATTCTTTCAAAACGTGACAACAACCTACAAAAATTGCGAAAATCGCGGTTGCCACACTTTATTCAATATATCATTATTGGCGTAAAATACCAAAATCAATCAATCCCAATTCAATTTACATACCCAACACAAGTTAATTAACCACAAACTTAAATTAGCCAATATTTATTTTCAATTTTCTTTCATGAAAACTTTAGTTTCAAATCCACTTTTAAGAAAATATTCTCCCCTATAAATATATATTACATATTTCATATACTAAGAAAAAATAAATCTGACAACCAAGGAACTAAAGAGCTAATATTTGCTGTATGACAATTATGACAAGTGTCATTTCGAAATAAAATATAAATAAATTCTTTTAATTTGTTTGAAAATAGAAAAAACATAATAAAATTCATTCTAATATTGGTTATTGTACACGGTAATTATATTCTATTAATACCTAATGTTTATTTCTCGCCAAAATTCGATTTTTGATGTACCTATAATAGGTAATAGTATTTTTAGGTTATATTACACGTACGTAAACAAACACTAGAAAAGGCTATATAAGCTTTCTTACGTAAGTACTTTAAAATACAATACTTTTTATGTTTATTTAAAGGTATTTCAACTAGATTTGTTTATGTTCCTAGGTACGTACCTACATATTATACCACATACTACTTAGGTATCTCCTAATCTCCACATTGGTAAACAAAAACGACTTACCATAAAGCACAGAATAATACATTCCTTATTCTGTGGAAAGAAACTTTTATTTAGAGAAAGTATTTTTATCATAGAAGCAGCATAATATAAAATATTTTATACAATTAGGCACCTACACGAAATAGAAACATGGGTACAACTAATAATGTTTCCAAAAGAAAATTAATATTATTTCAAAACGATCAAATTAATGTAGCGACATGACATGGTAAACAAGGTTTAAGATAGTTTTCGAATCAATAAATGTTTCTGAAGATAAATTCTGCGAGAGTTGAAAAGGTGATAATTGTCTCACATATTTATTTAACATAAGTAGTCTAAAAATTCATTTGTCGTGTTTTAGATCAAAGAAGAATAACCCAAAATAGCAGAAATTGTTTTGAAAACAAGCACATAATGTACTGGATGGTATTAACGTGGTATTCCAAGTATTCAGTCAATGAGAGAAAACCATTTATAATTTTGCATTTATATATTTTTTTATAAGTAGTAGTAGTAGTGTTTATTTCACCCAATATTAATGTATACAATAATAAGTAATAATAAGTCGTAACATAAAAGTTATTACAGTTTGTTGTTTTTCAAATAAAACGCTATTCAGTTGAATTGATATGGTACGTTCAACTGTCGCTCAGTTGAACCTAACTGATATTTACGTTGAAGGATACTACCTAGATCAGCTGGGCAGCTATTCTTGAAAACCAGGGAGTAGAACAATTGTGAGGCGAGGCAAAGTCTATTAAATTAGCACAGCTTTGCCTCACTTCTATGTTCACTTGAACTGATGTGATACCCCTATCACTCATTTTCAACATAACTTTTTCAGTTAATTGTCAACGAAGAAAAATGCTAATGCCTATAGATTTTGATAGATAACAAAAGTCAATGTTACCAACATACAAAAAATAAAAACATGTGAACTAGAGGTGTAAGGTAATAAAACTGTCGATAGTGTTTTTGATTCTTTAAATAATCAGCTGTAGCAAAAACGTTAAGTCATCGTAAATATTAAATATACTGTGGTTAAGTGTGGAATAAATTAAAAAAACCATATACAGGGTCATACAGAAAAATATATTAGTTTTACAACGCTTAAATTTTTTAGAGCGAAACAAAACAGTTAGAAAACTTTTGATTTTTTGTAGTATGTTAGAATGGTTTCATACATTTTTTATACAGGGTGAAATCATTTTTAGGAAAAATTATTTATTATTATGACAGAGAAAATTCAAATTTTACTGTCAAATTTACTATATGAGATCAGTTTATAAACAAATATATAAACATAAAATAATAACTAGAATTACAGGGTGTCCCAAATTTTTTGCCTTAGTGTTAAGAGCACGTTTTTTTAGCAATTCTTTAGAGTGAAACGTACAAATATTAAGAACTTTTAAATTTCTAGAATAACCGCCTACAATTTAGATAAAGGGTTACTCAAAAATGTTTATATTTATTTTCAAGATTTTCAGGCAAGGTAGAACGTAATAGACAGAAAAACTTTTTAATTTTTTAGTTTTTTAGAATGTTTTCATGAAATTATTGCACAGGATGGCTCAAAAATGTTTCATAAGAATTTTTTTATATATTTTTTCACAGTATTTTTAGTTAGAATGGGGTCATACATTTTTATACAGGGTGTATGTGTATTGTTTCCATTTATTTGATCAGGTTTTTAAACCATATTTTCAGCGACAGGTTACTTTTTTTATTAATTTATTTAACTTTGGAGTTTTCTTAGTTTGTTAGAGCGGTGTCATAAAATTTATTTATATACAGGGTGTCTCAAATGTAATTCTGTTTATGTGATTAGGTTTTCAACCCATATTTTCAGTTCTTTTTTATAACCCTCGATGACTTTTGTAATAGATAAGACTACCACAAAACGACTGGGAAATCCCAAAGGGATTTCTTGTATTTTAATAAAATATGTAATATTTATTTTAAAATGAATGACATAGAAATGCGTAAACCAAAATTAATTTTGCTACAAAGAAGTTAACGAAATGATTGTACTAGTAGATATTCTATCTATAGTGAAAACAATATTGTACTGGTTCTGAAAAAAGTGGTTTATATTTTGATGCAACGTACAGGTAAGTAGGTCATTTATTTTTGGGATTCAGGAAACATAACACACAATATGAATTTTACTTACTTACTTTACGCGCAAAAAAAATGATATAAAGACGAATATAACCATTTTGAAGTTCCCTGAGACAATAAAGACCATTTCCAGATGGAAGCTTTAACCAATTGAGCTAAATTTTGGTGTATGATTTTGGGGGAGTCCTAGGATGAGTTTTTGGTTGAAATCTCTTTTGCCATGCGAGTGATACATCATTTTAAAAAATTTTTAATCTGCCTTACAGCGATAGGTGACTTTTGATATTTGCCCCCATAATTCGCGAGAAAATTGCGCTTATAATTTCACCAGTTAGATAGTTGGAACCTATAACTCTGATTAAAATAGCACCTGTACCAGCGGAACCTTCAGAGTCGCAAATATTGTTAGTAGATCAAATATTAGGTATAGATACGAACATATGAACGAAATTCACGGCATTCATCTGATGCAATTTTTGAAATAAACTATTTAACTCTCAATTATTAGTTTTGGAACGATTATTCCAATTTTAATTTTCAATAAGTATTTCTGGCGTCATGTGAATTGTAAATTTTATTTAAGCATATAGTCAAATAGTAATTTTTTAAACGATTATCTAAAACAAATAGAAATATAGTACAACAAAACAAGGCGTTCTGCAACTAATCCAAATTGGAGCACTCTGGCGAGGTCAGTGCTGTTTTTAAACATTTCCAACCTATATTTTGCGATTTTTTAGCGTAAAATACGTTTTATGCACTCGTATTATTATATTAAAAAAAAATTGAAAAATCGGACTATCCATACAGATTAAAAAAAAAAAAAATTCTACCGCCAAGTTTCAATGTTCATTTTCCTTGACTGCTGTCAAATATTTCTTCTTAATTCTGTCGTACTGAATTTGTTGGATTTGCCATTGACGTTATTTAAAAACCATTTAAAAATTTTGCTATTTAGAAAAGATTTGTGCGTATAGATTAATTATTGTATGTATTATTAATTTCCTATATTATTATTTTTATTAGCCGTAAGATATTTTTGCTGTTATATTTGATTGAATTTGTTGTAACTCTGTTTTTGTCAAGGTCATAAGAGCAATATGCTAATCTTCGCCTTGATTTTCCACTGTGCACAAATTTGAAATTTGCATTTTTGTGGTGGTTTTCTATTTTAAATTTGTTCTAAAAATAATAAAGAATTTCTGTGCAAGTGCGAACTCAGTTCCCATTTTTGTGACTAGTGCTGGTGTCTTCATAATAGACTGAAACTCATCATCAGTTTCAAGGGAGTCGTCGCGAGCCCTAGGCTTACTTATGTCATGTCTGGTTGTATATGAATGTTTCTTTGAATTTTAGTTACGTATATACTTCTATATACTTCATAGAACTACTGATAGTAATTACCGCCAATTAACTAATTGAAAACAGGTTTAAAGTGGCTAAAATCCAAACTTCTACTTACTTAATCCAATAAATACAGTATTTATCGTAACCTTCTGAAGCAATTCAATTTGACTTTTTAAACAATTAGACATTGTTTACTATACGAATTAGAGTGAGTAAGGTTGCGTGTTAAATTGATAACAAAACAAATGAACAGTTGACAGTTACCTACATATTAAGTAGAAACATAATACAGGGTAGACATAAACTATAATATTTTTTTTAAACAATTTCTCATCACAATAAAGTTATAAAATGCAAACTTTATATGTCATAGAGTTATAACGAAAAAATAATTATACTTTGGCCTACGAGGGTTTTAATCTCTTTTTTAAATTGCCTTCTAAAGGCCAAATTTTTGATTCTTCCCCAAAGATAGAAATCTAAGGGCGTCAAGTCAGGTGATCTCGTTCTGCAAACGCCCATGGGCGCTTGGTTCCCCATCCATTTATCACCAAATAATTGTTACAGCAAACTGCAGTTAGTAGTATCCCACTTGTGTTCATTCAACTCATTTTGCGGTGCTAATAATATCAGCTGACAGCTGATGTTTGTCAATTTACCATATTATAGTGATTTATTGTCTAAAGTATTCTCTGTGAACATCATAAAACTGTTCTAAATTATTTACAATTATAAATTTATTTGTCGTGATTGTATTTTGTAACTTTTATAAACAATGATCGAACAAAGACAAAGTTTACTTACTTATAGGAATTTTATTATTAAAATATTTTCCAAGTACGCTCTATAAACGATTGGTACCTTACTTTGTGTTTTTAGAAAATTGTTCTAATGACCTTAGCAATAACTATTTCACTATTATTTGTAATAATAACCAGTAAAAAGTGAATGGGAGCAGTCATTTGTTAGCTCTTACTAATATACACATTGACTAGATGAACAGTATAGTCAATCAGTTCAAATTGCTGTTCAGAAAAACACAGATGTATCATGTTTGCTTTGATTTTTGATAAGTTGCTTGCGCTTCTTTTGACCTATAATCACAAAATCAACTGCTGCAACTATTAGTACTTCATTTCACATTGCCAAAAACTAAAAATTATTTTGACCAATATTTCTTGTGTCAACAGCAACGCAAACGCTAGTAACATTAATACATAAGTAGTTATACAATTCCGATAAACTTACCTACGCTAATCTGAACGCAACGCCTGTGGCTAATCTCAAAACATAGCTGCGCGGCCGAGCGACGCAAGCTAGCTAGCCCCCCAGAGTTTATATTCTCTCCCTTCGTTGTTCTCTGGTCATACTTAGCTTGAATAAGCGCGCGCAAATAGCCATTATTACAATATTAAAAATTTCTACTCACGGGTCAACTTCAACATTTTTAGCTCTCCATATCATATATTATGTAATATATGTATATATGGAGACTATTAGTTTCATGAAAAAAAAATTTTTTTTAATTTCACCGGAAATACTTGTTTTTGGTCATTTTATACATAAATAAGTAGTTTTAAAAAAATGTCTGTCTGTCTGTCTGTATCCACGAAAACGCAAAAACCGCTTAACAGATTTTAACCAAATTTGGTACAAAAATACTATTGGACATGGCAAGGAGCTGATTAGATTTTGGGAAACATTGAGCGTATGCAAAGGGTTTAAAAGAGGGTTCAATAATTAAAAAAAATTCATAGTTCTTAAACTTATCCGAAATACTGCATAATTTTTTACGCATTTAATTGAATATAACCTAAAATATTGAACATAAAATATTAGACCACATTGGCATTCGAAAATAGTGTAAAATGGGGTAAAGAAGATTAAAAAAAAAAACGTATTTCTAAAAAATAGCAGAAATATTAACTAGTTATTTATAGTTTTGATAGAATATAACCTATAAAATGTGTCATGAATAACTTACTTTCATAGGTGTTCGTAAATAGTGGAAAAGGGGTCAAAACATAAAAAATATATATTTCCTAAACTTATTCGAAATATGGAATATTTTTTCATAGTTGTGATACAATATAAGCTAAAAAATATTCCATAAAAGAATTGGTTCACACAGGCGTTCGAAAATAGTTTAAAAAAAGGGTCAAAAACGAAAAAAAAACGTTTCCCAAATATACCAGAAAAATTGGCTAATTATATATAGGTTTGTTATACTATAACCTAATAAATGCAACATAAAATTTTTATTCACATAGGCGTTCGTAATAGTAGAAAAAGGGGTAAAATAATAAAAATTAAAATGTAAAAATTTTTATATTTAACTAGATCAGTTGGTGTTAAAAATACACGACAAAAATTAATGTACCATAGACGGCCGTGAAAATTCTATAAAAGGGTCAGAAAAAATTTGTATCGGTGATAACTCAAAAACCACTTAACGGATTTTAACCACATTTGGTACGAAAATACTACAGGATATTTATAGGTGGTGATTAACATTGAGTGTAGGCAAGGGGTTTAAAAGAGGGTTCAAAAATTTAAAAAATCATAGTTCTTAAACTTATCCGCAATTTTGAATAATTTTTTATAGTTGTGATAGAATATAACCTAAAAAATGTTACATAAAAGAATTAGTTCACACAGGCGTTCGAAAATAGTCTTAAAAAAAAAGAGTCAAAAACGAAAAAAAAATGTTTCCCAAATATACCAGAAAAATTGGCTAATTATATATAGCTTTGATATAAGATAACCTAAAAAATGCAGCATAAAATTTTTATTTACATAGGCGTTCGTAAATAGTAAAAAATAGGGGTAAAATGAAAAAAAAATTAAAATGTAAAAAATTTTATATTTAACTAGTTGAATTGGTGTTAAAAATACACGACAAAAATTAATGTTCCATAGGCGTCCGTGAAAATTCTATAAAAGGGTCAGAAAAAATTGTATCCGTGATAACTCAAAAACCAAAACCCAAATTGTTATGCAGCATAACAATTTTGTTTACATAGGCGTTCGTAAATAGTAGAAAAGGGGGCAAAATAAATTGTATAATAAAACTAAAAAAAAATCAATTATTTTGCGTACAAGAATTTGGCCTAGATCTGAAATATAAAATATCTGAGTATAAATAGTGCCTCCAAAGAGAAGAAAAAGGCACAAAACCCGATACAAAAAAAAAATAGCTGATGTCTAAAAAAATTTATTAAATTTAGATAAATGACAAAAAGGTCATAAAATTATTTTACTTTTACACTTAAATATGGAGAGCTATTGGTGCCTCGAGGGCAACAGTTTATTTGTTATGTTTTTCGTGTTGTATTTATTTGTTTAATTGATAAAATAATTATCATTAATAATTATTAGTAAACAATAATATATGGTCACTAACATTTAACTTCTCAAAAAGTCATCAAGTATTAAACAATTTTAAATCCTAGGGACAAATGCACTGGTAAATCCTCTACGGTTATATTGGCTTTTTCACATGGTACAGTTGCTTATGCAAATTTATTTCTTTTTTTAATTTTTTCTTTAGCTTCCTCCATAATTATCAAGAATGTCCCCGGCAAGTTTTTTAACCGATTATAATTATTACGTTAATAATAATATAATACAGTTTCTTGCTCTGTCCATTTTTTATTAAATAAATTTGCACTTAACAAATAAATTTACAGAAATTAGATTTGAAATCATCCAGAGAGATCCAGAAAATACTAAACCACTAATAATCATTGTATTCTGATGCTTTTCATTAGAACGGTCAAGTATTGATTAGGATTTGTTACTTTATATTTATCTGCCTTTAATTTTAAATGAACTTATGAATAATAAAATGATAAACTTGTGAGAAACAGAACAGTATGGTATGCTCATTATTATCCTGTATTTGTTCGTGGCATTTTAATATTCATGTTATAGTATTGGGAACAATATTATTCAAAAAATTTGTTGAAGGTTTATTTGGTTTAACAGTTGTTTTATTCAAATTATGATCCTTGAACTTCGAAAAGTGTTAAATTATTCTATAGCGACTTAATGTTACTTATACGATATGGATAAATTATTGTAGTAAAAATATATTATGACGAAATTATGTTTAGTTGTTATAATAAGAAGATATATACCTACAGGATGCATCAAAAAAGTAAACCTGTGAAATTGATAGGATTATAAGCTATAGAATAGTCAATCTTGGACTATATCATCTAGAATAAGTTTAGAACCAATGACACCAGTCTCCATTAACATACGAAGAGGTTAATATTATGAAAACTAGTTCTGTATAGTTATAATAAAGTACAAATTGAAATTACCACAGGACGAATTTTTCTCTGTGGCATAAAGTTGTAAAAGAACCTCCATCTACGGAAGAACCTTGTACAAAAAAGTTCAAACACACCTAATTACATTCTTTCGCCATCATTTAAACGAAACTAAAATAAAATTTACACAAACAAATAAAAATAAAAGAAAAGCTAATTTTAAAACTAAACAATGTCACCCTGTAGACTATAAAGGACAAAGTGGCATTTAAATTTCTCAATTTGGACTCGTAGTAAATATAATAAAATGAAAATAACAATATGTTATGAATGTTTCTTCTTGATTCGCAGGTCATCTGGGAATTTTGCCAGCTCAACGGGAGGAGCACGATCTGCTCCACTCACCCCCCAAACTGGATTGCTATGCACCCAATTACAAACTGGCGCAGTACAGGGTGAAACAATCAGCCAACCAAATAGTCCTGGATGTACGTCACCGTCAATACAACGGAGTCCTAGTCATTCTCTATTTACCAGAGGCGATAAGTAAGTGAGAAAAACAATTGTGTATTTTTTTTTTCCTCATAGCATATAAAATACCTCTTCTACTCTTTTTGAGTTCTCGATGGTTATCAACGAAATTGAATTTCTCATTGATTGTTTATGAAAAAAACACAAGAGCAGAACAAAAATTGCATTCTAATATTAGAAGAACTATCAAAGCGGCCAATAACCCAACAAACTTAAAACTCTGTTATGCTTTATCGTGTAAATATTTAAACTATTACACGATTTAGACATCTCGAAATATAATTCCATTACGAGGGCTATCTTTTTAGTTTTGCATGCTGAGATATAGACGACGCCATTAATGCTGTTATTCTACAAATAGGATTAAACCACGATTTATGTCGCGCGATAAATTGGACAATTGAACTTTTAAAGCAATAAAACGTCAAATTGTTACGATTTCTTTTCTGAAAATTATGAACAGAGTACGGGATCAAAGTCAAAGTATCCAATTTTAACTTTGTTTCAACAGTTCCTGCAATTGACGAAAGGGATTTAAATATTTTTCTTCATTTTGAAGAAAACATCTATTTCATCAACCTTTACGACAAAGAGGCTTCCAAAATAGATGATTTTTCGGAAAGGTAAGAAAGGAACTCATAAAACATTCTTACAGACCCTATAAGAGGCGAACAACGCAACCATTATCCCCTGAACAGAAGCGAAAACGAGTTCAATTTTACCAGCAAATGCTGCAGAGAATGGACGAAGATCCACAGTTTCTTTATATAATTTTGTTGTTAGAGGATTCCTCATTTTCATCCAGTGGAGTACCATATAAGCAAAACCATATATTTTAGAACACTGACAATCCAAACTTTATGAGAGAAGCGCGATTTCAAGGAAGACAGACGCTCAACGTATGATGTGGTATTTTAGGGGACCGCATAGTAGGACCATATACAGAGTGTACGCACATTAACCGGAGAAGCTTATCTAAATTTTTTGGAAAATTTGCCATTTAATGATTTAAAAGATCTTATATTCGATCAAGACCTACCTCATCATAACACCAGGGGTGCTCAAGACTTTTTCAACAATAACTTTAGAGAATTGATAGGCAAGTTTGGGACTAGTCGATGGTCACCAAACAGTTATGATTTAACGCTTCTGGATATACTTTTATGGACGTTTCATGCAAATTTTGTGGGTGAGGTTTAATCCAGTTCTATATACAGATCTGGCCACAGTCAACCCTCGTATCCTAAACAATACGTACCTACTAATTACCCAAAACGATAAAAATAGAAAAGAACAAAAATCACACATAGGTACCTATAACCTGATCGATTTATCTCTCACTCATTAATATTAAACAAATTTGAATTATAAAACATTTGAATTGATTTGATATCCGTTATCACAACCAATACATATGTGGTGCTCTATTAAAGCGATAAGGAAAACAACTGAGTAAACACTAAAATTTCACAAATTATGATTTTGTTGCCATACATTTGTGATTAGTTGCTGGTAGACAGCTTAAGAGTGACAAACAGTCTGCGAATGTTGTCTTATTTATTGTTTTTCGTGGCCTGAAAAATAAATAAATTTTATGTTCAACATGAAAATGAATCCGATAAGTGTTCGGGAACGACAGAGTTCTATTGAGGATGAGCTGAACATGTACGAAACTTCGAGTACTGACAGTGATGATCCTGATTCGATTTATACGAACCAGTAAGTTTTACTATTTTTGATTCACGACCTTTACATGTCGATAAGAGATTAGGGAATTATATCGGGAAGACTTAACAAGTCTTTTGCTTTAAAACTTTTATCTGAGTGTGTTTCAAAAAGCACCCTGTATATTTCTGCAAATTTTTAAGGTATCACTGCGTTTTTCCAATAGAAAATTCAAATATAAAAAAACGATTGATTTTTTTGTCACTATGTTGGTAATAAGATTTACAAGTCGTCCGATCGTTTATGAAGACCGGTTTTATTTATCACTAAGATCAAAGAATCTACTGACTTCTACTAAAGTTACGAAGCTATCAACATTGTACTTCAGACTCTAAAGTTTAATAAAAATCAGGCACTCATCATCAAGTGCTATTTGACATTGATCTATCAGTAGGTACTTAAAAAAAAATAATAATTTTGTTTTCGAATCAGATAACGAAATTGTTCCCTGCAAAGCGGAAATCTAGCTGGAATATTTGTAAACTTTTCTGGTCTCGCGTTTTTTAATAGTTAAGGATTATAAAATTTAGCTTGTATCGCCAATGAATCATGCCTAATAATTTAATTAAAATTTGATAAGTGCTTAAAGCGTTTTATCAATTTAATGACTTTGTTATGTTAATAACGTACACTTAGAAGCCTAATCTCAATCATATTTTTGTATTTTTTATCACCATAAGGTATTTTTTGCGAAGGTATTTTTTTAATGTTTAACAATAACAAAAACAACAACAAAAATCTCTGATATATTCGTCAATATTGAGCGTCAGTAGGCCTAATAAATTATTTCTACACACATTCATTAATGTTAGTTAATCCTTTATGATTTTATCTTTTTGTATTGGATTCTCATGTAAACATTACACTCACTGTGTGTGATCCGAGAGATATTTTAGGATCTGTACGTCCGGAAGGCACTTTAGGAATTTATTTTATATGATCAATTTGGGTTATTTTGACCTCCAAGATACGCTGATGGATTTAAGTCACAAACGCTGTATATTTGGTAAAATACAGATATGTTCACTCTATATATTCATAGAATGATTTTTAAAAAACGAAATCTATGCAATATTCATTCCAAGCTTGGCTATGATTGTGCCAACCACGCCAAATAAAATGTTGGATGCGCTATTTTCACATTTGACAATAACAAAAAAATATGAGAAAATCCATTGTCAGCATTTTGTTTAATACCTACCTACAGTTAATAAGGTAATTTCCATTTCTATTAACCAATTAAAATAAATAATTTTAATGATGCAATGAAAACAGACATCGCGGGCACCTGGACCTGGACCTATCGTGTTGTTAGGGATGTTCGCATGGAAGATAGCGATCTTGATTATTTATTTAATCAATATTTAACAACCAACCTTTCAAAAGATATATATGCCCAAATATTAGACTGAATTTTTTTACTATTTTCCAGGGCATCACTAAAACATCTCTCCACCAGCACGCCAGTCATGACAGCTCAAGCCCATATAACAGAACCGCCTAGTCCGAAAGCTGTCAAAGATCCAAAAGTCCACACCACATCGAAAGCACGCCAAAAGAAATTTCTGCGACACTTTCCCAATGTGGAGGATGACGAAAAAGTGCTCAATCACTACTCGTGTGCTCTAATTGGTGATATATTGCTTCAAGGTCATCTTTATATAACGAAAAACTATTTCGCTTTCTATTCGAACGTATTCGGATACGTTACTAAGGTAAGTGATGCTTTATTAGGTTCACAATTTGTTGGAATGCTTGGGACAAACCGTTGTCCAAATCAAATCACGAATATGCCCTAGTAATAATTATCTCTTGAAAATCCTCTCGGTCGTTCTACAGATTCGCCGTAAGGCTTTTGTAGATGGGAATAACATTCGTCAGTCTCTCTCGTCGAAATAAACGAATCAATTTCAAGTTTTCTAACATTGCTCGTTTTTCGAAACAAAAAATCGACGAAACTATATCGGTAACCTATTCAATAACCAGCTCTAGTAACCTTTTGCAAGAGATTGTCAAAGCTGGTTACCAGTTACAATCTTCTTTTCTTCTTCTTCGTAGTTGGCCTTTTGCTGATTACTCAACACACAGCCAGCGGCGCCTAGTAATCCTTTATTTATTAATATGCTGCGGTTGACATTTGAAATATGACGAAATCTCTGATTCGGATTAGGTATTTTTGTATACCATTCTTCTTGTATTTATTTTTGTCTATATTATATAAATGTTAACTTCTTTATTTTTATTTTCGAATAAACTTTGAGTTTTTTAACAATTTACAATATTATAAATTTTATTGTTGGTAATAACTATATACTTATCTGTATACAAATATTAAAAAATTTAGAGCTAAATTTATATTAATTAATAACAAACAAACACAAATAATTTATATTAATACAAGCAAATACAAATATAACATCCCTTGCTGGTGTTTTTGTCATGCGCAAAAACAAAATTGTGACGTCATCCGGTGGCTACTACCTAAATCTAAAATTTTTTTATACACGGAATCTACCGCTTTCCCAATTTTACATCTGGCAGCACTGGTTACACGCTTTGTTGTATTCAGAATCTGCGTCACAACAAGTGCAGTAATGTATTTTTCGTTTGATATAATTAAAGTTATATGTACCTACCTATTAAAAATTCAAATTTTATTAAAACAACAACGAACCAGCAATTTCCAGGTTCAGTGGGAGTTGAAGAATAGTCAGAAACACCACCAGAACCCTTGACACCTTTTAATAAGCGAAAAGATCTTTCCAGCATGGATCTATCTTCTTAATTTCATAAAAGTTTACGTTTTGGACGTATTTATTGTTTACTTACCTTATTCCGTATTTTTCAGCTCTTAATTCCAATACTGACGGTGGAAGATATAACGAAAGAAAAAACAGCTCGAATCATTCCAAATGCAATCGGTATCATAACAAGTGAGGATAAACATGTCTTTGGTAGTTTAATGTCAAGAGATAGTACATTGCATTATATGAAGACAGTATGGCAGAAAGCAAAAAGTGAAGAAGTTATTCCTGAACCAGAAATAACCGTGAGTTTTTATAGGGAAATTAAATGGCTTCCCAATGGTATATTAAACCTATTTTTTGTAGGAACAAGAACAAGATTCATCAGAAAGCGGAGAGGAAGAAAGCGGTCGAGAATCTCCAAGACCAGAAATAGTTGGACCGCCAATATTTTCATTTGTTAAGAAAGCTGTAGAAAATGACAACAGGACATCTCAAAGTGAAGGTAACAAAACCATCTTAATATACCTACATTCAATTTATTTGTTTATTTACATATTTTAGGATCTCCACTGGAAAGGAAGGGGTCGAAAGGTTTTGTAAAAACTCTCAAAGAAGCTATATCTGAGTTCCGGAAACTACCTAGACAGAGTTTGATATTGGTCGCAACCACATTGCTTCTAATTTTACTCTTTCTATCAGCAGCAGTTTTACTTTATCGAATAAATAAAATCCAAAATCGGTATTCGTTAGCGCTTAAGGATAACATCATGGGAGGCGGGAGTCAAGGGATTTACAGTGATTTGCTTCAGTGGCAAATGCAGCTGCATTCCAAATCAGCGGGAGCGGTTAACACATTTCTAGACAACAATCTGGATCAAATAGCAAAGGTAAGCTTTCGAGTTTATTAGAACCCATAACATTGTTAATTAAAAAGAAAACTAGTTTCGGTTTAAGCCATCATCAGTCCAGTTGTGTCATATATATATATATATGAGACAAAGAAAACATCAAACTTATGACTAAAACAAAAAGCAAACTAATTAAATAACATGTTCCTCACTACAAGAGAGCTGAGTGCGAAATATTAACTAAAAAACGACTACACTTTTCGTTGTAAAAATCATATTACCTCAGCATTACGACTGACATGTTGTCACTTTGTTAGGTTAGAAACACGCCAAAGATGCTTTGCGATCGCTATTTTCTATATTCTAGACAGATAAATTATGTCAAATGCCTTATGACACCTTGGATTTTCGAATATACACTAAAATCTTTTGCTCTTAACATTATGTAAATGTTATCCTTTTCCAAAAAGGTACGGCAATCCTTAGAAGCACTCTCAACGCTACTGATGAACACGAATGATAAGAAACAAAACGATCAGAGTACTGAAAACGACGTTTCTAACTTGAAAGTCGATTCATCATCAGAACTCAACGCAGATCCAGAAAAGAGTTAGCGAAATGAAAGAAAAGACATGTATACACATTACGTAAACCAAATCAGTATTTCGATTAGTTAGAGATGAAGAAGCTCATGAATAGTATAAACTAACATAGACATATAAATTCAAGCGAATAACCATCGTCGCGTTTTGGTGTGGGTCTGTATATTTATGTTTATAAAGAACTGATAAAACCTTTACGTTCTAATAGATATGGTCTCACGGTTGTTATAACAAGTCATATACCGGGTTGCTCGCTTGAATATTTGAAATTATTGTTATTTCGATTAGATGTTATTTTTTTAATCAGGCCGAAATAATTCCTAAAAAATACTTATCATACCAATGTAATGTAAGATTTCTTTGGTACTTCTAAAATGGAAAATAATTTTTAGTGTAACAATTTTCAAACTAAAAAAGCGATAGATGAAACGTTAATCTACTATAAGGTTAATTATAGTTATTAAATTAGATACCTAGTTTAAAACTAAATAAAATTTAAAATTGCTAACTAGTATGGCTTTAAAAAATAATATACCTACCTATACAAAGATAACTCCATTTTTTAATAATTGTTGTACAATGAAACTAGTTTAACTTCTAAGGTTTCGGTCTATATTACTAAAAATTAAAAAATTTCCTTGTCAAAAAGTAAACTACACAAATATTTACAGTAATTCTTACATAAACCAAAGATTTTTTCATGTTGTGATACTAGAAGTACGGTAAATCTTAATTAACGTTAACCCTGAAGTTGACCTAATGACTAAATATTTCGAACCGTTAGTAAAAGTATAGACCCAAACCCAACTGTACATCTTAAACATATGTAGTTCCCATATAAATTGTTCGATGTTCCAAAAGTGACAAAAAGCCTGACCAACTGTTAGACTATGTTGTTATTATCTGCAACATTTCTTTTGTATCCATGGTCTAACATCTACTCCAGTTTTGCAATGTATTTATATAAATATTAAACATAATAGTCCGACAGCTATCAGAAGTTTTCTACTTCATTTCTTCTTTCTGGAAGTATTTTCAGAATACCGTTTTTAATGTTACATTTGGGACATATTGTATTTCACATATACAAGGCAATTTTAAAGGAATGTAAAACTCTATAACTAAATAATAATTTGATTAATCCATTTAATAAAGTAGGTACTTATTAAAGTATAGAAAACTAACTTGCAACACCACTTATTAATAAACTTCAATGTAAAACTAATACAATTATTGTTAAAAACTTAAATAATTTTAAAGGCCTAACCGTTAACTACTTAGAATATTAAAAAGACAGAAAAACAAGGTATCTAATAATAGCGTTGTCAAGATTAATCTAAAATAAGGGATTGTTTGTAGGTATATTTAATTTTTTTATACTTTAATTTAATGTATTATTGATTTCCTAGTACAAATTAGTTAATTTATTTTAATTCCATTTTTTATTCTAGTTATAAATTAAATGATTAGATACGAAGGTTAATGCTAGCAAACTTCTGTTTTAGGCGCTAAAACTTGACTAATTTTTCATAACATGTGGTAATATTTGAAGGTAAAACCATATTCATGTAAACATCGCTGATAAGTTGGGTTATTAATAAAGACTACAGAACTCTCATTCTTTAAAAATTACCAGGGTAAATTGGAGTCTAATGTAAGGTTATATCTAGGTTAAACAAAAGGACTACGTATGATTTAGTTATTATCAGGTAGCGGAATAGCTAACAGGTGTAGTTACAATATAAATTTTTAAAAAAATGAAATTTAAGCCAAGCCAAACCAAACATATGTAATCGATTATAACCAATTAATAGTTTAGGTTCGTTCCAACCGGTTGTAATTTCCAGTAATATTACTGACACTCATGGGCAGTTGTAAAATAACGTTCCAATAGTTCAGAGTTGAGTATTACTGCTAGTTCGTCGTTCGAATCGGACTTACTGATACGGTTCAAACGATTCTTAAAATTAGACGCATGCGTAGACATTCGAAAACGAAGGGAATCCAATATCCTCAATTTGTTGTTAAAATTTTATTAAAAAATACGTTTGGATTGAGTTTTATAAAGAGCATTTAATTTTTGGTTTTAAGATAGTTACATAGGTTTGGCAAGTATATAATATATAGACTTTTACATACATTCAACAAACCCACGAAATTCTCATTTCTTGTACCAATATTCCCAATAATCCACGTCATCATCTGATGAGTCGTACAAATAGTTATTTAAAAACCGCAAATTGTTCCAACCAGTTTTACATTAACGCCTAGTAATTTTACTGTTTTCGTTCGCGCAGTCGCATTACATGATTACCGACGATAATATTACGGTAGTATTTCTGGTGATTGGAACGAACCTTATGTATACCTAGTCAGAATTATTTATCTGTAATACTTACTAGAATATATTCGCTCCCACAGACAATATTAGCACAGCACTTTATGCTGTGATGGTAGTTTCTGGTAATGGCAACACACTTAATATGAAATCCTTGCAGAAGTTTTTATTTTTGTTTCATTTAATTGCAAGTTATACATTTTTAATGCATTTAATTGAAAACAATAAGTCGTAGCAACAATAATAATTATTGTTGTGATTATAATGCCTAATTAAAAAGGGTTTGGTGGAATTTGGGTAGATGATCTACCTAGTTTTACTTGCCAAGTTGTGATAAAAGTATTGTATGGCAAAAATGATAATGTTTAATATTTTTGGATATAAATTACCAAAAGCCAAATGTAAAACGTGTATATTTATATAATTTGTGTGTAAAAACATAAGTTGGATTTATAGATCACAAAATGTTCTCAAAAAAAGAATAAAAAATCAAAATAACTTGAAAATCGTGATATAAAAATTAAGGTATCTCATTTATTAAACTCTGAAGAAAATAAAATACATAACAAGTCACAAAACTATATATTGAGTTACAGTTATGTTGAAACTACAGCATTATGCTAGATTACAATCAGTAACATAAGCATAGTGAGTTATTTATAATTCGTTTAGTTGTTACTTCTAACAGGTTGAAGGAATATGTTAATTCCATCAGAGTTTAATAAAGCTATTTCCTCATTTCAAAGTTATTACACTGATTCTTGTATGTTACTGTTAATTCTCTAATATTTATTCTTTACGGGTTAAGGATGGTTACGTTAATCGATAAGTAAACCTTGGGCGTAGAATAAAATTAGAAAATTCTCTTTACCATTTCACCAAAACATTTATTTAAGTATTGAAGCGCGTTTTGTTAACACTGCAAAGAATTAAAACTAGTTTTAATTTATTTTATTTTTCAATTAATTCTCTCATGATAACAGTATCACACGTCGATACTTACATAATAAGTGTATTGATGAAGTGGTAAAACGTGTTTTCTAATTGTTTACGCTACTACTTAATCTATAAATTCAGCACTATGTTCTTGCTTTTTGTTGTGTAAGAATGTTGTATGATACGATTGAAATAATGTTTATTAGATAGTTATGGCTTGTATTATTATTATTAATTACATCCACAGCAGTATAAACTATAATGCTGCATTATTAGGCCAAAATAAACAATCTTACCTAAATCCAAGTTTGGATAAAACTCATTATCATCTTCAAGGCACAGTTTTTGTTGGTTTTAAATGCCAGTATCTTTAATTATTGACACGATAGTATTAACAACGTATTGTGCGAGATTACATACTCATTCTTGTTAATTGTTCCATTCAAACAAAAGCTGTTAAGTTTTCATACTATCGAAAGTTCTTTTCATTTTTTAGTATATATTGGATTCCACTCAATAGTACAAGCCATTACTGCAATGTTTGAGGTGTGAGGGAATTGGGAAGTGTTTATTTTTAGTTAGTAGCTATAAAAATAAATTATTAGCTACAACACTAAATTATTTGTAACCCCATATTAAGTTATTTAATATCTGTAAATTTGTATATTTTGTAGAATATCATACCCTATACATAGTATAATTTTTATCAATAGATAGTAAATAAATTTTAAATTATTATACTTATAATAAACGGTGGTAGGTGTTAAATTTTCCCCTAAAAATACCTATGCACTATTCAAATCAATTTTCTAATTATTTTGGGTACCATAACCTAAATTTACCTTAGTTTTAACAAGTCAGGCTGTATCCAAATCCCTATTAGTAACTTTTTTCTAGTCCCTTTCGTTCTCTTAAACTGTCTGCAATATCTTCAAATTCCGACTAGAAGAACAACATTGTTAGTTGGAAAAAAGTTCGATTTTGTCTTCAGAATATGATGCTTTTAAAATATTACTTACTAGGTTTTCGGATACGCTCTGCATAATAATTATATTTTAGTGCATGCACCTAGATATTACATGATACGCTGCTTTCGAAAAGTAATGTAATTCTAGAAGCATTACTTTCAAAACAGCCTGCATTTAATAATTGTATTCTGTAAAATATTATTTAAATGTTGTTTATATATTTTTATTATGTTTTTGTTAAAATTAGATGTTGATTTTTGTTTGTTAGTTTTTATGAAATATTAATATTAAGTATAGAGAAAACCTGTGATATTTTTGTTTTTGCTTTATTAAAATTAAATAGTATACCTAAATAAATAAAAAGGATGGTGAATTTCTTTTATTTCGACCTAACTAAAATTACAAGTCTATTATACTACTAGTATTTACACGTTTATACAAAAATATTACAAAATACGGTAACAAACAAGTTAATACAACATAAACTATATAAGGAATGGGTGGTGTCATTCCACAGGGCCATAGCCAGAGCCCTCGTCTCGTACTGTCGCGTATATGATGCGAGGCAAATGATGTAAAAATTAACAGCGCAAATCTTTTAATACTGTTAGATTTAACATAGTAAGCAATAATTAAAAGTATACTGCATGTGACTATAGGTATACTGGAACAGTGCATTAAAGGTCTGTGCATTAAATTTCTTGCATCCTAAAATAAATGTTGGGATAGTCCTCGCCCTATGTATTTAAGATTTAATGGTAATACATACCTTCAACTTGATCGATTTCGCTGCAACAAAATGATCCAGGTCTATAAGTGACGCGACTAAACAACACAGTCCTATTTCAAATAATGTCTTAGCTGAGGATAAATGCCTGATAGCCAAACAAAATAAAAACCAACATAGTCCGGCAACAATTGCGTGAGTTGTATTATCGAAAATCGCTTGAAAAACGTGTGATTTGGTATGAATTACTATAAAATCGCCTATGACGGTTGTTATGGCCAATAAAAGGGTCAAATAGCCATTTAGGTTCAAGAATAATTTCAAAAACATTGAATATGTATTATTAACAATCTACAATTTATTTTGGAAAATGTTGAGGTTATGTATTATTTTTGTTTGAAATGTTCATGACAGTTGACAGTGACAGAAACTTTTGAACACAGAGTAAAATACAGATTAGAAAACTACCAACGAAACATAACATAACGTTATTTCAAGCGCGAGGCACGGCCTACTGTATTATCACAGCATTGCCTCGCTTCCAACAGCATAATACATTCGTTAGGGGTTATCCTTCAACGCGAAATATCAGCATTTTTCACTCATCTGTCTTCATGTAAGTGCTTTTATAGCCAATTATAATTTTTCAGTTTCCTTTTATAAAAACTGCAATTGAGGTGATCATGTCACATCGGCCCAGCTGATTTGACTTTGTGGAAGTATAATCTTCAAGAATTTACCCCCCCCCCCAACTGTTTTGCAAGTTGTCACTTGTCAGTTGTCAGTCCTAGAGTAGGTCAGAAAGCATGGTTATAATAACAAATAAATATTATTTTTAGTGATAAACGTAAAGTATATTTTTCTCACTAGTTACTTTTAATTTTTGTGTATTTATTTCATATTTATAGTAAATAATGACTGAACAAATAATGACGGAATTAGAAACAGCTGCCCAAATTATGATGGTAAGTATCACCATTTATTTAAACAAAGAAAAAATAATGTAAATAATTAAAACATTTCTTAGGCATCGCCAGACATTGTAACGAATGAGCAAAGACATGCAGCTGAAACAGTATTTTTGAACTTTCGAAAAAGCAAATCACCATACCCGATATGCCGAGAAATCCTAGAGAAATCTCAGAATCAATACGTGATGTTTGAAGCAGCTGAGGTCTTGAAAGGCGCAATAATTCGAGAATGGTCGTTTCTACGGGACTCCGATAGAGTTACCTTACGTCAGTACCTAATGCAATACATCACATCTAGGCAGGTGCCTCATTTTGTACAAGACAAGCTTTTACAAGTGATTGCTATCATGGTAAAACGGGCTAGTATTGATGACAATGGAAAGGAGAGAGGAGCTATTTTGCATGAGGTTGAAAATTTGATTGTTAATGCCGAACCAAGCAAAGTAAGTAGAATGGTCCGCATTACAGTATTTATTCTTGAAACATGTTTTGACAAGTACAAGATAATTTTCAAAATAGATGTAGCCTAACACATAATTTACATACATACATTCCAAAACCACAATTAAGTACTTAATTATATTTTTAGAAAATTCTTGGTTGTCACATAATAGCCAATCTAATGCAAGAATACGCTAGTACAGTAAAGTCAGCAGATGTAGGACTGCCATGGGAAGTACATTTCCAAGCAAAGAAAGAATTTGAATCCACAGATCTGAAGCGGATATTTCAGTTTTGCATTTATCTACTGTCAGAAGCTGTTAAAACTGATCCGCCTTACTCAGACACAATGCTACAGTTGACCGGTCAGTTGTTACAAATCACTGAACGGGTTTTGACGTGGGTCTACGTATATTCAATTTACAATATCCTTTTTTTATGCTGTTTTTGGTACACGTTTGCTGTATCTATTTGTTTTAGCTAAATATAATTTAAAATACGATTCATATACCTAAACTATGTTTTTCTTAACTTTTCACACTATCCAAAAAATTAACAAGCATTTTCGAGTCAGTATACGGGGCGGACGATGCGCCAAATTTAAAGCCGAATTCAGCATGGAAGGATATCATGCTGAATCCAGATCTGTTACCATTAATGTTCCAAATATATTGGAAAGTTCGAGATCAGGAAGGATCTGCGCATCATGCCTTAGCCTGTTTGGTGCAATTAGCATCGATGAGTGGAAAAATTGTTGCAAATGACGAGATAAGAATGAAATATCTTCAGAATTATTTGACAACGTTCCTCAAATTTACCTCAAAGTGAGTATAAACAAATTTATCTGCGTACTTTTAGTTGGTGTCGGTTTTTATTTATTTGCAAGTATGAGGTACCTAATTACCTCGGTAATTACTTACATGCAAACATTAAAAACAATTACAAAGTTATCTAAAATTGGTAGTTTGGTGTGCTTCATTTTTTATTGAATATAATGAACACGATTTTGTTTATTTATATTTTCAGTATTAGTGTACGTAAGAAAGAATCAGTTGGTGTGTCCAACATAGTGAAAAAGCTGGTTATATTTTATGTTCAGGATTTTACGAATTTGCCACAACCTATTTTAAACACGATGTTTGATGAATTCGCAAGGTTAACGTGTGAGTTTTGTGACGGAGCCTCCAGGGAAGAATCGGTAAGTGATATTAACAAATTTCTGATTCACAATATTATTAAAAATTAGCGTCCCTTGCTTATATCAGGCTTTGAGGAACTCCCTGTATTTAAATTATAATAGTTTGATTTTGTTCTAGGACGATTGTGACGAAACAAAATACTACACAGTCGCATTGGACAATATGTTGGAGTGCTGGGCATCGATCATTCAGAATTACGAGGATACCAGTGAGGAATTACCGGATTTAAAAGGTTGTTGCATACGAATATTTAACAAATACGTCCATTGTCATTTGGGTCCGCCGGACGGTTCCCGATTACCGTGCGATCAATACGACGAAAACGAAGATGACGACCGAACAAAGTACAAGGAACAGTTGCAGACTGTGGGATACATGGGTAGGCTGACATTGCATCATTCCTTGCCAGTTTTGTACAGGTAAATGTTTTGTTTTTGCACTATAAGGATCATGGATTATATTAATTGTTTTCTAGAATCCTGGAATCAAGAACAGATATATTTCTGAACCACATGAACGCGATGCAAGCACGAGCAATGTCGTTGGATGAATCAAAAATCGTTAATGCCCTGTATGAGGATATTCATTGGGCATTATTGATAGCTGGTCATGTTTTGACTATGGATAGTGATGGTGAGACTGCCATTATTCCGGGTCCGATTATGCAGTATTCTATTCAGTCAGTGAATAATGGACAGACTAATCTCAATGACACGATAAGCGCTATCGGTAAGTAGAAATACGACTATATTCTGTTCAAATTTGTACGAAGTTAACTTTCAGTTGCTATTGCTTCAAAAAATACACCACAAAACAACTTCCAAGGCTGTGATGAAATTATACGAATATTTTTGAGTGTTATGAAGTTGTGTTCGGTAGAAGACCATGGTTTATCGATAAAGCTAAATCATCTGCTTAGTCCTGAAGTTGGTTGTAGTTTGATGTGGTTCTTGAATAGATGGTGTTTGACTTATTTGCTGCCTATACAGCATTACTATCAGGAGGTAAGATATTTGCATCAATCTGCTTTATTTAAATTATGTGCCTTAAGCAAGTTCTCTGTCTAAAATAAATTTATTGTTTTTTCATATCCAGATGAGTCTAATCTACACAGGATGCCTAGAGAGAGATACGGAGTGTGTCAAGTTGATTGTCAATTTTCTATTAGCAAAAATCCAATCCAATCTTTACCAGTTCAACTCGGAACCCATTTTACTAAGAGATACGATATCGCTTTTCTGTGATGTTATTTGCATTAAGAGAAAGTAAGTTGTAGAATATTTTATCCACAAAAAAAGCGTTTCAAACAAATATATTCTAGGTCTGTGCATATTATTAAAACGGAAAGCATGTTAAACATGCTAAAACTGGTGCGAGTATATGAAAACATGGAAGCGGGGAGTTTTCCACCAAATATCCTACGCGGACTGTATAAAGGTTTCGTGTCAGCTGGAGCAGCCTTAACTGATCCAGTAGAGATGAATTCATATTACGATATGATCTTAACACCGGTTCAGACGCGATTCAAGAATTTGATTAACCAATCAAATTTTACAACGATCTGTCACCAAGAAAAGATTCAAGCTATCTTTATTGATGTACTGGAGGGCTTTATAGGAATCGCCAAAGGAGCTACAATGAGTTCAGTGGAGATATTGTTCAATTTCTTGGCTCCGATGTTGGCGGAACTACCAGCATTTCTAACAGTCTATAATAACTACCAGGTGAGTTAACAATATGATTGGGTGCATCGATTTAAGTGTTCATTGATCAATTAATTCTTTTTTGCAGGTAATCGTTCAGCTGATATTAGACCTCTTCGGCCAATGCGCGAAATATATGTTGTGTTACCTGTCGCCACTAAACAGTAAACGATTATACGAATCCGCATTAGCAACAGTACAGGCGTACGCAAAATGCAACTCAAATCGACTGTCCAACGAAACATTCGCAGAGGAAAATTCCTTCCAGGACTTATCATTAGTTTTAGATCTCCTAACTTTTATTATACCAAAAGACTGTTTTGATTTATGTACAAACACTAACAACGAAGAGATTAATGTTACAGCGTCAGATGTGGCACTATTCGGTCTGAATTTCATTCTACCTTTGATAACGCTGGAATTATTAAAGCTACCGAGTCTCTGTGCCAAGTATTATCGATTAGTGGTATTAATCAACGATATTTATCCGGAAAAAATTTGTAATTTACCTCAAGATATGTTAGCAACCTTGCTTCGATCGTTCGAGATTGGTTTGACGAATTTTGGTAGCGATATCGTTCAAGCCTGTCTTGATTTTGTTCAAGGAATGGCTTCGTTCTTGTTCCGTCACAAGACTCTTGATACGCCGTTTGCGCTTGCGTTGAAACCATTCTTAAAACTCTTAATTGATCTCACATTGTCACAGCAAATGAATTCTGATATGATCAGTACTGCTTCTACAACAATTTATGCAATGATTTGTTGTTATCCCGAGGAATATCAAAGTTTAGTGCAGAGTCTAATACAATTACAGACTGATCCGATAAACGCGGAACGACTTGCTGTTGCATTTAATAATTTAACATTAAATATACCTATGACGTGTGAACGACAGCCGAAGTTGAAGTTTAGAGACAATTTTGAAAAATTTATCGCCAATGTACATGGATTTCTTTTAGTGAAATAGACAATGATGTAACTTTACAGGTTTGTTCTTGGTTTGAATTGGCTTTGCATAGTTCCTTTTTTAAGCTGTTATTATTGTGTTGGCGGCTCAACACTCCGATGCAGAAAAGGTGGCAATCCATTGGCATTACAAAAAAAATTATAGAAAAAAAAATTAATGTTTATTGTTGTACTTTCCGAAACTTTTATAGAAAAAACTTTTTTGACCTGTGGAAACAAGAAGACAAGACTATTATTATTGTTTTACAAGACCGCGGAGTAGCTTCCAATTAATAGTCGATTTGAAAATCTAAGTGTCCATTAATTAATTCTCTTTTGCAGGTGGTCGTTCAGCTGATATTAGACTTCTTCGGCCAATGCGCGAAATATATGTTAAGCTACCTGTCGCCACTAAACAGTAAACTATTATATGAATCCGTATTAGCAACAGTACAGGCGTACGCAAAATACAACTCAAATCGACTGTCCAACGAAACATTCGCAGAGGAAAATTCCTTCCAGGACTTATCATTAGTTTTAGATCTCCTAACATTTATTTTACCAAAAGACTGTCTTGATTTATGTGCAAACACTAACAACGAAGAGATTAATGTTACAGCATCCGATGTAGCACTATTCGGTCTGAATTTCATTCTACCTTTGATAACACTGGAATTGTTAAAGCTACCGAGTCTCTGTCTGAAATATTATCAATTAGTAGTAATAATCAACGATATTTATCCGGAGAAAATTTGTAATTTACCTCAAGATATGTTAGCAACCTTGCTTCGATCGTTCGAGATTGGTTTGACGAATTTTGGTAGCAATATCGTTCAAAACTGTCTTGAATTTGTTCAAGGAATGGCCTCGTTCTTGTTCCGTCACAAGACTCTTGATACGCCGTTTGCGCTTGCGTTGAAACCATTCTTAAAACTCTTAATTGATCTCACATTGTCACAGCAAATGAATTCTGATATGATCAGTACTGCTTCTACAACAATTTATGCAATGATTTGTTGTTATCCCGAAGAATATCAAGGTTTAGTGCAGAGTCTAATACAATTACAGACTGATCCGATAAAGGCGGAACGACTTGCTGTTGCATTTAATAACTTAACATCAAATATACCTATGACGTGTGAACGGCAGCTGAAGTTTAAGTTTAGAGACAATTTTGAAAAATTTGTCGCCAATGTACATGGATTTCTTTTAGTGAAATAGACAATGCTGTAACTTTACAGGTTTGTTTGAAGTGGCTTTGCATAGTTCCTTTTTTAAGCTGTTATTGCGATTTTGTGAATGTGATTTTGAAGGGGTGCATCGAATTTTATAATTTAAACATCACAATTAATAATGTTTTGTTTTCGAGATATGCGTGATAAGAAATTTAATATAACAGAAGGTAGCTGCGTGAAATTATTTTAATAAACTGCAAAAACATTGGATGCATTATAGTGAAAAGGAAATTGCAATAAAACACTTCGAATGGTGATTACTTAAATTTTGTTTAGAGATTGCATTGTAATGCAGCATAGCATGTATGGAGTTTCATTATCAAGAATTATGTATCAAAAATTAGCAGTTTTCTGTGATAAACAGCAAGAATCTTTAGTATATAAGTTTTGCTTGCTAACACTAGATTTCGATACTTACATTAATTACCTAGACAAATGTGGCAAAACTCGCTTTCTAATTTTTATTAAGTTTCAGATATACTAAAATCGGAATTAGTAACAGTTTGATTTTTGCGATGATGTCCAGTATTAGTGTGTTAATGGATAGATATGAATGACTGGAAAGTCTGTATTTCGTTCTATATTCTATAGTGCAAAAAGATTTAAGCATTCATTTATTGTTGTTTTTTTTTTTGATATGGTATAGCATTAACGCGTTTGGAATTTTTGAAAGGTGATATCAAATAATTGGTCCATAGATTCCCTACAGAAATTTCGTTTCTTTTCCTAAATGATAAATGTAAGATATTTATTTATTTTAAATAAGGTTTTGAATAAATTGTTCGTTAAATTTTAAAATAATAATACATAATTAGTGGTGATATATTTTGATAACTCAATTTAGCATTATGTATTAAAATAATAATAAGATAATATAAAGTTGTGTAAAAATTCATAAAAAATAAATTTGAGTACTATTAATGAATGTGTATGTAATTCAAACTTATATAATCCATATTGCTTACGCATTATTCTTCTAAAACTCAAGCCAGCTGGTATGATAACATTTCCATTTTTGTTGCAAAAGGAGAAAGGAGCGAAAAATCAAAATTGTCATGGCAAAAAACAGATTTAATATTCTTTGGTTAAAATAAAAAGCATATTGAGGTTAGATTTCTGACTTAATTGTCAGCTTAAATTATTTCCAGGAATAATTTATGCTCGCGTGGTATTCGGTAAGAAAATTTCACACCAAAATAAGTAAATTTTTCTGGTTACCATGGTAATGTCACAGTAATGTGTTAAAATTAAGACATCTTATTGGTTGAAAAGTAGAGGTGTGAAATTTTTAAAAGGAACGTACCAGAATGAAAATTGATATTCGTTTAGTTCGAATTTTTGTGCGTGATGAATCCGTGTCCTTAAATATTTGTTCAGGCGTTAATTTTTCGTCATTCATTCTAGCGTAGGGTTTTAATGTCAGTCAGTGTTGTTCCCAGGTGCTTTTTCGTATTATATTTAGTACGTTTTGAGAGACTTTATACGTTAATACGCCGGAACGATATTTTAGTACGTTTTTAATCAAATCAATATTTATCCCCTAACTCAAGGAAAACCAAATATTCTGACGAAATGGCTAATAGATCGAAGTGAAACTTTACTGTCATCTCATCTAACTATCTGTAGCTGTCTGCTGTGTGCATCTGAATCAGGAAGGAAGAGGTCAGATAAGAGAACAAAGAAAGAAAGATCTCATTTAACCTAACAAATAATTCATCAAACGGTTTTTTTTTTTTTTTTTTTTAGAAAAAGTGATTCATTACATTAAACAAGCAAGGTTACATTTAAGGAAATTGTAAATCTAGTACGACAATTGTAAATCTAGTACGAAAATTGTAAATCTAGTACGAAATTGACGCGCCATCTAGTACGAAAAAAAAAAGCATGCGAACAACACTGATGTCAGTGTAAAGTTAAAAGGTGAGAACATGAGGTGGGTATAATAGCTTCTGCTTCTCATCTTATTTATGGTCGCTTGCACCATTGTTCCTTTTAAAGACAATGCTTGCACCAACTATTTTAGACAGTCGTCAGTACCATTGTCTTTTGTTTATAAAGAATCATCCGTTCTACTCCCCGGTTTTCAAGAATGGCCCACCTAGGCTGATGCAATAACACCTCTACATCTATATGTGCTTTAGGTGTTATTGGCTGATGTGACCTCAAAAAAATAATTATAAATGTCCAATATTGAATGTCAATCAAAAGTCAAATCTAAATTTGTATGATTGTAAACAAAAATATAAAAAATTAGACATAAAATCTAAAAATTTGTCCTTTAGGTTAATAATTTATTATGCCATTAATGTTGAATATATCACAAAATATTACGATAACCCAGTGAGTAATAAGTACAGTGTTATCAATCAAAATGTACCTAACAATAACACAGAAGCATTATTTTTCATATTTCTACTGAAATCAGAGAATTACAATGCATAAAAACAGTTTTTATTTTGGTACCAATGTTGGTGATTATTTAATAAAAGGAATATATGTTAATTCAATCGGTGCCCTAATTGTTCTTTGTATATTTGTTAGTTGTTTAGCATTTTTATTCGAGTTTCTACGATACTTACAAGCTAAACAAAAACAAAAAGAGTTGATACTACGTGCCAAACAAATTAAACAACTATGTCCCACAGAGAGTGCTACGTTATTAGCACGTACCATCACTAATCCAAGGAATCCTTTTAATATTACTTTGTTTGATAGGTAAGTGTAAGTATTATCATATATCCCTAATAATTATAATAATTTTTCATAGGTTCTTATTATTTGGAACCGAAATTTCCTTATGGGTGTTACTACAAAATTTGGGTTATATCATTATGTTATCAGTAATGCTCTATGATGCATGGCTGTTAATATCTACAGTAATTGGTGGTAGTTTTGGGTATTTTATTTTCGGACAGAGATTTATGCGAATAAATTTAGAAAATTGTCATATTATAAGAGATACATATTGTACACAAATATGCGGAGAAACAGGTATGTGCCAGTGTGTATATTGTCCTCCGTTCCCAATATCCATGTGTTAATTTAGCTCCTTCAGGTTTCCCATAAACAACAAACGGTTGCTAATATAAAATAGACCTCTAACTCTATAAGTATAGAACACTATGAGAGCGTGAACTTTTTCAGTTATCATTTTGAATTATTCTAATTGAATATTTGGTGATATGAATGCTTGAGGAAGTAATATTGAACAGTGGTTGTTTATGTTCATTTATTCCTTGTTCCTGAAAATAAATATGAATGAAATATAAACTTGAATTTACAATGCATTTTTTGTTTCGTAATGCTTGGGATAAAGATATTTTAATAGGCCACTGATATTTTATATTATTAAAATGAATTAGGTATGCAAAGAGATGCTTTTTAGATTGATTTGTTCTTCAAACAACATGTGGTATCCTAAATGATATTCATCCTAATCCTTTTCCAGAAAACACCAGCGCAGGTAGTCCTGGTACCTCACAGAAATATGATGTCCTTATATAATCATCCTTTTGTATGTATACAGAATTTCAATAAAATATAAACAATTTTTTAAGTAAATTTGTGTACGAATATTTGCAGATGTCAATGCGTTCGAAAGAGGTGAATCAACTCCAGCTGCAGGAGACACTCCTAATACTTCTAGCAATCATATTCTTATATGTCACTCGACCGAAGATGTTATAGTTCATTGAAGAACAATAAATATTTGTGCGGTGGAAACATTTTTATCATCACATTATAATAGAAAAATCTCTTGCTGTGGTATTTTTTAAACAGAATTATTTTTTATAAAAATGTTATTGTCTTGTTTTATTTGAAATAAAGTTTACAGAATGTTTTATTAGAGCTTATAATGATTTCAATACTTTGTATTCACCGTAGCACAAATCGCCCTGAGATCTAGATACTGATTGTATTTTATAATAATGCTTGTTTACACATGTAAATCAAACAAAAAAAAATTCTATTGAAAATTGTTGAGAGGGGAGGCAACGCTGTGCTAATTTAGTATGCTGTACCTCGCTTCGATCGATCGTTCTACTCCCCGGTTTTCAAGAATAGCCCACTTGTAGGTTTTCAGGAACTCAACAGTGAAGAAGGGAAACGCCTTACGTATGTTATTTTGTGCTAACAGATGTCATATTATGTTATGTTCACTACGAGATGAATTTTGACACTAGTGGACAACTAATAGGTTCGTTCCAACATGCTCTTTATGGTTACGATAAAGTGAGGTGAGTGAAACCTGACTATATTTGGAATTAAAAGAAATGTCCCATTCAGCCGGTCCCCGCCGCTTCATTTGTTGATATAAATATCTATATTATGGACTTAACCAAATCAAATGCTACACAATTATCCGTTATAATTTGTTACTTTTTTCTATTAATCATTTTGCTCTTCTATGAATTTATCCCATTTATTTATTAGGAAGTAAAAATTTCTGTGACCTGGCAACATTGCTAAGCTGATCATTTGACAAGAAACAGATGCAATGTGCACTTGTTTTTTTTTTATTTTGTTCGGTGATTGTTATATTAATAAAAAAACATTAAATTAAAAGTAGTGTTATTATTCAATAATTTAAAACTTGTAAGAAAATGTAGTGTAATCTCAAGTATTAATTAATATGTATTGTTTATTTTGTGTTTGTCGTGTGTTATATTAATTATTATTGTGCTTTTATTTATTCGTATATTTACTGTTTACAATAATGAATTTAACAAAGTGTTGGAGACTGCCTTTTTATTACTTAGGTAAGTTTTAACAACTATCGTATGTAAAATAAGTGTTCATTATTGTTTATATAAAATGACCACGATCTACAGTGTAACAAGATGAACGTGAATTCTTGAAAGACCTAATTACATATTATATTTTGAGGGATTTTTTTAACACCTGCTATTGAGGTAAGGAGCTAGGTACAATGGATTTCAATCGTTTATAAGGGTTTGTACTAAATATAAATTCTATGTGTAAGTGTACTACAGGTACTTCGTTAATTGTCTTAAGGATATATGTAATAACAGGGGTTCCACTTCGTTAGATATTGCTTCTTTGAAAGCGTTCTAGTATGAGTGTTTTTATTAAAGTTATATACAAAGTAGGTACATAGGTATACCTATTTAGGACTTAATTTAATTAAGACAGATGGACATAATATGGTGCTATATAATAAAGATTTTTAATTAATACAAAATATATTCTAGAGGATACAAAAGTTTTATACTGACTATCAACACGAATAAAAGATCTTTACCAAGAATCTTGTTAGCTGTTTTCGGTCATACCTCATACCTACCTACTCTTATACTATTATGGGAATGACTCATACATAGAACTATGTTTACGAGGGCTAGCTGAGAGATATATCAAAGTATACAAGCACGTATTTCAAACTTTTGTATGTGTAAGAAATATATGTATATTTTATCCTAGCACTTATAGTATATGTATAAGTAAAGTAAAAAATATTGCCTATAACCCAAACATTTTTGCTAATAATGGTGTAATTGATTATGAATCCTTCTAATGTATGTATTTCTGTAATACAATTGATAGATAACACAGGTCTGTTTTGTCTAAAACGCATACCTTTGAAATATATTTATTATTTTAGATGTTTCATAGCTATTGAATGGAATTTTCTAATATGTTTAAAACCTTTGCATAATGTTTGAAACAAATCCGCAGACCTCACAGTCTTAAGTGGTATCTGCTTGAATTAAAAAGATAACCAAACGTTGCACCATAATGTAGTATAACAAACCATATTACTTTTTGCATCAGCTACAAATTCATCGCTTCTGGCTGTAGTTGACGCTAATTATGTATTTTTTTTTTTGTTATAGGGTCGATGGGTTTTGTTTTATTGCATAGTTTTCTATAAAAATTATTTTTGGCTACAGAATCAATGTATAATATGAAACAAAAAAGAAAACCACATTTTAAGAAAGGATGAGGCTTAAAATCCTTTCTTATAGAAACATCACACCTTCATTTCCTTCAAAGCGCATTCAAAGATGTATGTGAAATTTGCACAGTTGCTTGTCATTAATTTTAATTTATTTTAATTCGTATAATTTTTTTATTAACTACAATTTATACCAAATTAATGCATTTACCTTTCTATCGTGTCATTAAAAACAATAATTTAATTTGACATTCGTGTAAACGTTGAACACTCGACCTCAAATGAAGTACATAAGGATGAAGGAGATATAATTAATTTATTTTCTTTTACTGTAATTTCTGAATCTCGCTTTAGGTAGGTAGCTAGGTACACGTATTTAAATGAAAGCAATAATATGTTGGCACAATATGATAAGCATCTCTGTACTTTGGCTCTCTCAGGTCATTAAGATTTCATATTTATTTTATTTAAGTACATTTTCAATCAAGATTTGCAAATATGTATTGTAAATTACCTTGTATATTATGCTTATTCATTATTATGGAAAGTTGATTGAGAACCACTGGTTGGTACAGAAATATTAACTTACAGCAAGAGTGGATACAATTTTAAACGGTGTTGTCATTTTTCTCACTGGAAGTCGTTTTTGTGTTTCTACATCAAGGAGTGAAAATTTGTCTATTTTTCTGTCAGGAATTGTAATTATAATTCATTTTCACAGCAAGTTGAAACGTGTGGATAGGAAAACAGACTAATTTCACAAAGAAAACTTCTTCCGAGAAAAAGAAAAATGGTAAAAACTGATAAAAGTTCTTTATAAAGAAATTATTATTTAGTTACAAAATGGAAAAGCGAAATGACCCATAAGCTTCGCATTTTAATTTATCAATACCAAAGTAAAATAATGATATAATGTAATGTTCGACATTGAATTTCTGACAATAATTAGACAACGACGAATAAAATGTATAATTATATCCGGTCTGCGGTTTAGAAGAAGTAAGGTGTATACGTCAGCACTTTCTACTGATGTTGCATGTTGCCAAATAAAAATAGCTATAATAAATTACCATTGTCTTAAAGTCAATGTAATTACGATTATCATCTACTGTAATTTACATAAGAAGTTACTATTCATAAGACATTAGACATTATATTATATTATTGTGTACTGTACATTATACTAATTTCTTAAAACGATTAGAAACTTATTATTATTATTATGTAGATAGTACATTTCATTGTTCTAATATGGCAACATTGCTATAATTAAGTGATGAACCTGTTTAAATGTGACGGAACTATATTCAAGTTCCAAAGTTTACATTTTTTTTCAACCCAATTGATTATTAAAGTGTTAAAGTCGAAGTTCATTATAAATATCTTAATTTTTAGATTTTGATTTTAAAAAGTGTGATAATTGTGTATGTGACATATTGTTGCAAGGTTTAAATCAGTCTCCATTTTGGTTTTTCATCAAAAGTATTACTTATAAGGTAAGTTGCATCTAACCTATCGTTATCATTTAAATAAAATAAACAGAATATTATAAAAGTTCGATTTTGAATTTAACCATTAACTCATAGTTACCTATTTATTTTACTAGGTACTAGTATTGATGCCATATACAAATATAGAGATATTCACAATATTTTTCTTATTAAAATTACTTATTACGCATTTTCAAATTTAATTCAATTAGGTACGTTTTTTAAATTAATAAGCATTGTAGCTACTGAGCTATTGTTTTCTTTATATTTACTGATGTTGCATACCGGGTGTCCCAAATTGGCTTTGAAATAGGTACCTATGTATGCAGAAAGTCTTAGTGATGTAAGTAGGTCTCAAATTTGGACTTTATGACTTTATTAAACCTAAATTGCGATGTATTTATCTCGGTATTAATTTAAGCAGCAAAGAACCTAAACCCCTAAAAAAACAAAAATGTTATTATTTATAATAATACATTTTTTGTTTTTAGCGAATATCTTTAAATAATTTAATTCCAGCTAGATCTTTGATCATTATTTATAATAATACATTTTTTGTTTTTAGCGAATATCTTTAAATATTTTAATTCCAGCTAGATCTTTGATCCAAAACCTCTAAAAAAGCAAGACCACATAAATTGAACTTTTATGGTATTTTATTAATCTTGCATTGGTTTATTGTAGGTTATTATTTTTAATTCATAACAAACATGGGTCGTGTATTTGTTATTGGCGTTGGTATGACCAAATTTGAGAAACCCGGCAAACTACCTGGTGATTACCCAGATTGGGGCAAAGAAGCAATTCTAGATGCTGTGCAGGATGCCAAAATAAAGCCTGCAGAAATCGAGTTGGCGACTGCTGGTTTTGTATATGGCGACTCAACTAGCGGACAAAGGGTTATTTATCAGGTTTGCATGAACGGCATTCCCATTTTTAATGTTAATAACAATTGCGCAACGGGATCTTCTGCTCTGCTTCTTGCCAAAGAATTTGTAGAAATGGGTAAAGTCCAGTGCGCATTGGCTGTGGGTTTTGAAAAAATGGAACGCGGTAGTTTAGGATCGAAATATCATGATAGAACTAGTCCTATGGATAAACACGTTGAACTAATGGCAGACTTAGTTGGGATCAGTGACTCACCGTTAACTGCGCAAATGTTTGGTAATGCCGGTATTGAACATATGAAAAAATATGGAACGAAAGCTGAACATTTTGCCAAGATAGCTTGGAAAAACCATAAGCACTCAGTGAATAATCCTAAGTCTCAGTTCAGGGATGAGTATTCATTGGAGCAGATTATGAAATCGCCAAAGATCTACGAGATATTGACTAAACTTCAGTGTTGTCCTACTAGTGATGGAGCTGCTGCAGCCATAGTTGCTTCAGAATATTTTGTTAGAAGCCATGGACTAGAAGCACAGGCTGTGGAGATAGTGGGAATGGAAATGTCCACAGGTTTGTAAGACACATTTTTAGTTGACGTTTTTTGACATTGAATACGATTCATTTCCAGATTTACAAACAACATTCACAGATAAAAGCTGTATGAAGATTGTTGGTTATGACATGACTAAAAATGCTGTAGAAAAATTATACCGTAAAACCAATATTAATCCAACTGATGTACAAGTGGTCGAATTGCACGATTGTTTCTCAGTTAATGAATTACTAACGTACGAAGCTCTAGGATTATGTCCGCCAGGTAAAGCTGGGGAACTTATCGATAGGGGCGATAACACTTATGGAGGCAAATATGTCGTGAATCCTAGTGGTGGATTAATATCTAAAGGACATCCATTAGGTGCTACTGGGATAGCACAATGTGCTGAATTATGCTGGCAATTGCGTGGGCAGGCAGGACCAAGACAAGTGCCTGGTGCGAAATTGGCTTTGCAACAAAATGTTGGGTTAGGTGGCGCTGTTGTCGTCGGATTATATAGGTACATATTAATGTAAAAATCGCCAAACTGTGAAAGAAAGTAATGTTGTGATTGGAAAAGTTGAAGCTTTTTGTGCATTATGCTATTTGCTAAATGTTATCTGGTGTAACTTTTAGGTTAGGCTTCCCAGAATATCAAAGCAACGTTGGTATCAGACGTGTGGCAGCAGTACCAAGCGAAGAAGACTTCATTGTGACGCCATATTTAAAAATCTTACAACAGGCTATGGAAGAAGATCAAGATGGCCTAATTGAGAAGCACAGAGCTATTTATGGGCTAAAGGTAAATTGAAATGACCGCCAGAGGTCACAGGAAAGTTGACACAGTAGCATTGTCATTCTACTGAACTTTTGTCACGAATGATATTTAATCGAATTCTTTTAAAACACAAAAAACTTTAGTAAATATTTGGTTTCTAGGTACAAAAGTCCACAGGTGAAGTCGGTTTCTGGGTGATCAACACAAAACAAGGCAAAGGGAAAATTGAATACAACAATACCCAAGTGAAACCAGATGTTATTTTTATCATCAAGGAGGAAAATTTTATTGAGTTGTTAACTGGTACTATTGCACCGCAAAAGGCATTTTTCCAAGGCAAAGTTAAGATTCAGGGAAATATTGGTTTGGCGATGAAATTGACTGAATTACAACGAACTGCAGCAACGAAAATCGATGAATTAAGAGCGAAACACTTAAAGTCTAAATTGTAAAATTGCACTTTGGATTGGGTTTATTGTTAAATTTTGATAAAAAATTGTTATTATAATAATATATATTATACTTTTATTGTTTTCGTGTATTTTACTTTAAGTAATTATAAAATTATTATGATCAAAGTTGTTAATGTACAGGGTATGCAAATTTTGACGTTTGATAGCCTAACTTTAAAACAGCAACCTGCAAAAAAAATGTGGCGGGTAATCCATTGAGGAACTTTAAAGTTTAAATTGTTGGAATTATTTTCAAATAGCAAATTTTAAAACTATGTTACTTTGTATACATAACTTGCACCTTAAAATTCCGAACTGCATGATGAATATTTGAAATTGAATTCATCCAATGTGTAAAGTTTCGTCTAAGTTCATTGATGTCCCCATAGGAAAAAATCCAGTGGCGTCAGATCTAGTGATCCAAACCACCTCAATTATTTCCAAAATCAATATTTAATCATTCTAAAACGGTCTTGACGTTGCGGGGGTGTAGCATCTTGCTGAAAGAAATCATTTCTTAATTCATTTAAAGAAAGATTATCCAAGATTTCTTCAATTAGATGTTGATTCAATATTTCGTAGTATCGTTGACCATTAAAATTTTCTTGATAAACGGTATAACCTAAAACACAAAGTAGAGAGCACACCAAAGCGCATCTCATTTTTGCGTAATTTGAAATAAAAATTAATAATTCCAATATATTCCACATGAAGTAGTAGAAAGTTTCTTTTGTTTTTTCATCTCTTCAGTAATAACAAGACAATACACCAAATTACGCATCAAGCTAGCCACGATCTGGTTTCACATTCATATGTTTCTACAAAAAAAGAGCTCGAGAATGGGGGTCAAATTTTTTCTACAGCCTATCAAAACATCGACATTTGCCCACCCTGGTCATTAAAAGTCAATAACTGTACCAGATGATGCATTTTGTTTTTATTTTTATTATAAATATGTATGTATAAAGGGTTGGATGTTATAATTTTTTAAATATATATTTGCATTAAAATTGTGTTTTTTTAATGCATGCATTATTAAAATGTTTTATTTTGTGGCATATCCATTGGTCAGGTTTTTGAGATTATGTTTAAATAAACACGCACGTTCCGTATAAAAATCTGATTGCCTGTTAACTGAGAAATTAACTTCAAATGTTTCATAGCCAATGATAATTTTGACAATTATTAGTTCGTTTTTATTAGAAATGCAGGTGGTCATGTCACATCAGCCCAGATGATCTGAGGTCTATTTGGTCTCTTGAACTTTCCTCTGCCGTGGTAAATAGGGCATAAGACTATTAAATAAAAGTATTGATTGTAGGTTGCATATGAGGAAAAACATTTTAAATTACACAGCAGGAGATTTCAAAGGTATAGCTAACCTAATTCGCATACTTAAAGAAATGAAGTACAATCTCCAAATTCCAAATAACTATACCTGGAAATTGTGGGAGGTTTCTTACAAAGACCTATTGCCTTTCTTATTGTGCATCGTTCGTGGGATAATTGAAGATAATAGAATATCACCCAGCCTAGTTCCAGTAAAGTCAGCGTTGGTTTGCTACAGGACTCAGTGGGGTTGATGATTGGTTGTGCTTCCTGTTCTTGATGCAGATGCTTCCCTGATGTCATTCGCGAATAGGGCAAAGGAAAGATCACTCATTGGTACTGTTTTATCATTACGTGGTTAACTTTTTAGAAGTTACTTTCGGTGATAATATTACAATTGAATTTAATCCCATAAACTGTTATGTTCCTTGTGTCTAAAGTGCTTTATTATTTGTTTTTCAGAATTAATTCTTGTATTGAACACCCTGTTACGAATACACGGCGTTGACAGTATAGGCACATCAAATCAATCTGAAGTTTATTTTAATGGATCGTCATATTTGCGGTTACAAACAAGTATATCACTGAAGAGACAGACTGCAGTTAGTTTTAGAACATGTTACGGTAAGTAGTTTAGCTATCGAAAGCTTATCCAATATTTTTAATTTATTTGGTTTTTCTACAGGTGGTAATTTATTTCAACAAAACCAAAACGACGATTCGATAGAAGTTTTTGTCAACTCTGAAGGTGTAATATTTCATGCTAAAACTGATGGAAAACAGTATGAGGAAAAGATTGCAGGCAATTTCTTAAATAACGAATGGCATACTGTCCTTTTAGAATACATTTTAGGAAATCTTTCGCTTTCTGTAGACGGAAACACTCAGGTATCCTAGCTGTCATTGACATATTTAACATTATTGCATATCAGTAAAAAACATTTTGTATATTTTGCTTTGTTTTATAACAGCTGATTGCAAACAGCACATATCGTTCAGAACTACTAACGAATCCAAACCTATACAACGAAGGAGCAACTGTCCTATTAATCGGTAAACAATTTAACGGTTGCCTGCTCGAAGGACCATCGATTAACTTAGATCCAAATTATGTTATGTCGAAGCATAATGTCATATACGGACCATGTCCTATACCAATAGACAGCTGTAAGTAAATTTGTAAAAATAACGTTGTAATGACTTAATGAAATACTTGCAAATTATAGGTGAACCACGAACATCGTCATCCATGAGCTATGACTATTGTCTCAAAACGGAACCATGCATGAGACATGGCACATGCGTTAACGACGTTGTTGACCGCTATATTTGTATGTGCTTGCCGCGTTATACTGGTAGAAATTGTGAGATTGAACTGGGTGATCCTTGCCACAAAAAACCGACTATATGTAAAAATTCTGCAACGTGTCTCTCAGATCCGGAAACTGGAGACTTTACTTGCAATTGTGCACCAGGTAAATTTAACGGCGACGTATTTAATATTTTGCCTTCAGTAATTGATTTGATAGAGAGTGAAGAGAGTGAATTGAGATGAGGCTTATCAATATTGGAATCTGCATTAGAAGAATCATTAATATTACTCTGAAAGGGGTTTCATTCGCTTTCAATTTAAATAGGTGTTAATTTTATAATTAGTAAATTGCATCACATTTTGTTTGAAGGTTATACTGGTCGCCATTGTGAACAAGAAATGATAACTCACCCGAAATGTAAAAACAACCCATGTCATAACGGTGGGATATGCATTTTTGATCCAGCAGCAGAGAGTTTAGACTGCATATGTCCACCGGGCTATTCCGGACAAACCTGTGAGCGTGATATAGATGACTGTTCATCATCGCCGTGCCAACACAAAGGTATAAAACGTACCATTGTAGTAAATTTGATTTTTGCACCCTACAGTTAAACTATGGATTATTTCTGCAATTTATTCTATTTTTGTTTTCTTTTTTAGGTATCTGTATTGACGGTCGTAATAATTTTACTTGTGACTGTAGTCATACAGGTTATAAGGGTGCCACTTGCGAAATTAACATTAACGAATGTATTATTAATCCGTGTATGCATGGCGGACGATGTTACGATACTTATGGTTCGTATTTATGTGATTGCCCGCCTGGTTTCGGTGGAAGAAAATGCCAGTTGGTACGTAACTTTATGTCTTCCCTATTTTACTATGTAATAATTGATTTTATGAAACAAAATTGCAAGGAAGCACTCTCAGTATCTAAACTAGGTAAATTCTCAGATTGCATGAATTAGTAGGTAGTTTGAATTGGTGCATTTATATATTGCCGGTTAGATGGATAAGCTGTGTGGTCCATGTCAAAGAATGTCTAAATTTACTCTGTTTAATTTGACGCAGGCTGTAGACGAATGCTCATCACAGCCATGTCACAACGATGGGGCTTGTCTAACACTACCACACGGATTTGAGTGCCGTTGTCGACCAGGGTTCTTTGGTAAACACTGTGAGATCGAACAGCGTCAACAGCGCTCCTGCGATCCTTCAATGTGTCCGCAATACGCTGAATGTTCAGAAAATGGCGGTTGTGAATGTAAACCTGAATACGGTGGGGAGTATCCTAATTGTAATGTGGATGCCTTGTGTGCAAATAGTCCATGCAAGAATGGAGGGATATGTGGATCGTATAGAGGACACGTGAATTGTACTTGTCCGCCAGGATTTGCTGGTAAGTTTTGTCCGTTTTCAAATGAATTTATAAACAAATATGCTAACTGTTAGCTTATTTTTGTTTGACTTTAAATTTCCTTTCTAACGCATGCTGCTGTTAACTAACCTGCTGATTAACAAAACAATCTAATAAGGTTCTGCATGTGAAAGAACCATTTCATGTAAACCAGATAGTTGTAAAAATGGTGGAACTTGTATAGAATATATAAATGGCTATTCGTGCATGTGTGAGCCTATGTTTACTGGTCTCTATTGTGAGGAAGTAATAAATTGTAAGCATAATCCTTGTAAACAATCTACAGGGTGTCAAGATTATGTGAGTAGTTTAGTATGAGCACTTGATTTATTATGAATTTAATTATTAATTATTTTGATAATGAAAATATTGTCTTAACACCACTTAAACTTTTCTTGAATAGTAGTACTAAAGATGTATTGAAACATTTATTATTTGTTACGTAATTAGTTTGCCTGCCGTATTGAACCTGTGTACAATGAAAATGTGTATTTATTAGTTGCACGTTATGTTTCCTTAGTAAATTAATACAATTTGAAGACTCACTTAGTTACTAACACAGTTTCATTAGTTTGGAGGTTATCTATGCACCTGTTGGGACGGATGGGTCGGTTTAAACTGCGACACCGCTTTGGGGTTATGTTTTGACAACCCTTGTCGTAATGGTGGCGTTTGCATCGAATACAATCACTATTTCACTTGTCACTGTATCACCGGCTTTACAGGTTAGACATTACGTGTATTGATGTTGTCAAAATGTTTATGTTTGTAATTTTCTTTTCTTCTATTTTTGATTTGGATTACTTTATTTGTTTGATGTTTATATATTGTGACTTTTCCATTTTTGAATTATTAATGATGCTTTTGTGTCAAGGTGCTTTATGTCAAATTAACATTGACGAATGTTTGTCAAATCCCTGTCAAAATGGTGGAGTTTGCATTGACAAAATTAATACGTTCACATGTAATTGCACTGACCGTTGGATGGGACCGACATGTGAAAAACCCTATGATGTATGTGAATTGAATCCATGCAAGAACAATGGAACATGCACAGCAGCATCAAACAAACGTGACTTTACGTGCAACTGTTTACCAGGTACAAATAATATACGCCAAATTTATTTTAATTGAATTATTATAATTTTGTCGAATCCAGGTTTTGATGGATTGAAATGTGAGATCAACATTGACGACTGTGAAAGCGCTCGATGTCCGCCAGGTCAATTATGTTTTGATCTAGTTAATGGTTACGAATGTAGATGTCCACCGGGTTACACTGGCGATGATTGTAGTGTAGATTTGGATCCGTGTTCCAAAGATCCTTGTCATAATGGGTCCTGTGTGGTGGATAAACTAACCCATCAGTATAGCTGTAATTGTTATGCAGGATATACGGGTAAATATATTTGTTTTATTATATTCAACAATTTGTATCTTGCGTCAAAGAGTGTGTACTTTGGACTACGAATATTAGTTTTTAAAGTCTTGTGGAAGTTGATTTATATAATTTTTACCAACTTTAGGACTCCTCTGTAATGTTGATATCAACGAGTGTGCTTTACATCACCCGAAGATCTGTAATAACGGTATTTGTGTTAATACCGATGGAAGTTTCCAATGTTATTGTATGCCCGGTTTCACTGGTGAGCGATGTGAGTTAGATTTCGACGAATGTCTTTCGATGCCCTGCAAAAATCACGCTACATGTATCAATTTGATCAATAATTACGAATGCAGGTAACTTACGACACTCATTTAATTACACTTTATTTTGTGTGTGTGAATGTGTAATTTTCTTTTTTGTTGTTGTTAGATGTCCACCTGGATATGAAGGTAAAGACTGTTCACTGAATGTTGACGAATGTGAATCTCAACCCTGTATGATGGGTTCTACTTGTGTTGATGGTATAAACGAATTTACATGCATATGCCAACCGGGTTTGACTGGAAAGCTCTGTGACGTTAATATTGACGATTGTGAGGTAAGACAAATTATACTGAAGCTTAGTTATGTTAATACAAACCAAAACTGCCCTCCCAAATAGTGTTATATGTGTTAATTTAATTATGGGGAATTCTCTTCAGAATGACATTTTTTATATTTTCTTATTTTCAGTCTTCTCCATGCCAGAACTCTGCCAAGTGTATTGACGGCCTAAACAGTTACACTTGTGATTGCACGGACACAGGTTACGAGGGTCTTCATTGCGAATCGAATATTGATGATTGCGAAGGAAATCCATGTCAAAATGGTGCGCAATGTATCGACGAAGTTAAGGACTATAGTTGCAATTGTTTTAAAGGCAATGATATAATATTGTGTGTTCAAAGTGAACGTAACTAATTGTATTTATATTTTTAGGTTACGTTGGGAAAAATTGTGAAGTCGACATAAATGAATGTGAAAGCAATCCGTGTCAGCATAGTGGAATTTGTTTGGAGCGTAGTAACATGTCGTTGTATCATCGTGATAATATCCAAACCAATTTTACATTACCAGGCGTTTTTGATCGTGATTTTAACTTTTCTGATGCTGCGGGGTAAGTTTGCATTGATCTATTATTTATATTTTTTATTTTTGTATGGCTTGGTTTCAGATATGAGTGTCTTTGTGTTGTGGGCGTTATGGGTCCGAATTGTGAAATAGACATTAATGAATGCGAGTCTAATCCGTGTCATTATGGAAATTGTGTAGATAAAATTGGTGGTTATGTTTGTGAATGTGAGGACGGATATGAAGGTTAGTTTCTTTCATTTTTTGCAAATTCATACAGTACTTTTGATTTACGTAACATATGATGAATATTAGTGAAATGCTACAGATCAATGTTATTTATTTAAGGGGATCATTGCGAGAAAGACATAAATGAATGCAAACTATATCAGCCTTGTGTGCACGGTTCATGTATCGACAAAATCGCAAACTACTTTTGCCAGTGTGAACCACAATTTGGTGGTAAAAATTGTTCAGTCGAACTAGTGGGTTGTCTTGACAGTCCCTGTCAGAATAACGGTCAATGTAGACCATTTCTGATCAACGAAAGTGATCATCTGTTCAACTGTTCCTGTCCTAATGGCTTCCATGGTCAAACATGTGAAAAACCTACTACAATGTCTCTGGCAGGTAAAAATTAAAAAAAAAAATAGTCACAATTTAATCATTTGAATAACATTAAATTGGTTTTAGGTAATTCATTGGTAACTGTCAACACATCGCGAGATGAAGGTTATGACATCCAGTTCCGTTTCAAGACGACTCTTGGTGATGGACTTTTAGCTCTTGGGAAAGGGCTGACGTACTATATCCTAGAACTTTCACGTGGACGTCTAAACCTCCAAACTAGTTTATTGAACAAATGGGAAGGGGTCTTCATAGGATCAAACTTGAACGATAGCAATTGGCAGAAGGTTTTCGTTGCAATTAATTCTACACATCTCGTACTTTCTGCAAACGATGAACAAACAATTTATCCAATAACCTTTAATGAGAATTACAATGTTTCATCAACGAGTTTCCCACTGACTTATATTGGGGGAATACCATCCAATTTGCGTAAACTAACGCATGGCCAACCATTTTTAGTGGGTTGTACTGAAGATATTTTAATTAACGGAGAATGGGTTCTACCACAAACGCCCAACCCATCGTGGTTGTCGTTCCAAAACATTGAAATGGGTTGCGCTAGGAAACCACAATGCGATCCTAACCCTTGCCGATCTGGTGGACATTGTACTGATAAATGGCGCAGTTTTAGTTGTACTTGCGAGCGACCATATTTAGGAAATATTTGCCAGTACAATTATACCGCGGCGACTTTTTGTTATGAGAATATCACTGATTCAATGGTTACAGGTACGAAACCGGATCTTAGTTCAGGGTAATTATAAAATACTTATGTTTTATAATAGTTTCAGTGACAGATGCAGCTAGAAGGGCAGTTCGGACGATCGTTGATATTAGTATGTTTATCAGAACACGACAGTCTAAAGGACAGATCTTTTATATGGGCTCAGCGATGGGTACAAGTGGCATTTTCGAAGAAACTTATATAGCGGCACAATTAGAAAGTGGTGAACTTTTGGTTCGAATTCAGTTTAATGGATCTCTGGAAGCTTACACTGTGGGAGGTGTCAAGTTGAATAATGGTTATAATCATCTGATAGAGGTAATGATGACACTACTGTACTCGGATTGTATTGTATTCATTTGTATTTTGTATAGGTCATCAGAAATGTAACGTTAGTGCAAGTGAAGTTAAATGGTACCGAATATTTTCGAAAAACAATTTCAGCTACAGGTATTCTTGATGCACAAGTATTGTTCTTGGGCGGTCAGCCTCAATTACGTGCCGTTAGACAAACTAATGAAAACACACCACACACTATAACTAAGAGTGACGTTGCTCCACCTACGGCTTCTGCCGTTGTGGCTTCGGCATTGAGTAACGTGCATTTCAAGGGAATTATACAGGATGTCCAGGTTAGTTTTGTATGAAAATTTAACCATAATACTGGGATTTTCACGCTACACATAACTGCTGCTGCCATCTACCACAGTTTCTGGGGAACTTTTGCCCATGATTGAAAGGCACCAAACTGGGCGAGCAGATGGTTTCTAGTTTTGACTTCATTATGAAAATTATTACTTTTTAGATCAGTAACGGATCCAACACAATGATTGTGGAATTCTTCCCTTTGAAGGCAATGGACTTGGAAATCCCACCCTCTTTCGGAACCGTAACATTCGATAAACAAACTGTGTTACCAGGTGTGTTATCTGATGATTTATGTAAGAGTAATCCATGCTTTCATAACGGTGTTTGTGAGAATACTTGGAATGACTATCGATGTGTTTGCACCAGAGGTTTTAAAGGTATGTACATTGAATAATTCACATACATCAAGACACGAATGATTAAATTTTATAGGAAAGAACTGTAATGAATTGGAGTTCTGTCAATTGGAAGGATGTCCTGTAGGTTCTGAATGCAAAAATCTAGAGGATGGATATGAGTGTATTGCAAATAGTACATTTAACGGCTTGCAGGATCCTCTCATCTATCATTTGACGATACTGCCAAATTCTACTGAAAATATTGTGTTTACCACTTTGGAGGTTATGTACAGGTATTTATTTTGTTACTCGGAATAGCTTCCGTTAATCCATATCGAAAATAACTCGACTCTACTACTTTTTAGAACGCGATCGTGGGGTACAGTTTTCTTCGCTAAACATCGCAAAGACTATTTCATTATATTTATCTATCACAATGAAGTAGTGGTAGAATGGAGTTTTGAGAATATTTTAACAACGAAACGATTCAGAAGAGATCATTTTGAAGGACAATGGTTGGTGTTGTACTTCATCTACAAGGATCAGATGTTTCGTGGGGGATTTTTGGAGAATGTCGCCGATGAAAATCCCAATTTTGAAGTACCAGATTTTGATATCATGGGTTTTGACGATCTTATTAAGGTATGGTTTTAAAAATTTGTGTTGTCTTGTAAAGTGTTATAAGGTATGTTTCTGTTTTAGCATGGAGATATTTACGTGGCTGGTAGCGATGCAAAAACCTTTGATTATCAGAAAGCTATAAACAATACTGATTACAATATGACGGGTTACATACCGGCAAGTGATACAACAACTGTGGAAACACTTGTCAGTAATTCTTTGGAATATAGTGACATTTACATCGAAGATGTTTTGTTTAAAGTGGATCAGGACAAGAAATCTGACAAATTTAAAGGTACATGTTCTTTGACATAATATTTTTTTACGCTTATCCAATAATATATATTGTTTCCAAAGGATGCTTGAGTGAAATCCGAGTCGGTGGCCTCTTACTACCATACTTCACCACAGAGCAGATCTACCGCAATCAAACATACAGCGAAGAACTGTTTGAGTTGGAACCAGATACCAAACCAGCGATTGGATGTATTCTATGTTACGATCAAGACTGTTTCAACCAGGGTTACTGTATAAATAACACAGAAACGTACAAGTGTAACTGTAATGACGGTTATGCCGGCGATGATTGTTCCATTGACATTAATGAGTGTGAGAATAATCAATGTCAGAATGGCGCTACCTGTTTAGATGGCGTTGCGAAGTACGAATGTCAATGTGTAGTGGGATATGAGGGGCGACAGTAAGTAGTTTTGTTGTTTATTTTTTTCAAACAATAATTGAATGGGATTTATATTTTAGTTGTGAGATTGATATTGATGAATGTCTCAGCAATCCATGTAGACATGGTGGTACTTGCATTGATTTAGTTGGTACCTTCAAATGTGAATGTGTTGAAGATTTTGTAGGGAAGCAATGTGAGGCTCCCTTGTTGATCACATGTGAAAATAAGCCTTGCCGCGAAGGATCAACTTGCAAAACGGGATTCAGTAAGTGATGTATATTAGTAAGAGTTTAACCAAAGTTCAACTCAACACAAGAACAGTAGGATGTTTTATTAAACATTAAATTGCTAAAAAATCCAACCTCATAATCCGTTGTTACAATCAAGAAATTTTCTAGATGAATTGACGCACAACAACTTTACTTGTTCGTGTACTGAGGGTATGGAAGGACCATTATGTGACTCTGCGTTCTGCGAGATCAAGGCCTGCAAACATGGGGTTTGCAACAAGACGAGTGTTGTACCGTATTGCGATTGTGAACGTGGTTTCAACGGAAAATACTGTGAGATCAATATTAATGAATGTGTTTTACCAACCGGTGGTAGTCCATGTCAGAATAACGGCATCTGTATTGATGGAAATGCGCGGTACGACTGTGACTGCACAGGAACGGGTAAGTACATTACTATTGATCCAATTTTTTTCTCATTTAATTTTCGCTCAGTTTCATCAATAAGGGAAATCTATTTTCATAATTTTATTAATATCTTAGACACCACACTGTGTAAAAATGAATATTTTGTAGGTTATACAGGTCTACTTTGCGAGATGGACATTGACGAATGTAATTCAACTAAGCAGGCTTGTGGCGATCGGGGCACATGTGATAATTTACCTGGCAGCTATCGTTGCATATGCGCAGAACCTGGTACGTAGATAATGTTGCTATTTTTCATCTAAATTAATAATAAACTTGTTTCTTTCTTCTAAAGGTAAATGTGGACACCAGTGTTCGTTAGACGATACATGTATTCTCGAAACACCTTGCGTACATGGTGTCTGCGAGTCCAAATGTAATTCTAAGGCTGATTACGAATGTCATTGTGAAGAGAATTTTGTTGGAAAGAATTGTACAGAAATTAAGGTATTGGCCAGTAAAGCAGAAGACGGATTCAATATTCTCTACATAATAATACCGACAGTGGCTATCCTATTGCTCGTGTTTGGCATTAGTATGGCGGTATTGATTAATGTAGCTCGTAGTAAACGAGCTACTCGTGGTACATATAGTCCAAGTGCGCAAGAGTATTGTAATCCACGCGTCGAGTTAGATAATGTATTAAAACCACCTCCAGAAGAAAGACTTATCTAGTTTATTAGGATCGGAAAACCTTTTGTTGTAGTAGAATTTCCGCTTTAGTATGTGGTCTCAAGCACTACTACCAGCTGTCTTTATCCGGATCTGAAAAATTGAGTTATAAAGCTAATGCTTAAAGAAAATTTCTGATACTCAACACGGATCTGATTTTTTAATTGAGTTTATTTTTGTACTTAAAATATTAGTAAGTATTTAAATATTAAATTATTCTTTATTTTATTGTACTTATTGTTATAATATACAATACCGTCCATGAATACATAATTGTTACAAAAATTTTGTGATATATTCGAATATTATCAAAATAAATTGAATTGATATTTATAGTAAGTAAATTTTAGCAATAATAAATTGACATTTTACATATTAGGTGCAGTATTGTAGGATTCTTTGTATTATAGTTAGTTTTTAGTTAATTTAAAGCTTCTTATGGGGAAATAGTGTCGCAAATATTGACTATTCTCTTACGTACTTAAAATCTACCAGTTTTCAAAAATTTATTTGTGTTCGACTGAAGTTATGTAGTTTAACCTTTCAATATGCGAGTACTAGTTATCCTAATATTGTAATAATTCTAACACACCAAAGTACTTAATCAGTTTATTTTTTTAAATAATTATATTTTAGATTGTATAGAAAAATATATTATTTTAGTTTATATTTGTGTTTTATTCTTGACATATAATAAATCGTAATCAAAAAGAAGTTTCCAAGGTTTTCACTGGTAGGCATCTTCTAAAATGAGGTGAAATCAAAATCTGTGTATACAGTGCATAAAGATATATTTTAAGTCTTCATGTACAAGCAATATTACATAATAATTCCGTAATCATATATAATTATAATAATCAATTATTAATAAACCTATAATTAAAAGGAGGAGGAGCGTCCAAACTAGTTACTAGACATATCCTCAAGAGTGCTTTATTCTTATATTATCAATGCCGTTTAATTATTAGAATAATTATTATATTTTAATTACTTTATTTTTTTAATCAGGCGCGATCAAATCACAACTTCTGTGTGATACTACACATCGTTATTTTTTTATATATTTTTCTTTTACTATTTTTAGTAAAAAACAGAAATATTTAATGAATTGTTAACGCTCACCAAAATACTAACGTCTTTATGCTAATTAAAACGATATTTTTTCTTTTAAATCGGAGACGGTAAGCATTGATTTTAACTTAATTAGTCAATAAAAGATCGACCAAGTTATTAAGGGCTCAATGCATTGCGTTGGGCCCTTAATCACGTACGTGTGGTGAGTTGTGTAATAATTCTAATCAATTGAAAGAAAATGGACTGGATTCCCTCAATTGATGCGATGTTCGTGTATGTATTACTTTTACAAATAAAATACAAATAAACAACCAAAACCTTTACATAAGCTTTACTTTACATTAATATTTCATATATTCTAAATTAGTTGTCATATTTAATCTGCAGCATAGGTTCATATTTAAATTTTTGTAATAACCGCATTCTTATTTGTAATATTGACCAAAACAATATTTTACAGTATAGCACTGATAGTTTCATAGAAATACGTATTCGACCAATATTAGAAATAGAATCACATGAAACGAAATTAAAATTATCTTTTACAATGATTAAAAATTATTTCCGAATTTGCAGTTCAATAATACAACTAAATAAAACTCAAACTACACCAGATATAAACAAAAGGATGGTAATTATTTTTATGCATTATCCACATCCATAACACCAATAATTCAGGCTTAAAATGTATTTAAGCCGTTTTTAACTCAAAAGTATAATAATATGTTTTACATGACACCATTACATTTTATTATTTAGTTTCATTTTTTTTTTCTAAAATTTCTTCGCAAATCTACAAATATTATAATTTTCAAAATTTTATTAAATATATGTAATAATAGCATGGATTGTATGATTTCTAGTAATCCTTAAAACCATAGAGACTTAACGTTGTTATATCGGTAGTTTTTAATAATAAAAACGTCTAGCATATATTTTAGAAATAATAATGTAAGTGTTTATTTCTGGCAAGTTGATGGAAAGTGCGCTCTTGAATATAGAAACTACCGTCTAAATCTAGTAATCTTAAGTAATTCTATATCTGATTAAAATAATGTTTCGCGAATATTCTCATATTGAAATGAAGTTAACGGAAAATTGTAATAAAAAAAGTGTACTTACTGTGTGAATAAATAGTCTCCAAAAATTAGTTGGCTAAAAAAATTCTTATTGTTCCTTTTGAACAAAAGTCAAGCTTCTTCATTTCCCATTACAGATTTTGTAAATAACACCCTTTTAATTTGTTAAGGAATGACACATCAAAAGGTGTGACTTAGGCCAGTGATCCTGTTTGTGAACCTTGGTCATAAAGATTTAGAATCAGTAAAGCTCTAATTTACCAACAACGCGACCTTTCGCAGATTTACTGTTGTTTTTACAACTTCTGTTAAAGAAACTAGAGTTTCTATAGCTACTTAAGTATTATATTGGTAACCATAACAGGCTCAATAATCAATTTTCGGATAAATTTGATTATTGTGCCTGTTATATATATATATTTAATAATTGTGTATAAACTCAATTCTTCAATGTTGTAATGGTACTTGAAAATCTGCGAAAGCCTGCACTGAAAATAAAGCATAACAATTCAATTCCTTTTAACCAACGCATAAGTAGCGTGATTTTAGTTATTAAGTTTATTACACAATCAACTATAACTACCAAAATGTCGCCTTTCATTTACTGCTATATTAATTAATTTCTGTATTATCCTCAAATTAAACAAATCTTTTCCAGAATTTATTAGTAATGACACAAAACCTATATTTTTCAAACGGTTGGAATCAATTTAGTTGCGCACATAGTGCGTATGGACAGCTAACATTCTATTGGGCGCTAAATTTTATTAAATATTTCTGACTGTGATCTAAGAGAAGAGTTTAAGTTTAATCCGAAATTGGCGACGAATATAGAAAGTGTGAATTATGGAAGAAATGTCAAGAAGGATGTGAGAAATATGCCGAATATGCTTTGCTGAAAAAGTGTGACAAAAATCACAACAAAGGCAATGTATGGCCAATTTGCAGTTGCGTTCAAAAATTGTATCTTTGGGTCAGGTTATAAACTCAAGAGCAGCTAATGGAGTTTTACTGATGATTACATTAAAAATTCAACAATCGAAATTTGGTAAATCAGTTCACAATTAATTTAAAAAAACTGTAGCAATTGTTTATCATATTCTCTAGCATGATAATAGTCTAAAATTGAAATATTTTCATTGTATTTGAGTTCTCAATATAAGAAATGTCAAAAATATTTGAAAAACCTACCAGAAAACACTTACATTTTCATTTCCATTACGAAACATTTATACCCAACACTACATACACATTTAACTTATCATGTGATTCTCTCAAATTTATTTGAAAGTTGTTATTTTAAAGAGATAGACACTATAAGCGATTATTTCTTTCAAAAAGTATTAATAAGGAAACCAAAATTAAAGGACATGCAATAATTTATATTATACTACAATGACGTCTTTTAATTAATATTTACATCCAACGTTTAATACTTTTTTAAAACTTATTTTAAATCATGTTTCTTTTCATCATACTAACTAATAAACATACCAACTTCAAAAAAATAAAAAAGAAGATGAAGCCTGTAGAAAGGGCCGCTAAAACTAATTAAACATAAATGAAACAGTATGTTACATATTTTTTTTTTTAATAAAACATATTTTGAATCAATAATAGATATTATTACTACTAGAAATTGTTGAACTACAAATATACGTAGTATGCAAAAAACTTTTACCCAAAAATTTACAAATAATATATATAAAGCCAATAATATTTTTGTAAGTTTATTTTTAAAGATTATTTAGATTTTTTTGTTTTTTATGTGTTTGGACTTAATGTAGAAAAAATTACGCTTATAGTTTTGACGTCGACTAAGTGTTGAAACTGGTTTTACTTGCTCCATTGGTTAGACCATCCCTGAAACAAAAACAAGAGTTAAATATTAATATGTATTGGCCCAACGTATTGTTACTACTAATAATAATAATAATAAGCTTTATTGTCTAACGGAGAAATCTCCAATAATAAGACAATACAATACAATTCTAATGTATAATAAACAGAAATAATATAAAAAAAAAACATAATACATTCAGTAACCCAAAGGAGATGAAAAAAAAAGAAAAAAAAAAAAAGAGTCAATACAAAAAAAAAAAAACAAATTGAACAACTTCGACATTTCAATTTTAATGAGCCTGAATTGCACTAGCGATGAAAATACAAAATCTTTGATACTTAATACAATTCAAATCAGCATCAGAACAGTGCATATTGAAAAGCTCAGAGGCAGCATATATTGGGGTTCGTCTAAGGTAATTGGAATTAGGAATGGGATTCAAAAAAGGATGCGCATTTCTGGTTGTACGGATTGGTGCAGTAAACGGAACCTGAGAAAGAAGCTCAGGGCAATCAATCAATGAATTGCAGATTTTATACAAGAACTGAAGAAAAGATATTTTCCTTCGATTCAATAGCGAATCAAATTGAAATCTGTCCAGCAAAAGTTGCTGGTCAATACCTCTACATGGATAACGACCATCAATTCGAAATGCCATACATTTCAAAAATTTTCTCTGAACACCCTCCAGCAGAGTCTCATATTTCTCTAATGTAAGATACATTGCTTATTATCCTGTTTATCTCATTCTTTATTTATTTTGCAATTCGAATAACGAATCAGGCAATAAATTGTTTTATAGACTTTTCGTGTTGCATCGTTGATAAATTTAATAAATTAGCGCTCAAAATATACTAAGGCTCTTGGAAACGGTGAGCATTGAAAAATAACCAACTGCACATTCTGGGTACTTACATGTTGTTGTTGTTGTGGTTGTTTGTCTTGCAACTCGGACATGGGCCTTCTGGTGCTATTATCCCAAGGCAAATCTATCGATGGCATGTCAGGTATGAAATCGTTTCGGGCACCAGCTAATGATGGATTAAAATAACTAGTATTGTTTCCATAGTTGTCATTCAGTTGCCTCTGTAATAATACATTTAACTAAATTTTGACGTAAACTAAGTAACGTTTATTAAAAAAACAAAATCAGAGTGATTTAATTGGTGAACTAGGAAACACAAAAGTTGGTACTCATCCCTTTATTAAATTAGTTTCTCGCAAAAAGACTTACCATCAACATGCTCTCCTCATAGAAATGTGGCGGATTCCTCAGGCCATATTCCGTGTGCCCACTAGTTGCACCACCACTCAGCCATTTAGGGGGTTGTGGGTTCTCATTCATCATCCAATTGTGGTCATAGACTTTACGACCCCTTTCCGTCCCTATCGGTTGGGGATGTTTGCGTTTCTGTTCATGTGCCACATAGTCATGTGCAATATTGTGTATGGGCATCATTGCTGCTGCAGGTGGGGCCATGTTGGGGGATATGGGAGAGTTGTTAACCATTCCCAATTCGGCGGCATTTTCTAAACCTAGAAGACACAGAATTTATTTAAGTTTTTTGAATAAGGCAAAATAAACTGCTGACCATATCGTCAATGGTGGATGCGTAAGCTCTACTCTAATTGTTCTTTAGATTTCAAAACTAAATATGGTTCGTTATTCATTCAAAAAGTTAATTTTCTACAGAAAACAAAGCAATAATAGTACCTTCACTATTCTGGAGTTTCGCCTGCAACTTAGTAAGCGTCAGCCCTACCAATCCATCAATAAGATCACTCTGATAGGCGTGTGGCGGCTGCTGCTGCGTTATCGGCATCCACGATCGATTCTGAGGCATTACTGCTTGCGGCTGTTGTGCAGTTTGATACATCTCCGTTCCAGAAGCAGCAGATGCCACCGCACCTCTACCACTATGGTATCCTGAGGCGATACCATCATTCTTAGTTGCAGGAAACATATGATTAGTATTTCCTTGCATCTGGTATCCATTATACAAATGTTGCTGCTGTTGTTGCTGCTGCGGTGGGGTTTTAGTTGTGCTCTGTATGGCGCAGTATGAGTACTCCGGCGCTTTTGGGTTCAATCGAGACATACTTGCCGCAGCACAGGGTTGAACACCCACTGAAGGTGTAGTTTGGGGAGCACTAGCACCTGGCAGTTGAATAGTATTTAGTGGTTGTTGCTGTGGTGGCGGTTGCATTTGTGCTTGCTGAGGTGGAGGCGGTACCAGCGTCTGTGATTGGTTGAATGGCATACCTGGGATTTGATTATATGTAGGTGGAAGCATATGTGTAGTAGAGTCGATGAAGTTCAGCATGCTCGGAATGCTGCTGGATACTGATGGAGCACCTATAAACACAAGCAGAAAACACAGGTGAGGCCAGTTCACTAAATAAAATAATTTGATTTTTAAAATATATTCCAGTTGTATCTAATAATTACATGATAAATAATTTCTACTTGACTACTATTTGTACTGAAAGCTTAGTCTCAAAATAAATGATTTAAAATAAAAATAGTTCTTCACGTAAGTCCCTTGAGGCCCGATGTGGATTATAGGGCTATGCTATGGATAATGCCACTTTTCTGAACAAATCGCAGCACTACTCTCCTCACTAAATCAGCCGTTCCTTCCACAAAATTAGTTGATGATTAAGTGAGAAATTTACTTTAAAATGCTTTATGGCCCATGACAATTTTGTCAGTTTGTAGATTCTTTACAACAAAAATGAGGGGAAGTGAAGAAGGACTACGTCTAAATTTAGTATCTGTCGTTCCAATTTTTCATCGAGTATAAACTTATTTCACTAATAGAAGAAGAAGTTGTTAAAGATCGCGGTTTGCGGTTGTCCTAAGAGGCTGCGAATATAAAGTGCAAAGAAATCAGTTTAATTCGTAGGATTAAGTTCAAGACTAGCAGCCTCGTTGCATAATGATATTTCGATACAGAAATATCAAATAAATGGAGCATAGAAAATTTAGAGATGGATACGACGATGATGAGCCTTGAGACCATCTAGCAACACTACATCGTCGTCTTGCTTACATGGGAATTGTACCTACGTTTACAACAATATTAACTAGTTCTGTAGAGTAGTTTGTATGCGACAGCCGTTTGAAGTGGAGAAGTTTTGGTTTTTGTGACATAACGACGTGAAAAAGCTAACGACGTGAAAAAGCTTCGAAAAAGGCAAACAAGATCCATCGACGGGGATAGTGATGGTGTGATCCAAACTATTTGGTGAACGTCGACTGAGAAAGTCATAGCGGCGACAGATGACAAACACAACAGCATTGGTAATGTATATGCTATTGTGAATCTGTTTTACAAACATATCTTACCTGCAAAATCCATGAATGGCATGAAGTCCTGGCTGGGCTGCTGCTGTCTTGGTAAATTACTTCCAATTGGTGGTAACGGTGTCGCAGGTAATAAACTCTTCGCTGTCTCCTGTTGCTGGTAGCCGAACGATGACGCAATATTGCTAGAAGCAGGCGGCGTCGTACTACTGCTACTAGCCTTTGAAGATACCGGAGAGCAGACGGCAGCACCTAAACAATTCAAATTTACAATCAACCACAAGTGACTTTTTTTTATTATTATAGCGTCTTTACCTCGATAACCGGGGGCTTTCGATGCATCCACTTGCAAAGGTGGTTCTTCTATAAATTTGTGAGAATGTGCATTTGATTGTGTGTTTGCCCCACCACCAGTAGCTGCGGCAAAGTTGACTGGTTTCTGTTGTTCCGTCTCACATCTGTTCCAGTTTCTTCCTGAGTAAAACAAGTTGTATTCGGAAGGCGGTTGTTGTGTGGTGTGGACATCGGGTGCCTCGTCCTTGAAAATAAATATAACAACTTTTAAGTAACGACAAAATTCTTCTTATTAAAAAACGCACTTACCTGATGTTGGCTAATATTTGGAGTTACACTTCTCATGCCAACTGCACTTCCAACTTCAGTATTATTCGCATTGTGATTATTTCCTGTAAATGAACCCTGTGATTTTGGGTTACTCGTCGTTTGGAAATGCTGCATAGTAGGTGGGGCCGAAGCTGTTGGAGCTGGCCGAAGATTCTTATGAGGACTACCTGCAGCAGCTAAATATATTTAATTTAAAATTGGTTATTTCAAAGCTAGTTTAATCTCAAAATACTTACTTTGTATTTGCGATGAAACTGGATGCTGCATCTGTGGCGACACAGGACCTGGTACTCCATGTTGACCAGTCACACCTAAACTCTTTAAAGGCTTCATATGGGCAGATGCCATCAATCCATGCACCGATCCAGCATTAACTCCACCAACTGAAGCTGATGGCGATTGATTACTATTACTTCCAGTTGCTTCAGTCAATTTCTCTGCAAAGGTCTGATTAGTTGAAGAACTAACATTTGATGGTGGAGTTTTTTGAATTGTTGAAGTTGATCCTGCTGCAGCTGCAGCAGCAATACGCGTTGTTGTCGATGAAGAATGCGGCTGGTTTGTTGAAGTCGCTATTGAGCGTGATGCAACAGATGTATTGGTTTGTTGGTGATGTTGGGCTGCAGCATGTGCTTGAGCGTTTTTCTCGGCTTGGGCTACTAATCGTGGCGCTGTTATTCTACCTAATGCTGGAGCAGTTCCACGGAATTTGATCGTAGTTGTGCTGAATCTAAATTAGTAAAATGTTATAATTACGATTTACAATTTCCTGTAAAGGTTTATGAGTAAGTGTAGTGGTGAAAAATGCTCCACAGAGGTCTAAAAAATGCAAAAAATGAAACGAAATTCAATTTTTTGCAATTTCAAAGTTAGACAAATAATAAGATTAAATATGCTAACAAAAAAATAAAAATTTACCACTCAGTCAGACGAATTATAGTTTGTTGTGCACGTATATAAAATTTAATGAAGTCAGTATAACGTTTACTCATTTATAAAATTTCTACTAGATGATTAAGCGAGACTCACCTGTTAGTCTGACCAACGCTAGGAGCAACACTAACAATCGTCTTCTGATGAAGACCGGGCAATACACTTGTAAAACTAGACGATACAACTGAATTTATTTTCCCTACATTCTTTTTTGTTCCAATTTGAGTTTTGTCCCACAATGTTGTTGTTGTAGCCATTGTCTTGGTAGCTTTTGGCAGCATTGTGGAAATATCAACATCGGGATCCTTGATTAAGGTCGTGATTAAACTATGTGCCTGCTTCGAAGCATCTGACGTTCCTTTACAATATAAAACAAAATTTAAAAAAACACTCCGAAATACGATGGTTAAACTTACCTTTAATTGTAATAATTCTTTCGCCCTGCCCGCCAGCCTTACTTTGCTTCTCAACTTCGATATGCGCCCCTGTTGCGCTTCTAATTGCATTAATATTACTACCACCACGTCCGATAACCCTTGAAATGGCATTCAACGGGACTGAAACTTTTCTGACACCAGATTCGGATGATACAGTTTGCACAGACGATTTTCGCACCACTTCCTTCCACCCTTCTTCGCGTTTACTGGTCTGTTGTTTCGGACTAGTAGTAGTGCTGCTTGTAGACTTCATAGCAGTATATTCGTCAGATTTATTTTTACTAGATTTAGAACTGAAACAAAAAAATGAATAAATCATTACAGCAAACAGGAAAAAGTGTATAAACTTACCTCGAACTGTTAACATATGACTCATTTCCTGTTGCTTCGAAATCATCTCGTTCTGCTGGCGACTTTGCAGCTACAGTATCAAAAACTAATCCTTTTCTCACAATATTATGATTAGAACCGCTACTATTCCCAGCTGATGACTTCGTATGACTTTTACTATGACTTTCCTTGTCATGTTTATCACTAGCAGAAGATGGCACATCTTTACTACCACTAGCACCTTTGTTGACCGAAGTAGAAAGTTTCGAGTCTGATAATTGTTGGTTTTTTGTATTTGGCGTTGACGTATTTGTTGCAATCTTTTTATTTTTCTTATTCTTCCTCTTTTCTTTCCGCGCTTTAATATCGTTGCTGGAGCAGCTGCCTTGGCTGTTGGCATCTATACCACTGTCACCTAAAAACAAAAAAAAAAGCAGTAGGATTTTGGTCGGCTACCTCTCGGTCGGTATGTACAAAATATCACAAGAAAACGATTTGAATATAATTTTAATTACTTATCGATTCATACCTTCTTCTTTATCATTGATATCAGCATTCCTAGCTTGATTATCACCTACACTCTCCTCCTCATCGACTTTCTCATCCTCCTCTAATTTCTTCCCTTCCTTACTCTCATCGTAAGACTCATTCTTCTTATTCTCCTCCAATAGCTTTCGACGCTCCTCCTTCTTCTCCATTTTCTTTTTCTTTTTACGTTCTCTCCGTCTTGCGGCTGCCAACCGTTTAGATTCTTCACGCGTTCGTTCCGACTCAACTTCTTCCAGCAGGTTTTTTGCATTTTTATTTGCACGAGCCGCTTGCGTTTCTTTTGCTGCCCGGATTATCTTCACACATTCATGGCATTTCTCTGACAATTCCTTATCGTTAATGGTGGCCATAAAGCGTGACATTTCCTGATCGCTGGGGAATTGTGTGACATGCTGAACCATCCACTTTACTACCTAGAAATAAATAAATAAATTTAATTATGAACATGGCAAACAGTACACGAGTATTGTCCCTATTAGCAACAAATAAGACTTACTTTGACATGTCCCTTCCGAAAAGCTGCCATCAAGCATGACACCTTCCGATTGTCTTGACTATCAATGTCCGCTTTGACGTTGTACAACAATTCTACCACAGGTAAATGCCCACCGTTTGCCGCCAACCATAGAGGGGAGTTACCTTTCTTGTTCTTGACTTCAACTTGAGCACCACGACTTAAAAGCAGTTCGACGAATCGTACATGCCCTTTGTCTGCGGCAATCGTCAAAGCAGTATCCCTGGAAGATGGAACGGGCGTTGCATTCACTTCCGCACCTTTATCAAGCAACACTCGACCCACTTCCACGTAACCACCGGACGCAGCCTCCATAAGTGGCGTCAACCCAGTCTGAAAAAATTATCGATAGTGTATTTAGTATTGGCAGAAATAAAATTTAGTATTCGAATGCTTTTCTCACCTTTGCCCTATGTTCAACATTAGCTTTCCTATCCAATAATAAACTCACGACCTCATGACGGCCTTGAAAACATGCCAGTGTCAATGCAGTATTTCTGTTGGTCTCAATTTGGGCGTTTATATCACTGCCTTTATCTAGAAGCAGTTTGACAGCTGCTGTATGACCATTCATTGCAGCCAACATTAATGGAGAAATACCCAATTTGGAGCCGGTACGCGAATTTATTTCGGCGGCATGGTGTAGCAATAGGGTTATGATATTTACATAACCGCCGGATGCGGCCAAACTGAGAGGAGTGTAGTCAGACACATTTCTAGAATTAGAATTAAAGAAATAAATACACCAGTCGCACAAATTTAAAAAGCAAGGCAGTGTACAAAAGTGTTAAGAATTCACGACACTAAAATGTGTTTTGTTTACGCCCAAGGATCAGTCCAAGTCACAAACATTCGTTTGGACACCTGACGTTTGCAGGTATTCTAAATATTTTTACATTTAGCTGATCCACAACTCATCAGTAGTGATCGGCAGGCAGTGTGACCCAAAATTCCAACATTTACGAAGAGCTTATACTACCACGAGAGTTGAAAGACAACAAGATGTTTTTGGCGACATCTAGTGTGAGTAGGCAATATGCCCGGTGAAATACAGTTCACAAACGATGGCCGGTCGAGAAGCAACAACTCCATCATATCCTATTGCCAACATTAGACACGCCCGAATTCCCTGGCGGGGAATTAATTACTCGCGATTAATTAACTAATTATAGAGTTTTGTTAAATACTGATGCCGGTACAACATTTTCTATTAAATTAGAGAAACCATTTTCTTATTAAATAATTTGCATTACTCCCCCGATGTTGCACCGTGTTAGTTTTTTTTTTTTCACTATTCAAGAGATGCCTCAACGGCAACCATTACAATTTGGACGATGAGGTGAAAACAGCTATCAATGTTTTCACCTCATCGTCCAAATTGTAATGGTCCTGGGTTCAAGCAAAGTTGGAAGAATTTTTCACTGGCGAGAAGAAAAAAACAGGTTGCATTGGGATAAATGTGTAGGTTTTAAAGATTATCAAGTTTACGAAATGTCATTTAATCCTGATTTGGGTGTCAGCTTTATTTTTCAGTCTACCATCGTGTCGTTTTAAGTATACAGCCACAAAAGTGCACATTGCATGAAAACATTTCGGGCAGGGGATAATAGGGGATAATAACAATTAGTTAGTTTAGCCATTTTCTGGTCGAATGCCAACCGATCTTCCAAGAACCTTCATCCATAACTTTGAAGCATTCAAATTCCGCACACAACGCACTTTAAAAATAAAACAAAAACATACCTATGTTCCTTATTAGCGTTTCGAGTCAATAATAATTCAACCACCTCGTATCTGCCACCACTGCATGCCAAACTCAATGGTGTATCTTTCGTACGCTCAGATTGAGCTTCAATGTCTGCATTATGGTTCAGTAGAATTTCCACCACTTTTTCATGACCGGCAGTCGCGGCAAGTATCAACGGTGTGAATCTACACAAAGAGGAAATTGTTTAGATTCCAACATAATTTAACAGTTGACTTTACACTCTTACCCTTTTTTATCACGATGCTCAATGTCAGCACCACGATTTATAAGCAGTTCAACTAATTCCTCATGCCCACCAGCACATGCCAATGTTAACGCAGTATCATGATTGCTCTCTGTTGTCGAATCCACATCCATACAAGGTGCGATGACAGCATTAGGACAGGGTTGTCTATTACCGCCACTGTATTGAGTTATAGCTGAAAAACAAATCAATTGTAAGTACAAAATCATACCAAGAAAAATAATTATCGAATCTAACTGAATAGTATTGTATTGTATTCCTTACCTGAATTGTGATCAATTTGATAGTTCTGATCCTGTTGGAAATTGTTTTGGTTCTGATTTTGGTGGCGTAGGACTTTGCCCTTTCGCAGTTTCATATTCTCAGATACTTTTTGCAATTTCTTGGCATCAGGAACTGCGACAGCTGTACTGCCAACACCGGGCGTTTGAGATGTCTGAGTGGCAGCTTGGACTTGTGAACCACACTATAACAACATGGACAACAATACGTCTAGATTAATGCAAGACATTTCAGGCAAGATTGTTTTTATTTCACTGGGGTATAAGAATTTCGGTCTTGCATATTTACTGACTATATGCGGATGAGTTAGGTTTAGAAATACTTCCATAATTGCTGGGGATGATAATGCAGATAATGTTAGTCAAACATATGCACAGCTTTGCTTCGGAAATTCACTGTCAGGTTCAGGATTCGTCTCCAAATTTATTCTGCTCTCATAATTTGTAAATATTTTATTCAGAAAGAGTAGTTTGTACTCGTTTTGTGTAGTGTTTACAAATATGGAATATAATAGTTTTCTTCCCTACAACAATTTAAGAGTTGGGGCGACTAAATCAAAACTGAGAGACCCAGGTGACAGATTCCACAGGCCGACGTGATACTTTTTCATAACTAACTTTTCGCGCCATATTAAAACGCCATTTCCGTATTGCAAATCTGCAACTACATACTAGCATCTTATAATTTTTACAACAACATTTGAAAGAGTTTATCCTTGACAGATGCTAAAATACTGTTGCAGAAATTATCAATGCAAACTGCAATGATTACGGCAGGATTGAAGAAGAAGAAGAAACAAAAACTGTGGCAAATTCATAAGAATTTCATAATATTTTCTCAGAGGCTGTGGTGCTTCCGAATTTTTAAACAAACCCTCACCTGTTGCGCCTGCAGATGCCCAACGGCCAACTGCTGTTGTTGCTGCTGAAGCTGATGCGTCGTAGGCTGGTGTTGATGCTGCGAGCACGGTTGACAGTGATGTGTTTGTTGGTGTTGGCATGGTGATTGCACAATTGGTGCAGCCACACATAATTGCTGTTGCTGTGCAGTGGCACTAGCAACAAATTGTTGCCCGGCAGTATTAGCAACACTTGTAGGAACTATGGCAGCCGCTGCTGATGTTAGCGTGTCAGCTGCACTGGCATTCGGACAAACTTTAATAAAAAGAAACGCAATTTTAAATAAATATACTAAGAAATGCACCCGAAAATATATCGTTACCTAATTGTTGTTGCATCAGGTTGTAGCCTGCCTGGAAACCAGCCTGATACACCTGATCTTTAGGCATACCAGCGGCTAGATAATGTTCATAAGGATACAGTGTTGGCACTGGTACTTGGGAACCATTTCCTGGTACCGTGAAATATTCAATACGTGAAAGATCTGGTGGTGTTTGTAATGAGGAAATCATAGAATCGTCGAGAGATGTTGGATAGGGTTGAACCTAGAAAATAATAAATTATTTATAAAACAATTTTAATAGTGAATAATGTTACTTAAATAAAAACAGGTACATACATCCAGAGCTTGAACTACATCCTCCACATTAGTGAAGTCTCGTTCGGTAAGATCCAGTTTAGCCACTTTACTATCCTCTTGCGTAGGATCGTAAAGTTCTAACTGCGTCTTCTGCTGCAAAAAAAAAATATATTTTATAACTTGTACCATAATAAATAATTTAATCTAATTTCAGATATTCCCAATGTTTGTCAAATTTCTTTTTGATAATCAAAGTTTATAATAATAATAATAATAATAATAAATGTCTTTATTCATGGGCGAGTTTCAGTACTGTAATATTCAAGGAATATAACAGTCTGCTCAGCTAACCCAAAATGCATTCATACAGTAGCTTACATGACATATAACACATTCATTAAACCATTCTAAAATTATACGTAAATACATAATAATACAACAAACAGCATAATCAAAAATTGTATATAAAGGAAAAACATAGTATAACATAGAATATACGTAGATTGGCGCTTATATCAAGAGAACACAAAAAAAAAATTAACAATTTATTAGTACAATTCGATCGAAGCTTAGTTAACACTTGAACCAGCGCCATACATGTACATGTACCAAAATCAGTAAAAAAGGAAAAATCATGAGCCTGAGTCACTGCATGACAATATGAATGACATAATAGACAACTTAGGAAATTTTACTATAATATTTTTATTTGACGCGCTATTATTTTAATTTTGATTCCACTAGACCACCTTCCCAAATATTTCTTGCTAGAGATTCGACGGTTTCATTGCTCGCTTAAGGCTTTTGAATCTGCGCGATAGAAGGCAGTACGCTTCCTATGGCGGCTATAGGTCCCATAAGTATGAGGCTTCTTCGGGTGTCTCTTATTTTCAATATTTATAGACGATCTAAATGATTATCTACATGTTTTTTGCTGACGATCTTAAATTGTTTGCTCCTGTTGAATCCTATGAGACTGCGTTCAGCTTCAGTGTGCTCTTGCGGTTGTGGAAGATTGGTGTAGTCTTAATGGACTGTCATTAAGCGCCAGTAAATTCAAATATATATCTTTCTCAAGAAATTGTCTTTCGTACCGCATGTAAATGTTAAGGCCAGTGAAACTATGAGAATGTACAGTTTTATTGTCAGAAATTGTTCGTTGGCACTAGTATGCAACCAGTTTCCCAAATATATGTTATTGATACTTTGTTAATTTAGTAATGAATCTCTATTAAAGAACTCAAGAAAATATAAAATGCACTTACCGGTGATCCCAAGGCGGCAGCTCCAATAAACGGTATCGAAGTATTGTGGAACTGTTGCAGAATAGACGCTGTCAATAAATTTTCCTGTTGTTCTTGGTCCTTCAATAAGAATCTATCATGCTCATTGCTGATAGGTACCAAATCATATCGCTGATTCAATTTCATCAATTCCTGATTAGTTTTATTGGTATCATTGGCTTGTTGTTGTTGCACACTTTGCTGTTGAACAATATTCTGACTTTGCTGTGGCTGCAGTTGACCAAACAGCGGTTGAGGTGTAGGAGTGGTGGTACTGGTCGGTTGTGGTTGACCAGGAGTGGCATAGAGATTAGGTTGAAATGGTTTTTGGTTAGATGTCGGTAGCATTATAGGTGGTTGTTGGACATTGACTGGTGGTTGAGAAGGTTGTTTTCTAACATTTTTGCCCTCTTTCTTTGTAAAGGGTTTCACTTTCGGTCGATCACTTACTGCGGTACTCTGAACAGAACAGTTTAAAAATAAAAACACTTGATGTTCCTTGGTGGTCAATCTCAGTAACTTACCTGACTAACCTCACTGGCAGCAAACGCAACATTCTGAAATTTCATTGGTTGCGTAACAGAAGTCGCCGTTGGACTAACCACAGCATTACTACTAGTCACCACATTTGGAACTCCACCCCTGACCTGTTGTGTGCTTGCAGCCAAAGTGGGAAAATAAAATGCAGCCGGTGGCTGATTGTTGGTTGCCGGTTGTGGTTGCGCGTAAGTTGTCGTTTCGCTTAATTTTCGCGTTGTAGCCGATTCACGATTGGCAGCCGCGACTCCTTCGTAAAATGCATTGGCCAACTCGAGTTGTCGGGTGAATTCACTGGTAGTGCATGCCGACATCATTGTGTTAGAGGCGTTTAAACCTAATAAAATGTGTTTGAAGTTATAGAATTTATGTCAGGTAACACTTTGTTTTGAATTAATCAAATATGTTAATTGGTTATGGCTCCAATTTTCAGTATTTCGATATTTGTCAAGCGGAAACTAGTCTAATAAAGAACTGTTACAACTAACCTTGTTGTTGTTGCTGCTGCTGCTGTTGTAAGGCGGCATCTAGATTCAACATATTATGTGGCAGTGGATGATTGGTAGTTGTTGTGGACGTGGGAAACTGTTGCTCCGGTGGTACCGTATATTGGAACACATGGTTGTGGTTCTGTTGTTGTTGCTGCTGCTGCAATTGTTGCTGTTGTTGCTTACCGTGCAACTCTCTTTCGACACGCTATAAATAACAACTCCAATATTTCAAATATTGTGTAAGTATTTACGACCCACTTTCAGTAATTTGCTGATATATCTTGGTGTATAATAGATCGATGAATAAAAAAACAAATTTTAGAAATTTGTCAACCTTTTTAATAGCGTAAAAGAGATTTAGCAACCGAAATCACAAAAGTGTTAAAGGAAAAAAAGAATAAGGACTTAAAATAAAATATGCATTTATCCGGGAGTGTACATAGTGTGTCCCAAAAATTAAGAGTGTCATTAAATAATACATCTGGTATATACATTTTGTAATAAAACTTTCCGATTTCCAAGATAGCAAATGCAAGCCAAATCTGAGACACACTGTAGGTATATATTTATGTCTGTTAGTAAATTACATACATGTAACTCCTCCAGAATTTGTTGTTTTTGAGTAGTGCCCTCATCGGCATTGTAAAATTTCTTGCGAGTTTTTATGAAATCTATCAAGGTACTGTTTGGGTCTTCCTTATTCAAAAATTCCATAGCAGTACTCGATGAAAGTACCTACATAAAATCGAAAGGTAATTTAGATACGATCCTCATTACAGTAACATCTGGGTACTTACATCCTCATCCAAGTTATTGAAGGGCTGGCTACGCACTTGTTGCACCTCCGCGGACGTCAAATTCCCATCGCTCGTACTCGAACATCCCTTTGGTCGACTCTTTGAACGCATTCCCTTTGGCCACACTTCATTCGGTGCCCACTGCTGCTGTTGTTGTTGCTGAGGCAGTTGCTGTTGGTCTTCCTCCATTATTTGTTGTGTTGTGGCAACTGGTTGAGATTTTATAGTAGTGCTCGATGTGATGATCGTATCTTTTTGCTGAACCTGTTGTTGGTTAGTCAGATCAACCTGCTGGACTATTTCAATCGTATCGGACGACTCCTGAATCACTGCTACCGATAATATATAAACGAATTTATTAATATTTACATAAAAATTTTAAACAATGACTATTTGTAATAATAACATGTTGTCTTATATGCTGGTGTGTTTTTGTGAAACTTACCTGACTGTATCTGCTGGTATTTCACTCTCAACGATGGTAAAGCATCTCTCAACGGTTGAACAGCATGAGGCATAGCCCCAGCTGGCATCGGTGAGTCACGATTACCACCCGCCTGTCCAGGCAACATTGCCAAATTTGTTGCGGCAGTCGCCTGCTGTTGATGTTGGTTCATCACCATCGGTTGCATTGAATGTGGATAGTCCAATAACAATTGTACAACATTCGTATGTCCACCTTTGGCAGCCTCCATTAACATCGTAGAGTTGTCCTAAACACACACAAAAATACAGAAAAGGCAACTTTGATGATAATAATAATAATAATAATCTTTATTGTCTAACAGGTTAATACCCAATTACAAGACAATGTTACAAAAATATATCTATAAAAATAAGTGTAATATTCACTAATTAGATTAAATTATAATCAACATGGAATTCTATAGTTTGTTGAGTCTGAAAACTTTAATAATACTGTTTCAATTGGAATGCTGGAGGAAGATGATGTCCTAAGGGCGTTAAAAAAGCTCAAAAACAAAATGACTTCAGGACCGGATAACATTCCCTGATTTCTCCTACGTGATTGTGCATATTCTCTTTCCAAACCCCTACTTATATTATTCAATAAGTCCCTACAGTCACAGAAGTTTCCACATAGCTGGAAGACGGCCCGAGTTTGTCCAATTCACAAGTCCCTTCAAACAGACCGCATAAGTAACTATCGCCCTATTTCGTTATCGTCCAATTTCGCTAAAGTTTTTGAAACCATTCTCCACGAAAAAATATTCAGGCAAGTTAAACATCGCATTGCACCGCAACAGCATGCTTTTTTCCAGAATAGATCAACTATTACAAACTTGATGTGTTTCATGCAGGATGTCTACAGAGCGGTTGGCGTTGGCTCCCAAGTTGATGTAATTTATACCGATCTATCAAAAGCTTTTGATAAGATCGGTCATTCCATCACTAAACAGAAGATGTCAGATATTGGGTTTCATTTAGACCTAATAAAGTTTTTTGATTCGTATTTCTCGGACCGGTATCAATTTGTCGAATATAACGGCTTCCATTCTCACAAATTCGTTGCGACTAGTGGAGCACCACAGGGTAGCATATTAGCTGATGATGAATCAATCCAATACCGTCATTAGGAAATAATCCAAAGTATTTGAGATACTTACTTTTAACTTATGATTAGGGTCTGCGTTATGACTTAATAACAATTCCACAACTGGCAAATGGCCTCCAGCACACGCCAACGATAATGGAGTATGGTCATTATTCGTAGTACGTTTATTAACATTGGCTCCTAGAAAAGAATATCACAAGTTAGAAGGCAACTAGTTGCACTTGTACATCTAATTAAATTACCTTTGGAGATGAGAAATTGAACGGTGCAAAGATGACCTGCACGGCAAGCTTTCATCAAGGGAGTCCGACCACCTTCAGATTCATGTTCCAAATTAGCTCCGTATTGAAGGAGTAGATCAGCAACGTCTGTATGACCATTTTCACAGGCGTATGTTAACGCGGTATCGCCAGTTTGGGTCTGAACATCAACAACAAATTAATAAGTATGTAGGTATTATATTTAAAACAATATGATTAATACATTTACCTGGGCATCAACATTAGCATTATTCTCCAGTAAGAATCTGACAAGATCTAAATGGCCCTCTTGTGCGGCCTCCATCAGAGGTGTTGAAGAGCCCAATTCAATGTCGGCACCGCCTTTTAGTAGAATATCTGCCACTTCCATAAAGCCGCCGCAACAAGCCAAGGATAGCGGAGTTTCCTGTGTCTCATCCGTTTGACAATTTACATTCGCCCCTGCTTAATACAAGTTTATTATGAAAAAGTTAGCTATGTTTTAAATAGGTATAAAAAAATATGGCTTACAAAACTCGTATATGAAAGAAAACAACTTTCTATTAACTATCTTGAGCACAAAATAGATACAATTATGTATTATATTTAAAACTGTATTAAAACTATTTCGCAAATAATACATATGTACATATTACAATCTTGACAAACATTTAAATAGCTGCTATCTACGTGCATCGATATAAATGGCGTCAAATGTCAGAAATTTTAATGCAGCTGACAGATGATCACATTCTTCTTCTTTAATTAGTAGCTTTCCTTTTATGCCAATTATCAGACATTTTCAAATATCGACTGTTCCTTTTACAAAACTTAATTCGTCGTTCCATGTCCAGACTTATACAAATGAGTCTGCTATTCCGCTAAACTCATTTAATTATTTAAGATTGTCCATTATTAATTAGTAATCACTTTTTAATTATTATTGTAGTACCGAAATATACCTAAGATTCTAAAATCAAATTTCTATAGCGTACACGCTCAGATAATAATTTGACAGTTTCTTTCTACATTTAAAATACTCAACACTGACATGTGAGCCTGTCACATAATTTTATCTGATCTGAATTTGTCAAAGGATAACGCCTATTATCATGTACGTCAAAAAATACTCCCATTAATTACTGTCAAAAAATGTCAGTTCATAACAGTAATAATTAATTATTAAAATAAAGTTCTTTTGGTTTTATTGTAGTTCCAATTTATGAAGATGAAAAACAATTGTAAGCACCACTGGCGGTAAAGCCGCTGCAGCCCTACGCTGTATAGCGGCTCTCGCTCGCTTCGCTCACTCCTGCGTCTATACAGCGGCGGGCTGCAACGAATGCTTTACCGCCCTTGATACTTAATATACTATAGAAGTTATTAATAATTGTGTTCATTCAATAATAAGCAAATTTGACAGAAAAGTTTTGTTCCAAAAATAAATTGAGTGGTCAAAGTTCGTAAAGTAGTGAAGAAGTAGAACCATTTTCTTTTTAAATATAATGAGATATTTACTCAAATTAAAACAGTCAACTAATTTTTGTGGCTATTTTTAATAGTGAAAATAATAGTTGGTGTGGCAATATGAGAAACATAATTTGAGTTTCTAAATAAATAACCATTATCTTATATTAATAAAGACACAAACAGAACGATATAAAACCTACCTTGGCCAATCAGTAAATGTACCATCTCCTCATGTCCCTCTCTGGCCGCTTCCATGAGTGGTGTATAACCTTCGTCGTTAACCTCTTCAATATTGGCACCTCGTTCAATAAGCAACATGGCCAAGTCTACGTGGCCCCCACAAGCGGCAAGTGTTAATGGAGACTCGAAACTATCGGCAGGCATATTAACCTGTAAGGAAAAACACTTTTCCCTTTCTAATTCTGTGAAACTCGATATTGTCTAGTTTGCTAGATTGGTTAAAAACCTGATTTTATTGACTAACCATTGTTTTAAGGCTATTAAATGAACAAGAAAACAAACAAAATACCTGGATAATCTTCATTGTAACTTAATGTTACTCAGTTGATTTCAAATACAAAACTACTTCCTTTGAATTAAAATATAATGCATAATCGAAATATTTTATCGAAAGTGTCTTCCAGATAATAAAAACTAGACACAATTAATGACCGTTTTCCACTATGATAAATAAATAGTTACTCAGGACAAACTACTACATTGCAGAAAATCGTAAACAATAATTATATAAGTTGAAGACGACAAATTAAATATTTAAAAATTCCGGGTACTTTTTTAACAGAAGGTCATTAGTCAACGAGATATATTGTTAAATAATCAGATCAGCATTTGGTACCTGTGCTCCTGAATCTAAAAGTAGTCGAGCAACCTCGACATGTCCATCCATAGACGCCTCCATAAGCGCTGTGTGCATCTCATCGGTTTTATGCTCCTGGTCTGCACCAGCTTCAAGAAGAAATCGTACCATATCCAGGTGACCCTATAAATAGAAAATCGGACCTTAAACTGTGATTTCATACTACATCACTATACAATTATTGTTTTTATAATCAGACATCCAAGGAAGTTACTATTCCACATACAGAAAATATTTCAATAAGATAATACAAGTTGTCATCATGATAAAATATTGTTATATATACACCCTGTTTCATTAATATTGCAAAAAAATTTAGGATGAGTTTCCTTGCTTAAAAATAAGAAAAAAAGTTCATGTGAACCTGTGTCCGAAAATGCTTTGTTTCGAAGATACAGGGTGTTAAAATTTTATTTATTTTTTTGGTTTTTGTAAATAACTTTTGATATAATTGGAATATTTTAATAAAAATTAGTATGTAGGGGTTTTTTGACATGAGAAATTTAATTTTGATATTAGTTTGGCGTTTTCTTGTAGGTGGCGCCACCTACATATGTTTTCACCTATTTAAAGAGTCATAACTTTTTTAATCGTACTTCTTTTTATTTCTAAGAATAAAAATGGATTTATCTATCAGTTTTTCCGCAAAACATGCATACTTGGTAGAAGTCGCTACGAGCAACCGTTCTCGAGGTATTTAGATTTGAAAAAGTCAATGCCTGTAATTTTAAAAGGTAATATTTATGTATTATAAATTTTCTTTTATCTTAGAAAAGTGTTTTAAGGTTAATTGTTATTTATTGTAAGTAATAAATTTTTTCGCCTGCCTGCACTTAAACAGAGTTTTACCGCCCGCATATGCGGGCGGTAAATGACCAGTTAGCGCCCGCTCATTTTAATTTTTTTTCATAGATGGTGCTACTGTTAGATTTCCAATAATAACGTTCACATCAGTAGTTTTCACTCACTTAACTTAATGTGCATTCCATCTAGAGAATAAGTTGACAATTAATTGCGAAAGTTTACTTAGATAGTCGTCTGCCATTCCGCTAAACTCATTTAATTATTTAAAATTGTCCATTATTAATTAGTAGTCACTTTTTAATTAATATTGTAGTACCGAAATATACCTAAGATTCTAAAATCAAATTTCTATAGCGTACACGCTCAGATAATAATTTGACAGTTTCTTTCTACATTTAGATACTCAACATTGACATGAGCCTGTCACATAAGTTTATCTGATCTGAGTTTGTCAAAGGATAACGCCTATTATCATGTACGTCAAAAAATACTCCCATTAATTACTGTCAAAAACTGTCAGTTCATAACAGTAATAATTAATTATTAAAATAAACTTCTTTTGGTTTACTATTGTAGTATGAAGAGGCAGGCGAAAAACAGTTGTAAGCACCACTGGCGGTAAAGCCGCTGCAGCCCTTCGCTGTATAGCTGCCCTCGCTCGCTTCGCTCACTCGTGCGTCTATACAGCGGCGGGCTGCAACGAATGCTTTACCGCCCTTTATACTTAATATACTATAAACGCATTTTGTCACAAAAGATTTAGCAATAGTTATTTGTCTTAAATTTTCGAAACATAATAATACAATAACGATTTTTCTGGAAAAGGCAAAAACGCAAAGGTTTTATTATTATCTTTTTTTATTTATCAATATTAATCATAAGGGCGTTTAAAAAAACGAACGTTTAACAAAAATGCTGTGAAACAGTCAGCTACTAAAATAATAATAACAATAATAACAATAACTGACATTAACAATTTTGTAAGAAAAATATTTAAGAAATGACAATCTCATTAAAAAGTCCTTTGTTTAAATTACAAGAGTTGTTCAAAATGTGAACCCCCAACTGTAATACAAGCATCTATCCTACGACGCATTGATTGGCGAACGCGTTCAAATATTCCGGGTGTGTGTCTAATTGTTTCACAGGATGCAATGATGCGGTTTCTTAATTCCTCCACAGTTTCTATTGGGGTCGTATAAACCAAATGTTTAAGGTGACCCCAAAGGAAAAAATCCAATGAATTTAGGTCCGGAGACCTCGGGGGCCAGGGTTGTGCTCCTCCTCGACCGATCCAACGATTTGGATACACAGTATTTAAATATTCCCGCGCAACTAAACTGAAATGTGGAGGAGCGCCATCGTGCATGAAATACATTTGCAATCTCAATTGTAGTGGGACATCTTCTAAAAGTATGGGTAATACATCTTCAAGAAAACGACGATAAACTTCTCCAGTAAGCCTCGGTTGTAAAAAATATGGGCCTATCAAATGGACTTCAAAAATCCCCACCCAAACGTTAAGTGAAAACTGGTGTTGATGACGGCCTTCTAAAATTGCATGTGGGTACCTGCCCATACATGATTGTTGTGGAAATTAATTATGGCTTCTCTGGAGAAATTTGCCTCATCGGTGAATAATATTCGTCCTAAAAAATGTGGATTTTCTCCAAGTTTTTGTTGCATCCATCGACAAAAATCTACTCTTAGGGGAAAATCTGTGGGTAAGAGTGCCTGTACACGCTGGATGTGATAAGGGTATAAGAGATTGTTCTTTAAAATTCTGAAAACTGTTGAAGCACTTACATTTACGTTTAAAGCACGATTCATATTTAAAGCAATCTTTCTGGTACTTGTTGTAGGAGTTTCTTCAATCTGATGAAGCACATGTTCTTCTACCTGTGGAGTTGCTGCTGTGCGGGGCCTCCCGTTTTCAGCGGTTTGTTTTTGAAAACTTCCATTTTCATGAAGACGTTGATGGAGACGAGAAAACATCGTATGATACGGGATGACACGATTAGGGTATTTTTCTTCATAAAGACGTCTAGCTGCTAATGAATTACCGTTGGCCAGGCCATAAACGAAATGCATATCGCACATTTCACTATTTGTGTAATTCATTTTGAAAAGCTTAACCAACTTAATAATTAAATACTTGACTAATCAATGTCAATATGAGATGCATTAAAATGTTTTTTTTTCAGTTGTCATTTGTTATTTGCTTTCTATTGCCATGACAAATCATAGCACACTCGATGAAAAAAGTGAACATTTACTTTTGCGCAATCAGTTACTGTGCGCTTTAAATAATTTACACAAAATAAATAAAATTTTAACACCCTGTATCTTCGAAACAAAGCATTTTCGGACACAGGTTCACATGAACTTTTTTTCTTATTTTTAAGCAAGGAAACTCATCCTAAATTTTTTTGCAATATTAATGAAACACCCTGTATATATATGGATCTTGTTTAACAACTATTCCACTTACTTTATAACAGGCAAGAGTTAAAGCTGACTCCTTAAACTCGTTCGAATGTGTATTGATGCCAGCGCCATGCATCAACAATAATTTTCCCACCTCCACATGACCATTACTGGCGGCCTCCATTAGTGACGTGTGGCCGTTTTCGTTGTGAGCCTCAACGTCTGCACCCTGCTCGAGAAGGAACTTCACGACATCTACGTGTCCATTAACACTGGCATACATCAGTGGAGTATTACCTGCAAATCAGTATGAAAAAAAAAACTGAATGTCAAACATGAGATCATAAAATAATTCAGCCATTTCAAACAGTTCTTCTTTAACTTTTAATAAGTGTAATGAATAAACATTACAAAGTACTGTAAAACTAGAATTGAATATTACAGAAATAGTCCATTATAACGAGGAGTTTATATTATAAGGATAAACAGTAGTAGACACCTTTTATGTATCCTTTAGAACATAAAGAAAAGAATCATGAGCGTATGAAGCTGGGAGGTGTGTTAGGAAATAATGCCTTTTAGTAATAAACGTACCTGTAGCTGACGTGGCATGTATATCGGCCTTATGAGCAACCAATAGTTTGACAATATCTAAATGGCCAGCTGAAGCAGCCTCCATAAGCGGTGTACATTCCCCTTTGATACCTCTGTCCTCTACATTGGCATGCATCGCTAGTAAAACCTGAAAATATATTCATAGGAACAACTGACAGTATCTGTTAATTAAAACACGTTTCATACCTGCGCTAGCTCGAAATATCCAGCACTACACGCTAAACTAAGAAGACTTTCACCTTCTTCGCTGGTCTCGTGGACAGACCGGCCTTCTGTCAGCAGTTTTCTAACTGTTCCCACATCGCCGTCTGTACAAGCCTCCACCTGCAAAGAAATTGCAAACATTAAGAATTAATTTTTTAATATTTCGTGTCCTGTAGATTTTACTCGTGGGTAAAAGGACGAAATAAAGTTACAACACTTTTTATTAAAGCGTGCCTCAAAGCATTTTCATCTATAATTCAGCAACAATAGGCAACACTGCCAGCTGGCATATACCCACTATACAACCACCTATTGCTTCGTCTAAACATAGTTGCCAGCGTTTAATTGTACTAAGCATAGCATATGAATCTTGCCATTAAAAAAACACTATAAAAAGCACGCTTCATATAGATGCAGCAGAGTTAATGTAAAATAAGGTTATATGGCAACGCTTGGCGAGTGTTTTGTACCTATATGTCGATTATTATTTTGATTATATCTATCTCTATCACACAGTCGCAAATTTCTAGTACTGTCACAGTTGTGCTCTGTGCTATACCTGTGCTAATATTACTTTTATTTACTTTTCGGGAAGCTTAAAGTTTTGATTTTTGATATTTTGAATACAAATTAGTCTTTCTATTTAGTTACCTACATATTTAATTTAAGTTTTAAAATCTAAAAAACTAGTGAACAAATTAAAAAAAATCCCGATGGCAGCCAGTCGGAAACGTAGATTTTTGATTTATGTATTTTTTATTTATACTTAGTCTACCACTGACACCCACTACTTATTAATAAACAAATAACGGAATATTCTGACATTCGCCAAATATAACCAAAGTGTCATATTGACAGTTATTTTAACTGAAATACCCATTATACTCTAATACATACGTAAGTACGGTCTTATTGTTATTTCACAGGTGTTTATTTGTCAAAATAGGTATAGCGGGTGATGATATATTTTTTTTATTTTTTGTTACTTTATATTGACTTACATTTACTTAAATATGCCAGCGATGAAAAAACTCTCCAAATAAATATTGTAGAGATTTAAGTGCTCTATCATTTGATATGTAACATCGGTATTTTCTATTAACAACGAAAAAAATATGATTTTTTTAAAACTTTGACAGGCCGCCATTCTGAAATTAGCTCTCCGATTTCAATCGCCAACGAACTCACGCGATTCCATGACCTTGCCGATTTTTTAACCAAATTTTGTTTCGATTGGTCAAAAAATGCGGCCTAGAACGTGACGCAAAGTTTCTATATCCCATATATATATATATATACAAAGAAAAATGAAATAAACTAACTTGTACGAATCAAAAAAATCTCGTGACACAAGCTGGATTTGAACCAACATCTCCCAATTGCCGGTCAGGTGTTTTAACCAATTAAACTATCGTGGCACATGAATGAAACTTCTTTAATTCGTACATGCCTTGCTTCCTATGTATATATATGTATATGTATATCGGTGATATACTATACTCTGTCAACTTAGTTGAATATCTTTGTTTGTTTATTTATATATATATATATATATATATATATATATATATATATAGATATATAAACTTTTGAACTGAGGTCATTTTTAGGATCCAGGGGTCATAAAATGAAGTACTGCATAAAAATTTTTCAAAATTTCGGTTGTGTCGATCTCCTGAATAGTTAGATTTTTTTTAAAAATAATAGTTTTTTTAATAATATAATATATTATATAATATTCTTGAAATAAAAGTCGGCCTCCACACAATAAATTTAATAAAAATCCTCAATAAATGTCACCATACATGTTTCACAGCTCCGGGCTGCATCATCAGTGGTTATAATAGAAAATTGACGAAAAGCTATGTTATTTAACTAAATTAGTACATATTATTTTTGGGAATTTTATTTATCAACTCTAGAAATAAGAATGTATATATTATTTTCAATTGCACCAAAAAAGATTTGAACTTTAAACTTACCATTGTGTGAAAAATAAAAATTTTTTATTGTTAAATTAATTGTTGTTAAATATTAAGATTTAAAAAGGTCACATTATTACTAATGTAAGCCTTGTAACATTTTTCTTTTTATATATCATCGAAATTCTTAAAAATTCTTTCTCTACGAAAACACTAGATTGCAGTTTCACACAACAATGGCGTTTTAAATTTTCTCAAAAAAATAGATTTTTGTATATGTAGGATAGATGCAATTGTAATGTTGTTTTAGAATTCTAATAAATATATTAACAATAATATTGTGGTGACATCTATTTCCTAGAGCCAATATCACTTCCGTACATGTGATCTACAATGTTAGATTTCTTTTTTATCTCAACTCTATACTATACAGATCCCTATGTTAAGTGTATACAGATTTCTTTGATTATTAATATGGGATGGTATTTTTCTTATGGTTATGTTTATGTTGTTTATATAATCTATGAGCTACACATTAATACACAATAATATCAGTTAGTGTGACAATCTATTTATGTTTTAATTTACATATACTTTTTTTTATAATATATTATAATATCTCATACTTTAATATGGAAGAAGCAAGTGGAAGTACTACACATCAGCAGCGTAAATGACATTTCCGCTGGCATCAGGTAAGCGAAGTTATTATGAAAAATGATATTTATTTTTTAATTTTAACTAAAGTTAAGTTTTTTTAATCAACACTCCTTTTAAGAACAGAAAAATCTTGTTAAAAATATACACACACCTGTTTAAATAAATGTTTGATAAATATAAATAAAGGAAAATGCATAAAAGCAGAGGTTTTAATAATATCTGGTATGAGATGTATTCTGATTTGCTAACAGGTAGCATAAAAGTAATTTGATTGACAGTTTCATAAAATGTCTTTTATTTAGTATTATTATGAAGTAGGTAAATATATTCTAGATACTAATTGCACTTTTTAAAGAAAACAACACATAAACATAACCTATATTTTATGCAGTTGATGAAGTAGGGATATCCCTATTAATTTTAGCTACCTATTAAGTATATGACTTTATTTTATGTTATGCTTCACCACATTAAACTGCCACAACCCGCCACTGGTATAATGTAAATTCTTAGCTGGTCAGTTCTAATGTTTAAAATATTTAAAATATGAATAAAATAAATATGGTCTTAAATAGTGTTAGGTCTAGCATAAAAAATTGTATAAAACACACGTGAGACAATACAGAATAAATACGAGGCGCACAAATATACAATACACAGGGAAAGTCACAATTCAAAACGACGACCGCAATTTGTACTTATTTAATAAATGGGCATCATTTTAGTTTTGACTCTGTCAAGGTTTTGGATAGAGAGTCCAACTATAAAAGGCGTAATGTCAGTGAAATGCTTCAGATCAAATTACATGACACCGTTAACTTGAGATCTGACACTGAATTGTGATTGTCCCTGTGTATTGTATATGTGTGCGCCTCGTATTTATTCTGTATTGTCGTTCACGTTTGTTTTATACAATTTTTTATGATATACCTAATCGTTTTTATTTACTAATAATATGCTCTCTATTTTATATACAAACGAATTTTTAACACTATTTAAGACCATATTTATTTTATTCATATTTTAAACGTTAGAACTGACCACCTAAGAATTTACATTATACATCTGTATCTTTTATCTCGAGAATGTTAACACCATTTATTATGTATTTATACACAACACTTTAAAAAGAAAAGAACGGTACTATACATTTACGTATTTAGTAGTCGAAAAAGAGGAAATTAAACCTCGAAACGTTGCTGACTTTTACATAAATTGTTGTAACTTTATTTCGTCTTTTTACCCACGAGCTCCACAGTAAAATTAAGAATTAAATGATAAATCAACTATTATAGTAAAACGTATTTATTAGGTAAAACATACCAGTGACATTTTCTCAGGTTGTTGTTGAGACACTGAACCGCCGTTCTGAGCTGACCGACCGTTTGTATTATCACTGCGCATGCGTGTGAGTGCTGCCGCCGCCTCGTCTAAAGCACAAGAAACACTAGTGGTTAGCCTACGCAGAACTTCGGGATCACCGAGGTGTTTACCATCTTTTGCAGTTAGCTGGCCAATACCTAAAATAATTTAGATTTAAAAAATAATAAAAGTGAAAAACCTGACATTTTATTAATAATAATCTAGTTTTAACTAACTTTTTATTTTCAATGCTATTATTAACGGGATATTTTCTACAAGAAGTGTTGAAACACATGACAGGTTGAATATCTGTCATTTCAATAAATAAAATCACCAGTTCTAATTTGGATAAGTTAATCAAAAGGTTTAGTTTTTTGAATTTCTAAAATAAATAAAGCCATAGATATACACACCTGCTGCTTGAAGAAGTGCCTCAAGTCTTGCCTGTGTTTCAGGATCCACTGTTCTATCTTCATCAGGATTAAGTAGGAATTTGGCAGCTTCTACTTGAGCATCGTCATCAAATTCCTGATGATCAATCATAGACGACGCCACCTGATTAAGTGGAAATTGACATATATCTACGGTGTTTTTATTGTCTAAAAATTCTACCAAAACTTATCTAATATCCCTGGTAAATGTTTCGATCTTCGATCTAAATATAACTAAGTAATGACGACTTTATTAATATCATCACTTAAATAGACTGACCTATAACGATTTTGTACAGGGTGTGTCCCAAAAAAGATCCATTAGACTTTTATCGAAAAATAATTGTAAATTAAGTCTAAAAATGAGTTAAATGCATTTAACATAATTAATAATTACTTAATTACGTTCTCCTCAGGTATAAAAATCAGAATTCAAAATATAAAGTGTATTTAACGTCAAATAATAAATTGAACCGTCAAGGTCATTGATAGGGAGGCGGTTCTACGCACGACCATTGAAATTTCCATGTACAAAAAATGATCACCGCTATTTTGAAGTATTACTCCAACCCCAACCGTTGCTATTGTCCTTCAAACATATGAAAAAACACTGAAACAATAACCCCATCTATTGCAATATTGAATAAACTTCTGTTATCTTTTGCATTTCCTAAAGATAAATACAGATGGCAGGTAAGTAGTTCTCCAAAACAGAGGCAACAATTCGAGCTGAAAAAAATTCTAATCCTTTCAAAGTGAAATAAGCGTTATGTGCAAAACTTCTATTTAGATATATCTAAAATTGAAAATGAAATACAAAAACGTGTAGTAAACAAAGTAAGCCAGTATCAAAAACCAGATATCAATGAACTCTTCGCTCGTAAATTTCTTCCCACAGTTTTTTCATTTTTAAGAACAAATAATAACCGCTCAAGGTCAGGCCTGGACTATAGTGTATGTGATTTATAATATCGAACCTTACTTTCTGCAGTGCAGCCAGAGCAACATGACTCTTGTGTTAATAATCTTTAGGCGCCCTTAAAATAGCTCCCCCTTTTAACCACGGCCCTCTACTGCTGGCGAGATATATCTTTATACAGAAAAAATTATTTGTAATTAGTTTTATGTCCTAATGGAGCCAAAGTTGGTGTTTAAATTGAACAATCCCTGTATGTATAACATTTTTTTGAACTTCCTTCCTCAAAATATAAACAACTACCAATATCAAAATACCAACACAATAGAACTGTAGGTGTATGTACTTTAAGTTGCATCATATATTGATATGATATAGAAAAAAAAATGTATTTATATTAAGGTCAATGTACCAAATTACTCTGTTTACTGTTCTATATTAATCATTTTTATTTTACAATGTAAGTCGGTACGTACTGACGTCTGTTTTGATAGCAAATTTTTAAATATTTTACTTTCCCTGACATAAAGACAGATATAACCATTTTGAGGGGTTGGGAGCTCAAAAAAAACACGCTACAGTAATTAAATCAATTTTTATTTTGCTTAAGTAGCTTTTCACCATTTTGAGACGCCACTGACGCCCCTCACAGATTTAATAATTAGCGGTATAATACACATTATTCAAAAATATGACGTCACATTCATATAATATAGGAAATACTAATAAAAGCTAAATTATTTCAAAGCTGTAGTAACACTAACAATCACTATTGCCATGCGACAATTAAAGAGGCTTTGAATGTACGACTATTAGATCTCTGCTTGACGTATAAATCTGTATTGATAATTTTGAGCCATTCTGCATTAATAACTTTGAAAAACCATTTTAATTAGGTACTAAATTATGTCCAATTTGCTGGACTTCTCATTGTGTTAATAGTGTCAAATTAAAAATAGAACTATCAAATAAGCAATTTCTTTTCAATTATTATTAGATGAACAAGACTACCCAAAATATCTGCAAGAAAACTTTTTAATAAAATAGTATAGCCATAGCAGGGATACCAGATCAGAGAGAAATATTCAAGTTTGGGTCTGACGTACGCGAAGTACAGTTTTTTTAGCGTATTAATATTGCGAAAAGATCTGCCATTTCTAACGATGTAACCATATGCCTTGGATGCATTAGCTCTCATAGTCATTATGTGTTCACTGAAGGTAAAGCGCGAATCGAACACAACACCAAGATCGCTGGTAGGTTCCACACGTGACAATGCAGCGTCATGAATCGCGTATTCAAAATCAATAGGGAACGTTCTCCTAGTATAGACACAACTTTACACTTTACCGGGTTCAGCATAAGATTATTAGCATCACACCAATCCCCGACCAAGTTCAGACTGTTTTGCAAAACATGACAGTCGTCAACAGAGTCCACACATCTTTCCGATTTTAAATTCTTTCCCAGGTCGTTAATAAAAAGATTGAACAGTAGTGGTCCCAGATTCGAACCTTGAGGTACTCCTGATGTTGCATGGTAGCTTCTTGATTTATAACCTAACCAAAACCGTATGATCGATCCTATCGAACGCTTTACTGAAGTCGGTATATATGACGTCAACCTGACCTCGAGAGTCCAACGCTTCGGAGACATACTGCGTGAAAACGGCCAGGTTTGTAACGGTCGATCTTCCGGTTACGAATCCGTGCTGGTAAGAGACCATCTGTGCTCCAACACCTGTATAAATTCGATTATATAAAACCACCTCCAACACCTTTGAGAAATTGGAAAGAATGGAGATCGGCCTGTAGTTCTCTATCTGCGATCTATTGCCACACTTGAATACAGGACAAACCTTAGCAGTCTTCCAAACCGAGGGGAAGTGATTGGTTTTAACTATTAAATTAAAAATTATAGACAGAGGACCACTAAGGACTCCAATTGTGTCCTTCACATAATGCAAAGGTGTGTACAAATTCAGCAGGTTTTGTCAAGAGCCCTGGGGTTTAAAACATCTTCGGAAGGAAGAGAATCCATTAAAAATAAACCACAGAGAAAAAGACCTTTAACTTCACTGACTTTCAAAATTTAACCATTTTTGTTGAGAATAATCTGTTCGAAAATGTTTGCAACTTTTCCCAAATACTAAACGACATCAGAAAGAAAATTGCCTGGTGATGAGAATAATCTGCTCGAAAATCATCATCTATCACGAGGATGTACTTTGACAAACCTCAAGTCTCAAGAAATGAGTAAGAAAGTCAAGTAAAAACATCTCTTTTGCTCCTTTATTACTCAGACTTGTTTTCATCTTCACTATACTGAAAATTGACCTTAACACCTGACCATGAAAATTAGAAGAATTGCCTTCAGCGCACGTTGTGTCCAAATTTTTGCCCAAATTTTTGATCAACGGAAAGCTATTTCAGTATTCCTAAAAGAAAACCGTCACTAGCGCAAGCTGTGTGGCTCATCATAACTTGACAGACCTCGTATATCTTTTACAATTACAACGTAGTTAGCATTATAGAAACTATTATTAATAACTACTTAAGTGTCCTATTTTTTTTGACATTAAGTATATACTAAACCTGTAGTTAAATGCCGTACGTAGTTAAGTCGATACTTGCAAAAATTATCCATTTCACACTGAATAAGTACTTATCTAAAAATCGTTCACTTGTTAAACAATAGTGAAAGTCGTCTAAAAATCTAAAAATTATAATAAACACTTTAATAACAGTACGTATACGAGGCAGATATAAAAAAATTCAAATAAAATAACAATGTACCAGGAAGTTTTGACAAAATGAATGACAGTTATATTTTAATTACTTATCATTGATATTTAGATCGTGTTTAACACAACAAAGGTACAAAAGAACATAACTGATGTAGCTTGATTGAGCATTTTTGCACGAATACAAGAACTCCATCCTCCCAAGCCCTTAAAGAAAGGGTTAATTCGATCACTATATTAGCACCTATATTTTTACACTGTATATTACTACTGACCGTAGGTGATGCGCGGTACACCTGTACAATTACAGGTACAATGCAGGTGTACCTCTATCCTCTTAAAAACTATCTATAAAAAATCAAAATCCTATTAGATACCCGAAGACCTAAACGCACAGAATATCACTTGAACATTCCTATTCAGAAATAGGCACAGAATAACAGCAATCCCATAACTATTTTGTTTTATTTTTTATGGAACCTTATCAAAGATTAATTTCCGTTTCGATATAGTATAGAAATATACATACTTTCATTAGTAAATAATGTGATGTGTACATATTTATATGACTCTGCCTCGTATCTACCTATATTTAGATACCTACAACATAAAAACTGTATAGATATGAATGTATTCTTTAACTTTCATGCAGAGTTATTTGGCACACCTTGTATATGAGGCCACGGCTGTTATTTTATGACAAACACAATTTACACGTATTATACCTGTAACTATACAACTAGGATAAAAATTGTAGTAGGTTAGTCTCTAGGACTAATAATAAAGAAACAAGTTGCTATAATAGTTATTACTTGACCTCGTGTTATAGAATAAAAACACGTGAAAAATCATAGCTAGGTACCACGAGTATACCAGTGATCTCGATAAACAAAATAAAAAATCCCATTGACAGTCTGTATTTTACTTATTTTGAATAATGAATTTATCGGCGTAGAATTTAATTTTATTTCCATGTAGGTACTTTACTTGAACTTTTGACTTCGTAATTTTTTATTTCAATTTTACTTGTAAATCAACTATTAAGTATTTATACCAATCTAATATGTCGGTAAATTGTTAAATATTATTATTATTTAGACAAAAGAAGTTCTATTTCTAAGAACATAAAAAAATGACGTGTACACACACTAAGATTGGTATTTTGTATTAGTATCTTGACACATTTCCGATTCTTCAGCAATTCCACCTTATATAATTATTAAATGTATAAAATATTTATTATATTTACTTACGAAAATTTATAGTAAATGAAAAATCAGTAAAAGGGCGATGGAAAAACGTGTAGTAAGTTAGTTTAGTAGCTAGAATAACACACAAGATGTCTCTCGAACAGGACACCCAAGTTCATTGATACCTGGTTATATGCTGCGCTGCGGGCCATTTTTCGATTAGACACGGACACGAATGAATAATATAGAAAAATATAATTATATTTCGAAATATGATAAATACCTCTGACCCGGAATCGTCTTCACTTTCCGATGACTCCGACATAAAAGTACGATGTTCTGAATAAGTTTCTGTTTCCGATTTAGCTGGACTGTTGGAATTCGTAGATTGGGGAGTAGACGAACAGTTCCCTATATCGCGGTGAACGTTCACTTTATCTAATTTAGCATCCTCGGACGCGCTATTTTGTGAAACATTCTGCATAATTGCATTTCATTCGGACAAATTAAACGAAAAATTTGTTTAAAAATCACTTTTTACGTTCACTAAAAAATCAAGTACACTTCGACTCACATTAAATTCATCTCGTTCGCCATTTTAAAAGTATGGCCGCGCTCGCGGCGAAAGAGCACGATGTTGATGATTCGGAAAGATGTAACACTGGCGACATCTTTTTGTGAAATGCTTAATTTATTATTACAAGAAACATTACGCATTTGCGTATCTACAATGTGAATCTCTAGATGACGAAAACATTGCTTGGATCAGCTAAATTTTAGAATAGATAATAATAATTGTCATTAATCATTTCTGCTTTTTTATTATTTCTACGAGTTAATCGGGGATCAACAACAGCTAGTGTTCCGATTATATACTTTTTTAAAGATTTGTTCCAAATTATTCTGCGGACCACTGGTTTGGTTGTCAGTGAATAAAGTTCCAAATGTAATGAGTGGCAGGTGATCATGTCACATCATCCCAGCTGATCTGAGTTTTAGAAGGTTAACGCCTTCAATTCAGTGTATTTGGTTTATAAAGGCAATGGTTTAATCATTTATTTGCAAGTTTTACAAATAATCACAGGATTTTATTGTTCTAAGTGTTGAGATGCAATTTAAGCAAATATATCACTTCAAAAACTGAAGAGTAAGTACGTTGGACTACGAAAATCAGTTTTTGAAGCAAAATGAATATATGTAGTTGTAGTAAAAATATTTGCGAAACTAATGCCTATGCATTAGTTTGTTAATTACGTAAAATCAAATAAATATGTCGCTTTGATCACAATTTGAAAAAAACGAAAAATTGGTTTAGATTAAATAAATCTTGGATTAAAGAAACATTAAACAGTTATATGTTGTTTTTATTTAACAAAATTACAAATTAATTACAGAACCCTTGGATTATAGATAGAAAACAGATGCATTTATTTTGGTAAGATAACACACCAAACAACAAGAAACATTCTAATTGCAGTTGTGGGATGCTTCCACAACTATACGCAGACGTAGGCTACAAATTGGAACGAGGTTAGTACACATAGTTACTCCGTCAACCCGACGCACAAAATTTCTATATTTTTCGCGTTTAAGGCTAACTGCTCTAAAGTCTGAGGGGTGTAAATCCGTAGATATTTGTAAAATTTTTGATGCAGCTGTTTTAAATCCATAACCTAAGACAACACCGGTGCAATATTAATTTCTAACGAAGAACATGGATTTGTTAGATCGAATTTCGCTAAAACATTAGGATGCAATACACCAATTTTTCCAACAGATTTTCCGAAACATATTATCTCAGCACATCTGCCGGGAAAATATGCGGGATCTGAAAATAAGAAGAAAATAATATTGTTATAATTATTTAGAAGGTAGTTTTGAAAATATACCATCAGTCGCTTGCAGATAGTATCCACTCTGGTCCTTTGGTGGTACCCATGATACTTCTATTAACATCATTATGCGATCTAGCAGACCATGCACTACTTCAAAACCAGCGTTTTTGTTGCAATTTACAGCACAAATTCTCCTTTCATTACGAGCTCCAACCTCTAGAATAAAAATACACGTACGTTGCTTGTAACCTGGTGTTAGACAATTATTTGAGAAAGTTTACAATGATTTGCAATAAATAATTCCCCAGTGATGTGGGTCTACTTCTTTCGTCAGATCTGGGTTTCTGTGAGTATGTAACAAACTTAACAAAAAAAGTTTACTCGTCCTTAAGACTTCTATATTTAAATCGTAATATTTTAACCTTCTCTTGAAAGAAGAAACTTTGTGAGATGCTTGATTTGTCACATTTCACATATTGTGCCTTTTGTATGGATCGTGTTAGTATAAAATGGATAAGAATCGGATACAAATGGTGCAAAATAGTTGTTGTCGCCTTATATATGGTTTAAGGAAAAGACTCCAAGGCTTTTGATCGCGTCAACCACGGGCCTTTCGTTCAAATATTGAGGATGCAGGGGTGGCAGAATACCTGATTTTCTGGTTGAGGAGCTACCTGTCAGGTAGGACTCAGGTTGTTGGACTTATTGAGTTTCATTCTCGGCTAATGGCGTGCTTCCCTGTAGCGCTATTCTGTACACGTTTCCGAGAGCCGTCGGTATCGGTAATTCTCACTTACCGACAGCCATCGGCAAGTCGCTTCGTGCGGCATTCTGTATGCTCTAATACCGACCGATATCGGTAATTTGAGTCGACAAAGATCGGTATCTCACCGTGCCCTCGTTCACCTCACGGTGGACGTTACCGATATTTGTTGAGCGATTATTGGATCATTATTGATGTTTTGGTTGGAATTGCGGATTATTATTTAAGTATATTTGGACTATATAGAGTGATTTTACAGTATAGTGTCTAGATAAGAATTATTAGATACCTATGTAGTTAAGTTTCGGTTTCGGATATTATAATATTTTTTTGATTCTTCTTAAAATGCCATTACATGTTAGGTATTTTAATTGACAGTGCTTTATTGCCTTATTGTTTAAAACACATTCTAATTTACAAACCAATGCATTTTGCACCATTTTCTTGCAGACATCTTACATTCAAACTTAAAACATCGCACAAATTACAAATGACGCACAACAAAATATTTGTTATTTGTTTACAAATATCTCACCGTTCATTGGCTGAACGTACCGATTCGATTGATGTCACTTGCAAGCCGACACTTGACGGTTGCATTTCCGACTGTCGGTAACCGTGGCATACAGAATAGCGTCGTTTTGGTTAAATCGGTCGCGCAACCGTTGGATGTCGGTAACATACCGATACCGATGATTGTCGATACAGTGTACAGAATAGCGCTACTGGGATCCCACTTGGACCCACTATTGTTCAACTTATTTATTAACGACATAGGTTAGGGACCTGGGAGTTTAATTAAAAATCAGTTCAGTGACCAATGCAAGTATTGTCAATCTTCATAATAAATTCTAAAGACTTACAAGAATATTTCAGATTCTTTAACACACACACCTGCTTCTGGATCCCGAATAATAACATCAGAAATCTCAAATATTTTCAAGGGTAATGGCATTTTTTTATTTGCAGCAATCGTTTTCAAAATTCCAGGCAATAGCGTCGTCCTACAGACTTGAAACTCCAAAGTCTTCGGATTCGAAATATGAACAGCTGGCACACTTTCAATGCTGTCGATCCCCAACTTCGTTGAAATATCATCACGAGAGCACTAAAAATACGCAATGTTTTAAATATACTATAAGTATCGTTTGTACGCATACCAGAGTAAATGTCAACGCCTCTGTAAACCCAGCTTCAGCAATTGGATATCTCAATAAATCACACAATTTATTTAAATCATATTGCTCGGCAATTGAATTTGTAGTGGGTATGGTTCTTGGAATATTGTTATAACCATAAGCAATAGCAACATCTTCGTAAATATCGCAAGCATGAATCACGTCATGCCTTGTAGGGGGTACTACCACCTGCAATTGTCCACTGCCAGATGCCGTGTCAGACTGAAGGCACATCCGCGTTAAGAGGTTGGCTATTTTGTCTGCAGGTTCACTAGAAAACATTAATTAACTAACTAGTGCCTATTTAAATGACTATGATAATCAACTTAATGTATCTTATACCTTATTCCACAGCGTTTACAAGCTTTCTTTACTGAAACAGTCTCTTTGCGGTACTTCAAGTCCGGACAAAATGTGCTTTTGCCATCAGGATAGATTATTTTCACAGATTCAGCGTTGTAGGGTTCCGAGCAGTATTTGCTAAACATACATACCATGATGTCTAACACAATTTTAGCCTAGATAGAGTAAAATCAAACCAGTTTTATGACAATAATTCTTACAAAAATAAGCTGATGACAGGGTCATCTACTAAACAAAGGCATTAAAAATGAAACGTGTTTCCCTAAGAAGAGCTTGTGAAATTTAGGCAGGATAATGCTATTATGAAGGGCTATCTGCGTGCCAAACGACATGCGGGGAATTCGTCATTAACGATAGCTTCTTAGGGCTTGAATGATAGCGTCCTATACTAAAGAAAAGCATTAAAATTGAAACCTGTTCTATGCCTGATGGGGTTGTGAAATTTAGGCAGGGCGATGATATTATGTAGAGCTATCTGCATGCCAAACGATTGCATTGCATTGTCGTCAGCTCTTGTGACAGCAACTGGCTTTGGCTCTCTCTCTGCCAGTCGTCAAATTATTTTGATTGAACATTTTTTTTACTCCTACTTACCTTTGCTAAGTCAGTGGCAGTGCATTCAATAAATACATTTTTGGTGTTTAACGTTATTTTCGAATGATTTCCATTGATAATCGGTGGTAAAGACAATACAACTCCATTAGCATCCGTGATAACCGGATATACCTCACTCTCCTTGATTATTGGCAAATACTGTTTTAGTTGCGCATGCGTCTGGAACAATCAAACTATCGAATTACATCAGGTAGTTGCTTTCATTCTTTCTAAATATAGTTTTTTTTTATAATACTTTATAAATATATGTATATTTATATAGGGCGCACGAATTGATTGCTTACAAACAGCAGCAGATTATCTAAATTCAAGGAAGTCCCTTCATAAAAATCACCTTAACATTGCTTACCGAATATAATTCCATAAGTTGTTCACCGTCGTATTCTTTATCTTGATTCAGAGGTACAAATTTAATATCTTTGGGCTTTCTCGCATCATAAGTAAAAGGACCTTTGATCGTATCTAAGTCATGGGTACCAATAGCTACTAAAGATCGTTTCCTGCATATATTTTGATGTAATTTATCTTGTAAATCAATAAAGCTATTATATGAGTCTTGAGTGAACTTAATATTACGCAAAATAGCTGCAACTGCAAATGGTCTTATAAGAGCAGTGTCTTTTTTAATTTCTAGTACTACTGGTTCTTCAATTTTCAGAGTTTTGAATATTGGTAGAGTCATTCTGTAAAATTAAACAATTAGTTAGTAAGAAAACTAATGCGTACAATATTACTTTTGTTGAAAGACCAAAAGACCCATAACTAAACCTTCTAAACATAGTAAATCGTATCTGTTAGCAGGTACTTCAATACGGTATATTATTTCTTCAGAGGCACTTGCCGTTAATTGTGAATCTTCACCCTGTTCTTTGGTTATCATTTGCTTCTCTGTTGTCTGGAATTGGGCCATGTAATTTTAAATCAAAAATTAAAACATATTTACCGCATATATTACTTACAACTTCATCTAATTCTAGACCAAACTCAAAACATAATTTTCGAAATTCTTCATCACCTAAAAAATATGTACTTTTACTGATAAGCATTTAAGGCATGCTGAGATACCTACTGTAGGTTTTGCCTAAGGATTGAAACAGTAAATCCCTTTTAACTCCAATAGTGGGCATATTGAAATATTATTTAATAATAAGAATTTATTACTTTCCAACACAAAACTAATAAGTACCTATAAGTATTTTGAATTCGTTAGTGAGCCCGTTCTTAACCTAAACCTCTAAAAATAAAGATATGACAAGACAAACTACTTTTTTATGCCAAATATCAGATATTTTCAATCACCTCACTTTATTACAGGATCCGTACAACTTGGGTCAGGTGCATTTTCTTTCCATTTAACTTTTTGTTGTAAAAGCAGTGAAAATTATTATCATTAGCATAAAGCACTATGATGTTGTTTTGCTAGAGAGGGAAAGAAATTACGGAATATGAATTAAACAAATGCCATACTTTATTCTGATTGATTAGAATTAATTCGTAGTCCTTAATTTTTCTTGTTTCTCATTTTCATTTAACTGTCAATGAAATTTGTAAAAAAACGTGTGTTTAAGATAGGTGAGGGAATATTGCTGATATTTGGTGTTGAAGTCATATATAGGTATAGAAAACTATATCGCTCATGTGAGAGGTAAAAAACAATTTTGAACTTATTGTTCCTAGCCTAAGCTAATCATTAAATACCACAACATGTATTCTTTTTATCTGTATATTTAAATAATTAAGTTACAAATTAACTATAAATTTTTGTATTTATTACATATTATTTTATTATGGAGTGTTTATTGGCATCATCACAATCTGTTGATCTGCTTGCAATAGACTGTTGTCAATTGTCATTTTTGTCAACCTGATATAACGAAAAGCAACAATACAAAAATATGCCTCGTGGTCCTTGGTCCTATTACACATGTTCACTCAACAGATAACAGATGTCACTAGCAATAACTAGTGAATTATAGATCATTATTTGAAATGAACCGATTTCCTTCAGAGTGTTTTCCACTATATTTATATTTACATTTTCCATAAATACCTACAACAAAAAGTATGTTTCATAATAAAACATAATATGGCTCACAAAAAATAAATTATTTTATTAAAATTAACCTTTATGGTCATTAGGTCCTCTGATTGACCGTGGTAATGGCGTAAACAGATTATTGGAGGCTAGGTCTGTAATATCTTCATTATTTATTGATTTCGGTCGAACAATGTTCATAAATTTACCCCGCATCGCTGCTTCAATTTTCTCATTTTCATTGACTTTAGATGAGTCCAAAAACTTCAAATCCGGTAAATGATACAATACGTAGTACCTAAGAGTTAAAAGATCACAGATCAGAAATTAAAAGGTACTGTAAGGATACATCGTTTAAATGTGTCTCAAATATTATAGAAACCAAAATGCCTAGTTGTGTTAAGTCTCTCTAGTAAATTTCATTGAGAAATATTACCGTAATTATTATCGTCTATATTTTGACGTGTTTCGTGCTTACCTACTTCGGTAAGTCTTAAGCACAGCTTTACTATTATAATTACTAGGTATAACTTGTTTTTGGTTAGTATAAGCTGTAGTCTGAACACTGCATTCCTAAATATTAGTTGATAAACCTGCGTAATCTTAAGATTAATTACCAAATGTTATAAAAATTGGAAAAAAGATATATTAGTGCAAACCGGGTAAACAAATGCGTAGTTACCGATATCTTTGATAATCTTCTTCATCATTTTCTTGATCTGTTAACTGATTGGGACAAGCAGTATTACCTAATAAACTCATATAACTAATCTTAGGAAACTTCTTAGCTACTTGCGTTAACAGTTTCTCCAAATCACAGATCTACAAACCAAAATATATGTATATAACGTTGTATATCTGGTTGCAGAACTATATGAATAAGAAGGCCATCAAAATGAAATAATGACCTTGTTTTTGTTGATGGAAAACGTGTGTAAATGCGGTAAGTACGGTAATATAATTGAGTCATTTAAACAATTGTTATCAACAACTAATTCACGTAGATTTGGAAAATATTCCAATCCTCGAAGAGTGATTAGCTCATTATAACTCAGATCTAAACTTTCTACTTGTGGACCGTACAGTTTCCCAAGAACTTCTGGAATCTTTTCACATTGTTGTCCACTATAAAACAACTGAAAATATAGTCATAGTAGATTTTAAATTATAATTGAAATTATGTTGTTTACCTTATTATCAATAAATGTAACGGAACTATGTAGCATGTCACGCGGTGTATGTTACTAAATCATAAAGTAAGTTCTATTGAATATGTTAAGATATAAATTACAGTGTTGACATTTTAGAAGATAAAACCGTATAAATGCAGACAGTATAGATTTAGTGTTGTATACAAGGATATTTACTAAAGATAGATTTATTTAATTATAATAAAGTAATAACATAAACAATTTGATAATATATATTGTTGTATATTATATAGGTATGCCTATTTAACATTTAGGTAGGTATATTATTATTATTTTTATTTATAATTGTCAAGCTTCATTAAGAGTTTTCTTCCCTACACTTCTTTACATTGGAGATTTTTTAATATATACGAGGTGTGTCCATAAAATAACGAGGCTATTGCTGTATAAACATTTTTTTGCGACTTCCTTTGTGGCACACAATTTTTGCAATGTTTAAAATAATTGTATGCAAAATTGGTTTTACGCATTCTTTGTAAATCTATTGAACAGCAGCAATGCAAATTTAAATTCATAATACCACATCAAACATATATGCTCAAATATGATTACTTTTAAAATCGTTGGTTAATGTGTCTTTAGAATTAATTATGCTCAGTCTATTTTTGGCGAATAGAGAATAATATGCTTATGTTGAATCGTAGTACGCCATGATTCATTGCATAATTTCTAATTAAGCTTGTAATCATCAATTATTATAACCATGGACTAATTGGGACTAGGCTATAAATTGCTGAGAAAGAAATAATAGATTAAAACATTTTCTAATGTAATTATTATTTTGAATATGTGACCTTTTTAACTCTATTAGGGAAATTATAATTAAATTGTATACGATCGATGTCTGTCGTGATGTTGAACAATAATGCTGGGTGCTTAATAGGTACAAAATATTATTTCGTGACATTCAGAATTACTACTGTACCACTACTAACTAAATACGAAATATTAATAATATTGGTTTTTATACCGGGCATGCACAAAGTGTTGTTATGAGTCTTTGTCTATAACGTACGTATATTCAAGCATCTTCGAGTTTTGAGATTTTAGTTCTCGTTATGCTATTTAACAAAATCAAACTGTCATTTAAAACTTGATATTTACGGATTATAGGTCGCTTATTAATAATGTTCTTTCTCAGCTTCACATCGTTTTCGTTTCAGCTTTACGTTGTTTCCTTTCGACTCCTTTCTCAGCTTTGCGTCGATTTCTTTTTGGTGTATCTGTATCTTCCATCGCATTATATTAACAATGTATTTCCTAATTTACATTAAATTAATGTTTACATAGTAGTATGAATTATTATGAAAACAAAACTAAAGAGGTTAAAATAGTACTGCCAACTGCCACTGCCCAACCAAAACAATCTTCTTCAATTGTCGGCTATCTTAAAATTGCTATGTTGACAAATTTACCCGATAGTTAACTACGTGCCACCTACTTACGATTCGGTGCAATCAATTCCGTAATACGTAATTTAGGCGACTCTTAACTATTCTCTACTTAAACTGTATTTGGTGCAAACGGGCATTATAATTGAACATCACCATGCAGAGGCTTTAGAAATATATGCTGTCGTGTTTTCTGCGTATTGTACAAATCTCACATCGGAGACCGCAGCTGATTTATGCTTGAACAGAAGGCCAAGAACCAACCAGCAGATGACGATCTGATAGATCTCAATGTAACCGCAGTCAGAGGCTATTGCGGAGCCTCTCTTAGCGTGATTTTACTATAAGGATTGTCTTTAAAAGGTTTATAAAGACAATGCTATAAGTAAACTTAACCAAGGCCGCCTTTTGTAGTATTGCACCGCACTCGTTAAGTTTGAAATAATCTTGGCAGCATTGCAATTCTGTCTTCTGTCAAAATTCTATGGTTTCTAACCTCATTTCAGTCAAATTTTTTTAAACAAAAACAAAGTGGAAATAAAAATATCGTTTTTGTAAATTGAAATATAGAAACATGGACATAAACCAAAATAATATAACTAAAAGACACCGAAGTTCAAATTTTACAGAACGGGAAGAAGTTTACTTTTTAGCCTAGTTTTTAAATATAAAAATGTTATTGAAAATAAGAAGACCGATGGTACTACCATACATGAGAAAAGAGAGACTTGGGAGAAAAATTTAATAGTGCATCTCCGGTATTGATTCCTCGGTCATCCGATTATCAAAAAAAAATTCATTGATTACAGAAAAAAGGAGCTTCGGAAAGATACTGGAAAAGAGAGATGTGAAATATACAAAACAGGAGGAGGGCGTTTTTGGTCTTGAAAATCATTTTGGTGGAGATTCCTTAAATTTAGAACCGAAAATAATTGAGATAATGAGGTAAACTAATGGCTAACTTAATAACATTTTTATTTGTTAATAATTTAATGTAATCCTATTAGTAGATTTTCCACCAAAAAAGTCCATTATTTGTAAATTTTAGACCGTTATAGTGAACTAAAAATATAATGCGCTCTAGAAAACAAAGTTCCAAAAAAAAACTGTTGCAAAAACACAGGAAAAGTAGGGTTAGAAACGCTTCCTTAAATATTTAAGCCTAGAAAAACCGTGGCTTAATATAAGTCTCACTTAAATACATTTCGACGTACCGTGCAAAGAGATAAGAACAGCTTAAGCCTAAACTTGTCTTGAAAACGTCGGTACAATTGGCCACTATAGACGAAAAATAACTTTCATGTAGAGTAAATGGAAATTAATGATTATAACAAATCACAAGGAAGACTATGAATTCTATGACAAATATTAAGAACTTCCAACTACTGCTTCATCCGCGCCCCTGTTTTGTACTTAATTTTTTATTCAATCTAATATTTTTACTACACCAATGGCAATGTCTTTTAGTTGTTGTATTTTGATCACAGGTTAAAACGCGAAGGAAGCCACCAACAGAGAGGCAAAGAGAGACACAAACAAGTGGCGCGATAGAGTTTTGGTGGAAGGTAGGGTGGGGAAAATAAGAACAGTATCGTTATTGGAGCGAAATGGTGCCATACGGGCAACATGAGCGGTGAGAGAAAGATGGTTGGAATGATAACAATGTGGCAACACAGCAGGTCAGACAAGGATCAGTGCCACTGTAAGTTATATGCAGTCCTTTGTGTGTGCATTTGCAAACGAGATGTTTGTACACCGTCAACCGGCACGCAGTGGCGTATCATTGATACATATTTATACAGAGCGCCGTGTCTCTGATCAAGTACCATCTATAACAGAAGCTTGGATGCGGCTTGAAATCATACACCTTCAGGTCAAAGCTAGCAGTCCCTATAAAGAACTGGCAGCTTATCCGAATGCCGGGACACAAAAGGCATATCGGGAAAATGAAACAGTTGACCAACTTGAAAAAGAAGAGTCCAATGCGTCATTCTGCTGTGTGTTTATTTGGCATTTCTCAAGGCCATATGATGGTAGAATTCCTCTCAACTTGTCGCCGCTACGAGTGTTCCGCATCGTAGCATTCAGGAGTTGATTTGATGATCGTATTTGTTGATTTAAATTTGTGACGTACCTATTACAAGCAGAAAATAGATCAACAGCAACTGACACAAAACGGCCAATAGTAGTAAAAGCACAATAATATACCTATGTTAATGCAATTCAAGGACAATAAAAGCTTTCGCTTCTCTTAGTATATCACTCTGTGTGTTGAAACATCGCTATATATCTCTATTAATCGGTGCCTGCTAGCGTATTATGTCATAAATGAATTAATAGAGGCTCACTAATAATGTAAAAGTAAATAAGTTTCATTCCAGCTATTTGTCCAGGACTCTCACTCTTAATCCATCCATCCATACCTCCATACACCAATATGTCACAACGAACATATCCGAAACTTCTCGATCCGCACCATCGTATCGATCCCACAAAATTGTTCCATTACAGAGAATACAAAGTTATAGTTATATACGTAATGTGGTAGTGTGAGAGCAAGACATTGCTATAGGTTGTGCTATATGTGAAAAAGGGATAGACATACAGTACATTAAATTTAAATTTATGTGTTCAGGAGTGGGATAGATAGAATTGTGCTCTAAATCTAAACTCAACGTTGTCATATTGTGTGTTTTTTCTCGAAATGTGATATTTTAAATTTGAATGAAGCTAGATGAGGCTGCTTGGTTCTGTAGGGTGACAAATTGAATGCCATTGCTCGTTATAAATATATTATCTCATTGGGATGCTAAATTAAAAGAGTGTTTTTGATTTACATGATCGCCATGAGTAATTTTTTAGTGTGTTTTATTTGGATTAAATTTAAATCTCTACGAAAGCATTGGCAACATTGATATACACAGAAATACAGCGATTGATATAATATACACTGTATAATATCCACTGGAGTGGGATATTATATGTGCCAGATAAAGACACAGAGATACCAATGTACTAAGAACAAAAAGGGATGATAGATAACAAGTAGTTAAACTGAATTGTGTGAGTGAAATGGAAGTGAATGATTGGTATAGTGTAATGGAAAAGGATGGAATATACCGGGTGTCCAATTAGTGGATTCGTTTCTCGGTAATTTGGTAAAGATTTTGATGTTTTATTAAGAGATGAGAGAATCAGTTCATTTCGAACATAAAAGCTTTTTTCGGGTTTGGAAATTAGAACCGTTCTACGACAGTTCTCGTACTGTTTGAGAACTGCGCCGAACTGGTTGCGCATTGGATAAAATTCTCGGACCGTTATATTACTGTACAAAATTGTGAAAAACCCGGCAAACATAAATAATATATATAACTTTAATTTACAAACAATAAAATAAGAACCAAACATTTATTGTTGGATCTATTCATTTTCTTTGGTTTTTTCATTTTCATTCAAAATGGGTAGTGAACGTAAGTACAAATCATAAAAATTTCATAAAGAGAAAATACAAATGCTTAATATAATAATTATCATTGTCTTCTTTTAGATATACTAAATTTAAATAATATAAGTTTTTTTTTAATACATTTAATCAACATTTAACCATATACATATATAATTAAATATATTATGTAATAAGATGTACGTTTTTGTAGGTTAAAATTAGACTCAAAATATAAATAACACGTTTATTGATATGCGCATGTGTAGCAAATAATCCAATAACAGTGCGAGATCAGTACTTGCCCTACAGCAGCGATCGATTCTGACAGTTCTAGAACCGCTCTAGAACTTTTTTATTTCAATCCCGAACTTCAAACTGCTGGTTCTAGAACTGTCCTAAATCGGTTCAACAAAACCCGAACGTGTATAGTTATATTGCGCATGCTCCTGACAGTTCTAGAACAGATTTTGTACGAACCCAAATAAAGCTATTGCCTATTTAGAGAATAGGCAAGATTGGCATTTGCCTTTTCAACATTTTATTCGGACTGATGCCCAGTTGCAAATTATGAGGTTTGCGGATGAATCGCGATTTTGCGTGCATTCTCCAGATTGTACAGAGTACGTCACATAACACACTCGTTATGTGGAATGCGTTTAAAAGCGAACTGATGAAAGAGTTGTGAGTGTAGCTGCCGTCTTAGTCATGGTCGTGGAGGTTTTTCGATAACAGTGCATGAGCCGGAATATCAATGGAATCCTTGTTTTTGTTGAAGATGCAGCAGTGATAGCACGAAGATACATTAATGATATTTTGAGATTCCAAGAAATTAGGGTCATAAAAAACTAATAATTTTTATTAATAGATTCCACGGGTATTTTCCAAATGAATAATAAGATGTTTTCACAAAAAAAGAGAGATTCCAAAATAGAGCGTCTGCAAACATACAAATATAGGTATAACACACACTAAATGCCAGTGAGAATGATATCGACCCACAGTCCACAGTATGCGGGATGAGAGAAGCACGTAACACACAACGTTTTCGGTGGGGTTTTCAGGGAGAAGTTAGGTGATGAAGTGGGCAGTCAAGAGGGGTGTGCAAGGCGACCGACTCGACTGATGGTGGGTGGGTGAGTGTTTAGGGTGACTTTTAGTTGACCGCCATATGCCCCTCTAATGCTCCGTGCTCCCTTTGGCCGGCAAACGCCTTGACTTGTTGGGTGTCATTTACGTCCATACACTGGAAAAAAAGAAATGTAATAATTGCAATGGACACTTCTACAATAGAAAATATGGCTAAGACAATAGTGTATTCTGAACTTAGTAGAAAAAGGAACACTTTCTCGAACCACTATGGAATTTGATAGGCGAGCCGCTAGCCGAGACCAGCGCCACCATAGGAGTCCGGAAATGTGCTTTTCCTACGAAGTGCACTGGTTTTTGGGGTGAGGAAATCCCACGAGTGATTATTTTATTGAGAGGAAAATTTCCTAGAAAAATTATTACAAGAAATGGTGATGGTAATTCAAGATTTTGTCATTTTACATTATTTTCTTTGGGTCAGGTCTATAAAACGATCCAAAATCGATTCCTGTACTAAAATATACAATTATTCGTGTCATTGGTGAAATATAACCTAATTTTTGTCAAAATGTCAGACATTGAAGAATCCCTTAATAATAAAATTGAAGTAGCTAATATGATTGTTAATGTGGGCCTGAGTAATGTCTTTATACCTACTTCTGCAAGTGTCTAAATTATAAACGAGACACCCGGTATATTCTTTACAATAATTAATGTCTATAGCTAACATTATGATTTCCATTAGCGTGACAATGTAACCGAGCTAGATAGCTAAACTGGCTTGTTCTGATCAATGCCAAAACCATATTATATGCGTACATGTACATACTATGTTTATACTGTAGGTATATATAGAAGGCATATGTATAGTGCATTATAGGGCCCATAACATCATCGCATATATTGTGGTGCAACTAGGACTACTCCCGAATCAATAACATCACAATATATACTTCTACTGGTTGATCCACAAACCTTGGTAGGATATAAACTATAGGGCGAATGTTTATCTCCATAAAAAAAAACACAAACACTATCAACAAATATGACACGGATGTTCAAAATGTCAAGTGTATTATGTCATTATTAGAGACGACAAGTATCGATATATTCGATTTAATATCAATTTCCTCGAGGACTGTTCTATTATGGCCGCTTGTGTTATATTAAATTAGTTCTTATAATAATTAAAGTAGTTTTAGATGAAAATCTGGTGTATTAATAAATAAAATAACACTTTTCGATTTATTAAAAAAAACTAGTTTTCACCTCTTTGTCAAGCGGGCGCTTTTATGTTTGATAAATCTAGAATCTAGCTAGCAGGTCATGCCTCATGGCTGATTATACGACTATCAAAGCATGAAGAAGTGTCAAGTGTCATTTAGTTTATTAGTGTAAACAATGCCGGTACGCTTAAATAACACAGAGTCTATTTTAATGTATTTGTTATTTATGGAAAATACAAGAGAGTAATACATTTGCTGCTTGATAGGTATCCCGAAACAGAATAATACAAAACTTTCAACATTTCGGTCCCGTCGAGGCAACAGTACGAAATTATAAGCCAATTGTAAACAACACAGATAATGAAATTGCCGTTTTGGGATTCTTTGCGGCGTATCCAAGTAAATATATGACAGTGATGTTCAATTAACATAATATTGCAAAGACATAATATGTTGCAACGGTAGGTGTTCATTTTCAATACTTCAACGGTTGAAATCCATTGAATTCCAAACGAGTGAAATGCATTCAGGAATGATGATGAATGACAGACAAGTATTTCATGACCAGTAGACTATATATTTCATATGCTATAAGAAATGCAATAGCCTAATTCAAATTGATATAACTGTAAATTATCCGGTAACGCACCTACTACTTAACCAAACAATATTCTTTCTTTTTTTTTTTGTTTTTAAATCAAGCGTAACATTGTTTAAATACTACATACGTTACAACATGCTGAATATTTTTTCTTATAACTTTTATACATATATTATAGTGGTATACCTATTTTGAAAGGTTGTTGTAGGCGGTCATATACACATTTATTTCTCTAAAGATTGTTGTTATTATCCAGGGTATTGCATCAAAATCAAGTGAAAGCCACACAACGGCTAGTCTAGATCAGGTTTTTTTCTATTCGTTATTGTTGTTATTATTATAGTGTAACTGTTGTTTGTTTAGAGCTAATTTTTGTATGATTTATTCTGTGAGACACACATTCTTTGTATATTTTATAAAATACAGTGTGACCCTAGTTGGATGCTTAAGGATTGATATACGAATAAAATTATTTTTTTAAGACGGAGAGCTATGAACTGGATGCTTTTGGTTAATATATATATTTGTAAAATGCTTTTTTTTACAATAAAGTTATTATTATTATTATTATTATATATATATACAGGGGCATTTTTAAAAATCTGGACCGTTTTAAAGATGATAGGGGGTGCAAATTTTAGTTGGAGCACGCTGTATTAAATATTTCCACATATCTAACAGGAAATTAAGCCACATATTTTGTTTTCAAATCTGTTTTCGTATTCTGCAATAAACCTATCTACAAATTCAATAAATATACAGACACAAAAAATAACTCGTGTGATGTTAAAATCTTTACTAGAAAATGGATTTCGTTAATAGATTAATAGGAAAAAGTCGATTTTGAAAAAAAAGAAAATATTTCCAAAACGTTTATCCAATTAATAAAATATAGGGGACTCTAATAATTATTGAACCTCTTTGATTCATTCCAACAATTTGCAGAATTAAATATATTATTTGAATTTATACATTATAACAAATAAATGCAGTGGCGTCGGTGCGTCCATGGCACTGGCGTGCGTGTTTTTATTGGTACATGTAATGTGCTCGTGTATCCAGAAACGGTGAATTATTAGAACATTAGAGTTAAGGGAACACTGACTCCACCAACTCATTCCAAAGAATTGTATAAGAGGTTATTTTCGTATTTATTCAATATCCAAAGAAGTGTGTGATCGTTCTAACTAGATGTGGCTCGATTATTATTGTATAATGTGGAAGTATGTTAGAATTTAATATTTTAGATTAAGTTAAGATGTGTCTATTGTTCTTAGGTTAAGTTTTTGTACTTTGTATCCTCAATAAAGGCCTTTATTATTATTATCATTGGCTAGTAATATTTTATAAGAATATTTGAATCAATTTCGGCAATAAAGCTTTTATTATTAGTTGCGCTTTCTATATCTCTGCAGGGCAGTACGTTGGCTCCTCTTCTCTTTGCAATATTCGTAAACGATATTGGCTCTGGTTGCAATAGTAATTATTTGTTGTTTGCGGATGATTTAAAATTGTATCGTACTGTTGTTTGTGAGAACGATTGCGCACAGCTTCAAACAGATCTGTGTCGGCTCTCAGAATGGTGTGATCTAAATAGACTTCCTCTAAATCTGAATAAATGTAAGTCGGTGACATTTACAAGACGTCAAGATCCGTTTTTGCGAAACTACACCATCGATAATTCAAATACATGGACTGCCTGAAAAGTCTCTTTTCGCCTTTGTTGTGTCTATTTTGGAATTCGCTACAATCATTTGGTCGCCCATCTACCGTGTTCATATACAGAGATTGGAAAATATCCAACGTAAGTTTTTAAAATATTTGTCATTTAAAATTGATGAATATTTTCCTCCTCGTGGGTGTGATCACGGCCTGTTACTGGCAAGGTTCGGATTTCGGCCGTTAGCCGAGAGACGAATCGTCGCGTCTCAGATCTTTCTTTTTAAGTTGATTAACAATATGTTGGATTGTCCTCTGTTGCTTCAGCAGCTATGGTTTTGTGTCCCTAGGGTTCACTCTAGAAGCGCTAGTTTATTTTGGGTGCCACAGATTCGTTCTAATTATGAATCTAAAGCACCGCTCTTTCGGGCTTGTAAATACAGCAACCGATTAGTTAGTAATGAAAACGTTGATATTTTCAATGTATCGCTTGATTCTTTTAAGAAAAGTTTAGATACATGTTTGCGGGCTACTGATTTGAATTTGTTTTGATGAATTATGTTATTTTCAGCTACTTTTAAGTTAGTTCTAAGTTGGGTATTTTTGTATGCTAATGCTAGGCAATCGTTTTTGTTAATGTAAGATTTTGTCTTGTTATTGGGTAGCAATGCCTGTTAGACAATAAAGAGATTATTATTATTATTATACACAATTGAAAAGGTAGTCCAGGTTTAAGTGAATAGGAGGAGATCATGTTAGTTCAGTTTAACTGAGTACAGTTGAAAAAGGAATATCACTTGTTTTTCTCGTTTTGGAAACATGGAGTAAAGAACTACCGCTCAGTAGGTAGATAAGGACATTATTTAGATAGACAATAGAGAAACAGAACGAGAGAAAACTAGGTAGGTATATTCAATATACAGATATAGACCCTATGTGTATATATATGTATACGGAAACTAACCCCAAAGAGTTACGTGAGCGCCAAAGTTAATGGAAGGAGTGCATTACCAAAATAACTTTGGTTATAGCGTAAACTTGTTGTTGTTTCTGTTTGGAGAATAGGGACGATACAGTTCAAATGAAAATTATTGCAAATTACTTACTGTTTATATATACAGTATTTCCAAGGATAGTGGAGGTCAGTCAGGGACGGGTTCAAGATTTATTAGGAGTAATTGCTGTTTATTTTTAGTTCATTTTTGATGCTCTTGCAATTTTTAATCAAAGCTACAAAAATGTATTAGTATTAATTGTGTAGGTAATATACTAAGGGGTTAGTTCTAGTTGCGTTGAAGTTAAAGCCTCACCAAATTTCGTCAAGATCGGAGAACGTAGTCTTGTGAAAATTCTTTTAAATCGTTTAAGATTTAAGGAGAAATCTTCACGTGTTGCTTATCATCAATGCTGCATAAAGAATACCTACGTTATTCTTTATGAAGCCTGAATCAAATATTTTATCATAGAAAATAACTAATAAAACATAAACGATTTGAAATTGGGAGATGTGTAACACGTACAATTAAGAAAAAAAAGAGAAACCGGTAAGTTTCTCAATTTTGTGTTTGCGGCAAAATAAGTTTCTCCATCACCCTTACTCTTACCGTCTATATATCCAATTCCATTATCTCAGCTAGAGCATCGTCGTGGTAATTTTCTTTTCACGGTGAAAACAGAGACAGACGAAAAAGGCAACGGAGGCAGAAAAAAATGGGAAAAAAGACCCGCAATCCTCTAAGGAAATTTCTAACTTCTTGTCTCATAGCAAACTGGAGCCGACAGTAAATTGGTCATAGATCAATTTATAGAAAGTCAGTACAGCACTCTGTGCTTGTACAGAAATCTACATGTTGATTTCCATATCGAATTCTATTATAGAAAGCGATAGTCACTTTAAACAGCACACTATTCTTCGGCAAGTTTCGATACAATATTAAACGACCTAAAAACATTTAGTTAGTAACCATCGTCTTTTTCACTCAGTTAGAAGGAACAAGGCTGAAGCTGCGAAAAAAATGAGCCCATAGAATAAGAGTTTCAGTACATTATCGAACATTGCAAAATTCAAGAGTGCGTATTGAATATGATTGACAAGGTTGTGTACTGTCCCCACTACTATTTAATCTCTACTCTGAGGCATTATTCATCGAAGCTCTCGAAAATTCAACTGCAGGCATAAAGATCAATGGAATCAATATAAGTAACCTTCGATACGCAGATGATACCGTCGTAATAGCCAGCAGTATAACAGAACTTCAATCCCTTATGAACCTTATTGTGGAGTATAGTGAGAACTTTGGGCTTTATATGAATACATCCAAGACCAAACTGATGGTATTCTCAAAATCACCAAGACCCGTTACTCTAATGATCAACGGAGAGCACATTACACAAGTATCATCTATAAAATACTTGGGGGTACTCGTCAGCCAGCAATGCGACTCAAAGACCGAAATTAGATCAAGAATTGCGCAAGCACGGAAAATTCTGAATAACATGAGGACACTTCTGGCAAACCGAGACCTCAGCCTGGACCTCCGGATTAGATTACTTCGCTGCTACATCTTCCCTGTCCTTCTATACGGATGTGAGAGCTGGACCATTGATGCAACCACAGAAAAGAGAATCGATGCGTTCGAAATGTACGCCTACAGACGAATGCTGCGAGTTTCTTGGACGGCACATAAGACAAACATAGAGGTTATGCAGCAAATGGGTAAACACAAAGAACTTCTCAAGATAATCAAGGAGAGAAAGCTGTAGTACCTAGGACATATCATGAGAGGCGAACGATATGAGATTCTCCGCCTGATAATAGAGGGAAAGATCGAAGGAAAACGGTCAGTCGGCCGTAGACAAAATTCATGGCTGAGGGACTTACGTAGATGGTTCGGACAGACGTCCATAGAAATTTTCAGAGCTGCGGTTTCCCGCACAACAATAGCCATTTGGATCGCCAACCTTCGTAGGGAGACGGCGTCCTAAGAAGAAGATTGAATATGATAATAACTAGTTTGTAGATTGTTTTATCGGAGTCGTTTAGGCGGTTTGGCCTCCCCTCACTTCGACCTGCAGAAGATCTTTTGTGAATGACTCTAATCTATGAATTGCCCAGCTGTCCCACACTTTTCATAAAGTTGATGATTTCTCTGGGGTCTAAATTCCTTGCCTGGTCGGGTGTTAGGGTCACCCCTCCAAGGTGTTTTAGCCTTTTGCAGAAAACTGCCATGCATTCACACAGCACGTGTTCTGTTGTCTCTGTTGCGTCTTCGCCAAACCGACAAGTGTCGTCCTCGGTTAGGCCCATCTTTTTGAGATGGTACTTCACTGGGTGGTGTCCCGTAAAAAGGCCTGTAATTCGCCTTAGGTCGCTTCTCTCCAGTTGGATAAGCTTCCCTGCGTTGGCCTCTGAAGGTTTGATAAACCTTTTTGATTGTCTTAGGCCTGGAGGGTTTCTCCAGTAGGACTTAAGTTGTTCCTTTTCCCATCTCCGAAGTTCTTCTTTCATATGGCTTTTTGGAAGACCAAATATGGGTTCTGGGCCGCAGAACGGAGCGTTTGCGCCCTGTTTTGCAAGTTGGTCCGCCGCTTCCTTCCCCTCTATGCCTTCATGTCCTGGCACCCATGTCAGAGTAATCTTCTTCTCCTGAGCTGCCAGTTGCTTTAGGGTCTGTTTGCATTCCCATGCTAGCTTTGACGTGAAGGTGTAAGACCTCAGTGCTTTTAACGCAGCTTGACTGGCTGACATAATATTGATCTGCCGTTCCGGGATGCCTCTCTGCACGCATTCTTGAGCACAACGATTAATAGCGTTGATCTCTGCTTGGAATATAGTGGGACTTTTCCCGAGAGATTGTAATTAGGCCCGTATACTCCCATGCCTGTGTTCCCTTCTATTCCTTTTGAACCGTCCGTATACCAGACGGATGTGTTTTCTGGGAATCGTGCTTCCCCATTTAGCCAATTTTGAGGGTCTGCAATGACCACTTCAAATGGGATTTCAAAATCATGTTTGCGTGGCAAAGCGTCCGAGGGTTGTCTTCCTGAATCCAAAGGTATGATAATAACTAAATAAGCAATAGTTTTTATTTTAATATTTTGGGAAGACCCTGTATATCTTTAAACGATTTATTTCAATCTCTACCTTTTTCGACGCCCCTGCTTTGATATGTGCAAAATGTCCACTCTAATCCGACAGTGACTACACTGGCACTCTAGTTAGATAACTCTATACCATAGAGCATAATATACAATCATATTGTAATTAATTACCTTATAGAGCAGCACACCGCTAATTATTAATCTATAGACAATGTTGCCATGTATTTTCTCATGTATGTTATAGTTGCTGATTAAACAGGGTGTAAATAAATAAATGCGAAAAAATTGAAGATGTGATTCTTTGTTGAAAATAGGGTGGGACTTTTATACGAGGGGTGCTATTTATGTATTGAGAATAGAAAGAGTAAAAGCCACCCCTAAAATTTGTTTTCTACAGGGCGAGCAAAACTGACTGACGCCATCAACTTTTTTTTTTCAAAAACATACCTATATTTTTGCATAGTTCAAAAGAGCTAATTTTTCTGAGCAACTTTTGTAAAGAAAAAAAATTGCTATCTTCATTCGTTAAAAAATAATAAGCAAATTTGTAGAAAAACCCAATATCAAAAATTCGCAACTGTCACAACTTTTAAACAAGTGGGCCTTGGAAACCAACTGCAATTATTATATCTGTCAATAATTAACCTAATGGCTGACAAATAGTTTTATTGTCATTTGATGTGTGCATTTTATCTTAAAAAAAATGTTTACGCATGACGAACAAGTTTTAAAAATGAGTTTTAGATCTAGTTTTCTCGAAAACGCGACGATTTCTGAGAATAACAATAATTTCAATGGAACTAGAATTTATCTAGTAAGCGGCTGTCATTTTGACAATTTATTAAGACAACTAAACTGTTTTTTGTTATTTACTGTTTGGTTTGCAAATTCATTAAGATTGTGGTGCACTGAAACCTAGTCTAACCTAGGGCCGGCACTGACGCTACTATGCTATTATGTTATGAAATGCCGTAGCAGAATAAACCATAGCATAGCACAGCGTCGCGTCGTATAGCATGCAGTGTGAATGTGCACTAATACACGCGCGGTGTTACATAAAGAGCAATCTAGATGGCGACACATAGCACAAAACTTCCTCTATTTTCGTTTATTATAAAACAGAGGCGCGTCTGTATGTTTTATGTAAATGTAATAAGGCTAAAAGCCCGGTAGTGCTCTAATCTGGCAATCGGGACACGTTCCCGTATATAACATTCGTTTTGGAGACGAGGACGAGGAGATGAATGTTAGCGTACTAGGTATACCTATACTATAAGTGGAAAGGAACAACTAGGAACAAAGAAAAATAATATGTGTGAGGGATAAAGAAGGACTGATAGCGAAATTGGGGGAAGTTCAATTAGTCACTTTTTTTATTTTATTTATTATTTACGTAAACTGTTAATATAATGTGTTTCCGGGGATATTTGACAACATAGAGGACGTATTTCTTCGTTTACCAGATATCGGGATTTGAAAAGATCCAAAAAGTTGATTCATGTTAAAGGAATTTGACCCAAATTGGACCCCGCATTAATTTCCGATGGTATTAGGTAGTATTACTTACTGCGTATGATGATTGTGTTTATACTATTAATGTTAATAGGTAGGTATAATAAAGATGATTTATTTATTCCAAATTATTGAACAGCATTATCCATAAAAAGTGCGCGCAACGTCGATACAACCTTCAAATTTTCTTCAAATAGCAGTAGGGGTCGAGTGATACATCATTTGAAATAATTTTTTATATGTTTTACAGCGATATTTTTGATATTTGCCTCGATAATTCTCGAGAAAATTGCGTTTAAAAGTTCACCAGTTAAGTAGTTGGATCCTATATCTCTTATTAGAATATAATACAAATTTGGCGTCATTGATAGAGCGTGCGCTTCGCATGCGGAAGGTTATGGGTTCGAATCCCAGCTCTGGCAATATTTTTTTTTCTAATTTTTGAATAAAGTAGTGAGTTTGTTACGTTAGTTTACTGGAAATACCTAGTAGCTACTTTATCGGCTGAGGAATTAGGCAAATCGGTGTGTATAACAGTTAAGTTTTTCGAAAGAAATTAAAAATGACTCCTCGTAATAAGCATTTATTTATTCATCTGGAACAAAACAAAACATATTAATCGAGGTTCTTTTCATTATATTCTGTCTCACTCACATGCGCTTAAGCCATTTCTACCAACCCAACATTATAATAAAACAAAATGAGATGCAACCAACAAACGCATACAGAAAACACAACACTTACTGAGATTGTTCAAGTGGGAAGATAAACTTACGAAAATCAGATTGAGCTGCACCACGTTGTTGCCAAATTTCAAAATAGAGTTACAAGCCGAAAGTGGAAGTGGTGCAGGAATATACAGTGAGACAAGGAACACGTATCTAAGATTCTCACTGGGGAAAAACACATCCATATTTCAAGCGGAAGTGTTTGCAATTCGGCAGTGTGCAAAACTAAACCGATCGAGGGCTTATACAAAAAAGCGAATCAATATATGTTCAGAAAGCCAGGCAGCTTTAAGGGCTCTGAGAAGCCCCAAGGTTACAACCAAACTGGTATGGGAATGCCAAACAGAACTTAGGGCCTTGGAGGACCACAATAGGGTTAATCTAGTGTGGGTCCCGGGGCACTCGGGAACAGAAGGCAACGAGAGAGCGGATTGGCTGGCTAGACAAGCCTCTGAAACCACATATACTGGCACGGAACCTACGCTGGCTTATCTAAAAGAACGGCGAGAGAACTCCTCAAGTGCTAAAAGCGAGCACCATAGATATTGGGAACATATTCCCGAGCATGGGAAGAGGTTTATACCTGGTGCAGCAACAAAACGCACTGAAAAACTGCTATCATTAAGCAGGAGTCAGATGCGAATAACTATGGGACTCCTTACTGGGCATTGCGCTCTGAGAGACCACCCAAATAAGATGGGGCTGTATAATGGGGACCTGCAATGCAGATTGTGTAATGGGGCAGTTGACACAGCTTACCATGTAATATGTGAGTGTGTAGTTCTACAACGAAGACGACACGCTATTTTTGGACATGCGCTGATTGCGCCAGCAGATATTGACACAACACATAACTGAACTCCACAAGCTAGTGGAGGGTACAGGGCTGCTGGATTGGATGGCATATTATACGGGGATTTTTCACAATAAGCCCATGAGGCTGCTGTGAAACCGGGAACTTAGGTCGTACGGACCCCTTCAAAAAAAAAAAGAGGGGGGGGAGATAATAAATCGCAAATATTTTAAATTTTGTCATAATGGTCATAAAAAGGTATACTTAGTTTTCCATTTTAATGGGTTATATTTCACCTATTGTGCAAAGTCAAATAGTTTGCAATTATTTTAAATTATAGTAGCTAGAGAGGGTGGGGCAGGGTGCGGCGCTTGCCCCTCCCTGGACGGATCCTATTAAAAAAATAAATGCTGCTATTTCTATAGCCTCAGCCAATTTCCTATTCAACGCAGGTCTTGACCCGGAAAAGTGCGTCTGACAAGGGTACGATGGCTGTTCCACCATGGCTGGAAAGGACGGCGGGGCATAAAAAATTATTCGGAAAAAGTCCCAAATTTTTTATGTTGAGATGAGTTTCCTCGTTTTTTTGCCCCACCCTGGGGAACATCCTGGCTACGCCCATGTTCTCTGTGGAACTGACATAACAATACAACACGAAAGTCAAATTTGTGAATGTGATAAAATTTGAAAGTTTGCCAGTACGTGATCATTAAGATAATATATTGTTGTTTTTAATTTAAATGTTACTCCATTTCCCCAAAACAAAATAATATTCGAATGACCGCCGTATTTATTAAATACAATTGGTGCAACTCGTAAACTTTCCAGCGGGAAGAAGCAAGGTCTGAATGCATGTGTCATGAGCGACCATGATCCCAAAACGTACGTAAGAATGCAACAGCCATGCCTAGACATCAGGCGAAATTTCATTACTGAAGTCTTTCCAAACTCGAGTATGTGCTTAACTTACCTAACTACTGTTCTTGTAGAAGAAACCAGTTATGTTATTGTTTATTTTTTCATAAAAAAAGCCCGTTCTTCGTGCTAGCATTAATTGAAACATTTACAAATCCATAATAATGTACCTATCTCATCGAGAGAGAGAATCCATCATATGCATCACAAAATTACTTAAATGCAAAACAGAAATTAAATTAAGGGGAAATATACAAGGTGAGAGGGTTTTTCGCAGTATAGTATGTGTCTGTTTCCGTGTTCTGAGGATGATGTGTTGAGAATTTTGGATAGTGTAACGAAAAAGCCTTCCGCTGGTTTCGATGGCATACCTTGTTCGGTGCTGAAAAACGTTGTAGAATATATTCTTGAACCAGTAACTTACCTAATAAATCTGTCATTTAGCTCAGGCTGCTTTCCTGAATCTCTTAAGAGATCGGTGATTATTCCTCTTCATAAGAGAAATGATATCCACGAGATAAAAAACTACCGTGGAATAGCATTATTGTCTGTTTTCTCAAAGATATTTGAACGAGCATTCTATATCAGATTGCTTTCATTTTTGGAAAAAATTAATTTTTTTAATTCTTTGCAGTTTGGATTTCGGAAGGGTCTTTCCACGCAGCATGCAGTCATGACTTTGTATAAGGAAATTCTTTTGAATATGGAATGTAAGAGAGAGACAGCGTGTTTATTTTACGATCTTCAACGAGCCTTCGATGTTGTTGACATAAATTTGCTTTTGGAAAAATATTATACCGTTGGGGTTCGTGGGATACCTCTCGACTGGCTTCGGTCTTTTTTAACAGCTCGAGAACAGGTGACAGCCCTTAGGGAGGGATCAAGATTATATAAATCTGACTCCAGGTTTACTAGCACTGGAGTGCCTCAGGGCAGTTTGTTGGGTCCCTTGCTTTTTATAGGTTTTATTCAGGACATTTTCCCCTATTTTGCTGGAAATTTTATGGTCCTGTTTGCCGATGATGCGGCGGCCTTAGCTTCCAGCCACGACTTTGGTGAGTTGAGTAGGAATTCGCATAAGCTTGTCATTGGGATGCAAGATTATTGCAGTCAAAATAATTTAATTTTAAATCAAGATAAAACCGAGTTATTGGTCTTTTCAACACGGGATCTCAATAAAAGTCTTTTAGTTCGTATTAACAATAAAACTATTGAACAGAGTAATGTGGCCAAGTACCTGGGCGTCTACCTGGACCCCCAGCTCACTTGGTCACACCAGGTGGATCATGTTCTGAAGAAGTTATCCGTCTTTTGTTTTGTGATATGGCGCCTGCGGTCTGAAGTTAGTTTCACTTTATTGAAGAATTATTATTTTGCATACGTTCATTCATGTATAAATTATGCTAATATTTGTTGGGCTAATTCTCCTCGAGCACATGAGGTTTTTTTGATGCAGAAGCGTATAGTCAGAACAATGTTGTTCAAGCCTAAAATGTACTCTTGTCGCACACTCTTTCCTGCCTTAAACATTCTAACCCTGCCTTGCCTGTACATTTTTAACAGTATTATGTATTTGAAGAATAATCCCTCTGATTATGCACTATTTAGTGGTTCACCATATGCTTTGCGTGAGAATTTTAACTTTCGGATTCCCCGACACAGATTATCTTTAGTGGCCAAGAGTCCACTAGTATTGCCGGTTAAATTACATAACCATTTGCCTCGAGCATTAAAGGAAGTATCTACTATTAATACATTTAAATTTACGTTGAAAACTATGTTAACTTCCCACGCCTTTTATAGCCTAAGTGAGTTTCTTGATTGTAGAAATTTGTAAGATCTTTCTATGTTTGTTGTTTATATGTTTGTTTTGTGTATCAATGTTTGGATATTGTATATATCGTAACTGCCTTCATTTGTATATTATTTATTTGTATTGTGGCGGAGATGTGTTTATGTATTTGTACTGTGTATATACTTATACTGTATGACAATTTCTACACTGCAATTGCAGTTTATGGAAAATAAAGATTTTGATTGATTGATTGATTGAGAACTAGATATATTTCTTTATTTTTATTGCATGGACAATGTATAGGTTACATTTAAAGTGTCTGATGATTTATGGTATCAAAGGCTTTTGAAAAATCAAGGAGCACTAGAGCAGTCGTCTTTCCTGAATCAATCTGTCTAAAGATGTCGTCTGTTATCCTTAAAAAAAAGTCTTAACGGCAAAGGTATATCGTTATACATAAACACAAACCCTCAATGAATTTCACACATGGTGTCGGAAAAACCGGCTAATGATAAACTATAATAAAACAAAGACCCTAAACTTCAGTAGACATATAACACAAAATTTTAAGCTAGCCTATTGGGAGTGATAGTGGATCCGACGTTGAGCTGGGCGGAACATGTTGAGAGATTATGTGGCAAATTCAATAAAAACTTATTTGTGTTACATTCCTTGAAGAGGTTTATGTGCGTGAAGTCGTTGCTCTCGGTTTACTATGCTATGATTTACTCAGCGATTGCATATAATATAGTGGTCTGGGGTAGATGCACTGAAGCTCTCAGAATTTTTATTCTGCAAAAACGGGCAATCCGATGTATTTTTGGCATTCCCTATAGAGGCAGCTGTCGGGAGGCATTTAGAGCCAATAAATTACTCACCGTCCCATCCATTTATTTGTATAAGTTGTTGTCTGATATTTTTAAAAGCAAACATCTGACTCCCACCTGTGGCAGTAGTCATGATTATCCAACCAGAGGAAGAGATAGGTTGTACTTGCCGCGTCCTAGGTTTGAGTCCTATAAGAGGTCACCATCATATGCGGGCTGTTTCTTATACAATTTACTTCCTGAGGACTTAAGGACCTGTCAGACCGAGAGAAGATTTAAGTATGAACTAAAGAAATTTTTGATTAACGGTACATTTTATAGTGTGCAAGAATTTATAGATGCACTACAATAACACAAAATTATTTTAAATTGTTGACACTTTTTGTTTTTCTTTGTTTGTTATTTCTGTTTGTATTTTTAACGTGTCCGTTTATCTGTATACTGTATATTATTTATTATTTTATTTAACCTTTAGGTGACTTTATCACAATATTGTAGACTTGCCAATGTATACATTTGTTATACCTTATGATGACCAATAAATATTATTATTATTGTTATAAATTTTTGCTACATTATAAGAGAAAAATCTTTCTCAATTCCCTAATGCATAGTAGAGTTGATATGAAATTAAAGTCTTTCTTATCTTCAGAAAATACATTTTGATCAAAGCCTTTAAGTCATTGACTAAACCGACATGTTTCGATTTTGATTTCATCTTCATTTGATCAAACAAATTTAAAATAAATTAAATGAAGTTTGAAGATATCGCATCCATCCTGCAATGGAACGAGTCTAAACGGATATTGTCTAATTTGGAAGATGATTTTAAGACAATTTTGTAATATTTTAAGAAATAATGCTTATTCTCAAGAACAAATTGAGTTAATCGAGCGTATTATGTAATTAGCGGATATTCAAATACGTTGAATAGATACGCGGTATGCCGAAGAATATCAAATACGTTTGTAGAAGTAGCGGATTTGTTTGACGTTTCCGGGTCTGTGTATTGTCGCACAAAAGATAACGTTACTTTAATGGGGAATTTGAAACAGAGAAATAGAAATAAAAAATGTATAAGTAAACTGAATGAATAGTAATTGTCCAACGAGTCACTGTACTCGAATGTTATACTTTAGATATGTCTTTTTATATATTACATACCAATATATACATTCATTTATTTATATATTCTTCATGTACCTATAGTGCTCCTTTGTCTATTGAAATTATATACTGTGATCTAAATAAACTACACATTTTAAAAACATCTAATATGATTTCTTTAGAGGTTAGTCAAGAGACAAGCAAGATATAATATAATTTAAAATATATGACCTGTGTAACGAACCAGAATTTTCATAATTATAATTGTTATAATTGTATTATAACGTCCAAATACAATGCAAAGGCTCTATCGGCGAGGCCACCTATCGTATATACTCGTATTGTAGGTATTTTAAATAATGTAATATATATATTTTTAGTTCAAAGAGAAAACATATATAGCTTCTTAATATTTCAAGTTGTTTCATTTTAAGTCCAAAACCTGAATTTTTAACTCTTATCCTGTTTTTCCGGATAACCAACGGTGTTATTAAATTATTAGAGTGTTCAAATATCGTAACTGCCTCCACCACCTATCTTACACTTTGTAATGTAAATATATCAATACCACTATTGTTTCAAATGCGTGTTTGCCAAATCTCAGAGGCCAGTAGGTCCATTAGATGTATGGAGGCAACTTCGTTCAGCTCATATAAAATTTGTATATGTGTATATCTCCAAGGAGCAACCTGAATTTTTTTTCTCGAACTAAACTGTATATGTGTAAGTGGCGAACTGGCCTCCACCACAATTTTTGGCAGTGGGCTTCTTGGGTCTATTCTAATCACTTAAACTACTTATACACGGGGGTACTGAGTTGCCTCCGTTTTGGAGGCAGCGAATGTACTGATACGGAGGCCAATTTGACACTATGCATATATATATACGTTTACCTAACTGCTTTAAACGCAATTTTCTCGAGAATTATGGGAGCGAATATCAAAAGTGACCTATCGCTGTAAAGCAGATAAAAAATGCTTTAAAATGATGTATCACTCGACCCCTACTGATATAGGAAAATTTAGTGGTTGTATCCACCCCTATCACAGGGCTTAAGCGATTTCAACCAAAATCTAATGACTTCATCCTAGGACTGCCTCAAACTTATATACCTAAATTTAGCTCAATTGGTTGAAGCGTTTGGGCGCTATCGTGGTAGAATACATACAGACACCATTACGGACTTAGCCTATGTTAAAAGGACTTCAAATCTCCACGTTCGTCATGGAGACATCTCTGTTTTTAAGTTTATTTGTAAATGCTTTCTGGAACTCGCTGTATCTTGTTATTACGGATGTGAACCTGTATACAAATCTTGAAAACACTCATTTTAGTTCGTATCACTTTTCTGGTATAGTAGACGTTGTGCGGACTCCGATTATCTGTACATCTGTGAGGACCTACGTTATGAGGACCTGGTCCCCATAATGTTAAATTTGCCGTCTTAAAAGCACAGAGACAGGCGAGCTACGACCATAGAATAAATAAGCTTCGCTAACCAGAAGTTTATCTTCGTGTAAATAGCATTGATTTGTATGGGATTTCTTGAAACTCGCGCAGATTTTGTGCGCATCATAGTATTGTTCACAATATCAAACAAGCGGGCAATAAATTCTGTACTAACAATTAAAATAGTACACAATTTCACATAAGCGGAATATTTTTAACAACTTTCGCAATAAAAAAAAATATGTTTAATTTAAAAAAACTTTATTATAATAATATTTATTTCTGTCTCATTCGTACTCATGTACGCCGGTAGCCAAAAGTACAAAAATAAAAGTATAAAATACGTATGACTAATAATAAAAACATAATAATAGCTACATAAATATCTACAAATCAACAATAAACAATTTAAACAAAACAGAATGACATCATTGTACAACATTATTTATACCCCGCACATTAAGGCTAATTAAATTAATTTTTTTATTGTTTGAAATATAATATCTTTCAAATATTCAACTTTACATGAATTGTGGTTTTGTGGTTAAAAAAAATGCTAAAAAAAGTTTCTTGTAAGTGTTGATATAGTTTAGATCCAAGAAAATATACAGTTACGGCAAATTTCTTGAACTCACTTGTATATCTCCGACCTTTCAATGATTTCTTGGATAAATTATACTGCATAATAACAAAATCAGCCAAGCCTTCCTTAAAATTAGTTTTAACAAACTCAATATAATCTTCTTTATCGAATGGTCTGTTTGAAAGTTGCGGTAATTCTATCGAACTTTCTTTTAAGGTTCTGCACCTCCATTTTCAAGGCTTTTTTCTTGGATATTGCTCAGATATTCCTGGAGATATTTGCAGTTGTTCTGTAATTTAGAATTTCATCTAATACCTACATGAAGATAGAATTTGTAGTTAAAAGTAGCTTACTATCTAAAGGGTTTTTTCCAAATTCAAGTCATCAAAAACCAGAGAAGATCCATCCGATATCGTTGATGGTTGTGAAGAATCGGCACGCACTTAAAACAAATTAATTAAATATGTACATACGACTGACACAACACTCATCAAACATTTACCTTGCTCGCTAACAACCTTTTAAAAAATAGTCGGTATGGCTTCCCTTTTGTGATTGCTGTTGCCAAAACCAGCAAACATTTTCTCCTCAAAATGTTCACTACAAACTTTGCGGTTAAACACTTTTTCCGGTTCGTTCGATATCAAGTCTAACCTGCCAATGTTTTCCACCCATTGAAGTTGCCTTGAAAATTATTTAAAAAATATAGCTAAAACATTCAACATTTTGTGTAGTGTAGGTACATTACATACCTTATTGGATCACTCGGAATTTTGAAATATCTTATTAACTTTCCAGTTTTGTGGCTGTTGTTACTACAATAATTTGGCATTGTCTTTAACCACACCAAAGATTTATGTAGGAACATAATTATTAATCGATGCTTTCACTAACAGTTAATTAAATAAACACTATTGTTCTTAAAACTAGAATTCAATAAATGTTATAACCAAATAACTAATAAAAATGAAAAAACGTTGAAAACTTTTTAGAAAATGGAATAAACGAATGTAAACAATCATTAATATTCGTCCATATTGGAATTTTACCCAATTCGACAGCTTGCGCACAAAATCGCGCGAACGAACACAAAATCCCATCGAAATCGTCAAGTAAAACTTCTGGTTAGCGTAGCTTTCTTATTCTATGCTACGACCATCAATATTAAACGACGTTGGTGGTACAAGCTCATTTCAAATTTGATTTCAGAAATAGCTTAATACAAAATTGTGTCAGCTTTCAGTTTGAAATAATAAAAATAATACAAACACACATAAACTGTTGTCCTCACAAAGATATTAAAGTCCGATTGACAAACACACTCTCGTTAACTGCAGCGCCCCCTCAGTGAATTTGAGCAAAAATTATGTAACTAAACAATCCGCAGTAACAATACGTTAAGAGGACCTCACACAAATTTCAGTTCTTGGTACCCCCTGCACCCCCATAATGCGTAGAATGGCGTAATAAGGTCCAAACGTTATGGGGACCGAAACGGGGGTCCTCATTTTTTTTAGCGCGCTCACAATACTTTCCCTATGGGTCAGGAAAGTAAAATCTGATGGAAAACCTTCTAGTAACGCCATCTATGTGTCATCCAACGGACTTATTCAATAACCTAATATTTGGAGAGCTAGTCGTGCCTCGAGGCAACAGTTTATTTTGAGATGTATTAGCAAAGGAAACAGTTATTGATAATTCAATTGTTTGTTTATAGTGCTATCATATTTTTATTTAGTACCAAGTTTAACATAATAATATATCTCTAACATTTTAATATTGCATACTAAACAGAGCCGACATCTAATGAATAATAATTAGTTTAAATAAATTACGTTTTAATAAATATCAATTATAATTTTTCTCAGCATAAATCATTTCAGTTGACTAAAATAAAATTTATCTCTATCAACAAATGCAATAGTACCACATGGACGATATTGCAGGGCATTGAATTGGTTAAAGTTGTATTTTTTTAGATGCGAATAGCTCGCCATACATACACATGAAGATTGCTCGTAATCCTAATATCTCGGGCGAAATAAACAAGCCTTGCTCAAGACAAGTTTAAAAATTTAGTGAAAGAGGCTCTCATAAAATATTTCTCTTCATATCTCTAGACAACTGGTAAGAAGCATCCTTGAAACCACAATACCTTCAGATGACATGTTAAATCTTTATTTACGAATCACTGCCACGGTGTAAACTGACATTCAACCCTGAACCGCGAGTAGTCCCATTAATAACAATCTGCCAGTTCAGGATCAAAATTTACGCCACTTTAGGCATCAGGTTTATTTTTGATAGGAAGAAAATTTACTGAAAGCAAAAATTAAAACAAATCTCTGTGCTTCAAATTATTGACATACATTTACTCACTCTACTGAATATTACCCAATGCTTCAAATATTCCTCGAACAAATAGAAATATGCCGGCATGCTTTTGTGATAAACTAGGTATATATGTCAATACATAGGTATATAGGCATTCGTACGGTTTGAAATATTTGTGTAAAACCCCCCTGAGGGGTTAAACAGGCGGGTAGCTTGTCACAACCAGTTTTTTCACTGTTCTGACCGCACACACAAATCAACAAAAATACCCAAAATATGCTCTGCATGCCATTTGGGTTGTTGTAAATCATTTACACTCTCTAATAATAATAATATCTGTCTTCATCTGCTTCTGGGATTCTACAGGGTGAACTTAGTATTTCGGTAGAACATAATATTATAGAATGAGGAATTCCGTTTCGTAATTGCTCATTTCTTTTACAAATGGTTATGTATTGTCTGACAACGATAAGAAAGAAAGAATGTATTATGTTGATATGCATATATTCTTCATCGTTGTCATATGTATTGATATCTTCAGTGTTTCCTTTGTGAATTGATTTCAGATCGTGGATTTCTAGGATCCTGTGATCCATATTACGATCCATGATTCGCCATCCTCCAGTTAGAAAAGAAGCCATAATTTTATAGAAAATAATGATAGTATTCATTTATTAAAAAACTACTTTTAGGTGTCAGATTCCCAATGTTTTCGCTAACACAATATCACGGTCAAAATATACTATATTAGTGAATGTGTTCAATATTTACCTACGCATATTTTGCCTTTACAGTATTTATTGTATACTCAATAATAAAAGAACAGCTAAAAGGTCTCAATTATATAAGTCTTTACGTACCTATACATTGTGTTTGTCACAGGAAAGAAAATTTTGTTTGTAAATACTACAATACCGATAAGCAGGTAATTCTTCCAAAACCTGAAAAAAAAATCACACAATGACAGAGTACAGATGTTTTAAACGGAAAAAGGCGCACGGATGTATCAGGGTGAAACATTTACCTTTTAATTACGATAAAACCACATTTTTCATCTACTAATATATATGTTTCGGAGCCTCAATAAAATATCCCAATTACAAAAATACTTATTCAATCAAAATGTAAACAGTCAACACAAAAATTCTTTCAAATTCTTGTCGGACTTTTCGTAATATTGCCCGAGATGTCTGTCTACAGGCTTGAGTTATTCTAGTTTTGAAGTTATCCATGTCTTCTGGCAAAGCTTTATAAACGTCAGTCCAGTGGCGTTAAGAATAGAGTTCTTGCATCAGTTAATGGACAACGGTAGAAATAGTGAAAGCAACAAATTGTATGTTAAATTGAATGATCCGTTTTACTGGGCTGAGATATTATCCTCAATGTATGTCAGTGTTTTACTTGAAGATAGCCTTAAGTTTCGTATAGCTTCAATATATTAAAAAAAAATCGGTTGTGTCGCCCCAAAACTTTCCCTTTCCTCCTGTGGGAAAGTAAAACAGTAGGTAAGAACTGATCTTTTCAATCACTAATTTTATCCCGCGTGCGCTAATTTTGCAAAACTCATTTTTTCAGTCCATTGAGATGCTAATACCTCTAAGGAATTAAGGAATATATTTATACACATCAGTTCAACTGATGTGAGTGGTAAAACGAATTCTTACACTAATCAACCCATGACTAAATATATAACAGACATTGTAAAAATATACTTCTAAAATAAAAAATAAGGTAAAGAATTAGAATTCTATATAGAGGGTCTAAAGAAAAATATTTTTTTCACAATAATACCCTTGATTTTTTTCTTTATGCATCTTTCTTTTCTTTCTAAAATTTACTTCTTTTTATAGTATAAAGATTCTGAATTGGATCAATTTAGTTGAAGAACAAAAAATGGGTATCAAAAGAACGACCGACCGACAGTTGATGTACAAAAGTACCGTTCATTCCAAATAAAACAATTAAATAATAGGTACCTATTTAATGATATTACAAGATGGTCTTGATTTAGGTATAGGCTTGGATTCAGAGCTCAATTGTCAGAAAGACAAAGCAAGATGATGGCATATGCATCCTTTTTTAATATTGTAGCGTTTTTCGGGCTCCGTAGTGTGAAATAATAACGTGCTTTAATTAAAACTAACAATATTACACGACGTTACAATATTAAAAACTGATGCATATGCCGTTATCTTGCTGTTCTCAACTATTAACTGTCTTCTGTACGTGTTACGTTGGCTATATATATGATTGGCCTTCTTTCTTGAACACTTCCAGTGAGTAATCGAATTTCCTCCAACTTTCTAGATCAATACCAAATTAACACAATAGTTTTCTCGAAGTGCATGTTGAATATTTACAACAGCACGTCTATTTTATAAAATTCCTGGATAATATCCAAACTGGTACGCACGGAAACCACTTGAACAATTTTTTTTCTGGGTTATCTTGAACAGCAAGCTGACATGGATATCCCATAGTCAGAGGGTAGTATCGAAGTGGCCAAAGATCTTCTGACAAATCAAACTTCAAAGACAAATGGTTGATTGGGATTTACACCTTCGGAAAACCTAGAATCCATAACAGTTCAGTGGTCTAATTGTTCTATTCTATTCAAAATTGATCTGGCTGCTGATTCTGCTTTGGATCAGATGAGAATTTATACGCAACGACGCGGCGACTTAGGAGTGCACAAAAAATTAAAGAGAACTTCAAAAAAAAATGCTTTTGAAGTTTAGGTAAATTGTCATGTTTAACTTACACCCAATAATGCTTCTATTGAGTTCATTGTTATATTTGTTTCATTGATTTATATGTACTTACAGAAAAAGACGATAAGCTTTCTCTCGAGCATAGACTTATTACTGGCCCTCCATGTACAATAAACAGTCTTAAATTAAACCATTAAATGGATTATGTCACAAATTTAAAATATTTGTCGACGTATTTTCACTTTCAGGCATAAAATAACATCAATACCAGCCAAACTGAGAGATGTATTACATTGAAATTACTTTCTCCATTTTAAACTAGGTATTAGTGAATTACTTAGGTATTTATTTTAAAGTGTATTTGCATGAAAATGTACGAGGTATAATCATAATCACTTGACAGGTTGGGTTGGTTTAGGAAGTTTTTTTTTAAATGTATTGTTTCAAAACGAAAATTGCATTTCCATGAACAAACTCTTGATCTTCCCAAATAAGAGATAAGAAAGTTAATTCAAATCCATCCGAATTCCAATAAAATTCGTTAAATAAACATAGAAATTAAATTAGGCAATGAATTGAAACATTTCAGTCGAAAGTTGATGTTTTCCATCACCTTAAATTTGATTATTAACACATTTTGCACACCTTCATCATCGAATTCACTATAGGCCTCAAGTCTATGTCAAATTTGAATGTCAACCCCATCAAATATTCGCTGTGAAATGATTCACTGCATAATCGATGCATTATGGGGTAGTATATGCTACTGTACAACTACATATTGGCAAAGGGAAAATTGAAATAGAAAATTTACAAATGGTATTATGTGGAGAGGGTGCACAAATAAATATAGATCTTAAATAAAAACATACGAGGGGATGTAAATAATATCTACTGCTGAGGACCTAGCGTCACCTGACGTCAGAGCCTCACCGTCGAAATAATGACATGCACCAAACTGTTTTTTTAAATATTGAAGAGTAGGGAAGAGTGGCCAAAGAGGGCTATTTACGTGCCAAACGACTTTGCTTTTGGTTGCTTGCTGTGGTTTCTAGAGTTGATCAAAATGTGAATTACCCGAAATTGGTATGATTGTCTATCTTTTAGAATGATACGCCAATGTAAAAGGATATTATTTGATATGGAAAACAACTCTTAACTATTACTCTTGTTGGTATACTATACATATTGTATATCGATCAAATGTCACGTGATAGCGTCACTTCACGCCCTATTTGCTATTACTACCACTCTATTAAGTATGTTATATTTATTGTATTTGCCCAAAAGTACTTTGATTGTGTAATACAGTCGACTTACAAATAAATACATTCTGAGACTATGGCAATGGTTTTGCAGACTAGATAATACCGACATGACGCATACCTATATTAACCATAATTTCTGCAAGTGTGAATTCAACTGTATTCCTGAGAGTCTTAAGAATGGCCCATGTATCACGATTTGAATCCCCCAACCCAAAAAATGCCGTTGCATCATTATTCCCTAACTCGACAATTTCAGGATTTTGTTAACACATTTACTGTGTTCTGGGTCTGTTAATCAAACGTCATGATCCTTGAACGCCATCCAGAATCACACCTAGCCACTATCAGTTATGTATAACAATCAGAGATATAGAGGGAGAATGAGCCATGACGAATGCGCATACGATTCTCGAAGGATCAAACGGGCGCCGCCATGTTCCTCTATTGTTGTGCCAACTGTGGGAAAACAAATCTGGTGTTATACTACGCTTCGTCTATTAAAGCGGGAATTTTAAATTCAGACCAATAAGAGGCCTCTGTTTTAATAGACTTTAGGAACCTTAATTCTCAAGTCAAAATGACAAACTACAATCAAGTCTGTTTTTTTAACTACAACTTATGATTTCAAGGCCACTAAAACAGAAAATTACTTTGGATGTTTTAAATATTTCCTGGAAATTGAAAATTGAATACAAATTAAATGGAGAATTAAACCTAAAAAACAAAATAAATCTAATATTAAACTTTTTGGCAAACCACATTGAATAAGTAACATTTCGCGCGCATATCTATTTTAATAACGTCCCGGCAAAATTTTTAATCGCCTATTTTGTTAATACGGTAACTTAAATATAGATTTTAATTTTTGCCGTCGATCGAAAAAACATTATTAACATTACTGCATGCCAGAGTGTCTCAATACAAATTTAGCAACACGCCACAACAATTTTGAATTACACTTACTGATGGCGTACGTCGAACCTTAATCATTACAGTAATAAAAAAAATCGGATGTGTGGCCCCAAGATATAATATAATCTAAAATATATGACCTGCGTAACGAAACAAAATTTGAATAACTATTATTATTATAATTCTATTATTTGCAAAAAGTTGAAGTTAGTTAGTTGCCCGTTTTTCTCACTGTTAATAAATCGGCGTTTTCCAAAAGGTGGGTATCATAATATCATCGTATTGGTTCTGACAGTGACAGTCACTTACGCTGTCGAATTTGGAAAGTTGAGTACACTAGTAACAGGTTGGTTCCAACACGTTTTATTGGTTTCGAGAAACGTTAAAAACCCGTATTGATAAACGTCAAACATGCGATTCGCTTAGTACGTTATTTTAACAAGATAATGCCTGTTATAGTTTCGTAAGGAAAATACGACAATAAGACGTTTTTTTTTCTATTACTTAAAATTAATTTATTATGCGTTGGTTTTAACGTATAAAAGACGTTAATTTTATTAGACCTATTAATAACCTAATAATATAATATTAATAATAATAATATAATAATAATAGATCGACTTTATTGGACTCATACAATTTGCCCAAAAATACAAAAAAAAATCTAATTCTATAATAAAACAATACAATATAACAATATATGAATGCAGGGCGAAATCTAGCCAAGGCTACTCTTAAAACGTTAAAAAAACGTATTGTAATATAATAAATTCGTCATATTAACCTAAAAGTTTTCTTAAGTTAGATTTTGGCCAGAAATATTCGTATTAAAAACGTTGAATTAAAACGGTGTTATTTTGTACCAAAATAAAACGGTTATTTTTGAAACGTACACGTTTAATCAACCGATGACGCGTTGATTTTACGGGTAAAAAACGTATGTGTGTTTACTGGGACAGACTTCTATCTGGAAATGGTCTTCATCGTCTCGAGTGACTTCAAAATGGTTATTTCACAATACTTTCCCCGAGTTTGTCATAGAACAGATAAAAAGCCCCGCAGGGGGATGGTATAATTTAATGAAATTTTAATATTTCTTAATGTATATGCTGTAAAGAGTCATAAACAGACTGGCCACCAGTAAACCCGTTGGACCAAAATTTTGACAGGTGTCATTTACAGACTAATTTTTGAAGTACGTTGGAAATTGTTCTTTAGAAAAGGTTCTCTACACTTATTTCGAGCCAGTTAAGTTTTCGTAAAATACGTTAGTTATTTTGGCAGTAAAGTCTAAATCACAAATCATGTGAGCTTCTTGGCATTGAAAGATTGAATGCAATCTGACAAATCCTAATTCAAAATTACTCTTTTCTCAATGACCAGCCTCTAGAGTTTTAATCTCTTTAATCTAACGACGTGGAAGAAGATTATTTAAACTCTTTTATTGCTGAGATCATTTTCAACACCCTGTATATGCATTGATTCATGGTGTTCATTAAAACGATCGTAAAACACCGAAACTCATTTTTAGACCTTCAAACTTATTTCACCCCCACCTTTCACCCCTCTACGCATTGTGAGTATCCTTCATATCCTAATACGCTTCTGCTATAATATATCCCTTTCTCTCCCATCCAATCCCCACACTGCCCCTGTACGCCTTTTCTCCAAAACAAACCCCAAAGCCATCACCCGTTAACGTTTATTATACGGGCATCGCGACGCCGCCGACGCCGTCGTCGAGTGACGTCGTTTCTAGTCTAACCACGTGTCACATATTTTATCATCACTGGGGCTTGTCAACGTATGGATCAAAATAGACCAATTGCACCACAATATTTCCTGACCCATGTCAAACAGAAACAACTTGAAAGGCAGTTAAATGTATTTTTAATTAGATGCTTAGTAATGGAATTACTAAAAACCTAAAGAAACACCATTGATATTGCTACACATGACAAACTTTGACAGCTGCCAAAGAAGTTATTTGGAGTACCGGATTCAAATTTGGGCGTCACATTCGGTATGTGTAACATTGAACATTTGCGACAATGGTTCATGATAATCATCGTGTCCCAAATATCAAACGTATACCGCAAATTACTTGTAAACCTTATTAATTAATCTTAGTTTACTAGGTTCCATTTTTGTACGTCCATATCGTAGAATCGAAAGTTATAAATTATAAGCCTACACATAATAACCAATATGTAGACGTGCTAATAAAAATGAAAGCTCTTACTATGATCTTCTATTCAGTAATATCTCGTCAATGAAGTAAGTCAAGTCCAGATTAACTGTTTTTAAAGTAAAGGCATCGAGGATGTTTTCAATAAACTCCGAGCGTTATCTGATTTTAAATACTGAAAAATAAGAGAAAAGATAATTGCACAATAGTCTTAGATAGAACTTTCTAGTGCAAAAACATACCACTAACTAATGTGTCCGAATAGAGTCGATCCGTTCCGAGAGATAATAGCGGGATAATAAATAAAAAAATATCCTTCTTTTTCGCTCTTTTCGTTCTGTGTATATGTATATATGTGTGTTGGCCAGATTGACTCCTGGTTGCTGGGCAACGGGACCAGCGCTTTCGGGCCCACAGGATCGATAAGCGGAAGGTTTCGGAATAGCCCGATCATCAACAACAACGCAAGATGTGTAGAAGCGAGAACACAAGCAAATCTCTATCCATTCCCTATCCCTAGTAGACTAGAACGCAATTTAATATCATAATATAGTGGCGTATTTGGATCATCACGATATACAAGGGCCTAGGGAAATTTTGCATACCAGATAATTATACTAAATTAGTTGTAACGACGTAGGTAATATTAAATGGAAGAACTTTATATTTTTTTTTAGGAAAAATAAATGAATTAACATATTATTACTCAGTTTGAGTTGCCAAAGGTGTTCTCTGAATATCTCCTAGATAGCCAAAAGCCCCTTAAGGCAAGAAACAGAAAGATTGATAAATGTTGATCAAGTATTCAACAAAAAAGCCCGCGGATTCACAGTGGTTATATTGCCACCAAAGCAAAGTGAGTAAAACAGTGTAAGCTGGCGCCATCTAGTGTAGCTGCTGTGACGGTCTGACATTTCTGTCGCAACACTATAATGATCCGCAAAACGGTCTCCTATTTTGTTTTTTGCTTTGTGTTTATCTAACTAAGAAACAATGTTTAAATCCTTCTTTTTTAGCTTTTGACTGGGTCTACAAACGTCATTTTTTATTAAAAATCGAGTGATCGTAGTTTGTCTTAGGTAAATCGATTAGAATTTGAAGCAAAATCTCAATATTCAATAATATATAGGATATTCCTTTGGAAACAATCAAAATTGGACATTTTCCGAAATTAGCCCAAAATATTAAAATGAAATATTTGTTAAACAAAAAAAGGGTAACTAAGTGAAGAAGTATAACAACTGATAGTGGCAGATGGTATCGCGGCGGCAGGTCCGCACGAGCGCGGGCCCCAGCTGGCCCCTCAGGTGCCCCTCACCTGCCATAAGTACACACACACAATTTTATAAATACACCGTGTGCGTTTCTCTTTCCGACATCTTGAGTCAAATAACAACAAGACACAAAGAGCGCGCGCAGTAAGCTTTGTATAGCTGCTACTACGTACTACTACCGATATAATATTTGACATAATGAGGTAAATAAATTAGTTGGATAAAACGTCTTTTGTATACTTTATTTTGCACTTAATTATGATAATTCAATGAGTTTTTTTTTCCGTCATGCAATTGCCCTATAGGACCTACATACCTGGCAGGACCTATTTAATTTTTCACCCTTTAAAAGCAGGGTCCATAGGATCATCATGAATGTACAAATTATATGAATGCCCACTTAAAGAATTTGTCATGTTTCCCAGGATATTCGTCGATTTATTAAAAAATTTCAAGACATCGGTTCGGTGGTAGACCAAAAAAGGAAAGTTAGAGTCGTAAAAGCTTCTTAGGCTTATAAAATTCAAATAACACAGGAACTAAAGCCTTTCATGCATTCGTTAATTCGATTCAATTCTTTGAATGTGTTTTTTTAAAATAAGCAAAACTAGTCGTATTTGGCGTGAGGAAAATTCACGACTGATTGTTTTATTGAGAGGAAAATATCCTGGAAAAATTATTACAAGAAATTGTGATGTTAATTCAACATTATGTGATCTTACATTGTTTTCTTAGGGCCTGGTCTATATAACAAAAATCGAACCTCATTTCTGTAAAAATGTCATCAACATTTTAGACAACTGTGAAGCAGTAAGAGCTGATAATTTCTCAGATATTATTTATCCCATTTAGATGCGAAAACTGATAATTTTTTTTATAAGCCGTTCAATTTTAAAGGCTTTTATTGAAAAAAACAAACACAGCAAATTAACAATCATCCATCAACTTTATACCTACTAAGAATTAATCAGATCTTCTATCCTCAGTTTAGTGAAGTAATTTCGATCAAAATGAATGTGTCTTATTCTAGAAAAATCGGGTACACGAAGGACTTAGTAGAAAATAAGGTAACGTTATATCGGCTGCCGAAGAAATTTCGACAAAAATACGAACCAACAATCACGAGCTTTCCTAAAGCGACAGTCGGACGGCTATAAACCTAACAAGTCAAAAGTTCTATCACGGGAACAGATACAGCAGTTTATTACGCAAGCACCAGATGACTAACTTTAAAGTAAAAGGTGAAAAAAATTGAGTATATAATTTTTTTGTTATTACTTTTAGATTGCTTGAATATTTGGTATCGCTGGGGCATGCTGGCGTGATGAACTGTACAAACTGAATTTAAATGACATAGAAGATTTGGGATCCAAACTTTTAATTAGTATTCGAGACAATAAAACTGAAAAACCGAGATCGTTTCCTGCATGGAACGTTATGGCAAAATTCTGCATTAACGCCAAAAAATTTCAAAAATTCTCGTTTTTTCTTTAAATACCAAAACGGAAAAGGATGCAATTGCCTCAAATTCTTGCCAAATATTTAAATTTACCAAATCCTGGAGAATATACAGGGAATTGTGTTCGCCGATTATGTGCGACAATTTTGGTTGATTCTGGCGCAGATTTGACTAGTTTAAAGAAGCAGCGGGATGGAAGTCGGAAACTATAGCTGAAAGGACTGTCACAAAAAAAAAGATGAAGAAAGGAAACACTGAAAATCATCATCCTCGTTGCCGACATAAATAATTGTGAGTGATAAAACAATTTATTTATTTCAAATTTCATGGGCATCATTTGAGAGCATCACTGTTCTTACGAAGCCCAGATCAAAGAAGTTATACTTCCCAAAAACTAAATTAATATTTGGTGTTAAACGTTGTTTAAAATATTTTGTCCATGTATCTTAAAGGAAGGAGAGCTACACTTACAAGTTATGAAATAAATCTGTTATATCATAATTAGCAAGTAATTTTATCCGCCCAATCAGGAAATAAATATATTTTAAACGCATCTAAAGTATAACAAAAAGATATTTATCAATGCATAACATTCACTTTATAATATAATTGTTATAGAAAGTATTTTCACGGTTGCCACAAAATTTTATGTAGCATTTCCTGTCAGCAAGAGTTTGGTGTGAAGCAGAAATTTTTGTTCCCTCAATTTTAACGACACGTGCCCCTTATACAAACTACAACCAAATACTTTTAAAATGAGTTTTCTTCTGTAGGTAGAATAACAACATACGTGCATAGGTACCGCGAAGCGCATCTGCTTTAGTATTATTTTAAATTTCGTTGAACGAAACATATTTACGTAATTTTTAAAGAATATTTTTTATGTTGTTCTTGCGGACAGACTTTGTGGAAATAGAGCTATGGAAGACGAAGAAGAGACAGGCACCTGTGTCCTGTTTTACCAGCCGCGTATTATTGTTGATATGGCCCACATATAATTTGATTTAACCAAGAATTTTGTTTTGAGTTATGCCGATATTGAAATGTTTATAACAAAGCAGGTTAGGATGTGTATATTGCTTATTGAATGATGTGCCTTCTTAGAAAATGTCATTTTATGAAAAACAATCCTTATACGAGGGTTGCCTTTTATATTTCGAGATTAGAGAACAAAAACAAATATTAATCATCGAAAATCACTTTATTGTTTTTCAAAATATTCCCCATGAAGATCTATACACTTTTGCATGCGTTTGAACCAATTGTTGAAGCACTTTTGTCTCTCTGATTGAGGTATCTGCAAAACATGCATTCTGAATGCAGCAACCGCTTCTTCAGGTGTCGAAAAACGTTGACCTCTCAGTTTGTTTCGGTGCCAAGTCAGGACTATACGGCGGATGACTCATCAAATCGATGTGCTCAAAAATGCAGTTGTGGTGAAGAGTGATCTGTCTTCGGCGGTTGGTTTTTCTGATTTCTTGGTAGACAACTGGCAATCAAATGGTTGTGTACCACTGAGAATTGACTGTGGAAGTGCTTCGTGCGCGAACAACTTTTGTTGGATTTGGTTCATCTTGAAACACCCATACAGTCGATTGCTGTTTACTTTCGGACTCATACGCGTAGATCCACGATTCATCACCAGTCACGATGTCATAGACGTGTTTCGAAGCACCGCGATCGTATTTTTTGAGCATTTATTTCGATCAATCGACACGAGCCTTTTTTTGAGCGATTGACAAATTGTGTGGGATCCAACGCGAACAAATTTTTTTGACAGTCAAATGTTTATGCAATATTTGAATGTATGCTGGTCCCACTAATGCCTAAGGTTGTCTCAATCTCTTGATACGTCACATGACAATCTTGCAATATCAGTTCGCGCACAGCATCAATGGTTTTCGGAACAACAACTGATTTTGGACGACCTTCTTCTTGGAGTGAACTACGACCACGATTGAATTCACCATACCATCGATAAACACTGGTCCTTGATTGAGCTTCATCGCCAAAAATTTAATCATCAACAGCGACTATTACTGAAATTGCAAAGAAACGGCCACATTTGCGATTATAATGTTCATGATTGGTAAAATTCGATTTTTCTTTTACCTGCTCATACTAGTTAGATAAGTTCCAAGTTGGTTTGTAAGAGTTTTCACAATTTATAGTGGATACCCATAACCATTTTGAAGAAAAAGAGAAACCGAATTTTATCAATCATGAATATTATGGTTTATCTTTTTAGTTCATTTTATTTTATATAATTTATATTGACATTTAACCTGATTTCGACAAAGTGTATAGATAATTAAATCCTAAACAAAACAGACACAACCCTCACATTCATGTAATTAAATTATGATCCGAAACATGTCTGGCTAATATTAGAAGAAAATTTTGTTCAAAATCAATCCTAAATAACTTTTTTAGTATTGCATCAATTTCGACAATTTTTTTAAGAGTTTTAGGCCGTTTTGTTGTCATCATTTTTTCATATCGAAACTTCAAAAATTTCGAACGGATTTGTTGTTATACTGGGGTGAACAAAAAGTTACATTTGACTCTAAACTTTTTAACACCCTGTAGAAAAAACTCACGACCGACTAATATTCTATTTTCGCGTTCTCCAATTGCCCATTTTTGACATAACAAATGACTAATTTTATTTTAACCCAGTTCAAATGGCACACTCTATATTATATTGTCCAAATCATATAGGCACAATACGATTGTAACATGAATTAATATGTGTACGCACCTTTAACTTACATCGCCTTTCACAATAGCCTTAAACGGAGATTATTTATGGCCCCCTCTGGGTCAGTTTTATAAAACGTTGAATAATATTATACCATACATCTTTTTCCATCTGAAACCGTGAACAGTGTCTTTTTTTTATTCTTCTTTTCAAGTTTGTTTGCTTGGTATGTCTGATCTTTAACCTCTATCTACCACTTCCTTGTCCTCTCTATTTACATACAGGGCTTAAATGAAGGTGAAAATTACGTTGGTGCTTGCCGTTTGGTAATTTGTTTTCCACTTTTTCTGTTTGTCTAGCTTTGCGTTGGTAGAATAATGAGGAATTCCAGCGAAAATCACATGCTCTGATGTAGTTGGAGTTGATATCTTCTCTCTCGATATATTTATTTTATTGATACCCAGTATTTGTTTCAGAGAGTTTAAAACCTGAGCCTTACTCCAAAGATATGGAAGAGGTTTAGTTTGGGTTAGAGTCCTACACTACCTAGGGAAACAGCAAGCAATCCCCCAGGTGATGATTTCTCTGCCTTGACCAAAAAAGTAAGTATTGTATCGTTATTAATACGTTCTATAAAATTAATTTTTTTGAAAGTTTTTTTGGGTACAGTTTCGTTAGTTAAATGGAATCTTTAAGCCCCCGATTTTGAAACATTCAGGGACCCCTTTTGGAGACTTTTTTTTGCCGTGAACAAGTTAGTTTTAACTACTTCAATATAAAAAGTTTGTTATATACTTTTGTCGGTTTATTTATGTATAAATATTTGAAGCCTTTTAAACTCCATCACAGTACCCAATAAACACACGTACGTAAAAAAAAAAACGTTTAAATTTACTAATAACGTTTTATTAAAATCGTGTTATTATTACGTTGAATCTACTTGCGGTATTAAACGTTACATACAACGTGTAAAGGAAACCGTTTTATATTGGTGAATAAATAACAACTTTGTGTGGTGTTCAAAACACGTCAAAACTACGTTGATAATAATATTTTTAAAACGTTTGCAGAATACGTCGAATACACGTAGAAAATAGACGATACATACACGAGTTTTATTGTTAGATAGTTATTTTTAAACAACGTTTCTAAAGAACATTGAATCAACGTGTACTTGTATTTTTAAAACAATACATTTATTAACGTAATATTCACGTATATTGTAAGGATTATTTAAAGTTTGTTTAGTGCAGCAAGTAAAAGTTTGAATAAATCGTTAAAAAAATCAGGTTGGTAATTATGTTTTAGGTAAATGCTCGCAAACGTCAACTTTAATTTTTAGGTGCAGTTGTATCCATCATATTGGTTCTGACAGTGACAGTCACTTACGCTGTCGAATTTGGAAACTTGAGTACACTAGTAGAAGGTTTGTTCCTACACGTTTTATTGGTTTCGAGAAACGTTAAAAACCTGTATTGATAAAGGTCCAACATGCGATCCGCTTAGTACGTTATTTTAACATAAAGATAATGACTTATATATTCGTCAGGAAAATACGACAATAAGACGTTTTTTATTTCTATTACTTAAGATTAATTTATTATGCGTTGGGTTTTAACGTATAAAAAACGTTAATTTTATTCGACCTATTAATATACTATTAAAACGTTAAAAAAACGTGTGAATAGCTGAATATGGTTAGACAGTATGTTAGAAAGTATGTTAAAAAAAAGTATTGTAATATAATAAATTTAACATCAAAAATAACGTCATATTAACCCCAATAATGTTCGTATTAAAAACGTTGAATTAAAACGGTGTTATTTTGTACCAAAATAAAACGGTTATTTTTTAAACGTACACGTTTAATCAACCAATAACACATTGATTTTACGTTTAAAAAACGTATGTGTGTTTACTGGGTATGATAACATAATTAAATTAGATTTATCTAAATTAAAGATTAGAGATCTGTAATTTGCGTTAAAATAGTTCGAGTCTTTTGAATATGATGGCGGTACTGTCACAAAACCAATAACTTGCAATATTTTCTTACATTTTCTTTACTTATGTATTCCTGGTAGAAAATTGTGATCTACGGTAAGTTAAATATTTCCAAGGATATTCAATAAATATTATAACATTATTAAATTTGATTTATGTAAATAAAGAGCAGAAACCTGTATTTAAATGTGTGAAATTGTGAAATACCTACGTAGTTCCAGTAAAAATTAAAAAATGAAACTAGTAGCTTCTTCATACGCTCTTTTGAAAACTTGACCACTGGTGATTTCAAGGTTAACATATGCTGATTTGAGGAAATTATTGTATCGAACAAGAGAAAATTTACAGCTGTTGGCAACACCGCTAGGCGTCTAGTTATACTCGAGCTGGTTGTGTCTAGACCGTGCATGGAATAAAATGGAAGAGACTATAAAAGTGCAGAATATTTGCGCGTAATGTGGAACGACATGAAGTGTTTATTTATTAATTGTCAATAAATTAACTTTATGTGATTTGCGGAAGTTGGCACTATACTTTCTGTACCTGACATCTAATGAAATAAATAAAACACATGTTTACGGAGCAAAATCATGTAATGCCTGAAATAATTTATGCAACATCAAAGATATCCTGAATCCAATTCTAAATTATATATAAGTAGGAAAATAGCTGAATAGATTTAATAAATGTGTTTCTGTATAAGTCTGACTGTAATACCTACCCACTCAGACTAGTGCGGCAATGGGTGGCGGAATCCATTCTTTTAACGCTAATAAAATATGAAATGGCCTCAAGAAAAAGCTTCTGTTATACCATTTCAATGAAAAGTCAAAAGCAGCATACCAGCCATACTACACTATGAATTATTTATTAAGTCGAGTTTCTGCTTAATTAACACTTTACCTGCACGCGATCAACTTGTATAGTTGATATGCATTATTTTACAGCATTTTAATTCATTTAATTTGCAGAAAAAACGTTCAATCAGACAAAAACGTGTTTTCGTCAATCAATACCCATGTAAAATCGAAAAATTATTTGTAATTAAAATGATATCCATATGCCGAATAATAACATTCGGTACATATTGGTGTTGTTTACATTTAGTATATTATTATTAACGATATAAATCTATTTCCTGAGTCATCCTTTATTAGGTCTACATATGCACTGTGTCCAAGATAATAATGGGATAGCATGGGTAGGATAGGAGTTACAATGTTGGTTAAATTAGACAAAAGTTGTACAATTTAAACACCTTTTAAATGGTGTTTTCAAAAGTAAGCTAACTTTAGCCGTTTTCGAGAATTTTGGAAAAAACGATTTTTTGCGATTTTAGTTTTTATATATTTCTGACATTATTTTTACAGATATAAAAAAATGAAAAGCACGTTCTTATTGCTACTTTTTGAGGAGAATAAGAAAATAACTTGTTTTTTTTTTCAATACTGTTAAATTTAAAGCCATTTTTAATTTAAAAATAGGTGGTATATCACACGTAATGGTTTAAACAAGTTTTCAGTGTTTTGACTCAGATTCAAAAGTAGGTGTCAACTTGCTTATTTCAAACGTGACATCCTATATATTATTTCATTATTGGATTCTACATAAAATTCTAGACAAATGTCATGTATAATGTCATAGATATACCTAATTCTAACCGTTTTTGACATATTCTAAATTTAGCGTCAAAAATGACGTGTACAGATCAACACTTAATTATAATTTTTCCTATATAAAGCATCGTTTAACATTTGATTTGAATTGGTTTTCGTGTCGAGAGAGGTTTACTTTAGTAGATGTTTGTTGATATTGTGATCATGATCAATACAGGGTGAACAAAAGCCAAGAATACAAATTAAGTTGAAAAAATGTAAATTTTTTTAAATAAAAACCCCACATTTTTATATTTATTTCTAATTAGCATTAAAACTAACTGTAACTTTGTAAGGTTTTTTGTTTCTAAATTTTGTTGTTTATTGGTCATCTGTCGTTCGACTTATAAATTCTCTGGCACTCGCCATGAGTAAAAAATAAATTTATCAATCAGCATTTGATCAATAGGATTAATATTATCAATTTTTGAGACAATATTTGTTATGAATAAAACCGAAATAATATGTTGACAAATATTTAATTGCAAGTTCTAACTGACATTGACACGCATCACCATAGAAACATAGTATTAAGTATTACTTTACAATAGAAAAATGTTAAACTGCCAATATTTCGAAAACTATAAATTTTTAAAACAAAAAACCTTACACAAGCGTAGTTTTAAAGAATGTCTGTCTGTCTGTATCCACGATAACTCAAAAACCACTTAACATATTTTAACCAAATTCGGTTGAAAAATACTACGGGATATGTCTAGGTGCTGATTAACTTTTTGGAAGCATTGAGCGTGTGCAAAGGGCTTTAAAAATTTAAAAAGTTCATACTACATAAATCCTTTGATAGAATATAACCTATGAAATGTATTATAAAAAACTTGCTTACATATAGTAGGTGTTCGTAAATAGTGTAGAAGGAGTCAAAATAAAAAAAATATTTACTATAGAAACTTATTCGAAATATGGAATAATTTTTCATAGCCGTGATAGAATAGACATGTCACTTAGAAGAATTGGTTCACAAATAGTGTAAAAAGAGGTCTAAAATCCATGTGTACTATACGATACGAAATTGCTCTTTTTAGTGATGAATTCGTTTAAATTAAATTTGTGTTGTGCTGTTGTGGCTCTTCTTGAAACTTCTATATACACAGAAATGATTTTAAGTCTAGTTCTATTCGTAAAAATAATTTTATTAGTGCAAGTGATTTTAATAATTTGATTTCTTGATACAGTTTGGATTTTGATGTGTTTTGTGAAGTCTGGTCAAGTACCTAGATGTTTTTATAGATTTCTTCTACCATTGACGCTACTGCTTTTTATTCGGTAAAAAACAAAAAAAAATCACTCGGCGATGGTTTCACGAAAAGGGATGTTGATGGGAATGTAGCAACACCCACGGTTTTGAGTATAAAGTAAGGGCTACAAATCATAACTCAACCCCCTTTGGAATAAATATATCTATACTGTATACGTATATAACCCAGCAGAACAAAGCCTTGTGTACGTACAACTTTACTGTGAAGATACTACTGCTGTGAGAGGGTAGGTCGGTCGATTTGGTCTAAAATGATTATTTGATTTCCTCCGTCTTGTGTTGTGTGTACTCGTATTATATCTATGGATTTATTCTGTTCTGCGGGTAATAGACGTCAGGCCGGTAGAGATGGTTAATTGTTTGGAGTTTTATTATTTTTTATTGATTGCATCAGCTATTTAATCTGAAATAATTTTATTAATCTGTTTTGAGTCATTGTGGAGGAAACCAAAAAGTGGCATTTGGAACAATTATGAAACAACAAGATGTTTTTAGCGACATCTAGTATCTAGTGTGAGCAGGCAATATGCTCGAGAAACAAAGTTCACACTAGATGTCGCCAACAACATCTTGTTGTCATTCATCTCTCGTGCTAGTATATAAGCTCTGCGTAAATGTTGAAAATTTGGGTCACACTGCCTTCCGATCACCATCACTGATGAGTTGTGGATCAACGAAACGGCCCGTAATCATAATCAGTAATAAAATTAAGGGTGACACGGTGGCTTTTCTGTCATGAAGACGTTGCTGAACAAATTCATGTGGATGTTCTGTTAACCATATTTGACATCAGTTTTGAGCATTATTATTTCCATAAAATACACACAAACACAGGCTTGATATTATTTTCCGATCCTAAAGTAGATACAAAATTATGTACGACACTGTTGTTGCTGGAGGTATTGGACGAATAATAAAGGAGCCAAGGGTGGGCTGACTAAAACCATCAAGGAAAGTGCTTATAATATATACGATATAAGAGTATATATATGTAGTTCTGTGCTTCTACTGTTGTTACACTTATTTACAACTACATGGGTATAGACGCCAGAGTAAATCAAATTTACAAGAGGGATAGATATGTTTGAGTTATTATTGATTTAGTGAGCCATACAATAGATTAAATATATATAAAAAAATCTTCCACATCCAACATATCTTCAGTGGCGAAGCGTCCATGTAACCACTGTTACCATTGGTAACAGTTAAAAATATTGAAAATCAATATTTTATATTCAATCAAGTAAAGTAAAGATTTTGTAATTGGGCATGTTCTGTTGTTTTGATTGAGTGTTGTTACTTTCTATCACCCTACAACCCACTAATCCGTTTAAGAATAAATATTTTATGACTACTAACTGTAAAATAATTTTATTTATTTTTTTACCAACAGCAATATGTAATAATTCAGTAATTAATCAATGAAATTAACCAAATCCACGAAAATAATCCGCTCTATACTGTCTTGGTTATCTGCCTCGCTTAGACTAGATTGCATGTTACCACTTTCGTTTATGGATACGAGTAATGGTCCGTCGGCCCCTGGTCCAGGCCGACTAGTGTCTGGTCGCGTACTTGAATTCTACAGCGCGAGAGCGTCGCGATAATATGTACGCTTGTTACCATTTTTTGTTTTGGTTACTCGTTATTCGTTACACAGAATAGGCCGCGGGATACAGTGTGGAAAATTAGGAATATTTGATTTTATCCCACAGGCCTGGATTAGTCTTAGCAATTTTTACTTAAAAAAGTTTAAATAAAATACCTAGAACAAGCAAAAAATTATATTTGGGAGGTCAAAATAAACTTTTTTTTTTAAAAAAGTTTTGGTAACACTTTAGAAAAAGCCACGCGTCGCAACTGCATAACTTACAGTAACAATGCTAGCTGATCATCCTGCCATCAGCTTCTTTGCCTGAACGTGTTCGTTGATGGAGAGGACAATTCAAAAGGCGTAGCACACCGAGTAATGCCATCGTTTGCCGGGAACAAGTTGACCATACAGTTCAGATGCTATTATAATCGACTGACCCTGTATATTATTGCAATTGTTAAATTGGATGGTATTGGCGTATATACAGCATGAGAAAAAAATATCGAAACAAACAAAACACCACAAACGTTATTTCCTGCACTATATTCCATTTTATTGCCGTTTATGTTGTGTGTGTGGTAGAATAGTAGGCGCATTTAGTTTTGTGGCAAAAATAAATTCAAAGCTTCTCTAAGACTTGCACTGACCATATTGGGAATTCTGTAAACGATGCACAACGAAATTCTCACGTTCAAACGTATATTTCCTTTATTTTCAAACTAACTACACTGATATGTGTTTGTTATTTTATAGTTTGTAAGAACATAAGTGTGTGGTGCTTTCTGTTATTAGAGTTCTGTTAGATTCTACTATTTCAGATAGATTCGATTCATTTGAACGCCTTCACGTTGTGTCTATGCGTTAATTTTCTCAATGCTCTTTAATTTTACATTAGGAAATGCTATTTAAATAACCTACATCCGAGTTATAACCACAGAAATCTTATATTATATATATATATACTCTAGAATGATAATCCCGTAGTACAAAAATGTAACCAAAAGTGTAGAGCTGTCCATAATGCGCATGATCACCAGTATCTTATTTTTCAACAGGACCGGCTGTGATTAAATGTAATATTACTGTTATGTTATAGGTATATTTAAAATTAAATTTTACCATTTGGTAACATTCAAATAAAAAAATGGAATAAAGGAATTTAAGAAATAAAAAATTACATTAAATATGTAAATACTTTATTGTCTAACAGGTACAACCCAATACTAATAAATCTAAGCAGAAACGAGAAATAAGTAAAAATTCTAATACTGGAAAATATCTTAAGGACATGAGCATTCTAATTATTTATTTTATTATTATATACAGCCTTCAAAGAAGGGGTGCAAGAAACAGTGACTTCACAAATATTTTCCGTGTCCATATGTAAACCACTTCCATATCATCCGTACTACTCGCAATAGTATTTTGTGACAAAACATGGTTGGTAGAACTTTTATTCTCAGCAATTTCATGGAGGATTCTATAATTAAGTATATTCCAGTTTAACAACAGAATTCAAACGAACTTTGTATACCTACACAACGTAGGAAATATATTATTGACATACATATCATGCATTTTTGACAGATTCCTTTTAAGTAAACAGTGTCTTGATATCAAACGATTAAGAATTTAACTTCCACTCTCATTTACATAATCTCTTCTTTTCAACAAAAGTTTGGGAACTGCATCGAGTACGAGGGTGATCCTCTTGCCGTCTTCTCTACAAATGATATCTTCTGCAGCGAAATGCTTACTGCATATGACATTCCCATCACATACATTTTCTGTACTAGGATCCCAATGCCCGCATCCAAACATCATGTCTTTTTTTTTTGTCAAGCTAAAAATGAGTATCATGTCAATGGTATCATATTGACTCAAACTGAGACTGTTAGAAACCCGAAACAATAACTTACTGAAAATATTTAATACCAGGAATGATACTTTCTTTTTTACACCACAACACTATACACTTCATTGTTTGTTAAATAAACAAACTACCAAACCAAAATAACAAATATTAAAAACAATTTTAATCACAAATAGGTATACGAGGTCTGTTCAAAAAGTACCCGGAATTCTCATTTTTGTAAAAAAATATTTATTTATTCGTCTACATCTATATGGTCCCCTTCAAAGTAATCCCCCCTAGATATAATACACTTATGCCAGCGTTTTTTCCAGTCTTCGAAACACCCTTGATAGTCACTTTTTGTAATGCTCTGTAGCACTCTCAGCGATTCTGCCTTTATCTCTTCAATCGATGAAAAACGCTGTCCTTTCATGGGTCTCTTCAACTTTGGGAACAGGAAAAAATCACACGGAGCGATATCTGGTGAATAAGGAGGTTGGGGCATGATTAAAGTCTTGTTTTTAGCCAAAAAATCACGAATAAGCAACGATGAATGAGCAGGTGCGTTATGGTGGTGCAAAACCCATGAATTGTTTTTCCATAAATCGGGGCGTTTTTTTCGAATTGCTTCACGCAAACGTCGCATTACTTCAAGGTAATACTCCTTATTGACGGTTTGACCTTTTGGCAAGAATTCTTTATGCACTATGCCATTATAATCGAAGAAAACAGTAAGCAAAACCTTGACATTTGATCGAACTTGACGTGCTTTTTTCACTCTTGGTGACGTTGAGTGCTTCCACGTGGACGATTGTGCTTTTGTTTCGACATCATAACCGTACACCCATGTTTCATCACCAGTTATGACCCTTTCAAGTAAATTTGGATCGTCGTTGACGTCGTTTAACAGCTCCTGAGCGATGGTAATGCGTTTGTTTTTTTGATCAAAATTCAGCAGTTTTGGAACGAATTTTGCTGCCACTCGTTTCATGCCCAAAACCTTTGAAAAAATATGATGGCATGAGCCAACTGATATGCCAACTTCATCAGCAACTTCTCTAATTGTGATTCGGCGATCATCCATAATCATTTTTTCCACTTTTCCCACATTTTCATCGATTATTGACGTGCTGGGTCGACCGGAGCGTTCGTCGTCTTCAACGTCTTCGCGGCCATCTTGGAAACGCTTATACCACTCGTAAACACTTGTTTTTTTCATAGCAGACTCACCGTAGGCTCTCTGTAACATTTCGCACACTTGGTTACACTTTATTTCATTTTTCACGCAAAATTTAATACAAATTCTTTGACTCTTCAATTCTTCCATTGTTTAAACTAACAAAAATCGCCGAGCTCAAAAAAACACGTCTACACCAGCCGCTACAAGACAGAATGTAAACAATGAATACAGCTGAAAATTTCACCATACATTAGGGACATGTGTACCAACACAATAAAAAAAAATTTTGACCACCGGACTCTCCAGACGCGCGCAATTCAAAAATTCCGGGAACTTTTTGAACAGACCTCGTATCTATCAACAATTAAAATATACCACGAATAAGACCATAACTCAATTATAAAACCTATCTGAATTGTTGTGAAGCCGACTCTGACAGATATTCCCACTACGAGAAACGTCATTTGCGAAAACAGACGCTGTTGCGAAATCTCCTAAATTTAATAAGATTTGGAAAAAAAATGTTTCGTTCATATTGCTGAAAACTAAACAGTATGCAATTTTACCGATAACATTTAATTATTTGATTTTGTGAAGCAGTTTCGTATGACGCAACATATGGATTTATTTATTAAACAGATATGTCGCATAAATTCTGTAAGGCGACGACAAAATGGTTTTAAATATGGCAGCTCTGTACTGAAAATAAGTTACTGAGGAGCATGCGTAGTTCGAGAAAACTCTGCATACCCGTTACACTTTTTGGTATTCGGCTGGATTTAATTAGCATTCTAGAGTACATATATAATATAAGATTTCTATGGTTATAACGGATACTGCAAAAAATATCTGTGAGTATACCAGGACAACGGAAACTGTCAAAAAAGGAAACATCATAAATCCACAATCGACCATAAGACGCTTATTCGGACGCGGATAGATGCCACTAGATATTGTAGTATTTTGAATGGCCCTCGTATAATTCAGGCATATTTAATGAGTTTAATATTAACTTTTAAAATAATAGGTTTTTCTTTTTCCTTTCTTCGAACGATATACCATCTGCAATCGAACTTTAAACAATAACACAAAACACACACATAAACAGTCTGGCTTCGATAATCAAAAATTAGGGGAATCACTTAAATAGTATGTACTGTGCTTATTGTTAAATGTAAGGGGAGTTTAATATCGGTTATAAATGGGGTGGTAACTAACTTCTACTTGTGTAGGGTATAGTAGCAGGTCAGGGGTGTCAACACGAAAAAATGCTGGTGATTTAACGGTATAATATTAATCAATACTGCATATACGTACTTCAATTATCAACTGAGCTGTTATTTAAGAAGTGTCTGATTAACTGGGAGTTTTATTATAAATACAGTGTGTGCCACGAACAATTTTTTGTTTGGGGTTATTTGTTAAAAAATTAAGACACTTTGCTTTTTATATACCTACATGGATGTCATGGAATTCTCAAAGGAAAGAGGAACCACCATCAACAGCGACTGTTACTGTCCACTTTTGGATCGATTGAAGGCAGAAATCGCAAAGAAACGGCCACATTTGCAAACGAAAAAAGTGTTTTTTCACCAAGACAATGCACCGTGTCACAAATCGAGGAAAACTATGGCAAAATTGAATGAATTGGGCTTCGAATTTCTTACCCACCCACCGTATTCTACAGATTTAGCTCCCAGTCACTTTTCCTGTTTTCAGATCTCAAAAGAATGCTTGCTGGAAAGAAATTTAAGTCCAATGATGAAGAAATCGCTGAAATAAATCAAAATCATTACAACACATTGTATAATATTATTTGTAATCCAAGGAGGATATGTACAATGTTCTGCATTTTCACTGAGTATGAATTATAATATCACATGTTGCGTGGATGTGGTGGCTAACTTGAATATTTAAATTTGGCATACTTTGTGGAAGCCGTTTTTAATTTGTTGGTTGATATACATTCCAATTGCTGTTATTTTTTTATGAAACCTCGTAATTATGCATTAGATTGTTTAGTTTAGGCGTATACTAGAATACGTTCTTGTATTTTGATTATATCTACTTTGATTTGGAATGTGTCATAAATCATTCCTGAAGATTTTTAAATATTGTTTACAAATTTTTGATCACAGAATATTACTACACAACATTTAATCAAGCGCAGTGCCTACTTAAAAGTTATAATAGAATACACAATGTTTATCTTTCACGTTTACGTATTTATAGTCTTTTTTACAACTCTATCCCCAATATCCCAAGCCTGGATGGAATAAATACTTTACAAATTTAAAATAAATATTGATGTTATACAGTGTTTATATTTAACGGCTTTATTAATAGAAAATAACACATGGAATTCTCTTAAATATTTTTTCCACTATAATAATCTTCTATATTTCCAAAAGATTTACATTTTCATTTTATTATCCGTAAAAATAGCTGAGAAGAAAACAATATCATTTGGTGGTATATGATCTAATAGACGAAATATTTTTATGTGCCCATTAATTAACTTTTAACCTACTTTTTCATATTTATTGGCATTTAAGTCTTACTACGTGCGTAAATTAATAGCAATCGATTTATAATCGAGTATCTTAAGTAAGTAGTAGTTATTAAAAAAACGCCAAACTATAGCTCAATCAGCCTGAGTTAAACAACAAAACGTAGTGAGGAATACGATGAAAAGTCTTGTGGAAATCAATATACACTCTGTCCAAGATAATATTGGGAAAGCATTGGAATTTTGGAAACGGTTAAGTTAGAGAAAAGTTACACAATTTGAACACTTTTAAATGGTGTTTTGAAAAGTTTTAGCCGTTTTCGAGAATTTTTTAAAACACGATTTTTGCCATTTTAGTTTTTATTTATTTCTGACATTATTTTGCACTTTCTCATCGTTTTTTTTTTGATCAGAAAAAGATAGCCTTTACAAAATTTTCACTACGACGATTCGTTTTTGAAAAACCATCATCAACTTGGTTTTTTTAAATACGGCTCTAGATTTTTTATTCAATATGTTTGTGATTCTTTGCCTTTTAGGCAGAACTTGCACTATGGTGTGTTCGAGATTTAGCATCTTGTTATATATTTAATCATATTGTATACTTCCAATTATTGTTGTTATATTTGTTAATTCTTGTTTATGTTAAAACTGTCAACTTATGTCAAGATATGCGAATTAAAGCCTAATTCTGAAAAGGTCTATTATTACAATTTAATTCGCATATAAATAAAAATGGAAAAGTATTTTCGACCAGACAAACTAGAAGCTGATCCAAACTCCGCAACTGCTAGCAAAGAATTCAAACACTGGTATGAAACTTTCAAAAACTTCCTGGAATGTGGTTCGTCAAAGCAGGAGCCACTTGAAGATACAGATAAGTACATGCTTTTAGTAAATTTCGTATCACATACTGTTTACGAACGATACCGAGTTCTTCTGAAAATTCCTTTCTCTTTACAGTTGTTGATGAATATTCGCGGTTTCCTTGGGCATTTCCTTGTGCAGATACTTCTAGCCAAACTGCCATAGAATGCCTGAACCATTTGTTTTGTTTATTTGGAATGCCTAATTACATACATTCTGATCGTGGAACCAGTTTTACGTCTCATATCATATCCTACCTACATTCCAAGGGTATAGCCTCAAGTCGAACAACACCATATAATCCACAAGGAAATGGTCAAGTCGAAAAATACAATGGTGTTATTTGGAAAGCTATAAGCCTTGCATTAAAATCGCGTAAACTTGAGACAAGTCAATGGGAATTGGTTCCACACGATGCTTTACACTCCATTCGAAGTCTGTTATGTACATCAACAAATTATACTCCTCATGAACGTTTATTTACTTACCAACGTCGATCTACTAGTGGAACTTCTATTCCTTCCTGGATGAAAAATTCTGACAAAGTTTTACTTAAAAAGTTTGTACGTAGAAGTAAAACTCTTAGAAGCAAATCCTGATTACGCCTTAATAAGATACGACAATGGAAGAGAAGGTACAATTGCCACGAAAGATTTGGCGCCATGAGGTGACTTACGATTATTGGAAAATGATGAAGAAGACCAACCAACGAATACTCTACGCGATTGCCAATCTACTACTCATGAAGAAAGGGAAGAAGAAGCTTCGATAACAAACAAGTATAACGTTGAAGAACAACAATCGACCACGAACGATCAGAACGGCAATAAAGAGTTTTTGGATCAAGACCAGAATTTGTGTAAATCCACGAGAAATAAAAAGAAACCGGAGTATTTAACGTATTCTTGAGAAAGCAGCTCCGGGTGAATGTTATATATTTAATCATATTGTATACTTCCAATTATTGTTGTTATATTTGTTAATTCTTGTTTATGTTAAAACTGTCAACTTATGTCAAGATATGCGAATTAAAGCCTAATTCTGAAAAGGTCTATTATTACATATATCTACCATATATATGTTCGCACAAGTATCACGGATTGAAATTTAAACGAAAAACGCTGTCTTGCGGTATTCCGCAACTGAAGCGACGAATCGAAGTCGAAAAAGTAGAATCAAGTCTTCTCCAACAGAAAGTGCAAAACTTTGACTGTTCTGTTGCGTGTAACAATGGAGTTACACATCCTAGCCATACTGATGAGAACTGTCCGAGTTCGAAAGCAGATAGAATATCCATGCCCCAATGTGTAACTCCATTGTTACACGCAACAGAAAATTGTTCAGGGCATTTGCCCAGTACGTTTTCTACACACCAACTGTTAATATCCAGTCAGTCAAAGTTTTGCACTTTCTGTTGGAGAAGACTTGATTCTACTGTTTCGACTTCGATTCGTCTTAGCGTTTTTCGTTTAGATTTTTTATTGTTAAATTTGAAGACATTTTCAATTAAAAAATATAGGTGGTTCACACGTAATCGTTTAAACAAGTTTTCAGTGTTTTTAGCTGTTATTTAAAATTATTCAAGAAAAATCCCCATAGTTTGGCACTTATTTTGCGTAAAACATTCATCTGTCTGAGAAAGGCGTTTTTTTTTTTCAAAAAGCACAGAAATTTCAACTAAAGTTAAAAAACCCCGTACAGAATACAATGTTGTACTGAGAGAGAAATAAATTGGCGAATGATAATAAATAATTGTGAGGAACGACGAAAAAATATTTTTGCACAACCTACTACTCTGCATTCAGTAGAGTGCCAAATTATGGCGATTTTTCTTGAATTTAACAGTTAAAAATACTAAAATATTCGGAACGGTTATTAAGGATAGTTTCTTAGGTCTTGATAGCGTCCTATACCAAACCAAGGCCCCAAAAAATTGAAATCTGTTTTCCTAATAATGGGGTCGTGAAATTTACGCAGGACAATGATATTATGAAGGGCTATGTGCATGCCAAACGACATTCTTCGGAACGGCCATTAAGAATAGTTTCTTAGGTCTTGATTAGGTCCTGTATGATAGCGTCCTATACCAAACCAAGGCCCCAAAAAATTAAAATCTGTTTTCCTAATAATGGGGTCGTGAAATTTACGCAGGACAATGATATTATGAAAAGCTATTTGCATGCCAAACGACATTCTTCGGAACGGTCATTAAGGATAGTTTCTTAGGTCTTGATTAGGTCCTGTATGATAGCGTCCTATACCAAACCAAGGTCCCACAAAATTGAAATCTGTTTTCCTAATAATGGGGTCGTGAAATTTACGCAGGACAATGATATTATGAAAAGCTATTTGCATGCCAAACGACATTCTTCGGAACGGTCATTAAGGATAGTTTCTTAGGTCTTGATTAGGTCCTGTATGACAGCGTCCTATACCAAACCAAGGCCCCAAAAAATTGAAATCTGTTTTCCTAATAATGGGATCGTGAAATTTACGCAGGACAATTATATTATGAAGGGCTATTTGCATGCCAAACGACATTCTTCGGAACGGTCATTAAGGATAGTTTCTTAGGACTTGATTAGGTCCTGTATGATAGCGTCCTATACCAAACCAAGGCCCCAAAAAATTGAAATCTGTTTTCCTAATAATAAGGTCGTGAAATTTACGCAGGACAATGATATTATGAAGGGCTATTTGCATGCCAAACGACATTCTCCGGAACGGTCATTAAGGATAGTTTCTTAGGTCTTGATTAGGTCCTGTATGACAGCGTCCTATACCAAACTAAGGCCCCAAAAAATTGAAATCTGTTTTCCTAATAATGGGGTCGTGAAATTTACGCAGGATAATGATATTATGAAGTGCTATTTGCATGCCAAACGACATTCTTCGAAACGGTCATTAAGGATAGTTTCTTAGGTCTTGATTAGGTCCTGTATGATAGCGTCCTATACCAAACCAAGGCCCCAAAAAATTGAAATCTGTTTTCCTAATAATAGGGTCGTGAAATTTACGCAGGACAATGATATTATGTAGGGCTATTTGCATGCTAAACGAGATTCTTCGGAACAGTCATTAAGGATAGTTTCTTAGGTTTTGATTAGGTCCTGTATGATAGCGCCCTATACCAAACCAAGGCCCCAAAAAATTGAAATCTGTTTTCCTAATAATGGGGTCGTGAAATTTACCCAGGACAATGATATTATGAAGGGCTATGTGCATGCCAAACGACATTCTTCGGAACGGCCATTAAGAATAGTTTCTTAGGTCTTGATTAGGTCTTGTATGATAGCGTCCTATTCCAAACCAAGGCCCCAAAAAATTGAAATCTGTTTTCCTAATAATGGGGTCGTGAAATTTACGCAGGACAATGATATTATGAAGGGCTATGTGCATTGCAAACGACATTCTTCGGAACGGCCATTAAGAATAGTTTCTTAGGTCTTGATTAGGTCCTGTATGATAGCGTCCTATACCAAACCAAGGCCCCAAAAAATTGAAATCGGTTTTCCTAATAATGGGGTCGTGAAATTTACGCAGGACAATGATATTATGAAGGGCTATTTGCATGCCAAACGACATTCTTCGGAACAGTCATTAAGGATAGTTTCTTAGGTCTTGATTAGGTCCTGTATGATAGCGCCCTATACCAAACCAAGGCCCCAAAAAATTGAAATCTGTTTTCCTAATAACGGGGTCGTGAAATTTACCCAGGACAATGATATTATGAAGGGCTATGTGCATGCCAAACGACATTCTTCGGAACGGCCATTAAGAATAGTTTCTTAGGTCTTGATTAGGTCTTGTATGATAGCGTCCTATTCCAAACCAAGGCCCCAAAAAATTGAAATCTGTTTTCCTAATAATGGGGTCGTGAAATTTACGCAGGACAATGATATGAAGGGCTATTTGCATGCCAAACGATATTCTTCGGAACAGTCATTAAGGATAGTTTCTTAGGTCTTGATTAGGCCCTGTATGATAGCGTCCTATACCAAACCAAGGCCCCAAAAAATTGAAATCTGTTTTCCTAATAATGGGGTCGTGAAATTTACGCAGGACAATGATATTATGAAGGGCTATTTGCATGCCAAACGTACAATGTTCGAACGCATTTTGGAGATGTTTAAAAAATACGTCGACATTCAATTTCAAAAATTACCCAAAAACTTAAATCAAGCTTTTAGATCTTTGATACAGATTAAAAACTTAAGGTAAATAAACGATTTACCAGCCGTATGCTACGTCTCTGAATAAAATAAGATGATTTCGGCTGTACCTTGCTTCTTAGAATTCTAAAAGACGTTTTAACCAAACAGTCGTCTCACTCTTATTCATATAGATTTTTCCGTAAGGCAAGCGGTCTAAAAAGAGAGCCGAAACCAGTCATCTGGATTTAAAAGCTTCTTTTGAATACGAAAAAATGAAAGAAAATACTTTCGACAAAAAGCGAGCCCTTATATGTTATACCTACACAAACCATCCTTATATATTATACCGTTATAGATTTTATTTGTATTATTTTTTTGTTTTTGAAAACGGAGTTCGATTTATTGGAGAAACTAGTAAAAGTTGAAGGTTTATATAGAGATAACAGGAGTTTTCTCTGTTCTTATTTTCGATATAAGGGACAGTTAATAAGATTTTATTATTCAAATATAAATATATGCTTTTATTTTAGTTTTTGAGACGTTTTGTGAAATATTATTTAATTAAATAGTTCTATAGTTAATTAATAAACATATTTTGCAATTAAACTGCACCTCAAAGTAAAAATATTGTTTCATTTTACATCCTTAAATATTTCTATTATATTTCCAAATTTTTGTAAGGTTTTGAGAGTTTGTTTTCGTTTTTTCAAGCTTCTTCTTACTTCTACTACTGCTATAATAATACTATGGCCGCAAAAAAGTCTGCATCAAACAAGAATTTCTTTTATTTTGAGAGTAATAGTGAAATTTAGTTTTCTATACCTCATTTTTGGTTTTTAGACGAGCAAAAAGTACAACAATTAATCATAATATCGTAATAATTTCCTAATCCTGAGGATGAAGTAAATCTACATCAAAACGTCGGTATAAAATAAAAGTTTTTTTTATTTATTTCATTATTATTGTACAGCCGGCTCTGTCTAATAAACAAATTCAAAATTTCAAAATAAAACTATTTTTGCATAAATCTATTATATCAAAATATTAATGTAACCGGCTCACGAATGTTAAACGGATAGTTTAATAAGTTGCGCGATAATTTGCAAATGCATACATACACACCGATTTAATATTAGACACGATGCAGTGGCGTTCTAAAATTATTTTAGTTTTAAAAAAAGCTGGCCAAAATTTGTGAGCGAATTTGGGACATCTAATCATGAAAAAAACCTAAATTGTATTTTTTCGAAAAGTCCTTATTTACAAAGATACAGGGTGTTAAAGATGACTGCCTGAGGACGATTTTTTTGAAATATTTTCGAAACGAGTAAAGATGAATTAACCAAATGTAGCATATTTATTCACCTAGTTAAATGCCGTAAACTGACATGAAATTGAATAGAAAAGGATGACCGTAGGCGGGTAAACGGCCCCCATGCTGCCTTAATTATAACCTAACTTTTTTTCCTTGTGATTTTTATTCATTTTGTGTCAAAAATGTGATAAAATAAAGTTTTCTACATAAAAAAGGCATACTTCTTTGTTCTCGAAAAACTTAAAGGTTTTCGAGAAATTCGAGTTTGAAAATTTTAGGACACAACTGGTCCTTAGTACAAAGCATTAATAAAATTATTGAAATACAGTTTGCTAACAAAAAGTCGGCGAAAATTTTATTAATGCTGTGTACTAAGGACCAGTTGTGTCCTAAAATTTTCAAACTCGAATTTCTCGAAAACCTTCTATGGAAATTTGTTTGCTTATTCTGCAATTCAAAACGAGGTTACGTGTAAAATACATGAATAAAGGTGACAATTTCGATACTAAAATCAATTTTATTAAATTAAAAAAGCAGGTAACAGTTATGAATTTACATGTTTCAAGACTCTTGCTCCCATCATCAGTAATAGAGCATGTATAATTGTGATTTCCACCTAGCTCTTTACTGAACTTTATTCAATTAACGTCATTCGACCTCACGGCAGCCTTAAACAGCTCTCTGATTTCTTGCTGCTATAACCATTTCTATCTAGGATGTGTACCTTACGCTTACGCAAAAATTGAAGAATCAGTATAGCGAGCGGTCTTCAAATACTTCTAATTAAAAAGCCGAACACCACTTCAAATCGAAAAAGACGCAAACAATGCTGATGACGCTCCGCGATCAAGAGTTGCTGACACAATTGATGAATCCTTTCTGATTTTAAACCATCTATCCCTTCACAAACATTATTACCAGTCCCTCTCTGCACACAATGCACGTCTCTGATATTTTGCATGTAACTAGTTTTGAAAAGACAGTAATTTTCAAGGTTATTTAATCAAGTTTTCCATGAATAGATACAGTAGTAAGTGTCAATCCGATGTATAGGGTAAGGTGGATCAACATAGAAAGAAGAATAATAATTAATATAATAGATATACAAGGTCGAATCAAATAAATATAGAATAAATATTTTGCAATGGTGGTTTTTGATCACAACGGTTTTCAATATACACCTATTAAGGCTTACATATAATTATACCAATATTTCAGAAGAAGAAGAAAAAATAATACTTCTGGGTAAATCCCTAAATTTACACTCTCTAACGTTTCCCTAATTATCCTGTCAGCTGCTTTCCAAAGGTTTAATGCCTTAGTTATTATGAAAATCTTTGATCAAATCCTTCCATAAATCAATTAATTAATTTCGGAGATTTCGTTGAAAATGGTAACAATTTTAGGACTGTAAATTCAAATATAGAACTTCGATATTAACTTAAAGTCTTATTTTTACAAAATAACCTTAAATCAAAGCTGTTTGAACTATATTGAGAATTGAAGCATGTTTCGCAATGTGTTCATTGTATTTATTGTTGACAGATATAAAGGTTAGCCGTGTTTTGGCGTGCTTAGTGTGTTATCGAAAAGAATGGATATTCAATTTTGCGTGAAAAATAAAATTAAGTGCTCCAACTCACTTCTTTGGTTACAATGGCTTGGTGCATCGCAAGTTCTTTCCAGAAGATCTTATGATCGATAAGGGATACTATCTCGAATTTTGCATGAAGAAATATGAAGAAAATGCCCGCATTTCTAGGATCGTTGCTGGTTTGTGATTTTCTGACCAATACCGACACAGTAATCATGCCTAAGCCACTGTATTCACTGGACTTGGCCTTCTACCATGTTTTCATATTCTCAAAATTGTAAATCCTCATGGAAGAAAGGAGCTCAAGACCATTCCAAAAAGCGCATATCAGGAGTGCTTTGAGGATTGGAAAAAGCATTGGATGGTGTATTTATTATATCTGAGAAGGATTACTTTGAAGACAGTAACATTTGTAGAAATTGATGAATAAATAAATATTTGCTGAGAAAAATTAAAAGTTCCTTTTTTAACAGACCTCGTAATTGTGAAGCATGTCGTGTGAGGAGAAAAGACACTTTAATCCCATTCAACAGGGTGTAAATCTTTCTTTTGATCACTATAATCACTCCACAACCGCATCAAATCAAATTGGGCTATAGTTACTTTGCATGTTGTATAAGATTGATTTGGGATCACCCTATATGGACAAAATAAGGTAAATAAACTAAAATTATTGTTTTATTTTTGGTGTGATAGTAGAGTATAGTGTATATAACTGTATATAGATATTATTTGACGGTGGTGGAACGACGCAGTGCAGCGTCGAGACGGCCGCGCTGGCGCCTCCTAGCGCCGACGATTTTCAATCGTTTGTTACCCATCTCTCTCTCTCTTACACCATCAACTCGATTCAAAGTAAAAAATAATAACGTACTACTATACCATGACGCTTATTCCTCGATGGAATAATATTCACAAACAAGCAACACGGTATTGTGATATACAGGGTTCATTCAAAATTTAACAAAAAATCCATATTGTGAGGCTAGGTTTTAGGCAAATTGAAAACACTACAGTATACCATTGTATCGGTCTTCTTCCAGGATCATTCACATACAGGGTGGCTTAATGAAAACGAGTGATAGCGTATTTTGAAGGTATTTTGATTATCTTTACCAGCCTTTTGTTTTCTCTTAAATTGTCTGCTATTTCACTTATAAAATTTTCACTTTAACATACATCAAAATGTTGGCATAAGTGAATTCAAAAAGGAACTAACATCAATAGCGACTATTACTGTGCACTTTTGGATCGATTGAGCTGAAATCGCAAAGAATCGGCCACAATTGCAAAAGACACCAAGACAATGCACCGTCTCACAAACCGATGAAAACTATGGTAAAATTGAATGAATTGGGTTTCGAATTGCTTACCCACCCACCGCATTCTCCAGATTCAGCCCCCGCTAATCCTACGGACTTATGAATGCCCTAATAAATGTATTAATAATAATATGTTGTTATTAGGGAAAATTTTGGTCAAATTATTAAAACAGCAAATTATTTAAAAATATTTCCGACGTTTCGTCTGTATTTTTTAAGATTTGGTTTTATGTTTACATTGTAGTAGGAATATCTTATGATTTCTGTTGTATGCTATCTTCTTTTATTTATTGTCATTACATGTCATTACCAAAAAAGGTTTACACAAGTCATACCAAATACTGAAATATTACATAACACAACATAAAAACATAGAAATGTATATACTTAATCAAAACAGAAAGTCAGTGCTGAGGAATTCATCAATGGAGTAAAAAGCCTGGTCAATTAAGTAGTTCTTTAATATATTTTTGAACATTGCAAGGCTCACTGTTTTCAAACTATCTGGCAAATGATTATAGCATGTGAGACCATAATAATTTACAGAATTTCTGCTTCTACCCAACCTTATATATTCAGGAAGAATGTCATTTTTGTTTCTGGTATTGTGGTTGTGAACTTCATCATGCCTTATGTACATATTGTAATTATTTTTCACATACATAATTGAATTGTAGATATAGAGACACGGGAGTGTAATTATTTTACATTCTTTAAATTTAGGTCTGATATCCTCTCCAAACTTTAAATCTGTCATTATTCGAACCACTCGTCTTTGGATTGCGAATACCCGACTAGCATGACAAGAGTGTCCCCAAATTGACAAAGCATATGAAGCCACACTGTGAAAAAGGCCATAATATGCTGATTTCAAAACATTAACAGAGACTTCACCCTTCAAGCTTCCCAACATGAACACAACCTGCTATCCGTCTCACATTCTTGTTAAGATTAGCCATTTCTTTAAATAAGAAATATCCATACCGCCTTGCAATATCTTCATAAATCCAGAAACCATGCAATAAAAATCAGGAAAAACCATATGCTACTCCAAATCGATAGTTTTATTAAAAAATTGTTCATAAATGTATCTAATAGTTTCATATGTTGTTATTGATGGGAATTTTGCTCAAATTATTAAAAAATAAAGTATTTTAAAACTAATTTAAATAAATGGGCTAATCGTAACAAGAAAACAGCATAAAACAGATATCATAAGATATTCCTATTACAATGTAAACAAAAACCCTGAGGGAGTCTTAAAATACGACGAAACGTATGAAATGTTTTAAAATAACTTGGTTTTTTAATAATTTTATCAAAATTTCTACTTATAACAACATATAAAATTGTTATGTTCAATGCCCAAGTAGCATATCAAAGAATGAATAAATGTATTGAACTTATTCGAGATCAATTTGAAAAGCATTAGCATGATTTCCTATATTTCTAATTTTATTCATATACTTAGTTTACAAGAATTTCCGGTGGGATCTGTTTAAAATATGCTTTTTATAACGACATTTATTAATTTGTCTTAATGTGTGTCTTTTAAGTTTTGATCTGGAATTAAATCTTTCTGTGTTCACCCACGCTAATTTGTAAATTCAACTCCACCAAACCGGATGACGTAATAGCTTGGACACGTGGCTTTTTGAAGCGTTTTCGCCTCACAGATGGTCGCATATGACACTGAATATGCGAAAGCAGAAGGGTAGTTTTTTGTATATTATGTTGCCCCTCTCACGTTTTATTTTATGCGCCCCTTCTATGATTTCCAATGTGTTGTATTTTTTCGTTTTACCCCACAATAAACAGCATAATATATAGGCATTATTCAATATTTCTAGAGCTAACTTTATCAATATTACTAAACTTAATACCACTAGATACTTGATAGGTGGACGGAAATGGTGAGTTAAAAGTTTTTGAACGAATTGCCTTTCAAGCGACAATAGATGGCGTAAGTTGTTAGGTATATAGCATCGCAAACTATGATTGTAATAAGTTAGGTTATTATGTTAGTTATTCTGGTGTGTATCTGTCACTTCAACTGAATTTCTCGAGGTTTATTAGTCAATAGACCATCTGCTATCTTTACAATGTCAGCTAGCTTGTGCGCCTTCAATTTGCGATCGTCCATAACCAATTTGTGATTTTTTTTGACGTTTTCTGGAAGATCAGCTTCATTTGGGCATCCACTGCGCTCTGCATCATTTGTGCTGGTACGACCACGTTCAAATTCAGCAATCCAATCCAGCAGAGTTCGGATAATGTTTAACAAGCCATTGTTTGGTTTCCATGTATTTTTTTTCATCAAAAAGCAATGCTTTATCAAAATTCGAAATTGACTTTTTTCTATTTTTTTTTCCAATAACAAAAGTTGCTTCATACAAAATGCTGTAATTCACGACTCAATAGTCAGATTGCTGTCAAATTTATACACGCATCGTTTGAAGGTTAGTACTAAATAAAAATCATATGGAAAACATTCTAGTAACGCCATCTATGTGTTATCCTACCGGCGAGCAGCCGCTGTACTAGACAACGTGTTTGGCGACATCTAGTTTAAGTTGGTAATATGCCGAGAGAACAGAAATTTACTATATCGACTGCGCCAGAGGCCACTGACTCCAAGTTTTGTTAAACAAGCCCGTAACTTGAATAATATTTATTTGTTGATGTTTATTTACTCTATAGAAGTTATCGGTATGTTTTTTGAATAAAACTCAAATCTATTGATTTAAATGGACGAAACATTAGCCATTGTACGAAAAAGACAATTGGGTGGGGAGGCACCTCCCTCCCCTAATGTACAAAGCCACCTTCTCCATACCATTACTATTTAAAAATCTGACAGATGAGGGTAGATAGACACGTGCATATTACTTACTTACATTACAAAAATGACGCACATATACATATAGAGCAAGTAGGCATTTATGAGGGTCATATTGTTTAGGGTTACATCATCTAGATTTACAATGATCAACGGATATAGAAAATATAAGCCGCGTATATTGAAACTTACAATGAGATATATTGTAATGAAACAAAAAAAAAGGATGAAGGAAACAATAAAAAAAATAAGATGGAAATTTTTAATCCCCATAACAATGGATTGGTGTTAACGAGGATAGACATACGGCTTCATGGTGGTCTGGTGAATTTATTTTTGTATCGTTATGGAATGAAAATACAGAAAATTAAAATATTGTTGATAATTTGAGATCACTTTTGAAAGAATTCATCAAATTTGACTAAGTGTCATGTTGATTGAAGGCACCAGCCCATGGTCATCCTTATTTTAAAAACAAACGTTTTTCAAAGACATTTAAATTATGTTTAGGAAACATGAATAATTAAAAAAAATGACTAGATATCCGGAAATAAACTGACAAAGATTAGATGGAGCTCTTTGAATCCACTGGCAGAATGTTGATTTTTTAGTGATAAACATAAGATAACCCTCTCATTTTGAACATAGGACCAACTGATATTGTTAAACAAATTTACTCTGCCTCCTTTACAATGTCTATTATTGTAGTTAAAAATGGTACAGTCTTTCTAATCTTAATTTAAAATATATAAATTTAACGACTTTACCGGGGCTATCCGTTCTCATGACTCTTTACATTAGAAATGGGCATCGAATGCAGCGTTTTTCTCCCTCGTATATAAAACCTATAATAAATCATGCCTGCCAAAGGATACCGACAGTAATAAAAATAACTACAGTGACTGGAAAAAGTCGGGTTATTGATTAGAGTTTGCAAATATAGAGGGTGACATAGAAAAAAGTACATTGCATACTGCCACACAATAGAGGGCACTAAAATAAGAAAAAAAGTTCCCATGAACACGGGTCCGCAAGGTCTTCGGTTAAAAGATACGGGGTGTTGAATTTTAATTTTTTTTCTGGGTTTTTTTGAATATCTTTTCCCAGAGACGCAAGAAATGAATAAAATGTGGTATACAGGGGTTTTTTATCACGCTAAATTCAAATATGATCTTAGTTTTGTGATTACTGATAGAGGGCGCTACATACAAGGTTCCATCCCTATTGAATCGGTCGTAACTTTTTTGCTATACACTGTATGTCATTTTGGACTGAAAAAAATTGTTATTCCTTCTTTTATACTTAAGAAAGGTATACCTTGTCCAAGTCGCTAGAAGCAATGGTTCCAGTACAAATGCATCTAAAAGCCGACAATGCACGTAAATTATCCAAAAAGCGTAACCTTTGCAAAAACAATGATAAATAAAAATTAAATAATGTGTCATAATGACACTTGTCAAACTAATGTAATAATTCTTAAGGGTATAAAAAGTTACGACCGATTCAATAGGGATGGAACCCTGTATGTAGCGCCCTCTATCAGTAATCACAAAACTAAGATCATATTTGAATTTAGCATGATAAAAAACCCCTGTATACCACATTTTATCCATTTCTTGCGTCTCTGGCAAAAGATATTCAAAAAACTAAAAAAATTAAAATTCAACACCCCGTAACTTTTAACCGAAGGCCTTGCGGACCCTTGTTCATGGGAGCTTTTAATCTTATTTTAGTGGCCTCTATTGTGTGGCACTATGCAATGTACTTTTTTCTATGTCACCCTGTATATAATATGAATGAAACAAATAATTTTTGGCAACGTGTTATTTTCTCAGATTAATCTAAATATAATCGGATGGACATCATATGGTATGGCTAAGATTTAATGTGGAATGTAAAGAAGAAAATTTGTGTCCGACAGTAAAACACGGTCGCAGAATATTGTAACCATGATTTGTTCAATAGTTTTCCTTAGATTATTAAAATGAAAGAAGATCTATCAAATTACATAATAATTTTTAATAATATCTCAAGTGGATGAAACTTTTTGCAGTCACTGTATCAGACACCGCCGGTATTAGGTTGCAATGTAGTTATATATATACAGACAGTTTAATTAAGATTAGAAATACTATACTCTTGTCATGAACGGTTAGGATATACAGGAGGATTACTTACTCACTAATTTATTTTTTGCGCATATTGTAGTTGGCTTTGACAGTTAAATGACAGTATCTGATAACTACGACAGAAACGTCAATTTTAGGATGTTTTAAAGAATCGATAATTTTATCGTTTGTTTTGTTGTAAATTATATAGAATTATAAAAATCCACCTGAAGAAGATGTCAAAGTAAATATCGAAACGTTGTGCATATTTTGAATATGACGAAAAAATAACAAATGGTTTATTTTTAATATAAAACAATTATATATTTTTGGAGGGCAATTAGTGAAGATACTTGGAGTTTTAAAGTTACGTTTACGAAGAATGTAATAGTGATAAGTGATATCATATTATACTCACGTGATAAAATAGACGAAGCAATTATATATTGTAAATGTTGCGCCACTGGGCGCCTAAACGGGACGATTATCTTCATTTTCTGAAAAATACTTAACATGATTTATTGTTTTATGGTATACAGGGTGAGTCTAGCAAGAAAACTGCAGCAAGTATGATTTTTTGCTTCAATGAGTTCGTATGTAAAACTGATACGGCTACATTTTACAAAACATTGCAAATATACAGGGCGGCCCCAAAAAGATACATATCCTACGTTTTTTTAATTAGAACACCCTGTATTTCCAGAAATCTTTTTTAGTCTGGTGATAACTAGTTTTCATATTAACTTATTAATAAAAGAAATCCTTTTTTAAGTTACAGGGTGTTCACAATTATTAACCCAAATTTATCGCCATTTAAATGAGTTTAACTTGATTTTGTCAAATGGAACACCCAACACCCTATAAATTTTGCTTGGACAAAGTGCAGATTTTAATTCTGCATGAATTTTGTCAAGGGTTGTCAGTAATTGAATTGCTTAATTTTCTCTCAAAATACGTTTTTAGATTACTCAGACATGATTTTTTGATTTCACTTCAAAAACTTATAGCAGGCTCATATTAAAAACTGTTAGTGAGATGATGGTAATTCGTTAACCAAACTACAGTGACATTCAAAAAAAAAGAGAGTCATTCGGTGTGAAACTATCTTAAAAGGCTATACAGCACAGGGTGAGCAAAACTCGATGTTCCAGTTCTGTTATGAGAAAATGAAAAATTCGGAAAAAGGTTCTTAAATAGGATTAAGTAAGCTCTATTTTAACCCATATTTCATTTTGTTTCCAAGTTTGCAAATTGAAGTAAATGACGTCATCAACTTTTTTTTTCCAAAGACATACCTATATTTTTGCATAGTTCAAAAGAGCAAATTTTTCTAAACAACTTTTGTAAAGAAAAAAATGTGCTATCTTCATTCGTTAAAAAATTATGAGCAAATTTGTAGAAAAAACTTCAATCAATCACTACAACAAATTTTCATCTCCTAGTTGTAAACGCTTATTTAATCTCCTCCTTACTTCTTTTCCTGAGGCCTTACATAACATTTCTCTTGACTTGAGAGTTCATTGTATGCATTTCTAATTTTTTTATTATTATTAGTTATGTGTTAGCAATTCTTGGTTGGAGCGCCGCCCCCGTCATGCTGGAAAAATATATTTGCTCGCAACTGCAATGGCACATTTTTGAGAAGCACAGAAAGTTGCTCTTGAAAAAATTGCAAATATTCTTCACTGCATAAAACACCTTCGTAAAAGTATGGAGCAATTAAATGCCCGTTAATAATACCACACCAAAGTTAATGCCAAAATGTCCTTCGTTTTCAATCGGATTGACAAATAACATGTCAACTTTTTCGTTATGCGTAAACATTTAACATAAATTTCACACATTAAATGACGATAAAACTATTTGTCAACCATTAGTTTTATTATTGACAGATAGAATTGCAGTTTGTTTCCAAAGCCTACTTGTTTAAAAGTTGTGAAAGTTTTTCCTACAAATTTGCTTTTAATTTTTTAACGAATGAAGATAGCAATTTTTTTTCTTTACAAAAGTTGCTTAGAAAAATTAGCTCTTTTCAACTATATCTGTTCTGGAAAAAAAAAGTTGTTGACGTCCAAATTTGGAAACAAAATCAAATGTGCGTTAAAATGGAGCTTACTTAATCCCATTTAAGAATCTCTTTTCAAAATTTTTTTATCGTTTTTCATTTTCTCATAACAGAGCTGGGACATCGAGTTTTGCTCACCCTGTACATAATGCCTCGAGAGCACCAGTTTATTTAATTGAATTTTAGGAAAATTTACAAATAGTTAAAAAGCTCCTCTCGCACTCGCCGAGGATTGTGTCGTTAATTTCTAATCGTATACGTTCGACTACTGTCGCAGGTGTATCTTTACCTACTTTGGAATCGGAAGTAAAAAAAAACTGGAAAAAACAACGTATCGAGTTATTAACAGAAACAGCTACTACAACACAAAGGATGTCCGAGAGAATATTATCCCCTATAAATAATATACTTCCTGTGACCTTGACGAGTATAGAGTTGTATAGTAGTAGTCAGTCGTAGTACAGAGAGGCGAAGTGAAAAAAAAACTGACAAACGTACCTATATGTTATAAAGTATACACATACCCCAATAGAGCCGAAAAATGATTCCCACGAAGGCATCAATGAGTGCATTTTGTTGTGAACTGGTTCTCACAGAAACAGCGCCCTAAAGAAGTTACCACGGAACATGCCATGTTGCCACTACCACAAGAAAGGAAAGTAACACAAATGCAACTAATAAATTGCTTCTTGTATAAGTTATTCCAATGCTGATTGTTTATTTTTAAGTGTTTCAATTGACCATTCACTGGGACATTTAAATATACAGGCTGTCTTTAAAAAATCCCCACCCTTTGGTGGTAGAATCTACGACCAAAAATATGACGAAAATATTTGTGTCAAAATATCTAAAAATGTCTCCTTATGAAATTATGACCATTCTGAGTATTAAAATGAAGCAATTTTCGAAAATCAAATCAAATGTTCAAATTGAAATTATTTATTAACTAAACACATATAATTTAAAAGAAAAACATTTAAATTTACAAAGGCAAGTGTAATATTAACATACATGGCCTGATATTTTGTTTGAAACGATCCTCGTATCCCGTTTTTTGGATTCTTTCATTTTTTTTTTCTGATAGTCCTCTTCCTGAGAAATAATTTGAACCTAGTGGGAAAGCTTGTCACCTTCTGTGTTACGAGCTATAACCCATGATATATCTCTTTCTGTCAACTACTATGAGTTCGTTGCACTCTACCGTATTCCATATTAAGTTATAGGTATTACCAAAATCATTTGGCAACACTGTGCATTCACTTTATACAAACCAATTTCAAATTAAAAGGGGTTGTTGGGATATCGGAAGTAACTTAACAACCGCGAAGTTCATTTACAGGTTTGTGTGTTGTAAATACGCTACTTATTACCTATAGGTACTATTTAATTTTATTTCTTTTGGGTTAATTAATTATTTAAAACTCAATCAATATGATTTTATAAATATGTCACATGTATAACGCCATCTGAGTACATACTGGGAACGTTGTATTAATTAGCAGGAATCATGTGATATCTTTTAAATACTCTTAAATTTAGTGCGTTTTGTGTGTACATATTACACATACTGCTTTTTGGGCGTAGTGACATTGCGCCATATTTTTTCCAATTCGTTTAGCGAACAGGGTGTGACTGGAACTATATTGATGTATATCTGGAAAACTATAAGTAGGAGAATTTTGGCAGTATAACTTAGACAACGCCAGAATGAGCAGCCAAATTGCTTACTTTAAATGGAAGCCCCTATATATAATTGCAGTTTTGGATTCGAGAAGTCTGTCAAGGTTACATGTGACAGTGACAGTGACATCAGTAATACTTTTCCTAAACTATGTCACGACTAACCGAAAACCAAAAAGCTGTTTTTTTGACAAGATCATTATTAGATGGTCAATTTTCTGTCATTTTCACTTCAGTGAATGAACGTTTTTTTGGTGACGAATGTACAAACCATGCAAAAAAATTATTAAAATAATTATTAATTATTATTAATTAATTTGGATTCAATTTCTTGTTGAAAAATATCCACTTTTTTAAATTCAATTTTAATACAGGTTGTTCAAAAAATAAAATGAAATAGTTTTTTTTTTAATTTTATATATTTATCTCTCAACCAATGTTTAGGTTACGAAATATTGCTTAACTAAATGCATATCGTGACTTTACGCACATTTACAGTTCAAATACTTCTAGTTTGCTATGACAGTAATGAAATACAATCAAATGGTACAACTGTCATTATGACGATGTAATTTTCCATCAGTTTAAAATTGTTATTAGCGTTGCCGGGACGTTTAAATTTAAACGTAAATACCTAATACCTATAATTATAGAAATTTGTTCATTAGGTATTTATTGACAATATGATAAAGTATTATCAAGACCATGTGGCACATTCGCCATTTGATAGAAGTAAGTTGGTCACGCGAACCGACTTTTATTAGCTATTCCTCGCTTATCGAAAGCATTTCGTAAAAAGTCTCCATGGACATACAGATATTTAATTTACCTTACCTAACCCTACTCTTATTTTTAATGCTAAATAAGATAAAATTATGAAGTTAATGAAATCCGCTCTGCCAACGTCATTTTTGAAATAAAATTTTGATGATATGTCAAAATGGCTAAAGTATAGGGCATGTTCCACAAGTTCTGCCTAGAATTTTTCATAGGCAAATGTAATATAATATATTTGAAACAAGCAAGTTGACATTTACTTCTTCTCTAAAAATTTCTACATATAAACAACACAGTATGTTCTATATAGCAAATGCAACACTTCCTGTGAGTTAATTTGTGGCCTCACACAAATTTACACAAAACTATAACAACATTTTATGTCTTTTCCCAACCGTCGATTTTTATTGCATTTGGCACAAAAACTAATAAGCTTCAATTGGAAAATTTCTGAGAAAATCAATATATCTGTAAACAACTGCTAATTTATCTCGTTTGGTTTCGACATATAATATAGGTACGTATGGATTATCACTAATAAACAAATTGTTTAAATGCACTTTTATTGGAATGACGAAAAAGGATTTGTGAAACAAATCTGATGTTTTCTGGTCCTTCGCACTCGTATACTTCGATGTTCTGTCTTCGTGATGATGATCATGACACTTTTGCTGGTCCTTCGCACTCGTATACTTCGATGTTCTGTCTTGGTGTTTTCAAAAGTAAACTTTAGCCGTTTTCGCGAATTTTTGAAAAAACGATTTTTATTGCGATTTTATTTTTATTTATTTCTCACATTATTTCTACAGATATAAAAAATGCACTATTGTTACATTTTGAGGAGAAAAAGATAAAAACTAAAATCGCAAAAAATAGTTTTTCCAAAAATTCTCTAAAACACCACTTAAAATTGTCCAAATTGTCTCTAATTTGACCGACATTGTCCTACCGTTACCAAGATTCCAATGCTACCCCATTCTTATCTTGGACACAGCAATATAACGTCATCAACCACCATTTTCACCATGTCATCCAGTTTTGCAAAAAGTAATAGGTACTAAAATAAAACTTTTCTCCCAAATCCCCAACGACCCCAATAAGAACGCCTATGTCGACAACGTAAACAGAGACAGCAAAACGCCAGGTCAGAGTGTGGGCACCCTTAAATTATCCGCTCGTCACCCACTCGGCATCTGCCGATTGCCGTACACTGTCGGTAAATATACATCCCCTTATTTTTTCGCTATTCTCTCTTATATAGTCTGTCTAGATTCTACGCCCTCTTCTCTCTTACATCTCCCGATATTATACTATAATATCGTACCATACGGAAGGTCGAAATAAATGGAAAGATTGAAGTGAAAAATGGATGAATGTAAATTGCCCTTTTCTCTGGAATTATAGATGATGCACCACTTCCAGTGTTGACTCTATAAACAGATGCACTGGAATAAAAAGGAGAAGGGATGAAGTTGACATGACAGATATTAGCCTCAACCAATTAATATTAATTAATTAACGTTATGAGGTATATTGAGTTTCGGCAACAAGTGAATTATTATACAAAGTGTTTTAAAATTTTATTATTAATTGAGCGCCATTTTGCCCAAACTAGTTTTATATAAAATTCAATCTTTTTTACAACATTTTTAGGGACCTCTTAGATATAGTTTAGAAAATATCTGTCAAAATTGGACATTATAAATTAAACCTTTCTGAGAAAATGGTATAATCACAGCATTAATGAGTACAGCATTCCGACTTCTAACCACAGTACTGTATTTTCATTTTTGTAAAAATATTTAAGTACATAATAATCTCGCTGTCAATTTCAGGAATATTTGTGGTGTGTCATAGTGATTGAAAACAGCCTTGAGTAGTGGTATCAGTTAAATGTTGACATGATTGGGTGATTATTAATAATAAGAATAATAAACACAACAATAATAAAGAATATTCACATCATACACCGATCCCCGGAACTTCAATCTTTCATATAAGTATTCCGCCTATTTCCATCTGATGATTTTTATTAATCAAAAGTAGTGAATAAAAATCCGACGTTGTTTCATTCTTAACCAGCCGATTTCCTTAATCTTATTGCTAGCCTCTTTCACCCCTACGAATTCCACATACAAGCCGTGTGCCTGAATTCTGCATCAACTGAATCCTGTTCTCAGCAATTTTAGTCAAACAAGGGCGATATATATATTGTCAATAATATAATCCCTAGCTGATTGCGTTATCATGCTATCTCGCCACGAGACAACTTGTGTTTATGTTTTACTTTCATTTAGTTTAAAAACATTTTGCAGCGCACACATGTCCTCCCTGATTGTTCATTGTATTAATCATAAGATACGTTAATAAAAATAAAATCATTTTAATTCTCACGAACACTATACCAAAAACACAGAATTAGATTACAAACACAATATTTATTCATCTCGTACACGCCGCCAATGAACTATATATTGAACACAGGAGTGAACGGTATCTATCTACGTCAATGCGATTATTGTGACGTTTTAACCCATAATGGCGGCATGCGTGACGATATACGCAGGACGGCTCCAAACTCTATCCGTGGACACATTGTATATATATGTATATATTCATTATAAGATATTAAGGGAAAAAATATTAGGCTTGTGCTTAATAATTTCTAGCAAGTATTTATGAAACTAAATGAATAATACACAATAATTCGCAGTCTAAATTTGGCAAATTATCGTTATTCCTGGCCACTTAACAACCACAACCCTGCCACTGGATGTAGTGTTGTTATATTGTTTGTTATATTGTACGCTCGCTCACTAGGCATTGTGGCTTTTCTGACACCCACAATGGATTTATGAATGCAACAAGGACAAACAGCATGTTGTGTTGTATGGAAAATGAGCGAGATAGAGGGCGACAAAGAACCAAAAACGCTGTATATTATAATGTATACCTAATAAAATATGTGTGATACACGCATATAGAGCCGTTTAGAAACATGTTTTCATCCGTATTGGTTATGAGAGGGAGAGAGATACAATTGCGGCAACAAGGCTATAGAGCAATGTTGTCAGATTGTCACGTGCTGCAATATATTCATATACAAGCTTATATAAAAAAAAAAAACGCCAAGTTGAATAACTGTCTTAACTTTTAAACTCTGGTATTGGCATGAAGAAAATGGCAGATAACTCTGATTAAAATTTATTTTGCTAAGTATTTTCGCATAACCTCAATACAACAATTCTTTCATCGGGCTACTATTTCTTCACTGCCCAAAGAATGTGCTTTAAATTGCTGGTTCCACGAAAATATTGTTTAGATCGTAGCATTGGGCCAGGTCAGGTTTGTAGAGTGGATAATCAATTTTCCATGGTAGTGTCTGGGTAAGTATTATTATTAGCTTCTCTTGGTCAACTCAATTAATAAAATTTGAGTGCCGTAAAAGGGTTTTTGGGCCAACGCTGTGCCTTGAACTTCTTCGGTGGCTCTCCTCCTTTTTTATGCCTCAGTCTGGAGTCCTGATTTTGCAAACACCTCTCAAAAATGTGCATACAGCACTGTATGTTGAATGTTGACCATGTTGAATTTACAGGCATCTCCAAAATACAAGTTTGACAACAATTTTTACATTTTCCGAAGTGTGGCAAGGCTCTTTATACTCTGTTTAAATTCACTTGAGTTTTTCTTTGCTTTGTAAAGAATTTTATCATTCTGGTCGTTTTAAACAAAATCTGGTATTTTTACGTTGTGGTTAGGTGTAATTTTGCAGTTTGGCAACGTGAGGTCGATATGAATTTAATGTCAAAACAGAGCCATAGAGCAAACTATATAGATACATCAGTAAGTGAGAAACAGAGCAAGAATGTGTAGATATGGGTAGTCCGATAGAGAAGGGTGTTGTAGATATAATATAGTCGGTGGATGATGTTATTAATATTATTGTTATCATCAACGGGGTTTATTGGAATTAGTCGTCTATAAGGGCATGGGTGTAGCATAACAAAGGGCAAATTAATTTTTATCATAAACTGTGAGAAATTAATGTAATGCAATAGATAATTTTTATTTAATAAAATTTGTTTATTAACTTATCATGATAATTTTTTACTAAATATAGTAACCAATCAAATTACTTAATTTTAAGTCCAATCACCTCTGGATTACAGCGATAATACCCTACATGTGGTGTTTTCAGTTTGGTGTTTTTTTTTATTAAAAATTAATTAAACTCAAACTGACAACTGGTTTAAAAATGTCGCGAAGATTTGGTATTGCATTTAAGGATGCAATTAATGATATTATATCTAATAATATACCAAAAAATACAATCAAATCAAAAAATATGTAGGTATGGAAAATATTTCTCGAGTTTTGTGTGACCAGAGAATACGAACTGAATGCTGAAACGAGTTTGCATAATATGGCTAATATATTGAAAGATTATGCGGTAAATATGAGAAAAGCTAACGGAACTGTATATAAAGAAGAAACTGTAAAAACAATTTGGACTACTACGAGTAGGCTACTCCAGGAAAAATACTTCAATGACTTCAAAATTGTATTCGACCCGTTTACCAGTGTGATATTCAAAAATGCACGAGATGCAAGAAATGCAAAACGTAAAAGATTACAGCAGGATCCAGACAAACGAAAAGGGAGTTCATCAAATTGGAGTACAAGTGATTTGGCTAGAATCATTGGATATGGGATGAATGTACACCAGCAGGTTTACAAAAAAAAATTACCATATTGTAGCTGTTGAGTTAGCTTGGCGAGGTGGTGAACCAGCTGATTGCCTTATAGATTATTTCACGATTGAGAAAAATAATGATGGAACGCCAACCAACAGAATTGAATACAATCCAATATTCAGTAAAACATGCCAAGAAGGATCGAAAAGTTGTACAAATAGTAAGTGGCTTGTTCCAAATATTGCAAACGAAAGTGCATGCCGTGTTCGGTTATTTCATAAATTATTGTCCAAAACGGGGACAAATATTACTTCCAGTCGCCTATTCTTGAGACCAAATCGTTTCTGGAAATCCGAAAGTGACACATGGTTTGACAATATACCGGTAGGCAAGAACACAATTACAATGTGGACTAAATCATCCGGGCAAGCTATTGGTAGTGTAAAAAGATATCCAATCATTCGAACAGATCAACTGCAGTTAGCCATTTGGCAAATAAAGGAATTCCTGAACAGCAATTAATAAAAATGACAGGACATAGCAGCTCTAATTAGAATTCAATTAAACCGTACTTGAATATTAACCAAGAACTTCAGCAAACTCTTCTTCCAATTTAACATTTACCAATTGTACTTTTCACAACTGTAGTTTTAAATAAAAATGAATAATATTTGTTTGATTAAAACTAATACAGTTTGTATTGAAAATTATTAAACGTCAGATTGACAATCAAATTTTTGATATCTACAAAGTAAAAAATTATCTTATCGAATACTCCTCGGGCCTTGATAAATACTCAAAATTTTGTCATAGAGAATCCTTCAAGCGAGTTGCTCAAGGATATTAGCCCAGATATATTATACAGGGTAAGCCACAGTCTGTACATTCTTACATTGTACAGGGCATACAAATAAGACGGGACGACGACTCTATCTTGAAAAGGAGAAAACAGAGTATAATTTGCAAAAATTGTCGATGCTCTCGTGCCGGTAATTTTAAATAATTAATCAAAATGAGGATACCTACTTGAGACATATGTATTAATATAGTAAGATAGAGATTAGAGAATTTAGTTTAATTCTCTGAAATCATGATTGAGACCATACTTTGTTAAATAAGTATATCATCAAACAAATTAAGTAAAAAAAAAAGAATAATTAGAAATCTAACTGACATTTTCAATAGACACAAAAATATTAACATACTTATTTATGCGTCTATAAAGGTTTATTGGCAAATTATAAAAGTATAGAAACATTCTTTCAAGTTGATTATGTTACCAATATAAGTAAATAAGTATTGTATTATGTCCTCATTAGTTGCAAACTTATTAGCCAATATTAACCACCTACTTTTACTTTTACACTAACAAACCTTGCCAACCGGTAAGTATCAAGTAAATATTATAAGATATACCTAAGTAATACATACCTTAAATAATATTCGTATTACTTTGTCTCTATAGAATTATCCATTATTTTTCTCTATTTTTTCAAATAAATTAAAATCACCATATATGGTCAGCTTGGTATTTTATTTAACTGACGTCTGATTTCTACAACATAATATTTTGTATCTAGATTTTGATTTTTACAATTTATCTATTCCGATATTTAGGAGTGTCTTTTTTCTATAGAAATACAAGGTTAGTCTGTATTAGCCAGTTTAGCTTTAAGAAAATAAGTACTGGGTGATGATTTATAAACGCACACCCCCTTTAACTTCTGAATGTATTGAGCACCTTCGGTAATTGTAGAATGTACAGTGAGCTACTTTTTTTTTTAATGTACAGTGTTTTTGGGGCCTTGGTGTGGTATAGGACGCTATCATACAGGACCTAATCAAGACCTAAAAAATTATCCTTAATGACCGTTTAGGCGTATGTCGTTTGGCATGAAAATATCAATTCATAATATCATTGTCCTGCGTAAATTTCACGACCCCATAGGACGCTATCATACAGGACCTAATCAAGACCTAAGAAACTATCCTTAATGACCGTTCCGAAAAATGTCGTTTGGCATACAAACAGCCCTTCATAATATCATTGTCCTGCGTAAATATCACGACTTGCTTAAAATCCTGACGTATATTTTAGAAACATCTGCAGGTTTCGGCGTAATGGCTCGTTGCAGGATGCTTTTATCTAGGCCTCGACATGAGTTTTTTAAAAAGTCACCAGATTACTCTGGATTTTAATATGTTGCCTGAATCTATTAGGAATTCGAGAAATATTCATCAATTTAGTAGAAATTTAAAGGAATTCCTTATACTACACTCTTTTTACAGTCTGAGCGAGTATGTTGAGCACTGCTCTTAATGATCCTTCTTTATTGTGTTTTGACCTCTTGTGTGGTGACGAACTGTTGTTTTTGTTTGACTGTCTTATTCTGACGTTGTATGTTTATGGTTTAATGTACATATACAGGTATTTTTGAGTATAAGTTTTAGCTATACGTTGATACCATTGAATTTGTGTTTAGATTTTATATTATACTATTAGATTTTTGTACTAACTCAAGGCTAATAAAGTTATTATTATTCTTATTATTAAGAAAACAGATTTTAATTTTTTGGGGCCTTGGTTTGGTATAGGACGCTATCATACAGAACCTAATCAAGACCTAAGAAACTATCCTTAATGACCGTTCCGAAGAATGTCGTTTGGCATGCAAATAGCCCTTCATAATATCATTGTCCTGCGTGAATTTCACCACCCCATTATTAGGAAAACAGATTTCAATTTTTTAGGGCCTTGGTTTGGTATAGGACGCTGTCATACAGGACCTAATCAAGACCTAAGAAACTATCCTTAATGAGGAATACTCGGCATGTCGTTTGGCATGTAGATAGCTCTTCATAATATCATTCTCCTGCGTAAATTTCACGACCCCATTATTATGAAAACAGATTTCAATTTTTTGGGGCCTTCGTTTGGTATAAGACGCTATCATACAGAACCTAATCAAGACCTAAGAACCTATCCTTAATGACCGTTCCGAAGAATGTCGTTTGGCATGCCAATAGCCCTTCATAATATCATTGTCCTGCGTAAATTTCACGACCCCATTATTAGGAAAACAGATTTCTTTTTTTAGGGCCTTGGTTTGGTATAGGACGCTATAATACAAGACCTAATCAAGACCTAAGAAACTATCCTTAATGACCGTTCCGAAGAATGTCGTTTGGCATGCAAATAGCCCTTCATAATATCATTGTACTGCGTAAATTTCACGACCCCACTATTGGGAAAATAGATTTCAATTTTTTGGGGCCTTGGTTTGGTATAGGACGCTATCATACAGGACCTAATCAAGACCTGAGAAACTATCCTTAATGAGGAATACTCCGCATGTAAAGATTGTTTATCTACAAATGATGTTTTCAAATGAAGGACGGCAAAATATGTCGTTATTGTATGCAAAAAATAATTACAACGCGTGCGCTACAGTACGGGAGTATAAATAACAATATCCAGAAAGACAGTATCCGTCTAGAGCGACAATTGCACGTCTGTACAGAAATTTTAGGGAACCCTCAAGAAAAAGGCGAACAGTTCCTGCAAACGAAGAAATGGATTTAAACATTTTGCTTCATTTTGAAGATAACCCGCCAACACCGATTCGTAAAGTATCTCAAACTTTACGATAAAGAGGCTTCCAGTTTTTCGTCAATGCTTGATCTTGAAAAGTACTTATACTTTGAAATTAAATCCATTTTCCAATAATTAAATTTGTTAATAATTACTATTAACAAACCAAAACGCTCAAAACAATAAACTCAAAATATAAAACAAAATCTAGGTATACCGGCAAACAAAAGCTACAATCTGTCCATTCTGCAGCTCTGTATGTATACGTCATGACGCTCCATAAAAACTACATTAGATATCTCTAAGTAATTCTTGGTCGGCTCAAGGTCGACCATCTGTATTGTGACGTATACCACAAGTACTACAACGAGAAGTTTCCTTAGCCTATTATAACCACGACAGGGAGCTGACAAACGACATGGATAAAAATTATAGCAAAATATTATAACAAAATTAAAATACAAATTTTTAATTTTTTTTTTAATTATAATCTGCAGCTCTTATTGTTTCCAATACAATACAAAATTATTAATTATAGTTTTATTATTTATTATTATTATTTACAAAAGAGCCATACACACACTGCAAATAATAAATCTTTTTTTTTAACTCAAAACAGTGTGTATGTAAACAAAAAAGCATTTAGAGATTTAAATTCAGTGATATAGGCATTAACCAAATTACTAAAAGCTCAACAAACATATCCTTGGCTCTAAAACGCAGTGTGGCAAAATAGAGGGAGAAAAGCTGTAATAAGTTAACATCACAGTAGGTGAAATATACGATAAAATATAAAGTACAAAAATTATTGCTTTTTCTTTTTCAAACAAAGCTTTTTTGCGATATCGTATTAATCAAAGGATAGAAAATGTTAAAAGATAGACTGGAGGGTACCAATCGTGTAAACTCACTAATTGACAGTTTTAAGAAAATTCTTCTTTACGTCTAAAAATAATCTAAAACCAGTGGAGGCGCGTGTTGGTGGGCACAAATTGTGCAGGCGATTTATCTTTCTGAGAGCCATGCGCTAAAATTTATTTTTTCCGCAAACGTCGACGTTAAAACGTCAGTTCATAATGTTACAGGCGGCACTTTTTTTCTACGGCCGTGAGCGTGCATATACAGAGAGTAAATATTAATTGATTTGGGACTTTATTAACCGTAATTTTTAACAGTAAAATTACAATTCTTTAAATTTACCACACCTCCTGATTTATTGGCTTCTGATTCAACAGAATTTTGTGTAGAGTTGGAAGAGTTTACCAACAAAATCTCCCTTAACTCCTTACTCGTTGTTACTTAAGCTATGCGACCATCGAGTCACGGTAGACCATGTGTCTTCTATTTTCACAGTTCGTATAAGTTCTCAATAATTATCCTGAAGATAAATAATGCGATATATTAATTTAATTATGTACTTTGAGCTATGATAACATCGCATGGTATGAATAAAATTTATTGATTTGGATGTAAAAATACATTTATAATAAACGTTCTCCGACCTCTTTTTTTACTCTCTTTTCATACATACTCTTTCTTATAATTTCAATCGTCCTTTCACCAACTATGTCGTATTATAGATACCTTAATAAAGTAACTAAGTATACCTAAACATATTATGTGACTTTCTCTCAGTGCATTTCAGCAATAGAACGTTTACAAAATGCATATTACTTATATCTATACATTTACTTATTATTAAACGTTTTTCCGTGTGTGTGACAATTTTCTATTCTTGCAACAATTTGTAGTAGGTAACGACTAGATTTTTAAACTTACCATCATGAGAGTGCATATTTTGTGTATATTAGTTACCATTTAACACATTTGTTTTTACAGAAAGTTTATGGCAATGTATGAAACGAAACGTCCCGGCAGCGTATTGGCATTAGGGATGACGTATACGTAAATGTATCTATTGACATCTACGCATGCGCTCTTTAAATTTTTGATACGTTTAACGATAAGATGGCTGTAAACATATGTTTTTCTACGCGTATCGTATCCCGACTTGCATATATTGAACTGATTGTTGTCGAAGTTGCACGAATATCTAGAATAGAATAATAGAAACTGTCAATCAAAATTAAAACAACCATCCAAGCAAGTAAGACTAACTAATCCTAAAAGGCCAAGATCACGTTAAAATAATTGTATCTTCTAGTTTCTTAAAATCCTTATTTCCATGGACAAAGAAGAATTGTGGAAGTTTACGCACTTTTTCACTCAGTATTTCGTCGTCTTCACTGGGCAATGTTTTAATCATTTTTACTGCAAAATTAACCGACGTGATACTTTGGCCATCACGTTTCCACCACAAACAGTTCCATTGTATGACAATGTCAAACGCGACTACTGACCGTCAGTCCTACCTGTAGCAAATTTTATTTTTTCTTAAATGGGGCTGTATGTAGGGATAATATGGCAAATTTTTTGCCCAAAATAAATTTGTGAAAATTTAGAGCTTTGGTAAAAAACTAATATTGCATTGAATAGTAAATTTGTAGAAAAACTGTTTTGGCTGATGATAACTAGCTTTCATTTTAACTTAATCATGCAACAAATCTTCTTTTAAATTATACAGGGTGTCCACAAAATTTATTGCCATGTAAATAAGTTTTGCTGGGACAAGATTCAGATTTTAATGCTGCATGAATTTGTTAAGGGTTGCTCGTAATTAAATTGTGATTTTTTCGCTCAAAATACGTTTCTATATCACTCAGACATGATTTGTTGATTTCACTTCAAACACCTATAGCAGGCTCACAACAAAATGTTAGTCAAATGATGTTGACTCAGTGTGTACTAGAAAATGCAAATCATTTGGAACAATTTCGTGTAGTCGATAAATAATTTAAAGTGCCTCGAGAGCACCAGTTTATTCAATTGAATTTTACTTGAACAAGATGTCGATTTTAATTCTGCATACATTTTGTTAAGGGTTGTCAGTATTCAAATTGCTTAACTTTCTCTCAAAATACGTTTTTCTATTAGTCTGATCTGATTTTTTGACATTTTTTGCCTTTATTTAATTTTAAATTTGAACAGAACGGTGACAGTTCTTAATGAGTAGTGTGTAAATTGAAACTTATGTTAGTGAGTTTGTTTAGGAAAATTAATTCATAAATTATTATTATTCTTCAGTTATATTTATTTACTGGGGCAATAGGGCAACTACCGAATGTTGTAGTTAGATATCGAGGACGCTAGTAGTCGTCACGCGGTATATAGCAGGAACAGCAGCAGTAAGCGAGAGCGGGACGAGACGCTTTTAGAGCCTCAGGAGCGAAAGAATAGAGCAAGAGCGGAGTGAAGCAGATTGTGTGGTGCTTTGGCTCTAAATCAGTATGACCACAGTGGCGTTACGTTGATATTGAATAGCAGAAATATTAAAGTGAATTTTGTTCAAATCTATGGATCTTTATAATATTATACAAAATGGGGTTTTTAAGTGAAGGAAATATTGTTCCATTAAGTATAAATCGATAAAAACCTCACGAGTTTTGAGTGCAGTTGAAGACATTATTAGAATATAAATGTCCATTCTGTCAAGTGTATAGTACTTATATAAATCAGAGTGACCCTTAATCCAATATAACGGTGATCTTCTGGTTAAATTGATAGCGTTGAACTGATTTTGTTTCTTGGCTTCTAGAGGATAAATAGACAAGAAAAAGTCGATCTTCTCACATAAATAAAACTCCCAGTCAATCTTCCGTACGTTGAAAAGTGTAACTACCACTTCTCTCGCATGGTGTATAGATGAAAAAAAAATATTCCTGCTCCCTTTCGTTATGGATTACTTCAGCGAGGTCATCCCGGAGGAAACTGGAAGCAAAGGAGAACAAGGCTACCAGAATAGCACTAGACGCATCATGGTACGTGAGGAACGACCGAATCCTTGACGGAACATCTCGCACCGCTGGCAACTTCCGTCTTTGAAAAGGCAAAAAAACATCAGAATCCACTTCTGCGGGCAGCGGATGCCAACTATGATCCTAGGCTCTATAGGGTGAAGACAAGGTCGATTCGAGCGGTGTGCAAATTAGACACAATCCACGCGGAAGAAACGTCAGAAGGTCCAACTACTAGCAGACACATATAGCAGCAGAACAGACGATACATAGTCCCAGGCCTTCTGAAACGAAAGGAGAGCTCCTTGTGGAATAGAAGTCTGCGGATTACAAGTCGTAAATACATTTCCTCTATAAAAAAAAATTGGATCACTTCAACAAATTAAATAATTTGTCAACAATTATTTGTTGTGGATTCTGTCTGGTTGTTCCGCCTTTGGCTGAGCAGCATGAGCGTATAACCGGGGGACAGGAGCGCGAATGAGAAAAGGAACGGCATGATGAGAATGGAAAAGCGTGATGCGGAGCCCTAAATCTGTGTGTGAGGGGCTGCACGAGAAAGAAAGTAGACGGGAGAGGCAAACAGGGGGTAGTATAGTATTATAGTAGTAGTATGGAGAGAATAGCACACGGCTTGATGTGTTTTCTGGGAGCGGGTGAAAAAAGGGGATGGACAATGGTGTGGAGGCAGAAGAAGAAGAAGAAAGGGACAGGGGAAAATGATACACACGGAACGAACATTCTCGGGATGACGACGACGATGAGCGACCCTTTTCTGAAAGGGGATGTAAGTCTCGAGAAAAGGGATATGCGGGGGTAAAATTGCGACGCGCAAAGTTAATTTGTAGGATTAATACAAGTTTGTCTGTGTTTTGTTACAGGGTAGACGCAACTAATATTAAATTAGGTAACACTTTTACCACTGAATAGTGTAATAGATCCAAATGTTATAGGCATCATGCAAAGTTGTTTATATTTAATATCAACACGTGTGTGTGTCACCGCCTGGGCAGCAGAAAGTTAATGATGCAGAATTAGCGAAGTAGCGAACATGATGACACGCAAAAGCAACTACAGGGTGTCAAAAATATACCGACTAACTTTAGGGAGGGTAAATAAGGGGTTTTCCAATAAGAGTAATATGATTTCTTTTAAAAAAAAACACACGACTTCTTCTGCAGCAACGAATTCGATGAACCCAATTTTCGAGCACTTTTTTCACTAAATCAAGTCGTATGTCATGAATGGCACGTTCAATATTGACTTGTAAAGTTTGCAGAGAGTATGGTTTATTTCGAAAGACCAATGACTTCAAATAACCCCACAAGAAATAGTCTAATGGTGTTAAATCACAACTTTTTGGAGGCCATTCAATATCACAATTTTTTGAAATAATCGAATCTCCAAACTTTCCTCGCAATAATTCAATTGTTGCATTTGCTCTGTGGCACGTAGCCCCGTCTTGCCGGAACCAAAGGTTGTCAAGATCAACTTCTTCCAAAATCGGCCATAAAAAGTTAGTTTTCATCGATCTATACCGCTCTCCATTTACAGTAACGGTGTTACCAGCATCATTTCGAAAGAAGTACGGACCGGTGTGGTTTTTGGTCTGGTGGAATCAGACCAAAAACCACACCGTTATCGTTTTCAAGTTGTTCCAAGGCAAAATCAGCAAATTCACGACGTTTACGGTGGTCCAATCGCTTCAGTTCTTGAATGAGAACAATTTTATATGGATGCAAACCCAAATCCTTTCTCAAAATCTGCCAGGTTGTGCTTTGAGACAGTCCGAATTGTTGAGAACGTCTTGGAATCGACAAATTGCGGTCTTAAGCAACACTTCCCAGAACGGCAGCAATATTTGCTTACTTCGGGCGGTTCTTTGTCTAATTGGCACTTGAACATTATGTAAAGAAAATGTACGGTCAGAATTTTCAATAATTCGACGAATAGCGAGCATGATTATTACGACCATAAAATGGCAATAGAATATCCAATTACATTTTTACCGCCCTCGTAAAAATTATTTTGTAAACATGCGTGCATAGATGACCCCGTATTTCGCATTTTCGGCTATGTTGTATTGTTGCATGTGCCGGGATACCGACACGAGTGGGAATACTGTCTCTTATATTTATGCGGCTTTAGGAGAGGAAATAAAACGCCCCCTCATAGATCCGTGTCAACAAAAGAATATCCAATCTAACAATAGTATTTAGGTGTAAAAAAATGTTAAGAACCCATCAAACTCTTAAACAATCATAAATTATTGTGTGTTTCTGTTTTACAGTAAAACACAATCAACCTGTTTTGCGTCTCGAGTAAAGCCCAAACACAATAACAAGAATAATATGATGATGTAGATCTTGATGAGAGGCCGAAGAAGAAGAACAACGTGGAGACAAAGAAAAGGACAAGTAAACTACCATTCGGTTTGCTCGGAGGATACAGAGCATCTGAGTGAATAAAGAGACAAAAGAGCATCAAGAAAGAAGAGAAATAATATCCAGACCAGAATGTTAAATGTCGGTGTAATGTAATCGTATGTGTGTGTGTGTGCTAACTTGTGTTAAAATCTGATAGTCCGGTTCAACGGCTTTTCACTGTGCATGCCTTTTAATAAATCACATTCTTTTGCTCTCTGCAAAGTGGATGTCTATTTGGAAGAAGCACAGCGTTGCCAAAAGTACTACTAAATCCCGACTAGTTTGTACAAGACTTATTGTGAATGAAATCTCGGTTAAGTCTGCAGACGTTTCATTATCAGATCTCAATTTAGGATTCGACCTATATTAGGTGTTTTGCGGCAGCATTATATAATTGTTTTGATACTCCCTGATCATTAAAGATTGGTTTCCGTTTAATTTAATAGGGATTACTTATAGTTGAATGAGTGGGAAACCTTGTATGAAAAGCAATTTTATCGATTTACAACTGTAATTGGTATGACCTTGAGCAGTGTACTATATGGTAAAGCTTGAATATGTGGAATGTTCTGAAGACTAATATCTCGGGTCTTACGTATTACCAGGCCAAACCAATAGTAGCTACTGATGCTGTTAAGAATGGGTAAGATAACTTGCTTGAAGGATTCTCTATGACAAAATTTTGAGTATTTATCAAGGCCCGAGGAGTATTCGATACGATAATTTTTTACATTGTAGATATCAAAAATTTGATTGTCAATATGACGTTTAATAATTTTCAATACAAAATGTATTAGTTTTAATCAAACAAATATTATTAATTTTTATATAAAACTACAGTTGTGAAAAGTACATTTCGTAAATGTTAAATTGGAAGAAGAGTTTGCTGAAGTTGACGGATTGTTAATTTCCACTGTTGAAGAAATTCCTCGCATGATGTTGATTATTTCACCATGGCGTCTTTGGTTAATATTCAAGTACGGTTTAATTGAATTAGAGCTGCTATGTCCTGTTATTTTTATTAATTGATGTAATCTTTTACGTTTTGCATTTCTTGCATCTCGCGCATTTTTGAATATCACACTGGTAAACGGGTCGAATACAATTTTGAAGTCACTGAAGTATTTTTCCTGGAGTAGCCTACTCGTAGTATTCCAAATTGTTTTTACAGTTGCTTCTTTATATTCAGTTCCGTCAGCTTTTCTCATATTAACCAGTTGTCAGTTTGACGTTTAATTAATTTTTAATAAAAAAAAAACAGAGGACTTAAAATTAAGTAATTTGATTGGTTACTATATTTAGTAAAAAATTATCAAGAAAAAAATCTATGTTAACAAAACGGAATTTTTTTATAAACAGGACATCATAGCTGAGATCATAACTGAACAATACCTAATTCAATTACAATGTGTAATAGACCGATTTTAATTTGTTTACGTCGTATTTACAATAATTAGATATCTAATGTTTAAATAATAGTAATAAAAAAAGTTAATAATAAAACTAGAATAACACACGCATACTCCAGCGTTTTGTTCAATGCCATACACTACTTACAGAGTCTCACTGATCATATACACCTCATTAAATTATATATTATGTGTGTGTCACGTGATGTTCGACACGTGGCGATAATTTTCATACCATGCACACAAATTTTGCAAATGTTTTCTTTCACAAATAAGTTGAATTCTTCCGATATACAGGGTGCGAGAAACTTCAGGAGGTAATTCTGCATGAAAAATAATGACAGTTTGCTATATAAACATATGTCCGAAAATGCTCCGTTTTCTGGGATACGCCACTGGAATTTTTCAAATTAAAAATCATTTTGGAATTTTTCGTTCAATTTGTGATAAAAAATCTCTCTTGCTTTTTCATCGTAGGGGGCATTTGTGCAAAAAAATAAAATATCTCGCGGCGACGCTAGTAGGCTACTGTCAACATTCTGTTAAATACGAATATTTCAACCAAATGTCAAATTAGCGTTTCTTTATTATTAATGTTATTTTCACTTATTGTTTTGGTTTAATGTTTATTGTATTAGATGGTTCTTGATAATGTATTAAAGAAATGAAAAATACGGGGTAAGATGTTTCATTTTTTTGCACAAAAACGATGCCCCCTTCGATAAAAAAGCGAGAAAGATTTTTTATCATAAATTGAACGAGGAATTCCAAAATTATTTTTAATTTGAAAAATTCCGGTGGCGTACCATTTTTTTCTTTAACAAATTGAGATCATTACCCGTATGCGCGCCACTGAGGACCATAAAATTTTTAGTTGCATGCCAAAAAATGCGCAATAACTACCTCTTAAAACTCACTAAATTTCATTTGCATATCTCCACCGGTTTCAGAGCAATCAATAAATCTTCAGTTTTTAAGAAAAACTTTAACACCCCGTATCTCAGAAAACGAAGCCTTTGCGGACATATGTTTATATAGCAAACTGTCCTTATTTTTTCATGCAAAATTATCTCCTGGAGTTTGTCGCACTTATTAACTAACACCCTGTATAGGTATTATTAATAGTTAAGAATTTTGTGTTCTAGTACGGCCCATAATTTAAAAATGTTCTTTACGGGGTGTCCGTTTATAAATGTACTCCTCTTTAACTTTTTCATTTGATGTTTTAGAAAAAAAGTGTTCCAAATAAAAGTTGAATGGTTCTAAATAAATTTTAAAAAAAGCTCTATTTTAATTAATTTATTTAATTATTAATTAATTAATAAAATTGATATTGAAATACAGTTTGCTAACGAAAAGTTTTTCAAAATTTTCTTAATGCTGTGTACTAATTTTCAAACTTGAATTTCTCGTAAACCTTTAAGTTTTCCGAGAAAAAACAAGTATACCTTTTTTATGTAGAAAACTTTATTTTATCACATTTTTGACACAAATGAAATAAAAGTCACAAGGAAAAAAAGTTAGGTTATAATTAAGGCAAAGGTGCCCCCCGTTTACCCGCCTATGGTCATCCTTTTTTTATTCAATTTCTTGTCAGTTTAGGACATTTAACTAGGTGAATAAATATGCTACATTTGATTAATTCATCTTTACTCGTTTCGAAAATATTTCAAAAAAAATCATCCTCAGGCAGTCATCTTTAACACCCGGTATCTTTGTAAATAAGCACTTTTCGAAAAATTACATTTTAGGTTTTTTTCATGATTAAACGTCCCCAATTCGCTCACAAATTTTGACCACCTAGTTTAGAAACACCTTGTATATTTTGTCGGAAAATGTTGGGGCGACACAACCGATTTTGTCTCATACTTTTGTTTTAGTGTCAAAGCTTTACGATATTGCTTTTCCATTTTATGGCACTCTATTTACGTAACGTGACAAAACCAAAACAACGATCGTTAATGAATAAATTACTATAATTACTCAACCAACAATGTCGGGGAAGTCCCACGATCTCCGGACGTCCAGCCGGTGATTCCCCGTTATCAGGCGTCCGCAAATCGAGAAAAGTTCGTTTTAGAAGAAAAATACATATTCTAGATTAGTACAAAGTTCGCCAGAAGCGGGATCGTTATAACCGGTAAAAAACGATGGATGTTTATGGATGATTTTTTGTATAATAAAGGGAAAATGGTTCGAATTAACCGGAAGTTCGTTATAAGCGGACTTCACTGTATTATGCTATAGTTTCCTTGTTTAATGTGATTTAATTCTTTAATTAAAATATTGATAAACATAGTTTAAAATGTTTTCACCCACATTTTGTTAAAGTGAAGTAAAACCTAAAGAAACCCAAATTAGGATTGCGAACAAAATAATTTGTTTTTAAGTTTATTTTATAGATGCAGAAACTTTAATCGTACCAAGAAAATAAAGTTTGAGTTATATCATCAGATCAGAGGGGTTGGGTAGTATCAATCATGTTAATAATTGCCTTTAATAACGCTAAGGAAATAGGACGACACTGGTGACTATTTTAATGTAGGTAATGTAATAATCCATAGTGTTTTATTTCACATTAAAAAAGAAGTATGCTGTTGGTAACATGCCTAGATGATTATTATGAATGGGTCAGACAAAGTTGTTGACATTGAGAACCGCTTATATTTCTATTATTTTTTGTATTTTTTCATTATTAGCAGATATTAGTAAGTATATAAGACTATATAGTTTGGTGTTCTATTTGTAAATTTAATTTTTCTCATTCAATTTTATTTGTTTATTGGATAATGAATTTTGGATTGTCAAACTTGTTCAGTTCAGATAATTTAAGCGTGGGATATTTAAAATTGTTTTTGCCGTTTTACCTATGGTCTATCGAGACATTAGGTATCTATTATTATTTAATTCAATATCATTTGTTGTAATGTGTCCAAGATAAGAATGAGTTACAATGTCAGTTAAATTAGAGAAAAGTTGTACAATTTAAACACCTTTTAAATGGTGTTTTCACAATTAAACGCACTTTAGCCATTTTCGAGAATTTTTCGGTTCGGTTTTAGTTTTTATTTATTTCTGACATTAGTTTTACAGATATAAAAAAATGAAAAGCACTTTCTCATTGTTACTTTTTGAGGAGAATAAGACAGATAGATTTTCACTACGACATTTCGATTTTCAAAAACCATCACCAACTGAAATCGTCATAGTTTGGCACTTAATTGAATGCAGAGTAGTAGGTTTTGCAAGAACTTTCTTTATTATATTATTAAATCGTCAATTCGGATTTAAAAAACATTTAGTTTTTGTTTTGTTTAAAAAAAAAACACTGTTTAAGACCGTTGGGACTTAATTCCAAATAAATGGCGAAAAGGACTTTGGACTTCTCTACATCCTAACCAGTTGGTTTCTCTAAGAAGTCGGATGCTCGACAAGGACATCATTGGTTTCCAAGACAGCCTGTATTAGAATTATTATTCCCTTTGGCTTAGTTTATCCTCAATCTTAATTAATGTTATTAATTCGACCTTATTATTTTCCACTACTAATAATACGTAAATAAATTTATTTAAAAATAATGATAAATACTAAATACGTTTAAAGAAACAACAAATGTTCATGAGGTTTAGCAGCAATAATAAAATATTATTATTATCATTTATTATTTTTATTCATTTCAACGGTTTTTAAACGAGGTCAGAAGCATGCTTTGCAGATTACCTTATGCGTTACAAATATTCATATATTGTGGAATAGCTACAACATAAAATTATCCAACGTTCCAGATTTTCTTTATTGGATTAAAGTGTGAAAACTCGGCAAAAAACGACCTCAATTCTTATTAGATAACTATACCAAATTTAAAACCTTATCTTAACTAGTTCATGAGCCGGACTTCCTGGAATTGACTGGATGCATTTCCTCATTATTTGACAGGATATGCATCCACAGAGAACAAGAGAAATAGTGTTGAAAAATAAAATCGCAGCAGCTCTCCCAAGACATGACAAAACGGGGCGAGATTTTTTAAACAATTTTGGGTTCCCAACAAAAAAGTGGGGCCTTTTATATTTCGGGATTTGGCAACCCTGGTGTTGCAAACTGGCAACTGACAACTATATCGTAAAGTTGGACATTTTTGAGTTTATACGTACTCAGAAGGTTTTGACATACGAACGCTATTTGTGTTGTTTACAGTAACTTAAAAGATTCATCTCGGCCCAAAAAATCAATCGTGAACATTTTCGTGCGATTATTTTTTACAACTTTTGACGTGGATTAACCATCAAGGACTAGTGTTTATCGATTGTATGGTGAATTCAATCGTGGTCGTAGTGCACTCCAAGACGAATTTCGTGAAGGTCGTCCAAAATCAGTTGTTGTTCCGAAAATCATTGATGCTGTGCGCGAACTGATATTGCAAGATCGTCATGTGACCTATCAAGAGATTGAGACAACCTTAGGCATTAGTGGGACCAGCATACATTCAATATTGCATAAACATTTGACTGTCAAAAAAATTTGTTCGCGTTGGATCCACACAATTTGTCAATCGCTCAAAAAAAGGCTCGTGTCGATTGGTCGAAAGAAATGCTCAAAAAATACGATCGCGGTGCTTCGAAACACGTCTATGACATCGTGACAGACGATGAATCGTGGATTTACGCGTATGAGCCCGAAAGTAAACAGCAGTCGACTGTATGGGTGTTTCAAGATGAGCCAAATCCAATAAAAGCAAATGGTCGACTGTCTTTTCGGAAAAACTGGATATGTCGGAATATAAAAGGCAACCCTCGTAATAGTTATTAGCTGGTATTTCTCATGGGATATCTTAAATTCTTTCCGTTAGGAGCCATGACATAATTTCGTCAACACCATTGTCTTGTCATTAAGCCATTACAAAAATCTATCATACCCCTTATCTTACAAAATATAAGAGATAGACATGATGAAACTTTCTATTGCATCTGTATTCATAAGTATAATACGTATATCGTTCCCAATTGTACGCAATCATGTTATTTAAAGAGTCGAAAGGCAGGCAGTTAGTTCAATTTCTACTTAGGACAACTGATGACAACAGGAGAAGAAGAAGTATAACGGCCTGTGATGGTTATATAGCAGCTCTTTGCTCACGAATATCATTGTATCTTCATGTGAAATCTTTTTATACTCTTGCTATTTGTTTGTTTTTCTTCTGGCAGGCATTCCAACTATTAATACATCAGATTTTATATGTAATTGACTGTTTATAATATTTATTGTCATTTGTTAAATAAAACATGTTGTAATTGAAATTGGTTATTATTACTTTTTGTCCTTCTGCAACTTGGCAATTTAGCCATCATCCAATGAATTATTATTTTTCAGTATGGACCTACAGTTTAGCGTGGTATCATAACTACTTGGCATACGCAATAGGCAGGAAGCACCGTTGTCAGGATATTATAGCTGAAGAGCTGAGAACAACGCTCCAACTTTTTATTGTTGATTGACATAAATAAGGACACTTTCTGATGTTTAAAAAAATCCCGATGGTAGCCAGTCGGAAAAGTAGATTTTTGATTTATGTATTTTTTATATATACTTAGTCTACCACTGACACCCACTATTAATAAACAATTAACGGAATATTCTGACATTCGCCAAATATAACCAAAGTGTCATATTGACAGTTATTTTAACTGAAATACACATTATACTATAATACATACGTAAGTACGGTCTTATTGTTATTTCACAGGTGTTTATTTGTCAAAATAATTACAGGTATAGCGGGTGATGATATTTTTTTTTTATTTTTTGTTACTTTATATTGATTTACATTTACTTAAATATGCCAGCGATGAAAAAACCCTCCAAATAAATATTGCAGAGATTTAAGTGCTCTATCATTTGATATGTAACATCGGTATTTTCTATTAACAACGAACGCCATTCTGAAATTAGCTCTCCGATTTCAATCGCCAACGAACTCACGCGATTCCATGACCTAGCCGATTGTTTAACCAAATTTTGTTTCGATTGATCAAAAAATGCGGCCTAGAACGTGACGCAAAGTTTCTATATCCCATATATATATATATATATATATATAGATATATAAACTTTTGAACTGAGGTCATTTTTAGGATCCAGGGTCATAAAATGAAGTACTGCATAAAAATTTTTCAAAATTTCGGATGTGTCGATCTCCTGAATAGTTAGATTTTTTTTTTAGAAATCTACTAAAAATAAATCATAATTGCCATTCATATAATAACCCCCTTCATTTGCATAATATGTCATTTTGACAATCTCATTATTTGAAAGATTTAGTTAAACAAATAATTTGTCGCCCATAAATGCACAAAAATAACAACTTTATAAGATGACAAAAGTGAAATACAATTTACACCTACCCAATCAACGCAAATTGTATAACCCTGTATAATAGCTATAATCTGTTAATTACTAGTTTTGTATATTATGTATATATGTAGTATATGAACTCTAAATTACTATTATTAACTAAATTAAATTTGTTTGTTTTAATAGATTCTGTACACGATACTATATTTCCTTGATGAGTATAATATGCACCAGCTACTAGGTATTTTTTCTTTCTTTTTGCTGCATATATAGGCATATAAAATCAACTGTAAATTTAAATTGAATTACTGTAAAATATAAAAGGTCCCTAAGTTGCGACAATACTTTAAAAATTGTTGTGACACTTCCGGTTAAATCTTGTATTAAACAAGTCCCGGCGTATAGGGATGTAGCAGAAACCACTCAGGGTTAGATGGAAATGAGAGAGTGGATTGGCTGGCTAGACAGGCAGAGCCTTCTCTAAAAGAACACCAGAGATATTGGGAACATCGTAACCATTTCATTCATTCATTTCATTTGGGAAACATCATAACGTACTGAAAAATTGTTTAGATAATTTTTTACTAAATATAGCAACCAATCAAATTACTTAATTTTAAGTCATGTGTCAAATTTCATCCAATCACCTCTGGATTACAGCGATAATACCCTACATGTGGTGTTTTCAGTTTGGTGTTTTTTTTTTATTAAAAATTAATTATTATACTCGTATTTCTCCACTTTTGTGCGACCAGAGAATACGAACTGAATGCTGAAACGAGTTTACATAATTTGGCTAATATATTGAAAGATTATGCGGTAAATATGAGAAAAGCTAACGGAACTAAATATAAAGAAGCAACTGTAAAAACCATTTTGGAATACTACGAGTAGGCTACTCCAGAAAAAATACTTCAATGACTTCAAAGTTGTATTCGACCCGTTTACCAGTGTGATATTCAAAAATGCGCGAGATGCAAGAAATGCAAAACGTAAAAGATTACAGGAGGATCTAAACAAATGAAAATGCAGTTCATCAAATTTGAGCTCAAGTGATTTGGCTAGAATCATTGGATGAATGTACACCAGAAGGTTTACAAAAAAAATTATCATATTGTAGCTGTTGAGTTAGCTTGGCGAGGTGGTAAACCAGTTGATTGCCTTATAGATTATTTCACGATTGAGAAAAATAATGATGGAACGTCAACCAACAGAATTGAATACAATCCAATATTCAGTAAAACATGCCAAGGAGGATCGAAAATAAGTGGCTTGTTCCAAATATTGCAAACGAAAGTGCATGCCCTGTTCGGTTATTCCATAAATTATGGTCCAAAAGGGGAAAAAATATTACTTCTAGTCGCCTATTCTTGAAACCAAATCGTTTCTGGAAATCCGAAAGTGACACATGGTTTGACAATATACCGGTAGGCAAGAACACAATTAATATGTGGACCAAATCATCTGCGCAAGCTATGGGTTTCGACACTAAGTGTAAAAAGATATCCAATCATTCGAACAGATCAACTGCAGTTAGCCATTTGGCAAATAAAGGAATTCTTGAATAGCAATTAATAAAAATAACAGCACATAGCAGCTCTAATTCAATTAAACCGTACTTGAATATTAACCAAGAACGCCATGGTGAAATAATCAACACCATGCGAGGAATTAACAATCCGTCAACTTCAGCAAACTCTTCTTCCAATTTAACATTTACCAATTGTACTTTTCACAACTGTAGTTTTAAATAAAAATGAATAATATTTGTTTGATTAAAACTAATACATTTTGTATTGAAAATTATTAAACGTCAGATTGACATTTGATATCTACAAAGTAAAAAATTATCTTATCGAATACTCCTTGATAAATACTCAAAATTTTTTCATAGAGAATCCTTCAAGCGAGTTGCTCAAGGATAAAGCTTAATGAACATTAATCTTCTTGGGATTCTTGTCTAAACTTAGAAATCCTAAAGTATAAAATTCCGAAGTTCAGTAATATTTTCAAGCCACTGGATATCCCAAGCGATGTCATCAACGGTTTATCCAATAAATACAATTAGGCATTATAAAAATCAAATGACCGAATGATGAAAAAGAGTAAACCGCTATAGTCGCACGTGCTTAAAATATGAGTTGACTTCTTCATATCATAAACCATTCATTTCTAACTTGACATTTATATGGACGTCTATACGTGTTTATAGGAAAAATTTTTTCATTTAACTGTATTGTAATCTTATTTATCTTCTGATTCTTTTGTTTTTTAGCGTTTTCTGTTATCAATGCCATTCACTAAGCACGTGACAACACTGCGCACTCCTACAAAGTGTTGGTCGCTTAAATGAACTTCAGAGTTTTGAAACCATCGATGAAGTATTAGGTGGAGATGTTGATGTTTTACGTTTACTAAGCGGCCATAAGTCCATCAAGTGAAGAATGGCCATTGGTTTAAAGGGGAAGTAAATGGCCAGGGATAGAAGGAGAATTTATCGTGCCTAGTGAGCATTTAGTATTGGTTTTCTGGTGTTAAAGGTGCTGGAATGTTTAATTAAAAAGGTAAAACATACAGATAAATATTTTAATTATTTTACAAGGTTAAACTGTAATCATTATTAATATCTAATATTAATGTGGCTTTATTTTAATAAAGCACATACTGTTTACAGTATGTACCAATCTCATTAATTAACAATTTTAATGTTTTAATTAATTTTTATCTCACTGTAGAAAATATCACTTAATTTACACTTTCAGAAATTTATAATAACACTTAACTTTTAAGTACCTACTATTAAACAAATTTGTTGAATTTACTTATGATTTTAGTTTAGAGAAGAAATAATTATCTGACATAGTGGCCAACATTTTATACAGGGTGTTTCATAATATATGCGCACGACTTTAGGATGTGAGAACTCGTCCAAAAATCTGAACAAAATTTTCAATTAACTTACCTTCAAAACTGCACCAAAAATCCGTTATTTGGAAATATCAACGGAATCGTTTATGGTACAGCTTTTGTAAGCATTTTTTACTCGCTATGTTTTGTGCAAGAATTTTTTTTTTAATGCATAATTATTGTTGAAGATTTTGAAGGGGGTTTTTCTCCCCAATTTCTACGCCTCTGGAAAGATTACGGTTTTAAGATACTCACATGAACCGCCAATGTTTTCTACACAAAAGAGGTACTCTTGGTTATAAGCTCTAGAGTTTTCGAGAAAAATCCACTTGGTCAATTTTTTAAATAAATTTCAATTTCTCTACTAATTAAACGTTAACTTAATAATTGCAACACTAAAAAAATGATAGAAAAATTGTATATTCCAAATTCTCCAAACTGTGAAAAACGTATCGCATTTCGCATATTTCAGCGTTTGTGTAAAAAAATTTAATAATTTTTGTATCAAATTTTCAAACAAAAGTTACCTCCTGTCAAAAGAACAATTAGTTTGTTGTTTGTTTATTAAAAATAAAAAATAACATTAAGTTTGTGCCTGCAAAAAGTAAATTTTTATTACAAAATTAACTGTACGGAATGGCGAGCGGTAATTCGGCAGAAGCAAGGCGGTTGTATCAAGACAGACATCGTGATGGCCAAGTACCACACCATAACTTCTTTCAACGCATTCACCAACGACTATAGTAAAATGGAAGTTTTAAAAAGAATACTGCTGATAATGGGCGGCCTATGGAAGTTGGAATTCTCCTACAAGAGGCTCTCCTCAACGAAGCTGAAGAAAATTCGACCACAACTACCAGAAAAATTGCTCAAAACTGAAACCAACCTCACTCGATGGTTTGGTGAATTTTGAAAAGACATCTTTTCTATTCCTACCATATCCAAAGAGTACAGGCCTTATTGCCAAGATTGGCTTTTTGTAGATGGATAGAGATGCTATTTTCAATTTTCAAGCAATAATCACATATGGGCGGAAGAAAATCCACACGAAATTGCAGAACTCCATCATGAGTAACAATTTTCCATGAATGTTTCCCCGTGTTAAATGTTGGTAAAAGACAAGACTTTTTAACGTTGTTTGAAACGAACAAGCTGCGTGATTTTCTCCACCACCCTGACGCATTTTGTAGAATGGGAATCCACTTCATCACACCTTATTGATTCAAAACATTTCTTTTACCATGCGCTATCTGTGAAGAAAATAAAACGAAGAACCAACAAGCTTAAGATATATACCTATACAGCATTTCTCAGCTTCTAGCTTCAATGCATATATCGATCTCTTTGCGACTAGGAGATGTTGTAGTGTTTTCTTTTTCTATTATTTCTTTTTATTTTTTGTGTTTCTGTAGTTTTATTTTTGCAAAAGGGTATTTATTATCTATCGGTACTGCAAAACTGGTTAGTTATGTCTATTTTGTGTGTATAGTTATTGCAATATCTACTTATACCCAACGAGTTGCGAGACTCGGTCTGTTTCTGAATTAAATTCATACACGTATAGTTTAATGACATTGAATAAAGAGATATATGAAGTTGTAGGTAGCCGATAGAGTCTTTATTATTTTTTATTTTATTTATTTAATCACTAAAATACAGGGGTTTGTCTTTTTATAATTTCTCAATTAGCTAATACATGGATTTAAACTGAATGACATCAATTCCATCAAAACACTTTTTTAATTCTCGGCGCGAATTTCACGCACAATGTTAGGATCATCACGAGACGATTAAAACTGACAGTGTTGGCGATACGCTCGTCGAGGTTGAAGCGAAAGGTTCTAATGATCGATTATCCTACTTGGACTTGGCTAAATACTTCATAATCGTGGATATTTGTGCAAACACTACAGGAGTAGCCTTTTTGAATATAAATTCAATGTCCACGTCTTCAACTGAGCCAGATTTTTCTTCAGTTTCAAATTTGATGATGAGTGAGGCCCAATTTGCTTTGTAGTAATGCTTAAGCATATTATCTCTACCTGCTTAAAAGCTTTGATGAATATTTCATCACTTGGTGAGTGTTTTGTCTTTTTACCAAGTTCTATCACAAGCTTTTCTATTCAGTCAATTAACATGTTGAAGCCGATTATGACCAGTGATAATGTTGGGTAGGAATCTCCCGGCAATAAATTACTGACATACTTAAAGCATCGCAATACTAAAGTTATTAACATATTTACAGTATTTAAGACAAAAATAAAACACTCTTTCCTTACACTTGTCGTGAAGTTTGTTATTTCAAAGTATCAAGTAAAGACTACTACGCATACTTCGTACTCGTTCATACTCATCAGGCAGCCACACTGCTCGATATTTTGCTCGAGGATCGGACTGTTTAGCCATCTTAGAGTTCACAACAGAAATCACTGAGTTGGCATAATTCATACTCGTTAGTGAGTGAATGCTGATGATGATGATGATGACTCATGGATTATATTATCAATAAAAATATCAAGAAAACTAAATTGAAATTGTTCGACCCGATGTATAGTAGTAAGTAGTAGTAAAACTAAACTGCAATTGAGTTTAGTTAACCCATGGATTCCGAAAAGAATCAAACAATTAGGTATACACTTTAAGCAGCTGCAAAGTTGAATCTCTAAACTTATTAAAAAAGCTTATTTCCTGAAAAAAGATTGGGCAGAACAAGCGCCACTAGCAAAGAAACTCCTGGTCTCAATCACATAGTTTTAGATGGTAAATTCAGATAAGGAAGTTAAGCAGAAGAAAGAATGCAATAATATATTGTAAATTGGTAATCCAATCCATTCATTCAACACATTATAAACAACATAAACTTGTTATTGCATCCCTGTAGATCATACGTCGTCGTCGGTCGGTTGGTGAGAACGAACGGAATCAGTTTGGTATTTCAAACACGTAAATAAGAAGAAACAATAGTTTCAGTTATCGTCTATTTAAAAAGGCCGGCGTTTTGTGAAAAAGAACAAGTTTTCTGACGCTTGCTCATCATGCCGTGTCTTTTATTATTATATCTTCCAGTGGCGCATCGAAAGATTTAAATGTTTTTTGTCTTTCCTACTAAATAGAAGGTGGAACGACTCTGCTGTTTCGTTTTATATTTTCAAAGTTGAAAGAGTTTTCAATGCTCCATGCGTGTCTTCTCCTCTCTACCTTTACGCTGGTCGCCGTTTTTATATGAGAAATAGATAGATGAGATAAAATATACTAATTTTATCTCATCTGCCCCCGAAAGTTTAGATATACAATGATCAATTGAGATCCAAACTTGAAAAATATTTCTTTAAATGAGTTACGTGAAACATAGCTCGTTCTTCCGATTGATCGGGATGCTCTAAAATGTAAGTATCGTTGTGTATTCGTTTTCTATTCTATAAGGACCTATTCTTTATTCTTATCTTGAAAACAGTGTATACAAAGAGCTTAATTTTTTTGATAACGCATCAATGTGCAACTTCCACTTCAGGGAGCTGTCAACAACAAGGCCCAGAAACTTCACAGAAGAAACGACGTCAATAGTGGAATTATTAAGTTCAAAAGACTGCAGCGCACCTTTACATGACACAGATTTAGTTTTCGCAGTGTTCAAGCACAACAGGTTAGAGTCACACCATGATTTGATGGTGATTAAGTCTTTGGATATGGTACTATGAAGAGCCACACTATCCGGGCCGCACCAAGTGAAACTAGTATCATCAGCAAAGAGACATACTTTACCGGTGATGTCTGGGCACGTAATGTTGTTGATAAATATCAAAAACAAAATGGGACCCAACACCGAACCCTGTGCAACTCCACAATCCATCGGCCTGCAAGAAGACAGGTACATCGTCAAATAAATAAATAAATCAATTAAGATACTTAAAGTAAATTAATTAAGTAAATATTCTATAATTCAATATATATACATATATATATACAAAACACACAATACAAACTACTAAGTACTATCCAATGTGTGAATCGCTCAAAAATTAATGCACATTAAAAACACACATCAGGTTAGAGTCACACCATGATTTGATGGTGATTAAGTCGTTGGATATGGTACTATGCAAAAGCAAAGAGCCACACTACGCTGATGTCTAGGCACGTAATGTCGTTGATAAATAGCAAAAACAAAATAGGACCCAACACCGAACCCTGTGGAACTCCACAATCCATCGGCCTGCAAGAAGACACAGCCGCATTGACCGTCTCACACTGACTTCTGTTGCTAAGGTACGACTTAAACCATCCCAGTAGAACCCCCGAATTCCGTAGTGCTGTAGGTATCTTGTTAATTAGGATGTTATGACTTACACAGTCGAATGCTTTGGAGAAATCACAGAAAATTGATGCTGTAAAGTGGAGATTGTTCAAGTGAAAAAGAACGCCGTGGGACGAAATTGATAGAAGTGAATCAAGAAAAATAACAATGTATTTCTATTTTGTACCCTTACCCCCTTGCCGCGGAATTAAAAAGACACCCTGGTCCACGCAGTATGTGTAGATTGTTGAGACAGTGAAAAATCTACAATATTGTTTGGTTGCGTAGAATTTTAGTTGAATTTCATGTGCATATCTCAAACCTAATAAAACAACACGTTAACAATGGTCCAGACATATGCAGTGAGACAGCCAAAAAACTAATTCTTATTCCTTTTGTATTCATTTCAAGTTGATTTTATTTATTGTTATTATTATTCTTCTATTGGTCAACCTGGTGGGCGATCTTGAAATCTCATCATGTCCTCCACTCTTTTCTTTCCTCTCCTGTTTTATTTTGTTTTCTTCTCGTGATGTTGATGAGGTCAACGGTCACAAAATATATTTCTGTATCTCTTTTGATGTTATAGTTGTTTATTTCCAAGAACAAATACACTAACTTAATTATTATTGTGATAAAATACTTTTCAGAATAACGGTTATTCACATGCCAAAGCTAAATTGATTTAATACGACACTTAAATTAATCTATAAATTAAAAATAATACACTGAAAATACATAATGTCCATTAGACAAACGTTGTACTAATATCTTATTTTCATCGAAACATTTGGAAAAAAATAACATAAGGCAAAAAAAAATTATTTATTTTTTGTAAATAAGTATCGGACAAGTGGTCGGGGCTTTTTTATAAAACTTAAGAAGCCACAAACAGAATTGATTTCTCATAAGCATTCCAAAAATATATAAGACTCTATATAATGTTTAAATATTTAGGCTCTAAAGGCTCTAAATTAATAAATAACTCGTCCTAACTGTAAAATGAACTTAACTATATACGAAAGAAAATAAGTTACCAACTAAACAGCAAGAACAACGAAATGCTCGAAATATAAACACTAAAGATATTAAAAATACTGTTTAAATTGACCCCATTGAGATGTTTCGCACACTTTTCTTATTCTTCCTAGAGCATTTAAAATTATTATGGGTTTTGCTCGCAACTCTCTGAATGCCGATACAATTGCATTTCGCAAATTCACATCTTCTAATAAATCTGGTAATAAATAAAAAATAATAAAATAGATCTGGTAAAATGGTAATAAATCTCATCAAACCAAATCCAAGAAACAGGGTGGTCACATTTTCTAAGTTGTAAATCTGCTTAAATTTGAGAAGTCTCTTTCGTATACTTTTTATTGATATCATATTTCATAAGCTTAAGACTAACCGTTTTTTCATAAAAAATTATTAAAAAAAAGAAGAGCAAATTGCCAACAAAAGTTTTTATATATTTTAAATTAATATAATATTTAAGTTAAATTACAGCGTTCTTTTAGTAATAATTTACAAATAGGATATTAAGAAAAAGTATAGGAAAGGGACTTCTCGAATTTGAGCAGATTTAGAAAATGTGATGACCCTGAAAAATTACAAACCAGAGTCAATGAAATCAAGAAACGAAAAAATAAAGCAAGTCTGGTCTACTGCGCGTTTGTGAACTATCCTGTATAATTGAAAATATAATATAAACCTGGAAATAGTACATCAATACAGGACCTTTCCGATATTACCAAACCCCAAAGTTTCAGCAACATATCTTTTGTAGTTCCCGAGAATTTTGAATAGGCCACTCAGGATGAATCACCCTGTATATATAACTGGATTTTTGCCACAAATTTGTTTTTTTAAATAAAAAAAAGTCTAACTTGATGGTGTTTTCCTTAATTTCCTTTCCCATTACTTAACTTTGTGGTGAAGTTCTTCGGAAATTTATATTTTATCTTAGTTTCATCACAAGGGAGCTTTAGGCTCCTTGAGTCCTGATTCTCCCATCTCCAGCTCCCCCAGACGGTCACAGTATGGTCTCATTTGCTGCTCCTTCTATCACCAAGCAAAGGTGTGAGATTGCTACTGATCTCTAGTGCCCTAGTTAGACACATTCTCATAGCATAGTAATGCATATGTTCCCTATCATGTTTTCAACTTGCTGTATTTTGTTCTGCCTTTGGGTTATGATAAATATCACAACCATAGTGTAGTATTTTGCGTTTACAGTCCCAAGTTTTGCCAGATTCCTGAACACCATAATAGTGCGTAAAACCGCCAATTTGAAGGTATTTGTAAAGATAGACAGATTCAGTAGGTACGAAAAATACAATAAATAAACTATACTACGGTTTCTGACCAACTAACCCTTATCAGTAGAGTTAAGTTTGAGTTTCTAAAACTCGAATTCAACAAATTTCATATTTTCCACAATATAGTTTTTCCATTTTGCCAAGAATGGTTTCCATGCAAACTTTTAGGCTACAAGACCTTTTCTATATTATACTATATACTTAGGTATTATATACAAACAGAGAAAACTTTGTCGAGCTCGGTGTTCTCCATAAAGTTGTGAATGGGCTATAGACGATATTAGGTATCTATATATACAATAAGTACATACAATTTTCCGCCAAAGCAAATATTTAGCGATTGACGAGGGTGCTGTACCGTCTAGGCCAATTTGGATCAAGCCTTACATCAGTCACACGCCCGCAATCATGGACGACACATGATTTCCTGATCAAAACCCGAAAACTGAGTCTGAAAGTTTTGTACTGCTAATAGAGCTAAAGAGTAAGGACTACTTTAACCAAAATAAAAAAAACTGCGCTATTTGAAAAAAAGACGTTGACACTGGATAAATGTTTTAAGAACCAACAGCAGAAGGCGATCGAGACAAAAATAAAGTATGAGGCGTCAATGGATGAGGTCCCAGAACCTTAGCTTACAAGTCCCTCGCTTTCATAAAAGATCAGATCGAAGTCGAAACGTCGGTTTCTCATTTTATACAACTCCTTCGACCAACGGCGTTTTCTCTTAACATGTTTTGTCCTCTCGAGGAAACGTCAAGGCAAAGAAGGCCAAATCTCTATTGCAAACCATTTAGTTTTTTTATAAACCTACTTCACGACAAATCTTCCCAGTCGGAAACTCAACTAAGATTGAGTTTTGACCAAAAGAGTTGAGTTTATTGAAGCACTCGTCAATTGATTAATTATACAGAAATATTGAATTTAATAATCGATCAGTAGTAGAACTTTTGGCATAGAGTAACATTGAAAGATTCGTTTTACCACTTCACCAAAACACTTTTTTTTAAATCTGTTTCATGCTTTGCAAATGCAAGTGCAGTTATATTTTTTCAATGCCCTTCGTCAAACTCGTATTAAATTGGACTCTACCAAACTGGACTTGCAGAGAGTGTATGGGTCTTCATCCGAGAATGTTTGTCGTCGACGAAATTTTTTTGTTAGGGTATATAGGTAGGACCTAGTCTAAATTGAAAGTAAACTATTAAGTGATTTAAAAACTGATGGCTTGGTTTAGTGCCTGGCCATACTATCAGAAGTTCTTTTCAGAAAACACATGTTCGCAGTAATTCAGTCAGAGTCTTCGGCAAAAGCTGGGCTAGCCCAGTTCGATGGAGTCCCGCCTTAATTATGAACCCAAGGCTTATGCACTGTTATAAATTCGCTGAGGTTTCACATGTATGTATGTGAATAAGACCTGCTGCTTCACTTAAATGATTTAAGGCAAACCTTGTTTTAGTCTATCAATTTAGGTAAAATGGTAAATTGTTTGTACGAGACTCTTAAATCAAGAATCAAACACCAATTCCAATTCTCTAGAGCATTTAAAAAAATGTTTTCATTATTATAATGTTATCATCTTAGTAAATCCCGTAATTTTAAACACCATTTCAGGTTTTAGACTTCTGTCGCTTAAATAATCGAGTCCGCGCCTAATTTCAAATTCGTTTACTGCTTGCAGATGCAGCCGCAAATCAATTACAGGAATTGAGTCGAACGCATAACCACCAGAAAAACCTTCATAATGTCCCGAAAAGGTGTTTTTAATCCATCACAGATCCGTAGAGGAGTGCTGAAATTCGCATATCAATATTTATTAGGGTTCAACAGTTAGACTTACAGAGTTGGGCCGCTTTATGGTCTCACTGTACATAACAAGAGGGTTAGTTTTGTGTATTTGTGTGAGTAGAACAGTGATGGAGAGAGATAGTTTGCGCGTGGTGTCAAAAGGGGGGTGTAATCTTCCCGGAGAGATCAATACCGCCTGTGGCATTTAGCCAGCTTGGAGGACTTCGAGAGAGAGACTTGATACTAAGTTTATATGTATGTATACATAATATAATAATATATAGGTGGTGCGATGGTTTTGGTCTATACGTATTTTGATATAGACGTACAACTATTATATATCACGTGATCAATTGTTTATTCAGTTTTGTTTTACAAAATTTAGCTATGGATATACCTACAGTGGAAATCCGGTCAACTGAAATATTAATTTGAAAATAAGGTATGAATAAGAAATTCACAAATTGTCAAAATTTACCAATTAATTTGCTATAGATCCTTTATGTTGGTTAAAATTCAGCAATGCCAGTAAAATCGAGCGAATTAATTCATTTGAAACAGGTTTCTCTTTCTTTGATGATGACAACATGTTGATAACAAGTAGCAGACAGCAGTTGTCAATTTTAATTAAGTATCGTCAAAGTTATTTCTCGTAAATTCTGTGCTTCGAAAACGATACAAATGGAAAGTGATGAGGATATAGATATTTGCAGGATACCACCCGAAGTTATAGTTATATCTCGAGAAAGATATAATAATAACAATAACAAAATTAAAAATATTCTGCATTAAATCCCATTAAAGCCCATAATTTTATTTCATTTTTTCAAAACTCCCCAAACTGAGCTTTTGTAGATATATATTGAACTGTTCCTTATGTAGTTATTTACATGTCATAATTTTTTTTTAGTTTGGAGTGCTTTATTTTTGAGACATTAATGAAAACCAACTCCATTTTGCTAATGAAAAATATTCATTGTAACGATATTCAACAAAACCATAAGTTTTATATATACTCGTATATTACAATATATTTTATTATGAAAGAAAAAACATTGTCACATAAACGTGCCATTGGGCAGACATGATGTCAATTTGAACGATGTGCGTGCGCAGTTGGAAATATATTTAAAAATTTCCTGGTAATGACAGAAGTAGCATCGGTTATGAAAAATAACCATAGCAACGCCGACAATACAGACAAATCAAATTGACAGTTTAAATTATTTGAGGTATTCTGTTGTCTCATTTCTTCTAGGAGTTCTTTTATCATCAAGTGAAGATGCATGATTATTTACAAAATTCAACTAACAGTGGTTTTCAAGTTCCCGCGCAAAATCTACTTTATATGACGAATTATTCTGGATGCTGTTAATATTTAAAATGGAAGCACTGCATTTTTACTGAATGTAGATTTGTTATATTGAAATGCGCATTGTAACAATATACCAACATGTTAAAAGTAAAGTTTTTCGCGGTAAATTACCGCAAACTGATATTTCTTTCATTTTTATTATTAAAAGGAAAGCTAACATTGTTTTAATGCTTATATCATTAAAAGTGAAACATAAATAATTGAATCGCAAAGGAAACAATAAAAAAGAGAGACAAGAAGAGAAGAAGTGATCTAGTTTTGATGCATAAAAAACTGCCTAAGTAGTAAAAGAGTATTATAAGTACATGATTTCACGATTGTGACAAAGATCTAATTTATAACTGTCGCCTTTCCACATAATGGCTACTTAGCGTACACGACTTTCTTATTCTATACTCAAATAAATTATGCTAAGTTGATTTTTGCAGAAACATTGTACAAAATGATATTGTGTGGAGATATCTCAAAATACGGAAGAGATCTCAAAAATACGTTTTATTTCAGCAACCGCAAGATACAAATTAGTTTCAAAATTTAACTAAACTTATTGCGAACAACCGACCAGAAACTATACACTTTCTCGACAATTTTTCGTCCAGAAAGTAACCAAATGGTGTACATATGCAACTTTTTTTATGCCCTGTATGAAATATTTTACCAACAACAAACTTGCCTAAGAACATGTTGGTAACAAGTACCAAACAGCAGTTGTCAATTTTAATTCAATTTCAAGGATATTTCACGTGGTTACGTTAAATTTGCTGCCGAAGAAATCTCGAGAAAAATACGATTTGACCTGTTTGCGCATATATCTCTCTTCTAATTTTTGAATAAAGTATGCAGTTTATTACGTTAGTTTATTGGAAATAATGAAAATAATACGCAGGTCATATATTTTTGATTATATTATATTGTCAGGGTGCCAAATTTCAAAGAAATCGGTAAGGATATATTTTACTTAACTAAGAAAAAAAACTTTAACACCTTGTATATTGGAAACAATGCATTTCCGGGCGTATGTTTATGGGAACTTTTTTTGATAAAATGATCTGAGAAACCACGCCCTTAAATATTGCCTCGTCTTTTTCAAACATCCTGTATGTATACTTTCGATAATAAATTTTGACATAACCTTGTATATTTACCGTCTTGAATTTTACAATCGAATGTAGAATGAATTCATTGACCCGTACGTAAAACGATTGTATATGTTCTTATATACTATAACAATTATATTAAGTTTCTCTAATTGTGTAACATTGTATTAGTAACATTTTTTTTTTTGACTAGTAAAAGTGTCACAATCATGAATACACTTTTCTAATTTCATTTCAATATAATTATTACTCAAAACATAGAGGAAGATGGAAGAATGACCTTCTTGCATCTATACGAGGGTTGCCTTTAAATTTCGGGATTTGGCAACCCTGGTGTTGCAATCTGGCAACTGACAGCTCTATCGTAAAGTTGGACATTTTTGAGGTTATACGTACTAAGAACGTTTTGACATGCGAGCGCTATTTGTGTTGTTTACAGTAACTTAAAAGATTCATCTCGGCCCAAAAATGGAATTAACATTTTCGTGCGATTATTTTTTACAACTTTCGACGTGGATTAACTCAGCAACAATGCATGGATGAACTTAATTCAATTTTTGGCGATGAAGCTCCATCAAGGACCAGTGTTTATCGATGGTATGGTGCATTGAATCGTGGTCGTAGTTCACTCCAAGACGAATTTCTTGAAGGTCGTCCAAAATCAGTTGTTGTTCCGAAAACCATTGATGCTATGCGCGAACTGATATTGCAAGATCGTCATGTGACCTATCAAAAGATTGAGACAACCTTAGGCATTAGTGGGACCAGCATACATTCAATATTGCATAAACATTTGACTGTCAAAAAAATTTGTTCGCGTTGGATCCACACAATTTGTCAATCGCTCAAAAAAAGGCTCGTGTCGATTGGTCGAAAGAAATGCTCAAAAAATACGATCGCGGTGCTTCGAAACACGTCTATGACATCGTGACAGGTGATGAATCGTGGATTTGCGCGTATGAGCTCGAACGTATGGGTGTTTCAAGATGAGCCAAGTTCAACAAAAGTTGTATGCGCACGAAGCACTTCCAAGCAAGTGGTCGCCTGTTTTTTCGGACATATCGTAAACGTACCACTAGAACAATGCAGAACAATCAATTCTGAGTGGTACACAACCATTTGTTTGTCAGTTGTCTTCCAATAAATCAGGAAAACCAACCGCCGAAGACGGAACACTCTTCACCACGACAGTGCGAGCTCTCACTCATCGGCTCAAACAGCTGCATTTTTGAGCACCCAAAACATCGATTTGATGAGTCATCCGCCATATAGCCCTGACTTGGCACCGAATGATTTTTTATTCCCATACGTAAAAAACAAACTGAGAGGTCAACGTTTTTCGACACCTGAAGAAGCGATTGCTGCATTCAGAATGCATGTTTTGGAGATACCGCAATCAGAGTGGCAAAAGTGCTTCGACAATTGGTTCAAACGCATGCAAAAGTGTGCATGGGGAATATTTTGAAAAACAATAAAGTAATTTTCGTATCAGTTTTTTTTTTTGTGCTGCTGTTCTATATTTTATTTCAACCCTTCTTTTAATAAGGGATCATTGATCATATTTAAATGTAAGCAAAATAAGATTTTTTTTTCTTATTTTTTAAATTAAACCTGCTTGCAGCTTTGGCAAAGTATGTTCCTGTTTTATTTTACCTTTTTATACAGGATCTCTGCGGAATGATTGAGATATTGGGAAAACTATAAGTAAGACAGTTATGAAAATTAAGGGATATACGGGATGATATCTCTAGTCCAGATCTCAATCCGTTAGATTTTTATCTGTGGGGCCACATGTAGTCTTTTGTATACCACGACAGCCAAAATACCGTGCAATTAAAATCTTATGCTTTTATTGAAACATAGCAAACATACTACTGATAAAATAGCCATCTCTCATCACTTTCTTACTAAATTATATCTTCTTGTTCCTTTATAAGTTTAAATGCATATTACCAGTGCACGGGCACGCCACTGTTTATTATGTAGATGGAAAGAAAGGTAGCGGTGCATTTGCCTGGTACATGATGTGTATAATTGTTTTAGTAAATTGGCAAGAAAGTCCGTTTTGTATTTAGGGCAATTTCTCAACTTTTATTATTATGAAATATTTATGTTTTATAGTAAATACCTATTTACCAGGAGCGTGTCGTTTAGTTTGTCTGTTTTGACCGGTTATCTACGAGGGGTGTGTTTTATACATAAATACATAGTAAATATTTTGTTAATAATAAAATTGCTGCTTTGCAAAAACAAATTCCCAAAATATTTATCAGATTCTAATGCAGGCTTATACCGTAAGATTATTAACTGTATTTTTTATTTGTTTGTAAACACTTATCTATGATTACTTGTTTGTTTAAATTTTGCGATGAAAGTGAACTGCCGAATTAGCGTACCTTTAAGAATCAATTTGAAGCATGGATTATCGTTTTCAGAACAATTTACGGTATAGGTTGTAGGCCTACATATTATTATTGTGATGAGCGAGAAGTTCCTATGTATGTAAAATAATAATAATTTTGGATCTACATGAAGACTATTACCTATGAAACGAGATTGGTGATTAACAGCAGTTACGTCTACAAATTGAGGGGCAGCGAATCAAATCAAATCCGCAATAATGTTTTTGCACGTAGTGATTATGCGCGTAACTAAATTGAAGTTAACAGTGGTCTCTTTGAACATTTGCTGTTGTAGTGTTATTTGCATTTGTGTGTTTTTTGTTACCCTTTGGGGTTTCCCTGACAGAGGGGATCCACCTTGTCGTGGTCGTCGCGCTGAGTACCTAACATTAAATAAGAAGAGTGAACGAGGAAAACCAAGCGGTCCCCAGGAAGGTCAAAAATCATTCTATGGCATGTCGTCAAAAGGGAGTTTAATATGATTTACAAAAATATTATTTTCAGCTTTAATAAAAATGTTGGAAATTTTTTGAAAGGGGATTCTGTTAAATCTTATTTTTCTCTACCTGCAGTTAAAATTTTTGTACTGAGTGATAGTTCACCCTGTATACTTCTCGACAATATGAATTTAAATTATTTAGGCACTTACGCTTACGATGTAATATAATATGCAAATATAACTAACTCACCAATTAGGCTAAATTTTGGTGTATGAGTAGTTTTTGATATTTCTTGCAGGAACTGTGTATAGGTCTATTAAGGCTACATTTTTAAAATTGTTTCAAATATACAGGGTGCTCCAAAAAAGTGACATATCAAAGTTATGTTTTTTAAATCGAAATTAATTATGAAAATTACACAATAATGTCCCCCTGCCCCAGTTTGTCCATAAAACTGCGTGTCGTCCGCATAGCTTACCCACTCACCCTGAATAATTAAATCACTTTAAAGGAATTTTCCAAAATTTGTTTTCTAAATTAGTAGAGTAGAGTGTGTCGAAGAGTTACAAATGACCAGGAAAGATAGGTCAATATTATTGCAAATATTTGAAAATCAAATACTCAGGTGCTGTTAAACTATATAGATTTTCTTGCGAATGGTGCGTTTTCTGAACCTGATGAAATTCAGTTATTCATTTTAAATATATTTTTTGTCTTTTAGAAAGCTGAAAAAGTGCATTTTGTTTACTTATTATTTTTTTTTTTAGTTTTTACCCACATATTCGCACTTGAATTAACTATCATTCTAAAAAAAAATGTTTTCAAGAAAAACTACAAAATAAAGTTTCGATGGTGTAGTAAAAATATGCCTAATTTAAATAATTACTCTACCAATATTATTTAATACTTTTATAAATAATAATATATTATATTATAGAAATTGTGCAATGCAAAAAAAAAACGATTGCAAAAAATTGTAAATAAATAATATAGGAAGCGTTAACAGAGTTATTTATTTTAAAGTCAAGTTAGATAATAGGAAAAATCTTTGAAAATTTATTATTATTATTATTACAGGCATGATAGTCTAACGGATATTAATGAGTATAATAACAATTGGCAGCAAATAGAGTGTGCATACCATAGGCGGCTTATTAAATTGATCGTAATAGTAATAATCATAATGATAATCATAATGGTACAGATATAATAATTGGTAGTTGGTTAGATCTTTGTATAAACAGGAGCAATAACCGCAATGGTCTAGGAGGAAACAATACGCAGTATTTTCTTTTATTTAGAATACTACAGCCTAGACAAAATAACCAGTTAAAGAGCACGTACTTACAATATTATGTAAGAATATATTACATTGTTAGAAAAAATTAGTTAGAAATTCAAATAAATTGCCAGTCAGACCAGTTTCGTTGTGAAACTCAATTTTTTCCTATTTTAACCTCGGCTGTAAATTAGAACTTTCAATATACAGGGTGTCCCAAAAACATTCCTCACCCTTTGAGGGTAGATTCCATGACCAAAAATAAGACAAAAATCATTTATGCCAAAGTTTCAAAAAATGTCTCCTTATTAAATGGACCATTTTGAATATTAAAATGAAATAATTTTCGAAAATAAAATCGAATGTTCAAATTCAAGTTATTTATTAACTAAACACATAATAAAACAAAAACTTTTCAATTTACAAAGGCAAGTATTCGAAATCCTCAACTATTTTATTCAATAATTGTTTTCTACACGGCCTATAGCTTCGTTTGTAATTTGTGCTAAAGCTCCATAAATGCGAACAATAACATCATCTTCACTGTTGGGTAGGACATGGTAAACCGTATTTTTCGGATAACCCCAAAGCCAAAAGTCTGTTGGGTTGAGATCCTATGAGGCCAAGAAATAGGTCCTCCACGATCGATCCATTGGTTGAGAACACAAACATTTCGAGAATAACGGGCAGGCACCATCATGTTGAAATACAATATTTGGCCGCTGTACTAAAGGAACTTCTTTCAGAAGAGTTGGTAATCTGTCATCGCAAAAATTGGCATAGTTTTCGGCGTTTGGTATCCTAGGTAGAAACTGTGGTTCTATTATCCTATTTCCCAGCAGACAAAACCACACATTTAAGCTCCAGCGTGCTTGCTTATGTGATTCTCTAATTTGGTAATTCCAACAATGCAAGTTGTGCTGATTGAACACTCCTTGCTGGTTAAAATGGGCTTCATCACTCTACAGTACTTGTTTAAAAATGTCTTCATTTGCGTCCAGGCAATTTGAAAAAAATCTACAAAATCATAAGCGCAACTCAGTATCCCCAGGGTGCAATTCTTGAATCGGCTTTATATGATAAGGATGCAGATTTTCTCTTGGCATGCATGTTTTTATCAAGGATGGCCAGATTTAAATTATTAATTCCAAGTGAAAGATTTGTCTAATTTCAATATTCAAATTTCGAAATTTTGACATAACGATGACGAAGAACAGCAACCTTCTATGTCATAGCGACTCATAATACAGCAAGCTCCTATGTCAAAAATCAATGGTTTTTAGGACACGACAACAACCTTCTATGTATGACTTAGAAGGTTTTTGTACTGCACTTGACATAGATGTTTTGTTGCATAACTAAAGTGTTTGGCGTTTTTGAGATGTGAGGTTGTGTCAGTCGTTACATGTTGTTAAACTCCTATATATTTAGAGACAAATATAAATTTTGCAGAATATGACATAGGAGGTTGCTGTTTTTTCAACAGTAGTGACATAGAAGGTTGCTGTTCTTCGTCATCGATAAGTGATTTTCGTCTTATTTTGGGTCGTAGATTTTACCCCCAAAGGGTGGGGAATGTTTTCGGGACACCCTGTATATCCAAATAAAATTAAATGCATTTACCTACTGAAGATTATATGTTTGGGAATATTAAAGTACACTAACAGTTTTCTTTAGTGTCCTTTGGCACATTAAGCATTAAGATATTTGGATGATATTTATTGTACATGAATTTTTAACGAATAACCTACCTGAGGAAGGCAAAAAAGATGCCGAAATGTTGTAGCAAGAAACATAAAAAACACTAAAAACCAAATTTTTTTTATGAAATAATCCATTCAAAGAGGAGCGATGATTACATATATAAATCAAACGATGTCTGCTCCACAAAACAAATAAATTTCTATATCAAAAATCACGGCACATTGTCAGTCAGACATGTTTCGAGAAAATTAAATTCTCATCATCAGTGACAATCAGGTACAAGATAAACAATTTCAGTTTTACCAATTTAACATATTCATTTTGTGAAGATTTTATGTAAATTAAAGTTAAAACATTGTTTTATATGAATTCAAAATTAAAATTAAAATTTTAAAAATTTAAACTATATTTGAGATTAAAATTATTTAATGGCATAATTTTAATCTCAAATATAGTTTAAATTTTTATTTTAATTTTGAATTGATATAAAACAATGTTTTAACTATAATTTACATAAAATCTTCACAAAACCGTTTTCACAAAATGAATATGTTACATTGGTAAAACTGAAATTGTTTATCTTGTACCTGATTGTCACTGATGATGAGAATTTAATTTTCTCGAAACATGTCTGACTGACATAGGCAATGTGCCGTGATTTTTGATATAGAAATATATTTGTTTTGTAGAGCAGACGTCGTTTGATTTATACGTATATAAAAACTAAATTGTTCAATTTTTATATGGAACTGACACCCCAAGAAAAGTATGAGAAAAATTGATATACCTACAAGGTTCAAGAAAATGAAAAAATTAAGATATCGTTCATGTGAATAGTATTAAATTAAAAATAAGTATAAATTAGGAGTGTTTTTATATATATCATATTTGTTATATTATTGTCGAAGTTCAATAAATTAAATTTGTTTGAAAAATCAAATATCTAATCATGTTCCATTGTGTAATGTGTGGATTTGTTGAGGAAAATGTGCTGGAATATGTTTGAGGTGGAATTTTCAAAAAAGTCTTGCAGCAGAGCATATGTTGGACCTGCAAGACGGGTCCAACAGTATATAAGCCGAAATCTGGGCGACCAAGATCATATAAACAAACGAACTGATAGATTATGCAGATCAGTGAATGCACAACGATATGCGAAGATGACTTTTTAATGCTCGAAATGCAAATCGTTCCTGGTTATACTAAACAAAATGGTTTCAGCAACACGGAGCCACCACAGTCGTATAAAATGTGTCTTGATTGCGAGTTCGTAAAATTTTCCCTGACAAGGAGAGGATATGTCAAATCAATGCCAGTCGAGGTATTAGCCAATAGAATAATTCCTTAGTTGGTTTTTCATCGAAACAAATGACATTCACCTAAATTAATTAGATTTAATAATAAATAAAATTAGTACTTTAACTAATATGCAGTCTTAATGTGGAAATTAAAAAAGTAGCACAGATCTTCGTTTAAGATAAAAGACCGACACAATTGATTATTTCTTCTTCATTCATTAGCAATAAAATCATTATGTAAAAAAATATATTCAGTAAATAAGGTCAATATGTGCGTGTGTACCAAATGTATGTACTCGTAAAACCTAAAATGAACAGAATCATTACCCAATTTACATGTATATGAGGTGTTGGAACAGCTTAACTGTTTCCTGTCTACTTCACGTCAGTGTTTTACAGAAATTGTGCAGTTTGAAACTCAAATTGAGATATAGATTTATAGACAAATAAACGATCTATGATTTTCATTGAACTGTGTTTAAAATAATCTGACCAAACAATACACAGTTATCTCAGTGTAGATTGTACTAGCAAATCATGATGTGTAAGCTCAACAACATCCACATCAAGTAAATCATGAAACTGTCATAATAGACTCTAAACTAGACTTGTGTGACTGAATATGTCCAGCACGTGCATGATCTCGCTGATGGAGGCAATTACGTTGTTTCGTTGTGTTTTGACCTGTCTAGGGCCTTTGATACTGTCGATGGAGATTTTCTGAGGAGCAAATTGTCCGATATGGGAATTTATGGTGCGGTCAATGGCTGGATTGCGTCATAGTTGTCTGATCGGAAGATTAGTGTCAGGGTTGATTCGTCGGTCTCGGAATCTAAAAGTATTAATGTGGGGGCACCACAAGGGAGCGTTTTGGGTCCGCTTCTATTTTTAATTTACGTAAACGATCTGCCCCTGCACATTCCATCTGCAAGGGCTTTTATGTATGCTGATGATACATCTCTGGTAGTCCACGACAAGGATCTAGAAGTACTGCGGATAAAAATTCTATCCGTTATGCATATATTTAATTCCTGGTGCACTCAAAACAAACTGATGATCAATCAGACTGTCGTTCTGCAGTTTAGTAGGTATCGTACAGTGCTGAATTACGACTTGGTGTTTGAGGGCCATCGGCTGGAGTGGGCTACGTCTTCGAGGATTTTGGGAGTGACCTTCGATCGGCGGCTGCAGTGGGCTGATCATTTAGAGTCCGTCAGTCGTAAACTGAACAGCCAGGCTTACGTGATTTACACTCTCAGAAGTCACATGAATACTGGCGCTCTACTTAATATTTATTATCGTCTGGGGACGATCGAGTGACATATCCAGGGTGTTCCTCATCCAAAAAAGAATTTTACGCACTATGTTTCGCCTGCCCTACAATTTCTCGTGTAGGGAGACATTTAGACGATGGGGTTTACTCACGGTTGCTTAAAGTCCTGACGTATATTTTTAAAAACATCTGCAGGTTTCGGCGTAATGGCTCCTTGCACGACTATGAGACTAGGCGCAGAGAGAGGATGCTTTTATCTAGGCCTCGACATTATTTTTTTAAAAACTCACCAGATTACTATGGACTACTTTATTTTAATATGTTGCCTGAATCTATTAGGAATTCGAGAAATATTCATCAATTTAGTAGAAATTTAAAGGAATTCCTTATACTACACTCTAATAAACTTATTATTATTGTCGTCTTGATTTCACTCTGGATTGGAGCAGGGGATGAAACAGCTGAAGGAAATATATCAGACCAGAACCTGCAATTAGTATAGTACTTGGTCCCGCCAAATAATTACTCACTAGTTAGATGATGGCAACATTTTAGAACTTTTGGTAAAAATATCTGGGTTAGGTGCATATAAATGTGTTTGATCATCGGAATCACGCGGCATACACTGGTGACCTTGTTTGAATCATCATTTTTCAGAAAATTAGTAACAATTCATGTGCCTAAAGGCCTATGGTGTTATTGCAAGCAGGTTGCGCAGAATGTTGTTACAAGACAAAAATGTAATTAATGCTCTGTGAAAAATGGTAGGAAATATCGCTTTGGGATTTTCTTTCATACAAAATCCTAAAGCACTTTTCTCGGAACAGAAAAATTCCTGTTTTTAAAAATAATTTATAATATAGCACAGGCAGATATATTCAGTTTTCCGCATAGACACGTATTATACCTACATAATAACCTCTATAACGAAAATAAGTCTTGGCTTTATAGGCACCAGCGGTAATTTAATGAGAATCTCTTAATTTTGCTTTGACATAAATTTCGATAGGCTCACTTGTAACATTTTTTTTTCTTTCTATTCTAGTGGCATTAATTATGATACCACATAAAATTAAGACAAAATTTGTTATATTATTATCACACTATATAGGACTACTGATATTTTTATTACAATTTTCTAATAATAAATTAACTGGCTGTCTGGCTTATTATCATAAATATCACCACTATAAGTCTGAGAATTTATCATCACCTATTATTTTGAAATAATAAATATTATTAATATTTTATCGCAGTGTGATATCTTTAATTGAATTTTCGTCACTTATCTTAATTAATTGTTACACTTTAGGCAACAAATAGGATACGGAGACTTCTTGGAAAGTTCTACACTCGTATATGTTGAAAATATTTTAAGAAAATTAATTTTTAAAATCTTCGTAACCTCAAAATAAATTTCCGGGAATAAGTTAAGCTCCTGTGATATAATCGAGATAACCCCATTCGAACAGGTTGAATTTAAAGGGGCTCGAGAAATCCGCAAAAAGAAGAGACCTACAATTGAGCTAAATTTTAGTGTATGAGTTTGGGAGCGTCCTAGGATGGCGCCATTGAAAAAGCGTGCGCCTCGAATGCGGAAGGTTCTCGGTTCGAATCCCAGCTCTGGCAATAATAATTTTTTCTTCTAATTTTTGAATAAAGTAGTTTGTTAAGTTAGTTTATTGGAAATAATGAAAATAATACAATACACGACCGATTTTTTTAACTTACAATCAGCTTAAGAACTATCAATGATAACTATGATGAAGAAACACCTAGTGGAATGTAAAAAAGGCATTTTGACGCACACGAAAACTGGAAGAATTATACGTTGGTATGACCAAGCTATTGCTCCATTTATAAAGCAATTAAGTCATTGAAAAGTCCATAAGATGACACATAGATGGCGTTACTAGAATTTTTTCCACATGATTTTTATTTAGTAGCAAAATTGATTCAATTGAGCTTCGAATTGCTTACCCACCCATCGTATTCTCCAGATTTAGGCCCCAGCGAAAATTAAATAAATTCTTAAACGTATTCATATTTATATTTCCCATAAAAAAAAAGATGACGGTCCTGGTACGAGAGTTGCGACTAAAGAGAAGTTTTGCAACATCTTTGGAAATACCCATCAACTTCAGTGTGTTTTACTTATCTTTGTCTTTCATTCGATGCTCAATCTTCCTCTTTTCTCTTATGACCGTCGTTCTTTTCCTCGTTGCTGTCGAGCTTTATGTTGGCATAGAGTAGTCAAACGCCCGATTTAAGACAAAGAGCGAAAAAATGAGAGGGAATCAGAAAACGCCGCGCATTTACTAGTGTGTATATACCGGGCTTCCGTAATGTTACTTACACTTATTAGCAACACATCGCCAGTGGCGCAACTTACCTTGGCAGCACAGGTAAGTACAGAATACAAAGAAAATATTAAAAAAAAACCTTTTTGTAGGAAAATAATTGTTTCTTCTAAAAACTATGTCAAATTAACCGGTATCAAAACTGCATCTAATTAGTAAAAAAGTCACAAATGTGTTAAGCTACAAATACTCCGTGCCTATATTGTTCGTGGTGGTCATAGGCGTAGACAAAGAAGTTGCAAATAAAAAAATAAAACTGCCAAACGAAACTTCTTTTAGTTCGTAATTATGCACAAAATCAATATATATATATATATATAACCTAAAAAAGGTGCATATTTTTCACTATAAATTTCGGAGTTTAAGTTGTGTTGAGTTGGGAGGTCCCTATGATGTTAGGTTGCCATTGGTGTACAGGAAAGATTTCTTTAGTTCATTAAAAGTTTCAAAAAACAATATGGCGTGGAATAACATGTTTCAAGGGTATATTAGAACGCTAGTTCGTGAAATGCCTCGGGGCAAAATGTAATTTCCGTTTGGACGTTGGATTTGTGACGTTCAGGGCAACACCAATTTCGAACCTACAATAATTTTACTCTCAAACTTTTACTGAAATAATGAGTTGCAAATAATCTCTTTCAAGATGAGGAAATCACCTGGTAAGAAAATCTTTTTATTGACATTGTGGCATGACTGTCACCCTCAAGTAAATATATAAATATCAACTCGGTTGTTAAAATGTTTGCAGATCCACTTCCTAACTTTGCATCCGAAAATGAACCGCCGCGCCCGCCTTTTAGTGACTGTTTTAACCAGTGGCGTATCCAGGCTTCAGAAGCCCGTTGTTATTTATGTTTTAAATTTTTAGAAAAAATAGTAAACATTCTATTTGAATACAAAAAATGGAAGTACATATTCAGAAATTTATCGGCTGATCTTTAAGTCATCCTTAATTTTATAAATCTTGAGAAATCAGTTAATTTTGATTACGAACAAAGCCTAATTTTAGCAAATTTTAATCAAAGAATGCCATGCGAAATTCTGTTTCGTTACGCAAGTCATATATTTTTTTTTGTCGGGCAAGTTTTGGGGCAACACAACCGATTTTTTTTCCATGCGAATAAAATAATGATGCTGTCGATATCCTTAAGCTCAATAAAAAAAAAAATATCGTAAAAATGGCGAAATGCAAAGCAAACCGCTGGGCACTGCAGGCACAGTTTTCAACCATTCAATTATCTGAATTACACGGAAAAAAATCTATTCTTATTATAAGATTATTAATCTTAATTCAACGCTACACTGCATTTCCTATGCCGCAAGTGTAGTAATACTTAAATTAAATAAAACAATATTCTTATTTAGTAAGACTAAGTTAATACTAACGCAAGAAGAGTAGATACTTTAGTCAAGTACAGAGGTATTCTTGTTTCATGCAGAATGGTATAGTTACATTATACCTACATTATTCTTCAATAGATTCTGTATTATTTTCTAATAAAACATAATAAAAGTTGAACCAAATCACATATATTCCTGATATAAGTATAAATTGGATTTAAAACAAGCATTATTATTCTGTCTGTAAACATACGACATGCTTTAATAAACTACAGAATATATTTAATTTGAACTATTATTATACCTGTTTTGAGGATTAAAAAAAACGGATTCAAGAATAAAATATGCTTCAATTAAATGCAGAAAATATTTGATTTAAAAACATATTATACGTGTTTTGAGTATTAAAAAAAATTAATTAAAGAATACTATGTTTTCTTATAAATGGAGTAGGTGTATTTGAAATAAAACTAAAACTAATAAAATGTACAAATTTAAATTGTTTTCTAAGTCTAGTTCTCGACGTAGATTCTGTTTTCATAAGTTTTGTCAAGACAATTGTTTTGTTATATTATGTTATAACGTAGTGAAAACAACATAATCTACCTCGAGAACTAGACTTAGAAAAACAATTTAAGCTTATACTTTTAAAGTTTTGTAATATGTTTTATATGGTTTGATTTGCTCTTCTTAATTATCAGTGATGTAGAAAAGTGATTTGAAGTAATTTGCTTTAACAATTAACCAAAATCGCATGGGATTTGTTTCAGAATTTAATATACATTTCGCATGCCTCCTTTGTTAATTATGAAAAAAATATATTTCAAATAACTTGTGTATCTTTGATAGTCGAGATGATGCATTGGAAATCCAAACTTTGAAAACGTGGTATCACTTATCATGCAATGCGAAACATCATATACGTGAGAACTAGAGATGGAATAGCTATAGAATTTATTTACATAACTATCATACAACCTAAAAAAATATCAAAATTGACCGAGATCCAAATTTTTATGAATTTTGATTTGATGATTTATATTTTTGTATTTTGTATTTTTGTACTTCCGACATTGCTATATATACACTTAAAAATTAAACTTTAATGTTTCCGTATACAAAATTCGTTAAATGAAAAGGTTTACCACTAATCAAAACAAAACAATACCTTGGTAAAGATTTTTTTTTTATTAATCAACATTACAAAACAATCAATCAAAAATGTATGGCAAAAAATAAGCTCTTTATCATATACGTAAAAACAAATGGATACAACAACGTAAATAGAACAACATATTCTAACTAAAATAATATAAAAAATACCTATATAAGTATACATATATCTAGTATTAAGATGTTTAATGAAGAGTGTGGCTACCTGAATTTTAAATGTGTTCTGTCAATTTGTTCTAATCACAATTTTTTGAAAGTTCGACTCTCCAAGACCGGGGCATGTTGTAGAAACTCACGTATCTAGTAACTACGTATGTCGTAGAACATTTCTGATAAGCAAAAAACAAACGTGTGAGGGGAAGTCGGAGATAGGTTAGAGAGTAAGAGAGGTTATGGCGGCACGAGAAAAACGAAAGAATTTAATTTTGTTTTCTAATAATTCTCGTGTGTTTAATAAATTTAAATTAGCCCTTTAATTACACAAGTACAAACTTCCAAAAAAATTGCGTAGTTTATGATTAACAATAAATATAAAAAATCCAGAAGAAGTTCATGGCTTTTATTACATGAGTCCGATGTGTGTATGAAGTATGTAAAAGAGTCTCAAGCCGGCATCAAAACAGCACCTACACAGAATACATAGAAAACCCAGTCGAAAAGATAACAGTGAAAACTTACCTGCAAACTTTCGAATAATTTCTTCCAAGCCCACGATTTTAAGAGATTTTCCATTATTAAGTACGCAGAAGCAAATCAAATTCTCTATTTCTCTATAAGCCGCCACATAAGCACAACGACCAACGACGAACAAGAACAAACGGAGGTAAATCGTGAACATGTTCGAGGGATCATGCGCGTTACAGGTTATAATCTGTACTCAAGAAGAGTAGCGTAAATGCAATACTAACTATTCTTGGTATAAATATAATATGTCTCAATCCAAAAATATATTTAAACTTAAAAGTAGAGTAATTTTTCTTGATTGGAGTGAAATTATTATTATAAGAAACATAAATATTCTTTAGTATCGTATAATAGTCTATTATAAATACAAGAACGCCATACACTTCGTTCAAGACAAATATACCTTTTTTAGAAGAATATGTTTTTCTTCAATATATCCTACTTGGTATTCTTATTCTAACTATAAAGTAATTTTAAATCAAGTAAATACACAACTTAAATCCAAGAGTAGATGAATATTTAAATTGTGTGTTGGTTAAACTTAACTGAAGCTTTATTATACTTGCACCAAATATTTATCTTTAAGAATACGACTATTCTTATTTAAAGATTTGATTTTTTTCCGTGTACTTTTATGAGGTAGTTAAGAGTGAAAAAAAAGTTTGGATGAAACAAATCGCATAAGAAGACGCCGGCAGGCATTGTTCTGATTAATTTTAACACAAAATTTAAGAACTAAAACTTGAAGTCTAAAGAGAGCGGTTTTTAACGTTTAACTGCGCATACAATTTCGGAATTTTAACTGTCATTATTTTAGCAGTAATGCCATATTTTTCGGAGACCTCAAAAAGTCATTACAGTTTCGTCCTACTTGTGGAATCTTCAGACAGTGACGATGGTATAAGTCATGGACACAAAATTCATCATTGCATTCCCAGTGTAGGTACATGTGTTGATTTAAAATGCCAATTCAAGCTTCACAAGTTGATTTAATATTTTGGTTGTGTAGGTAGGATACTTTGTCGTCTATTGTTGATGTATTTTATAAAAGTAGTTGGAACAAGAATATTAAGAAAAAGGTTGAAATAATAAAATGTAAAAAAGTGTAAACACTTATTGGTCTGCATTTCTGCATATAATCCCAAGCGAAAGATGATGATGGCAGGTGATGTGTGGTTAGGCCTCTAATCAAGAAAACGGTCTCGAAATGCCGACGCTCGACATTCGGACAAAACTGATGCCGTATCAAAAAAGAACCAACAAAACACACACATACAATAACAACATCACAACATGATGATGATGAGGACGAAGAAACAGAAGAAGATGAGGGAAAAGTAGATGAAGAAAAGGAAAAAGATGTTCTTTACGTATAGGAGAAGACAAAGAGCACTTATATGGCCAGAGCACAGGCCACCAACTACACACATTTGCCGTAGCTCCGGGGCTATCCCAACTGTCGCTTATTGTACTACAAAGACCAATAGCTAATTGGTCAATATCACTATGTGAAGAAACGTTACTCGTAAATAGTGTTACGGTAATAAATAGTGAAAAAACAACAGATCTAAGTCACTTTTTTAGACTACTATTTCACGTTTTCTTCAAGAATATGCAGGATTGCCCGCTTCGCAAACAAATAAGAAAACTCTCTTTTTATATTACATGTATATGAGTTTATTTTTTTAATCTTGATTTCAAGGATAAAATTCCTGTGCATAATTTAATTCTGAACAATTCTTTTTAATTAATTTCTAACCTATGATTAATCTTAGACCTTGCTAAAAACATTATTTCCTTAACAAAACCGAAGAATCCGAATTTGTAATTTTGACCACATTAAATGTCTCTATTTTATGAAGAAAAAGTCAATGAATAGAAGAACAATCAAAAGACTAAAAAGTGTGTTTTGTATGTAATTAAAATCTTGCGTTATTTTATAAGCCTGCATTAAATTGCAAGTCCAATTGATACAAGCCTTAATTTACCATTTCTTGATTTTTAAAACGTATTTTGCGTTTGATCAACACGACTGCACAATTTATACCTCCTATAATGTCTTTTAAACAAAACCAAAATACCTTTTTTTGGGAAAATAAAAAGAATATTTTACCTGAATGATGTCCTTGATGTAATTCATATAAACAGAACTGTTATGTCTCTTCCACTGGTAAAACAGGTAGGTATTTATGAAAATTGATATATTATAGGTACATGAAAAATTTGTCATACACCTGACGTTGGACTGTTCTGACTGATTGTATAAAGCAGTTGATTATCTCCACAAAAGAGTTAAAGTTTAAGGATGTGGTACTTCCATGGTCAGACTCGGCGAAAGTACTGGGCTTGAATCTTGACTGTCGGCTGCGCTGGGAGAAACAACGCTGGGAGGTTCTTTTTGAATGAATGGGTTTTCAAAACTATCGATACACGAAGATGAGTTGGGATAGTTTTCTTACAAATCTACGTATACTTACATGCAATTTTGGTTGGCTCTGGAGCAGATTTCACTAGTTTAAAGAGGCATGGTGGATGGAAGTCGGCAACTGTTGTTGAAGGGAACATTGAAGAATCTCTTAATAATGAAATTGAAGAAATCTGTTATTAATACAAAAGTTCAGCCGGTGACTAATAATTATTGTGATAGTAATAACCTAAAATGATTAGTTTGTGCTCCTCCTGTACGAGGGTTGCCTTTTATATTTCGGGATTTGGCAACCCTGGTGTTGCAATCTGGCAACTGACAGCTCTATCGTAAAGTTGGACATTTTTGAGGTTATACGTACTCAGAACATTTTGTCATACGAGCGCTATTTGTGTTGTTTACAGTAACTTAAAAGATTCATCTCGGCCCAAAAATGGAATTACATTTTCGTGCGATTATTTTGTACAACTTTCGACGTGTATTAACTCAGCAACAGTGCATGGATGAACTTAATTCAATTTTTGGCGATAAAGCTCCATCAAAGACCAGTGTTTGTCGATGGTATGGTGAATTCAATCGTGGTCGTAGTTCACTCCAAGACAAATTTCGTGAAGGTCGTCCAAAATCAGTTGTTGTTCGGAAAACCATTGATGCTGTGCGCCAACTGATATAGCAAGATCGTCATGTGACCTATCAAGAGATTGAGACAACCTTAGGCATTAGTGGGACCAACATACATTCAATATTGCAAAAACATTTGACTGTCAAAAAAATTTGTTCGCGTTGGATCCCACAAAATTTGTCAATCGCTCAAAAAAAGGCTCGTGTCGATTGGTCGAAAGAAATGCTCAAAAAATACGATCGCGGTGCTTCGAAACACGTCTATGACATCGTGACAGGTGATGAATCGTGGATTTACGCGTATGAGCTCGAACATAAACAGCAGTCGACTGTATGGGTGTTTCAAGATGAGCCAAATCCAACAAAAGTTGTTCGCGCACGAAGCACTTCCAAGCAAATTGTCGCCTGTTTTTTCGGAAAAACTGGATATGTCGCAACCGTACCACTAGAACAACGCAGAACAGTCAATTCTGAGTGGTACACAACCATTTGTTTGCCCGTTGTCTTCCAAGAAATCAGGAAAACCAACTGCCAAAGACGGATCACTCTTCACCACGACAATGCGAGCTCTCACACATCGCTCAAACAACTGCATTTTTGAGCACCCAAAACATCGATTTGATGAGTCATCCGCCGGTATAGTCTTGACTTGGCACCGAATGACTTCTTTTTACTCCCGTACGTAAAAAACAAACGTTTTTCGACACCTGAAGAAGCGGTTGCTGCATTCAGAATGCATGTTTTGGAGACACCTCAATCAGAGTGGCAAGAGTGCTTCGACAATTGGTTCAAACGCATGCAAAAGTGTATAGATCTTCATGGGGAATATTTTGAAAATTAATAAAGTGATTTTCGATGAATAATATTTGTTTTTATTGTCTAATCCCGAAATGTAAAAGGCAACCCTCGTATTATACTAATTGGTTAGGTGGTACACATGACTTTATTACATTCTAAATAAAATAATGATACAAACAACTAGAATAAGCGGTTTTGGTTAAAAAATTGTATTTTTATGCTAATATCCTCACCATATTCGACATATTCCAGGCAGAAAAAAAATCTAAACCCACACACGTGGTATTATTGTGGTGCTCATAATGTTATACACAACCCATTATAAAAATATGTAAACTGATCCTGTCCCGACCTTTTTTGGTTTGGTGCTACCATGATTTTTCAGAAATTTATATAAAAACACACACTTTCTCAAGGTTACTTTACCCTCCTAATTATGTGAGTATTTGTTTATTCGGTTTGAGAAAAATATCCCACTCTAAATCGTAAGATTTTTGCATATAAATACTAATTCATAAATGGAAATATTTTCTTGGGATGAGGTTCCAATTAAAACTTCACATCGTCTATTACAACGTTTCGTTTCGTTTCGGCAACGCATAATTCTTCAGGTACAGGCTGAAATGTCTCCTAAACCATAGGCGCTCAATTTTTCATACATTGGAACCTCATCCCAAGAAAACAATCCATTTATGAAATAGACGAGTTCAAGAAAAAAGAAAAAGTATACAGGGGCCAAAAAAAATCCCCACCCTTTGAGGGTAGAATCTACGACCAAAAATAAGACGAAAATCACATATTGTCAAATCATTTTGAATATTAAAATGAAGCAATTTTCGAAAATTAAATTAAATGAACTAAACACACAATACAAGAAAAATATCTAAATTTTCGAAGGCAAGTGTTCGAAATGCTCAACATTTTGTTCAATGCATGCGTACAAACGGCGATTAAAATTGTTTCGTTTGTAATTTGTGCTAAAGCTCCATAAATGCGAACGATAACCATCATCTTCACTGTTGGGTAGCACATGGTAGAGCGTATCTATAACCCCAAAGCTAAAAGTCTATTGAGTTGAGATACGGGGACCTAGGAGGCCAAGAAATAGGTCCTCCATGACCGATCCAACATTTCGAGAATAATGGGCAGGTGCACCATCATGTTGAACCGCAATATTTGGCCGCTGTACTAAAGGAACATCTTCCAGAATAGTAGTTTTTGGCGTTTAGTATCATAGGTAGAAACAGTGGGTCTATTATTCTTATTCCCAACCGACCAATCCACACATTTAAACTCCAGCATGCTTGCTTATGTAATTCTCTAATTTGGTGCGGATTTTCTTAATTCCAACAATGCAAGTTATGCTGATTGAACACTGCTTGCTGGTTAAAATGGGTTTCATCACTCCACAGTACTTGTTGGAAAAAGTCTTCATTCACTTTAAATGATAAGGATGCCGATTTTCTCTTTGCATGAATCTGTGCATGGTGCTACGTGAATAGTGACGCTTACTTTCCATAATTCTGGTGCTCACCGAATGATCTTGTTCAATCTCGTGAAATAATTGGTATTGCTGATGCTATCTAATTAATCTACCGTGGTGCAAAGCACCTTATTTCAACAAGGCGATTTTCAACAGCACTTTAATCTTATGATCTGGGTGTCACCTGGACACCCTGAATCTCAATAACGAAGCATTTGCGGACATGGGTTCAATGGCAAAAAATGCTTGAACTGTTTTCAAGAATCTCAGGTTTTCGTTTGTTGCAACCATAATGAATCACCCTGTATATATCGGGTGTCCCAAAAAAAATTCCCCACCCTTTGGGTACGACCAAAAATAAGACGAAATTTCGAAAAATGTCTTCTAATGATATTATGACCATTTTGAATTTTGAAATCGGGCAAATTTTTCACTTGAAATTCTTAATTTAAATCTAGTTATCCCTGATAAAGACAGAATAGTAAGTTTCGAATGTCGATAACGAAGCATTTGCGGACATGGTTTCAATGGCAAAAAATGCTTAAATTATTTTCAGGAATCTCTAGTTTTTGTTTGTTGCAACCATAATGAATCACCCGGTATACTAATTTTTTTTTGTCAACAAATCGGAAAATAAACTCTTAATATACAAGGTGTCCAGAAAAGAGGGTATTTATAAATTCAATAAAAATAAACTGTTGCCCTCGAGGCACGAATAGCTCTCCATATTTAAGTGTAAAACTAATAATTTTATGACCTTTTTGTCATTTATCTAAAATTTATATATATATTTTTTTGTTTTAGACATCAGCTATTTTTTTTAAGTATCGGGTTTTGTTCCTTTTTCTTCTCTTTGGAGGCACTATTTATACGTACATATTTTATATTTCAAATCTTCTACGCCAAGTTGAAAATAGTTGATTTTTTTATAATAAAATTTATTTTGCCTCCTTTTCTACTATTTACGAAGGCCTATGTAAACAAAATTGTTATGCTGCATGTTCTAGGTTATCTCATATCAAAGCTATATATAATTGGCCAATTTTTCTGTTATATTTTGACCCTTTTTTACACTATTTTCAAACGCCTGTGTGAACCAGTTCATTTATGTAACATTTTTAGGTTATATTCTATTACAACTATGAAAAATCATTCCGTATTTCAAATAAGCTTAGGAAGTATATATTTTTTATTTCGACCCCTTTTACACTATTTACGAACGCCTATGAAAACAAGTTAGTTATAACACATTTTATAGGTTATATTCTATCAAAGATATAAATAACTAGTCAATATTTCTGCTATTTTTAAGAAGTACGGTTTTTCTAACCTTTTTACCCCATTTTACACAATTTTCTCACGCTAATGTGGTCTAATATTTTATGTTCAATATTTTAGGTTATATTCAATTAATTGCGTAAAAAATTATGCAGTATTTCGGATAAGTTTAAGAACTATGATTTTTTTAAATTTTTGAACCCTCTTTTATTCCCCTTGTCTACGCTCAATGTTAACCACCACCTATAAATATCCTGTAGTATTTTCGTTCCAAATATGGTTCAAATCCGTGGTTTTTGAGTTATCACGGATACAATTTTTTTCTGGCCCTTCTATAGAATTTTCACGGAAGCCTATGGTACATTAATTTTTGTCGTGTATTTTTAACACCAATTGAACTAGTTAAATATAAAAAAATTTACATTTTAATTATTTTTTTTATTTTACCCTCTTTTCTACTATTAACGCACGCCTATGTAAATAAAAATTTTATGCTGCATTTTGTAGGTTATTTTATATCAAAGCTATATATAGGTAACTAGCCAATTTTTCTGGTATATTTGGGAAACGTTTTTTTTTTCGTTTTTGACCCTTTTTTTAAACTATTTTCGAACGCCTGTGTGAACCAATTCTTTTATGGAATATTTTTTAGCTTATATTGTATCACAACTATGGAAAATTATTCCATATTTCGAATAAGTTTAGGAAATATATATTTTTTATGTTTCCACTATTTACGACCGCCTATGAAAGTAAGTTATTTATAACACATTTTATAGATTATATTCTATCAAAACTATAAATAACTATATAGTTAATATTTCTGCTATGTTTAAGAAATACGTTTTTTTTTAAATCTTTTTTACCCCATTTTACACCATTTTCGAACGCCAATGTGGTCTAATATTTTATGTTCAATATTTTAGGTTATATTCAATTAAATGCGTAAAAAATTATGCAGTATTTCGGATAAGTTTAAGAACTATGATTTTTTTAAATTTTTGAACCCTCTTTTAAACCCCTTGCCTACGCTCAATGTTTCCCAAAATCTAATCAGCTCCTTGCCATATCCAATAGTATTTTTCTACCAAATTTGGATTTCGTGCATACAGACAGACAGACAGACAGACAGACATTTTTTTAAAACTACTTATTTATGTATAAAATGACCAAAAACAAGTATTTCCGGTGAAATTAAAAAAAAAATTTTTTTCATGAAACTAATAGTCTCCATATATACATATATGATATGGAGAGCTAAAAAAGTAAACGTTAGAATTTATTTATTTTTGGGACCATTTGTACAGAAAGTTTTGCGAAATTAAGTGGCAAAGATTATGTTGTCTACAGATCTCTCTGAAAAAGACGCCCATTTCGGTGCGGATGTTGTGGTTCAATTGCAGTAGAGTTCGTGGTTTGTTGTTTAAGGTATCTCCATAAGAAATAATCAAGGGGTGTAAGATCATGGCGTCTAGGAGGCCAGATACTGCCTCGACGAGAGATCACTGTTTCTGGGAAAAGTAAAGAGGTGTGGCAACCATGTTTCCACATTAAACCCTTCAAACTGTTGCAGTTGTGGAGCGGATGATGTTTATAAACTATAGAATAAAAAATTACAGAAAATTTTTGTAATGACTCTGGTATAAAAAATGTTAAATTAAAAACTATTTTACGTAACTAACTTGAACAACATTTAGTTTATATTTATGTTGTCTGGGGTTAAGGGAAAAAAACAAAAAGAGCATATCGCGCTGCATTCTATGAATTATTTATATATTGACACTAATAACACATACTAAATGAGTTTAATGTTATACTTTTGGTAGAATAAATACTAATAATATGCGTTTTGTTAAGGTTAAATATTATGTACGGACGGACATCCATATGTATTATATTTTATTCAATAACTATGATAAAAAATTAATAAATTCTCGTAAATAGGTAGGTTATATATCGCTTGTATGCGAGTGACAATGGGTGTTCCCACGATTTTCAGAAACCGATTATTATTGTGTCGTACATTTTATCAGAATGTTTGTAGAGTTGGTAATCATGTTTCAAAAAATAAGACCATGGAATATTTTATTTTTGTTTTCTATCGTTTATTTTTGAATTTTAATCAACAAAGTGCAATCAGGTCTAGGTAATTTTCCATAAACAGAGGTGAATGCCAAAGTAGGAGTATTTTTTTCCTATACAGGATGTCCATACACTCAGTCCAAGATAAGTTTTCTAATTTCTCTGAAACTTTCCTATCAAAAGTGTCCAATTTAGACCACCCTGTACCTAAGTAACGATTAAGTAAGTAGTTCATTATTATTTTTAAATCAGACTTAATCCAACTCTGTCCGCCAAAGAGATAATAAACCAAATAAAAAAAAAACAGAGAATAACAAAAAAGTACGTTTTTGAACACATCAAAATTTACGGTAGAACAGTATTAATCAGCAAGTGGGAGTGTTAAACAAAGACAGAAGCAGTTTGGCAGGCCGAAAGAGAAAATATAGCACACAAGCAGACGAGAAGAAAAGTGGACAGAACCCTAAAGCCCGAATATCAAAAGCAGCTCCAAGGATTTTGCGACAGCAGAACAACGTAGAAATGGCACAGTTGCCAGATTTGCCAGATTGAAATCCTTTGAAATTAAAATGCCGTGTAATCGATCAGTTTTTACGAAAGTAAAGCCTCGTTCGTTGGTATCCATACAGAGTAACTCTTTGTTCAGTGTATCGTCAATTTGGGAAAACAAATCAATGGATTGTTTTGATAAGGAGCAAATTTCTTTCTTATTTTGGAATAGTATCAGAAAGTTTTTTTAGAATACTAGCGCAGAAGGATTAAATTTTGTGATCGTTTATTTTATTTCTTAAAATTAAGAAAAGGTGTTTTTATTTTCATTTATTCAAATTTTCTCGCATCATCATCAAGCAGTGAACTGCAAATATAAGTACTAACGTTGCGTCTCTTCAACAAATGAATTATCTCTTTCATCCTTAGAAACAAATTCATCATGCACGGAAAGAAAGAAATACTTGGTTTAAAGAACTCTTGAATTGGATATGAGCCGAGGAAATATCTCTTTAATTTGGAAACATTATTTCTTTGGGGTCCATTGTCATAAAATAAAAATATTGTATACTTTACTCCATGATGGACAAAATTATCGAATATTTCAAAATTTTCTCAATATCGTTGTTACAAAATTATCTAAAAATGTAATAACACTTTGTACTAGTAAAAACAGTTTATTTTACAATTCTTAAGTGAAGTTTTATGAAACGTGCATTGTGAAAACAAAAAGGAATACTAAATGTGAAAATTAGGAATATTTACATTGAACTTACCTATCAACATATTCGATATTTTGTCTGCTAGTGTATGATTCTTATTTAAAGACTACTTCTTTCCTGGTTAAAAGTTCAAATTAAAGATCTTGTATGTTTGGAATTTTGTATAGTAAACTTTGGTACTTTACCATAAAAAATAAATATGTGTGATCGTGTAGAATGGCTTAGATGCAAATTATCTCGACTCCAGTACCTAAAATTTTGTGTGTGCACTGCTCCGTGCACAGCAAAAGTCGATTCATCGGCAAATATAATTTTTTGAAGCATTTATTGATCATGGTTAATTTTCTCGGAAAAAAAAATCCATCCGTGCTTTTGCGTCTCCTTCGCCAAAATTCCTATGTATGAATGATATTTTCCGCTTGTCAGACTTCTAAATACTGAAGTTTTGCTTACATCTATAGCCGCAGCAATGGATTTTGTTGATAAAAGATTTTATTATTTTGTACCGGCTTAATAATCTCTAATTTTTTGTATTCAATCAAAACCCTTGATAATCTGTTTCTTTGTTTATGATCAGATTTAACGCACCATTCACGTTGAAATCTTAGGACAAGTCTTGAAATGGTAGAAGAGACGCAGATATGCCAGATTTAAAAATCTGGCATATCTGGTTCATCCCAATAATTCTCCCTGCATGTAACTTTTTCCACCCGTAATAGACAGAAAACAGATAAAAAATGTTTGTAATATCCTAGTTATGTAATTTGTTTGAGAAAAACTCATGTGTCTAATTATTTTAATCGAAATGTACGCCAGCATTTAGATGCCATTTATGCAAACCGATTGATAGGACGCCGCCGGGGTCCTATTCCATGGGCATCAAGATCACCAGAGTATAACCCTGTTCATTATTACATTTGGGGGCGATTAAAAGAGTTGGTCTACGAAGAAAATATAAATACGCGGCAACAGCTCATTAACAGAACTATTCACTGTTGCAATATTATCAGAAATTACCCACTGACAATCAGAAAGTCCATTACACATTTGAACATCCGTCAATAATAGTGTATTGAGGCAGATGGTTTTCATTTTGAACATCTTTTATTATCGAAATGTACATTAAATTGTTTTTTACTTTGTTCCATATTGTTCCACATTGTTAAAACTGTTTTATTGTTATATCACATTTTTGAAAAATCATATACAGGGTGAAGTGCCCCACAAATTTTCTCGAGGACCGACCTGGATTTTTCAATTCTGAATATGTCAGTTAGTTGCCAGACACCAATACACACTTTTATAAAAAAAAATGAGATAAATCGACTTAATCATTGAAAAGATATGACGAAACATTGTTTTGGTGAAGATCCATAATTCACCCTGTATATTAATAATCAAAACAAGGAGACATTTTTTAATTGTGATTTGATAATCCCCTAACGTGCATCTACTTATGGTAGAAGTATGTACAGTTCCTCGTGACTCACCCTGTATACTGAACGCAAAATCACATTGCTGTCAAAATTGTGTCATTTCCAGAGAACAATGGTTATATGATGGGAGCATGTTGCATATTAAATAGAATTCAGGGTATAAACAGTAATGTGCGTCGCTTCCGTAGATCAAAATTGAGAAATAATTTAGTATCTATTTTAAGTAAAAGAATTCACAATATTTATTTGAGTCACTGAGAGAGCGAGAGATTGAAACGCCCGCCCAGCTATTTTTAAACATATTTAAAATTATAAAAGCGGCAAGCACTCCAAAATGCCAAACATCTTTTACCTATACTGTACTGTTTTATTAGACGCGTTTTATCAAGAGAGGCTAATATTATTTGTACAATAATATACCTATGCACGTTACATATAGCACGATAGATACATGATGTCCTAATTATATTTTCGACGGGTTCATTTTGGTAGAAATTATACCAGGCTGACTCATTAACAAATCCATCAATTAAACGAAATTTGTTCTTTTATATTTCGGGATTTGGCAACCCTGGTGTTTCATCTGACAACTGACAGCTCTATCGTAAAGTTGGACATTTTTGAGGTTATACGTACTCAGAACGTTTTGACATACGAGCCCTATTTGTGCTGTTTACAGTAACTTAAAATATTCATCTCGGCCCAAAAATGGAATTAAATTTTCGTGCGATTATTTTTTACAACTTTCATGGATGAACTTAATTCTCCATCAAGGACCAGTGTTTATCGATGGTATGGTGAATTCAATCGTGGTCGTAGTTCACGCCAAGACGAATTTCGTGAAGGTCGTCCAAAATCAGTTGTTGTTCTGAAAACCATTGATGCTGTTCGCGAACTGATATGGCAAGATCGTCATGTGATCTATCAAGAGATTGAGACAACCTTAGACATTAGTGGGACCAGCATACATTCAATATTGTATAAACATTTGACTGTCAAAAAAATTTGTTCGCGTTGGATCGCACACAATTTGTCAATCGCTCAAAAAAAGCTTCGTGTCGATTGGTCGAAAGAAATGCTAAAAAAATACGATCGCGGTGATGCATCGTGGATTTACGCGTATGAGCCCGAAAGTAAACAGCAGTCGACTGTATGGGTGTTGCAAGATGTGCCAAATCCAACAAAAGTTGTTCGCGCATGAAGCACTTCCAAGCAGGTCGCCGGTTTTTTCGGAAAAACTGGACCTGTCGCAACCGTACCACTAAAACAACGCAGAACAGTCAATTCTGAGTGGTACACAAGCATTTGTTTGCCAGTTGTCTTCCAAGAAATCAGGAAAACCAAGCGCCGAAGACGGATCACTCTTCACCACGACAATGGAGCTCTCACACATCGGCTCAAACAACTGCATTTTTGAGCACCCAAAACGTCGCTTTGATGAGTCATCCGCCGTATAGTCCTGACTTGGCACCGAATGACTTCTTTTTATTCCCGTACGTAAAAAAAAAACTGAGAGATCAACGTATTTCGACACCTGAAGAAGCGGTTGCTGCATTCAGAATGCATGTTTTGGATATACCTCAGAGTGGCAAAAGTGCTTCCACAATTGGTTCAAACGCATGCAAAATTGTATAGATCTTCATGGAGAATATTTTGAAAAACAATAAAGTGATTTTCGATTATTAATATTTGTTTTTGTTCTCTAATCCCGAAATATAACAGGCAACCCTCGTATATCGACTAAGCTGGCCCTGGACTCATAAGGAGTCTTCTTGATAAAGAATTAAAACTGAGAAATATTTTTTAAATCGATTTTCCTATAAATAATTACATTATATTATATTTATTACAAAATATATAAATCCGAAAATATTTGAAAAATAAAAATATATTAAAACTTTTTCTTTCTTCTTTTCAAGTGCCTTAACACTGTAATTTTGCCATAAGTTATCAGCAGCATTCGAAATGAAATGAAATGAAGCTAAGGAACATCGAAACCCATCAGGAAATGGCTATTGTGGCAAAATAAATTCTGTACCAATTTTTGTGATTGAAGAAATATTATATAGGTACGCATCCTGTATAAAAATTACTTGCCAATTATAAACGTATTTATTATTATGTATGTAGACTAAAAATATCGACGTACGAGTATTAGAATTTTTAAAATAGAGTAAAAACAATAACATAAGCTAAAAATACCTAGTATGCGTATTGTGCATCTGTTTTATATCGCTTAGCAAAAAAACTATTTTATTATTATTTTTCTATGATGGGGAAAATACTAATATACAACTTTTTATTGCATTGGATTAATTCAAGAAAATAAACATCGTGAAAAATTGTGACTGGAGCAACATTCGTCAGGGAAATTCTTAAGTTAAATTTTTGCATGGAGCCTGAAGGCCACCTGTTTATTTTTAATTAAGCCTTGTTTCAGATTTGTGGAAAATTTTAGTATCCTCGAAATATAAATAAAATTTATCCTTCAACTTTCAAAATCCTATTTTAAAGTCTTCCGTTTATAAACTAGGTATATAATCTTCATATGAACTATAACGAGATGCTGTTGATAACTGTTGAAATCAACAATAAATTATTTTAAAATGCATTGAAATTAAGTTCCTATTGCATTCTACAAAATATACAATTATTTTAATTTGCGAAACTATAAACAATTGTTACATAATAAACATTGTTAAATAATATCGACTTTTGTTTTTAGTGAATTTGTTTTAGATCGTGGAGAATTATTCGAAAATTATGTACTAACTTCAATACGTTATTTACCTATTAGAAAGCAGTAGCGTAGATATTTTAAAATCTCTATTTATTACATACTTTACAGTTGTCATATATAGGGGGTGTTCCTATATTCGACTGACAACCCTCTGTGAGAGAAAGCTCTCGATAGTTGATGAATTTTGATATAGGTAGGTAATTCAAAAAGGGCTGCTTCAAATATTATATATATATATATATATATATATACTTTTAATCTAATTTTATATTGCAGAAAACTGCTCTATTTAAACTCTAATATGTATAATGAATAAGAATATTAAAAACATGATGATTTAGAGCATGACCTACTAAACGAAGTTACAACAATTGCGATTTCCTTAAAAATTTGGTGTATTCATTGTGTTAAAAATGTTGCAATTTTTTTGAACACCCTGTATAATTATAGGCTCTCAAGTGTTATCAATTACGCAACTCTAATGTCTTGAGACACGCTTTTGAAAATATCAGTCGCTTGGCTTGATCCAATACAAAAATATTGATTTTTAAATTATACCTGGTTTTCGCATAAAAAAAAACACAAAATAATTAAAATCTCAAAAACGGTTACCTTGTTATATTAAATATACGCAGAATTATGAGCGGTATTCAAAAATATAATAAAATAGAGTTGGTATCAGCTACGTAATAAGTGGCAACCCCGCATCTGTCAATTCTGTACGCAGTTTTTTAAATTTAGTTGAAATTGTTGTGCTTTTTGAAGTTATTAAAAAAACGTCTTTCGTAGATGCATGTTTTACGCAAAATAAGTGCCAAATTATGGCGATTTTTCTTGAAAATTGTTTTTTCCAAAATTCTCGAAAACGACTAAAGTTACTTTACTTTTGAAAACACCATTTAAAAGGTGTTTAAATTGTACAATTTTTCTCTAATTTAACCAACGTTGTAACTGCTACCGTTTCCTAGATTCCAGTGCAAACGAAATCAAATTTCGTTTTTAACCTGCCCCTGTAACTTATTTATTTATGATTATTTTTTGTTTCCGTGAAAACATTCGCAAGGCAATTTTTTGAGAGGAATCCGGTGGTGTCTCTAGTTTTTTTTAAGACTGGTGTTGAAACTATGACATAAACTTATAATTTTTCTTATGGACTATCCTGTATATTTTTGCATATTCGTTTTAGAAATTAAATTACCTTTCCAAATATATATAATACTTGTCACTTATCTTTTGAAACTTTTGTTTTATTAATGTTTTTAAATAATGTTAGATACGTCCTCGAAATAGTTTTGTTGGATTCATAATAATTGTTATCTTGTCTAAACCTAGTAGAAACCTAGTAGGTCTAGGACAGATAAACTAAGTTTTTTTTGTTGGTTTCATAATAATTTTTATCTTGTCTAAACTCGGTAGAAACAGATTCAGTTTCTCAGGTCTAGGAAAGATAAACGATTCATTTCAAATATGGTCTCTTATAATTAGTAAAAATTCATAATTATATACCTTTGCATTTAATAATAAATATTTTCATAATATAGGAAGTGTTTCCTTTTAATCCCAGACATGTATTATTTAATAAATTATATTTGAAAAAAATGCGACAGTTCCTGCGTAGGTATGTATTTATTATTGGAAACCACAACCACGATTTCAAAAGAATTATACTACGCCACTGGCTTTTGTTTACAACACTCCTTCTGTCATTAAAAAGGTAAATATTGACTTTTATGTTATGAAGACAAACATTGAAATTAGATGACATTTCTATTTTTATTTATTTTTCTGAGGATGCGTCTTTGAAAATTTGGCAACAAATGCTTGTCAACCATAACCGATTGTTAATATTACGTACGATTATTTTTAATATACTATTTTGGCCTTAGTTTAAATAAATAAAGAAATGATAAATAAATACACTTTATTGTCTAACAGGTGGAAAACCCAATTACAAAACAAAAAATAAATATAATATTCAAGTAATTAAACCATAATTACAATAAACAAACTTATTATGAACAAAATGCGCAAAGTGAGTCAAGATTATTTACGGACAGCAACCAATGATCAGAACGCAGATACCTACAGCTGTATAAAAATAAAACAATCAAAATTAGCCAAACCTGTCAGGGATAGATGCAGCGATAAAGCATGTTTAAAAGTACAGATCTTAACATCGAAGGAATTAATATTTTCAATTCAACATAAGCGTGTTCAGGATTCGTAGTTAGTACGAATCTGCGGCTGCGGTACATAAAAGAGTTTAGGAAGTCTGAAATGATAGCCTGGGAAGTGAAAAACAGAAATATACCACTGATATATTTGTGGTGGTTTTACAAAAAACACGCAATTAAATAGGATATTGTTGTCTTTATGGAAAGTTATATTTTGTTTTATAGAAATAATATAAAATTATGCTCTATCTCATTCAACCATCCTCATGTCTCTATGTATTCTTCTTCTTTTTCTAAGACACTGTTGTAGCGCGTACATTCACTTCTTGTGCATCTTATTACGATTACAGTCTATTTACCTTGCATATTCTACATAATGGGTATTACTGTATGGTATGATACTGGTAGCATTGGGCGCCTATGGATGAGCTTGTGCTATGATATGATACTTGTTTTAGGTAGTTGGGAATTTCCACCAATGGTCGCATAATGTGTTAGGACGTAATTTTGCTATTTGAGTAGGGCTAACTCAGAAATTTAACAACTACAAATATTTTCATTGTTTACTTACAGTTAATTTGATTTTATCGGTTACTTCTTTGTGAAATCAATTTTGGTATTGCTGGAACGATTTTCACAGATATTTACATCCCATTCCAGTTTGTTTACTGGTATTATATCTGAATTGGTTACTATTGAAGCCATTTTTGTGGAAGGTTAATATTCAATTATTGCCTGATATAAGATTGATTAGCATAGGTACATGATATACTGGGCATAATTTTCCGAAATTAATTAACATCTTTACACACATAATAAATATAATATGTTACTCTCAGAAAAATAAATTTATTTTTCTGAGATGTTACTGTTTGTATTTAATATTGTTTATAGGTTAGAGTTAACTATTTTCCCATTTCAATTAGCTGTGTGCGACTTGACATAATAAATGCACTGTCGAATCAGTTGAGGCTAAGCCTATAATTATGCCATTATTATTACCTCTTTTATAAAATCAATTCTTTAGGTCTGCTATCGGAAATTATGTATTAGGATTATTACTTCTTTTGTATGATTAATTGTGTGGGTTGTAGGTACCTAAATGTTCCATTTTGAAGTTAGTCGCGCTTATGAGTCGAGTTGGTTAGTTGGAGCATTGTCTTTTGTTTATAAAGACAATGGTTGGAGTATTCGATTATTGTGTCGATATTGACATTGGTATGAATGTTATTGATCTGCAGAACGAGTGATGTGATGTGATGTGAGGAGTCTTGCCGGCTCTATTACTAACAATTAAAAGTTTGCCATATTCTGGTGTGTAATAGTGAGGCCATCAAACGCGTGACCTTGAAAAGAGCCATTTTCGTGGTTTTGGGACCTTTCCCATGTTAGAAGAAATGAGGTAAAACTTCCATACACTAATAGCCTGTTTAGTAAGAGAGTTTGGTGTATTACAAGGAATTTGTTCACATTTACGTATATTTAACCATGTTAAACGTGCAAAAAACAAATTTAAACATTCAAGTACTTTATCCAGAAAAGGTAAAAACAAAGAATATCCACGAGCATTGCCAGTGCCATTACCAGTGCCAACTGTTTGTCCAGGTGTGGAGAAGTAAATATAGTCACTACTATACTAAAATTCAGTTCAGGCAATTTGTTAGCTCAGGGTTGCAGTGGACTTGTTATAATTACTTGTATTGTTTTTGTAATATTTTATTAGTCAAAATATACAACTTATTTGAACAAATATTAATCCTCTAACAGACACATGTCCGTGTACTTATTAGTTTTTTTTTATTGTCATATTAAAAGAATTGAAAAATGCCAAAGTAACAATAATATGCCAAAATAACAATACCTAATATGCCTGTGGCCTTTAAACAATTAACAACAGTACCCAACAGGCCGGCGGCCTTGAAATATTAATTTCAACACAACATTATCACAGATATATATACACAAAAATTCAAAAATGATATGACATTGTCACTTTCACATTTCACGTCAGTCTGAACTGGTAAAATACATAATTTTCGAGTAGATCGTCGTCCAGTCTCTCCATTAGAAAACTTTATTGTCACCACTCGTACAACACCATCATCTCCTGGATGCAACTGGCTGACTCTTGCTGTTTTCCACATCAACGGCGGAAGATTTTCTGCTTTAACCAAGACCAAATCATTTAATTTTAGTCCTTGAGATGCCTTACAATGCCATTTCGTTCGGACTTGAAGACCCGAAATATATATTCGTTACTCCACCTTTTCCAAAAATGTTGTCGCATCTTTTCAACTAATTTTAAATGACGCAATCGATTGTCCAGAATTGATAATAAATTGGGTTCAGGAATCGACGTTATTGATCGTCCAATTAAGAAATGACCAGGAGTTAACGGAGTAAAATCATTTGGATTTGAAGACAAAGAACTCAAAGGTCTTGAATTCAATATACATTCGATCTGAATCAAAACAGTTGTCATATGTCAAATTAATTGTACCAATAAAGACGGGTTTAGCCAACTAATAATGCATAATGCATAATTTTAGTGCATAATGGATAATTTTTAAAACATGGCATTTACATGTACCTGTTTATACAACGAATAGTGTATAATTCATAATTTTCGTTCATAATGCATAATGCATAAGGTTGGGAACTTTCAACTTTATGCACTAAATTATGCAAAAAATATCACTACGCATGCGCCGCAAATAAATTATAAACACTTACATAACCTCAATTTACAAAATAAACTAAATAATAATTGAAAATGTGATAATTAACAGAATTTTTAATTTGAAAGCTATTAAAACATAAATAAGTCCAACACAAAGTAAAAGCATTATCTTTAAAGACAATGGTAATAGGTTAACCTGCTGTCTAGTCAATTGTCACTTTTCGCTTTATGCATAAAAGTTATGAGTTGGATAAACACCTATATTTTGTTGTGAATTATCGATTATGCACTATGTATTGAGCATTATTCTTTATGCATTATGCACTATCCATTATTAGTTGGCTAAACCCGCCTTTATTCTTTTTAAATGAAATTTCATACTCTTAACACTAGCTTCGCATAGACCTACAAAATTAGGCGCATAAAGAGGAATAAACTGCCAATTTATACCTTCATTTGCCAGTTTGTTTGTTATTGTTTCGTTATTATTTTTAATAAATTTTTTCATTTCAGAATTCGTCCCCACAATATATCATATATTTTTTAAAACATGCAAGAAAGGCTTCCGATGTGAGACTTGTGACTAATCTCTATTGGAACTTTATGGTCGTAGTGGCATTTGGAAGCCACCTTAAAGAAAGTATTGTGACAGGTTTGCCATATTTAATTATCCTGTCAAAGCGGACATTAAACGTTCGTTTGTTTCTAGCCTACTTGACGTGTTTAATTAGTAGAATAGTTACTTGTGAAAAAGCTTAAATGAAAACTACAATATAAAGCGCATCATGAGCATATTTACCATAGCTTTTGGCGCTAGAGGTTTCCTTCCGGCAAACAATAATAATACCCGTTGAACAAAGCTCGTGTATATGTGTGAGTTTGTGGCCTATTACTAATGAATGCGTAAACTGTTTGTTGTTGTTTGGCAACACTGGTTGGAATGCGGTCGAAGGCGGCGGGGGTTCCAGCACTGTATGTTTCGTGTCTATATTGTCTTCTTGTTCTGTTCTGCGTATTATACTGAATTGGTGTTTCGGTGCTAGCTGCGGTCCAATTGAAATCAATTCGACAGTCGTTACTCGTTACAGGGTTAGAGTTAGAGGAAAGCGAAACGCTTTCCGTCTGAATTGTTGTCAGTTTGAGGTTTAATTTGAAACACAATTTAAGTCAATTACCGCGAGAGTCGGAGTCTCAAAAAGTTTGCGCAAGCTAATTTGTTGCTAGCAGTAGCAAACTCATATTATAAAGTTCACAAGTACTTTTAACTTAATTTATTCGCTATACCGAGAGCCAAATTTACAGGGTGTTTGAATAAGGCGCGGCAATATTTAAGGAGGTGATTTTCCAGGTTATTTTATGAAAAAATGTTCCCATAAACATACGTCCGAAAAAGCAGCGTTAATGCTAGAAATAGATAGATTATATGGAACTAGATCAAAATTATTGTACCAAAAATGTTTTAGAATAAAATTTTGCACACAATTATCATTTCAATTTATTCCAAGCATATTCATGATGTAAGATAGTATAATTTGTAATATAGCAGTATAGACAACCTATGATTTCTCTTTACCATCGTATTCTATATCAAGATATTAGATCGTGATGAGCTTTTACATTTACATCCACCTCTGTGTGAGGTCCTTAAATCTGTTATACTCGTATAATACACTAACCATCCATAAATAGTTGAATACCTTTCCGGAGCTTCATATTATACGATTGATAATCATAATAAGAATACAATAAGTAATAAGACGATACAAACAACATCGTTACGGCTCACAGACAATTTTACAAGTTGAAAAGCTCTGTAACTTGTCCAGTAAAGTTGTTAAACAACATATTTTTAGAACTTACTCATTCAAATAACGTCCAACCCGTGTGAGTGTTTCTGTTTCTTTTGTATTTATTTTTGTGTCTTATTTTCTCGAGGTTGCACTTATTATAAATATACCATATTTCATAAAAGTCAACTGACTTAATATAGAAATGCCTTCATGCAATATTTAAATCTATGAAAAATCATTTAATTTAATTTGCTCAGTTTAATAAATATGAATCATTTTAGAATTGTATCGGTTTCAATGGCTAGCTTTAAAACAAATAGATTGAATACGAGGTGTGCGTATAAAATTACGAGACTGCTATAAAAAAATAGCTATAGTGAGCCCATTATTATTTTGTACACTCAGTTCCAGGTAAAAAATTAAAGGAACACTTTTGGATAACCCTGTAATTTTTTGGCTTGCTGTTATTAACTAATGAAAATTATATTTTCATAATGGATTTACATTTTATTTTTGTGATTTGTTAAAAAATAAACGTAATTATGCTCATTTATTCGAGATAAGTTTAATATTCCATAGCAAGTACAAAAAATAAAGTGATTATGAAAATATTCACATTTACGTTTTATGTCGCGGCAGGCTTAGAGAGCGTCATCGTGCAACGGCATGACAGTTTGTAGTTGTCAGTTATCAAACGTGTGTAAAATCGCTATAGAGAGACTGGACGATATAAAAGACAAACCGGATAAGGTCGGAATCGCAAAACTAGACAAATTCAGGACCGATATTTAATAGTTTCTTCTTTGCGAAACTGCGAGACTGTTAGAAACATGTTACGGGAAGGAGATTTAAAACCAAGAAGGCCGGTACGAAAACCTGTTTTAACTCGACATCATAAAACTATGCGATTAAACTTTGCTCGTGAACATTTGGGATGGCAACTTCGAAAATAGAGGCCAGTACTTTTTACAGACGCATCAAGATTTCATCTCACTCGTTGTGATGACCGATTGCGTGTGTATAGACGTCCGAATGAACGATAATCCACTGCTGCTGTACAAGAAGTATCCAGATTTGGAGATGGTCCGATAATGTTCTGAGGTGGAATAAGTTTGGACGCAAAAACCGATCTTGAAGTGATACTGGGAAGTCTTACAGCTGCAAGATATATGGATATCAGTCTGTTAGATCAGGTTATTCCTGCAGGATATGGTATAGGCCCTGATTTTCTTTTCATGCAGGATAATGCAAGGCCTCATACTGCTGCGATTGCTATAGATTTCCTTAACGAGCATGAAATTCGTAAAATGGATTGGCCAGCGATAAGCCCTGACGTCAATCCAATTGAACCCTTATGGGATATATTGGACAGACGTGTTCGACGTCGTCCAAATCCACCTCAAACCCTTCAGCCATTAACAGAAGCCCTAATCGAAGAGTGGGAAAGTATATCACAGAAGGCTCGTGAGAAGTATGCCAAGAAGATGCCAAAAAGTCATTCGTGCTGCTGGAGGGCACACGCGACTAAAACACATTGGTTTTCAGATAGCGGAACATTGCCATTTGAAAAATGTTTTTTTTTAAATGTTGTTCTTAGTTTACAAATAAAGGATTAGTTGAAAGTTCTATTAATCGGTTTATTACAAGAAAATATGTGTCTTTCAGAATCTAAATGGTCATCTGTATATAACTATCACTTAATAAGTTACAGGGTTATACAAAAGCCTTCCTTTTATTTTTTTGAGCAGTGTATTTTTTTTCTCCGTGTACCTAATCTACAATATTAATTTACAGGGTGTTTCAAAAAGAAGCGGCAATACTTAAGAGGGTGATTTCTAAGGTCACTTTATCAAAAAAGTTCCATAAACATACGTCCTGAAATGTTTCCAAGATATATGGTGTTAAAGTTTTTTTGTAAATAAGCCAACTCGTGCGCTATGTCGGGTTGAGGAGTATTGAGGACTTTGAGGAGGCTTAAGTGTCCCATTTGGAGGGATGCACGGAATGTACCATAGAACGACGTTTAAGGTTTAGCAGCTTCACATTTAAGGTTGGTGTAGGATACTCCATGGTTTTGAGGGTCAAGGGTGTCCTCGAGGAGAAGCAGTTTCTCGTTCTGTAAAAAAAATTAAAAACATTTGCATGAATAAATAAATAATTGGACAAGTTTTGACTGAAGAAAATTGTACCTAGTTTAACGAACTTAAACAAGTTTTAACTAGATCAAAGAGAGGAAACAAGTTTAAAACGTACTGTCAGGCACAAGAGGTACTTCGGTAACGAAGAGCAGAATCAAACTAAATTAGTTAGTGTGGAGAGTCACTCACAAATCCAATCCAAACGCTCAAAGAGAACTGATGTTGAAAATGATCTTCAACTATCGCATGCGGATTTTCATCACGCACCATAAAAAATATGGTTTTTATGATAAAATTTAGATAAGATTTATTTTTTAAGTCTTTATTATAGGGTGTTAAAATTTAAGCTTAAGATCTAGTAGGTTCGCATAAAACAAGCTAAATTAGTTTCATGAACACTATTTTAAGATGTTCTTACTTCGTTTATTTTAAGTTATTTAAGAAAAACCGATTTTCACCGGCGCGGCGCCCTTTAGGGGACTATATCTCCATAAGAAAGGCCTATAGGAAAAAAAATTCAAATAGCTTTACAGCGATAGGTCACTTTTGATACTTGCCTCGATAATTCTCGAGAAAATTACGTTTAAAATTTAGGTTAGGTAGTTGGAACCTATCTTATTAGAATTATAATACAATTGTTTGAAAGAGGGTTTTGTGGCGTCATTGAGAGATCGTGTGCTTGGCATGCGGAAGGTTCTAAGTTCGATTCTCTGCTTTGGCAATACTTTTTTTTCTAATTTTTGAATAAAGTAGTGTGTTTGTAACATAGAATTGAAATAACTCTACCAAATAAACTGTTTATGCGTATATCCCGAATGATGCAAGGGCAGTACATTGCAATGCCTAATATTATTCCAAATAATGTAAATCGGTACTTATTAAGTAGTGTTAAAGCACAAATCAATCTCAAATGAAAATAACACGTTTTTCTAATGAATTAATTCTATGTAGCCTTTAATGAGATAAATAATGTAATAGCAGACTAAATTGTCACTTATATACCAGGAAAAAACACACATACATACCTAACAATAAATAGATACTGTTGCTTGCTAATTTATTTCCACTATTATCTTTTACTATTTCTGCATCAGGTGTCCCAAGTTATCGGAGATCCAAAGAATTTAAATCATTTTTTGCTTTATTAAATTGTTTTATGAATAAATTATAATCGATGAGTAGAACCTTTTCCGTAGAACACTAAACAAATCTCTCCTGAGGATGCTAACATTGTTAGTGAAACCCGTGTCGATAATAAAAAAGTGTTTTGTTGAAGAGGTAAAACGTGTTTTAGTTTATATCAATAAAGTTCAATAATCTTCTCTATATGCGTGTCTGGATATGAGCTTTAAACCATTTTCGTAAAAAATTCTTGATGTATTTCGGCGCTGCTTTTATTTCAAATCTTGAATACGCGATTTAAACTTGGCAAATGGTGTGGCAAAATAGATTGTCAGCGGTGGGATATTTCTTTCGAATATTCTACTGGGAAGTTTTCTATAAGACTCGGCTAAAATATAAACTTTTAAATACTGCTCATGGCTAATTGACTATCTTACAGAATTATCTTTGCATCAAACAAGTTTATCAATATATAGGGTGTTTCAAAAAGCGCGGCAATATTTAAGTTGGTCATTTCATGAAAAAAAAGTTTCCATAAACATACGTCTGGAAAAGAATTGTTGCCAAGATACAAGGTGTTAAAGTTTTTTTTGTAAATAACGGCTTTTTTTTATCCTTGTTGGTTGCTTTTGCCACAGTTGCCAATTTGGAGATAAGATTCATAATATGCAATAAATGCTATACAAAAACGTTGCCGCATGTGGGCCAATTTGAATTTACAAACATTTTTGGGACACACGGACAATTTCTTTTCAGCATTTGTGCGCAAATTAATATCAAATCTATTACTAAACGTTACATTATATTATTATTTTATTATGACCTTTGCCGGTATACCTATAGTATACCTACATATATATAGACACATTGTCATCCATTATTCAAACTCGTGTTACATAGTCTGTGTTAACCAAAAGGAACGTGCTTGCTTGCGCGCGCCTTCACGATATACAGGGTAGCCCATTAGAGTGTGGGTGGAAGATATCTCAAGATCTATAAGCGATAGACAAAAAAATCCTTTACAAAACTTTTAGGCACTGAAGAGATGTACAACCCTAAAATGTTTTCAATTATACAGGGTAGTTTACAAACGCGCAGCACACCAAACTTGCTTTTTCTTAATGCGACACCCTGTATATTTTAACAAAAATGAATGGCGCGCTAAAAGACAAGAACAATGACATAAGGCTTGATAAGCCTAAGTCTAGTAGTTTTTAAAATATTTGTAAATAATGGTTAATTTTGACATAAATTTAAGGCATTGTGGTTACTACAGAAACAAATTACATACCATTTTTTAATTCTTCTAAAGTAGTCCATAATATCGAGGAGCAAATCAGATGATTTAAATAAAATTCGTCAACTCCACAAACAAATAAATTTAATATGTTTCAAACATCAAACCAAACATGTTTCGGGACTCGCTGTTCCCATCCTCAGTGGTACATTAAATTATTCAAAATTGAAATTTTTTTCCTATTTAAAAACCAAAAAGTTAAATTACAGTTTTGTTTTAATAGTTTGCAAATAGACTCTCTTAAAAAATAAAAAAAAATGGTTTTACACATTTATGGGCAATTTAACTTAAAATAGAATAGACTTGACCTAAACTTTAACTGAATGGCAGGCAACACCGCAAATTTGAAATTTGAATTTTCAGCCGCAATATTTCTTATCCTAAGAGGCCATGCAGGTATACGTATGATGGTCAACTGAACTGACAAATGAGACAGCAGATTCTAAGGACGATTTCATGATTTTATTATTAAAAATAATTGTCAAAAACGTACATAATAAACCAACAATTCTAATAACCATGGCAACCGTTTTTAGGTCAAAATAATATTTACTTTATGACATTACACACGTGTATACAGTAAATATACGGTGCAGACCAAAAGTCGCGCATTTATTCAGAGGTACACTAGTTCATTTTCAAGGTTTGGCGATATAGTCCGAGCCCGAAGGAGGAGAGGATATTTTGCAAAATTTGAAAATGAACGAATATTGTTTTAAAGGAAATATGCTTAAATGCATTTATTTTTCCTTTTTATTGGCCTCTACAACTTAGGTAATTCAGCCATATTTCAGTCAAATGATTTTTATTAAACAGGGCGTCTCAAAAAGGTATAAACATAAAATTAAACAAGAGCAGTCATTTTTGGTCTCTTAGCGTAAAATGATACTTACTTTTTCGAAGGTACTTGTAACAGATCAAGCTATGTGCAACTACTATAAAGATTTCTTTTTCTTTTGCGATCATCTCGAACAGCTGCCCCTGGATTATTGCAACGCACGATCGGTGCCCTGCATATGCACATTGCGCTGGAGAGGTTAGAGTATGGCTGAAATTCAGTGTCAGATGGATAGGCAAAAATGGACATTAACAACATAATTGTGTTTATCTACTATACAATTGACTGTATTATTTTCTATTATCTCAAAAAATGGGCAAATTAAAAACCACAGTGACATCAAATTTTATCAAATTTCAGCGGGACTTTTGGTGTTCACTGTACAAAGTTGCTCTACGTAAATTCACATTATTTGTTTCGTTGCACGTATTCTATTCATTTGACAATGACATTGAAAAAAAAACAAAACTAATAATAATAAATAGGTAATTATTATTTTTTATTTCGTTACGAAATTTTATTGCAATATACCTACCTGATATATTATATACAAAGCCTGATAAGCTTTGTATAGACGTAGGTGGATAATATTGTATTGAAAAAATAACATGTACTGATTATCAAAATTATTAAACCACAGGAAGCCGTAAAAATTAGTTATTTTGCTTACGTTTCAAGCTTTTTCAAGAAAATCAGCCAACACCCCATGCAAAAGCGTTTCAATTACAATTGTAATCCAGAATAAACTCAAAAGTCAAATTTCACGAACCCAAAAATGTATCGTTAGTTTTGTCTGGATTTTTTTTCAACTAACAAAGGGAAGTGAAATCTGGATATACAAAAATATACCGTTCACACCCCCTAAGATTAATTGATGCATAATATGGTTAGAAAAGGAAGCGGTCTTTTTTTAGATCTTTCTTAGAAACATAGGTATACCTACATGGTAATGTGATATTTATAAACGCACATTCCCAATGTCTATTTTGAATTTTAGGGTTTCTTTATATTATATTATGGAGACACTATAATATGCACATTTCGTGAAATTATTTAAATATTGGGTCTGCCAGATAACTTTTTTTTTTTGAAAATGCTATAAAAGAAAAACTGCTGAATATTTTCTCAAATTTCTTTTTTTAATTGAAAGTACAATCCTTCCGGTTAATAAAGACAAATAATTTCATTCAAATGGCTGCCTCGGCTGGCCATGCAGTAGCCTACACGATCGGTCCAATTTTTAAGCACATTATCGATTGTGTGCAGCTGTATTTCACCAATGGCTTCACGAATATTGTCCTTTAAAGCGTCAATTGTCTCTGGCTTGTCGGCGTAACACTTAACTTTGACGGCACCCCACAAATAATAGTCCAACGGTGTCAAATCGCAGCTCCGAGGTGGCCAAACGACATCAGCTCTGCGGCTGATAATGCGATCTTCAAAAACAGGGCGCAAAACATCGAGTGTAGCTTCGGCTGTGTGGCACGTAGCGCCGTCCTGTTGAAACCAAATGTTGCCAATATCATCCTCTTCAATTTTTGTGAACAAAAATTCGTTCAACATGGCCCGATAACGATCGCCATTGACTGTAACGGCCACTCCTTGCTCATTTTCGAAGAAAAATGGCCCAATTATGCCTTCGGACCAAAATCCGCACCAAACAGTGACTCGTTTTGGGTGCATCGGCTTTTCAATGTATGCGTGCCGGTTTTCTGTGCCCCAAATGCGACAATTTTGCTTGTTTACATACCCGCCAAGATCAAAATGAGCTTCATCTGAAAAGATGATTTTTTTGGCAAAATCGGCATCTTCTGTAAGTCGATCGCAGGCCCACTGAGCGAAGCGAAAATGCATTGAATGGTCAGTTGCCTTCAACTCCTGAACCAATTGGACTTTGTATGGCGTCATACCAAGGTCTTTATGCAAAATTCATCTCAATGATGTCTCCGAAATGTTCAATTGTTGAGACCGACGGTGAATTGATGTTGATGGCGCTTCACGCACACTTTCTGCCACAGCAGCAATATTCTCGGGTGTACGCACTGTTTTTGGCTTTTCACGCTTTGGTTTATCGATGAGGATTCCAGTTTCTTTCACTTTTTTCACGAGATAACGAACATACGGAGCTGACGGTGCTTCTCTTCTTCCAAAATCCGTACGCAATTTTCGCACACATTCTGCAACATTACCATGATTTTCAAAGTAATGTCGCAATATTTCCCAGCGTTGTTCAAGCGTATACACAACGATATTCGTTCAGCGGAAGGATAAAACTAATTATCTGTCAAATCAGACATGAGCTACGTATTACCCTTCACGAAATAAGCACTAGTTGAAAAAAAACGTTGATGGCGGACCCGATATTACCTGGATTTTACTGTCGTTTTTGGAGAAATTTCGTTGTCTTCTATTTTGCAAATATCACCAGCAACTCCTTTACTGTAAGTCTATATGCAACAGACATAATAAAACTTTCATGGTTTTAGTGATGGTGATTTTCGTGATACAGATACACGTCCCTTAGATTAAATTATAAGACAGCAAAATTCGTACTTTCTAATTAACAATTTTTGTAAATGCATTACATTTATTTCGTTCTGTTAAATATAAATGCACTTCTCAAAATGTATTTCTTTCTCTCCCAACTACTTTGATAAACTACGAGGGTTGCCTTTTATATTTCGGGATTTGGCAACCCTGGTGTTGCAATCTGGCAACTGACAGCTCTATCGTAAAGTTGGACATTTTTGAGGTTATACGTACTCAGAGCGTTTTGACATACGAGCACTATTTGTGTTGTTTATAGTAACTTAAAAGATTCATCTCGGCCCAAAAATGGAATTAAATCGTGAACATTTTCGTGCGAATATTCTGTACAACTTTCGACGTGCATTAACTCAGCAACACTGTTGCCAACTTGGTAATTTCGTTACCAGATCTAGTAATTCCACCACAATTTTAGTAATTAGTAATATTTCTGGTAATGAAGACTTTAATCGCTTAATTCTGATAACATAGTATTAGCAATCCGATGTGACCCACATTTTTTATATTTATTCTAAAAGGACTCGGCGAACATAGTCTCGAACCCAATTACTAGCTATTGATGTCTTTATTTATTATTGCATAATGAGCGTTTTTTTTTTTTGTTCTGCTACATACAAAACACACAAAAAATCTTCAAAGTACAAAGAGAATGAGATCTAGTAATAATCTGGTAATTTGGGTTTTACAATTTGGTAATATGGGTAACCAATTAGTTGGCAACACTGCTCAGCAACAGTGCATGGAGGAGCAATTTTTGGCGATGAAGCTCCATCAAGGACCAGTGTTTATCGATGGTATGGTGAATTCAATCGTGGTCGTAGTTCACTCTAAGAAGAATTTCGTGAAGGTCGTCCAAAATCAGTTGTTGTTGATGCTGTGCGCGAACTGATATTGCAAGATCGTCATCTGACCTATCAAGAGATTGAGACAACCTTAGGCATTAGTGGGACCAGCAGACATTCAATATTGCATAAACATTTGACTGTCAAAAAAAATTGTTCGCGTTGGATCCCACACAATTTGTCAATCGCTCAAAAAAGGCTCGTGTCGATTGATCGAAAGAAATGCTCCAAAAATACGATCGCGGTGCTTCGAAACACGTCTGTGACATTGTGACAGGTGATGAATCGTGGATTTACGCGTATGAGCCCGAACGTAAACAGCAGTCGACTGTATGAGGGTTTCAAGGTGATCCAAATCCAACAAAAGTTGTTCGCGCACGAAGCACTTCCCAGCAAATGGTCGCCTGTCTTTTCGGAAAAACAGGACATGTCGCAACCGTACCACTAGAACAACGCAGAACAGTCAATTCTGAGTGGTACACAACCATTTGGTTGCCAGTTGTCTTCCACGAAATCAGGAAAACCAACCGCCGAAAACGGATCACTCTTCACCACGACAATGCGAGCTATCACTGATCGGCTCAAACCACTACATTTTTAGCACCCAAAACATCGATTTGATGAGTCATCCGCCGTATAGTCCTCACTTGGCACCGAAAAACTTCTTTTTATTCCCGTATGTAAAAAACAAACTGAGGTTAACGTTTTTCGACAACTGAAGAAGCCAAAAACATCTCTCTCTCAATCAATTCTCCTGCTAGTTAAGCTTTTTGTAAATGTTGGAAATTTGGGTCACACTGCCTGCCGATCACCACTGATGAGTCGTGGATCGACGAAACGGCCGTCTGGTGAAAGCATGGTAGTGTGAAACAAATTTTCAACATAACTTAAAGTCTTGTTGCTTTATGTAACAAGCAATTCTTAGATCTTAAGTGGTTAAAATGATTAAAAAAATTATTTTTTGAATCGAACAATGCTATCATGATTGATTAATTTAATTTCTGTATTCAATCCCCCCCCCCCCCCCCATGTAAACCACTGATGATGAGAATGTTACGTCTCGAAACATATATATGGTAGTTTGAAACAAACAACAAAATTTTTTAAATACAATATAGTGATTTATTTGTGAAGAAGACGTTTGATTTATCAATAACAATAAAATAATTTAAAAAATAAAAATCAATAACTAATAAACATTTATTGAAATATTTTTTTATTTAAATAATGTATTATTTACATTATTAAATAACATTTAATGTCTTATTATGCTTTAAATTTTTGAATATTCATGTGCACGTTTCAAAAACATACGCAATTTGTTGGCATCAAATTTTATTTAATAAATGTGCTAATTTGGGGAAACACCATATTTCTTACGTCAATAATTATCTTATTGTTTACCTGCAAGTTTCCTAATAAGAAAACATAAACACTGTTTCCGAACATATCAAAATTACACCAATATAGTGTTTAGGCATAATATGTTATGAGAAATTTGTTCTTTCGAAAAATACTAATTGCCACAATATACAGGGTCTTTCAAAAAGTCGCGGTATAGGCACAGCATTAATAAGTACAGCATTCCGACTCCACGTTCGCACTTTGAAAAAAACTGTGACGTAAGATGCCGCCATTTTGGGTTACAAGTCAGATCCTGACTAAGAATAATTATAGTTTTTGGTTTCTAACCACAGTATTGTATTTTTATTTTTGTAAAAATATTTAAGTACATAATAATATCGCTGTCAATTTCAGAAATATTTGTGGTGTGTCATAGTGATTGAAAATAACCTTGAGTGGTGTTATCAGTTAAATGTTGACATGATTGGGTGATTTTTAATAACAATAATAATAACTATTGGAAAAAGTTGTTATTGTCAAAAAAGAATTAAGATTGTCAGATTTTTGATTAGTTTTCAATTTCTATATTATATTGGTCAGTTAAAATCGTTTCAGTTTTGTATTTAGTTTGTTATTTTTCTTTATTAATAAATCGCGTTTATTTCAATTTTCGTTGTTTATTATGAATATCGTTGTAGTGAGTTAAAGGGGTAGTTTAATTCAGAAATTACAACAACAGCAACTTTAAAGGCAAATTTTGGCAAAGACTTCTTGAAACTTTATAATGATATTGTCAATAAAATAACAACTAGCCACGCGACAACTTGTGTTTATGTTTCACTTGTATTTAGTTTAAAAACATATTAGATACTGTCATTTCGTAATATAAATTTTACGGTTATACAAATAGTTGTTATAAACGTAAAATTATCTAGTATTTATCTCAATTTTTACTTATTACTCACCTAACAGGATCTTTGGGGAAGCGAAAAAAATGTTTAGATCAAGTGTACCGCTTATTGGGACAACATTTTGCAACACACACATGTCCTCCGTGATTATTCATTGTATGAATCCCAAGACACGTTAATAAAATAAAATCCTTTTAATTCTCACGAACACTACACCAAAAACACAAAACATAGATTAAGATTTAAACACAATATTTATTTATCTCGTACACGCCGACAATGAACTATATATTGAACACAGGAGTGAACTGTATCTATCTACGTCTATGCGATTATTTTGACGTTGTAACCCATAATGGCGGCATGCGCGACGATATGCGCAGGACGGCTTGCAAACGTGAAAGTCAGAATACTGTATTATTTATTATACTGTGGTATAGGTATACGAATAATAGAAGGATAGAAATGATATTTTAGAATGACAAGAATTTTAACAATGCAGTATAATAATTTTATATGACAACAGTAACTTAACAACAATACCAAATATAACTACAGTGAGTTTTATTATAAATATTATATTATATCAATAATTATTGGGCCTGAGTTTTCTCAACTTTCTCCCCCGCTTTGAAGACTTTTGCTTCAAATAGTACAATATAATCATAGAAAACAAAATAGCTAAAGTAGCTAGGTATATCAATTATAATAATAATTTTAATATTCAATGTTTGTTAAATTTTTTTGGTCAAAAAGAGTTCCCAGCATAAAGAAAATAATTTCTTCGTTTCGTTGACCAGGTTTTTACCTTCCTCAGGAATATTTAAGGGAGTACTCAATAATATAGGCCAATATATATAAAATTACATCGAGAAACACTGTTTCAGAAGTAAGCGGAAATCGAGTTGGATCCGATAGGTGTCGGCTTTATATAAGGAACACAAACATTACCATCAATAACGCCCAACCAAACATCTACGGAAAATTAATTTTGAATTGATCTTGGCCGAATTTCTGGAGGTTCCTGATGTGCCCAAATATGGATATTATGGTAATTTTTTACCCCACATATTATGGATTTTCTTCCGTCAAGTTTAAGAGCTACTGGCAAAATATTATTCATAAGTTAAGCGCCTTTTTTGGTTCCAAATTGAACAGAAATAATTTTCAATTTAAAAAAACAGTGGCGTATCATTTTTTTTCTCATTAAAATTGCTCGAGGATGCCTCCGTATGCACTCCATTGGTAGAAGTAAAATAATATTTAAAATAATTTTTTCATGGTGATTTTGGCTCACATCTCAGCAATTTTTGGCCCACCGAGCATTTGCCGCATTGCCCGAGGTGCCAGTCCGACACTGCGTCTGACAGCCACAATCGTATTGGCGACAGTAATTGTTTTTCCTATTTCGAATATTCCTATATTTAATAATGTCACTCACTTCTAGACAATGTAGTATAGATATTTTTTATAACATTTTACATTATCTTTTTCTGCTATTTGTAGGATTCTGATACAAGGATAACAACCTTTTTGCTTATTATGATTGTTATTAGAAAATATAAGACAAATGTTATTAATTATTTCGCCACAGTGGCGTTCCAATAGTTTTTAACTATTTTTGCAAAACGACATGGGGACAGTTTCTTAGCGCATTCTCTTGAGATCTGAAAACAGGACATAAAAGGGGCTAAATCTGGAGAATACGGTGGGTGAGTTAGCAATTCGAAGCCCAATTCAATCAATTTTGCCATAGTTTTCATCGAATTGTGACACGTTGTTGTGTTTGGTCGACTGTGAGCTCACGCACAGAGCTTTGGTGGTTTTGGTGTAAAGGTAGATAGGTGGCTTCATACTCATATTAGATCCTTAGAGTCTGTTCAGGGCCGTTTCCTTAAATACCTAGCCTATAAAGCCGACAATGTTTATCCTCCACAGGGAGTAGATCATGCGTCTTTGCTCTTGCGTTTTAATGAACCTTCTCTCTTGACCAGAAGAAACATTCACGCAGTCAAGTTCTTATACAAATTGTTGCACTGCGCCGTTGATTGCTCATATCTATTGGGATGTATTAGATTCCATGTTCCGCGATTGGGTGCTCGACATTTCGTGCCGTTCACTGTGGGCCCAGCCAGGACTAATATTTTGTTACAAAGTCCTGTTTACTATATGTGTCGTGATTTTGACATTCATGACTCAACTTTGTCCGCGATTACTAATAGTTTACTTAATGGATAGTGATTATTTTCTTTTAATATTGAACTGTTATTGGTCGCATTTATTTTTGTAGTATTTAATGTTAATAGTTAGACTGTCGTGTTTATTTGCTTGGGGACTTGAAAGTATAGGTACTTGGACAGAGAGTGTTAATTTTTGATTATTTTTGACATTCCCAAATCAATTTTTTTTTATTGTTTGCATTTATTGTTTTGTAACGTAGTTATTTGGTTGTTTTTTTTTTCCTCTTGATTTGATATGTTTTTTTTTTCAATTAATTCGAAATTGTATTTTTGATTTTCCAAAATAATAAAAAATTAAAGTATTTTTTTTATTTTTACCGAACTTTGAACCGCGAATAATTTACACATATTAGAAAACCTGTGAACACTTTTAATTTTTGCATAAGAATTGCACAATGTGTATTTGAATGTACACTCTGTATGTATAAGTAAAGACCTATAATACACACAATCGGACGTTAAAGGTGAGCCGATGGCTTTGCTCTTAACGGCACTTTTTCAACAACAACAACTAACAAACACAGCCTGCAACAATCGTGTCATTCCGATATAGTTGTGCTTTTGCTGTGCTCTCTGCACTGATTCCCCGTTTGCCAAGTCAAACAAATCGTAATTATGCTAGTTAGGTTCGCTGGTTAGATATCACATGTAACAGTTATACCATTTTTTATTTATTCATTATTGTTACCTTACGATTTTGTAGTTTTTGTTTCCTTAACACGTTGTTTATAGTTCAGTTTGATTGATTGATAGGTAACTGCAATCGCATATAGCAATGAAGTTGATAATAATTATACACAGTGTGCTAGATAAATGAAAGGAAAATTTGAGCAGCTTTTCAGTAGTAATACCCCTAGGGTCGTGATAATACCGAAATAATTTTGTCATAGAGAATGCCGAAGCGTGTTGCTTGATAATAGCCCAAGGCCGCTAGCAGAGGGCTATTATCCTTGAGCAACTCGCTATGACAAAATTTTGAGTATTTATCAAGGCCCGAGGGGTATTCAAAAAGATAATTTTTTACTTTGTAGATATCAAAAATTTGATTGTCAATCTGGCGTTTAATAATTTTCAATACAAAATGTATTAGTTTTAATCAAACAAATATTATTAATTTTTATTTAAAACTACAGTTGTGAAAAGTACAATTGGTAAATGTTAAATTGGAAGAAGAGTTTGCTGAAGTTGACGGATTGTTAATTTCCACTGTTGAAGAAATTCCTCTCATGGTGTTGATTATTTCACCATGGCGTTCTTGGTTAATATTCAAGTACGATTTAATTGAATTAGAGCTGCTATGTCCTGTTATTTTTATTAACTGCTGTTCAGGAATTCCTTTATCTGCCAAATGGCTAACTGCAGTTGATCTGTTCGAATGATTGGATATCTTTTTACACTTAGTATCCAAACCAATAGCTTGCGCAGATGATTTGATCCACATATTAATTGTGTTCTTGCCTACCGGTATATTGTCAAACCATGTGTCACTTTCGGATTTCTAGAAACGATTTGGTCGCAAGAATAGGCGACTGGAACTAATATTTTTCCCCCTTTTGGACAATAATTTATGGAATAACCGAACAGGGCATGCACTTTCGTTTGCAATATTTGGAACAAGCCACTTACTATTTGTACACCTTTTCGATCCTCCTTGGCATGTTTTACTGAATATTGGATTGTATTCAATTCTGTTGGTTGGCGTTCCATCATTATTTTTCTCAATCGTGAAATAATCTATAAGGCAATCAGCTGGTTCACCACCTCGCCAAGTAACTCAACAGCTACAATATGGTAAAAAAAATATTTGTAAACCTTCTGGTGTACATTCATCCCATAATCCAATGATTCTAGCCAAATCACTTGAACTGCATTTTCGTTTGTTTGGATCCTGCTGTAATCTTTTACGTTTTGCATTTCTTGCATCTCGCGCATTTTTGAATATCACACTGGTAAACGGTCGAATACAATTTTGAAGTCATTGAAGTATTTTTCCTGGAGTAGCCTACTCGTAGTATTCCAAATTGTTTTTACAGTTGCTTCTTTATATTCAGTTCCGTCAGCTTTTCTCATATTTACCTCATAATCTCTGAATATATTAGCCAAATTATGCAAACTCGTTTCAGCATTCAGTTCGTATTCTCTGGTCGCACAAAACTCGAGAAATATTTTCCATACATATTTTTTGATTTGATTGTATTTTTTGGTATATTATTAGATATAATATCATTAATTGCATCGTTGTATACTACATTTAGTAAAAAATTATCCTCGTAATCAGGCTCCTTCTGAGACCGTTGTGCGTATTTAATCGCTAAATTCGAAGGTCATGGTACTGTTGCTGACAATAGACTAAAACAATACACTCACAGTGACCGTAGTGATGCAAAAATAGCCGCTGTCTAACAAAGTGTTGAGAATGATCCTGGAACATCAACTCGTCGACGTTCGCAACAATTGGGCGTCACCAGAGGCACGTTGCGTAATATTTTGCATAAAGATCTTCATCTTCACGCTTATAAAGTTCAACTCAATCAGGAATTAAAGCCGGCCGACCATTGTTCGCGTCGGACGTTTGTGAATTTGCTGCCTGAAAAACTGAACGAAAACAACGCATATGGGGCTCACAAAATCCACAAATAGTTCTCGAAAAACCATTACATCCAAAGAAAGTGACCGTATTTTTTTGAAAATGAGCAAGGAAACGCGGTCACCGTGAATTCTCTGCGCTACCAAACCATGATAACCAATGTTTTGTGGCCAAAGTTGACATCACTGACCTTTGGTTTCAGCAAGTCGGCGGCACAAGCCACACAGCCGGCCAAAGAATTCAGTTATTGCATGAGAAATTTCCCAGTCGCGCGTAATTTCTCGATTTGGCGATGTCAATTAGCCGCCTCGATCTTGTGATTTAACACCACTTGATTAATTTCTTTGGGGCCATTTGAAAGACCGGGTTTACGTGAACACACCACAAACAACTCATGATCAAATGCAATTCAGCATAAATAACTGAACCTTCTAAGTATATTAAATAGTTTAATAATATAACTGGGCAAATAATATTTTTTCGTTAGTACTTATATAATTTTTAACATTAACAAATAATATTTATAATTTAATAAGGATTTGTCATAGATAATCCAAGTGTATGTTTTATATACTTGTTGATATGTAGTTTTGACAGGTGCTAAACGGTGTTGTTGTTACACTAAATAACGTGTGTCGTATTTAATAAGCAAAGCGTTAATGACCATGCAGTAGCGTAGCTGCCTATCACATTTTCTCATATTCATGAATATTTATTTAAGGAATATATTATATGGACTATCGTAAATACCTCTAGGTAAATACAACTTTTGTAATACTAGAGTTTTTTATCTTTTATCACAAATTCTAGCATATGACAGATTTGTTTGTAACAGTCAGTTTCAAGGTCAACTTCTTGTATTTTCCTTTACTACCAAATTGATTTTGAACTTCTTCAAAACAAAGGCCACATTTCTTCTAAAGTTCAGCTTTAAAACACTTACTGAAGTTTGTGGATTCTATACAAGGAAATGTTTAATGATCATATGCTGAACTTTTGGAACAATGACGAAATGTGTAGGCTTATCTGTTTTTATCACTAAGAATGTTCATAACTAATATCGTCTACAGCTATTACCTCAACTTCTAAAAAATTTCGATAGTCCTGATTGCCACGAAACTGATCAACTGAAGATTAAAGTTTACTGAACTAGCGTAACAGTTGTAGCAGCTAAAACGCTTCAATATGGAACTAATCAATAGGCTTCCCGTAGGAGCCCTTCATCCCCGACTGCCAACTCGGACGTCCGTTCAGTTGAGAAGCTTTAAATCATCACATCATCATAATATTTTGCTGCTTTCATGAATTCATAACCGAATTTATTTATCTAACTCCTTAAAGAAACTACGAACGTCTCAGAAACTAAATTGCCAGTTGATTGTAGAAGTTTCATCTGCTTAGTATCTGGATAGTATGATCAGATCATCAAGGTATCCTAGAAACTCCCCTCTCGCTCCAGTCCTGCTAGCAGGTCGTCCAACAGAAGTGACCACAAAATGGGGAAAAGAACCCTACTCTGTGGGCCCTATAACTAACAGTTTCATCCTTTGGAGAGGTGATGATTCTGTTTCTTAACATGGAATGAATCCAACCATTTATAGTTGGTTCTATTCCCTGATTAGTAAGACAAAGTAAAAGAGCGCCTACAAAGAAATGTTCAAATGTTTAGATTAAAACGCAATAAACTTTCGTTAGTTTTGAAAAACAAGTCAAAACTTGAATGTAAGCAAGAAAGAATCCTTTCGCACATATACCACCTACTAAAACAGGTACACACAAGAAACGTTGGTATGAAAGCAGTGAACTATTAGAAGAGACAAAGAATCTCACAACATATACTTTGCATGGCCATTTCTGCATTCCAACTTGTCCATTAAAATCAGCGACAAGCTTATAGTAAAGTAACTAGGAGTTTGTCGTATGCCACTACAAAGTTATCACGACTGCATATGTATAATGGTATACAATGCACAAGTGCGGCAACTAACCTCTTAGTGATACATACGGGAGTATGTTAAAAAGTAGTTTTTGTTGAATCATTTTCAAATGTTTCTGTCAAAATCACATTGGTTCTTAGGTTCTTCATTTTGTAGCTAAATTCCTTTAAATGTTGTAACATTCATTTAACTGTAATGTGGATTAGCAACAACTAGACAGAAACGGTATCACTGCTGTCATTCAAGCTATTGATTGATATTATCTTCAAAACAAAAATCTGGTTTGGTTAAGCATAAAATTGAAGTGACATTTTCTTCTTGTTCATCGGTGTCTGTATCAATTTGTATATCATTCTCACTCTGAAGAGTGTCAGGTTAACATCTAAAGGTGGACTTCCCTCCGGGCGACTGTTGCGACGATCGCTGACGGTCGCTATGATACTGCTACCGTTGTGGTTTTATGGAAGCACAGCCGCCGGCGATAGTCTCTCGGCCTTGCGATCGCCGCAAGCCGCCTGTTCTCAGAGCAAATATAGTCGCTGCGGCCAGCGACTATTCGTCAGTTTTGTTTGGTTTTTAATGTAGTTTTTCCTCAGCAGTTATTTGATACAAAACTCTATTGAAAGAATTATATTTGATATCATCCTTGATTAAATTTAACACGTAATTAAATTGATGTGGATTCAATCTAAAAAAATTGCGGGATTTTCTATCGTTGGGTTTCAAATGGGTGTCTATTAATTTTGTGAAAAAACCCTCCTCCCGTCTTGTGATGTACATCGGATGTACTCCATTTCGTTGTGCGAGACACATTTGAAGTATGTCATCATCTTCTGCCCCTTCGTACAGTATATAAGCCAGGCCACAAGTAGTCTGCGCGTTAAACTCATCCCAAAATTTTGTGAAAACTACTATACAGCCACAGAACGAACGAATAACTGAAGTAATATTACCGATACATGCGGGAAATTTAATCGTCGCAAATGCTGGGAGGAAAACGCACTCATAGCGATGATCGCTGAGCGATAGTCGCTCGGAGGGATGTCAACCTTAACTCACTCGTGATCAAATTTTGAACAGCTTTACGCATTTCCTCATCACCTAAAACATTTGATTCATTGACTATATTCGTTGTTTCTTCTGTCGAATTGTTACTTTCTTCAGTGTAACCTTCGTCATATTTTTCACTAATCATCGAAAATCACTTTATTGTTTTTCAAAATATTCCCCATGAAGATCTATACACTTTCGCATGCGTTTGAACCAATTGTCGAAGCACTTTTGCCACTCTGATTGAGGTATCTCCAAAACATGCATTCTGAATGCAGCAGCCGCTTCTTCAGGTGTGGAAAAACGTTGATCTCTCAGTTTGTTTTTTACGTACGGGAATAAAAAGAAGTCATTCGGTGCCAAGTCAGGGACTATACGGCGGATGACTCATCAAATCGATGTTTTGGGTGCTCAAAAATGCAGTTGTTTGAGCCGATGTGTGAGAGCTCGCATTGTCGTGGTGAAGAGTGATCCGTCTTCGGCGGTTGGTTTTCCTGATTTTTTGGAAGACAACTGGCAAACAAATGGTTGTGCACCACTCAGAATTTACTGTTCTGCGTTGTTCTAGTGGTACGGTTGCGACATGTCCAGTTTTTCCGAAAAAACAGACGACCATTTGCTTGGAAGTGCTTCGTGCGCGAACACCTTTTGTTGGATTTGGCTCATCTTGAAACACCCATACAGTCGACTGCTGTTTACTTTCGGGCTCATACGCGTAAATCCACGATTCATCACCTGTCACGATGTCATAGACGTGTTTCGAAGCACCGCGATCGTATTTTTTGAGCATTTCCTTCGACCAATCGACAGGAGCCTTTTTTTGAGCGATTGACAAATTGTGTGGGATCCAACGCGAACAAATTCTTTTGACTTTTGAATGTATGCTGGTCCCACTAATGCCTAAGGTTGTCGCAATCTCTTGATAGGTCACATAACGATCTTGCCATATCAGTTCGCGCACAGCATCAATGGTTTTCGGAACAACAACTGATTTTGGACGACCTCCACGAAATTCGTCTTGTAGTGAACTACGACCACGATTGAATTCACCATACCATCGATAAACACTGGTCATTGCCGAAATTTGAATTAAGTTCATCCAGGCACTGTTGCTGAGTTAACCACGTCGAAAGTTGCAAAAAATAATCGCACGAAATGTTCACGATTTAATTCCATTTTTGGGCCGAGATGAATCTTTTAAGTTACTGTAAACAACACAAATAGCGCTCGTATGTCAAAATGTTCTGAGTACATATAACCTCAAAAATGTCCAACTTTACGATAGAGCTGTCAGTTGCCAGATTGCAACACCAGGGGTGCCAAATCCCGAAATATAAAAGGCAACCCTCGTATTAATATGTCGTTTTTTTGAAATATAATTTTTTTCGTGTATCCTGCTAAAATGTCTGAACCTGAAAGAGGTAAAGGAGAAGAAAAGTTTGAAGAAAATGGTGTGATGTTCACTTTATCCCCGTATATACATATGCAGTCGAGAAAAATCGATGGTGGGAATAATAAGAAAAGAAGAAAAGGATGAAGGAACGACGAAGAAGAAGTTCTTACGCATGCAATGAAATAAAAGGTAAATGATTCCCGGGGAATGTGTGTAGGTACTTTGGTCGCATTAGCCGTGGAAGTCGACAGTTGAGCATCGATTTATAATGGTGACAATTGATTTACGGCGGCGGTCGCTATTGGTTGGTAATGTTACCGAGAGCGCGATACAAATAGAGTTCCGAAGACCGACCGACCGACGACCGGTGGAACGAGTTTTTCATTATACTTACATACATACGTACTTATTATAGACGGTTTTTGAAATCTAAATATTATTATTTATAAAACCGTTTATACTTAACGCACACGGATGTATTACTCGCTTCACACATTACATGGGCGGACGGCCAAATAATTGAGACACAACAATTAAATGGATTTTGGTGTGATGGTGTTTTGAGGTTAATGGAATTGAATTTCACGATGTGGATTTTTGCAAGACTTATTTCAATTTTGAAACGTTGGCTATCACACAAGTTTCACTTAATTCACTTCCTTATCACAGTGGAGGAGATGCGATGGATTCAGTGAAGCAAACTTTGGAATTGCCTAGAATTTCTCTACTCTATATTTTAATTTGAACCTAAAGCAAACGAAATATGTGACACTATTTTAAGCCAAATTATAGACCGATTTGATTTTAAGAGTGTATTTACTCTACAGGTCGTTCGGCTGTACTTTTCGAGGTATCCCCGTGCAACATAAGCTATTCCGGAGAGCATGGGCGCCGGAAGTAATTAAATTAGGGGAGGGCAAGGCAAAAAATACTAAGTAAGCAAAACAAAATTATTATGTATATAATATGTGGCAAAATACCTATACTTATACAGTCAATCCAACTTACTTTGAAGTTTAATTTATATATTAAGTACTTAAAATATTATATAATTAAAAAAAAACTTAAGATAAACTGATCCTGATCGGTTATAACATAAATTGAACATAAGTCTAATCAGAAAATAGCAGTAGAATATTCCTTCGTTTTTGCGAAAATCGATCTATCACTTTTTTAATAAACACGTCTTTGTTCTTATTTACATGTTCTCTGTGTACGCTGAGAACACATAATCCAGATAGTCTTTCTTCACTCATGGTAGACCGTAACCAAGTTTTCACCCGTCTTAAGGTACTAAACGATTTTTCAATAATTGTGGCCGTTGTTGGAGATAAAGCCAAAAAAATAGCAATTGCCTTTTTTGTTACTAGGGAAAAAATGTTTTTCCAATAAATCGGGGAAATCTAACTGAATATTTTAATTTTTATTTTTCTCTATCCACATTTCATCCCATGTTTCACTCTCAGTCTCTAAATTTTCTAAATCGTATACTTTGGCTATGTTAGGAATTTTTCTATTAATTTCCTATACTCTTCTGTTACAGTTAACTCTGGATGAAACAGGCACAAAGAAAATGCAATTTCTGTTTCTTCCGAAAATCTTATCTCAATTGAGCGGATAATTGAATCTAGATATGGAATAAACAAAGAAACACGGTAATATTCCTCGCAAGACTTCGTTTCGTAATTAGCTCTATAAATTTGATTTGATCCCAGTCTAGGAATTCTTAGTGGTATGTCAAATTTATCACCAACTTTTTCAGATTTTTGGAAAATTTCCTTAAAGTATTTTTCAGCGGCAGATCTGTGATTTTTTAGTGCAGACAAAAGTGTTTTAATATGGTTTTTTGCCGAAAAAAGATTTATTATTTCTCATTGTAGTATGTTGCACACCGGTTCCAATTTAGCACTATAATGTGAAATGATGTGGAGACAGAGTATGAATTTACAAGTCGAAACTGCAGTTAATAATTGATTAGCTTTTGATCATGTCTCTGTGCTGAATTCTATTGAATAAGCCAAATGTCCCAAAGCCCCTCTTATTTGATTTTAAGAGTGTATTTACTCTACAGGTCGTTCAGCTGTATTCAGAAATTTTGGCTGCTGGCTGCCAAATTCACACCGGGACTTTTCGAAGTATCCCCGTGCGACATGAGCTATTCCGGAGAGTGAAAAAATTACTTAACATCAAATTATTTAAACTACGTAATTTCCTATTTAATTAAGGACAAATTTTATTAGTGCTGATACGACAAATCTTTGTTTACATTAGGTACAACAAATTTGTATAAGCGACAATGTTACACTCCCAATTTTTTTTTAAACAAAAACAATATAAATGTTTTTATTGCATAAATGTTGTAATAATCTAACCTATAATAGCATAGATTTTGTACATACACACAGTAAGCATTGAAGTGCTTCAATGTCATAGGATGTTGCAAATAAAACTTACGAAAACAATTATTGTAAACAGACACACACACACACATTTAAACAGTATGACCCACATTCTGTGCTACTTGCGCTCTTTTTTCAATATTATTATTATTATTAGGTATGATAATATAGGTAGAAGCGTATTGATATACAGGGTGTTTCTATATTCGACCAACTACAGAAAGCTTTTGGCTTAAAGTGCTTAGTTGCAGTGGCGGTTGGTCCATAAGGGCACGTGGGCACGTGCCCTACCTAAAAAATGAAGTAGAAAAAATAATTGTAAGGATAATAACAGTAAATTCAAATAAAACCCGAAAATAATACAAATAATTGAATTTAATCCGTTAAATACAATAGCTTTTTCTATCCTCGACTAATCTCTAACAATACAATCATCTGACTAACTAAAAGTTCACTTCCCTTTCGGCATCCAAATTAAAACTTGTACATTCAGCCTTTTTTAAACTATTGGTCGTTGACATGTTTAGAGAGTTAACATAAACAAAAACCAAACAGAAAGCAATCTTGGGTTATATGATATAATGATTGAATACAATAACACACCAAGTAGAATATGAAGTGTGTTAATATAAACAAGTTGCAGACCATTGAATAGTACAATGCCCTTATATATCAAAATATTACTACATAATATTAGATTATCCATGAGTACTCTACTAGAGGAAGGGACCAACTGCATTTGCCTCGCCCGGGGCATGAATTCCTCAAGAGATCGCCAGCATATGCTGGTTGCCATTATTCCAATCTTCTACCCGTAGACATAAAGAGCTGCCAATCAGACACTGTATTTAAAAAAAAGTTAAAATTCTTTTTGACGATCAACGCATTCTATAATTTGCAAGAGTTTGCTGCTGTGGCTCAATAATTTAATTCTTGTGTTTTCCTTTGTGTGATTTTGGCTGTCTTATCTGTGTTACCTGTTGTCTAGAGTTTTTATATATATTGTGTGCTTTATATGTAGAATATATTGACGCGTTTATGTACAAAAGAATGTGAAATTATTGTTGTGCTCATTATTTTAATTCAGTTTAGTATGTATCTTTCTTTGTCGTGTTATTTTAGTTTTACTTGACGTGCCAATGTAATTGTTAATGTACCAATTTATGGTTATAAAAGATATTATTATTATTATATTATTATTATAGTTCGCACCAGACCAGTGTGATTTCGTTAGAATTCCCTATAAAATTTTGCATTTGGAAATTTTAATCGAAGACGGCCCTGTCTATGCTATAATCACTCTTGTCTATTCACGGTAATGAAACATAACGTAGGTCTTAGTACATATTATGATGCTCTTGGACACAACATTTTGTGCCTCTATTGTTTACTTTGCTATCAAACAGAGACAGCAATGCATCGCTACGCTATACGCTAGTACGAGAGTTGCCTTTTATATTTCGAGATTTGGCAACCCTGGTGTTGCAATCTGGCAACTGACAGCTCTATCGTAAAGTTGGACATTTTTGAGGTTATACGTACTCAGAACGTTTTGACATACGAGCGCGTTGTTCACTCCAAGACGAATTTCGTGAAGGTCGTCCAAAATCAGTTGTTGTTCCGAAAACCATTGATGCTGTGCGCGAACTGATATTGCAAGATCGTCATGTGACCTATCAAGAGATTGAGACAACCTTAGGAATTAGTGGGACCAGCATACATTCAATATTGCATAAACATTTGACTGTCAAAAAATTTGTTCGCACTGGATCCCACACAAGTTGTCAATCGCTCAAAAAAAGGCTCTTGTCGATTGGTCGAAAGAAATGCTCAAAAAATAGGATCACGGTGCTTCGAAACACGTCTATGACATCGTGACATGTGATGAATCGTGGATTTACGCGTATGAGCCTGAATGTAAACAGCAGTCGACTGTATGGGTGTTTCAAGATGAGCCAAATCCAACAAAAGTTGTTCGCGCACGAAGCACTTCCAAGCAAAGCACTAGAACAACGCAGAACAGTCAATTCTGAGTGGTACACAACCATTTGTTTGCAAGTTGTCTTCCAAGAAATCAGGAAAACCAACCGCCGAAGACGGTTCACTCTTCACCACGACAATGAGAGCTCTCAAACATCGGCTCAAACAACTGCATTTTTGAGCACCCAAAACATCGATTTGTTGAGTCATCCGCCGTCTAGTCCTGACTAGGCACCGAATGACTTCTTTTTATTCCCGTACGTAAAAAACAAACTAAGAGGTCAACGTTTTTCGACACTTGAAGAAGCAGTTGCTGCATTCAGGATGCATGTTTTGGAGATACCTCAATCAGAGTGTCAAATTATTATTATTATTTTCGATGAAATATTTGTTTTTGTTCTCTAATCCCGAAATTTAAAAGGCAACCCTCGTATACCAGTAGAAATTAAACGCATTTGTGACGTCATAAATGGGGTGCCGCCCTACCCATCAGTCTATACGAATTTGAAACTGAAAAATTTGGTGAATATCTATTAAAAAAAAACTTGTGAAGTCCATTTCAAATTTTAATGATCAAGTCATCAACCACTTTGCTGTTCAGAAATCTGGATTTCACTTACAAACAGTTTTAATGGTCATGGTGAGTTTAGCAAAATGTCTAGCTACTCTAACTACTTGAAAAAAACCTATAATTTTTTTGGGTGTTATTGCCTATTGCCCTCTTGTTGTGCCCCATCTCTTTCAGACCTCACGAGCCGCCACTGCTTAGTTGCTTATATTTAAAATCGAAAATTTGCCATAATTCAAAAACTCCTTTAAATATATTTTTTCAAATTTAGTCACCGATATGTTCTTTAAAAAGTCATATTTTGATATAAACAATATTTTTTAAAATTAACCAGTGGCATGCTATAGGGGTTAGTGACACTTTTAATCCCCCTCTTTTTTACGCCACTGGGATAAATAGATCTTTTTAATTTTTTTCTAATTCCCTGTTCATTTTTGCTTAAAAAAGTAATAACTTTTTATGGGTCTAAAGTGAACATTTTTGCAGGAATTTGCCTCTAATCAAAAGTCTGCAAGTAAGGTTCCTACTTTCAACTGTGTGTACCGTTACAGACATTTGTTTGGAGGTAAATTCCTACAATACTGTTCACTTTAGACCTATAAAAAGTTAGTAATTTTTTAAGCAAAAATGAACAGGAAATTTAAAAAAATTCAAAACATATATTTATTCCAGTGGCGTAAAAAATAGGGGGATAAACATTGATTCTAAAATAAATTTGAACCTTTGAGATCCTGTAACTAGACAACTACGGAAGGATATTAATCAGTAATAGTTATGACGATCCTTTAGGTAATTGTCAAATGATTATTATTAACTGAATTCAATTTTGGAATGTAATCTAAAATAGAGGCACGTCAAAAATAGATATTCAACACAGAGCATGGAAATCGAAACAAACAAAATACCAAAAAAAAAAGAACGAAATACCCGGTCTAAAGCAAATATGTCTGGTATATACCTAAACGAAAATAAATATATAGCCCTATTAATAGAGCCAATGTAAAAATATCACCCGCAAGTGATGGCTTAGAGACAGACTGGTATAAGAATCAATAGCGTTTTGTTGAGTAAATTGGTAATAATAAGCATGTCTGATTTAAACAATTCTACACTTACATACTTGGTGATATTTATTGCAAATTTTCTTTTGTGTTTATTTGTATTAATATATTTAGTGCTTGCATATCTCTTGCACTCTCAAAGAGTGGAGGTCGTGTCTGTTAAAATACTGCTAATCGAAGAACAGCGCCGTATGTCGCACATCAAATGCACCACGTTTTAACGAAATCAGTAAAAATGTAACTGTGCCACGTAAGTTGGCGGCATATGGGAAACTTCTTTATTATTAATTTCACGAAAAAAAGTTATTCTTCATGAAAAGTTCTGCATGATCCAAAACCTAAAATGCAACCATCAGATGTGAAATTTTTTCAGTCGTATACGAGGTTTGTAAAAAAAATGTGATTTTTGCTCTATAGAGTAAAGTACCTTTCTTTTTGACAATATCGAAAATTGTTATAAAGAAAAGATGTTTAGAATTAAAAATAGCTTTCAAATATTCAACATTGTTTATTTACATTAAAAACTATTTTTTTCTAAATTTGCTCTGCTATTACGTTCGAAATTTAAGTTTGCACATTAATGCATTGCATTTATTAATTATAAATTGGATTAAACAATTCTAAATAAACTTTTAAAAACAACTATCTCTTACTTTTTATCGAAAATGCAATGCATTAATGTGCAAACTTAAATTTCCAACGTAATCGCAGAGCAAATGTAGAAAAAAATATTTTTTTAATGTAAATAAATAATGTTGAATATTGAAAAGCTATTTTTAATTCTAAACATCTTTTCTTTATAGCAATTTTCGATATTGTCAAAATGAAAGAAGCAAAAATCACGTTTTTTGACAAACCTCGTATACGACTGAACAAATTTAACATCTGATGGTTGCATTATAGGTTTTGGACCATGTAGAACTTTTTATGAAGAATAACTTTTTTTCGTAAAATTAATAATAAAGAAGTTTCCCATATGCCGCCAACTTACGTGGACAGTATAGGGATCTTTCTTTGTAATTGTAAATGTATTAATCTGTATTAATTAGTTCTCTGTTTCATTTTATAAAAATTCTGAAAATGATATACGAGTAGGACGTTCAAATCTGGGTTTTGAAACTTGAGCTTCTGCCCAATATCCGACCAGTGTTCATAATTTTCAACATCATCACCAAGGTCACTTTAGAAATTACTACTGATTGATACTGTAGCAAAAGATATTATAACAATTTTAACATCCAAAAAATTTTATTGAAAACTTGATGATTTGGAATAGCTCAAATTGGCCAATGAATTAATAATATATTATTCATTATTTTTAACCAAAATTTATGTGATTTTGTACCTTAACTGCGTTTGGTAAGCTCAAAATATATTAAGCAGCATTACTACATTAAGATTGTTGCTCAAACCCGTCGCAGAATTAAATAAACACGGGAAGATTCGTTATGTCATTGGGCATTATCTATGTCAAGATCAAGATGTCTCCAGAGAATTATAATGTTCCCAAAACCCTAACCTTAACCCTTAAACCATGCGACTTCTCTCTATTTTTCAAACTCAAATACAGTCGACACTGTTTATAGTAAAATAGTGCAATTTTTTCAAGACCTAGAATATTTTAATGCAATTTAATGTAATGCAATTATTAGTCTTTTCGGGTTTCCCAAAAAAATGATGTTGCTGCAAAATGCTCTTGTAATTCACTATAGATATTTTTAGGATCATATTTCTTAAAAATTGGCACGACTTTGGCTAGTTTCTATATTTGGGAAATACATGATCAAGGAAGGAACAATTTACGACGTACGCCCAAGTGGATCGATTATTTTGCCGGTGAGTGTCTCGTATTTAAAAAAAATACGCATGCAGCACAGTACACGTGGTAGAAGTGAATACTTCTTTCACGAGAGAGGAAGGGAATACGAATGACGGTACAAAAGGGACAACCGAAGGATAGGCAACGTTAAGCCGCTATATACATAATAGTGTATGGTATAGTGTGTCATGCGGCCAAGGAAGTATTCACTTCAAAAATGTATTTTTCGTCGACGTATTTTTTGCTCTTCACTCAGTGATTACAATGTTTAAAACTTTGTATACATTCCTTAGGCAGGCCACACATCAAGGAAACATGAAATGTGAAACGAGAAACATGAAACACGTTTCATAAAATAAGTACACATTGCCGTAAATGAGAATACGCACATCAGCGAAATGTGTTTCATGTGACGTCATAGTGAAGCAAATCCTGTAGAAACATGGTTTCATGAAATAGGTTCTGTTCTATATTTTTGTTTCTTGTTTCTTGTTGATATTGCGTTGGATGCAATATTTGATCAGTTTCAAAATTATTTGATTCTGGTGTGTGCATCGATGAAGCAGAAACTTTCTGTTTCGTCTTTCATATTTCATGTTTCAGATTTCTTATTTCATATTTCACGTTTCCAGTTTCCTTGATGTGTGGCCTGCCTTAAAGTAAAATGGCGTATTTAAAGTACGTACATTGTTTCCTTAACAATTCGACCTCGCGCAGTCTAAACATAGTACATTATCATACGAGTGAGTACAACACGACTGACGAGATCCCGCGCTTACAGAACGAAGCCAAGACCATAGCACAACTTACACTACACACACATTTTATAACAACTCCAGGTCGAAGAGTAGATATTGAAATACCTACTTTAACCAAAACAAAAACAACCAACTGTTTTTGCACCGAGTATTATAGGTAGATATAAAATATTTACGTGTTTAATAATAATTGAAATTCAATCAATTTGCATTAGACAACCTCGAAATACAGGAAGCGATTTATGTTGTTCATAAGATATTATTAGAATCTGTTCAAAATGTACAGGATGCCAATAGGAACTGTACCCACTGATTCAAGCGTGCTCCAAAATTTACGCAAGATTTGAAATGTGGCTGAATTTCGTAGATGCAGCGTTGAATCTTCTCCTTTAATGGGCCTGTTGACATAGACTTGTCATTTTAAATAACCCCATAAAAAGAAATCTAATGGTTAAATCACACGATCGAGGGGGCCAATTCTGATCACCGAAACGAGAGAGTACATGACCTGAAAATGTATCATGCAGTAATTGAAGTGTATGGCATTTGGCACCGTCTTGAAACCACATATTGGCCACATCAATTTCATCCAATTTCGGCAAAAAGAACAGTAACACTCACTGCTTGACACCCTTTTTTTTAAAGTATGGTCCAATTATGCCTCCAGCCCAAAATCCACCACCAAACAGTGACACGTTTGAACCCCAAAAGCGGCAGTTTTAGCAATTAACAAACCGATCAGGTGAAAATGTGCTTCGTCGCTTAGGATGATTTTGAGCAGTTAGAGTAGCTAGATAATAACATTTTGCCAAACTCACCATGACCATTAAAACTGTTTGTAAGTGAAGTCCATCCTCCTAGATTTCTGAACAGCAAAGTTGATGACTTAATCATTAAAATATGAAATAGACTTTACAATGGAAAAACAACGCCATTGCTGAAAGATAAGTGTATATGTTACGGGTAAAGTTAGATAAGCGAGTAAACCTAGGTTTACCCGGATAAACTCAAGACTCTTGGGTAAAGTCCAAAATATATTTGGAATTGTACCCGTTTCGGGCTTTACCCGGGTAAACCGCGTTTTATCCGCTTTCGCTTGGTTAAAGTTGGATATACCATAAATGACAAGGCCATTAATGTTTTAAAAACATATTTAATTCAACCCAAATTACCTGACGACTTTCTCAAGCTCTTCTTCGGTGCGTAAATTCTCAATAGTTTCTTTTAAAAAAGCTGATGTGGATGGGCTGACTTTAATATCATGCGCAAACATGTCGGCATAAGGAGCTCGTTTTATTACATCGTGGTATGCCCTGTTTTTCATTATATTGGACAACTCGCAGACCTTGTGACCATCGCCTACAGTTTTCATCGTCCATCCACGTCATGAGCATATTTTGTATATCTTGATATGCTCATACCACGCTGCCTTGTGACTGACTATGACGTGGTTTGCCATGTACTATTTTAAGGCCATTCCACATGGAACATAACTCTTCAATGACACAGTTCGCGAACTTCCGCCCGTTTTCCGATTGTAGTATAGATGGCGGGCCAAAAATACATAATATGTCTATCAGGATCTTAGCAAACTTCCTCAGCTCATTTCCATTTTAATGCACGTATCTGAACAAATTTCGTTAAGTGGTTCTGATATACCAAGATAAATTTGTATTCTCCATCTGGATAGGATTGCCTGTCTATAAGATCCACTTGACATCGGCTGTTCATCTCCGAAAACACCAATGGCTTAACCACAAGTCCATTTTTGACAGATTTCAGTTTTTTTTGACACCCTTCACACAAGCGCAGCTATAGCTTAATAACATCTTGAGTTATATTCTTGTACTTTTCTTTACATTCACTTTCCATACGATGTTTGCCACCATGTCCAATGGTCAAATGTGCATCATGCAAAATATCAAACATTTCGTCGTTTGTAACGCAATATTTTATGCTGGAGTCACCTGATGATACACGAGCAATAAGCTTTTCGATGCCTCGAACAGCACATAATATGTCAAACCTAAAATAAAAAATGTTTGCACTTTTAGAAGACATCAACTCATCGAAAACTTCACAGAAACGCTGTTTTAAACGAGCGCGTCCACTCTCTTCGATTGCCATTTTCAAACTGCATGCAATAATAAATTCCTACACCCATCTTTAGCTAAGGGAAAACGGATAGAACGCGGTTTACCCGGGTAAAGCCCGAAACGTGTACAATTCCAAATATATTTTGGACTTTACCCAAAACTCTTGGGTATTTCGCAGTTTACCCGGGTAAACCTAGGTTTACTCGCTTATCTAACTTTACTCGTAACATATATATCCATTTGGAATATCAAAAATTAGTTAATAAAACAAAATATAAGCAGTTAGAAATATTTGTAATAGTAAAAATCATCGATTGTTGATTTTTTTTTTTAAAATCTGTGATTTTCATCAACCCTGCTGTTGATGACGGCATAAAAATAAACTGATGCACTTGAGGAATATTGTTTATTTTATTAATTATGACCGCAGGGCACGCGGTTATTAAGAGAGGCAGTACTCTTAAATAATATGACAAACTATTCTTAATATTATGGTTGTTTTGTACTTTCTGGATAGGTATATAGAATAATATTGACACTCTGTCCTGAACTAAGTACTGTAGATATATAATAATGAATTGAAAAATGACTAAAAGTAAGTTTAAACCGTTATTAAATTAACGTTTATGACTTTCAATGCCGGTAAAGGTAAATATGCAGGAAGTTCAAAACTTATCACTTATTTAATTATTTTTCATATTATATTCTTTAATATTTTGACATTAAATTTCACAATCTCTATGGTGTCCAAAACGGCAGCATATGGTGTTAAATTATTTATGTTTGTAAAAATTGATCTCAAATTTCACCGAATGCCCCTGATAATCACCTTACCACAGACCCTTTATTCAATAATTTCATTAGACTATTTCGATCGTTAACTCGTTTTACACACAAACTTTTTTGCTGCAACCGCTTAACTTAAATATTAAAAAGTTGCAACTTTTTTTTGTTAAAAATATTTTGACCCTTTTTAAATCCTTTATGGACAGGCTATGCTGAGAGTTCTTTATTTTTTTTTTTTTTTATTCAAAGATTTTGACCCCTTTTCATATAAACTACGATCGCCCTGTATATATTAAATGTAGGTACATGACATTTTTATTTAGGCCAAGATCTATTGGTGAAACGAAAATTGCTACATTTTTCTATTTAGTTCAGATAATAATAATAAATAAATCAGTTTATTTGTAATTAGGGATATGGGTTAAACAATATTATTTTCAAAAATTATTTGAGCTCATAAGACTGGATAGATATACAAGTATAAGTAGTAAACAAAAACATATCCAAAACTCTATTTACTGACTTCAGAATAGTGGGAAGAAGAAATTTTCTTAAAACTAATTGATTTAACTTAACTATGCCCCCTAAGAGGCTATTTTAAAAATTGCAACTCTTTGAATAGCAGCAGTTAGAAGATCTAAGTATTTATGTCGTCAGTCTGATCGACATTTTCATTAGTTAAGTCAGGTATAATTAGGTACTACTTAAATATTCAAAAGTCTGTCATTATTGAAACTTAACATGTTTTTTTTATATTTTGAACCTTTTTAACCCCTTCAAGGACTGCCTATGCATACTAATATCCTACTGGATATCTTTCAAGCCCAATTTTATACTCTAAATTAATGTCATATTTATTGAGAGTTCTTTAATTTAATTTTTTTATTTAACTTAACTATGCCCCCTAAGAGGCTATTTAAAAAATTCTTTTTTTTCTCTCTTGGTTTTTTGTTAATTGGTTTACTTGGCTTTGTTGTTGTTAATTATTTTGTATCGTCTTCTTTTTTGGACTCTTTGTAGTCTGTTTGAATGATTAGTAAATAAATAAATAAAAATCTAAGAATTTATGTCGTTGGTCTGATCGAGATTTTCATCAGTTATAATTCGAATTCCATTCGAATAAATGTTCGACTAAGTCGAACCACAAATTTGAAATATTTTGTTTATTAGAGAAAAAGAATGTTCATACAATATGTTGAAACTCTAATAAAACATGTTTCAAAGAAAAACGTTGACATTATGGTCCTAAAATAAACAGGAAGTTTATTTTCATTCCGGTTTCTACGGATCTTTAAATATCCAATTTTTGTGGTATCTAATATACCAAAGAAATACATTTTTCAAACTATATTTATAACAAGGGGTTGAAGCGGCGCTTTTAAAAATAGGATCCATTTATTACAATCAGTAGTTACACACTGAAAAAATCTCTGTAAACTCTAGAAGTAGAATCAATTCTGGATACAGAATGTTCTTGAGTAATTGACGAAATATAATTAATCACAGTAATTACTTAACATTCAACGTAATTGTAATTTGTAATTAATTACAAACAATCATTGACAAAATAAAACTACAATGAAACATTGCAAATTTGTGTTTTTAATTTTAAATTTGCTTTTTTTACACAAAAGGGCACCAGGCTCATTCTAGAAAAGTTCTAGTCTTGTTCCCCAAAAAAAGATAAACAAAAACATGTCTGTATTTCTTGTAAAAAATTATAGCAACATCGGCGTCCGAGAAATTTTCCTGTATACCTAAGTAGAAGACAAAATACAAAAAAATTATTGAAATGCAAGAAAAAAAATAATTTAAGTTATCAGAGGTTAAAAGAAACTTAAGTTAACAAAATTATGAACATTTTGATCACACATCGTAAATATTTTTGAGTATTTTTTGTTTTTCTCAGAATATGACGTCCACGAAAGCTGTAAAAAGATCGCAAAGCTTCACTATCAATGACAACTGTATAATATAATAGCCAGCAGCATATAGATGAGTTCTATATTATGCCTAAAAGTTTCCTTGACATTATTTCAATGACTTTTTGAGCAAAAGTTTCGGGGAGTCCTAGGATGAACCCGACACAACCGCCAAATTTTCATATAGCAGTAGGGGTCGAGTGATACATCATTCTAAAGCATTTTTATCGATAGGTTACTTTTGATATTTGTCCCCATAATTCTAGAAAAAATTGTGTTTAAAATTTCGCCAGTTAGGTAGTTGGAACCTATATTATTATAATTAAAATACAATATTTCTAACCAGGTTTCTGTGGCGTCATTGGTAAGGCGTTCGCTTCGCATGTGGAAGGTTATGGCATAAAATAAATATAATGCGTGCGCATATTATTGCGCACTCAAAATCGCCATGTTTTCTTATACATTCATTGTCGTCGGGATATTTTATTTGTGCTTTGCCATTTCAAGTGATTTGTTTTCCAGTGCCGTAGTATTCTGTGTGTTATACAGTTATATTGTGTGTTTTTGTTTTATAAACTTTTGAGAGTGATATTGTTTATTTTGAAATGCAAAAGAGAGAGGCGGAATGATTTGTGCTGTGAAGAATTGCATGAATAAATATTATAACTGCAATTTATCATTATTTAGTTTCCCGATGGATAGTAAAAGGTATAAGATCTTTATGTAGTATTTGAATTAGATGCATATAAAATTAGAATCAAATAATATTACATAGGTACATTAAATCAAATTATCAATTGTTATTTTGAAAAACAAATATTTATAAACAAACTGTTTAAAAGATTGAGCTTACTTGCCTAAAAAAATCACGCAAATTTTTTAAAAAACATTAATAACTTCGCTTAATTTCGCATTTGCCCATAAAAGTCCAATACATCTTAAGCATTCTGAAAAGAGAGCTTAAAAATCTTACTAGATGAGTGCAAAAATTCTATTAAATTCTGACAGTGTTTATTAAATTTGAATTACATATTTTAACTATTATAGATATTAGCAGGTAGTACATTCTCATCTCAGGTTTTATTGCCCATTTATTGGGGGTGATTTTAGCATGTTTTGTAGGTATATAATGCCCAACATGTGTGCTTGCGTTGTTTTTCTGAAGGCCATAAACAGGTAAAATATAATACATTCCCAATTATACTTAAGGAATTGAAAATCCGTAGACCTATTGTATAAATTAGAACAATGTTATTTTACTCTATCTAAAATTAATAAATTTATATTTGCCCGTAATCAATTACACTTTTTTTTTCTTTAGAGCTGAACAATACATTTCCAAATTAGAAAATATATTTCAAAATAATTTTGAAAATTGTTTAATTAAGTTAAATATTATTAATTTAAACCAAAATGTAACGTTTGAACATCCATCTTCTAATTTCCCAAAAAAATATGTTACCAAATTATATTTTAGGTTAAGGTTATTTTATACATTAAAATTGATCAATAGAAATTTTAAAAATAAAAAGATTATATGGAAACATGAATAAAAGTATTTGTTTGTTTTTATAATTAATAATTAATTAATATAAAATAATTCTATTACTCCCCTGTTCTTTACCTATCCGGTAAATACGGATCTGTCGTGTATATTAAAAAATGGCTACCACCTGCCTCGCACAGGACAATAGAAAGTGGTGGGAGTTCATATTCTCTTTATTTCTATGGTTATGGGTTGTATGTATATTTGTTAGTGGCTCTTACGTTAACAATGCATTACCGGAACCCATAAAATCAGTATTGATTGAAAAGCGAAGAGAACCAAAGATAAACGGTTGGATTGGTTTCATGCTTAGAAACAGAATCATCACCTCTCCAGGGCTGCCCGCAGTTTTTTATTCCTTTTTGTCCTCATTCCTGGTAGACGACCTGCTAGCCGAACTAGAACCAACTCAAGTTCTGAAGAACAACTTCTAAAAAGCGATATAGAACCAATTTATTTTTGTTATATAACCGTATTTTGTTACTGATTTGTAACATTAAGGTGTTTTGATACTTTCGACTGAGTGTAGTAATTTCGGTGTCACACAGCATATATTTTTCTCGACTGCGATGGTCTGTGGCTGAAAGACAAAATAAACGAAAAAATAAATAACATAAAAGGCTATTAAAAAAAAAAACAAAATAAACAATACAACAAAAAATAACCGAGAATCTGCCAAAACGAATGAGTATAGTAGAGTGGTGTGTGTGGTCAATGCACCCGAAAAATCGGGCATTCTTTCAGAATGGTTCAGTGGTATAATTTTGTTTCTTAATCTTGCATTTTACCAATATACATATACTTATATACGTATTATATGTTCGTCTGGCGTTTGAGCAACACAAAAGCGACGGCATTTAATCGAACCCATTTTTTTCCCCGACAAATATATGCTCAATTATACACAGAGTGTCGCTCACACAGCTTTATTATTAAAAATGAAGACCGAATTCCACAAATCCCTATTCAACAAAATTGTTAACAACCCAACCCAACCCAACCCAATAGAAGGGCAGTTATATTATTTTTCGCCTGCCTGCACTTAAACAGAGTTTTACCGCCCGCATATGCGGGCGGTAAATGACCAGTTAGCGCCCGCTCTTTTTATTTTTTTTTCATAGATGGCGCTACTGTTAGATTTCCAATAATAACGTTAACGTAGTTTTCACTCACTTAACTTAATGTGCATTCCATCTAGAGGATAAGTTGACAATTAATTGAGAAAGTTTACTTGGGTAGTCGTCTGCCATTTCGCTAAACTCATTTAATGATTTAAAATTGGCCATTATTAATTAGTAATCACTTTTTTTAATTATTATTGTAGTACCGAAATATACCTAAAATCAAATTTCTATAACATACACGCTCAGATAATAATTTGACAGTTTCTTTCTACATTTAAAATACGCAACACTGACATGTGAGCCTGTCACATAAGTTTATCTGATCTGAGTTTGTCAAAGGATAACGCCTATTATCATGTACGTCAAAAAATACTCCCGTTAATTACTGTCAAAAACTGTCAGTTCATAACAGTAATAATTAATTATTAAAATAAAGTTCTTTTGGTTTAATATTGTAGTATGAAGAGGCAGGCGAAAAACAGGTGTAAGCACCACTAGCGGTAAAGCCGCTGGAGCTTTACCGCCCTGGATACTTAATATACTATTATGTTTGCTAGAGCGGGAAGTCTAGCCACAAAAAAAAGGTCCGTGTGTTTCTAGACGGAAATGAATTCCAACTTTAGCTCTGCGAGCCTCCAGAGTTAGATTTAAATGGTCTAGTACAGATCTATAATCAAAAACAGCATTTATCCCAGGAGGATGTCCGAGCTTATACGAAATATAACGTATAGTACGACACAGTTAAGAATGATACACTTTTATACCGATAGCCCAGTTCAAAGCGTATATTCTTAACTGTGTCGTACTATAAAACCCTGTTTTGTACTTTTTCTAAATTGGGAATAAGCGATAAGAAGGGATCCACAATGTTTATTTACCTCAAAAAACTGCAGTTATAAACAAAAATTTTATATATTTAAAATCGAATAAGGGGTTGGATATATCGTTTCACCAAAACCCTTCGTCTCCACCCAAATAAATACTTAAGACTACTAAAATATTCAAATGAAAGTAAAGTAATTCCTATTCTACAAAATTATTAACAGCGCAATAGGAGAGGCAGTTATATTATTTATTTTTGCTAGAGCCAGAAGTCTAGCCATAAAAGAAGGTGTGTTTCTAGACCGAAAATGAATTCCAGCGTTAGCTCTGCAAACCTCCAGAGTTAGATTTAAATCGTCTAGTACAGATCTATAATCAAAAACAGCATTTATCCCAGGAGGATGTCCGAGTTTATACGAAATATAACGTAAAACCCTGTTTTGTACTTTTTCTAAACTGGGAATAAGCGATAAGAAGGGATCCACAATGCTTATTTACCTCAAAAAGGTATAAACAAAAATTTCACAAAACTGCAATCGGAAATTTTAACCAAATTAAAACTGGTCTGGTATGATTCGTTTTTGGAACGATTTTGGAAACTAATATATACAGGGTGTTAGTAAATAAGTGCGACAAACTTCAGGGAGTAATTCTGCATGAAAAAATAATGACAGTTTGCTATATAAACATATGTCCGCAAATGCTTCGTTTTCTGAGATATGGGGTGTTAAAGTTTTTCTTAAAAACTGAAGATTTATTGAGTGCTCTGAAACCGGTGGAGATATGCAAATGAAATTTAGTGAGTTTTAAGAGGTAGTTATTGCGCATTTTTTGGCAAGCAATTAAGAATTTTATGTTCATCAGTGGCGCGCATACGGGTAATTGTCTCAATATTTTTAAAGAAAAAATGGTACGCCACTAGAATTTTTCAATTAAAAAATAATTTTGCAATTCCTCGTTCAATTTGTAATAAAAAATCTCTCTTGCTGTTTTATCGTAGGGGGTATCGTCTTTGTGCAAAAAAATAAAACATCTTACCCCGTATTTTTCATTTCTTTAATACATTATCAAGAACTATCTAATACAATAAACATTAAACCAAAACAATAAGAGAAAATAACACTAATAATAAAGAAACGCTAATTTGACATTTCGTTGAAATATTCGTATTTAACAGAATGTTGACAGTAGCCTACTAGCGTCGCCGCGAGATATTTTATTTTTTTGCACAAATGCCCCCTACGATAAAAAAGCAAGAGAGATTTTTTTATCACAAATTGAACGAGGAATTCCAAAATGATTTTTAATTTGAAAAATTCCAGTGGCTTACCATTTCTTTCTTTAAAAATATTGAGATCATGACCCGTATGCGTGCCACTGATGAACATAAAATTTTTTAATTGCATGTCAAAAATGCGCAATAACTACCTCTTATAACCCACTGAATTTCATTTGCATATCTCCATCGGTTTCAGAGCAATCATTAAATCTTCAGTTTTTAAGAAAAACTTTAACTGTATCTCAGCAGAAAACGAAGCATTTGCGGACATATGTTTATATAGCAAACTGTCATTATTTTTTCATGCAAAATTACCTCCTGAAGTTTGTCGCACTTATTTACTAACACCCTGTATAATCAATAAATATTAATAATTAAAATTATCTCGCTGTTTAAATGTGCAAAATTACTATCTAGCTTTTCATGATTATTTTCCTTGTCCCTCCTCTTAGCGACAGCCCTGCTAAGAGCAAAATAGGACAGCAAGTCCTAGACCCAGAACAATAATAACCTTGCCTTGTCTTGCTCATCACCAATATTTTAAATGACAAAAAACAAAAAAGTGCAATTTTTGATTTTGTTTTATTTTTTGCTGAATCTGTCTAAAATCTAACATTCCTCCATCTAAAAACTACAGTCAACTTTATTTTACCTTATAGGACACCACATTTAGTTTCATTACCTAATTGATAATTATTCTGAGTCCCTCACAGCATATTTTCTAGGCCATGCTGTATTATTTATAAAGCATAAAGGATATTCTATCGAAATTCATTTAACTGTACATTTTTCATTTTGTGCAAATTAATACAAACACCGGTTTTGATATAGTTATGGGTACTTAGTCTAAATACAACTTGTCGACGTGCGCGTAATTTGCGACAGAGAGTGAAAAACAAACGACTAACAGTTGTATGTTATTAATTTAAATGTCAAATCAGCCTTGGTGTCTGTATGTATGTGTGTTTTTAAGGATTTGCTGAATGACTGAGGCAATAACTTCCTACAAAATACTAATTTACTTTTAAATACTTTTGGTATTTTGATATTTACGGGGACAACATTCTCATATTGATGTAAATTGTATGAGGTAAAAGCTATAACAACAACAACTGCACTAGTTTAAATATTGATGAAGTAAATTCTCCGATATATTATATACAGGGTGTCAGAGCAGAGCAGAACATTAAAAAATAACACGACAAGTTCGATCAATTAATATCTGGGTGGAATTCATTGGCAATTTTTGCTTGCATTGCAATTTATTCGATAATTTTTTACTAAATATAGTAACCAATCAAATTACTTAATTTTAAGTCATGTGTCAAATTTCATCCCATCACCTCTGGTTTACAACGATAATACCCTACATGTGGTGTTTTCAGTTTGGTGTTTTTTTTTTATTAAAAATTAATTAAACGTCAAACTGACAACTAGTTTAAAAATGTCGCGAAGATTTGGTATTGCATCTAACGATAATATACCAAAAAATACAATTAAATCAAAAAAATATGTATGGAAAATATTTCTCGAGTTTTATGCGACCAGAGAATACGAACTGAATGCTGAAACGAGTTTGCATAATTTGGCTAATATATTGAAAGATTATGCGGTAAATATGAGAAAAGCTGACGCAACTGAATATAAAGAAGCAACTGTAAAAACAATTTGGAATACTACGAGTTGGCTACTCCAGGAAAAATACTTCAATGACTTCAAAATTGTATTCGAACCGTTTACCAGTGTGATATTCAAAAATGCGCGAGATGGAAGAAATGCAAAACGTAAAAGATTACAGCAGGATCCCAACAAACGAAAATGCAGTTCATCAAATTTGAGTTCAAGTGATTTGCCTAGAATCATTGGATTATGGGATGACCATAAGGTTTACAAATTTTTTTTTGCCATATTGTAGCTGTTGAGTTAGCTTGGCGAGGTGGTGAACCAGCTGATTGCCTTATAGATTATTTCACGATTGAGAAAAATAAAGATGGAACGCCAACCAACAGAATTGAATACAATCCAATATTCAGTAAAACATGCCAAGGAGGATCGAAAAGTTGTACAAATAGTAAGTGGCTTGTTCCAAATATTGCAAACGAAAGTACATGCCCTGTTCGGTTATTCCATAAATTATTGTCCAAAAGGGGGACAAATATTACTTCCAGTCGCCTATTCTTGAGACCAAATCGTTTCTGGAAATCCGAAAGTGGCACATGGTTTGACAATATACCGGTAAGGCAAGAACACAATTAATATGTGGACCAAATCATCCGCGCAATCATTGGAACAGATCAACTGCAGTTAGCCATTTGGCAAATAAAGGAATTCCTGAACAGCAATTAATAAAAATAACAGGACATAGCAGCTCTAATTCAATTAAACCGTACTTGAATATTAACCAAGAACGAATATTAACCATGCGAGGAATTTCTTCAACAGTGGAAATTAACAATCCGTCAACTTCAGCAAACTCTTCTTCCAATTTAACATTTACCAATTGTACTTTTTACAACTGTAGTTTTAAATAAAAATGAATAATATTTGTTTGACTAAAACTAATACATTTTGTATTGAAAATTATTAAACGTCAGATTGACAATCAAATTTTTGATATCTACAAAGTAAAAAATTATCTTTTTGTACGACCGACCTTTTTTGATTGTTTACCGTGTCTGTCTTTATGACAGTAAGTGACATTTACTGGCTGACAACCCAAACACGACGGTAAGTAATTCACTTACCGTTCAGAGAACGGTAAGTAAATTCACGACGGTATATCATTGCGCATTTATGCTGACGTCATTACTTTGATTTTTAAATTGTATATTAAACGGCATTAGGTATGAACTTTTATAAGCATTTTTATACCGTTCTCTGGAATTATAGCGGCTATTCCAACATTCCATGCTTCATCAAGAGATTCACATTCAAAGTCACTGATTTTCAATAATAATACTTATTTAAATAAGTTTTGACAAATACATGACATAAAAAATACGATAACAATCATAACAATAACAATTAATTCCATGACAACGTTCAACTGCAACTTTGTAGAGGGTATTCAGCTAACCTGAATTTGTGTTTAATTGAAAATATTAATTATTAAAAATAATAAAATTGCAATTTCAGCTATTTCGATCGTACAAAAAATAGTATAAGCATCTCAAACAGTAAGTAGTTTACCGATCTCCTCCAATTTTGGCGACTTCGCTTCGCTCAGTCGCCAAACATTGTCGTCGATCGGTAAACTACACTTACTGTTCTCAATACTTAATATACTATATCGAATACTTCTCGGGCCTTGATAAATACTCAAAATTTTGTCATAGAGAATCCTTCAAGCGAGTTGCTCAAAGATAATAGCCCTCGGCCTGCAGCCATGTCAGCAAGGCAGCCATATCAAGCAACACGCTTTCGGCATTCTCTATGACAAAATTATCTCGGTATTATCAAGACCCTAGGGGTATTACTATTGATAATTTACCACTTCGTAACATTTGCAAAAAAAAAAATATCCTGTTTTTTTTAGATTATCAAACATTCTGGCGACTCAAATTTAGTGTTTTAAGAAACCAATAAATTTGTTGATTATGCACTTCATATTTTGTATGTACAAGCACAATTATTTGTCCACCCTGTATAATACAAATTCCTCATAATATGCAACTTAGGTATCATACCTCTTATTTGAAAGTATTACAAATTCAATTGTTGCCATATTATAGACACCCGAACCGGTTTTAAACATGAGGTGTTATACAGAGCGTTTAATTTAATTAGGTTATTATTAAACGTCTGCTTGTTACTTAGTTTCTATTTGGTCACAATAATGATATTATTAGAATTGGATTATATGCAAGTGAGATAAAAATAGTTAATCACATTGTATTGAAAGAGAAATTTAGCGGTTTCCTGGAATCAAGATAATCAAGGTGGAAAAACAAATCGGAATCATGAAAAACTTTAAGCAAATAATTATGAGAATTACCTATACGAGGGTTGCCTTTTATATTTCGGGATTTGGCAACACTGGTGTTGCAATCTGGCAACTGACTCTAGGACATTTTTGAGGTTATACGTACTCAAAACGTTTTGACATACGAGCACTATTTGTGTTGTTTACAGTAACTTAAAAGATTCATCTCGGCACAAAAATGAAATTAAATCGTGAACATTTTCGGGCGATTATTTTTTACAACTTTCGATGTGGATTAACTCAGCAAGAGTGCATGGATGAACTTAATTCAATTTTTGGCGATGAAGCTCCATCAATGACCAGTGTTTATCGATGGTATGGTGAATTCAATCGTGGTCGTAGTTCACCCCAAGACGAATTTCGTGAAGGTCGTCCAAAATCAGTTGTTGTTCCGAAAACTATTGATGCTGTGCGCGAACTGATATTGCAAGATCGTCATGTGACCTATCAAGAGATTGAAACAACCTTAGGCATTAGTGGGACCAGCATACATTCAGCGTCCTTAATCAGTGTCTATTACGGTTTGGTTTACTCTGTCCTGCTTTGGGGTAGAGCGGTGAGTTTGGAAAGAGTTTTCATCCTTCAGAAAAGAGTAATACGCATCATTTATGGCTTGGCTTACAATTTTTCATGTAGAGAGACTTTTAAAACCAAAAAGATCTTGACATTAACGGGTATATATATATATGTATAAATTATTAACATTCATATACCAGAATATCGAAAAGTTTCGTACCAACGCTAGTTTGCACGGACACAATACTCGGGGGGCGAATAGCCGGTATCTCCCACGGGCTAAACATGAGTTTTTTAAACGGAGCCCAGTATACTCGGGTCAATATTATTTTAATCGGTTATCGACGGCGATCAAAATGCATTAAATGCATTTAAAAATAAGCTAAAGCGCTTCCTGACGGATGGTGCTGCGTATACACTTCAGGAATTCTCTGAGCTCTGTGCGACCCATTAGTGGAATGGTCATTTGGGATGCGATCGTGCGAGGTTCTACATTCTCTATTGTGATTGCATGTTTCCTTTTTTTTTTTTTTTATTCTTTTATTTTGGGTTGGTTTTATATATAATAAACATGATATTCTTGCCTATGTGTTCTTGTAATTGTATGTAATACAGTGTTTTTGTTTTTGGATTTGTTGTAGTTTTTAAGTATTAATTGTTTGACTTGCCAATGTATACATTGTATGTACAGTTTTATGGTCAATAAAGTTTATTTATTTATTGCATAAACATTTTACTGTCAGAAAAATTTGTTCGCGTTGGTTCCCACACAATTTGTCAATCGCTCAAAAAAATGCTCGTGTCGATTGGTCGAAAAAAATGCTCAAAAAATACGATCGCGGTTCTTCGAAACACGTCTATGACATCGTGACAGGGGATGAATCGTGGATTTACGCGTATGAGCCTGAAAGTAAACAGCCGTCGACTGTATGGGTGTTTCAAGATGAGCCAAATCCAACAAAAGTTGTTCGCGCACGAAGCACTTCCAAGCAAATGGACGCCTGTTTTTTCGGAAAAACTGGACATGTCGCAACCGTCCCACTAGAACAACGTAGAACAGACAATTCTAAGTGGTACAAAACCATTTGTTTGCCAGTTGTCATCCAAGAAATCAGGAAAACCAACCGCCGAAGACGGATCACTCTTCACCACGACAATGCGAGCTCTCACACATCGGCTCAAACAACTGCAGTTTTGAGCACCCAAAACATCGATTTGATGAGTCATCTGCCGTATAGTCCTGACTTGGCACCGAATGACTTCTTTTTATTCCCGTACGTAAAAAAAACTGAGAGGTCAACGTTTTTCGACACCTGAAGAAGCAGTTGCTGCTTTCAGAATGCATGTTTTGGAGATACCTCAATCAGAGTGGCAAAAGTGCTTCGACAATTGGTTCAAACGCATGCAAAATATTTTGAAAAACAATAAAGTGATTTTCGATGATTAATATTTGTTTTTGTTCTCTAATCCCGAAATATAAAAGGCAACCCTCGTACTTAATTATTAATAATACCCCTCTAATTAAAAGGATGTCTAATAGTTTAAAAAGGGAGTCGAAAAATATGGCGTTGCTCGTACCCCGAAGACACCAGTATTCTAAGTAAATTGATGTTCAAGTTCAACACATTCATGGTGTTGCTTGTTATGTTTTCATCATACAATACTGAAAAATTATTAAAACAAAAGCCCACCTTTCATTATCGTTATTTATGCACCCAGATTATGTTTTAACCGATATAGAATCCGGTCAGACACGCTTCGCAATCTTATAATACAGAGTGGGTCAAACATATATATTTCTCGTTCTATACAAAAAAAGAAAAACAATAATTACTCGACAGTAAAGCCGTCGATATAGTTAAAATTTGAATTCGCATCGAGCTTTTTCTCATTACGCAGAAACATAAGTTTACGCGACTGCGCCATTATTTTATCAACTAATACTACAAGCAAGGACTACACCTAATTTGGCTACCAGTAAGTGTCGATCGAAATAAGTTTTATGATTATTAAAAATACACATAATGAAAATCGGAAACATAAACATAGTTTACTTGTTGTTGTGGCTTCTAAAATACAAAATTCAGATACAATTTTGCGAACTGCAATCCTAGCCAAGGTGAAATTGCAAACAACTGTGGGATTCGGCCGAGTACTAACTAGGTAGACCTTAATTCCGTTATTCTGTCAAACTTAAATATTATGTTGTCTGATTTCTCAACATAGAAACTTAAAATAATAAATTTAATTTAGCCACTGTGTATATTTTGTAAATATAATTGTATATTCACTATTACAGTATCATAGCGGCGCGGTGCACCGCAAGGTTCGCTGCTCGACCTGTTCAGTTACAAAAACGGAAGTATAGTCTATGGATATGTATGTACACACACATACACACCTTGATGTGGAAGAAAAATAAAAAAAGACACTCAAGAAGGTTTTGAACATCATTAATCATTTATGTTCGCTGCGCTAATAGCATAGCAAATTTCTAAGTTCGCTAGGAAACCAAGTAATTAATGTAATAACAAAATGCACAAATAAACTGGGGAATTTGAATATAAAACTTTGTTTAGATGCGAATTATTTCTCTAAACTATTAGGGTTCTTGTACACTTTTCGGTTATGCCGAAGGTGTACAATTCATCTAGCTTATCTTTACACTTAACATTAACCGTTTTTCATATTATAAAATTTATTTTACAAGGAAAATGTCTGCTTCAAATCAAATGAAATATAATTAATATTTTAAAACACAGCTTCTTAAAGAAAATACTATCGATCCTTGGTATTTATAATGCAAGAAGCGTTTAGTGTGATAAACAATAGTATATTATGCAACGAACATGAAATGACATATATTTCCTACGAGTATGATCGTTTGCAGCATGAGCCGCAGGCGAGTGCTGCAAATCATACGAGTAGGAAATGGTCATTTCATGTGAGTTTCACACTATACTTCTTCTACGACTGTTTTAATGCTTTTGAATAAATTTAACATAATTTTTAGCGAAATATTTGTTTTTCGAAACTTACTCCTGTTAGCGTATAAGCCTAAATACGATAAATTAGAAGTATTAAATTGACTAGGTGGTGTTAAACTATATTCACTATCACTGTTTATGTGTTTTGAAATTAGCGAAATACTTAATTATAATTATTATTATTAATTATGAATACCAAAACTGTCAATTTGATGTTTGTATTTTCGGCGTTCCTATGGTGATTTTTCATGTCCGCCGCTACTTTTGTGATTACCAAGAAATTTTATCCGTGCGTAATAATATTTCCCACTAGTTGCCTCGCACGGGTAAATGAAAAACAGCATTACAATGCACTACATTTTCGAATCATGCTTGAACATATAATAAAAGCATTTAAAGACAGTCGTAGAAAAAACAATTTACTACGGTTTAATTTCAATAAACTGTTGCCCTAATTATTGTAAAAAGTAATATTTTTGTGATCTTTTTGCCATTTAACTCTTGGCATATAAAGCTATATTTCCAAATAATTTTTTTTTCACGGACACCTATGGTATATAAATTTTGTTTCGTGTATTTTTAAGAGCAATTCAACTACTTAAAAGTCTAAATATATAATTTTTTGACCCTGTAGTATTTTTTGTACCAAATTTGGTTCTAATAATAATATGTTAAGTGGTTTTTGAGTTATCGTGGATACAGACAGACAGACACCAGACACACACACAGACATTTTTGTAAACTGATCTAATTTACCCAATCCATCATTATTTTAAGAAAAATTACCAAAAAATGCAAAATTCACTTTAAATAGATAAGGCGAATAGGAATTCAATGACGTACTCTGAGGAAGCTCAAATGAATGAGCGAAACGATGGCTTTTTCTTAATGATTGATTTTTATTACGCCTTCTCATAGTCAAAATCTACAGGCTGCCACAGTTTTTTCCCTTCAGGCTTAGCTTCTACAGCTGAAAGAATCCCAAAAAGTAGTAGTAAAAGGCACCAATAAACTAACCGACCAAACTAACTACTTTATTCAAAGATTACCAGAGGTGGGATTCGAACCCTGCCTTTTATACATATACATCTTCTTAGATCTTGATTAGGTCCTGTATGATAGCGTCCTATACCAAACCAAGGCCCCAAAAAATTGAAATCTGTTTTCCTAATCGGGTCGTGAAATTTACGCAGGACAATGATATTATGACGGGATATTTTCATGCCAAATGACATACGCCTAAACGGTCATTAAGGATAATTTCTTAGGTCTTGATTAGGTCCTGTATGATAGCATCCTATACCACACCAAGGCCTAAAAACACTGTACATCAAAAACAATGCACACGTGTCTCAAATGGATGAAAACTATGACAAAATTGAATGAATTGGGCTTCCTATACTCCAGATTTAGCCCCCAGCGACTTTTTCCTGTTTTCAGATCTCAAGAGAATGCTTGCTGGAAAGAAATTTAAGTCCAATGATAAAGTAATCGCTGAAACTGAGGCCTATTTTGATGAGAAAGAGAAATCGAACTATAAAAGTGAAGTTGGAAAATCGCTATCTTGTTGTGAAAGTTTAGGGGCGACACAACTGATTTTTTTTAGCATGTACACAATACTTTCCCTATGGTCGGCAAAGTAATATAGAACCGTCCTTTCAGAAACTTCACAAGGTTGCGCAATAGATATAAGACTATACCAAGGAAAAGAATGCATTTGTTTATCATAAAAGTTCAGAAAGCGCTTCTTGTTTGAGAGAAAAACAGATTCTGTGAGTTAAATCCATTATCATTAATTATTACAGATAAATTACTTCTTTGTTTTAATCGTGTTGATTTTACCACATATGGATTGGAAGCACCACATAAATTAATTGTGTGAAAAAAATAGGGAATACACACAATAAATATAATCAGTTCTCAGACGCGTTTTCTTATCTAACATTTTTGTTTATTAATAAATAAACAACACATTGCCTATGCATATGTGTCTGTGTCTCTTTGGGACTAACTGCCTCCTATTTGCTGCATATTGAACATGCGGACGTTAGTGGCGTCCTACACAGACTCAATTAATGCCAAAATCTAAAATGACAATTTGTTTAATGAAAAATATGTCATTATGTAACATGTTAATTAAATTTTGAAACGGTATTGTATTGTCTGTTGCCACATATTTATGTGCCCATGGTTACTCAGCCGCCTCATTCATTTCATGGCAATCTTAGGTTAATATTCCGTATTAATTCTAAAATTAACATATTTGACACGAGATATTTCGAAAACGGTTTATCTATATAGCGACCATGCTTATATTTTTGAAACCAAGCGAACAAGGCCTTTTATTTTGAAGGCGCACTAATTATAAGTCCCAGATCCTGTACATAGGCGCACTCAATGGGGTGCACCGGACCTTCTTCTTCTTCCTATTCGGTAGCTTGTTTTCAAGCATCGTGATTTCGTGAAATCTCCTGTACTGTCAGCCTCCATTCATTTCGATTCGCAGCCATCCTTATTGATTGTGGCAAGGTCCTGCCAGTGAGTTGGGTGATCAGGTCGGTATACCTTGTTGGCGATCTTCCGCGGCTTCTCTTTCCTGGTACCATGCCCTCTATTGTTAGTTTTTCGAGCCCATCTCTTCTGACCACATGACCGAAGAATTTGGAGATGTTTTCTGAAACTATGATGCGTTGCCTTTTTTTACATTAATCTGTTCGAGGATTGACAGATTAGTTCGATCCAGGAGACCCTCAACATTCGACGCCAACAATACATCTCCTGCGTCTATCATCTTTTTGTCTGATTGCTTCAGTGTCCAGCACTCAGCTCCGTAAAGGAACACAGAAAACACCAGGCTCCTAACCAGTCTTATTTTTGTGTTGAGGGTGATACGATGACTTTTCCATATCTTAGTTAATTTCGTCATAGCTTGCTTAGCCAATGCGGCTCTTCTTTTGATTTCTTCGCTGCATCCGCCCTGATTCGTGATGAACCTAGATAGACGTACGTGTTTACCGTTTCGATATCACTAATCTTCTTTACTATCGATCTATTCTGGTTCTGTCTTCTTCTTGTTCATTTGAAGACCGACTTCCATACTCATTTACTCCACTAGTTGTATAAGTTCTTTTAATTCGTCTTCGGATGCAGCTATGAGCGTGGTGTCATCAGCGTAGCGAAGGTTATTAATTTTGACCCCGTTGATGGTTACTCCTCCTTTCCAGTTCTCTAAGGCGTTTCTCAAAATCCATTCGCCATATATGTTGAAGAGCTTAGTATGCAGCCTTGTCTAACACGCTTGCTGACACTGAAATGTTCGGTGAGCTCGTCTCCTACTCTGACTTGACCGCTGTTGCTGTCGTATAACTTTTTCATTATCCATATCAGATGCCGAGGTATGCCCATTTCTTTTAGGATACTCCATAATTTCTGCCAGCGCACGCAGTCAAACGCTTTGGTGTAGTCAATATAACACAGATAAGTTGGTGTGTTAAATTCTCTTGCTTTTTCTATGATTTGCCTTAGGTTCAAGATTTGTTCCCTGGTTCCCTTTCTCGGAACGAAGCCTGCCTGTTCCGGGGGCAGTTGTGGTAGGATGTAGGGTTTAAGGCGTTCAGCCAATATCTGCAACATGACCTTGCTAGCATGAGAGATGAGAGCTATTGTACGGTAATTTCGATTAATTCCTTTTTTGTGAAGTGGGACGTATATTGAGTTAGTCCAGTCTTTAGGCCATGTTCCGTTCTTTCAAATTAGGTTGCATATTTTGTGCAAAATGTCGATTCCTGTATTTCCGCTTGCTTCCAGCATTTCCGCGACGATGTTGTCTGCCCCGGGTGACTTGTGAGGTTTTAACTTTTTGAGTGCTGCTGTCACTTCTTCTCTTAATATGGGTGGTTCTTGCCCTTTGTGCTCAGGTTCTAGTTGGTTTCCGGGAGCTGTACTGTATTTCATTAGTGCTTCACAGTAGCATTTCCATCGATCTCTGATTTGTATTTTGTCTGTTAGCAGTGTGCCGTTCTCCGTCCTCTTCTTGGGGAGAAGTTGTGTGTGATTTGCTTAATTTTCTTGAACATGTCTCTGGTTTCGTTTCTATTTGTGTGTTGTTCAATTTCATTGCAGATATTATTCAGGTACGTGTTTTGATCGTTTTTACACCGGACCACGTGCCCCTCAAAGCCCTCACCGGAAATAACTTTAGTATGGTTATACTTAATAAATAAAATTCGCTTTTTTAGAAAATCGAATACTATCGAATGATGCTATAATTTTTGAAAAAAGCCAAACTGACATTTGCCACCATTTGCAAAAATTATATCATCATTCGATTTTGTAAAAAAAGCGAATTTTATTTATTGTCACGTAGGTAGGTAGGTATATACAGTATAGTCTGAACCGGCCTTTAGCAAGTGCTATATATGTCGTGAAGTAGTTTAGTTTAGACAAACTTCTGTGTAATTATTCGTTAAAAACATAATTTTCTGAGAACCAACAACGCTGAAGTATTTTTAGGATGGCATTATTTTCTGTTTCACTGTACATACTCTTGCGCACTCTGCTCCTGCTCTCTGTTTGCTTGCTTTCTTGCCTGCCGCACATAATCATTTTCTATATTTCACTTTATTGCGCTTCATGTTGCAGCAAATACTCTCATCTCTCTTCAACACACGCACGGTTAGAGGTAATGTTGACATGCCTTTCCTGTCTCTGTCTCTCAGGCTATGTGACGACGAAGAGCGTTCTATTCCAGTCGAGTTCTTGTTTACAAATTATTATTAAAATGGATTTATTGCGGTGAAATGTATTTAAATACTTCTCCGACTTTACGGTAAACTTTCGCGCTTTTAAGTGCTTTACGCGCGCCGTTCTATAAATTTATGGAACAGATGCGTTGTACTGACGTCTGTTTTTGGGAATGATATATTTTAAGTTTTGTAGGTAGTGTAGAAAATACCGTTTAATTATTTTAGATATTGAATTAGTCTAATTATTTCATTAATCATTTATGGTCTCTCTTCAATTGGTCCCATTCTTCACGAAGTGAATACGACAGGACTAAAATTATATATAGTTTCTCCAAAGTTAATTTAAAAGAGATAAATTTCACGATTCTACCGGGGCTATCCGTTCCCATGCCTCTTTACATTATAAAAGGGCATCGAATGCAGCGTTTTTTGATACATTTCTCCCTCGTATATAAGACGTATAATAAATCATGCCTGCCAAAGGATACCGACAGTAAAAATAACTACAGTGACTGGAAAACCTATAACTCCTATTAGAATATAATAAAGTAATTTGATAAGGGTTTTTGTTATTATTGATAGGGCGTGAGTTATCATTGTCCTGCGTAAATATCACGACCCCATTATTAGGGAACCAGATTTCAATTTTTTGGGGCCTTGGTTTGGTATAGGACGCTATTATACAGGACCTAATCAAGACCTAAGAAACTATCCTTAATGAGGAATCCTCCGCATGTCGTTTGGCATGAAGATAGATATGTTCGGAGCTACGTACAGAAATTTGTCCATTGTCGTAGGTTTTTAAGCCTTGAGTTGCGTCTTCTTCCTGGTCCCCTTTTGCTATTGATTTTGCCTTCAATTATAAGTTGGAGCAGTTCGTATTTTTCATTTCTCATGATGTGTCCAAAATATTGTGTTTTTCGTTTCTTTATGAGGATCATGAGCTCTCTTTCTTTGTTCATTCTCCGCAAGACTTCCTCCTTTGTCGTATGACTCATGTAGGATATTCTGAGCATTTTTCGGTAACACCAGAGTTCAAATGCTTGGATTCTTTTTTGTGTCATTGTCCAGGCTTCAACACCGTTGAGTAAAGTAGAGAAAACATAGCACTTAAGTATTCGAGCTCTCAATGAAAGATTCAGCTGGCGACTACATAGGACTTTTTGCATTTTGTAAAATACTGTACGTGCTTTTTCTAGACGTGTTCTTATCTCTAGTGAGTGGTCCCAAGTTTCATCAATATTGCTTCCAAGGTAAGTTATTCTTGTTACTTTTTCCAGATCTTTTCCGTTAACCTTGATCTTCACCGTTCTGTTCTGGTGTTTGCTGATGATCATCGTTTTTGTTTTCTGTGTATTTAGTTTCATTCCAAAGTCTTCGCTGGCTGCCGTTATCCTCTCCATTAGACGTTGTAGTGCTTCAGCACTATCTACCAGAATGACCGTGTCATCAGCATATCGCAGGTTGTTGATACATTGTCCATTTATAATTATGTCATCTGAGGTGTCTTCCAGAGCTTTTTTAAATATCTCCTCCGAGTAAACGTTAAATAGTAAATAACTGATGTCTTCATTGAAAAAAATATTTAGAAATATAGCTTGTCACGAAGAGGAGTCTTACGAAAAAGGTAAATGACAAAAAGGTGACAGAAATATTAAGTTTACACTTGAATATGGAGAGCTTTCGTGCCTCGAGGGCAACCGTTTATTACTTTTTGTTTTCTAATTTTTGAATAAAGTAGTTAGGTACAGGGTAGTAGAGGAGAATATAGAATATTGCTTATTCTATACCTACCAATTCTTTTTTGTTTCACTCTGTAGCAATTGTATCTATCAGATATGGCTACTTATAAGTAAATTTTCCATGCTTATCTAGCTTATGTACACGTGAACATAAAAACGTGTGTTCCACTTATTTTATTTTGTTATTATTTAAACATACAGTATCACGACAAAGGTTATTCATAATGCCATAGACACGTAGTAAATGAAAGGTTTATACAATATGATCTGAAGAAATCTATCGGGGCAGCCATTCTAACGCTGAGCCCTTTCGGAATGCATAACAAACCGCAGCATTCTGGCTAAATCTTTATGTCTTTAAATACTGATTACATATTCTTACAAAACAAGTAAGATTGCACCTAGAAAAAAATGAGGAATTAAGATTCTGCAGGGAAGAAGACTAAACCAAGGTAAAGGAGATCATCAGAGCTCTGAAACTGGATAGACAGATCGAGTCACCTTGGTAAAATATCTATTTGTTGTACACCTAATTATTGTAGCCTGAAAAAATATTATTTGGCGAAAAAAATTTAGCCATGGATGTTTCGACAAAATTACAGAGAGTTGAACTTTGTGCAGATCTCGAATACAAGGGAAACCAAGATTGCTAACAGCTTCTGTAAACCCAATAGATGAACCTTTAATGACGATAACTTCTTACGGGCGGTTGTAAAAACGTGGTTAGAAAATTCTCAAGGTCTAACTGGGATGTTTTGCTTGTGGTATTAGAGTATCACGTTGGTACAGTCTGCTTGCTATCTTGATGGTATCTTAAGATTTTATTGTCTCCATATCAGCACGGTTTTATTGGAGGACGTTTTTGTCTAACTAACTTGTCCTCCTTTTCACATAGCATATGTGAGGCCCTGGATGATCGATCTCAGGTAGATACGGATTTCCGTAAGGCATTTGACCGCATTGACCATTATATACTCTTGAAGCATTTAGATAGGATTGGTTTTTTCAATGGGCTTGTTCAGCTGTTTGAATCTTACCTTGTCGATCGCATGCAGTTTGTTGAGTGTGAAGGTTATAAGTCCAGAAAGTTTGCTTCAACATCAGGTGTGCCACAGGCATCAAACCTTGGCCCACTATTGTTTAACATCTTTATTAATGATCTTGTTGAAATTATAGAATGTCCCAAATTGGCTTATGCTGATGATCTAAAGATATTTTGTAGGATGGACTCCATAGAGGATCGCGTGGTACTCCAAAACGCACTGCGAGTTGTCGACAGCTGGTGCAATCGAAATAAGCTCTATTTGAACATTTCTAAATGTAACGTTGTTAGATTTCACAGAGTGAAAACCCCAGTAATTTGGAATTACACTACTGGAGCTGTACCCATTGAAAGACTTTCGAAGGTTCGAGACTTAGGTGTATTGTTTGATGAAGCTTTAACCTTTGTTCCCCACTATGAGCACTTGTCCGCATCTGCATCCCGTATGTTGGGGTTTGTGATCAGAAACACTAAAAAGTTTAGAAATATGTCAACCATTAAATTATTATAGTTTTCATTTGTGCGGGCTAGACTTGAGTATTGTTCGATCGTGTGGAATCCCTTGTATCAGTGCCATGGACGTGCATTAGAGTCTGTGCAGAGGCGATTCGTAAAGTATTTATATTTAAGGGAGTTGGGAGTATATCCAGCGAGGGGTGCAGATCACGATGTCCTGCTTTCAACATTTGACATGTAGTTGTCTTTCTTCAGTATTCAATTCAATCACTAAAATCATGACTTTTTATATGCTATAGACCTGAAATGTTTTTTATTATTATGAATTTTGACTGTACTTTTGTCTACACTTGTATAATGTTCATTTTTATTATGTATATTATGGAAAACTAAAATAGAAACAGGTCACCCTTTATTGACGAAAGTTTAGAGATAAATAATATAACATTTGTATTGTGAAGGTAAAAAAATAACGTATTGCCCAAAATCACGTAGATATTAATAATGTAGCTACCTGGAAATCGTAAATGAGTACTAGATAAGTTTTGGATAAACAATGTATAGGTTGTATCCAGCATATTATACAATTTTCGCCTGTCATTTTTTGTATCACTGAAAAAGTATGGTACAGCGTAAGTTTGATATGCTACGGGATAATGTAACACCCTGTATAAATGGCACCTATTTTAGAATGTAGTCCTAATAGGTCTACAAAATCACACGTTGAAAGAATTTTGACAATCTGAATAGTTTTGCCACAGTAGACCGTATTGTGGTTAGATAATGATTAAATGATTGAAGATTTTGTGGTATTAGATAGAAGAGCGAAGCTAAAAGTTTCCTCGTAGTTACAAGAAGACATAGAATCGTCGATCGTCTTAATATACATCGATCTGTACATTACTTTGACGGGTCACTGTGATCTTTTCGCGCTGGTTTGTATCGGTACTTGAGCACCCTGGACATGTAGAGCGTATGGTGAGTTTGACGTATGGTGATTTTGTTGTATTGTTGTTAACTTTATATTGCTTTATTTTGTTTATTTATTTTTCTGAGCTTATGCTTTTTCGATAATTTTTATCAATTATGTAGTTTACTATTGAGATAATATCCATTGTCTAGTACTTAGAATTGTCTTGTTATTGGGTCTTGACCTGTTAGACAATAAAGTATTTATTATTTATTATTATTTATTAACAATGAAAATCCTAAAATTATAAAAAAATCTTTAAAACCAATCGAAGTTTCCTTTATCACGTGAGCCTATGCGAACCGAAGATGATGTCAATATTTGAAAGAACCGCTGAGAACAAAGTAAGTCTGTTTTATACATGCATAATATGCTTGTTAATAAATAAATAATAACTAATCACAATTCCAATTACTGTAAACGTACGACGGCATATCAAAAAGAAGGAGAACCAAAAGAATATTGAAGAAAAAAAAAAGTTAAAAAGAGAAAAGAACCTTTACACCGAGGAACGCATATATAATAATAAAATGAAAACTGAGCAGTAATAATTTAGGAAAGTTAACAGCCCAGTGGGTGTACGTATAACATAGTTTACCAGACTGTAACGTGTGGGTTTGATTTCCAATATTATATTATGGATGTAAATATGGATACAGGGGATCTAAACTTGACGCGATGGAAGAAATGTCATCACACAATCTTATCCCCAATCGCCAAGCTCGTCTTGTTGGAGCTTCTCAAAACATGGGATTCTTATAATCGATGAGTAGAACCTTTGGTGTAGAGTATCATCACCGAACATATAACATATAGAACGGCCACTCGTCGGAAAGCGCAAAACTCACCCGAAACGTTTCGGTTGTAAACCAGATTTTATGAAACTGTCAATCAAATTACTTTTATGCTACCTGTTAGTAAATCATAATACCAGATATTATTAAACGCTCTGCTTTTATGCATTTGCCTTTATTTATATTTATCAAACATTTATTTAAATCTCGAACAGGTGTGTCTGTATATTTTTAACCAAATTTTTCTGTTCTTAAAAGGAGTGTTGATTAAAAAAACTTAACTTTAGTTAAAATTAAAAAATAAACATAATTTTTCATAATAACTTCGCTTACCTGATGTCACGGTAAATATAATTTACGCTGCTGATGTGTAGTACTTCCACTTGCTTCTTCCATATTAAAGTATGAGATATTATAATATATTATATTATTAGAAAAACAATATTTTATTTTTATAAAAATCGGTAGGTACCTTCTAATTAATAACCGTATATATATTTTTTTAATTTGTTCACTACTTTTTTAGATTTTAAAACTTAAATTAAATATGTAGGTAACAAAATAGAAAGACTAATTTGTATTCAAAATATCAAAAATCAAAACTTTAAACTTCCCGAAAAATAAATAAAAATAATATTAGCACAGGTATGGCACAGAGCCATTGAGGTGGGGGGAGACGCTCTAACGTGGCCAAAAGCGGGTGCAGGTACGCCATATTGGTATACGACCTCTATCATTTGTCGTGCTTTCAAGTTTATAGTGTTATTTACGAGTATTTTACAAGTTTACTTAAGTTTTTCGTGTTTTTTTGGACGGTTATTTGACAATATACTATAATGGTGTCCTGTGCTGTGCGTAGTTGCAGTAGTAGAAGTGAAATCGACCAGAAAATATCAGGAATAACGTTTCATAGGTATGTACCAAATATTGTAAACATTGCAGAGAATGTCGAGATGCATTAATAAGTGTTATTTTTTTATTAAAATGAAGGCAAAAAAGGATTTACAAATTCCTTCAAAAGATGTTTTAGAAGTTTGCTTCCAATCCGAAAAGTTCATAAAAAATCGTGTAGTAGCTACTAATGAAAAGTTGTCCGCAGGATTCATAATAAACCTTGTTTTAAATGAATTTGTAAATAGTAATATTTTTCCTAATTTAGTTGTGCACGGTTTTGATCAATCAGAGTTTGATAACCATATACATTTACCGATCAAATCTATTGCGACTAAATATGTTAATACCAGGATGTATTATTTAAGTAAAAATAAAGTGGATAAGCATAGCGCAACATTTAAATAAAATGGTTTTGTTTAAGGGGTATTAATATATAATTTATAAAGTACTAACGTCTTTTATTCCTGGATTTAGGTATCAAATATCAATAATTACCTATATTTAAGTATTTTGTACACTGCATAATATTTCAAAATAAAGTATAAACAAACCCAAGCTGCAAATTAAAAGCAAAAACGTCAACAAAAATAGTTAATGCGGCTCTGGAGAATCCGCCATATTGGTATACGATTACGCCCCACCCAATGCACCCGTTTGTGTACAATGTAAAATAATGCTTATAGCGACTCCTTATATCTCAATGCACAGAGCACAACTGTGACAGCACTAGAAATTTGCGACTGTGTGATAGAGATAGATATAATCAAAATAATAATCGACATATAGGTACAAAACACTCGCCAAGCGTTGTCATATAACCTTATTTTACATTAAATCTCTGCTGCATCTAAATGAAGCGTGGTTCTTATAGTGTTTTTTTAATGGCAAGACTCGTATGCTATGCTTAGTACAATTAAACGCTGGCAACTATGTTTAGACGAAAGAGCGATAGGTGGTTGTATAGTGGGTATATGCCAGATGACAGTGTTGCCCATTGTTGCTGAATTATAGATGAAAATTGAGGCACGCTTCAGCTGCATAAGAACGTGTATGATAAATAAATAGGCTATTGTCATAGGACACAAGCTCTGGCAAGGGTGTCAACTGTCGCACACAGGGAAGAGAGAGAGACCGAAATAAATAATATTACACGAATAAAAAAAGAGGGAAATTAATATAGGTATATAAATTAAGTATGTTAAATACGTGTATACGACAAAGCCAAAAGTCAAACTACATTTCTAAACTTTAAGTAAATTTTGACCATTGGGCTAATTTTACCAGTGTGTGTATTATGCTTTAATAAGTTTGATCCTTAAAAATTCAGTTATCCTGTGCAGAAAGAAATTATAACAACTTTGTTCTAGCTGATTCTCTCCAAAATTTTAAACAAGCTCAAAAACAAAGCATAGACACTGACATGTTAAAACAATAAATAAGATACTTATCATCGTCGTAATACTAATAATTACTAAGTAGTTAGATATGATCTGAGTACATGAATAGATGAATTATATGTATATCAAGTAAAATACACGGTAGCTGTTATTATACACATAGCTAGAAAATAACAACTGACAAAAACATTTATAAAAGAAATTTGTACTATAGTAGTCGTTAAGAAAACATAGAAATGTTTTTCACACAATATATATCAATAATTACCCCGGGTAGTTCACATATTTATAGTTTCTGATTGTTTTCACGCTCCAAGAAGATACAATAACCTTTTCGGACTGTGCCATCCAGTGTCGTCTACTACCTACTTTTACATCAACAGAGTAAAATATAAAAAAATGTCCTTTGGAAAGAAAAAAAACTAAGATTTTAGTCAAACTATAATTGACTAAAATTTATCAAAAAATCTGTCTCTGTTGCCAAGAACGTCTTCATTATGACAACTATCATGTTTCGACTGTCCACGAGTTGTAAAATAATTTATTTGCAGAAAAGCGGATTGCACTGGGACACCTGCGCCTTGCCCACTCACAACTCCCTGAGATCATCTGAAATCTTTTATTGCTTATGCTATAGCGACTGCGGAGGCCACGTAAAACAAGGGACCTTAAACTCGACCCAGAAGGTCTTTGCAATGGCAGAGACAGATGAAAAACCACTGATTCGCGAAGCAGTGTACTACAATGTAGAAGACGGTGCCAAGCGGTACCGGAGACCAAGGAGTCAACTCTGACGACGGAATCCCCAGCGTGAGGACATACATTAATATTGTTTATTCTTTAGTTCAACTTATCTAAAGTTGAAACAGAAACAGAGCATATCTTTGCTCGATGAATTGAAGACAATCCTCGGTTTTAGATGAACACGTTCGACGCGCGTCGAGATTAAAAAGCACAGTACACGTGATAGAAGTGAATATTTCTTCCACGAGAATACAACAGTATCTCGTATAATTCACAATCTTTGCCTTGTAAAATAACATCCTAAGTGTAGCTGTGCCTATGCATGCACTCGCTATAGTGTGTAGCATACACCACAAATATCTCTGTCTCTCTCTCCCTCATATTTGTTATATGCTTCATCTCTTTTGTGGGACGAAAATTGTATAAATCGTGTCGTGACGCGACCATGCGGTCAAAAAGTGTTTTGGTGAAGTGGTAAAACGTGTTTGACTTTAGTGTTCTACGCCAAAGGTTCTACTCATCGATTATAGAAGAGGGAAGGCTTTAGTGGAGTTAAAGTCTACCACACTACCGAGGGAAGTGGTAAGCAACCCCGTGGGTGTCTATCGAGAAAAATGGGAAATTTGGATCAAATTCTGTATATGCGCCACTGATTGTTCATAACCAAGCAAATGAGTATTATAGAAGTTTATTTTCTTGCTTCTTATGAAAAATATATACGTACTTATACGTCGTATATATAGGTACATAAATTTTCTATTACTTCGGCTAACAGACCGTAGGATGATGAAAAGAATTAATACCTTGAGAATTTGGTTCGCACACTTAACAATGAGTTTGAATAACAATATTACTACTAAAAAAAGGATGTGTTGTTAATGTATTTATACGTATCTTGTAGTAGTATTTTTTTTGTAATTCTCTTTTCATTATTATTATTCTTTTAAGTCAGTATAATATTATACAACTGATGAAGGACTGTGGTGACTACTAATAACAAACAAGTGTGTGAGTTATACTACCTATGTTATTGTGATGAAGAGTATTTAAACGATTGCTGTTATGATTTTTCTGTTAAACAAGGCTGCTAATTTGAATAATATTTACGCAGTTTTTAATTCAAATTCAAAGTCATAGGAAAATGATGAAAGTGTAATAGAATGTGTCATCAAAGTGTTGTCACACTTGTAAGCCTTAATATTGGCTGAATATACTTAGCTTAAAAATTAAAATAAATCTGTTAAGCCAATATTTTTGAAAAACTCTTTGTACTTTTTTAGTGTTACTAGCTGCAATCTTTCCCTCACTTTAAGGCCTCGACCCCTACTACTATATGAAAATTTGGCTAAAGCGATTTCAACCAAAAACTAATGGGTTCATCCTAGGACTCTCCCAAACTCCTACACCAAAATGTAGCTCAATTGGTTAAATTGTTTAGGCGCTATCGTGGAAGAATACATATAGACTATTATTTATAGAGTTAGCTAAATAAAATTGCCACACATTTTGGGGACACTCGCAAGTGTTTATTTGTTGAAATATTTGATTCGGTTATAATTGGACGATACCCAGAATGCATTTTGTTTCTGGTTTAAAATTAAATATTTGGTTTAATTTCGAATGTCAATATAAATTTGCTAAGAGTGTAAAAAACATAATGATTTTAATATAAAAAAACACAACTAAAATAAGCGTCCAGATCAGACAACAAAAGATGGTGTTTTTAAAAAGCAAGGCACGTATACATTGTTTTATTTTGATATTTTTAGTCCTTATATATTGTAAAGTTTGGCAAATTTTATGTACCTACATGAATTTGTCATGGAATACTGATATTAACAGTACTTAACGCTATTAATATTTTTCTGAACTCATTACACCCTCAAATATACCATAAGTAATATAGAAAAAAAAGTAATGAAAAATATATGACCTGCGTAACGAAACAGAATTTTAATAATTATTATTATAATTCTATTATTTTCATTATTCTCAATAACCTAACGTAACAAACTAACTACTTTATTCGAAAAAAATCGGTTGTGCCGCCCCAAAACTTTCCCAACCAGATAGCGCTTTTCCAACTTCACTTTAGAAATATACAAAAATCATTGAAGTAACCAAAACAAATATACAAAAAAAAACTGAAGTAAACAAAACGAATATAAGAAAACACTGAAGTAATCAAAACTAATATATTATCACTGAAGTAAACAAAACAAATATGCAAAAATCGTTGAAGTAAACAAAACATATATACAAAAAAACACTGACGTAACACTACAAATATGCAAAAAACTCTGAAGTAAACAAAACGAATATACAAAAAACACTGAAGTAAACAAAACAAATATACAAAAATCACTGAAGTAATCAAAACAAATATACAAAAACACTGAAGGAAACAAAACAAATAAACAAAAATCATTGAAGTAAACAAACCATATATACAAAAAAAACAAAACAGAATTTTAATAATTATTATTATAATTCTATTATTTTCATTATTCTCAATAACCTAACGTAACAAACTAACTACCTTATTCGAAAAAAAATCAGTTGTGTTGCCCCAAAACTTTCCCAACCAGATAGCGCTTTTCCAACTTCACTTTAGAAATATACAAAAATCATTGAAGTAACCAAAACAAATATACAAAAAAAAACTGAAGTAAACAAAACGAATATAAGAAAACACTGAAGTAATCAAAACTAATATATTATCACTGAAGTAAACAAAACAAATATGCAAAAATCGTTGAAGTAAACAAAACATATATACAAAAAAACACTGACGTAACACTACAAATATGCAAAAAACTCTGAAGTAAACAAAACGAATATACAAAAAACACTGAAGTAAACAAAACAAATATACAAAAATCACTGAAGTAATCAAAACAAATATACAAAAACACTGAAGGAAACAAAACAAATAAACAAAAATCATTGAAGTAAACAAACCATATATACAAAAAAAAACAAAACAGAATTTTAATAATTATTATTATAATTCTATTATTTTCATTATTCTCAATAACCTAACGTAACAAACTAACTACTTTATTCAAAAAATTAGAAAAAAAAAGTATTGCCAGAGCTGGGATTCGAACCCAGAACCTTCCGCAAGCGAAGCGCACGCTCTATGAATGACGCCAAAAACCCTTTATCCAATTACGTATATTACTACTACTATTTTTCAATACTTATCGCGATCTTTCCCTGTATAATCATTTTGATCTAGAGAATATTATAACATCCTGAATAGATAATGGTTCGACGATTCTTAATTTGGAAAAGCTGGATGGATATGGAATTTAACATAGGTCAAGTGTATCTCTGCAAGTACATTGAGAAGTGAAAGCTGGCAACGTTGCGTTGCGCTCCAACGCTAATACAATAATAATTCGTTATAACAATTATTAAAATATCGCGGTAATTGGATTTTTGCGCTCACCATGTATGTTTATAGTTTAACGACACGTGTTCGAATATTCCAATGTTATCGTTTTGGAAGATTATTATTAATTTATCATTGTGGTTAGCGACGCTGCTGTAAATGAACCGAGCGTACATACATATTCTACATAAACGGAGGCAGTGTTGCCACCACATTCTTGGTGACGTATGAAATAATTCAGTTTGTAAATGGTCTATACAGGAAGATGCAAAACAAATGCAAAATACTTTAAGGGGTGATTTTTTATCGAAAATTAAAGGATAAATCGTCATATAACCCTTACGAAGTTATTGGTTCGCAAAAATAGCAGAATATTTCAATTTTTATTTTTCTTTTTTTATAATATGGAGGCTAGTAGTTTCATAATTTTATACGTAAATAAGTTGTTTTAAAAAAATGTCTGTCTGTATCCACGATAACTCAAAAACCACTTAACATATTTGAACCAACATTGAGCGTAGGCAAGGGGGTTTAAAAAAGGGCACAAACATTTAAAAAATGCATACTTCTTAAACTTATCTGAAATACTGAATAATTTTTCAATGGTCTATACAGGGTGATGCAAAACAAATGCAAAATACTTTAAGCGGTGATTTTTTATTGAAAATAAAAGGATAGATCGTCATATAACCCTTACGAAGTTATTGGTTCGCAAAATTGGCAGAATATTCCAATTTTTCTTTTTCTTTTTTTATAATATGGAGGCTAGTAGTTTCATAATTTTATACGTAAATAAGTTGTTTTAAAAAAATGTCTGTCTGTATCCACGATAACTCAAAAACCACTTAACATATTTGAACCAACATTGAGCGTAGGCAAGGGGTTTAAAAAAGGGCTTAAACATTTAAAAATTCATACTTCTTAAACTTATCTGAAATATTGAATAATTTTACAATGGTTTAATAGAGTATAACCTAAAACATTAAAAAAAAAAACATTAGCATTGAAAAGAGTGTAAAAAAAGGGTTAAAAACGTGAAAAACATATTTCCTAAACATAGTAGCATAAATCACCCCTTAAAGCCATTTTGCAACACCCTGTATATGTGTTGCACGGATTCAGGAAAACTGAGATTACGTACATAATAATACAATTGAATATGTTGTTGTAGGCCTTGTGCGCTATGGAATCTAAAAATTGCACCTGTCAAATTTTGTTCATAGTTTAATTATAATATGAATGATCAATTACTACTTATTTAATTTATTTTTTACAAAATAATTAATTTGCTATATGGGTTTTGCAGGATGGTGCACCTGTCAATTTTAGACGGGAAGTGTAGGAGTTTTTATAAACGACTTTTCCAAGAGGACGCATTGTTTGACATGGACCAATAGCGTTACCACCGAGGGCATCAGACCTAAATCCTTGTGGCTTGAATATAGTCAAAAATTGCTTTAAATCTGAAAATATTCAGCAATATTGTTTCAGAATTATTATCTATGAAAACTATGGAAGAAAAAATGTGGTGAACGCAAACATTCAAAACAAAAATCTAGACCCTTGTAAAACTCAAAACTAAACTATGCAATTCCCCAAGAAAACTTGAATTAAAGAAAAAAAGTAATGCCTCTGTCGACGTTTCGTCATCTTCATACAGTGAACAATATGCTTCCTTTGGATATGGTGATATTTCAAAAAGGCTTAGGTACTTAGGTAATTATAATATATTTAATAAATTCGTTGAATGTGAGACTGTATAAAACAAAAAGGGTGTCTGTTTTATAGATATAAGTAAGTATATTCAAGCAACCCCTTTTGAAATATCACTTTATGTAAATAAAATTCTTTAGCAACCTGTCAACTACCACATAAACATTTAATCTGAATCCATCTAGGTTATAGCGTCAAATTCTGGTTACCATTTATTGATTATGTATGAGAATCAGACTATTAGTGCCAGTATTGTGTGCATGCCTTTGTCATGTACTTTTTGCCAAAAATAACTTTCTATTTGCATTTCTATTAAATATTATCTATAGAAACAAAACAATAATATACAAAAATAACTGTCGAAATTATCTAACAACTAATGTTATCTTGCTATAGCATGTTTTCTAAGCCAGCCCAACCTTCCATAGAGAGAACTCGTATAACAAATGGATAAAACTCGGTTTTCTAAAGGAGCCCATACATTATCAAACAAATTGCACAACAAATCGATGCTCAACTGCATTATCCATACACTTGATTAACTTTTCTATCCTGATACTGATAATGCCTACTATAGAAAATGAAAGAAGAAATAAATAATTTGGATGGACTCTTAGCCACGACAGTCTAATTGCAGAATTGCAGTTATTACTAAAAAATTCTTTGAAAATGGATTCGGATACTTTTGGGGAAATTTTGAAATGTAAATGACATGACAAGACACAAAATTGAGAGATCATTATGTAATTTACATCGTTTATGTCAATCAATTACATCATTTATAACTCCGCGAGGCCAAGTTTCAGAAGTGTCCTCCATATTAATATAATAGCTGCACAATTTAAGCCAACGTTTTAAAGATTTGATTGCCCCACCACTGCATCACACGGCAATTTTGAGACCATTTACCTCTATCAACATAACGCAAATTGGATAACTCAAAGTTTTACCGAATTTGCCGAATAATAGAGGACGCCATTTTATAGAAAAATGCTACTTTCATTGAATATATTAGTAACTAATGTTGTTTCGTTGTTTATTTATTAATTATGATATATGTATAACTATTTCATTATTATTTTTTTTTCACGATTAATTCGGTTATTCTAGGTGGCCGGAATTATTGAAATTCAAGGCTTACCCAGAGTTCTACGGATTATTCGGGTCGTTCCCAAGACAACTGTTTTGCAGCAATCGTCGGCGATGCTGTCCTGGAGCCCCAGAAGTAATAGCGATTGAACAAAGGACTTCTCGACAAGCCCATTAGAGGATATTACAAACGGCAAAATTTTCACTTCATTTTGTTCATATATTGATTTTATTTCGTATGCTAAATCTATATATTTGTCTATTTTCTCTGCTACCGTTTTGCTTATATTATGATCCAAGGGTACCGCCACGTCTAGCATAAAGCATCTTTTTTCTTTTTTACAGAATAGTACAATGTCAGGACCATTGTGATCTACTTTGAGTACTGTAAGGATGTCCAGATTCCAGTAGATTTTAAACTCATTGTTTTCAAGTACAGCAGTAGGTTTGTAAGCGTAGTAAGGAGGAATATTGTTCAGTAATTTTTTTGACTTACAGATATTTAAGTAAATTATTTTGGCCACGTTGTCATGGCGTTCGGTGTACTGGGTGGGTGCTAAAACTGTGCAGCCAGAACTCAAATGCTGTATGGTTTCTTGGACTGCGTGACACAGCCTACATTTGTCATTTGGTAATTTTTCCTTCAGCACTGCTTTTCTATATCCCTTAGTTGGCATCACTTGGGCCTGGAGGGCACTCATAAACCCTTCCGTTTCACCTGATAGTTGGCCATATGCCACTGATTTTTGTTTATCCACACATTGGCTGTTTAAGGCTGATATGAATTTTCCATGCAAGGGTTTTTGTTTCAGAGATTCAATTTTTTCTGCGACAGTCAATGTACAGTCAAAATTTGTGTTGTCATTCAATTGTAACGGTGAGTACATATCCACATGTTGCATAGTACGGTGTAATGGTGTATCTTTGTTGATGAAATATTGTTTTAACTTTTGTTTCTCTTTGTTACAGGTTTCTTCGATGTTGCACAACCCTCTGCCACCACTGGACCTAGGGAGATAAAGCCAAGTAAGTATTCTTCGTGTACTTCTGTCCAAGTTTTGAAGGTCAGTAGGAGACCAGCCAAGTATTCCGTAAGTATAACACAGCGCAGGGACAGCCCAGGTATTGATTGCGATAAACTTTTCTTTTGAAGGTAGGTGAGTATTGGATATCTTTGTGGCCCGTCTCAAGTACATATCTGTGACTTTTTGTTTCATAGTACTGTTATCTATTTTTCCTCGTTGCAGCATGCCCAAATATTTATAGAGTTCATCCAAAGTCTTTATTTCAACATTATCCATTAGTCGCACATTAGGTTCTTGGGATAATTTACCTTTAATGTAGTGAGCCACAGCACATTTTTCCAAGACGAACTGCATCTTAATCGATTTTGTGAATGAAGATACAAGGTCTAGCATGCTCCGCAAATGCTGTCGATTTCCTGCGAAGAGCTTCAGGTCATCCAGATACAAAAGATGCGACAACCGAGAGAATTGGTCAATCTTATAGCCGTAATTTGACCGATTTTTATATATCACTCAGTGGATTCAATGCTAAGCAGAACCAAAGAGGGCTCAGTGAATCACCCTGAAATATTCCGGTTTTAATCCTTATTGGCTCTGTCCGGCACGAGTTTTGAAGAATCAATCGTGTGTTCCACCTCGACATTAGATCTTTTAGCAAGGCCACTATTCGTGGCTCAATTTTATAAAATTCCATAACTCGGACCAACCAGGAATGAGGCACAGAGTCGAATGCCTTCCTATAGTCAATCCAAGCGACGGAAATATGCCTCTGTTTATGCGGAGCCTGTCTGTGTTATTATTATTATTTAATTTGTGTTTGAATGATAGTGAAGTTGAACTGGTTTAACAATTTTTGAAAGTAGTTATTCTTCACAAATATTGTCGATATTTGAATCTATAATTTTGGCTGATGATGGCTTAAGCCGAAACCATTTCCTACGTTTTATGTAATTTTTATAATAAAAATTTCTTTGGAGTTGACTTTGAAATTGACAGTTGTTTTATTTGTTTAAACTGCAATTTGCATGCTTTTCGTTATACCACCATGTATGTATTAATTCAAAAACATAACTAAAAGTAAAAACGCTGTACCTATTCAATTTCCATAATTTTCGTACAGACAGCTACATGAGCATTGAATTGAGAGTCCTCGTACTTTGCTTATACAAACATAATCATACAGACAGAAAAATAATAAAGAAAAAATTATAATTTTCGACACGAAAATGATTTTTATGGTTAGACCTTCGATACTAATTCCTAATTAATACTTTTTTTATTATTATTCAGTAGCGGAATAATATGGATGGTAGGGATAACCTTGGAAATTGTTGTTATCACAACGCGGCAAGTGTGGGCAAAATTTGCGTAATATGTCGCTATACCTAACGATACAATTGAAACAAAAAATGTATATAATACATATATATTATTGTTATTATTGAAATATACAATAATATCCTCCCGGTACCACATCGATTACGAAAATAGCACCATAAAATACGTCGATGCATAATTATTTTTACGAGGTCAGTCCTACAAGTGACGATTATTAACTAATGGGGTATGGGTTGGTTAATTAAGTAACGTCAATGTTGCAACTCGTAAACTGTGTGCTTCGAATCTCTTCCCTTAATAAACAAGAAGAAAAAGAAGTTCAGCCGGTGATTAATTATTGTAATAATTGCAATATAACAATGAATATTTGCAAATTGACCTAAAATCAAGAAAATAATTACAAAAAAATTATAAAAAAGAGGTCAAAGAAGAAAAAAAAAAACAAAAATAAAAACAATGAATATGTAGGTATAACAAATTATTTTTAGACATGCCGATATGTCTATGTGGATATTATGAGCATAGTGCACATCTTTGACAACTTTACTTGTCAAAGGTGCACATGCTTTGAAATAACGTTCGACGTTATTAACTGATAATGGATTACTTCAACGATATCTCGCTCTCACTAATGACAACTCATTATGATCCTTGGCCGTTATTTGCTATTATTTATTGGCCTTACAACGTTAATAACTACAACGTTAATAAAGAGTTCGACACAATATTTATTTTCACGTAATTAGCGTTTACATTATTACTGAACATGCGCACAAGAAAAACGTTAATAATTTCGAAAAAGATTATCAGGATAGCGCATGTGTAGAGTTATGGTTATAGTCTGGTGAAACATACCCTCAATTTAATTAAAAGTATATTTGTTGTAACTGTTTCTGATTCTGCTATATATCCGACATATATAAAATGGATGAGGCATTGGTGATGAAGAAGAAGTGGAGGAAGTAATTTCGCCAAACACATTTGAAGCTATAAACGTTATCACTCCCTTAGCTGCTGAACCCATTGAATATTACCGATTGCTACCGAATACATTGTCCAAAATAAATAGCGCTTGCCCTTATCTGCCCGTAAATAACGTTGTGCGCTAATGCTAATACCGTACCGTTCCTTAGACTATGGATTTGCGCATGTGTAGCGGTCAAAATAGCGTTTGCGGTAATAACACGGGCGAACATTTGGCATGGCAATATCTCTCTCATATTAAAGAAGAGTATAAGAATCGTTTTATGGTTGACATTAAGAGTCAGCTGTACAGAGTGACCCAAATTCGAAAGTTTTTCCAAATGCATTCAATTTTTATGTCGTTAAAACTCTCCTCGAATGATATCAGAAATTTTTTTATTTCTATTTAGCATAAACACTTTTTTCTTATAAATTTTATTGATAAATGATCTCTTTTGTTAATTTTAAATGTTATTTTGAAATTTTCCGCCATACCTGATTTCTGATGTCATAAGCGAACCCCAATTTATTAATATTATTGGCCTCTGCAACTTAGGCAATTTAGCCATCATCAAGTTATTTTTAATTATTTATTTGGGTGAGCATTGAGTAGCTACATGTAGCGGGGCCGGGGTTCGAACCTGCCCCGGTTTTTAGGTTATGAGATATGCATAAACGATCCCAAAAGTTGTTTTCATTGAAATACTATTAATTTAAAAAAAAATCGATATGTAGCAAACATGTTATGAGTAGTAGAATAATTTACTACGCACGGAATATCACAAACTTATATGCGTCTTTTTTTTTTTTGTTTTATATTGTCTCATTACATTTTGATTAGGTATATTGAAATATATAATTTTTAAACGTTAATATGAATTTTTTGTGCTTGAATTTCAACTCATCCCGTACGTCGGTACATCGTTGGTTGGTATAATCTCTATGGATATATTATTAAATAATATTAAACGGTATACCGAAAATGGTTATTTAAAATCCTACAGTGAAAAACAACAGATTAATACACTTATATCGTATGTTATAAAATGTTTTACGTGCTTAATAACACAATGACTTTTTTTTTATTTCTTACTCTAACCATTTTATGAATATCTGGTCACAAAGTCCGGCAAAATAACTTGCCTTTCTATTACTGTGTGACCTTCAAATTTTCTTGAGGTCGGATCTGCGTTTTAAACGAAACCCCCTATTTTGGGCCTACAAAATGAGGCATCAAGACGATCGGCGAACTATCTTTGAAACTAAAATTTGGGCCAAAAATATTTCAGATAAAGGTTGTAAGATTATGTATGCCCTATTACTACAAAGCCTTGAATTTGACCTTGTTCCCACAAGTCAAACGAGTTTTCACCGAGATACAAAAGAACAAACAAATGTCTTAATAAACAAATGATTTTTTTTCTAATATTAAACCGCAACATTCTTCAGTTAATTATCCTTAATCAATAATTTGAATTTGTTCTTCACAACATCAACAATTTTGAAGGTTACACTGAACCAAAAAAGTCCGTAAATATAACAAACACGATTGTCTCATTTTTTGTCAAAATAAATATATAAATAAATATAAATTATTTCGCTAATGAAAAACAGTGATAGTGAATATAAACACCACTTAGTTAATTTAATACTTTTAACTCATCGTATTTAGACTTACGCCAACAGGGCGAGTATAGGTAAGTTTCGAAACACAAATATTTTCCTAAAAATTATGGTGTTTAATTTATTCAAAACCATTAAAACAGTCGTAGAAAAAGTATAGTGTGAAACGGTCTTATCGATAGACGTAATATGAGGTATAAATAATATTTTTATTTTAAGAAATAGTGTTCGTCTTAAGGTCATTGAGCGTTTATGGTTCATTGGATTAAACCAATGGTTTAACAAAATCTCAATGGAGTTATATAGCATTACCTTCGTCGCCAATTCACTACGAAATTTTTATAGATTGAATAGACAATAACCTCTTTGACCACTAAATTGTACTGATTGTACTGATTTTCTGGGATATGTCCTGGTTAGTTAGTAAACAAAACCAGTACAAGAAAAGTACTGGTTTTAAAACTCTAAAGTCGTTAATAGCTACAAATATACAATACAATATAATATTGGCAAATTGGTATGCTGTATACCGAACGGGGTTTTTTTTTATTAAACAACATCTAGACTAGCGAGAAAACTCAAATGAAAGTGGAAACTTCTTGTTGATTGTCAAAAATAATTTAAATGGAAGTTGTCTGAAATTCTATGAGAATATGCAGGATAACGGAAAGCAATTCATTCCTCAGAAAAATATAAAAAACCAAACTAAATTAGATAGAACTACATATAATCACATATTATTTCATCATATATTTTACTTTTTATTATGTAATGTTATGTTTATTATGATTTAATGTTTATTTTGCAAACTTACATTGTGAGCTTCACATTTTTGTTTAAATAAACGTAAAATTTTTTGCCCTGGTTTCAAGTTGGAAAAAAAATGGTCACCTTAGATGTATGGCATGTTAAAGGAACATTTCAATCATTGATCATGTGTCTGTAGGGTTCTCTCGTCGTAAGCGGATCTTCTAACCTCAGATTTAGAACATTTTTAGATCCTCACACTGTATCTAAAAATATTTCATTAACAACCATTAATCCTTAATCAAAGGTTAATGAAAATGACGCTATCAACGAACTCAAACAACAAATTGATAAAAACTATTTTTATTTATATCCGCACCAATATTATACATGTATAGACGCAGGTACATTTTATAAATATATCTGATAGCTTTCTTAGCAAGAGCACTTAACCATGTATACTATCACCATAGAATACGACACAAAGACAAGTACTTAGACTGTGAAATAATTAATATTGAATATTAACTTTGCACTGTTCGTTTGTATATTTCTCACAGTACAAGAGTTGCCTTTTATATCGGGATTTGGCAACCCTGGTGTTGCAATCTGGCAACTAACACCTCTATCGTAAAATTGGACATTTTTGAGGTTATACGTACTCAGAACGTTTTGACATTCGAGCGCTATTTGTGTGGTTTACAGCAACTTAAAAGATTCATCTCGGCCCAACAATGGAATTAAATCGTGAACATTTTCGTGCGATTATTTTTTACAACTTTCGACGTGGATTAACTCAGCAACAGTGCATGGATGAACTTAATTCCATTTTTGGCGATGAAGCTCCATCAAGGACCAGTGTTGTTGTTCCGAAAACCATTGATGCTGTGCGCGAACTGACATTGCAAGATCGTCATGTGAGCTATCAAGAGATTGAGACAACCTTAGGCATTAGTGGAACCAGCATACATTCAATATTGCATAAACATTTGACTGTCAAAAAACTTTGTTCGCGTTGGATCCGACACAATTTGTAAATCGCTCAAAAAAAGGGTCGTGTCGATTGGTCGAAAGAAATGCTCAAAAAATACGATCGCGGTGCTTCGAAACACGTCTATGACATCGTGACAGGTGATGAATCGTGGATTTACGCGTATGAGCCCGAAAGTAAACAGCAGTCGACAGTATGGGTGTTTCAAGATGAGCCAAATCCAACAAAAGTTGTTCGTTCGCTCACGAAGCAAATGGTCGCCTGTTTTTTCGGAAAAACTGGACATGTCGGAACCGTACCACTAGAACAACGCAGAACAGTCAATTCTGAGAGATACACAACCATTTGATTGTTGTGTTGTCTTCCAAGAAATCAGGAAAACCAACCGCCGAAGACGGATCACTCTTCACCACGACAATGCGAGCTCTCACACATCGGCTCAAACAACTGCATTTTTGAGGAACCAAAACATCGATTTGATGAGTCATCCGCCGTATAGTCCTGACTTAGCACCGAATAACTTCGTTTTATTCCCGTACGTAAAAAACAAACTGAGAGGTCAACGTTTTTCGACACCTGAAGAAGCGGTTGGAGATACCTCAATCAAAGTGGCAAAAGTGGTTCGACAATTGGTTCAAACGCATGCAAAAGTATATAGATCTTCATGGGGAATATTTTGAAAACCAATAAAGTGATATTCGATGATTAATATTTGTATTTCTTCTGTAATCCCGAAATATAAAAGGCAACCCTCGTATATGCTATTTAAGCTTTGTTCGTTCTCGAACCGATTCCAAAAAACCATTATGTAGTTTACAGGAATAACTTTTTCAAAATTCCATTCATCTTAAAATATCACATGCCCATAATAAACTGTACTTTTAACCACACCAACGCATTTATGCAAAAAAATCTATTTTTGACGATTTTTTCATGTTTTTTAAAATTAGAAAAAATAAACTTGCCCTCAAGCAATATTTCTAAATATTTTTTTTTCACGGACGCCTATGGTACATACATTTTTTGTCGTGCATTTTTAACACCAGTTCAACTACTTAAAAGGCTAAATCTATCATTTTTACAGTCTAATTTTGTTGACCCTTTTTCTACTATGTCTGAACGCCTATGTAAACAAGTTTTGCATTTTGTAGGTTATCCTATATCTAAAGTATAATATATAATTAGCCAATTTGTCTGGTATTTTTGAGGAACATTTTTAATTTTTCCATTTTGACCCCTTTTTACATTATTTGAGGACGCCTGTGAGAACCAATTCTTCTATGTGACATTTTTTAGGTTAGACTCTATCACAACTATGAAAAATTATTTCATATTTCGAATAAGTTTAAAAGGTAAGAATTATTTAAACTTTTGAACCCTTTTGCCTACGTTCAATGTGACCTGAAAGTTAATCAGCACCTAGATATATCCTGTAGTATTTTTGTACCAAATTTGGTTAAAATATGTTAAGTGGTTTTTAAGTTATCGTGGATACAACAGACATACGACTAAAGGTGTCATTTAAACTTAATTTCACTTAAGGAGTCAACGAATTATTGTGGAACCCACAATACCTAGTCTAGTTCAATAAAACAAATTACGTATAATACGTAGAAAAACAAAACAAACTTTATTTAGTGACGTGTTATGGAAAGCTCAGCATATTTTTCGCCTATAGTAAGTTATTACAGGAAATTTACCTATACCTACATGAGTATAAAAAAATAAATAACAATCCCTGCAGTTCTATATATATTATGAAAATTAAGTAACAATATAATTGTTTGAAAGCAAAGAAAGAAATTGAGGTTATCTCATTGACATACATTTTAGCGGTCATGATGATTTTTTTTTGTTCTGGACTTCTGCTCATTTTCGTTATTATATGAGAAAACTAACATAATTTGTTGAATTTTCCGTTAAAGAACGCAAAATACTGCATAATACATGTTATTTTTCTCAGACAACAATATACAGGGTGCTTCAAAAATACGCGGCAATATTATACTAGTTTTTTATGTCAGAAAAATCTGACGACCTGATTTTGATGTCTCAGGTAAAGTTTCTCAATCTTTACATTTTATTGGAGCATGGTGCATATACAGGGTGTTTCATAATATATGCGCAAAATTTTAGGATGTGAGAGCTCGTCCAAAAATGCACCGTTTCGAGATTGTTGAAAAAAACTATGTTTTTTGCGAGTATCTCCGGAAGTTTATCGTACAGAAAACAGCTTTTGTAAGCATTTTCGATACATAATAAGCTACTTATGTTTTGTACAATAATTTTTTTTAATTCATAATTGAAGATTTTTAAGGAGTAGTTTAGGTGTTTCTAAAATAGGTGGTCAAAATTTTGTGAGGGAATTGGGGACGTCTAATCATGAAAAAATCCTAAATTGTAACCTATTTTAGATACACCTTGTAGAAAAACGTTAGAAAGTCATAATTATTGAAGATTTGCTTAAAAACGACAATATCACCGAACACTAGCTTTGAAGGGGCGGCACGTTTATGTGTATTATACATTTTTAGGTAAAATAGATAAACATTTTCCAAACATGATAATAAAATTTAGGTTGTACTTCCTTTCGAATTATATCTATACTTAAATTAAAATTTTTGTTTCGTATGTACGTACCTATTAATTTGTGATAAAAATGTAAATATTTAGATAAACTCGCTGCTAAGTCGTTTAAACGTAAATGTATATGAATCGAATGTTATGTTTTTTGAGATAAAATAAAAAAAATATCATAAATAATAATTATATTGCATTGTTTTCCAGTAATATTTGTGACGTCCCATTCCTCATTAACAAATCTCAATCATTTTTTATCTTCTTTGTAATTTATGGCACAATTTCGTTCTTGACATGTTAGTAGATGTTGAAATTGTGGGTTTGACGTTTTGGACAGTGATGGCAACTACTCAAAAATAACGTAGAAGAATAGGACCATGTTAATAGCCATTAATATCACTTGCAATTTACTGGCAATAATAAAAATAATAAACACTGCGCAAATATATGAAAGTCATGCGCAAACGTTTCCAGGGTGCTTGATTTTAAGGTTTGGTGATCTTCAGTTATTGTTTCCGAGGTCATGTGAATTACCATCTTGTGATTTGTGGTTGTGGTGCTCTTTAAGATCCAGGATTTACAAAAATAATCCGCAATGTATCGACGAATTCTAAGAAAATATTCATACAGAAATCCGAAATATACGTCTCCACCTTTTAGACACAATTTTTAAAAAATAGGCTTTTCATATGCCTGCCAAAATGCTTTATTAGTTTCCCTTTTTTTAACACTATGCAAATATAGGGTGTCCCAAAATTAACCTAAGATTTGAATTAAATAGAAACACAGTTTTTAGTCTTTTTATTGAATCAAAAAGTACCTACATAGGATAGGCTTTTTTAGTTTTATGTTGTAAACGAAACAACATATGAAAAAATACAAGAGATAAAAAAGTTGTAGCTTTAGTTGCTTTATCTCAATATACAGGGTGCTTATCTAAATTTTCATTCAAATTTCCGTTGCTATTAGAGTTACGTGAAAATTGGTTTTATAAAAATTGGAGACAATTAGATGCTAAATACAGTGGGGTGCCGAATTTTTATATATATATTTATAGTCCCTTAGAATAAATTGGCTTATTGTAGCCCTCAAAACTGACTTCTGAGGCACCCTACTTTTCACATCTCGGCGTATTTAATGATTTTTTTATTTTTATTTCGCCTATTTCAAATTGTAAAGTCTTACAAAAACTAAAATAGTAGCGAAACAGCTACGTGAAATTAAAATAGCTACTTTATCAGAATAATTATTTACTCTCCCATGTTTAACAATAGTAAAAAAAATACCGAGCGTTGACAATTCATAAAATAAACAATTTACAATACGTTTTTAACACTTAGTTAAACTCGTTTGAGGTGAAATTGTATGGTTTTCCCTATATTATGCAATCGTTATTTTTGTAACACGTACTTAAAATGAACTTTTAAAAACTTCATGTGTGACAAACACTATTTTTTGCCACACTTTCAAAATTTGGTTATACGCTTTTTAAAATTCTCCACAACTTAAGTTTGCAAATTTCCCATAATTTTTTAAATTATAATTGTATCGTAGCAAAAAGTTTGTCTATTTGATAATTTTGTCATGTCATTCGAAATTTGACAGAAACTCGCATAAATTAAAATTAGTTTGTATATGGTTTTATCAATTTCATGTTTGATGTGATATTTTGCACACCTTGTCTTAATATTTACCAAAATATTTCAAATTTCTCATAAAATGACTATTTTAGGAACATTTTATAATGACTTTAGAGCCCGCAAACGTTATTTTTGTCATAAAACCTTAAATAAGTTAGAAACGGACATAATCAAACATTGGTAATGTTCAAAAACTGTTACAACTTTTTTGGACCACCCTGTCTAACTTCACCAAGCGAGCAATGACAGGAGCAACTATCCACCACTTGAAGTCTTGAATTAAACAATTGCAATTTGATAAAACCGTGACGTATAGTACAAAATGATAATATTAAAATTGTATTAGATTAATGTGAAACGTGATTGCGTTTCTAATTTTTTTTTTTATATATAAATAATCCTTTTATCTTATCTGAATCTTCATATTGCAAAATAAACCTTCGTTAATATCAATTTAATTAGGTATCGATTATGAATTTCCATGTACGATTAGGTAGGTGCGCCACTGTTCATTTAATACAGTATCAATACACAGAGTAGAACAGCAGTCAGTGTCGTGTTATTGTGCCATGTTGATAATAATTATTATGCAGCGTAACAGTAATTGAACGCCATGCATACCTCTACACACACCACCGAATCCTTCCTCCCACTCTATAACCGAAGCGATTGCTCTATTGGTAACGACACAATGCGAATACAACCGAATCCTTTACTCTGTAACAGAACGATGCGCAGGCACTTTCTCTGTAATAGAGGATATACATTTATTGTGTTTGATGGTTTTTTGGATGATAAAGGGCGTGCGCACGGAATGGACACTACAGGGGCAATGTAATTGTGCGACTAGATATTGACAAACGCGTACAATGTTGCCAAAAGATAGCGCCCAATAACATATTCTGCGAAGAAGCTCTGCTTTTATGCATTTGCCTTTATTTATATTTACCAAACATTTATTTAAATCTGGAACAGGTGTATCTGTATATTTTTAACAAGATTTTTCTGTTCTTAATAGGAATGTTGATTAAAAAAACTTAACTTTAGTTAAAATTAACAAATAAACATCATTTTTCATAATAACTTCGCTTACCTGATGTCAGCGTAAATATAATTTACGCTGCTGATGTGTTGTACTTCCACTTGCTTCTTCCATATTAAAGTATGAAATATTATAATATATTATTAAAAAAACAATATTTTACGGTACCTACCCATTTATTTTTATAAAAATAGGTAGGTACCTATTAATTAATAACCGTATATATATTTTTTTAATTTGTTCACTACTTTTTTAGATTTTAAAACTTAAATTAAATATGTATTCAAAATATCAAAACTTTAAGCTTCCCGAAAAGTATATAAAAATAATATTAGCACAGGTATAGCACAGAACACAACTGTAACAGCACTAGAAATTTGCGACTGTGTGATAGAGATAGATATAATCAAAATAATAATCGACATATAGGTACAAAACACTCGCCAAGCGTTGTCATATAACCTTATTTTACATTAAATCTCTGCTGCATCTATATGAAGCGTGCTTCTTATAGTGTTTTTTTAATGGCAAGATTCGTATGCTATGCTTTGTACAATTAAACGCTGGCAACTATGTTTGGACGAAGAGCGATAGATGGTTGTATAGTGGGTATATGCCAGATGGCAGTGTTGCCTATTGTTGCTGAATTATAGATGAAAATGCTTTGAGGCACGCTTCATCTGCATAAGAACGTGTATGATAAATAAATAGGCTATTGTTATAGGAATCAAACACTGGCAAGGCTGTCAACTGTCGCACACAGGGAAGAGACCGAAATAAATAATGTTTTACTATTATTACACGAATAAAAAAAGAAGGAAATTATGTTGAGTGTGATCTCGATGAAATAAGTATGGGTGGGGTGGATTTTCATCTGACCAATACCGACAGTATAAGATTCTCTCACTGCTTTTGTAGATAAAATTTAAAACTTTCAAAATGTTCGAATGACTGTCATTATAGTTTTCTTATAAATAGAAACTAAACTAATTGGAAAACAGCAATTTGAGAAAATTAGCAATATATATCTATACAATACTGTAGTAATGTTGTCTTCATGTATATGCTACAGTAATTTATACCTTCCGACTAGATTTAATTAAGTCCATTTCGTCGTGCTCTCGAATCGATAAATGCCAAACCCAAACGGTTTTAGTACACCGAATTTTCCCCAGTTACCAGTTAAATGTAATTTACCCTATGTTAGTGTTAAAATTCGATACAATTTCATCTTGCGAAGTGCGTGTGAATATTCAAAGAATAATATCATCCCAAACATGCAAATAGTATTTAACTTCGATACAAACCTTCATGTTTACGCACAACAATCTGTTTTAAAATTTTCTGTCAGGGTGGTTCTTGCAACATCTTCATCGAAGTTGGATTCATGGTCTACGGTACCGCCTGGAACTTTCACAGATTAAATTAGGAGTGATTAAAGTTTCGAACGTATTTAAAATTGGAGTATGTATGGTAACTCATCAATACGTTAATATTCCTGCTCATAGGAACCTTCAGTCAGGAAAGGGGTAAACTCTCCAAAAATCACCCCCAAAGAATCATTATAAATATCGCAAATATACTTAGGTGAAATAAATTCGTCCTGCTGTTATGGAAGAAATTTAATTGACACAACAGATCAGGGCAGTCAATAGTGTGACTTAGCTTGTACTCAAAAGAGATGCATGCCAACCTATAACCAATATTCTAACCTGAAGCGAACAAAGGCGAGGAACAGAATCTTAAGCACATTAACGCCTTCCAACGATTTACATATTCTGACCAGGAAGCCATACATCTTCAAGGCCTTTAGTATTAATAAGGTTAGAAAAAGACACAACACCCCCCCAAGTCCTTAAACGTATCACAATGCAACAACACAATGTCTCCGAACCTGTAGGGGTTCTGAATAGGATCTTTCTTCCGCGTGTCAGGGTTTAGCTGCAACCTATTTGCACTACAACATTCAGATCATTCTGAGGTTTATTACAGTCAATCTGGGACTTCACTGCACTATAAATCTTAAGATCGTCAGCAAAAAAAAACAAATCAGAAGAACTAAGGCATTTTCCGAGATCATCGATAAGTATGAGAAGCAAAAGAGGACCCGAATTAGATCCTTGTGGCACTCGCAACATATTGATTGATGAAAAAAGAAATTACCAGCATTTTTTGTAGGTTTTTTCTTTTGATTTTGATTAGTTAATAAAAAATCGATAAAAAGTAAAATGCCAAGGTAATTTTTAAAATTATTGCACATAATGAAACTATACTTCTGGATAAATCCTGCGTCAAATTTAAACTAGCTAACGTTTCGCTGATCATCCTGTCAGCTTCTTCAGAGCAACTTCACGTAAACGCGGTTGCTCTGAAGAAGCTGACAGGATGATCAGCGAAACGTTAGCTAGTTTAAATTTGACGCAGGATTTATCCAGAAGTATAGTTTCATTAAGTTCAATCGCCTGTGGAAGTTTTTTGTCTAAATTATTGCACATGTTAAAGATTTTAGTGTTAGGCATAATAATTGGTAACTTAAACGTTTTGAAAATATCGAAACATTTTTTAATAATTTTTTTAAGATTTGAAAAAATATAAAAAAATTAAAAATTCCACCAGAAGGCCGAAAATTGGTACATGCGTAAAAAATTAAAATACAAACAACTTTTTCCTTTAAGATCTTTTGATATTTTAAAAACTAAGGCCATTTTTTGAAGTTTTCCGAAAAAAAACTCACGTCAGTGCTCATATGCATATCATTTGGCCTCACTTTCAAAGAAAAATCACATGACATAGTTAAATACTAGAGGAGAAAATTTTGCTTCACACAAAATGCTATATCAATCAATCAATAGTCACATCTTTGGGCATAAAAATAATGATTCACAAGCGCAACCGCAGAAACTTAACGAACATACCTCGTTAGTCTCTAATTTTCTGTAAACTATATATAAAAATTACAGTAATACATTAATGTAAATATTTAGATTAAAATGGCTAAATATAACTCATATGGAACTGATTTATTTTAAAACACACATACACATACTCAGGATCAAGTGAAGTTAGGTACCTATACAGATGCTTTCTCGTTTTAATAATAGTTCATATTATTTTTAAGTGGATCGTATATTTACACATGTATCGTTAACAATATTTTAACGTTCACTTTTACACTCAGATATTCATCACATCAAGTTTATACGAATCTCGAATTTAGGGAAGTATTTTATTTTCAAGAATTCCGAATACTGTTCAATATCTTCTTATCACGCCCTCTCCTGCCGAAGGCTGGCGATCCAAATGGCAATTGTAGCTCTGGAGACTGCAGCACGAAAGATTTCTGCAGATGAGCGGTCGAACCATCTCCTTAAGTCCTTTAGCCATGAGTTCTGGCGTCTTCCTACTGATCTTTTCCCGTGCACTTTGCCCTCTATTATGAGGCGTAGTATTTCGTACTTATCACCTCTCATCACATGACCCAGGTATTGCATTTTTCTTTCATTAATGGTGTTCAGTAGTTCCTTTTGTTTGTGCATGCGCTGGAGTACTTCATCGTTGGTAATCCTTTGTACCCATGAAATTCGACACTTTCTCCTAATGATCCTATTCAATCGCCTGTATTCCGTCGGATTTGCTTTGTACTTCCGTCTGTCATTCATGAGGTCTAATATTTCCTGCGTCATCAATTCCTGTTTCTTGTTGGTTGCCATGAATCCAATGTCTTTTTCCTGTATACTTGTTATTTTAGTTTTCAAATAATTCCATGTCTTTTCAACATCCTCTTCCCGTATACCGATACCTCTACCATTTCTAGTTCTTTTTCGATCTTAGAGCTTATCTCTTTCCTTTTTTCGGGATTGCTCAATCGTGCGATGTCTATCTTTTTAGACGTTTTTTCTCTCTCAACTGTTCAATATAGAGAACTTTAAATTGGCAACACTGTTTTCTCTATAATAGCCGATTTGACAGTTTGGAGGTTCACAATTAGGCAATGGAGTTGTTAATTTACCACCAATTTCGTGCGAATTGACACCATTCAACAAAACAAAAACATAGAAGGCCAATAATTTTGTACTTAGTTTTTCAAAATTTCCAAGGCATGCTTGATTTTCCAAACCTAAAATTTTGTCTCAAATTTGTTTTAAACCAAGAATGGCTGGACCCCAGAAGATCAAATTTAAACTCGAAATTTTGTTGTCTTTTATAAAAGGCGTTTCACCTATCTGGGGACACACTATATAACCGAATTTCTACTGACTTTAAAAGTACTGTATACCTGTATTAAAAAATATTGTGGTTATAGGTTTCATTATTTAATAAAAACAACTTATGACTCACTATGTTTATGAGGATTAGATATTATTGAAAACATTGCGAAGCATTGTTGTTGTATACTCTTATTCTCCATTAAACCTGTACTGAATCTATATCAAGCGTGCGTATGATGTTGTTTTTTTAAATGGCAAGATTCGTATGCTATGCTTAGTGCAATTAAACGCTGGCAACTATGTTTATATGAAGAGCGACAGTCGGCCGACAAGTGGTTGTATATTGGGTATATGCCGAAGTGGCAACGTTGCGCATTGTTGCTGATTTATAGATTAAAACGTTTTGCAGCACGCTTCAAAACATGTTTTCTAAATATTCTAGAAATTCTTAACATGACGTCATTTTTTTACCTAAGAAATAAGTTGCAATCATTGCAAACTACCTAAGTAGTTTTGTCAAAATATAAGTAATAAAAGTATAAATAAATCTTTTGAAAATTTTACTACCCTACAACACAGGTAAACACCTTTTATTCGATTTGCCTACCGAAGAATATTTCAAAGAAATCTAGGTACGTCTACTACAACTTACTACCAAAACATGGGTATGTAGGTACAATAGGTATCACGTGCGGTAACAATATTTATTTTCATAAACGTAAAGTCCCAAGATCTAGACACCCAAGCAAAGATTTAATAGACCAGAAGCGAAAGTGCCAGCTCCGATAGTTTGGTTCATGCTAAGTATAAAGCGGCGTAAGCAGCGATATCTGTAGTGCGGGTTAATTAATATATTATATTGGTGTTTGTGATTCTATTCTTATTTTAAAGGATGCCTGGTCATGTATGGTTTGCTTTGCCAAAAGATCGTGCAAGGTAAGTTAATTATACAATAATATTCTTCCGCCATTTTATTGCATTGCTTCTGTGGCTGCTCAAGATGGTTGCTGTAGCAACAAAAAATTAAACCGTCTATACTATGAATTGCTGGCGCAACAAAGTTGATAACAAGTAATTAATTAACATCAAAGTTACTGCCATGTAAAGCCTCTTGCAATATGTTCTCTGAAGCTTTAATATTTGGTATCGCTAGAGCATGCCAAGGTGATTTTCCGATCTCTAGTTTACTGAAAAAACGTTACTTTCTTTCCAGAAAAGTGTATTTTCCGATCAATCGTTTGATAAAATGCTTTTTGCTATGGTGTTAAGCTCAAACCTTTTCAGCAAAACACTCCCATATGAATTTTAATATAAAAAATTTGAAAGTGATGAATTAGACTCTTTGCATCTACCTATTGCTAGAAAAATGCTACCAAACACCGATTAAAAGCAGTTGCTGAAACATAATATTATGCTTTTTACCCAATCTTTCCTTGATTTCCAAAAATTTCACCCGGTTTAAATGAGAAGATGTATAGAAAAAAAAACGAAAAAAAGACTCCCAAATAATGTCGTTGACATTTCATATATACTATATATGTACCAAGAATAAAAAAGAAAGAACGTAGAAGCAAAGAAAAAGTCTTTTTCTTTCTTGTATTGAAACGAGCAGCCGAGTGAGCCTCTCTCCAGATTGAATTTTGTTATATACAGGATGGCCTTTGACTGAACTGATTTGTTCGTTAATTTTGAACTGTATCGATGATCAATTTCATTATATTTATTGAACATAATAATGTATAATTTGAAAAAATAGTCCACTCTTAAGTGGAGTTGCAATTTTAATGTTTAAATGAAAGTCGAATCTCCACAAAATAAATTTAATAGAAACTATCGGCCATACATGTTTCGGGACTAGACCAGTCCCATCATCAGTAGCATGTCAACAATCGAACAAACACAACACTAAGACGTACAATGTTTCATTATATTTCTATTGAAGCCTCATTCTTAGTTCGTTATCAATATGAATATGTGCAATTATCAATTAACTTACCATTTTATGGAAAAATTTTTGAATTATAAAAAATGTTTTAATTAAAATTACAGTTACATATTTGGTCTAATTTTCTTTTATATATCATACTTTTCTTTGTTTTTTAATAAAGTTAAAACTATGTAACTATTTGTTTTTTGTTAAAGCTGGAATGGCAAGAACGTCATCGACAAACGTAATAAAAAATTTCTTTTTGTTGGTATGAATATGAGTTGTGTTATAGGCGATAGTCTCCAGGCTCCAATTTACAACATGCTCTTAAAATAACAGACAAATAAAGCTTTAGAATAATTAACTAATCCAGAAATTTTCATACTGATAAATCTAACTGAGTCACTAAGGAGTATGATCAGTTCACTGTATTATAAAAGGAACGGTACATTAAATTTATTTTGTGAAAATTCGACTTTCATTTAAACATTATAATAATGTATGTTAGGTTTGAGTTTACATCAGGACTTCGAAAATAATTTCCTTATATAATGAAATATCAAATGTAGGCTAGAAAACTTTACCTAAATCCACAACTTACGCTATCAAAATCATTTGTTTTTTGTAGTAGTAATGAAATAGTATATTACATAACATGTGCTGTAAATGATATTTTACATGCGAGAGACTAGTTTGCCCACGAGCCGCGAAGCGGCGAGTGAGGCAACAGTCTCGAGCATGGAAAATTATTTACAGCTCAAGTTATGTACTATACTTTTTCTACGACTTTGCAGAATCAGAATCCATTTCAGAATTAAAATTTAAGCAGAAATACTTAACACAGAAGGAAAGGTAATTATGACATTTAAATATTTGAATTTATTTGACATTTGTGTTTGACATAATTCCATAATAAAAAATAAAAATCCCTAAAGTGTTATGTAATATTCATTACGTAACACTTATGTAATATTCATTACGTAACACTTTGGTGATCATTACGTAACACTTATGTAAGATTGAATTTACATGTCACGTTAACAGTTTTGCAATAGACGGCTTAACAAAACAGGAGTAGAAAAATTGTTATTACGTATCTACCTATAACAAGATTTTGCAGCGCGCCATGTCAGTCCAGTGGCGGCTTGTCATATAAAGCAGGCGAAGCAACGCTTCATCTAAATAATCAGTGACACACTTGTCACTGTCCTCTGTCACACCAATAGAGCCTATTATCATACATATTCTTAGGCAGATGAATGGTGCTTCAAAGCGTTTTAATCTATAATGCAGCAACAATAGGCAACGCTGCCACTCTGGCATATACCCAATATACAACCACCTGACGGCCGTCTGTTGCCCTTCATATAAACATAGTTGCCAGCGTTTAATTGCACTAAGCACGCTTCATATAGATTCAGCACAGGTTTAATTGAGTATAGTAAAGTCAAATCTACATTAAAAAGAACAAGGTTTCAGTCCCTTGAAGCCGAGGTCCACAGAGGAGAACTAATAGTAACTAAATAGCTATAAATTGAAAATCTCGATATTTTGCCACACTTCATATTAACACTGTGGATAGCTATTCTGACAATTTTCCGGAGCTAATCTCCTCCTCGTTTAGGCTAAAATATAATTAAATCAAATATACTGACAAGACGCTAAACACATGTACAATATGTCCACGGATAGAGTTTGGAAGAGGAAAAACTTTTTTATTTGTCGATTTAGAAGAAAAAGTCATTCTTTATAAAAACGTCTGCTTGTATTGAAACTACAATTTCAAATGCCAAATTTACGATTACTATACAGGGTATGCCAAAAATAACATTTTTAATGATTTTGATTTTTTTGTTTTTTTTTTTAATTTTATGAAAATATATTGTCAAAACCGTGATTTATTACACCAATTGTGCAAAAAACACTAATAAACTTTTTGCTCAAAGTGGTTAATTTCATAGCTACTATTAAAATAATAATGTTACGTTAATTATAACATTATACTTATCTAACTTATCAAACCCACCCCGTGTTCATAGAAATCAGGGTTATAAAAGGAGATATCGAATATATACATACAGTATACATTAACAATTCACGACACAAGAGTTGGCAACAATGTTACAAACACCACTAAAAGTGATCCACACTAGGCAAATTGTGTGCAAGTGAGACAGACAGAAAGCGTCTCTACTACTCCATACTGTATGTCGAAGTTTTGTATTGTGGATGTATGTGTGAGCGTCAATGTATATATGTGTATTTCAAACCCACCCACGGTATCATCGGGTCTGGTTCAACGTCAGGACCGGACTGACTGACTACTTATCCAAGAAATTGAAAATTAATTTAAATACAAATGAATGCAGTTTGAATTTTTTACGGAACCATTGCTTATAATCATAATCGAGGATATTAACTATATAATTTGCAGTTCCTAACCCGATTCTCAATCACTAAAGTAGCTTTCCAGAACAGGCTTGGATCATTACAAACTAAAGTCGTTAGCCTACAAGATTTGCACCCGATCCGTCAAGAAATATTAAAGCTGAAGCTCGACTTTAAAAATTCCTTAAAATTATCACCTCAAACTGGTTAAACATCAACTGTTGGCAACGTTATGGTAAATTAGATCAAATCTCTCTTAGGTGTAAACTAAAGCCACATTTGTAATATTGCTAGTACCATAATAAAAATGACGACTTATTAAATATTATAATCACAGACATTATAACTATATCTACTTTGTTGTGGCGACATCTACCAAATTAGAATAAGAAAAACAAAATCCAACCATATATAGAAATAGTCTTATAAAAGTCACCTTCAAACTTAAAAAAGACCTGCCTATCACAATATATCCTCATTGAGATTTATGAATGATCTTGTATATTGCTGTCTCTCTCTCGAACAATGTTTAAGCATCAAAGATTAACAAACCATCAGGTAAACTACCGACCTGTGTTGAATTTGACAAGAAATTTGGCAACAATGCACAGATATACAGAAAGAGCCATTTAACCGATATATTGTGGCCTTACGATTTTAACCACCGTTGTCAGATCGATTTACTTACCTGTCTCATTTTCATTGACATTTCAGAAAGTTGAGAATATAAAAATTATATTTTCCTTAACAGAAACAAGTTTTTAAGAAAAAAATTGTCAATCTTCAAATCTTGCATTTACGAAAATTGCAACAATTTGTATATAGTAAAATAAGTATAACTCAAAATAATATTTTAATTTCCTAACGTTGTTTCTGATAATCGAACTAGTTACCTATGTCAAGCATTTAAAGCATCCATTCCTCTAATTATTAATAAATGTATGCCTAAAATAGTACCTGATAGTATCAAGCTGGCAACAAAGCACATAAACCGATATATTGTGGCCTCTCGGTATGAGAAGAGGACAGAATAATATCGTTCTCGGGTCAGAACTACCCCTACCATCCAGAATTTCCCAAACCGTTTCCATAATGTCATCTGTCCTTGTCGAACATGTACCTACGACAGAGAACGACAACAAGTGTATGTAATTCTTTGAACGTCGTCGTTCACGTTCAGTTGTGTTTCCTCGACTTCGTGGTAGAACGGTTTGAGAGTTCAGTCGTTAATAAACGTAACAATCGAACGTTTACGTAGTATGTACACACGCGAACCTCAGTCGTGATAATTTTAAATATTTTTATCATTGAATATTTATATTCAAAACGGTAAAATCTCACAAGTGATTCGAAACTATATAGTTTTAATGAAATTTTAGTGCAAAAAATTTAAAAACAACAAATTCTAGTGCAACTTTAAAAACTTCTTTATGTTTTCATACAAATGTTGGGATACACTTCATACTCTAGGTAATTTAATGTTTTATCTATTTTAAAAGAAAGTGTAATTTGAATAATATTGTATTATTTATTTGATGGGGTTAAAAATTAACAAAAACAAGTGATCTATAATAATTACTTATTAGTGTTATAAAACATGATTGTGAAGTAAAACTATATTATTAGTGGTGTTAATTATTTATATCAATAAACATAACATAAACACGAATTATTTGGATATATAATAACCAGAAAACTAATGTGCATTGATTGACAACCAAAATAAGTGACATAAAATATAAAAATGACAAATGTGAAGTGGGCTTAAGACAAGATATTTGTGGATTTAATTCTTATAAAACAACTGACTAATTTCAATGGTTTGAATTAATAAATAAGTAATTATTAATTAATTACTCCGTTTTTGTGTGATAATTCTTTAACCCCATCAAATAAAAAGTTTACACTTGCACCAATTGCATATACCTATGTTGGATTACCTACTACTACTATTTGAATTTACACGTTTTTATGTGATTATTACATGTGCCTGTTTTTATTCATTGGATTAAATAAGGAATATATAATTGTAACGGCTTTCAAAAAAATATTTTTTTGGGCTATTTCGGTAAGTCACAAATTTGTTGTTACCACATTCGATCATATTAAAACATACCTAGTTGCAGATAATGAATACCTACCTATAATCGCTTTTAAAACTTTGATACATGTTTTATGCCGATAGTTAAGTGAACTAAAAAAATGAACTTTGATCGAATATATGTAGATAGGTAAACTTTTTCTTGAAGTAACTAAAAAATTGTTTATTATTTATTTAAAATCCATATAGGTACCTATCGACTTTAATGATTAAAATGAGATAAATAGGTAGGTAACAGATAAAAAACCGATCATTAAGTAGGAATCTATCTACAGTCTGCTTGATAAACAATTTTAAAAGATCAAAAGGAAATTAGACAAAATGCATCAATATCGATGTCCATTACACTTACTTACATCTAGTTAGGTACTTACCTACGTACGGTTTAAAACTTATCAGGAGATAATAATAATAATATAATTCATCATGACTTAACTAATTTCACTATTAATGAATGAATAAACAACACATTATTTTACTACCTAATCTAAAATCTAAACATATTTTAAGCGTTTCTGTTTTGTGGTTATATTTATCTTGTCAAAATTTTATAACCTCAATTTTGATCCATATTTTTATTGTCTTTTATTTTGACATGTGCCATATTTTGAGTGTAATTGTTACAAACTTTAATATCAATTATTGTAATATATAGGTACCAACCTACACTATTTGCAAAAATAGTTAGGTCAATTCAACCTGTGCTTTATCGTATCATTTTGCATATTCTACACCATTCTAGTTATTTTTAAAATGTTCCTGAAGTGACTTGGTGAAATGTTTTTGTTTTATCTAGTTTTTATGGGAAATTTATCAACACTGAGTCATTTAAAAATATCAAATTTCTAGTTTAATTATTATATTATTATTTCGGATATTGATCTTTCTACACCTAAGCTCAGCTGAATAATTGATGTGACATGACTACTCAAATGGCAATTTGAGATTACATTTCTCAACTGTCATTTAATTTTGTAAAAGGAATGTACTATTTAGTGACATGAAGAAAAATTGCTGAAATTTGGAGTCTACTCGTATTAATAAACTTCACAGAGTAATACAGAGACGCCTCTCCGTGTACCGCTCAAGAATCTAATTCACGTGACCTTGACTGCTATGTACCTGCTTGATATTATTACTGTCAATTTATTGATGATTTTATGTCAGCTTTTTGTTTATAATTATTATCGCTAAATGGTACCTATCAGTAATAATTAAATTAATTCAATAATTGCCTATATGCATGGTAAAACTAATATTATTTTCTCTCTCTTTCAAACCGGTATATAAGTTAATTAGGTATTTCAAGCTGAAACTGTAACAGTAGTATACCTATATAATCTTTTATCTTAAACTAATTACAACTATTTTGTAATATTTTTTATAGTTTATAAATTGGAAATGTAAAATTTTATGAGATTATTACAAAATAAACCTAACTTTTTTGATTATAAAACAATGGGCTGTAAATGTATTCGAATATACCCATTAATTGGTTGTCTATATAATCCTACCTACATTGCTGATATTATTTGACCTTCGGAATTTGGTATTATCTCGCTATTTATTTATTTATTTTTGGTAGGTACCAATAGAAAAACTATACTGATAATACTATTATGAAAATGCGGAAGGAACATACTAATGTACCGTAATCATCAACCTAATTTGATTTCCAAAGAATCCTTCAAGGTAATAGGAAAAAACTCAAGGCTTACCTATAATACTTGAAAATCGTTATGCCTACCATTGTACTGCTTACTGTCACATCTGTATAAAACTACTCTGTGGTGACAATTTAGGCTGCCATCCAATATCATCATAATATTTCATATACTTACACCGTTAAAAGTACGTTGTTTTAATATTCTTTAGAAATAATATAATGATCATTCACCATTTTTCTCATCAAGTATGTATATTTTCGTGCAAATACCCTAGTACAGATTAAATAATTAGTTTTAATCACGTTACATAAACAAACCAATAGTACCTACATGGTTGCCAAACACAAATGCTGACAGATAACGCAGATATGGAATATTAAAAAGACAAGATTTTATATAAATTCAAACTTATAGTTAGTATTAGAACTAAAACTAGGGAGTCGTCTAAAATTACAATTATTACTTGAATTAATTGTTGTATTAATACAATTTTACAAATTATTGTGAGTTTGAGTCGTATTGACTTTCATCTTTTAAAATTTAATGATTTAAATAATGCTAGTTGTCTCCCTTGTGATTTCATCATTACCGTGGATTGTTGATTTGCAGTTTTTGCATGTAACACAATAACACTTGTATTAAAGTAATAAGTATGTCAACGTGGCAACACCGAGAAACTGATTTGTGTTGGGCTCACTGTTGCCAAACGGCTTATAACTATAGGGTTTCCATATAATATATTTTTATATAAGTATAAGCCTGATTCTTCTATAATTACCTGATTTACATTACTATAATAAAGTAGTCAAGGAAATAATTCATATTTGCTTGGATCAATAATAATTGTAACGGCAGGTTGAATTGTTATGTCCCAAAAACAGTTCTAATAAGTAACAAAGCCAATATTATATATTAGATTACAGACAATTATATCAACAAGGCAATGCCGAGAAACTGATTATGTTCGGTTCAGTGTTGCCAAACGACGTACGAACTTTGTATTTGAAATATCTTTTTGTGTTTGCATATTTACAAAAGTAATTATTACTTATATTAGAATATTATAGGACAATTAAATTCTTATAATACGCTGCTGTTCGTAGGCGTATTGTGCATCTTCTTTGCGTTCTCTTCTTCTTCTCTGTCAAAATATTGCCAAACAATATCCACCCATTCTGGATACCTAACTAATGAACTATATCTAGGGAGACTTGAAAAGTGGTAACAACAAATTTGTGGGTTTTTAATTAAAATGTTCGTAGCATTTTTAGGTTTGGTGGAAGTAAAATTGTCTTAAATTTATGTCAAAATAAATTATTTAATAATTGTTTATTGTTGTTATACAGGGACTGGTCGCCTGGTGGGGGCGCCACTACCCAACCGCAGTTGTCCGTTGTGACCACGGTGTGGGGAGTAACGGCACCAACGCAGTCGGGCCCCCACGGGGGGTACACGGGCGGCCCGACACCACACAATCAACCCAACGGCATCGGTGGCTACGTCGGTGGCAAAATTCAACCGGGCTACCCTCAATCAGCTTATCGAGCTACCGGGTAAATACCTACAGATAATACTATTTTTTAATGATACTGATGATGGCGAAAGACAGCTGAAACTAGGCCTTTGTTCCAGATTTGGTGGCATTTTATTAATTTTCTAGGAATTACAATTTTTATTCTTAATTTACTAGTTCAGAAAAATGAAAAGTAACCGTTTTTTAAATAAAAATATTTAAACAAATACAATGTGTCCACGGATAGAGTTTGGAAGAGGAAAAACTTTTTTATTTGTCGATTTAGAAGAAAAAGTCATTCTTTATAAAAACGTCTGCTTGTGTCGAAACTAAAATTTTAAATACCAAATTTACGATTACTATACAGGGTATATCAAAAATAACATTTTTAATGATTTTGATTTTTTTGTTTTTTTTAATTTTATGAAAATATTTTCAAAACCGTGATTTATTACACCAATTGTGCAAAAAACACTAATAATTAATTTCATAGCTACTATTAAAATTAAAAAAACAAGAAAATCAAAATTATTAAAAATGTTATTTTTGATATACCCTGTATAGTAATCGTAAATTTGGCATTTAAAATTGTAGTTTCGACACAAGCAGACGTTTTTATAAAGAATGACTTTTTCTTCTAAATCGACAAATAAAAAAGTTTTTGCTCTTCCAAACTCTATCCGTGGACACCTTGTATATGAATTCACCTTTCGTTTGCGATAAATTTCAAGTTTGGATTTTACTAGGATTCCGGTTTTTTTCCCTTTTCTTTTGAACCCTAAAAACTAGGTAGAACTATAAAGATTTAATATACCACGTTACTTCTGTCACAATAGAGAGTATTTTTTCTTAAAATGAAATAATCTGTGTATACAATATTGTCATTTCTTAGTTCCGAAATATGGGCTTCAATTTTTATTACCTACTATATAATATTGATTTACAACAGCTACAGAATTTTTTTGTCCTTGAGAATACGTCTTTTACCTTCGAGGCCTACCCTTATTTTGTGATGTCTGTCACGTAGCCAAAGATATCGTTTATATAGGCCGTTTCAAAAATATTCTTAATATTATTGTTCATGCATCCATGATTTGAAGTCTATTTATATAGAATTTTATACGAAAATCTATAAATAATAAATATATTTAAATAATTTTCGTTTGTATAATAATGTGTGCGCCCCGGTCGCAGTTTTCCGTTTCCTATACAAGTAGCTCTACTAAAAACTACATACTTTGTTCAAAAATTATAAATAAAAAAAAATAAAACAATTGCAAGAGCAGGGATCGAACCCACAACCTTCTAACTACAAAGCACACGCTAGCCGCATCGGTACACTCGGTACACATCTACCATGCGAATTACCACGAGCACATTTTATTATTTTCAACTCCAGCATACCCTACTAGGCTTAAATAAATTGACAACATTTCAAAAACTATTAAATAAAAACATTTTAAAAAATATTTGAATCTGCCAACGTCATATTTAACAGAAAAACTTGCATGTTATGCGGAAAACGCTTAGACTTGGGTATATCGGACATGATACACAAAATCTGCTTAGAATTGGCACCTACTTTCGGTATATACGGAAGTGAATTTGTCCTCATTGACATTACTACTTATATACTGTCCTATTTTGAATATTTTTCTATGTAGAGCGATATATTTCGCGCCCTGTACACAGTTAATTAACTATACTACTAAACCTTTCTATAGAATAACTTGTTTATAAACTAAAAATATGTTCTATGGAGTTTTAAAAAATTTTTGTGTCACCCTATACAATACAATGTAGCCGATTACGCTGCGTTAGCCTACATGCGTACGTATTGATTAACCCACAAAAAAAAATTATACCCGTGTACAACATCAACAATAAGTAAACCAATTCATTATATGTTAATGTATGATTTCTCTTCAAACATCTGGCCTTTATGTGATATTATATTATTATTATATACCACTATTAAAAAAATATAAAACAGGGTAGTTGTTTGTGACAAATAATAAAAATACCGTTTTGTCTGGCACCTATTTAACGACATTTTTTTCGTGGGGTAGAAATATTACAAAGCAGTTTTTTAACCGTTTTAGAATTATTACTTTTAAATGATCGATAATATCTCATGTTTTTTGAAATCTGGCAACACCAGTAGCTTTGACATAATGCACTGGTACAATGCAAATTAAAGTTTGAATAATTTTTGAATGGTTGTATTATTTTTATTTATTACTCTGCAGATTGCCATCATCAGACTGATTTGTTTTCGTATAATTTTGTTCTTTAAATTTCTCCATGACATAAAATTTTATTATAAAAATCTTTTGCGCATTTTGATGAGACAATGACAGGTATCTCATGTCTTTATTGTCATTATTATTTTAGAAATCAGTAGGTGCTCTGATTATAAGTATTTTAACTGTATTATAAGTGTACCAGAGAATACTACTTTTTTTTATGCTTCCTGCATAAAAAAAAAATTTTGATAGGTTGAATCTTATTCATTATTCGAGCAAAAACTTTTATAAATAATGACATTTTTCCGTATACTGCCAAAAAAAGTATGTTTACTCTTATGCAAAATATCAATTTTGTACTTTTGACCAACCCTGTACAACTAAATTGAATTTTCTCGTGATGAATTGTATTTTTTAAACAAGCAAAAACTTTTATCAAGAATGACTTTTTTCGTAAACTCAACCTTAAAAGTCGATCCGTCCCTGTAAACGACTTACTAATCTTGTTATAAATAAATCAGATAGCCTCTGCAACAATCTCTTACCCCTCGGACACCCTGTATCACATTAGAGCGTTACCAGACCTTATTTCATTTTCGAGAAGCGACAATCTGGCAACACTGCTCCTAAAATAATATTATGTATAATATTAAAAATTTCGGGTTTGGAAAATACAGATTTGTAAATTGAATAAGTGCAGTGGATATAGGTATATTATAAGAAAGTAAGGTAGACACCGATCTAGAAAAAAAAGAGACTTCTTGGAAATCTGGAGGTAGTAGAACAAAACAAAACACACAAAATGCAGACAGTAAGGTAAAAAGGTAGTTCAGGATTCTTTTAATATAGTTTTATTATATGACGCTCATAAATGGGTTGTGTAAAATTTTGTTTTATATAACAATACAAAGAAATGTTAAAAATATTATGTAGGGCTTAAAATGAAAAATTCACAAGACCCAATAATTTTGAATAGTTAATTGTTTCATTTTTGTTTTACAGGTACTTGTTAAAAATTCTAACGAATAGCCTTTTATCATTTTAATTCTCAAGCAAAGACTAAACAAAAAAACATACATAAAGATTCTTCCTTTCTCTCAAAATATACTTTTATCCCAGCAATGTACCACTAAAACGTTAAAATCGTCTATTTGAAACACAAAGAGTAACAATAGAATAGAGGAACGACTACGCGTAGAAGCACTGAATATACATATATGGGAACAGTAGGTTCGTATGGGGTGAGCTGCCAACAAAAAGGGTCCATAACTATAATATGTTTGAATAAAAAAAAAAAAAAAAGGAATTTTTTCTCATATACGCTCTCTCCTTCCCAAGTGCCTGGTATATTATATAAAAACCCAATTCGGAACAAAGGAATATCGAGGGCGATATCGACAATAGTGATTGTCAACGGGGAATTAGACAACAAGCGGCGATACAAATATTAAAAATCGATATTTAATGAATCATATAGGCATAGTTGGAACAATACCAGAGTGTTCAATTTTGAATAGAAAAATTTAGTTTAGTTAAATAAATATCTCTACTTTCTTAAGAAACAGTCAGGATTCTGCGCAAATCAACTACACCGCGTGTCAACAACGTTATCCTGACGGTTCCGAACCCTTGTGAGAACAAACCTAATGCCTACTTACTGTAATTCTTATAATAATATTGTTTATTGATATCTTTCGCGGGCCTATTTTAGCTTTATTTAAACATTACCTGTTGATTGAAATATTGTCCAAAATAACAATATTCAAAACAAAGCAACACAATTTAAAAGCGAGGTTAGTAATAAGTTAACATTAATCCTTACTAGTGCAAGCCACTCTCTAAAAGCTCCAATAACTCTGTCCTTAATAAAATGTACGTTATTTTAATATTAAATGCGCATGCTCAGATATCAAAACAAGGTTAACCGTAAGACTGCTAGACCTTATTTGTGAATGCAATATCTCTCTAATAGAGAGTTATTGTTACTCTTATAACGTCAAGCAGTGATAGCGCCGTCCTTATTGGGACATGTACGCATGCGCATTTGATGTATTGAATAAGGGAAACATTATTAAGGTTTCTGCTGTTGCTATTTCCGCGTGCCTACTGCAGTGCACTATCTTAATCTTATTTCATGAGTTACATACATAAAATAACCTAATTTTTTTCAGTTTTTATCTTTTTCACCAAATTCGTGCTTTGCTTCTTTGTAGGTTAAATGTTATATTCAATTCAATCAATGAAACGGACATGCGCAGGTGTAAGATTAGATAAATAATGGAAAACCAAAGCTTTCAATAACTTTCAAAAATATACATGCCTGAATGCTTTAGCGTAATTTATATGAGGTCAGCAGGACATTAAAACGAAATTCCAATATATCTCTATTAACTTTATTGTCTAATAGTGTCTCCTTAATTTTTATATTATTATTATTATTTATTTTAATATTTATATTACAGAATATGAAATAAATAGACTTGACGCCGCTGGTGGATATTTATATTTCTTTTTGTCACCACAAATTGACATTATTAACATAATTGTCATTCACAAAATCTGTCATTTGTCTTGCTTTAGACGGGGGTATCTATAAAGTTATTTATTTTTTCCAGACAAGGAAACTACCGCGCACCAAATGGCATGAACACGTCGGACCCGTCGTACGGTAGCGGTAACGCTCTCTCCACTGCAGCTATGGTAGCTGCAGCTACGGCAACTGCCACAGCTACCGCAAGTGTGGTAGCGTTACAAGAAAATGCGCAATTCAACAATCACCAATATCAACAAGGTGGCTATCAACAGGGCGGTATGATGCCCATGAATGGAATGAATGGTATGAACTCAATGCCCATGAACAATATGGCTAGTATGCAGCATATGGGTAATATGGGAGGTAAGTATGCAAAAACTTGTCTGTTAATGTCAGTCAAGCCTGAGATTAAAGCGCCTTGTAACGTTTATTTATTTTATTTGTTATTGTTTCAGGAATGAACCCAAAGATGGGTATGCAGATGCAGGGTCCTGGGAACTCGGCCAGTAACATGTATCCCAGACGAATGACACCATATCCATCCCCCGCAATGCATATGGCGCAGAAACGGGGCCAACAACAAAGTGTACCTGCGGGTTACCAGAATGGTCCATGTCCTACTATGAATCCAGCTGCCATGAACCCCGGAATGAATCCTAATTTTAATCCAAATAGCCAGTATAATATTAATTATGCCAGTAGGCAGCCAAACTTTAATCAGTATCCGACGCAGCAAAGTCTGGGACCAACAGGAAACTTTGGACCAGGTAAGCATAGTTTTTGAATGGAAAACATTCAACGAAATCTTAAAACCAGTTAATGAGTTTTCGATGTTATTTCTAGGTCCGGGCAGTATGGGGCCAGTCAATAACTCACGACAACTTCGCGGCACTGCTTCACCGTACTCTAATCATGGTCAGTTCTTCTCAGGTGGATCTGTCACCCAATACCCAACAAACCCTACTGGCCAGTATACTATGGGTAATGCACCACAACCACAACAGTACAATCAATCCAACCAATTCCAACCGGATGTGTCGATGCGTAATACGTACCAACATAATCCGATGCCGGGGAACCCCACACCGCCCCTCACGCCCGCTACTAGTATGACGCCGTATGTCAGTCCGAATGCGGATGTCAAACCGAATTTCAGCGATATCAAACCTCATTTACCGATTCAAAGTAAGTTGAAGTCACACTTTGGTTTTGATAGAACGATTGAATTATGTTTACCGTTTATTTTTTCAGAAGAGGAAGAACTCCGCCTAACGTTTCCCGTACGAGACGGAATAATTCTACCTCCATTCCGCTTGGAACACAATCTAGCTGTCAGTAATCATGTGTTCCAACTAAAACCCACCGTACACCAAACGTTAATGTGGCGTTCCGATCTCGAATTACAATTAAAGTGCTTCCACCATGAAGATAGACAAATGAGTACAAATTGGCCGGCTTCGGTTCATGTTTCAGTCAACAATCAACCTTTGGGCATTGATCGAGGCGAGAACAAAACGTCGCACAAACCGTTGTACCTCAAAGATGTGTGTCAGGCTGGCAGGAATACCATACAGATCACTGTGTCAGCTTGCTGTTGTGTAAGTACTCTATGGCTTTTGAATAATAATATTCTTTATTGGTCTTTTAACAGTACAATAGTACATGCACATAGACAGGTCCACTTCTCACATAAACAATATTTATTATTATTTTATTATTTATTATAATTATTTAGTTAATATATAAATACAGAACAATTTAATCAGTTAAACAAATATACAGAAAACACTGAAGTAAACAAACCAAATATACAAAAATCACTGAAGAAATCAAAACTAATATACAAAAACACTGAAGTAAACAAAACAAATATACAAAAAACACTGACGTAACACTACAAATATAATAATAATACAAAAAACTCTGAAGTAAACAAAACGAATATATAAAAAACACTCATTACACTATATTTGTTTTGTTTACAAATATACAAAAATCATTAAAGTAAACAAAACAAATATACAGAAAACACTGACGTAACACTACAAATATAATACTACTAATACAAAAAACTCTGAAGTAAACAAAACGAATATACAAAAAACACTGAAGTAAACAAAACAAACTTACCAAATTTACATAAAAAACACTGAAGTAACACTACAAATATACTGTAGAATACGCCAGTTATCAAAATTTGTCTCAACTTGCTCATAAACACAGTCTCATGAATGGAAATTAATAACTGATTTTCTCTTTGCAGAGCCATCTCTTCGTTCTTCAGCTGGTTCACCGACCGAGCGTTAGGTCGGTCTTGCAAGGCCTGCTACGTAAACGGTTATTAACGGCTGATCATTGTATAGCTAAAATTAAACGGAACTTTAACAATACTGGTGGAACAACTGGATCGAGCACGGAACGAGATGGGGTAGAGCAGACAGCATTAAAAGTGTGTCTGAAATGTCCGATAACGTTTAAGCGAATTACATTACCCGCTAGGGGGCATGAATGTAAACATATACAGTGTTTTGATTTGGAGTCATATTTGCAGCTCAATTGTGAGAGAGGGTCATGGCGGTGTCCTGTGTGCAAGTAAGTCTTTATCTCATTTAAATTTAATTACCGAACTAATCATTTATTTTCTATTTCACAGTAAGCCTGCTCAGTTGGAAGGTTTGGAAGTTGATCAGTACATGTGGGGTATTTTAAGTACGACCACAGCTTCTGACGTCGATGAGGTGACAATAGACAGCTCAGCCAACTGGAAAGCTACAAGAGCAATTAAGGTAAGCATGAAAATTCTTTATTTCAATGAAAATTGTGCTTTTAAAGATAATTTGGTCCTTAACTCAGAGTATGCGTTTTACCACTTCACCTAAACACTTAACGTAAGCTGTACTTAAATTAAGGGATACTTAAAGGTTACGGGATCTTTAAAATTAATTCGCTTGCACCGCTTACATTTAAGCTAGCCTTTATTTAAGGTTAATTATTGGAAACACTTTAGAGATTTTAATAGACACTTGTTTCGATTGGCAGTATGACAGTTCTCAACGTGTATTCTAACCTAAAAATTTTGCATATTATCTCTATAAACATTATTTTATGTTAGCAAGCTCTGTAAGAAGAAAACGCATCGAATCGACTACTTTTCCAATTTAATTACCCTTTTATTCCTTCAGGTAGAGGATGAAAGTGGAGAGTCTTGTGGCGGAAACAAACGCCTCAACATCAGCAAAGCAATGTCTCCTGGCAGCATGACACTACCAACGATGAACAATTGGGACATGACCCAGGCAATGTCCCCATATCTCACACCAGACATGAACAGCATTGCTAGTGGATCAATGATGAATGGTCCACCCTCGTATGCGGGTAATAGTAATTCAAGGAACAGTATGAATGACATGTCATCACCGTATTCGAATAGTGGAGCTGATTATTTATCAGGAAATGGACCTTTGTCGCATTTGAGTGAATCTGTCAATTCGTTGGATCCCCTGAATGCAATGGAAAAGAGCCTCATTGAACAGGTATGTCGAAATCAATGTTAAAACTAGAACAGAGCCTTCAGCCACACCTTTAGCCGATCCATTTAACACTTGAAAAGAAAAGTCATTGACAAATGCTTTAATTGTTTCAGATGCCTCATACGCCTCACACTCCGCACACCCCTCACACGCCCCACACACCAGGTGGAGCAACAGGTCCGCCAAGCGTTCCGCCAGCCAACACGTCATCCAGTGAGTCTCAACCACATTCGAATGGTAATACACCAACCAACAACACAACCCCTAACACTAATCAATCAACAAATGCACCATCTACGTCGAACAACTCATCAAATAATGACAATTCAGTACCTGACATTCCATCTGATTTGAGTTTCGATGCGGCCGCAGTGATAGAGGGCGATACCGGCGGCCAGGAAACGTCAAATGCTACATCCACAAATAATGACATTTTGCCGTTTCCAAATCTTCAAGACAACGATGAGTTTAATGATATTTGCTCGTTTCAATTGTTACCTGATACTGTAGATACTTTGGAACTGCTGTCGTATCTAGATTCGACGGAGTTGAATACACCTCCATCTAGCGGGAGTAGTTCGGGACACGCGAATACATCTAATAATGACGATATCCTGTCGCTGTTCGAGTAAAGTTCCTGTTTTAATTTTCTACCCTGATGTAAATAATTATTATCTCTCGTGAGCGCCATGAAATTTACGCGTGTTACAGACCGTACTAAAGTAATTGTGCGTAGTTTTTGTAAAAGGACGTTCTGTATTCTTAAGCTCTTGCTCACATTCATTGATTCAATAGTGATGAATATTAAGAAAAAGATAATATTGGATGTGAGCTGTTAATTTTGTGATAAATAACTAAATAACAAACATTTTCAATAGAAAATTATATATCGATATATACTTGGTGTTCTTATTTTTTAAATACACATAGAACGATGAAAATAGTCAAATCACAGGATCAATTCGGAGCTTTGAACACTGTATACAAGTCAAAAATATAATTTCTTTCAAATGTCGTTACGAAAACGTCAGTAGTGTCAGAACCATTTGACGGCCAACAATTTAGGTTATTGTCGCTTCTGTGTTATTCTAGAATCATTTCTAGTGCTAAATTCTCAAAAATTTTGACTAGACCTTGTATAAACTTTGACATATCGCAGCATTATTATTTGTTTCTACTTTATCTGACATTCTGATGCCTATTTTCCTGTCTGAATTTTATTTGAGCACTTAAGAACAATAAAAACATGTCTCTATTTGTAAAACTCTCAAAATGAATAGTTGTACTAAAAATATTTGCGTAAATAGGCATTAGTATGTCAGATTATGTAAAATCAAATAAAAATGGATACGTAAAGGATAGTATACAGGGTCTGGTCAACATTTTCGAAAATGTGCCAAGAAAAATTGGTTAAATTTTAAACCTCGATAGAAAATGCAAACGCAAACAACTTTTTCAAAATTTTAATAAATAAAGACACTTTTTGACATTTTAAATTTGACAGGTAAAGCAAGTTTTAGACAAGTAAAAACCAACTGCGTCATCAAATTTGACACTGTGTCACTAATCTTCGGATTTAAGTAACATTTATCTGCAAAAGTAGGATTTATTTTTACTTTTTGAGAGATTGGTATAACGTTTTTATTTTCCTAAATTTATTTTGTTTCACGAAAAACTATGTATGTCGAAACTTGAGAATTGGCATGGAATAAATTTAAATTTGCATTTTAAAATAACTAAAATACACAAATATTTGATTTTTATTAAAATATTGCATAATTTTTTCTTCAAACCAACTTTATATTAAGAGAGAGGTTGATTATTCAACTCCAATGGTCTTTCAAGTAGCTTATATGTTTCAGATACGTAAATATTCATCATCATCATCATTGCCACCGTTAGTTTTGAAGCAAAAAAAAGAAAAAGTTAATTTTAATTTTAATGCTCTGATGATGTATTTATACGAAACCTGAATTATTTATTTCTCGATCGTATTAAATTAAATGAATTTTAAAATATTTCTTCATGTTTATTAGACTAGATGTTGATACTTGCAGGGAATAATACATCTTTCAGATGACTAGTTGCAGTTCATGGATCACAAATTAAAACGACACCTCTCTTTATTATTATTTTTTAAGAAAATCGCAAAAAAAAAACCTTTTAGTATAAAAATCGTAAAAAAAAAGTCTTGTTCAAATTTAGATCTCACATTATCTTATTATGAACATAAATGCATAATGTTGTCTAAAATGAACGAATGAAATGAGTACAGAATGATGCATTAATGCCCGTTTACATCAACCATTTTGCAGCACCTAACGTTAGGGAAAGAATAAACCTGGTATTTAGTTTGCATTAATCGCCATTAATGTCATATAAAACTTAAAGTTAAGTCGAGTAGAAAGTTTCATAAAAAAAAAAACGTTAAATCAGCAAAACTTTCATCTACCAAGTTGTTCAAAATATTATCAAGCACATCAATTATGAAAGGTTACACACAATAAATAAGCAATCAATATCACATCTGCATTGTCCTATGTATATTTAAAAAAATGTTTCACCAGGTTACAAACCAAGGTATATATAATACTATAAATCAAATTAGCAATTATAATTAAGAGTAAGAAAATAGATATATATCGAAATAAAATTTATTAGAATCATAGTAAAAAACACAAATAAATGGGAAATATTTAATAAGTAAATCAATACATAATATACAAAATGAAAGAGCGGCATTTGGGTGTAATGTTCCTTTAGTTTTCCTTATCGGTATAATATGCATATATAGGATGTCCCAAAAGTACATGAAATTTCGGCCAGTGATTTACTTACCAGAAGTACTTAAACTAAGTCAAGTACTTTAAAAAATAATATTAAAACTTTATTTGGGACACTTTATATATTATATATAAATTTTATTTGTTTTGATGTTCTGAAGTATTATAAATTTTTAATATAAGATCTTGTAATATACACAAAATAGTTAACATTAAGAACAATGTTTACTAGACAAAGAAAAAACTAAGGGAATTTAATTAACGAAAATGATATACATAAATTAATAAATAATATACTTAATAGTAATTAATCGGCCAGTGTAGGGAATAAATCATAGCTCTTGTAAAATAAATAGAAAAGAAAACGTAGAAGTTTCATTTTATTTAATAGTATTTTAAAACTTATAATGATTTTCTTGAAAACAATATTAAAGTTTTTTTAATTATATGACATTAAAATTACATATTATAGCTCGAGTTACAACCTTCATATATTTTTTTTGTTAATATTTTACTTCAGTTGACCCCCCATAAACCAATTTAATCAATAAGTTTGATTTGAAAGTCATTATAATATTTTTGAAAATGTTGCAGATATTTTGTATATATAATTATTGAAATAAAAGGAGAAAATTATCTAAAATTTGTATTGTAGAAAAGAATATTAATTATAAATATATTATATATAATTTGGAACCAAAATTTGTTTAGGGAGTATTAGAAGACGATAATTGTTAATTGAAAATATATAATTATTATATTGTAATGAAACAAAGCGTTTGTCGCGTTATAAACAATTTGAATATTAAGGTTTGATCTATTTTTTACTTTTATAAGAGGCTTACAACTCTTTATTCTATATATTCTTTCTAATCCTATAGCGACCAGTTTTATAAACCACAAATATACTTACGGAAGGACTTTTTTTCTTTATCAAAAATTATCAATTTTAGATCATACCTTCTTGTTCGAATTCAGTATAACATGATGCTGGGAAACAAAATCTAAAGAAGACACTACATCTACAAGTAAATAAACACAAACTAGCGCCACGCTTAAACATTAATTAATTTTATTACTTTTTTTTTTTAAATTAAGACTCAATGACTGTGATATATAATATTAATTATTGTAAGTAATTTTATAAATTAAGAAAAAAGCAGCGCTTAGTTTATGTTTCATGTTTCCATCTTTGACATACAATTAAATATATTTACTTGTAATGGAAATACGTTCTAGTAATTAAGCGTTAATAAAATATTGTCATACAGGCTAGACATCCACGATCTTGATTTAGAAATGAATACATTTAATTCCTAATTATAAAACTTCAGCAGTTAGTTTAGTTGACACTTGTCAATTCACAAGTGCTGCCCTCTACATAATTTAAACGACAAACGGTAGTAACGGAAATTTTAAATCTTTGAATGTCCTACAGACAGTCGATATTATTCCAAAAATATTCCAAGGTTAACAGCTAAAGGGCGTAAACATATTTTTTAATATATATATTCTCAACGGTTTAGTTATCTCCACTCTTTGTATTGGGTATGGTTGGCAAAGTACGATTACCCCTCAATTAAAACTCCTTTCTGTTTCTCTGATCACTAGATCACAAATTGAACTTAGTTTATAGTCTGGACTGCTCTAAAACAAGATAAATTATAAATCAAGAGAGAGTCTTCCTGTATTTACTAGTGGAAGAAAACAATGTTTGTGTATAGTATTATTATTTTAATTTACTATTAGTATTAATATAACTAATTAATATTTTAACTAAGTAAAGAAATACTAATTAATAAATATAGTGTCTTCATTTCAAAATATATTTTGTTGTTTTTTATTTAATTTTTTCTTTGATATCACTTCAGCTTTCAAACCACATATCAATGAAAAACATAGAGCAAGTTCTGTTTACATTGCAATATGGTTTTACACCTCCAAAATATAACAGATTTCCTTAACCAGATTTTCAGTGATCAACAATCAAATCCAATGACCAACACTTAATTACTACTCCAAGTATTTGCAAAGCCTTCGTGTGTTGCGATCACAACTTATAAACAGTCCTGTCTAGGATCTATGTTTTTGATTGTCAATATGAAGTATTAGTTATGTGCTAATAGTATACAGTCCCACGTTTTTTTGTGAACAGACTTTAAAGTATAACTTCTACAACTTAAAATATCACAAGAAATTATTACACACATATAGCCAAAAATGTCTCCTAATGGTGTTAAAAGGTCGCAAGGTTTATCCTTTTTTTTTTCTTGCAATGTATCTCCGAGAATTTTTTAAATACTTAATAAATTGAAATTTGGTATGTACGCTTATTACAACTCAACCACTCAATATTTAGCCTTTTTTAGGTAATTCAATGTCTGTATTTTCGGGGGTCGTAAGCATTTTTTTGCTTTTTCACTTTTTGCATATTTCTTGAGAAATATAGTTTTACTACAATTGGACACTATAACTCCCACATATCGATATATTATATGTGTATAACGATTTCTTCTGACATTTTTAGAGCTAAAACTAAAATTTGTTGGTAAAAACTGGGACAGCTAAGCACTATCCTATACGATTTGTGTGTGTTGTGGTAAAAGGTAAAAGCTTAGTAACAAACGGCAGATATGATGATAATAATTAATAAGAATGTTTCACAAAAATATTTTTTTGGATAAAACAAATAAGCTATGATATTTGACAGATATAATAATGTAATGAATCCCCATTCTATTATCACGTCATTGTCATTGATTACTACTTGTATAAGCTTAATTCTTGTAGTTAATAAGTAAAATCAACATTTAGAAAATAGTAAATCTTACACAATCTTCAAGTCAATATTATATTGTATTTATGATAAAAAAAACTACGTTATTACTGTCTGATTTTTTGTTACTTTTCTTGTTTCGGTTGTTTTCTATATTATAATAATTATATAAAGTTAATTAAGCAAAAATCGATATATAGGTCTAAATTACTATTACGTAGAAGCATAGGTATAGCATATAACGAGTAAAAAAAAAAGAATTATAATTATTTAAAATGTATGTTTTTTTGCTAAATATTGTAAATATGTTGTAATGATAAGAAAATTGATTTAAAAGAAATATTATTGCATAAAGATAATGCATATTTTGTTTTATTTAAATTATAATATTATAATTAAATTTATGTGATTTAACCCGGTATAACGAACTAGCCGTTGCGCAGTGTTGCAAATTGCATTGAGATAAGTTTTGGAATTTGCAGAAGAAATTATTAGGATTTGAGTGTCTTATAGTAAATATTATTAAATATTACTTAACTCTATTATTATTGATTAAACTCACGCAATAATATATCAGTGATCTGATCAAAGCATTATACATAAACATGAAATAAAATAGGCTTTATCCATCAACAACGCAGATCATCTGGGCTGATGTGACATGATCACCTGCCACTCACATCACTTGCATATTGTTATTAAAGGAACTCCAAACTGTAAAAATTATCTAGCCATAACACAGCATTATTTATTATACTGTGGCCATAATATATATAGAGGACCACTCAAAATAAAGGGAGATAGAGAAAGCCCCATTTTGTTGTGGTTTTGTTGCCAAGTTATTTCATTAATCACCAACTATCCCACAGAATTTGTTTCCTGGGGACATGCGCAGTTAATGTCGGATTATATTCTTCCATCTTGTGATATGTGTTTTTCTATGTTCTAAATGCTTACCAGATTTCCAGTTGTAGTTTGTATTCTGTGCTTCTATCCTTAGTGACAGTTGACAATAAACAAATTAATAGTGAAAATAAAACAGAAAACAGGTGTGGCGAAGAAGTAGAAAATATTAAAAATGGTACAATTTAATATTTTACTATTTGTTGTTTGTTTTGTTAATTCTTTGTCGTTTTGTAAGTATACCAGCATTTTTACTGTTTTTTAAGTTTTCGATTTTTATTTCCTTACCTTAGAGCGTGGTGTCATAATCTAACAACTTTTAATAGTTATAAATCAGATCAACAACTTCATTTTAACACAAATTGTGTTATTTATTAATGGAATACTTTTTCTCTAAAAACATACCTACATGGTGTCCTTAAAAAGTATTTTGTGGAAAGATAGGAGCTTCTAAATGATTTCATTAGATATGGTACTAGATGAGATTGCAATAGGGACCAGTAAATTTGGAAAAAGTTAAAGGTAATAAACCGCTCCTCTAAACAAAACTTGCATAGTTAAATAGGTGGGGTAGTGCCTGACTCCAAAATTGCCCTGCAACAAAACCTGTCATAGTTACAACTTGCCTGTGTGAATACCTCACGTTCTTTACTCTTGTTTATTGGGCTACCTATTCATTACCTATAAATTTCTCTTATAGTTTCAGAAAGCATATACCTAGCCTATGTCATGGCGTTCTAGTGACAACCTCTTTATGGAGTTTTTTTTAGAAATCCGTAAAAGCTAATAGTTTTAAAAGAAATTGACACCAAAAATTTGCATATTTCTTTGTCTGTAGACTGGGAATAAAGAAAAACTCCAATCAGTTAACTTTATAATACTTTTTTGTATATCCAAGCACATAATTAGGTACATAAAATCTATTAAAATTCAGAAGTATCCTTGAAACTAAATTTAGAATGGTATTTCTTCGCTCACAATGTATTGATAATATAAAAACGTAATACATAAGGGTAGTCTACTACATTAACTAATCGATGGCATAATTGGCCCTTAGATTTGCTGATCGTTAGCGATAATGTATGTACTATACTGGGTGTCACAAACACGTTAAAGTTGAGTCATTAGCAGTCATTAACAGTGAATTATTGAAATTAACATTTTCTAAATTATTAAATAAACTTGGTACGCCTGAATAACTAGAGAGTATTCAAATCCGTTATTTATATGTTAATTATTAAATTATATAACTATCGCCTCTAAAAAACTATAATTTAAAATATTAAAAAACAGGTGTCGCATTAAACTGCTACCAATGTTCTGGGAGCGACTCAAAAAAGCCTTTTCAATGTAATGAATGGTTAAGTTCTGACATTGATTTGGTACCGGACCCATGCGATAACGTTTATGGGGCCAAGTACTGTGTAAAACACGTTGGTCGTTTTGAAGGTATTTAGAAAATCTACAAATATTATGGTGCTTCGTTGGCGATAACATTAATTTAACAGTATTCCTATTATGAGCTTGGGTTATGTTTACTAATATTTTTTTATGTGACATGCACTTAACTAATTCATAATTAAGTATGGTATTTTACTTTATTACTAACTTGTCTTGGAATTTATTTATTTAGACTTAGATGGATATATTGAAACTAAATAAATAGCGCGAATTTGAGTAATACGTCAGTAGTAATTTGAAAAAGTCCATCATCATTACGAGGGCAGGGAGAAATGTTTCGGCTTGATGGAGCTTGGATTTTTTATTTTATTTTTTATCAAGACACCATTTTTATGTACGATTCGTCAAATTCTTCAAAATATGATTGACTTGGTCTCGTATGTTAAAGCTTGGAAAACAAAAATTTGGAATTTATAGTAAAATTTATATCGATGCCGTAGTGACGTCCTTGAATTGCTACCAATGCTCATCACACAAATCATTGGATTGCAGCGACGTTATGATTCATATGGGCGGTATAGAACCTCATAGTTGTGACCAAGTATTTGAGGCTCAATACTGTGTTAAATCAACTACTTTGGATGGTAAATTGTGTGTACTGTGGTTGCGTAATACTTGTTACAAAATAGTTTAGCACAATAGAGTAGACGTAAGAAATGATTTGTCAAATGAATGATGATAAAAGTAATATTTTCCAGCAAATCAGCGTTTAAGGAAAACGTCGTAGTTTCTTTTTTAGTCAAAAACATAACACTTGTCCTTCATATCCTTTTGACTTATATATTTATTTGATATACGAGGTGTGTTCAATGAATATCGGGAATTAATACTCATTAAATAGTACGTCTTTCTATTCTAGATCTTTGGAATAATGTTTAGCTCTCGATGCGTATTTAGTCTCATCTATTCTCATACAACGAGTGCCGTTTAAGGTTTTCTTAATTTTTAAGAACAGGAAAGAGACTTTTCAGACCCGGTGTACCAATATAATCGGACTAATAAAATCCTCTAAATTACAAAGTCCCCGTTACAAATTGAACACACTCCGTATATTTTGTATGTTTTATTTTCCACCTAGTTTTTGTATGAAATTTGTACAATCACCCTATGAAATCTCACGCATGCTCTCTTCTTAGCGATTTGTTATACCTGCAATTATCTTTTAACCTTTTTTTTTTCATTTAGGAGGCATTGGCGCCAAGCGATTTTGTTCATCTCTAGACCTCGGCAATTACTGTAACTACGTCAAACAGCCCGGCGATGAGTTGACATATAGAACATGTATCTACACGTGTACGGGGGATGCTTGTAACACTTCTACGAGCGTTCAACCCAATCGATTGCTGATGGCAACTGTTTGTTTCGTCGCGACATTGCTCGCATTGAAATTAAGTAGTGCGGTTAAGTAAATTTGATTAGAAAATACACTCACTAACTGAAATTTAAATTTTAAGGCCCGTATCAACGAAGAACGGTGAACGAGGCAATGCTGTGTACTTAATGTATGTTTGCATATTACCTCATACGCTGTTCAACTTAAAAAAATTATTATTAAGCATATTATCATTGTTAAGATCACTCTCGTGCTAAGTTACTTTTCACAAGACATGTTATCTTCGTCTTTTTGAGGACAAAGTGGTTAGTGTGAAAGTTGTTCTAATAGTTTTTTTTTTAATAATAACGAATAATCAAAAGTTGGTTTCCAACTAATATGACCATTAGATTATTAAAAAAATGTAAAGTAATGTATAGTTTATATTGTAAAGGTCTTCGGCGCATTGGCAAATATTTTGTTGGTTGTGGAGGTCGGATTTTAAATACTAACAATAAGAGTGGTCAATTTGAACTGTTGTATGTATTAAATATATATTAAATGTCTCTTCCATAATGTTGCCAATGCGTTCTAGATCCTGAACTAGTGATCCTACGTAGCCGTCCATTCCTTAATAAGAATTAATGTAGCAACTCAAATAAGATCTCTATTAGAAAAGGTAATGTAAGAGGTTGCAAATATTAAAGTCAATATCCACAAAAAATATAATTTTGATAGTAATTTAATTATTTTGCTTTCTTCGGTGGTAATATCTTCAAGAACTTAACCTTGACCTATAATAATAGGTCGGAGCTGGAGTTTGGTAGCGGTACGTGACCGCTGAAGAAAGGAAAGCCGTTATGTATGTATCACGCGTGTGGCTTGGTCACAAGCAATGAACTTGTATTCTTCATATTGGAAAATAGAACACATATGCTTAGGTAATTTCATGCAAGTTTATTCGCTTTAAAGCTAGCCTCCTCTATAGTACCTAACCTCAATCATCTATTATGTTGAACCTCTGTTCAATCAGGGTCTGGCAGTAAGTAACCCTTGTATTATTTGTGGAAACTGCTGCATACTTTTGTTTACATTTTATTCTCAAAAGTATTGTAGCTAGTGTACAAATTTTCTTAATTCCACGTCAATCTCATGCATTACCTCATTTGAGATCTTTTGTTTAGTGTTTACCAGTAGAGAATATATTATAGAGTTTATTTTTATACCATATATAAATACAACCTGTATTTAATTAAAAGACATTGTGATTATACTTTTAAGTACCTCGTACTTTGATTTTATTGAGCTTATGAACTTATACCTATGTATTTTAGAACAAAATATACCTATATTGTACTTTGTATCATAATAAAGCCTTAATAAATTAGTATTAAATATATTATTACAATAGTCATCTAAATGCCGAGCGGTTAATTGCTGAATGACTTGGCGTGAGCACAGACGTCACTCTATTGCATACCGACTGAGTAAAAGTATGAGATAACTCGATGATGTGATGGACAGCATTATTGTGACAATAATTCAAAACATTGAAAACTAGGGAAAGTTAAAGTGAATGAACTTTAATCGTTTCTTACGCATTATCATCCGATGTCGAGCAAACTCAAGAGAATGGTCTCACGCTTTCATCACAGTGACAGTTGCACAACAGCGTACGGTATTCCCCACAAAAAAACTAGGACATTCAAGGTCATTCACTGAAATGAAAATGACAGAAACTTGAGTTGTAAACATAGCTTAAGAATTTGACAACGTCCAAAATACAGGGAACGTAAAAAACTGTTTTTACTTTTGTCATTGCAAAATAGCATCAAAACATAACAAATGTTTATTGATAAGATGGTTAAGCATCTAAGAATCCACAAAATACAGTTTTTCATGGCGACACAGAATATTACTGATGTCACTATGACATATAACCTAAAAGTGACACTCGCAATGTCCAATCATCGACGGTTTTTTATATACCTGTCCTCTAGTTTCCTGATGGTAGGTTTGCACTTTTTTATATTTGATATTGTCCAAATTTACAGTCATGCGTTAGGTTCTCCTGTCTACTCAAGAAATATATCAAGATAGAAAGTAACATTGTTTAGAGTCTTAAGATTGTCCACACGAATAACCGCTCGTATTTGAATATTTTACATACATTTTTTCGCGCCCAACACTTAAAAGCCAAACGTTATTTTCTTACGTGTTATAAAAAGCTCTCAAGCCTCGAATTATACAATTTACTAAAAAAATATATATTGCAATGCTACAATCAACAAGCAATTTTTTATTCGTATCTAAAATATACTAAGATATATTATGTTTTTATTAAGCTTTGTGTATTATATCAGGGCCAGAGGGAAATTGAGTATTCAAAGGTATATAGTACCCATATTATTGCGTGTTAGTAGAGTTGATTCAGTATATCTTATAGAATGTGAACGTTAGACCTGGAAATATTTAATTTTTCATCCATGAAGAATAAACAATCATGCGTATAATTTTTCTGTTTTTTTTATCATTTTAATTTTGTAATTTTTTGTTTTCAATAAAAACCAAAATTTTCGAAATTTATTTCTGTATATTCTAAATGATCTGAACGTTTAGTTCCATTTCCAGCTAAAATTACAATAAATATTTAAAACCCACAATGGAACAAAAGATGTGCCAAAGTTCGATATGTTTAATGAAAAATGTAGTTACACAACAAGAGTGGGTAATAAATCAAACTTCCCTCGTGGCCCTCGTATTAATTTTTGTTACTAATTTAACACTGCTTTTGTTTTTTATTATAACAAAACTAAACAAGTATGTTTAAAGTAATTAACTTTAATATGTGCGTAATTTTAAATATTTAAACAAGCATTACTGTTTTTAAACAACAAGTAACACAAAATCTGATCGCTACCTTTAAAGTATACATTTCAAGTTCGTATTTGCAATAAAGTATTATTTTCCCCTTGCTAAATAGCATTGCAGGAGATGGATTGTCGTAATAGGGATTTCCGTGACATCATATCCCAGTTTGATTTAAAATGCGTGTTAAAGTGACAGTGATAATTGGCATAAAAACCCTAATATAATCTGTGATGTTAAAAGATAGGTAGCAACCACGCTAAATCACGAAAAAATATACAAGTACAAAAATATTTACAACAATAATTGATTACAAAAAAAAAACAATTAACAATAACAACAAAAAGAAAATAATTGTATAATAAATATAAAAAAGAAACTACTAAACTAAAATTACTATCACATTTAAACATTTACTTAATATAAAAAAATACACTAACAAACATTTGTTTTTGTAAAATATATAAAAATAAAGTCATTGGTAACTTATTCTTTTTTTTATATCTTAAATTATAAAATAGAGTTTTGTTTATCAAATCAATATGATTTAACTTTGCGCAATTGATCTTCCAATTCTTTTACACGTTGCTCGCTGTTTGCCAATTGTTTTTTAAGCTTTTTGATTTCGTCACACTGATTTTGATATGCAAGTCGTAACTAGAAAAAAAGTACTTAAATGTCGTAGTTTGTTTTTTCAAGCTTAAATACAGTGGAAACTCAACTATGGAAATATAATATACAATTTTTTCATTAAACCTAGACCTTTTTTACCAGAAGCCTTGAAATCATGTAAAAGCATTTCGAAAAATAAAATTATATAGTGTTTTACTTACATCATGTTCAGTCGAAATATTGTCCCCAATCGAATTGATTCCTTTGATCAACGGCATATCCTTGCTATGAGCATTAAAGCTATTGTTAACTTCAATGTTGCTAAAACGTTGTTGTAATTGCTGAAATTTCGTTGTTTGATTCGTAGTTGTTTTTTGACTTTTCTGATTTGATACACTTTTCGGTCTGTAATCCGGTGTAGTTTCCGTTGAAAGAAACTGAAACTTTCGTTTATTGTTGTCGACCTGCGATGCATCAGTTTGTTGTTTCAATTTGCGTTGTTGCTTAATTGAGGTTATGTCAAAGCTGTTTTCACCTGTCTTCATAGATACCAACACAGGCGGAGCATTAGCACCCTTAATCCAATCCTGTGCAGACAATGAAGGTTTGGCACTGACTGTGTCTGGATACAAATCTTCGTGGAATTGATCGCTTTTTCTTGGCACAATCATGCTAATCGGTTCGCATACGCCTTTGGTAGCATGAAGTTTGTAGAACCTGAAGATCTCACATTGAGTCGTTCGCAAAGCTCGTTTCTGCATGACACCTAGTCCTCTCTGTTAATAGGTATATCAAAATTGATCGTTTAATGACGTGAGCGATTTATCGTAATATTTGCTGCTTTACCTACCTGAGGATAGCCAGAAATAAACTGGCTTAAATAATGAATATAAGGTGGTTCATCAGTAATTTCATAATATCGAATATTCCCATCTCCTTTACCAGCCAGGAACACGATGTTTGTATCTGGATCGTAGAAAGGAAACACGATACCTGACGAACTATCAATTGTATCTGTATGTAACGCTTTGGACAAATCATTCTGATCCCAAACGGAATATTGCCGATCTGAATGGCGTGAGAATCCTGTGGTAAGTAGTTTACCAGTCGATCCGAGAAACACCACCTTACTGGCCTTGGAACCGGCGTGACACAAACCCTCCTGGGGGAAAATGTATAAATCTATAATTTACAGTGTTCCAAAATTGCTTTAGGTACTAACCTCCTTAATGATGCCGCTTCTAGGCTCAATAACGCGCAATTTCTTATCCTTGCAAGTGGTTGCCAATAAACTACCATCTCTATTTAATGACATGGAATGTATCGCGTCTGTGTGGCAATCTATGACATTTATTGCTCCGCCTTTTTCAATGTCCCACACAATAACCTAAAACATCCATAAAGATTTATTATTTTACTACTTTGTCCATAGACTTAGACCTTAGAAATGAGTTTCAGCCTCACATCACATATTTTTTCTGTTCTAAATAATGGTTCGCGTTTGTGCTCTGTAAAATGAACCTATTTGTTCCATGAAAATCTCCCTCAATCGAAATGAGTGAGCCTTGCCTTGGTGAAATAATAAAAGATCATATTGTAACTGAAGTTATTTAATTTCTAGAATTACTAAATCACTTTTTAATACAACATGGTATTGTAAACGCAATAACCCTTTATTGTTTAAAATAAGAAAATTACTAATAGCCTTTTGTAAATTTTATGGACATTTACTATCACTTTCATAATTTCACTTGTTTGTAGTGTATTGCTTTTTTTGTTTGTACGATGTTCGTTATGGTAGATATTTTATGCCCAAGTATGAACTAAACACAGATGAACAATTTAAGGCAATTATCTCACGTCTCTTTATTTGTTACAAGAATAAATTCATGAGTTCTTACCAAATGGTCGAAACCAGCGCTAAACAAAATGTTCTCAGCTGTTGGATGCCACTCAATATATGCAACACGTCGTTTGTGACCTTGAAGTTCCACTAACCAATCTGTCAAATGCATTGACAGACCTTCATCAGGAATATGCCATAGTTTAATCTACAAATTCACTTATGTATCAATAGATCTAAATAAATACCTTATAATTTTTGAACGTACTGTGCAATCATCTGAACATGATGCAATTACATTGTCATTGAATGGATTCCATTTTATGTCCAAGATAGGGCCGGCATGACCTGTCACTCTGCTTGCATTAAAATCAAGTCGGCCAGTCTGGAAGAGGTGCGAAAATGAATTAATTTTAACAGATCACAAGAACTCAAAGTACTACATACGCAATCAATAGGAATGACGACAAAAGCACCTCCGCCGGCCACTTCAGTGACTATAGCGATGAATTTCGGATTTACAGCGCAAAATTGAGAGTCATGCGCATTTTTAGTAATTTGGATGTTTTCGTAACATTTCTCGCGTTTTGCTGACTCGCCATAAACATGACGGAATTTGGAACTGCGTACTCCTTTGAACCAAAGCTAAAAACATACCAACATTACATAATGGGTAATCTTGTAGTGTAAATTCAAATGGACTCAACATAGGTCTGACCATTGTTGATGTGACGAACTGTCACTATTCTAGCAATGTTGCCAGGTTGGTATTAATTCACTATATCGACTGATAAATAGAATAAATACAATATTTTTTATACAGTGGATGTAATGATTTTTTGTGTTATTGTAATTAATAACAAATTTTTGGAATACAAAAAATATGGCTCTTTCAATACTTGGAATGTTTCTCTCAACGTAGCTCTGTAGAACTGATGTGACATGATCACCTCTCCTACTACCTATTAGAATAAAGTAGTAAGGCAGTTGGGTTGGTTTAGGATGTTATAATCATTTATTTTTATAAATAAAAAAGTAAAGATAATAATTATAAACATCATAAACTAACCCTACTACCTAACTACTTTATTCTAAAGTTAGAAATAAAAATAAAAAAGTGCAAGACCAGGGATTGAACCCACAACCTTTGCCAAAACTATGCTCCAAATATTAAACCGTTTCTATACAATCAGTGTTATCAACTGGACAACACCGCACTTCCATTTCAAATTGAACTCTCAAATTTCAACAATGGTTACAGGAAACATGCTTTCATTTTGTGAAGTGTATCGTATGAAAGTTTATATTTGAATGTACAATTCAATAGCACTCAAAAAAATAATAAACTGTACTGTAGTATTTCCCAGAAATAAGGTTATGTTGGTTGCGGTACAGCTGATTAATGACATCTGACATCACATAAAACAATAATTCTGAAATAATGCTCTTTTTCGATGTTAGTAAAGTAAAAACAATGTGACCGCTATTTATATGTTAACAAATACCAAGGGGTTTTAAAATTCCTCTTGAGGCAACGCTTACATTGGATGCGTAATGCGTACTCTAACGCCTATATACTCGTACGACCTCACTGGTCTGTTCGCATGCGTTTATGTACAGCTTTTTAGTTGAATAAAGATGGCATTCTGATTGTTATCTATTCGGTGATATCAGGAAAATTCATACTTTACACTGATTATGATAAGAATTAAAAAACCTACGTTTTTAAATAAATATGAGCAATATCTTTTATAAGTATTTAATTTAAAATATTATATATGTGTAAAGGATGTCCTACCTAATTATTAGTATAACACTTTATACAATGTTTGCTTTGTATAATACCAAGAATTATTCCCAATGCTCACATATTACAAAGTTAATTGTATTAATTAAAATATTCCGACGATTACGTAATGCAAGAAATTGGGAAATGTAAGAAGTTAAATAGCATGTTAATGTTACAAAATAACAGAGCATACACAATAAATAGACGACTGAAACATCAATTGGATAATATATGGGTTAATAACATTGCCTCTACGTCTTTGAGAAAACGTTCAATTAAGGTTTATGGCTGATAATTTATATGATCAACTAAGTTACTAACTGAAAAACTTTTGACTAAGAATTCTGAAGTGAAATATTGTGTCAATATTTCGAACACTATACGTTATCTTCATGTTCTTAGCTAAATAACTAAAAATTATGTGAACATTTGAAGAAATTATTTCAATATAATTTTGCGTCAAATCGGAGAAAGATTCAGATATTTACGAATTCGACAGGATAATCAAAACAATGATTTGTTTTTAAACTTATGTGGCCATTAATACTGATAAATACGAAGAAAACTTGTGTAAATTAATTATATTAATTTAAATTTAGAATTTACATTTAAACTTTTGTAATTTTGAGGTTAAATAAAATATATTTTCAGCATTTATCCCGTTATAGGTAATAAAAAAACCCGGCAACCCTAACAAAAATTCCTACGAGGATTTCTAATTATAATAAATATTATAACGATTCCATTAAAAAAAAGTAATTATAATAAGAAAACGCACGCAAAAAATGTATATATTAATAATAATTATAGTAACTAGGTACCTACTTAAACTGCAAAATAAATAAAAGCTTACCTGTTGATCATTAGTCATCTTAGAGCGTCTTTTTGTTTACAAAATAAATTCTTGTAGGTACGTGTTCTTTGTTCTCTAATACTTTATTATCAACAAAAAACAATACAATTATAACCATGCATTCAAATTATTCAATAATATAAACAAAATATCAAAAAAGACACCACTGAAATTAAAAAAAAAATATACATAAGAATTTATTATAACAAACTTAAATTAATAAAATGCACAAAAAAAAAAGAATATCTAAGTAGATATAATAACGTGGTATGCCATAATATAAAAACAAATAACTAAAAATAAGTATTTATTATAAACGTAGGTAACACACTCTTTAAAATTATTATTGTGAAAGCAAAATGCGAATTCATGCTACTAAAAAGAGCTGCACGTACACTCGCTGCATGTAACACTAAGTGCGAAGGCCTAATAAAAACAATTATGTATACTATTATTACCGATTAAAAACTGTGACAGTTATTTTTCACTTGTTACAGTTATTAAAGTAATTTTTTTGAAATTACTGCTATTTTTTACTTGAGACATGAGAACACTGTTCCAAGAGTTCTTAGAAATACTGTATAATTCTTGTTAGAATCTAAATTTTTACCTGGTACATTACAATGATAATAGGTAGGTACCTATCAGTAAATATTTGATTATATGGTATATATTTATTATTATTTCTTACTTATTTGAGATAAGATAACAAATCAATACTCATTTTTACTTGATCAATTGATTAGGTACCATTATACCTACTTTATTAGCCACTAATAAATTTTATGTAAATAACGGACTTCTACACAATCGTCCAATATACCGGTACTGGCACGTTCATAATTCATAATCAATAGACAAATCTCTCATATACACTATCGTTTTTCTTTTTGCTTAGCAGTGGTCAACATGATGTCACAATGATCCACAATATTTTGAACAACACAAATCAGTATTGCACACTATATGTACAAAAAAATCCAATGAATAAGTATCCTTTACTCTTATTATCATCCGAACTTAGCGGTCACATGTTTTGGTAGCAACCCCAAAACATGTGAAAGTTATAAATTTTCTAACTAAAACTACCAAATAAAGTTGCTATCACAGTGAAGTGATATGGGTTAAATTAATTCCTACACTAATTTAGAATTTAAGAATTATTACGTTTGTCCACACGTTTTCAAATGTGACGTTACAATATTTTTTAAGGTTAGTCGTTGAGTTAAATAAGTTGAGCAGGATTGTTGGATGAATATATAGATGGCCATAACAAATTCATAGATATAGTTGATTATCTATTTGCTATCTTTATACAATTCAATTAAAAACTTTCACTATTTTTATTTTATTTAATTTGCTTAAATGAAATAATAGAATTATTGTAGGTATAACAGTAACTAATAGAATTTGTTATTCAAATATATATTTTATAACTTTAATTAAATAGATAAATACCTACTAAACTAAACTACTACTTTTGTAACAATCATTAAACAAACAATTTGTTTTAACCGGCATAATATATCCTTTAAAAACTTAACGCACTTGTTACGTATATCAATTTAAATACGTATTGAAGTGCATATATTATAGGTAGTATATCATTTATATTCAAATAATACTATTTTACATATTATGTATAATATGTACATACCCTTGTTTGTGGTTTCGTGCAAGATCTATTGTCCACAATACTCAACTTTTGAGGTGAATGCTCTAATTCACAAATCATACTGTGGTTTGATTTAACTTATAATAATTTATGATTGAATTATAAACACACAAATATTATTATTATTAATATTACTATCGAAAGGATTATACACTAATCACAAGATTTGTTACAATACACAGCTGCATCTGCTTTAAACTCTGTATGAATAAAATAGCCATAAAATAAATAATGAAAAATCGATTACATGTTTTAAATTCAAACAAGGACGACACACGCTTTGTGCTTACTCTGCCCTACACAATATAGGCAACTTTTAATACACATTTAATTTCAAGATTTATGAGTGTTTATCTTAGAATATGTAGAGATTTACATGTTTAACATAAACATTCAAGAAGTTCAATGCACAGTTGTTCTAACTTTACCACAGAGATTTATTACTATAGGTACGTACATATATTTTTCTTATGATTCAGAGAATTTGTTTTTGATACACATACTAATCCATATACGAAGAACTAGTACCCTGATCTGCGCTAGAACCTGAGCTTAGCTGAACTTATTGACTTGCTTGCTATTAGGTACCTATGTTAAATTTACTATAATCTGCTGTAGTACGATTAGGCATTATCCTTCAATAACTGATCAACTGAGCTGATTTTCTCTCACATCCATTTTTGTTTTAAAAGAACCGCAACACGTTAAAGTTATCATTGGCATTAAAGCATTCTGAGGTTAAATTTATCTTTTAACTGTACTCACAAAGGGTTTGTCATGCAATCACTGCAAATTAGGAGCGACTAGTGATCATCTCAAATCAGTTCAACCGAGATGAGTTGAAAAAGACCATCCCATCATATGTCAATGGCAAAACTAAAAGTGAGGTTAAACGTTGAATTAAACAGCTGAATTTTTTTCTGAAGTTATATATAAATGTAATTTAAAACGATTATCTGTAGATTAAATTATAATGGGAGATTCACAAGAAACAAACCAAAAACGATGGCTACACCTTAGAAAAATCCTCGAACGTCCAGGTCCATTCTGTCACCCAGAATACATTCCATCAACAGAAGCCCTAGAATTTATTAATACATCCTGTACTGTTCTTATTGTTGGTGCAGGTGGTTTAGGATGTGAATTATTAAAAGATTTAGCCTTAATGGGATTTACCCAATTACATATCATCGATATGGATGTGATAGATTTATCAAATTTGAATAGACAGTTCCTGTTTCGGGAAAAAGATATTGGTCAATCAAAAGCGGAAGTCGCCGCTAATTGTATCAATAAACGGATACCGGGTTGTCAAGTGACGCCTTATTTTTGTAAAATTCAAGATAAAGATGAATCATTCTATAGGCAGTTTCATATAATAGTATGTGGATTGGACTCTATTGTTGCAAGAAGATGGATAAATGGTATGGTAGTGTCTTTGTTAAATTATGATGATAATGGTGTATTAGATCAATCGACGCTTATACCAATTGTGGATGGAGGTAAACCACCGAATTATATCTATAATACATGTTATTAAGTAAATTATTTTTTTCAGGAACAGAGGGCTTTAAAGGTAATGCTAGAGTTATTCTGCCAGGCATAAGCGCATGCATCGAATGTACTTTAGATCTGTATCCACCACAAGTGACCTACCCACTATGCACTATAGCAAATACTCCACGACTGCCAGAACATTGCATTGAATATGTTAAAGTCATTCAATGGCCGAAAGAAAATCCATTCAATGCACCCCTAGACACTGATGATGCACAGCATTTGACATGGATCTACGAAAAATCGGCTGATCGAGCTGCTCAATTTAATATACAGGGTGTCACTTTCAGGTTGGTGCAAGGCGTGGTAAAGAATATTATTCCTGCAGTTGCATCCACAAATGTTGTTATAGCCTCCGTTTGTGCTACTGAAGTGAGTACCTGTTCAACGAACAGCTGTCAACTGTCCTGGTGATTGAATACGTCAGTAACCGAACTGTATATTTTTAGGTATTTAAACTAGCCTCAAGTTGTTGTGCCACTCTGAACAACTACCTGATTTTTAACGACGTTGACGGCATCTATACCTACACCTACGAAGCTGAGAAAAAAGACAATTGCCTAGTATGTTCCCAAGTGCCGAAATTATTAGAAGTTTCCAATCCGGCTTCCACAAAATTAGGCGATTTAATTCAACGACTCTGTGATAGCGCCGAATTCCAAATGAAATCGCCAGGTCTAACGACGATGTTTAATGGAAAAACTAAAACACTGTATATGTCGACCATAAAGAGTATTGAGGAGAAAACTAAAGCGAACTTAAATAAAACATTAACGGAATTGGAGTTGGCTGATGGACAAGATATTTTGGTTGCAGATGTAACTACACCTAATACCGTGATTTTTAAATTAAAATATTTGATTAATGATGTTGAAATGAGCTAGGCTTCCTTGGTAATTTAATATTGTGTGTATATTAATAAATGCTTTAAATTAATATAATTTTTTTTATGTCCATCTTGCTAATAAAAAAAAACGCTATTACGTGAAAATACCAAATATTTTTATTCTGCTATTTGTTATCATATATTTTTTACAATTTCATTGCGAAATAGTTCATAACAATTCGAAAAACATACAAAGTGTGAACATATATTTATTTATTATGCCTAATCCATATTGGGTTTTTTCATACTCTATTTAAAAACAACGTAGAACATCACCTGTCAAAATAAAATCGCTTTCTGCTCACTACTACACTACACTATTTAACGATTTTCGAGGCTAAACCACAAACTCGAACCGACGATATATGGAAACAAACTCATTTTGACTCAAAGAAGCGAAATACTGCGGAACAACTTAGGATATTGAAGCCGCATACTTGTGTTGCGATTGTTATATTTCCTGTATAAATTGAATCAATAGTCGCTCGACTTTTAAATGTTCTACATTGTATTTAATATAATTAAATCACCATTGGAAATATTGTGTCAGAAAAAGATTACAAATGAATCGCAAAGTTAATGCACCACCCAGAATTTAACTAATAATTCTTGAACCATCATTTCTTACAATGTCTCTTTGATTTGCCTTTTATATAAAATATTACCAAATTCTTTGCAATCCCTTTAATCGTCATGTATCAAATTACAGAGGCGTTTGCCATCAGTCGGCGATAGTGAAACTACTAGATAGTCTCTTATTCGATCAACTTCAATGGAAAAGCGTTTGATAGGGTACAGTTCGATATTTTGTTGGATTTCCTGACACCTCTGTAAAATGGTGAAAATTATGAACTATAAATCCCACCTCAAGATTTTCAACGCCTAGTTTTTTTCCAGATGATTTGAAGCTATACAGAAAAATTATTTGAGATGGAGATGTTAATTGCTTGCAGAATGATATGAATGCTCTCTGGGAATGGTATCTTTCTAATAACTTGCAATTTAATAGGTAAATAAACGTTTACCAAGAATACTGATGGGGGCAACTCCGTAGTCAAGACCACTACACTGTCAGCCTCACCCCATATTATTACTCCTACCATAGAAACAGTCTAATTTGTTGTAGCTCAATTTTCAGGATATCTAAGTTCCGTTAATAAATAGTGAGTTTATTTTATTTATAGGTGCAGCATATTATACGAAATTGTAAATATTGATAAGACTTAAAAATTAAAGGGTAAGCTTTAGGTGATGCGTTAATTTTGCTTTTATTAGAAAAATAATATATCATATTGGTTTCAAACGAACTCCCATCTTTTAAAATAGTTTTAAACTATTTAATTAAAAATTATTGCAAATTACTTTATATTACACAACAAAAAAAAAAACAACTTAATTTATAATTAATATGATAAAAAAGTAAAACTGAGTCAAAAAATTAAAAAATAGTTATCTTGATTTAAAATCCTAGTTTCCAAATGATACATTTTTATGCCTGACTTCTTAATTCGATTATTTGAAATTTTGTTGTTTCTAGAAAATAATAATAATAATTATTATTATTACCTTCTTTATCAGTGCTTATTTTTTAATAACAAAATTATGCAGCTGCTTCTACTTCCATTGGCTGCTGTTGTTTATCTGATTGTTGTTGTTCCTGATCTGCTTCCGCTGCATTATTATCAGATTTCTTCTTCTTCTTTTTAGCCGATTTTGGATTGGCTGATGAGTTCAGTAATGTCTTCAATTCCGGATCAGTGATGGAATGCTCTGATTTGTAAAGTTCAGACTCGAATGGTAGTCCAGTAATTTTGTGTGGTCCATTCGGCATCAACAATACGGTGAATTTGAAATGGGCCACTATTTCACCTGAATTACAAAGGTTTAGTAAAATATGTGCTTAATTTGAATGGACAATTTCATACAAAATTTAAATTATCAGAATTATATAATTGAAATCACAAATTTCTCATTTGGATCAATTGGAGTAGTTTAAATATGTTCATCATGTCTGTTAATATAGGGCGATCTATTTTGAGTAGCCATACTGGCGTGATAATCTAGAGAAAGAAAGTTTTTACTGTGAAAAATGTTAATATTGTGTGATTTGCTAGATCAATTCCGAATATATCTGAGTGGATCTGTAGCACAAGCAAAAATACACTGTCAAATTTCTGTGGTTAAGTTTTGAGGACGCACCCAGTTGGAGATAGTTTTAATTTTAATACTTTAAAAGAAAGTAACTCTTACCAGGCTTCTCGTACAACACTTGGAACGGCTCGATCAGCTTATTCTTAACACATTCTACAACACCCATCTTGGCCTTAGTTTCATCTTGGAACGTTCGCAAATTGAATGGCATATTACCGTGTTTCGTTCGAACCTCATTATAAAATGTTCTCGATGCTTTCAGTTTCAACTGATAAGTTTCGTCCGTCTTCTTGTAGATTGATACTCTAGTTTCAGTTTCTTTTCCAACACCTTAAAAAATGAAAAGGTCAAAGTTGTTGTTTAAAACTAGTAACTCAGTGTTTTGCTTACCCTCTCCAGTACTAATAAGAACATCCATAGCATATACTTCATGTTTATCCATTTCAAATTTCTCATGTTCTTTCCGTTGTGCGTCATTTGGATTCTGAATAATTGTCTTCTCACCGTCAATTTTGAATTGTTTCAGCTGATGACTTAACATACCTAAAATGACAATTCGATTAAATCCTTACTTGTATGTTCTTACAAATATAACGGGTTACCTTCAACTGGTTTGCACTTAAACGATTCAGCAACCTTTTGTACCGCATCAGTCACAGCATACGTTTCATTACCGGGTTTAAGAACTCTCAGAGCAATTTGTGAGGCATAATGTGCTGCTAAAATTGCGTCAGCTTTTCTACCAGTTACCACTTTATCACTTGAAGCGCCAATAACTTTTGTATGAGCAACAACAGCTATGAAACCATCTATGTGAGTACCAAGGTCACTGAAAAAATAACAGGAACTAGGTATGTAGAAAACATATTAGGTACAAGTAATTATCTAGCATTTTTAATTACAATCAGATTTTAAGATTTTCTGATCACGATTCAGAGGGATCAATTGGAAATAATTTTAATCATCATAATTTTTATTATTTAACAACAATGTTGAAATAAGACCACTTACACTTTTACAACATCGCCCTCTTTGAGAACATAGTCTGCCTCACTTGGAACAGGTGAGAAGTGGCAAATACAATTGTTTACAGACACGCAAGTGGGAAATGCAATTCCCTTCTTAAGGTCTTTTTCTTTTTTGAATACTTTGTTAGTTTCCTCTGTGAGAAGTTGATCGCCATATTCGCAAATTTCACGCACTGAAGTTCCTTCCGCACATTTATTTAGAACTTGCTGTAATACCCCTGAAAAACAAAGCAATATAGGTATTCAAATATATACAATTTAAAGCATATAAATTACAATATATTTCCTAACTGAAAAGATACTAAAATATAAAGAAATTCACATAACATAGTGCAAATTAAATATTTTGAAGCCACATGGTTCTCCCGGCTATACTGTCTCCATATGGAGAAACTTGTACCATTCTTGGGCCAATTAAGTTATCAAGAATTTACGACAGTAATTTATGGTGTAATAAACTCACTATTTACAATCTCTCCTGCCATTTTATATTTGGTAACAACCAAATCTTCGGCGATCGTTTTTTCGGCAACATCTTTATCATCCGCCATTTTTCTCCAAACTACAAAACTGACATTTTATGAACAGTTAAAAACTATGGAATGACATATGACGTTTTGTCCTTGCGTTCATAAGGTGATTTTTGGCGAGATAAACGGTTATTAGTATTAGACCGTTCTGTTCCTACAAACTCAGATCAGATGGTCATTTCCATTGAGAGAAACTTGCGCAGATGCATTATTTGGGGGTTATGCTTGTTAGTTTGAATTATTTATGCTAAAGGCAAATTTAGCCAATGAATAAGCATAACAATTTGTTTAGTGTATAACGACAATCACAACTAACTTCAGTTCGAGAATACAACAGCAAGTCCTCAAGAGAACAATCATAGGATGTGAACCATCGTTTCTCTTGAAGTGAACACTCCCTTCTATTGAACTCGAGAATAGACCTCCAGGGAACATACAAGCTCAATGCTTGAAAACTGAGGAGAGATCGAGAGAACGTAGCGAGGCACACCCTACCAAATTAGCACAGAGCGGCCTCCGTTCTTCCGGTTACTCTGCTCGTCAGATTTCAAGAATAGACCCCAGATGTTGATTTGTCATGATTGTAGGGAAATGCCATTATCTTTATATATAAACACATGGAAATGCCTTTGAATTATTCAGGGGAACTACAAAACACTGACATTGACTGCTGACTGACACAATTATACTGACTTACTGACATTTGACAACAATAAAAGGAGAATCTTTGAATTAAAAGAGGAGAATGGAGGATGTTTCTGTTTGAGATAATTAGAGAAAGATAAAATATAAAAATAAAAGTTATCTCTGGTTAATAATAACAAATAAACTATAAATTCATAAAAAGCTATTATTTATTATAGGTTTGATAAAAAAACCATGTTCAAGCAATCTGGAAACATATTAAGTATACACTTAATTATTTTAAGACTACGATTGCACAATCATGTTGTTTCTATATCGAATCAAATTAAAATCTAGAGTTAACAAGTTAATGAAAAATGTCTATTCGACTATCACAAAATCACAAGAAACCCAGGTTTGCGCTTAGACTTGGAATTCCTTTATCATTTATTTAAATTAAATGTGTACCATTTTTATTGTAGAGTAAATCAGTACAGAATAGCAATCCATTAACTGATACTTTTGGAAGATATCACAATTACTTACGTATATCAATAACAGAAAGATGTAATTTAAGATGTATGTTGTGATGCTATTTTTAATACAGTTTTAAAAGTAATTCTATTATAGGTACGTATTGTATGCCCGAAGAAGGTGTTAAACTATCCAAAACGTCCGACATTTTAACTACAGATGAAATACTAAAAATTGCTGAACTCTTTGGCCAACAAGGTGTTACAAAAATTAGAATAACAGGAGGAGAACCAACCGTTCGTAAAGACATTGTGGAAATTATTAGTAATCCTTGTTTTTTTTTTCGTTTGTATTATACCTAATAGGGATTTTCTTATTATGTTTTAGGGAACTTGAAGAATATTAAAGGCATCGAAACTGTTGGGATGACTACGAATGGTTTAATGTTATTACGACAATTGGTGAATTTACAGAAAGCTGGACTGGATATCTTAAATGTTAGTTTGGATACACTAAAAGTAGATAAATATGAAAAAATCACTCGGAGGAAAGGCTGGAATAGGGTCATGATGGGTATCGACTTAGCGTTACAGTTGGGCTATGCACCTGTGAAAATAAACTGTGTTGTTATGAAAGGTAAGGTACATTAATATAATTTGTGGATTTGTATATGTAAAAGTTTATTCAGGTTTCAATGATGACGAAATCATAGATTTTGTTGAATTGACTAGGTCAAAGGCTGTTGATGTAAGATTTATTGAATATATGCCATTTACTGGTAATAAATGGGATCATGATAAATTTGTATCATACAGAGATATGATTGACAAGATTAAATCAGTTTGGAGTGATTTTTCTGCTCTGGAAAATGGACCAAATGATACCTCAAAGGTAGTGATAGAGGATGATTGTTTGAGCACTTTTACTGGAGTAAATGTTGAATAACAATACAAATGTTACAGGCATGGAAAGTACCAGACTACGTAGGTCAAGTGGGATTCATTACGTCAATGAGTGAGCATTTCTGTGGCACTTGCAATAGATTGCGTGTTACTGCAGATGGTAATTTAAAAGTATGCTTGTTTGGTAATACAGAAATATCACTCCGTGATGCAATTAGAGCAGGCTCTTCCGACGAAGATTTGACCGCTCTGATTGAAGCTGCAGTTAAACGAAAGAAACGTCAACATGCTGGTAATGTAGAATTGTCATTTAGAGAAAACAATCTTGTGTATTGTTGACTTTTATTTACTTTTAGGCATGTTAAATCTTTCGCAAATGGAGAATCGACCAATGATACTTATCGGGGGATAGGTATATTGGATTTTGTTAAAAAAGTTTTTTGTGCAATTACTATTTATCTGTAAATTAGAGAGGGAAAAAAATTGTGATACAACTGGGTTTCGAACCCACATTTCCTGATTCCCGGTCAGCGCCACACATGTACGCAGATTTTCACCATGTGCCACGGTAGTTCAATTGGTAGAACGCCAGACCGGCAATTGGGAGATGTGGGTTCGAATCCCACTTGTGGCGCGGATTTTCCGTTCTTAAAAATATTATTTTATTTCATTTTTCTGTATGTTGGTAATTTATTTATAAAAATAAAAACACCGTAATTTAAATTCATGATTTGTTATAATTATTATATTTAAAACATTTTCTCGTTATACATTCATTTTAAATAATTTCCATCGAATTCAGACATATCATCGATATAATTATCAACATTCAAGTATTCATCTGAAATTTTATTTGAATGATGCATAGATTCAACCCTATTGTGAATACGATTGTAGTTCTTATTATATTTTCTCGGTCCATTCTTCATATGATTTGGCATATGTTTAGTACCATGTAAAAACAGTGTTGTCCTACCAATATATCCCAAGTTGTTTGGGGGTCCAGTCTAGAAAACAAAACCTACTAATTATTATAAAGGGTACAATATTTTGACATTTTTGCCACTTTCGATTAAACCTTTCTTATTTCAAAAGTAGAACCATATTTATTATTATATTTTTGGATTCCTTATCCATTTTGGAGTATTTTGTTTTAGCATGTTTGTGAAATAGTTGTTTTTTTGTTCAAAAATAAAAACGATGTAGACAACATTCATTAAGTAACGTAATAAGGTTTTTTGAAGACAGAGAAATATACAACTCTTAGTTTGACATATTCACATACGTTATCTTCCACAATAAACGTCCACAATCCGTGTGACAGTTCGCCCCAAGTCATGACTGACATAAATGTCCAATTAACAAATCCATTACTGCTAATATCTAATTTTCTTGGTGCCAATAGCTGTACTTGACTTCCTGAAATTTACAGATAATAAATAATTCAAAAGCAAATGTAATTGGAAATTTATAATACCTGACGGAGATACTAAAAACATTTCTAATGCTCCTCGGACACTGTAATGAACATTAGTTCTGAGTTCTACATGTTCCAGGTAGTTGACTTCATCGGCTGTTCCATGGCACCCGTTTGTGTTTATTAAAATTTTTGTCTGCTTGCCAAAACTGAGGGTGGAGTTTAACCTAAACCAAATGTTTGTTGATAATTTATTATTAAGAGAGGTGACCTCAGGAACCACTTATTGTAGAAAATTTTAGTATAGTGGCAAAAAGGAAATCCTCCTCATTCTCTAGGGGGGGCAATCAACATTCGAAAGTATAAAAAAGCAAAATAAATAAAAGAGGAGAATAAAATGATATGTAAAAACTTACTGTTGATTGTCCATCTCACATATTGCCTTTGAAGGTACTGTTGTCCAATTAACTGCTTTCTTAACCAGCTGAAAACCGTTCATCAGACCAAAACCGAATCTGGTATTGAACCAGAAACCAATAGCATTCTTCTGCCAACCAGGATTATCAGCTACTGGCGCTAGTTCAGATGTCCACACTATTAGATGTTGAACATCTCGCCATGTCAAATTTGGACTAAAAGTAACATTACGTACAGGCTAAACTGTTTTAAAAATGTTCTATCAATACTCACTTAGCTTCCAAAGCTAAAGCAATAAGTCCAGCTGCTAATGGCGCTGAGGCGGATGTTCCTGTATGCTTGACAGTACATGCGTTGTTTAAATCTGTTGTGGCCTTAAATTAAATTGTAAATATAAATAGAAGATAATTTTAACTCGGGACATTGTCATACAATCATTTGATCTTTATACGCGCCAGATGAGTAGGTTACTGCCAAGGTCGAGGCGCATGCTTCTCCATACCATGGAAACTCGCCTTCCTGCGAAGCACTTCCTATTGATATCGTGTATGGACTCGCCAAGTATCCGTCACAATTGCAGTTGTCTCCTTTACTACCCCCATTACCAGACGCCCACACATAAATGGAACCTTTGCCATTGCGACCCTAAAAATAATGACATTTTGAATTAGCTCAAAGTGTCTACTAGCAGGTAGCCCCAAAAAAATCAGTTAACATACTAGGTACGTCTAGGAGTCGTAAGGGGAGACAAAAACAATAAAATGTCTTAAAATATGAAGAAATGGTTTTTATTTTAACATTTGAAAATGTTAATTAGCGTATATTACGTTACGAGTTCAAAAAACATGTTTTACTGATGAGTACCGTATGAATTGTACTTCAAAAAGTGTAAAAATGGGGGGATTGAGCAATATTCGGATTAAAAATCAGTGGTCAGAGTTTGAATCCCATTATACAACAGTAGATTTTTTATATTCCTGGTACATTTTTATTGGTTTTAAACACCATTTTTCCTTTTTTTAACGATATAAATCTAACTTGAAGTTATGTATGTATATGCCTCAGAGATATCAAGAATCAAGACGGGAGAATGAGCTTCGACGAATGCGCATCCACGACACTATGCGTGCCGCCATTTTCTAGTCACAAACGTCAAAAAACCAAAACAATGTTTAAGTTGGTGTGTTCTTATGTTTCATGTGAGTGGCGTTCACTAAAACAAAGTTTTGCGGCTATTTCTTAATTGTGTGGACTTATTTTGGGTATTCGGCTTTTTATTAGTGCCATTATTGTTAAGTGTAGGGGTAGTTATGGCATGCTAATATTTGCTTGACAGGATGGCGGGAATTATTGGTAGGTGTTATCTATACAGACATGATTGATAAACTATTGCTAAACTGCTGTTTTTTTGTTAACCAATCTTTCTTACATTTAAAATGCCACGTTCAATAGCTTCTTTAGCCAGTCTGCCAGGGCCGTCAACAGTCTTTCCGTCATCGTTTGGACCCCATGATGCACTATAAATGTCAACCAAGTCTTGCGCATAGCTTAATGCAATTCCTTCAATCCTATCTGTGACTAAACCATCAAGCATTTTTACACCTAAAATAATAATTGTAAGTGAAAGTAAAATAATCATTTTTTTTTCTGGATATATATTCCTAACCTCCGATTCTAGCGTTGAATGCTATCCCAACGCCACATTTTCTGTTGTTTGCTATCATAGCCACTTCACCAGCACATCTTGTACCATGGCTGTTGGATTTCGTTGCCTCATACCTTGGTAAAGGATCAGCATCTTCCTCGTTGCAGTCGTAACTTATCTTTGAATCCTAAAATGTAGCGACACAAATTAAGTTTAGAATTATGGTGACAACCCATTAAAATTTACTTTCAACTGGTTTTCTAACATTGTTTTGTTATTTATTTATGTTGTTTTTCATAATATCTTTAGAATCAAATGTACCATCTTACATAGTTTTTTTCAAGATCTTCGTGAGTATACTCGATGCCATCATCTAAAATGCTGATCCTGACACCTTTTCCTGATATTCCTGCTTTATACACCGGTATAACGTTGAGATCTAATTTGGGTAGGTCCAGTCTGGTTCGGGTGTCCCTCTAGAATAGAAAAAACAACAACATACAAATTTTAGCAATAACTATGATGGACAAGGCTATTTCTCTATAAGAGTGCCCAAGTCCTTCGAGTGTAATCTCACAAGATTCAGTACTTCTTCATCATTATTGGTTCAATTTAATTTATCTTTCTTCGGTGGCATAACGAGTTCACGACCGTTGCGAACGCATAAAGGAGGCAGAGATCAGCAGCCTTTTCAACCGTCTCAAGCACAAGCGTAGCCGGGCTGAAGTCAGAGAAGGCGGGTTTCATTATTACCGGTCAGGATACGGTACTTAACACCTTAATATGGGTCTTGAGGTCCCTAGGATTCAATGTAGGGCTTGCCATTTCGCACCAGAATCGCTTATACATTTGTTATCGGCTTTGCTGGGCTCCGACGGAACGGAATTAACACAGACGATGGCGGGCCATCTGTGTCTCAGCAAAAGATCCACATATGGATTGCAACTGGGCGAGTTTCAGTTCTGAGTTACATAAATTAATATGGATAGTGCATAATGTATAAAGAATAATGCTTAATACATAGTGCATAATCATCGAATTCACAACAAAATATTAGGTGTTTATACAACTCATAACTTTTATGCAGAAAGCGAAAAGTGACAATTGACAAGACAGCAGGTTAACCTATTACCATTGTCTTTAAAGATAATTGATTGACTTTGTGTTGGACTTATTTTTGTTTTGATAGCTTTCAAATCAAAACTTCTGTTAATTATCACATTTTCAATTATTATTTAGTTTATTTTGTAAATTGAGGTTATGTAATTGTTTATAATTTATAAATATAAGGCATGCGGCGCATGCGTATTGATATTTTTTACATAATTTAATGCATAAAGTTCCCAACCTTATGCATTGTGCATTATCAACGAAAATTATGAATAATACACTATTCGTTGTATAAACAGGTACATGTAAGTGTCATGTTTTAAAAATTATTCATTATGCACTAAAATTATGCATAATGCATTATTAGTTGGCTAAACCTGCCTTTACCCTTTGTCACTGACAAATAGATATCCCTAATAAATTTATTTCTCATGTGTATAATAATTACCAGATACCACTGTTCATTCCACAATTCATCATTAAAAGTTTTATCCAAAATAGTATTGGGTAGGGCTGTATGTCGTTTCTGACGCCCACGACGTTTCGTCCGTGGCTTTGGAACATCCGCAGGATCTACAGTGACGAAATCACGTTTTTGACGTTGTTTAATGTGCTGTTTTTCTGCCCACAGTACCTGTAATAGTCAATTATTGATTATAGTGTCTTATTCCAAGAACAAATTGAGCGAAATATTCAAGAAGTAAGGTTCAATACTTACTCTTCCATCTTCAGTAATTCGTTTAGGTTTGAAACCACGTTTCTGCTGATTGGGCAAAGCATCCTCAAAAGTGATCAAAACGTAAGTGTCGGTGAATCCCAGAACCTAGAAATATTGAGTCAGTAATTTAACTAGAGCCTTTTATTATTATTAGATATCTTAAATATGGCCCCGCATAATTTCAAAATTACTCAACCGAAAGATGCGTGCAGTATCAGATTCAGGGCCGTAGCTAGAACGGAATTTGAGGTCGTGCATCAGAAATTTGAAGTAGGGCGTACATTTTTCGCAATCCCACCGGGTCGCCGATTTTTAGGGGACAAAAAAAGTAAGGAAATAATTACAAGGAAAATAAAATTGAATTTTATTTTGCTATTATTAAATAACAAACATAAAAACTAGAACATTGTATGAAAATAAAAAAAGACAAGTTTTATATTCGAAATTAAACATTCAGGGCCTGAGGACCAACGCAATACACATTACGCATACGATAAAACAAACAATAACAAAATAAGTCATACGACGTCAAATCTACACACACCTTTAAATTAAAGAATAATACCTAATACGTCCATATCCATTCCACAAAAAGACTACGTTTTTAAGGTCGGGCATGGACATTTTAAGGTCGGGTACTGCCCCCAAATGACCCCCCTCGCTACGCCCCTGATCAGATTGGATCTAATATTCCTGCAGTTTTTTTGCATGCATGGCTACTCCTACCTAATAATTGAAACATATACTGACGCTCGGTACCTACAGTGAAAAGCGCTTCTCGACGTCGACGACCGTGGCGTCGCCGAAACAGACGCTTTTATATTGGTGTATAGCCACGCTTCTATTTTCATTTGAAGTGAAAATTCGCTTGTACGTGAAAAACGACGCTAAACATCAGGATTTCATAAACTTGAAGCAGCACGTGCTAATGCCACCCCCAAAAATAGATTAGTTTCAGTTGGTACACCTACTTACACCATGTGTCTATTTTTAACACCCCGCCTTATAAATTTTACCGCGTGCGGAGTGAGTTGAATATGGTTATTGCCTGTACAGTATAGTCACCCTAATTATACATTTTTTTTATAGAGGTACTCGTATATAACTTTGAAATTGAATCAAACAAAGACGAAGTTTTTATATTGACATGAAATTTACTTTATTCGAAAGATAATCTTTTGGCATTATAATTTCAATATGACTTCTGGCATATGAGCTAGCTCGGACGTAGTCTAATCTGGAGGTCCAATTTTCGATGACTTTTTCCAACATTTGTGGCCGTATATCGGCAATAACACGGCGAATGTTGTCCTTCAAGTGGCTTATTCACATATCCCCACAGAAAACAATCGCACGATTTTGGAGGCCAATTCACGGGTCTGAAATGTGAAACTATACGGTTACCAAACGTTTCCTTCAATAAATCAATTGTGGCACGAGCGGTGTGACTTGTTGAGTTGGTTGTTCAATTGACGAACGAAAAAGTCAGTAATCATGGCTCTATAGCAATGACCATTGACTGGAACGTTCTGACCAGCATCTTTTTTATCTTTTTTAAAGAAGTATGGACCAATGATTCCACCAGCCCATAAAGCACACAATGGTGTCTCAACATACACTTGAGGATTACCATCACTCGAAATACGGCAGTTATGTTTATTGACGTACCCATTCAAACAAAAGTGAACTTCATCGCTAGAAAATCCTATTTGCAGAACCACTTGTCTTAAGGATATGCAGTAAACTATGCCAAAACATAAAATTCGACATTTTCATCATCTTTTACTGTAAAATTCCAAATTTTCCCGAAATATCGATCGCAGCAGTTCATCGTGGGACGCCCTGTATAGATTTTATGCTGGAATTAGTATTTCTCAGGCTGTAAACGCCATCTTTGGTGGTATGGTGGTAAGCCCTAGTCCCATTGACTGCTCCTCGTATTATACATTGCATATTGGAACATCTGGTCTCATACGATTTTGTTTACAGACAAGCGAGTGAGAATATAAATAAATAGGGGATCATGCGAGCGTAAATGCATATTATGATAATCTATTTTTAGGGGTAAGGCACGTGCCGAATTGTTTTCCAAATATTCGTCTATCCACTCATGATATCCTGATAGTTTAGCGTCTTTTTCCGACGTACAATTTCCCAGAGAAAAGCGTCGAGACGCTTTTCCACAGGAATCGAAAACAGACGGCGCAAACGGTCTACAATACAGTAGTAGTAGTGTCTACGGATAGAGTTTGGAAGAGGGAAAACTTTTTTATTTGTCGATTTAGAAGAAAAAGTCATTCTTTATAAAAACGTCTGCTTGTGTCAAAACTACAAATTCAAATACCAAATTTACGATTACTATACAGGGTATATCAAAAATAATATTTTTAATGATTTTGATTTAAAGGTAAACTTTTTTAAGGCAAGGGTTTGTTGAGTCACGATACATGTATGACCCTTAAATTGTTCTGATTTGAACACATGAAAATTTTTGTGGAGTAGACGTTTCATTTCCAGAAGATTTAAATAATTTAATTCACAGGCATACCTGCAAATAAAACATCTAGGTATAAAATATGGAGATAGAAGGTTTAAAAATTTTTAAAATGGAATGGGAGAATGACAATAATTATGGGACCTTTTTTAATAGTTTTAAGATGGGGTGGCTTTTCTATACCTGTTTGTCTACCTATATCGTCATTGGGTTTTTTTTTAGACTTATAAATACTACAGGGTGATTCTTTTAGAAATAACTTATAATTTACACATTTGAATTAAATTTTTGTTGAAATAGGGTTGTTCTTTCATAATCAAATGATTTGTTCTGCCACGGGGAGGTTTAATACGTCCGTGACTTTTTGATGGGAAAGGCTACGATGGGACGGTGAGCCAATAAAATTATGGCCATAGTTTTCTGGGATTCACGCGGTGTCATTCATATCGATTACCTTGAAAAGGGTAAAACGATCACCGGTGAATATAATTCACAGCTGTTGGACAAATTCGACACTGTTTTGAAGCACAAAACGACCACATTTAGCTAGGAAAAACCTTTTGTTTTATCAGGGCAATAGACAGGTGCATACGTGTGTAGTCACCATGCCAAATATTCATCAATACGGGGCTACGAACTCCGACCTCATCCAAAATTTTCTCCAGATTTTGCCCCCCTCCGACTATTTCCTGTTTTCAAACCTGAAGAAACGGCTGGGTTTTAGGAGAGTCGGGTTTCGTAAGGAGGTTATCGTTGAAACAAACGCTTATTTTGAGGGCCTTGAGGAATAGTAATATTTAGAAGGAATAAAAATTAGAAACAACATAAAGGAGATTATGTAGAAAAATAATGTTTTCATTTAAAAGTCACGGACGTATTATAAACTTTTTTTTATAAAGGGTCCCTTCGACCTAAATCCCCGGTTTCACTGCAGCCTCATGGGCTTATTTATTATTTATAGAGTTAATTCTACATAAACAAGAAAAATATCGCTTTATACCTAAATGTACTGTGTGTTTCTCATGTAATTACTAATGGAGACCCAGGTTAAGACTGTAGATCACATTTTATTGCCTAACATTCACATTTTACAATACAAATTGCTTTCTTAATTACTTATTAACGATAATTCATGTTTGAAAAATATTTAAAAATTAGGACTGGGTCTATATCGTTACGCCTTAATTAACATTTAAAAAAAGAATTCTTAGACTAGACGACTTTCATAATATAATAAATAAATTTCAACAAAAAAAAATAGTCTGGTAATTATACGTTTTAAGAAAAAACACTTGTCAAGTTACATGCAATTCATTGATAATGCATCACTGCATGTCGTTATAAAAATGTTTGCAAATTTAATTTGCTTGCAGACTTCGTAAAGCAGATAATTGAAGATTATATATTTCCTTAACGGAAATAATATTTTTAAAATGAAAAATATCAATAATGATGGCTATTATTCATCTAATTTTTTCGCTGTAAGCGAATTGATAAATACAATTGCTGGTTTGGGGGTTCCTAGCAAAAATAATTCACTGGTAAGACTAATTTTTAGCCATAAATGTACCTATATAGTTTAAAAATATTCAATAGCGGAATTTCAGTCCTAAATCCAGCCCTGTAACAGAGCCGTAAATTTTTAATGAATTCTGTGTTGCCGCTTTATAAAATATTGTTTTATTCTCTTCCTAAAACTACAAATAATTTTTCAAGCTACGTAATATGTGTTCTCATAATACCTATTATTACATTACAAATATTTAACAGTAAAAAATTACAAGAAATGATAATTGATACAAATTTATAATAATTATTAGCAACCATACCTATAATGTAATAAACACAGAATGGAGCTAATGACCATGAAGTCGATGATCCTTAAACTAAACTAAAAAAAAATAAACACACAAGGTTTATTAAACTTAGAGCTCAATTTATATAATTTGGTCAAATCAATAAATTATCAAAAACAATTCAAGATAAAACAAACTAAAATGTGATAATATGCAGAGTAAGCTTGGCAACGTCGGCCTTGTTGATTTTGCCGCTACTCTTCGGTTGAATTGTTATTTACTAGATATCGCTACTATCGCTAAGATGAAATATCAATACGGAAGTATTCGAAGATTAGACAATTTACCACTAGAGCGCGTCTAGGCGCATGCATATTCAGTTTGTTTCATGTCATTGATTTCAAGCGAAAAAAGATGCAGCATTTGGTTGGCATTTTATACTGGTATAGCAGTAAAATACTATAATATTTTTAAGGAATAATCTGGACAATTATAGAGACTATTATATTATTGCTACTTGCTACATAAAATATAACAGTAAAATCATGATAATTGGCTGATTCGAATGTAACGTTTTAAACTAATCAGCATAAAAAAGTATATTAAAATTCAATTCTAGATTTTTTTTTATTTATCAAAACGTTTGATTTTATTCAGTAACTTCAAAATACGTATATTACAGTAGTGTTATTCATATATTACTTGTTTTGTTTGTAGTTGTAGTTCTGGAAGCTAATTCTTATATATATTTAGTTTTTGTTAATAATAATACTAAATGATAGAAAACTCTGTAGGTATTACGTTTTCAGTAAAAACGATTTGGATTTTGTGTAATTTGTTAGTTTGTTGTTTCCTTTTTAAAATACTTTATACCGAGGTTAATACAAATTCTAGTATACCGGTTTATATAGTGAAATTATGCCGAAGCGACATCCGGCTGGCTTACCCATAATCCTCTGTACGTTTAGTGGAAGGGGAGAATTCTTTGTTGTGTGAGAGTGAGAGGAGAATAGAAATTTACCGTTGCTAGAGTGGGATCAGTACAGACCAACGCTTTCAGCGCGCTTGCCATCGTCCATTTTGCTATTTGACAGTGACGCCACAAGCCGTTCGTCCTCGTGTTCTTTAGTGTTTAAGTGAATTTTTATTAAGAAAAAGTGTAAAAAATATGGCTCAAACACAAAATGGTAGTAGACCTGGTCAAGATGAAGATCGAAAACTTTTTGTTGGCGGTTTAACGTTGGAAACAACGGAAAATGAGCTAACAGACTACTTCAGCAAGTATGGCCAAATACAGAGCGTCACCATCAAAATGAACCCACAAACCGGTAAATCAAAGGGATTCGCCTTTATTGTTTTTAATAGTTCAGATTGTGTCGATCAGGTATTGGCTCAAAATGAACATATTATTAATAATAAACAAGTAGATGCTAAAAAAGCCAAAGCGAAACCCGGCAAAATATTTGTGGGCGGGATCACACCTGAATTGACAGACGACGATATAAAATCATATTTTTCACAATTCGGCAATATCACTCAGGTTGAAATGCCTTTTGACAAAACAAAAAATCAACGAAAAGGCTTCTGTTTCATTACATTTGAAAGCGACAGTATTGTTAAGGAACTATTGAAAACCCCCAAACAAACTATCAAAGACAAAGAAGTAGACGTAAAAAAAGCCGCTTCTCAACCAAACAGTCAAATGGGACGTGGCGGTGGCTTTGGTGGTCGTGGTGGCGGTAGAGGAGGTCGCGGTGGCGGACAGGGATGGAATCAGGTAAATATTTATTTTATATTTATATATTTTGCTTTTCTATCTATTTTTTACATTCCTTGTATGTTAATATACGCCAAGGCATAATTTTGTATACCGATGTTATAAACAAAAAATTTGATTTGCAAAGTACCTATACATTAATTATGAGTTCAAATCATGACGTATAAGTAGCCGACATCTTGTGTTTGCAAACTAACCCTCTTATTTCATCCAATACAAAGTCACCCTTCAATTTTGTATTCACATGATATAAAATGTCTGCATCATGGCACAAACTATTATCCCGCTTTGTTTGGCGCGTAAAATTTAAACATGGCGTCCACCATAGTTTATTAACTAAGCATAATATGGTAGAAACAGGGTTGTATTTGACACTATTTTGTGTCTACTGAAAAAAAAAATAAATAAAGTCAATTATTACTAATTATCAAATATCCGATTTACCAGTTTAGGCGTGTTGATGCCCCAATAGTATTTTCTCAATTTTTCATTTACAAGTAGGTACGTTTGTGAATTAAAGTTAAGTAAAATGTTGTATCAATTAGGGTATAGTACAGGACCGGATTTGTTTTAAAATGTTAAATTAAACAATTAAAACTTTGATGTTCTATTCAGGACAATGTTTTCGTTAGGCATTGTTCTAGGCAATCAGAATGATCATTTGAAAATTTTAAAATATCACTAGTTTCTTTAATAAATATTACAAATTTGTATTTTTAGTTCAATATGTACTTTTTTCTAATACCAAGCAAATCTGAAAATTTTATGGTTTTTGAAAGCATGCATGGATTTTGGCTGCTTCAGGTTCTTAATATTTTTTCTCCCAAATTTTCAAACTGTAGTTTTCCTATCCGTGAGGTTCTAGAAATATTGATCTGTTCGGGAGGTCAAGATTTTAAGTATGAAAACTTGCAGGGGGAATTCGAGAACCTAATTTAGAATTTGTTGGACATAGTCTACAGTGGAGTAAATTATTAAAGCTATATCAAATAGATTTGATTTGCGTATGAAATTAAAGTCGCAAGCAGATGTGTTTGCAATTTTGCGGTGTGCAACACTATAAAGATTGAGAGCTTATATGAACAAGCCAGGTGGTCTTAAGGGTTCCGAAGAGCCCTAAAGTTACAACTAAACTGGTATGGGAATGTCAAATAGAACTTATAACATAATGTTGTGGATCCCGTGGCACTCTGAAATCTAGGGCAACGGGAGAGCAGATTCGCTGGCTAGACAAGCGAAACCTCATATAAACTGGGTTTGTCGACGGTGCGGGATCTTGTGAAAGGCTTGGCCAAAACGATCACCTGAGATATTGGGAACATGGTAAGGAATTCATAACTGGTACAACAGCAATACGCACTGGAAAACTTCTATCATTAAGCTGGAGACAGCTGTGAGAAACCACTTAGTACCTTTATCTTAAAAAATCGATTCATTTTATGGAAATAATATTTTAGTTCTTTAATTAAATATTGATCTACGTAATTTATTGTTTGGAATTACTTTTTTAAATGTTTAATTAGGTGTTAATTTTTACTACTAATTAAAGTAAAGTTGAGTTTGAACCACTCAAGTTCAAAGTTGAAGAAACTCCCAAATATTTGGATATACAGGGTTTAAACAATTTCACAAAGAAGTTTACAAAATTGTTTTTTGATAATGTGATGACCTTGTCATGGTTCGTATAGCAGCTAGCATATCAACATAAAAATTATTGAGTACCTAGTAGAATATATTTCAAATTTACGGTATTGTTTTTAATATGTTGATGAGCAGAGCTAGTTAATTAAATTGTCAACGATTGTATTAACTATAATTCTTATCTAATATGATCAACTTCTACTTTCAAGCATTTTCTTCCTGATAGAGTAGTTTTCTGTAATAGAACTATTATTAGTGAAGGTCCAGCAACACTTCTAGTTTTATTTCTTTAACTAATGAAGGGTTAGCAACATATTTCCACTACAGTGTGTAAATGTAAAAATTATTCTGGCATCCCTTTGCCGGTCAGCGTCTGAAATAATATTCCTTAACTAAAATAGCTTATAGGTTCTTAGGTGTGTTACTATTTATTTTTCTGTTTTTTTAGGGCGGTTGGAACCAAGGTTACGACAGTTACGGATACGGTTATGATAACGGCTATGGCGGTGCCGGCGGTTACGATTATTATGGAGGCGGTTACGGCGGTGGTTACAGTGCAGACACAGGCTTCGGTGGTACTTTCGGTAGCACCGGTACCGGACCACGAGGTGGTGGCGGTGGTGGTGGACGGGGGCGGGGACGTGGTGGACAAAGGCACCAACCCTATTAGGTTTAAGGTTTTTTGTAATTTTTAGGACAGTATCTAAACATAATTTTTTTTTTGAAACACAAAAAAAAGCTAAACAAAAGGAGAAAAATGTGTGAAAAACTAAATAATATGTGCATTTTATCAATTTCTTTCGTTTTGATAGTACGGATGATAATGACCATATATTATTATAAGCAGTCGAAACGTGAACATAGTTTTTATGTTTTTGTTGTTTTGTGGAAAAAATAGTTTGTATTTGTAATGATTTAACTTTCCTTTTGTAGTTATTGAGATTCCTAATTTACCTTTAATTAATAACTGATGAAATTAAAAATATTTTTATATTAAAACTACGAAATACAAAAATAAAAACAAAACATGAAGTAGATATTTTTTTTTTCAATATTAGCAAAAACTTATCAAAGACAAAACCAATTATTTCATACATTATTTTTCCTTTTCAAAAAAAATAAAAATAATAATAAAATATTTAAATATAATATTCATATTCTATAATTAATAATTAAGTTTTTTTTTCTTGATCTGTATTATTATTGTCTTAAAGTTAGAAACAAATATTATGGTTGTTTTTTAATTTTTTTTTCTTTAATTATAAAATACAACCACTTCCACTTTTTTGAATATAATTTAGAACATTTTAATAATGCAAAAAGTAATATGTTTAAATGTAAAATAATTTTCTTCTGAATAATAATAAAACAGTTTTTTTCGTATTCTCTTTTTCTCGAGTATTTTTTCTTTATTCTAGTTTTAATAATAACAAAAATATAAAGTATATAAACATTTTATTAAGAAATAATTTTAAAAAATATTCTGCTTTTAAAATTATAAATTCGAATATTATTTTGGGGGTTTCCAAGTTGCTAACTTCTAATCTTGATGTTTTAGTGTTTAGGTTGGGCCAAGTAGGTAGGTTGATAGATATTCTGTCATAGGTTTGTTTCACCTATAGGATTATGAGCAGTTTGGTGTCAAAGCATTCATTGAATTCTTAAGTTTAGCCCTCCTTATTATCTCTTGGCTGTTATTGGGGGTTCTTTTCTTGTCGTTTCGTTTTCAAACTGGAGCTGTAATTTAGATTAATATCCAGGACAATTATTCATTCTATTGTGTTGCCTAATGAACACGTTTAAATTTAGTCTGTTAGCCAAACGATATAGAGGGTTTCCTGCTAAAAGGTCGCATCAACAGAATTGAACAAAAAAAGCAATTATTAGTTCGTAATTTAATTGATCTATTTATTAACTAATTTCAATATTTCTATATTTTTGAGGTTAAATAAGATTTTCTTATCTTAACTCCAGCGGCTAACAATTGATGTTTAACCTAAACAATTGCGCAACAGCTTTTCAAATAACATATTGAAATCTTGGTGCATTTTGTTGATTGCTCGGTATATTCGTGTAAATTCATTGGCTTGAATTATCCATATACAAGGGGCACACATTTAGAGTTGAGATGATTAAAATCAGATTTTAATCAATATGATTTTAAAAAAATCATTATTAATTTAAAAAAGACACACACACTTAAAATGTGTGTATAAAAAATAAAACTCAGACTCATTTTTTTTTGTGCATTTAGTAGTAACTCTTGCAGATACTTTTTATTTATGTAAAACTCAAAATCGTTGTCGAAATATGCCCTTCTGGCAGGAGGCTCTAGATATCAATGTCTATTTCTTTGCCTGAGACTGTCAGCTGCGGTATCCTGTGTACGTGGCTGTTTACGAAAGCAACGTGGGAAATACACATTTTTATTGTTTTATTCTGAGAATTCGAAGGTTTCAAAGGCGACACTACCAGCTTCGAAGTCCCAAGGAACTTGATGTGTTTATTATTTTGGTGTTTGTCTGTTGTTGAACATTACTTGTGAAATGGATGTTTTAACTAATCTTTAGGCAGTGTGTCTTAGAATACATGTTACAAGTGGACAAATAGACAAACTATATAATTTTTTACTTTTGGGGTTTTATTACAGCTTGTATTTCACAAAATTTCTATTCCGATGTAAGAAGTGTATCTGAATGCATACAAATTTCATATTAAACAGTGAATATGTTGAATTCAAAAAGAAACAATATTAAAATCTGAAATCACCAGCTGTGCTGTACTTTTTTTTACGAAATTGACATATTTATCTTTATGGGCCATTTTTAGTCAACGAGGTTTTCGTTGATAAACTGACTAACATATATATTAGTCACATTTTGGGATTACGACATCAAATTGGAATCCATATGCTTCGAATATTTTTGCAAATGTTTTGTGGTTCTTTGCTGTACATAGGGGTTGGTTATTGATACTTTTAACCATTAGCTTTATCACCTCTTCTTTTGAATATGATTTGTTACAATAATTGTAGAGCAGTTTTTCAAAATTAAGTCCGTTTAGGTAAATAATGAAATATTTGAATTTTTCTAATTCTCAAATAATGAAAAAGTTTTTTATCTATGTCTTCTTGACGTTTTTTAACTGCTTTTTGATAAAATTAATTTCCAATCTTGCATTGCCTGATTATTTAAATTAATTAAAACAAAGAAACCTTTATAGCTCTGAGGACTTGACCTTTTACAACAGATGAAACTCAAAATAAGTAATTATTTAATACGACTGGAAAACAATTTTCCTGGACTTAGTTTTGAATATACTTATATGTAAAGGCTTTGTTTTAAAAAGGCATCACGAGCTCATTTTTTGTGTATCCCGACTTACGTAAGTACGTCTTTAAATTCTGAAAAACTTTGTTTTTGGGTTGGATAGCGCTATTTGGTGATGTATTTTTCTATAAACTTTGATTGTCAAGGTTTGATTACTACATTCAAAATATATTCAAGTTAGAAAACTTTTTTTTTAATAATAACTTGGAACACGAATTTTTCTTTCTTCTGAAATATTTGAGATTGTTGCTGGATTCAGCATTTTACTAAAAAAGAAAGCTATTATTAAGATTCTGAGAAATAAATCTGCATTTGTTGCATATATCCTGGGACACAGTGCACTGGATTAGATCTTTGAATCGATTTGTAAGGTGTTACGGGCAATTTTTGCAATATGGTCTCGAAAATTTGAGATAGGAAGTTCAAAACCAATTTTAATACCCACCCAACGCCACTGTCTGCAACGTGAGGTGTTTATATTTATACATATACTTCACAAATATGGCTGAAATAGGGCTAGTCTAGAATTAGAAATAATCAAAATCAGGTTTGCAGAATTAACTTGAATAATTAATTTCGCAGTATATATAGTTTGGTCTCAAGCTAATGAAAATCAAATTTGCATCGCCCATCACATTTCCTTTAATTCAAAGAATTTTAAAAAGAAGTTTCGACTCAATTTATGGTCATCATCAAATTACGTTTCAAGGACTTTTCTTATATTCCTAATTAAATCCATATCTACAACAAATTTAAACAAATAGTTTGGCAGTCTTCTACAAAAATGATTAAACACGTAGGTATCTATTTTTTTTTAATTATTACGTTTTCTCTTGAATCTGGAATATCTGGAAAAGTTCAATATAATTCAATATTTATGTGGTTTTTTACTAAATATTTGTTAACATGTTAGAAAATAATCAACATGATTTTGGTTTAATATATTGAAAATATATAATAGGAAGGTTAATAGAAACACATTTTGATCTGTCTATATATAATAATATATGCTTCTATTTCACGCGTATAAGCATTGAACTTTTCTTGAGTGTATCGGAAGAAATAAAGAAGCGAACTTCACATTTCATACAAATCACAATCAGCTTGGAGATTAGAAATCCGACTGATAGCCGACTAAATAGGTTATAAAATGAAGTATGAAAATGTGTTTCTATTTAACCATCTAGTTGTATTTTTAAGAGTTCGTGTCAGCTAAGGAAAGGCCACCTGTGTCATGCTTGATATGGGTCTCTAAAGCCGTCCCTGTATATCGTAAGCCTCAAGTAGGCAGTGGTGGCTTTTTCTTAGATGAATTAGGCACAATGGGTGAAGTGAAAATATACATAAACTTTAATTTGTTTAAAAAAAAAACTGATTCTATTAAGATTTGGTTGATCATTTATTTGATCTTGAAATTAATGAAAAATCAGTCAATAATCTATTACTAATTCGCTACTATGAAACTGCAAAGCAAGCATCAACGTAAACCTAAGAGTTCCACCTTTCACGCACCAGAATTTTGTAAGAATTCAACTATTTTTCGTTATGCACCTGCAGATATTGTTTTTTTGGGACTAAAATTTTGTAGTATACTTTGAAGAGCGCATTACAGTGAGGAATTTGAAACTGTTGAACAATTTTCTCGATTGGTCAAAACCCTCATTCCTTAACAAGATCCGTCAAGCTGTTTTATGAGTTCGATTTTGGATAGATAGATGTTTTTGATATTTTGTAAACTGCCAGAGGTGACAGGTTCTCGAGACTCAAAATGTACGTTCCATAGTTCGTGTGCAAGGGTTCTATTTTCGGAGGTGCGATCTTATCTTCTCTAGTTTGGCTTTGCTCCTTAATTTTTGAAGAATTTTCTTTGGTTAATATCCATTTTATTACGAGAGGTTAAGGCTCAATCTTAAGCCACATTTAATATCATTCTGATGTTAGGTGTTGATGTGTTATTTGTAACTTAACTTTCGTTAAGTTTCTTAACATTTGAAGATTACTAAATCACTTCACCCTACTGTACCGCACAGTTCATATCAAAATAGCACAGTTATGGCATCTAAGGTGATATAAGTTCGTATTCACTGATAGATAAATAATTTATTTCTCTTAAAACCTAAATGCTATGTAACTCTGCTATATACCTATACTCTATAAATATAAGTTTTACCACTTTTTCGGTAAGTGAATGCATACAATTCCACCCCGTTTACAAAAGCATAAAATCAAATTTATTTGTTCGTTTATCTCTGTTCTCAAAGTTGGCTTTTATATTCGCCCATAATATCTGCAGTAAAATTGAGTTTTTAATTACAACATTTAAAATACGTTGAAAAACTGAAGGAGTTTCTATTTCTTTCCTTTAACAGCATTATTATACTATATTGTCTTAGTTATCTTTCAATATCAGACATTTTCACTCACTTATCTTAACCGCACGGCCTTTTTACAAATTGTTTTGACAGTTTTACGTTTTTTTACGATGAAAATGAGGTGGTGAGTTGTAGGTGGAGGTCACATCAGTCCAGATAAATTGAGTTGTAGATTGATACCGCCTAATATTTCCATAAAATAAAGAAGTTAATGCCTAAAGAGAAGCATTGACCAGAATCCATGCTCTCCTTTTGATATTCGCTTTAACGGACCACGAATAAATAAGAATTTTCTGGAGGGTATCGGATAATAAAATTTTCTAAATTATCCAACCTCTCTTATAAACTTTTCAGTTACCTTCAGGTGAATTAATTGAATATAAAAACTCAATTTTTGATGCATATATTTCATGAGTCACATATTCACTCGCCAGATATTGATTGCGTGTTGAAACGTTGAAAAGGTCGCAAGAATTATCATCAGATATATAGACGAAACTTTCTGTCTAATAGGAATATGAATTAATCAACATTTGGATCTTGTGGATTGTTATATGATATTTTTTTAAAGTGATACGTATATTGTAAGGCACTTAATGCCTCTGTTCTAGGAAAGACAAAACGTGCAACAGATAAAACTTTTACTGAAGAATGAATTAATGGATCTAGGATCTTTGTGTCTTATCTATGTTTATGTTACTAATAAGAACAGCTAAACCAGGCAATCTAGCCAGTTTTCGATTTTCTTTTCTCAGTAAATGCCTTTTCAAATTTATATTATTACAAGCTTTAGGGCTTGGGATTAGCTCTTAGAGGGAGATGCATTATTCTTTGAACTTAACACATTTGAATAGCCAACTTCCGTATGAAATAGATAGAGTCGTCTCAAGGTAAGATTTTCACGCGGCGAGAAGGTAATTTGGCACCCGCTTTAAAACTAAAAATCGTCACGATATATGAGAACTAAAATATCAATAATTAATCATAACTAAGGAAGAGCAAATATGAAATAAATATGCATGGACTTAAAAATATGCAAAAAGGGACATTAAAAAACCTGCTGCTGCTTAATTTACTTATTTTCACAGTTTTCTTTTGCATCTAAAAGTGATTGACAAAAATCATTTGACAAATCTGAAATTACCTCTTTAATCTGACAAAAATTACCTGCATAATAAATTGCATCTTAAAACGGGCTGAGGTGGAAGCGAAGTGTTTGGAAGGGTTTCTTTAAAATAATGCACTCTAGTAGGTGCTTTAAGAAATACTTTTTTTACACTGGAAATTAAAATATTAACAGTGGAAATTTGTTTCTAATCTCTTCGGCAACCCTGTTTAGGCCATGTTACATGTATTAGTTGTTGGTAAAATATTCTTAAATTTAAATATTCACCTGCATCGGACAACAACAGTAAGAGACAAGGGTCTGTTTACCATCTTTTATTAGGGTGGGCTATTTAGGTACCTGCTTTAGTTTTAAATTTAAAAGTTATGTATAGGAATTAGGAATTTCTATTCTAAGAATTACACAGGCCAACACACATTTTGGTGCCTGCGATTTTTTAACTGTTCCTGAGTAATTTTTGGATGCAGAATGTAAAAAGGTTCTCAGATTTTGTCTATCAGATCTAGTTTTTGAGATTTTTTAAAAAATTGTGTATATAATTTACGTTATAACTGTTATAATATATAATATTACTATTGACAGTTAAAAAAAACAAAGACACATGGATTTAAGTATTTATTGCAAAAACTTAATTTACATAATTACATTAGTCACTAATCACATAAAAATTTTCTTTTATACGATTTTCTAGAATGGAGTTTACTAGGGCAGTCTCGCTGAAGGCTCCAGCAGTAGTCCGCCATCATGTGGCTATCCCATCGTCCTTGATAACGATCTTCCATAGTTTTAATATCCTGGTGGAATCTTTCCCCCTGTTCTTCACTACAATCACCTAAGTTTTCTGGAAAACGATCTAGGTGGCTGTGGAGGTAGTGAACTTTTATACTCATGTTACAGCCGAGAATATTAAAATTTGAAAGCATAGTTTCCACTAATTCTACGTAATTGTCTGCTTTATGATTGCCAAGAAAATTTTGTACTACTTGAACAAATGAACTCCAAGCGTTAGATTCAGTCTCGTTCATTGATGTGGTGAATTGTGGATCTTTAACAAGTTGCCTTATTTGAGGACCATCAAATATACCAGTTTTTAGTTTTTCTGTGCTAATGCCAGGAAATTTACGTGACAAATACCCAAAACAATTTCCATCTCGATTTAAGGCCTTCACAAATTGCTTCATTAGGCCTAGCTTGATATGCAAGGGCGGAAGTAAGATTTTTTCTCTTGAAACCAAAGGTTCGTTGATCACGTTTTGTATTCCTTGAATCATGACATCTCTTGAAGGCCAATTTTTGTTAACCCAGTGCTCATTTTTAGCTCTGCTGTCCCAAAGGCACAAAAAACAAGGATATTTTGTATAACCACTCTGCTGTCCAAGGAGGAAGTTAATCATTTTTAAATCAACACAAATTGACCACTGATGTTCTTCGTATTTAATTTTTCTCAAAACTAATGCTATTGTTTCATATTCTTCCTTCATGGTAGTAGAATGACCAATAGGAATTGAGCCATATTTGTTACCGTTATGTAAAAGAACACATTTTAAACTACGTTTTGAACTGTCAATAAAAAGGCGCCAATCATCTGGAGTGTATTCAGGCAAACCCATTTTTTCTAAGAGCCCTTTTATATTGTTACAGAATACCAAGTCATTTTCCTGAGTGAAAAAAGGCAGCAGATCCTTATCTCTTTTACGATAAAATGTAATATTAGTACCTCGACAAAGTAGATTTTTTTCTTTTAATCTGGATGCAAGTAATTCAGCGGATTCCTTTGAGAGATTCAGGTCTCTTATAAGATCGTTTAGTTCTTCTTGATTGAAACACTGCGGAGTTGCTAAATCTGCTTCAAAATCGCTGTCGTTTTCTGATTGAATTCTTTTAACTTCGTCAGACGTTGATGTTTCTGTATCATCTTCTGTCAGTTTGGGTAGACTGCTGAATGATGGAACGGGTATTTCTTCCGAATGCACTACAGGCCTTCTTGCAGAATCTAGATCAGGATATGTCCATTTGTGTCTATTGTTTCTATTTATGCCTTTAATATTAACGAGACAAAAATAGCAGTCGTCATGATGGTTCCGCGGTTCTCTCCAAACCATTGGTACACCAAACTTTAGGCACTTCCTCTTTCCAGTTGTCCACTGTCGCAAATGTTCAACACATGTTTTACATATGAAATGTGGGGCCCAAGATTTATCTTGATCTCCTAAATGAACGCCAAAATAGGCAAGATAAGCTCTTTTCACAAAGTCAGAAATCCTTTTTCTGCTCTCTTTCAAAGTGTATTCACCACACACATAACAAAAAACATCGGGATGATTTGCACAGGTACGTCTGCTTGTGGATGCCATTGTTTCAGTTTAGTGTCTTGATACTACAAAACGACCAAAATTTACACAAAATGATAGCACAACTTTACTTGGGAAAACTCAGTAATATACTAAATCAAGTACAGCCAAGCAGGTATAGAAGGATCGGGTCATAGGCAATTACAGGTATAAAAGTAAGTAAGAGCATTGTATTGAGTAGTTCCTAGTATAGGAACATTGGGTCAGGGACAATTCCAGGTATCCATTTGGCTAATTAGATTCTGGGAAATTCCTATTTTGACGATTAAGTACATATTTATCTCTTTATTTGTTTCTTTTATCAGAAAAAAATATATCATTTAACCTGTAACGTGTATCTCAAAAACTAGAGCTGATAGAAAAAATCTGGTGGCATTTTTGGAATCAGCACATTAAAAACATCTAAAATCAGATGTTAGATTTCTGGCACCAAATTTTTTTTTTCATTTTGTTGGCCTGTGTTATTGATGTAAAAATTTTTGGCTGGATATACTTCATTATATGCACTGCTTTTTACAAAAATATGCATAAGAATGCAAATTATGGACTATCCTAGTGATGATATCGAAACAACGAAGATTTGTCTATTTTACTTGTCACTTTTGACGTAAGTGTTCGAAATATTGTCCTTCTGATTTCATATTCAAAGCGGTTTCGGACGTTCTGAAGCATTTTTGGTGTAATGTTCCCACATTCATCAATAAAACTGTTGATGGAATTGAAATTTCAATGCATTCTCATTGTAATGCGTTCCTAGTTCAAAGATATGTTGGTATATTGATCCGAAGATCAATTGTTTTGCAATTTTTTTAAAAATTGTAACAGCTACGTTTTAACTAACTAACTACTGTCGGTGAATATGTGGCTTCAAAAACAAAAAGCAACCGTCTGAATTAGAATATTGATTGCATTCACTTACTGACAATATTTCAGGATTAAAAAAAAAAAGTAAAATATCCTTATTTTCAGGTAGTCAACATGTTTTACATAATCTACAACAGCGCGATTCTAATCACTTCTATATATTTCCTGTATCTAGAACTGGTCTATCTTAACGAGACTATAACACAATCGGACAAACTTATCCGCCATATTGGACTGCTCTTCACGCATATGGTGGGCATTGGAAAGATTTCTCTGTTGATCATCAAACGTGATAAACTAGCGTATATAAAAGAGCGGTTACAAGCTAGAGAATACAAGTACGATTCATTTGATGACTTTAAACCAGAGATTCGGTTCAGAGCTGAAAAAGTTGTTACTAAAGCAGTTTGCTGGTTCATTTTCTCCGTGTATAGCTGTGTGGGACTGTCGGCGCAAATATCGTCTACGATTGATATCCATAATACGATGGAAGGAAAGTATTTTACGGAGAATGTTACTTGTTACGATTACATGTCATATTATTTTCTGATACCGTTTAGAACTGATAATAGATATCAGTGTTATGGAGCGTTAACGCTTATGGATCTGTCGTTGTTATTTTTTGCATGGTATATTGCTAGTAAGTGATCGAAAAAAATATATAAAACACGTTTTACCACTTCACCTAAATACTTGTTTACATCAATCGTGTCAAGGATAGTTTTAATTCTGTCCTGAGGATGTAAATGTTTTGGTGAAGTGGTAAAACGTGTTTCAATTTTATTCTACGTCCCAAGATCCATTTTACGGGAAGTTACTGATATTTTTTTTAACTTCTACAACACGAGGTACAAATTATTATTGAGAATAAATTAAACAGTTAATCGATTTTAGAGTTTTATTTCCAATTAATCTCATAAGGTAAGAGTTTTAGAGCAATTTCTCCGAATAATGAAATTATAACATGCTGTGTTTGACGTTGGACGGCAGTATATGCATTTTGCTGGTAGCAAAGGTTATGCCTTTATAATCTTTGCCGTCAGTATTTGTCTCTGTACGAGAAATCGTCCCTAACAAGTAAAAAAATACCTATTATGTTTTGACTTATAGAAAAGATGATCATGACAAAACATTAGAACTGGAAAACTCTACCATCAGCATCCATGTTGTTCAGAAAGAAAAGTCCCCAATAAAAAATAACAGGAGGAAGGATATCCCAATCCTTTAACAGCTTGCGTTGTATTCGACCAGCAGCAAGTTATTTCCTTGTCAGTCACCATAACTTTAATGACATGAAGTCTAAAGAGACTTAGTTCAGGAGTTACATGAACTTCTCTCTCTCTAACAGCATTATTGTGCAACAGCTTCATTAAAGTGAAGATTTGTTTTTGGATGAAACTGTTTAAAATTCTAAAATATACTTCATAACAAAGTTCATGTTTTCTATAACATTTTATTCTAAGCCGTGTTTTATAATTCTTTTATAGCACTGGATGTAACATTTGTCAGCCTTCTGAACTGTTTAAAAACACAACTTTACATCTTATGTGATGCAATATCAACCATACGGCTACGATGTCTCAACAAACTCAAAATTCCACAAGACAATCAAGCTCTATATGATCACGAAATGCCTGTTTTGGAAGAAGAAATGTATAGAGAGCTAACAAGATGCACGAAACATTTGAATACGTTATTACGGTTAGAGCACGAGCATTAATTGTTTTCTCGTCAACTATGTGTGCAGCTTAAAATGTTGTATCTGTAGACCAAGAATAAATAAAATTCTTCGTTCTGTTTCTGTCACCCAAGGATCGAATCGAAGTTCATTGCTATCAATACCACAAGTAGCTAAGTTAACTGGCATTGCTGCTGGTTCTGTCTGTACAAGATGCTCAAACAAAACAAGTTGTTTTCGTACAACCTACAGATTCACCAACAACTCTGTGAATGGGATCATGACAGAATGATACAGTTCTGTGAAGAGATGAATCGACATTTTTGGTATTGGAATAATGAAAGATTATGATGTAGTGTGTAGGCAGGAATTCTGGGGGCGAGATCATCGGGCCTATTTAGCATAGAAGAAACCCTGACTGAGGACCTCTATTTTTAGAACTTTGAGAATACGCAATAAATACATTAATCACTGAGTCGCTAGGAAACTAGGCCGATGAAGACGGAAACCTTTGCATTTCTAACAAGATGGAGGTCCTCCTCAATACGCTTTTCCTGTTAGGCAATCGCTGGATGAAACGTTTCCTCTGAAATGGATTAGAAGGAACCCCTCCCCAAGAGTGGCTGTCAAGATCTCCAGAACTAACTTAGGGGACTAAAATAACTCGAGTCTGTTGACAACAACAATTTTAATTATTCTTGGTTTACGGATAGGACTGTTCAATCTACTTAAAATGACATATCACAAGACCTTTCTGAATATCATTGTAACCTTGGTTGAATGTAGAAAATCGTTTTAAAAAGATCTGGTTAGCTGCACAAAACGAAAAACAATCCTTTTCCTTACAAGTCAGGAAACTACAGCCAAAGATTATACACAATAGATAATCAAGATCTTATGAAAGCTTTGAAACTCAAAATTACGCGTGGTGGAGAGAGCCATCTCTGTTAAAACTTTAGAACCGCAAACAGATTCCATTTGCGCAACCGTGCTTCGAAAGTACGTATACTTTTTTTATTGTCACTTGGAAATTAAGGTTTTACCAGGTAATGATCAAAACCAGGGCATTTCATATGTTAATAGTATGTTGTTATTGGGAGTACCTCCATAGTTGTAAAACACCGAGAGATGAAAGAGAATAAGAAAAATCCAACCAGTCAGATATATAGCTGATCAAGTAGTTGCTTAATCACAATTGAGGTTTTTAAACGTGCCACATTGTACACATTTTTCAACATGCGTCTGACTACCTATTGTGTATAAATCTTTGCCATATCAAGAAACAGAATCTCGACCCTATTTGTCAGATTTAGTTGCTAGTCTTCCCAAACTTGTGTCGGGAAAACTTTAGGTGATGCTTTTCCAGCGTTTGCAAAACTTTTTATACTATCCTCACTATTTGAATAACTATTTGCTCATGATTTTATTGTTTTTAGTGCTCACGATGATATTGAGAGTTTGTTTACCTACATAACTTTAACTCAAGCATTGGCGTCTTTATTCATATTTGCTTCGTGTCTTTTTCTCGCATCCAGTGTAAGTATAGATACTTATAATAGTTAATTTATAATAACCTCAATAAAGTATATATATATTTGAATTCAGAATAAATAGCTCTACCGATTCAGAAAACAAAATACAGCATGTTCCATTTAAAATAAATAATTATGTCAACATATTGACATACGTCGTCATTTGTGGCACCATAATGTGAGGATTCAGACAGAAAAATGTTACACCTGTGAGATAGCTATTAAGTAAAATACACCTGATCACCCTGTACCATTTAAGGGAAATAGACAATGCTTTTTCGCAGTACATATCAGAAACAATATGGTGGAATTTGGATCTATATTTCTAGGCATAAAGACCTGAGATGGATATACAGTGTTTTTCATAATATGTGGGATGCATTTACAGAGGTGATAAGCATTTAAAAAAATAGCTTTGTGTCAAAGTTCTAATATTTTTTTTTCAAGAATTATTTTGTGACATTTTAAACTGTAATAATAAAATTTCTTATTATTAAGGATCAGAGGTCACCCTGTAGGGATTAACATGAAATTTATTCTTAGACAACCTTGACCACCCTGTATCGGACACAAAGGGGTTTTGGCCATATGTTTATAGGATTTTTTTTTGAGATGCCCTATCACCTCTGTAAGTGCGTCCTATATATTATGAAACACCCTGTATATTAGAGTTGTCTGCGGGAGGGACTATATAACGCAAAATTCTTTTAAGCAACTCATAAAGACAACCAGAGACAAATATATAATCTCAAATGAAACTTAAGAGGCTTCCAACGTCTAATTATATTCTTCTGTATACTTTTTTACAAAACAAAAAATATCAGAAGCTGAAAGAAATGTTTTCCAGTGACTGAGTTCAAAACAAAAATCCAATCTTTATTAAAAATAAAAATAGTTACTTTCCAAAGTAATTAAAAGTAGAGCTCAAACAGCAATTGAATTAAATGTTTGAGAACATTTTCAACAATATTGTTACTAGTTTAGCAAGCATTATGTACAAGGTCTACCAAATACGATGTTTCTCGAGATTAAAAAGTCATATCAATGTGGTCCAGGATCGAGATGCAGACAAACTGGACAACCTATTACAGCAAAACAAAAAATATGACGTTTCTATACAAGAGAACCTTTGTTGTAGTTAGTTGTTTGATTGGCTCAAGGATTGTTCATAGGTACCTACCGAACTTGAAGTTAATTCCCTTTCCAGAAAGTCGCCGTTCTAAACCAGAGCGACCAAAAATAACGAACAGAATCGAAACGATTTTATTTCTTTGTTGACTTTGATATTCACCTTTTCTTTCGCAGTTTACGATCATATAAAATTTGTTATAGGTTCCAATAAATTCCCCAACATTTTTTTCGCAACTGGAGTATTTTCTAGCTGTGCTCTCCCAACTATCTGTCTATTGTTGGTTCGGCAACCAAATCACTATTGCTGTGAGTATTTTCTACTCCAAAGATATTGCGTTTTATAATCAGTTTTATTGTTTTTCAGAGTGAAACCATAAGATTTGCATTATACAGTTCAGACTGGTTGAGCTCTAGTTTACGGTTTAAGAAATCAATAATTTTAACAATGTCGAGGATGCAAAGACCAGTATACATCTCAATTGGGAAATTTACTCCTTTGACCTTGAACACTCTGTTGAATGTAAGTAAAGTTAGGGCAGGTTTTGCTATGAGGTATTGATTTTGGTGGTGGTTTTACCACTTCACCTGAAGACTTTTTTAAAACTAAACTGGTAGTATCCCCAAGAGCGAATTAATTTCGTTTTAATTACATTCAGAGGTAGAAATCTACAAGTAGTGTTAGTAGTTGGCACAACAAATTATATTTCCTGAAGTAATCCAGAAGAGATTATATTTCTTCCAAAATGAAAATCTGAACTTAACCTCCCTTTCAAGGCGCTCGCTGGATGCTATTTGAGGACTATGTTTTGCAAATATTAGGTAAATTATTTTTAAATCAAAGCACGCCATTGACTTCCAAATAAGCCTGATAATTTTCAATACAATAAGTAATTATTGGTTTATGATTTTTTTTGATCTTCAAATATTTGTAGGCATTTATCAATTTTTAATTAAGTAGCTCTTACCATTACTTAAGTGGGTTAATGGCAGATAGCAAGTGCTTACCAACACTGATATATACCAAAATAAATTGTTATAATACTCAAAGGGATAATTTACATAACAATAATTATTTTTGGTATTTCAAGTGTTCAATTATTGTTTGTGTTTAAACTTATTAGAGATTAGAATAAAATATCTCTAGCAAATAGTTTGATTAAAATTTTTATAACTAAATATTATCAAATGATAATGAAATTAAATGACATAAAGGGTGTTTTTTTTTTGAAGGGTCCGTACGACCTAAGTCCCCGGTTTCACTGCAGCCTCATGGGCTTATTGTAAAAAATCCCCGTATATTATGCCCCCAATCCAGCAGCCCTGTACCCTCCACTAGCTTGTGGAGTTCAGTTATGTGTTGGGTGTCAATATCTGCTGGCGCAATAGGCGCATGCCCAAAAATAGCCTTTCGTATTCGTTATACAGGGTGTTAGTAAATAAGTGCGACAATCTCCGGAAGAAAATTCTTCATGAAAAAATAATGACAGTTTGCTATATAAACACATGTCCGCAAATGCTTTGTTTTCTGAGATACGGTTAAAGTTTTTCTTAAAAACTGAAGATTTCTTGATTGCTCTGAAACCGGTGGAGATATGCAAATGAAATATAGTGGGTATTAAGAGGTAGTTAGTGCGCATTTTTTGGCATGCAATTAAGAATTTTATGTTCATCAGTGGCGCGCATACGGGTAATGAACTCAATTTTTTTAATTTTGGAATTCCTCGTTCAATTTGTGATAAAAAACCTCTCTTGCCTTTTTATCGTAGGGGGCATCGTTTTTGTGCAAAAAAATAAAACATCTTACCCCATATTTTTCATTTCTTTAATACATTTTTTTTTTGCACAAATGCCCCCTACTATGAAAAAGCAGGAGAGATTTTTTATCACAAGTTGAACAAGGAATTCCAAAATGATTTTTAATTTGAAAAATTCCAGTGGCGTACCATTTTTTTCTTTAAAAAAATTCAGATTATTATGTACCCGTATGGGCGCCACTGATGAACATAATTCTTAATTGCAAGTCAAAAAATGCCCAATAACTATACCTTTTAAAACCCACTAAATTTCATTTGCATATCTCCACCGGTTTCAGAGCAATCAATAAATCTTCTTCAGTTTTTAAGAAAAACTTTAACACCCCGTATCTCAGAAAACGAAGCATTTGCGGACATAAGTTTATATAGGAAACTGTCATTATTTTTTCATACAGAATTACCTTCTGAAGTTTGTCGCACTTATTTACTAACACCCTGCATATTTCCTACGGGTATGATGGTTTGCCGCTTGAGCTGCAAATCATACGAGTAGGAAATGGTCATTTCATGTAAGTTTCACACTACTTCCGTTTTAATGCTTTTGAATAAATTAAACATAATTTTTATGAAAACATTTGTTTTTCGAAACTTACCTATACTCGCCCTGTTGGCGTAAGCCTAAATACGATGAGTTTAAAGTATTAAATTGACTAGGTTGTGTTCAACTATATTGACTATATAAGGCTCAATGAATTGAAAATGCTGAACACCTAGTAAAGTACATATCATATATAACTATTGGTAAATGAAAAAGCAGTCAGTTTGAATTGATGACAATTAATTTTTTTATTAACCCTTGTATTTTGACAAAAAGTGCAATAATTCGAAACGGCTTGAATTTAGGTATAGGGAACCTTAATAAATACAGGGCATTCCAATAAAAAACCATACCTTTGATATGCTACTCTTTTTTGAAGCACCTTGTATATTTTAAATTATCTTTAAAATGTGGTCTTAGTAAACCTACATAAAGTTCCTGCATTAGACATTGAAAATTGTATACAGTTTGGTCATAAAATTCCGTGGTACTCATCCTGTCTCTACAGGTCGACGCCGACGACGCATCGCTCTTGTATAAAATTATCGCTTATTCCTGAAAAACGACGCTAAATATCAGGATTTCATAAAATTGAGGCAGGCACGTGCCATATGCCTCCCCTAAAAATAGATTATTGTCATTACACCATATGTCTATTTCTAACATACAATAAATAACACATAATACCTATATGTACGAACTTAACCCGTGCTGAAGTATTGTTTCACATTCATTATGCATGAAGTCAAAAGCACAACTAGTTGATATACAGTGAGTACCAGAAGTCACGTGTAAATTCCTAACAGAAAAGTATATCTACAGGGCCGATCATGTATTAGATAAACGTCATTGCATATGTTTTTCTTATGCAACCCCCTGTATATTATTGAATTTTTTTGATTCTTCATAAGGTTCTAACAATATTTGACATTAATAAAATTTACGTAAAGTCAACGGTTATCGAAATATTCACAGTTGAATAGTACAAAACGCAGTTTTTAAGGACGCCTCTGGATTTTTTCTTTGTGGCTTTGGGAAATTTCAATTTTATGTCGACAAACCACAGACGGTTGCCCCCTTAAAAGCCAATATCAGGCGCGTTAAATGAAAATAAAATCATATCATAGAAGTACAAAGATTTTACTATATTTTACTACTATATGGAATTACCTCCGATTACATTTAGTGAATAGGTATAATCTGATATAAGGGTTCGAGATTGATTCCTTCGGTTTTAATTGAAGAGATGGATAACATGATTCAATAATTAATTGTTACTTAGTTGTTTTTGATGTCCAGAGGGTTTCCGACTTGCTTTCAAATAAAAAAACGGCTTGATGTAATTATAATCGCCTCTGCTTTCTGTTGTAGGTCCTCAGGGGATCGTTCTCGTATTTCACTATGCTGAAAAGTATGGATTAAAATATCTGACTAGAATCCCAGGCATTGACAAACAATTTACGGAACAAAGAAAATCTGCACGCGTTCATTTAAGCATTTAATTAGTATTTAAATTTTATTTTACGGATTTTGTATGAGAATTCAGTAAAGTTATTTTTAGAAAACACACTATTTATTTTCGCTATAACTGTTGTAAATTAATATATGATTTTATAGTGTTTTATTTCATTTATATCCTTTTTTATCCTAGACTAATATTGATAGACCATTATGTGACATAATTATATCATTAAATTGATTGAAAATATATACAGGGTGAGTTAGTTTTTTTGGTAGAACAACATGTAAGAGAAGACAATTTGTAAGATAATTTTGACGACAATAAATGCGATTCTGTACACTTTTTTTAATTAATTAAAACATAGTCCGTAAATAAAGACTGACGATGACCTGTTTAATTAAATTTGTCCAAATTTTAATCAATAGGGCAAATAATGATCCATTTTGATTCGCAAAGTATTTTTTCCCGACTAGACTAGACATTTATATGAATGGTGTGGTGAACATAACATTGCACGAATGAAGCCTTTGAATATAAAGTGACAGGAAGGAGCTTTGCACTGACATTTAAAGGTTAACCACCAAAAGATGGCTTGGTCATTGACGAAGAACTGGTTAAAATTAGGAATATTTGCTTTGTAAATAAAACAATTTTATATCCAAAGAGACTGGATTGATTTTCTATCTATTTCCAACTGTTATTTTACCACGCGAATAAATTATGTATTGTAAAAATACGGTAAATGACGAAAAAATTAGAAATATGTACACAAAATTAATTTTATTTAAAGGGCAATAAATAAGTTATTGTTAAAATAGTGATGAATTCAAGAAATATTTGTTATGGCCCTGCAAAACCGGATGTACCTACTAGTCCATATGCAACAACCATTCTGGTCGCACATCTGTTGCTATTAGAGATGACAGTTATAGCCCACCTTTTTACAGGTCTATCACGGTTATACGCAGATATTTTAGACCATAGACTATTAAGGAAATGAAAATTTCTTTTTTTGCAAAAAATATAGATACTTATTCTTAGTAATGGAGTCACCCTGATATTTACTTTATTAAGAAAAATATAATCACAATTATTATTACAAATAATGTTCCTTTAAATATCTCTTGCGGTTTTCAAGATAATGGCCTGGATATACCCTGTAGTTACTGCATTATTAAATTAAGACGTCGCGTTATGAAATAACCATCTTTTCTATTATGTACCTAATGAAAGTGTTACGTGGCTATATCTGTGGTTCTAATTTTTATGATTGTAATTTTGTTGGTAATTTTGTGAAAATTCTAACGTTATTTACGTAGGTACATACCTATATTTTATGAAGTACAATAATTTATACAGTTATTGCGCTATCAAATATATAAATAAAGTGCATTCACTTATCTAAACAAGGCGATACACGTGTTGTTGTACCTTAAATTCAGGTGAAAGAGCAAGAACTGTCGCTAGATCCGTCATGGTTGTCCTCAATAACTGGTAAGTGAATATATCTTGAACTATTACTATTTTTAGTAGGTACCTTTGCATTGATAAATTTGCGCGCGAGTTATTTAAGAACTAATTTTTAAAAAGTAGAAAATATTATAAAGGTGTTTTTATATGCAGTTGTATACAAATTCATTGAATTTTTACATCTTATCGATCCTCTGACAATAGACGTTGGCTCCTTCTACAACTCAGATCCGCTGACTTCCTTTTTTGTCGTAAAACGAGAAACTGTGAAACTTAGCATATAGTATTTTGAGGTTAAATTCCTCATTTAACTGTCAATCAAATTTGTAAAAGAAATGTGCGTTTATGACATGTGAGTGTAAATGGTTGATATTTGGTTTTAAGTGAGTGGTCCAGAAACAGCGGATTGCTTTATCTAATATTTCACTAAATAATACTCAATAGAAGCTTTTAGGACTGCTGAAAATAGTTTATTTAAAATTCAGAAAATAGTCGATTATTATGTGGAGTTACAATTTTAATGGTGGAAAATAAAAGTTGAATCTCCACAAAATAGGTTTAATAGAAAAATATACTTCTTTTTTAGCCGGACATATTTCGGAACTCAAACTAGTTCCATCTTCAATGATTAACATACCATTTATTTGAACACTTGCCGCTGAAGATGGAACTTGTCTGAGTTCCGAAACATGTCCGTATATATAGGTATATTTTTCTATTAAGCATATTGTGTGGAGATTCGACAGTATTGTGAACGCGCAAAAAATGTTATTATTCTTTTTAGAAAAAGTGAAAAAAGCGCACAAAAAATAGTTGGGACAAAATTTGTTCTGACATTTTCCAAACCATGGGATATCATATTTTTTAATACTCCGTAAGTGTGCCAATTGTCATTTTGATATCGCGACTAGTTTCGGAAATATTACTATAAAAACCCATCGTCAGGAATTTAAAAATAACATCCTGTATCTGAAAAACGAAGCATTTTTCGATACCTATACGTTCATATGAAAAAAAAACTTATTTTCTCTTGTAGAATGTCCCTTTAAATTATTTTAATGCCTGGCAATTGGAATTTTAGCTGCTGATACTTCTAAGGGTATTGGTTTCATCATATTATTTATTTTTCCATGTCAAAGTTGGACCCCTCTGTTACAACAAAATAAAAGAGGGTGTACTATTATTATCGGCATATCATTTGCGCGATCGAAATCTATAATTTTAATTCTAAACACATATAATAGGGAGTGGTGTTCTTATGCTATTTTCGATTGAAGGGGGTGGCAGATGGTGGCTAAATTTACACCATATTCTTGTGGTTTATGTTTTCCTGATACAAAGCGTCGATTTTCGCGCTGGTTTTTCGACGAACATGTGTGGCGGACGTCGGCGTCGCCACATCACGCGACGTTGGGCCTCGGCGTCTATACTTTGTAGCACGTGTCGTTTTGACACCTGTTGAACTATGCGCTAGAACATACAAGGGAAGCCTAGTGCCATGTATCAATATACCGATTAAGTTGTGAAGAGGAAAGAAAGGTCAGGAGCGGACCCAGGAACTTTTAAATAGGGTCCGTTATTTTGTTAAGTAAAAGGCATTTATCCTATGAAACAAATGCTACGCGCATCTTAGTTCTTTTGGTACAGGCTTGATAGGATCTCATTTCAGTCGTCACTGTGTTAACAAAACTTATAAAAACATAATTTTTACTAGAATTTATAAGAACTAAGCTATATTAATAAGTGTGCTGATATGCGAATGACTAAATGCTGTTGTTTTTAGAGTGCCATTATTTTTTTTCTGATTTTTCAAAGAAAACTAACTATTCAGGAGATCGACACAATCGAAATCTTGAATCTTTTTATGCAGTCCTTCATTTCATGACCCCTGAACTCTAAAAAATGCCCTCAGTTCAAAAGTTTATATAATATATATACCTATACACTGTTATTTAAAATTATTCAAGAAAAATCGCCATAGTTTGCAATTTAAACTCAATTTAAAGACAATAATATTCTATTTATAGCTAATATCTTTCAATCTGTAGATTTTTATCATCCCTGTCGAGAACATGTGGTCTTATAATTAAAGAAAATAATATTTTTTTCTGATATATTCTTTTTCTGAAAATATGAAGCTGTGGTAGAGCTTCCCCTTATATATACATTACTAAAAATAATTGTACAGTGAATGCCATAAGTAGCGCATAAATTGGAGAAAATTTGAAGGGATTTTTTTTAAGTTACACGGCTTTTTAGGTGACGGGAAAGTATAGAGGGTGGATCGTGTACCTACCTATTAGATAAACGTAATTGCATATGTTTTGCTTATAGAACTCCTTGTATATATATTTTTTTTGATCCTCCATAAGATTCTAACAATATTTGATATGCAATAATGCGCAAACAGCGTCAGCGTTTCTGTCAAGAATTTTTTTTTTAATTGTGCGTGACTTTTCGTCCGCACTGTATATGGATATAGTGAGCACTTGAGACCTGGATTTCGATTACAGAGGTATAAGATGAAAGAAGTACAGGATAATTATTGTTTCTGAAAGGAGCAGGGAGAATCCGCCTAAGGATAACATAGATACAAGATTTTTAATCACAAACAACTGTTTCCGTCATTTATTCCATGTAATTAAGTACTTTGAGTAGGAATCAATGTCGAAAATGAATAGGTAAATGCGGTATCGTTTATGAAACATTTTTTTATAACACGTGTATATTCCACAAAAGAAGGGTTTAGAAATGTATACCACAGGGTGATGGGGATGATTATATAAACCAATCAAATAAAAACCTTATTTTAATTACCTAATAAAAATATATAAAAAATGTATAATTAAGACTCAAAACATGAATATTTATAAACAATTCTGCAGATGGTTTGATAAATCCAATGGAGATTATATTTTTTGAAAACAGTAAATAAATATACAGGGTGGTCCAACTTTTACCTGCATAAATTTTAGAATCGATAGATAATCGACAAATAATGTGAGTTTGGTTAATAAACTATGTGCCAAAAATGCTTCGTTACAAAGTTACAGGGTGTTGAAATTTAAGAAACAAATTCGAATTTTATTAATATCTTTATAACCAATTGAGATATTTCAATGAAATTTGGCACGTGTGGAAAGGTAATCTAGCTTCATTTTTTCATGTAATAATATTATTTTTATTTCTAGCAGTGGCGTGCGTACGGCTACCGATTGCGATATTTTTAATGAAAAAACCAATACGCCACTGGTTTATCTCAAAATAAAAATTATATCTGCAATCCTTATTCAATTTAAAAGAAAAAAGTACTCCTGGCTTTTTTTCGTATGACGCAACATTTTCGAGTAAAAAAATAAGAATCGTATAAACCAAATGTATTGAAAATCAACATAAAAATATCATATCATTACACGTTATAACAGATTTTCCAGTTTTTTTTTTTTACAGAAACTGTTCAAAATGACCATCGTCATTGCCAATACACAATTGGCATCTTCTGGTGAGGTTATTAATGTAATTGTTACGATGCAACTCATCACAAGCTTCTTGAATTTTTAAGACTAATTCTTCGCGTTTTCTGACCGGCACCCTATACACTTTTTCTTTTAGGTAGCCGCAAATAAAGAAATCAAGTGGAGTCAACTCAAGCGACCTTGGGGGTCAAGATATAGGTCCCTCATGGTTATTTTCGACTTCTCCAAGAAAACGGCTAATCCATTGATTTCCGTAATGCTCTGTTATCTAGTTTCTCACATTCCGCCCGAAATGTGCTGGTGCTCCATCCATTTGAAACCAACCATTCGCACGTAAATGAAGTGGCACGTCATGCATTAAATCATTTAAATTATTCTGTAAAGTCTAAAAATAATTGTGCTGAGAGCCTAGCTGGTAAAAAGAATAGTCCGAGGAGATTTAAGGTTAAGCTAGGAGGCATGTGCCTCAACTTCGCCTTTTGTGTATCTACTATATCACACAATAAAGTCATTATTATTAATATTATTATTATTATTGTTATTGGATATTACTCCTAGCCACACGTTCACACTGAATTGGTGTTGAAACTTTTTCGCTCGCACTTGGTATGGAGTGTGTTGTGACCAAATATGAAAGTTGTGGTAATTCGTTATATCAGTTCTTGTAAATGAAGCTTCATCAGTCCAGCAAACCTTATGCAGGTAATCTCTATCTATTTGAACTTTATTCAATAACCATTTGCAATAGTTATGCCTTTTAACATAGTCCTCAGGCAATAAATCTTGCACAGCCCTAAAATGGTAAGCCTTTCTACCATCTTTATGTAGTGACTTAAGAATGGTTGATCTTGATATGTTAAGCATGACAGCAGTTCTTCGTGAATTTAAGTTTGAATTTCGATCAAACGTTCTTAAAATACGCCTTTCATCCGCCAAATTGTTTCTTCTAGGGTGCTGTCTATTGTTTTTTATGTTAAAAGTAGTATTTAAACCTCGTCTCGAAATGCCCGATGACCTTGAGAGAAAACTTCTCTTGTTGGATGACGTCTATTAGGGAATACTCCCTTGCGGATACTACTGCATTTTCTTCGCAAAAACCGTATTCTTGGTTACTAAATAGACGCGGCATTATTATATGTTATTTTGATGTTGGTTTTCAATACATTTAATTTAGACGATTTTTATTTTTGTACTCGAAAATGTTGCGTCATACGAAAAAAAGGCAAGAGTACTTTTTTCTTTTAAATTGAACAAGAATTGCAATTATGATTTTCATTTTGAGATAAACCAGTGGCGTATCTGTTTTTTCATTAAAAATGTCGCAATGGGTAGCCGTACGCACGCCACTGGTGGAAATAAAAATAATATTATTACATGAAAAAATGAAGCTAGATTACCTCTCCACACGTGCCAAATTTCATTGAAATATCTCAATTGGTTATAAATATATTAATAAAATTCGAATTTATTTCTTAAATTTCAACACCCTGTAACTTCGTAACGAAGCATTTTTCGCACATAGTTTATTAACCAAACTCACATTAGTTGTCGATTATCTATCGATTCTGAAATTTATGCAGGTAAAAGTTGGACCACCCTGTATAACAGATTACTAACATAAGTGGTTAACTATTGGCACCATCTGCAAATAGCTTCAAGAGCAATGCAAGATGAGCCCAACATTACTTATAGTTCAGCCACAAATACAGAAGTTTTTTTCTCCTTCGTTCTTTATGATTTTTGGGGTGCTGATTCCGAATTTAAACATTGCAACTCATAAAAAAAATGCGTTGCTCGAAAACAAGTAAAAAATGCATTTTTTTCGGTTTTTGTGAATAACTCGAAAAATATAGCGTTTTAAAAGAAAGTGGTAGAATTGAAAAATAAAGCACAATAAATTCTCTACAAATTATGTATCTTACATTTTTTTTGTTTATGTAAACGGTTTCGCCGCTAGAGAGTCTTAAAATTGGACCAAATTTGCATAGTTGACTAAAAAATAGCACAAAACGACAAAACGTGTTCTCTAATCAATTTCATCTGCTGTCATAGTTTTGGATTGATATCTAAAGTCCCCACTATGTAAATTTCGGTTGTGTCGATGTCCTGAATAGATTTTTTTATGAAAATCTACTAAAGGTATTTGTTTTTGTTTTTTGACCAAATAGGTCATTTTATTAAAATTCAAGGTGCGTTACCAGTGAATTCGTTTGGCTGTCAAAAAATCCTTACGGACATAATTTGTAGGTAATTTAGTTTAGATCATTTTTGTATATTGAAATTTTTTTCAAAACAGTATATTTTTCGAGCTATACCCCAAAAAAGGAAAAATGCGTTTTTTCGCGATTTTTTTGCAGATTTTTCAAAACGCGTTACTTTTTCGAGGTGGTAAAGTAAAATATTGAATTCAGCATCCCAAAAAACATAGAAAACAAATGAGGAAAAAACCCCTGTATTTTTTTCCTGGACTGACCTCTTTTTATATATTACATAACTGAGATGGGAATGTCTGAAACTGCTGTTCTCTCTGGTTCAATTTCTTGATTTGTCATATTTTTGGAGATGCCTCCAATAACAAGAACCTGGTATTAGCATCGATGAGCGTCACAGTTATGACATTATCACTTACTGATAATTTTTTTATCAGTTATGATTATGGGATTCATATTCCTTCTTATTGATAATCGTACTACCATAATAAAACAGAAACAAAAAATAACTATATATATATATGCCCACTAATTAATTAGGTATTGTTTATTCAGTATCTAAAGTATATATTTTAGTATGGCAGGACCGTATGTGTTAGAATTCGTATTTTATAGAAAATTCAGTTAACAACAAGATGTATGTGGCGACATCTGGTGTGAGCAGGCAATATGCCCGGTGACACAAAGTTCACAAACGATGACGGGACAAGAACAACTCGCGAGTAAGTGCAGCTCATACTTCCTACGAACATAATCGGTGACACCTGGGTGAAAGAGGAAAAATAATCAGTTAATTAAAGAAACTAAAGTAATTCACCAGAGGCGTGCGCAAAAAAGAGGTTCGAGGGGAGAATTCCTCAGGACCTTCCCTTTGATCCCTTGGTTTTCGAGTCTTGTTTTTATAAAATAGGAATAACACTGAAATCGATCTGTATATAATTGTAAAATAGCAACACAAAATGATAAAATTTCTTTCATTTTACTTGTCTTGGGTTGAGGTTCACAGTCATATACAAACAATTTTTGGAACTATTTTTTAATGATAGTTTCATGGCAATTTTTTTCCAACGTTTCGACAAGACTTAGCTTGTCTATTTCAAGTATTTCTTTTACAATTCACAAACATTTACATTTTCGTTCTTTTTCTTTCCCTTGGTTTTGTTCATGCATGTATACATGGGCGTAGCCAGGGTGGGGCGCTTGTGTTAATCTGACAATTTTAATAACATCAAAAAAATTATTGTTGGAACAGCCTAAATATTTCCATTAAGGATCTGTGGAAAATTATCTGATTTTACTATAGCCATATCAACATTGCTATTTAGGTGAATGTGTACAGGTTTTCAATTAATATTCACGATACACTGATAAGATAAATAGCGATAGACCTGGAATATTAAAATATAAAACTCATATCGATCTTCGGGATATTGACGAGTATTTTTAGGGTTTCATTCTCTATTTTTGTCAAATAAATTTGAAATAAACCCTGAGTATTTTTCTGATAAAATGTTTTGTGATACTATGACGCCAAGGAAGGTCATGACATCAGACATCATATTTCCCTGAAGAACGCCTATATCTCTATATAAACGACTTTTAAATGGTGTTTTCACTACGACGACGTTTCTTTTTTGAAAAATGATCATCAACTTGGTTATTTAAAACACGGCCCTGGATTTTATTGTTAAATTTAAAACTATTTTCAATTCAAAAATAGGTGGCATATCACACGTAAATAATTTAAACAAGTTTTAAAATGTGTTTTGTTTAGAATTATTCAAGAAAAATCGCCATATAGTTTGGCACTTATTTTCGGTAAAACGTTCATCTGAGAAAGGCGTTTTTTTTAATGACTTCAAAAAGCCCTTCAACTAAATTAAAAACTTACTGAAGCGAAAATAGATTGTCAAATGTGAGTAACGACGAAAGAATGCTTTTGCAAAACCTACTACTTTGCATTCAGTCAGTTAAGTACCAATCTATGGCGATTTTTCTTGAATAATTTAAAATAACAGCTAAAAACACTGAAAACTATTTTTGAATTGAAAATGGCTTTAAATTTAACAATACAAAATCGAGGGCCGTATTGAAAGCAAAAACAAATTGACGATGGTTTTCCAAAAACGAAACGTCGTAGTCACAATTTGCAAACGCTAACTTATTTTCCTCAAAAAGTAACATATATCTGTAGAAATAATTTCAGAAATAAATAATAAGAACTAAAATCGCAAAAAATCGTTTTTCCAAAAATTCATGTTCCGAAACATGTCTGGCTAAAGAATTAAAGATTATTTCGTGGAGATTTGATTTTATTTTATTGTTGAAATAATAACTCCACTCAAGGTTGTACTACTTTTTTAAGATTTCTCTTTAGATTTTAGTTTTACAATTTGTTTTGTATTTCAGACTCTTGTAGCCCATAACATTCCAGTTTCTTAACAAGAATGTTATGATCAATGCAGTCATATGGCTCCAAGAATTTCCCAAGAAAATCTATGGCTCTCCAATGCCTGTAATCTATTATTTACATAATCAGGAAGTGTAATCTCTCTTGCATGATTTTGAATGAATCTTTTTACTACATAAATTGTTCATTATGAAATGCTTCATTAGCCTATATTGAACCAGCTTTTCAATTTTTTTTAAAACATGGCAAGAGTATACAGTAAAATAACAATAATATAAATTTAACATCTACTTACGGGACCTTTGTAGAAACTTCCAGTTTCCTGTGCCAATAGTTGAGCAACAAGTGGCCCTCCAACTATCTTCACCACAAATTCTTCATGTTCCGCTCTTACTTCACTAGTAAATATTTCAACAATTGTAATAACAGAAAGTATTATATTAAACTTCATAATCACGCGATAACAAATAAACAACTTCGATTAGGCAACTTTAGAGTTCTTTGCCAAATTCACGTTATTAAATATCGGAACGGTTTGGATTGCAATGTGAGTCTCCTTTTTTTATACGAATTTTCCGATGAGAAATAAATGTAATTAAAGCGCACATTCGTGGAAGAGCTGCTACCACCGCAGTTGCTCCTGCGTTACATGTACGAGAGCGTGTCAAAATGTTTGCATTTGGTATTACTGTTGATAAGTTTTAAGTTTTATTCAATTGAACTTCTACAGTAGGTGAAAAAAGTCTAATATTGGATGTCAATCTGATCAGAAGTTGATCAGAACTGAAAACTATACAGGGTGTCCCCTCTCAATTGGAAAAAAAACTTCTGGGGCATATTGAGGAAACATAGACAAGCAGCTTGAGATAAGAGACTGATGTCCGAAAGTGGTTTTCAAAATACAGGGTGTCAAAGTTTCTTTCAAAAAACCTTTTTTTATCCGTCCGGCGACCTTGCTGGCCAAGGGACGGGACCACCTCTACCAATCCACCTGTTGTAGGTTTGGTCGAGGTAACCTCTCACGGTGCACGCAAAATTCGCTGGACAACCATCGTGTTGGAACCAGGCCTCTCTACGCAACTGGAGGGGTACATCTTCGAGCAGCTCGGGCAGAAGATTTCGCAAAAAAACTAGGTAGCTATTCCCGTTGAGGTGATCGGGTAAAACGTACGGCCCAATCAAATGGTCGCCCAGAAAACCTGCCCAAACATTAACACCAGACTTCTGCTGATATCCTCTGATTACGTAGCATGGGGATTTTGTTCGCTCCACTCGTAGTTATTACGAGGATTAAATGTTTTTGAGGTATTGATAAAAAAAGGGTTTTTTGAAAAAACCTTTGACACCCTGTATTTTGAAAACCATGCACTTCCGGACATCAGTCTCTTATCTCAAACTGCTTGTCTATGGTTCCTCAATATGCCCCAGAAGTTTTCTTTCCAAATGAGAGGGGACACCCTGTATACGTTCAAATATGCAATTATACATCCATTTACATTGAAAAACAAAATTGTTTTTTTTTCTATTTTCTATTTAAAATGAAGTAGTTTATCAAACCAGCCTCGTATATTTAACCCTCTAATTTACATGGGTTGAATATAACACAAATACCCGAATCATCGTAGGTAATTAGTTTAAATCCTCTGTTTTCACTCACAATCTATCTATCTTATAGTTGATGATAGGTATTTAATCCTAATAGAAAACAGAAAAAAAAAACATTAATTCTCCAACTGACAGTCGGTATATCCACTGATTTTGATTTAATTGAAATACGAGCGGAATCACAATTATTATATAGTGCGACAGTTTGTGCATCCCCTAAAATTAAACCTTACCCTATACCCGTGTTTAATGTTTCCAAAGGATTTTCTTTGCGATTATATATAACAGATTTATTTTACTTTAAAATATTGTAACAGGAATTTTAAAAAATCATAAAGACAAATTAATTATTTTGAGAAATTTGTAATGTTTATTTTAGTTTAGTGTTTTACGCCAAAGACTCTAAAATCACCCAATCATGTCAACATTTAACTGACTCAAGGACGCTTTCAATCACTATGACACACTATACAAATGTTTTTGAAGTTCTTATGTACCTTTTCCGAAAATAAAAATACAGTACTGTGGTTAGAATATAATTATTTTTAGTCAGGACCTGACTTCTCTCCTAAAATGGCGGCGACGTACGTCACAGTTTGAAATTATTGAGTTCAAAGTGGCGCCGTTGGCTCGGAATGCTGTTTTTTTATGCTGTGACACTAGCTCCTAAATGAATCTGTCAATTTAGAAAAACATACAAAAGGAAGAGAAACAAAATCCCTTTAAATTAAGGTGTCAGGTATCTCTCTATCTACTTTCTTTTTTTAAATTCTGGGGGTGAGACTCACCCTCTAGAAGCGTGTGCGTACTACAAAAATTTCAACTCCAAAAAGCGTCCGTTAAAATAAAATTAATTTTTATTTATTTTTTTTCAATTTGTCTTGGGGTGTTAGTTCTATATTAAAAATTCAACAATTTGGTTTTTAGTGTTTTATGTCAAAACATGTTGCAATTTTTAACGAGTATCCTACCTGAAGAAGGCAAAAAACTTGCCGAAACGTCGTAGTAACAAACAGGGAAAAAATTACAAGAAAAATTGAAAAAAAAAGTGATATACGAGGTTCAAGAAAATAAAATTAATACACTCAAAATAAAAATTAAAACTTTATTTCCATAGATTTAGAATATTATTTGTAGCTAACAGTAAATAAATTCTAGGAGTCTAGAATTATGATTTTATACATATAAAAATATTCATAAATAGGTAGTAATAAGAGCTGTTGTTAAAGATATTAAGCAATTCCATTGCGATATTTGTCTATTAATATAATCAAACATATTATAATTCTTCAGTCTGATTTAGAACTTAAAATTAATAAATGCTACTACAATTGCTCTTTGAGAGGGTTCAGCATGAGCTAAAAGATGATCCAGATCGTATAATTGAGTTTTCCGTAATTTTAATGAATAGAGCAAATATTTTTTTTCCGATAAAGGGGTGAAATCGAATGGCTTTAGATTCACAAGTTCTCACAAATAACAACACAGACTTCAGTTGCTCTACTGTCGTGGATATTTAAAAATATAACAAATAATTAAAAATTACAAAAAGGGTATTACAAAGAACGTGTTCATCAAAACATTTCATTTCCTATTCTAACCTTATATTACAACTGTCAATTAATATGTTCTGGATGCAGTGTCTAATGTCACGTCACTATATGCGAGTTGGTATACGTCCAACCGTATGATTAATTCGACGTCAGCGCTATCAGACTAAATAACAAACTATTATTTACTGTGAAAACATTCTTTTCCCATTCAAACAACGTTTCGGCAACGTAAATCTGTTGCCTTCTTCAGGTAACACATATAATACAAAAATCGTCTAGTAGACAAATGTTTTCACAGTAATTCATTCATTTGTATTATTTTATTAGAGTCCTGTATGTGCAATTGTACTAGACGATTTTTGTATTACATGTGTTACCTGAAGACGGAAACAGATTTACGTTCCCGAAACGTTGTTTGAGACGGAAAAGAATGTCTTGGCATTAAATAATAGTTTGTTATTTTGTCTACTTGTGAATCTAAATATTGAAGAAAAGGCTCAAGAAAAAGAGAACAAAAATATAACAAATATTGTTACAATATTATGTAGAATCAATAAAATGAATAATATACAGGGGGTTCTGTAAGAAAAACATCTGCAATTACGTTGTTTATTATGATACTACATACACAATTAAAAGGATCACCTTGATATAATAAATTTTTTAATTATGTATACCTAATACTTCGACATAAGATGAGCACTTAATTATATTATGTTTCTGTTGTAGAGAATAACTATTACTTACACATGTATTACATATTATTATTCTATTTGGAGGGAAAAATGCGAACTGCTACAATTCCATTTAACAGTAGATATCTACTAGATTCTATGTTTAGAACCATTTCATTTAAGCAATAATTATTATCAAAGACTAAACAACTTATAAAAAGGTAAAAATATATAATTTATTTATAAACTGTCAAAACCAGAGCATTTCATATTTTAATAGCATATTTTTAAAACCTGAAAGACGAAAGATCAGATAAATGAAGATCACGTAGTTGCTTAATCACAATGAGTATGTTAAACGTGCCACATTATGCGCTCTGGGCGTATAACCATTTTTATTATCCCGGCTTAATATCTTATATTATTATTATCTCTTGGAATGTGATTTAAATTATCAGTGTCAACAATTTATCGATTGATTAAAGATGGAAATATAATTGACCTACTGTAAAAAGAATACGTATTGGATAAAAATGTAAACAAATTGATGACGCAGGTAGGGACTTTGTGTATAGTTTTTATAAACAAAATAAGGTACCTTAGTGGGGGGACCTTAAAAACTACGAACCTCAAGAAGGATAGTAGGATTGCAGGAAAAATTCTTAGAAAAAAAGATTAAAGATTATCGGCAATCAGTCAAATATAGTGTATTTAGACGAGACGTAGTTTGATACTCACGAGGCATTGTTGGAGTATGGTTGGGTCGATAATACAAAAAATGCAGCTTAGGCACTCCATATACGGGTGGCAAAAATGGATTTGAACCTAACACCAATATGTGTTGACAAGGCTCAAAAGATAGTTGCCCTCATGTATATTATGGTTAGACATATGAATAGATTGTTTAGTCTTTGTAAATAGCTAGGAATCGCGAAAGTTTGGACGTTACGGTTAAAGTAATGTATAGTATCTTATTTACACCAACTATTAAAGCATTACCTATAATTGGTTCTTATTTTCTTAATACATATAAAATTATTAGTTAAGTTTGGGTACTAGATCATTTTAGTGTAACCAATCAACGTATCACATCAATTTAATATTTGGACAATCAGCATTTTGTTGCATTGCATGTTTTGCTAAATAAACTATATACAGTGTGTTGCAAGAACGACGTCGAAAAATTTAGAGTATATGTGCCATATCATTAGATTGAAAAGTAAGTAGGAATTTTGAAAAATAAAAAATAATTACAATAAAAAAACATACATCGTCTCCACTAATAATTTTTTTTTTTTTATTAAGATTCCTTTATAAAGGGGACATGTTTCGGAGTCCCGCTCCATCATCAGCCTTAAATTTAAATCTTAAGTATTAAAAACCAACATACGGGCAAGGCCCTTGACAGACTCAAGTCTGTGTTGGTTTTTAATACTTAAGATTTAAAATTAAGGCTGATGATGGAGCGGGACTCCGAAACATGCCCCCTTTTATAAAGGAATCTTAATAAAAAAAAAAAAAATTATTAGTGGAGACGATGTATGTTTTTTTATTGTAATTATATTACACTCCACTGCATCCAATGGATTACTTCTTTAATTTAAATAAAAAATAGTTTTACACAATTTAGGAATTCTAACTTACAATGCGCAAAATAGTATATTGTGCAACGAACATGAAATGACATATATTTCCTACGAGTAAGAAATGGTCATTTCATGTGAGTTTCACACTATACTTTTTCTACGACTGTTTTAATGCTTTTGAAAAAATCTAACATAATTTTTAGGAAAACATTTGTTTTTCGAAACTTACCCCTGTTAGCGCATAAGCCTAAATACGATAAATTAGAAGTATTAAATTGACTAGGTGGTGTTAAACTATATTCACTATCACTGTTTATGTGTTTTGAAATTAGCGAAATACTTAATTATAATTATTATTAATTATAAATACCAAAACTGTCAATTTGGTGTTTGTATTTTCGGCGTTGCTATGGTGATTTTTCATGCCCGCCGCTACTTTTGTCATTACCAGGAAATTTTACCCGTGAATGAAAAACAGCATTACAGTGTACTACATTTTAAAATCATGATTGAACATATAAAAAAGGCATTTAAAGACAGTCGTAGAAAAAAATATATTATTATTACTTTTAGGGAAGAAAATAGAAAAATTAAGGAAGTTAATGTAGAGTTTTTCGATGTGAGACAAAACTGTCCCCGCTATCGAACTGTTCGTGTATGAACTTAGTAATAATCCTGCAAGTGTAATACACACACTATAAAAAGAGTCCACTCTGTACACTATACCGAGTGTTTCTTAATATGTGTGACGCATTTACAGAGGTACCAAATTTCAATTTACTGAATTACCTACAAATTGTTGGATACGAAAAATAATTAGTATGTGTCCCGAATTGGTCGTTATTATAGGGTTGTCTTAAAAGACAATTTTGTGTCACTAAAATGATGTAGGTATATAACTTTCTTTTTGTAGTACTCAGTTACCAAAAAAGTTAAGGTACATAACAGATATGTATAGGGATTTCTAGATTGGTTCTTTTACTTCACCTACTTATTTAAGTGACTAGAAAACTAGTAAATATTCGTTGCATAGCTTTTTTTATATATTTTTTGGCACATAGTTGTAGATGTGCAGATTATATAAATAAGCGGCTTAAAGTTTAAATATTATATTCTACTAAAAATTGATTTGTTGTCAAATATTAACTGATTATGCATCTGTGGCATTTGCTCTGACTTCCTTTTCTTCGTGCTTCGTTTTCTTGATCGATTTTTCTTCGTAGAGTATCTAAAATACATGTGAGAAATGAAAAGGTTTTAATTACATTCAATACTCAAATTAAACACAAAAAGTTATATGGAATATTTACAAATTCTATCAAAAAACTTTAGAGATTTTAACGTAAAACCTGGAAGTTTGATTTTTGATATGCCGCTCGCCATTAGACTCACTCTACAACGTCCAGTGGCAAAAATAGCAAGTAGACCTTCAGCCTCAACATCTCTTGTTTCGAAATATGATTAAAAAACGCTAGACGCACAGAAAACATTAATAATTTGATTGAATCCGTGAAGAAAATTTTAGAAACAGGACCTCCAATGGCTAGCCTCAGGGTGAAGTTCTGGTCATACCGTTCAGTTCAAGCTTGAATATTGTTTATTCTTTCTGGCTTCAGATTATTCAATATATTTCTGCGATCGACAACATCAACATCATTATAGAACGAAAGGGAAGGAGGTCGAATTACCCCTGTCACACCGAAGCTGATCGATCGAACACAAAAATTTACAATACTTTAATTTCAGGCCAAAGTTTAAGCCATTGATTTGTGTAAACAGCATCAAAAAAAGCTTTAAATTCTGGTCTGGATTCCAGACAATTCGGATTTAGGTTTGTTTTGTATCTAAATAGCGAAATTCGATCAGAAATACTAAAATTACCTGCTACAGGACGTTTACCAATTGCCACGAGACTCTCATATAATTCCTTAATTGGATTACAGTCAGAACTCAAACCATGAGCCCAAATTAGAAGCATTCTGAAGCCATGCTCTTTGTAACTGGATGGACCTTAAAGAAAATTATATTTTGATAATACGCTCGTGAATTTGAAGCAATAGTCTTACCATTATATTGGTGTTCAATTGCCTTGATTTGGTCGTCAGTAAATGCCCAATAACTGGCTAATCGTTTCCACTCTCCATGACTCAGATATTTGTACGCTAATTTATACAGAATCTCATGTAATCTTTCAGTATCTCGGTTACGCCCTTCGTCTTTGGATGAGCTTCGCCATTTTCTACTGAGCTTTGGTCGGAGACCACCTTCTTTTTTCTCCGAAATTGCATCTTCCTTAAATAAATCACAATGTGTGCCGGTATAGCTTTTGTTTTGCATTTTGAGTTTATTGTTTTGGTTTTGTTAATTGGAAATGGATTCAATTTCAAAGTATAAGGACTTTTCAAGATTAAGCATTGACGAAAAACTTTAATTAAACAAATTGGACCGCCTACGCCTGATTTAAATATCCCATAAGCTGGTGAAACAGTTATTTAGGAAAATTTAATAAAAACATTTATGAAAATTACGTGTACGTGTATTTTTTGCTGGTGAAACGCATTGGACAATTAGTAGTGTTGCTAATTTAGTGCATCTCGCTGCATGGAAATTCCAAACAGCATCTTACAAATCAAATGCGTCTAACTTTATTAGGAAAAATTTACAAGAAAGGCCGGATATTGAATATTGGAATAACGTTGCAATTCATACGAGAAAGTCACTAAAATAGATTTGTACTTCATTAACCTATAGAAGCAATTCAATTTTGTGGTACCTTTGAGCTCACACTTGACTTTAGCGAACGGGTAATTGAAAAGTGTGCAGTTTTAATTTTTTGGTCTATCTTTTGTGGCTCGTATAGCCAATATTGTAAAACGTATGGCTTGTGGGTCATCAAAGTTGGAGTAGTATTCACTTCAATTTTTTGAACATGAATCGGGAATCGGGAAATAAACAATATTCCTTTATTTTTATGTAATTAAATTTACATTTACGCTGTAACGCGTTTAACGAAAGGTTGCTATTTTGTTTTAATTTCTGCATCAACTTACCCTAGAGGGATAGTCTAGTCGTGCCGTTTTAATTATCATATCAACTATAGCAGTGAAACTGCCCCTTGCAGCAATATACAGAGGCGTCCTACCGCCTTGTTCGCGTTGCTCAATATCAGCACCTGAACCCAACAGTATTTTACATATGTTAGTGTGGCCAAGCTCTGCTGCAATATGGATTGGCGATTGGAGTCTCTGAAACGGAATATTTAGTAGCAGACCATTGACTTATTTGAAAAAACTGGAATAGGTTAGTTTATGATAGGAAATCGACAATAAAATATAGGAGAATAGTCGCCAACGCTAAAATCAAAAAGGTTGGCCCGTGGAATTTACACAAGGGATCCAATTATGTACATTGACCTTGTAAGACCCACTGGCCAACCATCTCTTACCAATCTGCTCTTTTTCACTTTGAAATTGTGCCAATAAAAAGCGTCAGTAAGAAACTTAAAGTGACATTTATTGTTTTTGATGATGACATTGTTTTGTTGAAATGTCGATTTCTTCTTTTCGATTTACAGGTTGGATGACGCCCCTTATGCTTGTCAACTAGATTTTTTTTTATTTCTTTCAAATTCCTTGATAATCTATTTTAACTGATCCAATTGAAGATATTTAACCCCAAAGAAAATATTACCGCAACCCACTGGCAAGGGTAGGGTGTGTTATTTCTAGTTTTATGGCAATGTTTTTGTCAATAGCCATTTAATATAACAACAATGTGTAAATGATGCTGATTAAACCATAAAATAGTTTATATAGTGTGTCCGTAAAGTATCGGAAAGGGCTATTATTTTCAAAATGGTACATTTTTAAAAGAAAAGCAGGCATATCTGTAGGTATAACCATGCAACCAGTTCATTAACTTTAAAACTACGGGCAAATTATTTCTTTAAAAATTTGTAATTAAGGATCTACTTAAAGGTTTGAGAAAACGTTCCATTTAAATGAACGAAATAAGATATTTTGACATCATATTGATTATTTTAATGCCTTTTAATGCATTATAAACTCAGATTCTCCAAAGAAAATCGTCATTATAGCTTTATTTCACTTTAAAAATAAAAAAATAATTAATTTGTAGTGAATAAAATTTCCAAACTATCATGATCTACAAAAAGAAAACGGAAAAATAACAAAAATAACGTTAATTTTTCTCAATTTAATTTTAATTTTTGATTAATATAATAAACATTTTTTTCTACAAAAATCACCTCAATAGAAATTTAAAGGAAGAATTTTGTAAAGTATATTTTTTCGCCACTGACGATGGAACTGGATTTGGAATGGAATTTCTATTAAATTTATTTTTGTGGAAATTTGACTTTTATTTGTCACGAAAAAAATTTAAAACAAAATTAAACCTTTAGTTCTTATAAAAAAGCTTTAATACATTTAAGTTAAGACTGCTGTCACATTCTTTTCATTAATTTGCCCGTTAAGTTTTAACCAACAGCTTTGTTGAATAACACTGTATGTGGTAAATACGTGCAACCACTTACCGAATTCAAACAGTTCAATTCTGCACCTTTGATAATCAACATTTGCACTGTCTCTATTTCATTCGCTTGACATGCCAGATGTAAAGGGGTATTGCCAAGCTGGAAAGCACATATATGATAATTTATAGATGTGGATTGATATATCCTGATGGCATTTCATTAACTATGGATGAGTGATTAATGCTAGAAACCGGCCACGGAAATTATTGGAGTTCAGCAAGCACTTTGAACAGACTAGATTCATTAAAATAGATTTTGAAAATTAGATATAGATTTTTTTAAATATCAATTCGATTGTTTAAACGGGTCATTGATATATTTACTACAAAAATTAAAGATATGGCTCTTCGTGCAAATTTTAAGATATGATTCAAACAAATCGGTCATGTGGCTACGGAGAAATTAGCCATTAAAAAAATACTGTTTTCGCAAATAATTCATTGCCCGGAAATAAGTGGTATGTTTAAAAACGTCCACCATTTTGGATTTTGATTTGGGCGTCATTTTGAAATCCGAATTCTAAAATCTATTCTATAGTCTATCTAATAAGACCAATTTCGTGGAAATCAGTTTACTAGTAAAAAACTTACAGGCATAATAAAATTTTGGAGACACCCTATATTTTAAATTAAATTTATTTTCTTTGGTCATAAGAGAACGACGCGTTTGTAGTGCCCACTGTATATGATATGTAAATTCCAAAACACCGTAAATATGTCGAAAAACATTGAATTTAATTACACCTTCAAGTGTGTAGGTATATGTTTATACTACTGACCTTGTTTTGATTATTCAAATGAGCCCCATGTTGTAACAAAAGCTCTAATATTCCCTTGCTACCCAATGTAGCAGCTATGTGCAATGCAGTTGAACCTTTCTGTAATATAAAAACTTACAGTAGCATGGCATAATATTATGCATATTCATATTATTTACAACTTCATTTCAATAATGCAAAACCAAATGAAGTTTTGTTACCAGGCGAAAAGATCTTGCCAGATCTTTATTGATTCAAAATTAATTTATCTATCTTCATACATTATTATTTAATAAATTAAATTTCAATAATTCACAGTATGCATATTTAAGTTAAGATGAAGTTCACAAAAGAATAACTTAATATACGAGTCAGAGTCAGGCGAGTCCTAGTCAGGCGACTCCTGACGAGCCAGAGTCAGGCGAGACAGATTCAGACGAGCCTGAGTTCGTTTCAGAAGTGTCCGAGCCAGGCGAGTAATAGTTAGGCGAGTCCGAATCAGACGAGTCCTAGTCAGGCGAGTCCGAACCAGACGAGTCCTAGTCAGGCGAGCCCGAATCAGACGAGTCCAAGTCCGATTCAGACGAGTCCGAGTCAGGCAAGTACTAGTCAGGCGAATCAGAGTTAGGCGAGCCTGCATCAGACCAGTCCGATTTCTAATCAGACGAGGCAGAGTCATGAGCGTACTAGTGAGGCGAGTCCGAATCAGACGAGTCCAAGTTCGATTCAGACGCGTCTGAGTCAAACGAATCAGAGTTAGGCGAGCCCGCATCAGACGAGTCAGAGTCAGGCGAGTCCGATTTTTAATCAGACAAGTAAGTGTCAGTCGATACCGAATCAAACGAGTTCGATTCAGACGACTCCGTGTCAGGCGAGTCCTTATCAGACGCGTCCAAGGCAGACGAGCAAGAGTCAGGCGAGACAGATTCAGACGAGCCTGAGTTCGTTTCAGAAGAGTCCGAGCCAGGCGAGTACCAGTCAGGCGAGTCTTAGTTATGCGAGTCCGAATCCGACGCGTCCAAGTTTGATTCAGACGAGTCCAAGTTCGATTCAGACGAGCCCGAGTCAGGCGAGTCCTAGTTAGGCGAGTCTAAATCAAACGAGTAAGAGTTAGGCGAGTCCTAGTCAAGCGAGTTCTAATTAGGCAAGTCCGAATCAGACAAGTACGAGTTCGATTCAGACGAGTCCTAGTCAAGCGTATCAGAGTTAGGGGAGCCCGCATCAGACGAGTCAGAGTCAGACGAGACGGAATCAAACGAGTTTGATTCAGACGAGTCCAAGTTCAATTCAGACGAGTCCGAATCAAACGAGTCAGAGTTAGGCGAGTCCTAGTCAAGCGAGTTCTAGTTAGGCGAGTCTGAATCAGACGAGTTCTAGCGAGTCCGAATCAGACGAGTACGAGTTCGACTCAGACGAGTCCGAGTCAAGCGAGTCCTACTCAGGCGAATCAGAGTTAGGCGAGACCGCATCAGACGAGTCAGAGTCAGGAAAGTCCGATTTCTAATCAGACGAGTCAGAGTCAGGTGAGTCCGATTTCTAATCAGACTAGTCAGAGTCAGGCGAGTACGATTTCTAATCATACGAGTCAGAGTCAGGCGAGACCGAATCAGACGAGTCAGAGTCAGGCGAGTCCGATTTCTACTCAGACGAGTCAGTGTCAGACGAGACCGAATCAAACGAGTTCGTTTCAGACGAGTCAGAGTCAAGCGAGTCAGCGTCAGGCGAGTCCTTATCAGACTCGTCCAAGGCAGACGAGCCAGAGTCAGGCGAGACAGACTACTAGTCAGGCGAGTCCTAGTTAGGCGAGTCCGAATCAGACGAGTCCAAGTTCAATTCAGACGAGTCCGAGTCAGGCGAGTCCTAGTCAGGCGAGTCCTAGTCAGGCGAGTCCGAATCAAAGAGTTGTATTGCCCTCGAAGGCACCTATGTTGAATAATAAAATCGAGTTTTGTAAACAAATTTTCTTACTTATCCTACGGACGTTTTTTTTTTTAATGTTTTCTACACCACCTTTTTTAAAAATGCTACTACTACCTGATTCTCTCCATCAGCATCTGCTCCAGCTTCCAAAAGTAACTGCACTAGACGCGACTGTTGATTTTGAGCCGCCAAATGCAACGGTGAATTCTCTTGTTCGTCTCTGGCCTCCATATCAGCCTCGTAGGCCAAAAGAAGTTGAGCTACTTCGGCGTGACCATTTTGACAAGCCATATGTAATGCGGTTTTCGACTCCTAACAATGAACAATATGAACTGCATCAATTGATAGATAAAATAGACAATCTGCACCAACAATTTGAATATCAATTGCGGTCACATATTAATATGCCTGGAATCTCACGGTTTTCTGAATCACTTACTACCTAACTGTCAAAAAATATTAATGCTGCTGCTGAATATGTCTTGTTGTCAGTTTTTCAAAGCCAATGGCTGGAAACTTATTTGAAATATACCACTAAACTTATACTGTACCTTGTTCTTTTTATTTAAATCCGCACCCATTTCAATTAAGCGCCGCACAATCAGCTCATGCCCATTAGTAGCAGCATGAAATAGAGCTGTTTGGCCATCCAAGTCTACAGCATCTAAATGAACATCTTCTAATGCATCTAATAAGTAGTTAACAACGTCAGATCGGTTATTTCTAGCGGCGCATATTAGTAGAGTAAATTGTGCCTTAAATATTAAATTGATTAGAAAAATACAAACGAAATTGAGGATTAGTACCTTGGTAGTGGAGTTAGTACAAGCGCCAAGATTAATAAGCGTTTCAACGGCTTTGGGGTGGCCATGCCATGCGGCCATTTGTATCGGTCTCATCCCATACTAAAATGATTATTTTGTGTAAATAAAGAAAAAAAGATTTTTATGGCATCAAGATGATATAGATATATTCAAAGAGAAATCACCCCTTAAAGTTTTTCGCAGTTGTGTCGCCCTGTATAATACATGTAGGTATATTAACTGAATAAATATTAGTGGAATATACCTTAATTTACCTTATCACGTGCCTCAATGTCACAATTAGCAGTGATAAGCATCTCCATTATGTCTAAATTACCTCTGGCCGATGCCCAATGGATGGGTGCCCTGCCGTACTATACATGCAAACAGAATGATTACAATTTAGAATATTCCAACAAAATAATCAATGCTTTTGAATGCTCATGATGGTGACATTCCACTAAAACTAATAATAGTTAATGTATATTTAATTAGATAGTCGATACGGGGCACGTGGAAAACCCACTAAATTTGATGAGACCGGACTTCTCTCTTGATCTAAATGGTCTTTTTGTGACACATTAGGGGTGTATATAGACCCTTGAACCATGTTTCAGATATCGTCGATGTTCACTCTGTATTTTATGCCATTAGTGTTTATTACTAGAATTCGGATCCACAATCTCTTAATGCTTCAATTCACTCGTATTATTGTTTCATTTGATTTTCGTTAGAAATAATGAAATTGAAACGGTAGCAAAACAGTTGATGTAGAAAAGACGAAAAAGAGAGATAAGAGTTTTAGTACCTGCTAATAAAATCGACTATCGCTTCCAATTAATATCACCGTCAAGAAGCAGCAACAAGATGATGTAGCAAAAAGGTTTTGCTGAGCTTTCTTAAATTAGTTTGATATTTCAATTCAATTTAACGATGATGGAGTTTTATAGAATATTGACCAGTCATCCCATGCACAATGCGAATCACGAAGTTAAACGTAAACTTTAAACCTCAATGTAGTAATGTTGATTAACAGCTTGTCCTTCTGGAATTCAGTAAATGGTGAAGTGCTTAGCTTAGGAATCATAAGTAAAAAACCAAGATTGATCAGAAAAAGTTTAAATTAATAAAAATACACGTTTCTTAGTAGTTTTTTTTTCCCACTTTTAGTAAGAACTCTTGGCACACTCCTACCTATATAATCAACAAATACTGTTCTGGTTTGAAGGCAGGTAAGGTGTAATTTGAATTTCAGCTGATACCTATATCATTAAATTATTAACAACATAACAGAGTAGAATGTTAAAGTAATTTCCTAATTTGAATTATTCAAAAGAAGTTCTCAATATTTCAACTCCTACTTATTACACTATATTTATCTTAAATAATGTTTATATCAATAATTATTGTAAACACGCAATGCTAACAGCTGCTAACTTACACATGCCTATAGAATGATAGGTTGGGATATCCTCGACTACTCTTTTACAAATTTTACACTGATCCACAAACTGATTTGCGTGACAATCTCCACTTTTTTAACAAAACCCTGTAACTTCCTTAATATGTGAGTTTTCAGAGTAAATAAAAAACCAAATTGGTCAGAAAAGACCAATTTTTAAATCGCCATTATCTAATAATTTTTACTTTCATTCGTTCACTCGACAGATTGCTCCAAAAATTAACAAAAAAAAAACATTACTTTATTTTTACCTCTGTATATTATGGCATAAGGACCCATTGCTTAAAAACCTGCTGTACTAAAGTCAAGCTACATTTCCAAAGAAAATCATCTCATATTATCAGCTTCAGACTTGGCTGGGTAACGAACTGACAGCAACAGATTGGGGCTGGAAGCAACATCAACGCGCCGAAAACATGGTTTAAAATTCACAAATTTATGCTCAAATTGTCATGGTTCTGAAACATGCATACAATGTGGAAGAAAAAACCTACGAGGAAGTTGATGATTCAGAGGAAATTGTGGATGAAGAACCAATGCAGACCGGAAATAATCTTGGAGACGAAGACGGTGATGGTCTTGAAGATTTCGCAGATCCACTAGAATCGGGAAGGTTTGCCGAATCTAACGATGAAGAAATGCCGTCAAAGAGACAAAAACTGATGGAGAAGTAATTAGAAAAAAAAAATTCGGAATCAAGTTTTTTTTCATTATTTGCATTTTCTGAGAACATTTACCATAGTAGTGTATTTTTTTTATACCATCAGAAAGTATAGATTTCAACGAACAAAAAACACACCAACTTTTTTAAAAAGGCAGATATTTTGACGTGAGTAATTTTCGATTCAAAATTAGGGTGCTTTTTCGATATTAAGTCAAAATAAGGTGAAAAAATGAATATTTTAAATCAAAAAAAATACTGTATGTTTGGGACATACAAACGTAAGTTTTCACCAAATTTAGTGAAAAAATAAATTTTTTTGCAAAACATAAAAATAAAAAACCAAAAACTCGGTTATTCACATAAATTTTGAGGGTATGTGAAAAAAGTTGTCGATACAAAAGTTGTAGATCTTTTTATTACCTACAACTTTGCCATTTAACTTTTTTTGATAGGACTTGCAGTTTTACCGGAAATCGAGATTAACCGTTTTTTACCCTTCCCGACCTCAGATCGCCCGTAATTTATTTTATTAATTATTAAATTATCGACCGTGGTCTAACCCCATATCTACTAGTTACGCATTAATTCTGTTAGTTCCTGTATTATAATTACATAAAAATTATAATGCCATTAAACTATAACTTTAGCACATCTCTCGGGTAGAATTTCATTTTTATGACTTTTCATTCCCTAGCGGTTCTGTTGCCAATTATACTTTGAACAAGTTAATTTTTTCGCATCCATTTTCTAAATGAAATAAAGAACAAAACTCAGCGAGCAAGAGTAATACAATTTACGACATACAAGAATTAACTATTTTATAAAAGGAAATGTTTGTAATTAAGATTATATAGTACTTATACCTAAGTATAATTGAGTAATTTTCTGAAAGAGATTATAACGCTGTCATTATTTTGCTGCGAATATCGCGGTTAAATAATGTAATAAGACCCTACCCTGTATTTGTGTCTGGGTTTTATAGTTTATATTAGTTTGGGAATATTATCTAAGTAGATTGTATACAAATGTTTTAAACTCTCCTTTTTAGTCATAAAATTTACGGGTCTGTTTTCTATTTATCTTATCTTCTATTGATATAGGTTTTAAACATCTGCAAGTAATACAAATATTATCTTCGCCTAAAGGAATTGTTAAGTACCTAAAAGAACAACCTTTTTTCTTATTCGAAGAATGACATGTTGGAAATACCCGGTGATCTAAACACTCAAAACTCTCGACAGAACTTCATATAAATTAAATGTCGAACATTTATTATTTTATACAAAGGCTAGTTGGAAGGCGTCACGGTTTCCCATATCAAAATAATATATATAATGGGCGCATAAAAAAATAATGGGTTTTTGTCCAGTCGCGAACTCCAATATCAAGAATCTTTATTAAAGTCGACATACAAATAAAAATGTATCTTATTTTGTGAATCTTTCACCCTGTAGATGTATCTGTATTGGGGTATCTATATTGTAAATGGGTTTTTTTCTGGTTGGCTATTTTCCATCTAGGTACCTACTTCTCATGTATGTTCAGAATTTTGGAAAGGCTTTATGACTTTAAGATTAGATCCGTTCTAGCCTTGGTTCAGTCAAGTCGTGTTTTCTCTAATTATATAATGTTAAATTAAATATTTTAATTTGTTTTTGTATATTTTTCAGTCAAGAATTATTTTCTAGTTTTTTTTATGTTTTAAAGTATATCTGTATAATGACTGAGTCCATTTCTTTCTCATTCTGAAGTAGTGAATTGTATAAAGTTTCCGTAAGTTTTGATATTCTTTTAATTAAAGGCCTTTTTGTTTTAATCAGTTTTTTTTTATATAAAGTTTAAAGTTATTTCTTTTAGTAATTGAAATAAATTCCGTTTTCAATAGTATATTAAAGTTTCCTACAGGAATTAATATAATTATTCGATATTATATTAATTTTCCTATTTTTAAGTAGTACAAGTAATGAAAAGATTTTCTTTTACATTTTCATTATGGCTTAATTGTTTTATTCTTTTATATTTTATACCTATTTATTTCTTGTTGTTATTCATTTTCTTTAATTAGTTTTAATTATTAAATTAGTTGATTTTAGCCCACAAATTATGCGTTTTATTTCTAGTAAAGTTTTCGATAAATTATTGACAGAATTATAATGGTGAGTAATTTTGCATTACTTTAATACAGATTAATAAAGCTTATTTTAGTTGTTTGTTTCTTTCATTTAATAATTTGATTCTGTTATTATTCAAGTTGATATTCTTTGTTTGTTCTTCTTTATTTGAAACAGCTCGTAAAACTTGAATCGAACCGTAACAATTTGAATGGCATATTGGGATTCATTCGGACTGAGCTATAACATTAGTATTCTTTCTGAATGTACATAATTCCGCTAATTTCAAAATGGTTACAATAATGCAAGGACAAGGACCAAATAAACTGTTATCAAAAGCACAAAATCCTTTATTAGAGGATAGATAGCCAAATATCACTTACATTATTTCTGCAATTGACATCAACGGGTTCTCTAAGTATTTTTCTAACTCCCTCAGTATCATTTTTAATCACTGCTTCATGTAATAGCAAATCATTGCGTTGTATGATTGCCCGTTTCTCCAACTCTTCGGGAGTTGAAGTTGGAGATGTGCAACTTGTTCTGTAAGTGCATTGTGAGGGTAGAACATTTTCAGGTAGACTGCATCTGCTTGATGCCATAATGAGTGTTGTGATCTGGAAAAAATAAAGAATGTGTTTCGAATATTCGAGATTCGAGGTTAAAAAGCATATTCCAGGACTCCTATGGTTGCTCAAATTCCATAGGCGTCCGGGAAAGTCTTGTTTTTCTTACTAGGTACACAATATACTATTATTTTTGATAGCTCACCTGAACTTTAAATATTGAAATGCGCCTTACAGTAGTTTATATTCCATACTAGTTAATTCCGGAGCCATACGACCGTTGTCATAAAACACAAAAACAAAAAATGTTTGCTGTCTTGCTTGTTTTGATGATATTATTTATTTATCGTCGGGAAAATATAAAACAAAAATGAAACAGCATCACTGTACACATTCTAAATGTATAATTGATAAGTTTCGGGAAGAGGAAATGATGTCGCGCTCTGTTCTATTTTTATTTTGCGCTTTTATTGTTCAAATCAAAGCCGGCCAACGTGGATTTTCTTCTTAGCTTCGCTATATCTTGTACCCTTATCTTCTCAATATTCCTTTTTAGTATGTCGTTTCTGTAACAAAATAGATTTAGTGAAAGTATATTGATTATAATTAGGAAGACAATGTTAACTTGTTTAATTGATCATAACAATGACCTAGTTGAATATTCTTCAGCGCATGAAAAGTTTTGATTCTCCCAGGATTAATTTAATTGAAATAAAAACTCTAAATCTGTTTCCACTAATTTCTTCAATGTGAGAATCCACTACCATAATACAGATCGTTGGTCAATGTTACATTGGATGTTTTGCGAAAACTACTTATACGATTAGTTTGAAAATTTAAGTGATTATTCAGGTCAATTCAATCTATCACACACTACATCAGGGTTATTCACGCTTTATAATATACTTCTCGAAGGTTTTTGAAGCGGCATTACACCGAAAAATATTTACTCAAATTAACCATCAGATTGATCCACAGCAGCACGGTTTTTCCCAGGCCGTTCTACAGTAACCAACCTAACCTGTTTTCTAGAGGATGTATTTCGTACCCTCGGGGAGGGTAGGCGGATCGACGCGATTTATACAGATTTTTCGAAGGCTTTCGATAAGCTGGATCATTCGCTTGTCCTACGGAAAATGTCGAGGTTGGGTTTTCATGAGGATCTTTTAACGTTTTTTTGCCTACTTGTCTGATCGACAACACTATGTCGAATACAATGGTCATAAATCGGAAACTTTCACACCCACCAGCCTCAGGGCAGCTGTTTGGCACCATTAATATTTTCAATTTTCATTAATGACATATCCCAGGAACTTACAAGCAACCATTTGATATTCGCAGACGATCTGAAGTTGTATCGTGTTATTCGAGACACTTCGGATTGCGTATTGTTGCAGCGCGACTTATCGAAGCTTGAAGATTGGTGTAACTATAATAAATTGCCTTTAAATATTAATAAATATAAGTTTGTCATATTTTCGAAATCGCAAACTGTTTTTGAATATCGCTATCAGCTGAGTGACACTGCGCTTGAGTCTTGTGATGTTGTCAGGGATCTTGGAGTCTACGTGGACACTGAATTGTCATTTAATTATCATATTCAAAGTATTACCCGAGATGCACTACGCATGCTTGGCTTTTTGTTTCGTGTTACCAAAGATTTTATTGATATCGAATGTGTAACCAATTTGTATTGTGCTCTGGTAAGATCTAAGCTTGAGTACGCATCTATAATATGGTCTCCCATTTACCAATCTCATGCAGGACACATTGAATACATACAGCGCAAATTCCTTAAATATTTAGCGTTTAAAATTGACGGTAGATTCCCATGTAGAGGATTCGATCATTTAGCACTGCTCGATCGCTTTCAAATGGTTTCGCTGGCTGCTCGCAGAGTGTATGCCGGACAACTCTTTCTGTTTAAGATTATAAATAGCTTGGTGGACTGTTCAAATCTACTCCGATCGTTAAATTTTAACATACCGCGTCCCTCTGCGAGGAGTAGCAGACTATTTCACGTTCCTGTTTTTCGTACTAATTATGAATCCAAAGCACCACTACTTCGAGCATGCCAAACATGTAACATAGAAGGATTTAGTCAAGAAATTAACTATTTCAATGAGCCTGTAAGATCTTTCTGCGCTGAATTGTCTCGGTTCCGGCAAAATCTGGCCATCTGATGTGTGTGCGTATGTTGTTTTGTAGGATTATAAATTAGTTTATTATTATAGTAGCTACTATTTATTTAGTTATATTGTCTTGTAATTGGGTCTGTACCCTGTTAGACAATAAAGAATATTATTATTATTATTTATCGCGCGGAATATTGTGGCGAAACCATCGAACATTAATTTTAACTGTGGCGACACTACGTGACTTTCAAAAAGTTTCATTTATTTGATCATTTACTATGACTACTTTTTAAATTTGGTTTAATTTATTCAGGTTGTCCGAAATAACCTAAAAGTAGGTATCAAAGTTGTATTTTTTAAAACGAATCCCCTGTATCTTATTGGACTTTTCGATCCTCTGATGGTAACAGTAAATTTTATAATAAAGAAATTTTTGAAAATACACTTATGTAGTTTTGATTTTAATTATATTCAGTGTAGTGTGTGTTGGGTTTTATAATTTTATTGTATTTACTGTTTACAATTAGTATAATTAATGTTTAAGTTTTCTAAAACTTTATTGACTGACCTCATTTCCTTGTTTTATTCTACAATTAAATAGTTTTTCACAAAATGTATGTATTTATGTTTTCGAAAATCCATATTACAACTTAGACACCAGGTGAGATTCTTTGTAAAGCTTATTAATGCCACTGAAGATGGAACAGTAAAGTTCCGAAACATGTTTGGCTGAATTGGACATCAATATAAAAGCATTTCGTGGAGTAGACGTCTTTGATTTGTAAATACATCCCGCTCCTCGTCGTAATGGATTATTTCAGAAAATAGTTTATTATATTCTAATAAGAGTTATAGGTTCAAACTACCTAACTGGTGAAATTTTAAACGCAATTTTCTTGAGAAATAATAATAATAATAATAATAAGGACTTTATTAAACATATACTCGTACATACAATTATGCACGTTGTTCTCAGAAATACTCGACGAAATCAGAAATTTTTGTAAATCAGTTCAAGTGCATACCAAATTCCATAACACTTATCGATAGATTAAAATTGAAATGAGAAATTTAAAAATAAAAAATAATAGACCTATAATAATTGTTTTAATCAAGTATTTTTATTTCTTATGATTAACAACTATATAGGTACAGGTAGTGTTAGTAAAAATCGCTTTTGTCAAACTTGTAACTAGTTTCTTCAAAAATTAAAAAAAAAAATATATTACCGGAGATGCGATTCGAACACAGAACCTTCACGCATTCTGATAAGAGTTATAGGTTCCAACTACCTAACTGGTGAAATTTTAAACGTAATTTTCTCGAGAATTATGGGATCAAAAGGAACCTATTGCTGTAATTCGACCCCTACTGCTATTTGCTATCACAGGGCCTCTCCAACAGCAAACAAATACAGTGGAAACATTAGCCGAACTCTGCTCCATCGATACAAATGGTAGAGAATGGATTGCTCAATTTCAACGTGGTCGTACCGCAGCACAAATGATGCAGAGCGCAGTGGACGCCCAAATGAGGCTGTTATGCCAGAAAACGTCAAAAAAATTCACAAATTGGTTATGAACGATCGCAAATTGAAGGTGCACGAGCTAGTTGACATTGTAAAGATATCAGATGGTAGTGTTTTTACCATTTTACTCGAACATTTGGGTATGTGAAAGCTCTGTGTAAGGTGGGTGCCGCGTGAGCTCACAGTTGACCAAAAACGACAACGAATTGATGCTTCAGAGGAGTGTTTGGCGCACAACTGCACTAAAAGGGGATTCTATCGTCGATATGTGACAATGGATGAAATGTGGCTTCACTATTACACACCAGAATTCAAAATCGCTATACTCGTTGTATTGCCCAAAATTTTGTTCGAATTATTATTTCTGTTAGATTTTCCTTGGTGTGATATGTGAAAAGACCAGTATATATTCGACATACTGGTCTCTCGTAATAAGGTACTTGAGCGGTGCATATAATTCAAAAAATTATAATAGCAAAATATTTAATTCTCAAGTTGTATTTAGAACAAAACTTTTTAGTTATCTATACATAATGGAGCACATTTTTCAAATTATTTTCATATTTTCAATGCTAATTTGTTTAATACTCTGGTGAGAAACAGCTGTTTAAATTTTAATAAAACCCTACATGTAATTGTTTCCAGTTCTGGAGGTATCACTATCACTGCCATAACAAAACCGATCCAGCACAGTGAAGGTCCTCACTGGGATCAGAGTAAGAATGTTTTATACTATGTGAACACGTTCCAGGCGACAGCTCTGATGTGGAATCCAAAGACAAATATTGTAACATCACATAAATTTGGTAAGTTTTAGTATATGATTGAATACCTAACAGGACTGCATATAAAAACTTAATTTAAACGCGTTTTGCAACTGTTTTTACGTTTATATTTAAAGCATTATGCTGAAATCTCGAATTCCAGCAGAAACCATCCAAGAAATAGGTACAATAAAATTTGCTTTCAAATGATATATCATGTTCCCAAAACTGTATATTACCTACATAATAAAAATGCGTTGTCCATTTCCCAAACCCCCTAAGTCCATTTTTCTAAAAATATAATTTTTTGATTGAGTCTGTATAATAAAAAAAATATTCGAGGAATCGATCTGTGCGTTTATTTGCTTTCTAAACCCGCTCTAAGCCTTATAAAATCAGCCATGAAATACACGCTTGCTTCCAAAACCCCCTAAAATAAAACTGTTACAAAACCCACTATAAAACATACCTATTGCTTGGCAAACGAATCTGTGACATCGAAATGAATGCGGACAAAAAAATCCTATATTGCCAAATTTAACTACAAAAAAATCACTAGTTCTAGAAAAGAAGTAGTATTAATTTGAAAATCGATTTTTTACAATTACAAATAATAATAATGAAAAAAGCTCAGCATTTTTAAGTGGTTGTTTGTTTTATTTTTATTTAATAACTAACAATGTGGTAGTAGATATCAATAATAGTGGCAACTCGCCGTGCATAGGGACGAGAGGCAGTGCCTCGCGCTCAAAATGTTTTAATTACGGCTAGTGTGGATGTTTTTATTGACGTTGGCGTACTCTCGTTCTTCGATCGTTTCTTGCCGCCCCTGACTCAAATATGATATGATAATAGAAATAAAAAACAATGTCATCTCTATAAATCTTTTTCAGCTGACAGAAATTCTATAGGAATTATAGTCCCCATTGAAGGTCACGAGAACAAATTCGTTGTGGCGGCTGACAGATGCATTTACACCTTACATTGGGCCGGAGATACCAATAATAGCGGTGTTGTTTTGAGTGAATTTACGATAGAGGCTAATAAGCCAAAAAATCAATTCAATGATGGAAAGGCAGATCAAAATGGCATTCTATGGGCAGGTAAAACAACTTTATTAAATAAATATTAGACGAGAACTCCAATGCTGACATTCTATACCTATTTAAGTTCCTGTTTTGCTTCGTGAATGTCGTGAATTTCCAATATGTACTTCGTAAAATCCTCCATCTCCCATTTCACCATAGCTAAAGGGTTCTTTCTATATTTTGTAACGAATTTATAACTGTGTAAAATATCACGTTTCCAGGTACACTAACAAGAAATGATGATCTCACCGTGACGTCTAATGGTGGTAACTTCTACAGAGTGCTAACAAAAGTATCAGGTGAAGCGAAAGATTCGATTTATGTGGAAACTGAATTGGAAATTGCAAATACAAGCATCAGTAATGGAATTGCGTGGAATAAAAGTGGAACTCAGTTATTTTACGTGGATTCAGAGACGAAGAAAGTTGTTGTGTACGATTGTAATTTAAAGACAGGAGTAATAAGTAAGCAGTTTTTTAAAAATTCTCTATCCTCAGTAAATCTCAATCAATAGAACAGTAAAAAACAGAAACACACCACGAGAGAATCCCATGAATTCGCCCTTATTTTATTTGATTTAACTTCAATGTCATTGTTTTTAAGCAACAACAAGACTTCTCATCAATTAAACCTAAATCTGACAACCTTGCCACACAGTTTTATTTACAAAAAAAGTTACTTTGTTACCGGTCTTTTGACCATCTTCAGACAAAAAAACAAACGTGAGTTGCTAATTATTACGTTGGTCAATTAGAACAACTCAACGAATAGCTTGTGTTTGTTTAATGATTTATTCATTTCAGGCAATTACAGGGTATTGTTCAACCTCGTAGATCATAACATCCCTGGTATTCCAGATGGTATGACTATTGACACAAATGATAATCTATGGGTGGCTGTACATGGTGGACATTCGGTAAGTTTTTGATATTTTTCATTAATCAATTATAAACCACTGGCGCGATTGGCTTCCCAGCCTCCAAATTCGAGTGTATTGCAAGCGAAGGACGGGCGGAAAAATAGCCCGAGTCACGCGCCGGACTGCTTATGTTTACGTTTATAGATATTTGGATAGTTTTCGTTTGTGTATGATTATGTCAAAAAAACATAAGCGTTTTAAACATAAAATTTCTTTAAACTCAAAATTTTTACATCAGTATTCTTGCTCGAAAAACTGACATAGCAAAATCGGGAGACAGAAGGCAAAATTATATTGTTAAAAAGATAAATGTATCCGACAAAATAAAAGCTCTTGTGTTTTTACTAATAATAAAAGCTAAAACGGCGAATTAGCGCTTTTTTGTTCCCTGCTTACACCTCTTTTTCAATCCGCGAGCCGCCACTGATTGTGTTTGTGATTTGCAGCAGCATCTTTTAGTTTGTCGCCCTTGGGTAAAGTTACTCTTAACGTTGAGGGTCTATTGTCGGAAATTCGAAAAGAAAACAAGATTGGTCAAATTTGATGAATATGTAGCTACAAGTCGTCCAGAAAACATGTTTTTTAAGGCAGCATTCAAATTCACGTAAGGCTTATGATTCTAGAAAGATGGATGGATCATTTCCACAAATTTTTATTGGTGGACTTTTATTTATTTATTTATTTATTGTCATTACATGTCATTACCAAAAAAGGTTTACACAAGTCATATTAAATATTAAAATATTACATAACACAACATAAAAACATAGAAATGTATATAACTTAATCAAAACAGAAAGTCACTGCTGAGGAATTTATCAATGGAGTAAAAAGCCTGGTCAATTAAGTAGTTTTTCAATCTATTTTTGAACATTGCAAGGCTCAGTGTTTTCAAACTATCTGGCAAATGATTATAGCATGTGTGACCATAATAATTCACAGAATTTCTGCTTCTACCCAACCTCATATATTCAGGAAGAATGTCATTTTTGTTTCTGGTATTGTGGTTGTGAACTTCATCATGCCTTATGTACAGATTGTAATTATTTTTCACATACATAATTGAATTGTAGATATAGAGACACGGGAGTGTAATTATTTTACATTCTTTAAATTTAGGTCTGACATCCTCTCTAAACTTTAAATCTGTCATTATTCGGACCACTCGTCTTTGGATTGCGAATACCCGACTAGCATGACAAGAGTGTCCCCAAATTGACAAAGCATATGAAGCCACACTGTGAAAAAGGCCATAATATGCTGATTTCAAAACATTAAAAGAGACTTCACCCTTCAAGCCTCGCAACATGAACACAACCTTAGACAACTTGGCAATGGTAACCTCGACATGACCCGCCCAGGTTAGCTTTTGGTCCAAAGTGACACCCAAAAACTTTACCAGACCATCAGAAACAGCAACATCCGTCTCACGTAATGTAAATATTTTAGTAGCTGTTTTATTGGCATTCATACAGAGTTTGTTAGCTGCAAACCAGTCCGCAGCCTTCGACTGTGAATTAATCATACTTGAGGCCAGAACATCACTCGACAGTTCAACATCGACAATAGTTGAATCGTCTGCAAACAATGTCAGGTGTAGCGGTAAATCATTAATGAAAATCAAAAACAATAGACGTCCGAGCACCGAGCCCTGTGGGACTCCACAAGAGCTGAGAAGATTTTGACTCAAACATCGTTACGACATTCCTACCAGTGAGATAGGAACTCAGCAAACGAATCGAATTCGCACTCATACCGTATCGCTCCAGTTTACCCACAAGACGCAATCAAACGCCTTTGTTAAATCAAGAAAAGAAGCCCCCACAAGCCTTTTACTCTCAAAAGCGGTTCTAACGCTATTTATAAAGTTTTCTATAGCTGAAACGGTGTTAAGTTTCGGTCTAAATCTAAATTGTTTCGGAGAAAATAAATTATTTCTTTCAAAATAGTTGGCTAATTGTTTAAAGAGTATCTTTTCAAAAATTTTGCCTAGAACAGGCATTATAGAAATAGGGCGATAGTTGTTCAATTCATCTGGAGATCCTTTTTTGAATAACGGTATAATTTTGCTAAATTTTCGGAAACATACCGGATGAGATCGCCAAATTAATCAATATTGTCAATGGTATAATTATTATATCCTTAATATATTTAATGATTACGATATTCAAATCAAAACTTCGTAACACCATAAAAACCAAATTTTATCCCCGCAAGATAAGCACATTCCGATCAGTATACTCTAGTGTTTAGTTCATTAAGAAAACTGTCTTGTCTTAATTGTCTAAAAAAGCCTTACATTATTGTACAGAGAATTGAAGCAAGAAAATAGGTACCTACTGTTTATTATTGCGGTCTAAATTTAAAAAATACGAGCACATAATCATAAACGTATTATTGTCTTATAGGTTGTTATTAATACGTATTTTATTAAAAGCTGTACTGGCGTTCTACTTAAGTATGTATTGTTAAACCACATTAAGTTTATTACCTGCTTTTATTCATACACTCTTAGCTTTAACTATCTGCATAAAAATTTAATGATTCAGTAGTTTTTCTGATAAAATGTGCAAAAATAAAGGGTTACATTAATCATATATAGAATATAAAGTCTTAAAATGGAAACTGGCATAGTAAAAGCCCTGTTAGTTTTGTTCAAAGATTGAGATTGTAAAAAAGCACTCCAAATTTCATTCACGCAACCTTGCACTACCTGCACAATAGAAGGATCATTCAGCACTTTGCGTCGGGGAAGAACTTGTTTATGGTCAACAATGTTGTAACACCGGCTTGTTGGACGTTGCATGATGAGCGTCCATCGAAAAAGAGTTTTAAACGCCGAGGATCTGTTTCAAAAAGAAATTTTGTACAAGTTTTGCCATAATTCTAAAATTTTTATGTTAAGATGAGTTTCCTCGTTTTCTTGCCCCACCCTCAGGAACACCCTGGCTACGCCCATGGCTGATGACATCGTAAAACAGTATTTCGTCTTTGTCCTATGGGGAAAATAAGTTGAGCCGTTTCTGTCACGAAAAACTTACGTAACAGTCTGACCCTAACAAGATCCATCAACCCTTAGGTACATTTCTACATTATAAAACTTTTACGTTTCAGATACTTCACATAGAATCGTGCACAGGCACTCTCCTGCGAAGAATTGAAATACCAGCCACGTATGTAACTTCCGTATGTTTTGGAGGCGTGAATTTAGATACACTCTATGTAACCACATCAAGGTTGTCATTAAAAGCGGAAGAGGTGGAAAAGGAGCCGCTAGCCGGCAGCGTTTTTGCCGTAACAGGATTAGGAGTGCATGGATATGCTCCGTATAATATCGCCATTGATAAATAATTCTTTGAGACTATCCAAAATATTTATTAAAAGAACAAAGCATGAATTTAGCGTTATTAACCAGAAAATAAAAATAATAAACTGATTCCGATTTTTATAAATCCTTAAAGTTGTTTATTTATTCGTTATTATTATTTATTTATTAGTATTGTCTCGCAAAATTCTGAAAAAATAAATTATTAGATGTTATTGTCGACGAAAATAACTAGCAGCTAGAGGCAGAGTGTGAAATTAGAAAAAAAAAAGAGAAAAATAAAAACATCTGAATAATTTAAATGTTTGTCAACGATCCGAACAGATCGGGAATGGAATGGCTTTTTATTATTTTTAATAGGTCGCCGAAATTAAACATTTCTCACAGTTTTTTGACTTTCAAAATGATCGACAATACAAAAAATCCCGATGGCAGCCAGTCAGAAAAGTAGATTTTTGATTTACATATTTTTTAATTATATATTATATTTTAAGACACCAAAATAATGGAATGTTCTAACAGTCGCCAAATATAACCAAAGTGTCATATTGACAGTTATTTGGTGTTATTTCACAGGTGTTTATTTGTCAAAAATTTTTGGGCCGAGATGAATCTTTTAAGTAACTGTAAACAACACAAATAGCGCTCGTATGGCAAAACGTTCTGAGTACGTATAACCTCAAAAATGTCCAACTTTACGATAAAGCTGTCAGTTGCCAGATTGCAACACCAGGGTTGCCAAATCCAATGAAAAAAACATGATTTTTTTAAAACTTTAACAGACCACTATTTTAAAATTAAAATACCTCTCACATTCATGTAATTTATCTAAGGTTCCTTAAGCCACTGACGATGAACATATATTTCGAAACATGTCTGGCTGAAAATTAGAAGATTTCAACATAGGTATATATATATAAATCATTTTGTGAAGTAGACGTGTTTTATTCAGTTAATGCCATTGACTCCTTGCTAAATTGATGAGTTCAGAAACTTTAATATTTGTTTACGAAAAAGGTTATTAAACTATTCCGAAAGTAAAGAAAACGACCTGCTTCAGTGCGTTCCATTCTCTGGACGTTTCAGTATTGAATAGTTTAATAGTCAATTTTTGTTAAGATTTACTTTGGCCTCTGCGTTCCTTTCTAAAATTGTGTTAACCACGTTACTATTAACTTTTAATGCGGTCCTCGGCAAATCGTTCCCCGGCCCTTCCAAGCATGAAATTGTGTCCACTGGATAAGAAAAACTCCCTAAAACTAATTTAAGTAAAAAAAAATCAAAGTAGGTTTCATTCATTAAATATTAATGGAATCCCGACCTGATTCCAGATTTGAAATGTTGCCAGGATGTGAAAGAAGATTTGTAGTTTTCTTTAAAAAAAAAATAATAATGACAATAAGTTATTGTTGTTTAGTGAAAATATAACTAAATGTTTAAAGTATTATTTTATTTTAACTAAACTTTTCAGTTTGTATATATGAAACCTGAATAATTTTCGCCAATTTTCAAACAACTAACGCATATAACGTAGATTTTATTATAGTAAATTAGTTTTTATAGTCTTTATTTTATAAACTAGATCATTATAAACAAAAGTAACAGAAACAGATTACAACAAAGGAGATATTTGACTTAATTAAAAAGAAAAAACTTATTTACAAAATAAAAGTAATTTGCCGTGTTTTTTTGACCATTAAATGTACCTTATAATAATTTACAGCCCGGTGAAACTAAACCTATTTTTCATGTAATATTAGTTGCCTTGGATGTGAAACACATAAAATGTTTAGTCTTGCTATTTAATGTATTGGTACTACAGGTAATATATAACTATCTATGACATGCAACCTCCCAGCATTGTTAGTGTTAGTTACGCTTTTGTAATTAAATATTATTATTAACTACCACTAATGTTTATTTTTAGTGTGTAGGTATATGGTGAAACTTATAATTGGGTGTTTTTGTAAAAATATGGAGAATTACCCGTAATGATTTACACAAGACTAAATTATAACATTAGCCTATAATAATTGAGACTGTGTAACACACAAAAAGTGGTGTATATAGGGTAGTATACGGAATAATATTCCTCGAATATCTCCAAAAAGGAACCACCATCAACAGCGACTAATACTGTGCACTTTTGGATCGATTGAAGGATGAAATCGCAAAGAAACGCCAACATTTGCAAAAGAAATGCACCGTCTCAGAAATCGATCAAAACTATGGCAAAATTGAATGAATTGGGCTTCGAATTGCTTACATACCCACCGTATTCTCCAGATTGAGCCCCCAGCGATAACGAATACTTTCAAACAAAAAAATCAAAATCATTAAAAATGTTATTTTTGATATACTCTGTATAGTAATCGTAAATTTGGCATTTGAAATTGTAGTTTGGACACAAGCAGACGTTTTTATAAAGAATGACTTTTTCTTCTAAATCTACAAATAAAAAAGTTTTTCTTCTTCCAAACTCTGGAATGGATAGAGTTTGGAAGAGCAAAAACTTTATTTGTAGATTTAGAAGAAAAAGTCATTCTTTATAAAAACGTCTGCTTGTGTCAAAACTACAATTTTGAGTACGAAATTTATCGACAAATAAAAAAGTTTTTCCTCTTCCAAACTCTATCCGTGGACACATTCTATATACTATAATATATATATATATATATATATATAATATACTCAGAAAAATAAATACAAAATATATATCTACATATCCGAAAAAATTATGTCAAAATTGTTTTTAAATTTTTATCCATTTGGCAAATTCATTAAGCTTGAGCGAAGATACAAAATATTATATAATATCAATGGGAAACTGTATTACGCATAAGACAAATAAATAAAAATTACTATAAGTATACTTACAATTATTATTATAGAGACAAACTGTTTGCTGGAACTGAAACGATCGTGTCTGAAAGGGTCGGAAACGTTACATGTATGATGATATGCACAGACCTTTAAGTAAGTACCTTACGATAAAGAGAAGATATGGGATGGGGTGCAAGTGGGCACTATGATCCTATATATTCTATTCAAAGCACTTATTCATGTTTTATTTATAGTAGGTATAGTAGAATAATTCTTGTAGGTTTCCCAGTGATCAAGCCGTTAGAAGAGAGTGGTGACTTCTCTTAGAATATTTGGAAAATAAACATGCATATCTCATACAGCCATTCCTGTTCGCCATGTTCAGTAAGTTAATATTTTTGTGCGAATAGAAATATTACAATTTATTGAAAATATTTTTTAACAGATTATCCTCGGATTAGCGTCTACAGTTGAGCTTGCAAAAAGTATGATCATTTACAGCCAGTTCTTCAGAAACTCTGTCTGCGTCCGAAGTTGAGGAAGAAAAGTATGTGCAAAACTATTCTAATCACATACATACTGGTCACCGCAACAATGAAGTAAAATATATGCTATTTTTTTTTCAGCCTGACCCAGCATAATGTGGAGATCAAGGACATTTCAAAAAGTGACACATTAACAGCAAGTTCCTCTGAAACCCTATCAATAATTGTATTTTTTTAATACGTAATCATTAAAGAATCTAATCAATTGCAATAATTTGAGAACCGTCGAAGTTTTATTTGAGAACCGTCCAAATAGTTTTTTTTGTTGGTTTGATAATAATTTTTCTCTTGTCTAAACTTTACACAGTTCCTGCGTACGTATGTATTTATTATTGAAAACTACAACCACGATTTCAAAAGAATTATACTACGCCACTGACTTTTGTTTACATGCACTCCTTCTGTCATTAAAAAGGTAAATATTGACCTTTATGTTATGAAGACAAACATTGAAATTAGATGACATTTCTATATTTGTTTATTTTTCTGAGATAATATATTAAATTTGTATCTGCTGCATTGACAGCACATTTGACCTCTGTTGAGATTATTATTACTCTACCCTGTACATTTGTTTATGCTAAAATAATATAATTACGTCAATTGGGATATAAAATAGGTTGTATGTATGTGTCGCCCTCATCACGGATATGTGACAATTTTTCTTTTTGATATTTGTGCCAACATTTCATATTCAAAATTATATTATCTCGCGAAAAATAAATGAAATTGATGTCAAAAATAATTTTATACCATTTTACAGAAATAAAAATGTGGAAGGTGTGAATAAAAATTAATATGAACAGGACAGGCTTAATAGCGGAACTCTTAAACCCACGAAAACTATTTTATTTATTTTGTTAAATTGTTGCCTATTTTTTAATCTACAAAGTTTCGATAATCATTATTATATTCTTCAGGTTATCTTCGGCAATTAAATTATTTCCTTTAAATTTATGTAGTATGATTGATATGCTACTGATCAGTAAAAGCAAAAGATTTTTGTATCACTCTTTACCTACAAGGTGCTGTTGAAAGCAAATTCTAATTTTTGATGTTACATTTTGTTGTCAGTACGAGAGTTGTCTTTTTAGATTTAAATATTAAGACATAAAGTAACCTTCGTCCAAGAACCGATTTGTTTTAAATTGTAACGCGAGGAACAAGACATAAATCTGGGCTTCCCCAGTTCTTGTGTTTTTAATTTAGTTTGAGATGTTAAACACCTCGTAATTTTAAAACAGTTGAATTTAGGTAATAATCCTGTCATGTCATGTTCGTCGAAACCCCCCAAGAGTCCTCATACAGCTAGCATGGCAGGCAAATTTTTAAAGCGACAAAACGTCGATTTGTGAACCCATCCTTCGTATAGTATTACCGATCTAAGGCTCAGCGATTTCTTTATCTTATTGAAAATCAACTAATAAACTGCTTCCAGAATTTGACAAAGCTGTACGTTTTTAATACACCTGAATGTTATACATGTTGTTTCAGGGCCGATGCTAGGTTAGACCTAAATGGAACACCCTGTATATTACTCTATGTCACAATGGAAATATCCAATTAATTACATTTTGACCCTATCACACAAACAAATATATTTGAAAGTAAAAGAAAAATACAATCGATTCGCATTTGGCAATTTGGAATTTATGCTTTATCGAACACCTCGTACATAAGCTGAGAAAGAGACACTATCAATATGAGCACTTATTTGTTTACACAGGGTTCGATAGTCAAACTTTTAACATGACATTATTTATAGGAAACTAAATCAGACAACAATAATTAATAACAATCAAAATGTTAAAATCAAATTATACAATTATTACTCATGATTTGGGTACTAATTATTTTTGTTCTTTTGAGGAGGATCTAATACCACAAAAATATTCAAAGTTTTCGATTGATTTAATTATTAAACTCTAAACTAAGGAATCATTTAAATTCAAATAATTAAAATCAGGACATTTTCAAATTTCATTAAACAAAAAATGTATCTTAATCCTAATTCGTTTTTAATTAAAAAAATAAATATTTATTATTTCATATAAAAAATAAACAAACCTGTAGGATTTTTGAGAATTTCACTACATTAATTGTCGTCGCGTGCTGATTTGAATCACTTATATTTTGACCGGGAAATCTTTCGTCGATTTCGTTATTCTGCGTTGGCTTTGCCCCAGCTTAAATTTCAAAACACACTGAGAATTTTGTACCACCCAAAACGTCAACATTGTGTGTGTATGTGGTAGCTTTTGGAGGGATCTCACTCTCTCTCAAATCTAGACGCCGGCGCGTATTTCCGACGCATAATCTAAGCGCCTATCTCATACAGGATGAATCAGCCATGGGTAGAGTCTATTCATTCTTTGATTGCCTTCGACTATTTTGTCGTTTATGTAGAAACGAAAAATAATAGTATTTGTGGTTCTCTGTATGCAGCAGTGCGCTAATAGAGTATTTGATATCGTGCTACCTCCCAATATGCATACATTTGTATAAGGATAATGGTTTTTGGAGAGGTTCTCCAAAAGATTGATGTTGATACAACGTAGGTATCAGAATGGTTTCACGAAAGTTCTTGCTGTTTTGATGATTTTCTAGTTTCAGGACTTTTGTAAACTTCGTTGGGTGTATATTATGATTATAAAGCAGGAATGTGCCGTAGACTTTACGTGGTTTGTCTACATATTGATTACATTCGCTTTTTTCCATGTAGAATTATGTAAACTATGTAGACAACAGAAAATTTCTCTGAAGAATATCCTCATATCACTTCAACTGATGTGACTGCTAAATGGAATTCACGGAATTAACAAAAGCAATTGACAAACCGAATTTCGACGTTATTGACAAATGACCGACATTCGCTAATTATTTTAATTTACAAATATGCATTGTCAATAATATAATCTTTATACTTCAAATCTTATTTATTTATATTTTAAAGTTTTTTATTTGTTTTTTATAAATGATTAATACGTTTCTACAATGGCAGAAAGTTCTATGTCTCTGAGGATTTTAAATAAAATTGTGAATATTATCCAAACAGACACTGAACTGTAAGTAGAAATTAAAAACATTTATATCACATTTTTTCTGATTCAAATATATGTTAACATAATTTGGTTTCTGTAACTTCTATTAAATTATATTACAGACAAGATTTTACCATAATCCCAACTGAAGACAATTCTACAAACAAATCTCCAGTTCACTATCAAGATCATCATTTGGGACTTGAGTCATGGTCCGTGAAATATGTTTACAACTACGTATGTTCTGAACTGTTTAAGATGCGACCAGCATTAGCCAAAAGAAAATTACCATACAGCCAAAAACATGAATTGGATAAGCTATTACTCGGTGCTTTGCTAATTAATCCTGATATAATGACATTTTGGAATATGCGTCGAGAATTAGTCGAATGTGATATCTTGAATGTTGATAACGAATTGAACTTTTGTAAACTCGTATTAACGAGGAAAGGAAAATCTCTGGAAGCATTTAGTTATCGACGCTGGTTAATAACCAGAATTTTAAACAAAATAATTAAACATAATATCGAGCCTCCTCCAAATTTATTACAAAATGAAATGAGAATATGTCAAGCTGCTTCAGAAAGCTCCCAGAATAACTATCATTCATGGAATTATCGAATATGGTTGGTAGAAAATGTAGGATATTTGTACGGATATGAGAATTTCATTGCAGACGAGTTAGGTTTTAGTGAAAAATGGGTGGAACAACATGTTTCTGAACATTCCGGGTTCCATTATCGAGAATATTTAATAAACTTAGTTAAACAACATTGTAGTAACGATCATCCATCTGAATATTATATGGAACTAGTTGCGAAAAAATTAAATATTATTAATGATGTAAATAGGGTAGAATACTTTATACAATATTTATTAGGGAAAAGTAGTATTAATCTTGAATTTCCCATGAACTATGTCAACTTTCTGTTGTTGCTTTTATATGATTTGTTTTATGTTGTTGAAAAGATTGAAATGTTTTATAAAAATCATGAATCTTTGTGGTATTATAGACGGTTCATAATTTTTAATTTGATTAATCAACTACATCAATATCATGGTTTACAAGTTAATTATAGTAACAAAGACCATGGTAGCAGTAGTTTATCAGGAGAGAAGATGCCAAAAATGTTGAAAACTCAGCCAAATAAAGTTGAAATGTCGTATTTGTATGGCGTGATAATTGATGTAGAAAGAAGTGTTGTTACCAACAGTTTAAGTGATGGTGTTAATAAGTATTTTGATTATGCAAGAAGGCACGGAGAATGGTTGAAAGCAATTTTAAAAATTGAATTATAAGACAAAATGTTTTGATTGTAGATATAACACCATTAAATATTTTAGAAAAATGTTTGTTTTTTTCTTAGTGTCCTGAATTGGTTTAAACAATATAATAGAATGACAACGTTGTACTTCTTTATTTAGAATAAAATTTTATATTTACAGTTAAATAATATCAATTTATAAAATATAAATTATTTTATAATATAAATGGTTAAATATTTTAATTTTATTAGAAAAAATACCACATTTACATTTATACTCTTAAACAATACACCAAATGTGTTCAATAATAATAAAAAAACGTTAAATAAATGCGGCATTTCTAACATACTTACTATTTTATTTAAATAAATACATAACATAATAACAACTAACGTAACTAAACAAACATCTACTAGTTTCTTAAAACAAACACACAACATAACAAATTAAAACAATATTTCACTAAAATAAAATAAAAAAGTCTGGAACCGTATGTTTCAATTCGAAAATATTAGTTTGAGGAAAACTATGGAAGGAAGCCGTGTCCTTGAACTTTTTCAAGGGATCTTGCACGATTAATTGTTCCAGTCCAGACTTCAGATGACGTTTCAATTTGACTTTATGGCCAGTGTCATTTCCAATAGAAAAACTTACAGACGTTCGCCATTTGCATATCTGAAGTTGACTTCATTCAGATACCTCGAAGGTAAATATAGTTAGAATGGCCTATAAGAGATCATTTTTTCCTAAAATTAATATATAACACAGTTCCCAGGCTTTTTTAACACCCGATATATTTTTATAGTAACAGTCTCAGAAAAATATGTTTGTTTATTTTTCTGAGGTAACAGTCAAAACCTGCTCACTGTAGGTTTCTTCTAAACGATAGATGTAAATTGAGTTAAATTAGGAAAAAAACACTTGCTAGTATTTATACAGCTGTTAAATACATTTTCTAGGCAAATTAGATTTTTAACTATAACATCTATTGTCACTACTTTTAATCCCATACGAATGCTTAACTTGTTTCCTAATTTATTCGAGAGATCTACTCTTTAGAGGGTTCCTGTAGTGAGCTCGCTAAAAATGACCAAATTTAATAGCTGAAAAGATATTGATTAATATATAAAGTTTATTTATTAAACTTTTCGAGATATTTTAAAATTACAAACAATAAAACTCTTAAACAACTTAATATATCTACAAATTTAGGTACTTTTATGGCATATATTATATAATTAAATTTCCCAACGTATTTTACTTGGCTTACTTACTTATAATGATCATTTTCAATAACAATATATTTCTATTTCAGTTATTAAAACATAATTAAAACTATTTCTAAACCACAGCCTTTCAATCAACAATACATTTATTTCCTTGTATCACTTTTGTACTTGCTCTAATTCACTGCTGGTAAAAAAAAGTATCATCATCAGCAGCCAAATAGCACATTACATTTGAAATATACAGGGTGTTCAAGTATAATATGTGAGATAGTAAACGAATAACATGAATGATGCTAAAAGGTGTCAAAAATTGTTAGCATGAACACGTAATTAGAGCAAGTAACAACAATGATAATTAAAATCTCATACTAATTTAAAAAAGAAGATATTACTCTGTTATGCATAACATCAAAACTTTCTTACTTTAAAATCTAAATCCAATTAATTATATCACAATCTGAACACATCCGGTTATACTATTTTATGTAGGATTAGGTAACTATTGATGTATTTGCTGATTTCTTAAATAATAAAATCAAAGCTCATCCCCATTTCGTGGGGTTACAACAAAAGGCACTAAGTCAATATTACCCGTAACTTCTGTTTTTCCAACTTACATTCTCGGTTTTACACTACCGGAAAACCTGAATTTTCATAACTATACAAGGCCTTCAATAATTTGTACAAATTTATGTACTCACTGAAGGTTTTTTTTTTCTTGTAACCCCACTATTTATAATAATCTATTAAAACTTCTATTTGCAACTTTCGACACAAATTCCGACCTGAAATACGGTAATAAATTAAATTTATTAATAAAATATTTTCTCATAATTAAATTGTTATTAAAATATTTACAAACTGCATTTTTACATCAGGTCAGAATCCACTCCACTCGACTTAATATCTAATTATTATGTAATAGACCTAAAAACTTAACACGAAAATGCCAAGTAAAATACTTTAACGAATTGCTTAAATTATTTTCAACGAATAAAATATGTTTAACATTAAGTAGCAGCTAAATTAATTAAAAACGTTTAACGTTGGTAATAAATCCTCGCCATCGCTGTTGCTAGTGACTTCATCGATATGGGTTTTTGGAAGAAGTTTACGTTCGGTTTTGTCATTGTCTACTACCATTAACAGGTTTGACATGTTTTTGTCAGCACTGGGCGGGGGAACTGTTTGGAATTTTATTCCTAACCATGTTGAAATTATTCTTTTTAATTTGAAAAAATAGTTATTCTTTTAAATTATCTTATTCTCCCCACTTGTATATTTAATTTAAGTGAACTGTGATAGCAAAATTTGAAGTTTAAGCAATTTAAATGATTATACTATGTCTGCAAAAAAGTCTGCAACAAACTCATTGCAAACGCAGTTAGTTTTTGCTTGTCTAAAATAAGGTATACCATGATAGTTGCGCGATTTGCCTTACCTGTCAAATTTGACATTTTTTATTATAAACGTCAAAAAATGCCCTTATTTAATACAATTTTGAATAATTAGCAAAAGTTGTTAAGTTTTGCAATTTTTATCAAAATTATCTATTATTATTATCAGTATAGAATTACTTTTTTATTTTTAGATTTTTGAAAATTTTGACTAGACCCTGTATATTAACTTCGACGTATCGCAGCAGACAGCAGCAATATTTGAATTATTGTCAGGCGGTGAATTGGTAAATACCGCAACTTTCTCTCTGGCTAACCTGGATAAGGACCCTTTTTTAGCAAATTCGACAAACCAGCTGGACTTGGACAAGAAATTATAATTTTGGTTATATTTCACATTGGCATTACTGACGAGTAAAAAATTAAGGTTATGTACTTGTTTATTATTTATAAGAAAAATAATAGCTACGATTTGACACTACGTTTAATGCCCTAATAACGTATATTACTATTCTAGTGCGGTAATGACAATGTTGTTTATCTTTGTTGCTATGGGCACAGAATATGATCACCGGTACATTGTGTTGTCAGCCAATATTAACAATACGTTGAATTTGATGCAGAATTTTTTGCGGACATAGTCGATATCTTTGTGCAAATTTTGTTTTTTTTTCTAAACATATTTTAATTAACTCCATCTTTTAATGCATCCCCAAATTGAGTGTAAAACTTCGTATTGTAACGACAGAATATATTTAATAATCGGCATAATTATTTTTATTAATTTTCTGTCCCACCAAGGCATTAATTAATCGTTATCTTTATAAATTAATATGTAATTATATTACATGCATTTCTAATTGTATAATTACCCTTAAAATATTTACAATTTTATACCTTTTGACTAGTACGACGATAAAACAATAAAGAACTAGTAAAAAATAAACGTTTTGAGATTCAGATCACAAAACATTTTACATTTCCTACAAATCTTCATAGAAAGTAGCACTTGTGTTACCATTTCTAATCTTTTCCAATATTTTGTTGACGTATTCCGTTGTGTTACCCGCTATTTTTGTTTCTGAAAAACAAGATCATTTTTGAAATGAAACATTAGTTAAAATTGGGAAGGAAAAATGCTGTGACAATCCCTTAAATTATTTTTTAGTAGGTCACATCAAATGAACCATTCAAAACTTGTTTCTGGGCTAGCAAGAGTCATCATCAGTTGAATTTCTTTCTACTAAGGTAAGAATCTAAACACAACATATTGTACTGTAATATAATACCCAAGATACCATTCGAGCTTTAAAATTATAAATAATTTTTCATTTATCTCTTAATAATTATTTTAGAGTGTTTTAGACTATGTTACCTTCAGCGGCGGTAGTTCCTTAGCTCTGCTATTTTGGGTTTTCTCGTTTCACATCTACAGATCTTTACCAAACTTCACATGATTTATTTGTACTTAAGATTTAATAAATACATCACACATACTTACTTAATAGAGGTTTCGAAATCTTGTCAACATTCTTCAGTAACTCCTCTTGTTTCTCACTATCAGTCTCCTTTACAACAATCATCATGAATTGCTTTATTTGTGCTATGCTTGTCAAATATCGCCCTATTAAAGTTAAAATTAATTCTATCTATGACTTCATATTCAACAGCACTTACTATGTTCAACTTCTAGTCCGCTCAGTTTGATTTTATTGGCTTCATGTTGAGCTTTTTTCTTTAATCTACAAGCCCGTGACGCCAGTTTATTCTTTTCTTTACGAGACGAAGAACGAATGTTGAATGGCAACTCACTGACTGGTGTCATATCATTGATAATCCTACCGAGTTTATCCAATTCTTTGCCGATATTGTGAAGTTTTCTTGGATTTGGAGTTAGGTCATTACCATCCCCTTTTCGAGCTTTACCTATATAAATTGAATATGTTTTGATTTAGACGAACCTTCAACTAAATTTAAACATACCACTATGTTTGATCCCACGTACAGCACAATCAGGACTAAATACTGGATCGGTGACTTCATGCAATCTATGTGGATCTTCCAACTTAGATTTCGTGACTAGTCGTTGACCTTTAGGACCTTTCGCTTGTACATTATACTGCCAAAAGTACTTCTCCCTTTTGCTGGCACGTTTCATTCCCGGGTGATCTTCATCATCATCAGAATCTTTAATTTTAAATCAGCTCACAACACAGTACACGACAAATCAACAAAATTCTTACCATTATCTGTGGAATAATCATCATCATAATGTACATCACTATCTTCATCAGAATCCAACTCGTCATGTGAGAAATCCTGAATATCTGGACTTACTATGCCACCTGTTGATAGAGATGACGTGGAACCAGCTTCAGCTAATGAACTGGTCGATAACAAATGTTTTCTAGGTTCCCTGCGTTGCCATATCTGATCCATGCCCAGATGAGTGGGTGCTGAAGATGACAAGCGTGAAACGTGCATGCTACGCTGCATTTTAATCGTCGGCGATGTCATTGAAGAATTTCTCGTACCCGGTACTGACTGCCCTAATGGTTTAAATTCATAATAAAGGCCAAAACTAAATTATCTGCATGGCATAAACCAGAATAATTACCTAACATCGTGCTATCTGGCGATGGGTAACTGTCTCGCTTCATTAACAATTCGTGAAGTGTGCTGGGCTTTTGTTTGGAATTGGATATATGTAATGGAGAGGAACTTGAATGAACTACTGATGAATTTGAACTGTGTGGACTGCCTGGACTCAGTGTTGAAACAGAGTTCCTGTAAAATTCTGATTATTTCAAGGCAAGCCTTATTTAGTTTAAAACGTCTGAAAATCTTAATAACAATAAGCTTCTATATATATTGTAATAATGGGGGCGAATACTTGGCCAAGTACCCCATTTTGTTAAAAGGAGCTGAGGTGGAAGATAGGATTATGGTACCTTCTGTTTACCATCTTATATTAAGGTGGGTTTCCCCGCTATTTAAGTACCTGCTTTGTTTCTAAATTTAAAAATTATGTATAGATTAGGAATTTATTTTTAAACAATTATTGATGTACATTTTTTGGCTGAATATACTTCATTAAATGCACTATATGCAGCTTTTTACAACCCCTAATCATTTTAGAATGGAAGGGGGACGTAGGGAAGATGGAAATAAGAATAAATACCATAAAGAACGGCATAAATACAATAAAAATAAAGACAACCTGTGGAATAGAACCCAGTTCTTGATCCACAAGAAAAAGGCGGTTTCATGAGGGCATCTTCTTCTGTTAGCTACGTCCTCAAAAAAAAAGAATCCCTAGGGATTACATGTGCCATTTTAGTCCCTGAAATTAGGGATTAAAACTACCAATGTAATTCCTCGAACTATTCAAAAAATGTCTCTATAAATATTTGTTAAAACAGTTTTCGCACTTACCCTGTTGTGTACATGTCATAACTGCTTGCCAACGGGGTTGTGCCATCCAACTCCTTATAGAATTTCAGTCCTTGTTGAGGGCATGAGGAGGAAGTAAAGAAATTCTGATTGTTGTTTATACATGATGAATTGTTGTTGGCATTAAATTGTACATTATAAGGTGTGATGCGATCAAGTGTTATGTATGTACCTAAAAGAGCTATTCACATGGAAAATGATCTTTCTAGTGAAACAATAAAAGTAACTTCTTAAGTACTCTTAATATTTTAATCCACTACGCATTCGTGGATTTGAGGGTATACCTACTACAGTTAGAATAATAATAATTTTGTTTTAATCTGGATGCGAGTTTTGCTCACACTACTATCATCTTCAGGAGAGGATGTTTCTCTTTTGAAGACGCCAGCTTAATTTGGTAAAATAAACTCCAAGAAACATTGTTTGATTAAATAATACTTATTGAACTAGTATCTTTAATTTTAAAATAAAATTTAGTAAATGTTATCTCAAGGTAAGAAATGCTTTTTTGGTTTTATATATTGCAAGCCCTGAATATCCCCGGCAAGACGTACATTTCCGGTCGTCTTTATAGCGGCAAAATCAGTCATCTTCTTGGGGTAATTGTATTGAATTACTATACCCTCAAACCACGAACTACAGTAAAATCTATCAGAAATAGATATGTACCTTCTTCTGGCAATAGCAGATCGTCGAAGTTCAAATCGCCAACACCAAGAAGGTTTTCATCGTTGGCATTCAACTCGGCAAGAGTAGGACCCTGTATCAAATCAGCCTTGTCCACTTGAAAGATATCATCGTCATCCATTTGAATAGAATCTTCTGATTTTAGCAGTTCATCAGGATTGATCAGTCTACCGTTCATCCAAATACTACTGCCACTAAACAGTTCCGTACCAATCATCTAAAAGATTAATGGGAACATGGTTAAGAAAGCCAATAAAATGTTGAAAATTTGTATTACTCACCGAGTCACTGCGATGACTGTCAAAGATCGGAGATTGAGATGTCTCAAGATCGAATCCAAATCCACGATAATCACTAATGTCTCGCCTAACTGGAATTGGAACACTCGCCGATGGCACCATATTGTTCTCATTATTCGTTGGCTCCTGCTTAATCATTATGTCAGGGTCCAAATAGAAATCACGCTGGATGTTACTGCTCATAATAATCACGTAACTGGAACAATATAAAAATTTAATCATTCACGTTTGTTGTAATGTCAATGAAAGGTTGCGTAAGCTATAGTTTACTAGTAAGCTTTAGGTAATGTCCTGATTTTAATTCGTAGATTAGGATAGCCTCTGCTCGTAATCAATCTTCAATACGTCAATTTTAGCTGGTCCAGCCTGTATAACACTATGTGGTTTATACTATTATAGCATTAAATAATTATTATCTACTTCCTGAATACATTTTCAATTATTAGATACCTGTACATATTTTTTGGGTTAGATTTGTTTCATTTGATTTCAGTAATCATATATTCTAATTTATTATTTATCTCTAGAAAGTAAGTAGTAATATCATTGCGTGGCAAGGTCATAAGGTCTAGGAGCAATATATTAACGATATTTTACTTAAATTATTAATTCTTCAGTGGATATACAAGGGTGGTATGATAAATGATGAGCATAGCAATGAAAGCAGTTTTGCATTTTTTTTGACATATTTGCCAATACATTTTTCCCTGACGCCAATAAGAGTATCAAGGCAGACTTTAAATAATATTTGAACATAATGTACTTAAGTAAATAAGTACCTAGGTACCTACTGAACACTTAAGCTGAATTTGATACCTATACAAAGTATGGTGAGTTCCAACCTGTATATCAGGTAATCCCTACTCGTAAATTTGTAACAACAAATAATTACACTAATCGATAAAGAAATACCCAAGTATTATAAAACATATAACATTGAAAACATCGATTAGTTGTGACGTCAGCCACCTCAACGTAAACAGAACACACGAGTTTAACAACAACATCCATCAAAATGTAAACAAACAAAAGAAAATCCTGTACTATTAGCGAACTAAGCTGTCCAGCATATATAATATAATTATTCTAAAAAACTGGTATTTTAATATACATACTAACAGTTGACGGTTAGAATAATAATAATAATAATCATCGAAAAGGTTATGTTATGTACCATGTTAATAACATTTTTGTAAAAATGGCCACGTGAATTCTCGACTGTCTCTTACCTAAAGCCTTGAATGATTTTTTTCTAGCATTAATTCAAAAATAACACCACTCGACACATGCCGTCCTGTTTTTATAGGTATCAGTTGTAAACAAATAAATACAATGTAAGTATAAAAATTGCACCACAATAATGGAATTTAAACTAGGTATATTGAATAACAATGATTCAACACTTTTTCAAATCATCTACTTAATGCACTCGATACTTCATGAACTGTCGTCACACTAATGAAGAATAATTAAGTTGTTAATTGTATTACTCAAAAATAACGCTTGTGTTGTTTACAAACATCACTAAAAAATTCACCTACATAACTTGATTAAAGCACTGTCTCTAGAATTTAAACAGAAGAAAATGAAATGAAAGGTCACATGTGTGGCTTTGCGACCAATCACAGACGAGGAAATAGATTAATGCCTACCAATAATTTTTGAATATACTATGTGACCCAAAATAATAAGGAATACTTGTTTGGGTCCTATGAAAAAGCGCTATAATAAACGTATCCTGCTTTTCGATTAAATTCAACTGCTTATAACTGGTCCTAGGTATGTTACACAATATCGAAGTAAGCTAAAAATAGGTAAAATACAGATATCCTAAATTCAATCAATAAAGACCATTATTATTAAATTGTACATGGCTATCAGACTGTTATCCTGCAGTTTTCCTGGAGAAATTCTGCAATGCGACAGCCTGATAGCCCGAGAGGATACAGTTAGTCAATACAGTCATAAAAACTAAAATTTTAGAAAAAAAAAACTCTTTAAATCTTATTAATTAGATATTCAAGATACCTTTAATTCTTTAAACATCAATGTACCAGACCTAGTAACTGTTAAGGTCCATGTTATAGTCGTCAAAAATATTTAATATCAATATTATACCTACATAATAATACACGATGATGAGTTTTTTTACCACTGAGTATCACTGTAATAAAATATGTCTACCTTGCTATTTAAATAGTAATAAATAGTAGACGACCGTAGTTTTGTTTTAGTTTATTTACATCATAATATAATTTCAAATAACAACACCACATTTCCCGAATCATTTAAGAACTTTGGCATAATATTATTTCTAAAGGTTATTTTTCAAAAACATATTATTTTAAAATTTTTAGATTACACAAATGTAACCTAATTATTTATTTAATACCTATTATGAGTTTCGCACTTTTTTTTAATAACACAAACATCCTACTTGAATAAAATTCTTATCCGATAAGTCTATAACACTTAGAAATTTTTGACGGAAAATGATGATGGCGCGACGTCTTTTTTTTTTAACTAGGAATTGTTTATTTTCATATCTCCTTAACTGGAATAAAAATATGTATTGTTAGGTACAATAATTATTATTAGTTTGTGATTATGTATCATGTAATTTTAATGTTATGGTGGTGTGACCTTGACAAGACGTAAACAAGGCACCCACGTGACTTTATGTGTGACGTCTGTCTGGGCTTGTATTTCATGAAAAATCTCAAAGAAAACAAAATTCGTAAGTAAGTGCCATCTAGTTTCGAAATAATGAAGTGATCAACACGGTCGATCAATATCAAGGCGCATTAATAATGCGACTTGGATCAATACGACCTGAAAGCTGTGCTACGTGCTACCGCTTTCGTATTACATATTGGCGCTGCCTTAGATTAGGATTCAGCTTAGCTGAACTGATGTGACATGATCACTTCCCACTCATATTGAAGTTCGCGTACAGTTGAAATGATATGAGGATATTTATGCACATTCAAATGTCTCAGCTTATCTTATATCTTATCTATGTTATTGCAATGCCTCATTTGAGGCTACAATTAAATTCTATTCTAAGCTCAACCACTAATGAAAAGAAAGAAGCAGGACTTTATAAGAACAATGACAGAACCTCAGAAAAATATGTTGTTTATTTTTCTGAGGACAGAACTAGCGATCGAGAACTATCGATAACTGTTCTGACTTCTTCCCTTTTGATGTGTGATGTGAGATGTGAATCATTTTTGAAAAGCATGCATAGCATAAGAGCATAAATAAGTTTCTACTTCAGACTAGGGATGTCAATTTTTTTGAAACACCGGTTTTTTAATAACCGGATATTTTACTATCGGTTTTAACTGCCCAGTTATAACTGATATAAAAAACCGATTATTTCGATTAACTGGTGGTTCGGTTATTTTTTCCAATATTTATATTAATTACCAAAATAGATACACAATTTATATTAAAATGTAGGTTAGGATAGATATAGGTACGTGCCAAACAACAAGTCGCCATATAAAAGAAGTGCGTAGTGTACTGCGCAACTAGTATAGAGACGAGCAGTTTGTACTATCGAATAAAGACTGTCGAATTGGCATATTATTAATAAATCAATATATTTGATCTGAAAATAATTGCGTGTTTTTTTACCGGGTATTTGTATTGGGTGTAAATCGGTTATTCGGTTATAACTGGAGGCAAAAATAACCGGTTTAAATCAGTTAACCGAAGAGAAAACACCGGTTTTTCGGTTTTAACCACCGGTTATTGACATCCCTACTTCAGACAACTTTAGCAGTCACATTCAAATTTTAAAATCATACAACATACCTACCAGTCTATTAATAATAAAACACTGCCTAGTTGAATTTATAAGTATTTATTTTTTTTCAAATTAATATTTGCAGATTATGGCCCTTTCCCATACATGAGCTTTCAAAAAGATTTAGATTCCAAAGGATTCATATTTGAAGAAATTAAAGATGGAGACAAATACGAAAAATCACGTTAAAGTACCGAAAGGCAAAAATAGCTAGTTTTGTAACAAGTACCTAAAATAATATTTTTTTACGACAATAGTGTTGTGTCCAGACTAGCCGACTAGCAAAATGAGTCCTAAAAACATAATTTTAATTTAGGTAAGTGTCACAAACAATATTTGTTGTATAGTAATAGGTAATAGCTGTTTATACACAGCAAAGCTTTTTTGTAGTTACTTAAGACACAGTTAATATATGCAACTTTTTCGAAAGCGCTTTGGAATTGCTAATCAACAAATCACCAATTTGAATTCCTTTTCTTAAAATATCCTGCGGCACTTCAATGTAAACGCAGGAATGCGTCGTATGGGGTCTAGTTTTTTTCTTAACACTTGTTTTTGGGATAAATTCATTGTTTGCAGTTCGCGGGCGCTGTAACTTTTTATTGGTAGTGTCGTTACTCCGTCGATTAGGACAGTTAACTAATTTCGGGCTGTAACATGATTTCGTTCTATAATTTAGTTGCTCGTTGTTATTGATATTGCGTTTTGAAATCTCTCTCAACCACTGACAGAAAACTTTTTCATTTTGTTCGATACGTCTGGTTTGATATTCGTCTATTAACGCTTTTCGAGATATTTCTTTTTGTTTTAAACGCTCCAAATGTCTTCTACGTTGTTGTAGTTGTCTAGAACTTAATCCATATTCAGAACTAAATCCATTATAATTTGGTAAATTTCTATTTGATAACTTAGCTGGACTGTTATTCAGCGTATCACAACATTGGCGCTGATGTAAATGTAGTGGCGGTAAATTCACAGGTTTTTCATGAATTTCCAATTTCTTTATAGACATGGAGAGATTATGATCTATGTTTTCAATACAATGGTTTTTGCAATGAATTTCTTTCAATTCCCTTGAATTTGTTTTTCGACGATAGATCTTACGTTTCGTAGTTAAACGATCTGATTCAAGTTCAGTTACATTTTTGGTCATTGGACTGTTATTAATTGTTAATAAATCTGGTATATCATTGTTATGATCAGTTGTTTCGTCTACAATTTCTTCTTCAATATCTGAGTCAAGCACAAGATCTTCTAATGATTCTTCAAATAGATCTTGGATTTCAATAACTTGTTTAGGAATGTTAAGACTCATTTCTGAAAACAAAATTTAATATAATGTAAAAAAAAGCATTGCTCGGTCATTTTTACATTCTGTAGTGAACAATAAATCACCTTTAAATTATTAATTTTAATATGTTATCTTATGCAACCTTCAATACATTATAGTATTGATGGTTGTATACCCTGGTTCACATAGCATAGTGTGGGTTCTCTAATGTCATTGTCAGGTAAAAATGAGAAGGGGGGATAATCGCGTTTTTATAGTATTAACGTAAATTATGATATTGTTTTGCTGGTTTTCTTAGGATGTGGTTCATAAAAAGAAATTTTGAGCAATACTGTCCATGTAAGTTCCAGTATAGCTGTTATTTTATTTTTACCTGGTATATTTCGATTAGATATTTGTTTGGCATCCTCCACAATGGCTTCCAAACGATCACTTTCTATACTGTTCACATCGTCATCTGTCAATTCTTCAGGTTCAAATGATACTAGTTCATCTTTAAATTTGACTCTAGCCGTTTTTCCATTTGATGTGTCCGTTTTGAATAAATCATAATTGGCTTGTTGCACTTTTTCAGTGATATTGTATGGGGCGGAAGATGGTTGCAGAACTACGATCAAAAAATTTTATATGACTCAATTAATTCATCCTCTTATAATATACATATATATTTATAAAACAGACATTCTAAAGCTAAAGGTAATCATGACTGTTAAAATTAAAGTGAACTTCAAAAATGCGGCATTCCGGATTAGTTCGGAATTTCTTTGCACCGCAAACCACAATTAAGTTTTTGACATAACCCAGTCGCAAATGTTTTCTGTTATAACCTAAAAATATCTGAACCTGTTCAACAAGATAAACATTATTCTATGCTATTCATGCCGAGCAAAGCAGCGAATTAGAATTGAATTCTTGTTGTAAATATCATTATCCTAATTTTTCTTTCTAACCAATCTGGTATAGGTACATATAACTTCGAGTAGAATGTAGAACAATCCTGTTAATATCAGAGTTAAAAACCCGCTTGTGTTTAGTATAGTTTGGTTTTTATTTATATAAATCATTAACAGTGCATAAAAAACTAACAACAAAGAGCGAAATAATGTATAGGTACATATAACATCGAGTAGAACAGTCCTATTAATATCAGACATGTATATACTTGTATTCGAAATTGTTACTTTTTCAGTTTTGGAAGAGTTCTTAAAATAAGAAATCAAAGAAGCATGTTTAAGGAAATAGCGAGGGAACTAAAAGGAACAAGTAAACAAAATATCACAGCTGCAAATTGTGAAAACCGTTGGAAGCATTTAGAAAGAACATATGAGAAATATATTGATAACAATAAAAAGACTGACAGAGGAAGAGAAGATTTCGAATATTTAGAGTAGATGGAAGAAATGTTGGTATTTTGAGTCGAGACTGGTCTTTTTAGACAGTTAGGTAGTAACATTTAAATCAATATTAAAACACAGGTGACTAGATTTCTACTTTACCATAAATTTCACTTACAATAACATCCAATGTCATCTTCGTCGCTATTTTTACTTCGATTACTGTCAGTATCAGTTTCTGACATTTCTTATACGATCAAATCATTGAAGGACCGACGATTAGTTAAGGAATTTTATCATTTCTGTTTATTACGAATATAATCAGGACAACAACTGTTTATGGGGTTTCTATAGAAACTATAATAGCGTACGCTGCAGTATTCAGGACCGAAATGTAAGAATTTGTACAAATAAAACAAGAACTCAATCAGGAAAATTTGTATTTATTATTCGTCTTTTATGGGAATTATACAATGATGGTAAATTATTTTTTTTATTTATAAGAATTCTATAGTTTATTTTAATTATTAATTTATAATAATTTAATTTCAATTTTCGAACATTTTTAATGAACAAAATTGATTTACAAGAGTGGTTTGAAACGTTTTTATGTTTCTCACAATTTGTTATTAGTGATAGAATAATAATATTAACTTTCCAAACCATCCTTATATATTAGCAATAAAAACTAATGTAATTTATATATTATTTTGTAAATTAATATCACAGAGAATATATTTTATTTAATAATTACTTTAGCAATAATTGGGTACATTTTAAAAACATAAATAAAATTAACCCTAGTAACTAAATTTAATTAACGTTTAAACCGGATGTAGTATTACATTTCTCCATGTAATACATGTCGCCTAATAGTTGCGTTATCGGTATTTCCCCTATAGTTTCTTTGAAGAACAGTAGTTCAACTGTCACTGATCGTATGGCTCTCAAACTAGGCACCAACAATAACAGTCTTCCGAATCTAGTGGGTTGACGAGGGTAACGCATTCGTACATAGTCGCCTAGGATGCATTGTGCTTGATCTTGGAGCATTTCGACAGGTTGTACGTCACAAAGGCTGGCTGTTTCTGTAAAAGTTATAAGAAATATACATTTTCCGTCGGGATGAAGACAAAATGTTTACCATTGGTGCAATAGGACTTCGATCCTTTGATATATATATTTTTTAACTAGAGTTTTACAGGTTTTGCTCCTAATAAAACATTAGTTTAGATGAATGATATCATGAAACGAGAGGCTAGTCCCACTTTTAGCACAACTAATATATTAGCTGTGCTTTTTAGACTGACATAACTAAAGGTCTACAAAGATAGAGGTAGAAATAAGGGTAGGAGACTTATTGTACCAATGGTTCAAAATAGGGTTATTAGAAATAATTATCGTGGACAATAGTAGAGAGTATTATAGACTGTCAAAAAAATCCTTACTATAGAAAATAATTAATTTGTACAAGAAAAATCAGTTACCTGGTGTGAATAAAATGATAGCCTTCATACACCCACATTCGCTAACATCGGGCGATATTTGTCGAAATCTACACATAATTTCCTGAAATCGAAAAATTTCGTTTAATAATCTGATTAAAGAACAATTAATTTTCAACTACAAGTTGTTGCGTTTGCTCAATTTGCACTAAAAATTCATTCGCAGCAACATTGTTCGAGCAGTTAAACCTAGTTGAAATTTGGATGCACCGTAACACTACCAAAACCAAAGAACATCACAGTTTTGGTCATCGAAAAACGGAAGGAACAGAGTATTCTCTAAAACCGGGGATTATTTGAAAGCGTTGAACATTGTTGGGAATGGTTTATTGATGTAAATGAAGACTATGCTTGATTATATATCTCAAGACTCTCCATTCCTATAAATATATTCGATAAATAATATGTTGAACGATTTTAACTACAAGGAACAGAGAATTTGGATTGAAAAGAAAAATAAATGGAAATACAGGTTGTGTAAGATTTTAGTAAAGAACAAAAATCTTTGGTTTTACTAAATAAAATATCAAGCAATTTGGAGTCTGCAATGTGGAGTCTGTCTTACAGAACTACTATGTTATGTAATACAACGGAACAAACAAAATGCAAAGTTACTTTTATCGATCAGTGATACTTAACCATTGTTCATTTACTCATGGTAAATAAAATTTAGCTTACCTGTATAGTTTTAATTTCAGTCGCGGTATGCAGATCATTCGGTAGTCTTTCTACAGCCTGTGGACATCCCAACAGAGCTGATAAATCCCATGGAACTGACCATTGTGCTAAATGTAGCAGAAACAGTTCCTTCCATGATTCTTGCAGCAGTAGAAGTTGATCGTGTTTGCTGAGTGTTTGAAATGGAGCTAAACATCGGACCCAACGAACTGCCATAAAGAGGAGGCGTGCTGTAGTTTCCTAGATGGCAGTAAAGATAACCATTACTAACGCTCTTCAAATTGAGCTTAGAATATTATACTAGGACTACTATGGAATTTGATGATTACCTTTGGGCCAAAACCGATAACGAGGTGATTTATAAATAAAACTTTGGCAGGCGAAACCTGCAGTTGTTTTCTTGGATGTAAGACTCCAAAGTCTTCAATTCGCAAAGCTTAGAGTATAACATAATTAAATATTGTGAGATACTTTTAAAAGTAGAGATTAATCGTAAACCATAGTGCTTAAAATCACCTCTCTGCTTGTTACTGTTGTATCTTATTGCTCTGTTTCCCATTTCTCAACATTTAATTATTAATGACAACTTTGTGCGTGTACCCGGTATATCAAAGTATATGGAATTGTGACTTTCTTTTGTCACTTTTACATAACACACAAAACGAAAAGTAGGCGTAGCCCGTAATAGCATATAGTTGAGGGGTTGATTTTGGCAACAGCCAACTGCGAATTTCCTGGCTAAAAAGTCACCGCGAATGAAAGTCAATATTTGAAAAGCTACCCTCTCATAGAGCGCAGACATATGTACATATATTTTTTGTGTTGGACCTTTTTTCTTAGAGCGTTTCAATTTTTGAAATTTATTTTATTGCTTTGAAAAGTATAAACTCTATTTTGTGATTAGGAAAATGTGAATAAAATACAATTAAATTGTTGTTTCTCATTTACCTGTAACATTTCCCAAGTTGGTGTCAATGGTAGCGGTGTCAAAGACGTTGGGCTTAGCTGAGGCCCCATAGGTAAACCAGTACTGGATATACTTAGAGTAGGGCTGCTTTGGGGCTGCGGAATTTCCAGTTGTGATAACTTGGTACCCCAAACCAATTCCTATATTCCCAAAATTGTTTAATTCTCAATAAAATTAGAGCTGATGATGATGTAAGATAAACAAAAATACTCAGCAATTGAAGTCAGAATTTTTCAAGAGTGTTCATTTGTACAGGGTGTCCCATTTTGGCTGTCTTTATGGTAAACAACATGGTCATAGCCCCCTTAGTTTCCGAGTTAGATGTCGTTATTTTAAATATTGCATTTTGGGTTATCTCGGTTACCCTTTAACTTAGCGGGAAGATAAAAACTGACCTTGATAGAGATTTTTGCATAGAATCCAGTAGCTCAGGTTCGCGAAATCCGCAAGGTTCTATCTTTCAAACTAAGCGAGATATCCCGTAAAAACGGCCAAAATGGACACCTTGTACATACACAAGTGGTGTTCAATTATGATTAATTCCAATTTTACTCACCTGACATTTTTCGGCAGACATTAAAACATGCAGCAGTCCCGGTGGTGGTGGTAGCACATGATGATGAAATATTGGATGTGGCATTGTTTCAATGGTAGAATTACCACCCATTGAATTTGGCGGCGGTGGTAAAGTTAAAACTTTTAAGGGATGATGATGCGGAGGAGCAAATAGAGATGCTGGTCCAAAATGAAATGTATTTGAACTGAAAGTTTTAAAATATAATGATAATAAGGGTCTTTATTTTTAATTAGGCGAGTTTCAGTTCAGCTATAGCTTAATAGCTTGTTATTTTGGTTACGAGTGTCCTTTTATATTTTTGCAACAGGAAATGCTCGATTTCCAAAAAGGTCCAACGTCCAACCACACAGGAACTTTTGATATTAAAGCACTATCAGAAAAGACAGCGCATCATTGGGATGTTGAAAACCGAAAGAGATACAAGGTAGGTTAACTTGAGGAAAGTTGCGCATTTATGAGCCCAATAATATGCCGTTTCGAAAGTTGTAAGATTCCGATCAATTCTGGAGATATTCAGAAAAAAAACGAAAATTTAATCAATCGTACATATTATTTTTTTTGTGCCTCCATTTACGAACGAATTTTCAAATCATTTGCACATTCACTTTTTCTGCTCTATCTAATGATGTTTAAACTTTTGTTATCCGACGTTTCGTCTTTGAGCAGCCTTCATCAACTTTGTTTTTTTAAATACGGACCTGTTTTCCAGGGAATTTTCAGATACGACCCTGCATTTAAAACAATTTTGTAAAATACATAGAATGTAGCTATGAATTTGTACTTATAATAGAGTAGTTCTGATTTGTAAGAGCGTATAAACAAAAAAGCTGAATATTTTGAAAATCAATAAAATAGTTTGTTCCTAAAAATTTTGTTTTCTTTCCAGATTTTGTAAAAACATAAAAATAACCTTTGTAATCGATGGCCTATTAATTAGAACTATCTACAGTACTGCTATTTGATGCCCCGATCTAGCTTTCGAACATATTTTATACAGAGAGAGTGAAAAAAGCAAGTTAAACTCAGACACAAAAAAAAAATAGGCAAAAGGCGATTTTTTTAAATAGAACACCCTATAGGTTCGACTTTCTATGGATTAAACACTTAATCCAATAATAAATAGGGTGCGTCATTTCGAATTCCAAAGTTCGGTTCAGTATCACACGATCTGGCAACAGCGCACTGGTAAAAATATGATCCCGGCATCAAATAACAGTAGCTACGTAAAAAAATGATTTGTTTCTCTTATACCTTGAGGTTACTGAGGGCATTTTCCCTGTATCTGGCATGGGTAGTGGTATGTGATGGCCAAGTCCTGAAGTTTGTTGTGGAGTTGCTTGACTACTGTTACTTGGAGCTTGTAACTTGGGCTTTCTAGGACCCCTTTCGTGTTGAACAGCTGCAAAAATAATTAAATAATATGTTGGTTAGTAGCTTGTTAATTATTTTGTATTAAACTAATTTAGAAAACCATATAGGGGAAAGGGGGGCACATTCAACCATTTTCTAAGTTTTGTTGAATAAAAAACTCCCAGTAAGGATTTTTATGTTATACTTATTAGTATAATGTAAAAGGATGTGTTTGGCGACATCTAGTTTTATTGTTGGTAGTACGCCGAGTGAACAACAGTTCCTATTTCGGCTGCCTGGGAGGTCTCTGACCCCATAAAGCAACTACCAACACATAGACGCGCCGATACTCCCTTAAGCGGGATCGCATATATTTGAAATGGGCTTGTTTAACAAAACAAGACTTAAAATCCGAGAGTTTGTCTGTCAACCACTATACTTTCACCAGACGGCCGTTTCGTCGATCCACGACTCATCAGTATAATCAGTATAATGTTAAGTGTGGTTTTAGCTACCTTTTTTGTAAAAAAAGTTTAATTTTAAAACATTTTATAAACTTAAAACCAAGGTTTAAATAAAACTTTATAAACGGTTTAAAGTGCCCGTAAATTTAGAAAAATCACACTTTATTTTTTTCACCAAGCAACTGACCACATACAACTTTCTAACTACACAGGAAGTAGTTATAGATTACTGTCAGTCGACACGAATTTTTTTGGCGTTTAATTTAAACTGGAAAAATATTTAGGAGTGGTGGTTGAATCTGCCCCTTGGTTGAATGTGCCTCCTTTTCCCCTAAATGCCAATTTACAGAAGAAGTAACTAAATTTGGATAGTGACAGCAAAGATTAATGTGTAGATTAATCTTTGGTGACAGGATCACAGGCGTTTCTTGATATTTAACCGTCATCAGTTGCTTGGAAGAGATGACATTTTGTGCTACTACGCACAGTGAAAACGTAGGTTTTGGGTAAGTTTTGAGGTCTCCTATCGCCTGATTATGAAAAGCATGTGTCCCAGGTTTTTTCACCTCTTTTTTTTGGAATATTTTTTTAACACGCTCGCTGCCGAAGGCATATCCTTTTCTTTAGGATATACAGCCATTTGATCTTTAAAATTTTGTCCCATTGGCCATTGTTGACATAATATAAAGTACGATTAAATATTAAATGAATTCTAGCATACATTTTGAAAGATATGATCTGTAAGGTTCAGAATAATGCCGAACAATATTATAATTTTAAAAAGGGCAAACTTTTCTCATATGGCCAGCTCGGTCTGTAACCGCGTCTATTCCTTAACAAGATATACCGACGGTACTGAGGACTTTCGGTCCTCTAGACTTAGTTGGCGCGTGGACAATTAGTCTCTCGGTCTATTTGACCGAGTATTTGAAGTCCAAACAATTTTTTCTTGGTCTTTAGACCGAGGTGGCAACGAACGTGTTATTGAGGTTTGACAAGGCCCCATTGACGTACCGAAAATATTTCTTTAATGAAGTTAATTTTCATCTGTTATTCGCGGACATCCTGTATATTTCGTTCAGTGGTAAAACGTAAAAAAAAAATAATACGACCGCATTAAATCGAATTTCATTCACCAACCCATTTTATTAACTTTATATTGTTCACATAATCATTGCCATCGTCTTGTTTTTTTCTAATTATCTAAAATTGTTTACTTTTAATATTACTCAAATAACATACAAGCAAGCAAGCAATGTGTTGGATGCAGGAAAAAAGAAACAAAGAATAAAGAACAACATTATTCCTAATAAACCACCGAGCGGCATGTTTTTCTATTTTCATAAAAACTACCCCTGGTATATACATAAAGTGCATTGCAGGAATGAGAAAATGTATACCTATAATATGATAGGTAGTTTAAATCGTCTCCTGCAACATTTAATGCTGCTTCTATTACCGCAAGCTATTACGTGTACTTCACAGGGTGACACAATATTATTTCTAAGAGAAATTCAATCGAACTAGAGTAGGACCAGGAAATTAGACAAAAAAAAGGTGCTTTTAAATATGTTTTAAAAAATCCACATAAAGTGCTTTAATTTTTTTTTATATCCACAATTCGATTCGACATAACCTTTTCGAAAATCTTTGAAATAACACTCAATAATGCTATAGGCCTATAATTTTCCACCTCCATAGAGTCACCTTTCTTGTGAATAGGAACAATCACCGCACTTTTGAGTTCTGTTGGGAAAATATCAACCGAAACAGACTGATTCAGAAGTTCACTCAGGATCGGCGCAATTTCATCAATTTTACTTTTTACTAGATAACTCATTCATGACCAGTTTGATGTCACTCTCGAATTCGATCGTACAAAGCTCGCCCGATGGAACACTGGATACGACGAACAGGAAAAATTACGTCGAAAAACCACTTTAAATATCATCAGAAGTCAGAAACAAGAACATCAAAACGCACACCCAGTTTCGTTGGCAGACCGTATGGGGCACGTTGTTTTTCATACACCAACAATGCAAGAGATTTGTATCTCTTTGCAAACTTGAACAATCATCCGAATTGGAAATAATCTTCGTATCATTAGCTGATAATTGCAAGAAATATCAGAACTAATATCGTTTATAAATTTAGAAAATAATAGGGGAGTTAAATTGCTACCCTGGGGTGCTCCACACGTCGCAGTAAATAAATCAGAACGGCAGCCGTTGTACACGAAATAGGTACTGCTTAAAAACGAGATTAGGTCCTCAGGGAAATCGATGAGGCGCATCTAATGTTGTCGAAGTCTTTAGTAAATTCTGTGTAAATTGCTTCAACCTGTCAACCCTCTGCGATAGCGGGAATAATGTCTTGTAAGAAAGTGGCAATGTACAGTAGGCCGATTTCGGAAGAAGTCATGCTGCTGAGGAGATTTTTCAAAGACCTTTATGATGATCCACCAACCAACTCTCAATCATCCCAGAAAAAGCACGCCTGCGATCAAATGTGAAGGGTAATTAAGTATGCTAAAAACGAGTACCAACCCATTTGGAAATTGGTAAATTAAGAACTTTATCAAACAGGCCTATTGGACGAGTGGTTTACGATTTACGTGTAAAGTTGTGGCACCCTGTTATGAATGTCATATGTCCGCACAATGGACCGTTTCCCACACTATCATTTCTGTCGGCCTATTTATTTCGAATATAAGCGCACACCGCGCCACACAGTGTTGCTGATCTTTTGCTCCCTTTTAAAATTTTGCCATCGAATGGGGGGAATCAATAGATTAAATTGTGAAAGGCAGGAAACGAACGAGAGAAAATAGGAGATAACATGAAGGGAAAATGAGACAGAGAATCATCATTATATTGAAATATTATTGAGATCTATCATCGGAATATTGAGCACGCGAAAAGTGATTAAGATTTTATAAAGATCCCTCTTTTAAGCTTCTTTCCTTTATTTTTTGGGCTTTATTGTATCTATGTTCCACATCGCTCTTTTAGAATATATAAGCCCCTATAATTTGCGTTTTGTTTTAAAGTTAAACATTGGAGGGATTTTCTTTCAGATCTGATTATTATCAGTGTTTGATTTGTTTTTGTATTTCAGTAAAAGTGATTTATGAAACCTTGTACAAAAGAAAATTCATTGGTGTAAATGGTAAAATATTGTCACAATTAAGAAAGAGATTAGTAATAATAATAATAATAATAATAATAATAATAGTAATAGGCTTTATTAAGATTATATACAGAAAAATATACATCTTAAATGGCGAAGTCTAGCTGGCTCTTTTCTTTTGAGTAAAAAAAAAGGCCGCTACTCAACATTAACCACTTAACCAATATAAAAACTAAACACATAACCTATATGAATTATATTAGTATAAAACAATAATGATATTATTCTTAACTACAAAAAATTTTAATTCTTACGAAAACTATTCAAACGAAAAACACCCTAATTAGAACTAATGAAACACCCTTATATCAAATTAAATTACGGGCAAAAGGCAAAAACAAAACTTATTAATATAAACAAAAAATAACCATACATATAGCTAGACAATTAAATTTAAAAACTACCTACTGAAAGAAACATCCCTAGTCAGTCAACTGTGAGAGTAAATTATCTTTCACTTTTTTTCGAAAACCGATTACTGAAAGTGGCACCGAGAAATATGCTATAAAATCATTATGGTATTTTACAGCATTGTACGTAAAACTTCTTTTAAATAATGCAGATTTATGCTGAGGCATAGTAAGAAGATTCCTATTTCTCAAGGGCACATTATGAATCTCATCTCTGAAAACAAGTTTACTCCTTAAATAAGCTGGCACAGATGACTGAATTAACCGAAACAACAAAGAAAGGAATAAGTATATAAATAATTTGTACACATTCAACCAATTGAGCTCCCCTATCTTTGCAGAGACATGATCATATTTCCTTAAACCACAGACAAAACGACAGCAGTTATTTTGTATTTTTTGAAGTCGATTTCTATCAAATACCGTTAGTGCCGGATAGTACAAAATTAAACCGTATGAAACTGAAGATAATATATATGACTCACATAATTTTTTACGGACTTTAAAATTCAGAATATTTCGGTTGGCATACAATACTTTTAATGCTAGGTACGACTTTTTATTTAAATTATTAATGTGTTGATTAAATCTCACTTTGCAGTCAAATACAATTCCCAAATTCTTAGCGGTCGATTCATAATGCAAAGGTTGACTTTCCAGTTCCAGAGATATATAGTTCTTTAAAAAGTGTAAAATATTTTCTGATGCATAGATCATGACTTCAGTTTTACCAGCATTTAATTTCAAACTATGTTTCTTACAGTATTCCGATATATTGCATAAATCAGAATTTATATTTGCTTCAACATCACTATAGTCAGATGGATCAAATGTATAAATAAGTTGTGTATCATCCGCATACGATTCACTCATGCCAAACCTCACGCAGCTCCCCAAATCAAACGTATACAATAAATATAAAAGAGGACCCAGAATAGAGCCTTGCGGCACTCCAGAATCCACCTTTGCCACATCAGACACTCTCCCATTCACTCTTACATACTGCTGCCGATCATACAAGTAATTTTTGAAAAACAGAATACCCTTATCACTCACACCAAGGTAATGAAGCTTGGCACACAACAACTCATGGTCCACGCAATCAAATGCCTTGGAAAAATCCAAAAGCACTAATATAGTCGCCATCTTATTATCTAAACCTCGAATTATCAAATCATTTACATGTAACAACAGTGATGCTGAGCCAAAACCTGGCCTAAATCCAGATTGATTTTCTGGTAGCAAACCATTAATATTTACAAATTGATACAGTTGTTGATGTATAGCTCTTTCTAATACCTTGCTCAAGACTGGAAGTAAGCTTATCGGTCTGAGATCACTTACAGAGTTAGGACAATTTACTTTAGGTACCGGGCATACCACTGCTGTATTCCAAATTCTTGGAAAGTAGCCAGTTTCAATGCAGATATTTATTATGTGGGTTACATGATTTAATAAAATAGGTAAGGTGAGCTTAATCATAACAACTGAAAGATCATCACTTCCAGCAGCATTAGATTTAATAGAAGTAATTATTTTATATATTTCCAATGGAGATAAAACCCGAAAATCTAATTTTTCCGGACCATAAGTATTATTTTTGAAATATTCAATTAATTCCGAATCAGCCCTACTACCAGAAAAAACAGACAAAAAGTAATCATTTATAATGTTTGGATTGCAAAAACAATCCGGCAAATCCATTTTTGGTTTTATCATTACATTTGCAATTTTTAATCTTTTCCAAATTGTCTTTGCATCCTCAGCACTCACATACTTCAAGAACGCTGCATTTTCTCTGCGTACAGACGCCAAAGCAAAGTTACGGAGATCTTTGTAAGCCCTCCAGTTCAGATCAGTTTTCGTTCTTTTATATCTTAGTATAAGAATATGGATTTAATAGGAACGGTGCCTTCACCTAGTCCCAATTGGAGAGTTAGAAAATAAGGGTAGAGCCTCCCTTATGTCTTTTAGTATTTGAAGATTCAGGTAAGCGTGCTCTACTGAGTTAAATCTTTATATAGAGTTTAAAGAAGGGTTTGAGTTTTATTAATTTACTCGCTTGGCTTGTTGAGTTACTCGAGAGTCGCCAACTTACATCACTCTCACGAAAGAGGATCTTATTGTTTCTCCCTCGTAAACGCGTGACGGTCTGTATTTGAGCGGCGTCTCTCAGTTAATAGTTATTTGATTAAATTGAAAGAAACTATACTAAAAATAAAAGGAAAGTCAGATGAATATTACTAACTACTATTTATTTAATTATTTAAAAAATTTACAAAAATCAATTTAATAAAAAAGGACAAGTTTAAAAATCAACAATAATTATAATAATCAAAAGTTCGTACTTACATTACAATCATTTTTGACGACACAGCTGATATTTCGTTCGCGTTAATAAAATATTTAATATTTAAAATGGTTAAAATTAAAACTCTAATCGCGTTAAATAAACTACAAATCTTAAGACACTTCCCAACGGGGGGATTAGCGCTTCTAGGACCCGAAGTTTAAAAGTTAAAATTTATAACCTTTGATTATCTCCACTCTTTCGAATATCGACCAATGCAATTGGCTATTCTTAGCGTCGGTCGGACCGTTTTTTGTTGACTTTGCAATTTGTCTATTAGGTACAATACCGATGCTCAAGTCATGAACTTGTATAAAATTTGATGAACTTTTTAATAATTATTAATCAGCATAAAATAGCTAGTTCGACCGGATGCAATATTTTTATTACAATATACCGGGTGTGGATGTACCGAGGTTTTAAAATTTGAATGGATTGGAAAAACCCCCAACCTAAAATGAGTCGGAGCCCGGATCTTATTCCGCAGTATACACAAATTGGTTTGAACGATCGCCAATTGAAGGTGCATGAGCTAGCTGACATTGTAAAGATATCAGATGGTTGTGTTTTTACCATTTTACACGAACATTTGGGTCTGCGAAAGCTCTGTGCAAAGTGAGTGCCGCGTGAGCTCACAGTCTACCAAAAACAACAACGAATTGATGCTTCAGAGGAGTGTTTGGCGCTGTTAAACCGCAATAAAATGGAATTCTATCGTCGATATGTGACAATGGATGAAACATGGCCTCACTATTACACACCAGAATCCCAAAGACAGTCAGCTGAGTGGACAGCAATCGACGAACCGAATCCAAAACGAGCAAGACGCAACAGTCGGCCGGTAAGATGATGGCGGCTGTATTTTGGGATGCGAACGGAATAACTGTGCACTTTTGGATCGATTGAAGGCTGGAATCGCAAAGAAACGGCCACATTTGCAAAAGGAAAAAGTGTTCTTTCACCAATGTCACAAATCAATGAAAACTATGGCAAAATTGAATGAATTGTGCTTCGAATTGCATACCCACCCAACGTATTCTCCAGATTTAGCCCCTAAGCGACTTTATCCTGTTTTCAGATCTCAAGAGAATGCTCCCTGTACCTAAAACAAAGGGTTTAATAAAGCTTTGTTCAGATTTATGCGTTTCCTAATCATATTTTCATAAGAAACACAAAAACAAATACGGATGATGAAAAAACCCCTCATTACCACCCATTAAAAGAAAAAAGTAGTCCTTATGTTCATCCCCTATAGAAAAACACTGTCTAAACAATTCTCAGGCGTTAGTTAATCCCATTTTGTGCTTTACTTTTTATCATCAGCAAGCGTTGATGTGATGGAGTAAACAAGAAAAAAATGTGTAACAAAAAAAAAAAGAAATGCGAAAAAGCGAAAGAAATTAAAAAAAAAAAGGAACAAACACAAAAGCGCAAAAATTAAAACTGTGCCATGAACTTGTTCGTTTGGAAAATGGGATAAAGAAAACAACAAAAGGGGTGTATTACCGGATGCTCAATGATTGAAATTTGGTAGGTTTATAAAACATTTTCGAGTTGTTCTAGACATTATTATGTTGCCGCAGGTTTTTATATTTTATTTATTTTATTGTAATTTGGATTGCATAATTTCATTTGGCACAACACAGCGTGCAACATTTTGAGCAACATTGATGCGATGTGAGCAAGCGCATCATTGGGGATTTCGAAGACGTCGATTAAAATCTATTGGCATGAAGAATCGTAAATGTAAATAATTAATTTCCCAACTGGATCTGTTGACCGTAGAACAAAAAACATACAATCCACTTAGCGGGGTCCAACCGACCCTTGCGTGAACCCGGACTAGGGACTAGGGGTCATATCATATTTTATGCTTTGCTTTGGTGATTTAATTTGACTTTAGTAATTTTAAAATTTATCTTTTAGTTGCGCAAGAACTAAAATTAAAAAGACAGCTCTCGTTATAAATAAGTTCTTTGGTTTTTACTAGAAGTTAAGAGGATAAGAATTTCCTGCTCCTAATACCTCAGTTGGTGTATGACTCCCTTAAAATTGAGTAGAGTATAATCATAGATTAATATCCTAACTACCCTTTTGTATGCTACACTCCTAGTGGATGAACGGTCTATTTGGCATACTATATACACAATATCCCGTGTTCACCGTGTGACAGAATGACATGACACTACAGGATGAACCGGATTACCCGAGGCTTAACATTGCCCCCATGTTCACATGTTGTGTTTCACGCGAGAGGCGATATATGTATTTTACGCTATACATTTTACATTATATATATATACGATGAAGTATACCCCTGTAAACCGACGATGTGTTAAAACGGGGGATGGGGAGCTGGCAAGTCCGTCTCTATGAGACTATGCACAGGAATTTAGAGGGAGGCGGCGGTTTATATTTTATGTATTTTTTTTTTATTTTAAAGAAGTAGTCCATTCTGAAGTGGAGTGAATGTATTGAAGTAGGAAATAAAACGTCAGACTCCACGAAATCAGTTTAATTCATCACACTTAATGTGTTATGTCGATTAAAGCACCATACATGTTTCGAAGCTCACTAGCTTCATCATCAGTGGTAACATTTAGTAGAGAAACTGTATTTTGTAATTATTACATTATATGATTGTATTAAGAGTAATGCATTGAAGTCACTTCGAGGAAAAATTCTTATTATTACTAATTAAGTTAAATTTAAATTTAAATTGCAATGCAATAGCTTAAATTTAACTTAATTAGTAATAATAAGAATTTTTCCTCGAAGTGACTTCAATGCATTACTCTTAATACAATCATATAATGTAATAATTACAAAATACAGTTTCTCTACTAAATGTTACCACTGATGATGAAGCTAGTGAGCTTCGAAACATGTATGGTGCTTTAATCGACATAACACATTAAGTGTGATGAATTAAACTGATTTCGTGGAGTCTGACGTTTTATTTCCTACTTCATTATATTTTATGTATTTAATATTTTTTCGCTTTTTGTGCATAATGTCTTATTTTACATAATTTCAAACTGTTTATTAAAGTATTTTTAGAAGGAGTTATTGTTAGCAAAAACAAATGGGCACCAGTTTTTTTTCCTTGATCTAGGTTTTCAAAAAACTAGAAGAAATAAAACTATTGGGTGTTATAATTTTTTACTAAATATAGTAACCAATCAAATTACTTAATTTTAAGTCATGTGTCAAATTTCATCCAATCACCTCTGGATTACATCGATAATATCCTACATGTGGTGTTTTCAGTTTGGTGTTTTTTTTTATTAAAAATTAATTACGTCAAACTGACAACTGGTTTAAAAATGTCGCGAAGATTTGGTATTGCATCTAACGATGCAATTAATGATATTATATCTAATAATATACCAAAAAATACAATCAAATCAAAAAAATATGTAGATATGGAAAATATTTCTCGAGTTTTGTGCGACCAGAGATTACGAACTGAATGCTGAAACGAGTTTGCATAATTTGGCTAATATATTGAAAGATTATGCGGTAAATATGAGAAAAGCTGACGGAACTGAATATAAAGAAGCAACTGTAAAAACAATTTGGAATACTACGAGTAGGCTACTCCAGGAAAACTACTTCAATGACTTCAAAGTTGTATTCGACCCGTTTACCAATGTGATATTCAAAAATGTGCGAGATGCAAGAAATGCAAAACGTAAAAGATTACAGCAGGATCCAAACAAACGAAAATGCAGTTCATCAAATTTGAGTTCAAGTGATTTGGCTAGAATCATTGGATTATGGGATGAATGTACACCAGAAGGTTTACAAAATTTTTTTTACCATATTGTAGCTGTTGAGTTAGCTTGGGGAGGTGGTGAACCAGCTGATTGCCTTATAGATTATTTCACGATTGAGAAAAATAATAATGGAACGCCAACCAACAGAATTGAATATAATCCAATATTCAGTAAAACATGCCAAGGAGGATTGAAAAGTTGTACAAATAGTAAGTGGCTTGTTCCAAATATTGCAAAGTGTAAAAAGGTATCCAATCATTCGAACAGATCAACTGCAGTTAGCCATTTGGCAAATAAAGGAATTCCTGAACAGCAATTATAAAAATAACAGGACATAGCAGCTCTAATTCAATTAAACCGTACTTGAATATTAACCAAGAACGCCATGGTGAAATAATCAACACCATGCGAGGAATTTCTTCAACAGTGGAAATTAACAATCCGTCAACTTCAGCAAACTCTTCTTCCAATTTAACATTTACCAATTGTAATTTTCACAACTGTAGTTTTAAATAAAAATGAATAGTATTTGTTTGATTAAAACGACGTCTTAGACGAATTCTTGAAATTAAATGTCAGGACCGACGAACAAACATCAGCGTTCTGGAGGAAGCTGAATCAACTGGGTCTAAATCCACATTGTGGGAGAAGACGGTTGGACAAATTTCTTCTAAGAACCTTTCCGACCATGAGAATGTTCCAATATAACAGATCCTCCTTCTTTATAAAGCTCAGGAGATATGCCATCAGAGCCATCTGCTTGAAGTATGCACCTACCCTCAATTCTTGGAATAATTGTGGCAAGAGCGGATTGTGTCAGATAGATTTTTCCAAATTACATAGTTGAAACTGCAGTCTAGAAACTCCGTAACGAACAGCCTATTTTTACTAGTTAGAAAATCTTCGATACTAAAGTAACCTGTTATAATTTTTTTACCCATAATTTCAACCACGAATTATTTTTCCTCCCCAGACTCATCAACAAACTGATGGGTCTCCGTTTTTAGCCTAAAGCCTTTTCAACGTAAAACTCGCTTAAAGAGAAAATTAGTTTTTTCGTGGCAGGCACTGCGAAAAGAGATTTATTGGTTCGTCTTTATTAGGTATGTATATATATATATATATATATATCTCCGCTTTTGACAGCACTGGTTTTCCTCTGGTTATTCCCTTCTTTTTCCCACAACGGCATAATGTATGTAGCTGAAAAATTTGTTAGCTACATGTGAATTGTGCTTTTTTGCTATGTTGTCAGTATTCACGTAAGGTTTTGAAATGGTTTAAAGTTAATTGGAAATATCATGGAGAAAAAATCGTCCAACATGCCGCGATAGCGCTCACCATTGACTGCTCATCTTCGTTCTTCGGCCCATTGGACAAACCGAAATCGCATCGGATGGTCGTGCGGCTTTAGCTAGGTCTTTCTCAAAATTCTTGGAAGGGACGTGCGAGAAATGTTCAATTCCTGCGAACAGAGTCGAGTTGATGTTGATGGATTGTCACTCACACAGCAGCAATATTTTCGAATGGACGAGCACGGGAACGCATTCATTTGTCCACTAACGAGCCACTTTCACGCACACGCTTCACAATTTTGTCCACAAACTGCCTGCAAGGCGCATTATTTCTTCCGAATTTTGTGCGCATTTTTCTTGCAGTTTCGGTCGAAGTTTTCAATATTTCCCATTTTTCTTCGAGCGTAAAAATCAATCAAGTTAATAAACTTTATTTCAATGCAACATTTACTATCGGCATCATTGCCATATGTCTAATACTTAAAACGCTAGTAGGTATTACATTTGGCAACATGTTTCGTGGCGGCAAATCGCCAGAAGTGAAATAGTCTTGAGGCTGACGCGCCCGGCACGTCATCATTAATGAGCTGCTGCTGTGTATAGCCTGTTTGTGGGAGTAAAGAGGGTGGAAATATTCCCCTGAAGCTGCCACCTGGATGGTTCGCACGGCGGCGGGCGTCTAGGCAATGTGGCGGAGTTAGAAGCGGAGCATCATCAGTTGGGGTATGTTTTTGATGGAGAGGTGAAGAGGGATGGCGAGATGACTATACAACAAAGAGATGAAACGCATACACGCATAGGGAAGATACAGATGTAGAAATGCTGATGATGATCTTATGAGATTTGACGGGATTATGTTGTGACACTTTAAAAGGTGTGTTTTCCTTTTTTGTGTGTGTGTGAGTCGGCTTTGTCAAAAGACTACATCACTGTAATATACAGAATTAAATAAGTTGGATTTTAGGAAATTAAGTTAAAATATGTATCTACATTTTTTATCTAGTGAAATATTTATTTATTTTCAAAATTATATATAGCTATTATGGCATAAAAAAAAATTAGATACAGTGGAATAGATTCTTCTATAATTACAATTAAAATTAAAATAATGCCATCTTTATATGTCAACATTTTTTTTAATGTTTAAACATGTTCCATGGCTAACTATTAACTATAAAAAATTATATTTTTGAAGCAGTCAATTTTTCTGTGGAGTCTCAATTTCACGGTTTGGAGCATGGGCCCAATTGTTATTTCCAAATTGACGACGGAATTTACGCAAGTTTCTACACAAAAAATTCGTAAAACTAAATAATTATGTGTCAAAAACCTCATGACAATTAACTGATTTACTACAAAATCGATCTGTATATAGAAAACTATACATATACAGGGTGTTAATTAAGTATCTGGCCAAACTTCAGGGAGTGATTCTTTGAGTGATTTTAAGGTAAAAAGTTCATATAAGCAGGTGTCCGAAAATGCATAGTCAACAACAAAATTTTTTTTTTACATTTATTTAATAATATCTCAAACACCTGTTAACCGATTTTGTTGAAATTTGGCAGTATTATGGACTATGATAAGACGCTAAGTTAGCATCAATTGATTGTTGATTATGACTTCCAGTGGCGTCGTAAGGGGCAGATTCACGAATAAAAATAACAAAAAAAATGTGCGCCACTGACTTTTTTAAAATTAAAAAATACTTTTTGGATTAAGCCATTAAAAATACAACTTTTTTGTCTCTTGATATTTTTTCGTATCTTGCATAGTTTTCGAGAAAAAAAATTAAAACCACTTAAATGCATGTCCCTGAATAATTTTAAAAATCACTTTTACAGAATAATTGCGAATTACGTTTTACCTAAATTCGTTGAGATTTGGCAGTATTTTTTATAATAGTAAAATGCTAATTGAATCTTATTTACTATTGTTAATATTGAAGTTCAGTGGTGGAAATAAATGCCTACGACAAGACCAAGACGTATTATTAATTAAACTTTGACAAAAAATACTTTTTTAATAAAAACGATTAACATAACAACAAATAAAGATAAATTTATAATAGTTGTTGAAAATGTCCACCTTCAACTTCGATGCAAGCATTAGCTCGCCTTATCATCGATTGCCGAACACGCTGAAATATTCCAGGAGTATGTCTTATTTGATTGCATGAATCCCGTATGCGCTGACATAATTCGGCTTCAGTATTGACTGGAGTTTTATAAACCAGCGACTTTAAATGACCCCAAAGGAAATAATCCAAAGGATTTAAATCTGGCGACCTGGGTGGCCATGACTGTGGACCCGCGCGACCAATCCACTGCCCTCCATAAGTTTGATCCAGAAATTTTTTTTGCACCCTGTATCTTGAAAACTATGCATTTCCGGACACCTGCTTATATGAACTTTTTACCTTAAAATCACTCAAAGAATCACCCCCTGAAGTTTGGCCTGATACTTAATTAACACCCTGTATAGGAGAATTTTGAAAATTAGCAGTAGATGATGAGGTAAAACAGAGATCGATTTGATTCCCGACGGGACACCCTGTATAAATAAAATCACTGTATAGAAAAATACCTAACTATTATTATTAAAATTTTACCTTTAATTAAATTTAAAAATCATTTAAAGCTTTTTTTTGGAAAAAGAATGCCACCCTAAATATTGGTACTTTATTATTTTTGGAAATGATGAATATTACAAAAAGTCGTAATAATGGAGAATATCTTATCCTTGCGCTTGACTGCAGAGAAACGAAAAATTTTAAACCTAATTGAATACTGATTTAATGAAGACAAACGACATTGGTTGTTTTAGAAAAAATTCTCTATAAAGCCCAACTTTTCAAAAATGCAAGGTCCCTGATAGACCAAGTTGGAATTCCTCCTTGCCCCTGTGTTCGTTTTAAAATTTAAGATTTATAATTAAGGCAGATGATGGAGTGGGACTCCGAAACATGTCCCCTTTTATAAAAAAGGAATCTTAAATACAATTATATTATCAGTGGAGACAATGTATGTATTTTTATTGTAATTATATTACACTCCACTGCATCCAATGGATTACTTCTTTAATTTAAACTGTAATCAACTAAAATAATCCTTTCGGACTAGTTATAATAAAAAAGAGTTCGATTAAGAATTTATAATAATAATATCCAAAAACTTAATATGAAAACTAGGTATTAAATGCTCACACTCTAAATCAAAACTTATACCCCTCGAAGGCAACTATGTTGATTAATAAAATCTTGATTGAACAAAAATTCGTAAAGCTTGAAAAAGTTTATAAATTAAATTAACTGTCAGATTCTCTGATTACTTTGTGCAAATAGCAACGTGTATAATTTAAGACACACAGTTATATATATAGTGCACACTTTGCCAAGAAATTGCAAGAGGGAGACAAGATAAGAGAAAGGGTTGAGATTGGGGTGTCGTGTTTTGCGGTCCAACGACACCGAACTTGTTAAGAACATCACATTGTCTGCCCGTCAAGTTTTCCAACTTTGTGCTTGTTGCTGGCTAAAACCTTTTCAGCTGGCGGTTATATTCACACTTCGATGGTTGATGGTTTTTGGGTGAAATAACTTGAAAGAGTTAAGATTAAATATATTGAAAATAGATTATTAATTTGAAAATTAATATTGATTCGTGGTTTTGATCGTTTTGAGGGCTTCTTTAGGTATATCTATCTACTAATTTTCAAACGATGTTTGTGTTTTTGGATATCCAAAAATATGCAAAGATCTTGTGGTAAAAATGTTACCAAATGCGACAACGATATTTTATAAACTATTATTTGTAATCCATAACGACGAGGACTGGGTTTTATTGAAGAGTGTGAGAAAAAGGAGCAAGGGGAATATTAAAGTCTTACTATTTATCGCTTAGTAATTTTCTAAAAACGTTCTATTGGACCAACGAATTACTGAACACTTTATATGATGCATACACCTCATCACAGCCAACTAAAATGTATAATCATATCAAAAGGGAAAACGGAATAATACGACTTTATACTCTCTAGCTGGAATATCGCTTTCATGGGGATTTAGCTGCTGCTACGGCTTCTAAGAGGTGAATATGTGTGATCGTGTGAATATCATAGAGGCTTTCTCCCATCTCTGTATTTTTGATGGGATTTGATCAGCTCCCCACAAACGCTGCTAATGGGGATTTGGCGGCTCTGTAAATAGAGCCTCGCATTGAGCTTCTTTCGAACATCGATGATATACATGGTGGTCTCTCTCACCCAAAATAATTATAAAGCACTACGGAATATTATGACGGCACCTTTGCAATGCTTTTATACACATATATGTCGATATTTCTGGTGCTACTCGTTTTGACTCAGTCCAAGGAAAGCTCTTTAGTAAAACTGGACAAATGACTTGCAATTTCTCGACGAAATTTGAGGTTATTCATATTTATTCTGTGTCCTCATTTTCTTCATCAGTAGTTCATAAAAACTCCTCGAGTGGAATTCGGGAAAATTTTCAACTAAGCTACTCACTTCTAATTCAATCAACTCTCTCATCTGCTCTCTGTTTTGAAAGTCCGATAAATAAACTTTATCTTTAATATAGTCCCATAAAAATATATCCGGAGGCGTTAAATGATAACTGCTTGGTGGCCATCGAATGGTCCCAAACTTGCCGATCCATTCTCTAAAGTTATTGTTGAAAAAGTCTTGAGCACCCCTCGCCTGGTGTTATAAGAAGGTGCTCCGTCTTGATGGAATATGAGATCAATGGCAAATGTTCTAAAAAATCGATCAGATATGTCTGAAATCGCAGTTCTCTAACAAAGTTTGGATTGTCTGTGTTCCAAAATCTATGGTTTTGCTTATTTGGTACTCCACTGGTTGAAAATGAGGATTCATCTGACCACAAAATTTTATAAGGAAACTGTGGATCTTCGCCCATTTTCCGCGGCATTTGCTGGCAAAATTGAACTCGTTTTCGCTTCCTTTCTAACCTTTCCGAAAGAGCATCGATTTTGGAAGCCTCTTTATCGTAAAGTTTGAAATACTTCACGAATCGATGTTCGGGGTTTTTCTTCAAAATGAGGCAAAATTTTTAAATCCATTTCTTCGTTTGAAGGGACTGTTAGCCTTTTTCTTTTCACACTTGAGGTTTCTCACACCTCAACAAGCACTGACTGTAAGAATGTAAAGCAAACGAACTGGAACTCAACGTTGCCAAATATACTGTTTCATGGCTTGTCTACAGAAGGGTGTGTATGTACAGCACATGCGTGAAGGAAAACAAGAAGCATGGGAAGAATGCCGACAACGCTCTTCTGTAGTACCAACTGCCTCGCGAGCAAAACATATAAAGATATATAATTATAAAATAACTCTGGACATGTTGTAATGAACGAAAAAACATAACAAATACCCTGTATAATATTTCTTCGAGGATTGTGTGCTGTTTGCGAACACGTTGTATATTAAAAACGGGGCTTTTATCACATGGAGGCAACAGGAACAGTATAAACATCAGCCCCATCAATAGAGAATAAAGAAAAGTATAAATTTTATTTATTGTTACGAGCAAATAAAATTAGAACTATATGGACGTTCTTTGTCGCAATTGTAAAAACCTTTTATCAAGTACCGTAATAGAAATCCATCCTGCTGTGGTGTGATTTAGATTTTGATAAATGGTGAATATTGAAAATCAGCAGGCCTTAATCGTATTTATTTATTTCTATAAACCGTGGTTTATCGGTTGAATGAAATATGAAGTTTAGGTATCTACTGAATAAGAGCAATTTCTAAAACTTGAACGGTAAACTTATGGAGTTAATAATATGAAAAAATCAGTTGTGTCACTCCAAAACTTTCCCAACAGGATACAGTTGACACTGTTTATAGTGAAAAATCCCAGTTGTTTAAAAGGAGTTAAATCTCTGGAGTTAAAGTTCGCCAATAATAAAAAGGCATTGATGACTTCTGAGATTTTCGAAAGATGGATTAAAGCATGTAATAAATCCAGAAATCGACTTACCATCTTTGTTCATGCTAGCCTGGAAACATTTCGACAGCCTGCATGCCCTACACTGATTCCTATGTGTCTTATCTACAGGACAACGTCCTTTTAAATCTCCTGTAGCTTTACATGTGTACACTCGGTTCCTGTGTATACTACGTTTAAAAAATCCTGAACATCCTGTAAGTAACAAAGCGAATTAAATTCTTTGAAGCAGGTTACATAATTTTATTTTTTCAAATGTGTATAAAAAACTAAAATTAATAATCTTCTCGACTTACCATCACAACTGTAAATGCCGTAATGCTTTCCCGAGCTTCTATCGCCACATACTTTGCATGGAATGTCTAGCAGCCGATCTCCTGAAACAAATTATGATAACCCATGAAAATTAAAGGCATCAACAGTTGAAGAACTTTTAACAATTCATTTTGAGCAATTTTTGTATTGTTATTGTTTCGTTATAATCAAATGTATTAATTTTCTTTTATGAGTCCATTGTCTAAAACCCATTAACCGTACCATCAAAATACACTTCGGTATAATAATAATTTATTTGCCAAAATAAAAACAGAAAATACAAACATTACAATAAATCAAAATAGTGAAGTGATTTAGGTAACATATGTTTGTGCTTTTTTTGTGTGAAAAATAATGCGACAAAAATAACTGAAATAAGGATGCTGGGATTCATTTTCCGACAAAGGATTTTAATAATATTAACTGCCTTAACACGCTATATTTTGCATATGTACGGTCCATATTGGAACACGTCTCAACTGTTTGGTCACCTATGTATCATGTCCATATACAGAGAGTTGAGAACATCCAATGTAAATTCTTAAAATATGTGTCATAGATTGATGGATATTTTCCATCTCGCGGCTGTAATCACATTTTGAAGCATCTGTGACGTAATTCGTAAACAAACGTCTGTAATTTGTTGTTTAAGTCCAGCTATCCAAGTACCTGCCGCCAGTAAGGTTTTCTTCTATAAAAATTGGATCTATGATGTGGTATACCCAAAATAGCCACCCAAACATTAATTTTCTAGGGAAACCGTTTGTGACCTTCCAGGAAAATATGAGGGTTTTCGGGACTCCAGTACATAGAGTTTTGGGTATTACTTTTTACATGTAAAAAAACGTCATCTACTTGAGTAGGGAGACAATTGCAAACAAAGTTTTGGCAGAAACCACATGTAACTGTGGTTCTGTTCTTTTTAAGCCGGCGACCGACTTGTAACTGAACGTTGTAATGTAACATGTTACACATCGAGCATTATGCGTAATGAATACAGAAAGCTGAGCCGCTCGCCGCGAACTGCTCGCGCTTGCCGCTGCTCCATCGGTTTTGGAGTGTTCGGCGCTAGTCATTCAGTGAATCAGTTTGTTCGTTGCGAGTTAAGGGAAGGTCGCATTTTTTCATATTGCAATATTATTTAGACAATAAAATTCATAATAAAAATTAATTTTGTTAGTTTTTTTATTTTGTCTTAATCAGAATGCAGCAGGATCGTGAGAAAACTCTTATTTTTAATGAAAAATATAGAGAAAAAGCAATTCTTTGGGATCCTCATCATAAGGATGGAGATAGATGTTGAACAATGTAAGAAAAAAATTACTAGCCTACTAGCGTCGCTAAGAATGGAGAAAGGTGGATTACTCGTGAACCGAGCATTCAAACGCGAGCATTCGCTACGATGTGTTTTGATGAACTGAAGGGGTTCCTGTCAATGACCGCCTTTAGTCCATTTGTGATATACAAGGCGTTGTTTTGAACCTATGAGAAAGTTGCGAAATATCTTCTAATCCGGACCTGCATTGACAATTCTTGAACATCTTTAAAGTCCACCCAAGATCTCTTTTTAAAGACTAATTACCTCTTTTCTTTATTCTATTATTTACGCTTATACTAATTTCGTTTTACTAATTAGTTTTCAATTAAAAGAGAGAAAACAGCAATTTGATCGACACTTTAATTTTTAAATTCTAAATAACATCATATTTTCTTAACTAAACGCTCTAAATCGTTCTAAATTGCTTATTTACGCTTTGTTCCGTGACGTACCAATGTAGGTACATATATTTTCTAACATATGATTGTAATTTTTGATATTTTTATTATAATTGTTGGTAGCTAACTTACGCATTTCTCGAATTCCCCTCGTATTTGCAATTTGGCGTATAGTAGTACAAATTTACCTATACACGCATAGTTAATGTTTAAATGAGAAATATTTATCTGTTGTTGTTTTTTTTGCTTTGTATACTTGGCAGTGATATATTTTCGTTCGGCCTCTGGTAGATGGATATGAGTGGTAGTGGCAGAAGTTAACATTTTCGCTTCCTTTAAGAACAATAATTTGATACATGCTAAGTGTTGTTGTGATTGTACAATTTGGTATTGTTATTGACTGACCGCTAGTGACATCTTGGTGGTTGCTGTTGAATTGGATAAGCAGAGCCGGCTCTTATCATCTATCCTGCAGAAGACAAGAAGGTAAGAGGCCATTATTTTGATATTGCTGCCAAGGTTTCACAAACTTGTTCATTTCGCTTTTACTCAAACACGCTTAATCTAATTTCTTTTTACTAATAAAATTTAGTTTTGTATTATAAGCGAGAAAACACAATTTACATTCAACAAAACGTAGATCATGTCTCCAATCGTTTATTTATTCTACCTTATAGTGACGAAATAAAATCACACAAACATGAAATTTAAATGAACCGAAATTACAAAGGGTATTTATCACCAAAATCTTATTTTCCGGTTTATATGTAAAATAGAAACATTCAACGAACAATTGTTATTTGACAAAGCTAATTTGGCATTCATGAAATTCCCTTTGGACGACAGTGAAATTCTGTAAAGCATTACGCTACACCGCATTATACCAAGCGACGCTTGTCTTGCGTGCCTAATTTGTGATGGGATTATATTTTGAATTCCAAGATTTCTCATTGATGAGCAATTTAAGAAATTTGTATATACAGGGCTTAATAGACTTTGTCCTGCTACAATAGCTAGATTTCAGTGTCTACGTTCATAATGTACTTGATTAAATATTAGATTAGCATCCATGTGCAGTTACTGATCAAACAAATCTTATTAAAACATTGGGAAATAATAATAATAAGGATACAAAATCACCATCAACAGACATTATAATGCTTATAAAGTAAAATTGTCCAATAGAAATGTAACTTAAGAAATTTAAATAAACGAAAATATAATCGTATACCATTTTGCTTTGAAAAATTTTAAACAAACGTTGTTTTTCCACCAGTTCAAGAAAGATGGATATAGCCAATGCTGGTTCCATTTTGTGGCCGCCCAGATCTCCGGATCTAATAATAATGGATTATTTTTGGGGTCGAATAAAACAAATTGTATATTTGAATATGCTTCCAAAGGACGTAGAAGTATTGAAAATTAGCATTACAGATGCAATAAACTCTATTCCCTTGGTGGAGATAAGAGCAGCTTTGACAGCATTTCGGGAAAACATTGAGGAATGTGTGAATAAAGTCGGCGAACTTATTGAGTAAATAAATCTTTCAGTTGATGTTAGTAATGAAGTCAATTTTTTGATGTAGATATTGTATAAACCGTTGTTAATGTTACTATTGAAATAAATTTTAGTTTTTGATGTATCTTATAAACCGATTATGTTTAATTTAGTATTTTGAGCTACTTTTCTTAAAGAAATTTTTTAATATCTTCCATATGGAGTTGCGTGCAACAAAAATAATGCAAAACATCATAGTAGGCACAGGATTTTAAAATTTTGGATTCTTACTCATGAACATCTTTTCTTAATATTATTTTGTCGTAACTCCTAGAAATCAAGCACTTTACTGGTGGGAAAAAAAAGTTTTTTGAAAATTTTCACAGCACACTTGATTTTTCGAAATTAAAATTATGGCACAAATTAGTTTATATTCAAGCAGGGCTGAACCCCAGAAGATAAAGTTTCAACTCAAAAAATTTCAGCCTTTTTCGCCTATCGTTGCGTCGCGTCGATCCGGGGACACACTGTATATACCGGGTCGGGCAGTACATTCGCCTCGGTCTCTCATAGCCTAACAAAATTGAAATTGCAAATTTTGTTTGCGTGGGTGTATGTACGTCTACCAGGAGCATTTCACAAAAATGTTTTTAAATATACCGGGTGTGCCAGAAAAGTGTGGCATATCAAAGTTATATTTTTTTAAATGGAACACCTAGTGTTTTTTGGATTTTTTAAACACTTTGGATAAAATAAAGTATACCTAAATCTACCCGAATGTAAAATTTTTGCGTTTTTTGCAAAAAATAGGGTCATTTTGAAAAACATTCTGTTCGTTCATTTTTTTAGCTAAAATTTTAAAATGCCAAGTGAATAGGACATACATTAGGTCGGTGTATAGTCCAATTGTAAATATTGTACAGGGTGGTCACAATTTTTTATTGTTCTTATCAATCATATTTATTTAAACAACTTTCTTATTTTAAATAGCACACCCTATATTTCATAGCACCTGTCGATACTAATTAATGTTCTCTATCAAATGATATTAGGCTTCCCTATACCTAACTGTCACCGTTTGCCAAGAAATAATTTGTTTGTAACTAAAACAAAATGCTACTTTTATTTATTTTTTGTTCGGTCGGTACAGGGAGGCTCCCCATTAACTTCGTTATTTTAAATGATAACCAAAATAAAAAGAGTATGAAATACTATCTTGTTTTGTTGATGTTATGTTGAAGAAACTATACGTTTTAAGTACCTGACATTTGCCGCCCCTTCGGAGGTACCGCCCGCGTGCGTTGCCCGCCTTGCACGCTCGGTTCGGGGGACCTGTGCACATGGATGCCCAAGAGAAAATGACAAAGAGTTAAATACTATAAGCAACAAGGGTTTTCTTTTGGAGCGAAATTTTAAAAGAGGTGAAGAAAAAGTCCAGATCAACGTTTGAATAGGTACAAAATGTCACTAATTCAAAATAATTCCGAATAAATGGTAAATAAAGTTTTCTATTTTAAAATAATGCCGATCAATGGGTTGCTGAAAGGTTCGTTCCTTCAACACGTAAGAAGTTCGGAGTTCTTGCAATTCAACGAACTCTAAGTTTACTGTTAACTTAGTAAATTGAAAATAATATTTTCCACCAATTCCATGTGTGAGTTCCTGAATTGTATGTAACATTGATTGGAGTTGATTAAAATGCCTCTTACCTGTACCCATCCTACGACCTGTTGGCGGCCGTACTTTCCCCCAAATCGAGGTATCAATCTTGAAAATGTTTGTAACACACTATGGAGATTACAAAGTCAACAACTGCTCACTTTAACAAACAACGTGAAACTCACACAAAAACACTTTTAACAATATTAATAATTAAAAGGATAATAGTTGAATTTTCCGTCGGTACAACCCCTAGCTATTAGATGATATAAATCGGATTCATTAACGCGTACGTAGACCCTTACAACATAGGTACACAACCGATATATTATGTGTGAGCTACATACGGAGCTATAGCTGAGTGTCAGCTTTTGCTGTTGGCGTTTCATGCTATATCCTATATCTATTGGGGTTGTCTTCATGGCGTTTTGTCACCACCCACCCAAAATTGTGCTGCAGCCACACAGTGTCATGTCATCATCCCTCTCTGCCTCCCCTATATTGCCATCCCTCTTTATATATTATCATGCGATGTATATGTGAGCAGGAGATGAGTTTTTCACTTTTTGGAATGTAGTCCAGGGGAATTATTTTTTTTTTTTAAATAAAACAACGTTTCGAGCATATTTTATTCATAAATTTCATAATGTAAATTCAACTTTTTATTCAAAAATCATTTTTAACCATAGAAACTAAAAATTCTTACTCTGGAGTTGGAATATTTATTCGGAAACACTTCGTATATGTTTTGCATGTATTTTCATTCTACAAGGTGTTTCTAAAATAGGTTGTCAAAATTTGTGAGTGAATTAGGGACGTCTAATCATGAAAAAAACCTAAATTGTAGTCCTTATTTACAAAGATACAGGGTGTTAAAGATGACTGAGGACGATTTTTTTGAAATATTTTCGAAACAAGTAAAGATGAATTAATCAAATGTAGCATATTGATTCACCTTGTTAAATGTCGTAAACTGACATGAAATTGAATAAAAAAGGATGACCATAGGCGGGTAAACGGGGGTGGGGGACCCTTGCCTTAATTATAACCTAACTTTTTTTATTGTGATTTTTATTCCATTTGTGTCAAAATTGTGATAAAATAAAGTTTTCTACATAAAAAAGGTATTCTTGTTTTTCTCGAAAAACTTAGAGGTTTTGGAGACATTCGAGTTTGAAAATTTTAGGACAAAACTGGTCCTTAGTACACAGTATTAATAAAAAAAATAAAAATAAAGTTTGCTAACGAAAATTTTTAGAAAATTTTATTAATGCTGTGTATTAATAATTAAAATATCCAAAACATAGGTTACCATGGATAACAGTTATTTTGAGACGAGTTTTAATTATACAGGGTGTCCCAGAAGTATTGGGAGAAATTTCAAGCACGGTTAGTGCAATCAAAAATAAGACTTAAATGTTCTATAACACCCTGAAGATCGGTTTTCCGTAATAGCTCCGAAACGGTTGAATCAATTTTCATGAAACTTGGATAGTATACCCAGTACCTATGGACGACAAATATGTAACTTTAGTAACATTTCAATCTCGGCTTGGAAACCAGGGGTGGACCACCCCTCACATAAAATGTCCCTAAACTTGGATACGTCTTTATTTTTTTTTACTTTCAATTATTTATTCAAGTTAGCCAACTAATTCATAATAAAAAAGGTACCCTTCATTCACAACGAAAATATCAACCGTTTTCAAGAAAAACATTTATTTACAACATTACATTTTATTCGAATAAATTCTATATAATATAGAAAAGCCAATGAAGAAAACGAACGTCTGTAAGTTGAAAAAAAACATTCGCTTCAGGTGGGAATCGAACCCACGTCTCACGCTAACATTGGTATAATAGTATCGCGTTTACTATCACCAGTGCTTCGGTAGCTTAATGGTAGAGCAAATGCCCGGAAAGCGTGAGACGTGGGTTCGATTCCCATACCTGAAGCGAATGTTTTTTCCAACTTACAGACGTTCGTTTTCTTCATTGGCTTTTCTATATAATATATATAGAATTTATTCAACTACTAGTTGACTCACTTTAAGAAGTGAATATTTTCCCTTAGCTTATTACATTTTATGTTTCAAAAAATAAATATTTGCATGTGAGACCTTGTGATGCTCCTTATGATATTGTTTTATTAATTTCCAAAAAAAATAAATGTACACGGCAACTAACTCGGATCAATAAGCTGGGCAACAAGTTGCCACATTTTTGAACTTAGAAAATCCATGAGAATATATACTAATCACCTTTTTTGGTACTTCAACGACCACGTTGGGAAATGCCGATGCAGATTTTATGCAAAATCCCCTAAAATTGTGGAAAATGGAATATATTCCTGAACGATGCAATGTCTTGTTTACGGATGAGTCCCAGGTTTTGCCATAACATGGTGGATGGAAGAAAAGTAATCCCATCATGTTTTTCCGGTAAAACGGTCGATGACAGCCCAAACCTACATTGAAAGATCGCAGCGATAGTCTTCAGGTTGCTAGGTTCTTCAGTTGAATTCACTAGAAGATTGTTTCACGATAAATTCGTAAAGTTGGTACGAGGGTAGAAAAAAATAAACCGGAAAATTTTAGGGATAAATCAATGAATAAAAAACAAAATTCACAAACAGGGTTATAGTAACTTTTTTTATAAAATTAGTGTATAAACAAAACCAAATCCCGATATATTATATACTACGCCTAATGCATCTAAATTTCAATCTCTCCCCGTAAATTCATCCCTGTGGGATGCAGTTCTATGGGGTGTATGACATATTAAATCGGTGGTAGTGATGCTAAGTGACCCGTGGTTGTAAAGTGTGGGAAGACGGCAGATGGGCGTAACGACTAGTTAGCAGGGGTTGCTAGCCGTTTGACGGGGCGTGGTCTATCCTCAACCAATCACAAGGCCGTGCTGTATAAGGTAAACGTCAGCCACAGTCACATGAAATAGCTTCTCGCTTCAGCTTGAAATGTGCTTCTGCTATACTAGCTGAGCTGTTTTCCGGTTACAATTTGTATATATGTGTCTTCACCACATTTCAGCTACCCCCTACTACCTAATATTTTATTATACATACCTATATTTCTAACACGGAATGTGCGGTGCTATAGTACGAGGGGCGTGCATTTCGTTTTTTTTATTTATTATTTTGTAGTGTCATTATTGCGATCGAATCTTGTTTTGTGTTGTTTTGCAAATATTTGGTGGATCAATGGACAGGCTGTCCCAAAACTGAAGCCATAGAATAAATAAAGAGAATATGAACTCCCACCACTTTCTATTGTTTTGTGCGAGGCAGGTGGTAGCCATTTTTTAATATACACGACAGATCCGTATTTACGTTTTATTGAAATTACAGGATAAGTAAAGAACAGGGGAGTAATAGAATTTTTATTAATTATAAAAACAAACAAATACTTTTTTACTTTTATTCATATAATCATTTTATTTTTATTTATATTTTTAAAATTTCTATTGATTAATTTTAATGTATAAAATAACCTTAACCTAAAATATAATTTGGTAACATATTTTTTTGGCAAATTAGAACATGGATGTTCAAACGTTACATTTTGGTTTAAATTAATAAAATTATTAATAATATTTAACTTAATTAAACAATTTTCAAAATTATTTTGAAATATATTTTCTAATTTGGAAATATATTATTCAGCTCTAAAGAAAAAAAAAAAGTGTAATTGATTACGGGCAAATATAAATTTATTAATTTTAAATAGAGTAAAATAAAATTGTTCTAATTTATACAGTAGGTCTACCGATTTTCAATTCCTTAAGTATGATTGAGAATGTATTATATTTTACCTGTTTATGGCCTTCAGAAAACAACTCCAGCACACATGTTGGGAATTTCCCATTATATGCCTACAAAACATGCTAAAATCACCTTCAATAAATGGGCAATAAAACCTGAGACGAGAATTCAGTACCTGCTAATATCTATAATAGTTAAAATATGTAATTCAAATTTAATAAACACTGTCAGAATTTAAGAGAATTTTTGCACTCATCTAGTAAGATTTTCAGCTCTCTTTTTTTTTTCTAGAATGCGTAAGATGTATTGGACTTTTATGGGCAAATAGACTGAACCAAGGTATAAAAGATAAGGGCCACTGTGCTGCGAAATTAAGCGAAGTTATTCATGTTTTTTAAAAAATTTGTGTGATTTTTTTGGGCAAGTAAACTCAATCTTTTAAACAGTATGTTTAGAAATATTTGTTTTTCAAAATAACAATTGGTAATTTGATTTAATGTACCTATGTGATATTATTTGATTCTAATTTTATATGCATCTAATTCAAATACTACATAAATATCTTACCTTTTACTATCCATTGGGAAACTAAAGAATGATCAATTGCAGTTATAATATTTATTCATGCAATGCTTCGCAGCACAAATCATTCCGCCTCTGCTTTTTTGCATTTCAAAATAAACAATATCACTCTCAAAAGTTTATAAAACAAAAACACACAATATAACTATATAACACACAGAATACTACGGCACTGGAAAACAAATCACTTGAAATGGCAAAGCACAAGTAAAATATCCCGACGACAATGAGTGTATAAGAAAACATGGCGATTTTGAGTGCGCAATAATAAGCGCAATCTCTTCCCCCACCAGCAAGATCACATTCTCTGTTTACTTATTATATGCTGAAGCTGTCAGCTTCCGATAACACACACACTTGGATGTGATGTCTGTTTTATCGAACTTTTGGTACCTACTAACTGTATAAATTTTTTTAAGGTTATTTTTTTTGTCAAACTATTCCAGAATTTTCTATTCTGTACTTTTCTAGAGTTTTATGAATTTGTACCCGTGAATATTTAATATAAGTTAAGTAGTAAGTTATGAAGTAGGGGAGAGTGGGGCAAGTAGACACATTAAGGTTCCACGGTATAGGAACTTTTTCTCTTCCTATTGAAATTTCAAACTAAAAAAAAATGAATTGTTTGCTCTTGCCATCCCCTCGTCGCCACTTCCTATGTAGGTACGTTTTTTTTTCTCTGATTTAATAATACTATCAATAAAAGGCTTAGATTGGACACCGTGTATGTTTATGCCGTGCACTAATGTTCTAAAGGATCTTTTCCAATAAACCTACGCCCTTTCGCACTCCAATATGTCGTAGTAGGTGACACTAAAATTTCTTATTGTGCAATTCCATTAGTGTGATGTCAGTGTCTCTCTAAGTGCATGCCAGTGCCTACAAAACACTTTTTGCAATGCTCTACCTCCAAAGAGATGTCATTATTTAAATGACGATGTGCTATATTATTGTCAACGTGACAACGGAGTACTAATGGATAAATTTGTCACAGATGAGTATCTTCATAATTTAGATACATATGTTAATGGAACTCAGTGACGTAGAGTATAATAGGAAGCACCAAATATATATTATAAGTTATGAACAAATTTTATTTCGAATACAAGAGGCCAATAAGCCCAGTTGCTATCCTCGAGGCAATAGTTCAACTTTAATTAGAAATTCAAAATGTTTGGAATTTTGCCCAAAAGTGACGACGAAACTTGGTCAAGTCCTATGACCTTCGTCCTTGTCGAATAGCGCAATTTTCCTTTCGAATAAAAGTAATAGAAACTCTCTTGTGGTATCTCCACAACTGAAGATGCGAATTGAAGTCGAAACAGAAAGAAACGCAAACTTGTCTGCTATAATGACTTGGGTCCTCAACAAAGAACTGGAATCAGGAAAACGAATCGGATTGTGCCTAGAAGAAAATGTTCGATATTACGATTTCCCTGCCTTCGAACTTTTTGTTCGAAGTAGCCATATAGCATATTGTGTTTAGATAAAATTTGTTTTTACAAAAGTCCTGCGACAAAAGTCAAACCTCTGTGTTTTGCAAGTGAGAAAAGTCCCTGGTGACAAAAGAGTCTTTTGACCAAAGTGAAATAGCTGTTGCGACGGTTCGGCTGTTGATTTCTTATCTCAGAAAAATCAGTTACAAGTTACAGTAATTGTTGCTCAAGCTTGAGTTTCTTGGTCAACGCTCGCATAATTGCAAGTTGCTGTTTTCTACATTAATTTGGTCAAATGCTATGTCATATCTTCTGACAATAATTTTTTTACAAGCAAAAATTATTAATTTTTAAACATTTTACAAAAATTTTATTTATTATTGTCACACTTAACTAACCGAATGGTTAAATTATAAAAATATCCCTCCTATACCTACCTGATAATATGCCTAAGGTTTTCGTCTGTTTCGACGGAATTTTCAAAATCCAAAGTAGTGAAAATCATTGCTCATATAGAGTAAATGTAATGTAGATTATTCCAATTGTTGACACGCTCCCTATCGTGGTGTTGAGAGGGGGTGGTTTGTGCATTTTCCCGGGGTCACATAATCCCCAATACGTGTCTACCCTGATTGACCCCCGGACTTGTAATGTCAACATAGGAACGTTGTGCCACCATGTCACACATATTGTATACGTCACGCGTGAACACTTATTGAGGATTCTAATAGAGTGTGCACTAAAAAAACAAGACCAGTTATGTTAATTAATTCAAGAGCAATAAGTGTTTACAATTTTTTAAACAAAAAAATTAGAGTAATTTGTTCAATGAAAGGGTACATCTTTTCGGCGTTTTATGTGATAAAAAAAATATTGTTAGGAATTATCTAAATCATTTGAAAATGTTTGGTTATGTGTTCAAATTGTCAACTATTGCTTTACTTTTTTTTTAATTTCTATCTGTCAAAAAATATATAACTTCATTATATTTGCCTCAATTATAACTAATTTTAATTTAAAAATTTTGCTAAATCATAGTAGCCTTGGATCTAAAATATTTCATTTTCAAATTGGTATATGACGTAATAAGCCTACTATCTGTTTTTGCATAAAATATTGGTAGAAGTTAGAATCTTATAATAATAATGATATTCTTTATTGTCTAACAGGTTCAGGAACCCAATTACAAGACAATATGACTAAAAATATAATCAACTATATCACAACAAACTAATTAATAATTCTAAAAAAATGAAACAAAACAAAAACCGTATCAAGATCAATACATAATAATAATAAACATAATTTCATAATTCTACACATTTATATAAAATATGAATATAAAAGAATCGAGAAACAAAAAAATTAATAATATACAAGGGGATTTCATAAGAAAAACATACTATGCAATTTTACACGGTCAACCCTGTAGACTTCTCTGTAACGTCAAAAAAATTGTCAACTTTTTTGTTTTGTATGTAGATAATTCAAGAAAATTATTAAAAATAATATTTAAATAATGAATCAAAAATAACTGGCGAATACAACACGGTACACGTACCCAATCAAAACATGCTTAAAACTTTATTGGGGTGGCTTTTCACACAAGTGTTTTTATTAAAATAATAAATGTAGACATTAAACCCTTTTGGCTGGTATGGGAATCACTTGAAGTGGTTTTCCAATATAAATAACGAAATTTTAATTAAAATTTAACACAGTAAGTTTACGGTGGCATACTGGGTGTGCCATCGTTAAAGATATGGTTTGAAATGTAGAATTTTACTTTCCCGCACAGGGATAGGTTTCTTTTGATATTTGCCTCCATAGTTCTCGAGAACATTGCGTTTAAAATTTCACCAGTTAGGTAGTTGAAATCTATCTTATTAGAATCTGATACAGTAATTTGAAAAAGGATTTTTGGTGTCATTGATAGAGCGTGTGCGTCGCATGCGGAAAGTTTTGAGTTCGATTCCCAGCTCCGACAATTTTTTTTCTATTTTGGAATAAAGTAGTTAGTTTGTTACGTTAGTTTATTGGAAATAATGAAAATAATACAATTATATAATAATAACTATTATGCTTAGTGCAATTAAACCCTGGCAACTATGTTTATATGAATGGCGACTGCCGGCCTTCAGGAGGTTGTATATTGGTTATATGCCGAAGTGACAACGTTGGCCATTGTACATTATGAATAATAGTTAAATATATATATACCATAAAGCCTGCTTCAGACAAAATTACAGTTTTATGGTAAAGCTGTGTTTACCTCAGGTTGAAAATTGTATAAATTTATGGTTTTTAATTTTATACAATAAAATAAAATCACATATTCGAAACCATCGAAATGTTCCCACCCTGTACATTAAGTAGCCCAAATAGCAAAATAATATTAATCAATAGAAATGAAAAGAAAACTATCTAAATTAATAAAACTTAATACACGAAATCGGTCTACTAAAAGTAGGTACAGCCGTCACATCACCACAGTGAGATTATGTGAAAAACTCCAGCTGCATATCAGGAGATATAGCGTGCTTTTCACGTAATATACTGTCTATAGGTACCTATACACAACAACAAACTGACGGGAGACGACTGCGAGCGTACATACAACAAGGAAACATCAGCAGGATATAAAATATACTGAGCGACTTCGAAAATAGGTCAGAAATGAAACAAAACAACATTAAGGGTAAGTTTCTTATTCCTTCTATATGCGTTTCTTCCTTGTTGATAAAAATCATCAGTACTTCCAGACTTTTTGTTCTTTTCTTTGCTTCTTCTTCTACTTGTATTTCATTCAGCATATTCCTCGATACTCCATATGTATAGAGAGAAATATAGGTATCGCTCAAGTGAGAGGTAAACAAATGGAATATAGGGCGCGGCCATTTTGATGTTCTACTACACAGGAGTCTTAAAAAGTACTAAGTGAGCTTACTTTGGAAAACTTATAACATTTTCTTTATATATGTTTATAAAGACAATGCTTATAATAATAATATAATTGGTATAGAACACGTCATATAATATCACCATAAACTCTACGCATAATATAATAACACACCTGTGATTATAATATAAATATAAGGCTTATAACCTAGTATGTGGTATATAAATGTCAAATTTCCATTGGTGAAGGCTATTAACAATCAACAAACGAACGAAAACCTACAATTTTATCATATACCTTTCGTAATGATATAGAAAAATGTTAGATTAACCATTGCGCATTGGGATGCGCATACGGTTTTGAGCGATATAATTCTTTATACATATGTACCCAGGGTACAACAAAACTTATTGTACCATGATATGTACCTACTTCTCTAGTTTATTATTGCTTGTTTGTTCACACAACACAATTGCATATTGCCTGATTTCCCTCGACTTTTGAGGACTAGGAAAGGTATACTGACTATATTATTGTGTAAAATTTTTGATATCATAGAAGAACTTCATGATCTTCAATGCAACAACAACATTAAAATTTACTTGACCTCTCAGGGTTTTTATAATTTTGAGAACTATTTCAGAAGCAATATAGATTCATTGTAATGATTATGTAGGGTTTAGTTTGGGTAAATTGCCATCCGATATTCTTTTATCATTGAAATAAGTACCTACTTCTCCGCAAAATCTGATAATAATATTTCTGATACATTTCTATCCCACTCAGTATATATCTACGCTCTAAACTATTTTAAGGGGTGAACAAAACACCTAGAGATAATTAATCTATTACGTTTTAATAAATTACATCATTACAACATCGTCCAGTGATCAGAAAGTTATTTTGTTGTCAGAGGGTCGCTTATTCTGGTCTTTTTCTTTTTCCATTTCCATGATGCATGAGCAGAGCATATTATATAGGGCGAGATGGATAACTCTTCATTTGCAGATGCTGTAATTCTCATTGAGTCACACACTATAATGGTCTCTAGTTTTATGTAACAGGGTAGAAACTAAGTCATAATAAATTTAAAGCTACTGCTTGTAATAGGTCTGTATTTACGAGGATGATATGATAATTGATGAGACTTGAAGCCATATGGCAACACTGGTTCGTTTTCTTGTTGTTGAATATCCTTGAAACTGTCACGTTGACACTATTATCCACCAATTCCGTTTGAAGACGACAAGTTATGGATTTTTGTGAAATAAAATATATGGGGTGGTGATTTATTTTCTATTTTTGAAAAGTAAGACACATGAGGAAATCAAAAACGACTCGTGTATCAAGTAAAGAGATCTCACCTCACCAGTTGTCACTACAATGTCAAATGTCACTAGTAATCAGTGGTTTTAAAAATGGCGGAACATTGTTTGATAAGTGATAAGGTCGAAATGAGGTAACCATACAACGTATCCATGACATGTTGCTTGTAATAGAAGAAAAACATCTAAAGCAGCTATACTTACCAAACACCTTCTATTATTGGGCTTCATTTTATCTTCTTTTTTCCCAGAAAGACGGTATACCTACCTACGTATTTTATTACAACGTATCTTAACAGAATTTCTAATTAAAGTTTGTTGAAAGAAAAATACTGTCCTTACAGAAATAATAAAATACCTATTATAATTAGCGTTATACCTTAAGGATACGGGAGAAGACATTTATTTCAAAATTATGAATAAATGAAACATAACAAATCTTAAAAAGAAATTGTGAAATAAGTCAAAGCAGGTAGATAGGTACAAAAAATCTCTCCACCATATTTAAGAATGAAAAAGGGGCAAGTTCGGAGTGAACTATGACTACCTGGTAGGTACTATGTTTTCTGCGACAATATTAGTTCTAAATACATTTAAAAAAATATAACAAATGATTTAAAAAATAATTAAGATTGTTAAAGGTTAATAAAAATCGTGCATACCAACCCTGGAGATTATTATAAAAATGTATTTATTTAAAATTTAAATATATGACTATGAGCGTTAATTTTATACCACTTTAGATTTTTTAATTCATATTATGTCAAGTGACCAAATTAGTGACAGCTGACATCTCAGAATAGGCGAATTGCAGAGATATGTCTCTGGCGAATTGGCAGAACGGGCTCCGAACAGTTCTAAACTTTGATCAAAATCAATATTTTTATGTTCTCTTATTCTCTATTAATACACTGAGTGAGTGAGGCACGACCTACTGACTTAGCAAAGCGCTGCCTCACTTTTCTAGGTCGTTACATTCCTCGATTTTGAACCATTTATTCACACCAACCGCGAGGCACGGCCTACTCAAAATCATTGTCTTTATAAACATATAAAACATTCCCAAGAAGTGAAATACTACATAAAATCTAATATCCCCACTCCATGTGCTTTTTGTTTGACATTTTCATAAGACATTAAAAAATTTTGTTTCATCATCGTAAAAAATGTTATATTACGTTTGTATTTCGTATTATTATTGTCTGTGTTGTAATAGAAAATCGCCTATATAATCGTCCCTAAAACCATGTCAAGCAAATATTAAATTCTAGAGTACGCTTTTAAATGGGAATGATACTTTAGAATGTGAGGCTTTTTTTGTATCGCTCATAGATTGGTTTGGGCATTGTCTTTATACACAAAGCAATGGTTTGGCGAATTGCGATTTGATGCTAATCTCGTTAGGCGTTATCCTTCAACTCGAAATCTCAGCCATTTTCACTCACCTGTCATTAACATTTAGGTGACGTGTGACGTGACTTGAAAAATTATTAACCAATTAAAAATATTTATCTTTGAATTTAAAATAGTGGTATACATTATGCAAGAAAAATGAAAGTAGTCAAATCATGTACTTGAATATTGTTAGTATCATGTATTTTTTTTAATTTTACTATTCATTTTGACTATTAAACATACATGTCGACAGCTATTGTGGGTGGAGGTATTTCAGGCCTTACATCAGCCTATTACCTAACTAAAAATGCACCAAAACACAAAATAACACTAATTGAAGCCTCAAATCGATTAGGTGGATGGATTAAGTCTAATCGCCGAGATAGTGGAGTATTATTCGAGCAGGGACCACGTACTATCCGGCCAACTGGCAAACCAGGTTCAAATACTTTACAACTAATTGAAGAAATTGGTTTAGCACATGAAATCTTACCAATTTCAAGAAACTCACCGGCAGCCAGGAATCGAATGATATACGTAAATGGGGCATTATACACTTTACCAAATTCATTGAAAAGCTTATTTAAGACTCTTCCTCCTTTCAAGAAACCTTTGATAAACTATTTTGCAAACGATTTACTAGCTAAAAAGGAACCACTCAATGACGATTCATTATACAACTTTGTGACACGCAGATTTGGTTCTGATATTGCCGATTATCTAATTAGTCCATTAATTTGTGGTATTTGTGCTGGAAATGCTAAAGAAATAAGCGTTAATTTTCTAATGAGTAGTTTATTTGATTATGAACAGAAATACGGCAACATATCTACCGGGATTGTCAGACATTTTTTTGATAAAGTTGATAATTCTGTTATGGTTAGTGACTTAGTTAAGCGAGCTAAAAATGAAAAATGGAGTGTGTATTCTTTTAAAAATGGTTGTGAGTCTCTTCCAAAAGCTTTAGACGACAAACTAAGAAATCATAAAAACGTTAAAGTAGAATTAAATAATTATTGCAGTGATATCGAAATAAACAATAAAAAAGTTATATTACATTGCAATAATATCAAAGTTTCTGTAGATAATATAATTACTTCATTGCCAGCTAAAAGTTTGTCTCAACTAGTGAAAAATCAGCATCCACAATTATCAGCTTTATTAAATAATATAAAATTTGTAAGTGTAGGTGTAATAAACATGTGTTTCAAACGTAATCAAATCCCGAAAGAGGGATTTGGATTTTTGGTGCCACCTAAGGAAAATATCCCAATCCTTGGAGTGATATATGACAGTTGTTGTTTCCCTGCACCAGATAATTGCACCGTGTTAACTGTTATGTTAGGTGGACATTGGTTTGAAAAATATTTTGGAAATGATCCTACGCCTGAGAAGCTTTTGGACACTGCTAAAAAGTATTTAAAGGATATTTTACAAATTAGTGAAGAACCGGTAGACTTTAAAGTGAACATATTAAAAAATTGTATCCCTCAATACCTTGTAGGCCATAAAAGCAACTTAGACAAAATTGACGATTATATTAAATCTAAAAATTTACCAATTTTTCTGTGTGGATCATCATTTTATGGTGTTGGGATAAATGATGTTATATTGTCTTCTAAAATTGCTGTACAAAATTTATTGAAACAAAATAATTCATTATAATAAGTATGTATATTTTAAGCATAGGGCAATGTATTAAAAATAATAAATATAAAACTGATGATTTCTGTTAATTATTTACAACGGCCTCTTTACCAACAAATTTAATTTCATCAAAAGCTTTCCGTGCTCGTTTAAGTTCTTCGTTCATTGTGAGAAGATCTTTAACTCTAGCATATTTCCTCAAATCTTTTCGAACGAGGAAAACAATATCTTCTACTTGGACACGTCCTGTTCGACCAATTTCCATCGCTCTGTAAAACATTAGAATTTATAATTATAAACTAATAGTTGTATAGAAATCAAGCTGATAGGTTCTGATGATCAGCCCGGTTTCTACAAGAAACTCAAAATAGTATATTTACTTTTGTGTCATTTCTGTAATAAATTCAATTACAAGGTCCTCAATTATATCAACACTCTCCGTATAGGGATTCTGATCATCTCCAAAACCATACATCATACATCGCAGTTCTTTGCTAAACAATCGTTTGCGTCCGGCTGTGTTTAAAGCCACAGAGGCTTCAGCAGACTCGTCTTCTTCAAACTAAAATTTATATGTGGTTAATGTTCTACCTAAACTAGTAATTATGGAATATTGTATTACCTGTTCAAAATTTTCTTCTTGAGTTGTATTCATTATTAATTACTTATTACTTCCCAAATCATACAAAAAATTAATGCTGTAAGCTCTGAACTATGTTTGGAAATTTGAAAACAAAAATATTATGGTCAAGAATAAGGTTAGGTTTACAAAACATTTTGTGGTTAGGTTGAATTAGTTTCTTACCACTTCTTTGATATGGGAACACGCAATTGATGAACATCAGAGCGAATAGCACTAGAATACGAGTAAAAAATATTTCTTCTTCTTTTCTTTTGGCCACTTGCTTCATTATAAAAATTATTTACCACAATCTTTTACAATGTACTTTAATTGTAGTTTTTAGTTGATCAGTTATAGCTAAATTTTAATAGTTATGTTACGTTAAATTATACTAATATTATACAAAATACTATTATAGTGAAGCTATACACCATTACGTAATCTTTTGGTTTGACATTAGCAGACCACGAACTATATGTTTTGTTCCAACATGTCATAAAACTATTTTGTAGTTTTGTTTTCACTCACCTAACTTAGTCAAGCATTCCATCTAAAAAATTAGATTTTGTGACCAAGTTTAATTATCAAATGAGTTGCATATGATCATGGTGTGAATTCTTAAGAACCGGAGTGTAAATCCGAGAGAACGGAGGCAACTGTGTGTTAATTTCGTAGGCCGTGCCTCGCTTCGCACGGTTGATCTACTCACAGGGTTGCAAGAATTGCCCACCTGTCACTGTCAGCTGTCTAACCTAACGCCTATTGTCATTGGAAAATGTCAGTGTGTTTGTTTACTAATGTGGTTTAGTTTTCGTTTTCAATATATATTTTCTAGTATTGTTTATTAAATATTGTTGTCACGTTCTTGTAAATTACGAAAATAAGCTGTGAATGTTAAATATTAAAAGTAATACAAAACACATATCTAACCTCAATAAAAATGCCAAAGTACTATTGTGACTACTGCGATACTTACCTGACCCATGATTCACCTAGTGTGCGGAAAACTCATTGTACTGGTCGTAAACATAAAGACAATGTTAAATTCTACTATCAAAAATGGATGGAGGAACAAGCTCAACATTTAATTGACGCTACAACAGCAGCATTTAAGGCTGGTAAGATAGCTAACAATCCGTTTGCACAACCTGGTAAAGGCGGTGTGGCAATTCCTCCGCCAGCACAGCTTATGGGGCAGAGACCAGGCGGACCTAATGGACCTGGCATGATGCCACCCTCAGGTGAGTGCGCTTTAACTTAAGAACTCCCGATTTCTCAAGTGCTTTAATTCTTTCTTTATAGTATGTCAAGAGTATAATTATACTGGGTTTGTTACTGTTATTTTAGTTTTGAAGATATAATTATCAGTAGTCTATTTGAAAGTCCTTCATACCTATTCAAAAAATGTGAAAAACTTTCTATATTCCATAGGTATTACCTACTGCTCTAATAAATTTCATATATTTTTAGATATAATATGTTTATAATTATCAATAACTAGTACGCGAAATAAATTGGTTTTAATACTTTTGGTCACCATAATATGTTTTCTATTTTTAGGTATGGGACCTAATGGACCAATGCCCCCAATGGTAATGGGACCGCATGGCCCTATGCCACCTATGATGGGCATGCGACCACCTATGATGGGTATGATGCCGATGGGACCAATGGGTCCTATGGGACCTGTGCGAGGACCAATGGGTCCGCCAATAAAGAATTAAGATCAATGACAACAAAATAGTTTGTAAATAAAACTTTGATGACTTGAATTAAAAATGAATAGTGTATTTATTCATAAATTGTGTGTGTTAAATATTTTTTTTTCATATTAAATTTTAATATAAAATAAAACATATGTTTTCTTTTTTAGGCAAGGCAAACGATTTATTTACATAAAAAACACAGGAATATATTAATTCTTAATAATTAACAATAATTTAGGCAATTTTACTGGCAAAATTAAAAAAAATATAAATTAAATATAGCTTAAACATTATTATTTATAATTTTGCCAATATTAATAGGTATAATAAATGTACGTATTTACAAGAATTGTTTTACATAGTAAAAAACCTAGTTATTTACTCAAAAAAAAAAAGGAAAAATTAAAGATACTTGCTTTGGAAAATATGTTTGTGTACAAAAAGGACTAGACAGTCTTTTAATTAAACTTATTAATCTAGTTTTAACCACAGAATAACATATTGAGGCCCAGAGGAATATGAAAGTGCGAAAAACAGAAACTACTTATAACGTTTATGATTGATTTGGCATACTTATTCAATGAAACTAGTCAAATTTAGTATAGAATTTACAGAAATACATGAGCATCTGATTGGCGCTTCAGTATTGTTTTGTTAAAATTTTCTTTAGTGTTCTTCTTTAAGTAAGGAAGTTTATCAGATTAAAATTAAAAATTATTTGCTAAAATATAGGTACATATTAAATAAGAATTTGTAGTTCTAGATAAATGAAAATTTAATAAAAATGTAATAAATTAAAAACTGGTGTAATCTCATAGCCATTCCAAAATTCCACCTAGGTTTGTAGGATTGAAAATGAGTTTTCTTTTGACAACAGACAGGCTGAAAATCTTTAGAGATTCTCGAAAGAAATACTTAATAATTAGCAAATTTTGCGCCTGTAGTGTTACTCTGTGTGTAAAAAATGAAAGAAATACAAGGCCTTTGATATTGCTCGTCCTATTTCAATAACGATAATTACATGGCAATCACCGACAAAAACCCTTCATTGTATGTCGTAAGATTGTTTCGAGAAATTGTATCAGTCGTAGGTGACGTGTTTGGAAGTTCATGATCTTTATAACAAGAAGAGTTTATATAAATTCGAAATAGGACATCCAATACTTAAGCACTTCTTGTATCTATAAAATGAAGAATTTCTCTTAAATACATTATTTAAAAAATATATAAAAATAAATATATTAATTATGTCATATAGTAAAAAAATATATATGTACATAAAGCAATACATATTCTTGCAATCAATATCAGAAAGCAGTTTCTAAAGTTGGTGGCAACTCTTTTTTGTTGTCACCTAAGTTATTGTACTCTGTCGAACGATTTTTGGCAGTAGGATAGTAATTATTGAAAAACTCTGATCGTTGCTCTGACAAACGTTCAGAAGTTGTTAGATCTTCATCACTATTTTTCGATGTTGATGAAGATCTCCTATTCTTCTTTTCCACTGAACTGTTTGGGCTCTCATCTTCCCTACAATCTTCCAGTATTGTAGAAGAGAGAACATCACTTCTCGGACTCGCAAAACGCCATTGCGATCTTGGAGACAGTATCTTCGGTACTACTTGAGGCTTATTTTTCTCTGGGGTAAAACGCGTTGGAGATCCAACGGTTGGGTTGGGAAGTAATCGTCGATTCACTAAGCTTCTTGGAGAAGCGCTGAGATCAAGTATCTGCATGTCAGTTCGTGATGGTGTTGGCTTTGACTGTATTTGGCTTTTGGATATTTTTAATTGTTCTACAGCAGAGATTTTCTTGTTATTTCCGTATAAAGTACTGCTTTTTTGTAAAAGCAGTTTTTTGAAATCTAGTGATGATGTTTTTTTAACACCTTTACGATCACTGCATGCCCAACTTTGACGTGTCCGTGAGTTATTTGGTGGTGATAATTTATCGATACCGTTATTGAAATCCACATAATCACCTTTATCTGGCGACCATGATAAGCGTTTTGCTTTGTCACCAATATATCCAGTTTCTGGAGTAGTTTTCTTCTGAATTCCTGAGTGAACAGTATCTGTACTAATTGAAGAAGTATTGAAATCGTCCTCAATATTTAGTTTCTTTTTACTTTTATGTATTACCGCATATAGTTCTTCATTAGACATTGTTGATTTCTTTGGTGATAGAAGTTTGTTGTCTAAATTTTTTGCTGCTTTTAAAGTAGTTGCTCCAGATGAAGATGAAGGTGTCGATGATTTAAAGCTTGTGGCAGCATTTCTTGGATCTATCGGAGATATTCTTAATGTGTCATCGTTACTCATATATCTATTATCTTCCGCTGTAGGCAAGCTAGGTATCTGTATCGGAATACCAAGTTTCTGATTCAACAAAGTTGGATCGCTTCTAAAGCAATAACTGTTTCTCGGTTGTGAGTTTCGGTCAATGTAGTTTCTCTCCAAGCCTCTCGTTATGTCTGGTGTGACCGAACGTTCTGGATCATTGGGTGTTTCAAAGAATTGCGATTTTCTCTGAAATGGCAGAGTCGAGTAATATTGTTGATGCTGTTGGTATTTGTACATTTCTGGATTTGTATTTGTGATGGAGGATTTTGGAATGCCAGGTGTGGAATTTCGTTGATAATCTGATACCGGTTGGTAGCTGGGAGGTTGTAGGCCTTGAGAATTTGTCTGGTCTGGAAAAATAAAAAGGTGATGTGTCTAGCTCTTCAGTTTTAAACCACTGAGCGAAATTGGAAGAAATATGTCCTTGATATTTTCAAAACAAGGTTTCTGTTATGATGGTTTTAGAAACGATATCAAGTTCGGCAAGTAAATAACGCACGCGAATTTATGCTGGATTTATAGATTCATTAATATACTAATATAACTAAGTACATGGCCCAAGAATCATAGAATGAGTGAATTGATTTATTATAATTCCCTTTAATAAAGCATTGTTATCATATAGTAGTAAAGTTATTGCCAAAACCACATGTATTGTAAGCTTTCTTCTCACATTGTTGCAAAGTCTTTTATTGACTACGGAACGGTATGATATACATGCGGATTCAAAATAAACTCGTTATAAAATTGCCGTTCCATGTATCTTACAAGCTTACCGAAACACAACTTCATAAATATATAATGATCAATTTAAATAAAAAAACGAGTAATACGCAATTCACTCTAAACATAGTTTTATTCAAATTGTGCATTTAGTGCTTAATTTTCATCATGCATAGAAGAACAAACAAAGCGTGCATAAAATAACAAAACAAACCTGAAGATATACAACAATAACGAAACACTCTATGTATAGTTGCAAAACTGATACCACAATTATCGTTACTACACATAATAACTTACAATAAATAAATAAAACATGTAAATTTCGTTACACACAAGTCTACAAAATGACTCACTAAATTTTAAGTTTAAAACTAATTTCAATTTGCTTCTTCTGGTGGAATGAGTAACAGAAATATTTAATTATAACATAATAAGGTTTTATACAATTGAATTAATTGATTGTGAATAGATTAACGAAGCTATATAGTGTCAGTGAAATAAATAACATTAAATTAATTTATTTATAAATTATATAAATAAATGTTATACTTGATAGGGTTGCCATATTATTTTTATTTTAAAATTGCAGCTATTGTTATAAGGTTTTATATAGGGTCTTGCTTCAATATCTGTATAAAATTACAAGTATTTAAATTAATCAAATATAATTATTTCTTAAGCCTTCAAATACCTCATTGCTTGATAAAGAATGGTCTCACGACGATTATCTGTTGGATGAGGCTCCTCTTGAAACACCCATTTGGTGTCCACAATGTACTTTCCATTTGAAAACAATAGCTGACACCCAGCAACAATAAGGTTGCCAAGGCTCAAAATAGTTGCTCATTTAGTGTAACTAGGATTGTGTAAGGGCAAACCACAAATATACATAGAGTGTTTGATGTAAACCTTACTTTATCAAATGTTTTCTATCTTTGCCTGTCATATGTAAGCCTATTTCTAGGAAACAAAAGTCGTTAAACTGGTTTCCGAAAAGGATAGTGCTCTAATGCGGAAAACCGATACTATTAAAGTCAATGTATTTGATTAAAAAGCGTTTTTATGGGAGGTTATCATGATATTTGTAACTGTTTTAGGGACGTTATTGGAATCGTATTTTAGATAATTTGTGGCCATTTGCACTGACACAGTCTAATCCCTACTTAGATTAAATAATTTTCAATTAAATTTGCTGGCATCATCTGCTTTTAAGCCACGCTTTGTTTAAGTAGCTCATAGTTTGGGCTTTTCTTGATGTTATTATTATTCTAGTCTTCTAAGAAGCTTTCTTGATTATAATTAACGGTAGTGATAGATATCCAAATAAAAACACAGATAACTGCAACAAATGTGTATTAAAACTGTGCAAAGATACACAAGGGAACCTTAAAGGAACACTTTTCAGCGTTCCTTAAAGATTCCAACTGAAAATTAGAAAACTTATCATGAATCACTTTATTTCAACATTCTTTGACAGTTATATCGAATGTTTATAAATTTATTGCAACTGAGAGTTCTCAAATGCCTAGCTCAGCTCAGGACAAAACGTTGTATTCTATTGAATTTGATAATTTGGAATATAATTTGATTAATGAAAATGTGATGGCAATCCTATGTTTATCAAGAATTTAAATGTTACTCGGGCGTCTTATAGACGTTTAAGATTTATACCAAAAAAATATCTGGACGCCAAAGTGGCAAACAGTTCATCGTCTCTAAACAACATTCGTTTTTTAGAGACAAGATAGGTGCATAGTGTATTATGTGGTGATGTTAGTACTTTATGATTTTAGTTGGATTAGCACAAAAAGATTATGTGTAAGGTTATTAAAAATATTTATTAATATACATAAATTAAGAAAAAAATAGAAAATGTGTGACAACCAATTCGTATTGCAATTTCTACGCAAAAGTACAGTGCGGTCTCTAAAAAATTAACACAGAAAGTAGTGTATTTATACGTTCCATAAAAAACACAGAATAATTTGAAATTTGGTTTAAATTTAAAACATAGCTGAAACTACATTTGTTTACATTGTTTTGTCAAGCACCCGTAGTTGATCTTAGCGATTTATTTTCACATTAGCTAACTTTAAACGAACGCTTTTGTACATCTGAATAATTATTGATTGTTGATATGAGGAAGGACGACAATTATACGAATATCAATCCATATTTCTACTATATTAGAATCACTATGTGTAATTGAACTAATGCTAATAAAATTCGCAAATAAAAAACGGAAAGCAACACCTGATCTAAACTATTAATAAAGACCACACTGTATATAAAAGACGCATGCAGTTTCCATAACATTTGATTTAAATTATTTACACATCAATAAAAACACAAAGGCAAATTTTAAGTACACACAAATATTAATTAAGAATAGAAAACAATAATATACAAACACAAACAGTCATGCAAATTATTAAATAACATTAAATAAACATAAATATCGAATTTGAAAAAATATATACCTACAAAAATATTTTTTGATCAAAATTAGAGCAAAAGCTTTCCTTAAGAATCAAAAATTTAGACTGTGGCTTTAAAATCTGAATCCAAAATATTGTAACTAATTTAACTCTCCAAATGGGACAGTACTTATCACTACTGCCCCGTATTCTTGTTAGTCATGTTCCCAGTTTTTTGATAATTATTGAATTAAATGAATATTGAAAGCAATTGCTCTGGTAGACACCTAATTCCCTGTCTTTTTTGTTTAATATATTTAATATCAGTCTTAAAAATTAAAATTGCAACTAACCTAGAACAAATTTATATTGGAAGACGCATTGAAGAAAATACTAAAATATATCACGAATTTTTAAACATCACTAAAATAAAACTTAAATCACTACTAATTTGCAACACTCTCTACGATGATAATTTTTCTGAATCATACTTTCTTATTTACTAACCATGTAACTTGTTTCTTAGCCTCCCCCGGAAAACTGTTATAATTTATGTGTAATTCGTTTGTTTTTCCTAAGTCTTTGAAGGAAAATTGTCATAATACCCCCACCACCCGAGATAAAGAAAGTTTTATGTGGATGATATTGACGGCGTTGCCACATGCTGTAGGCGCATTTCTATAATACGTTTAGTAGTCATCATCCTGTAAATTCAGATTACGCTAATTCCTCGACAGTCTTCTACAGGTCCGAAATCATATTCAAACATTTATGTCATAACATTTTCTTTTAAATAAAGTGAATTTCATGAATATTAACAACATGCTTCTGTATTTTATTGCAATTTAAAGTTCTCTCGCAAATTCACCTATTATTCTAACTGCAATTAGGTAAATCTAATGTATTTATATTTTGAAGAAAAAACACATAACTTGGCAACACCGTCAATACATTTTTAGTAAAGCCCATAACCTGTCATTACAACAAACTGTGAAAAAGATTTCTTGTTTTATATACAAAAATTACTTATATTTGTTTTATTTTGTTAAAATGGAAACATTTTCACATAAAAGAATTTATTGTAATTTCGGCAACAATGCAATGTAAGCAGCTGTTGTGGAAGCTCTTTTATTTCCGTCGGAAGCAGCAAGTTGTGGAGGGAGATTAGTTTTGAGGGGTAGGGAGTTCATATTATATCCTTACTGATACATTGATTTTTGGCCAGAGGGGCACGTGTGTCATTTTGCGATGTAAACATTAGTGACAGGGTTGTATTAAGGGTAAATTAAGTTTTGTTGAATAATGCTCTATAGATAGTTTTTGAATGAAACTGTCTATAGATATACAAATGCTTTGTTATAATAAAACTATTTTACACGTCATGTAAAATAGATATTCAAATAATAAAAACACCTCCTACTTGAGGGTGTAATGAATAAAAAGGTTCAGAGCTGAAATGAAGTGAACTCCAGATCTAATATAATGATTTTCGAAAAGTATCTACAAGGGTTTTAAAAATATTGGGTAAAAAGTACAATTTTGGATAAATCGTAATTGGGCTCACATCGTGTTAATAAATTTAATACTTTTGTAACAGCCATAGACCTTCATGACCTATGGGGCAATGGTTTTGTTAGGAAAAAGTACCACCCTTGAATCTAGGATTATGAGAATGTACCCAACCACTAGGAGACCTCACAACTCTGCACTTGGTAATTGAAAGAGCAGCATCAAAAATAAATAACTTTGAGAGGCATTTCAGGCAGGTCCAAGGCCAGGCATGGGACACGATGCGTCAGAACCCATGGGACATTACCAAATTTCAGTATCATGAATAGACGCATTCAAAATCCTAATCTGTTTCTCAGCCCTGTCACGCGGTATCACTACCGCTTTCGGTGATGACAACAACATTTTCTGTGCATGTTCCCGCGTATATATATCATTACCGCACTGTTTCGCACACAATTTGGGCGAAACACTCGGTGGATAATTAATACGTTCCCTCCACAACTCATCTGCTATCTCCATTTCAATCCTATCCTCCACATCTAACTTTTCCCGTTCATAATTCAAAATTTTCATAGTACTAAGAATTGCAGCATTAGCTATACGATAGCTATCAGCTCTTTTGACACATCTTTTGAAATCCTCCTTCGCGGTTGTCTTACCTTTCTCCTGGTCTCGTTGAGTGTCGCTTCTACCGGTATCTTGGATTTGTATATGGACGTACGCACCACGATTATTGTTTTTCTTCATCGGTGATTGGGGACTAACAATTGTCGCTGGAGGTATTCGAACGATTTCCGCAGCATTTCCACCAGCTTTTATAACGACTTTATCATTTGGTGACATTGGACGGCTAAATTCAGTCTGTGGAACATTCAAAGTCTTCTGTTCTTGACTATTAGTCACTGGACGGACGTTTATCGGATTACGGTGTGTTGGTACTGGACTATTACATGGACTATCGTTCGTAGTTTTGACAAACGGACCCGGTTCAAATGTTGTATGAGCACCACTGCGCCTTCGCAGGCTGTCGGAGGTATATACGACTTTACCTTCGGAATTGAGCATGACTCTAGCACCTTGTCGACGCTTTAACGAATCTGAGCTGATTGAATTAAGGTTGTTGTTCTCAATGGACGGAAGATCGTTAAGGCACACGTATTCGTTATCACGAATTTTACCACTTAATACTGTATTTAAGTTTTTGTTAATTATATCGTTGGCATAAGTTACTTCTTCAGGTGTTAGTAATGATGATTTTTCGTTATTGTTTCTTACATCAGCTATTGTGACATATTCACCAGCATCAAATAACGTATTGCTAATTGGTGATTTATCACGTTTCTGAGTTAAGTTTGCTAAATTAGTTTTAAGTTTTCCAAACATGTTGTTAAGGGGCATTAGAGATGCTTTAAAAATTGGTTGTAATTGTTGTTTAGGCTCTTCATGTTGCGGTTCTTTTTTAATAGTTACACTACCTCCACTTGGAGATGGCGCACGGAGTGATTTATCAATGGTCTTACTAGGAACTGTATCAGGTTCGTCTATTGAAGCAGTGATTTGTTCCACAGTAGCATATCCAGATTGAGCGTTAAGTCTAATCAAAGACATTTGATTAGACCCATTAATTTTAGTTGTAATAATTCTGGTATTATCGTTGACATCTAATATTTGATTTTTCATCACGTTCAGACTTTTTATACTTTCATCATCACTTTGTGGTGGTGTTATAACGCACATTGAAGGTATTCGACTCGAGTTGATCGTTGTCTTGACACGAATTCGTTCGATTCTTTCCGGCCCTTCCATGTCTGAACTCTCAGAAAATTCAAAATCAGATCCTCCACTACGGACTCCTGTAGGACTATTTATCGATTCAATTGGCGATGTGGAAGTATTGTGACCACTATCGGGCGAAACATCTCCACTATTTTGCTGTTTCTGGATTACTGCGACTACAGTTGGTTTGCTATGTGTATTTGGACTACGCTTCACTGTTCCATAATCACGTTCTAAGCTACTTTCGGGCGATTTACTTTTGTGTGACAACTTTGATAAAGAACTTTTACGCTCAGGCACTGCAGGGCCTATAACTAACGATCTACAGCTTTCGGACGCTCGAAGAGTTGTGCAAACTGTTCCTGCTGAGCTAGTAGTCGTTGATGTTGATCCTTTACCAAACAATTCGTATTCATTTTCGGCGGAATTATTAGTAGTTGATAAAGCTGTTGTTGAATGTAGTGGCGTTGAAGGTAACTCTTCTTCTTTTAAAGTTTTTAAGCCGCTATCCATGTGAAACGAAGTGTAGTAGCCTTCAGTGTCACACGAATATATGGAACTTGTTTCACCATCTTCGTGTAGATCGTGGATTATATCAGGGGTAAGAGTACCTTCGCTAGTTACACTACTAGACCCGGATGTACTAAAATTAAATCTTCTACGATTACTATTTACTGAGCTAGGTTGGTTTAAGGAATTGTTTGATGTCGCGCTTGATTTTGGCTGAGTAGTTGTTGTAATTTCTGATCCAATAGAGGCACGACCGCTTTCTGAGCTCGCGCTCCAATTACCACTTGAGGAATGTGGTTCATCTTTATTTCCTCCGGTACGTCGTATTCTTCTTTGGATTGAGCTGTCGCGTAACTTAACAGCGATATTCATAACAGCCGAAGATAAGGGAACATTAATACTGGATTTTTCTGAAGAAGATATTGAAGAATTGCGTTCGTGAGTCTTTCGCTCTTTCTCCAAATCCTTTTTCCGTTTCACCGTGATGGTTTCATACACATTAAAGTCGTCAATATCATTCGTATCTTTAGTCGATGTTGATTCCGAGCTTTTATTCATGAATCGATCATACCGACTCTTCCCCCATTGCTTCAGTGTATTAAAATGCGATTTTTTCACATTATCCGGTGACTCTTTTTTGCTACCACTGCTCGACCGTAAGAGATCGCTACTTTTACTTCGTAAAACTGCACCAGATGCCGTTGCAATCGGCTCAGATTGGTTTAGAGTTGTGGCTGCTGAGCTTTGGTCTTCCCTGTTATATAAGTAATTATTTTTAATTAGTTTAGTGCTAGTTGGGTCAAAATCTAGATGTCTAAAGTGGGATGCAAGTGCATATTTACAACAGAAACAAGAATCATTTAAACAAAATTTCATTTCATAAATTAGAAGAATCCACTCGCCTTGGACTCACTCAGGTAAGTATTCATAACACTAATCTGACCCTAGAGAACACCAAGCCAGAGGCACACACGGAGTACAGCGGACTGCAAGTAACAGCATTTTGGGAATGAAGTCTGATGGTCAAAAATCAAGCTCAGGTACAGATACCTGAATTTACAAAGCAGACTTGAAAAGGAGTAATGCGATAAAGGTCCTAAGGTCATAAAGAAACACAACAACAGTGTGAAACTGTGAAAACAGACCATCAAATATCGGAAACAACAATAATTTGACTCTGGTCTGGATAACTGGCCACTATGTGCACACAACAAGTGTGATCCCAAGCTATAGCAGGAAAAATAATAATTTTTTGATATTTTAAAACGATTGATTATGCCAGCCATAAAAGTTCACGATCTGATGAAATGAAGTCAGTACAATTGAGGCCGTAGGTTTCAAAAAATTACATATTTCCGTTATGCCATTACACTTAAATCAATTTTAGATTGTAAATCACATTTTATTTGCAAAAGCTTGGCAAAGCATATGTTAAAAATTGTAGTTGGGAATTTGTGTAACGTGTAGGCACTTGTTTCCTGCTAGTATATATGCACATGCACCCTGAACTTGCTGATTGTTGTTGTATGTTAATAAAGTGAAAGTTAGGCATTCATAAACAAAATAAATGTACCTATATACAAATAGTAGTAAATTTTGGTGGATGATTTTATGTTTACAAAAAGCGAAAATACAAAATAAAAATTCACATGCCAAAAACTATTATTAACAATATTAACACACTTGTATTTTCTTATAACTTAAATTCAAAATGTACAAAATAATCTTTAGATAAAGTTTTTTTTTTGAGTCTTACCCAGCGGTCAATGCATCTTGAATTTCCTTCTGATCCGTCCCTGCTAAAGTATTCCGTCGCCTACTTCGCGGTTTTCTTGTTCGCGTTCTTCGTTTTACAGAATTGCTAGTGTCGCCATCTATTGCCGGCGTGACTAATTCGCCGTTAAGTAACGATCGACGTTGTAGGGACATACGATCGAAGCATCGGCCGGAAACATCGACTGCCACAACCTCTGCCGGAAACCTAAACAGTTGGACAATTCGTCAAGTGATGGCGCTTGATGTACTACTCATAGTATAGTACGAAAAATGAACGTGAAATGGTGATTCTATTTATTAAATTTAAAACTTCTGGAAACTTACCTGAGAGCTACAAGTTGTAACTGTTCCTCGGGTGAAGGTAATTTATGGTCAATACCTTCATCGTCAGAAGCTAGAGTATCATCTGTCAATTCTCCATCTGAGAAGGTGGTAGTTATCCTGCTCATACAAGTTGGGGCTGCAGTTAGATCCCCTAAAGCTTCCTCTGAAGTCCATCGACGAAGTTCTTCAACCGCAACAGGCTAAAATGAAAAATTATTATTTAATACTAGCCGGTGTTGTCTTTAAAACTTTCTCCTCCATTTCCTGAATTCAGACGTATTATTTAGACACGATTTTTCATAAAACGCACTGATTAAAAATTCATTCGAACCAACGATATTATCCTATTTCTTGTAGGGGTGTTGGAAAAATATCGACATATCGACTGGATGATATTTTGTAACCAATATATGGATATATATTGTCGATATTTTCTAAAACGATATATCGAAATATCAATATTACAATCCAGCTATCGATTGCAATATTTTATATTGGTATATTTGTTCTTGGGTTTTGTCCACAAAAAAATTAAAGTTTCTTTTGTCGCTTTTTCACTAATCATTCTATTTGTGTAAGAACAAAGCTCTAGAAGGCTTGGTAAGACGCACGGTCCGTGTAAACTAGGTTGTTGTTGATTGTCAATATCGTGTCACTTGTCGCTTGTCACATTTCAGAAGCATTCCTTGAATTTTGCACTACTATTACAACTGTCTTTATAGTCCTTATAAATACAATGCTATTACTGAAGGCCGGCACTGGTTATTTTCATTTATGTGGTGTCTAGGTAGCGATTTGAAATGTGACATAAGATTTTTGGTTTTGTATTTCAGATATTACGGATAGATCACCGATGTATCGATATTTAGTAATACAATATCGAATAATCGATACAATATATTTTTAAATATGGATATTATATCGATATTTTTTTTCGATACTAACATCCCTAATTGTCATTAATGTCAAATACCTATAGTAGAGATGTGTATATTATTATAATAGGGATGTGGATCCTGTTATTTTTGTTAACAAAAAAAAAAACAGAATGCGTTACAATTGTATATTAATGTTATTTCTTATCTAAATAAAAATAAAGTAAGTATCAAAAGAATAAGGAGGATAATAAAACATATAACTGAACTATACTAAGTAAATTATGTGTTAATTCTGTCGAGTGCCGTATCCAAAAAGAACCAGTTTTGTCAATTTAAAATTGAATGGAAATTTTACAAACACACCTTAAAAATAAAATACTAATGTGCTAATAACTTGTTGTGTGAGAAATTTGTAATGAATTTAATAGGGAGTTAAGGCAAAGCCGGTGACGTATACGTAAACGTATCTTTTGACATCTACGCATGCGCTCTTTAAATTTATGATACTTTTAACGATACGAAGTCAGTAAACATATGTACCTCTACGCGTATCGTATACTTAAACGTATTGAACCGATTGTTGTCGGAATTACATGAACTTGTACGAATATCGAGAATAGAACAACAAAAACTGAATCTATATTAATAATTAAGCTAAGCTATTTTGCAAAAAAATACATTATTATTATTATTAGTAGTAGTTTATTTTGTAACAATTATAAACATTTTTCGGTCTAAAAGAGTCTTTTTCTCAAGTAAAGTGTTTTCTCTACCTTCCGCATATACGATACGTATTGGATGGCACCTTAACTCTATTTTGAATGACTACTTATCTAGTGTAAACATAACCAAAATCTCACGTTTACGTATGGAGATACGTATACGTCCTTGGTTTTGCCTTAACTCCCTAATATCTGGGTTTAGGTGCCATATTTGACATACAGTGTTGCCTATATGTTCTAAAATCCAGTTGATATCCTATGTAACTTTAATTATTGCAATGTAATTAAGATTATTTTGGTGTACATGTAACTTTGTTCGTTGTTCCACAATTTTTACCACATCGAGTTAAGTAGTATATTAAAATATAATATATGTGTGGTCTTCAACTGATCCATTCATAATAATATGATAAACTATTGTTATATTAAACAATGTTCCTTTTTCTGATAGACACCAAATTTAGTTCAATTGATTAAAATGTTTTTGTTACAAATTTGTGTGTTAATAATAAATAAACGAATTCAACCGGATATTATATTTTTCAAATTAATATCTATTATTATTAAATGATTGATAAAAATCGAGTTAATGATTTAATTGAAGTTTTTCATTGGACGTAAATTAGTATTAATTAGATAGAGGTTATCGATTTAAATCAAACCTAGAGAATTTGCAGAATTGGGAAAATTCTCGAGTTATCATATATCATATGCATCTCCAATTATTATTATAATATAATACATTTATTACATTACTCGTTTATATCGCAATTTTTCAAAATCATATAAATTACATTGCAAAGAGGAAAAAAATAAAAGAAGAAAAAAGGAAAGTCACGTAATGGTTCGTGATTTAAAAACGAAAATAAATGGCTCCAATACAGGAAGCGCTCATCTGGTATGCAAAGGCGCCGCAATTCCTTTCAAAATAATAAAATAGTCTGGCAATTTCCGCATGTGAAGTGAACAGTTAAGATTTTCGCCAAAATTAAAGGTAAATATTTTATTATTTCATGGTTTGTAAAGGCATTCTGGAATGCTCACTAGTGATGATCCTATTCACTATTTTTGTATCGATCGATTTGTGTCGATTCTCAAATATAACCAAATATAGGGTGTTTCATTAACAATGGGACAACCCTTAACTGGAGATACTATACGGGTCAAATAATGCAGCTACAGCCGCTAGTCCAAACCGAATCCGAACCTGTATTTGATCTAAATGAATGGTCTAGATAAGACTGCTTATAACCAATAAAACCTCTACATGTGCTTTAGGCTTTAGGTGTTATTGTTAATTGTTATAACCCATTTGCGGTTTGAGAAGCATAACAAGCTCTCAATGCATAAAACGAATTCGCTTGTCACCAGTCATCAGTGTCAATTTAAGGGGGAAAATCGCTAAAGTTACTCGTCGTAAATAAAGATCCTTCCTTATCATTATTAACAAGATAGCCAACCAAATCATAGAATAATAACTATAGATAAGAAGGGTCAGTAGACGCTAAAAACGGCATCGACTCATCGCAATCCCAGCCACATTCTGGCCCGCTACTATACATACTATATCTATATATACTATAAGATACTTACTACAATAAGCAGTGGCGAATTGCTTTTAAGACAGAGATAACAAAGGTGCCGACACGAGGTGAAGTAACTGTATATTAAACTGTGCCCAAATCGTTATTACAGACGATTTTTAGTGGTCCAAAATGTCCCTAATGAAGATAACGAGGATTATTTTCTAAGCATATCCCAGGAGTAGGGTTTGTTGTGAGTTTTTGAACAGCAATAGATTTTCTGAGTGCATTACCCGATGATGCAAGCTGGGACGACATTTGAGGGTTCTTATTTATTATTATTAGAATTATGGCCAACCCTCAGAATTATTATCATCATCTCTACTTCAAGTAATAGTCTGTACTGTTGCTATTTTGATTCTCAGTATTTTTAAACACATTTAATTGAATCGTCAAAACATATACGCTACAAATTGAACAAGCAATTGTACATCATATTTCAACACTTAATCAATTTGATTCGCCCCTTTTCAATTTTTTTCTGTAGCGAGATATTTTTCTTTCAAAATCGTTTATTTACTGAAAATTTATGTTTGGAGAAATACATTTACATACTCAGAAATAGATCCAATATAATGTAGCAGCAGGTTCAAGAGCATTGACTTACGCATAACTATATATATATAAGCACTTGTATTTGGAAAATGCCGACACAGTTTACAGCGATCGGCAAATGTTAATAATACAAATGAATTTTCCGACAAAATAAAATTATTTCTGGAATAACGATGGTTCATAGGTACCTGTAGTCCGACAGTATATTTCCTACCCAAAAATTTAGTTCTTTTGAGTTATCGTCGATACAGACAGAAAGACACAGACTGTCAAGACAGACACTTTCTTAAAACTACTTGTATAACTTCGCGCTTAGCTTTGCTTGTAACTATATTAATCTGGCAAAGGTTACACCAATTATAAAATTTCGAAAATGAGCATATTCTAAGGATGAATTTCAACAAATTTTCTAAATTGGTTGAATTTTGTTATATTTTTTATCAAATAAATATTTTTATTTCTTTAAATCTGGTCATTCTCCAAGAATTCTTCAATCCAATCATCCAATCCAATTGAACCGAACTGGTAGTATGGATTAACGTAGTCTTGAAACAGTTTTTGTCTTCCTCCATGCACGTCCATCAGATTTAATCTATTGTAAATAGTTTAAAATGATGCCGCTCTCATCAATGCCAAACTTGAGTAAAACAATCAGTACTTTTGTCCGTCCCTGTATATATATTATGTGTGTATAATTATTCCAAGTTTTAATAAATTAGTTATTCCACTTTGTTTTGCTGTATATTGTTTTACATTTACATGTGCTTATTTTTGGACAGAAATGAAGAACGATTTTAGGAAATAAGGAAAATATTTATATAATCCTAGAAATAGTAAAGAATAGATGATGGTGTAGTTTGACTTACCACACTAGTTTCAATATCAATATCCACCACATTCTTAATCTTCCTCCTTTTGGCTCCTAATACGGGTGTACACAAAAAATACCTAGATGATCTGTGACCGTCTCGACGCCATCTATCCAATTGTCGCATCAAGTGTATGGGTGTTTTAGCAGCGGAATTGTAGAGGGCGCGCAACGCTTCCGGACGTGTTTCCGCACTAAATAGGTTAGTGGCCATGACTCGTTTCGCCGCATAGTGTTCTTTGAGTAGTGCAAATGTGGAAAGGTTGCCTTCAGCTGTAAAAGAAAATTGTGTTTTAACGGCAACATCATTATCATGGTGTTTGTCAATTACAATTTTTGAAATACACAGTATCTTGCTATAAATGTAAATGGTCTATAATCTGTACTTTGACGTTTATCTGACAACTTTATAATTAAAATTGCACGTTCCTTCACCCAATCGGACTTCATCAAATGACAGATAACGTTAAAATAATGGCATTTTCTTGATTTTAAATATCTACAAAACAACTGCTTAGAAAAAATTGACATTTGACACACAATCTTAGCTAAGGATGCTTTAGAAATGTCAAGATAAAACACAGCACACCTTTTCGAAAAAACTCTCACGCCACTGACTTTACTGGAAATACAATCATTATTTAATTTTTTTCATACAGGTCACCGTTTTCGAAATATTTGGGATGTTCTCCAAAGTTAATAGATCATCTATTTCCCTTGGATGTTCTCAGGTAATGTTAGTGACAGTTACGAATAGGAATATGCATAGAAACTCTAATCTAAAAGAATAACTGATAGCAATAATAAAAACCATTCTATTGAATGAATAACTAACAGCGTGTTCTGAAGGAATTGTCTCTAAGCTAAGTAAAGGGTTCTCTAATTAGAGGTTCCATTTTGATATTTGAAAAACAAGTATTTTGCTAAATACTTACCTATATTTACCTTGTAAACACAGACATGTATATTTTTATAATATATTATACCTATCGGAAAAATAAAGGAACATCGAGAAGGTATTAAAAATAATAATTTAGCATACAGATAGCCATCAATAAAACTTTATATAACTGCATTGTATGTACATAATTGTAAGTTCAAGCCTACATACGTTGCCTTCCTCGATCGCGTTCCCTTATTCCGTTTCAGAACAATCCATCATTTGTTTTATGAATGACATTTATATACGATATTATTATAATATCCAGTTCGCCTGCATGTGTGGTCAATGCCTGGATTTTTTTCATGTTTAATCGATTCTATAAAGGTAGTCAGCATATAGTGAATGCATTCATGTATGCGTTGCTCTTGAATGATATTCATCTACTGGAAAGAGTTAAAGAATAAAGAAGGTCCTCAGTAGTTTTACTTTTTACTTAATGAAGTATGAATTTCAGGATTATGGAATACTTTACCATCAGATTACTGATGTACTGTAGTACTTAGTACTGTCATTGTCTTTAAAGACAATGGTACTGTCAACCATAGAATAATGTTTATATACTGTCAACCGTGGATGATTGTGATGTTTTAAGGTTAACTTTTATTGACATGATGAATTATGATAAAAGTCATATGAAATGCTTGAAGATAGTTTCTTTTACGTGGGTCAAGAGCTATAAATTATATAATACTTGGGCTCACTCATGGTACAATAACTTATTGTGAATAGCTTATTGTACCATGGGTTCACTTAACCAGTGATTTGGTTGGCAATTGTTGAAACCGGGGAGTAGAACGATGAAGCGAAGCGAGGCACGGCCTACTAATTTAGCACAGCGCTGCCTCCGATCTCTCTATCTAAAAATATGCTATAATTTTGCTTTTAACTTCGTATAGATTCACACACTAACAGAAATAAACGCGCCTAATTTTGTTTTAGAGAAAAAAAAACCGTGTTCAGGTGCAACTAAACAAATCAGAATGTACAAAGCAACAACTAGAAAAGCAGAAAAATCCAACACAAGAAAAACAACATGTTTATCTGTTCAACGTCAATCTTTGAAGTGCATACTTAAATATTGTATGAGAAAGTCTGTTTTTAACTTGAAGGTTACCAACTAACCGTAGATTGTTCATTTGCTTTACGAATATACCTAGAGCCATGTCACGATTGTTCCCTATGTTGTATACCGATTAATACAGGTGTGGGTCGTGAAGTTAAATGTTAAAAGAACATAACATGCATGTTTCAAACTCGAATGGTCATCAAACAGTGGTGGCTTGGGGTCATTGTGTAAACAGAATCAGCTGCTACAAAACTTCAGTTTACGAAATTGACTGGCTCTTTACCCCCAGTATTGAGAAATTTGGAATGACTATTTTTATTTTGCGATTAAGAAATTCCAATTTTGCATTTTATTATTTACCTACGACCATTAAAATGTCGAGCGTAAATTATTGTTTGAGCACCAAATAAGAGATAAAATGCAGACATTAAAGGTGAATTTTATGTTTATTTTAAATGTTTAAATATATGTATGGTTAGGTAAATATCCCCTGGAGGTATGCGAATGGTTGTGTGGTATTTTATAATAAAATTCGTTGGAAAAAAATAACAAAAACAAAAATCCGCTTTGTTAAAATTTGCTGTTTATTTTAACAATTTTTATATTTAAATGTATTTAGGGACTTATGTTCACAAAGTTGAGTAGTATAGTGCCACGATTTTCTTAAGAAAAATGAAGTTGAATAACCGTTATTCGTTTTTCATTAAATTCATATTATTTGTAAGACAGTCTCACCTTTGATATTAGACATCTAGGGTACCTACTAATGTCATTTCTATACAAAATTATGCTAACGCCTAAGCAAGACGCCTACATATTCTTGTAAATTTACTACATGGAATTCCTATAATATATTATTAAGGATCATATCGTATACAGAGTGTTATAAATATTCTTCAACGCATAAGTTTTCATCAAAGAAAATAGGCTCAATTAATTGATACAGTAATTTCCAGACCTCCCCTTGTACATACAAGGTACATTCCTAAACCATTCTTAGATGTGTCGTATCGCCTGATGCATAAAAAACATTAAAGCAACAATAATAATTGAATAAGAGAAAAAAGAAATAATAACAGAATTGAGAAAGTCGAATAAACCTACCGTAAAGCTTATCTTTATAATAAAATAAAAATTAACACAAACTGAAGAGAAGCAGCAATGACATGTTTTATATAATAGAAAAACAAGTAAATATGGTACAGTCGCGCCTGACTAGACAAGCATAGCTTTACTTACATTCTATACAACCTTATTGGGAATGTTACCTTCACATGAAAATGAAAAACAGAACCGACTTAATGCGATTTGTCTTCTTGAAACAGGAGTTTAGCATTGCGGCGTCTTTTTAAATTCAATAGAGGAACGTGGGGCAAACATAACTACTAGATAAACGTTGGACGTGATACCTATTCCATCTCCAGGGCAGTTTCGCCTACTATCCAATAATTAGAAACTTGTTTTTTGCAAAAGTTCTTGATCTGAGCCACCTAGAGGAGCAGCTACTCTGAAATTAAAATATTCAAGAGAGCAGATGTAATAGAGAACAATATATGACAGAATTTTCAGTCTCTCTTCTATCTGTTCATGTATGAACAAACCCCTCACCCCTACCATCTTTAGTCATATAATATAGTGATTAAATTTAAAAAGACCCCTCGAAATCTTAACGTTTTATGGCTGAAAATAAAATTATCATATAAACTATCACAGCAACGCCGAATACCAAAACCAAATATAAATATTCTTGTCCCATCTTTGTCTACCGCAAACAAGCTACTTAAAATGACACATTTAACAAATGAGCATCGTAAATTCCAAAGGATTTATCTCTCTCTCTGCATTTTTTTGCATTATAACATAACTACCAAGATTATATTATTATTATATCACGCAGACACAGAAGCAAAATAAAACGTTGAGGTAAAGCATCTTCTTTGCATTAAACAAGTCATGAAACCGCCTCGAGGGACCACTTAAATATTAACAAATACGAGGTATCTTATTAAGGTCTGTTAACTTCAAAGGTTTCTAATGCTTTAAATTGCTGATGCTGTGGCCTGGCTCACATACTGTCAATTGTCATTAGGGAGTTAAGATAATAAAGGGACGTATACGTACATCCATGCATAAACGTGAGATTTTGGTTATTTAAGCACTATGAATATGACTGATTTCAGAAGACCTAAATTAACAATGCAGAAAAGTTATTTGTTCATTATTTATTGTTAAATGAAATTCAATTTGGTAAAAACCATTAGTTTATAAGAGAAGAAGAAGATGTTAAAGTTTTGTTTGTCTTGTTTTCTAACCTAAAATAAGTCTGTCATTTTTATTCTTTCACTTTTATACAAAATATAATAATACAAATCTTTCATTTGTATCAATCTGAACACAAGAAAAAGAAATGATTTCCTTTGGAATGTCAGTTTGTGAATTTAACAGAAAATTTCCCTGATGTCCTAATTATAACCTTGGATTAGTCTTCAGCGTAAAACTATCGTGTCTACGAGGATTACTGTTGGCCGCATGTTAAGTAAAATAAAACATTTAAAACAGTGTAGTATAATAGGTATACAATCGTTTACTTTTTTTATTCGATCATCAGTCGTGTACATTTTAACTCAACATCTTCCACAGAGTTTATTTAAGATATTAACTTAATTATATGCCAAGTGAAATGAGAAGTATCTATCATATAATTATAATAAAACTTTGATTACAAAGAGGTATGTACGTACATAAAGTATAAACGTATACTTAATACCAAGGAGGATATTAAGAAAACTTAGACCCGCATATTAATTTCCATCAGCTTGAAATGATTATATGAAATAATGTACAGTGAGTATGAAATTACAGCAGTGTGAGAAATTTTACTTTCATTTTAATTCAGGAACGCAAGCAAATCACATTGAGGCATGTTTCGAAAACATTAAATCGTGTATTATTTGTTCCGCCGCTATTACGTCAACGACGAAAACCGCTTAAAGTATTTTCAGGCTATGCCGATAAAAACTGTGGGATAAAGATAATGAGTCTTCTGTATTCTCAGTGTAATAATTAAAACGTTCGCATTTGACAACATATCAACCACATTATTTTATTACCTAAATGTAATCCTATTTATTTATTTTTACTTTCACGACCCAGAGGGGTTTCGTCGCATTTTCTTAGATACCCGCCGTCGTTCTGGATGGATATCTTTCAAATGTCGCAGAATTTCTCAACATAATTTTCGTAATTCTCGTACATTTTCACACGTTTTTAATACTCAATTTTTAAAATAACAATAAAAATATAACCACTATTAATTATACAGGTAATTATAATATATAATGACAAACTGTTTGACAGTAAGTAACTTATTTGTTTTTTCATGGCTTGCTAATTTCAAAAAGTCAATATCTGACATTCTCACTTACGTTGTTTTCATGGCCACCTGATTTATCCTCCCTTAATCGTAATTTAAAAGTTAAATATTTCAAAAAATGCAAAAGTAAAGTATATTATATTTTTAGAAAGGGAATTTAATGTCCTTTTATTTGAAGATAATATATAGGGTGTTCCATAAGCAAACAGTGTTTTCAGAAAACCATTATCTCTCAAACAGCAAAAGAGAGGTTTAAAAGAATTGCCGGAATTTGAAAACGCCCTCTAGCGCCTAAACTAGATAAGATATCAAAACGCGGTTTGCGTCCACTTTTTTAGCTATATCTTTTAAAATTAGGCCCTCCCTGTACATATCAATTTACAATAATAATTATTGAAAACAGAAAATTAAATGGACAAGTACGTACCTAAAATAAACATAATTAAATTATGTCACAACGCGTCGTTAAGTGGTTTCCACTTAAATGCTTCCCCTCTATTTTAAATGTTTTTTAAATGACATATTTATGGACCAGTTTAGTGGTTCATTTTATTATTAATAATAATTATTTTAATATAATGTAATCATGTTAGGAAACATAATAAACACTTTGATTAAAACACTTTATTGTAATTTAATATATCTGTAGGACTTATCGAATTAATTTCGTTGGCACAATACGACAGGGCTGGATTTAGACCTTTTATCGAAATAAATTTCACTTGTGGATTTAATTTTATAATTCTATCCTAGGGACACTAAAACTTTATCTACTTTTTTTTCAGAGTTAGCCTGAGTTCAACAATTACCTAGCTGACAAAGATCGAATGAGCAAATGAAGAATCAGAACCATATGGACCAAGATAATTTTGAAGAGATGACAGAAAATAGCAACAGTCGTCATCCATGCTCAAATTGCATTCCCCACCCTGTTCCAGGAATAAATAAGCTTTTTCAAATGAAAACTAGAGAGACAGGAAATTCAGATCAGAGACAAATTACCATCCTCACTTAATGGTCTAGACGACGAACTAACGGCGAATCTTCGAGCAAGAGAACAGATCCATTGAACCTGTAACTTAAAACCGCAATCGAACCATAAATTAGGAGTTAGAATTATCTCTTTGTCACTGGCTCTAGAGGACCAGGGGAAAAAATCAAAGTAGACCTAGGATTTAACAATTTTGTACAGTTTCATAACTTTTCTTAATAACATTTTGTCGTAACTTTAACAAAAGTACACTTTATACTAGTGTCAAAAATCAGTATTTTCAAAATTTCCGAGGCATGCTTGATTTTTCAGAATTACAATTATGTCTCGAATTAGGTTCAAACCACAGAAGAAAATTGTTTGTCTTTTACAAGAGTCGTTTCACCTAACCGGGGACACACTGTATATATGGCATATGTATAGAAGGTTGCAAAAATATTTCAAACGTAGATAAGAAAGGCATTTGTAAATAATAATTTAGCTAACAATGCTTTAAACATAGATTACTTAAGCGCACCTTAACTTTTCCGTCATTTTCATTAATAATAATGGCTTTAAATAATAACAAACGTATTTTTTTGACATATTCACTCCGCGCCTACGCGTGAAAGTTGATAATAATACTCAAGACACGCCAACCTACACGAAAATTTCCAACACACACAAAAATTTCGTAATGCCTAATAAACTTTAATAAGACTGTGTATAATGTTCATATATATAAGTTCAATGTATCTACAGTTTCATATTAAAATACAGCAGCAAGTTCAAGGCTCTAGCTGATTTGAATTGTAATAATGTATTTTGTTTTATTTGTTTGTAATGTGTCTTCGTGTCAATTTGCTATTAATGTTGTTTGCAAATATGCAGATATGTTAGGTCTGTAGATAAATGTGCAGGGACGTCTTTACCTTTGGTTGCAATGTGCAATGAATATGAAGCAAGCACCGACTTCAATAGGTTCGTTCCAACCGCCAAATTTTCAAATACCAGTAGTGATTAGTGATACGATGGTTGCATTTTATATTTCAGGATTTGACAACCCTGGTGTTGCTATCTGGCAACTGACAGCTCTATCGTAAAGTTGGACATTTTTGAGGTTATACGTACTCAGAACATTTTGACATACGAGCGCTATTTCTGTTGTTTACAGTAACTTAAAAGATTCATCTTGGCCCAAAAATGGAATTAAATCATGAACATTTTCGAGCGATGATTTTTTACAACTTTCGACGTGGATTAACTCAGGATAAGCTTAATTCAATTTTTGGTGATGAAGCTCCATCAAGGCCCATTGTTTATCGATGGTATGGTGAATTCAATCGTGGTCGTAGTTCACTCCAAGACGAATTTCGTGAAGGTCGTCCAAAATCAGTTGTTGTTCCGAAAACCATTGATGCTGTGCGCAAACTGATATTGCAAGATCGTGATGTGATCTATCAAGAGATTGAGACAACCTTAGGCATTAGTGGGCCCAGCATAAATTCAATATTGCATAAACATTTGACTGTCAAAAATATTTGTTCACGTTGGATCCCACAAAATTTGTCAATCGCTCAAAAAATGGCTCGTGTCGATTGGTGGAAAGAAATGCTCAAAAAATACGATCGCGCTGCTTTGAAACACATCTATGACATCGTGACAGGTGATGAATCGTGGATTTACGCGTATGAGCCCGAAAATAAACAGCAGTTGACTGTATAGGTGTTTCAAGATGAGCCAAATCCAACAAAAATTGTTCGCGCACGAAGCACTTCCAAGCAAATGGTCGCCTGTTTTTTCGGAAAAACTGGACATGTCACAACCGTACCTCTAGAACAACGCAGAACAGTCAATTCTGAGTGGAACACAACCAGTTGTCTTTCAAGAAATCAGTAAAACCAACTGCCGAAGACGGATCACTCTTCACCACGACAATGCGAACTCTAGTTGAGGGAATAATAATGAAAACAACCCCTTAAATTAGTTGATGTGAGATTATTCATTAAACTCTCTGGTACCTATTGGGAACGGGCGAATAAAAGTCAGGTTGAGTGAAAACATCTGATACATATGACGTAAAAGGGAAGCCACGAATGTTTTAACTGCGCTATGATGCTAAACAACATATTAAATTTAAAACGTGTACTCGCTTTATAGACCATTGTAGGTAGTTATATGCCGCCACATGTTATGGCGTTTTTAACATAAATTTACCTATTTTTTAACATAATATTACATACTTATATGTACTACAAGCATATGTTTATGTTACAAGGTTAGGTGCACAAAAGTGTTACAAGTAGGAGTTTATAAAGCCAAAAAAAAAATAAGGAAAACACAGCTGTTGCTAGAAAAATCATTTTTTTCTTACAGTATATTTTTATATTTCTGTAGGATCAGAGCAGAAGGGTATTAAGTCCAAAATTTTGATTTCCCGCTTTTTTTCTTTAAATTACTTCAAATTTCACGGTTAATCAGTTGGCTAAAATTAATAATTCCCCTTGGCTGATCCTGCAATCGACACCTGTGATGCTCGTGACTCCCACTGAGCGAGATTCATATTTAAATGAAGCTGATAAAAGATCTGAATTAAAAAACAAGGTAAACAGTTAGCCTTATACAAACCTGGAGATATTGATTGACCCGCAGTTTACCATGTCCGAAACTATCAAACTTTTTATAGTTTGAAATTCTGATGCTTTAATCCATTGCTGGCAGGGGAGGAAATTAAATGGCTTGCTGTCTGATGAGCTACATAAACTCTGTTCCCAAAACGATCACATCGATTGTAATTTGGACAGATAACCGGCCATCTCAAAATCGTAATGTGCTACTTTTATATTTTAGCGACCAATCCGCAAATCTAGCAGATTATCCATAAGTTTATCCACTTCGTGATTGAGCGGGAAACTATAACACTCCTTGAGATTGGATGCAGTTGGCAAAAACAAAGACTATGTTGTATTCAAGGACTTTAACTAACTCTACTATATACAGGGTGAACTATCACTCAGTACAAAAATTTTAACCACATGCTCAGGAAAGCATGAAAAACCATAAAAAATTTGTTTTGGAATTTTTATTCGATGTTTACAAAATGGGGCAAATCCACGTTTTTTCCTGGTAAATCGGCGCCTAAGACAATTATTTTTCACGATGGCTTCCAACCATAGAAATCTTATATTATATATGTACTCTAGAATGCTAATTAAATCCAGCCGAATACCAAAAAGTGTAACGGGTATGCAGAGTTTTCTCGAACTACGCATGCTCCTCAGTCACTTATTTTCAGTACAGAGCTGCCATATTTAAAACTATTTTGTCGTTCGCCTTACAGAATTTATGCGACATATCTGTTTTATAAATAAATCCATATGTTGCGTCATGCGAAACTGCTTGACAAAATCAAATAATTCAATGTTATCGGTAAAATTGTAATACTGTTTAGTTTTCAGCAATATGAACGAAACATTTTTTTCCAAATCTTATTAAATTTAGGAGATTTCGCAACAGCGTCTATTTTCGCAAATGACATTTCTCGAAGTGGGAATATCTGTCAGAGTCGGCTTCACAACAATTCAGATAGGTTTTATAATTGAATTATGGGTTTATGCGTGGTATATTTTAATTGTTGATAGATATACCTATTTGTGATTAAAATTGTTTTTAATATTTGTTATTTTGGTTTGGTAGTTTGTTTATTTAACAAACAATGAGGTGTATAGTGTTGTGGTGTAAAAATGAAAGTATCATTCCTGGTATTAAATATTTTCAGTAAGTTATTGTTTCGGGTTTCTAACAGTCTCAGTTTGAGTCAATATGATACCATTGACATGATACTCATTTTTAGCTTGACAAAAAAAAGACATGATGTTTGGATGCGGGCATTGGGATCCTAGTACAGAAAATGTATGTGATGGGAATGTCATATGCAGTAAGCATTTCGCTGCAGAAGATATCATTTGTAGAGAAGACGGCAAGAGGATCACCCTCGTACCCGATGCAGTTCCCAAACTTTTGTTGAAAAGAAGAGATTATGTAAATGAGAGTGGAAGTTAAATTCTTAATCGTTTGATATCAAGACACTGTTTACTTAAAAGCAGTCAGTCAAAAATGCATGATATGTATGTCAAGAATATATTTCCTACGTTGTGTAGGTATACAAAGTTCGTTTGAATTCTGTTGTTAAACTGGAATATACTTAATTATAGAATCCTCCATGAAATTGTTTTGTCACAAAATATTATTGCGAGTAGTACGGATGATATGGAAGTGGTTTACATGGACACGGAAAATATTCGTGAAATCACTGTTTCTTGCACCCCTTCTTTGAAGGCTGTAGAGAGGTAAGAGGCCTAAGGTGGTTGTATAAACAAACAAATATTATATAATAATAAAATAAATAATTAGAATGCTCAAGTCCTTACGATATTTTCCAATATTAGAATTTTTACTTATTTCTCGTTTCTGCTTAGATTTATTATTATTGGGTTGTACCTGTTAGACAATAAAGTATTTATATATTTAATGTAATTTTTTATTTCTTAAATTCCTTTATTCCATTTTTTTATTTGAATTACCAAACGGTAAAATTTAATTTTAAATTTACCTATAACAGTAATATTACATTTAATCAAAGCCGGTCCTGTTGAAAAATAAGTGACTGGTGATCATGCGCATTATGGACAGCTCTACACTTTTGGTTACATTTTTGTACTACGGGATTATCATTCTAGAGTATATATATATATAATATAAGATTTCTGTGCTTCCAACCCACGAACAGCTATACGCGGCGTTGCCAATTGTAGAGAGGTTAAAATGAACATTTTTGTAAATAATAATTATTATAATACCTTATAAATAAATCCATGTTTCCTACTGCAAAATTGTACACTACTTCTTCGTTTTCGCAAACAACAAACTCCTAAAACGATATTTTCGCATACTTATTGAATACACTAAAAACACAACAGATTCCGAAAGCACACTACATTCCGGCAGAGTTATAATACTTGATCAATAACATTCAATCTGGAATACTCCAACTTGTAGATAATTTCTTCTTTTTAGAAAACTTCTAAAACGATATTTTCGCAATTTTGAACACACAATCACTAATTAAACATTGCCGGAAGCACACTAAAACCCAGATAAGTAAAACTACTACTTACTTATCTGGGACTAAAATGTAAAATGCCAAATTTAATTTTAATTTACTTAAATGGTTCATTCCAATCAGGACGAAAATGTAAACACAAACATAATTAAATATCCATCTTATGATCGTTGGGCTGAGTACCTGACATTAAACAAGAAGAGTGGACGAGGTAAATCAAGCGGTCCCCAGGAAGTTCAAAAAACATGGCGGCATGGCATGGCATGTTAGACCTATCCGAAGGGTAGGAGCTTACATAATATTTAATATTTCGCATGATTGAAGTCACATAATCATCTACAATTCCTAAATAAATTTTTTACTTTAAATGCTCGGTAAATCGATACACTTGGCAACATGGCGCTGTATCATAACCTTTAAGCTAATGTCTAATTTAAACTTCAGTTGGGCAGGCGTTCATAGGCATCGTAAAAAGGGAGTTTAACATGATTTACAAAAAAATTATTTTGAGCCTTAATAAAAATTTTTTGAAAGGCGATTCTGTTAAATCTTATTTTTCTCTACCTCTAGTTAAAATGTTTGTACTGAGTGATAGTATACCTATAACATTCCCTTTCAAAATTGCACAAGGAAACAGATAAGGACGAACATTTTTTGTTTGATTTCAAAAGTAGTTTAGTGCAAGCCAGGCAGGACTCTCCAGGTGCTCTATATAATAATAATAATTAGGCTGCTCACTCTTGGACAGTAGAGCACGTGAATCTTATTTTATGAAAATAGAAACGTTCATCATTGATCATCAAAAGGTTATAAGTATTTATTCTTTTATTATTTGAATTTAAAGATTGAGTAAGACAAACCAAGTTATAGTAAATATTGTGTGTATAATAAATACTTATTGCAAAATAGATTGAAAATATTGTCGAACAGGAACGAAGGTACTTTCTTTCAACCATATGGTCGATTTCAGCCTAATATGGTGATCAAAAGGAGCGGTTTGGTTCACTGAAGCACTTGATATGGTATTTTGTTTCTCACAGTGTCGGCGTTAGTGTCTTTTTTTACAATCGCTAATTTAGTCATGAGATTTTTTATTCACATGAATTTTATTTTATAAGATCCAGAACAGCATATTGTGATGGTTTCCGTTTCTGACCTATAACCATAATTTGACGATCGTCTAGTACGATTTAGTGGAGAATGGATTTCAGTAATAAAACTATCTTCATGTTGAGGGCTCTGCTTTTTTTCTGTTTTCATTATGGCACAGCACCACCTGTATATTTAATTAGTAGTTCCTTAAAATCTTAAACGCTATATGTTTTGACATTAAACGTTGAGCATTATTGTAAACTGCACAGTTAAAGTTGTCTTAGAGCTCGTTTAAAATTATCTTTTATTGCAGTGCTACGTCACATGTGGGAAATTTATTGCCTAGTACATGTAGGCATTACACATTTAAGTACTTAGATACGGACATGTTGAAAAAAGGAAAAGAAGATACTGTTTCTACTTCCTTGATTCCGTTTATCATTTTAACGATTTAGAAATACCTATACATGGTTCATCATTAACAACACTTTCCTTATATATTTACCTAACAAACTCTTCAATATTCTCTGATGATCGCCTAAAGTTCACCAACGACAACTTAATCCATGCACGCTAAAAAGAGTTTGGTTAATTTAACAAAAATATTGTTAATCCAACAAAAGCATTTGTTTCTATATCCACGATTAAATATCTGTTTGCACTAACAAAATCATTTAGTTAGATGCCAACTAAGTCCTAATTACCATAAATAAAGCTAGGGTTGAGAGAAATAAATATTTGGTAAATTCAACAAAATATTTTTTGAAGGCAACTTACATCGGCATTAACTTGTTTAATAAGCTACTTAATATAACAAAAATATTTTGTTAAATCAAAGTAATCAATATTTCTCTTAATTACTATATTCTGTTAGGATAAACACTGTACTGACGTTGATTTGAAAATCCGTTTTTTTATTCTAATACAATTTATATTTAATCAAAATAAGTATTTTTAGTATATTTGATTCTAGATTTACTTATTTGAATTTAGACACTTTATCACTCTAACTAAATAACCACTTTTTTTTCTATTTAAAGTTTGAAATAAGAATCCAATATTTATTAGACAAAAACATTTATTTGTACTTTGGCTTTATTCTCTAACAATAAAATTAAAAGTAAAAACACATTTAAGACATTGTAGGGTTTAAAAAAACTAACGAAATAGACATTTAGCTTAATCAAATGTGCATAAAATGAGAGCAAACTTAAAATCAGAAGAAAATTAGATAATTCTATAAACTAAACATAAGTAATATATTAAAAAACTAAAAATTAATACACAAATTTCATAAGTAGAAACAAAGACTAAATATTTGTTAAATAGTATTATTGACCTAACTAAATGTGGGTAAAGAAAATTACTAAATTATTTACCTGAATTATAACTGTAAGGTACTTAATTATTTTAGTATATTAAAAACACCTCACAACCAATCCATAAATTTCGCACGACTCTCTTGTTGAAAAGTTGAAAACTTCGAGTGCTTATTTTTGCTACTGTTCACTCTTTTCAAACTCTAAATCAATCTATAACAAAAATGCTCAATGTAGGGAAATAGTAAAAACATATTAACTGTTTGCAAAAAAATACATGGAGCACACATATTAGAATTTTAAGTCTTTATGAAAGAAACTGGTATATTTTATTAAAAGCGTTATCTATTTTATCAAAATTGGGAGAATTAGGTAGGTATACCTACTAATGTTTACCAAACTAGTTTTCAGTGGCTAGCGGTACATCAAAATTTGTTCTACTACCTACCTAATTACCTATATAATAATAAATATATTATATTTTATTTTATTATTTATTATTATTATAATATTTATTGTTGTTACTACATATTACCTATAATAATTAATAACATAAACAAAATGGTACTTACCAACTCAACAATATTCATAGATATCACTAACTGACACAACAAACAAACACCCATCAGTTCTTGGTAATGTATAATTATAATAGTAACTAAAACCACAGTTTTTACCGCTAAAACTAACTCTAACTAAAATAAAATGCAAGGACAGAGCAAATGCAACAAAAAGCGTCCAAACATCACTGCCATAGAATAATGTTTATATTGGGAATCCCCGCTTTCAAGGTTGCTGTCGGCTTTTGGGTTTTGGGACAATCAAAAATCAAAGCTACTTAGATCCAAAACACAGCCAGTAGACGTTGTTGCCAGAGATTCCAGCAATTACCATTCATAGGAAATAAATAATGTTGAAGTTTTAATTAAAGTACCTAATCTAAAATATCAATAATATCTAAATATCTCAGATCGTACATTTACATTTTGACAATAAATTTAAGTACAAGGAGATGTCTATTATAAGTATAGGGAGATACCGATAAACCAAACTTAACGAATTAAGTAATATTTATTAGCTAATTATTGTGTAAAGATTTATATTTTATTATATGCATTTATAGTGTAGCAGTAAAATACACAGGAATATACCTAGGTGTCTATCATATTGCTATTTTGCAGATTAGGTAGCTAGACCCTATAGGAAGTGACAACATTGAGCGTAATTACCTTGTAGGTACGACAAAATATTTATTTGCCGGAAAAATCTGGTTTCTTGACAAGTTTATAATTTTACAAATATATATTTTGTCAAACAAACAAAAATGATATTATTCAGATGATTAGTTTCTGTTAATTTTAACCCAGATCTTTGTTTAATTTAACTAAATATCTCTTGTTTAATTCAATTCATTCAAATGGCTAATGTAAGTACATATATCTTATTTTTAACAGAAAAATTACTTGAATATGCAAAATAAAGGACAAAATATTTTGCTTGAAATAAAAAAGCCTGTTTATTACTTTAAAATCCATATTGCTATTACAAGTATATATAGTGTTACCTTAAACAAAATTTTGGAAATAAATATATTCTGTAAATTTAACCAAACAGTTTTTAGTGTGTGGATTATTTGATGTTGGTATATTTATTTTTCGTAAAACACTGTACTGAATGGATAAGGACTAAGTAATTATCAGACCTGGCCCCCAGCAGTTATTATTTGTTCCCAAAAATGAAGAAAACGCATAACCCGTATATTCAAGGTTTCCAATAGCCTCTCAACTACTGACAGACTTCTGAAACACCTTATATAAATAGGCGCCGGAGAATTTTAGTTTCTCTATAGGAAAAAAATAAATAAAAAGATCTATAATAAACATTTACGTTGAATACTTACATAGGATATAAAGTAACAAGAATATTATGTGCAATATGTGTAAGAATTATTGTAATCGGATATTTCCTAGAAGGTTTCTCACAAAACCATTGCACTTTGAATTTATTATATATAAACCATATTTTTCAAACACAATTACATAAGATATACTACTATAACTTCTTTTAAACTAGTCACATGTCACATTCTATATATTGTTTACTTATGTAAAAAAAACTCATGACCTAGTAAAAGTCTTCTCTATATACAGGATGAATAATGATTACACTAGTATGTCCCTTTTAGTAGATTTTCCAAAAAAATCTAACTATTCAGGAGATTGACATAATCGCAATAAATGCATGTGCTTCATCATATCCACAAAAATCCCATACAAATTACAATTATTATCCAATGATTTCTACCACTCAAAAATAAATTAATTAAAAACTCAGCTAAGACAAAAGATCTGTTTCCATTGCAAAAAGAATTAAAAAATCCAAACAACCAAAAGGAGTGATTTCAAGTGCGATATGAATTTCAGGAAATAATGATGAAAGAGATGCACATAATGCAGGAATTTAAATCTGTTCCGTTTTTGTTTTGAATACATATTGGCGCGTCGTTTATGATAAATCGTTTTCAGAAAGGTGTAAGAATTTATGATAACGTATTTGTTTACTGATAAATGTACTGCAAATATTATGTGGGATTGATAAATAAATGTTTAAACATAATATTATTTCGAATAATATTTAATTGGTTTTATTACATATTTATTTATAATTTCACTATGCTTTTATTATACAAATAAAACGTACTACTTTAAGATACACTGTGTCAGTATAGTTTTGCATAACTGTAATAATGTGCAAACCTTGGGAAATATAGAAAAGTGTAATACGTCTAATTCAATGAGTTTTGAGGTTCTCCAGGACTCCAATTTAAGTCCCTTGCTCTTTTTATATTAATCGCTGACTTGGTCGAATGTATTATGTTATTCGACGATCACTTTAAAGTTTTCAAAAATATAACTGCATTGCCAGATTGTTTTGCATTGCAAATCTTTATAAGAATTTAAAGGATTGGGGTGAGAAAAACAAACTGTCTTTAAATGTGGCAAAATCAAATGAATCACTTCCATATTTTGCGTATATTCGCTCAAAGTTGGAATATATAGGTTTGTGGTTTTGATAGCATTTTCCAATCCAAAGTCTAGAACACTGTCCGGTATTGTACTAGGTATTTGAAGATTTTCAATTATTCCTATAAAACTGTTGGAGAAAAATTACAAAAAAGCGCTTCACTATTACACATCAGCATCCAAAAGACAGTTCGAAAAGATGGAAAACCGCTATACTCTGCTGACAACTTTTGTATTGGTACAATGACGTGAATAATGATGTATAAGTTTCGATCACCCCTTGTAAGCATTTCTATTTGTCCTGCAAAATAAATTCATTTACAGTAAACTCCGCTATAAAAGTACAATCCTCGATGCATTCAATAAGGTGGTCACAATAATAAAACCCTAAAAGGAATCTTGTCTCTCACATAAGACATACCTGAACATGTCCATCGAGTCCGTCATTCACTAAACGGTAAAACTGAGCATGGAAGAATAATAACATAAGAATAAAAAACGACAAATAATAAAACAAGAAGTTGTCTCTCATGTTATGTATCGATACATGGCTCTACAGGGTGTCCCTAGTACCAATAGCTTCTGGTACAGCTTGAGATGAATATGATCAGTTTAACAAAACCTATACGAAGTGATATTTTTAACAACCATTTTTATTCAGACTAGGGTCGGTTGGTTACCGCAAAATTTGGATACGGTTTAGTATGTACAAAGTTCAGGGTCATTTCGTCCTGCTTATATATGCTTTATAACAATGAGTCGAATTTTGCTTCTATAGGCAATAAAAATTTTCATATAATTTTGCATTTAAGCAGTTCCTTAGAAAAACATCGAAATTTTGCAAAATAGTCATCCTCTTTCTGAAGTAAGTAATATTCCTCAATTTGCTTCAATAACAACGTATTTGTATATCGGATTTGAAATACATTCTTATGTCGCAGTTTGTGGTTAGTTATCTGGAGTTTTTGGAAGGTCACACTGTATATGAAATATTATGCATTCACTGGCTATGTTAGGTATGGTCAGTTTTCACAAGACTCCTTCCACTGGGTCTTTCACCTTTCAGTCCATCATATATTTCTTATATTGAGACGTTTATTGATTATATACGATAGATTAAATTTTTGAGATGGACAGCCGTTTAGCGTAAAAGCCGCATCTGTACTATCCGCAAACAAATCAGTCTTGTCGTGACATTTTAGACAATATAGTTGCTATTTTATTTTGCAGGAAAATGATATTTAATAAAAATAAGTGTAAGATAATTTTTGTGTGATTTATGTGAATCTAGGATGGTTGAGGATACTTTTCTCGGAAACGGTAGGAGTTACAATATCGGTTGAATTATTGGATTCAAATTTAGTGTGTTGCTTCAGCCTAAAGAGCTACTTCTTTCCAAAAAAGAACACACAAAAGAATTTCTTAATAGCCGAAATACGGGATGTTCAGTACCCATTGACCCCGCCAAGTTTTTATTACCTACGCCAATGACTTTTAAACTAAGTTTTTATAGATTATTATGTATTTTTGATTATTTTTTAACTCTTATAAAATTTAGATAAAATCATTTCTTTTTGAGATATTTTGAATCTTAGTCTTTGAAAAATATGAGGCTTCAACCTAAAGTATTCCCCAGCTTGTAAGATTCTCTCTATTAAATGATTATCACTCAAAATGGGAACCTTATAAACAAGATCTTTCATACCACCCCAGACTGAATAGTCCAAGGTAGTAAGATCTGGAGATCGGGGTGTCCATTTAACAAGAGCATCTTGGCCTCGCCCAATCCAGCGTTGGGGAAAGTTTTCATTTAAGTATCTCCTTACATTCATAGCAAAAGATACTGGTGCACCAACAAGTTGAAACCAAATGTTTTGTCTAACTAATTTGACAACAATAAAACATTGCTTAAGTAGGTATCCAAATAAACACCAAAGTGGCTTGATATTTCAACATTATAGGATTAGCCAGAGCCGCGGAGGCATCAAACAAGAGCCAATACTTTTCCAAATATCTCAAAAACAAATGATTTTATCCAAAATTTATAAGAGTTAAAAAATGATCACAAATACATAGTAACCAATAAAAACTTAGTTTAAAAGTCATTGGCGGACGTAATAAAAACTTGGGGGGTCAATCGGTACTGAAGATCCCGTATCTTGGCTATTAAGACATTGTTTTTTGTGTTGTTTTTTGGAAAGAAGTAGCTCTTTCTGCTGAAGCAACACACTAAATTTGAATCCAATATGTCAATAAATACTAGAATTATTTAAAAATATTGGTTTTAAATTTTCAACTTTGACGCCCTGTATATCGAACATGAAGGGCTAAAATGAAAAATTACATGTTAAAACTGATATTATTTTTGCTCAAGGAATCTGTGGTTAACGGATTGACCTCCTTTTTCCGGACACCCTGTATAAAAAAAAATTAAAAGCACTTTCTCGTTGTTATTTTTTGATGAGAAAAACACTTAACTGACTGAATGCAGAGTAGTAGGTTTTGCCAAAAATTCTTTCGTCGTTACTCGCAATTATTTATTATTTGACAATTTATTTCTGTCTTAGTACAACATTTTATTCTGTACGCGGTTTTTTAAAAGCTCAAAAACACTGAAAACTTGTTTAAGCCATTACGTGTGATATACCCTATTTTTGAATTGAAAATGGCTTAAAATTTAACAATAAAAAATCCCCGGCCGTATTAAATGGTGATGATGGTTTTTCAAAAACGAAACGTCGTAGTGAATTTTTGTAAACGCTATCTTACTGTCCTCAAAGAGTAACAATGAGAAAGTGCATTTCAGTTTTTGATATTTGTAGAAATAATGTCAGAAATAAATAAAAACTAAAATCGCAAAAAATCGTTTTTCCAAAAACTCTCGAAAACGGCTAAAGTTAGTTTACTTTTGGAAATAACATTTAAAATGTGTTTAAATTGTACAACTTTTCTTACTAGAAGTAGGGTTGTTCACTTAAGGTAGTCAGCTTTATCATAACAAAGTTATTATTAATTTTTGAACTATATTTGTGTGTCAGCGTATAAATGGAATTAACTTTTGATTATTAGGCTCAAAGTATAATTTGCCCTCGTATTATATTTTAATTTTTACTGATTTAGCAGACTTAATAAATTTCTTTGTCACCAAATAATGTGCCGACATCACCTGTTACGAAATTGAAAATACCAACACACTTAATGTATTATAGGTATGATGGCTCTTTATCAAGTTCTTAATGAAATGTAATTTGAAAGCCACATAATAATATTAGTAAGTATTTTGTTTTTATGGTAATTTATATGTGCGGTAAACGAGGGCCTCTACTAAAACATTCAACTTTATGAGCGAGAAATTAGTTGTAAAAGCCGATACCAATGCGTGTGCAATATAATCACTAAATTTTAACTGTTTCTTTTTCAAACAAACGGCTGTATATTATGTGTAGCAATTAAAAGGTCGATGGACCTGTTGATAAATAAATATTTAAATAAATATACAAAATAATATAGTGTTTCAGAGTGAAAGTCGAACTCCACATAAATTGTCTTTATTTCATTACAAATTCATTCTTACAGACATGTTTCGGCTGCCTATTCATCCATCCTCAGTTCATCAATCAAATCAATGTATACACTGTTGCCAGTTTGAATAATGTAGAATATATCTTAATGAAATCCATCTACGGGATGCGTATTATCGATTAGCGTAAACGTATTTCGAAAACGAGCCATAGTTTCTCGAATTAATAGAAAAACTTTTGCATTTTTTTAGTTTTTTATAATGGTTTCATCAAATTATTGCACAGGGTGGCTCAAAAATGTTTTAATTTATTTGTTCAGGTTTTCAATTACTTTTTGAGAGTGAAAAATTTATATTTGAAATTTTTTATATATATTTTTTTTGAGTTTCACAGTATTTTTAATTAGAATGGGCTCATAAATTTTTTATACAAGGTGTATGTGTATTGTTCCCATTTATATGATCAGGTTTTCAAACCATATTTTCAAATTGATTTTTTTTTTTAGATAAGACTTTCTAGAGATCACTGTCTTGCGCTTAATCCGGAGAAAACTGTGTCTATCCTTTTTGGGAGGAGAGTGAATCGGGAAAAATACTTAGAACAGTACAGCAATGCAATTAAAATTAATAACATTACTATACCATTTAGGGATCAGATAAAGAGTTTGGGTCTTGTTCTGGATGTGGATCTTCGTTTTTCTGCTCATGTTGGTAGATGCTTGCAGAGGGGGTATGGTAGTCTTCGAATTATTTATCAGAACAGGCATGTACTAACTCAAAAACTAAAGGCTGTCTTATGTGAAGCAAAGGGCGTATACAAAAGCTGCAAAACTCGTGCCTTAGGTTGATATTTGGCATAAGGAAGTATGAGCGAATAAGTCACACTCTCTCTCAAATAAAGTGGTTGAATATGTCAAAAAGACGATACTTACATACCTCTTGTAGATACTTTTCAATTATTCTACATAAATCCCCGCCCTACTTATATAATAAAATAAGATATAGAACTGATATTCATAATTTGAATATAAGATTTGCGAATGCTGTTACTGTTCCTAGTCATACTTTTGAACAGTTTAAACGATCATTTAAATATAATCTGGCGAAATATGCAAATTCATGGACGCAAGAACTAAGAAATTTTACAAGGGTTGCTACGTTTAGAAATCAGGTTTTTCGTGGATTATTAGCGGAACAATAATTACCTCTGGGTTATTGTGTGTTATTTTCATTATTGTGTTGTCTGGTCGGGGGGTGTACAGCGTAATTACATTGTTTTTTTTTTCTCTTTCTGGATGGTGTTGTTGATTATGGAAATGTAATTTATTGATTGAAAATATGTATATGAAATATTTTTAATATGTGCTACAGTTTCAAATTAGTTAATTTATATTATATATATCTAATTATTATATGGAACCTTAGTGTTAAGTTTCTAAGGGTTAGCTGAACAGACTGGGTTGCATATTAGCATATGTAACCCAGAACTGAAACTCGCCCTGTTGCAAATGTAAGAAATTTGTTGTGGTAAAAGTCCTTTATTATTATTACTATTATTACTACCACAAAAGACATAAATTTGAACAATTTGCAAACGTTGCGGCGTGAGTCTATTCATGATGAATTGCCAAACCAAACTAACCTCAAAACAACCAAGAATCGTCAAATCGGTTGTCACAGAAAACAGTGTTGTCAAGTTAAAGTTTTCCGCCTCTAAAAAAACACCCTTTACTTGTATTAATGATAGATTTTTTACTTTACGCTTTAAAAATTATACTTATTAGCTACTTCAATTTTATTATTAAGAGATTCTTCAATGTACTCTTCTCCATCCCTCCTGCGGCTTTAAAATAGTTGAATATGCGCCAGACCAAACCAAAATTATAGTCGCAGAGGATCTGCAAAAACAATGGTTCTATAGTCGTCCGGAAAAGTGCACAACACTGTATACACAATACAATATTTAAATTTCAAAAAAAACGTTACAGACCTGTCATTATTATATACCTCGATATATAGTAATGTTCTTCACGCTACAATGACAAAGTGAAAAATATGACTTCCTCTTCGTATTATTTGGTTGGTAAAAGCAAAAGGAAGTTCGGTTTATCTACCTATTATACTGTACAATTTAATTTTCATATTGTTAACAAACACATTGAAACAAGTTTTTATTTGCAATTCTTCTTATTATTTACTGGAGCTGCTAAAACAATCAACTATACAGTTACATTAATATGAAATGAAACCTATACACTTAAGTGTAATATTTAACGGTAATACTGTACTAAAAATTACTGTGTCAGGCGGTCGTTTGAATCATTAAATCTAACCTTAGCAATTATTAAAAACCCTTGTTATTCTATGCATAGTTTTTAATAAATAATAAAATCACCAGACCGTGAAATTCTGAAATTAGATGGATTTCATTAAGAATATAATAGGGCTATAGAACGCTATCATTCAAGTCCTAAGAAACTATCCTTATTGACCTTTCTGCAGCATGTCGTGTGGCATGCAAATAGCCCTTAATAATATCATTGTCCTGTCTAAATGTCACAGCCCTTCAGGCAAGGAAAAAATTTCAATTTTTTGATGCTTTTGCTCGGTATAGTTTAATTTCAATTATTTGATAATAAACGCAATCAGTAAAGAGTTTTTTGATTCCAAATCGAGTAAAATGTTAAAATTAGAATATCTATAGTGATTTAGCAGATCTATTCTACATTATTAAACCTGGCAACAGTGTATACATTAGTATATTATACTAATTTCTGCAGACATCATGCAGGTTAGGGATCTAACTTCAGTGGAATTTTATGGTAAAAATAATTCGACTTCTTTTTGGGTATACCTTAGTAAAAGGAGACCTCACAAATCGCTTAGAATATTTTGTTTTACTCCTTTTACCACCTGTAACGAAAATTTGTTGTTGGTACCGTATATACACAATAATATTAGTGTTTAAGCTCGTATTACAGAGAGTTGGTACTATTTAGTATTATAGTACCACCTGGGTTCTGTTTAGTCTACGATACGCGATCAAGTGTTTTTTTTAATGTAAACCTGTGTGAAGGTCCTATTAATACAATGTGTCCGCTTGTACTGGTGTTTCATAATATACAATGTGTCCACGAATAGAATTCGGAAGAGGAAAAACTTTTTTATTTGTAGATTTAGAAGAAAAAGTCATTCTTTATAAAAACTTCTGCTATACCCTGTATAGTAATTCCTGTATCGTAATCGTAAATAATGACTTTTTCTCCTAAATCTACAAATAAAAAAGTTTTTCCTCTAGCAACATTAGCACTTTTTTAATGCCTTCATTAAATTATCCATTTAGCTACTTCAAAGGAAAGGGTAGTGTTATAAAATTAAATAAACAAAAACTCCGTAATACTTCAAACATCGATGTCAAAGAATGTGTAATTGGGGTTGATTTTCCGGACTCATATGAGGAATGCAAAAAGATAACCATGGAAATTTGAATCAGTCAGTTTCAAATTGTTATTTAATGTAGAGTAGACGTTTTTAATTGTCTAATTTTTTTTCTTTACAAGGGACAACCCCATACTTCATACTTTATTAATATTAAATAAATTATTCGTCTCAAATTTCAGCACGAGTCACACAAGTTTTTTCTTTTCATGCGTTCATCATTCACAGAAATTAAAATGCAAAACATCTGCTGAACACAACACTTCCTGAGCGAGAAACATCATAAAACAACCAACAATAATTCATAAAACAATCACAAAAGGTATTATTCTCTTGATGACTCATTAATTTAATGGGGCGTTTGTCTGTATTCTATTTTTCCATATTCTTTTATTCTGTGTGTTATTTTTTATTCGACCTCAAACAACAATAAACTAATATTTGCGTGAGAATTTTAAATTGGCTCTGATTAAACACGTAATCTCTGTCGCGCGAGTGTAATAAAGATATGACACGATCCTAAATGTTAGTTGTCTAATTTGCACAATAAATACGAGGGCAATCTACAGACTAACTTGATAATAAGGATTTACTAACCCATTAAAAAAACTTTCACGATAAGGTATATCTAATATACTCAAAAATGTATGATCCGCATAACGAAACAGAATCTTAATAAGGCAGCTTATGCCACTTTATTTTATTAACAAACAGTTTATCCAGTGTTGTCAAATTTTGGCGATATATTTATACACACTTATCACTACTCGTTTTATAAAATCAAGGCTGTTCACGACCCAAAAATAAAACCAATTAGTATCCCTATCGGAATGCCGCAATTTTAACAACGGTGAAAGGGTCCAAACAAATTACTTTATTTTATTAACTAACATTTTATTCGGTATTGGAACTAACGCAAAATTTAGACGATATATTTATACGCACTTATCACTACTAGTTTAAAAAAAAACTGTTTTAATTAAGCTCAATAAGCATTTATTTAATTAGACCATGTGTTACAAATGGTCCAATCGACTTGGATTCCACGTTGCCAAATTTACTTGTTCATGCTTTGTATAGGTTAGTTTCTTATTCCAAAATGTAAATGAACGTTCAACAGGGTTTTTTGGTAAAAATTTTAATTTTTTGAACTGGTTTTGAGTTGAATACACACCTTTATTATAATAGAATAACGTATACAAACACATATATTGTTAAATCTGCAATAACGGCAATCAATAGACAGATGAAATTTAGATTAAAGCTGTAAGGTAACTGATGTTACAATATCGAGAATGATTTACGGTTAATTCCACACGCATTCAATAAAACATATCATAACAATTACACTGGATAGAGTGATTTGAATGGAATAGTTCTGAGCCATTACATATCATTACGTGATTGAGTCTACACTAATTTGTTATAATTAATGAATGGTAATAATTGGATTTATTATAGAACATTTCCGCAATCTAAATTATTATACATAATTGAACAAAGAGGTTATCGAACCTATTTCCAATAATCGAGGTGGAACTGAGAGGACGTGATAGAGGTAGAAGTATTTTCTTTAGCTTTAAGATGTTCTTTGACAATTGGAGCCCGCACTTGAGGTCATGCTTTTCTGAAAGCAGCCGTAATTTTCACAATGTAAACCGCTCGCAAAAATACTAACACACTTAGGTAAATGCCTAAAGCTGAAATAGTTCGTGACTTTGTCTTAGAATTTGATCAAATACGGTTAGAGGACGAGATAGTTGTATAAGTTAACAACAAGACCTATCCCATATTCAAATATATATTTTTTAATCTTATTACTGAGTCGTAAATAATTTCAAACAATAAATCTGTCTCGGGGTATAAATATTTTTTCAAATCATAAACCCAGCACCAAGTTTAGACTGATGGTATTTTTTTATTTGTTTTGGTAACGAAAGTGTATGTGATTATATTTAATGTTTATTGAATAAACATACCCATGATATATTCGAACATTATATTTATTGTAATCAAATATTAGATAATATGTGTAAATTTGGAGAAACTACAGTTTTCAGAATGTAGACAAATATTATCATCTATGTTAGATAGGATAGCCTGGAACCTGTCAAAAGATACTAACATTGTGACTAGAATTTACCAGTCGTTGTACCTAAAATAAATCAATCAAGTACACCTAAGTCTTTAATATAATATGCACTGAATTTGGATTTGAAATGATGCAAAATCTTGATGCACGTTTCGAGGCCGGTCCTGACCCATAATAATATTCGAGGCGGACCATCCCAGGCCGTTTTTCATGCGAAGGCCGAACATAGTAGAGAAAGAACACCGAGATTGTAGCCCCAGGGTTACTGTTAAGCCCACCGCAGGGTAAAGACTGCTGTAGTATATGTAACCAAACATGCATTAATAGGTGCTTTTAAACCGGATTTTATATGTTGTGATGTGGTTTGTAACGTCATGTGAGAAGAAATCATTCATAAAACATTAATTCTGGAAGAGCACTAAACACCAGTATTATTAAAGTCATATGGAATTGGATATCTATTTTTTAAGATTATGGTTTATATCTGTTAAATGTATAGATAGGTATTTAATGGAGCATACAGAGTTAGGTGAAATGAACTGGATGATATAGAAGCAGTGGCGTGTCTGGAGGGAGTTTTGAAGGATAACTCCTCCTAACCGGTACACCTTTTTATACAGTGATAGTTGTGATAGGAACATGCATTAACAATAAAGCACCCTATACTTATTTTGATCGACTCTTGTTGCTTAGTTTGTCACTTTTGACATTGCTGTCATAACTAATTTTAATGTCATTAATGTCATAATCGTTTAATTTATTGTATCCAATTCAATGGAGGAGTTTTTGAAAATTTGTTTGTTTTTTTTTTTCATTTTTCTTCAAGAATTTTGATTTTGAATCTTGAATGCATACATTTTTGGAAATATCCTTGATAGATAAAAAGGATAAGCTTAATGACGCGACGATGTCTAAACGTCCTTTAGCGGCTTAACGATTTTGATATAACGCGATGAAAATGCTTTTACTTTCCATTCCAATTCCAACCTAACCCCATCCGGACATCCATGATTTTTTGTACTACTTTTTAAACTGTTTTTCTTTAATTTGACAAACATTTGCTTGATGTACAAAATAGGCATTTTAAAAGTCCTACTTTATTGTTTTACCGACTGTATATGGTTGGTTATTTTTTGATTGGTATGTTGTTCGCTAAATTCCTCTATGAAAGAAGTTATACAGTATACAAATCAGGTCAAGCATGAACTTAAACAAAATAATTAGTAATTTTATTGCTCTTTATGCTAAATTAGCGACAAATGTAAATATTTATCTAACACATAATGAGTTCGAAAATATACTTATTAACTACAAAATTCAATTTAGTTACTCATTAATGTTTAATGTTTATTTATGTAAGAGCAGTTTGACCTTAAAGTAAATTTTATTATAAACGTCTATCGAAATTAGAAAACTAAATTAAAATCCACAATTTTGTTAGATCTGAATTTAACTTAACAAAATTATTTAGTTAGATGGGGCCTTGGTTTGGTATAGGACGCTATCATACAGGACCTAATCAAGACCTAAGAAACTAGCCTTATGAGGCAGGCAAATAACATTGTCCTGCGTAAATTTCACGACGCCATTATTAGGAAAACAGATTTCAATTTTTTGGGGCCTTGGTTTGGTATAGGACGCTATCATACAGGACCTAATCAAGACCTAAGAAACTATCCTTAATGACCGTTCCGAAGAATGTATTTTGGCATGCAAATAGCCCTTCATAATAAAATTGTCCTGCGTAAATTTCACGACCCCATTATTAGGAAACCAGATTTCAAGTTTTTGGGGCCTTGGTTTGTTATAGGACGCTAGTATACAGAACCCAATCAAGACCTAAGAAACTATCCTTAATGACCGTTGAGGCGCATGTCGTTTGGCATGCAAATAGCATTGTCCTGCGTAAATTTCACGACCCCATTATTAGGTATGCGCAATTTGACTTTAAAGTAAATTTTATTATAAACGTCTATCGAAATTAGAAACCTAAATTAGAATCCACAATTTTGTTAGATCTGAATTTAACTGTAGTACTTTGTTTATTAAAATACGTTAATTATTTTTTTGAAAACCATATAATATGACATCTTATATGTCAAATCCTATTTATTTTTAAGGGTATATCAAAGTACTCCCGTAAATATAGGGTGTGTTCTATTGTATTCCCAGTGAAATACTTTTTAATAAAGTAACAATTGAAATGTAACAGACCTTTAATTTTTAGAGAAAAAAAAAGATAATATGTTGCCCACAGTGTTCATTTAAGGTATTATGTGGATCATCAAACATCTGCCCTACAAACATATGTGTATTCTAGAATTAAATACATTATGTTATGGCAAGTGGATCCCCTATCCGATCTATTATTATTGCCATCATGAAATCGATATAATAAACTAAATTTGCAAAAGTATCTAACTACCTATGAAAAATGGTGTGAACTTGACCAAATGTTCTATGTTAGTTTAAATTTGAATGAATTCATTTAAATAGAATTAACGACATATTGTGTTCATTTGGTCATACTCGATTTATTCTGTACCGCAGTTTTTTAAGAGAAATGTGGGACGGGACGCATTTACAGAGGTGATGTATATACAAAAGGGTTTTGGACATACCTAATTGTGAACTCTTTTCATTTTTTTGAGATGCCATATAAGCTCTCTAACTGCGTCCCACATATTATGAAACACCCTGTACATACAAACGACTTCACATTGGATCCCGATAAAATTTTTATTGAACTGTAGCTGTGGCAACTGCACTGTGATAGAATGTTTTATTCATATTTCAGTTTTAGGTGTATAACCCTGCAAAAATGGGAATAGTTGTTTTCATTACACTTGAGACACCCTGTAGGGAGCATTAGCCACATCAACGAATGTATGATGAAATCATACTGTACTAACCGCACTACATCTTAATCATTTTTGGACTTTCACTTACAAGCATTATTACTAACTCCAAAAATGGAAAAAATACAAAAACAAACTCCATAAACCATTAACCCATTAATCCCCAACGTTGCGTAAACGAAACATTTTTTAAATATTTTTTTTTTCAATGTGCCAGTAAAAAAAAATACTTTTTTGTTGCTACAATTTTTTCAAAATAGAACAAAGACTTTACGTTTTAAGAAATAAGTCGACAGAGTCAAGATATTTATTTTGTGCGAATTTATGAACTCGCAACATTTTGAGATTTATCATTTCATATATTCGTCAATCTATTCGTCTGACACAGAAACGGCTGAGATATTTCAAATTATGGATTTAGAATCCCATGACCTTTAGTAAAAAGGGCGATATATGATATTTTACAAAACATGTATAGTTTTTGCATATTGGATCATTTTTCCTAATGTTGCGTATACGCAACGTTGGGAATTCCGGTAAGAAGGCGCTATAATGTCGCGCCCTTCGCTGACCCACAATTAGGTAGCATTTATTTTGTTTCTGACATTATTTGTGTGTGATTCTTCTTAGTGAGTGTCAACAAAGATACTAAGTTATAATTATTGTGATTTAAAATTATATTATATATAAAATATGAAGTGAAGCTCTGGAAAATATTGACTTGAAGTAAGTTATAATTATGGTTCTGTTTGTTAAATTTTTTTCTAAAATAATTTGTTCGGTTATAGTGATGTCTTGGAAAAACAGAATGCCTTTGTCATCTGCTGAGCTTTTAGCTACATTGGAGGAGGATGGGGATTTACTGCAGACTGATACCGTTGATGCAGTATATATTCCGCCACCCGTAGATGCACTTACAGACGAAGAGGAGCTTGACGAAAATATATGTGAGAACGTTGAAGATTTACCAGATGTTGCGGGGACCTACGAAATACACGCAAATTTGTCTGATACTTCTGAAGCCTTAGATGATGAATCTTTACCGTCAAATACAAAAAAAGCAAAACTATGTGCAAAAAATATAAAAATGAAGTCGAAGAAAACTCTACCGAAGTGGAGAAAAGAGACCCCAATATATACAACAGGACCATATAATGAAGATAATAATAACTTGGAACAAATTGAAAACAGAGTTTGCGGTAAAAGCCCTTTGGAAGTTTTTTCCTTGTACTTCAGTGACGAAGTTTGGGAAAAAATAATATCTTATACAAGAAAATATGCTCACGACAATAATCGGCATTCATTTGATATTGATAAAACAAGCCTAAAGCGATTTTTCGGCATACCCATTTTTTCGGGATACCATACGTTACCAGCTACAATCCTCTATTGGTCAAAAGACAACAAAGCAAGAAGAAGATGCCGACAGTGTAAAAACAACACAATATACATGTGTGCTAAATGTAAGGTGCATCTTCGCACAAACTGTTTTGAAATATTTCACACTAAGTAGTAGTAGTATCTTTTACCGTAAATCCCAATGTTGCGTATACGCAACATTTTTTTGTAAGAAAACTAAAAACTTGTATTTTTTTTTAACTTGATAAACAGTTATTTGGACATAGGTTTAATAATAAAATAAGCTAAAATCACCGAAATTGTTTGATTTTCCAAGCTTGGGAATTAATGGGTTAAATGTAGTGGAAACCCAATAGAAAAAGTGCAAACCAAGATTATTTAATTTTAAAAAACCACCACGTAGGACGACAAATTATTAAACACTGCAAAATCTCAGACCACTATGCAAAGTTATCTAAATTGTGAGATTTCAAACCCATTCCCAAGAGTATCCATGATAGAACATTTCAGAGAGGGCCAGTGTAATTTATAGAAAACGAAACTTTGTCTGATTTTTGATTATTTTGCAGTTGTTATTCAGAAAATATCAATTGTAATTCAGATTTTTCAAATGTAATTCAGAAAGTTACAATTGTAAATCAGATATCTCAAATGTAATTCATGAAACCCCAATTGTAATAGAGATTTTTCAAATATAATTCAGAAAGTTTGTCCGATTTGTCGCAATATTGTATTGGGAAGATATCGAAAGAAAAAAGGATAAAAAGTTCTGTACTCAAGATCCATAAAGAATTGTTAGTTTTGCTTACATTTGAAACATCTGAATTACAATTGAAAATTTCTGAATTACAGTTGTAAAATCTGTATTAGAATTGAAATTTTCTGACTTACATTTGAAAAATCTGAATTACATTTGAAACTCTGAAATACAATTGAAATTTTCTGAATTACAGTTGAAAATCTGAATTACAATTGAAATTTTCTGAATTACAGTTGAAAATCTGAATTACAATTGAAATTTTCTGAATTACAGTTGAAAAATCTGAATTACATTTGCAATGGTCTGAATTATAATTGCAAAATCTGTATTACAATTGAAATTTTCTGACTTACATTTGAAAAATCTTAATTACAATTGAAATTTCCGAATTACATATGAAAATCTGAATTACAATTGAACTTTTCTGAATTACAGTTGAAAATCTGAATTACTATTGAAATTTTCTGAATTACAGTTGAAAAATCTGAATTACAATTGAAATGTTCTGAATTATAGTTGCAAAATCTGTATTACAATTGAAGATTTCTGACTTACATTTGAAAAATCTGAATTACAATTGAAATTTCCGAATTACATTTGAAAAGCTGAATTACAATTGAAATTTTCTAATTTACAGTTGAAAATCTGAACTAAAATTGAAATTTTCTGAATTACAGTTGAAAAATCTCAATTACAATTGAAATTTTCTGAATTAAAGTTGAAAAATCTGAATTACAATTGAAATGTTCTGACTTACATTTGAAAAATCTGAATTTCAATTGAAATTTCCGAATTACATTTGAAAATCTGAATTACAATTGAAATTTTCTGACTTACATTTGAAAAATCTGAATTTCAATTGAAATTTCCGAATTACATTTGAAAATCTGAATTACAATTAAAATTTTCTGATTTACAGTTGAAAAATCTGAATTACAATTGAAATTTTCTGATTTACAGTTGAAAAATCTGAATTACAATTGAAATTTTCTGACTTACATTTGAAAAATCTTAATTACAATTGAAATTTCCGAATTACATATGAAAATCTGAATTACAATTGAACTTTTCTGAATTACAGTTGAAAATCTGAATTACTATTGAAATTTTCTGAATTACAGTTGAAAAATCTGAATTACAATTGAAATGTTCTGAATTATAGTTGCAAAATCTGTATTACAATTGAAATTTTCTGACTTACATTTGAAAAATCTGAATTACAATTGAAGTTTCCGAATTACATTTGAAAAGCTGAATTACAATTGAAATTTTCTAATTTACAGTTGAAAATCTGAACTAAAATTGAAATTTTCTGAATTACAGTTGAAAAATCTCAATTACAATTGAAATTTTCTGAATTACAGTTAAAAAATCTGAATTACAATTGAAATGTTCTGGATTATAGTTGCAAAACCTGTATTACAATTGAAATTTTCTGACTTACATTTGAAAAATCTGAATTTCAATTGAAATTTCCGAATTACATTTGAAAATCTGAATTACAATTGAAATTTTCTGATTTACAGTTGAAAAATCTGAATTACAATTGAAATTTTCTGATTTACAGTTGAAAATCTGAATTACAATTGAAATTTTCTGAATTACAGTTGAAAAATCTGAATTACAATTAGTGTTTGATGAAATACATTTGGCCTTTCCTGAAATACAATTGGAAAAGGTGCAGATAAAAAATATCAAACGATTACACGTTTAAATTTCTATTTGCCACATATTTAAAATTATCTCAAAATAAAGAAGAATAAATTCTCACTGATTGCATGCATTAAATACTGTGTCATATTCAAGATATCTACAACAATGTTCACACAGACGAAATCGTATAAATTTCCAATTTGTCAACCTCCTACACAAACCCAAACTGATAAAAAGTTTAGTATTACCAAAACGTAATAAAATGTGTTATTTTCTTTTGTATACGGTAACGAAAGTATCAGTTACAACACACGTAGCATATACCCAATATCACATGAACTGGTACTCAGAGAATAATTACCCTGATATGTGTTACAATACACCCACTAAAAGAAACAATATGATTAAGAAATACACCGTCAATACGCCGATACTTCTTTCGGCTTTAATTAATGAAAAAAGTAATATGGCTTCACTCTAATTGCAAAGAAACTGTAAAAATAGGGGTCTTGCAATTTGAGAAATATAATACGTTCAAACATTTTGTATATATTCTCTATCATCATCATCACTTTTTCTAAACATCATGTTTACATTTCGTAATATGGATAAAAAGTGAACCAATTTGAAATTGGAGCCTAATATAACACTTCAAGTCAAGGATACATGTTTGTCCTAACCCCATGGTAAAACAGCGAAAACTTTTAATTAGAAAACGTCCACAAAAGATTTAGCTAACTGGCTGCGCAACTGGTAATTCTCCAGCCATTTTGTGTTACTAAAATATTACAAATTATATTGTTACTTGATGAAAATTAATAGTTTTAGTCTATTCTTAATCTCTCTGTGGGTTTTAATAGATGAAAAAATGTAATTCATCACCAGCTAGGCCTAAAAGCACAATTGAAAAAAATAAGAATTAACAACGACCCTAGATCCCTAAGGTATACCAGACGCAAAATCAATATAAAAAGATAATCAGCTGTTGCCTAACAGACTAACTCAGTGTAAAATGTCCAGTTAGCCGCAAAGATATATAGCGATGCAATTTCGTGATGAAAAATCGTTACATTAAATGACGATAAGAAGATAACCTTGTGTCTATTAATGTGGATCACAATTGGTACTTAAAAAAGAGGAGGAATATTAGATATCCTTGATCCAAATTTCTTTTCAAAATTAATTATTGAGTAGCTAGACCTACTAGTAGTAGAATCTGTAAAACCAATTTAAACTTACTAAAAAAACTATACAATTATTTTATATTTATACAGTATTAAGTCAAGCATTTGGTTTTATAGTTATGCCTACCCTATTAAATCTAAATCCTATCAAGGGGTGTTTGCTTTATTAAACCAACTCACAGCTGTGATCCTAAATCGGTAAAAAGGTATATAAAATATAGAGGTGAGGGTTATAAAAAAATCTCACCCCTCATATACATATATATAAAACATTAGGTGGTATAGATTATTTTTATTTGAATTTCTAACTACATGCGGAAACCAGTAAAGCAATGCGCGATCCAGATTTACTATTTTGCAAATGAAAGAAAAAAAAATTGTCGTGTTTGGACCACAAAAGAGTGATTCATTGGATTAGGTTAGGAGTTATACTACGGATGCTCCGCATTCTCTAGACCTGGCACCTTATATGACTTTTTTTGTTCGCAAACTATAACACTTGGCTAGGGTTTAAGCGTCGTTAATTTAAAATTCACCCTGTATCCAGGACTATAATTGTTAAAAATTTTAACTAGCATGTTTTATTTTTAAACAGGACATCCTGTGTAGAAATATTGCATCTTTACATAGACATATATTATACTATAGAGGTGCATGTTTAAATAGGTCCTCAAAAAACCGTTGATCCATGTCATTCGTCATTAAACCCATCAGGCTTATGGCTTATGCTTATTACATCTGTAGATAAAACGCTTATTTAAATATTGAAATGAAGAGGATATAATTTGATACTTGGGGGTGTGTGCATGACATGATTGTTGCAGTGATATTTCTAGGTATTTCCGTTGTAAATATTAGTTAGGTAGGTATTATATTTATTTGTTAACTTCCTATAATGTACAGTGTGTTCCCGGATAGGTGATTTTTCATTCGTAGAATATTTAAATTGCCATGAGTGAGATACAGGATATGATTCGATAAAAAGTGTGTCAGTGGGATACGTTTGAAGGAGATTGTACATAATAATTTGTACTATTTTCTCCTGCATTATTTGTAGTGGATTTAAATCTTATTGTATAGTTCCTCCTTCTACCTGAACGAAACAATCCATGTCTTTTTGCATTTTTTATTACAACAAACTAATGTTTCTACCCCTATCAAAATCATATAGGTATATGTAGGTATACTGACATAAAACGGAATTGTACCTCAACTATAACAGACAGGAAGTAATGTGGTTAAGTGGAATACTTAAAAAAGAGAAAACCCTCTCCTACTAAATAATACACTGAAATTCAAGTATTACATTGTATGTATCTTTATACCAAAGCTTTAGAGAAACCACTTTATCGCTGAAAAAGGGAGTATCAGATGATATACATAATAAAATTCTTTAATGTATAAGAAGGTGTATACCTAGTTGAACTAAACTTGCATAAAAGTCATTTGTGTTTTATTATTAACAGCTCTTTTTATACAGAGTGTCCCACCGACAACCAGATCGCATGAGGTCAAATAGTTATAAGTTATTGACAGTTCCGGTTATACCAACTTGAATAAACAGATAAAACACTCAATATGCGAGTAAATAGCATTCCTATAAATAGTATATATATATATTATAATATTTTTTTAATCTCTACACTCTAACACTGTTAGTTTTCGGTCAAAGAGTTTCGGTTCTCCTCTGATGATACTAACAGTGTTAGCCAAAGCGATTTCTTCCAATAATATTCAACTTCAAAGTTTACTCATCTCTATATGCAGGATTTTGCGTGAAAATATTTGAGTAACAAACAAGGAAACAGCTTTCTAAGATTTGTCTCCAAAAATACGTTCTACTTAACGATAACAAAATGTAAATAAATATTTCTTGCTTGCTTTTTACGCAATATTCAATATAACGAACACGAATGATAGCCGTATATGCTGTATAGGAGGGTTATCCTTATGGAACTAAAAAACTGTGGTACACCTGGTCAAAGCAAGTGGTCAAACGGCCATATTGCTATTACAAAAGGCAACCCTTACATAATATTATAATCTGACAAACAATATTAAAAAGGGGGACTCTGAAAGCTGAATATATGTTAAATACTCTCGCTTACATAGCGGATGACCGGTTATGCAAATTTTGTTTCATCAGAGAATATACTGTAACGTGTAAATTTACACTGTGTTGGGCTCTTAGATAATTATTATAAAAAACATTTTAAAACTTTTTTGTGATCCTATCTATTATACAGGTATTGATCAATCTTTCATTTTAAAAGTGGCAATTTAATAAAATAGAGCAAATCTAAACGAAGCTTAGCCCTCAGAAAGACAGAAATGGTACTATACGTCAGTATTGTAAATTGTGTCATTATTGACACATGACATTTTTGATATTTTGACCCTTTTTAACCCCTTTATGGACAGCCTATGCATATTTGTACTATTATATCGAATATCTTTCGAGCCAAATTCTATACTCTAAACTAACATTTTTCGAGAGTGCTTTAATTTTATCTATATAAAGATTTTCGTCCCGTTCCAAATTTATCCATTTACTTTAGCCCTTCACATACGCGCTATAAGGCTCAAAATCAAATCAGTTCTTTGCCGTGTCACACAGTCTTTTTGTACCGAATTTGGTTAAAATCCGTTGAGCTGATTTTTAGTTATCGTGTATACGAATTAACGGAATGAAAGACAGATATTTTTACAAAAAATGCTTATTTATAATGAGCCAAAACACGCATTTCCGGGTAAAATTAAAAAAAAATCATAAAACCAATAGCTTTTCAATTATTGAGAGAGCAACAGGGCTTTACATAATATATTTTAATCAATTCTCAGTAAGACATGTTCAAAATTACTTTACATATTTCTTTCTCAGTTTTTCAAAGCGAAAACGACGTATTAGCATTAGCGTGACATAACCCAAGAATTCCACGAACTTATAAAAAAATAAAAAAGGTGTCTCGAGTACTACTTTAAAATAAAATCCAAATAACGGACAACATAGCTTTAGGTCCCACTTTAAGTACTGACATTATTCCACATTTTGTCTTCTAAAAAGACCTGATAATACACCAGAGAAGAAAATATTTTACAATAATAAAGATATGCATCGTATATTTATACCAGAAATGGAAGAGGCCCTAAAGCGGAACCCTGTGGAAGTTCTTGCAAACATCTGTTTATTACAGTAGCTGTTTCAACTGCATATAAATTTAAAAATTCCTCGGTATAATCAAGATGATATACAACGTAAGGTACAGTTTAAACGTCGTAAAAGATGCATTATTTTCTCACTCATTCTTTGGTACTTTCATGTTTTTAGTTAATTGTTTAGTATTTAAAATATACACTGTGTGCAAGATAAGAATGGGACAGCGTAAGCTTTCCTTTACGTCCGTATATAGCACATGTACTGTCTTAAAATAATTATCAGTAAGCATTAACTAAACATTTTAACATCTTTATTATAACACAATATCCACAAAACCAATATTACCTATTTAACTGCTGTAAAATGTTTTTTTTTATATAACAAGTCAACAGGTACAAAAATGAATATTTCTTGTGTAATACATAATACCTCTATACAATATTATACAGTTTCATTGTTTATTTTCCTATTTAACAGCTTAGGAATGAAGAATTATTTGTTCTGTTCGTTTATTCGGATGAACAAACGCAGCACTTTCACGGTTTAAAAGCTTCTCGTATTATTTGTATTAAACAGTATTACATGAACTGGGTAAAAATGTGTTTAATGTTATTTTTATTGTGTAAAGAGAAAGGAATTTCTGAATTATCTTTTAAATATTTTGGTATATTTTAAATTTTAAACGTCTCAAATAAAATTGTCTTCCCCATAGTGTCAACAAACTATAACTGCATTTTGGAAAAAGGAAATTAGATGGCAACCTGATACTTGTATGTATTTGTACAACAATTCGACTTAAATCTTTCGAAACTTCCGAGTTTACCGGAAATATGCCTGTAGTTGCTTCACCAGTATTATTTTTTACAGTGCGCGTCATTATCCTAGGGTTCGGTAGCCCAGGATGACTCAGAAACGCCATAAGATTTTCAAATCCACAAAAAAGAATAATTATTGAAACTTATAGTCAGTGAAAATATAATGGTGCAGACTAACTGTATCCACGAGGCGCTAACGAAATTTTAATACCTAGATATTACCTTTCTTATATGGACTAGACGTTAATAATATAAAACTAGGGTAGGAAACAATAATAATAAAAAAAACAGCTGATAGGAAGTAGCAAGACACGACAGAAATATCAAGCAGGCTTCTGTGAATAAGAGGGGTTGCGTAAAAATATAGTAAGAAGGGTGGAACTTCAGTTACTTTCTTAAAAATATGCCACGTCCTTACGTTAAAAATAAATTCAAATTTTAATCTAAACAAAAAGTTAAATTATGGGTAATTGACACAATTAACCTTACTAATTAGTTGGACCTTAAGAATTTTGTACGTGTACCGTGTGTCCCATTTTGGTTACTTTTGCGGGGTATATTTTTATAGATAGGGAGTTGCTATTTTTATGTAAAATTAAAGATTTCATAGCCCATTTAGTTTTTAAGATACACGGCTAAATTGAAAATGTTGCATTTTTAGACAACCCTCGTATTTCAACTTTCGGATAACTTAACGAAAATGTGAAAACTGTTTCTTATATAACTTTTCCCGTAAAACTCAGTTCCGCCTTCGAAATTAGTATACAGTATCAGGTCAAAAAGTTATTGGACCCTACTTTACTTTTTTTAATAGAACACCCTGTATATTTATAGACTATAAAATTTGTATTTTTTAACATTTTCAAAAATATATAATATAATAAATGAGAATTTTCTAAAATTAAATCCATAATTTAATAGTCCAGAAATGACAATAATAAACAAATGGAGTTATTGAAGACGATTCAAAATTTTGTTTAATCTGCGAAACGACGTTTCTGCCCCAGCGCTCTACAAGTAAATTACAAAACATTTGGTACCCATTTATTTTTAATTATTGAACCAGTAACATCTTTGGTATAAAATAATTGAAGATCCATTAAACATTTAATATTTTTTTCACATTCCTTAAATCTACTAGGCAAGAAAATTTTTGACATAAAGAATTAAAATCACTGAAGCTATTACCCCCTATATACAGCACGCTACTGTCTGTTAAAGCTAAGTAGAGTATAAAAAAAATAAACTAAAATTTTTAGTACAACGCGTACCTAATTACGTCCCTGTAGCTGTAATACATAATATTATTATTGTCATTTGGTCATTATTATTTTATATACAATATCTTCTAACCATGTGATAAGTAAGTACTTGAAATAAATTATATATAGGAAATATGAAAGGTGCGGATTGTGAAAGTCGCCGTTAAATTTTTGCGGTTACTTAGAGAAGAAATTTTTTTTATTAATAATTATTTTTCTCTTAGTTTGGTTTTATACTGCATTTTTTTTTTGTCTATAGTGAGATTTACTAAAATATCATTTTTCACTTTAAGAATTCCGGAAAAGTCACTTTATGCAAATGTTGAGAAGGAATTTTTAGGACAGAAATGAGAGACTAAGAATAAGACGTGACTTGATTGTTTTCATAACTTTTAGTAAAACCGTAAAATTTATGATGCATGAATCGTCGTCAAATTTGCATAATATTACAGAGTGATTCAGCACAATGGATACAAACTTCTATAGTGTGTATTTTTATCTATACAGGGTGTCCCACCGAGAACCAACTCGATCTGTATACAGGGTGAGTCGCCGTAGACGAGACGATCTGCTGTAACCAAACCATTCCGATTTTCAAAATTCTTTCAACGTCTAATTTCCTAGACTTATTAGGACTACATTTTAAAAAAGGTACCCTGTATACAGAGTGTTACATTTTACATGCTACATTTGCTTTCGATTCAGAAATATTATTAAATTGTTTATTTGCTCTAAAATAGATAGTTAACGAGATATCAATTTGAAAAGTCAAAAATCATGCCCCATTTTTTAGACAACATCCTGTAGTAAAATAATCCATGACACATTGGTTCGATAATTTTTTACTAAATATACTAACCAATCAAATTACTTAATTTTAAGTCATGTGTCAAATTTCATCCAATTACCTCTGGATTACAGCGATAATACCCTACATGTGGTGTTTTCAGTTTGGTGTTCTTTTTATTAAAAATTAATTAAACGTCAAACTGACAACTGGTTCAAAAATGTCGCGAAGATTTGGTATTGCATCTAACGAAGCAACTGTAAAAACAATTTGGAATACTACGAGTAGCCTACTCCAGGAAAAATACTTCAATGACTTCAAAATTGTATTCGACCCGTTTACCAGTGTGATATTCAAAAATGCGCGAGATGTATGTCGTTTGGCATGTAGATAGCCCTTCATAATATGATTATCCTGCGTAAATATCACGACCCCATTATTAGGGAATCATATTTCAATTTTTGGAGCCTTGGTTTGGTATAGGAAGCTATCCTAGAGGACCTAATCAAGACCTAAGAAACTATCCTTAATGACCGTTCCGATGAATGTCGTTTGGCATGCAAATCGCCCTTCATAATACCATTGTCCTGCGTAAATTGCACGACCCCATTATTAGGAAAACAGATTTCAATTTTTTGGGGCCTTGGTTTGGTATAGGACGCTATCATACAGGGCTTAATTTTAAAAATATGATAAAAATTGATCCGCATTGAGATTAAAATTAACGTGTTTCATCAGTTTTTAATTGGAAAACGTAAAAGATTACAGCAGGATCCAAAAAAACGAAAATGCAGTTCACCAAATTTGAGTTCAAGTGATTTGGCTAGAATCATTGGATTATGGGATGAATGTACACCAGAAGGTTTACAAATTTTTTTTTACCATATTGTAGCTGTTGAGTTAGCTTGGCGAGGTGGTGAACCAGCTGATTGCCTTATAGATTATTCCACGATTGAGAAAAATAATGATGGAACGCCAACCAACAGAATTGAATACAATCCAATATTCAGTAAAACATGCCAAGGAGGATCGAAAAGTTGCCCTGTTCGGTTATTCCATAAATTATTGTCCAAAAGGGGGAAAAATATTACTTCCAGTCGCCTATTCTTGAGACCAAATCGTTTCTGGAAATCCGAAAGTGACACATGGTTTGACAATATACTGGCAAATAAAGGAATTCCTGAACAGCAATTAATAAAAATAACAGGACATAGCAGCTCTAATTCAATTAAACCGTACTTGAATATTAACCAAGAACGCCATGGTGAAATAATCAACACCATGCGAGGAATTTCTTCAACAGTGGAAATTAACAATCCGTCAACTTCAGCAAACTCTTCTTCCAATTTAACATTTACCAATTGTACCTTCCACAACTGTAGTTTTAAATAAAAATGAATCATATTTGTTTGATTAAAACTAATACATTTTGTATTGAAAATTATTAAACGTCAGATTGACAATCAAATTTTTGATATCCACAAAGTAAAAAATTATCTTATCGAATACTCCTCGGGCCTTGATAAATACTCAAAATTTTGTCATAGAGAATCCTTCAAGCGAGTTGCTCAAGGATAATAATAATATTATCAAGCAACGCGCTTTCGGCATTCTCTATGACAAAATTATCTCGGTATTATCAAGACCCTAGGGGTATTACTACTGATAAGCTGCCCATTATACAAGGTGATGACATTTTGCAAGCCCCTAAAAATATTAATTTTTTGATAAACAGTGTCTGTTTTAAGAACATCATTTCTTCTTCAGGTTTTGAAACACAAATTCCGACATATTCCCATCAAACATAACAAACAATTTTCTTTATTATTATTATTATTTATTGATGTGAATATGTTGGAATTTGTGTTAGATAGAAAAAAATTGTGTTTCAAAACCTGAAGAGGTTACTAATTAGTAACTAAACGTTGTTATTCATTGTATTTAAGTAATTTGACGAAAATAAAAAATGGATATTGTTTATGTTTTGTAATAAAACGTTATTCAAACTCTCCTGTGTTCATCGATTTTCGGATAGTTTTGTCACCTTTAGCTGTGCTCTTCCACATGAAAATATTGCTTTGAGCTATTTTGAGATCCCTTCGATGTGTATGGAAAGTTTTTTTTTTTTTGTTTGATAAAATAAAAGTAAAAAAGCACGTTGAGTGCACTTCCTAGTGCCCCAGACGCTGTTATAAATTACCTATACCGAAGCGAATAGAAAATACATACACCTATTTATCTAGATCGAAGTACTTACAAAAGAAATGCGTCTGGTTTGGGACTGTTTAAATTTAGTTTATTCTTAAAAATAACTACTACTGTACGGGGTGCGATCGATTTTGTGATTCTGAGAAAGATGAGCGTTAATGACAATGTTTTTTTGAACATAGCAGATGAAACTACTTAAAGATAATTATTACACTAATGTTTAGCTTTCTTTGTGCATTTTAACTAAAAAAAAACTTCTGCTTCTTTCTTAAACCCGTTGTCAAACGTACATTTTTATTTTTGACTAAATTTCTTTTTCTGCTTAGGAAGGTACAATTTTAACAACGTCAAAAACTCAAGATCTGGGGTTATTGAAAATTTTTCAAAACCTACAGGGTGGTACATTTTTGGGGTTCGTATTGAATTTGAGCCTCTCGAACTCTCTTTGTTCGCCGCCTCTGCTTTCAATTAAATAATAATTTAGGAACTTTTGATTTGGAGATAAATGAGATTTATTTGTAATGGAACGGTATTTTTTAAAAAGAGACTTTTGAAATTTAGGATTAGTTCGAAGTACAGTTTATTTTATTACTTTCCCGACCCATAGAGAAAGTATTATGAACGCACTAACAAAAAATGGAGATAAAGACGGATATACATTAACAGCTCAGCTCCACCTAGTCACCCTTATCCCATGAGACTAGTTCAGCGGGTGCACTTGCCTATACCGAGGTCTGCCTTGGTAAAGAAATCACTCCTTTATGACAGTCGCAGAATGTACAATCATTTGCCGCCAAACTTGACGGCGGTAAAAAATCCCAAGCAATTTAGGGAGGCTGTTAAGCGCGTTCTTCTTGAGAAGGCCTATTACTCACTGGAGGACTACTTTGCTGATGCGTGGTAGTGTTTGTTTTGATTTTGTTGTGTTGGTCTGCTTTTGGCTTGGTTTGATGATTTTAATGTATTATATTTTTTCTGTTCTGCTACTTGCATTTATGTTGTGTTGTTATTTACATATTTTACTTCATGAATGTTTGGGGGATTTGAGATTTTACTCTTCCCTTCCTACTAACACTGACAACATAATGTAGTAGGTTTACGTATATTTTTAAAATATTTTTGTTATATTATGTTTCAAACTATTAATTACATTAATCTTTTGTATTTGTATACGTCTTTGTTATATATTATTTTAAGTATGACTTTGTCTACAAGAACTTTTGATTCTTTTATGACAATAAAGTTAAAAAAAAAAAGTTAAGTTATATCCATTTTGAAGTTCCCTGAGACGATTAAGACAAAACAGTAGCATATTATTTGAAAGGTTATTAAAATGTCTATTCAACACCGTCTCATTTTTGGAGTTTTTTTGACATTTGGCCGAACCACCTACAAATAAATAAAGTTTCTTTAAAAAAATCACTTGTAGGTGGTTCGGCGAAATGTAAAAAAAAAACTCCAAAAATCAGAGGGTCCCCATGAAGCCCAGCCTTAGAAATTATTTTTTTTATTTCTAATTTTTGAATAAAGTAGTTAGTTTGTTTGTTTGGTCATATATTTTAGATTATATTATATCTTGATGGGAAAATTTTGGGCCGACACAATCGATGTTTTTAATGCAAAGAACAAAGTAGAAAATAGAAGATCAATTAGTTAATTTTTGTACCCACTCAAAAGTTAATTATTTGATCTACTGAAATGTCAATTTTACCCACTGGCCAACAAAAAATTCGATAAAAATTAAAATGCATCGGTTACAGTCATTGAGGCAGTAAACAAAATCCACCAGAACCTCAAACCCAGTCAGATTGTCTTCCAAGTAATAATCTACACTGCTCCCAGTTTATTAATTTTTCGTAACTATTTCTGCTCAAAAATAAAATAAAAAGTTGTTCGTAATTCAAATTTTTTCAGAAAATAATAGTTATTAAGAGGTTTATTATGAGGCAAAGACCATTTTGGCAATTTAAGATAGTACTTGAATCAAATAATATAGGTGAACTGACTCTGGTAAAAGACAAACAATTTTCGAGTTTAAATTTGATCTTCGGGGGACAGAGAATTTGATACAGTATCATTTTTTAAATTAACACATTTAAATGACCTCACACTTAATTGTGTAAGAAAAACTTTTTTTTTGTGGCTCTATTTCCAAGTCAAATACAGACACAGGTATGTAGAACACAAATATAACTAAATATAATTAGACTCCTAATTATTTTTAATGCACTACATTTTTATAGGTTTGGTTTCTCAGTTCCGCATTATCTATATGCATTACAGTGAAATGTAGAAACAAAATATTTTTAAATACATCAACGGTTACCGACCTCAGTATAAAATACAGACTTCTGGGATGCCAATATTTGTCTTTCAGCATTCATTATGGATAAAGAAAAATAAACAGTCTTTTTTTTTTTTTTTTTGAAAAATTATGTTATCTAAACACTGTGCAAGGTGCCTGCCTATAATCTATTTATGTAAAAAATTTCGAAATGTTTGGATACATAAATAAGGAAAAGAACAAATTATGTTACAGTGCACGATAAGAAATTTTGATAAGATTGATAAACCCTATAATTCGATTAATCTTTATTGCAGTGTATAAGCGCCAAGATAGTGCTTTCTACCACACAGGAAAAAATATTCAGTGGTCAATAACATAAATGAATGAATTAATATTATTGAAATAATTGCAAAAAATGTTTATATTAGGTATAAGAAAAAAATTGTTTGTGTTAAACTGTTTTCTGTTCATTTTTAAATACCTACTTAGTTTGATATAGAATTAACATTTGCTTAATATTGTTAAATTGTATGCAGCCAGTGCGAAATGCATTTGTAAATTTAAGACGTGAGTCAATAAGAAGAGCGACTTTATGAACAATTGTTGCTCAGATGCGAAGTCCAAACTTACTTTAAAATAATTAAAATTAGAAACAGAATTTTTTTGAAGAATATGCATAAAACTTATTTATAAAAATAGACAAAATTATCACTTAGCATGACAATGGAGGTATTGAAAACCTTTGATCTTAATCTTGATATTATCTCTGAAATAAGCAATCTTTTCGAAAGTCTATGTCTGAATGTAGTGTGTAATCTCTATCTCGTAACAGCCATCAAAAGGAAAGACAGAAGAGTTAAAGCTCAGAAACAATAAAATCGTGCTATGGAATCCTATTGTGTATATTGTTTGATAAAACTGAATACAAGTTACCTACTGTGTTGTGTGTTACTTTCCTTTAACGTTTAATAATTTTTGTTATTATCTTTCTGAACGGAAACGGTGGCTCTTTTTTGTAATTACAAATTTAAGTACTATTTATATACACAGTGTAAGCAAATATTTAGACCGACAAACTACTATACGCGCAGGACTTTGGGATGTCAGAGCTGGTCCAAAAATTTGAAAAAGTTTCTATTAACTTAAAATTGAAAAAAAAACCATTTTTGGCCAATATCTCCGGAACCGTTTATCGTAGAGCATTTTCTACTCATAATAAGCTATGTTTTGTGCAAGAATTTTTGTTTAATTCATACTTGGTGAAGATTTCGAAGGTGTATAGCATGTTATTACTATTATTATTTTTAGTAACAAAATACAACTAATATACAGGGGGTTAATTCAATTTTTCGTGCAAACGGAAGCACGCAGAACGATTCAGAAGTAGCACGCACTTCTAGTCTTGAGAATCGAGTGTGAAAATCACAAAACCGAGCCTGTTTCGATCTGATTTACATGGAACCTACCACGGAAATACAGGCATAATATACCAAATTTAATGAAACGCATGTATTAACCACGAGATCTTTTAGATACAACAAGTACAACATGAAATTTATAAGACGCTCTTTATTGGATATAACATATTGCAGACAGTCTGTACTTACTTTTAGTATATGTACAAGATCTGTCTGGCATGCAAAAAAAAAAAAGAAAATAAAAACAATGTAGGTGGGCACAAGAAATGCGTATCTTTCTGGATCACGATTTATGCTGAACGACTTTGGGTTAAAATTCTTTACTTACTTTATAGGTACATAACCATTTATTATTCTGTATGCAATAACGTTGATACAGAGCGTCCATGTGGGAATGCGTTTTGTAATATTTCACATTTTAATTTAGACCGATCATCCACTGATAAAACCAGTTTTTTAAATTGTTTCTGGTGAAATTGGATCTACATATTATGGTGTAGAGACATAATTATTTAATAAAATTAAATGTTGCATATCATTTGCATTTAAAAAAGGTTATACTATTCATTTCGACATAGTTAACTTACGGCTCTAACTGTCCATACGCTGATCTTACGCGAATCTGGATTCTGGATTTAAGATGATTCCAGTTTAAGATAGAAAACACTCCCGAAAACAATCTCTTTATTTTTCGTATTCTTAGCAATTCAAGAATGGTTTCTCGGTATTATATATATACTGAACCCTAGCATATAGAATCAGTACCTAAAGAAGTGTGGGAAAAGAACACACCCAGACAAACATTTAACAGACCAAACTGATATTTTGTTCCGAATTCTCATCTTTGTATATACCACCTAATAATAGTCGTTATACATATATTATATTTTCTCTACCTGGCCTAACCTACCAAAGTATTCACATATAGGTAAGCAGTTAAAATAACGCTATGTATTGTTGAAGGTCGTTAGGAATAGAAAAAACTGTACCTACCTGTTTTAATGACTCTGTAATTTTCATTAAAAACCCAGTAAATTTTGTCTTTAATTTGACACTAGATAAACCTCCTCATCAAATTTAAGAACAATCAAGACAATTAGCGTCTCGACGGTATGGTGCATCGGGACAAGGGACAAAGCCTCCGATATCGGGACACCTAATTGAAACTAATGAGTAAAATCTAAGCTGACACTAATAATTTGATTCTTTTAAAAGCAACTATAGCAACACGATGCGGATTTCTTGTTATTATAGGGACTTTTTAACTAGGCCTCACTCTCTCCAACCTCCCATTACGACAACTTTAAATATTGACATGAATGAAAGTCGTCTACTCCACAATAATCACTTGTATAATTGAATAGTCAGCACCATACATGTTTCGAGGTCATTTTTAGTATGAAAATATGCGTTTTTTTCCTGAAATCACTAAAAGAACAACAGGCTATATGAAATAGTTTTTAAATACCTAAAAGTGTGTTTTTTTTTTATTTACAGAACACACACAAAAGCAAATTGACTGCTAGATCCCCGGACTTGACAACATTGGATTTTTATGTCTGGGGGCGGGCTAAAGAGTTAGTTTATACTGAGGAAATCGTATCAAGAAACCATTTAATAAGAAACATTCCAGAAGCTTTTCAAGTAATGCAGCAAGACAGACTATTACATACAACAACTACCGAAGTAAGACGTAGAGCTTGAGCATGTATTAGAAACAATGGTTCTCACTTTGAACAGCAATAAAGCATGTTTCAATAGTTTATTTTGTTTCATTTACAAATTTATGATTTAAATTTCAAAATCCGAATATCTCGAAAACCGTAAAATTTTGTACTAAGGTATGTTTGGCTTAAAAGATTCTACATGGTCTGCCCTATCACCTACCCAAGACTTTCTATCGACCTTCCAAACACCCTGTAAAGATTACATCAAGTTGTGGCTGCTTGTGACCTGTTAAAGACGCAATGCTGAAGAGGCTAGATATCAATAATAAAAAAAATAAAATAAAAACTGTGCCTGATATAATAAAATATGTTTCAAAAGTGTTAGACGCATTTGATTTGTAAGATGCTGTTTAGAATTTCCATGCAGTTTGGCCTTATCAGCGAGATGCACTAAAACATCAACACCAATAATTGTTCAAGAAGTACACACAAAAAAAATAGCATATTTTTTATAGCACAGCCAAAGATCAATCCGTATTTTTCATAAATGTTTTTATTACATTTTGTCAGAAATAAATAAAAACTAAAATCGTTCCCATTTTATCTTGGACAGAGTGTATAACCACGACTGGTGGGTGACAAAGGGCATGGATAAAAATTATAGCAAAATTATATAACAAAATTAAAATAAGTTGTTTTGTTTTTTTATCAGTATAAGATAACCAGGTATTTTCCAAAAAATTGAAGTATTTGATGGTCAGGAGCAGGATCCTCGATGGGTTGAGGCTCGGGGTCAGGAAAATTGCTTTGTAGTTTATGTTTTAAGCTACCACAACGTCTGAGACCAAGGTCCAAAAATGTCAACCGTTATTTGACAGATAATTTGCATACGAGCAACTTCGATTTTTCTACTGGCCGCTTTTTTTTTTTTTGGGGAAATATTTCCACTTAAAATTAGTGCAATTCTTTCCTAGAAATAGGAGTAGTCCCTCTACTTTAACAGACTTCTAAATCCTACTTCGCTGACGCGACGTGTTTTTGTGTAACCAAATAAACAAAAACACCCAAATGCATCAAATCAGTTACTCTAAATTTTTGCAGAAAGAACTCAAATAAACACTAAATTTTTTTAAAAAGCTCTATTTTAGCGACTGATTTTGCTGGTAAAAATAACTTCTTAATTCAAAATGCAATATTATATCAAGTAGGTATAGAATGAGCTCTACTTACGCACTGGCACTTTCTTCGGGTCAAATTTCTGCACACGCTCCTCAACTTTGGCAATCTTCACCTTAATACCCTCGGCGCGTTGATGTACATCCTTCAAATGTGTACCCAAATCCTCAAAAATATCATTGGCGACCAGCACCAATGAAGCCAACTGCCTCAAAGCGTTACAAAGTGTATTATTCGCAACGGCCTGCAATTCCTCATCGCTTACCCTCGCAGTACCATCTTCGTGAAACAAATGGGTCCTACTCAGGTGTTTCGGTTCAACTACGCGTTGGATAAAAGGCATTTTTGCCGCATTTTACACTATAACATTTAGTCACAGCACATCACACTAAATTAACATAGCACTAGACACTAAAATAAATTATTTAAAAAAAAAACTACTCCATTATTTTCGTGTTATAATTTTTTATTTATTAGGGATCCATGTATCCGGTAGATCCACGTATGTTTTATATTGTACGATACAAACAAAACAAGTGACGATCGCGGTATAGCCTCTCGGTAAATACTTTGACCGGTTTAAGAATGTGGTTCGCGCGCTCTTTTCAATTTTTGAATGAGTATCTCAGTAGGCGGGGTTAAAGCAATGTGTGTTGGATTTTCATTGCTATATTCTCCATTCAGCGCCATCTATTACAGTAGATGTTAAATGATAAATGAAGCCTGTTAGACTTTTTCAGTTTTTTTGAATACTATTTAAATTGTTCACAGTAGATGGAGTTAGGGACGAGCTGACATGGTAGTAGAGGTCTACGCTGATGACGGATGGCGCAAGTATTCCTTGCCGTGCGGAAAAATATTTTTCGATAAAGGTAGCAAGTTTACTTTCTAACACAGCAATAGTTTTCCGAATACTTCTGTGTTTGCCGGTTACCGTAGCAGCAGCGGAGAGATGATTCTCCAAATTGAAAATGATGAAAAACTGTCTAAGGTCTTCTAGGAGCCAGGAGAGATCGACCAACCAATAGAATAATTTTCTTGAAAATATCCTGCTAGCAAAGATTAATCTACACAGTGTAGATTAATCTTTGCTGCTAGTGTTAAAGCTAGAAAAGTATCATTCACTTCACTTTTTGTTTCTCTTAGAACAAAATGTTTTATTTATTTTTATTTATATTTTACTTTTTGTTTCTTTTAGAAGACAATGTTTTATTTATTTATATGTTACTTTTTGTTTCTTTTAAAATAAAATGTTTTATTTATTTTTACAAGTACCTTACTGCATTTTTTTTCTGGCGCAAAATATATTTATTTGCAGTTTTATTATACTGTGTGAACCTAATTGTTTTTAGATTCTTAGTTTGTTTTTCTTAGAATGTTATTTATTTGTAGTTTGTTTTTCTGCTCTACGTAACTGATGTTTTATTTGTAGTTGTTCTTTTTCCTTATATTTTAAAAGGTGATTTACAAAGTATTAATCAGCTGACCACCAAGTTCCGAGGTGCGTTTGCACCTCGTATCTATATTGAAAATGGCGATTGTGACGTATATCCGCCCAGCTCCAAAACAAAACTTGGTGCCCAAAAGAACCAAGGATTTTGCCGAAGTGCCTTACGTGTTTTTTGTTGTTTACTGTGGTTTTTTAACTTCATATTTTTTATTAAAATAGGTATTAATTATATTCTGCAGACGGTTGACCAATTATCTAGAAACGCCACTGGATGGATGGAGCTGTTTGAAAACTTTCAAGTATTTGAAGTATGCCAGCAACAAATGCAGTGTAGTATGTTTGTACTAGGAGAACAGAAGAAATATAGAAGTGTAATTGATACCGTATATTATAAATTGTTGTCGCTATTGTAAACTTGTTGGCAAATGATATTCTGATATGTTTAATAGGGAATCAGGGCCGACGGAAAACGAATTTTAGACCAGTGGCGGCTTGTGGCACTTTATTGTGGTGAAGCATAACAATAAATAAATTCTTATACAGATACAGCTAAAATTAATAGGGATATCTGTACCTCGTCAACTGCATAAAATATGCTTCTTATGCTGTTTTTTATATGGCAAGATTTGTATGCTATGCTTAGTGCAATTAAACGCTGGCAACTATGTTTATATGAATGGCGACTGCCGGCCTTCAGGAGGTTGTATACTGGTTATATGCCGGAGTGACAGCTTTGCCCATTGTTGCTGACTTATAGATGAAAACGCGCAAGAGAGAAATATATGTACATTATGAATCATAGTTAATATAATATACCATAAAGCCTGTTTCAGACAAAATTATAGTTTGTATCGTTTTCTACTTTGTTTATATACTTGCTTGCCATGTGATACTATAATATTTTGTGTATGGATTTATAGATTTGTAACACTAATTAATTTGCCTTTCTACGATTATATCTTTATCTATAATATAAATTCAAAGATTAAGGGCACGAATTACAAACATTTTTTATGGAGAATTATTATAAATTATTTATATGAAGAACATTAAAAATAAATATAAAATAATACTCCATACAAAAAAAAAACAAAAACCCGGAAGTATGGGGTCCCCAATATTACACAAATCTATATAATTAAATCAAAACATCTTATTAAAATCCAAATGGGAATATTACGTCAAAAATAAAAATAACAATAGCAAAATTTTGGGCAAATTGTTTATTGTTTTATTTTATTATATTATACAAAGCAACATTTATATAAATTTTTACACATACTTCCTTTTGTTTAAATTTTATTTGATTATACGTAGATTATAATTATTATTATATAAAAATAATAAATAACTTTGACCAAATAACATAAGGTAGGTACATTAGAAGGTAAAAACAAGATATTGTTCCCACATTATAATATACGAATTTTGATATGATATTATTTATAAATAAATGTGAGGATTAGGAAAATCTGTAACACTGTTTCACAATATGTGGAATTTTTAACAGAAAAGACTAATGGATCAAATCAAGGGGATTATTACCTGATGTTTGCCGAATACCGAATACACCGAGGAATAATAAGCACTGAGCAAAGAACCACTATAATTGAGCATTTAAGATTACCTATGCAACTAGCGGTAAGTTTCCTACAAACAGAATCTATGTGTTCGTTCCAGTTCAAATTTAGACTTTTAGCCTCACATTTATTTATTGCAACTATCTTAATAAAACATTATACTAAGTATATAAAATTACATTACTCATTTTAATATACAGGATGACCGTTTTAAATGGTTTTATACAGGCTGTTATTTAACGAATCCCCTCCTGAAGTCTGGCCACGTACCTAAATAACACCCTGTATATTTGACAATTTTTCACTTACACTTTTATAAATACTATTTTTATTTAACTGTCTCTGATATCAATGGAAATTAAAAAAAAAAACAACAAAACTTGGTATAAAGCGAAAACAACTCTGCAGTTTATGTTCTATCGTAAAAACAATTCAAATTTGGCCACCCTGTACTATGATTTCCCCAAAATAAATAGTTAATCGTTAAGTTAATTATTACCAATTATATTTTTATTACTGTTACTGTTTAATTTGTTTAAATTTTCAATGTTCAAATTAATATTCCAAATAATATTAATAAAAAGAAAAAGATACACATTATTTTTAGGTATTACCCTGTAATATATAATAATATGCTTATGTTTTGTACCAATTGTTTATTGTATAACAAAAATAAATATTTAGTATTTTACTTTCGCTAGAATTATTCTTGGATGAGATTTACAATCAAAACAAAACACAATTTTTATTCTTTCCCAGGTTTTACAATTCACCTGAGGAAGTTAATAGTTTTGTGTTTCCGAAACGTTGTTTAAAAATGAGAAAAAAAAATGATTTGGCATTAATTGTTTGTTGTTGATTATGAGCCAAAAATAATTCGAGAAAAATAAAAGTTTCCCATAGACGCTGAGTTATTTTTAAAACATTTCCAGGAAAATTGAGAAACTTCTTGAAATAGTATTTATTTTTATTTATTGAATGTATAATAATATGTAAATAAAACTACCTACGTCTTCTCTACAAAATTATTCATATACAGGGTGTCCTGTGGTGAAGACCCCCATTAGAATATTTCGGAAACTACTTTGAATTGATTTTCAAAAATTTCGGTATCTGTATTGTCCAATATTATTAGAGTTATTCATACAGGGTGGTCAAAAAAGTATACTGAAACCGATGTGAGAAAAACAGTTGAAAGCCATGAAAATAACAAACTTTTTCGGCAGTAACATTAATGCTAAATAAATTAATTACCCAAATTAATATTCGATCATAATCAACGGTACTGCAGAAAAATGTTACAATGCCGATATCTCGAAAACATGCATTTTCGGAATGGACAACCTATTACAAAATTTCCCTCATTTCTAATGAGGAGTAAGATAAAATTATAAAAATCTACCTGTTCCATATCAAAAAATTGACTTTCAACTGTTTTTATAACATCGTTTTCAGTATACTTTTATGGTGTATGGTTTTATTTTTTTTATTCACCCTGTATTTACTTAGACTGCAGAGGTCAATTTTGCGAAAAACAGGCACATGAAATGTGTTTATATTGTTCCCTATTTCTCAACTTTCCTGACTATGAATTAAATTTAGTAGCTCCAATGTTCTTCTATCTATAGGTAGGTTAAACACAACATATTGCTTCACTCTGTATAATAAAATTATTGTCGACTTTACTAACAATAATCATAAATAATAATATAACAAATTAATAATATTTTATGAAAATAAAGCTTATAGTCTCTGAAATATTCATTTATTGTTAACAATGTTGTCAGTGACAGTTTATTTTATCTTATAAACAATTTAAACGTTGTTATTTATCAATTATTTATAAAAATAAGCGTTTATTGTTAAACAAATTCTATCAGGAACACAGAACTAGTGAGAACATGGATGGTGTACGGTTTTGTTTAGATTTATTAGAAATTGGAGAGTACCTACTGTTAGACAGTACCTATTACAATTATTATCAAGTACATACTTTCTATTCGCCTATTTCCTGATCCTAACAATATAAATCGACTCATGCTAGATTAGATAGTGTACGTACCAACTTGGTAGCAGTAAAAAAAATTTACAAGAGAATTGACGAGAAAATTCATATACCGTGTGTCCCACTGTGACCAAGATAGAGGAATTTCGATCGATTATATTTTTTTATTTAAAAATTGTTTAGAACATGGAGGACGTGACAAGCGGATAATAAAATTTGACTTAGTTAACGTTCGTATTGTATTCATTATGGGTTTTGCCCAAATCTAAAATGTGAAATACAATCGGTTATTCCTTTGTTACTGCTCAAGAAGTGAAAGACGGTTGAAATTATCGTTCCTTAGATGACAGACTAGTGATATTGAGCCATAGAATGGTATGGAAGATAGCAGTACCTACGTATGTTTATGATGAGGAACGACGTCGTGGACGATTTTCTGTCCTTACGGAAGATATGCTGCACGAACGAAGAAGAAACAGAACCAACGCTTTACGATTTCGACTTTCCTTGCGGGTATAACTCAGTGTTCTATGGGAAATTGTGCTTAATGTCATAAAAATTGTACGTACCTATACGCTTGGTACCGAAATGCTAATAGATCTGTCAAAACCAAACGTTTATGTAATGCTTTAAATTTCTTTTAGCGGGACATGGATGAAGGTTTTACTGATTCTGTGTGTGATGGGTAAAAACTTAAGATATTATAAGTACAAAAATAAATTAATTTATTAAAAGTAACTAAGTTTATTTGAGTGAATTTGATTCAATTTTTAATCGCAATCAGGAATTAAGTTATATGATCTAAAACTATAAGTACTATACATGTTATAATAAACTATTTTTTATTAATAACGGTAAAGGTTGTGTTTCATCAGAGATAATAGAAATTATTGCCTTTTAATAATTTAATTTTAATGACATTTAAATTAGTTTATTTATAAACAATATACCACTAATTTTTATTCAACATTTTAACAATAGTTATCCTTCTTATTATTTGTAATATAGGTATTTAATAATATATATGATCATATTGCGATTATCCTTATAATTAATATTAATATAATTATTTACATTGAATGAATATATAGGGTACAGTATGTCCGAATATGAGCTACAACAAATTTACCCAATTATTTTCAAACAAGTACATAATCTACAATACGCATTCCTCAATAATCAAAACTAAATATATTATACAGATTGTCCCGAAATTAACTTAAAATAATTTAAGGGGACATTCTTCATTCTTAATGATTTTGATTTTTTTTTTAATTTTATGAAAATATTTTCAAAACCGTGATTTATTACATCAATTGTGCAAAAAACACTAATACATTTTTTTCTCAAAGTGGTTAATTTCATAGCTACTATTAAAATAATAAAATAAAAAAAAAGAAACAAGGAAATCATTAAAAATGTTATTTTTGATATACCCTGTATAGTAATCGTAAATTTCGTACTCGAAATTGTAGTTTTGACACAAGCAGACGTTTTTATAAAGAATGACTTTTTCTTTTAACTCTAGAAATAAAAAAGTTTTTGCTCTTCCAAACTCTATCCGTGGACACATAGGATAGAGTTTGGAAGAAGAAAAACTTTTTTATTTGTAGATTTAGAAGAAAAAGTCATTCTTTATAAAAACGTCTGCTTGTGTCAAAACTACAAGTTCAAATACCAAATTTACGATTACTATACAGGGTATATCAAAATTAATATTTTTAATGATTTTGATTTTCTTGTTTTTTTAATTTTATTATTTTAAGAGTAGCTATGAAATTAACCACTTTGAGAAAAAAGTTTATTAGTGTTTTTTGCACAATTGGTGTAATAAATCACGGTTTTGAAAATATTTTCATAAAATTAAAAAAAAAAACAAAAAAAGCAAAATCATTCAAAATGTTATTTTTGATATACCCTGTATAGTAATCGTAAATTTGGTATTTGAAATTGTAGTTTTGACACAAGCAGACGTTTTTATAAAGAATGACTTTTTCTTCTAAATCGATAAATAAAAAAGTTTTTCCTCTTCCAAACTCTATCCGTGGACACATTGTATATCGAGAACCGAATCGAGTTGTAATTTCCATATTCAATAATAAAAAAGAACTAGTCACTCAAAAAAAATAATAATAATTAACAAAAATAAACAATAGTTTTCAAAAAAAAAAAACAGTTTCAGTTTTCATTTGTGATGTTTTAGGTGTCATATTCAGACACACTGTACTAGAGTATTATTATAACAACAATTATTACAATAAAATAATTAGCTCACATTCCGAGCGAATTAAGCGTACAATAATACGAGGCCAAATATTTTGTCTATTGCAATATTAGTAATTCAATGAATAACATATTTTAATTTTAAAAATTTTTAGTACATTACATTCTTAAACATTTCCCACTGATGATGGAATAATATTCCGAAACATGCCTGGCATTTATATCCCGATCACGATTTGAACATATATATAAATACTTTTGTGGAGTAGACGTCGCGTGGTTTGATTTATAGAAAAAACTAAAATTTTATTTGACTTAATTGCATTTTGAAGAATATTGTATACATATACAGGGTGATTGGTATGAGAAAAATGGATATGGTAGTTAACGGTTGCCCCATTGTTCTTGACACACCCTGTATAATATTCATGTACCTATTTAGTGTAACACACTAGTATTAGGCAGATACAGTCTATGTTTCAGTTAGAATTTCTTTAATCTACGAAATTATGTTGTTTGTGTTGTTTTGGATGTTGTGTAGGTGTTTGTGATATTGAATAAATAAATATAAGTCATAGGTAACTAGGTACGGCTATAATATACAAGTTAAAAAAAAGTTGTTTTTTACCATAATACTCGTAATAATAATATGCTCTATTTGTCTAACAGGTTTCCCCATTTATACGACAAAACTGTATACCTAATTGACTTTTATATACATAGTGTGTGTGGAACATAAAATAAATTACAGCAACAACGTAGAGTAGACTTTACAATGAAAATTACACTCAAACATTTAGCTGTAGCAATCGAAAACAACCCTCCTACTTTTTATTGTTGTAGTGTTTGAATGAAAGTCAAATCTCCACAAAATAATATATAGAATTTAGGAGCCATAAATGTTTCGAGACTAGACCAGTCCCATTATCAGTGGCAAGTCGACAAATATCCTGGTCGGAAATTCCATTAAACTCTGGAAAATACACCCCAATTTTTTTAGTTCGTTTATTGATATGTAAATTTAACGCTCAATTACTATTTTATAGGAAAATATTTTTCAATTTATTTAAGTTGTACTCCATAGTTAAGTTTGATATTTTTCTTATTTTTTTAAATTATTTAACGGTTTAAATCTTTTATTGAATCGAAATGATATGTAAAAGGAGGCAATCAATTCGAATAAACATTTGCAATACAGGCCTCGTCTCGTTTTTTTTAAATCAAAAATGATTAGATTATCTAATGTTTACATTAATTACAAATATGGCAGTGTTACATCCGAATTAATTCTTGACATATATAATATAATATTCTTTAACCATAAGTTCAATTATTAAGTTTATAGCAGATTATTAAAAAAAATACTTCAAACTTGTATTATTTTGCAAAATAATCGGTTACACAATAAAAATATATGTCACATTTCAAAATTCCACAGAATGGACCTAAATAATTATTTTGCACCACGATAATTACTATGGCTGCTGCTAATAATGTCTGTGTTTGACGGAATTTATCTCAGTCATTGTATTGGGTCATCATTCGGTCTCTAAGTCATAAACTGTAGTGGAAGAGAGGGCTAACATCGTGGGAAATGAAAAACAGCATTACAATGTATTTACTCCATTTTCAAAGTCGTATAGAAAAAATATGTTTTGCTTTTTTTCCGTGTAGATTTCACAGACCACAGGACAGCCATAATACAATGTGTCACCAAATTATTTGTACATAAACATCGACAATAAAAAGGACATGTTTTCTTTCTCAATAAATTATATACAGTAAGAGTTAAAAATATGTTTTTATCACTTAAGTACTTATATCCAACAATTTAACATTTATATGACAATTATTATACAAAAATGCTAAGCGTAATTTTGTCGCAGATTCGCGATCATTTTATTGATAGGAATTGTATTATTATTTTATTTATAGGAACGAAAATTTGTTTGAAATAATGTTTCCCTTTTCCTCAACAGTGTTTTAATATAGTACATCCACTGTCACTGTCACTGTTGAAAGAATAAATGCAATTAATTCACAACCATGAACAATATATTTCAGAAAAAAAAATCCAGATGATACAGACATTCTGTATGACACTGTATAATAATTTTTGATTTTTAAATCATGGTATTTTTTTCTTCATTTCACATGGCCGTTACTAAAAGCTTATAAATAGTAACTACTCCGCTAACTAATACAACTCAGTGTCCTCATATCCAGACAATCTAGCATAAAATTGGACGCTATTTTTTTTATTGTAGAGCGACCCTGACAAGTCTAGCCCTGCGCTGGATTTACGAATGTTTTGCAGGCAATGGTGACCTATTATAGGACTAGTAAACGCAAATCTATAGTATTAACTTCTTAATAGATCAATACTTTAAAAACTCCAGTCTGTTTACAGAGTAATCTATAAGATCTCCAAAGGAGTTTCCTGAGTAAGCTTTAATATAAGCAAAACTTGGGGATTAAAGTTGAATTCACAAATAGAAGTTTGCGTGAGTTTGTAGGAATAAAAGACCAGTGATAAATAGCCGTCCACTTCTGCAAGTTCCAATTACTAGACCAGAGATATAGAGGAGACAGAATGAGCTTCAACGAGTGCGCATGCGATTTTCGAAAGATGAAATGGAGGCCGCCATGTTCCTCTATTGTTGTGCCAACTGTGGGAAAATAAATCTGGTGTTAAATGTAAAGCGGGAATTTTTAATTCAAGACGATTGATAAATTATATAACGCTGTTGTGTAGCAGACTTTCTTCTCGATGTTTCGCCAATAACTGTTAACTCAGTAGTGGTAAAGTACCTAATTTGAATGATATTTTCAGAAAAGCACAGGAATTTTAGACAGAGATGATAAAAAATGGGGTTCCAAAGGTTTTGGAGTAATTATTTTGGATTGTTTCTACATAAGAAACTTTTAATAACGGTAACCTGAAAATCTAAATTAATGTTTGATATTTTTCTTTACTTTTAGTCAATAAGAACACATAAACAATGTTCAAACACATTGCAATAATTAAAATCACATAAGCTTGCACACAATGACATGCCTTATATTTTAAATACACCAAATCCATCTGTATGTTGTGTAATTCTCTCTTCCTTTGCATTATTATTATTTTTTTGATGATCCCAGGTTGTGAACACAATAAGAGATGATCACCAAACGTTCCTATCAGTGATTACCATGATTTCATCGCCTAAAAATTTCATATTGTTAAATAGTAACAATCAACAAATACGAGTACATTGGATTTTAGTGTTTTTGTAAATTTGAAGGTTAATGCATTTATGTCGAGGGAATTGTTCATAAAAACTGCTTTATCTTTACAATATACAAGGTGTCCCACCAAATCGATCTATATATAAAAAGCTGTACTGATGATGAATGTCGTTACTCGCACTAGCAATATTACCGTTAAATTTAGTATCTGCAGCTCTGACGCCGTTTTGGTACTCCCTAGGAGAACGACTTTGGCTATACGTCCACCTCATGGCACACCTCCATGTAATCAGGGTGTAGCATAATGTCTTTAATCATATCCTTGAGCATGGAATAACGTAATACCATAGGGTAGATTTTTGCATTAGTATATTCAGTCTGAAACAAAACATTTCATGTGTTCATTAAATTAATTCACAAAAAAACAATTAACTCTGCAAAATGTAAACATCGCATTATAATCATATTGATAATTTTGACTAAATATAGTAACCAATCAAATTACTTAATTTTAAGTCATGTGTCAAATTTCATCCAATCACCTCTGGATTACAGCGATAATACCCTACATGTGGTGTTTTCAGTTTGGTGTTTTTTTTATTAAAAATTTATTCAACGGCAAACTGACAACTGGTTTAAAAATGTCGCGAAGATTTGGTATTGCATCTAACGATGCAATTAATGATATTATATCTAATAATATACCAAAAAATACAATCAAATCAAAAAAATATGTATGGAAAATATTTCTCGAGTTTTGTGCGACCAGAGAATACGAAGTGAATGCTGAAACGAGTTTATATAATTTGGCTAATATATTGAAAGATTATGCGGTAAATATGAGTAAAGCTGACGGAACTGTATTTAAAGAAGCAACTGTAAAAACAATTTGGAATACTACGAGTAGGCTACTCCAGTAAAAATACTTCAATGACTTCAAAAGTGTATTCGGCCCGTTTACCAGTGTGATATTCAAAAATGCGCGAAATGCAAGAAATGCAAAACGTAAAAGATTACGGCTGGATCCAAACAAACGAAACTGCAGTTCATCAAATTTTAGTTCAAGTGATTTGGCTAGAATCATTGGATTATGGGATGAATGTACGAGGTCTGTTCAAAAAGTACCCGGAATTCTCATTTTTCTAAAAAAATATTTATTTATTCGTCTACATCTATATGGTCCCCTTCAAAGTAATCCCCCCTAGATATAATACACTTATGCCAGCGTTTTTTCCAGTCTTCGAAACACCCTTGATAGTCACTTTTTGTAATGCTCTGTAGCACTCTCAGCGATTCTGCCTTTATCTCTTTAATCGATGAAAAACGCTGTCCTTTCATGGGTCTCTTCAACTTTGGGAGCAGGAGAAAATCACACGGAGCGATATCTGGTGAATAAGGAGGTTGGGGCATGATTAAAGTCTTGTTTTTAGCCAAAAAATCACGAATAAGCAACGATGAATGAGCAGGTGCGTTATCGTGGTGCAAAACCCATGAATTGTTTTTCCATAAATCGGGGCGTTTTTTTCGAATTGCTTCACGCAAACGTCGCATTACTTCAAGGTAATACTCCTTATTGACGGTTTGACCTTTTGGCAAGAATTCTTTATGCACTATGCCATTATAATCGAAGAAACCAGTAAGCAAAACCTTGACATTTGATCGAACTTGACGTGCTTTTTTCACTCTTGGTGACGTTGAGTGCTTCCACGTGGACGATTGTGCTTTTGTTTCGACATCATAACCGTACACCCATGTTTCATCACCAGTTATGACCCTTTCAAGTAAATTTGGATCGTCGTTGACGTCGTTTAACAGCTCCTGAGCGATGGTAATGCGTTTGTTTTTTTGATCAAAATTCAGCAGTTTTGGAACGAATTTTGCTGCCACTCATTTCATGCCCAAAACCTTTGAAAAAATATGATGGCATGAGCCAACTGATATGCCAACTTCATCAGCAACTTCCCTAATTGTGATTCGGCGATCATCCATAATCATTTTTTCCACTTTTCCCACATTTTCATCGATTATTGACGTGCTGGGTCGACCGGAGCGTTCGTCGTCTTTTCTTCAACGTCTTCGCGGCCATCTTGGAAACGCTTATACCACTCGTAAACACTTGTTTTTTTTCATAGCAGACTTATCGTAGGCTCTCTGTAACATTTCGCACACTTGGTTACACTTTATTTCATTTTTCACGCAAAATTTAATACAAATTCTTTGACTCTTCAATTCTTCCATTGTTTAAACTAACAAAAATCGCCGAGCTCAAAAAAACACGTCTACACCAGCCGCTACAAGACAGAATGTAAACAATGAATACAGCTGAAAATTTCACCATACATTAGGGACATGTGTACCAACACAATAAAAAAAAATTTTGACCACCGGACTCTCCAGACGCGCGCAATTCAAAAATTCCGGGAATTTGAACGCCAACCAACAGAATTGAATACAATCCAATATTCAGTAAAACATGCCAAGGACGATCGAAAAGTTGTACAAATAGTAAGGGGCTTGTTCCAAATATTGCAAACGAAAGTGCATGCCCTGTTCGGTTATTCCATAAATTATTGTCCAAAAGGGGGAAAAATATTGCTTCCAGTCGCCTATTCTTGCCAATATACCGTTTCTGGAAATCCGAAAGTGACACATGGTTTGACAATAGCCGGTAGGCAAGAACACAATTGATATGTGGACCAAATCATCCGCGCAAGCTATTGGTTTGGACACTAAGTGTAAAAAGATATCCAATCATTCGAACAGATCAACTGCAGTTAGCCATTTGGCAAATAAAGGAATTCCTGAACAGCATAATAATAAAAATAACAGGACATAGCAGCTCTAATTCAATTAAACCGTACTTGAATATTAACCAAGAATCAACAGTGGAAATTAACAATCCGTCAACAACAGCAAACTCTTCTTCCAATTTAACATTTACCAATTGTACCTTTCACAACTGTAGTTTTAAATAAAAATGAATAATATTTGTTTGATTAAAACTAATACATTTTGTATTGAAAATTATTAAACGTCAGATTGACAATCAAATATTTGATATCTACAAAGTAAAAAATTATCTTATCGAATACTCCTCGGGCCTGGATAAATACTCAAAATTAAGTCACAGAGAATCCTTCAAGCGAGTTGCTCAAGAATAATAGCCCTCGGCCTGCGGCATCAAATTCTGAATCCATATAATCAGGATCCGCTAAATCATCGTCAGAATCTAATAAAATCATTTCCAGCTCACTCTCCAGTTACGAAACGAATACAATTAGCCGTATACGCGCATTTTACTAGAATTTTGCTCTCAAAATCATTTTAGCCATTGCATGGGACATATCCTCCGACTTTAATCTCACATGTAAAAATCAAAACTTAAATCGAACAACACTCAATACATAGCGAAACCGATAAAAGTTTACGATAATTTTAAAACATGAGTTCATTTATGTGATGAAGGAAGAAGCAGAAGGAAACGAAAAGAAACTGAAAACTGAACAAAATGTGTGGTAATTGAAATTTATTGCTTTGTTGGCACGTTGTTGGAATATAGTATGGATATTGGTTTATCTACGATATACCGAGTGAACAGATTGCATTTTATGAAAACAATTTGATACAATATAAGAGGGTTCCTGCGTGTAATCAATTTAGTGTTTTTGAGGCCGACTTATTCTAATTGTATATTCTTTCTGGTTTATTTCAACAATTATTTAGCAAACGGCCCAAGCATGGATATCTGCTTCGCATAAAGGCAAGCTTTTCTGACTATTACTGCTTTCTGCGTTTACTTTCTCTGCATATTCGCATAGGAATCTACATGGAAAATGTCCAGATTATGCCATACAGGGTTAGAAACTAAACTATTACAGATGCAAGTTCCTTCAAATTAGACAAAAGTTGCGCAATTTTATTCCCTTTTAGATTTTGCTTTGAAATGAAAAATATCTACAGGAGTTTTCAACATACAGCGTGACAACGAAAACGTTGCATTTGAATGGATTCTTTCTCATCTTAACTCAACCCATATTTTCAAAGTTAATTTTTTTTTTTTTAATTTCAAAGTATGACTTTTGTCGGGTAAACTATGGGTGGCTTGTTCAACAATAATAACGAGCAGCAGATTCAGCCATACCTAACTTTGGAAAATGATTTTAGATAAGACTACCACAAAATAACGGGGGAATCCCGCAAGGGATTTCTTGTTCAACAATAATAAAACGTGCCCTCTTATTCACTCTAATCTTCCACGAAAACAGGGTGAAGTTAGGCGTAGAATTGAAAATCCAAACAAGTGTAAATATGGCATGTTTTTTTACATACGTTTAAATATTTACTGCAACGTTTACTTTTGTTGCGGCTTTTTTGAAGGGAAATATTTTTAGAAAACGATATGGGGAAATAAAAGTCAATCTCCACAAAATTAGTTTAATAAAACCCTCTAAGGGTTTTCATTTGTCACCAAACATGTTTCGAGGCACCCGGCCTCATCATCAGTGGTGAGTTTATCGAAAAGCTATTGATTGATTCACACAGAATCATAACCGTACCAATGATAAACAAAAAGAAAAATAAGTACGACATCAATAATTGTATCAAATATGACTTAGTTTTGTTTTTTCGTGTTTTGTGTTTACATAATTTTTATGAAATGACTTTGTGTTTTTTACTCGTGTATGTCCAATTGACCAACTAGCTTTTCGATAGACCCACCACTGATGATGAGGCCGGGTGCCTCGAAACATATTTGGTGACGAATGAAGACCCTTAGACGGTTTTATTAAACTAATTTTGTGGAGATTGATTTTTATTCCCCCATATCGAATATCGCACTCCACTTAAATATGGACTGCTTCTTTAAATTGATTTTTAGAATAGTTCCCAAATTGTCAATTTTTTCATAAAAATAATGTCATTAGAAAATAAAAATGATGATTTTTTTACAACAACATAGGTACTAACTGGGAGATCCAAAGTCTTCGTAGTCGTAAGGTTACGAGTTCGAATCTGGACGACGAAAGTTCCAATAATAAATAAAAAAGTTATTGCAACATTTTAGTTTTCACTCTGTAACTGTAAAACCTCTAAATATTCGTAATTTCAAAGCAAAATCTAAGAGGGAACTAAATTGTGCAACTTCTGTCTAATTTAACTACTTATAAGTGAACTTGTATCTCTAATTAGGGAAGTCCCCATTGTGAGCACTGAATTATATTCCGTTTTAAATCAATTAGATCTTTTACAACTGTTCATTGCAGAAGAAAATCTTAAGTAAAATGAATGACGAACTATAATGCAGATGGAATCACAAATTATTGCAACATATTTATTTTTAAGCCCAAAATAATAGTTGAAATTGTAAACGGCTCTCATCCTGTATGTAATATAGTTCCAACTGAGATTTAGTGTTAGTTTTACACTCAACTGGTGGTGCAAATAAATCTAGTGGAAAAAAAAAGAAAAACTCCTTTTAAGTGGCAATAAGGGTTTCGAACAAGGATATTAGAGAGCTGATCCATATTACATGGAAAATGTTTGAAAATTATTGCTACTTCAAGTCATTAAAAGCCTTTAAACTTTAAAAAGTAAAGTTTGAAACTTTGTATTTAAATTTAGTGACGTTTTTTTTTAGAAAAGGATGAAAAAAGGAGAACCACAACAGAACATGGACTTGAAAGCTGAGCTCCAATTTGTTTGTTTGATAAAAACGTTTTCTTAGCAACGTCCTGTCAGAATTCTCACTTAAGGTAAAGGGAACTTCTGGTCATTTCCAAATATCTCTATGCAGCATTCTCATTCGGATAATTTAGAAATCCTCTGGCGAGTGTTGTGCTTGTCTTGGACTTTTCTTTTCCTTATAGGATGCATGCTTGGCAGGTTAGACTTCTTCTTGTTAGTGGAGACTATAACGCCTATACCTTTGATGTAACTTATGAATAAGGAGTGTTATTATTATGAATTTTGGTAGAAGTCGGATGATTTTTTGTCTGTTTTGTACAAAACATGCATTTTGTCCAATAATAGAGCATTTATTGCATTTTATTGCCAAATAAAGACCCGAAGTTATCGACGATCTAAACGACCCGTCTTCTGTCGCTCTAATAAATGCAAAAACCCTTTTTTTCCAGCCCAACAGTGAAAGAAAATTTAATATTTATAAAAACAAATTATTCTTTTGTACCTATAGCACTCACGACATTGTTTCTTTGATAGATTCAGTGGCTTTAATAAATGAATTATTAAGTAGATTGCAAAAAAGTTTCAGGTAATGTTGGGGCTGCGGTTATAAAAAAAAATGTATGTCAGTCATTGAAAATAACACAGGCTTCAAAATTATAGCAAATAGTTCTTCTGAATTAATACTTCTGTATTAGAATTTTTTAATTAATTAATTAAAACTAAAATACTGTCCGATAACTTCTGTAGATGTTGAGCAAAGTTTTTGCATTTTTAAACATATTTTTACAGATAGAAGACACAATTTTCTTTTGGAAAATTTTGAAAAACATTTAATTATAAATTGTTTTTATAACTGCAAAGAATAGTTTGTTAATTTATGGATTGTATGTTGTGCAAGTTGCTATTATCTGAATGTATCAATGGTATTGTATTTATGTTTTGCATTTTGCTATGTAAGTTTCAATGTGTATATCTATGAATAAAGAACTTTTATTACGATTTTTTTTGTTTCATTTATATTTATTCAAATACATCCATGCGGCATAGGTAAAAAATTATAGGATTTCTGAAAAACGGGTTTAATTATAAAGAAATAAAATTCTGGCTTTATTTAAAATAACATTAATGTTCATAATTTTTCATATGATAAAAATGCATATTTGCATTTTTTGTTCATTTCGATGCATATACAGGGTGTTAGTAAATAAGTGCGACAAACTTCAGGAGGTAATTCTGTATGGAAAAATAATGACAGTTTGCTATATAAACACATGTCCGCAAATGCTTCGTTTTCTGAGATACGGGGTGTTAAAATTTTTCTTAAAAACTGAAGATTTATTGATTGCACTGAAACTGGTGGAGATATGCAAATGATATTTAGTGGGGTTTAAGGGGTAGTTATTGCGCATTTTTTGACATGCAATTAAGAATTAGGTTCATCAGTAGTGCGCATACGGGTACCTAATAATCTCAATTTTTTTTAAAGGAAAAACTGGTACGCCACTGGAATTTTAATTTAAAAATCATTTTGGAATTCCTCGTTCAATTTGTGATAAAAAATCTCTCTTGCATTTTCATCCTAGGGGGCATTTGTGCAAAAAAAATAAAACATCTCGCGGCCACGATAGTAGGCTACTGTCAACATTCTGTTAAATACGAATATATCAACGAAATGTCAAATTAGCGTTTCTTTATTATTAGTGTTATTTTCTCTTATTGTTTTGGTTTAAAGTTTATTGTATTAAATAGTTCTTGATAATGTATTAAAGGAATGAAAAATACGGGGTAAGATGTTTTATTTTTTTGCACAAAGACGATACCCCCTACGATAAAACAGTAAGAGAGATTTTTTATCACAAATTGAACGAGGAATTCCAAAATGATTTTTAATTTGAAAAATTCCGGTGGCGTATCATTTTTTTCTTTAAAAAAATTGAGATCATTACCCGTATGCGCACCACTGATGAACATAAAATTCTTAATTGCATGCCACCAAATGCGCAATAACTACCTCTTAAAACTCACTAAATTTCATTTGCATATCTCCACCGGTTTCAGAGCAATCAATAAATCTTCAGTTTTTAAGAAAAATTTTAACACCCCGTATCTCAGAAAACGAAGCATTTGCGGACATATGTTTATATAGAAAACTGTCATTATTTTTTCATGCAGAATTATCTCCTGAAGTTTGTCGCACTTATTTACTAACATCCTGTATTCCAAAAATTTAATGCATTTAAATGCGCATATTGGCGTTTTTCGCTTGCATTTTTTCCGCTCCTTACTGATGATGCATGCCATAAAGGTTTAAATGTATAAATAAATACAAGGATTTGGCTGGAACTGACTACTATACGCTACTAAAATCTTTCCATTCACTGAAATACACTGTACAAACTCGTCTCTTCGGATAGTAGATCAATATCCGCATTGAGTCAGATTTGAACAAAAGGTAATAACATCAATACTATTTGTTTTAATGTTTACTTTTTATTACACACTAACTAGACTGAGGGGCTTTTTAAAAGAGGATATGATTCGAAATATGGAGTATTAGGTACAGCTATGTACCTACACAAACAACAGCCTCGCTTAATAAAGGTCTGTTTTTATTTTGTTTTGTCTTTACGATGCCGCTGATTGATGATTAATTAACAAGTTGAAGGTCAAATACGATTTATTGGTTTTGAGCTATAACAGAGCATTTTCAGGGAAATGAAAATACGTCGGCAACTTGAGATTAGAGATATTTGAAAAACAGCATGTGCTTTCAACGATGAAGGTTATACTCGTAGTACAATAACCTTGTGATGAAGCAGTTGTAGATATTTATAAAAGACCGAAAATTCTTGTGTTTTCTTATATACAAGCAGTTGATTTACCTTGAGTTGACGAATGAGATTTCTTAATCCTTGATATTTCTTTAGCAGCCTATAGAGGTCATTGGTCATTTGTGTATTTTCTGCGTCTATTTGTGAGGTCGTCATGTCTAGAAAAATAAAAAGTCAAAATTAGTTAATAAAAGTCCAATCTCTACGAAATTATTTTTATTTTATTTTTCATTACTGAAATTATAACTCCACTTGAGAATGGACTACTTATTCAAGAAATTTATTTATATTTAACCAAAAATCAACATTTAATAAATAATTATCTAAAAGATGATTGTTATTATTTTATAATTTTAATTAGGCTAACATTTTTTTTTTTCATTTCAGTGTTTATAAAAAAAATAATAATGCAATTTTGACGAAAATCTCGGATCTTTAAGTTCGAGAAAAAATCAGTAGTTTTGTTTACAGCCTGTAAGTTTCAGTATCGATTAAATTTAAAAAATCTACTGCAATGGCTCTAGTCAAATAATTGTTTGTCTTTAATCTCCTGAAAATCACATGTCCGTATCTCTTCTGGTTATTAAAATATTTGATTCTCAATTAAGGCAAAATTTGGTGCGGTCCCCTTGTTTTGGCCAGCCATTTATTTAAATTAAATCAGAATTTTTTTATAAATTTTAAAACGCATCCCAAATGATATGTTTAATTTCAAATAAAATGCGTCGACTCCACAAAATATAATTTATTACTGTTCTTCTATTATGTTGTATGGATTAATATCGTGATACCTTTAATTGGTTGAATTTTGATAATTTATCAAAGTTTTAATAATTTAACGATATCAATTTTGATATGTGGCATTCAACAACTATCGACTTATCCAAACATTATAACAAACCAAAAAATCAAAAGGACCAGGAATTGCTACACCCTTGAGAAACACCCCGTATTTCAAATTAATTTTCAACAAAACAGAAGGGAACAATATAAAATTGTACAATATACTTTACTTTCTAATCTATCTATTCGCTCCCGTTTTTCCTGCGCTTCTTCTGCCAGTTTCGCAGACGTTTTTACGCCTTCACCGGACTTTTGTGTTTTCTCCATTATAGCACAAGCGCGCAATACAAATGCGGGCACCGTTTCTTGTTTCTCTTGTTTGGGAATGTCTACCAATGTCCAGTATTGTGTTTCCAGACGTGTTACTTCCTGATTTTACAGAAGAAAAGAAAGAAATCAGTCAAGTTAATGAAAACATACAGTTTATCAAACGCATTGGCAAGATTTGATAAGTAACTCCCGGCTATGCCCTCTGAAGTAACCTAAAATCTTAAACTTACCTTAATCATACTTTTTAACATATTGTATCTTTGAAAAATGTTATGCACACTTTTGCTGCTATTGTATTTTTCCATCAAAGTGACCAATGCTTTCTTAGCTGTATCGTATGATTCGTCCATTCGTACTCTAACAGCTCTAAGACGTTCATTTGTTTCAATGACATCTTCTTTGGTTGCTCCACTAGCTGTGCCCTCATCTTTGACGTCTTGTACTATGCGACGAACGCTTTGCGTGAATTTTCCCACAAGATTTGTAGATCCTAAAAATGATAGAGTAGAATTTATAGTAACAATCCTGGGCATTTTATTGAAGGATCCCGCAGAAAATTTCAGACGCCCAGACTTTCTGAGACACCCTGTATATGTATAACACCTTTTTTAAAAAAAATATTTTGAACCATTCAACTTTTATTTGGGACAATTTTTTATAAAACTAAAACCAACTAAAATCAATTAAATTTCACTATATTGTAATACAAAATTGGCAATATTTTGAAAACTATCAGTTTTTGGGATAGACTTCCTTTCATAAACTTGCCCTTATTTTTGATGCAAAAAAATAAAAAAAATATAAAATTTAAAAATTTTGACTTTTGACACTTTTTTCAATTTGATTTTTTACCCTTTTTTTCAAATACCCTGTATTAATATTTACTAAAAAATATACGTAGGCGCCTAAAGTAGGTCTATATCTCCTAGGATTTTCTAACAAATTAAATTATTAAAGGTTTCATATAATAAAAAAATGTTATTATTCCTCATTCTGAAAACGTCATTTTTGACATAAAATTTCAAATATTTCGAAAACGGCTGGCGATAGGTATAACATATTATGCATGAAATATGTTTAGAATTACAAGGAGAATCCAAAAAAAATATAATTTATATAGGAACGTATTTGAAATAATGAAGTTAACGCCCATTTCCGGTATAACCGGAAGTACTAGATTCTTGAAAACATTTTAACCGAATTGGTTTCGTCCACCTAAGTACTACACCAGATTTTCAAATCGTTCCACAGTGTACTTTATCCATAATCGATAAAATCCCTTCCCGGTAGCACACCCGGTATACCGCTAATATTTAACCATGAAATTACAATGATGGGGTTGAGGGCGGCCAAAAACTGTCTCTCAGCATTGCCCTGGCTATTATCACAACAAGTTTGCATGAAAGTGTTGCATTTAATATTGTACGTATTATAGTAGATATTGTTAACAAAGGCCCGTCATATACGCAAAGTTTGAATAAATGTTTTTGATAAAGTATCGGAATACATATCGTTTGTTCCGCGCTCTATTATTAGGCAGTAAATGTCTATATTTTATATTTTACTAGACTAGATACTATATTATACAATATTAAGCATATTTGACTATGTTTTCTAAATTTAGCATTACCATTGTTCCAAGTTACACCAGCTGAAAATAACTGTTTACCTCTCTAATATTTATTTCACAAAAAATAATGAAATCCTGCCTCTCTCCACACGATGATTTGATATTAAAACACAATTACCATAAAGTGACTGTTAGAATTGTTAAATTTGGCAATATCATTATTGCGAATTAAACTATTTTTTATACAGGGTGTTCTACACATATCTATGAAATCTTCGCCTTCAGGTATGGCATAAGAAGTGCTAAGCAAAGTGTTAAAAAAATGGTTAATCACTGATTCATCAACTACATTGGGAGCATTTGCAAAATTGGAGTAGAAACTGAATATATGGCATTGTATACAAAAAAAGAAATCATTGAAGCAAGGAAGTTTCTGACAACAATATATATACGGACCCTCAAACATAGGCAAAACCATACATTTTGATGAAAATCTCAGTTTGGAAAAGCATAAAAAAATTGGTGATCGACCCTCATGTCTGAGCTTTGTATATGACCATTGGACATCTATTCCGAATCGACCAGGGTGTGTGGGGTGTCTCGATCGAGTCTACTAAGTCTAGGGTGAAAGCCTACACCCCTCCAAATATAGATCACCTTTGGAAAATTATTAAAAAATTGGTGATCGAGCTTCATGTCTGAGCTTTGTATATGTTAATCAGACATCTATTCCGAATCGACCAGGGTATGTGGGGTGTCTCGATCGAGTCTACTAAGCCTAGGGTAGGTCATCAAGTAAGGGTCTGCATATAGCCCTGTGGCAAGACTTTTGTTCGCAAAACTTTATGCCAAAACATAGACAAATAAATATGTAAATGTAGGTAATTCAATACAAACAAATCAGAACTTTTGACAGGCTATATTACGAGCCACAGGCGAGTGTCATTTAACCATTATACGCGAGTCAAATACTATACTTTATTTAAATTTTAAATTTCCAAGAAATATTTATTTGAAAATAAGTAGAAATTTTACAATTATTAGCAAAGTAACAAAACGAATGATATTTTAAATGCAAGAAGTTTTATTTATGTTCAAAATTAATTGTAAGCTCACTCAGTGACAGCAGATGTCAAATTATTACTATAATTAATTAATTAATAGTTGTCATTATGAGAGAGTAATTTTTCTTTTTTTTGTAATTTTTTAGTTTCAATTCATAGTACAGTTATTATTAATTTTTATATATTTGTATAAAAATTTATATTCCATGGGTGTGGAATATGAGGTACATTTTGTACTTAAGATTACAAGCAAAATACGTCTATTAATAAATAGTCGTAGACAAATAATATTATTTTACAATATGGGATAAGAAAAAAGTGCCATGGCTATTTTTTCTCAGAACGCTCTGCTAATATCACAAAACTTGTGGCAAAATATAAATAGAGATATAAATAAACTAGAGTAACCAGATGAATAATTAAAAAAACATAAGAGCTTCTTAAAATAGGCCAACACAAAATCCAAACTTAGAACATACAGGCACCCTCGACTTGAATGCAACCCTCACATCTACGGATGGATGAGATTTGAATAATGAGAGCAACAAATCATATATTTCGGAATCACACTATACAATAAAATAATGTGCAAACGACCTTATACGATAGCACGATCTCTATTTTTATTTATATTGGGTATATGCAATTAGCCTTGTCGAAAGCTTTCAAACTTTTTATTATTTTTATTATCATAATTATATTCAAATATATAAAAAAAGGCTTCAAAATAATACCGGATCTCATTAATTTTATATTTAGCCGATTGAGAGAATAAAATCTAATAATAGGATTATACAGGCTGACCAAGTAAGAACCCCTTCAAAAATAAACAATATTTTGTTTATTGTACTAGTGTATGTATTTCGTGAAAAACCACAGAGTAGGTCAAGAAAAAAATACGTTAAATTCAAATAAAATGTTAAAAATATATTTTTTCAGCATAATTTCAAGCGTTAAGAAAGGTTCAACTATTTGATAACCTTTCTCCTACCTTGCCCTAATATTTGTTTCTATTTATTTTATGGCGCATGAGTGTGAGTAATATTTAATAGTACACCCTGTATATTGAAAGTATATTTTCGAATATGCCTATGTAACTGCAAACTCAATTTTTTCTTTATTTTTATAATTTGAAATAACAATCAACAAAGAAGCGCTTCGTTGGACGCTCTGTATAAAACTATATAAACAATATTCTATTAAAAAATAATTATTGTTTATGTTAACTACACGTTTAATTTGATTAATTGCAAAAACAATGATTAGCATGTTATTGATTTTCGAATTTGGTATTTACCATGATTTTCTACAGGCATACCTTAGAGTCATTGAAATACTAAGGCCCTATATGCACACTCAATTTCACAAATTACTGTTGAAATCTGTCAAATTATCATTTTAACCAAATTGACATCGAAATTTCGAAATTTTCCAAAGACTCTTGAAATCCAAGTTGAAACCCACCTTGAATTAGTTATACAAGGTGTTCCGAAAAGTCCTTATTTACAAAGATAACTGCCTTAAACCTTAAAGTATGTCTGTTTTTTAAATATTGCTTAAAGGAGAGATCAGAGTCCACAATAATCCCTAAATCCCTCGTTTGCATGCATTGTCTAATCAAAGCTGCACTGATCCGACCGACCCGACTCCTCGATATTGGCAGTTGCTTGCATTTATCTATGTTTAGTGTTAAGTGGTTTTCGATAGACCACCCGAGAGGACATCCAGATCACTCTGCAAGACATAAGAATCATTAGGACCACAAATTGTGTGGAACAATTTCAGATCATCCGCAACCAGAAGGCAGCGGCTTGCGATTTCGTGAACTGTGTCATTAACGAATATAAAAGGAGCAAGGTTGCTTGTGACTGTGAATTCATTATATAATGGAACAAAGAAAGAGATTCAAACCTCTAAAAAATAATGTATGCGGGTTCTTATATGTAAATTTAGAATTTATGATACGAATATAAATATCCTATAAGAAACAAAAACTATCGTCGAAATAGTTTCAGCATTCCCAATGTCTTTCATATCCAATATATCCCGTGTATCATCCAGAAACAATTTGCCCACAATTTAGATGATAAATGCGTCAATAGCGGTGTATCCAGACACCACACAAATAAATTCAGTAAACATACATTTTAAAGTTTGAAAAATAAAAATTGAGAGTAGTAGAAAAATAAAAGAGGTAAATAATAATGACTAATCGGCATTGGCGGCTCGTACTGCAGAAAACTAGAGGTGTATAAATACTAATTAAGTGAGACTTAGATTCTTGATGTTTTTTTTCATTTTGTCGTTTACTTATCGATCTTTGTCAAAAGGTACAATGGTACATAAAAATAAATAAATCAAAAAAACAAATACGGACAGCAGTAAGCATTCAATATGAGTCCGTCGATATCAAGAGTCAAATACTTAAAAAATAATAAACATTAGCAGTTAAAAATTTCAATGATTAAAATAATTACGCACAATACAAAAGTCAAAGAATTGTCCACTCAAGGTAACCAATATTGGCAGTTGCTTGCATTTATCTATGTTTAGTGTTAAGTGGTTTTCGATAGACCACCCGAGAGGACATCCAGATCACTCTGCAAGACATAAGAATCATTAGGACCACAAATTGTGTGGAACAATTTCAGATCATCCGCAACCAGAAGGCAGCGGCTTGCGATTTCGTGAACTGTGTCATTAACGAATATAAAAGGAGCAAGGTTGCTTGTGACTGTGAATTCATTATATAATGGAACAAAGAAAGAGATTCAAACCTCTAAAAAATAATGTATGCGGGTTCTTATATGTAAATTTAGAATTTATGATACGAATATAAATATCCTATAAGAAACAAAAACTATCGTCGAAATAGTTTCAGCATTCCCAATGTCTTTCATATCCAATATATCCCGTGTATCATCCAGAAACAATTTGCCCACAATTTAGATGATAAATGCGTCAATAGCGGTGTATCCAGACACCACACAAATAAATTCAGTAAACATACATTTTAAAGTTTGAAAAATAAAAATTGAGAGTAGTAGAAAAATAAAAGAGGTAAATAATAATGACTAATCGGCATTGGCGGCTCGTACTGCAGAAAACTAGAGGTGTATAAATACTAATTAAGTGAGACTTAGATTCTTGATGTTTTTTTTCATTTTGTCGTTTACTTATCGATCTTTGTCAAAAGGTACAATGGTACATAAAAATAAATAAATCAAAAAAACAAATACGGACAGCAGTAAGCATTCAATATGAGTCCGTCGATATCAAGAGTCAAATACTTAAAAAATAATAAACATTAGCAGTTAAAAATTTCAATGATTAAAATAATTACGCACAATACAAAAGTCAAAGAATTGTCCACTCAAGGTAACCAAGAAACTCTGATTAACAACTAGAAAATGCGTTTGTAGTGAGTAGATTTTATTAAAAACATAGTAAGAGGCATTGAAAGGCATTCAAAAAACCAGGCACATATTTCATCGAATATCAAATTAAACGCGTATAAAAAAGATATTGAGAATTATTATGAAGAAGTTAAATATATTCGGGATAGTACCGCCTAGGTGGTGTGGAAATTTGTCCAGGTAAGTTTAGCCTATCTAGTTGAATGAATTGCGAGCCGCCACTGACCACTTATCATTCTGTCAAAGTAGTTAAAATTATTAAAGTAGTAAATTAAAGAAGAATTTCTTGATAAACCATAGTTAGGAATTAATGGCCTTCGCTGAAGATGTATGGTTAAACCCTCGAAAGAAGTATCGTTTTACTGTGGTCTCTTATTTTACTAATAGTTTTTTGCGACATGTTCTATGCTTTAATTTTATATGCCCACTGATTTTTCAGAATTAAAAAAAAAATTATAAAAAATTATGGAGTTTGGCGCCATAGCTCCTAGCTGCGACACTGTGTTGTCTGATAAGTATTGGGACACCGTATATAAAACACAATAAACAATGTTATATATTACGTTGTTCAATTCATATGTCAAATGAATATTAAAATATGGAGAATAATTTATAGTTAAGTGAAGGTGCGGCATATATTATTGTCATATTAAAAAGAAAAGTGACATAAACTTTGAAAAATGCTAAAAGAATTAAGAGTTTTTTTTGAAATTCTTCTATTGTTTTATCTAAATGTCATTTAACATATTACTTAAGATTACCAGGTAAGACAAATATAAAAAAAACGACATTAAATATAAAGCTCACCTTGTAGTAAAATCTGTGTTATTCGTAAACTAGTGCATGAAAATAAAGCCACAAGGGAATGTCTATTTCTACTTAATCTTGAATACATTATGTAAACTGTTCTCCCAACTAGGCACATTTGGTAAATATTGACAACGTTGCTTAATTAGGTGGTCCACTTTTGGTCCCACTATCAAGTAGCATCTATACTCGCGCCACACGTATACAAATTTTTGAAAACAAACACCAGAAACCAGTTGGCAGTGAGATATGCCATAAACAATTTATATCATTAAATTCCATGGTTACGTTGATTATATTTTGTTAGTTTCGTGTATATTGAAATTTATAAGCTTTTTTGGTCATACAAATTAGAATAAATATCTGAAATAATTTTGACAAAATAATGTGTGAGCAGGTTTTAACAATATAATTTATTAAATTTTGGTGCGTGCTTTGGGATCATTATAATTTTGAGGTAAGTGTATGGAATTTAATTTAACATTAGTTGGATTTCATATTAATTTTGAAATTTAAAAAATGTGATTGAGGTCGGGTTTATAAAATCAATTATTATTAAGTGTATTTGCTTATTATAGAGCAATACATAAACATATTGTATATAATTTTGACTTTTAGATACAGCACAGCTGATTTTTATAAATGAAATTTTCTGTTTTTTATGTGAAATTTGTATTATTTGTTAATTATATATATATTAGCCGTCGGAGTAGTATTATTTCACGTCTCACTATATTTTTCATAACAACTATTAATTAATTCGTGTTTAATGTTCGTAGTTCCATTAGAGATACTACATACAGGGTGGTGTAGAATTTAATTAATTGAAACTTATTTTGTTTTTACACATTGCTATGCTATGCTAAAAATCTGTGTTATATCCAGTGTTTTACTTTTAAATTGGGCCAATATGGAAAACTTATTCATCAAAAATACTTGCTCGCTTAAAAAAAATTTGTCGCTTATACACTGAGTCCAAGCTAAAAATACTGAAACCGTGTGCGGGAAAGTAAAACGAAGTTGATGGTGGTTTTTCAAAAATGAAACGCCGCACTGAAAATTTGTAAATGCTATCTTATTCTCCTTAAAAAGTAAGAATGAGAAAGTGCTTTTAATTTTTTTATATCTGTGAAAATAATGTCAGAAATAAATGAAAACTAAAATCGCAAAAAATAGTTTTTTCAAAAATTATCGGAAACGGCTAAAGTTACTTTACTTTTGAACACATCATTTTAGGTGCTTTCCATTTTTTTATATCTGTCAGAAATCTATTAATTTTAAAATTATGATTTTCTATAGTTTCTATTAATCGAGTTCCTCAATTTTGGAAAATAATGTTATAAGAAATTAATTAAAATAGTATATTGTGCAACGAACATGAAATGACAAATATTTCCTACGAGTATGATCGTTAGCAGCATGAGCCGCAGGCGAGTGCTGCAAATCATACGAGTAGGAAATGGTCATTTCATGTGAGTTTCACACTATACTTTTTCTACGACTGTTTTAATGCTTTTGAATAAATTTAACATAATTTTTAGGAAAATATTTGTTTTTCGAAACTTACCCTTGTTAGCGTATAAGCCTAAATACGATAAATTAGAAGTATTAAATTGACTAGGTGGTGTTTAACTATATTCACTATCACTGTTTATGTGTTTTGAAATTAGCGAAATATTTAATTATAATTATTATTAATTATAAATACCAAAACTGTCAATTTGGTGTTTGTATTTTCGGCCTTGCTATGGTGATTTTTCATGCCCGCCGCTACTTTTGTCATTACCAGGAAATTTTATCCGTGCGTAATAATATTACCCACTAGCTGCTAGGTAACTAGTGGGAAATATTATTATGCACGGGTAAATGATACACAGCATTACAATGTACTACATTTTCAAATCATGATTGAACATATAATAAAGACATTTAAAGACAGTCGTAGAAAAATAAAATTTGTAATTTTGTTTTTAGTTTTTCTATGAAATAAATCCTATTTCCCTAATCAAAATGCAAATTCTCAAAGCAACTTTTCAGTCTGTTTGTTTTTTCTCATAAATGCTATACATATTATATTTCATGATCATTTAACACAGCTTTTTGGTTTGGTTTCAAAAATGTACTGGAAGTTTCAAAAAAGAAATCACCCGCGGTATATCTTTCCTCTTTCACAACAAAAAAGATGATTGTTAGACGACGGTAGATTAGAAGTTTTGGGAAAACTAAGTATCGAACTGTTGAGAAAAGTTTGATGATTATTCAGGTCAATCGAATATATGAGTCTATAATATTGTGATGTTTGTTCCCCTTTCCGTTGAATTTTTTGTCCCAAAATAGGCCTCAGGAAAATATTCGTCATTTCATCATCTAAATAGACCGACTTTGGAATTTTAATATTAGGCCAAAAATATCGTTCATAGAAAAATCAAATATTTAGACTGATTGGCCCATATGATTGTCGAAAACTACTGCAGTATGACCTACTAGTAAACTTAGCCCTATATAATAACTCGAGCATGTATTTGACAGAACTTTTCTATCTATCTTTAATAATAGCTGCGAACTAGCCCGCAAAAACATGGAATTCTGGACACCCTGTACATATAGTACCCGATAAATTCAGATATGGGAAATAAATACGTAATTTCCCAACCCAAATTATATTTCGGTACATACCTTATCCGAGCAAGAACCGATTAAAATAAAAAATGCCACAATAACAATGCACAAATCTTAATGTCGCCTGTCTCGTTCTATAACAATGTAAGCTAGGTGCTAGGTAATATAAATACTTAAATACCCATTTATTTACATACAAAAAATTTAATAGGAGGGATTCCCAAAACGTTTGTTTCTTTAATATATCAAAAGGAAATGAAGTATTAAAAAAACTAATAACACTATACGGTAATGCTTAATTTGTATAACCGCAACATAGTTTATTTGCATAGCAAAAGCTTGTAAACATCTGGACTGTAACAGAGTGGAAAATATTTATTTTCTATTAAAACGGTATGAGATGAGACTTCAGTTTTAAAGAGAAACAGCCTCTATAAAAACTCAAAAATAAAAAACAAAACAAAAAAATTGAATGAATTTAATAATTTAGTTTTCCTTAAAAAACCCTTGCGATATTCATTCAAAAAAACAACCAGTTTCTCATAGCCTTAGTTGGGGGAAACCCCCACATTTTGGTAATGGCCATGCTGTGTGGCATTTGGCTCCGTCCTGTTGCAACCACATGTCAGCAAGATTCATGGCGGCTAATTGAGATACGAAAAAATTTCTAATCATACCATTCACCATTGACATTCACATTCTGACCATCATCGTCTTTGAAGACATATGGACCAATGACTCCGCCAGCACATCCACATACCAAACAGTCATTTTCTGTGGATGTATTGTGGATTATCCTCATTCCAAATGCGACAATTTTGCTTATTTACGTACCGATTCAACCAAAAATGGGAATTATCGGAGAACAAAATTTTGAAATAGAAATTCAATATCAAGATCACTTGTGCTGCAGCCCATTCGCCGAAAACTCGGCGCATACGCTGGTGGTTTGGCTTTAATTCCTGCAGCTGCAAGTTGCATCTTGAAAGCTTTTAATCCAAGATCCTTTCGTAAATTTTCCTAAAGTTTAAGAGTAAACGTGGTGGAATTAGCCGTTTTGAAGGACGATTATGTACGCCATAAAATGGACGAAGTGCACGATAAGTTTGACGAACAGAACCATTATTTTGTTAAAAAATTTCAACAATTTGCAAGCGTTGCTCTGGTGTAAGTCTAACCATAATGAAGCAAGCAGTGTGGCTAACTCAAAGTTGTACACCTCAAAAAAAACGCAAGATTTTTTATGTTAAAACAGGTATAAATTGATGGTACTAAAAGAAAATTAGTATCAAAAGTACGCTCGTGAAATAGGATTTAAAATATATATAAAAAAATTTGGGATCAAAATACTATAAGAAAATACTTTTACAAATGAACTAGAAATAACAACCATTAAAATCGTGCCTTGGGCACATGCCAAGGTTTTTAAAAATTCTTTAAAAAGTTCATAATATTGTTTTAATATATACAATGAAAACTTTTTTATTTGTAGATTTAGAAGAAAAAGTCATTTTTTATAAAAACGTCTGCTTGTGTCAAAACTACAAATTCAAGTACCAAATTTACGATTACTATACAGGGTATATCAAAAATAATATTTTTAATGATTTTTATTTTCTTGTTTTTTTAATTTTATTATTTTAAAAGTAGCTATGAAATTAACCACTTTGAGAAAAAGGTTTATTAGTTGTTTTTGCACAATCGGTGTAATAAATCACGGTTTTGAAAATATTTTCATAAAATTAGAAAAAAACAAAAAAATCAAAATCATTAAAAATGTTATTTTTGATATACCCTGTATAGTAATCGTAAATTTGGTATTTGAAATTGTAGTTTTGACACAAGCAGACGTTTTAATAAAGAATGACTTTTTCTTCTAAATCTACAAATAAAAAAGTTTTTCCTCTTCCAAACTCTATCCGTGAACACATTGTATAAACTATAAAATTCTTAGACAGGACATCAGTGCTGCATTGTATAGACAGAGGATCGTTTAAACCCCTTTTCCGGTGGTGGATATAAATTTTTAATAAAATTATCATGTCTTGAAAACTTAATGGTGCTGTTAAATCAAAAATCCAACCAAATTTGCAGCATAAAATGATATTATAAGAATTGTAAATTGAATTGACGAGAAAAGTACCTTTTGAAGATTACTGAGTATTACCTGGCAGGAGATATTTGGAAATCCCTTCTATGAGTCTCACTTGAACTAGTCACTTTTGGTCTGAAAATACTGATAATATCAAATGTAAACTTTGATCTTTGCTAGTGATGACGACTATCCTTAAATAAATTAAATACTAATCATAAAGATTCCAATTTTATCTAATTATAAATTCACTATTTTCAGAAGAATTTATAAAATAATCTGCATACAATTGATTCTTCACTATACTATACGCTTCCTGATATACAGGGTGTGTCCCACACATCAACGTTGAACGAATCATTTCGCATAATATGCCTACTCATTTAATTTTATCGCAAGTAATCTATAATACACATTCATAGTTGGAATATTGACATCATACTTATACATCTGGCATGCACATTTTTTTTTAATTATTGTTTCTGTAAACAAGATATGAAAAATCTGTCTGTCTGATCTCTCTTGGTTTTCCAAGCATGACGTTATATCTCGTCCGACGTCATTTAGGCACGATCAAAGTCGGGTCTGTGTAGTTACTGTAATAAAACGTGTGCTAAATTACAGAATAGTTTCAGTTGGGTTTCTCGGTTTGATTCAGCACGAATTAAACTGTAATGAGGTGCTTGAGAATAGTTTTATCAATTAACGTGAATTTCTAAATATAGTATAACAACGTGAAAGAAATTATTTTAAGTGAGTTGGTTCTTGTGAAAATTTGTGTCAAATTATAAAAATTACAGGTAGGCCATGTAGCAGAGATTATATAATTTTTAATTTTCTTTTGAAAGAAGTAGTCCAAATTGAAGTGGAGAATAGAATGATATGTTTTTGAAATAAAAGTACACGTTTAATTTTCGATTATATTCGAGTAAAAAAATATAATTCAAAATGTATATCTAAATATAATGTTAATTAATATAGCAATTCTACATTTTAGAAAAAAAAAACTAAAAGTAAATAAGGATCGAACTCTTTAAACCTTGACTTAGACATTACACACTATGCCGTTAGCAGTTTTTGTTAGCTTTCGAAATTCATCGTATTCTTCAACAACTGCAATTTTACTATTAGTAACACAAATACGACCCGACAGAAATAGAGTAGAATTGAAGTTGAGGAAACTTTATATGTACTTAAAAACACCGGAGAGAATGAATTTAAATGTGAAACTGACTATTCGATGGAAAACTGCGTTTTTCTTGGAATTTTGTTTTTCCTTTCTTATCCAATACTGATTTGTGCTTCTTCAAGTCACTGAAAATTACAAATAAACATTCTTCAGATAGCTCATTAAATAAAAAATATTTTTCTCGAAAAACCTTGGAACAGACAGGATCACAGGCAGCACACACTTTATTTTGAGCCGTAATTGATCAAAATGTTCTGATCTACAGGGTGATAGTAAAAAGTGCGACAAACTTCAGGGGGTAATACTGCATGAAAAAATAATGACAGTTTGCTATATAAACATATGTCCGCAAATGTTTCGTTTTCTGACATAAGGGGTGTTAAAGTTTTTTTTAAAAACTGAAGATTTATTGATTGCTCTGAAACCGGTGGAGATATGCAAATGAAATTTAGTGAGTTCTAAGAGGTAGTTATTGCGCATTTTTTGGCAAGCAATTAAGAATTTTATGTTCATCAGTGGCGCGCATACGGGTATTGATCTCAATATTTTTAAAGAAAAAAATGATACGCCACTGGAATTTTTCAAATAAAAAATTAGTTTGCAAATCCTCGTTCAATTTGTGATAAAAAATATTTCTTGCTGTTTTATCGTAGGGGGCATCGTCTTTGTGCAAAAAAATAAAATATCTTACCCCGTATTTTTCATTTCTTTAATACATTATCAAGAACTATCTAATACAATAAACATTAAACCAAAACAATAAGAGAAAATAACACTAATAATAAAGAAACGCTAATTTGACATTTCGTTGAAATATTCGTATTTAACAGAATGTTGACAGTAGCCTACTAGCGTCCCCGCGAGATGTTTTATTTTTTTGCACAAATGCCCCCTACGATAAAAAAGCAAGAGATATTTTTTATCACAAATTGAACGAGGAATTCCAAAATAATTTTTAATTTGGAAAATTCCAGTGGCGGACCTTTTTTTTTTCAAAAAAATTGAGATCATTACCCGTATGCGCGCCACTGATGAACATAAAATTCTTAATTGCATGTCAAAAAATGCGCAATAACTACCTCTTAAAACCCACTGAATTTCATTTGCATATCTCCACCGGTTTCAGAGCAATCAATAAATCTTCAGGTTTTAAGAAAAACTTTAACTGTATCTCAGCAGAAAACGAAGCATTTGCGGACATTTGTTTATATAGCAAACTGTCATTATTTTTTTATTTTTTTTTACAACATAACGTTGGCAGGCAACAGAATCTTCTTCTTTTTTATGATTTCTAAAAAATATTAAATATTTCACTAACATAAAACAAAAACATGTATTCAACAAAACTTTTTAAAACACAGGTAACCAACAAAACAATTCACGAGCTTTACGATTAAAATCATAATACTTTAAAACAAGAAACATAATCTAATAAAACATACCTTACAACATCTTTTCATTTTGACCAAGACAAGACAAGAAAAAGATGTTGTAAGGTATGTTTTATTAGATTATGTTTCTTGTTTTAAAGTATTATGATTTTAATCGTAAATCTCGTGAATTGTTTTGTTGGTTACCTGTGTTTTAAAAAGTTTTGTTGAATAGATGTTTTTGTTTTATGTTAGTGAAATATTTAATATTTTTTATTTATTAATTTATAAAAAAAAAGAAGATTCTGTTGCCTGAGGAAGACAACGTAATGTTGTTGAAAAAATATGACATGAAATAAATATTATTTCAAAAAACTAGTTTCATCTGAACCTCATTCCCAAGAAAATCGATTAGTAAAAAATTAAATAATAAGGTTCAAGAAAATTTTCAAGAACAATTATTTTTTCATGCAGAATTACCTCCTGAAGTTTGTCGCACTTATTTACTAACACCCTGTATATACAAAATGTTTCTCAAATAGGTGGTCAAAATTTGTGAGCGAATTGAGGACGTACAAACATGAAAAAAACCTAAATTGTAATTTCTTGAAAAATCCTTATTTACAAAATGCATGACTGCCTGAGGAAATTTCTTTTGAAATATTTTCCAAACTAGTAAAGATGAATTAATCAAATGTTGCATATTTATTCACTTAGTTAAATGTCGTAAACTGACATGAAATTGAATAAAAAAGGATGACCATAGGCGGGTAAATGGGAGGGGCCCTTGCCTTAATTATAACCTAACTTTTATTCCATTTGTGTCAAAAATGTGGTAAAATAAAGTTTCCTACATAAAAATTTATTTATATATTTATATTTAAAATATTTGACCAATATCCTTAACTGTTGTGGAGCAGTTTATTTCCCTTTCTCCGCCAGATACCCTCTCGTGGATGTTACGTAAATAACTATATTGACAAGCTCGTATGTATAAATTTCACTTTGACACAAGATACTTTAACTTCATTTACAAAAAGTATGCAATAGATACAGCTACATTAAAGGCACACCAAGCTTTGAAGCCGTTCTTTTTTTTTTTTAACTAGTCAAACACAAAATCTGGAGCGCACATAACGATCCTGTTAATTTTTCTGTTGCTTTTCAGTATCAAACAAAAAACTTTTTCAAATAAAATGCCTCTAGTTTATGACACTATACATATTTTTTTTTTGAAATATTATTTCCAGCAGAATGGTATTTAGATACTTTGTAGTCGTTGTAGCAGCGATGGTGTTTTCGGAGCCAACCGCCGCCATCACCTCCCCATCTGATAGCCACCCCATCACAGCACGTGCAGATCGATACGGGGGTGGATTGTTGCGGGAAGCAACAGTTCGTAATCTAAAAGTAAATCCACTGAGATGGCATAGTGACAAATTTCGCCAAATAGCTGTGCAACAAGATGATGATGCTGTTGGCACTGGTTTGGAGAGTAGAGAAAAATTTGATGAAGTTATGTTTCCAGAGGATAAAGTACATATAGGTATATAGTTAAAATACTCTTTTCAAATTTAATGGTAGAAGTAACATAAAACTATTGTAATTAAAGGGTCTTTTGATTAGATTTTTTTTAAAAAACCATATAATAAATAACCTCTTATGCAAATCATTTCCAGTAATATTTAATAAAATTCTAGGTACCCAAAAAGCTGGCTCAGAAGTGTTGAACGAAGAAAAAAATCTTGAACCAAGTTCTCCTACATTGTTGAACGATTTGGGTGAGGTTCATAATATACCAGCAAATGGACCTATTAATACCGCTGAAATAAAAGCCGTCAACAGAACTCAAAGAGAAATAAGACTGATAACACAACAAAATCACTATCAAAACCCTTTTCCTGCCTACAATACAATGATTGTAAGTACTTGACGAAAATATTCTTATAACATTTATTAAAACAGACACTCTTTAGAAATAAAAAAAAAAATGGTTTAAACAAACATTTTTAGACAATTTAACTTCAAATATAATCAAATATATCTTATGTCGCATTAAGAAAAAGCAAGTTTGGTCTGCTGCGCGTTTGTGAACTACCCTGTATAATTTAAAATATTGTTGGGTTTTACATCTTTTCAGTGCCTAAAAGTTCTGTAAAGGATTTTTCTGTCTATCGCTTATAGATCTTGAGATATCTTACGCCCGCACACAAATGGATCACCCTGTATAAAAAATGCTTATTTAAAAGAACAAATTGTCTATAGTCGCCACTATGCGATTAGTAAGGGGTAGATTACCTATATGGGTAAAGCAGATCCGGCAACTCTTTGTCTAGTGGGCAAAATTTTTCGAAAAAATTAAAATTAAAAAAAAAATTTTTTTTGCTATTTAAAAACGTACCACAAAACAAAAAGTATATTCTCAAAGCAACGTTTTATCCTCCACGCGAAAATGAAGACAGATATTTTTTGTGCAACGTTTCGTTTTTCGTAAGCGATAATCAATTTTGTTTTGTTTTCCTCAAAAATAAGTTTTTCAAAAGTATTTGATAATCTAGAAGTAAAATAAAGGTTTCTATTTTTTTTTTCAGAATTGGCGTCCGCCTATCTACCAACTGAATCGACCTTATTACATTCCGATTTTTGGTATACCGGGTCGTGTACCGATATATTATCCTCCACAACCTTTCCTATTAAATCCCGGTGTCCCCGCGGATAATCCTATCAAAAATAGACCTTTTAGTGGTCCCACATATTTGCCTCCATTACCTGAAACCACAACGCCAGGATTGAAGGACAGATTCGGCGACAACAATGAGGATTACGATGACAGTCCAGTGTGGTCTGTCTCACCACCTTCGGTTAAGGGTATGTACAAATTTTGGTGTTCGTTATGAATTAATTATTGGAAGTGGAAGGGATTTAGTTTGGCCCAATGTTTCTACAGAAATTTAACTGTTTGACCACAACTATGTTGTGAAACTCGAAAGGTATCTGAAATTCCATCTAAAACTCACTTACCCCCAATGAGCTAGGGTGTATGTGAACGGCAATCAAAACAACAGTTAATCGCACCCAAATTTGATTTTATATAAGATGTATTTAAAATTTTCTTTCACTGCACATCCGGACATCGAATATTAACTATAGACAAGAAGGTCCACTATGGCTAAACTTAATTACTCTAACATTGGTCAGTTCTTGCTTTTTATGGCAGATGATTAGGTTACGTAAAATATAAAACCCAATAACGATAAAAAATTTATTCTGTAACTGAATGATATCTTTTATACATTGTCCTATTTTTCCTTTGCTAACAAACAATGTGTTACAGTTCCCCAGGGAGTAATTCCAACGCGAATGCCGCAAGCTTCCCAAATAACCCCACAGCCGCCCTTAATTCATACAGTGGGCAAGCAGGGTGCATCCAATACAATCATAGATACAGTTTCAGACAATACGTTACCGCTAGTCGGTGGCAACAACAACGTAGACTCAGACCTAGCACCAATTTTCAGCGATAAAAGACCAGCAACAACCCGAAGGCCAGCAATAGTGACACCATCAGGACCGAGCTCATGTGTTTGGGCGATAATATCGTGTTGTTCGGCACTGTCAAATGATGCACCGCAAAATTGTTTCGAACAGAGAGGATGTTCGGGGCCGTTTTGGGGATCCAGTCCTTGTGAAGGGGAGTTCGCTAAAGCAGCCATAGCTAGTGCGTTAAACTATTACAGTGCAAAAAGATAGCAGTGACATTTTAATTTTAACTTAACTTTACTTTATAAATTATGTCAAAAAGACATGTTAACTGAAATAGGGGGACGTTGAATTAGATATTTGTCGTCATGTAAATAAAATTGATTTTAAATCTAGTATGCTTGGTATAATTTGGAAATATCACTGATTAACATTTAGATTTTTCTTGTGATTTGTGACAATTGGATTCTAAACGCTAGCTGATATTGAATAGATGCTTTGTTGTAGTGATATTAGTAATATTTAATTTATTTTATTTGTTATATTTTATTGTGTAAGTTTTTGTACATATTTATTTGTTCTTCTTTTGTAATATATTTATATCAAAATAAAAATCATTGTCTGCATTGCTCTTCTTTAATTTTTATTTGCTGATATATGGATTTATTAATTGAAGCCATTTTCCATTTTTTTTACTCAATTTAAGTCTCAAACAAAACCCCTACTGCTATTTGAAAATTTGGCGGTTGTGTCGACCTCTAACATAGGGCTGAAGTGATTTCAACAAAAAACTGATGGGTTCGTCCTGGGACTCCCCCAAACTCATACATCCTGAAGGTTCATACATGGTTGAATTTTAACTTTAAATTTGGTAACTGTTTTGTTTAAAATGGATAAATGGTTGGCATAAAAATATAAAACTATAGCAACTATAAACACTCTCTGCTGACACGATAAGTGCGGCAGCAAAATTGGCTTTGCTTTGGGAGATCCTTAAGGGTTCTAACAACACCGAATAGGGCATTTTTCGAGACATACTTTTAAAGGAAAAAGCATCAAACCGTTTGTATTGTCAAGGGACTGTATGCAAATTTTGTGTTCAATGTTAAAACTACAGCTATAGTTTAACACTAACGAATATTAAACGGTTTAATCTCTAAACTTCAAATCGAAAATATATGATACAGAATACATGCTACATTTTGTAGAACTACCTACTGGACATAACTTTTTTGTTGCACAGTATATCAATAATTAAACAAAAAAGCGTTGTACAAAATTAAATAATATAACATTCAAATGGACTAGGTAGTATAATCCTGTACAGGTGGATTATCGGAGCATTATTTACGGGGATAAAAATGAATGCTCGTGAAATTCAATTTTATTGTTACGTCGTAAATAATAAAACTAAATCTATTAAACTATTTAGGTCCCTGACATTTAAAATTTTACAATTAAATAGTTAAAGGAAGTTACTTAACTCGATTTGACATTTTACACTGCTGTTTCAGTTAAATTATTTATTGAACAATGTCATGATGAGGTAAATGGCAATAATGGTGTTTTCATTTAGGTTGTACGAGGGCTGTTTTTTTAGTTTCCCCTAAAAGAAAAGAGTTGATAGATGCGTATCTAGGAGGAATGACAGTGGACTAAAGCCAGACCCAACCCATGACACACCCTAGTTACACCACTGTTTTTTAGGTTTTTAAATATTTATTAAAAAACAATTTTTTACTGCATACTGTTGTAGCAAAAGTTAATTTACTTTTAAAACTAAAAAAGATGGATAATATCAAATATTTAGATCTCTTACCACCTTCCGCTTTGGCTTTGTGTTTGTCTCCTTTGCCCATCCTTAGGGAATTTGGACCTAAAATTCAATAGGTACATAATATAGGGTCAGGTATACTGGTGTAATAAATACAGGGTGGGATTTTTGGTAGATAGTACATTAGATGTTTTGGGAAAACCAAACATGATTACGATTGTTTTAAAAACTCAACCAACCCAATTCATAATAGTGTCAGTTACAATTATCACAAAGACAGATGTCTGGATGACCTTAGTACCAGTGTTGCCACTTGAATTCCCTTTTAAGTTGATTTATTTTAATGTTGAAAAGTCCAAGGTTCAAGGGGTCTCCAAACTTTGAAGCAGTAAGGTGAATGTAGACCGTTGAAAGATAAATGGGACTTTCTCAGTATTTTGTGATTGAGTCGGCGCTATGTTTAATTTTTACCGTTGCATTTTAACATTGTTCTGTGGACTGTTCAAAGAGCTTTTTAATCATATTAGAGTTTACAGAAACCTAAGATCGGAGAATGCTGTTATTTGCAATTCATACAGTTTTGATAAACAAAAAAGGAAAAATCCATATAGGAGATATTTTCCGTTTATTATAATTTTAATATTTTCTTGATTGTACTCTCATGTACTCGTATATTCTATCTTATCCCCTCAAGGCTCTGTTTAACATTAAACTGTATAAAAGAGAAATTCAAAGAATTTCCCATTTGAGGAGGTGGCAAGAAATTTAGAGGGGTTGGGAGATGCCCAAGAAAATTAATACCGCAACAGCTTAAAATACAGTGCGTCCAAACTTTCGCTGTGTGTCTGTATTCGCTATAATTGGATGATTTCCTCTCATAAAAATCAGGGTTAACTATAGTACTCGGTCCCTATTGAGAGTTTTCAAAGGGTTCAATTCTATTTCCTAAACAAAAAGACGAGACGAGATATTGCAATTTTTTTTTAATTCGAAAAAGGTACCTCTTTGCTATTTGATGGTCATTGGCGTACCGGAAATATTTTTTAGGGAGTTAGAAGTTAAAAAATATGTTAAATGTGTTGTTTTTTTTTATACTAGATATTTGTTTAAGAAATCCTGCTGTGATCAAACATAAACGACACTTGATATAGGAAGACAAATCTTTATTTTTTCTTCCAAATAATTTCGTTGTCAGTAGTATACCTATGTCGGTTCAGGACCATTTCTTATGAAAAATAATATGGGAAATCGCTGAGGTCCCAAAACCCCGAAAATGGTCGGAAAAGATCCCTGCATTACCGACCGACCTCTGATGTTATACCATTCAAAATTTACATAAACGTCATTTATGTCATTTACGTTTATGACGTTGATGTGATCAAACATAAACGACACTTGATATAGAAAGACAAATCTTTATTTTTTCTTCCAAATAATTTCGTTCTTAGTAGTATAGCTATGTCGGTTCAGGACCATTTCTTATGAAAAATAATATGGGAAATCGCTGATGTCCCAAAACCCCGAAAATGGTAGGAAAAGATCCCTGCATTACCGACCGACCTCTGATGTTATACCATTCAAAATTTACATAAACGTCATTTATGTCATTTACGTTTATGACGTTGATATAAATTTTCGTCTCCAAAGTAATCTCATTCCGATGCCAACGCTTTTTTAAAAAAAAAAACGAACTTTTAAATGATACTATCAAATCAAAATAATCCTGAGTGCGGGTCTGCTCCGAACAGACTCCACAAGGGTCTATTGTGGCAACAAAGGAAGCAAATTTGCAACACTCTCTCAAACAATTAATCTATGCGGCATGTTTTTCGATAATCTTATTAAAATCTTGATGAAACCGAAATATTTCACTAATATTGTAAAATGCTGCAATTATGTAGAAAATTTTCGCAGGCACACAAAAGCACTTAAATTAAGTGGTTATACAAAATGCGAACAGGTGCCCGTAAGCCAAAATAGCAATTGAATTCCCTAACTATCTTAAATTTCGTCGATAATTTGAGCCTTCACGGTTTGTTGAATGCTATGATGAAACCGTTGGCGTTGGTTGGTGTGAAATTCTCTCATCAGGTAACTAGCTAATTTCTAACAAGTTTACATCAAGATTTTGATCGTCATATCAGTTATAGCGTGTCCCAAAAATTCTCTTCTATTTCAATGCCTAATATTCGTTTTCTCATTGGTTTTAGATTTTGGTGTCCAAATGAAAAAAATTAAAAACGAAAAGAGGACTAACCTGTTAATATTTTTAGTTTATTATTTCCGTATAAAACCAATATCTTGACAGAATCTTTTGTAGAGTTGTATCTTCGGTACCTACTGTAATTTTTTCGAAACACACTCTTGCTAAAATATAAAATGTTGGGTGTTCACTTTTGATATTTTAGAAACAGTGCCTCGACGGCACCGCATGATATATATCGTTGAATTTGTCCTTGAATGGCTCATTTATATCTGACATAATATACAGGGGTGTGCATTTGAAAAAACCGAGAAAATTAATTAAATGCCAAATATGGCAACACTGTGTGATTTTTCAAATTACAGTAACAGCTCTTTTGGCAGAAGTACAGCATTTATGTATATTTTTTTTCTATTCAAACAGAACCTAAAAAATCATTCAAATAACTTACGTAAGCTAGTTGAAATGTAGGCTAAATATTGAAGGTAAACGAGAATAAATTCGAAACGGTGCATGTAACCCCCATACTATTATATATCGTTGACTAAATATGTACAAATATATAGGGTGTGCTATTTAAAATAAGGAAGTTGAATGCCGTCACTGTATATGTAAAAATTTAATAAATAAAAGCTTCAAGTTAACCCAACAAAAATTTATATTTAACTTTTTGTTGTACTGTTTATGATTTCTCAGGTAAGGTAGTGGTCCCTCTTAAACGAGCCACCCGGTACAACGTTATCTCAACATTCGACGAATCTTACTGCAAATACTACCATCCAACGCAAGGGCTAATTTCCAAGCAATTCGCCGTGTGTGACACGATGTTTCATTAAAATTTTACAAAATTACTACCTATTTGTCCTCTGTTTCAAAATGTTCTTTTGTTTTAATTCACCCTGTATATCATGCCACAAAGTAAGTTAGTTATAATTGATTCCGTTCAGATTGAATTATTAGAGTATCTATCGTCTCCAGTTTTGGGTTAAATTTCTATTAGATTAGGGTGACAAAAAGAAAGAATGAATTAGTCTAATTATTAAAAATTTAACGGTAATATAAAATTTATGTTTGATACACTTACCCAAAAATTGTTATAACAAAATACTTTTAAGTTTTTCGCACGATTTCTCGATTTTATTATTATAGTAAATTATCTATCTATCTACTTTATAGTAAAACATCTATTTAGGGTTAGTTAATTACTTTTAATGCTAAAATAAATTAATAACGGTTTTTTTTCTTACAAATTTAAAATAAATAAGAAAAGTGCGCTTTTTTTTTGTTTAATAATTGCTAGATAGTAGTATGTTAACTAAAGCAAAAAATTAACGGGATACAGGTTCTAAGTGCGACCGATCTCCTTTGATAACACCGACTGTACTACATATTATACTCCACATTCTACGTTATCCCTTGAAAAATTTTTGGGGGATGATATTTCAATCCTGGAATCTGTTGCGCAGTTCGGTGTGCTGGGGTAATTTTCAAATTGAATATTGTAGCGGCATCTAACGGGCAAATAATTCAAGAGGCATTTAGGTTTGTGTGCGGATTTAAAGTGTTTAAATACCACATAAAGTTTCATATTTAAATGTTTCATTTTAGCAGAACACAGTCGTAAATTATTGTCTAGACAGAAAAGGTGTTGACTCGAACTACTTTAGGGTTTAATTAAATGGAAAAATATCGTTTTAAAATATTTAAAAATTTCTCCTATAAATACCTTTTTTATTTTTTGGTAGGAGAGAAACAAAATTATCATCTGGGGGGTGAAATTCAAGTAGCCTGGAGACTCTCGATTTTGTACATATTCTAGGCAAAAAAAAGCACAACTATAAAATTTGTTTATAGTGATTAGAGAACACTTTCTTTATGCTATTTTGTACTACTAGCTAAATATGTTCAAAAAGTTATTCTGGACATATTTAGCTCGTTTATATTTCGCCCATTGGCGTTCAAGAGTACAATATAGCATAAAGTGCACTGCTCAAATAGTGTCTGTAATTTTGTGAGTGTAGTAGTGATTCCTTACTAGTGAATCAAGCATTTTAAAATGAGAAAAAAAAAACACAACCGTTATCATCCCATACAATATTTAATATTATTTAAATTATAAACCATTTTACAAGAATCTATAATATGTATAAAATATCCAATTGCAGTTTTTATCATCATTGCGCTAATTGTCAAAACCACAAGGGACAAATGTATGCATGCTACTGGTGACAAAATTATTGCAATTGCATCTTTGATATTCTTACAAATACTCTCAAAAGCAAACAACAAAAGAGTAAGACAATACAAAACAAATTTACTAGAATAAATAAATGTACCTAGTTTATCAAAAAAATACGTTCATTAGATACTTCTTAAATTATAAATAGGTATCAGGAGCAATAACACCTGGATCTGTAACAGATTTTCTAAGTATTCTAGCCTCAGCTCTCACATTAATTCATAAGATAGGAAAAACTATGTGTTCTCGAATATAATTCTTAAGTAGGAATTAAATTGGGTAATCGAACGTCAATTAGTTCTAATGCGACATTTCGCCCTTTTATTAAGGCTTCCTCAGGCAATTAACGCTTCTAGTTGTTATAGATTATATACAAATTATTCCAAAAATTCTATCTTTTACTTTATTATTAATTGAATTTATAAATACATTGTATTACGTTTACAAGTGTTCTTATTCCTGATACCTTTATATCCATTGAGATTTATTAAAATGTTAATTGATCAAATTTACTTAACGATTTTGTTAAGTAACTTCTTTTTTTCCATTTTGTTAACTTTAAAATTATTTTGCCAATTTCAATCATAAATCCCTGTATACTTATACTTAGTTCAAAACTAATGTTTTCGAGTCATACAGGTAAACATACTACAAACTTAGTTATTAGATCATAGCAATATTATAATCAGCTGGTACAATTTAACTGCTAGGTGGCGGTGGCGGTGGAGCTGTCAACAAACTTGTCACATCAATACCCGGTGGTGGCGGTGGTGGAACACTGCTCGGTGGCCACATAAATGGTGCTTGCGGTGCGCCTTGCCATGGTGGAGGTGGTACAGGACCACTTAGAGCGCTAGTTGATGTGGTTGACGTAGCATTAACGGAACCTGGTGGTGGAGGTTGACTTGCATTCAGCCAGGGCATAAGTGGCGGTGGGCTGCCAGCACCGGGAGGAGGTGGAGGTGGCATGATTCCTGGCTGTTGCCATGACATGTTTGGTGGGGCAGGCCATGGAGGTGGCATACCTATAAAATATATATATTTTCAATACAATGGAATAATTTAGATGCCTTTAGTATATTAGGTTGATCAGTATTAACATTGTACATACCGTTTAGTGGTGGTGGCATACCTGGTGGTATACCCGGTATCGGTGGCGCCATTAAAGGTCTGGGTGCCATCTGACCTTGGAACACATTGAATCCAGTGTTATTTTTCCGCATAAATCCACCATCATTTTGAATTTGATCTGGAGGTGGACCTAAAAATACAACACAACAATTCAGTCAAATTATTATTATTTTAATTTAAAAAGTAGTCCATGTGTAGATGAAATGTGGACGTGTTTGTTTTATTCAACATTAAATACAAAATTTACCTTCTCCTAATTCAGCCATTAGGGACAAATATTCTTCGTCAATCTTTGCTTTGTCCCCAGGGAGAGGCGGACCACCAAGGCCCGGTCGTTTCGAGCGACAATCCTTCGCGATATGACCAGCGGCTCCACAACTTGAACATACTATGTTGTTGGTAACATTCGGCTTATCAGGACACTGGAAAATAATCAATTATTCATGTAATCATTAACTACTAGATGATTTAAAAAACTTACCAGCCATGACTTGTGATCTGTAGCTCCACAATTATTACACCGCAATCCATCATTCTCCCTTAACGTACCATTTAATTGGGCCAATTCACGTAATTGCATTCTGCGCAAGTCATTCTGATTTTCTGGTACCTCAACACCTTGACGAATGACCTCTTTTATCTGAAAATAGTATATTTTAAAGAAGTTGTCCATATTGAAGTGCAGTAGAATAAAAATCAACCTCCACGAAAGAAATTTAAAAGATCTCTCGAAAAATTATACATCAACCATACATGATTCGCAGCCCCAAAACCATCCTCAGTGGTTATTAAAATTACAAAAAGCTATTTATTGACAAAATTTTAATGGTTTAACAATTTTTAACATAGTAATAATTAAAGAATGTGATTTATCTTTAACATAAAAACGTTTTCCATTAATACATTTCTCCATAGCACACATAACTTTATAAATATAATGATGAAATAGCTTTTTGTAATTTTACTAACCACTGAGGATGGGGCCTGATGCTCCGAAACATGTATTGTTGATGTATAATTTTTAGAAAGATCTACTAAATTGACTTTTATTTCAAAAAACGTATATTAGTAAAATAAAATATAGTGAAGCCCTTCTACTTACCTTTTCCACTGCCTTTTTCACGAATTCTGGGTTAGTTGCAGTAATGTACGCATGCAACGGTTCATCCTCACCAGGCAATGGTTGACCGTCTTTTCTACCAACTTTTCCTTCTTTAACGCTGCCTTTACCTCTGATTATGATTTTGGCACCAGTCTCTTTTTCCATAGCTAAACAAACAGTAAAGATCAAAAAATGCCTACAATAGCTTCTAGCTAGATCGTCTAATATTAGTCTACATGGTCCCAGAAATAGCCAGCAAGGCGCTATACGAGTACGTTTTGTATTTTGATCTTCTAAAGCCTAATGCCACCATGCTTAAAACCAAGCCATGTGGCACCTCGAATAGCTACCCCATGCCTTCATTTAATTCCATTGCATTAGAATGGGGATCTGCTCATTAAAACGAAATTCTCTGTATGTTTTGATACTAATTTTAAAAATTTTGTTTTTCTAATATTTTTGGAAATATCATTTCCATATTCTGGTGTTATTTAATAAAAAATACGTCTTATTTGGTGTTTACTGATACCCCATAACATTTATGGGAAAAAAGGGAAATTTTGAACGTTTATGTGAGAAATTATATTTTCAAAGATTGGCAACACTGATTTCATTCATGTTTGCGCGAAACAATGTTGATTCAACTCCGTAGATATTTGTGAATGACTGGCTGCATCTGTTTTACTAAATAGTCTAAGATTATATCAATATTCCTACGAGATAAAATATATAAATAACTTACTTTTCAAAGTATTGCCTCTAGGTCCAATTAATAAACCAACAAAATTAATTTCCGGATGTTCTTCTTGCGGTATCATGACTTTGTCGCTAACTCTAATCACCGGTGGTCTAAACAAAAAAAAAACACATTTTTTAGCATTGAAAATAAATTTAAATAAAACCCTTAACAATGAATGTTCGACATATTTTTCATTTAATTTATAATTAGCCATGTTTATAACTAAAGATGTCAGATTAAAGAGGTAATTTCAGATTTGTCAAATGATTCTTGTCAATCACTTTTAGATGCAAAAGAAATCTGTGAAAATAAGCAAATTAAGCAGCAGCTGACTGAATTAGAGGCATGTAATAATTTACCATTAACAGAAAGCACGCAATTAGTAACAAGACTTTAACCCTTAAATGCATGCGGTTGCAGAAATGCAACAAAATCATTTTAGTACGTAAAATGCAAGTTAAATTAATTTCTCGGTCTATCCGTAATGTTGCAGAAGTGCAACAGTGTGTTAGATATGAAGGCAAAGACTGCGCGCGAAAAATTTAAAAAAATGTAAATGATTCAAGCCGGCATCGTGGAGATAGTCATATGTGCTAACCCTACTTTTGTTAGTGAACCTTTCTGAGAATTAGAATTCCAACAAAAAGCGTATTTTGAGTTTTATAAAATTGTGTTTCGTATTGTCCAAGGTTAGTATTATAAACATTTTATAGTATTTGTTGTTATATTATGTGTGATGTTGAATTTTTCGGGAAAAAAAATATGTTGCAGAAATGCAACATCATGCATTGCGACTCATTAATTTTAGAACTTTTTATGTGTTTGGTTGACCGTGTTTTTTCCTTTTTTGTTTTTAGCATGTCGAAGGGCGATCGAAGTAAGGCACTTACCAATGATGAATTACAGTATTTTATTGACAATTTAAGTGAAATTAGTGAAGATATAAACTTCTCAGACGTAGATTCTTTGGACGATCCAGAGTATTTTCCCGATAATGTCTTGGAGGAACAAGAGCAAGGTGAATTAGAAGATTTAGAGGTGCCTGATGAGATTTTAGATAACACCGAGGAACGGGTTGAAACAGTGATTAACCATAATAAGTCAGCAAATAATGTGTTACCCTGTAGCTCAAAATCAAAAACTGCAAAAATTGAAATAAAATGGAAGAAGAAGAATTTACTTTTGAATGAGGTTCAATTAAGTTTTAAAGGAAATGACATTATGCCCAGTAAGCTGCTTAAAATGGAAACTCCATATGAATGTTTCCAACATTTCTTTTCAGATGATTTAGTAGAAAAAATTGTTCAAGAATCAAACTTATATGCTCAACAGTTTGACATAAACAAACCATTAAATTTGTCAGCCAGAGAGCTAAGACGATACATTGGTATTATCATTTACATGTCTCTCGTACGACTGCCGAATACTCGTCATTATTGGTCACCAGATATTGGTACCGATGTAGTCGCAAATTCTATGACCTTAAATAGATTCGAGAAAATTCGCCAGTTTTTACACTTTAATGACAACAACAAACATTTACCTAGGGATCATGCAGATCACGACAGACTTCATAAAATAAGACCGATAATAACTCACTTGAATGCAAAAAATTCGACAGTGCCCCTTGAAGCTAAACTTTCAGTTGATGAACAGCTGTGTTCTACAAAGGTACATCACTACATGAAGCAATATTTGCCAATGAAACCTCACAAATGGGGTTTCAAACTATTTGTGCTTTGTGGTGTAAGTGGGTACGCTTACCACTTCGAAGTCTATTCGGGCCAAGAAAACGATAAGAGGCAAATAATAGATGCAAGTGAACCAGACCTAGGAGCTGCTGCTAACGTAGTGGTTAGATTATCCCGAAGAATACCGAGAAATCAAAACTACAGGTTGTATTTTGACAACTATTACACCAGTCCGGCTTTGATGGTATACTTAGCAAAGAATGGAATATACAGCTTGGGAACTATCCGGCGTAATAGAATCACAAATTGCAAATTACCATCTGAAAAAGATATGAAGAAGGATCCTCGAGGCACTTGTTATGAGTTTGTAGGAGATCTTGATGGCATAGATATTTCATCTGTTGTTTGGAAGGATAACAAGATTGTAACTCTTCTGTCAACCTTTGCGGGAAAATTACCATTAAGTACCATAAACAGATACAATAAAACAAGCAAATCTACTGCTGAAATTACTTGTCCTTTTGTTGTAAAAGAATACAACCATCACATGGGTGGAGTGGACTTGCTAGATGCTTTTATGGCAAGGCATAAAATATTGAACAAAAGCAAAAAATGGTATATGCGCTTGTTTTATCATTTCATCGATATGGCATTAGCAAATTCGTGGATTTTATTTAAAAAAATATCTACAATGCATCAAAGTGGTCAACAACATATTACACTTTTTGAATTCCGAAAACAGGTAGCACTATGTCTAATACAAATTGGACAACACAATGCAATCAAACGAGGACGTCCAAGCAATAGCACTCTTGAAGAAACAATAAGGGCTAAGAAAAAATCAGGTCCTGCCCAACATGCTCCTCCAAAGGACGTTCGCCTTGATCAAGTAGGACATTGGATGATCTGGACAGATGTACGTGGTCGCTGTAAATTACCAAACTGCAAAGGGTATGCACAAACCATATGTGAGAAATGTGGCGTGTATTTATGTTGCAACAAAAAAAATAACTGTTTTAAAGACTATCATACCACATCATAAGTTATCTGGTTAATGCATAATGTTGCAGATATGCAACAACTAGCTTTTAGCTAAAAATAGCCTTTAACTTTGTTATTAAATTTTTTCCTTATTTTTCTCTGAATAAATACATCAAAACAATCATTCAGGATTTTTTTTAGTAATTTTCAAAAAATCATGCATTTAAGGGTTAAATTCAAGTTTTATGGTTAGAGAACATGAAATTCTGACTTGAGGTTATATTTATGTATAAATTTGAGAACTTACTTATAATCGACCGGCGGTTTAAACTCCGGATTAATCGACTGCATTCTCATTATCAACATATGTCTATCCTCTTCCAAACGCTTCCTAGTCCGGAACTCTCTAGTATTCAACCTTTTACCATCACTACTGTATATCGGCTCTGGTGATGGTGACCTGCACAAACACGAAACATCTAGCGATAACCGATTGAACTATTAATGCGTCTTTTGACATTATCGAATTTCAATATTAAAATGCGATAATTCAACAAAAAGACACAATACATTTCTTAATAATTATTAACTATAGTAATGTAGGAGAAAAGTTTTGAAAACTAAAAAGGAAAATAAATCAAAGTTAACGATACACAATATACACCGGTATGTTCAAAAACACAAGATGCACGTGTCGTCATTCATTTTACAATATATTTTGATTGTGTCTAATTCTGTTACGAACATTTTCCGTGATGGTACGTTTGACGACAACCTCATAATTAAGGCTCACAAAAGCCTGTTGTCTAGTACAATTATTATGTAAAATATTCAACATATTTAAGAAAATATAGGATGAAGGACAAGCTAACCCTACTAGTCTGCCCAAAAGTATTTTAAAGTTCCATTACGAACATAAAATCAGAGAAGAACGATCTCAAAATGCTGTCTAAATAATTACAATATTTTTTAACAGCCAATGTTTTGTTTCCATGTGCTTCGAAACATTAAAGTTCGCGAATCAATTAAAATTTGGTGTATCACAGACAAATATTTCTAGAATTGCTTTACTGACATCAAATCGTGTTCAAGAACATAAAGGTTGAAATTTTGTGCATCGCATATTTAGTGGTTATGTTAATCCTTGAAAATTTATCAACAAATTAATTTTGGTCCTATAAAGAATATAATATATGATTAGTTAAAATAATTATGTAATATTATTTTGCTGAAAAAATAAAAGGAGAATTATTAATTCTTGCTGAAATGTAAGTAATATGAATTAATTATTTTGTTTAAAAAAGATTGATGTTACCTAAAAAAGATTAAATAGATTAAAAATATGTTATAATTATGTTTACATTGCCAAACATAACATACACTACGTACTATTTAAAGAGAATTTCAAGAAAATTAAAAGCTGTTCAAAAAAAACGCGCGTTTTGATGTGACTTAAAAGTTTCTTACACCAATTAAAAAATTAAAATGACGGATTTTCAGATTTATAATGTTTTTGAATTAGAACAGTGAAATAAAACCTTTAATTAAGAACTTCAATTCTACTGAAGTAATAAACATTCCTCTCAATCAAAGGTATATACTTCAACTGATTGAATTATTCTTTAAAGAAATAATAATAATAATATCTAATTAAAAAATATATGGAATATCTTAATATATTGACTGTGTTTTTGAAACCACAGGATGTTGTCAAACCACCACCCCAGGGGGCGCCACATAAAGGACCTCCTCCCTGATTAATGTGTGATCTGTTGGTTGTTGGTAGTTGAACGCTCTAAATACCTTTCCTCTGGATTGATGGGGATTCCAAGATCGCCTGAACGTAATTTCCTGCTGACTTCTTCAATTTGCAGTTGAACTGAAATAAAGCGGGTTAGAATAGGGCAAAAATGCCCAAAAGTTAGATCTGTTTGTTCATTTTAAAAACATCAAAGAAAATATACTAAATGGTAATAAATTAAGGTGTAAAAGTAAATAAATATGAAATCAAAAACTTTCCTGAAAGTCTAAACAAGTTAATAGAAATCTAGTACTTAAATCATCACCTGTAAAATGAAAATCTGTAGATTATTGTAAGCACAAATATTTAAAAAAATTACTTAATTTGTTTTTTTATAACTATTACCTACACCTACCTAAATATTCACTACTGTTACTTACCAATTAAGATTAAAAGAAATAAGGAAGTACTTGGATTTGACAAATTATTTAAATTTAATGGAAATAAACTTACGTAAATATGCCTGTTCCTGGTCCTTATCCAAGTTGGGGGGCAATATCGTCGGCATTCCTGGTATAAATATCTTTTCATGTTCACTTCCGCCCCACCGAGAACGTCTCTTACGTCTTCTTTCAGCTTCTGACAGAGATTCTTGACTACCTGTAAATATTTTAATTATTGAATTATGTAGGTACTTAGGTACATTGAATACACGTAGCTAAATAAAACTGAATAATGCTTACATGTCGAATGGTTGGAATTCTCGCCTTGAGCTTGCTGTAAAAGACTTGCAAAATTTCTACTTGCAGCAAGACTAGCCAGAGTATCTGCTATCATTTTATCGCCATCCGGTTCTGGTGGTGTAACTTCACGTTGTTTTCGCTCCTTACTTCTACTCCTAGACCTGTCACGTTCGCGCCTTTCCCGATGGTCTCTTTCACGGTTGTCTCGGTCCCTGTCCCTTTCTCTATCCCTATCTCGATCACGGTGTCTTGACTCCCTGTCTCGACTACGTCTCCGGCGATCCCTATCACGATCTCTATCCCTATCACGATCTCGATCCCTATCACGATCTCGATCCCTATCACGCTCTCTGTCCCTGTCTCTCTCTCTAGATCTATCACGGTGTCTTGAAGAGGAGCCCATATTATTAATACGCTACGATTTAATTATATTGTCGAATTTCTGATTAATTTTTCCACAAAACTTTGATATAATGCAAATGGCCGGTTTAGGATAACTAACACACCACTAACTATTAAATAATTATAATGACACCACACAAGCTACAAACGTACACTGAACCCTGAATCTGAATATCAGAGTCTGATAATCAGACAATAATGTTTGACTGAATACTTATATGTCAATGCTAATGTCATTTGTCAATAATGTTTGACTTAATCCTTATATGTCATTTGTCAATAAATTATATCGATCAAATGTCATATATAAAACATCATCATTCTACATCTCAGTTCAGCTAAACTGATGTAACAAGATCATTTGTTACTCAGTTGTAAATTATATTTTCTCACTTAACTGTAATCTGTAATCATTGTCTTTTCCTTTGAAAGACAATGCTGTAATCTAAACTACTAAACTTTTGAAGGTGTTATAGGGAATGCCCGATCGAAGTGTTAAAAATAATTGTTGACATTTGATGTTGAAATATAATGCTCTTAGTTGCAAAAGATTACTTTTGTAAAGTGAGCGACCGACTGAGTGAAGTGAGTGAAAACATGATACAGGACTAGGGATGTCAAAATAAATAAATATATCGATATATTGAATCAAATGATATATCGAAACTATATATCGATATACTCGATATATCGAATAGAAAATATCGATATTTTATATATATCGATATATTTGCTATATTTTATTTTACAGTGGATTGTAGTTGTAAATATACCTGAAATTTTAAAGATTCAAATAATGAAATAAAATAGTATTCATTAAAATTTATTTGCCTGAAAATACATATGCAAACGTAAGAATATTTGTTAGAAATAATTACATTAGGTTAGGTCAATTAATTCAAAATTTTCTGGAACACAATTTTTGTTGTGAGCGTCGACTGCTACGGCAACACAACAAGGACCTTTAAGTTTTAAACCTGTGTATGTAAGCTGCTTTCTTTCGCTACTGATTTCAGGATCCAAACGCGTTTGGATTCACATGTTCTTTCGCTAAAAACGCATTTTCTGATTCATCCCCACTTTAGCGCCTATCGCGATCCGGATAGGTAATCCCCTTGCCTCTTTTAGGTAAACTTATCGAGCCTTCAGAAATCCAACAAATCCTGATTAATAAATCCGGATCAATAAAACTAGCGAAAGAAAGCAGCTGTAGCAGATACATTTATTTTGATAATGTACCGATATATCGTGTTGTATATATCGATATTTGTTTCGATATATCGAAAGAAATATATCGATTAAAATATATCGATATATTCAAAAAAATCCCATCCCTATACAGGACCTAACCTTATTGAATGAAATGAGAGCTCAGCAAGTTGGCAATTGGCAGTTGTCTAAAATATAATTACTTGTAGTTCACACGTGTTGGTGTTGGGTATTTTTTGTGTTTTGTAAAAAAGGCATATATATATATATCAAAATTATGGCAAAAACTTCCTCAAAAGGCAGCCAGCCGGTTAATCCTCTCAAAAGTACATTAAAGGTATTGTAAACTGCTAGTTAACCAACTAGAACAAAATGTTTAACATAACCTAATTTCAGAAAAATAAAATTATTCAAAAGAAATACAAATTGGCACAAGAAGATGTTCATAAAAAACGTGGGTTGATATATGTGTCGCACATACCGCATGGATTCTTTGAAATGCAAATGAAAGACTACTTTAATCAATTTGGTCGAGTGACCAATATATTGCTATGTCGGTCTGGTAAGACTGGCAACTCTAAAGGATATGGTTACGTTGAATTTCAAAATCCTAAGGTAGCCAAAATTGTCGCTCGTGCGATGGACAATTATGTCATGTTCAAGAAGAGATTAGTCGGTAAGAATTAAGAATAAATTTTAGATATGTTATTCGGTACTGATGTTTTTCTTGTTTTAGTTCAACTAGTTCCATACGAAGAACGTCCTAAGCAATTATTTCATGGCAACTACAACACAGCGGGAAATTATGCGACAAAAAGGAAACGATTACGTGATATTTCCGCAAAAAATAAAATAATCCCGGATGAAACAGTGTTAAAACGAGCGAAAAATGCTATACAAAAACTAAACAAACGCCTGCAGAAGCTTCACAAATCGGGTATTACATGTAATGTGGAACCAGTGAGTGTACCTCTACCGATCAAACAAGAAAAAGTCTCAAAACCGAATTCAGAATGCGATGAATCTGATGATTCAGAAATAGAGTTCAGGATACCGAAAGTTGAGCCACAATCATCAGAACACAGTAAATCACCATCAACATCGTCATCAACCTCACGAAACTATAAAGACAGAAATAGTAAAGCCTTGGTGACCAAATCGGTAGATTCCGTGAAAAATTTAGTCAAGAAAACAAGTTCAGATAGAAGTGACAACGTTCCTTTGATTTCAAGTCCAAAGGGAAATAGTCTTATTGTTAAAAAACATAAAAGAGTGTCTAAACAGGGTATAACAAAGAAACCCGTGAAATTGAATAGTGACACTGTAAAAAAGATTGCGAGAGAGTTGATCAGAAAAAAAGGCACGCCGTTATTGAATCTTATCAGTACCAATAAACATACGAAAAAGGCTTCAAAGAAAAAGTAGCTGTCAAAAATATCCATACACCTAGTTAATATCAGTTGTGATAAAATTGTTGGTAACCAATAACATATTAAATAAACCTTGTGCTTTCTAATTTTTTTGTTAGTTTGTTAATTTTCACTTCGGTACCTACCTAACACCTTCCATAGATTAAAAATAGTGTTTAAACTGCTTGTGCTTTTTGTCTCAATGCTTTAACCAAAGATTAATGTACACAAAAATCAAAGATTAATGTCGTCTACATTAATCTTCTGCATTCCACAACGTCGCGTGGCCACTAGTTGTGCAAACGTATTGTAAACTGCATCCCTGCAAACTATATTTTTTTAAATATCGATGTTTTGTTAATGTACATTAATCTTTGGTTTCGAAGTCCCAGCACTAATTACTACTATATGTCATCCATGTGTCATGTATGCGCATAAATACCTATATCAAGTTATAACTCTCGAGTACCTCAGCTCAGTATAAGAAACAATAGTTATTAGCTGCTTTCTTTCGATAGTTTGCTTGATCCGGATCATGATTTGTGGGATTTCTGAATCGTGATTCTTTCCATTGCTATAGATAAGAAACGAAAGAACGCTTGATAGATATAACCTAAAAGTTCGACGACATTTTAGAAAAGAAATGTTCAGAGGTTAGAATTTTATGTTCGAATCATATTTTTTAAATTTCCGGAGAGGCAAGGGGACTACGGATCCGGATCGCGATGGGCGCTAAAGTGGAGATGAGTCAGAAAATTTACATGAAATCATTATATACAAAACAAAAAGATAACTTTTTGTGTGTTGAGCTATTCGTGCCTTAGGGGCACCAGTTTATCATTTCTATTTTTTTTTGATATTACTTGTACTTTTAAAGATTTCATAGTCAAATATCACTTGGACCTAAAATAGCTTAGCATCTCAAGACATCAGATCTAGACAGAGTAGTCTTTTCCTAGATATCGATACCTATTTGGCGTTTTTGTAGTGCTCTGATCAAACCATACTCGTGAGACCAGGTAACAACATAGAGATAGTATAGTTCCACCACAACAACCTGTTTCAATGTTTTCATTGGTTGTTGGCGCGGTCACGTGCTCGATTTATCCGCTTACAAACAAGAAATGCCTTTCATTTATTTTATAGTTTTGCATTTACGTTAGTAGACAGATACATATTTAGAAGTTGTTTATGTATTAGTGTTTTCTTTAAATTACTTATTTGTTTATTAAAAATTTTTATCTAGTGATTCCGTTAAAATCGCGATCCAAATGACGACAAGTTGTTTTTAGTAGGTATCGAACGAAATTGATATATTTAAATTGAGCCTGCGAAATTCCAATCTATAACAGATAATGGTTTATCAAATTTAATTTGTTTGCCAATTAAATAATGTTTGGTGTTTATTATTAAGTGTTTCCACTAATTGTAACCAAATAATATATTCAGTGTATTCTTTAATTAACTAATGTGTATTTAAACATATCAACCCGTTTTTTTTTTCCGGTGTTAGCAAATACTATACCGGGTAATATCAAACAAAGGTAGAACACACATTGCAACGTTTGTTTTATCAGGTACAATCTTAATTTAAGGTAAAATCTCTTCTATAGTTTCCTAATCCTAGTTTGAACGTTTGTTAAAATATTTTAATGATCTTAACTTTGACAATATTTGCAAAAGTAGGGGACTTTTAAAGATTTGGAACAGCCAGGTCCATATAAAACTTATTTTAAGTTTCTATTAAGGGTCAGGAGTTATTCATCGTCCGAGTTTCAAAAAGTAGTCCGTTTCTTATGGTTAATATTTGTAGTTAATAACAGTCTACTGGTTAGCTAATAATACTGGTCCTTGCGGGAGCGTAACAACAGTTGACACACTGAACGAGCAAGCAGCGGTAGGTTGTAAATGAAAGAAGCGGCATCTGGTGCAACAGGTGTGTTTCACAGAGAAAGTTTAAAATTCAAACATGGTTCAGGGCTCCATACTGCACTACTAGATCATGTAATACAGTAGAAATCTATCACCTGTCTATTTTGTTAGGTTTTAGAGATGTCAATAAGAAAGTGCTAAAGGCAAAAACTTACTTTTGTACAGCTTTGAAAATAAACAGTTCTAACTCAACAAAAAAAAAAACTTCCAGAAATATATATTTCTCCTGAATTATACCTACAGCTAGATTTGTAGAAAGCAATTTAGTGTGCTTAAGCTGGTCACTTTTACTTCATCAAACTATAGCCCCAAGCCATCGTCTGATTAAAATTACCATAACACAATAATAGATGTGTGATGGAGATATTTATATATTCCGTATTTTAATTTTGTTGACATATTCATATACGAAACGGCTCTAGCCTTGCTTAAAGGTCGAAAAGGGAGGTAGAAGTGTTCATTATTTCGATAATATGCAAGACGAGGGGGTAATAACTGACCTGATTCTTCCAAAAAGCAGATTGTCTACCAGGAATGACGAATGACCACAAAAGAAGGAAAATAACCCTACCCTGTGGGCGACAGCCTATCTGCAACGCACAATTTATACGTGTATTCACGGAAGTTATTACCTCCTCGATGGAAACGGCACAGAATGAAAATATCTTCGTTATATATTAAATGAACTAATCCACATTGGTGCCTACATCTTGCAGACTATCCTCGTATAAATTATTTGCTTATCTCTTGGCATTTATTGAGACAGACATCAACCGATGGAATGCAGAATACTTATAAATTTAAAGGTGTGTTGTTAGTAGGTATTCCGAACAATATCCACAGAGACAAAACAATTTTGTTATTTTCAAATAATAAATTACCCGTTCGATTTGTTTATAATTTAAAATGTGATAGTTATGTTGAGAACATTTAGCTTACGAAGAACATATGTGGTGCATTTTAAAAAGTAATAAATTATATAAAAAATACTCTACCGTTATGTGACCTGTAAGAACATCAGTTTAGTGTTGTTGCTCTTCGGTTTCTAAAAGTGTTGTTTCTTCTTTTCTTTATATTGGTGAAGAGAGGATAATGTGTGTGCTACATTTGCTTCAGTCAGTGAAGCGGTTAATATCCTAACAAATACGCAATATATAAATAAAAACAAATGACTATCAAAGTAAACAAATATAATTCGCAAGATGGTGGACGAAGAAGTGGCATTTAACGACTGGCCGGGACAGCCAGTGGATTTAAATGCGGGAAACAATCCATGGTTGCCAGCTTACGGTTTACAAACACCTTCTTCGATGTTGGAGAAAGACGACTTCCTGGGGAATCCCGGTAAGTTTATATTTATGAAAGTACCAACCTACTTTTCGTTTTCCTGTATTTAAATTTGAGTCTAAACGCTCGCTGATCAAAACTTATTATAGGTATTATAGAGATGAGAGGTTAGGTTTACAAGTCGATATTTCGCTTTTCATATATTTTATTTTGTTGACAACAAAAGACGTAAATCGGACGCAGTTAATACATTCATTAAAAATAAATAATCCGTATAGGCAACAGTCGTTTAGTTGTTTTTAATTCTTACAAATAGATTGATGCACAAGACATATGCATCACATCCATAAATTCTCTATTACTACCATCGTTCGTCATCGCTACAGTTGGATGCATTCATTGATGATTGTTTCCGGACAAAAATTGATCCAACTTAATGCGGGTGTTCTACTAAACAAACAGAACAAAAACATCTGTTGAAAAAAAAAACCAAATCGGCAAGTTTTCACATTTTGGGGACTTTCGGCTGTGTGTCTTAGCAAAAACGCAAACCATAGCTCTCCTCACACTATTAGAAAAGTCATTATGGCACGATATTTTATTATTATTCCAGAATAAATCTTAGTTAAATACTTTAAGTTACAAGAAAAAAAAACACACAAGTAGGCTTTTAATGACATATTAAATTTAAATCTAACGTCAGTATGACAGTTATGACATAATTTATCATAGCAATAGGTTGCAAGTAGCGCCCCCTATGAGCAACCTACACAAAAATTAGCACACTGATTTTTCTCATATCAAAAAACATGAAGCTGCCAATTTTGAAGTCGATAGTCCAAGAAGCATGAGAATACAGGTAGAAAACCACATATAAAATAATAACTGATCACCCTGTACTTCCTAAACCATCAACATTTGGGTCAATCATCATTATTTAAAGGTTCTCCCATTGTGTAGTCATCGATGGAACTAAATCAAACAGGTTAAGGTCTGAGATGTTTGATAGTCTAACTGTTGGTATCTTTCTTTTGTGATACCTAGTTGTGGGTCTGAACAAACCCACCACTGCAACACGTGGAATACGGACTTCTAGGTGGGGCGGCTTATGTAAATTGTTATTGTACCTAAAGGCTTTTATTCATCACGATAAATCATTTTCAAGATCTCTACGATATTGGTTATCAATTTTGCAAAAGGGAATCGTATTAAGGAGGATAACAATTTTCGTCATCAATCAAGATAAGTTTTTTACTTACTTGGATTTTGCCATCCTCTATTCTGCGATTATAGCAGGGTTGCCAGATGGCTATTTCGAAATTTTACATTGTATTTTACACTATTTTTTTAAACTTTTCCCCAAAATAAAATTTCTAGTTAAGTTAATTAATAAAGTCTCAATTTTCTGTTTTTTACTTTATTTATTGAACATTTCAATTCAATACTTTACTTCAATGTAAATATTGGGTCTGCCAGATAACTTTTTTTTTTTGAAAATGCTATAAAAGAAAAACTGCTGAATATTTTCTCAAATTTCTTTTTTTATTTGAAAGTACAATCCTTCCGGTTAATAATGACAAATAATTTCATTCAAATGGCTGCCTCGGCTGGCCATGCAGTAGCCTACACGATCGGTCCAATTTTTAAGCACATTATCGATTGTGTGCAGCTGTATTTCACTAATGGCTTCACGAATATTGTCCTTTAAAGCGTCAATTGTCTCTGGCTTGTCGGCGTAACACTTATCTTTGACGGCACCCCACAAATAATAGTCCAACGGTGTCAAATCGCAGCTCCGAGGTGGCCAAACGACATCAGCTCTGCGGCTGATAATGCGATCTTCAAAAACAGGGCGCAAAACATCGAGTGTAGCTTCGGCTGTGTGGCACGTAGCGCCGTCCTGTTGAAACCAAATGTTGCCAATATCCTCCTCTTCAATTTTTGTGAACAAAAATTCGTTCAACATGGCCCGATAACGATCGCCATTGACTGTAACGGCCACTCCTTGCTCATTTTCGAAGAAAAATGGCCCAATTATGCCTCCGGACCAAAATCCGCACCAAACAGTGACTCGTTTTGGGTGCATCGGCTTTTCAATGTATGCGTGCGGGTTTTCTGTGGCCCCAAGTGCGATAATTTTGCTTGTTTACATACCCGCCAAGATCAAAATGAGCTTCATCTGAAAAGATGATTTTTTTGGCAAAATCGGCATCTTCTGTAAGTCAATCGCAGGCCCACTGAGCGAAGCGAAAACGCATTGGATGGTCAGTTGGCTTCAACTCCTGAACCAATTGGACTTTGTATGGTGTCATACCAAGGTCTTTATGCAAAATTCGTCTCAATGATGTCTCCGAAATGTTCAATTGTTGAGACGGACGGTGAATTGATGTTGATGGCGCTTCACGCACACTTTCTGCCACAGCAGCAATATTCTCGGGTGTACGCACTGTTTTTGGCTTTTCACGCTTTGGTTTATCGATGAGGTTGCCAGTTTCTTTCACTTTTTTCACGAGATAACGAACATACGGAGCTGACGGTGCTTCTCTTCTTCCAAAATCCGTACGCAATTTTCGCACACATTCTGCAACATTACCATGATTTTCAAAGTAATGTCGCAATATTTCCCAGCGTTGTTCAAGTGTATACACAACCATATTCGTTCAGCGGAAGGATAAAACTAATTATCTGTCAAATCAGACATGAGCTAAGTGTTACCCTTCACGAAATAAGCACTAGTTGAAAAAAAAACGTTAGATGGCGGACCCGATACTTACTAAATGTTAAGTATCTTGGTACTTACACAAACTGAATACAAAATTACAAAACAGAAAAGAAGACATTTCATTATCTAGGTTACTAACCTAATAAAAAAACACCAGAAACGTCCCCGAAAATTTTTAAATTAAATTAAGTAAGTCATTCTTATACAGAAAAATACTTGTTATTTTACCTTTGATAACATTGTTCTTGAAGTGAATCTTCGTTTTCAAGAAACGAATAATAACTCCAAAGTTTCCCCTTACAATTGCTTTCTGCAAAATTTCCTCACAATTTTATTTTCCCCCAAAATTGCGAAAAAAAACTCAATCTGGCAACACTCGCGATTAAGTATTATGAATTGTATTTTGTACTTTTTTTATTTAATATGATGGGATTTGGTACGACATCTTTATTAGATGTAAAAACCTTATAAATTTTAATGAAATTGCTGATATGGTTTATTTTTTTATTAAAAAATATTTATGACATTTATTTGTTTTGGAAAAACAACGTAGGTAGGTATGTTATACAGTGTGTCCACGGATAGAGTTTGGAAGAGGAAAAACTTTTTTATTTGTAGATTTAGAAGAAAAAGTCATTCTTTATAAAAACGTCTGCTTGTGTCGAAACCACAATTTCAAATACCAAATTTACGATTACTATACAGGGTATATCAAAAATAACATTTTTAATGATTTTGATTTTTTTGTTTTTTTTTAATTTTATGAAAATATTTTCAAAATCGTGATTTATTACACCAATTGTGCAAAAAACACTAATAAACTTTTTTCTCAAAGTGGTTAATTTCATAGCTACTATTAAAATAATAAAATTAAAAAAAAAAAAACAAGGAAATCAAAATCATTAAAAATGTATGTATATAATTGATATACCCTGTATAGTAATCGTCAATTTCGTACTCGAAATTGTAGTTTTGACACAAGGAGACGTTTTTATAAAGAATGACTTTTTCTTCTAAATCTACAAATAAAAAAGTTTTTGCTCTTCCAAACTCTACCGTGGACACATTGTATATACGAAATTATCTATACAGGGTTAGAGAAAATTATAGAATAAAATAGTTTATCTTATACCTGCAAATTCACTAAAAAGTTTGGGACACCTAAAACCGTTAAAAAAGTTGCAAAACTGTTGCAATTCTCAATTCTCAAAACAATTTTTCTACTTTGCATTGGCAATTTTGGGGATTAAGTACCTACCTGTCAATTAAATTTGTAAAAGGAACGGTGGTGAGTGAAAATTGTTTATATTTTGCGGAGTAGGATCACGGCTAGTGATGACACATTGCAAAAGCACCATCTAGGGTTCGTTTGTAAAAAAATATATAAGGTATCTTCTATTAATTATTTCGTACAGAATTCATGTGAACGACCTCCAAAGCACATATTTCTTTCATTCTTTAGGTGAGAATTTAAAAGTAAATGAAACGAAGTAAATGGAATTGCAAAAATAAGGTTTCGTAAATGTAGTAGGTATTCATTCTAAGAAAAAAAAAGTATGACGTTAAAGTATGCTGTATTTAAAATAGCAAGTAGGTATAAACAGCAATTGCAGAAAAAACAGCTTATATCTATCTAGAAAATCACCTTTTGTTCTAAATAGATTGGTCGAGGCTAAATGAATTATATAAATAAAAATAATGCTAATGTAACATAAATAGTTAAGTAATTTTAATTTCTGTGTAATTAGTTTAATAGAAAAAGCTGTCTAATTTACAGGGTCTTGTCAAAATCATTCAAATATACCTACCTACCATATTATGTAGTTAAAGTTAAAATAATTTGTTTTTTTTTTTTTAAGACAAAAAACAGAAACCAAAATTCTAACCCACCAAGAAGATAGAATATTTTTGAAGTTGTTTTCATTGCGTTTCAATTCTTTAGCAGTTTGGGAACCAAGATTCAACGGCGTATCTACTAGAAAAAAATCATTGCAATATTTTATCAAGCTATTTAGATAGATAGATAGAGATAGATATATTTATTCACCATCTTATGTTACATAACATGTATAGTACGTCAAAAAAGAACAAAAATTAATCAATCAAAGTTACAGCAACAAAGAAAGGCTTACAAACGAATTAAAATAGCAACAACATAAAACAAACTAAAATCTAGAAAAATCTTACAATATCGCTTCTGAAATAGTCCTCAAAGGTATAAAAAGCTTGAGATATCAAAAATGATTTAATACTTTTGTTAAACTGGACTTCACCAAGGTCCTTTATGTGAGACGGCAGCTTATTATAAAATTTAACACAATAATAGTCAGAACCTTTCCTAGTCCTCAATAGGCGGTGAAATTCAGGCAATATGTCATTGCGATTTCGCGTACCATAATTATGCATATCAGAGTGAAGAGTGAAATGCGAGGCATAGGTTCGAATGTAGCCAAGACAGTTTAAGATATACAAGGAAGGCAAAGTAAGTAGTCCGTGTTCAACAAAATACTTTTTACAGCAGTCACGCCAACCGAGCCCCAACATTGTACGTAAACATCTCCTCTGTAGGTTGAAGATTTTCATTGCATGGGAACTATGTCCCCAGTTCAAAATACCATACGACATACGGGAAACAAAATAACCATGATATACCGTCAATAGACTGGCGATTGAAACACTCTGCGCAAGCCTTCTGATGAGATATATGACCCTGGACAGCGAGCACCCAAGTTCTCGAACATGACTCTCCCAGGTTAATTTAGGATCACGATGAACCCAATGAACTTCACGCGAACATCGCTCTGAAGATCGATAGGCGCAGAACGCAATGTAAAGTTCATGCTCTGAGTTTTAGCCTGATTCAAGCTCAGTTCATTTACCAGAAACCAATTGCCTATGTCAGTCTCAACAGCATTAACCAACTCCCCTAAAGGGTCGTTTGGTCGATATCTAATCAGACTAGTTGTGTCGTCAGCAAAGAGGATTATATTTGACTCTTCTTGAAATTTGTATAAATCATTTACGTATATTAAAAACAATAAAGGTCCCAAAACCGACCCCTGGGGCACACCCCGTCCAACCCTTCGTCTCTCCGAGTATGGTCCCCCATACAAAACGTGCTGAAAACGATCGCTGAGATAAGAGCCAACCAAGGCAACACTGTCAACATCAAAGTTATAGTAAGAGAGTTTCTGAAGAAGTATCTCGTGTGAGACACAGTCAAAAGCCTTAGTGAGGTCATAAAAGGAAGCAAAGGTGTCACAGCCCCGCTCCATGCCATCCGAAACATATTCCAAAAGGGTATTAATCGCAAGAGTAGTAGATCTCTTATTACGAAAGCCATATTGACCTTGCATAAAGAGATTATTTGCTTCAAAATATTCAGTTATTTGATTTTTAATAATAGACTTAAAGATTTTCGAAAAAATTGGCAAGATCGATATTGGTCGATAGTTACTGGGATCATCAACCGATCCTTTATTTTTGTAGATTGGAATAACCCTTGCCTCCTTCAAGACCGCCGGAAATACAGCGTCACCAATGCAATGGTTTATCAACTTAGTAAGCGGCACCACTAGCAGATTCTTTAAAGTCCCAATAATCCTAACATTAAGCTCATAACAAAATCGGCTGCCAAAAATAATATGTTTGAATAGACAAATAGTTCATCTACCTACTTCTGAAAAACACAATTGTTCTACAAAAGTCGTAGTTCAACAAGATTAATTGCCCTGAAGTTTGGTTTGGTTCTTGCTACTACCCTGGAGGGACGATTAACTTTAAAAGCAAATTATATAACCTAATGTTGACACACAATGGTGAAACTTAAAGAAAAAAAAGAAAAAAAACACTGTCCGAATTAAAAAAAACAAAGAAATATCTACACGAAAAAAAAATTGCAAGAAATTTTCTTAAAGAAAAATACGTCTTACTTAGGTAATTAACGTACTTATAGCTTTTTTTTTTAAAAATATGAATTATTTTTTACATTTTAAAAATCATGCAATTGCAATTAGGTCAAGAATTGTGGCTATCAAACACCCAAAATACTTTTGGTGTTGAAAATAAAATTTTGCAAAACCATTGATTTTATTTTTGATAAAAATTATTTTTTAAAGCTTAAACTAGATGCAGGAGGGTCGTGTGATTATGTAATTTCGACGAAATCCAAAATTTTAAAGATTATAACATCTTTGTATTCTGTTTTTGATTCCCGGTAATGAGATTTTAGTTATGTACTGACAGGTTTGTAAAAATTAATAAAAAAATACACGAAAAAAAAAGTTAGTTTAAACCTATAACTCGAATATAATAAAACTTGGTAAAGGGTTTTTGGCGTCATTGATTGAATCCCAGCTCTGGCAATTTTTGAATAAAGTAATTCCCGAATTGGCTCAATAATATCAGAGACGAGCTTTTTGGCATAATTAAAAATTTTATTGCATCTTTTATTTACAAAAGAAATAAGGTCAAATTGGATAATGTTGTTCTGAATGAGATTTAATTAAAGTAAAATTAAGAACATAAACTCTCAACTCATATTATATTATAGATAACGGAATATTTTTATGCATGAATATACCCTTGATTATAATTTTCTTCTTCTAAGCCCCCTAATACGGAAGTTCACCTGTAACTAGAAGCATATTTAGCCAAGCGTAGTGCCTTTTTACTGTAGCTATAGTTTGTGTTTTGTTCCCTTATTTTAAAATACATTTTGTACCGGAAATAAGTGACACGGATAGTTTTATATATTATATACGTATCCCAAATGTTAACGCATATTTTCATATATCGAACTATACAGAGGCGCCAATTATATTTAGGGTTTATTCATTTTTATAGGTAGACGCCGGCCAAATGACTTCTGTGAATTTCTTTATGTCAGATTTATTTTCTTCAACAAGATGTAGCCACTTGCCACACCCCCAACCACTCGCTTGCGGTTGTCAATCAACTTTTCCCAGAAAAAGTGATCTCTCGTCGAGCCCCGATCTTACACCCCTTGATTATTTCTTATGGGGATGCCTTGAATAGAAAGTGTATACAAACCACGAACTCTACTGCAATGGCCGCCATTTCAAGAGAGACGCGTGGCGATTTGGCAACCCTGGTGTTGCAATCTGGCAACTGACAGCTCTATCGTAAAGTTGGACATTTTTGAGGTTATACGTACGCTATTTGTGTTGTTTACAGTAACTTCAAAGATTCATCTCGGCCCAAAAATGGAATTAAATCGTAAACATTTTCGTGCGATTATTATTCACAACTTTCGACTTGGATTAACTCAGCAACAGTGCATGGATGAACTTAATTCAATTTTTGGCGATGAAGCTCCATCAAAAACCAGTGTTTATCGATGGTATGGTGAATTCAACTGTGGTCGTAGTTCACTCCAAGACGAATTTCGTGAAGGTCGTCAAAAATCAGTCGTTGTTCCTGATATTGCAAGATCGTCATGTGACCTATCAAGAGATTGAGACAACCTTAGGCATTAGTGGGACCAGCATACACTCAATATTGCATAACCATTTGACTGTCAAAAAACTTTGTTTACGTTGGATCCTACACAATTTGTCAATCGCTCAAAAAAAGGCTCGGGTCGATTTGTCGAAAAAAATGCTCAAAAAATACGATCGTGGTGCCTCGAAACACGTCTATGACATCGTGACAGGTGATGAATCGTGGATTTACGCGTATGAGCCCGAAAATAAACAGCAGTCGACTGTATGGGTGTTTCAAGATGAGCCAAATCCAACAAAAGTAGTTCGCGCACAAAGCACTTCCAAGCAAATGGTCGCCTGTTTTTTCGGAAAAATTGGACATGTCGCAACCGTACCACTAGAACAACGCAGGACAGTCAATTCTGAGTGGTACACCACCATTTGTTTGCCAGTTGTCTTCCAAGAAATCAAGAAAACCAACCGCTGAAGACGGATCACTCTTCACGACGACAATGCGAGCTCTCACACATCGGCTCAAACAACTGCATTTTTGAGCACCCAAAACATCGATTTGATGAGTCATCCGCCGTATAGTCTTGACTTGGCACCGAATGACTTCTTTTTCTTCTCGTACGTAAAAAACAAACAGGGAGGTCAACGTTTTTCGCCACCTGAAGAAGCGGTTGCAAAAGTGCTTCGACAATTGGTTCAAACGCATGTAAAAGTGTATAGATCTTCATGGGGAATATTTTGAAAATCACTTTATTGTGATTTTCGATGATTAATATTTGTTTTTGTTCTCTAATCCCGAAATATAAAACGCAACCCTCGTAGTATATAATATGATGTACCTAGTCGCCAAGCTCTTGGCCTATACCCAGCCCAATGTTCTACTCAAACATTTCATGTTATTGTTAAAATTAGAATAAAAGTGAAAGTAATTTGCTTACTCTTGTTTTAGATACCATTTTTTTGTTTCATAAATAACAATAGAAATTTCTGATAATCAACAGAGTACAATCATGAAATATGCAGACTAGTTGTTTTTCTTTCAACTATTTTGTTTTCGCTTTTTGATTCAAATGAATGACTCGATTTCAATTTTATGTTACATGACGCGTTGTAAATATACACAACTTGTTCAACGCGGAAACTGCTTTTCCTATTATTAAAGCATTCTAATAAGTGCTATGATAATTCCTTTGGTGGTGCAAATACAAGGTCTGAGCAAATATCTTTGAAAAAAATATATTACTTACACATACACATACTAGAAATATTAGCTAATATAATATAGTTTTGATATAAAATAACCTACAAAATGCAGAATAAAAAACTTGTATACATAGGCGTTCATAAATAGTAGAAAATGGGTCAAAAAAATTAGTAAAAATTATATATTTAGCATTTTAAGTAGTTGAATTGGCGTTAAAAACACACGACAAAACATTTATGTATCATAGGCGTCCGTGAAAAGTCTAAAAAAGGGTCAGAAATATCTGTATCCACGATAACTCAAAACTCACTTAACAGATTTTGAACAAATTTGGTACAAAAATACTTCAGAATGTTTCTAGGTGCCGCTTAACTTTTGGAGCGTAGGCAAGAGGTTTAACAAAGGGTTCACACATTTATAGTTGTTAAACATATCCGAAATATTGAATAATTTCTCATTGATTTAATAGATTATAACCTTAAACATTTAAAATAAAAAATACTCGTAGTATAATCACAGCATTAATAAGTACAGCATTCCGACTCCACGTTGGCACTTTGAAATAAACTGTGACGTATGACGCCGCCATTTTGGGTTACAAGTCAGGTCCTGCCTAACAATAACTATAGTTTTCGGTTTCTAACCACAGTACTGTATTTTCATTTTTGCAAAAATATTTAAGTACATAATAATATCGTTGTCAATTTCAGAAATATCTGTGGTGTGTCATAGTGATTGGAAACAGTCTTGAGGTGTGGTATCAGTTAAATGTTGACATGATTGGGTGATTTTTAATAATAATAATAATAAACACAACAATAATAAAAACTTTATTAGTAAAAAAGACATTTTTATAAGATTTTTTTTTTTATGAAATAATCCATTCAAAGAAGAGCGATGATTAATGTATAAATCAAACGGTGTCTGCTCCACAAAATAAATATATTTATATTTTTATAAGTCAAGGCACATTGCCTATGTCAGTCAGACATGTTTCGAGAAATCAAATATTCTCATCATCAGTGACTTTCAGTACAAGATTAACAAATATTAGTGTTATCAATATAACATATTCATTTTGTGAAAAAAATTTTTGTGAATATTTCATGTAAATCAAAACATTGTTTTATATAAAAATTTTTAAAATGAAATTAAAATATATCCAAATTCAAAATTATTTTATGGCATTATGCCTATTTTTATGTTTTCTTTTTATTTATCATCACAGATGTTTTAAATATTCAAGAAAATTTTTTTTTGGACAGTATATAATAATAATTTATTATTATTATTATTTATTATTATTTATTAATTATTATTATATACTGTCCATGTTACAACGTAAAAGCTTTTAAAAAAAAAAAAAAAATTCTTGAATATTTAAAACATCTGTGATGATAAATAAAAAGAAAACATAAAAATAGGCATAATGCCATAAAATAATTTTGAATTTGGATATATTTTTAATTTCATTTTAAAAATTTTTATATAAAACAATGTTTTGATTTACATGAAATATTCACAAAAAATTTTTTCACAAAATGAATATGTTATATTGATAACACTAATATTTGTTAATCTTGTACTGAAAGTCACTGATGATGAGAATATTTGATTTCTCGAAACATGTCTGACTGACATAGGCAATGTGCCTTGACTTATAAAAATATAAATATATTTATTTTGTGGAGCAGACGCCGTTTGATTTATACATTTTTATAAGAGTTGAAGCAGTGCTTCCTAACTTAATCTAAACGTAACTTATATTTTAGCTTAAACCTATCTGAAAATAGTTTTACATCGCTGGCCAAATTAAGTAGGTAGCTTATGTTTACAAATTAATTTGTTCTATTACGTGTCAGACAGTGCTCTTAAACGAAAACCCCTGTAAACTTTTTATATTCTCTGGTAGAGCGTTGTAATATTTTGAAACCGTATACGAAAATGACCGCGCAAAGATTGATGTTGATTCTAGCGGTGGCGTAATGACAGTTTTATGAGGAATATTCACATCATACACCGATCCCCGGAACTTCAATCTTTCATATAAGTATTCCGTCTATTTCCATCTGATGATTTTTATTAATCAAAATTAGTGAATGAAAATCCGACGTTTCATTCTTAACCAGCCGATTTCCTTAATCTTATTGCTAGCCTCTTTCACCCCTACGAATTCCCCATACAAGCCGTGTGCCTGAATTCTGCATCAACTGAATCCTGTTCTCAGCAATTTTAGTCAAACAAGGGCCATATATATATTGTCAATAATATAACCCCTAGCTGATTGCGTTATCATGCTATCTCGCCACGAGACAACTTGTGTTTATGTTTTACTTTCATTTAGTTTAAAAACATATTAGATACTGCCATTTCGTAATATAAATTTTACGGTTATACAAATAGTTGTTACAAACGTAAAATTATCTAGTTTTCATCTTTATTTCTACTTATTACTCGCCTAACAGGATCTGTGGGGAAGCGAAAAAAATGTTTAGAGCAAGTGTACCGCTTATTGGGACAACATTTTGCAGCACACACATGTCCTCCCTGATTGTTCATTGTCTTAATCATAATATACGTTAATACAAATAAAATCCTTTTAATTCTCACGAACACTATACCAAAAACACAGAATTAGATTACAAACACAATATTTATTTATCTCGTACACCCCGACAATGAACTATATATTGAACACAGGAGTGAACGGTATCTATCTACGTCAATGCGATTATTGTGACGTTTTAACCCATAATGGCGGCATGCGCGACGATATGCGCAGGACGGCTCGCAAGCGGAAAGTCAGAATACTGTATTATTTATTATACTGTGGTATAATATAGGCGTTCCGAAGAGTGTAAAAAGAGGTTAGCATTTTAACCGTTACTGGATTCTATTTTACCTTCTTCCAGTTCATTTTTCTTATTTGATATTCCTAAAATTTTTAATTAGTACTTCACTTTTTTCAGATGCAGAATATTTCTTCCAAAACCCCATCAACAACTACATGTATCTGGAGACCATTCAAGAGGAAACATCTGACGATCTTTGTTCAGAAAGTGATTATGGTTCCCAAAACGGTTCTCCAGTTGGCTGGCTAGCAACGGATTCGGAGTCAGGATCTGTAATACGGATTGACCCAGCAGGTACTTGTTAAAGTGAACCTACTCATCCTCCTCAAGTTCATTTTATGTAGATTCAGAAATTTATGATGACGCTGCCGATGCATATGTACACTCTCTCCCATTTTAATGGCGACTGCGCGGTACATTTATGTTTTTTCGAGTTATAGAAAAAAAGTAACCTTATAGCCTTCTTGGTTTTACGAGAGTGTACTTGCACGATTTTTTCTTTTGGGACCATCTCAAAAATTAAAAATTTAAATTTATTTCAAAAAATTGACCATGTTTTTCAACAAGTTGATTTTCCTCGGAAACGGTCAACTTCAGAGCTTATGACCAAGAGTACCTTTTTTGTGTAGAAAACATTGGCGGTTCAAATGGGTGTCTTAAAACCGTACTTTTTCCAGTGGCGTAGAAATTGGGGGAGAAAAACACCCACTATATCTATATCTGCTTAATTAAATCATCATCCAACTGAAGAACCATTTTTTTTTCAGATGACGACTGTGACTCCGATAGGGAAATAGCGTGCCCAGCAAAAAGACGTAGACACGACCTTTACCTAACTATTCCAAACCAAGACAATGCCGATGACCTTGACTCAATATCACGCTCCAGCTCACTACTACAATTCGAAACGTTGGAACGACAATGCCAGGAGAACTCCATATCCCCATCGTTGCTATCACAATTCAGTTTTGACAGTTTGGAATTGAGTCAAGCCAGGAAGAACCTAACTAGTAGCGTGGAGAATTTGAACAACAACTCTGAAGATGTGCCACGAAAAGGTTCGAAACAATGGTGTTTCAGTGATGCGGTATTGGATAGTAGTGGTACTGTGAAGCGGTGGCGTAGTTTTGATAGTTTACCGGTGCACGCGATAAGTAGTGATAAGAATTGTACAAAGGACGAGGTTTCCGTTGAGAATTTGAGTGAGGACAGTGGGTATAGTGAAAAATTGTATAAAAATTGTGGTAGTGCGAACAATTTGGTGGCTAAGAGTTTTAGGAGTAAAGAGAAGGAGAGTATTACTAGGAGCAATGGGAGTAATGTTGGTTTTACTGCGTATGATTGTGAAGTATATCAAGTAAGTACTATGAAAGTACCACAGAACTCTAAATCTAACTGGAAATAATAATAAAAAAAAAACAGGGAAGGGGGACTTATTTTAAACATAGAACATGCTGTTAAAGTTTTGCCCCCTAATCTCGAGACACCCTGGAAGTATGTTGTGATCAGCTGTGCATTTCTTGGCCTTTAACGTTTTAATTTCATTCACATCTGTCTCGGATATAGGTAACTGGGAATTCAAAATTGTTGGTAAATAAAATTTTAAGTTGGCTTATTGTTAAACACGGATTATCAAGCATTCGAAAAATTTTTGATTTTATTCAATGATAGCGTCCTATTCCAATACCAAACAAAAACAATCAAATTGGAAACTGGAGAATGATATTCTGAAGGGCTATTAGTCGAGTTCGTGTCAGGCAATCCCGAGTTAGACGAATCTGATTCCGAATTAGATGAGTCAGAATCAGATTCAGGCGAGTCCGAAGCAGACAAGTCCTCGTCGAGTGAGTCCGAATCAGACGATTCTGAGTCAGAGTCAGACGAATCCAAGTCAGACGAGACCGAGTTCGAATCAGGCAAGTTGAGTTCGAATCCGACGAGTCTCAATCAGACGAATCACAGTCAGACGAGTCCGACGCAGTCCAGCCAGCGTCATACGGTTTCGCATCAGGCCATTCAGAGTCAGGCTAGTCCGAGTTAGACAAATCTGATTCCGAATTAGATGAGTCCGATACAGACGAGTCCGCGTATAGTCCGACGAGAAAGAGTCAGGCGAGACCGAGTTCGAATCAGACAAGTCCGAGTTCTAATCCGACGAGTCTCAATCAGACGAGTCAGAGTCAGACGAGTCCGAATCAGTCCAGCCAGAGTCAGACGATTTCGAATCAGGCCATTCAGAGTCAGGCGAGTCCGAGTTAGACGAATCTGATTTCGAATTAGATGAGTCCGAGACAGACGAGTCCGAGTATAGTCAGACGAGAAAGAGTCAGGCGAGTCCGTGTCAGACGAGACCGAGTGCAAATCAAGCAAATCCGAGTTTGAATCCGACGAGTCTCAATCAGACGAGTCAGAGTCAGACGAGTCCGAATCAGTCCATCCAGAGTCAGACAATTTCGAATCAGGCCATTCAGAGTCAGGCGAATCCGAGTTAGACGAATCTGATTTCGAATTAGATGAATCCGAGACAGACGAGTCAAAGACAGACGAGTCCGAGTATAGTCAGACGAGAAAGTGTCAGGCGAGTCCGTATCAGACGCTACCGAGTGCGAATCAGACAAATTCGTGTTCGAATCCGACGAGTCTCAATCAGACGAGTCAGAGTCAGACGAGTCCGAATCAGTCCAGCCAGAGTCATACGAGTTCGAATCAGGCCAGTCAGAGTTAGGCGAGTCCGTCTTAGACCAATCTGATTTCGAATTAGATTAGTCTGAGGCAGACGTGTCAGAATCCGACGAGTCATAGTCAGACGAGTCCGAATCAGACAAGTCAGACGAAGCCGAATCAGGTCAGTCAGAGTCAGGCGAGTCCGAATCAGACGAGTCAGAGTCAGGCTAGTCCGAGTAAGGCCAGTCAGAATCAGACGTCCGAGTCAGTCGAGTCCGGTTGAGACGAGTCCGAGTCAGGCGAGTCCGAGCCAGACGATTCCGAATCAGATGAGTCCAGGTCAGACATGTCAAAGTCAGGCGTGTCCGAGTCAGAGTCAGACGATGATTGTGGCGACATCTAGTGTGAGAAGGCAATATGCCCGGTGAAATCATAATAATCATCGATTTCTAAGGTGTATTTTGTACCACTGCACTGATGAGTTTATTTTTTTATCTTATCTTACGAAGGAAATATATGGAATACCATACTGGAAATCTTCTATACTCTATCATCCCCTGATCAGTTGTCATTTTATCGAGTAATTTATAAATTATTTTGTAAAAAATATCCAGACAAGCAGCTCATTACAACCGCAATCCCCAATCAACTCATCTTCAAATACCCGATACTTGGCTGCTAAAATAATTATTATTTTCTGACGGTACCTGGTATATTAATTATTATAAAACTAAATTTGACTTTTTTTTTTTTTTCAGAACTTCAATGGCAACTTTGGTGTTTCCTATCAAGACCTGTCCACCTTTGACAACACGGAATCAGTCCCACTCAATATTCTTACCAAATCACCGCTGACACAAACTTTCCTCCTGCGGAAAAAACTACAAAAAAACCTCACCCGTCACATACCAAATATCACAATTCCAAAATTAAATTTGGAACGCGAACATCAATCTAATTTTAACCACGTACATTCTAACAGTGTACCAAATTTATCTAGTAATCTGTCCGCGGCAAAGCAGAGTGTAGTGTTGTTAAGTGAAAATCTCGCTTCAAGTGTACCGAAAAATTTAAACTTTATCGCTGAAGACCCACATTTTCATTCTATAGCTGGTAAAGATCTTAATCTCGCTGATTTACCGCATATTGAAGACTTAAGTTTGACACAAGATATTGATATTGATTCTTTAGAACATAAAGATATTCCGATTGATGATGAAATTTTAACTGTAGACGAAATGAGTTCCAACTATCGCAGGGAAGGTTCGTACTCTGAGGCTATGAGCCATAGAGTCGATTTAAGTGATGACGAAAGCAGCTTGTGTTACAGAAAACCGGTACAGAAATTACCAAAAACTCCTATCATAGAGTTCGATAAACGCGTATTGAAAACTATTTCTGAACAGAGTATTCAGAGTCTGGTTTCTACTGAGCTTTTTATTGACACTAAAGGTGGATTAACACGGCGTGTAAGTACAGCAAAAAGTACACCAGACTTGTCGCATCAACTATATAAACAACGTGACGAAGAACGCCGCAAATCCATGTTGAACATTGCATATACTGAAGAAAAGTCTACACAGACGTTAGCCAATGATTTTCTGCCAGTTGCCCAAACTCAGACAGATGAGGATATTGTTAAACTTGATGTAGCACCATTACATCTTGTTGCTGAAGCTGTTAAAGAAGATTTCCCGGATATTGAAGAAGAGAATATCGTTCAAATACAGAGAAAAGGGTCGATTATAAAGTCGAGTACAAGTACTAGTGGTATGTCGGATTTCGAAGACAAAACTTTACGTAACTCCGTGAAAAGTTTTACTGGAAGTGCTGGTAGCAAAGGTAAGATATCTTTTATCAATAATATGTATGCTTATTATTAATCTTCGCATTCTTCCTTATGCTTTAGTCTTTTATTGATCGGTTTCAACTCCTTTTGTTATTTCCAGGTGTACATTTCTCTCCAGTAGTATCCGAGGTCAATTGGCGCGACGATGGGAGTATGTCCACAGCAACTCCTGAACGGGAAAGCTCATTCTCGCTAGATAGTTCACCATCCCCATTACCGCCTCAAAGAACGCGTTCACCCAAAATTGTTCGTCCTGAGCCTGTCTACGGTATGAGTAGATCACAACCGGATCTGAGTGATAGTGAATCAATGAAACAACGCGACTTCTATGAATCGTTCAATACGTTGAGGCAGGATGTCAGTAAAAGTCAACCGGACATCAGCAGGGTAAAACGTAAAGGTAAGTTTCTTGTAGTTCTGTTATTTTTTTTATCGAACTCTGCAACATATTTCGTCATTTCTTTATACAGGGTGGTCAAAAAATATATATAATAATGACTTTATTAAGTACAGAAAAAGCGAAGTTGAGACACAAGCCTCCTAGGTTAACCCTAATACTTATTCTAACCATAGATACACAATACAATAGCATTAAAGTAATTCAATGAATAATGTGATTTCCTCAATGAAAGGATACTAAGTCTAAACCCGGTTTAAAACACAAAAGAGAGTTGCTAATTATTATATTTCTAATGATAGATTTGAAAGGTTGGCCAGACAATCCCGACATATCGCTATGGGTACATTGTACTATTGTGCAATCTCGAAATATATCTAAATGATCTTTCAAACAATGCTGTGCTGTTTAGGGGTGAGAATTTTATTGAACAAATATGTCGGGATTTTATTATGTATAATCTTATTATAAAAAACATGTAAATGAAGCAGACAATTCAAACTGAAATAGAGCCGCTCTGCATTTATAATTTGATCGTATTTATAGGTATTTATTAAAAATGGAGGCAACTTTGTGATTGATCCATTAAAATAAGTATGTGAACCAAATGTAATTTTCAACGTTTTATAGACCAGTCATTCAAAAAGCTGTTAAATTTTGTTTGTTATACAGAGAAATTAGGTAGGCGGAACGAATATTGATAGAGTGCCAAAATTCAGTATAATAATTTTTATAATATTACGGTCTCGCTGTGCTGTGCTATATTTACTAATGTAAACAAATGACATTCAAAAATTTTATATAGTCTGCTGGTGTTCAGAGATTGAAAACACATTTGAATATTTTGGTAAAATAAATTAAAACATTTTAAAAATTTTAGATTTCGAGAAATTCATCGTTTGTAATTTTGACCACCCCGAATTGAAGGTGATGGGAAGGGCGGAATATTATTGGTTTCTATTTTACACAAACTATTTTTATTTTGCACTGCCCTTTGTATCCAAATTCACCTCATTGTTTTGAACAGCATTCTTGCTTCAGAATCTGTTAGTTTTACCTATACAAGGAGACAGTTCGAGAATGGATTTGTCAGCGCTAAGAGAGTCTGACATAATGACTGTATTTTAGTAGGATGGACGTCAGAGACCATGATGTTCTGTCAATGTCAACCACGATCTGTGTAAATTGTCAAATAGTCATGATATTCCTCAAGTAGTTCCAGCAAATTTTACGAAAGAATATTGGTTGTGTTTTATCCTTGGGAAAATTGATTAGATTAAATCTGACTAATGGTTTTTTGGTGGTTTGGTGCCTTGTTTGTACTAGTATAATAAGACAACCTTTTGGAAAGGCCTTATGTCATACATGTTTTAATATATTTTCATATATTATTAATTTCAAACTTGTTTAGGATCACTGATTTTCCTTTATTAGAGCAGTGGTCGCCAACCCGTCGATCGGGAGCCCCTGGTAGCTTGCGAAGAGAATTCTGGTAGCTCACGAAGAGATTTCTGGTACGTAGCTCCGAACATATCTATCTACATGTCAAACGACATGCGGAAACAGTGTCATTAAGGATAGTTTCTTAGGTCTTGATTAGGTCCTGTATGATAGCGTCCTATACCAAACAAAGGCCCCAAAAAATTGAAATCTGTTTTCCTAATAATGGGGTCGTGAAATTTACGCAGGACAATGATATTATGAAGGGCTATTTGCATGCCAAACGACATTCTTCGGAACCGTCATTAAGGATAATTTCTTAGGTCTTGATTAGGTCCTGTATGATAGCGTCCTATACCAAACCAAGGCCCCAAAAAATTGAAATCTGTTTTCCTAATAATGGGGTCGTGAAATTTACGCAGGACAATGATATTATGAAGGGCTATTTGCATGCCAAACGACATTCCTCGGAACGGTCATTAAGGATAGATTCTTAGGACTTGATTAGGTCCTGTATGATAGCGTCCTATACCAAACCAAGGCCCCAAAAAATTGAAATCTGTTTTCCTAATAATGGGGTCGTGAAATTTACACAGGACAATGATATTATGAAGGGCTATTTGCATGCCAAACGACATTCTTCGGAACGGTCATTAAGGATAGTTTCTTAGGACTTGATTAGGTCCTGTATGATAGCGTCCTATACCAAACCAAAGCCCCAAAGAATTGAAATCTGTTTTCCTAATAATGGGGTCGTGAAATTTACGCAGGACAATGATATTATGAAGGGCTATTTGCATGCCAAACGACATTCCTCGGAACGGTCATTAAGGATAGATTCTTAGGTCTTGATTAGGTCCTGTATGATAGCATCCTATACCAAACCAAGGCCCCAAAAAATTGAAATCTGTTTTCCTAAGTTTAAGTCCCGAAACATGTATGGCCGATAGTTTCTATTAAATTTATCTTGTGGAGATTCGACTTTCATTTAAACACTAAAATTGCAACTCCACTTAAGAATGGACTATTTTTTCAAAGAACAGAATTTTGATTGATTTGATGTAAAATTTTGCTTCCATTTTATTTTTCTTGGAGTCAGCAATATAGCCTTCAGCTACAAAGGCTGATTTCCAATCTCCGTGACGTTTTAGGGCTGTAATATTTGCGTCCCATCGGCATACAAAGTGGCAGAAGATAGGCTCCCCATCATGTTGCTGTTTGAACTTATTCTTTATATGTTCTGTATTAAGTCCTAGCGATTTTCCTTCTTGAAATAAATTTTTTGAGGCTCTTTGAAGTTTCTTCTTCTTTGCTTCCTGTTCCTCCAAAGACGCCTGCAGCGGAGTGGACGTTAGTATGTGAGTGGTATCGGATTAAAGTCTTCAAAGCATGTGTTCTTTAATTGAACGGTATTGCCTTGATCATCGGTTGCGTTATCGAAGACTTCTGTTGCTGATAACGAACTATAATTGGAATATGTTCTTCGTTCACGGTTCTTTCTCTTCAACTGAGCATGTGGCTTCTTGTTACAGGCTTTAATTCATCATGTGAGACAAACTACTTGATGCTATGAGCTATTACCTAGTTACATTGACTAGTGAAGTAATCTTTAAACTGACATGCATATTGTAGTGACTTTCCGCTGTGCCCACTGCCCACATAGAATCGCCAACTATAAAATAACTCACTTAATATTTCCCCTCTCTGCATTTTAATCATAATAAATGAAAGACAATAATTCTCCATTCTACTTACACATATACCTACTATATCTACTTTACAATTGCATACTTGTTAAGTCTATTATCGTTTTAATGTTATCCTATCTTTGTTCTACATATTTTCAGGTTCGCAACTCATCAAAAAAGACAAAGACGGCTGTCTAATCAAAGCCTACGTCGATGGTGACGGTATCCAATACCAGCACACCCACTTGGATTTGAATATCAAGAGTGCTGCGACCGGCGGTTCAACTGTTTCAAACAGTCCCCACTATAATCATCATCAACATACTCTTACTAATAACAGTGAGAATAAACATCAGGACGGCCATGGAAGAAGACAACAACAACAACAACAATTTCAAAAACAGTTGAACAGCAGCGTTGCGATGGATACGCACGCTGTTAATAATAGTGATGTGGTGACAGCGCGTAGTGTGAAATCGTCCTCAGGGGGTAAATTGGGTGGGTTTTTCCAACGTTTGGCCAGTTTTCGGTTCAGTGTTCGGAAGAATGCAGAGGGAAAAGGCAAGGGTAGAAAGGATAAGAGCGGCAACGTTGCGGGTAAGTTAGAGCTTTATTGTTTATTGAGTGAAACCTAAGAAGAAAATTATTTCAAATTTTGGAGGGTGACAATAACTACAAAATACAGGTTGTGTCCTGTAAATCAAGCGCTTGTTTTGTGATGAACATTATTTTGTGCCGTCAATTTTTCATAATACTGTTTTTGGCGAAAAAATTGTACCTAAATTAAATAAATATGCTCAGAATCACACGTAGAATCCGAAAATTCAATAATGTTTCATTTGAAATTTCAAAGTTGGGTTCAATATCACACAATATGGCAACTGCGCACTGGCAAAAATATGTTCAAAATCTAGATCCCGTGATCGAATAACAGTACTCAAAGTTTCAGAAATATATTTCTTTCCGTTCTCTATAGAGACTTCTAATTGGTCATGGACTTTGGCGTACCCTGTATAATATACACTGCAATGGACATAAATAAAAATAAATATTAAAATGTAGGTAATCATTAATATTAAATTTAGTTAGGTAGCAATAGTTACCAACATAAGCCAGTAAAATTGAAAACATTGAGAACTAAGTAAATATGACTATATACAGGGTGCTCAGAATTCCAGGGCAACGATGGGGACCTTCGAAACGGCAAGAGTTAGGTCGGTGCTGTAAATTTGGCAACGCTGCGTATTTATATGTCCAACAATTTGTCGTTAAAAACTTTTTTTTAAATCAGTGAGATTTTTTAAAAAAAAACTGAAATTTAAATTTTTCGTTGTTCTATAAACAAACTGAAAGACGTTTCCTAGAGCTTTTTTTTCTGCCCTACAAGATGCTGGTTCCAGAGTTAATATCCAACGTTTCGTCTCTTGACAACCATCATCAACTTAAGTATTGTGACGCGCTACAAAAAAAAATCGAGATAAAGACGGATATAACCATTTTGAAGTTCCCTGAGATGATTAAGACCATTTCCAGATGGAAGTATGTCTTTAATTTGAGTAGTAAATAAAAAATTGTTCCTTTTCCATTACCAAATTTTTAGGCCTATTTTTATCAGAAACAAGTACCTAATGTTACACATTTTTCAAATCAGAATGAAATGGTCTGTCAGATGAGACCAAAACCAAAATTACCGCCATAAGAAAAACATAAATTTGATGATGGTTGTTGTTGAAACGAAACGTCGTATATTAAATCTGGAACTAGCATCTTATAGGGCAGAAAATATTGTTCTAGGGAAGTTCTTTCAGCTTCTTTAACAAAATAATTAAAAACTTAAACCGAAAATTTAAATTTTAGTTTTTTTAAAAAATCTCAAAATCGGATTTAAAAAAAAATGGTTGTGAGACATATAAATATGCAACTTTGCCAAATTTACACTCCCCACCTAAGAGATGATTGTTTCCGCAAAATTACTGTCAATATCCTACCTATTTGTATTATAAGGAAGGACCAACTTTGTGCCGATATAGAAAACTAATTCCTATTGACTGGCAAATATATATTCATATATAATAAAAACAGGTAACCGAATAACGGGTTTTATGTAAATATTTTTTTTCTACCTTTCGAATTTCATAAAGCACAAAGCACCCTAGTGAATTTCGTTAAAAGTTTAGTTCAACGTCTGACTCCCAACTATGTAAGACTCCCAACTATGTAAATATATATTGTAGTGTATTTATGTGCAAAATTAGTTCTAAAATAGTGATTAATATTATGGTAAAATGATATTTGCCTTATCGTTGTTTTGGATAATATCAAATTCATAAAGACAAAACCAAATATGAACCGAGGTACTTACCTTTATAATTTCTATTATTTTTTTTCTTATTCTCTAGGCCCCTAATGAAAGCAATGCTTGATTTTAATGTAACGTTAATGTACATTGTACATTATACCTTCTCTTCAGTTCAAATCAAAATTTGATTTTTAATTTGATTTTTTAAATAAATCGAATCTATAAAAGAGGGTTTGTTGTTTATGTTGAAGGTTAATGCATGGTTGGGTCTTGAGCTGGAACTGTTTTGCTATATAGGATGAAGTTCCTGTAAACAATAGGTTGTATATCAACCGATCATCTTGCAGAGGAACAGTATTATTTTATATTATTCTTGGGGATGTTGATTCATTTTGATAATAATTGTTATTTCATTTCATTAAATATAAAAACATTTTTTTATTTCGTCAATTTAAAAATACACAACGTTTCGACGTTAAAGGCTACGTGAAGATGTTTTTATTTTTAATAAAATAATAATTTTCAAAATGAACCAACATCCCCAAGAATAGAATAAGTCTCAATTGAATGAGGGAAATAATAAACTTTCCTCTCACTTTCAATCATTCATCTAAACAAACATGTTTCGAGCATAACATAACATTCTGACGTGAATAATATAACATTCTGACGTAAATCTGTATACTTAACTAATCTCTTGTTGATTATAGTTGTGGAATCTTTCATTATGAAAAATGAAAAAACTGGCGATGGTTATACAAATATATGGTCATTATCGGTGTATATATCAAAATATGTCGAAGATACACTAATGAAACTATCTACCATTATCTATATTAGTCCAGATTGAAATCATTATAATAATATATTACATATGTATATTCACCCTGTAACTGCTCACGTGTTCACACACGGAAGCCATAGAATAGCAAGAAACCCATAATTATATTTGTATAATATAAACGTTCAAAAAAGATCAAATTTCATGTTGTAGAAGTTAAAATGCGTTTAGTACTAAAATGTTATAAATATATCTTCGGGAACAGGCAATGTTTATGTTTTCGAGAAAACACATTATAAACACAAAGTTTTAATTGAAATTATTCATTGCGACTAGGGAGGTACGGATGATGCAAGAAACAGTTGTAACATTATTATAATTTAATGAGCTCAAAAATATAAATCGAATCATCCTTTGTCCCATTGGCTTCAGATCTATTTGGGCGTTGGAAAAGGCTGATCGCTACGATCTTCCTTAATATAATGACAGTATAATTTGCTGAAACTAATTTTATATACTTACATTTATTTAAAATAGTTATTTATGAACCAATGGCATTAGTACCTTTCAAACCTTCAAGTCAAGGTTACAGTACGTTGAGAATATTTCGAAATGCATCCTAAAACGACCAATAGTAATCTACGTCATATAAGTCGAGTAGTAAATAACACACGTGACTAAATCATTAGAAGATACTAATTCGTTTATATTTTTTTACAGCTGGCGCAACAAAACCCCAACAACATGTCCCTAATCTCCTCCCCTCACTCCAGTCCCCACCATCCGCCAAACCAGATTATATTTACATACCCCTAAAAGCTCCTTCAAATCAAAATACTAATAATAACAACACACCCCCAAGTACAAGTAGCAACAACAACACTAACACAAAACCCCCATTACCAATTCAGCCACCGCCACGCATTGTACGCGCTACTACCAAGCCACAACCTACAGATGGCGCCACTAGTAACTATATTACATCATCGCGCAATCGACAGACGCCGATGGAGTTGGCGCATGCGCAACGTCAACAATCCCGCAAAGAAAACGACCGAAGGAGAACGATCGATTCGGCTATCCCAATGGAGGGTCTGCTGGAGACCGATTTAGATACGGAGGTGACTGTGATAACCAGCGGCGGCGCTAAAACTCGTAGTTTATTGAATTTGGGGTCGGATGCTCATCATAACATTCAACATAATGACGGCTGTAATAAATTGATTGTTAGTGGTGATGTGCACCGTCAGACACGTGGACGCGGTAGGCCGCATAAGTCCATGGAGTTTCTCTTGGACAAGGAGAACCTTAAAGTTGTCGAGGTAAGTCATATATATGTCTTGATCCCTAGCTTATTTGAGGTTATGTTGCGCTTACATTTACATAACACTGTATATGGTAAGATATGTGTGAGAAATGAGTATTCCTTACGAAAATAATAAATTCTAAAGACATATTTTGAAATTAAGACGACTGAAAGATGAATTAGACTTTGGCAACAAATAGCTTAGATTTGTAGGATTTAGGGCTTTGAGGTTAAAAGCTCAGTCATTCAATGCAATTCATAATTATGTTCGAACCTTTTTTTAATTTCCAATAATTGGAGCAGGAAACTTGAATAACTTTTCATAGGCATGGAATATATTTCCTTCTATTCATCAATGATTATTTAAAAACTGGTTGGATTCAAGTTTAATGTGTCAGCCACAATATTTATTCTTAAAAGTTTAACTACAAATAAATTTCAACTGGACGCGAACCCATTCTGACAATAACTTTTTCAAATTACGAACCATCGAAGACACCTTAAACAACGAACACAACTCAGCACTTGTTGCAAACCATAACATTGTTCAATGTTTTAGCGTACGTCCATCGGGACATTGCTTCAAGGTTCCTGTAGATCGTCATCCCCCGGGTCAGTTTAACACTGCGTTTTGAGAATCTGAAATACATTTCACAACTGCAACACGAGTTCATAAGGAAATAACTTTCGAGCAACTCATCTTCTTCACTTCTTTTAAACATTTCTTAACGGAATTCAAGGTTAAAGGTTGTAGTAATTTGGTTTTAAAGAACGTTTTTCACCATCTGTCACATACAAAGATTTAGAACAAAAATAGAGTATAATCAATATAGAAAATCAGAACAATGAAAGCCTAAATTTAAGTAGGTAGGTTTATACAACAAGAGATACTATCTTTGACAATATTGACATTCAATATTATCAGCTGGGTAACCTAACATAATTATTTTCTTAAGAGCAAAGTTAGTTTTGGTAGAGTGAAGGACTTAATTGTTGTTATCACCAGGTTTTTAAAGATTATACAAATTAATTTCACATTGATTGTGTTCTTTAATAATAAAAAAATATGCCTAGTATAATAATAAGAATAGGCTAGGAAAAAAATTACCATAATAATTATTTACAGAGTTCGAGTTAAATGTAGGTCTAGTGCATGCCTACAACTTTGTCGAGGCATAAATTCCGATTGATCCGTATTTTCTAGGGCATTTAAAGTGTTGAAGTTGTACAGTTAAAACTTTAAACTGAACCGCCTATAATGTATAGTGTCCAAGTTCGCGTATAAAACATTACGTTTAAATATTCAATAGTTACTATTATTAAAAAAAAGGACTATAGTAGATATCAATTTATGTTAAAATTGGGTATATTAATATTGATATATAAATTCATTGTTACTTATGGTTTTTGGTTAATTGGGAGTCTAAAGTATAAAGGTAATGAATTTATAAATATCTTACCATTACATTCATATAAGTGAGTTTTTTTATTGTGTCAAATAACAAATATCGTGTTGTTTTTATGCATGGTACAACAAAACATGTACCATGGTTTTCATGAATATAATTTTTATAAATATGTAAGTAAACTTTGTTAATGTTCCTTACCTTCACTGGTATTTTTGTAATAAAATGGCATTGGAATCTAATTAATCTTTTGCTAATTAAACATCTATAATGTAGTGGTTTCAAAATAAATATAGAAAAATAATATTTATTTACTGAAATTCAAATAGTAGGTACATACATATTACTTGTCTAATGCTCTCGAATTCTTTTGATAAAATTGCAGAATTGGAGTTCTGTTTCTGAATCGTTCTAATCTGTTCAGCGTATATACTTTGTACTTCCCAAATCCCCAAAGGAAAAATTCACAAGGCTTGAGGATAATAATTGTTCGTGACGAGCAGCAGTTTTACAGAATGAGTTATTCAGTAGGCAAAATGTTGCTACAACAATTAAACTGTTGCATGAGATGTACGTGTCAATCATATCCATAATTTAATTTCATACAATATCTTACCGGAAGTATACTCATAATTTAGACCCGGATATACTTACCTATAGTTGTTTGAGTTCAGTTATATTTTGTTGGGTTATGTTTTCTCATATTATGTTCGTAAAACCACCTCAAGTTAGTAGGTATAAACTCAAATGCAAAAGTTTGTTTCAGATTAAAATTTGCTCTAAAATTTTAGTGAGAAAAATAGATTTTTTTTTATCAACCTGTATTATATGTTCTTACATTCTTTAATTTTAATTACTTAACTACTTATTTAACGTCGTCAACATGTAAACAAATAATTAATATTAATTGATGCCCTTGCTTATTCAGTTCAAAATGTGGCTTTACTGTAAATTAAAGCATGGGAATTTAGTCGACAATTTGTTAGAATTACCAAACCTCGTTGTCAGTGTTAGGACATGTTAATCATTTCATTTTACTTGGTGTGTTCTACCGAGTGTTCTTTTAGTCAATGCGTTTTGCCCAAAATTGGCTGTGGCAATCAAGAAAAACACACACAAATTTGAATTTTATTCTGATATAAATATGCGGAGATGAAATAATAATAAAAATAATTTACAGCTCGTAAAATTGCTTCCTTCTTCATCCCTCTTTCAACTCCTTTCAAGTCTTGGGACAGAGAAGTCTCCATTCAAAATTCGTCTTAGTGATGTGTCACTAATTTTTAATTCGGAAGCATGTTTGAATGCAGACTTTTTCTAGATCGATAGTGCTTTAGATTTTCTCAGATCCCCTCTGCCTATTCAATGCGTTATGTGTGTCAGAACTGCATGCTAATAGCTTGACAAGTTGTGGTGACCCCTGAGGAGCACCACAACTCTGGGTCCCTTGCTGTTTGTCATATATGTGAACGACTTGCCGAGTTATCCGAAGCCCAATAAATTGATAATTTTCGTTAGCGAATGCTCGGGTTGCCTCAGAGTCTTGGGTATTACTATAGATACAGATGGTCGGAGTATATTAAACAGGGTGTGAATAAGAAACTCTCTGTGAAGTTGTGCTGCGCTAGGTTGCGTCCAGCCTGGACAGATGCTCACTGGGCTAGTTTATCATGCGATTTGAATGATTTATATATAATTTTTGTAGTTTTTACCAACTGCAAAACAAAACGTAACGAGTGAACACTAATATTTGTATTAATTTATTAAAATCAAAAAAATCATGATTAAAAACGAACACAACCCGCGGTCACTTATAAGCATGTATCAATAAATGGAATTTATTCGAAAATTCAGGGTTCTCGAGAATTTCTATAATAATTTACACTTGCCTCGCTAGTACATGCGTAGGAATAGTCTTGCCATGCCTTCTCAATTATTTTTTAATAAAACGTCAAACACACCTTGAAAGTTGCATGTGTGCAGATAGTATAATTTATTTTACTTACATCTGTTGTATGTATTTTGCATATACGAGATATGCTCAAAAACCACAATGACTATAACATCTTAGCATCTTTGAGATTAAAGATTTTTTTATTCATTTTTAATATGTTTTGAATCTAATATTTAATACTGGATGACGTGTTCAAAGAGAAATCTCATGTCCGCTGTTTACGTACGTACGTACGTTGGATTATTTCCTTATATTTATATAAAATATTCGAGGGTCAGTGTGGTTTTTTTACAACTTCCGAAGAGCATTACCTACCTGTCTCAATAAGTTTTGGTTACTGTTATTGGCATATAATTACGAAAGTGTAAAAGGGAGATACAAAAAATTTTTTTAGCCTCAATTCTGACTTTTTTGCACAATTCTGTAAAAAAACTCTGAATTTTTTATGATTCTGACTTTTTTTAAAGAATTATTACTCATAATTATTTCTATTCTGACTTTTTTGGCAGAATTCTGTAAAAAACGGAATCTTTTTTATCATTCTTACTTTTTTTACAGAATTATTACTATTTTTTATCATTCGCACTTTTTTTTACAGAATTCTGTGCGTACTGTAAAAAAAACTCGATATTTTACAATTTTAACTTGTTATACAACATTCTGTTAAATAACTTAGAATTATTACTGTTACTTTTTTTGGCAGAATTCTGTAAAAAAATCGAATTTTATTATCATTCTGACTTTTTTTTTACAGAATTATTACTATTCTAACTTTTTTGACTGAATTCTGTACGTCCTGTAAAAAAACTCGGAATTTTACATTTCTGATTTTTATACAAAATTCTATAAAAGAACTGCGAATTATTACTATTACTTTTTTCACTGAATTCTATAATTTTTTTTTATGATTCTTTTCTTTACTGAATTATTACTATTTTTTATCATTCGGATTTTATTTTACAGAATTAAGTATTACTATTCTGACTTTTCTTTACTGAATTATTACTATTTTTTATAATTCGGATTTTATTTTACAGAATTATTACTATTCTGATTTTTTTTACAGAATTCTGAGAATCATTACTGAGAATTACTACTATTACTTTTTTGGCAGAATTCTGACTTTTTTTTACAGAATCATTACTATTCTAACTTTTTTTTACTGAATTCTGTTCGTCCTGTAAAAAAAACTCGTAATTTTAAAATTCTGATTTTTATACAAAATTCTATAAAAGAACTGCAAATTATTACTATTACTTTTTTGGCAGAATTCTATAATTTTTTTTTATGTTTCTGACTTTTCTTTACTGAATTATTACTATTTTTTATCATTCGGATTTTATTTTACAGAATTATTACTATTCTGACTTTTCTTTACTGAATTATTACTATTTTTTATAATTCGCATTTTATTTTACAGAATTATTACTATTCTGATTTTTTTTACAGAATTCTGAGAATCATTACTAAGAATTACTACTATTACTTTTTTGGCAGAATACTGACTTTTTTTTACAGAATTATTACTATTCTAACTTTTTTTTACTGAATTCTGTACGTCCTGTAAAAAACTCGTAATTTTACAATTCTGATTTTTATACAAAATTCTATAAAAGAACTGCGAATTATTACTATTACTTTTTTGGTAGAATTCTATATTTTTTTTTTATGATTCTGCCTTTTCTTTACTGAATTATTACTATTTTTTATCATTCGGATTTTATTTTACAGAATTATTACTATTCTGACTTGTCTTTACTGAATTATTACTATTTTTTATAATTCGGATTTTATTTTACAGAATTATTACTATTCTGATTTTTTTTACAGAATTCTGAGAATCATTACTGAGAATTACTACGAGTACTATTACTTTTTTGGCAGAATTCTGACTTTTTTTTTACAGAATTTTTACTATTCTAACTTTTTTTTACTGAATTCTGTACGTCCTGTAAAAAAACTCGTAATTTTACAATTCTGATTTTTATACAAAATTCTATAAAAGAACTGCGAATTATTACTATTACTTTTTTGGCAGAATTCTATAATTTTTTTTTTATGTTTCTGACTTTTCTTTACTGAATTATTACTATTTTTTATCATTCGGATTTTATTTTACAGAATTATTACTATTCTGACTTTTCTTTACTGAATTATTACTATTTTTTATAATTCGGATTTTATTTTACAGAATTATTACTATTCTGATTTTTTTTACAGAATTCTGAGAATCATTACTAAGAATTACTACTATTACTTTTTTGGGAGAATTCTGACTCTTTTTTACAGAATTCTGTAAAAATCTCGGAATTTTTCAATTGACTTTTTTTTTAGAGAATAGCCATTCTCAAAACGCATCTTGCTTATTTGTACACATTGTGCGTGCCCGCAAGTTCATTTTCAATACCGCCGTCATGTATAATGTTTTGCAATGTTTTTTGTATACAAAAACACCCTGGATCTGACTCTCGTCCTATTGAATGGTCGCCGTGATCCTTCCATTGACTTAAACATCCCATACAATTGCGTTAATCTTGTCTTATCTGCTAATTTGCCTGGCATCACAAAAATAACACTTGTATCTTGAGTTCTGTAAAAAAAAGTCAGAATGATAAAAAACTTCCGAGTTGTTTTACAAAATTCTGCAAAAAGTCACAATAGTAATTGTTTTAACGAATTCTGTAAAAAGAAAAGTCAGAATCGATAGATAGTTTTTTTTTTCACAGAATTCTGTAAAAACAATCAGAATTGAAAAATTCCGATTTTTTTTACAGGATTCTGAAACAAAAAGTCAGAATGATAAAAAAATTCCGAGTTTTTTTGCAGAATTCTAAAAGAAATATTTCACAATCACCACATTAGTCGACAATTTCTCTCGATCTTATAAATCACCACCCTATAGTCCTGACCTAGCCGCGAGCGATTATTATTTGTTCCCAAAAATGCCAAATGGTCTCCGTGAGAAGAAATTTAAGAAGCATAATGTTTGTATGGAATTCAAGGACACTTATATATAAAAACGGAATCTTTTTTATCATTCTTACTTTTTTACAGAATTATTACCATTTTTTATCATTCGGACTTTTTTTTTACAGAATTATTGCTATTCTAACTTTTTTTTACAGAATTCTGTACGTACTGTAAAAAAAACTCGATATTTTACAATTTTAACTTGTTATATAACATTCTGTGAAATAACTTAGAATTATTACTGTTACTTTTTTTGGCAGAATTCTGTAAAAAAATCGAATTTTATTATCATTCGGATTTTATTTTACAGAATTATTACTATTCTGACTTTTCTTTACTGAATTATTACTATTTTTTATAATTCGGATTTTTTTTACAGAATTATTACTATTCTAACTTTTTTGACTGAATTCTGTACGTCCTGTAAAAAAACTCGGAATTTTACATTTCTGATTTTTATACAAAATTCTATAAAAGAACTGCGAATTATTACTATTACTTTTTTCACAGAATTCTATAATTTTTTTTTATGATTCTGACTTTTCTTTACTGAATTATTACTATTTTTTATCATTCGGATTTTATTTTACAGAATTATTACTATTCTGGTTTTTTTTACAGAATTCTGAGAATCATTACTAAGAATTACTACTATTACTTTTTTGGCAGAATTCTGACTTTTTTTTACAGAATTATTACTATTCTAACTTTTTTGACTGAATTCTGTACGTCCTGTAAAAAAACTCGGAATTTTACATTTCTGATTTTTATACAAAATTCTATAAAAGAACTGCGAATTATTACTATTACTTTTTTCACAGAATTCTATAATTTTTTTTATGATTCTGACTTTTCTTTACTGAATTATTACTATTTTTTATCATTCGGATTTTATTTTACAGAATTATTACTATTCTGGTTTTTTTTACAGAATTCTGAGAATCATTACTAAGAATTACTACTATTACTTTTTTGGCAGAATTCTGACTTTTTTTTACAGAATTATTACTATTCTAACTTTTTTGACTGAATTCTGTACGTCCTGTAAAAAAACTCGGAATTTTACATTTCTGATTTTTATACAAAATTCTATAAAAGAACTGCGAATTATTACTATTACTTTTTTCACAGAATTCTATAATTTTTTTTATGATTCTGACTTTTCTTTACTGAATTATTACTATTTTTTATCATTCGGATTTTATTTTACAGAATTATTACTATTCTGTTTTTTTTTACAGAATTCTGAGAATCATTACTAAGAATTACTACTATTACTTTTTTGGCAGAATTCTGACTTTTTTTTACAGAATTATTACTATTCTAACTTTTTTGACTGAATTCTGTACGTCCTGTAAAAAAACTCGGAATTTTACATTTCTGATTTTTATACAAAATTCTATAAAAGAACTGCGAATTATTACTATTACTTTTTTCACTGAATTCTATAATTTTTTTTTATGATTCTGACTTTTCTTTACTGATTTATTACTATTTTTTATCATTCGGATTTTATTTTACAGAATTATTACTATTCTGACTTTTCTTTACTGAATTATTACTATTTTTTATAATTCGCATTTTATTTTACAGAATTATTACTATTCTGATTTTTTTTACAGAATTCTGAGAATCATTACTAAGAATTACTACTATTACTTTTTTGGCAGAATTCTGACTTTTTTTTAAAGAATTATTACTATTCTAACTTTTTTTTACTGAATTCTGTACGTCCTGTAAAAAAACTCGGAATTTTACATTTCTGATTTTTATACAAAATTCTATAAAAGAACTGCGAATTATTACTATTACTTTTTTCACTGAATTCTATAATTTTTTTTTATGATTCTGACTTTTCTTTACTGAATTATTACTATTTTTTATCATTCGGATTTTATTTTACAGAATTATTACTATTCTGACTTTTCTTTACTGAATTATTACTATTTTTTATAATTCGCATTTTATTTTACAGAATTATTACTATTCTGATTTTTTTTACAGAATTCTGAGAATCATTACTAAGAATTACTACTATTACTTTTTTGGCAGAATACTGACTTTTTTTTACAGAATTATTACTATTCTAACTTTTTTTTACTGAATTCTGTACGTCCTGTAAAAAACTCGTAATTTTACAATTCTGATTTTTATACAAAATTCTATAAAAGAACTGCGAATTATTACTATTACTTTTTTGGTAGAATTCTATATTTTTTTTTTATGATTCTGCCTTTTCTTTACTGAATTATTACTATTTTTTATCATTCGGATTTTATTTTACAGAATTATTACTATTCTGACTTGTCTTTACTGAATTATTACTATTTTTTATAATTCGGATTTTATTTTACAGAATTATTACTATTCTGATTTTTTTTACAGAATTCTGAGAATCATTACTGAGAATTACTACGAGTACTATTACTTTTTTGGCAGAATTCTGACTTTTTTTTTACAGAATTTTTACTATTCTAACTTTTTTTTACTGAATTCTGTACGTCCTGTAAAAAAACTCGTAATTTTACAATTCTGATTTTTATACAAAATTCTATAAAAGAACTGCGAATTATTACTATTACTTTTTTGGCAGAATTCTATAATTTTTTTTTTATGTTTCTGACTTTTCTTTACTGAATTATTACTATTTTTTATCATTCGGATTTTATTTTACAGAATTATTACTATTCTGACTTTTCTTTACTGAATTATTACTATTTTTTATAATTCGGATTTTATTTTACAGAATTATTACTATTCTGATTTTTTTTACAGAATTCTGAGAATCATTACTAAGAATTACTACTATTACTTTTTTGGGAGAATTCTGACTCTTTTTTACAGAATTCTGTAAAAATCTCGGAATTTTTCAATTGACTTTTTTTTTAGAGAATAGCCATTCTCAAAACGCATCTTGCTTATTTGTACACATTGTGCGTGCCCGCAAGTTCATTTTCAATACCGCCGTCATGTATAATGTTTTGCAATGTTTTTTGTATACAAAAACACCCTGGATCTGACTCTCGTCCTATTGAATGGTCGCCGTGATCCTTCCATTGACTTAAACATCCCATACAATTGCGTTAATCTTGTCTTATCTGCTAATTTGCCTGGCATCACAAAAATAACACTTGTATCTTGAGTTCTGTAAAAAAAAGTCAGAATGATAAAAAACTTCCGAGTTGTTTTACAAAATTCTGCAAAAAGTCACAATAGTAATTGTTTTAACGAATTCTGTAAAAAGAAAAGTCAGAATCGATAGATAGTTTTTTTTTTCACAGAATTCTGTAAAAACAATCAGAATTGAAAAATTCCGATTTTTTTTACAGGATTCTGAAACAAAAAGTCAGAATGATAAAAAAATTCCGAGTTTTTTTGCAGAATTCTAAAAGAAATATTTCACAATCACCACATTAGTCGACAATTTCTCTCGATCTTATAAATCACCACCCTATAGTCCTGACCTAGCCGCGAGCGATTATTATTTGTTCCCAAAAATGCCAAATGGTCTCCGTGAGAAGAAATTTAAGAAGCATAATGTTTGTATGGAATTCAAGGACACTTTTTCATTTCAAAATCAAGAAATTGAATTATTGTTTCTTTTTATTTTATCTAATAGGTACTTACTTTTAAAACAGGCCTCGTATCTACTAGTTTCTACTGACTAGTCGTCGCTTTGAGACAAAACCTCTAAGGACCCAAAATATATAAGCACTTAAATATAAAGTACGTACTAAAAAGTTTGCTTCCATCAATAGGTATAGAGTTAAGGTCAAAGGTTCAAAACAGAAGCATATAGTGCTTTGGTCCTTTATTTTGTTGTTGGTATATAGAGTTGGAGAGCCAAGTTTTCGTTATCAATATGAAATGGGCGGTTAATGTACATGCAGATGTTTTAAAGCTTTCTGGCAAAAGCTCAAGATCTGAATTTACGTAATAAAAGTTTTAATATTTTTTTTACGTAGAAATGGTTTACTTAAAATAATATAAATTATACCATGGCGCTTTAAAAAGTAATTAGAGTTTAATATTTAAATCGTTTTCAAGTAGGCTCTTAATGATTTTTTTGTTTGTTTTCTTTTTATAGTATTACATTTAACTCCAGAACGTGCGGATCCCCACAAACTTTGTTTTTACAAACACTAAAACAAAAAATTGTTTCAAACTTAGGTAAGAATAATTTCGTTTAGGCTGTATTAAATTAAAACACCGTAATCTTTAGTGTGTGAGTTTGACTTATTTTTCACGTAAATTTTCATTAGTTTTTAAAGCACATGTCAACTAATTTTTGTGATCACAAACTATCGCAATTAAAGCTTCATTTTTGTTTTTTCATGTTGTAACAGAATTTTCGCCTTCAGTTTGACTTAATAATACCTATTAACTACTTATTAACTATTCTAGTGTTTATTCTGTACTAAAATTGCAGATCTTATAGAGGTATACTTTAATCATCTACCATTTGAACAGGGCCGTCTGCTAAAAAACTAGAGATCAGTCCACACAGAGAAAAATCTATCATATCATGAACCATATGCACATTCAATCAATGATAGCATATATTCCGTATTCCACAAGCAAAGCTACATTTCTTTCAATTATAGTTATATGATTAATTGCGAAATATATGACTTTATTGCTTTAAGTATAAGAATTAATTGACTTCCAATCAAATGCCTCAATTATAAGAATATATTGAAATTAAATAAAAAGTATTGATTGGACTAAGTGTCACTATCGTTGATAGAACATTTATTGCTTTTTAAGGGGAATACAGAAATTATAGACAGAATATATTTTGGTATTGAAATAATTGTTTTGTCATTTTAAATCAATTTTATATATAATCCTGGAGAGAAATTAATTACTTAATTTAATAAAACTATCATGTTAAATAATTGTATGAAATAAAAGAAAGTTTTTATTCAAAAACAGTTTTATTAATTCTATAATACATTGTATTGTAATAAAAAAATATTACTCTATAATCACAGTACAAAAAATAAACAATACATTAAACTATGTATGTCATTCTAATACATGAACATTGAACATGTAAGACTAACAAAATATTAAACCAAATATCGTTTTGTGCTTTTTTACCATATCTTCATAGTGTCCCACTCCCACTCGGTACTTTGTATACTGTATACCTACATCGTGCTAAAACAGGATATTTTGAATTTTGAGGTTATCTGAGGTTGCAAAAATGTATTCCATGCTGCCATGCTATACTGGTTAATGTGAAATAAAAAGATTAATATTCATAACTTTTGAATGGAACACCCTGAATAGTTTTGTTAAAACGTTTTTATTATGCATTATAGGTACCTCTTAAATCATTTGTTGGCTAGACCGATCTTTAATAGTATTGTTCGAAAAGCTTACACAAAATAATTTATAGTAAAAAACTTATGATTAGATATAGTTAGTTAGGAGTAAAACTTACCGGAGAATATTGGGATTAGTTTGTCCAATTCTGAGGCGTTTAAGAAGTCTTCCATAATATATTATTGCAGATTATAGAACTTAACTATATAGACACGCGCTACCGGCACACAAATATAATATATAAATGTAACATAACCTATTGTTTTAAGCTTTGCTAGTGACTAGGGAGTTCCGAAATTTCCCGATACATCAGCCCGAAATCTACGTTTTTATATCAATGGTTTTGAATTCGTTTTATTATGATATCGGCGTATGAAAGCATTTTTTTTTTAAGTCAAAAACTAATATTTACGAAGTGGGGTAGGTAGTACGAAAATCCAGTTTTTATTTAATTTATATACTTAAATTCGATACATGCATGAGTGGAAAATGTTGGATACTCGATGTTTTGTGTTTCGATATATCGATGAATTTAGCCCGGCCCAATAATAAGTTAAGGTTGTCCCAACAATAAGAAGTATTGACTTAATATTATTTAGTTTATTTAAATAGTAGAATATGATAGCGAGTAAAATTTGATTTTGTTAATTCAATGATATATATCTAATAATCCGAGTAGAGAAATAATATTCTTCCAATGCTTTTTCTTGCTTATCGTAATATAACAATATTTGAAATAATACAATTGCAATATTAGTTGCCAATTATACTGTAATCATTGAAAGAAAAAATATATCTGTTTTGTGCCTAACATATATGAAATTGAATTTCAATAATATCTGGAATGTCGGATTAAGTATATATTTAATGTTGGCCGAATTGTAATCTAATGAATTAAGTATTACTGTCATTAAACCAAAATAGAGGCAATCAAACATATCGCTAATATTGATATTACAATAAGATTTTTTTCTGTGCAGGGATGTTTTTAATTCTACCTGGGTCTTTACTCTCCAGCGAGTAATGGCCACTAAATTTAATACAAATATTTATTTAGTATTGAATATTATTAAAAATATATTTTTCTAAATTACCATGGAAAAATATTCGATATATTTTCATCATTAGGTAGAAGCATCAAGACATACCTAAGTACCTAAAATTGGTACAATTTATATAAAACCATTACGAGCCTTATACAATTTCTATGTCAGTGCGTGTTTCAAACGTTGACTGAATAAATTACTAACCAATAGACATAAATGTGTGCAAATTAATCCGTTTAATTTTTTTCAAGAGGTTAATATGTATTGATAATAGCGTACATTATATTTGACCTAAATTATTATAATTAATGTACTGTCGTATACTCAATGATACAATACGTATATTTTGACTGATATTAATATTTTATTAAATCATCTTTATTTTCGGTTCATTAGGTTTCCATTTTTTTAAATTTTATTAAAGAATAGTAGTTGATTAATTTGGTTAGCAACGACGACACCTCATGACGTGTTTGACCTGGGGAAAGATTGATTAATAGTTTCACCATCCAGTGCCTGTAATTTTGGTTTCCCCTATTTTCATTAATGAAAGTTAAAATATCTAAACTCTGATCATCAAGTGGCCCAGAGCAGCAACTTCCATGGCATCGTTTCCCACTGTTTCTTTAGAGAACTTTCTTTTTTCTTCGCCACCGATTTTATCTCCCTAAATTTGGTTAAGTTCAATTACGTATTATTATTTTTTTGTTCTATTTTGCTCTTTAAACTTTTGGGATGGGCTCACAAACAAAATAAACATGGATTAAGTAACTAAATGCCATTTTAATGTATTATAACTTGAAGAAGGCTGGTTTTACGTCGCAGAAACGTTGTTTTAATTAAAAAAATGGTTTTGACGTTAAATATCAGTTAGTTATTTAATCCATGTTTTGTTTGTGAGTCCCATCCCAGTGTATAAGAGCTGCAGCCCGTGCTTCTGAAAATAAAATGTGTAAATTTTTTGGGAAGTAAGTAGTTATCTTATAATTAAAAAAAAAAACAATTATTTCGCTCCCAGTCGTGCTTATATTTTTATATTGGTCCTCCCACCCCCTTATATACGTTACGTGAACTTCTCGTTAACGTACTGGTGGTATACGTCACAATACAGATTGTCGACCTTGACTCGACCAATGGCAATTGAGAATTATTTTCAAGCTGAGAAATCTAATGTAGTTTTTAAAGCGTGATGACGTATACATACAGAGCTGCAAGAGGGGCAGATTGTGATTGTGGCGTTTGTTTGCCGGTATAGTTTTTGTTTTATATTTAAGTTTATTGTTTTGAGTATTTTGGTTTTGTTAATTGGAAAATGGATTTAATTCCAAAAGCATTGACGAAAAACTTGAAATTAAACAATATGGACGACCTACGTAGGCTTACCAACTTTTAATTTTGATTTGTCTGGATAATTGTCCCAAATTGTCAGGACATTTGACGCAAAATCATAAAAAAGAAATAAAAGAATAAATATTGATTTTTTTTAAGGTTTATAAACTAAGAAATTTGAATTGGAACAAAACAAAGTTAAAATAGATACCGGTAGCTACTTAAAATCTCAATATTTACTTACCTAAAGCCATTGTATGGAATAGTTTTCTAGAGGCTCAATTTACGAATTTATAAAAGGCTAGTGCATATTTTTTATATGAAATCTTGAATATCGTAAATAATACAGGGCTCAACTGAGAATTCAAAATATTAATCGTGTTCCTTTTAAAATTAAAGGGATTATTATTTGGCGGGAGGATAGACAAATTCTTATTGATTTTAAAAGTGTAGACAAGGCACTTGTAAGCAAATTTAATATCATTTTAAAACATAAACTTGATTGATATAAAAAATACACATTTTATTTTCTATGTCATCACATTGACTAACCCAAATGCTATTTGAATGCTATTTATAGTCTCATATCTAATAATGTAATTATTGAATAACTTCCACCTATTTTACATTCACGACATGGTATCTAATGGTGTACGATGAGGCACCAAACAATCATCATAATATCAATCAATCAATATTTTATTGTTTATAAAAATACATTGTTTTTATAACAATTGAGTTCTTAAGTATCTAAATTTAAACTTAAGTTAATTTATCAATTTCGGTACAAAATATACAAAGAAAAAAAAAAATCAAACAAAAGGAAAACCAAATATTTTAGCAACTCAGTACTTCACTAAAAGGAGTCACGCATTTAATGTCTTACATTACTGATTCACAAGAAATGCGCGTAATCTTAATACATTCCTAATAAATGTACATATTTTCTTAACTAAAGCAGGTGATTGTTCACTGTTAAGATCAGTCACAAAGTTACTGGGATTAGTCCAGCTCGGTGGCAATAGGTGCCTGTACAGAGGACAGAGAAAAAACAAATGGTAAAACGTTTCTTTTTGACTCAAGTTACAAACCGTGCAATACTGGTCCTGGTCGATAGTATAGGAAACTCCACCACATGAAAATTTTATTACGAATTTAGAACTTGTTCTAAGTTGTGCAAGTAGGCGAATCATCCAAAAAGGCATACTTAAATTCAAATAACTAGGACCATCTGGGGCCACTCGAAAGGTACTGTAAAAAAGAGTATACTTTGCCTTGATGATGAATTCAGAATCTCGAGTTAAATAGTGTTCTTTCACTATAGATAATATTCTATTTTTATTCTTCCTTAAAGCTATTGGGTCTGTTGACCATAAGTGATCGGCACCTACTTCCTGAAACCAATTAAATATATGGAAGGCCCAATTATATTTCCTCTGCGTACCCGGACCAAATAGAGCAATTTGTCTTTTAAGACATATTTTGGGTAACCTCGAGTCCTCCATCAACAGAAGCTTAATAAGGAAGTTCAAAGTTAATTTAAATATGAAATATCCCAAATGAATAGAACCAGTTTCGGCTCTTATAAGTGCGGATGCTGTATTTCTGGGAAGATGTAAAAGATATTTAAAAAATGTTGTCTGTATTTTTTCTATAATATCCAAATACCCTGGGGCCCAGACAGGAAGACCACCCGCGAAAATGCTTAATATAGTACTGTCAAACAGCTTTTTGTGACATGTTATTGCAGAAACTTTAGCCCTTGCTGTCATACTCAAAGCAGTGCCAGTCGCTCGATTTGCCCGTAAAACAGACACTTCAGCCATATTTCTAAAGCATGCCGATGACGCAAAAGTAACACCCAAATAACTGTAGTTTTTCACTACCTCAAGGGGCATGTCATTGATTGTAAACATAGGCGCGTTCGAAGGTAACCTGCCAGGACGATTAAAGTAGATTATCTTGGACTTTTCAACATTTACTCTGAGAAAATTGTCTTTTGCATATGCGTTCAATGTTATTAGCTTTCTTCGCAGATCAATCTCAGAAGCAGCCAACAAAACCAAGTCGTCCGCGTACAACAACAAAGACACATCTGTTACACTGTCAACACTAATTCCCTTAAGCCCTTGATCTAAAAATCTCTGTTCTATGTCTGAAATATACAGGCTAAAAAGTGATGGACTAAGTGGTTCCCCCTGCAGAACACCAGCGCTTACTCTATATGATCTTGTTAATCCGTCTAAACCTCGGATCTGAGTACTAGCACTGCTGTACAATCGCTGTAGTAAAGCTATGAAGTTTGAACTTAGACCCAACTTGTACAATTTGGACCACAATTTGCAATGCGCAATAGAATCAAAGGCACGTTGAAAATCTATGAAAGCCGCGTACACTGTCCCACCTTTAAGCCTCAGATGATTCTGGATGGTCAAGTGCAGCACAAACACATTGTCCGTAATGCCTCTATTTCTCCTAAACCCAGACTGGCATTCAGGTATAACCTTATTATGGTCCAACCAAGGTATGAGCCTGTTAAGTAAAATTTGTGACAATATCTTAAGACAACAATTAACAAGCGCAATGGGTCTATAATTACTGGGATTGTCAGTGCGGCCCTTTTTAAAAATCATAGTAAATATTGTTTCATGCCATTTAACCGGAAGTTGGTTCGTTTTAATTACGTTCGTGAAGAGCGCACATAAATACAACAACCAATTCTGCGGAAGATTCTTAAAAAACTCATATGAAATTCCGTCTGTGCCTGCTGCCTTTTTGTTTTTGCAATTTCTGAGGACATACACTAATTCAGCCAGGTCCACATCTGCGTCCAGAATTGGGTCTGAGTTACCAAAATAACATAAATGTTGGTGCTCAAGTCCGTTGTATACATTATTAAAAAAATGTTCCCAACTGGACACAGTTAAATTGTGGGTGGGTGTGATGCCCTTCAATCTATTGACCGTAGCCCAAAATGTTTTCTGGTCTCTAATGTTTGTAAGCGATTCCGAGATCGACCTGCAATAATTTTGTTTTTTAGTTCTAATAAAACCTTTATACTCTTTCCTAATTTCAAGGTACCCCAACCTATCCTCATTTGAAAAGCCAGATGACTTCAGTTTTTTTAATGATTTTTTTACAGCCATCTTTAGCTCCCGACAAGTGATGTCAAACCAAGGTTTGTTGACGTGGAAAGTCGCGTTTTGTCTCCTCAGAGGTGAAGAAACCATACTGCACGAGCTGGCTGCATCAAACACCGCTTGACAAAAATTTTCATAGCACTGGTTAACATCGAGTAAAAATACAGAGTGTCTCGAAAAGTGCATTCTTTGAAAATATGTTATACTATTTTCCTCCTTCCACTTTAGGGAACATGTCGACTGCATGGACGGCTCCCTGTATACACCAATGTTCATGTTATCTGGAACGGTTATAGTTAAAGCAACTGGAAAATGTGAAGATAGAAAGATATCATTTAGTATACGCAGATCGTCAATACAAAAAATCCCATAATTATTTGAAAGGAAAAAGTCGATCACACTACTACCCTGTGGACCGCAAAAGGTGTACCGAGCTGGACAATCGCTTAGAGTTCTACCGTTAAGAATAATCAAATCATAAGTCGAAATTAAATCGACGAATGCACGACCCCGGGAGTTCAACTGACAGTCCAGTGACCTCCGTGGGTGCATCAACTTTGAGCCCTCCAATGCCTCCTCATTTAGAACGTCAATATCAGAAATCCTGGCATTAAAATCTCCGCATATATAAATAGCACAATCAGAATTTATTTCTATTACATTATTCATGGACATACTAAACAAATCGAACAAAACATGCATATCTAAACTAGGCTTAAAGTATACAACACCTAATACAAAACAGTATGATTTACAATTAATTTTAAGAAATAACCACCAATCAGAGCTCTCGATTACGTTGAATTCATAACTGTTTCTGATAACCACAGCTAAACCTCCACTTGCGCGCCCCCTTGTGGCATCTTTAGTTGCACTAACACTATAAATACTGAATTTGTCAGCCATCTGTGGGGGGCATACTAAAGAGCCTACGTGCCACGTCTCCATCAAACATAAAATATCAAACTCACCATAGTCTTCGCAAAAATCAGATAAATTACAAATACCATCCATGTTCCACGAGACTATATTTAGTTGCTATTGCGGTTGAGGAATATTGGGTCCATTAGGATTGCTTCTCGAATGCGCCGAGTTGGATTATATCATCATAATATACTTTTTGTTATAAACAAATTAATTTATTTAATATTAAATTTTATTGTTGTGTTGCTTGGTTCTTCTCAATTAATTATCTCAATAAAAGTATTAATCGAAAATAAAAATGTTAATGAAAAAGAGGAAAAATGTTATGACTAGTTTCGACAGAGTTATTTGACACCACAATTTGAGTGCCATGGTTGAGCCCAATCAATTTGTTTTTCATCATTAAAATTTCGAAAACCTGTTTTTCTTTATTCGTTAGGCTTTACCACTTGTCCATTATCCCCCACCATAGCATAGTTTTCTGCCTTAGAGGACAAATTCATCTGTGGAAACTCCCACATAATATTGTTTTTCACTAAATTAATTGGGTTAAACTTCAACTTTATAATTGAAAATTAGTAATGTGCTATTTTAACAATAATAGTTAGGTCAAAGATTAATGTATATTGGTAAGGTAGTTGAAATCGAATCCTTTTAGTTATCGAGCGTTTTAAATTCTTGAAGTTTAAAATATAAACATATAGTTCTCAATAATTATGGATTTTGTAGTTTACGAAGAAATGCCTGGATATTTATTTGCTGACTCTTATTCTCATCAATGGGTTCGACTAAGTATGATTTGGGAAGAATCTGTAAGTTATACTTATTTACTATTATAAAAATCCGTTGTATAATAATTTATTATTATTATTTTAATAAAAATAAACTGTTGCCCCCGAGGCACGAATAGCTCTCCATATTTAAGTGCAAAAGTAATAATTTATGACCTTTTTGTCATTTATCTAAATTTAATAAATTTTTGTTTTGTTTTAGTCATCAGCTATTTTTTTTTAAGTATCGGGTTTTGTGCCTTTTTCTTCTCTTTGGAGGCACTATTTATACGCAGATATTTTATATTTCAGATCGAGGACAAGTTCTTGTACGCAAAATAATTGATTTTTTTTAGTTTTATTATAAAATTTATTTTGCCCCCTTTTCTACTATTTACGAACGCCTATGTAAACAAAATTGTTATGCTGCATGTTGTAGGTTATCTGTTAAGTGGTTTTTGAGTTATCACGGATACAAATTTTTTCTGACCCTTTTATAGAATTTTCACGGACGCCTATGGAACATTAATTTTTCTCGTGTATTTTTAACACCAATTCAACTAGTTAAATATGAAATTTTTTACATTTTAATTTTTTTTTCATTTTACCCCTTTTTTACTATTTACGAACGCCTATGTAAATAAACATTTTATGCTGCATTTTTTTAGGTTATCTTGTATCAAAGCTATATATAATTAGCCAATTTTCGTGGTATATTTGGGAAACATTTTTTTTCGTTTTTGACCCTTTTTTTAAGAGTATTTTCGAACGCCTGTGTGAACTAATTCTTTTATGTAACATTTTTTAGGTTATATTCTATCACAACTATAAAAAATTATTCAATATTTCGGATAAGTTTAAGAACTATGATTTTTTAAATTTTTAAACCCTCTTTTAAACACATTGCCTACGTTCAATGTTAATCACCACCTATAAATATCCTGTAGTATTTTCGTACCAAATGTGGTTAGAATCCGTTAAGTGGTTTTTGAGTTATCACGGATACAATTTTTTTCTGACCCTTTTATAGAATTTTCACGGACGCCTAGGGTGCATTAATTTTTGTCGTGTATTTTAACACCAATTCAACGAGTTAAATATAAAAATTTTTACATTATAATTTTTTTTTATTTTACCCCTTTTTCTACTATTTACGAACGCCTATGTAAATAAAAATTTTATGCTGCATTTTTTAGGTTATCTTATATCAAAGCTATATATAATTAGCCATATTTTCTGGTATATTTGGGAAACACTTTTTTTTACGTTTTTGACCCTTTTTTTAGACTATTTTCGGACGCCTGTGTGAACCAATCCTTTTATGTAACATTTTTTAGATTATATTCTATCACAACTATAAAAAATTATTCAATATTCCGCATAAGTTTAAAAACTATGATTTTTTTAAATTTTGAACCCTCTGTTAAACCTCTTGCCTACGCTCAATGTTAGTCACCACCTATAAATATCCTGTAGTATTTTCGTACCAAATGTGGTTAAAATCCGTTAAGTGGTTTTTATGTTATCACGGATACAAAATTTTGTCTGACCCTTTTATAGAATTTTCACGGACGCCTATGGTACATTAATTTTTGTCGTGTATTTTTAACTCCAATTCATCTATTTAAATATAAAAATTTTTACATTTTAATTTTTTTTTATTTTACCCCTTTTTCTACTATTTACGAACGCCTATGTAAATAAAAATTTTATGCTGCATTTTTTAGGGTATCTTATATCAAAGCTATATATAATTAGCCAATTTTTCTGGTATATTTGAGAAACATTTTTTTTTCGTTTTTGACCCTTTTTTTAGACTATTTTCGAACGCCTGTGTGAACCAATTCTTTTATGTAACATTTGTTAGGTTATATTCTATTACAACTATGAAAAATTATTCCATATTTCGAATAAGTTTAGGAAATATATAGTTTTTATGTTTTGACCCCTTTTCCACTATTTACGAACGCCTATGAAAGCTATAAATAATTAGTTAATATTTCTGCTATGTTTAAGAAGTACGTTTTTTTAAAATATTTTTTACCCCATTTTACACTATTTTCGAACGCCAATGTGGTCTAATATTTTATGTTAAATATTTTAGGTTATATTCAATTAAATGCGTAAAAAATTATGCAGTATTTCGGATAAGTTTAAGAACTATGAATTTTTTTAATTTTTGAACCCTCTTTTAAACCCCTTGCCTACGCTCAATGTTTCCCAAAATCTAATCAGCTCCTTGCCATGTCCAATAGTATTTTTGTACCAAATTTGGTTAAAATCTGTTAAGCAGTTTTTGCGTTTTCGTGCATACAGACAGACAGACAGACAGACTGACAGACAGACAGACAGACATTTTTTTAAAACTACTTATTTATGTATAAAATGACCAAAAACAAGTATTTCCGGTGAAATTAAAAAATTTTTTTTTTTCATGAAACTAATAGTCTCCATATATACATATATTACATATTATATGATATGGGGAGCTAAAAAATTAGGTACGTCAGTTAATCAGATCAAATATCAGTTTTGTCATTATTAAGCGTTATACTTCTTTCTACATCTCAGCTGAAGTGCTTTGACATGCTCACCTGTCACTCACTTGCTAATTAAACTTTTTCACCCATCTGTCAACTAATTTCGTAGATGGAATACTGATTAAGTTATGTGAGTGACAATTACTAATATTCCCGTTGTAGCATGATAATGTTTGAAACAGTTTGACGTCCGTTTGATAAAAAATGCAAATGAGGTGAGCGGCAGGTGAACATGTCAAATCCAGCCAGCTGATTATAAAGATAACGCTTACTATTGAGGCCTAAAATTGTTTTTTTTTTATAATAAAAAGGGAATTTTTACTGGAATTCATGAGTTAACATAATTTTGTGCAAATTTTAGCCATAATCGATAATTTTAGTCTAGCGGTCATATAATTTTTAATAGAAGAAATTCTAGGAGACCGCCTAATTACCCGACAAACAACAGATGTTAAATGTTACCTTATCCCAATAAATATTTTCCACGCTGATAATGAAAAGTTTTTGCGATGTTTATAAATTAGTATTACACCACAAATTTTCATATCTAATCAAATATTAAGTACCTACATAATCTTGATTTAAGTTACTTAAGTACGCAGGAAAATATTAGTAGTTGACAAGAGAGAGGGAGAGTTTAATAACGTTGATTTACTTATATAATTTTAACCAGCTTTTTGTCATAATGGGTGAGTTTTTGGCAATAATTAAGTAAATAAAAACCTGAGAGATTAACAATATTCTTTTATTAAAATAAAAATCACTGGTATATCAGTATTATATTCAATCTTCCTATCTTTCTTTGTTCAAAGACTTCTGAGTTGAAATTTCGTATTTAGTAGCAATGATAAACTGACAGTTGAAATTAATTAATAATTAATCACTTGAAAGCTATTAAAATATAGTGATTTATATTAGGTAACATTGTTTCTTAATTCTGTTAAAACCCTTTAATTTTCTGTTTTTTTTCAGCCTCCCGAGAATGACCTCCAAAAGACCGAACGCGTAATGTCCGAACACCAACTACGCGTCCAGCGTTCCCTCCAAAAACTCAATGTCCCAGAGTGGTACAAACAATCGCCAGTTCCGCGCGAGGGATTCCTACTCAAAAAGAACCAAAACCGCGAAACAAAATGGTCGGGTGTGACAAATACAACACCAAAAAATACAGCAAACAGTTTATCATCATTGGGCGGTGCCAGTCCAACTGCACTTAGTCCAAATCAATCTTTTGTACGTTGGAGTACATCCAAACTAAATTCAACGGCTTCAAGTCCATGCCAATCGACTCGTAGCAGTTTTACAGCACGACAACCTAATGGTTCAATTTCGCCATCTTCAATACGTTCAAGCTTTAGTTATCGTCAACCGTATTTAGGCTGGAGGTCACAAGAGCGTCTGACAAGGCCTCGAACACCATCAGAACGACTTGCTAGCACGATTTTAACGAATCAACGGGTTTTACAACATGAATCGCCAGAAATTCAAACGTCGATCAAAGAAGTAACTTCGGCGATTGTACATTACGTTAGCGGACTTAAACCTGAAGTCGATAAGTCACTTGATGACGTCAGCGGGCGATCGAGTAGTGGCAGTCAAAAGTTCTGTTGGTTGGAGAGCTCGTTTGTGGGTACGAAACCACTGGATAGTCCACAAACACCTGTAACATTATCCGAAGATCATAACGATGGTGATGGTAGTAATCCACAGCAACGGTTGAAGCTAGAACTTCAAGGCCATCAAAATAATAATAATAATTTCGCTGGTGAGTTGTTAAGGATCAAATAATCGAGGTTCTAGTTACTCATTTATTATAATTTTTTTTAGTTAATGTTATTATTATGATATTTTATCGTTTATTTTTGTTGTTTATCTTTATTATTATTTTGTAGGATTGATTAACACAAAAAAATATTTTTAGTATCTATTTAAGATGTTTATTTAAATTATTTTGTAATATATTTTTTAATTTGTATAATTATATATATGCTAGCTCTCTTTGATCATTATTATTTTTTTTTGCCAAAAAATATACACATGAAAATGACGCTAACGAAAACACGTCGCAACGTTTTTCAGAAGTTAATTTTGTTGTCTACGTTCAGAAGATGTTTTTTATTCCAATTTAATTATATATATATAATTTAAATTATAATGCGACTTGTTTTCGTGCTATTATGTTGGTGCTAATTTTAATACATAATATTATTTATTTAAAGGTTGTTATACAGGGTGTGCCATATAAAATTGGATTTTAAAATAATTATTAAGTACCTGGGATTTCTGACTGATTTTTTTTTAATGTAAATTCATGATCAAATAATTGTGACATTTTGACATTTATAAATTAGTTATTGGATAATATTTTGTGGCATATCCTGCATAACTTTATTATTAGAGCTAACAATTTAGTCTATAGGCAAGAAAGCAACGGTCAGATAAACTAACTTTTATAACAATGACAAAACAACGAACACTTATCATTAGCTCACTCTGTGAAACTGTACGATGGAATTCTCTAATAGCAATAATAATACGTCAAATTATAATCTACTAAATATGTTTTACTGCCTAAATAAAGATAATCATGAAGTTCCAGATAGAGCCATATTTGGAGCATTTAGTGGTCAGCAAATTTACTACTTATAGTGGAAATACTAACCAGTTTCTTGCCAATGAATTACCAGAAAATGACATATCGTAATAATAATCACCGCACATTTTACTGGTCAGTAAATTGTGAAGGTTTTGATATTAATTATTTTAATGCAATGAATTTATAGAAGTCTTCGAGCAAAAATAATAACTATAAGAGTCAAATATGTGGAATTAAAATGAAAACACTTACAAAAATGCTATATATAATGCTAGATTTAAAGGCGACTTCCACTGTCTACAGAACAAGCGTTCTTTAAAATGTCCCACTGATAAAAATCGTTCACCTGATGGGCTCTAATAATTTTTTCCATGACAGTTCTGCCTCGGATATAGATAGGTTTAAATATCTCACCTAATTTTGAAAGTAAAAGTATATTCCCTATAGTAATCTGAGACATGCTCTTTCCAAGTTGTGTTGACATTTTACACGCACAAAAACCAAAGAGATTAAATAGTATAGAGATGTTATCTGTCACGGGAGATCATAAATTTGTTGAATTGAACACGTGACTATCTATCTATAGTTGTACGATTATGAAATTGATAAAAATAGGTGAGGAATGTCGTTTCAAAATTATCTGCACTCAATGTTTCAAGCAATATCAATAATCTTCAAAATAGATCCGAGTATTCGTTACGTAAGGATGTTTTATAATGTGATAATTCTGTAGGCGTTTATTTTGATCTTTCTACCACACTGCTTTCAAGCACATGCTCTTTAACAGTAGCACACCATACTCATATGCAATTTTGGGTTTACAAAATGATTTACCAATGCTCACAACGTCACTTTGGAATCTAGTCTTGTTTACGTTACAAAGTTGGCTTATCGGGGTTATTATTTGCAGTAGATAAAGCTTTTTATCACATTAGGGAAAGGTTAAACCAAAGATTAATCTACACAATAGATAGTCAGCGTATATGGGAAAGAAAACAAAAATTGAAACTGTCTCGACACGAGCTACATCTATTAGAAAAACATGTAACCATGGAAATTATGGAAATTGTAGATGGTGTTATATGTATTGTGTTGAAATAAAATAATCATATGGGCAATGTTAGACAAGGACGAGTATACTTTCCCCTACGAGGTGGGAGTTTGTTTTAATATTATATGTACTACTGTGCAGCAGTGTTTTTTGTCGGTTAATATAAAATTATATGGTATACGTACACCTATCTACGCAAAGATTAATGTGTATGGACGAAAATAAAAGAAATTACTATAATAGTATAAATATACAGGGCTGGTTCATTAAATGTTTTAGACAATAATTTTAAATGACTAAAATAATATTATTTTAGTCATTTAATTTTAAATTTCGTATATAAGGATGCATCAAAAAGTTATATTTAAATTAACGAAATTTGGCGTTATAGATAGGACTTCCGCTTATTATCTGATTCAGTTTTAAGGATCAAACTCAAACAGCAGATTCAACTTGTTAACATTATGAAAAAATAAATCTCAGACTCATACAGGCGTGAAATGCTACCCTAACTTTTTTATGCACATTTTTTGCGTGTGTTTCAATTCGGAGATGTAAAATCTAACAAATTATATACGTAATAAATGTATCCTTCTGTGATATTGATAGAAAGTCATCGTTATCGCGTATTATCGATTTTAAGAAATGTTAATATTAAAAAGGCTGTGCTTTTTACAAGTTGCTGAAGTAAATAAGGTTTGAAATTTCCAGCATGACAATAATTATTTAAAAAAATACGGTTTCGAAATGCAGGATGTAAAAAAATAGAATTTTTAATCTGTTTTTAATGAAAATTTAAATCTATTGAGAAACATGGTTCAGGGTTTTTGTGAAATGTATTTTACTCCAAAGATTCTACTCATCGATTATAACCGAATTAATTTACTCAAAAATATCTATACTAGTAAAATAACACAATTATCACAATTAGGTTCAAATTCTGCAACGCCGAATTGAAAAAAAACTTACAGTCTCCCTAATATTGGTTTTTGTGCAATGATCATAAAACTTTAAAAAAATAACGATTTATGTAGATTGTATTGTTAACACGTTTCGTAAAAAGCTTTAAAAACCCACCAACAGGGTGTTAAAAGTATCACGACAATAACTTTTTTCATGTTTTAACAAGTACAATCGTCTGCTTCAGATTGATCCTTAAAAACTGAATAACAGTTTCTCTATATAAAAAAATAAAACTCGTAAATATCATCCCCAAACATTTAATTTGAATACAATTACATAACACCATATTTGAAAGTAAATAAAAAAAAACAGCATTACCTAGTTTAACAGATTTGCAAATTGCAAATCAAAGTATCTATGTATACAGGGTGTTGCATAAGTACTTGTACAAACTTTAAAGGGTGATTCTTTGACTAATTTTAAGATACAAATTTCATATGTACATTCAAAGTTCAAAAATAATATTATATTTAGGATTATATGCTTGTTCAATAGCATCGCAATTTGGTGCAATTCGGGATACAGGTGTATTGATGACACCAGAGCTGTCAAAAGAACTAATAAAAAATACGAAAAATAACAAAATATTAGTCTTTAATATACCAAACTTCTAAGTAGATTCAATTAAAATTTCCGTTTTGATGCCTTAATAAACAAAACAAACAATGTGTAAACCTATGAAATTTTTTTTTTAACCTATATACTTAGATTTATATCATTTTAAAAACTAACCTCATTACATTAAATCTTTCTATAACGCTCTCGATATTTGATATTTCTAGATATACAGCTATTAAGCGTTATATAATATACAGGGTGGCCCATTAGTGTGTGGGCGGAAGATAGCTAGCTCAATCTATAAGCGATAGACAAAAAAATCCTTTACAAAATTTTAGGACCTGAAGAGATCTACAACCAAAAATGTTTTTAATTACATAGGGTAGTTCACAAACGCGCAGCGGACCAAACCTGCTTTTTCTTGATGCGACACTCTGTATATTTTAACATATATAAATGCCGCTCTAAAGGACAAGAAAAATGACATACGGGTTGCCTAGGTGCAGTAGTTTTTGAAATATTTGTAAATAAGGGTTAATTTTGACATAAATTTAAGGCGTTGACTAACTACAGAAACAAAAAAAAATAATTTTTCGAGAGGGGTCCAAAAAGTGTTTAAATCGATCTTGTATATCGAAAACTACATGTGTTACACAAAATATGGTTATGATATGATGTTCCATGTCTAATTTGTCCAAAAAGTCAGTTTTTCTGTTAAAAGGCCGAGAACCTGTGAAGTGAGCTTACCTCTTACGCCCACGTATTAACCCATTAATTCCCAAGCTTGGAAAATCAAACAATTTCGGTGATTTTAGTTTATTTTATTATTAAACCTATGTCCAAATAACTGTTTATCAGGTTAAAAAAAAATACAAGTTTTTAGTTTTCTTACAAAAAAATGTTGCGTATACGCAACATTGGGATTTACGGTAAACAAATACTACTACTACTTAGTGTGAAATATTTCAAAACAGTTTGTGTGAAGATGCACCTTAAATTTAGCACACATGTATATTGTGTTGTTTTTACACTGTCAGCATCTTCTTCTTGCTTTGTTGTCTTTTGACCAATAGAGTTTTGTAGCTGGTAACCGTATGGTATCCCGAAAAAATGAGTATGCCGAAAAATCGCTTTAGGCTTGTTTTATCAATATCAAATGAATGCCTATTATTGTCGTGAGCATATTTTCTTCTACGAGTATAATATATTATTTTTTCCCAAACTTCGTCACTGAAGTACAAGGAAAAAACTTCAAAAGGGCTTTTTCCACAAACTCTGTTTTCAATTTGTTCCAAGATATTATTTTCTTCATTATGTGGTCCTGTTGTATATATTGGGGTCTCTTTTCTCCACTTCGGTAGAGTTTTCTTCGACTTCATTTTTATATTTTTTGCACATAGTTTTGCTTTTTTTGAATTTGACGGTAAAGATTCATCATCTAAGGCTTCAGAAGTATCAGGCAAATTTGCGTGTATTTCGTAGGTCCCCGCAACATCTGATAAATCTTCAACGTTTTCACATATATTTTCGTCAAGCTCCTCTTCGTCTGTAAGTGCATCTACGGGTGGCGGAATATATACTGCATCCACGGTATCAGTCTGCAGTAAATCCTCATCCTCCTCCAATATAGCTAAAAGCTCAGCAGATAACTAAGGCATTCTGTTTTTCCAAGACATCATTATAACCAAACAAATTATTTAAAAAAAAATTAACAAACAGAACCATAATTATCACTTACTTCAAGTCAATATTTTCCAGAGCTTCACTTTATATTTTATATATAATATAATTTTAAATCACAATAATTATAACTTAGTATCTTTGTTGACACTCACTAAGAAGAATCACACACAAATTATATAAGAAACAAAATAAATGCTACCTAATTGTGGGTCAGCGAAGGGCGCGACATTATGGCGCCTTCTTACCGGAATTCCCAACGTTGCGTATACGCAACATTAGGAAAAATGATCCGATATGCAAAAACTATACATGTTTTGTAAAATATCATATAACGCCCTTTTTACTAAAGATCATGGGAATCTAAATCCATAATTTGAAATATCTCATCCGTTTCTGTGTCAGACAAATAGATTGACGAATATATGAAATGATAAATCTCAAATGTTGCGAGTTCATAAATTCGCACAAAATAAATATCTTAACTCTGTCGACATATTTCTTAAAACGTAAAGTCTTTGTTGTATTTTGAAAAAATTGTAGCAACAAAAAAGTATTTTTTTTACTGGCACATTGGAAAAAAAAAATTTAAAAATGTTTCGTTTACGCAACGTTGGGGATTAATGGGTTAAGTACTAAGTGTCAGTTATCAGTTATAATTTTTTATTTTCCAAGAAAGCGAAACGAGATATTTAAAACGGCATTGCGCCGCCCTCATGTATACCTCCGGGGGCGGCATCGAAAATCGCTACACGTCACAAACTTGTAAATGCTTAGAACTACCCCTATGTCAAATTTCTATTTTCTATCTTTTTTGTTTGATACCCAAAGCCCTATTCCTACCGAACTTATTATTTACCCGAAGAAACATTAAAAAGAAGTAAAATTTAAGTACCTAAACCTATAAAGTGGAACTTATACCTGAATTTATAACCCATTTTCTGCATCGATCTTCTTCTTTAGGAAATCGAAAGAAATGTACCTCTCGATTGTTTCTGTAACTGTTGTTACAATTTCGAAAAGCACATTGGTTACGACTTAATTTCGAATTGTTTCTTTCCATTTTCACAAAACACAAAAATTATTTAGTCACTAACTAGGAAGTTTCTCAAATAAAAAAAAAACACAACACAAAATAATATAATTAGTCTAAAATTAGAAAAACACAAAATAAGTTAAAAAATATTCACAAAAAAAATAACTACGCAGCCAAAGATTAAATTTAATTTAATATATTAGGTAATTCTCTTCAAAACAAAATCAGTAGGTATGAAAACAACCATAATATGTATACCTAATATAATATAGGTAGCACTGATAATTTTTTTATTATAGGTATTATAAGATCTACAACAATCTTGTTACATCTTTGCCACATTGTCTACGTGAAATATTTAAAATATATGTAATAAATTGAAAAAGTATCTAGTCAATTCTTAAGTGGAGTTATAATTTTGACAAAGAATAATGTACATTAATACCTACTTGATTTCGGTATTGGTATAAAAGTCTAATATCCACGAAATAAATTTAATATACCTAATAATCATTAATCCATGCCATACAACATGTTTCAAGACTAGACCAGTCCCATAAACAGTGGCGAGCAATAATTAAATCAAAAGCTTTTAGCTTTTAGATATTTAGATTTTTTTATATACATCAACAAATTATTACAATGGAGCCAGAAGTATGTTTCTATCTAAAAGCTTTTCATTTAATGATTGTTCGCCACTGATCATGGGACTGGTCTAGTCTTGAAACATGTATGACATGGATTAAATATTATTATATTAAATTTAATTCATAGAGATAAGGCTTTTATTTCAATACTGTACTTGTAATAAATCACCCTGTGTGTTTCTTTTACCGACGAATCGGCAACAGCACGACACACACCACATTCGCTTGTTTTTTTTTCTACCCTCCCTACGTATCCCCTCCAGATTAATACAGAATTTCATCAATCTCTCTCTCTGACAATACAGCATTGTCGGTGCATAACTGTTGCAAATGATGTAAATAATTGTTATACGTTGCGTTTTGTTTCTGATATTAATAAACTACAAAACGGTTTCTGGCTGTGACAATACTGCTCTATGCTTTACACGCTAGTCTACGCCACGTAGTGGCTGGCATACTTAGAGATGTTCTCATTTTAATGCATTGGGCTGACTATCTATTGTGTAGATTAATCTTTGGTTAAACCTTGTAACGTCAGGTGCTCTATAAAATTTTTGGTGCAAACGGCCATTATGCAGAAAACGTGAGATTTGATAATGCGCATTATAGTAGTGACTATAAACATGAATTATTTTATAATGTATGCTAGAATGTTATGTTCTGTGTAGTTTTATTTCAATTTCATGTATATTTTTTAAATTTTGGGTTTTTTTCATTTTGTGTAAAATCATATTCAAAGCATTAAATTTAATTTTGTTGTTTATGTGTTTTATGTCATATTTTTTGGGACAAAAGCTTTTAGACATTTTTTTGCTTGTAAAACTATAATTAAATATTAAAGATTTCGAATCAATTTTACATACAAATAAGGAAGGAGGCCCTAATAGTTTAAAAACAATATTTTTTCTCAAATTTATTGGTGTCAATCTTTTGGCAAATTGGCAATCCTGGGTGAAACCGAAAACAGTATATTTCTCGATTTTTTTAAAAATCTTTTATAGCAAAAAAATGTTTATTTAGTGATTTCTTTTGGTGCAATTAATTTTCATTTGTATAGGTATTGTTTTACGTTTAGGTATGTTAGTTTTTTGTTTATGTAGAGAATGCATGTATAAACATTTATTTTTATTAAATAGACAATAAATTAATGTTTTAATTTGTTTTTCTCTTGTTTTTATTTTTTTTTTATGTACAATATAATTGTGTCAAACATTATCGTCAGTCATGTTTTTAAAAGTGGAAAATTGTATTTCGTATATTTGGTGCTTTAATAAATTGTGTTTGAAACAGTTTTATGTACAATGTTCATCACAAATAATAATATAGAATGGTAAAAGGAGCTATAAAGCGACCGCACTTCGAATTTCAGTTATGTCCTTTCTTGATTAAATGGATCAGTGTATGATTTATTTTTAGATGAGAATTCTTGTAAACGATTGACGTGAGTATTTTCTTATATGGGAATGGTATTTAATGACTGCATACTGAGTATGGTCAGTTATAATTCTACTAATGTAAACCCAGGTTTAAATATTTTGGTGCTCGTTCAAATATTAATAGATAAGAAGTAAATAGTTTTTACCAGGAGTTGTAACTATGGATATTACGATGGGCCAGAATCATTGATACTTTTGGGTTTGTTAAACATGATCAGGATAATTGTATTAATAGTTTTATTCCTGGTGAACAAAAAAAAAGACATCGGCTTCAATGAAAGTTGTCGAAACATCGAAAAAGCAACTACTATTGGGTAGGTATACTTTAAAAGATACCTACGAAATTAACAAAAAACTAACCTAGCAACCCGAAAATAGAGAATTGCATTAACCTACAACTAATATTACATCATATTTTTATTTTTTCAAAATAAATTGAATAGAAAATATAATGAAATTTAAATTTGTTTAATAATTATTTAGATTTTGCAATTTTCTCAACCGACACTCAGTCTGCGGTCAGCAACACCAAACCATCACCAAGCTCAACAACACTTGAGGACGTTTTGGACTCACTGTTAGGATTGCCCTCCTCAGGAAGGGCACACAGTCCCTGCCTACAAGGTAGGAGACATGTGTAAGTAGGTATTATTATTATTCAGTCTTTTGTTTCAGTTATTTGTTTAGATATAAGTAATTTTATTTTCATTAGGCGTTTATTATTTTAAGGTAAGATTTCTGTCGTTTGTGGTGTTTAACTGTAAGAAAAGTTTTACATAGTCTTAAAATAGGCCCATTATAAAGTCTTATATTATTATTTTAGCGCCCATGTTTTTGTTTTGCTTTTTTGCACATTAGTGTACTTTTGATTGATTTTGATGTGAAGATAGGAGGACTTTTATTACCTAAAATTGCAGAAATCTTTTACATGATACACAATACTGTTACTATTTATGCAACTTCAATCATATATTTGATTCCTGCTGAAATTCACTATGCTATTTTTCAGAGACAACGTCAGTTAACACTAGCCCTAACCATGATGTCACCGACCAGTTCCGTCGCCGTTCCGAAGGGTCACAGCCAGCTCCAAGTACAACATCGTCATTCCAGCCAGCTGTTCTTCGCTGCCGTAACTCCCGATGCGGCAATACGACATTAGTAACATCTCCCGCAGTACATACTTATAAGAACTGTCATAATTGTTCCTACACGTATTGCTCTCGCACTTGTAGAAGGGCGCATTGGGAGAAACATCGGAAAACATGTTTGTTTTCAAGAGTGGGATCGCTATGTCGACAAGTGATAGCTGCAGCAAAAGAACAACGCGATACTTTGAGAGATTTATCGAAAATGGCGCGCAGAGGATATATTTCGCATGGAGCAGGTGCTGTGAAGTGTTTCTTCGCCAATCCGGAAGCAGCTGAGAAGTTTTTAACTCATGGTAATTACTTATAACTAGTTATATTTCTTAATTATTAACTTACTATTACAATTTTATTTAAAGGTATTCAAAGCCTAGGCGAGCTGACATTCGTCCGCTGGCAGGACCTACTTCCATCCGAAATGGGACCCCACCTCTACGAAGAACTAGTGAAAATGTGCAAAAACTACAATCCGGAAACAAGACTAGTTTTATACGTGTCTATTTGCGCAGTTTCCGAAACACCATCATCAGGTGCTGTCAAGTGGGAGAGACAACTAGTGTCGCGCTGCGCTAAAATGCGTTTGAGTCGAGACGTGTCGATACCTGACCGCGATCCTCAAGAACAAGTTGAGACACTGGTGCTAACTTGTTCACCAATTACCTATAACGTGTTGAAAACTCGGAAAATGGCCGTGAAAAACTTATTGCACGAACTGAATACGAAATGTGTCTGTTTTGAGAAACGTTTTCCCGATGTCAATCGGCAATTACAAATGTACGCTAATGATGAGAATGTGAAGTTTAAGGCAGTTACAGTTTATCCGCGAGATGTTGCTGCTGGCCGTAGTTTTATGTGTATTTTGATGTTGGAAACTGACAGAGAGTGTTTGAGAAAAGTGGAAAAAGCCGGAGTTAAAGTACGTACTGTAGATGTCTTGTTGGATATCAATCAAGAAGAGAAAACAGTGTTTTGAGTGTTTTTTAATTCAAACATCACTAGGGAATCATAATTAAACCTATATACTTAACAGCAATGAATACATTTGCTCAACATAATGAATGATTCAGTATTTTCAATCAATATTTTCGAATTTACTAATGGCTAAAATAATCTAGATATTTGTACCATATTAATAATCACGAATTACGGCCGCTAATCATTTTTGTCTTACGTGCAGTAAAAATGACTACAATAGAATTTCCTTCAATGCGAAATATGAGCGGTTTTCACTCACCTTACTTTTTCGGTTAATAACAGTTATCAAAAAAATGTAAATTATAACATTTAAGAACGGTGGTAAAAATCTAATAAAATCCTTCAATAATATACATTATCATAAGTACCGTTCTCGGAAATAAATTAATTACCGACGACTTTCAGTTGTCTAAGCGGTTTTCTTCAACGTCTTGATTTTCACTCACTTTTTATTAGCAAACAATCGAAAATAGTTCGGTCGTACCGTCGTACAAAACAATTTAATAACATAAATAAACAGAAAATCGTTTACGTTCTTGGTGTGATATAAAATAACAAGATAATAATATAATACTGTCCTGTAGGGCATACAAAACATATACCCTATAAGTATGTATATAATATCGAAAAAAAGAAATACCTACTTCTATTCTTGCTTACTATAAAATGATCCTGTGACGCAATATTTTCAATAGTTTGTTACTGAAGTGCGAGCACAATTTTTGGCATTAAATATTTCTAAAATTCTCTAAGCGAATGTACAATTTAGTTCGATTCAAAATTCACTTGTTTTATGAATTACTTATATTAACGGTTTCTTAGGTTTATTTATTCTATTTTTAGTACCAGTATTTGGTACTGCTCGAGCATCAAAATAATTGTATATATTATTAATACTACATTTTAAAGCCAAAGGCAAAAATATCTAGGTACTTAATTAGTTGGTCTGAGAATTTACATAAATAGTTTTGTAGTTTTAATTAATGAAAGAATAAAGGTGCTTTAATTTTCCTATTAATAAAATAAATACCCTTTTCTGTGATTTTATAATTACCTATATAAGTTTAATAACAAAATAGCTTTTTATGTAAATATTAACAAACTATTACTGGATAGTTATTGTTATTTATTAATAATCATATATGATATATAAAATAAAGTTACCTACTTTAAAATAATTTTGTTAAGCTTAAATAATTGTATCTATATTAATTTTAAGTATATACTTATTCATGAAAATGTTGATTAGATTTTTCTATACCTAATTAAAATAATAGATCGTCAAATTTACTTGTTAATTTGAGCACCAGATTATAAGATTAAATACATTTTTAATTATAATTAATATTAAAGTAACTATTGTTTAGTAAAAAGTTTAAAATTTTAACAGAGAAATATAAATAATATATAATACAAACTATAAAACAGATTTTTAGTTTTGATTTGGGAAATTTAACATTTAACCTCAAAAGCCAATCTCAGAAAAATAATGTTCGTTTTTTTTTCTGAGTAGCCAATAAAAATTTTGACAAGTTTGTCGGCACTTCTAACAAAAGTAAGGTGAGCGGTAGGTAATCATGTCACATCAATCCAGCTGACTTTGAACTGTAAAAGTACAAGGTTCACTCATTTGAATTAACCATTTCTTCCTTAAATTAAAATAATAATAAAGTGAGAAATTTTAACCCCCACCACCCTCCAAAGAATTCTTGAAAATTGAGACTAAATCGGACGATATAACTGAGGCAATCCCGTGTTATTACAATACGCAGTGCCTCGCCTCTCTTGACCCTTCTACTCTTTATTAGGATTCAAGAATTGACTTCTAGCGATATTTTATACATATAAGTGAAAGTTTTCAGTTTGCCATTCCTTTTACCATTGTCATAAAGAAATTGCTTTTACACACAACAATTAAGTGAGAGGTAGGATACAGTACAGCTGAGCAGAGGTAAAAAAGGAGATTGTCTAGACGATTTTAACATTTTTGTGAGTATTTAAATTTGTTGTTTTCTGAGCTGCATTTTTGCTAGTGGCGCCATCTCTCCGCTGTGCATTTCTCTACCCACAATAGTAATCTGTTCGACAATGACGTATCTTTCCTAGATGGCAGCATTGTCTCTAAACAGTAATAAAAATAAAAAAGCATTTTTACTGCTGTTTAACAAGGTCAACAACTCTAGTGGCCCGAAGAAGATTAAAAATTTTAGAAAAAACCATGTAAACGCCGCATATTTGCTGTGAAAATTGTGTTTTTCTAATATCTTTAGTGACAAATTATATGAAAATAGTGAAAAATATAGTGAGAAATACTGAAGTGTGCTGTGAATCTTTGTTATGTGATAACGATTTTTTCACCACTATGAAATCATGAAACAATCTTCTAACTTTTCATAAACAATCAAGTATAGGCAAAGTATAAAATATTAATTAAAATTTAGTAGTAGTTTAGTGTTTGCATTTTTGTTGCAAGTGGAAAAAGTAATGTGTTAATTATTAAATTCTGGTAACTCTACCGAGCTGTCAAATTTGATTGTTTACGACTTTTTCGTGTCTATCTTGTGTGCTACATTTACTATACAAGGTATCCGGTAAGTACGTACCCAATCTCTTATGAATCAAGTATCACCAACATTTTTCTTACAGAATTATATTCTCCGGCTTCGCAATTTTATCGCGAAATTATGTTTCTTTGGTACTTGCAAAGTGGTAACTTCTTCCTCTATGACCTCATGTTCATTTGACTCAAATAACTATCCTCTCACCAGAATTTTGGGAACAAATTTGGTAACTAGAGAAAAATTATTATCGTAGTTCGTAGTAACTTCTACTCTCTCTGGGCATTACTTAGGTCCTGCCAATTAGTTAACGAGATTTATTAATAATTACACCTAATACAACGACGTTATTTAAGTAAAGAATACAAACTAGAGATTAACCACAATACAACTTTAGTTTGAAATAATAATCCGTACTCTTTGTTTTATAAAAGATTCGAATCGATCAATATTGTTTAGGTATAGCTGCATTTCTAGCTTGCTAGAATTAATAAATTTTATTATTTATAGGATTTTCAAAAATGCGAAGTATCAACAACAATAATACGTGAAAATTATCCACTAGTTCTGAACATGTAGCTACTTCAAGTCTCCACCTATTCTAGCTTTCTTATCATGTCCGGTACAACCAATGAATATGTAACGACAGTGGTACCCTCTGTGGGCCTGGACACTGGCGGATGTTCTCGAATTGTGAAAACCGATATTAACAATAGCGAAGAGGAGATTGAAATCAAAAATCAAATTTTAAACGGTGATTACTTACCAAATAACAATGTGTGTGAAACTAATCAACATTTCGTGAACAATATGGACACTAATTGTGAGGTGGTGACAACCGGAAGTAGTGAGCAAGGTGGCAGTAGTGTTAGGACTGAGGATGAGTATCGAGACGAGGGCGAAGACTTTGTGTCTTTGAACCAATCAGGTAAGAATAACTACCTAAGTAATTAAATTGAAAGATATATTAAAGTCTCAAAATTTTAATGGAATATTTCAGAAGACACTTGTTCAACAAATGACGCTGACAGCATAACGTCCCAGGAAGCCAACGCATCGGAACTATCCATAATTAATGACGAATACAGTTTTCCGCCAGTTGATGAAGAACAGGAACATAGCAACGGGGTACTGAGGCGAACTTCATCAAAGAAGAAGAGACTTACCAGCGGGACTGCTAAGGGACGTGCTAAAAAGGGTCATGTGGCCTTGTATCACAGTCAAATTAGTGGTGACAAAAATACCATAAAAATTCGAATAAAAAAGAGCAATTATCACCCACAATCAGAGGTAAGAGTATTATTTAGTTAAAAATTAACATAATTTTCATAAATCATCATTTTTCAGCTGCCTCCTACCAAGAGAAAATCAGCTAGACGAAAAAAACATAAAACATACTCAGATACTGATACGTCAGATTATGAAAAACGCCCAAAACGTAGTAGGCCTAGTGCGGGTGATAATAACAGTGACATGTCAAAGCAAAAGGACCAAGAACCATTAGAACAAAGCGTTTGGGGGGACAATGCTAGAATGCTACCGGAAATTTTATCAAGAATATTCGAAGAGGTGCAGGCACAAGATGGAGCGTTGCCATCTTTAATTGGGTAAGTCGTGTAATTAGAAATCTTATTTCTCTCTTATTATTGTATGAGGATGTGTTTTCATGTTGTTTTGTGCTTACAGGTTATGTAAAGTATGCAGATTGTGGCGAGACGTAGCACTTACGTCATCTATTTGGAAGAAGGCCGATTTAAATTACGTTAAAGAAAAAGACCGTAAGGATTTACGGTTGCATTGGTTGATTTTGAACCGTTTAACTGAATGTGAAGATATTCAAATGGGTAAACAGTTTTGTTGCACCGAATTTATGATTGAAACTAATGAAATTATTCCTTTTTATTAGGTGAATGGAAGTTACGAGATATTCAGTCGGTGTTAAAAGCACTTTCTGAACATTGTACGAAACTGAAAGGACTAAATTTGAGCGGATGGAAAGGTTTAAATGCTGATAATTTGAAGTACATTTCATCGGAATTAAAGAAATTGGAACGAATTGATTTATCAGCGATTAATGTAAATATTTTTAATTATTATAATGTGTCTCTGTTCCTTGATTCAATTATTTAACTAATTTTGAAATAACTTTCAGTCTGCATCTGCCATTAATGCGCAGCCCTTGGTCGCGTTAAGTCAGACAATGAATACACGTTTAACACATTTAGTCTTGGCTCACAATAAGATCGCTGGATTTAATCTAGTTCTATCAGCGATAGCTGTAAGTATAATACTTCAAAGTTATTCGTTTATTAATCTCCGGACAACACTAGAGTTATAAGTAAACTCGTGAACAGTTTTTATTACGAAAGCGTTGAAGCGCCGTGTGCTACTTTTTAAAATTCACACTTTTCTCTCAATTTTCCTAAAATGTTTGTAAATTTACAATTTTTTGCTAAATTTCGTAAAAATGTGTACATTTTGGTTATTCACAGTTTTTTACGGAATTTCGTAAAAAGTTTGTAAATTTACACATTTTTTGTGAAATACCGTAATAAAGTGTACATTTTGGTTATTCACAGTTTTTTATGGAATTTCGTAAAAAGTTTGTAAATTTACACGTTTTTGTCAAATATCGTAAAATGTTTGTAAATTTACAATTTTTTGCTAAATTTCGTAAAAATGTGTACATTTTGGTTATTCACAGTTTTTTACGGAATTTCGTAAAAAGTTTGTAAATTTACACATTTTTTGTGAAATACCGTAATAAAGTGTACATTTTGGTTATTCACACTTTTTTATGGAATTTCGTAAAAAGTTTGTAAATTTACACATTTTTTGTGAAATACCGTAATAAAGTGTACATTTTGGTTATTCACAGTTTTTTATGGAATTTCGTAAAAAGTTTGTAAATTTACACGTTTTTGTCAAATATCGTAAAATGTTTGTAAATTTACAATTTTTTGCTAAATTTCGTAAAAATGTGTACATTTTGGTTATTCACAGTTTTTTATGGAATTTCGTAAAAAGTTTGTAAATTTACACATTTTTTGTGAAATACCGTAATAAAGTGTACATTTTGGTTATTCACAGTTTTTTATGGAATTTCGTAAAAAGTTTGTAAATTTACACGTTTTTGTCAAATATCGTAAAATGTTTGTAAATTTACAATTTTTTGCTAAATTTCGTAAAAATGTGTACATTTTGGTTATTCACAGTTTTTTACGGAATTTCGTAAAAAGTTTGTAAATTTACACATTTTTTGTGAAATACCGTAATAAAGTGTACATTTTGGTTATTCACACTTTTTTATGGAATTTCGTAAAAAGTTTGTAAATTTACACATTTTTTGTGAAATACCGTAATAAAGTGTACATTTTGGTTATTCACAGTTTTTTATGGAATTTCGTAAAAAGTTTGTAAATTTACACGTTTTTGTGAAATATCGTAAAATGTTTGTAAATTTACAATTTTTTGCTAAATTTCGTAAAAATGTGTACATTTTGGTTATTCACAGTTTTTTATGGAATTTCGTAGAAAGTTTGTAAATTTACACATTTTTTGTGAAATACCGTAATAAAGTGTACATTTTGGTTATTCACAGTTTTTTATGGAATTTCGTAAAAAGTTTGTAAATTTACACGTTTTTGTGAAATATCGTAAAATGTTTGTAAATTTACAATTTTTTTGCTAAATTTCGTAAAAATGTGTACATTTTGGTTATTCACAGTTTTTTTACGAAATTTCGTAAAAAGTTTGTAAATTTACACATTGTTTGTGAAATATCGTAAGAAAGTGTAAATTTTGGTTATTCACAGTTTTTTTACGGAATTTCGTAAAAAGTTTGTAGTTAATACGAAAGGTAGGAGCGCCATGTGCTAGTTTTATTAAAGTTCACACTTTTTTATGAGATTTTGTAGAATGTTTGTAAATCCACACATTTGTCACGGAATTTCGTAAAAGTTTGCAAATTTTTACGTTTTTTGTGAAATTTTGTAAATAAGCAACACTTCAGTTAAATTAATTTATTGTTGTTCTAGGCTCATTGTCCTAATCTCCAGCTATTGGACATATCAAATATACGAACGTTTGCACATAATTCGGCGTTCTTGCATGTGGAGAAATTACAAACCGGTTGTCCACAGTTGAGAGTTCTAAGGATGACTAATAGTCAGATATGGTTAGCACCAGCCACTTTAGCGGAACAGGTACGAACCATTTTGTGTCCTTATATATAATTTGGATAGGTCAAATAATGTATAATTTTCAGCAGTCTGGTTAAATTCACTGTACTTATTATAATTATTATTTTATGTTGTGAAATATAATAATTATTGTCACCCAAAATGATCTAAATAAAGGCTTAAATTAGCAGCGCCTCTATTAAATTGAATCACGGGCATGAATCGTTACGTTCTTATGAACTGGTCACAATACCGTAGTCATATACAAAACACAAATACCGATCTGACACATCAACGAGCAAAAATTTGTATATATACATACACTCCCCACAACAGCACACATCTCATCGCAAACAATTCGATAAATCCAATGTATACATGCCAGCAGCATATATACAATATTTTAAAAAGGAAAAGTATATAAAACATCGAAACTCTAGTAGAACTTTTTAGCTTTCTGCAAGCAGCGCCCTCCATATATCGGTATCATCAACGTTTCGAAAGTTGATCTTCAAGTCCAGCTCTACATCACGTTCTTTACACTTACTAGACCCGATACTCCAAAAATAATAGCGTAAACCATGGAATCTCATGACAAAGCCACATTTTTGCTTCGTTCCAATGTTTATATGATATGACTTTCCTATAGGTGGCATCGCCAGGGTTTCCTATGTTGGAAGAACTGTCTCTAGCAGGACTAGAAGAGAACCAGACAACCACATCAAGGTATTAACTCATAATTCACTAAAGTATAATTTCGCAACATCTTGTAATGTTTTTTATCTTTTCCATTTTTTGCATAGATCCATGGATGATGATGGTATCGAAAGGATATTAAAAAACAGCAGGAAGCTTCGACTACTTGACGTTAGAGGTTGTAGTAAATTGACGGATTCGGGTCTGGTTAGAGTACCTGCATGGGATTTGGAACATCTGTTTCTTAGCGGTAAGAAATGTTTTTAGACCTTGCTAAATGTTATCCATAAATTTTATACGCTCGATTTGATCTTGGGTTGAGGTTCATAATTAACACCACAAAATTAAAGAAAACTATTCGACAATGAAAAACTGTTGCCTTTCTCAAGTCTTAAAATTCGTATTGAATAAAAATGAATCTTTGAGAGTAATTTCACTGCTAAGTTAAACAACATGAGATAATGGGAAGCAAATATCAAGGATCTCAAAGAAAATATTATAAAATGGTTTACAAACAACCATTAAAGGGGCGAGAGCAGGAATATCCAGCCTGGAACCAATGGCAACCTCAAATAGCGTTTGTTAGGGGAAAATTTACTCAATTGGACAATGCGTAACAATTTAACCTGGAGAAGAGCTATCGGAAGTACGACATTGCATTTGCCCTCCCGTACTTGGAAAATATTTTAAACTTTTAAATATAATTCGGTTATCTGACATTGGAGCTTTTATTTCTAGCATGTTACATTACGCGGCTGCAAAACTCTGGTCTGGAGCTGATAGTTCAGAAGTGGGGTCATAGCCTTTTGGAAGTGGATTTGGCGTGGTCCACTGCTACGTCATCCTTGGATGCTGCAGTAATGGCTCTTGCGGAAAAAGGACCTGAATCTAAGTTAAGGTTAGTTGAAATATCTACTAAACATAAAAAATGCTCGATACAACAGCAGAAGAGTTGAAGAAAAAGAAGGTGAACCTTATGGGAGTTTTTTTAGGGGCGGAGAATTTTAAAATCCAAAACAAAATATAGAAAAATGGTTGCAGTAAGTCTGCTGTATTTCGTATTGTTTCTGTCAAATCAGAAAAAACTGTTGACAATTTACAGTTGTTTGCCTCTAAAAGAAAATCGTTTTCGTGAAAGAACTGACAGATATATTCAATAGTTTTATTATTTCAGGACGTTAAATTTGTGCGGTTCTTCAGTCAGCCTGGATCCAGTCAAAGCTGTGCTCACAAATTGTCGCCAATTGTATTCCATCAATCTGCAATCGTGCCGTGCGTTACCGCGCGGCATAAAACGCCTCTATACCGGCGATGCCGTGGCTGAATTGCGTGACAGTTTAAATGAAAAACCAAAGACTGAAGATGGTGTATCGGGAAATGAAACGTCATCACCAAAGAATGAATGAATTTTTGGGTCTATAGTTTTTCTCATTATTTTGATTTTGGTTTGTCAAGAAATATTAAAACATGTATTGTGTTTGTTGAATATTACATTTTCTTTATTTCAGGCTTTGTAAAATATTAATTGCTATAATTAATATGCAACACGAATATATTTTGTGTAAATACATGGTTACTGACTGGTTGGGTGCTGTATTTTGGAATCAAAACTCTAATAGGTTTGTTCTCAGTGCTAGAGTTGAGATTGAATATTTTTTTACAGTTGATCAGATAGGCTACACAAAAAACTATGATTTTTCTCGCCAAATCTCTTTTTATTAAACAGTTAATCCAACTAAACTCTAGAGTAATTGGGAGAAAAAAGTTTTTGACGACATCTAGCGCGAGCAGGCAATATGCCCGGTGAAACACAGTTGTTACGTCTTGTCCGGCCATCGTTTGTGAACTGTGTTTCACCAGGCATATTGCCTGCTCACACTAGATGTGACTAAAACACGTAAGTCCTTGCGCAACCATACGCCTTTCTAATAATATATTCCGATATTCGCTATTGCCAAATAATAATATTGGGCAGACACCTTAAGGTGCCACTGATGATGGCAGCTCTATGCTGACAAAACATGTCTGGCTAATAAGACCCGTTTGATATACGTTCCTTTAAAATGAATAACTCGGCAAAATTTGTATAAACACGTAAATCACGTGTTGCATTGAGCAGTTTACTATTGGTTGAAAGATAAATGCAGAATTTTGCATTTGACCAGGTCGAAACATAAATTATTCAGAAGAATTTAACTGTACTAAATTAGTATTTTTTAATTTAGAGGTGCATGTGTCCCGCCTACCAGTAACGATGTATTTTTTAGTAGTTTATTGTTGATTTTTGAATATTCTTTCTTGATTTAATAGGTACATTATAGTTGTTATACCTATATAATATTACAGTGTATCCTAAATTCGAAGATGCAAGATAATTGGTATTATTCATGGTCGTACGTCTTTTTAAAACTACACTTAAAACTCAGGAGACAAAAAAGTTGTATTTTTAGCTGCTTAATTAGAAAAAAAATTGAAAAAAACTCAGTGGCGCACATTATTTTTGTGAAAAAGATTAGTTAGGGTGTTTTCCGGTACGTCACTTGACTGGACGTCATCATTTTAATCTAATTAAGGTTAAAAATCAGATCTTTAGGAAAATGAAGCATTTCTGGTCCTATGTTTATATGAACTTTTCATCTTACAATTAATTACTCAAAGAATCACCTCCTGAAGTTTGGCCACGCACTTAAATAACACCCTGTATATTCCATTTTTTTTTTTTTTTTGAGAAACAATATTTTTTGGGATAAGCTTCCCCTTTTATTGAATGAATGATGGAGAAATTGTTCATTTGCCTATTTGTAAATTAAAGAAATAACAATAATAACAGCTGTGGAGTGACAGATTAAAAGAAATAAAATGAAAACACTGACCTCCACCAAAATTCTTTTGTTGAAATGCTTACATATGAATCAAGTTTCAGCGTATGTATTATACCATCATCAGCCACATAAACTTAATTTAAAAATATTATAAGAAAAACAAAACGAAACTTTTAGTATTTTATGTTGGCATAATGGTAATGACAGCTGATCAGCTCTTTAATAAGATTTTCTAAAAAGGCATTCCTATAATTCCGTTAGTTGAAGATGTCAAGTCCGATTGCGGAAGTACAACGTGTCGTCCTCCTATGCATAGGAGTCCGCAGAGGTTTTTTTTTTTTTATTTAATTTTGTTATCTTGAAAATTAATTGTTTCCAAGCTCTCATTCTTCTAATTTCATAAACAGTAGAGAGCTAAAGATCTTTAAATTTAGGACATACTGTATAAGTAATATATATATTTTTAGTGACCTGAATCAAAAATTTTATATAGATAATTAAAATATGAACAAAGTGTTCATATTTTTTGTATATAAATTATTGTTTTTTTTTATTATTATATTGTTACCTTTTTTTGATGATTTATTATTTTTTATTATTGTATCTTATTTTATAGTTTTTCTATTTTCATTAATTAATACTATTATTATTTTGTGCACTTATACAAATTTATAATATTATATATCTTGTACTAATAATTATTGTACATTTATAAATAAATAGGTTGATGTTTACAAATTGTTGAAGCGAACAGCAAAGATTTTATTCAACCTTACGACCTCTCGTCGACGTTACAGGTTACTAGGTAGAATTTGAGAACTTTTACATTCGCCTACTGTGCCAATTTTGACGTGGGCATTGCGAGCCTTATTGCAAACTTGGGGGAAATGTCGCGATTTAAGGAGTGAGGTAAATATATTGAGGTATCTTCGAGGGTTTTTCTTTTCTAATTTGCTGCAGTTTTTGTATGGTTTTCTTCGGTTTTTATTAAGATACGCTGCTAACGTGCCATAACTTTTCCGACAAACTGTCAAGTTTTGGCTGTCGTCTTTTTCAGGTTTGTTGCTGAACACGAACCTTTTTGGCTCACTCAAATACTTTGATCTTACTTGAAATTGCATCGCATCTCAAGTTTCGTCAAAAATTCCACTTGGTTTCACGCCTTGGTTTACGTATCAAAGACTATGGTATCCTCTCAGGTGAATAGATTGAGACAACCTCCCGAATTTGAGGGGCTTGGTGCAGAACTAGTCAAATAAATTGTTATCAAATAATTCTAAATTGAACCTTCGCTTTATATTGGTCTAAAATAAGCCTCTGTGTCACTTTTTGTAACAACAACTTGAATAATTGTTTGTTTTTTTCTCGAAACTATGCAATGCATGTCACATGGACAGTTATCAAATCAAGCCGTTCAGTTTAACACTAAAAAGAGCAAAGAAGGTTTGTAGCAATTTCTGTAATTTGACAGTTTATGACAGAAATGCTCATTAGTGAGATCAGAATTATTTTCAAATACCACGAGAGCAAACTTGTTTTCATCATGAAAAATTCATGGGGGTGGAGGTTACGCGCCGCTCTGATTTCTTGGAAGGAACTTTCATGACAGAATCTGTGCTTTCGTTGTATGTAGAGTACACAACATAGTAGATTTTTCATAAGTATATTCTAATTATTTTAATCCTCTGTTGTTGGCCCCATCTCATCAATTTTTGGCCCACGGCATTTGATCTGTATCAATTAAAACTATTATCTCGGCGAAAGTCCCCCAAGAATCTGTTTCGTTAGCGCCGACACTATCCTTGGCATGTAACACAAAGAACTAATAGATCTGTTTAGCTGCAAAACGTTTTTTTTTTCTTAAAACTAATAGAATTATAACAGAATTTTTAAAATAATTCTATCCAAAAGAAATAATATCCCATTAAATAATAGTAATAATAACGATAATTGATACTGCTGTATAATAAGACCCTTATAAAGAAGTGTTTACCAATTATAGATTTATATAAATGTATGGTCTACCTATTGGAAAAGAATTAAAAAATAGTCTCTTAAAATACTTTTTGTATAGTCAGTAGTTAACAATGCTGGTCAAGATCATTTGCTATTTTGAGAGGTAGGTGCTTTTCTACAGGGTGAACACAATTTTCTTTACTTTTATTTGGATAGACTGATCAAGACGTATTGTCAAAACATCTCCTTGATTTCTAGTTGATTACTATAATGCAGGGAAATTTTGTTCCAAGAGGTTAGACATTCTAAAACACTTTAATGTATATGAACATCTGTTTAAGGAATTTTTTAAGTTCCTTAAACTGTTTTTAATATACATTGAATTGTTTTTTTATTCATGTCCTCGCATAACGATATAAACTGAGCAATTTCCTCTCCTCTCCCAAATTGTAGGTGTCGGTGTCCTCTTCGTAGATTCTTCTTAATTCCGATACAGAACTGCTGCTATACGCCAAAGGAGCTGTAGTGAGGAAACATCATGTCTCGCGGCTGCATTGAAAGCTTTATATCGCGACGGATTCCTATTGTATTTTTTTAATTTTTGCTATTGATTTTGGGGCCCTTTCCAGGCCTCCTTTTGCCTCCGGGCCCTAGTCGGCCGCCTATTCCGCCTAATGGTTCAATCGACACTGTCTCTTGCCATTTCATTTTATATTTAAGAGTCCACCAAAAGGGTCATGTAGAGCTTCTCTATAGCTTTAATATTTCCAATTAGGAATCATTTATTAGGTCATTCAGTACACGCCCAAATGATGCTGTTATTCCAGAAAACGTCAAAAACATCACAAATTGGTGATGAACGATCGCAAATTGAAGGTGCACGAGTTAGCTGCCATTGTGAAGATATCAGATGGTTGTGTTTTTACCATTTTACACGAACATTTGGGTATGCGAAAGCTCTGTGCAAAGTGGTTGCCTCGTGAGCTCACAGTCGACCAAAAACAACAACGAATTGATGCTTCAAAGGAGTGTTTGGCGCTGTTAATCCGCAATAATATGGAATTCTATCGTTGATATGTGACAATGGATGAACCATGGCTTCATTATTACATACTAGAATCCAAAAGACAGTCAGCTAAGTGGACAGCAAAGCGAGCAAAGACGGTGACGGCGGCTGTATTCTCCAGATTTAGCCCCCAGCGACTTTTTCCTGTTTTCAGATCTCAAGGGAATGCTTGCTGGAAAGAATTTTAAGTCCAATGATGAAGTAATCGCTGAAACTGAGGCCTATTTGGACGAGAAAGAAAAATAAATTAATACAATAATTATTGCATATTGTCGCTTTTTAACCTTTTGTCAATCATTTGAACCACATGTTATTGGAAGAGAAATTTATTGAGTTAATAAATACACACACACACACACACACACACACACACTAATATTAATTATTATTGTTTCATCCTATACAACTAAGTTACCTCTACAAATCTCAATTAGACATTAATACAATGTAGCTCACAATTCACAAAGTGTATTTAGTATGAACTAGTATATCGATAATAATTTCTATTTAGTATCACTATAATAGAAGTTGAAGACTTGGCTATTTTATTGATGCGAATCAGTAAAAAAATTTGTTGAATTACATACTGTTGAAACAGTCTATTGTTTTCGTGCGTTTGTGCGATTAATTTGTGACAAAAGTGCAATCAAAATTGTTAATTTAATGTTATGTGCGAAATATTTGAGTAACTTTGCCCTAATATTTTAGACAACGGAACTAATAGACTAAGTGGTAAGTCAATTTATTATCGATTTATTTTTCATTATTATGAATGCTATTTTAAAGTCAACTTGTTCAATATTAACTAAAACAATCTTTGTACTTAGATAAGTAATTTTGAGAATATAATCCACATTGGGGTTATGTGGTAGAGCACACTCCGTGTGAACTTCACCCTTTTTTTAACAATTTTTTGGTACATTAAGACACCGTAGTATATTTTCGATGATTAAGATATAGAATTATACATTTTCTGTTTTTTTTGTCAAAAAATAAAGGCATTATTATTATTATATTTCAAAAAGTTATTACTTAGGTAATTGTTTATAAAACAGGTTTCCTTAATGATTGTTTGAACTAAATATACCTAGGTAGGTACATTTACTATTTAGTTTAACAAAATTCAATTATACAGATCGACAACCCTGTATATATTTCGACCAAACTGTCGACGGTTTGAACATGTGTGGAAGTAAATCCTACACGATTTCTTTGACCTTATTAGCAATATATTCGGGATCTTGAAACATTTTAAAATTTTAAGTTGCTTTCATCCAAAATTCGAATGAGATGACAACATTAACAAATAAACAAACTTGTTGGTAGGATACCATTATGATTTCAAAAATTATGGAAAATTTGCAAATTCAAGCTTTCTGAAGAATTGTAAAAAGCGTATACCGCGGGTTGCCTTTTATATTTCGGGATTTGGCAACCCTGGTGTTGCAATCTGGCAACTGACAGTTCTATCGTAAACTTGGACATTTTTGAGGTTATACGTACTCGAACGCTTTGACATACGAGCGCTATTTGTGTTGCTTACAGTAACTTAAAAGATTTATTTTGGACCAAAAATGGAATTAAATCGTGCGATTATTTTTTACAACTTTCGACGTGGATTAACTCAGCAACAGTGCATGGATGACCTTAATTCAATTTGTGGCGATGAAGCTCCATCAAGGACCAGTGTTTATCAATGGTATGGTGAATTCATTGAGATATAAGGAGACGCTATAAGCATTCTTTCACATTGTACAGAAACGGGTGCATTGGGTGGGGCGTAAGTGCATACCAATATGGCGGATTCTCCAGAGCCGGACTAACTATTTTTGTTGACGTTTTTGTTTTTTAATTTGCAGCTTGGGTTTATACTTTATTTTGAAATGTTAAGCAGTGTACAAAATACTTAAATATAGGTAATTATTGATATTTGATACCTAAATACACGAATAAAAGACGTTAGTACTATAAAGTATTTATAAAAATTATATATTAATACCCCTTAAACAAAACAATTTTTTTAAATGTTGCCGTATGCTAAGTGACTTATCTACTTTATTTTTACTTAAATAATACATCCTAGTATTAACATATTTAGTCGCAATAGATTTGATCAGTAAATATCTATGGTTATCAAACACTGATTGATCAAAACTGTGCACAACTAAATTTGGAAAAATATTACTATTTACAAATTCCTTTAAAACAAGGTTTATTATGAATTCTGCGGACAACTTTTCATTAGTAGCAACTACACGATTTTTTATGATCTTTTCCGATTGGAAGCAAACGTCTAAAACATCTTTTAAAGGAATTTGTAAACCCTTTTTTGCCTTCATTTTAATAAAAGAATAAAGATGCAAATCAGTTGTCACACTTATTAATGCATCTCGACATTCTCCGCAAATAATTTGCTTCTTTAAACTGAAAACAACAAATCCAGCAATATAAACAATAATGAATTTCGAAAATTCAGAAAATGGTCCAGGGAGATAATCTTGATCTGGATAAATTATATTTGTGCACATTTCTTGGTCCCGCTCATCACCAAAAATAAATTCCTTCGATGTAACATTAATTTTATGGATACTATTGCATTTTAGTATACTTAATTCCTCTAATGGAATGCAGTTTCCTCTAAAACTTTCTCGTACCTCTACATGTATCAAGAGTTTTTTATAAGCAGATATAAATTGTCTGGCAGTAGGATTATTATTGTAACCGCCATGCGAACGAACGGAACAAAAAAATAACTCAATGTGGCAGATTTTATAAACAGGTAAAAACGGGAGGATTTTAGTCTTGATTAGTCGCTTGTACAATATTTTTAGACTGGCAATGGAAATTTTCAAGCCTAAAAATCCCGTATGTCTATCAGTATCTAACAGTAATTGACCATTTGGATGAGTTCTTAATGTACTTATGTAGATATCTGCCTTCGACAAAAATTGGTCAATTTTATCATATGTTTCCAAAGAAATAGGTTTTTTATATCCTGATTGGAGTAAGTTGCGGGAATTCAAGATATCAAAAAGATTATTCATTAGTCTAACACATTCTACTGTTGCCTGAACACCAACAAATTGTTCTAGCTGCAATTCATTCAAACAGAACTCTAACGCAGTAGCAACACTTTCGCTAAATACCTGTGTTGCAAGCCGAACTTTCATTTTTTGTTTATGAAAAGCAATGTGTTGTGATCTTAACTTATTGGCTAAATGAAAAGATTCACTCTGTTGCAATTCATGCAATTGTTTAAAATACCTCCACTCAATCCTATTATTTTGTGCATCAGTAAAAGAATGTTTTTCGCCTAGTGTATTTCGAACTAACTTTAGCATATGGGGTGGGTCTAGGAAAAACACAACTTCTTCATCACATGATGGATGTGGAAAAGAAGTTTTTAAATTTAAATGATGTAAATTGCAACCCAGGTGTTTTGCCATTGTTAAATTTGCTGGAGGTCCATCACATGTAAGGCTGACAACTTGTACTCCAACCTCATGACATTTTCTTAGGCATTCCAAAACCAAGGCCTTTTTCTGCTCTCCTGTAATACTGGCAATCATGAAATAGCCTACTGGTATCTTCCAGTTTCCGTTGATACAATTTAAAAGAAAAACTAGGGCCTCTTTAGCCAAAATATTTTCTGATGAGCCTGTTCCCATATCAATATAGCCATAATATTTATCCTTACTGGGAACCCATTCTTCTTGCTGACGGATAGCCATCTCATCGATTATTAAGCCGCATATTATTTTCTTTGAAGAATTTTGAGCTTTAAACTTCAAAGCCTGAAATGCTTCAATTGAATATGTTTTTAACACACATTTAGGGGTCTTTTTCGCCAGAAAGTTATAAAAAAGTAGAGAGTTTGAGAGTAGAAATCAAGTAAAAGAATTTGTAAAAAAAAACTACAATGCACGTGGCAATTGTTCAGTGCAGAAATAGAATGCTACCAGACTCCTATAATAATGTGTTTTAATAAGTTCGCTTACAAATAAACCCTAAATACGTCCATGTACAATGTTTACAATATTTGGTACATACCTATGAAACGTTATTCCTGATATTTTCTTGTCGAATCTACTTCTACTACTGCAACTACGCACACCACAGGACACCATTATAGTATATTGTCAAATAACCGTCCAAAAAACACGAAAAACTTAAGTAAACTTATAAAATACTCGAAAATAACACTATCAACTTGAAAACACGACAAATGACAGAGGTTCAGTACCAATATGGCGTACGTGCACCCGCTTTTGACCACGTTATAGCGTCTCCCCCCACCTCAATGGGTGAATTCAATCGTGGTCGTAGTTCACTCCAAGACGAATTTCGTGAAGGTCATCCAAAATCAGTTGTTGTTCCGAAAACCGTTGATCCTGTGCGCGAACTGATATTGCAAGATCGGCATGTGACCTATCAAGAGATTGAAACAACCTTAGGCATTAGTGGGAGCAGCATACATTCAATATTGCATAAACATTTGACTGTCAAAAAAATTTGTTCGCGTTGGATCCCACACAATTTGTCAATCGCTCAAAAAAAAGCTCATGTCGATTGGGCGAAAGAAATGCTCAAAAAATACGATCGCGGAGCTTCGAAACACGTCTATGACATCGTGACAGGTGATGAATCGTGGATTTGCGCGTATGATTCCGAAAGTAAATCGCAGTCGACTATATGGGTGTTTCAAGATGAGCCAAATCCAACAAAAGTTGTTCGCGCACGAAGCACTTCCAAGCAAATGGTCGCCTGTTTTCTCGGTAAAACTGGACATGTCGCAACCGTCCTACTAGAACAACGCAGAACAGTCAATTCTGAGTGGTACACAACCATTTGTTTGCCAGTTGTCTTCCAAGAAATCAGGAAAACCAACCGCCGAAGACGGATCACTCTCACCACGACAATACGAGCTCTCACACATCGGCTCAAACAACTGCATTTTTGAGCACCCAAAACATCGATTTGATGAGTCATACGCCGTATAGTCCTGACTTGGCACCGAATGACTTCTTTTTATTCCCGTACGTAAAAAACAAACTGAGAGGTCAAAGTTTTTCGACACCTGAAGAAGAGATTGCTGCATTCAGAATGCATGTTTTGGAGATACCTCAATCAGAGTGGAAAAAGTGTTTCGACAATTGGTTCAAACGCATGTAAAAGTGTATAGATCTTCATGGGGAATATGTTAAAAAAAACAAAGTGATTTTCGATGATTAATATTTGTTCTTATTCTCTAATACCGAAATATAAAAGTTTAGCTAATTGAAGTTTTTCAGGACTCATCTGGTATTTCGCAATGATTCGTTCTGAAAGACTTCATTTTAGATACAACAACAACACTAGAAGTTAAAACAAATATATCAATATATACTAGGTATAGGTATATTCGTACATTACAGGAATAATATCTATCTAGAGCAATTTATTTTCAAATTTAAGTTTATTATGTTGGAAATCAATCCACTTTTGAAAAGCAATACTTTCATACTGCTCTGCCAGAGAATATTTCAAATGATTCCGTCTTAGATGTATACTTTTAGATATAGATAGGAAAGTTCGCAAAAGGTGCAATTGCAATTTTCCACTGATTTAATTTCAAAAGATGAATGGTGAATGGCGAAAAATGAAAAATATAAGTAAGAAAGAGTATCATCGTTTTTGCTTTCTTTCACAATGCAAAGTGAAGAAGTTAAATTCAATTACATTTATTAGGTTCAAATATCAAACTAAATATCAATTCTATCATGATTTACGATAGTATAAGTAATTAAGAATTGCGAATAGTAAACCTACAAGGAACGTTGAAAATGCTTTGAATTTGCTAAATTGTTAGGAGTGAAATTGCATGTTTTAAATCTCGGATGCCCGACCTTAAATTCTGTTCTAGCTACGGCCCTGAATTGAGGTATTATATCTCGAATTTCAACAGGCCCGGTATAATATCTACAAAGTATCGTTCCAGCTTTTGACCGATTTCCACTGTGTGTGCCTTGAAGAGTAAATTTTTTTCGCGTGAATGCCTAAACACACGTGTGTAAAACTGTGTTTGAAAAATGTCATAGACAAGGTAGTTTTTTTTATTTGTTTAAGGGTGCGTGTAAACAATGAATTTAAATTTAATTAAGCGCAAACATTACCTTTCTGTGGGGTTGTATAGGGTGAAATGAAATAGGATTTCGGTCTAATGATGGAAGCACCCCGTCATCCGCTCCAATGAACCATATAAAATAATATGTTGGAAATCTGTGACCTGAACACATATCGTTCATAGGGGAATAAGCATCAAGATGGGTTAATGAATTATAAAAATATTTTAAGTTTAATTTAAGTGGAATTAATTACTAAAAGTTGAAAATTTTTAAATAGAAAAAATAAATGCATTTTGGAGATTGTCGGTTTGTTTCAGGATCATATTTAAAACACAATATTTCAGCACCAGATATGATCGAATCATGAAAATCTCGATCGATTTCTTTTTCTAATGATTGAATTGAAGATTTGAAGATTTTTATGATTTTTCAAAAGATACTTCGTTGCAACGAAATCTTCAATTCAATCATGAGAAAAAGAAAAAAGAAGGAAATCCATAATTTAATTTATCACATAACGATGTAACCAGAATTAATGTAGAAAAGTAGAAAATTTTTGTTTGGTTTTTTTCCACAGTGTGACCTATATATTTAAAACTTATCTTCAATTCGTGTTCACATTTGTAAAATGTTTTCTGAATACTAATTATATACCACTGATGATGAGATCGTTAGGATCTTGAAACATGTATGGTAATGTTTATTGTGAAGTTTAATTATACGAGGATCATATTGTGGAGTAGACGTTTTTCATTTATACAAACAAATACTATTATTCATGTTTCCATATAACCATTTTATTTTTATTTTTGAAATTTCTATTGATTAATTTTAATGTATAAAATAACCTTAACTTAAAATATAATTTTGTAACATATTTTTTTGGGAAATTAGAATATGGATGTTCAAACGTTACATTTTGGTTTAAATTAATAAAATTATTAATAATATTTAACTTAATTAAACAATTTTCAAAATTATTTTGAAATATATTTTCTAATTTGGAAATGTATTGTTCAGCTCTAAAGAAAAAAAAAGTGTAATTGATTACGGGCAAATATAAATTTATTAATTTTAGATAGAGTAAAATAAAATTGTTCTAATTTATACAATAGGTCTACCTATTTTCAATTCCTTAAGTATAATTGAGAATATTATTATATTTTACCTGTTTATGGCCTTCAGAAAAACAACGCAAGCACACATGTTGGGAATTTCCCATTATATCTACAAAACATGCTAAAATCACCCCCAATAAATGGGCAATAAAACCTGAGACGAGAATTTACTACCTGTTAATATCTATAATAGTTAAAATATGTAATTCAAATTTAATAAACACTGTCAGAATTTAATAGAATTTTTGCACTCATCTAGTAAGATTTTTAAGCTCTCTTTTTAGGATGCTTAAGATGTATTGGACTTTTATGGGCAAATAGACTGAACCAAGTTATAAAAGATAAGGGCCACTGTGCTGCGAAATTAAGCGAAGTTATTCATGTTTTTTAAAAAAATTTTGTGTGATTTTTTTAGGCAATTAAGCTCAATCTTTTAAAGAGTTTGTTTAGAAATATTTGTCTCTCAAAATAACAATTGGTAATTTGATTTAATGTACCTATGTGATATTATTTGATTCTAATTTTATATGCATCTAATTCAAATACTACATAAATATCTTACCTTTCACTATCCATCGGGAAACTAAAGAATGATAAATTGCAGTTATAATATTTATTCCTGCAATTCTTCGCAGTACAAATCATTCCGCCTCTGCTTTTTTTGCATTTCAAAATAAACAATATCACTCTCAAAAGTTTATAAAACAAAAATACACAATATAACTATATAACACACAGAATACTACGGCATTGGAAAACAAATCACTTGAAATGGCAAAGCACAAATAAAATATCCCGACGACAATGAGTGTATAAGAAAACATGGCGATTTTGAGTGCGCAATAATATGCGCAATCTCTTCCCCCACCAGCAAGATCACATTCTCTGTTTATTTATTCTATGTCTTTGCTATCCTCTTTACACGAGCGATTTTTTATCTTAATTTTACATTAAGAACAAAACGTGTACATACCTTTCTTTTTTTTACAAAAATCTTCAGTTAATATTTTGTAAATTGTACAGTAAGCTCAATTTAATTCTTTTGTCAGCATTCCCACAGTAAAATTTGCATCAATAACAATTATTTCACGTACTTTTTCTACCAACTCCGTTCGATTTGATGCTTCTGGTGGTCCAGGTCTCCAATCACCATTTAAATTGGCACTGCCGGTTTGATATCGTGTAAACTTGAGTAAGACTCATACAATCATCACCATAAACTTTTTTTTAGCAATTCGTAAGTCTCAGCAAAACGAGGTTTAAATATTAAATTTTGTTCTTTGTTCCATTATGTTTCGTGTCGCTTTCTTTGCAAGGCTACACACTCACATATCACATCATAAGCTGTCTAACTGTTGTATAACTGTAGGTCCCCGTTATACAACACAATTTTTATTTAGGGATTTCTCAGGGCACAGTGAGGAGTCCTATGGTTTATCGTAGGTGACTTCTAACGACTTTTCCAATTAGCGAGGTTTCATTGCCCACTTCTGCTAGTTATCAAAATGAAATCTGCAATTTTTGACAGATGATAAATAAAAACTACGCTATTAATAAAAATATACGCTTGAACAACAAATCGAAATTATTAAAATCCACTACAAAAATTTCTTCCCATAGCGACGTAATGGTAAGACAGGTCGACCTCTCCTCTCCTTCCGATAGGTCCCAAAACTCTAGAATAGAAGTTTTAACTGTCGTGATTTATGACTTTTGAAACACATTGTATTAAAAACCCTGGTCGTTTTAATTCCTCAATAAATATATGAAGTTTATTTAGGAAAATTAACACTATTATATGTAGAGTTTTGGGTTACAACTCTCACGATCCCTTTCTGGTATATAGAGGAAACTATTTTGTTCCCCCAACAAGGCGTGTGTGTAAATTAGTAGATTTAAAGTGCACTTCAGGTTCTCTATAAGCAAAAGCACGTTTGTATACACAAGTTGCCACAAAAAGGGGCTTTTCACTCTAAATACAGTGTCAAGAAAATGAGGTCACATACAGGCAACTACGATCGTACAAGGTGCTCCATTTTGAGACTATTACTATTAGGATTTACGAATAGAGAACTTTTATTCCTACCAATTTCACTTACTTCAAGGTTTAGTAATAAAACAAAATGCAGACTTTTTTGCGGACATAGTATATACCAAATAAACAAGCAAACAACAGTGATAAAAAAGAAACTATTATACAACAACTCCCGTGAGTTCTTGCAAGCTATTCATTGTGTTATCTATTAGAAAGTTTTTCAATTTACGCGTGCCGGAATTCCTTGTATATTCTGGAAATATATTTTATTCTTGGGGCAGCAAGGCCAATGTATTTGTTCTAGTAAATAGTCATGATTACGGCCACTTGTTAGAGTCAGGTGTTTAAATGTATGACAAGACGAACTCGTATAAGTAAATAAAAGGAACCGTACGTATAGTTTATTATTTTCGAAAGCCTGTCGATAAGTGCCTATGCATAGGGTATTTAGGTCCGGTGTGATCTCTGCTGGTGACAGGAGGCTTTCTGCGAAGAAAACATCAGGATTGGTTCGACGAAAATGATGAAGATATACGAGGGTTGCCTTTTATATTTCGGGATTAGAGAACAAAAACAAATATTAATCATCGAAAATCACTTAAATAAAATAAAAAATAAATTAAAAAGAAGTCATTCGGTGCCAAGTCAGGACTATACGTCAGATAACTCATCAAATCGATGTTTTGGGTGCTCAAAAATGCATTTGTTTGAGCTGATGTGTGAGAGCTCGCATTGTCGTAGTGAAGAGTGATCCGTCTTCAGCCATTACGTGTGATATACCACCTCTATTTGACTTGAAACTGGCTTTAAATATAACAATAAAAAATAAAAAAAGTTGATGATGGTTTTTCAAAAACGAAACGTCGTAGTGAAACTTTGCAAACGCCATCATATTCTACTAAAAAAGTAACAATAGAAAGTGTTTTTAGTTTTTTTTATATCTGTAAAAATAATGTCAGAAAAAAATAAAAACTAAAATCGCAAAAAATCGTTTTTTCAAAAATTCTCGAAACCGGCCAAAGTTAGTTTAATTTTGAAAAGACCAGTTAGAAAGTGTTTAAGTTCTTGGACACTGTATCATAATATATTATGTAGGTAATTGTAATATTTATGTATTTTTTTGTAAATATAAATATCGGTTTAATGAAATCATCGAAATATTAATTAGGTTTTATTGAATAAATAATTGTTATTTGCATCAATTATTTTATTATAATATGATTTTTAAATAGAAAAGCATTATATGTTGTGAAAAATATTATTAAATTCATTTTTTGTGTTTGACATTTGTGCGACGGGATCTCAGCGCACTTTAGTCTAGTTACGCAATTATTGGATGAAAATTACCGTAACTGTTGGATTGGAGATCTACAGCCTGGCCCGATATGACTCTCGTGGATTATTTTCTCTGGGCAACTTAAATGGTTGGTATGCAGAAGTCCTATTGAAAGTGAACTTTGACTTAACAAAAATGCAGTTGCGTAAATTGTTTTGTCAAAGTGTCGCCACTGGATTTTATAAATTTAATCACGTTAGGATTCAATTAGCCCAATATCACTACAAATAACAGTGCCAGGTTACAATAAAATTGTTGTTATATATTTTACGGTAAATTTTTGAAAAGAAACGTTTATTTTGCATACAACTCAATATACCGGGTGTCCCACCGGAAAGGGTTTCAATCGGTTATGGAGAAACAACACTGGGGAAAAATCTGAAAATTTTGTCTAGTTCTTAGGTCGACAGGGCCAATTCGGCTAAAATGTTTTCAAGAATCTAGTATTTTTTTAGTTTTTTGCATCAAAAATAAGGGCAATGATGGCTTTAGAAAGTAAATTAATATGACACTTGTCAAAAATTGATTGATTGATTGTTCCACAGTGTAGTTTCTCCATAATCGATTGAAACCCTTCACAGTGGACCACACGGTATAACAGCTTTTTCAACAAATATAAGAGGTGTGCGATGATATTATTGTCTGCATATCACAACAAATTAAATTATTATTATTAATGCACATACTGCATCAATTCATTATAGATTAATTATAGGTATGTGTTACCCATCAGTGGTGTGATTTTTCTATAGTATTTATTACATACATTTATCCTAACTAAATTTGTTTATTTTAATCCTCGGGAGAGAATTAAAACAATTTTTCTCTACTCCTGTCCTGTCTATTATAACACTGAAATTGAATTTTACATAATAAATCACGTGTTACATAGGTAACACTTGAAGGATTTTTATTTTTTATTATTGAATTATATCAAACACAAATGTCAAATAAATTCAACAGTGCTAACAGTTTTAGCGAGAAATACATATCCAGACTCAACTTGTACTTAAACACATTCGTCGGTCTACAACGGTCTTTAAATCGTTTTGAAAATGGTATATTAGAATGGTATCGATCAGTTGAAATTGCCCAAAGCGGAAAATAGATTAAGACCGTAAATCACGGTATATACCTCTATATATCCGTTTTTAAAAGCTATCAAAAAATGTAACGTATTTTCCGATTACCAATCTCTTTTTGCAAATTAAATTCTTGTCAAGTGAAGGCTTCCTTTTTTTGTAATGCGTACCATTTATCGCACTTGGATCAGGTTTGTATTTTTGGACAACTTTTAAAAAATTTATTACTCGTTAATTTATTAATATTTTAGCTTCGTTTTTGTACAAGTTATAATGTAAGGATTATTCTTTTGATTCATTGCCAGCTTGCCGGTCTATACCATACAGGGTGTCAAAAATTAACTATCGTAACAGTTTATAACCGTAAAAATGGATGATATATGAAATTTGGTTATATTCATTTTCCTATAGTGTTGTTAGATCAAACTTAGCAAAATTGTGTATTAAAAATGTTACTCAAACGATTTCATGTCATTTTGCCATTGAAACCAATAACATAGTAATGACTGTTAAATATTGTTCGCTGCCGGGTAAGTACAATTCCCTTGATGTGACATAGTCCTTTTGCCACTAATCATAATAATAACAAGAATACAATAACAAACCCCCTGTTAATAACACCACACCCCTAAAGTGGTGTTGTACATAACTCTATGTGCTTAATTAAACACGACACTAATAATAATTAGGAAAATGGCTTTGAAATATAATTAAATTTAATTTGTTTTTATGATACAATAATAATTGTTTATTAATTCATATTATTGTTCAAAAATATTGAAGTTCTATTTTAATAAATAAATCTAGTGCTCTTTAATTAAATCAAAAGATTATATTTGAATGAATGAAATCGCCATGAGGCCACTGAAATCGCATAAAATTAAATATAGGGCGGCAACTAAATTCATAAGTGCCACCAAAAACCAAGAGCCCATTTTAGTATAATTTTGTATTTCGTGTACCTCAGTATTTACTTTTTGAAATAGCGGCACTTCCTGAAAAGAATGAGTTCAGTCTCAGTGGAAATGACCCTTGTATTTGTTAATTAAGCAGTGACAAAATACGTATTCAATTTATGTTTACAATAACTTTTATTTCATTTTACTCTTTCTCGCTATCACACATAGATAATGTGAACACATAAACAACCTGCTGCTATTAATTTGCTATGTATAAGACACTCGTAGATGTATATCTCTGACGGTCGCCGGAAAAGCCGAACAGAAAATGGCCAGTCTATAAACAATTTATCTAATCTGCCAAAGCCCGGTAAAGTCTTAATCCGATTGTCTAATATGTATACAGTCAGTGGTGAGCAAATTTTAACCTTACAAACTTTAACGGTCGATAGAACTCATCACAATAATAGTTTGCCTTATGAAGATAATCTTAAAAAGACATAGTTTCTTATAAAGGGTTTTTTTTTATATAATATCATTTCCCTTTTGGCCATTAATAATTATAAACTATATCACGTAACCCTAAAGAAAAAAGTCCAATGGTGTTAAATGACATGATCTTGTAATTGCAATCACCATTTCGAGAAATGACTCTGTCAGAAAAATTTTGTGCCTCATCGCTCATAATAATTTTCTTGTGAATTCTGGATCATTTTCTTGCATTTCCAACACCCAATTGGCAAAGACACGACGCTGTTGATGGTCGGCTGGCTTAAGTTCTTGTGTTAACTGAACATTGTAAGCCTTAAGACCCAAATCTTTATGCAAACTTCCGTATAATGTCGTTTGCGAACTGCCTAATTCCAGAGAACGACCATAGATAAATGTTTACATACTGTAATATTTTTTTTAACAACTCGTAGGTATTAGGTTTTTGTATACAAAATTATAACAGGGCACAGAGTATTTCTATTAAAGCGATGTGCTCATCTTATGCTCATTTGACCATAAAGCGAAAGGATAGTTCAGGAGGGAGAATATAACCTCACAAACAGTGATTGTCAAAGCACACTCTAGAATTTTGCGGTTGATTAGATGTCAAAGCAAATGAGACTACCCGTGTTGTGAACTAAATGTGCTTGGAGGCTAAAAAAAATCGACATATTATTATAGACTCTAGCACTCTATATGATGCGATTATTAATAATATATTAGATATGCATATTAGTCAAAGGGGTGAGTATTTTATCTGCTTAATGAGCGAATAAGGTGTAAGCTGCGTTTTCAGAGCTTTTGCCGCGTATATATGTTGTGTTGTAACTTTAATGTTGGAATTTATTTGGAGTATATCCTTTGATATGCGTAGTGTAAAATGTCTCGCCTGAATAAACCTTTTCGAGTTCACTGAGTTGCATTTCTTAAACTCTATACCTAACTCTCTGATAACGCGCATATGTTTAATTAAAAAACATCCTCATCAGTGAGTCGAATTACTTTTGACACTAATGGACCACAAATAATAAGGTTGTTTCAAATTCATACTTGTCTTTTTGAATGAGGTATAATAGAGTTCCATAAAAAGTTTCAGTCTTATATTTTACTACTACAAATAAATATTAAATACTTTTTGCGTTTTTAATAACTGCGTCTGCAAATCTTGCTGAACTCTTTAGAAATTAATTTTTTGAACGGGTGTATTTAAGGGCATTTCAATTTTTAGTCGATTGAACTGCGTTTTAAAATAAATGGATAACATCTTCAGTTTTTCCACGGTGAAGTTGGAAAAAAAGTCGCTTGCCATGGAAAACTGTAGTATAGCATCAGACACAGTAAATAAGACAACGAGGGGTTGAAAAGCCCCATAAAGCGATTCCAATAAATTTTCATCTCGTTTTTAAAACTGCCGTAAGACACGCGAATGCCTTACTTTTCGTTTTTGTTTTATTTATTTTATCCTCAAATTTGTTCCTTTTTGCTTTAGAGCGTTTTCCCGAGACCAAATAGGTTTACTATAGTAACACTATTAACTTGTCTTGTTTTATATTTTTGAAGTTTTGCATTAAAACTATTACGAAACTATTGCATGTCATTCAATAAGTCTCTTTCTCGTCAAAATAGGCCTCAGTTTCAGTGATTACTTCATCATTGTACATACATTTCTTTCGAGCAAGCATTCTCTTGAGATCTGAAAACAGGAAGGCATTTCGAGGCCGAATTCATTCAATTTTGCCATAGTTTGTAACTCTGTCTTGGTGAACCAACACTTTTTGAAGAATAAAACGTTGAAAATTGGTTTCAATTGAACTTTGAACTGAGCTTTGGATCTCCTAAAGTAAACTTATTTGGAAGAAATTGAATACTTCCAACTAACTGGTGGAAATATGTGCATAAAATAATACAAAAGTTTGCTTAACAAAGCCAGTATTTGATGACCTCCTTCTACCCTTAATGTAAAATTAAAGTTTGTGCCGGTTCTAATATACTCGTACTTTACTATGCATTTTGTTCTGTATCTAAATGTAAATCCTTGTCTTTCCCATAATACATAATAACAAGCGCACAGATTTCAATTTAAATCTATTCCATCCTTTTTGTCTAGTTTTGCAAATTCTCCATTGCTGCGACAACGGCTTTTCTTACAAATTTATAATACATATATCCCTATCTTTTGTTCAGTAGCATGTCATTTGTAAAGATGACAATTTATTTTGTAAATATTTGCAGAAAGCTGAAATGTATCATTTAGCATTTATTGCTTTGGGAATTACGAAAGAACAACTCTTAAATATTAGAATACGTTTAACCTGAATTAGAGATTGCTTACGAGGATGTCATGATAACTGATGAGCGTCCTATAACGTTTTTCTGAGTTCGTTATGTCAAATAATAACGAGCTTTAATTAAAACTAATTTATTTACACTTAAACAAACTAATAACATTAATGCACTAATATGATTTATTTGCACTATTTATTTCTACTATTTATTTCTAAATAAGCATTAATTTTGACATCAATTTAAGGCATTGTGGTTACTAAAGAAACCGAAAACAGACCAATTTTTCATGTCAGGTCCATTTGAATTCCATTCTTTTCTCCGATTTACTGGAGTTGTATTTTTTTGGGAACATCTTAAATGGGACACCCTGTATATCTGCTTAAATTCGAGAAGTTCCTTTCGTATACTTTTTATTGATATCATATTTCATGAGCTAAGGCTAACCGTTAGTTTATAAAAAAATATTGAATCAAAAAAAAAAAAAAGGGAAGAATTGCCAACAAAAGTTAAATTACAGCTTTGTCTTAGTAATTTACAAATAGATGCTCTTAAAAATGCAATGGTTTAAACTTCCATTTTTGGGCAATTTAATTGTTTATACAATAAAATATAAAGTCAAATTAAATACAAAATTACCTATTTTTTTGCGAGATTTTTTTGAACAAAATTCTGTTTTCTGACGAAGCAACTTTTCACAAGAACGGATCGGTAAACTGACACAATGTTCACTATTATTGAGATCAGAATCTTCATTTTATGTTGACAACAAATAATCAGTATAAATGGTCTGTAGACGTTTGGGCCGGGGTCATTGGAGATCTCAATAACAATTTATTTGATCTTTTGCAAAATATCCCTGCTGACATAATCCAAAACATGTGGTTCCACCTCATTTTGCAAGTTAGATATTGGTTAAACCAAAATTTTCCTGGAAGATGGTTAGGACGTATAGAGGAGCCACAAATTGGCCAGCCGAATCCTTCCATCTAAGGACTTTTTTCTATGGCTTCGGCTTTTGCTACCAAACCAAGAAAATTATTCAAAGAATAATAAACTAATAAACATGTCTTTATATTTTAAGGTTTTAAGTTTGTTTTATGCTCTTGGTTGTGATTTGTATTGACATTATGTTTTCTATTTTAAAAAACTAAATAAATGACTTTGATTCCAGGAAATCCATCCATTTGCCTCGTATTTTAATTTTACTTATAATTTGTGAGTGTAATAAATAACCTTAACAATTGCAACCCTATGAAAATTCATTCTGCTTACGCAGTCTTGTCAAGCTCAGCTGTTATTCATGCTCGTACTAATAATATCCCATTAGTTATCTATATTGTATCACATAGTAACCTAATAATGTGAGGCAGAGATGAAAAGATACAATCACGGATAACATCCTCAAGGACATCGTTGGCATACAATTGGATTTGGTTGATAGTTAACTGTATTCCTACATGTGGGACAACGCAATATCGAATTGACCGACACTTTCCTGTCATTATTTACAACATACCGTATGTGTACACTACAGAGTGGTCCAAAGGTAAAACAAAGTCAAAGTGCAGAGAAAGTTGTTCAAAAATTGATAGCCGAAACCGGAGGTAAGAAAATAGAGTCCTACATCTGCCACTTTTTTAAACTACAGGTAGGTAGGTTAAAAATTAGTGGGTCTACATCGGACCCTCCACTGTAATTGAAGACTGGAAATTTCCAAGGTGCTAAGTGCCAAAAATAAAATCTTGAGATATTTAAGAAACATTTTTTAAATACTTTTAAAAATAGTTGTAGCAAAACAATTTTTTTTTAGAAATATTTCTCATAAAACTTAATTCCGTTTGCTTTGGAAATTCCTATAGCAACTAGCTTTTAACAACCAACTAGGTGGAACTGTGTCAAGAAATAAAATTACCTTCCTATCGTCTCTATATATTTCACTTTTCTTCTCGGAACTTCCGTTATTTCTTATATTCTTTTTATTTACACAGCAGAAAATAATTTTATATTTCATGTCTCTAGTGGCAAAATTACACTTAGATAAGCCACAAATAATAATAAAGAAGAAACATTGGGAAGAGCGAAACATTTCAGCGATTTTCACTCACTTGTCATCAACGCATAAAATTGGATTGAAAATTTAATTGAGAAATTTAAACTCTAAATGCTTTATTGCCAATGATGATGATGATTAATTTAATAGAAACCGAAACGTTGGCAATATAGTTATTTGTATATCTAGGCCGCCAAACAATTTTTTAGCGTACCGAAATAAAAATTAGCGCCGAGACCGCTTGCGGTCGAGGCAGGAGAATTTTGAGGGTTTATTTAAGCAGTTCAATGTGAAGAACCGCTCATACAGAGCTGAATTATTGGGCATTGGTGGTGTGATCATGTCTCTTCTATAGAGCATCATTCTCATCAAAAAGCTCAGAAGAATTCGCTGCCCAAATATAAGTTTAATATTTAATACGTCAATACAAGAACTAGGCTGCACAGAGCATCATTCTCATCAAAAAGCTCAGAAGATTTGCTGCATAAATTTAAGCTTAATATTTAATACGCTTTCTATCCGAGCCCACAAAACAAGAAGTAGGTTGTCACAGAGCATCATTCTCATCAAAAAGCTCAGAACATTTCGCTGCCCAAATAAAAGCTTTGCCTTTTTAATGCATGCACTTCCAGGGTTTTGAAGTATTAAATCGCTATCAATAAGAATTTGTCAGTAAAAATATGGAGCTCATTTCGAGAACCCAGCAACCTCCACTGATATTTTTGAGGATTAATCTCAAGACAACGATGTTTAGATGCTTCAGCTAGTTTTTGAAGGTCTGCGTTTATGATGTCTTTACCTTTATTTACATGATTAGGCTCGAATTAGAAGTATTCCCCCAGGACTCTGAAGCATATTCAAAGCAATCCCAAATCCAAACTACTTTATAACGGCCAGAAGCAGATCATGGTTACAATCAAAGAGCTTGAAGTATGCTTAGTAATTATTGTTTATGTCTGATACTGATCTTTTATCGGTATCTTGCATTCCTCTAGAACTGGAAAGTTGGATAACTACATTGAACCCATTGTAATCAACATAGTAAATTCAGATCCTGGTATCTTCAGATTTCTAATAAGACTTCAACTATACAGGGTGTCCAGATAATGAACTGACAAACGAAGACAGCAGATTCTCGCGATAATTTTACCATCTATATCAACTTATTCAAAAATCTATTTAAAGATTATGTATTATTGATATGTATTTCGTTATTTTACACAATGTTTATTAACTTTTTCACTATTTTCACCAAATAGAAAATTTGCAAACACTCTGTACCGTGTAACTAAATAGAGAGCTGGGTTGTTTGTTGGGGTGAAAATGGAAAAAGGGACGAAACGTGGGCGTCGGCGCCTTCAAGAGTGGGGTTACCATTAGAATGGGTTGAATGTTGGTTTTTGGGTATGTGGTGGGGGAGGGGGATCGTGGTAAAACTATGAGAGCGACGTCGAGCGTCCGTTCTCGATCAGTCTTCGGATGGGCATCGCGACGCCAACAAGTGTACAACTAGTAATTCAAATTGCGCTCGAAATAAAATCAGTTTCATGCGTGTGTTATTTTAAATGATGTTTATTCGAATTATATTAACGCGCCTGATGTGTTGCGAATTGAATATAATTCATAAATAAATAATTACATAAATAGTTGTGCTAGGCGTTTGATAAAACAAAGAACTGACAGTTCCACAAACTTTGTTTTGTTTTGTTTGGTGTAGAGTTTGCGTACTTTTTTCGTAAGTTTTAAAAACAATGATCAATCTAATTTTTTTCTAGTTTCATTTCTTTATTGTATTTTTGTATAACGTTGATAAATATTTCCTCGAATTGAAGTTTTTTTAACCGCAAGTAATTACCATTAGGTTTTGCATGTGGGAGTTTAACCGTGCGTGTGTTATCTACATTAAAATATACCCCTTACGACTTTCCAGGAAATTATAATAATGACTATGCTCTTTTAAGTAAAACTTGCTCAATTTTCTATAGTGTCAAATAGTATAAAAATAAATCTTACTTCAAGAAATAAAAATAAAGACAAACAACGGTAAACGGCGTCGAACTTGAAGGTAGTACTCCTTGTTGATTGACATTGTGACAAGAACCAATTATTATTTATCCCATGTACTGGGTGGGACAAAATGAACACTATTAAATGGGAACACGCCTTAATTTAAGAGATATAAAAAAGCGCCCCTCCGAAACACCCTATATATTATCTCCAAATTTAAAAGAGCATTAAATTTCCTTACTAAAAATATAATATTTGGTATACTTTTACTTTTACATTTTTGGATATATTTGGCTTTTAAATTACGATTAAGTGAGGATAAATCAGGTGGCCATGTAAAAGACTTCTGTCTGTCATGTACATCTCATAGGTTTCAAGCAACAAATTATATTAAGAAAAATAAGCAAAACCAACTTCAAATAGACATTAAAAGACAATACAAAAACCACTATCAACTAACAAAAACTTCTTAACGCATTAATAAATTAAATTCAACAAACAAAAAAAAAATTATCTATGGACATCAACGAAACAACTTTGCATGGAACGAATTGATATGACAACATCGTCAGCAACGCCTTTACAATCATTTTTGTCAAAATAATTACAAAAAATAGACCTGACGAAGTCCAAACTTTAATGAATGAAACGTAGGTTTAGAGGAACATTTTTCAGTGTTTCTATATGATGCAGTAAACATCTGGAAGTAGTAAATAATAATGGAAATGCGTTCTATTGTTGGAGTTCGATTGTATATTTTTGATTATTTTATTCCTATCATTTTCAAACAACCGTATTTGAAAATTTAGCTTGTATATTTTCAAGTGTACTGAAAATTTCATGCATGTGTTAAATATATCATCATAATAATGTTTTTAACAAGTGGTATGTTTTGTTTAAACCAATCAAATTGAAATTACGTGATAATTTTATGTAACTTAAAATTTATGTATTTTTTATGATTTTTTTTTTTGAAAAGCAAGACACTGAATACGGGTTAGTAATGAACTTTTAAAAATTAGACAGATGGTTGTGTTTCATTTTTAGCTTTTAATGTTTGCACACAACAACAAAATATATAAACAATATCTATAACAAATTAATTTTTGTTGATAATTTTTTACTAAATATGGTAAATAAACAAATTACTTAATTTTAAGTTATGTGTCAAATTTCATCCAATCACCTCTGGATTACAGCGATAATACCCTACATGTGGTGTTTCCAATTTGGTGTTTTTTTTTTATTAAAAATTAATTAAACGTCAAACTGACAATTGGTTTAAAAATGTTACGAAGATTTGGTATTGCATCTAACGATGCAATTAATGATATTATATCTAATAATATACCAAAAAATACAATCAAATCAAAAAAATATGTATGGAAAATATTTCTCGAGTTTTGTGCAACCAGAGAATACGAACTGAATGCTGAAACTGTTGAAGTTTACACTGTATATATTCAAGTATTGTTATTTGTCATATATATTGTTGTTAAAAATATTGTCAGAATAGATTTATTGAGTTTTGTCACAAGAAGTTTATATTTCTTTTTATTCAAATATCATTTCAGATTATTTAAGTACTAGGGTGGTTTATCGAACTTTAACATGGTAGCAGAGCGTGGTTCCCAGAAGACTTAAATTTTGTTGGAGAAGATAGATATTTGTGAGAAAAGAAAAATTGTGACAAGTAGTGACAGTAAGACATATCTAAATTCTAAAAAACTTAAAAGTTACTTAAAAATAATAATAATTAGAAGAAGATATGGATGCAAGTAAAATTCAAATCGGTTTGCTTGAAGGAAAACAAAATTGGAGTACATGGAAGTTTAAGTTAAATATTTTGTTACGGAGTGTTCCAGGTGCAAATGATATTTTGGAAGGTAAATTGCAAAAACCTTTACCTTTACCTGCAGAAGGAGTAACAAATGAACAACAAACCAAGTATGACAGAGATTTCGCTACCTTTAATCAAGCTGATAGTAATGCTTTGCTTTTGCTTACTCTCAATATGACACAAGATACTTTACAAAAAGTTATGAGATTTAATACAGCTAGAGATATGTGGTTAGAACTTCATAGATTGTATGACGGTGCTGTTGAGGAAAAATCGTATGATTTGTGCACGAAGTTTTTCAATTATAAGAAAGACGCTAACGATGATATTTCGACGCATGTTTCTAAACTCAAAAATTTGTGGAGTGATTTACAATATGAATTATCAAAAGAAAAGTCCACAAATGGAAGTACCTGTAACTGTGGTTTACCAGATTTATTGTTACTTTGCAAAATTTTGTCAACTTTACCACATGATTATTTTTCATTTAAGTCAAGTTGGTCCCTGATGGTAAAATCAGAAAGATCAGTTGAAAATTTAACAAATCAACTTTGCTCTTTTGAGAAAGCATTGTTAAGTAAAAATGAAGAAAGTAATCAAGAAGAAGTTCTTTTGGTAAAAGGTACGAAGAAGAAGAATTTTTCAAAGAATTCAAAATTGAAGAATGAAATAAGTTGCAAGTATTGTAACAAGGCTGGTCATATGGTAAAACAGTGTTTTAAATGGAAGGCTGATGGAAGACCTCCTAAGGTAGATAACGTAGAAAAAGGTAATTTTGCACAGACTACAGCATCACTAATGGCTTTGACAAAAACAGTCTTAACAGTTAATATTGTATCCAATCATTCGAACAGATCAACTGCAGTTAGCCATTTGGCAAATAAAGGAATTCCTGAACATCAATTAATAAAAATAACAGGACATAGCAGCTCTAATTCAATTAAACCGTACTTGAATATTAACCAAGAACGCCATGGTGAAATAATCAACACCATGCGAGGCATTTCTTCAACAGTGGAAATTAACAATCCGTCAACTTCAGCAAACTCTTCTTCCAATTTAACATTTACCAATTGTACTTTTCACAACTGTAGTTTTAAATAAAAATGAATAATATTTGTTTGATTAAAACTAATACATTTTGTAATGAAAATTATTAAACGTCAGATTGACAATCAAATTTTTGATATCTACAAAGTAAAAAATTATCTTATCGAATACTCCTCGGGCCTTGATAAATACTCAAAATTTTGTCATAGAGAATCCTTCAAGCGAGTTGCTTAAGGATTATAGCCCCCGGCCTACGGTCTTGGGCTATTATCAAGCAACACGCTTTCGGCATTCTCTATGACAAAATTATCTCGGTATTATCAAGACCCTAGGGGTATTACTACTGAGTATATTCCAGCGTTTTAACTGTTTTCAAATGGTTCACAATTAGGATGGATGTTCTATAAAAAGTTCTTGAAATACTAAAAATAATCATTTTACTTACTTCTTATTCTCGACGCACGTTTCGCTAACAATGTTACCATCCTCTGGAGAGAATTAAAACTAGTTTTAATTACACGCGCGTCGAGAATAAAAAAAAGTGTTTTGGTGAAGTGGTAGAACCTGGTTATTTAGTTTAGTGTTTTACGCCAAAGGTTCTACTCATCGATTATGTGATTGACTTGGTATTCAATGCGAAGCAAGAAACGTTTTTAATGCTTTTCAACCCTATAGACTATACTCTAACCGATAATATTTGTGTTCTGCACTACATTAGATAGGGCTAATGCATTCACCTTTGTGATATGGTGATTCAGTTGATTTAATAATACGTAGGTATATGAGGAACTCTACCTCTCTACCATATTCATATATTTACCCTCCATAGCTATCCAATATAATATTTATATATACAGTGTGACCCACGATCGACGCACGGAGTTCCATTTAAAATCAGAAACTTGGTATTATCGCAAGGTACTTGTTAAACTGTTAATTTTATCCAGCCACTGATAGGCATTTATCTTTCTCGATTTTCAATAGTTTATCGCTAATTTTAAAAGTTGTAGTTTTGTTCCTTTATCTCAGGACAATATCGGAATTAAATTAATTTTGACATACTCCGTCCAGAGCACTGCGAATATGTGAATCAGAACCTGCCGTTTTTCTTTTTTTTTTTTAATCAAACCCCGTGATACACTTATTTATTATATTTATTCTATTTACTGTGTTTATTATATTTATTGTGTTTATTATATTTATTATTGTTTATTGTATTTATTTTGTTTGCTGCATTTATTATATCTGAGCTGGTAGTAGGTGTTATAAGAATGCTAATGAAGTAAGAGATTTTGATAGTGTTGTATGTGTGTAATTTTGGTATTTATTGGGTTAGCTGAACAGACAATTATGGCCATTGGTCATGATTGAACTGAAACTCGCCCAATATTAAAAAATAAAGGCCTTTATTATTATTATTATTATACGAGCGCTATTTGTGTTGTTTACAATAACTTAAAAGATTCATCTCGGTCCAAAAATGGAATTAAATCGTGAACATTTTCGTGCGATTATTTTTTACAACTTTCGACGTGGATTAATTCAGCAACTGTGCATGGATGAACTTAATTCAATTTTTGGGGATGAAGCTCCATCAAGTGTTTATCGATGGTATGGTGAATTCAATCGTGGTCGTAGTTCACTCCAAGACGAATTTCGTGAAGGTCGTCCAAAATTAGTTGTTGTTCCGAAAACCATTGATACTGTGCGAGAACTGATATTTCAAGATCGGCATGTGACCTATCAAGAGATTGAGACAACCTTAGGGACTAGTGGGACCAGCATATATTCAATATTGCATAAACATTTGACTGTCAAAAAAATTTGTTCGCGTTGGATCCCACACAATTTGTCAATCGCTCAAAAAAAGGCTTGTGTCGATTGGCCGAAAGAAATGCTCAAAAATACGATCGCGGTGCTTCGAATATTCAATATTGCCGCATCTTTTTAAAACACTAGCACAGTTTCATATTGATTTATTTATGTTTTTTATTTTGAAATAAAAATCAGTGGGGGTGTTCATTTTGGACACTATGTATACATTACATTCTCTGGGTGTACCTACTTACTCCATAAATATAGATAGTTCGCTTTGAATATTTTGTAGGTACATCATAATAGGGTTACAAAACTGGATTTTAGAGCCTCTAGCAATTTAGAGTTTATAGAATAGAAGCGCAATCAAATACCAATAGCGGTAATTCAATTATTGTTACAGAACATTTATAAATTCCCATGATAAAAGAGGAAAAATCAAAAATATGGAAATTATGTGTTGGTTTTTGTTTGTGATTTGTGAAAGAAAATCAAGTGCCTATTTCAATTAGAAATATTGTTAAGGCAGGGCAGGATTACAAAAATGTACCCTACACATTTTTAGTAATATGGTAATCAAAGAAAATATCGTGTTGCGATTCACAATCGCCTCTATACAATGCAAAAAAAATGCACAACCATCTGCCAATGGAAATCAAATTGCTATCATCCCTTCCTCGATTCCGTAAAGCTCTAAAGACGTATTTGTTAGAAAAAGCTTTTTATACAGTAGGTGACTTTTTTAATGTGCATTAATTTTTGAACGATTCACACACTGGATAGTAGTTAGTAGTTTGTATTGTCTGTTTTGTATATATATTGAACTGTAGAATATTTACTTAATTAATTTACTTTAAGTATCTTAATTGATTTATTTATTTGACGATGTACCTGTATGTATTAATTATTATTTTTATGTTTTATATGTCTACAAATTATTTTTAATTTTTTGACAAATATACTATTTTATTTTATTCTAGTTGAGTGTGTTAAAAAGGATGCAATTTTCCAATGTCATCGCTGTGCTCAGTTGATGTGTTAATTTAAATTTTGTAAGCATGGAGACACAGATCTTTAGTGAGTACACGCTGTAAACAGCTTCTTGCAATATTTGTCCACGAAAACAAATATAACTACAGTGACTTTTATTATTATTATATTATTATTTATTATAAATACTATATTATATTATATCAATAATTGGGCTTGAGTTTTCTCAACAATGCATTTAGTTTTCTATAGGAAAAATAAATACTTCAATATCAAAATAAAATGTCCTAATAACAGTATAGGTATATATTTTCTGAAAAATAAATAAGAGAGATCGTGAAAGAAAATAGTTTTTCACTGTTATGCGGAAAGTGAATAACAATCTTCGAAAAAAAAAACGAAAGAAAAAAATATTTATAAATGTATTTCATTTACTATGTTGGCCAAATGCCATTCCAACTGTAATAATTAGTTGATTTTATTTGCTTGGTGTTTGTGTTTCCAACTTTTTCCGTCTATTTTTATAATAGGTGGTATTGCTAAATAGTACAAATAAACATCAGCCTGTTTTATCATCATGTAAACCTTGCTAGTCTCCTGGTTATAACATCCCACAAGGGTAAGAGCTTAGGAATTTGATGAAATTTTCCTGAATGCCTGAATAACCTTTGGCATATTATAGATTAAAATTAGAAAACACGTTTTATTAGTTGGTGTTAACTCGCGAATTTTAATTATTATTAGATATATATTTGGATTCTGGGCAAGATCGCAGCCAGATAATTGTCAAAAATCAAATTTGACAAACGGAAATCGCCTCATTTTATAATTGTATCTGGTTTGTGTAAGATTATTTATCCTGAAAGATTTTTGTTTTAAAAATATTGCTAATTTAGGTTCAGTTTAGGTCGTTGAAAATCAAACAATTGCCCAGTGTGCTAGACTACGCTTCAGAATTTGAAAATTATTATCTGTCAAGACAGTTGATTAATTTATAAGTTTGACATTAATTTCAACGAAATAAAATTTCAATAAGTTAATTTTTCTACGACTGTCTTTAAATGCCTTTATTATATGTTCAAGCATGATTTGAAAATGTAGTACATTGTAATGCTGTTTATCATTTACCCGTGCGTAACAATATTTCTCACTTGTTGCCTAGCAACATTTCCTGGTAATGACAAAAGTAACGACGGGCATGAAAAATCACCATAGCAACGCCGAAAATACAAACACCAAATTGACAGTTTTGGTATTTATAATTAATAATAATTATAATTAAGTATTTCGCTAATTTCAAAACACATAAACAGTGATAGTGAATATAGATTAACACCACCTAGTCAATTTAATACTTCTAATTCATCGTATTTAGGCTTATACGCTACCAAGGGTAAGTTTCGAAAAACAAATATGTTCCTAAAAATTATGTTAAATTTATTCAAAAGCATTAAAAACAGTCGTAGAAAAAGTATAGTGTGAAACTCACATGAAATGACCATTTCCTACTCGTATGATCATACTCGTAGGAAATATATGTCATTTTATGTTCGTTGCACAATATACTATTGTAATCAAGTGTCGATACGGCATACCAATTAATTTCAAAGACAACATTTATTGAAATTATTTCAATATTCACATTGAAGTCAATGTTTTTACAGAATAAGGCTTATTGTTTAAGCTCGTAAGGTTAGTTTTCTCTAAACGTCTAAAGTACCATCACCCGTGAAGAACCCTGTATTTCATGTCAAAGAAAATCGCTTTAACTTAGAATTGTCGCGCATTTAGATAAATTGTATAAAATATCCAATAATTAAATCGACAAAAATCAAATTGCAATTCAAGATCGGTCAGATAAGTTCAATGTCGCACATGTCGTTAATTTTATTTATTTTTTCCGTTTTGCAATACTTTTATGATTTGTAATTATTAAGAACCTATAATAATGTTGGATTTTAAACGTTTCTCCTTAAATGGATGTGGAAATATTTATTTATCTGTTTTATTTTATGCAACTGCAAGTACTTTATTCAAATTAATGTCAACCAAATGCTTTGTGGAGAATAATGTCAAACACAAAAATTAATTTATGTTATGAACTCTGCTGGGGAAGTAGAATTAAATATAATTACGAGGAAAAAACTGAAAAAACAAACTGGTAGAGTCAATTTTACAAATGGGACTGAATTACCTATACATCCAAAAAGTATTTCTTATCAATTTCAATGTCTCATCGTATGAAGGGTAATAATATGCAGTCATAGACGGAGGCTATGCATTATTATATTGCAGAAGACTATTATCACGTCACGCAAGGTCACTTGTTATCACATCGCCAAAATATCAAATGCTTCCTTAGAAACAGACCATATTTTTCAACATACCAAGAATATTTGCGTCTTTTTCAAACACCCCGTATATTTATACCTATGTCTGCTCTTTTTGATATCTATATAATAAATACTGGGTCGCCCTGTATAAATACTCCATTATGTTTGACTTCGCTTGATTGAAGTTTGAACTTAATATACTTTTTATATGCTGTCGAAGAGTATTCGCATGATGCGTTGAGGCAGGTAATCTACTATAATATTATACAACTGCTTGCTTGTGGAGAATTTGCCAAATATGTACGGAACTTGGTGCAAAATTTATTTGAAAATTCCACTAGTTCAGTAAATCAATGCAGTATGCAAATCTGTGGCATCTAATCAGACATGTATCTGCGATTTACACGTACATAATTTATAAGTCAATAATTTATTACACATATTATACAGTGTGTGAGTATGTGCATGCCAACATATTGATGAATATGAATCAGGGATCATGTTAGGGGGAACATATGTTTGTAAATCCCAGCAAACCATCGTAAATGTAGCTTTCACTGGAAAAACGAAGTTTAACCACTTAATTCTACAACAAACTGTGTTTGTCGACCAAAACATCTGGTTGTATATTGATATTGTGGATGTCTGTGCAAAATCTAACCCTATTGTATGCTTTGGTGGTGGTTTTGAGTAAGATTGTTACATAGTAATGACAGTAAAGGTGTACTTCTCTCCGGGCGACTGTTGCGACGATCGCTATTCGAAGAATTACATTTGATATCAAACTTGATTAAATTTAACACGTAATTAAATTGATGTGGATTAAATCTAAAAAATTTGCGAAATTATTTTGTGAAAAAACCCTCCTCCCGCCTTGTGATGTACATCGGATGGACTCCATTTCGTTGTGCGATAGACATTTGAGGTATGTCATCATCTTCTGCCTCTTCGTACAGTATATAGGCCACAAGTAATTTGCGCGTTAAACTCATCCCAAAAATTAGTGAAAACTACGACACAGCCAGCACAGAACGAACGAACAACAGAAGTAAACACGCGGGAAATTCAATCGTCGCTAACGCTAAGAGGAAAACATACCCATAGCGATGATCGCTGAGCGATAGTCGCCGAGCCAAGTTTTCAATCCAAATTTGCTATTTTCTCGACTTGAATGTTGTAGAAACAACAAGAATCCTCAAGCTTCAGTGAGCAATATTGTCATGATATTATTTTGCCTACAGCATCTTCTTATATTGTTCTTATATATTCATATATACAAACCCAGATAAAACAAAATATATTTATACCTCACATATTTTTATTATAGCTACATCCTACGCATATTAGTTTTTCTATATTTCCCCAAATTTTATCTGAAAACAAAAATACAAACCCAGTTTTTTGTGGGAAACTAGACCGTTTCCTTTAGTTTTTTTTGTAATAAAACAATAAATAAAATATAATACGCAAAAAAGGGTATCCTTTGGAATATTTCACCAATAAATTTAACAGATTACTGATGAAAAATGGGAAGAAGAAATCGAGAAAATGGGAAATGTAATGGTTCAGTAAGCGGTTCGACACTTAGAACTGAGGATTATTAGAAGGAATCAATAAATACGTTTTATTTGAAATCTAAATAGCGGGATAAAGAGAAAGACAAACGATGTTAAAATGGGTTTTCGCTTGTTTGTTTTGAATTTTAAAAGAATGTACAAAATTTTTATTGTCGATATAAGAAGCGAGCTGTATTGAACCGAATGTAGCTTAATTATTATTTGGTAATTTGGGTAGTATGGTTGTAATAATTAAAACACTGTTTAACGGTATGTACAAAACTGATTATTTATTAATATGGAAAAGAGTGTATTTGAGGGTTAGGTTGTTAAATCTGGAGAGAGAGTTTTGGCACGAGAAATATGTTGACGGTTTTGATGTTGAAGACTGACTGGACTAAAATTATAAAATTATAGAAAAAACATTTCTCTTGAGAAATTACGACATCTGGTCGGTACGTAGCTTTAACAATGAACACTGCTTTTTCTAGGTACGGACTAGGCATTTCTTTTGTTCCCAAAAATGAAAAACATTAAAAAGAAAGTAGAAATATTCGTGCCAGATGTTTCGACATTTGGTGAAATTTAGAAAATATTATTTACAACTACTATACTAAATTTTTACACAGAAATAACTAAATTTAAAAATACATATATACAGTGTGGCACAATAAAAAGGTTGCCACAGTATCTACAGAATAAAATACAATATATACAGTGTGGCGCAAGAATAATGGTCGCCACAATTATGTTATTTTACATCAAAAATACTTTAAAATACGAAGCATCTTGGGGACCTTTTGGAGAAGAGGCCCCAGCGGCACACCGAACATGTCGGTGACACGCAGAATGCATAAATATTACATTATTGCACATAGGGCTACTTGTATAGGAAACTGATACAACATGACTGATTCTGATGGTAGGTTAGACGTTTTTTGGCAAACAGAACATGATGTTTTCTAGTTTCTTTAACCAAAACATTAAAATTTACTTATTAAAGTGAAATTTAAAAATCTCACACATGTCACACCCTCCACAATTTTTACCCACACCACGTAGCATATAAACTAGTCTTTATTTGCTGTTTCAACAAACTCTATTCGGCAAGCGTATAATGCAGGAACAGACAAGCGCATCTGCTAAAAAGAAATGGAAATTGCAGTGAAATAAAAAAAATCATACCTGCTATACAACTCCCTTAAGGCTATCCTATACCCCTCACTACTTTACGTAACTAAAACCTCCCGTAACTCCGAGGAGTACAATAAAGAAGTTGCTTACCCTCCTATATATATATATATATATATATATATATATATATATATATGCTGTATATAATACAGATAGATTTTGGAGTAATTTGATATACAGATGGGATCATCTCCCTGGCAAATTATGATTTAAGTTTAATTGGGTTGAGGATAGATTTATAAAGCTGTTATAATCTTAAACTAATATCAGTTAAATTGAAGAAGAATTAGTTCACTAAGATAACTTTAAGAATGTCTTAGGAAAATAATCATCTGTTCGTAAAAGTGATTAATTGTTATTTACGTAATGAGTGATGACATTATTAACGCACGCGTGTTACATAAGTGCGTTGAGAAGTTCCGTTTTCCTCTGATTATTTTTATGTTGGTTCGAAGTTCCAGTCCATGGCTCCGGGATTACACATGAGAGTAGCCAAACTCTCCGTTGCGGTCACCACCGTACTGACGTTGCTCTTATTATTGCCCCCTAAGCTACTTATTGCTTCTACACGGAAAAAAATATTCACTCAAAGTAACTCGACTAATGAAGATGTAGTAACGCAAACTTACTGCATACTTCGCCAGCGTGTTGTACTTTCAAAAATAGAACAATACGAGGGCTGCCTTTTATATTTCGGGATTATAGAACAAAAACAAATATTAATAATCGAAAATCACTTTATTGTTTTTCAAAATATTTCCCATGAACCAATTGTCGAAGCAACCGCTTCTTCAGGTGTCGAAAAACGTTGGCCTCTCAGTTTGTTTTTTACGTACGGGAATAAAAAGAAGTCATTCGGTGCCAAGTCAGCACTATACGGCGGATGACTCATCAAATCGATGTTTTGGGTGCTCAAAAATGCAGTTGTTTGAGCCGATGTGTGAGAGCTCGCATTGTCGGTGTCGGTGAAGAGTGATCCATCTTCGGCGGTTGGTTTTCCTGATTTCTTGGAAGACAACTGGCAAACACATGGTTGTGTACCACTCAGAATTGACTGTTCTGCGTTGTTCAAGTAATACGGTTGCGACATGTCCAGTTTTTCCGAAAAAACAGGCGACCATTTGCTTGGAAGTGCTTCGTGCGCGAACAATTTTTGTTGGATTTGGCTCATCTTGAAACACCCATACAGTCGACTGCTGTTTACTTTCGATGTCATAGACGTGTTTCGAAGCACCGCGATCGTATTTTATGAGCATTTCTTTCGACCAATCGACACGAGCCTTTTTTGAGTGATTGACAAATTGTGTGGGATCCAACGCGAACAAATTTTTTTGACAGTCAAATGTTTATGCAATATTGAATGTATGCTGGTGCCACTAATGCCTAAGGTTGTCTCAATCTCTTGATAGGTCACATGACGATCTTGCAATATCAGTTCGCGCACAGCATCAATGGTTTTCGGAACAACAACTGATTTTCGACGACCTTCACGCAATTCGTCTTGGAGTGAACTACGACCACGATTGAAAGGCAACCCTCGTAAGTGTATTACAACAAGGGTCGAAATATGCTTCCGACCATGAAAGGCAAATTATTTTATGTATAAGAATTCACCTCTGTGTGTCGGTAGCTCAATTAATAGAGCACTGGCCCGAAAACTGCCACAGACTTCAACCTGAAGCGAATGTTTGTTCTATTTTACAAAGATTCGTATTCTTCATTGTTGCTTTGTGTAAAGCTCGCAACTCAAGCATATGACGTTATTATTTCGAACGTACGGTAGCACAATAATTTACATACTGCCCTTTTTTGTTTTTGTGCAAGCGAGAAGCTAATGCTAATTTTGTAGTGTTTTCACAAATACAAGGAAAGCTCTGTGCCGTTCTTATATTTGCATAAATCCGAACGCTATGCACATGGAAAGGTGTAAGTTTTTCGTTTTATTTTTAAATAGCTGGAACAAAAGTTAATGTACAAAATTGGAGTAATAAAAAAGTTCTTGACCTGATATGATTTTTCAGTTGACAGAGATGGAAATTACTTTAGTACGAGGCCTTTTATATTTGGGGAGTCGGCAACCCTGGTGTTGCAATCTGGCAACTGACAGCTCTATCGTTGGACATTTTTGTGCTCTAAACGTATACATATAAATTTTGATAACATAGACAGATTGAGGCTTCGAATGCGAATCAAAACTAAGTAGATGAATTGCAAATTAAAAATGTTGCCCGACATGACAGCCTTTTTATCTTTTGAGATGATATTGAAAAAATTGCTTTGCTGAAGTGAGAATTGTGAACACTTTTTTGATAGCTTGCTTACATCGGCTAACCCGTCTAGGTAGTTTTTCTTAAAAAAAAAACGCTAACGTTAATATTTGGCATTTTTATTGGGCATACATAGATTTATTTGTCTTGTCCTCCGTCAATCCGCCTTCGTCCGGCAGGATTTCTCTACGCAGAATAGCGCTGTGATAAAGATGTTGCTGACATCCAAATATCCTGATTTGTTATTTTGGTAATATTTCTGCGGTTAATTTTTTGTATTGTTATAATATTTAGTGAAGAAAGAGCATTGTACTATTCCATCACCTGCAACTGTTTATTTTAACACTCTTCCTATAATAGTTAATGTGTTATTACTTATATTTCAATCATTATATCATATGACACAAAATTCCTAAACAGTGAGGGCACTGCATTTTCTTTAGTTCTAAACATATCAACGACTGAAATTTTAAAAAATGCTGAATGTACAAGTTTCAATTTGGATGCCAAAAGTAGAGTCATCAGTTAGTTAGATGATTACATTCTTAGAGAATAGTCGAATATAGAAAAGAGCTGTTGTACTGAACGGATTAAATTCAATTATTTGCATTATTATTGGGTTTTATTTGAATTTACTGTTGTTATCCTTACAGTATCTAAAAAGTTTATAATCTTCAATCAAAACGGAGATGGATTGGCGCCATGGGAGCGGCAATTCTCTAGTGGCAATTGCCTCCCTTGGCTGGTTGTGGCTACAAGACGAAAGTTAGTGTAATATAGTTTTGTAAAGTTTCAGTGATTCCACATAAACTAAGACCAGAAGACTTTACGCTTCATTTGAAAATCACCTTGTTACTTACACGTGTTGCAGATGGAATTTATTTTATTATTGTGTGCATTTATTGTTCATTAATTTTATATTAAAATAGCATAAATTATACAGCAAATTATTCTCCTGCACATAGATATTTGTTGTCGGTACCTAATCATAGAATAACACACAACAAACGGGCGAACTGCTGTGCGGTCAGATAAAGCTAAAATATAGCTTTAATAATAGTTTATCTGTAGTAAAATCCGTTTTAAAAGCATTAGTACAAACAAAATACATAAACAGATACCGAAATCCTTCCCACAATAGTAAACAACTGGGCATTAGAGAATAATGTTCAAAGCAGAGGATCAAAGAAATATTTTACAAGAATATTGCGGAAATATTGGATAAAGTAAATCTAATAAATGCTAAATTTTATCTCATAGAGAGGCAAATGTGGCTTCTTTTTCTCGATAAATTAATTGTGGATTATCTCTAATCCTGAAATTGTTGATGGTAAGCTAGCGATCTCAATTTAAGAAGTTCATCCATCATCTGTGAATTAAGTGTATAAATATTTTAGTCTTATGAGGGATGAATGGAGTTTGGAAAATGGTACAGGTTGATAAACTCAAATTTATTGTTGCTTATATGGTATGACTAGAGTTTTCACAAATCCTAACTACGACATCATTCTTTTCAACTGCCTTTTTAGTTTACTATAAATTAAATGAATGAACAAAAATATGTTTTTAACAAATAATCATATTACATGTTTCGTTTTCGGAGAATCACGGAGCCTTTGTTCTGAAACGAAACCGGTCAAAATCAATTTTGTTTATAGTTACCGGATGCTGCACGTTTCCCTTAACCAATTTAAACTATCTAGCATCTAGGTACGCATCAAAGTTTCCCTTAATATTATTAAATCTAGCTCTAAAATCTCATTAGCACTGATTACTACTGGCCCAGTGGTATGGCATAAGTAAATATAGTTTAAAATAATAATTATTTACCTAGATTAAAAGAAAATGATATTTTTCTATTTTCGTTATTCCATGTAGGGAAAATTTTAGCAATATAGTTATGTAAATTTTTCTGAACGCTTTGACGGTGACAATTTCACTATAATTTTAATTTTTCGAGAAAATTGCTCACTAATTGAATCGTCTCTATCGCTCTATCAATGACGCCAAAACCCTCAAATTACTTTATTTTTATTAAATAGGTGCTCAAAATTTGTGAGCGAATTGAGGACGTCTAATCATGAAAAAAACCTAAATTGTAATTTTTCGAAAAGTCCTTATTTACAAAGATACAGGGTGTTAAAGATGACTGCATGAGGACGATTTTTTTGAAATATTTTCGAAACGAGTAGCGAATCACTGGCAATAGACTCATGTATGTTTTATATATCAAGATAATTGTGGAGTCCAATAATCTATCCCATTCTTCATATCAAAATGTGTATAAATGGCGGCTAAATTATTAACATTGATTTGATATAAATATCGAAATGAATCCATTACAAAGTAAAATTGGATATAAACTAACTCCAGAAATCAATCAAAGAAAGTAGAACAAAAGTGGTGTAAAACAGAAACCAAAATAAAGAAAATGAATAAAAGCTGTAAAACTAGAACAAAACCGTTCATGTTTGATTTAATTAATTTTTATAAGTACCTATCACGTCAGATATAGGTCAGAGAATACACGCGTTAGAAACTATAGCAATTTAGTGGCGCGCTTTACTCACAAGAGGAGTGTATACGCCCTTTACAACCGTTATCCGGAGTCGATTGAGACATGTTACGTTCCAATATAACAGATACAGGAAGTAGAACACAATAGATGATTAATTACATTCGACAAGTTACGTGTTGAAATTGTTACTTCATTGTGAAACCTACGTAAGACAAATTTTTACATTGAATTATAATATAAAGTGGAGTAATTTGTTGAAGATGCCTAACCTCCCTCGATGAGCCGCCACTGTGTTTAAAAAATTAGATTTCAAAATGCGTATACCTACCCCAATAGTGCCCTAAAATATATTCAGTTCTCTATGCCACAGAGTTTATTTTTGTAGATACACAAATTAGTGCGGCCATAAATATTTTTTTTTCCAAATTAAAAACGTATAGGTACCTATTATATCACACAGTTTACCTGCATCTCTCTTAAATTATTTTTGTAAGTCAGAATAAAATGGTTTGGAAATGTTTACTAAATTCATGTCAGTTAACAGAAACATTTTTCACAGTGATTTAATAGGATTTTACACACTGCACTGTGGTAAAAAATAATTGTTTTGACAGCTTTTATTGCTTTTATTACATTGTTATAATATGTTACATAACAAACAGCAATTTATATAATATTATGTGCTTCAGAGATAATTTATTAAGACATGTTTAATTCATTTTTACTAGCTACAGGAAAATTTGTTCAGACCTATAGTGTTAGTATCTAGACAAATAACCAGATGCTTTCTAGGTACGAGTAGCACTCCATGACAAAATATACTATCTTAAAAAGCGATCAGTCAACAGATTCTTTTGTGTATGTCAATATTTGTCTAGAATAGGTATATTTTCTTATGAAAAGTTATCTTTAAGCTTTTTTTAACTATACATTTATTTAACGAGAGAATTACCTTTTGAAACACTCTGTATGTGCTGGGAAGGCAGTTTTTTGTTTATAATGTTTTATAATTCTGGATCTCTGTCAGTCACCCACTTTGTATTTAAATGGAAAACAATAATTAAATGACCCTTCTGTCAACAACATAACGAAAACTTTATTAGAAATAAAAAGCAAAAGTTTGGGCTCAAAACAACTAATTTAATAATTAAAACTAATAAAGAAAATGAATAACAACAAAGAAATAAATATGTATAAATAAAAAAAAGAATAAAACAATTAAAAAAAGATCTCTTTTTCTCTTGTTCATTAATGTACAACTTAAAATAGGAAAATTAATATTATTACGAATAATTATATTAATTCCTATACGAAACTTTAATTATAATTATAGAAAACTGAATTTATTTCAATTACTAAAATAAACAACTTTAATCTTTATAAAAATTGATTGGAAACAAAAAGGCCTTCAATTAAAAGAATTAACAAAGAACTTACTGAACTTGAACTTCGATTATTATTAAGAAACTTTATACAATTAGAAATCACATCTAGAATCTACCAAGGCTAAAACGAATCTAAACTCGAAAATCCGATTGTCTTTCCAAAACACTTAACATACATGAGAATTAGGTACCTAGATTGAAAATAACCAATCAGAAAAAAGGCATTTTTACAATATACCCCTATAAAAATACATCTACAGGGTGAGACATTCAGAAATAAAATACATTTTTATGTCGACTTTAATAACGGTTGTTAATTGTTAAGATGTCCTATGTTGGAGAATATTCAGAAGATCAACAAGACACTGCTGTTTGTAAGGTTAGGAACAATACGATTATGTAATGACTTCTTAATCTCCGGAAAAGCTAACTGGATGAAAACCCATGTTCATATTCTTGGCGCCCTTTATATTTATTCTTTGTTATGGGAAACCTTGTTAACTCCCCAACTACTAGCTTCTGTATCTAATAATAGAAGTCCGACATTTAATTTACATAAAGGCATTTCGATGTTCAAAATTGAGACCACACTGTATTTAAAACATGTCATTCTTCGAACAAGAAAACACGGTGCATCTGTTTCTAAAAGTTGAACAAAGAAAAGAGACAAAAATTATATATTTTTGTTATTCATGTACCTACTTGTAGATGTGTTTACTGCTCTTCCTAAAACCCATATCAATAAACGATAAGATAGATAGAAAACAGACCCTTAAATTTTATGACTAAAAGGACAGTTTAGGAACATTTGTTAACAATCTACTTAAAATAATATTCACAAAAATATTATAAGTATTTCCCAAACTAATAGAAAATATCTATAAAATCACCCAACTAGTATACATAATACCAGTGGCGTGGGGAAGAAACTGTTGATGGTTTCGAGATTTCATTGATGAAACGAGTGTTTTTATTTATCTAAATTAATTGAATTTGATATAAATTTCCATCAGCAAACTGTCGAATCCAACAATATTCCTTATTTTGACTAAAAAAATAAAATGGCGGCCACTCGCTTTACTTAAAGCCGAGTTATCTGATCCTTGACTTATAGTGTCACCTAAATAAAAAGCTGACCTTTCTTATATTATGTGGTTAAGTTAGCCATTTTCTTTTGCGTAAAGAGAAGTGCAAAATATTGAACTGATGCCGTATGACTTCCGACAAAACAATTTATTTTTAAATTAATTATTCCACTCCTATTATACAAAAATACTCCGTTTTAAACTTCTTAATAAAAACTTCTTAATCGCCCATTAAGACAATAATGCAAAACTATTTTACAAACATTGTATATAAATCCAACGAAATATAATTGAATTAAACATGACCGTACTTTACAATTCTGTCTCTCCATCGCCGTTTTGTTGATCGTTTGTGCGAGTTTAATAACTTGAATTTGTATATTAAACGAAAATCATTTTTAAAGACGATGAAATTTAATTTAGTTTTTATATAACTTTAAAAATAGGTCTACAGGAAATACAGTGTTAGAAAACATAATTAATAAATGGGCCCTTTTTCTTCCAAGTTGTAATCTATTGTTAGATTAATTAAAAAATCGCTTGTGTCGCCCCAAAACTTTCCCAACATGATATGATATAAGTATAGCTAGTTTTTCGAGTTCAACGCCAGGTTTCAAAAGGCGGCAGCAAACACATTATTTAAAGAAAATTAATTAAATGCTCTGTTAAAATAACGAAAAAAATAACCGTTCGACAATCAAAGAGGTAATAAAAGCAAGACAAACAATAATATTCCCAATAAGCTAGATACACCTGGTCAACTAAGGCCATCATTATTCATGAATGGTTATTAAACTTTAATATACTTTTGGGAATTCTTATTTCGCATAGAGTATATTTATATATTTTGCCCTATTTTTCGTTCGTTTTTTTTATTATAGCATTTTTATATGGTACATAAACTTTATAGCGAGGACGAGATCTAAAAAATATATACCTATATAGCTGCGTTAGCTAAAATAAAAATAATTATATAGTACGCAAGAAAAATAATATAAAATGTATTATTTTAAAAACATTTTTTTATTACCATACAATGTGGGTGTCTTCCGCATTTTCCACATAAACTTAATCCATAATATAATTTAAAAGTTTTTTTCCACAAAAGAATTTTGAAAACAGATTAGTTTTGTACAGGGTGAGACCATGAATTGGGTTTGAAAACTTTAAACAATCTTCTTTTATATGAAATTTATCGGATCTCCACATTCGCTCGCATAACCTCCCGCATCTAGTAACGTTTTTCGTAGACAAACATGTTTTTCTAATTCTTAATTCCTAGAAAAATGTTTCCGATGCACTAATGACCCCATATTTTTAGCCTCAGTATTTATTTCACTAATATTTATATGTCACAACATTGTTCACATCATGTCGTTCCACATTACGCGCGAATATTCTTCATATTTCTACTCTCTTCCATTCTATTCCATGCGTTTTCTAGACACAACCACTCGAGTATAACTAGGCGGCTAGCGGTGTTGACAACAGGTGTACATTTTCTCGTGTTCGTTACAATAATTTCGGAAAATCACCAGCTAGTTAGGTACAAACTTAAATACACATTTATACCTCTGCCTAAATTTAAGTTCCGAGATCAGGTCGTTCCTCAACAGCTACGAATTAAGCGAATCAGTTGAAAATTGCCCTATTAGTCACTGAAAATTCTCATCATTGTTGTGCAGTCAAGAAATTACAAGATCAAACATGGTTCGATTCACACTATAACTCAAGTTACATCCGTATAAAGTGAGACTCGTGAATAAGCCTAATGGAGATGATCAGAATAGATTTTTCTCTGAAACAATGCCTCGTCAGATCCTTGGTTTTCATGTTATTTTGCCATAAATTGAATCAATGTTCATTTTAACTTGAGATTATATTCCTTTTTTCGGTATTTACGGATGTGCATCATTATTTTATTACCTTATCAAAGGTCCAATGATTCATTATTATATGATGGAGAAAAAAAGCCTCTAGAGACTGTTTTAACTTCAAACATTTCAACTTTGCAGTCGCTTTTCCGATTTGATGATAATATTTCCGAGGATAGGTATTGGTGTAATTAAGTTGTCAAAAATGTTTGATTGATGAAAATATACTCTAAATAATATTAGTTACTGTTTGAAATTTAAAAAAGGTATGATGCCGATTACAACAAAGTTGAGTGATTACTTGTAAATAAGCTATTCTGTTCTGGAACTGATGTGATATAGTCTGTAATTGCGTATAGGCACAATTCGGGGGCCTATTTGAAAATAATAATTGTGGGAGAAACTAATGTTGCCACATTTAAGATAGGTATCCAAATATATTGAGTATTAAAATTACATATAATTTTGCATATCTCTTTTGTATCCTTTGAACATGTTATAGCATAATTATCAATTATAATTGAAGGCAATGAAATAAGAAATAACTTGGCAGCAGAACTACATCAAAATGGCGGTTTGTCTATCTCCTTTTTTCTTGAGGTCCAATCGGATGCGCATACGTTTTTGAGCGATATATTTCTCTGTATAATATTATATGGCAGCCTCTGCTAAAATAACTTCTAAATAGTAAAGTTCACATCAGAATACGCCTAGATGCATACTCTGGAATATGGGAACAATACGCGCCACCCTATTTGTATAAATGTTTTTGAAATTTGTTTAAAATTACATTATCTATGTACTGAAATTTTGTTTTGTTGTTCTAAACAAGAAGATAAACAAGTTTAAATATAATATGTTTAAATGCGCATATATTTATTATGCGATGCATACAAATAGATAATAGAATTTATCATTTTTATCTTGAACCAACTTTTACAGTAATGAAGTTTATTACATACCCAGTTAGCATCATTCATCATAGGAATAAAAGACGTCTACTCCACAATACGTAGGTATTTCATATAATTAAATCGTCAGATTGTAAATTAAAATCATTTTCTTTCCACAATGTGACTTAACAATTGTATATGATCAATTAAGAGCATCGGATGAACAAGGATCAAACAATTCTCGAGACCATAAAAAAGCGAAAGACTGCTTACCTTGGCCATGTCATGAGACAGGACAAGTGCAACTGATTATTGAGGGCAAGATTGAGGGAAAACGTGGTTCTGGACGTAGACAGTGCTCTTGGCTGAAAAACATAATGGATTGGACAGGCTTAGATTCAAACTCCCTGCTAAGAAAAGCCCAAGACAAAGACGCATTTGCCAGAATTGTTGCCGATCTTCATTGAATGGAGAAGGCACTTCAAGAAGAAGAATTAAGAACATATTATGTTCACTATCCAAAGTTTTCTGAATTGTGATTTTACCACTGATGAGATTTTTCAAACTCGAAACATGTATGGTGTTTTCCCTGACGATTTAATTATCTGAAGTACGTATTTTGAAGTAGGCGTCTTTTCATAGAAGTAAAGCTATCAAAATATAACCCTGTATCACAGTCTGTCAGAGATGTAGTGTGACATATGGGTTTACCCCAAAAAGTTAATATTTCCTAGGATTTATAATCCACTTTTATATATAGCTTTATTTTGGCCAGTTCGCATACAGCGATATAAATTTCAAGCAATAGTTCCTTTTTTATTCAGCGGGCGGTCGTAGTTGACAGTTTCTTTTGTGCCCGATTTGAATTTCAAAAATACAACAAAAATGTTGACCTGTAAATTTCAGGAAGAACATGAATTCAGTTTCGAATTACATTGTCTCCTATTGTTGTGGTATCAAGTTCAAAATATCCCACATAGGCGCGTGTCAGGAATATCAATAGCAAAAACATACTTTCATAAACACACTACACCACTGTTTGAAGTTTAGAGATATTAGAAAAATACGTTATACCACTTCACCAAAACACTTATTTAAATGATTAATGTGAGCGAAAATAAGTACCTACTTAGTAAAACGTGTCTTTTTTTTTGTTCATTGTTTAGGAGAATCATTTCCAAATGTATTGAAGATGAATACGAGTACAACCGACCTTTTTCCCTATACCTTGTACAATTATAATCCAGTAATCTTGACCTTTAGAGTAATGGTAACACATAAAAAAAACAAAGGCGACAAATAATAATTGAGGACAAACTCGTTTGAAATGTTCAACAATCGTTAGGAACGGGAGAACACTTGGAAATGGGAAGAACACTGGCACAAAGTTGGAAAAAGTTAATTTTCATGTTGGGGAGAAAGTTGCTTAAATTAAAATTAATTATAGGAAATTATCGTTATTTGATCTAATTTCAGTTCATTCCCAAAGAGGTACGTATTACTTGCAGCATTTCTCGCCGGCTAACACTTCTATAATTAAAGTAATGTTTAAACTTTTTGTTCTCACTAAATTGTAATCATGGTGGATAGTTATTAAGGATTTATATAGAGACGTTGAAGGAAAATAATGGGAAATCAAAGGTTTGGACAGGAATATTTAGCAAATAATTTGTACGACTGCGTCAGTAGTGTTCTGAGACCATAGGCATTTCAGGCCGTGAGAAGGTCGTATACACGTATACACATCAATTTTGTGCTTAATAAAATTTGCGAAAAAGTTTTTAAGCTCGCGACGTCAATTGAATTGACTCGTAGAAACTGCATTGGCCACGGGCTGCGCGCTTTTCAGCGCTAAAGCCTTTTCTGTACAATGTTTGGGTGTAACTTGAAGTGTTTCGTTCTTTCTGTGAACTCTTCAGATATAGGCAAAGAAACCTATTACACGTATGTGATTCAGGAGATAGCAAGTAGAACAGAGTCGGTTCCAAGACTGATTTGTAATTGTTGGACCACGCTTAGTTTGTAACTAGCTGAGAGTCGATGCTCGAAAATCATCTTTGTTGATGATTGAATTTTTCATATTTGGAATAATTTAACCTCATGCGTGCGTTAAAAATGTACTTTTAACACGCATATCATAAATAACTATTATGGTTAAATGATTTAAACATGCAAAAAATGTATTACTATATATACAGGATGTCACAAAAATAAGTTTAACGCGAATTGATTTGCGTATTTTTCTAATCACTTATAAGGGGTGAAAGAGACTTATTTAGTATATTGGGTAACTCAACATTCGTGACTCTGATATTTTCTGTGTTTGCATTTGGGGACTGTGCAAACAGCTTTAATTTTCTTTTTCTTTCAAACAATATAGACCATGTCACTATTTATAACTATAACAGTTCGAAAAAGCTGTGCAAATATGGCTTGTGCTTTGTTATATTTCTGTATATAACACTGAGAAAGTTCGTGTTTTCCAGTTTGGAATTTAAATTTGAAATTATCATTTTAAAATATGTGCGCTATAGGTATATAGGTACATATACAGCGTTCTTCAAAAAGTGCGCATCATATGGGAAATTTTTTATTATTAAATTTAAATAAAATTTGAGTTTGGCATTAGTTTCTACTACAAATGATATGAGAAAACATGCGAGATCGCGTTATCTGATCAAACATATGGCAAAAATATAAATATATTATAAATTCTCGGTAAATTCGCAAAGTCAACATCAACATTTAGCACTTTTCATATTTCTGCTTTCAACGTAGATTTCCCAAAGTCTCTACCTAAAAAGGTATTTTTGGATGAGCAAAACCATAAAGGCTTTGATATTGTTCAAGTCACTTACCGGCCAGATGCCGTACTTTACCCAACAAAAATGCCTTTCTTACTGTGTCCGAAATTATAATTGTGGACTCAGTCAATTAATTCTGGCCCTGTTAAATTAAACGAAATCCCTTGTCTAGGTAAAACCAGTCATTTTATCCGCTATGCCACGAAATTATTTTTCAGGTGAAATAACTTTTTTACCTTTACAAATAAGCGTTCTTATTATATTGATTTAAATAGTAAAAATGTCTTCAAACCCGAGAATGTGGAAGCTAAATTACAAGAGGTACGGAAAAAGAGTCAGAGTTAGGTGATAGTAACTTCTGTGAAAACTTAATTAATTGCTTTTCAATAATAATAATTTATTGCCCAACAGTTTCCCCATAAAAGAACAATATAATTAACAAATCATTAAACGAAAATATAATAATAATTATAACAAATTTGAAGAGAAAGAAAAACACAACGGAAATAGAAAAGAATTCAAAAGAAAATTTAAACTTAGAACCTAAAATGAACTTACACGTATACTACAATATTACACAACAAACATAATATATCAGCAAATTAAACTTAATTACAGTAAATGTGACTGATCACGTGCACAGCCAGTCAAAGAAGATCAAACAATATAATTTCTAAATTATACAAGCATAATAATCAAAAAATAAATAAATATCTTCACAAATTATAGTAAAGTCACCACACATAACATTAATAGTCCAAGGTTTGTTCTGGCCCGCTCGCAGTAGAAGAAGGATGTATTCCGACTATTTAGCCGAGGTATAGTGAATCTTATTTGCTCCAGCAGCGGCGAACAATCAATTTTGTCACGACACAATTTAATTACAAAGCCTAAACAGCAATATATGAAATAGATAGGAAAAAAATACACGCAATTTTGATAAATAAAACTGACGTCTAATCAGAAATCTGCCATTACTATCGTATTTTGTTAATAGAAATAGTTCTCTTATGTGGTCAAAATACTCCAAATAGGAACGTTGTCGATATTTTTAACGCAATTTGAAGTTGAAACTAAGGCCAAAGTCAAATTTTATTTAAATTTAATAATAAATTTTTTCTTCGTATGATGCAGACTTTTTGAAAAACGCTGTATAAAGCTCTATATATGTGCGCACCAGTATAGAGGCGAATAGTAACAACTCCTCGTGCGCCTCACAAATTCACATCTCCCGAAAATATTTCACAATTTTATCCTAATATCCACCCTATGTATGTTAAACATAATTTATGGAATTCGGTGCTTTTTTGCATATATTTTCCTAAGCGATTTCTTTCTGTCAAAAAAAGAATGTCTATAATAAAGTAGATATTCTTATATTAATAAGGATTTTAACTTTGGATTGGTGCGTTATAAGTTAATAAAAAGTCAATCTGTATTTTTGGACCGTTAGAATGTTGGTCTTTTAATAGTGAGATAATATACAGGGTGTGTCATTTGAAATATCAAGAAGTTTATGGGTTTGCAAAATGTCATCACCCTGTATAATAAGTAGCTTTTGGAACCAATGTGTAATGGATTATTTAACTACAGGATGTTGTAGATCTTATGAAATAACTACTTTTTGCAAATTAATATCTAGTTAACTATGCACTTTAGAGCAAACCAACCTTATATCAAAATCATTTAATTAGATGTCTGAATTGAAAGCAAAAATAATATCTACGGGATAATGTAACACCGTGTATAAATGGCACCTATTTTAAAATGTAGTTCTACAAAATCAGACGTTGAAAGACTTTTGAAAATCGGAATAGCTTTGCCACAGCAGACCGTCGCGTCTACGGGGACTCACCGTATATTATAATATATAATACAGTAATTTGATAAAGGATTTTGGCCGTTATTGATAGAGCGTGCGATTCGCATGCGGAAGGTTCTGGGTTCGATTCCCAGCTCTGGCAATATTTTTTTTTTGTAATTTTTGAATAAAGTCGTTAGATTGTTACGAAAATAATACAATTATAATAATAATAATTATTAAAATTCTGTTTCGTTACGCAGGTCATATATTTTTTTAAATAAATACTAAACATGCGAATAGCTTAATTGATAATGTAAATATTTGGTTTCGAAATGTCAGTTCAATAATGAATTCAATTGCTCATTTGCATAATATGACGATCCAACGGACTTATCCCATCCAAGTTAGACGCTGACACTGTTTATTTAAATGTGTTTCGAATCATAGTGTCTATAGATATGTTCGAGTCAGAGTAATCTCGTATGCAAGCAGCATTCGCCCACGTAGAGTATAAATGGCAGAGAATTTCCAACCCTTGTCCCAAAACCAATTCCGTTGAAATTAAATTAGACATAAAACAATAATGGTATGGTTTTCTTTACATGTAATAGGTTCCTTTTTGTTATCCTTCTTTTTATATTATAATAAATTTAAGTTTCTTTTTTAATGGATATTTCATTGTCGTAATGTATTATAACTTGTCAATATTCCCAGGTGAACTGTAACATATCGTACTTTTGTTGTTTTGACACTTTGGTTGCTCATTATAAGCCTATCCAAGCAAGACAATGGCGTATTAAACTCCTGGACTCTCCTGTAATCATAAAAATATTTTCTCAACTTTACCATTTATTTAAATAAGGTTCAAGTCGGCGTATTTCTATTATCGTCCTGAATTCAATCTCCCTGGTGATTTCGAATTAATCCAGACTCAAAATAATTGATGTGAATTTTCCGACAGTCATATACATATATAAAACAATACACTAAAATAACCTTTGGAATGATGTGTATACAATGGATATAATTAATAGCACAAAATCTAATTCTAGCCGACGTATGATGTAATTTCAACGGTTTTCCCTCAAATGCTCTATATGGGCTCTTTACCTCTATACCACACCTATGTATATATCCGTGTAGTCAGCAAACACATAAGTACAGGGCCTTTTAATTGACAAAGTTTCATGCATCCAAAGCTTTTGCAATTGCACAACTCCCTTGATATGAAAAATCACACAGAAGTGGTCCAGGTTTTCCCTAAACCAACCAACCAACCAATTTACTACGATCGGTAGAGCTAAATACTATTTATGGGGCCGCAAATAAGAGATACTACAAAGGATCATGACTTTGAGAAATGTTGAAAGCTGTGGAAGTCATTTAAAAACTTCGCTCTACCAGAAAATATTGTTAGCCCCATGTATCACAATTAACCCTTCATGTCATCAAAGTTCAAGAGGGCATTATTCAGTTCGCTCTATTTGATGACATAATATGACGCAATAGACCTTCATGCTTTAATTGTGGAAATTTCAGTTTAAACTTACAAACTCACTGATCAGATGCTCAAATACTCACGCCCCATTTCCTATATTGCTCCATGTATGTGGCTGTCTACCTATATTTAGGCTTCCGATATAAATTGGAGATTAATCTAGTGTGACGTTTATGATTATCGACAAATTAACTATACGTAGGCGAGCGCTTTTTTTATTGTTGTTTTTTTTTTCATCTATTTGTATTAACTATAGCTCTTCTGTTTCGTTTTTGTGGTCATCCTCTCGCAATGTGTCAGAACTAAAACGAAAAAGTGATTAGCATAGCACTTTTTTAAACAAAAAATGGGATATTGCATATAGAAATATACCAGAGTCATTAAAAATCAGTTTTACGTTTAGTTTGACAGTGATAGAAGACACCAGTCCTATGGAAATAGCGTCACATGAATTCTAGCATCTTGATCTGTCTCATTTTTAAAGTATATTTTAGAATTTAGAAAACCTCCAACTGCATATGCTGACACATTTTACTGGTTTGATAATAACCAATTAGGAGAGTTGGCCAGATGAGGAAAACCTTCATTCCACAGATTTCACTTTAGTCATTGAGGACCCACTAGGATGGGCAGTATAAAGCGTAACACCTTTCAAATCACCAGGCAAGAACCATGAAGGCAGTAAAGTTAGTGGTTATACTCAAAGCCCGCAGAATGATTACACAATTCCGAAAACTTCACATCCTTTATGTTGGGAGATTGTTTGAGGTAATGATCAACGAAGCCTTACATACCAATCAACATATCTACACCTTAGAAAGATCGACAGATAAACCCACATTCGAAAAAATTAATTCATCCTCAATCAGCACCTATATTTAACTGGGGGATGGTTCCTTAATATGGGGTCAAAGAGACGTGTGCATATTCTGGCGCTGTGGCAAAAGGCAGTCCGCAACCTGCTAATACTGCAGACTGATATACATATTCCCTCAGTTTGTTTTCGATAAACCTTATGCCAGCATACTAATTCAGTAGCCTGTGGAGTATAATTTTAATCGTTTTTGAATTCAAAGTTGCTGGCATATTCATCACCATAAACAAAATTATCTCTAAATATATCGCGATGACAATCTACAAAGAGATTTCAGTAAGTTAAGAAAAAAACAAAAGGTTTGTTAAGAGAATCCTTGATTAATGAACCACTGTCTTACGAACGTATTCCTATTCGAAATTCCTCGTATTTCCAACAAAATAAAATTTACCGGAACAACTACGCAGGGTATAATAATTACATTATCAGCAAAAAACAAGTTATGAAGTTGATTGTGTTACGTATATATGTGGATGTCAATGCGAATAAGTTTACAACACATTTATTGCTTTGCACGACATTTGTGAAAGCTCATCAGATTTATGAGGCTTTGCTACAACCTGTCTGCTTTTGGCATGATAGAAGTTCATAACCTCAGCTCCAAACTCCAGAAGTTAAGGTCGTTTTCAGGAAATAATCAATAAAACACGAGTTTTTGTTTGTCCGAATAAAATTCCAGTTGATTATTTACCTTGAGCTTCTCATAGCAGATGCTCATCTGGCCAATGACCTACTTAAACTTACGTTTCTTGTTGGGAATTTTCAAACTTCGGAAGAGAGAAAACCCACAAGAAGAAGAATAAAGACGCTGGGGAGCATCTATGCTTTTTGGGTTTGGTTGTATCGTTCTGTGTGCAGTTTCTGAGTCGAATCTCGTCACATCTAATGAAAAGATCAATTGATTTCGAGAACTGGCAAGGCATTTTTCTTTCCTAATGTTCCGACCAGACGTTTTCGTCGAAATTTAACACAAAATAATCAATAATGTGCCAGACAACTCTGTTTTTTGAAGTTTCAGGTCTATATAGCTGTGTGCTTATTCGTATTCCATGGAATCTCATCCTTTCAAAGACACATCTTTTCAGACCTGTAACCAGAACCCAATTTTTTCCAAAATTTAATAATGAAATTCTGGTATTTGCGGAACAGAGTACTTTGACCAGGCATCTATTATTTGAGGAACTGTGATAAACTTAAGTAAAACAAGCTCCAAAATTCTTGTTGAACGCTCGGGAAAACCAAAAATAATATATGCACCCTATAAAACTCCCGAAAAACATTTCTAACGTAGTTCAACATTGGACCTCTACTAAATATTACGAAATCGCTTCTTAATATCGATAAACCGAAAAGCAAAAGTTTTCTTTGTCATATATTTTTGCCACCACACCCTCTCTTCCGTCACACAACCCTGGAAGGCAGCAGAGTTAGAGAAGTACATAATAAGATTAGGGGCATAAAGGAGAGATGCGACAACAATTTTTTGACAAGCATTATGATTACCAGTCGGTTCCTCCATATAAAAAGTGTAATCTTTTGTCCACATAAGCCATTAGCTAAACGCAGAGCGGTAGCAGACATTCTAACGAGATTTTGAAACATTGGGCTTACAAGTAAATTTAATTTTCATTAATATTCAAAGAAAAAGATTTTTTCTTTAGGAAAATTTTCTGTAGACTCTCGATTTCGATGTACAGGGTGGCCTAAACAGGACTGGAAAAAGTGACATGCATCCTCCAGGGTCAAATTTCATGAAAAAGTCAACGGTGGGCGTTTCTCGATTTCGATCTCTAACTTTTTTGTTTTTCTGGGCTATTTGTAAATTTGCTGTAACAATTATTATTTTTTACTTATGGAACACCCCGTATATTTTTACATTTTCTTGTAAGACTTAAAATTCTCTTTACGAATCTACAAGGTGTGAGCGAATTGGGGACTTCCAATCATGAAAAGTCCTTATTTACAAAGATACAGGGTGTTAAAGATGACTGACTGAGGACGATTTTTTTGAAATATTTTCGAAACGAGTAAAGATGAATTAATCAAATGTAGCATATTTATTCACCTAGTTAAATATCGTAAACTGACATAAAATTGAATAAAAAAGGATGACCATAGGCGGGTAAACGGGGGACCCTTGCCTTAATTATAACCTAACTTTTTTTCTTGTGACTTTTATTCCATTTGTGCCAAAAATGTGATAAAATAAAGTTTTCTACATAAAAAAGGCATACTTGTTTTTTCTCGAAAAACCTAAAGGTTTTCGAGAAATTCGAGTTTGAAAATTTTAGGACAAAACTGATCCTTAGCATTAATAAAATTTTGGAAAACTTTTCGATAGCAAACTGTATTTCAATATCAAGAACGGAGTTTGTCGAACGATAACGCCTTATAATTAATCAAAAAAACGTTTTTGACATTAATCGTGAGATTTATTTATACAAAGTGATTTACTAAATCATTTTTCAAAATACAAAAACGAAACGAACCAACAGCTCAGTATACTAAACAAAAAATGTGATAATCCATATCACCTCTTAAAGTTTGTCGGTATATTTTAGGGACACCCTGTATAAATACCTAAATCAAGTAATCCAATCTTGTACTTTCAAAATTTCCAAGGCATACTTGATTTTGCAAAACTAAAATTATGTCTCGAATTGGTTCAAATTTAAATTCGAAAATTTGTTGTCTTTTGCATAAGTCGTTCCACTTATCTGGGACCACACTGTATAAAAGTACATCGAAAATTCTATCAAAATTATTTTATACATGAAAATAAATTTAGCCTACATCTCAAAATTGTATTTATGTTACGTTTACAGATAGAAAATGTTCCTAACAAAGCTTTCTTTCACCATTTTTCGATTCTTCCCTTTTCAGCGACCTATATAGTTCCCATTTGCATCCAGAACGTGCGCTAAAACGGAGGAATATCTTTTGTGTACACGAATATTATTATTTCATATTGCACCGAGTTGTATTTATATCTGGTTTTAACCAACATAACTTACATCATTATTGAACAGAGCTTTTCGAGGAGCAACTACGAGCTTTACCTCTGTTGTTTCTAATTGCGCATTTTGCCTACGAGTGGGAAGCATACCAAACTAACTTTAAATACATATATAACAAGGATATATTTGCGGTTGTCCTCTTGACACTGGCCTTTGTCAATTTAAACTTCAATTTATGAGCTTTCCCTTCTGCCCTATATGATACAGCATTTATTTCATTAGCCATAATGTTGTGAAATTTTCGATAGAATTACTGAATTTACTTAAACCGTTGGTTTTATGTAAATTATTTAACGAAGCGGGCGTACCTAGTAATTCTACTTACCATTGATAACGAACAGTATAAATTCGCATTATAAAATAGATTTATTGAGAATCGAGGTTGTGGATTTGTCAAAATATCAATTGCAAAGTTCAGAACTTTTTGCAGAACCACTCATGTAGAGAAAAATCAGATCCTTAATAAGTCTAAAAAACCGTTCTTTTATTTTTCTTGTTTCGTAAGTTTAAGACCTTCTTGTTCTGCCATTACCATTTGCATGTTTTTATTGCTTATATAAACCACTGATATTGACGTAGTAATTAATTTTTTGTTACGCCGGTTTCAGCAACACCGTTGTTTTGATTAAAGCTTCGTTTAAACATTATTCATGAGTTTAATCGCTGGTGTTGAAACGAATGGCAAAGATGTCTTTAAATATTTCAAAAACCAATAATTATTTGATAATATTAATAACAAATAGTTATTTATTATACAAGGGAAAAAAGTACTAGATTTTAGCTCGAGGTTGTGTTGAGACAAAAAACCGAGAGCTAAAATCTAACTTTTTTCCCGTGTATGATACACTATTTTTTTCTGAGACGGGAAAAACTTCGATTTAATATTGAAAAAAGTCAGAAAATTATCTAAGTGAAATTTGAAGTTTTAAAAAAGTAATCAAACATCTGTCAATTTCATTCTGTAATTTAATTTAAAAATTGCAATCACTCCACCGGAGTCAGTAGAAGCAGCAAAAGTAGCGTCACAAATTATTGCCAGTTTTGATATATAAAGAAAATTTAACTTTTGTATAATAAAATTTCCTAAAATTAAATATCTACCGTTACTTATGTGTCCGGGAAAAAAGTACTCACTTTTTTCCCGGGGATAAAAAGTGACATTTTATGACCTGTCAAGAGAGTAAATATGTCAAACTTTTTTCCCGTCACAGAAAAAAATATATATTTAAGTGTAAAAATAATATTTTTGTGACCATTTTTGTCATTTGCCTTTGTCGTAAGACTTTTGGCACAGTATAATAAATAATACTTTCCATATATTTATACTTTTCACTTATTGACATCTGACAGTTGTGTCACTCAGCAACTATTGTTTAAGAAAATATCGCATATATAAAAAATATACTTAAACATGCGTTTTATTATCCACAGATTCGACAAAAGTCCAATAGTACCATTCCTAGACTGTCAAACAGTTAAGGGGACCACATGCTCTGGACTGATGCCGGTCCCCGTAAAAAGGGGCCATGCGTGAATTGTTAGGCAGTCCGGAAACATTAAAGAGCTTCAGCGAGAACTACAGCTGTTACATTCATGTACACCCCCTACTCAAAGTTGACGGTAAGTAAACAAATATCTCTTTTTCTTTTAATTGCTTAGTGTTTGCATAAGTAGGTACATAAATAGCAAAAAGGAATCTTGATTTAGTAGTATTTTGTGTTCCTGCTGAAACAATTTATTGGTTACTAGGTATCTCACCCGCTTTGTGGATAAATCGGTTCAATTATCACTCTATCCCACTCCTGAAAATGTATGAAATTTTATCACAAAGACCTGCTATGGTACTAAATATATTCAAGTATTTCAATTAAATCAGTTGTAATAGAACGAAAAATTTAAGCTCTACTTTATGAAAGCGCGCGAATTCGTCGATATTGCGTTTATTGCTACACATTGGATATTCCCAACATTTAAATAACTGCGATAGAGAATAAAAAAAAATCGGTTGTATCGCCCCAAAGCTTTCCCGACAAGATGTAATATAATCTAAAATATATGACCTGCGTAACGAAACAGAATTTTAATAATAATATTTATTATTATAATTCTATTATCTTTATTATATCCAATTAACTAATCTAACAAACTCACTACTTCACAAATTAGAAAAAAGAATATTGCCAGAGCTGGGATTCGATTCACAATACTTTCGCTGAGCGGGAAAGTACGAGTAATAACATTCATCAGTAATTTATTAAACCAGCATTGTGCGAGGGCAACTCTTTATACTCGTATTTTGAGCCTTGGCAACAATAGAAACACTACTGTGTTTTGATTATCTATTAGGCCCTCGTATGTAGAAAAAATGAATAAAATAATATAATGATGAGACCCCTGCATATGAGCATACATAAACATGACGCCAAAATCTAGTAATTAAGAGCACACACGGAAAAAAGCGACAAAATAATAAATAAGAATCCTTAACATGCACTTTAAATTGTCCGCAGGTACATGCATTGGTGTAGAGGATATAAAGTCAACCTGAATTTCATCTAACATTGCTCTAAAATTTTTCTAAATCAATCAGACTAAATAACATAAACAAAATGGTGAAAATAATATACAGGGTGTCCCGCAATTTTGTCAAAATGTTCTTTTCTATTGTAGTCAGAGATTTGCCTGAAAGTGTATCAGTTTTGTTTACGATGCTCCGTGAAAGTAACCAGTTTTACAATCTGTAGAAGAAATGGTGATGGAAAAAACAGAAGGCAATGAAGATAATGGCATTGGAATTGGCTTATGGTTTTCAAAATTCATTACGCGAAACAGGAATTGAGGAAGCAGATTAAATTTGATATGTCGCTAAGGCTTTGAAAACTGATGCAGCGTTAGCAGACTTTTCGCAATGCAGAAAAATCAGAACGATACAAAATCAAATATTTGAATAAGTAAAAGCAATTTATTCATGTCTGTGTGATTGTGATTATGATTTAGCACATGAACAAAATGGAAAATCCATGTTGAATACGATATTCTAATTTATTAAAGACGAATCATTTCATAAATCAAAGTATTTCATGTTAGATGAGGTAGGGATTTAATATATGTGTCCTTGTTTCTTACAGGTTTTCTCCTACGACTATGGTAACACTCTAACTGAGAATACTGTAATAACATTGTTGACCTTGTGATGAATTCCTTTCTATAGTATGTACTTCTCCGATATTATATACCTTACTTCAAGAACATCTAAGGTCAGACAAGAAAGGAGGTAGAAAAAGGGTGAATTTCACCTTCGGTCTTGAATATGTATGTACGAGGGTGTTGAACAAAAAAACTGATACCGGATATGAGTTAATCGGTCTGTTTGGAACGGCAAATTTCTTTGGAAAATAGATTCTCATGAAAATTGGTACGATTATAGAGTTTGGTGTAGCATGAAAACCTTGTGCAATATGGACCGTCAAATATAGGCAAAATCATACATTTTTATGAAAATCTCACTTTGGAAAATTATAAAAAAATCGATGATCGACCCTCATATCTGAGCTTGGTATATGTCCATTGGACATCTATTCCGAATCGACCAGGGTATGTGGGGTGTCTGCATCGAGTCTACGAAGCCTAGGGTAGGTCATCAAGTGAAAGCCTACACCCCACCAAATATACATCATCTTTGAAAAATTATAAAAAAATTAGTGATCGAGCTTCATGTCTGAGCTTGGTATATGTTCATTGTACATCTATTCCGCATCGAACAAGGTATGTGGGGTCTCTCGATCGAGTTTACTAAGGCTAGGGTAGGTCATCAAGTAAGGGTCTACATATAGCCCTGTGGGAAGACTTTTTGGAGCAAAGTCCCGCTCCCCTAACAATATTTTCTTCACAAGAAAACACTTTTCTCCATCAGTATGGGCATAGGAACAAACGTGGTGAGTTTGGTAAAGATTGGGAAAAAAAAAATTTTTTTTGTTCAAAATTATGAAATATCGTATGGAAAAAAAGTCAATTTTCTTTAGAAAATAGATTTTCATGAAAATTGGTACGATTATAGAGTTTGGTGCGCTGATTCCAAATATATATAATGTGGGGTGTAGCATGAAAACCTTGGGCAATATGGACCCTCAAACATAGGCAAAATCATACATTTTTATGAAAATCTCACTTTGGAAAATTATAAAAAAATCGGTGATCGACCCTCATGTCTGAGCTTGGTATATGCCCATTGGACATCTATTCCGAATCGACCAGGGTATGTGAGGTCTCTCGATCGAGTCTACGAAGCCTAGGGTAGGTCATCAAGTAAGGGTCTGCATATAGCCCTGTGGGAAGACTTTTTGGAGCAAAGTCCTGCTCCCCTAACAATATTTTCCTCACAAGAAAACAATTTTTCTCCATCAGTATGGGCATAGGAACAAACGTGGTGAGTTTGGTAAAGATTGAGGAAAAAAATTTTTTTTGTTCAAAATTATGAAATATCGTATGGGAAAAAAGTCAATTTTCTTTGGAAAATAGATTTTCATGAAAATTGGTACGATTATAGAGTTTGGTGCGCTGATTCGAAATATAGTGCTTTTAGAATCATTATACGAGGGTTGCTATTGAAAATAGAAAGAACAAACAAAATATATAAAGCAGTTTCCATATAAAAAAAGTTACTGGCTATTTTTGACAATTTGGAGTCAATATCAATCATTCATCCTCTGCTAATATCGAAAGGATGTTTTCCGTCTTTTTTTTTAATCATACTGATTAAAATCTGATTTTAATCAATTAATCTTAATCATCTCAACCCTGCTGCATTGTTTGAAATTAATAGCGAAATGTATGCCAGAATTTGTGATGTTTTGTCAAAATTTTAATAGTTCCCTATGCAGCTCATTTGACTCCTGCTAATCTTATTGTATTTATTTATTACGGAAGTTTTCCTATATCAACTCCACTATTTGGTTTGATTCGATCCGAGGCGTTCAGAGTTATGTTCCAGCTTATATTGCAAAACTTCGCAGGGGTGTGTGTGTGTGCTCAGTCTCGTACAACTTTGCAACTTCCCCGATGTAGTTATATATTGGTCACAAAAATTAGAACAACTTCCATTATGTGGAGTAGACTTAGAGCTTTCTACTAACCGACATGGAAAAGTTTTGGTGCTGGGTTTTTGTTTTATTGTGTGTTTTTGTTGGATTGATATTATTACACTGGAACTTTGTTTGGAAAATTTAAGATTACTAAGAAAAACGATTAATAAATTGGTGTAGGAAATGAAGTTTCGTTTAGTTTCCGTTAAAAGTAAAATTGATTAATAACTTTTACATGTTGTAGAATTCATATTTAGGACCTTTACTGCATCAAATAAGTTAGAACCCTAATTACACAATAATTTATGTTTCTAGCAATAAGCAGCCATGTTGTCTCAGACGTCTTGCTCACAATGGCCATGTAGAGTTTTATATCTAACCTAAAAATATATCACTTGTTTAGTTTGTGCGACATGTTTATATTTCTTACAACACACATAATGAGTGATTCGAGCAGTTTTTCAAGTGTTTGCGATCCATATCATGATTCAGGCAACAGTGATAACGACCCTGTTTATGTGTACAAAGTAGTAAGGGAAAATACTGAGGAGTTCAAGCGAAGTTTATTGTGGTCTTTCGTTTGCGGCTAAGAAATCAATAGATATAATCATTAGGATGTTTTGTTTACTTTTTTTTGGAAAATAAAGCAAATTAAACATTCAACTTATGCTTTTTTTTATTTACTTTAAACTATGCGCCTTAAAAAAAATAAGCTGAACGAAAACTAAAATCGAAATAAAAATTTTACCAGAAGCTAAGTTTTCCTGCTCGACAAATGTATAAATGAAAAATTGCCGAAGTACTGATTTAATAATACCCATGTTTGTCTCATTTATCTCAAAAACTATGACAACCGCACGTGGATCATTACTGCATCAACCCCTTCAATTGAGACTATATTGTTCCCAATAGCTCCTATATTATACATCTTGCACAAAAAAAAAGTGTGGTAAGTAGGTATAAAAGAGTTATTTTTCTTTATCTGTATTTGCCAGACTGGATATATCTGGTATATCTCATTACTAATACTAATATTGATACTCATTAGAAGTCTGTTGGAGTATGTCGTTAAAACTTTTACATTAAGTAGAAGAAACTATACCTAAATAAAATATAGGTATGAAGAAAACTTATTAGTTTACTTTTACTCTAGTGTAAGCCCGGTTTCCTGGGCTGCAGTAATTTATATGTTACACACAACATGTGTATGTATATAGAACAGTGAAAAGTTATTTATCTTCACTCACCCATTTTGCAATTTACTCGCGTTTCGTCAGAAACTTTCAAATGGGGTTAATTTATATTAATAATGTTCATTATTCCAAATGCCAACGAAATTTATAAATTAGTTATATAATAGGTTTTGCCTTTTACCATATCACTGAGTTGAAGTGATGTGGGAAATTATTTGTCAGAATCACTTTTTGCAATATCAATCAAATCAACACTAGATGTTAATCATTTTTACTTCATTAGTCCTTTAGTTTTATTTTTGCATACAAAATAGTGACGTTTTTTCTTTAATTGGCCATTATGTATTGAGAACTGGCAACACTGGATTTGCCACGTGAAATCTGTCACCGCCATCTTGCAGTTTGACATTTTTGACAGTATACGCACTGAGAACGTTTTGACGTGCTAGCAATATTTGTGTTATCTTGTCCAAAAAGGAATTAAGTCGCGAACATTTTCGAGCTAAGATTTATTATGACTTTCGACGTGGTCGAACTAAAGAACAGTGCATCAATCAACTTGACGCAACATTTGGCGATAAATAGTTTGCTCACGGGTGAAGTTAAAGATAAAAATCGGTCATTTTGTCGGAAACCATCCATGCTATGCGAAAACCAATTGAAGAAGATCGGCATGTAACATAGCGTGAAATCGAGGCCAGTTTAAGCATTACTATATGACCTGCATATATAAGATTTTGCACGAAGATTTGGATGTTCGCAAGCTCTGTTGGATTCCACATTTGTTGACAGGCTTAAAACAAGACTTGATTGGTGCCGTAAAATGCGTAACAAATACAACTGTGGGGCATCCAAGGCCGTACCCAGCATCGTCACAGTTGACGAGGCGTGCTTTTATGTCAATGAGCCAATCGGCCGTTTAGGTGTTTCCACATGAAGAAAAGCCAGCAAAAGTTGTACGTTCCCGAAGCGTTAAAAATCAAATGGTGGCATATTTCTTCACGAAAACCGATCATGTCGCTACTGTGGCTCTAGGAAATCAAAGACAGTTAATTCGGCGTGGTATACGACCATTTGTTTGCCCGCAGTTTTCGGTAAACTGAGAGAAACCAATTCAAAACGATAATCGTGTTGCATCACGACAATGCGAGCTCATACACATCACTTGCAACAAACGAGTATTTGGACACGCAAACGATCGAATTCATGGGTTGAAGCCTTCAAAAACTATGTTTTAGAGCTATAGTCTTCTGACTGGGCAACCTTGCTTTCTACAGAGCTTTTTCGTTGGGAAAAGCTAATGCTTTATCGCCAGACCTATAAAATTTCTAATTTACAGAGATTACAATCTCACACTTTTAAAAATTCCATCCAAATATCTTTCCTTTTCTGTAAAACTAGAACGAAAAGGAAAACTCATAATAATAAAAAATAATCTAGGAGAATATATATAGAATATAAGCTTTAAAAGCACGATTATTCAAATACTTATTAATTTCCTTTTAAACATATTGTTTGTTAACATTTAACAATGCTGTTTTTAATTAATCTACATAATTCTGCAATTTCGTGAAACCTCTATGTTATTAAATTTTCTTTTACGTATTTTTTCAATTTTGTAATACAATAGGTGGTATCTACCCACGTAAAAAGCTGTTGTTGCAGCTTTTATCTTTCATGCATATTTAAATGACATTCCTAGAAAATTAAGGTATCAGGTGTTGTGCTTTTTAGCGAGTCAAAACATGGTTACAATGACGGATTACGAAATGGAAATTGGAAAAAGTTTAGTTGATAAACGTGAATGGTAAAATATTGTATACTATACTGTGGGACAATGGTGCAGTCTCATGAACAAAGCTCGTTTTTCCGATATTTTTTCGGTGTTATTGGCATTTTGTCTAGACTTTGACATACAGCCAGTTTAGCGTGGAATCCGAACCATGGTAATCGACTGCCAGCACCCACGGCTACGCGTAATGTAGTACTAAACTATTTGACATAGGCAGTCTACCGGCTCAGCATCGAATCTCTCTCCGCGCCAGCAGGATCGCATCGAACCGAGAGGTGTTTGAACATGTCTGATATGAAAGGTCTCCACCAAATGAGATTGTGTGATTAACCTCTATTCAGAGCGTGTAAACATGAGAAGACGACGGTGATGCAGCACTTATATATTGCAAATGGATTGGAGTTGATTAGAGCTGCTGAATTAGAATGGACCATATGTATCCACTAATTGATTGAATTTTTCTCGTTATCCTCTACAACATAGACGTTATAATTTTCATTTAATGTAATGTCCATTCTTTATCTTTTTTGTGTTCTTCTTTTCTCTTCACTTTTCCTGCTTCTGTATATTTTTTGGCTGTTCTTTTTTTGGTGAATTTTCCGTCTCATTAAATTTAAAGCGGAACATATAGGCATCTGAATTTTCTTTTGTACCTTATTTTGCTTTATTAAAAAGAAGCTTATATAACAGAAATTATTATTCACAACAAGGAAATGTGGATTATTTTGAGATCTAATCTCTTTGGAGGGATGCGGTTTTTATATCATAAATCTACTTTCAATTAACTACAGTATATTTTTCGTAGATGTTTGGAAAATAAACAACGTCTTCTACACAAAATGCGTATATACACGGTGCGTCACCACGGACGCCACGGAGGTTTATGACAACACTAAATATACAGGGTGTTTCCAAAAAAAAAGACGCGGCAATATTTAAGGGGATGATTTCTCAGGTCATTTGATATGGCCCTAACTAGATCAAAATTAATAAAAATTAAAATCATTGAGAACAAAAATGTACGCCACTTTTGAAGGTGTATAATAAACGATACACCTGGCCTGGAACGTTTTTTACGCCGAAAATAAAATATATACGCCCGTTAAAATACCACAATATCACGTTGAATATACTTAGTCAGTAGTAATACCCCTAAGGTCTTGATAATACCGAGATAATTTTGTCATAGAGAATGCCGAAAGCGAGTTGCTTGATAATAGCCCAAGGCCGCAGTCCGAAGGGTATTATCCTTGTGCAACTCGCTTGAAGGATTCTCGATTACAAAATTTAAAAGGCCCGAGGAGTATTCGATAAGATAATTTTTTACTTTGTAGATATCAAAAATTTGATTGTCAATCTGACGTTTAGTAATTTTCAATACAAAATGTATTAGTTTTAATCAAACAAATATTATTCATTTTTATTTAAAACTACAGTTGTGAAAAGTACAATTGGTAAATGTTAAATTGGAAGAAGAGTTTGCTGAAGTTGACGGATTGTTAATTTCCACTGTTGAAGAAATTCCTCGCATTGTGTTGATTATTTCACTATGGCGTTCTTGGTTAATATTCAAGTACGGTTTAATTGAATTAGAGCTGCTATAGCCTGTTATTTTTATTAATTGCTGTTCAGGAATTCCTTTATTTGCCAAATGGCTAACTGCAGTTGATCTGTTCGAATGATTGGATATCTTTTTACACTTAGTATCCAAACCAATAGCTTGAGCGGATGATTTGGTCCACATATTAATTGTGTTCTTGCCTACCGATATATTGTCGAACCATGTGTCACTTTCAGACTTTGGTCTCAAGAATAGGCGACTGGAAGTAATATTTTTTCCCCTTTTGGACAATAATATATGAAATAACCGAACAGGGCATGCACTTTCGTTTGCAATATTTGGAACAAGCCACTTACTATTTGTACAACTTTTCGATCCTCCTTGGCATGTTTTACTGAATATTGGATTGTATTCAATTCTGGTGGTTGGCGTTCCATCATTATTTTTCTCAATTGTGAAATAATCTATAAGGCAATCAGCTGGTTCACCACCTCGCCAAGCTAACTCAACAGCTACAATATGGTAAAAAAAATTTTGTAAACCTTCTGGTGTACATTCATCCCATAATCCAATGATTCTAGCCAAATCACTTGAACTCAAATTTGATTAACTGCATTTTCGTTTGTTTGGATCCTGCTGTAATCTTTTACGTTTTGCATTTCTTGCATCTCGCGTATTTTGCTATATGGGTGTTCAGATTTTTCAGTTCTACTATTGAATAAGTTCAAACTATTCTAATTTCCTCATCTCAAACGGAAGACTCTATATATTTTGGTTCTATCAGGTGACCAATTCAATGATCTTACAAAAAATACTAAACCTTCCAGTTTCAAAGTTATTCAACAATTTATGTATTTTCTGAAGTAATCCATCTATCGAGGAGTGAATGTTATTATTTGAATAAAACGACGTCTACTCCACAAAATGTGGATTTTGTGGAGTAGACGTCGTTTTATTCAAATAATTTATGTATTTATTAAAAACCGTATTAAACAGGAAGACTACTGCCATGAGTCTAACTATTATGGGATTAATCAAGGTATACAGGAAAACACTTTAAAGATTAGTAGGTATGGTTGCACTGAATTAGGTTGGGGTTCTGTATATGTATAAAGCCAGTATCTCTACTTTATTGCTTTTACGGGCACAAATTCATTTCGTAATTTATGAAGCACCTTGTAGAAAATAACTTGAATGATGACGCATATTTATCGAACATACAATTCAAATTACCCGTTTCCAAGAACCATTTTATTGGTTAAACATGAGTCTTACCCTAGTTGAAAATGTAAGTTTTGTAGACAGATTTATTTCAAGAATTAGGTCTCAAATCGCGCACAGTTTAACTGCTGGTTCGCCATCTAAAACCTCCTTGTTCTATATCTCCTGCTTACATACGTAATTCCAGTCCAATTCTCATTCCCTTTTTCTCTGTCTCACTTGCACTATTGCTCGTGTTTCTTTTGTTCCATGTCCCTATAGTCATAGAGGCTCAAGCTCGAACACACCTATTTTACTATATTATCGGTTGTACCTAAACATTGTTTTTCAACTCTATTTTTATTTTTTTGCCTCACATAATACACATTTAGGTTAATTACGAGTACACATACTATGTGTTTGAGGTAATTGGATGCATTCGTGAGTCCTTTTTTCTATTCTTTTATATAATTAGTTTTTATCAATATAAGGGCAAAAATTATATTCAATTATAATGTTCTGAGAAAGGGAAAAGCTTGTGCTTTTATGGAAATTCGCGTAAACTTGACTAAACAAACTCACCGCTACCTAAATGAATATAATAAACTATATGCTAAAGGATCGTCGTAGATCTTTTCGAAACTAATTCAAAATAAACTTCAAATAGGTTAAAAGTTAGAAATTTTCCATGTCAACATGGACGTCCTATTTAAGAATGCAGATCCAGTTTCTTTTTCGTCATGTTTTTACTTGCCAAAGAGGAGTGTAAACAGATGTGCTTCCTTATTCTCGGCACTAGTTTTCTACAAAGTTTTAACGAGAGAAGTTTATTCAGCACAGCCTCCGTTTGGGGAACGATATAGTGTCACAAAAAACAGAAATATTCCGTTCTAGTAAAGTTTTTCGGCAGTGTAGTTTAAAGGCGAAACAATACGCTACAGATGGACTTTATTACAGCATAATAATTATTTATGTGGTTCAATATTTCTCAGAATTTCACAAGATTCTTGTTATTTATTAGTTATACACATTTCAATTCAGTTATATTTAGTACTAGTAGTAAAGAAAACGGAAATCAAAGTTATTTATGCAATAAACAATGAGAAGAACATTACCAAACCCAACCCCCTTCGAATTGCAATCTCTTCAAACTTACACTGTCCAATAGACTTTTGAATCTTAAGCCTGTTTTAAAGAGCGTATTCCATGTCAATATTTAAAGCTTTTCGCTAACATACAAGAGGTGTGTGCTTTTTCTCACTATTTTCTCTAGAATTATATAAATTTGATTTGATTGTGATCTGTTTGTGGAATTTTTGTTCTGTAGATTGCTGCTTGAAAAAATAAATCAATAAACACAGGGTCTTGCACAAGAAAGAATTAAGGATATGAAATGCATTAAAAGGCTCTGTGTAACTGTAGAGTGCGAGTAAAGGCTACAAAAAACTATCGCTTTGTATGCCTACAAGTTTCTAATTTGCACACTTAATATGAATGCCGACGGTATCTATTTGCTATTATGCTAACACCGTTATTGTGTTGAGGTTGTTATTGTTATGCAAATGGTCTGACATCCATAGACACAATATCCCATTTGCTATACCGTTTTGAATATTGCTGATTGAGATTCAAACTACTAAATATTGATAAATTAGCGGGATTGTCCGTACGCTTAGGCAGAGTCCAAAATGGAGGAAGTGATTTCTACGAAAGATAAAACTGAAAATTCTGAAACTATGACTATATGGGGGATAACCCATCAATTCGACTTTTTGAGCGATCAAATAGGCCATGGGTTGACGAGATGTGTCGCATTGCCTTGATAAAGGATGGTTAGACGACGATTACTTTTTGTTTTCCTTATTAATCAATCATAATTGACCGTTACATGTTCCTCTACAGTTTTCTGAAAAACACAGGTCACCATTTCTTTTGACGTGCCTTGAATTATATTTTGTTCCCTGATTTTTTAAAAAACATCGTATAGTATGAGCAATCACTTTAAAGTAAGCTGTTCGAATCTCTAGTTTAGTTCATTCCTGAGGATGCTAACAGTTTTAGCGAAACTCGTATCGACATCTTGTATAATAAACCTTTAACTGTTACATCAATGAAGCAGGATTTCTAAGCATGCTACAATTTAATTTACATCCTTCTTTACCGGAAACTCTCAACATAATAGTTTATTGTTCTATTATTTCAACGAATTCAAAATATTCCGGCTTTGTTTTGCCCACCCAGGAAACATTGCTAGTATACACTTAATTAGAAGAATCTTTTTGTACTCCCGCTAGTCATTCCAGTTAATTTTCATACAAATAAGCTTATTAACTTATTTCACACAAGCCAGCATTTCAACCCTTTTTTAGTGAGGGTGCAGCAGGCAGTAAACACTCCATCTTGGGAGTAATTTTCATTGACTTTACCCTCCTTTCAACGTGAGCTATACATATACACATAATACGTAATGAAAGGGTCTCAGAACTTAAGTAATTTTATTATTAGATAACTAAAAGTTGTGGTTCTTGTTTCTTGTATAAGTAGTGTGACCTAAAAGTGCTTCAAAAATAAAGTTAAAACACGCTAATTGAACTATGAGTAGCTAATAAGCGAATATATATAGGATGTGCCTTTGTAGCACCCTTTTTAAAACGTATTTAAGTTAATTACTATTATTTTATTTTTTAACACACGTACGTACATTAAAAGAACTAGGTAGGTTAAGGTTATTATATTTAAATATGCCTACTTAGTTCAAGTAATTATCATTGCACTTGAACTCTTATTCTCCAGGGCTAAGGATTTTTCGGAAGACTGGGTAGTTTCTTGAAATAAAAAGTTGCAATGCAACCGATTTCAACAATTTATCTAAAAGTGTTACACAAAATGTTTATCTACATTACTCTACATAATTTTAATATGAAAACATTACCGAAAAGTGTGATCAAACATAGAAAATAATCATTGTCTAGCAGACAATTTATTTTGTGGTGTGTTTCGAGGGTGACCCTTTACATTTTAATGGAATAGCTGCTATAACTTCTTCAGAATATAAAACCACAACTTAAATAAAGTTGGAATGGGCTTGTTTAACAAAACAAGACTTATATTCCGAGAGTTTGTCTGTCAACCACTATACTTTCACCAGACGGCCGTTTCGTCGATCCACGACTCATCAGTGATGATCGGTCAGTAGTTGACAGCCAAACTCTCGTAAATAATGAGGTATATACCCCACACGGTACAGAGATGTAAAAGGATGTGTTTGGCGACATCTAGTTTTCGTTGGTAGTACGCCGAGTGAACAACAGTTCCTATATCGGCTGCCTGGGAGGTCACTGACCCCATAAAGCAACTACCAACACATAGACACGCCGATACTTAAATAAAGTTGATAACGTTATGTTAAACAATAGCATTTCGAAAATAAAATTGGGTACTGTAGCACGAAATTATCTCCAACTTTTATTAAAACTATTTTCACGTAACTCTAATAGCAACGGATATATGAAGGAAACAAGAAAATGACACCCTTTATAAAGAAATTTGCCAACCCTAACAAAATGTTTATTTACCAAACTATTAAACACGATTAATTAATATAACTATTGTTATACTATTATATTATTAAATGATTTCTGATTACCTTCATTATTACTATGAAACTGGAACAATAATTTTACTATTTAATTGATGCACGAAATGTTTTACATGTATATAGTTGTTTTCAGTACGTGCTTCTATACTGTTTTGTTCCTGTGATGCATTGTTATTATAGCCAACTTTTCAAGGACACAATCAAAATTAGTTGCACATTGGATCTGAGTTTCTCCTTGACCAAATAAACTCATAGTGATGTTGGTTGTACGAGGGTTGCCTTTTATATTTCGGGATTTGGCAACCCTGGTGTTGCAATGTGGCAACTGACAGCTCTATCGTAAAGTTGGACATTTTTGAGGTTATGCGTGTTCAAAACGTTTTGACATACGAGCGCTATTTGTGCTGTTTACAGTAACTTAAAAGATTCATGTCGTTCCAAAAATGGAATTAAATCGTGAACATTTTCGTGCGATTATTTTTTACAACTTTCGACGTGGATTAACTCAGCGACAGTGCATGGATGACCTTAGTTCAATTTGTGGCGATGAAGCTCCATTAAGGACCAGTGTTTATCGATGGTATGGTGAATTCAATCGTGGTCGTAGTTCACTCCAAGACGAATTTCGTGAAGGTCGTCCAAAATCAGTTGTTGTTCCGAAAACCATTGATGCTGTGCGCGAACTGATATTGCAAGATCGTCATGTGACCTATCAAGACATTGAGACAACCTTAGGCATTAGTGGGACCAGCATACATTCAATATTGCATAAACATTTGACTGTCAAAAAAATTTGTTCGCGTTGGATCCCACACAATTTGTCAATTGCTCAAAAAAAGGGTCGTGTCGATTGGTGGAAAGAAATGCTCACAAAATACGATCGCGGTGCTTCGAAACACGTCGATGACCTCGTGACAGATGATGAATCGTGGATTTACGCGTATGAGCCCGAAAGTATACAGCAGTCGACTGTATGGGTGTTTCAAGATGAGCCAATTCATCATCCGCCGTATAGTCCTGACTTGGCACCGACTGACTTCTTTTTATTCCCGTACGGGTACGGGGAGAGGTCAACGTTTTTCGACACCTGAAGAAGCGGTTGCTACATTCAGAATGCATGTTTTGGAGACTGGCATCAGTGCAAAAGTGCTTCGACAATTGGTTCAAAGGCATGCAAAAGTGTATAGATCTTCATGGGGAATATTTTGAAAAACAATAAAGTGATTTTCGATGATTAATATTTGTTTTTGTTCTCTAATCCCGAAATATAAAAGGCAACCCTCGTATTTGGATTAATTTTAGGAGTATCTCTCCATCCAGTTCCAGAGCTCTTATGAACTTAGAAGGTTTTAGGAAGTATTCTCTGTCACTTCTTCCGTCTTTTTAAACATATCTGCTCTTCTCGAGTACAAAATGCCCTGCTCTCTCTATCGGTCTTATCCGATTCATTAAGTTTACCTATAGAGATTCCCATAACAATTTTAGCTCAGCTGTATAGAATGTTGTATCCCTGATAGTTCTTCTCCAAGCTTAATTCAATTGCATGAATTTTCTTCTGAAACATGATGAAAATACACTTGCTTCAGTCCTATTATTGGTCTTGAAGCCATCTGTAAAATCAGGTGTGACAAAAAAGCATAATTAAAAAAACAAATAACGTAACGTTTGCAATAGTCCGTTTTCTACACTAGCCATCACGAAGGTAAATAATTGTACTGTTACTAAATGGTTTAATGGTTGCTCTACCTTACATTATTATATATGGATAAATAATTGATACTTTTTTGTTTCAGACCTGGAGAAGAGGAGTCCTCTTGCCGCGCAGATCAATCACTGCGCAGAGCTGGAGGAGTTGCAAGAGCTACTCCATTTTCCCGAAGAAGTTGCCCTACGGCTTGCCGACACAGAATATCAGCTTTTCTACAAGGTAAGTGAGTTCAGACTATTCATAGATATATCACTCTAAATTGTGGGAAAACTTAATGATCTCTGATCGGACACTACATATTTTAGTTGTTTAACTCATAATAAAAAAGTGTGCGAATGATGTTTCAAAATTTTAGGTTTACTTTCAACATCCAATCTAGTAAAACATATCTCGGATTCAACAAGCTACTTTCTGTAAAACAAATCTCACCAAATAGATTATTTTAGGGAATTAATTCTAGATTTTCCGAAGCTCCCTGACAGATCGAGTTTCACAAAATTCTAGGCAAAAAAGACTGGGATTGCACACGGAACAATTTTTCCGAATACGCGGTTCGAAACTGTTTTATAATTGAAAATAGAAATTCTCTCTTTTTCAGATTTAACTAATATAAAACGCTAGCTACCTTATTCACAATAATCTTCAACCAAAACGAGTTAAAGCCGAAAAATTGTGAAATATGTCATGTGTTTTTACATAAAGTTAAATATTCAGGTTAGGCGGTAGCTTTTATCTTCGAATTACGCGCCATTTCCAAATTTCTAGGCATTAACAAAAAATTGCATTTGGTTCAAAACACGTCAATAATAGTTGTAATTCTTAGTTCCAAAATTAGTGAAAATCGATAAAGGCGTTTAGAAATTATTCCGGAAAAACGATATTAATCGGGTTATTTTTGGTTGAGGAATTTGTGGTTAAGCGTTGTAGTCATTTCATAATTCAAGTATTGGGCACTGGTATATGTTCCATTTTCTAACATAAAAACATAGAAGCTTTGGCGCGGACATCCCATACACACCGTGGTCCAAACAGTCGTAGAAAAAGTATAGTGTGAAACTCACATGAAATGACCATTTCCTACTCATATAATTTACTGCAAACGATCATACTCGTAGGAAATATATGTCATTTCATGTTCGTTGCGCAATATACTCTTAAACCCATGTGATATATACCTACCACCTATTTTGGAATTGAAAATGGCTTTAAATTTAACTGTAGAAATTTTGAATTATTGGGTTCTAGGACAACATTTAAGAAAACTCTCATTCCATATAAAAATGCGACGTTTCGTAGTCTTTATTACCACTTTTTCAAGCACTCAAATGGTGTACAATTAGTATCAATAAACCAACAACAAGTTCTATAACTATATCACCTTTTAAACCATTAAGGGTTCATTATAGAAGTAGGTATATGGTGTTTTGGACATAACAAATTGTTGTTGGTTTATTGATACTAATTGTACACTATTTCAGTGCTTGTAAAAGGAGTAATAAAGACTACGGAACGTCGCATTTTTACATGGAATGAGAGTTTTCTGTTGTCCTATATAATTCAAAATTTCTACAGATTTGACTATAAGGACACGATTCTCAACTCATATGAATTTAAATTTAAAAAATCCAGGGCCGTATTTAAAAAAAAAACTAGGATAGCAATGGATCCTATTCTTCTCTTGGACACAGTGTATATTATGTAGATTGCAGGAAATTTATATAACGAATTTATTTATCGGATATATGAGTAGGTATATCCATAATATGAACTAATAAAATAGAATGCATTTAATTAACAGTATCAAACCTCTACTTTACATATGATATTACCATGTCTATTACATTTTAATAATGTATAGTGTACGGGTCCCATTATTTAACATATAACATCGAAATTATAGCTTGATTAGGTATACTCTTGGCAAATTTGATTCATTGTATATAATACACTCCAGGGCACTATTAGCATATTTTATGTTATGTTTTTTACATTTTTTCCTGCTGGTAGCTAGTTTTCTGACTTTATTTCTTTATAACATGAATAATACTGAAATTCTTTTAGTTTTATTCCCTTTCAAGGTTTATATGTAAGTATTCTGCTATTTTGATTTAGATTATTTGGAAAAACTGGATCTCTCATAACTATGAAATTCAGATATTATATTCAACTATATATTCGTGTGACAGTTTGACTCCAAAAAATATATGAAGGTCATAAATAAAACGTCAAACTTTGCAAAAACATTCTTTCATCGTTACTGACAATGATTTATTATTATTTGACAATTTATATCTGTCTCAGTACAACATTTTGTTCTGTACGCTGTTGTTTAAATTTAGTTGATATTTTTGTACTTTTTGAAGTTATTAATGATTATTGCGAAACGTCGCAGTGAAAATTTGTAAACGCCATCTTATTTTCGTCAAAAAGTAACAATGAGAAAGTGCTTTTAATTTTTTTACATCTGTAAAAATAATGTCATAAATAAATAAAAACTAAAATCGCAAAAAATCGTTTTTTCAAAAATTCTCGAAAACAGCTAAAGTTAGTTTACTTTTGAAAACACCATTTAAAAGGTGTTTAAATGGTACAACTTTTTAATTTAACCGACATTGTAACTCTTACCGTTTCCAAGATTCCAATGCTATCCCATTCTTATCTTGGACACAGTGTTATGTAACTTTACAGTAAAATAAGTAACAGACTGTTTAAACCTGGAACAACAATACTTAAATCAATTCTCTCAGGGGGATGTCTGTGCTGCCGCTCCAACCTGATGTAACCAAACATTCTCGGCGCGAAAATTTCTGAAACATCGCCATGTACTGTCCTGCATTAACATGGCGTTTGACTAGCCACAAGATTATCTATGTGTTCATTTGTTCCAGGTTCCTCCCATTGATTACCTACGTCAGGTGACATTAGACCTTGGAGGCGCTACCAGCAGTACATCAGCAGAAAGTCTACCAGGCCACACTTCGCCAAGCAGATCGTCTGTTGCCACGCTAATTAAACGTTTTAATGAGGTACTAAAAACACATTTTATTATACTTAAATACCGATAAAGAAAATCTGAACCAATTTTTCTTATTCATCAAACTACATTTCTTGAATTTAGGTAAGCGCCTGGGTAACGCAACTAATAATTAGTCAACCCACTCACGATGCACGAAGAGCAGTCCTATCCTGTGTACTTCGTGTGGCCCTATCCTCATGGAACATTGGAAACTTCAATGGAGCCATGGAGATCATCGCCGGTCTCAAGTAAGTCAATTTAAACCTAAACCTAATTGTTCCTAAGTTCTTTAACTCCCAATAATAAAAGATTCATGAATATGCTAGGTGATCATTATTTATAAACGCACACCCTCTTTAACTTTGTTGTTTCACCCTGTGGAAGAAAATGTTAAATACAAAAGTTTTAGGGATTAATGTAACCTAAAGCTTTGTTTTATTGAACCGTTTAAGATAGACCCAACAAATATAATATTTTTGGAATCAGAAAACAGTAATCTTTAATCAAAAAATATAATATACAGGGTGTTCCATTTAAAATATATAAATTTTCTTTCTAATGCGTTACTGGGACACCCTGTATATACGATAATATATGCTGTAAACAGCTTACATCAAGCCCTAAAACTTTTGTATTTAACATTTTCTTCTACAGGGTGAGACAACAAAGTTAAAGGGGGTGTGCGTTTATACATTATCACCCAGTACAAATTAAAGAAGAGCCATTAAAATGTTGAATATGAAAAAAATAAAAGAAACTGAGTAAATTTTAAAGTTTCGATTAAAGGGAAATTGCGTTTGGCGTTTATAAACGGATTCTCCTCGAACTGGAAATTCCAACGGAAAAGTAAGTATATGTAAAATGAAGATATATAACAAAGGGAAGTAAGATAAATAAGAAAAAGAGTAGTAGCGAGAGAAACCGGTCGACGTCACATCTAATATCCCGTCAAGAGAGATCTAACTTTAAGATTCGGAGGCAAAACTACAATTTCGTTGTCGGATGTGACCGAGCTCTGGAAATCTATTTTGAATACCAAAATCTATTGGATATATTTACAGGATGACACTATATCTACTTGGATTCTATTCTCTATTGATGACACTATCTATCAATATTTTGGGTTATGCGTTTATCATTTTCATTCACTTTGAAGAGGATGGTTAGTTTTATACAGTGGTTTTGAAAAAATAATCTTATGGTCCAGCGGACAAAATCAACTCATATCAAAAAGACAGTCAGAATTTCGAAGACATGTCAACTGCGGATTTATAGGAGGTACCTATAGAGTCAGAAAAGAACTGGTGCGAGAATAGAACCCTGTGGTACGCTGACTTTTACTTGATAAATAACGTTAAAGCATATCTGGGCAACAGCATTTAAGCAATTCCGAGAATCAAACGATAACAGAGGCTGGGTATCATCGTATCAACATTCTCAATCCACAAAACTTCACCAATCTCGGGAACTGGGAAGTATAAAATGTAAACAATAGAGGTCCCAAAATAGACCCCTGAGGAACGCCTGAATTAGTCCCCCTAGAACTAGAGCATTTGTCTTGGACTCTAACGCGCTGCTTTCTATTTGACAGATAAGACTGGATTAGCCTTAACGAACCCAGAAATAATAATAATAATAATACATTTATTTGCATTCAAATCATAACAACGTACAGATTAAGTCAGAATATATACATAACATAATAATGAATTGATATGCAAAATGGAGTTGAAAACAATTAAAAAAAGTTCTAAGTCAACCCCAAAATTCATAACTTTAGAACCAAATTTCTAATACGTCCGACCAATAACTGCACTCCTTTTACTGCAATCAAAGTTTACTACTTTCCACAAAAAATCTGAAAAGAAAAATTAAACAAAAAATTTATTTGAAATCCAAAAGTCGATTCCTGTATTTAAACTTAAAGGCTGTAACCCCTAACTTTTTGAAGTCCTCTGGTATGTTATTGTATAGCATATAAATTTGGTAAGTAAATGATCTCTTGAATAATGAAGTTTTGTGAGGCGGGAGCGAAATAAGTCCGCGAAAACGTAAATTCAACGTATGAACATCAGTCCTATATTTAATTTTATTAGAGAGGTATGGAGGACGATGGTTATTTATTATATTATGAAATAAAACTAGCGAATGTAGCTTTCTTCGATCCTGCATGCTCACCCACACTCAATTTGTGCGAAACGGGCTCAAATTTTCTAATTCCATACACGAATCTAAGGCATGATTTCTGAACTTTTTGAATTCTGTCTTTATCAGAACAATCTAGGCACGGTCCATACACAACATCACAGAAGTTAAAGTAGCTTAAGACTAAACTATCGGTAAGTTTTTTTTTCAAAGGTTATGATAGTAGATGCCTATGGGGATATAACATCTTTAATGACGAATATGCTCTCTGGATATTGATGCTCACATGCTTCTTAAACCGCAATTCGACATCCAATTCCAAGCCAAGATTTCTTGTCGAAGTTGAGAACTTTAAACTTGAGTTCTCTACTTTTATATTCAGTTGCAACTCCAACAAGCGCCTGTTTTTACCAAAGACAAGAACGTCAGACTTAGAGGCACTGATCATGAGACCGTGCTTTTGAGAGAGCTCCACAATTCTGTTAATATCCTCGTTAATATCTTGATTAGCTAGATAATAGTCGTCATAAGTAAAGCTGTAGTAAATTTGCCGGTCATCAGCATATATATGCTCCTTGCAGTGCTTTAGACTTGACCCTATGTAGCATGTGTAAATGTTAAACAATAAAGGTGAAAGTATTGAGCCTTGTGGAACTCCACACGTCAGTATTTCCAAATTGAAACCTGTTTTGCAAATAGCTGTGAAAGAATTTGATTGACTGTTCTGAAAACCCAACAAATTTCAAAACGGATAGAAGCGTCTCATAATCAATTGTGGCAAATGCACCATGCTCTTGCCTTGGTCCGTCGCACGAATTATGTCATCAACAATGTCCAAAAGCGCTGTAGCACAGCTGTAGCCTGGTCTAAAACCTGATTGATTCTCAGGTAAAATATTGTATTTGTTTACATGCGAGATAATCTGAAGGTACATAATTTTTTCTAAAACCTTTGAAAGTACTGGAAGGACACTAATCGGTCTAAGATCATTTATAGAAGTGATTGTACTTATCTTGGATAGGAAATGGACAATGGAAATCATCCCCCGTATGTTCAGATCGTACAGAACGTAATAATTTTCCTGAATTATTTATGAAACGCGTAGGATCCACAAATGAAAAGAATAACACATATAACATTCAACAGTACAATAAAAATGGAGTTAATTATATTTTTCCTTCCCCTCTTATTTAATAAATTATTCAATATAGCAGTAGATTACTACTACCATATACTTCATTAAATTTATTTCGTGAGGGAGGATAAGAATTTTCCATAAAAGACCACTCAACGCATTTTTGGAATATGAATTTTCGTATGTACCTACAAGGCGTTGTATTTTGTACTGGTCGTTTATATGGAACATATAAAAAAAGGAGTTTAATTTCCTAATACCTATACTTGCAAAACATGTAACAAAAAACCAGAGGGTACTGGGTGATCTTTAATAAACGTACACAAGCCTTTAACTTTTGTTGTTTCACCCTGTAGAAGAAAATGTATTATAACTTTTTCTTCCATAGTGCGATTCCAACCTTTTTTTTTTACAAAATGTAGAAATTGTTTCGGTTTTAATTAATTTTATTCAATTTTCAAAAATACAGCTTATACAGGAAAATAAAAAAGCATATTTTTCTCTTAAGTTTGTAACACTCTGTAGAGTAATTTTGCAAGATAAACTACACTGAATATGCTTTTCTGTACAGTTTCATTGATTTTTAACATTTTGCTGTTTTATTCTTCTCTGTATCGTTATCGGTTTAAGAGATATGAATTTTTGAAATAAACATTGCACTTTTTACAACAATTATTGAAAACACTCTGGATTTTTTTTTGGAATGTTTAGGTTTCCTTGGAAACGTATTCTGCATTTGTCAATCAGTTTTATCAGACACTTAGAGCATTTAAAACGTTTCGTGAGTGAATTCCAAATTAATTTTTTATTTTACGACGCCTTTGTCATCAGAAGATTCAGCTAGAGCCGTTGCTCTTCATGATGTTGTTTATTCCTATTGAAAAGTGGCGAATATGCTAGGTTTTACAAAATCTAGCGCGAAAGAGCCGCTGCAAGGTTTCGTGAGACTGGAAGTTGTGATAGAAGATCTGGATCCGGAAGAAATCGTAGTCTCAGTTTTAAGAGATCGGCATACCAGTGCAGTAGTGATAAGAAATGAACTCCAAAGAGTTCGTCAAGAAAATCTCATCTATAAAACACCAAGCGAACTTACACAGCGAAGTTGATAGCTTTAGGCAACTAGGTACTATACTCAAAATTTAAGATAGTGTAGCAAATTGTTTTATTTGCTTGAGGCCACACTGTATATATCGCCTTGCATTTTCCATTATATTTGGAAAATGGAAAACGTGTATTAAAATTAAAACTGAAAACACGTAGCTATTAACAAATAGACCTCTGATCCTTAGGGAAAGAAAGAGTTCAATTAATATTTATTCAAAGCTCTCGTTGAATGTGATGTATTTTGAATAACCAGTCGGCAAGCCATCTCTATATAAGCCTGGTGAATATGTTTGTAATAAAAGTTCAGGTCTGGTTCTCTTTTACACTTAATATCAAAATGGTATCGATTTAATTTATGTGTCTATACTGTACAGATTGACACGATACATTACGAGAAACCACAAAGTTCGCGGTCCGCCTGTTTCATTTATATTTGAAAAATATGTTTAAGAATTTAAAGTAGTACACTTCAGCCGTTAAAATATTTCAAGCTGGGATCATCTTCTACAGACGAAGTTATGATTTATGGATTTAGTATAAATATACTGGATCTGGAAAAAGAAACACAAAGGCATTTTAAGGAGCAGGGGTTTCTTTCGGCCTCCAGCGGATTTTAAATGTTGTAGGCCGGCGGAAACTACTTGCCTCTGAATTGTCACATCATCGATAAGCGTAGCACAATTTACACGGTTTTGTCAGGTTTGTGTTACCCACAAAACAGTTGCATAGATAATTAGAAATGTTGAAAAATCTCAACAACAGTTTTTGTGTAATTAATATCAATCATTCCTCCCCTGTGAAATTTTATTAAACACATAACTTGGTGTTTTCGATTTAATTATATTTTGATAAAGACAGCCTACTCGAGGACAAGCTAGTTAGAAATTGGCATTTTATATGAATTAAGTTTTATTTTTCTGCAGTTAAAAGACACAATCTCAACTTAAATTTTGAATGAAGTTTGTCGTTAGAATTTTACGTAAAAAATTGTCAATACATTTTTCAGTATTATTCACAAAATATGTTTAAATAATCTTGCTCCATTATTTTAATAAGCAAACATACTGTTAAAGGATTTTCATTAAAACTAAACCCTACATATATTGATGAATTTGATGTACAACTCCAATTACAAATAACAACTCCACCCGTCCGTTTGCGCGGCATACATTGATTAATTAAAAATCCAATTTACCTAATAATATAATACAAAAATATATATATATATTTTTATTTCAGATCGAATAAACTCAAACCCTTCTGGTTGTCAATCACCGAAAAAGAGAGCCTGCCAGTGTTGGATTTCCTTTCAGCCGCCCTATTGTCCGCCGAATACGATAGGGCACTCAGCAGGGCATTGGCAATGGCCGAATGTCCTGTGGTACCCTTTTTCGGTGCATTTTTGCGTGAGTTAGGTGAAATTTTAGCTGTAGGTCATAACGAAGGTATATCGATGGAAGGCCATCACGGACCCAGCGGATCGTTAAGCGGCAAATCGCATAAAGCTGGTGGGCACTCGCATCGGGACCAAGCCAATCAACAGAGACAAGTGGTAGGGTGAGAATTTCATGTTTTATTTTGATTTAATTTTTACTGGGTTAGGTTTTCTTTAATATTTTCTAAAACCTAAACATTTTCACATAACTTTCTTCAAAACACGGAAAATAATCATATAAATAATTTTCGTTCAATCCTGACCTGTGCATTAAATTAAATAACGAATTGTGAATCAGAGTTAATTCTGAAGGAATAAGGTTAACTTTAATTTGCTGATACTGATGTGTCATTTTTTTTTGTTCAGGGGTGTAGAAGCTGATTTTTTTCAATTAAGGTTACCTAAGCTTAGATTTTTCCAAGATTCCAATAATACAAGAAAAACTAGCTGTTGCCCTCGAGGCACGAATAGCTCTCCATATTTAAGTGTAAAAGTAATAATTTTATGACCTTTTTGTCATTTATCTAATTTTTTTTGTTTTGTTTTAGACATCAGCTATTTTTTTTTTTTTTTGTATCGGGTTTTGTGCCTTTTTCTTCTCTTTGGAGGCACTATTTATACGCAGATATTTTATATTTCAGATCTAGACCAAATTCTTGTACGCAAAATAATTGATTTTTTTTTAGTTTTATTATAAAATTTATTTTGCCCCCTTTTTCTACTATTTACGAACGCCTATGTAAACAAAATTGTTATGCTGCATGTTGTAGGTTATCCGTTAAGTGGTTTTTGAGTTATCACGGATACAATTTTTTCCTGACCCTTTTATAGAATTTTCACGGACGCCTATGGAACATTAATTTTTGTCGTGTATTTTTAACACGAATTCAACTAGTTAAATTTTTTACATTTTAATTTTTTTTTCATTTTACCCCTTTTTTTTACTATTTACGAACGCCTATGTAAATAAAAATTTTATGCTGCATTTTTTAGGTTATCTTATATGAAAGCTATATATAATTAGCCAATTTTTCAGGTATATTTGGGAAACATTTTTTTTTCGTTTTTGACCCTTTTTTTAAACTATTTTCGAACGCCTGTGTGAACCAATTCTTTTATGGAATATTTTTTAGCTTATATTGTATCACAACTATGAAAAATTATTCCATATTTCGAATAAGTTTAGGAAATATATATTTTTTATGTTTTGACCCCTTTTCCACTATTTACGAACGCCTATGAAAGTAAGTTATTCATGACACATTTTATAGCCTATATTCTATCAAAACTATCAATAACTAGTTAATATTTCTGCTATTTTTAAGAAATACGTTTTTTTTTTAATCTTTTTTACCCCATTTTACACTATTTTCGAACGCCAATGTGGTCTAATATTTTATGTTCAATATTTTAGGTTATATTCAATTAAATGCGTAAAAAAATATGCAGTATTTCGGATAAGTTTAAGAACTATGAATTTTTTTAATTTTTGAACCCTCTTTTAAACCCTTTGCCTACGCTCAATGTTTCCCAAAATCTAATCAGCTCCTTGCCATGTCCAATAGTATTTTTGTACCAAATTTGGTTAAAATCTGTTAAGCGGTTTTTGCGTTTTCATGGATACAGACAGACAGACAGACAGACAGACAGACATTTTTTTAAAACTACTTATTTATGTATAAAATGACCAAAAAGAAGTATTTCCGGTGAAATTAAAAAAAAATTTTTTTTCATGAAACTAATAGTCTCCATATATACATATATGATATGGAGAGCTAAAAAATCTGGTGGGCAATTCTTGAAAACTTGGGAATAGAACAATCGACCGAATCAAGGCACAGGCTACTAAATTAGCACAGCGTTGCCTCCGATCTCTCGATTGTTGGATTCGTCAGGTTTCAAGAATATACCCCTGTTACCACCTCATTTGAATTTTTGTTGTAAAAAGAATCACAAACTCAAAAAATTGTTATTGCCAAGAAGGGGAAGATTATTTTGACGTTGTTTTTATTACACTTCCTCAAACAGTTCTGGCATCGCTGCCGTCTGTCAGTCGTCATCCATGTTGGTTGTTCTGTCAAAGTTTCATTTGGTTTAAAACTGAATGCAATTTTAGACTTTTTTTATTATTTACTTTAATTCTTACTTAAGCTTTTCGAACACTATAACTGATTATTTTAAAGCAAAATATCAAAAGTATTATCACTGATAACTTTTATCAAAGGTGTTTATTTATGTTCTACAGTTCATATCAGATTACAATGGTGAGGACCATCATTTTACGAAAATTGGGCCCGGAGGACTGATAAATTTGGAGAAAATTTATCGCACCCAAGCTGTGATGGACCATATATCGCAATGCCATCAGCATTATCATACCAGAAATCGATTATCACCGAATTCTAGTCTCTCGGAATACCTAAAGTAAGAAACTCGTAAAACATTGCATTATTGGAATAGGGAATAATTACTAAAAATGATATAATAAGATCCAATAAGTAGTACAATATCGTAAGGTATGGTTTACATAATGTATACCTACTTTAAAAATTTAGTTTCTTTTCAAAAATCTTCAACTTATATTCATCAATTTCACGTTTCTTAACAAATATTTTTCTCATATATTTTTAAACAAGAAAATGCACAATAAATCCACGTGCTTAAGTATATGAAACAATTTTAAAACTTCTATCGCAAAGTTAGCAAGCTCAACTTAAAGTGCCACATCTCTATTCCCATAAACAATACCCACTATACAGTTTTATGCAGTTGCTTTTAACTAGGGAAAATGTAGTTTTCATTTAAAATTAAAGCCTTCCTTTTATAAAATAAAATCCTCTGTGGGCTTTATGTAGAAAAAATTATACCTTCATACAGTTAATAAAGAGGCATTCAAAAAAATCGTTAAACGTGTAACTATGCTCTATAAATACACGTAATGTTTTTGTCCACCTGGAATAGAGTAAAGCAAAAATGCTTTAATTAAAGGTAGGTATTTTATAGAAAGTCTCTCATACAAGGTGATTCAACATTGCTTTGTCAAACATAAACATTTTTGAAAAATGTTTGAACTTTTTTTGTATCGCTCTACGGATAGAGATTTTTGATAGAACCAGAAGTCAGTATTGCAACTCCATCATAAGCATAACTTCAGGTGAGCCGGTCATACGTTTTCCGCTATCGTAAAATGATTGGCTTGTCTTCAAATATTCATACAGTCGACTGCTGTTTAGTATCGGGCTCATCCTATTGAGAAAAAATTCCCTTTGATCAATCGACACAAGGTTTTTTTGAGAGATTCCTAGCAAATAAAATCTTTTTGACAGACTAATATTCATGCAATATCGAATGTATGGATTTCTGCTGACGCTGACGTGTGATTTGACCTCTTTCATCTGAAAATAAAAACCCCTGAGTAAAATTAGAAAACACGTTTTACCACTTCTTCTTCTTGTCTAAGGATGCTGACACTTTTTTGCAACTTTGTTGAGGTAGGTAATAGCTTCAATATAGTCCATTTTCTACCGTGAAAAATATGCCCTAGAATTTTAAACACCGCATGTGCATATACCATAAACGTTGAAATATATATTCTTATAGAACATTAAACATCAAAGAGCAACGCATACTAGCAGCAGCACCGAATCAAAAAACCGAAATTAATTCCGAATATGATTGTGACGTTGACGATTACCACCCTGTACAGCCATTAGTACATGACCACGGTGTCAGTTTCGTTTGTTTGAGTTCACCATTCACGAAAATCGACCAACACGTTATGCAGGTCAGTCGCTAAATCACAATATGTTCATTGCTTGAGATTGACATAAATATTTATTCATGATCAGGGTCATTAAAAGTACATTCAATATCAATTTAGGTTTGTATCTGACATTAATAAATAAATAGGGATCACAAAATAAGTAGGTCTAATTATCGAATTTAGATAAAGTTATACTTGTAACAGTGTAGATGACCTTGACCTACTTCTGATACTTTTTTATGAAAATTAAATGAGCCTTGTAGAAATAATTAGTCATATGATTCCACTGGTTACTTTCCGCTTATTCTATACAGGGTGAATGTATAGTTATTTTCTACTTTTGACAGATCTTACATCATGGAACGACGGCAGTGCTCTGGGAAGGCATTGAAGGAGCCACATCTCCAACGCAAAAAGGCATATTTCTGTATTTACGTCTCGATAGATCTGCTACAACAATAACATGGGTACGACCTAGTTGGTCAGCTTTAAAAACTGGCAACTTGAACGATTCAGATCCATTTTCAACGGACTTTAACTTGTCATTTAATCCCGAAGAGACGTTACCACCAGGAGTTTTAACTAAGTTAGCACTACAAGCAGCTGGAGAACAAAGTCCTGGGACATTAATGGATGACGGGTAAATTATAAGACTTTTTAGGCGCAAGCTCTTGGTCTATAATTAAATGAATGTATAACTGAAACTACCGAATGTATTCAGTTATAAATTTCACTAAATAATTTAAAAACAATTGTAACAAAAGTATAAGCCATACTTTAAATTAACAATTAAATGCTGCAGGGAGTTTCCGTTAAATAAGCAATGATTTCCTGAATTAAGTTAAAGTTACAGCTCTATTATGTAGAGTATGTTAGGTATATATAAACCATTGTATTTTCCAAACCAAAAAGTTATAACACAATTCAAAACTTTACATTTGATCTTGCAGAAACTTGACCTCTGGTTTTATTTCATATATGCCTATATAATGTGGAGTTAGAAGTAGAACTGTGAAACTGTTTTTTTTTTTAATTAAATCGCGTTTTTGAATTTTCCTTAACGTTATGGTAAAGGGAAGGTATGAAGAGGTTCAGCACCGTGGGGAAAAATTATATACTCGTACTTATTGTTAATGAAATTAGTGTCCTATCGGAATTTTTCTTCTCTAAAATATTTTTATTTTAAATTGCGACGTTGCCAAGTGCTTGAATTATTAATGATCTTTGTGACGAAATCACTCCTTTACTTAAATTTTAATTCCGCCCTCATTTGTCATTTAATTTAACTGAAATTTTGTTAACAGTCTAAACTGGGATCATTTTATCTTACAAAAATACAATGTTGTAGGTTCCTTATACAGGGTATCCAAAATTTTAATTTAAATATTAATATTTTCAATTTTACGCCCTGTATTTAGGAGGGTGTACGATAGAGTATTAATTTACCTTTAAAATAATATAAAGACATATTGGTAAAAATGATTATTCAACCCCCAAGGCTTTTCTCTCGTGCACTCGCCAGTTTTTAATGTATATTCGAAAAATAGACGATGTAAGACATACTTCCAGGTTTTTGGATTTGATGGCGGTCAAAGAAGTCTGTCTAGGAGGTCGAGATGCAGAACGCGATGCTGAGATAGCTACTATGGCTAGAAAACATGGATTAGTTCATGAGCAAGGCAATGAATGTGGACTAACTATTCTATATGGTTACGGATTGAGTGACAATAGGACTTTAAATATTGTGTGTCCGCCAGTAGCTTGCAGGTAATTAATTAAATCAATTATGAGGGTATTTAGGGTATGTTTGAAACTAGCAGTAATAATTTATTTCCAACTTAGCACTCCTTCAGTTTGAGTTAGCAGTTCAGGGTTATTACTCGTATATTTTTGATGTTCTTAGTGGAGTTTCTACTCCTGTTCACTGACTGTGGATGTTGTAAGGGATCTTCAAGCTCTGGGTGGATGGATTCTAGCCTGTTCAAAAATGTTGGTGCTTTTCTTTATTATTTAATTTTTTCTATTAGGGTGTGGTTCAGTGCTCTCTCATGGTTAATCCGTGGTTTATCTAGACAAAACAACCTTTGTGACAGACGACTATTATGGTTAAAAGAGCAATACATGCAATTATACCATGAAGATGGTTATTGCTGTGGGCCTCTAGCAGCTGACGCAATACGGGTAAATTATATTGAACAGCTCAAAATAGTGACAACAAGCTTTTAATCGCTGTCTTAAAAATAGAGTTTTGGTGGACGAGATTGGTCATTGGCGAGTATGAAAGGTGCTGGTGGTCAAGGCAGTGAGTCTGGAGCACTTCGACGTGAAATTTCCATGAAGATTAAGAAGAAGCAGTTGTTAAGCAACCAAGCGTTTAAGGTATGATTAATATTAAACGCCAGCTAATCGATCCTTATTATGTTTTCAATGTTTAGGACCGTAGTCTTAGGCCGCAGTTTGTAGAACCCACTACAATGTGTATGGAAAGTTCCTATTGGCGGAATCCTACAACACAACACCGTCAGTCGACACCAACAACATTTATTGACCACCAACCGGATGTTGCTAGACATCACAGTCTCGGTCAGCTTGCCTATACCACAACTCAACCAAAATTTGACAGGTACTATGTTTGTGGCAAATTTTCTTGAACATTACTTGTTAAAGCGAATAAATAATTCCAGATCCCTATTTAATTGAGAAGTTGTTTGTTTTTAGACATGGTTCCACTGAACATCTATGGCATGGTAGACATCCACGAGTTGGTTCAATCCTCTACGATACGCAACTGGATTTTGTTGATTTTGTTACGCTTTTTCGTTCTTTTAGGTACGTACATACAAAAAATTATAATCTTAATGAATTTACAGTAAAACTTGCAATTTAATGGACCATAGACTAATAATAGGTCAAGTTTACTAAGTTAAACAAACAGAACGCGTTTGATAAACCAAAAAGGAACTGACTTCAACAAGCGTAAATACAACATAATCCGACTAACTTCGCCGACCTGGAACAGAAAATAGTCTGCTGAAACTGCCACTAAATTACTTAAATGCTAATAAGCCTTTTAAATAGTCGTATCTGTGGATACTTCGTTTCCATCTCATGTGTTATAGTCTCTTTGTCAAAATAAAGTGGAATTGGACTGTCCGATTTTTTCTTTCAAGTGAAATTCATAATCATTATGTTTTTGTTGAGATTCCTAGTAAGTTGGAAACATTATTTCGTTCCCAAAGAAATTGCTGCACCGTTTGGGTCTCTTGTCATAGCCTGGGTGGACTTTTTCTTCATATCTAGAAAACAACGAAAACTGCAGAGTGAAAAACGTTTAAGGAAACTGCCCTTATTTTCAGCATTAAATAATAAAATCAGTTTATGCAAATTTATTATATATAAAAACGCTTAAACTTGGTTTTCTTATAAAATAAAATCATCCTAAACATTATAATAAAGGATAATTTGATAAACGTGTCTTACTCCCTTCGACAGTATAAGTAACTTTTCTGGCGTCTACTCTCACTCCAAGAAATCGATCGCCTGAGTTCTTCACAGGAAAAGAAAACAGAACGATCGCATTAATAATTGTCTCTGTTTTGTTGTTTGCTCACCAGCTTACTAATAAGAAAAGACCTTCGAGATTTATTCGAACAATTAGCAATATCTTATCGAAGTATGGCTGTGAATTCGACAACCGCCTCACCGAAAATGAATGGGGTAAGAGGAAAATGTGATACTACTCTGGGTAAACCGACAAAATTTGGTAAGTTTAATTTGATATTTTAATTAAACTTCAGCACTACCTATTATCTAAGAATGTAAAGTAAATGAGATGGTTTGTAGAGAAAGGACATGAAATTGAGAAAACGGTCAAAATTCATTTTTTTAAACCTCCGAATTGTATAAGTTTATCTTATTTATCAATAAAAATAAGATACAATTGGTTTAAAGTTGTATACTCCGAAAATTTTTAGTTTTGGCAAACTAATAGTTGCGTATGGTGGTGGTAAGTTCAAATACATCTAGACGGCTATGACTGCCTTGTAAATCAAATGCTACAACTGTCATTATGGCGCTGTCAGCTGTCACTTCCCAGTTTAAAGTTATTTAGAACTATGCCGGGACGCTTCAATTATACAAACGAAAATTATTTATTTTTGATTATAGACGATGAATTTATTATTCGCAAAATCGAATCGATTCATCAATATAGGCAATTAAATGGGGGCTCTGCTAATTGAAATAAAATTCTGTGTATAGGTAAAGTTCTCCATGTTCTACTTTGATATTAAAATATAATTTGGTATATTAATGTAGTTATTATTAGGTTTGCTCACACGAAACAGCAGAGCTGAACTTGACGGTACTGTGGGTAATTCACAGAAAAAAGTTTTTGATGCAATTGCCGCTGCGAGTATATTCACGAACTGTGCTGGGATCGATACGAACAATTCTCAAGTGATTACAATGTCCACGTTTACTAAATTCCTCGAGACTCGTCAGATGGAATCCTGTAGCGAAGAGCAGGTTAAGGCTCTCATCAACGTAAGTCGATGTAACAATATTATTCATCTAACGTAGTCGCATAGGAAGCTCATCCTATGATCATGGATGTTTATATCGTTTTTTGAATTTTAGCAAAATATCACTTTGAATACAGATTTACTTGACACTTGTCACTGAGGTTGATTGATCATCTTGTTAGCTGCGGGTCAAGATTTATCGATATCAAGAAGCCTTAGAAATTAACCGCAATTGAAGAGATGACTCACTAACTAACTGGAAATATCCAGCCAGTGATAGTTTTGCACTTTCTGTTGGAGAAGACATAATTCTACTGTTTCGACTTCGATTCGTCTCTTCGGTTGCGGAACACCACAAGACAGCGTTAATTTCTAAGGTTCAATGTGATAAACACAAATAAGCCAGTCAGAATCCGAAAGAATTCCGAGCCAACTGTAATTTGTGTCCTGCAGAAATGCAAAGATCACAAACCAATTGGACTTATATCAAGGCCTATGAATGGTTTTCTTTTTAAAATAGTTTTAATCTTTCAGCGACATGAGCCAGACGCATCGCTGCGCGTTCAAAATTGTATGAGTTTCGAGGGATTTGCTCGATATCTACTAGACAAAGACAATTTTGCATTTGTACCCGAAAATGAAGTCCCAATTGAAAATGAAATGACAAAACCGTTATCCGCATATTACATAGCTTCTTCACATAACACGTACTTGACTGGGCATCAGCTAAAAGGTGAATCTTCTGTGGAACTTTATAGTCAGGTGAGTTACGAGCAGGGTTTAAACGGTACCATGTTCTTATTTTGAAATGTTTCCAGGTTTTACTGACCGGTTGCCGATGCGTAGAACTAGATTGTTGGGATGGTGACGATGGTTATCCAATGATTTATCATGGTCATACATTTACGACAAAAATTCCATTTAGTTCGGTGGTGGAGACGATACACAAAAATGCGTTTGTAACGTCTCCGTATCCAGTGATATTGTCGATTGAAAATCACTGTTCGTTACAACAGCAGACTAGAATGGCACAAATATTCCAGGTAAATTATCCTCTGCATTATCATTATGGTTTGCAACATAGTATTGCATTAATAATAATCAGAAGCTTACAATATTTTTTGATTATGCAGAGAATATTCGGTGACAAGCTAGTAACAAACTTCCTTTTCGAATGTGACTACTCTGACGAACCATGTCTACCATCGCCAGAGCAATTGCGCCACAGAATTTTGATTAAAAACAAGAAACTCACAATTGATATTCCACAACCCCTAAGTATGGTTACAATGGCGACTCAAATGCGAACTGGAAGTGGATTGAGACATTCAGTGCCTGGCCGGACCAGCTCAATTATAAGTAATGCGAGTTCCAGTTCGTTTAATGATGATTTCAGCGATGACGAGTATGATGATGAGGATGACGAGGACAATATTGATGGTGAGTATTCCCGTGGTCGTCAGTTTCGGAAATAATAGTCGTTGAATCTGATTAGATGTAACGATCTTTGAATTCGAAATGACTTTTTTAGACAAACCCCTTCATGGTTTAATAATGTCGAATGAATCGCCTAGATCGTATGGCAGTATATCACATGCAGTCTCAAAAACAAGTTCAACAAAACGTGGAATTCCCGATGACAAATTAAAAAAAAAAAGTAGTCAAATATCGAAAGAATTATCAGATTTAGTAGTCTACATTCAGGTAAATTTCGTGGATCACTCTCAAACATTGTTTTCAAAGATATTATGAAACTGTTTCCATCTAGGCCATAAAATTCCGGGGTCTTAATACCATATCACCAAGCAGTTCAGTGAAGCAACGTCAACGAGCTTGTATGTCCATATCTGGTAGTTCCATTGTAACAACTGGTAGCAGTTCCGCATCGAATATCTCAACATCTGGTATTGGTAGCGAATCAGATACAACCATGGGTGATTTGGAGGTAAATTTGTCAACCCAACCCAAGACTAGTGCTGTAGAATCATTGACAGAATTTGGACATCAATAAGTTTGTAAATTGTGTTTTAGGTGAAACAGCAGCGTCCAAATATTAACTTGCCATGCTATCAATGTTCATCGATCAATGAAAATACAGCTAAAAAGTTATGTCGAAAACAGTCATTAGCTCTAATAGCTCACACTCAAACTCAGTTAATGCGTACCTATCCAGCTCCCATGAGAATCGACTCCAGCAACTTTAATCCGGTAATATTTTGGTCATTTGGTAAGTTGACAATTTGTTGTTCCCTTTTCTATTACCAAACCACATTAAACTAACATTTTCAATCTTTGATCTGGAATAACAGCCTCATTTGGGCGTCCACTGCGCTATGCAGCATTTGTGCTGGTACGACCACGTTTAAATTCAGCAATCCACTTCTCTATCATTTGTCTCGATGGAGCAGACTTTGGATAATGTTTATCAAGCCATTGTTTGGTATCCACTGTATTATTTTGTTCATCAAAAAGCAATGCTTTATCAAAACTCGAAATTAAATTTTTTCCATTTTTTGTTGCAATAACGAACGTCCTCTGCAGGGAAACCCTTCGAGCTAGATTTCCCAATTCTTTGAATGATTTGCGGAGAGTTAGTCCAAATAAAACATACAAGTGTTTAACCGTGAAAATATGTCCTTTTAGGTATCCAAATGTCAGCTTTAAACTACCAAACCGAAGACACTGCAATGCAGCTGAACAACGCCCTCTTTGAGACGACCGGTAAATGTGGTTACGTAACAAAACCAAATGTTATGTGGGACCGATCACACGTCATGTATCGCCGTTTCAATCCATGGGATAAACAATTCGACGGGATCCATTCATCACACATTGTCATCAATATTGTATCGGGACAGTACGTCTGTCAAAGTAATGTCAATTTAAGCACATTTGTTGAAGTGGAGATTATTGGAATACAAGTTGATTGTGTGAAACAAAAAACTAAAGTCATTCATAAAAATGCACTGAACCCTATTTGGAATGAAACGTTCAATTTCAGAGTGATGTTTCATGATCTTGCATTTATCCGTTTCACTGTTATGGATTCGACGAATAATCACTTGTTAGCGCAAAGGATTGTACCATTAAAGTGTTTACGGCCTGGTTATAGACACTTGAGATTGCGATCGCCACAGAATAAATATTTGAATATGTCGACATTGTTTATTTATTCACGAGTGGAAGAAGAGAGCTTGGAAAATACGGAAAATCGAGGTGATGCTTTGATTGAACGGCCTGGTCAGGAAAGGAGCGATGTTAGTGAGAGTGTTCAGAGTGACAGTACAATTGTTGGTAAGTTAAGTAAAGAGCCTTTCAAAAAATGTCACTCACAAGTACGTCGCGGCTTTGCTTGCTGGAACGTTTTCGGAAGGTCGAATTTCCCATTATATTCTCACATATATCTGTATAAAGCCCCGTTTCCCAGCAGAGATCAATTTCGCATTGGTCGACCACAAATTTCCATATGTAAGTTATATTTTCCCCTAGGAATATCAGGAACACCAATCTGCGTCAAACGAAAAATGTTTTTTCTCATGGTATATGGTGTTGTGGCAGAGGAACCTTCGACAATCCTCAAAATTACCCAAGAATCCACCACTCAAGATGTTCTCCTTTTGTGTCTTCAAAAATCCAACACATCTCCAGATAAAATTAATGATTATATACTAGTGGAAGAAGTTGCTAGAGGATGGGAAAAGAAAGATCATAATCTACCTGCAACCCAGAGGTAAGCAAAACCCTATAACTCATGAAGAGAAATCTAAATATGAATATTCTCTGTAGGATTCTGGATTTAGATGAAAGGCCGCTTCAAGCACAATCTAAATGGAAAGGCGAAGGTAGATTCATACTGAAAAGAATGGGCGATGACCCAAGTAGTAGAGCATGGTTGTCTTCTGTCAGGAGTGTTGCAAATCGAGAACGGGAAGCACGGAAATCGGAGGGTGCTCCCTCAAATGCTTGGGAGGAGAACGATACGTTTCTGGTGTGCATATATAACGTGTCGCCAGAAATTCCATATGCAATCTTAAAGGTAACGTTCCATTCTGAAGCTCGATTAAATATATATTATTTTGATTCGAATATCGTTTAAAGGTGCCATTAAACGCATGTGCACAAGACGTTCTGGCCCAAGCCTTAGTTAAAGCTCGCCGGCTCGAAGATCCCATGAATTTCGTTATAGTAGAGGAACTGGAATGGGGTGGTGCTAGTCATAACATACAGCAGCGCGCTCTAGCAGACAATGAAAACGTCTATAGTGCGCAATCTCATTGGCAGACAATAGGGCGGTTCATTATGCAGGAGAGAGCAAATGCCACACCGACGTCATTGAGAAAAAACCGTATTACTGCTAGTTTGCGTTTGGCAACACTGGATAGAATCAGTAGAGGGTTGAGTGTGGCAAGGAGTGCCGCATCCAATAGCATTAAAATGCCGATACAGGTAAGGATATGACACTTGATTACATTATAGTTGGGCCTAAACATTTTTTGTTTATCGCAAAACTTCAAACAATGTATTTGATTCCTTATCAGCAGATTTGACTCAAAAAAAGTGTTTTTGCTGTTACGGATGTTCCGCAGGTGGCGTTAAGCGATCCCACGACATCAAAATGGAAGCATGGCAGTTCAAGCAGCAGCAGCAAACATTCTTCATCGGAAGAGACCAGCAGCGTCAAAACTCGTCCCGTAGCAAGAGGAAAAGTGCATTCAGAAAAAGAAGCGAACACGTCAACGTCGAAAAAAGAAGTGATTCTACGTGATGTGCATTCTGAAGGTGAAACATTGAGTGAGGACGAGACACGTGAAAGTGAAATTATGACGACTGTATCACGGTTGAAAAGGGTTTCGATAAAAAAGTTTAAAGAGTGGAAAGCGTGACTAGAAAAATAATGTGGTTCATTTTAATTTTAAAACCGTGCATTTGTCTTTTGAAAATATAAAAACATTTGCACGATTTAAAAAAAAAAAAAAAAACGTCTATTTGGCACACTGTATATATATTTTCTAAATCAAGTACCTTTTCTGAGACACTTATCAAGAAGACAGGTAGTTTTTGCAATTCTCATAATAGGTACCCAGTAGAATTGTAAGTAAAAAATCGTAAACACTAGGAAATAATTTTGACATATTAAAAATTCTAATAATAATTTTCCCCCTGGGGGCCAATTTAATACATATTATAAATGTTACCTAAATAACGCTTTTAAAATGAATCTTTATCTCTTTTAAGGTACAAAGTGTTCCAGGTAAAAGGACACATCTAAGCGAGCAACTTCACACCGCGACAAAAGCATGCCTATGTTCCTTTTTTGTTATATGAACCATTCGACAGCTTACATACATACATACCTACATATCTTAGCATAATCATCAAATTACCTTAAAAAGTGGTTGCCTTTGATATACCTATTAAAATCAATCAGGGCATCAAACTAGTAAGGTCAGTGCTGTTGACTATGTGACAACTCGGTGCAGTCGATATTATAGCTAGCCTCCAAGGTACACTGAAAGAGTAATGTGAGGTTAGAGTGTTTAAATATGCACCCCTAAACTAGAGCGCGTCATATATTTTACATGCGATGGGAATGGATGAAAGTAAGGACATATAGATGTGTCTATCCCTCGGTTTAAAGCTGCCAGTTTGTGGTCACGACGTAAGTAGACAAGAACCAACACACAATATTAATTAATAGAAGTACTGTAGTTAGATTATTACAATTTATTTGGAACACTTTGTACTTTTCATGATTGTGATACAAAATATAGTACATAAATGAATTTTATTAATTACATCCCAAACAAAAAGTACCTAGCTATATTTTACTGGTCTAGATCATTTAGGAATTGAGAACAAAATTATAGAACTACTTATATCGATAAAAATGTTACAATATAATATCAAACTTATAAATTCTAAGACAAACTTTGTTTACCATGTTAAAAAAATATCAAAGACGAATTAAATGTTTAACAAAATAATAAATAAATGACATAGAATATCACTTGCATTTGCATTTTGCAGTTGTTTTAATTTCCCCTATTGTTCACCTTCAACTAAATTGTTCTTGTCCAAGAAAAAGTCACTCGTCACTGGACAAACATAGTCTTCCTCATTTCACTCCTTCACAACTTACCACAGTTATGGTAAAAATCCCGATATAGTTATTGTTTAATTAACTAATAACAAATTAAGTATAATCCTTTTTAAATGTTTTCTTCTTTAAATAAAGGAATAAGGACTTTAAGAGTTAAATAGGTACTAATGCATAAATAACATACCAATAATGCTGCAACATCCATTAATTACTATAATATATCATGGTTATTAACCTACAATGCTAGTAGCTCCTCTTAGGGCTAAATATCCTGCTGTAATGTCCATTGGCAAATCAATAATTGTTAGATACTCGTCTTTATTTGCATATCGTAGTTTGGTCTGTGGATCAGTATAGGGAGCTGGTAAACCAGATAAATCAGAAAATTTCTCCGGAAGCTTGAATGATGGTGGAGCATTTATAGAACTGTAGTGTAACGCATTTTCCGGCCAAGGTAATGTTTTTTCAATTGTGATTATTTGTTTCAAACCTTTCCATGCGCGTTTTTTAATCAATTGCTTTGATTCCTGGTAGGAAGTTGTTTTAAATACGTGTTTCTGTTCGACTTTAATATTAGAATCTTCCATACTTCAGTTTATTTACTAATTTATAATTTATTTACTAATCTTTTATTTTTATTGCAATTTGCAATCTGAAAATTATCAACTTGTCAATTGTCAATACACAAATTCAAAATTCAGTTAAATTATTGCAATTGGAGGCGTTATCCGTCTACAAACTCAGATCAGCTGAGCTGCTGTGAAATGCGCTCATCTCACTTGCATAAAAGTTTCTCAGTTAGGTGTCTATATTATTATGTACGTAGTACCATTGTGTTTATTATAATAATAAACACAATGGTAGTACGTATAACAGATGAGTGAAATTTGCTGATATTTCATGTTGAAGCCTTGAATTGTTCTCGTTTTTTGCAACTTCAAATTCAACTGAATTGATTCCAGCAACAGTAACTGTGACGGTTATGCACTCTTGCATTGTCTTTATAAAGACAATGACTCTTGTGAGAACAAAGGTGGGTTTTCAGAAGATGGCCGTCATATTTTTGCAAAAATTCAATCTTCTCTCTTCTTCCCACTCAGAGACATATAATATGTCTCCGCTTCCACTCCTATTTAATCAATTCGATAAATGGGTGCTCACAACCACCCATTTATCGGAGTTTACTCCGTGCGTCACTTTTTCTCTAGTGACTGCATTCTGCAATTTCTGCATTTACATTAGTTTCTTACGCTATCAACATGTAGATGGCGCTATGTATTTTAATGACGTCAAAATATTGATTTTATTTTCAGAGTCGGCCAACGCCATTTTGACAGAATTATAAAAAGTTAGTAAAGTGTTTGTGAATCGCGAAAAATCCGTGTACATCCGTCCGATTTTTGTTGTGAAAGTGTAAATTTCCTATTGTTTGTTGTTTACCCATTTGGACGGACCAATGTAAGTACTCATTTTTGCTATAGAAACAATAGAAACTCCATTTCCAACTGATGATGTTTTCTTTTATCTCTGCCATTGAACAAAGTAGGTACCAATGTAATGACTACTACTGCTATACCGTTATATGCGGATAGATTTTTAGTTTTAGCTTATAAATTGTTCATAAAAATAGTAATAAACTTCTTTTAGATTTAACTTTGTAACTTGCCAATTTGCATTTAATAACAATAAATAATACCTAGATTGGGACGTTGCAATATTTTCGAGATACTTAGTCATTAACATTATAATTTCAGTACATAACTATGTAGGTATACAGTTAACTTTTAGTTAGGTTTTAATAGAAGGTACTTGCTTTTAAGCATTCTAGCAGTTTCGATGATATTTTATTGTTATTATAGTTATAGCGGGTATATTATCTTAAAAAATATACGGCATTATTGAACAGAAATTATAGAGGTCATAGACTTTATAGACCTATTAAATTCTACCTAATTTTCTTCGAATTAGGGCATTTCGTTGCGTCCTAATTTTTTTGTTACTTATACATTGTTGGTAAAGTACATTCACAATAATCTATAATGTTAGATCACTTTTAGTGAAATAATACCTACACTCTACACTTTGTTTTTGTTTGATATTTGATGTAAATAAACAAAATTAGTTTCATCTTTTTAATGTTGTAAATTTAAATAAACGTATTTTTACTCCCGACATTTCTACAATGTTTATTACTTAAATCATCACTCTAATCGACACCAAATTGAACCATTAGAAATTACTTAGTGGTTCTTTTGAACTGTTTGGAAGTTGATTGAATTGAATCTCTACAATAATAAATAAAATAATGCAATTGGAGTTTCCATTTGAGTCTGCTTTTATTCAACATGGTTTGTTTATAATATTTTTGGATTTTTTTTTTAATTTTCAGAAAAAGGGTTCGTTCGTTGGGCATTGGTAATCTAAATGGTTGCGCGCAGACAGCATGTCTACTTTGTCAGGGTCAGCCTCCAAGGGGGAGAAATCGAAGTCGAAATTCCAAGTTTTAGATATAAATAGTTTGTATAGGCATAGTCGGGTATGTAACATTTAATTATACTTATCTACATATTATATTGTTTAATTGGAAGCACCATGGTATGGCTAGGTAGGTAACTGTAAAAAATACTGAAAATATGTTTTAGGGAGAAAATACTGAGAAAACAACGCAAAAAAGTTCATCAGTTAGCATTAGACATGGTATGCAATGTTTGGGAAAGGTGCCTAGTGCACGTAGGGCTCCAGCGAATTTACCCTCTTTGAAATCAGAACACAGCGGATCAGGCATGTATTTGTTATATTTCATTTACAAAATGTAATACTTACATATGAGTTATTTATTTTTAGACGCAGCAGTACCCTTAGTACCACCCGGCGCTCCACCAGGATGGGGCAAACAGGAATCCAGCACTGCCGGTCCAACAACACCCACAACGGTCCAATCAGCTACAACTCCTCCAATAAATGCGGCCCCAGCAAACACAACCCCAAATCAATCGTCCCAAAATCAACAGCCTCAAGCAGTGCCCCAATTGACGCCCCATCAAGCGGCCATTGCTTTACCAGTTTCGCCGAACGCCCCTATACCTCCTGGCAAACAAGTAAGTTACTGAACTTTCGAACATAATTATTTTTATAACTGTTTACCAGTCGTGTTGTAACGTAAGTAAATCTAAAATATGATTCCTTGTTTCAGTTATCTTCTGTGCAAATTGCCAACGGCAACGAAAAATTATGGAGCACAGTGATGTCTGGTCATCCAAACAGCGTAGACGGTCATCAGCCGCCACTATATCACAGTTCTCAATTCCAACACGAATTCCCCAGCTTGTCCGCTGGCGATGGCGCACCCCAACGCGTCGCCGCTCCTCCCGACGCCCATTACGGGTCCGGCTTAAGTCTGCGGCCACAGACAGAGGGTACCTGGTCGCAGGGTGGTGGACAACGGGCCTCTGCAAATGCAACAGTTCCACCAGGTGGCGTCGAAGCGAGGCCGGGCGGCTCGGTGCAATCGGGGGGCCCACCGCAGCTGTCGGCCCAGGTAGGCCGCGAACCACCGCAGGCCGTGTTTCCACCACAAATGAGGGGTGTGATGCCTTCTTTTGTAAGTTAAACTTATTATTTTCAATGTTATCCCAATTTAAGTGTAAAAGTTATGATTTTAAACAAATAATAAATCTGAAGCTAGTAACACAGACCGAGGCAAGGGTAGTATGATTGTGAACAATATTTTTGTTTCCAGATGTACAAAGGTAGCAGCTTTGCGCCGCAGGGAACACCTACAGGGCCTAATCAGAGCATGGCGAATATGCCACAACAAATGGTCGTTCAATCGTCCCCAGCTAATATAAGCAGCGGCCGGCGACCGATGGATAATCGACAACCGCCACCACGCTTGTTAGAAAAGGACGCAAACGATGTAGATTTGGTGCACAGACCTATATTGAAGGCAGAAGATCTAAATAAATTAGATGATATTGGTCAGGATATGGGTTGGGCACTAGATAGTGATGTTGATTATAATGAACGCTTGGGTTTTAGCGATGAAGAAAGCGATAGTAGGACACAGAAAAAAGATTCAAAGATGCGTGACATGAGACAGGCACCGCCTAGGCAATTGCAACAGCAATGGGTCCGAAGCGGTCGAGGAGGACGTAGCTCTCAAGATGAAGATGAGATGTTTCGGCGTCGTCAGGCACAGCAACAAAACAAGGAGGCGGATCTGTACTTGCAGCGTGCCAAACAGAGAAAAGATGAGGAAGAGAAACGTTATGAGGAAGATAAGGCGCGTGCAGCAAAGAAATTTAGTCAAATGAATGAGAAAAACCTTAAATCACCCAATAGTAATTCAGACGTGCCGTTGCTACCCGACTTCCAGAAAGAAAAAGTAGATCTTGTCCCACATTTGAAAGAGGAATCGACGTTTAGACAATTGACGCAAATTGAGAGTAAAACATTTCCTATTAAGAAACCAATGCAATCACCGCAACAAAAACAAGATCAACAACAAAATTCCCAACAACAACAAACCCATCTGAACGGCCCGAGTTTTTCGCGCCAGTTCCAGAGTGATATGCCACCACGATTTCTGCGTCAACAGCGTAATAATCCAACATCTAATAGCACAAGTAGTACTACAAGTGGGGTTTCGATCAATTACCATAATCATCAGTATGATAATAACAGCAATCGATGGACGGTGAATCAGAAAAACCGCAATGTAACGCCTGATAGAGACGATGATACCTCGAGTTACAAGCGGCAAAGTTCAGAAGAGAGTTATCGGTCGCAGGACGCAGGGTCCAAGCAACAACAACGTTATGATGTTGTAGTTGAAGAGCAGCAGCATCACTACTATTCCTCACAACAGCATCGTAATGCTGACAAAACTGATAACCGGAAATACAGTAATAGTAGTGGAGACGAACGCAGATCATCCTCGCAAAGGGATGAAAAACCAATTCCAAACACAGAACTAGAACGACCACAACGTTCTGACAGCAGAGATTCTTATTCTCGTAGATCTAGAGATTCTGAACCACGTGATTATATGGGGTCATGGAGTGATACTAATGAAACCCAGTGTTACGAAGAGAAACGTCGTGAGGAACGTCGGCAAATACCGGCAATGGTACCCGGGCCTATCACGAAAGATAGAATTGAAGCCGATGATAGTGAGGGCAGTAGAAATTTGACGCAGTTGAAGCGTGGTAATGAGCTGAGTAGCAAACGTGTCGAGACTAAAGAAAATAAGGAGCATAGTACAACAACGTGGACTGATTCCATGATGTTAACTGCACAAGAGGAAGAAGATGAAGAGGAATTGGAACGAGAAGAAATTGACAATAAACAATTTTCTGTTACTAATACAACAATAAGTAATGACGAAATTGTTGAGGCTAAACCACATCAGGTAGAGACCAGTGTTAGTAGTAATTCTGTTACGACAAAAAAGGAAGATTACAGAGATAATAGACATGTGACGAAAAGTAGCAACAGCAGTAGTGGCAGTCATCACCATAGTAATAGAGGTTATTCCCAATCGAGTAGTAACAGAAATTGGAGTAGCAATTCCAGTTCACAACAACGCGACTACTCCACAGGCTCGAACAACAGCAGTTGGAACAAGCAACGTATACCACCAGGTGGCGGTGGTGGTCGTGGTGGACATAAGACTTCGTCGAATCGTGAGTTTTTCCAACATCACCATCATGTTGGTACTGATAGTGATGGTTCCGTCGATTCAAAGGATGTTAAAATGCGAAAAGACGATAAGAATCGCGAGATTAGGCATGATTCGTATGTGCCGCGTGGGGAGCCATCACGACATGGTCGAGGTGGAGGTGGGGGTGGTAATTTCCGTGGTGGTAATCGAATGGGCATGAGTAAACGTTTTGATGCCTATGGGCCACCAGCAAAAAGTCCTTTTGGGCATCCAGAGGATCATAAGGAGAAGAAACCTGAGCAAGAATGCAATAGTACACCTATTAGTACTTCTGAGCCACCACCAATAGATAAAGTAAAACAAAATCAAGAAGCATTATCAGCAGGATTGATCGGGAAGAATATCCGCCAAGACGAGGAAAAATCAGTTAAAACACATCAGCAACACCGAGGTTCGTCATCGAAGCCTCCGGATCGGCGTTCGAAATCGCGATCAAAAGACGATAATTACAATGAAAGTAATTCAGAACTTTCAGACTCGAAGGATTGTAATAGTGCCAGAAAACCAACTGATAATAGAGGCAAACAGAGTAGTGGCAATGCTATACGACAATCTAATAGCGGAGTTCCTCCACAATCGCGTGGAGGTAGATCGAATGCACCTCCACTACAACGAATAGATAAAAGACAGCAACAAACTCACGAACATGGGAAATCTGACAGTATTATTAATAAGAAATGCGATCAATCCAACGAGAAAACTATAAAAGTGTCTACCGATGATCAGCATCATCACCATAATGTTCAACAGGATAATAATAGTAGTGACGTTGAAGGATTCCAAGAGGTGAAGAGTAAAAAGAATTTGTCAAAAGATAAGCCGGTAGTGTCAAAGGGTGTGGATGAGAAGAAAGTTGTGCCGCCGCCACAACAAAAGGCAACTAGTGAAAAGGACAATAAAGATATTGGTCGAGCTATGGAAAGGAAAGTTTCGACTGGTAGTAATTCATCTGCGTCGGTTATTCCTAGTTTTACGGGTGGTAATATTGGACCGGGGAAAACTGCCGTTACGTCGGCTGCTACTGTGGTAAGTTGCAATCAATTTTATTGTCCGTGTTGTTTTCGCTTTATTCTTAGTCTTGCTTTTATGAACGCTTGAATCTGATTTTTTTTCTCAATTCCTAAGACTTGTGGATGTGTTCGAAGAAAGGCACAAGGCTATTTTAATAAGAAATTTGCTGGTTTACCCAACCGTGTTAACTTTGATTTAAATCCATGTCGTTTATAGGTCCACAACATTCCCTCGCTGATGGCCACGCCTGTAAATCCCCCAGCAATTTTGCCTCAATCAAAACCAGGAGGAGGAGGCAGTGGATCTAACAGTAATTCGTACGACAGACAAAACAACCGACAGAATAAGTTGGCTCCTCGATTTGCCAAGCAACGTTTACAGAAAGCCCAAATGCAACAACAGCAGCAACATCAGCATCAAGTCGGTGGTCATCAAGGATTGGTGGATGATGTCACCGTTGTTGTTAGCGCAGCGGGTGGCGGTGGAGCAGATTTAAACAACAAGGGATTTGGTGGTGGCGGTGTTGTCTATGGCAATGTGGTAAAGGAGGTAGTGACATCTCCCGTGTCAAATTGTGCATGGGATAAACCGTTGGGTAGTGCTCATCAAATGCGTGCATCTGGTGTGGAGCATGATCTGAGTGTTGCCATGGAGGGAATGAAGTTGGAACATCAACAGATGCAAAATGTTAACACCAATGTGGATAAAGTAAGAAAAAATTTTAAATTTATCTTAAATTTTCAGGGGACACCGTGCAGATTAAAACAGCTTGGCATTGCCTTGAAATTTTAACTATTTGCTTAAGATGCTTTTAAGAATGATGATTGTGACAAAATTTCGTTTGATATTTTCAGATGCTGCCAAAATCGCCTCAATTACAAGATAAACTCGACGGCACCACACCACCAGTAAATACGATCATTTTCGAAAATACCAATTTCAAATCGGCACCGGGGGCAGCGCCACGTAACTCCGTACCTCGTGCTGATAAAACTCCACCATCACGAGTTGGTGTCGATGTAATGGTGGATGAAAATGGCGCATTGAAACCGGTATTACAACAAACCATGGATCTGTTACAAAACAATAAACCAGCGGAAGCCACTAATAAAGCAAGTGATCCTATTCAATTACCTGCGCTTTTCAAAGAGGATTCGAGTGATATGAAATTGGACTTTTTCGGTAGTGATTTGACGCATTTGACTGATGATAACAAATCGACGTCGTCGAAATCTTTGTGCATGACTGCAAAGAGTATGCATACGAGTAGCAGTAGCGCTATCTGCAATGCAGATTCGTTGAATTTGAAGATTGCCTCAGTGAAGAAGGTGTGGGACACTACGGAACAGGAAACTGAAGATGGCAGTGGTGGTGTTGTGACAGCTGCCGCAACTAATATGACATTCGTGGGTGGTAGTTTAGATCATCCTGGCGGTGTGGTGTTTAAGAGTAGCGATGGGCAAGTTGAAGAAGTTGTGGGTCATCACCATCACGAAGCGTACAGTCCCGGTGGGGGTACTGGTGCTGGACAGCAGACGTCAACCACTACAAATGTATGTAAGGTGAGTAGTAGATTAGTTGTTGGTGTAGTTTTAGTTTGTATTTTGTTGTATTTGTATAGTGCGTACGGGTATTGCATTTTATGTATTGCGGAATTCTACAATAAAAGTATTTATTAATTAAAGGATTTGAACTTTTATTACTAACCATAGGTAGACGATTCTATTTTTTATGAATTTTTCATACCTTGAGGAATACTATCATTGATACTTCTTTGTACCAAAAAATAAGTAATTTTGTTTTTTTGTTTGATAAAAATTTTATTTTCTTTTTTTATGTTCTCGAACCATTTTTCTTTTTTATTCTTTTTTCTTTCCGTTTCAGGTTCTTGAATTTTTTTGTTTATTTTTTTTTATTGTTTTTAATTTTTTTATTTTAATTTTATTTTAATAAAAAATACCTGAAACCCAAAGAAAAAAAAAATTATACTGGTGCATGGTATTGTTGAAATCTTGTTTGTAATTGTTATTGAAAAATATTTTTTTACAAGACGTTCTGGTGTTTCCTTGTTACAGGTGAAACCCACTCAGCAAGTACCGGGTAGTGCAACCAGCCAAACAGTGTCTAGTGTTGCTGGTCAGCAACAACATTCTAGCATGGTTCCACATGTATTGTTGGGTACGCAATTATCACCGCCTCCCACAATTCCTCCTGTACTTGGAGCCAATGTCGGCTTGGGACCACAACAGTATACGGCCAGCCAACATTTGGGTTATCAGGTAAAAATAATTGCTCTTTGCATGCGATACTTCTGGTGTCGATATATTGAATTTGTTATATTTCCTTCCAGAAATAATTTATTTAAAATTATTCTCCTGTTTAATTTACAAAATTTTCCCCAGGCGGCTCCCGGAGCCAATACTCAGTACGGCATGCCCGCTATTCCATCGCCACCGACAGTGTTATATAATTCTCCGCAACAGTTACAAGCAGCCCAATCGGCTAGTTTATATGGTGCGTTTCAATTGGATCAGGCCAGCGTGTTAAGCAACCAACGTTCACAATTATCACAATACGCAGCGGCAGCCGCCAGTTACCATGGTTTAGGTCAAACGGCAAGTTCGCCATATTCTGCACAATCTGTTTATTTGCCGACGCCGCCTCCTCATGCACCACCCCCGTCAGCACCAGCGCCACCTCCAGAGTTGTATCCCAACATAAATAATTATAGGTGAGTTATTTTACAGGGTTATTTGAGTATCTAAAGTAACTTGATCTAATATAGTCTGAAATATTGTGACATTTGTGCCACTTCCGCTATAACCGGAAGCTTATTTTAAATGACACACACACTAGGGATTGATTTGGAACGATTCCTACCTTCCCCTGGATGTTTGCTGTTAAATTCTTCATTCATGCTTGAAGGTCCTTCTTTTTTTCTTTAGATTATCTGCTGCTTTCGGACAAAGCCAACAGTTCAACAATCCTACTACTGTACTGATTAGTTCAACTAGTAACAGTCTGATGTCTGCCAGCGTGAAGCCCAGTAATCAACCTATTAGTGCGATTGGAACGAAGGCTGGAGGTGTTGGTCAAGCTTACCAGCAACAGTCCCAACAAAGCCAACAAGTATATATGACGTACGATCCCACATTACAAGCGAATTATCTTTCGAGCGCAGGCGTGATGCAACGCGGTCCTGCAGCGCCAGTGCAGAATAATGTTGTGCCAACATTGCAGCCATCTTCGTCGTACTATTCCGGATCAACTGGTGAGTACATCTTTAACAAATCATGTAAGTATTTAGTTTTTTTTTTCTTTTTATAATAAAATCACTCTAAACTCAAGAGCTATCTTAATGCAAAATAGCTAGATTATTGTACAAACTTAAGCTATTGTTATATTTATAAATTATTTTTTTCCAAGGTGGTCAGACCGGTTATTTTCAACAGCCAAACAATTCCACTCTCCAATCAGCTCAAATTCCTCAACACCAAGCCGGTTATGGCCTACAAACGAATGTGTTTGGTACACACAACCAGTCGCACACTAATACCGCATTACAGGGATACAGTTCCCACTTTTTGTCAACGGCGTTGCCTGTAGCATCGGCGATAAACGCCCAATTTCGTTCTAATTTACCTAATCCGTATATGAAGAGTATTGGTAGTCAACAGTTGAGCAATGATCAGGGAGGTGGTCGACAACAGGAGATGTTATCATCAGTGTTTACCTCTGGTGAGTTTTATTTATTTTTTTACGGACAAAGTCTAATAATACAAAAGAAAAACAACTACAATCAAGAGTTACAATCCTAATTTTTAATAGAATTCTAAATCAATGAGGAAACCATAACCGAATCCACAGAAATATGGAAGGTTTCATAAATTTAAATTTTAAATGACGCAATACATAAAACTACAACACACAAATAAAAAAAAACCTCCCCGCAAAACCCCACGAAACTCGCTGAACGAAGAAATAAATCCAAATCAGGGTACCCTTAGCCAAACGGTATGCTCTAGCGCCAAAGCCATTTCAAGCATAATTGGTGCGGTGGACACCCTCATGAAATAGAATAATAGCCTCGAATTGTTAACAATTATATCGTTTAACGTGTATGAATTTGAATTACGTGTATTTGTGGACTTAAGTAACAGTGTCAGTAAATATAAAACAGTTGCTTGTTATTACTTACAAATTTTGTTTTTAGCTCCTCAAATTCCTTCACCGAAATCTCGACAAAATCCCAAACAACATTTACCACCGCCACAGTCAAGCCCAACATCTCAAAGGAAATACAATTTGTATCAGAATATGGCTAATCAACAGCAACAAAATAGTGTGAGTATATTTTTAATTCGTTAAGAAAATCTATTTAGATAGATTTTTGTGTCAATTTGACTACTTAAAATCCTATTAGACTTAACATATATTCAAGCCAAAGCATAATTTTAATGTGTGTATCTTATAACTTATAAATATCAAGCTTTTCTCATTTATTTGTGGACTGGTGATCCAATTCCAAAGATTAGTTAGTTTTGATCTTCATAAAAAGCAACATTTGGTGTCACATATCGTTTATTTTTTACCCAGTTTGTGTATAGTTTTGTATTTTTAATAATTAGATACAAGTTCAGCAGCAACAGCGTTTCCCGCCCCCAATTCAACGACCCGTTAATTTTCAACAACAAAATCTCGGTGGCATGCCACAAAATAATGTTGTTGTAAACCAGAAGCACAGATCGAATAATGGTGGTAATAAACCGCCGAATCGACAATATTACGGTGCACAAGGTACGTAATTCAAAATAATTCTTGTTATGATCACACAAGCAATGGGGTTTTTGATAACTTAAATTCTGTATTTTCATTCAAATACACCACAGTGTTAAAATTCCCTTTGATGCAAATAAAACTGCATTGGTTTCATATCGCAAATAGATCTTTGTTAGAGTAACAATATCTAATAATGTTTAGCAAAATATTTAACATCTTTGGTAAGCACAGGGCAAAATGCTTGTGTGATTGTAACACGCTGGATATGTAGGAAAGTTCAGATCCTTTTTTCATTCCAGCGAATTCACTTTCAAACCAGAACGACAAATCAGATGAATGCAAGATCAACGACGCAAACAACCCCAATTCCGGTGGAAAAAGTGCAATTGGTGGCCCAGCATCCGACAATTTGGGCAGTAACAAGGATAAAGACGAAAGCGCAAATGTATTAAAAGACTAATAAGATTCTCTCTATATTCAAAAGAAAAAAAAAACAGTTAATTCTTAAGTTTTACCCATTATTTTCTCTAAAAATAGTAATAATCCTAAGTACTAAACTCTTAAAAAATAAAAATAAAGAAACTTATAGACTTTGATGATAAAGAACCATTTGTTGTTTTGAAGAATAATATATAATATGGTATAGGCTATTATAATAGAGATTTAATAATTAAATTGGTTGGAGATATGAAGATTCAAAAAGGGGGTGCAACCCAGTTTTGAGTAAATATTTACCTATAAATGGTTTTATTAAATCTAAAAGCTGAATAATTAAATAATATTGTGATCGTGGAAATTATGATTTAAATGATAAAAAGAACTATGCAGTGCATATAAAAAAAAATAAATTAATATTAATTTAAACATTGTATTATAAATTTTAGGCCGTAAATAAAAAAAAAAGTAAAAATTATGTAGTATAAAATTAAAAAATAAGCTTTCGCCTAATAAGCGTAATAGTTATTATTTTTTTGTTTATTTATTAATAATGAAATCGGTGTCTAAATCCTCTTAAAAACCTGCGATTGTGTTGGGGAAAGGGATGAAAATTAAAATTATGTGTATACCATGTCGGCAAAAAAGTCTGCATCAAATGGGATTTTCTTTAATATTTAAAGAAAAGTGAAATTTTATTAGTTTTTGCTTGTCTAAAAACCAAAAATGAGGGATACCATAGTCGTTGCGCGACTTGCTTTACCTGGCAACTTCGATATGTTTTGTTTCATATGCCAAATTTTTTAGAAGTTGTTTGATTTTATGTTTTCTCTGGGAGTTTACACAATCTTTCTTTTGTGACAAATTTTAAACTTCCATAGAAAATGGAAGCAATATTTGATTTTACTTCGTTTTTGGAGTCTTGCTCAACTTCCTCCAAAACCTTCATTTTCTCAGCAAAACTTGGAACACACACACGCTTGGACATCTTACTTAATTCTTAAACAAAAACCAACTGAACGTAAATTTGCGATTTACTAAGCCTCGACTATAAAATCGGTTAGGAATTCCCCAGGTGTCTCACAGAAATCTCCTTGCCATCTTTAATACAAAAATGTCAAAATTGACAGGTAAAGCAAGTCGCGGAACCATCATGGTATACTTCATTTTTGGTTTTTAGACAGGCAAAAACTAACTGCTTCGTAACATTTCATTTATCTTTAATAATAAGAAAATGCCATTTGATGCAGGCCGAAATACTTTTATTACATTTAAACACGGCGGTGATTCACGTTTGATAGCCTATGAATGAAGAGTTTATAAAAACAAACGGCAAGTCACCTTTTCATATAAAATCATGCTACAATTTTTTGCAATAGTTGACAGTAAAAAAAATATTTACTAGCTCTTTCATGGGTATTTATGTTGTTTTGAGGCTATTTCTCGACCAGTACATTGCTGAATACAACATTATTTGATCCTGCATAAAAGCATTTCTTAGTTGCGCAAAGTCCGTTCTCCTTTGAAGAGGGGACTTTGGGCTTGTACTTGCATCATCAGTTCAATATAGCTTAATAGGTTTCGGCAGGCTAAATTAAATGTGAAATTGTAGGGGAATTGTTCCTGCATGATATTAAATTCCGAAGACAGTAGGAGTATAGTATAGTATACTTTCTAATACTTGTGTAAACCAAATTGACAGTTTATTATTAAATTATTTCGCTAATTTCGAAGGTTTCAAAGCTATATAATGAAAAACAGTGATAACGTTTAACTAATCGCATTTACGCTAACGCCAACAGGGCGAGTATAGATAAGTTTCAAAAACAATTTCCTAAAAATTATGAAGTTTAATTTATTCAAAAGCATTAGAAAAAGTATAGTGTGAGACTCACATGAATTTGCCTGCGGCTCATGCTGCAAGCGATCATACTCGTTGGAAATACTATTGTGGATTCCTAGTTGATATTTGGACATTTTACATCATTGGATTAGATAATTGAGATAGTTTATATGCTCGAGGACTTGAAAATATTACAGACATAATTTAAAACGTATTCTTTGTGTAATCGGAAGGGTATAAAATGAATATATCATATTCCTGGGACAACCCGCCAACTTTTAACGTTATTCTTGAAAAAAAGGTTTTTACGAAATTGGCTGATCACACTCAGAGCAACAAAATGTAGCATGTTTTATATGTAATTCCGATATTGGCGTTTATCTTCTAAATGAAGCCATACATTTGAGGTGATAAGGTTTTCTACATATTTTCAGCCGAAGAATTGGTTGCTTAAGTTTGCTCGATTGATTTTTTATCCCTTATTATTTTTACTTACTAACATAAGTGATATGAAATTCATGAGTCGGAAGTCGTTTGGAAGCATTGCCTATCGGAATAAGGTTAATATTTCCACGATTTACGAACATGTATTTTCGTTGTATATCGTCTTGCAAAGGCAAAACAGTTTCGTCTGATATACATCAATTAATAGAATGTGTCTCTTTTGTTTTTAATGAATAAAAATGAATAAACGTAGGGTTACGGACGTTACGGTTATTGACGTATGAAATTAACGCGCTCGTGCGTATATACGGACATTTTGATCGAATAATATATTAAATCAAATTTTTTTTGGATAATGAAATGTTAAACGGAGGAATAAGTGACGTGAAGTTTTGTATCTGTAATAATTGATTTGTATGTAGTAAAGGACTTTTTAATATTACAATTCATTTTTTTTTCTTTTTTATTTGGTATTGTTAATAATAATCAAAGATAATAATATAATAAAACTTCTTCCCGGGATTCTTGGATTTTGAAAAAAAGAAGTAAATGGAATCTACAAAACCGAACATAATAAATACACTTTTAAGTTATAGAACAATAATGGTGTTTTATTTGATGTCCTCTCTAACTTGAACCGACAGAATGTTAAATATATGACAATAATTACTTAATCAAGTCCTCTTCTGGCGAGTTGTTTACTTATTCTGCGATTCAAATCGAGATTACTTCCAGAAAGCTAAGAAGGATAAGGGAGATAATACACAGACGGTTTGCAAACACTATTCTAAGTAGACGTGTCGGTTTACTAAATCACAACACAGCACTTTTAATGTTTTTGCTCTAATGGCATCGTGTGTGGAAGTAACAGGACCACAATTAATGGGAAATGTACAAGGAGTTCCAGAAAAGAAGTATATTGAAATGTTGCTACAGGTTAGTAGGGTTGCTACCGTTCCTGTCCCCACCACTCGTAGCCTTTGATAAAGGGAACCAAAAAGTATTTATTTATTTTTTGTAAATGTTGGTTTACTGTCACATTTCTTGACGGATGAATAAAATTCTTACTAGTTCAGACTGTGATGAAAATAAAATTAATTGGCATGTTAAAACAGAAACTAAATAATAACTTGTACAAAAAACAATAAATTTATTTATTAAAAAATATACAAAATACAAAAAATTACATAGCTATGTCATGTTCTTATACAAGAATAAATTATTAACACATTTAAGACGTAATATAAATATTATATCTACGGATATCTTAATTATTATTTTTTCTGTGGACTTCTTACAAATATACTGTCTCTTAAAAAAATATTAAAATATATGATGGAAAGAAGTATTTAAACATTTTGACTTCACTAGCGGAAACAATTTGACACTGAACTTTACATTATGTGAAGTATTGAGACGAGTGACTGAATATAATCAAATGTCGTTAACAATGTGGCAACTATTCATTCCGTGAATTCCTAGTACTACTTGTAATCGCTTATCTTAACTTATCTCGAATTAGGTACTTTAAAATTCATATATTCATGTGGAATCTCCTTTGGTGTCAAGCAGGACACATTCATATATTCATTCTGGTATGATGAACAGTCTTGAGATTTTTCCTGAAGGCTCTCTGCAAGCCCTGAAACAATTAAATTGTGATCAATTAAGCCTGTATAAAAGCAGATTGTAGGTAGTACTAACCTGCTACTGGTAGTCCAGATGGGGGAAACTGAATGTAGAATTCATCGTTGAATGGTAGATTCGTTGGTCGTAGAGGCGTTGGTTTCTCCTAAAAGTTATTTTTAATATTCAATACAATGTTTACACATAAAAAAAAAACAACATTGTACATTGAAATTTATATTCAAAATTTAGCTTAAAATGAAAAAAAACTTATTTGATAACGCCGTTATCAGTGATAAAGGAAATCAAGTCAAACTAAGTTGATCTGGATGGAATTTTTATTTGTGGAGCTCGTGATTAGTAATAATGAAAGTAATTCTTACCTCAATAGTTTCAAAATGTGACACATTCTGACATAATTTGACAGGTTTCGGCGCAGGTACTGGCGTATAATTTAAAGACAAAATGGCTTTGTTGAGCTCATTTCTGAATTCGTCCTCATTATGACTGGTTCCTAACATCATCTGTAACAAAGTTACGAAAACATATCTTAGTATATTATCAACGAGCGGTAATATATTAATTTAACTTACCTTCCTTTCCTCATTATCCGAATGTGTTCCACTATCTCCTAAACTGCATCCACTAATAGTACTCATTCTTCCCGATGAGCCACTACTTGAAGTACTCAAGCTACTGATCGGTCGATTCGCATTATTTCTCTCTGCGTTACCTTCACCTGCGACAGTCGCATGTTTGTCATGTGATTTACTGCGTGAAAACAGCTTCTTTATCCTATCGAACGGCGTTGGTTTCCTCAACGTATTTTTCATTTCCTGTTGAATTTTCTCGTACCTCATTCGCATCTCCAGAAGTTGCTGCTGTTTTTCAATAAAAGACCTTTGTACATCGTTCCGGTTCTTCCATTCATCCACTAATTGCTCAACTTGTGCGATAGAATGGACGTTGTTTTTGAAGTCTGTGATAATTTCGACTAGTTCTTTTTGTACTTTGTCTTCGATTATGTCTAATGTGTGTTTCTCGGCACTGTTTAGATTGTAATTGTTATTGGTGTTATTGATATTTGTGATTTGTTGTGATTTTGGTTGTTGTTTATTAATATTATGAGGATCATCGTGATTTTGTGATTTGTTAAAATGGTCGAGTGATAAATTGGACGTTGAATTGTCAAATTTTGATGTGAGATGATGTACTGAAAAAAGAAAGTATTTTTCTATCAAATTGAATGAATAGTAAATCAAATAATGATTATGTGCCTGCCATGTGCTTGGCCATCGTTTCACCGGGTCTAGATGTCGCCACATACATTTTGTTGTCATCTAACAGTTCGTGCTCTTTTCATCAATATTGGAAATTTGAATCACATAACCTGCCGATCAACACTGATGACTTGTGCATGGTAGAGCGACTCAAATTTCCAGTATAATTAAAGCCTTGTTACATTATTTAACGATCAATTTGTATATGTTAGGTCATTCAAAAAGGCCATAGGACGACACATAGATGGCGTCAAAATTTTTTACTTATCCCACGGATTTATTGAATGACCTGTTAGATATGACTTTGAGCCTTACATGGTGTATTCATGGCCGTATATCCTAACGGTGTTGCACATTCGCTAGTCGGTGTGGTCACTGTCGGGAAGGTATCAAAAACCACTGGTCTAGGCGCTGGACACATTTTGTAGAAGTCTTGGATATTCTTTGGCGATAGATATCCTTCTGAATCCACATCAGGTGCTTTATTTGTGATACTCATCTCCTTCAATTTGGCATACATCGTTGTCACTTCGTTCATATTCTGTTGAAAAACAAAATTAATTAAATCACTTAGGTACCTTACAGGTGACGAAATTACATACCATATATCCCCTCAGCATTCCAGCTAGTTGCATGTGGCCATTTGCTTCAGCGATCTCCAAAGGGGTCACATCGAACACGTTTCGTATCTCGTAGGCGACCTCAGCTCCAGGACAGTCTAGTAATTGTATGGCTAATTTCTCTAATCCAAATTTAGCGGCAAAATGTAGTAGGGTGGGGTATTCTTCATGACCTAAAGTTTTTAATGAAAAGTACCAAGTTATTCTCCGATCTTTATGCTGACAGGTATGATAATATTTATTATTATACGATTTCATACAAATACTTACTATGTTTCTGTAGTTGCGTAACTGCATTGAATGGAGTTTGGTGGTTTGACATTAGATTGAAATGTGGCGGTAAATTTTTTTGAAACCCACTGGCCAACCAGCTATCCAGATGATCTTTGTTAGCTGGACTGAATCCCAATGTCTATAATAAGGAAGAAACCATTTATTAATATTTATAATGCTATTTTGGCCACCCTGTACTGGTAGAATACACTATATTTGTGCGGGGGTAGGCACTTTAGGGCAATTCTCTAGTCTATGGGGGATCAAAGAGATTGCTATGTATTTACCTGACACATAAAATCCACCGGATTGTCAGCAGAGCGTAAAATTTGCTCTAACTCTCTGAGTTTGCTTTCACACTTGATTGGCCTGCTACCGATTATATTACCATTTTTTTCCACTAAAACGTTGACTATGGCTGTTACATCTGTTAGATTTTCCGGTACTGTGAAATTACACAAAAAAAAATTATGAAAAATTCAATAGTTTTTCTTTGTGTGTGTAATAATTAGGAACATACCTGATATTTTAAGTATGTAGGGATTCCTTCGTTTGACAGCTTTAATTTCAAACAGTTCACTGTTTCTCTCAATCGAAATTTTCACAGTATCGTCTTTTTGTAGGGGATACGTTAGCAGGATAAATACACTGGTCTGACCCTGAAATTTAAAGAAAACTTGATTATAGATTTTAGCGGATATAAAGTGGTACCTACTTGAAACATAATTTATTTAAATTAATTAAAAATACATGCTAACTATCTGCGGTCTGCTGCAAGGACGGGTTTCTCTGAGTCAAAACGGCTTTATGTCTCTTACGAATTTAGCAGTATTTACTGAACAGGTTTCCAGAGTTGTGGTCAATTTGATACGGACTTTGCTAAGGCTTTTGATAGGTTGGATCACGAGGTGCTTTGTCTAGAGAAAGTTGATCCACAGCTCATCAGTGGTGATCGGCAATTTAATTTGTGATAGTTGTGATATATTCTCCTCTTCCGGGTGATCACTTTTGAGAGTTGCTCTGGAGGGTTTTGAATTGTAAATATTTTATATTGTTTTGTCATTTCTTCTTTAAACTATATAACTAATAATTATGATTATTTTTGTTTTTGTATTAGTTCATATGGTTTGTATAATCAAGGGTTTATTGTAATCACTATTGTAGTATTTATTGTATTGCTCTGTAAAGGGATTATTCTGTTAATTTGGACAATAATTATTATTTTGTATGTGTGTAAAACGAGGCTAACTTGGTGTCGTCTCAATAAAGCTCTGCTTTATGTACTGATTGATCTGCTTTTTCTTCCGCTATTTTGGTTTGACTATATTCAATGCTTTAAGGACGACCAATACTTTTAATTCTAAATAACCCTATAAAACGTGTTCAATGGGGATGGGTCGGGACTGTTACGAGGCCAGAGAATAGTTTAGGTTCTGTCAATCCGCATGTTGTATTTGCATTGAGGTATGTTTTAAAGGCTAAAACACTAAGCTGGTTGTGAATTACCCAACTAACTTGAGAAGTGCTAGGTTGTCGTCAGGGTTCTTAAAGTTAAGAAAATTTAAAAAACATAGATAGGTATTTCGAGTACCTATTAAAAGAAATATTACCTGACGGATTTTCTTCGGAGTGACAGAAAAACCGGACTTTTCCTGTGACACAACGGAGCTCTGTTGTTTCCATATTTTAGACAATATCGCCATGGCTTGACTTAGAAACTCTTTGGTAAACGTTTGATCCTGATCCTGTCCAACGCATTGTCGCTGCCAATTGAAATAACTTGGCAATGCTAAAATATCCGAACAATAGAGTTTAATATAATTCTAATTCTTCATTTAAAAATAATTTTCTCTTACCTTTTTTATGAACTTCGGTAACATCACTGTCAACAACACCTAGCAAAAGTGCCAAGGTCCTATCAGATAATAGTAATTTACCAATATATCCCGCTTCCTCAGGATGTTTATCGATAAATTCCAGAAAAGCTGGACATACTACTACTAATTGCAATTTGACGTCTGTAGCTTGTTCACAAAATTCCTTTTCTTGTACTTTGGGATGGAATATTTCTTCCATACCGACATATTGAATTCTGCAACAAGAAATTACATTTGGATTGTCAGTACAGTGTGTCCTAATAGTCGCACTTGTTGGTTTTAAGTCTAACCTATCGATAATGTTTTATTAGACTTACTTGAAGGGTTTTCGATTTGCCTGCTTGCTAATTTGTTGAAAATAGTGTGAAAAATAATCAACCCATAGTCCTGCAGCATCGCTAGACTTTAATGACACTATCAGAATGTCATCCATGTTGGTTTGAGATCTGGATATACTTCCTGTAAATAAAAAGTTAATAAATATTAGTTCATGGATGGATAAATGAATTAAAAACCAAAATAAACATATTTAGATCCTTCCTACGGAAGACAGACAACCACGATGAAATGTCATGTGGTCCAAAAACCTCATTGAATTAAACAATTTTAAAACAATATTCTCATAATATGTTTATAATTTTTAGTCTATTATTGCTAAAGCTTTTGCAATAAATTCTATAACTAGCAGTATTAAATAAGCTCATACCCATCTTTCTATAATAATTATTCGATTCATCATCAGAACTGTCTGCCATTCTTCGTAAAGAAAAATTAACACCTGTTTAAATGCACATGAACGTTCTTTTGATTCCGATCAGTTAGATTGTTAAAAGGAATACCGTTGCGAACCAAAATTAAAAGTGTAACCGTCTGTTTGGAGTTACGAACAATGACTAGTTATGTTTAAAAGCACAGAAGTATGAGTTCTTCTTCATGTAATGTGAACATGGTATATAATGAAATCATAAAGAACATACCGACTTTATTATCAGTCAACCAAGTTTGATAAACCATAAATGTATAAATGTTACTCTATGCATTCTACAGTACGTCCAATAATTATTATCGAGTTGTTGTTGGCTTACATCAGTAGAGCGTTATGCGCGTAAGGATTCTGTTTGATTTTTATTAAGTTTATTAAGTTAATGATTTTGAATTTTTTAGATGGGGTGTATTCTTAGCACAAACTGTATGTAGTGTTTAATAACATAAAAAGGAGAATTAAGAAAATAAAAATAAAGAATAAATCTCATCTTGATGGCTGTTTGTATTTCATGATTTATAACTGGAAGACAATAAGTAGTATTAAAAGAAACAGATTAAATTAGTTAGTAGAATTCTATATTATATTATTTGGATTTATTTTATAAATGCACTATGATAAACAATAATGTGGTGACTGTATTATTTGGTATTTAATATTACCTAATTTGTTGTTTTTATTTATTATTAATCAGATTATTGCTTCCTTATATGTCCAGACCTGTACTTGCGTGGATTGTCCTGAAACTTGATATGTTTTTTTTTCGTCGATAATTATTGTGTTTGTTATACAGTCCTGATAGTTAGGGCTATCAAACTGCCAATCTGTATAAATATAAAGTAAGTTAGAGTTGATCCACATTTTCCTCAGGAACAGTTTATATTAAAAAAAAAAAACAACTCGTAGGCCGAAGAGTAAAAAAATGCTGATAATTATCAATATTTAACAATGGCAAATCAGACAAAGTCATGATTTAAAATTTTAAATCATGACTTTGTCTGATTTGCCATTGTTAAATATTCAAGATATCCAAAGGGTCTTACTTCGTACCTAAATAAAAATATAAACGAGGGTTGAAAAACGAATTTTTTCCAGAGGTATGCGCGTATACACCCTTATTCCATTTGTGAAATTGACACGAGTCCCTTTTTTTCAGTTCCTAATTGAGAGAACGCTATTTGAAAGGGATGTTATATTTAGAAACGATGAGACATAACATTAGGGTAATTTTTATAGCTTAAAGTAAAAAATAAAACGCTAAACCAGTATTTTGTCTCTACTTTGATGTCAAATGTATTTCGTTTCAAGAAGCAATAAAGCAAAGACTCAGGCTAAACCTAACTATACCAGTGGCTCAATTTGCAAAACCAATAATTCATATATTATCCTCGTAAGCAATTGATTATGTGTTGATAATCAGTTTATTTATTTATATATAGCACCAACCTTAGTACAAAGACAGAGAAGAAATAATGTAGATTGAATGTTTGGAATAAAAATAAACCATTATGATGGTGATTCTATTCTAGTAGTTATTTTTTTAAAAGAAAGTTAATGCCCCATCTGCGCCATTGTTTGTTTTGTTTATTCGCGTATACATAACATAGGCATAGGTATCAAAATTTTATGTTTTTAATTCGACAAATAAAAGGTTATAAATTGACCACACACGAAAATATATAGGGTGTCCGGAAATGACACGGAATAGCACAAATTCCTTGACCGAAAGTATCATTTCGCTCAATATAAAAAATAATTTGGTTCGGGCGCTAGAGGGGTTTTGTTTTGCACCAATAAACTGCAGTTTTTTATTGAAGAAATCCCCAATTAAATAAAAGCTGAGTGTGAAGAGTTAATTTTACTTAGAAACTATTTACTCCCTTACAAAATTTTTGTTTGTCAGGCAGTTTAGAGAAACATTTTCTAAATCACTACAAGCCTGAATCAGAAAAACACACATTGCAATAATTTCATCTTTTTGTATTTGTCATGACCACCTTTTAATAGGTGTGTTAGGTTATAAAAATTAAGTAAGTACTGTTTAGGCTTGAATAGGGATTTAGAAAATATTTTATTGTCTCGAAACTCATTGACAAAATAAATTTTTTTTCGAGAGTAAAGGGTCTAAAAATTCTTATCCGAAATATTCAATAATTATTCATTGGTTTAATAGAGTATAACCTAACACATTAACCATAAAAAAATTAAAGCACATTGGCGGTCGAAAAGAATGTAAAAAAGGTTTACAAAATTTGCTTACATAGGCGTTCGTAAATAGTGGAAAACGGGTCAACATAAAAAAATATTTCCTATATAAACTTATTCGAAATATGGAATATTTTTTCTTAGTTGTGATAGGAAATAACCTAAAAAATGTCACATAGAAGAATTGGTTGACACAGGCGTTCCTACAAAGGGGACAAAAATGAAAAAAATATACCTATATTCCCCAAATTTACTAGAAAAATTGGCTAATTATATAGTTTTGATATAAGAAAGGGGTCAAAAAAATTAGACAGTAAAAATTATATATTTAGCCTTAAAAGAATCGAAACAAATTTGTTGACCAATATTTTACATGAAATATGCTTTTAAAAAATACTACATATCCTCGTAAATTATGGTACAAACGAATTTAATAAGTCATAAAATCAAAGAATCTGACAGGAAAATACGTTAATTCATGACAAAAACAAATTTTCATTGAAGACATGGACATAGGCAGTAGCTGCTTGTGTCCAAATCAACTTCAAACTTTAAAAACAGCAAATGTCTTAATTTATCAATGTGATTACTTATTCTGGTAATTTTAAATTACTAGTTTACTAATGTAGAAAACTCCAATAGTAGCTGCTGACGAAAATCTGTCTAGAAAGATACAAAAACCATAGCTGAACAATCTCTAGCAGTTATAATGCTGACGTACGAAACTGGGTGGAGAAAAACCTGAGATCTTAACTGAAGAAAACACAAAAAAGCGCCATAGATAAAATTTGGTAACAAAAAGCAGTAACAAGGTGTATGAGGCGAAAATATGTCAAGAAAGGTCTCAAAAACAGTAGTGGAAGAAGAGATAGATCAAATGTTAGCCAGACGATCGTTGATATTTAAATAAACGGTTTTTGTGAAGTGGTAAAACGTGCTTTCTAAATAATTGTACGATATCTAAAATTGCAAAATCAAAATAATTTATTTCGAGTTAGGACGATTGTAAGAATAAGAATAATATTTAGAAGTGAAGTTTATTGTAGATGTTGATAATATTTATTATGTAGTTAGTAATTACTAATACATTTTAAAAAGTAAATCAACTTATTTTAGGAAGTACAAGGTACGAGTTCCCGCTATAATTAGGTAAACGATGGTAACGTCTATGGACTTTAAAATATACAACGTTAACATATCCTGTGTTGTATAATGTAAACACTTCCTTCCAGTATTAGAATATGGGTTTGTTTGGAAGAAACTACGTAAGAAAAAATGGTTTATTTGTATTGCTACAGTGTAATGTAGGTCTACAATGAAACCATATGCCCCCGCGTGTTGTTCGTTCACTCCTACAACACAGAATGTTTATGTTAAAGTGTATGTAGTTATTTCTTAACGCCATTAGGTCACGTGCCCATATAAATACGAGTACATTTTATTATTAAACACAACGTGCTTGGTGCCGCTTTTAACCTTTACACGGCGTCATAAAATATGAAATTATGAGTGGTTAAAAATAGGATTTGGTACACACTGTACATTAGAGTAGAACACTCGATAGACCCGCTACTGAACTTTGAAGGTATTTATTTAGAAAAGCCAAACTACAAACTATGTTTTTGCTGCATAATTTTTTTTTTTAAATATTAATTATCGACAAGAATACCTCGATATAAAAATGGCCTAGTTGTAGCTATAATATTGTCTAATTTATTAGTTTACAATATGTACAACGTGAAATTTATTATTCTAAACTCATTTCAGAAGGAAATATAAAATAATTTACCTGGAAAAATTAACTCTGTTCATTGGAAAAGGAAAATATGGAACATGTTAGTAATAAAAAATGTTTAAAATAACAAATACAAAAATGTATATTGATACTATACTAATATATTAATAATTACCTGAATTAAAATTAGAATTTTAGAGCCCTGTGGAAGCTTAAATATATGAGCGAAACTTTGGCTTTTTGTTCAAAGTTAATTTTTACCTATGTAATTTTCTTTAAGTTGAAAGAAGTTTTTTTTTTATATACATCACTGTGCTTCAAGTAAAAGTGTGTGTTCTTTCTTTATGTTTAATCGATTTACGTTCTTTAATTCTAGGGCCGATTCGCACCACACTGGTTTAAAATTTAGTCAATCTAAAATAATTTGTAATTTTTGACCAGACTTCTTTTATAATGCCCTACATAGATATGTAGGATTTTTCATCATTATTAATATTAGAATCACAACATCCTGATCCGTTCCTTAATGTTTAAAACCCTACATCCACAAATTCAAAGATGAAAAAGGTAGGTGCTGATTTTTAAAATCAATTTATGAATTAATTATTGCTTAATCTTCAAAACCATACCAAACTTTTTGCTATTTTGTGAAGATTTCTAGTCGATTGTCATCGCGTTATTGATATTTCGTTAAAATTTGATACAAAATTAGTAAGTACCTACCTACACCTACTTCATTCAATCTAAAATTATTTTCGATTAATGGAATATAAACAGCTATCGTGTCTATCATAAAAATAAAGCTCTACTATATAATATCTACTTCAGGTCAATTATTATCTATTTTTCAATAAATCCCAATTTGAGTTTACTATACCTATATTATTATAGTAGGTATAAACCTTCGAAGTTTTCATTTTTCCCAACATATTGTGTATGATATTCAGACCGAATAGAGCGTCATGCTCTATCGCTCCGACTCTAATAGCACAGATATCATATAGGGTGGCACTAAAAAAAAGCTGCAGTATGAGCAACGCGTATGGGCGTCTAAATATCTAAAATTCTATCTAAATTTGAGACGATCTTAGCTAAGCAATACTCAATACCTCAGGTTCCGTCTATACTATAATGCAATCTTCGTGCATTCTTGACGAAGCGAAACATTTGGTTTTTTTGTGACAATTCTAGTTATTACTGTTCCATGTTCAACGCGTGGTTGCTGTGTATAAGCGAAGATTTCGCTGTCTACACAAAGCAATCACAACAAAAATATAAAACCAATAATTTGTGCTACAGCAAACTCTACTAACTTTATTTTTGAAGAAGAAGAGAACGGGAATATGCTTCAAGAAAATGTTCAAAATATTAACGTTCAATATGATCACTTAGGTTTACTTTTTCGAAATTAATTTATTCAGAATTAAGTTTAACGTTATTTATCAAATAAAGTTATTAAAAATAATTATTATTCCAACTTCACTCTCGTCAGATAATTAATTTTAAACGAAAGCCCGTAAAGATAAAGCAACTCTTTCGCTTGTATGAATAATGAATGTCCAGTGGAGTCGTTCTCGATCGCCGAAAAAGCTCGAAAGTCTAATGTAAAGCTTATACTCACTGTGTTTTTTGATTTGGGTATAAGGAACACGATCCCATCGAGTCATGCAGGACACGCTGCATGCTATTCCAACAAATCTATAAGGGCTTATCTCGACCTTAATTATTATTATAGAGGCACCATGTATCTACTATAACCTCTATAACTGGAGCACTCCCACTTAAAATATCGATCCCACATTTACCATAATAAACATGTGCCTACCGGATTTGCTTTTACTGGGCTCACTGCACAAAAGCTAGTGAGATTTTTTATTACATTATCTCTTGGAATGGATCTACGTTATTATGAGGACTTTTGAAGATTTAATTAAATTGAAAATAGAGCTCTACATGAAGGATATATGGACAGAGAAGTGAAACCAAAAATAGGAGACAATTATATTCCCAGTACGCAGATCTGGCTACGCAGAAAATCTTTAATTTTTTGTTTGATTGATTTTTACTAGTGAACACGATTACCGTCTACCCTGGCAACATTTATTATCGTGTATCAAATTTAGTTTTTCTATATAAAATATCCTAAAAATAAATCAAACGTTCCATATCATATTATAGCTTTCTGCCTCTCTATATTCCTCAATATAGACAGCACACCAGAGAATTATCATATCAAAGAATTTAAGTAAGCAATGTGTAATTTTCAATTTACCAATTTCCGTAAAACTTGGATAAATTCCGTCAACTCGTTCCTTTTGTGAATTCCGGAAATCAAACGCGACGTAACGCTACTATATCGTCAAAGTATTTTTAAAAACGAATAAAACCGTCGGAAACAGCAACGAAATCAGAAAAAAAACTACTTGAGAATCTAAAAATCCAACTATAATATGAAAAATGTCAGTTAACACCAAGTTTTTCGAGTTAATTAAGTTTAAGGTGTGTCTATTTTAGAAATAAAAGGAACTTAAAGATAATAATAGCCGGCTTTTTTACTATGAGGTAATAATAAGCTAATGACATGCGGTAGGTAGTTAGGAGATGGTTTTTCTTTTAGAATTTTAGACTTGAGGTGTTTGTTTTAACAAACTTAATAACTGTTATCCACATCGTCCTTAAGTGGATTCTATCATGCGTTTTTTTTAGATTGGATATTACTATAACATAGTAGGGAAAATAAATAATATAAAGCTCTCTTACAAATCCTGCTACTGCAACAGAGCAGCAAACACCATATAAGGGTTGGATATATTTCTGAAACAGCATGAATGCAAAGTATGCCAGATCTACTCCGATTTTTGATTCGAAATGAAGTATAAATATTAAAGTTAGTCCTCTGTTGTAATTTATGATTTTGATGGCGAGGTTTGTCAAAGATTTAAAGGTTTTTATATTTTTCTATCCATATGATGTTTGTTTTAATTACCAAAGCTAAGATTTGACAGTAAATATAACAGCTTTGGTAAACTTAGTGTGATTTTCTATTCTGCTCAAAGAGTTTTCAATCTTCGATTACATGTCACTGAAGCGATAAGTTTATGTCTACCGCTTTAAAGAAAATTACGCTCCATGATACTTCTCAATCTGTACACACTGTATATGAAAATAAATTAATATATTTGTTGGTCAACGTCAACATTCCCTTTACGCCCTTTTTTTAAGTATCTTGCACCACTTCAAAACTAAAATGTATAAGGGATCACTTGTGTGACCATTTTATCCTTTTAGAAATGTCTTATTTTTTTTGCTCATCTGCATTTAATGAACTTGTCAATGTATACTAATACCGCACAAAATCTTAAAAGATGTTCTCCAGATGTTTGGTTTAGTTATATTGACTTGGCTTTACAATCCACCTATAAATTTTGAGAGATATTTAATTTCAAGTGTTCGTAGGTAAACGGTTTAATTTAGTAACTTTGACCGACCCCCTCCTACATAGAATAATAATTGTATTTTTGAGTTTCTATTTCTATTCCAAAATAGAAAGAAACGTATTTATCGTATAAATTTAGGATTTTTCAAATTTTAAATGATAGAAAATAAATGTGTTTTTTGCACATTATGGAAAAAATAATTCATATGATAAATAATGTCCTATAATGTTTAACAAGTTTGATTAAGCCGTAGGTAGGTCTGAATGATATGAAATGAACATTTTCTTGCATTCTCAAAATTATTACGCAAATATCGCACATGATGCACAATAGCAAACTCAACACTTCAACCAGTCGAGCTTAATCAGCGAGAGTGGTGAATCTTATGAGTTGGTCCCGACACAAAGACAACATCGAATCAGGGCTTCAACTAAACAGTTGTTTGAACTTCAGATACTAATCTAATTATTATATCAAAGAGACTGTATGTCAAAATTTATTGAAATTTGTCCACAACGTCCCATTGTGTACAGTCGTTATTTTTATTTTTAGTAGCTAAAAATAAACTGCCAAACAAAAGTTTTTTAAATTTGAGATCTGTTTGTGTAACAAATTCAATATCAAAGAAAGTCCATAAAAATACCTAACATAAGTAGTGCTTTTGTTCTTTTCCATCAAATCTTTCGTAATAAAGCTTTTAATCGAGTTGAATAAATCCATAAATCACATGTGTGTTTGAAATAGTAAAAAAGCAACTAATTTTTGACATTCCTGTCCGTCGAAGCTGTAAAATTTTATTTGAATATGTTTTTTACAACTACTAACGTATATTAATTAGTACAGGTTATTTAAAAATAGCATGCATTTTTATTTGACAAAGAATCAAAATCAATCATATATCCAAATAATCTCATGAATATATTGAAATATAATGGAACATATAGGGGACATCACGTGAAAGTGTTTATTTAACTATTTGTGGTATTGTTTATAGTTTCTCAGATAAGGTAGTGGTCCTTCTTAAGCGGGCCACCCTGTACATATTTTGTTTCATATGGTTCCATTATATTAACAAAATCGGATTGTTAATGATAAATAAAGTTCATTGTAACAATAATTGCATTTTGTTAATACAGAGTAGCTTTCATAAATCCTAATTATTACAAAAACATATTGTTAATATTATAAAGGAAAATTGTCGTCATAACGTTTACGTTTTGTTCATAATATTGATAAATTAAATTGTTAATATTATAAAAAAAAAGTTTGTTCTAACCACATACGAATTTTGCTAATATTACGTTGCAATATTTACAACTCTCATAGTCAAAAACATTTGTTAATGTGACATTCATATTAAAACATTTTATTGCAACTTAAATTTCCCACAAACAACAAAAGACCAAATACTATACACAAAGACTTCAAAGTTCATCTTTATTATTGTCATATTTATTAATTTTTCTCTATGTCGTTTGTATATTAATTAATTAAAGAATATACTTTGTTTATTTTACAAACGCATTAATATAAAATTGCATAATCAATATGAGATCGTTAAATTTCTTTGCACGCAGAGAGAGTCTCAGATAGAACTTCCGTCCTTTCCTTTCCTGGAAGCAAGATTGCACGTGCTCTGTATGGAATAGAAGGTCACGTCCCATCTCTAATTTAGCCACGTTTACTTGGCAGAGGAAAATAAAATGATAATTGAAAATAAAAAACCGTTTCTGCAATCTATATTTACTTACTACTATATTGAAAGACCGTTAGAAATTAATTTTTATTTTTCTGTTACGGAAGTAATTCCTCGTGTCATTTACCAGCCCCTTCTACATAACTAATTAACAATACCAGGGAGCTTATAAAAGTTCCACCTTTACCAATATCCCCCTGACAAGTAGAGATTTTAAGCACATTTAGTAATAAAATAATACTATTTAATTATAAAAAGACTATAAATTTGAAAACAAACTAATTAACATGTCTTGTTTTAGCAGCCAATAAATCAAGAAATAAAAAACAGGCTTAAATAAAACGCTCATAAATCTCAGACTGTTAAAACACTCTTTAATTGTAATTGTTTATAATATGTATAATGCTTGAAACAAAGAGTTTTTCTTGTTTTAAATACTCTATTATGGATTGATGTATGAAAGAAAAACATCTTAAACACAGTCTCTGTTCACGAAACTATCAGCTTAAGAAGAAATCCATGATGGTATAGAATTAGGTACATAACACAGATGTCTTGTAGTACTTATTTCATGTATAAGATAGTGTTACTCGACAGTCGATTCTATAAAATACACCAAATTTAAGCAAAAATTATGCGGACCTGCAACGAGATCCTAGAACCAAAACCTATACCATCGTTAATCATAGGAACAGTTTTTACCACGAAATGTCGTTAATAAACTTATAATCTTAATTATAGTGAAATTGATGGACAGCTACATTTATATACTTCAAACATACTCTAATTAATATTCAGGACTTCGATTGGATAGTAAAGTCAATGATTTGGCTGTCATTACGAAACTATCAAGGATTAAGGCAGCGAATAATATACCTACTGTTTTGACATGAATTTTTGTATAGCAAAATAGAAGTATAGACAAACTCGTAACTAACAAATGTGCCTAAAATAAGAAAAGTAAGATATATTCTTGGAATGACATTTTTATGACAAGTACAGATTATTCGTTAATCCTCGAGCCCGATGAAAGAGATTTTAATAATCTTTATCATCAAAACGAAATTATGAACGATTTTATTTCTGAACATTTGAGTGAGATATCCCGCTGAATGCTGGCTATGACACGTACCAACATTAATCCGGAGTATATTCGGATATTTTAACGTTATAAATATGATATTAGCGCGCTCGCCTTACGCAGAGCAAAGGAATTTTTCACAACAGCTGCCTTTTTATTGTTTGTTCTTTGGGCACGTTTTATTAAGCCGTCGCTAAAATCAATCACAAAGCTTTTATAGCCAATCATTATTGTCGATGTTAATGGTGATCTAACATGTCATGCCCAGCTTTAGATAAATTATAACATTGGCCAACCGATTTCAAAGTGATCTGCTGACTAAACGCAATCCATTCCATTTATGTCAATAAATTTATATCGCAGGTAGAACTTTAAAATTAAGCGCAAAGCCTACAAACTCGAAGGTTCAAGGTTAAAAAAACAGAGATCTTAAAAATTATCTGCACTGAACTCTGAACTATAAGTAAAGATTTCGAAACCAACGAAAATTCTAAAGTAAGCCGATTAGGTTAAGCTTGCAGTTCTAAGATTAGATTTTTATGATATGTTAGGCCAAGAAATATTTTCTAACAATATGAGAGGATATTTTAACATCAATTAACCGTATGAAACTAGCCAGAACGGTTTATGGAAAGGGTTTTTAAACTGACAGGACATGAAATGAACTTCCAACAAATGTCATTTTCGAGATACGAGTGCGTGATGAATTCACAATCTTAAAACTACGCAAAAATTCGCTAGAAATTGGCTTGTAGAATGCTGAATTCATCGTTGAAGTAGTTTGCAGTTTTTTATCGAGCATTACCACCTACCCCTGACCATTTCCATGTATAGAAATGTTAAAATATTGCGTATATGTTGAGTTGATATCTTAGTAGTCCCAGCCATCTCACCCACTGACTACTATTTTATAAATTTGAATAAACGTGGTGTGTCGTCAGTGTGCCCTTTTTTGAAAGTTTGTATGCCCTCTAAATCGCAGTAAAAAATCTCTGGATCAGTCCATCATAAAATTTAACAGTAAAAAGGTATGCCATTACAGGCTATAAATAAATTTTGGACTGTATACACTGTTTAATAATAATTTGGTGTAATTTATAAACAACCAACACCTACTTTTGTCCAAAAATAGGTAACCAGCTAAATTATCTTCCGGAAAACCCATAATTTCCGTAATGGAAAGTGTGCCAAACGTCCCCACACTATAGATTAGTTGTTTAATTATTTTTACATGTGAAATTTTGTGTACATTTACTGAAACTTTGTATATTTTCATTAAACGCTAAAAATAGGCAAATGATAATTGAAAAATGTCAAACAGTTTACGTGTTTTTGAATATGTCTGCATAACACGTGTTATACTTCCGGTCTGTTTTGGTCATATTCTCATCTCATACAGTGGTGTATGAAATTATGGAAATGCATCAATTTTTCGACAAGAACTCTAATTAGACATTACATGCTACGTAAAAATTACACTAATTTATCTCAAGAGACAGAGAAAATTCATATTTTTTACCATTCTTTTATTCCACCTTATAGGCGTAGTCATTTTTATGCACGTTCATAATTTATACTAATTGGACGCCAGGGAAATATTCTTTTAATAAAGACACTGGGTTATAATTAATAGAGTCTAATAAATAGAGCTATGGCGCCTAAAGATGCTGAAATAAATTTATAAGTACCTAAAGAAAGTCAAGTCTTTCTGTAGGCTTTCATAAAAAAATCACATTGTGAATTTTGAACAATTTGAAAGTAAAAATTATCAAACGCGTTTTACCACTACACAAATATTTGAATCTCTAATTTTGACTGCAACTTTGACATTTGTTATACAATGGTTATATTAGTCCATTTAAAAAGGACATAGGATGACACATAGATGGCGTTACTAGATTTTTCCATATAATAATAATAATAATATATGTTTATTAGTTCTAAAAGGTATTACATAAATTTGTACAACAAATGTATTATTACAACCATTAGAACTAAAGGGCGTGAAATTTCAGCCTCTCAACTAGGTTGAGTGCTGTTGAAGCCCAAGAAACAATACACAATAAAAAATAACAAAAAAAAATCAGTACTACACGATAAATACAATATTAAAACACATAAGTATACAAAAATAAAGTGTTGGGTTAAAAACAGTGCAAACAAAATGCCCAAATGAAATGCCTAAACGCTGTCAAGCAATATCTTTTTAATCGTGGATCTGAAAACATGCAGACTCTGAGAGAAATCCTTAATCACAAACCGGTTAACTAGCGCGGCGATATTATAAGAGAACGATCTTTTATATATTTCCTTTTTATGAACAGGGACTGTTATTAGACTTTTACGTCTGATGTTTAGATTATGCACATCAGTTCTAAACACAATTCTATTAACCAGATAAGGAGGGGTTTTATATTTTATTATTTTGTAAAAGAAGCATGTTGAATGGTGAATGCGTCTGTTATACATATTCAGCCAACCTGCCTCCTTAAGTTTGTGAGATATGCGATGTCTTCTGCGAATGCCAAATATGAACCGCAAGCAAGAGTTCTGCAACCTCTGAACTCTCCCTCTGTCCACACTATCAAGACAAGGACCGTAGATGCTGTCACAGTAGTTTAAGTGCGATAAGACAAGAGCATCACACATACGAATCTTACATTTAACGAATGTCGGTGAGGGTATAATTTTTTTAACATTCCATATCCGATTTTAAGTTTTGATGTTATATGGTCCTTGAATCGCATCTTATGATCCAGAACAAGTCCCAAGTTCTTTGCACCTTCCTGGAAAACCAAAATGTCTCCATCCAATTCAAGGGCATTTTGTTGAATTTGATTTCTTACATTATCGCCACAAAACATCATACAAACGGTTTTATTCGTGTTTAATTTTAACAAATGATCACGCGATATTTGATGTATTCTCCTCAGGTCCTGATTTATACGATCCACGGCCACCGCAGCGTCTAACGGGTTAAAGGCACTATAAATCTGTGTATCATCTGCATACAAATGATATTTACAAAACTCTAAATCTCTGACAAAAACAGACGAATACAGACCATAAAGTATCGGACCCAGAACACTACCCTGCGGCACACCAGATAGAACAGATCTCTTCCTAGACATATGCTCATCGCTCACAACACACTGAGAACGACCCGTGAGGAATGATCTCAACAAACCTCTTGACTCTACGCTGAAACCAAAATAATTCAACATAGCAGCAAGGATATCATGATTAAGTAGATCGAATGCTTTACTAAAATCAAGCAGAACCAAAATGACAGCCCTGCCACTATCCAAAGCGTGAAATATATCATCTGTCACTTGAGACAATGCTGTAGAGCAGCTAAAGCCTTTACGAAAGCCCGATTGGAAAGCAGGCAAAATTTCATTTGTAATTAAAAATGATGACATTTGTTGTTCCATAATTTTTTCTAAAATTTTTGAAAGTGTCGGCAGGACAGATATACAACGCAAATGGCTCAGTTCAGAAGGACAGCCAATCTTAGGCAAAGGTACAACCTTAGCATATTTCCATTCATCTGGATATGATTTTTATTTAGTACTAACCTTCAACGTTCATCATAAATATACAAAAATATAATACCAATAGCATGTCTTTGCTTGCTAAAAATTAATTCCAAAACTGTTGAAGTCTAACTTCTAACGCAAAACTTTATATCATTCAACTGGCAAAATGTACATTTGTCAAATTCAGATGAATAGGATAGATCACCAGTTTTAGCAATTCAAAGAAGCAGAACCAACGAGAAGACATTGATAATTAATTTTAAATATAGTTTTTCATATAAGTACGTGGTATATCAATTGAATTAGAATTAAGTTACAAATTCAACAAAAAAATTAATAGCATCACAAAGATCTACAATAAAAACGCAAATTAGTATTAAAAAATTTTAAGTGTCTTGTCCTGCGTTTAATCAACGTCTATAAAATGAATTTTCCCATTTTTGATTCTGTAATTCCATGCAAATGGATTCTAAAAATGAACGAAAATATAAACTTACCCACAATTCTTCAATTTAATATTTGGTCTATACAAGAGTTTATCACAACAAATGTCATACACCAAAAACAAGAAACAAGAAAACTAAAGCACAAAAGTAAAATAACAAAAACCTTAGTCAACTTAAATTTTAAGAAAACATAATAATAACACACTACTGAGTTGCAAAATATTTAAAACATAAACATGGAATAATAAAACCAAATAACAAACACTTTGTGTTGACTGTTGTGTACAGTGTAGAATTGAAAGGTAGGGATGTCTACTGGTACCTACAAAATGGCGACTCTGCCGCCGATTTTCTGGTGTCATGTACGTGATTGGAATAAAATAATGCCTATTATTTATTTATTTATTTTGAATTGTAAATGTATATTTTCATGATAATATACGCAGTGCGGACATCCTAAATCTCCATAGCGTTTGATTTGTGTAATATGGTTGAGTGTTACTTATTGTGCAAAGAAGAACAGTGTAATAAATACCGTTTAGAAGACTACTGGCATTTCAATTAGATATCACAAAGCTACTTCATCATATTTGAGACTGCAAATATCGACGTTCTAGAAGCTATTCTACTCCGAACTTCCGTAACTTTTAGATGCGTGTTTCCAAAACCGAACTTTTGCTACGAAAGCTGAGTTATTGCAAAGAATTATCAATGCTGCAGATTATTAAAACAAAGCCCTAATCGATGCCCAAAATGCAGTTTAATTTTTTGGAAAGAATAAATTGTTTCTCGTCGACTGTGTATATTTGCCTCGATCAGGTTTATTCATTTCATGCACACCCTGTATATTAGGAGAAATGCTTTGAAGGGGACGTAGTAAATAGTGTCCGAGAAAGATAAAAAGTCACTTTTATTTGCGCAAACAATTTTAAAAACAAAATTTGGCCTGCTATTTTCATAATGTAAAATAAACATTTACTATATCCACGTAATTCCTGAGATTACTAATTTACAACGCCTTAAATGTCCTTGTTTATAAACAGAAAATACCACAATAATTTAGTTAAATACAAAAAACACCCACTTCAAATTACTACAAGGCGTCTCGACTAAATAATACGAGTATTGTGTAAAATAAAGTTCCATTTTGTGCGAAAATTTCGTAGGGAGTATAATTTTCTTCGTAAAAGTTGAAGTTGAAATATGAAGTAGTAAATTAGTATACTAGACATTTACATCAACTTTAAATGATTTAAGCCCTGGAGCCTTACAGGGTGTGTACAAAAAGATATCAAATATACGATAATATTTTAAAGCGAAATCAATATTAATTTTTAGACGGTTAATTTGTCAATTTTAACATGACAATAAATGTGAAGTTTCTGTTTCTTCTTTTTCCCATTAAACTTTATTTTGGTCGTACTGTACAATTTATATGTGGCACATAACCATTACTTGTCGTATACGGCCTTAAAGGCAGTTATGTAATTTAGTAAGCAATTCAGATATCTTTATTTAAATTAATATTACAATATCAAGTATGTATGGCTACGGCTACCGGAAGTGTTGAATTTAATAAGTTACTTTTTTAAGTAAGTACCTAAATATGAGTTTATTTATTAGAATATTAAGTGTCATAACAAATAAACGAAAATAATAATAATACTTTTAATTAAATTTGATGAAAATCAAATCGGTGGTACTTGAAGAAATTAATTACTTTGATGTGGGGTCTCATTTTATTGACTCTTGTTTATTGCTTAGTTATTACATACACGGGAAAAAATCTGTATTTGTTCCGAGATATAATATATTTGCCATAATGTTAATTACATTAATTATTAATAGAGTTTTTAATTTAGTTTAACCAAGTTTTTTCTTCCACAAAAATATGACTACACTATTATATATTGTCAGCGTGGAGTTTTCGAGTTTTATTTTATCAATGCCAGATTATTTTCATCAATGCCAGATTATTTTGTTCAAGAATATTTGCAAGAATAAGATCATATGTAGAATGAGAGTAAGTACTTTATTATCTCGAAACCGGTTTATTTTATCGATATCGAACAAGAATATTATTTTTATATCAAAATGTTTAAGCTATGTTTCAAAAATATCAGTAGCAAAACAAGTATTTGTTTCAAATATTACTGAATTAACAAATATTAAAAATAAATACATAATTTTCAATAGTTATTATTAGTAAGTAGTTGTAATGATAATTTGCTACAGATTTTGTCTGAATCCGTATTTCGCATCTCTTAAAGCTGTGAATATTCCGAAAACACCGTACAGGTACATCAATTCTTGATTTTTACCTAATGAGAATAAACATACCTGAAAGCTTGAAGTATCACAACTTGATTAACGTTATTGATGAACATTAACGTTTATTTGGAAGGTAGCAAAGTGTTCTTTAACATTATAAGGATATTTCCTCAATCTTTGTAAGAAATATTAGTTCTGTATTAATAAAACACTGAACTTTACCCATATTAGGTATACTTTAATATTACAAAAAAAAATCTCATTCAATTAAATACTGCCCGCTTATAATATAATATGAAAAGCCGACGCAAAAGCAATCATTCTATTATTGTTCAAATCAAAGTTAACTGCGTCGTTTTTGCTTTTTATACAGTGAGAATAAACATTCATAAATTGGTATTTATTGTAGGCTATTATTAACGAATTTTTATTATTGAGCTTTGAGTAATTTATATTTTTATGGATGATCATGATTTTTCCATATAGGTACAGTAAATACCGGATGATTTTGTTTGTTTTACTCGATGTACACTGTGTCCTATTTTGGTTGATGTCAGCTGATAATAAAGATAGAGACTTGCGGTTTACGCAACTTTTTTTGTCAAACTTTATTTATTTATTTAGCTTCTGTACGCAAAAGAATTTTTTGAAGTATGGATCATTTTTGTTTACATCTATCTCAGGCAATAATTTCATTGTCATTGTCCATGTTCATTATTTTTGGGGATTTTTTAAACACCGTGAATATTTAGATACTTATTTATAAATTACTTAACAGTCATGAACATGTCCATGGTTACCAAAAAAATAAACACATTTCAAAAAAAAAAAACGTTTTATCTAGTAAACATGATGATTTAAAATTTAGATATGTCATGTTAAAGCTAAAAATTTGCATTTGAAATAAGAAAGTTGGTATCAACTTCCGGTATAAGCACAAGTGTCACAAACGTCAGAATATTTTAGAAGTATAGATTGACACATGTAAGCAAACAAATTTTCTAAATAATCCTATCCCACCCGGTATATCAGAATTCGTTTTGCCCCCATATTAGTACAAAAGTCGTCATTATACATTGTGTATATATAGTAAAATAACGTTACAACAATAACAATAAAATAAACTTAATAATAAACGATTTATGGATTAATTAATAGGTATACAGGGCGCGTCTAAAGCAACTACAGCGTAGAACTCTAATATGTAATTTGGAATATTAAAAAAATGTCAAGTGAATTGAGAAATTGGGGCCTATAGCTAGTAATTACAAGAAAATACATATTTCCATGTGCACCTCATATTACTGGTGGCATTCATTTGAATCCCAATATTCAAGTTCACTTTATCTCCTGATTCTTTTACAAAAGTTAATTTTTTGTTGATAATTGCAAATAAAAGTCGAATCTCCACAAAAATAAATTTAATAGAAACTTATAATCAACGCGACCTTATTGCACTTCAAAAATAAACTTGGACTTACCTTTTGAGCACTTGACACACCGTTTCCTTGGATATGACATATGTCTCAAAGAATGTTCATCGATGCTGGTTCGTTCAGCAGCACTCTCTTCCAATACCATTTGCGGAAACTCTTCCTTGAAGCTCCGAGCGGATGATGCAACGCTATTTGTCCTATCACGAAGTGTAACTCCACCACTCAATGAGTGTCTTCGACTTGACCCTCGTTTCACATTACTAGCATTTGTATTATTACAATTATAATATCGTGCCGTATTATCTTCAAGAAAAACCTCGTCTCCAGAAGCTTCATCCAGACATTCGGCATCTTCTTCAGATGTCGCAAGTGGCATGTACGCGACATCGTTATGATGATGATGATGATGGTGATGATTATAGGATTGTTGGGACTCTCGCTTCAACGAGCTACTTGATGAACGTTGCACTGCAGCAACATCTGGAGCAATATCGCTTAGTCTAGGCTCTCCCATAACAAGCAATTCTGGATGGTATGAATCGGAGGAGTTTGTACTAACGGAGCGTAGGAACGTGCGAATTGTATGTGGTGGCGTTCGGTGCATTGGGGGTGTATTTTGACGTGAGAGGGATGTAGTTGGACGTTTTCTAGCACCTCCGAAGGGTTGAGAGTCGTCTGGTATCGAAAAGTAACTAGGATTATCTGAAACAAACAACAAACAAAATTATAGTGATAGACTTACTGTTTTGTGGCTGAGAAAGGAGGATGCAGGATTGCCACTTATTATGTTTATAGTTCTATAGGTACGTATATTTTTGAAAGTATTTGGCGGGAACATTAAAATTCTCCTATTTGCTATTCAAGGTCGTTCGTATCCAATGAAGATCCATCGTTTATCAAGGGACCTTTTTAAAAATGCAGTAAACACACACCCATTGACAAGGTCGAAAAATAAACCTACATATTATTATATTTTACACATATTCTACTCTTTTGATGCTTTATAATATTATGCATCAAAGAAATTAATATTAATGCCTGTATGCGCACCCAAGAGTCCGATAAAATAAAACAAGAAACAAACAATGGTGGGAAAAAGTCAGATTAGAACTTCGGCTTTCGTTTTATAAGGTATCGGGAATTTAAAATTAATATCAAGAAAAAATGTGACACAGCTGTAGATTCGGCAGTTATATGATTTCATTGATAAACAACAACCAAGGTATTGCTGTGAATTAATAAACAGACTTTTCTCGTTAGAATAGGCTTTACATTTTTTTATAGATCTAAGGCTGGCAGCAAGCGCTTGCTTGCGAGCCTTTAAATTGACATAATCTGGAACCGAGATATCTCTTTATGTCATTTTGAAACTAAGATCTGCAACAAACATCAGTAGTGCCCATTTTTGTGGCGTCTAAGGAGTCCTGACATTACTCCGAACTCAATAAACCTTTACTCTCATTCCAAATGAATGAAAATGAAATGAAAAATAGAATTATCCAAGGTGGTCATTTAATTTCCCTAGAAGAAATTCGAAAAGAGTTGAATTTTCGGGTGCCATTTTTAAAAATTAAATTATTATTTGCTGATATACTGGCTGTCCAAAAAATGGGTCAATTCATTAACTACAGATCCCTTGGGCAAAATTAATTGAACTTTTCTTATGCCATTTTCCATTTTACGGTTCCATGTCCGATATACAGGGTGTCAAATTTTGATTTTTAAAAACATTTCTTTCAATGACTCGCGTTCTAATCATTGGATTTCATTAAACAAATCATAATTCGTTTTTAAATCCAATTTTGTGACAAAACAACATCTGATATTTATCAAATTATTTCTGAAACCACCCAGTATATCGGAAAGTGGAAAATGGCATAAGAAAAGTGCAATTCATTTTGCCCAAGGAATCTGTGGTTAATAGATTGACCCATTTCTTGGGACACTCTGTATAATATTGTGTTTTTATTATGGATGTTTACTCTTAAACAAAACCACATTTCGGTACTTTGGGCATGTGATTAAATTTCTTATACAACTGAAGAAGAAAAAATTAAAGTAGGCAAAGAAAGTAAACACCATATGAAGCTGAAATTGAAGAAGAACGAAAACGACTTGAAGAAACCAATGAACCATAATTATATAAAACTATACATATAACCGTTTCGACGAACAAACAAATAAAAGGCAGAAAAAGGTTATAGAAATAGAAAGACATATTAGTGAAGCTAAATTTGAAGCTAAACACGAACAAGTTTTGTTTAAACAAGAACTTAAGTATCTAGGCCATGACCTTTACACCTTCAGAAGACATTGCCAATATGCCACAATCGGTCACCTGTATAATTACAGAAAATCAGTCAGATTTCATCTCTTTTAATACTAATGTCAAAGATTAATGTACTTAATCTTGAAATTCAAAATATCTAGAGCCTGCCTGGGTTCTAACTCATTCACAAATTGTGCACCTTTCCAGTTTTTAATTAGTATTTCAAGGTCGTTCTCCATATTCCAGAAAAAAGGTCCGTGTAGGATAAAAATAACCACCGTAATCCGGTCGGGCTCTTTATCGATGCTCTTGTAGGTTGTAGCTCGGTCTTTCGGGACTTTCCAAGGTAGGTATTTCATCCTTTTACGATAGGCGCTGTTATTTGGTAATACCACCTCAATACAATTTGTTAATTTTGATAAGTAATTAATTTAAACATCCAAATTAACTTGGACGTATAAAATATTATAAATGATAATAAATACGCAAGTCACAATTACTTTTGTGGCATATTAACTACATCATGATTACGGGGCCAGTTATGCATTATTCAAATAAATTTATTCAATTCATAATAATAATAATATTAAATATATTATGGTAAAGTTAATATATACATCAATAGACAAATATTATGTATTTGAATAAAATAAAAAATATCATAAAATCTTGGTGAGGCTTTATACTCTATGAATAAAACAGTAGCTCATCAATAGAAAGTTCAGGTCAGGATTAAGGAAGAAGTTATATGCTTGTGTATTCAAATTCAGATTTCGTTAAACGTCAGAGGCGGTTGATAAACAGATTGAAGTTGTAATACTAATATTTTCACACCAAAAACGTATATTGATAATATGATGATTTGTAAAAGAGAGAGAAGAAAAAATATATGTAAATACTAGAGACCCTATACCGACAGGATGTGTAAAGATGATCCGTGGCGCATTTTAAAAGATTTTTACGTTGTTTTTGTTTAGTTGGGTGTTATTTTTTTGTATGTTTTTATTTTCTCAAGTGCTATCTGCTATCTTCGGATATACCTATTATTTTTACAGGGCGCACAAACAAAAACGAAGTTTCTCGCTGTACATTCCATTTTCAAATAATTTTGTATAAATTACTCTAAGCCCCAAAAGATGATCGGCAGAAAATTTCCAGTTGGGTGATGGTGTCCCCTTTTTATGCCATTTCAGGAAGTCCTGGGCTCAGATTGATAATGATGGATCCAATTTTTGTCTGCCGCAAGAAATCGGGCCAGCACAACATTCTTATCTTCACTATAGAGGTCCCAAAGCGCAAGAATACATTCAAGGTGCCGTGGATTTTGCGGTGTCCGCGTGAGCATTCTTGGCACCCATTTTGACCTCTGTCATGCCAGGATGACCATTGAACAGACTTTCCTCATTGTTATAATTCTAGCCACGGCTTGGCATGAAAGTAATACAAATTTAGCCATTTTTATCCTACTTAAAGCACAAGCGGTATGCGAGATTTTCCGATAGGTTTAACCACGAACACAAGTGACAATGACCAGTCCTACAATCATCATAGATGAGATTTGCTCGTTCCCAACTCTTTGAATATATCAAACATGGTGCGAAAATTCTGAACTTTTGTCGTTTTGAAATTAGGCATTCCGAATGAAGGTGAAAAAATGCCAAAATGAACACGCTAAAGTTCGAAAGCTGCTTGAAAAAAATGTTTTTTTGTCAGCAGGATTTGACAGCTTATGTTAACATTTAATTCTATACACATTGTACATTAATATTGAGCGATAAAGCTTTTTTGTTTGACGTTTCTGTCAGTTAACAATTATTATTCGTTAAAATTTTCATGAAATAATGGAAAAAGCTGTCGAAAACTTGTTGCCTTCAAAGAGTACGATCGATAATTTTATGCATTTGCAGACTTTTGTTTAGAGGCAAATTCCTGCAAAACCGTTCACTTTAGACCTATAAAAATGTATTAATTTTTTAAGCAGAAATGAACATGGAATTTAAAAAAATTAAAGAAATATATTTATTCCAGTGGCGTAAAAAATAGGGGGATAAAAAGTGTCACTAACCCCTATAGCATGCCACTGGTTTATTTTTTTTAAATATTGTTTATGTCAAAATATAACCTTTTTAAAGAACATAGCCGTCACTAAATTTAAAAAAAATATTTAAAGGCGTTTTTGAATTATGGCAAATTTTTGCATGAATTAGCGAGAGCTTTCTGTGGTAGAGCTTTATATAGAAACTCCCTGTATATAACGCCCGCAAATGCCATTTGCAATACGTTTCATATATGAAGCAAAATAATACATAACTAGAAAATAAAATATATTAAAATATGTTGAATATTATGAACCTAAAACCGAAATTGGAAAAACTAGTTGGGTAGAGACCCATAGAAAAAATAAAATAAAATCCACAAATAAAGCTTTATATAATAATCAAAGACAAACAAATAATAGAATCATTATAAATTCAAAAAATAAAATATAAATAGATAACGTACCTAAATCCATTGTTTTCTTCTATTCTATATTCTAAGCTCCAAGGTGGTTGTATATACGGCGTCGTCTTAGATGTAAAGAACCCTATATAGAAATACAACTAATAAATTATGTATACGAGCACGTGACTGGAAACTGTCATTATTTGTACTTCCGCTTTTAATCCACCATAGAGTCAAGTCAAGTAGTAGAGTGCTGGGTACTATATGGATAGTACTACAGGTGCCAGAAGGTCGGTACCGGCCATTGAATCTGAAATATGGAAAATAAAAATAAATATAAGTGTGGAATAAAATTATAATTAAGAAATGAAGGAGTACTTCCTATATTGCATAAATGTGTCTTTTATATTCAATTAGTTTGAGAGGAACAAACTTATGTTAATTTCAAAAGTGTGGTACGAAACGTTCCGGCGATATAAGCATACGTTAAGTGAATAGAGACGTGGGTCAAACTAATCCCAGAAAGTAACCATCTGATTGATAATTGATATAAGCTTCACAAAATTGTGTCAGATAATTCGCTCAAATTCTTTGCTTATCTTATCGTAGCCAAGTCGAGTGCCATTGAGAGATGCTTTTTGTTCGTTAGAGGTGGTCCAATTTCGAAAGCAGCAGAACCAGATAGAGGACCACAAAATAATATCAATTTGTATTAGAAGTTGTTTGATTAAAAATTCCAAATATATTAATATTTTGAAAACTGCTTCCGGTATTTAAATGAAATTTCGTACGTTTGGGTAGATAATTTAGATACATCTTTTAACGCAAAAAATATTATTTTACTTCTACCAGCGGCGTGCGTACGGACACATTTTTGGACAATTTTAATACAAAATATGGTATAGCACTGCTTTTTTAAGAAGCAAAAAATATTTCTAGAATCTTTATTCAATTTAGAATAAGAAAAGTCTCTTTCCTTTTTCTCGTTTGATACACCGGCACCGTTTGCAAGTCAAAAATTAAAATAACTACTGATTTCTGAAAAAAAAAACGAAAATAAGAAATTTAGTTATTTTTATTATTATATTAATCCGTTTTGGAAACTGGAATATACAAGGTGGATATGATGTAGAAAAATTATTATAATTTAACCAATGGTTTTCTCAATGTACCAAATTCAAGTCTTTTATTTTTCCCCTTTGTTGGCAGTAAATAGCTGCTATGCATGTTCAAAATCCAGATTGAGATATTTAGCATCGACATGTGTTCAATTTTGGCTGCTAGCATGTATTTTCTTTTATTTATACGCTTTCATACCTCAGTTGACAAACTAAATTTAAATTAGAAAATAGGAAAACTAAAAGTATGTATGTATAAATACAAGATGCAAATTTCATTCACCAGCTGTTGGATTTTATGAATTAGAATTAGTTGGACAAACATTCGTTTTGGATGTTAATCAAAATGATAAATCTGTATCAAATTGCACTTGTAGAACTTGGCACTAGTACATGATACATGAATTTTAATTCATTAGATTTCATAATAAATAGTGTAATGAGACTATACACGGTGCTTATCGGTCGATAAGTACAGGGTGATAACGTTAATTTTGATCACAGAGTATAGGAAATTACCAAAGCTGTAGCATTTATTCTCTTCATTTTGAAGCACGAAGTTTAAAAAAACGATGACAATACACCCGCGCATGGCTAAAATGAATGACTTTGTCCTAGTTTCAAAAATGCCTGACAGATTAAAAAATTTGAAAACAACGTCCAGCAGCATCCTTGTGTTAAAAAATCCCACATGCTACAGCAACCTGTCAGTATTTTCCGCAGATAATTCTGTAATATGGCTTCACAAGAATTTTAGCACTTCCGTATGATTCATTGCATATAAATTCAACATCAGAATCAAATGAAAACAAATACAGTACAGCTTTGTAATCAACCTACATTCATAAATATTGTGAGAAACTCGTCACTTATAATTATGTTTTTTTTTCCTTTGAATATACAGTAAAAGATGTTTTATAGACGTCTCAACTGGTAGCACAATATAGCTCGTGCTGCACACTCTTATCCGGCTGTATACCACATGTTCCAAACTGCTAAAAAATCTTTTTAAAATTTACAAAATTTATACCTACGTGAAATTGAGACACGTATAGGGCACCAGTGGCTTACTTAACGCAATTCCAGAGAACAGCGATATTTTAAAATTGAGTATACCTATTTCCTTAGTCACTCTCACAATGGCCTCCGTGGGACCGCGGATCCTTAAAATTCGATACAAAAAACAGTCCCCATAATATTATTGAAAATTGGGATTTTGATGTAATTTACTAGATCAACATGTTTTCTTTCAATTGATTTCGAGAATTCGTCTTAAAGTTGATTGCGCTACAATAATGGAAATTAATTCATACACAAGTCCAGTATTGTTCACAGCAACATGAAAAATGCACATGTCCGAGGTGATTAATGCATAAGTCCCAGTTTTTTGTAAAGTAGTTCTATTTTCTAAAATCGATTTAAAACAAGTAATATTACAAAATAAAATATAACCACTGCCAAACAAAACTTCCACAAATGATTTATTTCGTTCCCTGAACAATTCTACTTTTTGGACTTATGCACATTTCATATATGAAGCCGACGATATGATAGATTTCATTTTTCTTGACAACGAACTAGTTGAAATGGCCAATATTATTCGGCCCAAGTTGTATTAGTTTTTCAACACGATGCTTTATCTAAATTTTATGTCAGAACTTCCAGTTCTCCATTAGCATGCAATATTAGTTATGTGTAAATTTCTTGCTGCTTTTAAAACCATCATATTTTAACTGTATTATGATTATTAGGTTCTATTTTGAAAATAACTAAAATAGCAAGTAAGTAATATGCTCGGCCATGACTGTTAATACTCAAAAAACATACACCTATAATAAAGTATAACTTGAATTACATTTTCAATATCAATAGAGTTGAAATATGCAGGCACAACATAAGATATTATTAGAATTAACCAATGGCGTAGAATACGCTTGTTGTTAATGTTAAATTAAAATTTTGAATAGTTCATATGAACAGGTCTCGTTATTGGTCATCACACCAGATCTTTCTTCTGTTTAGTCGCGGCAAGTATTCTTTAACCCATTGTCTGCAAAAGTTGTTACTTATTAAGGTCTGATCTACTATTTTTGCTAATAATCAACAATAATTAACAAATATATAATATAAACACGATCTATCACTAAGTAAAGTGCAATTTTACAATTATTATTTAGATGTCATTGTTCTAGTTAAGCAAAACTAGATATGTCTGATTTTCTGTCTCGGGAACACGTTTGACATATTATCTCTGTTGATAGGTAACAAAACACTACACACATAAGTAAACGTAGATATTCAATTTTAGAAAATTTTACTATACAAAAGTTACATTTTCTTGATATCAAAAGCTGGCAATAATTTTTGTGACGCTACTTTCTCTACTTCTACTAACTCCGGTCGAGTGTTCGCAATTTTTAAATCAAATCACAGATTGAAATTGACAGATATTTGATTAGTTAGGTTTCCTTAGCAATGCAGGTCGCTATAAGTACAACAGCCTATCGGTTTAAAACTTCAAATTTCACTTCGTAACTACCGCAGGTGTAAATAATGAATATAATGAGTTTTGGGAACTCTTATGTCGTGCATACTATACATAGTTTATAAAAAAGTCTAACGGCATCATTTTACATAGTCTGAAACTGAAGATGACACCTAAACTCTTCTAATTAGAAATATTTTTAATAATTGTAAAATCAAAACAACTAATTAGTAAAGTTAATTTTAATATCTTCTATTCTACAAGACATATGCTCCAGTTTTTATGAAGTCTTCCTTTTTTGTGGTAAATCATTATTAGGACCATATGAGTCTACAAAACTTTTATTACTATATTATGAATACAACTAACAACACGAATTAATGCTGCTGGTATACAAAAAATATTTAAGAGCTGCTCCGTATTTGAAAAGAAACTAATAAACATCTTTTGTTGTGCATGCATACGGTAGTATATTGGTTCGAAAAAATTAAAAGTTCATATTGCATCTTCCAAGAATTTCCAAACGTGTGTATTATTAAAAGCCAGTAGACATGCGTACGTTTAAAAATAGATCTGGATTTCTTTGAAATTTCAGTATTTATTAGATTCAATTATTATTATTATTATATTTCGAATTTAATTTAATTCCAATGTAGTAATTTAATTAGGAATCCTACGCATTTAATTGAGCTACGAGGAGCGCTTGAAACAGTACATCATACTATAATAATAATAATAAATGTCTTTATTCGTCAGGTACAATAGTAGATACATAAGAATGCGTCACAAAATAATTAAACAAATAATAGATACACGTACTAAAAAACAAACTTCACAATTAATTAATAGACAAAGAAACAAATTTTATAAACACAAATACCTTCAACTGGTCAACACGTAGCCAAAATTTAACTTTACTTTTAAAGTTTCTTGAATTACATTCACATTTCAAGTGCTGTGGTAAATGATTAATAATTTTGATAGGCATTACAAGTGAACCATTGGCCGAGATAGAAAGTCTGTATGTAGGCAATTTTAAGTTAAAGCCATATCTCAATTCATAATCAGTCCCTCCTACTGTAATTCCATTGAGGTTTTAAGCCCTGGAGGCCTCTAAGAAATATTGTGGAGATTTCAAGAGGAGGTGTCTGAAGTAGATTGGGAAAAAATATTATGACAAATGATTCGAACGCATGCAATTATTGTAAAGCTGGTTATGTTAGAAATCAATAACAACAACAACATATAAAAATAATCATTAGAAACCGTAATTATTGTACAAAAAACAAAGACAGCAAAACGAGCTGTATAGGTGTTAAATATAGCCTGAGTTAACAAAGACAAATATTTATGATTAATAATTCTCACTTTCAAAACTTCCCCTGTACCAATATAGGTACGTGTATTTAATACGTATTTATATAGTGCTGCATTTGAATCTATCAGCAGCAGGATTAAAACTATTTTCTCTAGACGCTTCAAAAGACGAAATTTGTTAAAAGAGATTTTATGAAGACAATGAATGATAAATGAGGTCCTATAAGAAGTACATACATTTACGTCTGACATAAATGAAATGTTAAAAGGTAAAAAGAGTGTTTTGACTTACTTACAATATTAATAAATGTGAAATGACTGAAAAAGAGATCATTAATAATTTATCAGGAGTATAACAACAAAAATTCGATCAGCTCTTAGTCTATTATTACTTATTTGAAATATTACTCACACACTTTACATTTTGTAAACATTCTACGTGCGTACTTAGTACACTTTTGGGAAAAATTAAGTAGCACTAAGAATTTTTAGCGGTTACAATAATAACATGCGTTTCACGTTTGTAAACAAAATCAACGAAAAAATGTAGGTTAATCATGTAAATTAAAAAGTTAGAGCGATGAGTTTGTTTTAAAAATAACCAAATTTCAAATTGAATACTATAAATCTAGGTAGGCAGCTGATTATTTGTATTTGATAAACAACAACAAGTTCTAAATTAGATTGTGTAGGTGTCCTATATTCGAACAAGAGGGAACATCCATTCAATCTCGCGCCCTGGGGGTTTGTAATTGTCAGGTGTTTATTTCAAAAACAACAAATGTCCATTATAACCGAAAATTGACCTTATGCAGATTTACATTGTAAAGTACAATATACACACGTTCCATACATCAAATAGTGTAAAAACAACAGCATTGACAGTGAAAAAATGATTTGTTGCTAATATTTAGTGCTTATGTCGTATGTTATCACTGATAATGTCTCTATAAAGTCACTACGTCGTAGAATTTACACCGATTTTATAGATTAAAATCTACGCCACTGACTGTAATTTAATTTCGATATTGTTTTGACATAAAGCAACTAAAACCAAAAATTTTTGTCGCTCTTGTATTTTTTGCATATGTTGCTTCGTTTATGAGATCAAAATTTAAAACATTTTTTACCATATCAAGAATATTCGCGAATAATTCAAGTAAAAATCAGTATCGTTCGAAAGGATTCATCAAAGCCTTCAGGACTGGTAGAAATGGTCAAATTTTGTGGCCCCCAACGATCCCTGACTTAACAATCGCCGACATATATTTATGGGGTCGTATATGAAAGAAATTGTTTATGCTACTCCTACACCAAATAATATTGATGTACTAAACGACAAAATTACTAAGGCAGCCATTTCAATACCCCTGAAAGTAATCAGAATAAATATCAAAGGCAGCACTGTGGTGAACATGGGGGTGCTGTTTTCTGAAATTTGATATCTTTATCAAATTGCTCAACAGTTTGCTTTGTTTAACTGAGTTGTTGTAATTATGTTCGTATTATGTATTTAAAAATTACACTTGAAAAGAATAATTTTGACTTTTTTCCGTATATTGCCAAATATAAATAAATTGTAGTTTCTTGTGATAAATGGTATTTTGTAAACAAGCAAACACTTTCAGTTTTTGGTGGGTAGGTACATTGGCCTTCTTGTAAACTCATTCCGCGGACATACTGTAGATTGACTTCATATCGATAAAAATGAGAAGCCCTGTATAGTGATTTGATCTATATTTTTTTAACAAAAGTTCCTGCTACCACTATAAGTAGTAACTTCTTGAAATTGTCTATATCTCACTTTATAAAACAATCTTCGTCATATCAAAATTTGATGAATTTTTTTTTGTATACAGTCAAAATTCCAGGTACATTTTTCTGGATAAACAAAGTCCAGAGAGTTCGCAGTTTTAAAATTTAACATAGAAACAACCTAAGAAGACGCTAGTGCTTAATTAGGTACCTATTTAAAATATTAATAAACAATCACTTGAAAACAAACAACAATTTGTAAGCTTCTTTTCATTTTAAATTTGACTTTGGTCTGATGATATTACCTGTAGAAACGAAACATTTCAACAACTAATGTTTCCATTATCCAATACTAAATATTTGTTTGAATCGAAACATTATGGAATTTTTTTAAATCATTAATCGAAAAATGTCACTAAACAAATTGGTTGACGTTTTTAAATTTTAAAAACTGCAAATCCTGTGGTCTTTGTTTATTTTATTTAGAAATATTGAATTGAATGAAAAAAACGGTTAAATCGAGAATTGATTTGATTGATTATTTATTGCTGATTATTATTTGAATATTACCTACCACAAATCAATACCAAAATCAAAAAACATACCTTTAGATAAATGTAAGTTCGTCGTTAGGAACTGAAATGTTATTTGAAACCATAAAACAGTGTCCGTTTATTATTAATTAATATCGTCACGCACATAAAAGAGTTCTGTCAAATTTTGTCACTAAATTTGGATAATAAACATTACAAACTGAACTAATTTGACAATACGCGCGTCATTCGCGTTTTCAAAGCACACTAAGTTTAGTAAAATGCTCGTGTTATTCTTATTATCGGTTGTGCGCATTATTGAGTTGAGGTTGCGCTTAAACTAGTAAAACGTAAGTCGACTCCGTTTTTGTGTATGGCATATGCGAGTTTATGAAAAAAGCTCTGTTCTATGTCTATCTGAAAAAAGATTTCAGGAGAACGTTTTCGTGCAGAGAGGGGCGAGCTTATATGACAGAGGCATATAGGTACGTAAGAGTAGTAGTGACAGAAGGTGTTCTAGGTAAAAGTTGAGGCCTGAAAAATTATGGTAGGTAGCTTGATTTTTCAGTGCCATAGGCGCGCCGGCATTTAATTTTAAAAGAGTTTAAATATAAATGGAGATTAACTCTATTATTAACAAAAATCCGTAAATTATCTGCCTTAATGAACAAACTAAGTTTGCATGTTCCAAATTTTTCAATTCATTGTTTTTCTTGACCAATAAATAGAAAATTCAGTTTATTTCCCGCTATATAGGTAATTATTTCTAAAGAATTCTTCTTTCCCAAAATTTATTATACCTAATTTCTTCTGTCTTCTGACAACTCCTGTACTAATTTGACCTTATAAGGCTGAATGTTATTTTTACGAAAAACTTTGTGTACCGACTGACGTTTCACAGTTGCCTATATCCCAGCTCTGTTGACGACATGACGAGTGAATAGCAAGTAAAACATTCAACTGCTCATCCTATCCTATCCCCATAAAGATGGTCGCCCTTATTTTGAAAACTCTTATACATGACCATAAGTTGCAAATTTTTGAACTAATCTGCTTAGAGCAGACTTTGAAATATCTCGATCAGGATGCGTTTCTTTAAACAAAGCACAAACCTGATCATAAAATCTTTTCAATCGCCGTAACCGACCACAATTAGGATTTTAATCCGATCGGTCTCGCTGAGGTGGTTTGCCATCTCAAGAACGTTCCAAACGCATAGAGGTAATTAAGGCTATTGAAAGGATACAGACAGGTACGTGTGACGAGAGCTTCAACGGAGCTTAAGCGATATGTATTATGAAGACTGATGACGTTGACATCGCCCAAAGAAAGAAGACAATGTCGTTAGAGACCAGTTTGTCCACTAACTGCAGCAAAGAAATATTAAAATGAATGAGAATTGTCTGTTTCAAGGACCTACCACCTACTATTGCAACGCGGTTCCAAAGACCACAGTATTAGTGTGGCGGCTGCCCTGCTTCTTAGAGTAGGAAACCACCTCGTATAAACGATATAAATTACAGTACAGTCGATATTAAACTCTTGTTCAGTGTAATTAACCTCCGGAAGTGAAATTAATAAAGTTTAATGAATTAGCATCAGGCCGAGAGAGCAAATATTAATTACTAATGAGAGTAAACAAACTTATTTAGTTTATGAGATGAGATAGTTAATTATTGTTGAACTTAACATTTTGTTTAAATTTTAATTAACTACCGCGGTGTCATGAGAATTGTACACGTAATATTGCTAAGGAGGTTTTATATTAACCGATACAAATAATCTTCGTTAAAGTTATACAGGGTGTACACAATAATAAATAATAAAACGTTATAGCTCAAAATCTAAACAAGTGTCAAATATGCCATGTTGTTTTTACATTTAAATATTCACCATAGTGGAACGTTTACTTTGGTTGAGGCTCCTTTTTGAACTTCTAAATCCTTAAAAATGTTTGAAAAAGAAGGAAAAATACAAAGTAAAAAAATGCACCTACCGGGATTCGCACCCAACCCAATCCAATTCAACCTAACCTAATCATCGAATAAAAAAAAAAACGAAAATATCTCGAACACGAACACCAGCTCCTTAAGACCTGTAATGTAGATTTTGCATAATTAACGTACCTACCTCTTTTCGTTTAGGAAGTACGATTTCTTAACACTTTCTTCTTATACGCCGGTAGCCACCAAAAATAGGGATGAGTTTTTGTGAAAATATATTACAGACACACACGTGATTTGCTATCAAAATCGCAACATCGAATTTCGCAACATTTTTAAAATAGTTACTTAATCATCACTAAATGTCAACAGAAAAGAATAGTTTGACAAAAAAATCATAAGACGTTACAGAAATGTATCTTTTATTTGTTTACACCTACTAAATAGTCAATGAAAGCATTTAAGTTGAAAATAAAGAACCTGGCAGCATTTTTATTGTTTTCCCAAATATGTAAACTTTGGACTAACCAACCCAAATCTCTGATATTTCTCTTAAACTTTACTGTTGTAATAATTATTGCACAAAAATAAACAACATAAAATAATGTATTTAGATAATACAGAAAACACCAAAATCGTCAGATCTAGTTATCAACTTTCACTTTGCGGCAAAACAGTCGATGTATGTTTTGTTTCAAATGTAATAATTGTGGAGTGGGAGTTTGAACATATACGAGTACAGTTTGAAAAGTACTATACTAATATCAATCTTCAATATTTTTTTTAGTACAATATCTTTCGACTTAATTACAACTTGTTACACATAATACGGTTAGGTTAGGCTCGGAATCAACGTCATTTATTTTTAGAACGCGCTGAATTAATATGTTAAGTTTGCTCTGGAGTTACCATATTGTTTTACTAACTTAAATTGTACTTTTTAGTGTAAGCGTATGTTATTGCTGACAAACAGCGATTAATAATCATCGTCCTATAAGGTTTAGTTATTATAGAGTGTCACTCATATCGAGCAATCTCTTTACGTATCCCTCGTAAAACACAATCTAGCCATGTTATTGCGCGAGAAGAAAAACCAGTCTACTTGATTTCACATTAAAAATTATTATTGGTCAGTTCTGTCTTGCTCACACGCACAGAATACAAATTACAGCAAAGTGTTGTCTCAGTTTAGCACACGAAAACGCTCCGGAGTTTCCCAGGCGGTGTTTCCCGAATTCCCGGAGTAGTCCGTGTTAAACTGCTACCGTTGATACACATTTCAGTGTACAAGAGAAATTGGTTTTATCGTCAAATAAAGTGTAAAATTATTGTGTATAAAAATAGATTTGTTGGGTAAAATTTATTTATACATTGCATAAATTGAAGAAATTAATAATATGACCAGTGTTGACGAAATTTTGAATTACAACAAAAAGGAATGTGAGGATTATTATGGGATACTGGGGTGTGACGAGCATTCGTCGGTAAGTGGATATTTATTGAACCTAAATTATTTACTAATTAAGTATATTTTATTCTTATTAAGACAAGTTCGTGGAATTTAGTACATTATTGATGTTGTTATATTCTTTATGTTAATCAAATTAATTCATTAATTACGTAGCATATTCAAAACAATAATTAAGAACTTTTGTTAATGCCAAAGGCTAACCTAGCATTTTCACTAATGGCGCAATTTGAGATTATCCATACCGATTTAGTGAAACAAAATCTTCACAATTAAATCAAAATGTTTAATCAATAGAATAGAGAATAGTTTCTGATAATTCCAGTCATCCTCAGTCATAAAAAATGCCATATAGAATTCTACAAATCGAGATCACTATGACAGACGATAAAGCTAAATTTATTTCTGTCGAATAATAATTAATTATTCATCAAAATCTATATTTCTTCAGTTCAAAGTATCATCCCCATTTAACAGCCCAAAAACCTCGCAAACAGATTGAAATTGACCAAGAGAACGATTTTTACGTACATGTGTTGGCTCGTCATTCATTTTGTAATCAAAACGTTCCCAACTGTACTGGGTTAAAAAAATATGTTGGGATTTCGCTAGTAGTCGGCCATTTTTGATAAAATTCAAATTGAATATAAATTGTTCAGGTGTTTTCCGACTTACGATTGCACAACTATTTGGCTATTTATGTGTTTACAGAAAGAAATAAATACTGTAATAAAGTCAATTATTTTTTGATAATATTTATATTAAAAAAGTGCTTTTTGCTACGAGTAGGAGTCGGCCACTTATATCCTAGTTGCCGGTGAGGCATATGCTGTAAACTGTAGCAATTTACTTCAGAATCGGACTTTCAAATTTTGTTTAGTAACAATTTAAAGCCAACTCAATCGCACATTCTTTGTAAAAATATAGGAAAATTCTCGCAGTTCGAACCGAAATTTTGGGGGTGCGTTTGAAGAAACGATGAATACCATCTTTGTCCAGGTTTTCCATCCTGAAATGGGCTCTTTATGTTTTCTTCAAGAACTATTTTTTGGGCAGTAATATGAAGTTCCTGATGCCATTTATTTGGATAGCCACATTTAACCAACTGAATCAACCAATCAAGTATCTTTTTCTACTGTTAAAACGGGTTAGGTTCCATCTTTCTTGGGTTACAAGAATCACGTTCCAGTTTTACCGCATCTAGTGTTTTATTAAGCTTTCCTCCGAGTATGAGTCTATTTTTCATTTTTGGTTGATTAGGCATGGTCTAGAATAGCAAAAAGGCAAATTTGAGACGAAAATATGCCAACAAATAGAGATAGAGATAAAATTTACCGGCCGACGACTAGCAAATTGCTTATTTGGATACTGTTCTAGTACTCGGCCACCAAATTAAAACGCTCATATCTTTTCCGTTCTTTACTTTGACCCCGTCCGACTACTAGTACAATATATCATTTGATTTGATAATTTGTTAAAGAAGAAACCTGTTTCAAATTGGCGAAAAACGACTTCAATGGCCGACTACTAGTAGGGGCCAGCTTACTAGCCCAATTATGCAACAAGCGCCCTCTACGAACTTCAAACTAGCACCAAATTCCGTTTTTCCGCACTCTAAAGAACCCTACTGTTGCACTTTTGAATTGAATATCCTCAGCCATTATAAAATTATAGCCATTTTTCGAAAATTGGGTTCATCTTTTTAATGACTGACATTTATCGGTTCAATCAGCTTATTTCCATCTCTAGTAGGCGCAGTTTCTACAATATCAAATTTTCAAATTATTTCAACGGTAGATAATCTTTCAATTATTAATGATTAACATAATTAAAATTATTACAAAATAATTAAATGTGCTAGTATTATTAAGTAAACTATACAACCTTGAATCTAAGGAGGTTTTACTTGTACCACAAGTCCTTTCACTAATAGGAACTCACATTGTCATAAAAAAAATGAAAGCCGCTTGTTTCAGCTTGACTATACAGAGTGGACTAATGAAAGCAATTAATCTTCATCGATTTTCTGTCTGCTATTTTCATTCTCAAAGCTTAATCCCACTACACTCTAATATCATAAAAGGGGCCATTAGTCAGTTTTTTTGGTTATAAAATCTCTCATTTGTGTATAGCTAACATTAGTTAGGGATCAGAGTAAGGAACCAAGCCAAGCCTTTACTGTATATATCAGAACATGGATATGTAGTACATTTGGTACGAATTATTGTAAGTAAGAATTATATAAGTATGTATGAGTATATGGACCATTTACGAACACAGTAATGGTACGTTAACTTTTGGTACGGTCGTAACAAATTCTATTACATATGTATCTCGATGTATTTTTGTTACAACCGTAGCCAAAGTTATGGAGAATGGACTGCTGCATCAAGAATCGATGAATAATATTGAAGGACATGTTGCTTGATGTCGCCTGACCCTGGCGACTTCATCTAGTGAGTTACATCAAAGGAAATGTTTAATTAGTAGACTCATAAATGTGTGATCAACCTAAGAGTTGGATCTATGCAAATCAAATTCGATTCAGTAGGTATTGATCCCTGAGGAACTCTACCTTTTAGTAGGAACAAGTTGAGTTACTTTCCATATGTCCGCAGACAGAGAACAGCGTTTGTGCGACTTTATTATGATTTCTGCACTAATACGATGGGTATACAATTTCAGGTAGAACAGATTAACGCGGAATACAAGGTCAGAGCGTTGCAATTTCATCCAGATAAAAATGATGGGGACAAAGACGCACAAGCCAAATTTCAGTTACTCAATGTAAGTAGCTTAATTGTCAGAGATTTGTAAGGAGACATCTATACTCACGTTGGTAAAATGCCGAGTGAACAGATATCACTGGGTTATTGTCAAAACAAACTAATTACACTTTGTAAAGTTAGTAGAGCAATCGTATTATTTGAAAGTTTAAATTTAAATGGAAAATGGCTTCTTCTTAAAAATGATGTAATAACTGAAAAATATCAAAGCAAAGAACCACTACTAAAGAAAAAACTTGTAAGAAACTGTCAAATTTAAACACAAAGTAAAAAATTATTATAAAACACATTTTTATGGCACTTGCCTAGTTTTGGCTGAACAAAACTAGTTGTTTTGAACATCAACTTGTAATAGTGATGAATCTTCATCTGGGATGACCCCTGATGTGCACAGCTTCAGCAAATCCTGTTTTTTCTGATTGCTGATAGGCATAATTGGAACTGTGATCGTACCTGTAGGAAATAATGCCTGGTTTGGATTTTATACATTTTATTTTCAGCCAACTGACTTTTTATAAATCCACGTTGACAAGTCTAGACAAATATAGAAGCATGTAAAACGTTTTACTCTCCAAACATAAGCTAAGTGCCAGTCATCTTATGGGACATACTCAATAAAATTTGTACTTTTGGACCAACATAGTTCTTAATTTGATAAAAACATTCACGTTGATCTTCCATTCAGCAAAAATCACCTAGAGGAACTAATACATTTCCAAGCATACATTGTTATTATATTTGCTAAAAATTAAGTTAGGTCAATGAGAATCAACAAAAAGTGGAGTTAGCTTTTTTGACAGTAAGCGTAAACGTAAACCGTAAAGTTCAAGAACTTGGTCGAACTGGATCACAATAACTTTCTGATTCAGAATTTTTATAAATGGCAAATAATAATTTTCATTTTTTAAGAACAGTGTTTATTTCGGAATACATTTTGTTCTTCAATTGAGAAGAAATCATAAAATCGTTGATAATTTTTATTTTGGATTTTTGATCTAAGGATTTCTTGTTGAATGTAACCATTTTTCAGGAAGCCAAAGAAACACTAAGTGATCCATCAAAACGGGCCCTATATAATAAATGGAAAAACAGCGGCATTTCCATGACTTACAAACAATGGCTTGGCATGAAGGACCATGTACAGCAGGTCAGGAATTGTTACATTTATTAATATTTTGCCTTGTGTAAAAGTCGCTGAGGCGTTGGTTATAATATGTTTACAAGCGACGAACAGCAGTACTCGAGACAACCTTATAAAGAAATTGAGATCGAATCGAATATATCGATACATTTCTTACATCTCTATTATTGAAAAAAGTTGACATTTTGAGCATCTATCAAACATATGCTCTGCCAGACTTTTTGTTTTGAAATTAGACCAATAGATTTTCATAAGAATGACTTTACTTTCATGAAAACATTGACGATTTGCGAACTATTTTAAAAATTCGATCTATCAGGCTTTATCTTACTTTATGTCATTTATGTTTCGACAACAAATCGACCTCATCATGCTGGTAAATCCCAATTCGCAATGTCTATTTTGAAAATATATGTAATTTGTTCGGTAAAGTACGTCAATAAGTTGCTAGAATTTTGATTCATTGTTGAGGTAAAGCCATTATTTCTACTTTAAATTATTTGCGGAGCAAAAGGCAACAGAAGTAAATAGAAATGAGAAACTGAAAATATGAAAACTACACAAGTCGTTCGCTTAAAGTTGAATAACAAAATCTCCGTCACGACGTTTACTCCACATTCCACTTCAGACAATTTCTCAATAATTCTCTTTACGCCAGCAGGAAAATGCAGTGTAAGTACCTAAGCGACAGGATTTCCATTTAAATTAGGTTTTGAACATCCATTAGCACACTTGAAGTGTTTTCAATGAAAAATTTCCGGCAGCTTTTATGCATAAGAAATAGAATTTCATTATATTAAGATTTTACGTTGAAAATGATATGAACAGGAACGTATGCGTCAGTAAATAATAGTCAATTTTTGTGAAACTTATTAGTAAGCTTCAGATCTGAGGCTAATTAAATCCTGTTTTGATTTTATTATAGTCTATGCATTGGAGCACGCCTAAAACAAAGGACAGAATGCTGGAATCTGGTGGAAACTCAGGGCCCTCGAGTTTAGGTGCAACCAACACCACTGGAGCTCATAGACGTGCTTCTGAAGGCGGTGCCAATTTGCATTGGGGCGGCAGAGGTGTGGGCAGTGCTTGGGGTACGGAGGCGCCCAGTGAAGTTGTCAGTAAATTCAGAAATTACGAAATTTAATTTATTGTTTAATATTTTTTTTATTTATTTATTACTTATACATGTATAATGTTTCGATAACTGTTTTTTTGATTTCATAAATGTGGGTAATCACCTAAGTGAAATCGTTTTTTGTTTACAATGTTGCCAAATAGGTATACGATTTTTATCTTGATAATTTTGTAGCATTGTCTTTATAAAGACAATGTTTGTCGTAAACAAAAACATTTTGTTGAGTGAATCTTAGACAACATTGTAAACTCATGTTTGTTGAATGATGATATTAAGAATAGGTTAGCTACAATATGTTTCATACTAATTCTCAAATAATCAACCTATAAGTATCTGCTTTCATAGTGAAAACTTCGAAAACGTAAAAACCGTTAGACAATCCGAAAACCCAAACATTTGCAGGTTAGGTTCAATATTTTACTGTCAAAAGTGTTTTGTTTGATTTAGTAACTTCAGTAGGTACAAATTTAATTTTGGAAACGCATTTATCGGTAGGTACCTTCAGTATCAGTAAAATCATTAATTTTAGTAAGTTTCGGAACATAGCTCTAAGCATCCAACACTTTCTGCGCACTTGAAAAGTCTTTACAAAGTCCTTTCTGTCACTATGGCTAGATATCACAAGATGATGGAGATATTACTCAAACTTGTTGATTCGCAAAAATAAATCTATTCTTGATATCATAAAATTAATGTAGACCCCTTCCCGATATTCGAAAAAAGATAATCTAAAACATGGTATATAGCGTTGTACCAGGTTTTAGATAATATCAGAAGAGAACAGATAGATGCATGTGTTAATTGTTCAAATTAAAAACAAATATAATTATTAATTACCTCTTAAATTGTACTTAAGTATATTCAAAAACCAAAAACATATCAACCTAGATTTATTTTCAAAAAACATAATTAAAAGAGTTTATTTAACTACCTATTATACCTAGTCAAAATATATATACATATATATATATATATTTACAACACTCAAAAGTAAAATCATGACAATCTCATTATTTGAATATTATTCCACTTATTATTGTTATTTCCTTATCAGTTGAATGATAGTTTTAAGAATAAAATTTGTTTATATTTTCGTTATAAGCATGTCATCCATTTGTATATATTTTTTCCTTAAGCTGGGTTTCCACTGCTTCATATTTAATCTATAATTCTCTAGATACCTAGGGTGTGTTCTTTCTGATAAAATAAACACTAATGGAGGCTGATGGCCTGACATCATGATCTGATTGGTGGTGGAATGTTGTTTTGTGAATAAAAGAAGGCAAAAAGCTGGACATTAAGGTAGATATGCAACTCTAACCTAAATTTTACTGTTTGTCTTTTCATTATACCTACTAATAATAAAAATATTAATCTTGCTCTTGCTGTTAATAATATAATGTGAATCAGATACATGTTTCCGCCATTATTAGGAATATTAATCAGAAAATTGCGGCTTCTTTCAGTAGAATGTTATGATGAAGAAGAAAGAATTGCAGACGTAAAACGTAAACAGTAAACATACAAAAATAAGAGCTGCTTAAAATTTTGAGGTTAGGGTGCGTTTCTCTTGGAGCTGCGATAAATAATAAGAGCAGCGCTCTGCTATTGCGCTTGTATAAACGCGTCGCTCCAATTGAAAGAGCTACATACAAAATAATGAAATCATTATCTCCGCCTCGCTACTCGCTAGTATCGCCGCTCTTATCGTTTATCACAGCTCCAACATAAACGTACTCTCGTGAAAAATAGTGATTCGTTTACAAACATAAAATCCATCATCATCCACCGCATCATATTTGAAAGATGGATTGATTAGTAATGTCAGCAGGTTGAAGTAAAAGAACAAATTGTGATTAATCATCGCGAATAAAAGAACGATTTTGATCGAACTGATGCCATCAGATGGAGTAATGATTGATTAAAAGAACACACCCCTACTGTGTGACAATTTAACCACCACTAGCGACGTAACGGGAAGTTACATCAATAAAAATAGCATCCATAACATGCCCTTCAATACATTAATATAATCTCCCTGTTGAAAATCCGTAAAATTGCGAAACCAAATTCTGAAGATACTTACTCAGTATTTAGCTGTTCCATTGCCAAAGCAAGTCAAGAGGACGTTCATATAGTATTCAAAATTGGGCATGTTTAACCCTTCACCAAAAATGTATGACACAAAACAAAAAATTAAAAGTTAATGTAATAGAAGCAGGTATGAAACAGAGGAGAGTCAGTTTTCCTTTATCATATTTTATTTCAGTAATGAAATACCTACCCAGAACCAAATATAAACTAACTTTATCCCTCCCATGTATAAACTTGAATATTTTAAAAATATTTTGATAATTATTTACCAGCTAATTGATATTGATATATTTGAAATAAATTATATAAAAAATGTATTACATATACCTATCTAGATGTTATTTACAAAAAAATATATACCTATAACGTTATTTATATGTGAAATTACAAGTATAATAATATAAAAAATAAAAACAAAAAATAAGAACGATATTTTATATCCAATTATTATTTTGTTAAAAATCCTTTTCCTATTTATTTTTACCCTAAATAACCTCATAATATATAGGTAAATCTGTACATATTTTAAGGTAAGTATATACCTACTTCGATCCAAATTTGTAAGCATTGGTTTGGCATGATCTTTTTGCATGACTCTTAAAATAACATTTGTAACAAGAATTTTTACAGTCACAGTCAAATTTCGTGATCTTTAAAAGTTCTCGGTACATTTTAATCAAACTATAAAATAAACCGATATTTTTGAAAAAACACTCTCTATTTTCGATATTCAGATTGCTCCATGGTCACCAGTGAAGAACAAAGAAAAACCTAAAAACCAAGGAGGTTCATCAGGTCCATCCAGTCTCAACACGGGTTCCCCATTAGCTATGCGTAGAGCATCGGAAGGTGGTGCCAATTTGTATATGAAGGGGGCAAAGAAAAATGTTAAAGAAGTTGTACCAAAATCTAAACACATTTAAATTTTAATAACTATGATACATGATTTGGTGTGAATTTAAAAAACTACGTAAATATTCATAAATACCTATGAAGAAGATACCTTAAACCCAAATAGCCAATCGACAATTATTATTGTATGTATTATCGCTCTATGAGTAAAATCTCCTTTGTGACAGATTTTTAATCAATTAATAGTTGATATGATAAAAATATGAATTTTTCTGTTCTATGTATGGTCTGCTTGAAATCTTCTTTGGAGCTATAACGACATTTCAAAAATTCTTCATAACTGTAATTTGCAGATTATTTCTAATTGGTAAATAAAAATATTTGAAAAGCCTAATTAGTTGTTCCATTATAAATGATTTTGTTTTAATTTCAACAATTAAGAGGTATACCTACTGTAAGATCAGAATTGTCTGCCTTTCATCAAAGATGCTGATGGAACGTTTGGAACTATAGTCGCGAGCAAAGATTTCTCCTCTCAACGATGCCCTAATGAAATAATTCTGCAGTCTATTGTGTCTATTTGGTGGGTTCAACGAAACACGTAAATTTTACTTAAAATAATATATTAATTTGGTACAGTAATTATTATAATTATTATAAAATTACCTTAATAATTAGTGATAATATACACATTTATACAAAAAATATTTGTTTAGAACAATAATTCAGATCTTTAAATATTACATAATATTAAAGAAGTCTTATTAAATGCATATATTTAAAATATTATTCCAGCTAAGTAATATACTATCAAATAGTTAATTCTTCAGGCGGTTGTTCTAACGTACACGGCCTAGCGACATCTTGTTTTGCCTCGTGGATCCACTTATTCGATACTTGAAATTAAAATAAAAAATTTAAAATTTGGTGTGGCTCTTTTAAATTTAACACAATACATAATTAGTATTTTAGTAGTTCCACAGCTGCATTAAATGTTTTAAAGTTTTACGAACCATTTCTAATTAAATTGCTGTTAGTTTATTTAGGTCGAAAAAAATAATAATTTGAAAATTTCGCTGGTTTAACTAAGCATCTTCAGATACTTCAGCAAATTTTCGTTGTCACTGTCTCGTGCGTCTTTTTTTATTAATTATTGAACTTTTAACTTAATTGTCAGGTAAGTTTAAACTTGGCTAGTTCTCTCATTATCTATGGTAATTCTTTTCATATTACTTACCCCATTTTGAACCAGCTAAGACTGGACATGCAGCATGTCGCGTCCGTTGATCGCCATCCCCACTAGGAAACAAATTATACCAAAATGCTGCAGTACCTTTTTTCGGCCAGAGAGCTACTTGTATAGTTGTGAAGACTGTAGCACCACCTTGTTCTACATCACTCATCTAAAAATAAAATTATTGTATCTACGAGTATTTAATTATACTTCAGCAAATATAAAGACTCGGTACAGGATAGTCAGCCTACTTACATAAAACAGAACTGTTGCCAATCTATTACCAAATCCCAAGCTTTTAAAAGAGAAGGATTCCTCTTTCTGAAAAATAAATATTAATTTACATAAAAGATTTATTAAATTTTATGAGCATTTTGTCAAACAGACTCTTTCAAGAAGAAAAACATTTTTTTCTTCCGTTTTGCTGAACCTACTCATACAATTATTTTTATTTATTTACGGACAAAGTCAGATAACACTTAGATATCTAACTAAAATAATTGCAAGTACAATATTACAACATCACAAGCCCAAACCAATGCTCAACACTAATCGCAAAGCAGTTGTGAAAATCTATTAAGAAAAGCCGCCTTCTAGGGAGGCCCGCATCAGGTGGAACTCACTAATCGTGGAGAAAAAGTCCAGTTTCGGGTGTGAACATGTCTCTATATCTATGAATGTTTGATTCAGTATACAATGCTTCCACTCTGAATGTTTCAGTTAAATAAAATTTGATCAGACAGAAAACACTTACTCTTGCAAAATCAAAATGAGGCTCATAATGTCCTCCAATACCATAATTAACCACTTGCAACTCCTCCGCAGTCTCCATAGTCAATCCAGTCATATCGGTGATTCTTTGTGATATTGCAGCAACATATTTGTGCTCATGATCTTTCAACCAGGCCGATTTGCTTATTCTGTATTTAGCAACCTCAAGCTCCCCGGTCTCGGAGTTTTGGACAGTTGCTCTTCTAAACTGGTAAAAAAGATTAGTTTTAACATCATTTCTATTGAATCAGGTGTTTATATTGTATCATGAATCATATTTCTAGAATTACAGTTATGCTTCTAAGCATTTAAATCTGTAAACGATAAGGATCAACTTTCAACGTTTGTCCTTCTCTATTTGAATATATTTTTGAATGGCCCGATTATTTAAATGTATGTTCAAGGACTATTTCTTCAAAATAATAGATTATTTATACAAGTAATCTTTAAATCGAGTTTTAGTTGAATTTGGTTTGTCTTATTTGGACACACTGTTTAGATAACCTAGAGCCATCTTACCCTTGGTTGAGCTAGACGTTTCAACAAGTCGATCTCATTATCTGACATAACCTCATGAAAAACGAACAAATCTGGATCATGATGTACTTCTTCTACTTTAAACAGTGCTATCCTCTTAAAAGGATTTCGAGTTACATAGCGACATTTTAATTTTGCTGTTTCTTCAGGTGGTAACACAATGTCGCCTCGACATAAAGCTTCATATAGATCACCTGAAGTTTTGCTCGATGGATGCTTTAAGAAAAATATCAAATTAATAACGTACGGTGATAATCACGGAAATATAGAAATACTAATTAAGTAATAACAAGAAGATGTTTGTGGCGACATCTAGTGTTAAAAGTTAATAATGTATTCAAAACTCCTCTTGGAAGTTCTACAGTGCAATGCTATGGAATGAATGAAAGAATGAATTTTAATGAATAAAAATGAAATTTACTTGGACATATTTAAACTTTACCACATCGACTTCCATAACACTTTCAGTTTCATCATCGCCTTTTTTCTGAACATAGGTTTTTGTCATTTTGTTCAACTGTCCTTCGTAAAAGACTTTGTTACCAAGGGCTCTGCTATGCGTCGGCACTATGTCCAATAGTTTGTTTGTCAAATCTAAAGCCAATGCAATGTTTCCTAAAAATAGAAACATATTATTAATTAGGGCCTAAAATTGAATCAATGTTCCCAACTTTGTATTTGATGTTAGAGAGTTGCATTCTTAGGTCAAGAAAGAGTAATACTCGTTGGAAAATTGAACTGTAGTTTAAGTTTAATCGCGTTCACCCAAAGTTGATCTGAAGAAGCTGGCTGGATGAGCAGCGCAACGTTCAGAGTTTTATTGTCCTAAAACCTAAACTGTAACTGCTTAATTGTAGTAACAGATCATATAATTGTTATTTTTAAATGCAACCAAAGCTTCATTCATTGAAAGTTATGTGGTTAAAGCATGATTTCGATAGGTAGTAGTAAAACTGGAGAGGCAATTACACAATTATGACAAGTGACATTTGACCAGTGCTGAAACTTTTTCCCTACATATCGAAGAGAAATCTCCTAAATATCGTCGATGTTCCAACGATTATCAGCCAGATTGCTCGTTTTTTGCATAGAATTCCGTAAATCCACCGTCAGTGTTGGAATATGGGAACAATACATCCGTACAAGTATCACATGTAACTTGTACTTCAGAAACCTAATAAATATTCGAAAAGCTTTACAATTGAACGATCATGATAATGGCAAAACAAATTACGAGACGCTAGATGACATTCCCATTCGTAGTTAACACACATCATTCATTTTTCTATAAAACAAAGTCTCGTGCCAAATAACTGTACTCGGAATTTTGTTTTTAACTAGCAGAGCCTCACACTAATTTTATGAGCATATTCAGTTTTTTTTTAAGAATTAGGGAAATATTTATCCGTAATTTCCCACTGAAATCTGACTCGACAGACAGGACATCGCTCTGGAATTACCCATTTGGACGATCTGTAGTCAAAAGGACGATATTAATGTTTGAGTTTGCCGACTAAGTGGAGTTGTAGGAGGACTCAACTCTGGAAATCCTTCCAGAACCTTAGTTAATAATAGTATTGATAAAATGAGCTGAAAATCTTAGGACATTCGCGTAAATAAGTAATAATGCTTCGTATTTAATAATAAGAATAATAATAAAGACTTTATTGCAAAAAAGTATACAATAGGCGAAGTCGAGACTTTACCTTCCTTGTAAGTTGAAAAAGCTAAATATTCCAAAATGTCAGTCTCCTCCACAGTCCCATTACTCTCTCTTTGCGATCGCAGCTCTGCTTCTTTCATCCAAAGTAACGTATGATAGTGATCATCATTATTATATGATTGTCGTCCTAATTCAAAACAATCTGCAGCTGTTAGTTCTACACTGTATTTTACTCCATTTAATTCACCTTAAAATAAATAATGTATAGAACCAATTTTGTTTAATTTTTTTTTGGTATTCTACCTCTTGCTAGTGAAGACGTATCCAAATCATACGTATCTTGCAATCTAATTAAAGCTACTGCAGCACCATTTAAGTCTTCATCTGTAGGAAATGTCATCGTTTCCTTAAAAATGGTTATGTTCGTCAAATAATCTGAAAAAAGATAAAAATAAATTAAATTTAATGCTAAAATAAGTTTTGAATTGCTTCTTCCATATTTCACACACCATTCTTAAAGCAGACGGGTCATCAGTAATGATCAGCAGGGGCTGATTTTGGAACGCATAATACGAAGCTTAGAATGAGGCAAATGTCACTTAAATGGCGCAGTTAATGAAGAGACAGAACTTTAGGCACTGCTTTTTTAAATATCCACATCATTGTCGTGAACTTTGTTACTCTAGATGTCGCTTTCGCCATCTTACCGACTATATATTTACCTGTACTAACGACTGTTCCTATTAAATTTTCAACTTCCCGCCAATCTGTAGTCAGACGCTTTACTAATGTATATGCATTTATTGGGTTTCCTATGTATTTCTGGACGTTTTCTGTAGCTTTTTGATGATGTTTATGATAAATGTACGCATACCTAAAACATATGAGCCACACAAATATTTAAATCAATTTTTTTATGATACATTTCATAGGTTATAAAACCTATAATAGCTAGTCAATATTTCTGCCATGTTTAGGAAGTATGTTTTAAGTTTTTACCCTCATTTTACACTCTTTTCGAACGCCTATGTGATCTATTTTTTATGTTAAATGTTTTAGGTTATATTCTATGGCGTAAATGAAAGATTATTCAATATTTCGAATATTATGTTTGCCTACGCTCAATGTTTTCCAAAAATTAATCAGCACCTAGAAATTTCCTGAAGTATTTTTGTATCAAATTTGTTAAAAATATGTTAAGTGAGTTTTGAGTTATCTTGGATACACTCCTTTTTTATCCTTTTTAAGGACACCTATGGTAGAGATTTTTTGTTTCATCAAAGTTTACAGGCTAGGACTAGTTTAGTTACAAACTGGTTATCACTTACCGTTTTAACAAATCAATTTTATGTTCTTCAGCCTTAATATAGTTCTCTAAAGTGTTTATTAAAACTGCTTCAGTACTAAGTAACTCCTCCAGATCTGCTAAAGCTGTAAATACTTCAGCTCGTATATTTTGAACACATAGGAGCATTGCTACAATTAATATTCGATGTGGTACAGCCATATTTTCGTACTAGTTTGAGATTCACCTGTAAAATAAAAATCAAAACCTTAAATTTGATTTCTAGATTAAAATTTTCATATTATTATTATTATGATGATTCTCGACTTTGCAATATCCAAGAACATCTTGTGTGTAATAAAAATAAATTGAGCATACATTGAAGGAAGATTTTCATAGCTTTGTTTATTGTATATTGTTAAAGGTTAAACCAAAAAGGATCTGCACGATTCACATGCTAAACTTATGTCATTAGTTATTGTATAAAATCGAGAAGTTCATAGTTCATACAGAAACAGCCAAAAGTGAAGGTACTTTTAATATACTTGTGATATGTATTATGTTTACCACCACGGCGCTGAAATCAGTTTACTTATTTTAGAATTGGCAACGCTGTATACCTATTCGTTCCATCTCATTTCTAATATCTAGGATGTATAAGAATGTCAAAAGTCAGTCTATAAAGTAAGGTTATGTTGTTCTGTTTGGTTTTTCTAATAAACATTTAATTTTGAGTTTTAATCTATTGATTTTTATTTCAAACAAACTCAAAATAATAAAAGCTTGCTCAATTATTGAGATGTGGGAGCCTCTTGAGTCTCCTTAGGATTCTCTATAAAGCTTCAATATCTTTAGCAAAATCAGATGACCAAACTATTGGCATATGTACAGTTTTAAGATCACTTCGCTTGACCTTGATTTAAATGCTTTTTTGGATTAAATACCACATTTTATTGGCTTTCCTCATCACCGCCTAGGTATGATCTTTTTACATCAAATCCTAGATGGAGAACTGTGCATGTTTCCGAATTTTATTCATCCAAATTGAGGATCGATCTGTAACGAGTCAGCATTTTTCAGTGGATCACAAAACAGCAAAGAAACTTGCATTCTATCCGATATGTATATCAAACCTGGGATACCTCGATACGAATTTTCAACTCGCCATTCGCCTTAACCCAGAATTATGTTCGTCCTTCAATCGATCTCAGAGCGTTTCCTCGAATCCTATAATGTTTGAGCTTTAACAGAAGGCGACCAAAAGGCACTTTGTTGGAGAAGTTTACCACATCGGTTAGTTCTCCAACATCATTCTGCTTGATCCACAAGTTGAGACAGTGCCTCTACCGACCTTTCTGACATAAATCCATAACGTTTTACTGGAGCAAAATTGGTGTTTTTGCTTTCGCGATGCCAACCAAATGGTAGATCATTGTGAGACTAAAAATCTATCTATCAATTTAGGTATAGGGTATAGGCCTCTCAACCCCCAATTGCTGGCATATAATAAAGCTTTAGGTTTCATTCTTTTATGTTTTAAAGTAACATGCTTTCGTTTCTGCCGCACACTGTAAGTTTTTATTAAGTGAAAGTACATTTTTTCTTATAATCACAAAATGTTTATTGTTAGTTAGCTCATGAATCTTTATAAACAGCATAAGAACTATACTGTTTGCTAAGTTTTAGTTCCGATAAATATTTTTGTACCTATAGGAATTGCGTTAAACGTGGAAAAAAATTGTATTTTTTGATTGCGTTTACAATAATGTGTAATTTACTTGTTTTACCACAATTTGCCAACAATTATCGTTGGAAGGTCTTGCTTAGGTATAATTTTCTTAAATACCAACAATATGATAAGTATGTTCTTAATGTTTTGACAATATTTCACATTGTGCTAATAAATTCTGACCTTAATTATCGTTTGGTCAATAATAATGACAAAAGATGAACTTTTTCTTTCACAAATGGGGACGTTTTATTCTCCAATTTTAGCCATAACCTTGACTCCCTGTCGTTTTGACTGTTTGGCTCTGGAGGGTCCACGTTGTCTCAACGTAGAAACCCGTTGAGATTGCGACTGTTTTTTGCTTGGGTGCTTCCCAACATGAATGTATTTACTTTGCAAATAAAGACGATTTATTATTATTATTATTATTAAAAGGCACCAAAACTTTTTGAACTGACAAATCCGCTCTCTAGTGGTAGGTACTGAAACTTCAAACAGCTGAATGGCTTCGTAGTTCTATGGGATTTAATACTCCAACAGAAAACTTAAGCTCCTCATCACATTTACCAAACAACAATACCAGCAGCTAAAACTGGACAAGAAAACTTATAAAAACCGAAAAAATCCTGGCTATGTTTATGTTATTATCTTATCTCCATATTCTTATGCCCAAGCCCCAGATGGACATGATTACAAATACGAAAGTAGGAAATATACTTACTATAAGTAATTTTAAAATAAAATAAATACTTATAATTTTATTATAACAATTATTTCGATCTAATTTAGAACGGTCGAATAAAAATATAATTATGATCCTCATACATAACAATAGATAATACTTATTATTGAACCTTGTATTATACCAGTAGGACACAAAATTGCGTAACTAATTAGTATTTATTATCAATGATATATTATATAGACGATGCCGTAATAAACCTAAATGTTACCGGGTCTTAATCGTCTCAAGGAACTTCAAAATGGTTATATCAGTGTTTATCTCAATTTTTTTTTCGCGCGTGCACAATACTTTCCCTGTGCGGGAAAATAAAAACGACGTAAATCATTATGCTTGAAAATACGATTTAATAAGAAAGTGTGAATCAACTTCAGATTCGATCGAAAAGATATTTTAACACTGGTAAACCCTGCGCTCTTACCCAATGAAATAAGAACAGATCCTAAAGTCGTATTATATATTATCGCTAGTCAATATCCAGATATTGCACAAAGGTGCTTCCCGTTTCTATCTGTAAAATCATGGGTAATAATTGGGCGATTCCTGTTGCTTGGAGATTCTTGAGCCTTAAAACTGTTTTATTTTTGCAAAAAGCACTTGCGTTCATCATTATAAACAGGACTCCATACAATGGTACAAAAGGCACACCATTACCGAAGAAGTTTAAGAGGTCACATAGTGACCGGAAAACTCATTACACCCCATCTTTCTATACGACCCTAACTAGGTACATATTAAACTAAAATATTTCTCAAATTTTGAGATTTTCTAAAATGACTTACGTGTGGCAACAACTAGTTTTGTTATTTTTAAAATGGTCAATATTGAAAGATAATTGTTTATGGTCCATCTCCTCCTGATTTTGCTACTGTTAACAATTGAGTGAATTACATAATACTCATCGCCATAAATTCACAAAAACGTCGTGTCGTTCGGGACGTACTGTATACACATTCTACTATTAAATTGCATTGACTTAATTTTCCAGCAATATTTAAAAATAGTCCAAACGTGCGTTAAAATAATAGGCACAACAACAATAAAATCTGAAATTAGTTTCTAAGCTATATTTGGAGATTCTAAATTCAAAACAGCTTTCAAGAAAGTTCTCATATTTTTATAAATTTATATACGATATTTAAAAAAGTGTTTTGGTGAAGTGATAAAACTAATTTTTCAATATTACTTTACGCTAAAGATAACAAACGACGAAAAGTACCTGAAGAATGCATTGAGAAAGAAAAAATAATTTTTATTTTGTCCTTTTTAGTTTCCGATGCGAACTTAATTACCTCCCCCCGTACATAATATTTATGTAGTAGCAATAATGTGCCTCTATACTTTCGGCCTACGCTTTAATAATTTTTAATACCTATAGAATCTCCTATAGAATGCCTACTTGGTGTAGGCGGGTGAATACTTAATTTAATTTTAAAAACAAATAAAAATTGTTATTGTACCTAGTTAGATTTATTATATGTTACATTACATTATCTTAAATCCAGCTTAAAATTTTTATTTTTATGTTTAAATTATCGGCAAACTGAGTACCTAGGTAGGTAGTTTTTGTAACTCACCTGTAAAGAGTACCCACAATTTCAACTGATTTTGTTCTAATGAAAACACAAGTACCTAACTCAAACATAAATGAAAATTTTGTTTTATTACAATTTTCTTCAAGTGGGGATGTGTTCAAGCGAGGGGGGTCCTTATTCCCCGACTTGAATTTGCCTCGTGTATGGGACACTAAAAAATCAATTTGAATTTAATTGCCTACCTAAATAAAAAGGATTGTAAGCCACTGATAATGGAATCTGTAGGATCCGAAACATGTATGGCACAATATATATATAGGTATAAGTACTTACTTTAAATTTCATTTCAAAATGTGCCTAGCAGGTACGAAAATAGTATTTAGAAATGTAATCCAAATTTTCGCCAAAACGCGATTGATTGAAAAATATTATCATCTTTCAACTCCTTAAACACCACTGACCATCATACATAAATATAATTAAAATTGTAGGTATCAACTTACTTGTTTACATATAAATTAAACCAATAGCATTCTTATTAAGTAATTTATTATATCTTGGCCTAAATCTGAATTCTTCTAAATTGCTCTAGAATAAATTACTTTTGCCGGGCCAACTCTACACTAAGAAACTGACACGATAATTCCGACGACATCTAAAACGAAACTGAGAGCACAAGCACAATTTCAGTGTAACAAATAACAATAACATTCGTAATTGATTAGATTTAAACATGAACCAAGCTTCCTTTAAATTTAATACTTTTAATACATAAAACACATGGTCTGTTTACAATATTATGCATGCAATGGTCCAGAAGCACAGTGTTGCAAGTTTTTGTCGGTCAAATTCACTTCGAATTCAATCATGTTTCATTTACTTGGAGTTGAAATGGTTTGCACTCTGCACAAATAATAATCTTCTATCGCTTCAAAAGTACTCACCACTAAGCCACTAATTGACTTTGGCTGCTTTTAATTGTTAATTTCGCTACTTTTTTAGAGCACGTTTACAAATAGGTTTTTCTATTCGATGTAAGTCAAAAAGGTAAGCTAAATTCAGTTGGTTTTTTTTACGTTAAAACTGCCTGAACTGAGCATCAAGTCATTATTAACAATTTCGTGAGTTTTGAAAGTGGAAAAACAACAAAAATCAAGTAGTGTTCTGTGTTCTCATCAAAAACATTTTCCCTCGTTCAAAAAAAAACTTCTGAGGTTCCTAACATTCTCAATAATTTCAAGACTTCTTGTGTCGATTTTTCCAAACATGAAATAAACTATCACGAGATTCAACAAAAAATGCAACAAAAAAGCATACGTCAATACTGATATTAAAAATAATCGTTAGTTATTATTTTGCACAATCCGACAACAGTCTGGTTTTCTCTTGTTTATGTTTCAGTATTTATGTATTCAATCTGAAATCAATATATAAGCTCCCTATTTACAAACACATGTAGGCTGCTGCCATCTGATAATTATTATAATACAACGAGCTATAGAATAACAGATATCTGTATTATATGAACGTGTACGGCAAACGGTTTCTGTTTTTAGACTGAGAAGAAACCTTTCTTTTTTTTTACTCGTCTATCTCAGATATCTGTATTGTATGAACGTGTACGGGAAACGGTTTCTGTTTTTAGACTAAGAAGAAACCTTCCTGTTCTCTTACTCGTCGAAAGTTTTAATAGAAGGTTTTGCGTATAGATGACTCTCCTTACTTTTGTCCACCGATTGATGTATAAACTATAAACACACACAGATGCTTAGATTATTATAGGTTGCACACGTATTGTTATACGATTTACGAATACGATACTTTAGGTCGTATCATTTTGTTACTTTCGTTTGGAATGTCAGAAGAGTCCACAGGATACTTGCAAAACATTTGACAGACACCTAATTAGGTATTATGGAAAAGAAAGTTTAGAAACCATGTTGAGCATAAAACGATTATCTCTATCGATAACAGAGATAATTGATATTTTTCAACGCGTAAGCTACATAGTGCCTATTATACAGGGTGGACGAAAATGTGTGGCATATCATAATTTTGTTTTTTTATTGACACACCCTATAGTTGACAGTACATATCGACAGCATTTAAAAAATAAATAATATTTGCATTAGTAGGTAGGTATCCCCTATACCTATTTTGAATAATTTAAGATAATTTAGTTATTTTTTAAAAAATGCAGTTTCTGAAGAAATAAAATAGTATCTGTCATAAACTATGGGTAACTTATTAATAATAATATGCCAGTTGCGTAACCAGTTTACGAGGAAAACAGATGCAGGTAATATTGTTAGTTTGTGTTCTACAGGGTGTCCTGAATTCAATATAGAACTTTTACCTAGCCTACTTATCGTGCTTCGTTTTTAAATAATACAGAAAAATTTCAATAGTGTTTTTGTAACAAATTTGGTTAAAATGCGTTGGGTCTACGCGGACTGACAGAATGACTGACATATCTAAATCCTTGTGCTAAATTTGAAGTTTTTTTTTTCAACATTTTCTAGTTTTCTAGTGAAACAACCCAATGATTTTATAAGGGTTCCTTTGTGTTCCTTTAAGGGTCGGAACCCTAATAGGAGTTCATTTTTATATGATTTTCAAAAAATAAACAAATACTGAATGTAGAATAATTTAAGAAAGTTTAATTTTTGCTTCAAATCATTTGCAGTATCTTTCAATAATGGTAAATTATCGAGAAGCTTCGTCGGATGGCTTGAGTAATTCTTGTGGAGTGCCTCAGAGGTCTCTTTTGGGTCCCATTCTCTTTCCTCTATACAGGGTGTCCCGAAATTAACTTAAAATAATTTAAGGGGCCATTCTACAAGCGAAAATAAGTTTTTTTTTCTCATATGAACATATATTAAAAAATGCATCGTTTTTCAGATTCTTTGTAAATTTCTGACGATGGGTTTTTAGTAATATTTCCGAAACGCGTCTCGATATCAAAATGAAATTTGGCACACTTACGTATCTTTGTAGGATTGGTAAAAAATATGATATCCCATGGTTAGGAAAATGTCAGGGGTGGGTTTGCGCCTATTTTTTATTGTAGTTTTATGTTATATTTGCATTTTACTCTATTTGATTTGTTGATTTATTTATTATTATTGTTGTGATAGCTTTGTCTACAAGATATATTGTATTTCTTTATGACAATAACTATATTCATATTCGGTGTTTCAATATTTTATAAAAGGTTCTTACTGATCCTCATAAACGATAATAATAATTGTTTAAAATAAGCTGATACGTATTTTAATAAATCGGTTAATTGTTATGTGTTTCTCACATAGTTGTATTTGTTTATTTTTACTTAGGTACATATTCTTTTTCATACAATTGTATAGAATCAGACAAGTTGGCTCTGTATCCCCACTGTGTTCACATATAGCCCCATCAGCGATTCATACTTTTATAACCAGCATTTTCTCTTCAAAACAAGTTCGCATCATCTTGCTTGCGCCCGCCTGCTTACTTACATTTTATCAACTGAGAGTACCTATGCTAGTCCAGTAAAGAAAAATATAAATTTCACACTGCTGTTCATATGAATCACTTACATCCGTTGGATATTTCATAGATAATACTGACTGACTTTGTAAGGAAGAAAAATACATTTTGAGCGTCCGTGAAGAAGGGTCGCATTTATGAAAAACTGAATCCTCTTCCTTACGAAGTCAGTGGTTGTTCCTATTGAAGCGCAGGTCGAGGGACTTCTTCATACGCTTCATAACCGTGAACACACAGGTCCACCATACTGCAAATCAGAGACCAAGCAGCCGTCGAATTAATGTCACATCGGCGATAAGGCTCATTACGACCCTTTTTTGGGATTCACAAGGACGAGCTGAAGTATGCTAGTGAATTATTCACGAAGACAACGTCATGGTCAAATTGGTTAAAAATCGGAAATGTTCAAAAATAATACAATAAAAATAATAAAAAAACAATTTGTGCTTTCATTGGTCATCATACTATGTTCGTATTTTTTTGACCGCCATAAATTGTATAGAACATAATATTCTCTAACAATATGAGCAGGTCGTATTGTAAGAGAAATTATTACGAGACTGTAACTCATAAAGCGTTCCTCCACGATAGGATAGTTTAATTGATAGTGAATCTGCGAGACAATTGAGTATGGGACATTTCAATCCACCAGGAGAACGATGCCTAATCCTGGTGCCAGTTAGCACCATCTTTTTCACTCCAGTCGATTTCGGTAACCGAATGTAGCATAATAATAATAATTGCTTTATTGCCCAACAGTATGACATACCATTAACGATTAACACAGCAAAATTATATAAATTTGATTATATTATAAACACTACTTGACACTACAATAATACAAAACAAATCATGTCATACAAAACCTAAAAGAAAAATACTATTCTGTAAAAAAAGACAATACAATGCAATATCGCACACTATATTGAGAAAAATGAACATATAATATAATATAATATAATATAATATAATATAATATAATATAATATAATATAATATAATATAATATAATATAATATAATATAATATAATATAATATAATATAATATAATATAATATAATATAATATAATATAATATAATATAATATAATATAATATAATATAATATAATATAATATAATATAATATAATATAATATAATATAATATAATATAATATAATATAATATAATATAATATAATATAATATAATATAATATAATATAATATAATATAATATAATATAATATAATATAATATAATATAATATAATATAATATAATATAATATAATATAATATAATATAATATAATATAATATAATATAATATAATATAATATAATATAATATAATATAATATAATATAATATAATATAATATAATATAATATAATATAATATAATATAATATAATATAATATAATATAATATAATATAATATAATATAATATAATATAATATAATATAATATAATATAATATAATATAACACATTTTTATGATTAACATTCTTAACTTTTTATAAAATCAAAATTGAACATTTCGTTCAACTAGCTTAAAGCCTTTCGAAAGTAAATATGTTGTAACTGTAAGAGAGGGTGGTATTGAGGGTGTCACAATATTTGTTTTATATGTTAAGAAATCACGCGTCGAAATAAAGAAGTTTCAAGTGATTTCTGAGTTTACTGGACTATTCAGAAGACGGATGTAACGTAACGACGCGAGATAGAGGGAGACAAAAAAGATACAGTGCGAGCTTTACACATATCGAATCCAGTATTCACACGGTCTACGCTACTCTGCCGAGCGTAGTTGCTTTCCGTTTCCGAAACCATATAATATACTGTTAGTTCTCGTCAGTCAAGCTATCGTAGTTAGCTGTGCTTCAGCTCTCGTTAGTTGACAGAATATCGTTTTTGTTTTGTTTACGTGCGTCGTTCAACAACTCTACTAGGTATTTCTAGAGTCGAGATTGAAGTTGTGAAATTAAGAAACTTCGTGTTGGAAATGTTTGTTGTATGATTAATATAAGGATTTTATAAGGAATTAGGTCCTTCGGACAAAGGAACTATATTTTGTTTATATTGTGGAGTTTTAGTAATATAGTTTTGAATCAGTGATTAATTTACTTGTGTTTGGTTTTTCTTTTTCAATTTATTATGTTTGGACGACATATTATGGAGAACTATAATACTTGAAATGGTAAATGATTAGAATAAAATATCTGACTTATATTATGCTTTGTTGATTTTAGATAAGTGGCGTATTGTAAAACAATTTTTTTTCTGTGATATATTATAACTAATTGATTGATGTGTCTGTTTATTTAGATGTTTCCACTTAGTATAAAATCATACTTAAATTATACTTTTAAATGTGTAATTAGGAGATTTTTATCCAGTAGTTTTCAAAATAACAGCAATAACTATCATAAAACGATTGAATAAAAATAATACGATGCATAGTGATCTCGCACATTTTAAAAAAGAAATCAATCATAAACAACCCAAAATTATAGCTAAAGAAGTTTACCTAGATTTTACCGTCATCATTAATTATTGTTGTCTATGCAAACTACAAAATAAAAAAGGCATAAAACTAGTTAGACAGAAAATCCGGATGTAATAAACAGTGTCCACGAACAATGACTAAAAAAGGGGTGATTCTATATACAAAAGTATGAAAGAAATTAGCTCTGTAAACGCTTCTTAAGAGAGTACTACTGTTCTTTAAATATGACAACCAAAACGGGTTTAAGACTTATTTGAATTCACGTTTTATGATTTATAAAAAATAATAATTGTTACTTTTTTAGTTTTGGCGTCAGCGTCGTTCGAAGGGGCCCTATGATTTCTTGACCGTAATAATTATCAATTTATTGTAATACTATAATTAATTATTGACTAATCATGTACTTATGTGTGTTCATTTCAATATAAAATAACAAACAAGTAATTTGTGGAAAAAGATTGTAGGTACCCTAGATGTTTCAGATGTAGCCAGGGTTGAGATGATTCAAACAATTGATTAAAATCAGTATGATTTAACAAAAAATCATGAATAATTTAAAAAAGAGTTTTAAAATTTTAACACTGTATTTGTTCATCAAAAAATAGAACCCAGACACATTTTTATTACAGGTCATTCGATAAGTCCGTACGATAAGTAAGAAAAAACAAATAGATACCACTTTTATAGTACGATTTCTCTTTCTCGTCAGGTTCAGCGATTACTTCATCATTGGACTTAAATTTCGTTCCAGCAAGCATTCTCTTGAGATCTGAAAACAGGAAAAAGGCGCTGGGGGCTAAATCTGGAGAATACGGTGGGTGGGTAAGCAATTCGAAGCCCAATTCATTTAATTTTGCCATAGTTTTCATCCATTGTCACATATCGACGACAGAATTCGATTTGCAAAAATTCGTTGTAGATTTTGGTCGACTGGTCGCATACCCAAATATTCGTGTAAAATGGTAAAAACACTACCATCTGATATCTTCACAATGTCAGCTAGGTCGTGCACCTTCAATTTGCGATCGTTCATAACCAATTTGTGATTTTTTTTTACGTTTTTTGGAATAACAGCCTCATTTGAGCGTCCACTGCGCTCTGCACCATTTGTGCTGGTACGACCACGATTAAATTCAGCAATCCACGTCTCTACCATTTGTCTCGATGGAGCAGAGTTTGGATCATGTTTATCAAGCCATTGTTTAGTTTCCACTGTGTATCTTCTTCAAATATTTCATTCAAAAGCTTTTATGATAACTGAAATATAGATGATAAATCTAATAATTTGCTCTTGATTATTATTTGATTAGGAAAAGTGAGAGCACAATAGAAAATTGTAAAAATCCTACACAAACTTATCGATAGGTATTAAGTATTTAAATATACATAATGGCGAGCCTAATTTGATTTCAATGCTATTCTTAAATGGGCAATTAAATCACAATAAATTACAATCGTATTTCACTGTAAAACGACATGGGAAAATGTTAGAAGCGTGTTACTAAACAACAGAGCCCATCTGCAATGAGACGATGACAGTTGTTAATATCTGGTCATCTTAAAGAGGGTGTTAGAAATTTTTAATATATGGATAACTTTTTGTAAATAATGACAGGATAATACCGCAAGCAAATGCATAGTTACATGTCCAACAGGACGTTGTAAGTATATACTTACTTACACTTATACACTGATTCTTGTAGATAATTCGCAATAAACAACTTTCTATGTTTCCCCTATTTTTAATGTTAACGAAGGGAAGAAAACGAGAGAATTAAATAAAAGTTTTTTCAATTTAATTACGTTTTATTTATTAATTAATTATCAAAACATTACTCTAAGTCTAATAAATTAGGCCATGTTCGAGAAGGTCTATAAAAACGTAAAAAGTACTTAAATAATAAAAGATTTACGATATTATCGCCCTTGTTGTTTAGAAATCGAATAAGCGAACTATGAAGATCTTGCTAATTTTGTTTTTAATTAAAATTATATTGCTAATCTGTAGGGAAAATTTATTCATATTTTGTTTACTTTTCGAATAATTTTCCCCATGAGTAGAATGTTATTTGTCTTATTTTCCATTTTATCTGTGTATTATTTTTCACCAGCGACATTAAAAACAACTTTTCTTTGCAAAAATATAACATTGGACCTTTTTTTTCCTGTCTATTATAAATCGATTCAGATACAGCCACTGCATTTCAAATGTCTTGGGGGGTTTCTCGTGGTATAATAAATATAAAGGAAAAATACATATTTACCTAAACTATATAGAAAAATCCTTGAAGGCATATCATATTTATTTGATGATACAAATTAATCGAGCAGAACAGCTAACAATTATTTAGTTAAACGCTGAAATCTTTTATTCCATCGTGGATCGTAAACTCATTTGTTTGACTTAAAACTCCTTGTCAAAATGACAGATGAATTGGTAAATAAAAGTCACTATTATTATTATTATTAGGGATCATTATTTTCTTTATTAAAATCGCAACCGTAAACCGAGTGAAAACACAAAGAGTGGCATTTCAAAAAAAAAAATGCTTAACATTCAAGTTTTTGGGGTTTGAATAGTATTCAATTATTTTTTGAGTGTTTAACTTCGTGTACTATTCCAAAAAAATAAACAGAACATCATCAGAAAAACGCATTTTTATACCAGCTTACAATTTTAATTTTTGTTACAGATAACCAACATTATCTTCACCCTTGTCAAAAAGTAATACCTACTATCATTACAACACCATTACTACTTTCTCTTAAAAAAAAACTCTTAAAGACTCCAAATTTCTCTAAGAGCCGGCCATGTTGTCGTTACCAGTATCGTACTGGACGATATTCGTGGTGGGACTCCTTTCACAATGGACAGCACATTTCGCACAAGCCACCCCTGGCGAAATGGCGCATTTCAGCTATTCAAGCGGTTCGACACGGTGTCCACGGATGTGCACCTGTGCCGCAGCCACTGTGGACTGTTCGCATCGGGGACTGACCGCTGTGCCAAGGAATATACCGCTGGAGACTGAAAGATTGTAAGTGATTTTATTGTAATATATTGTTTGGTTGATTGGTGCAGACATTCTATTTGTATATTATTAAATTGATGCTGATAATCTATGGTGGTAATATTTCGTGAAGTGTGAGGAATTTAACGCAGAAGAAAAACGTGACAGTTAGTGTAGAAATAGCCTCTAATTACACTTTTTGTCTTGTCTGTTTTTGCAATCCACATTTCATCAGCACTGCCATGTATAGGTAACGATAGTAATAATCATATCGCCTTTTACAAATTACATTTCAGGTGTAATAAAATTTTTATGAATTTTATACTTTTGGTATAAGTATGCTGTTAATTCTTCTCTTTTTGTGGCTGCTGTTTGTAGCCACTAGCAGATTGATGAAGAATTTTACGTTTAATCGTTATTTGAGAAGTGTGAAGTATGCCGGCGTTATTTTAATGATTTTCCAGAAGAATTAACTTTTCTAGGTACTATTCAGTTTGCTTCTCTACTAACGCTGAAAACACTGTTTTAAATTCGAACAATGATTGAGATTCTTTCAGTACAGTGTGTCTAAATGAACGTCCCCTCGGCCGGCTTACATTAATTAATATTTAAGTTGCTCCTGACTAAAAATTGATTAGGTATTTGAATTATTAACCATTCATGAGAAAATCATACAGAGCGATTCATTTAAAAAATAAATGAAGCAATTTTATTGAAAAAGGAACAATATGAGTTAAATTTGGGCAATTGATGGTGAGGTTTAGCTACGCCAGAAACCCACAAAGGGTGGTTACTTGGGTATTGTGCATCATATTTTCCTTATTGCAAATAACACAAAAATAGAGCAGTTATTGATATTTATTTTTCTACAAAGAAATCGTATAAATTTACCTGGAAATATCATGGCAGATTTTAAATTCAAAATGTTATGTTGTAGTATATGCCAAGCGCAGACTTTTGTACCAATGAAGCAGGATCTAGCTCTACATGGTGTACCAAAAAAAAAGACTTCAAAGTTACTATTTTCACGTTCGAGGTGCGTTGTTTATTAACACAATAGGATACACATAAATATACAGGGTGTTAACACGCTCTATCATTATCATCATCATCATTTAAAAAAAATCGACTTTTGATTTTTTTTTTTGTGTCAGAGTTTAACTGGCTTTTGTCACATCCTGTATAAAATTGGATCAATGTGCGTCAAAATTCAAGGATCATTATAATTGGATGCAACTTAATTAATTTTTTTATAGTTACTTAATTAAGAAATAGATATTTGGCGATTTGTAAGCTTAATAAAATGCTAAAATTGAAAAGTCTCAAGTTTGTCACATCAATTTCCAATTCGCTATCAGCAAGTTACTATATGATGCAATAAATTGTGGTATTTAAATAGAGGTAATAAAAATGTCTTTCCAAATGTTGTCCAGTAGAAAAACACATATAATATCGTTGGATACTTCTGTAATAACATGTCATACATTTAGATTTATAACCTGATATAGGTTATGTTTATTACCTTGCTCTACATCATTCAGGGTGAAATAAACTCTTACGCCGGCTACTTGAAGCATTCTCTCCTATTTGCTGCTTTAAGATTAGCTATTTGTATAGTAGTAGTATTAGTATAGGATGTTATAACGAAGAAAAGTATCTCAAAGTTGACCATACAGCTAGAAGAGCAGGCATAATAATGAATTGGACTAGAATTAGATGCACTTAATTATTGAGAAATTTTTATAATCCTCCCTGTAAATTAAGACCAATTTCTGCCCATAAAAAGCAATACTTTCAACTCTTTTTTTAACTTCATTTTCAATATAATATTTTTGACGACTCTGTATTAATAAATGGCAAAAGATCTACACAATATACTATTATGAACCTCAATTTATAAAGTCGTTCGTGTATGAGAAAATGAAACTTTAAAATGTCATTCATATTTGTGTTAAAGTTTGAAAAAGATATGGACAGAACTTCTTTATTTCGTCTTCTTTTTCATTGATCGAAAGTTCGTTTCATTTGTTGCCGAAGGTCTATATTGTTCACTGGAAACCAATGATCTGATTGCGACGATCTCGTTACTAATCTTTTGATGTTTGCTATATTGAATAAAATCGATAATAAAATTTTCTATACCTAATACATGCCTCATTAACGAATACAATAACACAAAATGAAACTCATTAATATTATTAGAATATAACTGAACAATATACCGCCCATATTTATTTACACTTCATCATCATAGAATAATGGGTAAAATTTAAACTCTAAATACTGCGCCATTGTGGTAGAATAATGCAAATAATATCATCACAGCATTATACATAACATTATCTAGATTACATTTTAAACAATTAGTCTTGTAATAATTTTTGCTGCACCATAAATTATAGATATTATTGTACAATTCCCGATGACAGATTAATATACTAGTTTTGGCTTTTGCAATAATGTATGCAGCGATATTTTATATACTTACAGATAATAGGGTAATTAGGTGCTGCTATTTGACAATGAATTGAGAAATGTGATTTATATACCGATAAGGCGTTTTTAAAAATTAATAATATAATATATACCAAAATGATAAACATATTTTTTTAAACAAGCTTTGGATGCTTAAACAGAGTTGCCATATTTTTCAGAGACATCCCAGTAAACACACATACGTTTATTTAACGTTTATCATTACAAAGCATCTTTTCAGAAAAAGGTACATTAAATACGTACATTTGACTTTGATATGTCGCGCATTTTCACGTTACATATCACGGATAACGAAACGTTACACAAACGTTAATTATTAGCTTTGGTGTAATCGTATTAATTACGCATTTTAGAAACGTTTAAATAACGTTTGATTTCAGGTTATTTATCACGTACATACATTTTATCAACGTATAGTTCACGTTACAAAAATATATAAAAGCAAATGCGTAATTAATACGATTACACAAACGTTAATTATTAGCTTTTAAAATACGACTTCTATTCTAATTCTAGTTTTACATCAAACATTTCGTTGACACATTTTTTAAAAGTATTTGGAAACTTTTTAAAATATCCCACTTTAAATATTGCTCGTTTTAAGAATAATTTCACACGTTCTTCTAATTGTAGGTACATTTGGAATTGTGATAACATACTTTATAAACATTATATAAACGTTTTGAATTTTCCCATATTAACCAATACGCATATTTATGGGATATTTTACACTTTACTTTAACTGTAATTTTCGGATTACTATAAATTACTTAAAAAACGTCATTTTAACGTTTTCATTGTCACCTCTAAAAATTATGCGCTTCTAATGAACATTTTCTAACGTTATTTTAGCTATAAATATCGGTTTATTATAAATTACATAAAGAACGTTTTATAAACGTTTTTAATTTTGACAATGTTTGACACGCGTTTAAAAAACACCTAAAACAACGTTTTTATTGTATGGTTTATTATAATACATATACAACGTTACTTAAACATAATAAATGCACGTAGTTGTATTTAAATAAGAAAAACACGTGTCTATAACGTTTAAACTGAACGGTGCAAAATCAAACTTAAAATAAACCGTCACTTTTCTAACGTAAGACCAATTATCAACGACTGACACGTTGAATCAACGTTTAATTTCCGTATATGTGTTTACTGGGATGTCGTTGCCACTTAGACGGCAATTTGTCGCCCAAATTCACAACTGCCGTTCAAATTTCAAATATTTTTTTGTCTTTAATATAGCTACTTCAAATTTCAACCTAAGCCAAACGTCTAAAGTCTAAAACATTCTGATTTCCGGGTAAACTCTTAAACTATATTTGCCTTCCATTGAAAGTTTAAATATTGGTAAAGAATATAATCCATAAATAGAACTTTTGGCATTGTCTGAACTAAAACAAAGACATCAAACTAATTAAACTAAATTTCTATCCAAATCACCATCATCAGATAAATTTTACTATACCTATAGTGCAAAGTTTAAATGAAGAAAAAGCTTACTTCTTTTGAAAGCTTACTTGTTTTGATGTCACAATTTGTAAATATTCTGCTACTAAGAGTGTTATCTTTTTAGTTTTGCATATAGGGCTAAGGTAAAAGAGTTGACAGTTATAGTTTCTAGGCTAGGCCATACTCCAAAACAACATTGACCTTAGAAAAGAAAAGCTATACATGAGCTAGGGCTTAGGAGAAAAGATTTGTTAACATCTGAAGGATTAATGTTCGAAAAGGGATGATGAATTGAAGACAGCAAATTTTTGGCTTTAAAGAATGCCATAAAATCAGGAATCACCTCCTGCGCCCTGTATTATGTGTGTGATATATAAAATACATTTCAGGGGTGATACTAGGATTATTTCCGCTAAGTTGGTCGCGCGTTTATTTAAAACCGTCTACCTTCCATAATAGTCGACTAAATTTTTGCGGGAGCAATCGGGAGAGAAAAAGCAACGAAAGGCGAAGTAGAAGGTATATATAAAAAAATTGCAGAAAAAGAAACGAAATAAAAGGAGAAATTTCAGTTTTAAAAGAGATTTTATATGAGTTTATGGTTTTGAAAAGTTTATTTCGCTTTATTTTTGTGCTTCTGAGGTTTCTTTTGACGATTCTGATGATTTAAGGGATTTTCTTTCAACTCCGTATAGTATAGGTTATTCTATATACACTATTATATATTATATTTTACAACCAAGGTCTGTTTGTGACAAAAATATATGTATATGCTTATAAATGGAGTAGCTCTGCACTTGATATGTCAATGATAAATATTCGCTCTAAATAACCCTATAATTTTTTGAGAAATGCAAGCAAAACAAGTCGTGATTGAATATTAAAGAAGTAGAATCGTCTTGCAATCTTTTAAATGTTACAACCAGATAATAATAAGATAAAAACGTTCTCGTATTAAGAGACAAATATTCCATATTATAGGTACCAGATGTTATTGGTTTCATGAACATTTTTTGCATTTCTTAAAGAATTTCTGTCTCTCAGTTTGTCACTCGATTTACATGATCACTAAAAAACGGCTCAACCAAAGTTGGCTATTCCGACAACTTGATTAGATTTTGAGACTTATAGATTTCAGAATTTACATATCATTATAACAAATTGGCCTCCGATAAGTTTTTAACAGCACAAAAATTACAGACCCACCTGTATCTACACCTCTGAGGTAGAAAAAAATATGCAAATGTCAGATCTAATAGTAGTAATTGTCAATATAAAATACTGCACGAAATTTTGTTCGAATTCGTTAACCTGTTCAGAAGTTATGAATAAAAAGGTGAGTTTCACTTAGCAAACTCGACATCTGCTTTTGCTCCTTTTAAAAATATGAGCCGGAGGCAATATTTGGACCTGGTTTGGAAATAACATGTCGCAAACAAATACAAATATGTTTCTGATTTTTGCACATAATATATCGTTTCTATATATAAAATGTATTGTTACTTTATAGATTTTTGGGCAATTTTTGAAAGGAGCTCTAGTTTACCATCGTATATGAAATTGAAAGGATTTCATATTTCCTCTTTTAACCTTGGTTGGATAAAAAAGCCTTCAGGCTATGCCCCTAGGCGATTCTCAGATTTTCTTCCAAGAAATCTATAAATAGAGGCCCATATTAGGGCCTTCTTCTCTAATATATCCTGGGTTCATTGTTTCATTGTGAATTGCAACAACTATTATGAATATAATGAATAATACGTGAGTATTGGGAAATCTTATTCCGCACAAATAATTAGTGCAAAATTTAAATCATCCAGATCATCCACAGATCACGTATAACACATTAAACTTATTTTGACAAATTCTTTATTTATTGTATTACATTCGTGTGCCTGACATGAGCGCAATCTCACAGCTTAACTCCAGAGTCCATCCTATAGAATCTCACAATCACAAATGAACAGAAGTCATATTCAAAAGTAAAGAATAACAATTTTATAATAGAGTTGGGAGAGAACAAAAAAAACCTTTCAGAATACATTCGTTAGTTTTCAAAATGAATTTTTCGTGCGTGTTCAAAACTAGATTTCGTTGGCTTAGTTTTGTGTTGATGCTTTTTTACAACTCTTATTATATTATGTACCTACCTACTATGTATTTTTTTTTTGGAGTGGTGTATAGAGATTTATGAACGGAAGAACACATAATAAAGTTTTATTGAATAAAGAAATTTAATGCAACAAAATAAGAGATAGACTGAAGAGTGTAATTATTGTTTTAATGTTGTATTTTATTAGGTATCAACTTAAATACTTATTTGGATAATACCTACATGCCATGCAGTATACAGGACTTTCATTTTAAGACTGGCAACTCTGTCATCTAAAGTAAACTGCTGGACCAATAATGAAGTGCATCGGATCAATTTTTGCCTTCATGTCAAAGTCAAATATTTTAATAACCAGAAGAGGTAGAGGCATGCGTTTTTGGGATATTAAAGATAAATTATTTGGGATTAGGGCCACAAGGCTAGATTTTTTAATGTTAATGACCGCTGTAATTTACAGGGTGTAAAACAAAATACTGATTTTTTTCTCGTAGTTTACGACTTTCGAGATTTTATAATTTTTTTAGATTTTTTTGGGTTAGGTTGGGTTGTGTTTAGTTTATAGAAAAAAAACATTTGAAGGAATTTTTGATACATCTTAAATTTTGGGAGATATCGAGACTTTAATAAAACGGAGCAATTTTACTTAATTTTGACTTGTACTTTTTCCGATACGAATTAAGTCTTAACATTTTGGGACCACTATTAACTTGCCATGCAAATCTCCTAACAATGTTATAAAAAGTTATAGGGTGTCCACAAAAAAATACTAATTAACACAATTCTAATCCAGGCAACTTTAATGTCTTTAATCAACTAAATATCTACATTTTACGAATGAATGTGCCAAAGTTTCGATTACCATTCATTATTATACAGAGTGTTCAAAATTCTGAATTTTCTCAATGTACGAGGTACATTAGTTCATTGGCGTACGAGCCTTAATTTTTGTTTCGTATAGAACATAATTTATTTCAAATCTGATGAGAATTCATCATCCAAAAAATACTTTAATTCTAATTTTGATAAAAATTGATACAGTGTGTTGATTACACTAATTTTTACTCATTATTACACTCTGTATAAGTGTTCCAAGCTTTTATTCAATTAGCCAGTACAGTTTTGAGAGATGTTAACACAATCAATACACAACTAATAATAGTTTACACTATTTATTACGTTTTGTTTTCCTGTAAATTTAGAACTAGACTTTATGAACAGTTTAGTATTTAGTCCTAATTACAAAGAGGTACATTTTACATAATAATTTTCACTACAAAAGTTGCCAGAAAATTTTGTTACGAAATCTCTCATTATTTATTGAGAACCAATAGAGTCAATAACAATTTCCCTTTATATAGTATGCTTTACACCTCATACCCATATAGGGTGTGCGTAAAGTATCGGAACATCGATTAATTCCAAAATTGTACATTTTTGCAAAGAAAATACAGTTTTGATTTATGTTTAGCAATCTAAGTTATTTTGAGGGCACTTTTAAGTTGCTACGTGTTTTCCTAACGAAGTCAATTTTAGTATTTTGACTTCCGCCCGTTCCGTTACTTTAAGTATATGCTTTACACATGTATTAGTGTGCTGAAATTACGGCTAGAAGTGTTATGTAGCTACGTTTAGTTGGATATTTAGAAAATCAAACACAAACCTATTTATGTCAGATTTTAATAACTTAATCTGTGCTTATCGAAGATTTATTAGATTGGTGTTTGATATGATAAATCATACCTTTTAGATAACATTAATGCTTCCTTTGCTTGTAAATAATAACAGTTCGATGAAAAACTAGGAAAAAGGGGTTACAGGGTGGCCAGTTTTACTGTGACCGTATTCAACTACCTTTTTGAGACGCGTAACACCCTGTATACTAATTCCGGTGCATATAGAGTTTAGATGCACCGTCATTCATCATTTAAATCAACTCATTTGGCTCAGTAAAAGATGTTTTATTGTTGTAATATTTCAAATTCGTTATGTATAGTGATCCAAATGCAAAATGTTTCTGTTTTATATAAAATTTACAGGAAATTTCTAGCTGTCACATTATATTTAGTGAATAAAGTGGCCTAAAATAATACATTTTGCTGAATCATTTGGGCACTTAAACTCCAGCCTATTCATGCATACAGTTCGTCCAGTTTGTACTGCTTTAAACATAATATTAGTAGTGCTAAAAATATGTTTTTAAAAGAATACTTATAACAAAAAAATATGCTTTGGAAATTAGGCAAAAAAGATCGCCGTTGCTAGCATCCTGAGTAGGAGACTTTAATAGAAGTGGTCGCGGTGTCCCCGTCCAAGCCAAGTCCTTTTTGAACACCACAGAACTGAATCTCTAATGGACACACTATTAATTTTTTTAAAACTATAAAAAATGTATAACTGTATAAAATCGTCTATGATAGTGGGCCGAATGCCCTCCATTCCTTAATATTTACAAACACATATTATTATTTATACAGGAAATCCCTTTGGGATTTCCCAGTCGGTTTGTGGTAGTTTTATCTATGAAAAAAGTCATTGAGGGTGGCAAAAAAAAAAATAAGTTTTTCCTACAAACAATGGTTAGTTAAGTCGTTGCGGCATGTCAACAAATAATTATTTTATATGATTGTACACTTATCTTCCGGTATATATTCCTTTTCAATTTCCATTCTGTCTTTTACAGTAATATTTTTGCACATTTTTGGAAATTATTGTATTTACGTTGTTTTACTATAGACAGTATACCTAGTACATGTTAATTATTATGACAGATGGATTTATGTTATAATTTGACACTATGGAAAACCTCTACTTTTTTGGTGGTGGAGTTCAGTGTATTTGCATTATTTTTTAGATAAGTAAGCATCAGTTTTGACTGGAAATTTTCATATAAGGTTTGTTAGCTAGGTACTTCCAATACAAACAATTATTTATTGATATCGAAATATTTTTGTGTGGGGTAGCTGTCACAATTTATATGACATTTGGAATAGTGATATTTATAAAAGGAACGTAGTATGTGTGAAGTGAGTCATATTTTTAAAGATTAATACTTTTTCAATAGAATTTATGAATTTGTACGTCATTCTTTGACACGATTGCGACTAAAAATTTACGAAATTGCTTCTCCCATATGTTTTTCTAAGAATATAGTCATGAAAATGGTTTTTAAAGAAAAATCGACAAATTCCAATATAGTTGTGCCTCTAGTTTCACGTCATAATTTGCTAATATTTCTAACGTTGGTGTCACTGATTTTAGTTTCGTTGACACTTCTAGTTTCACGTCATAATTTGGTTTAGGTCAGAATGTTTTTTCTAACGCGTCAGACAAATTGCTTGTGTCAAATAGTTTATTATTTTCTTTGTTTACATTCATAGTCTAAAAGTTTTCGGCATTATTTTCATGTTTAAGATCAATTTCTATCAACATGTTGTATATTGTAGTGTTATAAAAAGGTTATTCGATATAGTTGTAGTAAATTTAGAAGTTGTCATTGTGTATTTAAAGTAATTTTAGTGAAAAAGTGATAATAACCTAAAGTGACAGTGCCATGAAAGCCGTCAGATGGATGGATGTGATCAAATGTTTGTGATAGCTCAAGAAGAATAGTTGATATCTCCCTCTGCGTCACACACTTAAATGAACTGTGTAGATATAATTAAATTAATTGATTAAATAGTGAAACCGCATTAAATCACAGTTGAAAAGTTCCTAGTTCCCGTGAGAAAAAAATAAATTTTCCATTTGTATTGTGGTGCGATGCATCCTGGCAGCGGATTCGCAGATCGCTTACCCGAACTTTTGCCAATTTTGCAGCTTTTCGACGACAAAGACAGCGCTATCAGAATAATTATTAATTTTCTTTTGTTGAAAAAAAAAACCAGTCTGCTATAATGCTGTGTTCAATAAATATGTTTGAGAAGCAGCTTTTCTGGTATTGTTTCGATTTGTATGTACTTTCTTTCTATACGCTTTTCTCTATTGATTGTTCAGCAATCTAAATACAGTTGGGAAAGGGGGATTGTAAACTAATTGAAAATATATTTTTGGACGCTGATTTCCACTTTTTATTTGCCTGCCTGTCGTGGTATTAGGGTTTCGCGCGATTTCGATACGTTGTAATGGGTTATCAATTTCCTCATTTGGCAACGCTGCTTCACTAACATACATAGTGATTGATGGTCGATGGTACTTTAGAAGTGTTTTGAAAATTTAAAGGATTATACTCAGGTCAACCCTGTTGTTGTACAACTTCCAATTATACCGGACTTTCAAATGGAACATCATTTATTTTGAATTTTTTTGGTGCAAAAATGGTATCCGGAAAATATTCGCCATTTTGTCGGTTGAATAGACAGAATCTTGAATTTTGGAATGTCGTTCAAGAACATCTTAAGAATATCAATTATTTTGAGAGATTGACGCACATGATTACAGGGTCGTCGCGTATTACTGTAGTATGTTCTACTACTAAAAATAGGCATAAATCATTTTTTTCGAATAGCACACGTTGTATATTAACAAAAATTCTGAAACACAATCAAATTTGCTATACCTAAACTGTAAAGTTTCCGAAATAAACACAAATTTGTATAGAAATTTGTCATTAAATGTCTTGAAAAATTGTTATTATAATATTTTGACATTAAGTGTTGTTTATGTGTGGTGAACCTTAGCAAAATAATCAGTCAAATGAAGTTTTAATTAATATGTTTATTATTTATGAGCAAATGGACAAATTTACAGAAATAACATGAAATCTATCCTGATTTACAGCCAATGAACAAGAGAAAGTTTGCACGGCTACAAAATAATTTCTAACTATGGGTCATAATTGAAAACAAATTACTTATATTATGTCAAAAAACAAACAGGTAAAGTTAAAAAGCGTATACAATAACATTACAATAAAAATGTAAAATATTTATAATAAATTTTCAAAATGACCATCGACCAGCAATCACTGTATATGTATATGTATTTAACTATCATTCAGGGCATCATATGTTTAATGAAATGCTTTCCATTTTACGGTGTGGATCCTTTAACAAACGTCGAATGTGTTAAAATGATAAAAAAAATTATTACAAAAATGCCTGTCTTACTAATTGTGCCCTATTTTACCTTGGATTTGCATTTCTACCCTCACAAAATTCAGTTAAAACAAGAACTGAAGCCTTTATCCTGTTTGGGAGTTCTAACAACAAACAACGTTTGGATGAACATTATTCAAATTTTTTTCAGGTGAATTGTTGATAAGACCTGGTATAATATTATGATAGACGTAATAATTCTTCTTTAATTTTTAATGTTCAAATTCTAAACGCCCTTTTGTTGTATTTAATTTGTCTTTATCATGGTTATATCACTTTGAAATATGGGCTTGGTTTCTTTATAAATCATGTACCTACTTACAAAAAGTAATCATCAGTTGGGTATTTATGATTGATTTATATGATATTTAGTCTTATGCGGTAGGTCCTTATTATGAAGAGGGTGTAACGACATGGTTCTATCCGAAGAATAATTATTAATTGTTTTCCTTTAATAGATACGGTACATACAAAAAAAAGACGATTGTATACAGGGTGATTCATCCTGAATGGCCTATTCAGTTCTCGGGAACTTCAAAATATATGTTGATGAAACTTTGGGGTTCGGTAATTTCGGAAAGGTTCTAAATTTGCAATTTGTAGAAAGAATCTAGTAAACAAATGCCATAATCAACGTTACGTAACATTTATCTCTTTTCTCTCCCTGTTCTCTTTGTTGTATGTTTTAGGATGCGGGTGCACAAATGATCCGTGCTCCACTAACTAAACTTGCTTTTAAACGGTTGCCATTTTTCGGGATATCTAACAAGTACAAACGCTAAACTAAAACTTTTTTTACTCTCGACACGCGTTTCGCTAACAATGTTAGCATCCCCAGGAGAGAACTACGACTGTTTTAACTTTAGTTTTACGAAAAACTAGCACACTTTCTATTTGTAAAAATAACGGGGATACCACGCTAAAGTACCCAAAATGGAACACCGGGTACATGTTTAGTAATTAATTTCATAGCTTTGTTTTAATAGTTTCAAAATATTCATGTTCACACAGTGTTTATAAATCTCATATCCTTTGAGGAAGAAATATGAACACTGGGCTGTTTCGTTCTTATTTAAACTTAAGCATTGTTGTCTAACGAGTTCCTGATTCTCTAAATTGGCGAAAAGATAAATCCCTGGACATTTTTATGTCTTTCTGTTTTGTTAAAGTAAATATATTACCTACTAACATATTATATATACACCTATTATTATACAAAAGATACTAAAATGTTTAGACATGTAATGATTTTGATTTTTTTTATGGCAAAAACACCGATTTTAATTGTTGTTCTCAGAACATCGATAAACGTTTGCCAAAACCAGCTGACATCTTTACACGTTTAGAATTAAAATTGTGTGCTCAATATTTTTCGGTTTGCATAATGTACACCGTGTCCCAAATTGGTCTAGACTGCATTGTATTGACGTTCTTAGCGGTAGTTATTTTTATAAACTAATTTTAAATTCCCTGTTTACATTTGCTTAAAAAAGTAATCACTTTTTATGGGTCTAAAGTAACTCGTTTTGTAGAAATTTGCTCCTAAACAAAAGACTGCAACTGTCTGAGATACTGTGTAACATTACTTACATACATACCCACATTATAACTCATTTAAAAAAGTTAATCTACCTTCAACTTAGGGAATAAGGACTGTAGAAAATGCTAGTAGTTTTTATTAATTCAAGCGACGTTTCGCCATATATTTACTGGCTTCATCAGGCTCTCTCGAAATTGAATTGTAATGTAAAAAGCTCATTTTATAACAACACAAGAGAAGAAAACTATTATAGAAGTAAAAGTAATTAAAAAGCTGCTCTACAACCACAGTGTATAAAACAATATTCAGAGAGCCTGATGAAGTCGATATATCCATGGCGAAACGTCGCTTGAAAGCTTCAGTTTTACAACTCTTCTGAAGCCAAATAAAACACTTTTATTGCTTAATCTCATACCACTTTTTTTAGTAGTGTGACTTTTGTGATAGCCGCTAGACTCAGTGAAGACGGGATGGGTTGTAAGATTTAAGTGGCCTAGTAATGTAAATAAGCCTTGTGGCGTCTACCCTTAACATGTTACAACCCATCCCGTCTTCACTGAGTTTGACGGCCAGCACAAAAGTCACGTCTCAGACAACCTCGACAGGTTTTCTCAGATTAGCTATCTTGCGGAACTGTTGTACTTGTAATTATCCTTGGTCCTTCCATTATCACTAATTTATAATTAAATAATAATAATTCGAATGCGTCGTATATAAGATATTTGGCGCCCAACGTGGGAGTAGTTATTGTCACTAACCCTGATAGCATGCAGCATGATAAGGTGTTTTTTGAATTATGGCAAATGTTTGATTTTAAATCACCCTGTATCTAGACAACTAATCCCTTTAAGGGTATGTATTGTCGGTCGAATATAGAGAAAACTGTTCGGTTATTACTCTGTCAAACCTCGTATACATGTTATTGTGCTTAAAACAGTTTAAGCGTTGAATAAAATTAAATAAACCAGGTAAATCTTAGTTAGCGACGTATTTATGTGACGTTGTTTTGTTTGAAATCACAAGCCTCTTGCTACTCATCTTAAAATTATGTTATTATGTCGTTTATTTGTTTGATATTCATTTGTTTTCTTTACGCGTCGCGTCGGCTTCTTCGCTTTAGTTATTACGACTAGTAAACATGAATTTAGTAAATGCAAGTAAACAGGATAAGAAACGGTTAATGGTAGTACAGATAATTAAGAAATTGAGTTGATAAAAATTAGTTAATGCTTGATGAAACAGTTCTAGCTCATGTACTATATTTACGCAGTAGCAGTAGATTGGTGCGGGTGGAACAGCTTCAATTTTGTTTAGATGTATAGGCTTTTTTTATAAGCGTCTTATATATTTTTTTTAGATCTGTAAATCTATCAGTAATTTACATTTTGTTTACCAAACTAATGGTATTTTATGTAAATTGGAGCACTTGGTATAGTGACACTGTGCATGTGTGATAAAAATAATTTTTATATACAATGAGGAGTAAAAGTAACGCACAAATTCGATACAATTCTGGTTTTAAGTTTCCCGGATTTTTGTAACATAAAAATATACAACGTCAATCGCGTATAGTAGATCAATATGTGTTTGTCTTATGCAACCCCCTGTATATTATTGATTTTTTTGATTCTCCATAAGATTCTAACAAAAAAATCGGTTGTGTTGCCCCAAAACTTTCCCGACAAGATACCTATAATATAGTTAAAAATATATGAACTGCGTAACGAATCAAAATTTTAATAATTATTATACAAGGGGCATGCATATGCAATTACGAATTTATGTTTGACTTTTGGTGCTCGCTGTATATTATGTGCCCATTAAACTTGTTTTCTTTATATTTTGATATTTCCTCCAAAATTTGTTAAGTATAAATCATTATAGTTGTTTTAAAACAACCCCTATTAACATGATATAAAAATATTATTACTACTATAAAATTTAATGATTAATTTAAATTTTTACTGCTCTTAGAACACAGAAATTACTGTTTTTTTACTTTTCGGTAAATTAGCTGGCCTCACACGTGGAGATTTCAGTGCGGATTTGATTCACTACATAGTCGGAATATATGAACGGTCTATGAAAACCTTATTGCTTCTCACCCCGCTCATTTTAATTCCTTAGAGAACTATTTAATATCGCAAAGATCATATAGAGATATACGAGGGCGGGGTGGAACATTTCCGTCTTGATGAAGACTAATATTTTTTGGTGAATCTTTCAATATAATCTCCATCAACTGTGTTTTATTGCAGTGATAGACCTCAAAATACGCATTTACAGCATCCGGATGCGATTAAGCAAAGAATTATGCTGTATGAAGAGACAATCGTAACGACCGATGTATGGGAAGGCAGATTGTCATGGTGAAATAAGATTATTTTTTCGCCAAATGAGATCCTTCAAACTTTGCTTAGCATTGATCAGTGATGGTTTTATCTTTTTCAGGAAACATAACCTTATCGTGGATAGTTAAATCTGTTCAAAAATTGCAGTATTACCAGGTCTCCTGAATTTCCAGTAAATCTATTGATTTCAGTTGTTTTTCTATTGATCTACTGATATATTTTGCTAATCTACTGAAAAACTGAGGAAAAACATATTATAATGAAACATTCAATACTAAAATTGTAGAAAAATTACGAATAGCAAATCATCATGATATCGCCTCTTGAAATTACTAACGTTCCAAACACAATTGTAATCTACAGCAATTTTTAGATCCTGCATTGCCTAATAAAATCCTGACAAAAGTTGATTTAAATAAATTGGATGCAAAAACTCTATTTTTATCCAAAGAAAAATGTATTTTAATTATAAAAATGCATAAAACAATAATTATACAAAAACATCTACATTTTTCGTTAAAAAGGTTTACAAAAGAAACACGAAATCGTTTTATCTGAAATGTCAAATACACTCTTCCATACATGCTGTATATATACATATGCACAATTAATCTGAAATAACGAACCCGTAAACTTTCAACTTTGCGAAACTCTCAACTCCACACATAATGCGACCGCAACTCCACATACACCACAAACATAAAATAATATAATCGATATGTACGTGTGCGAGGGTGTGTAACAGATTTAATTACAACACGAAAACAAGCTTTTAAACTATACAATTTCAATGCTGCTAGAAGCAAAAAAGCTGTTTCTGACTCTAAATTTTTATGAATAATTAAAAAACTTGCGTATACACATAGCTTTAGCTGTTCCGAGTTAGAACTGTTCTGCCAAGCTTCGTCTGTCAACATCCACTACCCAAAGTTGTTAAGTTCTGTAGTGAAGTCAAGATGATTGAGAGCTTAGAATCCGTCGGATAACCCTTTTATTATAAATTCTCCTCTCCAGAGAAATAAGTTTAGTTGTGTCCTAATTTGAACCTAATAGTAAGAAAAGCTGACTGTAGTAAAATGTGAACCATAGTGCAACTTGACCGTATGTGGTCTTATATTTTCATGTAAGTAATATTATTTGTATTCTATTATCTCTAATTTAAGTTTCATCATTTTGTAAAAGTCTTCTCAACTTTAACTGTTAATAAACTTAGACTATTTAAACTTGGTATTTGGTATTTCAATCTTTTAGATAAGGTCCTTATTTTCAATGCCCTCGTAGTTCACGTTAAACTTAAACGAGACAATATTGAAAACCACGTTTTTGACAAAGACCTCTAAAATAATTTATTACACTTTTTAAAATTTTGTAACACTCCAAACCAAGTTTTGAAAGTTTTAGAGATAACGACAAGAAATACAATACCTTTATCTTCAACTATAATAGGTATTCAGTGAAACAAATAAAGCTTTCAGCAAAAAATCAAAACTATCACATTAATTTAAACTCTCTTGATAAATAGACATATAAATATCTGTCGGGAACAATACGTTCTAGGAATATTTCCTGCTCTGTCGCAGGGACATTTCCTGTGAAACTTTTTAAATGCATTACACCCGATGTGAAAGAGACAGGAAGGAGGCAGGAAAAAACAGCGTGACCGTCCATTATTTTCAATTTGCGGCTACTGGTTGGGTGAAAAATATCTTTTGTAAAAATAAATTTTACAGTTAACGTTACCTAGTTTTTCTGTCAGCAGATATTGTTTTAAATTAATGCCATATTTTTTTACTTTTTTAAGTTTTCTAATAAAATAATTATACATATAGTCGTTATAATCTCAATTGAAATCATAATCCGATAGGAACTTGCCACATTTTAACCATCTCTCGTACACAACCTTCCCATTAAAATTGCATTTTCCAGAATACCTCCAATAACATCTCAATTATCTACTGCACTTTGATGGCGTATATTTTTGTGCAACCAAAAATAAAAAAAAAATAAGAGCAGAAGAAAAACGCTTAAAACGTATGTGTGTTGATTTCTAAAAATAAATAAAGCACTCAGAAAATATATGTGTATTATGTTTATTGCAACTTTTGAAGTGCTCTGGAAACGAAGGCAATTAACATACCTTATGGTTGTGTATAGTTTGAACATTATAAATAAATCGTTTATCAAACTGTTATCGAGTTGCAGTAGTAAAAACACCGGAAAATTAAAGATGGATGAAAAACTCCGACCAGTGCACCAATTGAAATAATATAATAATTCCGAAACTTGTCTTTTTTAGCAAATTTTTTTTACTATTTCTTGAGAATAAATGGATACATTTGCAAAAGAAAAAGTGTTGTTTTACCAAGACAATGCACCGTGTCACAAATCGATGAAAACTATGGCAAAATTGAATGAATTGGGCTTACCCACCCACCGTATTCTCCAGATTTAACCCCCTGCGACTTTTTCCTGTTTTCATATCTCAAAAGAATGCCTGCTGGAAAGAAATTTAAGTCAAATAATGAAGTAATCAATGAAACTGAGGCCTATTTTGACGAGAAAGAGAAATCGTACTATAAAAGTGGTATCGATGTTTTTTTCTTACTTATCGTACGTCGGACGTATTGAATAACCTGTTATACAAGGTGATTCCCAAGTTTATATATTTTTTTAACTAATACAAAATGTTCAATTGGGGCCTGTAGTAGGTACTATTAGTTAAACGCAGTATGTTGATGTTTGATGTTAGTTCTTCGTATAAATCATGAATCAAAGCTGCCTTGTCCGCATATCAGAAGGTTTATATTGTTGATAATCCTAATTGAATTTAGACCAATTTGCAAGGCCGATTTTAAAGTTTGGAGGGCAAAGCAGCACTGATGTTTGGATCATTTTCTTGTCTGAAATTCTGAGAGAGCACGTGGAAGTTTTTCTTGCAAAAAACAATTTATTTCTCAGTTTCAATCAAAAAAGATGACTTCAATGTATCCCAAAGGGTTTTTTCCAGCAGTTTCACTTCGTTTTGCTTCTTATATTTCTTACAAAGTATCTAGAAACTTCAATGTTTAATGGCTGGTTGGAATTTCCTAAAAAATGTTTTAAAAATGCGTTTAAGAGGGTCGATAAAGACCTTCTTAAAGCCAACTTGAAAAATTTCATATTCAATATTTTCTTCAAACATGGAATTTTGAAAAGTCATATTGAAAATTTAATTTTGCTATTAGAACGCATTTTTAAAACATTTTTTGGGGAATTCCAACTAGCCATTAAACTGATTTTTTACGGACGCCCGTTATAACTTATTTTTTCAGAACAAAATAGGAAAATACGTATAGTCTTTAGGTATATTATATTCGAAAGTGAAAGCATTTACGCCTATAGGGAGATATAAATTTTTTATAGTCGGTTTTCCAGAGAACTTTTATCGTTGACGACCGTATATATGAAAATAAAAACGTCCAGTGGACTTCATTATATTAAAATATTGAAGATAATTTCGGTCACACGCACATAAAACAAAAAAGGTTCTCCTCATAATAATAAAATTTATGTGGACGAGTATTTTTGGCACTAGTTTTGTCCATTTAAAATATTTTATAGTTAAGAAAATTTTAAGATTCTTCGAGAAAAATTGCTTTTATTTTAACTCATTAATTCGGTGAAATTTACGAAAAACACCCCTAACGGCCAAACGGTTAAATATAGTGGAATTCTGTTTATCTCAGTGAGCTTTGCATGATATTTGAGCCTAGAGAACGCATATCAGTTTTTTAGCGTATAGTTTGGGCTACCCTGTATGTACATGGGGCCTCCGTAAAATAATAATAATAATAATAATAATAATAATAATAATAATAATAAAGCCTTTATTTTTAAATGGGCGAAGTCTAGCCTAAGACCATTCTTACTCAACCCATTATACAACAAAAAATGTACAATACACATTTACACAACAGAAAAATAAAACAAGTGTTGATAACTTAAAACTAAGCACATCAATAAATTACAATAAAAGAATTACAAAATTAATTAAATGTAAATTTACAAATTAGTGCATAATTAGCCAAAGCTCTGATCAAACCGCCTTAATATTTTCAGCTTCAATTTGCAGTAGATGCAATTTTCCAGCACATTTAGATAAAATTAACAAAATATTTTTACAGTATTGCATTAGTAGCATGGAGTGGTAAAATAATGTAGTTTTAAATATCATTAAAAAATACCGGCGATGTAAAATATTATGATATTGTTATAGATATCTAATTTTATTGCTTTCCTAGACCACACCTTTAAATCATGTCGTAATACACAGGTATAATATTATATTGAAGTGAGAAATATTTTTCTACGACCAATGGCGGCGAAAAATTTTATATTTAACTATTTTTCGACAGTAAAAAAGCTCTTATTTTGAAAACAATATTTTATGGGAGGTCATTTTATAAAAAAAAATGTGCCCTAAACATTCTACGTCCGGAAAAGCATTGTTTCATTTCAATTCGAATGCAATTGGCACATTTTAGCTTGCATGTAATGAGGTTGTTCTGATTTTTTGATATGTTGTATCTGATGAAGTGCGAATCGAAAACTCGGATTAGTCGAGTTTTCGACCTCAAAAGCCCTCCGGATCATTGTTAAATATTACTAAAACCGCGAAATTTTCACCATTTTTCTACTTTATGTCAATTTTGATCACCAAGGACTAATGTTACGGCAAAAGTTGTTATATACAGTTTTAAAGCAAACAAAATTACAGAAGAGAGAAAGGAGATTAATTTAGTCGATGTAAGTGAAATAGTTTCCAAGATACGACAGTTTAAATTTTGCAAAATTTCCAAAAAAAATTAAATTTTTCAGTTTGTTTGCAGTGTTTGTCAATATTGACCACTATTAAGGAGGACTAATTTTCGAACAAAAAGTCACTAAGTTGTTTTTTTTAGACGATCCATATTTTATTTTTATTTTGAGATGTTTATATTATTTTGAATTATTTGTAGTTCCTTTACATTGTTTTATTTTGTTTGTTTTCTTCTTTTTTTGTTTTGTAGTGTTTACTTTGTGTAATGGATTGAGTATGATTGGCCTTTGGCAAGACTTATTATTAATAATTCTAGAGATACAGCAGTCAATAAGCAAATATTTTAAAAAGGATTTGTAAAATAATCTTAAATTTGAAGTAAATCACTGTTCAAGTGAATATGGATGAAATTTTTCATAATTCATGGCAAATGTAACTAAATTGCAGCATACAGAACATTCCATAAAATATACCCTGACTACAAAACAAGAAAGTTTGTTGCGTACAAAATCATTTCATTAAATACAAGTCAAACAAAACAAAAAATAATTTTCAATACATCAGTATCACTCACAGTTAAACACCAAATATCAATGCTAAAACATGACAATGTACAAAAAAAAATAAGAAACATTTACAACATGATGATGATAATGGTTTCCAAACATTATAAAGTCCGGATACCGGTGAATATAGATCTCCAATGCAATGGCGTGTTTACTGAGCACCAACTATAGGTTTCCTTGCATGTAAGAGTCTCTTCGGCGGTACATATACTAATGCTGCAAGAGAGAGGAGACTGCGTAAGCAAAACACTAATGACCTTAAACTCTTTCTATTATAGACTTATGACACGAGAAGAAATTACACAGCATCAACTAACTTACGTTAGGCACAATTATTAAAAAAAATAAATAAATAAAACTATCATAATATAAAAAAAAAAACGAAATTGCATTAACAAAAGATACCTAATTTTCCTCGAGCACTCCTTCAAAAACATCAATCTAGATCTATTATTGCTATGGTCTTTTAAATAATAAAGACGAATGAAAATGCAGGAGCAGTGACCCCTATAGTATCTCCCGTAGTGTTTTCTAACACAAAAGAAGCCCAGCATGTGATTCGTCAAAAGAATAAAAAAGACAATCGTAGATACATCTACCTATATAGAATGGAACATGTCGATTGTCGCTCGGGATCTATAGTGACCCTTATAATTTTTTGTGATTGCGATTTTCCTTTATTTGTTTACTGGTAAGTATCTTAAATTAGTGCGTACTGATTGTGTCTATATTTTCCTACAGGATGAGCAATAATTGTTATGAAATAATATTGTAACTATCAGGTGGTGTTTTTTCGATATGACTCATTTATAGCACGTGCGGAATTAGCTAAGCAAAATGCGCCAATTTTCCTGTTCTGTTTGCTCTGATTTCTTTCTCGAGGGACAACACGTCTCCATCTTGCTCGATTTCATGCCCCCAAGTGTTCTTTGCGTTGGCTTCTGATAGCAGGAAGTTTAGTCAGAATCTGCATTCGTTGCTTTCTTCTAGCCCTAATCTTGCCTGTAAGAACACATGGTTGAAGTATCCAAGGAATTTCTTGGAGTGTATCAGTTCAGGAAGATTTTGCTCAGTCTGTTTCCTTCCTAATTGGGATGTGTTTGATCAGAGATGTCCAGACTCCCTGATTGTTGATTCTCCCATCTCCAGTTTCGTCCCAAGACACTCTGCGTATGGTCTAATTTGATGCTCTTTCTATCACCAAGTGCAGGTGTGTGATATTTGTAATGATCTCTAGTGCACTAGTTATTTGTGTGCTCAGGAGCTCGAGCAGGAGCACTGTGCGCGCTATAAAGGCCCTAAGTTCATCAAGATCCACATCAAGAACAGTGTGGAATTGTCAAAACAGCATTATTTCTTTGAAAGCAGTGTTTTTCCTTTATGAATACAGATATCAGTATGAATCAAAAAACAAGTTGTTCAAGAAAGATTGGGCTTCAAAATGTTGCAAAAAAATAATTATTCGGTCGTGAGTTTTTTCTACAGGGTGTTGAAAAGTTTAGAGTAAAATGTAACTTTTTGTTCACCCCTGTATAACAACAACTCCGTTCGAAATTTTTGAAGTTTCAATAACATGATGACAATAAAACGGCTGAAAACTCGAAAAAAAATTGTCAAAATTGATCCGATACTATGAAAGTTATTTAGGATTGATTTTGAACCAAATTTCCTTTGCCCGGTTAATATTGCGCGAGAAAAGTAAGAGTAAGGCTTCATGCCATTTAACTATGTTTTTCGTTAGAAATATTTTTAATTTACTTGTATAATTGTGTTATAAATTTAAATTTTTCACAAGATGAACATAATATTGTATTGGTAATACTAAACCGTTTGTAAAACTTGTATAAGTCACTGAGGATGAGAAAAATTGTTTGTCGAAACATATCTGACGTAGGCATAATGCCTTGATATGGTAATATAATTATGTTTGTTTTGTGGAGCTGACGTTGTTTTGATTCTATACAAATAAATAAATAATTTATGTGCATTATTTTGTCTATATTATGAGGGCTTGAGAAATGGTACGGCAATAATTTTTACGGGCGGGAAAATGTTTCCCGTACTGTTATTCCTGTGTTTTAAATATATTTGAACCTACTGATTCTTAATATGCTTTTATCAACATCGGCCTACGTAAATCTTCTCTTTTTTTTTGAGAATTTTAATTGGTTTTCGATGGTATATTAGATATTATAAGAAGTACAAGGCCTGTTCTCTTGAACTTATACAAACTTACCGGTTGTACATGAGTAGTGCATATAAAAAGGTGAATGGGTAGAGGAGAAAAAAAATACGGTGAATCGAGCATGAAATGCGATGCTTGTTTTTTAAATTTGTTTGACACATGTATAGAGACCAAATTACCATAGAGAAAATCATCATCATCATCACGTTTATTGTATATTGAATAGGAATTTTGTTCGGAGAAATAAATACGTATGCTGTAACGCCGATATACAGGACGATCTAAAAATAATAAAATAAAACTTATTTACTCGAAAGAAAAGTTACAATTTTTTTATTGACAAAGCAATTACAAAATAGAAAAATCCCCTGTACATATTTTCCTTTTTGGATCGGAATCTAAAAGGGAATATAATTTACCTAATTTAATAAAGGTAACCATAACAAAACATTAGTGAAGAGGATAGGTGAGCGCCCATAGATCTTTTAGAAATTGTGGTGACCCCTGTATCTACCACCTACCAGCACAATTGCTACTGTGTTGAAAAATTGACGCATCCAACTTCCTAAAGTGCAAAACGGCGTATTTTTTTATATGGAAGAAAAAACCACCTTTATATACTAATTTCCATTATCATTTATCTTTAAGACAGAGAAAGAGGGATGCAGAAAAACTCTACGTTGGAAAACTGTCTACGACATGAACAAGAGCAAAGGAGAAAAATGTCGGGAAATTTGTTATCGTTAGTTTATGTATAGAGTCGTCTTTTGATGGTGTCATTAAACTTCTTTTTGACCAAACTCAAAAGTGACATTAACTCGTACGGGCATATTTTATTTTAACCGTATAGTAAATTTATATTTTTAGAACAGGTTTTCCCATGAATTTTAATTACTGCAAGGAAAACTGATACTCACAACAGGTTGTTTTTTTTAATAAAGCAACGGACAAAATTTTTAATTAAAGCTGTCACTAAAAAATTGTTAACTGAGCTTTAAATTACTTTAGTTCATTTATTATCCAACAACTGTATATGAGTAAAAATAAAATAAATGTATAATTACTTAGATTAAGAATGGGTGCAAGTTTTTTAGGAATGGCACTGATGATGAGAGTTTAGACTCTCGAAACATGTCTGGCTGATTGAAAAAATTCTTAATATATTAAGACTCCGATATAGTAATGTCTTTGAAAATAAAACAATTCTTTAACCTTCAATATCATAACAGGTCTACTTCTGCGGTACCAAGAACCTACTTAGCTCAAATCTTGTATTCCAAAATTCCGTAGGAAATCTGTAGAATAATTTCAGAGAATCTGAATGCAAAGTTAGGCTTCAAATAAATTAAAATGCATCAACTAAGTATTATATAGAAAATTTGAAGGTTCTTCCAGAAATAATGGACAGTTGGTTATACCTAAGCAACAACTAATGTTGAATAATTTTTTATCTGGCGTTTGCAGCTTGCAATGAGAAATAACAATGCATTGTGGCAGTGTGTAGTTTGTGTTGTCTTTAAATTAAATATCTCACTGTAGCACTGCACACAGAAAAGCGTTAGAAAGAGATTGCTACTATATGTGCCACGGTATTTCAATTGGTAGAACACCTGACTGGCAATCGGGAGATCTAGGGTTCGATTCCCTTTTGTGACACGGAATTTTCTTCAGTTCGTAAACAATATTAGTTTATTTCACTTTTCTATATTTATATGCCCTTAAAATATATATATAGTATTCATAAATAGAGTCTGAAAAATATAGGCGAAAAACTTTTGGCATTGTTAAAACATGATGAAATAATGTTACAAAATACCGTATTCCGTAGTTAATCACATTTCAATCAAGTACATTTTAACCACGTTAGCAAACGAAAATTTCATCAACCTTAATATAAATAGTCCTCGCCAACTTATGTAAATAAGTAAGCTTTTAATGATAAATAACAAAATTATTAGGCATAAAAATGCGACATTTGATTTTACACTCTGTAATTTGAAAACCACTGTAGATATTTTTCCTTTCAAAGAAGAATATAAAAGAGAATACAATATAAGATTTTTTTTTCTCTAAGGAAACCGTGGAATTAATTGTAACCCTGTATATTTTATTAAATCATTGAAAACTTAATCATCAGAAAATTTCTCCTTATTTTGACGAATTGTATAATTTCTTGGTGAGACTATTAACAGGGCTATTATAAAATATAAAAATCTATAAAATTAAATAATATAGGTACAATGTACACAATTTATTTTGATGTCACAATAAATATTTTTATTACGATAAATTAACCCAGATTGTTGTAACAACGCTTTGTATCTCCGCTGGCTATTCCCTACCATACGTATTATGCATTCGAAACAAACAAACAAAAAAATATTTAATTTGTAACCCTTGTGTGTTTGGTGCGGTCTCTCCTAGCCAGCGCGAGCGTTATTAAATTATTTTTACGACTTTTGACACGTTGTGCACGCGGTCAAAGCGTAATAATTTCGCCCATTGTCTTGTGTAATAGCTTACATACAATAGCAGCATTTGAAATGATATCAGAGGAATTAGTCTGATGTGGAAAACTATATAGGGTGTTGCAACATATTAACTTACACTGATTTGATTTGAGATTAACCTGTAACAAGACACCACGCCACTGGTATTATGGATACTAGTTTTTTTTGTTGTTTTTACGGTACTCTTTAATGAAAGAAAACTTCTTCCAATGAAACTGTCCCGCAAAAAGATAACTTTTAAAGAAACATAAAAAAACATGCTTTAAAAGAAAATTCTCCATGAACTGAACCATAAACAAGAAAAAACTGAAAACAATCAATTTTATACGAAAAACAATGCATCTGATACGAGAATAAATGCATTCTGTCCAAAAAATCCTGTCCTTTCCAAAAAAAAAAAAATCCCGATGGCAGCCAGTCGGAAAAGTAGATTTTTGATTTATGTATTTTTTATTTATACTTAGTCTACCACTGACACCCACTATTAATAAACAAATAATGGAATATTCTGACATTCGCCAAATATAACCAAAGTGTCATATTGACAGTTATTTTAACTGAAATACCCATTATACTATAATACATACGTAAGAACGGTCTTATTGTTATTTCACAGGTGTTTATTTGTCAAAATAATTACAGGTATAGCGGGTGATGATATTTTTTTGATTTTTTGTTACTTTATATTGACTTACATTTACTTAAATATGCCAGCGATGAAAAAACTCTCCAAATAAATATTGTAGAGATTTAAGTGCTCTATCATTTGATATATAACATCGGTATTTTCTATTAACAACGAAAAAAATATGATTTTTTTAAAACTTTGACAGGCCGCCATTCTGAAACTAGCTCTCCGATTTCAATCGCCAACGAACTCACGCGATTCCATGACCTAGCCGATTTTTTAACCAAATTTTGTTTCGATTGGTCAAAAAATGCGGCCTAGAACGTGACGCAAAGTTTCTATATCCCATATATATATATATATATATATAGATATATAAACTTTTGAACTGAGATCATTTTTAGGATCCAGGGGTCATAAAATGAAGTACTGCATAAAAATTTTTCAAAATTTCGGTTGTGTCGATCTCCTGAATAGTTAGATTTTTTTTTAAAATCTACTAAAAACTAATCTTGTTCATAAAAAATTAATCCTGGTCATACAAAAACCAATCTAATTCATAAAAAAACTGATCCTACCGACTGCGCCAATTTTGTAACCATTTTGAATTAGCGGGTATTATTTACATTCAGAAAGAATACTAATTTTATAGCTCAATCCAAATGAATCCCAATATGCTATTCAAATTCTTACTGGTTCGATTCAAGTTTTACGAGCGGCTTGTAATTCAAGTTTAAATTAAAGAAGAACAACCAAAGAATATCAACTTTATTAATCTGTATTAAAGTAATGAAAAATTACTCACCTTTTATAATCCTGGATCTCTGTCGGTCACCCACTTTGTATTTAAATGAAAATTATTAATTAATCTGTTCACCAACATAACGAAAACTTTATTAGAAATAAAACGCAAAAGTTTGGGCTCAAAACAACTAATTTAATAATTAAAACTAATAAAGAAAATGAATAGCAACAAAGAAATAAATATGTATAAATAAAAAAAGAATAAAACACTTAAACGAGAATGAAAATTTAGAAGAAAATCTTAGTCATTACTTGTACAACTTAAAATAGGAAAATTAATATAATTAGGAATAATTATATTAATTCCTATTCCTAATTCCTAACTCATAAACAAACACAATATTTTCGACAAGAAAAAGGTTCTTCTTTTAGGTAACAATACTACTACAGATGTATGATATTTACAAAAATATTATATCTCCCAAACTAAGAGAAAATATCTATATTAAAAACCTCAACTAGTATCCATAATACCAGTGGCGTGGTGTCTTGTTACAAACCTATACAGTGTGCCATAATTAATGGTACACAGTAAAACTGCAGAATCCTTGGGTGAAAATATTGAGATTTGGCCAATCTTAGAAAGACTATAATTGGGACACCCTGTACGTATCTAAAAAGCAAAAAGGAAAGGGTTCACGTAAATTTGTATTTCTGTCACACTGTATTATGTATGAATAATTATATTTACAGAAATAATCTCGGCATTGAACTTTCATGAGATGTAACCAACATATTCTATAATATCTCATTTGATTCTATTATGACAGTTTAACATTCAATTGCCACTAATTGGTTGTGTCACAATTACAGCCAATATAAGTGTATATAATTCTTCATTTGGAATGTTAATTGATTTACGATTGCCAGTGTTACGTTTGTTGAACTCCACACCTAATCATTCTCATCAATAAATTAATCAAACAGGAACGTGAAGTGAATAATCTTTCGACATCTCGAATTAAGCAAATGAAGTTTATTTTATGTTTATTCGAATACTTTCGTTCAGGCATCATTATTTTTTTATTAATTGCTCATAGTAATTATAATAATGAAATAACTAAATTGGTTCTTGTGTATCGCAACATTCACTTTGTTAGTTTAAGTTTAAAGGATGCATGGGTACATGAACACATAATTCGATATATACAGGGTGTTAGTAAATAAGTGCGACAAACTTCAAGAGGTAATTCTGAATGAAAAAATAATGGCAGTTTGTTATATAAACACATGTCCGCAAATGTTTCGTTTTCTCCTGCTAAACAGTTAAAGTTTTTCTTAAAAACTAAAGATTTATTGATTGCTCTGAAACCGGTTGAGATATGCAAATGAAATTTAGTGGGTTTTAAGAGGTAGTTATTGTGCATTTTTTGACATGTAATTAAAAAATTTATGTTCATCAGTGGCGCGCATACGGGTAATGATCTCAATTTTTTTGAAATTTTTCAAATTAAAAATCATTTTGGAATTCGTCGTTCAATTTGTGATAAAAAATCTTTCTTGCTTTTTTATCGTAGGGGGCATTTGTGCAAAAAAATAAAAAATCTCGCGGCGACGCTAGTAGGCTACTGTGAACATTCTGTTAAATACGAATATTTCAACGAAATGTCAAATTAACGTTTCTTTATTATTAGTGTTATTTTCTCTTATTGTAACTTTAACACCCCGTATCTCAGAAAACGAAGAATTCGCGGACATATGTTTATATAGCAAACTGTCAGTATTTTTTCATGCAGAATTACCCCCTGAAGTTTGTCGCAGTTATTTACTAACACCGTGTATATATGTCCACGGATAGAGCTTGGAAGAAGAAAAACTTTTTTATTTGTAGATTTAGAACAAAAAGTCATTCTTTATAAAACCGTCTGCTTGTGTCGAAACTACAATTTCGGATACCAAAATTACGATTACTATACAGGGTATATCAAAATTACAATTTTTATGGATTTTAATTTTTTTGTTTTTTGTTATTTTTATTATTTTTAGTAGCTATGAAGTTAACCACTTTGAGAAAAAGGTTTATTAGTTTTTTTTTTGCACAATTGGTGTAATTACATCACGGTTTTGAAAATATTTTCATAAAATTTTAAAAAAAACAAAAAAATGTTATTTTTGATATACCCTGTATAGTAATCGTAAATTTGGTATCCGAAATTGTAGTTTCGACAATATACTTTTCGATAAACCCTTATACGAATGCCAGACAGCTTATTAACAAACAAATCATACTGTTAATTACGTATACCTAAATGTATTCCAGAGTACACATACATACATAATACGGCGGCGGCCGACCACGTTCTAAGTATAACTTAATTAGCTTTCTTGATAAATTAGATTCAAGTTATTAACGATGTCGGTGGCACAAGAATGCGTCTTTAAAATGCAGTAAACCACAATATTATACAACAATTAACGTGATAATTGGACATGAACAGGGACGTTTGCTTGTAAATACAATCCATATTTAAGTTAGTAAGTCGGCTGTAGCTAGTATTCAATAAGAGGATAAAACAGGAACTCGGTATAGGCATAATTGCTTTTTTTATGGTTGAAGATAAACCCTACCCCCAAAACAAATCATTTTAGTGATGGGAGGCATGTGAAGCAAGAAATATCATATCAAACCAATCTTGTAACATGACTAACTTAACTAAATTTGGTACAGTTTTTAATATGATTCGGCAGAGCATTATAAATAAGAATCTCAGACTATGTAGGTGACTTTTTTTGGTCGCGAGATACATACAGTGTGTCCGTTATTTTCTGTAATTCCGAAAATAATATTTAATGAATTTTTCATGATATATTTTCTCAATATAGACTCAAAGTTACCACAAAACTGTTCTTTCCTACGCGTTCAGTAAATTCACATGCCTCTACGTGTTTTGGCTTCTATAGGTATACACTTTTGGGATTAACAGGCATTTGTCACACGGTATTTATATTATTTGTGAAGCAATTTATCTACGAGTGTTGCTCAAGCATAGCATAGCACATTTAACCCTTCTAATTTTCACAAGTAGTTACCTACTAAAACAATGGTGTTCTTATGTCATATAGAAAGCAAAGGGCTTAGGGTGCTAAAAAAAATGAACACCCCTTTTAACTAACTATGATGCAGGACCCACTATAAATTTTACTTGTATTGTATACCTCTCGACTACTACAATTCCACAGAAAACAAAAGCGGACAAAGTACGATTGCCGTTTTTTTTTTATTTCATATATTCACACGTTTTTCAGATTCGTTATTAATTTATTCAACTGGTGTTTTTTGTGTTGTACATTTTGCAGCTGTACATTTTACAGACGATATGTTCATTAAACGAACATGCATCTCCATACAGTTGTCATTATATCAGTATCGATTGGTTATGTCTTTTTTGGATCAGTTTATCCTTTTGAAATAGGGATATACCTACTGAATTTTTATTAATGAACTTATTATGATCTATATAAAATAATGAATTCATATAATTAAAACTAGAAATTACACACAATTTAAATTTTACAAGGATGCATTCCACAAATAGTTTAAAGAAGTTTGTAGTCAACTTTAAACTTTAATTTGCCGGGAGTACGACTATTATTGCAACTGGCGTAAAATTGGAAAATATTTTCTGCAGTCAGATAATATATACCTGCTACCATATGGGTAACGTAGCCAATGCCGCATATTGTATACTTTTGCGTTTATATTTTTGTAAATATTTTTTTTTTCATACCGGTCAACTTGGATGATTACTTCTGTCAATGACAGATACAGGTGAAAATATAATATGAAAAGGTGGAATAACATTCTCGTTAATGTTCCCAATTTGATATTTTATGTACAGTGTGTCTGCCTAAAATCTCTTTTGGTTCTTGTACGACGCCAGTCATAAATGTGTTATGGTATATAATTTTTTTAATACGAGGACTACCTTTTAATTTTTTACGAACGACCACTAGATGGTGCTTTTTTACATGTCGCCAAATATCAGCTATTTTCCTTCACGTCTTATAAACGCATATTTGTTTTAAAATTTTGCTTCAACCTTTTTTTTTCAATAACAAAAGTTGCTTCACACAAAATGCTATAACTGACGAATCAAAAGTCAGATTGCTGTCAAATTTACACACGTATCTTTTGAAGGTTTGTACTAAATAAAAATCATATGGACGAAAATCTAGTAACGCCATCTATGTGTCATCCTATGGCTTTTTTGAATGACCTACCACGTTATCCTTATCCAGATTTTTGCCAAATTTCATGTTTTGAAATCAAAACCGTTTCCGAATAAATTACGATAAAAACTTTAAATGTCCCTTAATGATACTACCTGCGACAAAATCAATTCTCCAGGATTTTTAATGTACCACGGAGGTTAAATCCTTCAATTTTAATTAACAATGCAACAACCTGTATATTTCGAATAAAATTTATGTTCGAAAAAGCAGCAAAAGCATTTTTCAAATTAGTGTATTTGGATGTCAAAAACTATTACCAGTTATAAAAAGATAACAAATCTCATTCGATATACGAGAAGATCTTTTATTTAAATAATCAAAATGCGTGTAACATGTACATGCAGTCATTCCGACCTACACAAAATGCCCCATAATGGAAGCAATGTGCAGTAAAATAATAGAATTTGTTCCATAAAATCGAATATTTAACGAACATTAAGGAAATCTTCAACATCCTATGCTATAAGATTAGAATCAATAATAAACAAATTAGATATAGATATTATCCCTCCGATTACCAGTCTAACGACTATGTTAAAGATAGCAACTTTCAACGGCACAATTCGATATAGTCGACGCGAAATAAGAATTCTCAAAACCGAATGCTTATATAATACAGTAAATCGAGACTGGATGGATAACGCTGAAGATTTCGAAAATATACACTACAAATCTAATGAAATTTACGAGCTATTAAATAATGAAGTATGGATTTGCTCGTTTTCCTTAAGCCGTTATAATAATAATCTTTTCGGTTCAAACCAAAGGAACATGATCCCCAGGCCTATTTGGTATATACCTTAGGTCAAATGCATCCCTATTTCCGTCGATGAGTGCGTAGAGTGGGGATAGAATAGAGCTTCCATGACAGCTAAACAGGCAAATCTCCAAAATATAACGGCTATATAATTTTATCCAGTTGTACTTTGCGGACAATTCTTGAGTCTAAAAGAATCCGAAGTTGTTGAATTACTGCTGATTTCTAGCGGACTACGCTTTAGTAATTCAGTTCACCAATACTTCCACGATTCAATTGAGAGCTTTTTGAGCAGACACGAAGCATGCGAATGCATACTAGTTCCCTAATATTTTTTATATTTTTTTCTTATGGAATCGACTAGCTTTTGTTGAAACTATTTTCTTAGTTTCTAATAAAACATTTTTTTTATAACTTTGCAGTTTTACTTATGCAAATGAATTTTTCATCAACCTGTTATATTCACCAAAAATCGAGAATAAAAAACGAATGATTTAAGGTATCTACCAAGATGGAACTAATACAAGTTATTTAATTTTTATCTTGGGAATCCTTATGCCTTACCAAATATACCTGGAGAGCCACTACTCTATTTGGTTAAAACATTTTCAATGTTTTTATCGAGATTTTAAGATATACTTAGCTGTTCAGTTAAAGTATTAAAAGATTATTCGTAAATGCCACTCATGCATTTTTTCCAAACATTATTTCTTATCACGTTGTGGCATCTTAATAAACGCCGTACCACTCATGTTTACTATATTACATTATAAAATGTTTATCAATGGCTTTTATCTCTATATATGCATGCGAAAGCCTGGATAGGTCTGATCGTAAAAGTTATTTGTTTAAAATTATTTATGGATATGATGGTGGTATAAGCAAAACAAAACGAAAAAGAAACTACTTACATGAAGTAAGGTTATAAGATATATACACCAATAGGATAATGCTTAATAAACACTATCTCCGGTTTTGGACATCCTGAACTTTTTATTTTATGTTCTTGAACCTCGTATATCATTTTTTTTTAATAATTTTCTTGAGATGTTTGTTATATAACACATACAATAAAGTTACACTACATAACATTTAACTAGAATCTAAATAATTACATATTTATGCATGAATAACAACGAGGAAAACAAAAAGCATGCCGAAACGTCGTAACAAACAGAAAAAAACTAAATTAAATAATAATAATAAGATATAAAACATTTAAAATCAAATTGATGAAGAACCCCAAGAAAATCAATAAAAAAATTTAATAATTTAGAGAAGAAGGTAGGGATTCTTCGTATTTATCAAACTTGAAATCTCATCTCTTTATAATAACTTGTCAAAAATAGATAGTTAGTACCAACTATTTATTTCGCAAATTACGTTCGAATAATAATCTCATTATGTAGCAGTCAATCTATGTCCAAATTATAACACTATAATTCATTGCACTGCTCTTATACAGTACAATTGTGATTTTTCTATGCAGCGACATTTTCGAAATTCGAACTTTTTAATTACCAACCACTTTTTGTACGTTTTACGTTTTTTTTCCATTTTTTTTTTTGAGTATGTCTCTGAGGAATGTAATTAAAGAGCCGATAATTAAAAAACTTTTTTCGCTGTCTTTTGTTCTAACCGGAAAAAGGGTAAAAGATCAAGCTTAGATTGTATAACGGGCCACTAATTTAAATTTACGCTACGTCAACTTCTGTACATCAACTAATTTTATAGAGTTGGATTTTAAAATGATATGAAGAATAGGCATGAAACACTATTGTACAAAATACAGCTGACTATTTTACAAATTATATGAGACCCAAAATAATAAAAAATTGTCAGTAACGCGAAAGAATTTTAAGTAAATTTATTTCTGACATTATTTTTACAGATATAAAAAAATTAAGACCACTTACTTTTTGAGGAGAATAATTGTAGCAGGCTGTTTTTTACTAAAAAAAAATTTGTGGACTGTATTTTTATTTTTAAAATTCGTGAAAATGGGAAAGCCTAGCTTGGTTTTCTTCTTTTCGTGCGTTGAGGGCCCTCCTCTCCAATTCCAGTGCGTAATACAATAATTGTCACAAAATTCCTCAAAATTAGACACACTTCACCTTTAACTTTATGAAAATTAATTTTAATGCCCGATCGGCGCGGTTTATAGTCGACTACTACTTTTTAGGAGAGTATACGTCGAATCTGCAATTTCTTATCGCGCAAAGTAAAAAAATAACAAAAGTTTTAACTGTAAAACTGTATATCAATAGTGAATATACAGGGAGACCAAAATAAAAATTCTTATTATAGAGAGAATATTATAGAGTAAATATTACAATTAATTAAACAATAATAATTAGGAAAGAGGGAATGTAACAAAAATATAGAGTGTACAAATTTTAACTAGGACGTTTCGTTTCTGAAATGCCATTTTCAATTCAAAAATAGGTGGTATATCACACGTAATGGGTTAAACAAGTTTTCAGTGTTTTTACCTGTTACGTATTCAGGGCTTTACAACAAAGATGAACTTAGATAAAATAAATAATATGACAAAAATAAAATCTATTAATGTGAGAAAATACAGAAGCAAAAAATTCTATCTATTTCGGGCACTAATAAAGTTTATGGCAAATACGTGAGTAAAATTCAACAAATGTATTTGAAAAGGATATTTTTTACAAAAAAACGCAACATGAAAAGAACTCAATATCCTGATAACCGTTGACTTTTGGTACCTTTTATACACTGTGTCCAAGATAAAAATGGGATAGCATTAAACATCTTTTAAATGCTGTTTTCAAAATTACACTAAGTTTAGCCGTTTTTTGTAAAAACGATTTTTACCGTTTACAAATTTTCACTACGACGTTTAATTTTTGATAAACCATCACCAACTTTGGTTTTTTAAATACGGCCTTGGATTTTTTATTGTGAAATTTAGCTATTTTCAAGACAAAAATAGGTGGTGTATCAGACGTAATAGTTTAAACAAGTTTTCAGTGAATCGCCATAGTTTGGCTCTTATTTTGCGTTAAACATTTATTTATTTTTACGATTTTAGATTTAAATTAAAAGCGAAACGTTGGGAATAAATTAAATTAGCTTTAGTACTGGTCCATTCCAGGTTTATGTTCCAAAAATGGCACCTGTTGGGCTAATTTAAATTAATCTGTTTTGTTGATAATTCAGAAAATATTTATGATTTTATTGTCGCAGAATAAATCTTCCCGAACATCGCATAAACGCCAAGTTCATAAAATTACGGCAAGTGAACAAGATTGATATAAATTACATCGCATATATAACAAATTGTCTTTTACACCATACCTACCATATTTTAAATCTGATGTATGATATATTATACTAAAAGGAAAATGTAAGAATAAAAATGTTTTTTTTTTCTATATAAAAAAGATCAACATGAACTTTCCATTGTAAATCTTCGATATAAAACGATCGCACGCTCCGCAACGTTGACCTTTTCCATCGAGGAATACGAATAATTTATGTACGACACAACATTATAAAGAGATTCTTCTCTATAACATTTATTTTTATTAAAAAAATCTCTAAAAGCTCAAAATTTTATTGAAACATTTTTCATAGTAACTCGAAATCAACTTATTCAGTGCCTGATATTTTGAAATGAGGTTTTCTGTAGAAGTCAAGACAAGTTGTAATATTGCATCTAATTATACAGGGTGGAATATGGCAGATTGAAAACTTCATAATCCTATTTTGCTCAATTTTACCGAACTTGTATGATTCTTCTTTTTAAAAGATTCAGGGTGGTTTCTAAGTTTTCCTCAATATTTCGAATTTGTGATTATCAAAAGCCATTTAATGATTTATCTACAAGCTTTGTCGTCAGCGTAAATATAGGAGACAGTGTACGCACTGTGATCGGTATTCTTTGTATGGCGTTTACAGAGAAAAGCCACAACTGGAAGATGCTTGAAAAGAAGTTTCTGGTACACAAAAATTGTTAACAAAGAAATGACGACTCCGACACTGTGCTATCCATAAAGGCTTAATTCTTATTTAAGGACTGTGCACGGAAAGAATCAACAATCAGTAGAGATGTAAGTGTATATTTGAAAAAAAAAAATCCTTATGTCTGCAACATAAGTTGTCAGATTATGCCTACGCGCCCGAATATTATCAAGGAATGAATAACAAGCTACTATTTATATACAAAAAAATTGTAATGATGCGGTGTTGTTCTCTTGTTGTATTTGTCGCCATATATAGGGTGGTAAATTTTTTTATTCCCCAGTAGTGTAGCGCACACTAATAACAAAAAAAAAATTGATTAAAATATGCGTAAAAAACGCAAAAAGAAAACAGAGAGAGAATCAATGTTATTGGCTCTTAAAATTTTTAAAAATTTTTGATTAGTAATTTTGTATTCTGTTGAACAAATGAACTTACGTTTGGAGACCTAGGATGACTTGTTCTGTATAAATAACTATCTTGCCACTGATGATGAGAATTCAGTTGTCGAAACATGTATGGTTATTGGTTGTTTGATTGAAAAATAGAAGGTTCATTTGTGGAGTAGACGAGTTTTATTTCATTATCCATATACTTTGACTGGATTTGAATACGCCACTGTAATTTAAAGCTACAATTTAAATCTGATATTTCGATATCATATTTTACAGTAATGACCGTTCGACTGTGTATTAGGGCTTACTTCCATCTCTTTCTCGTAACAGGCTCGTGCAAAATGAAAAACCTGCTCAAACAATGTAATAACTGTACATAATGCCAATAAGTCAGAGTTCAAGTACAATTAGTATCTCTATACAAAGAACATAATTACAGTGTTCGAAACCTATATATTATAAAATATTGTACTTAAAGCTATATAGGTAACAGAGAAATAAGAAGACGAACACGACAGGCGTACTTTTTGCGCCTTACACCGATATTAAACATTGATATGTTTGTACAGGTGGTTAAGGCTGTTTGATCAGTTTCCAAAGGCATAAGAGATGGCTAATTATTCACTTATATGTTTAATTGTTGAGAAAAATTATTATCGAGTATATAAAGAACACTCTATGGGATGATCCTATAGGACCAAAAAATTGTACTGTTAATTATGTCTTGGTTTAACAAAACACAAATCATCTAGATTAAAGAGCTCTTATACTTTCTGTATATAAAGATATCGAACTTCTACTATTATAAAAGCATAACATGAACCTTCATCGTTTCATTAAATCAATATCTTCATTGAAAAATGTATAACGACAGTAACAATTAAGCAACTGCTAACACCTACATGTTAATGGTGCAAATTTTGCGGTCTATCATCTGGTTAAACGGATTTAGTGTATTTTTAAGTCAATATTCCTAGCCTTAAAACAACAGTTTATGAAAACGATATTTATTAGCTTAGAACATATTGCATTAAGGCCTTTCAGAATCCATACTAAAACAGGTCATTAAAAGCCATGTTTATGCAATATTGAATGTATGCTGGTCCCACTAATGTCTAAGGTTGTCTCGATCTCTTGATAGGTCACATGACGATCTTGCAATATCAGTGCGCGCACAGCATCAATGATTTTCGGAACAACAACTGATTTTGGACGACCTTCACGAAATTCGTCTTATGTGAACTACGACCACGATTGACGTGTCAGTAAAAATGTAATTAACTTAGGAGGACTCTGGAGAAAAGAAAACTCTACGTTTGTTAAAAAAAAACATTTTAATCGGACGAAAAATATCAAAGTTTTTGAATATCAAATAAATTAAAAATTCATAGTAAAAACGCTATAACTAACATAAATGATCAATTAAAAATAAAATCAATGATTGTGCCTGGTTGCACAAACGACAAACCGTTGTGACCTTTTTGGCCTTCTTGCATGCTTCTTTTGAGGTCAGAGAATTCCTCAAATTTGTATATCATCGTCGTCGGAACTAAAATCACTACAGTCTGAATTAGAATCTCTACGTAAGTCGAACCTAGTGCAGACAGGTTTTCTGCAACATTTTTTGATTCTTGCTGGGTTAATTTGCTTTTTTTTCAGACATCTTTTAATAATATAACAAGAAATCCCTTGCGGGATTTCCCAGTCGTCTTGTTGTAGTCTTATCTATGACAAAAGTCATTGAGGGTTGTATGAGGGTTGTAAAAGAAAAATTAAAAAAAAATTAAAAAAAAATTAAAAAAAAAATTAATAGAAACATTTTTGAGTTCCCCGTAGATTACCTCTAGGAGCTTATAGTTTAACTTTCAAAGAAATCTTGAATTGAAATCTAAAGAAATCAAAAAATTATTCAAAATATTACTTTTTTCTCCTTAACAAAATAAATAAATACATTTTTGAATCACCCCGTATATAAATTTGAAGTTTATGCTAAAAATTGACTACCGTATCTTTCTATTTTGGAATTCGTTGGTTTAACCAGATGTTAAAATAACGTTAACGTTAATAGTGGTGGACGTTATTTTTTAGAACGACCATATCTCTCTATTTTGAAATTCGTTGGTTTGTCATAATTTGGGAATATTTTAAGTTAAGTCACATAGATAGTGGTCATTTTTTGCAGATTTTTGATGACAAAGACAGCACTATCAGATTTTAAGGATTAATTTTAGTTATTTGATAATATAAATATAACTTATTAACGATTTCTGCAAAAATAATATGTACACTTGATAGAAAAAGCACTCGGTCTTACTAAGTCTACATTTATATTCGAAATCATCAATCTTCTGAATGCGAAATCCATCAATTCATTTCACACAGACAATTTTCACGACACCGTGTAGATACGTATCACCAAAGACAAACCTATTTGGTTCACAACACGATGATAAACAATAAATATTCACCACCCACTGCCTAGTTTACACCCAATGAATTTGAAAGATAACTTGACAGAAAACTATAAGAACGAGAAACTGTATGTGTATATTCTTGAGATTTTAAAACATTTAGAAGAGACATAACTACATGACTATGTGTTGCGACAACCAACGCACATTTTATACGATTTAATGGGAGAAATACAGGAAAAAAAACAAAGAGACAGCATAATAGTTGTCACAGTATTATAAGAAGATATAAGATGGTGCGGAGAAAAAAAAATTATACCGTATATCGTGTTGATGTGTGCAGTAAGCCGTGGAAAATGTCATGGTCTTTAGGACATACCTGTTAACATAAAAATAAATTGGAATGTTACCATAAAAAACTAATGAATATCCAGGAAGAATCAAACAATAGGTATGTGTTTCCGCGAAATTTCGTTCGCGATTTAATAGGTTAATCATATCATTTCTAGACAGCTATTTTGTAGGAGATTTTCATAAACGTAATGTTCGCAAAATCAAATGAAATTTTCTTTTATTATTAGAGAGAAGTGATATTTCTTATTCAAAATATCAATTTTGAAAAATTTTATTCGAAAAATTTGTTTAGTTTTTGCAATTTTGTAACTCTATAATTACTTTTTTGTTTTGCTAGATTTTCGAAAATTTTGGCTAGACCCTGAATATTAATTTCGACTTATGGCAGCAGCATTATTTGATTTTACTTAATATGCTGATTTTTACAAATATTTATTTTGCTGCAAAAACCGATATTCTTATTCTTAAGTACACGTTTTCTGATGTAAAGCTTCTTTATTTGTAAGACTTTTACAAAAAATAACGACAGTTTCTTAACTTAATTATTTCACTTTGATTTTAAACCTCGATAGAAAGTTCAAAAGCAAACTTTTTCAAATAAATTTCACTTTTCTCTCAAAAATCATAGCATTTAATATCAATAAACATTTATTTATTGATTATCAACAGTGTTCACTAATATTACGAACATTTATTTCAGTGTAGGCGTTTTCCATCGACAACTCAGGTGAGCTGGGTTGATCCGGCATTGTGACAAATTTATTTGTATATTATCCTTTATACAAATCATCAAAACTTCATGCAAGGTCCATTAAAGCTAATTAACTTGTACAAGGAAGCATTGATAATTATATTAGAGCTTGCCAACATCATTTTGACACAAACTTAATATCGAAAACACGAAAAGTGAGTCATTATAACTGGATTTTTGTTTTTAGATTTTCTTACAAAGTGAAGTTAAAAGTTTATATCTTTTTAGGGAAACGCTTCTAATTGATATAACCTAAAAACCTTTTAGTGGTCAGGCCTCCACAAACGTAAATACAGAGATTTCCATAACCGCGGACACCGTGTATACTAAGGCTGATATCTTATGTTTTCTTTTGTTTATAAATATCAATAATATGTCAGTAGTTAATGATTGATAAGTTTGTTTAAATCAGTCTGATTGTTAGATTAATCCGGATATGAACTAAATCGATAATATTTTATGTAACCAAACTAACAGATTAGATTTTGTTTATTATTTGTATCATTGATTCAAGACCATCTGTGATTCTGGTTTGGTATTCATATATCAATCTGAAAGAATAGTTGTAACCCAGTCCTGTCGTAATAAATATGTATTACAAAATACCTAAAACAAGAATTTAAAATATCTATTAACGTTTTTCTTTTAGTGATTTTACTTAAAATAAATCGACTAAAACCGAATTAGGAGTAGAAAAAAAAAAGAAGAACAAATACGGAACAGGTAGAAAACGAGTTTACATAACATTTAAATGTCTATAAGAATGTTTCAAACTTTTAAATATACAGGGTGGTCCAACGAAAAGTTTGCACCTAGCTTTTCTCTTTTTTTTGTAGTCGAATGCGAAAATGCTCGGACACGTCGATTTTGCTTTTGAGGGGGACACATTTTAAACATATTTTTCGATCTGCGCCTTTAACCCCCTAGCGGGGGTGAGTAACAACCCTAACATTTTAAATGGAAAGAGGGGTCTAATGACATATCATTTGAAAGGACACAAAATTGTCTTTCTAATGATACCCTATTTGTCGAATTTTACTAAAACAGTTAATACGAAAACGACTTTAAAGACATTAAGCCGATAATTTTGGTATTAATGAGAAATACAAATAAGTTTTAATTATTACGACTGAAAACAACTACAATCATTTCTAAATTATTTACTTTGAAGAAAAACGGGATTTCAAAAACACTATCTTATTTATCAGAACTAAATTCCTCACTAATCGTTTGCGTTTTTTGTTGAAATAAAAACTGCAGATACGTGTAGGAAAAGAATTTACACCGTTTATTTTAGTCTTTTCATTGATTCAGTTTGGTTGCTTCTCAAGTTATTTTACTTTTACCGTACAAAATGATTTATTCCATTCTAGAACGAGTTGAAATTGTTAAACTTTATTTTCAAAATAATAGTAGTGCTAGACTTACGGCTCGCTTATTTAATGAGAGACATCCCGATAAAAATGTGAATGATGTGTACGTTGGCAAGTTAGTTAAAAAGTTTGTAGATACCGGATCTGTCTGTAATGTAAAACACCAGCCGCAGAAACCGATCAGAAATGAAGCTGTGGAAGTCGCTGTTTTAGGGCATGTTGAAATGGATTATAGTCAAAGTACCCGTCAACTAGCTGAAGCCTCAGGTGTCTCCCGTTCGTCCATAATACGAATTTTAAAAGCGTACAAATTTCATCCGTACAAAATCAAATTAGTACAGGAACTAAATGAGGATGATCCTGATAGAAGGCTGCAATTTTGTGAAGCAATGAGCCAGCGTTTAATTGAAGATCCGCAATTATTATTTAACATTTGTTTTTCTGACGAATGCACATTTTATTTGAATGGAGCTGTAAATAGGCACAATTGCCGTTACTGGGATGACAGTAACCCACATTTATTCCGTGAGGTTCATACCCAGTATCCTCAAAAAATAAACGTCTGGTGTGGCATATTAGGAAATCATATTATAGGACCACTTTTTATTCCTGGAAATTTAACTGGTGAAGTGTACCTAAACATGCTTGAAGACACAATTGATCCTTTAATAACACAAATAATAGAAGATGACCAAAATCATACTGCTGATCGGCTTTATTTCCAGCAAGATGGAGCACCTCCGCACTATGTGGCTCCTGTAAGACAGTTCTTAGATGACCGGTTCCCTGGACGGTGGATTGGAAGGAGGGGCCCAATTGAATGGCCTGCCAGGTCACCGGATTTATCGCCTTTAGACTTTTTTCTTTGGGGGCACTTAAAAAATAAATGTTTTGCCACGAAGCCCGAGTCCATAGAAGATCTTCGCCAACGCATTACAGAAGAGTGCAGAAACATAACACCTGATATGCTACAAAATGTTAGAAATAGATTTGAACAAAATCTGTATTATTGTATGGAATCAAATGGGTCACATTTTCAACATTTGTTAATGTAACGTTTTAATAAATCAATTTAACAGCTTGTTTACTTTTTTTACAAAGCAATGTTAAAACTAACAAACATTGGAATGTACTAACGATTGCAGGTGTTTTCACTCGCAATAATTAAAACTTATTTGTATTTCTCATTAATACCAAAATTATCGGCTTAATGTCTTTAAAGTCGTTTTCGTATTAACTGTTTTAGTAAAATTCGACAAATAGGGTATCATTAGAAAGACAATTTTGTGTCCTTTCAAATGATATGTCATTAGACCCCTCTTTCCATTTAAAATTTTAGGGTTGTTACTCACCCCCGCTAGGGGGTTAAAGGCGCAGATCGAAAAATATGTTTAAAATGTGTCCCCCTCAAAAGCAAAATCGACGTGTCCGAGCATTTTCGCATTCGACTACAAAAAAAAGAGAAAAGCTAGGTGCAAACTTTTCGTTGGACCACCCTGTATAGAAGAAACAAGATAGAAAACAAACAGTTATATTAAGCAGGTATTCATCCGTAAATTTGGGGTAGATTAGGCACAAGGGTCTGGCTGGCGGATCGTTAACGATGAAATAATACGTTAGGATATTTAAAAAATTATTTTTAATGTCTAATTTCGATATATTTTTGGTTTAGCAATTTTCCATATCTAAAGAGACCTAGGAATAATAGTCTCAAGCATAAGAATTTCTCTTAATAACTGAATTACAAATTACTACTTGTGACTTAAGAGCTATTCCAATATAGCACTAAGAGTTGAAGACGTAGAGGCAAAAATACCGGTTTTTTATACATTTTCAAATGTTTCCAAGTAGGTACACGAACATAAATAATTTTATTGTTAGAATATCGCAAGAAACACACCCTAAAGTTAAATAAATCCATCATTTTTCAAATTAGTTTTGTAGAGGAATATAATTTTACCCATAAGAATTAATAATACTATTCATTTCAAACCGAAACCATATATTAAATTATCACGAAATGCTCGAGTGAAGTTACTTTTAGTGGTCAAAATGCGAAATACGGCTCACTAATTACATTCGTTAACTCACGACAACTCCGTTTTGTTGTTAACAGCATAGTGACAATGTCTGTCTCTTTCTCAATGCGATGCGATATTATATTATAACTCGATAAAGTGCAATTTCTGACTGGAAACCACCAATTATTGTTAATTTAGCTAACGGAAATCAGTTCGCATTGGATGATTTGTTAAAATTGGAATATGATATACACACGACTTTTATTGACATAGTTGGTTTATTTTTAAGACTTGCTATTAGATCTCTAAAATTGTCTTATACCACAAATCTCGATGCAGCTCTATGTTATAGTCACTAGATATTACTTAATCTTTATTATGTTGCTTTTGGGACGGGCACTTAGACTTTCTTTAAATTGTTTCTTATTAACGTCATCCTAATAAATGTTAATTTATTAGTATCGGAACAACTATAGATTATTTGGCATTAAGATACATTATTTATGATTATATGCTACGATTAATGTGTTTAACATTTAAATGTAAAACATTTAACACCTATTTAAATAGGTTGAGTATTAAGTGTTTTTGGAGGCGGGAAAACGTATTTTAGTTGTTTACTGTTCAAAAGCACTAGAGGAATACTTTTTTAAGTCTCTATAACTTTTGAAGTAGAACAGCTATAGAAGTGAGACTTTCAAATCCTGAAACCTTCATGTGAGCAAATAGAGAATGGGTTCCGTTTTAGACAAGTTGCGAGAATATGTAATAGTAAACCTTCTGTTGTCAGCGTTTGTGGAATGGTTATAGATAGACCGCCCAGTCACAGAAGTCCAGAACACCAATGCGTAAAGTGATCAAATTATGACTTGCTTACTCATAAAAACTGAGTTCGAACATTATGCGTGACTGTATATAAGTAAAACAGTTAAATTAGTTAACATAATCTAGTGAACGTGTTCCTTATTAGTAATCTAATATTCATATTATTATGTTCAAAATATCAAAAGGGTTTTTAAACAAACTAAGATGCCCCATCAATCGTGTTAGGTATAGAAACAGAAGCATAGGAAATCAATGCGATAAAGTAAACACAGAGGGGTGTATAGTTGAATCCAATTATAATACTTATATTTTCAGTAAATATAAGGTCTTTTGGTCAAGCTACATACATCAACGAGAAGTTTAAAAAAAGTATTAAAGTTTATCCTAAACTATATATTAAATTATATTAATGAACCACGACCCAACACTTAACTCTCTTGGCGTTCCAATTGTGGATTACGATTACATGGCTGGATATCATTTTCACGAAAACTGACTTTTGATATTAAACTTGCCAATTTTATTGAGAAATACCACTCGACCCAATTGCATTGGTGCGGCTGGTCTTGTTTTAAATAATTTTCACATAATACTAAGTCTTTGTGGGAGATTAAAATCTGTATCATGTACAGAAGCTTAGCATGTAAACGTCAAATAGATTATAAAGCTTTTTTTCATCTTATGCTTGTCTTGTACTTTACAATCAAATATATTAGTGTCAAAAGAAATTGAAAAGTTTTGGGGATAGGAATACACATAATAAACCCAAGCAAATAGGTAGGGTTAAATAAAAAAATATTATATTCTTTTGGGATATACGGATGAAGGTTATAAATGGCTTTGGACTCAGTTTGATGCTAAATTGAGAGCTTTTTAAAGACCTTAATATACCTAATTCTAAATATTTGAAACGGCTGCATTTTCACTGTAAGACCGTGTATAAATATTAAATAATATAGATAAATTTTAGTTTAATTCGTGAGCGTATCGAAGAAAATATTACACCCACTAAATATGGTGGTATTTTGCTATTCATTTCTTTTACCATATCAAAAGATTACATCTGTTTAGTATGGTATGGAAAAGAATGAAAGAAAAGAGTAAAAAAAGAATGAGAAAACTGGTTTTTGTTAAGAACATCAACATCGAGAATATTTTCTACTCTTCAGCTTCATGACGACATTGAAAACGGATTAAATCTATAAAACTGACGGTATTTAACTGCAAATTTTATTACAGATTTAACTATTTTTTATAGTTCTCACTCATAAACGCAGGTTACATTTGAAATTTATGACAATATACGGAGAGGACTAACTGTAACTTAAAACTTGTTCTATTCCAAAGCTATTACTTTTGTGGTCGTCAAGTTCCTCGTGCAAACAATCTAACGAGATCCTCATTATTTGACTTTACCCCGTTCGCATATAATGAAAAAAAAGGAGATTTCTGCGTCATTTTTGTATTAAAAATGTCGAACAACTTCTTGTTTTTTGGAATATTTCTTGAGCTTTTCATTTCAACTTTAATATTTTTGTTTGGCGACATTACGAAGCTCTGACAACATGGCTTTATAGTCCAAAGAACATGCTAAGAGTCTGCATGTTTCCAACAATTATTATGGATCGAAACCTTTATAGAATCCTACGACTATATCACGAACAAAATATTCATCTACCGTATAAAGGCTCAGGTGCAACCGGTAAAACCAACAACTGAAGTAGGTAGATATTTTACTCTCCGAACTCGTATATTTTTTATTTTCATGCTTCGTAAAATAATTACCATGGCCACGAAACAATTTTTTCTCCTTGTGGAAAGCGAAAAAAAGGGACCGAGAAAGCAAGGAGAGTGCCGTCGTACATTTGGTGGTGGTGTAATGAATTTAAAACAAGGCCTTTTCTCGTCTCATGTTTTAAATCGCTTGACACTCTAACTTAAATTAGATTGTTAAATGTTTTGGAATAACTACGCTAGAAGCTAAAATGGCATGTTTATTTGCAGGACTTTTTGGTATTAAACAAAAAGTTTCTTTTCTTTTTTTATTAAAAGATTATTATCCCAGTAAACACACATACGTTTTTCAAACGTAAAATCAACGTGTCATTCGTTGATTAAACGTGTACGTTTAAAAAATAACCGTATTATTTTGGTACAAAATAACACCGTTTTAATTCAACGTTTTTAATACGAACAAAATCTAACTTAAGAAAACTTTTAGGTTATGACGTTATTTTGAATGTTAACTTTATTACATTACAATACGTTTTTTTAACGTACTTTCTAACATACTGTCTAACCATATATAGAATCACACGTTCTTTTAACGTTTTACTAGTATATTAATAGGTCCAATAAAATTAACGTTTTTTATACGTTAAAACCAACGCATAATAAATTAGTCTTAAGTAATCGAAATAAAAACTAGCTGTTGCCCTCGAGGCACGAATAGCTCTCCATATTTAAGTGTAAAAGTAATAATTTTATGACCTTTTTGTCATTTATCTAAATTTAATAAATTTTTGTTTTGTTTTAGACATCAGCTATTTTTTTTTAAGTATCGGGTTTTGTGCCTTTTTCTTCTCTTTGGAGGCACTATTTATACGCAGATATTTTATATTTCAGATCTAGGAAAAGTTCTTGAATGCAAATTAATTGATTTTTTTTAGTTTTATTATAAAATTTATTTTGCCCCCTTTTCTACTATTTACGAACGCCTATGTAAACAAAATTGTTATGCTGCATGTTGTAGGGTATCCGTTAAGTTAATTTTCACGGACGCCTATGGAACATTAATTTTTGTCGTGTATTTTTAACACCAACTCAACTAGTTAAATATAAAATTTTTTACATTTTAATTTTTTTTTTTATTTTACCCCTTTTTTTACTATTTACGAACGCCTATGTAAATAAAAATTTTATGCTGCATTTTTTAGGTTATCTTATATGAAAGCTATATATAATTAGCCAATTTTTCTGGTATATTTGGGTAACATTTTTTTTTCGTTTTTGACCCTTTTTTAAGACTATTTTCGAACGCCTGTGTGAACTAATTCTTTTATGTAACATTTTTTAGGTTATATTCTATCACAACTATAAAAAATTATTCAATATTTCGGATAAGTTTAAAAACTATGATATTTAAAAATTTTTAACCCTCTTTTAAACCCCTTGCCTACGCTCAATGTTAATCACCACCTATAAATATCCTGTAGTATTTTCGTACCAAATGTAATTAAAATCCGTTAAGTGGTTTTTGAGTTATCACGGATACAAATTTTTTCTGACCCTTTTATAGAATTTTCACGGACGCCTATGGTACATTAATTTTTGTCGTGTATTTTTAATACCAATTCATCTAGTTAAATATAAAAAATTTTACATTTTATTTTTTTTTTATTTTACCCCTTTTTCTACTATTTACGAACGCCTATGTAAATAAAAATTTTATGCTGCATTTTTTAGGTTATCTTATATCAAAGCTATATATAATTAGCCAATTTTTCTCGTATATTTGAGAAACATTTTTTTTTCGTTTTTGACCCTTTTTTTAAACTATTTTCGAACGCCTGTGTGAACCAATTCTTTTATGGAATATTTTTTAGCTTATGTTGTATCACAACTATGAAAAATTATTCCATATTTCGAATAAGTTTAGGAAATATATATTTTTTATGTTTTGACCCCTTTTCCACTATTTACGAACGCCTATGAAAGTAAGTTATTCATGACACATTTTATAGGTTATATTCTATCAAAACTATAAATAACTAGTTAATATTTCTGCTATTTTTAAGAAATACGTTTTTTTTTTAAACTTTTTTACCCTATTTTACACTATTTTCGAACGCCAATGTGGTCTAATATTTTATGTTCAATATTTTAGGTTATATTCAATTAAATGCGTAAAAAATTATGCAGTATGTCGGATAAGTTTAAGAACTATGAATTTTTTTAATTTTTGAACCCTCTTTTAAACCCTTTGCCTACGCTCAATGTTTCCCAAAATCTAATCAGTTCCTTGCCATGTCCAATAGTATTTTTGTACCAAATTTGGTTAAAATCTGTTAAGCGGTTTTTGCGTTTTCGTGGATACAGACAGACAGACAGACAGACAGACAGACATACAGACAGACAGACAGACAGACAGACAGACAGACAGACATTTTTTTTAAACTACTTATTTATGTATAAAATGACCAAAAACAAGTATTTCCGGTGAAATTAAAAAAAATTTTTTTTTCATGAAACTAATAGTCTCCATATATACATATATTACATATATGATATGGAGAGCTAAATATATAACAGTCATTATCTTTATGTTAAAATAACATACTAAGCGGACCGCATGTTTGACGTTTATCAATACGGGTTTTTAACGTTTCTCGAAACCAATAAAACGTGTTGGAACCAACCTTTTACTAGTGTACTCATCTTTCCAAATTCGACAGCGTAAGTGACTGTCACTGTCAGAACCAATACGATGATACCCACCTTTTGAAAAACGCCGATTTATTAACAGTGAAAAAACGGGTTAGAAAAAACCGACCTACATTGGTCATTTTTAATAGTGTAAAAAACGTATTTTTAAAACGTTATTTATACTAATAAAAAAGTGGTTTGTTAAATCGCGGGGAGGAATCCTATTGGTGCTGACTGTCAGACGATCACTAACTCCATTTGATTTGATATTCGAAATACCTATTTTTTTGCATTAAACTAAACGAATGTAATCCCCCTTTTGCAATAGTAGTGCGGTAATATAAAACGTTTTTCTTTACACGTTGTATGTAACGTTTAATACCGCGACATTTTTTAGTAGATTCTACGTAATAAAAACACGATTTTAATAAAACGTTATTAGTAAATGTAAACGTTTTTTTTTACGTACGTGGGATGGGGTCCAATTATTAAGTTAACAGAAATCATCCCTGAATAATATTATTTTAGTAAATTATTCTTCCCAAGGTACTCGACACAGTTTACCTTGTTGAATTATTTTTTTTTTTCAAATTATAAATAAGCAACAATTTTGACTGAAAATTAGTACATATGAAACCAGTCATACATAACATAACGTAGGACCAAATAACATTTGTGTTCCTTTGAAGTCATGCCACATTTATAGCAAATATACCTACGTTATGCTGAAATGGGTTTTTATTAAAGTTTCAAGTGTCGTTCTCTAAAAATTGGTATGGTTGGATTTCTGCTTTGGGTATATGCATTTGAAAACAACAACACTGAGCGTATCCATATTTTTTTAATTAATTACACAGTGGACCAGTTTTTAAAAGGACAATCAGTTAAATTTGTAAATCTTTCTACATGCAATTTGAGCAAATTTCACACCTTGCGTAATAACAGAGATACAAGTGGAGTCCAAAAATGCAGAACTCTCAAAAAGTAAATGAATCTTCTGACATTTTTTAAGAAACCAAGGAAGAATGCAAATTGTTGTAAAGTTTCCCAGAGTTAAATATCTAGCCCTTAATCTTGTTTAGTATTCAAAATATTGTTCAGTAATTATAATAAAGTTTAAACTTATTCTATGCATTATAATGCACAGTTCGTTTTCTATAATAATATAAATGGTAAAATTCTTGAGTCTTTAATATGATTTTCTGCAGTATACAAAGTTTCTTTTATTCCTACTGAAACTTAGAAATCGCATTATAAAGTCAGTGAGAGAATGTTAAATAGGGAATAAGAAATATTATCAGGAAATATAGTATGGTGTTCCCAGTGGCGTGCAATGAAATACATATACAATAAAACCTAATACCAACATAATAAATATATGATGGATAATTTATATTATAAAGTAGCCACAATACTTAGTTTAATACTTTGCGTGAGTTTAATGGATTACCTACGATTATTTTGGAATAAATTATAATATAAAACCGAAACAGCTTGAAAACTAACAAAAATAACAATTTTAATATTTAAATATAAAAAAACGTAAATGCTCGTATTAAATAAACTATTTAAAATTTAAATAATTGAAACAAGTAGATATTAACAATATGTGGCATATTGTTTTGTTCGCGTTAATAAATATTTGATTTCGAATGGAATAGCATTATTCTGAAAGCTATGTGAATCGAAAATATTTGTATACATATATATGCGGTTGAATGTATGTATATTTTTTTTAATAATATCGACTAATTATTGAATTGTTGTTGTGTTTTTTTTTTCAAACAATGAAAATATACAACTTTTTTCACATTTCATATTTGCGGTACGCGAATGGCCAAAGAAAAGTTGGAAAATCTGACTAGAAGAAAAAATTACAAATAAATTTATAAAAAAGCGGCGACTGGGAAATGCAGGCCATTGTCCAGATATTTAAGGATTTAAAATTAATAAACAGTTATAGGAAATTTATTAGATGCAATTCAAATATTTGTGACGTAAAATATGACTATCTATTTATTAAACGTTGATAAACATGCTGGCTCTTCTCAAGAATTAAATGGATTAAAAATTAACAACATCGATAGAATATATTTGCATGCATTGTCCCCTCTATATCGTTTATTTTCCAACAATTTCTACATTTACTATTCCAACCTAAGCCGATTAAAAACATATAATATGTAAATTGCATATTTGTACGCAACAATCTAATAACAGTAGAAAAAAAGAGAAAAATTACATATATGCGATTATACATGCCCCTTTTAACTAATATACACATGCAGACTATTCATTATGTAAATATGGCGGCTATTCAAAAGGCTGTGTTGGTATATATGCCTACAAATCTTCTCAACTATATTATAGTTTAAGTAAGTACCATTTCCTATTTAATGATATCCAATAAAAAGGTTAATGGCTAGCTGAATGTTTTAAATATATCTTTCCAGAAAAATTGTTCATAATATATCAATATTCCTTCTTTTGTTAAGCTATCCACAATTTGGCGGTATGTCCATACTTCCATTAACTATTTTTTTGGACAGGCTGTATTAGAGTTAAGTTGACAGTTCATGCAAATCCAACATACTACTAGGTAGACAAAATTTGCTGAATGACATTTTTCCACAAAAGCGGTATGACGCCAGAAATAGACAATTTGATTGGTCGATATTCGAAAGAGTGGAGGGGGTCTTTTCTCCAACTTCGGCGAAGTAAACTCTGACTTGTAGAAGCGACGAAAAGCATGAATCTCCCCGTGGAGTTTTTAAGTATCAGAACTAAATTTTAAATATTTAATTTTTGAAAGTGAAAGAAAGATCAAATGTGTGGTCAAAGATGATTTTAATATAAATACAACTTTTTATGTATTGTATATTAAATTGACTTTCGTATATTTTTTAAATAATAGTAAAATATATTTAACTTTCCTTTTTTATTTTAAACTAGTTTTCTAAATTACTAGATTTAGTAACTATTAACTGGGAGACACAGTTCAAATGCAGACCGTCACTCGTTTACGAGGGAGAATCATTAAGATCCTCTTTATGTGAGTGTGATGTACGTGGGCGACACTCGAGTAGCCCTACAAGCCAAGCGAGTAAATTATTAAAACCGAAAGAATAGAATTCTTAAATATCAAACACTAATCTTAATTATTTTTCCTTTAAATTGATTCTCATACTTATATTATTTGTGACAGGATAAAGAAAGATAGTTCCAGAAATCCTATTATACTTCGAGTTAAAAAATAGACAACCGTATAACGTTAAATGATTTAAAACATGCCTTTGTTTCAATGACGAATATTTAAACACAATACCAAAACAAATTGTCTTGTACAATAATTTTTGTTTTTCTTTCAGAAAATTCCGTTTAGAAGAACATTATTCATACATAACAAAACAAACACATAATTACAGCAAATATCATCAAGATGTCATCAACACTAGACTTCGTGCCTGGTTTGACATGTTTTCTCTCCGGAGAGTTAATTATTATCGTCCTCATCTTGGCCTGTATTCTCAATTCTATTTTTCACCATCAACTATTTTCTATTCCTTGTCCATCAAATTTTGTGGTTTCTAGTTAACGCTGCCTGTTAATTGAAGTTTAATAGACCGTGTTTTACAAATAACGTACATGGTAAATCAGGAATAACTTACTCCTTTCGACTTAGGTTACACATCTAGCCAGAAAGTTTTTTTTTTTTTGATTTCATTGGGAAAGGAATATAAGTTTGATTATTGATTGAGGTCTCCAAAATTATTGGAAAATTACGTTTTTATAATGTAATTTATTTCAGAAAGTTGTTCCGTCCAGTTTGGCTGAATTTCGTGGTCGTCTATAGGCCATAAAAACATTTTTATCTGTGTTTAATTTTAATTCTTTCTACAAGTACGTGAAATTAAGTAAGGAGTTTGCATTGAAACCAATGCTAACCTATGAAAGTGACCGAAATTATTGGTTGGTCACCCTGTAGGCCTTTGCATATCTAATGAAATTGTATTATTCTATACACTATAATATCAACGTATAGAAAAAAAAATCATGTCTTGCTCTACAAATGTCATGAAAGATAAAAAATACGCTCTATGTAGAATGTTACTCAAAACTCAGAAATATATGGAGTGTTCCATTTAAAATAAGAAACGACATTTGTATAATTTCAGGGTGTTCCCTGTACCTATATCTACATAGAAAATTATACATTGTCATTTCCTATTTATATTCACTTTGATATACAAGTTGAAATAACTTTTCTTTTCCATATCTAGAATTTCCGGAAAATATATTATCATATAGAAAGCTTTTTTGGATATATTATAGAAAGTAACAAGTTTACAGAAATATGACATTTTATAACAGAAATGTTTTGTGTAATATACGAAGTAGAGTTCAGCAGCCTCAATTAAAAAAAAATTGAGGTTGTTTTTTTATTACATATTTGCAACTTCATTTTTCTCTAATTCAATAGTTTTCTTAAGAAGTAGAGCATGGACTAACAATTCGTCCATTAATTATGAAAATACATAATAATAGGGATCTATAATGTTTAAACATGTGCTTCACTATAAGATATTTACTCAGGATTATGTTTGAATATGTAGTTATACACGAGATATGTCAATATATGTATAGAAAGCTTGAAAACGATATACAGGGTGGTCCAACGAAAAGTTTGCACCTAGCTTTTCTCTTTTTTTTGTAGTCGAATGCGAAAATGCTCGGACACGTCGATTTTGCTTTTGAGGGGGACACATTTTAAACATATTTTTCGATCTGCGCCTTTAACCCCCTAGCGGGGGTGAGTAACAACCCTAAAATTTTAAATGGAAAGAGGGGTCTAATGACATATCATTTGAAAGGACACAAAATTGTCTTTCTAATGATACCCTATTTGTCGAATTTTACTAAAACAGTTAATACGAAAACGACTTTAAAGACATTAAGCCGATAATTTTGGTATTAATGAGAAATACAAATAAGTTTTAATTATTGCGAGTGAAAACACCTGCAATCGTTAGTACATTCCAATGTTTGTTAGTTTTAACATTGCTTTGTAAAAAAAGTAAACAAGCTGTTAAATTGATTTATTAAAACGTTACATTAACAAATGTTGAAAATGTGACCCATTTGATTCCATACAATAATACAGATTTTGTTCAAATCTATTTCTAACATTTTGTAGCATATCAGGTGTTATGTTTCTGCACTCTTCTGTAATGCGTTGGCGAAGATCTTCTATGGACTCGGGCTTCGTGGCAAAACATTTATTTTTTAAGTGCCCCCAAAGAAAAAAGTCTAAAGGCGATAAATCCGGTGACCTGGCAGGCCATTCAATTGGGCCCCTCCTTCCAATCCACCGTCCAGGGAACCGGTCATCTAAGAACTGTCTTACAGGAGCCACATAGTGCGGAGGTGCTCCATCTTGCTGGAAATAAAGCCGATCAGCAGTATGATTTTGGTCATCTTCTATTATTTGTGTTATTAAAGGATCAATTGTGTCTTCAAGCATGTTTAGGTACACTTCACCAGTTAAATTTCCAGGAATAAAAAGTGGTCCTATAATATGATTTCCTAATATGCCACACCAGACGTTTATTTTTTGAGGATACTGGGTATGAACCTCACGGAATAAATGTGGGTTACTGTCATCCCAGTAACGGCAATTGTGCCTATTTACAGCTCCATTCAAATAAAATGTGCATTCGTCGGAAAAACAAATGTTAAATAATAATTGCGGATCTTCAATTAAACGCTGGCTCATTGCTTCACAAAATTGCAGCCTTCTATCAGGATCATCCTCATTTAGTTCCTGTACTAATTTGATTTTGTACGGATGAAATTTGTACGCTTTTAAAATTCGTATTATGGACGAACGGGAGACACCTGAGGCTTCAGCTAGTTGACGGGTACTTTGACTATGATCCATTTCAACATGCCCTAAAACAGCGACTTCCACAGCTTCATTTCTGATCGGTTTCTGCGGCTGGTGTTTTACATTACAGACAGATCCGGTATCTACAAACTTTTTAACTAACTTGCCAACGTACACATCATTCACATTTTTATCGGGATGTCTCTCATTAAATAAGCGAGCCGTAAGTCTAGCACTACTATTATTTTGAAAATAAAGTTTAACAATTTCAACTCGTTCTAGAATGGAATAAATCATTTTGTACGGTAAAAGTAAAATAACTTGAGAAGCAACCAAACTGAATCAATGAAAAGACTAAAATAAACGGTGTAAATTCTTTTCCTACACGTATCTGCAGTTTTTATTTCAACAAAAAACGCAAACGATTAGTGAGGAATTTAGTTCTGATAAATAAGATAGTGTTTTTGAAATCCCGTTTTTCTTCAAAGTAAATAATTTAGAAATGATTGTAGTTGTTTTCAGTCGTAATAATTAAAACTTATTTGTATTTCTCATTAATACCAAAATTATCGGCTTAATGTCTTTAAAGTCGTTTTCGTATTAACTGTTTTAGTAAAATTCGACAAATAGGGTATCATTAGAAAGACAATTTTGTGTCCTTTCAAATGATATGTCATTAGACCCCTCTTTCCATTTAAAATTTTAGGGTTGTTACTCACCCCCGCTAGGGGGTTAAAGGCGCAGATCGAAAAATATGTTTAAAATGTGTCCCCCTCAAAAGCAAAATCGACGTGTCCGAGCATTTTCGCATTCGACTACAAAAAAAAGAGAAAAGCTAGGTGCAAACTTTTCGTTGGACCACCCTGTATACATGTTTGTTAATACGTAGATTGAGTTATTTACTTTAGTTATTACCGGGTATAGTTTTGTTTTACAAAAGTAAATAATGTATTTCATGAAATTTGGTTTAGTATCTATTACAAATTTATATCCACAACAAAACTTCACTAAAAAGTTGAGGCGATAATACGATTGTTTGTATGGACATACATAAATACCTTTTCGAATACACCTAGTATATTTAATTATAAATGTCAAGCGTTTTAGCCATATAACTCCACGGAAACCCTGTAAAATAACCTGCCAGGTATAGGACATTACCAGTTGCTAAATTTTTAAATTTTAGTTAACACTATGGGTTCCCTCATAAGTAGTATTATGGCAACCCAACCCTGGCAATAGCTTTACTCATGTATTATTAACGCTACTGTTTCAAATTTTATGACTATAAACTGTACCCCAAGCGTATCATTCACTATATCGAAAATACAACAATTTTAATCATCACCCACAAAAGGGGATGAAAATTCTTCCGAATTAACGCTTATACCCTGATGTTAGGTGTACAAAACGATCAAATCTCCACTCCCTTTTTTTTTTCTTCTATTGTGTTGCAAGTTCTCTCCTCTGAGAGGCTGTATGACTCAGGTTTTGCAAATCCCACAGCGCAGCAGGAATACATCTATACACGTCCACATAACTTTACATATTGTAATCAAGGAATGTTGCAATGTTTCATTTCTATATATCTAAAGACACCCTAAAGTATGACAGACCACCCCCCGTTATAGTTGTTGTCCATGTAATACAGAATAGTATAGGAGGGTGAATGGTGTAGTGAATGTTATCGGTACACCCTTAACGTGAATTTATTTTCTTTTTTAGTTTGATCATATTAAACATATGTGTCTTTTCCCTGATACAGCAGTTCGTCTTAATATCACATAATATATGAAGCATAATACCTATAGCAAATAAAGTGCGAGGCTTCTGTAATTTTTGTAAACATTTTTGTAATAGGTTGTCGACTTTTTTTCAAAGCAATAAAATGAAATACAAAAAGGATTGTCAATTGTAAAAAAAAAAAAACAAGAAACTTCACATCAACTCACAACAACCCCTAATATCTGTCCAGATTTACTGCTAAGGCTAAGCCTCTGTCTAGAGTTACTCCAAAGCAAATTGACGCATACCTTTATTGTATCCAGGATGGCGTTTACAAATGATTCTAACCTAAGAACAAGGGCTCTATTTTTCTCAATAACAGAGTCCTCAAATTCGCAAGATCTACATCTTAGAATGGAACTGTGCTCTTTGAAATACAAATATTGCAGTACAAAAACAAAACTAAAGCTAAAAGTCTTTGTCAAAATCAGTACTTGGTACTTTTTGACGCACAAGCAACACCGATCCTCTATAAGCTCAAATGGAACTTACCTCAATTGAAGATGACAAAAGGAATTGAAGATTGCATGGTGCATAATATGTTGAGGCACAGGAAGTCTTTCTTGATCTAGGTTAATTCGTTGTATCAAGTACACCTTTATATCAAAATTTAAATAAATTTTCTGGATACCAGGCGACACGTGAAGGGAGATTCAAAACTATTAAAGGTTTGTCAGATGTGCAAATGTATTTAGTAAATTAAACTAGATACCTGTTCTGCTCATATCTCTTCTATCTGCTTATAACGTTGAAAATTGCGCCTACGGGGCATTTTTAAACTAATATTTAATAAGAAAATAACACTATAAATCTCTGGCAATACGCACAGGAAAGTTCGTACAAAATATTTACATAATGAGGGAAAAGTGATGTTTATGAGAGACACTTTAACGCAAACTGTTTTGAATGCCTATACATTTACAAATATACTTACTTTGATAATTGCAAAATTGCTTTTACATGCTATTACTTACACGCCGCAAGGTAATAATAGGTTTATTATAAAAATATAAAATATAATGCAGTTTTACGCAATACCACATTTTACAATTTATTGCTAGAATGTGGTATGAGGTTAATAATTGTAAGATTTGGTGCAACAATTGCAGAAAGCGACCAAGCCACATTGTCAGATAATTTGAGGTAAAGCTATTTTTCGATCGCTTTTATTCCATTAGCCATTGTGCAGAAAACGCCCAACTGCTATCTTACCGTTTTAAAGGGCAATAGGGCTATTAAAGAAAATACATATTCTATTATTGCAAATTATTTTTTTGCAGAAACAATCCAAACCACTTGGTCAACAGATAAAATTTTATATTATCTATTATCGTATTGCAGAATGCATCCAAACCACAGTGTCGATTCGTATATATTCGTAATTTATTACACAACATAAGCAACGCCTTGACAAGCCTCCATCTGCACAAAGATTGAGGAGATAAGAGTTCCAACTAATATTGTATTCTATAAGAGACAACTTTGGATATACAATGCTGGAGTACAAAGTGGAACGGATGAACGTGATTATTGCTACTTTTGGGCTGAAGGTATTGCCCGACGATTCGGATTTTGGAGAATCCGCTTTGAAACACCAACAACGGATGTATTTAACTTCAGATTATATAAATGTAATGAAAGAATGTAGAAAGAAAAATCCACTGCTAGTTACCGAGATGACTTCGAAAGACTTTTTTGGTATACGAACTATAGAAAAAAGCATCATTAATAGAAACATTTCAGTTTATGGCGATTAAATTAACTGTAAGATCTATCAAAATAGAGAAAAATCTACCTTATTTGTTATATTTTCAACAGAACACTTTTTATGGTCCCATTCAAGAGGTGAATATAAAAAACTGGCTAATTTGCGTGACATGTATCATCTTATACCATCTGATTGCTTAAAGTTTTACCAGAAACTTAAAGGAAACACCAATATTGAACAAGACTTTGATGGCTTCGATATCGAAAATGTAGACTTCTGCCTCGAAGAGAACTAATAATTATAATAAACACTAAATTGTTTTTGTTTAGCAGAAAGCATCCAAGCCCCAAAAAATCAATAGCAAATTTACAACAAATTATTTTTTAAAATTAAACTTGTTTATTAAGAACATCTAAACATAAACTAGGCTTTGGATGTTGCAGGTTATCAATATCTAAACTGAAAAAATTATTTTCTTATAACAATATGTTTTCTAATTTTCTGCAAAACTCACTTTGTGTGGGTTGGATGCTTTTTGCCAAGCTGGGCCCAATTGAGAGATATGTAACCGAAAGAATAATTATAAATATAAGTTTCTGAGATCTTGTTCAAGTGCTTCCGAAAGATGCTTTGCATATATTATTACATTTGAAGTTTAAATTTATTTAAGTATATATTATTCTATCTCACCTTTTAATTTTCAGAAGTGATGAAAAGCACTTACTTTTTTTAGATGAGATTTCCACAACTGTACTACTGTTACGTTTATGATTATGTTGTTTTGTGAAAAGTGTCCAACTTAGTTAGTAATTTCAGAAAAAACATTTTTTAAGGATTTTAATGCAATCAGAATATATTTGTGGCAACTCAAAAATTTAAAAACACTGCTTATCAATAATTGTTTGATTTTTACAAAAATTGTGGCGTATGCTACTCTTTCACATTGTGGTTCATGCTTTTCCACGTATACTTAGCTTTGATCAAGCCTTATATTATAATATACGGCCAATTATAGGACCACTCCAGTTGGAGAGACCATCTAGTTATATCGATAAGACGTAACCGTCTTGGAAGACGTTCTTCTTTATAATAACAGCCACTAATAATATTAGGTGAGTATGAGCTTTCTCATGAGAGCGGCTTTTTGATAAAAGCATACCTACCCATTTACATAGACTTAAGTGCTTTCTCAAACCGCCCCTTTGATAACGTTTTCAAGAAGTATTATTAAAATTAAATAAGCCATTGAAAATGTAGAAAAGTAAGCTCGTGATAGAATAATTTAAAGTGAAAAATTTGAGCAATATATTACAAAAATTGAAAAATTATAGTATACAATCTTATAAGGATTTCTTTTCTTTGGTAATTTCGGTTCATAAAATAAAATTTTTTGGTTTTATTTCATGTCATATACAAAAATACAGCTTTTATCAAATACTCTATTATCAAATCAAACTCTCTCTGTGAGTTTCAAAACTTGTTCCTGTTTCATTTATTACACATAGCAAGTAATGTATTTCGCAAGTATTTGAACATTATGGTCATTTGTTAGGTACCTTTAGTTCTACATACTACATTTCGACGAATATTCAGAACAAAGCCTAAACTACCCGAAATATGTGTCGTCTGGATTTGATTAATTTCACTGTTCTGTGGAACTATAGGTACAGTAGGAAGTTTTGTTATTTTGTTTTTTACCTTTCAAACTCAACAACAATGGTATTTTAATACTTTTCGAGGTTAATAACAAATCTCGTAGACTTGGATAGACACTGGCTTAAAAGGGATCATTTTACAGAATTATATTCAAAGTTAAAATAAATAAATATATATATTTGTCAAAAAATTAAAAATAATTTGTAGACAGGTAAACAAAACATATAAAACATAAGAATAATAATTAATACATACAGATACATCGTCAAATAAATAAATCAATTAAGATACCTAAAGTAAATTAATTAAGTAAATATTCTACAGCTCAATATATATACATATATATATAAAACACACCCCAGTGTGTGAATCGCTCAAAAATTAATGCACATTAAAAAAGTCACCTACTGTATAAAAAGCTTTTTCTAACAAATACGTCTTTAGAGCTTTACGGAATCGAGGAAGGGATGATAGCAATTTGATTTCCATTGTCAGATGGTTGTGTATTTTTTTTGCATTGTATATAATCGAGCTCTTGATTAATTCGGAGGATGGGGCTGGCAGATAAAGATCATGTTCAGCGTTTCTAAGGAGATAGTTATGGAATGGTCTTTCAGAGACATCTGACAGGTGTTTGCGGATTAAGCAGACCGATTCCAATATGAATAAGGAAGGTAGTGTTAGTATTTCAAATTTTCTGAAAAGTCCTGGCAATGGGCTCTATAGTGCAATCTCAGAGAGTTTGGAATAGCTCTTTTTTATAATCTAAAAATACGCCCAAATTGCGTTGCACAGCATGTACCCCAGAATGGGAGGGCGTATCGAAGTTGGGATTCGAAGAGTGAAAAGTAGACTGTTATGGAAGTTAACAAGTTAAGTTCTTTGGAAACTGATCTAAACGCAAAACAGACAGAGCTTAATGTTTTTGATAACGCATCAATGTGCAACTTCCAACTTGAGGGAGCTGTCAACAACAAGGCCCAGAAACTTCACAGAAGAAACGACGTTAATAGTGGAATTATTAAGTTCAAAAGACTGCAGGGGACCTTTGTATGACACAGATTTAGTTTTCGCAGTGTTCAAGCACAACAGGTTAGGGTCACACCATGATTTGATGGTGATTAAGTCTTTGGATATGGTACTATGAAGAGCCACACTATCCGGGCCGCACCAAGTGAAACTAGTATCATCCATTTCAAGTTTATATTTTTAAATTATTATAGATAGTTTATTAGAAACAATGTCAACTGCAACAAAAAGAACCTTCTCCCAAGATAAATGAATTTTTAATTTTGTAAGAAAACTTAACAAGTTGATAAACATGAAATCCCTTTTCAACTTTCTTCCAACTAATTTTCTTTTCATATTATATAGATATACGTATAGCGAACATATATTATGCCGTTAGAAAATTGCAGCAACCCTTACAACCCAAGAGTAAACACGCAAGGTGAACAACGCATGAGAATATCGCTGTGCTGGGGGTTGTTTCCTAAAATATTTACGATCTGTCGGCTCCACGTAGTATAGCAGACAATCTAATAGGCTGCCAGCACCTTTATTAAATTTACCTGGGTAATTTCCAATGTTACAGGAACAAACATTCGACCACAAAGCTTTGTTTCGCTTCAATCATGCAATGAAGGTCTTAAAATTATCCTAGAAAATAATAGAATTGTTTTTCTCAAAAACAATAAACTGTAGAACGATTTTGAACAATTATTTTTGGGCTTGTCACGATATTGAGACGCAAAAATGGAGGATTTATCACCATAACCATTGAAACCGCCTAAAGCTAAAGGGTTATTTTGAATAGCCCGCTATTTCGGTGTATGTCACTTTTGGAGCTGTCATTTTTTGACATTTGACAAGTAGAAACTACGCCATATAAAAATGGAACGATACACGCCTCAACAACGCATTGAAATTATTAAAATTAACTATAAAAATGGTGAAAATTTGGCAGAGATAGATAATTCGTGAAGCAACTTGTCGGACCGCAATACAGAAATTGGTGGAAAAATTCGAGCTGTTGATACAATAGTACTAGTACAGTAGGATAGGTACAAGCTCTACCGAAAACTTTGAAAAAAAACGACAACCATTATCTCAAGTACCTACTAGAAGTTTAAATACATAAAACGCACATCAAAATCTCATATTACACAAATACAAAAAAAAAACGATCAAAACAAAAAGGAAGATTATAAAGAGACTTTTTATTGATCCCGGTGACTTTTGGTTTTGTTCAAAGCGAATTAAAATCATTGAGTTGAAGAGAGGTATTAGTAAAGCAGGGTCGAGAGAAATGTTATGTATCGTATTTTGTCTCACTGTGTCTTTGCTGCCTTGCATTCATTCGGTTTGGAAATTATTGTCTCCTGAAACCGCCTAGAGGCCACTTGAGTCGACAACAAACGGAAGTGAAAGATAAAAGGGACGATAGCTCTATTGCACCAACGGTAATTTAACTTAAATTTGCTCTGCACCCACCAATACTTCCCCGAGACAATACTCGACCGTATGACGTACTAGCATCGTTGGGTGAGCGGATACAAGATTAGATTTTTTGTTTTGGCCAAGGAACAGCGGAAATCTCGATAGACACCCAGGGCGTTGCTTACCACTTCCCTGGATAGTGTGGTAGACTTTAACTCCACTAAAACTCTTCCTCATGTATTGTTTGGATCGTTGCTGTTGTCCTCTGTTGGCGGTGCCTAGAAAAAACTCTGTAACATACATTTAGATTACCAGGCCTTTATGCTGGGGATTCCTTCATCATAGTTCACCCCTTGGTCTCCGGTACCGTCTGGCACCGTCTTCTACATTATTATAGTTGGCTGCTTCGCGAATCAGCGTGTTCGCATGTGTCTCTGCCATTGCAAAGACCTTCTAGGTGCTCAACCACATGACTTTCTTCAGGGAGTCGAGTTTGAAGTCCCTTCGGATCTGTACGTTTGACACAAACCACGGTGCACCCACTGCCATCCTTCTTGCCTTGTTCTCTGTCGTTTGAGTAACGATGGTGTTGCGTATCCCCATGATGGACTCGCATAGATCAAGGCAGGTGCACGACTGCCTTAATCATTTGGAGATTGGTGTTCTGGTCAGTCCTTGGGATGTCGCTGGCAAAGATGGAGCGATAGTACAGACCCCTACGCCACGCCAGCCTCCAGGGTCCGTGGTTCTGTAACCTCCCTCCCTGTCCCTCACAGGATTCGAGTGGTTAGTTCTAGTGGTCATTTATAGTGCGTCCACGTGTTTTGGAAAAGTTGATCATTACTAGAGGCAATGATCAGTCCATTTTTGGGAACAAACTTACAAGCGTACTGATAAATAATATACAGGCCGTATACTTTTCGTACAAAATATTTTTTAAGATGTAGTGTAATGTGGACTATCCGAAATTGTATAGTTTCTTTAATTTACAAATTAAGAACAATTGCAACAGTCTAGTCCAAGGCTGCTTTTGTGTAAATTTGTCAACAGAGATAAACCGATGGCGCAAAGTATTCCAGCTGTTGGAAAGGAAAAGACATTACTCTCTCAAGTTTCAGTTAAAGGCTCGTTTAAAATGAAGCCGAGATAATGTTTCCGAACAAGTTCCTCTTCTATCTTGTGAAATCTGGGCGTTATTTACAAGAAACCCGGTAAGCGTAACTAATATTTCTATTACGCGGCTTGTATTTATAGTTTTATACCTACTAAAGGTTATATACAGGGTTGCATACAAATTATGTGATTATTAACGATTCAAAATAGTTTAAATTAGCAGCATTTAATGCTCGTGGAATATAGAAAATTGGAAAAAACAATATTGCCCATCTCGTTTGGGCGGAAAATGTTATTTTTTAAATGGAATCCCTTGCATATTATATTTGTACTCAAAATTTTAAACTAAAAAGCTTATTAAGCATTTTAAAAACAGTATATGGAAGCCACATTCTATTCTTCAATCGCGTCTGATCCTGATTGCTTGAATTTGCAGAGGGGTGCACTCAATCTTCACTTGAATTTAAGTAAATGCTATTCGATTACATGTACATTACAGGCGCTTTATGCGCACGAGTTATTAGTCTTGTATTTGAATTCGAATATCTGTTTGTCTTACCCATGTAGGGTTGCAACTCTTAGGTTACAAGATAAAATCCAATGTGTAAACAATAAAGCTGCATAATTAATGGGGTGCCCGTAATTGGAACCAAACCTATAGGTATAACCCACAAATCGTCTTTTAAATTTATTTTCAACTTCCGCGGTGAGATACACGTAATTGCGCTGCTAAATGTCGTCTAATTGCACGCAAGCTGCCAACAATTATTTCAGTTTCTGTCTTATAAATTCTTCTTTCTTTGGTCGTTTAACATGGTAGCGACAGAAATGTAGTTTTATTTTTTTTTTTTTTTCACTTGTTAGAAAATTGTAACGGAACGAAAAATTGAATGTCTATGGCTCATTATTTCGCAACCAAAATCTAAACTATAATCTTTGGAAGGACAAATAATATCCAAAAACATTTAAAAATTAAATTAAAAGCATGATATAAAAACTAGATGCCCCATATGTTCGTTTTGTAATGTCTAATTAGGAGAATTGGCATTGGAAAATTAGGAAGAAAGTAATTTTGACGTCCACATTTTATAAAAAAGCAGAGTTGATAAAAATCGTGATTTTTGTAATTTTTTAAACATTTTTACTAGCTTTTCCAAATATTATTTTCAAATATTTCTAACTGCTTATATTTTTAGTACCTAAGAAATAGGCTTCATTATTTACGAGTATTTATGTTTAATTTTACAGTTTGTATAAACATTCATTGTAGCCAAAGTCGATAGACTCTCTGCAGTCGAATAAACCATTTTGATCAAAATCAAAAGCTGAAACAATAGCGGTAAAATACTGTGAGAATTCTGGGGCTAACACTCACCCCTCGAAATGGATAAGTACTACAAAAATGTCTTCCTCGCAAACAAAATCAACTTGTTCAAGAATTGTTTTTACATACATAATATAATAAATAATCAATAAGACCTCGGTTTTGTTCAGTATAAATGATCTAATAATTTTCTTCTACAAACTCGGATCATTTTATACGAGGGTTGCCTTTTATATTTCGGGATTAGAGAACAAAAACAAATATTATTCATTGATAATCACTTTATTGTTTCTCAAAATACTCCCCATGAAGATCTATACCCTTTTGCATGTGTTTGAACCAATTGTCGAAGCACTTTTGCCACTCTGATTGAGGTATCTCCAAAACATGCATTCTGAATGCAGCAACGGCTTCTTCAGGTGTCGAAAAACGTTGACTTCTCGGTTTGTTTTTTACGTACGGGAATAAAAATAAGTCATTAGGTGCCAAGTCCGGACTATACGGCGGATGACTCAACAAATCGATGTTTTGGGTGCTCAAAAATGCAGTTGTTTGAGCCGATGTCTGAGAGCTCGCATTGTCGTGGTGAAGAGTGATCCGACTTCGGCGGTTGGTTTTCCTGATTTCTTGGAAGACAACTGGCAAACAAATGGTCGAGTACCACTCAGAATTGACTATTCTGCGTTGCTCTAGTGGTACGGTTGCGACATGTCCATTTTTCCGAGAAAACAGGCGACCATTTGCTTGGAGTGAACTACGACCACGATTGAATTCACCATACCATTGAAAAAGACTGGTTTTTGATGGAGCTTCATCGCCAAAAATTGAATTAAGTTCATCCATGCACTGTTGCTGAGTTAATCCAAGTCGAAAGTTGTAAAAAATAATCGCACGAAAATGTTCACGATTTAATTCCATTTTTGAGCCGAGATGAATCTTTTAAGTTACTGTAAACAACACAAATAGCGCTCGTATGTCAAAACGTTCTGAGTACGTATAACCTCAAAAATGTCCAACTTTACGATAGAGCTGTCAGTTGCCAGATTGCAACACCAAGGTTGCCAAATCCCGAAATATAAAAGGCAACCCTCGTACATAATATACAACAACCGTCAAAAAATAACTATAGCTACCTACGTTTTACATAAAGTCTAACAAAGCATATTTCAGAACTTTTTGAAAGATAAATGTCTTTTTAAACAGTGTTAAACCACACAATATTCAGAAGTTGACAACATGTGTTAAGTTACAAGCATGATAAAAACTCCCAAGACAAAAGAACATAACATATAATATAAAAGTCTGGTGTGTATAAGGACATTTTCTAGGAAAAAGTTTCCACAATTTCCATATGCAGTATTTTACATTTTTTGGTTTCATCGCTGTCACATAACGGCGGATTATGTAAGCTTTTTCTCTTTGCTATTCCGGCAAATATTTATAGTCCAATCGAAAATATACAAAAAAAAGTATAGTGAAATAGAAAAAGATCAGGCGAACGAAAATTTGATAACATTGTCAGCTGATTTGATTGTGTAATTTTAAAAATTCCATGTTAGAAGTGAATAAACAATTTAAAAAAAAATTGAATGTCATTACAATTAATATTTTGACACTTAAGAAGACTCTCAATCATTTTCGAGCATTGTGTTAATAAATTAACTTCAAGCGTAAATTTTAATTTATTTTTTGAACGATTTCCAAATAATATTTAGCAACAGATGATTTTCCTAAGAAATCTGGCTGAAATAACGCTTGAAGAATATCTGGTTCTACTCGTATATAGTCTGGTCAGAATAGGACTTCTCAAATACCAGTTGATTTAGGTGTAGCCGCAGACAATCATTGATTGTTTCTTAAATCCAAACAAAACTTTAACTTTTTAAATTCGTATCTGGATTTTTCATTGTCTATAAATTATTCAGTGGCGTAGCTATAAAGGGGCGGGGTTGTGAAATGCCACTGGCCCACACCAAAAGAGCCCCCTGCTGTCAAATTTATACACGTACTAAATAAAAATCATATAGAAAAAATTCTACTTCTACTTGATAGACTGCTTTCTCTATAATCATATGAAATGTAATGTGTAATTTTCGAAGAAATACCATTGTAGCCATTTCCTGTCATACCTATACCGTTTTATTTAGAGTTAAATATAAATAAATGCTTGTGGATTTCTTATTTTGAACAGACTATATTTCCTTATATCTCATCTTAGAAATATCTGTTTTGCCATAACGTTATATTTATAGATAAGAAAACAGTCTTCAATTAATAATGTGTCCAATAAATCTTTTTAAAGTTTATCACATGGTTTTGTTACTATTTCAAGCGAAAATTGAATTAAACAATGTATATATGTAGAGCGACGGCAAATAAACACTTTTTGACGAGCAAAGTTTTTGCCTATTTGACAAAAAATGATGATGTACTATACCCCCATTCATTACAACAGATAAATTTTCACGTACCGACCCTGTACTCCAGAGATCCCAAACTTTTGAAGATTCCACAAATTCGGACTAATTGCAATTCTATATGGATTGAGAACTTGAATTCGGAATTTTTAAGGATTTGGTTTTGTGTATCTTGTAATTATCTTCTATTATTATTTGTGTGTTATTTATATTAAGTATCTAGAATTATGTTTGCATTGTTTTGTCTTGTAATTAGGTTTTGCCTGCAATTTTACTCTAAATTTTGTTAGAATACAGTAACAAGATTATATCGTTATAAGTGTTTCCTATATTATACTTCAATTATAGCACAATCTAATCTAAATAAAATTCCAGTTGACTAAGCATTTATTAACTCATCAAAATATCCTAATGTCCCATATGCACTTTAATGGTATTCCTGTGCGTCTCCTTGGCCACGTGGCATGAAACGTGTTTGGCACGTGCTGGAGGGATCATAGCAACAACATATCTTCATAGCTACTGTGATAAATGTTAATTAAAATGTCACAGTTCCAGTAGTTACATGAGAAATGGGTAGACAATTATTATATCCGTAATTTATATTATTTTGGATAAACAAGAAGCAACAAACTTGATGATTATTACTGAGGCTAATCCTCCTACATATCTATATCGAAATATTTAGTTTGATTAAAAATTTTGAACCTGCAAATATCACCAGCAGTGCCTGTTAATATTCAAACGGTAAAACTTGAGAATTCAAATCAGATCGTTTTCAGTATGGGCTTTTTGAATGGGCTTATACCTATATAGAGTGTAGTGTTCGTCGAGTGTGAACCCAGCTTAAGATTAGAAACGAAAAGTAAATAGACCCACATTCAGATACTCAAAGATATGGTGTTGAAAAGTATAGCATTACAATCTTTAATAAAACGTGTAACCCAAGATATTATTATTAGTATTAACAATGTTAATAAAAGAGATGATAGATAACATGAGAAAAAGGAAAATGAAATATCTTATATGCTTGGATATAGTTGTTATATTAATATTAAATATGCATATTATTTTACACTATGTTGGTCATGATAATATGTACATTAATCTTGATATAACTTACATTTAATATAGATATTAAGTATAGATTCGTGTGATATAACAAACAGTGTTTGATTGTACACTTCAGTGATTTAATTGGGTTTATCTATTACGGTCTTTTTCAAGAAGTTAGTAGTTCATTTTCAACTTGAAACTATATAGTGGAATAGGAATTAAATCAAAGTTAATTTTCACAGAATATCTTTAACATTAAATTACGTAATTTATATTAAGCCATCGATCATTTGGGAAGGGCGTGCTTCCATGGTTAGTAGCAATTTTTCATATAACTTTGTGAGATCAATATTTAATCAATTTCAGAAGAAAAACAAGAGCTTTTCCCACAATTTTGTTTTAATAAGGCTTCCGGTTTCGCTCCGATATACAGCATCATCAGGCCAGCAAACTACAATGATATACGAGGCGGAATCGAGGATAAGGGATGAAAATAAATTTGGAATATTATTTACCTACAACCCTAACACAGTTTCCATGTCTATCAATAAATTTAATCATTTGATTGTCCTTATTCCTTGTAGAATTCCTTTCCACTGTTTCTTCATGTCCTGGAAGCAAGACGGTCTAATTTTTCTGGCCAAAGTTTCTATGCTAGTTAATGCTGGATATGATTGAGCTTTTAGACATAAAATTTTTAATCCTTAAAACTTTATCCATCTTCATTTCATTTTAAAATGTTTAAAAAATCTACTACACTCGAACCTGCATTGTTTCACTACATTTACAGTGATATAATACACTGCAATATTTTGGTACAGATAGAACTTCAAATTTGCCATTCCAACTTCGTGGTCTGCTAGGCACGTGATTACTATTATGGACCCATTGTTATTTTTATGGATATTACCATACAATGTTTCGGTATATGTTCGGTGAGTCTAACAATTGACGTAAATAACGAAATTCTATTGTATTTAACATGATTTCTTAGATTAAAATAAACATTTTTGTCCGCAAAGTTACTCTAATGTGTAAAAAATCTCTTGACAACTTTTGTTATTGTTTATTGTTTGGCACTGATGATGTAACAAGTCTAGTTTCGAAACATGTTTAGCCTGCGTAAAACCAAGGAATGGAATCCAAACACAACCTCTAATTTGTTTGTTCCTCAAAAATCGAGAACCATAATTGGGCGCTACAAGAATGAACAGACTGAACCTAGAAAATTAATTTCGTTAATGGTTCTCAGTACTCGAATTGCTTCATTGTCGTTCAAGATGCGTATTTCTATTCCTCAGACCTGATATTTTGATATTACTTCAAAAGCCTAACAGGCTCACGCGCGTGTTGTTAGACTCACCCTGTATATCCGTCGAATATACGGTTGCATAAAGTTTGTTTCTTTATTGCAACCAAAATTTTCTTCTAGATACTTAGCCGTATTTATCTACCAATTAGTAAACATTCTAAAAGCATTTAAAAGAACATGTCGAACAAGTTATTTACAAAAACCATTTAGATAACAAATGTGTTATCATCTTGTGGGTAAAATATGTATATTGGAACCTGATGCATCCTATATTGTGAGGCAGAACAAAAATAAAGGTAAATTGTCATTAAGACCACCTGCTAAGACGTTTTAAAATACCTGAGTTTTTGTTTCAACAGGAATACCACATGTAATCAAGAACGCGTTAAAATAGAGAATATTTTTTTTATTTTCAAAATCAAATGTTTTAACCATTTATAAAGATGGTCCTAACGCACTCATTGCTCATAGTGGACTGCATAATTCTAGAAATATCTGTTGTCGAAATTCAATAATTGTCGAAGTACTTTTATGCTTTTGTACCTACACCTTTTAATGGCATTTGGAAAAGTCATTTTTGTACGTTATCTTCATTTCTTGCTTTACGTTGCTCATTAGAGAATTAGACTCTAATAACATCGATATGTCCAATGTTTCTCAAGAAACAGGCCACCATTATCTTCCAAATGCTTGGTGCATAAACTTATTTTGTTGAAAGACTTATACAGTCAAGAGCAGTTTCGTTTTAGACTCATGCACAATGCACACGATTGTCTACACGCTTTTTTGTCAGGATATTTTGGAAAGGGAAACAGGTGTCGAGTGATAATATCATTTTAAAAAGGGTTACATCACTTTTGCAATGCCACCAAGTTGATAAAATTTGGTGCTGAATTTAAAGGGTTGAAATAAAATGCTTAAGTTGGTAAAGGTTTAATGAAAATCAAAACAATTTTTGTGTTCTCAATTTGCCAGGAAAAAATTAAATTAGTAGCTATAGAAATTTTGAATTTAGTTTATTATGTAGGAATTTACTAACATGAATTTTCTTTGTTTCAGGTAAGTTCAGTTGGTGAAAACCATTTATCGCTGTTAACCTACGACTAAAAATGTTTATACCTGCACGTAAGTGAAAACGGATATAGTCATTTGTCTTTGATACGTACAATCAATTATCATTTTTAAAACTACACCGCGTTTTTATTGGAAATTTGATGAGAACATGATGACTACAAAGTCGGATTTATCCAAAAAGTTCTGAATATATGGAACTTTCGTCAAGTATTTATAATATACAAACAACTTTCTGACGTAACAATTTATCTTCTTCAGATTCTTGAAAATTACAAACTTCATCGTGAGATTTCACAGTGACAACAACGATGTAAATTAAAAAAGAAAAATCGATTAGAAATACTTTTCATTTCCATTAATCTCGAAGCTTTAACTGAAGAATTACAAAGGTTTAAATACAAAAAATGATTGAGTCTTTTTAGTTTCCTTTGTATAAACCAACTAAAATCAGAATCCTTGTATTTTAGTTCGTTGTTTCTTATTTTATTTTTATATGTAGGTTTATAATGAATTTTCATGTTTCATTGAAATGAAAAATCAATCACCTTGGACCACTCAGTATATCTCGGTTAAGGCTTGCCTCACCAGTTCCGAATATGCACCTATAGACTGTAGAAGTTTCAGCCGGTCATATTCATTTATATTTTTAATATAACCGAAGTTATGTTTATATTAAATAATATGCCAGGGGAACAAAATACAACCAAGAAAGAATTGATGATTATTATTATTATTAATAAAGGGGTTGAATTTTTTTTTGTACATACACGCATATATAATATTATGCTAACCAGTAAGCCCATGCATTATGTTTAGGGTATTTTCAATCCCCCGCTGGTTATATCAAGATTAACCAAATTATTGATGACAGCCATAATAAAAGAAGGATAAATAGATGTGCGCTATATGCATTTTCGAGTAGCCTATATGTTAATATGAGGTTTTGTGTTATTATTTTATTTTATAGTGTGAGATTTAATTAAATTTTTCATACACGGTGTGCCAATATTTCTACAAAGGTATAGTATAAACAATAAAAGCGTAGTTTACCTTACTATATGTCCGAAAATGCACCACATGAAGCTACAGGTTCTAGATAAAATAGTTTTAGTTTTGTTATAGCTCTAGTGCTAATTTACTATAACCGAGATACAGGTTTGCCAAAGTCGTAATATCGTTTTCGAGTTTCCTAAATAACCTAGTTTTGAACCAACATTTTTGCATGGGATTATGTGAGGAATTTGAATTAGTTGGTAACTTTTTGTGCTTCAGTATATTTACGTTTTTATTAAAAATATCACCTTTCTCATCATTGTTACATCATTTTTCATGAAAACCATTTTTCTTCTTAGCTCTAACCGTAAATCATCTAACCAGTTTAGCAGCTGATTCTCCTGATGAAAATTACGATAGGACTATCCGTTTAAATTAGGTGGTAGCTCGACAGGACCCGACATGTAATTGTCAAAAATCCACTCCCAACAACTCGTTCTGAAAATGGCGTTCGGGAACTAAGTGGGGATTTCCTAAAGCCCACACATGTTTATTTCTAAAATTCTAAATGTTTCGGTGCGTGTGAAATTTGCTTCCTCGGGTGTAATAGTTTTATGGGACATCCTCTATAATGATCCCTAAAACTTAAATAGGTTTCAGATAAAGAGTAGGTACTCATCATAACCAATACTGTAGTTTCAATTGCTAGCTCCTGCTGTGCAATATTTCTTCCAGTCAAAGACCTTAATAAATTATAAGTTTATTACAGCAAATCTTATTATTGTTTGACTCACACTGACAAAATAATTTACTATTACAACAAAATGCAATAACTCATATTCGTATGCCATGAATCTCTATTCTGTACCTAGTATTATAAAGCTGCTCATGTTGTAAGTAATAAAAATGAGCTTTACCACGCTATACAACATCTTTTCATAGGTATAGAGCGATGCGAAACGTGGTGAAAATGAAAAATTTTGGAATGGATTATATTAAATTTTTGTTGGGAAGAACATTTACGGGAAATATATTTTGTTATACTAAATGTATTCAAAAATTCCCGTAATATATCTTGGATTACCTGGTATTCTATAATAGAAAGATAGAATCTACAACGAGATTTGTTTTAACTAAATTACAAAATAGTTCAGGCACTTGGTAGTTCAGAGGGGAAAAAATATAGAAGGTTTTTCTTCCTCGTTCTTTATGATTTTTGGGATGCGTGAATCCGATGCAATTTTTGCGGTTTTTTACCAATAACTTGGAAAATATACCATTTTCACAGAAAGTGTTAGTATAAATCCTAGCGTTTGCCGAGTACCCTGTATATTATACTAGACATAAATGATGAGCTTAAAGCGAATATTATATCGTGTTTACGGAGATTACGTGTGGCCTGTTGGCCGCTCGTTTTATTAATAAACGACCTGTAGACAGGCAAGCCAGAATTATATTATGGAAACTGGTTACAAGTTTCTCTGTCAAGAACTTTTCAAGTGTAGACAAATGAGACGGCAGTAATAATTAGAAATATATGAAATTCTGTTAAATGTTTGATGAATTTATGAGACCCTTTTCAAGATATCACAGTAGGGGCGTACTTTGGTTCAATATAAATTGTGACAAGGTTAGTAATTAGTTGGATCAGAAACATTCTACGATGACTAATCAAAAATCTATGAACATCGAAATGTTTATTTGGGTAGGTACAAATCAGAGAATGAAAAATCATTAAAATTTAGAAGGCGTCAAACGTTTTATTAAATGTGATTCAGGGTTGGTGACTTTTATAATTACATATGCAAATTAAGAATTCCACTCTCTAGAGCAATATAGTTGTTGGTTGTAACCATATTAAACAAGTGACAGTGATGTATGTCATCAATATGAGAGTTGTGGGTATCGAAACGTAGTTTATCACCCTCACTGTAAATAACTGGGACCTAATACATCATTTCTGGAGTGAAATTGGTGTTTTTTTTTTTTGGGAAAACAAGTCTAATAACTTTCTTGTCCAAATTTTATTGAATAGTATCGGGCATAGAACTTTTCTTGAGCAGCACTACACAGCATCCAAAATCTTTTATTTCAACCACGTGCGCGGTTTGGGAGATATTTGTGAAAAACCGATTTTTAGTGCCTTGGCAACTTGTGTTTTTTTTTGGGGTTACCATAATAGAGGTATATATCCTCATTGCCTGGACTCGAAAATGATTTAGTGTTTAATGAGCAACGATAAAGCATATGTTAACACGTCCATCAAAAAAGTGCTTAAAATGGTTTGTTTTATTTAGTGATTGTGAAGTTACACCAAAAAAGTAATCTTCAACACTATTTTCCACTTGAGTGATAAAGCCCAAATAACAAACCAAAGAAGAATTAAGCACTGTGCGGGATTAATAATGGACCAAACGCATGGTGTAGCATATTGACGATATAAGAACCCATTATTATGGAGCAAAAAAAAAGAGAAAAGAAAGGATAAAGGAATATTTCGACATGTTGCCAATTAGAGGGTTGAAATTGCAGTATTATATCTAAGGGGTGTTCGGTCATACGTGATTAAAATGCCTCGTATATATACTTTATTTACTGTAGATTAGTTTTAAGGGTGACCACACACGTTAATTCCCTTAATTTACGATATATACAGGATTAAGAAACGAAATTCTTTCGGCTTGTTTCATTTTAATGTTTTTTAGCTACTCAAATAACATGATGCACGACAAGAGTGGTGTACAAAAAATGTTTGATAGATATCTGAAATTCTTTTAGGTAGTATTAGTTACCATTCAATGGAAAAAACAACGATTAAGTTAAATATAGACCTCCCACTGGGTATTGGAGATTTCTTTATTGGTTTATTTTTTTTTGTGCTTCTCACTGTAGCGGAACAAATTACAGGGATTATACCGGTAGTGTCGGAAAACTCTTACACAGTATAATTTTTCGCAATTTTTAAATTTTAAGTTTGTTTTAACAATTTTATTTATCCAGAAATCGAAGCAGTTTTTATTTAAATTGCAATTTCATTACTGATCTCATAGCGCGAAAAAAGCGAATTGTTTGCATTTTCTTGCTTATAGCTCGTAAATACACTGTTTTGAAAAAAAAAATGAACTAAACTAAATTACCTAGAAATTAGGTCGGTAAGGTTTTTTTTGTCAGCCAACGATTTCGCCGTTAAAGCACCTTGAATTTCTATAAAATGTCCATAGTTGTTCAAAAAAAAAAAACAATATTTTTTAATATTTTTCAAATATTTTAATTTATAATATTTAAAGTTTGGTTCACTGGGGTTTACGAGCTGCTCATCTGAAAGTTGAAAGTTTTTTAATACCTCCTCTATTTTGTGCTGAATTTAGGTCATTATTTTATTAGTACTGTTTATGGCGTACACTGTATTGAACAGCCAACTGTCCCATAAAGGACATCAAAAAATGACATCCTGATAACCTTACAACCACAATTGAGGATCTCCCTTACGACTTGCACCTACCTCTAGTGCCTTTAAATATAGTCGTTGGTCAAAAGTCAGTTTAAATTATTAGCGAACACGTTCTGTCTTCTGTGCTGTTTTTGAGTCAACTATGGAAGTTTCCAGGCGCTCTGGCGGCGAAACCGTTTATCTAAACAAGAAATATCAGAGACCTAATTTGTAGAGAATTTATTGTACTTTATTTTTGAGTTAGAGTAAATCAGTGAGTAGTTTATTATGACTCCAATCGATAATGGCATAAATTCAGCTGAATGGAGAGATAATCAGTTTGAAATCAAATATCTAAGAATTATCGTGGATAGTAAACTTCTTTGAAACAAACATGTTCAGATAACAACTAACAAGTTCATACGTCAAGTTCCTTAATCAGGATATGACATTTATAGCATACTATTCAAAATTATAATTCCTTTAAATAATTTAAAGCACTTTTAGACTACATTTTCAAAGCCTGAATACTATATTATCGATTGAAGCATGACAAAATTTAATACATTTTTAATAATATCCATTATTAACTTGTTTTTGATATCAAAAAATATTTATTAATGACATTGACAATTAAGAATGATAATATACAACATTTCTTATCAAAGGTGTACAGGGTGATCTAAAGTTAAATAGAAAACTTAATATTCCCTCTGGAAGCTCAAAAATTCAACGTTGATCTTAAAAACACTTTTTTGAAAATAAAGGTATTCAAAATTATAAAGGTAATGACATGTTTTGTAGTTAATCAAGGTCGGTAATTTGTAGGCATTTATTTGATGAAATACAATGGTTTTTTATAAAATTATAATTGAGGGTTTGACGGAAGCGTAATGGTGAGTTTATTGATTCCAGAAAACGTCAAAAAAGAATTTGCTATATAAAAAGGCATACTTCTTTTTTCTCGAAAAAGTTAAAGGTTTTCGATAAATTCGAGTTTGAAAATTTTAGGACAAAACTGGTCCTTAGTAAACAGCATTAATAAAATTATTAAAATACAGTTTGCTCACGAAAAGTTTTCCAAAATTTTATTAATGCTTTCTACTAAAGACCAGTTTTGTCCTAAAATTTTCAAAATTGGAATTTCTCGAAAACCTTTAAGTTTTTCGAGAAAAAAGAAGTATGCCTTTTTTATGTAGAAAACTTTATTTAATCACAAGGAAAATAAGTTAGGTTATAACTAAGGCCAGGGTCTCCCCCGTTTACCCGCCTATGGTCATCCTTTTTTATTCAATTTCATGTCAGTTTACGACATTTAACTAGGTAAATAAGTATGCTATATTTGGTTAATTCATCTTTACTCGTTTCGAAAATATTTCAAAGAAATCGTCCTCAGTCAGTCATCTTTAACACCCTGTATCTTTGTAAATAAGGACTTTTCGAAAAATTACAATTTAGGTTTTTTTCATGATTAGATGAAAGAAAAAAAAAAGCAAGAAAAAAGTGTGCAGTCTCAAAATTAAATTAAATAGGTATAAAGATGTCAATATAATGCACCTTGTACATACCGTCAATACTGAAGTTGGCAAAAAGGGAAGCGAAAATGGTGAAACACGTGCCTTGCATCTCGAAAATATCTGTATTACCTATATATCGATGTCGATGCTAGAGCAAAAATTGAAAAATTGAATTACTTCCTCAAGTGCATCAGATAAAACTGAAAAACGCTGAAATATCACGCTGGAAATTCGATTTGCCTTTGTATGCGAACGCTTTTTGAATAGTAATCAACAATAAATTATATATCAAGCAAAATGTTGTATTTTTATATATAAATTATTTTAAAATTTAGTTGTTATTGCTAAGACCAAGGCGATATCGAAATTATTAATAAAACTATAACAATTCGGAATCATTTCTTTCTGTCCTAATACAGAATAATTCTGGGACAGTTACATCAGCATTCAGCATTCAATCGCTAACGAGTATGAAGAATTCCTCTAAGCCATCTTTGATGGTACTTGTCTAGGGATGGTACTTGTCTAGGGTTTATAAATGCCTCCAAAAAGTGGTTCAAGACTCACAGTCATACGTAAGGACAGGAACTACGACTACGAGGGCGTAATAAACACTTGTCAGAGCTCTCAAGTCCATGCGTCGTTTGAAATAATATATAAGACATAAGACTACTGCTAACAGTTTTTTACAAAGATTGTTGTGAGTATTAATTAATTAATCCTAATTAATTAAAATTAATTAGGACGGTTTTGTCGTGATTTACAATCAACCGGTTAGCACGACACCAGCAAGAATCGAATATCTTGCTCTGGAGCATCCCAGGGTCTATATCGGATCACCAGTCACGTGTCATCAGCATACATGAATGGTTCAGCAAAAGAAAGGTGTGAGGCCAAGTCGTTAACAAACAACAAAAAGAGCAGAGTGCCCACATTTATGTTATCATAATCGGACAAATGAGAGCTGACTCTAACTTGGTCAGAAAACTTCCGGACTAGGCAGAGTTTGGGCTGACGATGGTGCTGAGAATATTGCTTTTGTGCAAAGAATCAGGCCTTCCTGATTCTTTAAGTATAAAAGATGGCTATAAAACGAAATGTTGTGTATAATCATTACATCTGATAATAGTTTACACAATAATTGAAATCTGTTAATTTGACATTAAACATGCGTCTACGTTCTGTTACTTTTTATAACATTTAATAAATTTTTCGATCGTTTAATAGCATCATAAAGTAAAATATATATTTCACCACCTTTATGTAAGTTTGTGTAACTAAGTATTAATATGGCGGCTTTCACTAGACATAGACAACATATATTAGAGGTTACTATAAATATACAGTGTTTTCATTTTAAACCTTGCTACTCAGAATACTCGAGATCTGAGGTAGATACGTCGATTTTGAATTTGATCTTCACATGGATCTTCTCAGGCTACTCTACTAATAAAATGTTAGCTAATAGAATAAAGTAATTTGTTTGGACTCTTTAACGGTGGATAAAATTCCCTATACACCTAAACTTAAACCCCATTTGTTCCAAATTTGCCTAAATATTTGTCAACAACATCCCTAGGAAATCAGACGAAGAACGAAAACGTGAACATATCGAACGTCCCATTATCTGTTAATGATTTGTATATATAAGGCTGCGCAGTGTCAAAATTCGACCAAGAGTGGTTTTGAAGTTCCCTTTTAAATGCAAAGTCGACCTATCTATTTCAGATAACGAGTTATCTGGGTGTTTTCAAATGAAAGACCTGTATACGCGTTTATGTATATAAAACGAACGTTGTTATATTATTATGGCAGTTAAAACATTAATTTCAGGCGAAAGGCTTTTCTTTTTACACTCTTCTATATCTATAATAATATGTCTATATGGTTATACAGTCCATTATACTTGAGATTGGGATATTTTGCTGTTTGCTACAGTTAGTAATACACTCTAAGATATAAAAAGCAACATAACCTACGTTTTCTGTTATCATATTTACCATTTTTCCTCTCTAGCCCATGGGGTTTCTCTAAAAATGACTCAACTAGGTCCCGAATTGCTATTCTCTCTAACGTCGGTAATATTCTTCCTTCTTCCTTTCCGCGAATCATCGAGGATTTGCAAAACGCTGAAATTCTGATGACGTTGGCCATCATAACCAAAAGATCAGGTGTTCCCTCGAAAAGCAACATAGAGCTTTCTCAAAAGTATCATATACAACTCTCCAAGTCGGTTTACCAAATGGTGAGGGGTGTGTGATTTTGAATGCTTAAAAGATGTATTTGTAAAAATTGTAAATTCATAAAAATTAGGAAAAACAGATAAATTAAATTTTTTTTATTTATTTATTCTTTTTTTTATATTTTTATTCATAATAAATAATGTTTGACCGAAAATAAATTTCTCTTTATTGAAGATTTGTCTTAGACTTTAGGTGTAGTTTCACATAATAAAATCTGTCATCATAATTTAGCCGAAAAATGAGAAGCAACACCCCCCTGTGAAAAGTATAGGCAGTTCTTATAAATATTTAATTTATTGTTTCCACGATAAAATTCCCGTTATATGCCAAATAAATTAAAATTACGTCAATTAAAAATTAAGCAAATTGGATCCTAATATGTAAAAAAAATACACAACAAGAAATAATACTAAATACATTGTTTTGGTTTTTCGACAAATACTGTCTATTCTATTTCTATGCGGCGCTATGTCGTTAATAAATTTATTGGATTGGACAGGTCTAAAGAAAGAACCCTGTGGTGCACACAGTATTTTTTATTTTCTCTTGATACATATGCGTGTCGACAGAGGAATGCTATGATTTATAATGGTATCGGGGATCGTGTAACAGAAAATAATTAATTTTTACTTTGTAGGAGTTGTATACTATGTAGCCAAGAAAACAGAACATGATTTTCTGAGAGAGATTTATTGCAACCAAGTTACAGTTGTATAATAGCTTCAAATTTTACATTTTAGTGGTATTTAAAAAAAAAACAAGTTGATTATATTTTCCTCAAAATATATGTGAAAAATTCGAATAACCGAGTTTTTGGTTTTTTATTTTTATCTTTTGCAAAAAAAAATATTTTTCCACGAAATTTGGTGAAAACTTACTTTTGTATGTCCCAAACATACAGTAATTTTTTTGTTTTAAATTATTAATTTTTTCACCTTATTTTGACTTAATATCGAAAAAGCACCCTAATTTCCAATCGAAAATTCTCACGTAAAATATCTGCTTTTTTAAAAAAGTTGGTGCGTTTTTTGTTCGTTGAAATTTCTACTTTCTAATGGTATAAAGAAATATACTCTACTATGGTAAATGTGCTCAGAAAATGCAAATAATTATCTAATAGTTTCAAATATGAATCCTTAAAAAATATCATTGCATTTCTCCATTGTTTCTCTGGTTGCGATACAACATCTGGATTTGCCGGAAAAGGAAAGAAAAGTATTGTCAACTCTTTATTAGCCGATAAAAATGTGTCAAATTTGGCCAATCTTTTTGATAAAAAAGATGCGATCAAAGAAATGGATTACAATTAATCAAATCTATTAATAAATGTAAAAATGATATAACACTGAACCAATTAAGATTTCAAAAATATCAATTGGCAAGAATTAAATCTCCTTTCATATTGGCCAATCTTCCACCCACAGAAGGTGCAGCAGAACAACATTGTTACAGGGCATATTATTAGCTTCAGACTTGGCTGGGTAAAGACCTGACAGCAGCAGATTGGGGCTGGAAGCAACATCAACGCGCCGAAAACATGGTTTAAAATGCACAAATTTATGCTCAAATTGTCTTGGTTCTGAAATATGCTCCAATGTGGAAGAAAAAACCTACGAGGAAGTTGATAATTCAGATGAAATTGTGTATGAACAACCAATGCAGACCGGAAATAATCTTGGAGACGAAGACGGTGATGGTCTTGAAGATTTCGAGGATCTACTAGAATCGGGAAGGTTTGTCGAATCTAACGATGAAGAAATGCCATCAAAGAGACAAAAACTAATGGAGAAGTAATTAGAAAAAATAAAAATTTCGGATTCGAGTTTTTTTCATTATTTGCATTTTCTGAGAACATTTACCATAGTAGATTTTTTTATACCATCAGAAAGTAGAGATGTCAACGAACAAAAAATACACAAATTTTTTTAAAAAAGCAGATATTTTGATGTGAGAATTTTCGAATGAAAATTAGGGTGCTTTTTCGATATTAAGTCAAAATAAGGTGAAATAATGAATATTTTAAATCAAAAAAATTACTGTATGTTTGGGACATACAAAGGTAAGTTTTCACCAAATGTCGTGAAAAATATTTTTTTTTTGCAAAAGATAAAAATAAAAAACCAAAAACTCGGATATTCGAATTTTTCACATAAATGTTGAGGTTATGTGAAAAAAGTGTTGATACAAAAGTTGTAGATCTTTTTATTACCTACAACTTTGCTATTTAACTTTTTTTCATCGGATTTGCAGTTTTACCGGAAATCGAGATTAACCGTTTTTTTACCCTTAAAAACTCAACCCCTTCCCCTTCCGAACTCAGATCGCCCGTAATTTATTTTTCCTTTCATTTTTGTTATATTCTCTACCTTTCCCAATGGGTTTCATCCAACTATAATTTTTTTTGGTCTCAAAAATTATCGACCCTGGTCTACAATGAGAAAAAGCTTTCCTTTTTTTTTCTGAAAAAATAATATAAATAATAATAAATAAATAAAATCCAAAATCGCAAAAAATCCTTTTTTCAGTTAACCTTACAACTTACATCTATCAGAACCGACCAGTGAACAAAAGTTTATATTTAATAATTAATCAAATCATTATTAATCAAAATTAATGATTTAATAATTAATTTTTTAAACTCAAATAGATTTAAAAGCACTTTGTATCTGTACTAAATCCATTGTGCATTATGTATTTCTAAACATCTTAAAATTATTGACCTTTACAAAAGCCTTGATGTAATAACAAATCGTCCATTCGGTCCCTCATTTCGGCGTAACAAAAAAGGAAATACCGATAGAGTATTACGGTTCGTCGGGTCTTTTGTTAAGTACCACTTCCTTTTTGCTTCTAGAAGTGCTTTAATTTTTTTTCATTCAAAAGGAAATAACAAGATAAGTGTAAAATATAGTAGCTACATACAGTGTGTCCTCAAATGACGTGCAGATAAGCAGTAATGAATGACTATATGATGTCAATTACCATATTAAAGCCCTTCAATGGATGGGATGGAATAAGAATATGCAAATTAAGACTTCTCTTTGACCTAACATCAATAAATAACGGGAAGTTTGATTTTTTAATTATTTTCACCGAAATATTTTTTTTCCCTTAACCGACTTCGTGTGAATATACAAAGATTGAATTTTTGCACAGTTCAAAAGAGCTAATTTTTTTGAACAAGTTTTGTAATGAAAAAAATTTGCTATCTTTATTTGTTAAAAAATTATAACCAAATTTGTAGAAAAAACTAATACTCTTGAGTCTGCTCTTTTGTACTGTGCAAAAGTATAGGCATAGAATAAATAAACAGAGAATGTGATCTTGCGCATATTATTGCGCACTCAAAATCGCCATGTTTTCTTATACACTCATTGTCGTCGGGATATTTGATTTGTGCTTTGCCATTTCAAGTGATTTGTTTTCCGGTGCCGTAGTATTCTGTGTGTTATATAGTTATATTGTGTGATTTTGTTTTATAAACTTTTGAGAGTGATATTGTTTATTTTGAAATACAAAAGAGCATAGGCGGAATGATTTGTGCCGCGAAGAATTGCAGGAATAAATATTATAACTGCAATTTATCATTTTTTAGTTTCCCGATGGATATTAAAAGGTAAGATATATGTGTAGTATTTGAATTAGATGCATATAAGATTAGAATCAAATAATATCCCATAGGTACATTAAATCAAATTACCAATTGTTATTTTGAAAAACAAATATTTCTAAACAAACTGTTTAAAAGATTGAGTTTACTTGCCTAACAAATCACACAAATTTTTTAAAAAACATGAATAACTTCGCTTAATTTCGCAGCACAGTGGCCCTTATCTTTTATAAAAGTCCAATACATCTTAAGCATTCTAAAAAGAGAGCTTAAAAATCTTACTAGATGAGTGCAAAAATTCTATTAAATTCTGACAGTGTTTATTAAATTTGAATTACATATTTTAACTATTATAGATATTAGCAGGTAGTAAATTCTCGTCTCAGGTTTTATTGCCCATTTATTGGGGGTGATTTTAGCATGTTTTGTAGGTATATAATAGGAAATTCCCAACATGTGTGCTTGCGTTGTTTTTCTGAAGATCATAAACGTAAAATATAATACATTCTCAATTATACTTAAGGAATTGAAAATCGGTAGACATATTGTATAAATTAGAACAATTTTATTTTACTCTATCTAAAATTAATAAATTTATATTTGCCCGTAATCAATTACACTTTTTTATTCTTTAGAGCTGAACAATACATTTCCAAATTAGAATATTCTCTTTATTTATTCTATGGTATAGGTATTTTTCCGAAAAACAAAGTTGCCAGAAGCTGCCGAAAAGAACGACTCGTAGCAGAAGAAGATATATGACATGAAACCCCAAATTTCTTAAAAACAAAACAAGTAATTTGAAGCCAAGATACGAAGAAAAAATCGTAAGTCTGTTGTCATATTTTGTTTGAAAAATGTACAAATAAACGTTTGCAGAGGGTCTCTCTGAGACTGACGTTCTGGGGCCTTGCTATCGCAAGTTGTTTTATTTTGGCGCTGATACGGAATTCCAAAGTCTTAATAATTATCAATTAGCTGCAATTTTTTTCATTATTTCCAGAACGTAAATCTTCGCGTGGTTGGTTGAAAAACCACATGCCTCCCATTACCAGTTCCAGCTACAGTAGTTTAGCTTGACTTCTATACATAAATATGTCCATATATTATACTTTTTAAGCTGGCAAAACTGCTAATTAGTGATTTCTTTATCACTACTATACACATATAAAATTTAAATATATCCATTAATGTTGCCTCTGTTGCACATTATTTTATCTCACGCCAGATGTAGTTGGATATTCCATTTACGAATTATGAAAGGCATACGGTATCGTCAATATTGTTATTACCCGTCATAACCATTTAAATGAGGAAACATTAAAAAATAGACATTAATTTTGTATTTAAGTTTGCAAAAAATAATTACCTTACTTTAATGTATAAACATTTTAAATCAGGACCGGATTGCAAGAGTAAAACTATTTTATTTATGTAAATTACAACTATACGAAATCTAGAAACATTTACTTAGAATATCTATTACACATGTGGCAACGTGGCTTTTTACATCCGGCATATATTGTGTTGGATCCGGAAATTGCTCTCCGGACTTCCGGGATAAAACTCCACAAGGGGAGTAGTAGGAGAATTTGATGTCATGTTGCCGGAAAGTCAAACTATTTGTTTATTTTTTTTGCGAAATCAATATACATTTGTTAGCATATAACGTAAGACAGAGGATATTGTTTTTTCAATATTGAATTGATGAGTTTATTTGTCGAAAGATGTGATTTGTTTTCTGTTCTTCCAGTTTGTGATTTCGGTTTGAAATAATTCCTGCAATATTTTTTTTTAAAACGACGCTAACTTGAGTAGTATGAAAAAATCGTATTCCAAACTCGTATAATTCAAAGATAGGAAGTTTGAAAAGTTTTTCGTTAGGAAAAATAAAAGTTATAGTCATACTAAGTTTGTTAGAGCTAAGATCATCTGTTTGTTTATCAAACTGACCATACCTCGTTCAAATCTACAGGCTGTGTACTTTATACCTAAATTAGAAACAGAAACATCTCGTCTAATTATCGGCAAATTTCGTTTGTATGGTTTTGGGATCACAGTGTCCTCCAAGTCGACGTGATGTACATTGATTTTAAATTTTTTGATTTTCGGTTAGTCTTTTTTGATACGTGTATAATAGTGCTCCACTTCTGGTGTACCTCAACGCTCTAACCTCGGCCCAGTATTATTCAAAATCTTCATAAATGTCTTTGTACCATTGTTCAACTGTAGTAGGCTTACCTACGCAATGATTTGAAGATCATTTTAACGTATGCTGATAAGGATGAATTATAGCAAACTGTTAGGCTTTATTATTAGAAAGTCAATCATATTTATATTGGTTGTTCTTTCACTATTTGAGTCGAATTTTCCCTAATCTTTCAAATAGGTATTTGAGAGAAACCCTCAGAGTTGAAATCTTGATTAAAACATCGAAAACCAATAATCATCTGTGTATTCGACCATAAAAATTGCAAAATATAACAAAATCAACAATTCACGATCTAACAAACAAAAATTACGATATCGTCAAACTAAACGTTAAATTTCGCTATACTCGTTCTGCTTGAATTATGCATCTATGGTGTTAACACCCACCCACGCACATTTTCCTTGATAAGAAATCACTTTTAAACCACACCTTGTATGTATTCATTCCATTGTATCTCATTGTAGTGTATTCTTCCGTCAGACACTGATTGATAACAATAATAAGAAGTAACAAGACAAATATTTATCTTTCCTTAATTAACTTCTATTCTATAATATCTATACAATTCAGTAAGGATAATAAAAAGGGGGTATCCTGTGAAAGCGGGAATATTATTAGTGAAAAAGGATATTGTTATTCGAAAGTCTCAATGAAACCAGAGACATTGAGACATAATAAAGTAGATCTATGCATATTAGAAAAGGAAAAAAATTATAAACAATAGTTTTATTTTTATTTATAAACAAAGGAGTAACATACGAAATAGTTTTGTTGTTTTATTACAATTATTAATCTCCGGCCGAACTTCTTTCCCTGAGAAAATACACCCGCAACTTTGTTTCGAATTCAAACACACTAAGGTTTTCAACATTTGCGAATAACATACATTTTTATAGGTGGCGAGGCCACAAGAATTCACTATCTATTCTTAGCCAGTGCTAAACAAGGCCAGCTTCGACTACAGAAGCTTCAAATTTTCAAGCGTTCTGCTGTCTTATACCCTTAGTCATCATTTTATTGTTTTTATTATAATTTTTTATGGACCTACCTACTTTTTAATCGAAACATTCTTAAATACCTCAGCGATAATAAATATTGCTTGACAAATCTCTACTTATAATTCTCTAGACCACAATTGTACATCATTAAGCTCTGCCTATTTGCGACATTGGAGTCTCCATATTAGAGTTTCAGCGTCGTCTCATTAAGTTAACTAAAAAATATTTCTATAGAACCAGAAAAATGTGTGAATTAAATTTGATTTTTGAAAATTTGGGAGTGTAACTATGTCGACGGGAGCAGATGAGGTAAAATAAACTTCCATCTTCAGTGGCGTTGATAAATCTTACATAGATGTCTTACTAAAGATTTTAATTTAAAAAAAGAAAACACTAAATGTTGAAAAATTCAAAGAAACATTATTTTTTAAAGGAAATGTTCGAATTGACGACCTTGGACTTCGAGACATTTTACGCCTAGTCTTTTCAAAATTATATACAGATCGATTTAGTTCCCGGTGGGACACCCTGTATATGATTTATGTTATAATTATTGATAAATAAATTCTTTGGTTACAATGATTTTCTTCCTCGTGTCTACATAATTAAATCTGTCTTTCATATACACTGCGTCAGCTAAATTTAATTTTCTCTTATATTAAAAAAATAGTAAAGCACCCCTACAAACACTCTACTGCCTGATACCCTTCCATCTTATTGCGTGTTCTGAGACTAGGGGTAAAAAACCACATGTTTTATGTACCTGTTAAGAGACCCACATATTTTCCTGCTATCCTACTTTTTTCTTCAAATAACATGGAATATGGGGATACAAATTTGAAAATGTGTTTCTAAAAAATACACCATTGCGCCTGAAAGAAATTTGGTTAAATTCAGAGCCTCAATATATTTAAATTGAGACATGGGCATGGCCGAATTCCTTTTAATCTTATTACGAGCTTACCACGAACTTTACGCTTGGAAGCCACAATCTGAGGCCTTGCATACCCCTAAATAAGTGATACTAGCAGAAGACTAACGAGTATCCTGCTGGGGTTTTGTATTATTTTCATGATTTTTAGTACCGAATTTCTATAGTATAGTTTATTGTGCGAGAAAATCAACTTTGAAATTGAGTATGATTTTTGGTTGTGCGTTATTTTTCCGGCTAAGTGTATTATTATTATTATTATATCCCATTTAATAAATTTTTGCAAAGCATTTGACCGTATAGATCACTACATATTATTGTATAAATTACAGAATTTTGGTTTCTCTTATCGTTTGGTCAACTTCTTCCGATCATATCTATTCGAACGATTACAGTATGAAGGCATTATAAGTCTTTTGTTATTCAATATTTTCATTAATGACCTAATTGAGTCTTTTACGTGTGGTAGGCTCGCTTATGCTGAAGTTCTTAAGATCTTCCAGCCCATTAATTCCCCGAATGACTGCGATTGAATTTTGATTATCAATTGAACAATGAGTCCTTGGAAAGGCTCAGCGAAATTAAAGATTTGGGTGTTGTCTTCGACAGTGAATTTACATTTATCCAGCAGACCGTCAGTGTAGTATTGAGCGCAAATAAAATGTTGGGTTTCATTGTTAGGAATTGTCGGCAATTCAACGATGTTTTCACGGTTAAGCTTTTGTTTTATGCTTTTGTTAGATCTAAACTGGAATTTGCCGCGATTCTATGGAACCCAATATATAATACTCATATTAGATCCTTAGAGTCTGTTCAGCGCCGTTTCCTTAAATACCCAGCCTATAAAGCCGACCATGTTTATCTTCCACGGGGAGTAGATCATGCGTCTTTGCTCTTGCGTTTTAATGAACCTTCTCTCTTGACCAGAAGAAACATTCACGCAGTCAAGTTTTAAATTATTGCACTGCTCCGTTGATTGCCCATATCGTTTGGGATGTATTAGATCCCACGTTTCGCGATTGGGTGCTCGACATCTCGTGCCGTTCACTGTGGGCCCAGCCAGGACTAATATTTTGTTACAAAGTCCTGTTTACTTTTTGTGTGACATTTTCAATCGGTGTTGTCGTGATTTTGATAATCATGGCTCAACTTTGTCAGCTATTACTGATAGTTTATTTAATGGATAGTGATTATTATTTAATATTGAACTGATATTGATTGCATTTATTTTTGTAGTATTTAATGTCAATAGTTAGGCTGTCGTGTTTATTTATTTTAAGAATTGAAAGTATACTTGGACAGAGTGAGCTAATTTTTGATTATTTTTGACATTCCGAAATATTTAATCAGTTTTTTATTGTTTTGTTTTATAACGTATTTATTTGGTTGTTTTTTTGCTCTTGATTTGATATGTATCTCATTTCAATTAATTCGAAAATGTATTTATTGATTTTCCTGTAAGTGGGTATAACCTGTTGGGAATAAATGCTTATTATTATTATTACTATTTTGGTAATTTGGGTAGTATGATTGTAATAATTAAAACACTGTTTAACGGTATGTACAAAACTGAATATTTATTAATATGGAAAAGAGTGTGTTTGAGATTTAGGTTGTTAAAATCTGGATATAGAGTTTTGGCATGAGAAAGATGTTGACGGTTTTGATGTTGAAGACTGACTGGGCTGCAATTATAGAAAAAGCATCTCTGTTAAGAAAGTACCACATCTGCTCGGTACGTGGCGTTAACAATAACCACTGCTTTTTCTAGGTACGGAATAGGGATTTCTTTTGTTCCCGAAAATGAAAAACAGTAAAAAGAAAGCAGAAATATTTGTGCCAGATGTTTCGACATTTGGTGAAATTTAGAAAATATTATTTACAACTACTATACTAAATTTTTACAAAGAAATAACTAAATTTAAAAATACATATATACAGTGTGGCACAATAAAAAGGTTGCCAATAATTAATGAAAATCCTGTACAGTAATTCGATAGGTCAGTCACAAAATAAATTAAATTTGATATTACCTAATTTATATTTATTATTTTTTATTTTAAATTGTTGATTATATTATGTTACATCGTATCTATATCACACACATATATTTTCCAACGAAACCGGAATTAAACTAGAGTTACTTTATACAAACTTGACTGGAAAAAATATCACCTAATGAAGTTCATATTTCACATTTTCCATAATACTTTATTGTTTCTAAAGTAGCACATAAATTTTATTAACAGCTTGGCTGTTCAAACTGGTCGCTTGTATGTACCAGCTTATTCGGAAATTTACGACGACTAATTTCGAAAATTTAAATAATTGTTTTTAATCTCTTGGATAACAAGTTGGAGTGAGTTATTTGTGGGATATTGGACAACGGACAGGAAGTTTGTGATTTATATTTTTCTAGTTAATATACTTGTTTGTCTAGTTTTATGGTACATACAAAAATAATAATAAATAAACGAAATTGTCCAGCAATTTTTATTAATAAACTACGAAAACTGAGAAGAAAACATTCAGGTCTTAAAACAGGACTCTGTCGTTGGTTCACACGAATTCACTTTATAATATTCCCATAAAGAAACTTCTAGCATTTCAAATACGTAAGTATCACAGATTTATATAATTTAAATATTGAATAGCAAGTAACAAAATAAGTCAGGCCTTCGGTATAAATTATATATTTGTGTGTCTTGGATCGGTATTTTCAAAATGCTCACATACACCAACTGGTTGTCATTTGCTTGTCACGAATCGACTATATAACTACGACACAAATACGTTGTAAAAACGACCCAGAGTCGCAGGTCGAATATTATTATTTTAACATTATATCTAATAGAAATTTGGATATAAACAGAAAATATTACTTATATCACTGCCTATGGTTGTTGAAGCATTTTTTTATTAAATATGACCAGGTCCCACAACTGCAATGCAGTTAGAAGGTTTCTCTTTTCGTTTGGTGAATCTATGACCAAAATAAAAGGGTCTAATACATAATAATATAATCTAAGGTTCTCCTTCAAAATTTGAAATTATTTATTATATTTTTTTTTCTGAAGTAATCCATCTATCGAGGAGTGAATGTTACTATTTGAATAAAACGACGTCTACTCCACAAAATGAATCATGATCATTTTGTGGAGTAGACGTCGTTTTATTCAAATAGTATTTATTATATTTTGAACTATAAAACTACATTTAACGTTTACAAAGTGCTTTTACACGCCAATGGTTTAAGATTTGTTGCTCTTTCAGCAGAAAGATACAACAAAAAGATAAAATTGCATCTTTTATAGATTCCAGAAGCGATTTTCCTCAACAGTCTTTTGTAGATAAGATCTTCCTTGAAGAAAGATCATCTATGTCGCATGTACAGAGTGATTTAAGTAACTTTTCTCTTATACATCTATAAATACAAGGTGGTTCAAAAAAAGCTGGCTTAAATTTGTGAGCGAATTGGGAACATCTAATCATGATTTTTTTGAAATATTTTTGAAACGAGTAAGATGAATTAGTAAGTTAGTTAGTAAACAGCATTCATAAAATTATTGAAATACAGTTTTCTAACGAGAAATTTTCCAAAATTTTACTAAAGCTGTTTACTAAGGACCAGTTTTGTCCTAAAATTTTCAAACTCGAATTTCTCGAAAACCTTTAAGTTTTTGGAGAAAAAAGAAGTATGCCTTTTTTATGTAGAAAACTTTATTTTATCACATTTTTGACACAAAATGAATAAAAATCCCAAGTAAAAAAAGTTAGGTTATAATTAAGACAAGGGTCCCCCATGTTTACCCACCTATGGTCATCCTTTTTTATTAAATTTCATGTCAGTTTACGACCTTTAACTAGGTGAATAAATATGCTACATTTGGTTAATTCATCTTTACTCGTTTCGAAAATATTTCAAAAAAATCGTCCTCAGGCAGACATATTTAACACCCTGTATCTTTGTAAATAGGGACTTTTCGAAAAATTACAATTTAGGTTTTTTCCATGATTAGATGTCCCCAATTCACTCACAAATTTTGGCCAGCTTTTTTTGAAAAACCTTGTATATTATAAAACTACGATGTAGTACAAAAAAAATATAGATATAAACAAAAAACCAGTTCGGTTGTGTTACTTTATTTATAAAAATATATCAAACTGTATAATATCTCTCGTTTAGGTTCTTAAATTGCAATATACAGGGTGTTTCAAGTTATAGTGTGAAGGTGATATCTTGTTTAAAACGGACTTGATTTGCTGAAAGTTCTATAGCCGTTTTGGTAACTATATACATTATTTTAGTTTTAACTAAAAAACGACAGTAAAACTCTATATTCGGGTTTTTCGTGAGTTGACCCAGTAGAATCGATTGAAGCCTGAATTAAGCAAATGCAGTATAGTTTTACAACATATCAATATTTTCAAGAAAAAAAAATTGTTTAAAATAAATGAAAAATAATCCTTTCAAATAAATTCATCAGTTTTTTCTCTAATCCCTGACTATAAATTAAAAAGAATAATAATAATCTCTTTATTATCTAACAGGTATTGCTACCCAATAACAAGACAAAATCTTACATAAACAAAAACAATTGCCTAGCATTAGCATACAAAAATACCCAACTTAGAACTATCTGAAAAATACAAAAAAGGAAATACACGCATCAAAACGAAAAAAAATTGGGAGGATTACAAGAACAATAAATAATTAACACATGAACATAATTCATCAAAACAAATCCAAATCAGTAGCCCGCAAACATGTATCTAAACTTTTCTTAAAAGAATCAAGCGATACATTAAAAAAAATAACGTTTGACTAATCGGTTGCTGTATGTACAAGCCCGAAATAGCGGTGCTTTAGATTAATAATAATAATTAGAACGAATCTGTGGCACCCAAAATAAACTAGCGCTTCTAGAGAGAACCCTAGGGACACGAAACCATAGCTGCTGAAGCAACCGAGGACAATCCAACAAATTGTTGATCAACTTAAAAAGAAAGTTCTGAGATGCGAAGATACGTCTCTCTGCTAACGGCCGAAATCCGAACCTTTTTTTTTTTGATTTTTTAACGTTATATCGTCGTTTTCCTCTGTGTCAACCCTGTTTCAAAATAAAATGCGACAGTCTTAAATTATATCCATGAGGTATACCAACGTTTTCACCTCTATCTAGCTATTACTATGTATGCACTTTAGCAGTAGTTAATTAAGAAATTGTCTCACTCTTGGTAATAATAATAATAAAAAAGGAACTACTGTAAAACAGATAATATAAACACATTAAAGAAAGGAGCTGGGACTGGAGCTAATTTCACTAGAAAAGATAAAAATTTGCATATAATGATAAAGTGCTGCGCTTTGCCTGGAGAGGAGCGTGTTGTTTAACAAACCCTTTTTAAAATGGTAATTCGCGACACCGATAATATCTCTAATTAGTGCTTGAATAAAATTGCAACAAGCTCTCACTTATACGTGTAGGTATAGATATAGGGTATGGAACAGATGGAGTTCAACGTAGTTAAAGTATTTCTCTGGAACTTTATTTTTTTCGCAAAGTACTACCAGCTTTCAATCAGTTTTAAGTTATCGTCTCAAACTAGGCTGAGGAACAGTACCTATATTGTGTAGTTAGTTGGAAAAGCAACACTTTCTTTGACGACAGCGGAATTTGATGGGCGAGGCGCTAGCCGAGACTTGCAACTATAGTTTTCTATTTGTTATTTTTACAAGGTCATTTAAGACATTAATAAATGCAAAAAAAACTTCGTCATCCAGGCTATGTTAAAAAAAAACGATTTTTTAACAAAAAACAAGAGAATGACCTGAAGAAGGCGATAAACCATCGCCGAAACGTAGTAATAAAGTTAGACAACCGCAAAGTAACTTTTCGCTAAAAATTAAAAAAATATCGATGGTACGGTGAATTCAATCGTGGTCGTAGTTCACTCCAAGACGAATTTCGTGAAGGTCGTCCAAAATCAGTTGTTTCGAAACCCATTGATGCTGTGCGCGAACTGATATTGCAAGATCGTCATGTGACCTATCAAGAGATTGAGACAACCTTAGGCATTAGTGGGACCAGCATACATTCAATATTGCATAAACATTTGACTGTCAAAAAAATTTGTTCGCGTTGGATCCCACACAATTTGTCAATCGCTCAAAAAAAGCTTCGTGTCGATTGGTCCGGTATAACCGGAAGTCGTACAGATAGTATAAGCTGAGTAATAACTTTTGTAAAACAATCGTAGCGTTAAGTTTCCGAAAGCTACTAACTATTTATTGCTGTGCTAACCGCAGATAAAATTCCTTATTCCAAACATATTGTATAATATACGTATTTTAATATATAACTTTAATATGCATAATATTAAATTCTCCTCCTTTATTTTGGCTTTAGTATAATATCAATTATAAACGGTATACACACCCGTAGAGTTAAAACATGAAAGAGCATTTTACCCAAAAAGCCTTATTCTTCTTCTTTGATGCCTTGCTTCGTGTTAATTATGTTAACTTTTCGTCTGAGTTAGCAAACCATCCACTGTACCTCCTCTCCTTGTTCCTTGTTCTCTATTATAAACTGATGAAAGACTTGCATTCGGCTTTACGTATGTTATTAAAATGCTGTGTTCATTGGCGTCGCGTCGAAAGTATTTTTTGTTTATCATTGGGAGGAGAAACTCTGCAGGCGCAAATATTTTGAAGATAGGAAACAAATAATCGTCGTTGGGTGCTAAATGATGGACAGAGCAACGTTTCGAACTTAAATTCGTTGATTTTAGCTATCGCACCCAGCGATGGACGTATGGGTTTAGAGCCATCCTGTATATCTAAAAATTAACTAAATAAAATCTCCAAGTTAACCCAACAAAAGTTTCTGTTTAACTTTTTGTTGTACTGTTTATATAGTTTTTCAGATAAGGTACAATGGTTGTTAAATTAATGAAAAGTGCCCCCCGTAGACTAGGCCACGGGCCGCCACTGAGTGAAGTGTTAAATAACCCAAATTGAGCCTTATTGGATTGATTAAAATATTAAAGCACTTTTAAACAAAAAATACATTACGGCCGCTATCTGTTGGTATTCCATTTTTATTTCATTTTCGTGTCTTTGCATCATAATGTTTAATTTTACTCTGTGAAACACCTATAATAACTAACACAAATATTTATAAAAATATGTTTAAATACACATTATTTTATTATTTTAAATATGGTTAAAGAATATTCGACATTATTTTATATGTTAACTTTTAAAATAAACCATTTATTTGTTAACAGTTTTGTTGAAAGTAAAATAGATTTAAAAAAAAATGTGTACATTTTGACAGATATAGGTGCCAAGAATTCTAAACATTCTGCACTTGTTTTTGTTGATAGAAGTTTCGCCCTATAATTACGCATGGAAAATGTAGATGTAGACTTATTAAATAATAAGTTCATACTGTATATAAACTTTCTCGCTTTTATATTTACATGTTGAGTTACAATCAGATATCAACTTGGTGTCCACTTACAGCCAATTTATTGGCTGTCATCCTGAATCGTGATGGCAGGTTATCAAACAGTTTTTAACTGGTTTTAATTCGCAAACGGAAAATATACGATTTTACGGAATTAACTTTGTGACTAAATTAAGATATTTAATACGACAACCTCATAAATATTATAAACCTACATAGATTCGTATCGTTTCGATTATAGGGTGAGCTATACACACACGTAACGATAATCATATTCCCGCTGCTTTTGATCGATTAAGCATTCTATGATCTTGCTTTTCACGTTTCTAAACGAGCATATAAAAATTTATTGTTTTATTATTTCCAGAAAACTGTATTTTTACTATAATTCCGGCATAATATGTGCCCAAAGTTGAAATTCGTTGGGTTTTGATATTTTCTTCTTTCTTCCTTGGATATGTTGGATTCTTTTAGTGAGAGACCAAAGAAAAAGAAAATTAAATCCTAAAAGAATCATTTTTGTATTGTTTTGTAAAATTAGAAAGACATTTGAGTTTAGAGTTACCCAAAATTAATTTAAAATACAAATGAGGAATATAAAAATGCAAATAAAAACATATTCAAACCATTATATAGAATTATGTAAGTAGTTGTTACATCAAATAATTCTCTTACAGAATTTGTTTATATATATCATGTAAATGTGGGTAGTAGCCCCATACAATATTAATTGGTTTGCGTAGTAATTTTCACCCACTCTGTGTATAATCAGACAAGTGTTTTGATGTTCTTCAACATTATTTTCTTTTTGCTGTTCGCAATTACCTACTGCAAATTTAAAACGTAACTGAAATCGTTTCCGAGGTTTTTTTATTATTCATAGGGACAATAATTATTGAGTAGAATATTTCAGGATTATAATTTAGATTACAACTCATGACTTAATTATTCGTTGATATAGCAGTAATTTCTATCAATTAAGTTGTTTTATCGACAACTCCTAACAAGTTGTACTGCTTTGCCCTTGCTTTAACTACATGGTGATTCATTGTAATTTACACTTGAATGGAAATTTGGTTACGCAATTTGCACCATTTTTGGTTATACCTCAAGTTGAGACCATTTTAAATTACATATACTATATACTAAATCAGAATAATGTTTTATTTACTTGAAGTATTACTACACTTGCGCGTGCACTTTTTTTCCGTGTAGTTAGGATTTTGTGAAATAAACCGGAAAAATTCTGGTTTATTTTCTAGACTTTTTAATCTTGAGATATGTTAGACTGTCACTTTACTTTCATCAGAAGGACGTTTCGTCGATCCACGACTCATCAGTGGTGATCCGCATAACGTCTATGTGTTGACAACTGGTTGTGTCTGTACAATGAAACTTATTTTGACAAATATGTCAGGTACGCGTGATGCAAATTATCCTCAACCTTTTACTGACAGTATAAATCTGTATCATAATGAAAATCCAAACCATAATGGATCTCGCATTAAAGAACGAAGAGTGAATATCAAATAGCTCAATTATACTTTTAGAAATCTTATTTACAAATGAAGATATTAAACATCATATTATACTTGTATTCAACAGAAAAGATAAATAAAGAAGTTAAAAAATATTTCAATCGGTGTTGTTTATATTATAAAATTGTTCTTATTGTAAAACTGTTCGTGTTCGCGTGATGTATCGGCATTGTCTTTCATCCAGACAACTCAATTGATATATTTAACAGTTTTATAATAAAGAAAAATCGTCGTGACTTTAACTGAAGACACTTTATGTATTCATTTTACACACCTACGACGCTTAGGATTGAGCGAAGCCTCGCGCATATTTTAAATTGTTTCTTTTACGAAACCACACACATAAACGAATATTTCAAGAGATTTACACCTAATCGTTGTAGGTTTTAATCTGAAATAGACACATGAGAAAGTCTTTTAAAATCGTATCCTCATTTCTAACTTGTCAATGGCCTTATGTAGATGAAGTCTAGCAATAAAAGTATGCTACAGTTGTTTCTCGTATAAAAATGTATTATTGTGATACATCAGCGAATTTGAACAGTACACCCCAATTCATTGCTGAAGCTATATATGAGAACTATGTCACGTGTTGTTTCATCACAATTTTCAGTATTCAAATGTTGTTCAGCTAATTACGCCAGAGGCTAAATGGCAGCCAAATTACCATGACTAATTTTATGCCTGGCAGATGAAGTTTCATAATAAGAGAGGATGATAAAACGTTTAAAATGACACAAATCTGAGTATACGAGCCAGCGTTTTTAATTCAGCCAACTCTAACATAGGTACTTCTCAGATCTATCAATCAATTTGTTAATACCTTCATAAGGAAATGTTGGAGCTTTCGCTGAAACTGCTTCCTTTAATTCTTCATCGCTCGTGAATTTGTTCCCATTGATTGATGTCGTATTTTTAGTAGATTTTTAAAAAAAATCTAACTATTCAGGAGATCGACACAACCGAAATTTTGAAAAATTTTTATGCAGTACTTCATTTTATGACCCCTGGATCCTAAAAATGACCTCAGTTCAAAAGTTTATATATCTATATATATATATATATATATGGGATATAGAAACTTTGCGTCACGTTCTAGGCCGCATTTTTTGACCAATCGAAACAAAATTTGGTTAAAAAATCGGCTAGGTCATGGAATCGCGTGAGTTCGTTGGCGATTGAAATCGGAGAGCTAATTTCAGAATGGCGGCCTATCAAAGTTTTAAAAAAATCATATTTTTTTCGTTGTTAATAGAAAATACCGATGTTACATATCAAATGATAGAGCACTTAAATCTCTACAATATTTATTTGGAGAGTTTTTTCATCGCTGGCATATTTAAGTAAATGTAAGTCAATATAAAGTAACAAAAAATAAAAAAAATATCATCACCCGCTATAATTATTTTGACAAATAAACACCTGTGAAATAACAATAAGACCGTACTTACGTATGTATTATAGTATAATGGGTATTTCAGTTAAAATAACTGTCAATATGACACTTTGGTTATATTTGGCGAATGTCAGAATATTCCGTTATTTGTTTATTAATAGTGGGTGTCAGTGGTAGACTAAGTATAAATAAAAAATACATAAATCAAAAATCTACTTTTCCGACTGGCTGCCATCGGGATTTTTTTTAGCTTATAAAACGTACAGGGTGACCCAAACTGAAAGATTGAGAAGCATGAGCTCACATAAGATCGTCGAGTTTGGACCACACTTTACAGTAAATTTTGCAAATATTAAAATACACGTTGGTTGTTTGAGGGTGATGATGTTTTTTATGTGGTCGTATTCCTGTATGCAGTCTTCTATATCCAAAGAATATTTCATTAAATGAAACAGTAGCTCTAGAATTTGAGTTCATTAATTTATTAATTACAAATTTCAGTCTCCATTGTAACATAAAAGCTACAGGACGTCCGAATATTGCATTTAAAATCCGCACACCTATGCCATCTCCCCTGTATTTGTTAAAGCAAACGCACATTCCCCCTGTAACGTTTTATATATTGTATTAATCCCTAGAGTGCAATGGGGAGTAGTAGCAGCATCTACATATTGAGTCATTGAAAGAAAAATCTAATTTCGCAACCGTTACTTTAAAGAAATAAATCTAATTTTAAACAATGGCTAATAGATTTTGACACCTTTTAGGCCGCTTGTATGGGAAGAACGGTAAATGGATGGATGTATAGAGATAATTCCTTTAATGGTTTCTTAGAATCTGATATAATTCAATAATATTAATGAAAACACTAATGAAAATGCATAAATTAAAACCGTGTTTCACTTAGATACGTCATCCCGCTCTAGAAGTTGTCTCAGAGAGTGCCTGCACCTGTTTTCCGTTGATCATCTAGTGCATCGTCTAGAGCAGGGGTCTCCAAACTTTGAAGCCTTAGGACCATAATATCCTACTGACAGCACCAAATACGCCCGAACTCCCTGGCGGGAGGCCTCATCAATGAATTTTAGCAGCAGTTTAGATGTGACGAACTGTACAAACTGTGTTTATGATATAGAAAATGTGGGATCCAAGCTATTAATTAGTATTCCAAATAATAAAACTAAGTTAAAAGAGATTCGTAACAAATTTATAAAAATAGTAAATCAAATAAAACATCGCTTAAATAAAAAGCCACTATCTAGACCATTTTATAAATCGTTTAACGTATTTTCTATACGTACCAATTTGCTCACGAAAAGCCTTTTCTCGTTTGTAAAAAAAAACAAAAGAACGAAACCTCCGAACTGCAAAACAACAGAATGTAGTTCTCGAGGAGAATAACAAATGCCATTTATCGTAGAGACCAGCATTTGTTTTTAAGAAAGACAAATAACAGCGTAAAACAATTGCAGATCGTTGTGTGCCTGTATAAATTCGATTCAGAGGTTGGTCGGCATTTAGGAGCAATCCATTTCAGAATTTATCTAAAATGGTGTCTTTTATTTAATTTATTACATCGATTTGGAACGTGAAAGTAAAATGATTGGTTCGTAAATAAACACCAAACCGCACGAACTGCTGTTGGATGGGCTGGTGAAGATGGCAATTATCATTTTCATATTGTGTAACATAGGGAAAGTTGGATTTAATTGTATATGAGTTGAAGCTTCTAGGGTTATTTAACTGTCGCCTTATGGAATTTCTTTTCAAAGCTTGGCCAGTATGAGTGATCGTTATCTTCAAGTCTAGCTAACTGATAGATAGAGCTTATCTTCTGTTACAATAGCTGACTTTAATGGCAAAATTATAAGCAGTTATTTTGTGCAATTTATTTATTTATTTATTTAGATTACATCTACCCAGACAGAAACACATCCAATTACAGGGCAGGTACATTACAAAACGATAAAATTAACATAAATACACGTTTCAAAATTACAAAAAATACAAATATTACAATCGCAAAAAATAGTCAGAATGGTTTAACAACAAATATTTATCTAACAAACACTTTTTTAATATAAGATATGGTATTAAAAAACACATCAATATCGGTACTCACCGAGTCACAAACAGAACACATCTCAAACAATGGCGAAAAAAGCAACAAGTTGGTACGTGCGGTAGGCAAGTAAAAGCTAGAACCATAATTACGCCTTCTCGTATGTGGAGCATGAAAAGGTACCATTGAAAGTAGGTCCGGAGAGTCAATCAGGCCATTCACGATCTTGAATAGGAACAGGAGTGAGGCATATTGTCTACGCTTATCAAGAGGTACAAAATTAAAACGACCCAGAAGTTCATCATGGGGAAATCCCATGGTTGGATACACTCCGTCACACTTAAACCACAAGTATTTCACAAATCTTCGCTGAATCCTCTCTAAGCTATTCGAGTGCAACGCATAACCAGGACTCCACACAACAGACGCATAATCGAATTTCGATCTAACGAAGGAATTATACAGTAAAATAAGAGTTTTAGGTGACACAAAATGCTTTGTATTTCTCATAACAAAACCCAGACTCTTATAGGAAGACGAAACCACATTAATCACATGCCCCACAAAACTAAGTTTAGCGTCAAAGAGCACCCCCAGATCCTTAACCTCATCGCATATTTTAAGCGGAACAGAGTCAATGTTATACACAAATTTTATTGGATTTACCTTACGAGTAAAAGTTACAGAACAACACTTATCCAAATTAAGGGCAAGCCTGTTCTGAATGCACCAGTCAAGCATGACAATTTCTTGTTTTTATAAAATTATTTATTTTTCGTATGGTTTGAAGCCACCTGGCAACATTGTAGTTTATTGGAGTTTCCCTGGAATCCTTGAAACGGCTCAAGTTTTTGTGCGACAGCTGTTTTAAGTGGTGGTATAAAGAGCTCAAAAAACACACCACGAAGGTGCTCTTTCACCAAGACAACGCTCCAGCTCATTAATCCCAAATGCGTCACTGCCATATTGGTTCAATTGTATTAAGAAGTTCTGCAAGCTCGGCCAGACTTATTTTGTTCCCAAACTCGGTTCGGTAGTAAGTGTGATGTGGTCATGGCTTGAATAAGTTGGAGAAACCTTGGGGAAAGTTCAACCTCCTATTACATAACAATATACAATGTCATATTGATATAGTGTCATTAGTTCTAACCAAAACAATAAAATATATTTCACTTTATTAGCATAAGCGTTCTACTACAGCTTGATTTTGTTATGGAAAGTAGCTTTTTGCTCATAAATAAAGCTTTTACGTTTTAATGTAAAAGGTGTTGGAAATATATAAGTATTTTTTCGTAAGTAAAATATATACACGCGATATATGCAATTAATAACACGAATAAATGTATAAATTATTATTTCGTATTTTATAGTTCAAGATTAACCTAAATAACATTATTTGAAGCAATTCAATAAAAAAATCAATTTATTTTGTTTATTTATTTAAAAAAGGCTTTTCACAAAATTCACAAGTGTATGCATTCTACAGAGTGTAACAAGTTCAAGGCAAAGTACTTTGTGTGACGTGCTGCACCTGTCAAAATTGACATCTCGTACTAAAAATATCGAAAAGAGAATGCCCCAATTTCAGGGATGCATAGATGATGGTATATTTTGCGAACCCAACTTTTGCCGAACCCGGTATTAATAATAAGAAGTTCTGTTACGAAATATGATTGCTCAACTTTATATTACAAGTTGTATTATGTTGAAAAAAATATATACATTTTCATGCGCGATTTAAGCCGGTTTATCCCACGATTTTTGAAATAGTCACGATGTGGTTGGACCTGCAAAACGGAATTTATTGCAATATTACATACTTGGTATGTGTTTGATCGAAAGATTTAAGTGTATAACGAAATTCTTTATGATATTAAACCATGTTTTTATATTTCACGATTAATTTAAGCAAAGAGTAAAGACATTCCTATTTTTTATAAATTTAAAATTTTAAAATACGGGAAATATTATTTTTCATAACAATACAATTATTTTCCCGCCCACCGCCGGAGCCGTATCTCTTTAATTATCAACGAGCAAAGTGGCCCCCCTCGGTGCGCCGCTGTTCCTAGGACATAATTAATCTACAATGTGTCCACGGATACAGTTTGGAAGCGGAAAAACTTTTTTATTTGTAGATTTAGAAGAAAACGGCATTCTTTATAAAAACGTCTGCTTGTGTCAAAACTACAATTTCCAGTACGAAATTCACGATTTTTTTTGTTTTTTTTTTCAATTTTATGAAAATATTTTCAAAACCGTGATTTATTACACCAATTGAGCAAAAAACACTAATAAACTTTTTTCTCAAAGTGGTTAATTTTATAGCTACTATTAAAATAATAAAATTTAAAAAACAAGAAAATCAAAATCATTAAAAATATTATTTTTGATATACTCTGTATAGAAATCGTTTGGTATTTGAATTTGTAGTCTTGACACAAGCAGACGTTTTTATAAAGAATGACTTTTTCTTCTAAATCTACAAATAAAAAAGTTTTTCTTCTTCCAAACTCTATCCAAACTCTATCTAAACTCTATATATAAAAACGTCTGCTTGGGCAAAACTACAATTTCGAGTACGAAATTTACGATTACTATACAGAGTATATCAAAAAATAACAATTTTAATCATTTTGATTTCCTTGTTTTTTTTTTTTTTAATTTTATTATTTTAATAGTGTCACACTCGGTATATTGTAATAAACATATTGCATCCGGTCGAACTAGCTATTTTATGCTGATTAATAATTATTAAAAAGTTCATCAAAGTTTATACAAGTTCATGACTTTAGCATCGGTATTGTACCTAATAGACAAATTGCAAAGTCAATAAAAAACGGTCCGACCGACGCTAAGACTAGACAATTGCATTGGTCGATATTCGAAAGAGTGGAGATAATCAAAAGTTATAAATTTTAACGCAACAGGAAAAACGGGGTCTTCTCTCCAAACTTCAGTGAAGTAAACTTCGGGTCCTAGAAACGCTAATCCCCCCGTTGGGTAGTGTCTTAAGATTTATAGTTTATTTAACGCGATTAGAGTTTTAATTTTAACCATTATAAATACTAAATATTTTATTAACGCGAACGAAATATCAACTGTATCGGCAATGAAGATAATTGTAATGTAAGTACCAATTTTTAATTATTAGAATTGTTGATTTTTTGAAACTTGTTCTTTTTCACCGAATTGATTTTCTTATATTTTAAATAGTTGATTTAATAAATAATAGTTAGTAATCTTTTGATTATTATAATTATCAATAGTTTTTAATACTTATTCTTTTTCCATTAAATTGATTTTCATGTTCTTAAGAGTTTACTTTTATTGTGACAATAGTAGCTATGAAATTAACCACTTTGAGAAAAAAGTTTATTAGTGTTTTTTGGTGTAATAAATAACGATTTTGATAATATTTCCATAAAACTAAAAAAAAACAAAAAAATCAAAATCATTAAAATGTTATTTTTGATATACCCTGTATACTAATCGTAAATTTCGTACTCGAAATTGTAGTTTCGACACAAGCAGACGTTTTTATAAAGAATGACTTTTTCTTCTAAATCTACAAATAAAAAAGTTTTTCCAAACTCTATCCGTGAACACATTGTATATTTTACACCACTCCAAATACAATCAAATGAAGTTGATCCTAATAATAATATACTGTTACAAATACCAATGACTGCAGCAAAGTATGTTTTTGTTGGAAATGATGTATACAACAAGTATTATAATATGATTTGGGTGGTCCCATGTGTGTTAATATACGCTATATTAATATTCATACTTCAATTTGTAAAATGCAGCTAATAACGTTGTTCTAATGCATATTAAACAGCTAATATTCGGTTGATATTCAAAAGCAATATTTTCACTCTCTATATACATATATCTAAAATCCGATGTTATTATAATCTCTACTATGTCGTCTACAGGTGGTGATTTCGTCTACAGGGGTACCTATATAAATTAGCGACACCATTTTTTTTTTTTGAAGGGAAATCGCTTTAGATGATTTATCTATTAGCCACAGATTGATTTTCATTCCCATTAAATAAATTTATTCCACTCCAGAATGGACTAATTTTTTAAGATAAATATCATAAGCATCATTAAGATTTAGTAAATTTTCCTCCAATAATTTTATTTCTTCAGATCGCACACCACTTGTTAAAGCGCCACCATTAAAAGGGTAGGAATTTGTGTGTTTGCCTGATTTAAATTATTTAAGATCCGATATACAGGGTGTTAGAAAACAAGTGCGACAAACTTCAGGGGATGACTCAAAGTCTAAGTTTTTGCCTTATTTTTGCCTCTGGAACCGGTCGAGATATGCAAATGAAGTTTGGTGGGGTTTAAGAGGTACTTATGCCGCATTTTTTGACATACAATTAAGAGTTTTATGTTCATCATTGGCGCGCATATGAATAATTTCAATAATTTTAAAGAAAATAAACTGTTGCCCTCGATGCACGAATAGCTCTCCATGTTTAAGTGTAAAAGTAATAATTTTATGACCTTTTTGTCGTTTATCTAAATTTAATAAATTTTTGTTTTGTTTTGACATCAACTATTTTTTTTAAGTATCGGGTTTTGTTCATTTTTCTTCTCTTTGGAGGCACTATTTATACAGATCTTCTAGACCAAGTTCTTGTATGCAAAATAATTTTTAATTTTTTTTAGTTTTATTATAAAATTTATTTTGTCCCCTTTTCTACTATTTGCGAGCCCCTATGTAAACAAAATTGTTATGCTGCTTGTTGTAGCAAAGCTATATATAAGTAAGTAGCCAATTTTACTGTTATATTTGGAAAAACATTTTTTTTTCGTTTTTGACCCTTTTTCGAACGCCTGTGTGAACCAGTTTATTTATGTAACATTTTTTAGGGTATACTCTATCACAACTACGATAAATTATTCCGTATTCCGAATAAGTTTAGGAAGTAGGTATATATGTTTTTATTTTGACCCCTTTTAGACTATTTCCGAACGCCTATGAAAACAAGTTATTTATATCACATATTTTAGGTTATATTCTATCAAAGCTATAAATAACTAGTCAATATTTCTGCTATTTTTAAGAAGTACGTTTTTTTCTAACTTTTAACACCAATTCAACTAGTTAAATATAAAATATTTTACATTTTAATTTTTTTTTTATTTTATCCCCTTTTCTACTATTTACGAACGCCTATGTAAATACAAATTTTTGCTGCATTTTGTAGGTTATCTTATATCAAAGCTATATATAATTAGCCAATTTTTCTGGTATATTTGGAAAACGTTTTTTTTTTTTTTCGATTTTGACCCTTTTTTTAGACTACTTTCGAACGCCTGTGTGAACTAATTCCTTTATGGAATATTTTTTAGCTTATATTCTGTCACAACTATGAAAAACTATTCCATATTTCGAATAAGTTTAGGAAATATATATTTTTGATGTTTTGACCCCTTTTCCACTATTTACGAACGCCTATCAAAGTAAGTTTATGACACATTTTATAGGTTATATTCTATCAAAACTATAAATAACTAGTTAATATTTCTGCTATGTTTAAGAAATACGTTTTTTTAAAATCTTTTTTACCCCATTTTACACTATTTTCGAACTCCAATGTGGTCTAATATTTTATGTTCAATATTTTAGGTTATATTCAATTAGATGCGTAAAAAATTATGCAGTATTTCGAATAAGTTTAAGACGTATGAATTTTTTTAATTTTTGAACCCTCTTTTAATCCCTTTGCCTGTGCTCAATGTTTCCCAAAATCTAATCAGCTCCTTGCCATGTCCAATAGTATTTTTGTACCAAATTTGGTTAAAATCTGGTAAGCGGTTTTTGACAGACAGACATTTTTTTAAAACTACTTATTTATGTATAAAATGACCAAAAACAAGTATTTCCGGTGAAATTAAAAAAAAAAAAAATTTCATGAAACTAATAGTCTCCATATATATATTACATATATGATATGGAGAGCTAAAAATGGTACGCCAAATTATTTTTGAAATCCTAGGTCAATTCGTGACAAAAAATGATAATTATCGATTTTATTCTCCAAACTTTTTTCCCGTCAGGTAGATTTGTCTTTCGTTCGTATATACTTTTACGCCATAACTTGAAAGAAAAGCCATATAAATATTAAAACTAATACCTTGAGAATAAAAACACCTATTATCAGCAGTAAAAGTATGGTTTCTTTTTAAGAAAAGTTACAAGTGTTTTGTAAACATTTTACTCGAAAATAGAATATTGTTAACACGAACAATTACTGTAATTCTATTATACTTTCCTACGTATTATGTGAAATTTTTATAACTAAATAAGACCTTGGATATATAGGGTATGTTGGCTAAAATTTCATTAAAAATAATATTAAAATATTGTCATCGACATTGGTAGAGGAAAATCTAGGTAAATCACACAATTCATAGGACTTATTGTTAAAATTAAAATTACAAATTTATTTGCAGGTATTTGGCGATTAAAATGTTTGTAAACAATTAAAAAACAAGTACAAAATATTTATAAGCCACGCAATTATCTGGGTAAATAATGCCGTTGTGTTTTTCTGCATTACACGCCACTGTGTTCTTGTGACAAACTGTCAACAAAAAGAAAAAAGCACAATGTGCAATAAAGTCTAGCTAAAATATGCCCAAGTGTGGTTTACTAATAATAAGTACATGTAGGTATAAATAAAGGTTTAAAGCATTTTAAAACCTTAAAGTTTATTACACTGCGGAATCCAACCGTATGCCAAATAATAACGTTGTTGTGTTTGTGAATTTTTCATTTAAATTTTCCACGGAAATTTATTAACCCGCACCCAGACTCGAATTAATCCTTTTCACTCGTAAAATTCTATATCTGTGTTTAAAGTAATTTAGAAAACTTTTTAGCTTCAGCCAACATTTGCTTGCACAAATTGCAATTTATTGTTCTGTATATGTCTGTATGGTCGTGTGCTTGTTTCGTAATGCGAAAGCATTTGTTTTCAAAATTATTATGCTTTAGCAACTTTTGCATATTTCGAAAATAATATTATGTTCACTTCTACGTGTCCAAATGGGTTGTACAAAACAAAAGTTTGACTTAATGATTATGGTAATTCTCAACTTATTTTCTTGCACAAGATTCCTTATTATTTTAGGTGGATTCTCATATAAAAATCTTTCTATTCAGAAGATCGTTGGTAAGAAAAAATCAACCCATTTTGATGGCTTCTGTCCTTGGAGATATCGAATAAATATATATATTTGCCAACAAATTAAAAATAATTTGTAGACAGGTAAACAAAACATAAGAATAATAATTAATACATACAGGCAAATTAATTAAGTAAATATTCTACAATTAAATACATATATATACAAAACACACAATACAAACTACTAACTACTATCCAGTGTGTGAATCGCTCAAAAATTAATGCACATTAAAAAAGTCACCTACTGTATAAAAAGCTTTTTCTAACAAATACGTCTTTAGAGCTTTACGGAATCGAGGAAGGAACGTCTGCTTGGGCAAAACTACAATTTCGAGTACGAAATTTACGATTACTATACAGAGTATATCAAAAAATAACAATTTTAATCATTTTGATTTCCTTGTTTTTTTTTTTTTAATTTTATTATTTTAATAGTGTCACACTCGGTATATTGTAATAAACATATTGCATCCGGTCGAACTAGCTATTTTATGCTGATTAATAATTATTAAAAAGTTCATCAAAGTTTATACAAGTTCATGACTTTAGCATCGGTATTGTACCTAATAGACAAATTGCAAAGTCAATAAAAAACGGTCCGACCGACGCTAAGACTAGACAATTGCATTGGTCGATATTCGAAAGAGTGGAGATAATCAAAGGTTATAAATTTTAACGCAACAGGAAAAACGGGGTCTTCTCTCCAAACTTCAGTGAAGTAAACTTCGGGTCCTAGAAACGCTAATCCCCCCGTTGGGTAGTGTCTTAAGATTTATAGTTTATTTAACGCGATTAGAGTTTTAATTTTAACCATTATAAATACTAAATATTTTATTAACGCGAACGAAATATCAACTGTATCGGCAATGAAGATAATTGTAATGTAAGTACCAATTTTTAATTATTAGAATTGTTGATTTTTTGAAACTTGTTCTTTTTCACCGAATTGATTTTCTTATATTTTAAATAGTTGATTTAATAAATAATAGTTAGTAATCTTTTGATTATTATAATTATCAATAGTTTTTAATAATTATTCTTTTTCCATTAAATTGATTTTCATGTTCTTAAGAGTTTACTTTTATTGTGACAATAGTAGCTATGAAATTAACCACTTTGAGAAAAAAGTTTATTAGTGTTTTTTGCACAATTGGTGTAATAAATAACGATTTTGATAATATTTCCATAAAACTAAAAAAATCAAAATCATTAAAATGTTATTTTTGATATACCCTGTATACTAATCGTAAATTTCGTACTCGAAATTGTAGTTTCGACACAAGCAGACGTTTTTATAAAGAATGACTTTTTCTTCTAAATCTACAAATAAAAAAGTTTTTCCAAACTCTATCCGTGAACACATTGTATATTTCACACCACTCCAAATACAATCAAATGAAGTTGATCCTAATAATAATATACTGTTACAAATACCAATGACTGCAGCAAAGTATGTTTTTGTTGGAAATGATGTATACAACAAGTATTATAATATGATTTGGGTGGTCCCATGTGTGTTAATATACGCTATATTAATATTCATACTTCAATTTGTAAAATGCAGCTAATAACGTTGTTCTAATGCATATTAAACAGCTAATATTCGGTTGATATTCAAAAGCAATATTTTCACTCTCTATATACATATATCTAAAATCCGATGTTATTATAATCTCTACTATGTCGTCTACAGGTGGTGATTTCGTCTACAGGGGTACCTATATAAATTAGTCTGTTTTTTTTAAATCTTCAGGGGTTTGAAAATATTGTGCAAAGAGTACGAAATACATACCATTGTTAGTAAAATTGATAAAACTTACTATTAAACCAACTTTAACATTTTTTAAAGCGACACCATTTTTTTTTTTTTGAAGGGAAATCGCTTTAGATGATTTATCTATTAGCCACAGATTGATTTTCATTCCCATTAAATAAATTTATTCCACTCCAGAATGGACTAATTTTTTAAGATAAATATCATAAGCATCATTAAGATTTAGTAAATTTTCCTTCAATAATTTTATTTCTTCAGATCGCCCACCACTTGTTAAAGCGCCACCATTAAAAGGGTAGGAATTTGTGTGTTTGCCTGATTTAAATTATTTAAGATCCGATATACAGGGTGTTAGAAAACAAGTGCGACAAACTTCAGGGGATGACTCAAAGTCTAAGTTTTTGCCTTATTTTTGCCTCTGGAACCGGTCGAGATATGCAAATGAAGTTTGGTGGGGTTTAAGAGGTACTTATGCCGCATTTTTTGACATACAATTAAGAGTTTTATGTTCATCATTGGCGCGCATATGAATAATTTCAATAATTTTAAAGAAAATAAACTGTTGCCCTCGATGCACGAATAGCTCTCCATGTTTAAGTGTAAAAGTAATAATTTTATGACCTTTTTGTCGTTTATCTAAATTTAATAAATTTTTGTTTTGTTTTGACATCAACTATTTTTTTTAAGTATCGGGTTTTGTTCATTTTTCTTCTCTTTGGAGGCACTATTTATACAGATCTTCTAGACCAAGTTCTTGTATGCAAAATAATTTTTAATTTTTTTTAGTTTTATTATAAAATTTATTTTGTCCCCTTTTCTACTATTTGCGAGCCCCTATGCAAAATTGTTATGCTGCTTGTTGTAGCAAAGCTATATATAAGTAAGTAGCCAATTTTACTGTTATATTTGGAAAAACATTTTTTTTTTCGTTTTTGACCCTTTTTCGAACGCCTGTGTGAACCAGTTTATTTATGTAACATTTTTTAGGGTATACTCTATCACAACTACGATAAATTATTCCGTATTCCGAATAAGTTTAGGAAGTAGGTATATATGTTTTTATTTTGACCCCTTTTAGACTATTTCCGAACGCCTATGAAAACAAGTTATTTATATCACATATTTTAGGTTATATTCTATCAAAGCTATAAATAACTAGTCAATATTTCTGCTATTTTTAAGAAGTACGTTTTTTTCTAACTTTTAACACCAATTCAACTAGTTAAATATAAAATATTTTACATTTTAATTTTTTTTTTATTTTATCCCCTTTTCTACTATTTACGAACGCCTATGTAAATACAAATTTTTGTTGCATTTTGTAGGTTATCTTATATCAAAGCTATATATAATTAGCCAATTTTTCTGGTATATTTGGAAAACGTTTTTTTTTTTTTTTCGATTTTGACCCTTTTTTTAGACTACTTTCGAACGCCTGTGTGAACTAATTCCTTTATGGAATATTTTTTAGCTTATATTCTGTCACAACTATGAAAAACTATTCCATATTTCGAATAAGTTTAGGAAATATATATTTTTTATGTTTTGACCCCTTTTCCACTATTTACGAACGCCTATCAAAGTAAGTTTATGACACATTTTATAGGTTATATTCTATCAAAACTATAAATAACTAGTTAATATTTCTGCTATGTTTAAGAAATACGTTTTTTTAAAATCTTTTTTACCCCATTTTACACTATTTTCGAACTCCAATGTGGTCTAATATTTTATGTTCAATATTTTAGGTTATATTCAATTAGATGCGTAAAAAATTATGCAGTATTTCGAATAAGTTTAAGACGTATGAATTTTTTTAATTTTTGAACCCTCTTTTAATCCCTTTGCCTGTGCTCAATGTTTCCCAAAATCTAATCAGCTCCTTGCCATGTCCAATAGTATTTTTGTACCAAATTTGGTTAAAATCTGGTAAGCGGTTTTTGACAGACAGACATTTTTTTAAAACTACTTATTTATGTATAAAATGACCAAAAACAAGTATTTCCGGTGAAATTAAAAAAAAAAAAAATTTCATGAAACTAATAGTCTCCATATATATATTACATATATGATATGGAGAGCTAAAAATGGTACGCCAAATTATTTTTGAAATCCTAGGTCAATTCGTGACAAAAAATGATAATTATCGATTTTATTCTCCAAACTTTTTTCCCGTCAGGTAGATTTGTCTTTCGTTCGTATATACTTTTACGCCATAACTTGAAAGAAAAGCCATATAAATATTAAAACTAATACCTTGAGAATAAAAACACCTATTATCAGCAGTAAAAGTATGGTTTCTTTTTAAGAAAAGTTACAAGTGTTTTGTAAACATTTTACTCGAAAATAGAATATTGTTAACACGAACAATTACTGTAATTCTATTATACTTTCCTACGTATTATGTGAAATTTTTATAACTAAATAAGACCTTGGATATATAGGGTATGTTGGCTAAAATTTCATTAAAAATAATATTAAAATATTGTCATCGACATTGGTAGAGGAAAATCTAGGTAAATCACACAATTCATAGGACTTATTGTTAAAATTAAAATTACAAATTTATTTGCAGGTATTTGGCGATTAAAATGTTTGTAAACAATTAAAAAACAAGTACAAAATATTTATAAGCCACGCAATTATCTGGGTAAATAATGCCGTTGTGTTTTTCTGCATTACACGCCACTGTGTTCTTGTGACAAACTGTCAACAAAAAGAAAAAAGCACAATGTGCAATAAAGTCTAGCTAAAATATGCCCAAGTGTGGTTTACTAATAATAAGTACATGTAGGTATAAATAAAGGTTTAAAGCATTTTAAAACCTTAAAGTTTATTACACTGCGGAATCCAACCGTATGCCAAATAATAACGTTGTTGTGTTTGTGAATTTTTCATTTAAATTTTCCACGGAAATTTATTAACCCGCACCCAGACTCGAATTAATCCTTTTCACTCGTAAAATTCTATATCTGTGTTTAAAGTAATTTAGAAAACTTTTTAGCTTCAGCCAACATTTGCTTGCACAAATTGCAATTTATTGTTCTGTATATGTCTGTATGGTCGTGTGCTTGTTTCGTAATGCGAAAGCATTTGTTTTCAAAATTATTATGCTTTAGCAACTTTTGCATATTTCGAAAATAATATTATGTTCACTTCTACGTGTCCAAATGGGTTGTACAAAACAAAAGTTTGACTTAATGATTATGGTAATTCTCAACTTATTTTCTTGCACAAGATTCCTTATTATTTTAGGTGGATTCTCATATAAAAATCTTTCTATTCAGAAGATCGTTGGTAAGAAAAAATCAACCCATTTTGATGGCTTCTGTCCTTGGAGATATCGAATAAATATATATATTTGCCAACAAATTAAAAATAATTTGTAGACAGGTAAACAAAACATAAGAATAATAATTAATACATACAGGCAAATTAATTAAGTAAATATTCTACAATTAAATACATATATATACAAAACACACAATACAAACTACTAACTACTATCCAGTGTGTGAATCGCTCAAAAATTAATGCACATTAAAAAAGTCACCTACTGTATAAAAAGCTTTTTCTAACAAATACGTCTTTAGAGCTTTACGGAATCGAGGAAGGGATGATAGCAATTTGATTTCCACTGGCAGATGGTTGTGCATTTTTTTTGCATTGTATATAATCGAGCTTTTGATTAATTCGGAGGATGGGGCTGGCAGATAAAGTTCATGTTCGGCGTTTCTAAGGAGATAGTTATGGAATGGTCTTTCAGAGACATCTGACAGGTGTTTGCGGATTAAGCAGACCAATTCCAATATGAATAAGGAAGGTAGTGTTAGTATTTTAAATTTTCTGAAGAAGTCCTGGCAATGGGCTCTATAGTACAATCCCAGAGAGTATCGAATAGCTCTTTTTTGTAATTGTGATACGCCCAAATTGCGTTGCACAGCATGGACCCCAGAATGGGAGGGCGTCTCGAAGATGGGATTTGAAGAATGAAAAGTAGACTGTTATGGAAGTTGACAAGTTAAGTTCTTTGGAAACTGATCTTAACGCAAAACAGGCAGAGCTTAATTTTTTTTGATAACGCATCAATGTGCATCTTCCACTTCAGGGAGCTGTCAACAACAAGGCCCAGAAACTTCACAGAAGAAACGACGTCAATAGTGGAATTATTAAGTTCAAAAGACTGCAGCGCACCTTTATATGACACAGATTTAGTCTTCGCAGTTTTCAAGCACAACAGGTTAGAGTCACTCCATGATTAAGTCTTTGGATATGGTACTATGAAGAGCCACACTATCCGGGCCGCACCAAATGAAACTAGTATCATCAGCAAAGAGACATACTTTACCGCTGATGTCTAGGCACGTAATGTCGTTGATAAATAGCAAAAACAAAATAGGACCCAACACCGAACCCTGTGGAACTCCACAATCCATCGGCCTGCAAGAAGACACAGCCGCATTGACCCTCACACACTGACTTCTGTTGCTAAGGTACGACTTAAACCATCCCAGTGGAACCCCCCGAATTCCGTAGTGCTGTATCTTGTTAATTAGGATGTTATGACTTACACAGTCGAATGCTTTGGAGAAATCACAGAAAATTGATGCTGTAAAGTGGAAATTGTTCAAGTTGGAGTAAACATTGTTGAAGACGGAGAATATAGCATCATTAGTGCATTTGTTAGCTAAAAATCCAAATTGGTGGCTAGTTAATACTTCATATTTGTGCAGAAATGATAGAAGTCTCCTTTTAACCAGTCTTTCAATGATCTTGGATAGAGTAGATAGAAGTGCAATTGGACGATAGTACACGTGATGAAATCCGAGATGCATTTGGCTAACTCTAGAGCAGAGGTCTCCAACAAATCCGGCCCGCGACAGCTATCAATCCACATTGATCCTTGATGATGACATTATTTTTAGTTTTTCAGTAATATGATAATGAATTCCACATATTATTGGCTTCGATGTCAGTCAAAAATTCCGAGATTAAAGTTAGATCAGGGCTGTTTTCCAACACATTTAAATAAAATAGGAATTAAAACCAATCCTTATTGCGATTGTCTTAATCATATTTTTTTCTTATGCGACAATAACAAACACGTTATTAATAATTCCCATGCAAATTGAACATATAAGGGCATATTATGAAAAAAATCTAAGCTTTTCTAAAAATCTGTGGCTAATAGACTAATTTCTGAAGCCAAACACACACAAAAATAGGATAATGAATAACCAAAACAATTTAAAAACTTATTTCAACTTAAAATACTGGAAAGAAATAACTACAACAACAATGTTTATCAACTATTAAGTACTAAAAAATTCTACAGCTTTTGTTCGGTACTATTCAATGGTTAACCATAATTATGTCGTTAAAAAGATATTTTAAAAGGTCTGTGAACATCCTCAAGTCAATTATATCAACATGTTGCATATGCACATCTTACCTTTATCTTTACAAAGACTAAAACCAAAAAGAGAACGACTATGTGGGAGTTAACTACCTCCAATTTCCTGTAATTTTATTAATAACGTTGTTAATTGTGACAAAAATAATGGGAAAGTATTTAAGAAAAACGAGTTTACAATAGTTTGTTGAGTTGGACATTTCAATGGAATGTAATTCTTTGTTTTATTATTTATAGAACAGACAGTGGCGTAATTTTATTATTATTTTTTATACGCCCTAGCTTGGAAGGGACAACATTCTACTCAGTATGTTTCGAGGAACGTTCCAAATTCCATAATCGTCCAGGAAAGTGTTCCTTTTCCTAATAAGTACACTTTCTCTCAATTTCCACCAAACGCACTATGTTTGTTCCTATGCACATACTGATGGAGAAAAAGTGTTTTCTTGTTGAGAAAATATTGTTAGAGTAGAAGGAATTTGCTCCCAAATATATTCCTTTGCTTGATGAGCTACCCTGGACTTAGTAGACGCCCTCGGGATACCTACATACCCTGTTAGATTCGGAATAGATGTCCGATAGACATATCCAAAGCAAATACGACAAATAAACTACTTTATGAATAAATAAACAACTCGACTTTTGCTCTAAAAACATACCTTAAACACCAAAACTTACTGATACATAAAACTAGAAAAGTTTTTGTATAAAAAAAACTTTCAGCTCCAATAACTTACAAGTATGTTTACAGAAAACTTTCCAATAATAAATACAGTAACAGTATATACAAGTGAATAATTGATCGTTTTCGTAACGACGTCGTCGTAATATTGAATAAAGAATTGTAAGTATAGTAATAATTCCAGAGTTGGAAAAGTAGGAAACTTTGTTGGCTTGCTAGAACAGGAATCAATTATCAAAGTTTTCAGTATACTTTTTCTTTGCACCATTAAAAGTTTGAGTTTGGAATAATTACTGAATGTCTATCATCTATAAATTAAACGTATATGGTGTCTATCATGAAGATCTGTTTGTTAATAATGAACATGAAATAGGAGAGAGATGACTTGGATTCCGTGGAATCTCCAGAATTACTGTGCAACTTTTAAATATTGGAAATAAAACTAGAGCCGTATGGATTCCCATCCAGTCTGCTAGAAATACAGTAACTAAGAGATGATGGCGTCAAAACTGACCTGTCTCGGCTTTTCTTTTAAAACTGTACCATTTTGAAAATACCCCCCCGTTCCGTTAGTTTATGGACACGTAAGGAGGTCCCAATCGAAACCGCAAAAGGACTGGTTTACAGAAGGAAGTAAAAATGGAGTAAAAATATAATACTGAGACAAGAAATTCGAAAAACCCTAGTTGGAGAAATATTAATAGAAATACCCCACAGTAAACCCTGATGCGAACCCACTGATTTTGAATTTACCGACCTACGCATATGCAAGTGGATTCGATATCTTAAGGTCTAATGGAATTCAATAATATTTTATTGCTTTAAACAGAAATCGTCACAAAGATATCGAAAAGACACTGCAGTGAAATTGTTAGGCGGTTAACTTAAAGATGGTCAAGTGCGATTAAACCCTATTGTTTTGTTACTGAAATTTTATTTTCTGATAATGCTACTGGAATTGAGTTCCATACCATGTAGATCTCCTCTAAAGTAAGCAAACAAGTGCAAAATATGCCATGTGTATTCGTACAGTATGTTAAATATTCAGGTCAGGTCGTCGGTTACGTTTGGTGGGGCTCCTTTGAACGGAAACATTTTTAAAATAAATCCCAAATCGTCAATTTTGTCATAAAATTAAACGCCATTAGACCATGATAAAGGCTTTTATTTTAAGCTCGGCGAAGGTCAGCAAAGCTATTTGCTTTACCGAGTATCCTAAATGTTACAACAATAAACTTTACATTGTTTTTTTACAAAATTAAATTAAAATGCTGACATAAGATAATAGTACAACATAAAAGATACAAACTTTACATCCAATCAATTGGGATGAAGGAAATATTCTTCTAAATGTCTCTTGAATGAAAATAATGATCCATTTCTTATCTCCAAAGGTATATCATTCAAAAATGTTGTTACATTATAAGAGAAAGATCTTTTAAATGACAGTTTTAAAACACCAATCATGGCATACCTGTTGGTCTATGTGTTAACGTTTACTCTTCGTAATCGCAAGGTTCCGCGTTCAAAACTGATCCATGGAACTTTTTTTTATATTATTATTGAAATTGTAGCCGGTCTGCACATATTAACAGATATTTCATTAATTATACGCACTGGCATGATATGAATTTACGGTTATGATATAGCGTGAAATTTTTAAAACATTTTGATATCTCCCAAATTGCTAAACAATTGTGCGAAGTGTATTAACAAAACTGCAGACCTAACTGGTAGATTTAAATTTGACGAAAATGTCTAACTTTCTTTCATCAATAGAGACGCAAGAAAAGTACCGATATATTGCTCCGAGGACTGCAACTGAGTCTATTGACCGCTTGTAAAACAAATAATTCATGCCAAATATATAATTGTATTTACTGTGAAAATAGTTGCAAGATCTGTAATATTTTGGAGTCCCCCTTGTAATTTAATGTTACCGAAAAACGTTAATTGCGTCCTGATTACCACAAACGCAATACATTTCTTATAATTAGCGAAAAAGTGCATATGGTTCTGTATTCATGAATATTCATTAACCAGTGAATGCTTTTAATTTTCACTTGTTCATTGGCAGGAAAAAACAGGCGAAATGTCAGTACTAACTTTTGATTCTTATAATATATTCAGCAAAGATATAGGCGACCACACACCTTGTGGATTTTTGTTTTTGTACCTTTTATTATAATTTTAGTGTACTTTGTTTATTATAAAAAGTTAATCTCTCTCTTCCAAATCACGCATAGTTAAGGGCTCTGTGGTTTTTATAACCTAAAATAATTCTAAAATAACCTCACGCTTTCATATCCCTCGTATAGACAAGGTCGTTTGTCACCTGTTGTTCGAAACAGATTTCAGTACGTTGTGGTTTGTGGGGCCAATTATATTTCGTTGAAATATGAGTAAATGATAAATAGTCGAATCATGTAACCCACTAGTAAGATATATGGGATGGTGTTAATTTGAAGGACCATGGTGTTTTAGCAAACGAAGCATTAAAGGGGCACATTTCGAAACCAAAATGCTGAAACAATTTTTATTATTACGTTGATGAACATTGGACAAATATTAGGTCATTCAATAAGTCCGTTTTTATTTAGTCGAGTTTTGTCAAGATTTTGTTTTTTTCTTACTTGTCCTACGGACGTATTGATGCTGCCATGCTCCTTGCAATGAAAAACATCAACGCGTTCAAAAAAGTATCAAATGACTAGGACAAAATGTTTTACAGTCTTATTTTATCAAATTGATAAACAATAATAGTATGAAAACGAACAGTAAGAAAGAATAATGTAATTCATATCTCTCTCTCTCTATATCTTCCATAAAGTACGCAAAGATACAGTTGACGCAAAAGAAACTTCCACCCCAAATATTATATATATACTTCTAAACCAATTTGTTCCCCAATTTGAAAGCAGTCAACTCAATTTTTATCAAACCAATACTTTTCGCAAAGGAGACAGTAATATAGAAAAAGTTTTATTTGACATCCTCCCTATTTTCATATTCAACCAACGATTTTGTTATGACCGAATAAATTTCTTTCAATTGTTTGCACTTTTATATCGATAAAAAATATTAGAAGCGAGTCAAGTGGGGTCAGACAGTTCAACTAGAGTTGTTGTATTATGAAGCTAGACAGGCAAGAATCATTTTAGCCTTTCTGGTGAATTTCTAACGACCTCAATAGTGATGAATCCATGAAGAGCTTCTATGTTTAATTTTTAGTAAATACGACGCTGATCGTGCACATAGCTTTTTCTGAGCTTTCTAAGAGATTCCCCTGAACATTATTTTTGGCAATAAGTTCAAAATAGTACACGATAAAATCATGAAAATTAGCACGCTGTAAAACACTTGAACGACAAAATTCGGATAGAGCCGATAGGCATTTTTCACGATCAGTTTTATGAACGAACGACGTGGCATATTCAACATTCGCACGAAACTCAACGCTATAGTTCCAGGTTCTGGTGCCATAAATTCTCCTCCACCTCTCACTCCACAAATACGTAATTTTTTAGCTACAAAAGCATAATATTGTGGAAAGTCTGACCTACCTATTGAAATGTATCAATACTTATAGCTTCGTTGGGCAAATCTGATAAATAAAGTGAATATAAAACGAAAAACCAGTTTATAAAAATATTTTCTGCAAGTTATTTATCAAATCCTTTACAGTTACTTATAATTCTGCACATACCCTCATTTTGCTAGAGATCTATGTATACTTATGCTTCTATACGCAAAATGAAATTATGGATATTGTAAAGCCCATATATCGGTACAGAATTTACCCGTCAGGCATGAGAAGTAGTAGAGTTAGAGGGATGTAGAAAATCATTCAAATATTATACAGTATGTGCGAATCTACTAGCATTTTTTTTTGTAATCTAAAAATACGCCCAAATTGCGTTGCACAGCATGTACCCCAGAATGGGAGGGCGTATCGAAGAGTGAAAAGTAGACTGTTATGGAAGTTGACAAGTTAAGTTCTTTGGAAACTGATCTTAACGCTAAACAGGCAGAGCTTAATTTTTTTGATAACGCATCAATGTGCAACTTCCACTTCAGGGAGCTGTCAACAACAAGGCCCAGAAACTTCACAGAAGAAACGACGTCAATAGTGGAATTATTAAGTTCAAAAGACTGCAGCGCACCTTTATATGACACAGATTTTGTTTTCGCAGTGTTCAAGCACATTAGGTAAGAGTCACACCATGATTTGATGGTGATTAAGTCTTTGGATATGGTACTATGAAGAGCCACACTATCCGGGTCGCACCAAGTGAAACTAGTATCATCAGCAAAGAGATATACTTTACCGCTGATGTCAAGGCACGTAATGTCGTTGATAAATAGCAAAAACAAAATAGGACCCAACACCCAACCCTGTGGAACTCCACAATCCATCGGCCTACAAGTACCCCCCGAATTCCGTAGTGCTAGTGGCTAGATAATACTTCTAAACTAGCTACTTATATTTGGTAACTAAATTATCCCAGAAATAACGTTATCAAAAACATATTTCCAAATATTTGACAACTAAACATGTTCTTTTCACAATCATACCTAAATCTTTGAATTAAATAAATCTTCAACGTTTATATTAAAAAAGAGTTAATGGACTGTCTATTTAGCGCCATTCACCCTGTACGAGAATATATAACGAGTATAGGGTAGTTTGCTCTCCATCCCTCTTTCATTCGCAAAACCCTCCACTCCTAATTAATACTATTACAAGGGAATCAAACACCCTCTCGCTGTAGGTACACATTTCGAATTTTGTATAACTAGCTATCATATAAGTGTACAATCCGCCTGCCGCGGCGGCATATTGTGGAACGCGGCGCATGCTGTGCCACGATGCGTGCTTATTAAAAACCGCATGCATATTGCAATAGGCCTTCTCTCTGTGTGACTAAAACAATCACATACCGGTGTGGTGTACCATTGATCCATACCATGGAACACTGTCAACAAATTTCGGGTGATTTCGTCAAATTTTTTGCGAATAAAACCAACTTCGCACTCTCAAACTCTTAGCAGCAAGTTTAGTTCGATACTGTTAATGTAATTTTTCTACATACCAAGAATATTTGCGAATAATTTGACTAAAAATCAGTAACGTTGATGTTATGTGACTGCGCCAATCATTTTAAAACACAATATAGTTTCGGCAAAGATTATTAATGTACGGGAAGTAGTAAACCGCTTTTTCTGAGAAGAATTGGACACACTGTAAAATACTAAACTCATTGAGACACATGCACGATATGTTTTGTTTGCTCTTTTGCCGCCCCAATGGTCCCAGAATTTTGTTTGCATTTGTTTTCCAGCTCCAACAGAATGTCATGTGTGTTATAATTACATATAAGTTTTGAAAAGCGTGAAAATTAAGTTGGATCCGACAGGAATGATAAATTAGATCAATCTTAGGGTTCCAGAATGTTTGGTAATAATCAATCTGGAAATAGAGCAGAGGACAAAATGCTTCTATAGTATATACAGTGTGTCAATCACTGGGAGCACGATAGCAATTCATTGGAAAAACATTGATTTTTTAGTATGATATAGAAATAAACAAAGGCATTTTACCACTTTTTAATTTTTAAGCCGATGAAATGTACTGCCGAATGTATTAAAAATCTCTCCTAAGTTCCACTCTCACTATGCACAAAATAAAGATTTATCAATAAATAAAACTCAAACAACTCTAAACTAAACGATTTTTTACAATTTAATTATTTATCAAACTTAAAAGTGGATTAAATATCATAAAAGATTCAAAATGCAAATTAATTTGGATTTAACACAGTACCGTATCTCTTGTGATAGTAAATATAAAAAAATATCTTTGTTTCATGTATTCAGAGCCGCACTTAATATTATTTCTTAAAAGACTATTTTAAATTACAACATATTGTGAATATTATGATAATATTCTTAGTAAAAATGACAAATTAACCTGTAGTCCTCATGTGATTATGAGAAAATGCTTCTGTTTTTTCTAAATACCAAAATCTGCATCCAATCAAGGAAAGTACTTCTCTCTCTATTCTAAGAGGATGAATCTTTTTTACTATTTTACTCAGTCCTATTTGGATAGGGGTTCTTGATGTATAGGATTTAATTCCACAATGCGCATTGATCATATGAAGGCATTTGATTCCTATTTGCGTTTATGGAAACTCAAGGGAACTCATCCAGGTTTTAACCATCCCCAAGAGGCCTCACTTCAACTAATTTTACCTTTCAGCTTCAAACGTTTAGATATAATTCGAAATACGAACTACACTGTGTAACACAAATAATATATTGCTGTAATTAACATTTTTGGCATGGTATGGTAGGGTACGTTTGTAGAATTTAACAGACGATATGATTTGCATTAAAACAAAATTGAAACTTCAAAAAGTTGTGCAAAATTATTCAACAAATGTGTCGAGTGAATTATTTCCACGCTCTTGCTGTGAAATGCCATACAAATTCAAATCATTTGGGTACGAACATGAATTTAATAACATTGTTGTCATTTATTTACAAAAATATATTTTATAATATACGTACTCACAACGAATATGTTCATGAGAATTTAAATTATCTCTTTCATTTCTATTTTTACAATTTCGTGCATCCTCTACATGACTAAGGTTAAAATTGTCACGATAGAGAAGTTCTACATTTAAGAAAATTAGACTATGATTGTAGAAGACTAGAATATTCTATAGATAGAAATATCAAATTGAGAATAAAGAGTAAATGGAATCTAATGATGAAAAACGAAAGAATTGTAATTGTTGGGCCCACAAAATGATTAAGAGAGTTTAGACGGCACTGTATCATATTTTATTAATACAAATTTTAGGTTATTCATAGTTATGATAGCCTCAATAACCATTTTTATTTTTCAATAACATTTTTTTATTTTGTCACTTTGGAAAATGATAAAAGTCGTGATTTTTATGACTGGTAGAGATGTTCCTCTATATGAGAAAAAGAATTAGTAATTTCGTCTAGTCAGCTGTAGGTCTATAAAACTGCTGATTTTCCTGAGTTTTGCGCGCTAATAAAAACTTCAATAAAACTCTTATCGCAGTCGTGGAACATCATAAAACTCACTGCGTGTGTTCGCAATTTCTTTTAATGAAACTTTTATACAAAACTTTAGTGTTGAAATTGTAAATATTCATTAATTTAAATTATGAACTTTTCGTACAAAAATATGTTCGTTGTTGCTAAAATAAAAACATATATATTTCTGAAAAATCATAGAATGCTTGTTGAAACCAAATTTCGATTCGAAGAAAATTCAAGATCTTAAATATCACGTCTGATTGAAATTTTTCACTTACAGAGTTTTGCAGAAAAAATGTTCGATTAACTTAGTAAAATATGCTGATATTCAGCATTGAAGGATAACGCCAGTTATGATATGTTTACAGCCGTATGTACATCGAAATGAAGAGAATGCAGATGCGAAAATTACTCATATCTGAAAATAGCGAGATTTGATAATATTGCGTAAAATTGGTTGGGATTTTTGTTAATATTAGAAAATCTGTAGAAGTAGTTCATGTTGAAAGTTCCTTAATTTTATATTCGGTTCATTTTATTCATGTTTATTCGCTGCTAGTGTCCTTTATGAAAGTACCTGGGAGCTACCACTGGTTCATTCAGTCAAATCCCTTCTGAGTATTTTAAGTAAATAGCTTATAGTTGGAAACGTATCTATAAGAGTTTCACTTTCAATAATAATTTACAGACATAAACAATTTTTGTTTTTGCATAAATACTTAATGTGCATGAATACGCTTAAAACGTGCATTATACTTTCATGATGAATATATTATTATTTCTACTTTATGGTCTGTCATATTTAACGCCTAATCCCCCCAATAATTCAAGGGATTTTCATCTACATTAAGTTTTAAATAGTCTAGAAACAAGAAAAATACAGGCATAAAAAAACATCAGATATTTTTTTATGTGCAGGCATTGCCGTGGATTGTAGTGAATTTAAAAAAACAATCGCTTGTGTCACCCCAAAACTTTCCCGAGAAGCTATAATATTATTATTATTATAATTGTATTAGTTTCATTATTTCCAATAAACTAACGTAACAGCTTTATTCAAAAATTAGAAAAAAAAATATTAACCAGAGTTGGGATTCGAACTCATAACCTTCCGCGTGCGAAGCGAACGCTCTATCGATGATGCCACAAAACCCTCTTTAAAAATATTGTATTTTATTGAAGAAGAAGAAATCAAAGAAGTTGTCCTATAAAAACAATGAAGAAATTATAAGCTTGCTGAAAAAACTGATTTGCGTTAAGGAGATGTTTTGTTTTTACAAATTACAGAAGACAATCTGTTCTGGAAGTACCCTTTTCCTTTTTGAAATGTTATTTAATTTGATAAAGCCACAAAACGTTGATTTCATTCAAATAATGTTTCTAAATTAATTTGATTAAGGTCAATTCACAATTTTTATTTATTAACGAACAACGATAAAAAAAAAACAGTGACAGAGCCTCACATATGCATTCAAAATTTAATCTATTTATCTCGATTATAAAGAGATTAGAGATTTAAACTGACAGGAGATTTTAATTGTATGGATTTTTCAGCGGTAGGTAATATCTACATATATACCTACTATATTATTCAAGTTTATAATATGTATTACCGGTTTTCAAATCATATTAATGTTGCTCAGTTAAGGTAGATAATTTCATTTGATACATAAAAAATATGTTACATTGGATTTCTCTATATGTTCAACATGTATATTTGGTTACATTTGCATGTTTAAATTTTTCATAAATTCAATATACGAGGAATAGTGATTAATTTCTTCATTCAGTGCATTGGATTTATGTCTAGCCTATACATTCAAGGACCAAGTTGTTTAAACTAGGCTAGGACTTCGAAGCAGCAGGTTTGAGGAACAACCTGATTGATCGACGATAGTTCAAAGGGTAATGATCCAAACAAACAAGGCTAAAAAATATCCCCACTACTAACTTTCATCTCCATCTTATCGCAGAATTTAAAAAAAAATATTTTCCATAACAGTAACAGAAAAAATGCCAAATCAAATGAATTATTTAAATTATCAATCAACATTTTTAATATTAAATTATCAGCATACAAATTTTTAATTAGCCAGACTTTAATTCATACTTTCCAGTCGGCGTAATCGAAGAGTATAGAAGAACAGTTCCATAACTTTTAACCTAAAATTATGACAATTATTAACGAACTTATAAATTTTGTTTGAGCCTTACAAGATTGTTTGCCTTAGTTTATCTTAATTTTTATCATAAATAAAATCATCGCTATCATTTCTAAATTAACATATTTTTGGTGACCATTTTTGTCGTTATTTTATTTAGCTTGTACCAGTACACGCATATAATAATAAATCGTCTTGAATTACATCGCATGCTTGTGCAAAATAAATTTCTTGTACATTTTTTATAACCTCAAGCTTTCAATATCTATGCCTACAGATATAAAATATGTAAAAATATTTTGTGATTTAGCTTACCTAAAAATAATAAGTCTGGCGAAAATAAATTTGCGTGGGATATGTTATAATGTTAAAATCCTAAGTGCAAAAAAGGAGTAGTAAATTTAATTATTTGAATTTGCCGCTAAGAGTATATGTCATTCTTGTCAACTATTCTTCTTTTCTTTTAGACTTATGTTCGCAGAATAGTTTTACAACTGAAGTAAAGAGGGCAGCATTATGTAGTTGTCACTTAGGATTAGACAGACAGACGTTATTAGAGTTATTATGTGTCGTTATGAAAGAAAGAAAAGTTATGTTATCCTCAAATACTTAATAAATCATATATTTAAATAAAGAAAATAAGTGTTTCAATTCTACATTATTATATTATAATACTTAGCCCGCGATATTAAAAAATGTCACATTGTTTTTGAACCCAACTCGTAGATAATTTCGATCCAGATTTCTCATTAAAGAGCCCTTAGATGTTCCTGCATTTATTTATATTATGCGATTTCAATAGATAGATGCAAGTTGGCAATTAACGTAACCCCTGTATCCATTCAAAAGCTACTAACCTCCCGAACAATTTTGCATATCATAAAAGCTGAACGTGATCAAATTTTGATGAACCTGTCGAACACTATGTTTGGACACAGAATACAAACAGAACACTTTGTTGTGCTGAGACTGTATAATACCGGAATGTATAACATTTTGAAGTTTCATGGCCTTTGCCATCGTGCAAAATTAACCTCAAATGGTAAACATACCCAGCGGACTCCAAATGACGCAATTTAATATAATATACCTACTAGATGAAAAAGATAAAAGATTCTAAATTGTTTTTGGTTTCTTTGTTTTCAGAGATTTACAAGGAAACAATATCACAGCCATCTACGAGTCTGATTTTCAAGATCTGAATAAATTAAGGATATTGTGAGTACTTTCTATAGGTTTCTATTTAATGCACAAAATGAGAATGTTTTTTTGACTATTTTCTTTGAAATTTTAGCACGAATTTCGTAGATTTGCATGATGAGTTTGATATGAATTAAATGTATATTATTTAGCAGGACCGTAGCCAGGGAATGGGTCATAATTATTGTCATAATGTCCGGAAGTCAACACAACAATAAAAGAAGTTTAATCGAAAATGTCAAGACCCTTAAATATCCGTTGATCTAAAACAGGGGTCTCGAAACTTTGCGGAATGATAAAAGAACTCTTGATTGCAGTAGCCGAAGAAATATACTCAAAATCGTTGGTAAAGATGTTAAAAGTCGTCACAGAATCTTCCATTAAATATCTCTTGTTATGGTGTCCAAACATTTGAGGTAGATTTTCCAAATTTTTCGTGGAAACTTATTATTTGTTGTAAATTTAAAGAGCGCTAGCTTCTAAAAATTCATTATCATCGAAAAAATTCCATTTTGGGATCAAATAGGTCCTGAAAATCCTACGTCGTCATTTCCGGACAGCCTGTAGATAGAAATCTGTCTTAAATTATTTCATATCATATATATCTACTGAACCACTCTGACTACGAGCCTGTATTTAGTATTTTTACCTGAAATTGCCTAAGAAAAAGAACAGATTGTCGACCTTGGGAAGGCGCAAACATGCTCCTGGATCAGCAATTACTAGTAAACGCGGCTCATAAATCGCTGCCTAAGTTGAAAGCCATGCTTTTACGAAGGCATAAAAAATCGAAAAGACCTTTTTTTTAATCCCATTCCCCTTTAACTAACTTGTTTTTTTCTATAAAGAAATATATTTGCAGGCAATTGACCGATAATTCAATAAAATTAATCGAAAGAGACACGTTTCAGCATTTAGGAAACTTGGAACGGCTGTAAGTAATACTAAAACAAACCACATTTAACGATTAACAATCCTAACATTTAGATTTTTTAATTTCTAGACGGTTAAATGGCAACAAAATTAAGCATTTGCCTGATAATTTATTTGCATCCACATCAAAATTATTTCGATTGTAAGTAAAGTTCAAGAAATGTTTTAAAGAAATAACAGTATTGTCGTACCTAACGCTTTTTGGTTTTGCTTAAGCTTTACTAACATTTTATGGGAAAAATTAAATGATAAGTCAGTTTTACTGGTGCAATGCTGCTGGCTAATCCAAGAGGCTACATGATCTTGGTGTGACTCCATATCTACCGTGAATTCTCATACTATCCCTAACTGTCTGGAAGAATATAGATCCGCCCATTGTTGAGAGCCTTTGAGGTATGCTAAGGCTGTACTGTCTCGTAATTTGATCCATTTCCATAGTGATTGCGATGATGTCGTCACATGCTCAAGATTGCCATTGCCTTGATTAGTTTCATTCGATCCATATGTGAAGAAAGGTTTGCTAAGCATAATCAACGTCATATTATTTCGGATAGTCTCTATTTGTTTATAAAAAATTGTATCTTTAAAATTATCCGAGAAAACACGATACTAGTAAAGCAAAATTAAAATAGCTTTCTACAACAGCATCTACTTATCATTTTAGCCTTGTATGTGCTTGTAAAGTGCTTAATGGGAATGAGCTTCATTTATCGTACATCTTATATATGTCGCTGTTTAATATTATAATTTATGTTAAATTCTTTAAAATGCATGTTTAGTAATGTTCAGCCTTTAATATACGGAATATGAATTCAAATAAATTAGAAGTATGTACCTAATCAGCTAAAATATTGACTATAATAAATTAATATAGGTAGTTCTATAATTTCTTTTTATTGTTAATTATTAATCATATGACATATTTAGAGAAATATAGCACTTTTTTTTCTTACAGAGATCTGAGTCATAATTTACTATCAGTTATTGGGAAGAAGACGCTACGTGGTCTCACTGGAGTTAGAAATTTGTAAGTTTGACTTAGTTATCTATTTATTCAATTTTATATAACAAAATAATTCTTGCTAGGTGTTCTTCCTAAAAAATGCTAAATTATCTATAAAGTAAGGAAATAACATACTGCGGCAAATGTATATGAAATGACTATCAAAAATAGACGCCCACAACAAAAACAAAAATTTGTTGTTTGAAGTGGGATCTTAAAATTCTGGGCGACTCTTTCTGCTGATGGAGCAGAAATATCAGTAAAATATGTTGAAGAAGATGGAAGAATAAAGAGAACAACGTAAATGTGAGAAAGAAGTAGAATACGAAACAACAAATGAAGAAAAGTAAATGCAAAATAGAAAATCCTACACAATATTGACGAAAATGTAACTAGAAACAAAAGTTTAACTGTCAGATCTCTATAAATGTGAGAACGAAGCAGAACACGAAACGACAAATGAAGAAAAGAACATGCACCACAAACAAAATCTAAAATCCTACGAAAATATATCTAAAACAAAAATTGACAAAATTAAAATTAAGGAACAGCAAACAGATGTGACGAAGAAATTAAAGGGAAAATGGCCAACAAAAAAATAAGAATAAAACAAAACAGCAATCAACTAAGTGAATTACGAAGGCGCAGAAATATCAGGAAAAAATGTTGAAAAATACGGAAGAATAAAGAGAACAACGTTAATGTGAGAAAGAAGCAGAACACGAAACGACAAATGAAGAAAAGAAAAGACACAAATAAAACACATCAACCTAGAGAAATGGGAAAAAATCGTTACTGAGCTTGTTCATGTCTCACTGCAATCCAAAGTGAAGCAACTGCTCCCAAAGATAACACAAATATTACCAAACCAATCAGAAAAGTGCCTGTCGAAGATGTAACTGTTCTCAAAACCATTAGATGCTAATTGGTACAGGGCAGCGTGCAGAATCTTGGAAAATCTCACTTCAGCGATGAATATCGTAAAGGGCACAATGCTGTTACTAATCTGATATCATTTCATATGCTCTGGGTTCTACGAGCACTGTTGTGTAAAATTTGATTTATAAAAATGGGCTTTGATGGATCTGGGAACATTTGCTACACGACCCAATCAATTCAATTCTAATAATAATAATTTATAAATTATTTCAGGCAACTCGACAATAATAGAATTACATGCATCGATGATACGGCTTTCAGAAATATGAAGGATGTTGAAATTTTGTAAGTCATTTTAGAAATTGCAATACGAATTCGGCAGTATATTTATGTAATTCATATTTTAGAACACTGAACAACAATAATCTCACCTACATCGGTAAAGACATGTTTTCGAATTTATTTCGGCTACGAACGCTCCGCTTAAGTGACAACCACTTTCATTGTGATTGTCAACTATCATGGTTGGCTAGGTATTTGCGACATTCGACACGCTTAGCACAGTACACTAGATGCTATTCGCCTACACATCTTAAAGGACAAAATATACTGGATTTACAGGAGCAAGAGTTCAAATGTTCAGGTAATCATCTTGAGATGAATGAATTTACTTCTGTCAAAATTATAACTTTGTATCGTTATTTTACTTTTAAGGTTTGACAGAAAAAGCTGTTAATGGGGAATGCGTTTCGGAACCACAATGTCCTCATCCATGCCGGTGTGCAGATGGAATCGTGGATTGTCGCGAAAAGGGACTCACGCGAGTACCAGATCATCTACCTGATGGAACCACAGAAGTGTAAGTTAATATTAACGGGATTTCCCCTATATGATTGAACATAGGAAGTTCTGTCTGAGCTTTCCTAATAGACGTGTTTGAACGTTTATTATTATTATTAATGCATACAATATACAATTTTACTTACTTTTCAGACGATTAGAGCAAAATGAAATTGTTGAAATTCCACCTAAAGCATTCGCATCACACAAAAGATTAAGACGGATGTAAGTGATCTAATGTTAATCTTTAAAATAGTTACTTATTTGCACCTATTTTTAGTGATCTAAGCAATAACAAAATTTCAAAAATTGCTCCTGATGCCTTTCAAGGACTCAAAGCCTTAACATCGCTGTAAGATACTGTTTTTTATTTAAGAAAATTGTACCTTTATTAATTTATTTTAATTTTTTAGGGTTTTGTATGGTAACAAAATCAAAGATCTCCCAGCGGGAATTTTTCAGGGACTGGTTTCATTACAATTACTGTAAGTAACTCAGGATTTAACTCTTCATGTGCATGGAACTTTGAGTAAATATTTAAATTATTCTTTCAGATTGTTAAATGCAAATGATATTTCCTGCATTCGACGGGACAGTTTTCGAGATCTACACAGCTTAAGTTTACTGTAAGTCACACATACAAATTAATATTAAAAAAGAAAACTCTTCCTAACTTCTTCAGAGTGTAACCAAATCGTTCTAATTTAACTTTCAGATCGTTATATGACAACAATATACAATCTTTGGCGAATGGTAGCTTCGATTCATTACGAAGCATTCAAACTTTGTAAGTATAGTAGCGTTTGCTTAACTTTGCTGAATGTTTTGAAATTGTATTGTTGTTGAAAGCAAGCAATTAAATTTATTTTGTTTTTTTTTTCAGAAATCAGTAGTTATTTTAATTTTTTACTTGCAAACAAAAGAAAGTATAGAGCCTTTTTTTTTTGTTGGAAATTGAACAAGGATTCTAGAAATAATTTTTGCTTCTAAAAAAATCAGTGGCGTACCATATTTTTCCATAAAATTACAGAGATAAACGGTTTTTTTTTACGGCCAAATCAAGATGTTACTATCGACTATTATTAGTAATTCTCACGGTTGAACAGTATTTTTATTCAGGATAGAAATCTTATTAAATTTAGAATGACATCAGATGTAGGTAATTTAAAATTTTGAGGTTATATCTAGTAGGTAAGCTAATTTGTTAATTTGGCGTATTTTTATCTTTTAGGTTTAGTTAACAAAACAATAAAATTGATTCAATATCAAAGACACTGCCGTCAATAAATATACCACCAGTTTAGTTTAGTACGCACGGCACTGGTGGAAGTAAAATGATAATTTTTGCGTAAAAAGATGTATCTAAATTTTCTATCCAAAGGTGCCAAATTTCATTTAAATATCTAAAGTAGTTTTAAAAATATATACAAATTTCTAACGTAGCATTTTTCGAATATTATAGTTTATCATACAAAAACTGATATTATTTTGCGGTTCTCTGTCTGCCTCTAAAGTTTTCCCCTAGACCACCCTGTATATTCATATGTATTAGTTACCATCATAATGTATTTTTTCTACGACTGTCTTTAAATGCCTTTATTCTATGTTCAATCATGATTTGAAAATGTAGTACATTGTAATGCTGTTTTTCATTTACCCGTGGTGCACAATAAATATTTCCCACTAGTTGCCTAGCAGCTAGTGGGAAATATTTATTACGCACGGGTAAATTTCCTGGTAATGACAAAAATAGCATCGGGCATGAACAATAACCATAGCAACGCCGACAATACAAACACACCAAATTGACAGTTTAATTAATTAATAATAATTATAACTAAGTATTTCGCTAATTTCAAAACACAAAAACAGTGAGAGTGAATATAGTTTAACACCACCTAATCAATTTAATACGAGGCATGTTTTTTAAGTAAGTACCGTTTTGGAATTAAAAAAAGACGTGCAAAGATATCGCAATAATTTTATTTTTACATGAAAGCCTGTACCTTAATCTACTTTTCTACATAATTTCCGTGAATATTGAGGCACTTGTCATAATGTGACACCAGTTTTTGAATACCCTCCTCAAAAAATTCTGCCGCCTGACTTGCATTGATTGTCTCATTACGAGGCAGAAACTCCACTAGCAATACTCCTTTTCTGTCCCAAAAAACTGTGCACATGATTTTCCGGGCAGAAATTGTTTGCTTAAACTTCACTCTTTTGGGTGATGATGAATGTCGCCATGCCATGGATTGTTGTTTCGATTCTGGTGTGACGTAGGCCACCCATGTTTCGTCACCAGTAACAATTTGGTCTAAAAAATCTTCACCTTCATTGTGGTAACGCTCAAGGAAAGTCAATGCACTGCCTAAACGTTGGGTTTTGTGCAAATCCGTCAACATTTTTGGAACAAACAAGTCAGGCGGCAGAATTTTATGAGGAGGGTAATCAAAAACTGGTGCCACGTTATGACAAGTGCCTCAATATTCACGGAAATTATATAGAAAAGTAGATTAAGGTACAGGCTTTCATGTAAATCATGTGCACAGTTTTTTGGGACAGAAAAGGAGTATTGCTAGTGGAGTTTCTGCCTCGTAATGAGACAATCAATGCAGCGTCTTATTGTGAGACATTGAACAATCTGCGTCGTGCAATCCAGAACAAAAGACGTGGCAAGTTGAGTAAGGGTATCGTTTTGCTGCATGACAATGCCCGTCCAGATGTGGCTAATCGGACCAAAGATCTCATCAAATCTTTTAAATTGGGAAACTCTAGATCATCCTCCATACAGCCCTGATCTGGCGCCCGGCGACTATCATTTGTTCCTGCACTTGAAGAAACACCTGGGTGGTCAGCGTCTTCAAGACGATAACGAGGTCAAAACATTTGTGATACAGTGGTTAACAAGTCAGGCGGCAGAATTTTATGAGGAGGGTATTCAAAAACTGGTGCCACGTTATGACAAGTGCCTGAATATTCACGGAAATTATGTAGAAAAGTAGATTAAGGTACAGGCTTTCATGTAAAAATAAAATTATTGCGATATCTTTGCACGTCTTTTTTTAATTCCAAAACGGTACTTACTTAAAAAACATGCCTCGTACTTCTAACTTATCGTATTGAGGCTTACGGCAACATGGGTAAGTTTCGAAAAACAAATATTTTCCTAAACATTATGTTTAATTTATTCAAAAGCATTAAAACAGTCGTAGAAAAAGTATAGTGTGAAACTCACATGAAATGACCATTTCCTACTCGTATGATTTGCAGCATGAGCCGATCATACTCGTAGGAAATATATGTCATTTCATGTTCGTTCCACAATATACTATTGTATTTGTATAAATAAATTTTTGTAGACATTTGGCGAGGAATCCATTCATATGCGATTGCAACCTGAAATGGTTGGCCGAATATCTTCACAAAAACCCAATAGAGACTTCAGGTGCTCGATGCGAGACCCCAAAACGGATGCAACGTAGACGGTTGGACGTACTAAAAGATGAAAAATTCAAATGTAAGGGTAAGCACCTATCCACTATGATAATAATTGTTGTCATGAGTGGTAAACGGTGTTTTGTTCGTTTTCCTATTCTACTGAAACCTTTTCAGTTTTATTCAATTAAACATGACTTTTGTAGACCTTCTATTAGAAGTTTTCTAATATTGAAGATGTTTACTTTCCGAAAATAGTAGGCAGATACTGTAACGTATCAAATATGAATACGTTTGGTTGTGATTGTAAATGGAACTCATATTTAATTTTCTTAGTCCACATTGAAATTAATTATAGTTAACCTATGCTTGCATTCATTATCTGAATTTGAATTATGCAGTAACGGTTATTAAACGAATATTTAACACAAATGATTTATTCATGCCCAAATAGGCCAAGAGGACTTCAGGACCCGCTACGCTGGTGAATGTCTCATCGATAATGCATGCCCGGCGGGATGTTCATGTGATGGAACGATTGTCGATTGTTCGGGACGCGGCTTCAAAGAGATCCCACGGGATATACCGCTGTACACCACAGAACTGTATGTCTGTAATCATATATACATTGACACATTTAATATGGTTGGTGTTTTTCTGTTATGTTGCAGGTTATTACATGACAATGAATTGGGACGTATAAAATCTGACGGGTTGTTTGGGAGACTACCTAATTTAGTAAAATTGGATATAAGACGGAATCATATTACTGGCATTGAAGAAAATTCGTTTGAAGGGGCATCCAAAATATCTGAATTGTTAGTTATTTCACTTAGAAAGTAGTATATTAACTGCAAAATTAACTTAGCATCTAAAATTTACACAAAGTGTCGATATATTTTACATTTTTTAAAGCAACAACTGGGTAAGGCTACACTAGCGCTGACACAAAGTCTCACTTTGTAGAAAGCTGACCACTTTCAATAAAAGAATTAGCGGTAAATTTTAATGCAGTAATTTTGCATTGTTCAGACTTCAGACTTATATCTATTTTTATGTTTTAGGCGAGAAAACTTATATATTTTTGTTTGCAGGTTATTGTCTGAAAATAAATTATTGGAAATCCACAATAAAATGTTTCTCGGACTACACAGTTTAAAAGTATTATCGCTCAATAACAACCAAATCACTTGTGTCATGCCTGGATCCTTCGATTTTTTACAAGCATTACACACACTGTAAGTTATATTTTTTGTATTAATATAATACACCCGCAGCTTTACAAATACAAGTACAATAAGTTAGTAGAATTGAATAGAGCTTTTTTGCTCTTTAATATGGTGAGTTTGCTCAAAGTAGCCTCACAAAATGCGACAGTAAACGTTTAATACAGAATGTTTGTTTGGTTTATTATAATTTTTAGTCACCTTTTTTTGTACACCCCTCGTATATATTACCACTGATCTGTATACCGGTTGAGAGATGTAAAATATAAAATCCCAAACATTATTTAGAGAAAAATCTTAAAGGAAAATTCGTTCTAAGATTTTAACGTTTCGGAAAATGCAAATACTGAAAATATGAAGATACTTTATTAATCAGAAACTTTGTACATCAAATGATAGGATCCCCACTATCTTAGGTTGAAGTTTTACATTTATTGCAGAAATTTAATGCGGAATCCATTTAATTGCAACTGTCATTTGGCATGGTTCTCTGATTGGTTGAAAACTAAAGGTTTGAGTGGATCATCTCCGAGTTGCGCACTACCTGAGCGCGTTAAGGATGTGCTCATCAGAGAGTTACCTAAAACGGAGTTCAAATGTACCAGTGAGTTATAGATTTGATCATAATATATACAGAGTGTTATTGAAGTACGTGAAGCTAATTAACACCTTTATATCGAGCATGCCAAGGCTGTGTCAAACAGTTATTATACGCTAGAGGGCAACACCTTACTGAATAAGATGAAAATTCTTGTTTTATATGTTTATATGAAAAAAACACCTTGATCTTTGTCCACGTATTTCACTAACACCCTGTATTTGTAGCTTAAATCTTAAGCAACCAACACACATTGGTCTGACCTATTTAAAACAAATACAAAATACATAAAACTTGTAGGCGATAGTGACCAAGGCTGTCTCGGTGAAAATTACTGCCCGCCAATGTGTTCTTGCACGGGAACAGTCGTTAGATGTTCTAGAGCGAGCCTAAAGGAGATACCACGAGGAATACCAACAGAAACTTCGGAATTATATCTGGATTTTAATGATATTGGTCGTATACAAGCTGATAGACTCAGTCATTTAAAATCTCTGACCAGACTGTAAGTTTAATTGTTATAAAAAAAGTATTAGACATAATATAAAATGTTTTTTTTTTATTATTAATTCTAGAGATTTAAGTAATAATCATATTGGAATGCTATCGAATATGACATTTGGTAATTTATCAAAATTATCCACGTTGATAATCAGTTACAATAAATTGCAATGTGTGCAGAGAGATTCATTACAAGGATTGAAATCTTTACGGATATTGTAAGTCAAACGTAAAATTTATGGGAATGGCTTATAAATAATTAATTTTCAGACTCTCTTAAAGATATTTTGCGTCATTTTTAGGTCACTACATGGAAACCAGATCTCACTACTACCTGAGGGCACGTTCTCCAACTTGAAATCTATCAGTCACATGTAAGTCTCTTTTTTTTTATAATTAGTGAGCCTTGAAGCCATCTGGCAACACTGCATCATATTATTGCTGTTCAGAATATCAACCAATACCGTCGATACAATTATTCTTTAATGATTTTACTTTGTTTATGGATGACTCTGTTTTTTCTAGAGCTTTAGGTTCCAATCCACTTTATTGTGATTGTTCACTCAAATGGCTGTCGGATTGGGTTAAAGTTGACTATGTGGAACCTGGAATAGCGCATTGTGCAGAGCCTCCTCTAATGAAGGATAAATCAATTTTGTCGACGCCTTCCTCTAATTTTGTATGCAAAGGTACGTAAACACAGAGCTTCTATCCATCGAAAGGATTTATTTTAATTAACAAGAGTAATCTTGAAAATTCCAGGACAAGTAAGCAGTGAGATTCTGGCAAAATGCGACGCCTGCTACACATTTCCTTGTCAAAACAACGGCAAATGTCTCACATTACCCGACCGTGACTACGAATGCCAATGTGCTCCAGGTTATCACGGTAAAAACTGTGAATTCAAAATTGATGCATGTTATGGTAACCCATGCAAGAATCAAGGCACATGTAAAGTCCTTGAAGAAGGCCGGTTCAGTTGCGAATGCCTTCCAGGTTATACAGGACTGCGGTGCGAATCGAATATCGATGACTGTATCGATAATAAATGTCAGAATAACGCGACTTGTGTTGATTTAGTTAATTCGTATCAATGTAAATGTCCTGCTGGATACATGGGTGAATACTGTGAAAAGAAAATAGCCTTTTGCACAGATTCTTTTAATCCATGTAAAAATAAAGCGAGATGTGTTGATTATGACACGTACTATACCTGCGAATGTCTGCCTGGATTCAAAGGCCCGAACTGTTCACAGAATATTGATGACTGCGAAAATCATATGTGTCAGGTGAGATGATCAACTTGGTCAATCAGCCAAAATAATTTAAAGAATGATTTTTCAGAATGGTGGTTCTTGTGTTGACGGCTTTAATGAGTACTCATGCAAATGTATGGGGGATTACTTAGGGAAATTCTGCGAGATTTCTCCTCTAGTGGCCATGATGTATCCACAAACTTCGCCTTGTCAACATCACGACTGTGTTCATGGTGTTTGCTTCCAACCATCGGGATCGAATGACTACCTCTGCAAATGTGCTCAAGGCTACTCAGGTAAGCAAAAAAATGTTTTCATTGTAACAAAAACATTGTCCACTTCTCTAGTTACTTACTGGATGATCCTCGTATTTTACAATTTACAGGCAAACGTTGCGAGTATTTAACGAGCTTAAGCTTCGTTCACAACACATCTTACATCGAACTGGAACCTCTGCGAACTAAACCGGAAGCAAACGTCACAATTGTGTTTGCAACAACACAAGAAGATGGCGTTCTAATGTATGACGGACAAAATGAACATTTGGCGGTCGAGTTGTTCAGTGGCAGAATCCGAGTTAGTTACAATGTGGGTAATTACCCAGTTTCTACAATGTATAGGTTAGTTTTCAACCTGGGCTTTGTAATAGTCATTTTTTAATATTTTCCTGTAATTATTTAGTTTCGAAATGGTATCGGATGGCAAATACCACGTGGCTGAATTGTTGGCAATTAAAAAGAATTTTACGCTACGTGTCGACAGGGGTTTAGCCAGAAGTATTATAAATGAGGGTCCTAACGAATATCTAAGACTCACATCGCCGATGTATCTGGGGGGTCTGCCCTCGGAACCGGGAAAGGTCGCTTTCACCGAGTGGCATCTGAGAAACTTAACGAGCTTTCATGGTATTTATTCTGATAACTAGAAAATCCTTTGCTCACGGTTGTATTTTTAGGTTGTATGAAAGAGGTCTGGATCAACCACAAACAGGTCGATTTTGGTAACGCACAAACACAACAAAAAGTCCAACCTGGTTGCGGTTTACTCGAGCCAGAGACAGAAGACGACGAAGATATGGAACAGGAAGACGAAATGATTGGAGAACCACCAATTCCTGTAGATCCTTGTATAGGAAACCATTGTAAACATGACAGTAAGTGCGTACCAACTGGCAGTGGTGGCGAATACGCCTGCAAATGTAAACCCGGCTTTAGAGGCAAATACTGCGAGCAAGGTGAGGACGAGTGTAAGTATTTGTTTATGGCTCGTTTGGGACAGGTATTTGTTTTAGTTGGTGGCAGAAATTGTTTAATTATTGGTAATTGGTTTTGTTTTCGATATTGATAAGTGTATTGTATTTGTTGATAGCACCAACTTGCAGAAAAGAGCAAATGCGTGAGTACTACTCAGATAATGGTTGTAGATCGAGAAAGCCTTTGAAGATTGCGAAATGTATCGGCAGTTGTGGTTCCAGTTGTTGTCATGCAAGGAAAAGCAAAAGAAGAAAGGTAAGACCGAGCTAAAATAATGCTGCAATTGATAATAATGTTAAAAACTGTTTTTTTTAGGTACGACTGATTTGTCCGGATGGAACTCGCTACACCAAAGACATAGACATTGTGCGCAAATGCGCATGCACAAAGAAATGCTACTGACTGACGTACGCCGCTATACACAATTCTAACCTCACCCTAAATCACTCAGATATCGCTCAGCACAACATTAATGATTTTTTTGGTTTCAATCAAACGAATATTGACGATGAAAATGAGAACAATAGCCTACAAATTGATCCACCAAGAGTAGCAGCGGTATCAGTACGACCGACCGCTGAACCATACAAACTAACGTTTATCGTAGATGAGTCCACATCATTGTCGTCCACTAAAATCGATGCGGATGACGAATCCGATGGATTGGTAGTACAAAGTTATAATGAGATTCATAAACCTCATCGCAACAATGATAATAGCGAAGGACAGTTTTTCACTACTGTACATGATTCTAGATGTATTTTGTCAGCTTTTCTGTATTTCGTTACTATCACTTCTTTTGTTTATTTGGGCAGTTTATGGATTAAGCAACGAATGCATGTCAGAATCGAGCAAATGCAGATGTGGTAACATAATAGACACTTTATATTGTACAGAATGTTCATATAGAAAATGTACTGAAAATAGACATTGAGTCGGAAGACTTACCTACACAATACGAATTACCTGTAAAAGCTAAAATTGGATCATCATCTCAAATGGTATTGTAGTTTAAAGTGTATTAACAGCTGATTGCTTCTTTTGAAAAATTTAATGGTATAATCAGCTATGTACTTCAATAATATACGTTGTGTCTCATTTACCATTGTCAGCAGAATGTTTTCACGAACTGTTATTATTTTTTTGAAATATGCCACTCAGAATTTTCGTTTCCTCCTTGGTTTTGACGTAGGTACTCAGTTTTTTTAATCATTTCCATTCTGAGATATATTTTACTAGTTAAATTCGCTTCACAAATGATTGTCCACAGTTCGTTTTTAAAATTAAATAATTTTACATTTCCAACACTTAGATCATAGATTGCCATGGAAAACCAGGCTAAAATTGTTATATCAGATGACTTTCAAAGCCAACTGAGGTCCCTCCGCTCAGTATTCACCGAAATTATCGTTTAAAAGTAATAATACTTAGTAGTAGAATAAGCTTCGTCAAACCAAATTACTTATCTTGAAATTATTGCCTTGTCGCGTTCACGATATAAGAACTAGTTGAGTGCATATTGGCGTTAATGTGGCATAAATTCGGTTATGCAATATTTTTCTACTTTGTAATACCAGAGATTGGATACTTTTATTTTTTGCACAATTCTTCTACATGAGTTTTCGTTTCACATTTCCCGAGAGCATTTATTTCCCGTACTTTATAGGTAGGTAGGTTCCAAAGGACTTTTTCGATATTGTGAAAAAGTCCCGACATGACATTACCATGGAAACAAAACAATTTCTTTTATCATAGCGATTTTGGATCTTAAATGAAACAGCAACAAATTACAATCTGCAGTCTCGACCAAAATGGTACACTTTATACAATTTTATCCATTTGAGGCACAACTTACTTTGTACGGTGTTTGTTAAAGCTAATAAACACAAATGAACATTCTGTAGGTATAAAAGAGTATTCAGTAAAGATCTAAAAATGCCAACATTTTAAAAATACAAATGAAGACTAGCTAAAATTATGTTATTATTTGAGTTTTACCCATTACTGCATTAAAGACATTATCGCAATATTTTAATACATAAACTACCTACCACAACGATTTAAATGACTAAGTTCTTAGCCTTTTTACCATAGATAATAAAAATAACCACAGTAAACTATTTTTTTGAAAACTACTGCCTGTAGACCATACAATAAGGTAGCATGTGGGCTAATTAATTTATTCATTAACAAATTGTATTGTTTAAAACAAAAAATTCATGTGAGAGAAATAGTTTGAAATACCTACGACTAACATGGAATATTTAACCGACTGATTATTAGATATTCGTAATGAATTAAGACAAGGAATTACCTATCCAAAATAATTATAAAATGAAGTAATAAGCGGATATTTGTTAGAATTGTGCATAGCGGCGTTAGGAATTTAATATTTCTGACAAATCTTTTTCGTTCCTTTAAATTGATTTGTCGGAAATAAATTATTTATTTATATAATTTATCATTTTACAATTTTTAATATATATAATTTTATGTGTATCTTCGATGATTGAGAATTTATTGGAACTAAACACAGTAAATAATAAAAGTATAATCAAAACCCAATTAACATGTCATTAAGTACTCCAATATCGCCGAAATTGGTCAAACAAAATCGCATTCTTAGAACAGATATATTTAATTATCATTTAAAAAACTATCTGGATTAAGATTTTTGATAAAGGGATACTTAAATTCCTATATTCCTGTTCCAGTAAATGCTCATCATTAGAAACCCCTGTATATATTAACATACTTTTAATATAAAGTACTAAAAACAACTGCGATATTATTTATTTATAATTAATAATTTTTTCTAAATAATATTTTCACATTTATTGTTACCATCTTTCTCATTTTTAGTGAAATAAAAATCCTAGACAAAATAAAATGATATGTGAAACCTATAATCAATTACCTTAACTTCAAATTTCCAAAATTTTAAGTGCGACCAACTTTTTGAATTTCTAATAAATTCTTTGGTTTACAAAAATAAGTATACCATTTTATTATTATACTGCCATAAAAAATAGTATTATGTATTATCTATCATTCTAATATTAGATAGGTACCTACTTTTTCATAGACTAGTCATTTTAGAATTTTTGATCCCTAGAATTTGTATTCGCAAATATACAGGGTATCCCGTAATAACATTCTTCACTAAGAAGTTGTTGGAATAGAGATTACTTGAGTAATTTTAATGAAAACTTCTCGTTAACAGTTTATAATACATTTCCTACATACACGACTATTTGAGCACTTATTAATTTTTGGCTAACTGAATTTGAATTTTTAAAATTTCGTCAACAATATGTTTAATGTTTCTTATCGTTTGAGGATATTAATTTATAAACCATAAACCAAGCTATGATGTACGATTTAAGTAGCATTAATTTTTGTAACAAACAACAATTTCTCGTGTAAATTCATAAATTGACTAGTCTGTAAAGTAGGTAAGCCTACATAAAATACAAAAGTATTATTTCGTTTTAAGAATGTTTAATTTTAATTTTTGTAGAATATATTATAATAAACATATTTAATTTCGTAAAGTACCTATAATAAATTCTTCTGTAAATTAAATAATTAGTAGTTAAGAAATCTTTTAATAATATTTAAGGAAATAATGCAGAGTTTTTATTTTATGTGTAAAATTAATTTTTATATTGTTACGTTAAAAGCAGTATTTTGTATTAAATAATTAATTATGATAATAACACTGAAATAAAAAGAAATAGTTAATAAGAAAACAAAAAAGTAATTATTGATAATTGTGATTATCCATATTAGTATATAATAATGAATAAATGTAATTTATTTAAAGAAAAATAATTATTGTCTATTAAAAAAAATCATAATAAAGTTGTATGCATAACAACGTAAGAATATGGATGACTTTGAATTTCAACTGACTACCTTTAGATTTACTTGTAAGTAATTTTCCCTGATGATTCGAAGACGCAGAGCTGGATTTAGAAATGTGACAGGCCTTGGCTATCTGTGAGCCCCCTATACGTCCCTTACTTTCAACTAAAGGATATTTAAATTGACCGTCTTTTTTTATATAATTAATACAGAAAAAAATACAAAATAGGGCACAACTAAATTACAACTTAAATTTATTCAAATTCATTCAGTTTCCAACGAAGGCAAAGGAAGGACAAATTTCAAACCTTTCTCTGGTTAAATAGGGCGTATGACTAGGAAAGGACTACCGATTATGTTACAAGAACGATATCGTTTGTACATCCATAAAGTATACCCTGAATAATCGAATATAGTACATAATCGAATATAGAACACAAACCAAAATTAATAACAAAATCCATTTAATTTTTACTTAACATATACAACAATAAATTAATTTAATAACTATAATATAGTAATTATATTTGGTTAAATAAAATAAATAATTTATGTTTCTTTAAATTAAAAAATAAAGTATTTAGTACGAACCTTATGAAAAGTTTAAAACCCTTTTTTTGTTCTCATTGGTAACAAGGTTTCTTTCGCGTAGTTGAAAAAAGTTAAAAGTCCATATTTTTTATTGCGTTTTGAAAAATAACTGGATACTACGTCTGCGTCTATAAAAACATAAATAGAATTTGTATTAACATCACTAGACCCATAAACCAGAAAGTCCTAACTTTGAAAACAACGAATGAGCTTACCATTTCTTTCTGTAGTTGTTGGTAAGACATTATCATTGGCTGACAGTGATACAAAGAGGGCGAACGGTACTAGCCATAGAAATAGCGTGAAATATGCAATCACCTGCAAGTGAGTTTTGTTGTTATTTTTTTAACAGATATATCACTGTTGCTTACCTCTGAAAATGGATGATAACTCGAGGCGAAATAAGTAAACGCAAAATAATGATTCACAAAAATCAGTGATGATCCGAGAAGAAATGTCGGCGATATAAATGATACAAAGGGAAAGTTTGCTAATATCAAAAAGTGTGAAAATTGTGCTAATAATCCACAAATCATCATAATACTTGGGAAGTCTTCTAATAACCATAGGAGTAAAAATAAGAGAGCTACAATCTAAAAGTCACAAATATTTATATAAGAATATATTGAATGTTTAATATACATGTTTACTCACATTATTCATCCAAGTAATGCATTTTTTTGCATAACTAGTATATTCCTCAACTAATTCTGCTAGGTAATAGAGACCAGCAGCTGAAAAATACAATACCAAAGTAACCTTTAAACTTTAAATCACCATTAGAACAAATTTTATTACCTATTGATATTGTAACAAAAACTACTTGAACTAAAATAGCAAGGTAAGTAATTATTGTTAAAAACCACATAATTTTTTGTAATTTTCATTGAATTTATAAGTTTTCTTCCAGCGAAAAACAATAATAATTTCATGAATGAGGTTAAGTTTTTTTGGACGTTTCGTGATGACACACATAAGATTTTCTGATAACTCAGTTCTACTGATATGTGAATATTCTGCAGACTCACTTGTATAAGCTAATCTATGGAACGACGAATTGAGTTTTGTAAACGGAATGTGCGATAGAGGGAGACTGATTAATAACATCTGATATTTGGCATTACAGGAAAGCCCATATAAAAAATTGAAACAATACACCTATCGCCATCCCTAATTGGAAAAATAACAAAACTCTTCTTCTATAGAAGATAATTCATAGTAAAGTAAGGTTATGAATACAAAGTTTTGAAAATGAAAACCGTTTTTGTGGAATGGCTGTGTCAAGGCAAAGCAAATTAATGATTATTAAGCATTACTGATTGATTTAAAGAATAAAAATGATTACCTGTGAACAAATATGGTGCTAATATAAATTTCAAGTTATTAAAGATGTGTTCAACTAGTCATTTAACTGATGACGAAGTGTCTGAAAAATTTAAAAATGAACATTTCGAACAATTTCAGGTCTTGGTTCGAATGCATTTGTCGTTTTTACTTAATATGAACACTGAGGAGTAAGTAGCTATATCTTAGTTATGTACGGTATGTTTGAGTAATTAAAATAAAATTACTTGTTATTACAGGAGTGAGGCTATTTACGATAAAAGCAAAATCAAAAAATGGAATATTCCTTTTTCAAGAAAATCCAAAACTCATCATCATCCTAACACAGACAGCATTGTTTTAACGCAAGAAGGAATTGGTCAAATATACCAGCTAATAGCTCATATGAAAAGCAATGATAGTAACATCACAATTCTTCATAATATATATTTTATTGACTTTTATTAAATATACCTACTTATTTTTTAGATTTAAAATGTGAAGGAATTTTCCGTAAATCAGGGTCTGTAGAACGGCAACAAGAGCTAAAAAGTTTGCTAACACAGGGCTTTAAGCTGGAACTAGATAACAGTATTTACAGTGTCCATGATTGTGCAACAGTTTTAAAAGGATATTTAGCTGGTCTACCAGAGCCATTGTTAACTGAGACACATTTTCCGGTCTATTGTCAAATTGCTGAGATTTGCAGTGAGTGAACTTCGGTACATATTTGTAATTTCTTTAATATTACAGGGTCGATTTATTTTACAGGTGCGAAAAACGATATGTCGCAGCAACAAAACAATGAAGCCAAATTACTGCGATCTTTGCAGTTATTACTCTTACTTTTACCTAGCGATAACAAGGCATTATTTAAAAATATTTTAGATATGTTACATCTGGTTACAACACACAAAGAACTCAATAAAATGAACAGTGATAATCTAGCTAAACTATTCACCCCACATCTGTTTTGTCCAAGAAAACTGTCCCCCGAAAATCTATTAAAAGATTCCCAAAATCTTTTCGGAGTTCTGTCATTTATGATCTCGAATTGCCAACAAATCTTCAGAGTCCCTTCGAACTTAGTATTGGAGTTCCGCGCACATTACGAGAAGGAAAGGAACTTATCGCCTAGCAAAAATCTGAACGAGTCAGTTAATGATGCTGTTAATACCGTATTTACTTTTGTGGATAAAGAACGGACAGCAAAAGAAAATATGGAGAATCCAACAGAAACGGCATTGGCACAGCTTTATGCACATATTCAAAGCTTACCGGAAAGTTCCAAGAAACGAAAACTTGTAAAACAGTTTAATAAAGAAAATGGGAATGGTACGCCATTGCAAGTCATTAGAAGTGGACCAAGTAAAAGTAATAAGAGTTTTGGGGATTCACTGAAGAAACGAGTGTTCAATAAGAAGTTGGTTAAAAGCGGAACTAAGAAATTCGGTTATATACCGTTGAAATCCAATAATGAAGATTTAGATGTAAGTTTCAAGTATTTTGTAAGGCTTTTCTGTGTTCCTTGCTGCATGTAGGTATATTTAAGTTATAGCCCTCCTTTTCCATCAAGTGACGTAAGTAACATTTGACTAAAATTTTATGTTACTAGCTTAATTTTCCAGCTTGACGCTAGCTATTGTGAATGTTGTCTAATGCATGCTTTTACCGCTTTTAGAGTCCACACAAACCAACAGCAAGAGGTCGCTTATTTTGTCACAATAACGACGAATCAAGCGCTGATGATGGAACACCGATAAAAAAGGTGAAACCAAGCTCAAGTTGTAGTACTAATCATTTATTAATTGATAATAATACCCATCAAAATAGTCATGAACCGAATCACTATTTGACTAGTACTCCAGCTGCGTGTATACCTTTACGTGTGTGTTCTAAAGGCGCATTTACACCGGACGAGCAAGAGCGTAAATCGATGTCGCCAATTACGCGATCGACACATCGAATGCCCAAAGCAATGCAGGTAAAGAACGTACTGAAAATGTGCTAAATTATTTATACTGGAGCTAAATGAAGTACATCAAAATGCTAATATTTCCCTTTCTTTTAAAATATCTTTACATTCGTAACCAATTTACACAATTATGTAACGTAAGGAGAGCAAATACTACACAGTAACTAATTTCATTCTTCAAGGAAACAATGATGACGCCTAGAAGCAGAAAACCAGTGCTGCTGATGTCAGGAACAAATATCAACAATTTGGTGCAATTAGATCAAAGAGAAGTTATGGATAATGTGATTGAAGAAACAGTGACTTCCAGTGAATGTGAAGATGCGGAACAGCATGAATATAACGCGAAATTTAAAAAATCAAAAAGTGACGGTGACATAATAAACCAAATCAATCCAAATTTTCGTGATTGTGATATTAGAAAACAGAATTTAACGGACACTCCGAATTCTTTAACTAGTACTTTTGTGGATTATTTGAATTCGCGTGATATTCAGACGTTATCGACACCTATGGATTCGAGTTTTTCGTCAAGAACAGATGATTTTCAGACTAATAGTACGGATAAGATTTCAGAATCTCTGTTGTATTGTTTAGATGGTAATGTTCCCAAAGATACTAGTGAAAATGAGTCAAATGAAAAAGAGCTAATCTTGAAACCTAGACAATTTGATGAAAACGGTAAACCGATAGTATTTGAAACGTCATTTTAAGACTTTTACTCATTTTAGACTGATTTTTTTAAGTTTTTTTTTATAATATTCAACATGTAGTTTGATAAAAAAAAATATATTTTATACAAAAATGTTTATTACAATGCTGTTTTTTATTTGCTAAAACTCATCTTAGATTATGAATAATTTGCATAGCAGTTTTACAGAAATTGGTGGACAAATTGTTCACATATTATTTGATATTCAACAAAAACATAGATGTAGATTAAGACTTGCAAAAAATACTTAAATGCATTTTTTAAGCAAGAAAACTAACGATTTAATATTGTTAATAAATATACATAATGGTAAATTTAAAAATAAGCACTTCATTAAAATAGGCTTTTAGAATATATCTTCATTCGCCAATTCAGGTTGTGCAACATTCAGCCCTCGTTCTTTCAATGCTTTTGTAAGCAGTTTATGCTTTTCCTGTTTAAGTTCCTGTTCTTTTCTCTGTGCATCTAAAATATCTTCGACAGCTACTTTAGTTAATGGTAGTTCGGCTTCTTTTTCAGCATCCTTAAAATACATGTATTTTGAAAACTGTTCAAAAATAACAAAGAAACTTGTAAATAATTACCGCAGTAGAACTTACAATTTCGCCCAGTAATACGACATTTTCCCCTCGAACTATGAATATTCCGCGCGGAATATCACCATATTCTTTACCAACATGAATTCTTTCAATAGTTCTATGGAGGACTAAATTTGCAAACTGATCCACACTTCTTAGAAATCCGATCAACGTTCTACCATCTCTTAATACAACCATTAACTTTTCTACAAAACTATATTAAATAAATCTATCAAACTTTTAGTTGCACATTTACTATCAAGTTCGTCCAATAAATGGGCTGTTCTGTCCAATTCTGGAGCTTTGTTCATATTTTTATTTTATGTACAACCAAAATTTTTGAACATTGTCTTATTTTATAAACAAATACATAACCAACGTTATTTTATCTCCAACTGTCAAATGGTTTCTTCCCTTTGGTGGATTGGCGGAGCGTTGTTGCTAAATGCCCGAATGCCCGCATATATTAAAATTAAAACGTCAATGATTTTAGTTGACGGCGACGGAAACCTAACCTCAATTTGTTTTAATTCGAATTTAACAAATATTTCAATTTGCAATGCAGTAAAATAATATTATTTGGAGACGGGAATCATCAAATATGTACCGCGTTACATTATTATTCTCTACATTTGTAAGTTAATTCAAACCTCATGATTCCACATATAATATTGCTTTTATAACAATTTTTAGGCGCTGCTGATTTTCTCGCTACAAGTACAAGTTCTTTCCTCAGCTAAAAGTAGTAATAATAACAAAAAACTAGTTGTAGATATTCTCAAGGATTCAAAAGAATTTAAAAAACTACTAAGAACTAAAACAAATGTATTGGTTTGTTTCTATTATTCACCTAAACAGGCGCAAAATGTTATCAAAATTTTACGAGAAGTTGCCGAAAACATTAAAGGGGAAGGCACAATGGCTCTAGTTGAATGTACTGGGTGGGTATTGATTCATTATGGTGAAATTCAATTCTCAACTTACATAATATGTGTTATATTGACAGGGAAGTTAAAAAAATGTGTAAAAAATTAAAAATACCTAACCATGAACCGTACGTAATGAAGCATTATAAAGATGGTGAATTTAATAAAGATTATAATAGAAAATTAACTGTTAGCTCGATGACGAATTTCATGAGAGATCCCACTGGGGATATTCCTTGGGAAGAGGATAGTACAGCGACAGATGTGGTTCATATTCCTGATTCAAATGTAAGTAGGTACTGAAAATTACAAATATTGATGCATAGCATTGTACACCATGTATAAATGTCAGATTCACTTGACACCATTTTTTAAAATATACAATTAGTAAGTATGTGGTTTTCCAATTTCTTCAAGTCGCTTTCAAAGCTTCTCAAAAAGGAATCTAAGCCAATATTGATAATGTTTTACGCACCATGGTGTGGTTATTGCAAAACTTTGAAACCAGAATATGCTGAAGCTGCCACTGAATTGAAAGATCATAGTATTCTAGCAGCAATAGACGTGAACCGTCCTGAGAATACCGGTGTGAGAATGCAATATAACATCACGGGGTTTCCTACAATGCAATATTTTATGTAAGTAAAAATAATTTACTTAAACATTATATTTATGTGTGTAATGGTTTTAGAAATGGCGCAATGAAATTTACCTATGAAGGCGACAACAAGAAAGACGTCATAGTGTCTTTCATGCGGAATCCGTCAGCTGCCCCCGTTAAGATTAAAGAACCGGAATGGTCTGATACAGATAGCGAAGTAGTTCATCTAACTGCATCAAGTTTCGATCCTGTTATTAAAGAAGAATCTTCAGTATTAGTTATGTTTTACGCACCTTGGTGTGGACATTGTAAACGGATGAAACCAGAATATGAGAAGGCGGCAACTGAAATGAAAAATGAAGGGGTGAGAATACTTCAAAACATTCCGACAAATAGGTATATTTTTGTGTATAGTTAGCAGGAATGTTGGCAGCTGTTGACGCAACCAAGGAACAATCGATAGCAGCACGTTATTCCGTAAAAGGTTATCCAACAGTAATTTATTTCTCCTATGGTGAGCAGAAATATGATTTGAATGTACGAGATGCACCGAAAATTATTGAATTTATGCGGGATCCCAAAGAACCACCACCACCTCCACCGCCAGAGAAGCCCTGGTCGGATGAGCAAAGCGACGTAATACATTTGAATGATGAAACGTTTAAACCTGTCTTGAAGAAGAAGCGACATGCATTGGTTATATTTTATGCTCCATGTTAGTATAAAGTATTTTTAAAAACTTCATTCACAACGTTATTAACCTTTCTCAGGGTGTGGTCACTGCAAACAAGCAAAACCTGAATTTACTGAGGCAGCAAAGGCGTTTAGAGATGATGTAAAAGTTGAATTTGCCGCAGTAGACTGTACAATTCATTCGGCCTTATGTTCTGCGAATGACATTAAAGGCTATCCAACATTCAAGTATTTTAGTTACTACAATAAGGTTATGAAACCATATAGTGGAGGACGAACGGTATATTTTACAGTTATTGTGTAATTTTGTTTTCTTTAATAATGTGTTGTGTTTACAGAGGCAGGATTTCATTCAATACATGTCGAACCCGGAAATGCCTAGTTATACCAGTTCAGTACCTCCAGTCGAAAATAACGACCAATGGGAGAAAGAGTCCAGTATATTACATTTGAATGATTCTAATTTCAAGAGGGAATTGACTAGGAACAATCTAGTATTGGTTATGTTTTATGCTCCATGTAAGTTTTGTTCAAAATTTAAATATGGATTAACCTAGCTGCTTTATATTGTAACGATTTTATCTTGCTTTTACTCTGTGTTCTTAGGTGTTATTAAAATTAATGTCTTTAAAAATGCTTATACTTATTTTATCGTTTGAAACACTTGAACTGTCACTTAATAACTGTCCTCCGTCCCTGTTACGTTTGCTATATATATATGATTGGCCTTCTTTCTCAAACACTTCCAGTGAGTAGTCGAATTTTCTGAAGTCTTTAGAGTAATTTGTTTCATTTCATGGCAACATAAATGAATTATCGGTTAATAATAGAGGTTAGCAGAAGATTTTGCATATTCGATTTTCCTGAATCCCAGCTTGATAACTTTGTTCTAGGGTGCGGGCATTGCCAGAAAATGAAGCCGGAATACATATCAGCTGCTCGTCAGTTGAAATCGGAAGGTCTTCATAATTGTTTAGCCATGGTTGACTGTACTGAGAACCGAAGCTTAATGAACGAATACGAAATTGAAGGTTTTCCAACAATAAAACTGTTCAGAAATGGTGTTTTTGTAAAAAATTATAACGGAAAGCGAACTGTAGAGGATATTAAGAAGTTTGTTAGGGAACATTACACAAAGAAAGATGAGTTGTGAGGAATGATTAGTTTTAATTTTTTAGTTATACAATACTCAATTATCTCGAATTTTTATTATGTACTTATTTTTTTTATATGATATTATATTGTGTAATAAACAATGAATCATTAATAAAGACATGCAGCAGCATTATTAAATAAAATGACACGAAAGGCAATAAGGTACAGCGGTCTTTTTCTCTTAATAGCTAGCACCCAATGCATATTCCACTTATACCTGTACTATTAACTAAGTTGGAACGTTAAAACCGAAAAACCCACACAAAGGGGACAGTCAATGCGTTCTTACCCTTAAAGAATATACGGAAGGTGCCTTACTTGTATACCTCGTGGTCACTGTTGAACTTGCTATCGCTATCCCACCCCAATGTATAACAAATTTATGCAGTTACACACATATTTCTTGAAGGGAAATTTCCACAGGATCTGAAACTGGCTAGAGTTGTTCCTATTTAAAAAAAAAAAGGAGAACTTAAAATATAGAAAAGTACAAAGGTATATCCCCTTGTTTGTTTTCTCAAAAGTGTTTGAAAATGCCTTTTTTTACTCTCAACTTGTTGGATTTCTTAATAAATTTTAGTTAATTGGCCAGAATCATTTGGTTTTAGGCAGGGTTTATCTACTCAAGATGCAGTTATTCAGTTCGTCAATAACGTTTTCAGGAAATTGGAGGAGACAGGAATGTTGGGGTCTGTTTTTTGACTACTCAAGTGTGTTTTGAGACAGCAAACCACCGAAAATTTTGTCTACATTTTATACCGATTACCAGGGTTTAAGGAATAGGAAAAACTGAAATATCAAAACAACAACTATGTTCTTAACAAAATATATTTTATTTAAATAAAAAAACCAATCTTACAAATTACACAACACAAAAACAACTTCAGAAGAATTACGAATTCTTTTGCGACAATGCCGTAATAACGCTCTTCACTTCAGTATATTGACTTATGCCATATTCACCCATTTCTCTGCCATGGCCAGAATCTTTGTAACCACCAAACGGAGTTTGTGCAGTTAACACATTGTAGCAATTAACCCAAACTGTTCCAGCTTTAAGTCCCTGCGTTAAGTAATTGATCTTATCAATATCTTTCGAGAAAATAGCAGAAGCAAGACCGTAGTTTGTGTTGTTTGCGCGCACAATGAGTTCATCCAAGTCTTTGAACCGCAAAATTTGCTGTACAGGCCCAAAGATCTAAACGATAGAAAACAACGTTAGTAGTAAAGTAAAATTAAAAATGAACAACGGTTACCTCTTCTCTGGCAATAGTATGATGCTCTTCGACATCAGCAAAAACTGTGGGTTGCACAAAATAACCTTCATCCCCATGACGTTTACCACCCACTAACAATTTAGCACCGTCCTTAACACCAGCATCAACCAAAGACAAAATTTTCTTCATTTGTTCTTCATCAATTTGTGGTCCTTGCTCTGTTTCAGGGTGGAATGGATCACCAACTTTACGTTTCTTGGCTCGTTCTACTGAACGTTCGATAAACTCGTCGTAAATTTTGTCGTCGACGTAGGTACGAGAGCCGGCACAACATACCTGACCTGCAACATTAAATATATCAAAAGTAAAGGATACCGAGGTGTGAAAAGAATTTAGATTATAAAGCACACTAACCTTGATTGAAGAATAGAGCTTGATGCGCAGCTTCTACAGCCTTCTCAATATCCACATCCGCCAAAATAATGTTGGGACTTTTACCGCCCAATTCTAAAGTTGTTCTTTTCAGATTTCCCAATCCAGCACCTTGTTGTATCTTTTTACCGACCTCGGTTGATCCGGTAAATGCTATTTTATCAACCTATGAATCAGACAATAAATGAAATATTTGTTAAACAACATTAATGTTACTACTTACAAATGAATTAGCTACTAGGGCAGCACCAGCATCTCCATAGCCAGGTACAACATTGAACACACCTGGTGGGAATCCCGCTTCTTTAACTAATTCAGCTACATAGAGAGCTGTGAGTGGGGTTTGCTCAGCTGGCTTCAATACGACAGTGTTACCTAAATTAGACAAACCACCATGAAAATATTTAAAAAACATCGTCACAGCTATACGAGCACAAGATCTTTGTTATGTGGTGGGACAGCCACAGTGTTTGGTGCAGGCTGGTAGATATCAAACTTAATGGTACAAATCTTAAGGTAAACATCTTTTTTTTAGCCTGATAAAAAACCGATAAATCCAGGCATCATAATCAGTTTTTCCAATGGAAAAACAAAGAAGCATTACAGCAGATATTTTCATAAAAAAATACGCCTACGTACCCATGCTTAAAGCCGGTGCAAGCTTCCATGCGAACATCAGCAACGGGAAGTTCCATGGTATAATTTGACCACAAACACCAACTGGCTCGTGCCGAGTATAGCACATATACTGACCATCTAATGGAATAGTTTTGCCATGGTTCTTATCAGCATATCCAGCCATATACCGGATAGCTTTGATAGAGGCCATAACGTCGATTGGATAACTCATATTGTAAGGTTTTCCGTTGTCCAAAGTCTCCAAACTCTAGTCAAAACAACCTCAATTAACCCAACCCAACTAACCAAACAAGAAAAAATATCTTACAGCAATGTAGGCGGCATCTCTCTCAATTAGATCAGCCAATTTGTATAGGAGCCTGCCACGTTCCGAAGCATCCATACGTCTCCATTCCGAACCGAATCTGAAAGCTTCATTAGCGGCATTCACAGCAATGTCTATGTCCTCTTTACCACCCTGTTGTACTTCTGTGATGACTTTACCAGTGGCGGGGTTAATAGTTGGAAAAGTTGCTCCAGACTTCGATCGGTGCCATTCGTTATTAATGAAAATCTAGAATAATTATTATGTATTATTCATACACCAGAATTTTTTTTCGATTTCTGTTAGGTAAAGAAATAGTATTGCCAAAGATTAATGTACAATTAATCTTTGGTATTGTAGAAGGCTTTTAATGAGCAGGCTCTATCAAGACAAAGAGTATTTGTGACTGGTGTAAAATGTTGAAAAAGTGTAGAAACCGAACCACATCCAAGATGACCAAAAACATCAACTGCTGAACAACACACAGTATTTGGTACTCTTGAATCGTCGAATGACAATTAGAGACCACAGAAAAAATGTCATTACTTTATAGCCACACCTCGTACACAATAATTATTTAATATTGCCTTCATTTTAAATTCTAAACACGTTAAATCAATAACCTTGTATGATTTTTATATTTTTAGACATACTATAAAAATTCCAGTTGTTTTGATGTAGATAATCGGATAGAATATCTTGTTTCATGAGGATCGACCTGACTCGTATGAATAAATAGGTAGGTACTGGGTTTTTAAAATTGATTTAATAGTTAATTTATGTACAAGTTTGGATTGTTCTATGTGTGTATGTCAAGTTAAAGAAGCAGATGACCCTCCATTGCGCAGTAAAAGAGATCGTATAAGTACCAACTACCTGTACCTAAATTCAAAAATACATACCTATATTTATAGAAAGATAGGCTTTTAAAGATATATTATGCTGTGTTATCGTTGTTATTTATTATTAACTATCTAAAACGCTTGTTGTATAAGAATGATAAAATGTAGGTAGTATATTGTACCTACATTATTATGTTTTTTAATAATTGCTTAATGTATTTGTTTGATACCACTTTTCGGCAATTGTTCCAAATCACAGTCTTTAAGTTTAAATTAAAAATAGGTACCTACGGTTGGTATGGGTTAAATTTTTTTTGTCAAGGTTAAATTTTTGCAAGCGATAGGTATTGATCTAAAATACCGCCTATTATTTCATTATAAATTAATAAGTACCTAGGTACCTACGTTCAACAAATCTAAGTAGGTATAGGTAGGTATCTACGCATTGGTCCAAAATGAACAAAAGTTGAGACTAATAAATTAGGAATAATCATGGCGATACTAATATTTTTACATGGTTTTATTTAATAAAATAAATTATAAAATGTTATAAATAGCATGCAACATGCGAGATATACTTATTCTGCTGTTAAATGATAACTACGAGATATTTCTATCTGATATGGAAGTGTGCCACAAAATTGAAAATACAATTAAAAAACATTCCAAATTTCAAATTTTTTCAATACGTTTAGAAGTCGCTTAGGAAGGTTGTTTTTCGGCTTCGAACCATAACAACTTTAGACAAGAAAATAGATAAAAGGTAAAAATGAGAATGAAATAGGTGGTTGATTAATAATAAAAGTAGTAGTATTTCTACAAAATATTATACGATTGTCTTTATAAAGACAATGATTATACTTACTCCTGAATATAAGACCTTTGGAGATTCAACTGGTGCCGGTATCGATTGAACTGAATAGCGGCATCTTTGCAGCTGATTGACTGTATGTTTAACAAATTTTAACATACGCATTTTTCTGTATTTTTTGCCGAACTTCGAACTACAAATAGGTCCAAAATGAACAAAAGCTGAGACAACACTAAAAATCTAATAAAATACAGATAATTGCTGACCTATGTTTTTAAACACTTCTGTAATTAAGTGATAATTATGTAGTAGTATATAGGTACGTATTAGATATTATATAGCATTAATGCTTATCGGCTTTTAAGTTTAATTTAAAAGGATTTACACCATTGACATAATAAATGTAAAATGTAAACTCATTTAAACAAAAATTATTAGATGAAAAATAAACAAAGCAGCGTTGTCAGATCAGTTTGAAGAAATGTCTGTAAGTATAGGGCATTGTGTTTATTATAATATAGTGTGTCAACGCTTGGTTAGTACCAGCATCTAACAACAGACGGCGTTATCAACTTCAGTCGTTCATTAGTAAATTTCTCGTATATGATAACGCCATCTGTTGTTAGTTGACAGGTACTAACCAAGCGCTGACACACTATATTATAATAAGCACAATGGTATAGGGTTATTCTTTCGTACTGAACGAAGTGAACAATCTGAAAATTGTCAGTTCATTCACGATTGTGCGTATTCTTTCGACATCGGTCACTTCTACCAAACTGATTAAAATTCCTACCCCCCTTGACGCTTACTGATCAACCTCTAGGTACCGGTTAGTTCGTTCAGTTAACAGTTAACCTCTAAAAGTATTGAATATTGAGAGATAATAATTGGAATATGATTTCGAATCAAACCAATAAATTGTAAAAGTTTAAAACATGGATAATAATATAATGGAAGAAATAATTTTCCAGTTTTTAAAGCAGATTTGGTTGTTTTCACAAGTTTTCGAGGTTAAGTGAAAGACAATCACAAAAAAGATGATCTTTCGGTTTCGCTAAATATTCAGTTCAGTATAATCACAATCAGTTTAATCACATTCACTTGTTCAGATCAATCACTACGAAAGAATAACCCTTATGTAAAAAGAAATGCCAAATGTGTAAAAATAAAACAAAATTTAATGATAATAGGTATAAAAAATTCGCATTGTCTTTATACGGACAATTTTATTACAAATTTACAAATAGGATTAGATGTCCGTATTTATAGAACCAATTTTTTTGTACGAATTTATATATGCGCCATCTATACGTAAAGTACGTAACTACTCAGAAATTAAATACAGAGAGCAAACATTGAAACTGTTTGAGTACGAAGAAAATGTGTTAAATGTCAGGGCAGTATAGATTTTAAAGTTTTTATTAAAAACCTGTTTATTTAATGAAATTTAAATCCATTTAAAATAAGAAATAAGTGGAAAACTTATTCTGACAATCCCAGTTTTTTAGTATTTGTACATTCTTAATCATGTAAAATGAACACAAATTACCTCCTAATCATTTTCGTATTATTTCTATGTGAGTACAAAATAATTGTATTAAACAAAATTTGTGATTCTAAGAATATTGTCGTTGATGATTTTAGATTATAGAAAGGGACGATGTAGAAATCTTGATGCAATAGGTACGAATATTTAAGTAGTGAAAATGTTCTCTATAAAAGTATTCTATGTATATGATTCACACAGTAGAGTAAAGAAGTTTTGGGGAAGTTAATATATCTACGGTCCAACTTTAACTCATCATGATTTTACTCTATATTAAATACCTACATGAAGGTGGTTGGATCTTAGATTTATTAACCTTTCCCTAATTAACTATTTTTTAATAACATTTTTAAGAATGTGGAGATTTAAAAAACAAAAAATCACCTGAATGGACTGTAGGAATTTATCAATCCGATAACAATAATAATTTAATATTAATATGTTTGGGAAATCTAATTCGTCAAAATATTGTACTTACAGGTAAAAGTCTTTTATATAAAATAAAGATTTAAGGATATTTTGTATTAATTCATAATTTCAGCTGCGCAATGTTTGCAAGAACATCCTGGATCTGCCTCAAGATTACTTTACGTGGTAACTCTACCCAACAAGTTAAATAAATTCATTTCACACACTAATATAAACAATAATAATGGATTCTATAAGGTAAGGTAATTATTTATTATACCTACAATAATTAGGTATTATTGTGTGGTTAATTTTAGATTCAAGAAAACAGCATTAAAATAAACAGGGAGTATCGCGGTTATGCCAAAGAATTCTCTGCTGATTTGGCTGTTATAAAATTAAGCAAAAATGTTGCACATCTTACACCCGTTTGTGTTGATTGGGATGACTTGGAATCACCGCTGTTTAAGGTCGGTTCACATCATGCCTACTAAGTACTACTAGGTGTGAATATCTTTCTTTTTTTTCTGACAGGGTTTATATTGAAGCGTTGAGTTGTTTAGGTCCTTTAGACTCTTCCTCAAATTTTTCGAAAGTGGGCTATAACTCAAATTATCGAATTTGTAAAAAGTGTTACATGTCATGTTTTTAGCAAACTTTGGGGCGATGTCAGATTCTCAATTTTTGATGTTGGAAATTTTTCTTTGCATCTTTTTGATCTTCAGACTATCCTACAAAAAAAGCAATTTCTCAAATTTTTCGAAAGTTGGCTATAACTCAAATGATCGAATTTTTAAAAAGTGTTACATGTCATGTTTTAGCGCAAAGTTAAGGGCCATGTCAGATTCTCAATTTTTGATGTTGGAATTTTGTTTTTGCATTTTTTTGATCTTCAGACTATCCTACAAAAAAAGCAGTTTCTCAAATTTTTCGAAAGTTGACTATAACTCAAATTATCGAATTTTTAAAAAGTGTTACATGTCATGTTTTTAGCAAACTTTGGGGCTACCACAGATTTTCAATTTTTGATGTCGGAATTTTTTTTTTTGCATTTTATTCATCTTCAGACTATCCTACAAAAAAGCAATTTCTCAAATTTTTCGAACGTTGGCTATAACTCAAATTATCGAATTTTTAAAAAGTGTTACATGTCATGTTTTAGCGCAAAGTTAAGGGCCATGTCAGATTCTCAATTTTTGATGTTGGAAATTTTCCTTTGCATCTTTTTGATCTTCAGACTATCCTACAAAAAAAAGCAATTTCTCAAATTTTTCTAAAGTTGGCTATAACTCAAATTATCCAATTTTTAAAAAGTGTAACATGTCATGTTTTTAGCAAACTTTGGGGCTACCACAGATTTTCAATTTTTGATGTTGGAAATTTTTCTTTGCATCTTTTTGATCTTCAGACTATCCTACAAAAAAAGCAATTTCTCAAATTTTTCGAAAGTTGGCTATAACTCAAATGATCGAATTTTTAAAAAGTGTTACATGTCATGTTTTAGCGCAAAGTTAAGGGCCATGTCAGATTCTCAATTTTTGATGTTGGAATTTTTTTGTTTGCATTTTGTTCATCTTCAGACTATCCTACAAAAAAAGCAATTTCTCAAATTTTTCGAAAGTTGGCTATAACTCAAATTATCGAATTTTTAAAAAGTGTTAAATGTCATGTTTTAGCGCAAAGTTAAGGGCCATGTCAGATTCTCAATTTTTGATGTTGGAAATTTTCCTTTGCATCTTTTTGATCTTCAGCCTATCCTACAAAAAAAAGCAATTTCTCAAATTTTTCGAAAGTTGGCTATAACTCAAATTATCGAATTTTTAAAAAGTGTTACATGTCATGTTTTTAGCAAACTTTGGGGCTACCACAGATTTTCAATTTTTGATGTTGGAAATTTTTCTTTGCATCTTTTTGATCTTCAGACTATCCTACAAAAAAAGCAATTTCTCAAAATTTTCAAATTTTGGCAATAACTCAAATTATCGAATATTTAAAAAGTGTTACATGTATCCTTTAAAAAGGGACTTTTTCGGCATATCTCTTGAGAATGGGTATTTTTTCTCATACTGTTGCATAACGTGGTATTTTTTGCACCCGAGAAAAGATTGAACGTTATTGCCTTTAGCGGCGTGCAGTGGAAATTTGCTGCTTTGACATTATTGTAATTTAAACCGAATTAATAAATGATACTATGCAATTAAACAGCTTAATGAACAAATCCAAGTACTACTCTTAATATAGGGGTGTATTCCAGTGGCGTAACATCAAAAACTTTTTTGGTTTGGTAAGGAGTGCAATAACTTAAAAATTCTTATTTTTCAAAATGCTATTAATTTTGTATAGACCCTATTAAATTTTTAAACAACATCAATTTAAAAATTCGATAAATTGAGTTAACTTTCAAAAATTTGCTCTATAATTATTTTTTCTAGGAAAAAAGAAATGGAATGCTACCACTGCTTTACCAAGGTAAAGAAATATTATCTTTAGAAAGCATGCAAGTAGATTTTGACAGTTGCCATTCCTCATTACCGGATGAATTTTCGAGAATGCTAACAAATGACAAGTTCTGTCTGAAAAAGATCAAAGGTACGTAACACTAAGAAAACTTTATCTTAGATGAAGACAATTTTATCGGTTAATTTAAATGTTTGGTTCCACTTACAGATTTTGACAAAGAATCTATTGGATCTGCTTTGAGTTCTAAACATCCGGTTTCTGGAAAATGGTTTGTCAGTGGTGTACTAAGTTCCCAGAAAATTGGCGATGAACGTTTAGTCTTATTTACCTTAGTTCAGTCGCATATTAATTGGTTATCGTTAACAAATTGATGTAGTATTAATTTTTGTTGTATTTTGAAATGCTATTATATTAATTGAAAGAAAATGAAGTTTTATTATAATAAAAAAGTAAATGTTTAGCTTGGTGTCGTTTACGATGGTATTATCGGTCCTTATAAATATGACCCAGCTACTCTTAGATCATTTGCATATGCCTCTCAACGATAGGCATACAGTTTACCACAAAACATACCCTTGTTTTGTGCAGTTTTCTTCCAACAAGACGGACAGCGAGTGCATTCAACCACAAAACATACCCCCTTGTTTTGTGCATTCAACGAGGTTTTGAAAATAAAAATAGGAAATTAATTAAAAAATAAAGTTCTGAACAACTTTGTTAATATTTTTTGTTTTTATTATTTCTAAAAACAAACGTACTCTTGATAATCTTTGAAAATTCATGATAAAAACCACTGATTTTTTCAATTTTATTAATTTTAGACTAAGCATGACTGGTCTTCAAATGTCATTTACACCTTACGTGAATCAAATCGGTGGACACACTGTATAATAAATAAAAGTTTATAGAACTAAATATGAGATGTTGTATGCGTATATTATATAACACATCAGATTTTTTTTGAGAAACTGAAATTTCAAGTCGCTCCAAACTTCAAAATGAGGTCATGATGATGGTTTTCCAAAAACGAAACGTCGTAGTGAAAGTTTGTAAACGTTATATCTTTAAAAATAATATCAGAAATAAATAAAAACTAAAATCGCAAAAAATCGTTTTTTCAAAAATTCTCGAAAACGGCTAAGGTTAGTTAACTTTTGAAATCACCATTTAAAAGGTGTTTAAAATGTACAACTTTTCTATAATTTAACCGATATTCTAACTCCAGTAAAATTGGGGGGCGGAGCAGTTAGCCCCCCACACTCTAATTGAATCTTGTACAGGGTGTCCCACTAAGATTGCATCCCCTCCCTCAAAAATTGTTTTGTGATTATCCTTCAAGCGAGTTGCTCAAGGATAATAGCCCTCGGCCTGCGGCCTTGGGCTATTATCAAGCAACACGCTTTCGGCATTCTCTATGACAAAATTATCTCGGTATTATCAAGACACTAGGGGTATTACTAATGAAAATTTGTGTAGTATAGATAAATAGCCACCTTGCATAATCACAAAACAATGTTTGAGGGAGGGGATGGAGTCTTAGTGGGACACCCTGTACAAGATTCAATTAGAGTGTGGGGGGCTAACTGCTCCGCCCCCCAATTTTACTCCACTTCATTATTCTATACCTATATAAACGATGGTATCGGGGGAGTGTGATTATACCACCCTATATATATAATACACACGTTATAAGGGATGATTTTTGAGTGAAACACGTGTTATTTAGACGCACTTTTGAGTCGCGTGTGGTGCAACAACTGTTCGTCGCAGTATTGAAAGAACTTTAGAACTTAATGTACAGCGTGACAGGCTAAGAGAAATTTAACAAATAAAATTAAGTAAATTATTTAAAATAGAAGTTTGTGTGTTTCTAAAAATTATTGTTTAAAAGGCGATTAGTTACCAGGTAAATACATTTTCAAACGAGTAATTTTTATAAAAAATATTATTATTTTTTGCATTTCTTATTAATTTTATAGTTGCCAACAAATAATGTTTATTTTATCTTAATTTATTTTATTTATGCAATATAACCAAACTTTTAAAATAGGTACGTTGAATTTGTTAATTTTCTGAGGTATATTAAATAACAACTTTAGACCATAACATAAAATATATACCAAACTAAGTAAATGTAGTAATACAAATCTATTTCCGGCATCTGCTATGAAAATGAACAATAATACAAACACGAAGACAACATACCGACCCTTCAAACGTGTTTATTTTGTGAAAACAAAAAAAAAGGTGTATAAAAACAGGAATAAAAAAAAGTATTTGGGAAACAACGTGCGTAACCCCTAGAAGATTATTTTAAGAATATTTCTATTAGTTAAAAATAGTTTTTGAGTTCATTTCGAATTTAAAGAATTCACAAATTTATCGGTTCAATCATTTACTAATTTTTTGTAGGGAGCCATTTCTGGAGTCATCTAAATAAATTCGGCAAAGAAACGGGGTTCAAATATACAGGGTGTTACAAAAAGATGCGGCAATATTTAAGGGGGTAATTTCTCAGGTCATTTTATGAAATAAAGTTGCAATAAACATACCTACGTATGGAAATGCGTTGTTCCAAGGTGTTAAAGTTTTTTGTTGTAAATATCGGTTTTTTTTAAGTTACTGGATTGGACTTAATAATTTGGATCGACTTAGGGCCTTATAAGCTTTTTATCGCCGCCAAATTTCAGGGAAATCGGTAAAGAGATATTAACCGTTCTTTACACAAAAAAACTTTAACACCTTGTACCTTGGAAACCTTAAAAGCATCTAAAGTTGATCGGTGTAAGTCGTAATAGAGTTGAAATATAGGTTCCGTTCTATGCTAAGCTAGTTTCACACTAACAATAATTATTTGGTCATGTCGAAACAATGGTATCGCTTACTTTCGTTTTGAGATTGTTTAATGCACGTAATAGCTAAGTCAAACATAAATTCAGCTGGGGAATTGGTGAAATGAGTTCTTTTCACACGCGTAATAAAATCGGATTTGGCACTAATTTTACAAATACAAATTTTGAAATAATGAAAAAGTCTTATTGAAGAATACGAGTTTCATAGACTTCATTTTTAGCTCTCCATATCATATATGTAATATATGTATATATGGAGACTATTAGTTTCATGAAAAAAAAAATGTTTTTAATTTCACCGGAAATACTTGTTTTTGGTCATTTTATACATAAATAAGTAGTTTTAAAAAAATGTCTGTCTGTCTGTCAGTCTGTCTGTCTGTCTGTCTGTCTGTCTGTATGCACGAAAACGCAAAAACCGCTTAACAGATTTTAACCAAATTTGGTACAAAAATACTATTGGACATGGCAAGGAACTGATTAGATTTTGGGAAACATTGAGCGTAGGCAAGGGGTTTAAAATAGGGTTCAAAAATTAAAAAAATTCATAGTTCTTAAACTTATCCGAAATACTGCATAATTTTTTACGCATTTAATTGAATATAACCTAAAATATTTAACATAAAATATTAGACCACATTGGCGTTCGAAAATAGTGTAAAATGGGGTAAAAAATATTTAAAAAAAACGTACTTCTTAAACATAGCAGAAATATTAACTAATTATTTATAGCTTTAATAGAATATAACCTATAAAATGTGTCATAAATAACTTACTTTCATAGGCGTTCGTAAATAGTGGAAAAGGGGTCAAAATATAAAAAATACATATTTCCTAAACTTATTCGAAATATGGAATAATTTTTTATAGTTGTGATAGAATATAACCTAAAAAATGTTACATAAAAGAATTAGTTCACACAGGCGTTCGAAAATAGTCTTAAAAAAGCGTCAAAAACAAAAAAAAAACATGTTTTTCAAATACACCAGAAAAATTGGCTAATTATATATAGCTTTTATAGAAGATAACCTAAAATATGCAGCATAAAATTTTTAGTTACATAGGCATTCGTAAATAGTAAAAAAAGGGGTAAAATAAAAAAAAATTAAAATGTAAAAAAATTTATATTTAACTAGTTGAATTGGTGTTAAAAATACACGACAAAAATTAATGTTCCATAGGCGTCCGTGAAAATTCTATAAAAGGGTCAGAATTTGTATCCGTGATAACTCAAAAACCACTTAACGGATTTTAACCACATTTGGTACGAAAATACTACAGGATATTTATAGGTGGTGATTAACATTGAGCGTAGGCAAGGGGTTTAAAAGAGGGTTCAAAAATTTAAAAAATCATAGTTCTTAAACTTATCCGAAATATTGAATAATTTTTTATAGTTGTGATAGAATATAACCTAAAAAATGTTACATAAAAGAATTAGTTCACACAGGCGTTCGAAAATAGTCTTAAAAAAGGGTCAAAAACTGAAAAAAAATGTTTTCCAAATACACCAGAAAAATTGGTTAATTATATATAGCTTTGATAAAAGATAACCTAAAAAATGCAGCATAAAATTTTTAGTTACATAGGCGTTCGAAAATAGTAACAAAAAGGGGGTACAAAAAAAAATTAAAATGTAAAAAATTTTATATTTAACTAGTTGAATTGGTGTTAAAAATATACGACAAAAATTAATGTTCCATAGGCGTCCGTGAAAATTCTATAAAAGGGTCAGAAAAAATTTGTATCCGAGATAACTCAAAAACCACTTAACAGGTAACCTACAACATGCAGCATAACAATTTTGTTTACATAGGCGTTCGTAAATAGTAGAAAAGGGGGCAAAATAAATTTTATAATAAAACTAAAAAAAATCAATTAATTTGCGTTCAAGAACTTGGCCTAGATCTGAAATATAAAATATCTGCGTATAAATAGTGCCTCCAAAGAGAAGAAAAAGGCACAAAACCCGATACTGAAAAAAAAATAGCTGATGTCTAAAACAAAACAAAAATTTATTAAATTTAGATAAATGACAAAAAGGTCATAAAATTATTACTTTTACACTTAAATATGGAGAGCTATTCGTGCCTCGTGGGCAATATTTTTTAAATTATGATGCCATAAGAACAAGAAATCCACAAAGTTATGAACTGAACCAAAACTAATACCAGTTTCTTCAACAAAAGCACTAATAAAAGTTGCAGGGTTAGCTTCAGAGGCCTAACACATTAACTTAATTTTCCTCGTTAATAACTTGAGAGTCTCAGCGCTAAAATATGTGAATTTTCAGCGTCTTTGTTGAACCCAAAAACGTTGTTTTTGACAGAATCCAACAGTCAGGAAACCGCCTAGCTTAGAGGTCGTTTCCCCAGCTCTAAATTGACGTTAATTAAATAGATAATCAATAAAATTAAAACACGTGACATAATTTAACCTTCGCATATCATTTTCTAATTTATAATTGACAGAAGTTAGCTGGTTATTCAAAACTGCCATAGGATGACACATAGATGGCGTTACTAAACATTTTTCCATATGATTTTTATTTAGTACTAATCTTCAAACAATAAGTGTATAAATTTAACAGCAGCATTGCTTTTTGATGAAAAAAAATACAGTGAAAACCATTTCGGGCTTAGAGAACAAAAACAAATCATCGAAAATCACTTTATTGTTTTTCACAGTGTTCCCCATGAAGATCTATACACTTTTGCATGCGTTTGAACCAATTGTCGAAGCACTTTTGCCACTCTGATTGAGGTATCTCCAAAACATGCATTCTGAATGCAGCAACCGCTTCTTCAGGTGTCGAAAAACGTTGACCTCTCAGTTTGTTTTTTACGTACGGGAATAAAAAGAAGTCATTCGGTGACAAATCAGGACTATACGGCGGATGACTCATCAAATCGATGTTCTGGGTGCTCAAATGCAGTTGTTTGAGCCGATGTGTGAGACCTCCATTGTCGTGGCGAAGTGATCCGTCTTCGGCGGTTGGTTTTCCTGATTTCTTGGAAGACAACTGGCAAACAAATGGTTGTGTACCACTCAGAATTGACTGTTCTGCGTTGTTCTAGTGGTACGGTTGCGACATGTCCAGTTTTCCCGAAAAAACAGGCGATCATTTGCTTGGAAGTGCTTCGGGCACGAACAACAACTTTTGTTGGATTTGGCTCATCTTGCAACCCCCATACAGTCGCCTGCTGTACGCGTACGCGTAAACCCACGATTCATCACCTATCACGATGTCATAGACGTGTTTCGAAGCACCGCGATCGTATTTTTTGCGCATTTCTTTCGACCAATCGACACGAGTCTTTTTTTTTTGAGCGATTGACAAATTGTGTGGGATCCAACGCGAACAAATTTTTTTGACAGTGCCTGGTAGGTAATTTTCAACATTGTTTCAAATCATGCATACTCATTGAACAGGGTGCATACGTATATCCTAGAATGTTCTCAAATTGAATTTTCTCCCATGAGAGTCCAGGACTCTAAAAAGAAAAGCGATTTTCCTTGTCACAGGAAAACAGTAATAATGTTTTCCATGTTTTTTATAGAGTACCTAAGTGATAGAAGATGTTCCCTCTTTTTTGCGGAGAATTTTCAAGAATTATTTTAACAGCTTTAGAGCCGAATAAAATTTATGTAAATTTCGATGCTGGCTGTTTCATTATTCGACGTAGTTCTGAAAAGTATTTCAATATAAATATGGCAGGAATGGAAAGGCGGATAATAAGAATAAATGAAACAGCTTTGGGAAAGATGAAAATTGGCATGTCTCTTAAAATTCGCTGTGTATTATTATTATTTTCAGTAAAAACAAAAAAAGAAACGCGACGCTCGAGCAATATGCTAAAATCAGCTTCATCCGCTTTTAGTTTAAAATGGCTAATTATTCAAGTTTTGTGTATTGTTGGTTACGAATAAGTACACAGGGTTGTATTCAGATTGATAGAAAGGGATTTTGAGTATCTAATTCGGTGTTGTGTCTTTTGTGAGATAAGTCAAATTTCATCCAATCACCTCTGGATTACAGCGATAATACCGTACATGTGGTGTTTTCAGTTTGGTGTTCTTTTTTATTAAAAATTAATTAAACGTCAAACTAACAACTGGTTTAAAAATGTCGCGAAGATTTGGTATTGCATCTAACAATGCAATTAATGATATTATATCTAATAATATACCAAAAAATACAATCAAAACAAAAAAATATGTATGGAAAATATTTCTCGAGTTTTGTGCGACCAGGGAATACGAACTGACTGCTGAAACGAGTTTGCATAATTTGGCTAATATATTGAAAGATTATGCGGTAAATATGAGAAAAGCTGACGGAACTGAATATAAAGAAGCAACTGTAAAAACAATTTGGAATACTACGAGTAGGCTACTCCAGGAAAAATACTTCAATGACTTCAAAATTGTATTCGACCCGTTTTCCAGTGTGATATTCAAAAATGCGCGAGATGCAAGAAATGCAAAACGTAAGATTACAGCAGGATCCAAACAAACGAAAATGCAGTTCATCAAATTTGAGTTCAAGTGATTTGGCTAGAATCATTCGATTATGGGATGAATATACACCAGAAGGTTTACAAATTTTTTTTTACCATATTGTAGCTGTTGAGTTAGCACCTCGCCAAGGTGAACCAGCTGATTGCCTTATACATTATTTCACGATTTAGAAAAATAATGATGGAAAGCCAACCAACAGAATTTAATACAATCCAATATTCAGTAAAACATGCCAAGGAGGATCGAAAAGTTGTACAAATAGTAAGTGGCTTGTTCCAAATATTGCAAACGAAAGTGCATGCCCTGTTCGGTTATTCCATAAATTATTGTCCAAAAGGCGGGAAAAATATTACTTCCAGTCGCCTATTCTTGAGACCAAATCGTTTCTGGAAATCCGAAATTGACACATGGTTTTTGACAATATACTGGTAGGCAAGAAAACAATTAATATGTGGACCAAATCATCCGCGCAAGCTATTGGTTTGGACACTAAGTGTAAAAAGATATTCAATCATTCGAACAGATCAACTGCAGTTAGCCATTTGGCAAATAAAGGAATTCCTGAACAGCAATTAATAAAAATAACAGGACATAGCAGCTCTAATTCAATTAAACCGTACTTGAATATTAACCAAGAACGCCATGGTGAAATAATCAACATCATGCGAGGAATTTCTTCAACAGTGGAAATTAACAATCCGTCAACTTCAGCAAACTCTTCTTCCAATTTAACATTTACCAATTGTACTTTTCACAACTGTAGTTTTAAATAAAAATGAATAATATTTGTTTGATTAAAACTAATACATTTTGTATTGAAAATTATTAAACGTCAGATTGACAATCAAATTTTTGATATCTACAAAGTAAAAAATTATCTTATTGAATACTACTCGGTCCTTGATAAATACTGAAAATTTTGTCATAGAGAATCCTTCAATAAGTGAGTTGCTCAAGGATAATCTCGGTATTATCAAGACCCTAGGGGTATTCCTACTGAAAATACAAAAATTACAAAAAAGCAGTGGGTCATTTTTTTTTTAAATTAAAAATATTAGCTCAAGACGCCACTGGACTGAATAAATTTAATTAACTTGGGACTAAATTAGCTTTTTCACACTACAAATGACACTGCCAAATTACAAGAATACAAGAAGATTGGGTAAAGAATATTTAGTTTAATAACCTGTACATTGTTATATAAAGTTTTTGTTCTGTTAAATTACTTAATAAACACCCTGTACAATATTGTAGTGTGAAAGCACCTTTATGTGTTGCGACATGGAATAAAGTTTGTCCGTTGTTTGTGAGGTGCAAGATAGTGCTATAGTGTAGTCAACTCATTCGTTTTCAGTGGCCACAGCACAGCATAGTTTCCTTTTAATAGCAACTGTAGATAGCCTGAGCATTGTAACAAGTCCTGTACAATGGACCACATTTGACTGCAACCCTATTCATTATGTTTGCGTGTGAAAAGATTTACCCATGAGTGCAAAATATAATTGTCCGATCATGACAGTTACACCAGTATTGTTGTGTGTTTTATTTAAAAATATACCGGGTTTTTCATCGAAAAACTTAAAGGTTTTCGAGAAATTTGAGTTTGAAAATTTTAGGACAAAACTGGTCCTTAGTACACAGCATATATACTGAAATTTTCAAACTCAAATTTCTCGACAAGACAGTATGGAAACCTGTTAAATAAATAGAGCTTATTATAATCTATTTTTTAGGAAAACCATGTATAAAATAAAATTTCCTTTTGCTTTTCGAGTGAAGCATTTTCATTGCAATAAATCCCACACCACACAATGGGATAGCGAAATTTGAGAAATTTATTAGTGGAATGCATGAAACAGGTACCTCTCATGCGTCTGTCTTAGACAACATCTGTGTGTAAATTCATCTTAATATCAAATTGAATAGACGCAGCCCCTTCACGGGCTTTACTACTCCCGTTTCCTTTTCGAATAATATAAGACAATTGAAGAGATAATGGGTTTAAGATGAAGGCGCACCAGCAATTTGCTGATTGCCATAGACGGCAATTAATTAAAGCCAAATGAATTTAATGTGGTATGGAATAAGATCTCATCGTGAAATTCCGCATCAACTACTTACCTACTATACCCAGAAATCTATTACTAATATTTAAGAAATTGCATTTACATAAAATATTGAGAAAAATATTTCAGAAGTGGGATAAATGATACTAATTATAATAATAACAGCAGTGGAATAATAAGCATCGTTAATTTTAATAAGCCCCTTTTCTCATTTTCTTAAAATGGGATATTAAAGAAGAGATGAGTGTTCTTGTTCATTTTATTTTATCCCTCAGTTTTGGATGCCTATATATTAGAGATGTATAGGTTTCACAACAAATGCCATCTTTCACGAAGTTTTATTAAAGTAAAATATAAAGTTTCGCTATACTTATTCTGCCACACAAAGTTGTGTTTTCATTTTATGTATGCGACTTAGGTAAATATTTGTATTTTAAACTGCTCAGCATCATCAACTAAAGTGGGAAATGTGGAGCAGAGGATGGGTGATGATGAAATCAAGCCCTAACTCCCCCCATATTAATTAGCATTTCATAGCTGATTTTTCCTATATTATCTTTTAGTTTAAACATTGTGAACATATTTAGTTTAAACCCTGTAAATTCGGAATGGAATTTAAGCGGCTTATATTTGTAGGTATATCATAATACATTTGTAGAAATTTCGTGAAAGAGCCCAGAGGAGCGAAAATTACATTTCACTCCAGTACTTCTATTATGTGTAATGATATTCACGCGAGCTCACTTCAAATTGAAATCGTGCTACTATTAGGAGTATTGATGTTCAAATTCGATGCGATAAAACTAAAAATTGTGTTTTTGCTAAGAATAATAAAGATATGCGAGAATCAGCACGGGTTCCGTTCTAATCGATCTACTTTGACGGCACTGCAATCCTTTTTCTCGGAGGTATTTGATGTTTTGACTTACTTTTAGGAAGATTAAGTAACTGTGGAATACGTGGTCAAGCACTAAGTTGGCTCGAAAGTTATATATAATGGACAGACAACAGTACGTAGAGGTGTCCCATTCGACTGTGTGGAGCTTTAGATCCTCTATTTCTCCTATTCGTCTAGGAGTGCCGCAGGGCTCCGTGCTTGGTCGTTTGATATTTCTCTTATACACGAACGACCTGCCGGGCTTCGTGTCGGATGCTTCCTTGTTTGAGTATGCCGATGGCACTACAGCTCTGGTCACCACAGAGAGTAACACGGAATTTCAGTTGGAAATTGATTAATTAGAGTGTGATCGAATCTCTTTCGGAATGGTTTGGAAATAGCCCAAGCACTGCCTCAATTTAAAGCACGCGGTTTTTTAAATTTAGTTGAAAATTTTGTGCTTTTTGAAGTTATTAAAAAAATGCCTTTCTCAGATGAATGTTTTACGCAAAATAAGTGCCAGACTATGGCGATTTTTCTTGATTGATTTTAAATAACAACTAAAAACACTGAAATCCAGGGCCGTATTTAAAAAACCAAGTTGATGATGGTTCAAAATCAATTTTTACTCTTATATAACCGAGTTTTAATTAATCGCTCAATCGATTGGGACTATAGTTGGGTTGATTTTATTTTTAGGTTCCAATAATATAAGAGAATTTACATTACCACCTATTTTAAACTAACTTGTTTTTTTTTTTGTTCATTTCTATCTATTCAATTTCAATCTAAACACCAATTTTATTCATCCCTCTCTTCTCTTCATCCACCACTACCAATCCAACTTCCCGAATATCTTGGCAACACACACAATTAAAACAGATTTTCTAATAATACGTTTGAAATTTACCCGTCAAACTTAATAATCTTTTGTGTTGGGTGCCGTGTGGAAATCTTTTCATATAATATTATATAAAACTCGGGTAGGTATGTACATATTGTCGGGGATTTGTAACGATGGGAATAAAATGAGGAAAAGCGTGCGGTTTTCCGTTAAGCATCAGGCGGTTTTTCACTTAAACGCGCGCGCCTACGTCATATTACTGCAGGCCATAGTATAATGGTAAAAAATATCTAGAGCTTATTTTATTTTTGAATTGAAAATGGCTTTAAATTTCACAATAAAAAATCCATGTGGTGTTTTTTTTTATTAAAAATTAATTAAACGTCAAACTGACAACTGATTTAAAAAGGTCGCGAAGATTTGGTATTGCATCTAACCATTTCCATGATCCCAATGCTATCCCATTCTTATCTTGGACTCTTGAACACAGTGTATTCTGTATATTATAATAATTAGTGTGATCTCACTTTTAAAATTATTTTCGTTACTTCCAGAATAATGTCATCGTCTGCTACAAACGACCACACCGCTACAATGTTACCACCACCCAAACCAAAGCTATCACCGTTACAATTCCGGAATACTGACCTGGTTTCAAGACTATTAGCAGCAACGCCACCCTATTTGTACAACATGTCACTGTTACCAAACACCTACTTCTTCAGCGAAATGTTACGTTCACTGGTACAAGCTAAAAATGAACAAAACAATAACACAAGAAATATTGGGAATCATGGTATGATAAACAGCACTCAAAATCGAAGATCGAGAAAACGACCTTGGCAGCAGCAGTTCAGTGCAAAAACTTCTTATCAACAAAATAATTTCGATACGACAAAACAACATAACGAACCCTGGATGATAAAAAGTAACAACAGCAATCGAAAATTGGAAATAGAAAATCCCTTAGAACTGACACGAAAGCATGACGCTATTGATGAAGTAAATAGTGACGAAACCAATGTTAAACCGACAACACTGCATGATGTTGCATCATTTGTATCACAAAATAGTGACGTTATAGCGCAAAATAATAACAATTTGGTTTTACCACCTCCACCACCAATGTGGTATCCACCAATATACAATCCAACAGCACCACCTTACGGGATTGATCCTCTACATTTCTTCATTGATCTTCGCGTATCCGGCCATATTTATGATAGAAAATCTTCAAAAGAAACAACGGTATCCCCAAATTCAACAGTGACATCAGCAACAGAAGAAAGTCATGGCGCGAATGAAGAAAAATCATTGCCTAATGAAATTGATTTATTTCGCAACCGTAGAAATTCCTCAGCATTTTCAGTACCAATCAAAAATCAAATGATCAATGAAACGAAAACCAAGTTCGATGTAAAATCATTGGGATTCGACAAGTCTGTCAATAAAACTGGCACGAACTATGTCATGAAGCATGTCACCAGCATTTATAAGAATTTAGATCAAGAAAAGTTGGTGAAATGCGAAGAGTCTGATTTCGATGAAAATTACGAAGAACCAAGTAGTAAAAAGAAGAAAGTTAAAGATTTAAGTGCAGTGATTGGTTTGGAATTAGTTGTTGATTATATGAAACACAAAAAGATTGCTGAAAGCGATTCTATTAACGTTTTGGATTGTCATGCTTCAGATATTGAACTGCTTGGGAGTCCCAATGTTGAAGTCGTTGATGAAAACTGAATATTTAAAAAATAAATCCTCGTTTTTTATTTTTGCCGGGACTTATGTGTGCAGGGTGGTCTAAATTGACCACTTTGATAGGAAAGATCTATTTATAGAGACGATAGCTAAGAATATTTCAGACAGATAACTAAACTCCACCCCAAATGTAGTTTTGCTAGCTCCCTCTTCTCTTCATTAGTATCCAAAGTAACATTCATGTCTTTATACAGGGTTATTGATGGTGGACGTAGACGTTTTAGCAAAACAAGATGAGGGATCATCTTGACATTTTGGTTGCTTACATTTGTCGATCCATTCTATATTTTGACGTTTGTGTCACTTCCGATTATACCGGAAGTTTATATCAACTTTCCAATCCTATCTTGAATTGTTTTTGAAATAATAATTTTTTTCGTTAATTTTTTGCCAAAAACAGGTCTTCAAAAAGTTAAATTCCTATTGCCTTTTAAATAAATAGAATCCGGAAATTTTTAAATTCTCAGTAGTCCCAAGGCCGTAGGCCGAGGGCTATTATCCTTGAGCAACTCGCTTGAACGATTCTCTATGACAAAAGTTTGAGTATTTATCAAGGCCCGAAGAGTATTCGAGAAGATAATTTTTTACTTTGTAGATACCAAAAATTTGATTGTCAATCTGACGTTTAACAATTTTCAATACAAAATGTATTAGTTTTAATCAAACAAATATTATTCATTTTTATTTATGTTAAATTGGAAGAAGAGTTTGCTGAAGTTGACGGATTGTTAATTTCCACTGTTGAAGAAATTCCTCGCATGGTGTTGATTATTTCACCATGGCGTTCTTGGTTAATATTCAAGTACGGTTTAATTGAACTAGAGCTGCTATGTCTTGTGATTTTTATTAATTGCTGTTCAGGAATTCCTTTATTTGCCAAATGGCTAACTGCAGTTGATCTGTTCGAATGATTGAATATCTTTTTACACTCAGTGTCCAAACCAATAGCTTGCGCTGATGATTTGGTCCACATATTAATTGTGTTCTTGCCTACCGGTATATTGTCAAACCATGTGTCACTTTCGGATTTCCAGAAACGATTTGATCTCAAGAATAGGCGACTGGAAGTAATATTTTTCCCCGTTTTGGACAATAATTTATGGAATAACCGAACAGGGCATGCACTTTCGTTTGCAATATTTGGAACAAGCCACTTACTATTTGTACAACTTTTCGATCCTCCTTGGCATGTTTTACTGAATATTGACTTGTATTCCAGTCTGTTGGTTGGTGAGAAAACTTAATTTGGGTCTTCTTGAATATTTACCAAAATATTTTCAAAAAATTGGATTCGACGTTGGTTTCAAATCCTGTTTTTGACAAAAAATTAACGAAAAAAATTATTATTTCGAAAAATTTCAGGATGATCCTTCATACACCATCAATAACCATGTATATCTTAACGAATAGGACACTTAAGTGAATTTTCATTCAACTTCCTTTTACCCAGTTGATTTTTTATCATTTTTATTCAAATTCATTTCTAGTCTATTTTACAAATCTCTAATTGTAAATGTTTGTACATACTTAGTGTAGTAGGCAATATTAATATTAGAAAGAACTTATGTAAGAAATATATATACAGGGTGCTTTTTCGATCGACAACGCTCTGCCCCAGAAAGCTCTTGCGGGGTAGAGCAACACCGTGTAGATTAATAATAGTTATAGCAATTAATATTATTCAAAAATCAAAAATATAATTCTAGTCAAAAATATATTATTTAAATCAATTATTGATCATTGTAAAAGTCTAAGTAAATAAAACTTTATCAAAGAGTAATTAATACAGTGTTTGAAAGCTTCTAATATAATAAATCGTTTCATCTGTTTTGTGTAATTTTGTTTTCCAACCCAAAGGATTAAGTATAATTATGATGAAATTGAGGACCCTAAAGCTACAATTTATTAAGAATCACGAAGCAGGCATAGGGTGCCAATTACTTTGGAGCTGACCATGGATTTACCAAAAATGGTCTACTAGTAATTGGCATCATTGATTGATTGAATTTTTAGAAATGAATGCAAAACAAAATAGTATACAGGGTGAGTCGCCAAACTTGTTCGCATTATTGATTAATTTGGATATCGTGATGAATCTGGACCCAGCCCGTACATAATTTCGAACTGTCATTCTTACATTATCATTTAAATCATGCTTTATATAATTTTAGCCATCAGCATTAATAGATCTCCCATATACGCATTCGTTAACTTTTTAGCCGCGAGCTGGTCGCCGCTTATACGACGTATATATTTATGTAAAGTGAGTATATTTTGTTAACGTGATATGCAAATTTTGTTAGGTTAGATTTCACGCGGTCCGCTTGAAAATGTAAAATGATGTGTGCATATTTCCGTAAATATTCACACCCATTCATTTTAATGCATATTCATTAGCAAATACCTACGTACCTATATATGTGTGTGTATTTTATGGATGAACAGAACACTTTTGATGTGGCTTTGTTCTGTGAAAAATATGCCGTTTTTTTTGTTTTATAATACCGCTCAAAAGGAAAAACATAGACAATACTTTGGAATTGATGAAAGATAAATGTAATACTGATGCAATTGAAATGTTAATGAAGATCTCTTTACATTAAAAGGATTTCATGTCCGTAAATATAATAAATGAAAAAAATAACTTAATGGCAAAGCGGACTAAAATGCTGGTTTTACATACACATTTTGTTTAATTTACCAGGGCCCCAGTCTAATTCAATAGAACCAGACCGAGGCATGGGTCGACAGATACTGACGAATTCGTTTCGCACTTGTTATGAGCTCGTCAGTCGTTGTCCATCTACAAATATCAGCCTGCATTTAAGCACAATATGATACACAACAGTAGACGGCCTCTGCATGGTATAGGATATGCATTACTATGTACATGTAGATGATACGTCTTTACATGTGTCTACTGTTGTGTATCCTATTGTGCTTAAATGCAGGCTGATATTTGTAGATGGGCAACGACTATGGTACTCTGACGAGCTCATAACAAGAGCGAAACGAATTCGTCAGTATCTGTCGACCCATGCCTCGGTCTGGTTCTATTGAATTAGACTGGGGCCCTGCTAAATTAAACAAAATGTGTATGTAAAACCAGCATTTTAGTGCGCTTTGCCATTAAGTTATTTTTCATGATCTCTTTATAGTGGTTGAGTTTTTCGGAGGATAACACCCCTGATGTGAGATGGATTATTCTTAGTTTTTGATAACAAAAAATTCTATTTTGCGACCGAATATAAAGGCAAATCTGTTTTAATTCTCTACGCCACATGAAATTAAAAAAATATAAAATCATTATCCGCTTTGTATGTATGATGCAAAAATCGGCCAGATATACATACATATATTCGCGAATTTAAAAAAAAATAAAAAATGCACCAAAGCGCGATATCGTATTAGTACGTTCAAACGAACTTTTTAATAGCAAACATACATTTTTCATTTTCTAGATTTAAGCGAAATGGATCACTGAAACAGCTAGTGTATAGACTGTGTTCCATGCAAAGTGGTTTGATATTATAGAGATGGTATGTTTTAAGTAATACCACAGCCAACTTTAGACAAGCCATGAAACAGTGTATTTGGCAACGTTGACATCCAGTCGATTTGCTTTTTTACGATTTCAATTGAGATTGTAACGACTTTACCAGAAACGCCGTTTGAAATATAAATAACTATAATATTAACAAAATATTTTCAATGATATAATAAATACTCAATTAAAAAAAAATCATGAAACAACAACAATAAATATATCTGAGTTAGATCCTATAACATTTCACGTGGAACAAACTCTAGCCGTTTTTGGGGTATATAAATCGAGATTGGGGAGATCTAGCGTGAACAGACACACACACAGAGAGAGCTCTAGCTCGTCTCTCTCCGGCAGCACACCACCACACAATTGACAAATCCTTATTGTACTCGTCAACTCGTGATGATAGGGGATGTTTTGGGCAAGTCAACGCGAGGGGAAGAAGGATGGTTACAGTTTGGAGGAGAGTTGATATTATATGTACACACAGTGAGAGGGATATGGCATAAGGTATGTGGGAGGAAATCGCGAAACGGTATAGGGGTAGCAAATGTTGATGATGGTTTGGTTTGAGTGTGTAAAAATCTCCCTTTTGGGCCGCTTGAAGGGGTTGATGATGCGACTGTATTGAAATCAGGGCATTCTGCCAGTTTATTATCAGTTTTTTCCCGATACGTAGGTAAGTATGCTGTTTATATAGACCAAATAATCACGTAGGTATTTATAAAATTTCCTCAGAAATCCTACATAAGAATAAGACGTGCTCTTGTATAATCTAGGTTTAGCTCTTCATTTCAATGAGTTAATAACAACAAATGTCCCGAAGTTGAATAGTTTTCACCAAAGTTCTAGACTCTCACACAATATATTATGCGACCATTTTGACAATGTAAGAATCCGACGGGAGAAGATTTTAGAAAAAGAATGATTGCCATTTAATGAAATAGCTCGGCCTCTAGAGGCGGAGATTAATAATAAATTTGTAACTTTTTCGAAGTTCGAACAATACTTAAATGTTTCCTTTTTGCTAAAAAATACTGGCAACCCCTTGTAGTGATCGGCATTTGTTCAGACATACTCATGTACTTGAAAAACTTTTTACTATACACGTTTATGAGAGCGCACTACTTTCAAATACTCTATACCCGGTGTTTTTATACTTGAAATGGTACTTGAAGTTGTTACATGTCTAAAAGCTGAACTTGCTTCCTATCTATTCAATGTTTTAAACAAGAATTGTACAGTGTGTATTTGAAAACTTTATTCTGCAAATTATATTATACTATTTTATATTTAGTATATACAGGGTGGTCCAACGAAAAGTTTGCACCTAGCTTTTCTCTTTTTTTTGTAGTCGAATGCGAAAATGCTCGGACACGTCGATTTTGCTTTTGAGGGGGACACATTTTAAACATATTTTTCGATCTGCGCCTTTAACCCCCTAGCGGGGGTGAGTAACAACCCTAAAATTTTAAATGGAAAGAGGGGTCTAATGACATATCATTTGAAAGGACACAAAATTGTCTTTCTAATGATACCCTATTTGTCGAATTTTACTAAAACAGTTAATACGAAAACGACTTTAAAGACATTAAACCGATAATTTTGGTATTAATGAGAAATACAAATAAGTTTTAATTATTGCGAGTGAAAACACCTGCAATCGTTAGTACATTCCAATGTTTGTTAGTTTTAACATTGCTTTGTAAAAAAAGTAAACAAGCTGTTAAATTGATTTATTAAAACGTTACATTAACAAATGTTGAAAATGTGACCCATTTGATTCCATACAATAATACAGATTTTGTTCAAATCTATTTCTAACATTTTGTAGCATATCAGGTGTTATGTTTCTGCACTCTTCTGTAATGCGTTGGCGAAGATCTTCTATGGACTCGGGCTTCGTGGCAAAACATTTATTTTTTAAGTGCCCCCAAAGAAAAAAGTCTAAAGGCGATAAATCCGGTGACCTGGCAGGCCATTCAATTGGGCCCCTCCTTCCAATCCACCGTCCAGGGAACCGGTCATCTAAGAACTGTCTTACAGGAGCCACATAGTGCGGAGGTGCTCCATCTTGCTGGAAATAAAGCCGATCAGCAGTATGATTTTGGTCATCTTCTATTATTTGTGTTATTAAAGGATCAATTGTGTCTTCAAGCATGTTTAGGTACACTTCACCAGTTAAATTTCCAGGAATAAAAAGTGGTCCTATAATATGATTTCCTAATATGCCACACCAGACGTTTATTTTTTGAGGATACTGGGTATGAACCTCACGGAATAAATGTGGGTTACTGTCATCCCAGTAACGGCAATTGTGCCTATTTACAGCTCCATTCAAATAAAATGTGCATTCGTCGGAAAAACAAATGTTAAATAATAATTGCCGATCTTCAATTAAACGCTGGCTCATTGCTTCACAAAATTGCAGCCTTCTATCAGGATCATCCTCATTTAGTTCCTGTACTAATTTGATTTTGTACGGATGAAATTTGTACGCTTTTAAAATTCGTATTATGGACGAACGGGAGACACCTGAGGCTTCAGCTAGTTGACGGGTACTTTGACTATGATCCATTTCAACATGCCCTAAAACAGCGACTTCCACAGCTTCATTTCTGATCGGTTTCTGCGGCTGGTGTTTTACATTACAGACAGATCCGGTATCTACAAACTTTTTAACTAACTTGCCAACGTACACATCATTCACATTTTTATCGGGATGTCTCTCATTAAATAAGCGAGCCGTAAGTCTAGCACTACTATTATTTTGAAAATAAAGTTTAACAATTTCAACTCGTTCTAGAATGGAATAAATCATTTTGTACGGTAAAAGTAAAATAACTTGAGAAGCAACCAAACTGAATCAATGAAAAGACTAAAATAAACGGTGTAAATTCTTTTCCTACACGTATCTGCAGTTTTTATTTCAACAAAAAACGCAAACGATTAGTGAGGAATTTAGTTCTGATAAATAAGATAGTGTTTTTGAAATCCCGTTTTTCTTCAAAGTAAATAATTTAGAAATGATTGTAGTTGTTTTCAGTCGTAATAATTAAAACTTATTTGTATTTCTCATTAATACCAAAATTATCGGCTTAATGTCTTTAAAGTCGTTTTCGTATTAACTGTTTTAGTAAAATTCGACAAATAGGGTATCATTAGAAAGACAATTTTGTGTCCTTTCAAATGATATGTCATTAGACCCCTCTTTCCATTTAAAATTTTAGGGTTGTTACTCACCCCCGCTAGGGGGTTAAAGGCGCAGATCGAAAAATATGTTTAAAATGTGTCCCCCTCAAAAGCAAAATCGACGTGTCCGAGCATTTTCGCATTCGACTACAAAAAAAAGAGAAAAGCTAGGTGCAAACTTTTCGTTGGACCACCCTGTATAAAGCAATTAGATATAATTTTCCCAAAATACACGTCTGTTCTGTTTTGTAACTGGGGACCAGTTTTATTTATTTGTAGCAATGATTACGTTGATATTAAATAATGACTTATACAACTATATATATATATATATTTAACATACGCTAATTTGAGACATATTTTAAATATTTATGTTTATAAGATTTAAAGTGTATTTACACAGCTGCCTCTGTTTTGGCAGTAAAGGCAGAGAACAACTAAGGGAAAGAATATAAAGTCTGGTGGGCGCGGCTAGTTTGCGCACCTCATTCGCGCAGAGGGATTCGATGACGTAGTGAGTTTAGACAGAGGCGCCACACGCAATTTAGTCTAGTTTAGCGTTGCGAGCGAACGGATATTCAGTGGCAGCGTTAATCTGAGATATTGTGTGATTGCGAAATTTACATTCTTGTCGATTTTTCGTTAACCTAAATGTGGCGTAGTGTGTTCACCTAAAGGCTGTGCGAACAAGAGTTATAACTGTAACTTATCGTTTTTCACGTTTCCCAATAAATCAAGCAAGGTAAGTTTTGTTTCGATTAACTTATTGTATTGTATTTTTATAGTTATGTGTTAAGTACCGACCTGCACGATTATTTCAACAAAATTTAAATACGACCCTGTTTTCTACGTTTTTAACATGGCGGCCACAGGCTGAATGAGGTCAAAGGCGGCAAGACAGAGAGTATATTCTCTCCCTTAGTTGTTCTCTGGTAAAGGACCATACAATAATTGTTTTATAATAATAGCTGATAACCTTGTAAAATTAGTTATATAGATAACTTTTCATTGAGTAAGCTAATACATTCGAAAAACGATAATCATTTATAGGTAAATAATGAATAAAATCAACTAAAAGATTTAATCGCATAAATAAACTACAATTTAGCAGATACAGGCATAAAATGCATATTAATGGGTAGGTATTTGTTGTTTTTCAATTGAATTTTCATTGCATGATGTAGGTATACCTAATATCAGGTGTGGAACATAAATAAATTTCATTAGCATCATATCATACTGCTATGGATAAACAAATTGTACTTTTTTACGACCAAATTAAAAATAAATAAATGTCATAAAATTTATGTTCATTAACTGATGATAAATATTTAAAAGAAGACGATGGCTTTGCACATATAAATCTTGATGCTTAAACTCCCAACGTGTTCCGCTCGTGTCGTATATAAGTCGTGTCTGATACAGTGACTGCAAAAAGTTTCATCCACTTGAGGTTTTATTAAAAATTATTATCTAATTTGATACATCTTCTTTCATTTTATTAATCTAAGAAAAACTATTGAACAAATCATGGTTACAATATTCTGCCACCGTGTTTTACTGTCGGACACAAATTTTCTTGTTTAATTCCACATTAAGTCTTCGCCATACCATATGATGTCCATCCGATTATATTTAGAATAATCTGAGAAAATAACACGTTGCCAAAAATATTCTTTCATTCATATATTTATTTTCAAACTCTAATCCTTTTTTCCCATTACTTTTTCCAGTCACTGTAGTTATTTTTATTACTGTCGGTATACTTTGGCAGGCATGATTTATTATACGTCTTGTATAGGTACGATGGAGAAATGTATCACAAAAACGCTGCATTCGATGCCATTTTTTAATGTAAAGAGGCATGGGAACGGATAGGCCCGGTAGTATCGTTAAATTTATATATTTTAAATTAACTTTGGATAAACTATACCACTGCCTATGTTTGCGGAAGCTTTGTTTACTAAATGTGGCAACTGCATTTAAAATTATATTACAATATAATATGTCAACTACCTACCTACACAGTTGTTTATCTCCAAGACGACCTTGCTCAAATTGAGGAAAGTTTTTAAGGCGTCATAGACGTTTACACAAAAATAAAACAACTACCAATCAAGAATTCTAGCCAACTGTGACCAGTTCATGTCGACCACGCAGCTGATGGCCTTCAACCTCAAAAATGTCAACAACATATCCGAGATTTTCTATCAATCAGATTGTCAAAATAATCGAGGAGCAATTTAATTGTGTTAAATTTTGACCAATGAATTAGGGGTCCGAAAATAAGTTATGTAGGTACCTACGAAAATCCTTTGGCAGGAATAGGTATAGATCATCAGTAGGGGAAGTTGTCTTGAGTTTTTGAAAACGATCTCCATTTTTGTAACGCGTAGAAGCCAGTCAATCGGTGCTTTCACTGAAAAAATTATTAATTTTAGGAATTATAAGTAGGTTGTATAAAATTAATACGATACAATTTAGTTTAAGAAATGAATGAAAAACTGAATGCGCTTATCTAAAAAGTTATGCCAGGATAAAGCTAATAAATTAGAAATTCATGAAACTCCAAACCACGTCTTCCTCTTGTGTCAACCCGCACAGGCTATTTCCTATTGTATTTTATTTCTTTTTCATGATTTATAATCTACAGCAATAAATTATGGAGCAAGTTTCACAAATAATGAGGAAAAACGATGCACAAGCAATATTGTTTGTGTATAATAATATAGGGGCCAATAAATTTAAGAAATAACTTTTCTTTCCATATACTTATAGTAATATATTACATCACAAAAACAAAGGCTTCAAAACATATTTTAATGTTATTGAAAGAAAGGAAAAATATATTTTTGTCATATATTATTGAAATGTAGTTTCCAAATTCATATATTATGCATCTGATGTAGTGGTGCAAATGCGATATGATTATCTGCGTGAAAATCTAACGAGTATAGCAAATTTTCATCCATGCGTATGAAAAATCACAATGGATATATAGTGATTCTTTATATCATGCTATCCCGCGCGTATTATTGTATAAAGATCAGAGGCGCATCACACATTTTTAATTAATATTAACTAATTTAGTGACAATCATATTCGGTAGAGTAGATAAAACTAAGAATGCTATTCAGGGGTGTATATGCTATGGTTTCACAAAGCCAATAACTGTACAAAGAGACCAATGGGGGTCTCTCTAAACCCAATTGTTCCTGATTTAATGGACAAAGATTAATCAACTGACTTTTTTATATTTTTTAATAATGTTGTATGCATTCTTTATGTGACAATTTGAAGACTTCCCTGACTATAAAGCACAAGGTTTATCCCGATCAGTAGAATATTGGAAATTATTGACACATACTGGCGATTTCAGAACCTTCTCCGTTTTTAAAGACCGTTTAAAAATGACAAATAACTATACGTACCTGTCACCTGTCATTAAATTGTGTTCCAATTTAACTGGCTTGCTTTCTGTATATGCGTTTAAGCGTATGTCTTACCTGAAGACCAATTGCAATAAATGTATAATATATGCCTCATTTTTAACTTGTGCTTTTTAATTATTGTAACCAACGCAAATTTAATATACCAAATTGCTGAAAAGACTAGGAAATGTTCAGGTCCCATGAAGTTATACCATATGTTTTTGTGACAACACACAAATGTGTCAGAATCACCCTTAAAGCACAGACCTTATTTGCGGAACATCGTATTTACACACGAACTTCCTTATATTAAAAGGGCGTAATTCGCTGGATCCCCCTATTAGTTTTGTAATAAAAATCATGTCAACAACACTTGCGGTTAACCCAATATAACTTATTTCTTTTTAATATCCTATACGAGGTGAGCCTATAAAATTACGAATCCTATGCTGTCAGCCAAGAGCTTTATAGCGTAAAGCCTGCGCTTTCTAATGTTACGCCGTCTCTCAACAAATCAGTCTTCGTTCGCATTAAGAGCTGGTGTTTCATTTTGCCAGAACCATGGTAAATGTCATAACAGAGTGAGGATTTGTCGTGAAATTTCATGGGAAACGTAAGCAACTTCTTGGAAAGAATAATTGAATATATAGTGAATGTAAGTGACCACTAACATATTCTGTAAAAACACTCAAGTTTGTTATTGGCGACCTGTTGAGGTGTAATTATTTCCTCCACATGCTCACTAATTTTAGAATGTTTTCGACAAAGCAATGTTCATGTATTTCCTTTTATGTAAATTGCTTTGACACCGGAATAATTATTTAACGGCTATTAAACACCACCAGGGTTCATCATTCGTGGTAAATCCTCAATAAAAGCTAATTGTAATGTTTTTCTGCACGAAGTGACTTTGGTGGCCTAAATAGGTAAACACGGTGTGTGAGATGTCCCCATATAAAAAAGTCTAAGGGGATCAAATCGGGCGATCTCGCTAGATGGCTGAACCATAACAAAGTATCGTCCAATTCAAGGTCTAATAGGTACAATAGCAGCAGTTATAGCAAGTAACGTAGGCCAAAATACTAAAATTAACTTCGGTCGAAAAAACTGCCATTTCTCAAAAATTTTCTTGTTCCCCCTACATCATTGTACTCAGGACGACAGCAGGATTTCAAAAGTGCCCTAAAAAATAGGGCTTGCAACTTGAAACAGACATGGTGACATTTTTCGAATCACATACGTAGGATACAGTGTCTCGGCTTTTTTTTTAATGTTTAATTTGAAAATCATCGCCCGTTTCGGTCTTTACAGTCAGCTTTGGAGTGCCTTCAAGCCAAGCCTGCACCCCCTTCCAGATGTTGGAATCTACAAGATGGATTCCCCCAATTCAGTAGATAGATTTACTGCAGTCTTTACTGCTTACCTTTGCAACGGTAAGTATATTGTAAACTGAACCAAAATAGCAAGCAAATTAGAAATAGGCAGTATTAAAAAACATTATTACAGTCAATTTGAAAAATATACGTTTATTTACACACATTTACAATACGGTATTGAAAAACTAAAATATCTAAAATATATTACATTATTTATAATTTATGGACACGGTTTTTCTTTTAAATTCTTCTCTTAAATACATATTGTTTTCATTTTCTATTCATTATTTATTTAAATATAATATATTAAATTATTAATAGCAATATAACAACAACTAACTAAACATAATTATTATCAATATAGATTTCTTTTATTTTGCTGCAAATTACAATAAAGTACATCATATTAACAAGGAAAAAAAACTAAAAGTGTTCAAAGGCACTTAGGTAAAATTGACTAAATTGATATTGTCATTTAATGACACAAGTAAAATGTATAAAATCCTGCATATGTGATTTTTTTTTCAGCACATTAAAATAAACTACAGAGCCCTTTCAACATTCACTGCCTCACCTCTAGATTTTTCACAAGTAACAAGCTTTTCATCCACGTGTAACGTCGATTAAGGAGATATAGGGCGTGACAATGAACACCGAAACGTCTCTCCTACATACATAAGGTTCCATCTCTTCTAGAATGGCAACCACATTGAACCATACTTCCTTAAAGACATGTTTTGGTGCTAGTAGTGTCAATCAGCCTAAATAAGACACTCTTACACTCACACACGGCAGATAAACATAACTAATTTACATAAAAGAATGTATTTGGCGCCATCTAGTTTCTGTTGGCAATATGCCGAGTGAACAACAATTCACTATCTCGACTGCGCCAGAGGCCAAAGACTCTATCATGCACAATTACCAACGCATAGATGCGCCGAAGTCGATATAGTGAATAGTTGTATTGTCAACAGAAACTAGATGTCGCCAAATACATTCTTTTACATCACTGTAACGTGTGAAGTATATACCACAGAATTTGGGGGGTTCACCTGTTAACCGATCATTACTGATGAGTCGTGGATCGACGAAACGGCCGTCTGGTGAAAGTATAGTGGTTGACAGACAAACTTTCGAAATTAAGTCTTTTGTTTGTTAAACAAGCCCGTTTATAACTAATTTAACTACGTTTTGCCTTTGCTTTTTTTTTGTTGTTTGGCTAATTTAGTTGTTTGTGGTAAGATGTAGTAAGTAATCCTAACAGCAAAAAAGTGAGACTAGTGTCCCCGAAACATGTCCTTAGGCTTGGATCAACAAAACGTACGAACCATCACTTAGTGTTTCTTTAATATACTAAATTATTGTTCCACGTCGTAATAGTTCAACAACCAATGTCAAAAATTAGAAGCTAATTTAAATATTAACTAGAAAGATATAGTGGCGAAACGTCTACATAACTATTCTGACTAGATAGAACTGAATGTTTTCGACTATCCAATCAATTTGAAAACCGATTTACTTAAAGACATTCAAAATTAATTATTCATTGAAGCATCCCTTTCAGTTGAAACCGTCATCCGCATACCCCAAACAAGCTTCAAGGAATTCAAAGACAGATGTCGCTATACTCGCTATCCAAGAATAATAGTATTTCATGTCAACGACAGACGGATATTAAATTTTGTTAAACGCGTTTTTCTCCCATTACGTTGCCTCTCTAAGTCTAATACTTACCGCTATTAATCAGCACCCCCGAAATTGAGCCTAGACTTTACCTGTCAATCTACTTTAATATAATCGATGAGTAGAACCATAGACAAACCACTAAAAAGAGACTACTCGATTTCTAGTATTTACGATTGTTCTCATCATGCTAGAGAACCTAACCAAACGGTTACACTTTAAACATCAAACGTAAATACCACATGGTGCCCGCGAAACGCTTCAACTTCTAGAGGTTACAAATGTTATTGTTAGCGAGGGAACCGTTTAGGTTACTGATCTCAGATGAGTCTCGTTTTTACGACGTATATGGAGAAGATCGAGAGAAATATATGCCTCAGTTTGTTTGACAAGCATTTAGCGCTGGTTCGGTTATGGTTTGGGCAGGCACAAGCCTGCACAGAGTTTTCTTCATACAGAATGATTCCCTAACATCTCACAGGTACATTACAGAAATTCTCGAAGATCATGTGATGCCTTTATGGTTACTATGGGCGAACACGGCATTTTCATAGATGAATGATTTCGAAATTCAAATTTTTTGCTCGTTAGTGTATTAGTAGCAATCCTGGCAATTTTGATACATTTAAATTTCCCGCCAGGTGCTGATAGTTCATTTCGTACAGCATTAGCGTCGCCACTAGTGCCGATGACGTCATGTCGGCTCCAGTTTTTAATACAGAATCAAGCAGTCCCGTTTTTACTGGTTTGTCTATGAGTAGAAACTTTGGCGCAGAGTAATGTTGAAAGACACGTTTCACCACTTCATGAAAACATGTCTTTCAATCTAAATTCATACCAATGTTCCCATTCAATTTCAATTTTCATACTCAAAACTCCGAGGGAAGAAAAAGGGCAAATTCAAAAAAAAATATTTTCCATCGTAACCTGACATAAAGCCAAATTTTGTACACGCAACTTCTGGACGGCATCTCTATTCGATTTGACGCAAAACACCTCCAAAACAAGCTTCTTCATTTTACAAAAATTATTTAGCAAAGTTGGGTGTCCAACCCAACAACTCAGGAAACATAAAAAAACCACAAATAACAACAATAATGATAATAATAACAAACAGATAATCTCACTTTCTTTTTCCTAGACGTAAACCGGACCTTGATTCTCATTATCGTCCAGATTGATTTTATTAATGGCCGCCACACCGCAATCATCGAAAAAGCGCCGAAAAGTAAATTCGAAAAATCCATGAAACAGTTTCGAATCATCATTGACATCATCGGAGGTGTTCGAATCGATACTACTGTTACGTAAGCGATCCGGGTCGATCGGATCGAAATTTGATGTGTCCGTGGGATATTCGATGCGTGGTTTATGAGGCGCAGGTTGACGACGAAGTCCTGTCTCGAAATCGATGTCTTTGAAAAATGGATGACTGGTCACCTCGCTGGCGTTTTTACCTAAACGTTTGTCCGCGCTAGTGCACAGTTTGAGGATGAGATCTGTGCTTTCTTTTGACAAATTCGCCTGTTTGGGAATCTGAAGGGTGGTCTCCCAATTAATTACCTAGAAAAAAGTAGATAAAACTGATCAATTATAGTCTTATAACAAATCACGAACTCATACCTTATACTGTGTTTCTGCAGGCGTATTAGCCAAGAACGGTGGTTGGCCCACCAACATCTCATACAAAATCACTCCAACACTCCACCAATCACACACATGCGTGTAGCCAGTTCGTTGTAGCACTTCCGGCGCAATATAGTTTGGTGTCCCGACTAGAGAGTGTGCTAAACATCGGTGTTCTCTTCGCCGACGTCTCTCTAAAGGCTTCAGACTTTTACATTTACATTCTTCATTCCAATCATCGATTGGATCCATGGAATCCTGCCGACTATGGTCGCCTAAAATAGGAAATATGTTACTTTGAAACGTTGAGAGCTATTTAAACGAGTTATCTTACCATTTTGTTGATAATACTTGGAGTTATGTGTCCATCTAAAGCCAGTGCACAATCCAAAGTCTGTCAATTTGATGTGACCATCCTTATCAATCAAAATATTGTCCGGTTTGATATCGCGATGGATGAAACCCATCTTGTGTACACTCTCGACGGCGCAAGTTAATTCAGCTATATAAAACCTAGAGACAAAAAATGGTAGACATAACAAGAATTTATCTATGACGCACTAAACTTACCGCGCTAATCTCTCCTCAAATATCCCCAATTTAATCAACAATGACATCAAATCCCCACCAGGAATATAATCCATAACAAAATACAATATGTCGCTATCCTGAAACGAATAATATAACTTCACCACCCATTCATTATCCGCCTCGGCGAGAATATCGCGTTCAGCTTTAACATGAGCCACTTGGTTCCGTTTCAACACATCTGCCTTCCGCAACGTTTTCATCGCATACAAATGGTTCGTATCGATTTTCCTGACTAACGTCACCTCTCCAAACGCACCAACACCAATGGGCTTGATTGTAACAAACATACTCTTGTCCATTTTAGCGCGTTTCAATCGAATGTAATTCGACTCTTTCTGGGACAACATTTTCCGCATTTGCTGTTGCGCCTCCGGACTCAAACCAATCTTCACCATTTCCCGTTCTAATTGGAACCGACGGAACACGCGTTGTTTGTAGGACTTGATCACATTCTCGATATGCTGTTCCATGAAGAATTTAAACGCCTGAGGAGAGTAGTTTTTCACTTTGCCATCGCGACGTTCTTCCTCTTTTTCCTTGCTAATTTTCTTCCGCTCAGGTATTGGTGATTGATGTTTGATTTTCGCATGAGGAGGTAATTGAGGTGGTGCCTCACGATTGTTATTATCACCACCGTTCACTGTGTTGTGACAATTCGTATTGTTGTTGTTTTTGACCGAAGAAGATGCTAAAACCAATCAAAATAGAGTTTACGTAAAATCAATAATTGTTTTGAATTTAACTCACCTGTAGGCGGTAGCGGCGGCGCCATCCCGTCGCCATAAACATTTCTACCACTCTCAGACGAACCCGCCGATTGCGGACTATCCGATCTACCATCAGCATTCACCACTGGCGAATATTTCCTCTGCAATGGCGGATGAACATGCGGAGTGGCCCGGGGACTCACAGAACTTTCCACAGTATATACTTGAGCATGCCCCTCATCACAATGGTACGGCAATGGCGGTAAAGATGGGTGCACATTACCACGTTGAGCTTTCGCTTTTGCCTGCATCGTACTAGCATAGCTCGGTGGTTGAGTAGTAGGCACATTAACACTAGTTGTTACTGCCGCAGGAGGTGGCGCGGGAGCTTTACCATTTGTATAACCTTTTTGCTGTATTGAAGCTGTGTAGGATGGAGGCGGTACCGATGTAGCTGGTGGAGTTGTACTCGTTGGCGAGGATGGAATTTGTGGCGCAGTCGCTGTCTGTAGCACTGGTTTCTGTACTTGCGTACTCTTCACTGACTGCATTATGACTGGCGGTTGAGACACAGCCTGGCGTGCGCCCCAAGCTTGTAATGGCGTTGGTCGCGCCATTTGTGTCGGAGTTGTGGTTGCCACTGGTACCGGACTTGGTGAACCTGAGAAAAGAGAATTTGAAAAATACCTGGATGCAACTGGCTTAATGGCAATCTGAAAGGGTGAGCTGGGCTTAAAGTCCACAGATTCTGGACGATATCACCTTTGAATAAATATGGGCTAATGGTTTTACCTGCCATAGAAAATCGTGAAATTTAAAGGATGTACTTCGTCTGGTGTATCTCTACTCTATTAAAGATTTTTATTTAATAAAATAGGTACCTGCCGATGTTGATCCAGAATAAATACCAGATGATGGACTCTTCCTGAAATCCTGTGTTGGGCTCTGTCGATTCTGGATTGATGCTGAATAACTCGGTGGTGGCGGTGGTCCATTACTTGGTGAGGGGCTCATTAGTGGGTAAGGAGGTGGAGGCTCCGAACTTGAAACCGTACTTCCTTGGTACAAACTCAGTGCCTGCATTTGCTGGGTCAACTGCTGTTGAACCTAACATACAAATTACATCGTTCAAACAGTGCAAATTTGAGATATGCTTAATCATATCCCAAATGTGTCATACTTTTCATTTTAGGTCTCGCTAGGATGTCAATAATGACTTCGAAACATGTGTTCGGCATAATGATATTTTGGAGCTCACCTGCGGACCGTTCTGCACCACCATTGGCTGTCTTCCACTGCCTGAACTCACACTGCTGACAGGACTAGTGCCTCTTTGCTGCAATCCGGTTGAATTGTACGCCACCACATTAGCTGCTGTTCTAGCAGGTACCACAGGTGCCGGTGACATTCTCTTAAACATCTGTTGCAAATTATTCGGCACCTGCTGGTAGCCATGAGGTGGTGGTGGTGGAGGAGTATTCCTCGGTGGTGGAGGTGGGGGTGGTTCCGTAAAACTGGGCGAATACCGACTGATACTAGAGTGTATGTCCGTAAGCCGAGGACTATCCGATCGGGAACTTCCCGCTCCCGAATCCAAAGCCGGTGAACCACGTTGTAATACTAATTCGCGTTCAATGCTCGGTTTGCGCATGAGTTTGGTGTAGCTGGTTTTCACAGTGCCATCTAATGGTTGTTTCACGAGGTAATCTAATGCGACTTCGATACGTCCATTGGATATTTGCAAAGCTCGTAAGGAAGAGTCCTAGAAGAGAAGTTTTAATATACAAATATAAAAATTTGGGGAGGGGTTTTTCGAAATTTACTAATTAAATTTTTGATTATTAAATTCTATTATTTATTTTTTAAATGGTACACGTATGAATTAACTATCAAAAATTATATAAAGGTACGTACTTCTGAATATCCCATATTCATTAACTGCCTCAGCTCTTTAGAAGCATCTCCATTGGATCCTGATGCAGAACTCATCGAAGATACTCCGCTAGTTGCTGAAAAACTTGATATAGTACTAGCCGCACTAGATCCAATAGCGTCGCTGCTGCTTTTAGCGAAAGGTCTTAACGAATTCTGGATCTCCTCCATAGCTTTCTGATGGTAGCCCGCAGAGCGGACTACTCCTGGCGTATTGGGGTTCATTGTGGATGATGTGATGATTTGACGGGAGGCTTGGCCCATGCTGGGCCTCCACTACACGTTAGCCAATATTACTCACATTTAGTAGTCTTAGTTTTGTTACAAGATATAGTATTATATTTAACTCAAAATAGTGCAATCTGGTTTGCAACACAACACAGTTAATTGTTGATTATGTTTAATTTATTATAACACAGTTGTAAAAAGGAGCATTTTATCATATAATGATATCTAGGTTTTCTAGGTATGTACTTTATAAGTAGTACAAGATATGAGGCACAATACACTTTTCTTGATATAAGAAACTAAAATATTAACTAATTAAATACCACAAGCATAAACTATCCAAGATATGCATATAATTTATTATTTAAAATCACCAATATGCAGAATTAAATTGTAAAAAATCTGCTTATATATGAAGAATTGACAACATTTTTGAAGGTATTTAAATGTCCCGTTTCTGCAGTTTTCACAGCATCAGAACACTCGCGTTGGTATCCGAAATAATGCCAATATTGTTTAAAATGAAAATAATATGTGAAAATTAATGGAAAACTCTTTAAACTAAGGAAAAATTGTAACGAAAACAAAGAAAATTCTTGAGGTTTTAGATGACGGCCATTTTAATATTAACGTCAAACGTCAAATTCCTTTAGTTGCCAACATAAGTGATTTTCCTTTTATACAAAATGTTTCCACTCAACATCACTTTATTGCCAGGACTTTTTGCAAAACTCAATTTATCATTCCATTATAAATTGAATACTAGTTACTATGAAGAACACCACATAATATACCTGAATAATTGTCATTTTTTAATTAACACCTAACATTAAATACGCAAAGGTATGGATATTTTTATGTCAATTCCTAGAATTATTCTTGACTAATTTTATAATATGAAATTTGTATTTCGAAATTACAATTTTACCCAACTACAGTCTTCTGTTAGTCTGACGTAACTTAGCAAGGAGTTCCCTTTAACGTTAATGAGTTAAATTGATATGAGATATTCACCAGCTCAGTTTACCTAAGCCAGAGAATTCGTATTTACCTTTGGCAATGCTGAATTCAACCTAAAACTAACCTCTAACCTAACTCTTAAATAATTAGATATATGGAAAAATGGGAAAAATATTTTCTACGATTAAGCACCCCTTTAGAAATTTTAATTTAGAAAGTAGGGCTCATAAAGTGATATCGAAAGATAAGCCAACAGCAGCACCTAGATATGTTAAGGACCAGTTGGAAATTGAGAGACTTAAAACCGGTAACTATAAATAATAAAAGAAGTCTGCAGTTTTTAAGTATCTCTCTATTTTAAGAATATCAAAAAGAGTATGAAGAAAGTTCAAAGAAAAATGAAGCATTAGATAGACATTTACGTGATGTGTATGTAACGTCTAAAGATGTAAGTTTTAAATTTATGGAGTACTTAATAATAATCAATAGGTTTTTCAGTCATATTAATGCCATTTTAGTCAAATCCCACTATTGAAGCAGATCCAAACAAACCGTTACCGTCGGATAGACAAGCTGCTGTACCATTCTTATATGGGTTTAAGGAACCTAATAAAATACCAATGGGTAAAACAACTTTGAGACAGGCTTTAGAGTTTATATCACATCACCAGACTGATCCCAAGAAATATAGTGCAGCTCAAATAGCTGAAGAACATATTTTACCTGAAGACACAGTTAGTAAGTTATCTCTACTTGAATAAATATTTTCGACAATTGAATTGTTAGAAAATATCTGAATTTATTTTTCGACCGTCTTAACTGTTATGTTTACTTACATTTTTTAGGGACTGTTCTAAAATATTTTCAAGTATTTGAAGTGTACGTTCCAGCAGACAAAAAAGGATTCAAGGTTCATATTGCGGGTCCTAGCACACCGAAATTTGAGATAATAAAACATAAGACAAAGGAGCTACCAGCGAGCGATTCGAATAAAACAGATAAAAGAAAGATGTAAAAAAATAGCAAATTATAGAACATTTTTTGTAGAATATAGACATAAAAATACATTATTAGTGATTAAAAACTATTTATTAAATCGATATATAGTACAGTCTTATTTTTTCTTTATAAATCACTTAAAACTTAAACCCTTAATATCAATTATTACTCACAGCAATAATACCAAAAATTTTGACTTACATTATGGCAGCTATAAGTACAAATGTATAGTCCTTCTCAGGATTCTGAAGTAATATTTACAATTTAATATGAAACTTATATTATTTACTGAAAATGGAGTTCCAGTTATTAAAACACATCATTGAATATTGTCCTGTCAAATTATAGAATCACTTTTACCATTTACTCATCATCACATTCATACTGTCAAACAATCTTGTCCCAGCGCCATATTGTCCCATCGTCACATACATACAGGAGTATGGAAGCGTCTTTGTTTAAAGTAGTTTGTCTTATAGCCGTGGTGCACCTTTGGTGCTGTAGTGTGTGGCAGCGAGCTTGTGATAAATCATCAACATCCAAATCCCAGACAAATACTTTACCGGTTTGGTTTCCTAATGCTAAAATCTGGAATTTGTAAATAACATTTTATTAACCATGGATAATGTCGAGGAACATAATCTTTTACTACCAAAACACTAGGAAATTATTCATTCTAAAGTTAGTCATGTTGGTTATGGAGGAGCATTGTTACTAAGGTCAATGTTGGGTTGTCTGCGACCTGGATACCTATTGTGTCCTTGAAGTTTGTTTCAAGTTACAGTCCTTCATTCAATTCCAGAGCTCTGATCAACTCTACTAACTTAGTTGGTTTTAACGGTAGTAGTTTTTGCGTTGATTAGCAAGGGCGACGCATTCTGTAATTAGGATCAAGCGACAATGTCTTGTAAGAAACCCTGTAGAATAGGCAACCTGTTCTTGCTGAGATCCAAATAGACAGACATAAGCGCTTTCGTGATTGAAGTTTGGGAACGCTGTGTTAGATGTTACTTGGCTAATGTTGTTGAGAAGCAGCAACAAAGTTATTGACAATGTAATAAAAGTAAATAGAGAAAAATATATTAAATATCTACAAGTTACAAAATACCTTTTGCCAGAAGTCCATCGCAAATCTTACAAACCAAATTTCGCATTCTTTATATTCGAATCTGTGAAGTACCGTCGATGTAGTTTCACCTTTGCGAATTTTTTCGTCCTCTAGACGACCTGGCTTCCAGCATACTATACAATTCTCACAAGATTTGCTCAATATGAAATCACCAAACCATTTTACGCAATCCACATAGTTTCTAAATTTATGAAATAATAATAATAAGTTATATTCCAAAGTTTTCAATCGAGCGAATTTCTTACCTATGAATATCTCTGGTGGAAAAATCAGGAAAATGTTCTTTTAAGGAATCAAACGGTCTGGAACTTCTATTGGAATTCCATTGATACGATTGTTTTATAGCGGATTTCATAACGTCTTTATCCAGTCGCCACAGTTTCAGGGAATGATCCATACCACAAGACATTATTCTGTCTCCTGTTATGTCAAAATCCTACAAATAGAAGATTAAATATACGGTGCTCATTAAAATTCTAGAATTACTTACTGCACTTAGAACTTCATCTCGATGGCCCTCAACTCCACCGAAAATAGCTATACAAACATCGCTTCTAATATTCCACAGTCTTAATGAATGGTCCTTTGACACTGAAAGCAGCAAATTAGGATCACGAGGATGGAATTTAAGCTCATTGATAGCATGTCCATGCCCAATATAATGCCTAACACAAGTCATTGTTGCAGGATTCAGAATTCTGATGACACCACGAGATCCTGCGACTGCTAGGAACGGCTTTCCACTATCTTCGTCGTATGACCAGGCGCATGTGTAAAAGTTCTCATCCAGCTACGGAATAATAACATACAAAGGTTTTAGCAACTTAACAAAAATATGTTATATTAATAGAAAATAAGCCTACATCGGGATCTGCGAAGCAATGCAGTAGTTTAATACCATTCGAATCAGGACATTCATATACTGTAACTCTATTACTCCCTACAGCTGCAAATATTAATGGTTCACCCTCTTTCAAATGCAAATTGAACTGAACTCCAAATAACGGTTGACCATGGTCCTCTTTAATACTACAACTAAAAAGAAAATATAAAATATATTTGTAATTTAATAACACAAAGATCAATACCCAAATTTGTATATTGGTTTCGGTATTTTTGAATTTAAACTATGTCTCGCTTTTCTGCCTTTTTTAACACGACTCGTTGGCGTTGCACTTCGGGAAGTAGTATCTGTAGTTGATGTACTTCCAACACTTGAAGTTTCATCCTAAAAACATATACTTGTAGTAAGACATTCACTTTAATTCTATATAGATACTTACTGCCTCATCATTGGACTCATCTTCACGTATTGGGGTGTCTTTCATTTTATTTTAAAATTAAAGAAAGTATCTGCCTGCAGGTACTAATCTCAGAGTATAATTGTTTAATTTTTTGAGGTACTAATATGCCACTGAATTAAAAAGTATATTATAGCATAATTTATGTTAATCTTTTTATTATGTATTTAACAAACAAAATGTAAACAACTAAATAGTAACAATGTAACAAATAACACTAAAACTAACCTAGCAAGTAGCAAGAGCAAATTCAACCACATAAACACATCACTTATCACAAAACCGTTATGTTTCCATTCCAAGCGAGTAACCAATTGTAATGGTCTTGCATTGTAAATAGACTCAAGTTAATTGATTGACAGTTCCTTTTACGAAAAAAATAGTGAGGTGAGCGGTAGGTGCTCATGTCACATCAGCCCAGCTTATCTGAGTTAATTTTGGGTCTTTAATCGGAAATGAAAAAGTCCTTCATCACATCCTTTCTCGGAAAATATTTGCACATTCAAAAATCACAATGGTTTAAAATTTAAAAAATATTTTTAATAGAATATTTTTGGACGTGAAACTCCCGGTGTTGGCAGCGATCCGGGGTTTGGGCCACTGTCTTAATAAAAACAATGCTTGGGCTAAACTTATTTTTTTCTGCCCTCCCGCCAATAAAAGTAGTTCAAATTCTTGCTAAATTGTCGTTAAAGCAAAAAGTACAATCGAAGTTTTTTTAGTAACAAACAACGCTAGTTGTAAATATTTGCTAAATACAATAATAATTAGTTCGTATAATATATAATTACTTAAGGCTTCACAATATAAAAAAAGATTGGCAGCGGTGGGATTCGAACCCACGCCTCCGAAGAGACTGGTGCCTTAAACCAGCGCCTTAGACCGCTCGGCCACGCTACCATATAGTAAGACTTTCAACAAGAACACGTTTACTTGGTCGAGTAGTGAAAAATTAGTTAATCGCAAAGATTAATGTATATTAATCTTTGGTAATCCTCTCGACAACCGGTGGTACATTAAAAATAAAGCACAAAAACTGTTACCTTTCATACACCGTAAAAATAAATCATAACCTAATCGAAATTCGTATCATGAAACAATATAAAATGTCATATTTAATTCCTTCTGAATATACCTAGGTACCTACTCCTCATTCCCAGCAATCTGGAGGAGTTATAACGCAGTAGTGAGAAAAGAAATCATGGTATAAAACCCCTAAAAAGAAAACGCATTCTTAATTATTCGTACCCAAAGGTTTTAGTAGGTATTATCTTTGTTCGCACCTATATTGTAGCATCTATAAAAAAGTACCTATGCAGTTTTCTTCAACCGTATGTTTAAGGTCCTTTGGTTGGATTGTTGTTCACTGTAGGTATATGAAATTAGCAAATAAAACGTTTAATATTTGGTAATATAGGTAGGTAGATACAAAAAGAAAAATACTCACGCATTCGATGAACGCTGTCTCCAAATAGATGAAAATCTAGAAAACTGCAATCAACAACAAATTTCGGTTATTTCCTTATGTAAATATATTAATTAATATCAAATTATATGACGACATGTTTTTTGTAAGTTTTTTGAAATTCAAATATATAAAACTTAAATCCGATGTCCTCCGGAAACGATTTGTCAGAAAATAAAACGAGAGCTATAGATATGGGAATAGAATATTTCGAAGAAAGATCTGGAAAATGTATAACTATTTGGGGAAAGAAACTTAACAATAAAACCCATTACTATGGGCATTGTCTTTTAAAGACAATGCTATGGGATTTGTGATATCTTATTATTTTATGGGCAATTCTTGAAAACCGGGAAATAGAATGAGACACCGAAGCGAGGCACAGCCTATTCAATTAGCACAGAGTTGCCTCCGTCTTCTCGGTTTTTCGAATTGCCGGTTTTTTAGAATTGACCCTCTGTACGGTTAACGTAATGGGCGTTATCCTTTACCGCGAAAAATCTGTCTGTCAAACATGTTCTTTTCAGCTCCAATCTCCTTGTTATTGATTGAACTCAGCTGATCTGAATTGGTAGAATAACTCATATTTTCCTAAACATTAAGGATTATTGCACTTCTTTGGACTATAATTATATTTATCTAGTTATTATTATAGGTGTTATTATTTATAATGGATATCCATGATAGTCCTAAAAAGAGCAAATAGGTGTTTATTTTTAATCACGCCGCTTTTTATTACTACTGTGTGTAGGGTAATGGCAACGCTGTTTGATTTTCCGGCTTGGTCGGATATTCTATCTTTTACAAGGGTGTACCCCTATGATATCCAATCATTGATCACAACAACATAATGCTATCTCATTTTAACACATTGAACACACCATAAACAAAGCGCTGTTAACGAATAGTCCCTTTCACTTTTCTCAATAAATAACACATAAATATTTGTAATGTATGTAGAAAACACCAAGCGGGTTTGTTAACGTTTACTATCAGACAGTTGGGTTTCAATTTTCTTTATCATTAATTATTACTTATTTAGTTATTCGTTATTCAGTCTTCAATTCAGTTAGTAATGAACAATTCAGCATAATGAATGTGTCGTATTGTGAGATTTTGTTCGCCGGTAGTATATTATTTCTACCTTTTTTATATGAAACTAATCATGCGTTCAGATACTATTTCAAATTTTGTGTTTACTATGTGATAGTCATGTTTAATTCGATGTTAATGATCCCGGTGTTTATCTTTCGACCAAGAAATGTGTTAAATTTAGTGTAAGTATTTTGAATTTTCAAATTGATATTGCTTTAATAATATATTCTTCATAATTAAAAGTACATAATGTAGGTACATACTATAAGGCAATAGATCCAACGCGAGAGTTTTACTTTCAATAGTTTTTGCGCTAAACGCCGTTCTCTGCAAGGACTAAGCGTAAATTATTATTTGTAGTCTTGCAGCTCATGTATGTTCAATTGTATCACCTCTCATTGGACTCAAATGGATAGTAAAAGGCGAAAAACATTTAGAAAAGGAACGAGCCTGCATAATTGTGGCGAATCATCAAAGTTCGTTGGACATACTTGGTTAGTATAATTTTAGTCCTATAAGAAAACAAATTTTAGGTATTGTACGTGAAAATACGGTAAAATTGAGAATATCAAGAAAGTTCTCGTGCAATTTGTGTATGTAACGCGCGTTTCGCTAACACTGTTTGCATCATCAGAAGAGAATTAAGAGTAAAAAGTTTCGATCCACTCCTGAGAAAACAGTGTTAGCAAAACGCGCGTCGAGAATCAACAAAGTGTTTTGGTGTAGTGGTAAAACGTGTTTTTCAATATTACTTTACGCCAAAGGTTCTAATCATCGATTATAATTTCAGGCCTATTTCATTTATGGCCTACAATGGGTAAATGTAGTGTGATAGCAAAAAATGAGTTAATGTATGCTGGACCGTTTGGCCTAGCAAGTTGGCTAGCTGGCTTGGTATTTATACCGCGTTTACAAAGCGAAAGAGCCAAAGAAGTGATGAATGAAGCAGTCAAAAAAATTAAAATCGATAAGGTAAGTACATATTATAGTAAAATATTTAAAACGTCACTTGTGCGTACATAAAACTGATAAAGAAAATTATTTCAATTATTTTAAAAATAAATTTGATCAATTTTTAATATTTACACAAAAAACAAATCTACTATTGTTCTTTTATCGATAAGTGATATTGTTTATTAATCGGAAATATATTGCTTAACATAATTTTCATATAATAAATTTGGATAAAAAAAAGATAAATTTATACCGCACAAGATTCTGTTGGCATGATTGATGGTTGTTTATGGTTTTAATCCTCAAAAAATACAGAGCAAAGAAGTATATTTATGTATAATAGTAGGAATATAGCCATTTATTGAAAATTCATTATGGAAACTTACGATCCCCCTTCTTGTGACACTCGATTCGGCATTCCATCGAATTCTCGTAAAATTCTTACCGTTTCCATTCATAGTCTTTAGTTTTACTCGCGAACTTGATGATCTGTTTCACATTCATATGTTTCTCCAAAAAAGAGCTCCCGAATACTGGTTTCAGTTTTTTTCTACAGGTTGCAATTTTAAAGTTAGACCAAAGTTGAAGAATCCTCCTTTTAGTCTGTTTCATTTAGTAGAAATATTAGTCATTGGCGTGCCAGAAACTTTTTTTTTTCGGTATAAATGTTCACTGTAAATTTAAACACTCTGTAATATAATAATTAGGTATACTGCTAACAAATTATCATTAAATCCAGCCTTCTGGATATAGACTAGATTGATAAAAAACGACCTTGTTTGATATGCCTATTCAGTAATATCTAGTCGTTTTGCCAATTATTTAAAATTAGTACTTAAACCACATAGCCTTTTTGATTTTTGATAAGGATTTTTAATTGCCCAATTATTACTAAAATAATTGTATTTTACACTTTCTAGAACTAAATTGGTGTTTCTAATGCGTTGATAAATAAAATAATAAAAATAAAGTAAATATTTCTTAATTCTTTTCCAGACGAAATTGCTAATTTTTCCTGAGGGGACTAGACGAAATACTGGTCAAATACATCCTTATAAAAAGGGTGCATTCCATTTGGCGATATCAGGACAAATACCAATTTTACCGTTGGTATTTAGTCGATATTATTTTTTGGATAAAAATACTAAAAGATTTGATCAAGGTAAATATGCAGACCTAACTTTATTTTTCTTTCAAATTACCCAATAATCTTACAAACTGATTTCCAAATTATGCTAGCAACGTGTAAAGCTATAAATACCTGTGTTGATTTTTATGTTTGTTTTTACTTGACCCTGTATAAATCGCATACAAAATAATACAAATCCTCGACATATTGGGACGGTTCTACAAAATCTTGAGGAAGCATATACGCAAGCGCGGTTCACTCAGTCGTTTTATAGTATATTAATGAATTTTATACTTGAATTGTCTTGAATAGTATGTACCCCTAATATTGCTATCTGCATTAAGTTTTACGAGATCGTTTAAATTCGAGAAACTTTCGGGGGTAAAAAGCCAACAATAACATGTGTACAGGGTTGTCAAATTGTAAATAGTTTCTGAGGTATTAGTGAAATTGTAAAAAACAGACAGACTCTAGTTAAATGTAATTGAGAAAAATAATTCCCAAATATTTACTAAACAGGTTAATCTTAAAAATGTAAGTATATCTTTTTTAGGTAAAATAATACTAACCGCTTTGCCGCCAATTGAAACCAAGGGTCTCACGCAGGATAATTTAGATGAACTTATGCAAAGTGTGCAGGACAAAATGACAAAAACCTTTCACGAAAGCAACAAAGCTTTGTCAGAAACAGGTTTACTTAAATGAGTTGTGAGTATTGCCACTATCAGTATCATGTTTAATTATATTTATTGTTATTTTATTATTGTAAAATATATTAAAATTATTAGAACTGTGACTAGGTATTTGACATTGATTTATTAGTAGGTACACTATATTATTTATATTGATTTTGTTGCCATATATAGAGTAGGACTGATACATAAGAGTTACCAAATTGTGTTTATTTTTTATTTATATTATAATAGTATTGTATTTATCATTAGGATATGTATGAATCAATTTTTACGGTAAATAAATTATCTGATTTATAAGACTGATTTGAGTTTTATTCGACTAGATAGGTATGACTTTGCAAAATTGAGGGCTTAAATACCAAATTTTACAAAGCGCATTTTAAATATGTCTTGTCTTTATATGTGAAATTTAAACGTTAAATTAAAGCTCTTGTGGGATATTCTTGAAAGCGAGGCACGGCATATTATGTTAGCACAGCGTTGCCTCCGATTTCTCCGTTCGACTCGTGATATCATGAATAGACTCCTTGCACTAACCATGTAAACTGAAATGGTCCTAAGCAAAACTACCTCTTATTGAATATAAAATGACTTACTACCATTGTCTTTATATACAATACTATAATATTGGCAGATGACACTAAATCTAAATGACATTTGCCAATCAAAACAGCACTGCACCGCTGCATCAGATTATTAGAGATATAGTCGCTAGAGTCGAAGTCGAAAATCTCTTGGGAAAACGAAATTATCATAGATTAGGTATTCTTGTCTAAGGAAATTATACTTTGTCTATAAATTTTCAAAAAACTAAATTGAAATGGCAGATAAAATTAAACAGGTAAACAAACAATTCTAATATAATACACAATTTTTACAATTTGTTTGTTTTCTAGCTTAAACTTGACATAGCCGAACTGGAGAACTTTGAGACTTCAGCAACAAGACAACGTGTAAAAGACATTCTGAGCGTTGCAAAAAGAAAAATTGTCTCAGAAGTTATTGCATTGGAGGAGTCTCTGAAAATGGAAACAAGTGATACTCCAGTTACTTCTCAAACAAGACCATCTCAACAGAGATACGAAGTCAAACTAAACAACTATGGTAAATATACAAATATATTTAATAAATTTATTGCTGATTTAACAGTGTTTTGATAGCATATGATCAAACCAAGAAATTTGTCAAATTTTATGTAACGGTAACTGATGTACATAAGATCCCAGCACAAAACGTGAAATGTATGTTTGCTCCAAAATCGTTGGAATTAAAAATTGAAGATTTAGATAATAAGAACTACGTTTTTAAGATAAACAATTTGTTGCATTGTATTGAGCCTGAAAACAGCTTCTGGAAAACCAAAACAGGTTCGTTTACATGCTTGCACCTAATTTCTATGTAATATTTGATAAATATGACTATTTCTTAGATATGGTAATAATAACAGTTGCTAAAAAAGAGGAAATTGATTGGGCATACATAACAGAATGGGAGAAGAAAGCAAAAGAAGGAACAAAGCCAAAGTTTGATGATAAAGAAAGTAAAAGTGACCCATCAGAAAGCCTTATGTCATTAATGAAAAACATGTAAGTTTTAACAGAATACTCTCATGGTAATGGTTTCAATTGTTTTGTTTTCATATTCCTTATGCACATTTTAATCACTAGTAAAGCCCTTTAAACCGTTTGTAATGTTCCTTGTCATGTTTCAGAAGCGCTTGTAAAAATGCTGTTATTATTTCTTTAGTAACCAGTAGTAATAAATCTGGTTAGGTTTGGTATGGCTTTTTCGTTCCAACACCCCACCAGTACTTACGAGTAAACGAATCAATTATTATTTATTACACAATCCAGGAGCAAACTCCATTTATTCTATAGAATCACTTATTACGGAGAGCCAAGAATCAAAGTCATCATCTAAAACAGTCTGGGCACAAGAATTATGAATGCTTGTACTCGTTAATATCATTATCTACCTTCAAATTTATATTTTCTGAGTTCACTACTATTAAATTACTTTAATTAATAATAGTGTACAATTAGAATAAGCTCAAATAATATTTAGATCATTTGTATTAATTCTATGTCACGTTTTCATTGTACTTAAAAGGCTCATTTATGCACAGTAGAAAGTAAAGAAAACGTGTTGTTTGAATACTTCATGGTAATGATATCTAAATATTAATTGAACTACATTAAAATATCCTATTGAAGTACGTGATTTTACTATGTATGCAAAAAGTTTTAGTGAAATTTAATGTATACCTCACAGGACACTGAAATTGTCCAAAAACTACTGCAAATTATTTAAATAATTTGCTTTTAGGTATGATCAAGGCGATGATGAAATGAAAAGAACAATTGCTAAAGCATGGACTGAGAGTCAGCAAAAGACATCTATTTAAATGGTCATTATAGGATTTAATTTAAGATAGTTTTAGATTTTTCCATGTTAATAACTAATACAGTTACAGTTTGATTCTGTCATTGTTGTTAATTACTGCTTCCAATTCCCACTTAATTTAAAATTTTTCTAAAACGAAATATTTATCATGGCTGATTTCTGGTGCATTTAAGCTCGCAGTTTTTGTAAAATAATGTAGATCTAATTGCCGTTTTGCCAGTAGAGTGTATCTTAAACCTACTACTGACCTCCCTCAGGTAAAAATATAGAAAAACATCAATGATGAAACATTTTTTTATTTAAAAAAGGGCTATTATACCACAAAACAAAACAGTCTCTATGATTCTCTTATTTTATAATACCTAACTATAAGAATCAAATAATTGCACTTAGAGATTTTCTTTTAAAACGCAAATGTATCGAAAATACATTTGTCTTTTAGGTATAAAAAACTGTAAAATTAACAAAAATCATTTTATAAAACCAGGCGAAATTAGAAAAATATTTTAACAAACATTTCACTTGAACTTGCGTTGATCGTTGGTTTTTAAATGCTAATATATTAGGTCCCATTTATGTTTCTATATAATAGTAAGTTTTACTTTTATAAAATTAATTCTCAATAAACATTTTGGATTTTAACAGTAAACGCGAGATGCTGCAATGAAATCGGAGACTCTCGGACGGGCCCTTTAAAAAAAAGGTTAAAATCGAAATTTTGTTTTTTACGTTTCGCAGTAAATCGAAAAGGTCCCTTTAACTCTTAATAACGTACCACTACTTTGCTCACAATTCGATACATGAAAATCGAGGCACCATAGAAAAGATACTTACTCTCATAATACTGAAGGGTCAAATATAGTGCCGCTTATGAGAAAATGTGACCTAACGACGGGTTCAAGTGAAAAGTCACAGGATCTTTGGTTTTCAAAATTTTGACAAGACCCTAGGGCATAACAGAACGGAAATACATATTTTTATATACCTACGCAAATCAAAACACAATAATAATACTAATAAAGCCAAAAGTATCTTTTAACACAAAATAATTCTCGTCAAATAACTCAAAATTATAATAAAAACACCTAAGAAACTAAAAAAATACAACATTCGAATAAATAAAAATAAATAAATCCTAATATAATATTAACCAATAATAATAACAACAAACTTATGGCGAATATTTGGTACCAATTAACGGTTCAACAGAGATTGTTGAAACGCTGAAAATCATAAGGTACTAAAAACTAAACTATAATACCTATTATTTTGTCTAGTAAAAAAACAGCGAAATTCTTGTGCTTTCCTTATATAGAACATCAAAACAAATCAACTGGATCAGTATTATTTAAATCAAAATAATATTCCTGAAAAAAACTATCTATAATGTATGCCCTTTGAAATGCCATGTTTTTATTTAAATTATAAATAAATTTTGTCATTACGAGGCTTTCCTATAATATTCTACAAAGAGCATACATTTTAGACTACATTTTATAAGCGCAACTCCGGTGAAATACTTGCGCTATTAGTTAACTGTAAACGTCGTATATCTTCGGTAAGCTCCGGATGGTTATGAGCCAAGTATGTAATGACAATTGGTCCGGGCTGCAATGTCCACACGGTGCCATTACATCGAAATTTTTTCTGCTTTACACAGACCCATAGCCCATAATTGCTGCGTCTACCTTGTTGCGTATAAATATGACCTTGATGGATCATGACAGATTGTCCGCGACCGCTTTTTAGGAACATGGCACTGCCACAACTTCCTGTGGGCAGAAATAAATCAACGTAGCTGGTAATAGAAATTCTTTCCAGATTTTTGACTTTCCTAGACTAAACAGAACTGTGCCTTGGCCAGTTTAATTTCGGTTCTAATCGAATTCTGATACGTGAATGTTACATCTCTTGGACTTATTTTTTTGCTTCGAATTTGGCGATATTAAATATACGTTCTAAAAAGGAAAGAAATCGCAGTAATGTTTGGAATATCCATCTCGTGACTTGGCGTTTTGATTTTTAAAATAGCAAGAATTTTCTGTCGCAATTTCTACTAAACTACCACCAAGGTGAGGATATGAATATACATCAAGTTTGACAGTTATGGTGCTTCTTAATTTTAATTTAACTAACTTTATTCGATTACTCAAAATATAATACAACACTGTATAAAGCAAATATACAATTATAAATTCTATTATAATCTAAAATTAGTAATAATAATTATATTGTAATGATAATAGTTATATTTTGTCATTTAATGATAATACATGTTTAAGGGCCAGTTTAGGCAGCGCGGTTTATGTCGTAAGACATCCGACATTAAGTTTAAACTCGAAAACTAAACCCCTCTAAGATTGAAGAACCTTAGCATTTAACTTAAAGGTAGAGAACTGATTTTAATTTATGCTTTGCTTGGTAAATTGGTTCTGTCGTTAAATTCACCAAAATTGACCCAAATTAGTCTTTTAGTTTCTTAACACACTATGGGCCTTCGCTGACTACACAGTCAATGAACAAACGATCAACTAAACAAAGTTTAATATTTTTAGTTTGTTGTAGTCTTTTAGTGCGCATCTATTCTATTTTTTGAATAAACAGACATACATTAAGACGTCTAAACTATCTAACCTGCTTAAGAATATCTATTGCTTTTTTCCAATAAAATCTTTGATGCTGTACCTTCAACCAGGTTGAGCAATCAAAACTGTTTCAGTAAAGTTTTAATTTTGTTAAATATGAATAATTTATTCATTTAATTAATTTGAACCAAAACAAACAACTTGTATACATTAACCGAAAGCTATGAATGCATTGGTCACATAAATTTAGAACACGCAATACATTTAAGTCAAAACAAGGGTGTCCCAAAAAAATTCCCCACCCTTTGGGGGTAGAATCTAAGACCAAAAATATGACGAAAATCGCTTATATTATGTCAAAATTTCGAAAAATGTCTCCTTATGAAATTATGACCATTTTGAATATTGAAATCAGGTAAATCTTTCACTTGGAATTATTAATTTAATTCTAGCCATCCTTGATAAAGACAGAATAGTAAATTTTGAATGTCAGTCTAGTTGACTGGAGTGAAAAGTTGAAAAAGTGCGATTCAAGTATGGCAAGAAGGTACAGTAATTAAGAATATTTAGACATGATTAAAGTACTTTGAGTTTGTGTAACAACAATGCCTGTGCCGCAGAACGTCTGTACCGCGAAGGTTTTCCAACTAAGCGATCATACGACAATAAGTGCTGTTGAAAATCGCCTTATGTTAACAAAATGGTCATAATTTCATAAGGAGACATTTTTCGCAATTTTGACATAAGTGATTTTCGGTCGAAGATTGTACCTCCAAAGGGTGGGCATTTTATGGGACACCCTGTATAATGTAAGCACCTGTTTCTACAAATCAGTTCAATATCTATAAGTTTACTCTTATTTACTGTCTAACTGAGTGAGGTTTGCCACAAAACCTCTTGCAAATTCTCGATAGGAACTTCGGTATCCTCTTCCGGATTAAATACATCCGGTATAACGGGATGCGAATGCGCATACGGCCATTTTACAATGTTACCATTCATAGTCCAAGCGACAGCGGGACATTTTTCAGGTATACGTGAATTTCGGCAGTACCAGAAGGCTTTGCCCTTGTAGACGCTCTTTTTAAAGAACACGTGACCGTCTACTATGAGGCGAGGGGTGCCGCGCCGGCCCAATATACATTGGATGGTCCCTATGACAAAAGAAAAAAGATAGTAGAATAATACACGTACATTGTAACATCTAATCTACAAATAATAAATAATAGGTTTGCATGCAAGTTTAAGGATCTACACCACAAAAAACTACAGATATATACCTTTAGTTTTGCAGTAAACTACAAAAATTTATGCATTCCAATTTAAATAAGCAATAGATACAAGAATCGTAAGCGTGTATTATTTTACTATAATTTTTTTCGCCATATTTCGAACAACTATGCATTAACAAAGCGCAACTGTCAAAATGATGTATACGAGATATTTTATACATTCAGCAACACTGACTAGCCCTGTAACAATTAAACGTCAGGTGCATTATAAGTAAAATATCTTTTTGGAACGTTTTAACATTATGAAATTAAAATTTAGTTTATTTAAATTGAAAATCCTATACAGGGAAAATTCCTTCGATATCCAAAAGGATTTGGACAATTTAGTTCGACAAGGAATCCTTAAGAGCAAGTAAAAATGTGGTCCTCAGCAGTATTGGATGTAGGCTAAGTTGATGTTTTTCGATTAATTCTTCCAGATATTACTCCACTAACATTTACTCAAATCTAAATAGAGAATTACTAATATATTACCTGGCGACGAAGTGTCTTGTTGCATCATAGCCGCCTGCATTTCCGCTGTCGGCCAGCCCTGGAACATTGCCGGCACATCACTAGCAGTTCCATCCAACGTACCAGACGCTGTTTCCAAATTCATCTCCTCTATACCATGTTGAGACCCAGCATCTTCTTCGCTATGATCCACCGGTTCATCTTTGGGCTTCAATATGGCCAAATCCAACGGATCTGTCGGTATATCACTTGAATTCTGACTCGTACATGTTGCAGGTGGTGGCGTTTTAATAGTTAATGGAGGTGGGGTATCGTTTTCTAATCGTAACTTTTTAATTCCTGGCGATGTGGAGGGGTGTATCTGTGTAGCGGTACTACTTGCATGCGGTGAAGGTGATTTTTCCAATTTGCATGTATCTATTGGTCGCCAGGGCTTCAACGTCCGAGGTATATTCTTTATCATTGAGCGTGGCCTTTTGAGAATTGATGGTTTGTACTCGGGAATTGATCGGGAAACTGCTTCTGCATATCCATTTGTCGAGTCCTGAAAATAAGTTACAATTTACAAACCAATCAATCAATTTTGGGATCATCTGCATTTTGTATTAAGGGTAGGTAATGAATAAGTACAGTCCGAAAATGTTTCTAGTTATTATGATTGATACTTGTCTAAAGATGATTCTAGATCAGGTAAGCCCTATATTGTCTCTTACCGTTGTTGAACTATTGTTATCAGTGAGTCCTTTAACTTTTAACAATTCAGCAACCTTCATAAAAATTGCGATTTCCTCCTGACTTACGCTGACTTCGCCCTGATACATGAACTGCATCAGACTGGTTAACGCTTCATAGTTCACATCGGGTAGAATAACTATCGGATGTTTACATGGGTTCACGCGAAATAAGTCTTTAAAAAACGGGCTACATACTGATAATACTGTTTTATGTGCTTTGATATATCTTCCATCGGCTGTGGCTAATGTTACATCAACAAGATCTTCGTCTTTGTACAAACTGTGAAATCCACTGCTTAAATTTCTGTGGAAATTATTCCAACATAGGGAGAAATGGTCACCTTCCATTGCCTGACATAGAAATTACTTTTTACTAAAAAAATACAACTAGGTACCGAGAAAGAAATATTCAACTTGTACTAAACCAAGAATAGTGTTTTCATTTGCGACAATATCTAGTACTGTTTGATAAACAAGATTAGAATGCCTAAATTACTTTTTATAAAAAATTAAACACAAAAAAAATTGTTATTTTAAAATATAGAAAAGTTATTTTAAAAATAAGTATATTTACAATCTTTTATTTTTATAACATAGAAATGTCATGTCATATTTAAAATGTCAAACATAAGTCAAGCTAAAGTAGGCGTTTTCCTTCTACAAAAACAGATCAGCTGATTATTTTGAGCTTAATTTCTCACTTAACTTGCGTTCATTACAGGTTAGTGAAAATTGTTGATATTTGATATTTCGCACCAAATCGCTGTTTTTTAGGAAGAGTTGTCGAAGTAATGAATAAATTATAAATAGGATTTAATATTCTATCTAACGAGTATTCCCAGCAACTCCAAATACGATTATTATATAAAAAAAAAAATAATGGCAGCATGCATTAATTAGCATCGAACTGATGCTTAGCTAAATTTCAACAAAAAAAGGAGAAGACCAATAATTAATTGAGGTTATATTACAAATTTTTGAATAAAATGTTTTTGAAAATCACTATATTTAAACTAATTATTTAGCATTTATCAGTTTGTACAAAAGAACCTATTACGATAAAGTGAACACTAAATTACAAGTAATTTAGTTTGCCATAGGAAATTGTACATCAATACTATTACACTTATAATTTAAAAACTTGTCAATTGTGTCACAACTTTTCAAACATTCACAAGATAAGCCAGGATAAAATGAGTTTTTTAAATTTAATAAGGAAATCGTGTGTGTTAAATCGCTCTGGAATTAACATTTTATTGTCAAGAACACCACACAGTGTGAGAAATATTAGTTCTCGATCTAAATCAGTTGTGTTATTAAGAAATCGTGTAGCGACAAATAGACTTGTAAATAAATTTGAAATAAGAACTGCATCAGTTCCGCGTTATTTCTCAAGCAAACCTGATGGAACAGACGATAATATACCACCGGAGGAAGAGAATTTCAATCCACAGCTGCCTGCTACTGTAGCTGTGCCTGAAGTGTGGCCTCATGTGCCTGTGATCGCAATTAGTCGTAACATAGTATTTCCAAGGTTTATAAAATTAATTGAACTAACCAATGCGCAACTTATTGAATTAGTTCGGCGAAAAGTGAAACTAAATCAGCCGTACGTGGGCTTGTTTTTGAAAAAACAGGAAGAAAATGATAGTGAAGTAGTGAAAAACCCTGAAGAGGTGTATAACGTTGGAGTTTTTGCGCAAATCCATGAAATGCAGGACTTAGGTGATAGATTAAGGTTAGTAGTGATGGCACATCGGCGCATTAAGATTACCGGACAGATTTTGGATAATCCTGATGAGGAACCAAAAGGTAAGTGTTAGTGAATCCATTTTCGTATGGTGGTCTTATTAATAGGGATGAAACTACTTAAATGAACAGGATATCACTAGATAACACTCAGGATAATGATATTTTAATCAAATTCAAAAGTAGGACAATATTTTTTTGTGAATTAAGTATTTCTGCCTTATTTAATAATATCACCTACATAATAATATAAATATATAGGTGCTGAACAGATTCTTTGCTCATAGCATTAAAACTCACCTTTCCACTATTCAAAACAACATTGAACGTATTTCCAGAGGAGTCTGAAACGGAAAAGAGGCGTCGTAAGGTCCGTAATAACCGTCTGAAAAAAGCCACAACAACAGCTCAAGATCCAAAATCTGTAGTACCAGAAGAACATAAACCAGAAGATAATACTACTAGTAGTTCACCAACTGAATCCTCACAACCACAGTCAACGAAAGAACCATTTTTAATGGCGGAAGTCGAAAATTTGGTGCACAACAAGTTCCGGCAAACTGAGGAAGTTAAGGCTTTAACTCAGGAGGTTATTAAGACCATACGGGATATTATAAGTCTGAATCCGTTGTACAGAGACAGCTTACAGCAAATGATGCATCAGGGACAGAGAGTTGTGGATAATCCGGTGTATTTGTCGGACTTAGGTGCCGCTTTGACTGCTGCGGAGAGCAAAGAATTACAAGAGGTGTTGGAAGAAATGGATGTAAGTCGTGTATTATACATAATATGAACAGTAGATTAAATTAAATTTCATATTTTAGATACCAAAACGATTAATGCTGTCACTATCTTTACTTAAGAAAGAATATGAATTGTCAAAACTACAACAGAAGATTGGACGTGAAGTTGAAGAAAAAGTTAAGCAGCATCATAGAAAGTATATTCTACAGGAACAGCTTAAGGTAATTCGAGACCCAAATATTATTTAAAGTGTAAAAACTTTTGCTCCTAGACTAAAGACAGATCCCTGTTACGTTGGCTATATATATGATTGGTCTTCTTTCTCGCACTTCCAGTGAGTAGTCGGAATTTTCTACAACATTCTGGCGCACGTACGTCCATTCTAGATCTAGATCGTACCAAATTAACACAATATTGTATTTTGCAGGTTATTAAGAAAGAATTAGGCTTAGAAAAAGAGGATAAAGATGCGATCGGGGAGAAGTTTCGTGAGCGGATCAAAGACAAAGTTTTACCCCAAGCAGTTGCTACAGTTATAGATGAAGAACTAAATAAACTCAATTTTCTTGAGAGTCATAGTTCCGAATTTAAGTAAGTTCCTTCAAATATTTATCTTTTCGGTTAAAATGACGAAAATTTAACCTCTGATTTTCAGTGTAACTCGTAACTATTTGGATTGGTTAACCTCGCTACCGTGGAGTATTCAAAGTGAAGAGAATTTGAATTTGCAGCGTGCCTCTGAGATTTTAGATCAGGACCATTACGGTATGGAAGATATTAAGCGAAGAATTCTGGAATTTATTGCTGTTAGTCAGTTAAAGGGTACCACGCAGGGGAAGATTTTGTGCTTCCATGGACCACCGGGTGTTGGTAAAACTAGTATAGGTAGGTTTTTCTGTTATAAGAAAAATTCACACAATACATTCATTTTACAAAATTTTGTAGCAAAATCAATTGCAAGAGCGTTGAATAGAGAGTACTTCCGATTCTCAGTTGGTGGTATGACGGATGTAGCGGAAATTAAAGGTCATAGACGGACATATGTGGGAGCTATGCCCGGTAAAGTTATACAGTGCCTCAAAAAGACCCGAACTGAAAATCCTTTAGTTTTAATCGACGAAGTAGATAAAATTGGAAAGTATGTTCACCAAATCTTCGAATATTGGTTATATTTTGAATTTGTATAATATATTTTAGAGGTTATTCCGGGGATCCAGCTTCAGCATTGCTCGAACTGCTCGATCCTGAACAGAACGCAAATTTTTTGGACCATTATCTTGATGTGCCGGTAGATTTATCGAAAGTTCTTTTTATTTGTACTGCAAATATTGTCGATACTATTCCTGAACCGCTACGCGATCGTATGGAAATGATTGATATGTCTGGGTATGTAGCTGAGGAGAAGTTAGCCATTGCTAAGCAATATCTGCTGCCACAAGCAATGCGTGATAGTGGTTTAAAGGATGATCAGATTAATGTACATGATGACTCGCTCAAGATCTTAATTAAGAACTACTGCCGCGAAAGCGGCGTTAGAAATCTACAGAAACATATAGAGAAGGTAGGGTAGTTCTAGAATTGAAGAGTCCTACTGCTGGGTCTTTACAAGTTCTTTGTTTAAAATTTGGTTTCTAATCGAAACCTTCTTTCAGGTTGTCAGAAAGGTCGCCTACAAATTTGTCAAAGACGAAACGAGCTTCATCCAAGTTGACTCGAAGAACCTCCAAGAATTTGTGGGTAAACCTGTCTTTACACATGACCGCATGTATGCAACCACACCTGTAGGCGTTGTTATGGGTCTAGCGTGGACAGCAATGGGTAATTTTAATATTTTTCATCATTTTTAGAAAATGTACATTTTTTGTTTAAATGTAGGTGGTTCAACATTGTATGTTGAGACAACAACAAGAAGACGGGTAGTTGATAAGGATGTGGAAGGTAGTCTCGAATTGACAGGACATTTGGGTGAGGTTATGAAAGAGTCTGCCAAGATTGCGTTGACAGTTGCGAGGAATTTTATAACGGAAACCGATCCGACCAATAATTTTCTAAATACTAGGTAAGTACATTTTTATTTATTACAGAAGAATATTCGAATATTTTCTAAAATTTCGCAGTCATTTGCATCTGCATGTACCAGAGGGAGCGACACCTAAAGATGGACCAAGCGCTGGTTGTACCATAGTGACAGCATTGCTGTCTTTGGCCAAAAATGAACCGATCCGTCAAAATTTGGCAATGACAGGCGAAATATCGCTTACCGGTAAAGTTTTGCCTGTCGGTGGAATCAAGGAGAAAACTATAGCTGTAAGTTGATTTAAAAAATTCAAAACTTTAAACTATCATTATTTTTAGTTGAAGGTTTTACAGTCATTTCATGGACACCCTGTATAATAACTGATCATAAAATTCATTTTAGGCCCGTATCTCAATTTCATTCATCTATTTTTTTTTCTGCGAGTAAATCAAGAATTGAATCTCTTAAAACGAAAAATATTCAAATAACATTACGGAAGTAATTTTGAAGATAGAGAATAACATCTAAACTTGAGAGAATTTTTGTTTAATTAGTTTAACACCGGGACAGCGCGTACGCAGTCCCGACTACCAAAAATTACGCGCCCGAGTTATTCGCATTAGGAATAATCGCAGGGGTCAGCCCAACCGTAGTGCAATGGAAAGGCCTCACCCTGGGGGAACCGCCTTATTGATCACGGTAACCCCTACGCCAGGTAAGTATGCTTTCCAATGCCCATCTCAGCATATTTCTATATTTCTTTCAACAAAACACTAGCATGTTGTATATGGCGCCATCTAGATGTACACGCTTAGTTGTGTATAGATTGCCTTGTATTTATTATGTAACACCGTTTATGCGATGCGGCGGTAACAATTTAGGTCAATGACCCTACGCACACATTTTACTTGCTATGTGATTTACTAGTGTTGATTTCAGTAGTTTCTGTACATTTTGTAATGGACAAACTAATTGATAAGAAGATAATTATTAATCTGATAATAGGCATATAGAAATGTTTTGGGTCTCATATCGGGTGTTAAAAATTACAATTGTGTCTATTAAATTTTTCACTTAATTATTAACAGATTTGTTAGCATAATATAAAATTGTGTTCGAATTTAATTGTATTTATTTATAAATATGTTTTATATTGCAGGCAAAACGATCTGGCGTTGAATGCATAATTCTGCCTGAGGAAAACAAAAAAGACTACAACGATCTGCCAAGCTTCATCACAGAAGGTCTCGAAGTGCATTTTGTCAGTGATTACAGCCAGATCTACAAAATTGTGTTTACAAAAGACGACCGGCCGAAAAAAATCATGTAAATCATCGTTATATTTCTAAAATATAGGTTCCACTTTTAATTTACAAATTATTAAATCCTTTATATATGTTTTACGAGAAGCAAAAAAATGGTTGTTGATTGTTATATATTTTTTTGCTAAATCTTTTCCAGGTTTAAAAAGTCGATAGATACTAGACCTAGACTCATGGAATAAAAATGAATGATACTGCCCGGTTTTTATTCATGCTGTATGTAACTTTGTCTATGTTGAAAAGTTCTTTTTTATGTAAATAAAAAACAAGTTTTTGTAAAAAAACTAATGTATTGTCTTTTTTACATATTAAGCTAAAATAAATATATCTACATCACAATCGAGGTCCTGTGATTTTGTTCTGAGCTATAATTTACGTACCTACAAGGATTAAAAATGATGAAACTATGATGATAATGGAACACTTCTTATAAACTAATTTATCACTTTTTCGATACTTAAATAACTAATTTTTAAAATTAGTAGGTATAATCATAAAGTTATTAAAATCTTGTGTCATCCGGCATTCGTTCAAAATAAGCAATTTCATTTTCTTCTACTGTATAGTCATGAATCCATCTACTGCCTTTTCGTAAACTACCATCAATACCATCTTTCCAAACACCTGGATAACAAAAATTATCTCAAATCTGTGGCGTGTATACTATTATAATTTATTAAACCTAAAACGATTTTACTATACCTGCTGGTAAATAGACTTCACGCTGCCTAGCTCCAGAATATAAAATAGGAGCTACAATAATGTCATCGCCAATTGAAAACTCATCTACAACAACATGACAAGCTGGATCGTTCGAATCCAACATCCATAATGGTCTAATAATTGGTAGGCCTACGTTCAGAGAAACGCGTGCGAATTTTTTTAAAATTGGAGCTACCTGAAACAATTAGTTACATGTAATGCTGGCTGAAAACGAAAATGAAATGTGGAAATTGTGGTTTAATTTGGGCAACGTCAAGCCCTTGAATATATTTTTTTCTATAGCTATAGAAGTACAGGGTAGATCTTCCCAAGCTAACACCTCAAGAAATTCAGCAAATGAAAGCAAACGAATTAGCAGAACTAAAAGAAGAACAAGAAGCAATTAAAGAGATTGAAGCAGTTTTTCGAAAAAGTGGTGAAACAGAAGTACCAATAGCAGAAGATAGTAGAAAAATCTGAGATTTGTCAATTGAAGATAAAGAAGAATATCTGATTATTGAAAAAAGAAGAAGTTGAACATGACTCACTGGAAGCTAAGGAAGATGCAACGCAAAAATTAGCCCGAGAAATAAAGTGAGAAGCCAAGAAAATTAAGTGCAGATGAATTAATTTCGAAACCAGAAGATATTATGGAACAGGATGAAGAAACACCAAAAGAAGACGTTTTAATACAAGTCAAAAAAAGCGACAAAAACTCCAGATGAAGTTGCTGATCTGCATGTGTATAAAGAAGCTGATTTTCAGGAATATGAAGCTAAAAATTAAATGAAATTAAGAAAGTATCAAATGAAGTTGAAAAATAAAGAGTCCAGAACAAGAAGTAAGTAGAGATCAAGAATATCTCAAAGAAGGTGTGATGTCAAAACAAGAGGATTCCCCATTAGGAGCGTCATCAAAACCAACTACAAAAGAACACCGTAAAATCTTCTGTGTTCCAGTTCCATTTAAAATGATTGTTCAACATATCTTGCCAATGTATTTGGAAGCCGATTGAGATTAATGGACTATTTTAAATACATCCGGCAAACTTTTTCACCAACCTTATTTTGTCGCAATATTGCCAAGTTGATCGCCGTATCCAAGACCTTCTTGTCACCATAACTGTTTGGTAAATGATTGTATCTGACAACTGGCAGAAATATGGACAATTGCAACCATCGGATGTACAGTTCTGGATCAGGTAAAGCTTTCTCTGTGTCATTAAGCTGGGATAGGATGGTATCTGGTGATTCGTAATCGCCTCCAACTGCGCCTGGTATTAAAAATGGATATCTACAACATATAGTTTAAGTACAAAAATAACATGTCACCTAAAGTTGGATTCGCACTAAGTATACGGAGCAACAACAAATTAGTTTAGGGAGTTTTTTTTAGGATAAGAACTTTATACTTGTTAAAAAATTAATTCAGAGGCTAAAATCCCGAAGCATAATGTTTTTGTGAACGTTTACTTAAAGATAACTATTTTAATCGTCATACCCTAATATTCCGTATGATAATATTGTAGGTATAACTCTTCTAAGACCATCCCATGATGATTCAAATCTTGGTAATGATACAAACGTTGGTGATTTAGGTCTTTCTATGGCACTACTCACTCCGAAAATACTGACTAACCCCTGAAAATATACAAGCATGTTTATAAAAGAACATTGAGCATCTAAAAGTAAATGTTTCATAGTTATTCTTACCTGTAAACTGTTAGTAAACATCGTTTTATATTTATCTGGATTAACTAGAGGCTTTTCACATTGATACGAATGTGGCATATCATACGCAATACCAAAATCCAAATAGAATGCATTAAATTTGTATTTGCCCATGACGGTCTTTAGTTTTTCAACCAACCATGGTACTGTTCTGTTATTGGTGATATCCAGCACCCCCGCACTCTCTATTTTTTTGTATCTGTAAATAATACAACTACAGTCTTATAGAATTCCTGTCAAAGTGTAGTTATAGACTTACCGTGTTAGATCAGGAATCCGTCGATCACTAAATCGATTAGAAATTAACAGTCTCTTTTTAACAGCTTCAGCAAAATTAAAGCTCTCAGTAGAAATGTATGGTTGTATAGAAAATACTACTCTGAAACCACGTCTTCGCAACATATCCATGGTTTTTTCTAAAGTTGGAAACCTGTTCATGTCAACTTCGAAGTCACCTACTTGATTCTGCCAGTATTCGTTGATCAGAACGTGACCTTGACGTAACGTACCCAACGCAATCACGTCATCGGTGAAATTTGAAATCGTTTCTAAAATGCAAAAAGTACACCAACAAAAATAAATTTATTTCTCATAATCACATTAGTAATTTTGATTTGACACGTAACCATGCCTTTTATTCTTAATAAATAACAAATCATTTGAATCGTACCTTCTGTAAGTGGTTCTGATGTATCAGATGCAATTTCCCATAAAGGTTCCGTCAGTAGGCTGTCAATAATATTGCTGTCCTCTTTTTTTAGACCATCCCAAAGACTATGTTCACTAAAATTACATAAAATCATATTACTGAAATGGAATTGCTTGTTTCGGCGAATTACGGTCCTGGATTTTCCAGACATTTAATAAATACACTGTGTCCAAGATCTTGGAAACGGTAGGCTTTACAATGTCGGTTAAATTAGAAAAAAGTTGTACAATTTAAACACTTTTTCGAGAATTTTTGAAAAAACGATTTTTTGTGATTTTAGTTTTTATTTATTTCTGACATTATTTTTACAGATATAAAAAAATGAAAAACACTTTCTCATTGTTACTTTTTGATGGGAATAAGAGAGCATTTACAAATTTTCACTACGACGTTTTGTTTTTGAAAAACCATCATCAACTGGTTTATTTTTAAATTTAAAGCCATCTTCAATTCAAAAATAGGTGGTACTTATATCACATGTAATGGTTTAAGTTTTCAGTGTTTTTGAGCTCTTATTTAAAATTATAAAAAAAAGCCGTAGTTTGGCACTTATTTTGCGTAAAACATTCATCTGAGAAAGGCGATTTTTAATAGCTTCAAAAATCACAAAAATTTCAATTAAATTTAAAAATTTCGTACAGAATAAAATGTTGTACTGAGACAGAATAAATTGTCAGATAATTGTGAGTAACGACAAAAGAATGTTTTTGCAAAACCTATACTACTCTGCATGCAGTCAGTTAGGTGCCAAACTATGGAGATTTTTCTTGAATAATTTCAAATAACCAAGAAGTTTAAGGTTAGAATGAAATTGTTAGAAGACTTTTCTCACTGATCGGCTTGAAATCCCTTAGATCGGGCACTACTCAGTACTCAGTAAAGTCGTGGGAAACCAAGAATAAATATTCGCTCTAGTTCTGATATCAAAAAAAATGTTTTGCTTCATCTTTTTATTTACCTTAACTGCCCATGCAATTCTGACATATTGCCTCCGGTGCAGATGCTATAATTTAGTTGTGGGGTGTCTGTGAATTGATTTGCAAATGCAAAATCATCATATTTAGCCTTAATACACAATTCCTTCCTTTCTTTACCCCTAATGGATACATACAGTGGTGTATCATCATCAATTATCAGTGCAGCACCTTTCGAACTTATGAAATATCTTTTCAAAACGTTGCCCCATTGTCTTTCCTCTACGTTTCCAGTGATAAATGGGTGGAAAGGATGGTCTCCTTTTTCCAAAGGCCATGCTGATTCTCTTGTTTGTCCACCTCCATACCTAGATAAAGTTCAACATTAACAACAACAAAGATTTCAAGGTTATAATTCTCCTTACCAGTGTCCGTTGGGGACGCCCATGTCAAAACAATCTGTTGGTTCAACGCCTTCCGATAACGATATCCACTTCAAATTGTAACACTTGACATCATCCAGTTGATAGAAATAGAGATAGAGCCTGACTCTATTCATCCACTCTAAGCATATTGAGCCATCTTTTTTATCATCGCGTGGCAGACAGGGTAGGACTTTGTTGTAGTTAATAGTAGTGCCCAATTGGGCATTGATGATTTCTATGCCTAAATTAGATGAGTTGAATTAACATATTGGAAAATTTAATGAGAATTGGGCAAATTGAAGGATATGTTTCGTGATTATTTTATCAAAACGGTTCGCATAATCTCTTGTTGGCCGGCAATACCCAAATGTTCATGTAAAAGGGTAAAAACACTACCATCTGATATCTTTACAATGTCAGCTAGCTCGTGCACCTTCAATGTGCGATTGTTCATAACCATTTTGTGGTTTTTTTGACGTTTTCTAGAATAACAGCCTTATTTGGGCGTCCAATTTTTTTTCAATATCAAACTTTGCTTCACACACAACACTATAACTGACGAATCAATAGATTGCTGTCAAATTTATATACGTATCGTTTGAAGGTTAGTAGTAAATAAAAATCATATGTAAAAAATTCTAGTAACGCCATCTATGGCCTTTTTGAATGGAGGAATACCTATATGTATAAATTAGTACATTTAAATTAAATTAAGCAGTTATATGCGGAAGTAGCCCAGAATAATATAATTTTCAAGTAGCTAATATGATATCTCTATTGAATGACAATATTTTGTAATGATTTCAGTAAAGAGTATCTTTTATCTTACCTTCGTTATTGTATATCTTCATAACTCTCTTCACTTTGTTGAATTTAATTTTTTCAAAATACGCTTTGGCCAGTATTTTTTGTTGATATAAGAAATATGCACAACATATCAATATCACTATTGTGATAAACATTAGAAGTACGAATATTTTTGCCTTGTAATCATTTGTTTTCTTCTTCCTTAGCGTTTGAGGTAAATTCTAGAAAAAATTAATATTTCACTACTTAGGAACTAAATTGTGCTTAACAATTTTTTTAAGGAATACCTGTATTTTCTCCCGTAACAAACTCGCCAAAGAGTTTACCGACGTAATAGAGTTATCTGCGGAGTTACTACCGGTCTCCTCATCTCCATTTGGTGGTTTCAGCATTCTGGGACTCAAAACGGATTTTCTTCTAACACCTCGTGGAAAACCACTGCAACAAGTTGAGTATGACACTACAAGTTCTTAAAAAACTCTTTTAATTTAACAAATTAACATTCCAACTTAGAATAAACATAATGAAAATTTGCCGAGTTCACAAGTTAAGTTAATCTATTAGTTTTTGTTTTTATTACATATTTGTTTTATCAATTATTATTTACCTAATAAGTGATAATCGTTTATATACTTTATATAAAGAATATATTTAGTGGAATGATTTCCTACGTAGGTACATGTTTTTTAGTTCTCTCGGTAATTACGCACAACGTCTGGATTGTCCCCTAACTGAATAAAATAATATAAAATAATAAATTTAAAGATGCATACCATTATTATGTTGTCTATCTTCATATTCTATACATAGTATCCGCAGTTCGAGGCATAAGCGTAACCAGTGTCTACCAATGGGGGTGATTACGACTATGTAGTCCCTATACCCCGCAGAGGGGGCCCGAGATATCTTTAAACCTAATCAAATAATTTTTTAAATACTAATCAAAATTACATGTAGTTAATTTCCCTTGAATTTTTCAAATAATTTGCTCGTTTTCTTTTTTATTTTTGCAGCATTGGTGGAACGGTTCTAACTTCTAACCCCCTTGGTTACGCTTATGAGGAGATAAATATTGTTATACAAGGTGTGGCTATAAAATAACGAATGTGTTTTTGACAAAAAATATACCTCTGTTCGTAAGTAATTATATAAAGAAAAGCAGCAGTATGGTTTCTTAGTAAGAGGCGGTAAGGGTTTGTAAGTATTGCCCTATGTTCGCTCTAAATTAGAGTATGGATCTATTATTTGCTTCCCATTTTATTCCTATCATAATTAGTCAATAGAAAGGAACTAATCAATTAGAAGTTCCACGTGTGGGCTTTGTAAACGAAGCAGGAAATGTTTGGATGTCAATGTATGTAAGTATATTTAAAAATTTACTAAACCGATGATTTATTTAAAACAATGTTAATGTTTGATATTTTGGTTCAACAGTATTATTATTTTATTTAACGCTGTAACTTAAAAACAAATGAATATTGGATAACAACATTTTAGTTCTTCCTTATTATTTTGATGCATAGACACCCTTAGAGTTAGGCCCATTCCTCCCGACTCACTCGGTCGATTATTATTATTATTAACATATTAATTGTTCGTTTGTTTTATTCAAAATATTTTCGTCTGTTTTTCGTATTAAAGGACGAATAGATCCAAATATTATTTTTGCCCCTCCTGGAGCCAAACTCACGAGCCGCCCCTGCAACTTAATGTCTAATTCATTCAATGTTTGAGCATTGTAAATCGAGGCATATATCCTTAAACGAATGTATAAAAATGAATTTATAACCGAATTTGAGAGCATCACAAAGTTTTAAAGTTGTATTAGAATAAATTAGAAAAATACCTACTCCTTTTATGTTAAATTCATTTGAGCAACTCTATGCGACAAACAATTCAAACGACGACGATACACCTTGTATATAATAGGTATATTAACAGGCTTAAGAGGGTCAGTAATTTGTTATTAAGATCCATTTAAAGCAAATATTTCATATAGTGTTTAAATGTTGTAATACTGACCGAATTTTATTTTAAAACAGATAATGTTGATATATTACAAAATTTATATTAGTGAAGATTTAATTTTTCTGAAATTTAGGTGTTTTTCAAGTTGCAAAACAGTCTGTATTAACCAAAAACTTTGATTCCGCAATAGTGCACAACAGGACAACATAAGTATTTTCAAGATTAGATGTTTAGTAGGTTCTACTTTCTAGGATTTAAGAAATGCCACGTTGTTGGCCACCTGGTATATTTTAAAGTACTGCCAGTACATGTTTCTAAAAAAAACCTACAAGTTTTGTAAGAAACTTTTTTTCATATCATTTACCGTTCGGGGTTTCCATACTTTTTGCTAACCCGGTATAATTGTGTAATATACCTGGGTATTAATGCAATAGCAGCCGTAATGTTTATTACTAAATCTCTATAATCTCTTATACGATAGATTAAATCAATTAATTGAGGATTGTATAGATTGTCGATTATCTCGTGATGTTGGATCAAATAAAAGTTAAACCAACAGGAATAGCTACGTACGTTTATATTGTCAGTATACCTTCAATAAAAATTCCTTTTTACTTTTCTATTTGTAGGTACTTTTTCTTCTGTCTGGTTTATAAACGTTAATTTAATCAACTACATGGCGTAGGTACCGGAAATTGTAATCTAAACTGTAATAGTATTACGAGGGACTTTTACAATATTATTGTATATTATACGAGGTTTTTTTACAACAAAAATTATATTAAAACACGAAAAATATCAGTGCCGTTGCTGAAACATCCGAAACTCAACCTGTAACTCCGATACGTAACATCTGATATTAAGGACAAGATGGAAAGAGACGAGAAAGCTGACTCACCCTGTGTTAATTCAGGAATGCTCATCCCCTATTGATGCGGCCTTTTCACTGAATTAGATTGGGAGATAAAATTGGCGGTTGCCATGGATTGAATATTTCTTTAATTCACTAAAGTCAAGCTTTCTGGGGGTATATTCTGGTAATTTCCTATGTACCTTAACATTTGATCCTCAACCTGTGGATCCAACACAATTTCCTCTGGATTGAACTCTTTACTTTTATAACTCATTATTTCAACGATTAAGAAAAATCACAAAAATAGTTAAGTAGGTATCACAGATTGTTTTTAATATTTAAATATTCTTAATTTAAGGGCATTTGCCTCTGTAAAGAAAATAAACTTAAATATTTTAAGAAATTACTAAAGTAGTGATGATTATTACTATCGAGATGTATAATGTTATACTCAAGTGGTGTGCTAAAGACTTGAGATGATTTATTGAAATTACATTTTATCTAATCAGTATATTATTTTATTTTTTTATAGTAATTGGATATACCTATTGTTATTTTATACAGTGTGTCGCGCTTAAGATGAGGACATCCTCATGTTGACGCAACTTGAGCTCTACACTTTGCCTATCCGCAAAAATATTGGAAATATCGAAAAAAGTTATTAAAATAAATTGTTGTAAACATTTTAATTTCATTCATTATGGTTGATTTCTTTGTCTAGGCTATTTAGATAGGCTATAGTCTATCCTGAATAATAAAAACGATATATTGGATATATCTAAATATATTTAAATATAGCAGAAAAATTAACTAGCCTGATGATGGTTAAAAATCATTTAATAATGTAACACTTTAAAATTTTTAATCCTACTAATTTTATTCTAACATTCAGAATATAACCGAGCCTTGTTCTCTGTTTTACTAGCCAATATAGCTAAAAATCTATTCGAAACATCAGATGCTACTACTTACCGTGTACTGGGAAATTCATCGTCCTCCGTTTCCAGTTCACTACCAGAAATATCGCTTGATATCTGAAATATGCCAACGAATATTTAATTATATAAAGAAAATAGTCTCGCCACCTTCCCAAAAGTTTTATTAGAATTTTAGTGTTGTCAGAAGAGGTACAAGAAGATATTCACAAAAACACAGTTTTACCTGAATATTTCGTTGATTAAGCGTTGACAAATCATCTAAATTCGGTAATGAAATACTGTTTCGGCGTTGTATAGAATTTATGGGATTATCGGGCTGCTTTGTCGATCCATCTTCAGTCATCTGATCGCAGTTTTTTCTCTCCTCGTCAACATAAGGTAGATCTTCATACGATGGATGCTCAACAACAATTGTAGGTAGTTCGGTTGTATTAATTTTCGTACCGTTTTTTTTGCCATTTTTATCCATTTTCTAATAAATATCAGATTTCGTCTACATTATAAAATTTTTTGTAATAAACTCATAATTGTTATTCAATGCGGTCGCAGTATAAGGAATTTGAAACGATACTAATATCTTGAATACATTACAATTATTTAGTTGTATAAACAAATAAAAATATTAAGTTAAAGGTGTACAATATACAGGGTGTTAAAAAAGCTAATACAAAAGTTCATTGGTTTTAAAGATATTTTAAAATGATTTGAGTGTTAACTCCAGAATTCCAAATGGGACACCTTATATATTTTTAGATTCCTTGGAATATTTAAAGGTAAGTTTCATAACAACTTCCTAATCAAAATTTGCGTGATTTAGACAGAAATTCAGATTATGTTTGTTTTTTTTTTAAATTTATGATTTCAGAAAAAAATGTCTGGTGCGGTCTCTAGTTAAGATTTTATCATAAAATTTCACCAATAACTTAAAAAAGCTCCCTTCAACGATCTGTGAAAGCTAGGTGTTGTAAATTTATACAGGGTGTCGCAGATCGTCGGAAAACTTCTGCAACTTTCAATGTGTAATATCCAAGTTTTTTTAAATAAAAGACCTATCGATTGATATATGTATGCCCTATATCTAAATCTAATAGTTTATGAAATAATTAGTAATATATTGTGCGACATTTTTTAAGTCTGCAAAGTTAGTATAGCATGATATATATCTATATATTATATCACCGACGTCCCAATAATTTCGAAGGTCCTATAATCTGACTGGTCAAAAGAAACTCAATTACTATATATATATATATATATATATTTAACTATCCTGTACGAATTAAAAAAATTCCGTGACAAAAGCGGGATTAGAACCCACATCTCCCAATTGCCGGTCAGGTGTTTTGACCAATTAAACTACCGTGGCACATGTAATGAAACTTCTTTAATTCGTGCATGCCCTGCTTCCTATGTGCGCTGTGCTTCTCGGCTTTTAATTCAAAGACAACATAGTCAACTTAGTTGAATATCTTTGTTTGTTTATATATATCTATATATATAATATTATAATAAATTATAATTGACCTAAAATCAAGAAAATAATTAAAAAAAAAATATATATATATATATATAACTATGGATGTTTACGGCAAATTGAACAGTACCAAACGTTGGAGTTTTATCTAGGCTATAGAAGTATTCCGTGAAGTCTAATTAAAGAATGGAATGGAATATTTTTAGAGCATCCTGTATTATATGTTAAGGTTGAATTTGTTTGATATTCACATTATAAGCTTAAACGTAACAACAAATATGTGCAAATTATTTGTTTACACAATACGCGATGGTTTAGTAAAATTTGATTAAAAATAATTTACATATTATATGGTACTTGATTTTATTATTGATTTCAATAAGTGAAAGCAAAATCTCGCCACAGTATATAGCCTCACTAAAGTTGTGGAGCTTTTTTTGTCCTATAGGTATTCACACCAGATTCCTTAAGTCTTCTGCTCAAGTTCTTTTAAGTTGATTAAAACCTATTTTCGGCCATTTTAATTATTTTAAAGACATTTTACTAGTTGTGCATTAAATGTCAAAGGCGTTGGTAAAGTTCTGAATGCTCTTTGTAACTGGAGGACGCGAAGTCTTCGTGCCTAAGGAATTACTTGCGATATTTGGTGGAAATCGTTCCTTTCCAGTCAAATTCTAAACAAATTCACCCGGAAAAATAATAGACTTCGTAAGGAAAAATCAAGTGGTGAGTCGGTATGACGTACTTACCTATCTGTTTATATTTTTACATGGTAGGTAATTCATAAACTAAATCTCGCTTACCTGTATATAAACACATAAAATAAAATGGATTTATGATTTATTCATTAAAATTTCGTAGTATTTTAGCACCTTACTTTGAAATTCACGTGAGTGTTTGTAGAAACTCCCTATCACATAAGAATTACTTATCTATTATCGCAGACGCACACTAAATATTTACCGCGATATTTAACACATGTAAACACCGCAAAGAAATCGGTTTTATAATTATTTACGAATTAATAAATATCCTAATCACTTTATTGTCTGTATTTATTATGTTGTTACTCCAATGATAGGGTGTGTTAAATTAAAAAATAATTTGGCAATTTTTTGCATAGCATTACGATGAACCACTATTATTATTATTATTATTATCTCTTTTTTTTTTGTTGGAGTTTTTTGTGTATTTTAGGTACTCTATAGGTAATATTATGTCAGCACAGGAAAATTAATGCTTATTATACGTTATGTTTAGGATAATTTACTTTTTAACGACATCCCACTGCGACATGCAATCTATATAGAAAATGTAATTGTATGATTTTTTGTAGGTATTTTTGCGCGAAAAAATTTGCAAAAGTTTAAATTAAAATAATAATGCAAAAAGAAGGGGGTGCCCGTTATCACTGAGTAGATTTTGGGGTGTCCTAAAAGAGCGTACTAAATATCTCCAAGATAAGAATAACTAATATCCCAATTTCAATACCTAAATATTTTATGTAATTTGTTAATTTTAATTTAAAATTGTTGTATTGCTCTGATTTTTATGTCAGTTCATCAAAGGTTGCTACTTTTACTTTGTTTAGTCTTTTCGAAATTAAATACAGTGTAAAAAGAAGAGGACCCAAAACAGTACCTATCAGGTGGGACCCCTATTAACTATTGTATTTCAAAAAACCAAAAAAAAACGCCAGCTTAAAATTTAAATATTTTTATTCTCATACATATCCATACATACCTACACTAGAATTTTTCATTTTATCTTTTTGTTATTAATAATTAGATTATTATAATAATATACTTTTCATTTTACTAATTAGTATAACATGGTAAAGCTAAAAAGGGACTCATTATTAGGTATCGTAACTTTATTTTTTGACTAAAAGCTACTAAGACTAAGATATATTTATAAGATATCATTCAATTTAAAATTATTTTTAATTAATAGGCAATAATTGTTTATTAATCATAATAATAATCTCTCTATTATAGAAGGTGTGAATTCATTCTGTACAGGGTGGACACTTTATTAGGGGACAGTAACTTTTCTCTGAAACTACTGACTGAAAAAAAAATAATACAAAAGGTTATTGATTTTAAAGAAGTTTTAATTATTTTAAGTGTTAATAATGCAGGTCACCCTATATATTTTTACATTTTTAGATTCCTTGGAATAATTAAAGGTAAAGTTTCATAACAACTCCCTAATTGTATTTGGTGTAATTTAGATAGAAACTAAGATTATATATAGCGCGATATTTTTTTTAAATCTAGGCAAGTATAGCATGATATATATCTATACATTATATCATGCGATATATTCAAAGAAATTAAATACCATTTCAGCGCTATAATAATTTTAATAAGAGAAAACCAATAGATATAATTTAATGAAAGTTAAAAACTATAATAGCTATAATAAATAATACAGCAAGACCTAAATTAAACGTTAAAAACTAAAACAGCCTGAAGAAAATTTTCAATATGCCTTCCATTTTGCATAATGCATAGCCTCTAAATGTTATACAGCATTGGACATAAAATTTGTCCCATTTAGAGGCGACAGCTTCCTTTGTTTATATACAATTTCATTTATTGTTCCTTTAAATACTCGTATATCGCATGGTATAATAGGTATAATATATAGAAGATATATATCATGCTATACTATTTCCACAAGTAAATTAACTTCTGTAGTATTCTTACTTTCCCATTCTTATATTGGATAGATCTTTTTAGCCTGCTGTTCACAAAAAAGTTTCAAATACAGGGTGTCCCATTTAAAATTGCATGCCACAGTTTTTTCCATGTCTTGTGTGGTCCAAGGATATGCAATATTGTTGATTTTGATTTTTTTAAATTTATTGTACATTGAATTAACACCTTATATAATTTCCCTTGTTATTCTTCAAATATTAACCTCAGAATATTTTTAAATGATTTTGTCTCAGTTTGAACTAAATTCATTTTGTATACTCGAGATCAGGTATATTTGTAATTCAATTAAATTTTTTCGTATATCGTATTTGAATGTAGTATGGATTTAATAATCATTGGTCTATGAATTTCGAATATAAGTTTTTTTTAGTTCCTACTCATTCAAGATCTTAGAGACTATGCAAATAATTAACATATTTCTTATTAAGGTTGGTAATTCTCAACAATAAATAAAATATGTATATACCAGGAACTCGCAAATATGAGGTTAACAATATCTTATTGCGTAGACGTCTGCTATTCAGTGACAACCAAATCTTTCTTTTGTAACAGTATCTGCTGCAAAAATAATTTTATATATTAAGTCAAGACACATTCCTCGTCAAATTATATTATTATTACAAATTTCACGAGGCTAAAACGCGTCGAGATTAAAAGTGTGTCTTGGTGCAGTGGTACAACTTGTTTTCCCAAAACCCCTTGCATATGAAAAAAGTATATTATTGAGTTCACAGACCAGTTAAATAATTAACTAATTTAAATTAACCTCCATTTAGCACCATTCTTACATATTTAGTTAACAGTAATTTCGATCGTGACCTTTACACTTATAAATATTGTAGATATGTACTGTCTGTCATTGACAGTACAAAAGCTCGTGTTAGTGGTTTGTTTCCCTTGTCTATATCAGTTTGATGTTTTATTCTTTTTTTGCTGTATTTAGTTTATGACCAAACTTAAAGTTATTGGAGAGATTTTATCTAAAAACCTTCAACATAGTTAGTAATAACGGTCGTTCCATCTTTCAGCAATTCTAGATACAATTTGGGACAAAACGTAATAGGAATTTTGGTGCAGTGAGATGCTCAATTATTCTTTTTCATAAATATAGATTGTCTATCAATTATTAGAAGTTATTTAATTGGCAAAAATAGCATGAGTCTTAGAAACTATTGTCTATCTATTTAACTCCAAATTATTGATGTAATAATTTACAATTAAATACGCGTTGTTCAGCACCATTTAAACATTCTTTTTTCAATGATTTCCCCCGCTAACCTGTAGGTCCATACTTACAAAATAAATAACTGAAAGATCGCTGAATTACCGTATTACTCTCCATTGACAGGTGGTGAAGAAAAAACTGCAAAATCTACGGGATTAGATGAAGGGTTGCTTTTTTCCAAGCAGGTTTTAAGATAAGACCCCTTAAAATATGGGCTGGTATTGTAGATGTGAAGTTGATTGCTATATGCTATGTTTTTGCTGCAGGAACTCCTTGAAAATGGTCCACTAAACATTCGACAGAAAGAAATATGGCTACGGATTGGATTGGCAGAGGTGGCCCAGATTTTTAGCACCCTATATGTCACCCTGTCTGATGTCTGGATTACGCAACTTCACTGTATATATCAAGACCTGATTGCTGTATGAAAAACTGCAGGATTTATATTTCACGACTAATTGATTGGACATAATCTAAGCATAGCAAAAGAATAAACACATATATTTTTACTAAAAACTAACATTTTTAATATTTTAATTATAATATATTTTCTATATCATATGACGTGTATGCCTAATTTACTTAATAATTAAAGTAATAAATGCAGTAATTAATTAGAAGGCTAAAATATATTTTAATAGGTAGCAATATTTTGTATAGAAAACATACAATAAATTATATAATAATACACTAATATAGGCCTTTACTTAGATACATACTCTTGATAAATAATTTAAGTACAATAAATATTAAGCAATTAAATAAATATATAAATAAACAAACAAACACAAAACAATAAATACACACAAAACAAAGTTTACCTATATGTTCTTTAGATGTAAAAATATTCGACATATCACCAAATAATTGTAATACAGGGTGATTCACAGTGTGTACGATCAACGTCTACATTATATCCATACTACTGGTGAATAACCCAATAGCAAATTTTCTTAAAGTCATTGAAGGATTTAGTTATAGTGTTACAGGATGGATCTTTTATTTATTTATATTATTAATGTCACACCCTGTGTCTTTTCCAAGCTCTCTTGAATCAAATTTCGATACATATCTGTTTAATGGTTTTATTCACCTGAAATCACCCTGTATATTTGTCAAAAATATCACCAAATTTCGAGTATCCCTTCAAAAATCCCAACGAGTTTTATATTAAATAAAAAACAAAATTTAAAAATATCACATAGTATCATAACATGTATTAAATCTTCTTCAATTCATTAGTAAATTATGTATTTATTTTTATGCTTTTTAAAAATACATTTAAAGCAAAAAATTTAAGAAATAATTCTTTAATATAATATAGTAAGAAGTGCTGAACAGGTGTTACATTTTTTTTTTTTTTTGATAAATAGGACGCACAGAAGTAAGGTCGACCATTATCTACTAGGAATGTACTAGGAAATATCTTGACATATAATGACATGTGTCACCTTAGGTCGCCTTTTGCTTTGTCTGTATTTTAGTTAAACATCTTAGCAATGTTCTGTTGTCCATGTTATACAAAAAGTCTTACTTATCATTCAACTCAATGTCTTACTAATACAATATACAAATTATTTCGTGCTCTTTATTCTAAATTCTACTCTGGATTGTTTTTCTGGTTTATTACATTTAGATATTATTTTTTTTATTACATTTAATTAACTTTTTGTATGAATATTAGATATTAGTCTATCTAAGTTTTCCCAAAATATGAGTTTTCTTAGTCTAATTTTGTCATTTCATGAAGAGTTCCATTAAAAGCTGATCTGAAATTTAGGTATATTTTTTATGTTTTATTTTTTTAGATATTGTGAACTTATTCTGAGCTCTCTTCATGATCAGCTGTTGACTTTATTTTCCCATGAAATGACCATCAAACTAAGAATTGTCCTACCATAATTAATAATTATTAAGAAATGTAAAGTGGTACAAATTTAAGGAAGAAGAACGCTTGGCTTATTTGCTTACTTAATTCTTTTCTGATGAAGTTTCTCAAAATATGGACGCTATTGATTTAATAATATTAATGATCTATCTAGGTTTTAACTATTATTTTTTTTTTGGAACATTAATTTTTAAGTCTATTAGTAATGATAAAATTGTTTTAAGAACGAGATTGTTAAGAATTTTCTTATTTGTTTTCTTTTTTTGTTATGTCGTCCTGCTTAAAATTCAAGCCTATAAGCTGAACATGATGTTTCGTGATCTTGAAGGTTTATGGTGCATCTGCTTGCCGATGGTGAAAGATCTATTTTGAATTTGGTCAGCAATTCTTCATTTTCCGCTACCCAATAGCCGAGAATATCAGTATCGTAGGTTGGAATTATTGTCACTTCTGCAAAATATTTCATAATTTATTTTGTTGTTCTTCTTTTATTGACAGATTTCCACATCTACTTACCTAAGTCTTTTTCCTCCCATGTCTGCTTTGCTTCTAGTAAAGCATCGTAAACTTGTCGACTTGGCTCAATTCCAGAAAACACATAATATCGAGCTCTAATCTTCTTGAAAAACTCTACATACGAATAATACGAGTTACCATGATGTGGTACATAAGTTAAGTCCACAAATACGGGATTAATCTTCTTATTCTTGTACTTCGAGGGTGACTCTGATCGTTTCCTATCGTCATTTAACTTATTCTTCGCTGATACGTTCGGTGGCAATTTACGTTCTTTCTTTGGCGTGCCCTGTTTATCGTTATTTGGTGGTGCAGGACTTGGTAGACCTAAGGGCTTGCCCCACGAAGCGATTGGATCATCTTCAGGATCAGGAATAGTTCCGTAAAAACTCATCGTCATCATGTTTTGTTGTTCGATTTCCTCAACACCATTCGTTCGTGGATTTGGTGATGGTAGACCTAAAGGCTTACCCCACGATTCTATTGGATCAGTCTTCTTATCTTTGTCTTTGCTTGAGTCTTCTTTCTCTCTCTCTTGGGTGGGTAAATCACCAATGAAGCTTTGGGCCATCATTTGATGGTCATCTTCAATTTCGTGTTTACTGTATTTTGCTTTTGTAATTTCATACAAATATGTTCCTGAGGAACTACTAGTTTCGTCAGGAAAATCACCGTAAAATGACATGCTCATTGGATCTATTTTGGCTGATTTCTTACTAATCTCATCATCCAAATCTGATTGCGAATGGGCTACTTGTGATTTTGTACTTAAATCCTCATCATCGCTATCGTGTTCAACACTCGATGTCAATACTGAGTCTGTTTCACGTCCAGATGGACTCACCGGAGCTGTAGGAGGAGTAACTTTACCAGACAAATAGTCTTTCGATATTGATCCGTCAGCAGAAGGACCAGCTTGGACCGAAGGCTCATGGAATACTTTTGCGTCATGATCATCAACATTAAACTGTTTTTCTGATTCCAAAAATATATGGCTTATTTGCTTAGGACACATGTTTGTTGATAAAGGTTTTTGTGCATTTGCTACTTTCTCCATACTTTCTTTATCACATTTCTCTGCTATTGCGGGCTTCTTTGAATCTTCAACGGATACTTCTTTCTGAGCTTCTTGTAATTCTGCTGCAATAGATTCACCAATAATCTGACTGATTTGGCTTGGAACTGATGCTTTTTCATCATCCTTGGGTTCTAGTGATTCTTCCTCTCGTTTTTTCTCTGGAATATCGCTTTTTTCCATCCCGCTAGATTCAGGTTCTTTAACTAATTTCTCTTGTTCATGTTTTTCAGCAAGTCTGTTATCTAAGATATCTATGCCTGGTTTATCAGCAGTTTTCGCATGCCTCAAATCGGTCTGAACTGTGGAAGTTAGGTCTTTATTTATTTCATGCTCTGTATCCTTTTCTAAACTGCTTTCAACTGCTTTATTATCGAGAAACTTTTCTTTTACTATTGTATCTGATTTACCCTTTTCAGTAGTTGGCTTCTCTATGGACGTTTCTACATGCTTCTCTAATTCTTTATCTTCTTTTTGATGTTTATCATCTTTAATGGTTGATTCTATTTGTTGAAATTTCAGTTCATCCATTAATTTTTTACCGTCTTCTTGCTTTTCCTCTTTCTTCAGCGATTCCTTGTTAAGTTTCTGAGAAATTTCTTTCTCAGTTTCAAATTGCTCAACGTGTGATTTATGTTTTTCAAAATCTTCGGTCTCTTTCTTAACATTTTCTAAAGGCTCCGTCGCCTTGGCAGTTTCGAAATATTCTGTGGGCGATTTTTCAAGTTTCACTTCTTCCGACGATTTAGTAATATCTTCACGAGTGTCTTTTGCTTCCATTTCAAGTCGTTTTTCATCTTGCTTCAACGTTTCATTGTCAGGTGCCTGAGATACGTCTTTCTCATGATCAACATTTTCAGTGGGTGACTTACATTTATCAAATTTCAACTCTTCCGACAATTTATTAACATCTTTAAACGTCTCCGTCAAGTGTTTTGTTTCCATTTCAAGTTGTTTTTCGTTTCTCTTTAATGTTTCTTTGTCAAATGTTTGATGTACGTCGTCCTCACTTTCAATTTCTTTTGTTGGTGATTTACATTTTTCAAATTTCAACTCTTCCGACAATTTATGAACATCTTTAACTGTCTCCGTCAAGTGTTTTGCTTCCGTTTCTAGTTGTTTTTCGTTTTTCTTTAATGTTTCTTTGCCAAGTGTTTGATGTACGTCATCCTCACTTTCACTTTCTTTTGTTGGTGATTTACATTTTTCAAATTTCAGATCCTCGGATAATTTATTAACATCTTCAAACGTATCCGTCAAGTGTTTTGCTTCCAACTCTAGTTGTTTTGCGTCCTTCTTTAATGTTTCTTTGTCAAGTGTTTGATGTACGTCGTCCTCACTTTCAATTTCTTTTGTTGGTGATTTACATTTTTCAAATTTCAGATCTTCGAATAATTTATTAACATCTTCAAACGTATCCGTCAAGTGTTTTGCCTCCATTTCTAGTTGTTTTTCGTTTTTCTTTAATGTTTCTTTGTCAAGTGTTTGATGTTCGTCGTCCTCACTTTCACTTTCTTTTGTTGGTGATTTACATTTTTCAAATTTCAGATCTTCCGATAGTTTATTAACATCTTCAAATGTTTCCGTCAAGTGTTTTACTTCCGTTTCTAGTTGTTTTTCGGTTTTCTTTAATGTTTCTGTGTCAAGTGTTTGATGTACGCCCTCGTCACTTTCACTTTCTTTTGTTGGTGATTTACATTTTTCAAATTTCAGATCTTCCGATAGTTTAGTAACATCTTCAAACGTCTCAGTCAAGTGCTTTTCTTCCATTTCTAGTTGTTTTTCGTCTTTCTTTAATGTTTCTTTGTCATGTGTCTGCGATATCTCTTTCTCATTATCCAAATTCTCAGTGGGTGATTTACATTTTTCAAATTTCAGATCTTCCGATAGTTTATTAACATCTTCAAATGTTTCCGTCAAGTGTTTTACTTCCGTTTCTAGTTGTTTTTCGGTTTTCTTTAATGTTTCTGTGTCAAGTGTTTGATGTACGCCCTCGTCACTTTCACTTTCTTTTGTTGGTGATTTACATTTTTCAAATTTCAGATCTTCCGATAGTTTATTAACATCTTCAAATGTTTCCGTCAAGTGTTTTACTTCCGTTTCTAGTTGTTTTTCGGTTTTCTTTAATGTTTCTGTGTCAAGTGTTTGATGTACGCCCTCGTCACTTTCACTTTCTTTTGTTGGTGATTTACATTTTTCAAATTTCAGATCTTCCGATAATTTACTAACATCTTCAAACGTCTCCGTCAAGTGCTTTTCTTCAATTTCTAGTTGTTTTTCGTCTTTCTTTAATGTTTCTTCTTCAAGTGTTCGAGGAACTTTATCTTCACTTTCAAAATGTTCTGTTGCAGATTTACATTTTTCAAATTTCAATTCATCTGATAACTTATTAACTTCTTCAAAACTCTCTGTTAAGTGTTTTGCTTGCATTTCCAGTTGTTTTTCATCTTTTTTCAATGTCTCTTTGTCAAGTTTCAGATCATCATCTGCGGTCTTATGTTCTTCAACAGACATAGTACTCCGTTCCAACTTCTGGTCGTCTGTTAACTTTTCAATATTTTCCAAAGTTTCTGAGCCTTTACCTCCTTCTTCTTTTTTAGGCGATACTCCAGTGATAGATTTACACTTTTCGAACGTAAGTTCTTCTGACAATTTTTCTACGTCTTTCAAGGTTTCTTTTAGATGCTCAGCTTGTTGTTCTAACTGCTTTTCCTCCTTATCCAAAATCTCCTTATCAATTGTAAATTCCTCAGTAGAGGACTTGCACTTTTCAAATTTCAGGTCTTGTGCTATTTTTTCTACTTCTTGTAAAGTCTGTGTAATGTGCTCTGCTTGTTTTTCCAATTGTTTTTCTTCTCTCTCCAACGTTTCTTTGTCAATTTCTAAATCTTCTCCAAACGATTTGCGTGTTTCAACTTCTTTTAGAGTTTCTTGTAAATGTTCAACGTCATCTATCTGCTTGGATTCTTTTTCTGATAGATCTTTATCAATTTTAACTGCATCTTTGGAAGACGTATCTTTGTCGAATTGCGCATCTAACCTAGAGTCTAAAGGATCAGTATCCTTTTTAATGTCTACTGGTTTGACATCATCTTCGGCTGTATGAGACATTTTTACAGCAGGTTGATCGTCTTTGAGACCAATGTCTTCAACACTAGTAGAAATGCCACAACTTTCAAATGACAACTCTTGCGACTTTGTGTCTATGATTTCTTTGATTTCTTCCTTATATGGTTCTTTCAATTTTTCTACTTTATCGATTTTCTCGACAAGTTTGTGTACTGCTTCCGAATTTTCTTTTATATCTGGAGTTGATTTACCAGATATACTTGGTGACTTATCTTCTGCATTTTTGGCTTTGTCTTCTGTTAGTTTGGTCCCTTTATCTGGAGTGAATTTGCCAGATAGTACTTCGTGATGTTCCGGACGCACACTCTCAGGTTCTGGTGTAGATTTTCCAGATATCACTGGTGAAATGCTTAGCGGAGTCTGCAATTTTGATTCATCGTCCAAAACTTGTGATTTATCGTATATTTGTGGAGTCGACTTTCCTGACAAAATCTCAGATTCGGGTTTGATTTTAGCTGGATCAGATAAGCGACTGTCAGGTTGCTCTGGTTCAGTTTTTATTTCCGAAATTTGTTGGGAAATAGTTGTATCTGGTTCAGGTGAAGTTTTCCCAGAACTTATCGGTGATGCTTTTTTAGAGGTTACTAATTGGTCATAATCTTTTGTTGGCTCTGGACTAGTAATTCCTGAATCTTTTAAGGCTTGTTCTTTTTCTAGTTCTGGACTTGATTTTCCTGAATCTTTGGAATCATCTTCCTTTATTGTTACTTTAGATGGTGACAGCTCAGGTGTTGATTTGTCTAATAACTTTGCGGATGCAGCATCTGGGGTAGGTAATACATTTGACTTACAGTCTTCTGTCTTTATTTTTTCTGGTGTCGTTCTGCCAGATGAAACGGGACTTGATTTTGGAGATTTCACTTTGCTTTCTGTTAATTTTTCCGTAATATCTGTCACAACCGATTCGGATCCTTTTACCATTGATTCTATACTTACACTGGCGACTTGAGCTGTTTTTTCACTTTCATGAATATAGTCTTTTTTAGTTTCCTCTTTCATTTGCAGTTCAGAATCTTTTTTATTTTTGTCATCAATTTCAACAGTACCGATACTATCTTTACTGATAGCATCATCTGTTTCAGCTTTTTCTGTAAGTTCAGTCTTGACACTTTCATCCTTCTTTTCAAAATCAGCTAAAGTAGCAGAAGTGTCATCAAGTTGTTTCACAGTGGACAAACTTTCCGAGATACTATCAACTATCGATGATTTTTGGGAGGGTTTTTGTTCAGGTGAAGATCTACCACTACTCTCTGAACTCTTTGAAAACGTAATACTTCCAACTGGGCAGATCTCTATTTCTTCCCCACCATCTTCACTTGAAGCAGTTACAAGCATTCTATGAATTTTATTTGCATCATCCGATTCTGTTTCTGCAGATCCGTAATCATCTTTATTAACGTCAATGGACGACTTAAGAGAAGTGTCTGTCTCTAAATCTACATCTGACGATATATCTTGGGCAACATTAGTGATTTCCGATGCATTTACAACATCTTTTAACTTTGATATAGTTTCTGAAACCTCTGTAGTTTTTTTAGAAATATCTTTTAATGTTTCTGTGGACTCTTGTATCGCTGCATCTTTTTCATCACTCAACTTTAGTGGAGATTCGGATTTGGATGAATCTTTAATGCTTTCTTCCTTGGTTACCGCTTCAGTATCTTTATGTTCATCTGTTACAATTGTTTCTGATTCTGATACGAGGCTTGGAAGTTTAGTTTCGAATAGAACCGTCTCTTCAGCGTCTTCCTCAGGTATCGAAGGTATTATATCCGATTTTATAACTTTGCTTTCAATAATTGGTGAGTCTACAGTTGTTATATGAGTTTCCCTAAGCTCAGTTGTTGTATAGAATGGTAATTTGCCGCCCACTTCCAACTCTTCTAATGGAGCTTCAGATTTGAGAACTTCAGCAACGCTTGCAACAATCTTTTTGACATCTTCTTCACGCTCTTGTGGAGATTTGCGTCCTAACTCGTTTTTATCGATATCTAATTCTTTTAGAAATTTCTTATTCTCCATTTCTTCTTCGGGCGAGGAATCAGGTAAAATCACTGCTTCAGCATGTTCAGCTGACATAGTCTTCTCGTGGAGAATATCCTTGATTGCTTCAATTTTCCTATCGGTCTTTGATAAGTCATCCAGCGTTTCTTTTATTTGTTCTACGGGTCTAACAGATTCAATGGATTGGTCTAGCTTGATATTAGCTTTATCGATGTTGTCTTCAAGTATTAAAGCCTGTTTTTTCAAATCCTGTAATTTGTCATCTAATTGCGAGAGTTTGGTTTTGTCTTCCTTCAATTCTGTAATAGTTTTTTGATCAGCCTCATGTATAATATTTACTGTAGTTTCCACTTCTTGTTTCTGATATTCAGTTTCAAGGGCCGTATGACCCTTAGATTCTTCCACTCCTTCATTTGCAATATCAGTAACTAAACTTACATGCATATCTTTAGATACTGACTCTATCCTTGCTACGCTATCTTCCTCTAATTTTGTTAATAAAGGTTCAGATTCTTCTTTAGTTGTCTTTTTTACATCAACTGCCACTATTTCTTCAATTGATTTGTCTTCTTTTGCTACTTTTTGATCAGCATCTTTAATATCTGTTTTTTCTAGTGCATCTTTGGTATCTAGTTCAGTTATTGAACTGATGGATTTAGTGTCGTCGATATCTTTAGAACATGCCTTTTCCGTTTCTACTTTGGCATCAAGTTTTGAGCTAACTCCTTCTTTTTGTTTTAATTTTTCTGGTTCTGTATCCGCATGATCAGTTTTTAAAGCGATGCCTATTTCTTTTGGAAGTTCCTCTTTATCAATCATTACCCATTCATCTTCATCCAATTGTTCTTTATGCTTTTTAGATTCTTCTGCAGTTTCTTCCGTTGATGTTTCATGAATTTTTTGTGTTACTTTTTCATCTTGTTTTGTAGTTTCTTCACGTGCAGCTTTATCTTCTTGAATTTGATCTAATGCTTCTTTTATATCTATTTTGGATTTATTATCTTCATCATTTATTTCCAGATTCTGCAACTGTTCTTCTGTCGTTCCATCTTTTATTGCTTTCACAAACATTTCTTCTGCAGCTTGTTCAAGTTTGGCTTCATAATCTTTTGTGCTTTCTTCTTCTAGTTTCACAGTTTTTAATTCTTCACTTGTAAATTCATGTATTTCCAAGGTTTTTTCGGTTTTTGTTGTAGCTTCTATTTTAGACTCTATGGAAATAGTTTGTTCCTCCTCTTGATGTTCAGGTTTAGCTTTTTCCTCCGCTTTAACTGTGTCCAAATCTTCAGTTTTGATATCTATTTCTGATGTACTTAGCTGTGTTAAACCGTCATGTTTAGTTTCAAGTTCTAGCTTTGATGTTTCCGGTATAAAATCTTCCACAATATTCCCAATTTTTGCAAGCTTAGATGGATCTTCTTCTAATTTAGTTGGTTCTGGAGATTTTGGTTTATCCTCCTGATCAATTGACTGGGATTGTTGATGTTCTACTTTATCATCTTTATCTGAAATTCCTTGGGAATCTTTTCCGTCCGGAGTCGCTTTTTCTGGAATTTTCATTTTAGTATCTTCATCTACAATTTTAGGTTCCTTCATGTGTTCATCTACAGTTGTTGTTTCTTCTAAAAATCCATTCTGCATGGCAGATTCGAAATCTGATTTTTCTAAAGACTCAGGTTTGCCTTTCTGTTCTTCTGTAGTTGTTTTTGATGACGCTCCCAATGGGGAATCCTCTTGTTTTGACATACTTTCTATAATGTCATGCTTAACTTCCTTTTCTGAAGCTATTATTGTTTCAACGATATCCTGTTTAGATGGTTCTGCAGGTTCTCGTTTTTCCGATAATTCATCAGATTTAATCAAAGCAATATTTTGATCTTCTAGATATGGTGTCACTAATGATTCCCTAGACTTAGGGACATCTTTCTCTAGGTTTTCATTTGATTTAACCTGATCTGTTTCAGTAGGTTGTGGTTCTATAGATTCAGGCTTAGATTCTTTGATAGGTGAAGTTATTTTGTCTTCATCGTCTTTCGTTATAGTTTCTATAGCTATAGCAACACCTTCTTTGAGTTTTTCTTGATCTCTACTTACTTCTTGTTCTGGACTCTTTATTTTTTCAGCTCCATTTAATACTTTCTCAATTTCATTTGATTTTTTATCTTCATATTCCTGGAAATCAGCTTCTTCATGCACAGGCAGATCAGCAACTTCATCTGGAGTCTTAACTATATCACGAATATGACTCTGTTTATCAAGTCTTATACCAACAATCTGTGGTAATTTACCTACAGAATCGACAGCTGCTTTAGGCAACTCAATGACGGGAATCTCCTTTTCTTTCGTATCTTCCTTCACATACTTTTCTTCAATTGCTTGTCCGTTATCTTCCTTAATTTCATCCAGTGGAATACGCTCATCTTCAGGTAAAGTAGGAGCTGTAGTTGTTTGGCCTGATTCCACATTTGCAGATACTTTTTCATCTGGCTGTGATTCAAGTACTTCTTTAACTTCTATTTCATTTTCTAATTCTTTTTGTTCAGCTGTGACGTTTTTGTCACTTTCTTTGAATTGTATTATAACATCTTCTTTTGGTGTTTCTTCATCCTGTTCTATAATATCTTCTGGTTTTGAAATTGCATCATCTGCACTTAATTTTCTTGGCTTTTCACTTTCTTCACTGTCTCGGGCTAATTTTTGCGTTTCATCTTCCTTAGCTTCCAGTGAATCATGTTCCACTTCTTCTTTTTCAATAATCAGATATTCTTCTTTATCTTCAATTGACAAATCTGAGATTTTTCTACTATCTTCTGCTATTGGTACTTCTTTTTCACCACTTTTTCGGAAAACTGCTTCAATCTCTTTAATTGCTTCTTGTTCTTCTTTTAGTTCTGCTAGTTCGTTTGCTTTCATTTGCTGAATTTCTTCAGGTGTTAGCTTGGAAAGATCTTTTTTCATGACACTGTCTTGATCTGCTGATGGAGTGCTAACAGTACTTGAATCAGTGGTGCCTTCTTTATCGAGCTTACCTTTACGCGATAATGTATCGGGTTTTTGCACGCCATTTGTGAGTTTTTTTACAGGACTAACTGGAGCTTTTTGAGTTTTCGGCCGGCGCGATATTGGTTTTCGTTCGACCTTCTGCTTAGGTTCAGCAACGGCCTTTGGCGGCGTTGCCTCTTTTTTAGCAGACTTTTTGCTTTCAATTACTTTTCTGTTATTAGCATCTTTAGTGCTTTTTGCTGGTGTAGCACTAGGAGACGGTTTGCTAGGCTTCTTTTCTTGTTCAGTTTTGTTATCCAAGATCTTTTTCGGTGTTGTAGGTTTCTTTTCAGGTTGTTTTTTACGTTGTTGAGGTTCAGCCCGTTGCTGTACCTTATTAGTTGCTTTGGTTTCAGGCTTTGGTTTCATAGGTTTTGGTGCTTTATCACCGTTTTCAATAACTTTCAAATCATCTGAGAGTTTCTTCTTGAGACTACGTTCGCTTTCAGTTGAATCAGATTTTTTTACAATTTTCTCTTTAACTATTTCCGTACCATTAGTTTGAATCAAACCGTTTTCAATTAGTTTGTTCTCTTCATTTATCTTCTCTTTCTTTTCAGCTAACACTTTACTTATGTCCTTAGTTTTCTTTACAACTGGTGACAGCGATTTTTCCGAACAAACTGGATATTTAATACATTCCAAAGATTTGAGCATTTCCAGTCCTTCAAAGATCTTTTTCTGTGGACTACTACCGGGATACAAGATTCTTGTTATAGTATCAGTTGGATTTGCAGGTTGCCACACTAACAATGCACAAATTGAGATCAGATTTGGAACTGGAAATACGAAGTCACGTCCTTTGGGAGTTGTTCCGAAAAGTTTCGCGTCACTCTGATTCCATTTCTGCAGAAACTCGCGTACTTCTTTAGAGTTTTTGTCAGGACTCAATACGTACATGTTCAGGGTACCATGGCCGACTTTATGGTAGAGATTAATAGGTTCGGATTCACGATAGCATGATTGTGATGTCAGATTTAATTGTCGTAAATTTGATATTATTTCTTGGCCTTCTTCAATTAGACTGATAATAAGAGGGTCCTTATCTTTATCACCATCTGGGCTCAGCATTGCCTTCCTTTCCTAATAAAGTTGGGGAGAAAATTAGGATTAATATGAATACGGGCTTTTATTGTAATGTATAATTTCATTTACCTGTATGTTGCAAAAGAAGTGTCCAATCTGAGGATATACAGCATCTTGACGTTTCCTTCTTAGTACAGAACTAATTCCTCCTACGTTACTATTATTGACTCTAGTCATAAGTACTGCATCTAACCTATCTAAATGACGGACGAAATCCCAAAAGCAAGCTTTGCGCGAGTATCCACCATCCAAAAGCATATTGAAGCCATTGATGCCAAACAGCGCTGCATCTCCTTGACCGCCTAAAAAAGCAAAGTTGAATTTAATTCAATCAAGTAACCTTTACACCAAAGCATTATGAAGCGAGTTTCCAGTTTCCTTACCTGGGAACACATATAAAGTTGGCCTGGAAAATCTAATATTACCCACGACATCGCTACTTTCCAGTATGTTCTCCAATAAAGTGGGAACTAAAAATGGCGAAATGTAGCTTATAAAGTTTGTAATTGATGGTGACCCTGTAGTTAGGACGTCTGTAGGATTCACGCGGACCTGAAATCTTTCGTGGTTAAAGAACGTTTAGATTTGATTGTTTGGTAAATACCTTGCAAGCTTTCGCAAACGATTCTTTGGGTAGTTTCACCCAGTCGCCCTCTGCTGAGCAGTGTATGTCCAATGAAATTCCATTTTCATATGCTTTAAGCACTCGTTGCACTTCGATTTCTTGAAAAGCTTCAGAAAAATCTGCTAGAGAAAAGGTTCCATCCTGAATTAAAAAGAAATAGTTTTAGATATCTCTTGTTTTACTTAGTTAAGCTTAATGGAACTCACCTGTAGTGCCCAGGATCCGTTAGCTTGGAAAGTGTAACCAGCATGTATAATATGGCGATGTCTGGTAAAGCTACTTAAGAGATTTCTCACGCATTGTGAGAGAGTACTAACGGCCGGATGAATGAGGATTTCAGTCACCAAGTTCTCTGAAGCGTACTGGATCAATCTCTCACCTGAAAGTATGACAATTAATACAGATGATGGCAGTTTGAGCCTTCCATAACGAAAATATGAATAAATAAATTCTTAGACTTAATGTTTGTTTGCTTCTTCTTTTACATAAACAATTGAAAGTATTATATGGTTCAAAAAATTCCTGGTTGTCTAAAACCAAAATCGGCTCTATGTGATGTGAGTGAATCCTAATCAAAAACTTGTGAATTATTAGTAAAGAAAACTAATTATAACAAAGTGGTAATACAACATTAAAATAGGAACAAAGAATTATTAACGTGGTTTTATTAATCTATCTATTAATTTTAATAACGAAATCAACTTGACAATATGACATATGACAGTTCACTGTTATGCAGTTGGCCATAGACAAATAATATGATAGAGTGTGCATGTACAAACGTAATTTTTTTATTTTTAATAAACAATCACAAGTTGATTTTCCTCGAGAACGGTCACCTTTAGAGCTTATGACCAAGAGTACCTTTTTTGTGTAGAAAACATTGGCGGTTCAATTGGGTGTCTTAAAACCGTACTTTTTCCATTGGCGTAGGAATTGGGGAGAAAAACACCCACCACCCTTTAAAAATCTTCACAATTATGAATTAAAAAAAAATTATTGCACAAAACATAGCTTATTATGAGTAGAAAATGCTTACAAAAGCTTACACTAAGATATCCAAATTTTATTGCCGCGCTTTCCCTGAATCCAAACTCACAACCCGCCTCTGGAAACATAGTATCATTCTTCAGCATTCAAGTTATTCTTTCGACAAAATCATTATTATTCCTATAACTTTTCACTATATTAGCTGTACATATAACTACTCGAAAGTGAAGTAGTAGACTCTCACCGAGAATATTTCACATTATACAAACAAAAGTGCTGACTAACAAGAAAACACAATTTTACTCAAGACATCGTATTTTCCGTTTCCGCTTAAACAACCTCGCAAATTACAACACGCGCTATAATTTTAGCTATATCTATGCATAATTTTGGAGTGCTCAACTTAATTAACAAGAATTTAAGTGATATTTTGATAAATATAGTCGTCTCTCGTTCAGCTATCATGTCTTATAAACTTTTCACTTTTTACACTTCAGTTGAGTATCGAATTTTCTTCGAAATAGTAGTGATCATGGAGATGGGCACGCCCACTTCAGAAATAAAATTAAGAAGCAACCAAATCCAAGTTCCTTCCACAGAATGGCTGATGAGGAATGAATACACGAAAGATGTATGGCGAAAACGTTGAGGTTTTAATTTAACCCTTCACCGCATAGTGTTGTTCAAAAACAACATATTATACCACAAACATTCAAATAGAAATCTTCTTGTAATAAAATTTAGCATATCATTATGACTTCTTTGAGCAATATACAACCACAGCATAAAAACAAACAGCATTTTAAGTCTCCGGTTGCGAGGCGTCATGCGTAGGTAGATATCGTTCAATCATCTGTTCATTATAGAGTTCATTGTCGACGTGTACGAGATAAGAGATATAAATAACTTAAGCACTGTCCGAAGAAACAGAATTCCAAAATGCAAACTTCCTGACGAAAAAGATTTCAAAAAATCTGTTAGACGAACCAGTGGTGAATTTGTAGGAACCTGTGATGGAGTCGAAATTAGTTCAGTCGTTTGCAAGGATAACAAAACAGGTAACTTCTTGTCGACCTTTGCTGGGGATACTTCAAAAAAGTAAAGAAATCTCTAGATTTAGATTGCCCATTTATTGTAAAAGAATATAATAAACACGTGGGTGGAGTGGATTTATTAGACAGCAATTTAGGACTTGGGAAAATTCTTCAAAGAAGCCAAAAATGGTATTCCAGAATCGTTTACCATTTATTGAATCTGGGTTAGGTTGGGTTGGATTTTATATAAAAGATCTGTGGCTCTCTGAATAATATCAAATCCAATCAAAATTCTTGCGAAGCTCGATGTCACGTAATGAACGAGTTGAAATAGGCTACAATTGAACAAAAAAATCATCAAAATTGATGTACACCTTGAAAAGTTCTTTAAAGTTGAATTTGAACAAAGTATTTTTTTGTCCTGGAGATTAGGTTCAGTAGATATTAGCACCTTATTTTCATTGTCAAATAAACCTTGTATAGTTAAAAGGCTTTTATTGTTTCATGAAACTTTCTTTACAATAAATTTCATAACTTTGAAGTTTCTTGGATAAAGATCGTAAAACTCGTACATACATTAAACATCTTCCGCTATAATTTGCTGAACAGCTGGTTCATTTCTCACAGTCAGCTGGGTCAACGAAAAACTAAAAAATACTCCTTTACCAATTTTCACCCTATTGTTATAAAGTAGTTTAGTTGTAACTTTAGCTTGAAATGCTTCTAAAAAGATAAAGGCGTATATACAGCAGGCTCTTTTTACTCTCCAAACATGACAATACAATGGGTCCTTTCCTTTTATGTGGGTTTCTCTTGTTATTCGGCTGTGCTTAAAAAGCTGCCAGCCCATATAGCTGATAAAGCTGGCGCCAAATATTTGCTGTGTGTTTTTTTTATTACTGTATAGGGAGAATTGAGGATACCGATTTGTTTTTTGTTTGTTTGAATTTCGGCTAAAAATTACAATTAAAATTAAGAGCTCTAAATAATTAAAAAAAAAAGTGTTGATTAAGTTTCGTAGTATACGTACAGAAAAAAAAAATGTAAATTGCAAAACCAGTTACATATTTTGATTCTTCATAAAATTCGCGACGTAATTTTTGTACAATGTTAAAGATTTAGTTTTTGAAATAATGGCAATTTATCATTTTACAATAGTAGTTTAGTTTATAATCAAATAAAAATACTATTCGAAGCTTTGCGTGAAGCACAAATTGCACGGGCTGTTGCCAATTAGTATTTTAGCATCAAACAATTCAAAATCTGCATAATACTACAGATATAATTCGATGAAACAAACATTGAAAGTGTTACATTTTTAATTTTTTATGCAAATAAACTACTTTTTCTGAAATCAGTACAAACTATTGACATTCTAGCATTAAAAGTTGCTCTTAGCATCGTGGCAAAATACGCAATACCAACGTTTTCGGAGCGAATAGTCGATGAAACAATTATAGGGCAATTCGTATTGTTACGTTGCATATATTAAATCGCTGACGAATAATACTAACAGTATTTTCTTTGAGCAACGCAAAATTGACGATTGTTCGTAGATAAATATGAAAGAGATCTGCTTACCATATCGTGCTTCTTCACCTTCCAATGCTTGCTCAACTATAACTGTAAGCTCCTTTTCTAAATCTACTAAGCAGTCGGTTTTGTCCCACGACAGCAATCCTGAAAAAAAATACATTATTATAATTGTTGCTTACATGGTATAGATGAATCGGAGAAAGATTATTATCTATCAGTGATTTCTATTTTTTTAAATCACCTAATTGAATATATTAGATTTTTGTGTGAAGTTATTTAAAAACTAAAATTGATAAAATCAATCAAGCTGCATATCTAGACAATTTACAGTTCCAGAAAGTCCGAAACTGCTTTGAATCAGGCCCGGATTATCATATGGGCTAGACTGGGCTGCAGTGCAGAACCCCATCCCTGTAAGGGGCGCCCAAGGAACCGGAAATGTTTTTTTCCTCCCTCCTAGGCCGGATAATGCTACTTTCTCAAAGAAAAAGCGTCCGGGAAGTGGATACATCCGAAACGGTTGACGAAAAAATGTATTTTTGTTCTGTCCTAAATTAAAATTTTATATAATTTGTAGAATTTATTTTAATGTATAAATCAAACGGCGTCTGCTCCACAAAACAAATATTTATATTTTTATAAGTCAAGGCACATTGCCTATGTCAGTCAGACATGTTTCGAGAAATCAAATATTCTCATCATCAGTGACTTTCAGTACAAGATTAACAAACATTAGTGTTATCAATATAACATATTCTAAAATTAGAGATAAACAAATTTTATAATGAGTACAACAATTTGAACAGTAAATGTTTCTTACCATTTTGTGTAAAATTTTGTGAATATTTCTTGTAAATCAAAACATTGTTTTATATAAAAATTTTAAAATGAAATTAAAAAATATATCCAAATTCAAAATTATTTTATGGCATTATGCCTATTTCTATGTTTTCTTTTTATTTATCATCACAGATGTTTTAAATATTCAAGAAAATTTTAAAAGCTTTTACGTTGTAACATGGACAGTATATAATAATAATATTCAATTGTTAATAACAATCTGTATAAACATAACCTCAACACTTTGTTATTAACCATTGAATATTATTATTATATACTGTCCATGTTACAACGTAAAAGCTTTTAAAATTTTCTGGAATATTTAAAACATCTTTGATGATAAATAAAAAGAAAACAGAAATAGGCATAATGCCATAAAATAATTTTGAATTTGGATATATTTTTTAATTTCATTTTAAAATTTTTATATAAAACAATGTTTTGATTTACAAGAAATATTCACAAAATTTTTCACAAAATGGTAAGAAACATTTACTGTTCAAATTGTTGTACTCCAAAGGCTATGTGCGTTTTTAATTCTAAATATATGCGTTATGTTATAGCTAGTTGTAAGAGATGTGGTGGTTTGTTTTTGTCCCAAAAAAAAAGAGCAAACAAAAATCCATCATATATTATAATGTGTGGTGTAGTCTGTTGGGATTCTAAATAATGTTATAGACAGACAACGCCAGTACTCGTTACTTATGAGGTGCCAAGAAAAAATGTTCAGCTATATGTGGTGTAAATTTAGATAGAATAACAAGAAGTTAGAATATATACAAGAGGTATGAAAATAAAGAGGAAAAGTTAAATGTTTGTCTATGAAGATTTTCTTTCTTTTCTCCCATATTTCAATTATCTGGAGTTTTTGGTCTTGACGGTACCATTAAACATTTTAAACTAAAACTGCAGGAAATTTAATTACGTTATTTGGTTGCAAACATAGTAAAATGCTAAAACACCAAAGTAAAAGAATCGGAGTAAAATTTTCTATTTAAAAACGCTGTTAGTCATTCACAAAAATGGTCTTAGTACGCATAGTAATCCGAAAAACTACAGTTATTTAGTAGACGGCCTCAAAATCCTTACACAATGTTCAATTCCATATTTTCCGTTGCCCTGAAGGAATATTATAGTGATTTTTGCTTTTTTTTATTTGGTAAAAGAAAAATAATTCCAAGTATTGTGTTTTTAATGAAAAATCTCTAATTTGAATTTGTGCTGAACTTTTAATTGGCTGCATCGAACCGTATCATATTCCAATCTATTTATTATATTGGCAAACTTGTAGTAAAATCCAGTAGCGTCTTTACAAAATATTTTAGAGAGTTTAAAAAACTTCCCCAACAACTCTGTAGTGTTTTTAGAAGTTATTTTAGATCCAGTTCCATTTGATCAATGATTTTATTATTATTTTTGAGACTTTTTTTATATTTTAGCCATCGTCACGCAACGCCACTGTGTAAATTTCTTATAAGAGCATCTTCACGCGTTCTGCAAATGTTTGAATTTTGTTTAGCTGCATTGCTTGCCGCAACTCGTTGCCTATTCTTCGTCTATATTTCCCAGTGGAGAGTTCTTTTTGACCTTTTCCCAACCGTCTTACATTTTCAATGCAAAAATGGAAAATATACCGCGATGAACTTTTCCATGCATGAATGTATTCATAAATATCAGCATTTTTAAGTTGAGTACTTAAGAAATCATTTTTGTAGAGCTATTAAGCAAAATGTTTTGCAACTTTAATATACGATGTTTTTCTGTTACTATTGTAGCCTTGCTGAACAATGCTGACCTTGAAAATGGCAATTTTAAAGTCAAATCATATTTAGAAACAGGATTTTATTTTGTAAAGATATTCTGTTTCTGAATTTTTTTATCTTAATAATTTTCCGATATAAAATAGCTCATTTTTTTAACTGTTAGCTAGACTTTGAATGAAAAGCGACCAAGATGCAAAAGTTACTTAATACTCCAAGTTTCGCATATCAACTTTAGAAAGTAATGAAGCTTGATCTAGTTTTTCTGCCAGCGTAGGCACTATCTATATTATAGACTAAATACTTCTAGAATCAACATATTCAACTTGCGTTTTTATTTCTCTAATATCAATGATGATTTAGATCTAACCTCACTGGCTCTATTTTATTTTTTGTTTAAAACTTTCAGAATAATCATTCTGCTTTCTTGAATCATTTGGACGGCTCCTTTTACGATTCAAGAATCTCGCTAGAAACTAGAGGTCCTTATATTATTCAGTTTTGTCTGGTTTCTCAATTCACTTTATAAAATTGCAAGACCGACTAACTTTCGTGCCTATCTCTAGTCCTGAATTATATAAATTGCAACATGTATGCATTTTACAACGTACCATACCAGAAATTTCTCCTGCTGCCACAGTACATTTATTTCCAATGTATGTACGAATGTTTTTGTAATATTCAAGAGAGCTTCCGCTCTTAGTTTTAAAATATAATTGAATTGAGGTTGGTAGTCTTATCTTATTTAAGATGTTGCGGGATTATCCGAGATATAGGACGCAGAAAAAAACATAAATTACTTGGATTAAATGGAAGCAAAATGAAACTACCGTAATTGAGGAGGAACTTCCGTGGAAATAAGAAGAAGATGGTGGGTGGATTTCATTTATAGCTTTATTTCGCGGCTAGAAAGCTGTTTGACATAATTAAAATGAAAAATTATTGAAATACGGGCAGATTGTCTGGGGTGGAGCTTTGCCTGATATTTATTAAGCATAGTGAAACGCAAAGAATACCTATACCTGTTTTAATAATTTTTGGTTGGCATAAATAGGGATATTACTGACAAAGGAGACATACTTAATCGTCACCCACACACAGATAGTTGGAACTCTTATGGAATATAATGAAGTAAGTTGATAAAGGGTTTGGTGTCATTGAGAAAGTGTGCGCTTAGAATGCCTAAGGTTCTGGGTTCGATTCCCAGCTCTGGCAATATGTTTTTTTCTAATTTTTGGATAAAGTAGTTATATATATATATATACAAAGAAAAATGAAAATAAACTAACTTGTACGAATCAAAAAAATCTCGTGACACAAGCTGGATTTGAACCAACATCTCCCAATTGCCGGTCAGGTGTTTTAACCAATTAAACTATCGTGGCACATGAATGAAACTTCTTTAATTCGTACATGCCTTGCTTCCTATGTGCTGTGCTACGCCTCGACCTTTTAATTCAAAGGCAACATAGACTACACACTGCCATAATGCAATGTTATTTCTCTTTTGCTCATCGCAAATAAATATAAATAAACAAACAAACAAAGATATTCAACTAAGTTGACAGAGTATAGTATATCACCGATATACAAAGAAAAATGAAAATAAACTAACTTGTACGAATCAAAAAAATCTCGTGACACAAGCTGGATTTGAACCAACATCTCCCAATTGCCGGTCAGGTGTTTTAACCAATTAAACTATCGTGGCACATGAATGAAACTTCTTTAATTCGTACATGCCTTGCTTCCTATGTGCTGTGCTACGCCTCGACCTTTTAATTCAAAGGCAACATAGACTACACACTGCCATAAAGCAATGTTATTTCTCTTTTGCTCATCGCAAATAAATATAAATAAACAAACAAACAAAGATATTCAACTAAGTTGACAGAGTATAGTATATCACCGATATACAAAGAAAAATGAAAATAAACTAACTTGTACGAATCAAAAAAATCTCGTGACACAAGCTGGATTTGAACCAACATCTTTGGGGGATTATGGTATTGTGTAGTCTATGTTGCCTTTGAATTAAAAGGTCGAGGCGTAGCACAGCACATAGGAAGCAAGGCATGTACGAATTAAAGAAGTTTCATTCATGTGCCACGATAGTTTAATTGGTTAAAACACCTGACCGGCAATTGGGAGATGTTGGTTCAAATCCAGCTTGTGTCACGAGATTTTTTTGATTCGTACAAGTTAGTTTATTTTCATTTTTCTTTGTATATCGGTGATATACTATACTCTGTCAACTTAGTTGAATATCTTTGTTTGTTTGTTTATATATATATATATATATATATATATATATATATATATATATATATATATATATATATATATATATATATATCTTGTTGAGAAAGTTTTGAGGCGACTCAACCGATTTTTAATAATGCAAAGTATAGAAAATAGTCTCTCAGCTGCAGTACTACCACGTGATAACCTGATTATTAAATTTGAAATTTCGGGGAATCCCAAATCATTACAAGTAATTGCTCGGAAAACACAAAATTACTATTTGCAGCAAATGTAAACCGAATTCAGTTTGTCCACCAGCAGTAAGAAAGTTTAATTTTTATGGAGAATAAAAAAATTTAAAAATGCCCTACATTACAATCGATAAAAAAATGTATTCGTAACAATTATTATTCAATTTTTGCAGATTGTGCTTGGCTTTATTGCCTTTTTGAGATTTCGTACTGAAATTGGCGGTTTGTTCAAATTGCAGTACTGACGTACTGAATTTGTCAAATTTTTAGTGAACTCAGTACAATTGTAATTGTATTTTTGCTTTAGAATTGTCCTAAGGGTACTTCAAAATGCTTCAATCCGCCTTTATTTCAATTTTCTTTAGCGCGTTCCCAAATACTTTCTCTATTGGTCGGGAAAGTAAAATGTTTCCATTATCATCTTAATAAATCTCGTAATTTTAAACACCGTTTTAGTTTTATTACTTTAAAATTTTGTCTGGTCTATACAAAATATTAACGCTCATTATTCAGTGTAGCCTTCGTATAGCAAGCTTCTCGCATAGGCCTCGTAATTTAAAATTATTTGACTGCGTGCAGCTGCAGTCAACAAGGCATTGATCGATCGTAAATAAAGGACCCCGCCAATGTGATCCTTCTAGAGGATCTTGTCTTGTCTGAGCTTGCCCGAATACTATACCTTTAAATTACTTTTTACACAGGTTAGTACGAGAATTCTTTATATATTTTTCTGTTTTAGCGTATGTACCTAAGATTATATACATTTCACATACCGTGATTGAACTTCAACAAGCCCATGTTATTGCCGCATATACTAGATGCTTACTCAATTGTTTAAATCAAATAATCTAAGCGCCTTAAGCGTATACATATGAGATTTTAGTGTGACGACATGATGAATATACAAACTGCAATTATTGATCTGAGCTTCAAATAAGGCTGCCTCCTTCCTAAGGCGATATCTATTTTCCCCATATGCTAGTTATGCTAATTTGAATCAACATATTTAAGGGTGTTTTGGATTCCGCGAAATAGAAGTTAGTGATTTATTAGTATCCTATCGTCATAATCAAGCCACTCTGCAAGATGCAGAAATAGTTACAATATTACCTTGGTGTGAGGAGGCAGTTTCATATTTAATTTTTCAATTACACCAAGTTGCGTCCTTTTCATTTCCCATTCTATGAGTCTGAATATATGAGTGTGAAAAATACCCATCTCCAACTTTTGCCTTTCCATTCTTCCTCCATTCTTTTCATCTCACAGTGAAATAAAAAAAAAATAAATAATGGCGTTAAGGTCGAGTTAACCCATTAATATAAGAACTGTTTTTTAGCTCTGACGAACAAATTGAATTGGAGATTATGAGCCCAAGAGCGTATCAAAAATTAATATAACGTATACTAATAAAAAAAAAAAATCCGCGCTGATAAATGGACAGATTTTTTGTGCATAGAATATGATAACACTGTTGTTGATAATGTCAGTCCTCATCCCATGCTTTAACGATTTTTCATAGTAGAATGTTCGTTTTTGTTGTTCGGAAAACTTGGCTCTACGCCTTGAATATCTTTTCTATCGCAGATATTGATTTTTCAACCAAATAAAACCGGATAGGTCAGCTTCGGACTTTTATTTCCTCAATTCTATCGCTTTTAAAGTTTTTAATTTGGAGTTTGTCGTGATATAAATATAGGATATTAAAAAAAACCTCCTTAAAGTGATTAACGTATTTATGGCAGTAAATTTCCAGGGTTGGTCTTTCAAAAAACTTGGTAAACTGAAATAACTTTAATTCTTCTCCAATAAAATCAATTAAAGAAATAGTTATCACTATATTTTCGTATTTTTGAACCTTCCTCTTGTATATCTTTACTGTTTTTATTTTTAGGGATGTAGAACGTATAAAAATTATACTAACTTGCAGTTTAAAACTATATTGTTTTGGTTTCAGCATAATTTTATAAAAAATAATAATAAACCTGAAGAACTCGCAAATAATGCGACGAAACGACATGGAAATAAAAATGAAATATTTTTATTTCCTAAGATAATTGTATTATTATACGAACCTACATTCCTAAAAATAAAAACAGTAAAGATAAAGAAATAGTAGTTGTAAGATGACCAACAGAGTTTCCTCAAGACAAAAAGCCTTAGATTTATCAAATTTTAAGTTTAAAAACAATTCCACAGGCAATGGGTTTGCCTCTAATGTTGTTTTAAATGAAATGAAACAAACATTGGGCCATAATCTTTCACCCCAATAAGGATTTATGACTTCACAACCAAAATATATTTATCTCTTTTAAAGGGGATTATTTTTCCAAATGCTTATTTTTTATCAACCTTTTTAGTAGAATGCTATAATTGTCACTATATTTTCTGTTATCGCTTCGCGATACGTATCTGCGATAGAAAAATCAGAACAATTTTTCGGGCTTAGAATTCTGTTCTATTGTTCCGTATTGGGTAACAGCCAGTTTCAACATATCAAAAATTACGTAACTATACGTTGTGTCGACAGTAATAATTTAAAGACGGCCCTGTAGGATTAGACATCAGCCTGCAGGCGAATTTCATGTTATAAAGCAATCTGAAAAGCTCTAAAAGTTTGGTAGAGCACATAGACCTATATACGTTTTGCTGTAGAACTGAAAAGAAATTGCTTTCGGAAATTATTGGCAACAGTAAATGCATGTATATGGTTGTTTATATAACGGCTTTGGATCGATTTTTCGTTCCAAACGGTTCAGTTTGACATCTTGTTCTTCAAATAGGTAGATGAAATATAAAAGCTCGCGCTTATTTAACAGATTTATCACTAAAATGCTCCAATTTACGGCTTTTTTCCTGGATAACTTTAGGCAACTACGTTAAAACAAATTCCTGACTCATCTCTAATTATTTTTTGATAAAAAAAATCGGTCCACTGGTTTACAGAAAGAAAGAAATAGAGAAAAGCGTTAGATCAAAAAAAACTTATTTTGAAGCGCCCTGTATATAGAAATGTTATGAAACAGTTATAATACCTAATAAAACCAACCAACATGGGTAATTATTAGCTTCTTCCTTTCGATTGCACGTTTAAAGAATGACCAATTAGTTAATAAAGTTAGGTTTGACTCACATTTTTACACCGACAATGTTGTGCTATAAAAGGACCTCATAAACAATAATGTACATACATTGACGAAAAAGATTTTACACTTTATAGGTTCCACATACACAATAATAACATGCCATAAAACAATTTAGAGATCATAATTTTATCTATGTAAGTGTAGGTATACCAAGGGAGGAAAACCAATTAAAAACACTAAACAAATTTATATTTGCACCTCAATAACCGACAACAATTTTAATGAGCAACTATGGATCCAGCAGTTTCCTTTTTAATAAATAATATAAGAATTGGCCCCCGTCCTTTTGCACACGGCACGCTGCTTTATTTGAAGATGTTTCACCCAGAAATAATAGTACCTAATGCTAAAGATTAATGTAAATTAATAAAATTACATAAATATTCCCTTGCATCTAGCAAATATTATTTTTTTAAACCCTTCCCCTACGCCCTATGAGTCTCCAAATATAATCAGTTCCTCGCCATGTTCAATAGTAATTTTGAACCAAATTTAGTTAAAATCCGTTGAGCCAAAACGCTGATTTACGTCTGAAGTGACCCTAAACACGTATTTCTGCAGAATTTTTTTTTCATGAAACTAATATATTATACGAAATGAAATATGTGTATTGCATATGTAATAGATTTTGCACAAAATCTCATGCAAGAGCATCGCCTGATGGTAAAAATAATTGATATACACAGATATATTCGAAATACCTATATATTCAAGAATATTTTCACCGCGACCATCTAGTAGTTATATAGTTTGTAATATCGTGTTCAAAATATATTCATCATTTGTTACATAGTCATCCTATATTTTAAGGCTTCCTATATGTGAGACAACCAGGCCATATTACAAATATATATGATAAAGGTAGAGGTTGGCATTATAAGGGTGTAAAATTTAAGCTCCCTTTTCTTTAATATATGTAGCTTCATAAATAACGGAGCATAACTGTTAGATAGTTGGTTGTTTCGGAAAAATATACGCATATGCACACACGAATTGACAACACTGTTTTCTATAAGAGTCGATTTGGCAGTTTATGAGTTGGTGGAACCATTGGTTCATATGTCTTCAAAAATGATCAAAAGCTTACAGAACAACGGAAAAGATATTTCACGAACAAATACTTGCAAGTAAACTCGTTAAAAGTTTTAATTAACTGTTAATTCTCTCCTGGATAGGGGAGTTTCAGCACACAAACAGTTTAGAGGCAGTGTTTTTATTAATTAATCTGATTGATCTTAATGCATATGCAAATTTCTTTTGAATCTATTAAATCCAGTGGCCGCTTCTGTATAATCTACATATAGGTACATAACACACTCGCCAAACGTTGTCGTATACTCTGATTTTGCATTAAACCTATGCTGCATCTATATATGAATCTTATGCTGCAAGATTGGTTTGGTAGGTGCTAATGTCTTAGTGCAATTAAACACTGGCAACTATGTTTAATGGAATGGCGATAGCCGGTCGTCAGGTGGTTGTACCTCGTTGTATAGGGTATATGCCGGAGATTATAGCTTAAAGCCTGCTACAGACAAAATTACAGTTTTATGGTAAAGCTGGGTTTACCTTAGGTAGAAATTTGTATATGGTTTAAAATTTATATGGAGACAAAATAATTACACAATAAAATAAAATTAAATACTTAAATATTTTTCATTTTACTGATTATTTAGATGAAGGGTTGCTTGATATGACAAGCCGCCACTGATTATATCCCCGTATATATTTAATCACAAAATCAAATCTCGCAGTAATTAATAAAATTCAAACTCTCGGGCATATCTACATAAATAAACAAACGGATCGTAATATTGCGCAATATTTGTTCCATACAAATGTTTTAGCAAAATATTTTGCATGATAGTGGCAATAAATAGCGTCATTAACTTTCCGTTATTTTAAATTTGTTAATAATTTTTGTATTTTGATGCAATTAGAGGTTTTCTTTACAAACTGTTTTCATGGTTTCGTTAGCTTACAATTTGAAGGCTTGCTTCAAGAGATCTGCAGGTTACAGCAGACCTTATTTGATGTTTAACATTCTTATTTGCTGTCATGTTATTAGAAGCCATATAGTATCTTTTGGGAAGGGTTTTGCAAGACTGATTTCATGCTGTTTCGTATTTATAATCTTCTCAATCACGTAGATTTTTAAATGATTTGCATATATATATATATATATATTCATTTACATGGAATTCAAATCTTGCAAAAAGGTGGAAAGTTCTACTTTAAACACCTCTTATGATTATTGTATATCTGTCAAATGTATTGCGATTCCTTGAAGTTTGACTATTTGCCTGCTGCATGCCCCGGATTGATTGATTTTAGAAATCGGATAACTGCGGGATGTTTTTCCAAGAGTTTGTCAGTCAATGACAAGAAAATTGGATTATTCAAAACAACTATTTCCAGGATGCAAGAGCTTCAAGTAAGCAGCTTTAGGTACATATAATTCGGTTTAAAAAAAAGTCCTTATCATGGAAGCAAACCGGATTTCCAAACAGCATCAAGGGACAAAATACTCTTAGGATTCGCCTATGTGTTTATTATTGAGAACCTGCAAAGAAGTTATCAAAAACCAACAAGGAAATCCTTGAAAATAATAAACATGCGAAGATACAATAGACCAGACCTCGTAAATTTAACTAAGACCCCAAGCCCAAGCATTAAATCGTTGTTACATATATTAACTTAATCAGTCTTTCCGCGCACGGTTGTTATTCTAGCTAAGAGCCAGTGAATAAAAACATGAAGGGGAAAAAAGTGCTACAGACGACTATAACCACGCAATTTCATTAAATTCCCTCTTATATCACTATTTAATAATACCTTGTTGTTTTCATTTCTCAAATTTCCCATCACATCAACGTATTAATGGTTTTATGATATTATTTTTTCCGCTCTTCTAGCAAATTGATGAAAATTCCCAAAAGAGATGGAATCCAAAGAATATATTCATTTTATTATGTACGTAGGTATCCATAGAGAGGTGTTAACGCTTGCGCAATACATATTATTTCGATCAATATACTGTATTTATATAGTTTTATTGTTAGAGATGTGTTCCTCAAGGAAAAATTTCCTATTATGTCACACCTGGAATATAATACAGCTATCTATCTATTCAATAAGGACTTCGTACATATAGAGTGCTATTTAGAGACTCTATGTTTTAGAGCCTTCAAAATGTAGCTCTATTTTTAGCATAGCACACATTGATAATAACAAGTGTTCACTTGCATGACAGGAAAAAGAAGAATGTATTAAAGGACAAATTTCTTGCACTCCCTATAAGCTCGTGACCATCCCATCGCCAGTGCATCGAAATCAAAATGAGCGGTGTACCAGTGGAGAGATGTAAGGAACATTGCTCTATACGTATCCTGAACATTATCAACAATAGATATTATTGTAACAAAACGCCAAAACGGGTTTTCTAAGAAATAAGATACTTTTGTTGAATATTATTTTAAAGATTGTAAATGTTTCAGCACATCTTTTAAATAGTAAAGCTATTATCTAAGGACCTTCGCTCAAAGGTAATAAATTATCTTAACGTCATCTTTATTTTATGGGCTAGCTATCATGGTTTTTCCCACACCTAAGTATGATTAACTTAAAAGGGCTCGAAAAGATGTGTGGTAGCGTTTTCTGGGGATTGAAAATTCATTATATAATAATTGTATTGTGGGTTTTCATGATATGACAGAATGTTGAGGCCGAATCTGTAAGTCTTACTGATGTTTAACTTTCCCATAATGCATTATGGGACATCTTCGCACATTTACCCATCGGGTACTGAACTGTTAACTGTGGTTTTTCGAGCGAGTGTTATGAGCAGATATTTTGCAAATTCATGGCTCGACGATCGCCTTAATTCGGCGGATTACTAGCTGTAGGCTTCTTTAAAAAAAAGTTATGTTAATTTAGGAAGACATGATTTAATTAATCAAAAAACACTATAAAACTAAGAGTTAAATACAAAGTGTTTAAATAATAAATAAGACTATGTTTGTATACTCAATTTGGCATATTTGAAATGAGCAACTAGTGAATGGTTGAATTGATTTCCGTGAAAATAGTGTAAAATTTCAACAAAACTCAATAGTCCTAACCAATGAACCGTGATGGAGTTCTTATATTTTAAGCATACCTATCAAAAACTCATGAATAATACAAGCAATAATTAAGCCATATTGCTAGTGCTTTTACACGTAAATTGATAAATACTGAAAGAGGAAAACACTTGAATAACCTATGAAAATATTTGTTTCTATAATGAAATCGATATATGTTTATGGAAGTGTAAAATAAAATCTATACAGGATGAATACAACATCTCTATGGCCCGGTTGTACAATGAGCGTTCACCCAAAGTTCACCTTGATCTTCGGTTCAGCCGAGAAAATGCGTTGTACATTATTGGTTTTGATGGTGAACTCTCGGTGAACTTGAACGCCCGAATTTGGTCGTTCAAGCTGAGTTCAACGTTTTTTTAACCTCACTCCTGAATGTTGTGATGTTTTATTTATGTTAATATTTGTTTTTCCAAAATTCAATTTCCTACAAAAATGGATGTGTGGGAAGACATTACAGATGATGAAGATTTCTTATTATAATTAGTAAATAATGTTGCTTATCGTCGAGCCCCACACATAGAAATAGGCCAAATTATTTCAACGTTTGGAATTGACGAGTGGTAATGTTTACTGTGGATTTGATATCTGAAAGAATATCATCTTCTACAGATAAATTAAACACATCACCCTATCAGACTTTAAAGCAAGTTGGGAGGACAGTATAATATAAATGTCTTTATTAACAATAACCTGAAACATAAATTCCATTCTGTAACAAGTTGAGATGATATTGTTAAAAGGCGCATGTTCAGCATTGTTGATATTCTTCATGAAAACCTAAGGAAATAAAGTTTATATAACAATAGAATAAAAATCATCAGTAAGAGAACCCTTTAAATATATAGTACACAACCATAATTTACGCATAAACTAAAAACTAAGTGAAATAAAATAAAAAGAAAAAGTAGTGATAACGATAGGACTATGGGAAATTTAATAGACTTAACAATTCAACAGACGACACTGCTCATCAAATAACATTTCAGATACTTTTAATTTAAACCTGGATATTGAGAGAGACGTAAAATTTTCAGGCAATTTCTTATACTCTGCAGCTATGGTATATGAAAACGACCCTTAAAATAAAGTTGTTCTATGGGGTGGTATATCAATGATATGCTTTCTTCTTATGTTTAAATTATGAACATGAACATCCGTCCTGGAAGTTACCGCCTTTTTCTCAGAATTAGGTTGTTCGATAACGTAGAGTTGCAGTTCACCCCATGGAGGATGCACAGGAGTACCCTAGGTGCTGTGACTTTTTGTGTCACCTTCCACAAATTCCAGATCACTAAATTTATTAAAATAATATCCTCTGTAGCAGAGAAATTAATTGCTCTTACATTATTTTCGATAATTATATATTATAAATTTGTTTTGTTTATATTTAATATTCTAACCCTACGAAAATACAAATATAAAAAAAAACTGAAAACATCATAAATACATCTAAAAAATATCTATTTTATAGGTTAGATTGTTATTTTTGTCTTCTCCTTATTTTATAGACTAGTTAAATGCTGGTTCAAGTAAACTTGTATTGGTACAACGCTCGAGACACTGAACTGAATTCAAGAGTGAACTCATAGTGACCTGCAGTTCACGGGAACTAATGGTAAACCATCGTTTGTACAACCGGGCCTTAGTGATCTTTTATTAGCATCAAATTAGGTACATTGAAATTACTTTACTAAGGAATCATCAGCGACAGTGTAGGACAAATCTAATGGTTCATGATGGTCACATAATTATGTGTGACCCCCGTACCCTAGTGTTATGTCCCATAACATTTTAAAATAACGTTTAGACCAATATTGCTGTCCATAATGGCTTCATTTTTTCTTTATTTAAATACTTCATCCTTAATATACTTAAGTTTAATTAAATCCCTACATGCTTATAACGGGTGTTTCAAAGTTGAACAACAATACACCCTGTATATCGGCATCAACATAGATACTCTAGGATCAGAGATAATATACTACAGTAGAATACATAATAATAATATGTAGAAGGAATTTATACTGGTAGAATTATTGAACCAAATTAGATTATTTGACATATCACGTAACGAGAGAGTTTTATTTAAATCTACAGAGTGTTTCAAAAAGGGGGTGCTTTTTCATTTGTGAAAAAAAGTTCCCATAAACTGAAAAATAATTTCGTGGCATAGCGGACGAAGTTACTGGTGTTACCTACACAAGGGATCTTGTTTAATTTAGCATGGCCACAGTCTAATTCAGTAGAACCAGACCGCATGGGTCGACAGATACTGACGAATTCGTTTCGCTCTTATTATGAGCCCGTCAGAGGCCCTGCTAAACTAAACAAAATCCCTTAGTAATTTCCCAATTGGCTTGTGATCTTTGCATTTCTGCAGGACACAAATTACAGTTGGCTCATTTCAGGTTTTCACTGTATGGCTTATTTGTGTTGTTGTCTCTATGAGTTTTAGCTACACTCGGTATTTACTTGGCAAAGGACATTATAATTTCCCGAAGGCCTAAAATAATGTCTTCAACATTATTAATAAATTCATAAGAATTTTGAGCAGAAAAAGGTTTTGTAGTGAAGCTTACACAGTCAAGAAAATTGAGCAATTCCGTGGAATAATGGATCCTAATGAAATATTTGTCTAACAAATGCTCAAGAATTTAACCTTTGGCGTATAGCACAATGCAATCATTACTGCATTTAATATAGATATTGTGGAATTATAATGACCGAATGCCTCTACACAGACAAGGAATCAATATTTTGCACCACACACAAATACGAAATATTTGTGGTTGCATTAAATCTACACAACAAATGGATATCAGATTTGGCAAGCTATACCATATTGTAGACTATATATTGCATGAAACATTTGACATTTATCTACGGTAAAAGTTTAGGAGTTTGGCCCAAAATTTTAAAGAACAGCATATTGCTTGTGATAGTGGATAGCCTGAGTTTTTCATATAAGAAATAATCAGAGTAGAAACTGAGGCTTGAGGCATCTTAATATGAACCACGACCTATAGGACCATCGAGTATGGTTTGAATATAAGTAGCTCTCACAGAAATCAGTGATGAAGATTGACCAAAAATCAAGTCAATCTCCTACATATTTCGTCGATGAAGCATGATGAGAATTCAATAGTTTGGAAACATATTCCTTTTAAAGAAATTTGAATACATTTTTAAACTATTATTGGTAGATGCAGGCACATTTTAATTTTTTTCTGTGCTGGATTACATGCTTTACAATTGAAATGGCTTTAATTACAAAAAAGAGTTGCTCTAAAATCCCTTTTTAATGACTAAAACAAAACAAACCTAAAGCAATTGTTTCATCAATGCCGTTTAAATAGATGATAATCTATGTAAAGTCCGATGCAGGAAGTTTTATATTATCCTTGTCAGTTTTCCCTATTGTCTAGTCATATAATGGAACTTTATAAAATGTAACCTGACTGTGCCGAATCTAAATATGCGAAGGCCAATTTTAATTCCCTTTTGTGCAACTTATTCCTGTGGGATATGTGGTTTAAATTAATTATTTACTTTTATTTATAGCATTATGTGACATTTACAACAGATGTGGATTTCGCTAAATATGATAACTATACAGCGTACGCCAAACTCGATGGCCTATTAGAAGTTTCTCGAGAACGGATGAAGATATCGATCTGGAATTTTGTTTGCGATAATATAACAATGTGAGCTCTCTTTTAGTGATAAATTGACAGATGGGGTGCTGATACCAACTTTGAAATTTCAAACGGAACACCCTGTATTTTATTATAATTTTGGATTCCCAATCAATTTTGGACTATTTTAGTTTAACATTTCCATATACCTATCTTCAACTGTTTTTGAATAAATAATTTATTTTGAGTTTTTTTGGTCTAAAACATGTCTCTGGAAAATATTTGCCATTTTGTCTGTTAAATAGACAGAATCTTGAATTTTGGAAGGTAGTTCAATAACATATCAAGAATATCAACTATCTTGAGAGATTGACGCACTTGGTTACAGGGTGGTCACAAATTACTGTAATATGCTCTACTGCTAAAAATAGGCATAAGTCAATTTTCTCAAATGGTACACCTTGTATATTATCCTTAAATACAATCAAATTTGCTTATATAGCAATAAAAATGCACCTTACTTTTAAGTTTTGCGCTTTTTAAATGTTTATTATGTATAATATAATATAATAAATGATTTTAACATAATTTTTATTTTATTTAAAAAAACTGGCAGCAAATTCTCTGTTTGACCGAGGTGACATGAGCGGGCCCTGGTTCTTATTTATTTAGTTATATTTCTTGGAAAATACTTAACAATACATATACATTATCTTCTTACATAGCTAAATAATGCATTAGCAAATTTAATTAAAAAACTAATTAAAAAGACAATAAATATTAAATGACAATAACACGCTAATCCTTACAAGCATACAGTAACCGCGACAACTGGGTCCTACCTAACCTTTTTCAAATTAATGACTTCACCGCTGATTCTTTGCACACCTGTAATGCTGTAAGCAAAGGCGCCCTAGGTTCATAGTTGATGCAGATTGTATAAATATTACACTACACCACTATTTCTTCAAATTAAAATTATTATTAAATGATAATTGAGCGTGAATTGACTAATTGACAAATCTTCAAATAAATTATTACTGACTGAATCCAGTCCTGTTGGCACATACCTCTAATGTCTAGGGTTTAAAAACCTCGAAGAGTGTAAATTTAGCTTGTGCATCTCTAATGAAGAAAAAGTTAAGATAGTCGCATAAAATGAAAGGCAACAAGAATAAGAGGGTTGTGTCCGTAAATAAATACACTGAGGTATTTATAAATATCTTACTGCTTGTCTTCTCGTTAACTATAACTAAATTTACCAGAGACATTTTATGTGAAACTTCTCTAAATATTCCCAGAAAAGTAGATACGCAAATACTAGTGATCAACATGAAATTATAAGAAATCCTCCTAAATGAATTTTAAACACAGCTATAAAATCAATACAATAACAGGAATAGAAGCAAACCAATAATCTGGAGTCAACAGATATCTAGTTGGTTCATCGACTCAACCGATGTCTCATTAGTGAGTCCAGAGTTCGACAGACACGTAGGTATTCTTTTTACTTTAAGTAAAAAATAAAACTCCGTTGCAACCGTCTGTCCCAGTTACTTACTTGGAAAGGTAGATCGGATTGGAAATTTAGCACAAAGATGTATTGTATTAATTGTTGTGTATTATAAATGGAAAACACGTACTTTTTTCCTGCTCACAATATTTTTTAACACGTAAAGAAATATTATCAAAAATCAAATAGGTGTCACGTTATGTGTCATTGAAAAATTAGCATACTTTTGGTGCACTGCCTAAGCAATAAAAGGCGTCTAAATTGTGATCGACATATTCAATGCTTCGAAGTTCATTACAAACAAACAAAAATGTAGACATTTCAAAATATTTCAACCTAATTTCATTTCTAAAGCAAAATTGAACTGGTTGCTCCCTCTTCTAGGCCTAATTTTGCCATAATATGTTTCCCTAGGTCACATTGTTCTGTAAGTAATCCTGCAAGCATACGTAGCCCGTTCTTACTGAGATTCAAACATATTTTGGTCCTTTCTTGGAAGTCTATAAGTCCAGGAAGATTTTTCCTCCTTAATTCTGAACTTCTCCTTGTAGGTGTATTTCCCTAAGCTGCAGAATAGGTTTAGGCCCTACAAATGGGATCAACACCTCCTTTTTGCTTTTTTGCTGCTCACGAATCAATACTCAGAATTTATCAGTGGCGGCTCGTGGGTAATTTTATTAGGTAGGCACTAAGTAAAAAATGGATGTGAATAAAAAAAATGCTGCCGGGTAATAGTACGCATACTATTGTTGAGCTTTCATCAATTGTAAAAATACATTTCAGTCACATCCCGCTCCGTACTTTGGTAATCTTTAATTTTGACACAAGTTAATTACAATTCCATTTGAACGACACACCCATAGTTTTTGATATTGCATCCATAAAAATAAAATGCTAAAAGTCATTCCTACCCGACTACATTAAAGAAAAAAAAACGCTCTATTTATGAGGAAGTGAAATTACAAACAAAATTCTTCCGCCTTCACCGAAAATAATCAATACAAACATGGCCTGTGTTCACCACAGTATAAGTAATAGCGTTTAGGTTAATGATGCCAGACCTTTTTTTTTATTATTGCACCACATATAAGGTTTTATTTTTGAAATTCTAATTCCATACATGCACTATTATGTAAATCGCCTGATGATTAATGGTATGCATGTCGAAACGTTGTTACTATTATTAGGTTATGATAATAAAATATTTTGTACATAATCTAAACGAACACTGACTTAAATTGCGTTATTGGTTGATATTCTATTAAAAATTTAAATCATCATAATTTAAGTTAAAATTATTACAAGACTGATTAATTATGTGTTTAGCCTGGATATTTCCAAACGAATTAAAGATAAGTAAAGTCAGTCCTATTTACAAAGCTAATAATAAAAAAACTTGTAAATAACTATAGCCAATATCTGTTATACTTATATGTTTTCAAAAGGCGACTCCTGGATCATTTAAATAACCACTTAACACTAGATACTCTTAAGAAAGATGAAGTGCTTGGGTCTGATGATGGTGATGATGGGGACTAGTTGCCTGAGGAGCTTTAAAAATAGGCTAGACAGTGCTCTAAACATTGCCAGAAACCAATTAATTGTCATCCAGTTACGACTAGTTTCGGTCATAGAAAAATATCATCAGGCAACACGCTTCATAATATCTGTTTTTGTCAGAAGCTTTATTGTTAGCTGTCTATCGTTTTTATGAGTTTTATTACGTGCACTAAAATTATTAACATTTTCATTAATGGAATGTATTTTTACATTCTCAGTACCTACAATAAGTAGAAGTACAATATTTATAGCAAATATTCGTTTGGATAGAGGCGAGTATATAACGCAAATATCGATTAGGTCAACCACTAATTTCGGGATAGAATTAATTATTCAGGAATATAGATTTTCCGACTACTTTTATATCAAAAAACTAGACTACACACATATATGGTAACTTTAACTTTAGTAAAACAGATAGTACCTATTATAACAACATGCGGTTGGTCCAAATGCTATCATAGAAGAAAATTAACCCTTAACAGTCTGCATGTTGGTTTAAAATTAAAAGTTGCTGGAACTTTACTCGAAAACAGATTTTTAAAGGTCTCAAGGTCGCAAGCAGCTATTGATAGAGCAGGTAGCCAAAAAGTTCGTAACTGCAGCTCTATAAAATGCAGTTTTATGTCAAAAACATCCAATTTAGAGCTCCCTGTACATCTTTGCAGCTTAATTAGAACTTGTTAATGTTTAATACTTAATTTTATAAGCAAAGGACAATTATTCAATCTTTCCAAATATCATGTCATTAATTATTATAAGAAGTTAAAATATCGTTTCCTGTTGGGCATTGTTAATTTTAATTAATTAAATTATAATTTATTGCGGCATTTTCTATACTTATTTATCATAAATAACGGTCGCATAAAATTACTGATACAATCGGAGTGACTAAAAATTTAGCTGCTGAACTTGTATGAAAAAATAAATCAAACTTTGATGCACAATTTATATTACATGTACAATATTGTACCAAATTATCAGCAATTTTTTATATTTGCTAAAACTATGACTTTCTCAAGTAGGTTCCACTTCTAGATTAGGTTTCTTTAAACCCCCGTTACCAGCGTTTTAAATAAAATAGCAAATGATAGGTAATTATTATATTTTAAGAATTATGTTAAAGATAAAATGTTTTTTTCTTTTTGAAGTTTCAGCTACAAGTTGAAATAGTTACATCATCTTTAATGCTTCAGCCGGTATACCCAGCTCATCAATAAAATGGTAAGTTGCGACCACGTATCCTATGCGCAAGATCTCCTAAGAATGGACAAACTTTTTTATTTAACAAAACCAATGCAGTAACTTTTAGGTACAATAACCACAAATTTATAAGACGTAAATTTTAATAAAAATTATAAATCATGAAATTAAAATAATTTCATGAAAATATACTATATAAAAAATAATTTAAATCTGGTTATTGACTTACCCTTCGCAATTTTCTGCAAAATGATGTCCCTATGCTCGCCAGTTTGCGGTTCCCCAATCACGATCAGCAAATAACATCCCGTCAATGGACTGGGTGGTGGTATACCCATTTGCCCACCCTTATCCTCCGTTCCGCCACTGTCACCGCCGTTCGTTACAGTTTCCATTGCGTTATACTTTTTTTTTCTATTTATTTGCGCACCCTGTACTATTTCACAGCCCTCTTTATAATAAAATATATAGATACTAAACTTAGATTTGTGTGTACATTTAAATAATTTTTAATTATGTTGACCCCCCTTAAAAACTATAATTTAAATAGTAAATAATAGTTAGGGGGTGCGAATTTTTTTTTTGTAGATAAAATATTTAAATGTGTAAATAAAATTAATTAATTTAATTAATAAAATCGTATGGTAATTGATTATTTTTTTTGTAATACACACAAGATGCGCACGTACTGATAGCTAGCGCACGAATGATTTGGATTTTCTACGCTATGCAGTAGGATCAGAGAGGGCGTCCTAGTTGTGTGCTTTCTCTCTCTATCCCTCTCAAAGAATAATTTCCCCAGTCCTTTCCACCCTTTATGGTTGGCCAATAGTGCAACGCCGTTTCATGTCCCCTGTCGTCGCGACGCTTTGGAAATTTTCGTGCCCCATAGACGCGCCCTATAACATTTCCTCACACAGCAACAGTGAATACGCTGTTGTCAAATTGCTTATTTTTTGCAAGATATACAGGGATAATGCAAAATATTGAAATAATTACACGATTTTTGAGTCTGGTCGTCATTTTCAAGTATTTACACAATTCGAGGGTAGATGGAGTCTTACAGCATAACAATTTCAGTATCAGAAAATGTTTGCTTGTTTTCTCAGCTCTAAGGGACACGTTGTAATAATTCTTTAGGGGATCGAAGAACAGTTAACCGTGAATGGTATACAGGAATTTGCTTGCGAAAAGTCATAGACGATAACAGAAACAACAACCGAAAACGTAGCATTATTCGTCATGATAATGCACAGTTGACTATTTGAAGGGCCAAAATAGTGAAATTATGAAAGCATGTAAACCATAATTGCCATTTTTACGACAAGCCGATTTCTCTTAAAGGTGTATAATAATATACAGGGTATCTATCATACTCAATCAATATTTCCAATATCAATTATAAGGTCGACCTTAGAGCCATTGAACTCAATTAGAGATCATTTATCAGGCTCCAAACAAAAACTGTGAACCACTTATTGCTTCCTAAAACTTTGATAAATTTGTATATTCAAGAAAGTCACAATAAAACTCTAGAACGAAAGTAAGACAATAATTTGACATGGATTAAGCATCCTTTTGTCTTAAAATTGTTCGGGAAACTCCCGAACAAAGTATTTTATTATTATTTTATAAATCTATATTTGTTTTTGTATGACTTTACCATTGCCCAAGATCTGGATGACATCGTCATCAATATTACTGGGTTTGTTTATTTTTGTTACTAATCTGTGTGAAAAAATAAGGCATTGGCTTTTTCTTCTTTGTTAGAGTTAGATTTAGAAAGATGTTAGATTGAATAAGTCACAAACCCCTCGCTCTCTTCACTCACATTGTTTTTGTATATATTTATGAAGTTTTGCACCCTAACCCCCAAAATTAGTTTGTAAGAGTATCCCCCAGTATTAGTTTGTATAGTGTAAAAAGTAGTTAAAAAGTGTATTAAAAACTTATGTAAAATTTAAGTGCATTGGTGTTAATATTAAAAAACAATTGACAATTGAACTCTGAATAAACCCCCCAGTTTGTTAAACTACTACCCCTAAAGATTAATGTTATCTTTGATACTACTATGTAAAAACTGTACATGATATTTATAATAATCTATTCATATTAAACCGTACAATAGATAAAAAATACAGTCCATTATTTATACGAATTTATGGTGGTGAAAAACATCAAATTCTCCAACAAAAATGACACAAAATGATTGATATTTGAAAATCCAAATAGGTACTAGCATGGATATAAAATGTGCTTCTATTGTTGTATAAATTGTTTATGTGACAACACTGTCTGTTAGTAGAATAACCTAGTCAGCTGATGCTTTAAATTGTTTCAAATCTAGCAGAGCGGTAGACTGCCCCGGATTTATAATTTTATTAGCCCTCTTTTTGCCGGTTTGTCTTGTATCAAGAAAAATTTCCACAGGCTGGTTTTAGCTATCAATTACCGAGCTATTCAAGAGACACATTTCCAATTTACAGAAAGCTTTTGTGCAACTAAGATATCCTTAAAATACTTCTGTAATTTTAAGAATCGTATCGATGTAGGACTTATTAGAAAGATTAAAGATTCGTTCAATTAATTGATTTAATCGCACCATTTGTTAGATTATTAGCAAAATATTAATTAACAATATAACGTAAAGCAAATTCTAATTACTATCACAAATTATTAGAGCAAAGAGTAAACAATTTTTACATGTTTTAAAAATGAAATTATTAAAAATATATAACTAATATATACAATATGGAATGTGGTAAAGAATATTTGTTTTCAGAGTTCAATAAACTCTTCTTTATTGTTTTAAAAAAAAGTGTAGTAGTTTAGGTGCTTGTGGCACAATAATTAACAGTTTGTATTATTAAAAATGGCACTCATTAAAAAAATGTGGGTTACCCATTTCGGGCGTTAAAAATAGTATTCTCCCGAGTTACGAAAAGGTGATGCCAAAATTTGGGTGCTAGAAATAAATGAGATCGATTTTTTATGTATTATCATATTTTAAAATATACATAGCCGATTTTATTTAGTGGAGTTAGTCTCAACTTTTCGTTGAATTTACCTATTTACTGAACATTATTAAAATTTAATAAACGACTTTATCTTATAAATCTAGCATATTTGATGAGAGCTTCACGAGCTTTTTAATATTTTCTTATTATCCGGTTCAAATGTTTATGTTACTTATGACAAAGATTAATATATAGTACAAATATTGTACCTATCTTTGCTTATGATAACTCCAATTAAGCAATTATAATTTACCCGTACGTTAGATGGCGACAAACCTGGGCAGTATTCGAATTCTCGGTATTCTGAATCCTATTCAGAATACATTTCGCTGGTAGGGTTGCTACCCTACTCGAATACATTTGTGTATTTAGTATTCCACTGAATACTTTTATGGTCAGTTCTCGGTATTCTCGATTCTGAATACAATTTTTTAATCCCAGTATTCGAATGATTTTTAATAAACAATAAAACTCAATACACTCGAAGTTCAGCTACATTTAATTGCATTAATCTAAGTCTCGACGTAAACCTGAAATAAATCCGCGAAACGTCACTTACTCTAACTTGAGTGTATTTCATTGTGTATTAAGTTTTGAAATGACTATCTTGTCGACAATTACGATATAGTTAAGTGGTTCATTCTCTGTTTAAAAGATAACCTTGTATCTTACGAGAGACTGGTGTAGGTGTAAGTACGCGAATAAAAAAGAGCTCAGCCCTCGTACATATACCATCCTTCAACCATATTCTACTGTTGAATACGTAATGCTGGAATATACCACAGCGATAAATTCGTGCTCACAGTTATAGGTGGCGTATGTGACTCCCATAGGATCCTCGAGCTGTTTCCACAGACGGTTTGTTAACATATTAAATGCATTAAATTTTAAATGTCATGTTTTCACAAGGGTAAGTTGAATTTTGTGTTAATACGAGGTACTTACAAACAGTTAAGGTGTATTTCTAATAGGTATATACAGGTTGGCTCAATTAAAATGAAACAGAGGCCATCTCGATTAAGTAGGTAATGTCTGATTTTGCAAAAATGTTTGCATATCAAATTTTTACTTCAAGGGTATGGTGCGTCAATGCCGGATCGACATTGTCTTTATAACAATTGCAAGTTTTCCTAGTAGGGAAAAGGATCAAGAATAAAATTCTAGCCCACAGGCTTAGCTTTTATGAAGTGGTAAAATATGTTTTCGTATTTTAATCTACGCCCAAGTTCCTATTTAAATTTTAATAAAAATATAAATAATATAAAAATAATAATTGGGCATGAACAACGGCTAAAAGAAGAAAAACGTGGTTGGTAAAATTGCATAGTTGCTGTCTAAATTGCTATCACATTGTCAATATTATGATTAAAATGCATCGTCCATTTTCTTCTTGAAACTGTTCAGTGTCTACGATGATATAAACCTCCCCCGACAGAGCATTTTAAACATACACCACTCTACTCGATATCAAATTTCTCCGAGCAAGTTTAGCACTCTTTCTTGTAAAAGCTTCATGCTGTTTCCACGTAGGTTTGGATTTCTACTAAGATTAAACAGATCCATGTTTGTAGAATCCACCTATTGTAAGCGCCTGTGGAACCTTCGTAGATTTGCTTTGGACACCTGTAAAGGTTCTATATAATTACCAAAATAAGAAGACCAACGAGGTACACCAACCAACAAGCTACGCGTGGTCTTAAAAATGTTAAAAATTAAGAAATGAAACACACATTATGTAACTTTAAAAGTATTTTCCATGTATATTTGTTTTTTCCTTCAAAATTTACAATAATATCGCATTCATCCAAGCGTACAAAAATATACTATTAAAACACATTTAATTTACATTTTCTCTTTTAAATTTTCTTTTTCGTTATTATTTGTTTTTACGATAATACATAAGTAATTTTTTTCAATTTTTTTTATTTTTCTTTTTTTTAAGTATTTTTCATTCATCTTTTTTTTATTAATAATATATTAGTATATTTTGTAACAACAGTGTATATAAAAATGTAGGTACTTATTTTTAATAACATACAGGGTGACAAATAAAAAGTATACAAATAAATCATAACCTAGTTGTTATACTTTAACGTAACATATTTCCTGCAACACCCTGTCTAGTATGACATGAAACAAATAATTAAGGGTATGGAAAATAACAGAAATCCTATCTGACGGTATTAAATATGCTTGAAAAATAATTATTTTTTTATAAAAACTGTTGAAATATCAGTCGGTATTTACTATTTATTAAATCTTAGGCCTATTATATATTATTAACTATAAATATATTATGTACGGTATTATGTATTTATTTAAATATATAAAAATATTATCATCTGTAAAAAAATCTATTAAAAACAAAATCAGGAACTTTCTGTAAGTGGGATGCGTATAGGGTCAACACAAATAGGACAAAAATCAAAGTGAATCGTGGATTCTGGTTATGAAAAATAAAAAGTATTTTCGCAAAATTTAACCAGAAGTAATTTAAAATAATCACGAATTATTAGTGTTTACCCTATAAACAACAATACACCTTGTATAGCGTTTTCTGAAAAAATAATTATTTTTCAACTACAATACTTAATTATTTTGAGCCTAAAATTTCTGTTAGAACATACTCAAAGGAAATTGTTTCAACATTCTTAATACCTACGTACGTTACAAACAATAACTTAAACCTAAGTAGCATTTTTAAAATATTCAAAAATTACAATTGAACTTTTTAATATTATGTTTAGAAAAAAATCATAAAAATATAAGCCCAACAGATTTTGTATAAAATATTTTAATTTCTGATAATTTAAATTTAGATTCTTGGTATCAACATATTTATGTACAGGGTGGGCACTTTATCAGGGGACAGTATCTTGTGTCAGAAACTACCTACTGACTTGAGAAAAAAAAAAACGTTAATACAAAAGTTTATTGATTTTAAAGAAATTTTAAAATTATTGGGGTGCTGCACCGACATCCCAGAATTTTAAATGGTACACCCTATATATTTTTACATTTTCTAGATTCCTTGGAATAATTAATTTTTTTTTAAAACCAATGAACTTTTGTAATAAGTTTTTTTTTCAGTAGTATCTGAGAAATTGTCTGCTAATAAAGTGCCCACCCTGTACTTTCATAATATCTAAATTGCAAACTACATTTTAGTTAAGTTCGCAAAAGCTAACTCGGCGACATTATTTAGTTGTTGAAATTTAAAATAAAATTGTATAGAAAGTCAGATGTATTTTTTCCAAAAACTTAACCATCTTTAGAAAAATTGTTTGGACATTTTGCAACATCTTTTGTTTCAGTTTCAAAAGCAGCAGTAAAACTTTTCTATGGCATAAATATACAATTTCCCTGGTTTCGGCTTTCACAAATTATAAAATGACTTGTACGAGTTTACAGAATTATGAAATTGAGTTTTAGAATTGCTTTCAAAGTATCGGGTAAAATGGAATGTATATTTTGCTTGTCTAACTCGTAATTGCAATTTAGGTACCATTTATTTTACTTGCAAAAATTCCGTTTCTATACTAAACAAGTTTCAGTCTGTTGGCTACAAAAACATATAATATTAGCAGCCTCACAAATCAGACTTATCGGTGAAATAAATTATTTTTTAACACTTTATTGAATATACCAGAAAAACTCACCAGTATTATAATTTGTTTTTTTAAGTAGTACAGCTGAAATACATACAATAACAAAAATGAGATATATGAGAGCAGAAATTCGAGCATTTTAAAGCAATACTAATATTCGATGATAGTTTTTGGCAACAAACAAATTTAAAGAAATGATTTTCGATTAAATAAAACAATTTCTTGGATTTCTATAAAATCGGCCATATCGGCTTACATTTCCCTGTGACCTCTTAGATTATTTGAGACTAAAAGTTGATTTTAAATTATATTTCGTCTGTTGAGGAATTTGATAAAACACGCAAAATTAATGAAATCGAATTCTCTACAATATTGTTTGTTGACATAAAAAATTTAACAATCTTTACACATAAAAAATAAAACTTAATATGATACGTTTTAAATAACTAATAATAAAAAATATTTCTAAAACTAATAACTATTAATTACAAATGATGAGGTAGATGCTTTTTTTTAATATTTCAATTAATAAGTATATAACTTAAACATTATTAATTATTAAATAATTAAAACAGAAAACAATTAATGTGTATTTAATGATAAATAAATAAATACAAAGAATGTTTGCGTGTAGAATGTACTGAGGAAATAGTGGAACACAACTAAAACATTTAATAGTACTGTATTTAGTGATCTAGGAGTGAATTGGAGATATTCTGCCATATTTTACAAAGAGTGTCAATAAAATTTGTAAGCGTTTAAAACAAGTGAGTGAAAATTGCTGATATTTGTTTGAAGTATAAAAAGACATTGGATGATGTTAATATCAAAGCCTGACGATTGGCTGAATATGGCAGAAACTTTCTAATCTGTATAATACCCGTAATGCGAGAGTTGCCGGACATTAGTGAGTTCAAAAACATGATCTAAATACACTTATTTTAAATATTTACATCAGGTAATTTTACACACTTTTTTTAACCAAAAGTTGAAAGGTAATGAGATAATAATAATGTCATATTTTGCTCGTAATAATATTAATTTTTTGTAAATTTATTTCGTTTTAAGTCGTTTTAAAATAAATATGTTGACCCTTGTTAAACATAAATTTCAGATCACTCCATACAGACCTATCAAAGTTATGAGTAATACTCTAATACTGATCCTACGCAATAATATCATTAACATACTGATTAATGTGCAAATGAAATTGCTCACAATGCTCAGAAGAATTTGATCCTGTACTCAAAATAACAGTTTAGTTGTCAAAATAATAGTTTATCGAAACTTTTCTTACAATTAAAATTGACTACAACAAAATATTAAAAGATTGTAAGTGTATATTAGCAGTACATATTAAAATGAGATGAGCTTACAATTCCTGACAACTAAAACTCCCTTTTTTCTGATAAACAATTAAGTAATAATACGTGTAAGACCAGTATATGAGTAAATTATACTAAAAATGAAAATGCATTGAGGTTACTGTAAGATATGGAAACAATATTATTGGTAACTTGAGACCCTTTGAAAATAATATTTATATAAAAAATAATAAGTATTAAAAACAAAGAATTAAAAAATAAATAATTATATTCGTAATATAAATTAACTTACAAACTAATCATAAGTAAAATTAATAATATTAATTAGAACAAAACAGTTTATTATTTAACAGAAATAATAATTAGAAAAAAATCTTTCATAATGTTAATTAATACATTTGTAGGAAAAATGTTGGTAAATAAATAAATGCAATCTAAAGGATTTTTTTTGTACATCAAAATTAAATTTGTGGATTACGGAATGTAAATTTAAACAGATTTAGCTGTAGAACAAATACATTTTTGTTAATTCGGTAGTAAATGGAAAAAGTATAAACAATATGTTTTAATATATCTCTTAGTATTAACGAGTCAACAAAATTTATTTTGCAAAAAAATATACATAATAACGGTAACTATTGTGTGCAGTTTAATAATTATTTTTTTCAAACTCTATTTAAAATTCTTGTGAAAAACAAAAAAATACGGAATGTTTTATATGAGGTATATTAAGATTATAGAATACACAATATTACAAGGTATACACGTTCGGGATACTTCTACGGAGGTTGACAGAAATGTGTACCGTATAGTAAAACCTGAACGGGGACACCCTGTAAGAAACATAACAACCCTGAAAAGAGAATGTGTAACAAAAAAAAAAACAACAAACTAAGCATAAACATATTTAGGAGTGATTTAAATATTCATTTTCTATGTGAAAATGTTGGTAAGTGCAGAAAAAGACTCTCTGGGAACAGTAATAAATATTCGGAAATACAACAAAAATTAGATGCATGTATTTCCTATTTATATACAGGGTGAAATAATAAATGCATTCTTATATTTCCAGGAAACAACAAACCACAGCAAATTGCAAATAAGAAATGTTTTTATAAAAACCTCTGTACTATTTATTTGTTTTTAATATTGTTATTAGTGTCTTATTTGAGCATTGTTTTTATTATTTACTTTTAAATTAATAATTATCGATTAATATCTATGAAAGGTTTTATACACGAATCTGACAAACAATATTAAAACGCGCAAAATTATAATACATTACTAAAGATATTTATACAAAATATAAGGATTAGAGAACGATCACTTTTAAAAATAAAATTTAAATTATTGAAATAATATATCTATTATATTATTATTATGTACAAATTTTAAACAAAACTTTATTATTCGAATTTATTTTTATTTTTTATTATATTTTTCGTGTTTTGTGTGTATGTGTGTGTATTTTTGACTTTGTACAATTTTGTGAAAACAAGGCACACCTTACTATTTTATATTCAAATATTCATTTTTAATCTAGAACTTTAAGTAGTAAAACGGTTAAACAGGTATTTTATATTTTAATGCATAAAGGATGATAGAGCAAAAACACGTTGTTTTTGTTGGATATTTTTCGATAAAATTTTAATCCAGAACCCGAGTTTTGACCAATGACAATGCATTTGGTTGAACGTAATTCTGATCACGTTTTTAGCCACCGAGCAAGCAGTAGGTATAATTTATATACCCAATATACGAGATACAAGCACCTGACAGCCGGCTGTCGCACTTCATATAAACATAGTTACCAGCGTTTAATTGCAGTAAGCATAGCAGACTTTATTTTTTGTTATGCTTAACGCTTAGTAGATAATGTTACAACAGTAGCAAAAGTTAACGTACCATTATTCTATTACCTTAAGCTGCCAACTATGTTAGCGAGCCGCACGACGAGAGTAAGAAAGTGTTTTGATGAAGTGGTAAAAATATTTTATAATTTTCTGGAATTTGCTTAATAAAAACTAGAGACAATAATAAATCTATTGAATTTACTTTAGGTGGTAGAATTATTATAATATACTCGTTGAAACATCTAAAATTTCAACCCAAATGCATTATCTTTGACCAAAGCCCATGTATTATTTATTAATATCTGGTAACGTCGAACAATAATTATCAATAATATAATATGAAGAACAACGAATGCTGCTTCCATACAAACCGACCGATGCCGATTCGATCACTTTGTAAAAAATCAGCCAACAAGTAAATAGTATAGATAATATTAATACGTCTAATACTTAATTTTAATTATTATTATAGAAATCTTATTTGTATATATATTGTTGTCAATTTATATAAAATCGGTTATCAAAGGTTAATAGTTATTAACAATTAATCTCCTTGCGTTATTATATCATTTCCCGCTCATCTCCACTAGTATCCAAGGAGTGACCCAGCAGTTGCAAAGTTTTTACGTTCCGAAATATAACGCGCAAATTACAGTCCCAAAATAGCTAGCCCAAAGCGGCTTAGGTATACGCATTTTGATTTTGCCGCTAAAAAAAGGTGAAATGCTTATCCGTCGAACGCGAACGGCTTCAAATCCTTTCCAATTACGTAACTATACCAGACAGCATGCGACATCTCCAAAACGACTGTTTTATCGCCGATCGCATAAGTCCCTTCGCGACATCTTTAAGGCGTCTTGATTGTCTCTCTAATACACGGTATAGCTGTTCTCTTAAATTATAATTAGTTTAATCTAGAGCTGTCCCAAAATATTTAAAATCAACCCAAACAGCACGATACGTCTTTAAAACGTACATGTTAGGTCATATTTTTGTCGGCACGTCCCAGGATGTACATAAAAAGTACGTACGTAAGCATTCAATGCAATGAACGCAACGTTGCCAGCTTACGTAATGCGAATAAATTAAATAAATATAAATAAATCATTTATTGCACAAACATAAAATACAAAAATAATTTGGACTTAAAATTTCGTACAATGGCGTTCAAATTAGTGGAAATCTAACATCCCTGGTACGTCTCATGTATGTACGTATTTTGTACGTAGTTAACGTTTAGTAAGTACGTAATATTGACGTCTTCAATATGTAAGTGCTGTTTGGGAAGTAGAGTTCAGTGCTGTTGGGAAGTATTTATATTTCTTCTTAGAATTCACAGGTTCGAATTGTGGCCTTTTCATTTTATTCCTAAACGGAACAATTAAAAAAAAACTAACAATTTGTATACCATTTGTTATTACCAAATTTGCAATTAGGTACTGAATAGGTTGTACTTACTTTGACAGTAATAATTGTAAACGATCAACTGCTGAAATCTCTCCCCGCGTCCAATAACATCATTTTATCGTCCTTATAATTTTCTATTACTATAGCCTTAAAAGTATTTTTATTATGTATTAAAGATCAGGTACGGATTGAATTATTTTATTTTAAAAATATGTCTATTATACTATTCTAATAATTAAACAACATGATTCACGGATATTGTAAAATTTATGGTGTCTTTAGACGAGTGGTCCGTAGTTTTTATCCATAGAATGTTGCCAAACTCCAAAGGATTATACTACTTTTATTTAAATTCCCCTTAAGAATAATTTGGCAACACTGTATTAATATCAAATTTCTTGATAACTAAATTGCAATGCCATCTCACCAATTAGTATAAGCCACACATTTCTAACAGATCTGTTTTGTCGGAATATCATACTCATCGTGAATCACACTGTATTATTATAAAAATCAGTATTACAAGCATCTAAAAGCTAGATGCAATTTGTACATCCAGAAATTCGGTGGCATTCCAAATCTAGACCTTTTTAGTTTATGTGTGGTAAATAAATAATGTATGCATTATTCTAGGCCATAAAGTAATATTTCACTCTGCAAGATGTACCTCCTGTACATTGTGGTATGTTTCAATAAAAAAGCAACCGTTCAGCACTACCTGTTTCATCCATCCTTCTAGACAAGATCTAACCATTTGGCCCGAGCAAAGGACTCAGCCTCCTGTGCTGACTATTATTGTTACAGTTACTGATAGTAAGAATTGAATCATCTAGACATGTCAGTTGTGTGACATTTAAAATGTCATTACTGTCAAGTGGGGTGTCACCTTCGTTCGAATCACCTGACATGTCACATGTCGTGAAGGTAAAGTGTGGTTCACACGTGCCTGAATTAGATTTCTTGCTTGTCTCGAACAGTCGATGGAGATCGTAAAATTTCGAATGTTTCAAGTTGTTTGAGTTTGTGTCTTCGTGTTCTTCTGCGGAATATTGAGTCTTCTTGTTGTTGTTTGGTAAATTTCCATTGCGTTCCAATGCATAGTACTGGGAAAAAGGATGGAATATATTTGTTAAAACATCGTTTTATAAAGAATTTCGTATTCACCTGAGGATTTTCAGTAATATGCACGTGTCCATTCAGGTATGGCTTGATCGGCCCAGCTCCATTTGGTATATTATCAGGACCCTGCAAAAATGTGCAGTTAGAAGCAAAACAAGAGTTGTTTGGCAACATATTTGGTTAAATTAGAAATTAACTTAAACTCTTCAAGTCTTATAACAAAAAGTGGTACTTTCCCTACCTTAGTGTCCAAATGTCCAGGATTGCTTGGTTGTATATGCATTGATCTCTCTTCATGCACTAAATGCTCCATTTCATGCAGATCGGTCGTATTCCTATCGTCTAATCGCATGTTGTGTGGATTTTCAGTCGCGTAACGTGTTGGATGTCCACAGCAGTTACCAGTAACAGCTTCTAACCGCTCCTGTGCTAGGGCTCTTCGTTTTACCCAACGTTTTCGTAGAACTATACATAGGATACAACAGGCGATACACGTAAGCGCCAGAATCACACCAACTATAATACCTATGCAAGGAAATTGAAAGCCATTGGTGTCTTTGGACTACTATTTTGCAGGTACTTACCGATTTTCTGTTGATCTTGTAGTGAATCACTATCTGGAACTTGCTCATCCGCAGCAAAAGCAATGTAAGTAGTCTTAATATAGATTGGAGTAGTTGGTTTCCCAATTCCGTGCTCATTTTCGCCACGAACAATCACTATATACTGATTTTCTTCTTTAAGATCAGTTAATAAAGCTGATATCGTGTCTTTATCATGCCAACATGATTTAGATTTACTCTTATACGGTTGAACATCGAACTGCGGCCAATCTTCAAAGACTTGGTTACGGTCTGACGTATAAGACACGACATATTTGACAATCTCTCCGTTATGCAGATTTGGCGCTTTCCAGTTCAAGCAGGCAGTACTTGAGTTGATCAACTTGAAACGAAGATTTAGAACAGGCGATGGTACTGTAACACACAACATATGTTTATCTTTCAGGCGCTGTGATACATAACCTGTACCCAAAAAATGTTAATATATCAAGGGTTATAGCTAGAAAAAAAATTAAAGAATCTAAATTCTTTAGGCACCTACATTGGAGGACTTTTGGAACACAAGACCGTAAAGAGATTTAAAACAGTGTTTTAGTGAAGTGATAAAACGTCTTTTTCAGTCTTTAGAAAGATTAAACCTAATGCTTAAATGATAAATATCTAAGCAGTAACATAACTTACCATCTTGAAGTGTGCGTGCTTCGACTGGTTTTGAATATTCGCCAGGAATCCCATTGGCAACATATGACCTGACTCTGAATTGATACAATGTATTTGACTTCAATTTTGCTACCTTTAGCTTAGGCGCGAAACTGAAAAACAACACCCCATTAGAATTAACATTGTGGAATAAAGAAGTGTAGTAAAACTAACCTTTTAAATAAATCACTCTCTTCACAAGGCCGTGTTCCCTTCACCACGTAACATACTGTATAAAACTTTGCGTTGGGCACTGCAGTCCATCTTAAGTCTACAGAACCAAGTTCATTAGCGGACGCTACTAAATCTTCTGGTGGTACTACTAAAGATTTTTCGTCAATGGTACTCAACGTAACATTGTCTAATTCACTCGTTGAGGTACTCGATTCTACAACTACAGGCATGGTAAACAATATCCAACCTTCGTTATTTTCTTCATCGTAATTTACGGTCGAAACTTTAAATTCGTAGTCAAGTCCAGGAATTAAACCTAAAAAAAATTTAAAGGATGAAGCAGAGTATACAATCTGTTACCACCACCAACTTTATCAGCTATGCAATGATGCTTACTGGGACGTCGATGTACCACAAATTATTGGGATGAAAACTTGATTATGACTTACCGATATGAGTATGATATAGTTATAAAAAGTTGGTCTTTCGGTACAGTACCTTGAAGAACTCACCGGTAATCACATAACGAGGCTCGAGCGTTTTTGCAGCATTTGTGGTATCGAGGTCATCCTGAGGCCATGGGCGCCAGGTTATTCGATAAAAATCCTGGTTCCCATCACATAATATATCCGTTTCCAATTTGTTCCATGTCAATAGAATCGATGTACTGCTAATACTATCAATATCAACATTTCGCATACCAGTTACACCTGCAGAGAACACAATAATAATTGTATTATAGCCCTTGAGTGATTCTAACAAAAACAGTACGTACCAGTTTGACAAGTAACCCGTTCCGACTGATCACTGGCACTAGAAGAGTATAAACGAACATAGAACGTGTAATTTGTGTTCGCTCTTAAACCAGTACATAAATGGTTCACATTGGTTGTCACGTATTCTGGACCAGAAACTTCGGCATTATCTAACAAAATTAAACCAATTAAAACTACTACAAAGATAATAACGAATACGCTTACTTTTGGTGTAAAATGAATAAATGCTGTATGCTTGGACTGCGATATTAGGAGGTGCGTTCCAGGTCAAGCAAATACTATTACTATCGAAAGTACGGCACTGAACGTTTTGGGGAGGTGTTAATCCATTGGAATTGATCTGAATCTCTGCTGACGACCAAATTTTGCCCACAGAGTTCTCTGCAAAACACTGGTACATTCCTGGAAAATGGAAATTAATGTCAACAAGTTTGCCGGGTTATTAACATACTATTTAAAGCAATGATCGGTTTCCCGATAAGACTTTTAATGTACAGTAAGATATCGATGCAGAGACATGAATGTTGATATATTCGCCTGCTTTATCGACTACCGAAAAGCTTTCGACTGTGTACCGCACCAGAAGCTCATTGAGATCCTAAAATACACCGGAATCGATGCGGGAAATCTGAACATCATCACGCAAACTGCAGAGATTAAGATAGAGGGCATAACATCTGAAGAAACAGAAATCAGAAGGGGTGTGAGACAGGGATGTGTCCCTCTTCTCTTGAATATATACTCGGAGATAATATTCCGGGAGGCACTGGAGAATGTAATTCACTGAAAATATTGTACACGTTTTTAGAGTTGGGTTGGCGGCTTCTTTTAGTAAATGTTGCATGTGGATGTTCCTCGATAAGCTTGCTTGCAATCGACGATTATCTGGCTGACTGGCGTTTTCGGTGCATTCGCCTTATATCGTCGTTAAGTCTTTCTTATTGAGATAGTTGTTCGTCTTCGAAAGTCGAGTCTCCAGGTGGATGAAAATGATAATTATCATTGAAGAAGAGAAGAAATTAAATTGAAACCCACAATGCTTTAATATTTTTTTAAGATTTTGATACTTACCCGAATCAGTAGCAAATGTATGGCTGAATACAAGGCCTGAATGTATTTTACGAATTCGACCACCAATTATTAGAGGTCGGCCATCTTTTAGCCAATATATTTTTGGTTGAGGGACACCTGAAACAATTTTAACAGCACATGATATATTCTTCGTAGGTGGAGCAATAAGGATATTGATGAAATGACTAGGCAAAGCAACATCTATAAAATATATTAAATTAATCAAAACTTATCAATCCCAACCATACATGTTTCGAAAGCTGAAGTTATCATCAGGCAATTAAATTTTTAAAGCCATAAAACGTCGAATTTTTACACCATTTTTCGTGTATTCGCCACCTAGGTCTCAGCGATTGATTTACCTTTCCAAAAATCAAGAACGATCTGCATGGTCAGAAGTTTCAATCTCCAGAAGAAGCACTCGATGCCAATAAACGATGGGGATGCCTGCTTCTAAAGTTGATACGTGGTTTGTTAAAAAAAATGGTGACTTTATTTTTATCGTAAACAAAAACAACGCGACGTGTTGGAACGTCCAAGACGGCCATTGTAATCATCTTCTCGGCCGTCTGTGTAGATTTCGTACCACTTATAAACATTTATGTTGATTGAAGTAAAAATTCGAATCGAAATGACTCACCTTGTGCTTGACAATCCAGTCTAACAGTTTTGGCCGATGGAGACTTGGTAGAAATTGGAGTCACATTAAACCGTGGCTTCTGATAGACTTCCAAAACATATTCTTTTCTCTGTTTACCCACAGAATTGTAAGCTACGCAAGTGTAGTTACCCTTATCGCGTAGACTAACATTTTTAATTGTTAATACTGTCGAATTTCCTATTACTACAGTGTCATCTATAAAACAAAAACACATGTCAATTAGAAGTTTCAATGGGTTTTATTTTATGAAAATACTCACTGTAAAACCATTGTACTTTCGGTATAGGCCATCCTGTAGCACCGCATATTAACTTGACTTTATCGCCCAACAATACTGTCATATTTGAAGTATCTAACGTGAAGATATCAGGTGGGAATGCGGTTTCAGGCTTAGGATATACTTTGACATTCATTTCTTTGCTATATTTTGTTTTGTTTAAAATATGATTCTTGGCAATACATCTGCAAATTAAAGAATAAAACAATACTGGGTTGCATAGGTTTCTAGAAGATATTCGAACTTACCTATAGGATCCTGCATTTAAAAACTGAGATTTGGGTATTAACAAGGCCCCGTTAGGGAGAGGAACATATCTGTGAAATAAAACATGACATTAAGTTCTTTAACACCTCAAAGCACACACTGGATATTTCTAAAACTACTAGAAAAATAAACGAAGCAATTAAATAATCAATGAAAAGTGATTCTTACCTAGCATCATGAGGTAGAGGTGAATAGTTGAATTCCCACTGAACATCTACAGCAGGTACGGAACGTATATTACATTGAAGCAATAATGGTTGCGATTCGGTTGCATTTATATACTCTGAGGATTGATTGAAGTCTTTGGCAATAGCTGGAAATTAATTATTTACTAAATTTTTGAAATATAGCAAGACTTTTAATGAAAAATTTTGGTTACTAATCATCCGACAGGTGTATCACATATTAATAATAATAATAATAATAATAATAATAATAATAGTCTTTATTGTCTAACAGGCGAAATACCTAATTACAAGACAATGTATTTGCATACAAATTCTGATAATAATTCTGATAATAATGTGCTTATTAATAATAATAACAATAAGATATAAATTCAATATAACAAAATATACAAAAATTACATACTTATATACAAATAATACAAATAACTGACAAATTATTTAAAATTCGAGAGTGCGGAGGTAGTACCAAAGGCTTTTTCTGAATCGGTTTAAAGATTTATCAAAATAATCAATATTATGATGCAAATGGGAACTGTTGCACACGTCGCAGGCCCTGAATAATGGAGCTCTTTGTTCATAATTAGTATGAGTTTGAGGTAATCTAAATAGGTTCGGCTTACGCGAATTAAACTGGGGTACATTAAAATGTATTTGTTGTAATAAATTCGGACAGTCAATAATGTTGTTAATTAATTTATAAAGAAAAACTTGGTCGGTAAATATTCGACGAACTGCCAGCGAGTCAAAGTTAAATTTGTTTAACAGCACTTGATGGTCACAACCTCTTGTAGGAAAACTCCCATCACTTTTAAAAGATAGATATCTCAAAAATTTACGTTGTACGTACTCCAACTTGTTCTTATGAACCGTGTAGTAGGGCGACCATACAAATGATGCGTACTCCAATTTAGATCTCACAAAGGTGTTGTATAGAGCAATGAGACAATCAACGCTATCGAAGTCCCTTCCGGTACGAAATATAAAGCCCAACACACGAAGAGCCCCCTGCGCAATATATTCAACATGGCTGTTAAACGACAAATCCGAATCAACAACAATACCAAGATCCCTCATCTGGGCACAAGACTCAAGAACTGTATTATTCAGCCTATACTGAAATAAGACGGGTTCCCTACTTTTCGAAAACACCATTAGTTTGCACTTCGGTATGCTAATCTTCAACGCATTTGACTCACACCACTCCTCAAAACACTGCAAGTCCTCCTGAAGTCCAAGACAATCCTGATAGTTATGTATGATGCGATATAACTTAAAATCATCCGCAAACATGAGACATGAACTAGATAAATGAGTTTTGATATCATTTATATAAATAGCAAATATTAATGGGGCCAGGTTACTTCCCTGAGGAGCTCCACTAGAAACAATCATCTCCGCGGATTTAAATCCATTATACTCTACATACTGTCTGCGGTTGTACAGGTATGTATCAAAAAAGTTTAGCAGGCTCGCATCAAAACCGATATTACCCATCTTCTGTCGAACTATTGAATGGTCTAACCTATCGAAGGCCTTTGTGAAGTCCGTGTAAATAACGTCCGCCTGTAGTCCCCTTCCAAGAGCACAGTAAATATCTTTCAGAAAGCATGAAAGGTTACTTACAGTCGAACGCCCGCGAAAAAAGCCATGCTGTTCCAGGACTATGTGGTTCTTTGTTTGATCAAATATCTTTTCATGCAGCACCGTCTCGAAGATCTTCGCAAAATTGGACAGAATTGAGATAGGTCTGTAGTTAGATATTTGAGAATCATCGCCGGACTTATGAACAGGTACAACTCTGGCAAGCTTCCACTGGTCTGGGAATATCTCCGATTTCATACATTTGTTGAAAATTATTTCAAGTGGCTTCGCAAACACATAAGCACAATCCCGTACAACAAATGCAGGTACATTGTCATGACCCGCAGTCAGCTTGGGTTTGAGCTTTTTTGCTGCCCGAACAATATCATCCTGAGTAAGTAAACCCACTGATATTGATAGATCAAGATTTAGAGGATCCCTATAAGGTACCTGTGCCGATTCTGTATATACACTATTGAAAAATTTGGCAAATCCGCTAACAATTTCACCAGGATTCAGTAATAGATCCCCCTGTGGATCCTGCATATTACCGGGAATACGAGATCCCCGTTTTTTGATTTGTACAAACTTCCAGAATTCTCTAGGGTCACTTTTTATTGATGTTTGGATGTCGCCAATATAGGCGGCATATGCCATCTTTATTTTTTGTTTTACCTGTGCCCTCAGAGTGTGAAACATGTTATGAAAGGTATTATCACCAGTGACCTTCCATTTTTTGAAATATTTAGACTTCTTCCTAATGTTAACAATTATGTCATGATCGAACCATGTCGGATATGATCTCTTATTCTTACGTGTTTGAGACAGCGGTACATACATATCAAAAATATTTGTTAGTGTTCCGTAAAATTCAGATACCGATGTATTTACGTCTTCAATATCATTAAGAAACGACCAGTCCTGAACTAGAATTTCATTATATAAGAGTACGAAATTAGCTTTTTTAAAATTATACCTTTTATTGGATGGGTTTGATATAAATCTTTCGTGTCGCAGTCCAGAAGCCTTAAGTGAAATATCTAATGTCGGATGATAGGCGTCCTCAGCTACAAGAGGCTCACTGCTGCGTACAACTTCGCATGGCATATTAGAAAGCACTAAATCCAGTATATCATTAGAATTATTAAATACCTGATTACATTGATTTAAATTAAATAATGACATAAAATTATTCAGGGCGATAACTGACTGATTATTTGGAACAGGTTCAAAGTGAATGTTAAAGTCACCAATAATTAACAGATTAGATCCATACAAACAAGTCAGATACTCAAAAAATTCAAAAAGTTCAACATAATGATTCACACTTAGGTTTGGCTGCACATAAATAGAGAAACAGTAAAGCGTACAACCGCCCAGATGCAATTTACAGCCAATCAGATCAACTGATGGCACAAGTGTAGGAGCATTACTTAAATTTATCAAACTAGAATTAATACTAGATCTTACAGCCAATAGTACACCTCCTCCCCTTGAGACATTCAATGCTACAAGATCACGGTCCTTCCTGTATACGACGTAGTTGAGATCAAACAGTTCTGCATTATTGACCTGTGGTTGAATCCAAGTCTCTGTAACCGCTATGACATCATAATCGGCACTGCTCACTGCGTTATAGAAAGTGTTCGTCTTAGTATTCAAACCGCGCACATTCTGATACAAAATACTTATAACTTCCCTCCTGCTAGACAAAGCTGTTAGTTTAAATGTTGATTCTGAGCTTCAGTAGAAACTATGGTGGGAACACTTCTGACGTACTTAATTTTTATGTTTGTTTCACCTCTGTTTCTCCTTTCAATTAACTTCTGCTTTACAACCTTATATTCTCGTAATTGTTTAGGTGTTTTATCAGAGTATATGTATAGATGTCTAGCGTTAGTTTTAACATTAAAGGCGTTTCGCAGAACCTTGATAACGTGGCTCGTATCCTTAAAGGTAACGCGGATTGGTCTTGGTCTATCGGCTGATTGACGATCATTTGTATTTTTCTGATGACCTATTCTAGATACATGAGATATATCTGATGCGGCCAAATTTGGACAGATTTGCTGTGACAGAGAGACAGCAAAAGCCTCAACATTTTGATCAGAATCCGCTGCCTCAGGATGTCCAAATATTATAATGTTCTTTTTCTTCCTTTCACGATCATGGTACTCACGGAACATTTCTTCTTGGTCTTCATAATTGTGAGAAATCTGGAGTTTGTTCTCGAGGATGCCTATACGAGTGTTTAAATCGACAACCTCAGACTTCAGTGCTTCGTTCACTTCAACTTGTTGTTCGAATCGCTCACGCAGATCCTTGTACATGTTTTCGAAGACATTCAGTTTCCCCATAACATCTTCCAATGTGACAGGGTTATGCACTCCCGATGCCTGGGCCACATCATCAGCTTGGCTATATGATAGCGATTTTCTTGAAACTTGTGAACGTTGAACATTCTCCCTCATGCATGTAGGACACTCCCATCTATCGCCATTTGGCTTTTTTAGTTCGGCGTCATAATATTTAAGCTGCCCGATTGTAATCTCAGCACATTTGGCATGACTCCATCCGTCGCACGTGTAGCACAAAATGGAGTACTGTCTTTTTGTAACTTGTTGATTGCACGCAAGGCACATGAGGTTCCGCGATGACATTGTTTTTCTTTTGATTGTACCTCGTATAGTCACACTAATCTTCAAATATTCTATCTTTCGACAAAAAAACACTAGGTACTGTTTTATTCGTTCGGTATTGTATCTTATCAGCCAATATATTTTGGTTTTTTACACAAGCACCAGCTATCATATACCAATATTTTTAATATTTACATCGAAATTAAAAGTTCATTTATTGCACAATCCGGATGGTTCTTTGCACATATAAAATCACCAAGGTATAGATTTTTATAGAGTTTACTATAAGCACGAAAATTTGAAATTAATTAAACAGTTTTAACATAAATTAACGGCATTAATCACAGAGCACAAAATCGTGTATGTTTTAATAATATAATAATTTTATACCGGGACACCCAGTATACCAGGACAGGTATTTCCATATTTTTAAAAATGCCATTCACGAAATATATAATTTTTATGAACAAAATTTTGAAACCGAGTTTCCATGAGCGTTAAAAAACACGAGATGTATCGAAACGTTGTCGCTGCCGATGACACAAAATTAAAAAAATCTTGTTGTTGCTGTGCCTAAACTGAAATAACTCACATGCCACATCCAGCTTTGCAACACTGGATACAAGTGTGCCGGCACCGTTGCGCACCATACAATAGTACTCCCCCACAACACCCCGTTTACCCTTTCGGCCAGCAAAGACTCGAGGCACATAGAGGGACCCATCATCCAACACCACCCAACGGCTATTGTTTTTTTCGTTAATAACAGTACCATTGCAGTACCATGTCACACGTGATGCACCACGTAACGAGTTGTATCGGCATTTCAGAGTGGCGTTCTGACCTCGAATTGCTATGACGTCATCGGGATTGGTCAGGGTCAAAGTGGGATCGATGGGTTGCTCAATTATATCTGCAATATCCAAGGCCCATAGTGCATCTGGAAAAAAATTACAAATTATTATTATTAACTTTGACAAGTCAGCTTGTTTCGCGATCTCAATCTCTAATTTTGAAAAATAGTTCATAATTGCAGAGAAGTTTTTTTTAATTTTTTCCTTGCAAACGGTGTGTCAAACAAAAAAAATTAAAGAGACTTTTTTTGTTGTAAATTAAACAAGGATTCTATAAATAATTTTTGTTTCTAAAAAAATCAGTGGGGTACTATATTTTGCATTAAAATTGTGCTAAAATGTGTCCGTACGCACGCCACTGGTGGAGTAAAATAATATTTTAAAATATGTATTTAAATTATCTATCCAAACTTATATTTTTCTTCACTCCGAGGATGGACTATTCCATGAAAATAAAGAGAAAAGTCTTGATTTTTGTATAAGCACAAAAAAAACATTTCCTAATTTTGACTCTTCTTACGTTATTCTTGTTACTTATGTATCATAGCAAATGTGTTCTAATGCTATGATTTTTATTTATTATTAATAATTGCATGAATATTTCAGATCTGATATAAAATAAAACGTGCTATTGTTTATATAATTTTTGCTAAAATAGAAAAAAAAAATGCGTGGGACTTATTTGCGTACAATACAAAATTTTTATGGTTTGTTTTGGTCAAATATACGTAATAGCTCCATTGCCACAGAATTTAAAATATTCGAATTTGTTATTATTTTAACCTAGAAAAATTGCAAACAAGCAAACAATGTTTTTTATAATTTAGATTTCAGTAAAAAAATTATACTTACTTGAAAATAACAAAAAAAGATTTGAATTCTATATGACAATTTGACATATTAAATGTTTAGGTTTAACATTTGGGTTTAATAGCAGTACCAAAATTATTTATAGAATTTTTGAGATGTAAAAACTTAGGCTACATCACAACCGCAAAACGTCACAAAGTTATTGAATTAAAACAAAAATAACTTATAGGGGTCATCACAAATAGACGTTAAAATCAATTTCATCTAATTTGAAGAAGTAGAGTAGATTGTTAACTGTAGGAAATAAAAGTAGCAATCTAGTGCAATAAATTAAAAAATTTCATCGTTAAATTTCAATGCCGAATGATGAATTAAAAGAAAAATCAAATATATTTTTTTAATTATTAATCATGATATATTTAATTAATTTATAAATTTCGAAATGTATAGTTTTGTATAATTCTTAAAATATAATTTTAATCGAAGTGGCATTAATACATTTCTTGCTATTAACGTTTATATAATGTAATTGAGCTCTTCATAAGAATTTTTTTTTATTAATTTGACCACTGATGATGGAGACACGTGCTCCGAAACGTGTATGGTGGTAATTGAGTGACGTATATTAAAGGTATTTCATGGAGGTACGACGATATTTTAAATAGTCAAAATGTAAAAAACAATTTCCAGGTACAAAATTAACTTCTTATATTTGCATCAAGCAGATAATAAACCATTTCATAGTATTTGAGACAACATTAGAGAGAAGTTGCGGTGAGCTTTGCTCTATTATCGGTTACAAAAAAAGGAGTAAAAGCAAAAAAGGAGTAAAAAATTTAACTTTTAACTACGATACTCATGACATTTGATGGCTAATAATTTTACAAACCCTGAGCATTAGTGAAAATATATTGAATACAAAGTACTTAAAAAAATATACATTTTTGTAAGTATATAAGAGTTGATTTTTGGAGCAATTAGTCTACGACCCAACAACAACAATCTAACAAGGAGGAGTGTATCCTAAAAAATTCTAATGAATATACTATTATGACGTATCGTTATCAAGGCCATTGAGGCTCCTTTCGGTTTTGTTTTTATGTGTGCTCTAAGACGCAAGTTAGATAATACACACATACCATTATTTCATAGAATATAAACAATAATAAAATAATTTGTGTTGCGCAAAAAATCCGAAGGTATCTACAGCATGTTGTCAGGTGTTTGACCTTTCTATTATACAAACATGAATAATATTATGAACATACAAATTCTATGAAAACATTTTGATGGAACATTACGTAGATATACACGAGGGAATATCATTGAGGAATTATTTGCTGTATCAGAAACCTTCCCTATTTTAACAAATATCTACCAAAAAAATGTTTCTTTTCTTTATATACATAGTTATAATATTTTTAATATAGAACGGGCATTGTACTATTCGATGACCTGCAACTTGTTTATTTTAACACACTTCCTATAATAGTTAATGTGTTATTAGTTATATTGCAATCATCATATCATATGCGCAAGATTCCTAAACAGTGAGGGCACTGCATTTTCTTTAGTTGTTTATATTAACATTCTCTAAACATGTCAACGACTGAGATTTTAAAAAACGTCTAAATGTACAAGTTTCAATTTGGATGCCGAGAGAATCGTCGAATTTCCTACGAGTAAAATCGTTTGCAGCATTAGCCGCAGTCGACCCTAATACTAGTGATTGGATAATTTAATAAAACTACTGAATGATCTCAGTACTAAGGCATTGTTAAATAAAATACGAAGGTCATTAAACTCGTAAGAACATTTCAAATGGCAACAGTGCTAAATTAAACCTATCAGAAATAATAATAATAATTTTTCTATTATATTATCAACGTAAAGTATAGGTAGAAATTGTGTTAGAAGTACGAGAGTATAGGAAAACGGAATCTCACAAACTAAAAGAAGAAAACGAAACGAAAACGAAATAAAAGAACAAAAAAAAAATATGCACACATCGTGTATAGGAAAAAGGTGAATGGAACTGGAAAAAGAGTTGAATGTTTTGCAACAACAAAACAAGAACCCGAACCTAAGGCAGCAGAGACCAAGTGATCAGAACGGAAAAGACAGGGGCGGATTTAATTACACGATACAAAAAACTAACCACGCAATAATACGTAGAAATTGATATCGTTGAAATGCATTAACAAAATTGCCCAAAATCCACACCAAACAGGTTGGGGATGCATTTATTTTTCTCAGAACCCTAAAAGCAGCAGTTTTGGCGATAAACAAACCCATCAAGGCGAAAATGTGCTTCGAAAAATCCATTTGTCTGCAAACTCTCTTCGCTGTGGATGGTCGATAAGGCTTCAGTTGTTGTGTTAATTGAATTTTGTAAGCATAGACACAGATCTTTCATGAGTACGAGGGTTGCCTTTTATATTTCGGGATTAGAGAACAAACACAAATATTGATCATCGAAAATCACTTTATTTTTTTTTTTTCAAAATATTCCCCATGAAGATCTACGCACTTTTGCATGCGTTTGACCTAATTGTCGCAGCACTTTTACCAATCTGATTGAGGTATCTCCAAAACATGCATTCTAAATGCAGCAACCGCTTCTTCAGGTGTCGAAAAACGTTGACCTCTCAGTTTGTTTTTTACGTACGGGAATAAAAAGAAGTCATTCGGTGCCAAGTCAGGACTATACAGCGGATGACTCATCAAATGGATGTTTTGGGTGCTCAAAAATGCAGTTGTTTGAGCCGATGTGTGAGAGCTCGCATTGTCGTGGTGAAGAGTGATCCGTCTTCGGCGGTTGGTTTTCCTGATTTCTTGGAAGACAACTGGCAAACAAATTGTTGTGTACCACTCAGAATTGCCTGTTCTGTGTTGTTCTAGTGGTACGGTTGAGATATGTCTAGTTTTTCTGATAAAATCACCTGTCACGATGTCATTGACGTGTTTCAAAGCACCGCGATCGTATTTTTTGAGCATTTCTTTCGACCAATCGACACTGAGTTAATCCACGTCGAATGTTTTAAAAAATAATCGCACAAAAATGTTCACGATTAATTTTCATTTTTGGGCCGAGAAAAATCTTTTAAGTTACTGTAAGCAATACAAATAGCGCTCGTTTGTCAAAACGTTCTGAGTACGTATAACCTCAAAAGTGTCCAACTTTACGATAGAGCTGTCAGTTGCCAGATTGCAACACCAAGGTTGCCAAATCCCGAAATATAAAAGATGGAAGATCAAAAGTTGTCTAATATAAACCGTCCCTGCATTCTAATAGGTCTATATAAAAGAGAGAGGTATCGTACGTATATGGTGTTTATTTATCTTTGTCTATCTCATTCCAAATGCATTTTCTTCTGCTTACTAATATTACCACTCTAACTACGAACAAATACCAATGAAGATGAAGCAACGAGGCAACAAGCAAATAAGAGCCAAGCTGGCGAACAGGAAATAATTGGCATTCCAATTATTACAGTGAAATATTAATTATATGGGGCTGGTTTTTTTTCTTTTTATTTATATATTTTGTTTCAACATTTTTATTATAGTGTCACTTGTTGGAAACAAGTAGAAATTGATGTTTTTTTCGCTTTAGACAAAATGCGTTTGAACCAGGGTTGAGATGATTAAAATCAGTATGATTTATAACTCTCGCATTGCCAGTCTTCCAGGCACTGCACCACCCTTCACTAGCTTGAAAATTAACGAAGTTACATTCTTTAGCAAATTGTAGAGCATTTTGCTTTATTAAATTTCCCGATATTCGTACGTGCCACTTTCTCCAAAACTTTAATTTTCTCAGCTAAACGTAAACACACACGCTTGGACATCTTACTTGATTCTTAAACAAAAACCAACTGAACCTAAATTTGCGATTTACTAGACCTCGACTATAAAATGGGTTAGGAATTCCCCAGGTGTTATGTTATGTTATGTGTTATGAACGCGTTAAGAACATTTTCAAAATAATGCGATATAAAAATGTAAGTGGGAAACCCGCAAATGCATAAAATCTATACATAAAAGTCCGGTAAAATTTTTATTATATAGAGTGCTACTTTTTAGTCTGTCTAACTACATACTTCAGGTCCGGATAGTATACCTACCTTTGTGGTCAAGGACTGTGGCACTGTCTTTGCTAAATTGACAAATTTTGCCTAATTATGTTAAGCGGGTTACTTCAGCAAGGATTTTTCCCAACCAAAGACTTTGACAAGCTTGACCACTGTATAAACTGTCAGAATTTGGCGTATATGTTAATTTTTTAACACTTTTTTCTTCATGAACTTTTATATGTACCGTGGTTTCAAATCTAAAATTGTTCGCGCAATATCTGTAGAACCTCAAGGCTCTGTGTTAGGTCCCCGCCTATTTAGGTGTTTTATTAATGATATTGTTAACCTGAAACGTCGCGTCGCTTTGATGATGATTTTAAAGTTTTTTTGAGTGTCTGCAAATGTAGAATGATTTATTTGAATGTTCTGTTTGACTGGTGCACTCAAGATTAGTGATGCACGGTCCGAATATTACCATCAGAATTTCCGGTTATATTACGTAATATTACCTCTACCATCCGGTAACGTTACATTGTTACTGTAATATTTCCGAAAAATTTCGTTAATTTTCGGGGTAATATTCCCGGTAATATTCGCTTCAATATTACGTTAAAGTTGGTACCTAACTTGTTTCAACATGCTGCAACACGTCTAGTGATAGCTGTTGCTTAGCTCTTACGCCATCGCTATAATATGTGAAGCTCGTTTACATACGAACTAATCGGAAATTCTTACACAATAACCGTGCCGAAATGAAAAATGTTGTATTAATGACCCCATCAACAGTTACAAATACTTTTAATGAAACTGAATCTGATTTATCCGAGGATTTGTCTGCGGATGAGGGTTTAGCAAATAATGACTAAATATTTATTTTTACCGACTGAAAACTATTTTTATCATATGTACCTATTCTTTGGTCTATCTAAGAATTGTGTGAACTATATAGTTTCAGATTTCAGTTTATTTTGTGTTTTATAGACCTTTTAGAGCCATATAATTGAGGCAATTATTGTTTAATTTGTTAAAGCTTCTTTGCATATTGTAAAACCAGCTTTTTCTACGTTGTTCAGCAATATTACCTAATATTACCTAAAATTACGTAATATTTCCAATGTTCTTACCAAAAAATAAATTACCGGTAATTTTGCATCACTACTCAAGATAAACTTGAACTTAACTTGTTGGGGTGTTTGTATCTTGGGCAAAGAAGTTACAGCTCTAAGAGTGCACTTTGACGCCAAAATTAGTTTTGCGGGCAAGGGATAGACGTGGTTTCGTCCTCCTATGCGAAATACCAAGAATTTTGTGTCATATAACACAATGGAAAGGCTCCAAAGCCTTATTTAACTTTTGATTTGTCTGCCGAAGTTATTACGCACTAATGAAAAACATAAAAACCTGATGTTCGTCATACACTTCTCATAGGGAGAGGATAAATAGAACCTGTACCTATATTTTATCCTCTAATAATAATAAACTGAGTATAAAGAACTCTGCAATATGGTTTTTCCTTTGTCATTAAACCAGTTAAAAAAATGTTTTATTATTATTCTTTTTTGAAATCCCAATGGTTACTGACCCAGACACTGGACCATATTTTCGGTAGGGTCACGTAAATCTCATCCTGGCACTCGAAAATCTTTTGTCGGCAAACATACATAACATAATATGCAAATTTTTTTTTGCATTTATATTCTTGCTTTGCTTTTTGTTTCTCCGGTTTGTTGCTTGGAGTATACCTAAAAAGTTGTTTGGTTTCTAAATATCACACACACAGATATACACAATTGGAACAGGTCATTATGTTAGGACCACACCATATAAATATACAGGATGGAGTCTATATAAATTAAATGATTATTTCTTTGTCGACTTTGTTTTAGCCACACAATATCCGCACCGAAATGGTCGTTAGAGGAGTTCCAGCAGCGCGATGTTCAACATAATCTTTACCACTTAATTTTCCAAAAGTTTCGCTACAAAAAATGTCCCAAAAATAAAAAAATTCTCACTCAGAATGAATGCAGATCTACGACTAAAAGAACAACATTCTTAGCTATGTATAGATCGTGTCATTTGCTTAATTTAAATGTCAGGCCGAGAAGTTTTGAAACAGTCCTTGTAATAAGCAATTTAAATAAAATATGACAATCTAAAATGTTTTAAATTTATAACTGAAGCTGTCTATAAATATGTATCCATTAATTTGCAAATGTACTCGTAATAATAAGTACATAAATAAATAAATAAACAAAACAGAACGATCTGAGTGGTCTTATGAGTAATAGGCATCATGTTTTAAATGTAATATTAATATAGAATTAAGAGAAAGTTCTCGTTTCTTACTGGTAAAAGGTATTTTGTTTAAAATCGATTGTATAAAACAAATAGAAATTTAAATGATTGATTTTTCTTTCACCAAATTGCAACAACAAATGAGCAGGATAGCCAGAATTAATTGTTATCGTTGGGCTTGGCTAAGTTGAAGATTTTAATACGGTCCTACAAGGAGCATGTCATTTGTGAATTGAAGAAAACCTATATTAGGTACCACTCTAGCTTATTTAGTAAAGCAACAGCCCGACAATTGGAAGATGTGAGTTCGAGTCGTATTGATGACAATGTTTTTTTGTTTAATTTACAAATATTATTTTCTTTCTGAACATACATAGGAGGTTCAGGTGAAAACTTTCAGGAGGAAGGCTCGGTTAGTATTGGTTACGAAAATGCCCCCAACGACAATCATCTGTTCCCTAACCTCAAATTTGTGCCCGACAGGTAAAAAAAAGACAAACGAGAAAGTCATGGATGTTGAAGTGTTTGACGAATCGTTCTATAAAAATGGTATCGAGTTCCGTTATGAAAAACGTAAAATAATGAATGGGAATTGGTTGAGAGTTTTTCCAGCTGTTGTTTAGTTACATACAGAGTGTCCCAAACCCTTTACAGTGGTTGCAAGGGTTTAAAAAAAATAGACTCCGATAATACAAGTAATAATTGGTGTTATTTTACAGTTAACCTAAAGTGGTTGATGTGCGCCACTGCATTAACCTTGTAAATATATATACATAGATACAGTGTGTCCCAAATTTGGCTTACATGCATTGCTATCTTGGAAACGGTTAGAGCTACAAGGTCGGTTAAATTAGGAAAGTTTTTGAGAATTTTCTTACAAATCAAAATCTGACTTAAGATTTGCATTATCTTTTGTAGTATTTGAGATAACGAGGAAAAACCAAAATGCTGCATTTGGGAGACACTGTATATGTGTGTGATGCATTTCGACCGGGTTAACAAATTATAGGTATATCATTTTCTTGAATAAAATCCTGTTGTTTGAGAACAGCTTATACCTACATATATACAATATTACTGGTATATCAGATTTCGTTAGAAGTTTGCATAAATTCATTTTTTTTAATTCTGTTGTATTTTTTTTTTGTTATGTAGATATATCGGCAACTTGAGAACAGAACTTATCAAATTCAAATGTACCTACCTATACCAATGTTGAAAGGAATGCTAAAATGAGTGAGTTGTAACAAGAACCTCTCTGCAGATTACGCTAATTTATACAGACAATCTGTGAGAGTTGAAAAAACTTGTTAGAAAAAAGATCTTTCGCAAAAAACAAGTTCTCGCAAAAGCCCGAGTCCAATAACCGAAGTTGCAAACCCATTTCCTGAGAGAGTAACTGAGAAGAACAAAAAATAAGTTTTATACTATTTGACAACAATGGTTCTGTGGGGATATGTGAAGTCACTAGTCTACGCCGATAATCCCGAAAAGATTAACCACTTGGACGACAATATTCGCCGCGTTATTGCCGATCTACGAACACAAATGTTGGAAAAAGTCATCGAAAATTGAACCTTCAGATTAGACTGCGTCCGAGCCAGAAGATTATCTTTCGAATCAAGTAAATATCATGTCAATTTCAAAAATTCATTTCCAAGTTCTTTATTGGTACCGTACCTATAATTCCAAAATTCCTAAAGATTATTTTCAGAGAAATTGATAGGGAAACGACGAATATCAAAATAAGCCTGAGGGGATACATTTATTGTACAATTTCATTCAACTAAACTCCACCTACGCCATGATTTCTGATTCATAAATGTGTTAGAAACGTGATTTCATTAGGATTTGAATAGTACCAGGCGGCATTAATAATTTCCTTTTCTGTTTTACCATTTTTCTATTAACAAAGACGATTTTTCTATGAAAATAAAAACCCAAAACACATAACAGGCAAAAAATCCACAAACATTTATTTCTTCATTTGGTTTTGTATTTTTAGACCGAAGATGGCTTAAGCCGAAACTAGTTGCAAAAGACTGGATAATTTACTACAATGAACGATTTTTTGTATATGCCAATAACCTTTGAAGTATTTAATATTGCAATATTTTTCTCACAGAACTTACATACAATTTAATATATTAAAATACATAAACTTGTTTCACTCCCACACTTATTCAGAGCTATTAGAAACAAAAAACAATCAACATAGGTACGTGTCGAGGTTAGTCGTACAGGGTGATCCATGTATTGCTTGTCAAACCAATCTGTGACAACGAAAGGAATGCGGACAAAAAAATCCTATATTGCCAAATTTAACTACAAAAAATCACTAGTAATAGAAAAGAAGTCGAAAATCGATTTTTTAAAATAACAAATAATAGTAATGAAAAAAGCTCAGCATTTTTAAGTGATTGTTTTATTTTTATTTAATAACTAAAATTTTTACCACTGAATATTAAAATACGGAAAAGAAATTACGATCTTCTGTGACATCGGCAATACCACGCGAAATAGGTGGTTAGACACCGCCTGAATGATCTTAATTGGTGCGTAGACCCTCGCACGTTTTGTCGCCATGCGGGTGTTCAAGTCGCAATTGGTGGAAACTGAGTTTTTCCCCGCAATTGTTGCCGCCCCTTGTAGTAATATTGAATCAGCCAGTGGCAGAGTGGTGTTATTTATACTTTTGTTGTCCTGTATGAGTTGCAATATTGTCAAATATTATATCAAATTATTATTGTATATTTAGTGTCCTGTTACTTTAGTGTTTTAGGTTCAAAACAATTTTTCTTTGTTCTTGTCGAAATATAAGCTTACACATTGTTTGTTGTTTATTAATGCATCAAAACTGTAAATTTTTATTGAATCTACTTATAATTTTGGTATTTTGAAGATTAACAACATAATCATGACAGAAGTTGACACTATACCAAAATTACAGAGTCTCCAAAAATCCTCGTAACCATAAAGTTTTCAATATCGCTCTCGACTTTTGATATTTCTAAAACTAACACTATTAGTGTCGTATATCATTTAAAAGGAACAAAAATATGTAATTTTATTGGCTAAAAAAATCAGGGTAGTTCGATTTAAAAAAACATCTTTTAGAACGCCTCCGTATATGTGCGAGTTAAACCCAATTCAGTTAACTTACGCAAAACTTAAATTAAATATATAAGAACCCGCAATACAACCGGAAATTTCAACCTAACTACATTAAAAGAAGTTCTTAATATCGAGTAATGATTGCAATAGTTTTCGCCGACATGTTAAGGAGTTGAAAGAAGAATTTTGGAGGAAATTGAGCACATTATAATAACTTTAGGGCAAGATGACGACAGCGAGACTGATGATAATGATGATGTTCAAGTTGACGAAATCTAACAGATTGCCACCTTCTATAAAGTAATACTAATTATGATCGCTATATTTAATCGACATATTTAAAACAGTTAATTATAGTTTCTAAACGTGACTTCAAGCAACAAAAAGATCCAAGATATTTTAATTATTTTCGATAAGTGTTAAGTTGTTTTAGATTTTTGTGTTTAAATCAAGCAAGATTACCAAAGTAATTTAATTTATTTCGTTAAGTTGTTTTAGAATGTTTTTGTTTTTTATAAGAACGTTTTTTTTTTCATTTTTGGTATGCAAACTTTATTACATACTTAAAATAAATACTTGGGTGTTATAGCTTAATAGCAGTAGGTGCTTTTACCAAAGACGTGTAGAACTTTTCATTAATTTTAATTTTTTAGTAACACATAAATGTTTATTATTACTAAACTTTTACAACGCACGCCGCTGGACATTTTATGAATGAAATCAGCCATGTTTTATTACAAGTACATTCCCCTTACCGACGCCGCGCTGTTACAGATCAATTTGCCAAACAATTGTAAGATGAATACAAAGATTTATTTATTCGACTATTTCAGGATTGATAAAAATCATGATGTATAAAAAAAATCATAAATCAATGATTTAAAAAAAAAATCCTGGTCTTTTTGATTTTTTAAAATCGCTATCCTCGTTGTCCTCGAAGGCAACTGATGAGATATCTTCGAACTCTAACACTCTTTCATTTTTTGGCATATATGTTGGGTCCTACAATGAACAAAAGAATATCCATTACCAGCTGAAGAAAAGAGAGATGCTCTAGACATTGTTTCCAAATATTTTGCAGCCACAGGATTATTACCATGACTAATTAAGGTTGAGGCTCACTCTGTCCCTTTTCACAAACCGCAAAACATACCAGGGGTTGAGTGTGATTTTTTGGTTTTATACTCAGTAGGCAATCCTGAAAATATCATCCTGCATGCTTGGAGTTTTTTTTTGCTTCCCTGTACTATAGATCTGACGCAATTTCTTCCGTTTTTTAATTTTTGAATTAATGCCTTTTTGCTACCCTGTACACTATACATAACAATAAATAAAAAAATAAACAAGCAGAACTGATACAGTTAGAGTAACTACAACATGTTTTATATTATTAATCTATTCAATAGGCAATATTCGATACTTTTATATAGGTATTATTGATGTTGATACCTACAGCAGAAATAATTAAGAAAAAATACAGCGGATCTTAGCTATAGCATATAGAAAATACGTTTGGAATTTGCTCTTTTATTCTACTGTACTCGGCACAGTAGCGGAACATAAGAATTCCAGAAGAGCTAATTTAATATAATAATTTGGAAGTAGCTATAATTTTATTTAATTGATTCTGACTGTGGTTACTTTTTCTATTCTCCTCGTATATTCAATTGTTCGATATTCTCTTCAATCCAAATCATTGCCTTTTTTGATAATAAAATATTATCCCAAATCCGTATTCCAACGTTTTTATTTTAATTATGATTTAAACCAAATTAAAACAAAATATAGATACTTACAAAAGTAATTTTTTTTTAAATTCCTGGAAACAATTCAAGCATTTTTTGCCATTGAACCCATTTCCGCAAATGCTTCGTTATCGAGATACAGGCTGTCCAAATTTAGTGGTCAAATTAGGTTTTCTGTTAATTTCTCAAAAACTAGCTAACCGATTTTGACAAAATTTTACATGCATTTGGGGACAGATAAGCTAAAATATTCTACATTATTTTGACTTTCATTAACTGTTCATTGGCGTAGATATAGTGGGCATTTGGGTAAATTTTACACATAAATTCAAAGAAACCTTTGACAAGCTTCATTATTTCAAATTATTACTTTTTTAAAAAAGAGCAACTTATTAGCTACAAAAAAGTTAATTACCTACGTCGATGTTGTGGTTTCTATCATTTTTATGGAAATGCTTTCAAGATGTGGATACATTGAAATTGCTATATTACGATTCGTACTGTTAAGTCAATCCGGAGGTGACTATAGATGACATTGAAAAACAAAAACCCTAAATAAATTCACAATAAATTTCAAGTTATTTGGCTAAAAATGAATAAAATACTATAATATAGGCATGTATACCATAGACACTTTCGGGCAAAAAAATATTTAAAATTTAAATCATGATACTTATTAGCCGAACAGGACCGACGCACATTAAATATGGCCCAGTTAATAATTCGGAAATGAACTTTAAAAACTCAAAAACCAAGCTAAATATTGCAATATTTAAAGTTATTGACAATCGATCAAAGCAGCCTCAATATTTAAAATTATTGACAATCAATCAAAGCAATAAATAAATAACTAAATCGATAAAGCGTAGTTTGTCAAAATAGCTATGTGAAATCTAGCAAACATTCACTAGATTTTTTGATATTTCCAAATTTAAGACCGGTCCTGGATGTATTTTTGTCCTTGGACATTTATATTTTGGCGTTTAGACCAGACAATATCATCATCAATAATTCAATATCCGAAAACAACCATAGAAAATATTATGTACATAATTTTCTATTTTATAATAGCTAACTAGATCTTTGCTCCCTCTATAAAAAAATAAACATAACCTTGAATTGCTGAATGTTTTATTATTCATCACGAAACAAAAACGTCATCCACTATCGAAGGCTCTTAAGGCAAGAAATGATTTTTTTTTGTCGAAACGTCGCGTCGAGAAAAAAAAAGAGTTAGGACATGAAATAAAAAAAAAAACTTTTATTTCAATTTTGTTGTTTAATACGAACCTAAAACCCAATAACGATATCAAAAAATTATTACTTACTTTGATTTTGGTCCCTAAAAATTAGTTCGGACGCCCTGTATGCATTAATTGTACATCACCGTCTGTTTTAGTTCAAAGTCTATTGGCACAAACAAAATTACGTATTTTTTCCATTTAGTTTTCATCGGAAATCTAATCCGTTCCTCCCCTGTCCAACAGTATTTTTGCACCAAATTTGGTTAAAATCCGTTTTGCATTTTTCAAAAAACACTTAAGTACTCGTATTTACGTCTAAAGTGACATATATTTCCGGTGAACTATGAGTGTGTCTGCCATATATTTACATCCTGTATGAACCTCTATTTGTTTATTTTATATTTTTATAAAAAATTCGTCAATGAAGTTTATTATTATTGTTATTGCTTCATTCATTTGTATTTTTAACGTTACTTAATTACACTCTCCTCATTAAGGACAGCATTCATTCAAAAAACGACATGACATGTGTGGAAATTCGAATCGCAATATGAATGTACTCGTATTTTTACACACACATCAATTAGGTATTCTTTTATTTTTATTTATTTACATAATGTGTTTGACATTGTTTAGTGTCTAAATGTACTTAATTATACAGGGTGCTTCAGAAAGACACGGCAATATACAGCCATACTACAGAAACAAAAAATATATCAATTTTCGTCTCAGGTCCATTTAAATTCCCTTCTTTTCTCCGTTTGACTGGATTTTATTGACATCTGATTTGTCATTCTTCAGGGTCAGGGTGGTGTGATTTTTTTCAAATTTTATATTCTAAGTTTGTATGAGTGTTCTAAAAGCAAAATATCGAGTACGAAATATGCGCATATAGTAGTCTCTACTTGATATTTTGAAACAACAAACTTCAATAGTACGTAAAGCGTATTTTATTATTGTTTTCTCTTAAATACTTTAAAAAGTGTTACTAATAACTTTAGTAAATTAAATATGTTAACATCTGATGACATAAATTATTGATTGATTGCATTTCAATGATTTGTTTGGTTTTTTGTTGTACTTGTATACTCAGTTAATTTGATGCGAAAAAGCTAAATAAAACTTTAATTTTAGTATTTATTTAGAAAACTTGTGCTTGTAATTCAATGCCAGTCATGGTACTAGCCAGTGGAGTAGTTATTTTGCCTTGTTCTCTAAATTTATACATAACATTTTCGATAGCAGAGACAGAATGGTGGAAGTATCACATCGAAAAATTCTAAATTCACTTTCTTACTTTCTACGAGCTTATCTAAGCTTAATTTTCGTTCAATATTATTACTGAGGATGGGAACACGAGTTTCGAAACATGCTTACTTCTGAATTTTAACCATATCTCGTTGAATTTATTTACTAAATATAATTGGATACTCAGTTACTCTTAAATCTTTAATACATACAACTTGGGGTGTGTCCCGCACTTATGTAATAAATGTTGTAAGGGTATTTGCGTGGGGGTGAGTGAAAAAATGCTGGAGATGGTAAATATATATGTAATATCGACCGCATTTGGGTCGCTCTCAAGTAGGACACGCTATGTAATGCTGCAATGAGTTCAATGCACCCTTAATAAGCAGGATATAGTTTACCGAGGAGAATCCTCTGTCGAAATCATATTATCTAAGTATTTTGTGCACAATTTTAACGAAATAACTAACTAGTAGGTTGAAATTTACAATATATAAATTTACTTAAGTAAATCAGGACAAATTAGGTGACCCGAATACCAACTGTAGTCATTCTTCAATTAAGTATCTTTTAAATTAACTCAATTTTGTGCTCTTAGACATTATGTAAGTAGGCCATGAGCAGGACTGGAGTTAGAAATTTAGATGGTCTCTAATATATTTTCATAAGATGGATACAAACCCATGAATCTGTTATTTTTTAAGCGTTTTTTATCATTTTTGGTACTACTATTGGCGTACGTTTTACTTGGGTTTATTTTTTTTTCGTTCAGGAGTAAACTACCTTTAGGACACAATTTATTTCAAATCTGATAAATTTACGTGAGTCTTTACTCAAAATACTTAAGTTCAAATTTTGATCAAAATACATACAGTGTGTGTCATTAAAAATGTTCAATTTTAGTTAAAAATTTGGAAAAAAGTAATGCAGATTCCATGACGCCCCTGGATTCTCCGTATCAACTTTATAACAATTCAATTATACTTTAGACAGTTGCCATCATGATCAAGCCACGAGAGAAGTCCAAAAACTAAATATACTCAGTCTCATTGTGTAATTATTTTTAACGTTGACATGCCATTTGAAGCTTTCGACAAACCCTCCACATTCCACGAACATCATCATAGTTTGTAGTCCTTCCTATATAATTGAGCATCTACTTACTTAGTGGCGAGGAAATTGATGACCTTCAAACTTATTAATATTCCAAATGGGATTATTTAGAATAAATATTTAAATCAAATAAAAATGGCCAATAATGGACAAATATATTTATACGTTTGTAAGTACTTAGTTACCTTTTCTGGAAATGTCTTGATAAAACAAACAATTAGGTACCTATAGGTACAACATCATACGTGATTTTTGTATTAAAAGTAAACAGGAAACCACAATATTATTATTTGTATTGTAGAATAATCAATCGGAAATAAAATTTAATTTTCTCGTGTTATTTTCATTCATAAATAAAACTAGTTCACTATTATTTAGATTAGTAAGACATGATGGCGCCATCTTCAGATACAATTGGAATATCTAATGACAATGACTCTCTATCGAGCTCTCTATTCTGTAAGAATTAAAATTGTATTTTATTTTTTAAAGAATTTGATAAAAATTAGGACAAGTTTTAACAAACTTCAAAATTGGACGCTTTGGGCAGATAATATTTAAACATGATCATCTCTCAGGTATACACTCTGTAACTTGAAAGGCACAAGGCTCCTACCTACTTATTATGTAATATGCTTGAGTTCACAAAACGGCAAATAGTTTTTCTTTATACTTAATGATTAAATTATTCATAGAGGGGGATGGTCATTTGACCATGACCTTTCAGACTTCCGGTAGATACTTACTTAGGTGTATTATGCGAAATAATACCTAGTACGAACAAAAAACTGTGTATTAGTATTATTTATACTTAAGAACTAATTTATAATGAAATAACTAAAAACAGCGGTCACACAACAAACCAAAAACCACGCTGCGGCGATCAGTGATCAGTTCTTTAATAAGTCTATACTTCTTGACCACCCTGTATAATACACACTTACAATTATTTGTAGATACGCTTTTAATATTCGAGTTTTCTGTTATAATGGATTCGTATCAGTTTAATAAATGACATAAATATAATTTTTCTTATTTTCTATTTAAACTTCAAATACCTATAAAAAGACTTCAGATAGAATAATAGAAGTTCATCACATATGTATTATTTTGTATGTAGAATCATAATACGTTAAAAGAAACTTATTATTCCATTTAAATAACAGACTTAGAGCCTAGTTCCGATATAACCGGACTAAGTACCTAGGTAGGTAGGTCCTTAATTATAAAACCACATCTTACACGAAATGTTCATTCATGCCAAAAATTAATGTACGTATAAGCGCGAGTGTATAAGTAATTAGGCCTGTCTAAATTCTTATTAAATAAATCTTGATTAACAGTTTGCCCATAGGCCTGAGCAAATCATAGACAAAGTGCTAAGGTCAGGTCTTGTTCATCAGGTACGAAAAACAATCTGCAAATGTCTGTATTAATTGGTAGGTATAATACAGTCTGAGATAAAATACTCAATAAGTAGGTACAATTTCGAATAGTATACTAATATTTATTAACGAGTGTTACCTTGACAACACTCGTTATAAGTATAAAAACCTATTTTTCTTATATACATTCGTACGTACGTAGATTAATATAAAAACTACTACAAAAAAGCGTAAACAATGTGCACCTATGTGTCATGTTTTTACATTGACAGCAGAAACTACAAGAGATAAAACAGTAAAACCTATGAAAACAATAAATCTAATCAATAATTGAACCAAACTAATTAAATTTTCATAGAAATATCAAGGCAAATTAGGTATATACAAAACATCAAAACACCTATGTAAAGGAGATAGAACACGGCCATATTGGATTTTATAAACATAATATAAAAACATAAACACGTTTGAACTAAGTTTATTATGAAAACTTACTTGATCTAGGGCCGTATTGAAATCCTATTGCAAACAGAACGATAAATCGAAGAACGAATGACGCCATATATGATAAATAATATTATTCATTTGGAACTAATTTTTATATTAAAACAGTTAAAACTTTTCACTAATATTTTAATTTATCGTAAATTTTAAACACTCAATCAACTACAACACCAATTTAATAAAGTGTATTCTACAAGACCACATTGTTCTCCGATATTTTTTGGATAATGTTTGTTTATTTATTTGGTTTCTATTATTTTTTTATTATTTAATTGATCTCTCAAACTCTATTCACGAGCGTAAACTATTGGATGTAGTAGAAAGAAACCGAATCGGAAAGCAGATATTTCCTTGAACCATACGCTTGCGCAATATTTAGTATGTTTGATGGTTCTATTTAATGGTTGTTGGTTCTTGTTTTACCCATGATTAGTGGCAGTGGCACATTAAAGAATATGGTAAAAAACAAGGCATCTATTTCATAATTAAAGAAAACCATTGAATTAGATTACTGAGGGTGGTTCTGTCAGGTGTTGAAACCATTGATTTGATAATAGGTCAGTGGTTGAAATAAACTTATAAATTCCTAGACCAGATAGTACTTTACATATCTGGGTTCCTAGTGAGGATTGAGGATATTGGCTACTCCGTTCTATAAAATCTCTTTGGAGGAAATAGTGTCAATATCAAGATACGTCCGTTTGTTGTAGTAATGTTCTGCAGTCAATGGAGTTCCTCCAAATATATTCACTAATATTGTGATATTATGTTATAATTATTATTTTATAGCATGTCCCGACTTAAAGAAATTATAAAGTAAAAATTCTAAACAAATACATGCTTAATTTTATTTGATCAGAGTAGAATGTGCCCGTGACTTTGGGATCCTCAATAACCATTATCTTTTGTCAATTTGTCATTATAAAGCAATGCCCTTACCATTGTCTTTAAAAGGAAAGACAATGCCCTTACCAAAAATTTATACAACATTTTTTCCCCTTACTATATAGTAAGCTGTGAGCCTGTGATATTTTACTATGATTTATTAATATCAGCAATTTTCTCTCACTTCTATTAAACTCACGTTCTAATATTAGGCGTTATCTTTCTAGAACTCATGTGAGCTGATGTGACTCATCTAGCCTATAAAAAAGAATAAATGTCAAAAAATCATATGGTTATATATTATATATTATGGCAGTTGACAGTAATGACAATATAAAATAATTATCTATTTATGTTCAATTCATAACACCAGACTTTTACTTTATTTTTATTATTATTGCTTAAAATAATTTTAAGGTAAGGAATTTTATTATGGCAGGCCCAGTGGAACCCGAAAAAGACACCAAGTTTAATGTCTTTTATACTGAGGTTAGTCAAACATATAATATGTTTATATTTCAATTGAATCTTTGTTTTGAATATAGGGATTACTTAGTTAAAAACATCACTACAATTATTATAGATTTACAATAATTAAAAAAAAATTATTTATTTTAGGTAAAAGAAATAGAAAAAAGAGATTCAGTCCTTACACCAAAACAACAAATCGAACGACTATTACGTCCAGGATCAACATATAGAAATCTTAACCCTTTCGATGTACTGCAGGTAGAACCTGATACGCCTTTAGAGGAAATTAAGAAAAAATACCGTAGATTATCAATTCTGGTACATCCAGACAAGAACCAAGATGACCCAGATAGAGCACAACAAGCTTTTGAAGCCCTTAACAAAGCATGGAAAACATTAGAAAATGACGATACTCGAAAGAAATGTATGGATATTATTGAAGAAGCTGTAGGTAGAACCGATTTGATGGTAGCAGAAAAACGGAAGAAAGCTAAAAAAGAGGGTAAAGACAGTATTCCTGAGGATGACCCAGATAAATATAAGCATGCAGTGTATGTTTTGACTATGAAATTGTTCGCCGATTTGGAAAGAAAACGGCGTGATTTAGCTGACAGAGACCAGGAGGAGCGAAAGAGGAAACGGGAACAGGAAATTGAGGAAGAAGAGCAGCAAAAAGCTCAGAAAGAATGGCAAAAAAATTTTGAGGTAAGTGTTTTATAATAAAATAGTACATTTCTTGAATTTTGATGTGGGTATGATAGTGTTTGATCTATAAAATACATATTTATAATTTGTTTTTCATTTTAGGAATCACGACAAAATAGAGTAGATAGTTGGCAAAGTTTTCAAGCCAATGCGAAAAATAAAAAATCCACGAAAAAAGTGAAAATATTCAAACCACCTAAAAATAAACCAGAATCAAGATAAAAATTCAATTTATTTATTAAGTATGATTTTCTTCTGTATAATTAATTTTAATTCGTGTGACGATATATTAAAGAATTAATATTAGCTCTAAGTACAAGTGTAGTTTTAAGTGATGTACAAAATAAATAGATTAACCGTCCATATATCATGGGTACAGATGTACACTTCTTATTTAATACATTTTGATTTAAAAAAATCTTAAACGTATTGTATGATGATGATATGATTTTCAATAGAAAGAGCAAAATTTTAAATATGGTCATATTCAAGGTTAGACACAACTAGACATTAATTTGTAATAATAATAATCAGATATTGATTGCCCAATTACAAGAAAAACATTGCATAGTTTTAAAACTAATAATAAATTTAAGACTTGAAAACTTCCAGAATGGTTATTTAAGAATATTAGAAATAGATTAATGAATATCCTTGCGATATATAACAATACCATATGAATAGCTAAATAAAAGGCGAAACAACTACTTCAAATATAATTGTTGCGTGCATAGTAATGCGAAATATATGAAATTTTATTTGACTCAAGAGCTGGGGGCAGCTAGTTAGAAAAGTTATTATTTTCAAAAGAAATTTGATCCTACGCACGTTATAAACGTGCAACAATAGTGTATTATCATATCTTTTTGCATATTCACGTTAACTTTACGGTAAAATACGTAAAAATATCCCTATTCATTATTTTAATGTGTCTTGTATGTACAAAATAGTTTTTGCAACATATTATTTTCTCGCTAACAGGAACCTGAAATATTTGTAATGCATTGTTATGCGCGTTATTATTTTATTAATAATAATTAAGTACTATACGTTTTTCCCTTTCTGACATTAATTAAAGCAAGAGCAAAAACTATAATTAAAATTTGTAGAATACACAAGAAAATAAAAGCGATAAAATTTGATCCAATTTATTATTTAAGATTAAATTGATTAATTTTTAAACTCACATTTGTCAGCTGATTCTTCAGTTGCTTTCAGCCAATCAAAAGTCCTTTTTATTTAACGTTATACGGTATTTGTCACGCTATTCAAATAGCGCAACGGTAATTTCTGCGCATGCGGCCTAGACACCTATCAGAAACTTAACGTCACGTTATTTTAACGTGAGTTGTGCAAAAAGTCTATTGAAAATAAATTTCAGGTGAAAAATTCGCACATGTTACCAGGCCGTAATGAGAAAGTTTTGATTATCTAGAATATATCGAAAAACAACAGATTGTGATAATTGATAACTTTGAGGAAATATTACTGTTTGTATTAGAAATATTTTTTTTTCTTTTATTTAAGAAATAATTGGGGGAGGCGACTACTAAGACCTCTTAAAAAACTCGCACCACAATTCAGGAGGAAAATTATTTAGATAACGCGATTCGCTTAGAAACTTTTCCACAATTGTTTCCAAGAAACCCAACCGTTTCCAAATAAAAACTGATTTATTACATTCAATACTTTATATTTAATTTTATTAGTTCAAAACGGTTAGTTTTCTGGAAAAAGTTGTCAAATGCGTGATCTAAACACATTTTTTTCCTCTGACGACGGGAACAGTTTGGTTCCCGAGACGTTAGGACTCCAATGACAAATTTAGGTGGCAGTGGCTTTTATTATTAATTTTATTAGAATTTTAAATAAAACAATGATTTTGTATAAAAATTGACTTTAATTAATATGTATAATAGTAGATATTTTACTATGTATAAGAAAATAAAGTATGTATAGTTTTATTTAAGTTTTCAATTGTGTTAACTAATTAAAATAATCACATCTAATAGTCAATTCATTATATTTAATAATAAAAATCTTAAAAACAATAACTCTATAATATAATAACAATACACACAAATGTATTAAGATTTTAGGAAAAAATATTTTCCTAACTGCCTTACAATCTACCAGGTAAATTTTAAATAACAAATGGAACAATTTGGATAACCAATGGAAGCACTGTGAACATAAGTACCATTTAAGGGAATAGGTACCACTTTTTAGAATAAATAAGTACTCAAAATATGCAAAAACATATAAAATATAGAGAGTGTTACATCTAAACGAGTATGAACGTCGGAATCCGTCACATTAGACTTATTTCTGGAAGATTTTATTTCTTAAGGAAAAAAATATATTGAAACAGTTAACTGCCGATTATGATGATGAGTTTCTTGTATCTAATGACGGTCTTAGAGCCAGACATCCTTCTACCCAGAAGTTCGGTCGCTCCAACATACTTCTCCATAGACTAAGTTCTTTACCGGTTGCATCCATCCAATCTACTGGTTTACCATAATGTTTACCTGAAAAAAAATTTCGGTATTAGGCGATCCACTGTCCATTAGAGGAATTTAAGTGAGAAAGAACCAAGTTCTGTACTAAGGAAAGGAATAAAACTCTCTCTTCTCCACTAAACTTCAAAGACAGACTCTACTTCCTCTCTTCATTAATTCAGACTCTCATCTTAACTAGTGGCTCCGGAATTTGGAAAAGAATCAACAATAAGAAGTATAAATTACTTGTCATACTCCATATTAATTTGAAATATCTTAAGTCTTACCTGTGCCCAACGAAAATCGGACTCCACCTAAAAATTCATTGCTAGCTAATCGGTCGTGATCCCACACAGTTAACTCTAAGCTACGTTCAGCTAACTCTTGTAACGTTACATCGTCATAGACAAAAGTATGGTTCCAAACAGGATTAACTGTCCGACGTACCACTGGTGTTTTCTGTTTCGCACTTCTTCCCTTGTCTGGCAGTAAATAGCTGAAAATTTTAAAATAAAAAAAAGCATTTGGAAGAGATCCATTTATATAAAAAAATGTTTCGTTGTAACAAATCAAATGTTATAGTAAAATAAACTAAGTAGGCTTTGAACAGCTTACTCTCTAAAGCGGAGGACAGAGATTTGTTGTTGAATAAGACCATCATCATCGTAAACAACTATTTTGCAGAAAACGACAGCAAGTAATGTTTGGGTACAGAGTTACTAAGCCATGTAGCCTAAGTTTATATGAAAAAAATATTAGATAAATGAACAATTTACCTTTTACAAAATGGATCTGATGCTCCGTTCGCTTTCACAGCTGTAAGTGCTTTGGCTTCTTTAACTAGCACATGTAAAGTACCTCTCGATCGTTTTCCTTTCTTTTGAACTGACATATCAGGCGGCACAAACTTTAAACATACTATCACATCACCTTTGAACGAAAGCATATCTTCAAATGGTTCCGTCTAAAATACAAACCATTATACAATTTGAATTACAAGAAAAATTCTGTATTCTACCAAAGAAACATAATGCTTCATTTAGTTAAACTTACTCTTTCCTGTAGATTATACCATTTCGGCGTAGGATCATCGAACACTTTATTTTCTAAAGTCATTGTGACCTCGCCGAGAAAATCATTCCTTCCGAACATGTCCGAATGCCATACTGTCAGCCAGAGAGTTCGTGTTTCGAGACCATTCAATGAGATGTGGAATTTAAGGTACTCGTCAAATATTGGATTCAAAGTGTGCTTTCTCACTTTCGTTTTACGTTTACCACTTTTTGATTTGTCTGGCAGTAGGTAGACTTTAACGTATGGGTCAGATCTTCAACAAAATGAAAAATTTTAAATGTGCAGTGCAATAATAAAAAAAAACATTGAGTTATAACGTTTAATTTGGAAAATTTATATAAGTAATATATAACAGTATTATTTATTAACTTTAAAGAATATAGAATCGAAATTCTAACAAAACGAACAATATTTAATATTTAATATTTAAATTCTGTGGCCCTCATTTCATTTCAAAGTAACGATAATTACTTGAACATACCCTATACTTAAATGATGTTACTAGGCCCCCCACATACCCTATACTTTAATGGTGTTAATTATGTTTGTTATGTGTAATAAGAATGCTAATGTGAAGTATAACCTTCACATGTCAAAGTTGCCAAATGTTACAATACTGGACGTACGTAATGTACCCACTCATACATTGAATTTAACTTTCCGAGGATCCAACCTGCCTTACCTGTTGCGTTTTGTATCAACCGAAGCTAAATCCCGACATTGTTTGACGTGAATCTCTAATGCACCGGCCTTATAGTCATATTGCAAGCCGAATTCAACCTGACCTCGTACTGTAACAGAACCGTATCGGCCTTCACCAGCACCAGAATAGACGCTGACCATTGAATCAGACTTCATCTGAAAACAAATAAAATTATATCAGCATTTGAAATTAAATAGTTCTCTTCACTATGGTGAATGCGACGAGCAAGTTTTTTTGCAATTATTCAAAGCTTTATTGCAATAGAACAGTTTAAAATAAAAAAATCTTTGGATAAAGCACATTGAAAGAAAAAATGATTCTAAAAGTTGAATACAACAAAACGTTCACGCAACGTTGCGAAGTTGTTTCATTTTCACTGAGTTTTAAATTTAGTGTACTATTATTATTGTTTAAACATTTTTGAAAAACTGAAGGCAATAAAAACCCAACCAAACTACTTTATTCAAATATTAGAAATATATTTTCTTAACTTACACCCAAATTCGATAGAGAGCTTCGATTTGTACCAATAAGTCTGTCAATATCCTCTTCATTGTGCCAGTCCTGGCTGGATAACGAGCCAGTGGTTCGACGGGATGAGTGCGCAACTGGACTTGGTGTGGCGCTTTTGCTGCTGCCACTTCGTGACGCAAGCATAGGGGATGATTGCGCGCCTGATATGCTAACATCGTCTGAAAAATTGAACAGAAGTATTGAATTAACATGTCAAGTCGTAATTACAAAAGTTGCTGATTTAAATTTATATAAATATACACGGTGTATTGTTTTATGTTATTATTCTCATAATAGTAAACTTAAACCAATATAGTGTAAAAATCCTTTAGTAGAGTAGAGTATAAGAAAAAACCAAGTTGATGATGTTTGACAGACGACGAAACGTCGGAATTCAAATCTGTAACTGCGACATTGTAGAGAAGATAAAGTTGTTTTGAGGATGTGCTTTTGATATTTGGATAATTCGTCGAATAAATTAAATAAAAACGAATATCACAATTTTGAATTTTTCTGAAAAAGTTCCAAGGCTGTCGATTGCATTTTGTTGGTCCCAGAAATATGTAACTTTGCCAAATTTAAACATACCCTCTAACTATTGTAATCAGCGAGATCCCCATGATTTTGAATTACCCTGTATACAGGGGTCGTTTCAAACCAAATATCAGGCCATGTATGTTAAAATTTCAAGGGTTAGGTTAGGTAGTTAGGTTAGGCTAGGCTCAAATTATTTCTCAGAGAGAGGACTAGTAGAAAAAAAAATTAAGAATCGAAAAAACAGGATACGGGGGTCGTATTAGAAAAAAAAAATAAACAATCCAAAAAACAGTATAAGGGGGTTGTTTAAACAATATATCAAGGGTTAAGTTTAGTTTCATTATTTGTATTTCTGTTTGTCTGTATGAAAGTTTAGTTAGTGGTTATTTCAACACAGATTGACTTACCTAACGTTATATTATGAATTACTATTATTTATTTTTGCAATAAGAAACATCAGCTGAAATTTCTAATTATTTAGAGGCCATTGTAGATGACAGTCATATAACATACAACAATAGTATACATCAAATAGGCAGAGATCTTTTACAGATCTGTTGATAAGAATAGTCTTTTTCTTGCTTAAGCCAGTATTTTCGTTTCTTAATAAATTAGAAGGATTTTTCTTTCCTGAAACTGAGTACTATAACAAATGGCTTAAATAAATTACAATATAAGGATAGAATAAATTTGCCCTTCACATCTAGCTGTTTAGGCAAGGACACACCCTCTAACTATATAATATTTAGTTAGAATATTGTGTTGAAATGTGGTGGGCGTTCTGACATTTTAAACTACAACAAACTCTACATAACTGTTCTGCTTTTTTTGTTCTTACAAATTCTTTCATTATCTCACTGCATCAGCGCATTCGAACTAGGTAGGTAATTCTGTAATATCATAGATCTGTTAAGCTGTATGATAATAGTATGTTCATTTGAAATAAAATTAATTATTATTATTTATAATTTGAAATAATGGTTGTGTCATTGATATCGATATCTACTATTATGTAAATTCGATGCCTATTTACTCGTATTTATTCAATTAGATCATAGTTTACCGTTTATAATATGTGCGCAAAAAAGTCTGCATCAAATAGCATTTTCTTTTTCTTTTATAGGGAACAGGATTATTTGTAAAAAATTTCTTACTAGACCTAAATGTGCCCCATTTCTGTATTAGAGTGCCGAAGTCGACATCAAAGTTTCCCATGACGCGTCTGCAAGTGTCTGCAGTTATGGCTTCGATTTCTTGCCGAATATTGTTGTTTAGAGCATCCAGTATCGAATAATTAATTTGGACCACCCTGTATTATAGAGACGTTTTTGAGAATAATTCCAGATTGGCTTGAATATGTTCTGTTGCAGCTTGTATTCCCGCTAATAGATCTTCTTCAGTTCCAACTATGGGTTTGTACACTAAAGGTTTTTTACGAGGGTTGCCTTTTATATTTCGGGATTTGGCAATCTGGCAACTGATTTTTGTGCGATTATTTTTTACAACTTTCGACGTGGATTAACTCAGCAACAGTGCATGGATGAACTTAATTCAATTTTTGGCGATGAAGCTCCATCAAGGATTAGTGTTTATCGATGGTATGGTGAATTCAATCCTGGTTGTAGTTCACTCCAAGACGAATTTCGTAAAGGTCGTCCAAAATCAGTTGTTGTTCCGAAAACCATTGATGCTGTGCGCGAACTGATATTGCAAGATCGTCATGTGACCTATCAAGCGATTGAGACAACCTTAGGTATGAGTGGGACCAGAATACATTCAATATTGCATAAATATTTGGCTGAAAAAAAAATTGTTCGCGTTGGATCCCACACAATTTGTCAATCGCTCAAAAAAAAGGCTCGTGTCGATTGGTTGAAAGAAATGCTCAAAAAATACGATCACGGTGCTTCGAAATACGTCTGTGACATCGTGACAGGTGATGATTCATGGATTTACGCGTATGAGCCCAAAAGTAAACAGCAGTCGACTGTATGGGTGTTTCAAGATGAGCCAAGTCCAACAAAAGTTGTTCGCGCACGAAGCACTTCCAAGCAAATGGTCGCCTGTTTGTTCGGAAAAACTGCACATGTCGCAACCGTACCACTAGAACAACGCAGAACAGTCAATTTTGAGTGGTACACAACTATTTGTTTGCCAGTTGTCTTCCAAGAAATCAGGGAAACCAACCCCCGAAGACGGATCACTCTTCACCACGACAATGCGAGCTCTCACACATCAGCTCAAACAACTGCATTTTTGAGCACCCAAAACCAAAGATTTGATGAGTCATCTTCCGTATAGTCCTGACTTGGCACCGAATGACTTTTTTTTATTCCCGTACGGAAAAAAAAAAACTGAGAGGTCAACGTTTTTCGACACCTGAAGAAGCGGTTGCTGCATTCAGAATATTTTGAAAAATAATAAAGTGATTTTCGATGATTAATATTTGTTTTTATTCTCTAATCCCGAAATATAAAAGGCAACCCTCGTATAGGGCCTCAGATAAAAAAAAGGCGATGGAATTTAAGTGAAGTGACCTTGGAGGCAATGTTGTGTTGCCTAATAACTACAGCCTGATGGGTTGTGAAATTTACTCAGGACAATGATTTTATGCAGAGCTAGGTCTTTAAGGATACTGTCCTAAGTCTTGAATGATAGCGTCAATACGTCCGTACTTTAAAGTACGAATATCAGTTTTGAAGCAAAATGAACAGTTATACTTGCGAAAACATGTCAGATTATGCAAATTCAAATAATGTTGCTTCGATACGTAGGAGCTAATATACAAGGTTTGGTCAAAATTTGACAAAAAAGAAAGCTTAGTTTAGATTGACTTAACTACTACTTCGATAGAAAATAAATATAATTTTTTAAACTTTTAGTAAATAAGGGCACTTTTTGACATTTTTAATAAAACATATCCAATTTGATAGGTATACTACTGGTATACCTCATTTTTTGTTTTTAGACAAGCAAAGACTAACATTTTCGTTTTTCTCTAATAATAAGTGAAAATCCCATTTAATGCAGACTTCTTTGCGGAAAAAACCATTATCTACTTTAACGGAATCTATGGCCAATGTTTTTTGGCTTAATGTCAGATTAATAAAACTAGTATATGTTGAGAAAATCGTACTCAAAGGGAGGTAACGAATTCTCGTTTAAAAATTAATACCTAAATTGTGTAGTCCAATTACTTCTCTTAATTCAGGATTTGCTAGTTTTGTTTAAAAAATACCAGGAAGTCGACCATTTATACTTAAACTTTAATTTTCTATACGTCGAAATATTCACCATACTACATTGTTTTCTTATCTGTACTATACCAAAGATTAATCTACACAATAGATAGTCAGCCCAATGCATTAAAATCAGAACATCTCTAAGTATGCCTGCCACTACGTGGCGTAGACTAGCGTGTAAAGCATAGAGCAGTATTGTCACAGCCAGAAACCGTTTTGTAGTTTATTAATATCAAAAACAAAACGCAACGTATAACAATTATTTAGATCATTTGCAACAGATATGCACCGGCAATGCTGTATTGTCAGAGAGAGAAATTGATGAAATTCTGTATTAATCTGGAGGGGATACGCAGGGAGGGTAGAAAAAAAAACAAGCGAATGTGGTGTGTGTCGTGCTGTTGCCAATTCGTCGGTAAAAGAAACACACAGGGTGATTTATTACAAGTACAGTATTGAAATAAAAGCCTAATCTCTATGAATTAAATTTAATATAATAATATTTAATCCATGTCATACATGTTTCAAGACTAGACCAGTCCCATGATCAGTGGCGAACAATCGTTAAATGAAAAGCTTTTAGATAGAAACATACTTTTGACTAAATATTTCACGTAGACAATGTGGCAAAGATGTAACAAGATTGTTGTAGATCTTATAATACCTATAATAAAAAAATTATCAGTGCTACCTATATTATATTAGGTATACCTATTATAATAGTCTGTCTCTTCATCAGGTATAAGTTCCACTTTATCGGTTTAGGTACTTAAATTTTACTTCTTTTTAATGTTTCTTCGGGTAAATAATAAGTTCGGTAGGAATAGGGCTTTGGGTATGAAACAAAAAAGATAGAAAATAGAAATTTGATATAGGGGTAGTTCTAAGCATTTACAAGTTTGTGACGTGTAGCGATTTTCGATGCCGCCCCCGGAGGTATACATGAGGGCGGCGCAATGCCGTTTTAAATATCTTGTTTCGCTTTCTTGGAAAATAAAAAATTATAACTGATAACTGAAACTTAGTACTTAATACGTGGGCGTAAGAGGTAAGCTCACTTCACAGGTCTCTATTAATGAAAGAAAGTTAACATTTTGAGCATCTGCGTAAAATTAAATGTATCCATTTGGTGGGTAGTTTTGATTACAATAAGTCGGTGCCAAGCCCAAGCCCGAAACAAAATAAATCTATATTTACCTACTACCTATTTGGCTTGGTACCGACTATTATGTGCATTGTTGTCTTTTGAATGATATTTGTATTTTGTTATTTTTCGTATTTTTTATTAGTTCTTTTGACAGCTCGGGTGTCATCAATACACCTGTATCCCAAATTGCACCAAATTGCGATGCTATTGAACAAGCATATAATCCTAAATATAATATTCTTTTTGAACTACCTGTATCTCGAAAACCAAGCCGTAGCGGACCCATGTACATATGAAATTTGTATCTTAAAATTAGTCAAAGAATCACCCTTTAAAGTTTGTACAAGTACTTATGCAACACCCTGTATACATAGATACTTTGATTTGCAATTTGCAAATCTGTCAAACTAGGTAATGCTGTTTTTTTTTATTTACTTTCAAATATGGTGTTATGTAATTGTAATCAAATTAAATGTTTGGGGATGATATTTACGAGTTTTATTTTTTTATATAGAGAAACTGTTATTCAGTTTTTAAGGATCAATCTGAAGCAGACGATTGTACTTGTTAAAACATGAAAAAAGTTATTGTCGTGATACTTTTAACACCCTGTTGGTGGGTTTTTAAAGCTTTTTACGAAACGTGTTAACAATACAATCTACATAAATCGTTAGTTTTTTAAAGTTTTATGATCATTGCACAAAAACCAATATTAGGGAGACTGTAAGTTTTTTTTCAATTCGGCGTTGCAGAATTTGAACCTAATTGTGATAATTGTGTTATTTTACTAGTATAGATATTTTTGAGTAAATTAATTCGGTTATAATCGATGAGTAGAATCTTTGGAGTAAAATACATTTCACAAAAACCCTGAACCATATTTCTCAATAGATTTAAATTTTCATTAAAAACAGATTAAAAATTCTAATTTTTTACATCCTGCATTTCGAAACCGTATTTTTTTAAATAATTATTGTCATGCTGGAAATTTCAAACCTTATTTACTTCAGCAACTTGTAAAAAGCACAGCCTTTTTAATATTAACATTTCTTAAAATCGATATTACGCGATAACGATGACTTTCTATCAATATCACAGAAGGATACATTTATTACGTATATAATTTGTTAGATTTTACATCTCCGAATTGAAACACACGCAAAAAATGTGCATAAAAAAGTTAGGGTAGCATTTCACGCCTGTATGCCCCTTTAATTTACCCGCCTCTGAGATTTATCTTTTCATAATGTTAACGACAAGTTGAATCTGCTGTTTGAGTTTGATCCTTAAAACTGAATCAGGTAATAACCGGAAGTCCTATCTATAACGCCAAATTTCGTTAATTTAAATATAACTTTTTGATGCATCCTTATATCCGAAATTTAAAATTAAATGACTAAAATAATATTATTTTAGTCATTTAAAATTATTGTCTAAAACATTTAATAAACCAGCCCTGTAAATTTATACTATTATAGTAATTTCTTTTATTTTCGTCCATACACATTAATCTTTGCGTAGATAGGTATACGTATACCATATAATTTTAAACAAAAAACACTGCTGCACAGTAGTAGATATATGATACCTATAATATAAAAACAAACTCCCACCTCGTAGGGGAAAGTATACTCGTCCTTGTCTAACATTGCCCATATGATTATTTTATTTCAACACAATACATATAACGCCATCTACAGTGTCCATGGTTGCATGTTTTTCTAATAGATGTAGCTCGTGTCGAGACAGTTTCAATTTTTGTTTTATTTCCCATATACGCTGACTATCTATTGTGTAGATTAATCTTTGACTATACTAAGGGTTTACTGAATTACCTTTAGTAGTTACTAACAGCAACTGCTTCTCTGTTTTATCAGTTTCATAGAGCTCACTATTGAGCTGAGTAGTTTTTGACTCACTCACAGATTTAATATTATCTTTGTACCTTTCCACACCAATTTCCTTAAAAAATAATATTAAAATTAACAAGACGCGTTTATTTTATTTATCAACCAAATCCCAACCACGAGAATTTACAGAAACAAAAGAAAAACAAAGCGAAGGTGGTGAGAAACAAGTTTTAAGTCACGGCAAAAACAAGTACAAGAAAACCTGTGGAAGAACTTGAAACATTTCAGCTCCCTCCGTTTTAAGGACGCTTCATGAACAACAACTTGACCCTAAAGACCACCCTCCACGTTTATAATGATCAGTTTTTACCAGTTTAACTGATGAGGCATGCTTTACCTAAAAAAGTGTTAATTTTACTGAGAGATAACCCATGTTTCTTGAAACTCCCTGTATGAACGTAATTAAATTCGACACACATTGTGAGTGATATTGGGTAGACAAATACAACGGCATTAAATTAAAAACTGAACATCCGTCAAATAAACAGTATAATGATATAATTATTATTGTTGTTTTTTCCTTTAATTTGTTAAATTGTTAATTATACCTGGGAGCGTTTAACCGTGAGAACTACTGAAGTATTACTGTCTTTGTCACTGTTCTTACAACAAAAGCAACATGAGAAATAATTACGAAACAAAACCTTATTACACCAATTGCCACAACATCTGCTGTTATTGTTCTTATTTTCTTCTAATGAACAATGATTTTCTTCCATATTATTTTCTTCATCATGTTCTTCGATAGGAAATGTGGAGTAGTGTGTCAATTCGATACTATTTTTAGCCTTGTACTTTTTAAACAGTTTACTAGTCATTATAGTTTATAATTTATTCTTAACTTGAATGCTATGATTATTACTGACTTTTTGCTTTTTAAAATCAAGAACAACACTATTAATTTATGTATATTCTTTGCTAGAAACTAAACACTTTACTAAATAAAAAAAAATGTTAATAAAATATATTCAATTATGACATTGTTCTTCCTGGACTTTTAGATAATTTTCTAACATAGATAGAATAGTTTTTTTATATAGGGATATCATTTAAAAACCTACTATCTTCCTTTGTACATTCATTAAAATTTACTTTCTATTCAATTTAATTCTAGTAAAAAAATAATCTAAATATAACAATGGACTGTAATTACTTTGAATTTGCGTTTAATCTGATAGAAAACTTTCATATCTTGAGTATTTTACTGATACAAGCATGTATACGAGGTTAAATAATTAATGGGAATATTTCGCTTTCAAAGTGGTCCCATTATTATTGTTCGAGATATCAAACAGCTATTTTTGAGTGTATTTCACACACATGATATAGTCTGGAATGATTTTTCTTCTACAATGTGTTCACGGATAGATTTTCGAAGAGGAAAAACTTTTGTATTTGTAGATTTTTTTTTTAATTTTATGAAAATATTTTCAATATCGTGATTTATTACACCAATTGTGCAAAAAACACTAATAAACTTTTTTCTCAAAGTGGTTAATTTCATAGCTACTTTTCAAATAATAAAATTAAAAAAACAAGAAAATCAAAATCATTAAAAATATTATTTTTGATATACCCTGTATAGTAATCGTAAATTTGGTATTTGAACTTGGAGTTTTGACACAAGCAGACGTTTTTATAAAGAATGACTTTTTCTTCTAAATCTACAAATAAAAAAGTTTTTCTTCTTCCAAACTCTATCCGTGGACACATTAAATAGACTTTGGAAGAAGAAAAACTTTGTTATTTGTAGATTTAGAAGAAAAAGTCACTCTTTATAAAAACGTCTGCTTGTGTCAAAGCTACAATTTCGAGTACGAAATTTACGATTACTATACAGGGTATATGAAAAATAACATTTTTAATGATTTTGATTTCCTTGTATTTTTTTTTAATTTTATTATTTTAATAGTAGCTATGAAATTAACCACTTTGAGAAAAAAGTTTATTAGTGTTTTTTGCACAATTGGTGTACTTAATAAATCACGATTTTGAAAATATTTTCATAAAATTAAAAAAAAACAAAAAAATCAAAATTGATGAAAAACATACAGTGGAAACCAATAAACCAAATAAAATTGGGTTTTGTCAAAATTTTGTTTTTTTTCTTACTTTATTGAAGTCTCGTGAACATTGACTCTTATTTTTATATATTCCAATATTTACGTAACACAAAATAGACAGTAGCTACTTATGTGAATCCATTAGAATAAAAATCAATTACTAATTGCTTATACTTTGTACCTAAATAAAAGTTTAATTTACATGTGATTAAACAGTAGCTTTCGCTGTAATAAATATTGACTAATTGCTTATAGCGTAATGAATAATTACTCTATTAAAAGTCATTTACGATTGCATGACGACCGCAGAGGTGTATAACCATTTAAAATAAATTACCGTTCTATCTCTCACTCTAAGTGGATAAAAATGAAATTTACTCAGGACCGCACAGAATGTATCGTCTTATTTTGCGTGTCCTTACGAGATATCTCGCTTATTTTTAAAGATAGAGATTTGAGGTTGGCTACTTGACGATACTGCAAACAAAATTTTCATTTGGGACCCCTCCTGTATCTCTACAATCTTTTAACGTATACAAAAACTGTATAATAATAATTATTTCATAATGCTGATTGTATGTGTATACACCTCGACGCAATTGCGTGCCGTCTTGTAATAGAGCAAAAAAGAAACGTAAATCACGTTGTAATCAGAGCATCTTTTAATTACTCCAGATATTACAAAATTATATGTTCTAATTACATTTATGTGGGTAAGTATCTATTTTATAATTAGATAAAGCTATAATTATTTTTTTTTTATAAATATTGTTAGACTTTTATTTTGCAGACATTGTTTATATCCTATAGGAAGAACATCACACCATCAACTGGAGACAAACTGTATATACACATAATATCCATTTCATTTGCTTGACACATAAGTATATATTTTGTTTCGTTACCTACCTATGCAATATACCAGTCAAAGTGTAACCTAATATTATTATAGTATTCATTTTAAGCCAACATAACTTAATAAAACGCTGCTGAGGGTGTGTTTTGTAAAGTAATAAGGTTTCACGTGCACGTATACGTAAACACGATACGAAGAATAACAACCTTAACATCAGCGGCGTCGAGTCGACTGAAAAAATTCCAGCTAATTTTCTAAAAATCATGAAAAACAATAGATATTACAGGAAATGAAACGTCGGCGTCGTCTAGTCCACAAAATTCTTTATATATATCATCAATAAAACTGCGTCTGCTCCACAAAATAAACACAAATATATTGCTCATTTGCAAACAGTCATACACGTTTCGAGGTACTACCTCATCATCAGAGACATTAAGTTTGTGACTGTTATCCGTTATTAAAATTTACAATGTTTATTATGTTCACCTTGTGAAAAAATTATTTTTATCATTTAACTAAATCAACTAGAAATCTCGAAATTGAACATGAGTACATGCTCCAGATCGCTTAACACTTTTTGTTTTTTTTGTAGATCATATTATCACAGTTGAAATACAAGAAATAGGGCTTAAAAATTCTAACGTTCAACTCGTGCTCAATTAAAGGCTTTAAGGTTAAAAACATTTTAAAAAGTGTGATTTCCCACGAAATGATTATATAGATGTTTAATCCGATAGTTTTCTTGTATTAAGTCACTGATGATGAGACTGTCTTGAAACATGTATGACCCTTATAGTGTTATAATTTGAACATATATATATATAAAGAATTTTGTGGAGTAGACGACGTTTCATTTCCTGTATATACATCACTCCTCTCTAATGGATTACTTCAACAAACAATAGATATTGTTGTAAGAACAGATATGATAAAGTTATGAAAAATTATAAAAAATCGGTTGGGATGCCCCAAAACTTTCCCGACAAGATATAATATAATCAAAAATATATGACCTGTGTAACGAAACAGAATTTTAATAATTATAAATAAAAAAACACCCTTTTTCAAATTACTGTATTATATTCACCTAACTGGTGAAATTTTAAACGCAATTTTCTCGAGAATTATGCGTGCAAATATCGCGAAAGTAAAATTGTGTCAATTAAAATTTTCACCATCAAAATTTAAACTGAAAAACTTAACACGAAACCAGCTAATCACGTAGTACTGACATAAGATTTATATGAATTTCTACACTATTTCGTTGGGCCTAAATTGGACTATTTTTCTTGTAAACTTAAAATTGTATTGCCATGTTCTAACATTTCAGGGACTGATTTCCATATTATACAAAGTCGCCCATGTTAAGCACCAACGACTAGCGTTCGATTGTAGCTTAGTAATCCATCATCAGATTGTGTCAACCGAAACGTGGTTCCCAAATATTTCAAACGAAATGATGGTAAACAGAGATTCTTATTGTGGTTAATGAGCGTTTTCAACAGTCAGAATGAATTAATTCGTTAATAATAAATGAAAAATAACTTAGTGGCAAAGCGGACTAAAATGCTGGTTTTACATACACAAGGAACTTTGTTTAATTTAGCAAGGCCCCAGTCTAATTCACTAGGAACTAGACCGAGGCATGGGTCGACAGATACTGACGAATTCGTTTCGCTCTTGTTATGAGCTCGTCAGAGTACCATAGTCGTTGCCCATCTACAAATATCAGCCTGCATTTAAGCACAATAGGATACACAACAGTAGACACATGTAAACACGTATCATTTACATGTACATAGTAATGCATATCCTATACCATGCAGAGGCCGAAAAAATTCAATGTATAGGTAAAACCAGTCGTATAAATAGAAATAAATATAGATAAAAATAAAAATAGTATGAACACAAAACGCTAGCAGCATTTTAGTCCGCTTTGCCACTAAGTTATTTTTCATTTATTACATTTACGGACATGAAATCCTTTTAATATTTCGTTAATAATGTGATTTTAATCGGGTTTGAATATGTTTAATTTAAATTTGTGGTGGTTTAAAACCCCCGAAGGTTCCGCTGCTGAATCGAGCTAAGATGGAAGGTACTTCTTTAGCTAAATATTGTGTAATACCGCGCTGTTTGTTCTGACGTACGAAATTGGACGAATTTATGTGAATTTACTTATAAATCTGGTGGTTAATTTTTATTTACTCATCGATTATACCTAGGATCTCATTGCAATCTCATCATTATTAAATAAAACTATTATAAATTATTTTTAAATCAAAATATATTATACAGGGTGCTCCAAAAAGTTGTGCCAAACTTGAGGAGGTTATGGGCGACATACTTTAGTAAACATTCTAAAGGAGGTTTAAAAGAAAGAATTATCCACTCTTTGAGCTTTGAAAATTCTCAAAGCGGACCAGATATCTTCCGAAGCTTGGAATAAAATTACTGCATGCAATTTACTCATTTGGCAATATTTCAAAAACTAAACATTTTAGAGATATAAGGTAACTGGCCCTATATTTGACACCTTAAGACATAGACCCATTCAAACGCTTTGTAAAAAGGAAGACCCTAAATTTGACAGCAACTTTTTCACATTGTTCATATATTTGACATACAATTGAACCTAAATTTGACATTGAACCAAAATTGGACAGCGGGTTGTACCTATATTTGACACCTGCTTATATATCAAAATTAATAAATTAAGGAAGAACTTACTTATTAGTACAATTTAATTTAATATTTTTATATTTGCCATAGGATAAATTATAAACATTCTTCATTCTAACTAAGCTTTTATTCAAAAAATACATTTAAAAGTTATGTCACAAAACTCCGATACTTATCAATTTCTGGGACAGAGAAGACGCCTCTATTGTTAATAGGTGTTGGATCATTAATTTTTTCTACAATATCTTCTAAAGGATACCATAGTTCGTCCGGCTCCGTTGGCCATTTCCAATGGTTTAAGCCACTTGTTACCATAAAATATTTTTTATAATTTGAAGCTTTTAAGACTTTTCGAGGAAATTTATCCTCTTCGTAATTTACTATCACGTAATCACTTACACTAATTTTATTATGTTTTATTGCAGATTCTATTGGCTTTTCGGTATCCATAGAACTATTTTCATCCACTGTTTTGAGTGTTTGATCAGAAAAAATGTTCTTCTTTACAGTGTCAATTGCATCAGATGTGTGCCGTTTTTTATTAGTTCTTTTCAACTTATTTTCTTGCAGCTGTTCTTTCTTTTCCTCTCGAATCCGTTTTCGTTCTAGCTTTTTCTTTGTTGATCTTCTCATTCTCCTTTTTCAAATAATAGTCCTTCCACTGTTCGGAAGAACATGCACTTGGAATTTTTTCCTTACTCTTACTAGTAGTTGCCTTTTTGTTTAAACTTTCTTCCGGCCAAAATAAAATTGATTTAAAAGGTGAGGGTATCAAAAGACTATTACTATAACTATTTTTAATATTATCAGTTTTTGCTGCTGTCTTTACGTCTTTTGTGGTCGCATTTTCATTTAAACATTTGGAAATTTTTAATACGTTTTCGACATCATGTTCATTTCTATTTGTTATATTAGAGACTGATCTTAAATTTGCATCATTTTCTTCATCCATAGCGTGTTGCATATCTTCCTCTATTTCTGTTATGCCGTCTTCAATATTATACTCGTACCTTTCATTTTCTATACCTATCTCTTCATCTTCTTTCTCCGCTGTTTCTATTTCTCCGCTATAGTTTTCATTTCTTTGTTACCACAGTCAAAAATTATATCTACATGTTCATTTTCTTTCTCTATTATTTATTGTTGGGCCTCTTTAGCTTTTTTACAAGCAAAGCTACGCGCTGTCTAGCAGTTGGTCTTTTGTTACAGGAAAGCCAGTTTTAGAAACAGTTATTATCCAGTCTTGCAGTAAATTTTCTTCCGCGTTAGTTAATATTGTGCTTACTCCACTTTTGCAGTTAATAGGGAATTTCCCTGAAACTTTGTACATCAAAGTGACACGTGGCACCTTGAATTGCTTAGCTGCAGAAGCACAGGACGTTCCATTTTTAACAGCTTATATAGCTTTATCAAAGTCCTCGTTAGAGTACTTTCTATAAATATTTCCTTTATCTCCCATATCTAAAAATATTTATTATTATGAACCTATTTTTGACACCCCTTGACCACAAATTTGACATGAGTGTCAAATTTAGGTTTATGAAGTCCTCTTAAATAAGTATATCAGAAACAAATGTCTATACAAAATTTGTAAGAGATTGATAAAGAAAGCAAACATATTTTATATTTAGTTCGATGCACCTATATTTGACACCTACATGTCGAATTTGTAGCACTGTGCTAAATGATGTCCCAAAATTTGACACCCCAAATAATGATCGAATAGTAAGGAATATGAGTGTATTTGCAGTAAAAAATTAATTTTAAGACTCCCAACGTGCTAAATAATACAGCAGAAAAGTCCCCATGTGAATAGTAATATTATACGTAACAATTAAAAAGCTTCGCGTTTTCCACTCACCCTAATTTACCCACACATGTAATGATGTTGCACTCTGCACGTACACATTACAAGTGATGTTTTGACGAGTCAGGCAATATTTGGCGGGAAAGCAGGGGTTATTTGTATGCAAAAGAAACGAAAGATATCGGTATCAGTCAATAGTCTAGCAAATGGCAGGCCGTATACTTAATTTTTACATTTACGATAAAACCAGTCAAATATACGGACACTGTCAAAATTAGGGTCACTTACCTTACAACCTTATACAAATTTACCCTTATTTTTATTGCTGAATAAGATATAACTAAAAAATATTGGGGTTTCTATTAAAACAATTGACTTCTGACAGTTTTCTCATTTTCATGTTTGATGTGATATTTTGCACATCCTGTATTAATATTCACCAAAACAGTTGAAAGTTCTAAAAAATTGATTATTTTTGAGATAGAAATAGTAGTATCTAAATCAATTATTGAAGGTTTCCTTATAAGGAAATTTTATTAGAGCTCGCAAACGTCATTTTTGACATAAGACCTGAATTAAGTGAGAAACGGTAAAACTTATGTATAGGACATGATACACAAAGTCTAGTTGAAATTTTACGTAGAATGCAAAACTGTAATAATATATACGATGTTCCATTTGAAATAAGCAAGTTTCCACCTACTTCCGGTATAACCGGAAGTGTCAATAACTTGTAACTAATCAAAATTCTCCTATGTATACTTTTCTATATATACAGATCGATCAAGTTCCCGGTGGAACACCCTGTATACCAACAATGATACCAATAATCAGAAAAAAAAAAGAAACCTACACATGCATACTCGGTAAATAGTAGATATTAAACAAATTGTTGGCCATGAAATAATGCAAAATTTGATTAGGCAACAAAACTACCTACGAATAATAATAATTGTAGATAAAACATGTAATAATTTTAAGCAAAATATTAATAACAAGTATTTGCAATATTTATTAACAACATACCATGCACAGACATTTGATGAAAAAATATTTTACTTGGAAGGTTTTACTACTCGTATATCAAGACTGCAGCAGATTTTATGTATCGTTCTAGTTATCCCAACATTAATTTGTAGAGAATTCTAATGCAGTCAGGTTACTTTGGAAATGATTGCAAATGCACAGAGTGTAACAAAAACAGAATTATATCAAAGCTCAACGTTATTTTTTTTAATTAACGAATTAAAAGGTCCTATCCTAAGGCATTCAGAAATATTTTACCAACCGACAAACCTATTTGTAAATAAAAATATTGAAATTTCGGAGTACCCTGAACGTTGTCAAAATCATTAAATCTGCTGCAGTTTTTAAAATAAACTAACGGGTATCCTGCAGAGCTCGAAAATTATCAATTCCACACGGTGAAACTAAAATATATTTCGAATAACATGCATAAAAAACGGTTAAAAAACTTACCTCCCTATAATAATGCATCTCTCAAGTCTCCAGCTAGACTAAGTCAATTTATGTGTTATAATTCAATTATAATTCTACGAAATTTTGCAACTTGAGTTTTTTAGAGGTGAAGATAAAATTACATTTCAGCTGTACAGGGTGTTAATAAATTAGGAAAAAAAGAAAGAAAAGAAACAAGAAGAATTACTATTTGTCGTGAAATGAAAAATGTATTCTCTTGTGCACTCCATCCACGGACAGTCTGTATAATGAAATAACCTCCTGAATGTATTATTAATTCTATATTTAGTTTTCTTTTCTTGAGCCTTATTTCTTTAATATTTAGATTTGAAACTTCTTGGGACGAGGCTCACAAATTACACAACAGGTTAAATAACGACTTATTATTTAATGTCAAAATATTTTTTAAAAAACAACGTTTCGGCAACGTACATCTTTTGCCTTCTTCAGGTAATATACATACAAAAAACACTACTTGTTCACTAGCCGATTTTTGTATGTACTCGTATATTACCTGAAGAAGGCAACAGATGTACGTTGCCGAAACGGTGTTTTTTAAAAAATGTTAAAAAAAAAATATTTTGACATTAAATAACAAGTCGTTATTTAACCTGTTGTGTAATTTGTGAGCCTCATCCCAAGAAGTTTCAAATCTAATTATTAATTATAATTTTATCTGATCAAAAATCAAAACAGGATCATTTCACAAACATACCACTCATTTTCTTTGTTAAAAGGCCAGAATCAAATACTTAAAATGCAGATTATGTCACGAAACAGGGGGTGACATTTTAATTTATAAAGTTCCGTGGCTGGGGATTTTTGCGGAAAATCGTATCTTCATACCTACCGAGTATATTATGTTTGTTTTGAAATGAAAGTAGTATCAAAAGGATAAGGCAGAATGAAAAGGATTCCAGCGCCAAATTTTGAACATTGAGTAAAGGCAAGCACTTCAATACCAATAATCCCTTGTTTTGGCAAAAAAATCAACAAGTTTACGACGGGTAAACGGTCTGTCAGGCCGTGTTTACCCCGTAAAACTAGAGAGCTGCTAGTCCGACCCCAAATAAATCCTGGGTCACCTGCATACTTGGGACATTGGACAAAGGTCGAAGTTCCCTAGTAACAGATGATAAGTCTACGGTGTGTTAAAGGGAGTTTTTTGATCCATACAAATCAAGAATCAGGCAGGCGTTCCTCTCTAGTCATAGCTAGAATATTATTTTGTGAAGTAATCCTTTTCAACGCCTTCGAAGACTGTAAAATATGTATGACCCTCAGTCCCAGTCGAGGGTCTGTTCAGATCCACTCATTTTGAACCTACCTACCTATCTGTACACCTCAAAAACATACTAGAAATGCAAAAACCGAAAATGTTTGAAAACACTCACCGCTGGGCGTGGTATGCTGCTGAGATTTCCGTCCTCGCCTTTGATGTGTTGGTTGTAATCCTGGTGCAGATCCGGCACGTTTCGCAGACACTAACCTATTATTACTACCACTAAATCCTGGCGGTCTATATCGCGCACTTTTAACACTTTGTTGTTGCGTTTGCACAAAATGTCCCTTCTGATACACTGTGGAGGAAGCACTTGACGCAGTATTTGTTGGTAAACGTGGCAAGGAATTTGTGGTACCAGCAGTATTATTTAAGAACCTCGGTAACGTAGCACGGTTCTCCATGTTTTCATTACTATCCATATCATCGTCGTCGGAACTGGACACGTCACATGACGCGTCTGGTACACTACTACGTCGACGAGAAATTGTTTTCGATGAAGTTGAGATCCATAATTTATCCTCACTATTAGTAACTCCACTAATACTTCCACAACTTCTTACGCGATCTAGCTGCTCTCTGCTTAAACTTTTCTGCGCAAGTAACAAATCACCAGCAGATCGACGTTTAGCTGCTACAGCTAACGTAGAAGCTGATGCTGAGTTTTCGTTACTTAGCAGTGACAATCGATTACGAGAATCTGGAGCTAAGAGAGCGGAATCAAAGCTACCTCGCCAAGAAAATCGTTCACAGTCACTAGCTTCACGTTCTTCTGCATTATCAGACACTCTCTCGTTACTTGACTGAGTATTTTTGTTACTAAGCAAATCATGCGATCTACTTCTCGGTAAAATATAGTTTTTATTCTCACTATCAGTATGACTCTCACCACTAGACACTTCTTGCATGAGTGCGACTAGTCTTGTACCGATATGCTGCATCACTTTCGCTATTAGTGGTGGCGAATATTGCGATGGTAACGTTCTAGCACTAGGATTATCCCCAGTAGCCATTTTCTCAAATGATGCGACCAATTTTTGATATACAAATGCAGTGTCTTGAGTCTTATGACCTACATCACCTTCAGCATCCTTTGAATTATCAAATTTGTTTATAATTTGGTTACAACTATCTGAGATCTGTTGCTGTAACGCTGATTTCGTACAAGCTCCTTCTAAATCGCTGCTAGTATAGTCAGAGGAGTCATAGCTGTCGCTCCAGGTGTCTTCACTGCTGAGATACTCGACAATCTCGCGTACCTGATCATCTCGTATTCCAGGAACAGTTTTCATGAGCCGCGTTAGTTCGTTTTCAAAATAAACTAGTTGTGGTGGTTTACGGGCGTTACGAGTAAACGGTTTCGAAGAAATATTATCACTAGTATTTATATTCTGTGAAGATGATGCGACCATAGTCTTAAAAAACTGCCTCATTTTACACATCATTAAGTTCGTTTCTTCGTCCGAACTACAGTTATTAAAACTGTCTTTACGTATTAATTGCGTATGTAATTTCTCTTCCTCTGATATCCGTTCTAGCTCCCGTTTAAGTTCATTTTTATTGATACCTAGCTCAGATACAGCTGGTGTCGTCGAACTATCGCGCTGATCTCGAAGAAGATCATCAGAACTACCAACAAACCCACTATCGCGACTTTGTTGTTGATTTTTGCTATTAACTAAGTTACTATTTGGTTCTGATGCAAAAATTCCTGGTTCGGATTGAGTTGTTCTGTGCTCTTCTTCATGGTGCGTTTCGTTTTCTTCATTATTTGAATCTTCCTCTTTTTCTTCTGTTTGTGGTTCTAAATTAGTTGTTTTGTTTGAGCTGTTTTCTTCAATGTTATTTTTCGTAGTTGATTTTTTGGTATTATTGCACTTTTTCCTTTTAACTGTATCAAATTGTCCGTCAGATTTTTCGAAGGATATTATTTCGTCATAGGTGTCGGTGTCTGAGCTGGATGAATCTGCCGAGTTGTTTGGTACTTCTATAAAGAAAAAAACTAGTGATAACAATGACTTAGTTTATTATGGCTATGTAATCTTCGCCTTGTATCTCCAATAACGAAGAGGACTATGAAAATTTTGTTTGCAGTGTCGTCAGTTTCAATAAAAAGTAGCCAACGTTCGCCAAAACAGCAAATATGTATCTTTAAAAATAAACTAGAAGAACTCTGAACCTTACAGAGGATATTTTACAAACATTTTGCTAGAATTCATTTAATTTAATCGTCCTTTAATGTCCCTAGACGAAAAAATCACATAACTGTCTAGCCTAAGCAAAAGTACCTATATACCTCCGGCAGTGAACGTGTTAAAATGTTAAGAAATATATAATTTTGGTGATTTTTCAGATTCAGTTTTCCTAATAAGGCTGGATTTATATAAATTATACCAGGAAAAACATGATGTACTTATTTTACATTATTTGAATGTAATTCTAACCTTGAGGAAGAACTGGAGGTTGCTAACAGAGATTGGAATAGTTTAGTTCCCTCAGCGAACTGTTGAAAACATCTACTACTACTTTAGACTGACGAATATAAGCTTACATCCGAGCTTACATTATTTATCTTTTATGACAATGTTGAAGTAACTTAATCCATATATATATAATATATACGCGGGTTTGCTATTTATGTATTGACAACTGGCAACACTGGTATTGCCAGGTAAATCTGTCAACGTTATCTTGAAGTTTGACAATTTTGATAGTATACATTTTGTGTTGTTTAATAAGTTAAAAACTTCATCTTGGCCAAAAAATGGAATTTTTGATAAAATTAATTCGTTTGATCTTTCTTTTCTCAATACATAAATAGCAATCCTCGTAGTATTAACTATTTTTAGGAACACATACCTTTCTCCTTATGGGATACATCAGCCAGATCAGGATTCGTTAAGAGATTGTCAAGCGACGAAGAATGAGATCGACCTGTACCCCTAGCACGAACTAATCGCTTCCGACGTTGCTCCGGACTAGGTTTCCCCTCACTGTCACTCCCAACACTCCCGTCCGAGTCCCGACGCTCAAAACCGAGAAAACCACTAAGGAAATACTTTTCTAGACGCGACGAGGCCAAATCATCCGCGTTAGAATCACTGTTGTTGTTCTGAACCTCTTCAGCACCACCCAGTGATTCCATACCCTCACTGTAAATACTGCTGGTTTCAGAAAACGTATCTTCCCTATTCATCGATGACGTAGGAACATTACCTTCGCCACCTAGATTATAGAAGAAATACTTTTCTAAATCCGTAGCAGAAGCTGGACGGTCTTTTCTAGTTTCATGTGGATTACATGAAGATGGTTCCACTTCACTTTCTTCACAACTTTCCTCTATAATTGTATGCAAAGTAAAGTCTATAGCTGTGCGATGGTAACCGCGTAACTCATCCTCTTGATCTAAAACAGCCGAGCATGATAATGTCACCTCATCCCCCGAGGAGGAATCAGAATTTGTACCGAAATCATCGTCGATATCTTCCCCCTCCTCCTCTTCCTCGTCTTCATCGTTGCTGAGATTCTCCACCCATGAGTCATCGTCGGCGAGGCCTTCTTCGAAAGCAGAGAGCGTTTCTGGACTCGTGATGACCGTGACATTTTGGTTTGTGTGATCTGTGGGAAAGATATTTTCTTGATTAGTTAATTGAGTATTTTAAATGCAAATTAGACGGACCGTTTTGAAATTTTAGAGCTTCTTTTAATTGAGAAGAAGTAGAAAAAACCTTCTATATATTTTTTTTCCTGGATTGACCTCCTCTAATACCCAAGTTACTGACTATCTGGAGAATAGTTGAATTAGACGAAACTTGCGGTTCCTAATGATTAAAATTGCTATCAATTTATTTCGAAAAAACAGAGCTGTATAAAGGGAGTTTCTTATTTTTATTATATAAACCCGGTCCGTATTTAATGATTAAGTATGAAAAACAACAAACTGAATAAAGTTGCTTAAGCAGTTATTGAAAACTTGAGTAAGTAAACAAAGAAACGTTTTACAGTGCATTTAGTAATTATTAGAATAAGTATACCAATTTTTAAACAATAATTTATGGTTTGGAATATAATCTAAAGGTATTTGTCAATCAATGTTTCAGATAATCGATTGATAATAGAATTTTTCTAGTATTAAAACAAATTTTTCATTATGATGCCATATTTTTTGATAACAGTTCTTATCAGATTGATTTTCAGTGTATTTAGTAGAATCATTGTGTTATTACAAGAATTTACAAGTAGGTAAGTAGCTAAGTAAGCACTGGATTGAAATTAAATTAAGTCCTGAACAAGCTGTGCTAGTGCATAACACGATTAATCTAAATTTCGAAAACTTTGCTTCAGACAAAGTAGAATGATACCTAATCAGGTGGCGATTTCATGTACACAAAACTCTATTCTCACGACAGGTTTATTAAAATTATAGATTAGAATAGGCACTTGTATGATATATGATAAATAGGTACCTATGTTTGCTTAAATTCAAAGATACACTGCATTGATATGAAATTAGAAAGTGGAAAGAAACTATGTATACCTACCTATGTAGGTATACATAGTTACATTACAAATATCTAAGTATGAAGATTTATTGCCCATAACCTATATTTTGCAGCGTTAAATATCGTAATAAATAGTAAATGCATGTAGGTATATGGTATGAGATATTATAAATAATTATCTATATTGCCTACTATACAGGGTGTTTCAAAAAGACGGTACAATTACGTTGTTGCGAGAAATAGGGAGCTTATATGGCCCTAACTATATCAAAATTATTAAGTCCAATGGCGTTAAAGGTGCAATTTAATAAAAAAAATTGTACGCCACTGACTGTAATTCCGATTTTGACTTGAGATAGGTTTTGAATGTAAGTATAGTACTTTCTTTTTTTTTTGTTCGTAAGCCATTTTTTATAATTTTTTGTATTTTTTTAGGTTCTTGAAAACAAGCGAAAGTTACATTTCGCTTGTCTAACTTTATTATGAAAATCTTCGACGTTTCGACAATGGTTTATCGTTTAGTATTATTTTGGGTATAAATAGGGCAAGACACGTTAATCAATTTATTATAAAAATATATTTGTTCGTTAAAAGAAATTATATAAGTTCCAATATTGTTAAATTATAGTTAATAAACCGATTGTTTCCTTTATATTACGAGTGAGTTTACACTTTATGTAGGTAAATACTCAAATTTCTCGTAGCTAGTCCATTTAAGTATACTTACGTGTACAAAATATCCGCATTACTTAATTCCAAAAAAACAACATAAGTAACAATAATTGTTGTGAAACAGAGCAAAACTATTAAAATACGAATATATTTACCAACGTAAGCGGCTACATAGGTATATACGGTAAAATCTTAATTGATAAAAATTCTGTGCCAACGCTCTTTGGAAACGCACATTAAAAACTGAAACGTTTATTTATAACATCAAAGAAGAAAAGTTAGGTACTGGTAGCCTATAGGTACAGGATATCTTTAATAAATTGTTATTATTCATGTCCTTCTCAAATATAAATTGATAGAAAATCTCATAGGGTAGAGAACTTCAAAAAACAGAAACCTCAAATCACTTCATATGCGACGTTTCGCAGCCTTTATTGCCGCTTCTTCAGGCACTACTAAAATGCAAAATACAAACAAATCACATCAGATTTACAAATAAAATCAATCACCTTGAAGTTAGTTTGAAGAATACACAAAAAATTGTTTGTATTTTGCAACTTTGTGCATTTTTGTTTGTTTTTGTAGTGCCTGAAGAAGCGGCAATAAAGGCTGCGAAACGTCGCATATGAAGTGATTTGAAGGTTCTGTTTTTTGAAGTCCTCTACCCTATGAGATTTTCTATCAATCTTTAATAAAGTTATTATAATAAACATAATAGAGAAATAATATTAACGATTTTTGAACTGTTAGAAGATTATTTTCTCTTCGCCTAGTATGCTATCAATCAATACCTTAGAAACTCTCCTTAGTGACCCACTGTACCCATGTCGTTTGGCATACAGATAGCCCTCTAGAATATCATTCTCCAGCCTAAATTTCACGACCCAATCAGGCGCGGCACATGGTCCAATTTTAATGCTGTTGTTTGGTATTCGAATAGGACGCTATCATTCAAGGCCTAAGAAACTATCCTTGTTAACTCTGGCTTTTAAGAACTTACTTCATTGTTCGTTTTTGTGAATTTAAATTTTAGCAAAGTGTTTCGACATGGTTAACTTACGTATGTATATAAATAACATAATTTATCTCTTCAGAAGACTTTTTAGCCAGAATCACGTGATCAAAATAGTATCTCTCTCTTTCTCTCTCCTTGTCTAACACAACGAAATTGAATAGCGCTTTCTTGAGTTAAATTTTTGTGTACGATAAGCTGCGCCATACTTAAGTATATCTTTAAGTTTGTTGTTAGTATGTGCGTGTTTTTTTTTCAATTTTGAACTTTCTATGCCACCGTGTAGAAGTAAGTAATGCTTGCTTAAAATAAACAACATACGTCCACACTTAACAATAATAAGTATAGGTAGGTATCTAAAAAATCATATGTCACAAATGCATGTTGTTTTATTTTTAATGCCAAGGTTAAAAATAATAATTTTCCTTCGATACCTAGGCAACAACAATTAATATGAAATAAATCTACAACAACCAAGTACATTGCGCACGTTTATAAGACTATTTTCCCATTAAGTAACTCACCTGATTCGTAACAACTGCCTCTACTAGACGCCCTTACATCAGCACTACGACCACCAATAATCCTTCTATCACTACTAGCGTTATTCGTATGTTTTACTATCACTAAATCATCACAGTTCACATCAGTAACACCCGGCACAAAAGTGGTTGTGTCTGATGTCACCACATTCACTTGTTGATAACGCGGTAGCACGGGGGTGGCACTAGACTCCTGCTGCGTTATCATAACCAACGATGTGTAACGCGTGGTCGCGGCTCCGTTGTTCGTATTACTATGCGTTGACGTGTGACCGTGCCGTGTGGTAGATTCGGGTACAATAACAGGTGTGCTTAAACCATTAACGTGAACTGGCGGCAATTCCCTCTCCCCAACCAGATCCCCATCTGTTGTATTACTTGAAATACCATTATCTGTGTTATTATTTTCAAACGCTAGTTGATTTGATACGCTGTATGATTCCTTTATTTTTACTTCACTACTCAAAGCTAGTTCAGTTGAGTCTGCCGTATTATGTTCCTCATTAGAAAACATCTTTAAAGTACTTTTAGTTCCATCCGAATCTTCTATTGAATAAACTCCATCATTATCAGATCCTAAATCTTCTCTATCTGTGAAAGCCTCTGAATAATCTGAACGTTCTCTTTCTGATGTTTCCGAAGGCACTGAATCATCATTTGCAGTTTTGTCTAAAGGAAGTTGTTCTTGAATTGTTTTAGTAACTTCTATCAGCATAGAGTCTTCGTCATTGGGATATGCTTGCTGTTGAGTCAAGTCATCAGTTTCACTATTATTTTTACTTTTATCTGGGTCTCTCTGATTACATTCTAAAACTAAATCACCTTCTGTTTCATTTTCAGATAATGGCAGGTCTTCTACATCTTCTAAATTAAGAAAAGCTTCAGCGACGTTATGTTTTGGCACAACTTCACTGTTATAAGAGTCTTCTAACACTGCTGCTCCAAGAAGGTCATGGGAATTATTTCCTGAAGCAAGATGTTCTGTATTTAATAAGGTTTCATTATCCGAAGGTAGTTTTCCAACTGATTTCCCCCTAGACCATATTTCCAAACTATCTAGTGAAAGATTTGTAGTGTTTAATGAATCATTTGAGTATTGCTTTAATGAAACTGTTTCATTCTCGAGTTGTTCAATATCTGTACTGATTTCCACATTTTCCTTTGCTACTAGAAGGAAATTCTCGTTACTTTGATTTTCAGAATTGTTATCCACATCATCATCAGCTGCATTTAAATTATTCAGGATTAGTTTTAAGCTCAAATTTTCAGATAATTCTGATTCATCAATAATCTGATTATCATCGCTAGAGAATTTATGGTCTTTCTCATCAAAATCGCTTGCAGTAACACATTCAGCACTCAGATCGGATAAAGCAGGACTGGAATTGTATATTGGATCATCTCTAGATAGACCACTTTCTTCGTTCAGTAATGTAATTTTCAATAAACTGACATTAGCAGTGTTGTCATCATTACAACTGCTACTACTGGGTTCATCTGCTTTCACACAGTCTTCTTCAATATCAATTTGCTTGACATTGGTCAAAATCACTGTGCAATCTAGCTCCGTATCAGTATCATTATCGCTTTCAGAGGAATTACTGTCACAATCTGAGCTATTTGAAGTGGAATTTGTGTTTTTATTCACAACAAAAACCTTTGAGAATCGCTTGGTTTTCTGGTCTGTTCCCGTATCACTATCCGATGACATATCTTCACGTTGTGAACTTTGTTGGGATGAATTGTCGTCATCATCGCTGACAATATCGCTGCTTGGTAATGCATCATCGCTAGATGAGGAGATTGATGCATCGCTGTTGTCACCGTTTATGTTGTACATGCGTCGACAGCGTGTATTTCGATTATTCAATCGTTCGTTGTGATCGTGATTTTCTTTATCGGTTTCGGCGTCTGTAGTAGTCATGGATGAGTCGTCGTCGGAAGAGGATCCACTGGAATTAAATAAAACAAAACAGTGCTTTAGATACGAATGATAGAGGCAGTTAGCGAAAATGTAACAGGAGCACTCTGGAGTTCTTGCCAATCTGGTTTAGAGGGGAATGAAAGGTCTACTTAGTAGGGGAAGAAAGAGAACTGTAGTTGGCATAGCGATGAGGATCGCCAAGCAACTGTTGGGCATAAGTAGATCTCATCTGCGATGCCCGATGAGGTTCTAAGCTGGTATCACTATCGTTTGAATGACAATTTCTTAAAGCTGGACCTCAAGAAAAAGTCCAACTCTCAATTATTCCTGGAGGAGGATTATACGGCGAACATATAAATATGAACCACAAAAGACCCTAGTGAGGCACGGTGCTAGCACCTACATATCTAGCGAAATCCAATCGTCTTTTAGCAGATGGTCACTACACTACAAATGGAATAGTTTAGATAAAACGCTGGGAGATATTATCGTAATGTGTTGAGCTTGGACCTCTCCGCAATTGCTAGACGACAAAAAAATATTACTTTTGTGCAAATCCCTTCCCACGATAACGACCATAGAAATGATATAATTAAAGAGAAGAAATTAAAGGAAAATTACTCTGTATATTTAATTATATAAAATTGAAATAATATCTAAATGCATAAAATTATAAAAATTTCTCTTTACAAGGCTGGGAAATTGCCTCCGTTCTACTTTATATATTTACTTATTAAAATTTGTTAGAAAATTTTAAATCGTGTAGTAAAATTGTACCTTAGAGCTATGAAAATGAAGATCTAAAATACATACTCGATACTTTTATAATTTACAATTATAAATAAAATATTGTCAAAACAAGCCTAATTAATTATTTTAAGGAAGTATTCGTAATGTTACTGATGATGGTCATGATATATACTGTGTCCAAAATAAGAATGGGATAGATAGGATTCTTGAAAACGGTAAGAGTTACAATCTCGGTTAAAATAAAGAAAAGTGTACAATTTAAACAGCTTTTAAATGGTGTTTTCAAAATTAAACTAACTTAAGCCGTTTTCGAGAATTTTTGAAAAAAAGATTTTTTTCGATTTTAGTTTTTATTTATTTCTGACATTTGTACTGATGCAAATTTTCACTACGACCTTTCGTGTTCGAAAAACCATCTCAACTTCGTTTTTTAAATACGGACCTGGATTTTTTATTGTTAAATTTAAAGCCATTTTGAATTAAAAACTAGGTGGTATATCACAAGTTTTCAGTGTTTTTAGCTGTTATTTAAAATTATTCAAGAAAGATCGCCATAGTTTGGAGGAGGTCTGCAAGTCGACACAATATATACAGATTTCACGAAGGCCTTTTATAAGTTAAACCAAAGATTAATCTACACAATAGATAGTCAGCGTATATGGGACATAAAACAAAAATTGAAACTGTCTCGACACGAGCTACATCTATTAGAAAAACATGCAACCATGGAAATTGTAGATGGCGTTATATGTATTGTGTTGAAATAAAATAATCATATGGGCAATGTTAGACAAGGACGAGTATACTTTCCCCTACGAGGTGGGAGTTTGTTTTTATATTATAGGTATCATATATGTACTACTGTGCAGCAGTGTTTTTTGTCGGGTAGTAATATAAAATTATATGGTATACGTATACCTATCTACGCAAAGATTAATGTGTATGGACGAAAATAAAAGAAATTACTATAATAGTATAAATATACAGGGCTGGTTCATTAAATGTTTTAGACAATAATTTTAAATGACTAAAATAATATTATTTTAGTCATTTAATTTTAAATTTCGGATATAAGGATGCATCAAAAAGTTATATTTAAATTAACGAAATTTGGCGTTATAGATAGGACTTCCGGTTATTACCTGATTCAGTTTTAAGGATCAAACTCAAACAGCAGATTCAACTTGTCGTTAACATTATGAAAAAATAAATCTCAGAGGCGGGTAAATTAAAGGGGCATAAAGGCGTGAAATGCTACCCTAACTTTTTTATGCACATTTTTTGCGTGTGTTTCAATTCGGAGATGTAAAATCTAACAAATTATATACGTAATAAATGTATCCTTCTGTGATATTGATAGAAAGTCATCGTTATCGCTTAATATCGATTTTAAGAAATGTTAATATTAAAAAGGCTGTGCTTTTTACAAGTTGCTGAAGTAAATAAGGTTTGAAATTTCCAGCATGACAATAATTATTTAAAAAAATACGGTTTCGAAATGCAGGATGTAAAAAATTAGAATTTTTAATCTGTTTTTAATGAAAATTTAAATCTATTGAGAAATATGGTTCAGGGTTTTTGTGAAATGTATTTAACTCCAAAGATTCTACTCATCGATTATAACCGAATTAATTTACTCAAAAATATCTATACTAGTAAAATAACACAATTATCACAATTAGGTTCAAATTCTGCAACGCCGATTTGAAAAAAAACTTACAGCCTCCCTAATATTGGTTTTTGTGCAATGATCATAAAACTTTAAAAAACTAACGATTTATGTAGATTGTATTGTTAACACATTTCGTAAAAAGCTTTAAAAACCCACCAACAGGGTGTTAAAAGTATCACGACAATAACTTTTTTCATGTTTTAACAAGTACAATCGTCTGCTTCAGATTGATCCTTAAAAACTGAATAACAGTTTCTCTATATAAAAAAATAAAACTCGTAAATATCATCCCCAAACATTTAATTTGAATACAATTACATAACACCATATTTGAAAGTAAATAAAAAAAAACAGCATTACCTAGTTTGACAGATTTGCAAATTGCAAATCAAAGTATCTATGTATACAGGGTGTTGCATAAGTACTTGTACAAACTTTAAAGGGTGATTCTTTGACTAATTTTAAGATACAAATTTCATATGTACATGGGTCCGCTACGGCTTGGTTTTCGAGATACAGGTAGTTCAAAAAGAATATTATATTTAGGATTATATGCTTGTTCAATAGCATCGCAATTTGGTGCAATTCGGGATACAGGTGTATTGATGACACCAGAGCTGTCAAAAGAACTAATAAAAAATACGAAAAATAACAAAATACAAATATCATTCAAAAGACAACAATGCACATAATAGTCGGTACCAAGCCAAATAGGTAGTAGGTAAATATAGATTTATTTTGTTTCGGGCTTGGGCTTGGCACCGACTTATTGTAATCAAAACTACCCACCAAACGGATACATTTAATTTTACGCAGATGCTCAAAATGTTAACTTTCTTTCATTAATAGAGACCTGTGAAGTGAGCTTACCTCTTACGCCCACGTATTAAGTACTAAGTTTCAGTTATCAGTTATAATTTTTTATTTTCCAAGAAAGCGAAACGAGATATTTAAAACGGCATTGCGCCGCCCTCATGTATACCTCCGGGGGCGGCATCGAAAATCGCTACACGTCACAAACTTGTAAATGCTTAGAACTACCCCTATATCAAATTTCTATTTTCTATCTTTTTTGTTTCATACCCAAAGCCCTATTCCTACCGAACTTATTATTTACCCGAAGAAACATTAAAAAGAAGTAAAATTTAAGTACCTAAACCGATAAAGTGGAACTTATACCTGATGAAGAGACAGACTATTATAATAGGTATACCTAATATAATATAGGTAGCACTGATAATTTTTTTATTATAGGTATTATAAGATCTACAACAATCTTGTTATATCTTTGCCACATTGTCTACGTGAAATATTTAGTCAAAAGTATGTTTCTATCTAAAAGCTTTTCATTTAACGATTGTTCGCCACTGATCATGGGACTGGTCTAGTCTTGAAACATGTATGACATGGATTAAATATTATTATATTAAATTTAATTCATAGAGATTAGGCTTTTATTTAAATACTGTACTTGTAATAAATCACCCTGTGTGTTTCTTTTACCGACGAATTGGCAACAGCACGACACACACCACATTCGCTTGTTTTTTTTTCTACCCTCCCTGCGTATCCCCTCCAGATTAATACAGAATTTCATCAATTTCTCTCTCTGACAATACAGCATTGCCGGTGCATATCTGTTGCAAATGATCTAAATAATTGTTATACGTTGCGTTTTGTTTTTGATATTAATAAACTACAAAACGGTTTCTGGCTGTGACAATACTGCTCTATGCTTTACACGCTAGTCTACGCCACGTAGTGGCAGGCATACTTAGAGATGTTCTGATTTTAATGCATTGGGCTGACTATCTATTGTGTAGATTAATCTTTGGTTAAACCATTCCATCATTATCCAAAAAATGAATAGTATCGGAATCAATAATGATCTGTTAAGGTTCTTTGGATCTTATCTGACTGATCGTCGACTTTTCGTGGAATACAATGGATTTAGATCCCAAGAATTTGTAGCGACCAGTAGGGCGCCCCAAGGAAGTAATCTGGCCCTTTGATTTTCTCGATATATGTTAACGAAATCGGGGAGACTTTGTCTAGTCATTTCCAATTATTCGGGGATGATTTCAAATTGTTTCGCGCAATCCAGTGTGAGTCCGACTGCAAGGAGTTGCAGAAGGATTTAGAAACTGTTGGGAACTGGTGTACTATAAACAGACTACCACTAAATATTAAGAAATGCAAACTTATGAGTTTCAGTAAGAGGCAGGCCTCAATTCGGTACAATTATACTCTGAATGGGTCCGTATTGGAACAGCACAAGGTCGTCAGGGGCCTTGAGGTTCTCGTTGACAGCGATCTGACTTTTAACCAGCATATATTGGAAGTAACACAGAGTGCACTTCGCACTTTGGGATTCTGTTTAGAAATACATTTGAATTATTTATAGCACTGGTAAGATCCAAATTAGAGTATGCTTCAATTTTATGGGCACCAATTTATCAGATTCATGTCGAGAGAATCGAGAGGGTACAGAGAAAATTTCTCCAAGGTTAATGGTCACTTCCCTGTGAGGGGTTTTGATCATAGTATACTTCTCCGGACCTTCGATTTGCAATCGCTCCTCACTCGCGGAGTCTGCGCGGGTCAGATATTCATTTTCAAATTGCTGAATGCATTAATTGATTGTCCTCATCTTCTGGCGACAATAAATATTCGAGTCCCACAATATAATTCTCGCAATAATTACTTATTCGAGGTTCTATTTCATCGAACCAACTATGCCTGTCGACGGAGGATGCCGATGGAGCAATTTTTATGACATACATAGAGAATTGAATTTTTTTCACGAATATATTGATAATTTTAGGAACGGGTTGCGGAGTTACAAGGATAGAGTTGTTGATCATTGACGTTTGTTTAATAAAACATTTTTGAATTGTTTTAAATTATCTTTAAATATATCACAATAGTTCTCGACTCGAGTCTGGCTCTAATGACTGTATTATAGAGTAAAGTGAGTGTTCTTTTATTTTTAAATTGTTTGCTGTTTCGCAGTATGAAGCCTAGGTTTCGATAGGACCTATTATTTGTGATATGAATTATATGGTGTGTGAACCTTAATTTATTATCAAATATTATACCAAGATCTTTTACTGAATCAGTTTTAGAGAGGAGGCAGTTATTGAAAGTGTAAAGGTATCTAATTGGTGTTTTTGAATAGGTGTATATCATGACTTTACATTTGTTTATATTGAAAGGTAGCTTTTTTTGTATTGACCACTGATAGATATTATCTAAATCATGTTGAATTTCACGAGAGTGGAAATTATTTTCAACAGCCTTACAAATCTTCATATCATAAGCGAATAATGAACATTTACTAGACTTGATTACCGCTGTTATGTCATCGATGAATATAAGAAATAGAAGCGGACCCAATGTACTTCCTTGAGGAACACCTGATTTTGAAATGAAAACCCTAGAGTCTGAATTTTGTATCGATACGAAAAGGCTTCTATTTGATAGAGACGATTTAAAAAATTTACATAAGCTATCAGAGAACTGATAGCTTATAACTTATTTATAAGAAGTGTATGGCTAACTTTGTCAAAAGCCTTTTCAAAGTCGTTGTAGACAACATCTAGTTGCTTACCCTCTCCCAGTGTGTCCGTTGCAATAGTTTGGTATACTATTAGATATTACTAAGTATATATAATTTATATTTAAGTTGAATCATGGAAGATATTGTCTTGTTATTATTATTAAATATAATATGTGCACCCTGTATATATTAATAATCAATAATAAAAAGTCCCACCCACACAAAATACACATACACAAGCCATAACAATATACGTACCGGTTTTCGCTTTCTAAATGCCCATCAACCACTACACTTTCGTCATCTGGCAGCACCATAGCAGCAGTACTCCATTGTTGTGGTGCCGCAGATGAGTCACGACTGTTTTCTGCTACAGCCTGCTGTTCCTCTATTTTCATTTCGCTTATATCATCATTATTATTCTGAACCACTTCGTTCGGTATCGGTTCAACTCGTTCGGGCAGTACGGTACCGCGACTATTATTTGCCTTGGTACTGTTGTTCACCCAAACACGTTGCGGAGATGGCATAGGGAATTGCGGCCACAAATTTAAATTCTGAAGTATTTTCAAACGTGCATTGGCCCCTTCCAAGTCGTATAATACTATCTCGCTGTCATTCTGTTGTGTTTTCCACATGTGATATGGGAACACCGGGAATGGTATAGGTACAGGTACCGGGATAGGTACGAACTGTGTTTTTGTTGTTCCGGTTCCGCAATTCTGACACGTCGAAAGAATAGTCGAGGCGACACTACTACCTCCATCGGGGATATGTAAGCATGGTACCATATTGTTTGTTTCGGCTTCAGAGGCGTGTATTTGGGTTTCGGGTAGGGCTGCATCTTCCTCGAATGTACGGCGTTGAACTGAAGGCGAGCCTGAAATAGAGATAGAAATAGAGATATGAGAAAATAAAAAACGATAGAAAAGAGGTTCTTTCTAGGATTAAGTAAGCTCCATTTTAACCCATATTTCATTTTCTTTCCAAGTTTGGAAACTGAAGTAAATGACGTCATCTACTTTTTTTTCCAGACACATACCTATATTTTTGCATGGTTCAAAAGAGCTAATTTTTCTAAACAACTTTTGTAAAGAAAAAAATGTGCTATCTTTATTCGTTAAAAAATTATAAGCAAATTCGTAGAAAAACTAATATGAAAAATTCGCAAGCGTCACAACTTTTACACAAGTAGGCTTTGGAAACAAACTGCAATTATATCTGTCAATACTTAAACTAAGTATGGAGCAATTAAATGCCCGTTAATAATACCACACCAAAGTTAATGTCAAAATGTCCTTCGTTTTCAATCGGATTGACAAATAACATGTCAACTTTTTCGTTATGCGTAAACATTTAACATAAAATGCACATATTAAATAACGATAAAACTATTTGTCAACCATTAGTTTAAGTATTGACAGATATAATTGCAGTTTTCTTCCAAAGCCTACTTGTTTAAAAGTTGTGAAAGTTGCGAATTTTTGATAATAGTTTTTTTCCTACAAATTTGCTTTTATTTTTTTAAAGAATGAAGATAGCAAATTTTTTTCATTACAAAACTTGCTTAGAAAAATTAGCTGTTTCTGGAAAAACAAAGTTGTTGACATCATTTACTTTAGTTTACAATCTGGAAACAAAATCAAATGTGCGCTAAAATGGAGCTTACTTAATCCCATTTAAGAATCTCTTTTCAGAAGTTTTCTATCGTTTTTCATTTTCTCATAACAGAGCGGGGACATCGAGTTTTGCTCACTCTGTACTGGCATGCGTTTCACCGGGCATATTGCCTGCTCACACTAGATGTCGCCACAAACATCTTGTTGTCAAAAGGAATTTATTATATTACTGACTTTATCAATACACGAGATTTTGTTTAAAGTAGGCTAATTTTGTTTAACCAGACTAAGTTGTACAATTTAAACACCTTTTAAATCGTGGTTTGAAAAATAAACTAATTTTAGCCGTTTTCGATTTTTTGCGATTTTAGTTTTTATTTATTTATGACATTATTTTTACAGATAGAAAAAAATGAAAAGTACTTTCTCATTGTTACTTTTTGAGCAGAATAAGATGGCGTTTACAAATTTTCACTGCGACGTTTCGTTTTTGAAAATCCATTTTTTTTCGAAAAAAAAAGACAGAAGGAATTGAGCAAGTTACAAACTTTTCACCTCATCCTCGTAATTGATTTATAAAAAAAAATATCAGAACCGGAGAGAGTGAAAATTATGAATTTGAAGGTTTTTATCCTTTATTTTTGACTTATATACAGGGGTTGCGAAATAAATACGTAAAATTTTAAAGGGTTATTCCTTACTAAAAATAATGGGTTGGGTTAGTGTTATATAAACGTCAGGTCAAAAGTTCACCCTTACGGAGTTATGCGGCCACAAAAGTGGCGGAAAAAATCAATTTTGATTTTTTTAAATAACGGAAAACAGACAGTGCAACAACTTTGAGAAAATATTACTGTTAAGGTTAAGGGGTTAAAAAATATTGTCCTACAATTTGTTTTCAGCGAACTTTTAAAAAAGCTTGCCCCACAGTATTGCTTATCGGAAAGAAGCAATTTATTGCATTCATTCTTAAAACAAAAAACTAGAAGGTTTTCTGGAAAAACTTCTATAATATGAGAACATTTTTACAACTGAATAAGTTTCTTCCTGAACTTAAAAGTTCTCTTAAAACAAATTGCAGCCCTCGAGGTTTACATATTGAAATAAACGGTATGTGTTACGACCTCTAAGTTCAAGAATTATTTAACGTAATCCTCCTATCCATTGATGGATTATTTCTTCAAATATATATTTTAATATGAGCGCAACTATAGTAATTCTGAAGGTTCTTTTTTTAATCGAAATTATAAAAAATAACTTAAAACGGAAACGACTACTATTTTAAATAAAATAATAATACTACATAATTTAATGCTTTTAATTAGGGGCCATTGTAAGTATCTTTGCTTATCTTTTGAATATAATTTATTCTCAAAAAAACTAATGTAGGTACCTATTATTTATTTTTATAATTTTAATTATCGAACACAAGAAAATGTTTTTACCCGCTGAATATCTATGAGATTGGGATGAAAGTAATGCTCATATCACGCACAGCTTCGAGCGCTTAGATCGACAAAATTTGAGAGAATTGTAAAGCTCTCCAACTTTGATATTAAGCATTAAATCTGTCGAAAGACTTTCTCGGTCTTTTGAGTAAGACCTATCCTCGAAACAACTTACACACAAAGCCAAACAAATTTCTTTGCAGCGCATTATCAAATTTTGTAATGGTTTGTCTTGATTATATTTCCATTCGAATTGAATTTGAACAAAACGAGGTGTTCCAGTACGTATGCTGTTTCAGAATGAAGTGGAAACCGCAATAGAAAAAGCTCTTCCGTAATCTAAGTATCGATTTTCTTTTCAAAGCGATGCCCAGCTAATTTTTAATGATGAAATTTAGAAGACTTACCTATAGGTGACTCCATAAAATTCCTCCTATACAAGCTCGGTGATCCAAACGGTGAATGCCATCCCAACACTGGTCTGCTGGCACCAGGCTCAAAATAATCCCAATCACACTCATCGATAGGGAAACTGGACGCGCTCGAACTGTCATTATCGTCGATATCTTCCTCTTTCGATGAACTGTCGCTGCTGAGAAATACCAACTTGTAGTCATCCCCATCTGGTAGGAGAATGTCGTAGAAATCTGATTCAGCACTGCGTCTCCAGCCTGAGGATGTAAACAGCGTAACATTAGAACTGATAGTTAAAATAATAACAACAAAAATTCATGCAGTTACAAACTTTGCTTTCAGTTACTGAACTGTACACTGGTACAGAGGGTGGTTTCCTTTAGACCATTGCGTATTATAAATAAACCTACTAAACAATAGTTTCATCCATTTATTTCAAAGTGTATAAGTATTTCTCGGTACATAATTTTAACGTACAATCCTGTTAGATAATCATCGAAATGAGAAACGACCCTGCTTCGTTACCGCAATATCAGAATAATTTTTGTAAATGAAAACACAGTAGGTAATTATAATATTCAAATAGTACATATTCTCATACCAAATTCTCTGAACACTTTCGAACTCAATTGCATGCTTCGTGCGCAATTAAAAGTATAAAAACACAAAAATACTAGCAACTAAACAATCAAGTACCGATACAACATAATAGAACTTAACAATTATTTGTATTGATTTAGTTTGTTATACTTACGGATTTAAAACTGAGGAACAGAATTTAAAATAATTTGCTTTCCAAAGTCATACTCGTATAATACAAGTACATGTTGCCAAATTGTTGGCAATTGTTAATTATTCTATGACATCTTTTATAGAATAACTTCTCATCTGAATATTACAGTAAATTAAATGATAATAATTGTGGAATAACATTTAGGTACAGCAAAAATATATAAATTGATAGCGAATGCAATAAAAAGAGTCAATACTATAAGGAAGTGATTATCCCCACTACACTGTTTGAAGCTGACATTAGTGGATCAAGATAAGTTTGTTCTAACACGTTACACAACTGTTTTGTTTTATACGAATGTCTAAGGAACTTGTGTTTATAAGTAAGCTGGGATTAAGCTTAATTCTGCCTATTGAGGTCGATTAAACAACTTAGACGTCTTCAATATTATGATTAACGCATTTATAGGCCTTCCACAAACTCAGATCAGCTGGGATTGTATTTTTTTTGTTAAAAGAACGACGAACTAACTGTCAAAATTATCATGTCTATTAGAAACTTGTAAATTCATGGTCCATAATGACAAGCAAAAAATGTAAGGACACTGAGTATTTAGTATTTAACCTTTTGGTCTAACTTGACTTGTGTCTACTACTATTTAAAATTTTAATTTAAAACTTACTTCTTTTAAAGAAATATATAAATCAGCACAATATTCTTTCAGGGTAATTTGTTTACCTAATCATTTGTTTAAAATTAAAATACATCTGGCAACATAGTTATTCTGGGCACACCAGCGCAAAACTTCTTTTGGTATCACCTACATACACTTTGTGGGTGATATAAATGTTCTTGTACAAATATAATTCTTGAGTAAAACAAGTACAGAACACATAATGTAGATTACACCCACGTAAACGTATTCAATAATAGTGTTTAAATATAAAATAATACAACAATTTCCAATTTACTCTTTACTTTACTCTTTACCCAATATGTTTATAAAGTTTTCAGCAGTTTCAAGACAGGTTGGAAAATGTTATAACTCTGGACCTTTCGAGGCTCAGTATTTTACCTACACAAATTACAAAATTTGAATCACCCTGTGTCGATTAGCAAACAAGGCACACGGTGCGTTATAAAAGCCTTTTATTATAGTTTCCCGTCTCTCGCTCTCGAAGGATGTCGCAGTTGATAACACAAACACTATTGTATGCCATTTTAGGTTACAACTTATCTGCAGGCAAAATGTAATTCAATAAGTCAGAAGGTAGGCATCAACTTAAAATAATAGGCTGTATGAACACGGTGCTTGTGATACTATACTTATCATAATATATTTACCTTTAGTGCTCTTTAGTTGAGCAGGACACAATAAACACATATTCTGATATTGAACTACTTATGTTTATGTACAATCGTTGATTGACTAGTAGGAGTTTCAAACAACTGAATGCAGGGCCGGCGGTGCATGGGCATCCAGGCCACACTAACCGAAGATATTTGATGCCAGAGTTATTTTTTTAACATACGAGTACTTAATTCAGGAAATAAAGGATGAGTTTTTAGCAACTCCGCTGTTTTCGAGTAACATGTTCCTCTTAAACATGTTACACCCCATCCCACAGGTATCTGTACTGGGACCGCTCCTTCAGGATGCACTTTTATGCGGACGATGCAAAGATTTATTGCAATCCTCTAACGGATTTCGAACGAGTGATCTACTGGCACTTCAGTCATGGACGAAGGACTGGATTGTGTGTTTGAATATTGAGAAGTGCATGGTCTTACATATTGGGATCAACAATCCTCATTTACAGTTACAGTTGGGCGGCTCCGTGCTCCATGCTGTGACCGAACACAAGGTTATTGGAGTCATTATATCGGAAGACCTGAAGTGGGAAAAACATGTCTCTAAAGTTGTTAAAAAAGCAAACTCGATGATCTATTTAATTCAGAAAGGTTTTACGGACCACGATAGTAAAGCTCTACAAGTCTCATATACGACCTATCCTGGAGTAAGCACTTTTTCAAAGACAGTGAAGGCAGGAACGTTATTGTGAATGGCGAGCGCTACCGTGCGATGATGACAAATTTTTTTTGGCCAAAATGGAAGAGCTGGACTTGGCTGACATGTGGATTCAGCAAGAATCTCATGTGACACAGCACGCGAAGCAATGGCCCAATTGAGAAGCGAGTTCGGTGAACAGTTTATTCACGTTTGGGGCCGGTCAATTGGCGGCCTCGATCGTGCGATTTAACGCCGTTAGACTATCTTTTGTGAGGCTATGTTAAGGTTCATGTCTATAGGGACAAGCACGAAAGGGTTGACGCGCCAATATTCATAGACATCATTAACATTAATAACATAGACGAAACAGATGATGCAGGGAAGCAGAACGATGAATGTCCCGAACACCTGACACCATCGACAACCAATTTAAAGATGGCTTACAACATGAAATCTTACAAGCCCAAACCAACCAAGTTAATGGTTTTCATCAGAGCTCTGCTGGCGCTGCCTCTAGAAAAAAGGAGGATCTTCAAATCGCTCCTAATTTCATCTTAATCTTGAACCTTTGAATGTAAGTTAATATATTTATAGAATCTTTTAACCTGTATCAATAGCCTGCATCTTTCTCATATTTTCCTGTCTCCTCCTGCGCATAGTCATCTTCCTGAATACAGTTCCACTTAAAGGTTCGATATCACAATATTCAACAGGACCAGTCAGTGCTGGAGGTTCTTCTTTAGGTAAGATTTGTTTCTGAAACAAATAAATATAATAATGACATTTCAACAGTCGAATGTGTCAAAATAATCGAGTGAGCATTCGAATAAATGAAAGATCGGCTGACGATCTCGATCGAAGATCAATTATTCAGCACTTTGTTACTGAATCTGAAGTTGTTGTTGGTTAAAAAAAGTAGATACTCAATAATGTATACCTCAGATATTTGTTCCGCATTTGTTCTGTCAGCATTTTCGTTTAATTTCCCTAACTTGGAGTTTTCTTCTAAGATTTTTTGATACGAATCACTGACCCTCGGCGAAATGTAATATATTGCACTTGGATTGCTATTAGATTTATCCTCATCACACTGCAGACCATCGAAAGTGACGTGCCGGTCTGGAACTTTTTCATGGTTTGCATCGTGTTCTTTGGGATCTGCGAAGATAGAAAGGGAAAATATTAAATAATTTTATTAAAAACCCAAAATATCTGTTATTAAACCTAAAATGGTAGGTTCGGCACCACTGGTTTTATTTATATGATATTGTTATGGCTTGCTAGATAGCGCAACATTCATCGAGCAAATCATATCAACATAAAGCTTGAAGATCACAAACAAAAGATGTCGCCTTGTCATAATGTATTCCTCTAGTATAATGGTCGGTCAATTTTTAATTAATTTATTTTGTTTTATGTCGCTACGTGTACCTTTTTCCTTTTCAACTTCATGTGCGTCATTGTCAGACAACGTTCGTTTTGGAGACGACTTCCGGATTGACTTTACCGGTTTATTAAAAGATGCAAATTTTATGAGCGGATTAACACGTTGCGGAACTTTATGAATTTTGCTCTCTGAAACAAATTTTCAACATCATAATTAGATTATCTAGTCACAAGAATATTTTTCTATTTTAATTTGTAGTTTTGTTCATGTTGAATACAAAAGCAAATTATTTAGGGGACAATCTACAATGGATTGATATATTACCTTCATCGCTGTTCGCAGGTGCAATCTCATCATTGTTTCGCTCACAATAAATATCTTCAGATTGCGTTCGTTGCGGTGACCGGTGCTGAAGTGGTATTCGTTCGACTTTAGCCAAATTTATTTTATTTTTTAAGGCTAACGATGGAAAATTGTTTATGTCTTGTTGACTACGTGGTAAACTATTGTAGGGACGTAGTTCAGCTGATGAACGCAGACTGCACCAACGCGGTGTTGGATCTAATAAATAGAATTCCATAAACAATTAGTAAATACGTTTCTTGATAATTGGCGAAGGAATATATTTAAATTAACAACTTTGATCTAATAAATATAATAGAATAGAGGCACTTTATCGGAAGTTATTATAAAACGTATTTACTTGATATCGTCCATGAGCGTCTAATTGTCCTTTTAATTATATCTGCAGCTGGTACATACACTCTATTGTCTCTTCGTCGACTTGGTCTTCGAACAAATTCATTCATCCATTCTCCTGAGGCTGCCTGAATTTCCCTGAAATGAATACCATATGATAAGTCATCGATTTTCAAACAGTATTATTGTTGTCGGATAATATGGTTTCAATAATTTTGACTCAAAGAGTTTGGGGCTCTAGACGACGCAAACCGTTAGTTAAAAGAAATATTCATCGAGTACGTCTGGTATTAGCGAAGCAAATGACGACTTGGAGGCAGTGGCGACTCGTCGATGTATACAAGGTGTTTCTGAAAAAGCTGGCCAAAATTTGTGAGCGAATTGGGGACATCTAATCCTGAAAAAAACCTAAATTGTAATTTTTCGAAAAGTCCTTATTTATTTACAAAGATACAGGGTGTTAAAGATGACTGCCTGAGGACGATTTTTTTGAAATATTTTCGAAACGAGTAAAGATGAATTAACCAAATGTAGCATATTTATTCACCTAGTTAAATGTCGTAAACTGACATGAAATTGAATAAAAAACGATGACCATAGGCGGGTAAACGGGGAGGACCCTTGCCTTAATTATAACCTAACTTTTTTTCCTTGTCATTTTTATTCATTTTGTGTCAAAAATGTGATAAAATAAAGTTTTCTACATAAAAAAGGGATACTTCTTTTCTCTCAAAAAACTTAAAGGTTTTCGAGAAATTCGAGTTTGAAAATTTTAGGACAAAACTGGTCCTTAGTAAACAGCATTAATAAAATTATTGAAATACAGTTTGCTAACGAAAAGTTTTCCAAAATGTTATTAATGCTTTATACTAAGGACCAGTTTTGTCCTAAAATTTTCAAACTCGAGTTTTTGACACCAAATGAATAAAAATCCCAAGGAAAAAAAGTTAGGTTATAATTAAAGCAAGGGTCCCCCCATATTTAAGTTTTTATGGCAAAAATGACGTTTGCAGGCTTTAAAATAAGTATGTTATCAATATTTGACTTAAAGAAACGTTAATTAAATAATTTGGGATCAATTTTATCTTGAAAATCTTAACTTTTTTGGTAAATATTGGTGTTCGAAAATACTATGAAATTGAGAAAACTGTCAAAACCATTTTTTTTTTTCAAATTATAAGTTTACCTTATTACGCACCTAAAAATAAAAATTCTGGAGTTAAACCTCTTGATTAAAATTTTGGCAATAAATAGTAATATTTTTTCAATGACATCAACCATCAAACGATCACTTGGTCATGGGCGTAGAACAGGTTAAAATTAGGCATATTTACTTTGTAAATAAAACAGATAATTCTGTTTGCTTATTAATAGTATTTTATGGCACTGCGACAGCGGATATACTAGTCCGCCATATTTAACAACCATTCTGGTCGCACATCTGTTGCTATTATAGTCCTTCCTGTCAATTTTGATTCAAAGGTTCAAATACATGTATAGGTGGCTATAGATTGACAGCAACTGTCATTATGACGCTTTCAACCGCGGTGAAATAGCAAACTGGATTCTAGTTCGACAACTTGTTGCGGAAGGATGCGAAGTGATTGTGAAGTGATTATAGAAAAATATTAAAAAATATAGTAGTTATTTTCACCTTTCACGAATAAAATTGTTCACGGTTTTAAACAGTCAGTTCAAAGAGTGTTTAACTCATATAGGGCGATTTATGCTCATGTTCATGTAGGATTCGACATATTCAGAAGCCGGTTTTTCCAAACATGCACCTGATAAAATATTATTGTTTAAATGAACAAATAAACAACAAATGATAAAAGAAAAATTGTAATTAGATATAAAAGTCCAATAATAATAATATCAGTTTATCACATTGTAAGAATCTCAAATACATTTTTATGTAACTTTAAAAAAATGAACAGATTTCTATCATCAATTATTGATTTAAAATTCTAATTATTTGAAATACACAGAACAATAAATATTATTGTAATTGCTATTAGGAAATGTCACGCACGCAAATTGTATAAGTAGTTCCATTTTTCTCAAATAAATTAATTTAATTTGCTTCCATAATTAGTTTCGGTAGAACATTGGTACAGGTGGATCTAAAACATTGAGATTAAAATCCCCCTGCCTTGAATTACTTGGGTTGTATCTTAAGTTACAACTCTTCATCAAGTTCTAGAGCGAGGATGAGTTTCAAGAACATATACAGCATGTAAAACTTGTCTTACGAATTTGCAAATGTTACCTGTTAAATGGCCCTCGAATATTAACTGCCTGATTAGATGTGACCACCCCTCCTAAATAAAGTTTTATTTTTGAAATAAAATGCTGTCTCATCTACTAAATTTTTAATTATTAAAGAAGACACAGCTACAAACTAACAATATTATTATGTAACTAGAACACATTTGGCAAAACACATAAGTGGTCGAAAATATGTTTTATATAATTCCGTCGTTAAATTAGTCTAATATAATCACAGAATTGCTCAACGGCTATAGAACCATCTAAATCTAAATTATTTTTATTTGGCTTGCAGTGTACAATTTTAAAATCTTGATTTATATCAATATTGTTTTCATTGATGTGTATTGTGTAGGTATATAAAAGGCAATTTGTTTTCTTAATTGTTTAAATTCAAAAAAGAAATACAGTACAAAGAAAGATTTTTTGATTCTTTAGTAAGTAAGGTAAGTTCTATGGATTTAATTACTATTTTTATAGCTATTTAGTATGGTATTTTTGTACAAGATTATTTATTATCATTATCATTGATACAGTAGTGATTTAATATATTTAATTAAGAAAATTTGTCTATTCGATCAGTTATAATTTTTTTTTAAACATCTGTAATAGAAAATGTTAATATACAGGGTGTTTCAGAAAGACATGGCCAAATTGCTACATGAGATAGAAGGAGCCTTCCTTTTCGAGATACAAAAAGTTAAAAAAATATATTATTTTTTCTGACGACGAATTATTAGAAATAACGGTCTCAATTATTTCATATGAATGTATTTGGGGTCGCAGAATCGATTAAAAATACTCGCGTTTCATTAAAACATGGAAGGCGCTGTCTAAGCTACATTTTCATTAACAACTTTTAACTATATAATTATTTTTTATAGAAGCCTGTCATTTAGTGTTGATTTTTGTGACCAGATTCTTCCAGGGACTCTCTGGACCGCGCTTGCCAGCCTATGGCACAGTCTCGTGACCATATCTTAGGAAGGTCATAGAGGATATCCTGATCTTTTGTCCGTTTTTCATTCTCATGAATAATACCTAATAGTTTTATTTTATTTTGCAGAAATGAAGAGTTTCTTAATATTTTTTGCTCTAGTAGCCGTTACGCAGGCATCAGTAAACTTCGTGATTTCAAACCATGACGGTGGCCCAATTTGGGTAGGAATTCAAGGCAACTCCGGTAAACCACATTTAAACAATGGTGGATTTGCCCTTGCTCAAGGAGCCACAGTAAGTTATTTGAATTCATTAAAGTATCTCTAATTACTTAAGAATTTCTGAAATTTTAGACAACCGTTGTGGCTCCTGATGATTGGGCTGGTAGATTTTGGTCTAGAACTTGGTGCGATGCAAGTACTAACCATTGCTTGACTGGGGATTGTGGCAATAGGCTCGAATGTAATGGAGCTGGTGGAACTCCACCAGCAACACTCATTGAGATCACGTTAAAAGGCGCTGGAGGTTTAGACTTTTATGATGTGTCATTGGTCGATGGATGGAATAGTTTAGCTTCGGTACGTTATTTTTTTTTAACCATAATATTTGTAGATAAGCGTTAAATTTTATACTGTTGTGCAATGAATTCGTCTGCATCGGTTCGTCGACGCCAAAGACCTTAGTAACACAGGAGACAAAATATTTCATTGATAACGTGCTTTCAAACACGAGCCAACATTACTTGTAAACAAGTAATGTGTACGAGAGAGAAAGACTTATCCTTGTCGCCTTCAAGTTGCTCATTGGCAACGTTGTAATCTCCGGTATGCGTTCTGCAGCCAGTGGCGTACTGATCGCTGACTGCTTTTGAACTATGTATACAATACATAATATATAATTAATAGCATACATTAAAAAGCCAACGTGCCGAGAATTTAACCGCTATTCAACTTATTTTGAAACTGAAATTTAGTCGATGTCGAAATTGGAATGAGTTTTTCAGTAAAATAATTTAAATATTAATATATATAAGGTATTCGCTAAGAAAGTCTGTTAATCTTTCTTTGTAGTAGGTATTTCTTGATATAGCTGAAAAACCTTAATTTCGTGTATCGAAAAAACGATACTTAAATTAATATATTTATGTATAATTTGAAGATAATCTAATTTTAAAATCATTTTATGCATTACAAATAGGAAGTCAGGAAATAAAAAAAGGCACATTATTCTCAATAGTTTATTTTTAGCTATATATATTAAATTAAACAATGATAATAAATAATAATTATCTACTATGAACATACAAATTAATTATGTTTTAATTATGTTTTAATAAGTCTATTTGATTGCGAATAATTCTTTCAGGGGTATGGGCGCTAGAGGTCCACGTATAGAGCCTTCTATTTGGAAGTTTAAAAAAGGTGTTTGAGACAATGAAATCATGTTCCTGGCAGAACTGAACTAGCCGGTCTCCTCTATCGTTTGCTGTACCTAAACCGTATATACCGGTATTATCCTCTCGTGGTGTACTTCCTACTTTGGCATTAAAATCGCCCATGATTTTTTCGCCAGCTTCACGGTATCTGTGATTTGTTCCTTAAAACTGTCAATAGATCTTTTAATGATTTTACGCGGATTTTAAGTCGTCTAACTTGATTTTGTAAGGTTTGTATTCTTTTCCTTTGGCACGTTATTTTATTTTTTAAAATTCCTATATTTTTTCTTCTCTTAGTAGGGGTTGAAAACGCCTTTTCCTAAAAAATATCAAGCCCCTGGTAAATTATACTAAAAAAGAGCTTTTTATGAACAAATATCAAAATTTCATACCGGTAAAATGTAAATTTGAATAATGTACCAAATATACCAACATTTAGCTTCAGCCCCTTTATATCACCCGCTTCTGAAACATGTTGGTGTAATACCTACCTCTTTTTACTTCCAATTTTTGCACTAGCTACAGGGGCTTCAATTATATCAGAATGGAATTCTCCTGCTTCTGATGCAGTTTCTGTCACAGAACTGGTTGAACCCTTGTTGGCTTCTAATGAAACTGGCTCTGGAGGTGCCAGGAATAGATTTAACAATTATACTTCCAGATACTTTCAGACCTAAAATATGTATTAATTCAATATATCAAAATATTAAAAAGCCTTTCTAAAGGATACCTTTTGATTAGGGACCCCATATTAGCGGTTGAAACAGTGGACTCCATAATAATTTTTTCTAAGAATAGCTGAGCAATCCTAAAAATTGATATAAATGCGGTTAATGCACATACCTACTTAGCTAGTTTAATTTCATCCAAAAAATAATAATAACAGAACTTACTTAGGATATTATTTCGGTATTGGAGGTGTTCCAAAAACAGATGAGTCCACAGACCTAACATCTGTGGTTGAGGCAGAGCTAGAAGAATATAAATTATTATTATAATAATATAATAAATATAATTATAAATATTTTTTACCTAGTGGATGCATCATCCAAAAATAAAACACCTTCACACCGTCGAGGATTTTCACCCTTTCTAACGAATCTTGCTCCCTTAGATTTCGTTGCCAGATCCTCTGGGAAAAAATAATCCGAGCATAACCATGGATTTTTTGGCAAAAGTGGTCCTTTAGCAATGCCAACTAAAGAAAACCAGAGTTTTCGTTTTTCCGGTTCCTGAGGAAACCTAATTTAACAAATACAATATAAGTACCTAATGTAAAAAGGCTATAATCAGCCTTATACTCCAGAGCTAGGAAGGTAATATTCTACGTAGATTTACCACTTACTTCTTTAATGCTGCTTTGAATTACTAAGCGGTTACATTGTTGGGCGTAAATGAACCAACATTATTTTCAGAAAGTATCTGTTTGCTTTTGTTACTAATAATTTAATAGAAATAAAAATTCAAAATGTAACAAATTTATCATATCAAACAAACCCCGCCACTGTGTAAACTAACACCAAACACAAACAAATTTCCAAACATAACCACACTTACCTGTGAAAAGTTAAATCTGGAAATAAACTATCCACTTTTCCACAAACTACACAACCACGAACCATAGTTATTCAATAAATATTTAAAGTTTAAAAAAACACACACAAGAATATCGCAAAACAGGAAAATACTTCAAAAAACGATGAAAAGCGCTAATGACATGAGTGTTTCTCAACGTCAACGTCGCAAATTATAATTTCATTCATAACGCCGTGTTCTGTCGTACAAGAAGCGTAAAGTTGTAAACGATGTTGCCGTAGTGCGCTTTTATTTTACTATGAGAATAATTCCTAAAATAAAATAATTATCCCGTTTTGTACAATTTAATCTTAAAATGAACTAATTTATAACCTAAGTATAGTAATAAAAATTTTTATTAACATCCTAGTTACAAATAATTATTTACATCGCTCATTTTTTATTTGTTGTGACAAAAATTTAAAGATATTCCAAATACATTTGTAAGTCTGGCAATGCTTGTATTAGGATAAATAGAGGAAGGGACGATGTTTGCTAACCCTGAAAACGTAAACAATGTGGTCTCCTGTGTTATTAAGGTCTTTGGTCGACGCCATAACCTTAACGGCCGACTGTGAAAAAATATCCTTTTTTTTAGATTGAACCAGTCAACGGTGCGGGTGATGGCAGCCAATACAGCTGTAAATTCTGCGGTTGCGAATCCTACATAAACACAGTTTGCCCAGGAGAACTACAGCTTCTAAACTATGAAAATACTGTGATCGGTTGTAAATCGGCCTGTCTAGCCTTCGGTACTGACGAATACTGCTGTGCTGGAGCTCACAGTACCCCAGATACGTGTAAGAGTAGCTCATGGCCAGTAAACTATCCAGCTATATTCAAATCACAATGTCCAGATGCTTACAGTTACGCGTACGATGATCAGAAGAGTACGTTTACTTGTAAGGCTTCAACATACAATATTATCTTTGGCCCAAGATAAACACCAAACCTACTTAAATAGATTACAATAGTTGTTTTTATATATTTGATAACTAGAAAACTTGTTTTTCATAGCTTTAATTGTGTAATATTGCAAATAAACAAATTGTTATTATTAATAAAGTGTATTGTTTAACTTGCTAGTTAATTAGATAATGATTATGTAAATACAAAACTTCACACGTGGAAAATTATGTTTATAACTTCTCCGTAATTAAATGACTTCATTGGGGGGCTATTTTTTTGTTTCTATAACGCATTTATTAATTTTTGTTATATACAATGGTCGATTGAATAGTTACAAATTGCCAAGACACAGTTGACGGTTTTTTTGCAATTGACCATTTTGTTTAGGTTCCGGCACATACGATCCATCATTCACCTGAAATAATATTCAAAACGTATTGTATTTTTTGAGCATTTATTTGCATCAATTGACACGCGCATCTTCTTGAAATTCCGTCAAATTTTGTAGGATCCTACGAACGAGCAATTTTTTTTTTTGAATTCTGTAAAAAACACGGAATTTTTTATCATTCTGATTTTTTTTACAGAACTGTAAAATATCTCGGAATTATTTATCAATTTGAGAAAATCAAGTAACACTCATTTAAATTATGATAAATTTTGCTCTAATTGTGACCACCCTGTATAACTTAAAGGGCGCTTGGTTGTATCAGTATGTTAATCTGAAAGAATATTTCTGAGTTTTTTAAAAAATTCTGCAAAAAAGTTTAGAATGAAAAAAAATTCCGAGTTTTTGTACAGAATTCTGTAGAAAAAGTCAGCATTGAAAAATTCCGAGTTTTTTTTACAGAATTCTGCAAAAAGTCAGCATTGAAAATTTATTTTTTTTAGCATTTTGACTGTTTTTGCAGAATTCTGACTTTTCATTCATTGAGAATCAAAATCTGCAAGATACAGATTGAACCAGTCAATGCTGATTTATTTTACAGAATTCTGCAAAAAAGTCAGCATTGAAAATTTATTTTTTTAGCATTTTGACTATTTTTGCAGAATTCTGACTTTTCATTCATTGAGAATTAAAATCTGCAAGATACAGATTGAACTAGTCAATGCTGATTTTTTTACAGAATTCTACAAAAAAGTCAGGTTTGAAAATTTAATTTTTTTAGCATTTTGACTGTTTTTGCAGAATTCTGACTTTTCATTCATTGAGAATTAAAATCTGCAAGATACAGATTGAGCCAGTCAATGCGGATTTTTTTACAGAATTCTGCAAAAAAGTCAGCATTGAAAATTAATTTTTTTTAGCATTTTGACTGTTTTTGCAGAATTCTGACTTTTCATTCATTGAGAATTACAATCTGCAAGATACAGATTGAACTAGTCAATGCTGATTTTTTTACAGAATTCTACAAAAAAATCAGGTTTGAAAATTTAATTTTTTTAGCATTTTGACTGTTTTTGCAGAATTCTGACTTTTCATTCATTGAGAATTAAAATCTGCAAGATACAGATTGAACCAGTCAATGCGGATTTTTTTTTACAGAATTCTGCAAAAAAGTCAGCATTGAAAATTTATTTTTTTTAGCATTTTGACTGTTTTTGCAGAATTCTGACTTTTCATTCATTGAGAATTAAAATCTGCAAGATACAGATTGAACCGGTCAATGCTGATTTTTTTTACCGAATTCTGGACATTTTGAGAATTAAAATCTGCATCTTGCAGATTTTTATCAATGAATGAAAAGTCCGAATGATAAAAAATTTCAATTTTCAATGCTAATTGCATATTGGTAACAAAATTCAGAGTTTTTGTACAGAATTCTGTAGAAAAAGTCAGCATTGAAAAATTCCGAGTTTTTTTTTACAGAATTCTGCAAAAAGTCAGCATTGAAAATTTAATTTTTTTTAGCATTTTGACTATTTTTGCAGAATTCTGACTTTTCATTCATTGAGAATTAAAATCTGCAAGATACAGATTGAACTAGTCAATGCTGATTTATTTTACAGAATTCTACAAAAAAGTCAGGTTTATTTAATTTAATTTATTTTTTTTAGCATTTTGACTGTTTTTGCAGAATTCTGACTTTTCATTCATTGAGAATTAAAATCTGTAAGATACAGATTCAACCAGTCAATGCTGATTTTTTTTACAGAATCCTGCAAAAAAGTCAGCAATGAAAATTTATTTTTTTTTAGCATTTTGACTGTTTTTGCAGAATTCTGACTTTTCATTCATTGAGAATTAAAATCTGCAAGATACAGATTGAACCAGTCAATGCGGATTTTTTTTACAGAATTCTACAAAAAAGTCAGGTTTGAAAATTTATGTTTTTTAGCATTTTGACTGTTTATGCAGAATTCTGACTTTTCATTCCTTGAGAATTAAAATATGCAAGATACAGATTGAACCAGTCAATGCTGATTTTTTTTACAGAATTCTACAAAAAAATCAGGTTTGAAAATTTAATTTTTTTAGCATTTTGACTGTTTTTGCAGAATTCTGACTTTTCATTCATTGAGAATTAAAATCTGCAAGATACAGATTGAACCAGTCAATGCGGATTTTTTTTAAAGAATTCTGCAAAAAAGTCAGCATTGAAAATTTATTTTTTTTAGCATTTTGACTGTTTTTGCAGAATTCTGACTTTTCATTCATTGAGAATTAAAATCTGCAAGATACAGATTGAACCAGTCAATGCGGATTTTTTTACAGAATTCTGCAAAAAAGTCAGCATTGAAAATTTATTTTTTTTAGCATTTTGACTGTTTTTGCAGAATTCTGACTTTTCATTCCTTGAGAATTAAAATATGCAAGATACAGATTGAACCAGTCAATGCTGATTTTTTTTACAGAATTCTACAAAAAAATCAGGTTTGAAAATTTAATTTTTTTAGCATTTTGACTGTTTTTGCAGAATTCTGACTTTTCATTCATTGAGAATTAAAATCTGCAAGATACAGATTGAACCAGTCAATGCGGATTTTTTTTAAAGAATTCTGCAAAAAAGTCAGCATTGAAAATTTATTTTTTTTAGCATTTTGACTGTTTTTGCAGAATTCTGACTTTTCATTCATTGAGAATTAAAATCTGCAAGATACAGATTGAACTAGTCAATGCTGATTTTTTTACAGAATTCTACAAAAAAGTCAGGTTTGAAAATTTAATTTTTTTAGCATTTTGACTGTTTTTGCAGAATTCTGACTTTTCATTCATTGAGAATTAAAATCTGCAAGATACAGATTGAACCAGTCAATGCGGATTTTTTTTACAGAATTCTGCAAAAAAGTCAGCATTGAAAATTTATTTTTTTTAGCATTTTGACTGTTTTTGCAGAATTCTGACTTTTCATTCATTGAGAATTAAAATCTGCAAGATAGAGATTGAACCAGTCAATGCTGATTTTTTTACCGAATTCTGGACAATATGCAGATTTTAATAAAAAAAAGTCAGCATTGAAAAATTGAGAATTTTTTTTTAAGAATTCCGCAAAAAAGTTAAAATGGTAAAAAGTTCGGAGTTTTTTTACAGAAAATTATTTACTGTACTCTTGAATTAAACCTCGTAGAGGCGGTGTACTTTACTGACGTCGCATTATATTGTTCTAATTTGTCATTCATGGATTAAAACAGAGATTTAATTCAACAAAACATAAAACAATAAGGAATGGAAAAGGTATGTCAATATTTGTATTAAATAGTATTTTTTTATACAATATACTATATAAGGAAGATAGATTTTGTCCTAGAGAAAGTATTTAAATACCTATTAAACATAGAGCTTGCATAAATTTTAATATTCATAATTAAAAATTTTAATTAAAATGTATACCAAAATTGTTATTTTCGCTTTTGCTTGTTTTGCAATCAATGCGCAAGCTAAATATGTTTTAGTAAAGAACCAAAATTCTGCTGCACTAGTTATTTCTGCAACTAATAAAGATGATGCGACAATTGCAAGCGGTAGTACAGTAAGTTAATCATATTAATTAATTAATTTATTGGCATAATTTCGACTCCACAAAAAGATTTAGTTGAAACTATGATGATTATTTTTCAATGTAAAATTGATAATATTTTGAAAACTATCAAATTTTGGAATAGACATCCTTTTATAAAATTGCCCTTATTTTATTTTAAAAATTTTGACATTTTTTTAAATTTAATTTTATACCATGTTTTTCAAATACTACGCTTGCTGAATTTTTGATAAAACATATTCAAAACTAGTTTGGCTTTATTTTTGTTTTAGGCTGTATTGACTTTAGACGATACTTGGTCAGGCCAAATAACTGCACTTCCTGTTGGCGCTGAGGTAACTGATGGACCCAAAACAGCGATTGAATTTACATTTGGCGATACAGACACCTACGACATTTCCTTGGTAGATGGGTTCAATTTTGGAGCAAAAGTACGTATGAATATAAAATATTTTTTTTTGATATAGGTCAGTAAAAAACACATTGGTTCTTTTATCGACGTTGCGACTTTTGTAAAGTCTTCTTCAGGACACTACAAAACAAAATCACAACAATTATATACCAAGTAATATAAAAAAAAATATACAATAAAAAAACACAAAAGCAAATGATTTAAAAACATATTGCAGTGTGTTTCCCGTGTCACAAAAGTTAAAATTACCAACTCAACCCAAAAATTAAAATTTTCAACGGACATAAAAGTAACCCTTTGAAAATTTCAATTTTTGTGACAAGAAAAAAACCCTTTTCTTGTTAGTATGGATTTGCTGCTATGTTAATTGAAGAATAATATGTTTTTATATCGTTTGTTTTTATCTTTTTTTATTGTAAATAATTTTTTTCCCTATACATATACTGAAAAGTATTTTTTCTACGACTGTCTTTAAATGCCTTTATTATATGTTCAATCATGATTTGAAAAGGTAGTACATTGTAATGCTGTTTATCATTTACCCATGCGTAATAATATTTAATAATATTGCTAGGCAACTAGTGGGAAATATTATTGCGCACGGATAAAATTTCCTGGTAATGACAAAAGTAGCGGTGGGCATGAAAAATCACCATAGCAACGCCGAAAATATAAACACCAAATTGACAGTTTTGGTATTTATAATTAATAATAATTATAATTAAGTATTTCGCTAATTTCAAAACACATAAACAGTGATAGTGAATATAGTTTAACACCACCTACTCAATTTAATACTTCTAATTTACCGTATTTAGGCTTATACGCTAACAAGGGTAAGTTTCGAAAAACAAATATTTTCCTAAAAATTATGTTAAATTTATTCAAAAGCATTAAAACAGTCGTAGAAAAAGTATAGTGTGAAACTCACATGAAATGACCATTTCCTACTCGTATTATTTGCAGCATGAGCCGCAGGCGAGTGCTGCAAACGATCATACTCGTAGGAAATATATGTCATTTCATGTTCGTTGCACAATATACTATATCATACTCATCTTATATTACATTATATATATAATTGTTGTGATTTTGTTATGTAGTGTCCTGAAGATGTTTTTATAAATATATGTCTCCAAACAACGAAAGTGTTTTTTGTACTAACATATACCCAAAAATATTCCAAGGTCAAAAAAAAAATAATTAAAATTAATTTAGCTAGACTCATTGTTCTCTATCTGTTTAGATTACTGCTACCGGAGCTACCGGATGTGGTGCCGTACAATGTTTCGTGAATTTCCTTGCCTTTTGCCCTGAAGCCAATACAGTCACCGATTCTGCTGGTACAGTAGTAGGTTGCTCTAACTCAGAAACTATTATGGCTCCTAAATGCCCATTGGCAGTAGTGACCATCGCTAACGCTTTGAATGTACAAAGTTGCAACAGTACCTCCTACTTGGTCATAATTAGTTAAACAAATGATTGAAATTAATTTATCCATAATGTAATAAAATAATTTATGAGAATTAAATCTAGGATGTAGATCTTCAGCAATATGAATGTAGTTTTATTTTATAAATTATGAAACAACCTTAATTAAGAGAATGTACACGAGTACAAGTCCTATAAAATCAAAATTTGTGTCTCTCCCACAGTCCAGAGAATTTGTACTAGGCTTATAGTTTTGCCTATACCGCAAAACATTTTTTTAGAGCAAAATGGCCTTCATAGCTCTAATACTAACGAATTACAGCATCAAATGACGAAAATTTCGCTGGCGACCGGGGTGGTTTTGTAAAAATATTTTTGCAAAAAAATGCCCTTAAAAATATTTTGTAACTTGTCACATAGTAAAGTTAATAAAAGAATTATTTAAAGCAAACTTATAGGAGAGCAACGCTTCACCTAAATAATCAGTAAAATTAATAATATTTAAGTATTTAATTTAATTTTATTGTGTAATTATTTTTCTCCATATAAAATTTAAACTTAAATTAATGTATACAATGCCCAATACTGAACAGAAATAATCTGAATTTCTGGTACATATTAATGTAATTCTGTTGCCTGAAGAAGACAACGTAATGTCGAAACGTTGTACGAAAAAATAAATGTGACATGAAATAAATATTATTTCAAAAAACTAGTTTCATCTGAACCTCAATACCCTATTTATTTATCATACACGTTCTTATGCAGATGAAGCGAAATATCAAAAATTATTTCACCTAAAATCTGTTTTAATTGAAACCTCATCCCCAGAAAGAACTCCATTTATAAAATAATAAGGAAGAGTTCAGGAAGGAAAAATCTATGCAAACTTACATTTGTTTATGACAGACAGTACAGACCCAATCGGTGGCCCTTACTGAATATTCCCTACAACTTTTACACACTTTCAATCGGCATGCCTTACAGTACGCCCCTCGATTGATAACCCGTCCTAGTTCGACTCTGCATCGGCCACAAGATCTATCTGGGTCCGGTCCTGTGCTGTCCCAGTCAGTTGAAACTTTGATGGCTCCTTTGCGCCGTAGGTTCTGTAGTTCGGCTTTAAGCTGCCTGTAAAAAAGTAAAACAATAGACACTTTAAAAAAGAGCTTTATTGTTACGAAATATGTCAAAGAAAGTTCATGTATTTGTTTTTCTTTTGGACATAAAATTAATATTATTATATAAGACTTCTTATGTTTAGAGTTAATTAGACAGTGTAAAATCCATACCTGTATAATATTTTACATTTCAGGTAAACTCCGAACAAAGTATCAGCAACTTTAATGCAATATTTACACATTATTAAACTAATACAAAATAATTACAGTGAAATTAATTAATTTTTTCAAAAATTTCGTCTACACAAGCCACGTAAAATTGAATTCATTTCATAAAACAACAATCAGTTTTCATTAATACACTGAAATTCATAATTAAATTGTTCAAACAAAACTAATCGCACAGCTGCGGAACAAAAACCTACAAATATTCAAAAACTATTATTGATGGTGTAGGTTTTATTTTCACTAGAGTTGGCAGAACTTTTCTGTTGTGTATAATCACGATTTTTCAACAACCGATTCGGAAGTGTATGTTTTGTTCGTGTTTCCACATAAAATCACAAAACTTACTGTATGGCAAACGAATCTGTAACAGCGCGGCGTCGTAACAGATTCGTTGTGTTCGTTGTGATCATCTGCAGAATATAATGAGGAATTGAGTTTTGTAAAAGGAATGTGCGACTTTAGTTAGTTAGTTTGTGATATAGACTATTTGAAAAGTTTTTAACAATAAAAAATATACTTATAAAATGATGTACCTTAAACTATAAAATAGAAGTTTTACAGGTTTAAATTCTAATTGACATGTCATTTTAGACATTGCCAATAAGTATAAAAGAAACTTTATCCTCGTCTGACAACCCTAGTAATTAATTATAATTTTGTCACTTCCCACAAAGACATTACCGTTTGTTGTGAAATGCATTAATAAATAATAATAATATTTCATTTTAAATAGTCAATGCCGTTAGGTCTTTTACATATTCGATTCATTTAAATAAACAGCAAACATTACCTTATAAGGGATATTAAGAAGACGTTATTTTATGTTAGTTGTACACGTTAATGTCCTGGATAGTGTTTGCAAAATGTATGCTAGTTTAGTACCTACCTAAGAATACTCTTCATATTTCTTTTGGTTTATCTATATCTCAGCTAAATAAGTAACGAAATATTTCTAAAACTATACGAGTGTTGCCTTTTATATTTCGGGATTTGGCAACCCTGGTGTTGCAATCTGGCAACTGACAGTTGTATCGTAAAGTTGGACATTTTTGAGGTTATACGTTATATATTATACGTTTTGACATACAAGCGCTATTTGTGTTGTTTACAGTAACTTAAAAGATTCATCTCGGCCCAAAAATGGAATTAAATCGTGAATATTTTCGTGCGAGTATTTTTTACAACTTTCAACGTGGATTAACTCAGCAACAGTGCATGGATGAACTTAATTCAATTTTCGGCGATGAAGCTCCATCAAGGACCAGTGTTTATCGATGGTATGGTGAATTCAATCGTGATCGTAGTTCACTCCAAGACGAATTTCGTGAAGGTCGTCCAAAATCAGTTGTTGTTCCGAAACCATTGATGCTGTGCGCGAACTGATATTTCAAGATCGTCATGTGACCTATCAAGAGATTGAGACAACCTTAAGCATTAGTGGGACCAGCATACATTCATATTGCATAAACATTTGACTGTCAAAAAAATTTGTTCGCGTTGGATCCCACACAATTTGTCAATCGCTCAAAAAAAGGCTCGTGTCGATTGGTCGAAAGAAATGTTGAAAAAATACGATCGCGGTGCCTCGAAACACGTCTATGCTATCGTGACAGGTGATGAATCGTGGATTTACGCGTATGAGCCCGAACGTAAACAGCAGTCGACTGTATGGGTGTTTCAAGATGAGCAAATCGAACAAAAGTTGTTCGCGCACACAGCACTTCCAAGCAAATGGTTGCCTGTTTTCTTCGGAAAAACTGGACATGTCGCGATCGTATTACTTGAACAACGCACAACAGTCAATTCTGAGTGGTACACAACCATTTGTTTGCCATTTGTCTTCCAAGAAATCAGGAAAACCAACCGCCGAAGACTGATCACTCTTCACCACGACAATGCGACCTCTCACACATCGGCTCAAACAACTGCATTTTTGAGCCCCCAAAACATCGATTTGATGAGTCATCCGCCGTATAGTGCTGACTTGGCACCAAATGACTTTTTTTTATTCCCGTACGTAAAAAACAAACTGATAGGTCAACGTTTTTCGACACCTGAAGAAGCGTAACCCTCGTAAAGACGAAAATAAATTTATTTTTAATACAAACTAAAAAAACAAGTGACTACCTTAGAGAAAAAGTCCACCATCGAAGTAAGTTTTAAGAATACCTTGGATGCAGAGCAAATATGCTTTTCCTATGGATTCCCCTGTATATTATTAATTTTTTGATTTTTTTGATAAGATTCTAACAAGATTTGATATGTCATTATTTTTATTTAATTAAAAATCTAATATAAAGATTCATCAGAATCTGTAATCATTTGTCCGAACAAGAACCAACCTGTCCCGGAAAGTAAAACTACAAAAAATGCTTGTAATTAACTTTAAATTGATTCGACGCAAATATTAATTTAATTCAAAATTATTGCAACTTTGCATTAACAACAACAAACAACTTTTTCCTTTGACATCTTTTGACATTTTAATAAATAATAGTATATTGTATTCCTAGGCGGTAAAGTGTCATTTTTTAAGGCTGAAAGAAGAAATGTACGGGCGAGCTTTAGCGAGCCCGGACACTTCTTGAAGCTTGAAAAAATCACTTTACCGCCATGGTTTACACATTATTTTTCTGCCGGCACCGTACAATTGTAGGTAATACAAAAAAGAAAAGAAAATATGATTGCTTTCCTTTATCATTAAATGTATTTCATCCGGTACAGTTTCAAGAAATTTTTCAATATCCGGTTGGTCGAAAATTTTTGATTTTTTAGCAATGTGTCCAACAGATTTCTTCTTTAAAAAAGCAGTCACTTTTTTAAAATTTCTAATGTTTACGATATTTTAAACTAATAGCGTAGATTTTAACATGGAATGAATTGACCACAGTGTTGAAGATTGATATTTGTGTGAAAGATCCGATAAATACGTCAAAATCACATTTTCACTATAGTTTTTAACGTTTTTAGCACTACACCAACTCATAAACAGTTTATACTGAAGTTCATATGTGGTACTTGATTTTTTCGGCAGCAAATTCATCGAAACTTCGTTCGCTTTCTCGTGAATTTCAGGCGGGGTACAATACTCAATTTCCTCGTCACTACGGTCAATCAGAGATTCCATGCTTATTATACCTATAAATGATGAATCAAATTCAAATTGAATATTTTAAGACGCGCTCGATTTTTGACAACCACTGTCACATTGGACTGTCATCATTGTTAATAGCTTTTATTATTGTGCCGCCATCTATTACAAATACATAAAAATAATTTTCTTGCCTAGCCATTTTTGAGTGTTTTGTAGCGCTAGCCTTAGAAATGCATACTTTCTCGTCCCTATGGAAGCAGTAAAATTCAATTTTCTCATAGTGTCGGCAGAAAAAACATTTTTTGGAAATTCCCGAAAAAAATGTCAATTTTGACATGCCAGGGAAGTAACGTAACTACTCGTATGCATGTCATTTTTAAAGCAAAAACACATGGCACAATTAAAAGTTTAATAAAAAGCTAGGGGAAAAAATTCCCGTAAAATGAAGCATACTTTCTGTGTGCCTCTGTAGAAATTATAATTTTCATACTAACCCCTCAAAGCTTATACAAGCTGCTATTGTATCCATTGTCCAATGTTCCGAATCGGTGAATTCTTCTTCATTCTTCTATAGTGGCTTATTTTTAATGTTTCACTTTTAAATATTAAAATTATTAATTAATTAATTTATTATTATTATTATACAACACATTAATTCGAAGAAGAATCCCAGCTAACAATATTTAATTAACATATTTATTGCATTAGGTAAATGGAAATTTTATCTATTGGCTTGGCGTCTTCAAGGTTTTTCTGCAATTTGCTACAATTAATAATTATTGTTTAGACAAGAAATCCCTTTGGGATTTTCCAGTCGTCGTGTACTTAATTCAAATAATAAATCCACATCTCTCTATTCGAAAATCGTTGGTGTTAAATTAACGTTAACGTTAATAGCGGCGGACGTTATTTTTTGGGACTACCATATCTCTCTATTATGGTTCGTTGGTTTGTAGAAAAATATACAGACTGAGTATAAAGTGTGGGACTTATTGAATGCCCTGTGTTACATATTAAAAAGTGAATGGTAAATAGGAAAGTACAAAGATATATCAAGTATTAAACCACTAATAATTTTGAATTTGGTAATACATATCGCTAAGGTTAGGAGAATAATAATAAATCGAGTACCGTAGGCGTGAATGACCCAAGTTGTGTCCTTGGTTTATTCGTACTATTACCATATCTAAAATTATTTAGTTGACTACTTAATTTAATGTAAATTATGGGTACACTAACTTTTACCCATACCTAAACATGTGAAAAAGAGTCTCTATCGGAACCGTTGGTTCTTTGCGATCTCGGTGCATCGCAGACCAAAATGTAAGTCGCTTTTGGGGCTATTGTGTCTCCGTTAAGGCTAATTGTAATTAATTAACAATCCAGAGTCCGAATACATGTTCAAGGATATTGTAATAGAAAAACTATATAAACATTTTGAGACGCTTGAGAGTTCATATGTTACGGATGATTGAAGAAAAAGGCCAAAACTGTATTGAACAAGCAGTTTGAAGAATCAATTTCGTTCACAATCAGTGGCGTGCTGTGTTTATTACTTATATAAAAAAATAGTTACGCCGGGCGTAATTTTCAATAATTTCTAAATCTCTTTCTTCTAGAATAAGAAACATATTGGTTTTTCACCCTGTACCTACGTAACGGTATCGATTTAACACAAAAGTAAGCAACTTTTCTTCCATTTAACCGGCTTTGTATCTCCAACAGTTTGCCATGTACAGGGTGTCTCATTTTTGTATGGGATATCTCGGTTATTTTTAAAAAGAGAACCTTGCGGTTTTCGCTACTTTTATGTGAAACGAAAGGTGCCCCAAACAAAGACGTTTACGAGATACAGGGCGATATTGGTTACCCATTAACTTAGCGGGAAGATTAAAATAGACCCTGATAGGGATTTTTGCATAGAATCCAGTGGCATAGTTATGTTTGTTTGTTGATGCACTCTTTTATTTTAACTTTTCCAATGCTTGAATGCTTATTAGATATCCCGCGAAAAGGCAACCTAATAATAGAACCTTTAGACCTCTACAAGAAAATTTAATACCTCAGGGATACCCAGACCGAAACATTTTAGAGATCAAAATGATGAAACAAATCTTTTGGCGACAAGAACTAAAAAAATTCAAATACAAATCGTATACATTTAAAACAATTCGGGGCTATTCTGATTCCGAGCCTGATTCTGTCTGATTTATGCTGTGATTTTCTTTTAAATTAATGAAACACGCTTATAACTTTTAAACTAATGAAAATAAATATAAAAAACTATATATTTTTGGAAAACCCATAACAAGCAGACAAAAAAATTGGTTTTGTCGCCCCAAAACAGAATTTTAATAATAATTGTTATTACAATTGTATTATTTTCCTTATTTCCAATAAACTAACGTAAAAACTAACTCCTCTATTCAAAAATTAGAAAAAAAAAATATTGCCAGAGCTAGGATTCGAACCCATTACCATCAGCATGTGAAGCACACGCTCTATCAATAACGCCAAAAACCCTTTAACAAATTACTGTATTATATTTGTATTATATTCTAACTACCTAACTGGTGAAATTTTAAACGAGAATTATAGAGACAAATATCAAAAGTAACCTATCCCTGTAAAGCATATAAAAAATGCTTTAAAATGATGTATCACTCGACTGCTATATTGCTATTTAAAAATTTGGCGGTTGTGTCCACCCCTGTCGCAGAGCTAAAGCGATTTCAACCAAAAACTAATGGGTTCATCCTAGGACTCTCTCAAACTCATACACCAAAATTTAGCTCAATTGGTTAAAGCGTTTAGGCGCTATCTCAATATGTTCTTCACAATACTTTCCCTGTGCGGGAAAGTAATATACAGGGTGTTCAATTAAAAAAAACATTTGTTCGGTTGATAACTACGCCACTGGATTCTATGCACAAATCTGTATCAAGGTAAGTTTCTATCTTAATGCTAAGTTAAAGGCTAACCGTAACCCAAAATGCAATATTTTCAATATCCCCCTGTAATTGGGAAACTAGGAGAGCTATGACCATTTTGTTTGCGGCACCTTTTACAAATAACTGAGATATCCGGTATCCGGTAAGGACAGCCAAACTGGGACACCCTGTACATGATTTTTATGCCACTGTATACACTCAAGAACAATAAAATAAAATGGCAATCTATTCCACTTTTAGGTGTAGATACATACAATAGAGGTACCTATATAAGTAGATGTAGTAAAAGGTGATTCTATAAAAGACAAGGTTGTTGACCCAAGTAATTCTTGTACCAAAGAAAACTGCCTTTTCTCACAATCAGACAAAACATTACAAGCAATATAAAATGACACATAATATGACATATTGCAATAGTAACGGGTAGGTATATTAAAAATCTCTATTATGAACGTAAATTAATAAAAAAAAAAACACCTTACGTTAATAAAACACTTTCGATTAATTAGGTTAAATAAAAGCTTATATTATTAACTTTAAAAACAAACTTTTAGTTACATTTTGTTTTAAAAATAACGGTAATTCTTTTAAGTAACTTGATATGTGCGCACAACAAAAACTTCTTTATTAAGTACTTATTTAAAAATTTCCTTATTACTATGATTAATTGAAATTGTTAATCACTAATTAGTTACAATAATATATTAATAGAAAATACAGTCACTTTTGGGACCGGTCACCAAGTTTTAGTACCTACAGTTATATTAAATGGGATTTCACTTTTCTGTGTTGTTTAGGTTCCAAGAGATTGTATTCTGTATTGTATTTACATGGTACCAAATGATCTTGGCAGCGGCAGTGTTGCCATTTAATATGCAAGACAACAGCAATTTTATTGTATAACGTAGAATGCAATAGTTAAAAAGGTAAATTGCAAAGTACCTACCGGGTTATCAATATAAGAGACAAATTATTTTAACTAAAGGCGCCTTATAACAAGTCAAATTAATAACAAAAGTTAAATGGAATCTTAAGAGAACGGATTTTCAAGAATATTTATATACGATTTTAGAATATATTGCCTGTTGAGGTTTCTGTCTCGTGAGGCAATATGAAATGCGGGAATGCGGCTTGAAATCACCATCAAAAACACATTTATTACCTGTCATAGTATTTCTTATTATATTAGCATGTTTTTTAATTGTGGCAACACGTTGTAGTGCCTCAAGGAGCCACTCGGCTGCGCAAGTGCAAGTAGAACAGTTATGTACCCACTCTTTGGTAAAAAGACAGGTTCTATCACGTATACAGCATGTCCAAAAGATCACCATCTTCACTTAAGTTCGATATCGATATATTATTGTAATAGCTATAAATTAATTTTATAATACATACATATTTTCGCTTCGTTCTCGTAAATAATGTCTCTATGCACGAGGGTGGTTTAATAAGTCCTGCGCATTAATGCTGGGTCTAATTCGATTAGAAACGAGTTGGTATTTTTGAGAGAGAAAATCTTGTTTTGAACAAGTGTTTTTGATTTGATGTAAAAAGCAGCAGAATCTCTGCAATGTTCTATGAAATATTATAGCCCTCGCAGGCAAAATTAAATGAAGTCGCAAAAAAGTAATTTAAAATACACAAAGCACTTAAAGAATAAAAAATGTCAAAACATGTATATGCTGAAAGAAGTTTACAAAGAGCTGAAAATGCTAAAGTGAAATAGAAATGCGATAAAGATTCGCTAATGTAATTATCACGGAAATGTTTTTCGTAATTTAGTTTGTGAAAATTCTACTCTAACAATATAATTTTGAGTTGAGAAAACATAAATAATAATAAATATCTAAAGTACCAATTTTTTTACACAAATGCAACTTTGAAACGACTAAACAAATTTCGTGCAGCTTTTTAGCCTATCAAAGATCGACTTTCGTATATTGGTCTGTTTTTTGTGCATTTTGTGCGAGATCAGGACTTCTATAATACACAGGGTGCAGAAAGAAGTGAAATTTTATAATCCTATCAGTTTTTTTTAATTATTTACTAATTATGCACCTTGTGGGTATAGCTAAGACTAAGACCTCGGCATCTAAGAAATTGGACGCTATTCCTGTTTTTGCTACTGTTTATTGGCAAGCTCTTCTTCCAAAATGTAAAAAATGCGGTTTATTTTCAATTCTTCTAACAATTTCGGAACATTTGCAATGAATATAAATCATTTTGATAATTTATCTATGTCATTAAATTCTATTGATTGCGTACGTTACGTTTATGTGACTGTGGCCCAATTTACTATTTGGCCACACTGTATATCTCTTTACACCTATTATAAGAAAATATATATAGAGAAATATCATGAGTATTGAATATTATATATTATAAACATTTAGTCAGCAACAGGTGATGTGTTTTACACATATACGTGGGCCGTGCGAAATATACCTGGTATGAATGTGTTTTTAAATTTCTAATAGTTTTTGGAAATTTTCTTTTAACTTCAAAAGCATTCTGGTTATCCTGATTTACTTACTTTAATTCATGCATGTACTTACATTATTCTAAGTTGCTGTTCCCGGCGTATAAGCTCGTCTTTCGTCAGTACCTCCAAAATCTTTTGACGTTCTTCATCTGTAAGTTTTGTCGCTTCCTTACTGGCTGCTGCCAAAATGACGTGTGAACAATTCCCATCTTTACAGCATGACATTGCAGAATTTCTAATACCCAAGAGAAACAACTTAAGCGGTTCAAAAAAACTGAAAGAATTAATTGAATAAAAAATAAAATAAAAACTTCTGGCACAATTATTATTATTTCAATAGGTCTGATAATATAAAGAATTAAGTAACAACAGGTGAAACGTTGCTTGCTATTCCTTTTCTACAATAATATAATAAAAGCATTTGACGACACGTTATTTGAAGTTGGAGATATCATTTATATTTTAATTAATTAACCGTCAATTACATCTAATTATAATTTTCGTGCCACCTTTTACGAGAATCAACAAGTGACATTACGATTTGCTTTCAAAACTTTTGAATAAAGAAAGCTCTAGATACGCGTTCCCGACCATTCGAACGATAATACTAAATATATAGAGCCAATTTACCTGAAGCGAACAGATTTTGCTCTAAAATTCGGTGTTGTCAAACTGACTCTAAATCAAACACCGGCTTAGAGTAATTCCAATGATACAAAGTCTGCAATTTAATATCGCCTCACAATTACAGGTGATTCTGAAGACGAAATTCATACAAATCTCTAATAACAAATTCTGTCCCTTCTATGGCATCAATAAAGCCTTTAAAAGCTGTTTTATGTCAGCTCTAAACCCAAAACTAAAAAGACATGACACCCCTCATCAAACATTGTATGTTTTCTGAGAATAAGTCTCAGGAAAACTGAGAACCAACGTCAGGTGAATTTATTGTTTATGTTTTAACATGCACAATGAGTCTGATTCTTTCATACACAGTATAAATTGTAACACGCGGCAACACTGCATATTAGGTCTATCTCCATATGGCTACAGTATCCGCAGTCTGTCAAAGATAGAGCATGGTTGGCATAGAAACCAGTTGAAGTTTGACCGCTTTTGACGTCATTGTGTGTACCTATGTATCGGGAGTTAAGGAGTTGCTCGACTTTTAACAGGTGGTTTATCGCCAAATGGTACACGTGGTGTAAGTTTATGGCAGTACATTATATATGAGTTTGTGGTAGAAACGTATCCCCGCACATCGCATGCCTTTGGGGGAGATAAATAATATTCATGTATAAAGCGGACAATGTACCTACTAGTTTTTCGTTTGTTGTGAAAGAGCATTAAGTTGTATTACCTATGATTATAAGTTATAAGTAGTAGGATAATAAACTGGTATGCCTACATAGTTTCAAGTTTGGTTTGGTTATGTGTATTATAATAGTTTAGGGAACGTTAATTTTAACAGTACCTAACGAAATCTAGTAAAGTAAAAACCATGATGAATACAGTAATGTAATGTTTTATTAATTGCGATTTTTTTGTCACAAAAACAAATTACAAAAGAAACTTATAGATTAGTGATCACTTCTACAAACGTTGACAAATAAATAAACATGATGCATAATATATAAATTACCTACCTCATTCGTATTCCTGTTCACAGTTCACATCTTGAATCCTCCGCAGAAGTACATGTACGTGGTACCTATTCTCTTCCAGATGCAACCAAGATGATCCTCAAATTATCCATAACTATTGGCATAAATGTTTTATCTATGCTATGGATAACAGAAAGCAAAGATTAATGTACACATAATCTTTGCAGAAAGTAATTTACGATTTGATGGGATAAGTAAAACAAATTTAGAGACACTAACATAGTAATCAGTAATTTAAATTATGTTTATGTTACCTATGCGCCATCTATGAGTCAATGTTCTAAATTAAAGCATATTCAGTCAATGTGTAGGATACTATCACCTGTTGGTCTATACGAGTAGTAAACTCTATTATAAATCCATTTTGTATACGCTCGTATCGTTTTTTGGCAATAGATGGCGTAGCCCTACATAAATGAAATTATACAGTGATGTACAGGATGGGCAAATTTCAATATTTTTATACGGTACAGCATAAACCTCAGAAAAATAAGGCATAAACCGTATATATCAAAATGTCACTAAATTTTATTCTCTTTATAACAAGCTATATATTTAGTCAAACTTACTAAAAATGAATGAATGATGGCTAAATTGCCTAAGATGCAGAGGAGATAATTGGTAAAACTTAATATTTACAAATATGTAAATATTGAGCCAAATCTAACTTTATATTTAATTAAAATGGTGGAAATAAAACACAAAAGTGGTATTTTGAATGCTATATTTCTTTTAAAGACAAAATATTACAATAAACTATATATAAACGGTAATAAATGTACCAGACTTTTTAGGAGGACACTGGGTAAACTGTATATGTCAACGTTCGTTTGGAGGGGGAGAGGGTTGAAGTAAGGTTCATCTTATATCTAAAAAAATTAAAATAAAAAAAAAATCTATACACATATTTAATAGTAATTTATAATAATATTAAAAAATCTCTTACATGGCTAGAAAAAGACATTCTACTATTTTAAAAAGTGTTTCATGTGGTGTCTTATGTTTATTAATAATTAAAGTATTATTATAGTGATGTTAATGAAATAATTGATAATGTAGGTACAGGATTTTCTGATTATTATTATTATTTGTTCAGAAATCTTGTACTTACATTATTGTATATCTACCAATCATATTTTCGAAAAAAATCAGAGTATTATAGCAGTTTTTTTTAAGTGAACAACACTGTATTATATTATAACATGTAATAGGTAATTATTACTATTTATACATATTGTATAATAGTATAATATTACTGTTTGAACATTTATCACATCTTTATTTTGCATCATGGACGTAGATAACATTTAAGTAGGTAGTGGTAATTACCAATGGCATATTTTGGCAACGCCGCTGATAATCTTCTTTGGGGCAGTGCACAATTACACCCATTAACATTTATATACATTCATTCACATAAAATATTGTATTTCCATATTTTAAACAAATAAATTTTATATTATCTATTTTAACAATTTCACTGCATATAAAAATTGTATTTAATTTATATTTAAAAATGTTTAATAACAATTTTCTCTGAGATACAATTCCTGGGTATGAATTTCCTTGTAACCAAAATAAATCAATGATTTTAATAGATTTTTTATTGACATTTTTTAATTTTACTATAATACAGTTAATTGAGATAAAAAAATCTATTATTTTCAAAGTTTATGAAATTACAGTAGAAAAATTGTAAAAATCGATGAGCTTTTGTTTTTTTATTATATTTAACTTTTTTACAGTATTAACGTCAAGACACATGTTAGGTACATAGGTTTTTTATTTTGTAATTCCAAAAAAATCATAAAAATAATTAAATAATAAATCACAGAAATTAGATTTTTACACACAAAAAATTTAGATATTATAATTTTAACCAAGAGAAAAATAAAATAAATACTATACAAAAATATACAAATATAATAAATTACAAACAAAATATTAGGAAATAATAAAATGCTTTTTAGAAGTAATTCGATGATGTTAGAAGGGTTCTCAAACAATATTTTTGTGTGATTATTAATTTCAAATATAATTAATAGATCTCACAAAATAATGCTCGAGAATTAGAAATTAATATTTCTAACATGCAAAAACATACAATTTAACAAAATAAGTACAATATTACGTCGAGGAATTTTATTTACAAATTTTTATTCTAACTTTTAACATTTGACTACATTTATTTATTATTTACTAATTTTGACAAGTTATGATGAAAAAATAATAATAAAATAATTAATAATGGTATAATTGAGCAGTTTCGATATATGTACGAACTTGGACAAGATTATAAGTTCAAATGTTTATGTGGGACCCCCAAAGATATAAGTTAAAACTTGTTGTATTTAAAATTGATAAAAAAATATTTTGACATATTATATCTCTTTGAAAAACACTTGCCCAAGTTCGTAGATTTCAAACAAAATATATAATAATTTTATAACACAGAGAAATGATTTAATAATATTTCTTCAACTTCAACATTCGCAGCTCTATAGTTAGTTGCTCTATCTTAGGCACCTCGGTAACAGTCTCAATTATCATCCGTATATATATTTCTTAAAGCACCAACTCCAATAATTTTGAAGTTACTTTTATCAAGTCGAAATCCTTTTTGTTTTCATACTTATCAAACTTTGCTAATATGTGTAAAAATTTAACTATGAACAATTATTAGAACTAAACTATTTGATAACTACCACAGGTAGTTAGTAATATTTTATACAAGAACTATGACTAAAATTTTATTTATCTATTTATTTTAATAATTTTCTGCATTGAAGTAACATGCTTAAGAAGCAATAATAAAATTTATATCGTGAAAATAGTGTGTAACTATTTAAGACAACATTTTTGCATTACAATTTTGTATTAAAATGGGGGTTATATATTATAAAATAAAATTTTAAGCTGGGTTCACATTGGTGGCAAAAACGTGGATTCATCGCGTAGTTAATATATATTATAAGAATTAATTAAATTGCCGCAGGAAAGATTGCATACAGCGTCGACGCCAGTGCGAACCCGACCTAAGAATTAAATCTTACTGAAATATACAAAAAGTTAAAAGCATTTAAGAACAATTTAAATGCAAATGAGGATAGATAATCTGTCTATATGCAAAATAATCACATTTTATAGAAATATAAAAATAAATGCAAAAAAGAAAAAAATATTTTTACCATAACCGTTGTTTTTTTTTTGTTTTTTGTTTAAATATTTATTACAAAAAATAAATAAAGTCAACATTCGAAATGATGCAATGTTGATTTAAAAATCTGCCCGATGGATTTTAACCAATCTTTGCCTATAAAATTAGATAAAATTAAAGAACTGTAAAAAAAGATGCCATTAAATTCGCTAGAAATATATAAAATTAAATAAAAAGCAATTAAATTAATTAAGATTAAGAATAAAAAAAGTGTCAAAAATTAAAAACTTTTTAATATTTAAGGAATTACACTTGACTTGTTTGCAGCATAAACCAATTGGTGTCCAAAATGAAACTGGGCCGAAAAAACATTTATGTGAATTTTTAAAAACATCGAGTAATATTTTTGAAAAGAATTATAGTAAAAAATATCCACTTCGAACGTTGACCAAAATATAAAATAATCTAAATTGGTTAAATGTTTAATTCAAAACAATATAAAATTCATAAGTGGTTTTCTTGTTTAGTTTTGGTAAATCCCACTTCTGAATTTTTCTAAACACATATTAATATCGTTGAGATCTCTTGTAAAAATTAATTATTTTGTTTTTTCTTCCTCTTCTTTCGTTGTTTTGGCAGTATCAAACCGGCTGTCTACATTAATCAAATATACAATTTCATAGATATCAATAAACTTAACCTTATTTATTATTTATAATATTCTTTAATATATAATCTATATTTATATAATATATATAACAAAATTTTCTTTAATTAATTAATTAATTGTACTTTTTTTAGTTTTGTATACACAATATTTATATTTTAATTATAATATAATCTTTTTTTTTTGTTGTTGAATAATTCTTAGTTCACGTTGAGATGTTAGAACAGTCTATTTCAATAATATCTTTCGGTACTTCTACGAATTGATACACGAGCCGTTGGCCGTCTACTTTAGCTAGGATTCCACGCTGGTAGTAATATCTCAATGCGCGACCCATCGTTTCATAATTCATGTCAGGTTTATTCTTGTGCATCCCCCATAAACGGGATACCGCCTTTGAATCCACAAGTTTAAACACGCCTTTTTCCCTGTTTGTCCATTTAATGTACCTGCAAAAATCCAATAAGAATTATATATATTTATTGAAGCAGAGAGTGCTGATTGTAATAATCTTAAGCACATTTAATTTGACTTATATTTGATGAAAATTCATATTTAAACTTTTTACCTGGGACAGTACTCTCGATTCTGCAACAACTTCAAGAGAAACTCCCATAAATACGTCGTAGAACCTTCCCGACTTCGACGCTTAACCGTTCCACCCTCACCAATCTTTTGTTTCCGCACTTTTTTCAGTTTTCTGGGTGAGAAACCCAAGAGATAGGGATCGTCGTATACGCTAGATGTCGCTGCTTGTATGACAGATGTAGGAATAGAGTGTCGCATCTGATGGGATGGCGTTGGTGATGGCGGTGTGGGTGTGGTAAATTGGGGCGAAGTGGCATGGGGATGATGCATATGTTGTGTCTGTTGGACATGATGATGCTGGTATAAGTAGTTGTTGTAAGGATCCAAATCTGGAAAAGAAAATAGAGTCCATTTTATTATGAGTAAATTTAAAGATATATAAAAAGAATTTTCCAAACATGAAACAGGCTATGGCGATTAATATTTTAAAAATATATTTTCACACCTAAAAAATATTTGCAAAATGACGCCAACTCATAATAGAAATAAACAACCGGGCGCTTATAATTTACTATTTTATACACCATAGAATATTTGTAGTCGATCTAAATATAATTTTTTTTAGTTATATAAACAGAGTAATATTTAGTTTTTCCGGGTCCAGATTCAATCTGCAAATATATATAGATATCTCAATATCTATAAGCGATAGACAAAAAAATCAAACTTTTAGGCAATTATACAGGATAATTCACAAGCACGCAGCAGACCAAACTTGCTTTTTCTTAATGGGACACCCTGTATATTTTGACTCAAATAAATGCCGCTCTATTATCTTGAGATCAAGCAATTAAAACTCCACTTTTTTATCTCTTGTCTTTATGTATAAAAATTTAAAAATTTTTTTAACATACCAACTATTATTTTTAGTTAGTTTTCACTATTTGAATATTCAAAAAGTGTGTCATTATTAACGCTTTACAACTTTTTTTTAAATTATTTTGATCCTTCTTAATCCCTTTATGGACAACCGATGCATAATTATGTTATATCGGATATCTTTGGGTCCAAATTCTATATATCCAAAGATTTTGGCTTTTCAAATTATTTACATGAAAATAAAAAGAAAATTATCGACAATAATAACATAATGCTATTTTTTTTGAATAATAAATCATGTTTATTTAAACAATGTCGACTACATAAATAATAAATTCAAGCTTAAATAAGCATAAAATTAAGCACAAAATCAAGTCAAAATTAAATTAAATTTAAATATAAAATAAAAAACCAATTCACTATGGAAGAATTACTAAGTTAAAAACTTGTCAGCAATTCTTCGACAGTATTCCGATTCTGATCATGTGTCCAAATACTATGATTACAATAACCAGTATATATATTATAATAAACATTATTAATATCATATCATAATAAATATATTATTCTTCTGAAGTAATCCACATTCATATTGTAAACTAAGGTTCTTTAAGCCACTGATGATGGACATATGATCCGAAACATGTCTGGCTAATTTAAAAGATTTATTCAACCAGAAAGATTATTATTTAATTATATTATAATAGAAATTAAAGAAAAACCATATAAAACCAAAAACAAGATAAATTTCTTCATTATACCCACAGAGCAAAAAAAAAAAGAACAAAAATGTATTAATAAATATTTTTTTGATATACTTAATTTTTTTTAATTGATAAAAAATAGGTACCTATACTTATGATGCTAAAACACAGGTGCGCCTATGGACGGCTACGGTCGGTATTGACGTTACAAAGGGATATCGAGTTGAAGTTTTTTATATAATTTTAAACGAAAATGAGAAAGATTATATCAACATATCTCCTCTGTTTTGTTTTCTAGGATTTGGCTGTCAATGTAGACCTAAAGTCTTCATATAGAAATGAAATGTATTCATTTGATTATTATTATTGGTGGTTAGACCTTGAACGGTTCGACTACCCCGTTGAGAAAAAAGCCACTTCCCACTTTATCCCTACTCCAAATGGTTCTTGGATGATGTAGCCATATGCAATTTTAAATGATATAATTATAGATACACACAAATACAGGGTGGTCCAACGAAAAGTTTGCACCTAGCTTTTCTCTTTTTTTTGTAGTCGAATGCGAAAATGCTCGGACACGTCGATTTTGCTTTTGAGGGGGACACATTTTAAACATATTTTTCGATCTGCGCCTTTAACCCCCTAGCGGGGGTGAGTAACAACCCTAAAATTTTAAATGGAAAGAGGGGTCTAATGACATATCATTTGAAAGGACACAAAATTGTCTTTCTAATGATACCCTATTTGTCGAATTTTACTAAAACAGTTAATACGAAAACGACTTTAAAGACATTAAGCCGATAATTTTGGTATTAATGAGAAATACAAATAAGTTTTAATTATTGCGAGTGAAAACACCTGCAATCGTTAGTACATTCCAATGTTTGTTAGTTTTAACATTGCTTTGTAAAAAAAGTAAACAAGCTGTTAAATTGATTTATTAAAACGTTACATTAACAAATGTTGAAAATGTGACCCATTTGATTCCATACAATAATACAGATTTTGTTCAAATCTATTTCTAACATTTTGTAGCATATCAGGTGTTATGTTTCTGCACTCTTCTGTAATGCGTTGGCGAAGATCTTCTATGGACTCGGGCTTCGTGGCAAAACATTTATTTTTTAAGTGCCCCCAAAGAAAAAAGTCTAAAGGCGATAAATCCGGTGACCTGGCAGGCCATTCAATTGGGCACCTCCTTCCAATCCACCGTCCAGGGAACCGGTCATCTAAGAACTGTCTTACAGGAGCCACATAGTGCGGAGGTGCTCCATCTTGCTGGAAATAAAGCCGATCAGCAGTATGATTTTGGTCATCTTCTATTATTTGTGTTATTAAAGGATCAATTGTGTCTTCAAGCATGTTTAGGTACACTTCACCAGTTAAATTTCCAGGAATAAAAAGTGGTCCTATAATATGATTTCCTAATATGCCACACCAGACGTTTATTTTTTGAGGATACTGGGTATGAACCTCACGGAATAAATGTGGGTTACTGTCATCCCAGTAACGGCAATTGTGCCTATTTACAGCTCCATTCAAATAAAATGTGCATTCGTCGGAAAAACAAATGTTAAATAATAATTGCGGATCTTCAATTAAACGCTGGCTCATTGCTTCACAAAATTGCAGCCTTCTATCAGGATCATCCTCATTTAGTTCCTGTACTAATTTGATTTTGTACGGATGAAATTTGTACGCTTTTAAAATTCGTATTATGGACGAACGGGAGACACCTGAGGCTTCAGCTAGTTGACGGGTACTTTGACTATGATCCATTTCAACATGCCCTAAAACAGCGACTTCCACAGCTTCATTTCTGATCGGTTTCTGCGGCTGGTGTTTTACATTACAGACAGATCCGGTATCTACAAACTTTTTAACTAACTTGCCAACGTACACATCATTCACATTTTTATCGGGATGTCTCTCATTAAATAAGCGAGCCGTAAGTCTAGCACTACTATTATTTTGAAAATAAAGTTTAACAATTTCAACTCGTTCTAGAATGGAATAAATCATTTTGTACGGTAAAAGTAAAATAACTTGAGAAGCAACCAAACTGAATCAATGAAAATACTAAAATAAACGGTGTAAATTCTTTTCCTACACGTATCTGCAGTTTTTATTTCAACAAAAAACGCAAACGATTAGTGAGGAATTTAGTTCTGATAAATAAGATAGTGTTTTTGAAATCCCGTTTTTCTTCAAAGTAAATAATTTAGAAATGATTGTAGTTGTTTTCAGTCGTAATAATTAAAACTTATTTGTATTTCTCATTAATACCAAAATTATCGGCTTAATGTCTTTAAAGTCGTTTTCGTATTAACTGTTTTAGTAAAATTCGACAAATAGGGTATCATTAGAAAGACAATTTTGTGTCCTTTCAAATGATATGTCATTAGACCCCTCTTTCCATTTAAAATTTTAGGGTTGTTACTCACCCCCGCTAGGGGGTTAAAGGCGCAGATCGAAAAATATGTTTAAAATGTGTCCCCCTCAAAAGCAAAATCGACGTGTCCGAGCATTTTCGCATTCGACTACAAAAAAAAGAGAAAAGCTAGGTGCAAACTTTTCGTTGGACCACCCTGTATAATAAATATACGTATAGGTAGGTACCTATGGCAAGTTATTTATTTAACTTTATACTTTTCTTCTTCATCTTTCAAGTTCGCAATATTATTATAAAATTATGTTACACTTATAATACGAGTACTAAGTACCGGCTCTCACTTTATTTAATAATGTAGGTAAGTCTTATTTATATGTGTAATAAATAGACTTGAGCTACCGGCTACCGGAAATTGCAGATTTGGACTGGTTTTGCAACAGCTACACTTGAATCTGTTTTATATCTGTAATAAATGTATACAGAGTGGTCAAATAAAAACCAAACAGCGCTACTGTTTGAGAAGAATCGGGTTGTCCAGATGGAAAGACGCCAATGAACATGTACCGTTAACAAACCACAACTTTGTATGATTAGTATTGGATCAACTGGTTCCCACTGGGCTCGAAATGCATCGTCCAATTTGTTCTTGACACTGTTGGCACTAATACAGGGTGAGTCACGAGGAACTGTACATACTTCTACCATAAGTAGAGGCACGTTAGGGGATTATCAAATGACCATTAAAAAATGTCTCCTTGTTTGGATTATTAATATACAGGGTGAATTATGGATCTTCACCAAAACAATGTTTCGTCATATCTTTTCAATGATTAAGTCGATTTATCTCATTTTCTTATAAAAGTATGTATTGGTGTCTGGCAACTAACTGACATAATCAAAATTGAAAAAATCCAGGTCCGTCTTCGAGAAAATTTGTGGGACAGCTTCATATTCAACACTTCACCCTGTATACGATTTTTCAAAAATCGGATGTAATTTTTTCAGAGGCCATAAATAGACAGTTAGACCTGGGTATTTGATTTTTTTGTTACACTCACCTCACATTTCCAATTAAAGATTCAGTTTAGAGTCAAATTGAAAATTGGCAATAATGAAATATCTTACTGTATAATAATGTTTAGTTATTAAAAAAAAATCTTCAAAATAGACAGAAACGACACACACTGGGCTCCAGTATGGTAAATACCATAATTTGAATTCATTTACAGGGTCGGATTTAAAAATCTGGCATATCTGGTTCATCCCAATAATCCACCCTGTATATAACTTTTTCCACCCGTAATAGACAGAAAACAGATAAAAAATGTTTGTAATAACCTAGTTTTCTTATTTGTTTGAGGAAAACTCATGTGTCTAATTATTTTAATCGGAATGAAATGAACAAGCCAAGGAAATGTTTATTCATAAATTAAGTAATAAAATAAAAAACAATAACCAAACAATAAAACAGTTTTAACAATGTGAAAAAAAGTAAAAAACAATTTAATAAACAGTACGATTATAAAACACAACAGCTCATTAACAGAATTATTGACTGTTGCAATATTATCAGAAATGACCCACTGACAATCAGAAAGTCCATTACACATTTAAACATTCGTCAAGAAAAGTGTATTGAGGCAGATGAATTTCATTTTGAACATCTTTTATAATCGTAATGTTTATTAAATTGTTTTTACTTAGTTCCACATTGTTAAAACTGATTTATTGTTTGGTTATTGTTTTTTATTTTATTTCTTAATTTATGCATAAACATTTCCCTGGCTTGTTCATTTCATTCCGATTAAAATAATTAGACACACGAGTTTTCCTCAAACAAATAAGAAAACTAGGTTATTACAAACATGTTTATCTGTTTTCTGTCTATTACGGGTAGGAAAAACTTACATACAGGGTGAATTATTGGGATAAACCAGATATGCCAGATTTTTAAATCTGACCCTGTAAATGAATTCAAATTATTAAATTTACCATACTGGAGCACAGTGTGTGTCGTTTCTGTCTATTTTGAAGATTTTTTTTTAATAACTAAACATTATTATACAGTAAGATATTTCATTATTGCCAATTTTCAATTTGAGTCTAAACTGAATCTTTAATGGGAAATGTGAGGTGAGTGTAACAAAAAATTCAAATACCCAGGTCTAACTGTCTATTTATGGCCTCTGAAAAAATTATATCAGATTTTTGAAATATCATATACAGGGTGAAGTGTTGAATATGAAGCAGTCCCACAAATTTTCTCGAAGACGGATCTGGATTTTCTCAATTCTGAATATGTCAGTTAGTTGCCAGGCACCAATACACACTTCTTTAAAAATATGAGATCAATCGACTCAATCATTGAAAAGATATGACGAAACATTGTTTTGGTGAAGATCCATTATTCACCCTATATATTAATAATGAAAACAAGGAGACAGTTTTTAATGGTCATTTGATGATCACCTAATGTGCCTCTACTTATGGTAGAAGTATGTACAGTTCCTCGTGACTCACCCTGTATAACCTCCACTAGTCCAGATAAAATTTTTTCGATCTAGTTACACAATTCTGAATAAAACTAGTCTACTCCACAAAATAATATATACAGGGTGTCCGTTTTAAGTGATACCACTATTATTGCTATCTCAGAAACCGCGCGAGGTTTACCATGTTGTCAAATTCTTCTTAATTTCTGAGATACAGGGTGATTTGTGAAAAACGCCGAATTAGATTTTGTCGAATAGTTTCAAAACTATTTATTTCCGGGAAACGGTTTACATTAGAAAGTTGTTTAGGTTCAATTTCTCTATAAGATGCTGACTTTAGATTTAACCTCCGACGTTTCGTGTTTCGGGAACTACCATCAACTTTGTTTTTGAAATACGGACCTGGTGCTTTCATTTTCTTTTCTTGAAGCGTTTGTCATTCTCTTTAAAATAAGATATCAGTCAGGTATGTCTGTTGACGTTTTGATATGAAAATAACTTATAAAATAACTGTAAATATGCATACAGGGTCCCACCGAGAATCAAATCGATCTGTATAGAAACGATACACAGGAGAAGTTTGAAAATTTGGCAGATGTTGTAAAATAGTTTTAGGTTATTGTCACTTCCGGTTATACTCTGAAGAGGGTGGAACAGCTGAAATCAACTATATTAAGGAAGGCTCCAACACCGCGAAAATCAGGTAGAATGGTAGAACTAACTGAATCAAAATTGTTGGTGAAACAAAAGATAAATTCTAGCTTTCCGCAAGTTTCAACGTTTCCAAAACTATGCTATGTAAGTGTCTCATGGATATTTCTTTTCCACATCTTTGTTGTTGTTATCTGTTGTTAATTCTTAAATAAATAAATCAATGCTCTGATGAAGATGACGTAAAAATCACCTAAAATGAACTATTTTGCTATCGCGTAAGAAGACCCTGTACGCGAACGTTGACCAGGAAGCGAAACACTCGATACAACCTTCAATTGTCTATGTCCTTGATGGATTAAAATAGATGTAATAGAGAATGTTGTGTGTAGTGGTTTGTATAAAATGCATACATGCATTTGCAGACCAAAACGCCTGCCTATTAAATGCAATGAAGTGCATCATCCATATTAATCTAGTAGGCGTCTACCATTATTCTGAAACTTTCATTCATTTGTTTTTCAATGCCAACTATTTAGACCAAATTTTAACAGGCTGAGAGAATTTTAAATTTTAAAATGCTTTGGAAACTGTCTGCTTCCGCAGCAAAAAACTATTTATTCCCTAAACTGAAATCAGTATAAAACCATCAATCATGAATGCAAATCTTCAAGCATCAAAAACACTGTAAATACTTAAATTTATTTTTGTTTTACTACTATATGACAAGTCTTATAACAGATCCCATCGTCTATCTCCACCACCAAACTAACGTTTTCTATATGTGCATAGCCAACTTGTTCTTTTTGTGTGGTGTTTTTTTGTTGTTGTTTGTTTCTTCTTTCTATATACGTGTTACTTAGCACGCTATTTTATACTTTTGGTTCATGGCCACTCGCGACCGTAATAATTTCAGTAATAGCAGTTGCGACCAATCAGCGAGCGCTTCCTTAAAATGATTGGCTAATTACTATACCGGCGTCACAAAAACCAACTCTATTTTTACATTTTCAAAAAATATGTTTCCTACACAACTGTGAATATTTTAGTAAAATGTCACAAATATATATTTTATATCCACGGTTTTAATATACGGGGTTCGTCTATGAATTAATTAATATAGGAGGATCACCCGAGAGTGGCCTCATAATCAACACAGTGAAAAATATTAAATGCTGATCGATAACTTTCTCTACAAAAGACCGCCGTAAAGAGGGTTTGACTGGGCTTTAATACGATTGACCATTTAATCACACAGTTATTGTACGTTAACTTTAGCTACGGTCGTAACAAAATACATAGATATGTAGGAGAATTTGTTACGACCGTACCAAAAGTTAACGTACTATTATTGTATTAGTAAATGGTCCATTGTAACTTGTAACCTTTGCTCTGCGTAGTAACACCACTAAAGTAGAGAGTGGGTGGGGTTGGTTATGTTTGGGTACGAGTACGTTTCTTTAATACTTCTTCCAGACTAAAATGCCCTTAATGGCAAATAAGCGTCAGAAAAACTTAAATTCCTAAAGTTTCAACAAACCGTCCTAAATATACCAAGCAACCTACGCTGAAATGCCTTAAAAGTGAAGCAAGAAAAAGCTTGAAAAATGTGTTTTGCTGTATCTGTTAGGAAAAGGTAAGACAAGTGCCTTTTATTGGACGGAATCCATAATTCTATAATAGGCATTAGGAAGACCGTTTGGCAACAGAGCCCGACTTTGCCTGTTGTCTGCAAAAGCGAAACCAAAGCAGTAAAATAACTGCACAACACACTTATAAAACAACTTGTGCATGGCCTGCTGCCTGTAAAACAGCACGGTCACTAGTTCATCGACACTGACGCGAGACTTTCCGTAGTTTCAAGGCCGCCTGCCCCGCTATAATATGCAATATAAGCAAACTGGCGGCAGGCAACTATATATAACTATATATACATTATACATATAACATAAGTATAGTTAGGTTAGATCGTGTCTTGTGTAGAGTCTTCTAATAATGCAGCTTTTTTATGATTATTTTGGTTCTTTTTTTACATTTCCTTTCTGTTGGATTAAGTTAGTCGCCAGGTTTTCCAGAAATGTTTTTATTTAGTTTTAAATTATTCAACAGACATTCCTTTAGTTATTTCTTCTATAGAAAACAAAGAAAATAACTAAAATACCTTTATAAAATGAAGAATTGTACTTAAATAAAGTAGTAACATTTATCAATTCATCATACCGGCCCAGTTCCTCTGGAAGAAGCAATTCTCTCAAAACTTGAATTTGTACTGTATGCTCAAATAAATTAACTAACTCCCTCTAGATGTCCTACCCCAGTAAACACACATACGTTTTTCAAACGTAAAATCAACGTGTCATTGGTTGTTGTGTCTAAACATATTCAGCTATTCACACGTTTTTTAACGTTTTAATAGTATATTAATAGGTCTAATAAAATTAACGTTTTTTATACGTTAAAACCAACGCATAATAAATTAATCGTAAGTAATATAAATAAAAAAAATATAACAGTCATTATCTTTATGTTAAATTAACGTACTAAGCGGATCGCATGTATAACGTTTCTCGAAACCAATAAAACGTGTTGGAACCAACCTTTTATTAGTGTACTCAACTTTCCAAATTCGACAGCGTAAGTGACTGTCACTGTCAGAACCAATACGATGATATGATACGCACCTTTTGAAAAACGTCGATTTATTAACAGTGAGAAAAACGTGTTAGAAAAACCGACCTACATTGGTCATTTTTAATAGTCTAAAAAACGTATTTTTAAAACGTTATTTTTACTAATAAAATAAAAAAAATTACTAATATAAAGTGGTTGTCTTGTAAGGATTTTTTAAAATTTGTTTACTGCAGCAACTAAAAGTTTGAATAAATCGTATAAAAAATCAGGTTGGTAATTATTTTTTAGATAAATGCTCGCAAACGTCAACTATAAGTTTTAGGTGCAGTTATATTTAAACTTTCATGTATACAACTGCACCTAAAAATTAAAGTTAACGTTTGCGAGCATTTACCTAAAAAATAACCAACCAACCTGATTTTTTTATCGATTTATTCAAAATTTTACATGCTGCACTAAACCAACTTTAAAAATCCTTACAATATACGTCAATAGTACGTTAATAAATGTATTGTTTTAAAAATACAATTACACGTTTATTCAATGTTCTTTAGAAACGTTATTTAAAAATAAATATCTAACAATAAAATTCGTGTATGTATCGTTGATTTTCTACGTGTATTCGACGTATTATGGAAAAATATTATTATCAACGTAGTTTTGACGTGTTTTGAACACCACACAAAGTTGTTATTTATTCACCAATATAAAACGTTTTTTTTACACGTTGTATGTAACGTTTAATACCGCGACATTTTTGAGTAGATTCTACGTAATAAAAACACGATTTTAATAAAACGTTACGTACGTGTGTTTATTGGGACGGAACGCTATAATCCTTACTTGGCATGGATTAAAAACCTTCACTTTCGTAAGCTGGACAAAAATAATATTTACCTAAACAGTTGCAGATTGAGCAAAAATGTTTCTAAAATAGACAATCCTTCTTCTTGATGTAGCGATACGTGTGGAATCAAGCATTATCGCCATTTTCCTCCATCAGTATCCCTCCTATACCAACGTGAAAAGCTTATAAAAACGTCTGTTTTTGAGATCTTCAAAAAGACTATTTAAGTACCGTTATTGTTCATTTTCCATAATTATAATATCAAACTGGAAGCTAGCATTTGGTGATGTAGCCCTTCATTCGATGGGTCTAAAAAAAACTCATCTCGCAAAATAATCGACTTCATTAGAAAAATTCACCTGCTCAGCAAATCCAATTACTTCAAGGTTTTGTTGCAAATTCAACACCTTTCAGTCGATGAAACCACACAATTCAACTTTGCAGGAATTCTGTGTGTCTAATGCAATGGGACCTGAAGATCTGTTGTGCCCTCTGTATTAAGGCTCTTAAGTTTTGATCTGATGAATTCCATTGACTTGGTTGCTTTCAGGCGTAATACCTCTCAATCCCAGATCCGTCCTTTCCTGCAAAATCTGCGTTCAATAACAGTTTCCCTAATTCAGAAAAAAGAGCTGAGATCCAAATAGGACTCGTGTTCAAGGACGGTTTTCTGGAGTCCTGCTCTTATTTTAAAAGAACGTTTGCCTAGGAATTTCCTTAACATTTTTGAGCTTAACTCTAGAATGGCAGTGGGGCTCTAATGTTTGGACGCGTTCGCATATCCATGCTACTCTTTGTACTCGGTCAAGTATGGTCCACATTCATATTGTACATCCATCGCATCCATTACCTTCAGAGGCCCTTTTGTAATAAATAACATAAGGTGCTCTGCCTTCTCTTGCCCCTCGTGGCTACGTTCATCTTTCTAAACTAAATTTCAGGCAACGTTTCGTTAATTTAGTTGTTTAGTAAAGCGAATTTTACAAAATATAAAATTGACAGGTGGTTTGGTTTCAAAACACAAATAAAAAGGATGCAAATTGCAGGAACTTAAAGAAGTTTAATGAAAAATCAACAAGTCCAAGAATTTGTCCACATGTTTATGTTAAAATAGAAAAATAAGTGTGTGCAATTTTCATTGATTCACCATGTATCTTTTATTAAGCAACATTTCGCGATAGTCGCTTAAATAAGTACCTATTTACACTAGGCATAAGACAGAAGACTATCGAAACTGGTTTTCTGATAGACTCTGTCGACACAAATACGGATATAGGTTAGCATTTGCTAAGAGACTGATATCGCAGACTGAAATTATACATATTATAAGTCTAGGATAGGTCAGTTTTGTTTATAGTTTTTTTTTTTTTTGTTTTGCTTTGTTATTTTCAGTATTTACCAAGGTTGTTATTAGAATTATTGTTGATGCATCTAATTCCAATGTTATTGTATTTTATAAGTGTCTTGTCTGGGGCTTGCGATTTTTTCCTTTCTCATGGAATTTAAAATGTAAAGCTGCATTTAAATAAAAACGATTAATATTGATAGGAATATAAAATAGACGCTTCCTGAAAGCGAATACTTTGTTGTTTTTCTTGATATCAGCCTTAACGTAGATCCGTTTTTTGTTGGTGTTATTTGGCAAGTATCGATTATTGCAAATAATATTGTGTTCGTATAAAATATGTTGATAACAAGTCCCAGACCGCAGTTGTCATTTTTAATTAAGTATTGTCAAAGTTATTGCTCGTAAATTGTGTGCTTATTTTGGTCAATTTTCTACGAAGTTTGTATCCATCTGATCTAGAATGCAACCGTAGTATTTAGAATTTGAATTCCATAAAAAGCCTTTCCCGGGGATGGTTCCAGAGTCTGAAAATTAATATCCAGGACCAATGAGAACCTTTGATAACTATTACCAAATTACCTTGGAGAAGAACTATTATTGTTTGGCAAACCAATCTGTGACAACGAAAGGAATGCGGACAAAAAAATCCTATATTGTCAAATTTAACTACAAAAAATCACTATTTCTTCTGTAACATCGGCAATACCACTCGAAATAGGTGGTTAGACACCGCCTGAATGATCCTAATTGGTGCGTAGGCCCTCGCACGTTTTGTCGCCATGCGCGTGTTCAAGTCGCAATTGGTGGAAACTGAGTTTTTCCCCGCAATTGTTGCCGCCCCTTGGAGTAATATTGAATCAGCCAGTGGCAGAGTGGTGTTATATATACTTTTGTTGTCCTGTATGAGTTGCAATATTGTCAAATATTATATCAACTTATTATTGTATATTTAGTGTCCTGTTACTTTAGTGTTTTAGGTTCAAAACAATTTTTCTTTGTTCTTGTAGAAATATAAGCTTACACAATGTTTGTTGTTTATTAAGGCATCAAAACTGGAAAACTTAAATTAAATATATAAGAGCCCGCAATACAATCCGAAATTTCAACCTAACTACATTAAAAGAAGTTCTTAATATCGAGTAATGATTGGAATAGTTTTTGTTGACATGTTAAAGAGTTGGAAGAAGAACGAAATCTAACAGATTGCCACCTTCTATAAAGTAATACTAATTATGATCGCTATATTTAATCGACATCGAAATGAGGCTGCTATTCCAGAAAACGTCAAAAAAATTTACAAATTGGTTATGAACGATCGCAAATTGGAAGGCTAGGCTAGGATCTATGGATTGGGCGAAATAAACACTGTTATTGTCAATATCAGCAGGTCAATCCATTTCTGGAAGTGTGAATTATTTATTGACAAAATGAAATCCGGCAAAGGCGAAGTAAAAACCGTGCGCTCAAATGGAATACCAATTCAGGAATAGTTGAATAAATATCTCACCGGTGTCATTTATATATATACTCGTATATTGACAAAATATACAATATGTTAAAAATCCCGCAATGTCAACATTTTACGCATTAAATTTTAAAAAATGTCCTTGAACATCCAAGTGAAAATCATTAAAAAAAAAAGATAAGAAAATGATATCTATTTCTCGTTATAAAAATAATGTGAAATTTACACTTGACCTACCCGAACTCTTTACAATACTTACAATTTTATTATGTTTAATTGAAGTTACTACCTATATAATCTCTAATGCACCAAAATCCTGCTTAACAACAAGCGGCGATGGGTACTTATCAATATTTTTTTTGTTTCAAAATTTGTTTTATTTTGTCCAAAATGAAAATGAAAGCTCCTTATCATTTATATATATATTTTTGTATAATATATGTCTTATGTTGGATAAGATCAGTAATTTGCAACATAGAAATTTTGCGAAGGTTATCGTTCAACTGACTATACTTAAAGTAAATATAAATATTGAACTTTTTTTTATCTACCAATTGCTTATAAGTAAAGGATGTAAACCAAGGCAAATATAACTTTTACTTTAATTTATGCAATTCTTTTTTATTATAAAATTATATTCCGAGAAATTTCAAGCTAGCGAAATCCTAAATCAAACAGACCCTCTAGGGTATTGTAGATTGTTTTATCGGAGTCGTTTAGGCGGTTTGGCCTCCCCTCACTTGGACCTGCAGAATTGTGAATGACTCTAATCTATGCATTGCGCAGCTGTCTCACACTTTTCATTCATTTTCCAAGGTGTTTTAGCCTTTTGCCATGCATTCACACAGCACGTGTTCTGTTGTCTCTGTTGCATCTTCGCAAAACCGACAAGTGTCATCCCCGGTTAGGCCCAGCTTTTTGAGATGGTACTTCACTGGGTGGTGTCCCGTAATTCGCCTTAGGACGCTTCTCTCCAGTTGGATAAGCTTCCCTGCGTTGGCCTCTGAAGGTTTGATAAACCTTTTTGATTGTCTTAGGCCAGGAGTGTTTCTCCAGTAGGACTTAAGTTGTTCCTTTTCCCATCTCCGAAGTTCTTCCTTCATATGGCTTTTTGGAAGGCCAAAGATGGGTTCCGGGCCGCAGAACGGAGCGTTTGCGCCCTCTTTTGCAAGTTGGTCCGCCGCTTCGTTCCCCTCGATCCCTTTATGTCCTGGCACCCATGTCAGAGTAATCTTTTTCCCCTGAGCTGCCTGTTGCTTTAGGGTCTGTTTGCATTCCCATGCTAGCTTTGACGTGAAGGTGTAAGACCTCAGTGCTTTTAACGCAGCTTGAATGTCTGACATAATATTGATCTGCCGTTCCGGGATGCCTCTCTGCAGGCATTCTTGAGCACATCGATTAATAGCGTTGATCTCTGCTTGGAATGTAGTGGGACTTTTCCCGAGAGATTCAGAGAGCCTGCAATTTGGACCGTATACTCCCATGCGTGTGTTCCCTTGGAATGACCACTTCAAATGGGATTTCAAAATCATGTTTGCGTGGCAAAGCGTCCGACGGTTTTCTTCTTGAATCCAAAGGTATTAGATTCAGGATTCCCATGTGTCCCTCTAGATCGCCAGATTTGTATTCCATTACCTGTGCCAGTTTCAGAGCGCTAATTGCTGCCTCTTTTTTGACTAGGACAGGCAAAGGTATTAGATGCAGCAACGTTTCCAACGTTGCTGTGGGGCAAGTTCGCATTGCCCCTGTTATTCCTAAACATGCAAGTCGTTGCAACTTTTGAAGACGGCATTGTGTATGCTTAATATTAACTTTTGGCCACCATACTAATATGTAACAATGGGTACCCAGTATGTGAGCCCCCAAGTCCTACCGAGTAGCCTGTGACACGTCCATATGGCCGCTGTGGCTTTCGATATGGTTTTCTCTATATGCTGATTCCAGATTAGTCGTTTATCCAGGTATTTGACTTTATCCAAAAGGCAAATTTGCTCACCGCTGAGAGTGGGGTTAATAATGTCCACCTTTCTCTTTCTCGTGAATGGTACCAACACTGTTTTTTTCGGATTTATATTCAATCCCTCAGTGTCGCACCCTTAACTGTGAGAACGATATTGTCGGCGTAGCTTTGCAGAGTAAAGCCTGCCCTATCCATTTTTGAAATGAGATGATCCAGCACTAGTGACCATAGAAGAGGGGACAATACACCGCCTTGTAGGCATCCCCTAGCCGCTGTCACTGTTACAGACACTTCTCCTATTTCAGCCGTAATGCCCTCTAGGGTATAGAGTAGTTTGTGCTAATGATCTACGAGTTTACTTTCGACCAAAAAGATCAACAGAAACAGCCCTTTGCCAAGCCCCTTTTCGAAAAACCCCAACTATATAGGCAGTAAACGTTTTAACAAAATTTTGTAGTTCTTAGGTAGTGGTGTGGTGTCTTGCCTCGATCTAGGTTCATAATGATGAAACGACGTTTCGTCTTCAATAACAATCTGGGCTAGCACACCATCCGTATCTTCACCATAAAGGGTCATATTTGGCAATAAACTATGTGAATTTATTAAACGCCTAATCAATTCCTGTATTTGGAGTTATGAGAACTCATACAGTTTCTAAACTTGTTAAGTGTTTAGGTAGTATAAACGCCTTATTATATTATATAGATTGCGACTGGCCTGCAACGCTACTGATCACGTAATGGCTATTCGTCTTCCCAATAAAAAATTCGTTAAACCGATAGGTTAACGAAATTTTTTTTCGGGGCCCCATAACCTTGAAAATTCGTCAGCAGTTATTTTTAATTTAAAATTCACACATCGGCGCTGTAAAAATGCTAATAATATATTTATTGAACAAAAAAAAAAGTGATAGAGGATATTCTAAAATTGATACATTGGATTTCTTTTTCAGAAAAAATCCACATCAAAAATATTTGGTAATTCAAAAAGGCCATAGATGGCGTTACTAGAATTTTTTCCATATGATTTTTATTGAGTACGAACCTTCAAACAACACGTGTATAAATTTGACAGCAATCTGACTATTGATTCGTGAGTTAACCTAGGATATATGAAATAAAAAAACGCTAGAGATTTTACTACCAGGATCATTCCAAAAATAAATCTCCCTATAGCCAAATATTTCTACGAAACCCCTCTGATACAATGAAAATTGAGGAAGAAAATTCCAAGATTGCCGTTGAGCTTGTGTTTGTTTCCCAAATTTCGTAAAATCATTAAAGATTAAATTTTCAGAATAATCATGTTGAAGCTGTTACATAAATGGATAGCGTTTAAAGCAAGTATTAAGCTTTCAAAATAGTGGCAACTTATGGAGAAACATCTAGAAACTATCGCGAATATATTAGACTGGCTGTTGTTTTAAATTGTTAGTTTTTCTCCTGCCAATGTCATTTATTTTTATATCCATATCGCTACTAAACGTTGTACCTAGACAAGTTGCCGGAAAAATGATTAATGTATAATCGTTCGTGTAAGAGTAGCTTTATTGATTTAGAAATCTGAACAAGTGCGTTGAAAAAACAATAGGAAAACAAATCATTAATTTAATTGCTGCACCTATCCCAATATTAAATATCATGGCCAATCCATACTCATACATTTAAATATAATTAAAATTACCTATTATTATTATTATTACATTGTTATTTTGATCAAAATTTCGGTTGAACAATGTCAAAAGTACGTTGATTCTATGACAATAAATTATAACAACACAACAAAATAATTAGGCTGGTTTATCATAACAACTGCGGTACGATTCACATAGGCGGGGGTGGAAGAATTACGACAAAACTGTTTTTATTATTTATTTAGTTATTTATTATACACGGAAAAAAGTAGCACACCGTATCTAACCAGGATCCTATTTTTACATGACAACTAAATGGAATTTTTTATTGTAAACAATACATTTAAGGTTATTATGTAGTCACACATTGGCACCTGAAAATGGTCTATATAGTTGTATCAGGGGACTTCAAAATGGTTATATCCGTCTTTAATTTTCAGCGATTGTTACGTTATAATATTTTGCTGTGCGCATTAAACCTGACCTTAGCCAATGTCACGATAGGAGAGATTAAAAATAGACATTTATATTTTATTATATTATATCTCTGTTTAACTATTACTTTTACTTTCATCAGTGAAAAACAAACAAGCCATTTTTTACATATACGTGCTGTGTGGGCAGTTTATAATATATGGATATACACATAAACATCGCTGATAATTTTGACGACATATTTTGAGCTAATATAAGTACAAGTTGACAATTATTAACGATTCTGACACCTAAGGATTAAGTGAGCTTCGCAGCCTTCAGGCTTGTAAAGCTTTACATATCGGTACTTATATTCAGTAAACCGAACGCCAACAAGAAACGCTTAACCAGGATTTAATGAAAGGAGAGACCGAGGAGTGGGTGCAGAAGCTGATATAGATCAAGAAACTGATAGATATTCCGATTTTGAAGGTAATTCTGACGATATTTCCGTGAAAAACCATGATGCAGTGTCAGATTTCCATATTTGTATTGGTTGGGCAATACAAAATAAGGTTCCTGAACGTCATATCACCTTTTTGCGGGAACTACGAGTCCAAGCCCAAGATAAAATAATATACAAGCAAAAATTACAAATTTTTTTTTAAAAATATTTGCGTCAATATTGCGACATTTTTCATATCGTACAACCAGCTTTTGAAATCCTTTCTCAAAGAAATCTGCTGCCTGACTGGCCAAACATTGCATCATTGTCGTTTTGCCAGGTTGTCCTCCCAGATGCTTGTTCAAATTTAAGAATAAATGCAAATCACTGGGCGCCAGATCAGGGCTGTATGCTAGATGATCAACTTGATCACAGCCAAATGATCGCATCATTGTTTGAGTTTGATTTTCTCTGTGAAGACTGACATTGTCATGAAGCAAAACGATACCCGTGCTCAGAATGCCACCGCCTTCATTTTGGATTGCTCTGCGCAAATTTCTTAACGTCTCACAATCAGATACCGCATTTATTGTTTGACCTTGAGGTAATGGTACGCCATTCCATGGATTGTTGTGTGCGTTCTGGCGTAATTGTAGGTCCCCCAAGTTTCGTCGCCAGTGACAATTCGGCTTAACAACTCGACACCTTCCCGGTTGTACCGCTCTAAGAATGTGAGAGAACTGGCTAAACGTTTGTTTTTATGAACTTCGGTCAGCATTTTTGCTACTTCAAACGTTATGACACAATTTCGTAAATCACACTTTTTGACACTTTAGAAAACTTACAAGATAACGCTGATATCGTAAATCGTCTTTTCTCTTTTACTTTTTCATCAAATTTTTGCACCAAGTCATCAGTAATGAGTGAAGGTCAGTTCGTTCCTCTTCATGTATAATCGTACGGCCATCTTTAAAAGCTCTCACCCATTTCCTTACAATACACTCTCGCTATCGTTAGAAACTGGCAGAACAGCCATAGCTTCAAATACCAATACAAAAACAGTTTAAATAAAATTATTTAAGAATTGCTTGTTACATAAAGCAACAAGACTTTAAGTTATGTTGGAAATTTATTTCACACCACCATGCTTCCACCAGACGGCCGCTTTATGCTTTATGTAACAAGCAATTCTTAAATAAAGCCTCCCTGCTAGGGGATTCGGGCGCATCTAGTGTTGGCAATAGGATATAATGGAGTTGTTACTTCTTGTCCGGCCATCGTAGTGAACTGTGTTTCACCCGGCATATTGCCTGTTCACGCTAGGTGTCGCCACAAACATCTCTTTCTCAATCAATTCTCGTGCTAGTATAAGCTCTTTGTAAATGTTGGAGATTTGGGTCACACTGCCTGCCGATCACCACTGATAAGTCGTGGATCGACGAAACGGCCGTCTGGTGGAAGCATGGTGGTGTGAAATAAATTTCCAACATAACTTAAAGTCTTGTTGCTTTATGTAACAAGCAATTCTTAAATAAAGCCTCCCTGCTAGGGGATTCGGGCGCATCTAGTGTTGGCAATAGGATATAATGGAGTTGTTACTTCTTGTCCGGCCATCGTAGTGAACTGTGTTTCACCCGGCATATTGCCTGTTCACGCTAGGTGTCGCCACAAACATCTCTTTCTCAATCAATTCTCGTGCTAGTATAAGCTCTTTGTAAATGTTGGAGATTTGGGTCACACTGCCTGCCGATCACCACTGATAAGTCGTGGATCGACGAAACGGCCGTCTGGTGGAAGCATGGTGGTGTGAAATAAATTTCCAACATAACTTAAAGTCTTGTTGCTTTATGTAACAAGCAATTCTTAAATAAAGCCTCCCTGCTAGGGGATTCGGGCGCATCTAGTGTTGGCAATAGGATATAATGGAGTTGTTACTTCTTGTCCGGCCATCGTAGTGAACTGTGTTTCACCCGGCATATTGCCTGTTCACGCTAGGTGTCGCCACAAACATCTCTTTCTTAAAATTACTTAGTACCAATAACATTCAATAAAAGTAGCATAGGGTTCAATCTGACTTTTTGTGTTCTTCAGGGGGGTTAATCTTAGATCACTACTAAATTGTCATTAACTCCTCTTTGCAGATTGATTAATTAATTATTTTGTATTTTTTTTTTTGATTGCAAATAAATTTGATTATTATTATTATTTTTATTATAATCTATGTAAAAATAATACTTTTTTGCCTTTTTCGTGTACAGGATGTAAAAAAACAACACTGGTAAACTCAATAGACCAAATTGCTTTAGTTATTTACCAAACTAGTGCGGAAAAGAACCTTTCCGCATGTTTTAGGTACACATTGTTTCCTATATAAGCATTTCACATTTCGCAAAACCAAAAGGTATTGTTTATTAATCTGAACTGTCAAATTGACACTTCAGGTAACAACAATTGACAAATATGCCTTTTGTCATAATAATATCAGTTATAGAAGAGTTAATTTACACAAGAAGGTATTTTAATCGATAGTAAAAAACAATGTTTCAGATTCCATCTTAATGCGGGAATTGCCCGCATATTCTGAAACGCCCTGTATTAAAAAAAATCCAAAAACATGAGTTTTTTTTTATTTTTGTATCTGTTTTGCACACGTTCATTTTTGTTTTAATATTTTTATTTTATTGCGTCGTCAATATTTTTTTGGCTAGATTTAATGCAAAGATAATTGAGAAAGGTCGCCAATTTTTTTTTGACTAAATAGTCAGGTATGTGGAATTTTTTTCCATGCTATTAAAAGACCAGTTAATTATTTGATATTCTAATGTTCTTAAATAAATTATTGACGAAAACAAAATCTAACAATTTAGAGGAATACGAGGGTTGCTTTTATATTTCGGGATTAGAAAACAAATATTAATCATCGAAAATCACTTCATTGTTTTTGCGTTTGAACCAATTTCGAAGCACTTTTGCCACTCTGATTGAGGTATCTCCAAAACATGCATTCTGATGCAGCAACAGCTTCTTCAGGTGTCGAAAAACGTTGACCTCTCAGTCTGTTTTTTACGTACGGGAATAAAAAGAAGTCATTCGATGCCAAGTCAGGACTATACGGCGGATGACTCATCAAATCGATATTTTGGGTGCTCAAAAATGCAGTTGTTTGAGCCGATGTGTGAGAGCTCGCATTGTCGTGGTGAAGAGTGATCCGTCTTCGGCGGTTGGTTTTCCTGATTTCTTGGAAGACAACTGGCAAACAAATGGTTGTGTACCACTCAGAATTGACTGTTCTGCGGTGTTCTAGTGGTACGGTTTCTTGACAGTCAAATGTTTATGCAATATTGAATGCATGCTGGTCCCACTAATGCCTAAGGTTGTCTCAATCTCTTGATAAGTCACATGACGATCTTGCAATATCAGTTCGCGCACAGCATCAATGGTTTTCGGAACAACAACTGATTTTGGCCGACCTTCTCGAAATTCGTCTTGGAGTGAAATACGACGACGATTGAATTCACCATACCATCGATAAACACTGGTCCTTGATGGAGCTTCATTGCCAAAAATTAAATTAAGTTCATCCATGCACGTCGAAAGTTGTAAAAAATAATCGCTCGAAAATGTTCACGATTTAATTCCATTTTTGGGCCGCGATGAATGGGTGTTGCCAAAACCCGAAATATAAGTGGTGAAAAAATCGATTATCGTGCCGTAAGTCGACTTAAACAAAACGCCTGTTTTGCAAAGGAGCAAGATCCCAACAACTATTATTTCAAAAGGTTAAAAAGATCAAGGCACAACGAAATATTGCAAAGAAACTTACTTGTAGCAAAGGGTTGGTAGTACTGCTGCGTCATACTGTTGTGTGCGCTTCCTATCCGCTGATTGTGATTAGCTGCAGCAGAAGAACCACCCCATGCCAATGGATGTCTAGGAAATAATCCTCCAGCCACCGGTGAGTGAATAGACGGTTGTAATCTGGCTTTGAGCTGCTCATCAGTTGATGTGTGACCACTGGATGAACTGTCGACATCTGAAACTCCGGAATCGGCGGGACTTGGAGGCAAGGACCCTGAAATATGATCAAAGGTTTATTAGTCTGCAAATTTGTATTAATTATGTACCAAATTTAACCGCAACTTTGAGGCTGTTTTGGTGGTGGTCTTTATACCTCGTTAGCTAACACAGTTAAAGCAATCGGTTTTGGAAGGCAAATGGAGCCAAACACAATTGACCCGTACAGGATCTCCAGTTAACGGTAACACCCTGTATAGATGATCTCTCTGTTACATTTAATTTTTCAAGGAGACCTCTTGCGATAGGTACGCATGTTATTGGTTTAAAATTACAAACAAAAATGAACCAATAGAATGTCAGAAGACTGGCTTCTTCCAATAGGTTTCATTATTTTAGTTGTTTCGTGTAATCCCATCTGGTTCTTCCTCCATTGAAATCCGGTTTGTGTGCATCTTACATTTCCGCATCTAACAAAGGGTAATAACGTAAAAATCATGCCTTGTTTAAATATACATACAGGGTGTTACAAAAACATATCACACCCTTAAGAAGGGTTTTATTATTGATGATAAGCATAAACGATTTGAAAAAACTTCTTACTTTAAAACTTTGACAAGCAGCTATTTTAAAATTAACTTTCCGATCTCAATCGCCAACGAACTCAAGCGAGACATTGACCTAGCCGATTTTTTGATCAAGTTTTGTTACGATTGGTCATCAAATGCGGCTTAGAACGTGCGTCCAAATTTGCTATATCCCATATATAAACTGAGGTCATTTTTAGGATCCAGGGGTCATGAAATGAAGGACAGCATAAACATTTTTCCAAATTTCGGTTGTGTATATAGAGTTTGGCATGAACATATCCCTTCATAATATCATTGTCCTGCGTAAATTTCACGACCCCATTATTAGGACAACATATTTCAATTTTTTGGGGCCTTGGTTTGGTATAGGACGCTATCATACAGGACCTAATCAAGACCTAAGAAACTATCTTTAATGACCGTTCCTAAGAATCTCGTTTGGCATGGAAATAGCCCTTCATAATACCATTGTCCTGCGTAAATTTCACGACCCCATTATTAGGAAGACAGATTTCAATTTTTTGAGGCCTTGGTTTGGTATAGGACGCTATCATACAGGACCTAATCAAGACCTAATAAACTATCCTTAATGACCGTTCCGAAGAATGTCCTTTGGCATGCAAATAGCCCTTCATAACATCATTGTCCTGCGTGAATTTCACGACTCCATTATTAGGAAAACAGATATCAATTTTCTGGGGCCTTGGTTTGGTATAGGACGCTATCATACAGGACCTAATCAAGACTTAATAAACTATCCTTAATGACCGTTCCGAAGAATGTCCTTTGGCATGCAAATAGACCTTCATAACATCATTGTCCTGCGTGAATTTCACGACTCCATTATTAGGAAAACAGATTTCAATTTTTTGGGGTCTTGGTTTGGTATAGGACGCTATCATACAGGACCTAATCAAGACCTAATAAACTATCCTTAATGACCGTTCCGAAGAATGTCCTTTGGCATGCAAATAGCCCTTCATAATATCATTGTCCTGCGCAAATTTCACGACCCCATTATTAGGAAAACAGATTTCAATTTTTTGGGGCCTTGGTTTGGTATAGGACGCTATCATACAGGACCTAATCAAGACCTAATAAACTATCCTTAATGACCGTTCCGAAAAATGTCCTTTGGCATGCAAATAGCCCTTCATAACATCATTGTCCTGCGTGAATTTCACGACTCCATTATTAAGAAAACAGATTTCAATTTTTTGGGGCCTTGGTTTGGTATAGGACGCTATCATACAGGACCTAATCAAGACCTAAGAAACTATCTTTAATGACCGTTCCTAAGAATCTCGTTTGGCATGCAAATAGCCCTTCATAATATCATTGTCCTGCGCAAATTTCACGACCCCATTATTAGGAAAACAGATTTCAATTTTTTGGGGCCTTGGTTTGGTATAGGACGCTATCATACAGGACCTAATCAAGACCTAATAAACTATCCTTAATGACCGTTCCGAAGAATGTCCTTTGGCATGCAAATAGCCCTTCATAACATCATTGTTCTGCGTGAATTTCACGACTCCATTATTAGGAAAACAGATATCAATTTTTTGGGGCCTTGGTTTGGTATAGGACGCTATCATACAGGACCTAATCAAGACCTAAGAAACTATCCTTAATGACCGTTCCGAAGAATGTCGTTTGGCATGCAAATAGCCCTTCATAATATCATTGTCCTGCGTGAATTTCACGACCCCATTATTAGGAAAACAGATTTCAATTTTTTGGGGCCTTGGTTTGGTATAGGACGCTATCTTACAGGACCTAATCAAGACCTAAGAAACTATCCTTAATGACCGTTCCTAAGAATGTCCTTTGGCATGCAAATAGCCCTTCATAACATCATTGCTCTGCGTGAATTTCACGACTCCATTATTAGGAAAACAGATTTCAATTTTTTGGCGCCTTGGTTTGGTATAGGACGCTATCATACAGGACCTAATCCAGACCTTAGAAACTATCCTTAATGACCGTTCCGAAGAATGTCGTTTGGCATGCAAATAGCCCTTCATAACATCATTGCTCTGCGGAAATTTCACGACCCCATTATTAGGAAAACAGATTTAAATTTTTTGGGGCCTTGGTTTGGTATAGGACGCTATCATACAGGACCTAATCAAGACCTAAGTTGAAGTGGGTGTGCGTACATCATACTCTAATACTTTACTTTCTTTTAAAATCTATGACGCTCGTGTCATTAGTTTGATTTTGGATTAAAGATTAAAAATCTTGAAAGTACCATGAAATTCATAACCTATTTGTAGAAGAATTCAAGAGTCTTCAAAGAGTGAGAGCAAAAACTTCTTAAAAGATAAACAAATGTACGTTGTACGGGTCAAATATTTCGAGCCTCTCAAATAACTCGCTCAATCGGATAAAAACATTGAGGAAAACCAATCATTTAAATCAATAAGGTACCGAGTTTGGACCCTGCGGCACATATAAAAGCCTCATACTCAATAAAATGAGTTTGACGACGTCTAAAATCTTCGAAATCCGTTCTAAATGGGCAAGATTGGCATATAATTCCTATTAAACAAAACCTACTTGCCCATTCTCAGATGTCTAATGCGTAAGCCCTAAGAAACCTTAAGTAAATAAACATAACAACCCCTTGCTATATATACCATAATCCCCATATATATAGAAACATTATAATGTGTTCCTTTAACATAGAAATCGGAACAGGTTTTCCGCATACGTCCATTTATTATATTTTGCATTTTTTTCATCAACCCGCTTTTCATTCTCTATGTCCGGTATGACCTATCGACCTGTATGTCCATTAATCATATCTATTATAAGAGATATAGGGTCATCCCTATATGATATATACATTCGACCAAATGTAATGTTCCTAATTCCACCATACATGTGTTGTATTGTATATATCGCTTTGGGCTGATGTACACTTTTATATTTGCGATTATGTCGTTACCTGTAGGAATGACCGTTGGAGAATATTATGGAAAGAAGTAGAAGGAGAAGTGTTTTGTGATGGTCACCAAATTTATTATTAAATAAAAGGATGTACGTGAGAAAGTGGGGTGTAGACAACACAACATGGTGGTATTTTTTTTTTCCTTCAATCCTTTACAAGGATGAATTAAGAATTATCTTACGGTGCATTAGCGTAGAATTCCTCAAGTAAATTAATAAGAATGTGAAATATACATTTTGATTTTAGCTGAGCATATTGACTCGTGGGAGGTAATAGTATTTCACGTTTTCGTGTTTATTTGAGCCTCCTGCTCCTGTATAATATTTTCAAGTATGGCAATAGACTTTTCAAGACAAACAGAACTTTTTATGAAGATAAATTTTTAGTGGAACAACTTCTTCAATATTTTTTATATTTCGGGATTTGGCAACCCCGGTGTTGCAATCTGGCAACTGACAGCTCTATCGTAAAGTTGGACATTTTTGAGGTTATACGTACTAAGAACGTTTTGACATACAAGCGCTATTTGTGTTGTTTACAGTAACTTAAAAGATTCATCTCGGCCCAAACATGGAACTAAATCGTGAACATTTTCGTGCGATTATCTTTTGCAACTTTCGATGTGGATTAACTCAGCAACAGTGCATGGATGAACTTAATTCAATTTTTGGCGATGAAGATCCATTAAGTACCAGTGATTATCGATGGTATCGTGGTCGTAGTTCACTCCAAGACAAATTTCGTGAAGGTCGTCCAAAATCAGTTGTTGTTCCGAAAACCATTGATGCTGTGCGCGAACTGATATTGCAAGATCGTCATGTGACCTATCAAGATATTGAGACAACCTTAGGCATTAGTGGGACCAGCATACATTCAATATTGCATAAACATTTGACTGTCAAAAAAATTTGTTCGCGTTGGATCTCACACAATATGTCAATCGCTCAAAAAAAGGCTCGTGTCGATTGGTCGAAAGAAATGCTCAAAAAATACGATCGCGGTGCTTCGAAACACGTCTATGACATCGTGACAGGTGAGGAATCGTGGTTTACGCGTATGAGCGCGAAAGTAAACAGCAGTCGACTGTATGGGTGTTTCAAGATGAGCCAAATCCAACAAAAGTTGTTCGCGCACGAAGCACTTCCAAGCAAATGGTCGCCTGTTTTTTCGGAAAACTGGACATGTCGCAACCGCACCACTAGAACAACGCATAACAGTCAATTCTGAGTGGTACACAACCATTTGTGTGCCAGTTGTCTTCCAAGAAATCAGGAAAACCAACCGCCGAAGACGGATCACTCTTCACCACGACCATGCGAGCTCAAACAACTGCATTTTTGAGCACCCAAAACATCGATTTGATGAGTCATCCGCCGTATAGTCCTGACTTGACACCGAATGACTTCTTTTTATTCGCGTACGTAAAAAACAAACTGAGAGGTCAACGTTTTTCGACACCTAGAGATACCTCAATCAGAGTGGCAAAAGTTCTTCGAGAATTGGTTTAAACGCATGCAAAAGTGTATAGATCTTTATGGGGAATATTTTGAAAAATAATAAAGTGATTTTCGATGAGTAATATTTGCAACCCTCGTACCTATCAATTTGTGTATTAATATGTTCCAAATTAAATATGCTACGTGTATGGAATGAAATTTCTGTATGTCATGGCGAGTTCGCAACAGTGTTTCGCAATTTGCATAACCCATTCATTGACAGACAAGTCTATGTTTTGATTTATTCGGTTTTGCCATTACAATTTGGATGAAATGATATAGGTAGGTCGGTATACGTGTCTTTGCGTACAATTATAATTTGAATCGATATTTAAAATTTGCAAACATACAAAATATCTTTTTATTTTTTTTTCTTTGAGTTTAAGGTTCTCGAAACACCTTTTTTTTTTTAATATTTAGCGAAGTTTAAAGTTCGCTTGTATAATAACGTTTCGACGATGGTTTTTTGTCTTTTTCTTCATGATATTATAAATAGCTAAATTAGCGAAATAATTTAAACTGTCAATTTGGTTTGATTGTATTGTTGGCATCATCTTTAAACATTGAATTATATTTATCGTTCTATTGAGTCAAATAAAGATTTCATACATTTCTCAAAATTGTATGTGTTTTTTTTTAATCAAATCCGAAAGTTCGTCAAAAATCACCTGTTGTAATAGAGGCATTTAAAGACAGTCGAAAAAAACCAATTTATTGAATTTTCTTGTAGTTGTTTCTATTTTTTGTAAATGGATAAATACAAAATCCAAATGAAGTAACTTTTTTAATTAACGAATAACACCTGAAGAAGACAAAAAACCATCGTCGAAACGTTGTAAAAAGAAAAAAATAATAACAAACTAAAATACAAAAACATACATACAAATATCGTTGTTTAAATTATTAAATTGGTTAAATTAATATTGGTAAACTTTTATTTGTAAGCCCAAAATACTGCGGTGGATGTGTACAGGGTGGACACCTTATTAGGGGACAGTACCTGTCTCGTCCAGGGGATAAATTATTCAAATATAACTTAATTACCGCTTATTGCCTACAGTAATTATTGCTATAATTCATAAGTAAATTCAATATACATTTTCATGCGAATGATGGCCTTTTAGGACTGACCTACGGTCGTTTCCTATTCGTCAATTAAAAATAGACACTAAATGTGCATTTTTTGTAAAGTTTATTATTAATAATATATTTGACTCTTGTATCTATATGCCGATTTGCCCTTTTTGAACATTTTTTTTAAATCTTCAATATTACAAATTGGGACCGCACCCGCCAGTATGATTAGTTCATTTTGTGTACTTTGTTTTAACATGTCGAAGATTAAAATATGCTTTTCAAAACAAAATTAATAGTTAATGACCTTTTACTATAATAACCCTTTCTTTAGAAAAGGAATATAAAACCCTTTCATAATCTTCCCATTACGTATTATGTATAGATATAAAAATCTTTAGGTATTGCCTCAGGTAGGTACAAGTTACTCCTAATTGATAAAACGGTTCGAATTTTGTCATAGAAAGCTAGAAGTATAGTCCATCATTTCTTTTTTTTTTTATTTCATATAAAAAAATATATAAAACAATCACCTCGCGAGAGCCTATAAATATACTTGAGCCGTGAATGATTGTTGTTAACTTTGGTAACCACTTATTAATTTTTTTTACCTATTATTGGAACACATTTTATTTGACACGATAATCACGAAAATAGTCACAGATTTTCTCCCGGATTTTCTGTATACTTTTGATGGAAAATTATCAGATGACGATGACGAACAAGCAGAAGATACAGGATCAGAACTACCTCACACTAACCTTTTTTAACAACCTTATTTTCACTGCCACCGGTCACAATCGGATTTGATTTCTAAGGAAACTAGGCCCAAAACATTTTACCTTGAGACCAAATTAATTTAATTTGATTTTACTTGAAAATGGGGCTTCCCTTTTCTGAGAAAAATATGGTAGTTTCCTATTTTCGTGTGAAGACAGACCCACCCCTGGTCAATTTTTGAAAACTGTTTTAGAACCATGTTATGCAGCATAAAATGGTTAGTTAGTGTACAAAATTTCATTTGTTGATTACAAACCGTTTGGAAACTATCCTTAAAAAGACCACCAACCAGATGTAACTTTTAATACCCTGTATATACTAATTTACCTTTTGTGAATTTACCCGTAACTGTTCATTTTTGAAAAAGTTCAATTAAACGTGTATCTGGCAGAAACAGTTACAAAACTAGTTTTACTAGAAAAATCCATTACAAGCTTGACCCTTCCTATAATACAGGTCGCACAAGGTTTCACAATTCTTAGATTGACCACTGGTCAGATCGGTTGTGTAATAATATCGCTTCTAACCCTTAAGTATTTAAATAGATACGTTCGCTTCAAGTGTGGGAACGAATACTAGATTTTTGGTATTAGTTCGTTGGACATTCACTGTCTATATGAAACTGGATACGACCACTTGATAATAATTCGATTCGGTAAATTTTGTAGGTGAAGTGTGAAATTTGATAGATTAACGAATTTTTGAGGAAAAACGGTCAAAACTCAATTATTGTCCGAAGGAATTAATGACAGAACTTTTAGAAACCAAACGAGTAGCATTTATAACTATATTAAATTGCTAATCTTTAATCTAACGGAAATCCAAGCTTACCGTACTTTCATTCAAAGTACCTACTCAGTATGCCACATATCATATCATCAGTAAGTCTTAGATGTCTAACGATCCGATCCTACCCAATACGTACTAAAACTTCAAGAAATAAATCACCTGATAATTACAAATAATTAAAATCTTCGATTACCATATAGATTTCGGTCTCGGACCTGTTTATTCTTGCCTTAATGGCCTTGTTGAGGTTGTAGTGTGGTGGTTCATGCTCTAAAGCTTGACTGGCATGCCAGATATTTACGAAAGAAACATTCCACGAGTCAAAAATTAAAAACGAGTGTTTTACGAAAAATATATTATATCAGCCAAAATGAAGAAAACATCATTGACATTATGCTCGAATCTAAAGAGAAATGGACAGAAATACATAAACTTATCACAGAAATTATGAAGAACAAAGAGCGGGAACTAAGAAATCCGAACCCCTAATCATTTTAAAATGGGGAGGTAGGGAAGACCGAAATATATAAAAATATAAGAATAAATGTCATAAATACAATAAAAAAATAAACACAGAAGTTAAGCCTTCTAGGGAGTTGCCGATCCACAAGAAAAAGGCGGTTTCATGAGGGCCTCAAATGAAAAAAAAAACAAAGTTGGAACATACGAGAATTTACTTGATAAAGGTGCCATGGTTAAAGGTTAAACAAATATCATCTGCAGATGCTAGCAAATAATGTCCGAAGAGCTAAAGCTGTTAGTCAGATTTTAAGTCGCAGAAATGGTCACAATCAGTTACAACAATTTTTAAAATTCACCCAAACATACTAACTTATCAAAAAAAGTATATGTCAACCCTTTCTGTTGATCAAGTACACCTTTATAAACGCAAGGCAAAAAAAGGTGTGATATATCTGAGACAGTATAATATCAAGTATCTTAATCAGGTAAAAAAAAAGATCTTTTAAACTACTATAATACCTAACAGTCACAACAATATAGCGATTAAAATAGGAAGCAAAGAAAGTACAAAATGGGACTATTGTTGAAATGGAGATGGGATGACGCGTGATTATGATGTTCGTGCTCTGATTACAATGGATTTGGTCAACATATTATGAAAACATGGTGGTCATTGATGTGTTTAGACGCGAGTGGACAAATCCTTAAATAAAACTTTGGGTTAATGTTTTAACCATTGATCATTAAAATAATAAAAGCTACTCAGCGAATGACAAAAATACAAATTTTGCCTTTGTCTTTTATGTTCAAAAATGTTGGATAAAACGTTTATTCTGGAACCAATCTCCCCCGTCGTCGATTTGACGTCAATGGTAATTATGACAATTTGTTGATAATGCCAAGCCGTTTGTTCGCTGACTGGGCCTCGAAGTGTTTGGAAGAAGATGCCAATTTTGACCGAAAAATCATCTTTAGCGACGAGGCGCATTTTTGAATGAGTGGTTATGTAAACAAGCATCCACAAAAAAAACTTATTGTTTTTTACGGATTTTGTGCTCCTACACAGCTTGCTGTATTCTATCTCAACATCGAGCTGCCTTTATGCTGCTAACCCCAAAGCAATCGGGAATATCTTAAAAGTTACCAAACCTATCCTCGTTAGGATTCAAGCTTCCAGATGAGATTGCTGTTCATACTATCTTGACTTCCAGTCTTGCACGATAATTGCTTTGATCTCTATTATCACAATAGTAAGAAACAAAGCCCTGAATCAAACAAACTTTAAGGTCTGTGCAATCTAGATCAATCTATTTGTTGGCGGCGATGATGCGAAAGGCTGAAGGAGAATAGTTCTTCCTGGGACAAAATTTGATTGAAATATCTGCCACCCTTAGATTTGGATCTCAACGAAGGGACGATCATGCTAAGGCTCCAGTTTTGCTCGTTCTAAGGATCTCCCTTTATTATCACTAGTTATTATTGTTATTCATCCGATATTTCACAATGATACATCAGATTGTTCTTGTTTATTGTTATTATTGTTTGTCATCGTCAAATATTGCAAGATCAACGGTTGATCCTTATATAAATCCAACTTTATTGACTATCAAAGGGTTCTGTTACGTTAGTTTATTGGAAATAATGAAAATAATACAATTATAATAATAATTATTATTTTGATTATATTATATCTTGTCGGGAAAGTTTTGGGGCGACAAATCCAGTTTTTCATAGTGGTTAATTATTGCTTGTTATTAATATGTTTAGATTACTCTTAAAATATTACTAAAAATATATATTTCTCAAGTATTTAAGTTATTCGGTAAACAAAGTAAGTGCTTTTAAGTACGTCTCTGCTATTACACAATAGAAAGGGGGTTATTTACACACATGGACGGCCCTACAGCTGAGTTAAACATCTATCAAATTGCAAGATACACAATAAGTATGGATATGTTCTGCATATTGTGTCATACTTGTGCCTGGATTATGTATTATTATGTTTTTCACGAAAAATGTCCACAAAATGCACAAACACTTTGATGGATTTAGGAAACATCTGTCATATTTTTTGGAATATAATATTTGCCACTGCAATAGCAAAGGGTTACGTTGGTTGTTATTGCCCAATATTGTTTGGTTTTGGGCAAGGATATGTCACCTCTATGGTAAATAATAATGTGTTATTTTCCCCGTAAAATATGTATAGTGCCATTTAATTGTACAGCTTTCACGGAAGCCCTTTGCCTAATATTGTTATTTTGCAGGACTTTTTCTTTGTATTTAGCACCTTTGGAGAAGCCTCGTGCATGTCTTCTAGAGCATCATTTTGCAACAGTCATAGTCATCAAGTTTCATACCACCTTTAAACATTTAATTCTCATTAATTTATTAATATTTTAGCTTCATTTTTGTACAAGTTATTATGCAGGGTTTGTTCTTTTGACTCATTGCCAGTATACAGGGTGATTTATTACGGTTGCAACAAACAAAAACTGGAGATTGCTGAAAGTGATTTAAGCGTTTTTTGCCATTGAAACCATGTCCGCAAATGCTTCGATATCGAGATACAGAGTGTCCAAATTTAGTGTAGTTTTTTGTTAATTTCTCAACAACTAGATAACCGATTTTGACAAAATTTTACATGCATTTGGGGACCGATAACCTAAAATAATCTGCATTATTTTGGCTTTCATTAACTGTTCATTGGCGTAGATATAGGGGGCATTTGGGTAAATTTTACACATAAATTAATTAAAGACAGTTTTGACAAGCTTCATTATTTTAAATTATTACTTTTTAATAAAAAAACTACTTAGAAGCTACAAAAAAGTTAATTACGTCCCATTAACTTGCAATTTATCGGTTTCCATAAAAATGGTAGAAACCACAACATCGACGTAATTAACTTTTTTGTAGCTTATAAGTTGCTCTTTTAAAAAAAGTAATAATTTAAAATAATGAAGCTTGTCAAAGCTGTGTTTAACTAATTTATGTGTAAAATTTATCCAAAGGCCCCCTATATCTACGCCAATGAACAGTTAATGAAATCCAAAATAATTCAGAATATTTTAGCTTATCTGTCCTCAAATGCATGTAAAATTTTGTCAAAATCGGTTAGCTAGTTTTTGAGAAATGAACAAAAAAGTTAATTTGACCACTAAATTTGTACACCTTGTATCTCGATAACGAAGCATTTGCGAACATGGGTTCAAAGGCAAAAATGCTTGAATTGTTTTCAGGAATCTCCAGTTTTCGTTTGTTGCAACCATAATGAATCACCCTGTACAGCATACAGGGTGTCCAGAATTAATTTTTAAAAATTGGAAAAATCAACATGGCGTAAGTTATTTTTTTTTATAGAAATCCCTTATTTTTTATTTATTGAATAAGCTAATTCAGCATCAAATTTTACGTCCATTATTATAACAGACTTTTTGACTTATAACTATGGCAAAATTGAATGAATTGGACTCCGAATTGCCTACCCACCCACCGTATTCTCCAGATTTAGCAACCAGTGACTTTTTCCTGTTTTCAGATCTCAAAATAATGCTTGCTGGAAAGAATTTTAAGTCCAATGATGAAGTAATCGCTGAAACTGAGGACTATTTTGACGGGAAAGAGAAATCGTACTATAAAATAATGTTTTAATAATTACTTTACCAAATATCGCAAATATACAGGGTGACAACTTATAAGCTTTGCATTTTTTTGTTAACATTTGCCTTCTTAAACGTTCATTTAACTGATACTTTTAAATACTCACCCGTAGGATAAACAGATTTCCTTCTTCCATATTCACAGAGCGAAGCATGTTGCAAGTCACTCCGCTGCCTTGACAGTAACTGATGTAAGTAGTTGTTTTGTTCTTTGTCAACTGAAATCGAAACGAAATATTGTGAAATCTTGAGTCTTTTCATTGGGTAGGTATATACAGGGTTCAGGTAATGCAAAAAGTCACGGACTGATCAAACCACCCTCGTATTTGACAGATGGGGAACCAACCACAGGTAATGCGTGTCAGGCACCGTTTTTCGAAATGGATTCTCAAATATTGCTCTATAATTGAGGAGTAATAAAAGATTTTTAGCGAAATTAAACTTTTGAACAGTTCTACGTATTTAAATGAAACACTCTGTATAAGTAAACTTAAATCCTATTAGTGGTTCATCTTTTTTCTTCATACGATTACATTTTTCGTAAGATTATTGCGTAAAAATCCAGCTTCTCTTAAAAGGAAGTTGATATTTCAATTTTAATGCGTTACGTTCTTATGTAAGATTATTTTGTGGTAAATTACGATACTTATATAGGTACAATATTCAACAATATAAGTGTGTAAGCAAAGCAGGTTAAGGACGACAAGAGACATACATTAGCAGTTGTATAAAAAAAAAATAAAAGAGAATATTATTATTTATAAAAGTAGAATATTACACACATTAAATTATATATAAAAAAAACAAGAGTATATTTATTTATTATTATATTATTATCATCTTGGTTTACAGAACGCATTCGAGTATACAGGAATTCGGTTTAGGGGAGGCTGTCATACAAAACCTTAACTTAAAAGTTTAACCAAGTATAAACGATGTACCATAAAAATTATAATACGAATATTTTCGAAAACAAAAGAAAAGTCTTTAAAATTGAATAAATATTGAAGTGCCAACTGGGCCCCATGTCTTGCTTGTAGGATCCTAACTCCGAAGTTACAGCACGGTTGAGCATGATGTTCAGCTAAGTTTATAGCTTCAAATATCTCAAACCGACAGAGATACCAAGATTTTAGAAATATACAGAAGCATCTGGACAAAAATATTCACAACAAATTTATTATAATTTTTGGTGCCACATTAACTTAGATTTTTGTTTAGTTAATTACCTAGATTTTAGAGAAATGAAAAAAAAAAAATGAAAACATTAAAAAAACGTAGAAAGTCTTTTATAGAGATAAGGTGTATATGTCAAGGTTCATCATGCTTTGTGAGAATGGCCTTTAAACATGAAACCTGTTGGTTATTTTTCCAATTGAAAGTTCAAAAATCAGCTTTCTTTTAAGTTAAACAACTTCTGAGTTCTAATAGACATTTAAGGTATAAAAATCATCTATTTTTATACCTTAAATGCGATTAATTAGTTCTAAATCTAAATTCAAAATAAATATCATTATTTCTTAATAATCCATAAATATTCTAGAGATCTCAAAAATATCCAAAACCCAGTTATGTCAACTGACAAAAAAAAATTGTATATTTTATGTAAAACAACGCATACCGGTCATAATTAGTTCGAAATGTGCAGTTTATTTTCGAAATAATGTTGGCGAAAAACAGTCATAACATTATTTAAAATTTTTATCTACGTCTAATAGATGTGATTGCCCTAAATTTCGATTTCAACTTACGCAAAATGTTGCACAATTTTTTGGTTTGAGGGAAATTTATTGTTATGGTGTCTTGTCATTTTCGCTCCAATTTCAAAAGCAAATAACATATTTTAAATAATAATAAAATTTGTGGGGATTTCATAAAATGCAAGTGTAGTAATAGTGAGTTAAAATTTTTAATATTCTTATTCCAATTGAAGGAAACTGAATGGTTAAATTTTTCATCACACAAAAAAAATAAATCTGTGTGAGCCCGAACGTTAACTGTCGATCAAATGAACCATTTTTGAAGAAAAATACAAAAAAATATGCAGTGACATACCACTTGAAACACGTCTAAACATGCTCTTCATGTCCCAGCTCTATTATGAGAAAATTAAAAACGATAAAAAATATCTGAAACGGTATTAATAAGCTCCATTTTAACTCACATTTGATTTATTTCCAAATTCGGAACCTGAAGTAAATGACGTTATGAACTTCATTTTTCCAGAAACATACCTATATTTTTGCATAGTTCAAAAGAGCTAATATGTCTGAACAACTTTAGTAAAGAAAAAAAATGCTATCTTTATTCGTTAAAAAATTATCCCCTGTCCTAACTGCATATTTAATTTTTTTCCCCAAAAATGGTTCAATTAACGACAGTCAACAAGAATACCTTTTTTTTAGTTAAGAGTTGGGGCTACTCAGATTTATTTTTTTTATACCTTTATTATACAGGGTGTTCAAAGCTTTAACTAAGACCACCAACTTTTACAGGGCCTATAATATCGCCGCAAGACAAACCTGCAGTAAAAAATATTACAGGGACTTGCAATCTTATTTATTCATGATCTGTCTGCACGCGAGAGATTTCCCACATTTTCTGGGAGACACTGTATATAGAATAAAATTAATAAATTGGTATTTTTCAAATTGTATGGTAATAATTGTAAGTATATCTTTTGTATTTAAAAATACCAAATATTAATTAGTCAGATAGTGTATAATTTTCCTGTGTGCAGTCAGGAAACACCCAGACACTCCTTGACCCAAATGAATAAATTAACCAGGCAACAACACTTTTTGTATTATGTTAGTGGTTGCTCAACTATATATTTTCCTTTTATCCTCATTTATAACACTTCATAACAAACAATGTAACAAAAATCAAAACAAGATTAAAATAAATAATCAAACAAGACATTTCTAACGAACGTTGCTATGAATGAATCGGAAAGAGAGAGTGGTTCTTTATGTGTGTTGTTTACGACCGTCTATGTGGGCTGCCAAATACTTTTGCTATCATTTTGACAAACCGCACATTGATTGTGGGACCTTAGAGCTATAAATCAACAATAAGTAACTTTTATTTTCGGCGGAATTTTGATGATTTCAGCGATTACTTCATTATTGGACTTAAATTACTTCCCAGCAATCATTCTCTGATCTGAAAACAGGAAAAAGTCACTGGGGGATAAATCTGGAGAATACTAAAGACAAATAATATGGAAACAATTAGAGATAAGGCATTTCAAAGATTTAATTCTTTCAAAGAACGCAAATCATTGGAACTACTATAAAGATCTAAGAAATCTGTAACCCAAGCAATTCGAAATGAAGAAAAGGCTAAATACCTTGAGCAAAAACTAAGGGGCTGCTTGTCTGGAAGAAAATGGGGTTTTGGTATGAGATATCTACAATGGAAAGAGTACGCATTTTGTTAACGACTTTTGTTAACACTTGTAACTTTTGCCTACCAAAGAAAGATATTCTCAAATCAACTCCAAAATGTACCATTCCGGAATGTTTAAAGGATCTCAGACCATTTACTGTTCTTCCTGCTCTGTCTAACGATTAGGAAAAGGCCATGGAAACTCAAATAAAAGCGCATGTGAATAAATACAATATTCTACAATTTTTTCAATCTGGTTTTAGATCGAGATATAGTTACGATTTAACCAGGGGAGTTGCTCAGGGCTTTATTTTATCATCAATTTTCTATACTACCTACACGTCTAATTTCCCTGAATTCTTACAGCACTGTCACACGAAAATGTATGCTGACGACTCCCAGATTGTGCATGTCTTCAAGAGAGTAGCAGAAGGGGGTTAATTTTTCGGCTTTGTTTTTTGGACTTCATGTTCAATATGACATGCACTTCTCACTGGATGGTGTGGCTATTCAAGTGGGATTAGATTTACTCAGCATATAATATCAAAGCTTCAATTTGTAAAGCAGATTTTGAACTGTATTTCTGCCTAATTTTATTATTTTAAAAGTAGCTATGAAATTAACCACTTTGAGAAAAAAGTTTATTAGTGTTTTTTGCACAATTGGTATAATAAATTACGATTTTGAAATATTTTCATAAAATTAAAAAAAAACAAAAAAATCAAAATCATTAAAAATGATATTTTTGATATACCCTGTATAGTAATCGTAAATTTGGTATTTGAAATTGTGGTTTCGACACAAGCAGACGTTTTTATAAAGTATGACTTTTTCTTCTAAATCTACAAATAAAAAAGTTTTTCCTCTTCCAAACTCTATCCGTGGACACATTGTATATCCAAACTTTTTGGAACAACAATAAAAATTTCAGCTTTAAATAAGCGTAAGCCTATAATCACGCCCGCCTAATATTTTAGCTGAAACCGTTGAGATAATAAAAAGTGAAAGCAACGTAGCACAAAAGAGCTGCTCCAGTTCAAACAGCGACTTTCGTTTTTCATCAAGGCGTATAAAACAGGAATCGATACGGCTAGACGCCCTTTCTCCATAGGTCAATGGCGCTATTGGTAGGACGCCCAACAACGAACCCCTAAGCGACAGTCGGCTTTGTATATTACTATACAAAGACTTTGGGGGTGTCCTGATGGAAAACAGCGTTTTCCTTTTTTAGTTATAATTTCATATATCGCGTGTTATTTGGTGATCACATATTTCTTTATTTAAACCGATTACAGGGCATTGCTTCGTATTTTTCTTTAAGAAATGACTCAGAATATAATGTCCAAACGATTTATTTAATTTATTATCATCTCTCACTGTAAAAGCTTGTGACCACGCAAATTCCCCATGTGAAGTTGAAAATTAACAGGCAGTGTTATAAATTTTTGCATCCTTCAATCAAAAGGTATATTTCCGTGGCCTGTCTCAGTATTTTGAATTTTAAAATATTCGTTAAAATAGAAATAGAAGACAAAGACATAAATAATTCATTTCTTTTTTGTACATTAACCTTTAACGGGTGTAAATCATGAAATTTACTTTGCATTGCATGCAGTAAGACAAAGAAAACATTTCTCCAAGATAATAGAAACACAAAATATGATTGTAATCGAAAATATAAATGAGTTTCACTACCTTTGAACTCTTTTGTTCACTTTATTGTTAATTTGAGCCCCTAAATCCTAGCTTTTATTACGTGACGGTTACTTTTACTTTAATACAATTATATTATCTCTTTTATTGTATTGTTGTAAACAAATTATAATTATAGAATTAAATTAATTAAACAAACATATTTACTACTAGTAAGCAAAAATAGCATGTTGTGATACTAAACTTCTTAGTTTTTTCATATATTTTGAAAATCCTGCATCCAAAGTGCGATTTGATGAGTGGTCAGGACCACACCAAACAACAACAAAATCGAACATACTTAAAATCGTGGTATAACATTGAAGAAGCAGCTGCAAAAAAATTGTAAAAATCTTAAAACAATCAAAAATCAAATTTTGTCATAAATAAGTCATTAAAATGTATATTTTTTCTATTCAACGTATAAAAATAAGTAAATATTAAACTAAAGTAAAACATAAAACGCTAGTATATAAATAAAAAGGAAAAAAATCAAGTGAGAATGAAAATAGTGATTTCACACAAACCGACCTATTTACCTCATTTCAACAACAGCGTGGCTGTGCATTTTAAAATGCGATGTTCAAATGTCATCTATCATTTGTTTTTTAATAGCCTACCAACATTATTGTGTATTATGTCATTTATACCTATGGGTTTTACTAAAAACTATGAGCAAAAAAATTAGCTACTTAATTTAAACCTGGGCGAGAGTTTGGAGTCAAAATTTTAATTTTTCAACTTCAATAATTTCAACCACCATAGTTTTCACAATCCGGAAGTTCGGTTGCTACCCTCTAGAAGGTAGGCTCAAACTTGAATGGTAATTTACAGTTTCTGGCGAGATATCTCAAGAAATATAACCCAATTGTATTTACTTAATATAGTTTTTTAATTTTGTTTATTCATTTAATTATTGGGGTTCAAATGGCACACAAAGGATGAAATAAATTGGTTATTTATTTCACGTCAATTCTCTTTTTTTTCGAGGTTTCGATGGAAAAGATTTCGGTCTCCTTCAGGAAATAATTCATACACTTTTGTAATCTATGTTGCTGTTTGATTCAGGATTAGATCCATTGATTGATTTTCATCCCGGCCTTGCCTTAATTATAACCTATGTATGCACTTTTTTTCTTGTGACTTTTATTCCATTTGTGTAAAAACTGTGATAAAATAAAGTTTTCTACATAAAAAAGGCATACTTGTTTTTTCTCGAAAAACCTAAAGGTTTTCGAGTTTGACAATTTCAGTGTATGCAGTATCCATCTCTTTCTTGAGTTTATTTTGGTATTGAAATAGAGTTTGCTAACGAAAAGTTCTCTAAAATTGTATTAAAAAGTCACAAGAAAAAAAAGTTAGGTTATAATTAAGGCAAAGAATTCTACTCAAATATAATATGTCAATATAACAGAACATTTTTTGGGGATATAAACGAATTTCGAGTCCTTATTTTTTATGGTTCCTCGTAATATTTATTAGCAATTACAATCAACTATAGAAAATAAGAAGTTGATTTTCGACTCAATAATCCGTATTCACGAGTTTTGCAGACAATTGTGGGTGTCCAAAATTGCGAAAAATATTGAAACAAAAAACAATCGATGTATAATACCTTTTTATTATGCACAATAAATAACATAACGTTAAATATGGACGGAAGTTACTAGACAGCCTTGACACCACTTTCACTTTTTGTGAGACCCGATTTTGGCAAATATTCATTAAAAGTTGTATATGGTGTACCAAACAAAACGAATACATGAGTTAAAAGCTATTTCAGAAATTAAATGAAGTTAGACAGAACGTAATTAGAAAGTTTTGACGATTATCTCTTTGAATCAAATAAAAAGATGGACAACCTATACTGGCAAGCCTGAGAAAAAAAATCTTCAGCAGTCATTCTGGTGATATTTTCTAAATGACACAATATAAATTTTGGGTTCTAGTTTACCACTAGCAGTCATTCTGGTGATATTTTCTAAATGACACAATATAAATTTTGGGTTCTAGTTTACCACTGCACCGTTAGATGGCGCCACTAGATTGATTTATGCAATATGTTGCTAAATTGGTTTAGTAGGTACCTATAGTATTATTGGGCAATTTAGATGTATGTATTAATAAATAAAAAATATTTTTGCAATTTATGTATTCATATCGCTCGGTATAAATTTTAAAATATTTAGAGATTAAGTAATTTTCGTTACATAACACCACTATATATACACACATGTGTATTATCTGTAAATTATATGCTTTGAATTTAATTTTGGTTGACCTACCTTTATGATACGAGGTATTTTCAAATCATTCATGAATTTTATGAAATATCTTATACCTATACAAAGGCTTTCTGCAGATTATTTACTAAATATTATACGGCAATTATACAAAATGATACATTTTTACTCATCGTTAGTTAAGATTGTTGTTCCTCAATGATCCCAATAAATCATTTCTTTTATGATTTGGTAAAAACAAGAACATAATAGGGAATATCTTAAAGATCACTATTGATTAAACCAATAATGCCTTGCGTATCCATGTCAAAAAACCTTGGTTTACATCTGGACACAGATCTAAGGTTTACAGATCACGTTACCCAATGTTTACGCAAGGCATATAGTAAGTACTTTAAAAATGCTAACTGATGCCTTCGCCATAAACCATTTTAATTATTTAAAATAAAATATTACTCAATAACCAGAGAAGTTGATAGTGTATAATATATTGAATGAGTGATTTATATTGTATATCATTTAGATTTTTGTTAATTTGTGTTATCGCACTTTTTATTGTCAGATTTTGCATGCATAAAAATTTAGCGTATTATTTGCACTAAACTACTACTAAAAGAAAAGGACAACCTGTTAGGTTTTATAAAATCTAGTAACTACTATTTAGTTAAAACAACGACTCAGAAGAGTCAAAGCTGTTTAAATCTATGTCAATGTTAACATTCTATCTAATTATTTTCATTATTATCATTAATAGAAAATAATTGTTGAATAATAAATCAAAATAGTTTATCAATTGTATGCAATTCATAATTCAAACTAATAAATAATTATTTAATTCAATAATATTTCCCTTTTGCAAAACACAAGTAGTTAATAAATAATATTTTATTGTTTATATTTATATTATTCACGAATTTAGGTAAAGGTCACATAAATCGAGACAGTTTTGACAGAATATGTTATGAAAAATACAAAACTTGTTTTCGAATAATACTACAAGTACCTAACAAAATAATGGAAATATTTTACAACAAATAATTCTACTAACTATTATCAGATATTTATTGTTTGGAATTTGTTAAACATGGATACAAGCAAATGTTCCGACCAAGACTAATAAACACAAATGTTGATTGATATTCATTGGCATTCGTACATTTTGAACTTCAATATGATTATTATAATATTTTTATATTTTATTATTTTGTTGATGATTAGTTTAAAAATAATCATGTAAAATTTACTACTAGAAAAATTTGGTCTAAATTTTAAAAAGGCGGAAAAAAGTTATATTTCATTCTACTAAATCGCCCTTAACTTATAAGCCTCAATTTCTCCAATAATAATAATAATATCTTTATTAGTCTTTCAAAAAGTACATAGATTCTGTACATAGGCACGTCAAAATACAAAACACAAAAAACATTGAGCATAAATTAATGAAAACTGAAAATATAAATAAAAATACAAATACAATAAACTCTTGACACAGCTTAACAACACTATACTGAGGTGGTAAATTCTTGTAGGCTGTAGAACGCACCGTTTGTACGAAACTCTTTTAATAAATTTTTGAAAATGCTCATATTCGCACAGTTTCTTATCTTTGAGGAAAGAAGATTGAAATAAAAGTATCCTGAGTACATATATTTACGTAGTTTTTGCGATATTTAAGTTTGTAGATTGCCAAACTCTGACAACTTTAAGAAGACCTCTTGTAATACTATTCACTCTTACAGAGTTATTTTAACCCCCCACAGATAAAAATGTGGTAGTTAAAAAAGGGTATATTTATACTATTAAAGTGTCTTACTAATGCCGTATTATAATATTCCGAAGAAGAAAAAAAAAATAAAGCCTGCCTTTGATTTGGGTTTGTTTATTATAAATTACACAAGATTATAAATAAACCACTCAAAGTGTGTTTGGTTTTATATCTCCAAAATAATTATTAAATGAATAAAAGAGCTTTTTGTTATATTTAGTCTAGACTGTTCTATTTAACTCAATACTGTCGTAGTCTAAGATATTTTGGTTTGGGATAGTACCTAATATACTACTATATAATTTAAAAGTACAGATCTGTGACTGAAATTATAAATAATTAACTACAAGTAGATACATTTAATTTGGTTACAAATTCAAATTATTATATTTTAATAAACCACATTAAAGTTTCTTTTAGAAACAAAGCTGTGCACGCCACTGGAATCGGCAATTAATTTTTTTTAAAACATCGATTTTTTATTTTTTCAAAAAATCATAGATTTTTATCAACTTACGGGCAGAATAATTGGTTCGTTTTTCTTTAACAGTATTTTGAATGCAATTTAATTTTTAAATTTTCTTGAGAAATGAGTTTTCGATCGACGAAAATTTTAGGACAACTGGTACACATCATTAATAAAATTTTGCATATACTGAATTGTTTTAATTATTTAACGGGTTTTCACTGCATGAATAATTCTAGCACAAGCTCGATATAGAAAAAAAAAATTGTTAAATAATAAAAAAAAAATATTGAATCGAAATAATTTTAGTGTCCGTCCCTATTTTTCCAGGAAATCGTTATTACTTAATATTTTCTGATAAAACTTGGTATGGGCCCCGGTTAAGGGATGCGCAATCCAGTGGCGTGTGCAGAATTCCTTCTAAATAAAAATCGCTAATGTGGTTTGGATTTTGTATGACTGAAAACACTGTAGATACTTATAAAACTTTCCCTGTATACAGCTTTTATTAAATAAAAATTTAACGAATATTTTTATTTCAATAAAATTAAACATATTAAAAGAACAGTCGGGCCAGGCAAATACTACTTAATAGTTTTATTATGTACGTGATGGGTTTTCATTTCGTTAGGTCCGGAAATAATTATAGCCATATAAAATTATGTATTATTTCTTTTCTGTCTACGACTTCCTCATATTGTTTGCCTCCATGTTCGGACGTAATAAGGGCTTCCTTAGTATAAACAAGATTATTAAGAATACGATGTACCAGGGTCAACCAAAAACAATAATCACTCTGTGAATTTCTAATACACCTTGTATGTAACATGCATGTGTATTATAGAGGATGTTTATTTTTGATTCAGCGTGTTTACAATAATATTTTTTTGGAATTGTTACCAAATAATAATTGCGTCTAATAACATCTTATCAATAAGGAAATAAATTTAACATATGCAAATATACAGGAAGCCAAAATATTATGTGGATCATTTTTTACTAAATATAGTAACCAATCAAATTACTTAATTTTAAGTCATGTGTCAAATATCATCGAATCACCTCTGGATTACAGCGATAATACCCTACATGTGGTGTTTTCAGTTTGGTGGTTTTTTTATTAAAAATTAATTACACGTCAAACTGACAACTGGTTTAAAAATGTCGCGAAGATTTGGTATTGCATCTAACGATGCAATTAATGATATTATATCTAATAATATACGAAAAAATACAATCAAATCAAAAACATATGTATGGAAAATATTTCTCGAGTTTTGTGCGACCAGAGAATACGAACTGAATGCTGAAACGAGTTTGCATAATTTGGCTAATATATTGAAAGATTATGCGGTAAATATGAGAAAAGCTGAATATAAAGAAGCAACTGTAAAAACAATTTGGAATACTACGAGTAGGCTACTCCAGGAAAAATACTTCAATGACTTCAACATTGTATTCGACCCGTTTACCAGTGCGATATTCAAAAATGCGCGAGATGCAAGAAATGTAAAACGTAAAAGATTACAGCAGGATCCAAACAAACGAAAATGCAGTTCATCAAATTTGAGTTCAAGTGATTTGGCTAGAATCATTGGATTATGGGATGAATGTACACCAGAAGGTTTACAAATTTTTTTTTACCATATTGGTTTGAAAACTAAGTGTAAAAAGATATCCAATCATCCGAACAGATCAACTGCAGTCAGCCATTTGGCAAATAAAAGAAATTCCTGAACAGCAATTAATAAAAATAACAGGACAGCAGCTCTAATTCAATTAAACCGTACTTGAATATTAACCAAGAACGCCATGGTGAAATAATCAACACCATGCGAGGAATTTCTTCAACAGTAGAAATTAACAATCCGTCAACTTCAGCAAACTCTTCTTCCAATTTAACATTTACCAATTGTACTTTTCACAACTGTAGTTTTAAATAAAAATTAATAATATTTGTTTGATTAAAACTAATACATTTTGTATTGAAAATTATTAAACGACAGATTGACAATCAAATTTTTGATATCTACAAAGTAAAAAATTATCTTATCGAATACTCCTTGGGCCTTGATAAATACTTAAAATTTTGTCATAGAGAATCCTTCAAGCGAGTTGCTCAATGATAATTCGTGTTTTCATAACCAAATTGCTACCATTTCTTGCACCTTTATCAGGCATTTCCAACAACGTGTGTTATTTTGACAAAATCATATATATTATATACAGGGTGTCCCAGGATAGATGTAACAGTGTGACGGACCGAATAGTTTTGCATTTTCGAATGACATTTGGGAAATGAGTCCTGATTGGTTTAAAACTAAGGTAAGTACCCAAAAAGTTAAATCTGTATTGTACAGGGTGTTTTATAAACACATTTATAAACATAAAATCGTTATGTTTTTATTTTACAATATATGTTAAAATTCTAATAACAGAAGTTGTTTAGAATGCAATTTTATTCCCGCACCGAATTTCAGGAGTACAAAAGCATATTTTTGGCAAAAATTATTTTCTACAATAATTAGTATTATCATAGAATACTTCGTATTATGTTGTGAATGTCGATTTATCTGAGAAAATAATAAAATGATGAAACCATCTCTACTAACAGCGGTATTTCTAACCAAAATTTATTTATAATAAACTATTTGGTAAACAGTGTAATTCCAAATTATTATTATATAAACAAAAATCATAGATTTTATTACATAACCAACAACAAAACTTCTATGGATTTAGATATAGATATACGTCAACGGCGGGTTTTATCAAAAACTTGTTTAATAAAGCATATTTAACATCAAAAACAAAAAAAAAAAGTTATTCTCCAACATTACATTTTATATTCACAAATAGCTATATTATGCGTAGCTAACGGAAGTAATTTTTCGGTGGAAACCCGGAAAATCGATGTTCACTGTAAAGACCGTGACCTGGAACAAGGGTTGGTCGCCCCTCTCTAAATACACAAGTGACCTTGACAGGGGTAGTATTCCTTTGGAGAGGTCTCCATGCAGAAAAAAACTGGTGATACAGAATGTAAATTCACATAGTATGACGTCGTACGAACCTATTTTCAGTTGAAGAAGGCTTACTGACTCAAAATAATCTTCTAACTGGTTAATTTAGAGTCGAAAATTTTATAAGCAAGATAAAAACTAACTTTTTCTTTAAGCTGATAATCAAAAAAATAAGAACAATTAAAGAATTCAAAATAAATATTAAAAACAGGATACAGTTTATTTGCTCTGCTTAATTTTCATCAAAAAACCAGATTGGGCTCCCGAAGGTTTGAGAACGTGCATTGCCAACAGTTATTTCTTAAGTTTCATGGTTTGATTTTTACGCAAAATATTTTTTCAAAGACATCAAAATATATAATTATATTGCCTTGAAAGATTTAGTTCTTCTGTGCTCTTCCCAAGTGAGTTTTCACGACAGTTAGATGCGTTTCTAAATTACCTACAACAACACCTTTTATACAGATGAATGCAATTAGCTTACAGGGCCGCATTAGTTTAAATTATATAAATAAAAACTAATTTTTAGCCCTTATTGCTTCCTTTGAATTATTTTGCGATTCAACAGGCTCAGTTAAAGATTCAATCAAACTACCGTTTTCAAAAACCCGGCTGCTGTTCACATATTTATATTTTTTCATCATGACATCAAAGCTTTAACATTTTCTATTGTTATTGCCCCAAAACAGAATTATATATAAAAAAAAACCCTTTGCAAAAATTCACATAGCGGCAAAATATCTCCTAAAAAAAGATACAGATATATGTACAGTTAACCTTATTTTTTACTAAAAGATTTTTTACCGCTCTTAACACATTGTCCACCCCCGTATGTAGGTAATATTTTTTTATAATACATAACATCATATATAAAAAGGGGGTGGGCAGGTTTTAAATGAAAAACCAGATGTATACCTGGATTTTTTTATATTAACTTGATACCTACTATAGACACATTCTAGGCCGTCATGCAGGTCATGCAGTTTATTATTATTATTGTATAAATATATTATAAGTATTCTTTTTTGGTATTTGAAATTGGAAGAAGACTAAGGTCCCTTAAATTCTCAGAACAACTGATCGTTTTTTGAAAAAAGTGGATGCTCTAATATTCTAGTTACAAGGACTGCGCCAAATCTCTAAAAATAAATGCAGGTCTCGTGGTTAAATGTTTAATTCCACAAGAAATTTTTTGGAGAAACATTACTTCTTAATAAACTCAGTAAAAATGCTTTGGAATACCTTGTTACATCCTGTTTATATTTAATAATTATTGTTATATTTATTTTGAATTGTGTTATCATTGATGATAAAGGCTGTGTCAAAAAAATAAATAACGATAGAGTTGCCAAAATAATTTATTAGCAAAAATAGTATATTAGACTTTAATTATTAAAATAAGAAAACAACTTTCATTGCTACAGTTAGCCCTATATTGTCTTGGTCGATTAGAATCGTTGATCGCCGAGATTTTTAAATGTATTGTCATTGATTTTTCATGTCTTGAAGTTAAGTTGATTTTGATACCATGTAACGTTCAACTTGATTGCTATTGATTCTTCGATTAAAGTTACTCTTGAACTTCGTCCCAAAGTGCTGTCGTTTGTCCATACAATAAAACTACTTTAGAAAAATTTGGGGCGGTTTCTTGTTAATTCATTCCTTCATTCATTGCTGCGAATTTGTTGAGATATTTCAGACATGAAAAACATAGCTTTTTCCTCGTTACAGTTTCGCATCGTGTATCAACATTATCATCTTTCAATTTTTGACAAGTTGCCAATTTATGTCCTCTTTCAGTGATAGATTTTTCTTGTTTTCTCGTATTGTTAACCCATTAACATAACATCCTGATTTCGCTATTTCGAAAAAGCTTCTAGATTTATAAAGCCTTCTTTTTTCATAACAACTTCGGTGTACATCCTGTTTATATTTAATAATTGTTATAACACTAATAGCAAACGTCCATCAATCTTCTTAAAATGTTAAGTTATAAATTTACTTCCTAATGGGAAAAATAGCATTACATTCCGGCCGATTTTTACTATAGCATTCCGAACTACCTGTAGCTACGAGGTAATTATTGTTTAGAAACCTCAATAGCACATTCTATCTATATAGGGGGTTGATTTTTTATGTGCGTATACGTTTTTTTATAATTTGATCGTAGTCTAAATAGATAACGGTACATTTTATTTGAGAAAATGTAGGTCAAATGGTTTTTTGTTCTTTAAATATAAAAATGTTGTATATTTGAGGTTCATCTGGACTGAATTGTCGTAGGTAAACAATTTCGATTTATATATTTATGAATAAGCTTCTTCGATCGATAATTAATGTTTAAAAGTTTAAGTTTAAAAAATTACACTAGAAAATGACCAAACATGTTTCGGAGCTACGAGCTTCATCATCAGGGATTGCATTGTGCATTGTGTAAATAATCATAAATACATAATAAGAAAGAGAAATGTCTATAGCAGACTGAATCTGCATCTACTAAGTACCGTTCTCACAAATTTTGATTTGACATAGGTACACATTTTTTTTTTCGCGGTCATGTTTTTTATACAGGGTGTTCCGATATATACCGACAACACTTTATAGGTCTGGATCAAATAAAAAAAAAGGAAAATCGATGAAATCAGTGTTTATAATAATAATAATATTATCTGTCTTTATTCTCCACTCAAATATGGTACTATTATTGTTTAGACTTACTGTTTGTTTCCTGTCAGAAAGATATGAAGCAATTCACGCTGAAGATGTGCCTCCAATACCAAAATTATGGTGGTTTACAGTCTCAAAGGCACCATTCTAATCAAAAAACAAACCTGAACACTTCTCCCTCTGTTCCAAACTCATCAACCCACAACCCCCAGGGTTGGGTTTACTAAAGCCAAACTGATTTTGCCCAAATATATTATGCTTATTTACGAATCTGTCGGTTGTAGAATGCATTTTCCAAAATTTTTGAAAAAACTGACAATACGGAAATGCCTCTTTAAATCACTATATATTTAGGATCATCTTCTGACTATTACATAAAAAACCTTGGTGAAGGGCAGTTTTGATATCTCCAGCTTTTTATACCTTTGCGGACTATTTCAGAAGCGATATTGTAAAGTTTTCTAGATTTTAGTTTGTTTTATTTTGTTACTTTTTTAATTTCTTTGTAAGCCTTTCTTTGTTACTGTAATTTTGATTGATGTGTTACTGCAACTTTGATTAATTGGTTTGGCGTACTAAGTATACATGTTTTGTGGCATAAAATGGTGAATAAATATATCTCTATCTCTAAAAATTGGGAAGACTTTGGCTAGTTTCAATATTTGCGGAAAATCTCTTGAGTATCTTATTGAGATTACTGTAACTATTTCTATACGATTTCACATAACCTATTTGTTTTTCTATGGTATAAATCCATCGATAATTATTCTGAATAATGAGTTTCACTAAGAGACCAAACTTTAATAACAACCTTGGTGAAATGATTGAAAAGAAAGTATGAATTTCACACATTAAATGAGAGTGAGCAATATGTTCTGTCTTACTGCATCAAGTATTGCACGAATAAAGATGTGAAATTTACACCTATATCCTCTTCAGTAATTAGAATTATTAATCGTTTTCGTATAGCCTAATTCCTTATGTTCATTCAACAGTATGCTGCCCCACGTTGGGCGCCATAGCAGAATTCATGACCTATTTAAATATAATTAATAAAAATCACAAAAAAGTGTTGAATGAACTCCTTCATGGCCATAAATAATAACAAAAGTAAATTAGAAAAGATGAATAGAATCTATTGAAAACTTACTACAGTCTGACCTTGAACGGTTGCATATTTATTAGTTATAAAAACTAATAATAATAGACAGTTTTTATAACGCTTACATCCGTTGTTAAGACAATAAAATAAATTGCAAGAAACAGAAATACCTACTACACTTCCTTTTCGTTGCGCTTATGCACTTCAATCTACGCTAATTTTATTGCAGCTATTTCCGGATGAATATACAAATGTGCAGTTCTCATGGTTCCCTTTGCAGGAACGAAGAATACACCAGTAGAAATCAAAATTTGACATTTAAAAATATAATTTTCAATAATCACTTACAGCGTTTGATCAAACTCTTCTTAAAGAGGAACGGTTTCCCATTCTCCTGGTGCACCAAAATCTTTTCCTCCGTGTCATCACTTTCAGTACCCGAGTCCCTAGCAGGACTTAACCGGCTAGCACAGTTATTCACTCGTAAGTCCAATGGATGCTCATCTTGCTCATCACTAATATACTCCTCCTCATGATCGTCCTCCTCTTTAATCAACATTTTATTAATATAATGTCTGTCGTCTTCCATCTCCTCATGAGGGAGTATTGTTGTGTCAACACTGTTATTGTAATACGATTTTAACCAAATCATTTTAGTCATTTAAAGAAAACTATTTAAATTAAAAATAGCATAATTGTAGGTATGTTTAATTTAATTAAATTATCAGTAAATTAAAATAATAAAGGCACTAAAGTTTATTTTGTATATCGTGAAAACTACTGCTACCCGCCGCGGAATACCAACTTCAACTTTGCAGTCCTTCAAGAAGTAGGTATGCATGAAAGGGAAATTAATACTAAAATAAAATCAAGCACACCGCGCGACAAGAGTAGTATCACTCGCACTAGCGTATAATATACAACACAGTCAACTGTATTCGCTAAAGCAAGCACACGATATCGCTTAGTTGCGTTATGTTATGTCCCACTGACTCAATTTTTCGGTCTAGAGTGCTATGTGAACAGCTTACAGAGTTGCCGAATGATATTATAAGAAATTCGAATTCAATACCAACTGAGTGTTTTCATAATTATTTATAAGTTGTTTTTGAATCTACTTTATAATAATTGTAAAATCTCAAATGTGCCGAAGATTTATAAAGCGTTTGCTCTACTTTAAGAATTTTGAGGCGAATTGTAGCAACTGCTCATGATTTGACACAGTAGGGTAGGTATTCAAATTGGATGGTCTTGACTTCTACTTGATGAAATTTCATATTAAACTTTTTGAAGAAAAAACTATTTTAAACAGGTACAAACAATGAAAGTTTCCACCACCAGCTTACACCGAATTCTCAACATTCCCCTGTCAAGTAATAATTTTAATAATGAACTTTAACATAATCAAACAAATAGCCATTAATAATGATTATAACCCCAGTAGAGTAGACAACATATTACATAAAAAACAACTCAAATAATAATCGAAATATATCTGATATTTCACGTTTTCTTAGAAAAAAAAAACAATCAATAGCATTTAAAACAAACAATACTTTAAGTAAATATATTAAAAATAATAAATATAAGACAAACAAAAACAAAATTCTACATACGCCAAACACCTGTTAGAAGAACGCCATATTTTTAATGATGAATTATTCAAAATTTTAAATGTCGAAAATAAGGGTAAAAAGCTTACACTTCAAATTGGCAATATATGTCTGTGGTTTGGTCGAGAAATGGCGCCTATCTACCAAAATCAAGTTTGGAGATAATCTAGCATTTGTAAATTTTTAAAAAAGATTCGTTAAATATATTTTATATATTATATTTTAAAAAATAAAAATCATATCCCTACATGTGGGTACAACCATGAGTACTCTACTAGAGGAAGAAACCAACTGCATTTGCCTCGCCCACGGCATGAATTCCTCAAGAGATCGCCAACATATGCTGGTTGCCATTATTACAATCTTCTCAGATGCCATTATTACAATCTTCTCAGATCAGAGAAAGTATTTAAAAAAAGTTAAAATTCTTTTTGACGAGCAACGCATTCTATAATTAGCTGCTGTGGCTCAATAATTTAATTCTTGTGTTTTCCTTTGTGTGATTTTGGCTGTCGTATCTGTGTTACCTGTTGTCTAGAGTTTTTATATATATATTGTGTGTTTTATATTGTAGATTATATTGACGCGTTTATGTAAAAAAGAATGTGAAATTATTTTTGTTCTCATTATTTTAATTCAGTTTTGTATGTATCTTTCTTTGTTGTGTTATTTTAGTTTTACTTGACGTGCCAATGTACTTGTTAATGTACCAATTTATGCTTAATAAAGATATTATTAATATTATTATTAAAAACGCTTCATCCGAATTAAATAAAATTTGACCAACATGTTATTAGAATATTATAATAAATGTAATGATATTTATAATTTATGGATTTACTAATTCACTTAGGCCATAATTCTGACATTCACATAAGCCCTCAAAATACTTATTTAAGCTGCATTTTTAGAAAAGGCAAAACTTAGGCCCTTTTTGACTATTAAACATTGTGAGTATTAAGTATTATGCTTTGTTTTTATCTTTAATAACAATAAAACACTTTAAAAATAATTGGCCATATCATTAAAATTTATAAAAAGATAGATAAGTATTTAAATGAATGTTTTAACAATAGGAACTAAACTTAAATAGGTAGATTTTAATTTAGAAATGGCAACACATTCAAAACAAACCCTATTCGTCATATTGTAAAGTACACTTCTACATCTTCGCCGATAGTGCTTTCTTGTGGTTTAAGATGGCTATAAAAAACCTTATTGATAATTCTCAGTTTAAACTGAAATTTTTGATAATTATCAGTTTGAAGTAACAATTATAACTGCACCAAAAATTATAAGGTATTATTTTTCTATGTCGTTAGTGCATTTATTGAATAATAAAATGGCCAAAGTTCACATAGGCCCATAAATTTAAATACACTTTTAATAAGTGGCAGTTAGGCTTAAAAAAATAAATATAAAAGAAAACATTAAAAATTAATGTAAAACAAAATGTAATAATCAACTGAATATTCCTATTTTTAATTTACTCCTATAAATGTGAATTTCCCGCACATTTGGCAACATTGTCCTCAATGTATTCCATTGTATATATTTAATATACAATCGAGACTCGTGTATGCTCGCGTGAAGTTCCGAATGAAAGTAAAATTTTGTATTTTATTAGTATACAGACATCACACACGTATTCACTAGAGGTATTTGTTGTTTTTTATGTATATAACCCATTGCGTAGTTTATAATAAACACAGTTGGCCTAGGTTAGGTATCTTCTCCATGGCTAGCTATGGAATTACGTGAGCAGATGGAATGAATTTGATCTATGAGAGTAGGTGTATAGTAGAAATAGATGAACCGAAGTTATTACCTAAACTTACTGTTCTAGCCACGATGAATAATATATATATATATATATATATATATATATATATATATATATATATACTCGTATATAAATGCGTAACATTGCCAGCCCAACATTGAAGCAGAATTACAGGATAATTTTAGGACACTTACCAGATGAACTGTCTGTTTATTGATTGAAAAATCCCTTAATTGAAGTTTCTTGGGGTTTCAAGGAATGGACCACGCTAAAAAGATCTTGGTGGATGCATTCGAATTGATGTTGCAGATCGGACACGCATCTCTATGACTCAAAATTAGAGATATTACAATTTTTCCATAAGAATTTGATAATTCATTTATCGTAGATAAATAATTCAACTTCAAGTGAACTTCAAGATAATTTAAGATTAAGATAAAGATGCAGGTACGGGAGAAAAGCCATGTCGATAACAATTTTCGCTTCTATGCGTTTTAGAATGAGTTGTCCAAACTTTATATTATTATTGTGTGAATCTCGTTAGATTATTTTTCATTTGGTTGATGGCATTACTATTTAAATATTCCAAAAAAAATGCCAGACTACCTGTTAGAAGGCTAAATCATATTCATGCGGCCTTTAATATCATGATTTGTAAATACTATAGTCAAGTATGGGTGCTATGGTCTATTTACAGAAAAAAAAACTAAAAGAAAATATATAAGCAAGTATAAAACGTGAAACCATCAAAGCATAACGAAAGCACATAGTTTATGTTGTGCTACTATAGTAAAATAGTATTTGTGAACTTGACTCCATTTCTAGAGATATAACAATAATAATAATAATTGGGTTCTTTGTCAAAACAAATTAGCAGAACCGTATATCGGACTTGTGATCGCTTGAATTTATCAATATAGAAACTGGTTTTATAATGAAATCTGGAATAAAATATAAAGCCTGCAACATCCACTGTTCCAGAGAAAATTCACTTTCAGGCTCGATATGAATTTTGTCAAAATTTCAAACTCCCGTCCTGTCTCATTATCAACGAATTGTAAGTTCTTAAACAAAAAAAAAACAAAGAAAAAATAAATAAAATAAATATATAAAGATTCAGGAATTTGAAGATCAAAAAAGAATTTTTCATTTTGACACTTTGGAGTTTGCTCCGGGATATGCTGGTAAAAAAACCAAGCTGCCAGCGCTTTAAGAAAATCTCCAGTTTCACAGCCTTTTTTCAAGAACTGATTGGATAAGACATTTAATATTTTTCAATGTAATAACGATGTTTTAAGAGTACCTGAGGAAGACAACATAAATAGAGTTGTCGAAACGTTGTGTTGAAAAATTTAAATGTTTATATATATATATATATATATTTTTTGCATCAAAAATACAGGCAAGGTTATGAAATTAATATGACACTTGCCAAAAATAATCAACAATTATGACAATAATTGTAGATATACTAATTACTAGTGATCAAGGCTGTATTTTTTAACCTTAGATAGGTTTGTATCATACGCTCTCGTTCTTAATAATAATATGATAATAATAATAAACGTCGTTATAAGCCTATAGCCAAGTGGCCATGCACACTTAACCCTTTTTAACAAAAATATAAAAATAAATTAAATTATAAAGCAAAAAAAAATTAATAGATACAATCAAAATAACAATAATAAAAATAATACTACTACGATCATGGCTAACTAAAATCAATTAAATTTCAAAATCCTATATCACTATTGTAATAGAAAAATGTAAAATTGTCAATATTTTGAAAATTATAAATTTTCGGAATAGACATAAACTTGCCCTTATTGTTGAGGCAAAAAATATATATAAATATATAATAAAAAATTGTAATTATTCTTTAATATGCAAACGTCATTTTTGACATAAAATTTCAAATATCTCGAAAACGGCTGGACATAGGTATAACATATTATACATGAACTATCTTTAGAATTACAAGTAGAATCCAAAAAATATATAATTTATATAGGCTCGTATGTAAAATAAGGAAGATGACACCCACTTTAAATCCTTGAAGACCTAAGTACTACACCAGATTTTCAAATTGTTTCCCAGTGTAGTTTCTCCATAATTGATCGAAATCCTTCCCTGTGGGGTATATGTAATATTATTACACTGTGATCCTCGGGTATACAAAATTATTCCAAAAAGTTAGTTCACATAGTATATAATAAAAATATGCAAAAAAAAAATGTAAACTATTAATAAATAAATTTGTTAAATGAGATTAGTAATTTGCGAAGCAAATTCACAAATTATATATTAACGCAATAATTCTCATACAAGTAAGTTCATAAAACGCGTGCCTAAGTATTTAATGTTATTTACAAATAATTTTTAGATTTTCAATGCTTCAGTGTTAGGTTGTGATATACGATGAGGCGTTTTTAATTTTAGGGAAGAATCTGTGCAAAATAAGTGCCGCGAATGCTCACGTCACATCAGAAACGACAGCGCATCGTATGGAGACGATACTTGAGAAAGTGCTTTTTTTATATCTGTAAAAATAATGTCAGAAAATGGGTAAAGTTAGTTTATTTTTGAAAACACCATTGAAAAAGTGTTTAAATTGTACAACTCTCCTACCGTTTCCATACACAGTGTATATATACAGGGTGCGGCATCATAACTTCCTTATTTCAAAACGCAATAAAACCCATTTTATGGAGTAGAAATTTTTATTATTTTCTTAAATAATGTAGGTACATATGTAAAGTTTTGCTTCAAACAGTTTTAAAAATCATGTCAGGTAGGTGACGCCCATTGAATAAGCCGATTTCTGGCATTTGTCATAACCCTTTACAGCATGGCAGCTGGTATGTTGACCATTTCGGCCCAGATGTTGGCTTTGAGATCTTCTAGGGTCCTTGGACGATTGATCTAAACACGAGATTTCAAAAATCCCCATAAAAAAAATCGGGGGAACGAGCTGGCCACTCCAAATCACCGCTGAAAGTGTTCCCTCAAAACAGCCATTGATACCCTTGAAGTGTGAGCCGTGGCGCCATCTTGTTGAAACCAATCGACCCCGAAATTCAATTTGTTAAGTCGAGGAAAAAAAATCTTCCAACATGTTTACAGATCGGTTAGAATTGATTGTCACTGTTGCCTCATTTTCTTCAAAAAACCAGGAATCAATTCCTCAGCCGAAGAAATTTGTACAGCACACTGTGACTTTAGGTGCCTTTAATGCAATTCTCAGGGGTTGGTGTCGGCCCAGTATTTTGTTTGTTGACGTTTCCACTTACGTGGAAATGGGCATCATCACTAAAAAAACAATTGCGTCCTCAGGAACAATCGTCAACTTGTACGGATGGTAATGAAGATCATCGTGAAGAATTCGCCTCACCGAACGAGCGGAAAGTCTTAGGACAAATGCATGTTTGCAGGCAGAACGCCGTGGGGATCGCAATATTGAGGCTCTCACAGCTTCAATGTTTTCAGGTGTTCTAATGGGCTGAGGGACTCCAATTTCTTCGTCTCGTCACACTCGCGCTTTGTCTGAATGTAAAGATCCATGTAACTATTGATTTCCGATCTGAGGCCTGTGCCTGAATCGATTTCGAAAGGCACGCTGATTTGCGATCACAGAACGTCTATTCGAAAAGTACCCCTCACCGCCAAATGCACGTTGCTCACTGTTACAACGCATCGTGGAGCCTGATTGGATGGGGAGCAAAACTTTAGATGCACGTCTACCGAATAAGAGCAGTCTCCCCCAGCTCGACATTTACAGTCTAAATATCGCGCATTTCAATAAAGGAAGTTATGATGCCGCACCCTGTATATCAATATGGTAATGTTTGACGACCATATCTATAAATTGTACAGCTACATGTAATAAAGATCGCCATGCGGCAAATTTCGGATCAAATACGTAGGCTACAAAAATCAAAACTGACGTGCCACGGCTTAAAAATATACCATTTTGAAAATAATCGCCCGTTGCGTTACTTTACGGACAACTCTATATATAGATAAATGTTAGGTAATATTGAGTCAAGTTGCCTCGTGGATTTTAATTAATTTTTACCCACCTCAAGACATTTCTCACTTATTCTTTGACATACCCTGTATGTCCATGTAGACATATTTCGTAAATTTTTGGCATATGGCCCAAAGAAACAACAAGATCAAAACGTTTTTAAAAATAAATTTTTCTTTACACATCCTAATACACATTGCAAAATATTCAGTAAATATTTCATGACTATATTACATGGGATACCTAATCATTTATACCATTAATATTTATTTGTTCCTCTATTTATTATCTCCCGTGTAGGTATCATAAAGTAGTAGTAAGTGACAGACTATCAATTTCCTTATTATTTAAAAAATCATTGCTATTAGAAAACTAATTAAAACGTTTATTTGTTTATTTACTTGTGAACATTGGGGTTAAGGACATGATATTTTTTTTTATTAACCATTATCGTTATAGCATATTATACAAATTTCAAATTAAACGTAAATCACACTATTTTTTACCTTTATATTTATACAGGGTGTCTCTAAAAGGTCTGTAGGCCACAGATTTGTGACGACAAAATAAGCCGAATAAACGTAACTTACCTTAGTCCAAAATTGCTGGGTTTCGGAAATACAGGGTGGTAAAACTGAAAATATTTAATATTAGGGACATTAAAAGGATTTCCTGTCCGTAAATATAATAAATGAAAAATAATTTTATGGCAAAGCGGTTTATTATATTTACTGACATGCAATCCTTTTAATTTTTCATTATTTGGCATTACACATCGACGGCAGAACACTTGGAGACCACAATCCGAGCATTGCTGGAACCCAAATATTTGGGAGATGCTGGCAGAAGGATAAAATGGTCTCCTGCTAGCGTTTTGTGTTCATACTATTTTTATTTATATTTATTTCTATTTATACGACTGGTTTTACCTATACATTGAGTTTGTTCGGCCTCTGCATGGTATATGATATGCATTACTATGTACATGTAGATGATACGTGTTTACATGTGTCTACTGTTGTGTATCCTATTGTGCTTAAATGCAGGCCGATATTTGTAGATGGGCAACGACTATGGTACTCTGACGAGCTCATAACAAGAGCGAAACCAATTCGTCACTATCTGTCGACCCATGCCTCGGTCTGGTTCTATATTGAATTAGACTGGGGCCCTGTTAAATTAAACAAAATTCCTTGTGTAGGTAAAGCCAGCATTTTAGTCCGCTTTGCCATGAAATTATTTTTCATTTATTTGGGCACGAACATGATCGTGTAGCTTCAATTCCTGTACAAGTTGAATCTTGCATTACTTCGTTAAGAATAATATCTACATAACTTTACCTGGACCGAATGAATTTTAAGTTGTAAGACATGAGGAAGATAACAGTTCACGTTGCCGAAACGTTGTACAAAGACAAACTAATAATTAGAGAAAAGGTGTACTCTTTAAACTCCTTTTAAATGGTGTTTTCACAAGTAAAGTAACTTTAGCTTATTAATTTTTCAAAAAATGATTTTTTGCGATTTTAGTTTTTATTTATTTTTGACATTATTTTTACAGATATAGAAAAATGAAAAGCACTTTCTTATTGTTACTTTTTGAGGAGAATAAGATAGCGTTTACAAATTTTCACTACAACGTTTCGTTTTTATTCTGTACGCGATTTTAAATTTAGTTAACATTTTTGTGAGGTAATTAAAAAAACTCCTTTCTCAGATGCATGTTTTACGCAAAATAAGTGCCATGACACACGTTAGTAATTTATAAGATGTCGTCGATAGTTGATATTATACAGAGTGTCCCAAATACAAAACAGATATTTAAACTGTAATCTCAAGAACCGGATACGTTTAATATTAAAAAATCTAATTGCTATAAATAAATTATAATTTACGCAAAATTGCATACTAGTCTTATGAACGCGTTCTCTTCTTCTTGCTTTCTATAGTCACTCTTTATGAAGAACAAGTAAGTAAAATTATGAGAAAGTAACGGATAAGTCTATAATAGTTGCACTTACTTATAGGAAAAGCATATTATAGATATTTTTTAATCATCACATCAAACTACAGAGAAAATGAAAATATTCGTATATATGAATGGATGAAGAAATACACTCAATCTGTCGTGGATAAATGATAAGATATTTTAAAAAGCTTTTTTAACAGTAACTAAAATATTTCAGCCTTTTGCAGTCGCTTTAGGAAAGCTTGTAATTTTTGGTAGTCCATGAAACGATTATACTTTATAACTATATACACAAGAATTCAATTTACTATTATATATATCGATCTAGTTTAGACTCGTCCCTACCTAGCTACGTTACCGATTGGACACCCTGTATATTTCCACATTATATTTATTGATTTTACATCATTTCTTTCCAAAATTCTATGCGAGAAATAATAATGTAATTAACTTCAGCATAACGAGCCTCAGAAAATAAAAATATTGTGATAGAATTTACTATATTTAGAAAAATATTCATTCTAAATTAATTAAAATGACACAATTATATATTTTCATCTTTTTGCGATTAATTCAGTTGCAGATTTGCAGGAACAGAAAAAAAACATTTAAGCTCAAATACAGATATGAGTATATAAATATATTTTCATGATCAATAATTAGTTTTACATAACAGTTTTGTATAAGAGTTAAATGAAAAAAAAAATGGTGTAAAGTTTTTTTTAATGTTGCCTGAAAATGAGGCTGCATGACAAACGACATGCTGCAAAAGGGTCATTAAGAATAGTCTTGAATGATTGCGTCATATACCAAACAAAGCCATTAAAATCGAAACCTGTTTCCCAATGATGGGGTTGTGAAATTTTATTTATCAAAATATATCCCACTCCCCCTCGTAATGGATCACCATAGCAGGAGGAGGACCAAGGTCGAAGGTTATTTCTAATTTTTTATATTAAAATTAATAAGAATAATTGGTCAACATAATTCAATACTATGCTAATGTTTCGCCAATTTTTATTGCCATCTTTACGGCACAAATCAAGGTCCTTTTATCTTTAATGCATTTAAAAAACACATACCAACAGAACAACCAAAAACTTTAAAATTCATTAATACTTTCACCAAAAAAATATTAAATGGGCGTTGGTATTCCTACAGAACAATTTAGAACTGACATCCGCTGCAAGTGACTCCTTCTGAAACGATTGACAAATTCGCCGATATGGTTTTGAGTGATTGACAAATAAAAATGTGCAAAATAGTTGAGGCCACAGGCATTTCGCAAGGTACAGTGTGTTCTATTTAGCAAAAATTTCTATGAAGAAGATTTCGGCCAGATTTGTAATGCGTTGGTTCTCAGTGGAGAATAAACGCAATCCTGGGATTATAATATATTTTAGAACATTATTATAAGAAGTACTTTGGACCGATCTCGCAACTCGCTAACCAATATTGGGCAAGAACAAAGAGGCTATAGGCAGAATTCGGTAACTCAGAGTCAAAATCGAAACAACTAATGTGACCAAGAAATATATTAGAACTATGTTACTTGAACATAAAGGCAGTTTAATAGAGGATGTTGCTAACACTTTACGCGTTTGAAATGGTCTACTGGACCTTACTCAAATGTTGCCAAAAGATCTACACCTACCAGCCCTTATAAGGTCCTTTGTATATTTCTCATTTCATTTATTCATTCATCATAGGACGTAAATGTTCAAATTAATTTTTTTTATTTTGTTAGAACTATAAATAATACAATTGACTAATCTTACATTGCGAAAATCTTTATCATTAATTAACACGTGGCATTTTTTTTTTAAATTATTTAAATAATTTTGTTTGCTTGAAAATAACATAATATGTAATAATGTTTATCAGTGTATAATAATATTTATTAGGAAGGAAGGATGTCTATATTACTGTGGAATTACAATGAATAAAAGAAATGAGAACTTGGTTAAAATATCCATATAACTATAACAGTTACGTGATTTTAACAATTTGTTAAAATTAAATTTCAAACAACAACCAAAAATTCACTACGCTGCTGAAATTATATTCATAATGTTAAACACTGATGATGGCTATATATGGTTGAAACATGTTTAACAAAAATGTGTTTGTAAAATATCTATGTAATAGATAAGATAGATAGATAATTCATATTATGGATATTAGAGTGATGAAAATTTCTCTTCTAAAAACTGGTTTTCAGTCGTAAATGAACAGTAAAAAGAGCGTTGGACCATTTTTTGGCACATAAGAGCTTGTTTAAATTTATGTTTTAACTAAACCGATAGCTTTTGGATTAAACCAATTAATAATAATAATTAAAATTATGCTAGAAGTGTTGATTTAAATAATTGTTCTCATTGATTTTTGTTTATATATAAAAAATAATCCATAATTACGAGCAGTGATAATGATATTGAAATGGAAGACGTCTACTCCACAATATACAATGTGTCCACGGATAGAGTTTGGAAGAGGAAAAACTTTTTTATTTGTCGATTTAGAAGAAAAAGTCATTATTTATAAAAACGTCTGCTTGTGTCGAAACTACAATTTCAAATGCCAAATTTACGATTACTACACAGGGTATATCAAAAATAATTTTTTTTAATGATTTTGTTTTTTTTTTAATTTTATGAAAATATTTTTAAAACCGTGATTTATTACACCAATTGTGCAAAAAACACTAATAAACTTTTTTTTCAAAGTGGTTAATTTCATAGCTACTATTAAAATAATAAAATTAAAAAAGAAATTGTCCAGCTACATATTCCTAATAAACAACATCAAAAATACTGTATCGAATGATATTCTTAAATTGATATATTTTGGTCTGATACAGTCTACTTTAATCTATGGTGTTATATTTTGGGAGGGAGTGGGACTGCGAGGGTGTTCAGAACTCAAAAAAGGATCATCAGAGCGATGCAGGGAATCTCTCAAACTACTTCCTGTAAGGACCATTTCAAAAAATTAAAGTTAATGACATTCGCTTCACTATACATGTACTCACTTATAATACATATAAAAAAACAAAATGAAATATTGCTTAAATCAGAAGATATACATAGTCACAATACTAGAAATAAAAATAACTTGGTATTACCATTCTCCAGATCAACTACTGGCCAAAAGAACCCTAACTACATAGGTGTTAAATGTTTCAATAACATTTTAAAAATACAAAAGTTTCAAAACATTTCTATCAAAAAATTGAAACTGGAGCTGAGAACCTTTTTTATAGAGAAATGTTTTTATTCTGTAGACGAGTTTTTAAATTGTACTAATGAATAGTTTTAAGTCCCGAATTATAGCGGGTTATGTATGAATATTATTGTTTTTGTGTTGTAAGTAATATTATTGACTATCCCAGAATGTGACATGTCATATTGTATATTGTTATCATTCTGAAGAGCAAAGAATAAAAATTAAAAAAAAAAAAAATATACCCTGTATAGTAATCGTAAATTTCGTACTCGAAATTGTAGTTTTGACACAAGCAGACGTTTTTATAAAGAATGACTTTTTCGTCTAAATCTACAAATAAAAAAGTTTTTGCTCTTCCAAACTCTATCCGTGGACATATTGGATATAGTTTGGAAGAAGAAAAACTTTTTTATTTGTAGATTTAGAAGAAAAAGTCATTCTTTATAAAAACGTTTGATTGTGTCAAAACTACAAATTAAAATACCAAATTCACGATTACTATACCAGGTATATCAAAAATAATATTATTAATGATTTTGATTTTCTTGTTTTTTTAATTTTATTATTTTAATAGTAGCTATGAAATTAATCACTTTGAGAAAAAAGTTTATTAGTGTTTTTTGCACAATTGGTGTAATAACTCACGGTTTTGAAAATATTTTCATAAAATTAAAAAAAAAACAAAAAAATCAAAATCATTAAAAATGTTATTTTTGATATACCCTCTATAGTAATCGTAAATTTGGTATTTGAAATTGTAGTTTCGACACAAGCAGACGTTTTTATAAAGAATGATTTTTTCTTCTAAATCGACAAATAAAAAAGTTTTTCCTCTTCCAAATTCTATCCGTGGACACATTCTATGATCACATTGTGGAAAAAATCAAAGAATTTTATATTTTGTGGAGACTTGACTTTTATTTCAAATATATATAAAAATATATGCAATTTATTTGTTTTTGAAAAAGATGCAAAATTATTTTAGTGCTAATAGGTCTTAAAACATTGGTTAAAAATTATTTAAAATTGCCAAATTAACATTAAATATTTTATAAGTATTACGTAAATATCCTGGAACGAAACATTCAAAACATATTATTAGTTTAGCGTCAATTATTATATATACCTAATGCTAAAGCAAACATAACATGTATTTATGCAAACTAAACAAAAATTGGCAAACGTGCTTCTTTAGCGGAATGTAATAATTTAGCCTTGAAAAGGTTCGCTGCACTTGCACTTCCCGACTGCTCTGCGTCGTGAGGCATCACACAAGAGTAAAAGAGAGAGAGAGAGACGTTGGGAAGGTGGCCCCCCTTTTTGGCCCCCGCTTGCCGCATCCACAAACATATTTATACTTGTATGTATTTGGATCTGGTAAAAAATAACACACTCAAACAGGCTAATAAGAAAGAGGAAGAACTCGCATAGAACAATCCAGTGACGGTTCTCTTCATGGGCCACCCAGATCAAATCAGACACTAAAAAATGTAATATCCTCAAGTACCGTAATTTATTCGATGTAGTTTTGAAATATTTATTTATTGATCGTTTCCGATGTTTCTAGTAGTATTTTGCTTAACCCCCTTAGCCCCCCACCGTAGTTGCGCCACTGATATTCGAATTTCTGGAACATTTGTGTTGAATTTTAATATTAAACTTAATTTTAACCTTCTAGTTCATAACAAAATATTATTTTTAAATAATTTTTATTTTTATTTCATTTAAAATCTGTTTAAATAAAATAATGTGCAGCTATATTTTCAATCCCACCCTGTACCGATTTATTGCGTTTTGAAGATGTTGACAGCTACATATTGTGGATTAATCTGGTAGTTTATTTATGAAAGTAACCGTCAACGGTATATTGTTAGCGATATAATACCTTCGGACTGATTGAACAAAAATGTATAGCATTGAGTTTGCAAAAGTAAAACGATTTGTCGCCAAATTTTAACTAATTTGTTTACACATGCACGCGTAGGTATATTTTCCTTACGATAATAATACACTAATAATAATTATGATTACAATTCGGTAACAAGGTATGTGACTATTTCCTCAAGGTAATGCGCCCAATTTATAACGTTTATTAGATAATTTTTGGATTGGTACAAGGACTGTTTTTGTCATTTTGTACATTTGTCAGTAGATTTTTTTTTCCGTTTGCGACCATTTTTTAATTTAAATTTTGCACGTGCATTAAAAAATATACACTTCCTGTAATAATTAATATTTCCTAAAAAATATGTTGATTTAATTTTTGAACACGCTGTAAGTAACCATAAAGCTGTCCATACTCTCTCAGAGGTTTGTCAATTACATCCAGCGAAAACCTCGTATTTATTTACTAATTTTTCCTTTTATGACTTGTTTCGTCTTATATAGGCATCCTCAGAATTAAAATTGTATATATTGTATTGTATTTTTGTGTTCTACATGTATTGTGCTCTCCTTAGTTAAGTTTATGGTGGTTAGATAGAATAGCTACAGCTAGATCGCGAGTATTAATTTGTGTAAAATATTTTATTATTATAAATATGTTGCTTAAATCTAACATTACAGTAATAATAATAATTTCGTATCAATTTGTGGTTCCTCTATATGCAATCTTAGCAAAAAAAGAAAATAAAATCCAGTAACATTACTTATATCGCTAGTATTGGTGCGGACAATCTGTTTACCTTTGGGAAGACAATAATAATATTATACGAAAGGGGAGAGGATAGCATTTCATGGGTTTTAATTAATATTCTTCAAGCTCGTTTCCCATAACAACGGAAAATTGTAGATTATTATTTTTGTTTGGAATACAATAGTCAAGACTATTATAACATACCCAAGTACATAAAATAAGTAACATCCATGAAGTTAACACATTATTCAAATTTATGACATAAAATCCTAAAATACTTATTTAGGTAATAGTTTTGAATTAAAAAATCCTTGTTTTTTATTTAATTTTCAATATTCTAAAATACTTTAAAGACAGCTTTCTGATCCACAATTTGACAGAAAAAGAAGCGCGAACAAATGCTAAAAAATACAATGACAACCCTTAAAAAGACATTTGACAAATGAGCCTCTAAGCCAACAAAAGTGGTTCGGGATGAAAGCAATATTCATAGTATCTAATTGTGTTTGTTGAAGCTGTTGGTACACGTCCATCCAAAAGACAAAGTTCTTATTATGAAAATAAAGAAATCACATGAGCGGAACACAATTCCGCTTGTCCGCAATTATTCACTTCCGGTTTGTCTACCACACTTCCAGGTTTGTTTCACAAAAGCAGCGGCCATTGTTTTTTTTCTTTTGCTTTGTTTTGAAGGGTCATGCAATCTTTTAAGATGATCATAACATCAAATAAGTATCTTCTTATTTAATTTTTAGATTTTTTTCCCGTTGGGAATAGGTTTGTATAGAATATTCTACATAAATTAAGAAAAGAACTAAAAGTCCTCAAAACAAAAACAAGTAAACGCAAAAATATAAGTAAAAAAAAAATTCCACTAAGATACAATACCTAAATGTTTAGTTAAGTGATTATAATATACTGATAATGGCTTTAGCTAAAGCCGAAACATGTTTAAAGAAAGAATTTCACCATTTTGTGAAAAAGAAAAGTTAAAATGGAAATATTGTTAATATATAGATTATTTAAAGTTACATTTAAAATTTACTTAGATTGATGTATTATTTATTTTTGTATAATAATAATTTATCAGTTTGTTCGCATTTACACTTTTGTCTGTCTGTCATTTATTGATTTATGTGTTTCTTTATTTATGAATTTAATTATATATTGATTTATTATTATTTATTTGTGATCTATATATTTGTTTATGTATTTATTTATTGGTAATGGTTGGATATCTACACTTCAAGGTACTTATGTGTTTATGATAGTTTATTAAGTCATTTTTGTGAAGGTGCGAATGACCTTAATTGTCAATGCACCTTAAATTATACAAAAAAATAATAATAATACTTTATAATCTTATATACAAAAATAATGAATACTTCTTCTATTATTTTCAAGCTCTTATTAATTAATTCAATATTATATTATTCTAATATCATAATATATTTCTATTTATATTATGTTGTATAAGCTGTCCAATCAATGATTCGGAGCGCCACTGCATGCAACTTTGTCAGGACAAACAGGCATCCATGCATGAAAATTTCTATTAAAGCCGACCCACAAAAAAGAGTAATAATTATTAAAAACACTAAATAAATTATAATCACTAAATAGGATCAAGTACATTATTGTTGTTATATTATAGTGTAATTATTTTATTTGTTTATACATGAATTTTATTATATTGAGCTCGAATAAGGAAAAAAAAAATTGTTTGAAACGGAAATTATAAAGCGGTTTCAAAGAACAAGTTCAATGCTTTATTAATAATTATTTGTTGAGTGTTATTGTAAGAGCAGATAATTTTTTTAAATGCTTATTTGGCATTGACAAAAATTTAATTAAGTTAAACTTACTTATACCTACAGTATCATCCAATGATAAACTTTCAGTCAAAACCTTGTAGTAGTTTTTAAAAAATGTCTGTAGCCACGAAAACTCAAAAATTAAAGAATAGAATCTGTAAAAATAATGTCAGAAATAATTAAAAACTAAAATCGCAAAAAATTTGAGAAATTCTCGAAAACAGCTAAAGTTACTTTACTTTTGAAAACTTTGAAAACACCATTTAAAAGGTGTTTAAATTATACAACTTTTCTGTAATTTAACCGACTTTGCAATTCCTACCATTTCAAAGATTTAAATGCTATCCCATTCTTAGCTTGGACAGAGTGTACCTATACTGGGGGTACCTTATGGGCTCAAAGCAAATTTTTGGCATATGAATCTTATCCAAATATGTCAAAAAATCGGAGTCCGCAACGTTATGCCATTATATACTTTGGAGCCCGTAACGTATCCCTAATACCTACATATATTATGGAATATAACAAATTTGCTAGCAATCGAAACAAAATGGTGTTAAAAAAAATCGGCTAGTTTAATGTCTCGCTCGGTTTAGTATCAGTTTAACCACGTTTACGAAAAGTCGCCCTGATGAAGCAGGCAGAAACGTTAGCGAATATAAAATTGACGTAAGAGTATCTAAGCGAACGCCGGTATTAACCATAATTCGTTCGAGGAATGTTTCTTGATTTTAATTGATAATTATGATCAACAGGTGTTTTGTAAATATTTATTTAAAATAAAAAAAATTTATTTGAACTTTGATATTTCCTTCTGAAGTCTTATAACGTTGTATGATTACAACATATAAAAGTTTATTTATTGAATTGACACAGATTCAACTTTTATAATATATTTATTTATTTTTTCAAAACAATATTATTATTGTAGTATATCTGTAACTTTTGCTACACAGTTATTTGTGTTACAGGTAGGTACAGATAAATAGTTTTATCCGTTTAGGTTGTCAGTACCCGGCCTACTATGTTCAAGGAGTCCTTCTTCATTTTCGAATAGATAATTTATTTTTAATTTTTTTTGGTCCAAAACAGGTCTCTGGAAAATATTCATCATTTTGTCGGTTGGATAGACAGAATCTTGAATTTTGGAAGGTCGTTCAATAACATCTTTAGAATATGAACTATATTGAGAAATTGACACACTTGGTTACAGGGTGGTCTCAAATTACTGTAGTATGCTCTACTACTAAAAATAGGTATAAGTCCATTTTCTCAAATGGCACACCTGGTATATTATCAAATATTCTGAAATACAATCAAATTAGCTTTCAAATGATATATCATGTTCCTATACCTAAACTGTAAGGTCTCTGAAATAAAAATAAGTTTGTATAGAAATTGGATTATTTTGCTATGTTTTAATTAGAGCCATGAACTTGAAGCAATCACCCTGTATATATATTTTCTATTTCTAGTACGCAAATGGCCATCAAACACGAAAGAGAAAACACCATCAAAAAAAAGATTTCAATAAATGCACTAGAACCTTCATCTTTCAACAAAAAACAAAATTCATATGAAACGAAAAGAAAAATCAAAAAATTGTTAAAATTGCATTGTTTTTAGGAAATAGTCCATTTTCATTCCGTCGCTGATTGATTTGAAAATGAAATTTAAATCAAAATTGAAATTGAAATAAGTCACAGTCAAGGACCGATCTGATGGATACAAATTCTGACACCAATAGTTTAAGCGTTTTTTCCACATTTCACAAGTCGATGGTGTCTATTTTTCAGAGTTTTAGTTCAGAACTAATCTGGCCATGACTGTTAAATATTTAGACTTATCTCAACTTTGTTTGCAACACTGAAGAGAGATGGATACATTCTAAAACATGTAGATATGATTTAAAAAAAATAACAATGAATTCATAAAGAGATAAAGAGGATCGTCGAAATGTTCATAAAATATATTGAAGTAAACATTGAAAGTGTAATTAACTGATTCGTCAATTCAAAAGAATATTAGATTTTACAATTTAACTTTTAGATGATTTTTTTTTATATTTACTGTCCCGATTGTGTGCTAAAACAGTAAAATTTTAACTCTTGTGTATGCATCAATAAATGTAATAAGTTAGTTTCAGGCCTGGTCGTTCAGCATAGTAGATCATTAACACTATTTAGTTTATATTAAAGTATACCGTGTGTTCAGTGGTCCCTAGTGTTCCTTGACACTATTTAATTTTCTTTTACACATTCGAACAATTTAAAAACAAAATCCGGTTGATATCATTCGGTGTGTTATTACTATTATTATTATATATAGCCTACCAAATAAAGACATGTTACGTATGTAACAATTTAAGCCTATAAAAAATTTCAGACTCAGGTATGATTTTATAAATGTCACATATAAGCAGTTGCCTATGTGGTGACCTGGAAAACGGTTTAATTAAAAAATAAACAGTTGCTGCTGCTGGAGATTTCCATGTCTGCTTTGACTCCTGCCTTTAATACAGATTATGCTTATTCTAAGTAACAACCAATTCGATTGATGTATTTAACACCAAGTTAAAATTTACTAGTGCCAATTTGATTTTGTTTATTGTCAATTTAAAATTCATGTTGTCAATTTGATTTTGACTAATGTCATTCTGATTAGTGCCAATTTGAACTTGAAAAGGTATAGAACAAGAAGAGTTGATCCAATGGTTGCCATTTTGTTATGAACCATTGACAGATGTTATAGAAAAATAGGATATAACATTTATTTTTCCACAAGAAAGTATTTCGTTTTATATTTATATTGTTTAATATAGAAAATGTAATTTTAATTCGTTTTTGCAATAAACTTTTTTCAAAAACTAATAGACTATAAAAAAGTTGAGTTAATTACCTAGAACAATCATTTTTTTCCGTGTCTAAATCACCTAGATATTTAATTTTGGAATGAACCTAAGAACCTCAAAAATTAAAATACTTAAATAACTACAACATACAAATCGATCAAAATTTAAAACAATAAAGAAGTTTATTTAAATGCATATTGGCCAAACGTAAAAAATTGATACCAATAATTATGAATTGTATAGTCCAGATTTTTTTATGTTCTTATGACATCCTTACTTGTGTGAAAGCACCAACCCCCAAACGTGTTCGTTAAAATAACTTTCATAAATTTGACAGCATGCAGTATGTGATACCTTTTCGCCTAATTAGTCCATAATAGTTATTTGATATATTTTAAGGGCGTCTACTTTTTTTTCTTAAATGCATCTATTAAGCGCCACTTATAGCAGAGCGTGTGAAAAAATCATTTTGTCAAGTGGACTCTGAAATATGCGTAGAATTGCTTTTAGTAAACAGCATATAGTATTTTAAATATGTGCATTTCCATAAATAATGTTGCAGAAAATTTGTGCTATGACAGGTACAAAATATACTCTTGAGAAAAAAAACAGGACAATCAATATTTAGGTCAAATTTAATCTCAGATAAAGAAGAAAAGAATTGCACTTTTTTAAACATGAATTTCTTTAAAGCTCTTCTCCCGAGTATAAAATGCAAGGGTCTGGCTAGAAGCTGTTTATAATTTTGCTATTGAATATTTTTTAAAAAACTTTTCACAAGTTCATAGGCAAAGCTTGGTACCATGTTTCTACCGCAATAAATTTTTGACACGTGTCAAATTGTGTAAAATATTTATTGTTAAAATATGTGTTTTTCAGATGACCTTTATTCCATTACAATTTCGAAACTAGAAAAACTAAATCGATACGAACATGTCGATATTCTTCATCTACACAATCGTCAAAAAAAATCCAAAATATATTGAGAAATAATCAAATAAACAGCTTCGGCGTAGACCCTTGTGATCATAATTAACATGCACGGAGTTTGCCAAATCCTTCAATTTTCAGGAAGTAAATTAAACCATTAATAACCTGAATATACTGGTGATTTCTTAAAATTTTTATTCATAACAGACAGGATGTTCCATTAAAAAATTGACTGTTACGATTTAGGGGGCTTGATCGGACAAATGCAATATGAAACACTTTGGTTTAAAGTCAACGTTTACTTTAATATTACTATTACTATATTTAATATTACTATAGTAGCTGTGAGGGTAGGTTTTTGTTAATATTTCTTACATGAAATGTCTGTTAACTTTATTTAATCAAGCCTGAAACTAAAGGTTTGATGTTCTGAGGAAGCTTTAATATTAAATTTCGTGGTCAAGCCTGTTAACGGCTTTGGTAAAATCCATATAAATAACGTCGACTTGACCCAAAAACCGGCTCAGCATTACGAGATTGGTAGCAGTGTATTAGCGAAGACTGAAGCACAGTCCTTGACGACAAAAGGCAGACACACCATCCGGACCTGAAGCATGTCTAGCTTTAAACGATTTAAGTGCATCATTTTCACCAATAATTTGAAGCCACCTCCGTCCTGTTGGATAAAGTCGGTTTTATTAAAATAAAAACCTCTCAAATCCCTCCACTCACGTCTAGTTAGTTCGAATATTTTTTATATCAAAGAAACTTTTCATTGTTTAAAAAATCTCCTCTTGTATATTCAAAACTTATTATAAAACTCAGTGTATACCTGTACATGACAAGTGGGTATATTGGCAAACGAGAGTCGACAGAAAAACCGTTTTGTTTCATGTTATATTCAGAAAATTACTCATGTAAAAGCTTTCGGCGAAGAAAAAAACAAACACAGTCTGTAGAACCTGATTTTTGTTTTAATTTATTTTAGTATTTTTTATGTATTATTTAACATCATTAAAAAAAATAATGTTATACAAGTTTCAGTTATGTAATTGAGGATTATTTTGGTTGGTACTCTGACTTAACTTTCACTTCTTGGTACCGTTGTTTCGTTGCGACGTATAGTCGAAGGCCAAATTTGCGTATGCATATAGGATGATTCTTATTTAAGAAAATATATGGATCGATATACGAGTTTACAAGACATTTAACTCGATCATTGAAAGATTGAACAACAAAAGGACGAGATTTTCAACCAAACACAGTATAATCTGTAACTTCTTTAGATACTTTACCTCAACCTAAACTAGTTTCCTTGCAGCAATATTTGAGTATATCAGTCCTCCAGTTTAAGGAGTTTTAATCGTTCATTACCAGATTCCACAAGAGGGTAAATATCACTCCTCCCTGCGGACAACCCCTGCTGAAACCTTCTCTTGTTGAATGGTCGTGTTTATTATCCTATTTCTTAGCATAAAGCCTAACTAGGAAACACAATTTGCTCAATTCCTTTATGTCTTATGGCTTCCTTGGCTCTCATTGTTTTATCCGCTATATCTACTATTCTCTGGAGAGTCCTCCCCGTTGTCTATCCTGATTGGTCCTGAAAACTACCGCATAACTACATACTATCACTGTCAAAGGCTCTATATTTTAATTGGGTAAAAATTTAATTTTTCATTTTGATCAGTCAAATGAGCATTACCACGAATGATAGTAATACTGCCACACATTCGAAGCTTCTTCCTGTAGGAAATAATATTTTAACTCCAAAACAACAACTAGTTAAACCAAAAGTTCCAAATGGATTACAATTCAATAGTTTCTTCGTAGAACTTTGAAAGATATAGTGAGGCGTTATTCCTTTAGATATTTACAAGAAAGTCAAATATTTTATTCATTGGTTGAGTGAAGTTAATTTAAATCGACCACCTACTGCTGAAATGATAATACTTAAATTCCGTACTCACTCGGTAGATCATATACAAGCATTACAAAAACTTTAAACGGGTACGACTTCCTTTCGTTTGTCTGATTTTTGGTCCTTGACCGCTAAATCTCAATTACAAATTACTCTCGCTGTCTGTTCGACGTTTAATGCCCTCTCTCATTAATTTCTGATCAGTAGCGGCGTCAATACCTTTGTTCAGAGTGATGCAATCAAGTCCAGATTTCGCTTATTATAATTAGACGTAAAATCCTCAGTAAATCAAATTACATTCACCAAATATTCAATCGAATCATGAATATGGCGCATATCCAAACGTGTGTTCATATTTTTGATGTAGAATCTGCCCTTCAATTATCCTCAGAACATTCTGTCTCACCCTGTATGTTCACTTTTAATATACACATAAAAATCTAGCCAAACGAACCCTGTAAATTGTTACCAAAACCACATGTAGGTACATGTTGCACTAGAAATTTATTAATTTGGAAAATTTCCCTTAATGTTCTAGCAATATAGTTTAATAGGGATTTAAACAGAGTTAGAGGGGTGGGTGGTAATGATTTTGGGGTAGGTCGTGCGTTCGACGCCCTCCAGTTTCGTTCAAAACAACATGGCGTTGATGGGGTCAAGGTCAAGGACGCAGACGTCGAACGGCAATACCTCCAATCCCACTCCCACCTTTTGATCATGTCGGTGGGATATTGGGGCGCGTCGCGCCTTCCGCCATCTCCCCTATATATTTCCTCCCACATTTTCAACATACGGACTCGCTGAAACAGCAAATTTTAGATTGAAAATGGTCGTTTTCAGCCAGTTTGAAAACAGTGAATATTGGATATCAGATGTTCTTAGTTTCTTTGCAAAAATATGCTTTAAATTAAATAATTTTGATACAAAACTGGAGTAGATACACACATAACAATTGTAACTGCTTTTTATGTGTCGATATAGTTATTTTTGTTCCAAATATACAATGTGTTCACGGATAGAGTTTGGAAGAGGAAAAACTTTGTTATTTGTCGATTTAGAAGAAAAAGTCATTCTTTATAAAAACGTCTGCTTGTGCCAAAACTACAAATTCAAATACCAAATTTACGATTACTATACAGAGTATATCAAAAATAATATTTTTAATGATTTTGATTTTCTTTTTTTTTTAATTTTATTATTTTAATAGTAGCTATGAAATTAACCACTTTGAGAAAAAAGTTTATTAGTGTTTTTTGCACAATTGATGTAATAAATCACAGTTTTGAAAATATTTTCATAAAATTAAAAAAAAAACAAAAAAATCAAAATCATTAAAAATGTTATTTTTGATATACCCTGTATAGTAATCGTAAATTTGGTATTTGAAATTGTAGTTTCGACACAAGCAGACGTTTTTATAAAGAATGACTTTTTCTTCTAAATCGACAAATAAAAAAGTTTTTCCTCTTCCAACTTGACCTTCATTCTATTTTTCGTAGTGAATATACAAATATTTAATTTTTTGTCGAAACAAATATGATAATAATCTAATCTATCGCAATGCGTATAATTTTTTTCAACGGCGAACAGTGTGTTTTAACGATTTCCCAGGGAAACGATAGTTGAGCGCATGCTCAACCTACCTCAACCCCTAGACACTTGGCGTCTGGATGCTCTACAGCAGCACCGTGTGCGATGGTGGCTTTCCCTTTCCGGTTGCTGGGAAATTGTGTTGTTTGCCAGCCACTTTCACCCACGCACAATTCGGGACTGATGGAATGGGAAGAGAAATGAGGCATTGTGAAAACCAACCTAATATATACAGGAAGATGAGCGAACAAACGGATGGTATATACTGCGATAGGTACTTGATTGTGTGAATCGATTTCAAATTTTCCCAACCATCTCGGAGTCCTGATTCAACCCAAGTTTCGTCTCCTGCACACCATCCTTGTCTTCACTGCAGAAACCACAAGAACATTCAAAGCTCTGTTGTTTTTCACAGACCTTTATCGTGCGAAGATGATTATGCAGAATTTTTGAAATGATGATGATCGGATATTCGAAGCATTTCTGCGATTTGCGTCTTCTTCAGCCGAGGATCTGCCAGTTTAATTATTTCGAACGTTTCATCAAGTGCTCACTCAATGGTCGTCTTTGAGTAATTCCTGGGCAAGAATTCTTTAAAGATATTCAATACATCAAACAATTATGCGAATTGAACCGGTATAATAATTAACAGTGAAAAAATATTTAGGAAATTGTAGAAAAAAGACCGGTTACTAGTTTTTATTATAAATTATGGTATAACCAATAGCCTCGTGCTAAATAATAAACACCGTTTCTGAATTTATGTAAACAATTCACGTATTTAGGTATTAAGAATCTTCGATTTGCAACACAGTTGTTTACGCACTTAAATTTATAATTAATTTATTTACCAATAATTATTTATTAAATTACCGCATTGACATTAAGATTAATAAAATTGTACTTCTACGGTGATATTAATGTACTTTTTCTAGTATTTTACTGACGGGTAACAAAAATAAAATATAAACATCATATAAAAAGTGCCTTTTTTCAGACCTCAACACATTACTCTTAAAATACTCCTAATGATGTAATTCTTTCAAAAATACAATTTCTCTACAAAGTTTGCCACTGATGATGAAGCTAGTGAGCTTCGAAACAGGGATAGGTTAATTTTGGTATTTGTCTCTATAATTCTCGAGAAAATTGCATTTAAAATTTGACCAGTTAGGTAGTTGGAACCTATCTTAGTAGAAGTAGTTTTTTTTGGCGTCATTGATAGAGCATGCATTTTGCATGCGGGAGGTTCTGGGTTCGAATCCGATTGTTTATAATTTTTGAATAAAGTATAATTATTATTGTTAATTAAATGAACAATTTTTTGTCTTCAATTCCAAGATTAGATTAGGTTGATTTGCGAGGGTTTCTTCTTTAAATGAAGTTTCTCAAGGTGCCTTTGGTGTTTGGTGGCCATTGGGCAAAGTTTAGTCGAAAAAATTCATTAATATACAATTCAATATCCATTCATTGACGTTAATCTCATGAAACAGCACACTTATATGTGGAAAAAACATTTCATCGCATTCTTTTAGTGTTTTTTTAGCTCAACAGTTAGTTTCGTAGCTAATCCGCCCATATCGTCGTGGTCTATCGCAGAAACTTCGAGTAATTTTGCATCTTCATCAAGCCCGCTCGCTCTACTCCCCTTTTTTGTATGTATTACTTAAAACTATAAATATTTCAGATTTACGTGCCGGCAGCAAACAAATTTATAGAGGAAATTAAATCTAGTTAAAGGGAAAGGCTGACAAATTAATATTGGACCAAAAAAACTATACACTTAACAATAATTTATTACGAAAAAAACACGTGTTATGGAGAAAATTAACCCCTAAGATACAACTATGTATACGTATGTAAAAAAAATGTATTTCCTTCGAAGACAGTGTATAAAAAAATCGGTTGTGTCGCCCCAAAACTTTCCCGACAATATATAATAGAATAAAAAATATATGACCTGCGTAACGAAACAGAATTTTAATAATTATTATTATAATTGTATTATTTTCATGATTTCCAATAAACTAACGTAACAAACTAACTACTTTATTCAAAAATTAGAAAAAAAAAAGTATTGCCAGAACTGGGATCGAACCCATAACCTTCCAAAACCGAAGCGAACGCTCAATAAATGCCGCCACAAGACCCTCTTTGGAAATATTGTATTCTAATTGTAATGTAATAACTAAAATAACCATCAAGTTTCGAAGGTTAATAGCAAGAACCAGCCTTTAACTTTGACAGGGAGGCTGCATTCTTTTGAATTTGAATTGGCATCTAAAGTTTAAACACAATTGGGAACTTTCAGAGTTTATAAAGGACTCATCGTGTCGTGCCAAAACAGATTAAGCAATCCATAACAAAAATATTCATTCAATTCGTTATCATTTCCGTTTCTTGTTAAAACCAAAATAAAGCCGACCCCACTTTTTTAAATTACATAAAAAAAACTACCCTACATGTAAGTTATCTGGTGCTAAGTAGTGTTACCTTATAGGTCGGGGTGATATTTTTGTTGTTTTGCGTGACTTTCGCTACAAATCAGAAAAAGGATGTTGTTCTATTTAAAAAACATGTTTTTACTGATCACAGAAAAAAGAACTTTTAGAGTGTTTAATGTAAATAAACAGGGGATGAAAATATTGTGCGCACATGCTACAGTTAATGTTAAGTACCTTTTTAATGGGGTGCTAATGTTTTGTGAAAAACATCTTTGATTTTTGCGGCAATCTTCTTAAGGGTGTTTCTATTTTTTTAAATGTTTTGTTAAACTAGTAAAATTTTGTCACAACCTTGATTACTCATTATTTGAGCCTTATTACACCTTTGCTTTTTGTAAATCATTAAATTAAAAAAAACTTTATTGTTCAAAGAACTGTGAAAAGAAAATTTCATATTCAGTGAACATAATTTAATTATTATAAAAATACTTTCAGAATGCATTTTCTATATTATAGATGCAATATTTATTGAATATTCATTCTTGACATAAAATTTCAAATAGTACACATCTCAGAATTATGAGGATTTGGTTAATATTAACTCCAAAATAAACTCTTGCATTTTATTCTTGTGGTATCACAGTTCTTTAATTTATTATTGCCTATTCAATTTGTGAATTAAGTACAAGGCTGGATGGATGCGTTAGTAAACCAACATTAGTATAGACGATTTATGTATTGGGTAAAAATATAATCAGATATTTAAATTTATTGTTTTTATTTTTGCAAAACAATTACAAGTGAATAACATACACGGAAAGAATTCATAACTATTTGTTCTGTACAAAAGATACGAGGCGTTTCTATTTAATTTGTGCAAAGCTTTGAAATGCACCAAAGTTAGCAAAGTTCTTTTTGAAACATAATGCACTGTATAACTGGTTAAAATAACCACAAAATCCAGCAGCAAATTTTAAACGCCTTAATGAATCACACGGCTAGTTATGAGCTGTAAAAAAATCGCCTAAAATCTATAAACTAAACCCTGAACGACATGAATACATTTTGTTTCTCTCGCAAAAACATGAATTCCTATAAGAAGAAGATTAATATTTAAATATAGGGTGCAGGGGATTTAGTAATACTCGATTAAAGTTTAAATAGTTTCAATCCAGAATTAAAGGGTGTCCAAAATTTAATTTTGCTGCCATTTTTTTTTCTACATGTTATGTTTATTCGAAATTTTTATTTTCAGACGTTACACGGAGGAACAACGTGTTTTTATTATTAAAACATTTTTTGAAAATGGCAAAAGTTTTCAAGTTGTAATTAGGAAATTTAGAACTAAATTCGATAGAGAAAATGCTCAACAAATCGTGCCATCAAGCTGATGGTTGAGAAATTTGAACAAACTGGATCCGTTCGTGATAACAGAAACAGAATTTCACAACGTAGTGGACGTTTTGAAATCGAAAGTGTACAGCTATAATCCCATAACAGTTAACGAGCTTAAAACCAACATTATCGAGCAGATATCAACCATATTGAGAACAATTTATTGCAAAAGCTGATTGATAATGTAGTAAAATACTAACTCAATTTTGGACACCCTATATATTTCCGTGATTATTACTGTGAAGATGTTATTTAAAAATTATTGCTGGGAAAATCCACCACTTTAAAGCCAACGCATATGAAATGGTCCAATGTAAACGGATCTCGTATACTGACTATTTAGCACTTAATGTGTCAGGTCAAGTAGTTCTTTCAAAGATATTTTTTCCGAAACGTGCGGAAACACTTGAAAATAGTTGCATTAAATGTCCTAAATGTACAGTCTTAACTCCGTACACATGTTTAAAATCACCAACCTAATATTATACAGGGTAAAAATAATACTTGCAATGTTTTTGATCTCATTGAAAAAAAAAATCAAATTTGCTACAGTTTGATACAGTATACAGTCTTGCTAGACTCACCCTGTATATTCCGGATATTTAATATCGATGGCAGTTGTAGTATTTCCCAGTGGAGTAGTTATGTGGTCTTGATATGTGCTTATATCAAAAAAATGAAAAATCACTTTCTTCATTAAACATACCTAATTGTTTAAATTTTTTTGTAACCATGGAACTGATGATGGGCCTTATTAGCTTCGAAACATGTCTGACCAGTTTGCAATGATTTGAATACATATACAGGGTGAGTGTGGTTAGATGCGTCAGTTAATTGTCTTTTGTTTATTAAAGTAACTAATTTGATGTCAATCTGAAGAACGTATTTTTAACGAAAATAAAGCAATTTAAGTACTGATAAGCCTTAACAAAATGTAGGCAGAATTAAAATCGGCATCTTTTCCAAACAAAAATTACAGGGTGTCCTATTTGATAAAATCAAGTTATACTCATTTAAATAGCTATAAATTTTTGTGAACACCCTGTATAACTTAAAAGAAGATTGTGTGCATGAATAAGTTAAGATGAATGCGAGTTATTATAAACCTAAACAGTTTTTCTTGAAACGGAATATACACCGAAATATTAATATTTTACGAATGCTCTGAATTTTACAAATTGATGATTTTTGTGGAAACTATTCTATTTAAAAAACCATGACTTTGATATGTATCCATTTTGGGGGTCACTCTGTATACTTGCAATGTTTTGAAAAATGTGGCCGTATTAGATTTACATAGAACCTCACTGAACAATAAACTGTTGCCCACAAGGCACGAATAGCTCTCCATATTTACGTGCAAAAGTAATAATTTTGTGACCTTTTTGTCATTTATCTAAAATTTAAATATATTTTGTTTTTGTTTTAGACATCAGCTATTTTTTTTAACTATCCGATTTGGTTCCTTTTTCTTCTCTTTCAAGGCACTATATATACGTACATATTTTATATTTCAGATCTTCTAGGCCAAGTTCTGGTGCCTACGCAAAATAGTTGATTTTTTTTAGTTTTATTATAAAATTTATTTTGCCCCCTTTTCTACCATTTATAAACGTCTATGCAAAGAAAATTGTTAGGCTGCATGATGTTGTAGGTTATCTTATATCAAAACTCTGTTATATTTGGGAATTTTTTTTCGATTTTGACCCTTTTTTACACTATTTTCGAACGCCTGTGTGAACCAGTTCATTTTTTTAGGTTATATTCTATCGCAACTATGAAAAATTATTCCGTATTTCGAATAAGTTTAGGAAGTATATATTTTTTTATTTTGACCCCTTTTACACTATTTACGAACGCCTATGAAAACAAGTTATTTATAACACATTTTATAGGTTATATTCTATCAAAGCTATAAATAACTAGTCAATATTTCTGCTATGTTTAAGAAATACGTTTTTTTGTAAATCTTTTTTACTCCATTTTACACTATTTTCGAACGCCAATGTGGTCTAATATTTTATGTTCAATACTTTAGGTTATATTCAATTTAATGCGTAAAAAATTATGCAGTATTTCGGATAAGTTTAAGAACTATGATTTTTTTTAATTTTTGAACCCTCTTTTAAGCCCTTTGCCTACGCTCAATGTTTCCCAAAATCTAATCAAATTTGGTTAAAATCTGTTAAGCGGTTTTTGCGTTTTTCGTGGATACAGACAGACAGACATAACTACTTATTTATGTACCCATAAAATGACCAAAAACAATTTCATTTCTCTTTTTTTCTCACTAAATAAAGTAAACAATAAACTAAAATATTATGAACTTGTGTTTTAAAAATAAAACATGTGGTTCTAATTAACATTATTGTCACGTATATCATGCTAAATAAAAATAATAAATACGCTCAAACTCTAGTAGCTAGAAAAATTATAATAACACAAACCCCTAAAAAAGTGAGGTGTAATTTACTATAAACGACCTGTCATATTAGTCCATAAACTATGGCGGATGATTTATTTAGAATTATGTCACCAAAACACATTTGTTGGGCGGCACCCTATTTAGGGTAGTAACAAGAAAAATCCAACTACTTGTTAGTTTATAAAAATAATTGGTCCAAGCAGGTTATGTTCTGCTAAATTAGTAATAGGATAAGCAACATTAATTTAAAGAAAAAAAAAACAGATTTTTATCAATTTCCAGCTGAACTTGAACCGATAATATCCCGTCTCCACAAAATAGTAACTGATGATGACTGGAGCTCTAGTCGAAACTTGTAACAATTCAAACAATCCAAAAAAAAAAATTATTAAAGCTATTATGACACACCTTGTATATTATCAAATATTCTGAAATACGATCAAATTTGCTTTAAAATGATATATCATGTTCCTATACCTAAACTGTAAGCTTTCTGAAATAAAAACAAGTTTGAAAAAATTGGTCAGCAATCACCCTGTATATCCGTACAAAAACCTGACCCACCCTGTATATTCCAAAGACATCGCATGTCATGGTCATTCCGTTTCTAGGAATTCCCTTTCTCGTCGCATCCAAATCATAATAAAAAGTAAATACCTATTTCTTCTACATTTGTTGCAAAATTCTGCAGCGTTTTAAAAATAAAATAGAGATGCTTATAATGTTCACATATATAATGCGGCTTCCTTATGCAGAAAAGTGAAATCTGACGCAACAGTTTTCGCCATGACCCCGTTAACATTGCGATAGAAAACGATCTCTTCACAACATCCAGAGTGAATTATATTTGTTTTAATTTTTTATTGTACAAATGTATTTATTTATAAGATCGAATCGGACACGACGACACTTGTTTCTCTTCGTACGAGAGATAAATTGATTTAACTTCTGACTTTTTTATCTAGTTACGAGGGGACATTATTTAGTTCGCTGTTATTTTTTTAACATTTTTAAGAACACCTGTCCAAATATTGCCTTCAATTGAAACTCAAATATTTCAGTAATTTTTTTTGATTTTATTTTTATTTAATGGCCGCTGAAACTTACAGGGTGTACATACAAACTACTGCTTTTTTTCTCGCAGTTTAACACGCCCAATTTTGTCAACAATTTGTTTTTATTTTATTTTTTTGTATACACTATTTTAATGTTTAGTTTATATAGAAAAAACACTTAAAAGGAATTTTAATTTTCGAAGATATCGAGATTTTAATAAAATGGAGCCATATTTTACGTCATCGTAATTTGTATTTTTTTCAATACAAAGTAAATGTGACATTTTGTGACTGATATTGACAGCACATAAAATCCTTGGGCTATAAAATGTCACCAATTTACCACTTTTTAGACAGAGGAGGGTATACAAATTTTATTTTTTATTTATTTAATAATTAACCTGTATACCTAAATATGCCACAGTATTTTAAAATAAAAAATCCATAAAAAACCCAAATTGATTTCTGTTTTCATAATAATACACACCCTGTATTCAGGATTCCATGCACTGAGATTGTTGTGATTGCATAATAATATTTACTCACCTTTCTCAACCTTTGGTGTAAGTAGCGCCAGCTGTGATCGAGCTGCTATACCACTACCATTCGCCTGTAGTAAACTTTGCTCGGTAGGTGTCGCCAGCTTCTCAGCCAATATTGGATTAGCCGCTGCAATAGTAAACTTTCGCATCTCCAATAACACTTGCGCGCTCTTCTGTGCATTTGCTGTACTACTGCTACTATTGCTGGTGTTGGATTCTGTAGTGCTGGTCTCAAGTACATTATTGTTTTCTTCTTGCTGTGAATAGTACGCAATTAGTTAGATTACCTCGCCGATAGATGTCGAGAGCCGTAGTTTGTTGCGTTACATTTACAAGTGCTATTAAAAAAGTTGTAAATGTATTATGAGAGTTTTTCTCGAAAATAATAAAGTTAATTTATTTGATATTTACATAAAATTATAAAATTTATTAATTTATATTCAATAATATGTTTTCGTGATACGGCTGCATATTATGTTTACTATCACGACATAAAAATACTAAAAATCCAAATTACAGATCGGGTTGTGTATTGGCAAAAGTAAAATTCGGAAAGCTATAAAAATTTAGGATAATGGCAGTTTCGGATATACAGGGAGCGGTTCTAAAGTTCCTGACCCCTGCACTTGTTGAAAAAATCGAAAAAATTATACTTTGCAGTAATTTCCTTAACTTTACTGGATTTTGCAAGAGATTTTTATACAGGGTGATCATAAAAAAAAAGAAAATTGGAGAACATACCAAAAGCCATTTTTTATTTTCTTCAAATATTAAAGTACTAAGAATGGGGGACACTGTACATATATTTTTGTTTATTCTGAAAATGTATAGTTTTCAAAATATTGACAAATTACCACGTTTTCATAGCTCAAATTTTATTATCCTCAGCTAATAATTGGCCAAGGCCCCATTAAAAAAAAAAACAAGTACTATGGAAAATACGTACATGTAACCTCGTCGTCCCAATTCAGTTTGAACAAGTTGGACTGTCCTTTTATTTTGCGAATCTTTCTCTTAGTGCTAAATTAGTTCTATTTACCTTAATATATGGAGCTGCATTAAATTCACTCAAAATACTTTCAAGTTCAATTGCAGTGGTATCATTTAAATGCTTAAAAATGTCATCAGTATCTTGTGAAGACTCAGGTACGGGTGCCACTAGTGAGTTGAGGTCCGATTGAGTTAGTTCGTCAAAAGCACCTTCGGCTCCTGTAGCTATGGATTGCTGGCCAATAGCGACGGAAGCGTCCTAGAATGTAATGTAGTAAAATGCGTTAGAACCCCAACTTTTTTTTAAAGATAAAACCCATTGACAAATTTGGATTCGATCGTTAACGAAGTAGCTAGTAGGAATTACAATGAAGGTCTGAAGTAAGTATTATAAGCAACGCCCAAGATTTAAATTCTAAATAAACATAATATAATTGAACCTTTTCGACAGTTATTATTAATTTGCCAAAGTTTCGCACATTTTTAGGCGTCTTCAAGGCTATATTAAAAACTTCTAGCTTTCTTTCCAAAAAGGAAATATTTTTGAATGCTTTACATAAAAAAAAAACGAAAACATATAATAGGCACCAAAATTTTTAAGCAATTTCTTTTCCGAATTCCGTGCCTAACGTACCTTTTTGTTTTTACGTAAATTATTCAAAAATATTTCGTTTTTGAAGCAACACTGAAAGTCAAGCAAAACGTTGGGATATTCATAAAAATTTACTTTTTTTGACTCATAATCCATCTCAATATATAAAATTGTAGAGCTCCTTCGAACTTTTTAATTGGAAAAATAATTGGAGAAGTACGTAATTGAAAATGTAATTAATTAAATTTTTTCGAAAGTAATTTGTAATTGTAATTCATTACCTACTTTTAAAAGTAAAAGTAATCTTGGTCTAAAAAACTGTGATATAACATTGGGTGATTTACAAATGGACCAGAATCTACTGCAGTGAACTGGAGATGAGAATAGTAGCCTAAGATAGATAGTATTATGCACTATTTACGTGCCAATCGATATTGCTTGAAAAATAGCTAAGTTTACCTACTACAAAGGTAAGTTCAACAGACTTTCATAGCGAATACCTTATACATATTAATATTTAAATTATTTTACTGAAAAATTCATTACAATTAAATATCGACTGAATTTCAGTTTCAAAAAAAAGTTGAATAGCGGTTTAATTCAAATTCAAATGCGCGCCAAGGAAACCTCCGCCTCAAATGCTCTGATTGGCTCGGCAAGTGGGCTTTTTAATGTATGCTGATTCTGACCAGGGTCAGGCGAAACTTTACTTTAATTAAATGACTGGAAGTTTGTTAGAATTGAATGTGTTGAAGCTGGACAGTTAATTATTATTCTATTAATAACTCACCTGGAGACAGGAAGTCAAATCAACCATTTTACCATCATGATCAGAACTCCAAAGCAAATCGTTGTCAATAAATGGCATTGCCAGGGCCGACATTAGGGATTTATGGGCCCCGGCAGTATAGATCCCCGCCAATTTGAGCGAGGGGAGCTACGTTGCACGAGTAAATTTCGAGAATAAACAATTGTATCGTCATATATCAAATAGTGATTTACATTTGGTTTTTTTCTCTATCCTATTGGAAGATTGTACGACTTATATAATAGTGACCTAAAACAGAAAATTAAACAAAAATTATTTCAACAAGTGAGTCTGACAGTATTTAGTGTTGGGAATTATTTATACCTGTTGATGATATCTCGGTGAGTGTCGAAACTTTGCCACCACATGAACGCCAGTTTTTAAAAAATCTGCAAAGAAAACAAATTGTATTACTGATCGCTTCAGATTGCTGCATCTTACATTAAAAGTATTCAACAGTAAACAATTGTGTTTACAAAAATCCAACAGATTTTTGGGAGTTTTTTTGTGCCGAAAAATAGTAAAAAAGGCTCGGACCTGTCGGTGGTATTCATATAATAAATATACCTAATATAATTTAATAAACACTTCATCTGTTTCGTTTTCCTTGGGCCAACCTGAATAAAAATAGTAACAACATATAAAAATATTAATAAAGCCTACATCAAAATGATTTGCATTTCACCAAATGCATTTTTATTGTGTGTTTATTTAAATATTATAATCTGTAATAAATATTAGATAAATTATATATGCTATAACAAGCAAGAACTTTCTCCTTTTGCAGTGGAATACTATTTTAATTATTTCCAATTAAGTGAAAGTATAATATATTCGCTTTGCAACAAATTCCTCCACAAACACGTTTAGTAGACTCAAGTCGCATCATTTATTTCTAGCAATATAAAATTTGCGAATTATTTCATTCAAAAACAATGCAAATTTATAAAACCCCGTTATTAATTGAACACACCTCGTATATGATGAACTGTAATTTTTTGGTAATATCTGCTTCACTTCGTGAACGATCAGGTTAAAAATAAAATATGCTAAGCTATTGTCGCGGTATTTTATGACGACACCTCGTAGAAATAATTATTTCCATTCGCAATATCTTAGGCAACCAGAAATACTTGCATGATTATTAAGTTGCATAATTAAATTGTTTCGTGGTTGGACTATCGGCAAAACCTCCAACTAAATATTAAAACAGCTGATTTTTGTTTTCATTTGTTTTTATAAATTTAAAATTTGTTACCAGTTTAGCAAAATAATATTAAGAAATTCAAATATAAATGTTAAAATAATGGAAGAAAAACCTAGTACAAGTGGTGAAACGGATCAAAATCTTCCAGAAAATGAATCGTTAAATTTTTTTAGTGCACAGTTTAACCCTTTTGCGGTTTTGTATTGTGAGACAGCAAACCCACCGTGTGCTTCTACCAGAGGTTATGATAATTTGGCCACATACGAATCTCGCGAGAATCCTAGGGTTCCGAAGAAAACTGAACAACAACCCGGTTCTAGCAGAGGTACAAGAAGTCAACTTCAGCAGGATGGTAATGTGGTACAAAGGAGATTTCTAGCACATCAAAGTAAGCTATGAAAAAATGCTACTTAAGTTTGCGATTTAAAATAATATGCATGGACACATTGTAAAAATTCTAGTGGCGTTTTTACTACCCTATACGCAAGTCAAATTAATGCTTTTAATGTTGAATTATTCCAAACTAAAATACTACTACCACCAAGTAGGTATTTAAGTAAATAAACTTTCAATTTCTTTGAATGAAATCTGAAACGACTTGGCAACGTCGTCTACGAAGAAAGTCAACGGCCTTTATGTGACAGAGTTGGCACACGCATAAGCGCAAGCTATTTATCGCTATTCACTGACTGCACATTACATAATATAAGAGAGCAGAGCTATTTTTAATAAGCGCGGTATATAATTATCCATAAAAACTTTCTTTTACTACAACTATAATAAAATTTATTTTTATCTAATCAACGTAATTTTCATATACGTGCATTAACCCTTTTAATATGTATGTTATTTGTTGACTAGTATAAGCATTGACTTTGATGGGATACCTCCAATTTGAAAATTGTTTCTTTTCCGGATTTAGGTCAAAATAATAGACACTTTATCGCTCAAAAATAATCCTAATTTTTCTTATTAATAAATGCCTTCCTTGTAACTTAAAATTCATTTTTGTGATTTATTTATACAGGGTGATCCAAAAAGATATTGAAGGTGTTCTTAAAAACGCAGTAGTAGTAACCGGAAGCCATTTTATTAATAGATTAGTAGGATAGCAGGAAAGAAAGTCAGGGAAATAAACCTTAATGACCCTGTTGCAGCATGACGTTTGTTATGCAGATGATTTTTCTTTAAGTTTTGACCCTCTTTTTATACCCTTCATCTACGCCCTATGAGTCTCAAAATTTAATCAGTTCCTGACCATATCTATTAGTATTTTTGTGACTGACAGAATGACAGACAGACTTGTGCTTACGTCTAAAATGACCCAAAGCACGTGTTTCCGGTAAAAATATTTTTGAAATTATATCTCCTCCATAATATGCATAAATATGTGATTGCATAGCTATTATGGTGAACTAAAAAACCCGAGAAAACTTATTAATCTCGTATAGTTGAATGCAGATACACTACAAACTTGGCCGCATCGGCATCGCGTTAGCCTAGTAGAAAATACATCAACATTAGAGTGCGAACTTTTCTATCATCTAGGAGGTCATTCACCTTGGGCAACAGAGTGGTGAAAAAATTGTTTAGCTTTACACTGTTGCCATAAATATGCTGCTACATCAACATGTTGATTGCATTTAGGTAATAACTACGTTTGTTCAACACAGATTGAACACATGACGAATAACTTTGTATGTTCATATTATAAAAGGATTACATACGCACTGAATTTGAACAGGAACATATAAATTATTATGGAGGCTTTCATTGGACGAATCTTTGCTGCAATTTTGTATACAGGGTGTATCTAAATAACACCGAAAACTAAATTCTACTTGTTCAAGATTTTTTAGAAAATTTAAAGATTTTCCAGATGGATTTTTGGAAGGAGCAAATTTTCATTTTATTTTGTGTTTATTATTTACCCTACAGGATGAATCTCCTGTATAAAAACCGGCTATCACGATCTTAATTCTTCAATAGTCAATCTGACTGTCATTCATAATAGTGATTTCGTTTAAGTAAACTATGAGCTAAAAAGATCTTTTCTTGTGATTGTAGTGGCGGTAATATCTGCAAGAATTTTCAAGGAAAAGAACGTTCTCACGCGAATGGACAAATTTCAAGGACCGTTGTCAGCATTGCGAAAATTCCGAGATGAGAAAACTCGAATTAAGGTAAATAAATGTGTTTCTCGAATTGATCTAATCATGTTTTTCATAATAAATTTGAACAATACGCAGACGTTGTTCTGGCATGTGTCTATTCATGATGAATTTGCAAAATCCAAAGTAATCCCAAAACAACTGAGAATCGGCTGTGACAAAACAGTTAATTTTTGTACAAACGAAAGAAAGAGCTTCAACTAAGTCGAGACGAATTAAAAAAAAACCCGTGAAACAGGTGGAATTTGAACTCACACTTCCCGATTGCCGGTCAGGTGTTCTACCAATTGAACCACATATGAATCCTTGTCCTACAGCGTGTTTCTAAACTCGACCGACACAGAAAGCTCTTCATTCATTTTGATATAGCGACATATACCCTTAAAAGGCTTAGTTGTCTAGATACAGGGTGTCAAAGGTTCAAATTTAGTGACCGCTATGTTCTTTAAAAAAGTCATAATACCTAATATTGCTTGGTGCCAACCTGAACCAATAGGCTTAGCTCGCATTCAAATACTAATGAATTACTATTTAAGGTTATAAAGGAGTGTTTAATTTTGTACCTTCAAATGAAAAAAAAAATAGATCAGTAAAAATTGGTATAAAATTTCATACTGTATATTATAAACACGTCAATCTTGTTAGATCCTACTAACCTTCAACGATCTAATCAACAGTAGGTACTTACAATATTGTCCTTGTCTATATGAAGTGATTAGTAATTACAATTTTTTTTCTAATAGACTATTTTATTCTTTCTTTCGAAACTTGTTGCCATTGAGGAATTCTCTATATTTGGTCATACAGGTAGGTCCAGGCTGAATAATTTCAGTAGAATACAGGGTGATGTAATATACAATAGTGCGAATATAGTGACGATTAGTTTGGCCTCATCTGTCCGTCAATAATATTATCCAAAAAGCAATTACATTAACATACACTCGCACATCTCGAATCTTCTTAAATAGTCAGTCTCCTTTAGATATGTTAAACTTTGGAACAGTGGCGCACTGAGATATTTCTTCGTGGACTTTAGACACTGACTCAAAATGACTACAACTAAAATTTTTCGAAATAGACAGTCTATTATACATAAGCCTTAATTTTGAAAGATAAATTGGATAATTTATAAAAACACTTTAGCTTTATTTTCAATAGAATATTTTTTTGAACACCCTGTATGAAGAAATGACGAAATATTATGTTACAAAGTCATGTAGAATCCAAAAATGTAAAAACATAATTTAGGACGTTCTATTTAAAATAAGCAAGTTGACACCAACTTCCGTCTTATAAATATTTTCAATTCGCCCTCGTAGATGTCACAGAGAACCGAGGTATTTTAGTTGTCTAAAGGTACAGGAGTCTAAATATCACGCGTTTAACACTGTTTAAATTGATAATATTAAAATTAAATGATCCTTTTTGCCTTGTATATCATGTTTTTTCTCAATGCGTTTGGTAAATGCGGAATAAATTATACTATTTACTATGTACTACGCTACAGTGTGTTGTGTTGTTGTTTTTAGCCATGGCGTTGACCATGATTACTTATTCAACCATGCATGTACAACGCATTTTATATTAGTTCTGTAATTTCTATTGACTGTAAAAGTATAATTAATTAATTTAATGATATTACCCAAAAATGTATATTATTATTATTATTTGACAAATATACATAGTTCATATTTTTTAATGTAACACCCTGTATATATATATATATATATATATATATATATATATATATATATATATATAATTTTATTATTAAGGATTATTTTCTCTTGATTCCAAAAATACCATATTTGATGGGTCTATCTTAAACGGTAAGTATTCGCAATAAAACAAAGCTTTTTCACAAATTAAAAAATGTATTTTAAACAAAACAAGAACTAAAAGTAATTTACAGAAAAAAAAAACAAAATATCTACAAAAGGTGTTCGAATCGTCTCCGTTTACTTCAATGCATTTTTCGAATCTGTTTTCCTTCAGTCGTTAATAGTGTTTATTCTTCTAACGCCTTACTGGGACAGCCTGTATATACGAGAATATATGCTGTAAATAGTTTACATTAATACCTAAAACTTTTGTAATTAACATTTTGTTCTACAGGTTGAAACAACAAAGTTACAGGGGATGTGCGTTTATAAATGATTACCCAGTACTTACGTACGAAAAACCATCTTACGTTATTTTCACTAAGTATACCAATTTTGTCATTAAAATTTTCAAAAACATCAAAGCTATTTTAAAAAAGAAAATTGGAGATGAAAATAAGTGGGGTTGGTCCACTTTCAAAATAACGTAAGATGGTTTTTCGTACGTAAGTACTGGGTAATCATTTATAAACGCACATCCCCTGTAACTTTGTTGTTTCACCCTGTAGAAGAAAATGTTAATTACAAAAGTTTTAGGTATTAATGTAAACTATTTACAGCATATATTCTCGTATATACAGGCTGTCCCAGTAAGGCGTTAGAAGAATAGATGAAGATTGGCACGTAATATACCTGCCCAAAAACCAATGACACCAAATACTTTAAATTCCCTTTCATTGAGGGATTCCACATAAACTAAATTAGCTTACTACAATCCTGTAATACCTAGTAAACAACATGTTGTTTACAAACTTAACAGCAGATAGTGTTGTAGTATTTGAAAAACAAAATAACGTAGTATTCTGTGTTCATGTGGTAAAAGTCACATTGGACCGACGCGACGGAACAATACATTGAAGATAGGATTAAACAACATAAAAATGATTGCGAAAACGTCAACACTTACTAAAATTAATAAAAATGCATTATTGGCATCACATCATTTCGATACGGGACATAACAATATTTCTCTTTGGCCACAGCAAAATTGTAAATGATGAATCAATCCGAAATCTATTTACACACCCAACACGAGGTCAAATTCCTAATTAACCATAAACTTAAATTAACCAAGCTCTATTTTCATTTTACTTTTAAGAAAATATTATCGCAGTTAAATATATTTCATATGTTATACCAGCGTAAACTAAATCTGACAACGATGCAACAATTATGAAAAATTATTAAAAATGTCATTAATGTTGTTATTTTTATGTATTTATTTGTTGTTTGTCTAACAGGCTTACGCCCAATTGCAAGATTTAGAAGCATCCCATTTAAAAGAACTTAAAGTACAAAAAAAAGGGGGCAAGAAATTGGTCTTACCTCATGTTGTTCGATGGCATACACTTTCAGATTGTTTTATTTTTTTTATGAACAAATACATTTTAACTCAGAATATGCCCTGCTTTAGTATAGCAGGTTAAGTACTGTCAAATGTAATAACCAAATTGTTGTGTTTGTGTGTAAAATAAAATCAAAATAAAACATCGATTTGACTCTGTAACTGTTTTAGAACTCTCGTTCGTAATGTAACAGCTCAACTCGCCTACGGCTCGTAAGGGTTTGAATAACTTTTGCTATTTCCCTGGTAAAGCGACATAACATAAAATATAGCGTGATATTTAGTTCTTATTATGCTACGTCTCCGTCCAACCCGCATCAAGGTAGTATCATCGATTGTTATGACCGTGAGGTGTATTATAATAGAGTATTTTAAAGGAACCTTGCTCATTCACCTTGCGTCACAAGGTCCTGGAAAGTATTTTAATTCGATTTTTTTTATCCTATCTATAAATAATTTATTTTTTTGTTTATTGTACGTTAATATTAAATTTTAGCTAATTTACACTATTGAGGAAATTAGTATCTAGCGATTTACGATAAACTGGTGCCCCTAAGGTACGAATTGCTCTCCATACAGAAATTTATATTTATGTTTATTTTTGTTAATAATAATTTTCTAAATAAAATTAACGTTTATTTATTTATTTCTTTTTTTTTCATATGTTTCTTTAAGCTTTATGTTTTATTAATTATATTTATTTATTTTCGAAATTAAATAATTGTATCAATATATTTCGAATTTAACACATTTTTTATATCGATTTTATTTAGGGTTAGATTGTACTTTTAATTTAGGGTTGGATTTTAATATCAGTTTTTGCTGCCATCTACAATGTGTCCACGGATAGAGTTTGGAACAGGAAAAACTTTTTTATTTGTAGATTTAGAAGAAAAAGTCATTCTTTATAAAAACGTCTGCTTGTGTCAAAACTAAAAATCGTTAATGATTTTGATTTCCTTGTTTTTTTTTTTAATTTTATTATTTTAAAAGTAGCTATGAAATTAACCACTTTGAGAAAAAAGTTTATTAGTGTTTTTTGCACAATTAGTGTAATAAATCACGATTTTGAAAATATTTTCATAAAATTCGAAAAAAACAAAAAAAATCAAAATCATTAAAAATGTTATTTTTGATATACCCTGTATAGTAATCGTAAATTTGGTATTTGAAATTGTAGTTTCGACACAAGCAGACGTTTTTATAAAGAATGACTTTTTCTTCTAAATCTACAAATAAAAAAAGTTTTTCCTCTTCCAAACTCTATACTTTCTGGTTCTTATTTTTTATTACTGTGACTGTATTTTGATTTTTGAACTATTTTGAATAAACTGATTATTATTAAAAAATGAACTGATTATTATTAAAAAAATAAACTGATTATTATTATAAAACACGTCTACTCCACAAAATAAATGAAAATTTATTTTGTGGATTTTATATTTTAGCCCCCGTTTCGAAACCTTTCTGAACGCCTTTTGGACATTGATTTTTTTTTTGCAGCAACCAAGTTAGCTATGCTACAACCTACAACGTCAATATTCAAAACTGTGTCATTATTGACACTTGGCAATTTTTTTTACATTTTACATATTGACGCACTGTATACATTAAATTGTACATCACCGCCTTTTTTATGCCCAGTTCTATTGGTACAACGAAAATTACCTAGTTTTTCGATTTAATATAATCAAAAATATATGACCTGCGTAACGAATTTTAATAATTATTATTATAATTGTATTATTTTCATTATTTCCCATAAACCAACGTAACAAACTACATACTTTATTCAAAAATTCGAAAAAAAAAACATTGCCAGAGGTGGGATTCGAACTCAGAACCTTCTGCATGCGAAACGTACGCTCTATCAACGATGCCAAAAATCCTTTTATCAAATTATTTTTATTATTTCCAATAAACTAACCTAACAAACTCACTACTTTATTCAAAAATTAGAAATAAAAAAATTGTTTGGCAGAACTGGGCTCGAACCCAGGACCTTCCGCATACAAAGCACACGCTCAATCAATAACCCCAAAAAACCCTTAGGCAAATTACTTTATTATATTCTAATAAGGGTTATAGGTTCCAACTACCTAACTGGTGAAATTTTAAACGCAAAGGCGAGAAAAATGCTTTAAAATTATTTAATTTTGTTTTCAAAATGTTTATTTGGATCTAAAATTAAACCAAGAGCTTATGGACAGCTAAAAACTATTATTATTTTTTTTAATTATGTTCCTAATTATAATTACAACGATATTATGCATACAAATTGTGCTTACTTGCTTTGTTACATGTGGTATCATAATTAATTGACTACACAACCACATGGCAAGGGGGAGGGGGGTCATGTGACATGTTCTAAATTATATTTAGGAGTATGGCAGGGGAAGAAAACAAAATTGTTGGGACAAACTATCCCAGTTCTCAAAACATTTATTCCTCTCGAGAAACAGGGTCTTGAAAGGATTTGACCGCTACTTAAGGTGATAAAAATCCCTGTCCACGCAAGCGGGGGCTTCTCTTGCCTTGCGTGCCATTATTAACAAATATAAACATAAAAGTAATTTCGGTATGGAGAGCTATTCGTGCCTTGGGGGCACCATTTTAGTTTTTATATGAATTTAATATTATCTAAAATCATTACGGTTTATTACAGATTGTCCATCGAAATGACAGAGGCGTTAGAGGCTATTACATAGCTACTCTTCTAGCCTTCGACAAACATTGGAATATGGCCTTAGATGATGTCGTGGAAGTATGGACAATATCCAGAAAATCAAAAACGCCAATATTAGGTTCGTACCTATATCTTTTGTTTGTTGAAAATCCTGGTCGTTCTTAACCAGGATATACAGAATCACAACTTTTAAACTCTCGGAATTTTCTCATAAGAGACTTCTTGTGGAGTTCGGGGGTTATGTTTGAAAGCTTTGCCTGGTTTTTACCGACTCAAAAGTCAATTTTACCTAACCACTTGTATATTAATTAATAATTAATATTTAAGTGAGACCATTACCGGGCTATATACGGTATATGACGAAGAATTATATTCTTCTTGTCCGACTGCGTGTAAAATAAGATGGCTCGACCAGTAAAATGCCGCTAGATGGCGCCAAGTATATTGTTTTACTAACTATTAATTATTGTTTCCATATATTCTTACCTACAGATGCATCTACGCATATGGTTAGCAAAGGATGGGTGTCGAAAAATGATCTATCTCCGCCATTGGTTGAAATATTAAGTTCAAATAAAAAATCTCAGGAGTGTTCTCGGCATCTAAGACAGTTGTTAATACGTGGGGAACATGTGGTGTTAGTTTACCCGTATAAAGAATGCGAAACGAATGCAAAGGCACAAAATATCCAAAAGTTTCCAATTGGGCATTGGGAACAACTAACATAGCAGGAAGGAAATTCTATTTAACACTATTTTAATGTACTAATCGCCTTCTAATACAGGGTGTACCACTTAACGAAGATTATTTGAAGATTTTGGCAATATGAATACGATAAAGAACATTAATTTTCAAAATCAATGCCTACTTACTTACTACTAAAATTTAATTTTAAAAGTAATTTGCCATTTTTAAAAATTAATTTTGGACACCCTGTATGCTATCGACCGGCAAACTGGCAATGAATCGAAAGAACAAACCCTACATTATAACTTGTACTTGTATGAACCTAAAGTATTAATAAATTATTTAATAATAAATTTTTTAAGAGTTGTATGAAATTTTTTCACAAATACCCAAATAGCTCAAGAACCATTAAATTTTATGGTATCGTGCGTTCTATGGGTTTTTCCAATAAGAGTGATATGATTTCTTTAAAAAAACACACTTATTGTTAAGGAAATTCAAAAGTTTTTTTATTGAATCGATACAATTAAGTTCTAAATAAAACGTCATTCAAATGGCCTCCACGACTTCTTCTGCAGGAACGAATTCGATAAACCCAATTTCCGAGAACTTTTTCCACTAAATCAAGTCGTATGTCATGAATGGTACGTTCAATATTGACTTGTAAAGCTTGAAGAGGGTCTGGTTGATTTCGAAAGACCAATTACTTCAAATAACCCTACAAGAAATAGTCTAATGGTGTTAAATCAAAACTTCTTGGAGGCAATTACACAATTTTTTTAAATAATCGAATCTCCAAACTTTTCTAGCAATAATTCAATTGTTGCATGTGCTGTGTGTCACGTAGCCCCGTCTTGCTGGAACCAAATGTTGTCAAGATCAACTTCTTCCAAAATCGGCCATAAAAAGTTGGTTATCATCGATCTATACCGCTCTCCATTTACAGTAACGGTGGTACCAGCATTATTTCGAAAGACGTACGGACCGATGATTCCACACCACACCAAACTGTCAATTTAGGTGAATGTAATGGTTTTTCATGAATAATTTGTGGATTTTCTTCCCACCAGAATCGACAGTCTTGTTTATTTACCGCACCACTCAGATGAAAGTGTGCCTTATCGGAGAAGATGATTTTCTTAAAAAAATCGTTATCGTTTTCAAGTTGTTCCAAGGCAAAATCAGCAAATTTACGACGTTTACGGTGGTCCAATGGCTTCAGTTCTTGAGTGAGAACAATTTTATACGGATGCAAACCCAAATCCTTTCTCAAAATCCGCCAGGTTGTGCTTTGAGACAGTCCCAATTGTTGAGATCGTCTTGGAATCGGCAATTTGCCTGAACGGCAGCAATATTTGCATTACTTCGAGCGGTTCTTTGTCTTATTGGCACTTGAACATTATGTAAAGAAAAATTTTCAACAATTCGACGAATAGCGAGCACACTTGGACGATTATTACGACTATAAAATGGCAAAAGCGCACGAAAAGTTGCAATTGGAGAACGATTATTTTATATAATGATGAAATTGTAAACACTACTGAATACAATGACAAACAAATGACAGATCATGACATATTACAAATAGCCGCAACGTCGCTTCAAAATCATATCATCCCTATTGGAAAAATACTTAAAATAACTCACAATATCTGAAAATAATAAAAGGAAAAAAACATTTAGTGCCATTTAAAATAAGCAAGTTGCGGTCCGTTTCCGGCATAACCGGAAGTGCTGTGACCTTTCAAATATTTTTCTGGCGGAGTAAGGGCACATTGAATTGAGTCTGCCTGATTAAGAATACAGTGTTATTTATATTATTATAATTATAAAAATAATAATAACAATCTAAACTGACCCAACGACCTAACTACTTCATTCAAAAATTATAAATAAAAAAGTGTCAACTGTTCCATAATCGTTTGACTTAGCCAGGAACCTTAGGAAATAACCACAATCTACCTCTACCAATAAACTGGCACACTTCCCACTAATAAACTGTCCACCTACACAACTTTAAAATGTGTGGCAGTTTCTTTTACTATTAGACCTCCAAAATAAAATTTATTAATAATTCCTAAATGATCACCAAGGCTACGTCTACATATTAGACACACAAATAGTATTAAATCTTGATATACAGGGTGGTCCAACGAAAAGTTTGCACCTAGCTTTTCTCTTTTTTTTGTAGTCGAATGCGAAAATGCTCGGACACGTCGATTTTGCTTTTGAGGGGGACACATTTTAAACATATTTTTCGATCTGCGCCTTTAACCCCCTAGCGGGGGTGAGTAACAACCCTAAAATTTTAAATGGAAAGAGGGGTCTAATGACATATCATTTGAAAGGACACAAAATTGTCTTTCTAATGATACCCTATTTGTCGAATTTTACTAAAACAGTTAATACGAAAACGACTTTAAAGACATTAAGCCGATAATTTTGGTATTAATGAGAAATACAAATAAGTTTTAATTATTACGACTGAAAACAACTACAATCATTTCTAAATTATTTACTTTGAAGAAAAACGGGATTTCAAAAACACTATCTTATTTATCAGAACTAAATTCCTCACTAATCGTTTGCGTTTTTTGTTGAAATAAAAACTGCAGATACGTGTAGGAAAAGAATTTACACCGTTTATTTTAGTCTTTTCATTGATTCAGTTTGGTTGCTTCTCAAGTTATTTTACTTTTACCGTACAAAATGATTTATTCCATTCTAGAACGAGTTGAAATTGTTAAACTTTATTTTCAAAATAATAGTAGTGCTAGACTTACGGCTCGCTTATTTAATGAGAGACATCCCGATAAAAATGTGAATGATGTGTACGTTGGCAAGTTAGTTAAAAAGTTTGTAGATACCGGATCTGTCTGTAATGTAAAACACCAGCCGCAGAAACCGATCAGAAATGAAGCTGTGGAAGTCGCTGTTTTAGGGCATGTTGAAATGGATCATAGTCAAAGTACCCGTCAACTAGCTGAAGCCTCAGGTGTCTCCCGTTCGTCCATAATACGAATTTTAAAAGCGTACAAATTTCATCCGTACAAAATCAAATTAGTACAGGAACTAAATGAGGATGATCCTGATAGAAGGCTGCAATTTTGTGAAGCAATGAGCCAGCGTTTAATTGAAGATCCGCAATTATTATTTAACATTTGTTTTTCCGACGAATGCACATTTTATTTGAATGGAGCTGTAAATAGGCACAATTGCCGTTACTGGGATGACAGTAACCCACATTTATTCCGTGAGGTTCATACCCAGTATCCTCAAAAAATAAACGTCTGGTGTGGCATATTAGGAAATCATATTATAGGACCACTTTTTATTCCTGGAAATTTAACTGGTGAAGTGTACCTAAACATGCTTGAAGACACAATTGATCCTTTAATAACACAAATAATAGAAGATGACCAAAATCATACTGCTGATCGGCTTTATTTCCAGCAAGATGGAGCACCTCCGCACTATGTGGCTCCTGTAAGACAGTTCTTAGATGACCGGTTCCCTGGACGGTGGATTGGAAGGAGGGGCCCAATTGAATGGCCTGCCAGGTCACCGGATTTATCGCCTTTAGACTTTTTTCTTTGGGGGCACTTAAAAAATAAATGTTTTGCCATGAAGCCCGAGTCCATAGAAGATCTTCACCAACGCATTACAGAAGAGTGCAGAAACATAACACCTGATATGCTACAAAATGTTAGAAATAGATTTGAACAAAATCTGTATTATTGTATGGAATCAAATGGGTCACATTTTCAACATTTGTTAATGTAACGTTTTAATAAATCAATTTAACAGCTTGTTTACTTTTTTTACAAAGCAATGTTAAAACTAACAAACATTGGAATGTACTAACGATTGCAGGTGTTTTCACTCGCAATAATTAAAACTTATTTGTATTTCTCATTAATACCAAAATTATCGGCTTAATGTCTTTAAAGTCGTTTTCGTATTAACTGTTTTAGTAAAATTCGACAAATAGGGTATCATTAGAAAGACAATTTTGTGTCCTTTCAAATGATATGTCATTAGACCCCTCTTTCCATTTAAAATTTTAGGGTTGTTACTCACCCCCGCTAGGGGGTTAAAGGCGCAGATCGAAAAATATGTTTAAAATGTGTCCCCCTCAAAAGCAAAATCGACGTGTCCGAGCATTTTCGCATTCGACTACAAAAAAAAGAGAAAAGCTAGGTGCAAACTTTTCGTTGGACCACCCTGTATAAGGCAGAATCTTAAAAGCTGCCATATACTTATCGCAACTAAATATTCATACATTTTTTAAATTTTTATTTACTAAAAATTCTCTAAAGGAAATTATGTCAAATGATCCGAATTTCGTCATTACAAACAAAGTTTTTCTGTGCTTTCGCTACGGCTGCCAAATCGGGTCGTTTTTAAAACAAATTGTCGTTGTGATTTTTTTAACAAACTAGATTTAAACAAGTTCCGATTTTCAGTATTTTCCCCAATTCGTCTGCAGCATTACAGAATTGACCAGAAGAAAATTGCCAGAAGTTTTACTACACTAAATTTAGTGACCGATATGATTTTTTAAAAAAGTCATATTTTGACATAAACACTCTTTTTAAAAATTGAACCAGTGGCATGCTATAGGGTTTAGTGACACATTTTATCCCCTATTTTTTACGCCACTGGAATAAATATATTTTTTATTTTTTTTTAAATTCCCTGTTCATTTTTGCTTAAAAAAGTAATAGCTTTTTATGGGTCTAAAGTGAACAGTTTTGCAGAAATTTGTCTCTAAACAAAAGTCTGCAACTAAAGTAGAAAGTAGGAACTTTTTTTAAATACATACCCTTTACTTGCAGACTTTTTTTTAGAGGCAAATTCCTGCACTACTACTTTTCTAAGCAAAAATGATTAAAAAATATTAAATAAATATATTTGTTCCAGTGGCGTAAAAAATAGGGGGATAAAAAGTGTCACTAACCCCTGTAGCATGACTTTTTTAAAGAACATACATGGTAAGCTGAACTAAATGGCAGCGAAGATTGTCAACTAACTTTTAGAGATGTTGTTGTGATGACAGTGTTGCCTGCTTTGGATGTAAGCGATACAAACGATATTTTTGATTAGTGATAACAGGTTTCTGTACATTTGCTGTAAGATGTCCTATATTTACTAAGAGCAGGCAATATACAGGGTGTTCAAATGTTGTGAGGTGAAACTTGAGGGTTTTCCTGAGTTTAAACTGCTCTGTCTTTAATACATTATTTTAGATTTACCAGAAACCCGTATAGAAACTTAATGTCAATTCTATTTGTTTTAGTTTGACAGGAAATATATGACGTTTAGAAAATGCCAACTAGATTACTATCTATGTTTTAATAATGTAAGATTTCGAAAAGAGCGCGAACCACTTTTAAGTTTAATGAATCTGGCTCCAAGAGAACCCCGACATAAACGCCACTGAGCTTTAGAAAACAATTTTGCATTTTTTAAATATAACCTTTATTCATACATTCATAAATCCCATCACAATATCTGAACGGGTTTTTGATAAATGTAAAATAAACTATTAAAAATAGCTTATTGTATAGGGTGTCCCATTTTGGAAAGCTCATAACAAGCCCAACAAAAGTAGAGGCTATCCAATTTAAAAAAAAATATAAGTTTGGTTTATATCTCAGAAATCGTTTTCCTCGTAAATAATCGAACTACGCCAATGGATTCTATGCATTTTTATTTGACAAAAAAGTAGCGAAAACCGCGAGGTTATATCTATTAAAATAAGTAATTACATATCCCGTAAGGACAGCTAAAATGACACACCCTGTACTGATTAATAAAATCAATTTTATTTCGAAAACGGTGCGTCACTTGAAAAAAGTTCAAGAGACACTTTTTAGGTAGAATTAATATGGCTTCAAGATGGTCTAACTACTTTTCGGAAAAAAAAACAGTGGCGTACAGTTTTTTTTTCACTAAACATAAAGACCCGCCGGAGAGAACACCACTAATGTAAGTGCTTTAGAAAGCAATTCTGTACATGGAAATCAGAACTTTATCAATACATTTGCGTGTACTAGATAGATCATGCTAGATGCTAATATACAGGGTTATCTAAATTAAGTGTTCACCATTACTATCAACTAATTAATTATTACACTCGGTTTTCCCGATTTTGATCTGCTACTCTGAGCATGTATATGTCACCAGCTAATACAGGAAAGTTTATTACCTTTTTCCCATTTCTTAATAGAACGCCTCTGGCTGGAAAACCACCAAGGTAAAGTAGTCAATAAATAATATAGAAAAAAAAAACGCATAAACCTTTAAATAAAATAAACAAAATGTCATTGAAAATCGTAGTAATTTCCTGAAAATAGTCAATAATAAATAAATACACTATTAAATAAATATCTGATAGGCATACAAATAATCTAGTTAACTAGTTGTTCTTCACAAAATATTCATTAAAACAATGTTTTTAACAAAACTTTATCATGGACATCTTGAATATTATTACTTCCTACTGTCCTACGCTGGTAAAAATAGCCGTTTTAGCAGTGCGATCGACTGACTACGTAAGTACGGCCGTTGCCTTTTATATTTCGGGATTTGGCAACCCTGGTGTTACAATCTGGCAACTGACAGCTCTATCGTAAAGTTGTACATTTTTGAGGTTATACGTACTCAGAACGTTTTGACATACGAGCGCTATTTGTGTTGTTTACAGTATCTTAAAAGATTCATCTCAGTCCAAAAATGGAATTAAATCGTGAACATTTTCGTGCGATTATTTTTTACAACTTTCGACATGCATGGATGAACTTAATTCCATTTTTGGCGATGAAGCTCCATCAACGACCAGTGTTTATCGATGGTATGGTGAATTCAATCGTGGTCTTATTTCACTGCAAGACGAATTTCGTGAAGGTCGTCCAAAATCAGTTGTTGTCCCGAAAACCATTGATGCTGTGCGCGAACTGATGTCGCAAGATCGTTATGTGACCTATCAAGAGATTGAGACAACCTTAGGCATTAGTGGGACCATCATACATTCAATATTGCATAAACATTTGATTGCCAAAAAAATTTGTTCGCGTTGGATCCCACACAATTTGTCAATCGCACAAAAAAGGCTCGTGTCGATTGGTCGAAAGAAATGCTCAAAAAATACGATCGCGGTGCTTCGAAACACGTCTATGACATCGTGACAGGTGATGAATCGTGGAATTGCGCGTATGAGGGCAGCCCCGAAAATTTACTTGGCAGGACACTGAAATTGGTTGTTGTTCATGTTTTAATTTGGTTTCATGTCTGAGAACCAAACAATATCGTTCATCGTGATTTACATCATAGAAGGAGAAATTTAATATTATAAAAATGTAAAAGTGTTACTTTGAATGGGTATTATGAGAATAAAATAAAGACATCAAAATACAGCATTTTAAATAATATCATTATTGGTGTTTGCATTATAACTTTCTCTGAGATTTATTTAGCACCTTTAGTGCACATCCAACGTATTATATTTCTATACGAGAGTCACGTTTATATTTTGACAAAATCTGAGGAAAAAAATAAGCAACCATTTTTTCCACTCTGAAGATTATCTGTCGTGATATATCATTGATATTTGATGTGTTGTGTGCAAGCTGGCATTCTCCTGATGAAAAATAATGCGATTTTGAGGAAATAGAATTGTTGCGGAACGTTCATTTTTCCCGCTAACAAATATTTGATAATTTTGAAAATGATAGTTTAAATAAATTGGTTGTCAGTTTTGTGTTTACATTTTTTCAAACATATCTAAGTATCTGTTACACCGTCAGTAAAAAAACAAAAAGAATACGAATTACTTCACCATTTTTCTCCTTTAAATGATGAAGAATACTCCGACGTTTTGGTTGTTCTTTCTGATTTCGTCTATCGGTTTAGCAAAGAAATTACTGTATACCATTCAGTGTTAACTCATTGTCGATCCTTTAAACTCTAAAGGAATTGTTGCAACGGGTTCTGTATGACCAAAGAAACATGCAATCATTTTCTGGAAGTGATGACAGTTCTTTAATTTTGCGCACAAATCGATTTTGATCGACCGTTATTTGATTGATCAGTCACTTCTGGAATAGGCGTTGTTTGAAACATCGAAAACCATTACAAGAACATCCATTTCTTTACTCTCTTAAACCTCTCACTGTCAAGAAACTATACTGAATCAATTTCTAAGCTTATCACAAATAACTTTTCTTTAAAAATTTTTTCAAAATAACTATTATTTTTGGAAATATACAGGGGTTTTCACACTTTATACTCACTCTGTATATGACATATTATACCAAATCGCATTTATTTTGAGGGACTATCAAAATACCTTCTCAAGGGTACAGGGTGTTATATTTAAAAAACATAACTTTGATATTATGTAGATATATCTTTTTGTCCACGGATAGAGTTTGGAAGAGGAAAAACTTTTTTATTTGTAGATTTAGAAGAAAAAGTAATTCTTTATAAAAACGTCTACTTGTGTCGAAACTACAATTTCAAATACCAAATTTACGATTACTCTACAGGGTATATCAAAAATAACAATTTTAATGATTTTGATTGTTTTGGTTTTTTTTTTAATTTTATGAAAATATTTTCAAAATCGTGATTTATTTATTACACCAATTGTGCAAAAAACACGAATAAACTTTTTTCTCAAAGTGGTTAATTTCATAGCTACTATTAAAATAATAAAATTAAAAAAACAAGAAAATCAAAATCATTAAAAATATTATTTTTGATATACCCTGTAGAGTAACCGTAAATTTGGTATTTGAAATTGTAGTTACGCCACAAGTAGACGTTTTTATAAAGAATTACTTTTTCTTCTAAATCTATAAATAAAAAAGTTTTTCTTCTTCCAAACTCTATCCACGGATAGAGTTTGGATGAGCAAACATTTTTTTATTTGTAGATTTAGAAGAAAAAGTCATTCTTTATAAAAACGTCTGCTTGTGTCAAAACTAGAATTTCGAGTACGAAATTTACGATTACTATACAGGGTATATCAAAAATAACATTTTTAATGATTTTGATTTCCTTGTTTTTTTAATTTTATTATTTTAATAGTAGCTATGCAATTACCCACTTTGAGAAAAACGTTTATTAGTGTTTTTTGCACAATTGGTGAAATAAGTCACGATTTTGAAAATATTTTCATAAAATTAAAAAAAAAACAAAAAAATCAAAATCATTAAAAATGTTATTTTTGATATACCCTGTATAGTAATCGTAAATTTGGTATTTGAAATTGTAGTTTCGACAGAAGCAGACGTTTTTATAAAGAATCACTTTTTCTTCTAAATCTACAAATAAAAAAGTTTTTCCTCTTCCAAACTCTATCCGTAGACATATTGTATACTTGAAATATTTTACAAAATGTGGCGCGGTATGAGTTCAACATAGGTTCGACGTCATTGAACAAAATATATAATTGCAATAGTCTTGCTAGACATCCTGTATATTATTGTTGTAGTACTCTGAGGATGATCTAATGTAGGTCGAAACGTCAGTGATTTTTTTGTTGTGTACAACCTATAAGTCAACCCAATAATTCATTGAACAGGAAGCCCCAAAAAACTTAGCCAAAATAACAATATTTGCGCGAAATCTTGAAGATGTAACTACAAACTACACAGACCAATTCAGAATGAGACCACCACACGTAGGGACTCCAAGGGAACCAAGTTTATGGGGGAAAAATGAAGATATAGAATACGGAAAAAATATAAAAATTGTACATAACATAACGTAACATAATTACGATTAAAAAACTAACCTCATTTCCATCCAAAAAAAAGCGCGATAATAGCGATGTAATCCAAAGTAGTGATCACTGAATCACCAATTAAAATAATCCACTTAAATGTAAATTGTGTTACTTTATCACTAATTCTCAAGAGTATTATAAACAAAACACATTTACTGTATTTAAAAGTTAAAGTTTAAAGAAACACAAAAAATAGTCATGCACTTTTATGTAATCCAAAATTACTACTACAGTCAAATAATATTACACTGTTATAGTTTTAACCAATATCAAAAAATCCCGCTCACATACTGCATCGATAACGAATGCTAAAAGTTGCAAAAGTCCTAAAATAATATCGATATCGATAATATCCATCAAAATATACACAGTAAACGTTAATAAATTTGCTTGTTTCACACACTTTAATTTAATTATTTAAAAAGATAATAAAATAAAAAACAATATCGCGTCGCTTCTTTAAACTTAAACAAACAAAAAATAAAAACAAACGAATAGACGCGTGCCGGCGTCGCGGCGATATGCACAGCACTCTTTAGACGTAAAGTAGTGTTATTATATTTATTGCTAGACGACGAAACTGACGACGCGGCGTGATTATTATTACAAAAGAACTAACGGTGTTTCTGCTATTTCAAAAAAACAGATCAAGTGTGTATTATACTTTGCGCAACTACAAATTCATAACAACTGATCGTCGGCAGCGCACATTCTGTGCTGTTTGTGTTGTTATACGCTGCTACTACTAAGTCAATCTAAGCTGGCTTTGAAATCGCGCGCGTGCTATGTTGCCATGTTAGCTGTAATTGTCTCTGATAGAGCGAAATTTATATTTTTGAGGGTTTAGATTAAAATAAACGTACGTTAAGATCGTTAGTGGAAAATACTACTTTTTTACTCAACAACTCCGAACGCAGTTAATATTTGTACACTTGTCACTAAGTTGGAACCATATTGAAAACTTTTGTATTATTAATTTTATGGAAAAAGTTATTTTTCATAAAAAGTTTTGCATGTTCTAAAATCTTAAAAACAATCATTGGATATTAATTTTTTTCGGTCGTATACGAGGTATGTCAAAAATATGAATTTTACGCAAGGATAAAGTACCTTTATATTTAATAATATGGGAAATTGTTATAAAAAAAAGTTGATCAGAACTGAAAACTACGTCCAAATATGCAATTACATTTATTTACATTGAAAAATTAGGTTTTGGTATTTTGTACTAATCTTTTTATTTTAAATGAAAATTTATCTCTTGTGAACGTTTCCATTTCTGAATGTTTTCTAACAATTTTGCAATTTTAAACACGTAATTATACATTTCTTGCTATAAACAAATAATTTGTTTTAGATTTCACGTAACTATAGTTAAATTTACATTGATATTGTAGGCAAAACAAAAAAAAAATTTTCTCAATGTAAACGGATATAATTGCATATTTGGACGTAGTTTTCAGTTCTGATCAACATTTTTTTATAACAATTTCCCATATTATTAAATATAAAGGTACTTTATCCTTGCGTAAAATTCATATTTTTGACATAACTCGTAGTATACGACTGAAAAAAATGGAAAACTAAAATATAATTTGATTATTTATTGCAAATTTATTATTTCAACAACTAAAATGTTATTTGTATATATCAAAGTGTTTCCTCTTAAACACAATACTGAAGAAGGCCAAGTAAATTTTCCGAAACCGAAAACAAGAAAGAAAACACCCTCCTGAGGATGCTAACATTGTTAGCGCGTCGAGAATTAAAAAAAAAATGTTTTGGTAAAGTTGTAAAACGTTTTTTAGTTAAGTGTTCTTCACCAAAGGTTCTACTCATCGATTATGTAATTAGTTGTTTTAATTTATTCGTATATCCTGCATTAAAATTAGTAGTTCTTATAGACGGCTAAGAAATTGGCAACATCGCCTAGGAAAATGAGATTTGAAACAAATGCAAGGTTACTGAACGCAAAGATTAGAAGTAGACCTTTGTGTATTAATATAATGTATGAATGGTATACCTATTATATATTATGTTATGCTTATATGTATATATCGTACAGAGGAATAACTAAATAATGAAAAAATTGTAATTAAATATAGTACAGGGTGTCCATTCACTGCTTTGTTTAATGTTTAAACTGTCCTTAAAAGTAGAAATATATTTCATCTTTGATGTTTTGAAGTCGTCAGGCCTCTCATCTAGCTTCAAATTCATCATCAATTTGAAGACAGTTGCTGCTTCATTATATTCACATAATATCACATCGTGATAAAGGAATTGTTACTAATTTGCAAGCAGTGATGATAAATTTTGAAAATTATGTAAAACATAATAAATAAAGGACGAACAATTGTTGTTTATGTATATACAAAGAGCCTTCGTTAATATTTATATTATTTAAGTTTTAATAAATTTATTGTTAATATTGAATTAGAATTGTCATGTTTTGTAATTTTAGCCATCAAGTTTCTGTTATTTGCAGTTTGGGCTAAGGCTGGTTGATCATTCAGTGGTGATATGTTGTAGATTCGTCTCCCTGGTCAACGTTTATTTAAGTGACTCTCTTTTTGATCTTATGAACAAATGACAAATTGGTTATGAACGAGCTAGTTAACATTGTAATGATATCAAATGGTACCATTTTCGAGCAAATTGTCTTGCTCTGCTCCTCCTCATCCATTCTGACAATCAACTGAGTCTTGGATTTTGCCAATATTTTCACGGGAAATTTTGTATTTTTCTTTCCTGCTTTCTTCCAGAAATACTCAAAAATGTATGTTAGTGGTAAAATTGAAATGTGTTATGACAATTCTACTATTAATCATATGCTAAAGTTGAGAAAAATGGTGATAAACAATATTTAAAAACCAAAATGATAATAGTATTGAAAATCAACATTAACAAATGTCTATAAATTATATTGTAATTCAAGGCAATATTCATGGTGTTAAAATATACAAAACTAAGTTTTTTGATTTAGAGAAAAAAAAACAAATACAAATGGATTTGCTCAACGGGTCATATGATCAATAATGAATTTTACCAAAACATGAAATTACTCAATTTCACCGGCCTCCGTACGATCACGAGTTGGGAGTTTTATGCTTCCTCAAAAGAGCTTGTTCTACCCCACACAAAAATGGTGCTTTATGGGTAAGGGGAGAGACCATCCGAGTTATCCCGTGTTTTAAGCTGTTGAAGGATACCTTCACTAATACTGGGACACACCACGGAAATACACTATAAACCAATATGTCATTCTTCATTTGACACGCATGTTTTGTTTTAAAGGATGTTATTGTATTATTATAATCAGGATAACTATAACAGATGTCAGAGTTATTTTTATAAAAAAAAAAAAACGTTACAATTTGTTAAATTTTTCACAAATTTAAATCTTCATGTTTGTTTCGGTTACGACATCTGCAATATGCAAAAGTACTTGCATACATACTTATTTTCGTTAGCAAAACAATTACAGTAACTGAAATTATATGCAAAGAAAGGAAAGTACTTTTGCTTAAATTATAAGGACAAGTAGGTAATAATGATGATGATTATACATTTTTTCGGGTTTTCATAAGAACACTTCTTTTAATATTATATTCTTGGGAATTTTATAAAAGATCTTATTGTGAGGATAATGTCTGGCAAACGAATCTGTAACAGCGCGGCGTCGGTAAGCGGAATGTAATTTTCATTCATACAAATTCCATAACACCCAAGAAGTATTTTATTTTATTTTAAATATGTACGAGTACTAAAGGTTGCATACCAAAAATAAAATAAAAACAAAAATAAAACGTTTTCATGAAAAACAAAAACATTCTAAAACAACTTAACACTTATCGAATTCAGTTGGCTGTTATACAGATTCGTTTGCCATACAGTACAGGGTGTTCTAAACTGAATGGCCAACTGCTGAAGCGTGTTGTCTCTCCTATTTCAATTATAACTTCTTCCTGATGTTGGGCAGGCTTTAAGCCTGTATTGACGTCCAATTTCAACTACAATTTCCAATTTTCATGCAGAAAAAAGTTGCGTGAAATAAAACTCCACTCTCCACTAAATTTCAATTTATTAATTACCATACTATGTGGTTAGTAGACATGATTTCGTCATGTATATTATATTTAGGTATATCAATACACTGAAGTTATTTAGTAATTGTCTAATTATTGTTGTTTTTGTGTTTTCTCCTTTTTTTTAATCATAATAATTATATTATAATAATTATAAATAAATATATATTTGTCAAAAAATTAAAAATAATTTGTAGACAGGTAAACATATAAAACATAAGAATAATAATTAATACATACAGGTACATTGTCAAATAAATAAATCAATTTAGATTCTTAAAGTAAATTAATTAAGTAAATATTCTACAGTTCAATATATATAGATATATATACAAAACACACAATACAAACTACTAACTACTATCCAGTGTGTGAATCGCTCAAAAATTAATGCACATTAAAAAAGGCACCTACTGTATAAAAAGCTTTTTCTAACAAATACGTCTTTAGAGCTTTACGGAATCGAGGAAGGGATGATAGCAATTTGATTTCCATTGGCAGATTGTTGTCCATTTGTTTTGCATTGTATATAATCGAGCTTTTGATTAATTCGGAGGATGGGGCTGGCAGATAAAGCTCATGTTCGGCGTTTCTAAGGAGATAGTTATGGAATGGTCTTTCAGAGACATCTGACAGGTGTTTGCGGATTAAGCACACCGATTCCAATATGAATAAGGAAGGTAGTGTTAGTATTTTAAATTTTCTGAAGAAGTCCTGGCAATGGGCTCTATAGTGCAATCTCAGAGAGTATCGAATAGCTCTTTTTTGTAATCCAAAAATACGTACAAATTGCGTTGCACAGCCCCAGAATGGGAGGACGTATCGAAGAGTGAAAAGTAGACTGTTATGGAAGTTGACAAGTTAAGTTCTTTGGAAACTGATCTTAACGCAAAACAGGCAGAGCTTAATTTTTTTAAGAACGCATCAATGTGCAACTTCCACTTCAGGGAACTGTTAACAACAAGGCCCAGAAACTTCACAGAAGAAACGACGTCAATAGTGGAATTATTAAGTTCAAAAGACTGCAGCGCAACCTTTATATGACACAGATTTAGTTTTCGCAGTGTTCAAGCACAACAGGTTAGAGTCACACTATGATTTGATAGTGATTAAGTCTTTGTATATGGTACTATGAAGAGCCACACTATCCGGGCCGCACCAAGTGAAACTAGTATCATCAGCAAAGAGACATACTTTACCGCTGATGTCTAGGCACGTAATGTCGTTGATAAATAGCAAAAACAAAATAGGACCCAACACCGAACCCTGTGGAACTCCACAATCCATCGGCCTGCAAGAAGACACAGCCGCATTGACCCTCACACACTGACTTCTGTTGCTAAGGTATGACAGAAACCATCCCAGTGGAACCCCCCGAATTCCGTAGTGCTGTATCTTGTTAATTAGGATGTTATAACTTACACAGTCGAATGCTTTGGAGAAATCACAGAAAATTGATTGTTCAAGTTGGAGTAAACATTGTTGAAGACGGAGAATATAGCATCATTAATGCATTTGTTAGCTAAAAATCCAAATTGGTGGCCAGTTAATACTTCATATTTGTGCAGAAATGATAGAAGTCTTCTTTTAACCAGTCTTTTAATGATCTTGGATAGAGTAGATAGAAGTGCAATTGCAATATATTATTATGATTATTATCATATCTTCAAAAGTAATTTAATCGATTAAATCAGAATAGACGATGATTTAAAGAAAAATTCCTTAAAAGAATGGAATTTAGAGCTAATGGGTGTGTAAGAATAATATTATTAGTTATTAAATGGCAAAATATTGGGTAGGTAATATTGTAGAATCAAAAATAGCTTACGCGAATATTCTATTTATGAATGAATTATATACGTATTACTGTAGGTATATCGTGAACAAAAATGTGTGTATATTTGATATAAAATGTTATTAACCTTTTACGGCCTGGTGAAAGTTTTCTCATTTTTGTTGTGCATATTATAATGTACGCCGATGATAAACTGGAAATTACACGTCATTATACCTACTACTTTTACTTTCTATCTGGTCAAAAAATAGATTATTACCATAATTATTATTTAGTTTGATAGATTATTACACTAAATTGTTCAATTATTATTAAATCACGACAAAGTCCAATATTATTTGATTAAAATAAAATGCATCCATTTAAAATAAACCAGCGAGTTTTAATTTCCCAGGAATTGAAAAGTGGTGCTCTTCAAGATATCAGCTTGGGATGAAATACCAGAGTTGACCTATTTCACGGTAAAGCGCGGCTGCTATGTTGCCGGTTCATATTATTTAGAGCTTTTATCGTAGATATTAGTTGAAAATGTGGAAATCAATTATAAATCTCATAAAATAGTGATTTTAAAATGCAATTTAGGAACCACATACTTCATTGTTTACTACCTTTACTACAAACGAGAAACAGTCTAATAAATAGTAATGAATTAAATAAATTCCAAATCAAATACAGGATATTTGACGTGGAAATGGATATATTTTGTATAGGAATGGTCCCGAAGTCGAAGTAAACAATATCTCTACATAGAAGGCAGAGAAAGACTCAACTCAAAATGGCAGCATTCTCTTGATTTACGTTGAATAAAAACAAAGACAATAATCCCTAGAACTGAGGTCTTTGGTAAAATAAATATGTGAATAGTTTCGTATTTGGAGAAGCAAATTCTGAGGGACACCATCATGCTTTAAGTGTACAGTCGAATTAAGTTCTCTTGCAAAAACTGTAAATATGTATCACCAATTAAACGCCCAAACAACACTTCTTGTTCAACTAAAATTAAAAGAATTAGCCTCACTTTATTTTCCTTCACTATCGCTAAGTAATTATTGGTTGAAAGGTAACTAAGCATTGCAATTTATATTTATATGTTGAGTATAGAGGGTTCAGGTTAATCAATTTTTTAGTGACCTCAGGAGTCCCCCAGGGTTCTGTGCTGGGGCCATTGTTGTTTTTGTGCTTAATTGATGATATTTCCAGTGGCTTGACTAGTAGTTCGCTCTTGTATGCCGATGACTTCAAGATATACTCGGTCATTGATAGTGAGCATGATTGCTCTGTTATTCAGGAAGACCTTAACAAGATTTATAAGTGGTGTGTTCGCAACAATCTTTATTTGAATATTGAAAAATGTTTTTCAGTTTCTTATACACGCAGATTAAAGCCTGTAACTCATTTGTATTTTATTCACGATTCTCCATTGGTTGTTTGTGATCGTATTAAGGATTTGGGGATTTTCTTTGATAGCAAACTAAACTTTATTGAACATTATAATTATATGATTTCAGCTTCGTATCAGTCTCTGGGTTTTGTCACGCGTAACGCGAGGGATCTTAGGTCTCCTCAAACACTTATTGCGTTATTCAATGCATTTGTTAGGGCTAAGTTGGAGTATGCCTCAGTTGTGTGGAGTCCTACATATGAATTTCATTCGGCGAGTATGGAACGTGTTCATCGTCGTTTCGCTAAGTTTCTGTGGTTTCGTAGCGATGGAGTTTATCCAGTCATTGGATTTCCACATGATACGCTCCTAAATCCTTTTAATTTGACATCTTTAAGTACCCGTAGGGAATGTTCTGCTATTATCTTACTGTACACAATTATTAATGGAGATATTGATTGTCCAGAGCTGTTGAAATTGCTTCCATTTTATGGCCTTAATTTGCGTATACGTAATAATAATACTGTTTTTTACTTGTCAAGAGCGCGCACTAATTTGTTGTTGCATTCTCCTTTGTTCGTTATGTGTAATATTTGTAACCGTATGTCTAATGATTTTGATATATTTGAATCAAATTTGTCATGTATAAAACGTTTATTTTTTAAGTAATTAGTTTAAGTTATTAATTAGTTATTATTGTTATTTTGATATTATTGTATTATTTGTAATTTTTACCTGCCCTTTAATTGGATATTTATCTGTCTGGGCAGTTGTATCTTAAATAAATAAATTTAGGGATAATTATTTAAAACGGCAACAGCGGTGACCACACAGGTTTTTCACCTTTTCTTTCCGGTCATATGGGCAGAGCGTCGTATAACTACAGGGTGCTATGCTATGGAACATTATTCTTGCTAGATTGAATATTCTTTAAACACACCTAAATCAACTGATTTTGTTGTTGTGGTAAGTTAATAATAATATTTATTTGTATATTTACTGTAAAAAAAAAATACCGGAAAACAAGAAAAACAACCTGACCATGTAAAATACAGATAGATAATTTTATTTGCACGAATAACATCATATTTTATTAGAAAGTGGTAAAGAAAGTAAAACGCTACTTGCCTTCTTTGAATAGATATGCTCATAGTATAGATAGGTACATAATAATAAGTAAACTCTCACTTTCACTAAAATATATAATAAAAATATCTGAAAAATACATAGTGAAATATTCGGATTATAAATAGTTATGATAACTTTACTTCAATAACTACTCGAATTATGGAAATACTAGAACCAAATCCCAGAGGATGGCGTAGATTTGTAGAAGAGGTATGTATCATTGAGTGGCTTCTAGATCACTAGATTTAACACCATTAGACTTCATTTATGGGATCACTTATAACGTGAAGTTTCTGAAACTAAACCTACATCTCTAGAAGAAGACCGTCGTCACTGAATTATTCTGTGGTGAACTAACTCCCGAAATGCTTCAGAATGTTCCGGAAAACAGAGACTGTTTTTAACAAAATGTTTTGTGACCTCTAATGTGATTATGTTAGATTTTACGAAGTGTTGGCTATAGGTCAAAAAAAGGCAACAACTTTACTCTTTTGTCGACGTTTCGACCTTTACAAGATCATCCTCAAGACACTAAACCAATAATAATCACATTTTAAAGATAAAAGGAATGCTTCATGTATGTATGTTCAATCATAATTTGCTATGGGCTACTAGTGGGAATTATTTAAAAATGCACCGGTAAATTTTCTGGGAATGACAAAAGTCGCATCGGTTATGAAAAATCACCATAGCATCGCCGACGATACAGACAAACCAAATTGAGAGTTTAAATTATTTCGCTGATTTCGAATGTTTCAAAGCAATTTATAAAATGAAAAACAGTGATAGTAAATATACAGGGTGTCCCCTCTCAATTGGAAAAAACTTCTGGGGCATATTGAGGAACCATAGACAAGCAGTTTGAGATAAGAGACTGATGTCCGGAAGTGCATGGTTTTCAAAATACAGGGTGTCAAAGTTTTTTTCAAAAAACCTTTTTTTATCAATATCTCAAAGACACGTTAACCGATTTTCTTGAAATTCGCTGGTGATGTAAGCCTAGTTAGCACTATTATTTATTATTAAATGTTAATTATGAGTTCCAGTGGCGCCCCGGGCGACAGTGTCACGAATAAAAAATGACAAAAAAATTTACGCTACTGACTTTTTTTAAAATTTTATATTTTTTTTTAGAAAGCCCAGTTAAAAATAAAACTTTTTTGTCACTTGATATTTTTTCGTATCTCTCTCCGTTTTCGAAAAAAAAATTTTTATTAAAAACTTTATTAAAAGGTTCATTATTATTAGAAAGAAAAACAAGGAGACTTTTTTACAAATAATTTATTATTAATAGTGTAGCAAATGGTCAAAGTGGTCACCATGCATTTCGATGCATTTTCTGCACCTGTCGAGCCAGGATTCGCGCACCCGAGCAAACACGCCTGGCTCGTTCGCAATAAATTCCGCTGCCACCACAACTCTAGCAACTAGGTCCTCAATTGTCGGCACAGGAGTTACATAGATCAACCGTTCCATTTCGCCCCAAAGAAAAAAGTCCAGGGGGGCCAAGTCCGGCGACCTTACTGGCCAAGGGACGGGACCACCTCTACCAATCCACCTGTTGTTGTAGGTTTGGTCGAGGTAACCTCTCACGGTTCGCGCAAAATGCGCTGGACAACCATCGTGTTGGAACCAGGCAACTGGAAAAGTACATCTTCCAGCAGCTCGGGCAGAATATCTCGCAAAAAAACTAGATAGCTATTCCCGTTGAGGTGATCAGATAGAACGTACGGCCCAATCAAATGGTCGCCCAGAAAACCTGCCCAAACGATCGTGGTTATTACGAGGATTGAATGTCCCCTCGCGCGAAAATCCTTTTTCATCGCTCGTAAAGATTATACTTAAAAAAGCAGGGTTTTCATCCGCTTGACCGAGCAACCACTCGCAGACCTCGAGTCGCCGAGGAGCGTCGCCAGGCAGTAGATGTTGCACCTTTTGAAGTTTAAATGGATGCAGATCGTGGAGTTTCAATACTCGATGGACAGTATTTTTGCTGCAATCAAGTCGCGACGCAATCTGACGAGTGCTAGTGTTGGGCTCATTCTGAATGCGTGCCATGACTTCATCCTCAACGGCATCTTTGATCGGCCACTGCCTTGCAAATTCTCGAATAGGCTGCAAAGATATCAAAGCCTCTTAAATTGGCTGTAAAACAGAAACGCGCAAGAAAAAAACGCAGAAAGTTGCCATTTCTGCAATACTTACCACGAATGAGATTTTGATTAATTTTGACAAAAATCTTATGGTTTGGCAATTTACGATTTGGGAACCGCTGCCTGTACAACCGGTGTGCTAACAAAGAATTACCGCGCTCTTCCCCATACAAGAGATGCATATCTGCAAGCTCGGCTAGTTCAAAACGATTCATTTTTGCAATTAGTGTAACATTTGCAGATAATTAAGTACTTATAAACTGACACTATTACTAAAGTTTGACATGTTTATGTATTACCATGACGACATTGTTTTGTTTTAGATTTTCACTATTAATCATAAATTATTTGTGAAAAAGCCTCCTTGTTTTTCTTTCTAATAAAAATGAACCTTTTAGTAAAGTTTTCAATAAAAAATTTTTCTCGAAAACGAAGAGAGATACGAAAAAATATCAAGTGACAAAAAAGTTGTATTTTTAACTGACCTTTCTAAAAAATATATAAAATTTTCAAAAAGAGTCCATTTTTTTGTCATTTTTATTCGTGACACTGTCCCCCGGGGCGCCACTGGAAGTCATAATTAACATTTAATTAGTGCTAACTGAGCATCTTATTAAGCTTACATCACCAGCGAATTTCAAGAAAATCGGTTAACGTGTCTTTGAGTGCATCAGTCTCTTATCTCAAACTGCTTGTCTATGGTTCCTCAATATGCCCCAGAAATTTTTTCCAATTGAGAGGGGATACCCAGTATAGTTTAACACCACCCAGTCAATTTAATATTTTTAACTTTTTCTATTCTCTCTTTTTCTTTGGGATTCAGGTTCTTGAAAACAACTTTTTTTTTTTAATTTTTAGCGATAAATTACATTTCGCTTGTCGAACTTTATTAAATAAACAAGTAACAACGTTTCGGCGATGGTTTGTCGCCTTTTTCAGGTCATTCTAGAACATTTCAATCATTATGTATATACGCTAAAAGAGAAGAAAGAACATAAAAAAGCAATACTTTTAACTCATCGTGTTTAGGCTTACGCCAACAGGGCGAGTATAGGTAAGTTTCGAAAAACAAATATTTCCCTAAAAATCATATGTTTAGTTTATTCGAAAGCAATCCTGTATATTAAAACAGTCGTAGAATAGTACAATGTGAAACTCGCATGAAATGACCATTTCCTACTCCTATGATTTGCAGCAAACAATCATACTGGTAGGAAATATATGTCATTTCATGTTCATTGTACAGTATACTATTTTATATTAGTAGATCATTGTAAACTGTAATTACTGTTGTTTTGGTGTCCTGAAGATGATCTTATACAGATAGAAACGTCGACAAAAGAGTAATTTTTTTGCAATTTGAGCACTTAGATAAACAAAGCAATTTAGAAAAAGATGATTACTGAAATTCGAATTGAAATATATTTGTTCACAAAATATTTACCAATACATATTTAATAAACAGATGACATTCAAATCAATGCTACGTTTTATAGTAGCGGCCCCATTTTTGTCCAAAACTATTAAATAAAACATACATAATGTATAATAATTGTGTATACTCAGTGTAATTTAAATACAAGCCTATCCACCGAATAATACTATACCGGGTCTTTCGTAAAATTAGTATTATAATTTGTAGTTTCTTTCTTGAACGCTGAAATGTGCGAAATGCCTTACTTTTTTACGGTTTGGAGAATTGTGAAAAGACAGCTTTTCTGCATTGTTAATTTTTTTTTAATTTTGCATTTAATTAGTAGAAATATTAAATTTATTCCAAAAAATTGACCATGCTTACAAAATCGGTTTTCTGTACGATAAACGGTTCCGGAGATATTCGCAAAAAACGGAAACTTTTTTTTCATATTTTTGGACGAGCCCCTACATTCTAAAGTTCTGCGCATATATTATGAAACACCCTGAATACAAAATCCTTGTCCAGTGTCCAGGTCGCTCTCATCGACAGAACTTTCAAGAAGACAGTCGTACTTTGATATATTATTTTCAGTAGTAATACCCCTAGGGTCTTGATAATACCGAGATAATTTTGTCATAGAGAATGTCGAAAGCGTGTTGCTTGATAATAGCCCAAGGCCGCAGGCAGCAACTCGCTTGAAGGATTCTCTATGACAAAATTATCTAAAAAATAAAATGTATTAGTTTTAATCAAACAATATTATTCATTTTTGTTTACAACTACAGTTGCGAAAAGTACAATTGGTAAATGTTAAATTGGAAGAACAGTTTGCTGAAGTTGACGGATTGTTAATTTCCACTGTTGAAGAAATTCCTCGCATGGTGTTGATTATTTCACCATGGCGTTCTTGGTTAATATTCAAGTACGGTTTAATTGAATTAGAGCTGCTATGTCCTGTTATTTTTATTAATTGCTGTTCAGGAATTTCTTTATTTGCCAAATGGCTAACTGCAGTTAATCTGTTCGAATGATTGGATATCTTTTTACACTTAGTGTCCAAACCAATAGCTTGCGCCGATGATTTGGTCCACATATTAATTATGTTCTTGCCTACCGGTATATTGTCAAACCATGTGTCACTTTCGGATTTCCAGAAACGATTTGGTCTCAAGAATAGGCGACTGGAAGTAATATTTTTCGCCCTTTTGGACAATAATTTATAGAATAACCGACCAGGGCATGCACTTTCGTTTGCAATATTTGGAACAAGCCACTTAGTATTTGTACAACTTTTCGATCCTCCTTGGCATGTTTTACTGAATATTGGATTGTATTCAATTCTGTTGGTTGGCGTTCCATCATTATTTTTCTCATTCGTGAAATAATCTATAAGGCAATCAGCTGGTTCACCACCTCGCCAAGCTAACTCAACAGCTACAATATGGTAAAAAAAAATTTGTAAACCTTCTGGTGTACATTCATCCCATAATCCAATGATTCTAGCCAAATCACTTGAACTCAAATTTGATGAACTGCATTTTCGTTTGTATGGATCCTGCTGTAATCTGTTACGTTTTGCATTTCTTGCATCTCGCGCATTTTTGAATATCACACTGGTAAACGAGTCGAATACAATTTTTAAGTCATTGAAGTATTTTTCCTGGAGTAGCCTACTCGTAGTATTCCAAATTGTTTTTACAGTTGCTTCTTTATATTCAGTTCCGTCAGCTTTTCTCATATAATCTTTCAATATATTAGCCAAATTATGCAAACTCGTTTCAGCATTCAGTTCGTATTCTCTGGTCGCACAAAACTCGAGAAATATTTTCGATACATATTTTTTTGATTTGTTTGTATTTTTTGGTATATTATTAGATATAGTATCATTAATTGCATCGTTAGATGCAAGACCAAGTCTTCGCAAAATTTTTAAACCAGTTGTCAGTTTGACGTTTAATTAATTTTTAATAAAAAAAACACCAAACTGAAAACACCACATGTAGGATATTACCGCTGTAATCCAGAGGTGATTGGATGAAATTTGACACATGACTTAAAATTAAGTAATTTGATTGGTTACTATATTTAGTAAAAAATTATCACGTAAAGACACATTTGAGACAAAAAATGTCATTAATCTATCTAAGTAAATTTCTTTCTGTTCTTCAATTTGATAGTTGCTGGTAAAAAATGATGAAGTTTCATATTTTATTATTGGGAAAGGCGGCAATTTGAATTTGAATTTTGACAAAAATGTTAGTAACTGTGTTTTGCATAGGGACAGCCAAACTGTGTCCATTACTTTAATGGTGGATTTTATTTTACAACAATTTGAGGAACAGCTAATCATACCATTATAAATCAAAAACCGTTGATGAAAATGTTTTTAACCGAATGGGGATCGATTAAAGTCTAGCCCACACTGTATAATAGTGTCTAGTATTATAGTTACTTACTTTACAATAATCTATCTTGTTATAAACGATTTTTGACAGTCATATTTCGCCATTGACCCGCATTTTATTCAACACTGATGTGAGACAGTGTATTTAATATCAAATTATTGTTATTATATTATTGAAGAGAGAAAAAGTAGGTCACCCACATTTCAAAACTGTTACATTGTCAAGAGCACGGCATTAATAGCAAACCAACCTTAGGTATTATATACATGTATATACCTACAGTATTTATTCGGTATAGGTACTTTTTATCTCCTTCGTAATATCACTGTGTAAAAGTGAGATATCGAAATTAAATCATGACTGGTTTTAGCCATGGTCAAATTTACATTCACGTACAGAAATCTCCACATTTTTCGATAGTCTATTATTATATCCAGTGTTGGACTGGCACGCCGGGCAATGCGGGCAAATTGGTCAGATCGAGATGAAAAAATATTTTAAATATTATTTGACTTCCACATATTCGAACAAAACAAAACGGTACGCCTGTGTTTTTTAAGTAAGTATTTCGAGAATCCTTGTTCAATTTACAACAAAAAAAGCCTCCTACTTTTTTTCGTTGGACACATCGTTTGCCAGTAAAAAACTAATTTTGTTACCTACGGATTTTGTCATAGAAATACAGAAGCAGTAGTTCGTGAATATCGTAGACACTATGCAAACAGAAGAGTCATTTATGGAAAATTCATTTTGACATTCGGCCAAGATCATTTCACAATGAATTTTCCGTAAATGTTTGGTTGGGCGTTATTGATGGTGATGTTGGTGCTCTTTCAAGAACAGAACAGATTAAACTACGCGGTTTGAGATTGGCACACTGTGCTTTAACTCATTCCTATATTTTAAGGATCAAAGATCCTCCAATGTGCACTCAATGTCCTGTAAAGGCCAATGTTCTGCACGTGAGTTTCCCTTTAAATTTGTTATTGTTGTTCTTCCAAACGCTGTGCCAAACGAAAAAAAGTTAATAGCTTTTTTTTATTTTAAATTGAACAAGGATTCTAGGAATAATTTTTGCCTCTAAAAAACGCAGTCGCGTACCTTATTTTTCATTAAAGTTGTGCGAGGATGTCCGTATACACGCCACTGGTGGAAGTAAAATAATAATTTTTACGTAAAAAGATGTACATTTAAATTATATATTATCCAAGCATGCCAAATTTCATTTAAATATCTAAAGTAGTTTTAAAAATATTATTAAATTTGAAATATTTAAAAAAAAATTGAAACTGGACCACCCTTTATACAGGGTGTTAGTAAATAAGTGCGACAAACTTCAGGAGGTAATTCTGTATGAAAAAATAATGACAGTTTGCTATATAAACATATGTCCGCAAATGCTTCGTTTTCTGAGATACGGGGTGTCAAAGTTTTTCTAAGATTTAATGATTGCTCTGAAACTGGCGGAGATATGTAAATATTCAGTGGGTTTTAAGAGGTAGTTATTGCGTATTTTTTGACATGCAATTAAGAATTATGTTCATCAGTGGCGCGCATACGGGCACCTAAGCATCTCAATTTGTTTTAAAGAAAAAAATGGTCCGCCACTGGAACTTTTCAAATTAAAAATCATTTTGGAATTCCTCGTTCAATTTGTGATAAAAAATCTCTCTTGCTTTTTCATCGTAGGGGGCATTTGTGCAAAAAAATAAAACATCTCGCGGCGACTGTCAACATTCTGTTAAATACGAATATATCAACGAAATGTCAAATTAGCGTTTCTTTATTATTAGTGTTATTTTCTCTTATTGTTTTGGTTTAATGTTTATTGTATTAGATAGTTCTTGATAATGTATTAAAGAAATGAAAAATACATGGTAAGATGTTTTATTTTTTTGCACAAAAGCGATGCCCCCTACGATAAAAAAGTACGAAAGCTTTTGTATCACAAATTGAACGAGGAATTCCAAAATCATTTTTAATTTGAAAAATTCCGGTGGCGTACCATTTTTTTCTTTAAAAAAATTGAAATCATTACCCGTATGCGCGCCACTGATGAACATAAAATTCTTAGTTGCATGCCAAAATATGCGCAACAACTACCTCTTAAAACCCACTAAATGTCATTTGCATATCTCCACCGGTTTCAGAGCAATCGATAAATCTTAAGTTTTTAAGAAAAAATTTAACACGCCGTATCTGAGAAAACGAAGCATTTGCGGACATATGTTTCTATAGCAAACTGTCATTATTTTTTCATGCAGGAGTTTGTCGCACATATTAACTAACACCCTGTATATACTGATTACTTGAGTTTGTTTTACTCTCCCACCCAAACACATAGTATCCAATAACGGAACCAATCTGTAAAGTTGCCTGGTGGGCCAAAATTCGACAGTCCGACACTGATCATACCGAGGATAACCTATACCAAATGAATAATATCGATTAATACGATTAATCATGGATTTAGAGTATGAAATAGGGAATCGGTACATCAAAAAAATGTGTTCGTTGAATGTTGCTCAATTTGGACGTCTATTGGAAATTAGTATTTTTTCTAGCTAAATCATTTAGCAAATCGCTTCCATTGTATCGGTTCCTACTCTTGAATAACAATGTTATCTAGTAACGGCGTTTTCTTGCAAATTTCCTTTTTGAACTTTTTTTTTTGTTGATAAACCGCCGTTTATATAACAGCCTTATAAATTCTCGGTCCATGAAAATGGCTTAATTATAGACAATTAATAAAAAGGCGCGAAACACAACTGGATCCTTCGCAAACATACAAACGAAGTAAAGCAGTTTGGAATTTGTTTGCGAACGTTCGTGCGTTAGGTGTGGACGCACCTTTAGATTCAGGCAAAAAACAATTAATACAAAATTGGACTCGAGAGTTGTTGATGAACTTGTAGCTTGTACAGAAAGAACTTGTTCTTATAAAAATCTTGTAACTTTATCAAACACGCTTATAACTTTTAAACTAATGAAAAGAAATATAGAAAACTATATATTTTTGGAAAGCCCATACAAACCCGACAAAAATAGAGAAAAATATACGTGGTGTCCAATTTTAAAAAACATAAGTTTAGTTGATATCTCCGACATCGTTTTCTTCTTAAAGTTTCGCGAAAATTGCAAATTCTCGTAAATCATCACATACTAGTGGTTAGTATTTTTACTAGGGTGCCTAGCGTTGAAACTTGCTGGTGTCCTATGAGAACGACGATTTCACTTCCGTAATTGTGAACACAACACAAAATTCAACCAGCAATGGGTTTTGAAGTTCCCTATCAAAAACAAAATCGACGTTCTTTTGCCGAAAAGTTTAAAATTGAAGTCACTGTTCACTTAAATCAGGTTACGAACGGTATGCAAATCTCCTCAATTTTTTTGGCAATTTTCGAAATACCTAACTTTCTATTTTTTCTGCTTCTAATTATTGATACAGATAAACACACATAAGCAGTTCATCGAACTATATATAATATGATGATATACCTATGATACTTTTTTTTTCTGCTCTCTCATACATAACACCGCACAGTGGTTCAATGAACCTAATCTCAAAAATAAAAAGATTATTGTTGTTATATATTTTTTACGATATTTTGGGTCATTGTTTCACATTATTAGTAACCAACCGAAGTCGATATGTTATTTCAACAAAATTACTAAAATAGTTTTTAACGACGTTAAACTCCCAACATACCTAACTCTGTAATACATACGGGGTTAGCTAAACAAGTTCCTAGGACCAGTTTTATAGGCATAGTTTGTATAGTTGTTACTGTCTGCTTAATAGGAAAATATTCTGCATTTTTGCAACCAGTTGTAAATATTTTGCAGTCAAAATTTTTGGACTTATTACAATGTATGACACGCTCTATCAACGACGCCAAAATCCCTTTATCAAATTACTGTATTATATTCTAATAAGGTTCCAATTTCCAGCTACCTAACTGGTGAAGTTTTAAACACAATTTTCTCGAGAATTATGGCGTCAAAACGTTCCTAGAATGTCAATGTTTTGTAATAATTTGAAAAACAAATTGTTTCATTGTAATTAATTCCCTCTATTTTTTAATTAACCCCCGAAGGGAGTTACGACCCTTGATGAGAAAGTTGGTCTATAATGATAATATTTCCGATCAGAACTGAAAATATTTTCAAAACTGTAGATATACCTTAAGGTGTGTTATGTTATTTGAAGTGGTGACCTTAGATAAAATTTTAAACGAGACAGACCTTGTCTATTACATTTTTTATATGTAAGTTTTTAATATTTAACGTTCTCTTATTAACGTTTGGCAACCTTCATTTTCAAGTTTTATTAGACTCAATATTATATACCAGGTAACATGAAAATTTTGTCAATAAGCAAATAATTCAACTAAAAATAATATTAACATTTCAAAGATAAAAATAAATAAATAACAAAATTAATAAAATTGACATTTTATAACTTTAACATCTTGTATCTTGCAAACAATGTTTTTTCGGACGTATGTTCATTGGAATTTAAATATTGCCGACTCTTTTTGAAACACAATTAAAGCTCATTATTAAATATACATCTTTCAATGGTTTTTGAGGCATATAAAAGATTGGGAGGCTTTATATAAATACAAACGCAGCCAGAGGTTAAAGTTTACTATTTTAATGATTAACATATTTTATTTTAGCTTTCGTGTTACAACAAACACATAGAAACTAGTCATTTACCATACCAAATAAATCATAAAGGAAACGATTTGTCAAAATCGACATGAACCTTGGACCATGTGCTACTAAAACTTAGACGTCTATGGGAACTACTGCTTGAAGTAGAAACCAGAAGCCAATCCATATATTAGAAGGACTAGAAAAGCTCATATTGATATTAAGGAAATTGTGTCCGCCGCCAAGACGTTCCTAGCCACGCAAATGTTGTCTTATTCACATGAGCTTGACCAATGTCACTTTCATCTGTTTCTCAAAGTTAGATCTGCATTAAAAGTACAATACAACACAAAAAACACTTAGTACGAGTATATGCATTTGTAACGTAAAATGTGTATAATTGTTTTAAGAAATAGTTTAATGAATAAAATTAAGCAAAATTTGCAATTACACGAAGAATTTATTGAATTAATAATAATTAAATACATCATAATAATATCTTTAATAGAAGGGATTCTGTACGACACTGGTGGAAATCTTTTCTGCTAAATAGTTCAACGACCGTTGAGCGCAGAATTTTCACCATCACAACGTTCACCTACTGGACTTTCACTTACAGATGCCTCTATTATAGTTTGTTTTAATGGACGGTGTTGCCAGATTTAATAACAAGAAAGGGAAAAATATATGTAGTAACTTATTACCTACCTAATTAAATTTCGAATACATACAGACAAATGACACTTGACAAATGACATTAACAGTTGAAGTTGAAAGTTTACAACTGACAGTTCAAATAACAATTGACAAATTACAGTTGACAAATGACAGTTGACAAATCCCTGGGCGGGAAAGTAAAATAGGTAAAAACGGGGTATATTTAAGATATAATTTGTATTCTACGATTTTAATTAATTAATGAAGTGGAAACAAAACAATAATTTTTCTACTTACCTACCTATTTTACTATTAAACACTTGATAATCGTTTTAATCTACTTCTCCAAGGCTCAGCCATTTATCAGTAATAGGTAGTTAAAGTCATTGGCTGTTTCATCAGATTGGGAAATAAGTGAATTTTTGAGTTTAGTTTTACGTATTGATGAGGATTCTAAAGTTTATACAGTAACAACGAAAAGTCACACGTAAATTCAATACCAATCTTTTCTCCCCTAAAGTTCTTAGAATAAACTCTGGCTCATTGGTCGAGTCACCTTTATTGTCAGTTAGGACAGTCGATTACTATTATACAATACAGTTTTCTAACTCACTCTATATGCCCTATTCAGAGTGGGACGTCCTGTACGCTGAAGTTCGTTCACAAATATTTATAGTTTATGTTAAGCCCGCATCTATCGGTAGAAAACCATTAAAATCTGCAACATTATGAAAACGACGAAGAAGAATCATAATAACAATGAACAGCAAAAAAAGCAAGAGTGCAAATCGAAAAAGAAGAATGATGGAAGAGAGGTGAAGATGTAATGTAAAAGAAGATGAACGGTCAACAACCTGGCTAGGGCGGTGTGTACATGTAACAACCAACAACGTCACCTGGACAATTACTCATTACATGTTGCATCCCATGCTGGATAGAAAATGCAGAATGCAAGCTCCTTTTTCAATTCTCTATACCTACCTTTTAGTCATTGACGTGGCGTGTAAAGAGATTTATCTATAAGGCTACCCTGGATTTTTAAAGCTAAAATATATAAAACGAAAAAGCTTTAGCTTTGCCAGCCCACTGCCGTGGATAAAATCTTGGATTATACGAGTATTTTTCTTTTTACAGAAATGGGAGATTAGCGATTTTGAACCAGTAATAAAGATAGCTTAATATTCCTATGTGTAAAATTGGCCGCATAAATTTGAAGATTTTAAAATTCTTTTTCTACGACTGTCTTTAAATGCCTTTATTATATGTTCAATCATGATTTGAAAATGTAGTACATTGTAATGCTGTTTATCATTTACCCGTGCGTAATAATATACGCAACTAGTGGGAAATATTATTACACACGATGATAAAATTTCCTGGTAATGACAAAATTAGCGGCGGGGATGAAAAATCACCAGAGCAACGCCGAAAATACAAACACCAAATTGACGGTTTTTGTATTTATATTTCATAATAATTATAATTAAGTATTTCGCTAATTTCAAAACACATAAACAGTGATAGTGAATATAGTTTAACACCACCTAGTCAATTTAATACTTCTAATTTATCGTATTTAGGCTTATACGCTACCAAGGGTAAGTTTCGAAAAACAAATATTTTCCTAAAAATTATGTTAAATTTATTCAAAAGCATTAAGACAGTCGTAGAAAAAGTATAGTGTGAAACTCACATGAAATGACCATTTCCTACTCGTATGATTTGCAGCATGAGCCGCAGGCGAGTGCTGCAAACGATTATACTCGTAGGAAATATATGTCATTTCATGTTCGTTGCACAATATACTATTGTATAACTGCAGTTATACAAAGAATTTTTCTTATTTATTATTCTTGAACCTTGATCTGCAAATTTGTTTTATTTTACTTATCTTCACTATGTCAAGTGTTTTTTTCTTTCCAACGTTTCGACAAGACTCTTTTTCAAGAATTCCTGGGATGATCATTTTTACAATCAGTAACATAAACGCTTAAAAATATATAATAATAAACAAATACATAGATCTAGAGAAAAGTTGGACAATTTAAACACCTTTTAAATGGTGTTTTCAAAATTTAACTAACTTTAGTTGTTTTCGAGAATTTTTGGGAAAACAATTTTGTGCGATTTTAGTTTTTATATATTTTTGACATTATTTTTACAGATATAAAATGAAAAAGCTTTAGCTTTGCCAGCCCACTGCCTTGGATAAAATCTTGGATTATACGAGTATTTTTCTTTTGACAGAAAGTGTTTAAAAATATCATAAACGCTCAAAATTGACGGTAAATATGAAAAAAATCAATTAACACAAACAAAATTTCATTTTTGCATAAATCTATATTACACGTAAGTATATGTTCTACGCCAATGCGGAATATTAATATAGACCTCCTGTGAAGACCACTATTTCTTAACCTTACTAGATATTCTGCGCTAGCCGCACCTCCTATTATAGATCTTGTAACGTCTAAATCATGCATTTTCCACCAGTGGTCGACGTTCGGAATTTGCTAAATATTGGCAACCCATAGACACAATCAATTAGATAGGTACCGAGCGAAGAAAACTAAAAAATAACTAACCGCGGTGCGTTGAGGTTGACTAAAATAACAGCCTCATTTGGGCATCCACTGCGCTCTGCATCATTTGTGCTGGGACGACCACGTTTAAATTCAGCAATCCATTTCTCTACCATTTGTCTCGATGGAGCAGAGTTCGGATAATGTTTATCAAGCCATTTTTTGGTTTCCACTGTATTTTTTTCATCAAAAAGGAATCATTTATCAAAACTCGAAATTCACTTTCTTCATATTGCTGTCAAATTTATACACTTATCGTTTGAAGATTAGTACTAAATAAAAATCATATGGATAAAATTCTAGTAACGCCATCTATGTGTCATACTACAGACATATTGAATGAGAAGAAGAATTGGGAAATGATTTTTTCAAAGATCATTGTCTGTTCTAAAAACCATTTAAAATGTAAATAGAACAATTATGAAAGATGAAAGACTATCTTCGTATAAGGAATATTAGCTATAGAGTAAAAATTCTAAATATTGATGATGAGTTTTGTAGAGAAATGTATTTTTGTTAAGCCTAGAGCTATTCATAGCAGCAAAGCTTTGCCCTTAACTGCTTTATTTAGCCCAGGGACCTCAAGTGAGTCTAATCCAGGCCTGATGGTTCTAAATAACAACCAATGGTGGTATAGTTTTCCAATCAAATGCATCTAGGATGCTGCAAGGTAAATCCTAGACGAATTGAGATAGTGCGAGTAGCAGGAGTCCAGCACATCGGTAGAGGTTATTATTGATAGGATAGTACTTCTAGCGAAGGAAAAATAATAATGTACGAGATTAAAGAGGCGGGCATTCATTATGGTAGGTACTTCCATAGCGAGATGCGGTTACATACATAGTATATATTAACGTAATGAAAATAAAAAGATACTTTTACAAAGACTTAACTAAATATATTAGTGACTACTAATTTTGGAAATAACTCTCTGCTAAAATTATCAAACAAATAAATAGTTTATGTTTATTTAATAATTTATATAGATTAAGAGCCAACTAAGAATTTAAGTATATTACAAAATAATGCATAAAATGGGCTGTACGCGGATTCGGTGCACAGTAAAATTCTATAGCGACATGTCGCCTTTAATACTCGTATTTCGTATTCCGAGAACAGTTTTCTACACTATTTCCCCCTTTCCCCGCCCAGCAAGAAACACAACACGTACAATTTTGTGCAAAAGCCATTGACAAGAATGCCATACCAATGCCCGCATAACGCCACTGGATTTGATCTAGTTAAGGCTGTTTAATATTGCCGAGTCTTTTTGGAATTCCCTGTATATCATATTTTTCTGAGAGGTTGAAGAATGTGGAAACTCACACACAAAACAGTGCTCTCAATGGTAGACTCATCAATTATTATCATACAACCTTCTTATGTGGTTGTTTATAAGATTTTTTTAGCTTATTGTCATTTGATTTTGTTTTATTTTTCCATTTTTCTAGCCTAAAGCAGTAGATCACCACCAAAAGGTAACTTGACTTGAGCTTGTAGCAGTGAAACAAGATAGTACCTATTTAAATATTATTTTAATGGTAATATACATGTGTTACTAAATGTTCACACTGTACCTGCCGAATTTCATTGTTATTTATCTATTTTCATATACCTAGTAGTAAAGAACGATTTGCTCTGTATTTATTTATCTGACTCAATGCTAATGTATCGTCCATAATTAACAGGGTGCAAATTAATAATCATTTTGGCCAATAATAGCCAATTTAGGTATAATTTGGCTATTATTGACGTATGTGGACGATCATTGGTCAACAAATAAATAAAGAGCAACGTCGCAACCTACAATAATTATGACTTTGTTACAAACTTGATTTGTTACATTTTCATTATTATATTATGCTAAGCAATTCGTATAGTACTGATAAGGACTCACCTTGTATACGTATATGCATTATCAAAGTTCGTAATACAGACGAAAATAATATTTTAAATTACAATAAATTTGCTGTCCGAAGTTAACGAATTTTTATTAACGATCGCACATCACTCCAATTTTATTATCAATCACGTTAATCATTAGTTTTTATCCATAGTCCACAGTAGGTATAAAACAAGAACAAACACCAAGTCACAGACACATGTTATTCAGATATTTTGTTGATACTATGAAATGTTATAGTAATTTAATAAAAATAATAATCAAAAAACAAAACGTGTTGGAAAGCAAAGTTAACAAAGTTGACTGAACTCGCTGAAATTCATTCCCATTCACAGATTTTCGTAAGGGATTTTTGCGTATCATGCGCATTTTTGATGTGGTTTTTTCCTGATATCCGATATACCTACGTGTATATTTTGGATTGAAACAAACAAGAAAAAAACATGGAAAAACAGGGCTATCTTCAAAAGTAAATGGCCAAAATACTACTAAAATTACTTCCATAAATGTCCTTTATGATTTTGCCAAATATTAATGTATAAGTCCATTCAAAAAGGCCATAGAACTAGAATTTTTTCTATAAGCAAAAGAAAAAAGTCTTGTTTCACCAAGACAATCAAATCGATGAAAACTATGGCAAAATTGAATGAATTGGGCTTCGAATTGCTTACCCACCCACGGTATTCTCCAGATTTAGCCCCCAGCGACTTTGATGATAATTAACATAATGCTTTATCCATTCAAGGCTTATATAGAAATTGTATCATGTACACCTGGAAGCAAAAACCAGCAGCTCATAATGATAAACCTTTAACTTCTTAGAGCAACTTTCATTTTGCAGGTTTATCCTTATGAAGCGTTTGTTGACTAATTTTAGTTTTTCAACTACAAAAACTGTCTCAAATCTTTGAAGCTTAACGCCAATTACCATATCTTAAATAAACAAGACTGTCGATTCTGGTGCGAAGAAAATCCATAAATTATTCATAAAAAACCATTACATTCACCTAAATTGACAGTTTGGTGTGGTTTTTGGTCTGGTGGAATCATCGGTCCGTACTTCTTTCGAAATGATGCTGGTAACACCGTTACTGTAAATTGAGAGCGGTATAGATCGATGATAACCAACTTTTTATGACCGATTTTGGAAGAAGTTGATCTTGAGAACATTTGGTTCCAGCAAGACGGGCCTACGTGCGACACAGCAAATGCAACAATTGAATTATTGCTAGAAAAGTTTGGAGATTCGATTATTTCAAAAAATTGTGCTATTGAATGGCCTCCAAGAAGTTGGGATTTAACACTATTAGACTATTTCTTGTGGGGTTATTTGAAGTCATTGGTCTTTCGAAACAAACAAGACTCTTTTCAAGCTTTACAAGTCAATATTGAACGTGCCATTTATGACATACGACTTGATTTAGTGGAAAAAGTGCTCGAAATTTGGGTTCATCGAATTCGTTCCTGCAGAAGAAGTCGTGGAAGCCATTTGAATGACGTTTTATTTAGAACTTAATTGTATCGATTGTACTTCACATTCAATAAAAAAACTTTTTAATTTCCTTAACAATAAGTGTGTTTTTTTTTTAAGAAATCATATCACTCTTATTGGAAAACCCTTTATTATTGGATATCTATTTCGAAAGCTGGAGCACAGATTGCTGATTTTGTCTCTATGCCTGGTCTTTGGAACTCTAATAGAAAAGGTAATTCACGGTTAAACTGTGACCTATCAAAGGTAAAATAGCAGCAATGTTAGCGTGTGTGGTGAGTCGAGAAAAAAAATAACAAAACCACATCGGCTGGCGGCATTTGTTTGAGAGAAAATGCCTGTACCTACTATAATATGATGACGATGAGAGAGTGTAGGTATAGTGTGGTGTGTAGAGAAATACTGCCGATCGTTCACCCTGAAAGGTTGAAGCCCGCGCGCGATTCTCAGCTGTTTTCCCAACAATGTTGCCAAATAGCGTAGTATGAATGGCATTTTATATCTTAAAAATTAAGTAATGATCTTGCTGTATCCAAATACTTATATCGACCAGAAAATTTCCCGGTTTAATGGAAGAAAACACACCCGGAGGGAAGACATCGTATTCCTCAGGGACCTCTCCTTTCGAATGCAAAAGATTCAGGACTAAATCCCCTTGTCTTTTTGTCATGTTGTGTCTGCAAGCTTTGCTGAATCTATTCTAAAGACAATATGAACAGAATAGACTCCCTCTAAGGGGAAATAAATTGACTGTCTAGCTATTAGATTACGCCACCTCACGACTTTCACCCTAATGCTCCTTGGCTACAAATGTTTTTTTTTTCGGTGATAGGTATAAGGTGTAGTTTTAGAACATTGAACCTGTTGTCTAAGGCTGCAGTGGTATGATGGTTATAAACCTTGTACAGGGCAGTAGACTACAATTGGAATTTTATTGGCTGCCATCCGTTACTTTACAGACATACTGTATAGTGTTCTATATTATTTAAAAATGTATAAATAGTACATTATTTCAATCATCATCAAAAATTTGGATTCTCCTTACATTGGCCTATTTTAATCTTGATTTTGCGGTTAATCTGTTTATAGACTAGGCTACTTATATCATGCCTTGACACTATGACTTTTATACCTAAATAAATACACAATTATTACGATTAAAATAGTAATTTTAATTACAATTTAATTAAATATTTATACATATTATTGAGTTGATAAAAGTAAGGACAATATACAAGAAAGCTACAAATAAAACTATTTTTATTCAATCACTTACAATATAATACGAAGAACTTCATATAAATCCGTCATTACTTAGATCCAATATGTAGTCCCCTAGTGCTGGTCAGATTTTTCTCACAGATGAACATGCCAGGTAAATGACTATTGTATTTTGTTCAAATAAATAATTCATCAAATAACCTCATTATTTTAACAAATACCAAAAAATTCTAAAGGTACTTTTAGTAGATACCGCAAATATAAATACAGTAACGTACTAAGAACTTTTTTAGGCGCATTAATTAAATAATAGTGCTAAATCAGAATTATATTTTCAAAGATATCCCCCGAAAGAAATCAGCCGTAAAAACAAACATTTTCTTAAATGATGAAATTAGATTTTTATCCAGCCTCTTGGCTCTTGAAGTGAAGGTGATAAATTTTCGAATACCTTGAAGTGTCTTTTAGGGAAATTGGTGTTGAACGAATTAAAAAAAAACTTCGACCTTAGACCGAACATCTCATCGACAAAAAATAAAAATTAGTTACTTATATAACTTTTTTAACCCCTGTATATTAAATGTCGAACTAGGCCATAGAAAACTTGACAACTTCACCCTGAATTATTTTTGGTCCACTATACTATTCGTTTAAAAATAAAGAAGTTATTTCTATTTAAAGTTTAATTGTCCAAAAATGTGTGTTCAAACCATTTTATTTTCTAAGAGGGTCTATTTACAAAACTGTAATTTAAATTTTTGGTTTTTAAATAGAAAAAAAAATTAAATGACAAAAAATTGCAACTTATATTTTTTTTTGTTTCAATAATTTTTTATAAAACAACGGTTAGCCTTAACCTCATGAAATATGATATCAATAAAAAGTATGGGAAAGGAACTTCTCAAATTTAGGCAGATATACAGGGTGTCCCATTTAAGATTTTCCCATAAAAATACAATTTAGATAATGTGGCCAACCTGCAAAATTACAAATTAGAGGTCAATGAAATCCAGTAAAACGAAGAAAAGAAGGGAATTCAAATGGATATGATATAAAAAATTGGTATGTATTTTGTTTCTGTAGTAACCACAACGCCTCAAATTTATGTGGTCTGATCGACAACACTATGTCGAATACAATGGTCATAAATCGGAAACTTTCACACCCACCAGCGCCTCAGGGCAGCTGTTTGGCACCATTAATATTTTCAATTTTCATTAATGACATATCCCAGGAACTTACAAGCAACCATTTGATGTTTGCAGACGATCTCAAGTTGTATCGTGTTATTCGAAACACTTCGGATTGCGTATTGTTGCAGCGCGACTAACTAAGCTTGAAGATTGGTGTAACTATAATAATAATAAATGTAAGTTTGTCATATTTTCGAAATCGCAAAATGTTTTTGAATATCGCTATCGGCTGAGCGACACTGCGCTTGAGTGGTGTGATGTTGTCAGGGATCTTGGAGTTTACGTCGAAACTGAATTGTCATTTAATTATCATATTCAAAGTATTACCTGAGATGCACTACGCATGCTTGGCTTTTTGTTTCGTGTTACCAAAGATTTTAGTGATATTGAATGTATAACTAATTTATTGTGCTCTGGTAAGATCTAAGCTTGAGTACGCATCTATAATATGGTCTCCCATTCACCAATCTCATGCAGGACACATTGAATACATACAGCGCAAATTCCTTAAATATTTAGCGTTTAAAATTTACGGTAGATTCCCATGTACAGGATTCGATCATAGAGCACTGCTCGATCGCTTTGAAACGGTTTTGCTGGCTGCTCGCAGAGTGTATGCCGGACAACTCTTTCTGTTTAAGATTATAAATAGCTTGGTGGACTGTTCAAACCTACTCCGATCGTTGAATTTTAACATACCGCGCCCCTCTGCGAGGAGTAGCAGACTATTTCACGTTCCTGTTTTTCGTACTAATTATGAATCCAAAGCACCACTACTTCGAGCATGCCAAACATGTAACATAGAAGCATTTAGTCAAGAAATTAACTATTTCAATGAGCCTGTAAGATCTTTCTGCGTTCAATTGTCTCGGTTCCTGCAAAATCTGGCCATCTGATGTGTGTGCGTATTTTGTTTTGTAGGATTTTAATTAGTTTATTATTAGTAACTTATGTATTTAGTTATATTGTCTTGTAATTGGGTCTGTAACCTGTTAGACAATAAAGAATATTATTATTATGTCAAAATTAACCATTATTTACAAATATTTTAAAAACTACTGGATCTATCATCTCTCATCTATCAAGACTTATGTCATTGTTCTTGTCTTTTAGAGCGCCATTCATATTGTTAAAATATCCAACGTGACTCATTAAGAAACAGCAAGTTTGGTCTGCCGCGCGTTTGTGAACTACCCTGTATAATTGAAAACGTTTTACGGTTGTACATCTTGAGTTTTTAATAGTTTTCGCTACTTGCAGTGGTTACTCATAACGTACAAATTGACTCCAAGTAGAGAAAACTATTAAAAACTTGAACTTATTAACCAACATGAAAAGGAAAAGAAAGAAAAACATAATTTTACCAATAATTTTACAAATCATGATTTAAGTTTATTTCATTTAATTTGTTTATTTTATATAATTGTTCACATTTCACCTGTTTTCTTGTTAGTAAAACTCAGAGGCGTTCCACGTAAAAATTTGTGGCGAATAACGAGGATTCAACCCCTGAAAATGTGGCATTAATTATCATTAAATTGCCCTTGTTATTGAGTTTTTGACATGTGATAAGCGTACCAAATTTACAACTTTTTGGAGAAAAATGCGTCCCACATATTATGAAGCACCCTTTATAAAAGTAGTTCCCTTCAAACTTGAAATAATAAAAACGCCAGTGTCTACCTATTGGGCTACTTTTCTGCATGTAAAAACATTTGGCACAGTAAACAACACACCTCTCTCTAAAAATTTTTTGCGGAAGCTTTCACTTTTCCAAGACATGCTAATACTAATATGTCGTATCGCGTATGGGCAATTTCACTTTCAATATCCGAAAGCAGTCTCATAATAATTTTTGTTATTAAAATCATTTTTATTTCGCGACTAACTTACATAAATATACTTACTTTAATTAATTTAAAATATGTGTTGAATTTAATTGCTGTGTATCATATAATTTCTTAATTTAGAATATGTAATTGAAATCAAACTTTATTTTTCTATGATTTATCGTGAGCTATAAACAGTTATTTTTAACAAAAAAAAAATATCTGCAATTCAATGTCATCAATAATTGGTGTAGCCAAAGGTAAGGTAAACTAACTGTACTTATTTTAATAGTAATTTATGTACTGAAATAAGTAATTAAAAAATGATTTTATTTGTGTACAATAGTAAAAAACTAATTAATGACTCAAGGGACTACAAGAAATCTCATCAACTACCGTAGTAATTATTATCATTCCCCATTTACTGCTCTTAAAATCAAGTGGTGTACCATTCCATCAATGTCTCTGAATTTGCAATTGTCACTGATGATGAGATTTCCAATCTCGAAACATGTATGGTTTAATATTTTAATTACAAGAAGTGCATATTGCGGAGTACTTAGACGTCTTTTATTATTCATTCACAAAATTAGATTCTGTATTTTTTGTAGATTCCAAAAACAAAACGGATGAATATGAAAATCAAAAGGACATTTTCCAATGTACGGTTGGCGATTTCGGCAAATGGCAGTTCAGGATTGCAACTTTAATGGTATTACTTAAATTCCCAATAGCATGGTTTCAACTGAGCATTGTTTTTCTGGCACCACCAATATCATTTTCCTGTAAAGGTCATGATCATGACTTTAATTCAACAAAACACTACATTGTGAGTAATCATTTATTTAGCCGCTGCTCTAGATCAGTTTTGTCTAAGGAACAAACCTCTAAAATAGGTCTTGGTCTTGTAGTCTCGTTCATTCTGTTATAATCCTGCTTATAATTTTTAAATTCATTTCAGGATAGATGTTCGAGTCCCAACGAAACCTCTTGTTCTGAATTTAGTTATAATGTATCAAACTTCTCCTCGACAATTGTCTCAGAATGGAACCTGGTCTGCCATAACCAAAGACTGGTAGACTTGACCCAAATCACCTTAATGTTGGGTGTATTAATAGGTACCTAACGTATTTTGTACCATAGAATACTATAAGTAATAACTGAATTTTTAGGAAACATATTCTTTGGTATCCTCGCTGATAAGAAAGGTCGGAAGTATGCACTGATAATTTGTATAGTTCTGCAGTCCTTATTTGGTGTGATAGCTTCATGGATGCCGTGGTATTGGGGGTTTGTTTTGGCTAGATTTCTTCTAGGAGTGGCCAATGGAGGTAAGTTAGTTTAGACAGCGTTACTCTTAGAGGGGATTTGAGGATCTAAAGAAACGTCAAATTAGCCATTCATTGTTTATTTGCTGATTTAATAAATATATTTTTGCTTTTAGGTACAATGGTAACGTCTTTTGTCATATGCGTGGAAATTGTAGGTGGTAAATGGCGTACAATTATACCAATTTTATATCAAATACCCTTTGGTTTAGGCAATACAATTATGGCAGCAATTTCGTATTCTTTGCGAGAATGGAGACAATTTCATTTCGCTTTATCAATACTATCCAGCTTCTACGTATGCTACATATGGTAAGATTGACAGAAATGCCAAATAACTGAACCCAACCTAATAATTGGAGTTTTTCTTCAAGGTTTCAGCTCAGTTTACCATGGCGGAATGGTCAGTCTGAAAGTGATCTTCAGGCTATTCGCTACTTTCTTTCACAGCGTCTTTTTTGATTCATCTGATTACTATGGTGTAGTGGCCTTGTCCACGGTGGGCAAATTGAGATATCTGGACATATTCTCAGCATCCGAACGCCTTAAGAACAAATTTACCTGGGATTCGGATAGTATTCCTTCATTTTTTGTTAATGATTGCATTTCCGTGTTGGTTGCTCCTCTGAAGTCAATGTTCAACCTGATTTTGGAAACAAACACCCGGATCTATGGAAGGAATCTAAAGTTGTCCCTATCTTTAAGGCTGGCGACATATCTTATATAAATAACTATCGTCCTATTTCTTTACTATCCAACTTTTCTAAGCTGTTTGAATTTACACGTTTAATTTCATTCAACCAGTATGATTTCATGTGTGGAAGATCTACTGTCACTAATCTGTCAATCAGTTCTCGCTGTATCTCTGAAACTGTTGACCGTGTAGGTCAACTCGATGTTATGTACAAAAGCTGGATAACAGTGTCTTGCTAACTTGATAACTTTGTGTGATTCTTATTTACAAAACCGTAAGCAGGAGTTCCGCAAGGGTCTAATTTCGGTCCATTATTATATCTTCTCTATCTATGACATGGATCAATGTCTACTGGAACGTAGGTTGTTTTTTGCGGACGACCTGAAAACAAAATAACAGATTGATGATCTCAATATTAAAAAATGCAAATACCTCAGTTTCACGCGAAGAGCTAGGTTTATTGACTATCCGTACTTCTTCTTTCAATGCGAATCCACTAACGGATGTTCGCGATAACATTTTCCATTGCTTTTCGGTTCCTTGCGATGTGTGTGTTAGCGACTGTCTGATATTTCGCAGCCCAGACATTTTCGATACTGTCTCTTCGCATCCTCACGTCGATGACGCTGCTCTTCAAAAACTTGATGGCCCTTGTAAATGGTACGCCTCCATCTCTATCGTTAGCGATCTGCGCCCAGTAGTTCTTCACAACATCTAAGCCACACTTCTTTATGTTGGTCTTAAGAAGTGAGTTGACTTTAAGTTGAGAGTAAAGGATTTTCTTTGGAAGGCGTTCCATTGGCATGCGGATTACGTGGCCAGACCATTGCAGCTGGTGCCCGACAATCATGATCATTCATTATATGAAACACTTAGGGAAAACTGTAATTATTGTCTTTAGAATATTACGTTGCAGGCTCCTTCCTGAATCTCCAAGATGGTTACTAGCCGTGGGAAAAAAGAACAACGCTATTGTTATTATGAAAAAAGCTGCTGCATTAAATAAACAGAATAACGTTAAAATTGAATACTGTATGACAGAAATTTCAAATGAACCACGAAAACAAAACAACGCATCTGTATCAATGTTATTTAGCACTCGCGAGCTCAAGAAGAGAAGCATATTACTATATATCAATTGGTAATTACTTAGTGTAAGTAAGATGAGAAGCGGTTAAACTTTAGGTTGTTTTAATCTTCCAGGATAGTATCAGGAATAACATTCTACGCATTTTCACAATACCTAGGCCATGTCAGTCAAAATATATTCTTCACAGTGGCTTCCGGTGGACTTATAGCGATACCGGGAACAATATTATGTGTCTATTTGGTGGGTAAATGTGGTCGGAAAAATACAATAATGTGCGCCCAGTTAGGTACAGCCCTGTGCCTATTCCTCATCCTAATGGTTCCGAAAGGGATATTCAATCAGGATTGGCCAAGAGTTATGTTTGCTGGACTCGGTATTGTAGGACTATCTGTAAGAAACATTTATTAAGTACCTACATATTACAATTGTTTGTTTTTTTTACTTCTTGTTAAAATTGAAGGTTTCGATGCCGGCCCTGTATCTCTTCACCGGGGAATTATTTCCTACGACGCTACGTAATGCAGGAGTAGGAACTTCTGTAATGTTTGCCAGGATTGGATCTATGCTGGCGCCGCTTATAATCGCTTTACAGGATTTCTCAGAAATTCTACCTCTGGTCGTCTTAGGTATAGCATCATTACTGGAAGCCTTTTTAATAACGTTTTTGCCAGAAACTATGGGAACGTCATTGCCGGATAACGTTGAGGATTTAGAAAATTCGAGGTAGAAATGAAATATTATTAAAAATATAAATTACCAACTATCACATATTCAAGCTGAAGATAAACTAAATTTGTAGCTACCGAAATATTATTTTATAGATCGATGAATTCCAACCTCAAAAATCGCCATGAAGTAGAACCACTTTAAGTCCCAGAGGAACCACGAATTAGCAAAAACAAATAACAATACTATTTATTGTAACTAATAATTAACAAGTACAAAATAATACTTAAAACTATTTATATACATTTGTTTACTTGTGTTACTGTGTTTCAAAGTTCTCTTCCCAGGGCCTTGGGCCTCGAACCTGTTCCCAATTATCAATGTCCAATTTCTTAATTTTCTCATATTCACTTTCTAATGTTACTTCACCTGGTTTTTTCATTTCTACCCCATATTTTTTAACTTCTTCTGGGGACACCTTCGATACTCGTGAAAATTGATATCTACAATAATAAGTACAGCAGAAGTATAGGTAGATACGAATGTAGTTGTAATAATGAAATTTTGTTTGAATTTTAATAGTTAAGCCCCCTAGAAAATGAACTACATTAACATATTTAAATATAAACCTACCGCAAACTAGTAAATTCACGTAAACCAAATGAGCCTCCTACAACAACAATAATGAAGGGTAAGCCATATTTAAAAAACCGCCTTTTGAATAATTTTGTTATTTTTTCAGGTAATATATTCATTCCTAACAAATCTATTTATTTATTATTAAGTAAAAAACAAATATATCCACAAATACATTTTAAGGTTATGTTTTGTTTAGGGTTGTTTTCCACACTTAACTTTGGTTTGACACTGACATTACCAGAACACAACAAGTTTGTTCCAACATCACTTGAGGATTATTGTTATGACCTTTTTGTCAAGAAGCATATTGAAAAGAATTACACATAGGCCCGGTTGTACAATGAGCGTTCACCCGAAGTTCACCTTGATCTTCGGTTCAGCCGAGAAAATGCGTTGTACATTGTTGGTTTTGATGGTGAACTCTCGGTGAACTTGAACGCCCGAATTTGGTCGTTCAAGCTGAGTTCAACGTTTTTTTAACCTCACTACTGAATGTTTTAAGGTTTTATTTATGCTAATATTTGTTTTTTCAAAATTTAATTTCCTACAAAAATGGATGTGTATTAGAATTAGTAAATAATGTTGCTCATCGTCGAGCCCCACACATGGAAATAGGCCAAATCATTTCAAAGTTTGGAATTAACGAGTGGTAATGTTTATTGTGGATTTGATATCTGAAAGAATATCATCTACTACAGACATAAATATACATTAAACACATCACCCTATCAGACTGTGAAATAAAATAAATAAAAATAACAAGGAGTGATAACGATAGGACTATGGGAAATTTAATAGACTTAACAATTCAACAGGCGACACTGCTCATCAAATAACATTTCAGATACTTTTAATTTAAACCTGGATATTGAGACAGACGTAAAATTCTGAGGCAATTTGTTATACTCTGCAGCTATGGTATATGAAAACGACCGTTGAAATTAAGCTGTTCTATGGGGTGGTATATCAATGATATGCTTTCTTCTTATGTTTAAATTATGAACATAAACATCCGTCCTGAAAGTTGCCGCCTTTTTCTCAGAATTAGGTTGTTCGATAACGTAGAGTTTCAGTTCACCCCATGGAGGATGCACAGGAGTACCCTAGGTGCTGTGACTTTTTCTGTCACCCTCCACCAATTCCAGATCACTAAATTTATTAAAATAATATCCTCTCTAGCAGAGAAATTAGTTGCTCTTACATTATTTTCCATAATTATATATTATAAATTTGTTTTTATTTAATATTCTAAGCTACGAAAATACAAATTTAAAAAAAAAACTGAAAACAACATAAATATATCTAAAAATTATCTATTTTATAGGTTAGATTGTTATTTTTTTCTTCTCCTCATTTTATAGTCTAGTTAAATGCTGGTTCAAGTAAACTTGTATTGGTACAACCATTGTCTTTATAAACAAAGACAATGGTACAACGCTCGAGACACTGAACTTAGTTCAAGAGTGAACTCAGTGACCAGTGACCAGCAGTTCACGGGAACTAATGGTAAACTATCGTTTGTACAACCGGGCCATAATAAAATATCATTTATTCAACAGATTATAAATAGTACATTATAAAAAGGCACATTACAATTAAGTCTACAATATATAGAATATTAGGAATGAAAATTGCTCTTTTAAACAAAATAAACAATAATATGATTGGTATATGAGGAAAATTGAGCAAAATTTGCAAAATTATTTTCAATGTTTGTTTTTTTCTTTTGGTATTGGGCCAAACGAAAATAATATCAAGTGAATTGCCCTCATCTCGCATGCGCATAATATACAGATTTTGATTGGCTCGGCACGTTAGCATTTTAATGTAGGCTCTAGAGTACATATTTAATATAAGATTTCTATGAGAACGATCGATCGAAGGGAGGTACAGCATACCAGATTAGCACAGCGTAGCCTCCATCCTCTCGGTTGTTCGCCACGTCCTATTACTTGGCTTGCGTGACAGACACGTGAGTGAAAATTGATATTTCGTGTTCAAGGATGTCGCCTATTGGTTTTTAAGAATTAACACTCAAAATTGATGTCAAGTCAAATGTCACATTCAGTCATATGATATGTTTTAATGTTTTTCATATGTTTACAAAGGTTTCTAAACGGCAAGTCAGGTGATAATTTTTAAGTTCTGAATTTAAAAGGTTTTTAGTCGAAGTGCTTAAAGAGTAGTTTATCATGGCATTGCATTCAGCAGCAAAAGGAAAATTAATTGCAGTCATAGGAGATGAAGTAAGCAATATAGTTTGTCTAACTAAACGTTACATCAACTTATTATTTCTAGGACACCTGTGTCGGCTTCCTCCTCGGGGGCATTGGGGAAATAAATAAAAACCGCCACCCCAATTTTATGGTTGTTGATAAAAGTATGTGGTACATAATTTACCGTTTAAATACTTATGAACCACGCCTTGTTTTCAGACACTGCCGTAAGTGAAGTTGAGGAATGTTTCAAGAGATTCTTGAAACGTGATGATGTCGACATAATTCTTATCAACCAAAACATAGCTGAATTAATCAGGCACGTAGTTGATAGCCATAATAGTCCAGTACCAGCTATTTTGGAGATACCATCGAAAGATCATCCTTATGATTCGTCCAAGGATTCTATATTGAGAAGAGCTAGGGTATGCATTTAAGAATCTATTATTTTCAATTTCATTAATATTTTGAATATGTAAGTAATCTTTTCTGATTATATTGAATTTTTTTTCTAGGGCATGTTCAGCGCTGATGATCTCTAATCCATTAAAATTGAACAAATATATATATATACATGTTAATTGTTGTAAATTGTATAACATTCCTCGATGTTTATTAATAATTCATTATATTAAATAGAATGTATCAGAATTGGTATACATCCACATGTATTGTAAAAAGTAACTAGGTAGGTATGTACATTTAAAAAGGATGTGATCTGTGGACACCACAATTAAAATGTTTCAATATTAGTTTATCAATGAACTTATGATATGGAACCCTATTAGTGCGTAGCAAACTATACATTTTTTTAAATACATTAATTGTGGAAGCGCTACGAATAACACAAACTAAAGCCACCTTAGTTATTGGTAGGGCTTTCACAAATTGGTCACATGTTTTTTTATTTACAAAATATTGCTACAATAAATAAAATTTATTTAAGGTGTGTAGTTTGCTACGCACTAATAAGTTCCATATCAACAATTTATGAGAATACGTATGTATTTTTAATTTAAAGTTAATAAAAAATGTAAAACATAACTGGAATCTCTAATTTCGGGTTATCGTATTCAAGTATTTCTTTTTTTCAAGGTATACGTGCCCCGTTAATTTTAAAAACGTAGCGCCCATGTCCATTTAGAGAACGAGTTATCACTGATTCAAGTTTCTAAACTCGATCACTTAACATTTGCAGGTTTTTCACACCAAAAAAATTTGTTTGATCTCGGTAATTTTTGATCACAAGCTATCCCATTAAAACGCGGAAAAATTTAGTTTAACCCAAAGGTTTGGCTCAACTCCGCGCATTTCACTTCCAAAAATGTTATATGAGACTCAAAAAGTATTTTTTAATTAAGTACTTGAAAATCTAACATTATTGTATTAGTCTTGTAGTAATAGCGGCTACCATATCTCTATTATGGTTAGTTGGTTTGTCTAGGGATGGCAACGATATATCGATATATTAAACATATCGATATATTTTTTTAATATATCGATATATTTTAATCGATATATTGAAACAAATATCGATATATACAACACGATATATCGGTACATTTTCAAAATAAATGTATCTGCTACAGCTGCTTTCTTCCTTGTTGTGTTGCCGTAGCAGTCGACGCACACAACAAAAAATCGAAATCGTCTAACTGGAAATAGATTATCAAAATTATTATTTCTAAGTTCTGTTCCAGAAAATTTTGCATTAATTGACCTAACCTAATGTAATTATTTCTAACAAATATTCTTACGTTTGCATATGTATTTTCAGGCAAATAGATTTTAATGAATACTATTTTATTTAATGATTTGAATCTTTAAAATTTGAAGTTTATTTATAACTACAATCCACTCTAAAATAAAAATATAACAAATATATCGATATATATAAAATATCGATATTTTCATTCGATATATCGAGTATATCGATATATAGTTTCGACATATCTTTTGATTCAATATATCGATATATTTATTTATTTTGCCATCCCTAGGTTTGTCATAATTTGGTAGTATTTTTTTCTAACGTTGGTGTCACTTATTTTAGTTTAGTTGACACTTCTAGTTCACGTCATAATTTGGTGTTGGTAAGATGTTTTTTCTAACGACAGACAAATTGCTTGTGTCAAATAGTTTATTATTATTTTCTTTGTTTACATTAATAGCCTAAGGGTTTTCGGCATTATTTTCATGTTTAAGATCGATTTCTATCAACCTGTTGTATATTTTAGTGTTATTAAATGGTTATTCCATATAGTTGTAGTCAATTTAGAAGTTGTCATTGTGTATTTGAAGTAATATTACTGAAAAAGTGATAATAACCTAAAGTGACAGTGTCATGAGAGCCGTCAGATGGATGGATGTGATCATATATTTTTCAATAACCTAAGTCTGATGGATGGGAAATAGTTCCCTGCGTCGCACACAAAATGAGCTTTTGCAGATGTAATTAAATTAATTAATAAAATAGTGTGGCCGCCTTAAATCCCATTGAAAAGTACCTGTTGGGATGCAGCAAAAAACAATTATCCCATATAGACAGACCTGCGGCTGCACCTTCGGTGCAGCTTTAAGTTAAGTCACATAGATAGCGGTTTGTTTTCTTTATTTTATACATCTGATTTTATACCATAACATTCTTTTTAAAAGGACCACAGACCACAGCTAACATACGTGTGTGGTGATGTGGTGTGTGTTTTTTTTTTCAATTATTGACATCTTGTCATGGAATTGACATCCAGCCAGCGTAAGTATGGACCTACAGTCTAGCGTGGAAGCTGAACCACGGTCCTCAATTTAAAATTCAATAGGTATATAGTAGGAAGGCGTAGGATATACGATCCAAAATACAAAACAATTTTTTTTTTTGGTTCTGTAATTATTTAGTCGGGTGACCAGTGGCCAGCAATATGCAGCGGGTCCGACGTTCGAAATTTTTTTGTTACTTAATTTAAGCACAGAATAAGGAAGCTACGTAGCTTTCTTATTCTATGATTTAAGGTTCACCCCTGGCCAAATAGCCCCGGTAGCTGTGGTAGAAGAAGCGCAAATGCAATACAATAATTTAAGGTTATGTTTTTTTTTGTTATTGTTTATAATTTGGGCTAGGTTGATTGGAATTTCTCTAATTTTTATACTAATATTATTTAATATGTGGAAAACTTGTGAATCAACAAATAATTCATTATATATGATAAAATATGAATATAATTCAGATCAATTTCTTATATATTTAACAAATTTTGCAGAACTTTGGCAGAAGATGATAGATAAAGAAACTTTGATACAAAATTTCACAGTATGTATGTATTCATATTATGGTTTAGTCGAAATTATATTTTGATTTGATCAGAAGATATTTTACGTTCAGTAATTGAAAAATTAGTTACCTCAAACTCAAATTTAGTGATTAATTTTGCTTATATATAATATAATATGTATGATTTTAAGGCTTTAAGGCTTTTTTTTAGGAATGTAACAAGAAAATTAATGCTGATTATGATAGTATTAAATCCACATTAATTTCTTCAATAGAAGATTTGGAGTCATGTAATGTATCTGTACGAATTCTAAATGAAAACAACTGCGAAATTCTAATTGAACATAGTTTAAACGAACCTAAGACTAAGTCAAAGATTTGTTTTAAGTTTGTGTTGAATAAACAGAAACCAGAAAAGGTACGTTTCTATATTTCTTATATCATATATTATATGCTATATCATGATTATTTATAGTTTCAAAAACACGTTACAATAACACTAATTAAATCATTGTTTTATCTGGAAAAACAAAACGAAATGATGTCAAATTTACTGCAGAAAAAAGATCGAGAATTAGAAGAATATAAATTAGAGAAAGGAGAGATTTCTAGAAGTGCGTCTCATAAAATTAAAATATTAATAAGTACCTACATAATGAAAATTTATACATTTCAGGTGACTTGAAAACAGAGAAATTTAATACAAATGTTCTGATAAAGAGTGAAAATACGAAGAATGAATCACTTATGTTGAATGTATTTAGTAAATCTCGGACTTTCTTGAATACTTTTAAAGAAAGATATGGCGAGATTCATTATGAACATTTGAAGTAAGTTACATAATGTTTTTTTAGTGCATTACACTTTTTTTTTCCACCCTGAACCCTAATAATAAATCCAAACTTTTTTTGTGGAAAGTCGAAAGTTTAAATTCATTCTACACTGTGCTAAAAATGCACACCGAACAGAAGGGTCCTCGACCACAAATCTCGATCCGATAGCACTTAATACTAGAAATACAGGTGCATTAGGGAACATAAGCAGTCTCCGTAACCCACGTATTGAATTGTTAGAGAGCCTAACATACATATTTTTTAGTGTACAACCTGATCCTTGGAATAATTCCTCAAGAAAAAGAACAGTATATGGCTCAGAGACGATAGGTAATTCGAAAAAAAGCAAAGTAAGGTTTTAATTTTTTGTTTATCAAAAGTAATATCTTTTAAAGGTGAATTATATTTTGTATATGTTTATTGTTTTTATTATTGGAATTAATAAATTTTAAGAAACTTTAGGAATTCTATTTTATTGGGTAAGAAACCTCTAACAGTATTTATTGATTGAAAGCTATATTCTACAATCGTCAGGTACAAGTATTTAGGCAACGGCTTGGACTGCTGCTTGGCTGGTGGCCGCGATAGTTTTCTCACCTCCAAATGTTCGATATTTTGCACACGTTCTATTGACAAGTCAACCTCCCAGCTATCTCTCTCAGCTACAATCTGCGGTCTTTCAGCAACATGTTATAAAATTTGTTGATGATTTCCTCTGTGACCTTATTTGGCCATCCTGGACGAGCCTCATAGAGACGGCGTTTTTGATTTCCTCACGCGTTTTTCTTTTCAGAAATAAAGCGGACCACCAACCGATATTGCTTTTTTCCATTTCATAAAAAACCAAAACTTGTCTACTCTCGCGCACAATCTACTCAAAGGAATTAAACAAAAAGATAAAATTAGTTATTCGTGCCTCAAGGGCATCAGTTTTTTATTTTTTTATTTTAGAACACTGAAGATTTAATTATTTTAAATTGCTGCTGTATTAATTTATCGTATTTTTTTTTTAATTTTATTTTTTAACTTATTTTGTTTATATTGTGTAATTTTGTTTATACAAAAGTCACCTTTTCGAATTTTTTTTTTTGCAAAGATAGTGCCTTGTTTGCTGCTTGCATCACTACGGCCTTAAACTTTGTCTTGCTTTTTTCTCGATTTCCTAATTATTGGTACCAATATAAGTTAATTTAATTACACATTCGTTAGTAAAATATACACTATTGGACAAAAGTAGAGCAACACTTTCGAAAAATTAGACAAATCTCGATTTTATAATATTAAACGCATGATAGCGTATTTAAATATGTTGTGTCTTAAATATCAACGTAGTCTGCCATTATCGACGGCAACAGCTTTTTCCAACAATCAAAACAAATGAACTGATATTGACATAAACTTTTAATACAATATTGTAATGCGTCAAAAGTAAAGCAACATTTTAATATTTGCCTAAAAAAGAAAGGTTTTAGCGACAGTAGAGGTTAAAATATTTTTGCTGAGTTTATTTTATGTTTAATTAATATTTCTGTGCTGGATTAATCATGCCAAGAGGTATTCCAATTTCGAAAGAATTAAAACAGAGAGTAGTGATTGCACACTTGTAAGATACAATACAAGCCCAATTGTTTTTACCCAGAGACAGCGTATCCAAAATAATTTCAAGTTACAATGAAAGGGGACATTTAGAGAATATACCGAAATCGGCAAGCTCGAGAAAAACAACAACTAGGACAGACAGACGCATTAAAAGAATTTCCCAAAACGATCCTTGGATGTCTGCACCTAGAATAATTGCTGAAATTCCCGAAATTGAGGATAGTCCATGGACAGTTCAAAGAAGGTTGTAGACGCAAAGATATTTAATTGACGCCCGGCGAAAAAGCCGCTTATTTCGGCAAGAAATGGAGTGGCTAGGCTTGAATTTAAATTGGACAGTAGACGATTGGCAGAAAGTGTTATTTAGCGATGAAACGCGTTATAAAATTTTCAATTCTGATAGAATGAAGCATATAAGATGGCCAATCAATCCAAGGTTTCATCCCAAATACGTTACACCGACAGGTAAAGGCAGTGTTTTCCATGGGGTTGTTTCTCATGGAATGGGGTGGGTCCTTTAAACTTCATTAATTACACCATGGATCGATTTGTCTATAGAGATCTAATGCAAAATGTAATGTTTCTAATAAACGATCCAAAACACTTCCGAATTGTTCAAGAGTGGTTTCAAGAAAATAACGTTCTGGTTTTGGAGTGGGCGGCACTATATCCTCAGATCTTTTATTTTATTTAAAATCTATGTGAAGAAGTTGAGCGTGGAATTCGTACACAAGTATTTACAAATATACCATTATTGGTAAATAAAATCAATGGAGTTTGGAATAACCTTTCCGAAAATACTGTCCAAAAATTGATTGCTTTAATGCTGCGACGTTGCTGGCAAATAATAATGGATATTCTATTAATTATTAACATAATACTTCTAGCTCTTTTAATTAATAAATCTGTTTAATGTTTTTTAATCGTAATATGTAAAATAAAATACTGTTGACACAATTTGTTGCTTTACTTTTGTCGGACTTCATTTCGTCGATCTTCATAATTATAAATATTTCTGTAACTGCATTTCGTTTAAAGTGTGCCAAAATATTGTGAAATATTACTAATATTGGGGATAATATTTTATTCAAATTAACTGGGGATTACAATAATATTTAAATAGTTTTTCAAATTCAAAGAAATAAAAGCACTTTGTTGCTCTACTTTTGTCCAATAGTGTAATGTTAGTTAGTTTTTAAGTACTTTTTTTTTTGTAAAATTATTTCTAACTATACAGGGTGTCCCGAAATTAACTTGAAATAATTAAAGGGGACATTCTACAAGCAAAAATAAGATTTTTTTGCATATGAACATATATCCAAAAATTCCTGGCGATGGGTTTTTAGTAATATTTCTCGATATCAAAATCAAATTTGGCACACTTACGTATCTTTTAAAATGTCAGGGGTGGGTTAGGCTGGGGGAGGTCAGAACAAATTTTGCCCCAATTTTTCTTTTGTCAGCTTTTTTTACTTTTTCTAAAAAGAATAATAAATTTGAGACTTTTGTACATAAAAAATGTTCACTTGTTTCATAACGCTAGAAGAAGCCGGTTTCAAGATAAATGACTTTGAATATTTCTATGCAACGTCTCCAATATTATTATACAGCTTGTATTATCCAGAAAACCTTTCCTACAAAGTCACTCGGCATTTGTATAGTGATTCATGTTAAGTTGCCCCCCTAACGCCACTGAACTTAATACCTTGGATCTAGTTAGGGCCATATACCTTCCTATTTCTAGCAACAAACATGCCAAATTTCAATTTAAACGGGTGATTTCTCTCTTTAAATATTGCCGCGCTTTTCGAATATATATAATAATTTTAAATGGTTTTTTGAAATTAAAATTACGGATGTTTTCACCAGAAGTTTATTAAAACAAGTTATTACTTGATACAGTACTGAGCATTCGATGTTGGACACCCTGTACAGGTCAATTTCGTTGTAAAAAAATCTTACAACCGAATACAAAGCTCAAGAAAGCAAAACAAAGTAAGTGTATATGTATATAGGCTTAAGTATATCCTACGTAATCGGCGGTCGCCAGAATTTCTACCACTTATTTATACAATTTTATATATTCAGTCGGCAGTTGGTAGTGCCAGAAGTAAGTGCTACTAAGATTAGTAGGTCCAAGATATCATAGGTACTATATCGCACTTGAAATAAAGTTAATTCATAATAGCAAATCAAACTATGTAATCTTGAATAATTAGACAATTTAGTCGCGAGGTCCACATACCTTTAGAGATTATATGTTTTTGCTTTAGACCATTTTTTTTTATCAAAATTAATGTGATCGACACCGGTATTGACACAGTGAAATACGTAATAAATCATTCTATTTTGACTTAATATACCTACTTCAATAATTGTGTCTATAAATAATTGTTTTGGACTATTAGACATTAAATATCATCACGTTTTGTTTTGGATTAATTTTTGTAGGTAAGTAGAACATATTATGCTTAGTTATCATCTTAATGTTTAACTATATACCTACTTGAATTCAACTTATTGAATTTCACTCAACTGACCGTTTTTTTCGACGGCTTTTAAATATTTAAAAACTGCAAATTAATTTCGATTTCATCAAACAATATTGAATTGATTTATAAAATTACTACTCATAAAATATTGTTAACTTTGCTCTAGTGCTTTCGATTATTCTTTATAGTTTTAGTATACTGTCGGAGGCTTGATAGAGTTTCAATATTTCATTGTTTGTCCTGCTTCTTAACATTTCGATTAAAAATAATAATCCATTAGTCTCAAAAATGTATTCTTTACCAATCGTTGAATGGAATCAATTGCATCTTATACGGAAATAATTTGCGATCTGAGTATAACTGTAGATTGTCGTATTTGTAGATTTAGAACCTAGTAATTCAGTAGACAGCCGTTAACGCCTTTTACAATTTGTCAATTCGTTGTCTTTCTAGATGGTCAGAGTGGAGTTCAGTTGACCAGAAGTAATAACTTTTGTTAGGTATTTACAGCTTTTTGTTTACATTAGCCGATGACTTCATCTCGATTGTTGACGGTAGTTTTCTTTTAATGATTCTGGATTAATTTATTCAAAATAATATAGTTCGATACCTACAACCTTATGTATTTTTTGTAAATTCTCATCTATAAGTATACTAGGTGGAAAAGTTATAAGCCGACGTTCTTTGGCTGTAATTTTTGTAATGAATGAAAAACTTTGGTTCTGCTTTTGTATAGATATTGTTTTTATTTGATGTCTCAATTTTTATGAAAAAAGTAGTCCATATGTGGGTGAAATAGTAGCTATTTCACTAAAGGAAATTTAAATAAGACTCTTTATTTTTTCCACTAAGTCGAGAGTTGATTTATGGCATTTTCCATCAGTCTTTCCAGAACTTCTGGCGATAGCTTCTCGCATTGTTGACGGATATTTTCTTTAAGCGGACTTCAAGAGTCTGAGGTTTGTAGACATAGACTCGTGACTTTAAGAAACCCCACAAAAAGAAGTCTGGAACAGATGAATCGGGCGAATTTGCCGGCCAGTGCAAATCACCAAAACGAGAGATTAGGCGACCCGGAAATGCAGTATGTGCCGTTACTCTATCGTGTTCGAACCACATGTTGTACAGTCTCAATTCATCTAATCTCAATCTCGATTCGGGATGGCTTGATAGTAAATTACGGACAAGCGGGATCTCTGCGCCTAAATTCACGCTGAATCAACGTCACCGAATTATTCCGCAATAACATCGAAACAATTATTCGGTGTTCTCGAGGAGTATAGCGATTTAGGTCTTGTTGACGTGTATTTTGTATCTGTTTACTTCATTTGCAAAAATTATAGCATATTCCGATAGGGTGATGACTTTTGCTAGAGGTGACTATCGGAAGCAAACTGTCAGTGTTTTCAATACTGGATCGTTTGCATTTCTAGGTTAGCCATTTTTGATCTTAAATTTGTAGGCTGCATAGGTATGTTAGAGTACAGACGTTTCAGAAATGGGTTCTGTATGCGAGAGTTTTTTTTTTTTTTTTTGATTAGGCCAAGGCAGAGAAATCATCATGACACCTAGGGAGTTTCTTACCACTTCCCTAGGTAGTGTGGGACTCTAACCCAAACTAAAACTCTGCCTTATCTTTGTAGTATGGCTCGGGAACCCTCCCTTTTCCATGTCCTCGCTTCACAGCACACAGAGGACAAGTTGCTGTTGTCTTCTGATGTTGATTGTCGTCTGTTGCTGTTGTCCTATGTTGGTGGTGCCTAGAAAACACTCTGAAACATACCTTTAAATGAGTATACCTGACCTGAAAGAAACAATATTAATTGGTGTCCTAATCCTGTGGGTTCCTTCGTCAGAGTTGACTCCTCGGTCTCCGGTACCGCCTGGCACCGTCTTCTACGTTGTAATTGACTGCTTCGCGAATCAGTGGGTTTGCATGGGTCTCTGCCATTGCAAAGACCTTCTGGGCTCTCAACCTCATGACGTCCCTGAGGGCGTCGAGTTTGAGATCCATTCGGATCTGTGCGTTTGAGACAAACCAGGGTGCACCCACTGCCATCCTTCTTGCCTTGTTCTCCGTGGCCTCCAATCGTTTCAGGTACGATGGTGCCGCGTATCCCCATGCTGAACTGGCATAGGTCAAGGCAGGTCGCACGACTGCCTTAACCAATTGGAGCTTGACCTGCAAGGGCATCTTGCTCCTTCTGCAGATCATCGGGTAGAGCTTCGAAATTATGCCTTTGGCATTCGCGATGCTCTTCTCGATGTGCGGTCTCCATGACAGGGATCTGTCCAAAGTTACCCCCAGGTACTTTGCAGTGTCCTGCCATTGTATGTCAGTACCCTCGAGTATGCGAGAGTTTTTAACTACATCTACTTATATACCTACCTATTTATTCGTTTGTTCGCTTTCGTTATAACCTAAAATACACTCCCTTTGAGTATGCAGTGTTTAATATTACACTTGTTACTTTGTTATTTTCAATCTTACACGAAATCTAACTGGAGACTTGATCGAATATTCTCCTAGCCAAGACAAGTTCATTAAGATGCTCATATAAACTTTCTGGAACTGCCCAAGTAGACTCTCTAATATTGGGAAATAGAATAAACGAAATAAATTATCCATCATCAAAGTGGAGTATGTTTCAAATAAAAGAAAACGAACAAAAACTTTTAAAGTCAACTCCACAAAAAACTTTTAATTTAGTTATGAAAAGGAAACTAGTTTCGGCTTAACAAGCCATCATCAGTCCATTCTTACAAAAACATCCGTGCAGAAAAAATATCAAACATGAATATGAATAACATTACACGAAAACAAACACCTGTGTTGACTAAATAAATAAAAAATTTATTTATTATTTATATTCATGTTTGATATTTTTTCTACACGGATGTTTTTGTAAGAATGGACAGATGATGGCTTGTTGAGCCGAAACTAGTTTCCTTTACATAACTAAATTAAAAGTTTTTTGTGGAGTTGACTTTGAAAGTTTTTGTTCGTTTTCTTTTATTTGAAATAGAATAAATCTGACTAGTTTGGATTGCTGGACACTTTGGTTAAGAAGGGAACGAAACGGATGACTCTTATTCTAGAAAGGAGCCTGAAGGGAAATTCATCTGCCATACTATTGAGCACCAACAAATGAATACCTATTTACTCAATACTTTGATGATGGCAAGAGTTGTTCCGGTCCAAAAACTTTCTTGATTCATCGAAATAAGACGGATTATATATTGGTTCAGTGTATAATCCCTTTGGGCCTTTCGGAAACTGCCGAGTTCCACTTGTGTTTAGAGGAAAATATACAGCTAAATAATTTGACAATTCATTGTTTTCAAAAACAGTCCATGGCCCTCGTATATGCAAATATCTGTGAAATTGGCAACACATATTCAAATGATTACCCACAGTTAGGTAATAAGTACTGTTATCAGTTAGTACTTCCATTGGATAAAGCATTATAGGTACTTCAAAACTTGTCTTTCTCATTCGTGTCTCTAACTAGGTACATATCCATTCTCCCCACATTTCAAGTATATTATTAAGTATATGAGAACCATTTTGTGATACTAACCTAGTGTAAAAGCTGTTTTACATATATGGCCATAGGCGCAAAATGTGCATGAAAGAAATTAAGAAGACCAAAGACTTGAAAATAACGATCAAAAGAGTGAACGGTGGTTTTTGTTTCATCTTATGTAGATACTGTTTAGTGTTGAAATAAAATAGCAATAATAATTTAACAGGTCCGGATTTAGAAAAAGAGATTAAGTATTTATTTAATTTATAGGAAATACTTTGTAAAAGAATGCTGAGACATGGATAATAGTGACCAACTTCACAATTAAATATGTATGTATCATTATCATCAGCATTCACTCGCTAACGAGTATGAATTACTCCAACACAGGGATTTCTCTTGTGAACCCTAAGATGGCTAAACAAACCGATTCTCGAGCCGCAAATCCTGTCACAATGCTAGTTGTTTCAGCTTCTAGGACAACATTTTCATCCTCGTATTGAAGCTCAATGACTGGTGTGGATATGATCTTCGTTCCAGCTTGCAGTTTACGAAGGTTGAAGAGTCCGCCGCCATCAAATCTGTAGACGATCTCTATTATTCCCCCCAGCAACAATTCATCCTTACAAGTTGAATGACCGTTCCCACAAACATCGAAAACAAGGTCGGTGCGACGAGACAACCCTGTTTTACGCCAGTTGTTATTGGAAAGGGTTCTCCCGGTCCGCTGCTCTTGAGAACTGCTGCATATGTTCGTGAAGGAGTCGAAGTGTCCGTATGAATTTCTGGGGACATCCGTTGAGCATCAATATTCTCCACAGAGCCTCACGGTTAACGGAGTCGAACGTTTTGACAAGGTCTATAAAACCCTTGTATAGAGGACGAGTTTGTTTTCGTGACTTTTCCTGTATTTGCCTGGCACTAAATATCATGTCGGCTGTACTCCTGTTGGGTCTAAAACCACATTGCGTTTCCGGCAGGCATACTTCCGAGAGTGGGAGAAGACGATTGGACAAAATTTGGAGAAACCTTTCCGGCGATGGAGAGGAGAGAGATATCACGATAGTTTCCACGGATCCACATGTATCTATAAAATAATAAACATACGTGACACAGAGCGTGACCCCAAAAAAATTGTACTACTGATAATTTTAAGCGGACTGTGCAGAAAAATGCCAAGAGCGATTCATTAGAAATTATGTTATTATAAAAGAATCCATTTTCCTAAGTAAATTTAGAATTAAATTTATGCATCAGTATTGTGTACCCGAAGGCACCAGAATTTGTGGACTCCGTACTCGCTTGAAAATACCATTTTGAGAAATATTTTATGATAATATTTAACGTGAAAATTTATGTGACCACCCGCATGTTACAAAATTATCTATGCATAAACACTTAATATGCATAGATTAAGTGTACCTATTACTGTGATATTTAAAAATTTTCTTATATCGACATGGTTATTAAACATTTTAAAATATACTTACTTATAGTAAAAATTTTACAGAGTGGATCATTATTTTCATTACGAGTAGTATACAACTATTTGCGATATAATCAGCAGATTACATATTATTTTGGTCTTTAAATATATTTGACGTAGATTTTTTTAAATATATAAACATCTTCACAAACAATGCTCAATGAGCGGGGTTGAGATGTTTAATTGATTAAAATCAGATTTTAATCAGTATGATTAACTTAAGAAAGAGTTTACAAATTTTAACGCTAAATACGACTTGATATGTATTTGTTCATAAAAAAATAAAACCTAGACGCATTTTTATATGGTGTTATTTATTATTTTATTATAATAATCGAAAAGAACAGCTTGTTAAACAAAAATAAAACTTACAAAAAATCTTCTTAATACAAAAACATATTTAAAAAGCCTAATACAAAAAAAAAATCCTAAGTGGTATAATGCTTAAATAGAAATACTAGATTAGCTGCTTTGTCACTGGTCACTGCCAAGTCTGTTTCTTATATCTGAATGTACGAATCCATAGGTAGAACCCACCCTTTCGATATCAGCAAAGGATGCACAGGCACTCAAAACAGAAATCATTATAGGGAGCACTTGCTTAATTTCTGAAACATCTTGTTGAGATTTCCACCACTGTACTGCTGTTACGTTTTCGAAAGGGGCTTCCAACTTTAGTAATGGTAATAATCCTGTGTCTGCAAAATATTTGGAAACAATGTTTAGAGCAGTGATAGGGGGTTAGAGCTTGAACATATCTCTTCTTAAATGATTGATATTGACGCAAGCTTTTTTCTTCTTCAAAATTGTCAAAAAAAGCCATTAACTATTTCCATATGTAAACTGCGTGAGATAAAAGTGCACTTTTTTGTTGTATTGCATCCCGTGCTATAGAAATTGGTTTTAGCAACTGTAGAAAATCTTCAGCCATCCTTTTAATATAGATATCTGACACTTTTTTAAAAATTACTTGATCAATTTTTTCATATGCTCTTCACATATTAATAGCAATTTTGGCCACTCATTTACATATAGGTATCTCAAGACAATCGAAAGTTTATTCCATCGAGCATCCTGCGGTAAGACCCAATTTCTTGCCCCCTTTTTCTTTATACCAAGCATAATGAGTATTTCTGAAGTATTTCACTTTTTAGCTCTCCATATCATATATGTAATATATGTATACGTATATGGAGACTATTAGTTTCATGAAAAATTTTTTTTTTTTAATTTCACCGGAAATACTTGTTTTTGGTCATTTTATACATAAATAAGTAGTTTTAAAAAAATGTCTGTCTGTCTGTCAGTCTGTCTGTCTGTCTGTCTGTATGCACGAAAACGCAAAAACCACTTAACAGATTTTAACCAAATTTGGTACAAAAATACTATGGGACATGGCAAGGAGCTGATTAGATTTTGGGATACATTGAGCGTAGGCAAGGGGTTTAAAAGAGGGTTCAAAAATTTAAAAAATTCATAGTTCTTAAACTTATCCGAAATACTGCATAATTTTTTACGCATTTAATTCAATATAGCCTAAAATATTGAACATAAAATATTAGACCACATTGGCTTTCGAAAATAGTGTAAAATGGGGTAAAAAATATCTTAAAAAAACGTACTTCTTAAACATAGCAGAAATATTAACTAATTATTTATAGCTTTAATAGAATATAACCTATAAAATGTATAAACAACTTACTTTCATAGGCGTTCGTAAATATTGAAAAAGGGGTCAAAATATAAAAAATATATATTTCCTAAACTTATTCGTAATATGGAATAATTTTTCATAGTTGTGATAGAATATAACCTAAAAAATGTTACATAGAAGAATTGGTTCACACAGGCGTTCGAAAATAGTCTAAAAAAAGGGTCAAAAACGAAAAAAAATTTTTTCTCAAATATACCAGAAAAATTGGCTAATTATATATAGCTTTGATATAGGATAACCTAAAAAATGCAGCATAAAATTTTTATTTACATAGGCGTTCGCAAATAGTAGAAAAAGGGGTAAAATAAAAAAAAATTAAAATGTAATTTTTTTTATATTTAACTAGTTGAATTGGTGTTTAAAATACACGACAAAAATTAATGTACCACAGGCGTTCGAAAATAGTCTAAAAAAAGGGTCAAAAACGAAAAAAAAATTTTTCTCAAATATACCAGGAAAATTGGCTAATTATATATAGCTTTGATATAAGATAACCTAAAAAATGCAGCATAAAATTTTTATTTACATAGGCGTTCGTAAATAGTAAAAAAAGGGGTAAAATGAAAAAAAAATTAAAATGTAAAAATTTTATATTTAACTAGTTGAATTGGTGTTAAAAATACACGAGAAAAATTAATGTTCCAGAGGCGTCCGTGAAAATTCTATAAAAGGCTCAGAAAAAATTTGTATCCGTGATAACTCAAAAACCACTTAACGGATAACCTACAACATGCAGCATAACAATTTTGTTTACATATGCGTTCGTAAATAGTAGAAAAGGGGGCAAAATAAATTTTATAATAAAACTAAAAAAAATCAATTATTTTGCGTACAAGAACTTGGCCTAGATCTGAAATATAAAATATCTGCGTATAAATAGTGCCTCCAAAGAGAAGAAAAAGGCACAAAACCCGATACTTAAAAAAAAATAGCTGATGTCTAAAACAAAACAAAAATTTATTAAATTTAGATAAATGACAAAAAGGTCATAAATTATTACTTTTACACTTAAATATGGAGAGCTATTCGTGCCTCGGGGGCAACAGTTTATTTTTCCTATAGCTCTAAAACTGCAATTTGTTGCGTAAAGGATCGATTTTTGATTTCTTTTAAATTAATTATTTTTATCAACCCTGGTTCTTCTACGACTCTTATACATATATTTGTATCTTTTTGTTCTTTCACGGAGATAAACCTGAATCTCAATCATCATGTTGCTAACAATTGTTAGCACACCAGGAAATATCTAATATTTAACAATTTTATCTTACTTAGTATCACGGTATCTTATTCTATGCTAATGTTAAAACATTCAAAATTCGTATTAAATTCACTTGACTTAAAACGGAACGTCGCCACTATGACAATATTTAGTGTAACCCTCGCGTAACTCTATAGTTTCTTCGAAATGGAAGAATGCATATTTATGCTAAATCTATAATAATATTTTCAAAGCAACGATCGTTTATTTATTATCCTGAGGAGATAAATAATGAGGGCATGCCAATTCTTCAAAAAAAAAAAAATAAAGTAATAAGACCGAGAAAATGGCAAATAGTGATATCGAATTTAAAAATTAAACACTGCTTACTTTAATAATTTAAATCGTTTCGTGTTTCAAAGAATAATTTAACTTATTTTACCTGTATTATTTACTAATAGTAATGAATAATGATAAACTGGCCATCAGAAATTGTTAAAATATTTTTTTAAATTGGTTTTGTGAATAATATAAACCTTTTTTTTTATAAATCTTTTCTTTTTGATTAAACTTTGATCACTGGGTATAAATACCTATCATAATTTAAAATCAATTTTTATTTATTGCTTTATTTAATATAGTATGTAATGTGGAGATAATTACTTCTAGTTAAAATGTTCTCGCATTTAAATGAAACCAAAGTCTACTCTAGGTAATAGTTAATTAATAAAAAAATAGATATCGCGATCAAAGTTTACTGTTATAAACATTTTCTACAGTCTATGTGTATGTTTTGTACAAAAAATAAATAATTATTATCTAATAATATATTTATTATTCAAAATACAACTGATAAGTACTTAATCAGTTTGGTATTTGTTTTGCAATTGCTATTAAATAAATAAATTCCCCTGGCAAAGACAGATCCTATGTCAGTTGATGTTAACTTTAAGAAGTTGGAGGTTGTATAGATTAGGAAAGGCTTCAGTCGTTAGTAGTTGTGAAATCCAATAGAAGAAGGAGTGTTTAAAGGTTGAGGTTTTAGTTGTCTTGTGTGAGTGACAGGTTTCGGACCGCAGCGTGGTCCAAGTGAAAGTAACTGTGAAAATATTCAGTCTTGGCTTTTTTTGCAGTTTCATTCTTAACATGGGTTTAGCGATTATTCACACACACTATAGTTGCGTCTATTCATGTGCATAATCATGACACTAACATTCTTTTATTGCTGTTCTTGGATAACTTTTATCTCTCCGATAAGTATGAATTAATTGTGGACTCTTGTTCAAGCTTTTTATACTATGTCATACATATAATTAAATTAAAAAAATTAATATATTTTATATTAATCTAATAACTTCTTGCATTTATTTATTATTAACCAGATTATACCTATAATCTTCTAGTTTTACACTTTCAGTGGGTATATCTGTATCAGACGTTAATTTATTACAAACTTTTGTTGCAATGTTCATGAAGATTAAACCAACAAATCATTATACCTAAGCAGCACAGATTTCTGTTAGAATTTACGCTATTTCATTTGCTTAAATACTATTTATTGTTATTTATTTAATCAGTATTATAGAATTGTTATTATTTAAAAAATATATAGTGCCTCTACAAATTTTTAAGAGAGAAACAACAAAATAAATAAACTGGTACCTGGTGCTCATCATGGGCGCATTTTGAACGGTAATTTTATTTTGCTGCGAACAAAGTATCTTCAAAATTTGAACCTTAATTATGTTAGTTTGTATTTTACACTTCTTTAACTCTTTTATGGAATTATGGATCCGATATGACGATGTGAATGTAATATACTGAGTCTGCGTAGTCTCTATCTAGTCTCTATATATTCCAGTCAATTAAATATGTATCTTTGTAAAAAATAACTACATATTGATATTATGAGTCAAATTTGCACCCTTAAAAGGCACGAGTCTGGACCGAGAAAAGCAGGTGTTGGTTGGTTTACCATGGTAAAATAACTTTTAAGTTTCATTCATAATAATCTCGCAGAAAAAATATTTAAGTATTACTTATTGTCTAATATTCTTAAAATATGTTTTATGTATCTTAGAAAACTAGATTTTTTTTAATTTCCATTGCTATAACTTAAAATGAATTCGTATTAAGTTTTCTCTGGGAATATAAATGGAGTTGGAGTTCTTACATTTTAAAAAGTAAATTTTTCGAAAGTTATCACCCTAAGTATGTAATAGATTTCTTCGAACCATAAAATCTGAAGCGCTTTGGCACCGAAATAGTCAGCGCTTCTTTTTCTTTTTTTTAAACTGTGTTAAAAACTGTTTGTAGTCACTTTATCCAAAGATATTTAAACCATTTCTGTTTTAGCGACCTCACACTTTGCAAATGCAGTGTGTGTGGCAGAAAAGACCATATAAATAATATAATGTATATCTACTTAAGAGTCGGCCCGACACAATATCTTTCTCACTATTTTTTTTTCGTATTATAGGATGATACAGCTTATAAATAGTCCAGTTTTTCTTTACTATCTAGGATATATCTTAGCAATACTGTGCGTTTGCAGACTCTTGGTGACCCTGAACAGTTCCTTGGCCGTGGGTGTCATGTTTTGCATTTTAATAATTGAAAATTAGAAATAGGAAATAGGTACTTATATATTTGAAATATGTATTATATATATTTATGTTTCGGATTATTACATACAGGCAAATAAAAATGTCTGCGCAACATGACTGAGGATGAAGGTTTAAACCTTCGAAACATGTCTTGCTAAAAATAGACAAAAGGAAAATAAATAAGAAAGATTTTCCAAAATAACCACCAAATGATACCAAAACGCTAAAGTACAGTGGTAGAACGTCGGTCCACAATAATCATGTATACAAACAATAGAACAGTTGATTCTGTAAGTTTTGAATTAAACTTTGTTATTTTAAGCTGAACACCTCTATCTAACATAACAGTCTAATAAATCGTTCTGAATTTCTTTAGAGGTCGCTTTACAAACTATAGATTTCTTTAATTATTCGGCGAGTGTTTTCAACTAACCACGAAAAGCCCTGGACATGGTCCACTGTGTATAATTTTTAGTGAGTCATTAAAATATATGTATTTATTGGTATAGTAAAGATGCAAATAACGTGTAAAACGGACTAGGTATATGATAGACCATGGGAACGCGGTCAAAGCTTACCTTGATAATGTAGGAGTAGGTATTTACTTTTAACAACTATTATGGTTGAGAATTATACAACTATAGATATAATGTATATGTATAGCTATAATTTGGTGTAGCTCTATTGCATTTAACAGTATTATCAAATTGATGACTTTGCTGCATCCTATTAGGTACTTATATGAAGCTGCTGCTAACACAGATGTCATATTTGACGAGAATTAACGAGAAGTCGAGCTATCTCTATCTACAGGGTTTCTCAAAAACATAACGAAAATATATTTATATATAAATATTTTTTGGGTAAACCAACAAATTTCTGATACTAACGGTAAAATTCTCCATTATAGATTATTTATTTATTTAACAATTCGGGGTACACACAGATCAAAGATCCAAAACAGTACCCACAGTATAATATACATGTTCAGTGGGTTAATCAATAGAACTTAAAAAAAAAATAAATCATACATAAGAGTGCAAATACAATAGTTAGTCAATCATGTTTCTTGCAAATATCTTAAATGTATATTTAGACATAGTGAGAAAATCGAAATCCACAATCAATGAATTAAAAGTCTTTACCATCCTACAGATAGGAGAATTTTGTCCAGCATTAGTTCGTCTAAATGGAATAACAAATAACTCATTGTTCCTCAATGTTCTAAGTGACTCCTTAAAAATAATGTTTTCTAAAATATAATCTGACTGCAGTAAGCCTTTTAAAATCTTAAATATAAATAATAAATTTCTCTTCTTTTTTTCCTTTTCTTGGGATGAGGTTCACAAATTTAAAAAAATATTTTTTTTTTTTAAACTATTCCTTTAATCGTTTCATGTCATCATTTTTTTTTTCCAACGTTTCGACTAGACTCGGCTAGTCTTTTTCAAGAAATTCTGAAATTTCGTCTACAATCAGTAACATAAAACACTTAAAAATATAAAAATACATATATGTATAAACCATTACGTTAACACAAACAATTACAAAAAATTACAATTACCTTTCTTTTCCAATACATAAACATTTCTTTTTTCTTTTATTTTTATATTATTACATTTTTTTTGTTTTTAAGTAGGTACGTATACGAGTACACGACCTTGTTCTACAATCTGACAAATAAATTTTTAGTAGGATCTGAACAAAATTTTAAATGGCAAAACTAATGTGTGATAAAATGATTAAAAAATTTTTTTTTTGTTGATACATAGAAAACGAGGGGTGTTCAGCAATTTATGTTATTATTTATAGTTTTTATATGATGTTATTATAGATCTGACTTAGGTATTGAATGTCTGTTCTGTCATTGATACTATGTTCATTTTTTTTTATGTGAATCATCTCCAGCATTTCCCTCTTTTTGTTATTGGCCTCCTTTAATAAAATTGAAGTGGCATCAAAATCAAATTCATGGTTATAAGCTTCAATGTGTTTTTTAAGAGCTGTTTTACCGGAGTTGGGATTCCTATGATTTGCAAGCCGCTTCTCGAGATATTGTTTTGTTTGGCCAATGTATACTCCTTCGCAACCCTTACAAGGTATTTCATACACAACATGGGTATTTTTAATTTTTGGAGTTTTTGATTTTAGTTTAGTGTATACTTTTGATTTTAGAGTATTATTATTTTTGTGGCAGACTGTGATGTTATGTTTTTTTAATTTATTTTTTAAAGTTTCTGATAATCCTTTAACATAAGGGAGCGACACATAATTATTATTACTGTTTGCAAGTAGATTGCTATTGGGACTCTCGTTATAGAATTTGTGAATTCTTTTTTTGAAAATTTTTTGTATTAAATTTTGTGGATAAGAATTTTTTATAAGTGCATTTTTTGCTTTAGTAATTGCCTCTTCTCGATATTCGGGATCTGTTAACTTGATTGCTCTGTCAGCAAGTCCAATAACAACACTTTTTTTATGGCTAAACGAATGGCAAGAGTTATAGTTTACATATCTTTGAGACCAAGTCGGTTTGGTGTACCACATCGTTCGAATTTTATTATTTGTTCTAATAAGAGTGGTATCGAGAAAATTTATTTGGTTGTTGTTTTCAACTTCTATTGTGAATTGCAATTTTGGATGATAGGAATTGAATACGTTTAGGGTGTTATTGATGTCTTTCTCGGGGATCAAAGCAATACAATCATCAACGTATCTGAAAAAGAATACCGGCCTGGATTGGAGTGACTGGATAACAGTGCTCTCTAAAAAAGAAATGAGGGAAATGCTGGAGATGATTCACATAAAAAAAAATGAACATAGTATCAATGACAGAACAGACATTCAATACCTAAGTCAGATCTATAATAACATCATATAAAAACTATAAATAATAACATAAATTGCTGAACACCCCTCGTTTTCTATGTATCAACAAAAAAAAAATTTTTTAATCATTTTATCACACATTAGTTTTGCCATTTAAAATTTTGTTCAGATCCTACTAAAAATTTATTTGTCAGATTGTAGAACAAGGTCGTGTACTCGTATACGTACCTACTTAAAAACAAAAAAAATGTAATAATATAAAAATAAAAGAAAAAAGAAAGGTAATTGTAATTTTTTGTAATTGTTTGTGTTAACGTAATGGTTTATACATATATGTATTTTTATATTTTTAAGTGTTTTATGTTACTGATTGTAGACGAAATTTCAGAATTTCTTGAAAAAGACTAGCCGAGTCTAGTCGAAACGTTGGAAAAAAAAAACGATGACATGAAACGATTAAAGGAATAGTTTAAAAAAAAAAATATTTTTTTAAATTTGTGAACCTCATCCCAAGAAAAGGAAAAAAAGAAGAGAAATTGAAGAACAAGGTTCAAGAATAATAAATCAGAAAAAATAAATAATAAATGAGAGAGTTGCCTTCTCTTTTGCAATGATATTATTGAATATCTTCGCATAATGGGGTTGTAATTCACGGGAAAACTCAGTATGATGTCGGACTTATATGCCAAGTATTTCAAAAACTAATCAGTAAATGATGCTTGTGTTTGCTAAACCTGCGTTTAGTATGTAGCCACTGTGCGATACTTACCCTGATGGATAAATACATTCTTTGTGTACGACACTGGGTTATAGTAGTTTTAGAGAATTTTGTACAAATTACCAGATTCCATTAGCACATTAGATAAGAAAAACACATTCATTTGGATATAAAATAATAATTAACCGAATATACTGACAGTTTTGAGAAATGCAATAATAAAACACATTATTCTGTACCTAAATATTGATATTTATGTTTACTCAAGACATTTTTTAAACCACAATGGGTATACTAATTATTTGTTATGTTTAACACAATATTACAAAAAGCGTTAAAAGCTATTTCAAAATAAAACCAAATATATGAGATATAAAATTACTTAGTTTGCGTAAGAATTTGATAAAGAAACAGCATGCTATTTTGTTATGTTGAGGACACAATATTACACCTAAAACTTTCGTAAGATTGTACACAAAAGTTGTGGTTAGACCAAGCTCAATCATTGCAAAGTGCTGCTGTTCATATACAAATCAAATGAATACCGGATATGACCTTTTTTTGTCGGTCGTGTATGTACGACCCTGTGTATTTAAATCCGCCTTAGAAAGTAGGCGCATAAAGTACATGCATTATTCTATTTGTTATATTACAAAACTTTTGCCATACGGATAGTGATCAGTATTGTTATTTTTGTTGTTGTCGAAACGATTTTACAATAATCATTTTATGAGTAACTTGCTTCTTAGTAAGGTCGACAAGTCTATACTTATATCTAATGTGAGCGCTCTACAATACGTATCACTTGACTTTTTTCTGTTTATCTACACAACACAATGAAACTGAAACTCGCTTTTACTTTGAGTCATGTAGGCATTGATTCTTTGTCTTTGCTCAATAGCTAAATAAATGATAAAAATCCATTGGATATCATTGCCCTTAGCAATGAAATTCTCCCATCTATTGATGGAAACAAATATAAAACTCTCAACTAACAGCAAAAGTTCCCATAGATATCACAAGATATTTTATCCGGCATCTCAATTTCATCACCCTATATAATAATTCTTGAATGCTTCTAAAAGCCTCTTTTACCTTATAAATCAATCACAAGTGGTATGTACTATTGCATTGGTTCGCCCTGTATTATCGTGCACCCTGTATAATAATCGAAATTTTTGAAATGTGTAACTTAGAAGTTTATATAATTAATATTGAAAAATTAAAAGGATTTCATGTCCGTAAATATAATAAATGAAAAATAACTTAATGGCAAAGCGGACTAAAAATGCTGGTTTTACATACACAAGGATCTCTGCATGGTATAGGATATGCATTACTATGTACATGTAGATGATACGTGTTTACATGTGTCTACTGTTGTGTATCCTATTGTGCTTAAATGCAGGCTGATATTTGTAGATGGGCAACGACTCTGACGAGCTCATAACAAGAGCGAAACGAATTCGTCAGTATCTGTCGACCCATGCCTCGGTCTGGTTCCTATTGAATTAGACTGGGGCCCTGCTAAATTAAACAAAATTCGTTGTGTATGTAAAACCAGCATTTTTAGTCCGCTTTGCCATTAAGTTATTTTTCATTTATATAATTAATATACCGATATAATGATTAATATATCGATACATTTCTTGCATATCTGTGAATGAACGAAATAATATGTCGATACATTTCTTTTATCTCTATTAATGAAAGAAGGTTGACATTTTGATCACCCGCGTCAAATTAAATGTATCCGTTAGGTCTGCAGTTTTGTTTAAAATAACATTCGTCACGTCAAATAGTTACTAATATTTTATAATTTTTTTATACATTTCGCACAAGAATTGTTTCGCTTGGTGGCATGCTATATCAAAATGTTTCAAATTTTCCACGCTATATCATAAACCGTAAATTCATTTCATGACAGTGTTTAATTAATGAAATATCTGCTAAAAAGAATTGAATAAACATGTCAGGTAACAATATGTGCAGACTGGCTACAATTTCAATAATAATAAAAAAAAGTTCCATGGCTTTGGTTTTGAACTCGCAACATTACTATTAGGAAGAGTAAACGTTAAAAAGAGGCTAACAGGTATGTCAAGACAGGGTTTTTAAAATTGTCAAGTATATATCTAATTAAAAGGATTTCATGTCCGTAAATATAATAAATGAAAAATAATTGGTTCTATTGAATTAGACTGGGGCCCTGCTAAATTAAACAAAATTCCTTGTGTAGGTAAAACCAGCATTTTAGTCTGCTTTGCCATTAAATTATTTTTCATTTATTATATTTACGGACATGAAATCCGTTTAATTTTTCATTATTTGGCATTAAACATCGACGGCAGAACGCTTGGAGACCACCGTCCGAGCATTGCTGAAACCCAAATATTTGGGAGATGCTGGCAGAAGGATAAAATGGTCTCCTGCTAGCGTTTTGTGTTCATACTATTTTTATTTATATTTATTTCTATTTATACGACTGGTTTTACCTATACATTGAGTTTGTTCGGCCTCTGCATGGTATAGGATATGCATTACTATGTACATGTAGATGATACGTGTTTACATGTGTCTACTGTTGTGTATCCTATTGTGCTGAAATGCAGGCTGATATTTGTAGATGGGCAACGATTATGGTACTCTGACGAGCTCATAACAAGAGCGAAACGAATTCGTCAGTATCTGTCGACCCATGCCTCGGTCTGGTTCCTATTGAATTAGACTGGGGCCCTGCTAAATTGAACAAAATTCCTTGTGTATGTAAAACCAGCATTTTTAGTCCCCTTTGCCATTAAGTTATTTTTCATTTATATAATTAATATACCGATATAATGATTAATATATCGATACATTTCTTGCATATCTGTTAATGAAAGAAACAATATGTCGATACATTTCTTTTATCTCTATTAATGAAAGAAGGTTGACATTTTGATCATCCGCGTCAAATTAAATGTATCCGTTAGGTCTGCAGTTTTGTTTAAAATAACATTCGTCACGTCAAATAGTTACTAATATTTTATAATGTTTTTATACATTTCGCACAAGAATTGTTTCGCTTGGTGGCATGCTATATCAAAATGTTTCAAATTTTCCACGCTATATCATAACCGTAAATTCATTTCATGACAGTGTTTAATTAATGAAATATCTGCTAAAAAGAATTGAATAAACATGTCAGGTAACAATATGTGCAGACTGGCTACAATATCAATAATAATAAAAAAAAGTTCCATGGCCCAGTTTTGAACTCGCAACATTACGATTACGAAGAGTAAACGTTAACAAGAGGCTAACAGATACGCCAAGACTAGGTTTCTAAAATTGTCAAGTATATTATCTAATCATGTCCCATGTGTAAATATATTGTGGCAACTGTGGATTTGTGGAGGAAAATGTGCTGGAATATGGTTGTGGTGAAATTTTCAAAAAAGTCTGGCAGCAGAGCATTTGTTGCACTTCGCAAGTTAGTATGTTGTTTAGGCAAGTAGATTTCCATAAAAAAAAAGCCTAATGACATTACTTTTATGAAAAAATTGACGATAAACTTGCAATGCTCTGAATATTTAAACGTATGTAAAAGACATGGCATATTTTACACTTGTTTTGATTTTCAGAAACTCTAAGTTAGGGAACTTAACTCTGTTTTGAAGATTTGAGGGAATAAGAGCTAGCACGTTTTATTATTTAACACATTTTTCATATCATATTAATTTTACACTGAAATTGCAAAGAAATAAACATAATTTGGGTGCAAATTTTCGGAGCCACCATAAAAAAATAGCCATAATAGATTAACACAACTAGAAAATTCACATACTAACAGAATCAATCTTCTTCTTCAAACTGTCTATCCAACAATTTATAGCTGCATATTTGCGATCTTCTGTACCCTCTATATTCCTCACTAAACATCCATTAATCTGATCAATTTTTCCATTGATTTGCCCGTCAAGAATACACGATATCAACAGATATTCAACTTCATCCTGATGAATATTCATGGCATCACTCAAAAAACTCAGTCTAATCACTTTGTACGGCTTGATAATGTTTAACAAGGCTTCAGTTCGTACATATTTCAACAATTCAGTTAAATGTTCATTAATGAATGGATCCGACATCAGATTCTGTTTATTCTTTTGGAAAATATCCACGAAATTACTCATGTTACGGTTTTGGAACGCAAAAATGAGTTTAGTCATGGCTTCGATTTCAGGATCATTTTTGTATGGTTTGGCTTCTTGGGAGTCGAATGGATTTATTGCGCTTTTCATTAACATTGAATTGAGTAATAGATATTTCAAACAGTTGATGCGTCTTGGATTGCCTGATTCATCATAATTTTTAAATGCCTCAAAAAAGTCTGTATAAGCATTATCGAATTCGCCAGAACGAAGATGCATTTTCCCACCTTCAATTAAAATATAGGTTAATACACAATGCGTTATTTTTTTTATTTGCTTACCACATTCTCTAATAACGCTCATGATAAGTGGATGAGGAACTGCACTTCGTACACGTAAGGATCTTTCATACAATTCTTTAAGTTTCTTATTATTTTTCTGCTCAGTATACATCTGAATCTCAAGGGCATATATCTCTAACAGTTGTGTACCTGAAAATGCTACTGGTAAATATTTTTTCTACGACTGTCTTTAAATGCCTTTATTATATGTTCAATCATGATTTGAAAATGTAGTACATTAAATGCTGTTTTTCATTTACCCGTGCGTAATAATATTTCCCACTAGTTGCCTAGCAACGCACGGATAAAATTTCCTGTTAATGACAAAAGTAGTGGCGGGCATGAAAAATCACCATAGCAACGCCGAAAATACAAACACCAAATTGACAGTTTTGGTATTTATAATTAATAATAATTATAATGAAGTATTTCGCTAATTTCAAAACACATAAACAGTAATAGTGAATATAGTTTAACACCACCTAGTCAATTTAATACTTCTAATTTATCGTATTTAAGCTTATACGTTAACAGGGGTAAGTTTCGGAAAACTAATATTTTCCTAAAAATTATGTTAAATTTATTCAAAAGTATTAAAACAGTCGTAGAAAAAGTATAGTGTGAAACTCACATGAAATGACCCTTTCCTACTCGTATGATTTGCAGCACTCGCCTGCTGCTCATGCTGCAAACGATCATACTCGTAGGAAATATATGTCATTTCATGTTCGTTGCACAATATACTGTTAAAATTACCAGGAAAGTCAGTTTAAATTGATGTTATTGTATGTTAAATAGAACGAATTTGAATTTAAACAAGATCATAGCAAAATTCTTAACATTTTTTTTTCTATAAAAAGCAGCCGTGGCATTACCTTTATGAGAATCCGTATTAGAATCGCTATCATTGACATTACAATTTTGCTTTAACTGCTTCAAAATTTTGATCAGCTTTCCAAATTCTCCTCGCTCCAAATACACTTTACCAAGTTTGGTGTTTGTTTTGAACCACAATCGATCATTCTTAGCATTTTTCAATGCGTTCAACGTTTTCTCATAGAAGTTTTGCAACATTTCTATATCTTTTGAATTTGATGTGAATTCTAATATTGAATTAATTGATTTTTCGCCATGATTCTTTGTAACAGCCCCATTGATGTATGTCAACATTTCTTCATAATATTTCATTGTCTCCTGATATTTATTCAGCTCATAGTTGATTTTCACCAATTGTTTTAGAGCTTTAAAGCCCCATTCTCCTTTAGAATCTCCTTTGCAAGATTAACGTAGAATTTAATTATTTGCATATTATGTGAAAAAGAAACTATAATCCCAATTATTGTCGGGACTGTCAGATTACTAATTTGGTTAAATCTTATCTACTAACCTTGTAAATCTAAAACTTTCTGAAAGGCGGTTATTGCGTTCTGTAAATGATTGTCATCTTTAAAAGTTTTTGCTAAGTAATATTGATTTTCCAAATCTACATCCGGTTCAGATGTACTTTCCTCACTATATTCAAGTCCATATTCGCAATAATCTTCTAAACTGTATTCACCTGCCATTTTCAACTAATCTGGTTTTGACAAGCATGTTTTCAATTCTGACATATTTTGCGTTTGACGCAATAAAATTGACGTTGTTGTCATGAAAATGGCTTAATGGAAATTCAAAGCAGCACAATGGAATATAAATACATGAGAACAGTGAGATTTAGATCAAGCAGTTTGCTGTCGATTTGATTATTCTTTATTTTATATTACTAAATCCAAAAAAAAATGAAGGAATTCAAAAAACTGAAAGAATCCAAAAAACTGGGAATACGGGGTCGTTTCAAACAAAATATCAGGCCATGTATGTTAATATATCGAGCGTTATAGCTCGTATCCCCGAAGGTGTAAGGCATTCTCACTAGGCTCAAATTATTTCTCAGAAAGAGGACTATTAGAAAAAACATGAAAGAATCCAAAAATCTGGGAATACGGGGGTTAATGTAATCAGGACGAGTTAAATTGTATCTAGCTGGATTACTATTCTCATTTAAAATTACAATGTTTTCATTGGTTTCAGGTCAATCTGACACCGTTGCATTTTCAAAAAAAATCAACACTGATCAGAACTTTTTGAATACATCTGGTATGCATGGTATTAAAGAACCGTAAGTCAATCTAGTTACTGTGTGAATTGTTTTTCCATAGTTCTACTTCGGTAAATATAAAAGAGGACAATCTTAATTAACCTTATGAACTTGCTCATACAATCACGATGCTTACATTGTATTAAGTCTATTTATACAATCATAAGTGTGTTTTCTATTGAATTATCTACCTATATACAGGGTGATTCAGAAGTGACATAAACGAGACACTTCAAAGTAAAAAAATCATATTTAAGCTTCATTTAGTCTAGTCCACAAATCATCTCAAAAACAAATGGTTGGAAATAGTTGTACAAAAATATGGAAAAGATAGAGTTTCAAAAGTAAATTGACTTTGCATTTTGCAGAATTTAATTTTTGAGGATTTTTTTATGCCAAATTACTTTTGTTTTGCGTATATAAAAATTTTGTGTTGGTGCCATTTGTAGAACCATGACTAATTAATATTTTGCGAAAGAAAAGTTAGGATTTTAATTTATTTTTGAGACTTTTTCTCTATAGACGAGACGGTGTACCAATTCAGTCATTGTTTGCATATACTTTTTAGTTCAGAAACCAATCTTTACGAGGTCGAAGTAGTTACAGGAATAATCATATAACAATTAAAAATATTGACTTATAACACAATTGAAGCTTATATCTACATTAAATATTATTAAAAATTATAAAGTATGATTAGTGTGATACGCAGATAATGTTAACAAATTTCCCTGTAATTAAAAGAGGGGCTATGCATGGTAGTTACCTATAAAATATTATATTTAATTTAATATCTGCGGAAAATGTCACATCTATTAAAAACGGTATCCTTCTGTAAGCAATGAACAGCCTTCGTGGGTTAGTTGAAGGTTTAAATTAACTCGTCACTAGAACAAATAAAATATTTAATAAATCTACCCAAATAGCAGCTGTGGTATGGCTCTTCGACCATGAAAATGTGTGTACTTTCGTCACGGCAATTGTGTCCCGTTAGAATATAGTCACGAAATTAACCGATACGGATCTGATGTCGATATGAACATCTTTTCTATTTTTTTTTTGTTGCTGAAGGTATGTGTAAAAAATCGTATTGCGTAAAAGTGGAATGAGGAGTAAATGTTGGAGGTGCAGGTTGTCTTGGTCGCCTTAGTTAACAGCCTATATACAGGGTGTTTCAAAAAGACGGGGCAATATTTAAGGGGGTGATTTCTCAGGTTATTTTATCAAAAAAAATTTCCCATAGACATACGTTCATAAATGCATAGTTTCCAAGATGCAAGGTGTTAAACTTTTTATTTTTTTTCCATATGGTGCCTCGCGTCGTTTACGAGATGAAAATTAAAAACGTTTTCCAACATACTTGTCAATAAATTTGCGGAATTTTTCAATACATCATACGTTGCATCTCAGGCATTTGATATTAATCAGGGATTGATTGATGCTGTGAATGTTTCTCATATACCGGATCGTGTGATTACTGAGACGGAGGTCTATGGAGCTTTGAAAAGGTTAAAAGCTAAATTTACATCGGGTCCTGATGGTATACCATCTTTTGTAATTAGGGATTGTGCCACTGTGCTAAACCATTGTGTACAATATTCAATGTTTCTTTGCGATCGTGTAGTTTCCCCTCTGATTGGAAATCTTCTAGAGTAACGCCGGTTCATAAGAAGGGAGATAAACAGGATATTTCAAATTATAGACCAATTTCCATACATTCGTGTTTTTCTAAAGTTTTTGAATTTGTGCTCCATGATATCATTATGAGCCATGTTAGGCGTCAGATTTCATCGGTACAACATGGCTTTTTTCCCGGTCGTTCTACGTCAACTAATTTATTGGTTTTAACACAGTTTTTAACTCAGCGACTTGATAACGGGGGTCAGGTAGATGTAATCTACACTGATTTTTCTAAAGCCTTTGATAGACTTGATCATGGTCGTTATGGACTATCTTATAATTTACTGCTGCTTTTGAAGTCGTATCTGAAGGATAGATTTCAGTATGTGGAAAGTCGAGGATTTCGTTCCACAAATTTTAAAGTGTCATCTAGTGTTCCCCAGGGCTCTGTCCTTGGACCATTGTTGTTCCTGTGTTTTATCGATGATATTTCTAGTGGCTTGACAAATAGTTCGTTATTATATGCTGACGACTTCAAAGTATATTCTGTCATTAATAGTACTGAAGATTGTTTTCATCTTCAGGACGATTTAAATGTTGTATATGAGTGGTGTGTCCGTAATAATCTTTATCTGAATATTGATAAATGTTTTAGTGTTTCCTATACACGGAAAATAAACCCTGTCAAATTTTCATATTGTATAAATAATAGTCCATTAACAACTTGTGATGAGTTTAAAGATTTAGGTGTTTGGTTTGATGGTAAACTGAGCTTTACTAATCATTACAATAATATAGTTTCAGCATCCTATAGATCTCGGGGTTCTATTGTGCGCAATTCGAAAGAGTTTGTGACACCTCAAACTCTCATTGTTCTTTTCAACGCATTTGTCAGATCTAAACTGGAATATGCATCTGTAGTATGGAATTCTATGTATGCCATACATATGAATAATATTGAACGCATCCAGCGTCGTTTTGCCAAGTTGCTGTGGTTTCGGGTTGATGGGGTTTATCCATCCATTGGGTTTCCTCATGATATTCTGTTAAACCGTTTTAATCTAGTATCATTAAATACTCGGAGAGAATATTCCGCTCTAGTATTGCTCTTTAAGATTATTAATGGACTTCTTGACTGTCCAGAGTTTTTAAGCCAGATTCCTTTTTGTGTCCCAAATCTACGTACACGTAATAACGGAATCGTATTTTACTTTCCGGCCCCGCGTACTAATTTGTTGTTGCGTTCCCCTTTATATTTTATGTGCCATACTTGTAACTCTGTGTCCGAGCAAATTGATATTTTAATTCAACTTTGTCTTGTATAAAAAATATATTTCTCAGGATCTAAATTTAGTGTTAAATATTAAGAATTTACTGTAATTTTTCCTGCCCTTTAATTGGATTATTTATCTGTCTGGGCAGTGTATCTTAAATAAATAAATACCAAGAATATTTGCCAATAATTATATACATTCAAACTAGAACAATCATCAGACATGTTTTGAGATGTATCATCCCATCATCCGTGACTAAATCATACAAAAATCTTCCGTCAAAGGATTAAACTGAATATAAACATCTACTTATACATCTAAAAAATTATTGACAATAATTAGATATGAGTTCACAATCAGGCATATAAGAAAACTCACCAATTTTGTGAAAAATGTTTGATTCAAAACTAACTTCACATAATTAAAATTGAAATTTTAAAAAACTTAGAGTTGCATTGGAGCAACAAATAATAACAATTAGACAATTAGATTGAGAAATAATATAAAATTATGAGATATAAAAAGACGTCGTTTTATTTCTATTAGTATTTTTTTAAAAGAACCGAAAACGCTAAGAAACAAAAAAAAAACTAAATGGCACAATTCTTAATTTGACACAAAAAATTGTTGATGCCTAAACTACAATAATTGAAATCTGAAATGACCAGATAATTATTTTTTAAACAGCCCATGTTAGTATTTCATATTCAATATATGAGTGAAAGTGTAACACACATGTTCCTACGCATTTCATGAATTTATCAACAAAGAAATGGGTGTAAGTATTTATTATACATCAAGCTTATACGTTTTATTATCTCATAATAAACTAGAACGCGATATACAAAAAATATAAAGAATTACCTGTCATATAATTGCAAATATAATAATGGGACGATTACTTTCCATTTTAATCACATGAATAATAAGAATTTGCTACAAATATCAGTGATTGTAGATGGTTTGATAATTTTGATCACATTTCTTTTATTTTTATAATGAAGATTAGGTGAAATTAATATTGGTAGGAACCATAAGTGAAAGCGACATGTTATCTTACATAATAATCTAATAATTATTATTTCCTATTTACATGATTTGAAAATTGTGAAAATTTAAACCAGAAAATGAATTTATATATTATAACTATAAGTTTCTCATAAATTAAAGTTATTTAATTATAAATAAATAAATATGCGTTTGTGGTGGCCTTAAAAATGCTTCTAACTACAACGCACTAAGCAAATTTTTAATTATTATTCTTTACCACTCTTTAATTTACAGCTTCAACGAACTGATATCTATTCGGAAACTTCTCGGTATGAATGAGTTTTATGATGATTGGAAAACCAAGATTCTTTATGTACTAAATTATCATCAGTCACATTCAAAGTGTTTATGTTCAGTTGAATTGATAATGATGGGTTGTAAATGTCTGGTCTTAACAGTTTAATGTAACTTTCAAACTCCTTGTCACGTGCTTATTGCTGTTGAAATAGTATAAACAGATTGAGACTGTTTTAAGCAAGCTTTGCAAATTTTCGTTTTAATTCGGGAAACTGAAATTTTGCGATTGTTTTAATTTGCTTTTTATTAACTCACAACGATGACATTTAAGTCAGCTGGATTTTCTTGCTATCAACTGTTTAAAGACGTCAAAACATGTCTATAAGCTTGAATAAAAGTTTGATTGGATAAAGCGCAGTAATAAAATCTTGTAGAGACGATTACGAGTTCTATATTGTACTAAAAAGTAGATTAATGTTTGAAGGTATTCAAAATATATACCGTTCTTTCTATCGCGAGAATTACATTATAGTTTCAAAGAGCTACAGAGAACTATAAAGAAGAAAGAATTCATATCAGATAACAAATGACATGGGCCGAACGAACATAACAATAGAGTCATTGTGTAAAATGGAGATTTATGTCACACGAAATTTAATAGTGTATTGAATGTAATAGTATGAATAATATTAGGGTTATTCTTTCGTAGTGATTGATCTGAACCAAGTGAATGTGATTAAACTGAATGTGATTGTACTGAACTGAATATTTGGCGAAGCCGAAAGATCATCTTTTTTGTGATTGTCTTTCACTTAACCTCGAAATCTTGTGAAAACAACCAAATCTGCTCTGAAAACTGGAAAATTATTTCTTCCATGATATTATTATCCATGTTTTAAACTTTTGCAATATATTGCTTTGATTCGAAATCATATTCCAATTATTATCTCTCAATATTCAATACTTTTAGAGGTTAACTGTTAACTGAACGAACTAACCGGTACCTAGAGGTTGATCAGTAAGCGGCAAGGGGGGTAGGAATTGTAATCAGTTTAGTTGAAGTGACCGATGTCGAAAGAATACGCACAATCGTGCATAAACTGACAATTTTCAGATTGTTCACTTAGTTCAGTACGAAAGAATAACCCTATTATATATCACCATGGTATGGAAGTACCTACCTGTGCATAGAACCTGTACATATACGACAACATTATCTAATGTTATATTTTCTATATATAGAACAATGTAATGGTTCTTTTACTTTTTATACTTTAATACCTAGGTAGGTATACAAAGACGTAAAAAGAGACATTAATGTTTAAAAGCTTTTGATTATTATTATTATAAATGGTATTTAGGTCAAATTACAGAGTTTTGTTCTTTATAGTTTGACTAATAGTTACTAAGCTGGAATGAGTAAATCAAGATTCATTGTGATTTTTTCGATATTCAGGAGATTGTGTACCTTTACTAGTTTACAAAAGGTCAAACAAATCAATATTACTACATTGGGTTTCTGCTCAGCTCTTTAAAAGAATTAGAACAAAACATCCGAATTTTGGGAAAATATTCCAACGCACTGGATCATTCAACATCCTCTGTCAAGACCGTTCTTGCCCTGAACAACATCGCAGTAGTGGACTACATTTTTGTTTTGTTTTGGCCATTGAACAGAAATCTCGATAGACACCCAGGGGGTTGCTAAAACTCTTCTTCGTTTGTAGTTTGGCTCGGGAACCAACCCTTTTACATGTTCTCGTATGTTCTGTCCTCTGTTGCTGTAGTCTTCTGTTGTTGATTGCCCTCTGTTGCCGTTGTCCTATGCCTATGTGCCTAGAAAACACTCTGTAACATACATTTAGTTAGTTGAGCTGAAATAAAGAATAGCAATGTCAATTGCAAAGTTGACTCCTTGGTCTCCGGTACCGCCTGGCACCGTCTTCTACATTGTAGTTGGTAGTTGACTGCTTCGCGTATCAGTGGGTTTGTGTCTCTGCCATTGCAAAGACCTTTTGGGCTCTCAACCTCATGACTTCCCTTAGGGAGTCGAGTTTGAGGTCCATTCGGATCTGTGCGTTTGGAACAGACCACGGCACACCCACTCCAATCCTTCTTGCTGTTGTTCTCCGTGGCCTTCAATCGTTTCAGGTACGTTGGTGCCGCGTATCCCCATGCTGCGGGCAATCAGGGCGGTGTCGTCTGCGTAGAGCACCAAGGTGTTCTGGTCAGTCCTTGCGATGTCGCTGAGTGGACCATATACATTATTTGCTTATTCTCATACCAGGCAATTTTATCTGTTTTTCAAGGTCAAAGTCTGCATTAAAATGCAGAATCTGTGAAAGGAAAAGCACCATGATGGAGCCCACAGAAAAAGACTTCAGAGAATATTTCGAATAATGGATAGAGAAGGGGTTTAGTGATTTTAAATAAATATGTTTTAAGTCAAAAGGAATTGAGGAATATCTAACGTAATATTTGCTATACGCAGCATAGTGACATTAAATGCTATACATACAATGATAATTATGAATGGTTAAAGAATCTTTAATGATGCCACATGTATATTCTTCGTCCTTGCAATATACATTCATATCCTCAATATTTGTCAGGCCGCCTTCCCTTAATTTACCTACCCCACTGCAAGTCAGATGGACTAGAAAATACATAAGTTGATTTCGAGGAGGTGACTGACAAAATCTCTTAAATAACCTGAATGTGCTGTGTGAAAAAATCTGATTTAATTTCTACAAGTTTCATTATACATATTACTAACCACTAATAATAATAATTTTGAAGAGTACTTATGCATGATTCGGTTATTATTCGTAGCAAGTTTAAATTGACTATTGTTAACATATAATTTCTTTTTACAGATCACCGATTGAATGATGTGAGATATAATAATTGATGACCATTATGGCAACGACAGATAGTGGTACTGAAACGCTTTTCTCCGATGAGTCATCATGTTGTTATGATTTCTTACAATCGCCCATAAGCATATGTTCGGGAGACGATGTTATGGATGCCATACCACAAAATATTAATGACGATAACCAATCGGTTAATAGCCGTTTAGCACCGCCGAATATTCAGCCGTTCAGTGGGGTACTGGAAAAGGTAAACCGAAACCGTTTTTATAATGTGCCACAAAATTTTAATTTACCTCAAGAAAATTAAAACTGTTGTTGATAATTTATATCGTGCAAGTACCGGATAGACCAAACAAAAGAAAACTCTAGGGACGCGTCTTATAATGTAAACTGCAGATTTTTTAATTTGGGTATGTGCGCGCTAGCTGTTCTTACTGTCCTCATAGAATTGATTTTCATAATTTTACAGATATAACGGATGCTTGTTGTCACAGTCAGATACTTTAAAAGGATCCTGATTAGTTGCAGCTCCGATTATTTCTTCTTGATTTCGTTATGAATGTTAATTTGGAGATGGTGTTCTACAAAACTCACAGCACATTGGACTTATTGGTCTTATTGTGCATCTTCTGCAAGCCAACTTAAGCCATTGGTTACTGAATAGTCTGATTCAGTCAAAAGGGCGATGATGATCCTTATGCGGGTGGTCGTACTTAATCCCAGGCCTGTTAACTTGCTCTACTATTTGACGGAGATGTTTCCATCTAGACTTAAAATCTGAATGGATGACAAAAGTCGCGTGATTTAATTTGACTGAGTTTTTAAGCAATCTGTTCGCTTTTTATTGGCTTCGCAATATAGACGTCCTTTCGCCTAGGATACAGAGATTAGAGCTGTATTGATTAGTGAGCCTTAACAATATTTTACTGGGCGGAAAGCTATAGCAAGTGTTTTTATTGTCAATTTGGTCCAGCATATGATTACAAAGCGTGTATTCTTTGGCTAAAGAGGCCTATTTTCCTTGCCATTGAGTATAATCTCAAAAGGCGGTGCAAATCTTTAAAAAGGATATATATGTACATAAATGTGGTACCTATACCCATGAAAGAAATATAAAGAACGAATTGACCGTGTATAAGTTAAACCCGTAGAGAGAGCCTTTGGTAAGCAGCGGTTATTTCGTTTTTGTTTTTTGGTATAAATACAAACATATATGTATACAGGGTGTTTCATATTGTTAGGACAGACTGAGACCATGAGCAGGGTTATTTTTTTAAACATGGCAATAGAACGACTCAGCGAAGTGGAATGATAATCTACATTATGTATAATTCTTGAATGGTTTTTTAAATATAAAATTTTTATAAAACATCTTAAATAGTTAGTTAAAAACAATACACTTTTTGAATACCTCTATTAACTCAGTCAACATGGCCCTATAGCGCGCACAGTCCACTGTTGTCGTTTGGCCAGCGGCATTCTCGAAAAAAAATGGCCCGATGACTCCTCCAGCGTTAACACCGCACCATGCAGTCACTTTGAGCCGGTGTAATGGCTCCTCGTGCATCACTCGTGGATTTTCGGTGCCTCAGAAGCGATAGTTTTGCTTGTTCACGTACCCGCTGAGGTGGAAATGAGCCTCATCGCTCATTATGATTTTGGTCGAAAAATCGTCCACTTCTTCCGCGAGATTGAGTATGGCTTGGGCGTAGGTTACGCGCGGCAGCAGCTGATGCACGGACTGGACTTTGTACGGAAACATGCACAGGTCTTTGACCAAAATTCGCCTTAGGGGCGTCCGGCTGATGGCTAATTGTGTGATTTCTTTTGGCCCACATAGTATAAGAAAAGAAAAACTTTCTTTTGAACTCTTAATATATCAACTATATTTGGTCCATATAATCAAAAAGTTGTGATCGCACGTTCTAGTTGTTTTAAGTATATTATAAAATATTATTTTAAAGAGAGTAATATTTATGTTGATTTCTTCCTAAGCTGAACGTTTATCTTAGTGTTTACTCGCGGATCTACACGAGAAACCCAGAGACGGCATCCTAGGAGGAGGAAACAAGGGTTAACCTTTTCAATAAAAGTTGTCTGAAGGGATATGTTGCTAGCCTGCTTTAGTGATCCTCTTAGGAAGCATATCGTTATAATACATATCGTATATCTTACTCTTTACCCGATGATTATTTGGCGTAACACAGTGAAGTATTTAGAAGATTGTCATTGCAAAATAGACGTTCCCATACTAAATCCATAGTAAATATAAAAGATAGTTTGTGCCTGTATCATTAGGTACAGCTAGTGTAAAATTTTAGTTAGTTTTTAATATAAAACCTTATCCATAAAATTAGCAAAACAGTTATTTATATTTTTATTGTTTATTGTAAAATTGCTAATATATATATTCGGTACCCACCCAGTATATATAAGTATATAGTTAATATTATATATCCCAGTAAGAATAAGAAGAAACCAAGCGAGTTATGTTCACGTTCCCACGATATGCGACTGTATCGCCTCGAGGTGAACGCTGTGACTTTGTGAGAGCACGAGCCCCAATAATAATATAACACAGTCGGCAAAGTAGACTACATTCCAGTTTTTAATTTCTTTCGACTTTTTTCTTTTTAATTCTGTTTTTGTTATCGTTTGTTTTGTTTTATTATTACGTATATGTTGAATTATTTTCCATTGATAAAATTTTTACACACTATATATCTACATGACGCGAGTTGATTCATCTACAACTTTTTGGATGAAATAAAATGTTTATTGAGGTTAGATGGATATTTTATTCTAGGCATTGACAAGAGTGAATAAGAAATTGTACATTGATCTTTGTATAGCTATTATTAGCATCATCACTGGCCAATATTAAAAAATTAAGTTTAGATGAAGAAACAACGGCAAAATTTTCTTCCGAACGACCTCTACATGCATGCTGAAGGGTTTGCTGAAATTTTTTGACCACATTCAAAATTGTCCTCTCCGAAGGTCGATTTTGCACACCAAAAAATGTATGTAGGGCACGAAACATATTTTTCCTCGATTCATAATACGCCTCGACAATTTTAACGCGTTGTTCCATGGTGTATTGCTCCATGACTAATTTTGTTCATGTTTCTAGGTTAGAAATCTCACATTGTCGTTGACAAATACAGTGGCGTTTCAAAATTATTTTATGCTGTAATGTGGAAACCCAAATTGAATAACCCTATAAGAAATTGCACCGAAACCATCTAGTATAATATAGAAAACAGATTCTCATCCCTATATAGTACCTATACACAGTGTTGGCGACACATGTCATAAAATATTACAGAAATCTATTGGCAATATTTAAAATTAAAAATTGTTTGATTTCTTAAGTGAAAATAACAGAAGTTAATATGAATTTCCAGCAATTGTCGGCTAATTCAATCAAGTTATTACTATATGGCCTGCAACCATATTTAACACTTTACTTGTTATAGTATAGTATTGGGTCTGCCAGATAACTTTTTTTTTTTTGAAAATGCTATAAAAGAAAAACTGCTGCATATTTTCTCAAATTTCTTTTTTTATTTGAAAGTACAATCCTTCCGGTTAATAATGACAAATAATTTCATTCAAATGGCTGCCTCGGCTGGCCATGCAGTAGCCTACACGATCGGTCCAATTTTTAAGCACATTATCGATTGTGTGCAGCTGTATTTCACCAATGGCTTCACGAATATTGTCCTTTAAAGCGTCAATTGTCTCTGGCTTGTCGGCGTAACACTTATCTTTGACGGCACCCCACAAATAATAGTCCAACGGTGTCAAATCGCAGCTCCGAGGTGGCCAAACGACATCAGCTCTGCGGCTGATCATGCGATCTTCAAAAACAGGGCGCAAAACATCGAGTGTAGCTTCGGCTGTGTGGCACATAGCGCCGTCCTGTTGAAACCAATGTTGCCAATATCCTCCTCTTCAATTTTTGTGAACAAAAATTCGTTCAACATGGCCCGATAACGATCGCTATTGACTGTAACGGCCACTCCTTGCTCATTTTCGAAGAAAAATGGCCCAATTATGCCTCCGGACCAAAATCCGCACCAAACAGTGACTCGTTTTGGGTGCATCGGCTTTTCAATGTATGCGTGCGGGTTTTCTGTGCCCCAAATGCGACAATTTTGCTTGTTTACATACCCGCCAAGATCAAAATGAGCTTCATCTGAAAAGATGATTTTTTTGGCAAAATCGGCATCTTCTGTAAGTCGATCGCAGGCCCACTGAACGAAGCGAAAACGCATTGGATGGTCAGTTGGCTTCAACTGCTGAACCAATTGGACTTTGTATGGCGTCATACCAAGGTCTTTATGCAAAATTCGTCTCAATGATGTCTCCGAAATGTTCAATTGTTGAGACCGACGGTGAATTGATGTTGATGGCGCTTCACGCACACTTTCTGTTACAGCAGCAATATTCTCGGGTGTACGCACTGTTTTTCGATTTTCACGCTTTGGTTTATCGATGAGGATGCCAGTTTCTTTCACTTTTTTCACGAGATAACGAACATACGGAGCTGACCGTGCTTCACTTCTTCCAAAATCCGTACGCAATTTTCGCACACATTCTGCAACATTACCATGATTTTCAAAGTAATGTCGCAATATTTCCCAGCGTTGTTCAAGCGTATACACAACCATATTCGTTCAGCGGAAGGATAAAACTAATTATCTGTCAAATCAGACATGAGCTAAGTGTTACCCTTCACGAAATAAGCACTAGTTGAAAAAAAAAACGTTAGATGGCGGACCCGATAGTATAGTATGGTATATTTGGATGACCTTTGTAAATAAAATAATTCAATCAATGAGACGATCTGGTGTGGCATAACATCAATCAACAAAAAGATAGCCATTAACAAAATATGCTGCTTTTGAATCCACCGAGTTTAAACTGTCCTATATAATGGTTTAATATTAGTCCTCACTAGTACTGTCGAAAACGTATTCATGTGAATCTTTAGTAGGTACTGTTTGCTGTCAGGAAAATACATAAACCGTTGTTTATGAATTAAGTTGAGCCTATCCTTCAACTTTATATATAAAAAATAGTTTGTCTCAGTTACAAAGTATATATTTTTATTATTAGTAGTTGTATCTATATTTTCGCAAAAGTCGTTGTACTTGACCATTAAAATTTGCCTCGGAGCAGAATTTATTTTAACAGGAAAAGACGAATAGATAATTTTTCGTTTTTAGAAAAGGTGCAGCAGCGTTGTAATAGGTGTTTATAGGATACAGGGATGTATTGAATTAAATTTTGTTTAATAAATAAATACTTTATTGTCTAACAGGTCAAGACCCAATAACAAGACAATTCTAAGTACTAGACAATGGATATTATCTCAATAGTAAACTAAATAATTGATAAAAAGCTCAGAAAAATACACTATAAAGCAATATAAGGTTAACAACAATACAACAAAATTACCATACGACAAACTCACCATACGCTCTACATGTCCAGGGTGCTCAAGTACCGATACAAACCAGCGCGAAAAGACCACAGTGACCCGTCAAAGTAATGTACAGATCGATGTATATTAAGACGATCGCAGGTTCGGCATACTCGGTAAAGAGGTGATCTCGATGCATAATTGGTGTTGAAACGCGGCACTCTAAATAAATTCATCGTTCGAGAAAAGAATTGTGGTAAATTAAAGGACAGTTGTTCCAAAAGGCAAGGGGAGTCAATTATGCCGTTTATAAGCTTAAACAGGAACATTTGACCAGCCGAATCTCTACGAAAAACCAATGAATTAACATTAAATCTGTTTAAAAAAATATATTATGGTCAATGCCCCTGACTGGGAAACATCCATCGATCTTAAAAGCTAAAATTTTTAAAAATTTTCTTTGAATACGCTCCAATTTATTGATGTGTACCTGGTATAAAGGATACCATACAAAAGAGGCATATTCCAATCTAGAGCGGACAAAACTTACGTACAGCTGAAGCAAACAGTCAATATCCTGAACGGAGAATAAAACCCATCATTCGGATCGCGCTTTGTGAAATAGAGTCAATATGAGTATCAAACGTCATTTCACTATCCATGATCACTCCCAAGTCCTTTATTGACTCACAAGATTCAAGAACAACACCATTCAGCGTATAATTGAAACTAATTACACTCTGTCGTCTGGTAAATGACATGAGTTTGCACTTACTGACGTTGAGCGGAAGCCTGTTCCTAATGCACCATTCCTCAAGTTCACCGAAATCCCGTTGCAAGCATATGCAGTCGTCCTCGGTAGCAATTGGTCTATACAATTTCAAATCATCGGCGAACAAAAGATAGTCGCTAGAGACTTCAGCAGCAATGTCGTTTATATAGATGGCAAATAAGAGTGGAGCTAGATTGCTTCCCTGAGGTGCACCACTGGTAGGAGTAAAAGATGAAGATCGAAAATCCCTGAATTCGACAAATTGCTCGCGGTCAGATAGAAAAGAATTGAAAAATTGAACAGTACGGTGTTGAAAGCCCATGATATCCAGCTTAATCATAAGTATTGCATGATCGATCCTATCAAAGGCCTTCGAGAAGTCAGTGTATATCGCATCAACTTGTAAGCCATTATTGAGAGCTGAGCATATATCCTGAGTAAAGCAGGTAAGGTTGGTTCCAATCTAAATCTGATTGTGGGAAGAAAAAAAGTCAAACAGGTCCATGGCGAATATGGATGTTATGGTATCATTAGAAAATTCACGCTCAAGCAATGAAGTGTGAGCAGGAGCCATGAATTTTTTGCCACAAATCCATGTGTTTCATGATGCACGCTCCACTGGATCATGGAACCACCTTTCAACACCTTTTAGGACACGTTCTAGTAGTTCTTCATCGTTATTGCAATTTCCATTTTGTGCTTTTTTAAAACATACTTTGCGATTCAAGCCCAAATATCGGAAAATATTTCATGTCATGAGCTTATTTATATGCCAAATCATCAGGGACATCTCTAATTGTGATTCGGCGATAATTCGTAATGTTTGACCGAGAAAACACACATTCTCAATTAGCTCTTTTTAGTACGTAAGTATCTAAGTTTTAGCAGCCAATTCAATTTTTGACAGCTCTACCACTAATTTATTTCCAAATTTAACGGAAAGAAAATTTTCACAATATAAATATTACCAAATATCCCTCTGAAATTGACAAATGTCAACACAACCCAAGAAACGTCCTTTTTATTGTCTTAAATGTAGGTATGTCATATTATCAATTGCTAGAGATATTACAGCTGATAATTTAGTCGTAATGTTTCTTTAAATCATGCGTTATTATGGTGAAATATCAATTCACTTAATTTATATTAGCGAAATCCTTAAAACTGCTTTGATTTTACTAAGAATTGCATGGAGGTCGAGTTTTATCACCCCTATTTTCAAATCTGGTAACAGAGGTGACGTATCAAATTACCGTCTGGTTTGTATTCTCAACTCCATTCCTAAGCTTTTCGAGAGTTTAATAACAAGTATCTAACAACTATATTTAAGCCGATTGTAATTGATGAACAGTTCGGTTTCCAGTCCGGTCGGTCTACTGAGCTTAATCTTCTGGAATACACACATTATTTGTCACGGGCCTTGGAGGGTGGTTACCAGGTTCATGCAATCTATACCGATTTTTCCAAGGCTTTCGACTGCGTGAATCACCGGCTCCTTATTCATAAGCTGGAGTGTATTGGCATGTCGGCACCTTTGTTGAGATGGTTGGACTGGCAGAACTCAGATAGTCCGTTTCAGTCATTTCCTTTCTGACCCTATTTCGGTTTCTTCTGGTGTCCCCCAGGGTTCTCACCTCGGGCCATTGTTATTTAACTTATTTATAAATGATATCAAGCAGTGTTTCATTCACAGTGAATTCAGGCTCTTCGCCGACGACCTGAAGTGTTACCGGCGTATCGGAGGTCCCACAGATTGTTATCTTCTGCAGGAGGATGTTATGAGATTTGTGCATTGGTGTGAGTTGCATGGTATGACTTTAAATGTTTCTAAGTGCTTTTGCGTAAATTTCAACCGAACCAGGAGACCTCTTTTGTATGAATATTTTGTCCTGAAATACAAATCTTCGGTCAAGGATCTGAGAGTTTACCTGGACACTTCCTTGAGCTTTGTGGATCACATCAGGCACTCGACTTCCAGGTCTCTGAAAGTGTTGGGCTTCATAAAGCGTTGCTCGGTTGATTTCAGTAATGTGAATACTATTAGAATTTTGTTCACGACGCTCGTCAGACCACATTTGGAGTATGCCTCGGCGGTTTGGACCCCGTCATACGGTTGCCATTCTGCCCGAGTTGAGAGCGTTCAGCGGCGTTTCCTTAGGTATGTTCACTTTAAGCTTGGTCGTCCGCGTCCTATCGATTTTGTGTTCGATTACGGAACAATGATGAGCGAGCTGGGGCTTACGACATTGAGTGATCGCAGGGTCGTCAGAGATCTATTAATACTTTATAAGCTTTTGAACAATATGGTATCGTCTTCTTATTTGTTGTCCAATATTCATTTTCATGTACCGTCTAGGAACAATAGATACTCTCACCTTTTCCATGAGGAATTTCACCGTACAAATTACGGACGAAATAATTTTGTCCCTAGAGTGGCCAGGATGGCGAATTCTTGCTTAAGCGTTGATTTCTTTGCGCCTATAGGTGAATTTATTCGCCGTTTGAAATGTGAGCGTCGTGACGGCAGTTTTGCGTAAGTCGATCGATGCCTGTTGCGTTGACGATCATGGTTTTCCTTTTATTCCTGGCGTGGGTCTTGCGAATAGCTTTAGTATAACTTGAATTATGTTTAAATTGTCTACTTATTGTGTAATTTAAAGTTTCTTGGGTTTTGTAAAATTGTTGAATTTGTATAGTATTGCATGGAATTATATTTGTTATATTATATTGTATGCTGTATAAATGGACTTTGTCCGTGAATAAATAAATAAATACAGAATTATGAGGAAGTCCATTGCTCCTTAACTGTCAAATCTATTCTAGAGCACATTTTTTTCCTTTGTCCTGCATCTTCTGCGCAGCCTATTTATTGTTGATATTGGGTTCACATAATTATGAAATAATAACTAAAGACAGTTATTTTAACTAATTTTGCACCTCTATAAATGTTTTATTAACGGTTCCTAAGTCAAAAGAAAAAAAAAACAGTTTGTTGATAGTTTGAACCTGTACACCGCCTCTACAGTATGTTTTGTTACCTCCGCAAAGCGAAATGCGAAATCATTTTGATTTCATCAGTAAGATAACGACGACTAACTCAATGTTATATACTTAATGTATGATTTTTTTATTAGCCTTTTGCTTTTCAGCATCTTAGAGAACCATTATATTGTATTATAAACTGCGTTATGCTATGTTGTTGGTTTTATTTTCTCTTATGAATAGATAAGAAACATCATTTTGATTTTTTTACAAAAAGTAGACCAGGTAAAAAAAAATTACATTACCCAAGTCTTTTATTTTGTTTTTTTAATTACTTATTGTAAATAATTACCAACATAGTATGATGCATCTACTTTATTCTATGTTATTAAAACACACTGTTTTTTTTATTAATATAACTAATTCAAATTTTTCTAAATCCATTCAATAATATTATACTGAATTTCTCTTTTCGTAAAATTTAAAGCATAGTAATTGCTCGAACACCAAGATATTGTTTCGGCGGGAGCACATTTTAAACATTTCAGCACGCATCTTTAATAAAATTTGATTTTATCGTTTTGTAATGTACCTGCCCTGTAATTAATAATAATAATAATAATAATATTCTTTATTGTCTAACAGGTTACAGACCCAATTACAAGACAATATAACTAAATAAATAAGCTACTATAATAATAAACTAATTTATAATCCTATAAAACAAAATACGCACACACATCAGATGGCCAGATTTTGCAGGAACCGAGACAATTGAGCGCAGAAAGATCTTACAGGCTCATTGAAATAGTTAATTTCTTGACTAAATCCTTCTATGTTACATGTTTGGCATGCTCGAAGTAGTGGTGCTTTGGATTCATAATTGGTACGAAAAACAGGAACGTGAAATAGTCTGCTACCCCTCGCAGAGGGGCGCGGTATGTTAAAATTTAACGATCGGAGTAGATTTGAACAGTCCACCAAGCTATTTATAATCTTAAACAGAAAAAGTTGTCCGGCATACACTCTGCGAGCAGCCAGCGAAACCATTTGAAAGCGATCGAGCAGTGCTCCATGATCGAATCCTCTACATGGAAATCTACCGTCAATTTTAAACGCTAAATATTTAAGGAATTTGCGCTGTATGTATTCAATGTGTCCTGCATGCGATTGGTAAATGGGAGACCATATTATCGATGCGTACTCAAGCTTAGATCTTACGAGAGCACAATACAAATTGGTTACACATTCAATATCAGCAAAATCTTTGGTAACACGAAACAAAAAGCCAAGCATGCGTAGTGCATCTCGGGTAATACTTTGAATATGATAATTAAATGACAATTCAGTGTCGACGTAAACTCCAAGATCCCTGACAACATCACAAGACTCAAGCGCAGTGTCACTCAGCTGATAGCGATATTCAAAAACAGTTTGCGATTTCGAAAATATGACAAACTTACATTTATTAATATTTAACGGCAATTTATTATAGTTACACCAATGTTCAAGCTTAGATAAGTCGCGCTGCAACAATACGCAATCTGAAGTGTCTCGAATAACACGATACAACTTCAGATCGTCTGCAAACATCAAATGGTTGCTTGTAAGTTCCTGGGATATGTCATTAATGAAAATTGAAAATATTAATGGTGCCAAACAGCTGCCCTGAGGCGCTCCGCTGGTGGGTGTGAAAGTTTTCGATTTATGACCATTGTATTCGACATAGTGTTGTCGATCAGACAAGTAGGAGGCAAAAAACGTTAAAAGATCCTCATGAAAACCCAACCTCGACATTTTCCGTAGGACAAGCGAATGATCCAGCTTATCGAAAGCCTTCGAAAAATCTGTATAAATCGCATCGATCCGCAGATCCTCCCCGAGGGTACGAAATACATCCTCTAGGAAACAGGTTAGGTTGGTTACTGTAGAGCGGCCTGGGAAAAAACCGTGCTGCTGTGGATCAATCTGATGCTTAATTTGAGTAAATATTTTTCGGTGTAATGCCGCTTCAAAAACCTTCGAGAAGTTGGGCAGGAGCGAGACGGGTCTATAATTTTCAACATGATCATTCTCAGCAGATTTATGGATTGGGCAAATGCGGGAAATTTTCCAAGTTTTTGGGAATGTATTGGATCTCAGAGACCTATTAAACAGAGTCTGCAGTGGAACGGCGAAAACAGACGCACAATCTCGTAAAATGAAAGCCGGGATGTCATCCGGTCCCGAAGTCATTTTGGGCTTTAATTGTTTGAGTGACATGAGAACATCATCGATATCAAGCTGACCCACCGATATGCGGGAAGAAGAAGAATGCACCTCCTGAGTGTGGGCACCATCAACATATACGCTATTGAAGTATTCGGCGAAAGCGTTTACTATGCCTTGGGGTGTTGAGTACTCAGCACCATCCGCACCATACATGACACCCGGGATTCTGGATTTGCGCTTCTTATTCTGTACATAGCTCCAGAGCCTCTTTGGATCTGTTTTCAATGAATTTTGAACTTCCACCAGGTAATTGTTATATGCAGCAGTTATCTTATGTTTGATCCTGACTCTTAAATCCCTAAAGATGTTAAAACTGTTCAAACACTGCGTAGATTTCCATCTTTTCAGATGTTTTGACTTTTCCCGAATGTCGCAGATTAAGTCCCATGTGTACCAACATGGATATTTGTATTTTTTAGAGTGAATTTTTTTAGTTGGAACACACATACTAAATATGCCATCAAGGATCCTGTAGAACGCCGACACGGCATCATTCACATCACCGAAGCCATTAATAGAGGACCAATCCTGAAGCAACAGTTGCTGATATAACAGGGGGTAGTTTGCCTTTCTAAAGTTGTACATTTTATTGTTGGTGTTGACCGGAAAATTTCTATGTGACTCAACTTTGGCCCAAAAAGAAATATGCAGTGCAGGATGATGCGAATCCTCATCCACTAATGGCGGCGAACAGGGTGCGACGTTACATTTAAAATTGGACAGAACAAGGTCAAGTATATGATCACTCTGATTACGAGTTGTATTATATTGATCCAATTCAAACACAGACATGAAATTCTGCACGGCCCTCCGCTGAGAAACATAAGGACCTAATAGATCTTCTTCGAAATGGACATTGAAGTCTCCGATAATCATCAGTTGTGCACCGTACAAGTACGTCAGTTGCTCAAAGAATTCGAAAAATCCAATATAGTGATCAGCATTTAGGCCAGGTGGGATATAAACACAAAAACAGAAAACCGAGAAGTGATTCGCACTCAGCCTACATCCAATCACATCTATTGACGGGTGCAGAAAAGGGGAGTCGGGTATGACAACCCTTCTAGAATTCAGGTCTGACCTGACGGCCAATAGCACGCCCCCGCCTCTAGTTACACCAAGCGCATCATTATCTCGGTCCCTGCGATAGACGACATAATTGTCATCAAACAATTCACTGTTTAAAATATTGTCCTGGAGCCAGGTCTCAGTGATTGTAATTACGTGGTATTCGGCAGATGATGTAGATGCGTAAAACGTACCAGTCTTTGTATTCAAGCCCCTGACATTTTGATACATAATATTTAGATCCATGTCGACACCGTTAGACAAACAAGTTAGTTTAAAGAGCGCTCACTTATATTAATTATTGTCGGAACACCTTTTTGAAACGCTATCTTGATGTTGCTCTCCCCCTTGTTTTTTCGTTCTATAAGTTGTTGCTTGATCTTCTTGTAGTATTGTTGTTGTTTCCGGGTTTTGTCAGATGAGATAGTGATGTGCTTCAAACGAGAGTCCGTTTTTATGGTTCTAGACTTACGCAAAATCTCTGTCACCAAGTTAGCTTCCCGCATTACCACCCGTAGTGGTCTGGGATGAGGCGTCTCAGTGGTCCTCCTTTTATTGCCTATTCTAGTCACTTGAGTAATATCTGATACTCTCATGTCCGGGCAAAGCGTTGTGATTACAGTTGCCGCAAAATCTTTGTCTTCGGACTCCCCGCTGGCATCACCTGATTCCTGTTGGCCAAATACCATCAGATTCTTCCTGCGCCTATCCCTCTCGTTGCATTCCAGAATCACATCCTCGAAAACATCACATTCCACCGGTTTCCTAACTTCTCCAGTACGCAACGTTTCTTTAATAGCATTGATTTCAGTTTTCAGGGATTTATTAACTTCCAACTGTTTTTCGTATTTCTTCAAGACATCGCTATACAATTGCTCAAGCGACAACAATTTATTCATCACATCATCAATTGTATATTTTGCATTGCTTGGATAGACTGAAGCCGCATTAGTCAAATGCGATTGATTTCTTTTTGTGTTTTCCGACTCACTATCCGATGATAAAGTTGGCTCCGGAAAGTTAACACTTCTTCTACCTTTGGTTCTACCTCCCATATCGAGACTCAAACAACTATCACAAGTCCATGTTATTGATGATTCCGATTCAGCCATCATTTTAAACATTTCGTTTGCGATTTTCGAACATTGCTTGTGGAACCAGCCCTGACAGCTACCCGAACATTGCACGCTAAATTGAGTCTTTTTAATTATCTCGGAACAAGTTGGACATTTGGTTCTACGTGTCATGATCTAAAACGTTTGAAATCACGATGACGTCCAATCAACGCAGCCCTCGAAATATATTAGTGTGAAACCACTCTTAGCATTTATTTATTTATTTATAAATACACAGTATTTTAATAACTACTGAATTAAAAATGCGAATATCTATTAGATTTTATCAGTTCAGTGTTTTGGTTTTTTTCCCCTTATACCGATAAGCACACACATAGGTATACCAATTCTGTATGTACAACTATGCAGTTTTCGTAAGCATGCTTCTTTATTTGGTAACAAAACGATACTCACAGTAATCCCCGATTTTTTATCTATACGCAGATACTAGACACAGTAATTAAAACCCGATTAACAACGCGTAAATGTACAGAAAAGACGGAGCAATGAATTGCTGCTATATAGCTTTGATATATTTTTTACGGAAAAAAAAATTAGATTTGTTTCTGTCTGGGTAGATGTAATCCAAATACATAAATAAACTTAGATTCCGATTCAAGTATCAGAGTTTGTTTTAAATGCATTGATGAATTCAGATATTGTTAGTTAACTTGAACTCAAGATACATATATTGTAGGGGTTTATACGTAAAAACAAAAAGCAAAATCCAATATCTTCATGAGTGATTTTGGCTTCAGTATTTCCCAGAATTGCCCATTTCTCACAACAAAAACATAAGCAAGTGAACTACATAGGAATATAGTTAAACAATGGCATTTACCTACTTTACAAATATAAATTTGCAATCAGTAAGATTAGCGGATTTCCTCACAGTATCATAATTAATCAATGATTTTAATTTCAGGGTAAAGTCGTAATACGTCCAATAGCATTTAAACCAAACAATATAATGTCCCATTCAACTACAAAATATAGTGAAAGATATGGCTCAACTCCAATACTAAATAGACCTGGATCTCGACTTACATTACATGGCAGTAAGTATTAACTGATAATTAAATTCATTTACAGAAAAATAACCCACAACTTTCCATTCCACATTTGTCAGTGTTTTTTCTTGTAACGTAGTTATTGAGAAAATGGTTTAAATATTACATAACCCAGTTAAGCTGACTTTGAGTATGTACTTTGTGTTTCCTAATATAACTGCGACTATTTTGTTAGGTTTTGTTTTAAATAATTTATAACTGGAAAATGTTTCTGTTAAAATTTTTATTAATAAAGCTATGAAGAACCAGGAAAGGAGTCCATATTTCTGGATAAATCTTTGTGATTATAAACATAATTTTGTCATTTTATTTTATCTTTGAGGTACGAGCGATTTAAATCAGCAGTCAACAAGTAACGTCGGATCAAACTACTCTTTAGATCGTAAACTACGGTCTCTATGCCCATCGGTGACATCATTAGCCATGAGTTCCTTACCATCGTTATCACTTGCAACGAACCACAAACTGATCAATTGTGATAGCCTTGAAAGTGTTCGAAAATCACCGGCATCACATAACAACTCTTCAATAATGTATGTATACGTTATATTTAATATATTGAGAGTATTTCTATGTAACATTCAAACAGACATTTGAGTCGTTGAGATATCTCAAATTCCAGGCCAAGAGACATACAGTCGACACAATATCTTAGGCTATTCGATTTGACCTTTATTATTTAGTTTGAAATAAGTTGGTGGATTATGTATCTCAAATTAATTAATTTTTTTTATTTAATTGATGCGTGTTGTGTTATAGGAACCATCCTACCTATAGATTATCCACATCAACACTTGGCAGTTTGCTTGATCTTACACCATCTCCTAGTGATTCAGGTGTATCAGAACTGGAAGCAGCTTTACGGGAAAGAGATTCTGAATTAGCATATTTACGACAGACAATGGAGCATAATGAACAAGTCATATTTAGAGTTTATCAAGAAAAAGAAAAGGTCTAACTATATTTATTTTTATTACATATACTTAGTTATTTTTCTAAAACTAATAAGTTAAAATTTCAGGTGTGGGAGCGTGAGTTGAAACGTTTAAAAGCACTTCATGAACATCGATTAAAATCCAGCGCTCAAAAATCTCATAAATTGGAACAAATGCTTATGATGCAATCTTACCAGTTCAACCAGGAAAAGAAACGACTTAACACGGATCTACAGCGAGTTAACTCACAGAATGAAAAATTAAAACAGGAAGTTGATGCATTGAATAGTCGCTTGGAAGATACCGAATGGGGTTTATGCCAAAAAACGGGGGAAATTTCATTATTGAAAACTCAATTGAAAGACTACCAGGTAAACATTGATTAAATCATACATGGAAATTATTTATATTTGTTATTTGAATTTTAGAATGATCAGACAACCAAATGCCAAGAACTGCTCCAAATGCGCACTGACCTTCGCGATCTGCAACAACATCTAGAAGATTGCGAAATGGAACTGGGTCGTGAACGGGCGAAGAACGCTGAAAATCTTCTAACAATTGACGAGTTACGCAATGAATTATCAAAACATCACCACGTTCATACTGATTACCATGATCTCATAGAAAATGAACGTCTCAAAGCCGAGATAAAAGAATTACGCGAGGAATTGAGTGATATATCACTGAATGATTACAGTGATATTAAACCTGGGCGAGTATTAAAAGCTTATAGTAATAATAAAGAGAACGAACTAGCGAGTAATGAGTTTATTCATCATATTTATGGAAACAATGAACGATTAGAGGAGTTACGTGAAGAACTTACAGCGAAAACCAAAAATTTTGAAGCAGAAAAGAAGATTTGGGCACACGAAAAGGAAAAAGTGTTAAAGTATCAGAGACAGTTGCAGATGAACTATGTGCAAATGTATCGAAAAGCAAAAGCATTAGAAAATGAGTTGGAGTCTGTTAAATCGGAACTTTATGAGAAATAATAAAATAATTTGTGTGGTATTATATTCAGCTTCAAATTCTTATTGAGTAAGTTATAATCAGCAACTTTTGACATTTTTAGAGCAAACTTATTCACTACAAAACATTGCTAGAATGAATTCAAAATGAAAGTGTAAACTGCGCGACATAAAGCATCGTGTTGTTTGAAAAGTTTTACTGACATTAAAGTTTTTTTGGGCGTTGCTTGTTACGTAATGTAACAAGACTTTGTATTGTAAAAGTTTCTTTTCTCAAGAACTACAGTATTTTTCCTCTTGTAGAACTATTTATCTACAAACTGAGTTAAAAGTGCTTTCAAAAATTAAAGTTGGTCCAAGCAGGAAACACCATCAAATTTTAACTGATGGTAATAAAAATGTTGTTTGGTATTATATTATTTTATCATTTTTTGTATCTCGTTTGCATCAGACTTAATAATCACGATAACTGAATCGTTTACAAAAATTTTTAGCTAATTATGTTTATTTTTAAAACATTAAAAATGTAGTTTTGTCTTGAATCGTTTCAAACAGCATTCTAAGGAATGACTTATGTCACCAATGTCAACGCTGCTCAATTTGTTTTAAACCGTGTAGAGCATTGAACATTTATAAACAAATATTTATGGTTTTCTCTAAGAACACATGATTTTCCTTAATAATTTTATATAGGTAGGATTACTATAAAAACATTCCTTGTGTTAAATTGCCAAAATAATTTTATAATTAATATTTTTATGTTTGTATATGTTGTGATTTTATTTATACTTAAATATTTTACCTATTTATTTGTTACTGTATATTGCAAGCTTTTAAATATATTTATTCTTTAAATACTGATGTTTGTGTATATATTATGTACGGATGTGTTTTGCTAAATAATATACAATTCTAAATAATCTTTTTCAATAGAAATCTGAGCTATTAATATTCGGTAACTGTCATAAAAATAATTATCGCAATCTGATAAACGTGCGTGTTAACAATATGTCTCTTAATGCTACCGATTGTGCGAGAAATTTGGGCTTAATGCTGGACACAAATTTAAGATTTTCGATTCACATTAGTCAATGCATTAAACGAGCTTTTATAAACCTAAAACTTATTATAGTAGTCGAAAGCTGCTCAATAACCCTACTAAAAAAATGTTGTGATACTCTTGTACTCTCCCATTTTAACTTCGCAGATGTTGTCTACGGTTCGTGCCTAACAAGAATGGACGAGAACAGAGTCCAACGAATGCAAAATTCTTGTGTTCGTCTAGTTGGTGGGATCCGAGGTAGAGAACAGGGTGTTAGCGCAAAGCTTCGAGAGCTTGGATGGATGCGAATGAATGAAAGAAGGGCTCTGCATTCATTGGTTCTATATATCAAAATTATCAATTTGAAACTTCCAGCTTATTTATATGAAAAAATAAAATGCCGTGGGCATTTACATAATATAGATATTCGGCATAAAACGACAATTTCGCCACCTCCTCATTCTACCGCAATGTTCGAGAGATCTTTTTCTTACAACATCTGTAAAACTTATAACAAAATACCATTAAATATAAAAAATTTGACTGGCGCCAGGTTTAAACATTTTGTTAAAAATAATGTAGTCGAACTACTGTAGTGTCAATTATTATTTGTGGATTTATTAATTTTATTTTTCTTTACTGTGGATTTGTTTTTTCGAATTAGGTTTAATTGGATACTTGATACGAGAGAATATTATATGATTTTGGTTAACTTTGTTAAACTTAGTTAGGTTAAGTGAAGAAGCATTGTCTTCAACTTCGCCATTTGTAAGATATATACATTTTACAATAAAGCCTTTATTATTATTATTATTATAGAGTATAATCGAAAAAAGTGATGATTATTTCAAGAGTATGTCATCAGGATCATTTTCGCCGACGTTAAGAGCAGCCTTTTTTAGATCAATAAAATTTCGAGTTATGAAACAGACCATGGATTCTCGAGTAGCAGTAAAAGCTTGTTGAAAAACCTAATTTATCTGGCTCTGGTGCTCTCTGATTCGAAAAGCAATGCGGAAAAATTTTATTCTTGTTCTGATCCGGTTACAATTAATATTGAAAAACGGTCATAATTTTTAAAGTAACTTTAATAAACATGAAACTACATATCTATATTATCATTTATGGGTCAAACTCGCAAATAAAAACAATTAATATTACCTATTTTAACACTCTGAGAAAAAGAAATCAAATTGTATCTTATGTTACAAAAAGTTATATTAAAAACTAATCATTTTTGTTTTCCAAAAGTCTATTCATTATAAATAAAATGTTAACATTTTGACACATACATTGTGGATTTTAATTATAATATAGTATATTATATTCTTAAGTAAGGATGTTAAACTTAATTCCATAAGAAACAGAAAACAATATTTTCTTCAGTTGCTCAATTTTCCGGCTCCATTGGTCCATTGTAGAAACCTGGTAACTGAAATTGCAAAGATAAAATATACAGATTGATTTATAGAACTCACAAATATAGTAATTGCCCTAGTTACGAGGAATGTCATTTTAGTTTTGCAAGGACAAGGACAAAGGGGACGCCACTAATCAAATGTGTTGTAACTAGAGCGAACAGGCTAAATTTTCGCGCAATAATAAAAATTTTCACACAACAATAAATAATTGCTTTTTTATTGTGGCGACGATCCAACGGCAGGTGCACGAAAAGGTGATTGAGGCATCAGTGGGGATTCCAAAACTTCAATTGATATAGATAAGTACGTCTCAACCTTTCCGAAAATCAAGAACGCAGTGCGTTGTCAAAGTTCAGTTAACAGCAGTCGATGCTTCAAACACGCTCAGAAAAGCTTTAACTTTAATCGCGATCTATTGTTTTATTTTAGCCATATAAGCAAAACTAAAAAGACAGCCCTCGTATTGACTGCAGATTGAAAATATTAATTTAGCATTAAAAGTTATGCCGACAAAACTTAGGTATAAATGAAACATTATTAAAATAATTATTATAAGTTTCTATTTTAAATAACGAAGTTGGTCGCTCATTATAATACTTGTTTGCCAGAAAATGTATGCTTTTAAAAAATGTATAGGTATATGAATAATAATGATTAAAAAAATCTTACTGGGAACATTGTATCAGCACGTTTGCCAAATCGTAGACGTAATTGCGGTGATCGACTAGCCTTCCTTGATACTTGATGTAATCCTAATTGATCTTGGTAATAGTTTTCTTTTTCATATAGCATCTCCAGAAGATCCCGTAAATTATCTGAAAATGCATGAACTATAAGTATTTTTACAATGTTTAGTAAAGGTTCTAATGTCTAGAGTCTATAGAGTAACTATTTTATTTCTTGAAGTAATCCATATCGGATACGAGTTGAATGTATTACAATTATTTACAAGTAAATAAAACTCCGTCTTCTCCACATCTTCAGGGGCTTATGTGAAAACTATTTCAACATAAAATAAATTGTATCAAAATTAAACATTTTTCTTTTATAAAGTTAAAAAAGGTAAAAACATTTTTTTTTTTATTACTTAGTTATTACAAATGGGTTTAGTCAATTTTCTTATTTGACTTTTCTTTTTATATATCATAATGGACTTTCTTTTCTAGTTTAAAATGTTTTCAACTTTTTTAATTTTATAAAAGAAAAATTTTCAATTTCTTTTATGTTAAAATAGCTTTCACAAAATGCCTGTATAGATGTTGAAATCTTCCATGCCAATTGTTTCTTTTGTAAGCATAATCGCGTAAGTATGTAGACTAAGCCACTGATGATGGAAAGATAAAATATCAGAAGCATGTTAAACCCCAACTTCAGTTTGAACATATACGAGTATATGAATTATTTTGTGAAGTCGAAGTTTTATTTAAATGTTAAATGTTTTAAATAAAATAGTAAACATTGTAACAAAATTCTGTTACAATGTTTACATGTTCACCCTGTCGATTTCCATTTTACTTGTAAACTATATATTCTACTCACGAATATCTGGAAATTATTATAAATGTCAATAACAATATGTTTTGGTTTAGAAGTAATTTACCTAAGATTTTTCCGCATAAATCTCATATTTTTGTTATTCAAACCAACAGCGCAGAGTTTGCATTTGACAGAATGAAGTAAATAGGAAAATTAACACGTAAGTGGTGGCATTTTATTAACGATTAGGTCAATATATAAATGTAATAATCTCAATTATGTAGCTACCTATGCATATACCATGGAGGTTGAGATGTTTTGTTTTTAAAAAGATTTTTCACTAATTATTTCAACTTATCAAAGTTTCGTAAAATTATATTTAAAAAAATTGTTCGTAATTTAGAAGATCTATTTTAGCTTGTGGAACATATTATGAACCCTTTACAATTCGAGAAACTGCAGTATACATGCACCAGACAACTCATTAATCATTCTTAATGTTTGGTAAGTATCTATGCGACCCTAGGTGACCTCAATTTTCTGTTGACATATCCAAAAAGACAAGGAATGTAGAGAAAATGGATATAGCGACATCTGTGTGTTTAACGTGTACTGGGAATAACAGTTCACTGACTAGGAGACACACCCATCTTCTATGGCATTCGATTACTGATATTTTATGATAGATTGCAGAAAGGTGCGTAGCAGCTTGATGCTTAAATAATTTTTCAGATATACGTCGTATTGGTGAACCAAATATCCTGATAACTCGATCACATGATTGTTTTTTACTAGAAAGTAACAGCTGACATCCTGATCACACTGTTGTCAAATCATATTTCAGTAGCGCTGCTTGCTTTAGGTAATTAACGGACAAATGACTGGAATTATTATAAACCGCACCCTACCAAAACAGGCCGCTGCAAAATACTCAATGAATAGAAGCACCAACAATAAAAAATGTTGTGAACAATATCCGCTTCCTCGACCTTAGGCTAATAATAAATATTGTTTTTTTTCTTCTTGGCACTAACTAATTCTTAACAGCCTGAAGTCTGTTGTAAGGTATTAGCATATTTAATGTAAGAAACAAAAACATTTAGACAGTAGTAATTGTTATGGGAAAAACTTACTTTCATTTTCTGAATAAGACGGTTGCGGTGGTGCTGTTGAAACAACTGACAAAACAGCCATTAAAGCAACCATGATGTAAAACATTTTCATCGTACTATTATGGTTCATTGTTGATACCGAAATTTTAAACCTGAAAAAACACATAAATTAAGTTTATAAACTATTTAATTTTTGTCACAGAACTAAGTTTATTCTCACTTGTAAGTTTTTTACAGTTTTTGAATTCTTAATCAAAGAATCTATTGGCAATAAAATTGGTAATGGCATTATAAATAAAAAAAAATACCAATCAGATAAAAATCGGTACCTAAAACCGCATCTGAAAATGTTAATAATCACAAATTTCTTTGTAACTTTTTGAATATAGATATGCGAGACTACGATACATGTCTTATGGAATATATAATAAGATTTTATGAAATGAAACACATTTAAGATCAAAAACAACATCATTTTCTTTTCTCTTTTACACACAAGTTACAAGTTTCCCAAATAAATACTAAAATGAAAATTCTTGCTTAGCTTTCGCAAAACAAAACCAAATAAATCATTGAAATGCAATAAAGAATATGTCATTAAAACCAATTTAATGTAAAAAACAAATGTCATATTAAATAATCATAAAACAACCAAGAGTTATTATTAATAACCATATATTAAGTACTAATTTAACTTGATATCGATTCCAAGTCAAATAATATTCTACAACAGTGCTCAAGTGTTTTTATAAATAACTGAATGCCCTATTTAAATCTCGACACAGGGGTAATTAATTTATTAGCATATCCTGTGTTTCGCAAAGGCGGATCTATGTCTGATTAAGCAAATCGATTGAGATCAAGTCTTATCCCTTTCTGGATGCTTTGAAATGTAAATTGAATTTAAAGTTTTATAGAAAAAAATATAATAAAAATGTAAATTTGTTGATGTTGAATATTAATTATAAAATATTTCCTGAAATAAATTATTCAGTTTTATCTCAAAGTATCATTTATGTTTGATTTTATAACTACGAAATCCGCTGAATTTTATCATTTAACATTTTTATTAACGTATTATATACGCGTTGTCTCAAGGTGACGACTTATTTTAATGCGTAAAAAAAACTCTTACCTAATTCATCTAAGAAAGCAAACTTTCGTAAAGTTTATTATACGAGTATATCAAATTTGTTTAAATACCTACAGGGACCAAAATGTACGAAAATATTAAAGTAATTTAAAATTGAATATTTGATTGAGTAGGTATTATTCAAAAATAAAACACTCTCGTCATTTTCTGCAGCTAACAAATGTATACTATTATATTTCTCAGGAATTAAAAATTTGTAATAGATATGAAATTTAAACTCCATTTATCTTCAAAAAAAATAAATGGCGTACATACCATTATACCTATAAATTGAAGTTTTCCAAAGCTATTGAATCTTTTTTAAAGCTTATCATTACAACACGCTTCATTAGCTAATAATTGGCAGTATATAGCATTTTTTTTTTGTTGATAAAATGCAATATACGAGTATTATGTGCTAACTATAATTAGAGATTCCAGCTAAGTACATATATAAAAAGCGTTGAATATAAAAGGAAATTTCTTATCTTATATACTACTTTTTCAAAAGAACGTTTCAAGTTCTAAAATATATTGAATGTTATATTATTGGGAAAATATTGGATATATTTCCTTTACGCGTGATATAAAAATGACGATAATGTGATATTTGAGCGAATATTAACATATTCAAAGTATTTCAAAAATTGTCGACTACTCTATCTAAGGATCCTACGCTTTTAAATTTTAATTTAATTTCTCTATTTTGCATAATAGTCATTTCTAAAAGGTGTCATATTGGACCGACAATGCTCAACCCCAGAAATCTCTGGCTAATTCATGGATTTATATATAGGGACATATACCCTTAAAGGGCTTAGATGTCTAGATACAGAGGGTTTTAAAGGTACCAAAGGAAAATGTGTCATATTTCGAAATCACCTTTAAATATTGTTTTCAAATTTAGTGACCGATATGTTCATTCACAAAGTCATATTACAATCTTTTTAAAAAATTAACCGGTGGCATAGTATCGGGATTTATTTTTTTAAATTCCCTTCACTATATTAACCCTCAATGTTTAATTCCTATCAAAATATCATTAGAATACCTAACAAATCATAAAAGCAGCTATAATTTATCAATAGTTCAACTTTGTATGAATGTGGGAAATCTAATAACAATAATAATAAATAATAAAATTTTCAAATAATATATATTTTAAAATAGATAGAATAATGTTATTTTTATATAAATTTTTGATGGATAATATTTTAATTTGGCTTCATTTTGTGTGGAATTTTCATACATACATACATTGTGCACAAATGAAATTTTTGTGAAAACGTAGATATTTTACAATATATGTACCTACACGTGAATCATAACGCAGCTTTTGTTATTTCAAAGAATTTTTGTTATATTGTTGTAGGATTTCATCGGTTATGAAATTATAATCGAACAATAACACAGTAAAGATATTTTAATGGCTTTCAATCAGCATATAATTTCTACATTTTTCTATACAAACATACCAGAAGCTTTAAGAAAAACTAAGTATGAATTATAAATTATAAAAAGGAACTAAATGAACACCTATAGCATCACTTTCATTATCTATAATTATAACTAAATTTTACTAATTAAATGCGAAACTATAATTTTAGTTTTAATAAAGTAGACTCCAGATGTCCAATAGTGTGAAGAATGAAACGCTGTCGCATCCACTAAAACAATCTTATCACTTATCTCTTCTTTAAATCAAATAATAATACATGTTTCGACCGTAGCTAGCGTCATCATCAGCTATGGTACGAATTATATAACTACAAGGAAGTTACAATTTACAATGTTGTAAAAATAAGTGAGCTCAAAAGTGCAAAGGTCAGACTTACCTTGGTGAAAAGAAAAATTATAACTTAAAAAACTATTAAAGTATAGACACGTTTTCTTAAAATTGTAATTTATAAAAATTGAATCTGCTGTAATGATTTATAAAAAGAAAAACCGTATAATTATGTCAGAAGACAAGAATTTTGTAATTATTTATAATTTTTCTTTAAGGTAAGTCTGACATTTGCAACTTCCTTGTAGTTATATAACTCATGTTGAAACATGGTTTAAAGAAGAGAGTGATTAAAATGATTTAGTGGATGCCCAAACAAAATTAGTATGATTATTACGTCACCGGTTACGACTAGTTGAGAAGCCAACATCCGTTTATTTTCACGCTCCAAATTTCACTATTTTAAGATATAACTGTTCAAAAGATACGAGGAGGGCGGACTTTTGACTAGCACGGTATAATATTTCAAATAACGAAATCCATTTCATATTATCCACATGATCCAAAAACCAATTTCTATTCAATACGATTTCCAACCGCAATATAAACATAAATCAAACAAACCGCCTTTGATTTTGTTTTTAGGGCATTATAGCAAAGAACTCGCTCTAGGAAAAAATGAAGAATAGATAAAAAGAATTTGTGAATTTTTTTTATTTACTCCTACACATAATATGATCTATGTACTTAAAATATGTGTTGTAAATATTCATGAATCAATTTTGTTGGAGATAAAAGAGCTTTTTTTTTCTTTATATCTCCCTTTTCTGGGTGAGAAGTATTCAATTTTGTGTCAAACCATCAACAAACACAATCTTCTGACTGGAATACGAAATATGTTTTGCATCAATCCTATTAGAAGGTTGTGCTCTTTATGTAAGATAGTATAGGTAAGTTTAAATTATTTTAACTATCTTAAATACATACACATCTTTTACTCGTATGTACACACCAGTTAATGATTACAAAGTGGTTTAATAATAACGATTTTTATAGGTAATAGTTATTTATTATATAAGACGGTATAAAATAATGCGTGTGGAATTTAATTCCACGAGCTGGTAAAGCTTTTTACCGTCGCGTAGTGTGTAATATTCTATTTTATTCTTGAGCGGAAATATTTACTTAAAATTAATAAAATGTGACCAATTTAAATTATTAATTATTGGCAGACAAATTGACTTGTTTTCACCCTGTGTTTTACGCTTCTTTTGTGTTTGGTTCAGTGCAAAAAATGACTGCAATGCGACGCATTTTGACTTTTATCTAACTGTTTGTTCGATTTTGCTATTGTAAATAAACTGTCATTTTAGCAAAGGTTTAAGTCGAACTATCCACTATGATTCTCAAATGAATTATTTTTCTTTAATAAATTAAGCGTTTAAGTACTTATCCAACTATGGTTCAAAATAAAAAAACAAAATATTTAGGTTCATTTGGTTAAAAAGTAATCAGACAGCATTCCTCTGAGCCATGCTTTGTCGAAGCTGTTCAATTTAACAATAAAAATACGGTGTTGTTTTCTGACACAATCCAAAAGCTTGGACAAAATTAAGTTCAGGACGGTTCGTGTATCAAAATTTTAGCTGGACGCGTGTTGTACTGCTTTTCCTATATAAATTGTTTGGAGGTTCGTAATATGACTTTTTGAAATAGATTATAATTTATTTCATATCAATGAATTGCTTGTTACATAAAGTAACAAGACTCTTTTTATTTGAGCCAATCCAACTGTTTTCTCAAAATAAATTACAGCATGGTTTGGGAACTTTGTCAAAATTTATCACACTGTAGTAAAAAAAAAACATAATATTAGTTCTGCTGTGATTGTAGTGTGTACCATATATCCAGCCTCAGAAAATGTTGCTATAGAGTAAAACAATCAACATCAGTTTAATTCGTCAGCATCGTTCCCCACTACTATCGAAAACTGCAAAGATAAATGGAGATAAGTTACAAATTTGTTATTTGCCGTTTGAAGGTATAAAGAAATTTGACGTGAAAATCCATTCTATTCCACAAACTATTTACGTAAAGAGATATAATTATAATAATGTTGTAGGAGTTTGGTGCTTTCTAAAAATCTGTGTATACTGCATCAACTTAGGGTAGGTAAAGCATTTAAGCTAGAATACCATCAGGATCAGATGTAATTTTGGGTTTATTGGTTTCAAAGCAACCAGCAAAATTAATCTGCCATTCTTGAACATATAGGTGATTGATGCATTAAATTAGGGTATTAAAAATTCTTAAATATGATGATCGTTCTTATAGTCTGTAGGTTTATCGGAGACCACTGGGATTCCAGACGTAACAAAAACTCTATATGGTATGAAAATAGTTGTTATATTTGTTTATTCTTAATTTAAATATATTTTCTAGACACGAAAATTCAAACGCAATATATTCTGTTGCAAAATGTCTTATCGTTAGACCTTTCATCGAATTGACACTACCTATGTAGCGCTTAAATAATATATAACTCGTCGTTTTATCAGATTTACGAGTATATATAATATGTATGTGAAGTATACGCAGAATATACAAATACAACCAATCAATATTAAAAATATGCTTCTGAACTTTTTGTCATTTAGAATATTCAATGGTATTACTCCAACTTGACAAAACTATTAGAGAAGTTATGATGCAGAAATGGTTAGAGCAAATATTAATATACACAATAGCAATAGATAAACAGCGATTTGAGTACAGCCTAGATACTAGCTACCTCTATTAAAAATACATACAATACAATAACACCCTGAATATTGCAGATGTACGTTAATCTTTGGTTAGAGCAAAGATTAAATTAATCTTTGGTTAGAGTATATATCCAAGACAACCATTATTCATATCATATTCAAGCATTTAAAAAAACTCTCAAACAAATATTTCTTAGAGTGTTAAAGGTAAAGATTTAAAATGTTTGAAACCTTTGCTTCTAAAGGTTTAAATACAATATAATCAGGACTTTACTCTATCTTCCATCAGAACTTTTTATACAACTTAATTCCACAAAAGGTTTATATATTTTTGTATGTATTAAAATGAGCGACGAAAATTTACCTATAAATACATCAGATTTACATAATACAATTTTACATACAAATAACTTTGAAGTTGAATGCTGCAATGCCTTTAATCCTTTTGGTGACTGCGGACAAACTTTACATTATACATTCAGACAATATCCATTTAAACAGTTCGTAATAGTGTTTTGTTGTTTTGTTTGGAATCAGTAATTATACTATTCAGCTAGTAACAAATGCTGCTTAAAGCAAGTAGTAAAGATTTTTAATAGTAACGTACTATTATAAACAGTTTATACAGCGCTTTCATTTTAAAACTTGCCACACTAAATAACTCGACATCTTAGCAACAACACGTATATATGGCTTTTGATGGGGAACTTCAAAACCACATATCATTTTAAGTAGCTTCACAAGTTCTATCTGATAACTGATCACATTGAAAGTTAATATAGCTAGAATTGTCATTAAACTACCAAATGCTACTAAAGAGAGTTTGCTCAAGCTTTACTTTGTTGAGGACGCACCAAGATTGCAGTATAGTATAGACGGAATCTCAAGTATTGAGTATTACTTAGCTAAAACCGCCTCAAGTTTGAGATTGAGATCATTAATATCCTAACGAAATTTACACAATTCAGGTCTTTGATTTGACAATACATTTCAGTCAAACAGAGTATTTTTGCTTTATAGTTAAAGTTAAGTAGCTGCATGATAGGCTAGAATAACTAATCGACAGCGCGGCATACTTTTTAGTTTTTTAACTAAAATTAATACACTTATGTATGTATATCATGAAGGCTTATTTTGAGATATTAACTAAATTAAAAAGACAGATGTATTTTGAAATTTACGGATTAAGCTAAATATATATATTTTTTTTATTTTCAACTCCTAAATTGATTGTAGCTATTTTTAAATCATCTTGTATTGTACTTAGGTATATTATAGTTCTTGCTGTCACTTAACTTTAATTATTTCTAAGAAAGAATTATTAAGACGGCACAAAACGGTTCAACCATTTTTAGATCAGAATTCTTAGCCAAATCAATCTGATTTGTTTGAAATCATTAAGTTGTGAACCCGCTAAATATATTAGAGAAATTTTCGGGAATTTCAACACTCTATCAACTTGAGAGCAAATTGCATTAGCTGCAAAAAATAAGTAACCAAACAAGTGTAATTTCATGGTGCAATTGGTCTACATCCCTCTATTAGCTTCAGTTCAACAGGTTGATTAGTGTTACGTGAATAAATTATTGATAAGATAGCTGTTCTCACCATTATAGAGGTAGTGGAAGTTGCTTAAATTATACTTTCATATTTTCTGAATAGATGCATCATTAGCTCTACTTGCTGGAGAAATAGATATAGAAACATTTCCTAATAAAGTGTGTGTGTGAATTTTCCGCCATTTTTGCAGTAAAGTATTGGCAACCCTAAAAACAAATCGTTAGCTGATAGTTTAGGGTTAGTAAGAATGGAGCGTATCACGATAGAACAACGTTTCTTCATTATTGAACAATATTTCAAAAATAATGAAAGCTTGGCGGCTGTAGTTCGAAAATTTCATACAAAGTATGGTCGGAATAGTGTTTTAACTCCGTCAACTGTGAAGAGATTAATTGAAAAATTCGGGGACACAACAACTGAAGTCTAATGACCAAGCACAGCGAAGTGAATTTGCAGAATGGATTATTCAGCATCAACAAATGGATGCTGATTTTTCGAGCAAAATCAACCTAAGCGAGGAGCACATTTTCACCTTGATGGGTTTGTTAATCGCCAAAACTGTCGCTTTTGGGGTTCCGAGAATCCACATGTGATTGTCGAAAAACAAATGCATCCACAACATATCACTGTTTGGTCTGGATTTTGGGCTGGAGGCATAATTGGACCATACTTTTTTGAAAATGAGGCTGGTCAAGCAGTGACTGTTACTAGTGCTCGATATCGCGACATGATAACACAGTTCTTTTTGCCGAAATTGGATGATATTGATGTGGCCAATATGTGGTTTCAACAAGACGGTGCGACATGCCATACAGTCCGCGCAACACTTTACACAATTACTGCATTGTAATAAACTAAACCCCTTTAACAAGGCTTTATTTAACTAGAATGCAGCATAACGTATGACATTTAACTATAAATATGACATTATATGAATGACAACAACTAAATACTAGTATTGAACGTATAACAATAATAAAACAGGATGAACTAAATATTATAACATGCATGAGACATTTCCAGGTCGTGTACTCTCTCGTTTTGGTGATGCGAATTGCCCCCTAGATCGTGTGATTTAACATCATTAGATTTCTTTTCATGGGATTATTTAAAACCACAGTTCTAAGTCAACAAGCTCACAACCACGCCTGCGAACCTTACCTTTAAAGGAGATTCAACGCTGCATCAACGAAATTCAGCCACATTTATGCAGAATGGTTATGGAAACTTTCGACAAACGAGTGCGTAAGTGTATGCAAAGCCGTAGAGGCTATTTACCCGATGTGTTATCCCATAAACAATATATGTGTATACCGACTTCGCCAAAGCATTTGATAGGGTGAACTTTGATGTTTTGTTGGCAAAGCTGGGAGTGTTCGGATTTTCTGACCATGCCTTATCTTGGTTGGAAAGTTTTTTGAGGGAGCGTACACAGGTAGTAAAGATCATGAATCACAAAAGTCATGAGTTTCGAGTAACATCAGGAGTCCCGCAGGGGTCCCATTGTGCCCCATTATTGTTTAATATTTTTGTCAACGATATCAGTTTTCGATGGCTAATCTATTTGCGGATGATTTAAAGATTTATAGAAGAATTTCGTGCGAGGCCGATGTTGAATATTTGCAGCGCGATGTTGATGCGCTGTGGCAGTGGTCTGTGTATAATAATTTGAAATTCAATATCAATAAGTGTTCATTTATTAGCTTCTTCCGCAAGAGGAATAGATTTCCTAGTCGGTACACGATGGATGGTGCTCAGTTGAAATATGTGGACAAAATAAAAGACTTGGGTGTTCACTTTTCAGAGTCTGTTGACTTTAATGAACACATATGCCGAATGTCTCAGAATGGTCATAAAGTATTGGGATTTGTGATGCGGAATTCTAGAGACTTATCGATTGCGAGCTGTCGTTTGTTGTATGTGTCCCTGGTTCGTTCTTCACTGGAATACGCGTCAGTCATTTGGTCGCCTTATTATCAGACTTATATAAATATGATTGAGAGAGTTCAGGACAAGTTTTTGCGTTATGCTGCGTTTAGAATGGGGATACATATGCGCAATTACCATAGATCGGACCTACGAGGGGCGTTAAACTTGGATACTCTTGGTAAACGCAGAGTTTTAAACGACTTGGTATTTACGTATAATGTGTTGAAAGGTAACATATAATTTTCTTCAATGTGCCAGTGCGTGATTTACGACACCATGATCTCTTCTTTCACCATACAAGTAGAAATAATTATACATACTTTTCTCCTATTGATAGAACTCTTCGCACTCTGAATGAACATGATTGTATAGATATCTTTTGCAATTCACTTTTAGAATTTAAACGTCAAATTAATTGTTGTATTGAGTAGTACTCATAACAGATCTTGAATTTATTATGAATTTGTTTATTTTGCCTTAGGTACTGTCATGTATATAAGAAATTTGTTGTAAATATAATTGGGGTATCCCGTTAATTTAATAAAATAAAATAAATAACCCTATCCTATGTACTTTATGATTCAATAAAAATCTTACAATCAAAAGACTAGAAACTGGTATTTTCATTCATTTCATTTAAATCTTGTGTTAATTTTGGGACACCCTTTATAATAAAAATGGGTGATCATTTCTTAAAAGTATCAATTCAATAGGTTTATGTAGTAAAATGCACGTGACCACACAATGTCCATAATAATCTACATAATAGCTTTGCCTCCCTCACCCTTTTTTTACATTCAATATTAGAGTATCCATGTAAGTGGTAGAGCTCATTGCATTAGAATTATTAAAATCTAACGCATGTAGGTATATTTTGATGAATGCACACCTCAAAACAACAGCGCATTTATTAATTTGAATTATGCCTAAAAATAGATACGATCTGTTTGTATGTTTGCTTTCTGCATTTTGGGTAATTTGTTAAATTACCTATTACAAAAATCAAAACAAAAAAAAAACTTAACAAGATACATGATTTATAAAAGCTCTAGCTGATGGTAGATCTTTAATTCAATATTAAGTAAATTTGCGTGTACAATTATGTTATTTTATAAATAAGTAATTTAAGCTTTTGGTTTTCAACATTAAGGGTAAGAAAAATAAACTTTACTCTTGCTTTTACCCTAAATTAAATTAAGTTAAAAGTTTTGTGTTTAGTAGTTTTACAATAATAAATTGCTTCAATTTCAATCTGTGCATTTTCATTTTGTCTAAAGATAATAAACTTTAAATTCCTTTCCATTGAATTACCTTTGAGTGTTTTGATAAGTTTTATGAAGGGTTTGTTTTTATTAAGGTTGCCTTGCTTTATACTCTAGATAAGGGTTTTGCGTTTCTCCTTTTAGTACTTTTATTTAATAGATTTAGTATAGCATTTACCGTTGTTACAAGTTGTATCTTCAAAAAGTTGTTTATCTACACCCAATTTTCTCCGTTTTTTTTTTTAAATAATTGGCAAAACAAGAAAAGCTACATTTCATACGTATCATGAATTTGTGATAAATCAATAAGTTCACGAACATGGTTTATAATTATTATTAGTAGATTTAAAAAAACAATCTAACTATTCAGGAGATCGACACAACCGAAATTTTGAAAATTTTTTATGCAGTCCTTCATTTTATGACCCCTGGATCCTAAAAATGACCTCAGTTCAAAAGTTTATATATCTATATATATATGGGATATAGAAAACTTTGCGTCACGGTCTAGGCCGCATTTTTTGACCAATCGATACAAAATTTGGTTAAAAAATCGGCTAGGTCATGGAATCGCGTGAGTTCGTTGGCGATTGAAATCGGCGAGCTAATTTCGAAATGACGGCATGTCAAAGTTTTAAAAAAAAATCATATTTTTTTCATTGTTAATAGAAAATACCAATGTTACATATCAAATGATAGAGCACTTAAATCTCTACAATGTTTATTTGGAGAGTTTTTTCATCGCTGGCATATTTAAGTAAATGTAAGTCAATATAAAGTAACAAAAAATAAAAAAAATATCATCACCCGCTACACCTGTAATTATTTTGACAAATAAACACCTGTGACATAACAGTAAGACCGTACTTACGTATGTGTTATAGTATAATGGGTATTTCAGTTAAATAACTGTCAATATGACACTTTGGTTATATTTGGCGACTGTCAGAATATTCCATTATTTGTTTATTAATAGTGGGTGTCAGTGGTAGACTAAGTATAAATAAAAAATACATAAATCAAAAATCTACTTTTCCGACTGGCTGCCATCGGGATTTTTTATTGTTCTCCACATTAATTTTACACAATTTTACTTTTTATCGAATCTTACCCTTAAAAAACGATTAATCTTTTTTTGACTGATAAAAAAAAGCACAGCACTTTTGAAACATGTATCTTTATTTTGAAGTTACGAACATGTACCTACTTGTTTCAATTGTATACCAAGATTGTATACCAAGATAAGAAAAAAACTAGATCTTAACGTTTCGACGCGTAAGTAGGCAATTTCCAACCAGCTATAGAAAAAAGCTGTTGGGAACCCTTTTAAAAATAATTTTTTAATGTTAATGGAATAATGGAAAGCTGCTAAAAGATTTTTACCTGTAGGTAGGAATCTTTGGGGACTAAAATTTGTACCTTCTTCAAGTGACTTATAACTGAAAAATTGGTCGTAGACTTGTCGAGAAAATGAATTTACAATATAAACATTTTCGATCATACGAGGTATGTTTTTTAAGTAAGTACCGTTTTGGAATTAAAAAAAGACGTGCAAAGATATCCCAATAATTTTATTTTTACATGAAAGCCTGTACCTTAATCTACTTTTCTACATAATTTCCGTAAATATTGAGGCACTTGTCATAACCTGCCACCAGTTTTTGAATACCCTCCTCATAAAATTCTGCCGCCTGACTTGTTAACCACTGTATCACAAATGCAGAAACTCTACTAGCAATACTCCTTTTCTGTCCCAAAAAACTGTGCACATGATTTTCCGGGCAGAAATTGTTTGCTTAAACTTCACTCTTTTGGGTGATGATGAATGTCGCCATTCCATGGATTGTTGTTTTGATTCTGGTGTGACGTACGCCACCCATGTTTCGTCACCAGTAACAATTTGGTCTAAAAAATCTTCACCTTCATTGTGGTACAGCTCAAGGAAAGTCAATGCACTGCCTAAACGTTGGATTTTGTGATAACGAAGTCAAAACATTTGTGATACAGTGGTTAACAAGTCAGGCGGCAGAATTTTATGAGGAGGGTATTCAAAAACTGGTGCCACGTTATGAGAAGTGCCTCAATATTCACGGAAATTATGTAGAAAAGTAGATTAAGGTAAAAATAAAATTATTGCGATATCTTTGCACGTCTTTTTTTAATTCCAAAACGGTACTTACTTAAAAACATGCTCGTATGTACAGGGTGTTAATAAATTAGGAGAAATAGATCGAAAATTTTATATTGTGTATATCACAACTTTTTCTAAAGAATTGCTTTTTGTCGCAAAATGATAATAGGCTGAAGGACTTCGGTCAATGGCCTTTTCGGGTTTTGTACCAATAAATTAGGTTTTATTATTATAATTTGAAAAATAAAGATTTGTTTCGTCTTGTGCACTCAATCCACGGACACCTTACCCTGTATATTATTCAAAATTAAATAAGATCAACGAATACGTTATATAATAGACGCAAATGCTGCAGTAATCACGTAATTAATAATTATTTATATAATTAATTATGAGTTGTACTAAAGGTGCCAGTGGTTAAGTTTTTTTTTTAATTGGTAACTTGAGACAAATTAACCATACCCCACTTTGGTCATATGTCTCGAATTGAGTTTTATAGTAAGGGAAGCACTAATATTTATCAACATTTTATAGATGGCACAATATAGGTAAAATCTTAGACAAGGTAATTTAATTGTAATTGAAACAATGTATATATGTGGCCCCCACACCCCTATATTTAATATATAAATATGAACATCAATTTGACTGCAATAACCAAAGTTAACTTCCACAACACGATTTTAAGTTAAGTAAAAACCTTGAGACTATAAAACTTTGCTCTATACTCTAAAGTTTGACTAGAGTATGTATGGCAAATTACAAACAAGTAAAATCTAAATAATAAATTCGAACAACAACAAAATATAAAAATGTTCATATTCTGTTTTTATTTTATATAAAAAAATTGTATTAATTTAAAAAAACATACACTTACGTTTGTTGAATACCAAATGCTGCCTCACTGGGACTTGATATAAATGTAAAACTTGATGCTACTGTATAACTTAAATTTCTTTTACAACAAAATATATTATAAACTTGAAGACCCAACAACTTCGAAGTTATATTAAGAATAAATTTAACGGAACGCAACTCTGCTATATTTATAGTATGTGGCATTCGGTAAAAGTAGCAAAAAACTTCAACAACTTTGAAATGTTATCACCGCGTATACGCATGTTCAACATGTTGCTTCCTCTATAACCCTAATTTCCTAACCAAGGCCTGTGACAGTGTACAGGGCTACATCCCTTATATAGAATGAGAAAATATTTAATAATTTAGGTAACTAAATAAATCAAGTGACATATTATGGTTAAAAGTCTTCCAAACCACTGTTTTAAAATTTTCCAATTTCATATGGTTTCAAAGTCGTTACCCCCTTGACGATTGTAATCGTTTGCAGCGTGATATGGATTTGGTTCAATGCTGGTGTGAGGAAAACAAACTGAACTTGAACTCTTCCAAGTGTAAAGTTATGTCATATACCAGAAAAAAATCAGCCATTCATTTCGATTATACGATTGGTGAGACGATTTTAAATCGTCCTGAGTCCATTAAGGATCTTGGTGTGACCTTTGATAAGCTTCTTTCATTCGATATACATATAAATAACATAATTCTGAGTGCATCTAGGTCTTATGGCTACATTGTGAGAAATTCCAGATCTTTTGAGAATATGGATACAATAAAAACCTTATAATATGCTTATGTCAGGTCAAAGCTGGAATATTGCTCTTTAATATGGTTTCTATATTATAACTGTTACAATGTTTCTGTTGAGAGAGTTCAGCGTAGGTTCTTAAAATACTTATGTTTCAAAACTGATGGATCATATCCAGAAAGAGGAATAGAGTATGACATCTTGTTAACAAGATGTCAAATACAAAGTTTAGAATTAAGACGAAAAATTCATGCAGTAAAATTCCTTTTTAATATATTGCATAGTAAGATTGATTGCGCTGAACTCTTGCAAAAGTTGTATTTTCTGGTACCAAGGCAAAATTCGAGATCTTCTAATTTATTTTATAACGACCGACCTAGGACCAATTTGTTGATGAAGTCGCCTGTCTACACAATGTGTCGGACATATAACTTTATAAGCGATGAGAGTGATATTTTTTTTGATCACTTAAGTACTGTTTTGGGTGTTTTGAATGAACATTTAGGTTGAATGTATGGTGTTTCTTTCTTTCTGTTTCGGTTTATTTGTATTGTTATTATTAATATTAAGTAATTTTGTAAGATTGCTCTGTAAATAGATTTTCTGTTGAGCAATAAAGCAATTATTATTATTAAGATAGGTTCCAACTGGTGAAATTTTAAACGCAATTTTTTGAAAAGCATGTTAAATTGTCGTCCAAAATGTTCTTTACTGGGGACATGTTTCGGAAATATAAATTACCATCATCACTCCCTCAAGGACAATATAATTCACTCTCATACAGAGATCAATAATAACAAAAAGGATAGTCAATAAACATATTAGTAGTCAAGAAAAGTTTATTGAGATATTATTATGTCTAAAAAATTACAAAGGGGGGGGACGTTTTTCGATCTTCATTATTATACCATCACTCCCTGATTTAAACAAGCTATGAAGTTTTCCAATAGTTATTTAACTCAACATTAGCCTAGTACACAAAGGAGTGCCAGGCTATAGAAAATCCAGAGCCTACAATCGTGACATGTAAATCTAAATTAGCATTGTCCAGAATAAAAATGGGTAATTAATCATATGAATTAAAAGTACGAATTAGTAAACAATATTTATTTAGATATTATACATAATAAATCATTGATTTTGTTTATTTTTCTCTACATATCTATATGTAAGCTTCACGAAATATTTTCGAGTGCTTTCAATATGCGTATTAAATACATAAATTGAGTAAAAAACACTTAAAGTACACTATTTCGATGCGTCATATTAATTAATAATTAAAAATAATACTACTTACTAATAATAAAAAATACTTAATTAGGTAATATCACAATACATTATTTATATCACAATATAATGTACATATACTTAAGGCACATGCGTGGATTTTTATTTTATCAAGATTTAGAGAAATATCCAATTTTTTAGAGCAAAGAACATTCTTTGAAGGCACACTTTTTCTTAGAATCATAAAGGGTATTCCAATAAAAAAAAAGATTAATATCAAAGTAATGTTCCTATAGGCGGGCCTCTAGATTTATTGTTTTCGCAATTAAACCTCAACGAACTCCTCGAAGATGAACCAATAGATTAGTGACAAGTTCTGGTGAAATTTATCACAGAATTTTAATTGTATTTCGGCAAAATAAGTCTAGTTGTAGACGGAATACACTAAAAGTTTTAAAATATTGTTTTAATTATATATTCAAAAATTAGAATACAATAAATCCTTGTTTCTTTAGTAACACATTCAGCTTCTATTTAAGGATATTCTCAGTACGGTATACTACAACTAAATAGTTATTAATAAATACCAAAATAATATTAAAAATCCACAATACTAATACAACAATTATTTTAAAAAATGAGAAATATATATAATCATGGTACTTCTTTGAACTACCACATCAAAATTACAATCTGAAAATAGTGTATGTACATTAATTTGAAAATTTTAAGTAGACTATATACATTTTCATTTAGCATAATAAAAACTATCTGATACTAATAAATTATAATAACATTTTTAGAAATGATAGCGGAATGGTCAACTTTAAACATTGAAAATACTTCTCTAACATCATCAGTCTTATATTTTGATTAACTCATATATTGATTAATTTATTAAATTTAAGTATACTAAATTTAATATTGTAACAACTAAAAGTAACTTTTTTGATAACGAAATGCTAAGTCCAGATGAAATATCGTTACAATAATGGCCAAAAATGTATTTTTCAAAGTTATAAACCAATTTATTTTTGCTGCACTTTACTTTCTCTTTACCTGTGTCCTCTAACACTGGTGATGACATATAATTACCACATTTAGGGAAATTTGGTGGGACTGGCAGCATGTCATTGTTTTCTCCAACTTTAAACACCAATGCCATACCGATTTCTGCATGGAATTCTATGTGGCAATGAAAAATCCAATATCCTGTAAAAGTCATAAAACTAAATGATAGCTAAGGTTCAAAATTTTATTTATTTATTTATTGTCCTTACATGTCATTACCAAAAAAGGTTTACACAAGTCATATTAACTGCTAAAATATTACATAACACAACAGAAAACATAGAAATGTATATAACTTAATCAAAACAGAAAGTCAGTGCTGAGGAATTCATCAATGGAGTAAAAAGCCTGGTCAATTAAGTAGTTTTTTAATCTATTTTTGAACATTGCAAGACTCAGTGTTTTCAAACTATCTGGCAAATGATTATAGCATGTGGGACCATAATAATTTACAGAATTTCTGCTTCTACCCAACCTCATATATTCAGGAAGAATGCCATTTTTGTTTCTGGTATTGTGGTTGTGAACTTCATCATGCCTTATGTACAGATTGTAATTACTTTTCACATACATAATTGAATTGTAGATATGGAGACACGGGAGTGTAATTATTTTACATTCTTTAAATTTAGGTCTGACATCCTCTCTAAACTTTAAATCTGTCATTATTCGAACCACTCTTCTATGGATTGCGAATACCCGACTAGCATGACAAGAGTGTCCCCAAATTGACAAAGCATATGAAGCCACACTGTGAAAAAGGCCATAATATGCTGATTTCAAAACATTAAAAGAGACTTCACCCTTCAAGCTTCGCAACATGAACACAACCTTAGACAACTTGGCAATGGTAACCTCGACATGACCCGCCCAGGTTAGCTTTTGGTCCAAAGTGACACCCAAAAACTTTACCAGACCATCAGAAACAGCAACATCCGTCTCACGTAATGTAAATATTTTAGTAGCTGTTTTATTGGCGTTCATACAGAGTTTGTTAGCTGCAAACTAGTCAGCAGCCCTCGACTGTGAATTAATCATACTTGAGGCCAGAACATCACTCGACAGTTCAACATCGACAATAGTTGAATCGTCTGCAAACAATGTCAGGTCAGAGCATGGCAGATGTAGCGGTAAATCATTAATGAAAATCAAAAACAATAGAGGTCCGAGCATCGAGCCCTGTGGGCCTCCACAAGAGCTCAACAAGGGCTGAAAAGACTTTGACTCAAACATCGTTACAACATTCCCACCAGTGAGATAGGAACTCAGCAAACGAATCGAATTCGCACTCATACCGTATTGCTCCAGTTTACCCAACAAGATATCGTGTGAGACGCAATCAAACGCCTTTGTTAAATCAAGAAAAGAAGCCCCCACAAGCCTTCTACTCTCAAAAGCGGTTATAACGCTATTTATAAAGTTTTCTATAGCTGAAACGGTGTTAAGTTTCGGTCTAAATCCAAATTGTTTCGGAGAAAGTAAATTATTTCTTTCAAAATAGTTGGCTAATTGTTTAAAGAGTATCTTTTCAAAAATGTTGCCTTGAAAAGGCGCTATAGAAATAGGGCGATAGTTAATAAATAAAAAAAACTCTTAAAAATTTAGTTTGACTTCAAAATAAATTTTTAAGAAATGCTAGAAAACCATTGCACATATGATGATGATCGATATGTGGATCTACCTCATAGTGTTTGATGGTTTCGTATTTTCTTAACACTTTTTTATGTTTTTAAAGTACAAACCTGGATTTGTGGCATGGAACCTAACAATAGTATATCCCCCATCTGGAACAGTAACAGTATCTTTAAGGGGCGCATCCAATAAATTCCTATTAATCATTCCCATTTTGTCCCGTGCCTTAATTTCATCGACTGTAACGGTTGAACCAAGTCGTTCCATTGCAACAACTCGAAAGGAATAACCGTGCAAATGAAGAGGATGGTTAGCATCGAAAGCTACACCTTCGTCCACTAGTACTAACTCGACTACGGAATCTAAAGGAACCTGTAAATTTAATTCTCTGTGTTAAATTATTCATGTGGATGTGCTGGATGTGGAATTTGTTTGTTTTTACCTGAATTGCATGCGTGCATTCACAAAAATTTTGCTTGCAATCAGCGTCCTTCATAGTCAACTCATTGCAAAACATATCGGGATCAATTTGGTTTCTTTGAGGTAGAAGTGCAAAACCAGGCATTTTCATCGAGATATGATTTAATTGCGGTGTTTGTAGTCTTTTGTTATTTTCAGAAACTAAACGATAAATAAAAAAAATAAGAACTGCATTGTTATCTAAATTATCTATATATACCATTGTAGAATCCATAGTATGGAAATCTGTGGAAATGTGGGTTATTCTTTTGATAAAAATCATATGCAATAAAAAACTGATAATCTGGTTTGGACTTCAAAGAAGCATCCCACTTCTCAAGTGACTCCAATTCAGGCATGCTTACATACATCGTTGTGTTATCTTCAGTTCCGCGATTTAATGAGTTAATTTGCTAAAATACGAAAAAAATACCTTGTTAAAAAATAAAAATTATTTCGCAATAACTACTATACCTTTCCATGTCTATGAGTACTTTCATAACTAACATTTTCATCCGGATAAGCTTTAGTATTGTTTGTATATTCATTATATTCTAACACAGCAACTTGATGAGCTTTATTAAATCTTTCATCGCAATCCATTAAACCTCTAAATTTAATCCAATAAAGTCCAGAAGTTTGATTTGCATTTAAAATGAAATCAAATCTTTCACCTGCATAGGTCACTAGAGATGTTGCTGAAACAAAAAAAAGAAATCCTATAGATCCTTGGATTTTAGTTTAGTTGATAGATTCAGCGACAATAATTTGTTTCCGCAATTAGATTCGTATCGTTTTGATCATGTTGTTTCCGGCGATGGACAAACCAGCAAGTTCGGGTTCAACAATATTTTTGATTATAGGCCATTTAATGTTTAGTCGTAAGCCTACCAGAAGGTATATATTTCAAAGCCTGTGTCTATATTATATGGTTTTTGGAGCCATCTGCAAATATGTTAACTGGACCTTCTAGTCGTTTGTATAGCGTAAGGTTTGTCGAACACAAACTGGGAAGATATAGTGACGACCCAGCATACAGTAGTGACAATATACGAAGTAACTCTCGATCGTAAGTTTTGCAACAAAACAGGAGCTAATGTTTTCTAATATTCTATTATGTTTTGATTCAAAATTGATACGCACCTTCAACAGCAATTATATTACTGCCATCTACACTTATAACGGTTATTGTATGATTATCGACAGAGAGTTCGATAGGACAATTCAAAAATCCAGCATTAATTACTCGAAATCTGTACCGGTAACCCTAAAATCAAAATAATTACATGAATTAATATCTTAACGGACATTTTACGATTTTTAAAAGCTGGAGTGGTAATCTTAACAAGTCGTGTGGATTTTACAATGGGGTCTCGCTGCACCGGGACTCTGTAAGCAATACATCGATTAGAGTTCACTTTCTTTATGCCATTTTATACACTGTACCACCGATCGGTAGAATATAAACTAGCTAAATATTTTCAAAAAGTTATTTAGCTCGTTTGTCGATATAAAGTAGAAAGAAAGTGATCTCTAATCGCTAGAGTTCCGCTGCTGGTTTCCCTACTTTTGTATGAAGCGCTAATATTTCTTGTACCTTCACCAAAAAAACAATATTATTGGTACGCGATATTTAAATTGCAAAATTTATTGGTCCACAATAACTATCTATCTTTGAATCTTCAAACCACAGACAATTGGCGATAAATGAAACAATTGTTATTATGGGATCACGTAATGACTGATAATCTGTTAAAATTTACCTTGTCAACAGAAAATCTTGCGGTAGGAGTATAAATTGTTTCGTTATTGGCATTTGTGAACTCCTTAAATCTGCCTAGTCCATTAATCAACAACGACATCGGTTTATTATCTCCATTGCTATGATGATGAGCCAAAAATTTTTCAATACCCATAACTTCACCCCAATCTAACAACATTAGAACATGTGCAGTCAAATCGTAATCGTAAAGTGGTGAATATGGATCAGATTCCTCGGGTATTCGGACAATTAGGGGTCCGTAAATACCGTCAGCTCGTTGCATACCTAAAAATATAAAATAATTATTGCGTGATTCCCTGATAACAACTAAAACGAAGTTTAGCTCTCTTTTATTCACTTTCACATAATAAGAAATATCTAAAATCATTAAATGAAATAGTTCTATCCTCAGGGTAGACCCATTTTGTCGGAACCCTGGCTGCTGATACATCCCTAATAGGTTTCTATGCAAAATCTCACCAATACCAATATTTTAACAATTATATTCGTCGTTAAGTCAGTGTTTAGAATGTTCAATAATACTTGCCTATATGAGAGTGCCAGAAGTGCGTCCCAGAATTAGCAGCTCTAAAAGTATATCTAAAGGTAGAACCGGGTAAGATAGGACATTGAGTGACATAAGGTACTCCATCCATGTAAGGAAAGTTTTTCTGATGCTGACCATGCCAATGAATTGTAGTAGATTCAGCAACTAAATGGTTGTTTACGTCGACAACTATAATGTCATTTTGGCACACCTGTAACAGTAGAAAATAGTATTAATTTCAATAAATATTCATAAAATTTAACTGCAGTTAAACATTTTTTTAAATATGTCACGACGACAACATAATAACAACGTAACTTTCGGATTATATTTTCGCCTTCTTTAGATGGATTTTTTATTTATGAATAAACACTTAAAAAGAAACCTTTAAAGCAGGCCTGTCGAACTCTAGTCCCGCGGGCCGCATATGGCCCTCCGCGTTAAATTTTGTAGCCCGCGGGTTATTAAATTTGCAACACCAGTTTCATATTTCGATATTCGCACCCTGACTAAATTGTATTGAAAGAAGTGGAATACTTTAGCTTTAACAAGCAAATTTGTCGAATTTGATCTGGAAAGCATCCGGTGACAATTCAGAAAATGTCATTACATCATCAAAATTGTCTGTTTGGTGTGGATTTCATGCTGGAGTTGTCATTAGACAATAACACTTTTTCAATGGCATTGTCAACCCAGTTAAGGTTAATGGCAAGCTTGATAGTGCCATGTTATCAGATTTTTTGAGGTGTAATTGAAAGAAGACAACTTTCGTGACATGTTTAACAAAACAGGGTCATATGCTACGAAACTAGTGAATATTAGGCAAGTAAAGTTGATGCATCATCAAAGTAGCCTTTGAAACGTTTTGGGTTGGACCGGCCTGCTTTGCTAACTAGGAATATTTACAGTTTTAAAAAAATTACAGTTATAACAACAATTTTTAATTTACATTTCTACTAGTTTTTCTTTTGCTTCGATAGCGAACCACGCATTCGTACTCCGTATATAGTTACCTCAATAGTTGGTCCAGGTATTTGTCTATTGACAGCCACAACTGGTCGCTGACTACCATCACCTGGAATACAATCTGGTCGGAAACAATCGCTGCTCGTGTAAGGACAATCATAGCATGCTTTACTCATCGTATAGTATGATTCTAATGTGAAGTTGTAATTGCATATCATTGGAGTTTCATCCTGTTGACATTTTCTACTACAAGGATGTCTATTGTTGTCATCTAACAACACGTATTCAAAATGGACTGATTGTGTTGAATTTATGTTGGTAGCAACTAAAATAAAATGTAAATTATATCATTAATTCTCTTGTTTTAATTATATGCATATAAAATTGAATGTAATTTGTAGAATTAGAATGTATGGTGTTATCGTAAATACTATTTTAAAATTACAAAAGGAATTTGTCTCCGTAATTATAATGAAGGAGAAATAATGTTGTGGCATAGCGGACAAAATTACTGGATTTTCCTAGACACTGGGATATTTTGTTTAATATGCAGAACTTCATTATTTCACTCTTATTAAGGGCTCCTCTGAGTGCTATAATAGGCATCCTGCATTTAGACTGTCCAATCGGGAAGATTTTAGAATTTTATTGAAAATCATATAGCATAAACTCCCACTTTCAATAAGAGAATTTTATTTAACGAAGAGGTCTAAGAGAATACAAGATTTTTAAAATGATAGTGCCTCCAGTTAAACTGTAGAAGAAATCTTCTATTATTCTAAGCAAATATCAAACAAGAAAAATGATAATTATTATTTTAGAATATGCATGAAAATTTAGATAAAACACATGCCTAAAATCCTGAACCTAGAAGCCCCCGATTATTCTATCTTTTAATTTAACTGTAACTAATTTCCATTCATCCTGTATCTATGCTTATTAAAGTTGTGTGACACACCCTATACAACAGGATTAGAAACAATTTGAGGACCATGCAACAAAGAGTCACGAGTCCTTGACTATTTAATGATGGATATATAGTTTTTTTTTATTGCTTAAGTAGTTTATTATTAACAATTCTTGCAGAATGTATTAGTTTTTTATGATGTATACTTATTCAATTTTTATGATTTGTTTTGCTTCACAAAAGAGTAACCAATTTAATTACTATAGAATAAAAATAATAGGATACTTTAAAAAATCATTGAACGAAAATAAAAGCTAATTTACCTGACGTTGTTTCATCTCCAAGGTTTATTGCAAATGTTGATACCAAGCATGTTAGCGATATTATGAAATTCATGACATCTGTGAACAAAACTATTATTAAATATTGCGTGTATTTTGGTGTGTGCAATAAGGACGTTTAAACAAGTTTAAATTTACATTTTGTTATACTATTTATCAACAATAATGGCAATTATTTGTTTTTGTATGGGTATATGAGGTAATTAAGTATGTAATGAGTAGGTAACCACTATTTGATGTCTATAACAAGTCAAAAAATCGCATGTCCAAAATCCAGAAGCCTCTGTAAGCGTCAATTTTTGTACTAGATGCACGCATTTTCATAAATTAAGTAACTCTGTAATTTGGTGAGGGTATCTGACCATTCCTACCCAGAATATTCCTTCAGCTGGGACAACTGTGAATAAATGTGTATTTTTTCTTTTTTTGTTCGCATGTGCGAACCCCGAATAGATAGCATTTTGATATAATAAGTGAGGCCTAGGTTAGCTTCATAGAATCAATGTTTCTGAATAAAACCTTCATCAAATTTATACTAGCTAACGAAATTCCCAGGTATATGCGTTAAGAGAACCACGATAAAGTGCACAGAGCCCTTGAAGGCTCTGAAATTTTATGAATAGTATGTGTCTGTCCCACTTCCTCCAAATATTCAACTCAACTATTCAATTGCATTGATCGTACGCCTGTCCATAAACGCATGGAGAATTGAGGACAGTGATTGATAAATTAGGCTCAAACCTAAATAAAATTACTTCAGGTTTTTTTCCAATTAAGCTGCATTCAAAATCCTTTAAAATAAACAAACGAGTGGGAAATAAGGAACATCCCAGATAGAATGCAAATATAATAATAATTATCCAGATAATTAAATTAATGAACTACCATTTTGTCCACAAAACAATAACTTGATTTTTCCCAATGCGTGCGATGACATAATAAATACAAAACCAGGAAGCATTTAGCAGTATTTTTCATACCTTGGAATTTCCTATTACCCAGGTATGTATCTATTTTTATAAATGAAAGGAAAACCAAATATCGACCGAACTCCTTGTTAGAGTGTATAAATATATATTTAATTATTGATTGAAATAAAAATTATGAAATATATTATAATAATCAAGTCAAGTAACATATTAGATTCCCAACCGCACTACCTACTCAACATTAAACAAATTTGGATGATAAGTATCTAATTAAATTATCATTAAATCTTTTTATATTATGTGTAAAATGTTTAACCTGTTCGTATATAATATGTATCTTAATTGTATTTGTTAAATTAAATAAATAATCTATATGCAGCAGTGGAGTGGAATTTTAAATATATAAAGGAACCTGTCTTCTCCACCATCAGTCTAAAATCATATATCTCAATAAAATATATATATTTTTTAATTTTTACATATTACACTACTAAACAGTTGCATTGCGCTTTTTACAAAAAAAGAATCAAAACATTTTTTCACTAACTATTAACATTGTAATGTAATTAAATTGATTGACTATTAATGATAACTTTATAATGTTGCATTTTATGCTGATGGTGGACTACTGTCCCTGAAACATGTGCATTTACATGTTTATTTTCAAATTAGAAAATTAGTTGTTGTGGATATATAAAAATATGTTTTAAATAAATTAAACTGGTGCGAATAGATACAGAAATATATATTTATTTTTGTTAATAATGACCAGGGGGGTCATGTACGCAAGGGAAGCACTGCTGCCGCTTAAATTATATCACAAACTTTTGTATGTATTTAAATTTTATTATTTATAGTGGTTTTGTACTTTTTGAATACGTATCTAGGATATTTACGTTTTTATCGTAATGTGTATAATGTTTAATATGATCTTAAAAATAAGTAAAAGCTAGCCTAAACTCGAAAAATCTAATTGTTATTAAATTTAATATAAATGTATATATAACATTTCAGTCCATAGTAAAACCGAAAAATGCTGGAAATTTTAAACTTTTCACTTATTATTTTCATATTGAGCTTTATGATTCAATAATTACCTATTTTTATTAATATTTTAGCATTACATTTCATAACCTGTGGGATCTAAATCGGCAGCATTTTGTTAATTCTTTTATGTTTGTGAAAATCGCCACTTATAATAATAAAAAAAATCCACCTATATACGCTTTATACTCACGAATTTTGAAGATATTTTAGACACATGCATGCTACATTGAGATGCCTTTAAACAAAGATCCTAAATTAGTACAGTATGTGAATTGTGCAAGTTGGAGAAGAATTTGTTAGTTGAAAATACTGAGTTCTATTCGAAGCGGTAAAGTTAATTTCTTTCACGGCTTTCAAATATGTTTTTACTTTTTTTGTCCTTTATATTATACATTTTTTGTATCATCTTCTTGTATTTTATTTATACACTTATATTGTTTAGATTTCTTCATTTCTTTGTTTATTTTTTTTAACTACCTATGTAATTGTAAATGTAAAGTGGTCGTTTATATTTTTTGACTTGCCTGCATATGCATTATACCGAATATTGGTCAATAAGGCTTATTATTATTATTATTTGTCTACAAAGAGTTCTTCTATTTATATTTTCTTAAAAAATATAAGAAAAACACAGTAACTTTCACATTTCCGCAACTACGAGTATTTGACTCCCATGTTTCAGTGCAACACAGCATTTTTACCAAACATTTAGTGTGGGATCCAAATTAATTGTGAATACTGTTTTACACAAACAAAATATTTATAGATGGGCCATCCTGTACAGACTGCAATCATTTATAAATTAGACATAATTAATCTTTTTCTCTCTTCCAAAGTTTAACGTTCTTTTCTATTTTTGTGTCAATGTCAAACATGATTTTTAAAATTCCACATATAATTCTATTATTTAATTAAAATATTGCATAATATGGTAATTTCAGAACTACTTATAATATATTATGCTTGTAAACGTGTACTATTACTTATGTAGTTTAGAATATCTTGATTTTACATCCGTTACACTTTTTTTTTAATAATTATTGCGATATTCGAAAAATTCCTGACATTTTACATGATATTAATTAAGATTTTTTTTGCAACTTCCTTTATTTTAATATTGAGAAACTTTTGATATCTTATTTCTGTATCTTTTATCATTGAAATAGTTTATGTATATGGATCCGAAAGTTCTATAAGTTTGTCGCCGCGTAGGGATCCCGCGAGACTCGAGACTGGTCTCGTCTCGACTTTTGATGTTAAAATAAAATATTAAATTAATGTCTATCATACCGAAAAAACACAAAAGCCGTACCTATAGTTAGTTTATATTATATCTCAGTTTATCTTAAATTTGACTCAAATCGAAAAGAAAACATCTTAAATACACACGAAAATTTAGAACGCAATAATTGCGCTACCTTAAGGTTTACTTAAATCTTAAATGGTTTTAATAATACAGTGCTAGTCACAATGTATAATATTTCTATTCTAATTCTAATTCTAGTCTTCGGTCGGGGTCGCATCATCTGAAAGTTGATGTACCATTTTTATTTTGTATGGATGAATATTGTTTTGTAGTCCTTTGACTGACTTCACAGATAGACGCAACTTGGTTTTTAGAAGAAGTAAGGTTTACTACCATTTCTGCAATTACGTAAAATTTTTTTGTAATCATTAATTGTTGGTCTACCTGATCGTTTGGCATCTTGCACACTACCGGTTGCTTCAAACTTCCGAAGAAGCTCCCTAAAATAGTTCCACAAAATATGACGATCGGGGCGGAGCACCTCTCATTAAAAAGACGTTCAATTATTAAGACTGCTGCTACTTTGTCGGCTACAGTACGTACAATTTTGCTGTGAATATTTAAACGTCTGGGGAAACAATAATTAAAGTAAATATTTAAGGTATAAATACTTTTGCAAAAACTTGTCAATATCATAATTTAAAAAGATCAACTTTTTTCACAAATAACCAGAGGTGGGACTTTATTAATTACATGCGAAACATAATTCCCAGTGGCCCTGTACCGACATCTATGACTGTTACGTCACCAGTTACTAGTTGAGAAGCCTACACCCGTTTATTTTCTCCGTCCAAATTTTTCATTATTTTAAATACAACCCTAAAAAGATACGACAGAGATTACTAGCACTGTATAATTTTCAAATATAATTAAAGGGAAATCGGAAAACAAACAAACGTTAAAGTCATTAATATAATTTTTGAAAACAAAAATAAACTTAAATGTTAACCAGGCAGATTGTAAAAATATAAATATAATAAAATAGATATATATATATATATATATATATTTATATATACAATAATAGAGATAAACACGTATTATTATCTGCTAAAGGATTACGTTTTTATTGTTATACTTATATATGTTTGTTAACTCTTATCTTATGCCTTCAAAAACATTCTTCTTGTACGCTGATTGCGATCAAAAACAATAAGGACGAAGTATTTGTGAAACTACACACACTGACGCACATATCCTTTTCCATAAACCTGATATTCTGTTACCTTTGCTTAAAATCGATGATTAGAACCTTTGGTGTATGGTAATATTGAAATACAAGTTTTACCACTGAGCCCAAACAATCTTTTTTTTAAATATCGACGCGTTAACACTATTAGAATCCTCACAAGAGAGTCAAAGATAGGTCAATTGAGTTTTAATTATCTCCTTGGGAGGTTGACAGTGTTAGCGAAATGCAGTAAAATGTGTCTAACAATGCCTTCCTTAAGATTAAAATAATACGACACCACGATTCGATAGTGCGGTAAAAAGATTATAATATTTTTTGTATCAAATTAACAAAAGTATAAAAAAAATCACTTAGCAACGTTTCTAGATCGAGAGAACTTGAAAATACCAACTTACCAATAATTTATTTAAAAAGGGTAATAAACACACTACTTGGTCTCGTTTAAAGATATCACGAAATTTTGCGCGATTAACAACACAAACTTTATTTTATACCAAAAACGTATGTTTTAAATAAAAAAATAGTAATTTAAATTAACTCGAATTTGTGCAATAATTAAACTTGTACCTTTTTTATTTATACAAATTGTAATTGTTATTACTGTTATTAAGATATAACTGGCAGATTAAGGAATTTAAATTAGCTAAGATTATTTTCAAAAATATCACAAATTACTATTTCACGATGTATTTCAGATTTGTAGGTATAATGTTAAATATAAACAATAATAAACTGCTTTAGTATATATCTATAAGTGACGCGTTACTCAAATTTTTCTCGCGGTTAAGCCGCATGGTGGGATCACATTTTTTTATCCTATTTCTTACATATATTATTAATAATATTTCCGTTAATACGTAAATCCTCCTTTTGTATATCCCAGAATCAAAATACATATACGGTGTGAACAGAATTGTTCTAGAATTTTTGATAATATATTTAATTTTTATACTTCCGTCAACATTTATTTCAAAACTAACAGATCTAAGATGTTTTGAAGATCCTACATTCACTTCAATATCTTAAAGGACGCAAAGTTGATTGTCCTTTAATTTAATTGTTTAAACACATCGAAGAGGAGTTGGATTGAAGTTTGAAAAAAGAACAAATTAAAAATATTTAAAAACACACTACATTAAAGTAGCATTTTTTGTGAATGCATTTTTGATTCAGAAAAACTAATTTAAGTTTTTTATTTGTCGTTTTTGAAATTTATTCTATTTAATACATTCTATGGATTGATAGTTTTAATATGAATAGTTCAACATAATTTTCGCAATGTACTTCTTGCTGAACTACCACTTTAAGGACGATATATACTTTGTTAGCTTTAGGTTCATGTAATATCCTAAAACATGTTCTTAGAGTTGATATACCAACGTTACAAAGTCATTTTTTTTTGTTTCTTTACTTTGATGTTGAATGAAATACACGCAGTGTTTCGTTTAGATTTTTAGTTGGCCTTCTGCTGTAATATTAACACCTTACAGTGCTCCTCTTTAATCACCGGTGCACCCAGATCTGCTTCCGTAAATTCCAGCATTTGTACCTTAGTTTGTTTTTGAACCAGCACTAATCTGCACTTTGTAGCTCCCTCCCATGATATCCTAGGCAAAAGGGAATTATAATTATTGATGACATGACATGAGTTCATTGCCAAAACTCTTCGAGTTTTACGTTCAATGTAAAAAGAGTTGCCAATCGACATTAGTACAATTACTAATTTTCGAAACAAAAGCTTTTGAGGAATCAATCGCGGTAGTTCATCCTGGGACAACCTGTATAGGTTGCCATCGAAATCAATAGCATTGAAAGTATGAATTACATTACAAAATTAATAGCAAAAACTTCTATGAAGATTTTTTGAATGTAATCCTAATCCACTCTGTATAGTATATTCTGATTATTTATGGAAAATACAAGAAAGAAGAACTTGCCTTTCTTGCTTTGTATATAACATACCTATAAGTGCGTACGTAGGTAGATACGTTGTCACCAGTTAAGTCCCGGCGATACAACTTTATAAGATGGTATGGGATTCCCTTGGTTTGGTAGTATTTATTTTTGTTTTATAGTTATTATTATATTAATGTTGTGATAAACAAGAAACGGTACCTCCACAATGTCTGTGGAGGTGACGTGTTTTGTTTCTTGCATTTATTTTGGACTCCACTGTGACAATGGACTATTTCTTCAAGATAATAGATATATTATTACAAGAGGAGGAGTTAGAACCATGTTCAAAAAGTCAGCGTACGACAAAATAATTTAAAAACTTGAAAAAGTTTTTTAGACAAATATTGTATGATTATTTTCGATCTATTATTGTGTGATCCTGATTTCGTCCTCGACGGTGACCTTCGAGGTGTTTTTGAGATCAGAGTCCGTTTTTTCAAATGGAACCCTATTATTTTGACGTGCGGTAAAATTTAGGGTCAAATAGCAAACAACTTGGCAAGGGGCAAATTAAAATTTAAGTTAAAAATTATGAAAACAAAAATGAAAGATAAATAAATAAAAAATCGTTATTCATTTTCGTAGAGAATAATAAGTTGCTATGGAATGCAATGTTCGTTTTGTGATAATTTTTGGAAAATTTAAAATTTGTTTTTTCATAGATTTTGGATTTTCGTAGGAGATATTATAATTCGTTTTACATCATATTGTTGTTCATAAAATTATGCAAATATATTAAATGTAAATTACCATGTACGAGATCGCAATCGTATCTTTTTCATTTCAATCGCTCTGTATCTATTTTTCCAGCAGACATTTCAATTAAAGGAGTTATTAGGTAATATTTCCCGAGTTTTCCCAAGTCTTATTTTAAATGTCAAATTCGTTTACGCAATCTAGGATCTAATTAACAATGAAATCTTAATGTTCTATAAACAGTTTTTTTTCTGCTATATGCAATACCTGGTACAGTGACCCTCGCGTAATCTTATACGCGAATGGCAAAGTGTATGTTTATATTATATGAATTTAAACACGTTCTGAACGGTGATCTCCAAAGTGTAGGCTAGCTACGGTTATATTCCGGGCCAGGGCCTCTTTGGGGTTTTGCCGAGTATTTTGCTATTATAGTTTGAGCAACAATTAATGAGGTTTCGTAACGGCTGAACACAACTGGTAGGCAGATTTTCCTGTGGCGTAGTTTTCTTCTATATAGATAGCCTTTCAAGTGCTTTGACAATCTTAGAGAAATTCTATGCAAATAATCGAATCCTTTTGTATTTTTCAGACAATCTTGCTTCGCACAGTCGTGAAAGACTAGGAGCAAAATTCCGTAGAAAAGTCTATATCCTTCACCGTTCCAATAGTGTTTCTAATTTCCGCTACATTATTTGTGTCATTGACAACAAGATTTATCCTGTGGTTTATTTTTAATAGTTTTTGATATCATTTTTCTTACGTTACGTGTATGATTTTTATGTTTTATTGTGAAATTTTAGAGTCGTTGTCGCAACAACCCCCCCTGTCCTTCCCTGGGTACGCTCTTGAGGTTCATAGTATTATATCATCGCTGTGTTCAAGTTCTACTATACGAGGACAGGTTGAAAAGTTTTCTGCTTGACAAAGAAACATATTTTTTTTGTGAATTTTTTCATTTTATTTTTCAATATAATCGCCATGAAAACTAATACATTTTCTATAAGGAACTACAATGCAGTGATGTCATTTTTACAATGCGTAACTTTATTCGATATATACGGTCTCTCGGCAAAGAATTTGCTGAGTCCGTAGATCCTTGTTACGACAGTGACGACATCACAGATCCCGTTTTTGATTGCTCTGATACTGACTCCACAGTAGCGCTGAGACATCGAAACGAAAGATCGATGTTGACAATCGATGTTAACATCGAAAGCTAACATCGATGACTTAAAGAAAATCGGTTGTAAAACATCGATGTTTTCGAAACATCGATATTTAAAACAGTGCATTTGCGATTAGAAATAAATTAGATATAAAAAATAAAAATAAACTCTTTATTAGAAAGAATTAATAAATTGTAGTAGTATATTTTATCATTTGAATTTACCGCTAAAAGTATATTTGTGTGTGTATTGTCAAATGTCATTCTTGTCAACTACTCTTCTTTTATGTTAGCCTTATGTTCAGAGAGTAGTTGTACAACCGGAATGTAGAGGGCAGGTTTATGAACTGTGTCTTATGTCAGTTGTCACTTATGTTAGGTATTAGACATTTATGTATGAAGAAGAGAAATGTAATAGTTGTGAAAGAAATTATGTTATCCTCAATTAGTTATTAAATCATTTATAAAAATTAAACAAATGAGTGTTTCAGTTCTACAGTTCAGGTGTGGGGTTGGGGAAAAGAGATTATTTTTATAAATTTTAGTAAAAGTAAAAACCTAACCTAAAAGTGTACTTACCTCGTGAGCGTAACAATGGAAACTACCGGTACAGACAATGGGACTCGAGTGAATCCGTCTCCAGACCCTAGAGCAGCTGGTTTTACTTTGACGTTGGAAGATTTGGTAACATCGACAGTTACTGCATTGCAGATGAATAACATTAACCAAATTTCGAACGCTGACCTAACGAATCTAATTCCTACGTTTTCTGGACATACGGGCGAAGATGTCGAGCAATGGTTCGAAAGAATAGACAAAATTAAAACCAAATTTTTGGCATCACCAGATAAACTATTGTTAGTTATTATCAGTAAATTGAGAGAATCTGCATTAGAATGGTTTCATTCTAAGCCAGAACATGTTATGTTCAACTTAGACCAATTAAAAAGGGAAATGATTAACATGTTCCTAGTTAAGGAGGATGTCATTACGTTGATGAAGAGATTTGAAGCACGAAAATGGAGAAAAAATGAAAAGTTTTCCAACTATTATATTGACAAAGTTCTATTAGGCAATAAATTGAACATTGACGAGAAAAACCTAATATCGTATGTTATCGATGGGTTTGATAATAGTCAATTACAGGCGATTGCGCGAATGAAGGATTTTGAAACTTTAGGACATTTGCTTAGCAAGATGAATGAAATAACGACGACAGAACGAAGTTTCACATCATTTACACCAAGGGGGGCACCAGTCAACGTTAGACCGATCAGACCAAGTGTATCAACGAGTAATGTCAGTGGTAATAGGCCCGCATCAGCAAGGTGTTTCAACTGCAACGAAATGGGGCACCTATCAAATTCATGTACGAAGCCAAGGCGACCGAGGGGTTCATGTTATGGTTGTGGTTCTACGCAACACATTATAAAAGACTGTCCGCAGAAGAGGTCAGTAAGCAACAGGCACCAAGCAGTACCAGATAGTACGTCCACATCAATGGTGGTTTCAGCATCTGAAAGCGGCGGAATGTTTGAAATTCCTATTCAATACAGGTATGCTGATCCAAATGTTGTAACTCTTGTGAATATTAAAGCAATGTTAGATACGGGTAGCCCAATTAGTTTGATCAAAATTAAATATGTACAACCCGATATGATCCAACCTTACGACAACAAAATTTCTTATTTTGGATTAAATAATTCTAAACTTACAATATTAGGAATATTTTCACACTTGATTAGTGTTAATGACGTTGAATTCGAAATGAAATTCTTTGTAGTTCCTAATGAAACAATGTCATTCCCTGCTGTATTAGGTAGAGATTTCACTAAGATGGATAACTTTACATTAACTATATCGAATAGTAACGTTAAAATTAGCAAACCGGAATCCACTAATGTCATACAATCTTCTCAATTTTACGAAGCATGTCAGGAATTAATGTTAATAGATACGAATGAAAATTCTTCTAAAGTGTCTTTAAATATAAATCCGGTTATTAGTCCAAAAGTAGTAAACAAACTCGAAAATATTTATATGGAACAGTATATTTCACCTATAAGGCCAGATAAACCTATTGTCGATACGGAAATCAAAATTTGTCTTACGCATGACCAGCCTTTTTCATTTAGACCTCGAAAACTATCGTTTTACGAAAAGAATGAACTTAGGAAAATATTAGATGATCTTTTAAATCAGGGCATAATTCAGGAAAGTAATAGTCCTTATTGTAGTCCTATAGTGCTTAGAGAAAAGAAAGATAATAGTTTACGCTTATGTATAGATTTCAGGGAACTAAACAAAATCACAATTAAAGATCATTATCCGATTCCTCTAATTGATGACCAGTTAGACTTATTAAAAAATAAAAAGTATTTTTCTTGTCTGGATCTAAAAAATGGATTTCACCATGTAAGGGTAGAAAAAGATTCTGTCAAATTTACTTCATTTGTAACTCCTTTAGGGCAGTATGAATACTTGTACATGCCATTCGGACTAACGAATGCACCATCTTGTTTTATGAGATATATAAACGCAATATTTAGAGATTTAATTCGAGAAAATAAAGTTTTAATCTATCTAGATGACATCTTAGTCGCTACAGAAGGAATTCCAGAACATTTAGAAATACTTTCCGAAGTTTTTAAATTATCTGTCAATAACTTACTTGAGTTCCGATTAGAAAAATGTTCTTTTCTTCAGAACAAAATTCTATATTTAGGTTATATGATAGATTGTGATGGGATTAAGCCAAACCCCGTTAACGTTAAATCTGTACAAGACTATCCTGTACCTGATGATGTAAATAAAGTTCAAAGATTTCTTGGACTTGCCTCATATTTTCGTAGATTTATTTCAGGATTTTCTGTCATAGCTAAGCCGTTATACGACCTTTTGAGAAAAGGAAATAACTTTAAATTTGAAAAATTAGAATTGCAAGCTTTCAATAAGCTTAAAAACATGTTAGTAGAAGCTCCAATATTATCGATATATTCTCCCGACTTGGACACAGAACTTCATTGTGATGCATGTGCTCAAGGCTTCGGTGCAATTTTATTACAGAGACAAAAAAATAATTTATTCCAACCGGTGTCTTATTTCAGTAAGAGAACTACTGTAAGTGAGTCAAAGTTTCATAGTTATGAGTTAGAATTATTAGCTATTGTTTATTCTTTAGAAAGATTCAGGGTATACTTACAGGGATTAAAATTTAAAATAGTTACAGATTGTAATTCTATTAAGCTTGCTCTGAACAAAAAGGAGTTGAATAGAAGAATAAATAGGTGGGCTCTTCTATTACAAAATTATGATTACATTCTAGAACATAGAGAGTCAAATCGAATGAGACATGTAGACGCGCTTAGTCGAGCAAATTCCGTGTTAATTTTGGAAGAAAATTCATTTGAACAAAATTTAGCATATGCTCAAAATTTAGACCCAGAAATAGTCAAACTTCAAAAAATATTAGCGACCACAGAACTTAAAAATTTTGAAATGAGAAATGGTTTAATATACCGTAAAAATAAGAATGTCGTTCTCTTTTATGTACCAACATCAATGGAATACAATGTAATCCAACACTGTCACGATAAATTAGGTCATGTTGGACTAGAAAAATCATTAGAATACCTACAAAGAGTATATTGGTTTCCAAATGTTAGGGAAAAAGTAAAAAATTATATTTTAAATTGTCTTAAATGTATAACATATAATAAGAAAGCAGGACAAGCTGAAGGTAATTTACAGATTATACCAAAAGGAGATAAACCGTTTGTAACCATCCACATAGATCATTATGGACCTTTAGAAAAGACGCCATCAGGGAAAAAATATATTTTCGAAATTATAGATAGTTTTACAAAATTTGTTAAGTTTTACCCTGTAAAAACAGTGTCGTCATCAGAAGTTATAAATAAATTATTAGACTATTTTAATTCATATAGCAAACCTTTAAAAATAGTATCAGATAGGGGCACAGCTTTTATGTCTTATGAATTTCAGAATTTCGTTAACATTCACGATATTATTCATGTAAAGATTGCTACAGCATCACCCCAGTCTAATGGACAAATAGAACGTGTAAATAGGGATCTTACACCTATGTTATCTAAACTGACTTTACTTATAAATAAATGGGATTTACATTTGACTGAGGTAGAGTTCGCAATAAATAATTCTGTATGTCGATCAACTGGTAAAAGTCCAGCAAATTTATTATTTGGTGTAAACCAAAGAGACAGACATGATAGTTTGAGGCATTATTTAGAAATGTCAAATAATGATACTGATAGAAATTTAGATGTTGTTCGAGGAGAAGCCCTTTTAAAAAACTCTAAAGTTCAAGAATACAATAAGAAGTATTATGATAGTAGGCATAAACCTCCAAGAGAATATTATGTAGGAGATTTTGTTGTTGTAACGAATATAGATACTACACCAGGATCTAATAAAAAGCTTATACCTAAATTTAGAGGACCTTATGAAATTAAGGCCAAGTTAGACTACAATAGATATGTCGTTGGTGATATTGAAGGGTTCCAGATCACACAGATACCCTTTGAAGGAGTTTTTGGGCCAGATCACATGAAAATGTGGTTACCATTTAATAATATTAAAGAAAGTGAAGTGGTTTAAACAAAGTGTTTTATAGATTATAGAAGTAGTTTTAAGAAAAGAATTATTCTGTTTTGTTATAAGTATTATATTTTTTGTTTGAATAAATTGAAATTAATCTTGCTTTTTAACTATTACAACTTTTGATTCTTTGATACATTTATTATGTTATATATTATTATGTATACTTATGTCCAGGGGAAAATACTTATGTGAGTTTTATTTATGTTTTATGTGCAAATTTATGTTATGTTACAGGTGAGGTGATCGAGGACGATCTGATATGTCAGATTGGCCGAAACTGTAGTAGTATATTTTATCATTTGAATTTACCGCTAAAAGTATATTTGTGTGTGTATTGTCAAATGTCATTCTTGTCAACTACTCTTCTTTTATGTTAGCCTTATGTTCAGAGAGTAGTTGTACAACCGGAATGTAGAGGGCAGGTTTATGAACTGTGTCTTATGTCAGTTGTCACTTATGTTAGGTATTAGACATTTATGTATGAAGAAGAGAAATGTAATAGTTGTGAAAGAAATTATGTTATCCTCAATTAGTTATTAAATCATTTATAAAAATTAAACAAATGAGTGTTTCAGTTCTACAAAATTATCAAACGTTAAAATACTCAATAACAAAAAAACATATAAACAACTCCAAAAATGAAACAAATATGAAAACATAATATTTTATAACGCCGGCGTCGAGCCAGTTTGTAGGTTTGCAATTTACAATACATATGAAAAACAAGTGGCGACGTTGCCGAATGCCGACTGGTAGTACACAAAAATTTCAACCACCTGTAACAAATGAAATCAAAAGCTTTCGTTCTTATTTTCTTGTGCTGGGAAAATTGAGTTTAAGATAAGAACCTAGTTTTCTTGTTTTGTCATATTGAACATCGAACGGGAACATCGATGTCAACATCGATGGTTTTGACCTCTGACATCGATGTCGAAAACATCGAACATCGGGAACAGAACATCGATGTTTCAAAAACATCGATGAACATCGCCCAGCACTACTCCACAGTAGAGTCTATCTGAAATCGAAGTGGAGTTGGAACAACACGACGTGTAATGTGAAGAAGAGCAAATCTAGTGATCTAGCAGATGAAGACAATGCCATTAAGCAGCATCTTAGAATATGCACTGGCGACGATCACAAGTGACGTTACAGTGCCTAAGCTAGTTGTTTCATATTGAAATATAATTTATGCTAATTTTATGCTATATGTGTCATAATCTCCCAATGTTGGGCTGGACTTGAAGGCTATACCTATTTGTTATTTCATCGTATTTTCTAATTATAGTTTTTGTAAACAAACATTAGAAAATAGTAAATCATCTCTATTTGTGGTTAAATAGTTATTAAAACTCTTTATTTTATCAATGCCATGTTTCTTATACAGAGTGAGTATAAAGTGTGGACACCCCTGTATTTTATTTCCGAAAATAATCGTAATGTTGAAAAAAATTTTAAAGGAAAGTTATTTGGTATAATTTTTGGCACAAATAATACTAATAATAATTTCACCACAGATCTTTGAAAAATATCGTGTTGTTGACTCATTTCCTTTGTCGATAAATGCGGGTTTTCTTGCAACGACAAATGACATCTCATGCCTTGTTCCCGCCTACAGCTGTTTTTGGCCTTCCCGTTTTTAGTTTGTTTCTTACACTACCGATTTCGTAAAATTTCTGACATAATTTAGATCCATACCATTTCTGCATTAAAAAAAATTGAACATCGGCAGGTTGTGCCAAAAATTATGCCAAATAACTTTTTAAAATTTTTTTCAAAATAAACACTTTATACCTACTCTGTATAACAATGTAGGTAGGTATAAAAGTACTTAGGTACTAAGTGTAATTATTATTAAGATAATTAAAAGTACCTACTTTAAAAAAGATTACTAGAGTCAACTTTAATACCATTGTGACTAAATAATTTCCACTGTTTATTTGTGATTTTTATTATCCTTGAAAATCGTAAATAGTTTGAATATGAATGTATTATGGCAATTAACAAAGTACCTAATTACATTTCTTAAAATCAACCAACTAAACTTTGGTGGAAAACAGGTTACTTACCATGGAAAAATGTTTACACTGTCTAGAATCTATTTATACAGAAGCCGGGAAATTCGTATCCAACGTATGATTATAACTTGCACATGGCAACACTGTCAAAGGTCACAGGGAAGCGAGTTCTCTAAAATATAAGGTAAATGTACCAGTGCCTGACCCATTAGGGAAAAAATTATCACATTTTTATGACGTGTGAATATGTTTTTGACATACATACCTTCATGACAGTTTTAACGGAACATTATTCTTTTAAAAAATGAGGTCTAACTATGTATACAAAACGGCGTTAATAAAATAAACATAATTTTTTGAATATCGGCGTATGTACCTATTCCTGACCCTAGTGAATAAAGGTTGCTCCTAAGTATGACATTATCGTAACCTTTAGTTGATCCTTGAACAAGGCTGGTGTTTTATAGTACGTTGCTGCGAATAACTCTAGGAACCTACATGATATAGGTAAATCGCAATTTAAATAAAAAATTAATTTGTAAATATAAAAAAAACATAATTTACTTCAAATTAAAAAGCATTTGCAAAAATATTTAAATTACAAATCATATGACAAAACTTTGTGACAAATAGTGTTCTAATTCTTTGACAGTTTTATCACCTCTACGAGCAAGCACTTTGTTTCCTTTTGGATTAAGGAAAAATACAGATTCATCTGCATTGAATATTCTTGTGGGATCCTGAAGAATGTCCGTCTGATCAATCGCTAATAAATGCTCATATACTTCATGGAACCATCTGTTCAGTTGAATTGTGGTCACAGATGCTCTACTTGTTTTTAGATTCTGTGGTGTTCTCAAGCTTATTTCTGGATGCCGCTTGAGAAACCATTCATACCACTTCCTACCAGGTTTATCGTGTTTACCTAAACTCTTTTTTAACGCTGTAGCTAATTTTTCTACATTTACCAGAAAATTATCTTTGGAAATAGGAAAACCTGCTTTCGCCATATGTCTATAAGCCGCTTGACTAGAATTTTCTCTTTGCTTGCCGAAAAAAACGTCTCGGGACCCATTTTTCTTGACTCTGGATTGACACCTTTGACCTTATACAGTAAAGTCAAGTTTTGCAACTTTAAATGCCTTTGCAACAGTTTTTGTAGGCATCCGTATCGTACGACTCTAATGGCATCTTCCATTGCACTTTCAGGATATTTTAAAATTTTTGTTTTGATCCATTTTCTGTCAAAAAACAAACAAAAAATGTTTAAAAAATAAAGAGTCAGGTTTATATATCTTTGAACTTAAATGTGACAGTGTTCAAAAATAGAGGGTCAGGTTGAAATTCAGCTTGAACCTAAACGTGACACTATAGGGTCATCTATAGGTTGCGTTTGGATAATAACAAAAACAAAAGAGAATCAGCTTTATTATAAGCTCATTCATGATACAAAGTGAGAAACTCATAAAATATCTGTTGTACCTATAGATGACACCGGTGTCACCTATAGGAAATACATGTATCAGAATGTATCTATAGATGACCCTCGTCAAAATAAATAAAATATTGATATCTGCTGGTTTTTTTATAGTTTTTCCTATTTACCAAGTTATAGCATGCTTATAAAATTCATCTACATCTAGCACCAAATAGTAGTGTGTAATCTAAAAACTGTTTTATATAACCTACCTGTTATCCTGAATGGATATTGTTTCTTACACAAAGCGGGAAGACCATGACACTCTCACATTGACGGCTTCAAAACAATAGTTAACCCAGTGGTACGAACATACTCGCAATATATTTTGTTTAAGAATAGGTTGCTACATCACACAAAAATCGCAAGAAAACTTACAATAATACCGTAATGCTTAATAAAACCAAATAAATGGAAATGTGTCATCTATTGGTACAGGGTCAGGTACTGGTACATTTACCTTAATGGGTAATACCGCACACAGGAAAAGGAAGCTACAGCTATGGTGAGCTACATGTACCTCAAGCGCACCAGTTTATTTCAATTGTATTTGTAAATCTCATATTTTGATCATTTTTATTGATCATAAAACATAATATGAAACGGGCAAAGAAACTTTTCCTCCAAAATTATATTTATTGTTTTAGGTAACTGTGTTTTTCTACACATATTATTGTGATGCTGTTTTATTTTAAAGACTTAGTTGTATTTATTTCCATAATATGGGGACAAACAATAATCGAAATTACAACAATTTTATTATAATGGAACATTAATTTATCGCAGAAAATATATTTGGAGAGTTGAGAGGTGTCTAGTCTAGTGTTAAGCTTTTTGTGAAGATGTTAATATTTGTGTTACAGTTTATATTCTTTTGACTGTAAAGAATTCCCACATTTCGTCTTAAGCTAAATACCAAATGGTGAGGAATCATACCAGTTTCTGCACATGTTAGGTCAAGGTAAAGTAATAATCTCAATATAGGGAGTTGTATTTTAAGAGAAGAATTCACTACGAACTTTACAGGAATACATGTATTTCTAAAAAATCATAATTAATTTGGTCTTATACACTAGATATATTAAATAATCCTATCATGTATCGAATAATTTAATTATTAAAATTAAGTAAGATTATTGCGAATCACTAGACGAACTGCTGCTTGAATCTGTCGACATAACCTCAACGTCTTCATTTTCCTGTTTATGATTTCGCGTGTCCATAGGAACAGTGCCTTGACCCTGTCCAACACTGATATGCATTTCACCAGATGGATGCCAAGCAAATTGATTTTGTTGTGAAGCGGGTATTTCTAAAAAAATTATCTACACGTTACTTATATCGATATAGTGTGTACCTATTGTCTAAAGTAATCGGTATCTTCATCATTTTGAACATTTAGCCCGACAAAAAATAGTACCTACATAAAAACTGTTAATAAGCTTTGTAGATGATTCGATTCATTTAGAAAAATAGCACATTTTTATATTCAAACTTCCACTAAGTATATCAGGACAATTTTTGGCTGCATATTATTTTCGAAAAACAGATCGCGATTCGTCATCCTGCATTTTAAAATATCTAGAAGTTTACCTCCAGGATGTCCAGCTCTATGCAAATCAGCGACAGTACTTTGTTGCAACACATGTCCGTTTATAGGGTCACTTAACCGCCCAAGAAGCCCTAAGCGCATTTCAATGTCAGTTGGATATGGTCTCCTAGGATCACCCTGTTGCCAGGTCAATGGTGCACAAATTGCGTTTGAAGCACTAATTCTATGCGCGAACTTAATTAATTCTTCAGAGGATACTGGACGCTTTTTCGCTTTAGCTATACTAGCCAATTTCTGATTAGCCTGATAAATGGCAGTCGACAAAATTTGTTCTGCTTCCTTTAGTTGTCGTTGTAAATTGTTAATATCTTGGTCCTGTCGATCTACCTCAGCTTTCAGCAAATCCATCTTTTTATTAATTTGTCCTTGCTCATCAGCCAGTTTTAGCATATCTTTTAATTCATTATCTTTAGCTACTAGAAGCTCTGATAATTGAGCGTATTCCGGACCTGACAACTTTGAGCTCTTTGGGGCAATAGCATTTTCTATTATTTCCCTGAAATGATAAATCGTGTTAATTAAATTGAGAGTTATTTAAGTTTGCAACTGCAACACACTAACTTAGCTATTAGTTCCATGTCATCTATAATAGAGAGAAGCTTTTCTTTGGTACTAGCTTGTGAAGACATCTTAAAAGAATGTTATGTTCTTTTTTCTTTTCGAACTTATTTTTGTACTTAAAAATTACTTAATGTTCATTTAGGCCTAAATAAAAAACAAAATCTTAACCCAAAAAAAATCAACAACAAAACTTGTTGACACGAATATGACATAACCAAACTGAAAATCGGTATGTCTTCTTCTTTATCGGGCTACAAGCCATAGGTTGCTAATAATCAAATTCTGTTAATAAAAAAAGTCCGAGACATTAAAAAAACATTAAAAAAAGTTATAATAAATTAATTAATACGTAAATATCTAACCATCAACATCTAATATTAATTTAAAACTAACACAGTATTTTATGGAGACTAGCGGCTAGAGGGACCAAATTTGCTTTGGCTCACGCGATTTCTAGGTTATGTAGGTTGTTTTTTAGTGTCATCAAAGATTAATTGTGTAGATTAATCTTTGGTGTCATACTGTCATAGTTTCTGTTATTATTTCTTATGTTGATATATTGTGGATTTAAAATTCTTGAGTTGAGTTATACGATAATAATTAATTAATTAATTTCAAAAATGGAATATAAATGTTCTTCATGCAATAAACAGTTTTCTAACAATTCTAATTTAAGAAGTCATGCTAAAAAATATCACAGTGGTAAGACATAAATCAAACCTACATTATATCTAATAAAGATCTAGTATATTTTAATAATAGTGTAAATGTGCCATTTTAACTTTAACATAGGATAAATTTAATTATCCATTTTAGAACAGTTAAATGAAATTGCACCAACTAGGAGCTTTAAATGTGCAGCTGTATGTAATGAATGTTCAAAAACTTTTTGTAAATACTCGAACTTGAAAAGACACATATTGAAGTTTCATCCAGGTAAGTTAAATTATTTTGTTTAACTTTTTTTTTTGTTTCATTATTATGTATTTCAGCTAAAGAAGAGCAGCTAAAAGTGTACCAATGTAAATATTGCAAAAAAAATTTTTCACACAAAATACACTACAACAGTCACCTAAAAATTCATCTAGATCAAGAAAAAAATGACAAGCGACTTAAGTTAACTTGTAGTTTGTGTAATTGTGAATTTACATCAAAAGCAGTCTTGTATGATCATTTTGATCAAACCCATGACATCAAAATTATTGCTAAACCCCTAAGATTTTGTAATGAGCAAGAATACAAACAATGGAAAAGCAATATAGAAAAGGAGACCCATTCATCATACGTAAATCGACATGGTTACTACAAGGATTTAAACAACACCAAGAAGATAAAGTATAGCTGCAATCGTTCGGGTTTTTATATCCCACGAGGTAATGGCAAGAGACATTTGAAGTCGCAGGGTAGTAGAAAAATAAATGCATTTTGTCCATCTGAAATACACGTTACGGTCCTGGAGAATGGAGAACATGAAGTATACTTCATAGAGACGCACATAGGACACAAAAATGATTTGGCACATCTTAGTCTTACAGTTGACCAAAGAATGGAGGTCGCTAGTAAAATTGCTACTAAAATACCATTCTCCACTTTATTGGATGACATTCGAGATGCTGTAACTAATGATAAGTTAGAGAGGATCCATCTGTTAAGTAAAAAGGATCTTAATAATATATCTCAAGCTTTCAACTTGAATAATGAAGCAGTACGACATGCAAATGATGTCATAAGCATAGAATCCTAGATAAACGATGTCAATGAAAGTGGGACTGTCCTGTTTTATAAGGCTCAGGGCATGGCATGCCAACGTTATCCATCCTTAAAGGAGGAGGATTTTATATTAATTATTATGCATCCTGGTCAATTAGAAATGTTGCAAAAATACTCAGATAATTGTATCTGCATTGATGGAACTCACGGACTTAACGCGTATCATTTCGAGCTCACTACTTTATTAGTATTAGACGACATGCTTGAGGGATTTCCCTGCAGTTTTTTATTTTCAAACCGATCGGATCGAGAGATTATGTCTATTTTTTTCACGGAAATTAAGGAAAAACTGGGACAAAGAATTGAGGCAGAAGTGTTCATGTCCGATATGGCGCAATACTACTACACTGCCTGGATGCAAGTTATGTCACCATCAAAGTTTAGGTAGGCATCAATATTGATATTGAATTCAGATGTTGCTCATTAAATATGATTTAAAAATTGAGCTAATCATTATAGTCACTCTGACTGAATATGTCCTTGTAATTATATTTTCTAATTAGCAAAAGAGTTTGCCTTTAATTATAATACATGTACGCAGGTTATTTTGCACGTGGCACGTGGACAGAGCCTGGAGGAAGAACTTGAACAAGGTTGAAGGGGAGGAGGAAAAAGTAAGATTTATGATTTTTTTGCTACTCATATTTAAATCCTGGTTTTTAGAAAAACGTATACCGACAATTACGCACTATCCTACAAGAGAGAGATACTAAGGCGTTCTCAGTCATGCTACATAATTTTTTAACTCATATGAAAGCTTCTCCTCACTCATTACAGTTTGGGGATTACTTTGAAGAATATTACATGAACAACGTTGAATCGTGGGCCTACTGTCATCGCTTACGGGCAGGTATTAACACAAACATGCACATTGAGCGAATGCACCAAACCATTAAATATTTATACTTAAATGGTAGGCATGTGCAACGCCTCGACAAAACTATAAATGTCCTTATGAAGTTTGTTAAGGACAAACTTTTTGACAGAGTAATCACGATGACTAAGGGCAAAATAACAACCAAAATTAAGATTTTAAGAAAAAACCACAAAACTAGTGTGGAACTGGACATAAATAATGTCTTACCATCAGATATAGGTTGGCAGGTTCCATCGTCTTCAACAAATGAGATATATCTAGTTCATGAAAATAATATCCAATGTACATGCAAATTAACATGTAGCTTCTGCGAAGCATGCCTCCACTCTTATGCATGTACCTGTATCGACAATAGCATTCGCTGGAACATGTGTAAGCACATTCATTTGGTTTGCCGATATAGAAAAAGCATTGGAGGATACCCTATTGTGAATAAGCTACCATCTGTAGGTAGGTTGAACAGGATTGAGGTATTTAATTAGTAGATTAAGTTTTTATATATTTTTTGTTTTAACTTTATCTTATCAGAACTCGTTCCACAGAGGTAAACCAACAAAAGTTGTAAGGTGTTTATAATATATTTAATTATTATTTGATAGGTGAGAAAAATATTTTAATAATAGACAAAACCGAGAATGATTTGATTGAGGAAACTGAACGGTTAGTACAAATTCTGAGTAAACCTAACACTATTGTCAACAAAGACCAAGAGGAGCTAAAGGCTGAAAAAGAAAAATTAAATGCAATACACTTGCAAGTCATGGAGAAAATAAATAGTTTTGAGCAACTGGAGGCATATAAAAAGATTGTTGCCCCAATCGAGCCAACCCTGTTAGCAATAGAAAAACGCAAAGAAAACAAAACATTTATGAGCGGAACAAATATACCCCAAAATAATATAAATGACAAAGAACGTCACTTATTTTCTACGCACAAAAAACCTGAAAAATCTGACAAGAAATTACGTACACCAACTGCAGAGGAAACAGAAGTTATGAGCATTCAGCTGATGTACCCTCCACCACTGGAGCCGCCCCTGTTAGCTATACCACACAATAAGCGAATTAACCCGCAACGGCGGTTGCTTTCAAGAAAGAAAAAGTAGGTAGTATTTGAAACAAATACATATTATATGTGTACTAACTTTAAAATGATAACTTTTGTGCAATTTTAATATATACATATATGTTTCATAATTTGTATTTTATTTAATTTATTTATTTATTAAAGCAATCTACAGAACAAAAATTCCACAAACAGATCAAATCAATCAAAATAAATTTCTATAATTCTAGTGAAAATTGTGAGAAAAAAAATACAGAATTCTTGTACACAACGCTTATACAAGTATACAAAAATAAAAAAGAGAAAAGAAATCACATACCTATATGCTTATAAATATAGTTAAAAAAAGCACATTTTCAAAACCGATTTAGTTACTTTAATAACTCAAATATTATTGTACCTATCCATAAAATACCTACATACTAACAATAATAAGGATATTTTACAAAATTTGTTCGGTACCTACTTTTAATCTTATTCACAATTTCAAACTACCTTTCCCGATACAAATTTTGTTAGCTCCTAGTTTTTATCTTATTTCGCAATTTCAAATTTATGATACTTTTCCCGCCATATGTATCGCGCATGCGGGAATCGCGTGAGCCAAAGCAAATTTGTCCCCCTAGCCGCTAGTTTTATGGAGCAGACGTGTTTTAAGGGTTACGCCATTGTTTTTAAAGACAATGGTTACGCCTTATGTCTATAGAATGATTGAGAAAATCGAGGCACAGACTACTAAATTAGCACAGTATTGCCTCGTGTTTGTTTTCTATTACTTATATAACTTGCACTGTTTCTTTAAATCAGTGCTTGCTTGCTATCTGTGACAAAATTTGTATTAGACATTTTAGATGTTATCACTTGTCACTTGTCAAATTGTCTCACTCTCATCCTTTATTTTTCTTAATATTTTTTTAAAAGTTGTGTATTTAATATATCAATTAATTCTAATTTATGTTAGCGTTAATCATTTGTATAACATTTTGTCAAAATGTCTAAGAGACCATTTGATACAATACAAGCGAAATTTACTAGAAATGATCGGTTCGCACAAATGTCTCATCAAGAGAAACTCATCGAGCAGAAGAAACGAGAAATACAAGCAAAGTTAGATGCTAAATTAAAAACTAATAACCCAGAAACCAATTCTACTACTGATACTACAACAAGTAATACTACAACTGATTCCAAGATGTATGTTCATACTGCTTTGATATATTTTTAAAAATGTAATGACAAATTTTAATATATTTTAGTAGTACTGCACCCATTAAAGATGATAAAACTGATGGTGTAACAAATATTTTTACAAATGATGGGTCTTTTCTCGATCAGTTCAAGCAACTGAAAGAGAAGAAGTCTGAATCTAAGAGTAAACCGTTTGCTAAATCAAATAGTAAAGAACATGACCGAAATTACAAGTAAGTAAATGTATTATTCTACAGGATAAGGTAACTTGCCAGGTTTGACACTACTATCCTTTTGTAAAATCAGTTTGTAGAAACCTCATCGCTTACCTTGATGTTTTTAGTTTATTTTAATTAGTACTCATTTCATTTTTCCGTTAAGACCATTTTGTGTTTAAAAATGGTTTTGATTAAATGGAGCATGACAAGATTTTTATCGTGAAAGATGAAATTGAAGAGAAAAAAGAAAAGTAGCAAAAAAAAAACGATACCACAAGTAAATTGATAAATTAAACAGTGGCCGTTTAACGCCGAGTTCCATGAAGAAGTTCTTATTGAAAAAGATAAAATATACTTTTATCTCGACTTTTGTACCTATACTTCAATCAACGTAACGCCCGCGAATGTATCAATATCTAGCAAGTTACTTTAGTAATACGTTAATTATTCTTGTTTTTAGTGACAACCGAAGCCGTTGGACACCGCGACGTCGTTCACCTTCTCCTAAATCAAAACGTCCATCACGATTTTCCTTGGACAAAGGCCCTGGATTTGAACAACAAAAAATTACCATAAACACTTCATTTTCATCGTCCTCACACTTCAATAATCTTGAAACTCACAATCAATTATCAAAACCAATAATTAATACTAATAATGAAGTACCACTTATACAAGTTCAAAACCAAGAATTGTTGACTTTTAATCAACCAAATCAAGACAACTTCAGCGTCATTGCTACAACCCCAATTACTCAACCAGTTATCACTGCAGCCCCGGTCTTACTGACTCTACCACCCCCACAAATCGTCCAACCCAATAACACTGTTAACACGTTTACAGTAATGCCTACTCAGACAGCACAAAACGTCTTATTGACCCATGTAGCAATACCCACACAGCAAGTTATCACCCACCCTTGTTTGCCGGTGGAACTAGCATCTATACCTGCCCCAAATCCCATACAAATTCAGAATATTCCCCAGCCAGAACCCTTAAATACCATGAATATCCCTCCACCAGCACCAATGCAGATTCATACGATACCGACGCCGAGTTCGTTGCAATTGAATGAGATTCCCAATCCTAAACCATTGGATTTGTTGGCGATTCCGACTCCAAATGAGCAGCAACAAAATCTTGCTGATGCTAATTTTATAAAAAATATTCCACCGCCAAATAAAGCGGTACCTCCACCTGCTTTGGCGGAAATTTCAGTACCGCAATTTATTATTCAAAGTACCAGTTCGAATCCATCGCAAATTCCGTCGTTAATGGCACAGCCAGTGTTGCCGCCTCCTGATATGGCTATTGGAGGTATGGGAGTTAGCTGTCCACCGCCATTAATGGGTACCACACCGTCATTTGTTACGCAACCGCCCCCAATCACAACTCAGATGCCACCTATGAACATACCACCTCCTGGACTCAACAGTTACCGGGATCAAACTGCAGGTAGATAACGATATTGAACTTACTCTTTTTAAAAGATCAAATAATTTTTTGTATTTTGTTTTAAGGATTTTATTCACACTATTATTTTTGTTTGGCAATTTACTTTTAAATTAATTTTAAAAATCTATAAACTGGCTACCAACTTTTGCCGTTAAATATGGTAATGTGTAGTAATATGTAATTACGTTAATAAAAAATTGTGCTTTCATAGATCGGCGCGCAGGCTATATGACGCATCGTAGCAAGTCTTATTAAGTTAATTGTATTTTTTCACTCAATCAATGGCAAGTTAGTCTTTCATCTTAAGTAAGTTAATAAGCATTATATAATCTTCGCGTGCACTGTATTAGGTTTTTTTAAACATAATCTTAGGTTAAAATGAATTGAATGATATTAAAACACTCAAATATATAGTTGGAGACTTTTCGCGGTTGTCATTTTCGCGTTCTCAAGTTTTTTCTATATAGAATGTAGTAATAAAAGTATTTGTATCAGAACCATTAGGTATCATCATCACTCAGCTATATTAGTCCACTGCTGAACATAAGCCTCTCGTTTATTTTGCCACTCTTCTCTATCTTGAGCCATTTGTATCCAATTACCACAGATTCTTTTGATGTCATCGGTCCATCGTGTGGGGGGGCGCCCTCTACTACGATAAGCTTCGTGCCTCGGGCGCCACTCCAATAGTTTTTTAGACCATCTTCCGTCAGTTCTTCTAGCTACGTGGCCGGCCCAGTTCCACTTTAAAGTTGTTATTTTTTCGATTACATCTATAACACCTGTTCTTTGGCGAATAATCTCGTTTGGTATTCGGTCTCTGAGGGAAATACCCAGAATAGCCCTCTCCATCGCCCGTTGGGTGACACGCAGTTTCTTTGCTGACTTTTTTGTAAGCGTCAATGTTTCGGCTCCGTATGTCATCACTGGTAATACGCACTGATTATATACTTTTCGTTTTAGACTGATGGGAATATCCGACTTGAAAACATACTTTAATCTTCCAAAAGATGTCCACCCCAAGCCTACTCTCCGGAGAAGTTCGCACGTCTGGTTGTCCCGTCCTATTCGGATCTCATGACCCAAATATTTGTAGGCGGTGACCTGTTCAATAGATTTGCTTCCAACAGTTATGTTTTCACCGGGGACTAGGCCTGTCATGACTTGCGTCTTTGCAAAGTTAATTCTTAGGCCAACTTCCCTTGAAGCATTGTATAATTTTTCCAACATCATGGACGCTTGATCTATACGGTCGGTGATAAGGACGATATCGTCTGCAAATCTTAAGTTATTTAATCTTTCACCATCTATATTTAGGCCCATTTCCCCCCATTCGATTTTCTTACAGGCATATTCGAGCAGTGTGGTGAACAGCTTTGGAGAGAGGGTATCTCCTTGACGTACACCTTGTTCTATTTGGAATGTTCTTGTGTTTTTATGTAATCTTACACACGCCGTTGCTTTCTCATATATACCCTTAATCAGTGCAATGTACCTGTAATCAATTCTGCAGTCTGTTAATGATTTGAGCATATGTTGTTGGCTGATTGAGTCAAAAGCTTTTTCATAGTCTACGAAAACAAGGATGAGAGGTTTATTATATTCTGTTGATTTTTCTATAAGGGTCTTGATTGTATGTAAATGGTCATTTGTACCGTACCCTGCTCGAAATCCTGCCTGTTCTTTCGGCTGGTAAAAATCTAATTTTCTAATTTTTTTTTTTTTTTAATTTTTTTAAAATTAGATTTTTTTACCATTAGGTATAGTGCAAGCTTAATATATTGACAACTACATTTTAGATAGAGGAGAAAGCGGGAAAAAAGCCGAAACGTTGGCAACTCCTACATTTAGTGTTGTTACCAGGTTTAGGAACGTAGAATGCTGATTTATATATAGCGGATTAGGAGACAGCAGTATAAATATAACGTATTATACCGTTATACCTAAAATAATTCAAGGCTGTAGCTTTACCCGTATAGCATAAGTTTTTAATCTTATACAGTACTCAGACCTCACTGTTTAATGTTTGTTCTCTATGCAGCTCGCAATAACAGTAACAACTCAACAAATTGCTTTTGCTCAAGTAATTTTTAAGTGTTATGTTATGACATGTGGTGGTATAACAAGGATAATAGCGTATCATACGATATAATACTGTTCAATATGCTCATTTTTACTACGACATATAATAGGTATAATACATGTAAAGTCTGAAAATCCAATTATACAGTGTAAATTCCAGCCCTGGTAATTCCAAAATTATGGTCTTCTAACCCTCGATTCGGTTTAAAAAAGTTGGTAACTATATTATGATTTTACTTGCAAATGATGTCTGCCAGTATACAGAACAATACAACTTTTCATAGAAACTTTTACCGGCAATAGTTGTAGCCATATATATTACGACTTTGTAAAAAATATTGGGTGTTTATAATATTAAGTATATTTGAAAGTTTCTGTCCAATTTCATGCAAATAATTTTACAGCTCAATAATAGCCTATAACTAAAAATGTTTTTTGAACTTTATCGTACAATTCCATTGAGTGTTGATACACAATTTTATAAATTCCATGAGTAAAACCTAGTTCAGATCCATTATCAAAAATAAACAAAAACCATAATTGGTAATAACGGTAAAGTAAAGAAAACTAAATGTTGCGATTTGAAAAAAAATATTTAAACTAATTTAAATAGTGATACATCACTGAAGGCATCTTTTACCAAATATATAATTGTATTGTATAATGCAAAAGTCTTAAAAGACACAACAGATGCCCAAGTAAAATAAAGTTTTTAGTAGATCAAAGTTCAGAACTCTCAAATTTCTCATTTTGACGGAAGTATGAATTGGTTTATTGACAAATATTAGCAGTTTATAAAAAAAAAACTGTATATGTTTAAACTGTTTTTATTTTATTTTTAATTCAATTACACATTGTATGTTCTATTTTTTAAAATATTTATAAAATTCCAAGTTTGAACATTTATTATGATAATGATAATAATTTTCTCCAATAATTTATAATAATACAGATTTCCGGTATTATTATATTAATTGTATTTAGATACCACATAATTAATATTATAAATAACAAAAAGTTGAATGACGACAATAGGAAAAATAGAAATAATTTTTCAAGATCAGGATGTCAATTCAAAACAATTTAACTTGTTTCCGTTTAGTCTAGTTGAAATCGAAAAACAAAACTGCAAAATGGAATTTTTATTAAATACCTCTAAATAATTTAGATCGGACAGAACCTTCAAGTACATTTAATTCATTATTTCTGATTGTTAATGGCAGGGATGACTTTGGTTTAAAATATATAATAGTTCGTGTCTTGAGTGACACAAATGTCATCCCTGCTAATGTAGAGGCGTGTTAGTGATGTGTTGTGAAGTTTTCCCACCAGGTACACCAGATTTCGAGGCGATGTCGTCGCTGGCCAAGATGGTAGTTGAATGTGGTCGTGGAGTCGAGCAAGCGGTTAAAGAGAAAAAAAATCGTGACCCCAGTCTGTGGTATGCGCAAGGGACTGCAAAATTTGACCCACTTTTTTAATTTTATTATTTATTACACAGTTCGACAAAGATATGTTAAAGTCACTGATTTTTCAATAATTTATTATGTATTAAGATAATTTTCTTAAAAATATTTTTTCGATTTAAAAACGGCGGCCAACAAATGTCAAGGGGATGTTTCTAACATAATTTATACCACTTATTCGAAATTGATTTCAATTTAGAAATCGTTGCCAACTTCAGGTCTTTTTAAAAAGATATTTCCTAATAGTTCGTATACAAAATTTGTCATCTTTGGAATTGCAAAATAATTAATCATTTTGACTCTAAATTATTTTCAAGTTATCCCAACTTTGAGAGAATTTTAATGTCAATTGCTTCTAATTTTTGTATTAATATTTTAAAATTAGCGCTTAAATGTATGAGGAATCAGTGTTTTTATAGAACATTTGTCAGAAAATTGTTGAACTGTTGATTTTATGATTTCAATCTTCTTTTTTAGTAAATTAGATAGAATACAATTTATTGTTCTAGTGCAAACTAAACATAGGCAACGGCTGTAATCAATGTTTCAGTCATTGCTGCTTTTAATTTACTTATTCAGCTTTAATGTTAGATAAATTAAATATCATTCCAAGTTAGATAAACCGAACTAACGACCACAATATGTTGGCATGTCGTTTTTGGCTGATTTTAGGTTCCTATTTCAAAAAGAATCTGCAGCGTACGCACAATATCAGTGTATGGTTGAACAGTATACGCACGAGAAGGCTGAGAATCAAGCAAAACTTAAGCCAGAAGACATCTATGAACCAGAAATGGCCCTTGAAGATGAACCTCCTATGCATACACATCATGACTACTCGAATTTTGATGGCAGTAAAGTGAGTCAAAAAGTTTTTATTTTAATATATGCTGTAATCCCTAACATATTACTATATTCCCCAATCAAATGATACAATTATTGATACCTGGTACGAAAAATTTTTAATATGTATATCTTGTGGTACAAACATGAAATAGGTCATGGATGAATATTAAAAATAGTAGCGGTGGTAGATTGATCCCTTGGGATACCCGAAGTTTATCAGTAAACGTAGATTTACAAAAGTCATGACGATCCTAAGATACGATTTAAATAGATCTATAATTTCATATAATAATCTATCTACACGATCTATTTTGCTTCAGAATTAATTTAGTGGACTACTTTGTTAAAAGAAATAAAATTATTTTTAGATAATTTTGCAGAATATATATTTTAGGGTACCGAAAATCCCCCGAACAACATAAATGAGTCAGGTGGCAAAAGAAAACGCAAAAGTCGCTGGGGTGAAAAAGACAATAATATAGAACCGCCTGAAGTTCTATTCCAAAATCCAGTATTACCAATAGTACCAAATCCTCCTGGTGGTAAGACTTATGTTCTACTAATGTTTCTAATCTACACTAATAATATGTAGGTCTTTTAGGTAATCAACTGACTCCATTGTTATCAAAAGTAACCCGCACCGATCCAGGCCTTTTGCAGTACGCTCTAAACGCGTATGGTTCAACAAATTTGACTGAAGAAGATTGGAAAAAAGCTGAAGATAACTACAAAGTACATTTGTTGTATCAAGATATGATGCGCAAACGGGAGGAGGTTAGACGGTTAGAGGCTATAGGGCGTAACAAGTACGAATATGACTCGGATGAGGATATCGAAGGAGGTACTTGGGAGCACAAACTAAGAGAAAAGGTTAGATTTATAATGGTGTAATATGTGTGTTTAGTTCAGCTAAATATATAAATAGGCCTGGAGAAACTTAAGTTAATATCACAGTTTCACTTGATGATGTTTGTAGGAAATGACAGCAACGGAGCTGTGGGCGGAGGAGTTGAACAAACAGGCTGAAGGAAAACATCATATTGGTGATTTTCTGCCACCGGAAGAATTGAAACGTTTCATGGAAAAATCTAATGCAGTCAAAGAGGGCCGACAACCCAATTTCTCCGATTATAAAGAGTTCAAAATCAAAGAAGATAATATTGGCTTTAAGATGTTGCAAAAATTAGGTTGGAGTGAAGGAGAAGGTTTAGGATCGAATAGTAGTGGTATCGTGGAGCCTATTAGCAAGTAAGAAGAAATAAAAAAGAAAAATAATTCTCTTCTCTGTTAAAACAGCTCAATTACTCCAATGAAGTGATTCTTTGGTCTTTCCAAAACGTTAGCTAATAAACATTTGTACAAGATTTACAATAATCAATTTTGCAACACAATTCTACTTCATTCCAAATTTACTTCTGTGTCACTATCACTAATATCATTCCAACGTTTTCTTGCAGTTGGTCGTTTTTTGTTTTGTTTAATAGCCGTTAAATCACTATTCCATTAAACATTGATCAATTGTATGATATTTAAAACACATTTTAAATAATACTTTTCTATGGCTTGAAATTCTACAAGATTACCGGGTATAAAAGGGAATGAACCCCTGTTTTCAGCAAAGATTGGTTATTATTTTAGGTTTTTATACCTATTAGTGATGCACGTATACGAGAGTTGCTCTTTATGTGTTGAGAATAGAAAGAACAAACGAATTAATTTTAGCAAAAATATTTGCATTGCTTTTCAAAATATTCTCCTATACTAGCGATGCAACGAATATTCGGCATGTTTTTTACTATTCGGCAGTTTGATTATTTTGTATTGAATTTTCTTTAAGTCTATAGGTCTTACAATACCATAATATCCTTTTCCTGTTTTATTGGGAAACAGTTATAAAATCGAACACATGTTTTGTTGTTTGAAAAATTGGGAAATGACAAATTTCTACTCAAAAACGCAGATAGTTTAAGAATTAAGTTTGTTTTCTTAATTTGAGCTAAAAGAAATTATCAAATTCATTGCCGAACTAACATCGATCCTACTTTAACTTCTAGAGGGGCCCCTAGAGAACATACCCAAGGGTTAGGCCTTAATCCCAGTGAGGTCACTGAAGATGAAGATGAGTATGACTCGTATAGAAAGAGAATGATGCTTGCGTATCGGTTTCGACCTAATCCACTGGTAAGTTAAAGAATTCGATTGAGTTGAGGTTGCAAATAAATTAATTAAATTAATTTTATTGCAGAATAATCCAAGACGTCCGTATTATTGAAGTATATAATATTATGTATTAAATAAGTTGTAAATATTGTTTTCTTAACATGATTTATTAAAAAAATTAAATATTCTAAATTAATAAAAGTCTTAAGTCTTCATTCAGTAAAACTCAGCATTCAAGTACTATTATACCGATTTCCAACCAAACGGACTCTACATTTCTATTCGTGTCCGTTGTGTTTCAATATAATGATAGCCATTATTATTTATTTTATTAATCGATATCGAGTGGTCCGAAATGTTATTCTTCCCTAAATTGTCTGTCAAATACGAACAGTAACTACTTAATGTTTCCATTAATACGTATATTTTCTAAACATGCTGACACCTTTTGCGGTTACCGCCATAGAAATCTTATATTATATATGTACTCTAGAATGCTAATTAAATCCAGCCGAATACCAAAAAGTGTAACGGGTATGCAGAGTTTTCTCGAACTACGCATGCTCCTCAGTCACTTATTTTCAGTACAGAGCTGCCATATTTAAAACTATTTTGTCGTTCGCCTTACAGAATTTATGCGACATATCTGTTTTATAAATAAATCCATATGTTGCGTCATACGAAACTGCTTGACAAAATCAAATAATTCAATGTTATCGGTAAAATTGTAATACTGTTTAGTTTTCAGCAATATGAACGAAACATTTTTTTCCAAATCTTATTAAATTTAGGAGATTTCGCAACAGCGTCTATTTTCGCAAATGACATTTCTCGTAGTGGGAATATCTGTCAGAGTCGGCTTCACAACAATTCAGATAGGTTTTATAATTGAATTATGGGTTTATGCGTGGTATATTTTAATTGTTGATAGATATACCTATTTGTGATTAAAATTGTTTTTAATATTTGTTATTTTGGTTTGGTAGTTTGTTTATTTAACAAACAATGAGGTGTATAGTGTTGTGGTGTAAAAATGAAAGTATCATTCCTGGTATTAAATATTTTCAGTAAGTTATTGTTTCGGGTTTCTAACAGTCTCAGTTTGAGTCAATATGATACCATTGACATGATACTCATTTTTAGCTTGACAAAAAAAAGACATGATGTTTGGATGCGGGCATTGGGATCCTAGTACAGAAAATGTATGTGATGGGAATGTCATATGCAGTAAGCATTTCGCTGCAGAAGATATCATTTGTAGAGAAGACGGCAAGAGGATCACCCTCGTACCCGATGCAGTTCCCAAACTTTTGTTGAAAAGAAGAGATTATGTAAATGAGAGTGGAAGTTAAATTCGTAATCGTTTGATATCAAGACACTGTTTACTTAAAAGCAGTCAGTCAAAAATGCATGATATGTATGTCAAGAATATATTTCCTACGTTGTGTAGGTATACAAAGTTCGTTTGAATTCTGTTGTTAAACTGGAATATACTTAATTATAGAATCCTCCATGAAATTGCTGAGAATAAAAGTTCTACCAACCATGTTTTGTCACAAAATACTATTGCGAGTAGTACGGATGATATGGAAGTGGTTTACATGGACACGGAAAATATTCGTGAAATCACTGTTTCTTGCACCCCTTCTTTGAAGACTGTAGAGAGGTAAGAGGCCTAAGGTGGTTGTATAAACAAACAAATATTATATAATAATAAAATAAATAATTAGAATGCTCAAGTCCTTACGATATTTTCCAATATTAGAATTTTTACTTATTTCTCGTTTCTGCTTAGATTTATTATTATTGGGTTGTACCTGTTAGACAATAAAGTATTTATATATTTAATGTAATTTTTTATTTCTTAAATTCCTTTATTCCATTTTTTTATTTGAATTACCAAATGGTAAAATTTAATTTTAAATATACCTATAACAGTAATATTACATTTAATCAAAGCCGGTCCTGTTGAAAAATAAGTGACTGGTGATCATGCGCATTATGGACAGCTCTACACTTTTGGTTACATTTTTGTACTACGGGATTATCATTCTAGAGTATATATATAATATAAGATTTCTGTGACATAAACCCACAATAACTTTATTTTTGAGATATTTCTGTATTTATCACGACATGCAAGTGACAGGTATATGGTATGGTAATAAAATGAATAAGAAGGTGAAAGTTAATTTGGTATTTAAATTTAACCAGAAGTGTTTATATTTGATTAGCTATCGAATTCTCAATTGCACACAATTAAATAAATTAATTTAAAACAATTATTACACAATTACCTTAAACCATAATTCGTGAAATTAGTCACTTGTACAAATACTATTATTTAATTTACTTTTTGTCATAAATAATTATCAAAAAAATGCAAATGAATAATTTTTGCTACTGCCATAAACCAGCATAATTGCCGGTTAGTGTTGCGGGTAAAGGGCCACCAGCAGTAAATAATCTCGTACCACTAGCGTCATAGCAATGCGTGTATATTGCCGGAACGTACTTTACGGGAATGTCCATAAACTCCTCATCTGCAAACTAGAGAGACAGTATTTATCACAGCATAAAAAGTACAGCATTCCGAGTATCCGGTTGGGAGGCGTCATGCGCATCTCGTCGCGCCTGGCGCGATTTCAGGAGAGAACGTGTCAATAATCGCATACCCGCAGGTTCATTGTCGGCGTGTACAAGATAAGAGATAAATAAATATTTTGTTTGTAATCTGAATATGTGGTTGTGTGTCTGTTTAGTATAGTGCTCAGGGTGACATATTTGAAAACTTAAATAAACCGCATGATGCCTTTGTGGATTTTGTTACACATATCGAGGTCATCTTTCAAACAAACGTCCATGAATTAGTAATACACTAAAATGTAGCCACTCGTGTTAAATGTTTCCAAAGGATTTTGTTTTGATTTAGTAGTTTACTTTAAAATATGTTAACAGAAATTTAAAAAAAAATCATAAAATCAAATTAATTATATGTTGGAATTTGTAATGTTTATTTTAGTTTACTGTTCTACGCCAAAGATTCTACTCATCGATTATTTTAGGTAGTTTCTTTATATATTTGTATAATCAAATCTAATTGAACATTTTTTAACAGTGTTAACTGCCTACAAAATTCTGCTATTTTGTATCATGGGACCAAAAATCACCCAATCATGTCAACATTTAACTGATAACACCACTCAAGGGTGTTTTCAATCACTATGACACACCACAAACACTTTTGATATTTTAAAATTGACAGTGACATTATTATGTACTTAAATATTTCTAGTCAGGACCTGACTTCTCTCCTAAAATGGCGGCGTCATACGTCATAGTTTGAAATTATTTATATCAAAGTGCCGACGCGGACTCGGAATGCTATTCTTTATGCTGTGGTATTATGTGGTTTTTGTAAAACTTGTTTATCTCTCGAATATAACGTAAGTCCACAAATACAATAAATTGTAGCCTAATTTCGTTTAGTTCGAGTGCGTTTTTGTCATATACCTAGTAATATATTAAAAATAAGATTTTCTTAAGAGTTTTTTCTAATATAGTAATTATTATGAAATAAAATCACCATGGGCCAATATCGTAACAGTTGTACTCCAGAAACAGGTTGTAACGTCCAAACATCAAGAATATGCTAGGATTTAACTTAATTTCCTTATTAAATAACAAAAATTTTATATTACTTGTACAGCAGTTGTAAAAGTTTAGGTAAACTTTATAAAATACGTACCACATTGCCTCTAGTGGTTTTTAAAACAACTGTCCGCGATGAATTTATGTTAGACTCCAGATATTTACCAGCCTTCAAATCATAAAACATCAAAATGCCTACTCCAGTACCAACTGTCAATATATCACCCTGAAAACTTGCAGACCGGATTCCGCAACCAGTGTACCGGGATGGAACTTTTTTGATAGGCTGCAGATGGTGATAAAAAAATTTAACACAACAGTATGAACACACACTTTGAATACGAAAGAGATACCTGCAATGTCCTAGAGTCCAATAATAATGTGTAAGATCGACAACCAATAGCATACAATCCGGATTCCTGCACTGCTAAACACACATTCTCTTGTGACGATGGTAATTTTCTAGATAATTTTTGTCGGAATGTCTCGGCAGACCAAATATGTATGTAACCATTGAGACTTAACCCTGCAATCTCCTTGTAACTTTTGTTAAAGGTTAGTGCACGTACCTGAAAAATTAATTTAAATGTACCAAATTAAAACTAAATTTTCAAAAATCAAATTAATTATATGTGTTCTATTTTTTTGTTCACAAATCCAAAATTCACACGCTCTATATTATTCACTTTGAACAATACTATACCACAGATATTAGGAGTTAATTAAAACGGATTCATTACCTTGCGCGTACACAGCTTTTGTATACTTTTCCAGCATTCTAGAAAAATAGAGAAAAACCTTGGGTGTTAAACAATGAATACAATATCAAGAGTATTCAAGAATATAAAATTCTGAAAATAGATGATAAAAATAAATAAAACAAAACCGGATCGAATTTCATGTACCAAGCCCAATTTTGTCGTGAACGTGTACATCCAAAACAAACGAGTTCGCAAGTGAGGCGGGAAATTTAAAAGTTCATTTTCCGCTCATGAGGGGCGTGGAGATTGATGACAGTTATTGCCATTTATGGAGCTGTGATCGGTTGTTCAGCTTGTCTTTTAAGTAAATTATTTTTCTGTGACTTCAGTACGATTGTTCCGTAATAATTTTAATAACCCACTACATCGAATAGACACGGTCCTGGGTGAAAAAAAGTTTGAAAAACTGTCTGAACATTGAATTTGAAGCGTAAAGGGGCAACAATGTCTGTGTGAAGAGAGGAATCCAAAAATTGTGAGTAGCAGGGACACGTATTCCACATCGTTCTACAATGAAACATGCATCAGCACATACAATAACAAACAAACCCTTAAAAATTCAAGTTCGCAGGATGTTCAGCCCATGTTTATCTCAGATAAATATATAAACAACGAGCATAGCAGATACTGGAATGAAAAACCTAGATGAGATGCACCAAAAGCCATTACATCATAGTCCAAAAGGTACGGTGGGGTGTGCACTTTCATCATCGGGCATTAGTGGGCTATATTTTTTCCAAATCAGTAGATGAGACTATAGCTATTACAGCAAATAAATTTTTTGCACTGTACCTACCTTTTGTGAATTTTTTGACTCCTTTACAGATGTTGCGGATATGTGTTTGCATATCGTCATTTCGCCGTTATTATCTAAAATCTCTGGTGTGATCCGCCAAAGTGCCATTTTTGTGTCCCGCGAACCAGAAACTAGGAACTCATCATCAAGCCAGCACATATCGAAAACCTGTTGATAATTTTTGGTCAGTTACAGTTTACAATTTAATTTATTGATTTATTCACGGACAAAATCCATGATTACGGCATACATAAAACATATTATAATAAACAATAATATAAACTTATAATTTTATTTAATTCAATGAATTGCGCGTGCCGTTCGCAAGACGCATGCAAGGATCGGAAAGACACTCGGACGACAAAGAAACCGAGGTTTAAATAAGAGTGAGAATTGGCCAATCTGATAACTCTGGGCATAAAATGATGTCGTTCGTAATTCGTACAGTCTCTTCGTCGAAAAGATGAGAGGCCCTATTATTCCTGGATTAAATAAAGTTGTTAAGTATCTGGTTATTAAGTTCTCAAAAAACTTGGGAATGGAGTTGAGAATAGAAACGGACGGTCTCAAATTGTGTTTCATCCGTTTCTTTTGATTAAATAACATGATAAGTATTCTGAGTAGTATCCTGTCCCTGTCAATAAACTCATACAAAAAAAATTAACCTCACCCAGTCTCTATGTGCATTTTCGCCAATACATACAGGATCTAAAGTTGGCAGTCTATAAACAGCTATATCACATGTATTTCTGGCACCTGTGGCCAAAAGAGTCCTAGACGGATTTAGTTGTACTGAATGAATTCCACATTGCGGCTGCTCTGCACCTGGTAGGTCCCGCCTACTTATCAGCGATGGTATTTGATCTAGTTTGTGGGTCGTAACGTCATAAACCATTAACTGAACAAATAAACCAGGTATTTATTATTTAAAGTACGTAAATATTTAGATAATCCATACCTTATTACATTTCGTTCCAAAGACTACCTGTCTATCGCTTAGCCATTGCGAACAAAAAACTTTATTCATATTACCTAAATTAATTGGACTCTCCTTAAACATTTCGTGGGTCAATATATGCCTACTTCCATATTCTTTCGATACACTACTACATTTCGACATTTGCATTTCACGTTGCTTCACATAATCGACAAAATTAAACGAATTACTCAAAACCTGTTTCTTAAAAATTTCTGATTCCTCCTCATCACTATCGCTGTCTTCATAAATGATAAAATCTTCTGGTTTGTCAGGTTTTCTGCTTTGTTCCAATTTTAATGCTTTTAACATATTTCTACGCTGTTCTAATCTACCTGCAAGTGCACAGGAGGGTGATGTTCCAACAATTGGGCGCATATGTGTTTTCGACATTATGAGTTGTGGAAGAGATGATTTTAAAATAAAATATGATTTTAAAACTTAGTCATTGTTATTAATTTGGCTATTAAACTAATAAATTTTAAGGGTGAAAAAAATTTACTATAATAACAACATAAACACTCTTCTAGTTAATAAACACAAGCTGATATCTGTCATTGTCGTTAATGTAAAGTGTCAGTAACGTCAGCCAAGCAATGCGTCTAAACCACAGATTCATAGATCAAAATAGACCTTACTGAAGTTGTAAAATCTAGGTGTCTGGAGTGTCTCCATAATGCATTAGACGGAACAGTGTCAAGGGTATATAGTTTTTGAGAACTTAAATTTGTGATTGCATTTTTGTAAAAATCCTACAAATAAGTTAAAATATAGGAGAATTCGTAAGTTCAAATTCAAAAACAATAACACATAGTTAATTTTTATTTACATACTTAATTCAGTGAATAATATGTATGTGATATAATATAAATATTTTACAACATATTTACACCACCTACAATATTAACAATTCTTCCCTTATATTTCTTAGATATATCTTCCTGTAACTGTTTTTGTAACGTTTTCGTTTTATCGATCAACAATTTTATCAACGGTTCCGTTTTCCTGATCTCATACCCACTTTCTTTAATTTTCTCTTCCAACAATCGTTTACATGCAATCATCCGATCAACGACTGATAATTTTTGAGTTAAACTCGCCGTCAATATATCCACATACTTTTGAGAATGCTTTAAATTGAACAAATGTAGTACTGTTTCACTGGTTAGTGCATCTAAAGCTATGTTTACAGAATCGCGTAACATAGCAATACTTTCTATAGTTTGAGTTTGTAACAGAGCAGGTGCATTCTGCATTTGTGAAATTGCCAACATGTCAGATTCGTTTGAAGGTAGCGACATTTCATACAATCTCATTTTGAAAAATGCATCTAATTCAATCAAATTATTAACAATTTCTTCACGTGTATTAGGATTATCCAAGATCGTTAATGCTTCAATGCCTTTTGCAATTCCAGTCTTTTCAACGATAATTCCAGATTCTTCGGCTGAAACATCTTCGTAACTAACTATTTCAAAACTATCTTCATTACTACTCCATTCTAGATTGATTTCTTCAGTTTTTATGTCACCAAAATCAATCGCTGGGCTCAAATCAACGTCACCAAAATCAATTTCAGCATTAATATCACTTGTGTTATCAGACTTGTTCTCTTCTGCTTGAACAAGTGCAGGTTCTTCAATGTTAGATGGAGCCTCACCGTAAATATACTCATAAGTTGTGGTATTCCCATTTTTAACCAAATATTTGAGTGTACTTAAGACATTTCCACTATTTTTATCCATTAAAAATGTATTAAATTGAGTATATACTTCAATAGCTGGAGTTACAGTTTCAATTTTACGTAGAGTTTCTTCCATTAGTAGTGGAAGAGTCTTGAGTAATTCTAGCAATTCATTTTTGATATTTTTACCTTTAATACCTAGTTGTTCACATGAATGATTAAATTCCTTTAATGCAGTAGCCTCAGTTTTTGAATAATCTTTAATTTTTTTCTCATTTTCTATCTGAGATTGCTCCAGTTTTGTAATTTGTTTCTTCAAACTTGGGATTTCGTATGTGACATTTCGTATAAGCATTTGTGCACTTTCAGCAAGATAAACATTATCCTTTTCGTATGATAACAAAATGTCCTGCCAATCTTTCATACGTTGGGACCCGTAGCGACCAAATAGGTTTTTTGTGTCCTTTTCTGTTTCTTTTAATATTTCAACGATTTTCACACAATGGAAGTAATTAATATGCTGACCTGATAGTAATTTTATTATACCGTCGTGGGCAGGCATGTCTTGGATGGCATTGTTTATTTTCGCACGAATATCCAAAATTGCGTTTTGCCAGTGTTTATTTACATGTCGTCTGCTTAATAACCACTCGAGAAGTTTGTTGGTGTTTATATCGATTGGTATATTTTGTTCGTCCATGACTTATTATTTATTAAAACTTAAAACGATTATTATATTATCACTTTGTTATAGGAATATTTTTGTATTTTCTCTAGGTACTATAATACCTAATTTTACCTTAACATATGTTTATTATTGTGAATGTGTTTGATGTGTCAATTCCGTTGTAGACATCAGCAATGATTAATCATATATATATAGAGAACTATATCGCTCAAGTGAGAGGTAAGAAAACGTGGAATATAGGGCGCGGGCATTTTGATGTTCTACACAGGTGAGTATAATAATTGATATAAATTGGTATAAAACACGTCATTGTATTGTATAATACCACCATAAACTCTACGTATAATATAGTAACACAGCTTATAATTAATTATTATGATACCTAATAATATAAAATATAAGGATTATAATGGATGTAACCTGGTACTGGTATATAAATGTCAAATTTTATGTGTGAAAAGCTAATGTTGCCTCATTTACGATATAAAAAATATATTGAGTATTAAAATTACAAATAGAACGTTTTTGGTGGATGGAACTGACGCCAACAGATGGAGTAGCATTGCTTAGCGTAAACCGGCGTAGCCTTGCTTAGCTTTGCGTAGTCAGACGAGTCCGAATCAGGCGCGTCCGATTTCAAATCAGACCACTCTGATTTCGATTCAGACAAGTCCGAATTAGGCGAGTCCTAGTCAGACAAGTCTGAGTTGCAATCTGACGAGTCGGAGTGATGTGAGTCCGAGTCCGAATCAGATGCGTCAGAGTCCGAGTCCGGTGATTCAGAGTTAGGCGAGTCCGATTTCGAATCAGACGAGTGCGAGTTAGAATCAGACGAGTCCGAATCCTTGCGTATATTAGCGTCGCTTGGCGTAGCTCTGCGGTGCTTTGCGTAGCCTTTCGTAGCTTTCCGTACCTCTGCGTAGCCTTTCGTAGTTATGTATAGGTATAGTTCTATAGTTAAAAGGTTCAAGAAAACTGGTTTAAAAATTATAGGCTATTTTTTAGTTTGTAAAGACGTTTTTAAAATTTATTTTCTACCTACCTATTTTTTGACTAAAGTAAATTCTAACGTAATATTGTTAAATGTGTGTTTCTATTTTAATAATAAATATTTTATACTAATTTGTTTTTTTTTTTCGAACCCATTAATGTTTTGTGTCGTGTAATATCTATATTTACGGTGCCACTTTTTTTTGTAGTTTTTCAAAAATATTTTGGACTATCTTAATTTATTTGTTTTATCTCGTTTTAATATTTTTTTTTGAAAAACTACAATAGTTGCATCATAATATGCAACTATTTAAATGTATTAGAAATACCATAACTAATATTATTTTAAATTTCCTGCCAAAACAAATTTTTGAGTATGCGACACATCAATAGATGGCGCTTATTTTAGTACAGATTGTTAACATTGCAGTTCGTATTCTAAAGGGGTAGGTATGTTTTGTGCGTCGAACTAGGCTCTAAATTATTAATAAAAAGCACGCATGAATTAAGATTATTTAATATGGGGAAACTGAGGTATTATTTAACGTATTTTTCTATAAAACGTTTTTATAGATAAATAAATATTACAATTTTAATATTATTCATCTGGTTGCGCTTTTTTTACTTTTGAAATGTGAAACAAAATATGAAGATATGAATTTAATCTATTATAAGACAATAGTTAATTAAAAATAGTTTTTTACATAATATGTATATTATGCTTTAATAGACGCATGCAAGAAAATTAAAATAAATATATGTAAACTAAAAACTGTTAAGGCATTTAATTTTTTTAAACTACAAAATTCGTACGTATATTATTCAAATTGCACTTTGCACATACAACACAAATTTCAAATTACAAAATCTAAGTAGATCTATATTTTATATCACTATAATAATACAATTAAAAACAAATTTTAAAAAACATATGCTTGATTCTCTTACAGACTAGCTTATAAGTTAAATAATTTATTAAATATATATATAATTAAGTAATCTCCCATCTATGTACAATTCGTAATGTCTTACTTTGAGAGTTAAGCATAGCCTTTTACCAACAAATATGAGTCAAACCATAACGTAATATAACTAGGTACCCAGATATATGTGCCACCCAAAGATTATAAGATGCTTATTTTTGTACCAAATTTTGATTTATTATCTTGCACTAAAATTACATTATGTTTAAACATTTTTGATTTTACTAGGTCCTACGTTTCTGGGTAGACAGATAAGCCAGATAGCACCATGACATAGGTATATTAAGTTGCGCGTGTTTAAAACATTCATTATCGATAATGCTCATGCCTAAGTTTATGGTTTTGATCATTCTATGGTTTGTGCCCATGGATGTTCTATATGTCCGTATTGGATTGCTTTAAGATATTCACGAAGTCGTACATAGAGGGGGTTAGTATGTTCTGTAGTTGGAATCTGTATGAGGTCGTCCATGTATTCGATTGAGGCTATCGGACTGACTACGCAAGCCGTGCCAGAACCAAACATTTCCAATAACTAGAAGAAAACCGGTAAAAAATAATCATAAAGAAATATACAAATTTATCTAGTTACAATAATTAATAGTGATAGCGAAACAAGGGCAATTATGCGGTTACTTGAAATCATGGCATACCTATTCCTTAGTTGGTAACACTGTTTATGGCTATTGAAATAATGAAAGAGTGTCTTTCAAAATATTAGTAGATACTAGAATGAAGAAAATAATTTATTATTTCGTCCTAGTCAAAATTAACGAAAATCATTTTACTGGCCCAATCACATGTGTGCATAGCGACTAGTGACGTTTGTTTTTGCGAAAGGAAACAACACATAAGTATTTGTCTTACATGTAAACCTGATAAAGATAAGATTATAGCGAGTAACATTATTTACAATAACAACATTTTATCAATTATTTTTCTCGGAGTTGACGTCAAAAACCTTAACACTCGTATTTAATAATACCTTTTTTAATTAATAAAATGCAACTAGATTTAGATGACTATAACTACCTACTTAATTGGGTTATTAAGTATATCTTATTGTTTATGCTGTTTAGTAGAGTATTGTTATTTTTATGATAAAATGGGTTTATTATCTCGATTAATCTATGTGTGTGTGGTTTATGAATGACGCAACATCGCACACCTACTATTTGTTGTTATCTTGGTGTGAGAGAAGATATTAGAAAACTTGGGTTGAAAATTTCTTACCCGCTCCGATTTTTGTAATTGAATAATTTCACCCATTGTGATTGTACGCTGTTCCACCCGAAACTCTTTCCACTGTTCGCATAATTGTATGATTGACTGACGTGTGACTCCTGGTAGAATAAGACCATTTAATGGCGGTGTAACAAGCACTTTTTCTGTAAAAAATATATCAATAGTTTTTGTATAATTAACTAAATTATATAATAAGTAACGTACCTCCTCCTTCGTCAATATAAAACGTGAAAATATTCATTGTGCCTACTTCAGTCAATTGATGGTCATCACCATACAACCATAGAACTTGATGACGTCCTTTTTTGTTAGCGTATGCCTGCACGCGTATAGTGGGTCCATAGTTTGAACCCATTTTTTTGTCGCCACATCCCCCTGGCCATGCTCTAGTGTATGACGGGTCAGCCAAAAGTGACACGGAATCGTTTCCTATGGCATAGTAAAGGCCGATTTAGCCAACGTTTTTGTAGAATGCACAAGTCACATTGAATAAGTTTTAGTCGTGATTTTTGTCGCAGATTTAGCGTAAAATGCATAACAAAAGCGAGTGGTTTATCCAACATATAAAAGTCAAAAAAAGTTGTTTTATATGTTATTCTAACGATTAGCCTTATGTGACTTTTCTTTTTATCGATGTTTCATACAAAAATTGTTAAAAATGTTTCAATAAATGCGTACTTTTTGTAGCCTACAATTCAAAAAACAACAATCACGCCTGCGCATATTTGCATTCGTCGTAATCACAATAATAAAAGTTAAAATAATTCAACATTCAGAGTTATGACTTATGACTACGCATTACAACTTGTAGAGAGGCTATCGTTTATGCAAAAAATCTCTTAACTCAATCACACTTATTTGCGTGCTTTTTTACATAAATTATTTCATCGTTCTCGGTTCAGTTGATGTGACTTGACATTTATTTGTACCCACTGTTAGTGAGTTTAAGAAATTATATTATGTAAATTGTCTTACCGTCAGAAAAGTAGGCGCTGACGGGACATAGTATCGCATAGAGTAATGCTGAGTCTGATTGAATTACCCCTAAAGTGCCCTGTAAACAAAATAAACACAAATTAAGTAATTGAAAAGCTTTACTCTTTCTCAAATTTGCAAAAAATGAGAAAGTGATAAGTTCAATATTAACACTTTCAGAGAAATAGTTGCAAATTTGGCAAAAACTCTTAATTATTCTAGAATATTTAACACAGAACTTTGAAAAATCTCAATGCTGTTACATTACATAATAATAAGTTTTAATTCTCTCCTGAGGATGCTAACATTGTTAGCGAAACGCGCGTCGAGATTTAAAAGAAGTGTTTTGGTGAAGTGGTAAAACGATTGTCAGTTTAGTGTTCTACGCCAAAGGTTCTACTCATCGATTATATTACATAAAGTAACAAGACTTTTAGGTATGTTGGAAATTTTCTTCACACTACCATGCTTCCACCAGACGGGCCGTTTCGTTGACCCACAACTCATCAGTGGTGATCGGCAGGCAGTGTGATTCAAATGTCCAACATTTACGAAGAACACCAATAAAACAGAAAATCAACAACGTTTATCCGGCATTTTCGGGTGCACATTATCTTGCCATAAATCTATGTCCAGAACCTACAAACTTTTTTAGCAAAAAATATTTAAAAAAGATTACAAACAGTTAAGTACGTTTATAAAAATGATAATATATATTTTTACATAATTATGTTGATAATTTAAATATAAAGGTCAATAATTTCACACATAAAAAATGTTAATAATATTTGTACAATTTCATTTTTTTGATGATGACATACAAATTATAAATTACTGTTCCTGATAATGTTATAGGTACCGTATTATGTAATTAAATACGATTTATTTAAAAAATGTTTTATGTTATGACCAGAAACTAGCAAATCTAGTCACTCTAGTTAAAATAAAACTAGTAACTTTAGGAAATCCGTGATTTATTGTTTTTCTAAAATAAATATCTGCCAATTAGGTATGTTAGGTCCTAGTGCTGTGAAGGCAATTCATCTAAAATGTTTTCAAAATGGTGAAAAAAAAGTCCTTATTTGCAAAAATTTGTTGATGTTAAAGATGACTGCCTGAGGACGATTTTTTTGAAATATTTTCGAAACGAGTAAATATGAGTTAATCAAATGTAGCATATTTCTATACCTACTTAAATGTCGTAAACTGACATGAAATTCAATAAAAAAGGATGACCATAGGCGGGTAAACGAGGAGAACCCTTGCCTTAATTATAACCTAACTTTTTTTTTCTTATGACTTTTATTCCATTTGTGTCAAAAATGTGATAAAATAAAGTTTTCTACATAAAAAGGCGTTCTTGCTTCTTCTTGAAACCAATATCTCTATAAAATTCAACAGATTAACGCGATGAATAACGTGTTCTCGATGAGTTGTTAGTGTGTTTATCCTACTCCTTATTTTTCAAAAATACACTTTAGAACAAATTTTCTACTTACATCGATTCCAATTAACGTCGGTCGAATATAAAGACTACTCGATTCGCTGTGGGGTACCCATTCTTGATCAAGCTGAACAAGACGATTCAAGCACTTCATCAATTCTTGACCATGGAATGTGGGTAGACCAGCACTTTCTGCCGAAGAATTCATGCGTGCCATGTTAAGTTCCGGACGGAATATTCGTATTTTTCCATCGACGCCTCGGTAGGCCTTCATACCCTCGAAAAGCTACAAATCATCAAAAATTATTACTATGGTACAAAGGTACAAATATATAAGTAAAATTGCTGTTATTGTGCTCAAGACAGTGCCTAAAATAAATTTGGCTATTCTTAATCATTATTTTTTCGGCAAGAACGTCTATTTTAGACGAAGAAATATGACATATTTAACAAACCAGCAAGTCAAATAGCCAGCCAGATCTAAAGATAATTGAGTTTCTTGGGTTTATTTAAAACTTAAGTTAAGAAACCCAGAAATTTAAGAGAATTGAAATTAATTTTAAACTTAAAATAAACTTGTTCGGTCCTTCTAGTGTTCTTGAAGGACTTAAAACTAAAGCTTTAGGAACACATTCTTAATTTTTTCATTTACATTACCTCGACAGCGTAATGAAGAACCTTGGCAGCCGGGTGAAGTGAAATATTTTCAAATGGTATGATTTGGGGTTTTTGCCAACCGCCTAATTGTTTGTGATAGAATACTTTCATCATATGATCGGTAAATATGTGACCAAATTTCAAATCTTTAACCTCTGGTTTAGAGCGTAGTTGATCTGGATCAGGTGGTGTTGTTTCCAAATCTGCAAACTAATCATAATAATTTTAACCAAAGTTAGCGACCTTTTTGTTCTCAAGGGCTTGTTTAATAGAATAGCCAGGTTTTTCAGTGATTAAAATTTAGTCATTGCTGCTGCCTACCAACTTACAAATTTAGATAGCCTTAGTCAAGTTGTGTGGTTGTGCGAAAAAACATTGATTATATTCAGTTTTCATTGTTTTTACATTTTATTCATTGGTTAGGTTTTGTTGTTGTTTTGTTTAATTGAGATAATATCTCAATTGAATGTGTGCTATTGATAACCTTGATATAAAGGATCATTTTCGTACTTAGCTACTAAATATGTTTGACATTTACATAATGATAATTAGGTACTGCAAATTTAATTTTGAATTACATATTGGAGACACAATTTATAAAATAATCCTTTACAATTTCTCCAGAAGCGTTGTTTCTATTAGAATTACATACTTACCTAGTTTCAAATAAATTTGAAGAATGCAAAAAGACTTTTTTGGATGCTATTAACATTACTTATTTCTATAGATACTTATCATCTGATAAAAACCCTTATCGCATATTTATTTAAATTGAAAGATACATAATTTGTTTTGTTTTTTATTATTTATGATTTTAGATAATTTTTGACTCAAAAACAATGATTAATTCATATGGGTTGTCATTTTTATAAAATATAGTACGAACATATTTTTAAAATTATTATTGATGCCGCTAATCGTATCAAGGTTTTAGTTTTTACTGTTAAAAAGAGGTAGATGTATGTGGTACCTAAACGTGATCCTTCTTGATTTTTAATGCATATTTAATTACTATTATGTTAGTAATATGATAATCAATATATTAACAATATAATAATATACCTAATTATTATTATAATGTTAACATTTATAAAAAAACTATTTATTCACATTTTTTCTTGGATGCATTAATAAGTCATTGTAATGTCACTTCATACCGCGTATCTTTGCTTCACTTTTCTGATATATTGTGTAGATTTTACACAGGAGGTACTAAAGACAATTAAATTGTAATATTTATAAGAGCACAAAACTAATGTTTCCCTTTGCAAATTGCGACAAAAATTGAAGGTTTTTTTTTAATTTCTCTCGGGGTGGCCTCAGATAAACAAACTATTTATTAACGTTAAACGTAACTATTTCTGGTTCGTCATAATGATTTCCAAATATGTTTATATTTAAAGAGACATCCCGTTCATCGTCTCATCACCCCACCGTTTATAGGAGATAGGTAGTACAATATTTGTAAATAGTAGTAGATATAAATATTGTTTGTACATTTGTAAATAAATACACTCTATAAGAATTTTGAGATATACGAAATAGAAATAAAAAAGATTTTGTAGCATTCTATATGACCATTACTATTGTTTCTGCCACACGATTAGGTATATAGTACAATGGAAAAAAGCGGAAAGTTTCACGTCATTGTATAAAATTCCACACTCAGCGCAAAAAAAAAATATATCACCAGTTTAACCATTGCCGTCAGTTAATAGATACCCGAAATTGTTTTTAAAAAGATATTAAATAAACATTTTTCTGTTAAGGTGATAGCAGATACTTTAAAAACATAATTAGGAATGTAAACTGTTCATTTTCTGTATGTCCTGTGGCAACCTTCACAAATGCACTATTAGTTTTTTTTATTTTAATACAATAACCCCATAATTAATCTCATGAAATCTAAAAAGAAATAAATACATAATAGATCTCCCTGCGGCATAGTATAGTAGGTAACTTCAGAATTACGCGTCTCAGAGTTTGCATATGGTTACCTGTTGCTTATTGTCTATACTGGTAGGTAATTACAATTATGGTGTGCTTCTGAGACATATATACAAAGTATTGTAAATAACCTTGACATTAAGGATCATTTTTGTACTTAATTTTCCCAAATAAACAACTACTAAGTGTGTTTGACATTTACATAATGAAAATTCAAATTTAAAATAAGTAATATAGGTAAGTAATGCAAACTTAATAAGGAAAACTTCTCGAAATAAAAACAAATTAAGTGAAATACTTAATTAAGAAATTAAAATATAAACATTGCATTTCATAGAAGTTCACCTTTTTGTAATAGGTACCTACAATTATTGATTTTTTTTTGAGGATTATCATGATTTATTTCTACCTTTACTTATAATCTGATAAAAATCATATCGCATGTTTATGTAATGTGGGGGGCCAATTTAACATTGAAAAATATATAATAGCTTGTTAAATGTTTGTACAATTACCTTTATATATTTAGTTAAGTAGGTATAATTTACGATTTTAGATAAGTTTCGACTTCAAAAAAATGCATAATATACATGTGCTGACATCTTTACACAGGGAATTTACTTTTTAATACCTATATTTGTAAATATTTTGCACAGTGCTGAAATTGCTGGATACCGTATAGGTAAAGGTACACGTACCATCATCTGAACAATTTGAGTTGTACGAGTTAAATTCGTGAATGAGTTCCATTTGCATGTCGTTGTACTTTAAGCATAGGTACCAACTTCTTTGTTATCTAAATTCTTGGCCATGAATTTACAAACAAAACTTGAAACTAGTTATATCTTTTCCTGTATATTATTTTACTACCAAGCGCATGTGTTGAATTAATTACCATACTTGCATAAATCATCATGTAGAATATTGAATTTCGAATCGAGCTAAATTCGAAATCAATGTTACCATTTCATTTGTACTTGTACTTCTCCATGTTTAATCACAATTAGTTTGGCGAGTAGTTTGGGGTATAAAGATGTTAAAGATATTCGAATTACGAACTTAAATCCTTAGTTCTATTCAAAATAGCGCTATTAGCATGCCATAATAATTAAATTACGTTTTGGGAATATATTGGCCGAATTTACATTATAGTTGTTGGTATTGTTTTATTAGAGTGCGTAGGTATATAGTGAATTTTGAAGTACTAAATGTAGTTTTGAATTTGCGAACCCGTATAATACGTAATTACGTAATAATATATTTTCGACACCCGTACCAAAGATTAATGTACATTAATCTTTGCCCGTACTATCGTAACACATTTATATGCAAAAAATCCGTTTCATAATGAGATCCATTATGATACAGATTTTTCATAACGATACAGATTTTTAACCAATAGAAAGCCATAATTTTTCAATCAAGCATGCTGTGCATTTGACGTTTGTCAATATATCTAATTGTTGTTAATACACTCGCATAGACCATACGAAACTCACCTTCGGCTCGTTTCGTATCCCCGTTCATGCTCGTGTATCAATAACCATCATTACATGATCGTTGCATAATAGGTATACTATTATATGAAATTATCAAAATACTTACTCTAAATGTAACTTCACTGTCAGGTACATCATATTGGTCGGGCCGTTCTTCGATGTGCATATTTAAAGAGCAACATCTTCGTGAATTGTTTAAAATATCCTTCCATATTTTCATCAATTTGTTGTGACTGATCTATAAACAAATATGTAAACATTATGGTAATAGTTCAAATATTATTGATCATAGTATTTCGAAAGCCGTTTCAACTTATTTATTTGTATTTGTTTTGATTTCTTCGTCTTTACTTTTAGCGTTAGTTATATTTACGTAATTAGTTGGATAAGGACATTATTAACCCATACGCACGTCGACGAGGCCGTAAGCCGAGTCGTGTATTCATATAAGTGCGTTGATAATTACTATCCCACGTGTTACAAACAAAATTTTATCTACAACCGTTTATTATTTATTAGTATTATTAACAGTAAAATTTTATATAAAAAAATATTTCAATTCAACGTAGGTATGTTAATTTTGGCTGACAACACAAGGTACCGGTGACCATAGCAACAAACATAAACATTCTCATTACCGCGCTATAGTGCGGTAATGCATTCAAAAACTCAATAGTGAGGTAATATATGTTATTATGGCATTGAAAATAGTGTCAAATCGTAGCTATTACATGACAGTTGTAGATATATTTAATTTCGCTACTTTTAGTTATTAGGGTTATAATATACAGACTTAACATTACGTTTGGTAGCAGACTAAACTGGCCGTTCCGCATGTGTTAGGTATACACATTTTTGCTACGACCACTTCAAATTTCGTAAAACCAAAGAAAGTATTGCGTAATATACATTACATAACACTTTAGAGATTTTTATTATTGAATTATGCAAACACAAATGTCAAATAAATTTAAATATTTAAATCTCTTAATTACCTACCACTAAAAAATGAGGAAAAGTGCATTTTACCGCACGCTGGTAGGAAAACGTATTTTCGGAATTGCAGAAGTGCATCAAAAATACCGGTAATTTTTTATTGAAACGTGTTTTTTTCTATAATTGCAAGAGTTTGTTTAAAACTAACGAATGCAATTTATTTGTAATAAAAACACGTTTAATGCAGAAATTATAAGGTTAATTTTGAAATTAGAATCAGAGAAACAACAACCCAAGCAAATAATAATAAGAAGTTTTGATCTACTGTCACCTAATTGAAAAGACACATCAAAATTATGATAATCGCGTTCATCACAACAAAGTTGATCAGGTAACGAGTTTTAGAACGATCCATAATTTCGTAATTCTGCTGAACGCGCATTTTAGACATGATACAACAACAGCGTCAAGAACATAACATAACCTAATTTATTTGATATTATTTTTTGCCATTACGGAAAAATTAACGTTTGGTCTATTCGTGACCATAGGCCACAGAGAATATCCCAAAAATTGTTCTAACAAACTTGTTTATTTATTGCCTGGTGCCTCGTTTGTTTTTATTTGATACATTTGACGCCATGTTAATGCTGACAGAAATGACATATTCTATCGCTAGATCGGTAGCGTCGCGTTTTCAAATCTGATGTGAAAAATGGCGACCGCTACCAAAGCGCTCACAACTGATCACTTAACAAAACACGCGTCAGCAGAAAATTGATGATCGCTCCGGTATCGCTATGTTGGGAAGTACCAATAACACCCCTACATGTGCTCTAAGTGTTATTGGACGACGTAGTCTTTCATTTTGCAAAATTACACAGTGACGGTAAAACCCGCCTATAATACAAGTGATTTTATCAAATACTTGTCTTTTTCTTTTTTAAAAAAGATGGTATGTAGCTACCTAATTTATATAAAAGTGGAAGTGTAAAATAATATTATTTTATTATAATTCTTTCTGTGATAAAATATAGATATATTTATATCGTATCATTTTGATAAAATTTCGTATAATTTGTTTGGTTCAACAAATTCAAATCAAGAATTTCATCATAAATATATTATAATTAATACATTCAATACTGGAATATTCTTGCATCTCATACATTTATTTATTTATTATTTATTAACAACAATAGACGTTCTTTTATTACGAAATTTTATGAATATATACAGGGTGTATACAATAGGTTATTTCGCTTACTTGTCGCTTGACAAAAAAGCAACACAATTATTTGCATATAATTTTTCATTTCAGAAATTGATCACCCTAATTATATGAAGGTATTAATTTATATGATATTGAAAAATGTCAGTAACAATCTGAAAAATCCTGAATATAAAACGAAATAATGTACCTAATAAGCAATACTCACGTCTGCCCTTTATTTAGATTTAAAGGTTATTGTAAAAAATATACTTATTATTTAAAAGTTTCTAAGTTTATCTTTAGATATTATTACTTATAGCAAAGATGACTGTACACATTTACGTAATATAAGTAAATTTTTTAGTAAACAGTGTTTTTCAATTTAGAGTTAGATTTATGCCCTCTAACGGACATTTTAGGAAACTAAAACTATTTTCCTACGATTTTCCTTCTCCAGTTTTACTAAACAAAAAAATCCTAACCGTAACATGATATTAGTGTTCGAGATAGAGCCGGCATCCTTTCTTATCTGTACACCCGGTACATAGGTAAACCCACAAAAATTATACAAAACAAATATCATTTTACTCGATCTTTACTAATTATTGTTTTTGACATTGAACGTAAAAATAAAAAGGTATACGTAAGTATTGTGAAAACTGATAAGAATTCAGAATAACTAGGTATATTAAACTTTTAATGCAATTTATCTCTACCTAATTACTTTCACATAATCAAAATAGTCAAACTATAGCTACTTGGTTCTTTTGAATTACGCTAGTAAACGTATATGCTTGAAAAAAGGAATCGACATAAAATATTTGTTATAAATTGAAGAAATATAACACTAACATAATTTGTTTATGTAAAAACCTACATACATTTGATCATTTTCATATAATAAAAACCCATACGTTATGTAAAATTCAAACAGTTTATTTATTCAAAAATTTTTGCAGTATAATACATACACTATTTTATTAACAAAAGAAACTTGTCTTGTGGTATTTCCACAACTGATGAGCCGAATTTAAGGCGAAACAAGCTCAGAGCATATTTTTCACTTTGTTTTTTTTTCAAATCCATTATAGGGTGTGGTTTTATCGAAGCTTCTGGCAAGTTCAAAAGATACACACATTTTACATAAACGTAAGTGTTTTTATTATGTGAAAATGATCAAATATGATTAAGTTTAATTGTGATTTTGCACCATTTTATTTATTTTTTTTCAAATACGGGATCGGGGTGGGTTGTCTAGTTTCGGCTGGTAGTACAAACCCGCGCTTAATATTATAAACCCTACGTATAAAACCCGTATTGGAATTTTACTATTATTATTTAGGTAGTAATAATCTATGGGAACCTATTTTGACTACCAAACAATTATGTCCTCTAAAAAAACACTAAAACAGTTTCGCAGAACAGAGTAGCTGCGATCGGTAGGTAAAAAAATTATTTTTAAGGATTTCATCCCTTTAACATACAAAACACTGAAGGTTCCACTGGTAAAACACACTGAGATGCAAAACTTCCAAGAAAAAATGAAGTTATTTTCACTTCTTATCCACATAGTTCATAGTAATATGATCAATGATAATATTATTCACAATATTTTTTAAATATGCCTACCTAATAGGTAAGTAGGTTATATAAAATTATGTTATTTAATATTGGTTTGAGCATTAAAAGATATAGCTGTACAAACAGCTTATTTTGAGATACCGAAGCAAAAAATAAGTTAAATATTGTGATAACAAGAAAAACAATAGGTAATTAGATTCAAAGTTACACGTGTATAGTTTTTATTCTATGGATAGGTGGTACTTACTGATTTTCTTGTAACGCTGAACATCCTTAATTTAAAAATAATAACGTTTATCACTTTTTTCTTTAAATTATATTTGCGCTCACTGCGCCTTTTTTTATTCCGTTCGTATACTTTTTCTTACTAATATGAACTATGGTTTATTTAAATTTAATATAATATTAAGCAAAAATATCGAAAATTCCACAAAAACAATTTAAATTTGGCTATTCAATGTAAATGCGCTACTAACTTTCAATTATCCGTTGGTAATGTTTATATACTATTATCATGTATTAATTTTTATTGAAGCGCCATCCAGAGACAGAGATAGACAATTTATTTTATTGTAATAAATAATATACGTAGTGCTTTTTCTTATCACTAAAACAGTAGGTAGTCGAAAAATAAGATGATGTTCTTATCTCTTTAAGTTTTTTTTATACTTGATATCAATTTTTAACACCTTACATTCTACACATTTGCAACAAGTAGTTGAATTTTACTGTAAGACCGTAATACATGAGTTTGTACATATTATTATGTTGTAATAAATATATTTTTGCAAATAAAATCTGGTTTATAAAGTTCAATAAATTATTCATGTATAAGAAAAAACGAAAACAAAAATCTTTGAATAATGTGGTAGTTTAGTATCTCATATTGCATTGTTGTCAAATTGTCTTTATATTTATGGTAGTATACAGACTGTAATTAATACAATTAATGTTTCTGAGACGCCAAATATTAGCAATTTTCACTCACCTCTCTGTCAACAACATTCCTTTTACAAATTTGATTGACAGTATCGATTTTGCTAAAAATTATATTAACTCATAAATTACACTAATTAGGCTAGCCCTCCGTAGGCACTGTACTACTGTACGCATTTCCCGGCCCTCTAGCATGAAGCATCCTAATAATAATTCACATACTTGGACAATTAAAATAATATTATAGCTATAAATATAGATAGTCAAGAAGACAATAAGAAGGTGAATAATTGTCCATAAATTTAGGAAATTCTTACAAGAATTATGTTAAAATCGATAATTACGTGTAAAGAGGCAACAATTTGAACAGAAACGCTTTGATAATCGCAATAATTGGGGATTTCCAATTCTGACAACACTGTAAACTATTATCAGACATCATATATATAGCGAAATATATCGCTCAAGTCAGTGAGGTAAAAAGGTGGAATATAGGGCGCCGCCATTTTGATGTTCTACTACAGGGGAGTCTTAAAAGGTCCTATTGAAAATTAAAATTACATATATAATTTGGCAGTAATAAAACTCACAATTTTATCATATTATCTCTTTCATAATGATATAGAAAATGCTAGATTAGATCTAATATTTTTACACCACTATATATTAATTTTATGTGTCCTGTGAAACTGTTATAATTTAAAAATTAGAAGGCAGTAACATAAAACTTGGCAATAAAATTACATCAAAATGGCGGTTACTCTATCTCCCTTTATTCCGTTGCGCAATCAAAGGCGTATTCGGATTTGAGCGGATATTTCTCTATTCTCTATATATAATATGTCAGACACTCAATATTGAAAATTGACATTTAACATAACCTCAGCTTATTTGTTGAAAAATAATAAGTATTGTATTAACTTTAATTCTTTTAATATCTTGAAAATGAATTCGTACCAAAAACTTAGATCCCCTCTAATTGTAAGTAGCAATGTTAGTATCTGAATACATCAAATACCATGTTAGAGCTTGTTTTATTTTCCAGATAAATCCTTTAAAAACTTTGATGGTGTCAAATATCAAGTTCTTTTCATCTGGCAATAACATGATTGATCCACCTGACGATCCCATTTTTAAGATTCCCGTCCCAAAATCTCGAGAAAATGAATCGATTGATTGCAAAAAAGCACGGTAGGTAAATAAGACTAACAAATTACATAACAAACCGAAATTGAAATGGACAAAACTTGTTGTGGTTCCTTGAAAGTTTTTAGTTTTGATTTTCTAGACTTCTCTATCAATCAAGAAAGCGAGGGATGCTCGAAAATGACTTATTACTAAGTACTTTTGCTGCGAAATATTTAAAAACCTTTACACCAACTCAAATTGATGAATATGATAGGTGAAAAATTGGTGGGTATTGGTTGATATAACAATAATTTTAATAAACATGTTTTCAAGGCTTATAAATGGCCCTTCAAACGATTGGGATATATATTATTGGGCCACGGATATTAAGCAAATACCAGAGGAGTATAATCATGAAATAATGCAAATGTTGAGATTGCATTGTAAGAATATGAACAAGGAATCAAGAATTAGGCAACCCGATTTAGATTAATTTAACTCTTGAAGTTTATAACACAGATAATATGCTTATAATATTGGATTTATACGAAATTATTGTAGTTAATTTAAAATAATGTCTGCGAATTTTCGATTTAATGTGATGTAGTTACAATTCCTAATATCTATGACAACTTATAAACTATTTATTTATTTAAATATTATTTGATTTTGTTTTGTATAGTATGTAATTATATAATCTAAGGTTTACACTGTTCTTTAGTTTGAGCAACATTTAAAATTTGATATGTTTAATAATTAATGTATAGTATTGCTTCGAGTATTACGGGTTGCATAACTCTTTGTTCTCTGATTATCAATGCTACTGTTTCCATCATCAAAATGAAACATACATAGTTTATTAAATTTTTTCTAGACTCAGATTAATATAATGTTGTACAAACCTTTATATTATAATAGTAAATTTTTACTAAGAAATTCTCTACTAATTCCGATAATCGACGTTCAACGGTGCGCATATATCCAGAAGAGTAGCAGAATGAGATTGGCAACAGGAAAACCTTTGTATTAATATATTTTCAAGTTACGGCTAAACAAATCAGTATGGGGCAATCTTAACTTAGAGAGACCAGTAATAGACTAAGAAACATCATTCAGATTTATATAGAACTTAAAAATAGAGGGAGTGATTCTTATATAACACATTAGCAAAACATTATTTTTAAATCTCGACGCTCCATTCGCTCTCCTGAGGATGCAAACAGTGTTAGAAACCGCTCGTCGATATTTAGAAAAGTGTATTCCAGAATTATTTTACACTCAAGGTCTTACTCGATTACATAATCGTTTGAACATGTTCATACCTTGTAGGCCCAACTACTGTCGTTCTTTAATTTTTTTAATATGACGATTTTATTTTAATTTTTTACTGTTTTGCAAAAGTTTAGTTTTCACAACTAATTAGTGTAGGAATAAATTCATTCTAAGATATTCTTACGACAATGCCATCGAATATTAACTATAGATAAGAAAGTTCAGTAGACGCTGAAAACGGCATCGACTCGTCGCATTTCCAGCTACATTTCTGGCCCGCTACTATATATACTATAAGATACTAGACTATAACTATAAGAGCGAGGAATTGCTTTGTAGACATGAACTATAAACGTGCCGATACGAGGTGAAGTAACTGTATATTATTTTAAACTGTGACAATGCTATGAAACAGTTTTATGCATTTAGTTTTTCGGTGTTTTATTAGAGACATTTTATAAAACCATACCACAGTTTCAACTCATCAGTGGTGATCGGCAGGCACTGTGAGACAAAGTTCCAACATTTACGAAGAGCTTATACTAGCACGAGAGATGTATGACAACAATATGTTTTGGCGACATCTAGTGTGAGCAGGCAATGTGCCCGGTGAAACAAAGTTCACAAACGATGGCCTATTGCCAACACTAGCATAAATATAAATAATATATGGATCGTTTTATGTTAAGGACGATCTATCGTAATTTTACCGGAATAGGTAATAAAAAGTTTTAAATAATACCCACTAATAAAGAAATTTTACCACCCGGATTTAACTGATGTTTATGAAGTTTTACGACTAAGAGTATCAATTAAATTGTATTGCACTTTGGGTGTCAACGAATTATTGTGGAACCAACAGTACCTCAAGGCACCAGTTTATTTTGTTTGGTGTTAGGCAATATTGTGGTAATTTGTTGTGGGTTAAAGTACCTATAAGAAGATTATCAGTCCATGTGAAAAAACTATACACTATAAACAAATTAATAATTATTAAATAATGAATTACTATTTAAATTATTACTCGCATAGATAATTCGTAACAGAATTACCTATTATGTACCTCCACACCGGAATAGTAATTAGTTGTTTAGTACCAACCCACTCCCATGTAATACGTAGCTGATGAATTAATCAAGTGAACATTAAATCTACCATCCTACACGGCTCATGGAAATTACTTTAGGTAGTTTTATATGGTATGGTACCTAACACTTAATATGGTATCAACGTAATACCTACATGTTTTTGATTTTTCTCTGTGTCCATTGAACAACAGAAACAATACCATTTATGGTAATGGAGACAACAGGTAATAGGTAGCTCAAAGTAGGTACCAGTGCTGACAGTACTTGGAGTAAAATACTTGGTACTTGAAATACTCTGAATATTTACTTGAAGTACTAAAGTACTTTGAATACCAAGGAAAATAATATAAGTACATTGATCTTTGAAATTGTATTATGTACTATACCTACTCATATTCGAAACTCAAGGATTTTGTATGGCACTGTTCTGCAAAAGGCTGAAATATCTTGGAAGGGTAACTTTAGCCCCGCGAAGCAAGATAATTGGCTCCCACCAGTCACTCATTTCATGAAAAGTTTAGGACAAATAAGCGACCTAATCTCTGGCCAAATGCTTACTGAAGCAAGTGGCCAAAGGAACAAGAACTAAGCGATCTCTAGATTAGCGACATCGTTACAAGTTAATCCAACACCTACATTATTTTTATTCATAGCTTAATTCCATCTTACCCAAAAATGAATGGACACAATGACGCCAAATTCTTTCCGTTTGAGTAAGACAACATTTTTAAATTATAATATACCTATCCATGTTTACATACATTGAGTGTAAGGTTTTGTTGTAAATGCGCTGGTATAAATTTAGAATTTGCCTTATCCAGAACAATATATGTGTACATAGAACAACATATTAATGGCTTGCATGCATTCCAAAATCCATAGGCGCCGTAATTCATTAGCGTCTGAAGAATTAACGGAAATTTCGTAATTCCTCGGTATTTATTAGTCCGACGGGTTAAGTTTTGTTCATTTGTGTCTGAAAAGTATTGTTGTCAAAGATTAAAACATGTTTTGGCACGGTCGGTTATTATTCATTTGAATAAATGCTGGACCAGAGAATTTGCTATACGAATGGAACGTTTTTAGTGAATCTGCTATGACTAACACAAGGGTTTAGGAGTGATATAAGCTTGAGAAGTGCGGTCGAATTTAAGGTTTTCACTTTTATTTTACACCATAAGACCAAATGATCAATAAAGAGTAGTACCCCTAAATTGGTTGCCGTTTGCATGAAGCAGTTCGTAGAAAACACCAGGATTTGGAGCAAAACAATACTTTTAACCTAAATTTAAACAATGGTTGGTGAGTTTTTGGTCAAAGAACACTGTAATGATGCCTCCAGTCCAGACATGGCTTCGCGTGACTTTTTTGTTTCCTAAATTCAAGAGCACCTCGTTGCTCGTTGTTTTACAAGCATATGTGTTCAAGAACTCCAGAAGTGTTTCGGGGATTAGAAGAAACGCTGGCATAATGGGGACTACTTTGAACATTAGTTTAGACAAAAACAAAAATTTCTTGTACACAACACAAGAGTTACTAAATCTAAATTTATTTAATATATTTTTGATTCAAATATTTGACAATCTTAATATTGATCTTAGGAATTTAACATGCATCATGCATAGATTATATTAATTATTATTTATTATGCTGCCTGTTGTTCTATAGGTACGTGTTGAATAAATACCATTAATTCTATTCAATATTTTTTAAAATAATATTTTGCGACGTTTATGACTGAAAACTGCTGGGTCAGTTTTATTGGCATAGTTAATTCGATTTTTCAATTCCAAACGGTTTATCGAATAGATACATCTAGAAGGTGTGTTGTCAGAATAATAAGCGTTTTATTATAGTAAACGTAATAAAATAGTGATGATTCATTTTTTGTTATTCCATGAGTTACAACTGCCCACTTAATCGTTGTCAAAAATGGGATATGTTTACTACTATAGTAGGTATATTGTGTTTCTTTTTAGAAACAATAACTAAATATTTTTTTCAACGGCTAGACTTAATTAGTTACATACTAGACGAAGATTCATTTATGACCAGTGTCATTAACTAAAAACACCAACCATTTGATATTACGGCAAACCTCAGACCAATGCGACACAATCGTGTTGGTTTTGGCGAAATTACAAAGCCAACCAAGTAAATCCAAATAGAGCTAAGAAACTGTTTCAATGGCAAATTTATATATATATATATATATATATATATATATATATATATATAAATGATAGCGTTCTATAGTTCTATACCGAGTAAAAGCATCAAAAAATTGAAATTTTTCCGTTGCCTGAAGGGTTGTGAAATTTAGACAGGACAATGATATTATGAAGGGCTACTTGCATGCCAAACGACATGCGGAAGCAGTGTCATTAAGGATAGTTTCTTAAGGCTTGAATGATAGCGTTCTATAGTCCAATACCGAGCAAAAGCATCAAAAAATTGAAATTTTTCCGTTGCCTGATATACTATGATCGATCTACTTATTAGTATTTTTAATTAAATAATTATTTTTTTTTATTTCATTACGATAAAGTGTTCCACTAACATCCAACTTCTTGCAATCAGTTAGTTTGCCAAAATAATTTTACTACAGTAGGATAAGTGAAATTATTACAATTTGTACTTGAAATATTTTCTAGAATGAGTACCCAATGTGTTACTATATTCGCAAACCCTGACCAAAACACATTAAAGAAACAGCTTTACGATTTTAACACATGTTCTACGAAAGCGTATAGAAGGGTCATACAAAATATTTTTATTAAAATTCCAACTTTTTTTGCAAAATTCTGTAAAAAACTCGGAATTATCATTCTGAAAAATAGTGTAATCGCGACACAACATTAAAAATTAATTTCTTTTGAAGTTACATTTTTGAAAACTGACCTTGTTTTTATTAATTATGTATTTTTATAGGAGTATTTAAAGGAAGTTTAAAATATAAAAAGCGTTAGAACAAAATACGTGATGTTTATTCTATGGGGGAACAGAATTTCTATTTATAATTCGAACTAAAAATAAACTTTGTCAGAGATTAGAATGCAGACAGTTTAAATATCAAAAGAAAATTATTTTGTACCTATACAGGGTGTAACATTTCATGTAGGTATTATGTTTTATTATATGTTACAATGAACTTTTTTGTTTTGGATTCATTAATTGATATTTATATAATATGCCGGGCTTTAAATTATATTTAAAACCCGGTATATCTGTCGATGAAGTGTTGTCTGCCGATTTGGTAAATATAGGTATGAATTTGTCCTTATTAGGTCAGAATTTACCACACCCATCTCAATCAATTAATTATAATTTTTATAAAATTGCAAGTACCGAATAGAGTTTATTTTCAACATAGTCGTAGAAAAAATACATTCGGTATTACATATTTAGGTACTTATTTGATATATTTATTAAACCAATGATATATCAAAATATATGTAATTTTCATAATTAAAATTAACACTTAAATAGGTAGGTAATCATTCAATAATAAGTATTACTTGTTATGAACTCCGAAAATGAATAAATAGAATTAAATGATTTCATTGATCGATTACTAATAATGTCCATCCTACGTTAGTTACTTTTAATACACATAGAATTTTGTATTTTAAATTGAATTGAAAACAACGTGGGTGAAGTCCTACTAAGACTCACTGTAGAATCGAACACCTACTATAAGAAATGCGACCGGAATACAAACCAATAACAAAAAGATGGAAACTTTGAAACTATGCTGATGATTTTGGATAACAGGGAACCTATTAAGCCAAATATCAAATATGTTATCATTTGGCACTTTTGGTGTTAAACGATGAACTTATGTATTTCAAATACAGTTATGCCAAACGGTTTTTGCGATACTTCAATTTTTAATTAAAAATTGACGTTTGCAAACCAAGACATATTTAGGTGATTGTCTTGTTTGAATTTAGAATATCTTTCTGACAATTATAATTACTACAGGTGGCCAAAAATGGATGGAGAATCGTGTGTAATAAAATTATAAGGACGAATATTATTTAAACCTATTTATTATTTATAATACTTTTCGAATTGTAAACCAATCCATATCGGCCGGAAGTCATTAAACGAGATCATAGTAGGCCGTAAAATTGTAACCGCAATAACGTGTGCGCACAATACAACGCCAACTGCAAGAGTTATTTTTATCCCCCGCACATGAAAATCGTGTATGTATCTATTTAAAACCAAATACCGAAGCCGGTCGAGCAGACTGACTCTGTACGGTACAAAATATACACGAGAACTTAACATTGTTATATTAATAAGATTCCGATATAATTAAGATTAAGCAGTGCGCTGGATAAACTGGTGTATCATAAAAACAACTAATTAATATTTTATTTGTGATTTTATTGTGAATAAAAGCATTTGAATAATATAAAATGGCTGAGGGTATTAAGCGCGATATTCCAATCAAAATGGGTGATTTCAGTGTGATTGATACGGAATTCAGTAGCATTCGTGAGCGTTTTGACGCGGAAATGAGGAAAATGGAAGAGGAAATGAGCAAATTTAGGTCAGAGCTGATGAATAGGGAATCGAATAATTTCTTTAGAAGCACTACAAGGTACTTATATATATAAATAATACACACATAGATATAACAATATTTTTAACATAATATACTTAATACTGTTAATGAGAATATAATACACTTTTATACATGGTGGTCCCTTTAGTAATTTCTATTCCAGAAGTATTTTTTTAACGATTATGTTAAAGTATTTCCTGATCGTTTATTGTGGTTGGAGACACCAGTGCTCCTTCAGATAAGTTTCAAAATATGCACTGAACTTTTTGAAAATTTTCGTACAAAAGGCGGTAGATCTGTTTGAGACTCTCAGCCTTCAGCTTAACTTGGTTTGATATGGAAAATTTTGTACCTTGTATGCAGGTATCTTAAAGTTTACGGTAAAAAAATTAAAAAAAAAAATGTTTAGTTTTCTAAAATGGCCATCATGTATGTGCTAGACGTTTATTTGGAATTATTAATATTTTAAAACGTAAAACTATAAGTCTAGCTTTGTTTTCTGGCCCAATATGTTTGGCTACGCAAATATAGTTTGGCAGGCAGGCTGCATTTTAATTGAAATGCTTCATAAATTCTAAAATAAGTTAACACTTGATTATGCTATTATTCTTGTAAATAACCGTATAAATAACACTTATTGGCAATTTTATATGAATTTACTAACTACTTATAGCTACTCTATATTATATTTGGACTTTCCTTGGAGTTTTTCCGTACACACTACAAATTGATATTCTAGGTAATTAATAGAGTATATTTACTATAAAGTTTTTAGGTCAAATACCTAATATAAAAAATAAATAAAATTTAAAATGTAATAATCGCAATCGTAATCGAGTTAATCTAATTTTCATTTATGTACCGACCTACCTGATTAATTTCTATAGAAAAAGTTAGGGACCTAACTATATGATTTCTTAAGGAATAAATCAATAATCAGCCTTTTCTTCTGTTTTGATTGATTCTCGTAGACTGGTTGCTATGGTGATTAAATAAATTAAAACTAAATTCATGATTCATGAGTAAAATATGTCAGGAGCGAGTTGATCTTTCACAAAATAGATTTCGCACAGTTATGAATAAAACGTCAAATAATAAGTATAATATATCCCTAGTACCTAACTATTTTTATATTTATAGAATTAAAGTAAAACTGAAAATAATTAAACTCACTACCGGTTTAAATCTAAATATATTTTGCGAACGCAAAAAGACAATTAAAAATTACTTATTGTAGATACTAAATTAAATACTGAAATGAAATATTTAAACGTTAAACGATTTCAATATCATTGTAATAATTGTAATGAAATGTAGGTGATATTAGTAAAAATACGATAAGTAATTGAACCAAGTAGGGTTTTAAAGATAATTAAGGTTGACGAACGCAAAAAATCGTATTTTTAAGATAACTAGTATTTTCTCAAAAATAATCTTTACTTAAGTGAGTAAAAATAATTAGGTAGGTTATAATCTAAAATTAATAATATTTGATATCGTTGACATCTCCATAAAATTTTCTTTAGACTTCTAAAATACTAATTTTGTGTCAAAAACCGTAAACAAAATTTGAATAACAGGCAATACTAGGCAATTTTGCCCTCTAATTCCAAATGAAATAAAATCCACATGGTGCCTACCAAATCTCAAAACAGGACAACTTTATTCTTGTGGCCACCCGGTATCTCCCCCTGATATATGCCTCGACACTGCTTATATTTTCTAGAAAACTGCGAGGGGAAAAATTAAGGGTGGCCCGATAAATGAAAGGGATTAGACGGAACGAGTCTTTATAAATACGATATGTAGATAGTGAATGGATAACTTTGCGACAGATATATTGTTAGTTTTATTTAGCAGAAGGGCATGTTTAACTTTTAAAAAAATGTATGTGTTGATATATATAAGGTGTGCCAATAAAATAATGAAGCTATTGCTGTAAATTATTTTATTTTGAATTTTTATATATTCTTTGTTATTTTTAATGGGAATCATAAGTCACATAGTGCAGGGTAGAATAATAAGGTGGATCATCTAACACTAGGATCTTGTGCTTAGAAACGTCTTGTCAGACACTGAAGAATAAGCTTGGCTTGTGGGGTAACCCATGATTTGTTCTTCCACAAATTGGGTCGTCATCGCTATGAATCTTTTTGTTGTTGTTTTTCAGGCAGTTCGGAATATCTATAGTGAATAACACAATAAAACTGTTAATAGAATAATGAGAGCGTTCGTGATGTTTGAACCCTAGCCATAAGATAAGAGTACACAGAATAGAAGATTGTTAATTTAAATTAAGACTACCTACTTTTGAAAGAAAGGCCCGGTATAAAATAAAAACTAAATACACAAAGTATCATGTCATTATTTACTTATTACGAAGTATCTACACTATTGTTGTATATTGAGAGAAACAAGCACAATATTGTTGAGATGATGGATAGCAGTATGATGTCAGAATTTATAAATAGAAATGGACGCACCATCGAATTTAAAAATTACATTTTCAAATAGAAATTAAATTAACAACCATGTAAATTGTGGCTACTAAATAACTAATGTATTATTGTGTTGTCAGAGCATGTGAAATATTGCACACAAATAAAATTTTGTAACAATTTAAATATATTTTTTTGTCAGCTTAACGTGTTTATGTTTTAGCACATTGAAATTTTAATAGTACTGACTTTGCCATAGCTTTCCCCTTTTTCCGACAAGAACAAGCCCGTGAACTATAGAGCTGTACTATATATTATGTAAAAGGGGACTTTCTATTTCATGAATTCTTTTTTGATGAATAGCCTATGGCCTGACCTGACCAGTCAGCAGTGATGGGCTGAATGAAAGCTCTCTGACTATTAATACAAAAACTTTGCACGAAATACAATGTCCCCTTCTTTCTTTAAAAACGTTTAAAACTGTACTAAAATCAAACAATATCTTTCTCAAACAAACAAGATTTTTTCAACCGTTAAAAAAAATAAATTAAATAAATATTATGCTTACTATGTAGAACAAAAATGTTTAAAACTATTAAACTATAGTATAGCTTTCTAAAATGAAATATAAGCAAAATTATAATACAATAATCTCGGACGTTGAGAGAAAAGAATTTGTCTTGGAATAAAAAATTCGAGAAAAAATGTTTCAAAAATAAAAAACAAAATTCACCTGACATAGAATTTCTTTCATCAGAGTTGAAAATGTTTCCGAAGTGGCATTTGTTACAGACAATGTGGCTAATACTTGCAGTAATCTAAGGGTACATATTTGGATAAAGTTCTGAATTGCAGATCCGTAAAGCTTAAAGCCAGTTTAAGGGTTTTTTTTTTCCAGCGCTACTATTCCCAAATTTTTCAGTTCTCTGAACGCCGCGCCATTAAGCTTAATCATTATGTCGGTGTAGGACAAAAATTAAAATTACGTAAACTTTCGCCAAAGTTTCATTTATTCTACATAAACTTCAATTTCATCCATCCCTTAGTTTATGTTAAGGACATAATTCAACAAAGCTGATGAGTTTTCTATACAGGGTAATTCCAAAAGTTGAATCTATATTTCTATCTTTTTTTTTATTCATAGTGATATCAGGAAACTAGGACTGTTGGAACTAAATTAAATAAGTAAATTATAAAAAACTGGTTTTAAATCAAAATTATTTCAATTCAAATGTATTAGAATATTGTCAATTTAATGTTTTTTATGTAACATGTGGTCAAATGTTGCACGAGCTGTTACATTGGATAATTATTATCGACCTTTTGTAAGATTGATGGATATAGGTATGTTCAAGACACTCCCATTTTGACTAAGTGTGGCAACAACATAAACACTATTATACAGGTTGCTAGGTAACAAAAGATATCGATATTTCTAAGTTCTCTATATTTCACTATAAAAAAGATCGGAAGTACCAACACAATGTCCAAACGAATGGCGTCATTTACAAATCCCCAACGCAAAAAAGTTTAGTATTAACTCTTCAGTATTTAGTTTAGGTATTTTTGTTTCACTCGCACCATATATAATGTTGCACGGACACACCTTATTTTTAGGTAACTGTAAACCTGCTACTGCTTAAATAAAAATACATAATATTATTTACTCGTAAATTTAAGTATTACACAATAGCATCTTATTCAGTCAAAGCCAACATAAACAATTTCACAGAGTAAAGCGCATACGGTTGTATTTTTCAAATTCAATCAAATACGAGGAAATATTGATCAATATAATTTGCATATAAAAATAGCTTGAAATTCAAATTTTCATTAGGCGTTGAGTAAAACTTTGTTTCAGTTTGATAATTTTCTAAAAATATTAAAAAACATTTTCAAGTGAAATTTAAATATTTATTACATCGACATGGTTATTACGCAAAGGAATATTTAGTGCCCAAGGTCTGTCTGCCAAAAATATGTTATATATTATGCGTTACTAAACGTAAATAGCTTTTCACAATTTCTACCAGGGTAATATAAGAAGTAACAGATTTTATGCTAGTACAAGTATCTTGGTAATATAATATTTTTCAAACATACAATTGCGATGATATTTGTCACTTTAAAATATCTACTACATTGAAAAATGTATGCAAAATCACAAACATTTATTACATTTCATATTACCTTGGTATATAAATCCGATATTAAGTAGTAGTTGGAATAATATTACGAGGGATGCTAAATAGATTTTGAAATAAAGAAGTAAAAATAAATAATTGTTATCGAAAATCTTTTTCAAAAATAAAGATTAATACACTTTTGTATGCGTTTATTATTTCGAACGAAGTAGTTTTAAAATATTTAATGCGCAACATATTTTTGATGAAAAGTCATAGAAGGTTAAATTAGGGTTGTATGACGACTCATGATTTCAATGTTTTAAGCGATCAAAATCATTTGTTTGAGGCGATGCGCGAGAGCTAGCATTGTCATGCTGGAGAATGACTCTTTTTGAAAGACACATACAGTCGACTGCTGCTTAGGCTCCTATGCTCGAATCTGTGAATATTTGCATAAGTCACACGGCTATTTTTCAGTTGCTCAGTAAATATAATTATAAATAAACTAAATAAAATGAAATTAAAACTATAATAACAAACTGATGTCCGCTATTATTAGATTTAACATGTTTTAATAGATTTACCATATCTCAAAATTTATCTAGCATGCCTTGTTTTACTTCATTATTGTTAAACAAAACACATTGTCACGCAGAAAATAGGGAGTTTTTTCATAACATTGTTCAAAAATTAAAAGATTTTTTGCTGTCAATTGAAATTACTATTACTAATTTGCAATTTCTGGTAGTTATTTTACCATTTATCACTAAGAATAATGAAGTATATTAATAGCTTGTTAATATTTGATATTAATACAAACATTTCTAACAAGATGCTTTTCTTTTTTTTTAACTTTGCATGTCTTACGAATCTGAGGTAATTAAGGAAGGAAAAAATACTTCAACATCGTCAAGGTTTGTATACAACATTAAAGCATACTACTACCTACTACTAAAATAGGTAACTTTTTAGCAATTTATTTACCATTTTAGTGTTTAATTTTAATTAGCTAAATATTTGCCAATGTACATAATATAGTCTTTCCTATGTAGCGTTGTCCTTGTCAGTGACTGGTATACTTACACTACGTGTCGTACGATACTCTTTATTGAAATCTTCCATAGGCAATAAAAATAATCATGTTCCGTGTCTGTTTGTTTCTGTACTTAAGTGTTTAAACAATTATTTTACATTCAAAATATAATTTTAATGACCTTTGAACAATGTTTAATACAACATTTTTTTATGATCACACTTTTTAAGAAGGTGCTATCTAAATACTAATTTTTTCAATAAGCTATTATTTGGTTATCACTTATCACATTTCTTAAAAAATCCATATGACAATTCCACTTCTTCTAACATATGTCATAAAATATAAATTTCAAAAATGTAGAAAAGTTTTTAAAACATATACCTACTGGAACAAAGCCAAGTAATATTGGTACTGCGATGTCAAAATTCTAAACAAATTTGGAGCTGTTTTAGCGTTGGATTGTTAAAAACTTTGATTTTGAGATTTTTCTGCAATTATAATAAAAACAAAACACTTCTTTGACGTTTTGGTGGACATCTAACCACTGATGCCAGTCTATTTACATTAATTTAAATTTAGGTGAACATGAACTTCTACAGGCTCACTTCTCTTAACATGATTCTCACTGTTTTTTTTTTTTGTATTTGCTATGTATTTCTTTATTTAAACAACGGAATAAACAAATTATTATCTATAATATAATTTGAGTTTTGTAAAAGTTACGAGAGATAAATTGAAGTTGATCGAAAACATTTTATTTACAATATTAAATTTTTTTTTTCAAAAAGTGTTACCGCCAAACCGAGTACTAAATTTTATAGCCTCTCTTCATACAACCAGCTCAGTTTTTATTTTATCAATAATTTACAAAACTAGTGGAACAGAATAAGTATAGCATTTTGTTAAATTTCACTAGTAATTTCTTTTTTACATCTCTTAAAAAGCTATTGTCAGCTTGTAGATGTTTTCCCGCAAGAATTATTCTTTAAGTACTGTACACTGGTAATCATAATATCTTCAACAAAGAAAAAAGGTTTCAACGCGTATTTTTAATTTGATTTATCGAGATTTACTTTTGATCTAAACCTAATAATACACTAATGTTAGGAGCAAGCATTGTAGTTGTATTTCGTTTGGTTTATAGTGGCCACAATTTAATTACTCACTATTGAGATCTTTGTGGAAGTTTGGGTGAATTAGTTGTCTTTTTGATATTCATTTAGAAACCACTTTTAAATTAGTAATAATTATGTAATAAATTACGATTTTAATTTTGGTTTATTAATAATCTTTTAATATTTAAATGTTGGTGTAAAATTTTTAATTAAAAAAGCCTATTTTATCTAGAATCATGTTTTAAATATACAATCCTTATCAGTCATTGATTTTGATCCAAACTGATAAAAGTAATTAGTTGTCAATTAGTTATTTACTAAAAGTCGACTGTCAAACAAAAAGTAATTTTAATATTTAAAATAGACCGCTTAACGATAGAGCAATAATTACCCTAAGCATTGTATATTAACTGATTTACTTTAGAGTTTCAAAATTCCCAATGGTGAGCAATTAAATTTTTGTTAACTAACTCCAGAAAACGTAAATAGCGTGAATTGTTTTTAATAGTTTTTACTATTTTTTAGCACTACAACTTCATCAAATACCTCCGGTTCTGATTTGGCACATAGAGCGCCCTCAAATGAGATGCGTACATGGTATGATGATTTAAACTCACCGTTGATTCAATCAGATGGCAACGATAAAAGTTTGAAATTGAGATTTGATGTCAGCCAATATGCACCTGAAGAAATTGTCGTTAAAACTGTTGATAACAAACTACTGGTACGTGTATTAAATAAATTATCTGCCCTAATATGAACGAGGGTTCTCATCAGCATATTTCGACACATACATTATAAATAAATTCTAGTATTCTCGACGAATTTAAAGATAACTTTTGACCTAATTTCCTGCTACCCTTTATTATGCCTAAATATAATGGAAGCATCTAGCTAATTTTATTATCATGTCATTTTTTAGGTGCACGCAAAACATGAGGAGAAAACAGAATCAAAATCTGTGTACAGAGAGTACAACAGGGAATTCCTGCTACCCAAAGGCACGAATCCTGAACATATTAAGAGCTCATTGAGCAAAGATGGTGTTTTGACAGTTGAAGCTCCACTACCCGCCATCACTTCCGGAGAAAAATTGATTCCAATCCAACATTAAATGGAAATATATTAAAGAATACTAAAATACACTGTTATTTCGCCATCATTATGTCATCTACTTTTTGTATCAAGATCATTAATTAAGTTATCCTAAATTATAATTGATAATACTAATTGATTTTGTTAATATTGTAATAATTTATTTTTGAAATCGTATGTTCAATAACATATTTATCTAAAAGCAATGTATATTGTTTGAAAAATATTTTTAGTTTACCTTTTTTGACAGCTTTGGATGTTGTAATCGTAGTTGGAAAGAGACGAAAAATTCATTATTGTATTTCTTTTTAATTTATTATATTATCATATAAAGAATAATAATAATGTATTTAAAAACAGAAGATATATTTTTGATTTATTCCAAACCTTGACTAAAACGAAAAAGACTTGACTTAAATACCTGTAGTGGCTCTTCAATATGTCCGCCTTGGTGGTGGTTTGGTCATATAATGTAGTACTTATGGCGTAGTTGAAAAAATAGAGCTATGGATATAAGTGACGCTGATCCAATTAATTTTCTCCATGGTATTTTACTTCGTATTGAATTCTTATTGATTATATCTACATCTGATGTTAACTTATCCCACTAAAAACATCTTTAATTAAAAAGCTATACGATCAAAACCAACGAATTTTTGATTCCTCATTTAATAATAAGCATTTTATAAACTACGAGGCATGTTTTTTAAGTAAGTACCGTTTTGGAATTAAAAAAAGACGTGCAAAGATATCGCAATAATTTTATTTTTACATGAAAGCCTGTACCTTAATCTACTTTTCTACATAATTTCCGTGAATATTGAGGCAGTTGTCATAACGTGGCACCAGTTTTGGAATACCCTCCTCATAAAATTCTGCCGCCTGACTTGTTAACCACTGTATCACAAATGTCTTGACTTCGTTATCGTCTTGAAGACGCTGACCACCCAGGTGTTTCTTCAAGTGCAGGAACAAATGGTAGTCGCTGGGCGCCAGATCAGGGCTGTATGGAGGATGATCTAGAATTTCCCATTTAAAAGATTTGATGAGATCTTTGGTCCGATTAGCCACATGTGGACGGGCATTGTCATGCAGCAAAACGATACCCTTACTCAACTTGCCACGTCTTTTGTTCTGGATTGCACGACGCAGATTGTTCAATGTCTCACAATAAGACGCTGCATTGATTGTCTCATTACGAGGCAGAAACTCCACTAGCAATACTCATTTTCTGTCCCAAAAAACTGTGCACATGATTTTCCGGGCAGAAATTGTTTGCTTAAACTTCACTCTTTTGGGTGATGATGAATGTCGCCATTCCATGGATTGTTGTTTCGATTCTGGTGTGACGTAGGCCACCCATGTTTCGTCACCAGTAACAATTTGGTCTAAAAAATCTTCACCTTCATTGTGGTACCGCTCAAGGAAAGTCAATGCACTGCCTAAACGTTGGGTTTTGTGCAAATCCGTCAACATTTTTGGAACCCAACGTGAACACAATTTTCGGTAATTCAAGTTCTCGTTCACAATGCGATACAAAACACAACGAGAATATTGAGGAAAGCAGTCGCACATTGATGAAATTGTAAAGCGTCTGTTTTCTCTCACCTTTTCCTCCTGCACCAAATCTTCATTAACTACCGAAGGACGCCCACTCCGTTCTTCATCATGCACATTTGTGCGGCCATCTTTAAATGCTCTCACCCATTTCTTTACCATTCCATCACTCATAATGTTTTGTCCGTAAACTTCACAGATCTCACGATGAATATCGATCGGTTTTACGCCTTTAGCACTAAGAAATCTTATAACAGCCCGTACTTCACAATCGGCAGGACTCACGATTGTCGGAGGCATCTTAAACACTCAGTAAACAACGTATACAATGAGGAATCAGACTGTAATGGCGTCAGTGCGTAGACAAGAGATGTAGGTAACCAGCGCGCATGCGCGGAACGCCGACCGTAGCGCTGCGGCGGTGGAATCGCAAAACGGTACTTACTAAAAAAACGTGCCTCGTATGTTTTAATAAATTACTAACATCCATTGTTTTTCGATGTAACTTATCAACAACAATCTGGCACGATCGAATTTTGAGTCTAATACTATCAATATTTTGTTGAATCAATGTCAGTTCCTTCTTCTTAGCAGCATTAGATTCATTAAAATATTTTTGGATAAATCTTAAGCTAGCTTCCATGGCAATTACTTGTTTAATCGCTGTAAATATTTGTGTAGCGACATCTACGTTACTAAAACAGAACTGGTTACAGTGTTGCCATCTTCATGCATATCAAAAAATCTAAATTACCTGTATACTTCATTGAGAGGTATGTGGTGTATGGATTTGGGACTGTACATCTGTTTGTGAAAGCGGTATAATCCGTTTAATAGGCGTCTACGTTGATAAGGGAACGAAATATCTAACTTTTTTAGGTCCTCATCCGAAGACGATAAAAAATCGTGCAATTTAACGTTTTTTTCATGAAATATCTTAATTAAATGTTCACATTTTACTGCTGTAAGTATGTTGAATATGTCGGTTGCAAAGGCAGGCCTAGCTTGAAGTATATAAAACAAGATTGAATTTACAAAATGTTAAAGATACAATTCATACCTTTGTCCGTCATTTAGGCCAAGAAAGTTTTCCTCAAAACTGATGCAGTTGTCGTTAATTATATTTTCGAATATTTCGGTTTCGTCAGATGGAAATAAATTTATTATACTTTGTATACCCAAAATTCTAGCCAATTCTAATGGAGTATTGCCTCGCACGTCTACACTATTGATGTCGAAATTGTTATCAATCAAGAATTTCACTACTTCTGGATTGTTGGATGTTACAGCCCAGAACAATGCCTTGGAAGCATATTTTACATAGATTGTATTAATGCAATGCAATAGTATATACTTACGGACCAATTCTGGTTGTCTTTGGCATTTTGATCACTTAAAGAAAGTAAATATTTAACCGCATCTAAATTTCCATTGCCACAAGCGAACATTAACGCGTTAATTCGTTTTCTATTGACATAAGTCACACTTGATCCATGAGTAACTAGCAACTTTATTATGTCTAAAGATTTATCGAAGGATCGTTTGTAGTTTGGACAACTACTAGCCATCATCAGAGCTGTTTTGTCATCTAAGAAAAAATAAATTTATGAATATCTACTACTAGGTGCCTATTCTATTAATTTTTGTTTACCAATTTGGCTATTAACATCTGCTCCATGTTCGATCAGAATCTTAATCATCTCATCATTTCCATTAGTTGCAACTAGTAAAATCGGCTTCCAACCATTCTCCAGTTCCATATTAACATCGTATCCTTTAGAAAGCAATTCTTTAACATTTTCTATGTTATTATGACATAGTGCATTATAATATTGTTTAATTTCTTGCTGCTTTTTCTCTGTTTCAGTTAACAGTGGTTCAGATTTAATTGTTCTTATTTGTCGCTGGAAGAGTAAAAAACAAAATCAACAAACACTTATGATTGAAATTTGCGCAAAATTTAAAAATTCAGCATCACATCTAAACGTGAATAGATATATTTATACTGTTGAGTACACAATTATTGCCTTTCAATCAATTTTATTTTATTCCTCCCATGGCTGAAAGCAATCCCTACTTGAGACAATATACTGGCTGATCTTCCAAGTCAAAATATGATATCTTATGTACAAATTTAATAATATAATTCAATGGTTTCTATATAAAATCTGCGGAATAAGTTGTTATGAGTTATGACCTAACATAAACTAGGATATAATCTAGAGTATGATTAACATACTTACTTATCTAAGGATATTAAGGTTAATGAGGAAAAATTGTACCTACCTATTTCCATTGTTAATGATTTATAATAGACAAGTTTCAGTTTCGACCTCAGTCAAAGCCAAATCACACATCAAAAAGAATTGTTTCTGATAAACTAATAAAACAATGGTCTGATTGATTTGTTATAAAATAAATTATATCAATGGAGAAATCAATCAAAAAGAAAGGAAAAACCTAAATACCTACCTAAAAAGAAGTTAAAAATGTTTTATTAATTAAGTATAAACAAATAATTTTTGAAAAAATCCAGTTTCAATGTGTGGATTGAATTATATTACTGATGATGAACTTAGCTGAGATCGAAACAAGTTTACTTAATATAAATTGATAAGGCCAAAAATGCATTCAAATTTACTGGAGAGTAGTGTTTTTTTCTCTCATTAAATTGAGACTACAGATTCTAAGGAAAACTGACTAGTAGGTAGTTTCCAAATATACCAAATTTACTTACTTTGAAAACATCATAATCGCAGTCATCGGAATCATAATCGCTACTTGATAATTCTGGACAATGTAACATATTTGTAATTTAAATTTAATATTGACTTCATTAAATTTATAATTATTTCTGTTTAGAAAAAACAGTTAACCAGTGTTACTACTTACTACAAATTTAAAATTTTGTTTCGTAAGGCGTGAGGTTAGTAAACATCATACAAACATTTTATAAAACCTATTTGATAGAGAGGATTTGATTCATTTAAAAAATGTCATCACCGGGCGGGATTTCTTTTGACACTGGAGTTCCACATCTAATAGGTTGGTTCCAAATTATTTTCTATAGCATTGCTATTGCCTTCATAAGGACAATCGTTATGGCAAGGTAATTAAAAGTAAACATATTTGAGTTTTTGAAAACCATATTTTTTGTTTTCATAGATTCATTGTATGGGTTTGATTAGAGATTGTGTATTTATTCCTCATGCTAATCTCATTATAGGCAACCATAAATACTTATTTGCTGTAATTAGTGTTTATTATAATATAGTGTGTCAGCGCTTGGTTAGTACATGTCAACTAACAACAGATGGCGTTATCATATACCAGAAATTTATTAATGAACGACTGAAGTTGATAACGCCGTCTGTTGTTAGATGATGGAACTAACCAAGCGCTGACACACTATATTATAGTGTACAATACACGGCAATAATAGCACAGCCATTGTGTTTATTATAATATAGTGTGTCAGCGCTTGGTTAGTACCATCATCTAACAACAGAGGGCGTTATCAACTTCAGTCGTTCATTAATAAATTTCTGGTATCTGATAGCGCCATCTGTTGTTAGTTGACAGGTACTAACCAAGCGCTGACACACTATATTATAATAAACACAATGGCACAGCTAATACACACAATGCTGTGATACGAGTAATAGTGTTGAAAAATTGTGAAAGTCTCATATTGATATTCGGATTATATGTAATCTGCATCGGAATACTTACTCATGTTTTAAATCCCACGAACTTACCAATTACTTTAATTTTGATTAAATATCTCACTCAGTTTCGTTATGTAAGTGAGTTGAGCGGTAGGTGATCATGTCACGTCAGCTGAGCTGATTTGAGCTATGTAGAACCATAACTCCTAAATTGTACATTAAAAAACAATTTACCTAATAGTCATTAATTAAAAATAAACACAATTTTTAAAAGACAAAAATTTAATTTCGATAAAATAATTGTTCCAGATAAGGACTTATTTGTTAAGGTTTCGTTGTATGTATTACCACAGTATTAATAAATAAAAGAGTAATTTATTCTGAGTCTCCGGTTGCGAGGCGTCATGCGCATCTCGTTGCGCATACCGCCATTATAGGAGAGAACGTGTCAATAATAGCATAGACGTAGGTAGATACCGTTCACTCCAGTGTATAGAGTTCATTTTCGGTGTGTACGAGATTAATAAATTATTGGATTATGGAATTTTATTTAGTTTTAGTAAAATGTTCTTTCTTTATTATTTTCTTTTATTTTAATAGGTAGTAATAGGTATTCAAATAGAATGATTCATCAGTTAGGATAATAGCAATACTTTGCATATTTTTTTTTGAGGTATGAACTAAATCGTAGTTAAATAATATATTTGGGTATTGTGAATAAAATAGGGCAAATTATGTTTAGCTTTTGTGGTGATAGATTGTATTAGAACAACCCTTATCAACCAGAATTATTACCATTTCCACTGAGAATGTAAATTAAAACTAAAACAAGTTATCACAATATTTTTTTTTTATGAGAAACAATTTTAAGTCTAATTTAACAAACAGCAACAAAGTTGTCATTGTAGATTTTGTCGATATAAATGTAATTTATTTACTTTTTATTTAAGTAGTAGGTATAGACAAGTACGTATAAAAATAATATATAAAAAAACGATATAAATATGTTAAAGTTATATAAACTAGGTTATAATTATTGTTAAAAGTTCCATTTATTTTGTGCAGTAAAAATTGCGTCAATCTTACGAGTAACAAAATTTTTTAGATGTTTATTCAGAGAATAGGTTATGTAGACATTTTTTTTATTGGAATACCTACCTACTTATATTTTTTAGTTAGGAATTTATGTTTTTTTTTGTGGGTGAGTTATTACTTATTACCTTTAATAAAAATAGTTGGATACCTACAAAGCTATTACAAAATTTATTGGTTATACCTAACAAGTGTATTGAAATTACCTACCTACCTTAAGGTACCTAATCTAGCCTCTTAATTCTGTATTAGTATTCTTATTATTTTTGGTATTGGACAAAATAAATGGAACTTATGGGAACTGTGTAACGTTGTTAAAAGTAATTAATGTCCATAATTATTATTTCTTACTAAAAAATAATATAATAAAATTTATCACATATTTGTATTTATTCTATTAAATTATTAAAACTATTATATTCTACAAATTCGAACACGCAAATTATCTTAAACACACTATTTTTAAATTTTATAGGTACTTATTTTCTAAGTATTAGTTTAATCGAGTCTTTTACAAAAAGTGTTACTTTAATGTTATTTGCTTCTGAGATTTTTTCTCTGATTTTCCGATATTCTATTTGCCAGGAAAAAGGAATTTATGTAAGATATTGTTCAAATATACAAATATCTCATAATTGATTTAACACAACAATTGTGTACATTTTTGAATACAAATATTACAGAAACTTGGGTTTATAACCTTATTATAACGCAGAAAATCTTCGACATAATTCTAGACATTTCAAACCACAAAGATGACGTCAAATTTTTCAGATTGGTATTCTAAAACATAAAACTTTTAAATACATCTCATCGCTTACAGTTTGTAAATGTTATTTCCTGAACTACCTTTTAAATAGATCAAATCATAGATAGATAGATAGATTTCCGTTAGAAAAAGTCACATTTTTTGCCAGATTTGGGAACAATTTTGACGTCATAATCGAATACTTGTGCTATCACAAAAATTATGCTTTTTATTCTAAATGATCGTTCACTATTTATCGGAGGACGTTATAATATTTGCTAAAAATTCAGAACAAATTCTCTGTTATATAATATGGAATTCTTATACTAGCTATCTTTTTGTGTTCTTACTGTGTCATGAAAGTAATTTTAAAAAAATCTAAATGTTATAAATAGATATACTTAGTCGAAATATATTTGTTAGTAGTAATTATATCATTATATTTTCTTAAAAAATCATCTCTTGAGCTGCCATACAACTATTTTGTAAACTAACATAACCTATTGCTGCTAAAATTTGATGACTAATTAATACAATTATTATAGGCACGTTTTTAAATAATAACCCTTAACTAATTTAGTAATGTGTCGTTATAATTAATTGGGTCCTTAGTTAAAGTTAAGAGCGTTCACTACAAACTTAAAGTTAAACAGAAAAAATACATACAGGTATTATGGTATTTCAATAAGAGTTCAAAACTAGAAGCAAGTAACCATTTGTCCTGACGGCACCAATAACTCTGATTAGGGAAAATATACATTCAGCTCGTAGTGTATTTACACACTCTTAATTTGGTCTTAATTTTAACTCTGATTGGAAAAGAGCGGTGACACATAACACGATATTTGGGACACAAAATTTACTTTATTCGAAATTGAGATTTGAGTTTCGGAGAACTTTTTTCTTTTAATCTAAAGTAAGGATCGTTAGAAAATAATATTAACAATTGTATTTGGATTGTTATCCGCTGAAGACCAAATTCTTGATTCCAAACTTTTTTACCAGTGTTTGTTATGCATTCTGATGGAGTATGTAGGAAACTGTAGAGCACTGCCGTCATATACTCACAGCCTTAAGACGCCTACATTGAAAAAAATAGAACTGAACTTTTATATAATTTGTGCTATAGGTATTATTAATTTGTGTCCTAAAAACGCCACTCAAACTTTTATATTTATTTTTGACATTGTTCTCGATTAAATTAGTTTTTCCACGACCTATATATAATAACAGCAAATTTGGATTGGACGAACTTCTCACTTCTCCGAAGAATTTATCAGTGTTAGGAGTAAAAAATTCTATATGTATCGTGTATGGTCGGGAAGGCAAATTATTGACTTTGCACTTTTCAACTTCGGTAAATTCAGTAGCCCACTAAGTATACGAATGGTATGCTGGCTGCAGCTTCTAAGGGTCATTGTAACATTTCAAACGGAACTATCAGTCTTAAACTTTCAAGCAACCAAGTTACAATAGCTCGACGTCAGTGATCTTGTTGAAGCCGCTCTTATCTGAGTTACTATACTATTACGACAGAGCTATCAATCTGGTAACACTTATTTTCCAACAACAATATTAAACTGTGGTGGAAGTCAGAAATTTGAAAATAGTAAAAACATTTTAAACTGCTTAAATTTTAAAATAATTTTATCTCTAATTGAAATACTCATTTCAATTGCATCCAGTCTCTCATTCACATAAAAAAATTTATATCTACCTAACATTCTTAAATTATTCTCTTTTCACTTACAACTATTTTACAAAAATATTATTATTTTATATACAGTTTTAATTTTTTTAATTTTTCAAATGGTTGATATTACTTTAAAATAGAGTAGGTACCTAATTTCCTTATATTATTACATACATAAGTATATTTGATTATTAAACATTTTACGCGGATAAAGGAAAATAATTTCAATAAATGCAATATTATAGAGTCTGTTAGAGTTTTTCCTAAATCTCCGGAATAATTACTTTTGTTTGTGGATTTAGAAAAATCTTTATATTGATATGCAAAATGATGATAATTGTATTTCATGTTTCTTGAATGCTTGTATTTTTTGGTTCAATTCCTTTTTAAAAATACCTACCTACTTTATTCGTATTCGAAGTTAGTTTTATGTTTCTTCATTACATCAACGTAAAAACTAAATTTATAAACAAAAAGTTGGAGTTGCTGCTGGGTACTATGTTATAGCAGCAGTTATACGTTTGACAGTTTGACTTTGAATTACTTATGAACTTTGTCGCGTCACATAACATAACCTAACCTTTTTACTTTTATTGTGTACTAACACGTAACACCTAGTGATTTATTGTTTTGGTGGAATAGTAGATAGTAATATACAATAAATTCATTACAATTTATTATCAAATTCACACATTCCTCATGCAAACAAATGTAGCTGGTATTTGTTTATTATGTGAATTCGAAAAAGGCACAATTTGTATATTATTTAGAGAGCTAGAAACTGTTCAACGTAAACTTATTTTAAGCTGAATTCATACTGCACCGCATACTCCTACTGTAACTGTTTATAAATCTAGCTTAATCCTATATATCTACTTTTCCAACTTTGACCAAAAAAATCAATAAATATACAGGATGACTACGGTTTTTGTATCAGGTACACTTCAAAAACTCAAGATCTGAGAATTTTTCTAAACCTATAGGGTGGTACATTTTTGAGGTACTGAATATGAACTTTTTTATTTTCATTAAATAATAATTTAGAATCTCTGTTTAAATTAGAAACGTTTTGCTCTCTTGCACGTTTTTTGAGTACATACTGTATTGATTTGGAGAGAAATGATTTTTTTTGTAATAGAACGGTATTTTTTAAAAAGAGACTTTTGAAATTTAGAATTAATTAAAAGTAGATACTACATTTTATGTTATTTTTTAAATGCAAAGAACAAAGTAGGAAATAGAAGATTAATTATTAGTTAATTGAAATTAATAAAAAAAAAATAATTACATAATTAAATCAATCACAAAACTTTGACACCCTGTATCTCAGAAACAAAGCTGCCACGGATATATATTGGTATAAGATTTTCATCTTAAAAAATTATATTCTGTAAGTTGTTAAAAGTCCTGCTACAAAAACCTGACACAACCTATATATATTTATTTTTAAAATTGAACTTAAAACTTAAAAAGGATTCTAACATAATAATAAAGTAGGTATGAAATGAATAGCGTCTCAAGTAAGTAGATACTACACCGTTATTGACTGTAGTGTAATGGTTCATTTTTAATTATCTATCTTTAATATTTATTTATTTATGTCTACCTAATCTCCTATTTTTTAGTTATAAATACCAATTTATTAGCCAAAGCTGTAGGTATGTTATTCACAAATAAACTCATACAAATAATGAAACAAAACTAAAAGAATAATTATTCATCACCCTACTAATATTATTGATCCTTAGGTACAAAGATTACACTGGGCTATCCTAGAAATCGGACCTTTTTCACATGGTCCGTAGTTTGTTTTTGTCAAACAGATGTTTGCTGTACATAATTTAACGGTTTTTGTTCAGATTCGCATTCAGAATCTTCTATTTCACACAAATTTGTTGACAGATCACTGTTGCTTGCATAAACTCCAAGTAACGAATGACGTTCTTCTACAAAAATTCAATAAAAATACAAGTTACAAATGGGAAAACAACTTTTTTTATTTTTTTTTAAATCCGTGTTACAATATAAAATGATTTGGAGCTTACCTAAGGTGGTTATTACAGATGATATGTCATCATCCATACTTTTAAGTCGGTTGCGATTACTAGGAAAGCCATATGGTTCGATAATATCATCGGAATCAGCTCCAGGGCTCTGAGGTTCCCCTTCAGCTTCGCTTGGTATATTGTAACCATGCGGAGGTAAATACGAATTTGGGTGACGTATATAACTATCAGCTAAAAAATCAAATGAAATATTGTACGCCGTGGTTGGTTAATTACAATTATCAACAGTAGCTAACCATGATCACATTTTCTAATCTCGTGCTGTGACGTAGGTAAATTTGTTGCAATAAGATTTTTTTAAAGTTATTATCGTGATATTTGTGTCTATTTAGGTACATGTTAAAGGATGGTTTGCAAGCAAAAGCCTTAGAAGATAAACCCCTTAAAAAAGTGGAATATACAAAATGTATCAAAGTCGTATTTTTAAATGGAATAAATTATTAAGATATACCACAAGTAAACAATCAAACAGTCCCTGAAGCAACTGGCATCTCAACAGACCAGGCTTACTATGACTTGGGTGCTACGACACGAAGGCATAGAGGGAAACGGAACGGCTGACCAACTTGCATAAGAGGGAACCGACAGTTGGTCCTGCGGTCCGGAACCCATGTGATGTAGAAATTGCGTAAATGGGAAAAATAACAATTGAGGCCCGACTGGAGAAATACTCCAGCCTTGAGACAATCAAAGAGGTTCATTAGGCTCTCGGACTCAAAGGCCAAAAAGTGTATCGAACTGGATAGTAATGAATTAAAGCGCATTACAGGTCTTTTCATAGGACACTATGGGATGAGGTACCAGTTCAAAAAGATAGGCCTGAGTGACAACGACAAATGTGGATTTTGCGAGTAAGCAACAGAGACCACTGAACACGTGTTCTGCGATTGCATGGCCTAGACAGATTATCAACTTCATGAAAAATTTGGGGCGAACTCTAGCAAAAGGATCTAAACGACGCCACTACAATGTAAACAATCATACAACTTCAAATATTGTTTGTAAATATACTTTCAATTTCAAAGTTAGATATTTCAACATTTTATAAACATTTTTATACCAAACAATCTGACTAGTAGTACCTAAATTGTTGAATAGTTTTAACCAAATTGAAGAAAAATAAAATTGCAACATTTTCACTAACTATAATTATAAAACGGAATGAATAAGGTTAAGTATTTGTTAGGTATAATTCATGTACACAAAATTGAACATGCTTTAATACTATGTACTCACTTGGTTTAACAATGATTAAAGGCACTGTTCAGCAAGAAAAAAAAAAGAAAACACAAATACAGTGGTTAAAAATATTAATTATTGTTAGTAGATAAATCAATCAAACCATTCCAAGATCTCACACATAACTTACTGTTTTATTTTTTATTTTTTTATTTAACTCTTATTTTTTGATTAAAATGATGTCTCTCTCCATCCTATAATATTAAAAAAGTAGTGTATAATGACGTTTTATTTTTCTACATAATTTATAGTAAATTCCAAATAAAAAATTCTTGACACATGTAAAACAAGACTTTAAGGTTCAAAATAAAATCCTACAAATTTTCCGAATTGGAACTTTGTTTAGGTACATATTAACGCATTCATTAAATTATTATCGACCCTTACCTGTGGCGAATCTGTATTCCTCATTACCGCTATCCAACACGTTCAAGTTTGGACTAGCCCTCAAAAAATCTGACTCCATGTCCTCATTAACAGTGGCAGTAACATCATGTCGGGTTATATCACTGGATGATGTCATTGATGATGACGTAGTATTATGTTTATGGTTGTTACGTTGGTGCTGATGGTGAGTGTAGTGACTGCATCGTGATTCGTTGCTTTCATTGCTGTGGAAACTGATTGAGTCTGGAATTTCACCACCTGGAACTTCAGTGATTTTCGGCAAAGTTTGACTGTGCGGATCCCAATCGGTGCAGTCCCAGTGATAACCTTAGGATGATAAAATTCCCATAATTTGGAGTCATCAGTTTTAAACACAGATTTAGTGTGGGTGTTGAATACACATCTCTACGATTTTAACCGTTGGTGTTCCACGAATTCAGCTACCGAAGTAGGGCACATTCCCGAAATTAGATACATAGTCTTTGTGGAAGGGAACCTTGCTACCTCATAAAACGATTATAAATCTTTCAGCTTATTTAGTTCAAGAATGTGCATATTAATAAATTTTTTTGTAACGGATAATTAAAAAAAAATATTGATGTCACTAAATATGAGATTATGATCTCGAAACATGTATGACAGACCGTATTGGTAACTAAACAATATATTTATGTTTATTTTGTGGAGCAGACGTAGTTTTATTGATTGATAATCATCGCTCCTCCAAGATGGATTACTTCATTAAATATTAAAAACTATTACGGGAAAGTAAAATTGTATGAAGATAGAATTTCGCATGCATGCATTAGAAAGAAGTAGAAGTAAAAAGTGCTTGTTAGAGCAATTTTTAAATAAAGCCTCCCGCTAGGGAATTCGAGCGTATCTAGTGTTGGCTATATGTTGTAATGAAGTTGTTACTTCTTGTCGAGCCTTCGTTAGTAAACTTTGTTTCACCGGCAAATTGCATGCCACAAACAAAACTTGTAAAATTATCTCGGGAATTGGTTTAGTCTAAACCAGTTATCAATTTTCACTGGTTTTCAAGAAAGAAAAATATGGCATGAAATTATAGAGTGAACAAATTACTGGGTGCTCAAATAAACTAATGTTATCTTGAACATTTGAATATTTCTGTATTATGTAAAAAGGAAGCAAGATAGGTAGGTAATACCACAATACTTAGAATTCGTAAAAAATTGAGTTTTACATTTAGCAAATAAAAAGGGCAAGGTACTTCATTTGAGAAAATTAAGTTACGAGTGTTTCTAGATTTAATTTAAGACATCCGAAATAAATTATGGCCTGCATCAATTTCCCTCTTAAATTGCCTATGAAACTGGCCTATTATCATTAATAATTTATTAATTGTTTATCATAATAGTTTTTTATTTCTTGAGAAAACACTACATTTTTAAAAAATAGTTAGGCTTTAGTCGTGATTCACCCTGTATACCACTAAACAGTACAAATAAGAAAATAGTTCGTTTACTTACTGCCCATGTTGCTTTGGTCCTCTTCAGGAACCACTGGACCATTTCGTTTGATATTACTCATCATTGAATTACTGCGGCCACCGTAAAGTCTGTTGGGCACCTCTACCGGACTCAGAAGTTTATAATCTGAAATCAACATTTGTAATCGAATCTCTTAAATTAATTTGATTCTGTATACTTCCTACCATTTTTAATTTTCGATTTTTCTCCCAAATTTGATGCCAAATGCATCTGTTCTGCCCAGGTGGTTTTCTCAGAGTCACAGTGATTACTAATACACCCTTGAGGTGTGCTTCTATTCAAGTTCCTCACATAATCCGGGGGTACATTTTCCAGTTCATCCCCAGCTGAACCGTAACTACGCAGCGTATCTAAGTTGTTGAGCATTAGTGTCGCCGCAGCATTATTACAAGTACTATACATATTATCGTTTTGGGAACTTGGAGTATACGATAATGGTCTTTGCTGACACACTGCAATACCATCACGTTGGTTTACCTCTAAATTGCTAAGTTTTGAACCACGTTTGAACTCAGACATATCATGCGGCCGAGTTGAGTTCAGAACGATATTATCTTTCACGTTATCACGACTTTTTCTACGGTTGGTTCGTTTTCTCATTACACATACCACGCAGATGATTGTGATTATGAATAAAATTAATCCCCCACAGATAATTGCAAAGTATATTATATCAGTTTGCGTAAGGCTATCGAAGAATATCGTGATTGGACTATTGAAATGTGTGTTAGCACAATACGTGCCTGTTACGTTCGACGGACATACGCAGTGGAATGAACCAATTTCATTAATACAAGTGCCTCCATTTTGACATGGTGAAGATTCGCATTCGTTTAAGTCATATTCGCAGAATTCCCCAGCGAAAGAGCGGCATTTGCATAATGGACCGTCATCGCCTTCCTCACAAACACCACCATGTTTGCATGGATTCGGGGAGCAATACCTGCCAATTTAAAAATAAATATTAAATTATTATAATTAGAATATATATATATATATATATTTGATGAAAAATAACAAACCTTCCATATTCACAACGTTTCCCGCTTAACCGCAGTACGCATTCACATACATAATCGCCTGATGTTGTTGGAGTACATTTACCACCATAAAGACAAGGTGCTGAAGCACATGGATCCGTATCTACCTCACACATTGTACCTTTAAATCGTCCATGACACTCACAGTCGTACCCAGCCTTTGTGTCACGACAAGTACCACCGTTTAAACATGGTTGTGACCCACAAGGTCCTGGTGGTGATAGTACTACACTTGTGTCACAACTAAACTCAACGTTGGCAAAGCGTTTCAAAACAGCAACAGAATTTTCACCAGATTTGTGCAGGGGTACTGATACCCTACTAATCCGTATGTCATCCATGCAACCGGAGAAACCTTTCTGTACATCTTCAAATCCTAAAATTGATGGATGTTGATGCACCTCCGCGCCCAAATACATTTCATCACTCTGTAAATTGAGAATATCGCTAATGCCTGGTGCAGATCCTTGGGCAGTGTATTTAGCGTCCACAGTAATCTTTGCTGTATTCCTATCACGTTCTAATTTAATCTCATGCCAGCTACCGTCTGAGATGTAGATATTTGGAACTCGAACGATGCCTTCTCCACTACCAAGGTCGAATCGGTACTGTACGCCACCATTAACGATTTCCAATATGTTGTAATCTACTTTACCAGCAGCATACATCAGATTACCGGTTGGTTGTACTGTCCGTACTCTTAAACTCAAACTCAACTCGTCTTCTATAGATTTCTTGTTGATTATCCGATATTGCGAATAACTTTTACTACTAAATGATATTGGATTACGTGCAATATAACAATTTTGATCGTGACATTTTGATATGTCTACATCACACATATTACCCGCGTAACCTTCGGGACATTGGCAAGAATATCCTGTTTGTGACGAATCGGGTATACAAACTTTGTATATTGGACATGGTTCGCGTGCACATTCATTTACAATTGTATTACATTTATCGCCACCGTAACCTTGTTTGCAAATACATTCGAGTTTCTGACGGTATCGTGGCGAAACAAAACTAGTTACATCAGCTGCTACTGGTTCAATCACCGTTGTATCTAAAATGTATTTATCTTGACATACACCGTAGATACAGTGTTTGTTATTGCACTTTAGGCGAACTATTTCTTCTACTACTAGTTTCGTGCTTTCTTCCAGTTCTTCTAAATTATCATTTACAGCTTTACGGATTGAATCCGGAGGATAGAATCCATCATCAGGTCGTTTGACTGTGAATAGTACATCGAGATCTTTCTCGATGTAACGTTTCGAACGTAGGAAATCCTCATCATTTGTTGATGATTGCACGCTAATTATTATAACGTCTTTCGATCGACAATTCAAAGCATTTCGTATGGAACGTACGAATCCTTTTCTATGACTGAGAATAAATACTTCCGGACTAACGTCTCGGAATCTTATGCCGACAGCATTCTCTAACATGTCATCCGTTAATATTTCCACGTTAATTTTAACGATCGTATTAGCGAAATATTTACCATCGCTCACAGAAACATTCAAACGATATTCACCGACATCTAGACGAGGCAAAGCAGTTAAAGTACCATCAGTTTTGTTAATTTGGAACAGTTCATGTGTGGGATATGATATCCCAGCTGTTGGTGACAAAGAATATGTCACTGTATCGTATTGATCTTGATCGTTAGCATAAACCTTTCCGATTACACCTCCGGGATATTCATCAAGGAATGAATTAATCGTTATTTCTAATGGTGTAATTATTGGCGGATATTGTGATTCTTCAATAACTCTAACCATGACCCATGTGTCCGAGTATAGTGGTGGGCTTCCATTATCAAACACTCGAATTTGCAGTGCATAATTGTCTCGAATTTTATGATTAAACTTGGCTGCTGTACGTAGGAATCCATCTTCATCTAATCTGAAGTTATTTCCTTCATTACCGAGTCGAATATCGAACGTATATGGATATGTGTTGGGAATCGTGTCCTCATCAGTAATCGTAAATTGCAAGATCGAATGTCCTAGAGGCTTGTTTTCCTGTAAATTACAATGGGTTAGCTACAACTTCAGATTGATTCATTTAGCGTTTTTACCTGTATGACAGCTGTGTAGTTCGTTTGCGAAAACAGCGGTGGGTTATCATTGGCATCAGATATTTCGATATTTAATAGAGTTTGGCGTGAAAAAACTGGAACACCATTATCTTTGGCTAGGATTTCTAAAACGTACGTTGAGATTAATTCTCGGTCTAACTCGGCCGCGACAGAAATATATCCAGTCTTTTCGTCTATTGCAAATTGATTTTGGCTGTCACCTCTAAGTATAGAGTAGCTGATTTCACCGTTTTTGCCACTATCTAGGTCCGTGGCGATAATCTGAAACAAACCAATTCAAATAACGAATTAAACGAAATTCTCACCAGAAAGTAAAATGTTGCGACTTACCTGTAATATTTTATCGCCTATTGTTGCATTTTCCCGAATCCTAGCACTATAACTTTGCTGGGTAAACATAGGAGCATTATCATTACAATCTGTAACTGTAATATTAACTGTAGCTACATTACTCAATGGTGGAGTACCTCCGTCAATAGCTTGAATAGTCAAAAAATAATCCTTAGCCCGCTCGTAATCCAGCATTTCCGCTATAGAAATTACACCAGTCTTATTGTCAATAGAAAACTTTTTGTGTTCATTTCCGCCAATAATAGAGTAATACACTTCGGCGTTCTGTCCAATATCTTTTGAAGTAGCCATCAGACGTACAACTTCAGTGCCAACTGCGTCTATTTCCGGTACACTCGCGAAATAGTATTTGTTCGCAAATTCTGGGGGATTATCATTGATATCTTGAACATTAACAATTAACTGTGCTACGCTTGATAACTGCGGACTACCTTGATCTATTGCTTGAACAGTTAGATTGTACATAGCGCGTATTTCGCGATCCAAAGGTTTTGCTAGTGTTACGATACCACTATCTGACGCCATGATGAAATGATCGTTGAATGAATCAATAAAAGTATATTTGATTTTTCTATTGATTCCGATATCCGCATCAGTTGCATGTATTTTTGTTACCAATGTTCCAATCTCAACATCTTCAGGTAGAGCTACAGAATAGTACGGTAAACTGAATAATGGTGCATTGTCGTTAATGTCAGATATGATTATTTCAATTTGTGATGAACATTCCCACTGTACATGCTCACGATCGTGAACATGCGCTGTTAAGCTGTATTTGGATTGAGTTTCGCGATCCAAATGTGCGGTTGTTTTCATGGATCCCGTGTTTTTGTCTAACGAAAAGTTTTCTGAACCATCTCCAGAAAGAATGTAACGTAGTTTTGCGTGTTCGGCACTGTCGGCATCAGATGCTTGAACGGAAAGCACGTAGGAGCCTGGTAGAATGCTTTCTGATAATGACTGGCGGTAGCGGTATTTTAAACAGTAAGGAGGATTGTCTGAAAATATTATTTTTATATAAATAGAAGAAAAGGTAGCAATTAATAAAATACTGATATTTTTTAATGGTGTTTAGCATCAAAGAAAGTTGTTGTTTACATATTAAAATTAAACTTACCGTTTGCGTCTAAAATTGTCACAGAAACTTTGGTCACATCCGAAAACAAACCATCTGTAACCAAAACTACCAAGTTGTAAGTGGGTATTTTTTCCCTGTCTAAATTTTTCGCCACATATACTTCACCCGTTTGGCGGACTTGAAATTGCGATCTCGGATCACCGGATGTGATGTAAAACTCTACTGGAGTGTTCAAATTACTATCCGCATCACGTGTATTGAGCGTTAATAAGACGGTACCAGGCAACGCGTCTTCACTCACTGAACTTTCATAGAAATCTTCTTTAAATTCTGTTGGACTGTCATTGTAATCTTTCAATTTGATAATTACAGTAGTGCGGGCGGAATGTTTCGGCATGCCGTTGTCTGTAGCTGTCACATAAAATTTGTAGTCAGATCTTGTTTCCTTATCCAGTTTGACCAACGTACTGATCCAACCAGTGTGTGTGTCAATAGCAAAATAATTGACCAGTTCGCCAATATCTGAGTTGAAATTATATCGGACTTCGCCATTGCTGCCTTGGTCTGCATCATGTGCAATCACTAAAAACATGTAATTGTAAGTTTTCAAATAAGCGTTATAGTCAACTTTAAATAGAAACAAATTGTCAACTATAAAAAGACTGGTGCCCTACGTTTCACCCTATATAAAACACCTGTAAACTTTAACCTTAATTTTAACAACACCACCTTATCATGGTCAGGGTCAGCTGAATTGTTGGGAGTGACTGTGGATCCTGAATTGGAAGAGCCATGTGGACAACCTCTGCAGTAGGATTAGTCGAAATCTGTTTGTCCTTAACTCTCTAAAGAGCTACATGGACAGGAAATCGCTAATATCCATCTATTATGCACTTATATATTCAGCCATTTCCTACAATATTACACTGTGGGGAAGGTGCACGGAGGTAAACAGAGTGTTAATACTTCAGAAAAGAGCCATTAGGATTATATTCAATATTCCATATAGAGGGACTTGTCGAGAGACTTTCAAAGCGAACAACATTCTCACGGTCCCGTGTATCTATCTTTTCAGGTTATCTTTTCTGTTTTTAAAAGTAAAGATCGGGCACCCACTTGCGGTGATAACCATGGCTACTCGACTCGAGGAAGGGATCAGTTGTGTCTGCCTCGCCCAAAACACGAATTCTATAAGAAGTCACCCATCTACTCGGGATATTGTTATTTTAATCTCCTTCCTTCGGATATTAGGGGCTGCCAGTCGGAAGGCATTTTTAAAGGTAAATTGAAGAAATTTTTGATTGCTAACGCCTTCTACAGTCTACAAGAGTTTGCCTTATGATGTAGAGTAAATTGTTTTTAGCATTATTGTAGTATTGTTTTTGGTATTGTTTTAGTATTGTTTTTGGTACTGCTTTGGTATTGTTCTTAGTATTGTGTTTATTATTTGTTTTTAATTATTTGTATGATTAATGACTTGACTTTTGACTATTATAATCATTATATAGGAATAGCTATGTGTCAAATTTGTAACCTCTTTGTATTGGCTTATTTTAGCAGGTGACATATTTTAAGGACGAGTCTATGTACATGACATTGTATATTTTACGACTAATAAAAAAAATATTATTATATTATTATTATTATATTATAAATATTATATTATATTATTATAAATCTTACCTCTAAGAATTGATGTTCCTTCTGCTACATTCTCAGCAAGATTCAAAACATAGGTGTTACTTTCAAACTGTGGCGCATGATCATTTTCATCTTGTACTTGCAATGTAATCTCAGCCAGTGCAGATATTGGTGGACTTGAATCGGTCGAAGCTAATACTCCAATGAGATGTGTAGCTTGTTTTTCGAAATTTAGGGGTTTCGCTAATGACAACTGACCGTGGCTGTCAATTGCGAATTGTGGACTATCATTATTTTCAGAAACTATGGAATAGATGACTGATACGTTTGAGATGATTTTTAACGTTGTGATGATTGTACCTAAAAGGACCAAAGTTTTTCATTTACAATTTTGAAAAAATCAAGGCAAAATAGGTCAAATTTAAACTACAGTGTAAATATTCGAATTTTAAATATTGAACGTGTCACTTGTTTACCTGTTGGTGAATTTTCTGATAGAAAATATTTGCCATCTTTACGTTCGAATTCTGGTGGTTGGTCCTTGTATCCAGTGATGAGAATAAATACTGGTACTTCTGAATGTTTTTCTTGTTTTCCTTTGTCTTTTGCCTTGACGAAGAATTGAAATACTTCACCGACTAAAGAATTAAAATGTATTAGGCTTAGTAAGGCAACTTATTTTAAATGAAATGAGAATGAATTTCTTTTGTACGAAAAATACCAAATCCCAGTTTTCACGGCGATAGACAATGATGGAACTCTATAACTTCATGACTATGAGGTCGGTTATATTTGAAAAAAGTTGCATTTTCCATATTATAATATTAATGAAATATTAGAAACCTTTGGCCACACAAAAAAAACGTATTATTATTGAGAATTACAAAAAGCTATGAAATTGGCTCCAATTTAATCGACCTCGTAATCTTTACGGTTTTGGAGTTAGCGATAATGGTACCGGCTATTTAGATCCTTCACCCTGTATACCCAACTAAAACTGTTTGTTGTGTATAAACGTTGATATCAACGTTAAATTGTTTTGGTATTTATTTATTTACTTACCCCAAGCATACACGTTCTTAATCAAAAACAGCTCCCCAGTATCTTTATCAATGTTAAAAATACTGCTGACTTCTGAAGATTTCTTCTCATAGATTGAATATTCTAGTTGTGCGTTAACGCCTTCATCGTCATCGTCAGCTTTTATCTGTGCAAATCGCATTCCAACATTTATACGTGAATTGATGCTGATTTTATATTCTTTCAACAAAAATTTGGGCGCATTATCATTTTCGTCCGTAACTTTAACTCTGACGGTAACAAAATCATTCAACCCACCACCATCTGTTGCGATAACTGGAATTTCGTACATTTTCTGCTTTTCCCGATCGAGTCTAGCACGTGTTGTAATTTTACCAGAGTTCTTGTCAATTGAGAACAACTCACTCAGCAAATCTGAGAATATTGCATATGTTACTGATCCGAACTCTCCAAAGTCTACATCCGTAGCGTTTACAGTCACCACATTGTAGCCTGCCATACGATTTTCTGGTACAGTTGCGTCTAAAACGACATTAGGGAACTTTGGTGCATGTATATTAGCAGGCAGCATTTCAACTTTAAGACGTGCAAAGTTTGTATATACTCCATCGCTGACAGATACGTTTAGTAAAAGCATTTTTTCGTTTCCAAAATTTGCTAGGTTGACTAAAGTGATGATGCCAGTATCGGGATTCATTGAAAACGTTTGTTGCTCATTGCCAGCTACGATAGTATAACGCAGATTGTCCTGGTCGCTTTCATCTGGATCGCTGGCTTTTACTATTGTGACGAATTGGTCGCGTTTGGCGCTGATTGATAACTTACATGAGTAGGATGATTGTTCGAACTTCGGAGGATTGTCGTTCATATCCAAAACTTCAAAAAAATAAAAATATTTTGAACTATGTGTGTATCATATTGATAACTTCTTTAGGGCAATTTTGGCTACACCTAGCTACACTCGTAGTGATTGAGTTTATTTCAAATAATGAAAAAAATTTCAAAGTAAAGTAAAAATATATTTAAACCGAGGTGTAACAAAATAGAACCCGCCACTGGCAAGCTTACAGATTACTCAATTCTAGAATACATGGGTGGCACATCACTTCTTTCTGAGAATCTCCAATATCTAACAAGTCCTTTTTTCTAATATATATATTTACGATAACACGAAATATTCCCATAGATTTGTTCACATATGGTTCTTATTTTTTCTAAACATAAATACGAACGTACCCTAATATTATGTGATACGACAAACATGGGGGGTCTAAAAGTTATCTGCATCATAAAAATTGTGCAAGGATTTTAAAAATATTTTGTTCTTAAGATGTCTTTTTTCTGATTGGTTTATTTTCATTTTGTATTACCTACTATGTAACTTTTATGAGGCAATTCTGGAAAGGCAAAAGGACTTTAAGATCTAATTATAAAATGTTAAATTAAATATTTTAATTTGTTTTTGGACTTGGTATATTTTTTTCAGTTAAGAATTTATTTCTAGTTTTTGTTTAAAGATTAAGTCCATTTCATTTTATTCTGAAGTAGTGAATTGTATAAAGTTCCGTAAGTTTTGATATTCTTTTAATTGAAGGCCTTTTTGTTTAATCAGTTTTTTTTATATAAAGTTTAAAGTTATTTCTTTTAGTAAATGAAATAAATTCCGTTTTCAATAGTACTTAAAGTTTCATACAGGAATTAATATAATTATTCGAATTATATTAATTTTCCTATTTTTAAGTAGTACAGGTAATGATTAAGATTTCTTTTAAATTCTCATTATCGCTTAATTGTTTTATTCTTTTTCTTTTATATTATACATATTTATTTCTTGTTGATATTCATTTTCTTTAATTAGTTTTAATTATTAAATTAGTTGTTTTAGCCTGAACTATGCGTTTTATTTCTAATAAAGTTTTTGATAAATTATTGACAAAAGGGTCAACCAAGTAAATATTTCTTTTTAATTAAAGTCGGTGACCGGAAGTGATACAAGATTATAATGGTAAGTAATTTTGCATTACTTCAATACAGATTAATAAAGCTTATTTTAGTTGTTTGTTTCTTTCATATAAGAATTTGATTCTGTTATTATTCAAGTTGATATTCTTTGTTTGTTCTTCTTTATTTGAAACCGCTCGTAAAACTTGATTCGAACCCGTAACAATTTGAATAGCATATTGGGGTTCATTCGGATTGAGCTATAACATTAGTATTCTTTCTGAATGTATATAACACCCCCTAATTTCAAAATGGTTACAGTGGAAAGTAAAATTTAACCTAATATATGTACAGATAGTGAAAGAAATATAAGTATACTTAAATATTAGAATATGATGTCAATTCTTGACATGATCTAATGTAGTGAAATTTTATTTTAAGTAATCTCTAATATAAAAATGAATAGGTACATTTTATATTAAAGCGGAGTTATTCTTGTTACAATAGAAGTTTAGTTTAGATCAATACTTTCATTTATAAATCCATATGAAGTTACACCGGTAAAATTATAGATTGATTTTGTTACCTACGAAGATTTAGTTATGGATAGAATCAAATTGGTATGAGGCACAATAGATCCCGACACTACAAGTCATAAAGATTAGATTAAGGGTGTAATTTGAGGTTTCCGGTATTTCATTTATTATTAGGTTCTGTGCTGCCTAGAATTCATCTGTCGATGTAAGTCTATGTTCATAAAGGCGTATTCTACAAAACTAACCTGTCAGCCACACGTGTGCTGTAGTATTCAGACTCGGCACTCCTTGATCAGTAGCTACTACAACAAAATGATGACTACTCGCCTCTTCATGGTCGAGCGATTGCTTTAAATACACTATACCATCGTTTTCATCAATATAAAAGTAATCTGTAGCATTACTATTATCTTTAAGAATTGAATAAACGATTTTCTGATTGATATCGGTGTCATTGTCATGTGCATAGACAGTTAGAACAGATGTGCCGAACTGCGCAGCTTCTGATATTGAAACGTTGTAGCTCTCCTGGGTAAATTCTGGAGGAGAATCATTAACATCTTGCAAAACAATCGATACAGGAACTTCTGCATAAACACCTGATACGGAGTCAGTAGCGCGGATTAGAAGTTCGTACTGTTGTTTCTGTTCATAATCGAGCTCGTCCACAACGGATATAACGCCTGGAACATTTTATTGATTTGGATAATTATGTTTACGTATTTTAAAAATATAATTTTTTAACTTCAAAACACCATAAGCATGCGTTAGTTAGTAGACAGATACAATTTACAAGTTAAGATTATTTGCAATAATACAAGAGTTAGGTGAAAAGTTTCCGGCCTGATACACAGATGGCACAGGTAAGTTTGATTTTTTGTTGGTGTTCTTTCCTAATCTCGAATTTGATTTGACTTAACGAATCGCACTATAACAACGATGTGATGTCTGTGCAGTACGAACAAAATCACAAAAGAAGTTTTCTATTATCACCGGAAACTTTTCACTCTATCCTCATAATACACAGGTTAGTCTTCGATTTTTTTTGGTTTTTCGTTAGGCCAACAAAACATACAACTGCAACAAAATAAGCAAACCGATTAAATACATTTCAGAATCACAAAAATAAAATACGGTTTTAGCACCTATTATACAGATCTACAGGTGACGCCAACAATTCTATTGAAATGATTTGTTTTGTTTTTTAGAAAATAACTATTAATTAGCTGTTAACGTGTATAACTCAAAATATTTCTTCAAATATGGCGAAGTTACATAATCAAGTATACATTTTCAATACAAACAATTTTACAATTTCCTCTACTTGGGGTTGTAAGTTTATATAAAGAATTAATTTGTTTATTTACGTATTTTTTTAAATATAAGGTATGGAGGACAACCTGTGGTAAACAGCCAACATGTCAGGTAGGTAATATAATTTTTCCAAGTAGCATGCATGTAGTGAGACGAGGAATTAATTTTTGTATGCCTTAGTCAAAGACCTATGCCACTTGCCCAATTGTTCACCTCGCCTTCCACTTCCTCCTCAGTTCAAAATTTTCACTTACCCATCTGCATCTTCAAGGAGATAAACACATGATAATCTGAAGACGCCATCCCCATCCGAACGACTACAAAAGTTGCTTCGTGGGGGGTCTGGCATTGACATACAGAAAGCAGACTTCATTTTGCATCAGTTCCCTCCTCTAATGCCTCACAATTCATAGGTTTCATTTTGAGGTAAAAATTAGATCAAAATGAAGTGAGTGTGATGAGGTGTGACACCATTGGGAAGATTGTCTCTTGGTTTCAGGGGTAGAGTGGGTAACCCAAATGTTATCTCCTGTATTAATCGAGGGAGAATATCATACCGCTCCAAGAACTCCCCGGAAGTTACCACTCGATTGATTTTGAGCTGTTTTGTCAGCTATTTTGGGACACACCTTGCATGCAGTTTATGAATTCTGAGTGTTATTGTGGTTGAGTGTAAAGTCAATCTGTAGTTGCTTCGAACAGCTTCCTTAATTTCCCCAACAAGCAAATCAGTCTTAATCACAGCAAAGAAAATCCCTCTACCGTTGAGGGCCCTAGTACACTTACTTTCTAGACGTACCTTGTAAATAATGCTAATTCTTTGTATCAACTTTCCAAGAACTCCAGGAAATTGTAAAAATAAAGAAGGTTTACGACAACAAATTAATTTTGTAATGATTAAAAGTCCAAAAATAAATAACTTTTCTTATAAAATTGATTTTGTTTCTGGATAACTAACGCTAAACATGTTCATGTTTAACTATATAATAATCCTATTTGTGTGTGTTATATCTAATAAAAGCTTTGGAAATAAAATAATTAAAAGCGCTATATAAAGTGTAGGTGCGACCATTTAAAATATTAATGGGATTATACTCACAAGGGCCATTGTTACTGTCAGGCGCTGTGAAAAATATTAAAAAGTTTTATTAATATAAATTATTCATACTCCAAACAAAATCAAGACCAATTATACTGAGTCATTGCAGAAAACCAAACTTTCAGATATACAAATTTTATATTTACCTCTCCGTAATTTGTCAGTAAATTGTACTTATTTCTTTCTTTTCACGAAGCAGTCAAAGATGAAATTAAATTACGCCTACCTATCAGTTGATTATGTCAAACGTGTTTCGAAATTTAATTAGTCGATCTCCAATGGGTATTATTCTCTTTCAAATTAAGTTTATTTAATACTAAAAAAAAATCTTTTTACAAAGTTGGAAACGGTATTTTCAAAATTTTTAAAAATCATTCCGCAAATATTAAAATAAACATTTTTTGAAAGATTTACATAGCCATTGAAAATGGAATAATTATATTCCAAACCATGTTCAACATTGTGAACAGTATCGAATTGTGAATCTTGCACAAAAGAGCTTGCACCAACGACAATTTTGACCTTCTGGTCAACTTTGAAAGCAGGTTTGAGACAAACCCGTTTCGGTTTAACCGCTAATTTGTCAAAAACAAAAACACTCGATACCTTCGGGAAATACCAAGTTTATCTGGGGAAGATATGCTCTATTTCTGTTTCGACTCTTCAGTTGCAAAAAAACTGCAAGACATGAAACTTATACTGTCATCATAATCAACAGACTTCGGTTTGTATATAAGAATTATGAATTTTCTGAATTGTATTTCTATTGAAGTTTGTTATTCTTTTTGACCTAGTATAGGTATTGTTAAATAATTTATTAGTTCAAATTTCTAATTTACAAAAAAAGTTAACATGTTATTGTCAAAGTGATTCTAACCAACACCTTCAAAAACCATCTAGGCAAAAGTCATGGTGCCTTCAAAACTTATTTTAACCAATCTGCATTCTATACAATATTAATACCTAACTGAGATCCACGTCCATGAGTTAAGTTATCTAAGAATTGCTTTAGATCTTTGTAATAATAGATTTTTCTAACATAACCAGCACTATATCCCCAAGAAGACGCTATTCACAAAACAGTTAGAAAGGTAAAATATGACAATGTCACGATATGATTTTATTGGACTTACCTGTATTGAAATCCAAAGCAAACTCTTCCAGTTCATTGCCTTTGACGATGCTATAAATCAGTTTTCGCGACAGTGGCGATTCGGCCTCTATTGAAGTCGATAATGGTGAATGAAGTTCAATATTCTCAGGTACTAATTCCGAATAGAATTGCTTTTTGAACACTGGCATTGAACGATCGATTACTTTGACGTGAACTGTGACGTCGGTGCGACATGGGGTTAAACCTAAACATAGTAAATTTGACGTAATTAAATTTTCATGATCACCTGACCCACTTACCTTTATCATACGCAGCAATAAGTAATTCATATTCTCGGTTATGACCTTCCAAATTCTGTTTGATCTCAATATCGCCAGTCTCCCGTTGTACCTTGAACAGCTCGCCATGCCCTCGAATCAGTTCATATCGAACTTCACCGTTTTCCCCATGATCCAAATCAATGGCATGGACTTTTGCTATTACACTACCTTTTTCATCATCTACCGACACAACAGCATAATACGGTAAATTGACGAACATTGGACAATTGTCATTAATGTCAAGTACAGTGACATTGACTATGACATTTGTAACACGTGGTTTTTCACGCTCGGGCATATCACTTCGTGCCTCAACGATGAGCTGATATTTGTCTTGTATTTCTCTATCAAATTTTAAACCAGTTGTAGAGATGACCCCAGATGTTTTGCCAATAATAAACATATCAGTGGGATTTAATATTTTAAATTCAACATGTTCATTTAGAGCTGTACCGAGTACATTGACCACACAAACTGTTGTGATTTTAGTTGAGTTTTCTGTTAAGGATCCTTCATAGAATTCTTTTTGAAAAGTTAAACCTGAATTATCCGAATCCTCTACGCGGATATATATTTTAGATACGCTTGAGAATTTGCCATCAGATACGCGAACGTGAAGTTTGTAGGATGGTTTTAAATTATCTGGATCAACCAGTGTGATTAATCCTGTTTTGGAGTTGATAGTAAATGCATTATGTTTGTTTCCTGAAATTATAATTAAAATCATCATCGTCCAGAAATATGTTAATAAAAAAGTGATCTTACCTTCAATAATATCGTATTTGAGATAATCAGTCTCTGAAGTATCGGGGTCAGTAGCATTAACCTGTATGACTGCTACATTTTTGTATGATGGTAACAACAGAGTTACATTGTATATTGAATGGTCAAACAATGGCGGACAATCGTTAACGTCAGTAACACTTATATCAACTGTTGCTATCATGTCCGATGATAAGCTAGGTCTTCCCAAGTCAGATAAATGTACGTGGAATGTAAAACTTGGAATAGTTTCGTGATCCAACAATCGTATTGTACGAATAGCGCCCGTGTTCGGATCAATTTGGAAGTACCGACGCGGTAGCATTTCTACAATGTCATATTGTAGTTGTGCATTACTTCCAGAGTCGGCATCGAACGCCTTAATGACTAGCGGTTCACTGGTGTTTGTTAGTATCAGAGATTTTATTGGAGCTGATTCACTGATGATACCCTGATAGTTCGATTGAAGGAATTCTGGTACGTTGTCGTTTCTGTCCAAGATATGTATGATAACATTACAGGTGGCTGAAGCGGAAGCCTGAAAAAATGTTTCAAATACAGTTCAGTGCCAGTGGTGCCAAAAATAGAAAAACTTACCATATTAGTGGCAATTACAGTTAAATTATAAAATTTATTTGTCTCATAGTCCAAAGTCTTTTGTGTAGTAATTACTCCAGTACTAGGACTTATAATGAAACTAGCATCTGAGTTCCCTGATAATATTTCAAACTGCAAGGACGACGTACTTCTAACATCCAAATGCGCAACATAACTACCAACCGACTGATCTTCATAAATCTCTGCAGCAACTTCGTTAGTAACAAATCGCGGTGGAGCATTATCAGCCATTGTGAGCATGATATGTGCTGGTATAGTAGACGATAGCGGTGGTTGACCATGATCGGTTGCCCGAACATGCAAAGTATACTCTGACGTAGATACCAAGTCTAGCTCACGCGCTATACTAATAATACCCAAGTCTGGATCGATAGTAAACACGTTACCAACATTACCAGAAACAAGTGAGTATGTTATTAAAGCGTTTTCTTCTTTGTCGTGATCAATAGCGAACGCTCGTAGCACTGCACTGCCTACTGATGCTGATTCGAAAACTTTGCCGACTAGAATTTTATCAGAAAAATGTGGAGCGTGATCGTTGTAATCGTGAACATGAATGTGGACTTGAGCAAAGTTTTTTTTCGCAGGTGTTCCACCGTCACGTACCATCACTGTTAGAATATGTTCGCTAAGAGTTTCCCGGTCTAGATTCGCTGCTAGGATTAGCATACCCGAGAGTGAATCCAGTTGGAAAGTTTGCAGAGATAACGAGTTTTCCGCATTGAATATACTAAAACAAAATAACTAAGTTATTTCCTTTGTCTTTACATAATAAGCAAATCATACCTAAAAATCAATTTATCTTCCTCATCTCTGTCACTAGCACGCAATCTAAATATGTCAGTATCGACTGGTACAGCCTCTGAAATGTCAATTGTGTACACTTTTTCAGAAAATGTTGGTCGATGATCATTGATATCAATTACTGAAATATTTAACGTGGTATAGACTGTGTGAATTGTATCTGTGATACTAATATTCAACGAGTATTCGTTTTGTTGCTCATGATCCAACTTGTGTGCTATGAGTATATTGCCCATATCTCTCACTATATGGAAATCATTACGTTCATCACCACCTAGAAAATAATTGGATAATTGGAATCTATAGTATGATGAATTATGCAGAGCTTTCGTGGCCGTCTACATAATAACTCTGTGAGATTACACGTTTCACCACTTCACCAACACAATTTTTTTAAATCTCGACGTTGAGATTTAAATATTGTTGTGGTGAAAAGACGTGTCTTCCAATATTATTAATACCCATATACTATATACATGTCCAATGGCGATCGCGCATCTCTTATAAAAACATATACGTGATATTATTCGGCATAGAGGCTAGCTTCCACATAAATACTTTCTTTAATTTTGAAAGGCAATACGCCCACTTAAATTAAAAGTCAGTTGGACGTGGTTTGTCTAGAACCTTCTCCATCATTTGCCATAGCAAAAAGATGGCCGTTGAATTTAACCACAATTCTAGCCACCTCCACCGGCACCGGTTAGATTGGTATTCTTCATCAAATATTTACTGGAGATGTATAAGCATTTTGAGGGTCTCATTTCCTGCTGTTAAACTTTGACTCTAGCGCTACTTTTTGGGATAATCTCGGTATATTTTCTAACACATCGCAATTACATGCTTGAAATGTTTTGCTTTTGCTAGAAGTCTGATTAAATAGAGGTTATGTTGAGGAATAAAATGACATTTGTCAGAAAAATACTTGATTATACGTTACGCTCAAAAGTTTTCATTGTAAAATGTGTAAAACTTGACTTACCAACGATATCATACCAAAGCGTATCATTATCAGGATCTTGTGCTTGTATAGATGCAACAAGAAATCCAATATCATCACCTTCAGTGAGTTTAACATTCTGAGGTGACTTCACAATCGGAGGACTCTTTGATGTTTTTGGTACTGCCACTATCCGAACGGACACTTTGCAGATGCTATGCTTTGGTACTTCCCCTTTATCCGTTGCTTTAATCTAAATTAAAAATCATGTTAGCATGCCTACCTAATAGTTTTGTCATAAATAAACATACATTTAATTCATACTCTTGACCGGGCTCAAAACCCTTCTGTGCATAAACCATTCCACTTGTATTATCGATTTTGAATTTTGAACGTCCTTTACCAGACTTGATGTGGTAGTTGATTTCAGCATTGCGGCCAGCATCTTTGTCAAATGCCAGTACCTAGATGGCAAGAAAATTAGCCTTGTTGTACATGTAAAAATTGTCGTTATAGTAAAAAAAATTGAGCTATACTATACCATAGTTTTACATAACAAATAATTATAAAGCATTTAAGCTCGAGGGGAAGTGTCTTGATTGGCATGCAACTTTAAAAATGTCGAAAAATATTGCGTATCATGTGGATGAGGATTTAATAATAAACTCAAATTTCATGCTCTGCGTAGCTAACAGTACCTAATTATCATGAAGCCAGTTAATAAACATAGACATTCACATACGTTATGAACTAAATTGCCAACACACAGAATGCAAAATAACGTATACAAAATTAGACTAGATCCTGTTAATTAAATCACAGTAATAAAATATTGTTTAAATTATTGCTATACAGTGGTGTATGAGTTCCTTTACACAATGGTAACAATATAAAATCTATAACATCTAAAACAAAAAAAAAATCATAACAGATCAGAGGTTGCAGAAAATACTACACTACAACATTTTCCACATTTGTTTTGTAATAAGGATTTCGCATCAAACAATGAGCGTTGGCAACAGTATGTAATACCGATATCTCATCCTTGATTATTAATAAAAAATTGATTAAAGAAGTGGATCGTTGCACACACAAACTCCAAAATATTAAACACCGGGATTGCATTCTAGTAGTGTAAAGTGCTTTCCGACAATTAAAAATGTCTGGTAACCAGTATGTATTTCGCGATAACGAAAATTAAACTTTGCATTTCACAAAAAGGGGAAACAACAGCATCCTTATCGTGCATTATGGTGAGATGCAGGTGTATTTTTCTCTATTTGGTTCGTTTTTTTCACTGTTGAGTATTAAAAGCACGTAGATAATATACAGAGTTATAAGATACTACACAGATAAAAAAATGCGAGTTATGATGTCATTTTACCACTTTATTCAGTTGGCTTTATATGCTCCTGCAACACTTTTTGTAATAATCATAACTAACTTCTTTATTACAAATTCTATGCAAATACATTAATTATTTTAATAAAATCCAGTTTTTATGTAGGTATAATTGAGCTCAATAAATCTTCTCGACAAAAGCCTGTCTGAAACCTGTCTGGGTACAAAACATTCATGTGTATTAAGGTTGAACTTTTCCATATTATTCACATCAACCACTCTGTATATGTTTTGTGCAACCGCTGGATACCAGCATACATTTTGTTTGACGGCTAGTTTTTTGTGCAAAGTTATAATGAATCCTTTATGCAAATGTAGTATTGCTACACATATATGTATGTATCGTTTTGTTCCGGTTTTTTAAACGAATTAGTGCGATAGATAAAACAAATGTATGAAAAATATGTACATCACCATGCGTTTTCATTTTTATACAATATTCACAAATAATTGATTGTTGTCGAATGTATGGCAATTTTTGGTTAAGCTTTTGTTTAATAGAAATCAGTTACAACAAAAAATAACAGACAAAAGGAGTTAATGTCCGTAAATATAATGTAGTAGTTAGAAGTAATTTGTAGCATAACTGACAAAATGCGGCTTACTTTACATGTACACGGGATTTTGTTTAAATTAGCAGAGCCACAGTCTAATTCAGTGCTACCAGACTGAGGCATTGGTCGAGAAATCGTTTCGCTCTTATTATTAGCTTTCATTTAATTCTCTCCTGAGGATGATTCTTGTGAAAATGGACCGTCTGAAATAATTATTAAAAAAAAACTAGAAGTCCGTAAACTACTGTATCTAGAATTCCCCTAAAAATATAAACTAAATCGAGTAAATAATATTGCGCTTTTCTTAATTTATTTCATTGGCCTAATCTAAAAAACAAAAACAAATTTAAAAATAAAAAAAAGCACCCTTAATTAAAGTATTAATAATTTTTACTTTTGTTTAAATTAATATAGAGCCTCCATTAAGTGGATGGGCCTTTCGCTTTATTATGATTTCGTCAGACTACCCACAAAAGCACATCTTACCGCAGACAAATTGATAAAACCATTGTATAGATCATACAAAAAAAAAAAAGATATATAAACAGGACAATAATAAAAATATAGTACAAAACGATATCAGAAGATTATTCTTTTGAAAGTATTACCCTAATAAGAGGTACAATCAACGGACGGTGGTTTTTCAAGAGTTCGGTCGTAGATCTTCTGTGCAAGAGTATATTATCATTATTATTAAATTTAAATATTTTTCTCACGTACAACTTAATAGCCCAAGCTCTATTGTTAATCATTCTGCAAGAGCAATGCAAGAAATATTATAGAATTACATAAAATTTGTAGTATTAATTGAAATAAAATGTTAAATGAATCGGGTAAAAAACTTTACTACGTACTAAACTTTTTATTAGAAAATCTAATAATATTTATTATTTTCTTGACTTTTGATACAAAATTTCTTATAGGACTAAAGTACTAAATAACTAAATAAAATTATAATAGTATATCCAATTCCATTACATTGCAAAGGCTTTTATTTCTTTTTATTTCTTCTATTTTGTTTTCTTGCAATTAAAAAAGTTTTATTTTGTTATTATTTAAATAATTTTTGGATAAGTTACTTGTTATGCTTAGCAGGATAATATAATACATGTGTGTTATCTGTAACTTGATTAGGGTAACGTGCTAACGATCAAATTTTGTAAATACATGATGATTATGATATTTTTCAATCATCAGCAGCTTTTTTTATAACAAATCTATTCATAAGAACAAAAAAGTTCATGCTGTGGTAAAGAAGATGCTTTTAACCACGTTGGTCAAATTGAATTATCTGACATATTCTCAGCATCCAAACGCCTTAAGAACAAATTTACCTCGGGTTCTGATAATGTTCCTTCATTCTTTGTCAAAGATTGCATTTCCGTGTTGGCTACTCCTCTGAAGTCAATTTTCGACCTAATTCTAAAAACAAACAATCTAAAATTGTCCCAATCTTTAAGTCTAGCGACAGGTCTCATATAAATAACTATCGTCCTATTTCCTTATTATCTAACTTTTCTAAGCTGTTTGAATCTATCTTGTATGAACGGATTTACACGGAAGTTAGGCGTTTGATTTCGGTCAACCAGCATGGCTTTATGTGTGGGAGATCTACGGTCACTAATCTGTCAATCATTTCTCACTGTATCTCTGAAACTCTGGACCGTGGAGGTCAACTTGATGTTGTATACACCGACTTTGCAAAAGCTTTCGATACCCTGGACCACGGTGTCTTGCTGAGTAAGCTGCATGTGTTTGGATTTCAGTCGAACTTGATAGCTTTGTGTGACTCTTATTTACAAAACCGTAAGCATTATGTATTTTACAACGGGTTTAAATCTAATATTTATTCTGCGACCTCAGGGGTTCCGCAGGGCTCTAATTTGGGTCCATTATTATTTAATCTATTTATCAATGACCTGGATCAATGTCTGTTGGAACGCAGGTTGTTTTTTGCGGACTACCTGAAAATCTTTGCTTCCGTGGACACAATAACGGATTGCATTGGATTGCAGAGTGATTTATATGCTCTTCAAACATGGTGTGACCATAATAGATTGACTCTCAATATTCAAAAATGCAAATGCCTTAGTTTCACGCGAAGGGCTACGCTTATTGACTATCCGTACACCATTTCCAAAATTCAGCTTGAACGATGTCATGCGTTCACGGATTTGGGTGTCACATTCGATCACAAATTTTTATTCATGGACCACATCAATAGAGTGACATCTGAGGCGTCACGTATGTATGCCTTCATAATGCGTAACTGTAGAGGCTTTGATAGTGTTTCTGTGCTCATTACTCTGTTTAACACATATGTCAGATCGAAACTAGAGTACTCGTCTATTGTCTGGTATCCTCAGTATAATGCTCACAAGTTGGAGATCGAAAAAATACAACGCCGGTTTCTAAAGTATCTAGTTTTTAAAACAGATGGGGTTTATCCTGTTAAAGGAATCGATCATTGTTTGTTGCTGTCTCGTTTTAATATGCAGAGCTTGGAATATAGAAGAATTCAGTGTTCATTAGTAATGTTATATAAATTATTGCGAGATAAGATAGACTGTTCTTCCTTGTTATCAAGTATAAATTTTTTAGTTCCTAGATTGAATACTAGATCAAATGCGACATTTTATTTAGACAGAGCTAGAACTAATGTGTTATTGAGATCGCCTGTACATATTATGTGCAATAATTTTGATTCGATTTCTGGTAGATGTGACATTTTTACAACGTCAGAATATAACCTTAAAATGTTAGCTGCAGAAACATTTATAGTGTAAACGTGTGTATTGTAAGTTTCTTTGTGTATTTAATTAATTTAATAGTTATTGATTTTGTATGTATTGTCCTATAATTGGGAAACTGTTGGGCAATAAATGCTTTATTATTATTATTATTTTAAAAATTCTAAGATCGAAATTTGTTGTAACTGATTTCGGTTAAATCAAAGTTGGGCATGCCTTGTATGATCATTTCAGATCAGATTTGTATAATAATAACAGATTTTCCAACATCCAGACTATAAGATAGGGACGTATTTCAGAGAATTCACTTTTATTGACTTATCTAAATAAACTGGGATACGACAATGTATAATTCTTATCAAAATGCATATACATAGATGTCATATGATAAAATGATGAACATGCTTTCTATGAATATGTTAAAAGATGCTATGTGACCCGGGCTTACCCGCATAATGCGGTCAAGGCCAATCAAATCTGCCGGTACTGAATACTCCCATACGTCAAGAGCGTCACTAGCGGAATCGGCGCCATCGAAATCGTCCACTAGAATTCTGGCATCTTTCTGAACACATAAACAATACATACTAATTTTTTAAAACTGTTCAATGATTATGTTAAACAATTAAAGATTAAATTCAAAATTTTGTGACGACCTCTATTGTAAATACACATTCACATGTACGTTTTGAATTTCGCGCTCTTCTTGCTTTATGCTATGACTGCCCCTGTATAGTGTTTACAAACCAAAGTTTTAGCAAAAAATACATTTACCTTTGAAAAAAATCATTCAATTAAAAAACTAATAGTCCTTTTTCTAAAACAACTGGCAGACATTCAAAACGAAGAACCGGACAAAAAGGGAAACCCATCAAAATTCAATTATGTAAATGGGTATGTACGTTACTACACAGCGAAAATGGCTAAAACGACATATACAAAAACACACGCACAAATTGTCACATACATATAGAGAAAAAACACATTATGGACAGGTTCGTTAAAGAATTCATCAATCAAATTTCGACTATATAGGTATATGGAATCCAGTGATGATGACGGTTGACTAGTTTTTTTAATTACTCAGCCAACCCTGAGAATATCAAATTGAAATTTTTACAGGAAGGTCGCAGTTAATAAAGATTTTTTATCTCACATAAATTCCACTATTCATATTTAACGAAAATCCAAAAAAATATATCACGTGGCGCCATCTAGCGGTATAGCAGTAAATTACTGGTCAGCCGGACGTGAAGAATTTAAATCTTCAAAATATCCACTCACCACAACCTTTCTACCATAGAAGTCGGGTAAACGCAGGAACCAATTATTAGTTCTTGGTTTGTATAAATACAAGGTCATCTAAGGACACACACACCTAGATTTAAATTCTTCTCGTCCCGCTGTGTGCAGGAATCTCCTGATCCTACCGCTAGAAAGGGCTACATGATATATCTACAGGGTGTCCAGAAACTCATGGACCAAGCAAAGCAAAAGCGACCAATTCTAGAGTGAATTCATGGCAATTCGTCGTCAATCTTCTAATTCGAAATTGCTTCCGAAAGGAGTTATACGAGGCACGTTTTTTTAGTAAGTATCGTTTTGCGATTCCGCCGCCGCAGCGCTACGGTCGGCGTTCCGCGCATGCGCGCTGGTTACCTACATCTCTTGTCTACGCACTGACGCCATTACAGTCTGATTCCTCATTGTATACGTTGTTTGCTGAGTGTTTAAGATAGCTCCGACAATCGTGAGTCCCGCCGATTGTGAAGTACGGGCTGTTATACGATTTCTTAGTGCTAAAGGCGTAAAACCGATCGATATTCATCGTGAGATCTGTGAAGTTTACGGACAAAACATTATGAGTGATGGAATGGTAAGGAAATGGGTGAGAGCATTTAAAGATGGTCGCACAAATGTGTATGATGAAGAACGGAGTGGGCGTCCTTCGGTCGTTAATGAAGATTTGGTGCAGAAAGTGGAGGAAAAGGTGAGAGAAAACAGACCCTTTACAATTTCATCAATGTGCGACTGCTTTCCTCAATATTCTCGTTGTGTTTTGTATCGCATTGTGACCGCGAACTTGAATTACCGGAAATTGTGTTCACGTTGGGTTCCAAAAATGTTGACGGATTTGCACAAAACCCAACGTTTAGGCAGTGCATTGACTTTCCTTGAGCGGTACCACAATGAAGGTGAAGATTTTTTAGACCAAATTGTTACTGGTGACGAAACATGGGTGGCTTACGTCAAACCAGAATCGAAACAACAATCCATGGAATGGCGACATTCATCATCACCCAAAAGAGTGAAGTTTAAGCAAACAATTTCTGCCCAGAAAATCATGTGCACGGTTTTTTGGGACAGAAAAGGAGTATTGTTAGTGGAGTTTCTGCCTCGTAATGAGACAATCAATGCAGCGTCTTATTGTGAGACATTGAACAATCTGCGTCGTGCAATCCAGAACAAAAGACGTGGCAAGTTGAGTAAGGGTATCGTTTTGCTGCATGACAATGCCCGTCCACATGTGGCTAATCGGACCAAAGATCTCATCAAATCTTTTAAATGGGAAACTCTAGATCATCCTCCATACAGCCCTGATCTGGCGCCCAGGGACTACCATTTGTTCCTGCACTTGAAGAAACAGCTGGGTGGTCAGCGTCTTCAAGACGATAACGAAGTCAAAACATTTGTGATACAGTGGTTAACAAGTCAGGCGGCAGAATTTTATGAGGAGGGTATTCAAAAACTGGTGCCACGTTATGACAAGTGCCTCAATATTCACGGAAATTATGTAGAAAAGTAGATTAAGGTACAGGCTTTCATGTAAAAATACAATTATTGCGATATCTTTGCACGTCTTTTTTTAATTCCAAATCAGTACTTACTTAAAAAACATGCCTCGTAACTAGTTAAAGATGGCGGCTTAGGATTTAGTTTTTTTAAAGGTATGCTAAGCCGCCATCTTTCAAGTTCTACAACTCCTTTCGGAAGCAATTTCGTTGACGTCGAATTGCCATAAAAGCCACTCTAAGCTGGCTTTCGTTTGCACACCCCGTATATTTTTATACACTTATTTATTTCGTGGTAACATAACCACCTGTATTTCCTGGCATTTCTATCACCTACTAGAAACCAAACATTAGTGATGTGTCCAGTATCGACAAAACAGCCGGTGGATGTCAAAATCCCTAGAATTTTTCTACGTCTTTATGTCATAAAATATTTAATCTTATCACAAGTGCTTACCTGAAACATGGGGTTATTTGAATCTGCGCTTGCCGGTATCACCACACTGTACGAGACTTGTTCAAATTCTGGCGCATTATCGTTTATGTCCTCCACTTTAACAACTACCCTGGTAGTAGATGATAGTGGTGGCTCTCCATTATCACTTATTAAAACCTATAAGAAACATAATTAGAGTTTTAAAAGTATAAATCTAGCCTTATATCATGCTAATGTGGACTCAGGAAGCTATTAGTGTATTTTTTACGTCGCACAAAGTAAATATTTGTTTCAAAACAAGTTCCATAATATTTTTTAAATATAAGTTTCTCTGGAGGATTCGTTACATTGGAAAATACTCCTTTACATATCCATATTGGACTTATCGTTGCGATCAAATGTAGTTCCTTTATGACAATGGACGATCTAAATTTATTTTCCAATTGTTCATCTATTTTATCACCACGAAGGAATTGCACGATTAAATTCTGTGGTCTAAATTATGGTAAGTACCTTTTTACATTTATAACGTTTTTGACCATCATTTCTAGCCACTGCTAGTGAAAGTATGTAAATTTAGTCCGCCCTCTTAGGTAGGCTCTGAATCTAATTATGTCAGTGTGTGGCAAGGTATTTTAGTAATTGAATTAATCATTTTAGAAAATATATTTATCACAAGTTGTGCCAACAAAACCAATACATTAATTAATAACATATACATTAGGTATATACCTTTCTCCTCTCATCTCTTGACAAGACAAACCAAAAATAATTTATTACCTCTCTACCTTTACTGAGAATAATTGGGGTAATAATGGTTATGATATTTTGAATGAAATTTGATTTTAATTTATTAATTTAGCTCTCGCTAATTCATGTATTTTGATATAGGGGCATATTATATACCCTTAAAGGGCTTAGACAATTTTGTAATGGTTTAAAAATTTTATGGTATAAATTAAAAATGCACGTATCAACTCACTTCTAAAATATGTTCATCCTGAGCCTCTCTATTCAATTTTCTTGGCGTAGTATTAATCAATCCTGTAACAAAAAAATACCACTTTTAGTTAATTTCTAAAATTATTATTAAATCATAGTAATTAGAACAATAACTCTGAAAATACGAATTTTCACACGATATTCGCATATTATACAGAGCAATTTACCTAAAATTGGAACATTTGCCTAATGATTGTGAGTTGGTAATTTCGTTATAATTGTAATAGTAATATTATTGCTGCTAATTTTCTATACGAGGTAAGATATCAGTGTTTTACATAAAATGCTTGCAGATTTTGTGACCATTTATGGCATTATTTAGTTAGAATCAGTTGTGTTTCGCCCACATTTTATCAACTAAGTATATAGTTTTAGATCTGTACCGGCAGTGGTATGGCTTTATTAAACTCGGAGGAAAATAACGTAACCTTAAAACAACAAGATGTTTTGGCGACATCTAGTATGAGCAGGCAATATTCCCGGTGAAACAAAGTTCACAAACGATGGCCGGACAAGAATATTAATTATTAAATATTCCGACACTTTCCATTTGAATAAGGATAGTTTGCAGCTGAGTATTTGCACAAACTGTCAAACAATATGCAGGCTCTAGTTACAGGGGTTTTATTTTCATAATTGTACCGAAGCTGTGGATGTCGAAATAGTTGTGAGTTACGTTACGAGGGCGAGGGCAGTCGACGCAAAAATTAATCAGCTTGTAAAGAAAAATCTGTGAGTTGACCACCCTCCGGAACTCCAAGGAGACAAAGCTGAACCTATCCAGCAACTGCCGATGGTTAAATCCTCTCGCAGGGAAACGTCCGTCCGTTTATTTGCGAATTGCCTATTACATAAAGTAACAAGACTGTTGGTTATGTTGGAAATTTGTTTCACACTACCATGCTTTCGTTGATCCACAACTCATCTTGTTGTCAGTCATCACTCGTGCTAGTACAAGCTCTTCGTAAATGTTGGAAATTTGGATCACACTGCCTGCCGATCACCACTAATGAGTTGTGGATCAACAAAACGGCTCGGCTGGTGAAAGCGTGGTAGTGTGAAACAAATTTCCAACATAACTAAGAGTCTTGTTACTTTATGTAACAAGCAATTCGTAAATAACCTTAAAATATATAATAAGTAATAAGTAAAGAAACAACTATGTAACGAAACTAACTATAAATGCGCTCGTTTTATAGTGTTTGGGGTAACAGTTTTTATGTTCCTGGATCTATAAATTCACTATTATCATCATTATTATTATCATTATTCAAATAGATGGAGTTTATAGCACGAGCTAAAACAATTGTGTTAAATACCAAATATTATACAGTTACTTGTCTCCGATGAGGGGTTAGTGTAAAATTAAACAAGTGCGTTAAGATTGCTCAAAGTAATATATAGTATGGAAATTTAAAACTGATTTTGAAGAAGATATAATACCTAAATCTTGCGAAAGTGCTTAGCAGTCACAGCAAATTGAGGAGAGCAAACAATTTTCTGTTTAATCAACAAAATAGTTAGCTTATGCATATGTCCCTTTGATCCCTTTTTTCGAAGGTACGCTAGTTCCTTGATTTGTGCCGATTTAAATTTAATATACTATTTATATAGTACTTAATAATTTTCAAATACCAAATCAATCGCCCCGAAATTGAGAAAAAAAAACAATTAAGTAATACTAAACCAAATGATGAAATCATTCGATGAAATTTGTTACCAGTCTAACAGCAGACGTATCAAGAAATATAATCATCAGGCACAATTTAAAAATCGAAAAGTCTATAGTAAACTTAAAATTGTTAAGTAAAATAGTACAAAATATATAGTCTGTGTCGAAAATAAAAATTTATTGCATCGTCAAAAAAAAGGAAGTGAATGCTCATTTTTTTCTATATTAATTAGGTTGTATAAGACTGAAGATAGAGCTCAATACCTTTCGAAACATGTTTTGCTATTATCATATCATATTTTACTATGAACAACAATTCTGTAGAGGTGACATTCGAGTTTGCTTTGTTGTTTGTCTTTTGAGTAATTCTTAATATAAAGGACCCTTGCTCCAAAAAAAGATTACATTCGCTCGTTTTTTCTTTAAACTTACCAGGTATATTCAATACCTACCAATAATGTGGTAATTCTGTAATATTAGTGATTGTTCGCGCTACGTACAAATACTCATTGTAAATTTCTGAAAACAGCATAATATTCGACATGCTTGTGTAAAATGTATATGGAAAATTACTTCAACATGTTGTTCTTTTGATGCAGTGTATTATTAGATGTCACGCTAGTGTTAAAAATACACCTTCCAACACGTTTACCTCTAGGTACACGTATTTTAAAATCATCATCAAGTGTAGTAGTTATAAAAATAAAATAACTCCAGTGATGGATCGGTCTGAAGAAGTTTGACATTAACATAATCCACACAATTTATTTTTTCTATGACTGTCTTTAAATGCCCATTCCATCGACTCGAATCGGGTTCCTTTTAAGGCAGACTTGATCTTGGGAAACAAGAAAAGATCACAAGGTGCTAGATCAGGCGAGTACGGCGCGTATTCAAGCACTGGAGTGCTTCTAGCGGTTAAATAACGTTTCAATAACTCGCAATGTGAATAACTCGCAATGTTGCCATGGATTGCCGCTTAGTTTCAACATCGTACTGGTTTCATCGCAAGTGATGATGTTTTTTATCCATTTAGGTTCTTCATCTAACCTCTCAAGAAAATCTGAGCAGATCTGTTGACGGAAAAGCTTTTGTTCGCCGGTCAATTTTTGTGGGACTATCTTCGCACAGACTTTTTTAATGTTCAATTCGTCATGTAAAATTTTTCTGACCATTTGTTTATCGGCGTTTATAGTCTCAGCAATCATCCAAATGCTCATACGACGATCTCCGCGCACAATTCCACTGTTTGCGGAGTTGAAACAGACACAGATCGACCTGGACGTTGGTCATCTTCGATGTTCTCTCGGCCTTCAGAAAACCTTTTATGCCATTCGAGAACACGTACACGAAATAGAGAATTCTCACCGTAGACCTCTTTCTTATTTAATTTAACGAGAAATTTCACATTGATTCGTTGCTCATGTTTTTCGTCAGACATTGTTATCGGTGCGAGGAAAAACCGCGTTCGTTTTTAACTTCTATAGAAAAAAACTACTACAGCGAGAAGAACGTGTTGTCTTAGTGGCATAGCAGACACTATACGCTAACCAACGCTCCATTCATTTCCTTCCCAGTCTCGTTATTTAATAGCCAGACCTCGTATAATACATATGCCCATTAATCTGTTTTTCAGCCATCTAATCACAAAATATTTGAAATTATTAAAAATGAAAGAAAACTGAGAGTGCACAAGTTCGCAAAGACTACGAGTTTTTAATTGAATTGGCTTTCAAAAATTGTCAGAATATTAGCTTCTATCTCTAATTAAATTAGTGCATCTCTGCCGGCTGTGTACCTAAGATTTTCAATTTGAAAGTTATACTTACAAGCTAAAGAGGAGAAGCTAAATAAGTAATTAGTTAATATTTTGAAACTTTAATACATCCATGTAATGCCTATAACTTCATTTTTAGTTTTAAATAAGATTTTATATAAATATACACTTAGCAGCAAAAATAACGCACAACCAAAAATTATACTCAATTTCAAAGTTGATTCTTTCTCCCGAACCGATAAATTGTTTTCGATAATTTTTTTTGAAGTGTAGCTTTTTTCTTTGGTAATTGCACTGTAATAGAATTTTTTATTCAGACCTCACTTTTAGGCTTATACAGGGTGCAAAAAAAAGAATAGTTTTTTTTACGTTAAACTCGAGACATCCTGTAGGGAGCATTAGCAACAACGGATGACATTGTGAAATCATACTGTAGCCTCATGTTTTCTAAACATTTTGGTTTTTTAATTTCTCTGATATCTGTAATATCAAAGAAAATTATCTAAATCGATTTATCGGTTCACGAGAAAAACAACTTTGAAATTGAGCATAATTTTTGGTTGTGCGTTATTTTTGCGGCTAAGTGTATATTTTTGATGCAGAAAGTATTTTAACTAAATTAATAGGGCGTGTTGATATTAGATAAATACAGTGAAGTTTCTCTGTTTAAGAATAAACCACTGGGTTACGGTTGATATTAAAATGATTAATTGGGTTAAAATATAAGGTTTCGTAAATCTTTAATATTATATAGTGCTTATGGTCGAACTAAACGAAGCAATTAGTTTCTAAGTACAGGCATTTTTCCCTTCACTATATTTAAAAATTATGTTGACATAAAATGAAAGACGCATGGCAAATCCCAACTTAATTACTACAAAACCATTTTATTACGTGCTTCTTTCCCAAATTAGTTCTCTACTTCAATTTTAAACTGAGGCACTTTAGTTCAATATCAATTTAGAAGCGCACAAAAGCAAATTCGGTCACAAAAACGAAGCGCTATACGTACTTTGTGTAAAAATGAACCAATACAGCGGTAAAAACCAACTAACTAATAAAACCAGACAACCAGCTAACTTAGTTTTTGTAACAACAGAAGGCGAACTTCCAGCAATAACAGCGAAGGGAGAAAAAGAAAGAGTTTTCCTCGCGCGTGAAATCTATAAAGCAGATGAAAAACTCTCTCCACAGTTGTTTTTCTTTTGCGGACGACACAACGGCAGAAGGAACTTTGTTATTATCAGGAGAGGAATAAGAAGAAAAAGTGTTTTCTTCGCTCCAGTTTCCGATTCTTTTTTCGTAATGCGGTTGTTATCAGTCAACTTTTAACTTCCTTTTATTACTTCCTAGTGAGAGGTACATAAAAGCATTGCATTAAACTAACGCAATTGTTACCGATTTTCTCCTTTAATTGCTTTAAGTACGGGGGCTACAAATAAACTCGATCTGCCTCGAAAGTTTCCACTTTCGCGAAACTGGTATATGAATAAAAAAATCGGTTGTATCGCCCCAAAACTTTCGTTTGGTATAAACAAACTGGAGTCCATATTAAAATTTTGTATTTTGCACTTCTAGATGTATTGTTTCACATTCACGGAAAGTATGACATCACTATTCTGTTAACTGGGAACAAATTTAGAAATATGTTCCCACTCAGACGATGCTTGTTTTGGTGCTAGCTCCATTAAAAATGAAGCTTTGCAAAGCACTGTTGCATGATTGTTAGAAGCATAAACGAAGGATACAGGAAACTGCACAGAAATTAGAGATCAAATCTGGATTCTACCATAAATTGTGAGACAGGTTTTGCCCAACTCCTGTTAGGAATTGTGCTCAATCTATAGAGTAAAATTCACCTTGTCGTTATTGCCATGCGTATTTGGTACGAACAAATCAATAGCCATAAGATCATTGGCAAAACCTGATATTTTCACCTCATCAAGTATAAACGAGGGTTTTGTTATATAAAGAAACATCTTTATTTATTCTTCGAAATAACTTTCATCACCTCTCTACATCTCATTCCGATGAAATACACTTCTGCCAACGCTTCCAGTCGTTTGATTTTACTGAACAGCCAGAAGTCACACGGTGCAAAAGGTTAATACCGTGGTTATGGGACGATATACGTCGAATTTTTTGTGAAATGATCTCGAAGAACCAATGAAGTGGGAACGAATCCGTAATGCACAACACCAAAACTCTCAACATGACCTTGATTTTTGAGTGACGAGATTTGACATTTTTCAGACTCAAAACGTCTCTCAAAATTATTTGAACTAATCCAAACATGTCAACAAGCTCTCTAATTTTCAATCGACGATTTTGGTGCATCAAATCCTTGATCTTTCTCGACCCTCTTAACATTTTATCAGTCAAATACACATAATATTCGGGACGTTTTAGCAGCAGAAATTTAATTCAGCACACAAAATAAAAGACAGTTTATTTGGCCACAGAATCACACATCATAAAAATCGAAGAAATATACACCAGTAGATATATGAGCACGACTATGTTACTCTGACGAGGTCATAATAAGAGCGAAACGAATTCGTCAGTATCTGTCGACACATGCCTCGGTCTGCTTCTACTGAATTAGACCCAGTAATTTAGTCCGCTGGGCCACAAATTTATTTTTACTTTATCCGAATGCTCAAGATTTTTGTAGAACCATGAAACGGCTGTGTCAGTTTTAATTAAGTGTTTGTACGTGAACCTTTACAAGCGAATCTAACTTTGATAGAAAAGTCTTCATAAGTTGAGTTTAACTATATAGTAATAGTGAAATATAAATTAGTGCTTAAATATTTGAATGCCCACTTCAACCTGTTTTATGTTATGTGCTTGAATTGTTGATGTAAAGTTTAGTACCTACCCATCACATTAATGGAGCACGAAATATTTTTTGGCAAGGCGGTAAACATTTTATTAATCGGTACACGTAGTGAAGTAGATCACTTACATTAGGACCACACGCGATCTGCCGCTTAATACTAAACGTCGAAAACTAAAACTTGCAGGATAAATGAGACCATTACTTTCTATACTAATAGTTTCTACTATACCTACTCCAATATTATTGCATTATTCTATAAATATTTTGATAATCTGCTGCCGCATTAGACTGTGATTGTAGTATAGCGAATCAAAATATTTGGATAGTGAATATTGCTTTGAAACTGTTCATCTAATTTGAAACTCTGCTTCGAAATATTATCCTCTTGCTTTCCAATTTTCCATATTATTTTAGGATTAGGTTAATTGTCACATAAATAGGTTTACACCAGTGTTAGAAGTATCTATATTATGCTGTGTGTAAAATACACACCTCAACATTTCGCAAGTGCAGATGCAATTTTCGGGGGTAATTGCAGAAGTGCATCAAAATTACCGATAAATTTTGCGTGAAAACGATGTTTCTATTATTTTTATTGGCTCTGTTATTCATCATTTAGAATTTAGATTAAGGGTGGAAAATGCAAAACTAAATATTTGTTTTCAAATAGTATTTTCATATTTTATAATATTTATGGGGCTATGGTAATTAGTTCATTTGGACAGAAACATTGTCCTAAATTAACAAGATAAAGATAAAGTATTTGCACGAAAATGTAACAAAAAATATACATTGAGAAATTTTTGTCTTGGGTCTGCTTCCGTAGACTCCGGCACCTATACCTGAGTTTGTCTTTGAGCCATCAGTAAACCAGGAACAATAGTCCGCACTTTGCAACTCCCTCCCCCATTGATCTCTGCTGTGTATCAGAGTTTTATAAGGCAGATCATTGTTTATTTCTGGAGGCATTACATCGGAGCATATACATATAAAAAATATTGTTATGCAACTGCTCGCACTTAATATCTATTAAACTCGTATGGCGAGTATTACTCGTAACTTAGTATAATCAACCTACCTGTAGTTGAATTTATGCTGAACCATCCTTCAATATTGCCAGCAATTATTTTATAAGAAATTTCCTGTTTGGAATCTTTGTCCCGATCAGTGGCTTTTACTTGCAGCACGGAAGTACCAGCTGGACTGTCTTCTAGTACAGACGGATAGTACACTGGTTCTTCAGATAGTGGAACGTTGTCGTTTTCGTTAAGTATTTCGATGTAAATCTGGAATAAAATAATGACAATAATTTTTATATAGACTTACAAACAGTTTTAACGAAAATTGTGTTATCAGAAAGATGAAGAATGGAACTCTTCATCTTTCTTCTGTAAATTGAAGTACAGTACATTTTAGTTTACAATATAATGACGTTGCAAGTTGCAAAGGATGCACCATTAACTCTTCACGGGCAAGATATTTATGGGGAAAAAGTCCTAGAGGGACAAGAACTAAAAACTCATTTATTCTTATTTTTTAAGTACACATAAACAAAGAAGGTCAACTTACGATATAAAAACTAAATAAAAATGTTTTTTCTTAAATTTCATTTTTTTTGGATTCTTTCATTTTTTTTTTCTAATAGTCCTCTTCCTAAGAAATAATGTGAGCCTAGTGAGAATGCCTGACACCTTCTAGGTTACGAGCTATAACCCTTGATATAGTAACATACATGGCCTGATATTTTGTTTGAAACAACCTCCGTATTCCCAGTTTTTAGGATTCTTTAATTTTTTTTAATAGTCCTCTTCCTTTTTTTTGCTGCTTTAAAGCGCTAGGTTACTTTTGATATTTGCCCCCATAATTCTCGAGAAAATTGCGTTTAAAATGTTACCAGTTAGGTAGTTGCAACGTATACAGGGTGTCCTACGGTGGTAACCCATTAGATTATTTCAGAAACTACTTTGAATTGAATTTTGAAAATTTCAGTGTCTATATTGTCAAATATGATCTACGCAAATAATATAATAGCAACGGCATAGCACTTCCGGTTATACCGGAAGTTGATGGCAACTTTGTTATTTTAAATGAAACACCCTATATATTATTACATTTTTGGATTATAAATAAAGTTTCAGACATATTTCATGTATCATGTCCTATACCTAACGTCAGTCATTTTTGACTTATATCAAGATTTATGTCAAAATTGACAGTTTGGGGTTCCATAAGAATTCCGTTTTTCCTTGTAAATCAGTATTTAATAATTATTCTGCAGGTATTTTCTTATCAGGTGGGATATTCTTTTTCGAATTGACAAGACATTTTCTGATTAGTTTATACAGGGTGGTCAAAAAATTATATTGAAAACGGTTCAAGAAAAACAGTTGAAAGTCAATTTTTTCAAATGCAATGGGTATATTATTATTATTTTATCTTCCTTAACATTAAAAAATAATGCAATTTTGTAATAGATTATCACTTTCTAAAATGCATAGTTTTCGAAATATCGTCATTTTAAATTTTTCTGCAGCGCCTACCGTTGTCTCTCTGGAAGCTAGCTAATTAATTTAGTTAGCCATGAAATTATGGTCATTTTAACGTCAAACTAAACGTCAAATTAATAAAAATGAAAAATACTTATTGATATTATAAATTTATTATTAATTCATGGAGAATAAAATAAAGTGATTAATATCACCTGTAGAGTATTAAACGAGAGAAACCCCCATTTGCTAACGATGACTAGAGAAATTAGGAAGAATTTTGAGAAATCATTTAGAGCAGGTTGGGAGGTATACAAATCAAGTATTACAACGAACTAAGACTAAAATTTAAAATAATACAGCAGAAATGAACCGAAGATTAAACTAAATAAATTTTCAACTAAAAAAAGTTAATCAACTAACGATAACAAAAATAATTTAATTGTTCGATATGACCCCCATTTAAAATGACGATATTTCGAAAACTATGCATTTTAGAAAATAATAACCTATTACAAAATTGCATTATTTTTGAATGCTATGGAAGATAAAATAATAATAATATACCCATTCCATTTGAAAAAATTGACTTTCAACTGTTTTTCTTGAACCATTTTCAATATAATTTTTTGACCACCCTGTATAAACTAATCATAAAATGTCTTGTCAAATCGAAAAAGAAGATCGCACCTGATAAGAAAATACCTGCAAAATAATTATTAAATACTGATTTACAAGGAAAAAACGGAATTCTTATGGAGCCCTAAACTGTCAATGTTGACATAAATCTTGATATAAGTCAAAAACGACTGACGTTAGGTATAGGACATGATACATGAAATATGTCTGAAATGTTATTTAGAATCCAAAAATGTAATAATATATGGGGTATTCCATGTAAAATAACAAAGTTGCCGTCAACTTCCGGTATAACCGGAAGTGCTATGCCGTTGCTATTATATTATTTGAGTAGAGCATATCTGACAATATAGACACTGAAATTTTCAAAATTCAAGTCGAAGTAGTTTCTGAAATAATCTAATGGGTTGCCACCGTAGGACACCCTGTATATATTACAATTGAAATACAAAATTATGAAAGGTGGTACTGTGGGGTCATTGACAGAGCCTTCGCTTCGCATGCGGAAGGTTCTGGGTTCGAATTCTAGCTTTGAAAATATTTTTTTATATTTATAATGTCCAATAATATTTTATATATTTTTAATAATTTAACAATGACATATATTTACTAACTTATTCAATAGATTATACCTTTTGTCTGCTTCAAAATATATAAACATGTTTCATAAAAAAAGTAATTTTCTAAGTGTCACAATATTGTCAAATCAATCCGTAACTCAAACTAATATACAGGACGTTCATTAAGATGATACGTGAATACTGTCAGTCTTGGAGCACACATCGTCCAATTTGTTTAAATTTGTATCTGTTACCTATTGTTCTTTATTTATCTAATTTCGGTAATCTAAATTGTATAAATAGACCAACTTAAAATTATTCGAAATCTGCCTGCTCCAAAAGTTTGGACACGCAATCAAGTTAGTTTTAATAACTTTGATCAAATGGGTTGATAAGTATGCAGATTGTTTAATGTCTATGAATATTATCATCACAACACAACTTGAATATTATACAGCTCATAACTTTCCTAACATTTTTTTGAATGTTTCTAAAGATTCCTTGAGTACTATTCTATATTGCTTCAATATCAACCATTCTCTTACTAAAGACGCCATAATACTATCAATATTATTTATTTCACCAGGAATATCGGCTATTAGAGGTTGTTCTTCTAGTGGTGCCAAATCTCGTTCAACAATCATTACATTAATATCATACAAAATACTTTGTAGACAGCATTTTTGAAACCTCCATATCTTTACGTTATCGGTATCACAAGATTTCTTCAAAAACACTTCGAATAGCACAGCAAATCTTTGAAACATATTATAAAACACTTTAACGGCATTATCAAAATCTTCACTTGTTAGTTCTTTTGGTATTTTCAACCATTCAAAATCATCGTATTCAAATCCTTCTTCTAACTGTTTAGCGGTTTTATTAAATATCTTTTTTGTTATATCGTCTTTGACTTGTTCGATTTTGTCTATTGTGATTTCAATTTGTTGTATGCATGGTTCCAAAAGTTGGACGATGTTTTTAGAGGAATTTATCTCATTATCATTATGTCCTTCATAAAGATCAATCCACCAACACACATAATCTTCAGCCATTTTGAGATGAAACGAAAACTTTAATTTATATTCAATAATTTTTTTATAAAAATGCCACAAATTATTTTTGACAACAATAATTCGTGGTTATTTTTTGTTATTCAGTGGTAATGTCGTTGTCGAAAAAGAAATGTCAATTTTCTCTCGATGCCGAATAGAAACTATAAATTTATTTTCAATGAAATGGCAGAAGGTATGTAATAACGTAAAGTTAAGAATCTTTTTGTTACAGAACACGAAATCGAAGTGCCGTAACATATTGGTAAAAAGGTCGTTCGTCTTTTCTATACCGAAGCAATATACCTTACCTAAATTGAATAGCCAGGACTGAGTCAAGTTAGATTTGATGCCTAAATTGCTTGGAATTTATTTTTACGTTTCGATGGTATAAATATACAAAAACGTTGTGCAACGCCTGTTAAAGTTGTTTAAACTATTTTTAGTCTTTGTTAATTAAAAATTTATCAATTTATAAAAATCAAAATGTATAAAAAAATACGATACAAAATAAATCAAATCAGCTTTGATTAGACGAATTATTGGTGGAATACATATAACAGAAGAATTAATGTTTTGGACTACTTGCCGTGTTGATGGATCTTATTTTTAACGTAACTATAAACTGATTTAATCTTAATTTGTTTAGATTTTTTCAAAGGTGGTCCACGTGTCATATCCAGCTGAATCCTGGATCAACATACACTCCCAACAGTTTCACCGACTCTGACAGGGTTAGCTCAATGTTTTCAAATCTAATTTGAATGTTAATTCTGCCAATATAGGACAAAGCACATCAGAAGAATTTTTTATTAACTTGATTGGTATGCTGTCAATGCCAGTAGATTTTTTGTTCGGAAACTTTGATATAACCCTCGCCACCTCATACTTTGTTACTAAGAGTTTTATGAGAAAGGTAAATAACAAAAATGTCACAGAAATATCACTTTTACACTTGCATCGAGAGCAACAGTTTATTTTCTCTTAACAACAAATCGCTCCCTATAACTTTTTTCATTCGTTTTGAAACTCATTGTATAATGTCGTTTATTTACTAGCTAAACCAATAAATAACGTAATGCAGCATTATCATCAATACCAATTAGACTTGCTCAATACCTAACTTGATTAAGGTGTGGTCCAGTGATGTTGGATAAAAAAGGCTATTTTTCTTTATTTACATTAACACAAACTAACTTTTCGATTCTGGTGGTGATTTTCCATATTTTCCTCAAAGGATTTAACATTTGCCAGATTCTCATTCAACTTTAGTTTAGTTTCTCACTCATCTATATAAATTACAAATAGATATATACGACGTGGAGTGCAACCAAGCAATGTAGGAAGTAAAATAGCTAGAACAGCTTCAGAAATAAAGTGGGATGGTTTCAAATACAAATCTACATTTGCTTCGGACAGATTTAGGTTATGGCCCAAGGAACATTATACCGGGTGGCGAATGGTAGGAAATTATAAACTCTTGATTCCCGGCTTCCCAAAGTCGATTTAATAATTAATTACAAACGCTAAATTACAGCTAATGCCCAAATAAACCACAGTTTTGCACTAAACAATATCCTAATCTATCATAAAGTTCACCTCTAATATTGGCGAGAATGTGAGGCGTTATTTTCACGTATTCTTGGCTGATCTTTAATGCCTTTAAATCTGGATACATTTCAGAAGTGTAAATTTTGGATTTTATATGTCCCCACAGATAAAAGTCATTTGGGACAAGGCCTCCAGATCTTGGAGGCCTTTTAATAGAACAATTTATTCCGATTACACAGTTATAAAAACAATTATTAAGAAATTCTTTCACTTCTCGGCTGTTGTGAGCATTGGAAACCAAATTTCTTCTTCCTTGGGAGCTAACTCTACTAGTGCTGGTAAAACTTGGTTAGCGATATAAGGCAGAACTACTAGCCATTGATTTGTGTGCACAGCAGTACTGTGCCCGAAATTGAATTAAGAACTTCTCTGATCGCCATAAAGGTTACAAGCTCATAGAAAACAATGTGGAAATGTCAAAAAAGACTCTCAACTATCGGGAAAAACAATAATCTGACTCTGGTCTGTATTCCTGCCCAATCAGGTTAGAGAACCGAGAGTGCTGAAGGAGAACTTATTGGATCAAGACTCGCATAGCGCTTAGCATCCCAAATACATACTTAATACCCGAATGACAACAAGTTCAGAACCTTTGATAGCAAGACCATTCAGGTTGTTTTATATCTCATTTGCGCTGCCTGGTTATTGCCATTTGAATCACTATCTCGAGATTGGGTATTTCAGAAAATTCCGAATGCGGCTTGTGCTTGGAGAATGATGAGACCGCGGAACATTTCTTGTGTCCTTGGCCGGCTGTTGCTACATGTAGATTCGCGACATTCGGTCAAGTATCCTCCGCAAATCTGAAAGAAAGCTCATCCAGCAAAATCATCCACCTCAGTAAGAATAGGTAGGAGCTACAATAGACCATTGTGTGGTCGAATTGGAGCGTCCGGTAAGATTTTGAATTTACGTACCTAGAAATATAATGAAGTGTAAGAAATTCTAAACGGGATAGAATAGTTTATGTACATTTTTGAATACTCGGAAGAGGCACAAATGAAAAAGTAATTTAGACTGATAGATTACTTAAATAACCAAATTTTCAAAACTTTCAGTCGAGGTTCACGATCTTGACTTTTGAAATAAGATGTCAAATTACCCTAATAGGGCCAATTAAATGTTGGAGAATAAAAATCATGTAAAAGCTGGAAACAAATCAGAATGTATATAATAAATATTTGAAATACATAAATCGATTCGCTTTTGTCAAGAGCTCTAAATAGGTAGTTTTCAGTCTAAAGTTTATTCCGTATTCGAACATCAGATCGACTATAATATTGATAGAGAATGTATCTATCTATTCCATGCTTATTTTACTTTTACCTTTAGCTTTTCTTTCAAGTATTATACATATAGTATAGCACAGAAGAAGAAAACTTTTCATCTTTTTAATATAAACTGTAAACTAGATATATTGAAAAGTTTACACGAAATGCCAAACATGAAATAAATTCGTTATATCATACAAGGTTATATTCTAAATAAAATAGAAAAGTTCGGAAAAGAATATTAGTTTTATCCTACCCATCTAACTTTAACTATATTATTTGTAGATACAGGGTTCTATTTCGTATAATATATACAACGGACGCAAAAATACTATCAATCAATTTTTCAAATTGAATTAGTTAACTGAACAGTTCTATTATTTTTTTTATTCTTAAAATAATCCATTTCGATGCGAGGAGTTAAAACTTTAATGAAAAAATAAAAATAAAAATTCATTCAATTAATTCTTGATTGACTTTAAAAATAATTAAAGCATGCGTAAAAAACGCAAAAAACCGAAAGAGAAACAATGTTATTGACTCTTAAAATTGATAATTTTTTATTTTATGTTAAATATGTTATAATCTCATAAAAAATGTTTTCAACAAATAGTGAGTTTGATACAAGATTTGGAATTCATATAAATATACCACACTTGGATTGTATTTCATTAAAGTATAATGTACATTAATTTTAGAACTTGTTTGGAGACGTATGATAACTTATTCTGTATAAAATATCTTACCACTGAAGATGAGAATTCAATTCTCGAAACATGTATGGTTATGTAATGATTGATTGACAAATAGAAGGCCAATTTGTGGAGTAGACGAGTTTTATTTCATCTATTATTTTTGTTCAAAACATATTTAGCGACATGTATTTTGTGGACACTCTGTAGCCTTAATTTATATCTGAAATGATTAAATAATATAATCTTGATGTTTTATACTATCTCACGCATTACCAGATTAAGAACACATCCACAAAAGTTTGCAATTTATATAAAATGTTATGAAGGACTGATTGACTCATCACGCACCATTCTGAAAGGCCAAACCTACAATCATGAAGTTTTGGAACTCTCCATGTGTGTAAAGTAAAGAATGCGATGTACATTAATATGAAAAATAAAAATAAATAATTGAACCAGGATTATTTCGACCCCAAAATAACAATATTAATCAGCATTTTATATTAGCATAAGCGGAAACCAAACGATGTCAACTTTTATGCATTAACTGACTTATAGGTATAGGTTTAGATGCAAACTAGACGTGGAAGTTTATGTCTATGAAAACAATATATTAGTCTATGCTTAGTGGAGATTGCTCCCTTCTAAAACACCAAGTGTCCCACCGGGAAGCGTTTCGATTGGTTATGGAGAAACTACACTGTGGAACAATCTGAAAATCTGGTATAGTACTTCGGTCGATGGGGCTAATTCGGCTAAAATGTTTTCAAGAATCTAGTGCTTCCGGTTATACCGGAAGTAGGTGTTATTTTAAACACAACCCTATATAAATTATATTTTTTGTTTATTCTACTTGTAATTCTAAAGATAGTTACCAGTCGATCGATCGAAACCGTACCGGGTGGGAGATCCGTTACAAAAAAATAAGTTTCCAATCTACTTTCTCATAATAATAATAATAATTGCTTTATTGCTCAACAGAAAATCCATTTACAGAGCAATCTTACTAAATTACTAAATATTAATAATAACAATACAAATAAACCGAAACAGAAAGAAAGAAACACCATACATTCAACCTAAATGTTCATTCAAAACACCCAAAACAGTACTTTAGTGATCAAAAAAAATATCACTCTCATCGCTTATAAAGTTATATGTCCGACACATTGTGTAGATAGGCGACTTCATCAACAAATTGGTCCTAGGTCGGTCGTTATAAAATAAATTAGAAGATCTCGAATTTTGCCTTGATACCCGAAAATACAACTTTTGCAATAGTTCAGCGCAATCAATCTTACTATGTAATATATTAAAAAGGAATTTTACTGCATGAATTTTTCGTCTTAATTCTAAACTTTGTATTTGACATCTTGTTAACAAGATGTCATACTCTATTCCTCTTTTTGGATATGATCCATCAGTTTTGAAACATAAGTATTTTAAGAACTTACGCTGAACTCTCTCAACAGAAACATTGTAACAGTTATAATATGGAAGAGCAATATTCCAGCTTTGACCTGACATATGCATAGTATAAGGTTTTTATTGTATCCATATTCTCAAAAGATCTGGAATTTCTCACAATGTAGCCATAAGACCTAGATGTACCTACTCAGAATTATGTTATTTATATGTATATCGAATGAAAGAAGCTTATCAAAGGTCACACCAAGATCCTTAATGGACTCAGGACGATTTAAAATCGTCTCACCAATCGTATAATCGAAATGAATGGCTGATTTTTTTCTGGTACATGACATAACTTTACACTTGGAAGAGTTCAAGTTCAGTTTGTTTTCCTCACACCAGCATTGAACCAAATCCATATCACGCTGCAAACGATTACAATCGTCAAGATTATTAACGGAATTAAATATTTTCATATCGTCCGCAAAGAGCATTCTCTGACAATTCAGTAGTCCGGCTAAGTCATTTATAAAAATTAAAAACAATAATGAGCCCAGATTCGACCCTTGCGGAACACCAGATGACATATGGTATCTTGACGATTTATATCCATTTGGAGAACATATTGGGATCTATTAGTAATATATGAATGGATTAGCGAAACAGATCTAGCTCCAAGCCCAAACAAAGTAAGCTTGTTCAACAGAACCACGTGATTTATTCTGTCAAATGCTTTGGCAAAGTCCGTGTAAATCACATCGACCTGCCCTCCTCCATCAACAGTTTCTGAAGTAAATTGTGTAAACACAGACAGATCAGTAAGCGTGGACCTGCCACCGATAAAACCGTGTTGATTTATTTATAATAAATTCATAATTTAGTTGTAAAATAATTAGTGACGAAATAACTAAAAAGAAACACACATTTGTTAATTTTTTTTTCCTATACTTTTTTTAAATAAAAGTCAAATTTACAAACTCAGAATACGTATCTAATAATTTATTAGCAAATGATAATTTATTACATACCTCAACGCTGGAAAATAGAGGTACTACACCGTGATCTTGCGCAAATACGGTAAGCCAATAATGGTTCTTGGTTTCGATGTCCAATATCGCTGATGTCTTGATAATTCCTGAAAATATAAAAAAATAATAATGAATATAATATGTATCAAACTAGAAACAACATTAACCATTGTTATAGGTTTTTAAAATCATATAATTCCAAATCACCGCTGATTATTATAGTTGGTTAAGGTTGTCCTGCTAATTGGGTAGATTCTAGGAATCTTAGACCGATTTTTTATTATTATAAATAAATTAAATGTAAGAAAAAGCAAAAACTATAAAAAATGACCTTTAATATATCTGAACATTTAAATAATCTCTTTTTGCATATACTGCTAGTAATATGGGTATCACAATAATAAATCCGAATAAATTTCCATTAAAAATTTTTCAGTCAATTTTTTTAGCTAATTAATAAATTCAACTGGAACATTTTCTCTTAATCCAGAGTAGGAAAAAAATTGTGGAAATAATGAAAATAATAACCACCCACAGTTTTATTCCATTTATTTAATATTTTTTGCCAATTATAAGCACCTCTTCATGATATAGCTATGTATAGGATTTTCTGTTTTATAAAAGATAGAAAGACCTCTTTTTTTTTATTTTGTAGGTATACAATGTGCTGTACAGAGTCTCTTCTTGGTATCATTCATATTCATGCTCTGATAGGATCTAAATGTGCCAATTAGCTGGGCTTCAACCGCTAGAACAATTATTTATATTCAATTTCATCGTTCCACTTTGCAATGAAAGGTAGAATTCTGTTAATGTACGGGATATTTATAAAAGAAGCCATAAATAATGTTAAGCTTTTAAAACCGGCAAAATTTAATTTTTTTAAAGAGGATTTTTTATGTTGTGCCTAACTATTAGAAGTCATATATATGAAAGTCCAACTTGTGCTATAGAAGTATTATTTCTACGGTTAGAGTCCAAACGTGTGGTGAGACACTAGTCGTAAATACTGAGATGATAAATAGAGAGATAAACTCAAAGTATCGATAAAGAATTAAAGATCAGTTCTCAAAAACGAACTAAATAATGTTAAATAATAGCAAAAATTGCCATAAGTATGAAGACAAAATAGAAATAAGTTTATTTATCTAAGAAAGAGTGTCTAAACCAATCTTATAATAGGAATATTTTGCAATTAGGTACATAAAAATGAAATCTTAATTCACCATAAAATTTGGTCTTTCGTCCATAATTAAATTTGAATACAACGCTTTGTTGAGATAGACAGTGATTTTCTTACCGATATGCGAAATTTGAGTCATATATGTTTGGGACAGCCTGTTTGCTGAATAATAAAAATAGTTCAGTTCCTGTGAAAATTTGTTGTCGCCTCATCGAACGTGAAAGGGCATAATGAAATTTTCCGCATTATTGGAAAATTTTGATGAAAGCATCCTGGAAGTTGTTAAGATGTTTTTTTTGTACTTATTGATTAGTTCTTGTGTTTAGATTTTTTATAGAAATTTAGTTTCATAAAATAGTCTAAAGGAAATTCCTCCAAGATGTGTTTGAAATAGAAAAATAATTTAAAAAAAAGACAGGTCAATTACAAAGGATAATAAGGAATAAAAGGATAATTGTACACAATGTCAATTAAATAGTATCTATATTGTGCAACGAACATGAAATGACGTATATTTCCGATGAGTATGATACGAGTAGTTTGCAAGCAGAATTAAAATCTGCATCTCGTCAAAGCAAAATTTACAGTTAAGTTCATAAATTTTACTGAGAATTTAAGCCGCCTTGAACACAAGTATTTTGATTCTCTCCAGATTGAGCGTCAGTATTTATAAAATTTATTTGGTGAGTTTTTAAAATATGTTTTATATGTCAAAAGTTATTTTTGTAGCAAAATTTATGAAACTCGATTTTCAACTCCCAACTATACTTTTTAAGTTTTCTAGTAAACTTTCTCTGTTTACCGCACAGTGAGAATAAATAACAATAATATAAATTACGAATTATTAATAGGAATTTATCCATATGCAAATTTTGAAATGCAAGCGAGTTCCTGGGTATCTTAAAACTAAAATTGCTGAGTAAATAGTATGAATGCGGAAAATTTATATCAAATAACTTATGGGGTTTGTTTGACCATAGCAAATATCATGAATGTACAGACGGAAATAGTATGGCTATTTTAATAAAATTATAAAGTTTGTTAGCGAAGAGTAAATTGGAAGCAGTAAAACGTTATTCTGGATTATTAGTTTTATGGTGTTTTTGATGTGATTTACAATTTAAAAGATTACACAGATGTGCATAAAAATGACTATATCTTTATTTTCGTTTTTTTTTTTAAATTGAAAGTTTTTTTATTATCTCCACCAACATGAATTCAGTTCTGTTTTTTCCAATTACAATTATTTTTTTGGTATTGAGGTTGATATGCTAATACAATAAGCTAATACAATATGCTAATACAATAAGATTTTTTATTTCTACATTACAAAGTTATTTTAATTTCGCCATTGCATCTTATTGAGGTTTCTGAAAACAGCTGTATTAGCAAAATCGAAAACTAACACTTCAATAAACTTCTTTTTCTTATATTACCTTATTGACACAAATTCTTATTTAAAATTTGATGAGCTGTATAATAAAAAAAAAGACTACTACAAAGACATAACATGGTATATACATTCAGTACACACAAAATGCAAAAAAAATGAACTATATAGGTACTATCCTTCTTACACTTTTAATTTGTTTTTTAGCCTTGGCTTTATAACTGATAAAAACCGTTTATTATGAATCTCAGATTTTAAAAGATAGAAATTATATGATATGACTGAAAAACACAAACAATATTTGCATTTTCAACTTGAACTTTATCTTCTTTTCTGCATCTGTTGACGTAATTTTCATGTGCTTTCCGGTATAGTTTGTAATTCTTTGCTTACATTAAAAAGTTGGATGCTGAAGTGGAAAACAAGTTATCAACTACTCAAAGTAAGTCTATAGTTCTATTTATTTTTATACCAAAGAAACACAGAAATGCGACGACAAATTTAAAAAATAGTAAATGTGTTTTTGTTTCGTTATAATTAATTTTTTCTACGACTGTCTTTAAATGCCTTTATTATATGTTCAATCATGATTTGAAAATGTAGTACATTGTAATGCTGTTTTTCATTTACCCGTGCACAACAAATATTTCCCACTAGTAGAAATATTCATTACGCACGGGTAAATTTTTTGGTAATGACAAAAGTAACGTCGGCCATGAGGAATCACCATAGCAACGCCGACAATACAAACACACAAAATTGACAGTTTAAGTATTTATAATTAATAATAAGTTTCGAAAAACAAATATTTTCCTAAAAATTATGTTTAATTTATTCAAAAGCATTAAAACAGTCGTAGAAAAAGTATAGTGTGAAACTCACATGAAATGACCATTTCCTAATCGTATGATTTGCAGCACTCGCCTGCGGCTCATGCTGCAAACGATCATACTCGTAGGAAATATATCTCATTTCATGTTCGTTGCACAATATACTATTTCATTATGCAATTTGCTCGAAAGTTAAAAAAATAATCTACCCTTTATTTCATATATTCAAAATCAAAATAAATTGAAACTCAGCCGTTGAAATATATTGGACATACGGTATTATTTTCCGACACTAGTGTATCTATGATGGGAAAAAAATTTCGGAAGAAGAGATAATCATTATATAGGTACATTTACAAACCAGTATGTTTTAAGTTCGTTTTCCGAGATTTCTTTTCACAGCAGTGGCAGTAGTTGGGTAGAAGTCGAACACAAAAAGAAAAAACACAAATTTGAATGCTAGGAGACTATAAATTTAAGGGTCTTGTGTAAAGGAATATACGCCAAAAGCTTTAAAAATATGTCTGTTGCATATATACCACTGTCATCTACAATGGCAAATAATATTTAATGGAAGAGACATCAACTTCTTAGTCTGATACAGTGTGAGAATGAAATTTAATTTCCTTTTTGAAGAGGTCCGTATTAGAATGTAAGCACAATCTTTTTTTTTTAATTTATCGTTCAGCAAAAAGCAACCAACCCACAATATATCTATTTTTTTGGGCGGAAATTTGTGATTATTTTGATGTTATTATGCTAAAAATAAATTGCAATTCAACTAATGAATAATTACGAAAATATTGTCGGTTGGTTGCTTTAGATAAAAAATTTTGTATTTAGTCTGCCTTTGTTTGGGTTGTTTTTAAAACATTTTTGCCACCCTGTTGGTATGGATATCCCTGAAAACGAACAGGACGCTTTGCCAAGTTCTACCAAGCGAAAAATAATAATTCTCATTGGGACATTTTTGTCGGACGCTATATAAATCGTTTTTCATGCTGTTATATTTTTCTTACTTTTGGATCCTAAGTTTTAATAGGTCTTAAATGATATATTAGTAAGTACAGTACAACACGTACTGAGAAAATAAAGTTTATCTTCTGCAGAGTTTTTAATGTGGAATAACTAACTTTAAAGTTACTTGGTAAATAAGAATAAAAAGCGCTCGTAAAATTTTAAAATAAGTTAAGACGTATGGTAGCGACGTGGTTGAATTATAAGAAGGATAATGTTTTATTTTGATCAGAGTTATATTAACTGAATGCACTAAAATAAATGGTTTTCGTTTTGTCAATGTTATTGTGTTCTATTGCATCATCCTGGGCTATACACGAGGATGTTAATTAAATACAAATACTGCTTATTTTAGAATCTGGCTCAATTTATGTTTTGGTACTTTCTGCATCCTCTTCAGTATATACACAAATATTAAATATGTTATTTCACGGCGTTAAAATAGATTTGTCACCCTTAAATAATAACGTAAATATCAATAAACACTGTGATCAAGAAATATAAATTGTGTTAGCCCTTATTCACTCTAATCTTCAACGAAAACGAGTAAAAGGTCGTACGTATCTCCTCCGAAGAAAGACAATTGTAAAATATGTCATGTGTTTTAACATACAGTTAAATGTTGAGAATAGTCGGAAGGTTACTTTTCGTGAGGCTCCTTTGAATCGTCACATTTTTCATTAAAGTAAAGTCAGTAGAAAAGAAAACAGATTTGTGTGTTATTCTTATGGAATCTACTCGATTAAACAACATACCAACTTACAATGCTTTGCTGCCAGAATGTCTTTCGAATTATCTCTATCCTACACCTCGTACTTATTATTTCTGCAATAGCGTAATTAATCCGAAATCTGTTTACAATCGAAACACGTGAATATGCTAATTTGAACATAAACTCAATATCCCCAAGTTTATTTTATTTTATTTTTTCAAAAATAATTTCTTTGTCGAAAAAATCCATATTAATTATATTTCATTCAATTCAATTTATTCAAAATCTGACAACATATAAGAAAAATTACGAAAAGCGCCGTTGCCACACTTTATTTGAAAAATTCAATCTACTAATTATTTCCGCAATAGCGTAATCAATCCGAATTCAATTTATACACTCAAAACAAGTTCAAATACCTGTTTAACTTAAATTTGCATTAAAATAAAGAAATGTAATAATCTCATAACATTCAACAATAAGATAATTAGAATTAAATGGTCAAGTTCTCAACTAATGTCCTAATGTATTAACACCATTTAATGAAAGATTAAAGTCTAAGAGCCACTGAAGATGGAATCTGTTTGGTTCCGAAACATGTCTGGCATTTATTTATTTTATTTTTGGCGTATAAAGAATCTAATTTGTAGAGAAGACGTGATTTATTTCAAATATAATAACATTTTAAATTAATTCCGATTCGTGAAAGCAAATAAACTATTTTGACATAATTTTGTTAATGTTTGTTATAAATAATTTCTAATTTTTAGAGGAAAACATCGCACAACAACTAGAATAATAAATATTTCAGATGTCGTCGTTGTGTTTCTCAAGTTACATTTCGGTAAAACTAGATTTTAATTTCCGGCCATTATGAGGTAAAACTTTTACCATAAAACATAATATTAATAATAACATTTGACAGTGTGCGCGATAGCTTAAGTTTATAAATTCTAAAACACCAATAATATTTACAGCTAAGAACAGGGGAGTTTTGTATGTAAGACGATGTAGTAGTTTATAAGTTTTGAAATGTTTGAATTTAGCAAAATTTAATTTTCCATCTTTTGTAGACATGAAATTTCAAGCTGCCTAATTTGCATCAGGCAAACTTTTCCCAACATTTTAATCAACCTTTATTAGACAGCATGTACTGGTTTAATAAGTTTCTTGTATAAATACTACTTCGCCAAACTCAGTGAAAATGCCATTATAGTGTAATACCGAACGAATTTGTAGGTAAAATGTATACAAAGGCTGTGATTTTTGCTCGGAGTCCATAAAGCTGACAGACGTCAAAAAGTTTGCTTGTGGAATAATAAATTAAATAAACTGGTGGCCTTTAGGCCTTGTATACATTTTATATCACAGTCTTTTCTTAGGCTAAAATTATGTAATGTTAGCATTTAGTTTAGAAAATATGATTTTATTAACATTTTAACCCTCTTTATACACCGTTCACCTACCCCCTATGAATGCCAAAATCTAATCAGTTCCTTGACTTTTTTTGGCAATATTTTGGGAACCACAACAATAAATTAACAAAATTTTGTGTTGGTCGGCGCATGTTTTTTTACAAGAAAAAAAATATTCTTTAGACCTAACAGTAAATTTTGATCAGCGCGTACATGAGGGGGAAGCCTTTTTTCTTGTAAAAAAAAAACATGCAAAAAGAGAAAGTGGGTATAGAACATTGGACAGGTGAAATTATCTCGAGTGAAAATATTAGCAAAGATTTTGATTACAAAGAAAAGGGAAATATTATGAATACCAAATAAAACAAAACATTTTGCCTTTACCTTTTCCTTGTGAGCTGAAAATTTAACTTTTACGTTTGAAGAAAATACTTTATCTTTTTTCTAAATACGGGCTATTGTATTTCGTAATATGTAAACATTATTCTGAAATTTTGTTTTAAACAAAATATAATTTACAATACTGTCTCACACACAGTAGAGCAATTAAAAAAAGCTGATTTTTATTCTTAAATTAAAAAGAATAGTACAATATTAGATATAGTGTATCATCATTTTGCTACAGAATTTAGCAATTACGAGGATCGGGTTCGGCTTTGTAAACACAAAACATTTTTGTAAAACATGTTTCGTGTAAATAGACACTCGTTATAACTTTGCGTTTCGTTCGTTTACAATTAAGAACTTTTTATTATTATTATATGTTTTATTATTAGAACACAATGTGTCGGTAATGTCTTTGCTTTCTTCAGGTATATACAATTTACAAATTACAAGTACTATTGTCCTAATTACAAAAACAGGACGAAAACATAACATATACTTATACATATTATAATAATAATTGAAATTATTGAAATGCATTTTGTCACATGGGTGTGGGTACCCACAAATTCATTAAAACTTCATTAGCCATAATTATTTTCAAGACACTTTCGTTAATAGTTGCATTAAATGTCAATTATTATAACTCTATTGTTTCATGACATTTAGTGACGTTTCATGGCTACCTAATTAAAATATAAAGAAAGAATCCAATTTTTCTAGAAACTTGATTTAATTTCGGAAATTTAGGGATCTAGGAACATGGCATATCATTTGAAAGGAAATTGGAATGTCTTTCAGAAGATTTTATATTTGAGGAAATTATTATATAGTAGATAATAATACAGTAGCTTGCGACCACTCGGTAACCTTATGGTTGAATCTGTCAAGACAGCTCATTTTTCTAAGATATTCTTCAACTACCAGCAAAATTTCCACAGTCTGCCTATACAGGTGACCAAATGGTGAATATTGTCTAGAGACCTGATTTAGGCAACAATAAATGAAGAATAATTATGATTTATTCAAAAACAGTTGAAGATAGGTACAGAGAAGTATTAAGACAAAATACTCCAAAATTATAATTATATACAGGGTGTTCCATTTGAAATATGAAAGTTGGGATCAACTTCTGGTATAACCGGAAGTGACACATAGGCGAAAATATTTTAGAAGTACTTATATATTAGATTGACCTAACCGCATATTTCCAAAATGATATGTTGTCTCCATAAACGTATAATACGCCATACCTCGTGAGACACCCTGTATAAGTTTTATACCCTTTTACATTTTCAATTGAAGACACAACAAAATAATTCATAATTTCAGTTAAGGACGTCGAAAGACGCTTTTCATCAATAATTCATTATTAAATGGTAGTAGTGCAGTTTAGAGCCGCTTAAATTCAGTATTGACCCATATATGTCCGAGCAAGGAACATATTGATAATATCCACTACTTAGCTAGAGCCTATAATATTTATGAGGAATGAGGACGTCTACCTTTTCATTACAAATAAGTAATAAATCAGCTAATTTTAATAAACATTTCTTTTGAAGTTATTTCAGAATTTATTCTGTTTTTCTAGCTGCAATATTTCATGTCGCAATTCGACACAATAATGCTTTTAAAAAAACAGAAATAATTACGCAACCGCTAAATTTTCAAATAGCAGCAGGGGACGAGTGATACATCATTTTAAAGAATTTTTTATCTGATTTACAGCGATAGGTTACATTTGATATTTGCCCCCATTCTCGAGAAAATTGCGTTTAAAATTTCACCAGTTAAGTAATTGGAACCTATAAGTCTTATTACAAAATAATACAGTAAAAGGTTTTTGGTGTCATTGATAGAGCGTGCGCTTCGCATGCGGAAGGTTCTGGGTTCAAATCCCAGCTCTGGCAAAAAAATTTTCCTAATTTTTGTATAAAGTAGTTAATTTGTTACGTTATTTCTTGTCAGGAAAGTTTTGGGGCGGACACTGTCGTGTGGTTTTTCCCTGTAACTAAAAGCTAAAACGCATTTGGAATAAGGGAACGAATGAATACAATTTATGTAATTACATTTTTTTCTAATTCCTAAAATGTCGTTTTTAAGTATTAAGAGAGAACCTTTCTGCCATGTATTTGTTCTAGTCACGAACGCATATGATATGCAGCAATGACAAAAAAAAAAGTAAAACTCAATGGAACTTTGTAACGATCAATCTTTGTATCCAGTATGTCAAAGCTCTTTTCAGTGCATTTTCTTTTGTGAATGTTGCCAAATTGGCTCGTTTGAAAAATAAAAGCAATGCTAAAAAAATGTATATGCTTTGTTAGCATAGAAACAATTCTTGGGCCTAAAAAATAGAACATATATGGGAAAGCGGCTTTCTTCAAAAAAGCGTAAAATAAGAGACATGACCAAAGGCATTTATTTCCATTCTGATATACCTACCTAATACATTACTAAAACGTATATTATGTCTTTTGTAGGTATATGGTAATATACACAAAGAAGTTTAATAATAATAATAATAAGCTTTATTGTCTAACGGAGAAACCATGGATAATAATGCATATAAATATATATATACTGGGTAAACTATCACTTAGCACAAAAATTTTAACCACGGAATTATTATTCGATGTTTAAAAAATGGGACAAACCTACGTTTATTCCCGGTAAATCAGCGCCTATTACAAACATTTTTCAAGATGGCTTCCAATATACGAACAGCTGTAGGAATAATTTTCGTTAATAATACCTGATAAACAAGTCCATCTGAATTACTGCAGAATTGTACATTACTTCTTAGTTTTTGCAAACTCCTAAAACGATATTTTCGCATATTGCACTCGCACTAACAATAATAACAAAAGATTACCACAAACACACTCCAAATGCCTGTTTATTATAGTTAAAGCGGTCATTTTTTACAACAGGGACTTCTCATCACAACGCCAGAAACAATATGTACCTCCACCTTAAAATATTGTGGCAAAGGCGATAAATACTTCAAATTAATTCTTAAATTTCCACTAATTCCGTCTACTATCATTAGAAAATGTAAATACAAACAAATAGCAAAATACGGTTAATAACCTTGCGCAAAATGTTTCGTAGCTAGTGATAATTTAGACAGTTTCACGTTCTTTTTGCAAAAAAAAAATCAAGTGAGGAGAGCGGTAGGTGAGAATGTCACATCCTTGATTTGCGCAGAATCCTGACTGCTTCTGACGGTTTCGCACTCTTGTAGAAACTAATTTTTTTTATATGTGTGTTATAAACTTGGCAACACGTTATAGGTTGCTGGTTGACAGCTGGTTCATTAAACGTCAAACTTGTACGTAATACACCTGTACCACAGTATAATAAATAATACAGTATTCTGTCTTTCACCATTTCACGTTTGCAAGCCGTCCTGCGCATATCGTCGCGCATGCCGCCATTATGGGTTACAACGTCAAAATAATCGCATTGACGTAGATAGATACAGTTCACTACTGTGTTCAATATATAGTTCATTGTCGGCGTGTACGAGATAAATAATATTGTGTTTAAATCTAAATCTGTGTTTTGTGTTTTTGGTATAGTGTTTGTGAGAATTAAAAGGATTTTATTTTTATTAACGTGTCTTGGGATTCATACAATGAATAATCACGGAGGACATGTGTGTGTTGCAAAATGTTGTCCCAATAAGCGGTACACTTGCTCTAAACATTTTTTTCGCTTCCCCAAAGATCCTGTTAGGTGAGTAATAAGTAAAAATTAAGATAAATACTAGATAATTTTACGTTTATAACAACTATTTGTATAACCGTAAAATTTATATTACGAAATGACAGTATCTAATATGTTTTTAAACTAAATACAAGTGAAACATAAACACAAGTTGTCGCGTGGCTAGTGGTTATTTTATTGACAATATCATTATAAAGTTCCAAGAAGTCTTTGCCAAAATTTGCCTTTAAAGTTGCTGTTGTTGTAATTTGTGAATTAAACTACTCGTTTAACTCACTACAACGATATTTAAGCGAGTAGATTCCATAAGAGTAACACCCAAATCTATTTTCTTTTCTACTGACTTTACTTTAATGAAAAATGTGACGATTTGGGAACTATTTTAAAAATGTTTCCCTTCAAAGCAGCCTCACCAAAAGTAGCCTACCGCCTAATCTCAATATTTAACTGTATGTTAAAACACATATTTTACAATTGCTTATCATCGGAGGAGATACGTACGAACTTTTACTCATTTTCGTTGAAGATTACAGTGAATAAGGGCTATCACGTTTTATATTAGTTAAAAATAGCCACTCTAATTGACTTAAAAAGTATTAAATAAAGCGTTTACTATAACTTAACAAAATAAAAAAAAATTGTTATATTAAAAAAAAACAATAACCCATGGAGATTTCAGCTTTTCGAATTATCGACCATTACAGAAAAAAAATTAGATATATCAATTCAACAAACAAAATAAAAGTTAAATTTAGGTTAAGTTAGGACGCACTGCTTCAACTTTTGTAAAAATGTCTTTTTTTCACTAATAAAATCTTTATTATTGTTGTGTTCATTATTATTATTATTAAAAATCACCCAATCATGTCAACATTTAACTGATAACACCACTCAAGGTTGTTTTCAATCACTATGACACACCACAAATATTTCTGAAATTACAAAAATAAAAATACAGTACTGTGGTTAGAAACCAAACACTATAATTATTCTTAGTCAGGACCTGTTTTGTAACCCAAAATGGCGGCATCTTACGTCACACTTTTTTTCAAAGTGGAGACGGAATGCTGTACTTATTAATGCTGTGCCTGTACCTCTATAAACATTATTTTATGGTTTACCGCAGGTTATCAACCGTATTAGTTTATTTGTTTGTGTTTACATTTTGTAATGGAAGTAGACGGAATTAGTGTAACTTTAAGAATTAATTCCTTACAAAACACTATACGTTTTGTATTGCCTAATATAATATTTTTAATAATAAAGCAAAATGACAAATCAAACAGAAAAGCCAATTATCAAAACCAAATAAGTATAACTGTTGTAATTTTTCTTTGTGTTTAAGCTTAATTGATATTACATTAGGTATTTCAAATCCTCTATTACAAACACAACATTTGTACACTAATTGACAATTCCATCTCTTTGAGTTCTCCGTTCAAATATGCGTGTCTAACTACGTTTACTCGACCCTTTAAGTTTACCAAAGCGCAACCTAATGGGGATTGTGTTGGTCTTTTTTCGTTCCCTGTTCCTTGTTTTGTATTACGCTAGTTTTTGTTTTTTTTTTACTTTACCTTCTTCTAGTTGCCGCGTTCTTTTTAAATCCCCACACCAACATCTCTCACGTTTAATGTATTACCAGTTCCTGTGGGATACATGTACGTTCACAGGGTGATCTTTTAAGTTTAGGTTAAGTCTGCTTTCACCAACAAGTATAGTATAGATCAGGTGAAAAATTCGATGCGGAAATTGTGTTGCTAATACACGATCTGAGATCCTCGGATTACGAATATCATGTTTTTGGAAAAGTGTATATGCGTGTGTTGAATTCGCTATAAGTCACAAACGCATTAACATAATATTTTGAACGTTTTTTTTCTTATAAAAATCAGGTTTCACAAATACACATTCCCTGTTGTTTTTGGTGGTGATCTGAATATCCGTAGAATACTTTTAGAGGGTCGAAAAATTTAAAAAAATCATACATCCTAGACGAAAACATATTATGATCCTATATGAAGCCATTACGATCTTAGGTACTTACACATTTTTTATTTTTGTTTTCGGCTGATCAACACGGCGGACTGAAATTTGTTTGAGAAATTAAATTATCAAATAATTATTTGGATTTTTTCGATAATTTTTCCTATATTCAAATAAAATGCGAGAGGTTATGTGTATGTTATCAAGATCAAGAGTATGAGCCAAGAACGTTGTGTTAAAATGTATTAAGCTTTGTGTGTTTATTACTTCAGCTTTTATACATACCGATTTCAATAATTATCTTGCATCCATACACACCCCAGGGACTTGGTGTTGGTCGGGAAATGACACAACAACAGCTAGCTTAACGAGCAAAATAAATGAACAGATCTGAAGTTTGGTTAGGTTTGCAAAATAACATAATAATATTGACAGCAATAAAACACAATAACCACCTCGCGTTTTACTGGGTTAAGAAACTTGGAAACAAAATCGCGCCTGTGTTTTAAATAAACATTTGAAATAATTATATTTTGGCTGCCGTGTATTTAAATTTGCAGTAGTATAGGACGTAAAACTCCCACACCGCTAATTCGTATTTGTAACTTTTCCTCCATACAAGCAAAACCGTGGAGCGTAAATAAGCTATAAAACTCCATTACACAGTCAGCGTTTCCACATTTATATATAGTTGGTGTACGTATACTATTCACTATACACTCGTCTACCAATTAAATAAAAATAAAGATAGTGCTACTTTTTGGCACCGGCTGCCAAGAGAATACGATAGTGGAGCACTATGCTGCTCTCAGATCTTGATACCTGCCTTTGCTTTAAATTGCAGTATTATGGTTAACATAATGAGACGTTGGATTTATGTAAACTGAACACATTTTTGAAGATTAACATTCAATTCGACTGTAACCAAAATATCTATTGAATCTATATTTTGGAATGTACTGGCTGTCATAGCATACGAGGTCTGTTCAAAAAGTACCCGGAATTCTCATTTTTCTAAAAAAATATTTATTTATTCGTCTACATCTATATGGTCCCCTTCAAAGTAATCCCCCCTAGATATAATACACTTATGCCAGCGTTTTTTCCAGTCTTCGAAACACCCTTGATAGTCACTTTTTGTAATGCTCTGTAGCACTCTCAGCGATTCTGCCTTTATCTCTTCAATCGATGAAAAACGCTGTCCTTTCATGGGTCTCTTCAACTTTGGGAACAGGAAAAAATCACACGGAGCGATATCTGGTGAATAAGGAGGTTGGGGCATGATTAAAGTCTTGTTTGTAGCCAAAAAATCACGAATAAGCAACGATGAATGAGCAGGTGCGTTATCGTGGTGCAAAACCCATGAATTGTTTTTCCATAAATCGGGGCGTTTTTTTCGAATTGCTCCACGCAAACGTCGCATTACTTCAAGGTAATACTCCTTATTGACGGTTTGACCTTTTGGCAAGAATTCTTTATGCACTATGCCATTATAATCGAAGAAAACAGTAAGCAAAACCTTGACATTTGATCGAACTTGACGTGCTTTTTTCACTCTTGGTGACGTTGAGTATTTCCACGTGGACGATTGTGCTTTTGTTTCGACATCATAACCGTACACCCATGTTTCATCACCAGTTATGACCCTTTCAAGTAAATTTGGATCGTCGTTGATGTCGTTTAACAGCTCCTGAGCGATGGTAATGCGTTTGTTTTTTTGATCAAAATTCAGCAGTTTTGGAACGAATTTTGCTGCCACTCGTTTCATGCCCAAAACCTTTGAAAAAATATGATGGCATGAGCCAACTGATATGCCAACTTCATCAGCAACTTCTCTAATTGTGATTCGGCGATCATCCATAATAATTTTTTCCACTTTTCCCACATTTTCATCGATTATTGACGTGCTGGGTCGACCGGAGCGTTCGTCGTCTTCAACGTCTTCGCGGCCATCTTGGAAACGCTTATACCACTCGTAAACACTTGTTTTTTTCATAGCAGACTCACCGTAGGCTCTCTGTAACATTTCGCACACTTGGTTACACTTTATTTCATTTTTCACGCAAAATTTAATACAAATTCTTTGACTCTTCAATTCTTCCATTGTTTAAACTAACAAAAATCGCCGAGCTCAAAAAAACACGTCTACACCAGCCGCTACAAGACAGAATGTAAACAATGAATACAGCTGAAAATTTCACCATACATTAGGGACATGTGTACCAACACAATAAAAAAAAAATTGACCACCGGACTCTCCAGACGCGCGCAATTCAAAAATTCCGGGAACTTTTTGAACAGACCTCGTACATGTTCCATTCAAAAGTGAAAGTGTTAATCGAAACCCAAGTTTCCTCTCGAAATATTTAGTTAGATAGATGTTTAAAATTCACGTCCGCCATGCATTATACAGCAATTTAGTTACTTAAGATCTCTAAATGTTAACAAAAATTCGTTCCTAAATGTATTAAAGACTTATTTTTGTATACGTATTTAAATGAATTAGAGCTTTGATTGCGTGTAATACAATATTATCATAATTATAGATTAATTTGTGCCAATGGTAATTTTTCATTAAGGTCTATAGTAGCTTCAATAAAAGTATTTCAATGATTTCTTGTGTTTGTACTAATATTTGCGTAAGTAAGATTTAATATAATCACACTGTAATTCAATGAGTTCCTATGTTGGAACTAATTTTAAGCAGATATGCACACAGAAAAGTAAGACAATAATTCATTTGATCATAGCTGTTATACAGTATTGCAAATACAGTACATCATTGACTTAATGGTTAACTCATTCAAATTACGAAAGCTTTTTCTCCGTGTAGAATTCTCCACTGTATTGCAGATAACAAAAAGCCAGTAAGTGTATAAAATTGCAAACTCTTCCATTTGCAGGTTGTAAATTGGCGTTGATGCAAAAAAATAATGTTTCAATTTTATTGCATTTATTTTAAACATACTTTCCTTGAGAATTGAGAAAATAAATATGTATGGTGTTATCCAATTGAATGTTGTGCTTGTATGAAATAAAAAAGCACTTTCCCAAAAAAATTCAATCTAACAAGTTTCATATGTTTATATCATCCATATTACGCCTTTTTCCCGATGTTCGTAATATGGTTTTATTACATTTCTTTGAAATATTTCAACTAAGCACTGGCAACGATAAAAAAAGGCTGGAACACCAGCATATCTTCCATCTTTCATATTGCTTTACACCAATTCTCGCGCGATTTGTAACATTTTTTTATGAACACTCAATTAGCTCCAAGTTGTATTAGAATTTTTATTATATAAGCTGGAATTTTCTTATATTTAGGGTAAAATTCCCAACGATTTTTCCATTTCAATAAAATGGTAGCTTCGCCAATAATATTTATCTTATATAATGAATTCTCGCAATTAATAAAATACCACACGGGTCGAGGCTCATGTTGTTTTTAGGGGATAATGAAATATAACCCACCCTCTGTTTTATAAACCTACAAATCAATTTAGGCCGTGTTTCTACTTTGTTTGACTTTATTTAACCTTTTTATGGCTTTCAGAGCTTTGCCATTTATAATTTTACATATCAGAATATTACTCGTCCAATCAATTTAAAAAATTGCGTCGTAACACTAGTGAGGAAAAAAAATGGCGATTTGTTAGGAGACTACGAATAGTTACATTGACCTGGCATATGCCATCACGGGACCAAACTCAATATTAAAGCAACTATCTCTGAACTACCCTAAATAGATAGAGCAGAACTTGACACATGAAAGTCATAGCCACATAATTGATTCAAGGCACAAATAAAAGTATTTGTGTTGGGCCAGGATAACGAAGCGATAGAACCTAAGATCAGCTACAAATGAACTTCTCGATCAAGGAATGTTGACAGATCTGACCACTGGAGACTTTGTCCGTAATCCAGACATGGCTGTGATCAGAAAAGATAATGATAGACCGTGGTAGCAGATAGACGATTGACTACAGATATTACACTATACCACGAAATATAAGTTCAACGGTTAAAATTTGTGTTCAATGTATCGTAGATGGTATATTTGTGTGAAATTAAAACCCAACTAATTTAAAAGCCACCCTATAGCGAATTGGCAATCAAACGCTGTTGTTTGTTCACTCTCACTACTTCAAACTCCGATATTTGTTTTTCGGTTGAATTGTTTCGGTGTTCATTTAATTATATGTTTTCGGTCAAAAACATTTATTTGGCCATCCCGTTTTCTCCATTGTTGTGGTATCTGTCTGTATATCGGTCCATAATATGTATTCATTGTCCGCGTGCAAATTATCATCTGTTCAAATCAAGTTATTGTTTTGACCCATTAACCTGTCATCCAATATGATATTTACCTTTAATTTATGAAATTTCACGGCATAGAGACCACGTTTCGAACCGTAATTCTTCGCGGCAGATTTTATTTAATAATAATTGGACACATCACTTTGATTAAAGTCATGTCAAGTATTTTATTCATAAATAATTAACTGTTTCTAATATAAGTTTTATAAAAGTAACTACATTAAAACCCAAGTCCGGTACTGAGTACAATGAATATCTGACGTAAAGAAAAAACTTAATACGATTATAGTTCACAAGTGAATTTCTGATTGTATACCTAATAACGTCGTGAAAACTTCTCGTTTTTCACTCCAGTTCGATACATCTGCTACTCGATCTAAGCGTAATTCCGTCTCTAGAATGTAGTTTTCAAAATTCGTTTTAATCAAGAAACATATAATAGTTATCCGGATTGTATTCGGAAGATGGAGGTCTCACAATCGGTTTTTTTATCCACAACGCGTTTTATATAAAATGCTACTACTATACTTTTTCTCTTTTTACGCTTCCAAAAGCTGCATTTCGCATTAGATCGTTTAATGACCGACCATTTTAAAGCTTTCATCAATCAAGTATTCCGATGTTTGACTGAGAACAAAAGAAGGAAATAGGAAAGAGATTTTTTTTTGGTTCGCCTTCTTCGAATACCAGGTGAACAGTTTGTTTTCAGTTTTCAGGTCTGTTTAGTCCATTGAGATATAAGGAGTCGCTATAACCATTATTTTACATTGTACACAAACGGGTGCATTGGGTGGGGCGTAATCGTATACCAATATGGCGGATTCTCCAGAGCCGCATTAACTATTTTTGTTGACGTTTTTGCTTTTTAATTTGCAGCTTGGGTTTATACTTTATTTTGAAATGTTAAGCAGTGTACAAAATACTTCAAATATAGGTAATTATTGATATTTGATACCTAAATCCAGGAATAAAAGACGTTAGTACTTTATAAATTATATATTAATACCCCTTAAACAAAACAATTTTATTTAAATGTTGCGCTATGCTTATCCACTTTATTTTTACTTAAATAATACATCCTGGTATTAACATATTTAGTCGCAATAGATTTGATCAGTAAATGTATATGGTTATCAAACAATGATTTGATCAAAACCGTGCACAACTAAATTAGGAAAAATATTACTATTTACAAATTCCTTTAAAACAAGGTTTATTATGAATCCTGCGGACAACTTTTCATTAGTAGCTACTACATGATTTTTATGATCTTTTCGGATTGGAAACAAACGTCTAAAACATCTTTTGAAGGAATTTGTAAATCCTTTTTTTGCCTTCATTGTAATAAAAGAATAACACTTATTAATGCATCTCGACATTCTCTGCAAATAATTTGCTTCTTTAAACTAAAAACAACAAATCCAGCAATATAAACAATAATGAATTTCGAAAATTCAGAAAATGGTCCAAGAAGATAATCATGATCTGGATAAATTATATTTGTATACATTTCTCGTTCGTATATGTCTGCGAGCAGGATCTTTAGAAATCTAAAAACCAGAATATGTTTTTAACACACATTTAGGGGTCTTTTTTGCTAGAAAGTGATGAAAAAGTAGAGAGTTTGAGAGTAGAAATCAAGTAAAAGAATTTGTAAAAGAAAAATAAACTACAATGCACGTATCAATTGTTCAGTGCAGAAAGAGAATGCTACCAGACTCCTATAATAATGTGTTTTAATAAGTTCGCCTAAAAAAACCCTAAATACGTCCATGTACAATGTTTACAATAGTTGGTACATACCTATGAAACGTTATTCCGGATATTTTCTGGTCGATTTCACTTCTACTACTGCAACTACGCACAGCACAGGACACCATTATAGTATATTGTCAAATAACCGTCCAAAAAAACACGAAAAACTTAAGTAAACTTGTAAAATACTCGTAAATAACACTATAAACTTGAAAGCACGACAAATGATAGATATCGTATACCAATATGGCGTACCTGCACCCGCTTTTGGCCACGTTAGAGCGTCTCCCCCCGTCTCACTTCAGTTTCGTGTTTATAAAAAATGGGACAACAATTTAATCGAGATTATATTGATATGCTAAAAGATTTAGGATCATATTATACAAGGTGTTTCTAAAAAAGCTGGCTAAAATTTGTGAGCGAATTGGCGACATCTAATCATGAAAAAAACCTAAATTGTAATTATTCGAAAAGTCCTTATTTACAAAGATACAGAGTGTTAAAGATGACTGCCTGAGGACGATTTTTTTGAAATATTTTCGAAACGAGTAAAGATGAATTAACCAAATGTAGCATATTTATTCACCTAGTTAAATGTCGTAAACTGACATGAAATTGAATAAAAAAGGATGACCATAGCCGGGTAAACGGCGGGACCCTTGCATTAATTAGAACCTAACTTTTTTTCCTTGTGATTTTTATTCATTTTGTTTCAAAAATGTGATAAAATAAAGTTTTCTACATAAAAAAAAAAGCATACTTCTTTTTTCTCGAAAAACTTTAAGGTTTTCGAGAAATTCGAGTTTGAAAACTTGTCCTTAGTACATTAATAAAATTGTGGAAAACTTTTCGTTAGAAAACTGTATTTCAATAATTTTATTAATGCTGTTTATAGCAGTCTCATCGGTTTTGTACCGCTTACTCTTTGAAAATAAAATATAATATTAACAAAAATTATTTTTCAGAAAATGTGAAATTTGTCGGATATCTAGGAATTGAGTAATAAAAATATTTGTTGATCCTATTTAGAAGAGATTACTTACTTATAATGTTCGCAATATATATCGTTTCCTATGTAGAGATATAGAGGGATTACATTTCGACATCTCCTATCTGCTTGATGTCTTTCTGTTAAAGGTTTGATAAGGGTTTACTGTACACCCTCAAAAGGAATTTGTGTGGTCCAAATTCGAAGATACTATTAATATAATTTGTCAGTCTAATTCGTACAAACGACACCAAATTTTACCTATACCAAAAACTAATAATGAAATAAACTGTCTTAAACATAACTAACTAATTCCTGAATTATACTTTTTAGCAACGAGCTATTCTGTATGTAACATGCAATGATCTCCTGTTTAATTTCTCACTCTACAGATTGTTAGGTTATATAATTAAAGCCACCGCTTTTGAATTTATCAAAGTCTTCATACTCTTGATAAGATAACTCATTAATTAATATAGATATTACGTTTTTTTTTTCTCCTTCAATGTGGTAACAGCCCTCCAAAACAATTTTCCCTCTCTGCTTCTTGTGTACTTCCTATGTGTTAAGACACAGCATGCAACTCCAAGTAGGTATTCACTTAGAACAGGACTTGAAACTTGCCTCGTTATATCTTACTCTGCCATCATCTATTATTATGGTATCAGTTTATTTCGATACAAGGCACTCCAAAAGTGAACGAATATCTTTCATAAATACTTTGATGTTACCGCTTGGTTTACGTCTAAGAAAATAATATGATGCGTATAGTTGAACCATGTGATATCAAATCAATGAATGTCAAAATTAATTTTGAGCCGATAACGAGTGTCATTAATACAATGCCGTTGACGATGGACATTAGTTTATAATTCTCGAGATAATTGGCCGCTTATAAATAAACAAATATAGAGATCATCAATCTTTGTTTACCGATTATTAACATTATGACAAATAGACTACTCTATACTGCCTAAAAATAAAAATGGGGGCCATGAACATATGTACACAAATTATTAACATTAGGAACTCTGGTATTTTTTTACCGCTAGCCAAAGAAGACCGACGTGGCGGCAAGGATGTATTAACATTATAATATTAAATGAGAATGAAATTCAGTTTGAGAATTCAGAAACTGTATTATATCAAACCAATTTGGATCATTTACAATAAAGTGCTATAATTTTTGTTTCAATCTAAATTATTGTTAACGAAATCCTCTATAGTACGAGTATATCCTCCCAAGACTGTTCATGGGGATTTAATATGTGGTGATGTTTGCCACTGTATTTGGTAATAATGTAGCCGATAATATGCTCATACAGTGTGTAACTGAGGGTAATTTTTATAAAATACAAAAAAATCGTTTTTCTACAACTGTCAAAAAATAGTGAAATTTTTTCACTACTCTTAATTTGACAAATAATATTTCGCAAACGCCGGTGTGCGAAGTATTTTCTTCGCACACCGGCGTCTGTAAAATACTGCGTTTACTAACTTTAACACGATAAGAAGTACGTACTCAATAATTAATTGTTCAGAACAGAGAATTCAACTTTATTGGATAATAATGTATGAAAAACACATAAATAGATTCAAACATTCTTACAGAAGTATTAACTATTCTTCCCAATATTCACGTTAATAGTACAGTCATAACACGCCGTGATATTGATTCCAGCAGAATTTAATGCACTGCAAACTCCTAATTCGCTTGTCGACTCTGGCAAATTGGGAGATTCACAATTTAAAATTTGGTTTGATATTTTAATTTTGTTTTCCACTGAGTCTTCTATATAACCCTCTGCAACTGTTGAAGATTTCCATCCTCCATGTCGTTTGAGACAACTTCAATCGGCTCCAGCATCTGCAAGCAGGGTGGCCGATGTTCGCCTAAAACAATGTCCAGTGTAACTTTCGGGCTTGGGAAATTTAAGGAACTGTGCTATTAACTTCGGTACTTTCCCAATTGTATTAATTCCAACTGCCTGGTTTATACATCTCCCATGTTGATACTTCAGGAAAAAACGTGTAGTCGACGCATGCCTAGGACGAAGTGCCACATACTTTTTATATAGCTCAATATATTCGTAATTTGTCACAGTGAATGTGCGTTCCCTATCTGTTTTGGTAAATGGTATTGTCACAATTAAGACTGATCCTCTCTCAAGTATGTCATCAGTGGCCATTCTTGTTATTTCTTCTCGTCGACAAGCTCCCGCAATACCCATAATCAAAACAACCTAAAGCAAAACAAAAACAAATTAAACTGTGATTTTTATCAAATACTAAAATTATTACCTTCATCATTAAATATGTTTCATTCTCCGCCTCATCCATAAATTTGCTTATATCGCTTCTGCTTAATACTCGCGATTTCTTGGCACGATATCCGATTGATTTCTTTTTTAAATAAGGAATTATCTTACAAAATCGTCGTACGTCTATATTTTCTTGAATATTTAATGTTGATTTTAACATTGAATATGTTGCCCAAAGTGTAGACGGCTTTATGTCCCCCGATTTCGTTTCCAAATATGCTAATAGAACATTTTCACTCACTTTTTCAAGTTTTTTCGTTTTACACCACTCTTTGAATTGACTGTATGTCCTTTCATACTGCCTCTTTGACTTTTCCGGTATAAGGGTACAAATCGCAGTACTAGCAGCTTCAGGAACATCAGGAGGTATAGCGCTTAATTCTTCGTCACTGTTTAGCTCCATTTTCCCAAAATTTACGTACTTAATACTTAATTATTAGAAATTACAATAAAAACTAGTTGTCACCTTTTTTCAAAATTAATTGAAAATAGCGTATGTAGCTAGTTTCTACTTTCCATAGTAACGAAATATACAAGGTAAGGTATATTTATAATTATTATTAAAAACTAATTAATATTTATTAGTATTCTTTAAAATAGTAATAATTGATGAAACGAAATATCTGCAGCTGTAAAAAAAATGTTGTATGTAATATGTGTGCGAAGAAATTTCGCGCATTCAACAGATATTTTGACGAGGCTGCGCCTCGTCAAAATAAATTTCTGTCTCAATGCGCGAAATTATACTTCGCACACTTATTACATAAATAACTATTCTTTCCTTGCATTATTGGCAAACCACAAGATTTTGTAGATCTTGTATGAGGCTCCGTTATATCCAAATAAACGTTACCCCATCTGCTAGCTCTCGGAATCTCCATAATTAAAACTGTTAATGAAATGAAAATTTACCATCAGATTCTTTCAAAACTAATTAATATCGTAATTTTTATCCTTGGACCTTAAAAAGCTTGTAATTTAAAGAAAATTAGGGCTATCATTATATTTGTAAAGCTGAAGAATTGATTTAGGTATTGAATACTTGATTCATAACATGATGAAGAATATACGTTGACTATGCGATAAGCCTTGGAAATTTGAATGTTTTTCCTATATTTCTTTCGAAGACTTATAGCTACATTTAATTCAGGCAAGAAACAAGCGGTTCTTAATAGTAAATTTTATAACATTTGAATATGACCATCATTCTGACAGTCCCAGTACATCATACAAAATCCCCTGCCTTTTCTCATCAACGTCATTTTGTGGTTGTTAGATATTGTTATATTATTACATAAATAGGGGTTTACCAAACTACAGAAATTAGCCAGTCATTAGTGTAAATTCCAGGCATTTAATAATTAATGCTTTGTAAACATACAAATAGGTTCTAAAGGTATTTATGTAAACTTACGTAATGCTGATGCTTCAGTCATCTAAACAAACGTACAAGGGTCATTAAAAAAAAAAGAAAATTGTTGATCTATAGGATTTCCGTAATTACATTTTGTTTTTCTGAAAGCCAAATATTGTTCTATTTATTTTTTTTGATAAAAAATTGAATAATTTAATTTCTCATTTACTTAGCTATTATTATTTGTTGCCAACTATTTTCAGTATATGCATACAATAAAATATTTACTACTCGTCATTCTGAGGAACGGCAGTTACACGTTATAAAATCTATTATTTTCTACATCCTTTGTCCAGACCGAGAAAAGATAGCCTAATTTGCGAAAATCGGTTGGATGTCTTTAGCGATTTAAGAAATCCCGTAATATTCAGAGCTTTGTATATTTCAGACTGCCCTATTTATTTTTTTGAGGGGGACACATTTTAAACATATTTTTCGATCTGCGCCTTTAACCCCCTAGCGGGGGTGAGTAACAACCCTAACATTTTAAATGGAAAGAGGGGTCTAATGACATATCATTTGAAAGGACACAAAATTGTCTTTCTAATGATACCCTATTTGTCGAATTTTACTAAAACAGTTAATACGAAAACGACTTTAAAGACATTAAGCCGATAATTTTGGTATTAATGAGAAATACAAATAAGTTTTAATTATTACGACTGAAAACAACTACAATCATTTCTAAATTATTTACTTTGAAGAAAAACGGGATTTCAAAAACACTATCTTATTTATCAGAACTAAATTCCTCACTAATCGTTTGCGTTTTTTGTTGAAATAAAAACTGCAGATACGTGTAGGAAAAGAATTTACACCGTTTATTTTAGTCTTTTCATTGATTCAGTTTGGTTGCTTCTCAAGTTATTTTACTTTTACCGTACAAAATGATTTATTCCATTCTAGAACGAGTTGAAATTGTTAAACTTTATTTTCAAAATAATAGTAGTGCTAGACTTACGGCTCGCTTATTTAATGAGAGACATCCCGATAAAAATGTGAATGATGTGTACGTTGGCAAGTTAGTTAAAAAGTTTGTAGATACCGGATCTGTCTGTAATGTAAAACACCAGCCGCAGAAACCGATCAGAAATGAAGCTGTGGAAGTCGCTGTTTTAGGGCATGTTGAAATGGATCATAGTCAAAGTACCCGTCAACTAGCTGAAGCCTCAGGTGTCTCCCGTTCGTCCATAATACGAATTTTAAAAGCGTACAAATTTCATCCGTACAAAATCAAATTAGTACAGGAACTAAATGAGGATGATCCTGATAGAAGGCTGCAATTTTGTGAAGCAATGAGCCAGCGTTTAATTGAAGATCCGCAATTATTATTTAACATTTGTTTTTCCGACGAATGCACATTTTATTTGAATGGAGCTGTAAATAGGCACAATTGCCGTTACTGGGATGACAGTAACCCACATTTATTCCGTGAGGTTCATACCCAGTATCCTCAAAAAATAAACGTCTGGTGTGGCATATTAGGAAATCATATTATAGGACCACTTTTTATTCCTGGAAATTTAACTGGTGAAGTGTACCTAAACATGCTTGAAGACACAATTGATCCTTTAATAACACAAATAATAGAAGATGACCAAAATCATACTGCTGATCGGCTTTATTTCCAGCAAGATGGAGCACCTCCGCACTATGTGGCTCCTGTAAGACAGTTCTTAGATGACCGGTTCCCTGGACGGTGGATTGGAAGGAGGGGCCCAATTGAATGGCCTGCCAGGTCACCGGATTTATCGCCTTTAGACTTTTTTCTTTGGGGGCACTTAAAAAATAAATGTTTTGCCACGAAGCCCGAGTCCATAGAAGATCTTCGCCAACGCATTACAGAAGAGTGCAGAAACATAACACCTGATATGCTACAAAATGTTAGAAATAGATTTGAACAAAATCTGTATTATTGTATGGAATCAAATGGGTCACATTTTCAACATTTGTTAATGTAACGTTTTAATAAATCAATTTAACAGCTTGTTTACTTTTTTTACAAAGCAATGTTAAAACTAACAAACATTGGAATGTACTAACGATTGCAGGTGTTTTCACTCGCAATAATTAAAACTTATTTGTATTTCTCATTAATACCAAAATTATCGGCTTAATGTCTTTAAAGTCGTTTTCGTATTAACTGTTTTAGTAAAATTCGACAAATAGGGTATCATTAGAAAGACAATTTTGTGTCCTTTCAAATGATATGTCATTAGACCCCTCTTTCCATTTAAAATTTTAGGGTTGTTACTCACCCCCGCTAGGGGGTTAAAGGCGCAGATCGAAAAATATGTTTAAAATGTGTCCCCCTCAAAAGCAAAATCGACGTGTCCGAGCATTTTCGCATTCGACTACAAAAAAAAGAGAAAAGCTAGGTGCAAACTTTTCGTTGGACCACCCTGTATGTATGAGTTTGAATATAATTTTTTTCTCTTCGCTTGAACCTGGAAGCCAAAAACATTCGTAGATATAACCTGCTCTTTTAATCTGCCGCTGTTAGTTTTTAATCCTTTTGCCTATCCACACTGACAGACGTGGTGGTATGATGTGTTCCATATTGAAACAGTTTTTAATAAGTTCCGGTATAAGTGGGTTTGTAACAGTTGGAGAGAACGATGCTGCATTTAGTGTCATTGAATTCTTTTTAACTTCTATGAATAAAATGCATTTCTTTCAGCAATCGGATGTAAGTTGATCATATCGATTTTTAGTTTAGTTAAAGATAATAATAATAATAATGCTTTATTTGCCTATAAAACAATAGTTATTGGCATCGTCACATTCAGTATGTACATAAATAAAAATACAATATAAACAAACAAAATACTCAAACAACAAATACGTGTGTAAATAGTACAAATACAAAACAGTAAAACAAAGTACATAAAAATCACTAAAAACTTCAATAAATAGTCTAAAGGGCCACAATTCAAATATTACAACAATCAACAGACTATATTATAAATTAAGATTAACAAAGTATTAGAGTGTACAAAATTCACTCAAAATTTGTAGGTGAGATAATCAGCATAGTCATATGGGACAATCTCAAGAAGTTGTTTTTTCACTTCAACTTTAAATTTATTGTTGTTCGCAAGGAAGGTGATTATAGAACCTAACGGCCATAACCTGAAACTGTCGATCTGTCAAAGCTAATCTGTGCCGGGGCAGACACAGGTTTTTCTTATGCCGCGTTTCATACCAGTGTAGATCCTCATGACTTATTAAAGTATTGAGATTTTCCCTAATATAAAAAATGCACTGCCAAATATACAGAGCAGGAACTGTTAGAATATTTAATTTTTTAAAGAAGGGTTTGCATGGCTCTCTATATCCAGCTTTAACCATTACGCGTATAGCCGCCTTTTGAATTTTAAAGATAATTTGCCATTGCGGTGCCTTGCCCCAAAACAGAACGCTATAACTAATCAGGCCCTGAAAGTATCCCATATATGCGCAACGCAAGACTTCTTGTGAACATGTAGTCGATAGTTTTCGCAAGAGATAAACCACACTGGACAATTTTTTGGCAAGGCAATCGATCTGATCTTTCCATGTCAATTTCTGGTCTACAATTACTCCAAGAAACTTATAAGTATTGTTTTCGCTAGTAAAATTTTTCCTTAGTGTGAAATCAATCCTCTCCGTTTTCGAGAAGTTAAGAGACAGTCCGTTAGAGGCAAACCAATTCTCAGCACTCTTTAATTTGGTTTGGATGACGTTATTAAAATCCTCGGAAGCCTGGTAAATTGTGGTGTCGTCTGCATACTGAATTACTTGAGTATCCCCCAAATAAGATGATAAATCGTTGACATATATAATAAATAAAAGTGGACCAAGAATTGAGCCCTGGGGTACTCCGATTGTCACAGGCCTTACTTCAGACCTCTCTCCCATAGTGACCCATACCAACTATAAAAGCTGGGGCTGTGAAAGTTGTGTTCCCGTCCTACTGGAAACTGTCCAAAAAAAATACGGACTAAAAAAGTCACCGAAATATTGTCGACCAACTTTCTTATTTTAAATGGAAGACCCTGTATACAATTATACTTTTGGATTATTTACCTGTTTTTGAATAAATAATTTATTTTGAATATTACACCCTGTATGTTTCTGCATTTCTATGTTGGCATCTTTAATCTATTGAATACTTAATGTATTTCTCAACTTACCAGTTATAGGGTTGTATAAATTAACTGTCAATAATCAGATGAAATATTTCTCAATTTCGATCGAAACTAGCTGCTTTTCCCTCATGTAAATGGCCTGTTTGTGGCCGGGACCAAATTTACTTTATGGGTGGAAAAGCTCCACCCTACTACTGCACTCTCTCCCTCTCAGTCTATACGAAGCCTATATAGAGAGATTTTGCGTTCCCAAGGGGTATTAGGTAAACTTCTTCTTAGTGGTATATATGCTTGATGTCGCTATAACCACCCATATAGACACACCATTTATATAGAATGTACTAATTGTAACGCAATTTAGCCTAACCAAAATCACATGGCTTAGGTCACTTAAAATTAGTGCTTTCAGTAATACAAGCTACAGTGGGCGTTGACATGTCAACTTTAATAGTCGACATTTTATGTCCATCAATAACTCAGATAAGTAAAGGAATTACCTCCCAGTAAACACATATACGTAAATTAAACGTTGATAATTGGTCTTACATTAGAAAAGTGACGGTTTATTTTAAGTTTAATTTTACACCGTTCAATTTAAACGTTATAGACACGTGTTGTTATTATCTAAATACAACTACGTACATTTATTATGTTTAAGTAACGTTGTATATCTATTATAAATAAACAATAAAATAAAAACGTTTGTTTTAGGTGTTTTTTAAACGCGTGTCAAACATTGTCAAAATTAAATTAATTTATAATAAACCGATATTCATAGATAAAATAACGTTAGAAAATGTTCATTAGAAGCGCATAATTTTTAGAGGCGACAATGAAAACGTTAAAATGACGTTTTTTAAGTGTTTTATAATAATTCTAAAATTACAGTTAATGTAACGTGTAAAATATCCCATAAAAATTCTTATTGCTTAATATGGGAAAATTCAAAACGTTTATATAATGTTTATAAAGTCTGTTATCACAATTCCAAATGTGCCTACAATTAGAAGAACGTGTGAAATTATTTTTAAAATGAGCAATATTTAAAGTGGGAAATTTTAAAACGTTGATTATTACGGTTCCAAATACTTTTAAAAAATGTGTCAATGAATCGTCTAGGGCCATAGTAAATAAAGTACGATCAATAAGGATTACTACCTACAAGTTCAACGCCATTCAGCTGAAGTTGTGCGAAGAAAAAAGTCCAGATTTGTGGCAAACAATGCATGCCCTGGGCATCAATATAACGCTCCTACCCACACTTCATTGCTTTTTCGTAATTTTGGGACCAAACATAACACCAAACGAATGTGATGTTATTTTGTTTGATGCGACAAAACCTAGTCCCATCCTAAGTCTCAAATATTTCTTTATCTTTCCAAAAATCACAAAGACAAACGTCAGTCGCCAGAAGACTGCAGAAACGTAATTTTGACTGCTTAAGAAAGTTTGGAAATTGGTAAAAATAGCAAACAATTTCTAACAGCTAGGTATTTGTAATTAATATTTCACCATAGGTATATGTAAACTATTTTTTTGCATACTAAGAACTTCTTATCCACATATATCTTTTATTTGACTTCACGAAACTGGAATTGCTTAGTATTAAAAAAGTTTCTTCATCACTTTATGTTGGCATATCTAATAAAACAGTTAAAAGTAGTTTTTGAATGGTATAATATAACTCGCTTGGTATTTAATTTTCAGAAAATTATAGGTAGATTCAAACAAACTTTATTTATGACTTAAAAAAAATAAAAAAGCTTCCTACATAAAGATATTATATCTGTAGTTATAGTATGGAAAAATAAAGAGAAAGGCCCTAGTCGGCGGTAAAACCGTTTAAAAGATACTCAGAAAACTTTTATTCCCTTATGCGAGATTAAACTTCATTTTTATATACATTTTCCTTTTGTTGTAATCTTCCTTTGAGTCCGTTTAATCGGGCTTCTAGATGTAGAGAATTCGGATACCATCTTATTTATTGTTTATTGGAAACAACCTGATCATGGAAGGTCATTTATATAGTGAAATTATTTAAATTATACAGAATGTATCATTTTATTCAACTCAATTGCCTCAGAAATTTAAAGGAGTCTACTATATAATAGGTAACATCAGATATCGCGACATTTTTTTATAGCATGTTGCGTATTTCACATTCCCAACCACGGGAATGTATTGTAAACGCGCTTATAAAAATTTGAGATTAAGATATATCCATTTTGAAGTCTCCTGTGACCACTTAGACCATTTCCAGATGGAAGTTTGTATGTATTCTTCCACGAAAGCGTCTAAACGCGAGTTTGGGGGAATCTTAGAATGAACCCATTAGTTTTTGGTAAAAATAAATATTTCGATAACCGTTGACTTTAGGTGAATTTTATAACATATCAGACATTATTAGAATCAACCCTACTTTTCTATTACGTCAAAAAACGGGCAACTTAAACCAAAAGGCACATGTGCGAGTGTTTCTATAAAATTTAACGAATTGAGCGTGACTTTTCATTCTCACTGTATACATTTTACACTTTACATATAATTGTATAAATTATAAATATGTAAGTTTTAGATGAAATTACAAATCCCACTAATTTCGACATTTATATTAAAATAATTTAATTTGTAGCTACTATGTAAGCCTGGTTAAATATAAACTACAAAACAAACGTCTGTTGGAACAAAATTCATTAAGTTAGTAGACAAGCTCTGTAAACAATTGCACATTCCAACTATATTGAGCAGCGACAAAGCCGTGGAATTCCGTTAGTGGGCTCTGAATATTTTTCAGAATTTCTAAATGGGTCTTTTACCCTGTTTTTTCAATCTAAAAAGAATCACTCTTGAACTTGAATAATAATCCTTTTATAAATTATAGCAGGGGTTTTTGTTTTTCCACGTTTTGGAGAATTTGAAAAATGTGATAGTGTGAGGTCTAAGATTATCATGTCAGTAACCGAAAAATAAAGCAATCACTCAAAATAAACCACGTAAAAATATCTCAAATATCACATGCACAGTATGTTAGCGTTATCAGGTGCGGCAAAAGAAAATCCACAGGCTTGTAACACCAATAACCAACAAGTGTACTTAGGGTGCTAAACCTTTCAGCTAACTAGCTCAGCCTGCGTGATTCCCCAACAATTTCTCCTTCCGAGTTATTCTTTATACATCGTCTCCACTTTGGCACTCATATTTTTATTAATATGTCTATTTTCCTCTTCAGGCCCATCAGTTTCTACATCAGATAAATCGCTACCAACTTCATCAAACCAACCCGTAACAGTTTTTTCATAATCTGAATCAAGAAAACGAACCCTATCGCGAGAAGGCAATTAAAAAATAAATTCGTTACGTAGTAGAGTGCCTGGGACTCAGACATGCACATTTCGGCATTTGCGGTCAATTGAGAGTAATGTCACTATAATATGTTTTAAACAACATCGTATTAGGAAGGTAGAGAGGTCTGCATTGCCATTATTTGCCGATTGTAAGCTGAATTACATATAGATTTGTACAAACTGGAGTCCCACTCTCCACAACATCGGAAGGGTTAAAAAGAATATTTCTTTGAGCACTAAACCTAAAACAATGTTACTCATATGTGTATGTAGTATTTTCTATGAAAAAATAATAGTTTTATTCATTAAAAATTAACAATAATTACAAAAGTATCCACGTTACATTCCCATTATAAGTTATAGGCTTTTTCTTCGAAAATCTCACAATAATTAAGCATTATTTTCGAAATATTTGGATGTATACTTAATTACCACCCTGTACCTTCTACAAAAATATTATTTAAATGAGCAGAAGACGATTAAAACATAACCCTAATTCATTAATTCTAAATATTCAGTATAACAGTATAAGCTGTTATACTTAGAGCAAAAAATAAAACACACGAGAATTAAAAAAGAGCACAACAAAATAATACTAATAATAAAAACAATACGAAAAACAAAGAGAAAAGTTCCACAGATGCTTAATTGCTCACTTACTTGGCGAAACTATTTACTGCAATACAAATGAAGTAATTAAAGAACTACTTGAAAAGGACATCGTGCTACGTACTGTTTTTTTTTTTATTAAGAACCGTGTCTTCTGTAATTCTGGCATTTATTGTAAATATATATACAGTGTGACTATTAAAATGTGTTACTATCAAACAAAAAACTTACACAACATCAATTATATTAAAACTATACCTACCTACTAAAGTTGTGCTTATATTATAATGCAAGCCACAATGCGAAAAGTAAGTGGTTTTTAGTTTACCTAGTTTCATGTGAATAATTGCGAAGTAGCAGTTTTACTCTCTCTACAACTTAAAGCTTCTGTTAGCTTTTAATTTTAAGTTGTGCTTTTGTAATTAATTTACAATGTCTGCGGAACAAAACCTGTAGAATTTTGATCAGATTTTGGAACATATGGATCGGTTGTGATTACGAAGATGCATTATCTTTGCTGGTTGTTTGTAGGTGGAGCAAAAGCAATCGTGGTCAGCGGCTACCGAACTTGTATTATGTGAGTGTCATAATAGTATTGCACCACAGAAGCACGAACGAATAACGATTAAAGTGTAAAGTTGGATCGTTTAGGAGAAAAGTTTCTTTAAGAGGCGGAAGTTACATACCATTTCTTTAAGATAGATGAATGAACGTAAAATCTCCTTGGCATCTACTCTAACTGTAAATAAATATTATTAGTTATTATTATATTTTGTGTGAATAGGTAATACAAACTTTAAAGTCAACGAATTATTGTGGAACCGACAATAGGTATTTAGAACGTGTTATGAACATAAATATAGACATAGAAATGTATGTTTATATTTACATAAAAGCTTAAATTTCGCTCTCGATTTATCATATTGGAAAAATCTGTCCCACCACGTTAGGTACAGTTTTCTTGTAAAAAAACTTCTTATCTAGACCTTTCCGTTTCAACAAACCATAAACATGTAGTATATATATTCGTTCCCGAAGAGAACTGATGATACCCTTTTTTTTCTTGTTGTGATAAAAGAGGCGTTAAATGAGATTTGAAAAAGGATGTTTTTTTTTTAGATTCCAAAGAAGAAATCTACTCAATGTATCTAATGTAACAAGAATGTTACAAAAGACTTTTTGAAGTTTCCAAGCAAATATAATATTAATTAAATCTTTTATATTGGTACCTTCGTTATTATAAATGTGTATACGAACATTGTTGCATTTTGCTATGTTGATTTATACATATATTAGCCACGTTCAAAGGGCCGTCAAAAATAATCAACTGAAAAACCCCGCATTAAAGGTAAGGCATAAAGTTTACGTCATACCTTACACTATTGGATTTACAAAGATTACGAGGGCATATTGGCCGCTTTTATATAAAATAAATTTCAGATGAATAGTGATCACTTCCACACAGAAAAAAAATATATTGCATATCCAATTACAGACTTATTTTTGGATTCTTTTCTTTTGAGTTAAATACAACTATTATCTAAGCATTTTCTCATCATTAAGATAATGATTGATTTGATTTTGTGGAAATAATAGGCATATTATTGAAATCTAAATAAACGTACATTTACTTGGAAAATACAACTGGTTGCGTTAATGCTAAGGGGAATATTTCAATCAACGGTAGGTTATCAATATATTTTTATTAGATCCTAATATTATTGCAATCATATATGTAGCTTATTAAATATCATAAAGAGAATTGAAACAATATTAAATGCTCTTTTTAAACGAATAAAAAGATATTATTCTCTCAAAACTCTTCTATTTGTTTTGCTGAGTTTATATTTCCGGCAATAATATGAGTTATTAAGTTCAGGTATAAGGAATTTATTGAATTATAGTGTACCTCGAATTCAATGATTCTTATTGTTGGTGTAGACCTTATTGCCATCGGTACAATTTCAAGCTGTATCGAGGCAAGCGCGTGGTGGTAGGGATATATCATAGTGCCTCGGTTTTGTACTTCCCCTGTCGGCCGGGCTGATCTCAGATCTCACTACTTAACGCTAAAGTTGCTATAGCCTGTCTTCGGGCAGTGTTGTTTTGTTACTGTTGTTTGAGGGTACCTATTTATACATTATGGAAGATCTTTTGAAAAGTTGGGATTTGGAGCAATTAATACCTGTGTTTAATGGTAAGTTAGTAAGTTATCTTACGTTGAAAGTGAACGCAAACTATTAATTTATCGATTAATTTGATTGCAAAACGCCAAGAGTAAAACATTTCTAAATTTAGTGGATAAAACGGAAATATGTATATTTTCAGAAAATTGCATTTCATTGATTAATATAAACGATTTATCTACCGAAATGATAGCTGAATTAGTACCTAAAATAGCAACTAGGATAATTTTCATAAAATCGTTGAAAAATTACAAAAAAAAAAAACATCGGAAATGATGGCAAACTTGTAATATTTTCATTCATCGGGTATGCAATACATTGATAATAATTAAGGAAAAATATTTCAGACGCCTGGAGATATAGAAGAAAAAATACAATCACAAATAAACAAAGCATTGAAGAGAAAAATACATCAGCATGTACAATCGTATCTTCTAGTACAAGGACCAATAAACAAAATTGGAAATAGTTATATCGTAATTGACAAGTTACATTTTCATATTCGACATCAGTTTTAAAAGGCTTAGATATATTGTTCAAGTGTTTTTTATAATGTATAATAATAAATAACAATTTTCTTTCAATAATACTGCTTTAATCTAATCACCTTCGCAATAGATATAATTATTATTGACTCAATAATAATACACTACAAGATATAATTAAATTAAGAAAAGTTAGAAATGGTACCAAACAGCTTAAATCTTGCATTGAAAGAATGTAATTTCCAAGTAATAAAAAGTACCTTTTTCTACGACTGATTTAATACTTTTGAATAAATTTAACATAATTTTTAGGCAAATATTTGTTTTTCGAAACTTACCCTTGTAGCCTATAAGCCTAAATACGATAAATTAGAAGTATTAAATTGACTAGGTGGTGTTAAACTATATTCACTATCACTGTTTATGTGTTTTGAAATTAGCGAAATACTTAATTATAATTATTATTAATTATAAATACCAAAACTGTCAATTTGGTGTTTGTATTTTCGGCGTTGCTATGGTGATTTTTCATGCCCGCCGCTACTTTTGTCATTACAATTGATTACACAATGAAATTTTATCCGTGCGTAATAATATTTCCCACTAGTTGCTAGGCAACTAGGGGGAAATATTATTACGCACGGATAAATGATAAACAGCATTACAATGTACTACATTGTCAAACCATGATTGAACATATAATAAAGGCATTTAAAGACAGTCGTAGAAAAAGTATAGTGTGAAACTCACATGAAATGACCATTTCCTACTCGTATGATTTGCAGCACTCGCCTGCGGCTCATGCTGCAAACGATCATACTCGTAGGAAATATATGTCATTTCATGTTCGTTGCACAATATACTATTGTAACCAATGAAACGCTATTGTTGTATGGACATTCAATCTTATCGTTTGTAATAAAATCGAGATTCAATTTAATTATATGTATGAATTACAATCAAGGAATCACTATAATTGAATTGTTCAATGGCATCCAATAATAAGTTGTATTTAAAAAAACAATGTCTTCTTATTATTTTCCAATAATAAGCGTTCGCTTGATTGAAATTTAACTATGTCCGAGGAATACTTAGTATAGCATATCATTGAATGAAATGGTGAATTTTTGAAAACACAATAGTGTTTTTTCCGTGCAACAATAGCGCACATTACAATCAATCTAAGGTCCACGAATATAATTAGGTTGATTTTCAATGCATTTAGATGAGCATCTCTGCACCTGGATTTTCTGTGTCCACGTCCATTATTTGTTAAATCAACCAATTTTAATTAAATTTGCTTTACTATTAACGCAACTGCATATTGGATAATCAAAAATTGTTTTAAAAAACATTGAAATTAACTGTCAATTATGTTTTACGGTAATTTAAATATTACAAAAATAATGCTATACATTTATTAACCCTATGTGCATTTGCCAAATCAGAATTTATTATTATTACAATTTGCATTAAAACTATTAGGTACACAGTATGGAATAAGCTATACTCTATTTTATTTTTTAAAAACCGTTAGCGTTATATAAAATATACTCGCACTATATAAAATATATTTAAAAACGGACATTTTTGCAAACTGTTTTATTGAATATACATCATGAATTAATGAAATTTGAATCGAAACGAACGTTAATATTTATTTACAAAATAAAAAGTTTATAATATGCATAAAATGATTTACGATGCGTTTTTTAGAATATATTTATTACACAGGGGGTCATGTAGCAGTGATAATTTGTCACTAATTAATACAGATCAAAAATATTAAATATTTTAAAATATGAATATTCAAATTTTAAACATGTTTATATTCGTTTTTTCTGTTCGGCGTGTTTTGTTGTTACTCATATTTCCTGTTGAGTACTGCGATAGTACATTGTACCGCTCTATAGGGAGAGGCAAATACGTATAATTTGCCCAGAGATGAAGAAAGTATACCGGTGTTATTTTAATTGGAAATAAAAGCTACGTTAGAATAGTTTTCTATTAAAATTACCTAATTATTTGGAATTACGCCCAGTTTAATACATGGGTTTACGGCATTGATTTAATCAGTTGATTTAATACATAGGTTTGAAATTTTTCTGGTGTATCTGAAGAATTATAAGCATGTGTGAGGTAATTTTGTTCAAATCATGATAAACGATTTGTTTATCAACGCTTTTGGTGGATAATTTTTGATTTTAAGTTAATTCTTTGATTTGCTATAAAGTTTAAAAAAAAATGTGTAAAATATAACTTCTAATAGGTGGCGTGGCGGATTTATGGTTTTGTCACGATGGATGACCTGTACCGCAATAGTCTGGTTATTTCTTGGCACCGCGTGGAAAATATAAAATACCAATTATGACAATAGTTTATAATAATTGTCACGAATAATACCCGGGCCGAAAACAACAGTGTAACAAGAATAAATCTCTTTATCAAGTCTCAAACCAGGCAGGATGGATTTTGGCGGGCAACACACCGTATTATTATTATTCTATTTTGTGTCCCATACAACAGAGCAAATTGAAATGTTACAGGGCTTTATATCGTTGTCTTTTCGCTCTGTGTGTGTCCTCGGAAGATAAAGAGTCTATACAAGTATAAGTCTATATAGCTATACTAGACGGTATGCGGAAATGCGAATTTAAAAGCTCTATTATTTGTATGGGCGTACGTATCAATATTAACTATAAACGTATAAAATTTATAATGTTGATATTTTCAAAAAAATAGACCCGAATTTAACAACTTGTTAGATCAATTGAATATCGAGAACTAAAACAAATAATGGAAAGTAGTTAGGTATCAGATGTTTTTAGACAGTTAATTACATTTATAATACATATCATAACTTATATACAATTAAACAAAACTATTTTAGTCCTTTTAACATGGATAAATATATTGAAGCTCAAATAATTCTAATGATTAAGTTCAATTTTAATTTGCATTCATTTACTGTGACCGACACTTTTTGGAAACCACAAGAAAAATCTGAATCTATGATTCTAAATATAATATAGCATCCTTCAAATACATAGTCCATTTATATTCCTCCGGTAGGCCATGAGAGTAGGTACCGACATAGAGAGGAAACTCTAAAACGCAACACATTTTTATTAACAGTGATGTGTTATAGACACAACCTTACGTGTGCTTTAACAATATTTTTGTATCAAGAGAAATGAAAATGTGTTTTTTATTTAAGCTCTAAATCCAAAAAATATTTCCGGTACGCTAGTGGCCACCAAATGCAAAAGAGATCGTATTTATTTGTGAAACCTTATTTAATAGCCCTCTAAAATCAAAAGCTAAACTGAGATTTGAGATGATATTAAAGATATCAGAGAAATTAAAAAACCAAAATGTTTAGAAAACATGAGGCTACAGTATGATTTCACCATGCCATCCGTTGGTGTTGCTAATGCTCCCTACAGGGTGTCTCCAATTTAACGTAAAAAAACTATTCTTATTTTTGCACCCTGTATAAGCCTAAAACTGAAGTCTGATTAAAAAAATTCTATCACAGTGCAATTACCAAAGAAAAACGATACAGTTCAAAAAACTATTAATCGGTTCGCGAGAAAATCAATTTTGAAATTGAGCATAATTTTCGGTTTTGCCTGCTAAGAAGACGGTGACAAAGCTGAAATATTTCTTGAGTAAACCATATAACATTTTAGTAATTTACAGGAGACTATACAAATATTTCCCAACCTAAGCTAGATTGGATAATAACATTATGATTACACGATCTACCTAGAGGTAAATAAGATCCCACTTGCGTCATCTAGTTTGCTGGACAAATATAGGTTACACCGTAAACCTTCGGACAACGTTGAAATAACGTGGTGGTTTGTTTACATTTGCATTGAATTAAGGAAGGGACTGCAGATATTAAATCATAATATTATTAGTTTGCTAGAGGGGAAGTATGAAAGATAAAGTAGATATATAGTTTACAACCATCTATACACGTTTAGAGAATCAAATAATGAATTCCATGAAGGATATAATTACATTTGATAAAGTGGCGTTATTTGTACCGTTAGCACGCTACAATTTTCCAGCATTTGTAAAGTGAAGAAGGTGAAGGGTTTAAACCTATTAAGAACACGCGATAGTGACATAAAATTAAAACACATTAGCCCCGTCTACGTTAATAATTATTTATTATGGTCAAAGTAGTTTTAGTATGATTTTTGTACTACGATTTAGTAACAACGTTATGGAATAAATCAAATAATGCATTATTTTTACGATTATTGTATCTAATATAATATAGTGAGGCCAAAGGGCACACATAAATTTGATAGTATTTTAAGGAAACATTTTTAGAAAAAGCGCTTCCTTATATCAATTATACAGAGGCGAGCGTGTAGTAGATATACGTAATTGCATATGTTTTTCCTATGGAACACCCGGTATATTATAAATTAATAATAATAAATACATATTTGATAATTATAAAATTAGGGTGAATTTTTTTTACCTGTAACCACTTTTATATACAAATTTTTCATGTTCCCGACTTTAGAATAACTGAAAGCAGTTACATGAAAACATGATTATGCTTTACATTCTAAACACTAATTTGGGATGTTGGGTTGGGTTCTTATATCAGCACTGTTGACAACTTTATCTATTTTGGTAACTTTTTCTTTTCAAAAAGCGACGAGGCCAAACTACGCCGCTATAGTGAATTGTATTATGGCACTTTAACCCGATTTTGAAATACAATGCAGTTTTGATAAATCTGAACCACAATACAATGAAAATATTACGAGTTTCTGAAATAATGATTTGCACCAGGAAACATAGTAACTCAAAAACAAGTAAAAACCATGTTAGAGTGTTACAGCTATAAAATTTCGGCATAACAAAGATTTATACTGGCACTTTTACAGCTTTCAAAAATGTATGTTTTATATTCCACTAATACCATTGGTAGTAAAATAGTAATGATGGCAATAATAGCAGTCATATTTTATTTATTATTATATGCTTAATTGCTTGTATTAAATATATGATGATTCTGCTTACAAAGAAAACGAACACAGTAGTTATGAAAAATTGTTAAAAGATTTGCAGATAAAAAGCGTACGTGGAAAATAAATGCAATGTTTTTTTCTTAGTGTAGTTGTACGTTTTTGATTTCTGTCTCCGCAACAACTGTGTCGGTCTTTACAAAAACCCAGTTAATAACTCGACTGGAAGATGGATGATCAGTAAGAAGAGTCGCCAAGTATTTTAATATAAATAAATCAATTGTGGTCAAAATTAGTCAACTATGGCAAGAATATCAGTCCGAGGTACCGATTTTCAAAATAAAGTGATCACAGGAGAACGAGACGACCAAATTCTAAACTATTTGCGAGAAAATTCATTTTCTACAGTAGTCGAAGCCATAGAGAGAACTGGTTTTCCGGATACTCGCTTTACGATATGCAGACGACAGAAAAACTCTGAATTGAAATGCCGAGCAAAAAAGCCCCGATTAGCAGAAGAACAAAAACAAGGCCGATTGATTTTTGCTCTCAAAGGATGAGGAATATTTGGAAAGGGTCAATTTTATCGACGAGAAAGATATTTCAATCGTCCTCAAATAGCCATAAACTAAAGGTTTATCGGCCACCTCGAAGTCGTTTTGATGAGTGATATATTCAGCAGATCAACAGAGCAGGTCACTTTTGAATGAACATGTGGGGTTGGATGTTTTTTAGAGGCCTAGGTGTTTGCTGGCAAATTGAAGGACATAATTTTCCAACAAAACAATTGTCCCATTCATACAGCAAAAAACATAGAGGTGCTACCCTGGCCATCCAACAGTCCCAACCTCAACCCCATCGAAAATCTTTGGGGTCGATTGGTCAGAATAATATACTAACATAATTGGATGCCCCAAAATGCGGAAAACCTCTTAACCGCCATCTTTAATTCTTGGGATTTGGAAAAATGAAGCTTCCATTAGTTTTAATTTCTGTTTTCCTTGTTATACTCCAAAATAAAGTAATTTTCGTCCTTAGCAAGTATTTGTTCCACTACAGCTAAAAAATCCCGAACCTGGTCTAACTATACATTTCAATATAGATATTATGGTATATTATGTACACTGAGAAAAATAAAACATTTGAACTGATTGTATCTGGAGATATATAGCAAGTTTCAAAATCAATCGTTAGTTACTTTACGCTTAACATTTATGATTTACGTACAAGGTGATTTCGCGGGAATGAGATGTATTTTAGAGTTAAATTCAGATGTATAAAATAAGAAAAATAAATCAAACCGCTGAAATGTAGCATGAGGGTTTTATTTTGATCTGAGTAATTTGACCAATCCATTCACAAAATTGTAAACTTGGCAAGAGATTGCAAAACACTAAACAAGTTGCACTCGGAAAGACTCTTTATTTTGTGCACATAGTATATAACCCTACTAGTTTCTTTTTAAAAAACCGTTGTCTTTGGAATTTGCTTATATAAACTGGTTTTCGCCATTTTATTCTCAATAAAACTGTAGCATGGCATAATTGTGCTAAAAATTTATCATCAAATTCCCGTTAATAATAAACAAGTAAAAATAATATGTCGAAAGACTTATAGCGTTAAACGATTTTGTCTTTTAATAGCATGTCGTTGTGCCGATGTAAATAAAAAAAAAAAAAGAGGAGTCGAGTAGAAAATATTTTAATTAATGCCAAACAAATTGACTGTCGTCGGGCGTTTTAAGGTGGTCTTTAGACTGTCAGCGTCCATATCGGGAATTTGTAATTTGGAATGGGACGCAACTCCATGTTTTTAACATTAATATAGGTATATATAGCACACTTTATGCTTAATAAACACGAAATTCGATATGTCCTTGTTTTTTTTGCTTGATTATTAACACGTTTGACCTGACTCTGAGGGCAAATAATGGTCTATTATAAATGTTTGGTTAATCATTACAGACCGTATTTTCCCCATTTTTTTAGAAATATCTAAAACACTTCTATATGAACTTCCATCACTAACTGTTTTACGGTAGGCTAGGTAAATTAAATTTTTTTTAGAACTTTGACAAAAGATTAAAATAGTTCATACTAACCGAATGTGTTGCGTGATAACATATTTAAAACTGTTTTTAATTCAAAATTAAGGAGTAGTTCAAGACAGCTTGTTAAAAATGTACTTAGCACCTTTAATGGTTTTGGAATCAAACTCTAGTAATATGATATTTATTTATTACAACATCAGGTGTTACAGCAATTATTGTCTGCTGACTGTTTATGTAGATATTGGTCTATTTTGAAACAGAAAACAGCGAAGGAAAGTCATAACATGGGTAAATAGAATAGTAGAAATGACAACATGCACTTCACAAGTGCGTTTTATTGTTGTGAACTAAACTTTGAACTTGGGGTATTAAATTTTTATCGGTATAATTTCATTAGCATCTAAAATAAATTTATACCAGTTAAGCCATTTTCTTTTATGTGTGTAATGGTTTTTAAAATGTAATATAATATCTTACAGCTATGCTGTTGGTAATTTTACATTACTTGTACACGTAAAATTAAATATACCAAATGCTCCAAAATTGGATTATTTTTGTATGATTATTATTTAGTCGTTAGTTTAAATTTACGTGACCTAGTTTGTAACACAGAAAATTCGGCACTAAAATAAGTGTTAAATCCAATTCCTAATTAAAAACTTTTTTTTAATTATAGAATAGTTAAATAAAATATACCATTTATTTGGTGACTTTTACAAAATTGTAAAATATATATACAATTAGAGAAAATCTTTATAATATTAGCCTGGCTCTTACAAGCCTCACACAATATATTTTCCCCAGTGTAAGCATGTCAAAATATGATTAGCTCATTGAAGCAAGATTTGTTCAATATGTGTTAACATCCATGTTTATGTACAAACAGAACATTCCCATTTATTGCTCTAATAATTCATCATAGATAAGCTGCAGACTTCGAATTTCCTGCTTTTAGAAATGAACATATATTGACTGCAAAATAATGACATGGTTTTATTAAATAACATCAAACAGTTAGCAAAGCACCATAGGTAGGTCTTTTATAGCGTATAGAATTGTGACTAAAAAAATTGGATACATTAATAAAAAATTGCATAGATTAATGGCTAATAATAATAAATTGCTTAGTTTCTGTCCATTTCTTCTTCTGTCCTTTTTTTGTACACTCTTCTTCAGCCGGTGTTTATAGTTTCCCATTTAACAGTTTCTTCGTGAAGATACTAGAGTATAATATGTTCGACAACTAAATGAAACTTGAATATGTTTCTGAAGTATTCCGAGCCAAACAACAATAAATGTATCACATCTACGAAATATCAATAACTTCACACTTTAACCGTTGAGTATTTCCACAAATTAAGTGGGTAGAAGTTACTCATATAGATAACTTATGGATAACAAACAAATCATGTTTAATGCGTAATTCCAAACCACGGTTACTACAAAAAAATCAAAACAAGAAACTTCTGTTATTGATTCGTTCTTTGTTAAAAGTTGTACTTAATGATATTTAGTTTCGTTGGAAAAATTCACATGCTGTGAAAAAATTTACGGTGCATTGAAAGGTAAAGGTAAAGATAAAAAGGGGAGTATAAAAAATATAGATATATATTACTGTTTGCATGAAAACTTTCATAAAGACGATCGTTTCACGTCAAATGCAAAAGTTTTCAAAGTAAGTTTTTATCTATTTTAAAGTCCATATTTCCAACACGTAAAAGTACATCCGTTTGATATAGAGATCTAGATATTATTATTCCTATTCCGGATGACTGAAAATAAGATGTAATATTCCAAAACAGGAAATTAGTTATTGAGTTCAATATGTTGAAATTGTTAAATAAATTTATTTTCAGAATCGTACCAATATAACCTGAATTCAGTGATATAAAATTTAAATTGTCTTATAACCCACACAAATCACAGAGAACACGAATAGATTATTCATATTTATTTACCTACTACTTGAATTTCTCTAAACTAAAGCAATACAGAAATACATTTAGTGTTGATAATATATACTGAGTTTATTTGATGCGAAAAAGCGAAATTAAATTTTAATTTTACTATTTATTCACAAAACTTGTAAATCAATGCCAGTCGTGGTATTAGCCAGTGGATACATTGGCCTCCAAACTTATAGCATAACATTTGGTCTCACATTGAAAAATTCTAAATTCGCTTTCTTAATTTCTACATATATATATATATATATACAGGGTGTTCAGAAACTAATTGACCAAACGAAAGCCATAAATTCTAGAACGGATTTCATGTCAAATAATGTGCAATAACTACCTCTTAAAACCCACTAAATTTCATTTGCATATCTCCACCAGTTTCAGACCAATCAATAAATCTTCAGTTTTTAAGACAAACTTTAACTTTTTAGATACGGGGTTCTCAGAAAACGAAGCATTTGCGGACATGTGTTTATATAGCAAACTGTCATTATTTTTACAGAATTACACGGAAAAAACACTATTGTGTTTTCAAAAATTCACCATTTCATTCAATGATATGCTATATTAAGTATTCCTCGGACATAGTTAAATTTCAATCAAGCGAACGCTTATTATTGGAAAATAATAAGAAGACATTGTTTTTTTAAATAAAACTTATTATTGGATGCCATTGAACAATTCAATTATAGTGATTCCTTGATTGTAATTCATACATATAATTAAATTGAATCTCGATTTTATTACAAACGATAAGATTGAATGTCCATACAACAATAGCGTTTCATTGGTTAGAAGGGTACTTTTTATTACTTGGAAATTACATTCTTTCAATGCAAGCTTTAAGCTGTTTGGTACCATTTCTAACTTTTCTTAATTTAATTATATCTTGTAGTGTATTATTATTGAGTCAATAATAATTATATCTATTGCGAAGTTGATTAGATTAAAGCAGTTTTATTGAAAGAAAATTGTTATTTATTAATACACATTATAAAAAACACTTGAACAATATATCTACGCCTTTTAAAACTGATGTCGTATATGAAAATGTAACTTGTCAATTACCATATAACTATTTTCAATTTTGTTTATTACTATTAGAAATTTTTTACTCTTGGCGTTTTGCAATCAAATTAATCGAGAAATTAATAGTTTGCGTTCACTTTCAACGTAAGATAACTTACTAACTTACCATTAAACACAGGTATTAATTGCTCCAAATCCCAACTTTTCAAAAGATCTTCCATTAAGTAGTGAGATCTGAGATCAGCCCGGCCGACAGGGGAAGTACAAAACCGAGGCACTATGATATATACCTACCACCACGCGCTTGCCTCGATACAGCTTGAACTTGTACCGATGCCAATAAGGTCCACACCAACAATAAGAATCATTGAATTCGGTACACTATAATTCAATGAATCCCTTATACATGAACTTAATAACTCATTATTGCCGGAAATATAAACTGAGCAAAACAAATAGAAGAGTTTTGAGGGAATAATATCTTTTTATTCGGTTAAAAAGAGCATTTAATATGGTTTCAATTCTCTTTATGATATTTAATAAGCGACATATATGATTGCAATAATATTAGGATCTAATAAAAATATATTGATAACCTACCGTTGATTGAAATATTCCCCTTAGCATTAACGCAACCAGTTGTATTTTCCAAGTAAATGTACGTTTATTTAGATTTCAATAATTTGCCTATTATTTCCACAAAATCAAATCAATCATTATCTTAATGATGAGAAAATGCTTAGATAATAGTTGTATTTAACTCAAAAGAAAAGAATCCAATAATAAGTCTGTAATTGGATATGCAATATATTTTTTTTCTGTGTACCTCCTGAAGTTTGTCGCACTTATTTACTAACACCCTGTATAAATAATAATACGTAATAATAATTTATTGTCGAGCTATTTTACCACTTTAAAAATAAAACATCAGGAATCTGAAAAAAAAAAACCAGTATTCATGAAGATCGCAAAACCGTATATACTTCGATAAACTAAATCCGCGAGGCAGCCCCGCCAAATCGCGCGTCTTTAAATTCCGACTCAAGTGGAAATAATTCTATTTTATTTCAGCACGATTATTATGTTATTTTTAAAATAAAAACGTACCGCAAAAACGATTAACTTCAATTTGGTATGTCATCGTAGCTTCGCGACAGCTGTAACATTTTGCAGATTTATAAATTTCCTTAGCAAACGCGTTTTCTATAATTTAATATTACTCAACATTTTAAACTATAAGGAAGTTGGTCGAGTTTCTAAAGTTGATGTTTTTAGTGAAAATATATTGGATTTGCCTGATTTCTTGTACATACATATAGATATTTCTAGTTTTTGTTTTGCATGTAAACATACCATAGCAAAATACTTTAGAGAGTAAACAAGAGGCTACGCTTCAGTGTTTCAAGCTAACTTTATTTTTCAGTTTTTTCTTCTAGTTAGTATTCAACCGATGCACTTTACCAGGGACTCAAGCTTATTGCAAATGTGGTTTTTTGGAAAACGCATACAAATTATAAGCATATAGGCAGTTCCGTATTTGTTTGATTTTTTTCTCCGAACTTGAACCGTGCTTTTTAGAAATTATCATTACAATGTGTTTTGCACCAGAATAGCGCTAGTTCTTGTCAAACACAACAGCTAGTTTGTCATAAAAACGGATCAAAAAATCATCGTTAGGTACAACAAATCGCAAAGAAGCAGGAAAAAAACTAGATTTCTTTAAAATGTAATATTAGTGTTGTTATTGTTAACTCAGCCGCCATTTTTAAAAGCAGTGATAAAAAAATAAATAATTTTCCTTTGTAAACAGTTTCGTGACATAATGGGGAAATTACAGGATTTACCAAAACAAAACTTAAACCTCCCAAAGACGATGCCTTGAAATATTGAGAGTAAAAGTAGAGCAACTTTTCAATGTTTTCAGTGAAATATTGGATCACTTAAATTTCCCTATCCTAAGGTGTTGTTTTGATTTTAATTTCAAATGATGATGATGAACAAGCATTTTACAAAGGAGTTTCATTATAGGCTACACTTTCAGTCTAAATATTCATATAAACTTTGATGACAGCTATAATACCATGCTAAGTGAGCAAAGTGCTTCTGAAACTTTTATTGTATATCTGTAATATATTCTCAGAAGGTAAATATGAATAAAAAATTATACATTTATGAAAGAAGTTTTTCGAATGGAAGAATATAGTCTGTTGCATCGACCATCATCTTCGTAGTAAACCTTAAAGAGTTGAAGAGTGTCCAAATTCTATATATCTAAATAGACTGTAGCAGATGTTTTTAAAAACAAATTCTCTATTTTGATTTTAAACAAACCACATTTGCAGGTTTCAAGATACCTACTTTAACCTAACCTAAGTACTTCTATGTTACCTATATGTAATTTAAGAAATCATCAATTTAATTCACTAGCATTGAACGAAAAATGTACAACCAGAAAACCGCTGAGCGTTTTTCAAATATTAAACTTCGTTGATAGGTCGTGATTGATTGTCCAAGTGGGCAAGATCCTTATATTTTTGCAATATGTAAAATAGGTATAGCCTTAAAGTAGCTAGCATAACCACATTGTAGTAATATTCACCTACTTTAACTCTAGATTACCTGATTACCCCTAGCCAGGTGTACAGTTCTTGCTTTGGACATTCTGTACTATGCCCGAATATATCAGCCACAGGCTAAATTCCCCATGGTATGCCTACTTCCTATTTGAAATGAGACATAAATATCGATTTCCATGTTTGCCCATATATTTTATCACTTGATGTAATTCCTATGTTACATAAACATGTCTTTATTAGAAAACACATCATATTACATATTAGATATTTTATAAAAACTAGCTCTACCATGCATATCGTATACCTACACCTACGAAGGATAATATGCAGCTACAGTAAACTGGTTCACGCCATTCTCTAACGTTATAACGTAGCTAGCTATGTGTAGCTTATTATACCATTTTATACAGCATAAGAACAGCCTTTTAGCTGTTCTATACTACACGTTTATAAGTGCACCTGTTGTACATGCTATATGCAGATGTAATAAAAGATAGAATTTATAATGCATCGTAGACTAGGTGCTAGACGAAACTTCCTAAAATTTGAATGGCACACGATGTGTGAAGCAAACTATCAGATCAAAGTTGTTGTAGGTATTTTGAGTTTTTATCAGATGGTGCAATTTATGAGTGCTGAAAAGGTTAAATATATTGAGTGATATAGAATAATATACTAAACAAAAAGTTGTGAAGCGATCGATTTGCTTCCTTGGTGATAAAAAATTGTGTTATAACCGCTCCAACAGCTCTCTTTAAGTTGTCCTCCGAAACCAGAGTTATTGCAAATTCAACTATTATTGAAATACACGTTTTATCACAATTAAATATATGATTTTAGTTATTAATAGTTTTGATTAAAATGACAATCATCATCGATGGAAAAAAGTAATATAACTGTAAAAGCACAGAGAACATTGACTTTTCCAAACTGATAACATTTTAAAGTTACAAATCATTTTTCGTATACTTTATGTTTTATATGAGTTAGTGTTGCTTAGAAAATGAAAAATTAAGTTCATATAACAAGACAGATGTTAAGTTTTCTGGCAGGGAATAAAAATCTCAAACAGAACCTGTATAACTCTGACCGCATTCGCTCCAAACAATAATACATTACCCTTTTCCACAACAACAACCACTTTTGATGATGATGTTTATCTGATGGGATTTATTTCCTACTATTGTTATTTTCAACTTTACAACCATAGACTTTGGGGAATTAGAATTATATTTACGCATTGTTTGCATGAAAATGAAAATGTGCCATTAGCGAGAGCGTAACTTTAAACTTTGTCAACTGATTGTTTAGACTCTTGTTTTCAAGAAAATCCGGCTTCTGTATGATAATGGTTGCTGCTTCATTTGGAGTTTACTAATAATTCATATTTCTTAGGAAAATGTACCATATCGTTTTATATTTTTCCAAATACTGGTAAAAACGAAAGCATAATGATGTAAGATCCTTTGTTGTATTTAAAAATGTGTTTGTGTTCTAAGAATGTCTTCTAATAAACAAATGACACCACTGAGAAAAGGTTTGATGATTTGAGAATGGAATATTCAAAGGGTAAAAGCTGCAACTAGGTCAAAAACTTTGAACTTTATTATTAAATTTATTAAAATGTTTTATTAACACTATTTTGAAATTGAAATTCTAAAAATCTTCGCAATGTTTGGTGAGAGGGGGCGCGGCTCTTTTTTCACGAAGTTGTTTTGTTTGAACGATATAAACGCTTTTACAGTCACTTAAAGTTTACAACAAGTTTTTAAACTTCGCTAGAAACCTTTTAACAACAACAACAATTGCACATTTTAACGAAAATACTAACACCTGCATATTATATTAATTATACTATCCAGGAGGGTAAACAAATATTATTAGCTATTATACAACATCTAAGATACTGTAATTTTGAGCAGCTTGTATAATATGTAATCTTGGTAATGTGCAACACTAAAGCATATCTAAAATAGAACTTTCCGGATATATAAATATATCTCTATATCAATTGGATTAATTTTAATTAAAGCCGAACGCATTAAAAAGGTTTCTGTAGAAATGCTCAGTTTTATATTTTTAAATTGCCACTCAACATGAACAAATAATAATAGTTACAGTAAATAAGGCTTTTTTATAGATAAATTGCTATTTTGCCTTTTATTTTATATTTTGACGTCGGAATATAACAACAGATTAATATCGCAGCTATCAAATCTATAATAATAATAAAGCTAGGTTTCAATTGAATATAAAAATTAAATCAAGTTTTGCATGATTTGATTGATTTCCATTAAATAAAATTTTATACATCAGTTATTCAGTATAACAGAGTTCATTATACAATGATTAGATTTGTTTCAGTAAACACTATGTACTAAATACAAAAATTGAAATGTACAGTAGGGGAACGTGGGGCAGAACCGGGTAGCTAACGTAAAACCAATCCCCATCATTCAATAAATTTAATTTATAACCAATATCTTGGCAACTGAATACCCCAAATATTATCTACAGAATAAATCGACCACAATATGAAAAAAAAATATTTATTGATCAAAACCAGGAAATAGCAAATAATGCAACAAATTACGGTTTTGCCCCAGTGCCGGGGCAAAACCGGCCAACAAATGGGGTAAAACCGGGTATTAAAATAAAAGTTTAATTAATGAGTTTTGAGGCAACTGTCACACTGGAACTCATCCAAATCTTCTTCCGGCCAACTAGTACAACCTTCATGTGCCCAGCCGTCGCACAAGATACACTTTACCCATCCATCACTTCTAGCTGACAGGGAGTAGTTTTCCTTACAAAAGACACATAGGGTAGTATCTTTACCGCCTTCAGTATCTTCGTCTTCCGAGCTTGTATCATCTGTTAGTTTTCTGGTTTTCTTCTTTATGTTGTTTTCCGGAGCTTTACCTCGCCGTTTAGAAACAATCTTTCTCTTGACTCCTTGAGTCTTAACAGGTTTATCCTTCTGCAGCAAAGAAGCCTCTAATTCGTTCTTATACGGTGAATCAGTCAAAATTGCAGTTTTCCCTCGACGCCGTGTTGTGGTAGTGAGTTTTCTATTACTATGAGGAACAGGCATAATCTCCTTAGGAGTCACAGCAAATCTTACAGACATTTCCAAAGTTTTATCTGGAGCTTCCGGTTGATCTGGAGTTATTGGATTTCTTTCAGGTGTCTTTTCCCTCGTTACAGGACTCGAGAAGTTAGGGTTTGGTGATGTCTCTCTAGATGTTCTCCAGGAAGGCCCAGCTACGGGTGAGTTTTCGCTTTCTACGACATCTTCAACATCATTAACTTTTGCTAGGTTTGTAGGCATTTGATCTGTTGTTTGAGCCGCTGCAAAGTCAACCTCTCCAAATACGTGACGGTTATTAGGATAGATTCCTGTTTTAGAAAATCCAGAGACAGCGGTTTGGACAGTCGCAGCTCTAGTGTACGCTTGACCAAATAATCTACCGACTTGATATTGGCTGACAACTCTGCCTGGGTTTGATCTTAGCCATGTTTTGACTTCCTGGCTATAAAATATGCTTAATGGTGCCATAAAACTGACATCCAGAGGCTGCAGCCTATGGGTGCAATGGGGAGGGAAGCACAATAGGATAACACCGTGTTGTCTCGCGAGGTCTATCAATTCTAGATTTTTTGTATGTGTTACATGACCATCCAAGAGTAGTAACACGGGATCATCGTTAGACGGTTTAACGTGTTTTATAAAATGGTGCATCCAGTTAATAAAAATATGGCTTTGCATCCATCCACTTATATGACAGCTATAAGCCGTTTCAGCTGGTGTCCCGTCAAGCAACTCATCTTTCATTCGAATTCTTGGGAAGATCAGATAAGGAGGCACAAAATGACCAGCAGCCGACATACACAAAACGGCAGTTATCAGCTGACCTCTTTCAGCCGAAGTGAGCGTTCCCACCTGACGCCTTCCTTTCATAGCAATAATTTTTGATTGAGATTTAGGCACAGTGGTTAAACCAGTTTCGTCTACGTTGTAGATTCTTGTTGGCCGAAAGTTATACTTTTCCATCACACTTGTTAAAAGATCGAAAAACTTTCCTACCGACACTTCGTTGAAGCCCATTGCCCGAACCGCAGACGTAGCCTCTGGAGTTCGCAGTGATAAATTCTGATGCCGTTTTAAAAATCCCTTTAACCAATCAAGCCCTGCAATTTGATCATTACTGTTAAAGTTGTGGTGTAGATTATTTCTCTGAGCCAACTGATAGGCCAACCGTCTTAACTCAGTTGTTGTGAGACCAAATAATCTGCTTTCCATGTCCTGTACATAATCTACCAATTCTTTTTCTTGATCTGGAGAAAACACACATTTGAATCGTCCCAGCCCTGTAAAAGAGAAGGTTATAATACTTTTTGTAACATTTTAATTATAATTAATAGATACCTTTGCTTCCCGCCTTCTCCAATGGCATCCCATTTCTCAACTTCTTAACACGGTCTTCCAATGTGCTTTGGGGAACACTGAAAGTAACCGCGGCTCTTTTATAGCCCATTGTACCGTTTTGGACAGAGTTAATGGCTTGTAACATGCTGTCCTGCGACCAGCTTTGACGGTCTGTTTTCCTCATATAATTCCGTACCATTTTGTTACTAAAAATAGCAATAAAATAGAGGGTTTATTATGAACTAATTTAAAAATGTTCTTGGGGCAAAACCGGGCAATATCCGGATTTGCCCCACCCGGTTTTGCCTCGAGTGTACTTCTACAACAAATTGCCTCAAAGGTTTTTAATTCTAACCTATAATGGAAAAGTGTTCCTACACAATTGCACTACAGAAACAAGGCTTGCGGGCTATAGGTAAATAACATTTATCAACGACTTGCTTACTGGATTGTAGAAAGGGTAAATAATACTAAAAATAACATTACATACCTGATAAAACACGTTTTGTTTAGTAATTCACGAACGACACAATATAAACACCATCAAATAATACAACCAGCTCGCGGACGCGTCGCGACTAATCTGAAGCGTTTGTTCATAGCTGGCGCCACCAGGTTTGAAATTAAACGTCGTACCCGGTTGTGCCTCACTACCCGGTTCTGCCCCCCGTTCCCCTACGTATATGTAGAGGAAAAATAAATTACCTAATAATTGATACAATTTTAAAAATAAGCTTAAAAATACCAAAATATTTACAAAAAAAATATCTCAGATTACAAGAAATTCATCATCATACTATAGATCTTTTCTAAAATTCTATTAAAAGTTGCTTTAACATTTTTTGGTAATTTGTTAAAATAAGGAAGATATTTGTAGATGATTTTCAAAAATTCAACTGATAAAAAACCTCGTTCATCGTGAGTTTTATCCAAAAACAGGTAGATGTCGAGATACTCTGCAAAATAATCGATACCCGATACACTTATATTACTTTTGAAAAAAAGAACCCACTGACGATGAAACCAGTTGTGTTCGAAAAAATAAATGGTAATTATTGTCAGACGAATAAAATGTGATTACATTCACTTCATAATATAAAAACTTCTGTTCCGAATCACACTCTGTCTATTTCAAATCCCAGGAGGCGTCAAACTGTATACGTGCTATCAATTAATAATTGAAGACTGACTAATTTTGCTCAAAACGGTTTCTTCGAATACGATAAATGAGCTTGTATGGCAATTTATCGGAAAATGTTCGAGGTATACATATAGCGTTTGGTTAAAGTCTTGTCACGTTTGAGCGATGTTTCATGTTGGAAAACGAAAGAGTGGTTAAGGGCAAAGGTACGCATTTAGTATACCATTTTCGCTTTTATTTTGAAAGAATAAAATTGCAATTTTTGATAGCAAAAAAATTACATTACGTATACTAAGAACAACCGTATATAAAATCAACTTATAACGGGTGTTTCTTTATGACAGCGAGGTTCATTCTAGCATTTGACAAAACTCGATTTTATTATTCAACATAGTTGCCTTTGAGGGTAATACAACGAGTATTGCGATTTTCCAAAATTTCGATAACACTTTTATAGTACGATTTCTCTTTCTCGTCAAAATATGCCTCAGTTTCAGCGATTACTTCTTCATTGGGAGCTAAATCTGGACAATACGGTGGGTGGGTAAGCAATTCGAAGCATGGTAAAAGTTCTTCACCACAATGTCCCCCATATAACCTCCTTAAGTTTGGCACAACTTTTTGGAACACCCCGTATTTTGTGACTATTTGGAAACTTTGTTAGTTTCTAACTCATTATAATAAAAAATAATATGTAGGTACCTACATTGGCAGATTATTAGGAGATGTTTATAACATTCAGTCAACAAGTCAAAAAGACTACATCTTTTTATTTGATGCAAATGCCCGTTAGCCATAGCGTCCGCAAGTTCCTGATAGAGATGTTTATTGGAAAAGTTTAGGACGGGACCAGAGATATACAGAACTTTTCCTTATAGGTTTTTTGTTCTTATTTAGCAAATATCATTGGAAATTGATTGTGTTTTTAATGACTTTTATGTAAATTAGACAAAGTAATTGATTAGCTTAAATTTAATTTGCTATAAGGTGTGTACAGTGTAGGTATATAGATAGGTACGCCATTTTTGGTTACAGAACATACAACTTTCATTTAATATTTGACTGCTCAAAGTTACTTTGAACATGCTGTGTAAAAACTTTACAAATACCCAACTAACTTTGAAACTACGTAATATAGTTTGAAATACAACTTATAGGAAGGTATACATAATAGTCTAACAAATTTACATTTACAATGATATTACAGTTTGAATTTATAAATAATAGTTTCAGAAAAGTATTATATACCAATCAATAATGGCTAAATACCTAAATTTTTTGAATTATCATGTATAATTGAAAATATGTTCAAAATGAAGACCTGCATAATGCACCCTCTACAGCAAAACTTGAATCGTTGAGGGACCACATATAATAATTAGATAGTATAAAAATTATTCACAATTTCGTGTAAATCTTTATTCCGGAACAAAATGAACTTTGATAAAATATAAAATTAAAAATATATTCATCATCACCATTCACTCGTTAACCTACTCTCACTAACTACATAACTGGTGAAATTTTAAATGCAATTTTCTCGAGATTTATGGGACAAATGTCAAAAGTCACCTATCGCTGTAAATTTAATAAAAAATACTTTAAAATTATGTGTCACTCGACCTCTACTGTTATTTGAAAATTTGGCGGTTGTGTCCATCCCAATCACAGGGCTAAAGCGATTTCAAACAAAAACTAATGGGTTCATTCTAGGACTCCACCAAATTCATACACCAATTTACCTCAATTCGTTCAAGCGCTTAGGCGCTATCGTGGAAGAATACTCGTTCAAGCGCTTAGGCGCTATCGTGGAAGAATACATACACACAGACAGACTTCCATCTGGAAATGGTCATAATCGTCTCAAGCAACTTCAAAATGCTTATTAAATTTTTTGTAGCGCGGGAAATTAAAATGTGTGGTGTGTTGCCTAACTTTTTATACTACAAGTTTCTTACAAACAAAACATGAAGTAATGTGAGAAAGAATAATGTCGCAAAATTTAATGTGATTTCGTGCTGGGATTCCCACTTATAAAACTCAATTATACAGGGTGAACTATGACTCAGTACAAAAATTTTAACTAGAGGTAGAGAAAAATAAGATTTAACAGAATCGCCTTTCAAAAAATTTCCAAATTGTTATTAAGGTTGCGAACGTGGTATACACATACAAAGCACATGCGGAGGTCAAGGATTAAAAGTAGCATAATATGGCTCGATACACAATACACATTGAGTTTGAATAAGTTATTTTTTTACTCAAAATAAAAAGCTTAATATGTGTGTTATAAACTTGGCAACACGTAAGGCTGTTGGTTGACAGATGACGTCGAAGTTGGCTGCACTCTGCACAATAGATCATGCAGGTGTCCCGGGCGGTTATTAACCTATTAATCGATATTTTATTATTTTTGTGTTTACATTTTCGTCCCAATTGGAAATAAGGATTTAAATAAATTAAAATTAAACAGGCATTTTACATTTTAGTCCCAGATAAGTAAGTACTAGTTTTACTTATCTGGGGTTTAGTGTGCTACCGGCAATGTTTAGCCAGTGTTTGTGTGTCAAAATGCGAAAATATCGTTCTAGAAGTTTGCAAAAACGAAGAAATAATCTACAATTTGGAGTATTCCAGATTGATTGTTATTGATCAAGTATTATAAGACAGCGCCGCTACAACTGGCTATCATAGTTTAATATTTCGTTAAATTTAAAATAAATCGGCATCAGCGAATATTAAAAAAGTGTGCATTTAGTGTATCTACTTCTCGGAAATCTGTTGTGTTTTTAGTGTAGTCAATAAGTATGCGAAAATATCGTTTTAGGAATTTGTTGTTTGCAAACGAAGAAGTAGTGTACAATTCTGCAGTAGTAAAGATGGATTTATTTATCAGGTATTATAATAATTATTTCAAAAATGTTCATTTTCACCTCTCTACAATTGGCAATGCCGCGTATAGTTGTTCGTAGGTTGGAAGCGATCGTGAAATATAATTATCATAGGCGCCGATTTACCAGGGAAAAACGTGGATTTGCCCCATTTTGTAAACATCGAATAAAAATTCCGAAACAAATTTTTTATGGTTTTTCATGCTTTCCTGAGCATGTGGTAAAAATTTTTGTACTGAGTGATAGTTCACCCTGTAGTCTAGCCCTATCCGTTTACTAAAAAAGAAAATTTTGCGGACCACCTGGAAGGGGTCCAGGGAGCACCGGTTGAGAACCACTGCTCTACAGAAATGAACAAAATGTATCCAGTTTGGACGTAACACCCCTTTAACCTTCGTAAGTTATTCACCATATAAATATGATCTTAAAAACAAATAGCTAATAATTTTTTACTGTCATGTTATATGTGAGTGTTATACGCTTTTACTATTTGTGATAGATCTATCAAATACTACCTAGATAAAGACAGAAACAAAAGCAAAGACAATCTCTGCAAAATCCTTACGTAGGTGCATTTGTCACTGTACACGCCAAATATATGTGCATCACGTGACTGTCATGCAAAATACGGCCATCGCTGCTTGTTCAATATAAGTGCCCAATATAAAGCTGTCTCTATCTCTATGGGGATATATGTCTCCTCATACGATGAGAATCGATAAAGTAGAAATTGATGATTGAAGGGTGGCGACATGAATGTAGGGAAATTATCCTTTTTAGAGGTGGCATATACATAAGTGATATTGATGGCCACCCCGTAAAATCTCTATACCCATATATAAAGCATGATGAGGAGGCCGACGGAATCACAATCAGGCTCAATCTGGGTTCTGACATCAACAAGTTTAATAATAAAATCTGGTTTATGATGAAACGAACATGGCACGGATGGACGCATCTGGTTTTTGTATGAATAAAATTTATAGGTTTTTCAATATTTGATTTGTATGGAGGAACAATTTGTATGGTTAAACATAAGAGCACATTTTGAGCGTGTTGCTAACATTAAAAAATCGGTTGTATCGCCCCAAAACTTTCCCGACAATATATAATATAATCCAAAATATCTGACTTGGGTAACGAAACAGGATTTTAATAATAGTTATTATTATAATTGTATTATTTTCGTTATTTCCAGTAAACTAACGTAACAAATTAACTACTTTATTCAAAAATTACAAAAAAAAAATATTGCCAGAGCGGGGATTCGAACCCAGAAGGTGTCAGTTCATCGAATTGACCATTTCAATAGTTTTGGTATATAAAATTTTACTTATTTTCAATATACAAATATAACAGAAAAGCCTTTCTAGAAATCTAATTTGAGCCATCTTGTCGTACAGAATATCTAGAGAGAATTTAACTGCGGTGAAAATACTGCAAAACTTTATTATACACATACAAATATATAAATGATACAGCTTTGGCCAAAACTATTTGTCTATTGCATACACACAGACAAAATATATGGTACGATTTACAATGTAAGCTTCAAACTATCTAAATCTTAGGCACTCATATATATGCTTTGAGTTATTATTAATGACAATGATAGAATATGGCGTCATCTAGTGATCAGAAGTCATTAATCATATTGCCAACACAACATGCCCAAATTCACACTTATAGCAGGTAAGTATAGGGTCAACATGAGCGCCCTGCACAAAAGTCTGTTGTGGCTCATCGCTTGAAATAGAACACTGTCTTCAAGATAAGAATGGGATAGCATTGGAATCTTGAAAACGGTAGGAGTTACAATGTCTGTTAAATTAGAGAAAAGTTGTACAATTTAAACATCTTTTTAATGGTGTTTTCAAAAGTTATCTAGCTTTAGTCGTTTTCGAGAAGCCGATTTTAGTTTTTATTTATTTCTGACATTATTGTTACCTTTTGGTTTGGTTTTTTTAAATACGGCCCTGGATTATGGTTTAAACAAGTTTTAAGTGATTTTAGCTGTTATTTAAAATTATTCATGAAAAATCGCCATAGTTTGGCACTTATTTTGCGTAATACATTTATCTGAGAGAGGCGTTTTTTTAATAACTTCAAAAAGCACAACAAATTCAACTAAATTTCTTTACCTTTAGACTCAAATAGATTGTCAAATAATAATAAAAAATTGCCAGTTACGACGAACGAATATTTTTGCAACGCCTACTACTCTGCATTCAGTCAGTTAAGTGCAAAACTATGGTGATTTTTCTTGAATAATTTTAATTAACACCTAAAAACACTGAAAATTTATTTAAACCATTACATCCATTCTTGAATTGAAAATGGCTTTAAATTTAAGAATAAAAAACCAATTTGATGATGGCTTTTCAAAAACGAAACGTCGTAGTGAAAATTTGTAAACACTATCTTTTTTCCTCAAAAAGAAACATTGAGAAAGTGCTTTTAATTTTTTTATATCTGTAAAAATAATGACATAAATAAATGAAAACGAAAATCGCAAAAAATTGGTTTTTAAAAAATTCTAGAAAACGACTAAAGTTAGTTTAATTTTGAACGCACCATTTAAAAGGTGTTTAAATTGTACAACTTTCTTCTATTTTAACCGTTTCCAAGATTCAAATGCTATCACATTCTTATCCTGAACACAGGTATATTTTCGGCAACGACAATTTTAATTTTCGTCCATTGTATACATATAGAGTGCCTAGTCGTTATCTGAAGTAGACACCATTTCCGAGAAAAACACTTCGAGTTTTTTTTTGAAGGGGGAACTTCAAAACCATTGTTGGCTGAATTTTGTATTCCACCCGTTCACCACCAAAACTTTGCCAAAAATCTTTATTGTACGTCCCAAAGTCATTTTTTTCCGTCATTAATAATTATTACGAACTACAGCAATTTCTAGCTATAGCATGTTTTGGCTAAGGCTGTACTTTGTATTGTTGATATATATAACGGCACACCAGAGCACGTATTCTAATCCGAACAACATAAATGAAGTTTTACTAGAGTTTGATTCCGAAATCCCGAGTTTAACCACATAAATAATCATAATACTAAATTTCCAGCGCGCTAACAAAATTCCTCGTATAAATTTAATAAATAATTTTGCAAAACAACTAACAGAGAAGCCCCATTATTATAACAGCTTGTTTTATATAGCTTTATTTTAATTTAATTATGTACATAGTTACCACAGATCGATTTTACATATTATATATGTTTTAAATTCTAACTTTACAGCTTTTAGAGTTGTACCTATAACTACAGCAGAATTCACAATTTGGTTCAGTTTTGATTAGGTACCAACCCATAAAATTATTTTCGAATTATTATGTACAGATTTGAAATTGGTTTGAGTTTCTTTTACATTCAAGATTGCGCGAGTGGGTATAGATAGTACTTAAATTTAATACAGACCCGTGCGATAATTTAGAGCGTATCGGGGTTTTTTCAAAAACAAAAAGAAAATTGTCTTCATCATATCTCATATCATAAGCTGTTGAATTATCTTTTATTTATTTCGAAACTACTCCAAGCCATTGAAGTGAATGTGCCTAGTTATAAGTGATTGTGTATAGTCTGACCATTTTTAAAGACAAATATATAGAGAAAAGCTTGTCCCGAAAACAAAGTATATTGATAAACGGTAAAGAATCAAGCCAGAAATGTAAATATTAAATTACAGAAAACCCTGATGTGTAGCGAAACGCCCGGCTAAAGCTTCGCTAACGACCGGAATTCTTGGTGGAGTTCTCAGTAGAATAAATAAAGCTACTTTAGTAATGTTTAACCAAAACAGTTTATTGACTTAACCAATCTAAAAACAAAACCCCGATATCAGGAATAACACTAAACTGAATTTGTCTTGTACGCTAGTAATAGAACTTATAGGGTTTTAATTATAAAATAATAAGTACAAAAAATATTAATATAGTAAACATATAGGTACACCAAATTAATGATATCGCAAATATCTGGGCCAAACACTTACCTAAATGTAGGTAATATCCTTACAACCCAAAACACTTAATCGGTTTTCTCAAATAAACCGTGTATCTATAATAACACTACAAATACAGTAAACAACAAGCTAATGAAATAATACTTATTCAAAGATGCTGCATACCATTAAATGAAATTCAGTAAATCGGTCTTAAATGCCGAACCAAAAATAGGTACTCTACCTCGCGCGTATCAGATTTACTTTTACCCAAAAAAACCCTATACAGATAAATAGAATTTGTAGAAATACCGGGTGGACAACCATAGAAAAATAAACCCAGATATAATTATCGCCTTGCTACTGATGTCATGGTTTGAATGCCCAATTTACGCCCCAATTAGGTCGGCACAACCCGCGGTATCATCCCTTGATGACTTGGTTAGTGCCCTAAATCGTATTAATCTGTGGTTAGCCAAACGGATCTGCTCGTTTTTTGTGGATATCCTTAAATTATGGTCATTTATTATGAACGAGTAGGAATTTTGTTTGTTTGTAGTTGTAGTTTGTTTTTGTTCTCTTTTTAGTTTTCATATTATTATTGAATTGTTTTTTTTTTCTTTGTGTTACTTTTCTTTTGTTTATATATTTGTTAATTGGATAGGATGATGTATCAAACCGAGCTCATTGTTGGAAAACTGTATGTTTTGGGAACAATAAAGTTGATTTGATTTGATTTTTGATGTCATGGTGAAGATGTGCCAAATACATTAATTTAAGAAATGGTATCACTAATTAGCTGCACAGAAAAAATATACACCTTCGGAAATTTTGTTGATCCGAGAACCTCGACGAGAACACCTTAAATTTGGCTGTTGACAAGATGATTTTAAGTATCATGTACCACTTTCGTACCATTAGATCCTTAATCCAACAAATGCAAATCCAATTCAGTTGGTATTCTATTTTTCACTCAATTTTACTAACCATCAATTTTATTTATTATGTAATAAATGAATAAAAATGAAATAACAAAAGACGTGAACTTTAGTGTAGTCTCATCTTGTTTTGATTTTCGAGACAAAATGTTGCCGAGATGGGACAAATCGACGTCAAAAACGAGATATGTCTTATATATCCGACTGATATAAAAGTAACAATTTAAGTTATTTTTAAATTTTATGAATTATATTTATTCCAATGTTTTGAAATTAAAAACCATTATTTTAAGCTATTTAGACTATAAATCCGAATTAAAGTAATACTTACCCCATAATCGAATTCGGCAAATAATTTTGGTTGTCAATTACTGTTGTTGAGAACTTACCTGAAACAAAAATACAAAATTAATAGATAAAACAATAGGTACATATTTGTAAATCAAGAAAAATAATACACATTGTGAGTTTGGTCAGTTTTCATGTTTTTCACCACATTAGCAGCACTACCCAAAGTAGCACTTTTTGACTGGAGTTCTTCCGACAAAATATTAAGTGTGGAAAGTAGCTCTTCTATAATATCAAATGAACAATCAAAGTTGCATGTCTCATACATATACGATAATATTACAATCGCTACAATAGCTTGTACATTTCGCCTTTGATCATATATGTCTTGTTGAAGTAAAACCACAGCATTAATAAGTACAGCATTCCGACTCCACGTTGGCACTTTGAAATAAACTGTGACGTATACTGCCGCCATTTTGGGTTACAAGTCAGGTCCTGATTAAGAATAATTATAGTTTTCGGTTTCTGACCACAGTACTGTATTTTTATTTTTGTAAAAATATTTAAGTACATAATAATATCGCTGTCAATTTCAGAAATATTTGTGGTGTGTCATAGGGATTGAAAACAGCCTTGAGTGGTGGTATCAGTTAAATGTTGACATGATTGGGTGATTTTTAATAATATTAATAATAATAAACACAACAATAATACAGAGATAGCATGATAACGCAATCTATCATGCTATCTCGCCACGAGACAACTTGTGTTTATGTTTTACTTTCATTTAGTTTAAAAACATATTAGATACTGCCATTTCGTAATATAAATTTTACGGTTATACAAATAGTTGTTATAAACGTAAAATTATGTAATATTCATCTTTATTTTTACTTATTGCTCATCTAACAGGGTCTGTGGGGAAGCGAAAAAAATGTTTAAGCAAGTGTACCGCTTATTGGGACAACATTTTGCAGCACACACATGTCCTCCCTGATTGTTCATTGTATTAATCATAAGATACGGTAATAAAAATAAAATCCTTTTAATTCTCACGAACACCATACCATAAACACAGAATTAGATTACAAACACAATATTTATTTATCTCGTACACGCCGAACTATAAGTATATTGAACACAAGAGTGAACGGTATCTATCTACGTCTATGCGATTATTGTGACGTTTTAACCCATAATGGCGGCATGCGCGACGTTATGCGCAGGACGGCTCGCAAGCGGAAAGTCAGAGTACTGTATTATTTATTATACTGTGACATAAGCAGGTAAGATATACTAAGGTTAAAGTACCTATAAAAAAATAAAATATGAAAAAAACTATTGAAAAGATTTTGTTCTTGCTTTGGCTTGAACAAAAACATCTACAAAATCATCAAAGCTAATACCGCCTAGATGATTACTCTCGATGCACATTATTGCCAAAGCATTCAATTTATTGTGGGATAAGGTCGATCTGCAGTAGGTTTTGACCCTCTATAGTACCTATCGAAAATGACCTTTCTCCCGTACAGTTGGTAACCGCCTTACAAGCGACAATTCTCAACAAAAATGTTAAATGGGAAAAAAAAAGTAGATTGTACATAATTTATAGATACAGTTTTATTTGAAGAAACTAGGTAATTACTTATAACGCACATGGGACTATCATTAATGAAATTAAATGAAATAAAGCTACGCAGGAGACAAAAAATCTGGGCTTCTGCGATAATACACCACTGCCCAAAGTGGCACTTTTTGACTGGAGTGGTTCCGACAAAATATTAAGTGTGGAAAGTAGCTCTTCTATAATATCAAATGAACAAACAAAGTTGCATGTCTCATAAATATACGATAATATTACAATATCTTGTTCATTTCGCTTTTCATCATCTATGTCTTGTTAAAGTAAACCCGTGGCACAACTTCAAATCTTGACAACCACTTTCGTGGCGTATAGTTCATTTTATTGTTGACTCCACACTATGCAGTGCAACGGTTTTATCTTTGCACATAAAATGAATTTAAAGTTCCGCCACTGGCATTTACCTTTAAAACACCCGTAGATTAATAAGACTCAAATGATAATTCAATGGTATTTTCAATTAAATTTTCGAAATTTTAACTAATTATTCTCATATAACAGAAACAGCATAATTTTCTGGTAATTATGCAATTATTATTTGTAATATAAATTATTCCAACTTCAAATCCTGTCTAATTTAACAAAACTCTTTCTAGCCATCATACTATTACAATTTATGGAATACTATTTGGGAAAATTTAATATAAAGCTCTGCTGAATTAATTGCCCAACGTTTGCCCAACTATAATTCATCCGACTCTAAATGACTTTCTAGTAGATAGAAATCTTTTTTAATCAATTTTTCATACAACATGCAATTTTTAGTCCACGGCCACTTTATTGGGCTTTTAACATTTAACCGCAATTTAAATATACGAGGTTAACGATTACACAGGCCAACAAAATGAAAAAAAAAATTTGGTGCCAGAAATCTAACATCTGATTTTAGATGTTTTTAATGTGCTGATTCCAAAAATGCCACCAGATTTTTTCTATCAGCTCTAGTTTTTGAGATACACGTTACAGGTTAAATGATATATTTTTTTCTGATAAAGGACAACAAATAAAGAGATAAATATGTACTTAATCGTCAAAATAGGAATTTCCCAGAATCTAATTAGCCAAATGGATACCTGGAATTGTCCCTGACCCAATGTTCCTATACTAGGAACTACTCAATACAATGCTCTTACTTACTTTTATACCTGTAATTGCCTATGACCCGATCCTTCTATACCTGCTTGGCTGTACTTGATTTAGTATATTACTGAGTTTTCCCAAGTAAAGTTGTGCTATCATTTTGTGTAAATTTTGGTCGTTTTGTAGTATCAAGACACTAAACTGAAACAATGGCATCCACAAGCAGACGTACCTGTGCAAATCATCCCGATGTTTTTTGTTATGTGTGTGGTGAATACACTTTGAAAGAGAGCAGAAAAAGGATTTCTGACTTTGTGAAAAGAGCTTATCTTGCCTATTTTGGCGTTCATTTAGGAGATCAAGATAAATCTTGGGCCCCACATTTCATATGTAAAACATGTGTTGAACATTTGCGACAGTGGACAACTGGAAAGAGGAAGTGCCTAAAGTTTGGTGTACCAATGGTTTGGAGAGAACCGCGGAACCATCATGACGACTGCTATTTTTGTCTCGTTAATATTAAAGGCATAAATAGAAACAATAGACACAAATGGACATATCCTGATCTAGATTCTGCAAGAAGGCCTGTAGTGCATTCGGAAGAAATACCCGTTCCATCATTCAGCAGTCTACCCAAACTGACAGAAGATGATACAGAAACATCAACGTCTGACGAAGTTAAAAGAATTCAATCAGAAAACGACAGCGATTTTGAAGCAGATTTAGCAACTCCGCAGTGTTTCAATCAAGAAGAACTAAACGATCTTATAAGAGACCTGAATCTCTCAAAGGAATCCGCTGAATTACTTGCATCCAGATTAAAAGAAAAAAATCTACTTTGTCGAGGTACTAATATTACATTTTATCGTAAAAGAGATAAGGATCTGCTGCCTTTTTTCACTCAGGAAAATGACTTGGTATTCTGTAACAATATAAAAGGGCTCTTAGAAAAAATGGGTTTGCCTGAATACACTCCAGATGATTGGCGCCTTTTTATTGACAGTTCAAAACGTAGTTTAAAATGTGTTCTTTTACATAACGGTAACAAATATGGCTCAATTCCTATTGGTCATTCTACTACCATGAAGGAAGAATATGAAACAATAGCATTAGTTTTGAGAAAAATTAAATACGAAGAACATCAGTGGTCAATTTGTGTTGATTTAAAAATGATTAACTTCCTCCTTGGACAGCAGAGTGGTTATACAAAATATCCTTGTTTTTTGTGCCTTTGGGACAGCAGAGCTAAAAATGAGCACTGGGTTAACAAAAATTGGCCTTCAAGAGATGTCATGATTCAAGGAATACAAAACGTGATCAACGAACCTTTGGTTTCAAGAGAAAAAATCTTACTTCCGCCCTTGCATATCAAGCTAGGCCTAATGAAGCAATTTGTGAAGGCCTTAAATCGAGATGGAAATTGTTTTGGGTATTTGTCACGTAAATTTCCTGGCATTAGCACGGAAAAACTAAAAGCTGGTATATTTGATGGTCCTCAAATAAGGCAACTTGTTAAAGATCCACAATTCACCACATCAATGAACGAGACTGAATCTAACGCTTGGAGTTCATTTGTTCAAGTAGTACAAAATTTTCTTGGCAATCATAAAGCAGACAATTACGTAGAATTAGTGGAAACTATGCTTTCAAATTTTAATATTCTCGGCTGTAACATGAGTATAAAAGTTCACTACCTCCACAGCCACCTAGATCGTTTTCCAGAAAACTTAGGTGATTGTAGTGAAGAACAGGGGGAAAGATTCCACCAGGATATTAAAACTATGGAAGATCGTTATCAAGGACGATGGGATAGCCACATGATGGCGGACTACTGCTGGAGCCTTCAGCGAGACTGCCCTAGTAAACTCCATTCTAGAAAATCGTATAAAAGAAAATTTTTATGTGATTAGTGACTAATGTAATTATGTAAATTAAGTTTTTGCAATAAATACTTAAATCCATGTGTCTTTGTTTTTTTTTAACTGTCAATAGTAATATTATATATTATAACAGTTATAACGTAAATTATATACACAATTTTTTAAAAAATCTCAAAAACTAGATCTGATAGACAAAATCTGAGAACCTTTTTACATTCTGCATCCAAAAATTACTCAGGAACAGTTAAAAAATCGCAGGCACCAAAATGTGTGTTGGCCTGTGTAATTCATCCGACTCTAAATGACTTTCTAGTAGATAGAAATCTTTTTTAATCAATTTTTCATACAACATGCAATTTTTAGTCCACGGCCACTTTATTGGGCTTTTAACATTTAACCGCAATTTAAATATACGAGGTTAACGATTATTTTTTGATGTCAGTTATCTGCTTATTTAAAATCGTATTTGTCAACATTATTTTATATAAAATGGCGGACAAAATTATTGGTGTTACCTACACAAGGCATTTTGTTTAATTTAGCAGGGCCTCAGTCTAATTCAGTAGAACCAGACTGAGGAATATATCGACAGATCCTGACGAATTCGTTTCGCTCTTATTATGAGCTCGTCAGAGTACCATAGTCGTTGTCCATCGACGACAGAACGCTTGTGACCACCGTCAAAAGCGTTGGTGATACCCAAATATTTTGGGTCATGATAGCAGAAGGATAAATGCTAACGCTAGCATTGTAATAAGACGGACGGGCAATGGAATTTACTTTTGTCCTGCCCTGTGTTTATGTCTGAGTTTTATAGTTTATATTAGTTTGGGAATATTATTTAAGTAGATTGTATACAAATGTTCTAAACTCTCCTTTCGAGTCATAAAATTTAAGGGGTCTGTTTTCTATTTATCTTATCTTCTATTGAAAAATGTTCAATAAATACGTCTACAAGTAGGTAAACAAAAATATATGATTTTTGTCATTTTTCTTGTCCAACTCTTGGGAAAGATAACCAGATGTTGGAAATACCCGGTAATCTAAACACTCAGAACTATCGATATAACTTCATGTAAATGAAATGTCGAACATTTATTAGTATATACACAAGCTGGTTGGAAGGCGTCACGGTTTCCCATATCAAAATAATATATATAACGGGCGCATAAAAAATTATGGGTTTTTGTCCAGTCGCGAACTCCAAAATCAAGAATCTTTATTAAAGTCGACATACAAATAAAAATGTATCTTATTTTGTAATGTTCTCACCCTGTAGATGTATCTGTATTTGGGTATATTGTAAATGTCTCTTTTTCTGATTGGCTTATTTTCATTTTGTATTACCTATTATGTCACTTTTATGAGGAATTTTCAAAAGCCTTTATGACTTTAAGAGCAGATCCGTTCTAGCCTTGGTTCAGTCTAGTCGTGTTTTCTCTAATTATAGAATGTTAAATTAAATATTTTAATTTGTTTTTGGACTTGGTATATTTTTCAGTTAAGAATTATGTTCTAGTTTTTGTTTAAAGACTAAGTTCATTTCTTTTTATTCTGAAGTAGTGAATTGTATAAAGTTCCGTAAGTTTTGATATTCTTTTAATTGAAGGCCTTTTTGTTTTAATCAGTTTTTTTTTATATAAAGTTTAAAGTTATTTCTTTTAGTAATTAAAGTTTCATTCAGGAATTAATATAATTATTCGAATTATATTAATTTTCCTATTTTTAAGTAGGTAGTACAAGTAATGATTAAGATTTCTCCTAAATTTTCATTAATTTTTTTTTTTTCTTTCTTTTATTTATACATATTTATTTCTTGTTGTTATTCATTTTCTTTAATTAGTTTTAATTATTAAATTAGTTGATTTTAGTCCACAAATTATGTGTTTCATTTCTAATAAAGTTTTCGATAAATTATTGACCAAAGGGTCAACCAATTAAATATTTTCTTTTAAATAAAAGTGATCCAACACTATAATGGTAAGTAATTTTGCATTACTTAATACAGATTAATAAAGCTTATTTTAGTTGTTTGTTCTTCTTTATTTGAAACCGCTCGTAAAACTTGAATTGAACCATAACAATGTGGAATAGCATATTGGGATTCATTCGGACTGAGCTATAACATTAGTATTCTTTCTGAATGTATATAACACCCGCTAATTTCAAATAGGTTACACCATCACCCAAAATATTTGGCTATCAGCAACGCTTCGAACCGATTGTTTTAAATATAGAATGCAATTTTTTGCGATTTCGTGCATAAAAACAATGCACTGAAACTAGTGACAAACTAGGGAAACCTATCCAATACGACATTTATATGTGTCTCGTACATAATAAATTCCCTCCGAAAACTCTCGAAGGACCAATTTATAGAGCCGTATATACACACACGCTGCTCTATATAATAGTAATTACCTGATATATTTCGGTGCGACAAAGATGTACATGATAAAGGCCAAAACAGCTTTCGACAATATAGAGCTGCTGCCTGTATATTTTGTATATCTAACAAAAAAAAAAAAACGCTACTGTAATCACGTGATTCACAGCATAGTGAAAAATAGTTAACGTTATATTTATGGGTTTCCGCACACGCAATTAAGCTTCTTTTGTCTTTTATTGCACTCATTTTATGTGTGGCAAATTTCAGCATTCCTCTGTTCATTTTTTCATCCAAATCCTACAATTCTCTTTTACCAAAAATTTAATATACTTGTATCACACAGATTAAAAACAGTATAAAATTATGGTGAAAACGCAATGCTTGGGGAATATTTTCGAACGCCTGTGTAAACCAATTGTTTATTATATGTGACATTTTTTAGGTTATATTCTATCACAACTATTAAAAATTACTTAAGACTTTTAGACTCTTGGGGTTTAAGGTTCTCAAAAACATAATTCTAATTGCGCATGTTTATTATGCTGTCAAAAAAACTTCTTTGCATTTAGTGCGACGTTTTGAAGTTGTATTGCGAAAGTCGCTAAGGTTTGAAGTTGTATTGCGAAAGTTGCAAAGTTGAAAGCGAAAGTCGCTAAGTTTTGAGGTTTTGTTGCGAAAGGCGCTAAGTTTTGGGATTGTGTTGAGATAGTCTTAAAGTTGCAAGCGAAAGTCGCTAAGTTTTGAAGTTGTGTTGCGAAAGTCGCAAATTGAAAGCGAAAGTCGCTAAGTTTTGAAAATGTATTGCGAAAGTCGCAAAGTTGATAGCGAAAGTCGCTAATTTTTATAAATGTAATGCGAAAGTCGCAAAGTTAACAGAGAAAGTCAGTTTTGAAGATTTTGTTTGTGAAAGTTTCACATATATATATTTTTTTTGTGTTACAGGTATTATACTCCGTCAGTCAAATGATTTTTATGAGATATGTTATTATGAAAATAAAAGGCATTGCAACATTTATTATACACCTATGTTTATGATGCTTAATACAGACTGCAGAATATCACATAAACCTCGATAGTTGTTTCAAACTTTGATCTCTAACAAGTACGTGCTTGCAAAAGCTGTAACTTTATGTACTGTCGCAAGTAATTGGGTTTATAAAATACAAAATAAATATGTATACCTTGTTTGTCGACGTAATTAGAAAACTTATTTTTATAATGGATGTTCTTATATCACGTTAAAGCAATCCAAAACGCATTGGTGTGTTTTACGTTTTGCAATCAAGAAAATCGTTACGTTAAATTTTTCTGGCATCTTTGATTTGTAAAACTATAATAAAATATTTATTATTTGCAACAAAATTGGTAGGTACCTACATAATGTTGTTTAGTTAAAATTTATCTATTAAATCCAACAACGTTAATTCAAGAGTTACAAAGTATCAACTGGAGTGAAGTCAGAACTGTCGTTAATTAAGGAAACTATATCAAAAAGATGAAGATAAAACTGTCAGTTTACTGTTATAGGTCACAATTATTGCTAAATGCAAATTTAATGTTACAGGCATCCCAAAAGCATGCGATTGGTCCTGTTACTATAGGGAAGTTATTATTTGAATGTGTGGAATTTAACACCATAACTATCGATCTTGTCGATGGTTGAGCCTGTCTGTAAGAGGAGGCAAACATGATGAAAATTGCCGAATTCCTTGACCAAATACAACTCATATCGATGTGAGTCTAAACTTTGTCGCCTACTATACCCAACAAAATTAAATTTCACATGACCAACTCTACATTAAGCAGATTACAAACCAAAGTTTGTGTTTGTTTTTCTAAAGTTTAACTAATTTAGAATGAAGCAGTAAACAAGACGAATGGGGGATTATCTGCCTTCTAAGGATTCATTTGTGTTAACGAAACATAGTTGAACTACTCAACAACACGTCGAATACAAGTAGGTAAATAGGATGACTATGATAATATACCATAATAATTGTACATTTAATTAGGATAAGGGAGATGAACGATCTCGTTCAATTATGTTTTCACTGAGATGCTGTATGAGAAAACATATCTGTTCCTAATACTAGTATTAGCTGGGTCAGGTATCGTTAACGAATGCAACCATTTTGAACTTTTATTCCTTATACTTTATATGAAGTTGGAGAAATTTATAAACTTATTCTTTTCCTTTTAATTTTTTTCAGTGAGTAGAAAATGAGTTTTTTACCATGCTTCAAATAAATTTCGTATTGGGCCTTAATAATAAAAGAAATTCTTATAAAATAAATCATTAATTGTTTCCATATCTACATATAGAAACAAAGTGTGTCCTTTATATATTCATATAACACTAACATATACTCCAAATCTGCCCACATTACACAAATAATGCATTCTGAAATGGGATAGACAATGGCCGGGTCATGTGTAACGTAGGTCCACCTGGGAATAATGTCGCTGTTGCATGTCCAGGTATATTTTAGGAAAATGTATAGCTTGAATGGATTCGATATATGGCATGGTCTTGCAGGAATATTTGGGAAGCCATTGTCGCATATGGAATTTATAGATATTATTCCAACATCAAATTTGAAGTAAGAAGTTTTGGAAAGTGTTGTATATTGATTATATACGTTCTGTATAGCACAATAACGTTATTCTCTAAAATAATTTCCCCCATTATACCAGCGGTATTGAAACTGCTGTCTATTCCCCAACTAGTAACAGTGATAACAATGAGAACGTCTCTAGCAAACTTGCAACTGGGCCACACATTGTCCGATTTATCTGCTTTCAGCCAAAAAAGACGCGTGCCTGAGTAAACCTCACGGCCGTCTGCCGAGAAGCTCCAAGTCTTTAGCCTCATGAGTCGGTGATTTAAAATATTCGTTTCATTATTGTTGCTTGAAAAGAAAAATGGAATCCTTAGTTTATATAAATATCTTAAAGTTTGTAGAAAAAAGCTCTGTGAAATTATGCAACTACCTTAGCTTATCAAACACCTTGTCATTATTAAGTCGTGTGTGCAGCCGTCTATGAAATTAATCCAAAAATTTAATATAAGAAGTATATAAGTATAGGGTATATACAATTGAGAAAGCTGCGAATATCGTCTGTATTTTAATCTCAAGATACTCAAATTCTCGTGAAGATTATATTCCAAAAAGTAATTTTCTTTCATGCAGTGGTCGGTTTTCCTTAAGCGAAAATCATTTCTAGTTTAACGTAGTTTTTAATTAAACGGATGAAAAATAAACTGGTTGCAAACACTTTTAAGAGATCATAATATTAATGTTTTTAGAAATTCGTGGTCAAGTCATGGATAGTATACCAGAATGTCTATACCTTGGACAGAATTGAGAATATCTATTGGATGAAATTAGGTACGAATGGAATTTTTATTATTTCACAAAATTATCTTGGTATGTGTCAAGTATTTCTCGGAAGCAATTTCGCATTAGAATTTTGACGTCGAATTGCCTAGGATTTGTGGCTTCCGTTTGGTTCATTAGTTTCTGGACACATATTGCTTATGTCTATCACAATTTACATTTAACTCGTGTTAAATAACACAAATGTTCTTAGATTTAACAGTACTAATGAATTTTCTAACGCTACTATAACAGGTATGATTCTCGTTTCTAAAACTATCATTTCAGTTTTAGCAATATCTCTCAAAATTTGTGCATATCTCTCACCATGTTTCACATTATGATTTAATTTTAACTTTGCTACGCTACGCTACAGTCAGTATAACGATGGTAAATAATGTCCTCACTTTCAGGTTTATCGAACTTAACTCAGTCTGAAGTGAGAGTGCATAAAAAACCCTAACAAAATTTAAGACGTTTAGAACATAATAAGTTCATATTGTCACGAGTACAGATTCCAAAATTATTAATAAATAAATATAAATTATAAATAAATAACAAACCCCTGATATTCGATGGAAAAATACAAACATATTATTTTCCTGTTTATTCTAGTTTATCTAGATGAGTCACTATTTCTCGATAATCAGGAGCCCTGCCTCTTACCCTCCGCTTTCAAGGGTAGTCATATTGAAAAATGCAGCATCAGCTATTCTGACCACCACATCTAAATAAACGCGATGTAGGGATGGTGACGCAATATAATTATTACGTTAATAACAAATTAGCAGAGAGAAATCAGGAAACCATCTTTGATTCAATCCAACCTCCCTCATTATCATATGGTCAAGAGAGGGAGGATTTAGGCGCAAGATTGTTTAAGAGAGGGATAACCCTTTCATTATAAATTCTCCTCTCCAGAGAAATAAGTTTAGTTGTGTCCTGATTTTAAACTAATAGTAAGAAAACCTGAAGGCAGTAAAATGTGAACCATAGTGCATCTTGACCGTATGTGGTCTTATATTTTAATGTAAGTAGTATTATTTGTATTCTATTATTATAACTCTATAGTCTCTAATTTAAGTTTCATCATTTTGTAAACTCTTCTCAACTTTCTCAACTTTAACTGTTAATAAACTTAATCTATTTAAACTTGGTATTCGGTGTTTCATCTTTTAGATAAGGTTCTTATTTTCAATGCCCTCGTAGTTCACGTTAAACCTAAACGTGACAATATTTCATATGAAGTTTTTTTTTTTAATTTCCCTAAGAATCACCTCCTTGAATATTTTAGATGCCTTAAGAAACAACCTGTGTTATTGGCTTGTAATTATTATAAATGTGCTGGTGGAATGCTAAGGACTCCATAGCATTTCCAACTTATCTCTGAATACTCATGGAAACTTTTAACGAGTTTCTCATTAGACAAATAATGAGAATAAAACTTTAAATTTGCGGTTATAAAGAATTCGTTAAACTAACCAACTACTTGAACAGTTGAATAAAAGTAGCAGCTCATTACTATCATAATATTCCGTAAAGAATTTAAAAATTTGAAATATAATTTATGACAGTTTTTCGATACCTACTCAATTTAATTAACTAAATTTATATTCCAAGTATATTTAACAAAGTTATTATATGCTGTCAACAACAAAATGTCGAGGGATTAGATCCAATTGTGGCGGTTAAAAATACAACATACTCCCAATTGTTTTTTGACAGCATTATAATAAATATTTATTTAAAAACTGTTAATAGCATATTTTCACGTATTTCTATTTTTTAGTAAAAAATATTAAAAAATGACCCACAGTAGCTGAAGGTGCTAAATTTTCCTTTATATTACTCTAGAACATTTTCCCAAGACAATTCAAATTCCTCCATGCAAGCACCAGGTATTATACTTATCATTACAATTAAGTACGAGTATAAGTAGTATAAATGGGACAATTCAGTGGCCACGAAATAGTCTACTAGACATCTTTCTTTGGGGCTATGTTTGTTTTTTGTCGATTTTCCCTTTTTTGAATGTGTTAGTAAAAAGTATCCAGCATGAAAAATGTTTTTTTTTCTGTTGGCTGAGTTATGAAGGTTAATGGGTTAAAAGTTACAAAATATGTCGATTTTATATATTTTTTTCGTTTAGGAAATATGTTTCTTTTTAACTTTTGAACCCTTTAGAACGGTTCTTCTTGTAATCCGATTGGCACCAATAACAATGGGGACCGAGTATTTGTGAAAGGAAAAAGTATGCAAATAATAGCTTAACACGCACACTCCGCCTCTACACTTCTCCAAAACATGCTAGTTGTAATTAGAGGCAAAAGCAGTTTGCTCTTCATCCATGATAAATATAGGTTATTTTGACTTTCTCTATACGTCCCCGACAGTATAACATACACTTATGGAACTCCCTATATTTATATTCCCTTAGATTTTGGAATATACGAAGGTAAGACCTGAGATTTACAGTATTCTAATAGCGACTGATTCAACTAAAAGTGATATCGCTCTTCACAAAGCAACTGGTTAGAGCAAATGACTACGTGTTCATCGTACCTACTTAGAACTATTACACAATTTTACTTAAAATGCATATGGCGAATAGAGCACATATACATATTCTATATACCAGTAGTTGGAAATTTATTCGCGCAGCTAATAAATCCAGTTATCTATGCGACAAACCGGGACACGAGGTCGTATAATTTGTGGTTTTTGGAAGTTATCCTGGCAGATTAACTGTTACACAACAGAACAAGTATTTCTCTTGCTTCTCGCAAACTAACATGCATATATACTAAATGTAATTTATTAATCTCAACTAGAGGCTATTACTTGTTAACAAATATAACGCTTTGACTGTTTAAACATAACGCCTCAAGATAAATATAGAAATTTTATTAGTTATTCTTAGTTATAAACTATTTTTATCATTATGAAGTAAGCTAATAGGGGTGGGCTATCACAGGACCAAAGCGACTTCAACCAAAAACTAATGGGTTCATCCTAGGACTCCCCCAAACTCATAAACCAAAATTTAGCTCGATTAGTTAAAGCGTTTGGGCGCTGTCGTGGAAGAATACATACAGACACACAGACAGACAGACTTCCTTATGGAAATGGTCTTAATCGTCTCAAGGAACTTCACAAATGGTGATATCCGTCTTTATTCCTTTTTCTTCCTTATTATTTTTCCCTGTGCGGGAAAGTAAAAGGTGATTCTAAATACAAACGTATGAAGGAAAGTTTCTGTTAACCTGGTTGTGGACACACTTCTTTTACTTCCTCATCACTCGTAAATTTCTTCCCAAGGAGTTGTTTTTTGGGAACAAATAATAATCGCGCGGGTCAAGGTGGTGTTCGATTTACTCCATGACTTTACTTTTCTTCCCGCTTCAGGAACTTGGTATTTATAATAATAAAGCCTTTATTTTTAAATGGGAGAAGTCTAGCAAAAGGCTAATCATACTCAACCCATTACACAAAGTAAATATACAAAACAAAAAAAGAAAAGAAGAAAACAAAGAAAATAAAATAGTATAGAGTAAACCGCAAATAATTCAAAATAAAATAATAATCTACAACAATAAAAAATGTCATTGACATGAAAGTAAATGTTCCTTTAACCAGTTCTTAAACTTATAGGGTGTTACATTCAGTAAATCTAGATATTGTTGATAATAGTTGAACGTAGTTACAGAATTATAAATGAAACTTCTTTCAAACATGGCTGTGGTACAGAAGTGTGAATGACGCGTTTAACACTACACATAAACAGATATTTAAAGATATTACCCATCTTCAGTCAGCGCAATGATCGAAATGAGGGTGTCACGTGATCAAACCAGAGTTCTCAATCTTCTGAACTCTTGCAGAATTCAAAACATCCAAACATGGGTAGTAACATGTGATGCCATAGGAAATCCTCGAGATTACCAATGACTGACGGAAAAGTAAAACACCACGTCATTATTATCAATCCGTATCATGGTATATTTTTAGGTCTGGGCAAAATGTGAAATATTGTGATATTCGTTGAAAAAGTGTGGACTCAAAATGTAAATCTTTCCGACTTACGATTGAACGTTTCCTGAAAAGCTGTTTTTCATATTGTTCGGATGTTTTCAAGTATTCCTGTATCCTCACTCGTACGTATCAAATTATCCTTATACTACATACCTGTTCTACCTAGTGCTTATACAGCATAATGTCTCCCAAAAGTATAATTGAATGTAGTAGGTTCCCGCTTCCCTAAGCCTTTCTTTTTTATTACTATTTCGACACACATTTTCCCATGTCAGACTTAATTAAGTTAGATATTATTCTTGGTGTGCACAGTGAAATTTTGCGGCAAAAATAAACATTAGGTATCTAGCGAGTGGTGCAATAGGTAGTCTTTATTAATTTTCTCGCAGAAAAATTATTAAAATTAAACTGTTACTTTATATTTTCGCGTTATACAGAAAAATGTATAGAATAATCTAGAGTAATAATAACACATTGGATGTTCTGCTTCTAATATTATATTAATTAGTAGTAGTAATTATAATGGGTGTTGTGTTCTCAAAATTCAACATCAACATTATTATGACACTTAAAGCATTTATTTCACACGAAATACAACCAGAATCCATGGAATATTAATGTGCAATGAACTTCGACGGCACTCTAAAAGTTTTGAAAAAAACGACTTTTGGCTACTCTTAGAAAACATTCCATTAAATATGGTTAACCTGCAAATTTTTCACGACGTGTAAGGGAATATTTAGATGGAAATTTTCGCAACAAATGGATCGCAAGATGTGATGCATTCAACTGGCCAGGCCTCACTAAGTATGATGAATTTCGTTTTAGGCGGTGTATATCAAAAATGTAGTATTATTTTCGCGATACTTTCGTCAAAGATTTGTTGTATAAATCTATGCTTTCGTTAATAAGCAAAAAAACGATTTATTAATTATGATCTAAATGGCGGATTATTACGATTTTAATGTTTAGTGAAGTTTAATGACGTTTCATGGCTACACAGAAAAAAAAAATATTGCATATCCAATTACGGACTTATTTTTGGATTCTTTTCTTTTGAGTTAAATACAACTATTATCTTAGCATTTTCTCATCATTAAGATAATGATTGATTTGATTTTGTGGAAATAATAGGCAAATTATTGAAATCTAAATAATAAATAAATAAACATTTACTTGGAAAATACAACTGGTTGCGTTAATGCTAAGGGGAATATTTCAATCCACGGTAGGTTATCAATATATTTTTAGTAGATCCTAATATTATTGCAATCATATATGTCGCTTATTAAATATCATAAAGAGAATTGAAACAATATTAAATGCTCTTTGTAAACGAATAAAATGATATTATTCTCTCAAAACTCTTCTATTTGTTTTGCTCAGTTCATATTTCCGGCAATAATATGAGTTATTAAGTTCATGTATAAGGAATTCATTGAATTATAGTGTACCTCGAATTCAATGATTCTTATTGTTGGTGTGGACCTTATTGCCATCGGTACAATTTCAAGCTGTATCGAGGCAAGCGCGTGGTGGTAGGGATATATCATAGTGCCTCGGTTTTGTACTTCCCCTGTCGGCCGGGCTGATCCCAGATCTCACTACTTAACGCTAAAGTTGCTATAGCCTGTCTTCGGGCAGTGTTGTTTTGTTACTGTTGTTGGAGGGTACCTATTTATACATAATGGAAGATCTTTTGAAAAGTTGGGATTTGGAGCAATTAATTAATACCTGTGTTTAATGGTAAGTTAGTAAGTTATCTTACGTTGAAAGTGAACGCAAACTATTAATTTCTCGATTAATTTGATTGCAAAACGCCAAGAGTAAAAAATTTCTAAATTTAGTGGATAAAACGGAAATATGTACATTTTCAGAAAATTGCATTTCATTGAATAATATAAACGATTTATCTACCGAAATGATAGCTGAATTACCTAGTACCTAAAATAGGAACTAGGATAATTTTCATAAAATCGTTGAAAAATAAAAAAAAAAACATCGGAAATGATGGCAAACTTGTAATATTTTCATTCATCGGGTATGCAATACATTGATAATAATTACGGAAAAATATTTCAGACCCCTGGAGATATAGAAGAAAAAATACAATCACAAATAAACAAAGCATTGAAGAGAAAAATACATCAGCATGTACAACCGTATCTTCTAGTACAAGGACCAATAAACAAAATTGAAAATAGTTATATCGTAATTGACAAGTTACATTTTCATATACGACATCAGTTTTAAAAGGCTTATATATATTGTTCAAGTGTTTTTTTATAATGTATAATAATAAATAACAATTTTCTTTTAATAATACTGCTTTAATCTAATCAACTTCGCAATAGATATAATTATTATTGACTCAATAATAATACACTACAAGATATAATTAAATTAAGAAAAGTTAGAAATGGTACCAAACAGCTTAAAGCTTGCATTGAAAGAATGTAATTTCCAAGTAATAAAAAGTACCCTTGTAACCAATTAAACGCTATTGTTGTATGGACATTCAATTTTATCGTTTGTAATAAAATCGAGATTCAATTTAATTATATGTATGAATTACAATCAAGGAATCACTATAATTGAATTGTTCAATGGCATCCAATAATAAGTTTTATTTAAAAAAACAATGTCTTCTTATTATTTTCCAATAATACGCGTTCGCTTGATTGAAATTTAACTATGTCCGAGGAATACTTAGTATAGCATATCATTTAATGAAATGGTGAATTTTTGAAAACACAATAGTGTTTTTTACGTGTATCTAATTAAAATATACCGAAATAATCCAATATCATAATAATATAGAGTCACCCTGTATTTCTTAAATACATAAATCTAGTGTAAGGTAATATTTGTTCATGAAAAACTATAATATGGCGTACGTCCAGAACGTCGATAGAGTTTTTTTTGTCGAATCAGTATGGTATTGACTGTTGCTTGTTAATTAATATACATATTGTAATCCGTCGTCTCTATTGGTAGTGGTTTCAGTAATCGAACAGTATTTTACAAACTACTCATAAATAAACCTAAACATAACATATAACGTGGTGTTTATCACTCTCTTTAATTGATATTGGAAATTCGGATTTTTTGTATCTATACTTTTCAGTGAAAAACGAACACCTATCTGTCTTTTTTTTTTTTGTGTTGAAGTTACAAAATATACATGGAAATGCTTTCTAATTTTCTGTATACCCTTTTGTCATAAATATAAAAGCTACCCCCACCGTAGCTTATATTATTGTGTTCAAACTTTGCTGAAAATCTATCACCAGTTTTAATTTCTCAATCCTTTTAAGCTTTTACGCCTGTGAAAAATACTCCATACTTTAAAAGTTTACATAAAATTAAATCACACATACAAAAATTGCTCTTGCTATATACAAAGAAAAGTACACAATTATTTCATTTAGTTTAGCAAATATGATTATCTAAAGTTTTGAGCCTCTTTTATACCCTTCACCTATACGGTTATGCGTCTGAAAATCTAATCAGTTCATCGTCATATTCCATACTATTTTTGTACCAAATTTCGATAAAATATATACTCGTTTTGCGACTATTCCGTTCAATGCCTTTACCGTTTAAGATTTTTCGTAAATTACACATTAATATAGAGGTCAGTGACATTACAGCGTAACGCAAATTTATTTGTAAGTACGGGCCTGCCTACTACTTCCAATTGACAAACTATACGAATGTTGCACAGCGCACGCCCAAAGATGTTCTCGTTGTTACATTTCAGCGGTGTAAATTTGCCATTTTTTGGTTATACTATGTTATGACGTCGACACCAATCCGAAAAGTGTACTGAAAGTCTGTGATCGAACAATGAAAATAAATTTAGGCATAATCTACATAAGGAAGTATTACTGTAAAAAGCAACGGTTCTGCAATGCATCCCTGTGGGACACCGCTGCGTAATTCTTTACACTAAGTTCCTGTTGATTTTATTTTTACAAATAATTGGTTTCCTTGAAACAAATAGTTACTAATTATTGTAAAGAAACTGGTGTGAAACCTAAATTGCGGAGCTTAATTAATCATAATTCATAGCTCAGTAGATCAAAAGGTTTACTTTGGCTGGCCAACTAGGGCCAATATGTAAGTGTAGATCGTGGGCGTGCAACCAGAACTCTTTAAGTCCAGTTTTTCACAAATTAAGATAACCTATCATAGGTTATAGTTATAGTATAGCCCTTACTTGTGAGGCCTATTAGGTCATACAAACTTAACTATTAAGTCCAAATTTATTTTATTTTTAACAGACACAATCTTTTATATGCACTTGCAGTGAAAAATTAAGCCAAACTAGGATTAAAAATTATCAAAAGTGTTTAATTTCTGATGGAGTTATAAAGGTTAATGTTATTTCATCACGCGCAAGGAGTGAAAATATAGGCGATAGCAGGACTAAAGGTTTATATACAGCCAACTTCAAAAATTAATAATAATAAAAACAAATGTATGTATGTAAGTGTTTTACTGATTATAATCTTTTACAAATAGTCAACAAATAATATTTACAATCATCTAATTCCAAATACAAATTTTACAGGTAAATTCAAATCTTTATTTTTATTTTTCTCGAAACTAATTTTTTGGACTTACCTGATTCTGCTTGTACGCCCACGAGATAGAATCTTAGTTATTCACAAACTATTTCGTAGTGATTTCTAAAATAGATTTTATTGAACATTTGTATTTATATATAGTAAGGTTAGCTCAGCTATAGAAAATTGTTTCACGTAAACTAAATATATACATAAAAAGGAAAATATTTCTGACACAGCGCGTGTACATGCACACCAGACGTTTTTCCAGAGATTTTCCGAGGCGTGCAACTTTCTCTATTGTCGCACGGAAAATTCAATTACTTTACGCCACATTTATTTTGTAGCCTTTTGTTTACGTGTATATATATTTTTTATCCTTTTTTTTTTGATCATACGGCTCACTCTGCCTGCCGGTTTTATGTTTCCATTTTTTTGTTTAAGACAATGCGTACAACTTATTGTTTTGGAGAACAATTTATGTTTATGACAATCGAAGCATATGAAAAGTTTTTATATTATACGTATGCGTAGCGATTTTTTCTACAATTAAAACAAAAGGACTATTATTATGTAAGTGTAAGCAATATGTATAAATTATTGTCACTCTAGTACTAAGAAAAAAATGTACTTACACAAATAGGGTGCTGCTCAGTGATTAGTAAACAAAGAGGGTGGCATAATTGAGAAAGACAGCCTTTCAGTGGCGGCTTGTCATATGAAGCAACGCTTCATCTTAATAATCAGTAAAATGAATAATATTTAAGTATTTAATTTTATTTATTGTATAATTCTCCATATAAAATTTAAACCATAAATTAATGTATACAATTTTCAACTTGAGGTAAACCCAGCTTTACTGTAAAACCGTAATTTTGTCTGAAGCAGGCTTTATGGTATATATATATATATATATATATAATTATTGATTTTTAAGTAGTTTTGACCGTCAATGTATACACAAAAGAATAAATATTGGGACGTCGGTCAATCGGGCATATATTAAAGAAAACTCTTTTTTTGCTCTGCCAAGCTTTCGGGCTTTATTCTACCCTTCTTCAAAGGCTACAATATAAAACACATCATACTTAAACAACTACTAAACTATGGATAAACACGATATTACCTGTGGTGCAAAGTGAGTGTATAATAAAGTAATATAAGGCAAATAATAACATCTATACAGAAGTTCATCAATCTCAACTATAGTACTACATTTTTCACACTGAATCGTTTATTAAAACAAAATATTTCCATTATCAATCTGCCACCTACACTATACCTACTTTGTATTATCATTTTTCTGATTTTTTTTATTTTTTTAAGAATTAAGATATACAGTAAAAACATATAATTTATCTAGTATGTAGGTACAACCAAGAGAGAGGAATTTCAATTAACCCCAATAGCTGTCACCTATCACGGTCACTCGAAATCAAAAACAAATAAAATAATATAAACAGAAATAGGCCCCTAAAACTATGAAGTCATGGTAGAGATGTTATGTTACATACATACAAGTGTAGCTCAATAGCTGTCACCTATTTTACCCACCTGCACCGCAACTATCTCTTTCCCACTCTACAATCGTGGGAAAGAGATCGTGTGCGTTAGCTGAACATCATCTGGATGATGGACATGTACCCAATTACAACCAGATTAGTACCTTGTTTGTGGAACAAAATTTACGTAAGAGACTGTTTCTGGAAATGGTAGAAACCGCAACAACAACAAAAGCCATAAATAAAAGGACGGACATTGACGAACTTAGCACTATCTATTCATACATCCTTACCCTTGATAATGATAAATAAGTGAATTAGTCAAATCAATAATGTTGGTATTTTGATTTTTGATATATACTTGTCTTGCACGTTTCGTGTTTGCAGGATGTTGTGGCAGTCCTGTAGCATGAATGCGTTTAATGCTAATCATGTAATAAGTAGTTGCGGTGCAGGTGGGTAAAATAGGTGACAGCTATTGAGCTACACTTGTATGTATGTAACATAACATCTCTACCATGACTTCATAGTTTTAGGGGCCTATTTCTGTTTATATTATTTTATTTGTTTTTGATTTCGAGTGACCGTGATAGGTGACAGCTATTGGGGTTAATTGAAATTCCTCTCTCTTGGTTGTACCTACATACTAGATAAATTATATGTTTTTACTGTATATCTTAATTCTTAAAAAAATAAAAAAAATCAGAAAAATGATAATACAAAGTAGGTATAGTGTAGGTGGCAGATTGATAATGGAAATATTTTGTTTTAATAAACGATTCAGTGTGAAAAATGTAGTACTATAGTTGAGATTGATGAACTTCTGTATAGATGTTATTATTTGCCTTATATTACTTTATTATACACTCACTTTGCACCACAGGTAATATCGTGTTTATCCATAGTTTAGTAGTTGTTTAAGTATGATGTGTTTTATATTGTAGCCTTTGAAGAAGGGTAGAATAAAGCCCGAAAGCTTGGCAGAGCAAAAAAAGAGTTTTCTTTAATATATGCCCGATTGACCGACGTCCCAATATTTATTCTTTTGTGTATATATATATATATATATATATATATATATATATATATAACTATCATCCATAATGTACATATATTTTCCCCTTTTTATACTTGTAATTATTTATTCTGATGTCTCTCCAGTGTTTGTGTCTTCTGCCACAACAATAGCCTATTTATCATACATGTTCTTATGCAGATGAAGCGTGCTTCAAAGCGTTTTCATCTATTCAGCAACAAATGCCACTACGACATATCCCCAATATACCACGAGATGCGACCACCTGACGGCCGTCTATCGCCCTTCATATAAACATAGCTGCTAGCGTTTAATTACACTAAGACCTTAGCACCACACGAAACTCTCAGAAGTCGCCACTGCAGCCTTTAGCTTGTAATTGTAACATACAAATGTTTTCAATATCTGAGCATGAACGTGTTTAGTATGTTTAGCATTATATTAGAGCAGCTCAAACTTTTCTGATGGCAGATCCCCTGTAATGTTGGATCCAATATACCTACGGAACATGTTATTGTACCTATTTCATTTTTACTAAATTCTTTAATATAGTTCGGCATCAATATGCATTTGTGGCACTTGGAATGGTGAAATACACAGGGTGAGTGACATCGCGACGGCTTCTGATTTTCAAAATTCTTTTAACGTCTGATTTTTTAGACCTATTATAGGACTACATTTTAAAATAGGTGGAATTTATACCAAGTGTTACATTATCCTGCAACATATCAAACTTACGTTTTTTTTTAAATGGAACACCCTAGGTATTAGGTAAACGGTAAAAAGAATAGCAACAGCAGCATTTGAACATATTGTAGTAGTAACTGTTTACGTGTATAATAAATTCTCTTCAACAAAATAATACTTAATTATTCTAGGCCATGAAGAGACATTTTATATGACGCTAATGTAGAGGTCTCTGAAAATGTCCCGAGGATTCTCTTGAACTCTTAACAGCTGTTCTGCTGATTTACATCGCCGTTGTGATAGAAAATGGCATCATCGTTAATGAATTTACGTTACAAAAACCGGAAAGTACTGTTGTGCAGGACGACACAAGCAGAATCCGAGCCCTGGGCGAGGCCTGGAAGCTTGGAGAGAGACTAATTTTGGAGAAATAGTATATTTAAATTATTAAATAAAGTCTTTATTGCAAAATATACATGTCACAATAGACGAAGTTGACGTCCAAAGACTTAACCTTTCTAAGTACTAAACAAGAGCAAGTAAAACAATACTAAAGTAATACCATATCAACCAAAACAAAATTGCTTTCTTAAATCTAAATCCCTTTAAAACAATTTTATTTCCTGTGACAACTTGTTATACATGTGACATAATTGGTATAGGAAAATGATCTTTCAAACATTGCATTGTATAACTATTATATTCCGTTATTAGCTTTTACAAAAATCTAGAGCATGGCTTTTTTGTTACACCTATTTATGTTTGAATGGATTTTGTTTTCATCAAAAAGCTTTTCGCAGACAATGTTATTATATATGTACAAGTTGGGTTGAAAGCTTATTAGTACCATCGTTATAACACAGCCGTTAAAATGTTGTGTAATTAAAATGGGATTACAATTATATAATTTAATTACAACTATGGATGCGTGTTCCAACAGTTTCCAGGTTTGGTTTTAACATTTGAGTACACTATCATGAACATAATAATATGTAGCCTCTGGCTCTACGTTTTCATCGCTATTACGGGTGCTGTCTTTCGATCTACGGCACACACTTTTTAGAAAATGATGGTCTCATAGTGTTATTTATTTCAAATATTTGTACAACAGCTGGATAATCAGCATGTTTGAGCAAGTTACTTCAGACAATTTCTAAATGGCGACACCCGGCCGTCAGCTGGTTGTATCTCGTTGTATATTGGGTATATGGCGGAGTAGCAGCATAGCCCATTTTTGCTGAATTAAGATGTCAAATGCCGTGCACATCGAAGAGAGAGTCCAAATTAATTTATGGTGTAAATTTTATATGGAAAAATATAATTACAAAATAAAATCATTATTTAGATAAAGCGTTGCTTCACCTGCTTCATATGACAAGGCGTCACTGCTAACTACTATATCTTTCTTTCTATTTTGAACCATCCCGTTTCTCGAGTTTAGTACATAAACTTATTGCCTATTATCGATTTTCCAGATATGGATATTTAGTACCAAAAGACAGTCTCCCTGTACAAATGTATATATCATAAATATTAAAACAGATTTATTGAACTAAGGACAACGTTAATTCGATGTTTCGTAGGTGAATGAAAATTTTGAAACTATCCACATTGAAAATATTATTGCAAGTCTTGGGAGAAACCCTCCATTATCTTGACGTGTTAATATAAATGAATTCTCCCATAATGTATTGTTACAACCTAGGGAATGATGCTAATGGCTGATACTCGCCCACATAATCGGCATGATGACAGACACTCTCTTGTCTTCTTGTATATGAAATCTCACTTAGGATTTAATGTATCTATATAGCAGTAGGGTCTGGGGTTTTTTTTCTTCTTTGGGAGCTGTAGTGCAGAGAAGGGATGCAATAAAGAGATATAATTAATTTTAATTACATCTAAATCGGTTCATAGTTTAAGCTTGCTACAGATATTTCGTTACAATGTTGTAAATTGTGCAAGAATTGAAGGAGATAACGTCTGAGTTTGCAAAAGACAATATTTGTGTATTTCGTAATAATTAAATTCCGAGCTACATTTAAGCATTAACCGAACATTGATTGTGAAGAATTCAAATAGTAGTAGGAAATATGATTTCGGAAGCTGCGGAAAATAAGAATCTACAGAGCTGGTATGGCGTATTCATATGACGTAAAACATTTTTCAGGTTTGCAAGCAGAAATTATACACAACGAGCCAAATCTGACGGATTTGGCAGCAACAGGTCATTTTGGATATCGTTTTCTGACTTTCGTGATGAAAAATAATGGCAGCAATGTGGTATACATATTTTATCATTTTTGAATTAAACTTGTCCAGAAGGCTAAAGTAGTATTCAGAATTATTAATTGTTTTGTTAACAGAATTCTTTCCTAGATGATTTTTGTTGCACTTTTTAGACGTCCACTTCATGGACTGGCTTCAACGCTTCGACCACCACACTTAAACTCTAAAGCTATATGTGAACTGGATGGTGGTACAACTTCAAGCCTGCTGCAGAAATTTCTTAACAATGTTAAATAATAATAAAGGACTTTATTAAGGGCGAGCTTCAGTTCAGTGCCAAATGCCACTGTCTGTTGAGCTAACCCTACCCCTACGTACAAGAACTGAATGAGATAATCAATCCACAAAATATTATATTATTATTTAAACAAAAGTATTATTTTCTACGCCATTCAGTGAAAAGACACTCTAATTTAATTAGGAAAGTTCACTTAATCCGTTAAAACTCCCATATTGAGGAAAAAGAGATAAAAAATCCATAAGGTGACTCTGATAAAAAAAGGAATTCAATTCAGTTAAAATTTCTCTATAATGGGGCTAAGCTTAAGTTTTTTCACATTTATATGCCAGTCGGGATGCGTAAGCGCAGGGCTAGCGGAAGATGTCTTAATGAACACTTCACTACAATATGGACTACTTTTTTCATATAAAAGTATTATAATTTTCACCTTACATAAATGTATAAAGGTTTTATCAAAAGAGTTGCTTAACACCCCAAAGTTTTGAAGAGGGAGCTTTTTCACAGAGACAAAATGAAAAGTGTGTCAAAAACAGTACAAAAACAAAAAAAGACTATAACCGGTGCTACGATATCATAATGGAAATCTACATAGATAACAAGTAGCGTCAAAGAAGCCAATAAGGAAAACAAAAAAAAAATGTGAGTAGCATTCTTTGTTCCCTGCAAAGAGGCAGTGGAAAAGATAATACCCGAGAGGTACGAATGTAATTAAAAAAATGTGTTTATATATTTCTTAATTCATACAACGAATCAATGTTTATTTACTTTGCTGAATAAAACGCGTATACAAAAATTTTTAGGTAAGCTATACATTTAACAGTAACCGTTGTCTTGGCGACCAAATCCCATAAAAACGATTGGTGAAATATTCACAGAAAATTTGTTCCACTGTAACTATAATATTAACGAAAAACTACTTCGATTTTTGAAGATCAATTGTGAAAATAGTGTAGTTGGGTTAATTTAGTTTTAATTCGCTTCTGAGGATGGTGAGTGTTAGCAAAACGCGGGCCGAGATTTAAAATTTGGTGAAGTGGTTTCAAAAAAGGGGTGATTTTCCACGTCATTTTATAAAAAAAGTTCCCATAACATACGTCCGGAAAAGCTGCCTATTTGTAGCAATAACGCTGCCAAATTTCAAAGAAATCGGTAAGGAGATATTGAATTAATAAAAAAAACCTGTTATTTACAAAAAAAACTTGTATCTTGGAAACAATACATTACCGGACGTATGTTTATGGGAAATTTTTCATAAAATGACCTGATAAATCACCCCCTTAAATATTGCCGCCTCTCTTTGAAGCACCATGTATACTAGCGCTGCTAAAATTGTTGGACCAGCAAACTAATCACTGAATGGGTAAATAAAACCCATCAGATATAATGTAATAAGCAACTTCCACTCAAGTCACAAATAGTTGCCAACTAAAATTCATAAACAAATCATGTGTGAAAAAAACATTTAAGTACTATATGAACCATTTCCTAGTTGGTAATTTGAGCTCAAGGCTTAAAAAATGTTGTAGGTTTAATCCCTGTTGTGTCGCATATTATGTGCCCATTTGTCATTTCCTAACCCATTGTTACATATTATACATTTTAATGAGTTTGAGAACATTATCCCCGCATGTAAACACAAGTCATATTTTTAAATTTTGTTGGCATTGTAGCTAATATCATGAAAGCCATTTTTATTTTCAATAATATGTAAACAAGAATGTGGTGTAAATGCCTTTATTAGTAACTACAGTTGAAGTTTAGTTAGCATGAAAAACAAAATAGTTAATCAAATTAAGGTTCGTTTTGTAATAAAAATCTTATTATAACAAAGTTAAATTAATTATTTGTTGGCATACGCAGCTAGTTGTTTAATTTTTATACGGCAGCCATATTAGTTTACATAAAATGGTTGTTTTGATTTTACTTTCTCGCACAGCCATTAGATTTTGGTTGAAATCGCTTAAGCCCTGATTTACAGCGATAAAAGTATTTGCCCCCATATTTCTGGAGAAAATTGCGTTTAAAATTTCACCAGTTAGGTAATTTAAACCTATAACTCTTATTAGAATATAATAAAGATAGATAGATAATAAGAGATAGAGCGTGCGCTTCTCATGCGGAAGGTTCTGGATTCAGATCCCAGCTCTGGCAATATTTTTTTTTTTAATTTTTTAATATAGTACTTTGTTAATTTAGTTTATTGGAAATAATGAAAATAATACAATTATAATAATAAATTAAAGAAATAATCCATTTGATGCAGTGGAGTGTAATCTAATTACAATGAAACAATTATTACGTCGTCTCCGCTAATAATTTAGGCATATAGGCAGAGCCCTTAATAGACTCTGCCTATATGTGGATTTAACTCCACCACAGTAGTTGCGATATTTTAAGGCTGATGATGGAGCTGGGACTCCGAAACATGTGCCTTTGAATAAAGATTTTTAAAATTATTAGTGGAGACGACGTAATTGTTTCATTGTAATTATAATAATAGTAATTATTATTCAAATTCTGTTTCGTTACGCAGGCCATATATATTTGTTTATATTATATCTTGTCGGAAATGTTTTGGGGCGACACAACCGTTTTTATGCAGTTACATGTTTTGTTTTTATTGAACTACAGTTTTCAGTTCCACGAAAGTCTTGGGATAGGAGATAAGAGGGTTCTTGTTTGATGTTGTGAATTAAAAAATACAAGCATTAAACAGTATGTTGATAAAGATTGCTCAAGTTGTAAACGTCATACTCATGTCTGTAAGTTTTGGTATACTTTGCAAATAAAGTTTATTATTATTATTATTATTGAATGTTCGCTGCAAATACACAATGCCCCTCCGGAAAAAGTTGAAATCTTTATTTTTGAAAATAGTTTATCTAGCTCAGCATATCGTTTCGGCATCAACCTCTGAACCAACTTAAAACTACAAAGAAAAAGGATGATTACAGAATGGGCCTCCCTAGGAATGTATACATTTATATTGATGAACCCCTTATGGAAATCGCAGCCACGATCTCCGGTTTAAAGCAGCTTTAGCTGATATACAACCGAATCTATTATACCTAATATTAAAAGATTTTACAAATAATAAATAGAACAAGGATATCAATGTGTAGTATTTGAATCTAAATAAAACAACCAACAAGTGAAAAGTTTGGGTCGTGTGTTTTCTGTGACCCTCATAACACATCAGAGCTTTTAACTAAATGTTTAAACAGAAGTGTACCACATAACAAACATAATAATAATCAAAATAATAACAATAATCGTGGAAAAAGCTTCACCTTCGTTGTAAAAAATATAATGTACATACTACTATGCGAGTTATGTTTCAAAATTATTAAAAGTATTCTCATAGTGAAATAGCTAGGTACATTAATGTAATTGAAAAAAGCTCACATTTAATTTAAATTGAAAATTTATGCAAACGTTTACGAAAAGTAGGAATTAAACTATGTGTTCGAAAAAAGATTGATTCTATTTAATTTTGTTGAAATATGTGTCATATCAGCGTATACCCCCAAATTAACTTAAAATAATTTAAGGGAACATTCTACAAGCGAAAATAAAATTTGTAATAAGATTGTAAATTCCTGACGATGGCTTTTTAGTAATATTCCCGAAACGCGTCTCGATATGAAAATCAAATTTGGCACACTTACGTATCCTTAGGGGATTAGTAAAAAATATGATTCTAATGGATCGTCAGAATAGGACACCCTGTATATATATATTAAGTTCAGTCATTGGCTCAGGACATATTCATTCGAGTTTAACTTCTTTGTATACTACGGTCGATTGGAAATTACATTTCATATGGACGACATTTTGTCATCATTTCTTTTCACTCTTTTATATAATGGTTTCATAACGGAAAATGGCACACATATTATGCAGACGAAATCGATTTGGTTGCGATTTTATTAACAACGCGGATATTCTATATGAATATGAACATCTTTTTGCATCGTAGAATATCTCTATGAAAAAAAACATTTTATCTATGTACTTCAGATGTCTCAGATAAATTAACTGAAATGTAATCTTTTGCACAAGTTGTTTCAAAAGTATTCAGGGTCAACAGTTACTTTAGTTCTTTAGACAGCCAAACAAATAGGAAAATATTTTAATTTTCTGCTCTCTTTCCTCAATTGCGCTCAGATTTAACAAGAATAAATTCTAATAAAGATATTAAAATTATAAACTACTTTCTTCACTCATTTTGTATTTTTAACCAAGCATTTGTCTCCCTATACATCTTTTTAAAAAAAATCACTGACTTTAATAAAATTTAAAAGGGATTTTCATGGTCTAATAATAATTGGTTTTCGTCCCTTGTACGGTTTTTTGTTTTTGATATGTTTTTTCAATTTACTTTTGGCTTCGAGCTTTATAAAATGATGTTTTAGTTTCAACTTTCGATTGGTTTTAACAATCCCGATTAATTTTAAAAATACATAATTACTGTTACACTTTATGAAGTCGTGATTATTATGATGAGATATGTGCGTGTTGAAGCAATTTGGTACAGCTCCTTGCCTAAAATACAATATTCTTCAATCCTCTTTATGATTTTAATAAAATACTTCCTTTAAACTATGAGGTAATTGTTTTATTAAAACAATATCTTTCAAATTGCAACCAGAAGTGACCCCTACGTTATTTAAAAACACGATACCAATTAGGGGTTAATTATGCTTTATTTTGTATTGTTTAATGAAAAAACGGACTATTCATATAAGGAACTATTTGTTTAATTGTTATCCTGAAAACTTATTCAATTGAATGCAAGAAACTCTGCAACTTTAGCGATCAACATTGAAGAACAAAAAAACTAATAAAAGCAGACAAAGTTGAACTCAACTGTAATGATGCGTTTTAACTACTAAAATAATTGAAAAACTTCTCTCTAGGAAGAGCAGATAAAACTTCCTTTTATTACTAGTAGTTATCGCAACTCATATAAGAAATCATCATATTGTTCCACTTAACATTTCTGAACAAATTTTCGGGGTAGACTATATAGAGTCGCCAAAGAGCTGATTGAAGGACAATAGAACTCTCCTCTCACAATTTTTTCTATAGGATAAAACAATAACACTAAATTGACTACCTACTATTCGAAATAGTGGAGTTTGTACATTAAGGCAAATCAAGAAAAACTATATCGATAAAAAGGAACTCCATATTTGATTATTTGTGATGAAATATTTTCTTTTAATCCCCAGCAACTAGTGGGAAATGACTACTACATTTCCAAATTATGATTGAACATATAACAAAGGCATTTAAAGACAGTCGTAGAAAAATAATATTGTTTGCGCTTTAGAACAACACTAGTCAAGATTCGCTAATCTGAAATAATATTTCCTCTTAGTTCCTTTATAACATAAACTTCTTGTTCTAAACGTTAACGAACTAATGTGGAAACGATATTACCAACATATAATATAGAATGTAGTGAGTTGTCCGAGAAGTTGTCCAACTCCACTTAATTATACTGTTTAAATATATCTCTGAATCTGTGTATGTGTACATTTTGTGTTTGACAAAAGTTTTTAATGACAGTTCCGATGTGGAGTAACGAAACTTTTGGTTGATACATTTTCGTTTAATTGAATTTTTTCGCATAATTCAAACTTTATTATCTCATAACCCAGTGTTTCTGAAAGTTTTGTCGCAATTTTAGAGAAAGTCAGGAATTAACTCTATTCATTTTGTACTCAAATTCTATGAGCATTAATCATTGTAATAAATAATTTATTAGATTTCATAGATTTAAATGATAAAGTTTATATAAAACTATATAAACATTTTCTAGTGATTTTAAATTGCATACTAACAAGTATATTCTGGAGAAGTATGGTATTATATAAATAATATTTATATAGTCATAAAAAAAAAAAGTATAATTTGAAAGATAAAAAGTAATGAGCTGCTTTCAAAAGCAGATGTTCTGCTGTGTTTAGTGTGCTTTTACTAGGAATAATGAGAATAACTTTATAGCCATTTAGTTATGCAGGGAATTGAAATCACGACCATGGAAGCAATATTTTAGGGAAATAGTTACGGTAATTTCATGTCGGGATATTACAAAGTCGAGTGTAGTAGACAGTTATTTACATTTTTCTAAAATGACAGTAAAATTTAATCAATCATTTCATACCTAAAACAAAAAAGCTTAAATATGAAAATATTGAAGCTTTTGTTAGTCGGTGGTATTCTGATTAAATATTCATAAATATTTATATACTCAGTTCATAACTTAAAATTATTTTAAATATATATAAAAAATGAAAATAATTTCGTGACAAAGCGGACTAAAATGTTGGTTTTGGAATTTTGTTTAATTTAGCAGTGCCCCAGTCTAATTCAATAGAACCAGAATTTTTCATTATTTGGCATTAAACGTCGACGGCAGAACGCTTGGAGACCACCGTCCGGACATTGCTGAAACCCAAATATTTGGGAGATGGTGGCAGAAGGATAAAATGGTCTCCTGCTAGCGTTTTGTGTTCATACTATTTTTATTTATATTTATTTCTATTTATACGACTGGTTTTACCTATACATTGAGTTTGTTCGGCCTCTGCATGGTATAGGATATGCATTACTATGTACATGTAGATGATACGTGTTTACATGTGTCTACTGTTGTGTATCCTATTGTGCTTAAATGCAGGCCGATATTTGTACATGGGTAACGACTATGGTACTCTGACGAGCTCATAACAAGAGCGAAACGAATTCGTCAGTATCTGTCGACCCATGCCTCGGTCTGGTTCTATTGAATTAGACTGGGGCCCTGCTAAATTAAACAAAATTCCTTGTGTAGGTAAAACCAACATTTTAGTCCGCTTTGCCACGAAATTATTTTCATTTATTATATTTACGGACATGAAATCCTTTTAATATATATAAAGACAGAGCATTTTTATTTAGTTCAATTTTGTCAAAACAACAACTGATAACAATTTTCATAATATAAAGCATCCTTTTGAAAATATAACTTAGATAATATTATAGGAAACATCTTAACATTAATGTGAAAATATTCCAAGGATTTATCACTTGGATGGCTTCGTTAAGAAATAAAACTGCCACATTTGGGCCTCAGAAAAGACACTTATGATGCATTGGACCGTTTTTCTTCGAAGAAGAAGCAGTAACGGTGCATGGCGAACTTATCGTGCTATGACATTCCATCCAGTTTGTTCTGCTGCAGTTTGTACATAATATTGATGTCAAGGACAAGTGGTTTCAGGTTGCTTGACTGTCCGCGAGAAATTGACGGTCTTGCATGACTCCTTTCCTGATTGCCTCATTCCCCAGTTTGATGACCAGAATTGGCCTCCACGCAGTCAATAACAATACTAAATATTGTCTTCTATTTTCAAAGATTCCCAATTGATACACTCTCAATTGAAAAATGTGATAATAGTATGGGTACATCGACAGAGTTTTCTGGATATTTTTGCTTAATTGGATGTAGAAAACTATACATAGGAGAATTTTTAAAATTTCGCAGTGTAACTATGTCACCGGGGGCCAGATGAGGTAAAATAGTTATAAGTTATTGACACTTCCGGCAATAGCGGAAGTAGGTGTCAACTTGCTTACTTCAAATGGAACACCGTATATATTATGACAGTTATAGACACTACATAAAATTTCTTATCTTACCGTTTCTGAATTATTTAAGGTTTTATGTCAAAACTGACGTTTGCGAGCTCTAAAATCAATACAAAATTTGCCTACAAGGAAACCTTTATTAATTGATTTAGATACTATTTCTATCTCAAAAACTATAAAATATTGGGGTTTCTATTTAAAATCTTGACTTTTGACAGTTTTGTCATTTTCATGTTTGATGTGATATATTTCACACCCTGTATTCATATTTACCAAAACTGTTCAAAGTTCTTATAAAATGACTATTTTTGAGATAGTCATAGTTAACTGCCAAATTTAAAAATTCTTCTATGTATAATTTTCTATATACAGATAGATTTGGTGCGACCTCTATATTATTAGCTAACAATGTAGAAAAATAATCCGTTTACTGTACTGAATTGCAAAAAAAAAAAAATTCTAATTTAATTTATCTACACCACTTGAAAACTGTACAAATACGTAGGAATCTCTTTAGTAAAAATAAATAAAGAAAACGTATTCAAACGTAAATAAAACTGTTTATTGAAATAAAATGAATTTTCTCGTGTTTATACTTTCATAAAGAATAAAAGCGGATTTTTTAATTAGGCGAAAAATGCTTTCTGAAATGTATAAGCAAGAATTAATTATTACGTTTTTGCTTTTAATAATTCTACAGCGGTTTTGGTCCAAAATATAGTAATTCAAGAAGAGTTAAATATTTTTTCGTTTTAAGGATACTTATGTAAGTAATTATGGTCTTAATCTATTTGGTAAATGACGATTTGTTTCTATCAATAATATTCAGAGTGATATCAAATTACATGCTCTACTTGGAAAGCCAGTATTACTTAAACTATAGGATAAGGCAGCAAACGCTCTCGATTTAATACCTAATCATTTTAATTATTTAAATAACGTTCTACGATAATAATAATAATTATTAAAAGGATGTGAGTCTATATTTAAAAACCAGCATGAAGAAGAACGTCAATAATTCTGTACAGATTTAAAACATTTTATTTACAAATTTTACTTTCTACGACATGTTTTGAATAGCAGAATCGTTTTGATTGTGTACAACAGTTTCGTTGCTTCTCTTCTTCGACATAATATGGAATAAGCATCGTGCATATTAATAGTATATTGTGCAACGAACATGAAATGACACATATTTCCTACGAGTATGATCGCCTGCGGCTCATGCTGCAAATCATACGAGTAGGAAATGGTCATTTCATGTGAGTTTCACACTATACTTTTTCTACGACTGTTTTAATACTTTTGAATAAATTAAACATAATTTTGTTTTTCGAAACTTACCCCTAAATACACTAAGTTAGAAGTATTAAACGGACTAGGTCGTGTTAAACTATATTCACTATCACTGTTTTCCATTATATAAATAGCGTTGAAACCGTCGTAATTAGTGAAATAATTATAATTATTATTAATTATTAACAAACTGTCAATTTGGTGTGTTTGTATTGTCGGCGTTACTATGGTGATTTTTCATGCCCGACGCTACTTTTGTCATTACCAGGAAATTTACTCGTGCACAATAAATAGTTAAATGAAAAACAGCATTACAATGTACTACATTTTCAAATCATGATTGAACATATAACAAAGGCATTTAAAGACAGTCGTAGAAAAAATGTATTACAGCATTATGTTTTAAGAGGGAGTTTTAATTTAAAAGCACAAAACCCATACCATACCTACCTATATATGCAGACAAATTTTAATAAAGACAGTGTCAAAAAAGTATAGTAGAATATAATTATTGTGATAGACAGGTCATAATTAATAATACACAGTAAAACTGCAGATTCCTTGGGTGAAAATATTGAGAATTGGTCAAACTTACCTTAGTTCAAAAGTCTAAAGAAGCTAGTGTGAACCAATATTTTTGCATGGGATTTTGTGACTGGGGGTGTTTGGGGCGAGGAATTTTAATTTGTTGATAATTTGCATGTGAATTGTAGAGGGCATTCTCTGCAGCACTCTGGTTACATAAAAACAAGTATAACTCGTTTTGTGTCTCAGTATATTTACATTTTTATTAAAAATATATGTTTTCTCATCGATATACCTTGTAAATGTCGCTCCGAACAACTATTTTCGAGATATTTCTGATGCATCCGATTAGATTTTGATTTGCAAATGTACATTTTTTCAAAGTATAGGCTTGATGATAAAAACTATTGCAATGAAACTATTTAGTAACAATAATAACAAATAAATTAACATGAAACTATATTTAGTAACACTAATAACAAACAAATTAACAATATTTTACATAAATACAAAAACAAATCAGTAGGTAAAGAAAAAAAAACTCATTTTTACAATAATTGCTCAAAGAGGTTGCTGTTTACTGCAATGCATTTAGTTTCCCGCTTATTAAACGAACGTCTGATTTTAAATTAGAAATTATCCCTGCATATATAGGGATAAACTATGAGTCGCTCATATATTAGTTGTGAAAATAGCTTGTTTTTCGCATATCGGACCTTTACTGACCAAATCGACTTTACGCATTTAGTCACAATGATTCTAAAAATCAATTTTGAATGTATCTTATCCATAAGTAAAATAATAAATAAGTTTAAAATTTAATTTATTCCACTTGGAAAGTATAATAAACCTTTGCGCTGTTCATAAACTTCTAGTGCTGACTACGAATTTTTTTCTGCAAGGTAAAAAGCAACATTTTGCACATGATAAACATCTGTTACCCGCAATTAATAATATCAGCAATAACTATTCTGCCTGTAATTTCTTTTTTATCTTGCCCCGTTGGGTGCTATTATTAAAAAAATAAATTACCCTTAATTACTCTTGGAGAGAAATAAGAGAGCTCGGAAAATTTTAAGAAAGTTTATGCATATGAAACAGGATATTATATAGAATGAAGTGTGGTTAAAAGCGTTAGGTATTTGACAGAAATTTGGTACCTATATCATTTTAAAATTTGTTAAACTCTAAAATATTATTTTTAGATTAACATTAAAGTGATCAGCTACCCTAGATGAATGTATCTGGTTATTATATTGTTTAAACTATGATAGAGCATTTAAAAAAAAATCTTATAGGTATATGAAAATCATCGTAAGATAGACGCTTTTCCCCAGAAAGCCATTTAAGAGTGTCCAACGTTAAAATGATCGGAGTTTATTACGTTTTAAGTTTTCACGATATCTCTATTTTTAAACTTCTGCAATGAAGCTACCATAATGCAAATAAATAAATATATTCAACTAGCGCAATAGTCAAAGTGGTTGAATGATTGATTTGTATAATAAAATTGATTATTAAAAATTAAATTGCGTTGGTGGAAAAAACACAGTTTTTGTTTGATTGATGTTACCAGAAACATAAGTAAAATGTTCTCACTAAAGCTCAACAAATTATCAACTATGAATTCTAAATACTTACCCTTTCAGTTTGTATTAATTTGATTCTATTTAGTTGTGATAATCATCTCTTTAGTTTCATTTATGAGTATTGATTCGTATCCACAAATTTTAACAGGAGAATAAAGATTTTGATTTATCTTTGATATAGCATCGGTTAGAGTGCTTTTTCACAGGCTTGCGCAATGTATCGTCAGCAGAGGTTCGCAATTCCAACATAATGAATACCATTTAAATTAAGTATAAAAAGTAATGGACCTAGTACGTTTCCTTGCGGTACCCCAGTATCAATAAAAATATTATTTGATTTAGTATCTTAAAACATTTCTGCTTATTATTGAGATAACTACCATAAGACAAAAAGCAAAATCATCAAAATCTAATCTAAGTAATTTAATAAGAGTTTGACCTAGGTTTTGGGGTTTTTATGTAATAGTTATTTACGTAATTAGTGCGATATGGACATTATTAACGCACGTATGTGAAGTTTGCACGACGATGCCGTACACGGAAAGAATAATCGTAACGAGTTCTAACTGAAAGATATTGTTAGGATTTTTATAGTCAACGCAATCAGGTTTTCAGTTACAACGGCAAGGCAATCAGATTTCACATCGTTATGTACATAGTAAACTTGATTAATAATAAATTTGGTATTTTTCATCATCTTTTTATGGCTTTTCGAGTATTATTAACAGTACCTACCTATATAAAAAATTCTTAGCCTATGCTTAAACATATTTAACATCAAACCAAGCAAATTTTGATCTTGATTGGTTTGAATATCATGACATTTTATATAAAAAGAAAGTAACGACCATAGCAACAAAGATAATCAACATACATTCTCATTACTGCACTAGTACGGTAATGTAGCCGAAATAGCCCATTCCTGATACTTGCAGTTCTTGTTTCATATACAGTATTTTTAGGGAGAGCTGAAACTTTGATCAGGAATGACTTTCCAAAAACGATATTTTTAGTCCATTTACCTCTTCGACCTTCTATCCGTCAGCATCCTGTATAATATTTAGCTGAACTTGTTTCTAAATACAAGTTTGTTTCCAAAAAGGGTTCTAAAGGATATAACCAGTGCTAAGGCATTGTCTTCATGTAAGCAAAACTGTCAGGCCGTATTTCATTCAACGCTAGTGCTATTTTCATTTTAGCAATAAATAGAAGAGATATAGAAAAACAAAAACAATGGAAAAAAATGGGAAAAGCACACGTTGAAGTGTATCGTGTAATTGTTTTGTTGACAAATATATACTCCCATACACTGCCATGGTTTTGAGAAATGGCCACAAGGAAGGTTACATTTCACATTCTGACACAGAATTTATCACTTTCAACGAGGGTGAAAGCTAACACATTATCGTGGTTTGTCTCTGGTGCCATTTGCCATAAATAAAAAACAACATTTTATAAATAATATTCCATAACCTTTTAGGTATGATAAAACTGTGCCAGATTTGTTTGGAATCTGCATGTTTAGCCTGGTCAGCTGGAACTCCACCGATAAGATAAACAGTACCTACTAATGAAGATGTACAAATACAATATGATTGCAAACATACAACATATTCTGAAAACCCTGTACATAGCGCATACGTGTTAAAAAGGGTTAAAAAAAGTCAAAAGTGACATACTGTTTATATTGAAGTAGTTATTTTTAATTTATTGTGAGCAAATGAGTGTCCAAAATCGTCCCTGGACGTTTCGAAAGGGAATTATAATTGTATTATTTTTATTATTTCCAATAAACATAACAAACTACTTTATTCAAAAAATTGAAATCAAAAAAGATATGCAAGATCTGGGATTTGAACACAGGACCTTCCGCACGCAAAGCGCACACTCTACCAATGAAGACACCGACGCTTATAAAAATTACTTTACTAAAATACAATAAGAGATATAGGTACCAACTACCTAACTGGTGAAATTTCAAACGCAATTTTTGTAGAGGACTATGACCGTAAATTTCAAAAGTAACCTATTGCTGTAAAGCAGATAACAAATGCTTTTAAATGATTTTTTACCGCATTGACCATGCTTTGCCTATTATGGGTCGGGAAAGTCAAAAATAATAAAAAAAAGCTGTCGTAGTCAAGAGAGGTTTATTTATTTACAATCCCAAATATTTGTTGAGTTATTTCTGAATATTTCTCAATCAACAAAAAATTGAAGAAAACGTAACATGACTTTTATTAATGGATAAGTTGGCAGAATAAGCTTTTATAACGCCCGATTAAATTTATATCGCACACAGCAGTGACAAACAAGTTGCGGACGTGTTCAATGAACCAATCCATATTGCTTTGCTTCGATACATTTCCCTTCATTTGGTGTATTTTTAATATCATTGTCTTGATTTAATATGGAAGTAAAATATCAGTGAATATTTATATTCTGCTTTTGAAAAAGATACTAAAATAAAGAAGAAAAAGAGGTGAATTATATTTGAGGAGCTCCTATTAATCAAAGCTTTAAAACAATATTATATAAACATTATTTACTGAAAAAGTTAATATATACTGATGTGTGGTAGGATCTTCAAATCTCTTGCTTCAGTAAAGAAAGTAAAGCCAAATTCTATTTCTTGGACTATACTTAGGAGAATCCATTTTTTTTAAACTTAAACTACATTGCGCTAGACTATTTGTCTCTCTCGGCTGACAAAAAATATAGTTTTTTTTAAATATTTATCACTGAGGCGGCAAAACTGTTTTAAAATATTTGTAAAATAAACCTATAAGTTTACAAACAAGGCAACTTGAAACAAATTCCCAAATAATATATAAAACAATGGTTGTGAAATTATTTTTGAGATAACAACAGTATGATAATAATAGTGAGCCGTGCGTCTAATTATCTAATTATAATTGCGCCATTTTAATAGACTTAGCTACCATGACTGCCTTCTGAATACCCTGTATTATATATTGAAATATATTCAAACAATTTTTTTTAGAATTAAAATAGCATCTTTTTGCACTTTTCGCAACATTTTTTATACGGTTAGCTAGAAATTAAATTTTATTTAAAAGTGCAGAAGTTGGAAAATCTAAATATAAACAGGGAATAATTTCATTCAAAAAGCGGCAAGTTTTCTGGGCTATGTATGCTATTATACGTTTACGTTTCTAGACAATAAACCTCTATAGTGGATTTTTCGCATTATTTTATTCCCATGGAGAGCCATCCGTGTTTTCTTTTTTTATATGCACGTGGGAAAAAATATACATGAAAACAAAAGGTGGAGGCACATTCTTTCTAAATATTAATTTTCTAGCAATTAGCTGGCTCTCGTCTCTCAAGAATTAATTAAAGTTCAATTAATGCTCCATGTATATATATATATATATAAATTGAACGATATGTGTATGCGCTGTATCCATTATACAGGGTGGTCCATGAGTGTGTGAGCGGAAGATACCTCAAGATATATAAGCGATAGACAAAAAATCCTTTACAAGACTTTTAGACACTGGCTCCGTTTTACTAGATTTCATTGACATCTGATTTGTAATTTTTTAGGATATAGTCACATTTCTTTGTTTGTTTTCCTTTTCATATCACCATCGTGCGTTTTTAAGCTGTTCCACCTATGTTTTCATGTGCCTATAGAGTTAACAGAGATTCAGTATTATATGTGTTGAATTAGTACTAGTTTTAAGTAAACTGGGGCTAGACCTCGCATCAGTATTTGCTGCTTTCTGGTCCCTTTTGCCGTTATTGTAAAGATACATTGTTTTTCGTTTGCTTGTAATATTGAAAAAGAAACTCAAAAAATTTTTGTTGTCATAGTATATAAAATTTAGTCATTTTTATAGTTTCTTTTTGTATATCATGGTTTAGTTTAAATCTTTATGAAAATAGAACTCTCGAGAAATGGCAAACAGATTAACATAAAAAGTTGTGTAAATCAAACTGGACAGTATGTACATGACAGGATAGCAAAGATTGGACCAGGCTTGCTTGTATTTGTAAAATCCTGTCATGTACCTACTGTCCAGTTTGATTTACACAACTTTTTATGTTAATCTGTTTCTTTTTCAATAAGAAAATGTTTTATATTTTAATTTTATAAGATTTTATTCAAATAATTTCCACTAAATGGTAAGTTTTTACATAGTAGTTTAAAATATTCTCATGTCTAAGAGCTATAACACTTTCAGTTTGTATACGTTTATATAGTCCATGCCATACTGTTTGACTTTAACTGAAATGACTGCGTGACTGTTTATTTTGAGCCACTGATGATGGAAACTTAATGTTCCGAAACATGTCTGGCGCTGCATGCTGATTGCATGGTAATATATAAATATTTTGGTGGAGTAGACGTTGTTTTATTTGTGTCTTACACATTCAACTCCTCTCGAAGATGGATTACTTCAGAAAAAAAAAATGATTTATTATTATTATTTCCTAAATTGTATTTTTGAGAAAAATGCTGAAATTCGAGAAGTCCCTTTCCTATAATTTTTATTGATATCATATTTCATAAAAATTATTTTAAAAAATTGACAACAAAAATCGCAATTTTTTGTCATTTTAATTATTATTTTTTTCGATTTTAAATGAATATTGACAATACAACTTAATATTTAGATTTTAACATAGTTAATGTCTATATTTCTGTAGTTTTTGACTAGATAAGTTTTGTGATGATATTATTTGTTATGTTCAAAACACCATACCCTTAATGGCTTAAAAGGTGATATACCTAGTTATAGAAATTGTTGTTGGGTTATTGATACTAATTGTACACCATTTCAGTTCTTGAATAAGTAGTAATAAAGACTACGAAACGTCGAATTTTTATATGGAATGAGAGTTTTCTTAAGTGATTTCCTATAACCCAATAATTCAAAATTTCTACAGATACTATACAATATTATGTATTAGTAATTTCTTTATTTTGTAATATAAACCAAATATTAAATATATAATGTTTTTATTATTATCAGGGATAATTTTTGAGCGGCCTTCTACCTATTCTTGGAAAATTGCATGTGATCACGTAAGTTCTTCCCCATAATATAAAATCTTATTTAATAAAACGCTATCCGCACATAATATAATGAAACCATGTATGCTATTTTTATACTTCTAATTTATAGATTAGGTAGGTTTAGCTTTTTGTATCTATAAGTAATATAATATTTATTGATTCCTATTTCTTTTTGTCCATAATTTCAGCCACAGTAATGGGCCGCTTGAGACTGAGCTAAGACATGCCGGAGTCCTAGATTTCCATTTTCATCCCGTAGTCACCAAAAGTAAAACCAATATGGAATTTTCAAAAACAGCACGTACTTTTCTAGCGATTTTGGTTAATTTTTTATAAAATCATTTTCCTACCTTCTATGACAAACTACCTTTTATTTTCAACAACAATCCTCTTTTCAAAGTTTTCGCCAGCCTACAGCATGTGTTCTAGAGGGTTGGTAGAATCAGAAACACGTACGTATTCTGATGACTGACTGTTCTGTTTTTAAGCACGAAATCGTACTTAAAAATCTACAATAATTGGTTTCCATTGGCGATCTACTACTGCACGTAGCATTGTTTGATGCGGTAAATTTAATTCACACGCACACTTGGCATTTCATGATATGGTGATGAAATAAAATGTTTGTAACCGGAGAATATCGAATGAAATGTAATGTGATATATATCTGGGTAAAATCGTACAATATTTTTGGAATTGAACACCCTGAGAATTAGCTATTAGGGTTTCCTATAGGTCACAAAATTCGATATATACTTATGTGTGTAAGAATAGTCGGATACCATAGGATGGTATAGATGTTGAACATGAAACTATAATATAGGAGAATAACGTAATATTGAAACAAAAACAATTGGACAAAGGAAAATACTTGAACAGTTTGCTTTACTTTTGTATGGAAATTACTCAAAAATGGTTTATCGAAAACTTCTTCGTCATTGGTTCATTCAAAATAAATTGAAGAAGCATCCCAGACACATATATACTAAAGGGCTTCTTGTACTGTAATTTTGTATCTTGTGCGAATTTAAATCTATTTTGAGCCTTGGTCTAATGGAAAAATTAAGCACTTAAAAATCAACTAGTATTTTACCCTCAACTGTACGGAAATTAGTTTTTAGCACAAAAAAAGCTTCCCAATGCTGATACATTCGTTAACATACATCAACTTCGGAAAATGATTTACATATAAATTAGGTTTTGTATCATAAAACAAAATAAAACGTTCAGCCATCTCCATTAGTATACAATTCATGAATATCAAGAGAGACTTTTTTACGGTAGGTACCTACATGTATTATAATATGAAATAGGAGATTTGGTGAAAAGTTAAAGTCCTACATAATGTAAATATTCACAAAACTAATTTTATCGGAAAACTCAAAGTTATTTTGAAAAATTCGGTACCTAAACGGCATCCACAAACAAGACCTTAATTCACCACAAAAACAGAATTTTCCTTACTCAAATCTACATAGAGGCTTTAAGAAACAAATCCCAAGTCATGATGTTATTTTGGGGTTAAATGCTTATATTATCTTCCTCGCTTAAATTGTTCGCATTAGCAATTATAACTGAATTAAATAAGTAATCCATATAAAGCAGTGAAGTGTACTTTAATTAGTCATTATTATTATTATAAAAATTCAACTTTAATAACAAAATGCATTAAAAATTACGTACAAAACGTATTTGGCCTGTAAGTATCTTTCCGTTTTATATAACTATTGAAATATAGGAACGTAATCGTCTTATATTATTTTGCAGGATATAACCAATTGAGTTAAGTAGATACTTTATCCTATTGCATACATTTCTATCTACCATTTGGATTTAGAATCTCCACCAGGAAAAATGAGTTTGCATTTTTTAAATTTAAAACTACAATAACAGTGTTACTTTTTAGATAACGTAAGCAGTTTTTCCTCCAACTAAATTCCATAATATTATCTGTCTACATAAATCAAAATATGTCTTTTTTTCTTTTCTATCTATATTATGATTTGAAAACTGCCTGTTCAGCAAACTTATTTCTCTCATATTACATTTTTTTTTTTTTTTGGTTTTCCACATTCTTTATCATACCTACTCTGAACATTTTCAATATCAAGACACCTGTTCAATATGTCTGTGAAACAGTGTCACCCAATCCATATATTTTTTTTCAATGAAATTACTACAGCAGGGAACAAAACGATATTCTTTTTTTATTGGACTGGGGGAATGCTGAATAAAATAAATCATTCCAACTCACTAGAGTATAAAAAACGATCATCCTGCTTAAGGGTATTTTTAACGAAAGCTTAAAGCTGTGCTAAAGAGAAAACCAGAAAAGTTGTAACAAACGGTTTATATGCTTTTGTTTGTCATTTATATTGGACAGATATCAAAAGAACTGTGTTAATGCTTAAAATATGTGACTGCACATGACACATTTTGGATTTGAATATGTACCTATTCCGTATGCAATTAAAAATAAAATAATAATATAGATATAACGAAAAATTCATTGACACAGAACAATATAATTGTACACAAAATTATATTCTTTTAGAAATAATAAAATATTTCTTTATTTTTTTCTTAAATGTAACTACGCGTACAGGTTGTTCAACTGACAGTATAATCGTAACTAGTGATGCAAAATTACCGGTAATTTATTTTTTGGTAAGAACATTGGAAATATTACGTAATTTTAGGTAATATTGCTGAACAACTTAGAAAAAGCTGGTTTTACAATACGCAAAGAACCTTTAACAAATTAAACAATAATTGCCTTAATTATATGGCTCTAAAAGGTCAATAAAATACAAAATAAACTGAAATCTGAAACTATATAGTTTTATGCCTAATACAAATTTTATAATAAAAAAAAATAAGTGAAGTATGCAGGTTATGTTTATTAGAAATAACAACATAATATATTATTTTGATGTGCAGTAGTAAACATAAAGATTATATATGAAAACAAAACTTATAAATAAATATTAACTCTTGATTAATATTTAATTAAAAAAGGTAACTTTTATCACAACATATCACAAACTGAAAAAAATCCTTAAAACTTAATCACACAATTCTTAGATTAGATGATATATGATAAAAATAGTTTTCAGTCGGTAAAAATAAATATTTAGTCATTATTTGCTAAACCCTCATCCGCAGACAAATCCTCAGATAAATCAGATTCAGTTTCATTAAAAGTATTTGTAACTGTTGATGGGGTCATTAATGCAACATTTTTCATTTCGGCTCGGTTATTGTGTAAGAATTTCCGATTAGTTCGTATGAGCTTCACATATTATAGCGATGGCGTAAGAACTAAGCAACAGCTATCACTAGACGTGCTGCAGCATGTTGAAACAAGCAGTAAGACCGTTAGGTACCAACTTTAACGTAATATTGAAGCGAATATTACCGGGAATATTACCCCGAAAATTAACGAAATTTTTCGGAAATATTACAGTAATAATGTAACGTTACTGGATGGTAGAGGTAATATTACGTAATATAACTGGAATTTCTGATGGTAATATTCGGACCGTGCATCACTAATCGTAACGACCTCTTGTATTTCGATTGTGGTTATCAGAACCCCTAGGCATCTTATGAAGCATATTCTGCCTGATTGTATAAATTAAATTTATAAACCATTGTGGATAAATGACAAAAACATTGTTCATGTAATCTCGAAAATGACTCAAAACATCGTCAAACTTCCTTAAATTGTAGCTAAATCGCAAACAAGCAATCTGGAGCCTCTGCAGGTTGCGGACTTATTATTTTATGTTAAATGATGAAATTAATTTTAAAAAATACTTTTTCACATTTAAAAATCCTGTATTTGTATTTGTGCATTTAAATAAATAAAAATGTATTCTTTGCTTATGACATGATGTTTCTATGCTTGCAACATTTTAACCTCACAATAATTAAAATTCTGTTTCCTTACGCAGGTCCATCTATTTTTGATTATATTATATCTTGTCGCGAAAGTTTCGGGGCGACACAACCGATTTTTTTTATTAATAATAATAATTAATTAAATAATATACAAAATATTGGGTTTTCTTCAATAAGTCGGTTAATTTTCGAGATTTGGCATATGTATTATATGCCATTTTAACGGTAATTTCAATGGCTATAAGGCTAGGCTCATTAAAAGTCCACGTAACATTTGATTTTACAAGGTTAAGGGTTGAAGAGGTTGGAACAGGTGGTATTCATACTATAACATAAAATTTAATCGGTAATACATCCGCCAATTTTCCTCCTACAGAAGTTTAAAATAAATGTAAAAGGATGTGTTTGGCGACATCTAGTTTTATCGTTGGTAGTACGCCGAGTGAACAACAGTTCCTATATCGGCTGCCTGGGAGGTCTCTGACCCCATAAAGCAACTACCAACACTTAGACGCGCCGATACTCCCTTAAGGGGGATCGCATATATTTGAAATGGGCTTGTTTAACAAAACAAGAGTCTTGTTTTGTTAAACAAGCCCATTTCAGTTAAAATAAATGTTTGTTGAAAAAAAGCTACATTTTTGTATTTTATCATTTTTCAAGAATATATCATAGTTTTTAAGTTCTTTTGAAAACATTTTTTTAGAAATTTTCTAAATACGCGTTATGTATATTTATTTTTTCAAAAATTATGCAATTTAAACAGCTCAAACTTCTGAATCTAATATATAATAGTAAAACAAAATATCGTGTGGAAAAAAATGATAAATTTATATTCGGGTGGATATTAGGACCTACTGCTCTATTTTTTTTTTTTTTTTTAAATTCGAGAACTCAATTTTTTATGCGCTATAATAACTCACTCAATTTTCATGCAAATAGACTCTCATCAGTGGTCATTTTGAAGGTTTTTTGAAGGACTAAAACATATTATTTCTGAAAAATCAACCCTTTTCTCATGACGAAACGTTCAAGATTTTCAAACACGAATAACTCAAAAATTATTGACTTCAGAAAAAACTTTATAAAACAATCTTCCGTTAAGATAAATTGTACAAATATGATTATAACAAAATACTCAATTTCGCCAATATCTAGAATATTGTTTTCTAACACTAAAAATGGTGATTACAGATTAAATTTCAAAACACTTGAAACCAAATCATAGTTTATAATTTTATAACATTAAAACTAGGTTGACAACTGTCTAATTCGAAAATGTTAACCTAAAAGTTTCAGAAGTTCAATTGCATTTAGACAGCTAGAAGGAAATTGGGAGAGAATGAAGCCGAATTAAATTATTGCATCCCGCTTACACTATATTTCTATTCGTATACGTATTATGTAAATTGATTTTCACTTGGTTCAAAATGGGACACGCTGTATACAAACGAGTCATCTACATATGTATGTATTTTCGATACAATAGCAGGGAGGTGAATTTATAGTATTGCTGTTTCCTGTCGAGTGCCAGCAAACTCCATTAAGAACATCACAAATGAGCAATGTGAATTGCTTATTACTTGTTGTTGTTGTTGAGTTGCCACATCTTAATTGGATAAACCGAAACAAACCTTCACTTGCAGAATTTGTGTTGTATATTACACACTAAATATATTACCTACACTAAAATAGTGGAAATTCCAGCTAAATTTTGCAGATGGAGGCATAAATCTACACTTGAGTAACTAACTACTTAATAGGGTTAAAAGAAGTACTTACTGAATGGGACGGCTGTCAAAAAACTATTTTGTAGCACACATGGCATATTATTATATACAAAATCTACTAGCTCTAAGATTAAGCAGTCCTACATATAGAACTAACAGTCTTACTATGTTCAGATTTACTCTCATTACGCCCGTGAACCTGTAAGAAGGTCTAAAGTGTAGATTTTTATTTTATAAAATAAACGGACTTTACTACAAATAATGAAGTCTAAATTGCTGAACAAATTCTTGATAATTTTCTGCTGTTAAAAAAAAAATTAACAATTTTAGAAAATTCCAATACTTTTTAAAGCTCAGATGTGTCGAATCATGGCACCAAACGATCTACCTATACGTTTTAAATAAAAAATTGTACGTAGGTATATACACTTTGTTCCTAATTTCACCTGTCTCTGGTAATAATAAAAAATCCCATTTGGTAATGTTGCTGTTTACAAGGGTTTAATTTAAAATCTAAAAATGGGTGCTTATAAAATTGATGTTAGATTATTTTGTTATTTTTTATTCACTTGACTGACAGTTATGTTATTTTTTATTTTAATCTTCCTAAAAAAAACAGCCCACAAAAAAATAGTTATTTATTATACAAGGGAAAAAAGTACTAGATTTTAGCTCGAGGTTGTGTTGTCTCCCGACGCGCAGCGGAGGGAGACAAAAAACCGAGAGCTAAAATCTAACTTTTTTCCCGTGTATCATACACTATTTTTTTCTGAGACGGGAAAAACTTCGATTTAATATTGAAAAAAGTCAGAAAGTTATCCAAGTGAAATTTGAAGTTTTAAAAAAGTAATCAAATATCTGTCAATTTCATGCTGTAATTTAATTTAAAAATTGCGAACACTCCACCGGAGTCAGTAGAAGCAGCAAAAGTAGTGTCACAAATTATTGCCAGTTTTGATATATAAAGAAAATGTAACTTTTGTATAATAAAATTTCCTAAAATTAAATATCTTCCGTTACTTATGTGTCCGGGAAAAAAGTACTCACTTTTTTCCCGGCGATAAAAAGTGACATTTTATTACCTGTCAAGAGAGTAAATATGGCAAACTTTTTTCCCGTCACAGAAAAAAAATTATTAAAAGTGTTCTAATAAGTATTTTTATATATACTAGCTGTTTATCATGACACCAGATGTGAAAAACGGTTAAACTCTTAAATTGAAAAGTATTAATTATAATAGTGTTAAGTTAGGGATCATAATAATAACTTTACTTTATTTGATCCAAAGTATAGAAAAAATCCATTTGAAAAAACATAGACAACTTTTCTCGAACACTCGGTATATTCAAAAACATTTTCCTTAGATCCTCCTGATAGATCTACATACTCTCACGTAAACAAATTTTGCAATTTTAATCTTGTTTCGCTATATGAGAGACCTAGGCGAATGTATTGCCCGACCTGGTATATATAAAATATTCACATACTTATTCATTCATTTTTCTGCAGCTTTTATCTATAAAATCTTCAAAACAAAAATATCTAAGGCATTTTGCATATACAAATTTAGTGTCACTGTACGTCTTCTGACTTGCAACTCTCCAAATGATATTAAATTGTCAATTTATAATAATAAAATGAGAAATCTCCAATAATAAGAACAAAAAACAATTATAATGCAAATTATGGACAAAAGTAAAATAAATTAACCCCACCCATTTAGAACACAATAAGGAAAGAAAAACAAGAAAAAATTTGAGTGAGGCAGAATTGCATCAACGTTGAAACTACAAAATCTTCGATATATAATTTTCTGTATTATCCATATCAGTGTCTGTGCAATGGAAATTGAAAAGCTCAGAGCAGTAGATAGGTACATATACATTTTATTAAGCCTTCGAAAGTTAGATCAATTCAAACAGATTTAAACTAACGTTCATCAATAACAAAAATCCATGTATACTTATATATCAATGCCATCCACTTTTGGTGCCTAAAATGTTAGAGTTTACGTATTTCTAATCAATACTGCTGTGCCATTTGACAAAATAAACTTATAGAGAATATAGAGCTTACAAAAATGATATAAGATGTACATTACCGTCATTACGTTATGTGAAATATAATGGAAATTTCATATTAAACTAGCCTAGAAATGTATGTGTATAATTGCGCCTGAAATATTCATAGACCACTTTAGATGCAAAGAAGATGACTGTAGCCTACGGTACCAAAAACACAAAAAATATGAATGTTGTTATACACGTATTAAACGCTTGTTATAAATCTATTTCTGCTATAAAGCCATTATGACTATGCTAGAATGGAATGGGTCGGGTACTAAATTAAGTTTCGGACCAAATTTATATATACAGTTTGTCCAAAAAATGTCTGAGGGCTGTTTGATCAGTCCCCAAATGTAAAGGTATGAAGGATGACTAATTATGCATGTATTTTTTAATTGTTGTGAAAAATTCTTTTTGCGCATATAAAGAACACTTTATCAAATGATTGGACTAAAAAAAATTTACTGTTAATAATTTCTTTGTTTAAGAAAAAATAAAATCAGGATTTAGCTGCGTACTCAGTTAAGATTTTTAATTTTTTGTAACTTCTGAATCAGATGTGGCAAATTATGTCGTTTTATGTATTTATCCAACATATTTAATTATTATTGTTAACAAATTGATTTTTGTTTTTAAAATTTGATATTTCGTAAGTTTTTGCAAACAGTTTAAATATTAAAAGTCAAAACCTTGTACTTAAGTAGATTTTTTTTAATCAACCATAATTTTAAAAGAGTATACCTATATTATATCCAGAAATTGCTTCAGCATATCACATGCGTTCATTTTTTTAGTTAAACTGTTCCAAATTTTATACTGGCAAGTGGATAGGACATACATTATGTCAATGTACAGTGTAATTGTAAATATTGTACATTGTATATTTCAAAGAACCTATCGCTGCTAATTAATTTTATCTCAACATATCTTTTTTGTACCTATCATTGAAGAATACTGAAATTTATAAACATTTGCTATATCTTTCAAATGGTATTGGCTATACCTAACTGTGACCATTTACCAGAAATAATTATTTTAACTTATTTATTTAATTAACTATCTTATATTAAATAATTCACCCTGTAACATACATTCAAAAGTTTGTGGTTTCAAGATTACTAAATAGGACAGGCGGTATATACCTAGGAAAGCAAAATCAACTTACCCTGATTGTCAATAGAAAATATGCCCAGTCCATCGCCGGCCCGTATCGAATACTCGATGTTGCTATCGCCGCCAGGTGGATCCATGTCAGTGGCATTCACCTGCATGACAAACGCGCCGATCGGCTGGTTTTCCAGAACGTTTCCAACTAGAACGAAATCACTGAAACGCGGCGCATGTAAATTCTCATTCACATCAACCACATTCACTGTCACTGTCGCCTCCGATGTTAAACTTGGGTTGCCACGATCACTCGCAAACACAATTAAACTATGCACTTGACGTTCCTCAAAGTCCAGTGGCCTTGTTGTACGAATTGCACCGCTTAATTTGTCAATTTTAAATGATCCGTTATCGCTATAGTCGGAATCTTCCAGTGAGTAAATTACTTCGCCTTCTAATCCTAAATCTGGATCCGAAGCCGACACTATTGCCACTACAGTGCCTTTAGGAACATCTTCTCGGATTTTAACATTGTAGTTTGGTAGACTAAACTTTGGAGCATTATCATTTATATCGTCAATGGAAATACGAACCAATGCATCAGAATAGAGCGGTAATTGACCAGAAGTTTTATCTCCTCCATCAGTAGCGCGAATCTTTAACTCGTACAAGTCTTGCCGTTCACGATCTAAGGCATTAGCAACTGTCAGAACACCGGTATTACGATCAACAACAAAGTCTTTGGTGTCAGTTACTAACGAATAAGTTATTTTCGCGTTATCGCCTTCATCTGCATCCGTTGCATTTGCCCTAAATATTGCTGTGCCGTTTAAAGCGTTCTCAGTTACTGTAAAGCTGGCTAAGGTTTTTTCAAATTTCGGCGCATTATCATTTACATCTAACACCGTAATCGGTAATATCCTTGACGAAGACTTTTGCGGTTTTCCTAAATCATATACAGTAACATTAAGAAAATATTCATACTCCCGTTCACGGTCTAAATGACCGATAATTTTCAATTCACCTGTCTCCATATCTAAACAGAATTGAGATTGTGTATCACCGCCAGATATACCATAAATTACATTCCCGTTATAGCCCAAATCTCTGTCCCGAGCTTTTAGCGTGACGAGCGTTGTAAGCAAAGCCACGGATTCATTCACTTTGATTTCGACAGGAAAATCCGAAAATTCCGGAGCATGAACATTCTGCCCATACCTAATAGGCATCATTGGAAAGACGTCCTCTTGCGTTAGCGGTTTATTATTCTCTTCGGCATTGGCTAGGACTTCAGTTAAACGCCGTGCCACACCCGTGTCTTTACAATTAAACACACCAGTGTCGTCCGTCAGTATTTTCCCACTATTAATTGGTTTCTTTTGTGTGTTAACTAGCTTAAAACGAACACGAGCTATGTCAGCAAAGTGTGTGTTATCTGTGGCTGTTACATTTAATTCACGTTCAGATACTTTGATATCGTTTAAATCGCAACTAACAGTGACTGTTCCAGATGTGGGATCAATCGCAAAACAACCATCCTCATTACCTGATACAATTCTGTAACTGATTATGTTGCCAGAATCAAAGTCTATAGCGGATAGAGTAATTATTTCACTACCAATCGGTGTATGTCTCGGTATGTGGCCAACGCAATCAATCTTCTCAAATTGCGGGCGATTGTCGTTAATATCTTTTAGTTTAACAGTTAATTGCATTTGTGTTTGCCGACTGTACGGATAACCCCAGTCAGACGCGCGAAGCCTCAGTACATATTCACGTCGCATACCCTCGTAATCCAGCAATTGTTTCGTCTTGATTGTTCCATAAAATGGATCGATTTCAAACGGGACTTTATTCAGATTCGCGATAGAATAGGAAATGTAGGCGTTTTCACCGCGATCACGGTCTTTTGCATGTACTGTCGTCACTGGAGTCCCTGCAGGCATATTCTCGTTAATCCAGACAGTCATCTCGGATTTGTCAAAAATAGGATCATTGTCATTTACGTCATCAACGTAAATTTTCACTCTTGCTGAAGATTGTTTACGTGTTCCAGCATTACCCTGATCGATGGCAGATACAGTCAAACTGTACAGTTGTTTACTTTCTGCATCCAAATGCACGGCAGTGTATAACATTCCTTTTTCCGGATTTATATAAAATTCACCGCCCTCATTGCCGCCAACGATCTCTAGGAATACTTGCGCATTTTTACCCTCATCTGCATCATTGACTTTTAACCGAGTGAGTGGTGTGTTAATCGGTGCGCTTTCTGAAACTTTAACGTCATAAATTTCCTTGGTAAATACAGGCGCATTGTCGTTTAAGTCGGCCAACTGCACCGGAACTGCTTTATAACTTTCCCGTGGTGGTATGCCTTTGTCCACAGCACGCAGCTTGAGCTGATATCCCTGCGGGGTAGTTTCTCTATCTAGTAGTTTTAACACTTCGATGTTGTATTCGCCTTTTTGTCGAGACGGCCGCACACGGAAATGCCCATCGGGATCACCATCAACAATTTCCAATCGATCGATTTCACCATGAACACCCGCATCTCGATCAGTTACAGTCACAATGGCATAGATATCGGAATTAGAGTTTTCTACAATTTGTGGATGACGTCTAATACGAATCTCTGGCGCATAGAAATTGACTTTCTTCACGCGAATATGGACCGTAGCTTTACTGTTCATGCCAATAATGCTTTGCTGTCTAAATGATGCTCCACGATCTTGCGCAATAACCGTTAGTTCGTAATAAGTCCGTTCAGTGTAGCGCAAAGGGCGTGTAAGCGTTATAATACCGGAAATAGGATGAATAGCAAATGCATCAGTATCTTCTGCGAAACTATAGTATATTTCACCATTAGGTCCTAAATCGGCATCCTCAGCTATAACGCGAAGAATGCTTTGATGTACCGGAGTATCTTCGAACACAGTGGCGTTATATTCTACTGGATAGAATAGCGGATTTAAATCGTTTGTGTCAAGTACTGTCACAACAACTGTTGTATCAATGGTATATTGCACTTTCTGTTTACCTTCTTTAATAGAAGCACTAGCTCGAACCTGCAAGATATATTTATCCCGTCGCTCACGATTAAGCACATCGTTATTGCCCGTTTTAATTCGTATAAACAAAAAACAAAAATCACCCACTAACCGATGTTCCGCTTTAAAGAACTTGTCTTTATCACCTTCAATGATTCGGTACCGGATATCACTAAAAGTGTTTGGAGGTACCTTAATACCCATTCTACTAGTACCTGGCGATTGAGTGGCGTATGTTTTCGCCACACTGTTTTCTGGTATGCTAACATTGTATAGTTGTGCGGTGAATTGGAATCCAAAGTTATCATTGGAGGATTGTGTAAGCGTCGACTCATCTTCTGAGTCCGCCTGGTGAATGAAGAGTAGGAGTTGTAGCGTCACCAGGAGGAGGTAGATGAGAGCGCATTTGGACATCTTTTTAGGACATCACGTAAGCATCTGAAAAAAATCAAAACATATTTTAAAAAAGGAATACATGTGCTCGGAAAGTGTGTGCTCCTGCAGGAAATTGGAGATTTCCTCACACTTCTGAGCATCACTGGTGAGGACGAGTTTGACGAAAGTAGTTAATATAAATAGTTTAAAAAATCTATTTATAAGAACAATTAAAGAACTAATTTTTTGAGGAAAGAAAACACTTGACCATAATCCTAATAAATTGCCGAATACTTTTAAAATACCTTGTATTTTTTAAATGTCATAAAACCTTAATTTTGGTGCAGATTGTATGAGCCTCTAGGAAAGCTGCTAGACCAGTGAAGTAGATATTTAATTTTTTATAAGAAAGTCTGGCTTTTAGATATATGTGTATGTTATAATCAGTTAAAAAAAGAATTTGTTGTTGTATAACTGATAGGTGATTTATAAATAAAATGAATGTCCTGTCACCATGTTATCAGTCGCTATAGAGCAGGTTTAAATCTTGTCACTGATAAATTCTACTCGTCGAGTAATATAAATTCAAAATAATTCAATATCCTCATTTATAGGCAAATAGTTTTTGAGCTTTCAAAAACATTGATAAACATTCGGTAGCTACCTCTCTCCTACAAAAATATTTAAAATCATGAAATGGAATATAAAACAAGCAATAGGTTGAAATATACCCACCGTTTTATAGGCGACTTGAGAGTTGGATTTCAAACTATGCACATTTATATTTCTATGCGAACTAGTTTTTGACGTTCGTCCTCTTTTATAATGGATAGTAGAAGTGCCGTTTTAATAAAATATTAGCCCACAAAAACGATTTAAATTTAAGATCGCATCAAAGTGGTTTAATGGAATTTATCTTGAATAAATAAAAGTAACTGAATGCGACAAGAACTAACTAACGGCAAGCAACTCGACAACAGCATGACTAGATTTTACGTAGCTCGTTCCTAAAAAAATTGAACCCTTGGATTTGTTAGAGACATTTATTTTAATGTCCCTAACTTGACCCTAATTTTGTACTGGGTTAATAATAAATGTGCACAAATACGTAATCAATAATTAAACAGGTTCAAAGTTAATTAAATTTCGAAGGGTCTCCACAACATTTTACCTCTAACTTGATTTTTTTGTCTAGATTTAAATACTCGTAGAAGACATATTCCCGAAATTGTATTAAAATTAGGATCATGAATACCCTGAAAAATCGTATTATCTTAATCTAAAAAATATATGATGTTGCTTTAATATATACAAGCAACATAGAATCAATATGTTCCTATAATTAGGCCCAAGAATAACAAAGAAATAGTATCCTCTAGTTGTTTTCTATAGTAAAAGAGAAAGAAAACCTGTTACTTCCCAAGCTATTGCATAATTCATTGACAAGACTGGGTCGTTCGCATTTATTATCTTACGTATAAGGTTAAAGCACTATAAAGCAATATTTTTACGTATACGGTGTTATTTTAAAAAGGTATTGGAAGTGTATATTTTGCTATTAGAATAATCTTAGACCAAAGTCACTTTTATTGCCTTTGGAAATGGTAAATAAATAGGACGCTTGATTCCGTATTCATGTTGCATTGAAATTTAAAAACCTCAAGCTTGAAACATCGCAAAACTGGCTTTTATTTCAGTTGTTACTCTCGGAATAATATATTGTTATTGCTGCAGTTATTTATCATTAAAATATACCCTTTATGGTATAAGAAGTTATGAAAGCTAAGTACAGGCTCTCTACTATATACACAAACCACTATTTTGCTCATTAGAAAGAAGTTTAACTCCTAATAAACATGTTTCGAGTCTATATCATAGGGCGATTATCAGAGTAATAAGTTTCAACTAAATTTCTCTGAATGAAAACATCACCTTCGTTAATCTACTACTCATATTGGCTTCTACAAAATTAATACATTATTTTCCTGGTCTATTACCACTATTATGGGCCATGAAATTCTCGATTTATACACGAGGAAACGCTTCATTATATATAGTATAGCCATTAGGAGTTTTCCAATCTTTGTAAATTATTATCTTAAAACCAATTATAACGCTATATATCATTTGGTCCATATAGACGAGAAGCTAAGCTAATAAGTTTTCGCTTCCACCGCTTTATTTACAGTTTTCTCAGAGCGTATATATATTATATACGAGCTGGAGCCTAAGCTTTTGATAGAAACATTCATTACTTTTACTTTGTCCCATCCCGTAAAACATTTTAAACATAAATGTTTTTTAATTTTATTTTTATAATATAAGAGGCAATTTTAATTAATATTGAATTAAAGCTTCCGCGAATCTTTTCGCTCATAATAACGAAAGTATTAACAAAGTTTCTTAGACGCGACTAGTCGTTTATTATCTACAGCAGTGGTCGCCAACCCGTCGATCGCGAGCCCCTTGTAGCTTGCGAAGAGACACGACATGCGGAGGATTCCTCATTAAGGATAGTTTCTTAGGTCTTGATTAGGTCCTGTATGTATTAAGGTGTGACCAAATTCACACATTTCTTGTTCATCTTCACTAAATACAACAGTAAGACAATGTTCCTTTTACCATCACTTATTGACATAGTGACTACCTATGTAGAATATTACGATCTAGGTTTGAATATACTACAAATTTAATTTTAAAAGATTTTATGTATACTTAATAATAATAATAATAATAATAACGACTTTATTAGGCGAAGTCTAGCCAAATGGCCATTCACACTTAACCCTTTTTTAACAAAAATAATAAATAAGAATAACAAAAATAATAATACTTAAAATTAAAATTAAATTAAATTTAAATTTAGTACATAAGTACGTATAACAATACAGAAAAATAGAAACAAAAACATTTAATATACTTACATACATGAGGTATGATTTCAATAAAGACAACAATCAAAATAATTCATGGAAAAACAAATTCATAAAATCGTATGATCTTGTTGCTGCGAGAGTAGGTGCTGCTTGAGGCGCGATTTGAAATGTCTTTCGTTTAACAATTGAAGTTTAAAAAGAGTTACGGCATTGTAGGTGAAGCCTCGTTTAAAGATGGCCGTCCTATAAAGTGGCATTGTCAATTTCAGTGGATTTCGGATGTTTAGGGCGTGGACACTTTGGCGAAATATCAATTTATAGAAAAGGTAAGGAGGGGAACGATTTAAAACAACTCTAGATAGAAAAGTCAAAAACGAATAACTAAATAAATTCCTCATCTTTAACCAATTTAAGCTTGAGAAAGCCTCGGAAATGTGATCATATCTCCTGAGATTATGAATCAACCGACAACAAGAGTTTTGTATCTTTTGCAAGCGGTTCCTAGTAACATCATCTAAACAAGGAAAATACACAATATACTTGATTTCATTTATTTGTTAAACTTCTTATAACCTCAAAATTTTGATTATTCACGCGCTTGTCTGGCATACCACAAGCAGTTGATTCTTTTACAAAAATTTCAATCATTAATATGATATATAAAAAGTAAAATGTTCTGGTTAGGCTTCATCGCAAACACTATAATTTTTCAATAAATATTTATTATTAATTTCATCAAATAATATAGGTATCTATGTTTATTTTGTTTAGCTGACGTCGTGTTAATGTTATACATAATATTTTTGTTAAAATAATAATTTAATTTTTTCGATTTTGTACTGAAATATAGTCAAAAATATTCATCCAAACTGTAGCTGTTTGTCTAAGGATATAATTATACTGGATACTAGAGCAAACCACATTTCGAAAGATAGTGCTGCCAGTCAAACAATCTCAGAGAAAAATGTCTTACAATAACTAATAATTACTTTAATACTAGATAAAATCCTGCATAGCCTCTATTATGTCTAAAATACTTTCACAGCTTTAAGTTGTCGGTTTTTAGGAAGATAGAGTGGTAAACTTGAGTTCAAAAAGAGCATTTATTTCACAGCATAATCGTAACTCTAATATATCATTTTTCATTATATTTTTTGTTGCATCTTTAATCTTTTATGTCTGAATTTTCATGGAACGGTATATTTATGTTCAAAAAATTATGCTAGGCGCCAGACTAAAATATGTTCTTATCATTAGTTACTAATAAAAAATATGGGAAAGCCCCTGATTATCTCATGCTGATAATTAATTAGGTAGATTTTATATGACTTGTTATCACTAATAATAATTGTCTATAAATACATTTTCTGGAAACTTGGAAATCCATTGGTTCCTGAAAAACAGTTAGGTACAACTTTTGATTTACATTTTTTTCCCCAAAATGTGATCCCAGAGAGTTACAATGCTATTTCGCCACACCCAGTGTATTTTACAATCATTATTATAATGAGGAGAAAAGTAAGCATCTCTTATAAATTAGTAAAAAGAACCGTTACATAGTTATTCTATTAGTAACGCCACGTCGGTAAATTTTAATCAACATTGAGTATTTTATTACCGTAGGCGCCAATCTCATCATAAAAACACGAACAGGAAAACTACACCAGTTAAGAAAATTGCAAATAACTCTTTATTATTTTTTATGCTGACATAAATATGAACAACATAAATTAAAATATACATTCTTCTTATTGATCTTCCGCAAATAAAAAGTGGAGAACCAAACTGGAAATATTTATTCACTTCGGGTCCAGGTACAATACACAAGCTATTAGGGATGCCGCGATACTCGAGACGGGTCTCGTCTCGACGTTTGAAAACAAAAAAAAACTTCAAAATTAACTTAATTAACAGAAAAAGGGTTTTTTCTTATAAAAACACTTGTAGGATGGGGTACTGTTTTAAGATAATGAAACACCTTATAACAAAATATTTTTTATTTTGATTTTCGGTTATACGTATAGTGTCCGCTAAAGACGTTTTTATTTGTTGTATTTGTATTTACCTTAGTTAAAATGCATTTTTTTCATTCAAAATTAAAGGCGTCATTCGTTATTAAAAATTAAAGCCTATACTCTCGTCTTAAAATATAGTCGAAACCAGACCGTCCTTTCTACAACTCCAGCAGCAAATTGATGAGACTTGCTACTACCAAACATCTCACTTGCATTTTTGTTGCAAACTAAACGACAAAATGCCCAATTTGTCATTGGCCATCAATTTAGATTTATTATATGCTTAAAAATTCCATGCCACTGGTAATCCAGTGGAGAAGTCGTAGATCTATGACATATCTTCCATAATGGTTTGAACAAACTTTCCTTGCTAAATGAGAAATTTTATAACGACGTGGTGTTCGATTCGATAGCAATGCGAAAACTCCTAGAATAAAGTATCGGCATTCAATCTGTAACAGATCTATTGCAATTTATTCAGATGCGAGCGTATCAAGCTCAATTGTAACCTGGACAAATAACGTCGCACGCCAACTAGTTAGAAACAATCAAAAACATCACCAACTCTTAGCCTATTGTAAACTATGCATCACCATAAAAAAAATAGTGAAGTTTTGTAGCGTCACAAAAGAAATTCAAAATGTTATCGAACATAATTCCTTCTTTTGTTTCAGTACCTACAAACATACCAAGTGAAATGTTTTTTGAAATGGTACAAGAAAGAGGACGAAAATACCTTTCAAATGTTTAAACCGAAGGTATGTGTATGGCAGAGACTGAGATGGTGAAAACAAAAGAATGAGAAATAAAAATACTGTAATGTATGTATATAAACGCCGAAAGGGCAGGACAGGTGCAACACAAAAAGTTGGTTAAAAGTCGTGGGTATATTGATTATTCAATAAGTTTTGGGACCACTAAATAACAAACAACAAAGAAAATTTCAATTTTGTTTTTTTATCAATGTTTATACGCTGTTTAAACCTCATAATTTTTTAGAAGTGTTTTTGTAAAATTATGAAATTATAATAACTCTCGGTCTCGATTTACGGGACAAGACCAAGACCATGGTCTCGCGACCCCCTACTCATAAAAAACCAAGTCTCCTTTAGCACATTTGGAATGAATCCACATCTTGCAGCATGTGCACTGTATCCACTCCTCGCCTGGAGTACTGTCCGAATAGGTTCAGTCAACCAGCCCCGATGGCCACTTAAGCGCTATCGTGGAAGAATACATTCAGACACACACACAGACAGACAGAATTCCATCCTCTCAAGCGAGATTTCAAGGGACTTCAAAATGGTTATATCCGTCTTTATCTCAAATTTATTTTAGCGCGATCACAATACTTTCTCTGGGTGTTAAAATAAAAGTACCTATAAGGTTAAGTTTATAAAAGTCTAATTTTCACAAATTATTATTGAGAAATGTTTTTAAAAAGATACAACTTTAATATGTTTGACACATTTGCATAATTATTGAGAAATATCGTAAAATAAACTTCTTTTACTCTTCTGTCCACATTTCTTCGTGCCAAAGATTGTGAATTACCTTGTATGTTAATAATACTCCCCGTCGAATAACATAAATAACTCCGTATATTGCATAATTATACATAAAACAACTACTTCGTTAAAGAATATTCTATGTAATAATTTTTATTTAGTCTGCAAGCTAAGTAAACAAGAAATATCGTAACGATTACGTTACATAATTTTAATATGACTTTTTGACTTCTACGAAATGCAGACTAATTCAATATTCATTAAAATTGTATAAGTACCTATAACAAACAGCATAAATAAGGGAGTTTCTATATTCCAACTGCATTAAGGTTATAAAATAAATCCAAATAACAAGCAAAGATTCGTGCTTACGCGACATTCATCGAAAATTCAATATAATTTATGTATCTGACTGACAATTTCAAAAAAAAACTGCTTTTCCCCACTGAAAACTATAATTAATTAATATTATCTATGAACCAATTATTGTGACAAGGTTCGTATAAATAGAGAAATAATAGTAAAGGCAACAAAATAGAAATATAATCAAAAATATATGACCTGCGTAACGAAACAGAATTTTAATAATTATTATAATTGTATTATTTTCATTCAATTTAGAAGAAACAAAAGTATTGCCAGAGCTGGGATCGAATCCATAACCTTCCGCATTCGAAGCGAACACTCTATCAATGACGCCACAAACCCTTTACCAAATTATGTATTATAGGTATTTGTATTATATTCTAATAACTTCTAACTGGTGAAATTTTAAACACAATTTTCTCGAGAATTATGGGGGCAAATATCAAAAGTAACCATCGCAACGAATAGCGATCAAATCATCTAATTAATTTTTCGTGACAAATGAAGCGCCTTAATCGATCCTTCAATACTTATGGCAATAACTTGATTTAGCGTATCATAACCAATGCAAATTCTTTAACAATAGTGAAAACCAAAATGGCAAAAATTATATGCTTTAGATAAAGCAAAAGGAATACATATACGGAATACATGAAACCTAAATTAATTCACGGTTGTAAGTATCAAGTTTAATCAGTAATTTAAACAGTTTTGAAGCGGACTATTTCTTCAAATCTTTCCCACAACCCAAATATAGACTGAAACTTTGTAATACGAAATTAAATTAATAAATAGATAAATTAATATTAGTATTTAAAAAAAATATAGGTTCCTCAGTACGCCCCTGTAATAATAATTATTATTATTATCCAAACAAAAATGATATTTTATTGAGCAACAATTTCATTGTTATAAATATACTGAATGATCTCATTTGCAATCTATAACGTATTCATTTGTTTTTATAACCCAATTTGAATCAAAAAAGAGTAAAACATATGCAAACAAAACAAAACATGATTGAACCTGTTATATTCTATTGTAGTAAAATACTGAAAAGGTTACATACTGCATACTGAGACAGCATAAATATATTATTTAATGCTTTGCAAAATATCATAAAGGTGCGTACCCACTTCAGCATTTTGCTCCGAACAAATCGAGCGCGCAACTCCGAATTCGAACCGAACATGGCGGCGTGTCGATCAATCGGAAGTGCTCAAAGGTAGTGATGCACGGTCCGAATATTACCATCAGAATTTCCAGTTATATTACGTAATATTACCTCTACCATCCGGTAACGTTACATTGTTACTGTAATATTTCCGAATAATTTCGTTAATTTTCGGGGTAATATTCCCGGTAATATTCGCTTCAATATTACGTTAAAGTTGGTACCTAACGGTCTTACTGCTTGTTTCAACATGCTGCAACACGTCTAGTGATAGCTGTTGCTTAGTTCTTCCGCCATCGCTATAATATGTGAAGCTCGTTTACATACGAACTAGTCGGAAATTCTTACACAATAAGCGTGCCGAAATGAAAAATGTTGCATTAATGACCCCATCAACAGTTACAAATACTTTTAATGAAACTGAATCTGATTTATCCGAGGATTTGTCTGCGGATGAGGGTTTAGCAAATAATGACTAAATATTTATTTTTACCGACTGAAAACTATTTTTATCATATGTACCTATTCTTTGGCCTATCTAAGAATTGTGTGAACTATATAGTTTCAGATTTCAGTTTATTTTGTGTTTTATTGACCTTTTAGAGCTATATAGGTAATTGAGGCAATTATTGTTTAATTTGTTAAAGCTTCTTTGCATATTGTAAAACCAGCTTTTTCTAAGTTGTTCAGCAATATTACCTAATATTACCTAAAATTACGTAATATTTCCAATGTTCTTACCAAAAAATAAATTACCGGTAATTTTGCATCACTATACTCAAACGGGTTTAGTTGTTCGCTGGTGCTCAGTGGGTGGCCGAGCATTTTTTTACAAGTTTAGGGTAAATTTATTATTTTATTTCAATATATAGTGAACACAAGAAAAATGGTTGAAAGTCATGGGCGAATATGAGAACCATCCCGTGCTATGGAACTCTAAGCAAATAATTAAAGTTTTAATAATAACAGCAATATTAAGAAAATAGTGATATATTGCGAGAGTTGAAAATGTATTTCAAGGTAAACTCCATCAGGATCCTCATTTTTTAAGCGTATTATCACCGTTCTCATAGGAAAAATAGGCACAGTTCTTTTAACTGATCAGTTCGATTCTAAGCTCGAAAGATCATTCGTTTATTTATAAAGACGATTGTTGAGGAATATTTGTTTCCACTAACCACTAGTTTGTATTTCTTTTTATGTTCATATTTTTCATCATAATAAAGTATGAGACTGCTTATACGAGTATGTGTATACACCTGGATCTGAAATTTATGTAGTGTTTTCTCTGGTGTAGAATCTTTTATTGGCCAACCGTTCGTTTGTATAATATATATAACACCCTATTTTCCAGAGTCCCTGTTGCTACAGTTTTTTAAAGAGTTTTGAAACAACACCGAGGCTGTTTGGAACATGATATGTGCAATGTGCTATTTTAAAGCTAAGTAGGTATATCCCACGTGTGAAATCCATTCTATAAAGGATCCGAAACACTCGTTTACTAATTAATAGGTATTGATGTAAAAGAACCATAGATATTTCATCAAAGTTGAAAGGGAAAATTCCCACATATAATGGATACAGGTTGAAAACGAAATTAGTTTTTACGAATTGAAAAAATATTTGTACTCCGCTATCATATACTATATACTGTGCCCATTCTACTACCTCTAGGTCTTTGATTAAAGAGATTACAAATAACTATTGATTTCATTATAGCTAAACTCACCTTTTTTTTATTTAAAAAATCCAAATATATGTCAATTTAACACAAAACAAGCACTATTTTACACACACTGAAATATTTATGAAAATAATGCAAAATATCACATGTCTGGACTGGTATACCTACCTACCTACACAAAATAACCGACTATACTCGTTACTCGTCAACGTTAGAAAACATAACAATAACAATTCAGCATGGGTTTATAATAGAAAGGAGAGCCCTCAAAGCACAAGCGTCCCAACCCAGCATAGACTACACACTACACGTTGGTAATATTTACAACAACAAACCTGTGTATTTTCGAGAAATATGAGACATGGTTTCCTAGGTAGGTATATAACCTATATTACCTTATGCGTAACCAAGTATTGTCCTGTTATTAAAAATTTATTGAAAAAGGTTTGCTTTGGATTTGTTCTTTTATTGCATTTCATCAAAAACAAAAACTATTTACTATTATGACACCTTTCGTATATCAAAATATTGTTTTTAATTTCTCCTATAGCCATAGGCGTCTCCAGAGAGGGCCGAGTTTTAGCACTCCAAGATCATCCTAAAATATTACACTTTTAAGGTAATATTTCTTTCTGATAATTAACAAAACATAAAAAGAATCGTTAGGAGAATGTCATTTAAATCAATGAGATTCTCATGCCGTCAATTATTTTAACAATAACTTCAATTTACATTTTGGAAGTGTACGTTAATTTTTTTGAAGACTCCTATTTACCGTAAAGCTGACACAATAAGAAGCCACCATCCTTAGGGAAGATGTAAAAGTGACAATACTAGGTTTTGATAAAACAAAAATGTGTAGCTTTGGCTGAGACCTTGATACTTGAGTAACTGTCTTCATACTCGCCACTCGACATTTTGTCCTATTTCATTTGTGAATCTTCAAACAGCCATAATGTTGTTGTCGGCTCTTACCAGATTGTAAAAAAAAAATTAATTTATTTACTTTTAAAAATGAGAAAAAGAAGAAAACACAAAACAAAAATAATTGACAAATTTCCAACCATTTAACTATATTTTTATTACAACTCAATTTATTTCCAACAAAATGGTAAGATTTCTACACGTATAATAATATTACACTGTATCCTAAATAAGTGATTATTTTGCAGATATGTATAAACGTTTAAATCTATTAACATTTGTATGAAGTACGACCCTCACATCTGACAATACTGTAGTTCCTTAAGCCACTGATGATGGACGTGTAGTCCGAGACATGTCTGGCATTTAAAACAGGGTTTTAACGTGTATATATAGGTCATTTTGTGGAGTAGACGTCGTTTTATTCAAATCAAATTCAAATCAAGAATTATTTATTTTCAATTTGTTGGATTTAGGGCCGGTTTAATAATGTGCTGATAAACTCTCTAATAGCTACCAGGAGGATAACTTTTATCTCTCGGGTATTGATAAATTTATATCGGTTTATTAAACGAAATTTATCCTTCTGATAGCAATCAGCCGAAACACAACTTGGCAACGGCGCATTGTAGAGGCCACCATTAAGAAGAATAAAATTTGTAGGTTATGTTTTGTATTTTTGTTTATATCTTGCTCTTAGTCTTGTGAACCTTATTTTTAGTTTGATTTGTTTTGCCCTTGTGGCCCCTTTTAAATGAACCATGAACAAAGACCCTGAAAAAGGAAAAAACCGGTCTGCAAATTTTACGGCCTCCGATACAGATCTACTATTTAAATTGTGGTCGCAAGCAACCATCACATTTAATGAAAAGAAACTTTTTCTATTTCGGAAGTATTCAGCGTGATCTCCTCCAGGGCTTTGAATTTTGACATGTGTGCCATCTAGAAGTAATAAAGCTCTCGGAAACCCAGCAATACCAAAAAGCCCTTACTGGATAGATAGTATTTCTTCCCTTTCAATCGGCAAAGAAACAAAATTATTTTTAATGCCACAAATTGCTCTAGTAACTTTTCTCACAATATTTGACACAGTCGATTTATGCACTCCTGCGTGATCTCCTACAGATATCATGAAATCCCCCGAGGGGTAAAATCGTAGACAAAGCAAAAACTGTTGTAGTGGGCTTACTGAAAAATTCCTTAAATAAATAAAAAAAAAGATATAACTTCTAAAGTAATTGTAATGTTTTTTATATTATATTCTAAGAACGATTTTGGTTGTCTAGATTATTTTACCGTGTGGAGGTAGGTAAGAACCTAGGTATTATTTACCTTCCTGTTGCATGTCGAATTCGTTCCTGAATTTGCTCAAGAACAAGTTGAACAGATTCTTTTGTTAGACGAAACCGATTAAAAAAATCATAATCATCCCAATAGTTCATATGATTTGGACGATCTTGAAATACTCTAGGCCGTCTGCGAACAATATTGATATAATCTTCAATTTCTTCATCAGAAGAGTCATCAGAGGAAATATTAACATCAAAGAAAACGGCCATAATTTATTTCCTACTTAAACAATCTGGAAACCAAAGAGAACAAAAACCATTCAAAACACAGTAATCAAACACCAAAATACCAAATAAATCTAGGTTAAGTGGCTGGCCACTCGCTTATCTGACCTATTTTGTGCTGATAACTTATCCTGTTGATATGTCCAATTTATCCTTCGGATAGTCTAATCAGCATATTGATAAACGCAGTTTTAACACTATCATCAAGATAACTTTTTCGGAAGCTTTATCAGGACATTATTAAACCGGCGCTTAGGTCGATAAAAAAAATTGACGATGTTTTAAGTTATATATTGTCAATCACAATGTTTTCCTTTGTCATAAATTTTGCTATTAAGAACATATAAATATTAATACAATTACAATAGTTTGTCAATAAATTTTTTTAAATTTTCATTGAAATAATACAATCTTCAGTATTTTAAAATTATATTGTAATATACGTACACGAAAACATTAATTAATAAAAGCCACGTGGTAGTAAAACCATTTATCATGTAGAGGACTATACTTCGCTTTTTGATAGAGACGGTAAGTAATAATAATAAACGAAGCCAGAGCGAGAGCAAGGGTATAGAAAAAGGTCTTTATAGCACACATATACAGCCTCAGTGGCACAACAGCTGCGTAGATTTTAATTTTCATAAATTTAAATTATTCATGATGCTTGATTGATTTTTCTATCCACTTTAATGAGGGAAATTTATTAGCGAACGTCAGCAAAAACAAATATCGAATATTTATTTGTCAGAAGGATAGAATTTAATATTTTCATAACCATTTAAGATACATATTTATATATTTTTATGTATTTAAAACTGTAGTCTTCAAGTGATACTTCGCCATGCTTAATCAATCCATACCAGTTTAAAATCATTGTTTGTCCTGGGCTAGTTTCCCGAATAAGATTAAACTTGGTATTTATACTACAAATGCGTCATGTCATTATTAAAAATATCCCCACTATTCTGCGAAACTAAAAACGCCCCCCCTTGCTGTCACAACTCAGCTAAGAAATAGGGCAAGAAGAATGGCAGAGTATAGGTGTACCTTGGTTTGTGTCAAATGCACAGATCCGAATTATTTTTTGGATTAGCATGAGGTTAACTGACGTGGAAAATTGTTACAGGGATAAATGGAATGCAAGTGAACAAATTCTTAACTTGTTCATTAAATCTTCTCGATTACAAGCCGCCAACCAAATTCGTGCTCTAAAAATATAACGGACAACTTAATTTATTTTTTTAATATAATCACGGTTACAATATTTGTGTATTTTGCTTTATATAGCAAAAACAAATCTGTTTTAGTTACCTATTATTGTTCATAGGAAATCTAAAAAAAACTCATCATTAATACACTTCGTTGCTGCACAGCAACTTATTCCGCTACCACCTACACTTCTTGTTCTTGTTAAAAACACAACACACAAGTATTATAAGACAACGAAGTAAAGAATATATGTCTAGTACGGCTCTGTCCACACTCATCAACGGCTAGATAAGAACTGATGCTGAAGCTGCCACAGAAATCTTACATTATATATATATATATACTCTAGAATGATAATCCCTCCACAGGATTAGGACACCAATTAATATTGTTTCTTTCAGGTCAGGTATAACCATCTAAATGTATGTTTCAGAGTGTTTGCTAGGCACCACCAACAGAGGACAACAGCAACAGACGACAATCAACATCAGAAGGCAACAGCAACAGAGGACAATCAAGCGAGGACATGGAAAAGGGAGGGTTCCCGAGCCATACTACAAAGATAAGGCAGAGTTTTAGTTTGGGTTAGAGTCCCACACTACCTAGGGAAGTGGTAAGGAACTCCCTAGGTGTCATGATGATTTCTCTGCCTTGGCCTAAATCAAAAAAAAAAAAAAAATGATAATCCCGTAGTACAAAAATGTAACCAAAAGTGTAGAGCTGTCCATAATGCGCATGATCACCAGTAACTTATTTTTCAACAGGACCGGCTTTGATTAAATGTAATATTACTGTTATAGGTATATTTAAAATTAAATTTTACCATTTGGTAACATTCAAATAAAAAAATGGAATAAAGGAATTTAAGAAATAAAAAATTACATTAAATATCTAAATACTTTATTGTCTAACAGGTACAACCCAATAATAATAAATCTAAGCAGAAACGAGAAATAAGTAAAAATTCTAATACTGGAAAATATCTTAAGGACTTGAGCATTCTAATTATATATTTTATTATTATATAATATTTGTTTGTTTATACAACCACCTTAGGCGTCTTACCTCTCCACAGCCTTCAAAGAGCAATAGTATTTTGTGACAAAACATGGTTGGTAGAACTTTTATTCTCAGCAATTTCATGGAGGATTCTATAATTAAGTATATTCCAGTTTAACAACAGAATTCAAACGAACTTTGTATACCTACACAACGTAGGAAATATATTCTTGACATACATATCATGCATTTTTGACAGACTGCTTTTAAGTAAACAGTGTATTGATATCAAACGATTAAGAATTTAACTTCCACTCTCATTTACATAATCTCTTCTTTTCAACAAAAGTTTGGGAACTGCATCGGGTACGAGGGTGATCCTCTTGCCGTCTTCTCTACAAATGATATCTTCTGCAGCGAAATGCTTACTGCATATGACATTCCCATCACATACATTTTCTGTACTAGGATCCCAATGCCCGCATCCAAACATCATGTCTTTTTTTTTGTCAAGCTAAAAATGTGTATCATGTCAATGGAAACATATTGCCTCAAACTCAGACTGTTAGAAACCCGAAACAATAACTTACTGAAAATATTTAATACCAGGAATGAGACCTTCATTTTCACACCACAACACTATACACCTCATTGTTTGTTAAATAAACAAACTAAAACCAAAATAACAAATATTTAAAACAAGTTTAATCACAAATAGGTATATCTATCAACAATTAAAATATACCACGAATAAAACCATAACTCAATTATAAAACCTATCTGAATTCTTGTGAAGCCGACTCTGACAGATATTCCCACTACGAGAAACGTCATTTGCAAAAACAGACGCTGTTGCGAAATCTCCTAAATTTAATAGGATTTGGAAAAAAATGTTTCGTTCATATTGCTGAAAACTAAACAGTATGCAATTTTACCGATAACATTTAATTATTTAATTTTGTCAAGCACTTTCGTATGACGCAACATATGGATTTATTTATAAAACAGATATGTCGCATAAATTCTGTAAGGCGAACGACAAAATAGTTTTAAATATGGCAGCTCTGTACTGAAAATAAGATATTGAGGAGCATGCGTAGATCGTGAAAACTCTGCATACCCGTTACACTTTTTGGTATTCGGCTGGATTTAATTAGCATTCTAGAGTACATATATAATATAAGATTTATATGGAAGCTGGTAAGAATATGGCCGCGCGATGCGCAGCAGCGTACACTTGTACCTATGGTTTTGGACAGAGTGATTCTGCTGTCTGTATATGCTGTGCTGAGAGTATATTATTACCTATGTTTGACACAGTGATGGATATTATTATACAAGAGTTGTTACATATTTGAGCAACGGTACACGATGCACAGTTGTTATCTACGACAATGAACTACATATTTACTTTCATCTAAAACAGAAATAACTACCTATATCTAATGGTGCTTGAAATAACCTACCTATGTGGATGAAAAGAGAACCACTTTTTCGGTAGAATACACACAGACAGAGAACTAGATAAATTTCACATTATGTTTATTTTATTTATTATTTCTAATGTGGATAAATAACAAGGAACGGAGAAACGGTTATTACATAAGTATAGATACGGTAAAACAAATATTGGATCCTAATATAACCGACACTTAACTATACACACATTTTAAAAAAATATCTACGCTTCTTCTTATCAAGTTAATTTTTCTCTCCTTAAAACGGTCTGAGTAAATATTTTATACTATAAAAAGTCGATTTAGTATTGTTGTCAATATATCTGATTATTTACATAAATGTCACTGGCAGTGGCGTATCAAACAATAATTGGAGAACAATGCCCAAAATTCTAATTTTTCGAGATTTTTATCTTATCCAAAAACTTATGTAAAATGAACATAGTGATTGTATGGTGAAAACTGTGTGTTGTCCGTCAATAAGTGCTGAATTACAATATGCTTGATTCAGCTAAAGTATTTTCAGCATTCTGCTCTTACCGACTACTCCGGGAATAGTAGAATAGTGACTTTATTAATTTACAATCGGCCAATGGACTCAATTGGAATCCTCGAGACAATAGTTCAACCTTAAAAAGAGCATCTCTAATAATGAAAGAAATAATATATCGATACATTTCTTGCATCTTTATTAGTGACAGAAAGGTCACATTTCTAGCATCCGCGTCAAATTAAATATATCCGTTCGAGTAACAATATTGCAGCGGGCTACAATTCCAATAATAATCAAAAAGTTCAATTACCCAGTTTTCATTAATAATAAAAACAGTTCCATGACCCTGTTTTGAACTTGCAACTTTACGATTACCAGAGTAAACGTTTATACATTTGGATAACAGATATGCCATGGTTGGTTTTTTAAAATAGCCTTTAAATGCAGACCCCGGAACGTAGATGGTGAGGACGGTCAAAAATCAATATTCGAATGCCACATTTTGGTAAGCACATCCCCAGCCTATAATTCCGTACAAAAGATGGGGTTGTACCAATGCATAATATAACGATATTAATTAACTGGGTAAAAAGATATTTTAACAGAAGATAATCCTTGTTTTTCCGTCGAGGTAAGAAACTTGTTTATTTATTTGATGTTCCACATTTATTAAAATCCATTGGAAGTAATTTATTTTCATACATTTTTCATTTACCGGAAGGAAAAACAAACAAAAAATATATTTCTATTGAACGCTGTTTTGCGGTGTTCCGCAACTGAAGAGACGAATCCAAGACGAAACAGTAGAATTACGTATGTCTTCTCCAAACAGAAAGTGCAAAACTTTGACTGACTGGATATTAACAGTTAGTGTGTCGAAGACGTATTGGTCAATGTCCAAAACAATTTTCTGTTTCATGTGACTATGGTTTCAGACATTGGGGTGGGAAACCCTATCTGCTCTCGAACTCGGACAGTTCTAATCGAAAAATATATTGAGATAATGTACCAGTACGACAAATCAAAAGACTACAAGGTATGCCCTAAATTAACAGATAAGCACATTTATAACAACAGTTTTCAAAAAATGAAGATTAAATATGCTTCCCAAGTTCTTAGCTTGCTGAATTTTATAGCATATCCAATATTTTTAGACTCATATGGAAAATAAAAAAAAATATACAGGTTTCTTCCAAAAAGTTTTCTTCAAATATTATGGAATTTATGCGCTTGGTCCTCGCACGGTATATTCTCTTAAAAATAGAATGAACATATTTCTTTGTCTGCAGGAAGCTATGTACTTACATAAAAAAAAACTTGAGAATAAAATCAAATGCAATATTATTCATACTGTAACAACAGAACAGGCAAATGTGCCTATAAATATATGTTTTCGTTGTTATACTAAAAATTTTTCGTATTTTTATTTCCTCTATTTTTCTATTATCAGTAAAAATGTCATTCTGAAACCGGAAAACATGCAATATGTTTTATAGTTTAAAAATGTATAAGTATAAACGTAGATAGCATTATTATTTACGTATATCACGAATTTTAAATAATGCAAAACACGTCAATGTCGGCACCCTGATGGGTTTTTGAAATTTCGCTAGACTACCTACTATAAAAATAACAGAGGAATCATATTTTACACCAAATCATTCAATACAGTAAAAAATAATTATTAATAGAAATTGCAATTAGAATTAAGGCATATTTAAATGATCTCTAATCAAAAATTTCAGTTCAATTGTTGTAAACTGAGTACCAAATTTTAACCATACAGATATGATCTTTTAAAATGTATTAAAAAATGCGTTCCAAATAACCCTCAAGTTCATTTTCAAGGTGAAAGCTAAAGAAATTTTGAGCAAAACCCTTAATTTCTGACAGTTTGATAGATTCCTCTATCTCGCACTAAGCATAGTACTGCAACTGCACTTTTGAGTGTCACCAATGACCTTGCTACAGCTCTGGACGACTCGAGATTGACAGTACTTGTTTCGCTGGATCAGAGTAAGGCGTTTGATCTAGTCAATTTTGAGTTGTTACTCGCCAAACTACCTCGGGTTAGCTGAATCGTGACTGAGCTGGTTTACAGGATACTTATATGGTCGAAAGCAGAGAGTAAAGTTACATCGAGAGTTCTCGGGATGGTCACAAACCAGAAGTGGTGTCCCACAAGGAAGCATTCTTGTACCGCTTTTGTTCTCTCTTTACATCTTTGAGTTTTTCAATTCATTTCAGCACTCCAATATACACATGTATGCAGATGATATACAAGTATATTCGTCCTTTACTTCCGCTAACGCAGGGACTGTCTTGAATATTATAAATAGGGAACTAACACAGTTTTCTGGTTGGTGCGCTGATAACGGATTGTGCTTGAATCCTAAAAAGACCGTGGCCTTGTGCATTGTTAATGCGCGTCATAGCAGTGCGATTACTCAGCAGTTTAGCGTTCGAATTGGCAGCGATATTATCTCTTGGGTTCAAAAAGTTCGTGATTTAGGTGTTGTGATTGATTCTCATTTGAATTTCAACGAGCATTGCAGCAGTGTATGCAAGCATTCCCTTTTTAAATTACGCTCTATATATCATCTGAAACATCTCGTGGATGAGTCTAATAAGCTCAAATTGATTAAAGCTCTAATTTACCCACAACTTGATTATTGTTCTTCTGTTTATTTTTATTTTTTGTTCGAGTATAATAGGTTGAAGTTGCAGAGAGTACAGAACTCATGTGTTCGATTTGTGTGCACAGTTCCTTTTGCGGCACATGTCACTCCTTTTTATGAGAGATTGGGGGTACCGAAGTTGAATGCCAGATTCGAGTACCTATACACCTCATTACTACATAAAATCTACCATTCCGGGGAGCCTCAGTATTTGTATAGTTTGTTGTGTAGACGTTCGAGTGTGCATGATGTTAATATACGGGATAATACATTTACAATCCCTAAGCATCACACATCACAATTTCAGTGTTCTTTTAAATAAAGTGATTGATATAATTGACTTACCATTAAACTTATTTCAGAGAGAAGTGAAACTAAGAATTTACCCATAGGCTCAATGTTCTGTTAATTGTGGATGGGTTCTTTTTTTCTTTTTCTTTTTTAAATTGTAACATTTTTTCTTTTTTTTCTATTTTTTGTACATTTGTATCTTTTAGGTAGAGTGGAAGAGTGGCATTAGCCAAACCTCTAACCTTTTGTGTGATTGTAATTTTTTTTTTGCATTTTCACAATAAATCATTTATTATTATTATTATTATTATTATTATTATTATTATATTGCACTAAAAAAAAAAAACAACCAATAATAATTTGTATGGCCTCTGATATTACTCTATTAATGATACCCTGTTGGGGTAATTTGAATCACTAAAAAAAGATTTTTCTATTGTCTTCAGATCGTTCCATAATAGCCAATTCGGCAAGATAATCAGCTGTATGGGGATGACCAGATGTATATCTATGCTTTCTAAGACAACACTGTTTCTATCCTGTCAAACTACACTTTTATGAAAAATGTATTTATTTTTGGGTCATAAAACGTCAATTATGAAATTAACCTTTATAACGTTACAAACCGTTGACTCGGAGTAATTATCAATAGATTGATTGTAATTGTGGGACACCCTGTATACAAATCATCCTTGCATACATAGATTTGATGAAACTTCATCGGCATTTTCAATTATTGCATTTCCAGCAGCATCAAGTTATGAAAGTAGGAAGGGCATAATATTCATAGCAAATTTTCCATCTAAAATTACACAGCTTTCATTACCCAATGTAGGAGTATTTGAATTCAAACAGATCATTGCACTTTAATTTCAACTTTGTCAAAAAATCGTTTGTTAATAAGCCATATTTGAGCAAGTTTCCAAATGACTAACAACAACATATGTTTTGTGTTAAACTGATAAATATAGGAGTTTTTTTTATTGACAAAAGCCGCACATACTAAAACGATAAAACAGGTTTTGGGGAATTGTTATAAGTAAAAAATAGCTGTTAGATAATATATAGGTATTCAAATGCGGTTTGTTTATCACAAAAAGAGTTTATACTTCTTGATGGATATATATTACTTCCGTTATCGTTAAATACAACTTTAAAGTATACAAAAATAAACATAAAGGAAAGCCGGGGAGGTGCACGACCTTCATTCTTCAAAAGATTTAGTAGTTTATTTTGATATTGTAATTATTTACATAGACGTTGAAGAACCTTGCTCCGACCTACCTAAATTTAATATCTGGATTTATATTATTAAGATATATATTTGTTTGTTTTTTCGAACAGTATCTACCGAGTACAGTAGCATTTTACTCTTTCTATCTTGAATAAGATAAATTCAATAAATTCTAAAGTCATCTTTTATTTTCAGATGTTTTTCTCAAGCCTGCTCCCGCAGAGTATATACAAACTGGGGAATAAATGCAATCCAAGAAGAAAACACATTTTCAATGGCGAGCAAGAAGTGTAGTTAGTCAAATTTGCATCTTATAGCTTTTATTACAGCTTTATTATATTTAAAATAATATATATATTTGCAGATTGTACTCGATAAATTTTATCCTCGGCGTACCAGAAATATTTGGTTAGTTAATAATTAATTTAATTTTTTTTTGGCTAAAAATATTTTTAAAATGTTTAAATAATGTTTTTCCTCCCGCACACTATATAATATATAAAAAAAATTGCTTTATTTTACCTACTCAACTTCGAAAAAAAGTTGTTGGAAATCTGCTATGGATTTTGATCTCATATTTAAGAATGAAATTTCCCTGGGTTGGCAACACTGCGTGTGGTTATTCACAGCGTATTACTGAAACACAAAGATTTTAGGTTATGTATGTTTGGCGACGCGAAATAATATCGTTCGTATTGTTGGTACATTGTGATAACAGAAAATGCCATGACTATAAACAATAACTCTATTATACGTTTGCATATACAGGCAAAATATATATGCATGTATCTGAAAGTTTGTTTAGGCATAGTTGTTAAAAGTGAAATAGAATAGAAACTGGCAGTAAAAACAAGGAAACGAAAAAACATCTATGTAACAATTGCTAGTATTTGTTGGTTTATACCAGGGATGTACACAACTGAATATTGTCTTAGTTTCTGAATAGTTCTTGTTTAACAACCTGTGGGAAAGATTTTTGATATCTAGCACTGTTGCCAGTTTGATGTTACTTAATTATGATACAGTGTAGCTAGATTTCTTTAAGATTTAAGAAAAATAAAAAGATAAAATGAATCATGAATATAAATATTTCAAACAACATTTTTGGTTGTGCCAACGCTTCAATATATGTTATAATATGAAAAAACTAATCAAAATAGTTGTTTTTGCATCTCTCCGTGTGCGAGAAATGAGGATTCAACTCTAGTCAAAACCCAGTTGCCTCGTGTGCAAGCACTGAGTAAACGTTCTTTGTGTTAGATAGTCGTTGGCTATAAAACTTTACACATTAGACGCAGCAGCACTTCTTGTGTTTACCAGTCCAAACTAAGGGTCAACTAATTACCGATTTCAAAGGATATGTGCGGTATAAACTTGGGAATGCCATAGATATCTTTCAAACTGATGCAATTTTCCTGCAGGATTATAATTAATACTATAATTAAGCCCAACTCAACGGTTCTGTTATTATTTTCACTCTGCATTTTATTGATAAAATAATAATCGTTGTTTGAAACCGAGAGAAATGATTTCAACTATTTAATTATATCGAAATGAAAATAACTTGATATTATTACCATAGAAATCTTATATTAGATATGTACTCTAGAATGCTAATTTAATCCAGCCGAATACCAAAAAGTGTAACGGGTATGCAGAGTTTTCACGAACTACGCATGCTCCTCAGTAACTTATTTTCAGTACAGAGCTGCCATATTTAAAACTATTTTGTCGTTCGCCTTACAGAATTTATGCGACATATCTGTTTTGTAAATAAATCCATATGTTGCGTCATACGAAACTGCTTGACAAAATCAAATAATTAAATGTTATCGGTAAAATTGCATACTGTTTAGTTTTCAGCAATATGAACGAAACATTTTTTTCCAAATCTTATTAAATTTAGGAGATTTCGCAACAGCGTCTGTTTTCGCAAATGACGTTTCTCGTAGTGGGAATATCTGTCAGAGTCGGCTTCACAACAATTCAGATAGGTTTTATAATTGAGTTATGGTTTTATTCGTGGTATATTTTAATTGTTGATAGATATACCTATTTGTGATTAAAATTGTTTTTAATATTTGTTATTTTGGTTTTAGTTCGTTTATTTAACAAACAACGAGGTGTATAGTGTTGTGGTGTAAAAATGAAGGTCTCATTCCTGGTATTAAATATTTTCAGTAAGTTATTGTTTCGGGTTTCTAACAGTCTCAGTTTGAGTCAATATGATACCATTGACATGATACTCATAAAAATGAGTCAAGCTAAAAAGCTTGACAAAAAAAAGACATGATGTTTGGATGCGGGCATTGGGATCCTAGTACAGAAAATGTATGTGATGGGAATGTCATATGCAGTAAGCATTTCGCTGCAGAAGATATCATTTGTAGAGAAAATGGCAAGAGGATCACCCTCGTACCCAATGCAGTTCCCAAACTTTTGTTGAAAAGAAGAGATTATGTAAATAAGAGTGGAAGTTAAATTCATAATCGTTTGATATCAAGTCACTGTTTCTTGCACCCCTTCTTTGAAGGCTGTAGAGAGGTAAGACGCCTAAGGTGGTTGTATAAACAAACAAATATTATATAATAATAAAATAAATAATTAGAATGCTCAAGTCCTTAAGATATTTTCCAGTATTAGAATTTTTACTTATTTCTCGTTTCTGCTTAGATTTATTATTATTGGGTTGTACCTGTTAGACAATAAAGTATTTAAATATTTAATGTAATTTTTTATTTCTTAAATTCCTTTATTCCATTTTTTTATTTGAATGTTACCAAATGGTAAAATTTAATTTTAAATATACCTATAATATAACAGTAATATTACATTTAATCAAAGCCGGTCCTGTTGAAGAATAAGTTACTGGTGTTCATGCGCATTATGGACAGCTCTACACTTTGGGTTACATTTTTGTACTACGGGATTATTATTCTAGAGTATATATATATATATATATAATATAAGATTTCTGTGATTATTACCCCTTACCTTGTACTGCGTGATCAAAGGGCTCTGGCACGTAGGCAAAAGAGATCACCAATTTGGTTTACGTAAACTTTAATTAGTATTACAAACCGAGAGTTTCACTTTTTATTTTTATTTTTTCGGGAGCGAACAGTTAATCTTAACGTGTAGGTATATAGCGAGTGACCATTATCCGTCCCGTGCGCACTTGACCCTACTCTTCCTCTTCTTCCTTCGGGGACGGCGAAGGCTCAGGGTTGCAAGTATCAAGTTCAAATTATTAACTTATCGAATTAAAGAAAAAGAGAAAACAAGAATCGCATATCTCTTGACAAATGACAATAATAAGGGAGAAAATTCAGAGCAAAATCATAGACATATATGTATAGACAACAATTGAAAGGGAAAAGTCAAGGGGGACTGAACAATCGTATTTCAAGGATTTTTTAAGCAGTCCTATAGTAACGGCGCAATGCAGGAACTTAAGTAAACGGTAATAATCAAATCCTGGAACTATAACTTCACTTCCGTGTAAATATAACATTAAACTTTTACAAATTAAACAATCGTTATTCCTCTATTCTCGGGCATCATAATTATTATCAGTTGGTTTTCGAGGAAGGTGTTCATGTATATTTTACAATATTTATCTACAAAATCTTAAATGCAGTTTCTCTGTCTACCGCTAGAACATAAAATACTAGTTTCAGCTTATTTTTATCAATATTTTATCAGCAACTTTACTGTGGCTCTATATGGTAGACATAAAATCATATAAAACATTATATTTTCTTGACATAAACCCCAGTAGTATACATACCGATATTATACACATTATATAGGTATACTATAATATCTTTCAAGTAACTGGTCAAGATGAATTTAATGACTTACATATAAGCATGTTCAGAAAGAAATTTAATTACAAAATCGAAAATTATACTTAATTGATTTCCAAAAGAACAAAGATAACAACATAAATATATACGCGGTACACGTGTATGTTTATATACCTAGAGCCAATTGATATTTGACTATCCGACATTGTTTAACTTGAGTTTGTGACGATCGTTTATTAATTTAGTACCTTAATTATTTTAGCTTGCTATTGTTGTAGGCGGTGAACTTTAAATTGGTAACAACTTCTGTTACTGCGCTGATTTGATAGTTCTCTGTTGTTTTGGAGTAAGTTTGGTCGGCGTCTGCAACTTGTTCAAATTCATTTTTTTAAATATGGTTCAATACGAGAACCTCATCAGGCATCGTCTATCAGAGATATCCAGATACTATGGATCGCTGCGCACAAAATTGATGATAATGATCCCAATGCGTCAATTCGTCATCGTGTTCAACAATTAAACTTGTTGTTATCGAAAATATTTCGTAAAGATGTTAATTTACGTGCTTAGAATCAACTTGTGCAGGAATAGAGGCCGCACGATCATCGTTCGCCCTGTACAATTAGTAAATAGGCCGAAGGTGACATAATATTGATCTGCAAATTAATTTGAAAAAAAAAAAAATCAGTGTTGAAACACACTTTTCCTTAAATTGCTATGTCAATAAACAGAATTGCCGCATTTGGAACGATGATAATCCACATGCCATTGCCGAAAGACTATTACATCCAGAACAAGTCACCGTTTGGTGCGCCTCGCCTTATGGACCAGTGTAATCATTGGGCCAGATGGCTTCAAAAATGATATTGGTCAGAATATAATAGTTGCCTAACCGTGAGCGATACAAAGACATTTATGCAATTTAAAGATCTGTGCCTTTTAAAATACACACGTTACAATAATTAAATAAATCTTTTTTGACCAAATCATTAGACAACATTGATCCTTTCGCTCTAATTAAACTTTGGAAAATCTAGTTGGCTCAGCGGACTGGTCTGCTGGAAGAAATTCAAGAAGGGGCCAGTGAGAGAAAAAAGATGAAATAGTTTTCACTTATTGAAAGCAAGCAGCGAGTCCGTTCATTCTTTCGGAGAAGTTAAATTCGAATTGGTGCATCTGCGTTAAAAAATAAAGTTTTTATAACTTTTGTTCTCTAAGCCTCGCAGGAATACAAAAATATTTTGGCGACGTAATTAGTTTGGAGGAATAACATATTAATCAATTCGTCTTAACATTTATAATAATACAAAAATCCAGTAATTCTACTTTTGAATTATAATCAAAACTTAAGAGTTGTGAATATAGCATACGTAACATTGAAGTACAAATCATGTAAAATAACCTTTGGATATAGTACCAATAGCGCAAACCCCAAGTATCAATAATTTTCCAGTTTCTCAATCAAATAATTGGTATTTCGGACTATGAATGTTCCCAATAAATCTTTTGCCCAAAGCTATAACAGTGGAATTGTGTATGCTGGCAAACTATTTTGGGGCTGATATTAAGGTATTGAATAATGGAATATCTACCATTGTATATTCACATAAACAATTATAGTCACACTGTCATACCTGTGTGTATCATTATTTACGTGGAATTTACAGAATGTGTGTAGAAATTATTATGTTGATGGTTTTCTGAATTGACTGTGTTATTTGCCATAATATAAAGAGTGTCCCGAAATTAACTTAAAATAATTTAAGGGGCCATTGTAAAAGCGAAAATAAGATTTTTTTTCATATGAACATATATGGAAAAATGATTCGTTTTTGTAAATTCCTGACGATGGGTTTTTAGTAATATTTCCGAAACGCGCCTCGATATCAAAATGAAATTTGGCACACTTACGTACCTTTGTAGGAGACGCGTTTCGGAAATATTACTAAAAACCCATCGTCAGGAATTTACAATTGTTATTTTGTACCTAATTTATTATTGTGCATTATTTTGGCGCATACGCTCAGATCTTTAATAGTTTTTTTCAGCCTAAGTGTGTTCATTTGGAATGAAAAACTCTGGCATAACACTGGTTTTACACATCATATTGTTTTGATTTTTTTGAGCTCTACAAACAAAAAGCAAACAGCAAGGAAAGTGAATTACTGGTTTCCAACAAACGAATTCTGTTGCAGTTTTGTTTTTGTTAAAGTTGTGATTTTACATGAAACCCACTGCAACAGATATAGCGAGGAGTTTTATATTATTTTCTATTTAGGTATAAATATTTATTGACATATTGTGTTGAGTTTTTGTTTGTAAACCTTTTAGTTTCTGCTTTATTATTTATTTTCTTTGCAATATTTTAACGTTTATAAAAAATTATACGGATTTTACCAAAGCGTTTGACAGGCTTGACCACGGAATTCTGCTGCAAAAGCTTTCGGAATTTGGTTTATCTGTGGATCTTTTAAAATTTCTGTCTACTTATCTCCATGAACGTAAATTGTATGTGGAGTACCGTGGTTTCAAGTCCGGTATTATCCGTGCAACATCTGGAGTGCCGCAGGGTTCTGTGTTGGGTCCCCTCTTATTTATGTGTTTTATTAATGACATTGTTAATGGCGTGAAATGTCGCTCCCTACTCTTTGCTCACCTCACCTCACCTCAACTTCTGACTGTCCTCAATTGCAGAACGATCTGAATGTCCTGCTTGAATGGTGCATTCAAAACAGGCTTGCCCTTAATTTGGATAAGTGTTGTTCTGTAACTTTTACTCGTAAGATAAATCCAATAAAATTTGTGTAGAACATTGACTCTGTTCGTTAAAATATGCGATGAGGTTAAGGATCTGGGGGTGCTCTTTGACGCTAAACTTAGTTTTGTGGGGCATGTGATCGATGTTGTTTCGTCTTCCTATAAGAGTCTGGGTTTTGTTATGAGAAATACAAAGCATTTTGTGTCACCTAAAACTCTTATTTTACTGTATAATTCCTTCGTTAGATCGAAATTGGAATATGCGTTGTGTGGAGTCCTGGTTATGCATGGCACTCGAATAGCTTGGAGAGGATTCAGCGAAGATTTGTGAAATATTTGTGGTTTAAGTGTGACGGAGTGTATCCAACCATGGGATTTCTCCATGATGAACTTCTGGGTCGTTTTAATTTTGTACCTCTTGATAAGCGTAGAGAATATGCCTCACTCCTGTTCCTATTCAAGATCGTGAATGGCATCATTGACTCTCCGGATCTACTTTCGATGATACCTTTTCATGCTCCACATACGAGAAGGCGTAATTATGGTTCTAGCTTTTACTTGCCTACCGCACGTACCAACTTGTTGCTCTTTTCGCCATTATTTGAGATGTGTTCTGTTTGTGACTCGGTGAGTAACGATATTGATGTGTTTTTTAATACCATATCTTATATTAAAAAAGTGTTTTTTAGATAAATATTTGTTGTTAAACCATTCTTATTTTGACTATTTTTTGCGATATATTTGTATTATTTATAATTTTGAAACGTGTAGTTGTGTTAATTTTATCGTTTTGTAATGTACCTGCCCTGTAATTGGATGTGTTTCTGTCTGGGTAGATGTAATCTAAATAAATAAAATTATAATTCAATACATTCAGTAATTTTCAAAAAGTATATTTATTTAGATCAATGTTCCATTTGAAATAAGAAAGCTTTCTTTAGTTAATTTTAATTAAGTTAAACAAACTTCTTGTTAAATGGTTATATTAATAAGCACAATTCTCGATGATGATATGCAGAACGTTGCAATCAATTGTGAGCGGTTTGTTTCTGCTTACATACAAAACATTACTGATTTTGTAACATACCAAACCTTGATCAGAAACAAATTCCTGAATAACCACTTGGATTAAAGGACCAATTCTTCCACTAAACCCATTCAATCGATTAAGTACCAGAACTATTCTGATATAGATAGATTGATGTTTACTTCGTATTTCGAGAGAGATGAGTACTTAGAGGATATCTACACTTTTGTTTATAATGTTATAGCGGATTTATGTTCCGTAGTCCTTCCTTGCTAAATTCTACAGTGAAGTTTCTTATGAGTACTTATAGGATATCTACACTTTTGTTTATAATGTTATAGCGGAATTATGTTCCATAGTCTTCCTTGTTAAATTCTATACATCGAAATGCCTAAGTGTCCAAACACTGACCTACATCAAGTGACATCAAGTGTCTAACTATTGCCGACCGCAACTACGGTCTGTAATTACAAAGCTATTAGAGACACATTTTACCATCAAGGGATCTGTGTTCTTGATAATATTATTGGGAGTCTCTCCTGTCTGTTGTATGTTCTCTTTATCGCCCCATCGACACACCGGATGATCTAAATTAGCCGCAATTATATATATGTTGCTGCAACCATATTAGGTGGATTATGATGAATGTCGATAGTATAGTATGTTTAGAATATGATATTGTTTCAAGTTTAAGTCTATTTTCACTACTCAAGATGCGTTCGTTTTTAATTTTCTAGCCTATCATCAAAATATTTACAAGCTGATCTCTGGTGTTGATGGCTTTCTCGTAAGAGACTGCTCTCCTCTAGTAAGTAAAACAACCAAAAAGGTAATGATAGCCAGGTTAATAATTACTGACCTATATCAATCCTCTGCAACTTCTCAAACGTATTCGAGACCCTATCAGCATGGCTTCATTGATGGGCGATCATGTGTGACCAATTTCTCATGCTTCTCACTATATGCGAAGACGTGGCATACACTGATTTTCAAAATGCTTTCGACCGGGTAAACGGTAGACCATTAATTTGGTCCTATTGTTTAAGCTGGGCAGGTTTGGTTTGTCGAGTGGACTCGTCTCATTGTTTCGGCCATACTCCCTTGAACGATCGAAATTTGTTTCTCATGAAGTTTTCAGGTCACGTGCGTGCACTCAGGCCCCTGGTGTGCTGCAACCTTAGACCTCTACTTTTTACAATATTCGTGAATGACCTGCATTCACTGAACTGTTGCCGCCTGGCCTATGCTGAACGTAGACTGTGCCGCGCTGCAGAGCGGTTTGAATGGATGGTGTAATGCCAATAGAGACTGCAACTGAATACTGAAGTATTGTTAGTTACACAAGGTCTAGGATCCCTATTTTATTCTACTACAACTTGGCTGAATAGATACGACCATATTAAGGATCTGCGATCGAAAACTCAAATTTTCAGTGATAATCAGCGGCAACGACATATATAAATTCAAAACACTTCGGCAGTGCTAGCACGAGTGGTTTTAGAAAGAAAAAGTGACATCTAATGTTGGAACAGGCTAAATTAAACAACAGTCACAATGACTTCGATGGCCAGACAAGAAACATCGTGTTTTTGTTTGTTATAAAAGACTAATAGAATTATTATGTTCGCAAGTTATATGGTCTCAAGAGAAGGAATCGTATCTTTCAGTGTATATAGAGAATCCAGGAATTATATCAAATTTCTACATGTAAATTACGCTTATGCTCATTTCAACGTTTTAAATGTTTTAATTTCACGTGTAAATAATCTCATTATTTCTCCTATGCTTTGTGCACCATCTTACCTACTTTTAAAAAATGTTAATTAAATTTAACGGGTCTAATTTAGAACAACAATTGCTACAAACCATTAGTGTAACAAACGTGAGCAAGTAAGCTCTTATTAATTTAATCTCTGTCGCTTTTCCGCTCTATTTCATTATCATCATGCATTTTTAAACGTGTGTTATTTTTGCTTTTTTTTTTTTCTTTTGTCTTCTCTCGCTTTATTTTTGTTTCACTTCCCTAATTATTCGTCGTTTGACGACACACTAACTATTTAAACGGCTCTGGTTTTCGTTAATTTTCTTTGGTATTTACATTTGAACATTAAATTGTCATGTTGTATACCTACTTGAATTGTTTATAAGTGAGCCATTTAGTGATTACATGGGCGTACCTAAAAAGAACCTTATGAGCAAAGATTAATTTAATCTTTGCTATTAGATTATGTAGATATTATTTATGCCCCACCTCTACATACGACATAAAGCGTTCACACTACAATTTCAGAATGTGAGGAATTATTTAAAAATTCTACAATATACTATAACCATTAGAGAATCTTCGTTCAAACTGTCTAAAAATAACCCTTTTCGGTTTACGAGAATTTATACAAACTAATAATTACTACTCCATACCCCCAAGGCGTTTGTGGTGCAGATGTATTAATTTTATGCATAGCTTCACACTATCATAATTTTGTTAAATGAATAATAACTAAGCACTGAAGGAAGATTTGTAGGAACATTGTAGCGCCATATTATTCCTAATTACATCTGAGGGAAAATTAGACAAGTATATTAACAACTGTGAATGTACTGAGATATGTATATGCCATTGAAATTCACAAGGGTAATTTTTAATCAACTATATGAACTGACGGTATATTACCGTTTATTGAAAATTATTACTTCAATTAAAAAATTAGGGTATGTCTATGGATATTTAATATATAAATTAATAATCATGAACTGGGCCAAGATTTCCTCGAAAATATTAATTAAACAAGGTTATAAGTTCAGATAAAGTTTTGTCGAATCGGCCTTCGCTGCAAAGTTATGAGCCCTTAAAGACTAGTCCTGAAATTCAATTTTTTAATGATAACTTTTGAACCGCCTCGTATAAATTACTGCCATTTTAGTATAATTTACCTATTTAAAACAATGGCATTTCATTAAGGCTGCAGGGGCGTACTGACGTAGGGATTGTTAACTTCTTTTTTTAATGCGTCGTGCTACTGAGATGTTGAAGCAGTTTTTAACTCTTTCACGTACAGAAATTTTAGGTGAAATATTTTCCTGCTAAAATTTAGTGGTACAAAGTAAAAAAAAATATATTTAAATCAAACGACGTCTACTCCACAACGAAATTTAAATATACACTCAACTCCTCTTCATAATGGATTACTTCAGAAAAAAAAAATATATTAAAAAAAAAAAAAATATCACATATATTTGTAAAAAAAAAGTTTAAAATTAGATGATGATTTTTTTGTGAATATTATCGAAAAGTTTTTAAATACTTGAATGAAATTGATTTCCAAAATTATAGTCATGGGAGGGCGGAAATAACCCATATTTTTTGTCGGTCGAATATTTTACTTTTTGAGTTCACATTAATAAAAAAATGGAATTTGCTTAAAAAAGGTCTATTATTTTGATAAAACGCTTAGTTTAGTGTTGTCAGAAATTCATTATCTCTTAAAATGCAAAAGTTAGAGAGGTTTAGAGGAATTGCCGAAATTTGAAAAATGCCCTTTAGCGCCTAAACTAGAAAAGATATTAAAAGGCGGTTTGCAAACGGATTTCCACTTCTTTATGTCGGGGTATTCCCATTTCAAAGTGTCACCCTGTACATGCTGAAATTAATAATTGGAATACCAAATATATTACTAGATTTTACTTAAAATTTTAAATCAAGATATCTCGGTTTTTGTGTCAAAATTAACATTCATAGATCCTGTAAAATATTTAAAAAATTATTAATAACGTAAGGCATGCGCATATTATTAGGTAGAAATTATTAAACTGTTCAAATTCGTTATTTCTTGCTTTGTTTTTATACAACAAGAATGCAAAAATTAAAATGCAAATAAAAGTAGGTGCTTATTATATTTACGCCTAGGTAGATTTGTGACAACCAACGTAAGAGATTTAAATTTAAGGTAAATAATCTGGTTCGCCAACGCAAAACTCATTGACTATAGTGTATGTATGTACAGTACAGTTCCTTCCATTCAAGCCAATATTGATTATCAGACTGTCTCGTTCTTTAGAACTAGCACACTAAACTCTGTACATGGAATTTACAATTTTCCATATGTAATCGATATATAAGGGCTGTGTATAAACTTTATATCAAATTATTCCAGTTCCTAAATGGTGGCATGATAATATAACTTAAAACTGTAAATGGTTGGTGGACGCTCTCAGATCTAACTCGCCTTTTGCGCTCTAGTGTAGATCAATGCAAAATTAAACTATTTTATGATAATTTTATGGTATGGCAATCAGCAAAATGAACCAGAATAAACCAAAATTAGGTTGTGAGAAAAAATCTGGCTTGCATATCGAAAAGAATGGACGAATTTGAAATTGTTGTATTATTTACTAATCGTTAAGCGCTCCAAAATTGCCTGATTTTCTCAGTGTTGAATTTACTTTACCGCACAGGGAAAGTATTGTTAACACCTTAAAAAAAATTGAGATAAAGGATAGAGCTTTCGCTTTGCATGCGGAAGGTTAACTCCATATTAGGCCAGAAACTTTTCACACTATCCTCGTACTATTGTAAATGGTGCTTATTTAGACGCGTAGGTAGTATCATTCAAGATTTTATATGTGAATATAATTTACCAAGAAAACTTGTATATAAGTCGTATAATGTATGAAAGAAAATATTCATGTACTTACCTATGCAATGCAAATTTATAAACGGAAATCATAGGCGTAAAGGTATTTTTATAGAAAAATATATTCTTAAGGCAAAAACATGTTTCTGTAATAATTTTAGACATAACAATTTATTATCGTTAGTAATCGAATCAGAAGCCTAATCAACATGTTTATATAGGTTTCGCTGAGTAGGCATACAGCGTAGAACCGTATTGGGCAATAGGTTCCATTCCCATTTTTGTCTGATGCCAATTTTAATATGGTCGAAACGCTACTGTCTATTTAAATGTTTTACGGAAATCTCAGTATACTTATTCTTTGATGGAAATGTAATGTTGTTTGGGCGGAAAGTGAAAGTATGTACTGCTTTTAATGTATCTGCAGGTTACGAATGTATAGTAGATTCGGTGACATTCTAGACAATTAATGAAATCTTAACGCAAATTGTTATTTTTCTGCCGACACGATTCCGATAATTTTATTCTAATATGCCCACCTATACGTGACACATTTTTTTGCCTGTTTTAAGCTGCATTTATATATTAATAAAATAACTAAACCAAAATGATAAATAAACAGAGGCTCCCATAACGAAAATCAAAAGCTACAACCATGTAATATAAGGCCCAGTGTTAAAGTCGTTATTGACAAATTTTCGCACTTACGAACTATGTATTGCCTGAAGTTCATCCTAAACTTTTCTTTGACGAATATCGATTACAAAGTCTGTACTACACCAACGTAGTTTAGATACTCTTATGATAGTTTAGTTACTGAAATACGTCCAGAGTATCGTTTTAACAACTATTATCATCATCGACGATGAACTAAAAATTTTCATTCGAGGTAGTTATAAAGTACGTAGGAGTTGAATAGAGAACTAACTAACCAAACTTGAAGTGTAAATTGTATATATGTACAACCCGTGCGTACTTCGTGAATTACGTATGAATAAATAACTGTCAATATGAGTTAATTTGATCAACACTAGAGCATTTAGATGAATTGAGTTAAAATGCATTTAAATATATATAAATTGTGTATACACGGAGCAATAAAATTGATATGCGTGTGCCTCAGGGATCCATTTTGGGACCTTATTTTTCATAATCTAAATTAATTTAACTGATACTGAAAAGAGACTTACAGGTTATAATTCGTTTTTAGTAGATTTAAGGCTGGACTGTGAAGTGTATTATGTCATCTGGTTTATATTGTATGAGAAATTTTCTCTCGTAGTTATTCCACATTTCTTTTAATATGTTAGTTTTTACGTTTCATATTATATACCTAGTTTTTTTAAGATTCGGTCTCACTTGCTTCTGTTACTGTATTTTTAGTGAAATTAACGACAATGTTTGCATTGTTTTTTTTTTACTTTATATTTTTGTTCGTATAGTTGTTCCAGTTCTTATTCAGAAAATTTCAATTGTAATTCAGATATCTCCTATGTAATTCAGAAAACCTCAATTGTAATTCAGATTTTTCAATGTAATTCAGAAAGTTGAAAGTGTAATTCAGATATCCCAAATGTAATTCAAGAAAACCCCAATTGTAATTCAGATATATCAAATGTAATTCAAGATCCCCAATTGTAATTCAGATTTTTCAAATGTAAATCAGAAAGTTGTAAGTGTAATTCCTATATCTCAAATGTAATTCAACAACTCCAATTGTCATTCAGATTTTTCAAATGTAATTAAGAAAGTTTCAAGTGTAATTCAAATATCTCAAATATAATTCACCAACCCCAATTGTAATTCAGATTTTTCAAATGTAATTCAGAAAGTTTCAAATGCAATTCTGATATCTTAAATCTGAATAAGTAAATTGTAATTCAGAAAGTTTCAAGTGCAATTATTCTGATATCCTAAATGGAATTCAGAAAACCCCAATTGTAATTCCGATTTTTCAAATGTAATTCAGAAAGTTTCAAGTGTAATTCCGATATCTGAAATGTAATTCAGAACACCTCAATTGTAATTCAGATTTTTCAAATGTAATTCAGAATAATTGAGATAATAATACCTTTTATGCCTTTGTTTTACCTACCTGTCAATTTTTACAAGAATGTCTCACTATCTGTGATATGTAAAAAAAAATAATTACAGTGGTCATCTTTAAATAAGTGTCGTATGTATATTAATGAACAAATTCTTACTTTAATAATGGAGTCAAAGGATAATAATTATTGTGCAATTTGCCGAAGTTCTATGGCAAGAAATCCTAAATTTCACTTGTATTTTCAGAAATAAAATGAAAATTTTCTGAATTACATTTGAAAAATATGAATTACAATTGGTATTGGCAGTTGGGAAAGGTGTTAAAACGTCTTCAGTTTATATACGAATGACATATATGTATGTGGTGATTTCTTGGAAGCATCTAAGTTTATGAAGAATTGCTGAAAATGATATTTAAACGTATGCATTTCTCGTACAGGAAGTCGTTTATTTTGTCAAACTGTATAATATTATCAGGAGTATTTAGAGTTGAACAAACTGGCAAACATCGTTCTTGAGTGATTGAAGGAAATTGGCTTGACACGCAAAATAGGTCATACGTACGTTACTCTGCGATATTGTTATTGAAATGTACTGCCAATTTCACATGTCAAGCGAAATTCCTTCAATAATAATTTATAATTGCAACTGAATCATAATATATGAGTATATTCGTATATGCAAAGGCTTTCACACGTCAAAGTAATTTTACCTCAAGTTCACGGGATATTTCAGCAATTTTATACAATCATTTGAACCTAAGACGCATAGACTATTTCAATTTACACTGAAACCATGCATTTAATCTACCGAGATGTGACTCTTCGTAGATACTTAGCTAACATCGCTTTATATAGAAAGTCATAGGTGGAATAATTAGGACTCGGTTTATCTATCATACATCCGAGATTTAAACAAGTGCTGCTAACGAAATGTTGATATTGTGTAAACGTAAACTTTGATCTATACTTCTGTCAAATAGTCGCAGTCGCAGGGGATTTAATTGCCAAAACTTGATATACGCCAGTCCAGCATAGGGATATGCACCCCCATTGTGTCTTAACCACGGTGAACAAAGCAATAACGAATTAGATGAGAATGTCTGTACTGAAGACCACAGAGCAGAGCCAACTCTGATGAGATACATTGGTTTATTTTAGGATACATAAATTCCCAGTTATGTTTTAGTATTTTTCAAGCAAAACAAATCGCCAAACAGTATAGTAGAGTTCAAATACAAGCGAATAAGATATTATAAACAATATAATAGTTCCCGGGCCAAACAAAAAGTGAGTTAAAGTTTAGCACTCTGGGTGTCAAACCAAACCAAACAATAATAGCTTATCTTAGTATCAATGCAGTTTTGACGGACGCTAGCAGTAAAACTTGCTGTTTTTTAAATTTATATTTTTTGCATATATATGACACTTCAGGACAGCCCACGATAATGACTATATGATCCAATGGTAGAAGACATACAGTCCAATTATTCTGTAGGTATCACATAGATAGGGTTAAAGCTATATAGACTACATTGGATTGATAAGCAGTAAATCTCTATGCACTTAAGCAATTATCTATATACGCGGTGTAATTAACTTATACATGCATAGCGAAATTGGGAACTTTCCTATATTGCTGCCAGTGGCGGCTAGTGTTTAAGAGCTGCAGCACCTCCTCCTGATAATAAAATATTTAATTTTTTTTTTATTTAGATTTTAATTTTGTTATATTATTTCTCTATTTTTATATCCATGTCGTTTGTCAGCTCCCAGTCGTAGTTATCTTATTATATTAGTCCTCCCTCCTCCGTGAAATAGGCTACGTAAACTTCTCGTTGCAGTACTGGCGGTATACGTCACAATACAGGTCGACCTTGAGCCTACCAATGGCAATTGAGAATTAGTTTCATGCTGAGATATCTAATGTAGTTTTTAGAGCGTCTTGACGTATACGTACAGAGCTGCAGAATAGACAGATTGTAGCGTTTGTTTACCGGTATTTATTTTGTTTTATATTTTGAGTTTATTGTTTTGAATGTATTGGTTTTGTTATTAGTAATAATTAACAAATCCAATTATTGGAAAATGGATTTAATTTCTAAAATTATGTAAGAACATTTTCAATATTTTTTATTAAGTATATAACGCACATATGAAAGCACAGTTTTCATTTAAAAAAAAATTTACTCTACGCTCTGTAGCACTGCCTATTTAACAGGTCAGGAGCCGCCGCTGATTGCTGCTGATATACACAATTTGATAATGTTTAGAAACTAATATGGTTAGAAAACAATTGTTTAGTTTATATGAATAAAACAAATACTTTTAATAGCGAAATATATTAAAACGTGAAATAATGTGCGAAAGCCACGAAAACAAATATTTGTTCAAAAATACCAATTAATTAATATCTAGCTGTTTATAAATATATTTTGTGTACATATTTACACTACACTAAAAGGCAGTTATAATTTAAATAATATGTTGTATTTGTGTTAAATTTGTGGAAAAATATTAGAGACTGTCAATACAAATACCTGAACTGAACCAAAAATTGATTGCGAAATAGACTATTCAATTGTCCACTAGCTTTTTGAAGTTTTTCCAGTTTGACAAGGCCGATTCCAATTAGAGGGACACCATTGCGACGTCAAAAACAGCAATTGTTAGAGGGGCGTTTCCCGTGGGATATATACTAATAATAAGCTGTATTCTCTCTGTAGTATTTTACAAAATAATAAAATATAATAAACATTGGGCAACAAATATGTAAATAGTAGATATATTATCATATTTTCATACAAAATAATACCTTATCTGCATAAAACAAGGCTTCATACGCATTTTAAGAGAATTACGAGAATTTTACCCAAAAGTTTAAGAAAGAAAAAGAAAAAAACACATAACAATATATAATTAAATGCAGCAGCATTACCACATTAAAAAACCTCACGCACAGGCGTATTCCAACGAAGGAAAAGTCCAAACGTCACCATCATTTGCGCTTCGAGGATCGGTCTGTTTAACCATTTTAGAGTTCACAACAGAAATCTTTGACTTGGAGTAAAACATAGTAGTTAGCGAGTGATTGGTGACGACCGACCATTGCATTACTAATCCATAAGTACAAAATTTAGTGGTAAATATTACTCGTATATGATGAAATACATAGTTTTTGTGCGGTTGACAAATGGCATTCAACCCATGAATTATATTTCCAAGCAAATTGATTAATCTAGCAAAATTAGTTAATGAATTTTTAAGTAAACGCATCTATAATGTACAGGTGGAAATATTAGCCGAAATGAATTTTCGCATTGTAAATTATGCATTCCAATTACAGCACACTAAAACATAATTATTAATTGTAAACTATCCACAATTTAATATCGATTCAGTTTTATTTGCTTTGGTTATCAAGTAATTTCCATTTGGCGGTAATATGTATATCAATCAGTCAAAATGAGGAAATTTTAATTAAACGATGGAGCATGTTTTCACGATTTCCCATATCTATTTATTACTCTGGGGACCGGACAACTCAAAATTACTGTTTATTTTCAGACTGGTGTTTTATGTATGTTGGATGTTGTAATCAATTTATACTTTCTTTTTTTTTTTTAGTTTTGTACATTTTAAGATTTGCACAGTTTGTGATGATAGTTGCCACAAATTTGAAATAATAAGACATTAAGTAGCAATTTTCCATTAAGTTGGAGACCACGCGTTGACTCCAATATGATGCTAACAGAAGGATTAAATGGCCTTCAACTGGCGATTTGTGTTTTGGATATATTTACAACATTATCTCTATCTTTACCTAGTATCACAGTATATTTTATATTCCCGCAAAAATTATTGATGCACTTGTATAATTACCCCCGAAAAGATTTGACCACATATGGCACTTTTAGCATATTGTGGATATGTTCTTGATAATCTCACAGATATCCCGCATACAGGCCTAGATTATTCCAGTCCTAGGGTGTTTCTTTTCTGAGCTCACTATGCAAACAGTAAATACAGGAAGGTCATAATAGGGCTTTTCCAATGATCTCACAAAAAAAAACGACTTTACTTCAATTGTGCTCTTGTAGTTCAAATCCCAGAGCACGGTCGGTTTGGTCGACGGCAAATTAGACTAATTTTATTTCAAAATAAATAATGAATACCTTATTCTCTATCATTTTCGAGACCCTAAAATAGTTGAGTTGCGGCAAATATGCATCGTCACTAAATACCGATAATAAAAAATAAAAATCAACCTAAAATTTACTTTTTTTTTGCGTTTTATTACATGTTCATTTGAACACCTTCAAAAGGAACATAGTTAGGGAAAGAACTTTTTGGTAGAATCTAAAAGAGCAGCCAGCTATACGGCAGTGTGGATATAAAACTTTAACTAAAGTTTTAAATTCCCTCGAGTAAAACCAACATTGTGGCAGAGTAAGTCTCAAAATAAAATGTTTATTTTCCATGTCGACATGACATAAAAAATATATACAAGTGTGTTCTCTATGAAGTCGTAAACATGTAGGTATTAATATATTTTTGTATTTTACATTTTCTAAACAATTTTACAAAAAAAAAACGATACAAAAGCATAATTTCTAAGTGAGATTAATTTTCTTGAAATCACTTATTTCTCATCTACTAAAGTTGCGAATTAAATAATTAAAAAAATAACTAGTTACCAATTGATATTTATAAACAATTCTAAATAATTTTTTATAGTTGTTTGTACGCCACTGGTAAATGGACATTAAACGGTAGGAAACCAGTTGTATGCATGTAAATTTCTGGTTGTACTTTTTCTTCACTTTTTATAAAAATAAATATTCGAAACGACATGCTTAATTACATTTTAATTGTAATGACATTTCCTAATTTGAATTTAAAATAACCACCGGCTATTATTTCTTGATAGTGGTAAAACTATTGTCTGCAACGAATAAGAATTTCCAAAATTGGAAATACGCTTAGAGTAGGTATGTATATAATTTAATTGTAAATAAATGACCAGACTTGGTTCCAATCAAAATTGTATAACATGAGAAATGTTATATGTACGAGGTTGGTTTCATAAATCCGTGACTCTTAAAGGAAACCATTTTTTTTCTAAAGGTAATCGATATGAATGACACCGCGCGAATCCCAGAAAACTGTGGACATGACTTTGTTGGCTGACAGACCCATCTTAGCCTTCTTCGGTGCACGTTCACCCGTAGAAACCCACAGTTTCGATTGCTGCTTGGTCTCTAGTGTCAGTTAACGGAAACAGTGTTGCCATTAGTTAGTTAGTTATCAAGCCACCCTCGTATTTAGATTTAGATATAAATCTGCACATTTCAAAGATAATTCTATAATTTAGACTTATTTTACACATCTGGTTCTCACCGAAACGTATCTGAAAATTCTTATTCTCTACAAACCTTGTAAGCAAGTTTTATGTATAGAGTTTGTGCTATAAAAGTAAGTTAGTTTTGTGGATAAGATATTTATAACGTTTTCTACAATAATCTAATATCTACTTTGTTTTTATAGTAACGTGTAAGTATAGAGTACCTTTTTTGATGTATTTTTCTTCATACTTTTTTTGTACAGAGAAACATATCTTTATCTAAGAAAATGGTATATCGTGTGAAGATATTTACTTTGTCACTTTCAGGAAACTCTTATTTCTAAGGCATACCTACAGTAATAGCTAGAAGTTAAACTTTCCATTTGTAACACCATGAGAAACATAGCTGTTGCTCCCTTATTGGATCTGCTTGCGGATGACAAAGTAAGTTTGTCCACAAGTTATACTTGGACCATTAACACTATCTTGGAGATTTTAGTTTTATTTTCTCGTTTGAGAAAAACAATGATTTATCGTCAAAATTGATGATAAAGGCTAAAGTAACAAATACGATTCTGCAATAAAGCTGCTCAATTTGAATTTGTTACATATATTTAAAATTAAAATAAAACACAAAAACAAAAACAAAAGGTACATACTGAAATATGTGGATAAAACAAAGTAGAATCAGAAAAGTTATCTATGGGAACTCAAGATCCAACAGTAATCTACACACACGGCACCGGCAAAATTAACCGAGCGGTCAAAATTTAATCTAAGTTTAACATCGATTTATCTTGAACCCTGTGACATATTGAAATTATTTTTTTTTTAGAAATGTAGCTTGATTCTGGGACAACAGGTTGGTAGTAGTAGTATATGTCATATATAGAAGTAAAAAGATAGAAATGCTTTTTTGTTAATTTGTGGAGCAATCTGTGAAATGAACGAATGCTAGTAGAAATTATTCGATAATGGCAAATTAAAGATTGATCTTTTCTGAGTGACTTGGTTTTGTATTCACTGGAAAATCTCATTTATTAAGGAAGCTACAGGGTTTTTTTAAAAAGGTAGGTTATTAGTACGCATTCAAAATATATCGTTTTTACTATTACGTCAATATCAATATTATTGCATAAATCTGTGAGTTGTTGCAGTTCATTTAACAGTGTATTTTTAAAAAGTTCTTAATTGTTTCAGTTCTTTAGTTTAGTTTGTATTGTAAAACGGCTGATTATATAGGTGATTTAGGACCCGCTAGGGCGAGATACTGGGATGCTGCCGAACTGTTTGAGTCAGCAGTAACGATACATTATTATGTTCCACGATGGAGGTGAACGGGAGAGCTGGTAAGGAGGAGACTTCAACTGCTGCCATTGACGACATATTTATAAGGCGGCAAACACTAATAAATAGACGTCAAACAGGAATTCAAGTCAGGAACCGATTGGAGGAAGTTCGTGAGCGAGCGGAGACGAAGATTACTAGAAGTATCATTCGCAAACCCCTTACAGTAGGTAATGACATGTAAAGAGGAAACCTAGAATACAAACAAAGAATAACACACACAGCAGTACAAACCAAAACAACAAAACACATAATATTGAAAACTGTGACCATCACTGGCATAATATAATCCTTCGTTCACTGATGCATTGAAAATGTCTATGCTACTACTATTCAATATTGCATTACACTGTATGAGCATATTATTAATTGGTTAGCAATTAAATCCGCACCATGCAGTAACAAATAAATCCTTATTTAACGTTCTTAGATTTTTTGGTACACTCTATAATAATGTTATACAGTTAAGGCAATAATAAAAACGTTCATTTTGAATGGTCTCTAAGCAATATCCGTCGACCGAATGAGATTCCCATAAAATGCTTGCCAATATGCACCTTTTTAACAAACCTCTATAACTTCTTTAATAAGTAAGTGAGTTTTCAGGGTTTAAAAACGAAATTGTTCAGAAAAGATCAGTCTGTAATTTGCCATTATCCAATAATTTCTCCTTTCATTCGTTCACAGATTGCTCCAAACATAAACAAAAAAGCATTACTTTCTTTTTTGTCTGTATATGACATAAGAACCAATCATCTATGTCACATGGTTCAAGAGGAAATCGATTTTAAGATTAGAGTAAAAATTGACCGTTCCGTTGGGCTTAATTTGTCTGTGTGAATATTTTTCAAATTCGTTCATTATAACATTGAGGAGAACACAGAGATCTCGGTTAAACTCCCACCTGAAGTGAATGTTTTTTCCAATTTACAAACGTGCGTTTTCTTCATTGGATTATAATATTATATCAAAGCAAATGAATCTTTTGATGTTAATTAAATTCGCTAATTACACTTTAATCTCCTCGTTTTATTTTAAACATCTGATCATACAATCAAAAAACTTATTTAATTAAAATCTGTTGCATTAACGTATTTGAAAAGTTGGTTCTTGCAATTCAATCCCATAATATTAGGTCGCCCGAGTAGTTGTTTCTGTTTAAACAAACAGGCAAAATAAACTGTAGAATACAGCTATGGCAGTTGAGTTTTGTATAAAGAAAATAAATACCTAGTGTATATTTATTTAGTCAGACTTTTAGTTATTTAATTTGGGTATAATGCTTAAGCTTGTAAAACTAAAAACTAGAATGCCACGCACAAAATAAATTCAAGTAGAACTTACTACTATATTGGGAAAGCTTTTGCCTGCACTGTAGATATTTGGATGATATAAAGCTTTTGTTATAGTAAAGAAAGAAGCAAGTATAGGAGCTTTTTCGGTTTTGTTTGTTTTTTATTTACTTATTTTTTAGGATAACGTTCCAGTATAGCGAATATACTGTACCAGTTTTCTATCTAATATATAATGAAAGAGGTGCCAAGCATTTCCTTTTCTTTTGGAGTAAATATCTTTAACGGCATGTCGTTTACATTCATTTATTTCGTTTCTTACGGAATAAATGTATAGATAAATTGCATTAGATAACAAACATAAATTATAAAAACATACCCTAGTATTTCTAGTGAAGTGAGTCAGGTTTACATTGGAGTTTAGTAGTCATTCCTACACATATCTGAAACAAAAAAAGAAACATACAAATTTCTAAAAATTAGAAGAAAAAAAACAAGAAGGAAAATACTCGTATGCTGTTATATATTATAATATTCTTAAAGGAACGGTGTAAAAATAAAATGAATATATAAAAACTAATCATATTCCTTAAATACTCAGTTGGACTTAAGTATATAGAAAGTTGCTGATTTAGTTAATAATTGTTACTAAATTTCATTTATTTGTCTGTACGATTAAGAGCATGTTGTAAGTTGGAGCCTGGAGACTATCACCTATAACATGACTTATATTCATACCCTCAGAAAACTTCATTACATTTATCAATGACGTGATTCCCCTTCCGGCTTTGCGAATTCCAACAAAAACAAACAAACCGTTGATTAATTTAAAACATTTTATTGAAAAACGAAATAATGATATACAAAAAGAAAACAGATTTAACTATGTAATTTTAATTTTAATAAATCAAAAAAAAATTTATATATTTTCCATAAAATGGTAAGTTGAATGTTAAATTTGCATATCAATAAACGAACTAAAAAACTGGGGTGTTTTCCAGAAAAAAAAAACAAACTTTGCAGTCTTTGTACCGAAAATAAACAAGTACTATGTAATATGTTTTTAAAAATTTCTTTCACTGCACATGCGTATTTATGTGGAAGCTAGCCTCTATGCCGAATAATATCACGGATATGTTTGTATAACATAGTCTGGAGGCTGTAGTATTATAGGGCGCAAATGTAGATAATTCTGCTATCGTTATTATGTCGTGGTAAAAATGGATGACAGACGAAATACTTGCAATGTTTGAAGAGAGAAGGAAATACAAGAACCAAGGCAGACGAGACAAATATATGACGCTGCAAAATACCATAAGAAGAACAGTAAGAGCGGCAAAAAATAAGTGGCTGAAGGAACAGTGCGAAGAAATGGAACACTTGCAAGAACAGCACGATGAGTATAACCTGCACAAGAAAATAAAAGAAACAGCTGGAATGTACAGGAAACGGACTTTCTCTCAGTTAGAAGATAATCAGGAAGATGACCTGTCTGGACCGTCAATTACAATAGAAAAGATTACTAGGGCAATAAAAGGCTCGAAAGATAAGAAAACGGTTGGACCAGATTTAGTGCCTGTTGAACTGCTCAAATTACTAGACAACGAAAGTATTAAGAGGCTACAAAGACTTTTCAACCAAATTTACAACACAGGAAAATTCCCAACCAAATGGCTTACATCTCTTTTTATTCCACTCCCAAAGAAGAGCAACGCAACACGATGTGAAGATCACAGATTGATCAGCTTGATGAGCCACACTCTGAAAGTGTTTCTGAAGGTCATTCACTACAGAATTTCCACAAAATGCGAAAGCGCTGTTGGATCCTCTCAATTCGGATTTAGAAGGGGTCTCGGTACAAGAGAGGCACTGGTCGAAACTTAAGTGTTGGTTCAGAACTGTTATGATCAGAGAAAAGATGTAGCGATGTGTTTCATAGATTACGAAAAAGCATTTGATAGAGTGCAACATCACAAACTCGTTCAAATGCTGAGGCGAATTGACATAGATCAAAAGGACATACGCTGTATTGAAAGCTTGTACTGGAACCAATCAGCGGCAGTTAGATCTGACAGCGAAGTTACGAAAGCACAGAAAATCCTTAGAGGTTTAAGACAGAGATGTGTCCTCTCCTCAGTTCTGTTTAACATTTACTCTGAAAATATCTTCCAGGAAGCTCTCGAAGGACAACAATTAGGCATCAAAGTAAATGGCACATGGACCAACAATATACGGTATGCAGACGACACAGTCCTGATAGCAGACAATATGAATGACCTCCAAAGACTCCTGGACATGGTTGGAATGCACGGCCGACGCATGGGAATCAACATCAACATAAAAAAGACAAAATTCCTAGTAATCAGCCGCAAATTGGATGAGTTCCGGAATGCGGAACTTACATACGATAGTGAAGACATATAACGAGTTAAAAAGTTTAACTATCTGGGGACTTGGATATGTGAAGACTGGTCTTCAGATGCAGAAATCAGGTACAGGATAGAAAAAGCGAAGAGCTCATTGATGAGATTCAAAAACGTCTTTACGAACTCCGACTTCGACCTCTCAGAATAAGATTCACAAAGTGTTATGTATGGTCCGTACTGTTGTATGGTATGGAAGGCTGGACAGTGAAGGTTAGCACAATGAATAGGCTAGAAGCATTTGAAATGTGGATCTATCGAAGAATCCTGAAAGTCCCATGGACAGCAAGAAAGACCAACGAGGAAATTTTGAGGACGATAGGAAGAGAACGCGAATTGCTGGACACGATAAAGCGCAGGAAAACAGCGTATCTGGGGCATGTGATACGCAACGAAAGGTACCATTTCCTACAATTAATAATAGAAGGAAAAATAGAAGGAAGAAGGGGTGTAGGCAGAAAGAGGATGTCGTGGCTCCGAAACATCAAGCATTGGACAGAAATAGGAACCACAGGAGAATTAATTCACACCACCAGAGATAAGAAAAAATGGTCAGAAGTGATCGCAAACATCCAATAATGGATAGCAGCGGAAGAAGATAGTCCTTTTGCCTTTGAATTTTAAGTATGCATAATGGCAAACTTTAAAATAAGAGTATCGTTTGTGTGTTACGTTATAAATGTTCGATTTCAATTGTAATTATTATTACATATTATTAAGTAGTAGAAATTCATGTAAGTTAACTTAAAAGTGAAGTAATTTGTTGTGAAAGCTTAGCCTCCCTCAACGAGCAGCTACTGGTGGAAGGATAACTGTTGTTCGTAGCATGCTGTGCTTATAATCCTGACGAACTCTTTCCCAAAATTGAAGGACCCTGTAAGGTAGGAGGTGAAGGGTCATTGCTGTTATTTAGATCACTTTGGTGGGAAAATGGTTAAACCTCAACAAATGTTCAAGTATAAGGAATGCTATAGCTATCCAACCGACTAGGTACAAGCATTAAGTAAATAGGTAAGTATGTAAATTATTTCGCATAATAGTATGTAGGTACAAAAAAAGACAATTTCAGCATGATATATGTGCGCGACAGGCGAAAAAAATGACTCAACAATTTTATTTCCATAATAATAGTAATATGCAACTGTAGGAATTCACATCTCATATTATTATTCCTTTTGTTATGATTATTTTTGTTGTAATAAGGCTATATTTAGATTGAAGACGTTCTCTGCATAATAAATAAATCTGAAATGTACGGTGTTAAATAAATTCAAGCGCCAGATGTTTTATTTCAGTTGTAAAAAGAACGAAACAATCATTTTTCTAACTCACCGCGCGTCGAGTGATATTGATAAAATAAAAAGAGTGTACCTATAAATTTATTTAAGTAAACGTAATATAGAGGGTGTACAGATTTGGTTTGCTTTCAGGCAAATTTGTGGCAAATTTCTCTATGAAATCGTTAACAAAACTACGGCAAGAGACATCGAATTTATTAAATGCTGTGCCCGGTGGTGGGTTTAAGGATTTACCTTTAGATGCTCTTGTTGGAGGCGCCAAGTATCCTTCTATCACGTCATAAAATTGCTCGAAACTTGCTTTATTTAAAAAATAAACACACTGAAATAATTTTAAAAAAAAAACTTTAAGACTAACAAAATAATTAAAAGATCAAACACGTGATATTCAAAATTTATTTGATGTGAAATGTCAAAAATAAAATAAACTGACGTCTTGTCATACATTGTGTGTGCGAAAGTTGACTTGCGATCGGTATACTCCCATGCGCAAAAGTTGCGAGTGGAGCAAATTCATATCGCTCACATTGCATTTCAAATAAACCGCGCACTAATTTGTAATCGCAAATGACGTCATTTGCATACACGCAAAGTTGCACCGATTTCAGATAAAGCCCCCCAGATCTAAAACATATCAAACTTAGTTAATGCGGATGAATTTGTGTTTAAATTTATCTTGATGTTATTAAGTACAATTAAAATCTATAATTCAGATGCTTGCAAAACTCTAATCAATAAAATATCATTAAGAAACGTTTCTCAAAAAAAAGAAAAAAGTAAAGCTATTACTTCGGCTAGATATATATTTCTGGTACATTTCAAACAGCCAATTACAGTTTATAGGATAGCCATTTATGAAAGTCTTAATATAAGACAGACACTAGTCTTCATGGTGAACGTATCCCAATTTTTATTTTCCCAGTATCGTCTCTCTATAATGTACTAGTACTCTGCTGGTGTGGAAATAAAAGTAGAAAACCCAAAAATATATAATATACAACATTATATGAAAGCTGCAGCATAAAATCATAAAATTTTTATATGTTGTACCATAACTATATAACTGTAACATAGAGCGCTTTATTAAAAAATCGAGATTATGAGTTTTAGCAACCACCCAAATATAAAACACAGAAGAATTCTATTTTAATTGAAGTTCTAATAGATTAGTCAACTTCAATAGGCTCTCAAACCTACACCAACATCCATTTGAAAGTTGAGCAGAGATAGTTTTATAGCAGACCAGCAAAATATCAAACCTCGTGCTATCAAGTCGGAAAGTTTTCTGCCTATCCGCGTATGTGTTTTGCACACTACTTCTCTGTGATATCTTAGGTAGATTAACTTTTAGAGACAGTTTTATTTCGTTAAAAAAAAAAAGATGATTTCGCCCAACGGCAACGGCTAGAAGGAGAAAACGAAATACAAACTACTATCTAGTTTGTTTCGTCGTCATAGTAACTATCGTATTGGAACTTCGCACTCAGTAATGTAATCTTTACAAAAGAAATTAATTTGGAACTGAATCAATTTGTGAGTACATTCCTTGTTTGTTATTCCGTCGTAAAACTTGGGCAATTACATTACTTACTAACTTTCTGCAAACTTATCCAAACCATAGAGATATTCATTTAATCATATCATGATAAATTTTAAAATTCAAGTATTTAATAAATATTTTCAATTCTGCTGATATATTTAGCATTTCTTAATATTAAGTTAGTTAAGTCAGAGTTTGAGTTGAGCCATGGGGCAAACCCGACATTAATAAAACTCTGGGAGATTTCGAATCATTAATTTGCACAAACTGAGTCCTACTATTGTTTCTATAAGGTGATATCCACCTTAACAAATATCATTAAACTGAAAAATAGACAATTATTATTGTTTACCTTTCGAAGCTTTTATTCAATATAAAACTAACAGCACCATCAATGAAACTCCACAATATACAATTATTTTATTAGAGTTTTCGAAATATGTATATGTATATGAACCTGAATTTCATATACTAGTGTAAATATTACACTATGTACGTCAGTATACTATTTTTTTGTTCCTTTTGACATTGTAGATAAAAATTAAAACACTTTAAAATACAATTAAACAAGTTATTAAATCTCTATTACTGAAGTCAGGCAATTTTATTTAATTTCAGCTTTATTAGTTATTTATAAACCTACATACATATAGTAAGTTATTAGCAGTTTTAATCTTTATGTTTGTACAGAATTATTGTTTTCTAACGACATTTAAGTCTATATGATTGTCCCTGAAATTTATATTAATAATAGCAATAATAATATACACTTGATTGAAATCAATTAATTGTGGGGCAACAATACTAAACAGTGAGATCACTTTTTATTTATGTTCTACAGGGCGTGGGCACAAAATTATCCATACATGTTTTTTTTTTAATTTAAGAAAAGTCACGTTTCATCTTTAGGCGACAATATTCTCAAACACAATTGCAGAAATAAATTTACAACTCCTTAGTTGATAGAAATACCTTTATTTCTATCTGGAAAACACTGTAAAACAGAACAAGATGATGTAATTCAAAACCGGATTGAAATTATGATTGATGGCTTCTGATACATCTACAAATATTATTAGGTATTTCTTAGTCTTAAAGTTGCAATAAATAAATTTATGTACATCACTGAAAAAAATTGAATTTGCAAAAACTGGGCTGAAGATTCAAACAACTAACTCCAAACCCTTCGAGCAAGTAGCTCATTACTAAATAAGGCGGTGAGTTGAGAATTGGACTACGAACATGTTTCCAGAAATAGAAATTTTAAATACGTTGGATTTGTTAATGTCTATATTCTATTAAATTTATTTTTGTGGAGATTCGACTTTTATTTCGTCACTATAATAGCTAAAACTCCACTTAAGAATGGACTATTTTTTCAAATTAAATTCATATCCATTTTCGGTGATGACTTGCGTTTCCATAATTATGAGTGAATCACCATGTATACCGTTTTGTTTAAAAATCATTCAATGATTCTTCTCAGTGGCGATGAGAAGACAAAATTTAATTTCATTTATCTGTAAACTAAACGACGAAATTCGGATGGGATCTGGGATAAATCCTGTTGTATTGTTTGTTGAAATTAAATTTCTTTTACGCAGTAGAGGAAAAACTTTCATTGTGCCTAAAAGAATTTTTGCCATTGTATAGATTCAAGATAGGTTAGATCGTGTAGACGAAATTCGTTCAAAATGATACAGAATTGCTCCACAAAAATTATACATTCTTCCAAAACATTTAAAACTGAAGTAAAATTAAGAAAATGTTATTCTGAGTTAATGATTTTGTAGCGACCGATAGGAGTTTGTATAGATTTTTTCCTAAGAATTTATCATTTGCTTGTTACAATATTTTCTAAAGAAACTAGTCTCATTTAAAAAAAAAATGTAAAAAACTTAATGCAAAAACACATTTTCTGAATAATATGTCTGTGAGCGCTATTAACGGAATTCCTCAGAGGCCAATTTATTATTGAAAACAAACTTGACTTTTGCCTGCAGAAAATAAAAACAAGAAAAGGCAATAAATGAAATGAACGGAGCCGTCGTGGTTATAAGGCATATTGGCCTTGAAAAAATAACAAGAAGAAGTGTCAAAGGAACTTTTATATATACGCATTTTTTAGTTGTAAATAATTGTAAGAAATCGCAGAATAGCCGTTCTATTTACGGTTGCAGACAGTGTGGCAAAAGTTTATTGGATTTCATTGGCGTAGTAAAGGTAATTTGTTTGCTAAAGCTGGTAGCCATAAACGAACGCTTGCACCATCAGTCAAATAAATTGTTTATAGATATATTGACTTTGTTTACTAAAAACAAACACTATCTGAACAGTTCTACGACAGCATGCAGAGATCTTATTTCGGAATTATAAAAACATGGCTTCAAGACTTATTATATGAGTGATGAGATTTTTGAGGTCTCATATTCAGAGATAGTTTTGGACTATAAATTAAATTACAGACAACATGGGGCCGATATCAAAAAGTGTGTAGCGCAAGTAGCAACACTTGTAGAGGACTATTAACCAAATACCGTATGTATTAACCGGACTTTTACTATAAAGTGGAGTTTATCTCGTTCACCCAAGAACTATACAGTTCTATTGGTCGGAAAATGCAAGAAGAAAACGTTTCCAAATTTCAGGTTATAGCTGTCGTAGATGGATTGGGAATGAGTGGAATTTTGCTGTCTGATATGAATCAGTGATTAATTTTTTGTAACATTCTTGAGATCAAACCATATGAGCGTTGTAGAGAAACAAACAACATAAACTCCCGCCAGAAATCTCACGAGGCTCTCAACTCACCCTAACACGAATTATAACCACAGTAAAAGTGCCATCTTTTGGAGATTTTAATTATGAAGAATTAACTTTAAAATCAACTAATTTCTTTGACTAATACAGGGTGAGTCGGGAGGTAGGGGCCTAACTCTAAGGGTGTAGTCTATGCATCAAAATAATAAGAAAAAACTCAACTGTTGTTATCCAATATATCTACTCCATAAAATTGCATCGTGTAATTAAAATGCTCAATAAATAACCAGATATGTTTCGAGTTTTCCAAACTGATCATCAGTGTAAAAATTAATAAACCTTATTTCGAAAAATTTAATATTTATATAAATTTGAATGGACGTGTTGCAGAAATGTTGGAAAGTTTGAAACCTTTCTCAAAATGTTCGTATTATTACAGTTTCAGAATAAGGCTTATGTGAAACTAAGTAGCATATTAAACTAACTAATGAAGTTTCTTTTTCTTTATATTTATTACCAACAACAGCATCCAAACGTATGACACAGGGCATTACAATTCTGTATTGAGAAGAAGCGTGGAAATATTTTAGTTTAATTTCCTGAAAAGCTAATAGTGCGCAGAATTCTAAAGTTGTAGATTCTATTAACAAATACAAAGTTCAAGTAATTGGTTTTGACAACATAACATCATTAACATATTAAATTACATTTCAAAACAATCGCTACGTTAATGAACATCAACTGTTAAAACTCGTTGGTAATATCCTTACAAGTATTATTCCAAGCACAGATTTTTCTCTAAAACGAGTTTTACAGATGTGCGTTTTAAATCATCTGTAATTATATGATTGTGTATCAGGTATGTTTCTAATGCAATAACTATAAAGTTAACACTGTTAACTGAGAAATATTATTTTTCTGGATAATAAAATAGTGTAGTACGAGGGCTCGATAAAATATTTTCTATATACAGGGTGAACTATCACTCAGTACAAAAATTTTAACTGGAGGTAGAGAAAAATAAGATTTAACAGAATCGCCTTTCAAAAAAATTCCAACATTTTTATTAAAGGAGAAAATAATTTTTTTGTAAATCATATTAAACTCCCTTTTTACGACGCCTATGACCGCCTGCCCAATTGAAGTTTAAATTAGACATTAGTTTAAAGGTTATGCTGCAGCACCATGTTGCCAAGTGTATCGAATTACCGCGCATTTAAAGTAAACAATTTATTTACAAAATGTAGATAGATAAGTAATTATGTGACTACAATCTTACTAAATATTATATGAGCACCTACCTTTCGGATATGTCTAACTCTGAGTGTTGCACTTTTGTTTGTTTTCTTTAAAACATCCTGAGGACCGCTTGGTTTCCCTCGTTCACTCTTCTTGTTTAACGTGAGGTACTCAGCCCGACGACCACGACAAGGTGGATCCCCTCCGTCAGGAAAACCCCAGGGTAACAAAAAACACACGAATGCAAATGACACTAGCACTTGATTAAGGTCAAAGAACTACAACAATAAATGTGAAAACAGGCCACCGTCCACTTCACCACACTTGTTTACGCGCTTAATCACTGAACTTCGGATACGTGCAAAAACACCAGGATTATTGCGGATTTGTTGATCAGCTGCCCCTCAATTTGTAGTCGTAACTGCTGTTCATTACCAATCTCCGTTTCATGTAGATGTAAAATTATTATTATTTTACATAACTCGTTCATGTTTTACAACAGGAACTTCTCGGGCATCACTCATCACAGTAATAATATGTTAATTCCACGTTTGAATAAGGCATTTTCAATAATTAAATTGAATTTTTTAAACATTCAAAACACAATGAAGGAATATAATAATGCAAAGTCAAAAACGCGATGACAAATGACATACCAACAACTTAAGAATATTATCAAAATATCGATATATCGGAATAAAAAATATCCATAGTCACATCGATAATTTACACTTCATTATAACGATATATTGATATATTATTACCTTAGAATTTCGAATATAAAGAGTATATCGCCGATAATTTCATTTAGCAGATATATCGATATATTCCATTCGATATACCACTGGGCTTTGCCAACGATAGTGCCAATGTATCGGATCACACATCTGTATTTATTAACATTAGTGTAGTTTCTAGTTATTGTTGTATTTATATTAAAAATATTACTATTTTATCGGATGAAAATGTACGATATCGATTGTTGAAATTTCAATAACAAACACGATCGATAGTGACAAAACTTGCATAATAATTATTCGTGAGTGCAAGCTTGCCAGATTTGGCAAAAAAAGCCATAGTCAATAGACGCTAAATATTCTTAGTTAGCTCTTGGCTTCCAAATTTGGTGATTCACCATTCATCACATCATTAATATCTACGTTATTTCATAATATATTCATATTTATAATATTTCCGACAAAATTTTTGTTTAGCGTTCGTAGGCAACCCGTTTTTTATATGGTGTACTTTATTCTGCCTAAGATGTAAAGTATGTAATGCGCAATTTCTAACGTCTATTTTCCACAATTTTTTATGTAATGTTAAAACAAACATAGTTACGTGAGAAATTTCACGTCCCTTTTAAAAAAAAATTCAAGTGAGGGCGAATGGTAGGTGAGATGCCACATCAGCCAATCTGATCTGAGAAATTTGTGAGGAATTTCTTGCGAACGTGTACACATGCAAAGCACATGCGGAGGTCAAGGATTAAAAGTAGCATAATATGGCTCGATACACAATACACATTGAGTTTGAATAAGTTATTTTTTTACTCAAAATAAAAAGCTTAATATGTGTGTTATAAACTTGGCAACACGTTAGGCTGTTGGTTGACAGATCACGTCGAAGTTGTCTGTAGATCATGCAGGTGTTAACCTATTCACCTATTAACCGATATTTTATTATTTTTGTGTTTACATTTTCGTCCCGTTTGGAAATAAGGATTTAAATACATTAAGGCATTTTACATTTTTTTTAGTTTAGTTTAGTTTAGTGTACTACCGACAATGTTTAGTTAGTGTTTGTGTGTTCAAAATGCAAAAATATCGTTTAGAAATTTGCAAAAACGAAGAAATTATCTACAATTTGGAGTATTCCAGATTGATTGTTATTGATCAATTATTATAAGACAGCGCCGCTACAACTGGCTATCATAGTTTAATATTTCGTTAAATTTAAAATAAATCGGCATCAGCGAATTTTAAAAAAGTGTGCATTTAGTGTATCTACTTCTCGGAAATCTGTTGTGTTTTTAGTGTATTCAATAAGTATGCGAAAATATCGTAAGGAGTTTGTTGTTTACAAAAACGAAAAAGGAGTGTATAATTCTGCAGTAGTAAAGATGGATTTATTTATCAGGTATAATAATAATTATTATTTACAAAAATGTTCATTTTCACCTCTCTACAATTGGCAACGCCGCGTACTGCGGTTTGTAGGTTCGAAGCCATCGTGTAAAATAATTGTCATAGGCGCCGATTTACCAGGGAAAAACGTGGATTTGCCCCTTTTTGTAAACATTGAATAAAAATTCCGAAACAAATTTTTTATGATTTTTCATGCTTTCCTGAGCATGTGGTTAAAATTTTTGTACTGAGTGATAGTTCACCCTGTATATTTAACTTTGAGATGTAATATAGGTTTTGATTGATGTTTTTATGTGGAGTCCAGGCGTACCTTTGATTTTTTTGATTTGGTCTCAGTTTCAAAATATGAAGCAAACTATAATATAAATCTGTTCAAAAAAAAATGTTTCTTTATTCTTGTAGAAATATAAGTTTACACATTGTTTGTTTGTTGTTTATTAACGCATCAAAATGGCAATTTTTTATTGAATCTACTTAGAATTTTGGTATTTTAAAGATTAGGAACATAATCGCGACAGAAGTTATTCTTTATTCTAAAAACGTAATTTTCGACATAAAATTTGAAATATTTCTAAAACGGCTGGACATAGGTATAACATATTATGCATGAACTATCTTTAGAATCACAAGTAGAATCCAAAAAAAATATATAATTTATATAGGGTTGTATTTAAAATGAGGTATAACCGGAAGTGTATTTAAAAATATTTTAGCTGAATATCCGGTATAGCAAAGAACTTTTTTAGCGCTATAAATAATATTTGCGACATATTATGTATGTGCGATAGTTGTTGTATGAATATAATAAAATAAAAACTTCAATAATTGTAAAAACAAATAGGTAGGCCAATTGTAAACTACAAAATTTTGAACTTAAATCGAATATTTTGAAAATGAGAGGCACATTATTTCTATTTATCATCTGGTATGACGAGTAATCTTGGTTTTATAGTTTTTTTGGCTAGATCCACAATGAAACGCTTTTAAAACCCCGTTAAAATAAAGCGTAAATTTTTTACACCATTTGGAACAGCTAACTGAGAACAAATGGAAATTATTTTTTTGTAGTGAGCCTAAAACAGCATGTATTGGAAAATCTACCTTTCGAACTGGCTGCCATCAGGATTATTTTACAATATACGTACATCAGTTTAAATACGATTTCGGATAAATATTTTAAGTAATTTATCATTACGTCTATTAGTATCGTGGTAAATTGCAATTTGTAGTTGGGATTTAGCTACTTTTGCTAAAATTTCAAAATCAAAAAAATAAGTGGATAATTAGCCATCTCTTGCAAACTGATCAAACAGCCTTAACGGATTATAACCAAATTTGGTACAAAAATACTATTGGTCATAACGAGTATAACTAATTAGATTTTGGTAGTCATAGAGTGTAGGCGAAGGGTATAAAAAGGGTCAACAAAATTCATATTAACTAAACTAAATGAAAAAAATTACGTATAACAAACTCGTACATAGGTGCATATTTCTCGCTAGACCTCCTTCTAAATCCAAGTTTTGACCAAATTAGTTCTGTATATTAAACTCTGTAGGTATACAAAAATTTAATTAAACTGTTAGATTCTGCGAATGCTTTGTTCCTACGTACCCTATCCTAGATATAGGTAGTTTTATTTGAAGAAACAATATAGGTATTCCTTTGTACTTCTTTCATCATATTTACCCAACAATAGCAAGAACATCATTAATTTTGACATAACAAAAGCGTTCGAGACTAGAAAAATACAAGCAAAATAACATGAAAAATTAATTACAATACTTGGTTAGGTCTCAAGGAAATAAAATTTATAGTTACCAGCAGTGACGGCTCGTCCTGCTAATAACTAAAGGTGCTGTAGATACCTAAATACTACCACTAACTGAGACTTCGCCGAAACACCTCATTCGTAATTTTTGCCAAATAATGCTTAATATTTTGTGATACACTTTAAATATTTCGATGATATACCTCTAACATAAAATGTAATAAATCTGTCAGAATTTCTTTTAAAACTTGTAGACTTATCTAAATGTTCGGCAAGTGTTTTAACCAATTCGATTGTAAAATTTATTAAACCAAGAAAAAACCCCCGGCTTTTCGGATTTATCGGTTTCATCCTGACCTCTCAGAGGTAATTCAAATGCACTACAAAATCGAATGCAATCTGTTATCTTCGACACCACGTACAGGTTTTTTGTTACATTCCCGTTTAACTTTTGAATATATCGAATCTAATTACTCGCTAATATTAACCGAGCCCAATACGATATATTCAATTTGATTTTTTAAATCCAAGTGATACTCATATGTTACTATAGATATATCATAACGTGGCACCAGTTTTTGAATACCCTCCTCATAAAATTCTGCCGCCTGACTTGTTAACCATTGTGGTACCGCTCAAGGAAAGTCAATTAGACCAAATTGTTACTGGTGACGAAACATGGGTGGCCTACATCACACCAGAATCGAAACAACAATCCATGGAATGGCGACATTCATCATCACCCAAAAGAGTGAAGTTTAAGCAAACAATTTCTTCCCGGAAAATCATGTGCACAGTTTTTTGGGACAGAAAAGGAGTATTGCTAGTGGAGTTTCTGCCTCGTAATGAGAAAATCAATGCAGCGTCTTATTGTGAGACATTGAACAATCTGCGTCGTGCAATCCAGAACAAAAGACGTGGCAAGTTGAGTAAGGGTATCGTTTTGCTGCATGACAATGCCCGTCCACATGTGGCTAATCGGACCAAAGATCTCATCAAATCTTTTAAATGGGAAACTCTAGATCATCCTCCATACAGCCCTGATCTGGCGCCCACCGACTACCATTTGTTCCTGCACTTGAAGAATCACCTGGGTGGTCAGCGTCTTCAAGACGATAACGAAGTCAAAACATTTGTGATACAGTGGTTAAGTCATGCGGCAGAATTTTATGAGGAGGGTATTCAAAAACTGGTGCCACGTTATGACAAGTGCCTCAATATTCACGGAAATTATGTAGAAAAGTAGATTAAGGTACAGACTTTCATGTAAAAATAAAATTATTGCGATATCTTTGCACGTCTTTTTTTAATTCCAAAACGGTACTTACTTAAAAAACATGCCTCGTAGATTCTGATATAACAATTTACCTCACTAGACCTTGAAAACACTGTTTTTCAGTCCTGTATGTACAGGGTGGGCCAAATTTGACACTTTTCAATGGAAACACCCCTTATTTTAAGAGATATCTTTTCTAGTTTAGGCGCCAGGGGGCATTTTAACAGATAATGTATTTCTGAAAACACTTTTTTTAGCTGTTTTTTGTGAAGAATACACTGATACAATGAGTGTTTATACAGGGTGTTTTCTTATACGCACTGGTCCAGTTCAAATATATTTCTATCAACGGTATTTTAATTAAAAAAAGTCATGGAAATGTTTATATCATATAAATATCAAAGCTTTCAAAGTTTTGTTGTATCCTACAACTACATAAATGTGTCATTCTGTACATGTTATATGCAATATGAATATCATTAAAATACATAGAATATGTCTGGAATAAAATCGTTAAAAATTCACGCATGACAAACATAATGTTTTGATACATGCATTTATCATGTGATTAGTAATGTTTTAAAGGTGCAAAAATACACACACACACACAATACACTAATGATAAAATTTATTCATGGTTCTCTAATAAACAATAACATTAAATTTGTTTCATAATCAGCACGATTTCAACAAAGGACGACATTTTTGATGAACTGGCTGACAGATATATTTTAAATTTTAATTTAAAATCTACACTCCTGAACAAAAAGTATAACGAACAATGAATGAATGAATGTATATTCCCAAATTACTGTGCAGGTTTTATTATTCTATTGATAACAGGTTGTAGGCCATTTCATTAATCATTGACAATTCAAGAATTTGGCGATATAGCTACAGGGTGTTTTAAACCAAATTTCTAAGCGCTATCAGCTCGGATACGTTATACACTCTGTTCAATATAAGAATGAGATAGCATTGGAATCCTGGAAACAGTAGGAGTTACAATGTCGGTTAAATGAGAGCAAAGTTGTACAATTGAAACACCTTTTAAATTGTGTTTTTAAAAGTAAAGTCACTTTAGCCGTTTTCGAGAATTTTTCAAAAAACGATTTTTTACGATTTGTGATTTTATTTATTTCTGACATTATTTTTACAAATATTAAAAAAATGAGAAGCACTTGCTCATTGTTATTTTTTTAATGTTCACTACCACGTTTCGTTTTTGAAAAACCATCATCAATTTTGTTTTTTTTTAAATGCGGCTCTGAATTTTTTATTGTTAAACTTAAAGGCATTTTCAATTCAAAAATAGGTTGTATATCACACGTAATGGTTCAAACAAATTTTCCGTGTTTTTCGCTGTTATTTAAAATTATTCAAGAAAAATCGTCATAGTTTGGCACTTATTTTGCGTAAAACATTCATCTGAGAAAGGTTTATTTAATAATTTCAAAAAACACAAAATTTCAACTAAATTTAAAAAACCGCGTACTGAGAGAGAAATAAATTGGCAAATGATAATCAATAATTGTGAGTAACGACGAGATTATATTTTTGCAAAACCTACTAATCTGGATTCAGTCAGTGAAGTGCCAAATTATGGCGATTTTTCTTGAGTAATTTTAAATAACAGCTAAAAACACTGAAATATATATTAGTGTGATATACCACCTATTTTTAAATTTAAAATGGCTTTAAAATTCAAAATAAAAAAATCCAGGGCCGTATTTAAAAAAACGAAGTTGATGATGGATTTCAAAAACGAAACCTTGTAATGAAAATTTGTAAACGCTATCTTTTTTTCCTCAAAAAGTAACAATGAGGAAGTGCTGTTAATTTTTTTATATCTGTAAAAATAATGTCAGAAATACATAAAAACTAAAATCGCAAAAAATCGGTTTTTCAAAAATTCTCGAAAACGGCTAAAGTCAGTTTTAAAAGGTGTTTAAATTGTACAACTTTTATCTAATTAAACCGACATTGTAACTCCTGCCGTTTCCAAGATTCCAATGCTATCCCATTCTTATTTTGGACACAGTGTATATCAAAAATGATTGTGTCCCCTTGTATAAAAAATATTTTAATCTAAACAAGTTAAAAATATCATTCATGGATTTTATCAGTAAAAATTTTAGAAAAATACCATGTATTTAGGTCAAACCGAAATTTACGAAATAAACTTATCTGATCCAGATGTAAGTATTTCAATAACGTATATATAAATTTAAGTAAATAATTACTTTAGTATATCTGCCGTTTCTAACGGTATTTGTCTCATAAATTCTAATTTAATGCCTCTTTCATACTCATAGAAGAACAACTTCTCTCTACAACAAAAGTTTTAATAAGAGACATGGGGCATCTTTTCATGTAATTTATTTTATTCCAAAGAAAGTTCCACTGATTTGTGTATTAATAATGCGCTCCTGCTGTATATTTTAAAGGTTGCACAAGGTCCGTGTTATTCGTAGACTCACGATAATTAAAATATACAACTTCAATTTTGAAGTTGCACAGTCGTGTCCGAGAAAATATATATTTCATTTCAGAGTTTATTTAGGTCTCTATGGATGTGCTCTTTGAACAAAAATTAATTTTAACTTTCTTTTCCAACACAACTTCCTTTTACTTTCCCGTGCAGGGAAAGTATTGTGAACGCGCTAAAAAAAAAAATTGAGGTAAAGACGAATATAACCATTTTGAAGTTCCTTGAGACGATTAAGACCATTTCGAGACGGAAGTCTATTTGTCTGTGTGTATTCTTCCACGATAGCGCCTAAACGCTTTAAACAATTGAGCTAAATTTTGGTGTGTGAGTTTGGGGGAGTCCCATTAGTTTTTGGTTGAAATCGAGTGATACATCATTTTAAAGCATTTTTATATGCATACCGATAGGTTACTTTTGATATTTGTCCCCATAATTCTCGAGAAAATTGCGCTTAAAATTTCACGAGTTAGCTAGTTGGAACCTAAACTCTTAAAAGAATATGTAATGAATTTTGGATTGCAATCCCAGCTCTGGCAACTTTTTTTTATTTCAAATTTCTGAATTAAATAGTGAGTTTGACATCCTTTGTCAGTGCTTGTGTCCTCTGTCCAATAGCGCCCATTCTGTGCATATACCCAATATACAACGAGATACAACCATCTGACGTCCGGCTGTCCTCCTTCATATAAACATAGTTGCCACCGTTTAATTGCACTAACCATAACAACGAGTTTGTTAGGTTAGTTTATTCGGCGACACAACCGATTTTTTTAATAGTTTGTTCAAAACTAAGATGAAGCAGATTTGACACTTACTAGGTTACCAATCTCGAAACCTCACACACTTGAAAAACAGATGGTCCACCCATTATATTATATCAATTTCAACTTTGGTTTTGTAAAAATTTACATAACACACCGTTGTAGTGTCGCCCCATTTATAAATATTGTTCTACAACCTATGTATATGTCAATATGCCAAATAAAAGCCATAAAAATAGAAGTGTCCAAGATGTGATATATTTATGTTACCAGTTTCGCACTAAATAAATGTCAAAATACAGTTTTGCGGCTCGCTAGACAAACAGATAAAGAAATATGACACCTATATGGGAACATATGAAAGCAAATTTATATATAAAAAACATGAGAAGAGTTGGAAATAGTGGAAAGCCAACTTTATTATTGTCAAAATTTGGTAGAAATGTTCTATGTATTTTGTTGTTAAGATTACCAAAATACGTTTTATATTTCATCATCAATATAACTACGATACAACAGACAAGTTATGTACCGGGCCCTTTTGGCTGTCCTTAGAGGATATCTCGGTTATTTCTAAAGGCAGCACCTTGCGGTTTTCGCGAACCTCAGCGATTTTTTTGTGTAGTAGCACAAAAGATTTTACTTGTTTTTAAAATTCAGGAAATGGTAAAGCAAGAAATATATTAAGGTGTAATGAAGGCAATTCGTAGGCTGGCAGATTTGCATTAGATAACCGCTGTACTAAAGATATTTATCAATGAATCCAGATACGGAATTATGAAAGTAGTACTGGGTTCCAGAACCTGCTGGAGGATTTGCACGAAGCGTTTGTCGATTTGTAACCCTCGGCATTTTAAAGTCTGTATTAATATGCTCGGCAATTTTTTCGGTTTCTTTTATTATGTTTAGGCTCTCGTCATTAAGATTTTTCCCGGTGTCCAAACTTTTTGACTACAAACTATATACAACTGGTTGCAAACATGCAAAATATTTTCGTTCACCACTAAATTAAGTTTGTGGAAAATACAGCGTGTACTTTGCCCGAATAATTTTTTGTACCCTGCCGCCCTTTCTTACCGTTGTGCGATGCACTTTTCAGGGTCAAGGTCTGCATTGGCTTGGAAACTCTCAATGGCTGAGGCTAAAGAAATAAGTTCCGATAATCAAAACAAATTATTTTTATATTAATCAACATGGAGGGTTGACCATTCCACAGAGTATGAAGGCTGAAGGTCACCGGCCGCTAGAAGCAGAGTCGAGGACGAGAAAGATGTTACCAAAAAAATGTAAATTACAACTATACTCATAAAGAATTTTTATTTTTGCCTACTAATATACAGATTTATAGTTAAACCCTTGTTGTTTTTATACTTTTTGCGCGATAAGAAATTGGAGATTCGCACCTACTTCTTCTTAAAAATAGTAGTCGACTATAAACCGCGCCGATCGTTATAAATAATTTTCGTTAAGTTAAAAGTAAAGTGTAGCTAATTTTGAGGAATTTTTTGACAATTATTGGATTACGCGATGGAATTGAAGAGGAGGGCCCTCAACTCACCAAAAGAAGAAAACCAAAGTAGGATTTCCAATTAAGTATAACGGATTATAACAAAACTATACCTACAGTCCACAAAAACAAAAGTTTATTTACTACAATTTTAATTAAGTTTATCTCGTTAGGTAAAATGTTGTTAAATTATCATGATATTTTGAAAATATTTAAATAATTACACTTTGGAAACTTTGTTATCAGGCCTATAGAGATTTTTAGTAATTTGTCCAAATGATGAATGTGACTCAAGGCATTTCTGTCGGTGTTCGCCCATTAAATTTATCACGAGGAGATTATCGTTAGCTCCACACAAATGGACTAAAAGCTTTTACTTCTAATTTTATTAGAAGAGTAAATCTCCTACCAGAGAAGTAAGAATAAAGGGGAGCTAAATGAGGTATATATAAGTTATTTCTCTCATTTCATAGGTATATTTACCTATTGTAATTAATATAATAGGCACTTGCCCCGTTTTGGGTAATTAAATCTATTCCACGTGCAAGTTAAATGCTGTGACGTTTAACCACTGCCGCCGTCGCTATGTCGGGATTTTGCAAACTGGATTTATATACTTTTTTTCCAAAAAGCGTTTTGTTTTTGCTAATCGAAAGACATAAAATTACGGGGTACAAAAGGTCGGTAAAAGGATTAGTTTTAAACTGAGATAAAACAAATAAGTACCTAGAGCTACAAAATAAATATACAAGGTGGCCGATTTTAGTGTGTGGGCCGAAGATATCTCAAGATCTATAAGCGCTTGTCACTGGATGGTGTGGCCATTCAAATCTCCGATCATGCCAAGAACTTGGGACTAATTATTGACAATGGGCTTAGATTTACCCAGCATATAACATCAAAGCTTCAAATTGGCTATGCCAACCTTAAGAGTATCTATGCCACTAGGAAATTACTTTCATTTAGCCTGAGAAAGTTGTTGTGTGAATCACTGGTGCTGTCGCATATGAACTTCTGTGATTACGTCTACGGTCCGTGTCTCTTGCGGGTTGATTCGGCGCGTGTCCAACGACTTCAGAACTCATGCTTACGATTGGTTTTTGCAATACGGAAGTTTGACAGAATATCTCATACCTTATCAACCATAAAGTGGCTTAATATGATTAATAGAAGAACATTGCACTCTGTGTTTCTATACCACAGGATCATTTTGTTGAAAACTCCGCCTTACTTGTATAGAAGAATAACTTTCCGGACTAACATACATAATGTAAATGTCAGACGCAAGGATATTATTACCATTCCTCAACACAGAACTGCCATGTATCGGAGGTCTTTCAGTTACAATATAGCTAAATTCTATAATGAGATGTCTTCGGAGATGAAAACATTATCACTGTCTAAGTTTAAAAATTGTTTGTATGATAAATTATTTCAAGAGCAGATGACACTCATTGAGTCTGAGGTTTGAGGTGGGTTTACTTATGTTGGAAATTGTAACCTTTATATTATTATTATTACATTATTATTGTATTATTATGTTTAGTGTTTTCGTTTTAGATATTTGTTAGCATATTTATAATGTATTATAGGGCCCTTGCTGAAAATCAGCTTTGCTGAGCTTGCGCCTTTTGGCATCTGATTTTTCTTAGTTTATTTGTTTTTCCATTTTTGAATGTATGTAATTTATGCCAATAAAGCCATTTATTATTATTATTATTATAAACAAAAAAATCCTTTACAAAACTTTTAGGCACTGAACCCAACCTAAAAATGTTCAATTATACAGGGTAGTTCACAAACGCGCAGCTGACCAAACTTGCGTTTTCTTTGCTAAAAGACAAGAAAAATGGCTATAGGGTTGACATAAATTTAAGGCGTTGTGGTTACTACAGAAACAAAAAACTAACCAATTTTTCGTGTCAGGTCTATTTGAATTCCCTTCTTTTCTCCGTTTTACTAGATTTTATTTTCTTTCTTTTTTTTACCTTTTCTTGGGATGAGGTTCACAAATTTAAAAAAAGAATATTTTTTTTTTGAAACTATTTTTTTAATGGTTTCATGTCATTTTTTTTTTTTTTCACCAACGTTTCGACTAGACTCGGCTAGTGTGTTTCAAGAAATTCTTTTTTTTTCCAATTCACAAACATTTCTTTTTCCTTTTTTATTATTACTATTAAATTTGTGAACCTCATCCCAAGAAAACGAAAAAAAAAGAAAGAAATTGAAGATCAAGGTTCAAGAATAATAAATAAGAAAAACTAGAGTTTATTGGCTTGAGATTTGTAATTTTTCAGGGCGGTAACATTTTCTAAATTGTATTTTTATGGTAAAATGTTAAATGGGACACCCTGTAAATCTGCTTAGATTCGAGAAGCTCCTTTCCTATACTTCTAATTGATATAATTTCATGAGCTCAAGGCTAACCGTTTTTTCATAAAAATTATTAAAAAAAAAAAAGAAAAAATTGCCGACAAATTAATTTTATTTTCTATTTAAAAACAAAAAAGTTAAATTACAGCTTTATTTTAATAATTTGCAAATATACGCTAATGAAATATGATATTAAAAAAAAAGTATAGGAAACGGACTTCTCAAATTTAAGCAGATTTACCCAGGGGTCCCATTTAACATTTTCCCATAAAAATATAATTTGGAAAATGTGAGGTAGTTAGTTTGTTACGTTAGTTTATTGGAAATAATCAAACTAATACAATTATAATTAACATTTTGTTTCATTACGCGGGTCATATATTTATGATTCTAATATTTCATCTTTTCGGGAAAAAAGTAAAGTTACTTTAGCCGTTTTCGAGAATTTTTCAAAAAACGATTTTTTGCGATTTTAGTTTTTATTTATTTCTGACATTATTTTTACAGATATAAAAAAATGAAAAGCACTTCCTCATTGTTATTTTTTGGGGAGAAAAAGATAGCGTTTAACAATTTTAACTACGACGTTTCGTTTTTGAAAAACTGTTATCTATAAATCTTTAGATCGTCTGCAAAAAGCTTAAAGTTATTGCTTAAGAATCATTTGAAAATATCATTCACAATTTTATACAGTTTTTGTTTTTATACAAATGTTTGAATGTCTGAACTAGGCTTAAGAAATATCTACAAAAACAAACTTAATGTAACAATAACAGAAAGAAAGAAAGTTTTCGAAAAAAATTCAGAGTCTCTAGAAGATGATTCAGATTCCATCAATTTATTATTAAAGAAGGCCAGCGAACGGCGCAGTGGTCCGAAGTCTGTTATCCATAAAAACCTTACGTAGAAATTGTTTTGCAACTTTGAAACTCATTGCATTGCGCTATAGCGAAGCTAGCTTAGCCGAACAATATAACTTGCAATATTTGTTTGTACCTACAAATTTATTTTTCTTATTCAACAAAAAGTTCAATATAGAATTATTATACTCTCAACATACCTATATAATTGCTGTAACAACCGGTATTTCAGTAGGTAGGTATCTCAATGCAAAAATTTATCTCAAAATGTTAGGATTTTTAAAGAAAGTAATTAAGGTAGGTGCTGAAAGTAAATAAACAACTAATTCTATACCTATACAAATACTTTGACCTATATTAATATTGCGTACCTAAATATCTTCGGAAATAATTGAATTGAATCTTACAAACTGATAATAACCTAACCCGTTGTCGAGTGAAAGGTCTTCTTTAATACTCGCTGATACCCACCTATTATAATGATCGTAAAAATGGCATTCACCATCTCACAGGTAAAGGAGGCAAACTATAATACGTAGGCAACTCAGACGAGATCTCGCGTTGGTACTACCTAATATTACTTACATAAAGGTACCTACATACGTTTGTTCGATACGTTCACGTTTTGAAAACATCAGTCATTGACCTTTTATGGCTGTACTTAACTTTAGTAGTGTTTTTTGTATATAGTCAACTTTTATACAATGTGGATGAAGTAGGTAAACTTACTAGTATCTACCTAGGCAAAAATGATTTTGAAATTGATGATATTTTAAAGTTTGTGTGGTTGGTAGTGGAAGTACTCTATTGATTACATGGATAATTAAATAGGTTATATGATACTGAACTGAACTAATCATGGAAATAAAAGTGTAAAACGCCAAAGTTAATATTTTGTTATCTAGCGTGATTGGCCGATATCGTTTTTCCCGCTGCCGACACGATAAATATATCGGCTGGATTTGAGGATCCAAACACCCTTATGTAATAGTAGAGACGCCATGTATTTAGTAGTGGGACTGAGAATTCTATTGTTCGCTACAATTCTATACATGTGCCGCACTCTGCGTGACAAATTATTCGTGACAACTCGGCTAAAATAGTAGACTCGAAGCGTTACCTCCAGACGTATAGAATTCTCCAATATCGTCCAGTAGGTATAACCTAACTTTTCATAGTTTTTCATATAGATAGAGAGGGGTGTTGTGTCACTGCCGTCTAGGCTTGTTTTTTTAGTAGAATAATTGTTGATATTCCTTTCCACCCAGTTTCTTGTTCAAAATAGACCATTCAAATGCTTCCATGTGATTTTTAACTAAGGAATGTCTCCAAATGCCAAAGTTTTTACAAGAGGTGGCACAGCAGTAGCAATATGTTGATTTTCCAAATGTGGAAGAATTCCGTTAACAACATACTGAAGCCTTATCAAGCCTGAAGAGTTCACGAAACCGTGTAACCTCTATTGCTTTTCTCATTAAATGTCTCTCTATAATATTTTCATTTCGAAGTTCTTCTAACCTCTCTTCATCATCAAAGGCTTGGATATTTGCAACAATAACTTGCAGCATGATTGATTGCTAAAGTAAAACGTACCAAAACAATCAAATCACAAATCATTAAACGATCAGACGCCTTTAATTTATCCTTAAAAGATATACTTCTCGTTAGGATGAACTATTTCTGTAATATACAGGGTGACATAGAAAAAAGTACATTGCATAGTGCCACACAATAGAGGCCATTAAAATAAGATTAAAAGTTCCCATGAACACGGGTCCGCAAGGCCTTCGGTTAAAAGTTACGGGGTGTTGAATTTTAATTTTTTAGTTTTTTGAATATCTTTAGCCAGAGACGCAAGAAATGGATAAAATGTGGTATACAGGGGTTTTTTATCATGCTAAATTCAAATATGATCTTAGTTTTGATAGAGGGCGCTACATACAGGGTTCCATCCCTATTGAATCGGTCGTAACTTTTTATACCTTTAACAATTATTACATTAGTTTGACAAGTGTCATTATGACACATTATTTAATTTTTATTTATCATTGTTTTTGCAAAGGTTACTTTGGCGCTTTTTGAATAATTTGCGTGCATTGTCGGCTTTTAGATGCATTTGTACTGGAACCATTGCTTCTAGCGACTTGGACAAAGTATACCTTTCTTAAGTGTAAAAGAAGGGATAACAATTTTTTTTAGTCGAAAATGACATACAGTGTATAGCAAAAAAATTACGACCGATTCAATAGGGATGGAACCTTGTATGTAGCGCCCTCTATCAGTAATCACAAAACTAAGATCATATTTGAATTTAGCGTGATAAAAAACCACTGTATACCACATTTTATCCATTTCTTGCGTCTCTGGCAAAAGATATTCAAAAAAACCCAAAAAAAAAATTAAAATTCAACACCCGGTATCTTTTAACCGAAGGCCTTGCGGACCCGTGTTCATGGGAACTTTTTTTCTTATTTTAGTGTCCTCTATTGTGTGGCAGTATGCAATGTACTTTTTTCTATGTTAATCTGTATATAAATAAAAATACCGAAACTGCACTGGAAAAAGGACTAAAAAGAGAATTCCAAAAGGCTGTAAAAATATCAAAACTCTTGGTAAATATTTTAGGTCATTTAATTTTGTACGAAAACTTGCTGAAGAGTAGTCGACGGCAACATAGAGTACCGTTTAAAGTACCTATCAGTCTCTATGGTAGAATTCGATATCGAAACCGACAGGTAGATTTCTATACAAGCTGCTGAACGAGTGGAGAATTAAAGTAGCCCTAGTTTCGTTAAAAACAAACACCGTTCTTTAAGTTTATTGGCAGTCTATCATCTTCTGTTTGATGGAACTTTAAAATTCTTTACCATAGCTACAGAAGTTTTACAGTACTTCATTATTCAACCAGCGACTTCTTTTTATGAGAAAATATTGAGACAGGTGTCATTTCAATGATACAAAACAAAGCAGTAGTGAAAATGTCTGTTCCTGAACAAGCGACAATGTATTGGGCAAAATTGGGTTAAGAGCAACATTTCTTTAAATATTCTCAAGGAATAATAAGAAGCAATCATATAAAAACGAAACAAGCAGATGACCTACCCTATAAAAATTCAAATAGCTTTTATTGTATTTGATTATCATTATTTTTATTAGTAATTAAAATAACATAATTTCACAAATTAAAACACAAAACTTTTATATTCATCAATTTATCAATATTTGATATATTTGTTATATAAAATGGACAATATTCTATTATGTTTGCTTTATTGAATTTTATAAAAATATTTTAAAATTTAATTCATATTTTAGCGCAAATCGCATTTTGTCAAAATGCTAGTTATAAATTGCTATACTATATTTTTATGAAAACAAAATATAATATGCATTACCGATATAGGATGTATTATTATTTATAAAACGAAACTATTTTTCATTTTAATTAAAATAAATCTAGGCAGTCGAATGTAATTAATGTTTTGTATTATTACTTTCCCGCACAGGGAAAGTATTGTGAACGCGCTAAAAAAATTAAGATAAAGACGGATATAACCATTTTGAAGTTCCCTGAGACGATTATGACCATTTCCAGATGGAAGTATGTCTGTCTGTGAGTGTGTGTCTGTAGATGTATTCTTCCACGATAGCGCCCAAAGGCTTTCACCAATTGAGCTAAATTTTGGTGTATGACTTTGGGGTAGTCCTAGATTTTGGTTTGGTTTTTAAATGTGGGATTCTATTATGCCTCACCTTGTACTATACTTTCACACGACAACCGTTTCATCGAACCACAACTCATCAGTGTTGATACATGCGCGATCTTTTATCAATGGTATCTTAATAATTGGAAACATATTATATTCAACCGATTCCATACAGAATATCCATTCTCATTTCCAACACCAATTTGCATAAAAGAAGTAACTGTTTGCTTAGAGACAAAATGGCTATATCACAACCCAAATCAATAGAGTAACTGAATTATAAATTAGCAAACTATCTCAATTTCGTTTCATAAAATTAATATGATCAGCATTACAGACCTAGTACCAATATTTAGTAATAGTTTGCCATAATATAATAGTGATTATATTAGTAGAGACAGGAAGTATAGTTTGGCTAGTAATATGTAATTTCATGATAATATATTAATTTATTATGTAATCAATTAATCACTGTAATTTGCGTGAGTTATCTCTCTCACATAATTTGATCATTTTAACTCTTCCTTCCCATACATCACATGTCCACAAAAACCGTTGCAAATCCGAAATTAAACCACATTTAATTTAATTTTATTAAATTAATTTGTAACAAGCTATCGGATTAGATGATAATATGTAAAACAAACTAATTATTGATGGCTAAACGTAAAGCTACAGTAGCAGAGAAAGCTACATCAACACGAAAAAGCACTTGTTTGTCTATCTGTTTTTGCTCACAAAAACTTTGCCTTTGTAGTTGTGCTTAGCAGCGGATTCCTCTAATTTAGTTCACACTTGACAAGAAACGAAGCGGCTTTTCCAGGTTTGTATAGTTAAAATGGATCAACCTTAGAGGTATAAAATATTCTTTTGTCTGAAGAAATACTTAGTCCATCAGTCGAGACGAGTACGTACTACGTTAAATAATGTTTGAAATCAATCATCTACAATCTAATCTGAATATGCCGTATATATGTTTCGAGTACAGAGATATTCATCATCAGCATAAAAACACAAAAAATATGAAAATACAAAAATAATAAAAAAAAATTGTAATTTTGATTATGCGATAACAGAAACGCTTCGGACAGGGTTCTTCAATGAAGATGACACAGCAGTCTTTTTGTAAATACATATATAAATATGCGCCTGAATACAAGCACAACGACTGATGACCATGATCTTCTTATGCAAGTCTTAAAAACACTATATGTATGAAAAAAATGTAATACATTTGTTTTTTTACTTAAAAAAAACATAAATACTTATTCAAATATCTCAAATACCGAAACCATGTAACTATAAAGAAAAATAGGAATGGTAATTCGCACAGAAGCTGTGTACCGAGTGTAGCCTAACGGGCACCATGTGGGGTTTGTAATCGGAAGGTTGTGGGTTCGATCCCGCTGATGCCTTTTTTTTACTTATAATTTTAGAATAAAATAGATAGTTTTTCCCATTAATGACACAGGGTGTGCGTTAATCACCTATCTATAGGTTATTTAATATTTACGTATTCTGCGTATCCTACGCCATTAGCGTTCCATCTGGAAATTGTCTTAATCGTCTTAAGGAACTTCAAAATCTTATCTTATTTTTGTATCGCGTATTGAAAGTAAAACAAAGAATTTAGATAGGTAAATAAATACTATATTATAATATTTAAATTATTTCATTATGAGCATATGATCTTCAGTAAAATGCCTTTAACACGCCACTGTAATCATAAGAGTAAGTGCTAAAGAAGGCAAAAAAAGAACAACATAAATGGCCCCATACAGAAACAAAAAACTTTTGCTTCACTCACCGTTTTGTGTGTACAATATTGCGAAGAAACTCCTTTTTTATGTTTTTCGTTCTTATGATAACATCTCGTCAGTACATTTTCGTTGTTAAGAGAACAAAATACAGAAACAAAAACGTTCTAAATGAAGCATTATTAAAGAAAATATCAGGTTATGGGGTTAGAAAACATTTTTTTTTTATTTAAAATATGTACCTGTTATTCGTCCATATAAAATTGAAATAAAAAGTTAAATCTACCAGACTCTTTTGTTTGTTTTGTTGAAGGTTACCGAGGGGATACCAATAAAGTTGAAAGGTATCTTGTAATTTTGTAGCAAGAAATACGGTTAGTGAAAATATAGTGGTGATCATTGCATTGCGAGTTTTCTTTCTGTTAATAATAATAGAAAAATGTGTCCTAACCCTCGTCTTCAGATCTTTAGTGCGTTATTAACAACAAGGTAAGACGTTTTTACACCAACATTTCGAATATTTATAACTTGTTGACATTTACAAAAAATACCGGCCTCAATTATTTTGTATTACTAAAATATAAATAAATAAAGTGATTTTTCTTCAGGTGTTCCTCAAGGAATTATCTTAAGTCCTTTGTTATTTTTGTTATTTATTAATGGTTTGTCTGATTGTGACAGCTGCACTTTATCCTGATCACTTCAAGATAGTTAGAAAAAGCTTCAAAGATGGATTGTAATAAGTAAGATTCAGAGTGACCTACCTCAGTTGTACTTTGGCGACATGGTTATGCACTATTAAAGTTAATTTATTAAATGCAGATTAACTATATAGAGGGTCAATCTAAAGTTCCATATTCAGTGTTAAGGGAGCTCATAATTCCTTGGAATTTTTGTTCAAACGGTTCAAAATAATTTAATGAGTGTTTCTAGAACGTCCTCACTTCAAATCAGCATGGCAGTAAATTTTAATGCCTGTTCATCTTTAAACCAACTAACCAATCTTGGTTAAGTACCGTACCAACAAGTACTGCTAAAACTGTCATACTAATACGGTAAGAATATTCCAATTCCTTAAGGCTTGCATATTATGGCTAATGGCTACCGTGTAGCTAATTTTTAATTTAATAATTATCTACGATGGTATATATCTGGTTGCCCTGGTTGCAGAATTCAATATAACGAGTAGTCTGACATTCACTTATTTTAAACATTCATTTTAAATGAGAGAGTGAGTTCAATAGGTTAAGTGCCCATGATGTTTATTTCAATGATAACAGTACATTTAACTGATCAGTCCTTACAGATAGAGTTCAATGCATTTTATTAATAATATATTCCTGTTATATGTATTTATAAACAAACATGTTTTTATATGTGATAATTCAGGATTAATTAAATTTAGAAGACAGACAATTATTTTTATTATATTAAAATAATTAGTATAATATACAATAATATGTATTCGAAATTGAATTTAGAACTGTATTATCATATATTTATGTTAATATACTGATTTTCTCCAGCCTTCAAAATACAATTAGAATTGTACACAATATTGTAAAGCCACACGCGTGGTAAGATAAGAAAGCGCAAATTACCTCCCCAGAAAAACTCCATTAACTAAGAATTGTTTATACATTTTCTTTACGTTTATTTTAGAACAAAAGCTAATTAATGCTTTATGAATATGTGATATAAATATATTATATTAGATAGCCTTAAGAAATATGTAGATTACCTTCAACAATCATCGTTCAATCTTTACGGTTCAAATTACTATTCTGTGCAGACTTAGTCGGTAAAATAACATACAAACAAAATGCAAAATAAAAGGTCAGTAACACAAATAAAATAACTAATAACAAGCGCAATAATTTATCTTGTCTCTTAAAAACAACAATTATCAAATATCATGCATACCTGGTACTTGTATGTATGTGTACATGGTTCTTATCTAATCTGACTCAGATTTTGAATAACTGTAGTCTAAGCAAAATGTATATTGATTCAGCATAGCACCATAAACTGCCCAGTAAGATATTGATGTACTGAGCTTAACGCAGGTTAAGACAGATTTCTATCTGGAAATGGTCTTAATCGTCTCAGAAAACTTCAAAATGGTTATATCCGTCTATATCTTATTTTTTTAGCGCGTTTACAATACTTTCCCTGTGCGGGAAAATAAAAGTAAGTAGTGTAATTTACAATATATCTATATGTACGAAAATGAACCCCCAAGGCACTATAGCCTCTAAAAGAATACCTCTCAAAAACGTCTCACATATGCTGAACTCGTCAAGGTGGTTGGATATGGAGAGCTGGAGGAGATTTCACTCTGCCTGTTTGTTTCATTCGGTGCTAACACTCAAGATTCCACCTTACTTGTACAACAAAATTTGCTTCAGATCTGATGTCCACACACTCAATCTTCGGTTTAAGGGTCTTTTGTCTCCTCTACCTCACAGGACTGCACTATTTCTAAGATCTTTTTAATTTTGTATCTATGCTATGTATAATGACCTGCCCGCACGATTAAAGGATTTAAGCTGTGCTCGTTTCAGGAACTCCTATCTACTTAAATCTCCTTTTAGACAATATGTGAGGTGTTTGTTTTGGATTTTTTTTTCAGTACTTTGATTTTGCATTATTTGCGTATTTTAGTATTTTGATTGTGAAATACAGGGTCTCACTGATAATTATTATTATTCGGTTTTGGGACCTTTATTGTTTTTAATATACGTAAATGCTTTATACAAATTTCAAGAAGAGTCAAATATAATCCTCTTTGCTGACGACACAATTAGTCTGATTATATATCGACCAAACGACCCTTTAGGGGAGTTGGTTAATGCTGTTGAGACTGACATAGGCAATTGGTTTCTGGCAAATGAACTGAGATTGAATCAGGCTAAAACTCAGAGCATGAACTTTACATTGCGTTCTGCGCCTATCGATCTTCAGAGCGATGTTCGTGTGAAGTTCCTTGGGGTTCATCTTGATCCTAAATTAACCTGGGAGAGTCATGTTCGAGAACTTGGGTGCTCGCTGTCCAGGGTCATATATCTCATCAGAAGGCTTGCGCAGAGTGTTTCAATCGCCAGTCTGTTGACGGTATATGATGGTTATTTTGTTTCCCGTTATATGTCGTATGGTATTTTGAACTGGGGACATAGTTCCCATGCAATGAAAATCTTCAAGCTACAGAGGAGATGTTTACGTACAATGTTGGGACTCGGTTGGCGTGACTGCTGTAAAAAGTATTTTGTTGAACACGGACTACTTGCTTTGCCTTCCTTGTACATCTTAAACGGTCTTGGCTACATTCGAACCAATGCCTCGCATTTCACTCTTCACTCTGATATGCATAATTATGGTACACGAAATCGCAATGACATATTGCCTGAATTTCACTGCCTATTGAGGACTAGGATAGGTTCTGACTATTATTGTGTTAAATTTTATAATAAGCTGCCGTCTCACATAAAGAACCTTGGTGAAGTCCAGTTTAACAAAAGTGTTAAATCATTTTTGATATCTCAAGCTTTTTATACCTTTGAGGACTATTTCATAAGCGATAGTGTAAGATTTTTCTAGATTTTAGTTTGTTTTATGTTGTTGCTATTTTAATTTGTTTGTAAGCTTTCTTTGTTGCTGTAACTTTGATTAATTTTTGTTCTTTTTTGACGTACTATACATGTTATGTAACATAAGATGGTGAATAAATATATCTATCTATCTATTGCATATATCGTATTTTTTCTCATTGAATTTAATTCTCAGGTAATATTATTATTATCTATATCTTAAGATGACAGTGGGCTCCATTTTGGATCAACCTTTACTTGAAATATTTGATTTAATATGAAGTTGGAATTAATAATTATCCCTTTTATGGAGCTAAGTGAATAAAGGCAAACCCCTATTTAAAACTGTGTTTATTTTTGACATTTTACTTGAAATATATAAAAAAAAAGTTATGAAAGAAATCTTTCATAATAAATTTGTAAGGAATATTAAATGTCCTCAATTTTTCGAGCAAATATCAATGAAAAATTAATGAGTCATGACGTTATCGGCATCTCATTAATCTCTTAAAGGGGAAGCGTTATAAATATCAGAATATAAGTTATTGGTTAGAGGTGAGCACACTGACTTTTTCAATAAAAAAAATAAAAAATCTAGACTTATTTCAATTACATACAGGCTGACACTGCGTTTTGTCTTTTTCCGACATAAACCTGTGGAGTTTATTTTTTACCTGACACATGTTAGCTTCAACCCTAACCCTGAAATTCTAAATGAGAAGGGCTGTCGAGTGATAATATCATTTTAAAAGGAGTTTTACGTACCATCACATAAAGAATGTTTGAAAAATATAAATTTCAGCTCTATAAGATCCAACTAATCAATAATGTGATTTTGATCATCTCAACCCTGTCTATGAGCAGCCATATTTATCAATCTTTGTTCTTATTTCACATAGTTAAATAGGTGTCCCTATTTCACAAAAATTGCGAAAAATAAAAATCATAACCTAGAAGCAGCGTATTTATCATAAGGTAAAGCAAGAATTGTTTTGAGATTAAGTAGTTTATAATATATAGCAGAGTCTTCTCCCTTTTCCGGGGACATTTTCAAAAGTAGTGTGAGTGCAATAGGTTAAGTTCGGTCATGTTAAACGTGTACTTGAAATTCATATTATTGATTATGAAGATCTAAAGCTGCACTAAAAATAAAATTGAATTACCCACAGTTAGCATGGGAGGAATTTATTGTATTTTTAATGCAAATGCAAGGCGAGATCTTGTGACGACGTGAGAAATGATGGTGTGTTTTTAGTTATGTATGGATGGCTGTGGATTTTTTTTTAATTTTTAGGAGTTATAAATGTATTTTTCCTCCAAACCTTCAAATTTGACACTGGAGTTAGAAAACAAAGTCATAGTGTCAACAATCCAAAATTGCTAATACCTCCTACATTCCCTTTCGATCATGCTAGAGTTTAATTTTGACAATGTTGCCTACCTATTTTCTTTATATGACTCACATAAATTAATAGAACACAAAAGTAATCTGAGACGGCAGATGTCAGATAAATGACTCAATAATTATTTGACCCTTCATATACATAGCCAAGTAAGTAGTAAGAAGTTAATTTAAATTAATAATGATGCATGTGACTAAAGTACCTATACAATTGTTTCAAAATTGAAATAGGTACCTACTTAAAAACTATATGGATGTTTTTGTTTACCAGCATGATATATAATAGGTTATGTTTACATTATTTATAAATAGTAGTACTCACTTATGTTTCCTAACACATTCGTTAATCCGATTTGGAATATTAAATTAACTAACACACAAAACTCAAAAAATCACTTTCATGAACTACAAACAAAACACTACAATTTCACAGTTTCTCGATTTATAAAACTCGCAAAATTTACAACTTCAGTTCTCTACACGGTATTTACGCGCCGCTCGCGGGGTTTCTCATCAAACTGGCTCACCAACAAAACACAGCGAGAGCACGGCACAGGAAAACAGTTTGCGTTTCTACTTCTTCTACCTTTTCAACGAGTAGACGATGTGTTACGAACCACACTCGCCCGTTGAGTTTCGTTTTTCAAATGCATCTTCGCCGAGAAGTGTGTTTGGTGAATGTACACACCTTATTTCTTTCCATATCTACTAGTACGTTTCGTATGTTACATTTTGGCCGGTATACCGTAGCGGTTGTAGGTATTGCGCCGCCGGCGCCGGCTAGGATATCGGGTTTGTGGGACAGTTCAGTTACTTCCAGGTTCAGGGTCTCGCCCAAATATGGTCATAACTGATAATTTAATTCAAGGCGACATAATATTCGAATGTAGCAGCATTGGTACTATTAGAGATGTTAACCCAACATTTAAGTAAATATTACACCAACAAATACGAAGGATCAACTGAATTTTGTGCCGTCTTATATTCCTTACTTTTAGCTCCATGACATTCTACAAATTCATTTTATATAAATATAGAAAAATAAAGCCTCATTGGATGCCTTAAGTGGCCTATAGGCTCTTTTGTTGAAGCCGCAAGCATGGAATTATTGTTTTAATATTTTTTGGACCATTTCCTTTGCAGCAAAATCAGGGGGAAGTAGAGGCACTTGTCATAACGTGGCACCAGTTTTTGAATACCCTCCTCATAAAATTCTGCCGCCTGACTTGTTAACCACTGTATCACAAATGCAGAAACTCTACTAGCAATACTCCTTTTCTGTCCCAAAAAACTGTGCACATGATTTTCCGGGTAGAAATTGTTTGCTTAAACTTCACTCTTTTGGGTGATGATGAATGTCGCCATTCCATGGATTGTTGTTTCGATTCTGGTGTGACGTAGGCCACCCATGTTTCGTCACCAGTAACAATTTGGTCTAAAAAATCTTCACCTTCATTGTGGTACCGCTCAAGGAAAGTCAATGCACTGCCTAAACGTCGGGTTTTGTGATAACGAAGTCAAAACATTTGTGATACAGTGGTAAACAAGTCAGGCGGCAGAATTTTATGAGGAGGGTATTCAAAAACTGGTGCCACGTGATGACAAGTGCCTCAATATTCAAGGAAATTATGTAGAAAAGTAGATTAAGGTACAGGCTTTCATGTAAAAATAAAATTATTGCGATATCTTTGCACGTCTTTTTTTAATTCCAAAACGGTACTTACTTAAAAAACATGGCTCGTATATGATATTATTTTTTCTCATAAGACTTGCTATTTAGCTTAAATTTTCTGAAGTATATTCTGCAATATGCGCCTTTTATGGTCTTTAAGCCATCCAGAAATAACTTTGCGGCACATTCACGTCACACAATTGCTGTCGCCAAATATATAGAACCTACAGTTCCCTAACAGAGTCTATTGGATCCCTTGTATGAGAATATTTGCTAAATCGGCGATGGAGATTAATTAAAAATCTAAGGAAAAACAACAAACGTTAGTGCACAATCGTATGATGTTATCTGTCTCAGTGGCTAAGATGGGTTGGCTTGGATTGGGCAATTCAATGATTAGAAATGGTTAAAGCTTCCTTCCTATTCTGCTGGAGGAGAAGTTGAAAATTTTACTGTCTGTCACAACTCGTGACTTACGTTTCAGATGTGGGTTGGGTTATACAAGCAATGTAATGCAACACTAACTAGATTTGTCAAAATTTACATCTCTTATCTTTTCCGAAATCATCACCTAGTTGACTTTATTCTAGACATTCTCTGCAACTTTATTGTATGCACTTAAAATGTGTTTTTGCCATATGCTTGCTAGCAGCATTTTAAAAAAAGTGAACATGGATAAAAAGTGCTTCACAAATTAATGGTCCGTTGTACATGATATAAAGTTAATACAGCTACAAACCTTAATAAAGCGAACCATGCCCAAGCACATAACGTGAAAAAGGCTTTTTCTGCTTTTCTTTCACAAGCTTCGCGATCAAAAACAAGTAGGTATAGGTATAGTATATAGATTAGCTCCAGCATAGAGAGGCGACTTATGGAAAACCCTCCCATTACCGCATAAATGTAGTAGAAAACTAAAAGGGTTAGGCTGACCTACACGTAAGTGATTATCTTTCATTATAACATAGAGAACTAACTGGGCAGATTTTAGCATAAGCTGTATGACTCATTATACTTACTTTAGTTTACATAGACCCTGGGCACTTAAAACGGGCAGAAGATTAGATGGTAAAGCAGTAGTAGAATTGAGAGAATCAAGAAAATTCAGAACTGCTTGAAATTTATTGCTTTATTTCAATAGAGATGGTTTGAGAAAAAGGTCTAGTAACATAAGCCTCTGTATGAAAAATATATCGTGATGCGTTAACCGAACTGAGAAGGTAGTCAAAATTAAGTGAAATATCTGCCTCTATAAGGGAGTAAAAATATTTGAATTAACAAAATGTTATTGTAAAATATTCAAATACCTATACACTTTTAAGTCGTTGAATTAAGGATCGAGACGTCGCGGTGCAGTGTATTCGAGTTGAAGGAGATTTCCACTAAATGCGGCACAGTTGTTCAATTGGTAGAACATCTGACCGACACTCGAGTGATGTTGGGTTTGAGTCCTCCATAACTGCTTTGAAATTCTCTCTCAAAACTCATCATAGTTTCAATATTTTGTGCATAAAGTACAAGCACAAACTTACACAACATATTAAATCCGTGCTTGTCGAAGCTGCAAAGATTGGCGTTTCCTTTAAAAATCATGTTAATTTTCATCAGTTTTTAACTTTTCTTTGGCCCATGTCAGAACTCTCGTTAGAGAATTCTTGCCTTGTTGGACTCTAAATCGCTTCCTGAAGTGTCTGAATTCTCCTAAAACGAACAAGCTACAAACCTTATAATGAATCTTGATTGCCAACTTTTGAAGTTCTTCGACAGAATTTATCAGCAAATAATTTTATTTATAAACGTTTTCTTCTAAAGTGCATATTTACAGAATGTCAGAAAAAGTATCGAAAAACATCACCATCAAAAACAAAGTCTATTTAATTAAGAATAAAATGACTAGAACTTTCCAATCGTTCGAATTACCTATATGTGTGCAATATAAATTTTCTCTAGAGTCCTATCCATACCCATGTCTGTCCAACTTCCTTTGCCGTTAAACTACATTAATTAGAGAAACACATGGCAGAATAATTGTTGCTTTCGGATTTTGGACCTGCGAAACTATGAATTTACATTATTGCCTATATCTATACATGGCGGACATAGAAGTTATATACTATATTGCTAGCTCTGGTGCTGCTGTTCAGTCCTAGATCACCATTATTACTGTTTATGCACATAATATTGGCCGTGGTGTTTCTATACCTAAGAATAAATAGTATGCGGCTGACTGTGTATAATGTACGCTAAAGTGATGGTTTACAGTGGAATTTTAGTGAAGCCAATGCAGATACTTGAGTAAAATGTTTTGGAAATAATTATAGGGTACTCGATAGGTACCTGCTTTTATCAAACTGAGCGTCAATAATAAAAATTGCTTCAATTATTTATAAATCAAACTTTTGGAAACTATATTTTAAAATAAACAGATACGTTTTAATAATTTTATTTTATGTTCCTATAATTTTTTTCACAAAATGTATATATAATACAGGGTGTCCCACTTAAGATACAAGCCAATAACTCTGTTATTTTTGGAGCGTTTTTTATCATTTTTTGTAGGACGCGGTACGGTAACGAGATACACATTTTCATCTAGATAAAAAGTGCGATACCTCATTGGCTTACGTTTTAATGGGGCTTAAATTTTTTTCGTTCAAGAGTAAATTACCTTTAGGACATAATTTATTTCAAATCTGATAATTTTACTCGAGTTTTTGTCATCCAAAATACTTAAGTCCTAATAGTAACAACCTTATAACAATGCAGATACGAGGAAAGTGTTTTTAATCGTAGTCAAAAAATATAACAGAAATTAAGAAATTCAATTTTGATTTTATATTTTCGTAAAGTTCAAAAAGTCATTTTTAGTAGATTTTTAAAAAAAATCTAACTATTCAGGAGATCGACACAACCGAAATTTTGAAAAATTTTTATGCAGTACTTCATTTTATGACCCCTGGATCCTAAAAATGACCTCAGTTCAAAAGTTTATATATCTATATATATATATATATATATAAACAAACAAAGATATTCAACTAAGTTGACCGAGTATAGTATATCACCGATATACAAAGAAAAATGAAATAAACTAACTTGTACGAATCAAAAAAATCTCGTGACACAAGCTGGATTTGAACCAACATCTCCCAATTGCCGGTCAGGTGTTTTAACCAATTAAACTATCGTGGCACATGAATGAAACTTCTTTAATTCGTACATGCCTTGCTTCCTATGTGCTGTGCTACGCCTCGACCTTTTAATTCAAAGGCAACATAGACTACACACTGCCATAATGCAATGTTATTTCTCTTTTGCTCATCGCAAATAAATATAAATAAATAAACAAAGAAAGATATTCAACTAAGTTGACCGAGTATAGTATATCACCGATATACAAAGAAAAATGAAATAAACTAACTTGTACGAATCAAAAAAATCTCGTGACACAAGCTGGATTTGAACCGCACAGCACATAGGAAGCAAGGCATGTACGAATTAAAGAAGTTTCATTCATGTGCCACGATAGTTTAATTGGTTAAAACACCTGACCGGCAATTGGGAGATGTTGGTTCAAATCCAGCTTGTGTCACGAGATTTTTTTGATTCGTACAAGTTAGTTTATTTCATTTTTCTTTGTATATCGGTGATATACTATACTCGGTCAACTTAGTTGAATATCTTTGTTTGTTTATTTATTTATATTTATTTGCGATGAGCAAAAGAGAAATAACATTGCATTATGGCAGTGTGTAGTCTATGTTGCCTTTGAATTAAAAGGTCGAGGCGTAGCACAGCACATAGGAAGCAAGGCATGTACGAATTAAAGAAGTTTCATTCATGTGCCACGATAGTTTAATTGGTTAAAACACCTGACCGGCAATTGGGAGATGTTGGTTCAAATCCAGCTTGTGTCACGAGATTTTTTTGATTCGTACAAGTTAGTTTATTTCATTTTTCTTTGTATATCGGTGATATACTATACTCGGTCAACTTAGTTGAATATCTTTGTTTGTTTATTTATTTATATTTATTTGCGATGAGCAAAAGAGAAATAACATTGCATTATGGCAGTGTGTAGTCTATGTTGCCTTTGAATTAAAAGGTCGAGGCGTAGCACAGCACATAGGAAGCAAGGCATGTACGAATTAAAGAAGTTTCATTCATGTGCCACGATAGTTTAATTGGTTAAAACACCTGACCGGCAATTGGGAGATGTTGGTTCAAATCCAGCTTGTGTCACGAGATTTTTTTGATTCGTACAAGTTAGTTTATTTCATTTTTCTTTGTATATCGGTGATATACTATACTCGGTCAACTTAGTTGAATATCTTTGTTTGTTTATTTATTTATATTTATTTGCGATGAGCAAAAGAGAAATAACATTGCATTATGGCAGTGTGTAGTCTATGTTGCCTTTGAATTAAAAGGTCGAGGCGTAGCACAGCACATAGGAAGCAAGGCATGTACGAATTAAAGAAGTTTCATTCATGTGCCACGATATATATATATATATATATGGGATATAGAAACTTTGCGTCACGTTCTAGGCCGCATTTTTTGACCAATCGAAACAAAATTTGGTTAAAAAATCGGCTAGGTCATGGAATCGCGTGAGTTCGTTGGCGATTGAAATCGGAGAGCTAATTTCAGAATGGCGGCCTGTCAAAGTTTTAAAAAAATCATATTTTTTTCGTTGTTAATAGAAAATACCGATGTTACATATCAAATGATAGAGCACTTAAATCTCTACAATATTTATTTGGAGAGTTTTTTCATCGCTGGCATATTTAAGTAAATGTAAATCAATATAAAGTAACAAAAAATAAAAAAAAAATATCATCACCCGCTATACCTGTAATTATTTTGACAAATAAACACCTGTGAAATAACAATAAGACCGTACTTACGTATGTATTATAGTATAATGAGTATTTCAGTTAAAATAACTGTCAATATGACACTTTGGTTATATTTGGCGAATGTCAGAATATTCCGTTATTTGTTTATTAATAGTGGGTGTCAGTGGTAGACTAAGTATAAATAAAAAATACATAAATCAAAAATCTACTTTTCCGACTGGCTGCCATCGGGATTTTTTAATATTTTTATTATTTTGCTAATATTTAGAAAATTCGAAAACTGGATACGCTGTAGATGATTAGGGTGTCTTCGATTGAATTCTTGTGCAGCCTCTCCACAATTTCGCACATTATCTCCTAGTAGTCTTACTATTTGTACTTTTTCTGCCAAACTCAAACGCATCATTATTTTTTTGTACACTATACAAATCAATTTAGTTTTGACATATCCACATGTTTCTCTTTGACGTATAATACCATAATTTGTTTCTATGGCCCACTGAATTTTTAAACCTTTTAATAAATATTTAAAAAAACTATGATTTCAACTAAAAAGTTGAAATCCGTAAAAACTATTTCTCTATTTATCACATCAAAGTAGAAATAAAGTGAATAATCTGGAGGTAGCTAGAGCGTATGCAGTTTTCGAATATTCTAAATGGTACTCAATATTAACAATATAATAAAAATATCAAAAAATTAGTTTTTGAACTTTCCAAAAAAATTTATAAAAAATGTATCTATTTCTTTTTTTCGACAAATGGTAACTGATAGCATAACTTCCGTTCAATAGATTGAAATTACACAACATTTAAATAACATTTTGTAGAATCCTTATGATTAATATTCTCCTAATGTTTGTCAGATTATACCACTGATGATGGGAGCTGTGTTCCTGAAACATGAATGGTTTAATAGTCGTTTGAGTATTATAATTGATGATTCATTTGTGGAGCAGACGGGTATTATTTCCAAATTTGTTATATTGCTTCAATGTAGTTATTGGCTGGAAGTGGTATTATAATTTTGGCGTATTTTTAAGTCAACATTCGTTTTTCAAATATTTACCTGCCTTTCCATTTGCATGAGACGCCCTTAAGTAACTACGTATTACTGTATTAGAAATGAGTAGATAATTTATTGGGTATAATTCCTTGTAATCCCCGAGAACATCTGATCTGATACGATGTACCACGTTGCCCAAACTAGGCGCATTAAACTAACTATGCTTTATGGCATTGCAGTAGCGAACTGCTCGTTAATTTATCACAATATTTTAATAAGAAAAAATATAATTAAAAATTGACAATATTTTTTTAACAGTCCATACATAGCAGATTTATCGAAGGTTAATTTTTAATTTAAAAAGTAATTACGCTATTTACGAATTTTGCGCTCTGCTAACTCAATTCAACATGAAACCTTGTTAGCTTGTGGAGAATAGAAAATCCACAGGGATGCACATATGTATGCTGTGCAACTTGTACACCACCCTTAAATTAATTTAAGACATAATTGTATGAGCGATATATACATGTAGATTATATAATCAGTATGTAAGCATATATAGTGTTAACCCAGAAGAGATTGCTAGAGAATTTGTCATGATAGAGTGCATACAATATAATAAAATACCGGGGTGGAGCTCAACTCCGAATGTAGGGTCGGGGAATGTTACGGTTAAACTAAGCGAAAACCAACCCCTATTTTGCTATTATAATATAGTAGGAATGTGAGGCGAAGCTAACATCGAAAGTTTAACTTTGGTTTTTGAAATTATGCTAGAATTCTATTTCTTCCAGAAAGCACAAACTTTGCCTCGATTATATAATTAAAAAAAAGTTTTGAACTTCTGAGTCATATCTCTTGAATGAGAAATATAAGATTTTCTATTCAACGACCTCATAAGTAGTTTTATTATACGAGGGTCCGTATTTAATTCTGGGGAATATGGGGATAGGAGTAGAGAGTAAAAATGCATTATTATATATCTTTTTCAATATATTCACCCTTAATACACTTCTCAGATCTATCAATAATTATTTTTTGTTTATAGGTTCATAAAAAAATCAATTTTTGACTTCTTCGTCGCTCGAAAATTTGTTCCCACTGCCATTGCATTAAGTTCTACTTGGATTCACGTTCTTAATAATAATCCCAGGGTTCGTCTCCAGTAACAATCCAGGCCAACACACCATCGTTGTCTTCGCTACAGAAGTCTAAAACATTTAACCCGCTTGCGTTGTTCTTGCGGTGTCACTCAAGATGATCATGCATTGATGAATTTTAAAAAATCCCGATGGCAGCCAGTCGGAAATAGTATATTGTGCAACGAACATGAAATGACATATATTTCCTACGAGTATCATCGTTTGCAGCATAAGCCGCAGGCGAGTGCTGCAAATCATACGAGTAGGAAATGGTCATTTCAAGTGAGTTTCACACTATACTTTTTCTACGACTGTTTTGAATAAATTAATCAAAATTTTTAGGAAAATATTTGTTTTTCGAAACTTACCTCTCTTCGTAAGCCTAAATACGATAAGTTAGAAGTATTAAATTGACTAGGTGGTGTTAAACTATATTCACTATCACTGTTTTTGTGTTTTGAAATTAGCGAAATATTTAATTGTAATAATTATTATTAATTATAAATACCTAAACTGTCAATTTAGTATGTTTGTATTGTCGGCGTTGCTATGGTGATTTTTCATGGCCGAAGCTACTTTGTCATTACCAGGAAATTTACCCGTGCACAATAGGCAACTAGTGGGAAATATTTATTGTGCACGGGTAAATGAAAAACAGCATTACAATGTACTACATTTTCAAATCATGATTGAACATATAATAACCGCATTTAAAGACAGTCGTAGAAAAAGTAAATTTTCGATTTATATATTTTTTATTTTCTACTTATACTTAGTCTACCACTATTAATAAACAAATAAAAGAATATTCTGACAGTCGCCAAATATAACCAAAGTGTCATATTGACAGTTATTTTAACTGAAATACCCATTATACTATAATACATACGTAGGCACGGTCTTATTGTTATTTCACATGTGTTTATTTGTCAAAAATAATTACAGGTGTAGCGGGTGATGATTTTATTTTTTGTTACTTTACATTGACTTACATGTACTTAAATATGCCAGCGATCAAAAAACTCTCCAAATAAACATTGTAGAAATTTAAGTGCTCTATCATTTGATATGTAACATCGGTATTTTCTATTAACAATGAAAAAACTATGATTTTTTTAATACTTTGACAGGCCGCCATTTTAAAATTAGCTCTCCGAGTTCAATCGCCAACGAACTCACGCGATGACCTAGCCGATTTTTTGACCAAGTTTTGTTTCGATTGGTCAAAAAATACGGCCTAGACCGTGACGCAAAGTTTTCTATATCCCATATATATAGATATATAAACTTTTGAACTGAGCTCATTTTTAGGATCCAGGGGTCATGAAATGAAGGACCACATAAAAAATTTTTAGAATTTCGGTTGTGTAGATCTCCTGAATAGTTAGATAGATGATAGATTTTTGAACATCTACTAAAATGTATATCGGATACTATAACCATTTCTGGGATTCGTTTCTTCTTCAGCTGAGTATTTTTCAGTATACGTTTTTCGTTTTTTTCCGAGAGTGGTCACTTAAATCAGTCGAGTCAAGTCTTCAAGTGATTCCCGACCATGGTTAAAAAGCTCATGGCACTTGAAACAGTCCTTCCTTCTATTAATTGTGACATGTACACTTAGAGGTTTTATTTGCGAGTAATACTACAATATTCTACTATCCAGCTATATGAATGAAACGCCATGCAGAACAACAGGGGATTCAGGCAATCCCCTTGATATAATATCTATTTATAGAAACTGCCAGCGACTTATATTTATATACTATTCAACATAGCCTTAGTAGTTGCAATTATTGCAATATCCATGAATGTGACGCGGAATCAATCCATGCAGCAGATATGTTACAATTCAATTTCACTGCATGTTTAGTAACCACCGTGTCAACAATAAGTAATTCCTTGCTTTCATGGAAGCCTCGTCGGCAGCCATTGAGGTATAAGGTTTATTATTCAAAATATTTTAGATGTGTATTAGTGTATTGATATGTACCGGGTGTAGTATATTTGTTTTTTAAAATCTACTAAAAACTCTTTCAATAAACTTTGGCTGGTTGATTGTAGATTGCATTTTTGAAGACGCCTTATTTCTTATTTCTTGCATTCTTGTTGCTGATGCTGTTGATATTGCCAATATTAAACTAACAATACAATTTAGGAATAGCAATTTCACATAAGATCTTTATAAGGGACCTTGATAAATATGCTTTGTTAAAGACTGTTGTCTGATAAAACAAGTAACATATCCTTAGTTATTAAGCTTTGTAGTCGAGCTACAATGTAGAAACTATAAAATAATGACAACAATCCAGCTCCAGTTCGCCTTAAAAGAAAACAACAATAAAATTATAATTTCTTTAATTTTAACTATATTCAACATTATGTTTTATTGTTGGTACAGGTACCGTTACATATTTCTTTACGAAAGGATGATTTTCCAGACTTTTGCCCCCAAACGAAATATACATGTGGAAGGCGGTGTACAGTACTAAAGCAGAGTACGCCACTGCTAATGTATAAATAATTGTCAACACTGCTACACTAAAATCGGCATCTTGGATTTTTGTCACACAGAAAAATATATTAATGGCTACAATGATTATACTCAGGATAACGGACGTGATTTTGTATGCTCTAAAACAAAGACAATTTATTAATTTAATGGAGGTAAAAATTGCAGAAGGGAGAATATTCCCAACACATCTATGTACTGATTTAGAATTAGTTTAAACAAAAACTACTTACAATCCATTGACAAATTCACCCATAATTTTCGGATTGCTAGTAAATGCAATTGTCGGTATTAATGCAAACGGTAATTGTAGGCTCATCACGGCGTTCAGCAAATCATTGAGATTTGTCAATTTACTCATATTACTGTAGAATGCTGTTAGAAATGTTGGGACCATTGCTATGCTGCGTGTAAATAGCACACGCTTCCATTTTGGCCATTTTAAGTTCAGAAAACCTGCAAAATGATGACAAACTTTTGTAAAAAATAAATTTACTAACAATCACATTAGAATTGAGATCAAAGTAGATAATGCAATGCTACACTAGTTAGTGCTATAGAAATCTGGGTACATATTGAAATCCTTTGAGCCTAAAGTATCTTAATTTCATTGCAAACCGATTCTGTTTCAATCCTCTGGTTAATTCATTGATTTATTTAACTGTTTACTTTTTGTTATGGCCTCTTTTGTATACCTGCCTGAATAAAATGTTCAAATATAGTTAATTTAGTTCTTTTTTTATACATTTTCTGTAACTTTTCTAATTTTCTTAGACGAGCTTAATAACAGAATGATTTTGGAAGCACCACCGATATTTATTACAGACTTAAAGTTATTAAATTGTTATTATCCTTTGAAGAGTAAAATATATGACAGCTTACCTTCCATGGAAAATTGACCAGCATATGTTCCAGTCATTGTAGAACTTTGTCCAGCAGCCAATATACCAACAGCCCAAATATACATAGCCACAGCACCATAAGCACAACCCAGAAAGATGCCGCCTTTGTAGATATCAGCATCAACATAATCTGTGTTATTCTGCAAAAATAATTACTCGTATAATATACAGGGTATTTGTGTTGTGCGAAATATAAGGGTAATATATCTTCTCTTATTATTTTGAAATTACAGCAATTGAAAGTAAAGGACAAATATTATTTAATATCTCCGCTATGAGAGAAATCAAAGAAATAGATTTTAGCAAATAAAATTGCAGGTTTTGGCGGTTTTTATGATCCATGAAGGTGAACAAATCAACCCCTATAATATTTTATGTCAGTACTTTTTAATGCGTCTAAATTTTCTATTTAAAATATTGACTTAAAAAAACGAATGCAATCCCTGTCTTGATTTCGAGAATTGTTTCCGTTAAATTTTTGCATTTGGGGTTTCTTAAAACTATGGTATGTTCAACTGCCTCTGAAAATAACGATGAATCAAGGGATGGTCAGGGGCCAAGGAACCATGAAGGCAATGGGGCTTGAGTCTCCCATAGTGAAACAGCAATGAGTCTTGAGTCTCCCATAGTGAAAATATTATAAGGGTAATTCTAACTTGGAAGTGAAAGTAATTTTAAACAATTATGAAACACCAGCGTAATATTTGCTGCAAAATATTGCACAGCAATTTCTGAGTATCCTATATATACCTACTCGTAGGATAAATTTTGGCTTTCCGTTGATTTCAAACTTGTAAACTAACCTCAAACACCTCAATGGCTTTTTCATACATACTGCTGCTACTTTTACATTCTTCTAACTACAAATAAACAAAAACTAATCAAAAATATTCACTGTCTAATAAATGTATCTTACTAAATCCGCATTGGTCCTGTTGAACAAACCCATAGCAAATACAGATACAACAAATATATTTATAACCAAACTACATAATAGCGCGATAGCACTTTCAATTCCATAATATAGCTTAGCTTCTTTCAACTTTTCCGGTTTTTTCCGGTCAATATTTCGAGACTTAACCAACGCCGAATGAAGGTAGAGATTGTGGGGCATTATCACAGCTCCTATGACACCTACAGCTTGCTGAAGTACCGCATTGTTACAACCGTCACACCTGAAAAACACAGATTGTAACAATTTAAGATACTCCCACGAAAATTTCAGCTATTCTCTTCTGCCAATTCCAGATCCTGAAAAGCTTACCTGGTATTTATCAATAAAGTAACTATGTAAGTGAATTTCTATGACAAAAATTATGGTGATTCGTGGCTTACCATGGGTAAAACAATCCTTTCATAACTTGTCCTTGATCTGGAGTAGCAACTACATATTCATAACCAAAGGTAACTCCCATTGTACCGATTAAAATAGCAAAAAATAACTCCAATTTTCTTAAACCATATTTATCAAGAAATAGGAATGTAAATGTGTCAATAATTGTAATAAGACATCCACCCCAAAGTGGAATTCTGAAACAATAAGAATCCTTGATAATATATAGAATTTCTAAAAAAATATGAACTTAACATGCTAAACTAAAACAGGTTTTATCATTTTACCAAAACACTTTTTTTATTCTCGACGGGCGTTTCGCTTACAATGTTAGCATCCTCAGTAGATAATTTAAGCACATCAAGAATAAAAAAAGTGTTTTGGTGAAGTGGTTAAACGTGTTTCTACGCCAAAGGTTTTAGTCATCGATTATATAATTTAAAATGATAATTAACTAAATTCAATTACAAACTTACACTTTATTCGAAAGCAGATATATGGCAATGGCAGTACCTATTACCTCTTGCATATCAGAGCCAATAACTGCAATTTCTACCATAATCCATAAGATTACTCTTGGTAACTTTTTGTACTGTCTGTAACACATTTCAGCTAAGTGTAATCCAGTTACTACACCTATAAAAATACAAGTGGTCATCTAAATGTATGCGATTTAATTTTTTTGTAATTTAACGAAATTAATTCAATAATAGTAAGATATTTTTTAATATTCTAAAATAGGTGGTCAAAATTTGAAAAAAACCTAAATTATAATTTTTCAAAAAGTCCTTATTTACAAAGATGATTGCCTGAGGACGATTTTTTTGAAATATTTTCGAAACGAGTTTAGATGAATTAATCAAATGTAGCATATTTATGCATCTAGTTAAATGTCGTAAACTGACTAAGAACTGAATAAAAAAGGATGACCATAGACGGGTAAACGGGGGAACACTTGCTTTAATTTTAACCTAACTTTTTATTCTTGTGACATTTATTCTATTTGTGCCAAAAATGTGATAAAATGAAGTTTTGTATATAAAAAAGGCATACTTGTTTTTTCGCGAAAAACTTAAAGATTTTCGAGAAATTTGAGTTTGAAAATTTTAGGACAAAACTGGTCCTTAGTACACAGCATTTATAAAATTTTGGAAAACTTTTCGTTAGCAAACTGTATTTCAGTATCAGAATAAACGCAACAAAATTAAATAAATACTGCATATTATACTGAAGTTTTCAAACTCGAATTTCTCGAAAACCTTTCAGTTTTTCGAGCAAAAACAAGTAGGTATGCCTTTTTTATGTAGAAATCTTTATTTTATCACATTTTTGACACAAATGGAATAAAAGTCACAATAAAAAAAAGTTAGGTTATAATTAAGGCAAGGGCCCCCCGTTCATCCTTTTTTATTCAATTTCATTTAATCAATTCATCTATAATGGTTTCGAAAATATAACTAGAACTTAAAAACAGATAGCTATTCTAACCTAATCTGGAAAAACGATGGTTAATAGTTTATTGAAATCCCTTGTATTTTTTGCTGAGAAGTTAATATTTACAAATGCAAAAATAATGTGCCTTTAATAGTATTTCAGTTACGTTAAAGACATACATTTTCCTTTTCATCTTTGTAGAAATAACTAAATAATTTTATTCCGCTTTTGTACTCGCTATTATGTAGTTAAATCCCCCAAAATAACAAGCCAACAACATTGTGTTCATTTTCTATATACACTTATATATAAAAAATACAGAAACACAATCATTTGAAATGCAAATTAACCTTAATTTTTATATATATTACCCGTGGTGGCTTGAATAAGGCGTCCAAAACCTTTTACAAATTTTGGCTTCGAAACATATGGTAACTTTATTTAGTTAATTTCTTACTGTCTGAAACCCCTGTATAATAAAGGTATGTAATTTTATGTTTACCTAATTTTGTAGCTAAACTTTGCATAACAAACCCTAGAATTGTAGCTCCAAATAATACCCATAAGAGTCGATAATTTCCGACTGTGCCAGACTGTAAATCGCTTTCAATATTTCCTGGATCTAAGTATGCTATGGACATGAGGAACCCGGGCCCTGTAAAAGCCCATAATTTGCGAAGACTAAAGCCCGTCTAAGGTTAAAAACAGTGAAATAAATAATAAGCATAGTTTACAAATTTTTTTAACATACCTTTTCTTCTTCTGGTATATCAACTTTCTCATTGGCAAAATATGTATCAATTTCATTTTCTTCGAAGTAATACGAGGGTATATTGCCATTTTTATCATGAGTTGCATTGCCCTGAAAATTAATCCATTATCAACATTTTCGATAATTTTGTTATAATGTGCTTTTAAAAGTTCCATGATTGCTGATTTTGGGAAAAATATAATGGTATAAGGCTACTACGATCATCATAACTGTAAAATCAATTCGTGGTTGAAGAACAAATGTCATTTCGACAGATGTAGAAGAAGTGAGTTAGAAACAAGACTGAGTTCTTGCATAAATTCCTAAATTAATTGAAGTTCTAGTATCAACCTGAATTTCTCTATTTTTGACTTCCATAAATGGTCGCTCCTATGTCTAAACTGTAGAAATAGTGTCCAATTTCGTTTTCAATTATTATTCGCCACGGACACCACAGAATTTCATGGCGAATCAAACGATTTTCTTTCTGAAGTGTCCTGTATTTTATTATATTTTTTCATTGCGTATACAAAGCAAGATATAGGTACTCTCATATGGGCTTCTTGTACCTAAGGTAGGTAGGTATTTTGATTTATTTAGATTTTCTCAAATTCAGTTTTAGAGAAAAAATTTTTTGTTGTACAGTCATTTCATGGACACCCTGTATAGGTTTCTAATTAATAACCTAAGAATTTTTGGCAAACTCTATATAGTTCAATGAAAATTACGAAAATTCAACTTAAACTCTAATTTTAAAAAATAAATATAGTTCAATATTAACGAAAGCTTTAGACATTATATTATATCTTTAATATTACGTAAAAAGAGAAATAAAAAATCTAAGCATTTAGTAAATTAGTTTAATTTGATGACAATTAGTTTGTGTTTTAAGTTTTGTATTTAGGAATAATATATTAATGGAATCTATAATTTTCATACACAATTCAATAAAAATATATAAATATGTATATTACAGGCTACTTATGTATTTTGCTATACTTTTTTAAACACCCAGTATATTATTGTATGAAACATTTTAAAAAAACTAAATGTGCCCAAAATTATAAAATTTTCATCGTCAAATTTTTAACGTCCTAATGATCTATAAAAAGAAAATCAAAAAAATATTTTATAATTTTTGAAATATTCTTAAAATATAATTTTCGTCGAAGGGGCCTTAATACATTTACTCCACTTGCATATGGACTACTTCTTCAAATTAAAACAAATAATTTAAAGTAAACTTACATTATTTTCGGCACTTTTTTCCATTTCAAATGCATTATTGGATATACCATCGCCTTTCATTTTGTTATATCTATGTTTACCTAATATCACAATATTAAACTATTACAATTAAATAATATTAAAACTAACTAATATATATTATCACAAATCAATTATTATTTATTATTTGTTTTATGAAAAAATAAATTTTGTTTCAACAACGATCTTGACATGTTGAGATTTAAAAGATTTATCAGAGAAAATGCTTCGTACTATATATGCTTTCTGGTAAAAACCTTTAGATAAACATTACAGATTTATTCCTTTGACAAGATTAAACACTCAGTACTGTCTCGTTTGATTTAACCAATGGTGTATACAAGGTTTTTTACATATCAGACAAAAATATGAATTCATTGACAAACTGTTGATTTTGACTTTATTTGAGTTTTAAGTTACGACAATTTACCTAAATTAATTTTTTACATAATTATAATTTGATGTCAAAATTTTATCATATTTATATTTTTTGATAAGAAAGTTATGTCAGTGTCAAAATATTGACAAATTGAAATGATAGAAAACGCAAAGACTAATAATAATATTATTAAACTGTGTTTTCTAATATTATAGTTAAAAGAATTTGGTTTAAATACACGAGTAGAGGAGCCCTACTCAAAAATTTTAGAAAAGATCAAAATACGCAATTTTAATTGTCGTTACATAAAACTAAAAGTTGCCTTACAAATTATACTGTAAGTACATAGGCAGGTACTAACAAATAGATTTACTCTTTTTTTATTTGTGTTAATTCTTCAAAAAATTAGGAGGTTAGATAGTGTTTCATGTAGGACTTTTTAGTTGTTTTGACATTTTCAGAAAAATAAAATACTACCCTAAACTATTACTGCATGGAAATGCCCATAATTGCTATTTAGTGAAACTAAAACCAATATGATGAGACATGCGATAAGTTTATGTGTTAAACAGGACTGTTGAACATGAAGCACGCGGGCGACCTAATTTTTTGCGGCCCGTGACATTTTATTCAATATGTATCCAAAAAATTGCTTTATACAGCTATGCCTGGATGAAAGTACTCATCTGTCCGTCATAGCAAGTTTGTAATTTTTATCCAAACTATTCTATCGTATTCTTGGTACAACCAATGGTACGGATATGTTTGAAAGTGGTGTTAGACTACGAGGGTTTTGATAAATGTTCCTGAATTCTCACTGAACTATTATCGGAACTCAAATTGCATTGTATTGTTCGCCAAGAGGCTTTATGTGGAAAATCAATTTCAATTCTTTTCTGATTATACGAGGCATGTTTTTTAAGTAAGTAACGTTTTGGAATTAAAAAAAGACGTGCAAAGATATCGCAATAATTTTATTTTTACATGAAAGCCTGTACCTTAATCTACTTTTCTACATAATTTCCGTGAATATTGAGGCACTTGTCATAACGTGGCACCAGTTTTTGAATACCCTCTCATAAAATTCTGCCGCCTGACTTGTTAACCACTGTATCACAAATGTTTTGACTTCGTTATCGTCTTGAAGACGCTGACCACCCAGGTGTTTCTTCAAGTGCAGGAACAAATGATAGTCGCTGGGCGTCAGATCAGGGCTGTATGGAGGATGATCTAGAGTTTCCCATTTAAAAGATTTGATGAGATCTTTGGTCCGATTAGCCACATGTGGACGGGCATTGTCATGCAGCAAAACGATACCCTTACTCAACTTGCCACGTCTTTTGTTCTGGATTGCACGACGCAGATTGTTCAATGTCTCACAATAAGACGCTGCATTGATTGTCTCATTACGAGGCAGAAACTCCACTAGCAATACTCCTTTTCTGTCCCAAAAAACTGTGCACATGATTTTCCGGGCAGAAATTGTTTGCTTAAACTTCACTCTTTTGGGTGATGATGAATGTCCCCATTCCATGGATTCTTGTTTCGATTCTGGTGTGACGTAGGCCCCAATTGCGATATCTTTGCACGTCTTTTTTTAATTCCAAAACGGTACTTACTTAAAAAACATGCCTCGTATTACTTGCATGAAAAACTTGACGATTTGGTTGGGAACTATTTTAAAAATATTTCCCTTCAAATAAGCATCAACAAAAGTAACTTAACCCTGCAGAACGGTACCCAAACTTGCAAAACTTAGAACTTACAATGGGTTCAATGTTGATGCATTAGTGAGGAACACAAACATCGTTAAATTTCCGTCTAATTTTTTTGTAATTTGATATTTTTGACTAAATAAAAAAAAAACAATCAAGACGCGATATTTTGACCACATGGTGCCAGGGATGCTATGTTTGAGTTCACTCGACTCAATGTCGCATGTGATTTTTGGATTTTATCGAAGGATACACCAAAAATTGGTATGTTTGAATATCACTGGTGTTAATTATTACACAGGCCAACAAAATGAAAAAAAAAATTTGGTGCCAGAAATCTAACATCTGATTTTAGATGTTTTTAATGTGCTGATTCCAAAAATGCCACCAGATTTTTTCTATCAGCTCTAGTTTTTGAGATACACGTTACAGGTTAAATGATATATTTTTTTCTGATAAAGGACAACAAATAAAGAGATAAATATGTACTTAATCGTCAAAATAGGAATTTCCCAGAATCTAATTAGCCAAATGGATACCTGGAATTGTCCCTGACCCAATGTTCCTATACTAGGAACTACTCAATACAATGCTCTTACTTACTTTTATACCTGTAATTGCCTATGACCCGATCCTTCTATACCTGCTTGGCTGTACTTGATTTAGTATATTACTGAGTTTTCCCAAGTAAAGTTGTGCTATCATTTTGTGTAAATTTTGGTCGTTTTGTAGTATCAAGACACTAAACTGAAACAATGGCATCCACAAGCAGACGTACCTGTGCAAATCATCCCGATGTTTTTTGTTATGTGTGTGGTGAATACACTTTGAAAGAGAGCAGAAAAAGGATTTCTGACTTTGTGAAAAGAGCTTATCTTGCCTATTTTGGCGTTCATTTAGGAGATCAAGATAAATCTTGGGCCCCACATTTCATATGTAAAACATGTGTTGAACATTTGCGACAGTGGACAACTGGAAAGAGGAAGTGCCTAAAGTTTGGTGTACCAATGGTTTGGAGAGAACCGCGGAACCATCATGACGACTGCTATTTTTGTCTCGTTAATATTAAAGGCATAAATAGAAACAATAGACACAAATGGACATATCCTGATCTAGATTCTGCAAGAAGGCCTGTAGTGCATTCGGAAGAAATACCCGTTCCATCATTCAGCAGTCTACCCAAACTGACAGAAGATGATACAGAAACATCAACGTCTGACGAAGTTAAAAGAATTCAATCAGAAAACGACAGCGATTTTGAAGCAGATTTAGCAACTCCGCAGTGTTTCAATCAAGAAGAACTAAACGATCTTATAAGAGACCTGAATCTCTCAAAGGAATCCGCTGAATTACTTGCATCCAGATTAAAAGAAAAAAATCTACTTTGTCGAGGTACTAATATTACATTTTATCGTAAAAGAGATAAGGATCTGCTGCCTTTTTTCACTCAGGAAAATGACTTGGTATTCTGTAACAATATAAAAGGGCTCTTAGAAAAAATGGGTTTGCCTGAATACACTCCAGATGATTGGCGCCTTTTTATTGACAGTTCAAAACGTAGTTTAAAATGTGTTCTTTTACATAACGGTAACAAATATGGCTCAATTCCTATTGGTCATTCTACTACCATGAAGGAAGAATATGAAACAATAGCATTAGTTTTGAGAAAAATTAAATACGAAGAACATCAGTGGTCAATTTGTGTTGATTTAAAAATGATTAACTTCCTCCTTGGACAGCAGAGTGGTTATACAAAATATCCTTGTTTTTTGTGCCTTTGGGACAGCAGAGCTAAAAATGAGCACTGGGTTAACAAAAATTGGCCTTCAAGAGATGTCATGATTCAAGGAATACAAAACGTGATCAACGAACCTTTGGTTTCAAGAGAAAAAATCTTACTTCCGCCCTTGCATATCAAGCTAGGCCTAATGAAGCAATTTGTGAAGGCCTTAAATCGAGATGGAAATTGTTTTGGGTATTTGTCACGTAAATTTCCTGGCATTAGCACGGAAAAACTAAAAGCTGGTATATTTGATGGTCCTCAAATAAGGCAACTTGTTAAAGATCCACAATTCACCACATCAATGAACGAGACTGAATCTAACGCTTGGAGTTCATTTGTTCAAGTAGTACAAAATTTTATTGGCAATCATAAAGCAGACAATTACGTAGAATTAGTGGAAACTATGCTTTCAAATTTTAATATTCTCGGCTGTAACATGAGTATAAAAGTTCACTACCTCCACAGCCACCTAGATCGTTTTCCAGAAAACTTAGGTGATTGTAGTGAAGAACAGGGGGAAAGATTCCACCAGGATATTAAAACTATGGAAGATCGTTATCAAGGACGATGGGATAGCCACATGATGGCGGACTACTGCTGGAGCCTTCAGCGAGACTGCCCTAGTAAACTCCATTCTAGAAAATCGTATAAAAGAAAATTTTTATGTGATTAGTGACTAATGTAATTATGTAAATTAAGTTTTTGCAATAAATACTTAAATCCATGTGTCTTTGTTTTTTTTAACTGTCAATAGTAATATTATATATTATAACAGTTATAACGTAAATTATATACACAATTTTTTAAAAAATCTCAAAAACTAGATCTGATAGACAAAATCTGAGAACCTTTTTACATTCTGCATCCAAAAATTACTCAGGAACAGTTAAAAAATCGCAGGCACCAAAATGTGTGTTGGCCTGTGTTATCGATCATAAAGCAACGAGCGCATATTTAGCATGCGATATCAATTATCGCTCGAAATGGACATCCAGCCTAACGTCACTGTCACTCATTGTATACATTTTATATGTGTTTTGTGGTGATTCGTGTTAGTTTATGTAAGTAATAGTAAACAATTTTTGATTATATTGCAATGATAGCTATTCCATAGAAGTTGTAGACGATGCGATTCTACTCACATCTACAATGTACATAATATTCAAAATAAAATCCCGGCTTCTTCTACGCCCCTGTCAAGCGCACTGGTGTATTTAAATGACCCCCAGAAGTCAATTACTCAAATAATAAATATTACAATGTTAATTAGGAAATTCTATTAGTATCAATAAATTTTCGTATTTGGCAAAATCAACCTCTTATCGGCTATATTGTAATTTAACTTGTGCATGGGGACTCACGTACACTGATAAACTTTATTTACTTATTTTTTCAAAAAATCTTCACATATCGTTGAATTAAGTCACATAAGTTGATACTAAATATCAACCACTTGTCATTTTCTTGAAAACACAATCCTAATTTGAAACGAAAAGTGTAAAATCACAATCGGAAATATACGTGCGTACGAAAAATTCATTGTTACAACACAACTACTACTTTTTATGTTTTGTTTATCTTTTATTAGTTTGGAAAAATTACGTTATGATAACTACATTTAGTTGTATGAAGGTCACTTCAAGTTGTGGTGATTTACAAATTTAAAATTTGTTTTTAAATAAGACTATAACTATTCAAATTAGTTAAACTGTATTATCCGCCCCCTATTATAAAGATTTATAAATTACCTTTGCCAACAACCCATAGACGTAGCAATCTACTGTTCAATACGATTTAAAAAGTTAAAGCCCTGTATATGGCCATCTGCAGTTCTAGGACAGCTTCAATTATTTAAGAAAGAACCTGATCTAATCTACATATCTCCTTGACCACCGTGTATGAGTGCTAAATACAGTATTTGAGTGCAGAATTCAATTAGACAAAGAGCAATGGATATTACACATGAAATTGAACATTGTTATCCAAATGCACTCGCACAATGCTGCTATATCTAAATGTAATTATTTTAGCAACTGGTAAATCGAAATATTCATCATCGTCCCCAGGTAATTCCAAATTAGCTGATGGCTGCGAATGTAGGATTCATAATGAGCGAAACGAAACTAAAATTATCTCAAATTTGAGTCTTTTATGTCATTTCAAGGGTATTATGGTAATATCAGGATTATTAACTGTAGATTTTCTGACATAAATCCATGTCTCATGAAATAATTTTAACTACCTAAGTACTTAGAATATAAACAATTATTATATCTATTGGCTAAACTAAAAGTTTAGCCATCTGTCTCTAATATAATAAGATTACTTGAATACAAATTTGGATCATTTTGGGTTATACAGACATTTATTTTGTTTGAAACTTTGAAATTATAATTCAAATTGTCATAAATTTGAAAACAAAATGTATATTAGTGTGCACAAATTTGTCTCAAATATAATGTAACCATTTGGAAGTCATCATAAGATGGTGTTCTTACAGTAAAAAAATATAAATATGTATTATAAATTATAAACATATTTAAACCTTGTGTTCGTTTGATTAACTTAATAATAAAAACCCCAGGATCATCTCCCGTTTTAGCATCTAGGCCTTTGATGTAGGCCAACCCAGAACAAATTTAGATAAAGCTGCCACCGCCAAAAAAGGTCAGGTAGTCCTCCTGTTTAACATACTAAAAGTCCTCATTTGTCCCTTTCAAGAAAAGGCCTCAAAATCACTCCGCCATCTTGAAATTTGATCTGTAATAACTCCGAATTGACTACATATATATCAAAATCAAGAAATCTAAATTAAAAAGCATGAAAAAACACACAAAATAAAACTTCCAAACTATATAGAGTTTGGTAGTAGGCTCTTACAAAGAAAAAATAAATAAACAATGTAAAAAAAGCCAAATTTGCAGAAATTTGAGTAATACAGATGCTGCTGATTGCTGATACCGTTTTAGCTGAAACGGCAATTAATTTAGGTATTTCTGGCACAACAGTGGTTCTAGTAGGCCATGAGACGGACCTTGCTGTGATTTTAATTTACAGGGTCTAGCGAGAAAAAATATTCTTCATACGGCCCGACAGATCTGACAAGCCAGGTAAATTTACTGATATTTTAGACATGCAGAAGAAGTTAGGCTTTCCAAATGAGTATATTTTATTTGCTCGCGCTCTGTCCGGCTGTGGCCCTATATAACTTTATTGTCATAAAGAATTACACTTTTCTTGTACTTAATAAAATATACACAAGTGTGTAATTATCATATCAAATAAATAACAAAAACAAAAATATAAATCTAAAATTACAAACATATACACATAACAATATAATAAATAATACAACAATACAAAACATGGCCACTACCAGATACAACAAACGTGAGCCCAACATAACAGTGTTAAGAAATACGCGATTATAAATTTTGCGGCTTTCATAAATGAGAGATCTCCTTGTTAAGGCTGATCTAGGTATAGGTAGGTGTGCGCGCTGGAGCAATCTCGTAGGATAACGGTGAGCAGATGGAGCAGACGAAGATATAATCTGCAAGTTTCTATGCAGGAGACATACAGTTTCTAATATAAATAATGAAGTGAGTGTCAATATTTGAGGTTGCTTAAACAGTTCTCTACAACTTGCCCCTACAGCAACCCTACACAGATAGCGGATTGCCCGTTTCTGTAAAATAAAGACACCTTTGAATAAAGCTCGACTGTATGAACCCCAAAAAGCTATACCGTATCTAAGATGTGATTCAACTAAGGAAAAATAAGCGTTACGCGCTACTTCTTGTTTTTTTAAATAAGGAAAATTTCCGCTTTAAAACTTTTGGAGAAAGTCACAGAAATGTATCCGTGTTTCTGAATCCAACTTCAAATGAATAGGACATCATATAGTCTGAGGATGATTTTCTAGTGGCCTTATATGGCAAACATACATTAGCGAAAAATCTCAATGAGCTCAGATTTTATAAATATAAATCAATTACAACCCGACAAGCCCTTTACAAATTTTGAGTTAGCCTCTTTACCATCGAGATCGGAAGCATCAAAGAATCACCATTTTAGAGTGTACCTGCAAATCCAAGAATGGATGGGAAACAAAAATAAAACCCCTTTGGAATGGGGCTGGACTAAAAAAATATTTTGAACCCCATTGAGGACATCACGTTGTGTTCAAGTGTAATGTTAACACTCCAATTTATTTATATTTTCTAGTAATTTCCTTTACGTAGTAGTACCTATCTACGCACGTAAAGATAAATTATTTCACGCGCTAGTGTGTAAAATACATTATATAAATTATTTTTTCATATTTCTTTCCAATTTGTCCAGTTTTGTTTAGTTTACAATCGGTATATTTGTTTCATCATCAGTTATTTTTAATGCATATTAAAAAATATTTTCCTCTCCTCATTTTTTTTTCTTTTTGAGGACTTTTGGTAATGGGGAGTTTAAGTATGTTAAAAAGCACATGCTTAGTTGCGCTGGAATATTTTGCTTTATTTTTTCTACTTATGGAGAATTCAATTTCAAACGAAGGTTAACTATTTGTGATTTTTACAGCTCAAATTATTTTAAAGATTTAGGTAACTGTCAAATACATTTTTAAAATTCATTCTCTCGTTATTTATTTACGCATGCTACATTGTCCCATATGGATAAAGCTTAATCGGATTGGAGTTTTAGAAAAACAGTCCAATTTTGCTAAAAAGATGCACACATAGAGATTATGCAAAGTACGAACTTTACCCCTCGTACTGAAATAGGTCTCAATATTAGAAATCCCGGTAGGTATACAAGTAATAGATAGTATCGTTGACTTTAAAATTATCAGTATGGCATTGTAAGGAACAAACTTTTAAAAGAAAACAAAAATTATTGATTTTTTATCATCACATTTATATTATTTTAAAAAATACAAATACAGTAAACCGAGTAATCATAACAAGATAAAAGACAACATATTATAATTTTCAGTTCTGCTCTCCATTTTATTGCAATACAAAGATACAGGATGTAAAAACGTTGCTCAGTTTACACACTCAACATATTTATTTAGTGTTCTAAAATAATATGTCCATCACCCTGTAAAATAAGGCAACACGCTTAACTTGACAAAATAATAGATTTTATAAAGAATTTAAAGAAACATAAGCATACCTGAAAATCTATTAATTTAAGAAGCAGAAAAAAAGTTCCTTTTTTAAAAATGATAAACAGGAAATTTAGAGCACTATAAATTATCTAAATTCACCACTAACATACGTATTGGAGATTCAGTTATCGCGTTCCAATGTATTATGTAAATTGGTAAACCGAAGAATGTTTTTGAGCAGAATAATTAAAAAAATCGTTTCCCAGTCTTTGCGCAAAATATCTTCCTATTTAATTGTAACAGTGCATTATAAAAATAGTTATGCCTTATGTTGGATATAAAGAATATTTATGTGTATATGAAAATAAATAAAGGCAGTAAAATCTTATAAAATACAATGATTAATAACAAAATATTTCTAAAGAATTTTTGATTACGTTAAAATGATTTATCAAAGATCTATTTATGTCTTTGGTTTCCCGATGTTTACGTTAAAAGTGATAAACTAACAATTAAAATTAATATAAAATAATAACAAAAAAGTAAAAAAGTCAATTCAAGGCTGTGACAGTGATGAAAGATATTATTTAAACAAAATAGTATTAGAACTTTTGATTATACTCGTAATATATCGGGCGCAAAACTAAATATTTATTTGAAATGGAACCAAGCACTAAATATTTTTGCGATAAAAAAGGATGAAGGTAGATACAAAATGTCTGCCTGATAGGAAATAGACTATGCCTCTTACACAACCTAAATATCCTGTCTTCCTTGATGGCTTTGGTGCTTGCTTCTTTTTAAGTAAACGTATCACTTAATAATTTATATGAAATAGGCTTAAAATAAATTATAACTTGTGATTATTCGTCATCACCTTCCTTCTCTTCATAACTGTCTGATTCAGAGAACTCGTAACTTGTTTCTTTATCACCATCTCCTAGAAACCAAAAAAAAACCATTAAAATTGTGTTAAGAAAGAGAATGGGACAAGAATACATTTGATTTGACGAATTTTATTTCGAAATTTGCACACAAAACATTTTTTTGTAAATTAATGTTATGCCGCTGGCTTTATCCCACACTATACTTAACCTAAGTAGGTAGTTGTTATAATTATGAATATTATGTTCTAATTACTGGCTTAGTAAGAGAAGACGTTGCTTTGCAATATTTCGGAACACTAAGTAAATTATTGTATAAAATATCTGATTCTGTTTAATATACATTAGTTAGAGACTAGGTATTATCCTGCATATGTATAATATTCAAATTTAACTGAAGCACACACAAAACCGTCTGTCGGCGACATGGGCTGTTTGCAATAGATTTATATGTCAACTTGACTTGCTATTAATGGAAATTAAGTTTATATATACATCAAGTGTTGGATATTATTCTGTATATGTACAAATTCGTACTATACAAGAAGATATGTATTCTAATAACATGCATAAGGATATATATATATGTATATACATGGTAGATCAATTCTACACATTATACCGGAAGTTGATATCAACTTATTTATATTTGAAATAAATCAACCTGTATATAATTATATTTTTGGATTCCCTATATATGTTTCAGAGTATTTTGTCTTAACACTTCCTTATACCTATATCCTCTACTGTTTTGAATAATTTATTTTGAATATTTTTGGTCCAAGGGTACAGGTCTTCGCCGAATCGTCAGACTCTATCTATTATTATTAAATTTGTTTCGTAAAGGTTGACTTTTATTTCAACAACATATTATCTAATATCATTCTACTCCACTTCAATATGGAGTTTACTTCTTTAAAATTTCTTATTTCAAATGAAATAGGTACCTTTTGTGTTGTTATATTATGTTATAGCCAAAAATGCATATTTCTCGAAAACTACTAAACATAACCTCAATAAAGCATATACATATGCTTGAATTCAAAATAAAAAGCTCTACCGATTAAGGAAACAAAATAGAGGATAATATTCAATTTAAAATAACCAATCATATCATATTATAATCAAAATTTTTACAATTGATTGACATACGTCATTTCTGGCACCATAATCTGGCGATTCAGAAAAAATGCTACAACTTTGCTAATTTAAACTTATACTGTGTGAACAAAATTAGCGGAAATAGCTATGGAGTAAAATCTACGTGATCACCCTGTACTATAAGACGGCATGCTAGATTATTTATTCATTTTATAAATTATCATGTGAATTGTTACCATTCCCTGTAGAAGATTCACTATGATAGGATTCGGCTCCAGCACCATCGTCATATCCATCATATCCATAATTTTCTACCATGCCTTTCTTGTTTTTATCATCACTGCAATTTGAAAGTACAGTTTGTTAAAAATACGCCTTAATATTTTATTTTAATATCTGGCCCATTAGCTCAGTTGGTTAGAGCGTCGTGCTAATAACGCGAAGGTCGCGGGTTCGATCCCCCCATGGGCCAATATTTTTTTTTAATTTATTTACATTTCATTTAAATTTATATAAGCACAATTACCAAATTTATGATTATTATTTATCTGATTTCTTTTTTAGTTCGTCTTACTCAACAATGTAAGTAGTATTTTGCAAAATTATTTACAGTTGCTGGTATTCGTTTTTTAATAGAGATTTTGAACCATAAAAGTAATATCCGATATGGTCTAGTGGCTAGGATACCTGGCTTTCACCCAGGAGGCTCGGGTTCGATTCCCGGTATCGGAAAAATCTTTTTGCAAATAAATATTTTTTTAAATACTTACTCTTTAAAAATACTAAACTTATTCCTTGACTCAGCACCTCCCTCTGAAAAAACATATATTCCATTAAACATTGTTTTACTAATTATTGCAAAAAATATTATAATCAATTTTTAGAAGAAGAAAAAAAAACCTTTCTCCTTGTCGTTTTCTTGATCATTTTCAACATCGATTTTATCTTTATTCTCCTGACCAAACTCTGAATGTTTCTCATAACCGAATTTGTCCCCATCTTTCTTGTGAAAACTATCGAAATGTGTGTAACCATCTCTACCGTTGTCGTTCAATGTTTTAGTGTAACCGTGAAGATCACCCGCTGCACCTTCTTTATCACCATATATGTACAAGAAAGCATCTTTTACACCTATTGAACACAAAAAAAAATAAATGGAGTTCGAAAGAAAGAAGAAAGGAGTAGGTTTGTCAAATTGGAGCAGACCCTGTATATTAGCTTCTGCGCATCGAACCAACATTATTTAATTTTACATAATCTGACATATACTAAGTAATGCCTATTTTCGCAAATAACGACGATGTTTTTATTGCTCTTAATAATTGCTTAAATGCAATTTAAGATACTGTCGTTATTTGTAAAACTTTAAAATAACTTTGCATCAAAAAGTGCATATTTAAGACTAAGAATATCGGTATTTGAAGTAAAACAAATAGTTGTAGTCCAAATATTTGCGAAAATAGGCTGTAGAATCAAATAATGCTGCTGCGATACGCCGAAGTTAATATACGAGGTCTTGTCAAAACTCTATCTAGAAAAACTGAAAAACATTTTTTCAGAATTTTATTAAATAAAGGCATTTTTTGATATTTTCAATCAAATATCAAATTTGACGGGTAAGCAAGTCGCGCAATTATTATGGTTATCTCATTTTTGGTTTTTAGACACGCAAAAACTAATTGCTAATTTCAGTTGTCTCTATAATAATCATGAACGCGTTTAATAGGTTATTTATTTAAAAATATCTTGGGCATAGTCTTTTTTTATATGTATAAATATATATATTTGCAGAGTATAATTCCGTTATGACCCCGTGTTGGCTAGGGCATTTATTTGATGATTATGATTATAGACTTTTTTCAGTAGGTAAGCTGGATAAGAAACTTTCATACAGTTTTATGCAAGTTCCGTTGCATTTCCAAAGCAATTTCGTACTTTTAGAAAACTATTCTTTTTTAGCACAATAAAAATAGTTCCTAATATGTAACTTGCATTGAGCAATTATTGTAAATAAATAGCTAGTCCAAACGTACTTTTGTTATAACAAGACTAGTTATTTCTGTATTAATTTCACTAACACTGTATAACAAATTATTGAAATTTAGTGGCGTTTTCTTTTCTTAATGTTAAATCATAGATAATATGGCCACCTACCTGGCTTCAAAAGATCTCCAATACTAGCTGGAGCTGTCGCAGCTCTTGTTTCGCGCACAATAGATTCAACTGTCGCGGTATCTTCTAATTCCTGATTCAAATCATCGATCGGTTGACTTACACTTATTCCCGTTAAAATTAAAACGCAAAATATTCGATTAAACATGTCTTTGTTTGTTTATTTTCTTGTATATGGATAGAAACAATTGCGTACAACAAAAACTCTGAATTGTTAGAGAATAATAAATTCAAACAGCCTCTTGCTTCACGTTTTTATAGAAATTGTTATAGATACATTTTTACGTTTTGAAAATGCTAAAGTAATCTTGCGGTTTTGTTATATAAAATTATTGTAACGTAATTTGTTTATGAACGAAATTTGTTACGAGAAGAAAAGAAATGACGAGTTTGTAATAATATTTATTATTTAACATTAATACAGTAGTAGTAATGTAATTTCCTTTTCAAATTTTAAATAGAGGATCTCTAGTTCAAGCTAAATGAATCCAAATATTATCTGTACAATTTTTTTAACGACAAGTTGGATGTTGATATATTTCGATTTGACAACACCGTCGCGAAAGTTTTTTTGCAATGTAGTCTAAGAGCTAGCCTTGACCAACCATATATGGGTGTTTTATTGATATAAGTTTTATAATATTTAGTGTAGAAAGGGCGAACACCACCTGCAATTGTTTATTTTACCTCTCTTGCTATAATATTTAGAGTCCCAACTAACAATTTAACTTTTTTAATTGCTGTAAGAACGTTTATAAAATATATTTTATAAAACACCCATTGTTTTATAAACATTTTCACAACGTTCTTACGCGCCTTATAAACACGAAAAAGGCGCAGATTTATAAAACAAATCGACTCGTTAACGGTTTTATAAATGTTGCTTGTTGCTATTATACAATAGTTTTTAGAACGTTTATAAATATCTAATAAAAATCAAATAAAACTGTTATAAAACAGTTTTATTATAGCTCTATTACTAGAACAAAACGACATATTTGTAGAACTACTATAAAACTGTTAAAGGATATAAACGTTTTTTAAAATACCTTTTTACACAAAATTATTTTATAAATATTATGCATTGTTGTTGGTACACATTAATAAAATCTGAACAATCATGGAGGTAAAAATAATATAAAACGCTATAATACCTACCCAATAATGAATAATAAAATAAGTCAGATAAAATTCATCCATGAGCAGATTTGGCTGCGAAACAAAATTTACTGTTAAATATATTGTATATTATTACTAAAATTTAAATGCGCCTTGCGAATTATGTAAATTAATGAATTTAGATTTTATAAATTATATAAATTTTTTTTTATTGTCACTTATTGTTGAAAATAATCTTTTGGGAGATCCTTCATTATGTAATGACTGATTCTGTATACCTTATTAGCTAAAATAATTTTACAAATTATAAAAAATATTAATTTTAAAAGTTTGGTCAACATGGCTAACAATTTAAAGAAACCAAAAATGGCTTCTTCCTTATACGATGCTTATAAAACAAAATTATCTCAACCCAGACGAGTATGCTCTTTAGACAGCTATTACAAAATAACTGCAGAATTGTTTTATACAGGGGCGTATTCGTTAAAAAAACCTAAATCTCATAATATTTTAAGTGCAAATAAAATGTAATATAAAATTAATATTACCTGAAACTCCTTTGATAGCATAAGAATGATATGATTCTTTTATATCTAACATAATATGGATACTAGCCAAAATATAAGTTGGTATAGTACGACACAGTTAAGAATGATACACTTTTATATGGATAGCCCATTTAAAAGCGTATATTAACTGTGTCGTACTATAGGTACCTATGTTTTATGTAAACGTGAAGAATTTTTTATAAACCACTTATGGAGTAAAAAAAATATATTTCACTAAGCTTGATAATGAATAATGAAGCTAATTACAAGTATTTTTCTTGAAGTTTTATGTATTTAGTAATCGTTTGCCGTTAATTTAAAATAAATTAATAGTAAAACAAACTAAAACAAGCTTGGAGATAAATGCTCTAAAAAATCAAAATTTAATTAAAAGGTGCTGCAAAAAATATATAAGATAAAATGTATAGAAATTAATCAAGTCTAGTCCTGTCTACTTGAAGTATTCGTGCTTGATACTTTGATGCTTGTGTGAGTTGCCGCCGTGTGTCGCATCGTCTCAATATTGGAATAATAATAAAATAGTAAACAGAGTTTTACAAAACAAACTTTAACATATGTTTTATAAAAGCTTTTAATGGGTTCTTATAAAACAAAATGCTTTTATAGTTACTCTCTTATTAGCTTTTACGGGAGTAATTTAAACATAACCTAAATTGAGCCCTTTGTTTATGTTATGTATGTTATAACTTATAACTGCCGTTATTAAAACGGTTTGTTGAGTGTCTTTAAGAGAGTTCGAGGATCTTGAGGTAGAAAATTTGGCATGTGTTTATTGAGTATAGCAAAAAGCTTCTTTTGGGAAAAATGCGGAACATTATTTGATACTGCCCATGTTCGCATGTTTTCTCTTAGTTTTGCATTTTTTTCTAGCTCACTTGTGCTTGAAGCATGATATTGATCACCAATTCTCTATTTCGGCTACCCGCTCACCATCTAGTAATAATTCCTCCTGAGAATTTATCAGTCTTCAAAATATTTGATGTCTTTTAAATTGTCATTAATTTGATTAGATTCCATTACAGTTTGCTACTCTTTATTATAGTCACTAATGTTTTCCCTTTGATAATTTATAATATTGTAATTAATTTTCTATTAAATGCACAACTGCTTTTCGTTTGGACATTTTAAACCTGTGTATGATATAACAATAAATATCAGTTGAAAATAAATAAGACTATGTTATATATTAGTTCTAAGTAATGTTTATGACAGCATTTTAATTTTATAAAATATGCATTGGCAACATATTTATTTTTTTATTGTTTTTAATAAAATAACTAAAAAACAATTTTGTAATTATTAATTTGCGCACAAATTTGCTGCAGCAAACAAATCGCTCTTAATAACGACAATAAAAAAACTATTTTATTATTACGAAACGTACTTTAACAGAATAATTTTATAATTGTTTTTAAAGGAACAAGTTAATCCAGACTAGTACTTTTACAAAATGCTTTTAAAACCAATTATCATTCGGAACAAATTCGTCCTATAAAAAATATTTTATAAACGTTTATAAAACTGTTACGATATCATATTTTATAACTATTTTATTATTTTGCTGTAAAAACGTTCTTAAAACAGTTTTTCTCACAGAAAAGTTTAACACAGCAGTTTTATCACCAAACGAACCTTTAAAAAACAAAAAAGTTTTTACTAAGCGGCAATAAAATAATTATAAAATATATTAGTTCTTTAAGAATGTCGAATTGCTAGTTGGGGTGTTATTACTTATATTTCAATCATTATATCATATGACTCAAGATTCCTAAACAGAGAGGGCACTGAACTTTCTGTAGTTTTTTTTTATGTTAACACTCTCTAAACATGCTAACGACTGAGATTTTCAAAAAGTGCAGATATGATGTCGGAGTGCTCAATCGTCTGAGAGCGATATGGACATTCCACGTGATCGTACAGTATATTTTTGCTACCATTGCCGACTCAATAAAACACTTAAAATATAGCATAGGTAGGTAAGTGGAATGGCATACATGTACATTCTACACATGGTTCAAAAAAGAGCAAATATGTAGGAGTAGAAAAATATTTTTCCGACATTTTTCCGAACATTCTAAAGCATTTTGGGGATTACTTCACCACATGCTACCACTATTCGGTGACGAAGCTCTTCTGGAGAGGTCGGTTTAGAAAAAACGGCTAATGGTGTTAAATCTGGTGATTTAGTGGGCTATCTAATGATATAGCCCTTCTACCAATCTAATGCGCGGATTTCCAAGTAGGTAAATACCTACTTGGAAATCCGCGCATATAAAACCGACCTCTGTGAAAATTCACAGTTTGTCCTTTTCGGTTAAGTTTATTACTGTCTTGTATTGTGTTTACCTGACAAATGAATAAATTCGAGATTAGATAGGCCTCTTTTTGTGGTTTAATTATCCGGAATGTGTGTTATTTAGTTCAATTCAGGTTGTTTTAATTAGATTTATATTATAATCATTTCCAACATTTTTTACACAATTTCAAAATAGAGCAGGAAATTTTTCGCACGTTTATAAAGAAAATTTAAGATTCTTGAAGGCATTCCCACCTTCTGTATGGGGATGATCTTACATCAATGAATCTAGGTTTAAAAAATGTGTCCATTGAATAATGATGGACAGTTTTAATGGATGAACCGTTTACGAATAAAGTGTTTTCTTGGCTAGTATATAAACTAACTGGTTAGTATAAGAACTATCTTTAACCAGTCTGGCTATTTTGATGAAAAATCATAAATTTGTAATTAATAATAAATTAGCCATTAAGAATACAAAATGTGTACATTGGCAAGTCAAATATTAACTTAAAAATACAACAATAAAAGATAATAAAATTACAATATACACATCGTTAAAATATATGCATATAAATAAAATAATAATAAATGTTTTATCGTGCAAAATAACCAAATGACAATAAAAACCAAACAATAAATTTTACAATATTTTACATAATCTAGTACAGTTAACTTCAGTCCTAAAGCTATCATAAATCATAAACTAAAAAGAAAGAACACGTCACACTACTCGTCCAGTGCTATGGAAACAGTCTATCTGGCGTCAATCATGATAAACACCCGAAATACATATATAAAGATCACTAATGTCATAATTTTGGTGTGTTATCCAAAATTATGACAAAATGCAATTATAAAACTGGCGCAAAATTCCTCAAATTGACGCAGAGTGTAAAACGCACCAGCCACCAAAAGACCCTCAACTCATTATTGAACTCTGCCTCAGAACACTGTCCAATCTGATCGGCAGCATATTAAAATAGTGAATTAACTATGTATCTCTAGATCCCAATGTCCATCAGAAATATTTGTGGTGTCCTCCTGTCCGAGCAAATCTGCTTTAAATTTCACATATAATGCTCAAATTTGGAAAATGTCAACTAATTTGAAATTTCCTACACCACTGTTTAATTTACCAAACACAAATTTTACACAATTCGGAATACATAATAGACATTTAATTTTGCATTTTAAAATTTCAATCTCCATGCTGAAAGAAATTCAATAATCGCGTAATCAGCTAATTTTTTTCTCCTATACCAATATTATTCCAAATAATTGCTTTCCGTATAATTTGAATTTTACGTACCTAATTATAAATAAAGTGAAAATTTTAATTTACTGATATCTACTGTGATATATATTTAAAATGTTTTCTTGTATTTTAACATTAATCATAAAATATCAGTGTCGGTTCATAATTATATTAAAAATCGTTTTTTTTTTTGAAAATTAAGAATTTGCCACAGGATAACTCCACCTTTAGCACAGTATGAAACTCTAAGCTGAAATTCGTATCATCGGTATCGAGATGAGAAACAATATTCATTAGAAAACAAGTTTTAGCCATTTAAAAACTATAGCAGGCTGCTGCTGAGGAGGGTTTTGGTTTTCAATTTGTTTCAAGGCACAAATTCCTGTAGAACCTTCAAATTTTCAAATAGCAGTAGGGGTCGAGTGATACATCATTTGAAAGCATTTTTTATCTGCTTTACAGCGATAGGTTAGAAAATTTCACCAATTAGATAGTTGGAACCTATACCTAACTCTTAATAGAATAAACTAAACTAATTTCTAAGGGCGATTTGCCATTATCAATATTAATTATCCTGGGTTCGAATCCCAGCTCTGGCAACTTTTTTTTTATTTCTAATTTTTGAATAAAGTAGTGTTTGTTAGGTTAGTTTATTGGAAATAATAACAATAATAGAATTATATGTTATAATATTTAGTGTAGAAAGGGTATTGTACTTTCGAAAACCACCTGCAATTGTTGATTTTAACTCTCTTACTATAATATTTATTGTGTTATTACTTATATTTCAATAATTATATCATATGACACAAAATTCCTAAACAGAGGGCACTGCACTTTTTGTAGTTTTTCTCACACTCTAAACAAGTCAACGACTGAGATTTGACTGAATGTGCAAGTTTCAATTTGGATGCCAAAAGTAGAGTGATCACTGAGTTAGATGCTGTTCTTAGAGAATAGTCGAATATAGAAAAAAAGCTGTTGTACTGAACGGCTTAAATTCAATTATTTGCATTATTATCGGGTTTTATTTTAATTTACTGTTATTATCCTTACATATAAAAATAATTATTAAAATTCTGTTTCGTTACGCAGGTCGTATATTTCAGATTATATTATATCTTTTCGGGAAAGTTTTTGCGACACAACCGATTTTTTCTTCTTCACTGGTTTCTTATTCTATTTGTGTTCTGAATTGTAGTGCTCCGAGCATGACCTAATATAGGTCGAAAAGTCAACAACAATTTAAAAAGAGTTTCAATTGCATAGACCTATCTCCAACTCAAAAACAACACAAATAAAAGCTTTTTATCTTGTTTACGTAGAATAACATTTCCTTAGGTGTCAGTTTCTGAGGTCATCCAAGAAATGTTGCTACATCCTATATAATAATAATAATAATAATAATAATAAAGCATTTATTGCCCAACAGTTTCCCAATTACAGGACAATACATACAAAATCAATAACTATTAAATTAATTAAATACACAAAGAAAACTTACAATACACACGTTTACACTATAAATGTTTCTGCAGCTAACATTTTAAGGTTATATTCTGACGTTGTAAAAATGTCACATCTACCAGAAATTGAATCAAAATTATTGCACATAATATGTACAGGCGATCTCAATAACACATTAGTTCTAGCTCTGTCTAAATAAAATGTCGCATTTGATCTAGTATTCAATCTAGGAACTAAAAAATTTATACTTGATAACAAGGAAGAACAGTCTATCTTATCTCGCAATAATTTATATAACATTACTAATGAACACTGAATTCTTCTATATTCCAAGCTCTGCATATTAAAACGAGACAGCAACAAACAATGATCGATTCCTCTAACAGGATAAACCCCATCTGTTTTAAAAACTAGATACTTTAGAAACCGGCGTTGTATTTTTTCGATCTCCAAGTTGTGAGCATTATACTGAGGATACCAGACAATAGACGAGTACTCTAGTTTCGATCTGACATATGTGTTAAACAGAGTAATGAGCACAGAAACACTATCAAAGCCTCTACAGTTACGCATTATGAAGCCATACATACGTGACGCCTCAGATATCACTCTATTGATGTGGTCCAGGAATAAAAATTTGTGATCGAATGTGACACCCAAATCCGTGAACGCATGACATCGCTGAAGCTGAATTTCGGAAATGGTGTACGGATAGTCAATTAGCGTAGCCCTTCGCGTGAAACTAAGGCATTTGCATTTTTGAATTTTGAGAGTCAATCTATTTTGGTCACACCATGTTTGAAGAGCATATAAATCACTCTGCAATCCGTTATTGTGTCCACGGAAGCAAAAAATTTCAGGTCGTCCGCAAAAAACAACCTGCGTTCCAACAGACATTGATCCAGGTCATTGATAAATAGATTAAATAATAATGGACCAAATTAGAGCCCTGCGGAACCCCTGAGGTCGCAGAATAAATATTAGATTTAAACCCGTTGTAAAATACATATTGCTTACGGTTTTGTAAATAAGAGTCACACAAAGCTATCAAGTTCGAATGAAATCCAAACACATGCAGCTTACTCAGCAAGACACCGTGGTCCAGGATATCGAAAGCTTTTGCAAAGTCGGTGTATACAACATCAAGTTGACCTCCACGGTCCAGAGTTTCAGAGATACAGTGAGAAATGATTGACAGATTAGTGACCGTAGATCTCCACACATAAAGCCATGCTGGTTGACCGAAATCAAACGCCTAACTTCCGTGTAAATCCGTTCATACAAAATAGATTCAAACAGCTTAGAAAAGTTAGATAATAAGGAAATAGGACCATAGTTATTTATATGAGACCTGTCGCCAGACTTAAAGATTGGGACAATTTTAGATTCCTTCCATAGATCCGGGTAAGTGTTTGTTTTTAGAATTAGGTCGAAAATTGACTTCAGAGGAGTAGCCAACACGGAAATCCAATCTTTGACAAAGAATGAAGGAACATTATCAGAACCCGAGGTAAATTTGTTCTTAAGGCGTTTGGATGCTGAGAATATGTCAGATAATTCAATTTGACCAACTTGGAAAACATTGGTACTGACAGAGCCACTCGGCGCACAGTATTGAGATGAATCAAGAAAGACGCTGTGAAAGAAAGTAGCGAAGGAGTTAACAATAGCCTGAGGATCACATTCAGACTCACCGTCCCACCACATAGTGTTTGGGATACGGCAAGTTCCAGACTTGTTATGAAAATATGACCAAAAACTCTGAGGATCGTTCCTTAGAGAATTCTGTACATTAGAGATATAGTTACCAAATGCAGTCTTCTGTTCTTCCTTGCACAAGCGCCTCATATTTTTAAGCTGAATCAAAAAATTTATGCTGTTTGTACTCCTATGTTTTTTATGCAAATATTCCTTAAATTTTATATTTTTAATTAAGCTACCGGTAAACCAAAATGGAAATTTTCTTTTATAATTCTTGTACAGTGGAACATATGTGTTAAAAATAGAATACAAACCGTCATAAAATTGACAGACAGCTGCATTCACATCATCACAATTCTGTAAGAACGACCAATCAAACAAACCAATAGCCTCGTACAGCAACAAATAATCGGCTTTTTTAAAGTTATAGGCTCTATTTGACGTATCCAGAGAAAATTGAGATTTATTTCTATTAACAAATCTATGTATACTAATTATTAGACAAGGATGGTAGCTATCTTCATCAACAAGTGGGCAAGTATTATGCTCCACTTTACATAATAGGTTTGAAAACACCAAGTCGAGTAATCGACCCTGATTATTAAAAACATTGTTGTACTGGTTAAGACCAAAAAGTGTGGAAAAATTGCTTAGAGTGCCATATGATTTGCTGCTATTACTGGCAAAAACATAACCTGGTACATTAAAATCACCTAAAAACAACACGTTCACATTTATCAAAAATTCAAAAGATTCTATTGCTTCAAAAAGATCAGAAAAAGTATCATCAGAAACATATGGTGGAACATACACCACAGCTATATAAAGTTTCTTATAATTTAATGTACACTTTACAATCAATAAATCTGTGTCCGGAAAATTAGTATCAATAATTGATGTGTCGACCAAATCACACAAGATATTGTTCTTTACGGCCAGCAATACACCACCACCCCTTGATCGACCCGTGTCAATACTATATCTATCCTTACGGAATACCTATATACTAACTGTTTATAATCAGACGACATCCAGGAGCTCCCGGTAAACAATTAACTTATCACGCAATCCATGGAGACCAAATAATATGAAAACCACAGATGGCCGCATGTTTAAAACTAATAAAGGAAAACTGTAGTTATGATTTTCCAGTACTTGCACAGCATAATTTGCGTTACTGTAATTTTCTTACGAGATACTTTATTTTTTTAGTTCCAGCGTTTTATTTATTTAGTCAAAACGTTCGGTAATATGAAAAATGATGACTATAAGTATTATTGACGGTTTTACTTCTTTTATGCTTATAACGCAAATTTTTTGCGCAAATAGTTTTAATGTCATAGAGATTGATGATATTTTATCGAGGAATTTTATGCCGGCAAATATTTTAGTGTTTGAAGATAGATTAATGCATAATAATAATGAATCATCTCCGGTTTCGAGTATTCCGCCACATCATTCATTTTATTTGGACGGCAGTTTAAACGAGGCCATGGAGACAATGAAATTCCATAGGTATGTCATACAGAATCTCTTGTAGTGCATGTGCATACACAAAAGACTTTAAACTTGTGGAAGTGACCATCAGCATTAATTAATTAAATCTATACAACTATTTTCAGGTCCATGATGAATCAATACATGTGCCGGGAATTCCTAGCTCACGAAATTGTGTCAGAGATTGTTTTACCGCGCGTCAAACGAAGACTTGATACTGATATCGTGGAGCAAAAGTCGGAGGACTACGCAATTTCTGATTCTCGCAATACTTTTAAAAATACACTACTTATGGATGAAGGTTCAAAGAGCTACAGTGATTGGTTGAGCAAGTAAGGCAGTTTTTGGATATTTTATGGTATAGTTTTAGGAGGAGCTCACAAGGCAACTTCGTATAGCCAAACCTTATTGACTTAAAATAGGGTTACGCATATCACATAAGTATTTGATTTTTCACCTTACCCCGTACATGTTACTTGTTAAATATCAATAATTCTTTGTATCATAATATAATATCGTTAATAAATATGTGATACGATAAAAAAATTAATTGATATCCAGTGATCATCTGAATATTCAACTCTACATTAAGTTAATGATAGTGTAAGCAGCTTTAATTAGCATTTCGTGACAGGAATGTATTGTCACAAAATATCTTATTCTTCAAATTACTTTCTTCTGTCTGATGGAAAACGTCGAATATTATTCAATTTCCTACAGCTCAATAACCAAATTTACGATCATTTTATAACAGGAGTACTACTTTGGAAGATATATATCGACATTATAATACTCCACAACAAAGAGAGAATGAAATTAATGAGTCTGATCATGATCATGAGGAAAAGACTGAATCCTCGTTTGATGAATCATTTGACGATGAAAGTCATCCCCAAATTAGCCAAAGTTCAGGTAATAAACTTACATGTTTTTAATTCATTATGGTTAGCAAGTTTTTCATCTCTCTTTTATTTTAGATCACACAAAAAATGCAAATTTGTATTACAAGGATGGTGCCTACTTTTATCCAGCTTATCAATATCAAGGGTAAACAATATTTGCTCAATCAATATAGTTATTAAAGTTGAATATGTATTGGATTTTATTTTCAGTGAAGGTGATGGGCAGAATGCTGATTATTCAGATACACATTCAGATAGTCGTAAGTCCTTAGATCAAGTTTGATTAGTTTTATGAAAGCATTTTTTTGCACATCGCTGCAGTAAATCAAAATATGGAGAAGAACTGATATGATTGATGATGTCCAAAATCTATTTCAGATCACCATAACGCTTATGAAGAAGAAACTCCACATGTTATTCATCATTCATATCCAACTAAGTATTTTATCCACCATCACGGAAATGTTGACAAAATGAAACACTCCAACGAATTGGTCGAATTATTTGAAGTCGCTCTAACAGCTCTAGCTTTTTTGTCTTTTGGTATATTTGCAGTCCATTTGATTTTAAGCATATCAGCAGTGGTAAAAATGTGTTATAACTATTACATATATATTTTGTTTACTATTAAGTAGCTTTTTGTTAAATTCACGTACGTACGGAGCTTTAACGTGCTTTGTTAATTCTAAATACTTTCGCACTTGCCTGTTAAATCACAACAATCAACAATTTAAATTTCACGGCGAGTGAGATTTCTGATTGATACTTCTTCTGTGGTTCTTGCATTTAAATCATATATAATATAGAGTCGCTCAAGTTAGAGGTAGAAAAGGTGGAATATAGGGCGCAGCCATTTTGAAGTTCTAGTACAGGGGAGTCGTAAAAAGTACTTGATGAGCTTACTTTGGAATAGTTATAATAATATAATTGGTATAAAACACGTCATTGTATTATTATTATTATATATGGATGTACCCTGGTATATGTCAAATTTTATGTAGGAAAAGCTAATGTTGCCAGATTTATGATATAAAAAATATATTGAGTACTAAAATTACATCTAATTTGGCAGTAATAAAACCAAAAATTTTATCATAATCTCTTCCATAATGATAAGTATAGAAAAATGTTAGATTATTCTAATATATTTACAACACCATATATTAATTTTATGTGTCCTTTGAACATGTTATGGTACCAAATTAAAAATTAGAAGGCAATGAAATAACTTGGCAACAAAACTACATCAAAATGGCGATTTCTCTATCTCCCTTTATTCCGTTGCGCAATTGGATGCGCATGCGCATACGGTTTTCAACGATATAAATAGAGATTTATATAATATAGAGATATATATGATTTAAATACGTGGGATTATTTCAGCTCTATAACCGAATATTTTAAAGTAGATTTTTATAGTATTAGTACCGTATATTTCGGCTAACTTATAATTTTTAATATAGTCACACCACAACACCACAATCTCGAGCAATATGATGATGCCGATGAATCCCATGGGTTAGTATCAATAATTATTATAATTTACCTAATCAAATATTATTCCATGTATCTTGGTTTATACGAGGATTGTTTCTTTAGTTCTGCATACTGACACATAGATGACGCCACTAATCAAATGTGTCTACTAAAAATTAACGTCAATCTTTAGTTAATCTAAATTAAAGCTAACAAATTATTTTCAAAATAAAATTCTTATTATCTCAACAAGAATGCCTCGCCAAGGTGGTTTGCTATCTTTCCTCCAAAAAGATGGTAACGACATTTGTATCAAAAGCAGGACATGTTACAACCGTTCCAAGACAAGACGAAAGAACTGCCGATTTGTATGCTGTGCTTCGCAAAACCAACCCCTATATAGAATCATCCTACACCAAGACAATGCAAGTTCTAACACAGCTCGCAGTTAAGAGACTGCGTGGGCAAAGTTTTCAAAAGAAGCAGCCTACCAAAACCCACTGTACCAACAAAATAGTGTTTGTATGATTGAGGATTCCGAGCGCATGAATAGTGCACGGAGAATACTTCGAAAAGCAAGTGTTTTGGTTTAGGCCTGTATGCAAAACTAAAAATACAATAGTTCTACCGATTGCACTATTTAAGTACAATACTACATTTTTAGTTTTTTAGACCCAGATGACGATACCTCCAATGCAGAAGACGTGGACAACGATTCTTTTAAATTTAGGTAAAGGAGGTTGATTCCAAAAAGACATCACTTTTATCACCAATATACTTGTTTTAGATTGAAGCGAAGTTCTTATAATAATAATTTAAGACTAAATGAACTAGCTAGAAAAGTATTGATTTCAATTGAATCCGCAATAGCTGCGAGTAAAGATAATGGCGTGTGTTTGAAAAAAACCATTTGTGAGAATAACAGGTTTGCCAGAAGTTTAAGTGGACCTAACAGAATTTTTATATCGATATGGAGGTAAGATCACAACAATTATTTATAATATATTTATATAAAAATAAGCACTTTCTGATAAAGAAAACTTTTATTGAGTTCGTTTTGTACAGGATTATCCTAATTGTGTCTACTGGTAATTTTATCATTATTAAAAGATACAAAATTGTTTAAAATAGCAAACACTTTGTATTTTTAGGCTCTTTGGGATAGAATTATAAAAACCGTTAAGCATCGCATTTTCTTATAAAAAACGGACCAATAATTCTTGAACCAAATCAACCGAACCAAAGGGTAAAACTGAAATCTTAAATATACTAATAAAATATTTTCCCATGACCAGCAATTATGATTTTTTCTGTTGTACAGAGAAATTCATTCATCAGTCCAAAAAATCGACAAGCAAATATAAATCACATTTTTCGCACAAACTCGTAAACGCTCAATTGTTTTTTAATAATTATCTTTTCATAATTTGGATATCCATGTATAAATTAGAAGCTGCAAAATAAACTGATGAGACACTACCTGCTAGTAGCTCAATTTTCAATCATCTTATACTGATGGGACAATCCAAAACTAACAAATTTATTTTGAATTCAATTATTACAGCCTAGGTTTGAGTTGGCTAACAGGTCACTTAACAAAGTCAAACCAAGAACCTCAAACGATGCTAGACGGATTACGAGCAACAATTTTAGGGCTAGGGATGGGAAATTGTGATATTATTTACGAGGACTGCGATTTAAATGTATACAAAAATATCCATAAAACATAATTACTTTGGTATTATAATTGTGTTCATAAACACTTTTTTATTAATTTTTATATATTTTTTTAACGACGAACATCAAAGGCTGTTGTACCAAAGCTATATAGCTAGATCCATATTTCAGACATTTTAAATTTACATAAAATTAGTTATTAGAAACCACAACCATCAATTATTCAAAGATAATTGTGAAATTATATAAACATGTTAAGTTAAACATTGCAATAAAAACCTAGTTCAAAAATATGGGGTTTTAACTGACATTTCAAGTCTGCTTTGGCAAACGCAGTGTCAAAATGATATCCGCTAAAGCATACGACGCAATTATCCTTGAGATGTCATACCCTGAAACCCTCCGTATGTCGAAAATTCTTGGTAAATCAACCAGCAATCCAAAATAACACTAATATATTTGCTTTATATTGGTATAAAATAATTGCAAACGAGTGTACATATTTGAATCAAAAAGCCGTATACAAAATATTTAATGTATTATTGTACGAAATTTACTTTGATTTAATTAATTAATTTGATTTACTTTGGACACATAAACTTATACTAAGTAAAAGTTTAAAGCCCCACTTGTATGTCCTCATCGGCTAACGCTGCAGCACTGTGGATTCCTGGGCAAAATTTATAATAAGCGACACACGATTTTTAATTTTATTCTGAACCCAAAATTCCACAGATGAATTATGATTTCTGAAATACATTGACGCATTCTGAACTACATTTGAATATTCTGAAATACATTTGACTTTTCTGTAATACATGTGACGCATTCTGAAATACATTGGACTATTCTAAAATACATTTGTCGCATTCTGAAATACATTTGACGCATTCTGAAATACAATTAAAAGAAGTGTAGTGTTATGTAATACAAAACTATGTCAAAAAATAAATGGCAACCTCTACACCTTTCCCAATTGTCATTTAGAATGCGTCAAATGTATTTCAGAATAATTAAATGTATTTCAGAAAGCATCAAATGTATTTCAGAATGAATCAAATGTATTTCAGAATAATTCAATGTATTTCAGAAAGAGTCAAATGTATTTCCGAACGCGTCAAATGTATTTCAGAATAGTTAAATGTATTTCCGAATAATATGTATTTCAGAATGAATCAAATGTATTTCAGAATAATTAAATGTATTTCAGTAATCGTCAAATGTCTTTCAGAATAATTGAGAGGATAAAAAACCTTACTCAGAGATGTGTGTGTCACAAATAATTCAGAGTTTCCTCAATAAAAACAGATCACCCGGTACAGCCTCATTTTTTAATGAAATTTCTTTTAACATCATAACATATTATTATGTAAAATTTCCTTCAAACATTAAACTTAAACTAGTGATTTATACAATATCGATATGATTTTGAATTGAAAAAGCTAATTTTTACACTAAATGATATTTAATATCACAAATAAATTAAAAATAATATTGCTTATTAAATAAACCAAACTAAGTAATTACTATAGGTATATTTAAGTAGTATTTTGTAAAGAACTATGTATATATATTTAATATTTTGGTCTATGAAATACTGTTAATATCAATTAAATTATTACAAAAAATTATAATTGGAATGTAATTTCTATTAATCGATAAATTTTACCTTATTATAATCCTTTCAAATATTCAATACTGTAATTTAAGCGTCCGCCCTATGAGTAGGTAAATAATTTGTGTAATAAACACAAATCACTAGATATATATTTGTATATCTAAACTAAAACTTATTTACTAAAATAAAAAAAAAACACAACTAACGTTTCATTTACATATCAATACAAATTAAATTCCAATATAATTAAAATCCAAATTTAAATGCCCTTTACCTTTAACATTTCTAATGAAATTTATTTTTTATCAAACCAATAGAAATCGAGGAAGATTCACAAATGATATCATCTGAACACAAATATAATGTGTAATTTGGTTTTGGAATTATCATAATTATTAACGTATTTGTCTCGACGTATAAGTAGAATTAAGAACATCAAAAAAGACATATTGACCACGTTTTACGACTTGCTATTACCCGTATTGCCAGGTTCGTATCATTAATCGATTGAACAAAACTAATTAGGGTAACATTAGGATGACATCATTCGCGAATCATATTATACATGTTATGTATTAATTTCTAATAATAAGTTACCATTAGAATATGCAAAGATCGAGTATAGTTCGGATCTGGTACTGTTATAACAGAAATAAAAAAATATTTTGCAGTATTTTAGTGGACTAGACATGTAAAATTTAGATACCTGAAAACAGCATGCTTCTTGCAGATGTTATTCATAAGTTAAAATAATTGGTGTAAATATTTCTACATGTGTAAACTCAGGTCATCTTGGATAGTGTAGCCGTAAACTTTGATGAATAAAACAACAATCAAATCACATATTACTGACTCTCAATACGCAGAAGCAACACCAATAAAATAGGTACACACTAGCTAATCTGTTTTGTTTGTCCTATTCAGCATCGCCACTAGCACCAGATGTGATACAGCAAGATGACCTCTGACTAGTATTTGACTTCTTTGCTAAATCTACCGTATCATTTACAATCGGTGGATTTTTGTCAGCTCTAGATTCTAACTTCAACCAGTGTTGAACAGCCATTTTGAAAGCCTCCTGCACATTGCTAGCGTCCTTTGCTGATGTTTCAATGTATGAGGTTATGTTGTTTTCTGTACACCAAGTCTCCATTTCCAATTGCGAGACTTCACGCTTTTGGATTGGAACATCAGACTAAAATAATTCAAATATTCAGTTAATAAAGTTTCATAATAGCTATTAGCTACATCATCACATCATACTTCGATGTGTTAGACCTAAGGATTCAGTAATTATGCAGCTTCTCCATACTATAGGCAAATACGGTCTGCTTAATTAGAATTCGACACCATTCTACATGAAGGTACAAGACGACATATTACTGTAATATGCATCTATCTATATATAAAGTGCACAGGGTGCTAAAACTACCGACGAAGTACGACTGCAGGTTTCTTGTTTGAGTAGAATTCATTAATATTATGTGGAGGCCTTACCTTATTTCCCAAAACAATAAAAGGAAGTTGTGTAGGGTCGTCTATATCGGCATATTTTAGAAACTCCTTTTGCCATAGCTCTAAACTTTTAAAACTAGTTTTGTCATCTATCGCATATGTCAACATACATATGTCACTACCCCGGTAAAATGGTGTCCTTAAGCTTTTGAACCGCTCCTGACCTGCAGTGTCCCATATCTAAAATACATAAATAAAAAAACATTTTGCTAAATTTACATATAAATAAATATAATACCTACCTGTAAAGTGTATGTTTCCCCGTCAATTTCAATGTCTTTGTTTAGAAATTCTACACCAATCGTGTGGAATGCATGATCATCAAATTGATTGGAAACAAAACGATTCATAAGACAACTTTTCCCGACACCACCTTCGCCCAAAATCACCACTTTCAACAGGGTATTTTTACTTGATGACCTCATATTTCATAAGTGACCTTCATAAAACTTCACTAACGTAATGTTCACATACTCCCTAATTATAAATGTAATTGTAACAAAAATTTGCAATCAAAACTTACAACAAAAACATTCCAAACTGTTTTGAATTGACAGTTGTCATGACAATTTACATTACAATTATTTGTCTATTGCGCTTGTTGACGTCAGGGATTTTCCATTCATGATAAATATCAGGGTTGTTCACTCACCTCAGGTTATGGCATTTTCCTTTTACAACAGTACTATCCTACTCTTCAATCAACGGTAAAACCATTGTCTTTATAAAGACAATGGTAAAACGTAATAAACAATTAAATGAGGGATATAGCCTCCCCCCTTTCTCCTGATTTTAAAACGATGAAATATATTGTCTGATCTGACAAGATCTACCTACTCACCTCACATCCATTTTTGCAGTAAAACGAACAAAAAGCCAATTTTTAGGTTAAATATCTCATTTGTGTGTCAATCAAATTTGAAAAAGGACCGTGCGTTAATGACAACGGAGTCACAGTTGCTGATATTTGGTGTTGGCAATGGCAATTAGAACGGTTTTGTTCGATGGTTTTCATTTTCACAATAATTTATACCTTGTTATGATAAAACATACACCTACCTGTTTTGTTACTTTTAAATTCAATTATGTTGAAAGGAGAGATCTCTGATTGAAAGTTGAAAGAACAAACAGCAGATGTGATTAGTACTATCGCAGCGACAGAACGATACAATGATCGATTTTTAGTGCTATAAGCTTCGTTCCAACACGCATACATAACATCAGTATATAAAGACAGTGGTGCTATTGTAGGTAAAGAAGTATCAAGTATCAGTCACAGATAAATGTTAGTGTCAGTGTACCGTGTACCCAAAATTGTATTATTTTTAGGTGTGATAAAGTGAGAACGCTTAAATTGGAAATCACGGTCCTACGGTACCGCTTTGCAACTTTGGGAATCCCAGTTTTTTTAGTTCTGCCTGGAAATTCTAACATATTGAGGCTTGTGGTATATTAAATCTTCTATAATCATTTTTTTATTATGTTATATAGTTATACAATTTATACGTATAAAACTTTTTTTTATAGCTGAAATGGAGACTGGAGACCAACTGATTAATTTTTAGGCCAGAACAATAAGGAGAAGAGTTAAGTTTAACTTAAACATCCAAGGTGTCACCACTGTAGAATTTTGATTATCCATTGTTTTTCTTTTTTTACAATCAGCATCTGTTGGTGCAAATTTAATTTTATGTGATTTTTAAAATATATTTAATTGTCTATATTGAATAATATAACATAACAAAAAGACAATAATTAAATACACATGTACAAGTACGTTATTGTTTTTAAAACAAGTTGGTCTTAATTATTTACCGTCAACAAAACTATGTTTTCTTTTTGGTTTTATTACAATAGAAAATACCTGTTCAGAAGTCAATAAACTTATGATTTATTGTAAAGGTGTGTGTTTGGAAACTAAAGGCTAAAATAAAAAAGTAATTAATTATAATAGGATATACATAGTGAAAGTGATAATGTTACTCAATATTTGTTGCCAAAGAAGAGTTTAAATTGTTATTATGTAAAAAAAACATTCAGAAAACAAGCCCTAGAATTACACTATATCAAGTGAGTTTAAATAATGTTAAGTTAGAGAATGATAATCAATTCACTATCCAGTCATTACATTTCTGATTATCGTATTATTTAAGAAAGATACAAGAGTTATATCTACCTGTAGCCTGTGGCAGTAGCACAATAAAACTGTGGCTATAGGCATATTTTTATTTTTTATAAAAATAAAATTGAAACAAAGTGTTATTTAGGAATATCGATATCATTAGACATTTCTATATTATAACAATTTACATTTTTTTGTTTATAATATTTTATGTTTCATAAACGATAAAAAGCTATGTAATTTCATTGATTGTAGTACTAACACAGATTTTTTCGTGAATATCGACAACACTGTGTCAACAAACTGAGTGCGAGTGACAGGTACGAGGTACGGTGAGTGTACTGTAAAACAACTTGAAGGTCGCCTTGGCTCGGTCGACCTGTCACGTGACCTGCACAGGTTCGGATTAAGTTATGGAAGTATCTAAATTTTATAGTTAGTCGCAGTTAGACTCGGATTTTAGTAAGGTTGATAAAGATATAGGCGTGTAATAAAAAATATAAAGAGCCCACCGTCTGTTTATCTTATCAACGTTATAAGACGCATTTTGTTTTAAAAGAATGAGGTCTCGGATTACTTATTATGTTTTCAGTAAGTGACATTTAAGAATGGATCTTTTCAGAAACTAATTTTGTTGCAAAACTCGCAGTTTATAAATAAACTGAAACTAACGAGTTAGCAACTATTGGTACAGCCAGATATAATAAATTAAGATGCAAGACTTTATCGAAGAAAACCCCAAATAACAATCCAGCTTGTTTTATGGGACCGTTAAATTACGAATGCAATATATAAAGGCTTATTTTGGAATTAATTCCATTACGATTAGGTATCAAAATATAACCGAACCACCAAGCATTTGTCCTGTAAATGAAATGGATATTAAGGTTGTTTCATGTTTGTCCAAATGTTTTGTTTGTTAACAGCTATTTGGCCACAGTCCATGTATTTAGTTGATTAGAGTTAAATGAAGAACAAAATTAATTCCACATAACTATTGTTTTAAAATACCCACGTATGTAATGTTAATTGATATGCTACACTCGACGTCGTTGCTGGTTTTGCTTGCAAAGGAAAGGTTGCCATGCAAGGCAAAAGTTGAAGTAGTAGAGGTATGGTTGCTTGATTATGATTAGTACATAAAACAGCGGCGACTATGCCAACGAACACCCAACTATATACAATAAGAAGACATGTAAGAGGTAGAGAATGAAATAAGCAAAGCCACAAACAACAACAAAGAAGGCTGTGGAATGAATCGCCGTTAACCCAACGAAGAACGTGTCTTGCTTTGCAGAGTTGCCGACCGATCGTCTATTTACGCTTACGTACCTACCTAGTACTACTAATGAGTCAATTGTTTCTTTTTTTCTGTTGATGTTTTGTGTATTATCACAAGTGTTATTTTTTGAGTGTTTCAAAGAGTAGGTTGTGAAGTGTCATCATTGTGAATTGTGAAATATATAAGTGCCTTAATCGTAGTGTTACATCTTTTTCCTACGTCTTTGCTGTACTACATGTGACAAAAGGGCCTTGACCTTCCAGGCCACAGGGTGAGACAGTGTCATCAACTTACTTCTGGTAATTCAAAATGCGTTCTTTATTATTTGGTGTAAGCTGTAATCCATTATGATTAATTATTTAATTATGTGTTATTTGAATTTAATTTCTATTAAGGTCTTAGTTATAGGAGCGCATTTTAATATTTCTTGAGTGATACTATCATTATGCGTGATTTAATTTCAGGCTATTACCTACTTTATGTTTAAATAAATATAGAGATTTTTGCTGATTTCACTTTTTTAAATGATTAAGTAATACGGTTGACTGGAAAATATAGATATTTTTTTTAAGTTTCTATAGTTAGTTGCCATATGCAGTTCGTATTTTAATTACATAAAAAATCTATAGGAACACGAATGGGAAATAATATTCTTACTAAACTGAAAAATACAACAGACAAATCTTCTGAACTAACAGAGGATATAGGTAGTATCGGAAAGTAATCATCAATAGGTCGGGTTCACTATCATAACTACAACCCTAGCCTGTGATCAGGAATTAGCTTAACATCTATATGGAGATCTTGTCGATGAAGAATTTGTGAATAACCTAAATTATTATTATAAACTCAAATATCACTTGTTGCTTATGAATTATTATATAACTGTCTAATAATAAAAAGTAAACAAAAACATACAAGGGTAACTATTTATATTGACCCTTGGCAACACTTATTGTTGTTTTAACCTACACGAAACATTTAGTCAATAGTGTTGTGTTGTTTACAATTAGGTACTTGAAAATTGTGCCAAGATAAGGTTAAGTGTGAATGGCCACTGGGCTAGACTTCGCCAAATAAAGAGGTTTATTATTATTATTGTTATAAAATGTTCTAATTAATCTAATAAATAACTAGTTCATAGCTACTACTATTGAAATGAAATAATTGTGCAACCGTAAAAAATAGATTTACTTATGTAGATAATTACAACGAGATAATGTTTACAGCGATTTAATATTTCCTCATTTTTGACAAGGTCATACCGAAAAAACAAGAAAGTAGGTGTGTGTTGATTTTGTATCGTTGTTCCATTATTAAAAATAAATTAGTTAATATTACAATATCAGTTTAATAATATTTATTATGTTACAATATATCAGGATGTGAATATATATTAGATGTAATTAATAATGAATGTTTGGTTATTTGAATTTGATTTTTAATAGATACTATTTAGACTGACATTTCTATTTAACAATTAAAAATGAAATATTTCGCATTAATTTAATATTTCCGTTGAAGGGTTAACCAGAGGAGTTACTATATATCTATGTGTTGATTACGTTGACGTACGTGCCATTAATTCAATGAAGCCGCCTCGCGCTTTTTTTCTGATTGAAAACCAGTATTGCCATACTTAATAATAATAATATCATCCCAAGTCAAATGAACAGTAAAAATAGCAAAGGTCCAAAATATTTTTGCCCTATGGTATGCCAGAGATGTCATAGGATCATAAAATGATTTAAAATCCTCATAAAATATAAACTGGTGACGATCACGCTAATAAGAGTCAATCAGAAAAGTGTTGATTTATCGAAGGGAAATCCGTCAATCAAAACCATGAGATCAATTCTGTCGAATGCCTTAGCGAAGTCGATATACATAGTATTAACCTCAATCATTATCATCAAGTAGTTATCTCAGATACATTATTAGCAAAAAACTGTTTAGTATGCGTTGAACGACCCTGATAGATAATTATTATTGCAAATAATTTTGAAAAATTCGACAGGACAGATTATACTATATATTAGGTACTTATATTCACAGAAATCGAAATTCTTCAATTCAAAACTTTGAACTGCCGGTGCGGATGGTCTAGTAGCTAAGCGCGTTCGATCAGGATCAGGTCGTGTCCACTTTTGTAAAAATAAAACTGAGCTGGTTGTATGCTACTAACGTGGCAAGAGGCCATAAAGTTAGTACTCACTTCGGCGATAGGTACTAACTTTTGAAAAAAAAACTTTGAACTACGTAAAAAAGAGTCCTCGTATATTTTGGGCGACCTTGTCGAGGACACAGCAGTACATTCTGTTTTGGATTCGCCCCTCTATCCTAGCGTTACCGCTCCTCATATTATTATCTTGCGGTTTTTTATATATAAGTAGGTACCTATAGTTTTTTATTTATTTGTCGGTATCCCCCACTTATCATGGATTCTGACGAAGTAGTAGGTATATCTAGTTCATCTGCCTGAGCAACTTTTGTTTGTCAGTTTGAGTATTATGTATCTTTTGGTTTATACGTACCTAATATATCTCTTTTTTATTTGCAAGTAAATTATGTGGTCTGTGTGTGTTCACAGATATTATTTTGTTGGATCTCTCATGTAGCGGAAATGGTTTAAATAATTTTGTTAGTCACTTTTGCAATTTCTTGATGTACCTATTTGGTATTTGGCTGCGTCACCTAAAACAATATTAAAAGTCGTATACAGAAAACAATATTCAGTTCAGACTTTACTTTCCCGAACACGGAGCTAGCCAGCTAGATTGTCAGACTTTACTCCTCAGGATCATTGGTACCTACTTATATTCAAGTAAAGTAAACACTCGATCGAAGAAAAAATGCAGCAGCATTTTTGAAAACTATAAAACCTAGCCTAAATAATTTAATAAAAATCTTAAACAGAATATAGTTTAACCTTGTATTTCTGTAGCTTGTGAGAATTGGACCCATGTTTATAGGCTACTTTAATGTTTATTTTGGGTCCCTGAATATTGACATTTCCTCCTGAATCACCTTGTATATTTAAACCGACAGCATTTTCCAATGATAACAGTTATTCAAACCAAAATACCTATTTAGCTGTTTATGTTTTGCATTTTTATTTTATGGAGTTTGTACTGATAATGTTTATTGAAGTAAACTAACTTAAAATTGTACTAATGGGCAGTTTACCAAAAATTAAATTCAAACTGTAAAAGTTTGTGTTGATTTTTGCTTAAATAATATACAAATAGCATGGATAATTACTTATTGTACTCTTTCTGTAGTTTTTACAAATATTTAAATATGAATGCCGCGGTGTGGAAGATATGACAGCGATTATAGTTCGTTAAGGATTGTACCTAGCTGCAGGTTTTCAGTTAGTTTATCTTGCTGCCTGCATTTTCATCACCGATATCTCAAGCGAGTCCAGGGATAGTGAGGACGGCAGTTCCGAACATAGTACACCACAAAATTGAAGTGAATTTGAGTACTTACTTAATTTATTATAATAGGCATAGATTATACGCATAATTAAAGCTTCGTGTTTAATTTGTCAATTTTAAGTAATAATACGCATTAAGTATATACATATAGGTAATATAAATTACAGAGCAAAATTCTTAGAGTCATTTGATAAGTGCCATGATATTTCTAATAATTAATTTATGTTTATAAATATAACTATGAAATCGTTTAACCTACGCAACATTTGTACACGTAGAGGAAATATCTGCAAAAATATTACAGCATACATATGAACTGGTTTTACTAGCCCCCAAACGCGTTTTTATAATATAGGTATGCAATGCATTTTATTGCGCACTGTATATTATATATATATTTATAAGAAATGAAGCAAAAAATATACATACACAACACTGCGAAATGTACTACCGCGACCGGACTATCGTTTACAGGATAGGATTTAATTTAATTACGCAATAGGTAGGATGTCTTTTTCCAGTTATCAATGTACTTATTCAAAGTCACTTATTCAAAGTCACACATATCATATCATAACAGTATCTATGTAACCATAAAGAATGTTGTCTTCTCGGTATGGCAATGCAATACAGCTTTAAATTCAATAATTACAAAAGAAACGTACATTTACAAAAAAGAAACGTACATTTCCAAAAACCATTTTCTAACAAAAGGGCATGTTTCCCAGTTTTACTCAAAATATTCTAAAAAATTCTTATTGGATTATAATTTTTTTACAAAAAGAATTTATTAGCAAATTCATTTTCATTATATTTGGACCGTAGCATTGCCGATATCCCAGTATATGTTTTCGTGTTGCTAGTTATAAGTATGAGCTAACAAATTGTTTAAGCATGCCCCTGGACACTATTATAAGTTTTCCGAGGAAGACGACTATTTGGCAAATAGAAAGTCGATTAACACACACATTGTAGTGATTTGTGTGTCTGTAGGTATTCTTCCACGATAGCGCCTACACGCCTTAACCAATTGAGCTAAATTTTGTTGTATAAGTTTGGTGGAGTCCTAGGATGAACCCATTAGATTTTGGTTGAAATCACTTTAGCCCTGTGATAGAGGTGGACGCAACCGCCAAATTTTCATATAGCAGTAAGGGTCGAGATCAATCATTTTAAAGCATTTCTTATTTGCGGTACAGCCATAGTTACTTTTGATATTTGCTCCCATAATTCTCGAGAAAAGTATAATATAACAAATATCGAATAAAATTAATACTACGACCGACTTTTTTATGATAATATGATTATCCACGTTGCTGGAAAACCTAAACTCCAAATACAGTCCTGTGTTGTACCTACCTATTTCACACACATACTGAGTCGCAATCCTTATAATATTACCTACGAGTGTCGTGACCCTTAAAACTGTATAATGTAATGTATAAGTGCTTATAATAAATATAAATGCTTATATACCTACCTTGTTTAGGTACTCCACCCAAGAATGAATTTTCTGTTGCATTCCTCAAAGCACCTTAGAGAAAGAGAAAAAATGTATTGCCCGTACCTACCTATTAAAATTTACAGTAGCGCAACTATGAAAAGATCACAAGGAAATAAATAGTATGGAGAATATTTTGAATTGGTTGTTTCCATGTGATTTTTTGGTGGTTGTATCCCTTTGCCAAATATATTAACTGCTTGTACCAAGGAATTATTACTAATTTTTACATTTGTTTCAGATCCAGGACATTCCATTTCTGAAACTTGTATTGCTCCGAATGCCATCACTAAAATCTAAGTAAGTTAGGTACATATTGATTTCTTTTATATATTTACTAAGCCCCCTTTTCAATTTCTTTTTGGTAAGAAAACGAATTAAAGTTTAAATTTCTGACAATCTAAATTACCGTGCAATCAACATTACCTGAATGGATAAAAATATTAGTTTTGCATTTTATATGAAAAATAAATTGGTGCTCTTGAAGCCCGAACAGCTTTCCATACTGAAATTTACTGTAATAAATGTACGGTATGTATATTTATTTATTTATTTATTCACGGACAAAGTCCATTTATACAGCATACAATATAATATAACAAATATAATTCCATGCAATACTACACAAATTCAACAATTTTACAAAACCTAAGAAACTCTAAATTACACAATAAGTAGACAATTTAAACATAATTCAAGTTATACTAAAGCTATTCGCAAGACCCACGCCAGGAATAAAAGGAAAACCATGATCGTCAACGCAACAGGCATCGATCGACTTACGCAAAACTGCCATCACGACGCTCACATTTCAAACGGCGAACAAATTCACCTATAGGCGCAAAGAAATCAACGCTTAAGCAAGAATTCGCCATCCTGGCCACTCTAGGGACAAAATTATTTCCTCCGTAATTTGTACGGTGAAATTCCTCATGGAAAAGGTGAGAGTATCTATTGTTCCTAGACGGTACATGAAAATTAATATTGGACAACAAATAAGAAGACGATACCATATTGTTCAAAAGCTTATAAAGTATTAATAGATCTCTGACGACCACTCAATGTCGTAAGCCCTAGCTCGCTCATCATAGTTCCGTAATCGAACACAAAATCGATAGGACGCGGACGACCAAGCTTAAAGTGAACATACCTAAGGAAACGCCGCTGAACGCTCTCAACTCGGGCAGAATGGCAACCGTATGACGGGGTCCAAATCGCCGAGGCATACTCCAAATGTGGTCTGACGAGCGTCGTGAACAAAATTCTAATAGTATTCACATTACTGAAATCAACCGAGCAACGCTTTATGAAGCCCAACACTTTCAGAGACCTGGAAGTCGAGTGCCTGATGTGATCCACAAAGCTCAAGGAAGTGTCCAGGTAAACTCCCAGATCCTTGACCGAAGATTTGTATTTTAGGACTGAATGGTCGACAAAATATTCATACAAAAGAGGTCTCCTGGTTCGGTTGAAATTTACGCAAAAGCACTTAGAAACATTTAAAGTCATACCATGCAACTCACACCAATGCACAAATTTCACAACATCCTCCTGCAGAAGATAACAATCTGTGGGACCTCCGATACACCGGTAACACTTCAGGTCGTCGGCGAAGAGCCTGAATTCACTGTGAATGAAACACTGCTTGATATCATTTATAAATAAGTTAAATAACAATGGCCCGAGGTGAGAACCCTGGGGGACACCAGAAGAAACCGAAATAGGGTCAGAAAGGAAATCACTGAAACGGACTATCTGAGTTCTGCCAGTCAGGTAGCTCTCCAACCATCTCAACCAAGGTGCCGACATGCCAATACACTCCAGCTTGTGAATAAGGAGCCGGTGATTCACGCAGTCGAAGGCCTTGGAAAAATCGGTGTAGATTGCATGAATGTATAAAATAAGTTTTCCCCCTGTTCCTATCTTACATGGGGTGTGAGACATAATATCATCCCAAAGGGTCAACATTTTCGTTCTCACCCTGTATCTCAGAAGCAACAGAACCGAGATGAATTCTGTTTGCAGCATTAAAAGTATCACAAAAAATGTGACACAGCGTCTCGAAAACCGCAAGTCTTTATCTTTATTAACAGCTAAGATTTTTCAATCTATATTATACATACATTTAGTACAGTAAATTTCAATATGAAGAGCACCAGTTTATTTTTGCTGCGTAAGTACTTCACTATTAACACATACCAATTTATTTTTCTATAATTTGACCCTTTTTTTAACCCTTTATGGGCAGCCTATGCATATTATATATTGGTTATCTTTCGAGCTAAATTCGATACTGTAAATTACTGTTACATTTTTTGAGACTGATTTATCTTTATCTGTATATTCAAAGATTTTGGTTCCTTTTCAAATAATTATTAACGGACTGTATATATTATTTGTTCATCGCAGTCTTTTTTTTAGGCCAACATCTTTTGGCAAATCAATAATTGCTTAATTTCCCAGTTAGTTCAACAATTATGAATTTTTGATCCTCTTTTTATATTAGAACCAAATTGTATACAAGAACTTAATGTCATTTTTCTTTAATTTTATATACATATATTGAGATTTTGGTTCCTTTTTTATGCCACTTAACTACACCCTATCTGTTCCAAAATCTAATCAATTCCTCGCCGTATCCAATAGTATTTTGTCTCAAATTTGGTGAAATTTTGAAGTCGTTTGTTAGTTGTCGTGTATGCAGACTGACAGACCCACAGAATGGCGGACATTTCTTAAAAAGACACTTATTTACATCTAAAATAGCCCAAAACATGTACCTTTTTTTGTTTTTTTCAGAAAACCAATATAGCTTCTCTGTATAGGTACCATAGGTAAATGCAATATGTGTATTGCATATGATATGGAGAGCTAAAAAGGGTCAGATGTGGGTCAGCCAACATATTCATATTAATGTTGATATTCTGACAAATTAATTTCATTCATTCATTCTTTGATGCTTTTTCAGTATTATTGTTCCTAGTTTCCATAATATAATAAATAATATCAGCTTGTTTCAAAGAAGAATGTACGAACTATTAAATACGCTAATAATCATTTTTTTTTTATAAATATATGAACGTTTGTCGAGAGCTCTTACAACAGGTCTTGTTTAGACGTTGTCGTATGTTTAATAATATTATTTCTTCAAACATAAACTATAGTGGTGTAGGTACACCTTAGCTATTATTATGTAGACTTGCAAGTGGTCTCAAGGTGAACTGTTTTTCTTTTATTTATTTTTTTCATTCTTTCATTTGTTCCCGCTGCCGGCTGCTGGATTTTTTAATCATTTCCAACCAATCTATGAACTAGGTAATCGTTTTTTTACTTGGTATTTCGTAGATATTACAGTGAAAAGAATCTTCAACATGTTTTTATTGCATATTTTGTAATAATAATTAGGGTTCCTGTAATGATTTTTTATTTGTGTTTTCTGTTCGTCAGGATAAGCAAGTAGTTATGTTTAATTTTGATAAAAAATGATATCATCATCCAAGTAAACTAAAAATAAAACAAATATATTTTGCCGCATAAACTAGATTATGTATGGACGTAATCAAGATCAGAGGTGAACTATATAGGAGGTGTGCATATAAATAATGATTTAAACCATTGTATTTTGAATTTATATTAGTTTAATTATCACTTGCAATGTAAATTCCACTTCCTATCACACCATTATTCAAAACAGTGCTAGAAGTCTGTGAGAGTTCCTTCATGATGCGTGTCACTTTTTCTTTCACAGCTTCAACCGACTGATATCAAGCTCCTTTTAGTACAGATTTGACTTTGGCAAACAGATCGACATAGTGAGCCAGCGGTTGTGTGTTCTTCGACATTTCGAGGCGTTTTTTGTTAAGATACACAATCCCTTCAATATATAGAAATGAACAACATCGTTTTGAATCTCATTCGAGATTTTGTCTTACGTATGTTTTGATAACTCCTACAGTTTTTGCATGAATATTTGACGGACGGTCAGATTGATACAGGATTATAGACTTTCAATATTTTCATCAGTATTTCACCTAGAAGAGTCACTTGTAAATGGATAAATCACAAAATTCGCGAAAGTCAAGAACTGGCATTTTAGTTTGTTTACAGACACGACAGACGCCTTATTCGATCATTTAATTACGAACTTATTGCAAATGTGAAATGCTCAATTCATCTATTTTCAGTGCCCCATACATTAGCTCCAACAAACTTATCCACCCTCATGCTACCAGAATTGAAGGGGGGATAAGCTGATCCCCGACAACACCGTATGAAGGAGCCCGGTTAGTAGCTCCATTTTCCTCACAGACTAGTTTTATGGCAGCCGAGATGCGATCAGCAAATGTGACAGTCACACCGATCAATATGGAACCGTTCCATCCTAGTGGGGAACCTCCAAGGGCGCGAAGTGCCCCTCATCCAGCTGTTCAACAGCATTTAGTCAATGGGGTGGACATCGACGGTTTAGATGCTGAGGTTTGTTGAATATTTAACGTACTATTATTGTACAAAGTAATTAATAGACCTTTGTTTAGTTTGATATTTGCTTTTCATGTGATGTGATGCTAAAGATTATTGTGTTTGCACAAGATATTTATGGATTAACTGTTTCAATTTGCAGGTCGCACAGATCGAATTCCAATCTGTCAACATGCGTAGTAAAAAAACTCGTGATGAACTACCACGTCCTATGAGTTGGGAAGGCGAACTAAGCGACGGCGAACCCGATATCAACAGTAAAATGTGCATAGACAACGTTCATATACCGGAAAATCTATCGATATCATCACCAAAACTACCCCTAACATCGTCATCTGTAAGCACAACAACCATAAACCATAATAACAACAACAATAACAAAGACAGTCCGATTTTGCGGTTGAAACAAACGGCAATCAACAGTTATTCGTTGCATAGCACCCCGTCGAATTCGCCGTTGTTAGGCCAACGGCCAATCGTGATGCATAAGTCGCTAAATGTGCCACCGACGCCCAGTCCGGATAGTGCGGTACATTCTGCATACAGTGTATTCAGCTCGCCAAGTCAGAGTCCGTTGACGCAACGTCATGTTAATCTGACGCCGAATCTCAGTAGGAACAATAGTGACGCATCACACTCGAGTTGTTGTAGCTATTCTAGTGTATCAGTGTCGGTTTCGCCAACACAACAGTTCTCACCTAATCACAGTCCAATTCAGGTAAGAAATTAACAAATAACAAAAAAAAATAGATTATAAAACCCGCCTGAGAGTTTAATTTTGTAATTTCACAACTGCTATGATTACATTTAGGCTTACTATGGTGCCTGAAGACATAAGTTTTTAAATATATCAAAAACTGTTGAATTTAGATATAGGACACAATTTCAAATATAATCGAAAAATGTAATGTACAAGGTGTTACATTTAAAGTAAGCAAGTTGACACATACGGTATAAATGGAACTGCCGCCATCTTAGCGATTTGATTCCCATAGACCTTAATACACTCCCAAATTTTCATTTCATTTTTGAATTAGAGTTTTCCAATATTTATCGCAGCTTTCCAATATTGCCAGAGATGTGTGGTTATAAAAAATGAGATTCTTGGTACTATAAAATATTTTACTTTAAAAATATGCAGACGTTTTGCGGTCAATCTTTTCTTATTTATTCACGACGCACGCAGATCCTTAAGTAATAATATTGATTAACATATTTAGATCTTAGTAGTGGTATAAATTCCCATGAATAGCGAAAATGTCCTTACTTTTTCCGAGAAGTTTGGTATTTTTCAATATCAGTTCAGTTTCGCGAGCTGAATCTTTCTTCCGTTAAGAATTTCGATAATTTATGTACGGATATTTAACAGACACAGTCAGCTCGATTCTGACTACCGAGTCTTTATAATAATAATAATAGCATTTATTTGCCCAACAGTTTATAAACCCTTTACAGGACAAATATCTTAAATTAATATAACTAATACAATAGCCAATACAGATAAAAAAAAATAAAAATAATTCAAAACCCATAATAACAATTCAATCATTAAAGTGCTCAGTCGCATATCCTATAACTTCACTCAAACCCGAATCGAAGATATCACAGTGCGCGCAAATACAATTGTAGTTAGCACACATTATACTGATAGGAGAACGTAGAAGCACATTCGTCCTTGCTCTGTCAATGTGAAAAGTTTGACTATATCCACCCTCCATTCTTGGAACACTAGCATTTACTTTTCCAAGCATATCAGGACAATCTATTTTACCATGCAGAAGCTTATATAAGAATACAATTGAATTTAAAATTCTTCTTGTCTCCAAGCTTTGCAAATTAAATCGATGCAAGAGTATGGTATAGTCGATACCCCTTTCAGGATAAATTCCTTCCTCTTTAAACATTAAAAATTTCAAGAAATAAATAAATAAAACGGATACCAAACCAATAAACCATACTCAAGCTTAGAACGAATATAAGCATTATATAGAACCATCAAGGAACTAACATTATTAAAGCGTCTGGTATTTCTAACTATAAAACCATATGTTTTTTTGGCCTCAGTTACTTTGGTCAAGATGTGATCCACGAAACCAAGTCCTGGATCAAAAATAATTCCAAGATCAACCACAGAATAATTAACGGAATATATTACTGTTCTACCCATTCTATACATATGCTGAATTTTATTTTTTTTCTTTGTAAATGTCATACTCTTGCATTTTGTTGGATTTAATTCAATATTATTTTCCCGACACCATTGCAACACATGATCCAAATCAGCTTGCAGCTCATCGCAGTCATCAATACTCTCAATTTCAAAGAAAATCTTCAAATCATCCGCAAACAATAACTTGCCACAATTCAGTTTGTTAACCAATTTACGAACAACAAGAACAACAATGGACCCAAGTTAGAACCCTGAGGAACACCTGAAAGTGAGCGATATGTGAATGACCTGTATCCATTATATGATACAATCTGCTCTCTATTCGAAAGATATGAATTAAAAAAATGCTTAAGTCCGTAACAAAACCAAATTGGTCCAATTTATGCAGCAATATCCCATGATCCACCCTATCAAACGCTTTCGCGAAGTCCGTGTATATCACATCCATCTGGCCGCCCTTATCAATCACCCCTGAAATATTTTGAGTCATTAATGCCAGACTACTAGTGGTAGATCTTATTGACATGAAACCATGTTGCATCAACGTAATTTTATCTCGGACGGACATATATATGCGATCAAATAACACACACTCAATCTTTCAATACTTGAATCCGTTTTTCATCTAGAAGAGCCATTTGGAAACTCATGAACCACTCACTCCTTTTATTTTAAAGATAAGTTTCGTCAGCGCTTTTGACATGTTTCATATGAAACCACTCTCAGATAAACTTAGCGAGGTTGCGTATTTGTATGAACTACAAATAATATATGGAGTCATAAATATAGCATATTGTCAACAGCTGAAGTTACTTCAAAGCTATCCAGCAATTAAATGTACACATAGCATAGTTTTTTAACGTCGATGATAACCAAGTCTTCTAAGATCTGATGGTTTCCCCATTGTGTTGGTGATGATTTAACATTACAATTATTTTACCTTTCAAAAACACGATTTTTGGTATTTTTCAAATAATATTTCGTCATAAGGAGGAAAAGCTCTTCCGATGCAAAATCCAATACGCTGGCCATAATAATAATAATAGCTTTATTACTCAACAGAACAAGTTCCATTTACAAAGCAATGCATACAAAAACCAACTATAACTAAAGCTTAACTATATTAAATAACAGTAGGTACATCAATAAACAACGAAAATCAACCAAAGTACACAAGTATTAATGAACATCAAGTTCCTTTAGTATTGATTCCGCGGAAGACAATATTTCATTCAGAGAATCAAAAAATATATCACACTGATCATTAACCAAATTAAATTGCCGGCACATGGTATAAATGGGAGATTTTAATATAACATTTGTTCTGGCTCGCTCATTATAAAATGCAATAGAACTTCTAGCATTGATACGCCGAACCAACAGAGATACCGTTTCCAGTAGCTCAGGGCACACTACATCACTATTGAATATCTTATATAGGAAGCTTATACTAAACAAATTTCTCCTTAAACTTTGAAATTGAAATCGGTCAATAAGATATTTGTAAGGTATTCCGCGATCCGGGTAAGTTCCATCAATCTTAAAGCAGAAACATTTTAAAAATTTACGCTGAACTTTCTCAATCATTTGAATATCACAGTCATAGCAGGCAGGGGTACCAGACCAAAGAGCAATACTCAAGCTTGGATCTTACATATGCAAAATATAGAGTATTCAAAGTAACGACACTCTCGAAATATTTGCTGTTTCTAACAATAAAGCCATAAGCTTTGGTCGCACCAGCCACCATATCTGTAATATGTTCCTTGAAAGTGAAATGCATGTCAAAAGTAACTCCAAGATCTTTAATAGACTCATTTCGATTAAGAATTACTCCATTTACATTATAATAAAAGATGGTCGGGGACGTTGTGCGGGTATAAGAAACAACATTACATTTCTTAGGATTGAGGGAGGAGTGTTTTGTTCACACCAAGCATTCACCAATTGAAGACCGCCTGCAGCGAAATACAATCCTGCGGCGTACTTATCGTTGTAAAAATCTTTACGTCATCTGCATAAATCAGTTTACTACAATTCAATAATTCTCCCAAATCATTAATGAATAATAAAAATAATAGAGGTCCCAGATTTGAACCCTGAGGTACTCCAGATAGAGCTGTATAATATGGCGATGTATATCCATTGTATGCCACAAACTGAACTCTATCAGTAATATAAGATTGCAGAAGACAGACGGCATCAGCGCTAAAGCCAAAATGCGGAAGCTTTTGTATAAGGATTGTATGATCAATTCTATCAAACGCCTTGCAAAAATCGGTGTATACAACGTCAACCTGACCGCGGTTATCCAACGTCCCAGACACATATTGTGAAAAAATTGACAAATTTGTAAGTGTGGACTTGTGTGCAATGAAACCATGCTGATACTGGACCAGCCCATGTTGAACAATTTGGTAAATACGATTGTAAAGGACTATTTCAAGTAATTTAGAAAAATTAGACAGAATTGATATAGGCCTATAATTGGTTATATCCGCACGATCTCCGCTCTTGAAAACAGGACACACCTTAGCATTCTTCCAGACCATAGGAAAAGTATTACGTCTTGATATTAAGTTATAAATTATACACAGAGGAACGCACATTACTGAAATTGTATATTTGACCAAGAATGAGGGAATCCCGTCAGGTCCGGAAGTAAACCTGTTCTTTAATTTGCGAGCAGCCATAACTATCTCTCCCTCAGTTATATTTCCAAATGTGATATCATTTCCACACAGGAGCGATAATGCATCATCATTACCACAACCCACAGGTCCCACAAAGACACTTTCAAAGTATTTAGCAAACGTTTCAATAATACTTTGCGGATCCTCAATAACATTGTTGTTGTATTGCATAGAACCGGGAATGCGTGACTGCTGGCGCGACCTGTTAACAAATGACCAGAAAGATATAATAAAATTAAGGAGCGCCAAGATCCTTAAAAGTGTACATTTTGTTTTTTTGGTAGTTTTTAAGGCAAGTTACATATTATATAAATATCAAATAGAGAATCGATGTACAATAATTATACATATTTATATATCAATAAACTAATTACTGAACACCTGTTTTATATCAGATGTATTATGTTTATCTGTCGGCATTTTTCAAACAATTATACATAACTGTAAATTATTATGTATTATAACATTTCAAATTCCTATATTACCGAGAAACGAATAGAATACATTCGTTTTCTTGTTTTAAATAATTCCAATGACCAATATAATGCTACTTAATATTGAAAAAATAATTCAAGTGTAACAAGTAAATTGTTGCGTGAGATTCTAACAATGTAGCAACTACTAATTTATATAATTAACTTTTTAAATTAATCATATTGTTATACCTATAAATATTTTTCAAATCTGTTAGATACAGATTTATTTGTACAGTTATTAAATGACTGCACTGCGTTTAGGTTATAGCTTATAGAGAAGTTTTTTCATATGCATGCTATAATAGATTGAATTATTTATTCATGGAAATTTGGCATAATACTATTTCTTCCAATGTTGCTTGTTGTTAAAATTAAAACAATCATATATAATAATAATATAATAATTATTACTTTGTGTCCAGAAACAATTTCTTAATATTGAAGCAGCAAGATACTACAAATGAATTGAATTATAATTGTTTATATACAATGTTCTTTAAATTTAGCCTTTATAATACCTTTATTGACCCAACAAAACAAATGTTTTACATAGGGTAATTAAATTAACAATAAATGCACAATAATTATTCCATCAACTATGCAATATGCAATCCCAACCCAACTATAACTTATATATACATACAATACACAATATGGCAATAGCATAGCACAATAGTAACAATCATAGCAATCACAAAAATCAAATAATATAATACAAAAAGAAAAAATAAAAGACAATATACATATATCTGACAGTCGTTTATACTTTTCCTTAAACTTCGGATGCCCTCAGTGTACCGAACAGTCCCGAGTAACTGTAATTTTTATTATTTATAATTGACTTATCATTTTCCTGTGACTAATAATATATTATTGGTTCTTTACTTTATTTAGGGCCGACACATTCACAGTATTCACGGTAGTCCATTGCATCAAAACATTTTATATAGAAGTCTACAAGAAGACGCAAATCTTCAATACCCTACTAGCGATTTACCACATGAGGCGTTGGAAGAAGCTGACGAGAAGGTGGGCATTCTCCATAGCGCCCTGCCTGCACAGCCAGGCATTTCCAGACAACAAGTAAGTAATTACCGTTTGAAAAACCACTTGGCAAGTCGCAAATGCATTGCATTTATTTAGGCACCATTATATTCTACAGGGCTGTTCAAATTCTATGACAACCATTACATTCGGATAACAGTAAAAGTTAGAGGGGTAGTTTTAATTTCGATAAATTACGTCATGAGAATGTGTATATTTTAAACCAATATTACTCCAAATAGCAGTCATAGCTAAATATTCAAATTACTAAATATGAATAAAGAATTGTAGAGACAAAGCAAAGACGACTATGCCAATATCCTGGAATCCTTGTTTGAATGTTTATTTGTCATTTCCTGAGTGTGACTTGCAAGATAAAAGGCTATCACACACACCCATATCCCCAAATTTCAAGGACAGTACCGATAGGAACGGTTACTTAAACTTATAGCTGCAATATAATTATATTTAAATTAATGAAATTTGTTTAAATTTTATTTACAGCTGATAAACAGTCCTTGCCCAATATGCGGTGACAAAATCTCCGGGTTTCATTATGGAATTTTCAGTTGTGAAAGCTGTAAAGGATTTTTCAAACGAACTGTTCAAAACCGTAAGAACTACGTTTGTTTACGTGGAGCTCAATGTCCGGTTACGGTTACCACGCGAAAAAAATGTCCTGCATGCCGGTTTGACAAATGTCTTCAATGCGGTATGAAATTAGAAGGTGAATAATATCAAGGCTTACACAATACAAAGTGAAAAAAATAATAGAAGTTTTATTTGTATTATAGCCATTCGTGAGGATCGGACGCGCGGTGGCAGATCAACATATCAATGCTCGTATTCTTTACCACCATCGCTAGCAGCTAATCATACAGAATTGCGAGCAAGTTCGACGGATCTACGGCATGGATACGGCGGCGAATCACATACAGGCAGTTTGACAGTGAAAATGGAACCGTCAGAAGCTGCAATGCATCATAGTAAGCGTATGTCGTCGTTGTCATTTACGAAAGGGGTCCCACCACTATTGCAAGTGAGTTCACGTTATTACAAAGCCAATTATGTGTTTAAATATTTGTTGTCCGTCCGTATCGTATAGAGAAAATTTCATGGATAACATTTTACAAAGTGATTACATTACACATTAAGATTTTATATTTTGTTCAGCAATATTTTTGAAAGACTTCTCATTGTGTTTCCCATGAGTGCCTCTTTAAAAATATCTTCAAATCGTGGTCATGAGGTAGATTTACTTTCCCTGTCGTATCTTTTCGATCAACTCTAAATGACCTTCCCTCGTCAGTTATTTCCATGAGAGAGCATCTTTATCATATCACATTATACTCTTCTGAGCAAGCTGTCTGCCATAGCAACGTGTCTTTTAAGTTAAGGCAAGAGCAGATTGATTATTAACACATTTTGGTCTGGATTTCATTTGGATCTATTCGCTTGAAAATAGTTTTTTTTTTTGCTCTAACTTAGCATAAAATGTGATTTACTTTCATTCAGTTTCTAAATGAGTGTAGTGGAGACTAAACAAAGAGTGTTGTTTTTAGGAAATAATGGATGTGGAGCACCTTTGGCATTACAACGAAAGCGAATTAAACAAACTAAATATGGACGGTCGTTTAGATCGAGATAGTGGTAGTGGAGCTGTACATAATCTATCAAATCATCCACTATTAGCTGGAACAGCATTAGCTGGTTCAACGAATACTAATCCTGACTTTGTAGCGAATTTGTGCAATATTGCCGATCACAGACTGTATAAAATCGTGAAATGGTGCAAGAGCTTGCCTCTGTTTAAAAACATATCGGTAAGATAAATGTGATTGATTTTTTTAAACATTACGTCTTTGTGAAATTCTCCATGCTCATGGTTTGATGCGTAATTACCAATAAAAATATTTTCAGATTGATGATCAAATTTGTTTACTGATCAACTCCTGGTGTGAATTATTGTTATTTTCATGTTGTTTTCGTTCGATGTCGACACCGGGCGAAATTCGGGTATCGCTGGGAAAGAGTATAAATTTGGCACAGGCGCGTGAGCTGGGTATGCAAGCGTGTATAGAGCGTATGTTGAACTTTGCAGAGGAATTACGGCGACTTAAAGTTGACCAATACGAATATGTTGCAATGAAAGTTATCGTTTTGTTAACATCAGGTAAGACTAAAAATAAATAGATTTTAAAGGTTATATCTATGTTTAATTATAATTTATCGTAATGGTAAATTTAATTTTACTAATAAAATAGGACGACCCAATAATTTATTCGTATTACCAAAGATTAATCTACACAATAGATAGTCAGCGTATATGGGAAAGAAAACAAAAATTGAAACTGTCTCGACACGAGCTACATCTATTAGAAAAACATGTAACCATGGAAATTATGGAAATTGTAGATGGTGTTATATGTATTGTGTTGAAATAAAATAATCATATGGGCAATGTTAGACAAGGACGAGTATACTTTCCCCTACGAGGTGGGAGTTTGTTTTTATATTATAGGTATCATATATGTACTACTGTGCAGCAGTGTTTTTTGTCGGTTAATATAAAATTATATGGTATACGTACACCTATCTACGCAAAGATTAATGTGTATGGACGAAAATAAAAGAAATTACTATAATAGTATAAATATACAGGGCTGGTTCATTAAATGTTTTAGACAATAATTTTAAATGACTAAAATAATATTATTTTAGTCATTTAATTTTAAATTTCGGATATAAGGATGCATCAAAAAGTTATATTTAAATTAACGAAATTTGGCGTTATAGATAGGACTTCCGCTTATTATCTGATTCAGTTTTAAGGATCAAACTCAAACAGCAGATTCAACTTGTTAACATTATGAAAAAATAAATCTCAGACTCATACAGGCGTGAAATGCTACCCTAACTTTTTTATGCACATTTTTTGCGTGTGTTTCAATTCGGAGATGTAAAATCTAACAAATTATATACGTAATAAATGTATCCTTCTGTGATATTGATAGAAAGTCATCGTTATCGCGTATTATCGATTTTAAGAAATGTTAATATTAAAAAGGCTGTGCTTTTTACAAGTTGCTGAAGTAAATAAGGTTTGAAATTTCCAGCATGACAATAATTATTTAAAAAAATACGGTTTCGAAATGCAGGATGTAAAAAATTAGAATTTTTAATCTGTTTTTAATGAAAATTTAAATCTATTGAGAAACATGGTTCAGGGTTTTTGTGAAATGTATTTTACTCCAAAGATTCTACTCATCGATTATAACCGAATTAATTTACTCAAAAATATCTATACTAGTAAAATAACACAATTATCACAATTAGGTTCAAATTCTGCAACGCCGAATTGAAAAAAAACTTACAGTCTCCCTAATATTGGTTTTTGTGCAATGATCATAAAACTTTAAAAAAATAACGATTTATGTAGATTGTATTGTTAACACGTTTCGTAAAAAGCTTTAAAAACCCACCAACAGGGTGTTAAAAGTATCACGACAATAACTTTTTTCATGTTTTAACAAGTACAATCGTCTGCTTCAGATTGATCCTTAAAAACTGAATAACAGTTTCTCTATATAAAAAAATAAAACTCGTAAATATCATCCCCAAACATTTAATTTGAATACAATTACATAACACCATATTTGAAAGTAAATAAAAAAAAACAGCATTACCTAGTTTAACAGATTTGCAAATTGCAAATCAAAGTATCTATGTATACAGGGTGTTGCATAAGTACTTGTACAAACTTTAAAGGGTGATTCTTTGACTAATTTTAAGATACAAATTTCATATGTACATTCAAAGTTCAAAAATAATATTATATTTAGGATTATATGCTTGTTCAATAGCATCGCAATTTGGTGCAATTCGGGATACAGGTGTATTGATGACACCAGAGCTGTCAAAAGAACTAATAAAAAATACGAAAAATAACAAAATACAAATATCATTCAAAAGACAACAATGCACATAATAGTCGGTACCAAGCCAAATAGGTAGTAGGTAAATATAGATTTATTTTGTTTCGAGCTTGGGCTTGGCACCGACTTATTGTAATCAAAACTACCCACCAAACGGATACATTTAATTTTACGCAGACATCTAGTGTGAGCAGGCAATATGCCCGGTGAGAGAAAGTTGATAGACGATGGCCGGACGAGAAGTAACAACTGATTATATCCTATTGCCAACACAAGTATTTTTTTTACTGGCACATTGGAAAAAAAAATTTAAAAAATGTTTCGTTTACGCAACGTTGGGGATTAATGGGTTAAGTACTAAGTGTCAGTTATCAGTTATAATTTTTTATTTTCCAAGAAAGCGAAACGAGATATTTAAAACGGCATTGCGCCGCCCTCATGTATACCTCCGGGGGCGGCATCGAAAATCGCTACACGTCACAAACTTGTAAATGCTTAGAACTACCCCTATGTCAAATTTCTATTTTCTATCTTTTTTGTTTGATACCCAAAGCCCTATTCCTACCGAACTTATTATTTACCCGAAGAAACATTAAAAAGAAGTAAAATTTAAGTACCTAAACCTATAAAGTGGAACTTATACCTGAATTTATAACCCATTTTCTGCATCGATCTTCTTCTTTAGGAAATCGAAAGAAATGTACCTCTCGATTGTTTCTGTAACTGTTGTTACAATTTCGAAAAGCACATTGGTTACGACTTAATTTCGAATTGTTTCTTTCCATTTTCACAAAACACAAAAATTATTTAGTCACTAACTAGGAAGTTTCTCAAATAAAAAAAAAACACAACACAAAATAATATAATTAGTCTAAAATTAGAAAAACACAAAATAAGTTAAAAAATATTCACAAAAAAAATAACTACGCAGCCAAAGATTAAATTTAATTTAATATATTAGGTAATTCTCTTCAAAACAAAATCAGTAGGTATGAAAACAACCATAATATGTATACCTAATATAATATAGGTAGCACTGATAATTTTTTTATTATAGGTATTATAAGATCTACAACAATCTTGTTACATCTTTGCCATATTGTCTACGTGAAATATTTAAAATATATGTAATAAATTGAAAAAGTATCTAGTCAATTCTTAAGTGGAGTTATAATTTTGACAAAGAATAATGTACATTAATACCTACTTGATTTCGGTATTGGTATAAAAGTCTAATATCCACGAAATAAATTTAATATACCTAATAATCATTAATCCATGCCATACAACATGTTTCAAGACTAGACCAGTCCCATAAACAGTGGCGAGCAATAATTAAATCAAAAGCTTTTAGCTTTTAGATATTTAGATTTTTTTATATACATCAACAAATTATTACAATGGAGCCAGAAGTATGTTTCTATCTAAAAGCTTTTCATTTAATGATTGTTCGCCACTGATCATGGGACTGGTCTAGTCTTGAAACATGTATGACATGGATTAAATATTATTATATTAAATTTAATTCATAGAGATAAGGCTTTTATTTCAATACTGTACTTGTAATAAATCACCCTGTGTGTTTCTTTTACCGACGAATCGGCAACAGCACGACACACACCACATTCGCTTGTTTTTTTTTCTACCCTCCCTACGTATCCCCTCCAGATTAATACAGAATTTCATCAATCTCTCTCTCTGACAATACAGCATTGTCGGTGCATAACTGTTGCAAATGATGTAAATAATTGTTATACGTTGCGTTTTGTTTCTGATATTAATAAACTACAAAACGGTTTCTGGCTGTGACAATACTGCTCTATGCTTTACACGCTAGTCTACGCCACGTAGTGGCTGGCATACTTAGAGATGTTCTCATTTTAATGCATTGGGCTGACTATCTATTGTGTAGATTAATCTTTGGTATTACGAATTTGCCCAGAGATTTTGCATAATTTATCTATTTACGTTATTACTTGCAGCTCTGCTTACCCCAAGCAAGAGAAAGATCATTATAAATTAAATTAAATCGAAGAAAGCTCAGAAAGAAACTAGTTATTGTAAATGATAAATATTAATGCAAATATTAATGTAATTTAATTGATTGATTTGAAATTAATTATAGCCCCAGTGGATTCTTTTAAAACTTTTTAATTATTAATCAGGATTGCATCATTGTGCTAAACTAGTTATTTATTTTAAGACACTTCGGAGCTTCGTGAAGCTGAAAAAGTTCGACTATCTCAAGAAAAAGCTCTGAAAGCTCTACAAGACTACACCTTATTCCACTATCCAGAAAGTCCGGCAAAATTTGGCGAATTACTTTTACGGATACCTGAATTACAACGCACTTGCCAAGTAAGTTATTTACAGGGAAATAAGATCGGTAAAATTCCCGAAAAGGTCCACAAGTATTAACTTTAAAAACAACACAAGTATTAACTTTCAAAAAGCCTTTTTCTACACAAAATAAATATAATAGAATATAGAGTTTTTCCGCCATACATGTTTCGGGACTAGACCAGTCCCAGCATCAGTGGCAAGTCAACAATTGAATAAACTTAACACTAAGACATACAATATTCTGGTAAAAAATTCCATATTATAAGTCACCTTATGGAAAAATATGTTTGATTTATTTAAATTATAATCACATATAGCATAGCTAATTATCAAAAGGCAACAGCACCATTCACAAAAATAGTGCCTCAGGGATAAGGAGAGAGGAAATCGAGTTGCACTGATTGCTATGATTTTATGAAAGCAACGCAAGCATTTTAGAACAAAGTGTACCATACCATATTATAGTAAAATTAAAATATTTACAATAATTAAAAGTACTCTTTTTTTTTCATAGGTTGGTAAAGAAATGTTAACGATCAAATCAAAAGATGGCGATGGGCCCAGTTTCAATCTGTTGATGGAACTTTTACGTGGGGACCATTAAAAACTAAAACAAAGATTGACTTTGACTTTATACACGTGCCTTAATAAAAATTTTAATTAATGCTTCCTTATTTAGGGTGGTGGGGAAAATAAAAAATTAAAATAATTATTACGAAATACAGTATTTGGCTTTAGTAAGTTTATGTTAGTTGGAATTATTAAGACTTATTAAGCATAACTCGAAATATAACGCCCCCCAAACCATATATATATATATTTATATATAAGCAGTCTAATAAGTCTAGGTAATTCAGTGTTAAGTTATTTAATAGAAATATTTTTGAAATTGTTATTTTAAGATTTATAATACTATATAATAGATATACGTACTTATTAGTTTTAAATTATAGTTATGTTTTTTTTAATATTATACAGAATTTTTATTACTATTTAAAATTGAAAAAAAAATGTATATTACCTGCTAATTACTAAAAATAATAATGAAATATTGGTTAGGCATTTTTTTTATCGTAAAGTACTATGCCAAGCACATAATATTGAAATAAAATGTAATTCTTGTTTACAAACAACATAAAATTAGGAACAGCATAGTCAGAGGACATTTGAAATTGAAACCCTAATAGTTATTGTATTAATTCATTCAAACTATCCTATTAAGAATGTTTAGAACATAATATTACGATAAAGATCTCGTCACACAAAAACTACTAGTGTTCGATCTGACAACACTTGGTTAACTAGCCTCAGTAGTACTATGAATGACATATTTAATTTTTTTGTAAATAATTTCAATAAAAAAAAGTCAAATCATAGATATATATATATATATATATATACAGGGTATGAACTAACACAACCCATATTTTTAGTAATTATATTGAAATTAGGTATTATAGTAAAAAGCTCATTACTCATTATAGACCGGATTATATGTAATCGAGTTTGGGAATATGAGAAGAACATGATGTATCATTCCATTCTAATATAGTATTAAAAAAAGGTGGGCATTGCTAAACCATCGTACACCACAAAGTGGATCATAATCTACACCAATCAAAACCGTGCGTCGTTCTAAGACACACAAAACAATCTCATAAATCAACCTTCAATATACCAAACTATTTTAGAATTAACTATGTTTTGAAAACCTTACCTTTTACTATTACTTGTGGTCTATCGTCTAATATGCGTTACACTTGCAATAACAAATGATGCTACGTCGATTCTCTATTTGACAACAAGATGTAAATAATTAGAGTCTTGTTACATTATGCAATCAGCAATTTATATATTTGTTGGATTTTATCGTAAGTTGGTCCCCCTGATTGTAAAATTTCTGTCTTGTGCTGTACGGCGGTCTTGCAATACACATACGAGGTGATATATTTATATAAAACGTCGCCCTATATATTATGCATGTAGTGAAACTACAATTTAAATAGATATAATAGAAAGTGGCTATTGTTATAAATAGTGGCTTTTGCAAAAAACATCGTGGTATTAACAAATAGTTATGAGAAACTTTAATTTTTTATATATTTGTTTATTACATAATATTTATTATTTATGTTATAATTTAATACAAAATTATTTTTTATAATTATATTTTATTTTTTGTGCCAATATGATCTTAATTGCAGAATTATTTTGTTTAAGAAATACAATATTGCCGTCTTCTAGATTATATACTTATTATTTGATATTTAAATGTGAGATATACCAGATATGTCTCAAAAATAATATAAATACATCGTTATTTGTACATTATAAACAATATACACTTTTGTACTACATTTTTTACGAGAAGCTTTTACAAAATAAAACAAATCACATCAATTTTGACTTTTTTTACCTTGTGAACAACCACTAACAACTTATAGGTTATGGTTTTTACGGCAGTCGATACAACTGCTTCCTTAACTTCTGTTCATAGGCAGAATAATCCCTTCCAAGGTAAAAATCTACATAATATGTTTTAAAGTTTTTAAACAGATAAATTGAATGAAGCCAAATTAAATCAAAAATAGCTAAAAAAGAAAGATTTAAAAATCCAATTATTCTATAGTTTATAATAGAGAACTCTGGTCTCTATTTTCTATTGTGTGTTGACCTGTAGAATAAGTTTTCGTAATATTGAAAATCTCGTTTTACCACTTTCCATTTTGCTAACACTGTTAATATCGTCAGGAGAGACTCAAAACTAATTGTAACAGTGTTAGTGAAACGCGTGTCGACAATAAACAGTGTTTTGGTAAGGTTGTAAAATCAGTTTTTCAATATTACTGTATGAACCAAAGGTTCAACTGATCGAGTATAAGTATCTACACCTAAATTAAAAAAAAAAACTGAGCACAAGTATAAATAAATATATATTATATATATAAAATAAAAGGCCAATCGAATTACCCCAGCATGAGCAAAATTATTGAGGCTTCCGCAGGCAACTAAACTTATAAAAACAATGCTTCTGGATATATCCTCTTGCACTGAGAAGCCACTCTATAATACTCTTTTTACCAAAAAAAATCGAGTATTAGAATATGAATGCGCTATATATGTATGTCTATTAATGTTATTTACTATAATTTCAAATAGTAATTTTACAAATTCAAAACTATTATTGATTTTTTTATTATTAATAATAATAAAAGTAAATACTCGATTTATAGAGAAAAAACAGCAATTTCTAACATCTATCTAACTATGGCCTTTATCTCGAACGAAATTTTTGCTCATAGGGCTAATGAATTGACTTATCACTTAATCTTTGTATATGAAAACATCTAATCGTTACTTATCGTAATGGGTACTGTAAATTTAAAATATATTTCTGCTCATTTGATAATTTATTGTGCAATAATAATTTGATATAAATAATCTACATCCATTTTAACTGAATTTCCTTCAAACGCTCATGTACGCGTTTCGTAACATTCAATTCGCAAAACATTTCATTCAAACCCTGCAAATTCATCAGACTTAGCCCAGCGAGACCCAAGTAGGTGTGCATTGGATCCGGAGCGGTATTTGCCCATTTTGCAAAACCCCCATATTTATCTTGCGTCATAAGGACGTATTGGCTGTTAATATCCGATTCAATAAACTGATAGGCGTTTAGAATTTTTAGAGCACCACCCGTCCAGAAGGAATAACATGTATCTGTTGGTTTGTTTGGCCGTCCATTAAAACCTAGAAATAAACAATATCTAATACACGTTTTACCACTTAGCCAAAACCAAACAATTAATCTCGACGCATATTCACTAACAATGTTAGCATCTTCACGAGAGAAATGAAACTAAATTATTACTTTTAATGCACGTATCATAAACCAACCGCGTTCTAATTGGCTGAAATACAAACAATAATGTGAGAATCCAACAACCTTATAAATATGTCATATAAGGTTGTTTTTTCCATTTATTATTGCAAGAGGATTTTTTTACAAAAGGCCTAGTTCTTAAACTAGAGTAAAACTAAGGTACATAATATTCTGTTGAATATTCAAATACCTATGTGGAGGTTAGGTTTGCTTTATTATTAATATTGCACTATAAATTAAAAGCAGAATTAGTTGATAGGTCGGTATACCTATGATCTTTAAAACACAAGTTTTATCGATCAATTTCCTTTATTTAAAGATAAAGGGTGTAATGTAAGGTTTGACACTCACCTAATTCAAGCCTTGACAACAGCCACCTACGTAGATTATGAAATTGATATTTTGACATCCTATGAAGATTACCACTTAGTGCTAATGATGCTAAAGCGCAAAAGGTGGACCCACAATGGCTTTCTAACTCGGGACATTGACCTATTCCACCATCATATGACTACAACAATAATTTTACAAAACATTTAAATAAAACAATGCAATTAAGGGTTACGCACAATACTTTTTAATATAAAATCAACCATCTTTTCAACATCTATTCCAGTCCAATCGTTTAAAATGTAGGATACAGATGCTGCACAAAATACAAATCTCATATCGTGTTCAGCACCGTCTTTAGCTCCTTTAAATGTACCATTAGGCAATTGCAGTGATTTTAAACCTAAAACATGAATGTTCATAATTACTATAGTATAACATATCGGACTCTATAATATAAACATACTTCTTATAATGGCTTTTCGTTTCACTCTCTTCAAATCATCTCCTAAAATTAATAACGTTAATAAACTCGAATACGTATTAGCTATATGACACCATTTGTACGGCCCATTTTGATTCCTATTTTCAATAGTATTCAATGTGGATGAACCCTGGAAACCACTGACCAATTCTGGAAAGTAAATTCTATGAAGAGAACCCCCATTAAATAAAATGTGCTATAAAAATGAATTTGCCATAAAACAAACCATCGTCATTTTCAATTTGAAGAGAATAAATCCATTCAATTATTTGGTTTTTTCGTTCATCGGGTATACTAGAGACTTCGTCTAAAACATCTAGGCCCGCTATTGCAAAATATGTTAATACTGATCTAAAAGCGATAATATTACAGACTAGATTGTACCTATTCTAAATTCTAATATACCATTTACCTATTGGTCTCCAAGCTGCTAAGAAACGACGGCATTCTGTGATTTAATATTCTATGTAAATATCTTTTGTGCAAGTGCCGTTCAAATGTTAGTGGTTTATGGTACATTTTTGTAAAAAATTATTCAAGTACCTATGAAAAACTAACCACACCTTGTTTGTGGTGAAAATTATTCATATAATTATGTTATGGATTTGTGCGAAACTCTACACTTTAGTAATATTTTATATTTAAAATTTTGTAAATAAACACGAACGATTTAATAGAATGAAAATTTCACAAAAAAAAAATAAAACTAAATATTAAATAAAAAGTACATGACTAATTAAATAAATGCCATGTTTGGTTTAAAAATATAGGTTATTCGATACGTTAAGGTATTTTCGATATCGACACCTCTCAATATTCGATATTTTGTACCAAAAACATTTGTAGCTATCGATAGGCAAGGTATCCTGAGTAAAAACTAAATCATTTAATAAAATATGTTAAACAGTTAATAAGCTTATGTTGCTGTACAGCAGACAACCAATAACTTAGTATTTTAGAATTATGTCTTAAGCGCATGTTCATTTTTCAAATTTCATTCCCTGTTAAGTCAGAAATTGTCCTCAAAATGTTTTATAGTCAATGATTATTTTGACAGTTTTTCGATACGTTTTATAAATATTCAAGTGAGGTGAGTGGCAGGTGATAATGCCACATAAGTCCAGGTGCGCAATTCTTGAACACCGTGGAGTAGAATATCGAGCGAAATGAGGCACAACCAACTAAATTTGAACAGCTGTTTCATTCTCTGTTGTTTGACTCGCCTGTTTTCAAGAATAGACACACCATCAGGCGTATTTTTGAAAACCCGGGAGTAGAATGATCGATCGGGGAGGCACCTCAGAAAAATAAATAAAACGGTTGTCTGACTTGCCGATTTGCAAGAATTTACTCTGTGACTGACCTCATATCAATAATGTCCAAGGTACTTTCGATCAGCGATGAACATTTACGCCTGGTGTAAATTAAATTGTAAATTGCGTGTACAAATTTTAGACAACTCTCAGTCCTTTTAGGTTAGGTTATTTTTCTAGCTCTAATTGCAGCCTTTGTTTATAGTTTAGTAAACTGCAGATATTCTTGAATAAAAGCATTTTTTTTAACTTGTCTACATATTAGTATTCTACATGGAAGAAAGCGGAGATAATACAAAAATAACGCGCAGACAAATCATGTAAAGGATTTCAAAGTCTAGTCCACAAAACACAACAAATGTGCAGACTAGAACACATATTATGTTGTGCGCTAAAGCTGTTTAACACACAACGCAGAGAACTGAGGCAAAACTGGGTTAGTAATGTAGTAGCCTCTGCATCGCTCGATCGTTCTACTCTCCGACTTTCAACTGCTCGTTACTCACTAGATGGGCAATTCTTGAGGAACTAGAGATAAAATAAGAGGCAGAAAGTCTGTATAAAATTTGTATTTAATAAAAATAATAGTGTAACAATGCAAAAAAGCTGTGACAGAAACATTTTACAAGATAAAAGCAACACTTTATTCTATTCAAAAATTAAGGCAGAAATACAGATATTCAGTCAGTCGACGATACTGTATTAACCAATTAAATTTTTCATAAATTTGGACAAATAGTGTTAATTTTAATTAAGTTATCCAAAGTGCTCTCATCCTAACTAAATCCTGTAATTCCGCCTTCTGCTTAAGTCCATAATAATATTGTGAGCCAGTTTTCACATATTTACTTTTGTCCGACGACACTTTATGGTTGTTAATACCCAACCATATCAGCCACTGTTTGATCCATTTCGTCAGCGATAGCTTTGAATTTGCTTTTTTCCAAAACCAGATCATCTGAATTTAAATATTAGTAGTAAGCAAGTACCATTTCAAAAACAATGATTAATAAATAGCCTATATAAAATAAATAATCTTCGGTTTTTATGTGAAATTCAATGAATCCAATACAATATATTTACGGTTACCTAGTTATGTTTTTTATTTTTTAACGTGACTTATTTTGTTAGGTCTTGCTAAAAAATACCTACTTAGTAAATATACTGAAAACATAAAATATTGGAATTTTCCTGCGAATTTTTAGAATGTTTGCGGAATTATTTTAAATTGTGTGTGTAAAGTGATACTTTTCAGCACGCGATTGACGTTAATCAGTCGGTTTCTGAGTTGTATTTGTTGTTGCTACGAAAGCGACTTGATCCACTCAATCAATAGATTGAGAATCCACAGCAAAATGGACTGACTACTTCATTACATCAAATTCGATTTAGTTTTTCAACTAACCAAACGCCTTCGAAAAATCCGTGTATATATCCAGCTGCCCATTACCCTCTAAATATATTTGTTAGATTTGTAATTGTAGATCTATGTTTCATAAATCCATGTTGAAATATAGTTACTTAAGAATTGTTTCAATTATCTTCGTGAAGTTCGACAGAATAGACACGGGACGGTAGTTAGTTATCTGAGTTTTATCCAACCAAGGATATTTTTGGGGTTTCAACATTAAACGAAATAAATTATCTATATTCGAAGTAGTGTGTCAGCTTCAAATAAAATATAACATACAAAAACTTCAACATCAACTCCAGACAGCATTTAATTAAAAATAAATATAACAATTGATGAAACTAGTTTCGCCCTAAGCCATCATCAGTCCATTTGACAATCAACCTGTAGCAACATCAAGACCACACCTGTGACTACAAGACCACGGCTCGGCTGTTGGTCTTGTTTTGTTCATCACTACTCCAAAAAAGGCCCACTACAGTCCCTGACAAGAAATGACGGAACCGAATCTGTATCTTCTGGTGAGTTGTTATTATATCTAACAAACTAGGTTCAGATATATAGCAGAAGGTAAAAATACACTTTGAAAAACTCACTTAATGCATTTAAAACCGCCGCTGGTTGATCGCATGCTCTATCTCATTAATATATCACCAATGTAACAAAAAAAAACTGAAATAATGCATATTATATAAATTAAGAGAAAATCGTGACACCAGTGGGACTTTATATACTTTTTTAATTTTAATATTTTGACAACACAATAAATAAGACATTAAATAAATAAAAAATAATTACACAATATTTAATTACTGAAATTAATATAATTCCTATATAAAATATTTCATTATTAAAACGGATGGTACGAAAAGAGTCGCTGTCAAAAATATTTTACATAGGAAAATATGTATTTTCTTTTGATGTTAATTTACAAAATAAGCTCCACAAAGGCTGTGTCCAAGTCGTCTCCAATCTCTTTGTAACGTTCTTTCTCTGCAACAAGCTCGTCTGAAAATAGATACAAGAATACGGTTATATTAAAATTAAATTAGCAAATCCAGATTAAGTGAAAAAATTAGGCACGAAAATTGCATTGATAAAGTCAGAATTCACCATTAGAACTTTTGATCAAGTTACTATATGGATTGAGCTCCCTGACCTAAGAATGGAGGGTACTTGCAATTTGATTTTAGAAGTACAGTAGGTATGCCAAAAATGGTGCAGAAGACTTATTAATGAAACATTAGTCAGCATTTATAATTGCCTAATGGTTCCTATTTTTATCTGCAGTTTCGGACCTAATTATTTCGTGTCTTTAATTAAAACAATCTCACAATACAATATTAGTATCTTAAATAATGTTAGAATGCAACTTACCTTAACACAAAATTTTGATTATAGGTATTTTTAATATTATAAAAAATCACATCAAAACACACTGCTTAAATTTTAAACAATAAAACAACTAAAAATCTCATGCAAAAATAATATAATTAACGAAAGGAAATAAAAAGACAATGAGGCAAACAAAAACAAAACAGATTAAAAAAAAAAAAAATATAATAAATCAATTAGTTTCTTTTAATTTCTAGTATAATTACATAAAAACACATATAACACACTGTTTTAGTATCAGAAAATAATATAAACTATGTATAATGATTTATTATTTCTAATTATTAAAAAAAATAATTTAATAGTAATGTAAAACGTTTCTTATTTAGCATATTTGTGGAGGAATGAATTTATAATAGAGATCTTCATGATCAAAAAGCTTGTAGTTAATTAATCATAATAAAAATAAATAAATAAATACATAAATTGTTGTCACTAAAGAAAAAATAAACCACTAGAAGCCAAAAATGAATAATTTGAAAATGTAAAGAAATTAATATGATTAAATAAATACAAGTTTTGAAACAAAGTACATTAGAAGAAAAAAAATGCGAAGCAACAAAAACAAAAAATAAATAAAATCCGTGCCATTAAAGTATCTTTTAGATTCCTTGCAAAAGATGGCAGTGTTTTGTATATTCCATATGGTTAATACTTCGCACACTTTAACCATATGAACAGGGTAATTCAAAACTAAACGTAATTCATTTAAGGACGCATTCTTATAAAAATCAAAAAGGTTCCTATCAAGCATGGATTCAGAAATAAGTAATCTATAAATGGCGAATAAAATGCGGGTTTTAGTTTAATTTAAATTTTGTGTTAAATCCAATATAGATTTAATGTTCGTAGTTTTGTTGCGGATAAAGAAGTTATTTCAATATTTTGTTTATTCTAGCAACCCCAATAAAATGAAAGCTGTATTTTTTTTATTAACGTTTAAATTTAAGTGTATTACCGGTTCGATGATAGGAACATTTTTCGAGAATATGTTTGTGTTTATTTTTGAATCAACCTCTTTTTGAGTAAATTTTTGTGCTTTTTATATTTTGTTAAAGCTTATGTTTATGGTGTTTCAAAAACAAAATAGGTCAAAAACTTATATAAACACACATTAGAGACAAAATATTGCGATTAAACCTATAAGAAGCTGATAGGGCTGAAGTAGCCATAAAATGCAATGGTCAAATAAATATTATTCGACAAAGAGGTACAAGAGTACGACTTGATTCTCAAATATACAGCTATAGGTCAAAAATTATGTTCGAACTGGCAAGTTGTAGTTCCCATGACATTAAATAACTAGGATCAAATCGTAACATTGTGTGAAACATTTCTGATGAATGACTTTATGTAATCGGCTTAAAGGCAACCAAAATATCCGATATGTTACAAAGTCTAGGACCCATAATTTGATTAACACCAATATATCTATGACTGAATTAAAAAAGAAATCATTTTTAAATTTAAATATCTTAAAATGATATTTATAAGATTGTTTATATAAATATGGCAATATCAATATATTCAATATTATTTTGCAATGCTTTTCTTCATTTTTCAACTATTCTAGACATAAATAATATTATGTAAAAAATTTCTAGGCGAAAGCACCGATATAAAAAAAATATATATAAGTATATTAGCAAAACTTTTTCCCTAAGTAGCAGTTGCAATTTCCTTTAAATTGAAATGTAGTTACTGGTCCCATGAATTAATTATTATAATATATAAATTAATAAAAAGATAATAATTGTGTTTTGGAATGCCAAATATAAAATTTAAGAAAATATAATAACAATATTATAAGTATTTGATTTGATTTACGTAGAAAACAAACGCGATATATAAATATATATTTATCGTATTATAAATTTTCACATATTTTGGATATCGTGCAATGTGGCCTCCATTTCATCTGCTAGTAATTTGTTTTTTTCCTTTTCCGCCAATAGATCGTCTGCAATACGTGTTTTGGTTTAAAATGTTAACAAAAACAAAGCAACAAAAATATTTTTTGCAGTCTAGATGCTAAATTTTCAATATCAATCAACTTTAGGACTCTTTATTTAAAAAGAAGTCCAAAAATGTCTGTTTTACCATTTAAGCCATCCCTATGACTTCCATATTATTATATGTGGAGATTCTTAAAATAATACTGAAAAAGATTTGTATAAAGAAAATTTAAATTTTGTTATAATTTTAAAGATTATTCAAAAACACTATGTATAATTTTTCATATTTACTATTTTTACACGATTTTTTAATTAACTGTGGACTATGTTAATTATTCCAAGTTTGTTTAGTTTCTTTATGTCGTGTCGTATAACTTATGTAATACTCTCTACAGTATAGTTCAAATTACATACTTTTCATATGCAAGACGTGTTTATATTAAGACTAGATTGCCAAACAGTAAGTAGGATAGTCTGCAAAACTTATTTGTTTACTTAGTTTTGTAGCACTTTTACTTCACACGTATTTAAACTAGATTTAAAAATATAAAAATTTGATGTAAGTTCAATTATGAATATTAAATTTAAGTCTCAAATAGGACACTATATTTTTAATTGGTGATTTTTCGGAGTGAACATATATCTGATTAGATTACTCTTTTTGAAATTTGACTTACTGATCAAAATATTTCAAGAAATACTCAATTTTTCAAATTGCTTGTATAACAAAAATTATTCTAGCATCTAAAGCAGCAAAAACTACCTCTTTATGTGTTATTTGTTAAAAACACAGAATTAAAAAAAAAGTACAAACGAAATCGTTACCTTCCAGTCTATCAACTTCTTTCTGTAATTTTTGTACGGAACGTTCTGCAAATTCAGCACGTGCTTCAGCCTAAAGAACATAAAATACAGTATAAGAAAAGTATATATTTTAAAACATTCTGAAGTATAACAAGAAACAGATAATAGGGAAATACTTCACTACCCATAATTCAATATTTACGTGTTACAAATTGAAATAATAAATATAAACAGTTCTGTTTCGTACTATACTTCTAAAATTCATTCCAAGTTTAAAGAGCACTTATGTGATGTCTTCTATAAAACAACTATATTTACGGTTTATTAAAAATTTTCATGTTTATGAACGTTTGATTTTTGAGAAATTTCCTTCAACTATCGGGTAGTTTTTTACATGTTTTTAATGCTGTTAAATTTATCGAAGTCATCAAATAACCAACTCTCTTAACTATTAGAAAACATCTTAACAATTAAAAAGAACCAAAAAGCGTTGCACTCACAAATTAGAAGCCTAAAGCAAATAACCCTAGGTAAGAAAGCAAGCAAACAGATGATTATTATTATTAGTGAATTTATAACACAATAATACTTACAAAGAAATGTGTGAAAGAATTTAAAAACCTCTAACCCAATCTAATAAAAATACCAGCTTAAAATGCTTTATCGCGTACCGTTACCAAAAATATATCAATATTAAATCAGACTGTGTTGGTTGTTGAAAGTAAAACAAAATATATATATAAGTTAACTTAGGCCGACAAAACTTATAGCTAGTTCATCACGAATTCTATACCCTGAACTGATGGAAATGTTTTACAATGGCTCATTGAACTATTCATGCTTTATCTTTTTGTCTCTAAAGCTCTCAAATGAGAAGCGAAGTGGTGAGCTTTGTGGGCCTGTGGAAGCATTGATCCACATGTTGCAGTTAACCGTGAGTGGTACGGAGACATGAATACTAATTTCTTCATGCCTCAATTGGAAGGCATTTAATGTTGCAGACATGTGGTTTCAGCAGGACGGAGTTACAAACTATATAGCACTCGTTGTAATTAATTTCATGTGGTCACTTCGTTCGTGGGATTTGACGCCATTAGATTGTTTTGTCTAAGGATATGTAAAGTCGCCGGATAAACTACAATGGAGCGCTTGGAGGCCTACATTAGATGATGATTACTGTTAAGTGGCGGAGAATTGTTTCTCTGGATTACACTAGCCATGGCGGCCAATTTGTTCTACGTTTTATTGCAATTTTGCTTCTAAACAAATGCTAAATACAAGTAATGTTCCAGGTTTTAGATATTCCCGTATCTATCTGGCATTTCTATAGATTTATTACACGAACTCCTCGTTGTTAATTCGATTGCAAATACTTTTCCAATAGCCTATGTGAAACAAATATTGCTATTTATAGTACAATATTGATGTAAAATGTGTCGGCCTTCGTTATTCCTAAACTATTAGAATTTTGAATAGTTTTACGTTTCCAGAATAATTAACTTACTTCGCGTAATTTATCTGATACAGTCCGAATTTTGTCCTCGCTATGCTCCATGGATACTGCAGCCTGGGTACAACACATAAATCAACAAAAAGCTATTACATGCTATGGAAATTACTTGGTTCTATATTAATAAGGTACATATAAAATTATGTAACAAATAATATTTACAAAAGTTATAAAGGGAAAATTAGATGGAAGAACCTATTGGGAGAAGTTAAAACATTTTGAAAAGAAAAGGGGTTAGATATCATTTTAATAATCGCTTCATTTTGTTTAGCGTTTTTAAGTTAAACTAAGCATATCAGTATGCATCCAAGCTACTGTAAATAAAGGATAAATCTTGTAATATTCACGTGTACAAGAAGCTGTTGTCTGTCATAAATAGTTTTGAATTTATATTTAAGTTTAAATTGATTCTTGGCGACTACATTAATGAAGTTAGCTAAGTGTCTATGTAGTAGCAAAATTAACCAGAAAACTCTTGCATCTCGAGCCGATATAAATATTTTATTTGGGAATTATAGTAACAACAATCGATATTTCCTTACTATACAGACACAAGTGTTGGATAGCAAGAGAATAACTACCTTGTAAAGAAATACAGACTGTTTTAGTGGTAGTTTACAAGCAAAACAAATATCATATTTCCAAGTTTATTTCCTTACTACAAGACACTTTATGATAATTGATAATAGAACACCCTTTTCTTAATTCAAGGCTAAAACAAATACATAAATTTAGTTGGATATTATGGTATATACAAGTAGCCAATGAACAAAAAACATAAGGCAACCCTAAATGTCATCAATCAGCGCATATTCCGTAACATAGGATAAATAGCTCAATTAACCCCGTAAACATAAAAAGATACTTTATACAAAATTTTACAAAGGAGGGACTCTGCTATTTCCGGCTGTTGCCTTTACCTCTCTTAATTGTTGCTCCACCTGTTTTAATCTAACACTGTACTCCTCTTCTTTTAATGTTGCCTATTGGTGTTTTTTGAATGTTAGTGAGTTTTTTAGATATAAAACAAAAATAAAGAAAAAAAATAAATAAATATAAAACATAACATCAAAAAGTATTAATGTCAATAACACACATTCTTTTTATGGTATGCCCCAAGGTACTGTTCTGGGACCCGAGGCAGGAATTATATAATGAAGACCACAACCGTTGCAAAAATCAAATAAGGATTTCGCACAATTCGGAATTTAATATAATCAAATAAAGATCTCAGACGTAAATATTTATGTTTATGCGTATAGGTCTTTGATTTTCAATCTCAAAATATCATTTTTCCACATTCGGGAAATAAACGCCACAGAGAATAGTATATTTTCTACGACTGTCTTTAAATGCCTTTATTATCAATCATAATTTGAAAATGTAGTACATTGCATTGTAAGGCTGTTTTTCATTTTCCACTAGTTGCTGGGCATTTCATGTTTGTTGCACAATATACTATTATGTTAGGATTGTTAACTCCTATTTTATGAAATTACTTTCTTGCATTCTTTAAACTCGTATTCGATTGAAACAATCTCTAGACATAAAACCATGTTATATGGGAGGACATTATAGTGAAAATAGTTTCGATTGCATTATTTAGGGATCTTCAGTATATAAATGTGTGAAATTGTTTTATAAATCATGCTATAACAAAATTATTAATTTTTATTAAAAACAGCCAGTTTGCAAAAAACGACAACAAATTTTTGTAAATTAAAAACCGCCAACACACTGCCAAAAATGTTGTGTTTTACACAAAATAAAATACCTCCTTTAGGCGTGTGGTAAGATTTTTAATTTGGTTTTTGTATTCCTCTTCACGTTGGTTGGCCTATATTTCAAAATGTCATAATGAAAAATACGTGTATTAAACATAAGAAAACTTAATAGAGAAAATACTGTTTATAAACTGGATAAATTCTGTTGTAAAAGTTGTGTTTCAAAGCAACTTTTTATATGAGATAAATATCAACTTTTAAGTAAATAGTTTGCAAAAATAAATACTTATTAAACACCATTAGTTCGAGCAAAATTTATCCGTTCTGATGATTCAATTTGAGTAAATGTAAATATATCTCACCTTTTCTTCAGATACTTCAAGTGATTTTAAGTTGTTGCCTACTACTCTTAATTCTTCCTCAAGTTCCACAATTTTACTGAAAAATGAAACAATACAATTTTAGTATTAGAAAAAAAAAAGAGAAAATATAAAAGCCCCAGGATCGAGTCTATTTAAAGAACGCGTGTTTATAAATCCGAAGATATCAATATAACACAGAGAAATAATATGTAGGCACGTAAGTTCACAATTATAGCTATGACTGGGCGGGAACACAATATTAGTGTCCTGACAGGCGTCGCAGACGGGATGTACTTATCGATTGTTTTCCATGATTTACTAAACTCCTTCGAATATACCAAACCTGGACGGTTTTGCCAAAAAGTATTAATAGAAATATTTCATTTAGCAGTCTTTAACGATATGCCAATGGACCGATAAATATCCCATTCATATAATCAGAAAGCTAGTTGGAATAATTTGTATGATGAGTTGACTCTAAGTTACAAATTGTTTTTAAGATATAAATAAAGAAAACGAAGAAATTTACACGAATGACGACAATCGTTTGAATTTTAATGGTATATATATTCCGATATTCAGCATACGCTAGAAAACGTCTGAAGGAAGATGTATTTTAAATGCAGCATTGAGCAATTTCAATCAAAAAATAGTGAAGATCATAATATAGTATGTGAAAAACTTAACATTTGTTATATTCTAACCTGTCACTTTGTTCAGCTCGTTCTTCGGCACGTTCTAAATCTTTTTCCATTAAAACCAGCTTTCTGGCTACCTAATAACAGCAAAAAAATACATGCAACAAAAGCAATCACAACAAATAAAAAAAAATGAAAACATAAAAACTGTTAACTTGTTTTGCAACACTGCTCAATACTTCGTTGTTTTTGACATCTTAAGAAAGCTTAACTTCCTTTAAAACAATTAAATTTATAAAATAAGAGTGTTTTTAACAAAGTAATGAACATTTTGCTTAGTTGTGTAAAAGAGTCTCAATTAATAAAATCTAGCTAATATCTAAGAACAATTAATAAAAATCAAAAACACAATAAAACGATGTCATCTTTTACTGCTACTGTTTGTAAGACATTATCTAAATAAAAAAAAACAATTAAGCCATGCTAAGGAATAATCTCACAACAACAAAATCAATACATGGGAAGACAAAAAACCTACGATTCTCCAGCTTCAGCCCTTTCTTCAGCTCTCTCCAAATCAGCTTCCACCATGGCCAATTTACGAGCTACCTGAAGGACCAAACAAGAAAAACGGCTTTAAATCACTGGATCTGGATTTTTTGCAAATTTATTGTAATTTTAAACAAAAATATATTATGCTTAATGTTAGTCACACATTTATTAGTTGCCGTGAATAAACTCTTTATATAGTAAAGGTGAATCAGCTAATTAATACCTCTATGAAGACGACATTTATGTTAGTTACTAAGTACTCCTGCATCAGGTTATAAAAATAAGGCAACCTCGAGTGTGCTAAGCCACATGGAAAGTTTGTCCATAGCTGCCATATACTTAAAGATCCATTTTCTATTAAATAGCGGGAAAATCGAGTAGGCGCTAGGTGAGTGAGTGAGGCTAAAATCTCGGTATCTTGGACACGATATATATTTGGTGATGTTGGTCTTCTTGATAACAGTGATGACTCTTGTTATACATCCTCTTGATGCAATTCTTAGATACACAATAAACACAGGAAAACCCAAAATCCTAGGATATGTGAAACCAGATTTCAATTTTTTAAAATCCTAGCTCAAGTAACGAATTTGGACATTAAATATTATTTTTAAAAGTAAGAGTTTTACCACTATGAAACTAAAGATCATTAGCCAGGAGACAAATTCCATAGAAATACCCGTAACAAAATTTGATTCACCAGACATTAAATATTATTAACTATTTGTGTAAAGTAAGTAATGGTAATAAGTAAAAATACACTCAAAATGAAAAAAGGTTACGTTTCATGGAACATACTCATCTATTTTGTAGCCCCATACGTAGAAACTTCCTCCACCACGAACGTCCAGAAATGTTTATAGGAATTATGATCATAATATAAAAAAGTTCCACACAGAAAATGTTAAAAACATCAAAAAATACATTTAAAAATTGAATTGCCACGGAAAATCAATGTAAATACGTATTACATAACAATTAAGTATTATTTATTTTAACACTAAATTTTTGATTACTAATAAGTAATTTACTTAAATAAATTTTATACACAAATAACATGGTTAAAATATTATAAACATTTTTGTTTCCATTAAAATAACGAGAAAGCACCCATTTTACCAAATATATATATAAATAACTTTTTCAGTAAAAGCACTTTTCAATAAAAACACTAAACAAAGCACCAAAAGACTGACCAAGCACTAATTATTCTCAATTAAAAACCACTTAGCACTAAAATAATAGTGGTAACACAAAAAAATACAACGACAAAAATAACAACTAGACTCGTAGGTTCCATGTAACTATTTACAGGGAAAAAATCACTTTCGAACAAAAATAGGTTCCGCAGTTAGACTTTTGGTTAGAATTAGATTATATTAATTAATGAAAACACAACACTCGCAACTAAGTCAAATTGGACAAATTATAGACCTCATCGTATTTTTTATCAGCTTCTTCAGCTAAGAATCTGGCTTCTTTGAGTTGATTCTCCAAGGCGTCCATACGTTCCTCATCTGCTAGAGAACGATTTTCTAATATCTTCCTTTGTCTGGTAAAATTTTGTAAAAGAGAAAACAAAGTTTAAACAAACTGTGATAAAATAAAAAATGTCAATAACCGATAACATAAGGATTGCAAAATATTTTGTGTTATTTAAACGAGTCATAAAATTCAATGGGTTTATTTACTTAAATTTCTTTTGCAGATGTGATTTCAGTACGCAAACATTATATTAGTTTGTGTATATAACTTAAAGTAACTAGATCAGTAAAAACCAAAATATTCAAAATCTGTACTCATGATATAAAATAAACACAAAATATTTTTATTTTCATCAAAATACATGTTAGTTTGAGGAATAATTTATGAAAAATCAACAAGAAACAACAAAACGTATTGACTTTTCATATGAAATGAAACGTAAGTTTTGCTATTCCTCAAGATAAAAATACATACGATTTTACTAAAATGGCCTGTAAAAAACCAGGATGATCTGATAGAAATTTGTAACATGTATATTTGATGATAAAAACAAAAAAGATGTTGAATTCATTGTAGTCTCTAGGAATAATTGTCCTCCTGTAAAAAATACCTGCAAAAATTCAATATGTAACAATCCTAACATCCCTAGTGCCCTAACCAAATCCTATAAAATGTATAGTGTGATGTGTGTGTGTGTATTAAAATATGTTTTGAGTGTTATTCTTGTAGAGAGCATTTTTGGGCTACTTTATAAGAAGAGCTAACAATTAGATATTTAAATTGGAGTAGAAATTTCATTCTTAGATGTTACAAGTCTCTTATACCTTGAAACTTCTGAAGATTAAGGTTTATGACTTTACTTGGAATTCACATTCAAGATATTATTAATTCAAGTAGATTATCCAGTTTATATGAAGAAAAAGCAAACAAACACTTACACAGCCTTCCCCACCGTATTTATTAATATTATTTATATTTTGTTAGAGGGACCGGTTTCGACTTAGATTGCAATCATCAGTCTCTACAATAGTGAGATAAAGTTACAAAATAACATTAAAAACAAGGGATTGCACAACTTAGCAATCCTTGGTCAAATATAAAATATATATAATAAAAAGAAAAAAGCAGTAATGCAGTAGGATAATGTTTCTATTTTATTTAATAGTTATGTAATCTAAATTAAAGAATTTTTCCCCCAAATGACTTCAATACATTTCTCTTTTTATGCTATTATGTAATTACGATAATTTCTACACATGTTTAACCACCGATGATGAAGATTTTAGAACTCAAAGAGTATTTTTTCGTAGAGTAGACTTTTATTGCTCATATAACACATTCACTCCACTTCGGTATGGACTGTTTCTCTAAATTAGTTTTTCTATATGTGAGCAAAAATCATGCAGTCCCTTATTCTTTTTGTAACTTTATGTCACAGTTGAAACCGAAACCGGTCCCTCTAACTAAATATTAATATTTTAAATCGTGGATAGTCTTGACTTCTACTTGATGAAAATTCATTTTTTTTAATTAATTTTCACACAACAAGCTAATACGAGCTTTCTGACTTTATGGTATTTAAGTTTGTGAAAATTAATTTAAAAAAACATTTGTTTCCTTCAAAAAATTAATATTTTAATTAAATATTTAGTGGAGAAGTCTTAGTGTCTGTTGTTTTAGCCTCATCCATAAATATATAAATCGATCACAAAAATGACCAACAAGAATAACACTGGTTTCGTTGTGAAATGGTTATTAGTAAATACCTCCTCATATTTTTTATCGGCTTCTTCTGCTATTTGTTTAGCTTGAGACAATTGTTGTTCCAAAACTGACACTCTATCATCTTCCATATTTGTTCGATTTTCTAATGCTTTACGTATCCTGAGTTAGCATGTAAAATTAAAGGTGAAAAGAAAAAATACATATTGATTGTGTTAGTAGTAGGTTTACAAATAATACGATCTAAGAAACAAGTAATGATATCTACTTAGTCTCGATTGAAAGTTAAATAAACTTAAACGCGGTGGTAAAACCAGATATTAAAGGATGCTATAGCTCTTCCCTTAAAAATATATGAACTGATAATTGGTAGGCTAAGTACGTATCAATACAGTAAACTGCAAAATTAAATTGTCTTTATTTTCTAGACTTCGCTCTCCACAAAATAAAGGCAGTTATTATTGTGAAACAATTATTGTGTGTTTTAGTGTGATGGTGTATTGTGTTTTTGAATACCTTTCTTTTTAATTTGATTCAAAAATAAATTAAAATCAAATAAAAAATACTCTGGTAAATAAACTGAGTATCTAAATGTAATTACCATTATCTTAAAGTAGGTATTTGGACAAAGCTATTTAAAAATTATTAATATGAGACATTTAAAACATTAAAAGAAATTTGTCTTGATAATTCTCGCAGTCATTAAAAATATGTTTGTGTTCAGCGTATGATAACACTTTTGAATCACACTTAAATATAGAGATAGGTAGTTTCAATACACATTATATTGCTTAATAATTTAAAAGAAGGTATTTTCAGTATTAAAACTATCTGGCAGGTCAATATACGTATAGAAAGAAAGAATTATCTATAAAGGAAACAAAAGAATAATTTAAAATCACAATAGGTATCTAGGTAACCGTTATTGGCAAGATCAAGGCCAGCTTATTATAAAAACACTTCAATTTAAAAAGTCCTACATGAAATTCCAAGATTTCAGAAACAAATTTTGCATAAAAATAAGGAATTAGAAATTACTATTTCGAGTTCAATATACTATATATATATATATACTTGAAAACACTATGGAGTCAAGTAACCACAGACACAATCAAGGCCACTGTTTTTCGTTAATTCAATTACATATTTGAATGTCTCCTACGATCAAAATTATTGTGTACATATTTTTAAAACATCGCTTTAGATCAATAGATGGATTTATAGAAAAATAAGGTGTACTAACTTAGTTGTATTAAATTTTAAAAATACATTGAAATGTATGTCAATTGGATAAGTAAAATGTAAAACAACTTTTGAGTCATCAAAAATTAATAAGTCAATAAAATTGTTTAAGAATTTATAACAATAACAAGTCTTATCCGTTAGTGACGAAAATTCAATATTAATGCACGTAGCGTACATCCTTTTATAAAGTTTAACACCACATTATTACAAAAAAAAAGTTCAAATAACTAAGTAACAGCTCCTCAATTAAGATGCATTATTTTAGTTTACTAAACTGGTATACTGAAACCTTCCTTTAAAATATATTTAAAATTGTCCAAATAGCTACATAAATATTTGAAATTCAAAAACATATATTTTTCTTGAAAATTTTGATTTATACCTTTCACTTTCATCAGCAGCAGCTGATGCCTCAGCTAGTTTAGCAGTGGCTGTGGCTAAACGTTCCTCTGACCGTTCCAAATCTTCTTCTAATAATTGAATTCGACGGTTCAAACCTGCAACTTCAGACTCAGCCTGGAATAAAAAATTAAACCATTGTCATTGTTGTTGTAAGGCATAAGATTAACAAAATTTAATAGTTTCCCTACATTCAAATTTGTAACACAAATAATTACACCTAGGTATATTATTTGTATTAGAATATAAATTAGTGAAGCATAAACAATAAGTATAACATTTCCTTCCTGTTCATTATTATTTTTTACAATAGTGAAACAATTTTTAGGAAAAAACAATATAGTATAAAAATGCGACAACGTCGTTAATGTAGGTAATGTTAATATGGTCGTGATGAATTCAGAATTTCCCACTCCTGAGAGACAAAACAAAATCTTTTTACTAAAATTGCAGTGTTGTTTTCCTCGTTGATTTAAACATTTTTACAGAAAAAGAATATTCTGTTTAAAAAATACTGCAAAGCTTGTAATTTGTACAAAATAATTACGTACCTACAACCCGGGCTACAACCTTTTTGAAAATTTATAGTTTTAGATAAGTATTGAATAACTTAGTTTTATTTTCGTAGGTTTTGTTTTTAGGCTATCTTTTTCTTAGTTGTGTAATTGATTAGGTACACAATCCATTTTGATGGAATAGTCTTAATATTTATTGGTTTATGAAGTTCGGTGTGAATTACTTGAGGATTCATATAAGTGGGTAGGTATAGGTAGTTGGCAATTCTATCAACTCGTATTTTTCCATGCTTCGTAAAACTAGGGAAGCAAGTTAAATGTAAATAATTCATATCTATTTCGCTAGCTGAAAATTTAATTCAATCCAAGTACCCGGTTTCTCTGATATGTGACTATTTTCTCAATAGGTAGGTAGGTACTTATATAGTGGAAAAATTCTTCAAATTATTGTAATATTTAAAGTACCTACGTACAAGTATATGATTGGCAGTTAACTATAATTAATAGCCGTAAGTAGTTCTGATAGTGAAAAATTAAATAGGAATAGATGGTACTTATGTTAGACCGAAAATGTTGAAAAGTTTGAGAACCGCTGGAGGCTAATACAGGTGCAAATAATGGTGGTTGAATCCTTATTATGTATTATCCAGAATCATGTACCGATAATTTTCTGTAGGGAAGTGATACCTAATTACTGCAATTGTTGAGCAAAATATATACCATTAATTAATTCCTATAATCGCTGTTTTTACGGTGATGAGTGTCGAAAACTGCTACGTTATTATTATCTACTTATGATAAAATAAATCAAACGTAGAACAAGATAATTTCTTCTCAAGATTTAAAATTAATTCATAACAAAATTTAACTTAAAAAATGAAAATTGCATGTAGCTGATTTTGGACAAAATAAAAATTGCCGAAAGTAACGTCATCAACGTTTTCTAAATCGATATGAGAGCTATAAAGTCCCCAAAAAGTTGATATTAAACGGCCTAACCAGTTTTCACTATATAATGCAAAATACCTGTATCGTTCGAACCTAACAATTTATAAATTTCCTTACTTCTTCTCGACGCATAATTTCAACCTGAAGACGTTTATTAAATTCTTCACATTCATCTTTATATCTTTCCATTTCCTCTTTAGTTTGTCGCATTTTTTTCTTTAGGACATCCAAAAGTGAACCGTGTTGAATAGTTGTACTCATTTTGAATATTTAGGCAACACAATAACACACAAAATAATTAAACTGAATCACTAGATTAATTGAACAAAATACTACTAAATACTATAGAACTAAGAAATTTTATCGCGTATATAGAAAAATCGTATGTGTATATGGGCGAGTCAACCGGTGATCAAGATGGCGGTATGGGAACGCATGCGTCATACTAATACAGCATTGCCACTCATTGATTAATATAATTTGTAATTTGATAAGCTTTGTTCGCGGGCTAAGCAGCACCAATTCATATCAAATCCAGAAGCAATAAAAAAAAACCTCATAAGAATTAATTCATCAACTTTTATATCGCATACGATTTCGTACTATTAGAACCAAAAAATCACCTTTTTTTTTCTGTATTTAACGCCTAAAATATTATATATAATAAATATATTAGGTACTACGCATATTTATTATCTAATGAAACCCAAATTATCTCTTAGGCACCAACTAACTTTTACAATTTAATTCTCGTAAAAAAATATAGGAGAATTTAAAACTATTATATAAAATAATTAGATTTGCAATAATATAAACTTTACCTACTTAAAAAAAAATAATTCTAAATTCTGTCATTGAGACTTCATGCTAGAACTCAAATGTGAGTAAAAGTAAAGCACAGTGGCTACGCACATCTTCTTCTGCCAATACAAACCGGTCCAATGAGCTTCGGTTCAGAACACGACTATTCCTATATGGCGACTATGGGAACAAAAAAGTTGGAAAGCACGTGAAATCCCATTTTCATTCCCTTTTGTAAGAATCAAACGTATTCCTTGCCTTGTGCATTGATGCCTTGGTGAAAATGTCTTCTTAACTTATAAATAATATATCTTTCTTTAGCTAATATAACATCCAACTTCATCAAGACCAATATATATAAAATGTTTTTTTCAAATTTTGCTTGGTATAATTTATGAACATTTGAACAGCTAGCGGCAACAGAGCAGTTCCACCACCTGCCAGTGGATTTCTGCGTATAAACTAAAACCACCGTTGCCATATTGCATGGTTCATCGATATGTTAATAGAAAACTTTTTTAGAGGTATACCTATAAATAATTTATTTTTCCATGAAAAATGTACAACCCGGTACTTGTTTTACAACATTGTGTTTTTCAGCTTTAAAATATTGTATTGAGGCGCGGTATCGGGATATTTAATTTGCTTATATCGTGTTCTTTTTGTTACTACGGGTGCCATTTGTTAATAATTAGTTATGCGTAACATTTATTTGTTGAATTCGATTTATTTTTAAATTTAAAATGAAAACATAGCTACTTGGTTACATCAAAAATCAGGACGAGAGTTGATTATGTCTGCAGACCATATGGTTTTTATAATAATAGCCTTGCGCATACGATAAAAGGCAAATACCATATTTGGTATTATTGTTTAAGTAATTGCTTTTTATAGGTAATACTTATATAAATGTATTTCACTTGACACATCATCGTACTACGTACAGTGTGGTTCTAAATAACTCTCCTGAACTCGACTATAGGGTGTATAGCTTTGCAATATCAACATGATCGGAGCATTAAGCATGATAGATAGGTAGATATAATATTCTTAGATTCCTACCTATTTTCAAGTAAATTCGGAAATATAAAATGCAATGGCTGACTTTCTGGCAAGAGAGAGTGCTGAAGGAGAATTTGTCAGACCAGAACCTGCAATTGGCGTAGCGTAATCATCCAAGTTTGGTACATTCTAAGGAGTTTATTATTCAATCGAAATCAAGAGCCAGGTAGTTGCTGAGTATGAGCAGATCATATCAGAGCTGGCTGGTATTTTTTATGTTATTACTACACTCCACAAAGAATAACTTATTGAGGGTGATTTTAATATACGTAAAATTTACAATAATTCTGGATAAATATATTATTTTAGTCTATTTTAAAGAAAAAGAAAAGAGGAATGAAAGCTTTTAGTTTATTCTTTCTTTCACTTCTATTTAACAATAGTATTTGCGAAATCTACTGCTTTCTTTTTTTTTGAATAATTTATTGTACTAAAAGTATAATACTTATACGATTATGTCGCATATTATCCTCGAAATTATCTATTTATTTCTGACACTGGAACTTATCTTTTGCTCCGAGGATCACCTAATATAGGTCGAAACGTCAGCAATAATTTAACAGAACTCTCAATTGCATAGATCTACCGTCAAATAAAAACAACACCTATATAAATTACTTCCTCAAACCTAGGTATGTACGTAGAGATTAATATAATTAAATCGTTATAGCCGGCTTGGATTTCTAATCTAAAAAAAAACTAATCCATAAATGTTATCAAAATATTGATAGACAGTTGGTACGTACTTGGTGAAGCGACCTGTATAATTACGAGTTTGCGATTTTTGCGTTTAAAAAGAGCTTCGCGATATTATTATGTTTTTCATAATATTATTAAAATATTTTGATAATCTATAAGTAAATATAAAATTAAAATCAGGTCATTAATAAGGTCGCGTTTACTACCTATTACCACCTCAAAACCTCATTTCTGTAATTCAATTAAAAGTTTGTAAGTAGGTAGTAAACAAATCTAATTGTTTTAATATTAATTAAGTAGGTACCTACAAATACTTAGTTAAACTGAATTGGTTATTGGTGGTAGATATTATTGAATATTAGGTAGGTCTTTGTCGTTGTTGCACTTAGTACCTACCCAGATGAATATAAAGATACCTACGTTGTTAGATTAATTACAATTAGGTAATTAAATTAGCCATATCTTTTTAATTTAAAATAGTATGACATTTTCTGTACATACCCTCTTCAACTGGGTGTTCATAATATTATGCAACTCGTTCTTGATGATGGAGAACTTCATTAACGTGTCGGAACTGAATATGGAACTAGCAAATGCCAAACCAGGGTAGTCTGCACAACGTCTACCACCCCTACGTCTTGTCTCTCTTTCAGCTACCACTTCAGTCCTTTCAGACGTACAGCGGAGCTTTGATAACTCTTCAATTTCTGGATCGTCTTTGTCATATTCCTGATCACTTTGACTTGAACCCTCAGCCGCTGGCCGATATACGAGAGACATGTCTTCTTGTTCATTATTGATATCCTGACTGGCATTCTTTGACTTGTTGCTATTATTACTACTGTTGTTTGGACGTCTTGATTTACTACGTATTTTTACTTTATTTAAGGTTATGTCTACATTACTAGCTGCCTTGTTTACATTATCATCTTCCTCATCACAATTTGTTAAATCTATCACTTCAACTACATTGCTACTAGTATCACATGAGGTATTTACAACTAATTCATTCGTTGTTGGACGTGAGGCACTTTCTATCACAATTTCAATTGAATTATTATTATTGTTGTTACTACTTGTTGGTAATTTTAGAGTATTGTTGCTGTAAACACTCAAAGGGGGGTCACTAGGATTATCCAATACAGCCCTACGTCTACTACCACTATTACGGGGATGATGTTGATGGCCCCTTTTTTTCGGACCCCCCTTAGCCCCAGATGACGACATATTTTTCGTGGAGCTCAACTCAACGCGTACACATCACTTTCGCCATTTTTGTTACACTGACAAGCAATGTTGCCGCCGCATGTTTTCCAAAAAATTATCTCGGCCATATTATAATTAATATGAAAAGTATACATTTTATATAAACACACACAACAATCGTACATTCCGATTAAACGTTATTTCTCACACATTTCATTATAATTAAAACTATTTTCCATCTTTCGCTTATTTTGTATTGCCAAGCACATTACACGCGGCAACATCGTATCACACACGCCTTCAAGCGATAACTTCATTATTATTGTAAAGTTGCGTATATGCAACATTAAATACACCAGATGAAATTTATTCAAAGAAGTCTGCAACCAATTAATCATCTATTGATTATAATAATTAAGATAATTTAAATTAAATTAAATCAGAATTATAAATGACCTAGTTAAAAAGTGTCATGGCTACATTATGACAACTAGTAATCTTATTACGTCACAGGAACATGGGAATATCAAATGACAACGCACAGCTGACCATATATGGCATCGTAAACTGTAACAGACGCTCTATTTTTAGATAAGCGTACCTACTAAACTTACAAGATTTACGATGATTTTACTATCTACATGTAGTTACATACCTACCTATAGTTTGCTTATAAAAACATATTGAAAATAAGCATTTATTTTGAGAAAGGCGAATAGGTATTTCTTCTAAATATTTGATTTTTGCAGAAAATATCATATAGGTAGGTACTTACATTTTGTAGAGCCTTTTCTTTTTCTTCGAGTTTGCCATTCACTTGTGTAAGTTGTTCTTGCGTTTGATCTAAATCGTTCTCAATGGCTTGGATCTTCTTTTGAAGTGAGCGTGCCTCTTCTTCAGCCTATATGTTTGATATAAAAAAATATGTTAAAATACTGTAGTAAAAACTTCGATTATCATATTTCATACTTTTTCAGCACGAAGATTAGCATCCTTAGCTAATTGTTCATTATACGCCGCACGGTCCAATGCGTTGTCTTTCTCAAGCTTCATCGCTTGCATTTTCTTCTTGATGGCGTCCATTGTGCGTTTGGTTCCTCTTCAGAAAAACTGAAAAATAAGGTCAAAACATGGCTTTATATTTATATGAAGAGAAATGATCGATTTGCTATAGTCGAAGGTAATCTTGGTATAACTGCAAGAGAACAGGTCAAGGATGAATTAAGAGAGTACCTACATATCTTTTAATCCATTTTAAGAAGATTTATTTTTATATTAACGACATTTCTATGAAATTTAATAAGTACTTAACTCTTAATGCATAGCCAATGTGATAATATGCATAAAATATTAAATTAAAATTAGAATTTTATGTACCGATTAATTGTGAGAAATTAAATACGGTCTATTAAATTCATATCAAAAATGATGATATATTTTCATTAACTTTGCTGATTGTAGAACTCAAATTAATTTATTAAATTGTTATGCATTTTATAAGAGTATTTATTTATTATTAATTATGCGGCAAAAATGCTTTGTCAACATCTTTTAAAAATCTAAATAGAAAATAGATAATGTAGATACCTACTATTATATTTATATTTGATATAAGTAAATTAAATTTATAATTATTTCAAATAGATTTGAAACGAATTTTTTGAAAAATCAGAATGCTATATTTAAAAATACATCAATATTTTACTTACTTTAAAAACAAAATTACAACACTGTGTTTTTAAACACAACACTAACAATGTTGGTATACTTAAAGCGACTAAATCTATACCACGTCGAAGTAGCTTTACCTAGATGCTATCAATTTACTCAGTAATGTCTCTCCTTAAGCGGATTGTGGAGCCCCACTATAATGTCTTGTATGCGCCCCAGTCCAATCTGGAGAAGGGAACAGTGACTCTCAACATTTTTCTAGATGAAGTTGCTTACAAATTGAGTTTTCCAGAAATAAATTAAATATTATGGATATCTACGAGTATATACAGAATGTTCAACAAAGAATTATGACGATATACAGGGTGAGTCAGGTTTTTTAGCAGGACTTTAACAACTTATATAATATATTTATTTAAGATGAAAAACATATGCAAACATATATCCGTGGAAGCTTTGTTTCTGAGATACAGGGTGTCAAAGTTTCAGTATTGATTTAATTATTGACTAATTTTTTTATTAACTTACAATTAACTAATTAATCTTCTATTTCCTACTTTGTTCTTTGCATTTAAAAAATAACATAAAATGTAGTCTCTACTACGAGGCATGTTTTTTAAGTAAGTACCGTTTTGGAATTAAAAAAAGACGTGCAAAGATATCGCAATAATTTTATTTTTACATGAAAGCCTGTACCTTAATCTACTTTTCTACATAATTTCCTTGAATATTGAGGCACTTGTCATAACGTGGCAACAGTTTTTGAATACCCTCCTCATAAAATTCTGCCGCCTGACTTGTTAACCACTGTATCACAAATGTTTTGACTTCGTTATCGTCTTGAAGACGCTGACCACCCAGGTGTTTCTTCAAGTGCAGGAACAAATGGTAGTCGCTGGGCGCCAGATCAGGGCTGTATGGAGGATGATCTAGAGTTTCCCATTTAAAAGATTTGATGAGATCTTTGGCCCGATTAGCCACATGTGGACGGGCATTGTCATGCAGCAAAACGATACCCTTACTCAACTTGCCACGTCTTTTGCTCTGGATTGCACGACGCAGATTGTTCAATGTCTCACAATAAGACGCTGCATTGATTGTCTCATTACGAAGCAGAAACTCGTATTAACTAATCCTAAATTTCAAAAGTCTCGTTTTAAAGGCTCAAATTCAGTACGAACCCCAAAAATGTACCACCCTAGTCTCAATAACCCGAGATTTATGTTTTTGACGTGTAGTACGTGTAGTAAATTGTAGTCCATTAATTCTAAAATCGTTGGAGATAACAAAAGCCGAAAACTCAATTATTTCTAATTATAAGAAAGTGATGTTTTCGATGTGAGACCAATCTGTCCCCGCTATCGAAAATTGTATGTATAAATTTAAAGAACAAGGCAAAATAAGTACTCCACTGGCTAATAACTCGACTGGCATTGAATTACACGCAAAATTTTATTTAGCTTTTTCGTATCAATAATATATCTATACGCATCAAACAAAAATAGCATCACATTGAAAATCTATGTATTAGTGATTTGTAATACCTAAATATAAGAACAGTAATTTTGCACAGAGACTCTCCATAGGGAGTACAGACAAATTATATTTGATTCCTTTACTAATATTTTTACGTTCTTATCCTCTCAAAAGTAGTCCGCTATGGGTAGGTATTTCACAAATACCTTCTGTATGAGTTATGTAGGTATGTGTAAAGGTGACGGTTAAAAATCATTTATGTTCGTGAATAAAGAAAGATAAAATGTGACTGTCTGTGGTATCGAATCCTAACTATCTAACTACAATAACTAATTTTACTGATTTAGATATACAGGTTTTTCTAAAACAAAATTTAAGGTTCGATTTCTTGTTGGAAGTAGAAAGAAAGACAGAGAAAATAAAAAAAATTGCACCTACCAGGAATAGAACTCCTTATAAGCTAAAATATCGATGCCATACATAACGTATTAGGGGTTAAAAACCTTGAACAAATTCTACGTTTCACACCGATGGCCACTAAAAACAATTGGGACCGGGTATTTGTAAAACCTGAATAATCTTAAAAAAAAATCGTCCAAATAACCTAACGTGTTTTCGAATTACGTATAGCGAATAGAGACACACATACATACACTTTTCCAAAAACATGGTAATCGAGAGGTAAAAATGAGGTACACCATAATAATTTTGAGAATTTATTTACTTGTCAAAATAGACATTTTCTATTAAACATGTATAAAAGATTCTTGTTTATTAAAATTTTGAAATACTGTCGACACTGTTTATAGTGAAACTCTATATATAGTGAAAAACTCTTTACAGTGCAGTTTTTTCAAAACCTAGAATATTTTAATGAAATTTAATGTAAAAAGCCCTGCATATAGTCAATGTTTAAAATGAGTAGGACTCTACAATGTGTCCACAGATAGAGTTAGAAGAAAAAGTCATTCTTTATAAAAACGTCTGCTTGTGTCAAAACTACAATTTCGAGTCCAAATTTACGATTACTATACAGGCTATATCAAAAATAACATTTTTAATGATTTAGATTTTTTTGTCTTTTTTTTTTAATTTTATGAAAATATTTTCAAAATCGTGATTTATTACACCAATTGTGGAAAAAACACTAATAAACTTTTTTCTCAAAGTTATTAAAATAATAAAATTAAAAAAAAAACAAGGAAATCAAAATCATAAAAAATGTTATTTTTGATATACCCTGTATAGTAATCGTAAATTTCGTACTCGAAATTGTAGTTCTGACACAAGCAGACGTTTTTATAAAGAATGACTTTTTCTTCTAAATCTACAAATAAAAAAGTTTTTGTTCTTGGAAGAAGAAACACTTTTTTATTTGTACCTAGATTTAGAAGAAAAAGTCATTCTTTATAAAAACGTCTGCTTGTCTCAAAACTACAAATTAATAATAATAATAATAAGCAGATGTTTTTATGAAGAATGCCTTTTTCTTCTAAATCTACAAATAAAAAGTTTTTCCTTTTCCAAACTCTATCCGTGGACAAATTGTATATAATAAAATTTTTACCGGACTTTTTTGTATACATTTTTATGTATTTATTAAGATATATCAATAAATACATAAAAATGTATGCCTTTTCGTGTTTCTCATTTACATTTTTATATCGCATTCTTTTGAAAATGTTCTTAACGCGTTCATAACGACACAGTATATTTAATTATCCTTATATTTACGATGATAACGCCTAATGGTAGGCAATAAAGCAGGTACATTTCTGTGAGACACCTGGGGAATTCCTAAACCATTTTATAGTCGCTGAGTTTAGCTGAGAAAAGTAAAGTTTTGGAGGAAGTTGATAAAGGCTGCAAAAAATTAATGTTGTTGCAAAATTCTGTGTTTCCCTAAGTTGTTTATCTCTGACAGTGAAAACTTGCGAAACTATCATCAAGAAAACTAATGTTGTTTTAAAAAATGTATTGAAAAAGCATGAGCCAAAAAACGTTTTCAATTATTGTGATGAAACCGTTTTGTTTTTTAAATGTTTAGACAAAGTAACTAGTTTCACTGCTTAATTTAAATGTATTGCAGATCTGACATGCTCTCACTAATGGTGCTCTTAATGCATAATTTGTACGTGGTATGTCCATATGAAACAACCTGGAGGAGAGAGAGAGGCTCATTTAATTCAACCTGACCAAGCAATCGAGGATAATCTATCAAACCATTCACCAGTTTTAAGAGAAAAATTCGGCCCGCATAAACCTTTCGAGCAATCCCCTATGATCAAAGCCCCTCACTGGATAATGACCATTCATTTTGAAAACTAAATAACGACGGGTAATTCAAATTTTTCAATATGATGATTTTGATTTTATATTAAATCCAACCAACTTTTAACAACATAGCTTAGAAAAATCAATTTAAACAAGTTTGCAAAAAGAACATTATCTAAACTTAATATCATTACATTAATAAATATTTTATAAATGTAACCTTGTTAAGTATAAATACAAAACAATTCGGTGCCATATAAGGACATATTAAAGAAAATATAAATTTAAATCAGTGTCTATAAAAACATATTTAATTTTTCCTAAACAAATTTTGTAAAGAGTTACGTGCCAATTTCCAAAATTAATAAAACGTAAAATGAAATTTATTCAAAGCTCGTCATGCAGGTGATATTTTCAAGAGTATATTGATGCATTTCCGGTTATTTTTCTGCATTCTTCATACCATTTGCGTTGGCGATGAAAAATAAATAAACAAAACAAGAAAGAATTTAAGATTTCTGTGTTTTCGAATAAGGTCACTGGATAGCATGGATGTAAACTAAAAATGGTTCAATGTTGAATTGCTTTCACTTATTTTATTGATTCTTATATTTTTATGCATATTTCAAATTTGATTTTGCAAGTACCTAGTCATGAATAAGATAGGGTAGGTTTAAGAAGTTGAAATAGGGTGCATGATTTTTAGGCAACATAAACCATGTAAAATTACGAGGTTGCCTGTTTCACTGACAGAACAACTTTACTCGGAAAAGTTTTGAGGTAAAAACTTGTCAATTAATAATATAATTTTATAACCACTTAAATATGGGAAATGTGTGGCACATCAATTTAAGCTCCACCTCATGTTATAGGTTTCTCAAATAAAAAACGAAAATATTTTTAAAGGCCTACCGTGCTGTATAGCCAGCTCTCCATCTACACACACCGGCAAAATTAGTCGAACGGTCAAAATTTACTCTTAAGATCAACATCCATTTCCTCTTGAATCCTGTAACATATTGAGATGATTTTTTTATAGAAATGTAGCATGACAGGGTTGATCTATTTTAAGTAATTCATATACAGAGGTTAAGACAAAGTAATATTTTATTTTTGGAGCAATCTGTCGAATGAACAAATGATCTTGATCTTTTCTGAGCAATTATGTTTTTTATTCCCTCTGAAAACTCACTTATTAAGAAAGTTACAGGGTTTTGTTAAAAAGATGCATATTGGCACGCATTTTATGGGGATCTCATTGGGTCGACTGATCTTGCTTAGAGACCATTCACAATGAACGTTTTTATTCTTGTGTCAACTGTATAACATTATTATAGAGTGTACCAAAAAAGAGATTATCAAATTGTCTAGAAATACAAATTAATTGCACATTTTGAGTGTTTCAAGCATTATTTTATAATCAACTTGATTTACAAGGTTATTTTTTAATACCGGGTGTTCTCCCACGTGATCTTATGATTGCAGCCATTCCTCTTCCCCTACCTCTTATCAGTTTATCAAGAAAATTCTCCCATAACTCAATATTAATGGCATTAGCCTTTCTAACTTCTTCTAAGTTTTGGATAGCCGGAATTCTGGATCTTAAACATCTGCCAAGACATGTTCAATCGGATTCATGTTCATAATGTTATACAATTGACGCAATAATAAAAACGTTAAGTATAAATGGTCTGTAAGCAATGCCCGTCGACCCAATGGGATCCCCATAAAATGCGTACCTTTTTACAAAACCCTGTAACTTCCTTGATAAGTGAGTTTTCAAAGTGAATAAGAAACAAAATTGCTCAGAAAAGATCAATCTTTAATTTGCCAATAATTTATAATTTCATTCGTTCACTCCACAGATTGACTAAAAAATTAACAAAAAAATGTTTCTTTTTACCTCTATGTATATTTGTTTATTTGGATTATGTCCCAGACAGAAACAAATCCAATTCTAGGACAGCTACAGTACAAAACAATAAAATTAACGAAAATAATTTCGTGGCAAAGCGGACTAAAAAGTTGGTTTTACCTACACAAGGAATTTTGTTTAATTCGACAGATACTCACGAATTCGTTTCGCTCTTGTTATGAGCTCGTCAGAGTACCATAGTCGTTGCCCATCTACAGATATCGGCCTGCATTTAAGCACAATAGGATACACAACAGTAGACACATGTAAACACGTATCATCTACATGTACATAGTAATGCATATCCTATACCATGCAGAGGCCGAACAAACTCAATGTATAGGTAAAACCAGTCGTATAAATAGAAATAAATATAAATAAAAATAGTATGAACACAAAACGCTAGCAGGAGACCATTTTATCCTTCTGCCAGCATCTCCCAAATATTTGGGTTTCAGCAATGCTCGGACGGTGGTCTCCAAGCGTTCTGCCGTCGATGTTTAATGCCAAATAATGAAAAATTAAAAGGATTTCATGTCCGTAAATATAATAAATGAAAATAATTTTGTGGCAAAGCGGACTAAAATGTTGGTTTACCTACACAAGGAATTTTGTTTAATTTAGCAGGGCCCCAGTCTAATTCAATAGAACCAGACCGAGGCATGGGTCGACAGATACTGACGAATTCGTTTCGCTCTTGTTATGAGCTCGTCAGAGTACCATAGTCGTGCCCATCTCCAGATATCGGCCTGCATTTAAGCACAATAGGATACACAACAGTAGACACATGTAAACACGTATCATCTACATGTACATAGTAATGCATATCCTATACCATGCAGAGGCCGAACAAACTCAATGTATAGGTAAAACCAGTCGTATAAATAGAAATAAATATAAATAAAAATAGTATGAACACAAAACGCTAGCAGGAGACCATTATTTTATCCTTCTTCCAGCATCTCCCAAATATTTGGGTTTCAGCAATGCTCGGACGGTGGTCTCCAAGCGTTCTGCCGTCGATGTTTAATGCCAAATAATGAAAAATTAAAAGGATTTCATGTCCGTAAATATAATAAATGAAAATAATTTTGTGGTAAAGTGGACTAAAATGTTGGTTTTACCTACACAAGGAATTTTGTTTAATTTAGGAGGGCCCCAGTCTAATTCAATAGAACCAGACCGATGCATGGGTCGACAGATACTGACGAATTCGTTTCGCTCTTGTTATGAGCTCGTCAGAGTACCATAGTCGTTGCCCATCTACAAATATCGGCCTGCATTTAAGCACTATAGGATACACAACAGTAGACACATGTAAACACGTATCATCTACATGTACATAGTAATGCATATCCTATACCATGCAGAGGCCGAACATTTTAGTCCGGTTTGCCACGAAATTATTTTCATTTATTATATTTACGGACATGAAATCCTTTCAATAAAATTAACATAAATATATATTTAAAACTACTAGTCCAACTAATGTTGAAAATGTTCTGCACAATTATTGGAGTCTCGCGTTTTTAGTTTGTTTCTGACACTACCAGTTTCGTAAAATTTCTGATATAATTTAGATACATACCCTTTTTGAATTTGTGGTCAGTCAAAATCTGCACACTTCTTCATAACGGCGTTCTCTGTCACCGTAGCCCACCATCGTCAAAATTTCAATTCTTTGTTTTTCCGTTAATTCTGCCATAGCAGTAATGAGTGTTAAATTTGAGATTTTCGATTTTTGTTTGTAAGCAAGACTAACTGAACACAAGCAACTGATATTTTTATTTGACAGATACAATGTTTTCGATGGCAAGTCTTTTAAAAATTTAATTTTAATGAACTGTAAACGAAGAACACGATTGTTTTATGAAACAGTTTTAATGACACTATTGATTTGATAAAAAGATAAAGGTTCATTCTATGCTCATAAAAGAATTTTTCACATCAATTAACAAATAAGTGCACAATTATGCATTTCGTATACCTCTGCATTTGGAAACTGATCAAACAGCCATGACGACCACACTTTTGGCAAAATTATCCTGGTTGGACTATATACTGTTCATTGTCTAATGAATTATTATGTCTTGCCGAGTGCTTTGACCGTTCGGATAATTTTGTCGGTGTGTGTATTTTATTCAATTTATTGCTAAAGATGAGAAATAAATACAATTTGATATCAAATCAACAAAATCAACTGGAATTAGTCCCAATAAAAAACAAATTAAACACATTATATTATGCATTTGGATTAGTGTGTTCATTGCCTGATGTAGGTAAATTATAATCACCAAATGTAGTGTATATTATGTTTTTTATATTTATAAACCACAATAAAAATCATACTTGTCATGAATATTTTATATTATGTACCAATTCTAAATAAATAAATAAATACATCCGCGAACATTAAACCTAAGCACACTTTTAGTAACAAAAGACGTATACGAGGTCTGTTGAAAAATAGTTTTGATTTTTATGAAGATTTGGCAACACGAATAATCTTTTATAATCGTTGTAGGATTGATGGATGATAGGACCTATTAAAAACCAACTTCTGGAAAAAATGTCAACTTGTCGTCTATTTAGTTAGGCGTCTTCAGGGCAATTCTTATGAAAATGCTTACATAAATACGTTAGCATTTTCCTGAAAGATGTTATTCTGCTACGCTGACGTGCGTAGAGCAAGAATTCGCCGTATCTTCCATGCCATGGCCTTAATTTAATCTGTTTAGAAACACTAGGTTTCATGTAATGTAGTGTGATCTGCCATTGAATAGTTGTTGAGTACAATGGCTTTAAATCCACGGATTTTATAGCTACAAGTGGTGCACCTCAGAGGAGTAACATGGCCCAACTTATATTTTCAATATACGTCAATGATAACACTGTGAATGTATCTCCTGTTTGCTGATGATCTGAAGCTGTTCAAGATAATACGAAATTCCTTGGAGCATTGGTGATCAGGTAACAGAGAATTTAGGGGCATTTAAACATAGTTTACTTGCTAATTTAGTTAATTTAAGAATTTATTATTAAGTTTTTCATTATAGTTATAGTGTAGATTAAGTTGATTTGTTTATACAATATTATACAGAGTGATTCATTATGGTTGCAACAAACGAAAACTGGAGATTCCTGAAAACAATTCAAGCATTTTTTGCCATTGAACCCATGTCCGCAAATGTTTCGTTATCGAGATACAGGGTGTCCAAATTTAGTGGTCAAATTAACTTTTTTGTTCATTTCTCAAAAACTAACTAACCGATTTTGACAAAATTTTACATGCATTTGAGGACAGATAACGTAAAATATTCTGAATTATTTTGGCTTTCATTAACTGTTCATTGGCGTAGATATATGGGGCATTTGGATAAATTTTACACATAAATTAGATAAACACAGCTTTGACAAGCTTCATTATTTTAAATTATTACTTTTTTAAAAAGAGCAACTTATAAGCTACAAAAAAGTAAATTACGTCGATGTTGTGGTTTCTACCATTTTTATGGAAATCGATAAATTGCAAGTTAATGGTAGATTTAAATCAAAATAACGTTTACCAAAAATCAAAACGTTCTTGAAAATTTCGCGGCCTAATAACACGAGGGTTGTTTAAAGACTATACATGTTCATTATGGTTTGTATTTATGCCGTCTCTAGTAAACGTTGCTTCATCTGACCAGAGCACTTCTCTAAAAATCTTTCATCTTCTTGATGCTTACCAAGAACCCAATTACAAAATAGTAGGTGCCTTTGACGGTCTCCAGGATGTAGGGCGTGGACATCTTGATGATGATAGAGATAGAGCATTTCTCGATTTAATAGTCTCCAAACAGTTGTTCGAGGTAATTCCAATTGAGTTGGAATTCTTCTAATGCTTATTTTCGGATCGTCTTAAACTAAATCCACTATGTTTTCTTCAGTTTGAATATTTAGACGATGCGGTCGTTTGTTAACTCTAGGTAAAATGCTCCCTATCGTTCTAAGCCTGTGAAATGTAGCCGTCCATGTTTTGTGAAATGGATGACGTCTATTAGGATAACTAATTTGGTATTCTCTGGCCGCTGCTCTTGCATTTGCATTACACAAACATATTCTTCAATTGAAAAACTCATTTTAATTTAGAAAACAACATTCGCAATATTAAAAACAACTACGAAATAATAAAACAATTTTCACTAATTTAAATTTGTTGCTGTCAAAGTTTTTTTTTATTGTTGCGGCATTCGTTTTCCATGGCAACTTTGATTTTTCATTTGGTTTTCTGGTAAACGTTATTTGGTTTAAATCTACCATTAACTTGCAATTTATCGGTTTCCATAAAAATGGTAGAAATCACCACATCGACGTAATTAACGTTTTTGTAGCTTATAAGTTGCTCTTTTTAAAACAGTAATAATTTAAAATAATGAAGCTTGTCAAAGCTGTCTTTAATTAATTTATGTGTAAAATTAATCCAAATGCCCCCTATATCTAAGCCAATGAACAATTAATGAAAGCCAAAAGAAAGTGAATTTGGCTACTAAATTTGGATACCCTGTATCTCGATAACGAAGCATTTGCGGACATGGGTTCAAGGCAAAAAAAAATGCTTAAATCCCTTTCAGCAATTTCTAGTTTTCGTTTGTTGCAACCATAATGAATCACCCTGTAGAATCAAAGAATTGTCTTGTAATTGGGTGTAACCTGTTAGACAATGAATAAATAAATAAATAAAACAAATACTTTTAGCTTAGAATATCAAGCATCCAACTTTAATGCAGAAAAATGTTTGAAGCGTTTTTGTTAGAGTTAAATGCAGACTCTCTGACTTGCTACTTTTCAAACAACTTGCCGGAATAATAACACCCCATGAATAATAGTTGCATTTCAAACATTTTGACAACGTCTGGTAATGTTGCCGAATCCTACTGAGTCAAATCCCGAGTGGGGGTCAGGGGAATACAAAACGTGTAGTTTGGAACGAACGCTAACGTCGCGACGCTTGTAGCTTTTAGGACAGCGTCGATCTTCGAGCGTTGCACCGTACGTCAAAAAGGTAAGTCATTTTTTTGCAAATTTTTAATAATTCGTTTTATAACATTAAGTCATAATTTTATAACGTTATTTATTAATAATATGTGTGAACAATAATCTATGAATATTATAAATCATAGAATATAAGTATACGTTTTGTATTGTGCTTAGTTAAGAGCATAATTAATTTAATAGTGCATCGAAATATAATTTTTAAATTATTAAAACGAATTTACACGTGATTTTTAAACTATACATTTAATTATTAAGTAATTTTGACCAAGTTACAAAATAAGCAATTCCATAAATAAAATTATTGCACCACCCACATTTATTTTAGTTGTTCACGTGCCAAAAATGAAACAGTGATTGTGTAAACAATGCTCGAATTACATATTCCAGGAATTAGGACTTTTACTTTTCTTATAGACAAATCATAAATAATTGTATTATTTTTTTTTGGGAATTTATTAAATGGTTATGATTAAATGTTTTTTTGGGTAATAGATACTGAAAAGCAATCGTTGGTTTTCTCTTAAGTAAATTAGTGAGTCAATAACTGAGTGTTTGACTGAAAACTACTTTTTCTGTAAACATTTCTTGATTACTTTTAAAATAAATTTTCGCTATAATTACTAAATACAACGAGTGGTAACGAAAATTTTCGGACCCAATGTTGCGCTGTCTATACTTGGCGTGCGTGATATTTTTAGAAATTTCATTAGCACTATTAATATGTTTTTTTTTTTGGATTTAATGTTTAGAAAATTTATCAAATACCATAGGATTACTACAAATAGAATTGTGTATTTTAGGAAAGATGAATAAAAACGCTACGCAACAGGTCGATTGAGTTTATTAACTTGAGAATAATTGAAATAATAATTTTAATTAAAAATAGTTTCATATGTTACAAATTATCATTTTTTTTATTTAATAGTAACTTAATTTATAATTCTTTTTTGATCTTCAAATTCCTGAACCTTTATATCTCAATGAAATTTGATAAAAGAAAGTAACTTGCCTTTATTTCGGAAATTTTTCCATTTAGGGATCGGAACACATATCATTATTTGAAATTGAATTTGATTGTCTTTAATCAGTCATTTTGAAAGGTAAATTGCACAATAATTATTTTATAAATGGAAAATACTTATTCAAATGCTGGGATTCTAAATTTATTATTTATTCAAAATGACTGATTAATTACGACTATTTGATTAACAACAATTAACTTTTGATGTTTGATTTGACGCTTATGGACCTGCAGAAAATTTTTATTATTTTCATGGCACACTAAATTAATTAGTCAAGGTAATATACGAGAATAGTGAAAATGCTAAAAAATGTTTCATTGCCGATATTTCGGAAACCATGCATTTTCGAAATCAGTAACCTATTAGTAAGTTTCTTTAATTTTTAATGATATGTAAGATAAAGTTATAAAAATATACCGATTCCATTTGAAAAAACTGACTTTCGACTGTTTTTATAACATCGTTTTCAGTATAATTTTCTGACCACCCTGTATGAATAAATCAGAAAATGTCGTACGTATCGGAAAAAGGAGACCTTATTTAATAAGAAAACACCTGCAAAATGATTACTAAAGACTTCTTTATAAGAAAAAAATGTGATTATTATTGTGCCCTAAAATGTCAGTTTTGACAGAAATCTTGATATACGTCAAAAACAGCTGGATTTAGGTATAGGACATGATACACGAAAGATGTCTAGAATCTTATGTGGAATCCAAAAATGTCGTAATATATAGGGTGTTCCATTTAAAATAACAACGTCGCTATCAACTTCCGGTATAACCGGAAGTGCTAAGCGGTTGGTATTATGATATTTGAATATACCATATTTGAATATACCATATTTGAATATACCATATTTGAATATACCATATTTGAATATACCATATTTGGCAATACATATACCAAATTCAATTTAAAGTAGTCTCCGGAATATTTTAATGGGCCGTCACCATAGGACACCCTATATAAAATATTTAAATTTGCAAAGGATTTTTGCGAGAATATCCTGTCCAAATGCTTTTTGGAAAAGCAAAATATATTTTGAAATCAGTAAAACACAATAAACACAGTGGTGCCTTTTTTAAAATTTTAGTTAACATTAAGTTTACTTTTAGAAAAGCTTCTTCATCGACAACTCTCCTAATGTAAAAGTTTACTATTTTTAACTTCTGTCCACAGGTGTCCCTGATTCTTTGAAACTTTACTTTTTATCGCGGGTGCAGTAGGAAACAAAACACTACCAAAATGGACGCAATTAAAAAGAAAATGCAAGCGATGAAGCTTGAAAAAGATAATGCGGCTGACAAAGCTGATGCGATGGAAGGTATGTTATAAACCTAATTAAAATATAAATACTTCTACGTAAATTAATATTCATTAATTTAGGGCAAGCCAAAGATGCCAATGCAAGGGCCGAGAAAGTCAATGAGGAAGTCAGAGAATTGCAAAAGAAATTGTCTCAAGTAGAGAACGACTTGACTCTTAACAAAGATGCTTTGGACAGAGCAAACAAATTATTAGAGGAGAAGGATAAAGCTCTTACCAACGTAAGTAATTTTTCCAAGTTCTTGATAATTGGCGAAGGAAATAATATAATAATTACTTTATGCATAATATAATATACTTATAAACATAGGCAACTCGTAAAATCTAAGATATATGGTGCATGGGCAAATAAAATTATGTAAAATTTTTTACGCGATTTCCGCTTTTCCTTTGGAGTAAACGTTCATTACAAAATGCATAGGGGTTGAAAATTTAGGTTAGATTTATTAGAATAAAGAAACGGGGACCGAGATTTCTGTCGTATTTATCTGTCATATTATAAATGGTATTAAACTGGTTTATTTACAGGCTGAAGCCGATGTTGCTGCTCAAAACCGCAAGCTCCAACTTATTGAAGAGGACTTGGAACGTTCTGAAGAGAGACTGGCCACAGCTACCACAAAATTGGCTGAAGCTTCTCAGGCAGCTGATGAAAGTTCACGGTGAGTCTCTTCTCATCTCTATCTTAACTTTGACAGTTAATTTTTGACACAAAATTCAATCACATCATGGAATTTTCACAACAAAAAATATCTAAATCATCTCAAACCAGACGATTCATACGTTTTCAAAATGATCAAAAGTATATCAAAATATTTATATAAATTCAATAAATTTATATGCCCACTAAAATGAATTTAATTGACAGTATGTGCAAAGTATTGGAAAACCGTGCTCAACAAGATGAAGAACGTATGGACCAACTCACCAATCAATTGAAAGAAGCCCGTCTTTTAGCTGAAGACGCTGACAACAAATCAGATGAAGTCAGTCGTAAGCTGGCGTTTGTTGAAGATGAGCTTGAAGTAGCTGAAGACCGAGTTAAAGGTACGGTTTTTTTCCTAATCTGTTAATTACTTTCTAACCAAAACTTGGTAGGTACATCTATCTAGAACGGGTCTACAAATGTGCGCAGGGGATTTATTTCATAACTTAATAATTACTTATTGTTAGTTGGGTATTGTCAATTTTTCTTGTTACGCGTATGGGGATGCACATAATTCCAGTAAATGGTTCATAATTTGTTACATTTAATGAATGAGGAAAAAAAAGAGAGAAACTAATGACTTGTCAACATTTGTCAATAGGTGGTGATGCCAAAATCATGGAGTTGGAGGAAGAATTAAAAGTTGTAGGTAACTCGCTGAAATCACTGGAAGTATCCGAAGAAAAGGCTAACCAAAGAGTAGAGGAATTCAAAAAACAATTGAAAACATTGACAGTTAAGCTAAAGGAGGCAGAAGCACGTGCCGAATTTGCCGAGAAGACGGTGAAGAAATTACAGAAGGAAGTTGACAGACTAGAAGGTATTAATCGTTACAGTATCCTAACTTTCCTCTTTGATAGCCTAAACCATTGCTTTTTTGCTTTATATTGCGCTTTTTGCAGATTTTGTGCTACGAGAGAAAAACAAATATATTGGTATTGTCACAGATATCGACAAAACATTTGTCGAAATGTCCGCCTTAGGACAAAAGAAGTAAAACATATTCTCTGTTTTTAACATAATCCGATTTGTTAATTTATTATATATTAAATTAATATCGCTGCCAAATGTTATTATAATAAATAATAATTATTAATATTTGTTCATTATAAGGTTACATTAGCTACTAATATATTATACTTAGTTGGGGTATAAATATTATTCCAAATATATGCTTTAAATTTTTAATTTGCTTAAAGTTTAAATTTATTTTTACTTATATTGCTTTTAGATAGTTAGTGCATTTAATTACTTAGTTGTCAATAATGGTAAGTTGCTTGTTTTATTATTTTTTGCTAACAACAAATATTTTTTATTTTTTGCATTATCAAACATTTACACTAACATGTTTACGTATGGTTGCACAGTAGTCGCAAACGGTCTAACTCATGCACAAACGGTTTTGACAGTGTTGTCTATTGTTTAACAAAAGTTGTGTTAGTACTTTCTTTACAATTGTAACTTTTCAAACATCCATCGCAGGAACTATTAACCTTAATATAAGTGTAGCGTAGCCGAGGTATTTCTATAAAGGGTTAAACCCTTTACAAACATCATATTTCCTGAACGACACGTTAATTTTTTCTTTTACAACATGTTTTTGATATATTTGTTGTTTTCGAGATATTTTTTTTGTGGTGGTGGCAATTTTTTTAATTTTATTTCCTTAAACGACATTTCACAAGGTCTCTTTTGGTGTTTGATCTCCATTGGAGTATTGGAACTCCTTTTAGGGATTTAAAAGTTAAAAAAATAATTAGTTTGATTTTTTCGTATACAGTTGTTTTGGAAAATGTGAATAAAATGCTATAATTTTGAATATTAATTATGGTTTCTTTTTAGACGAACTTGGAATCAACAAGGACAGGTACAAATCTCTTGCCGACGAGATGGACTCCACCTTTGCCGAATTGGCCGGTTATTAATTTTATAACAATCTCAAAATGTTTCACACCTATCATACAAGTGCGTACTTAGTTGTCTTCGATCATTTTACTAAAATAAAATAAATAAAATTTACACCTTATTGTATAAATATTATTGTAAAAAAAAGTTTATTTATATAAAAATATTTTATGTTAATGGTAATAATAATAATTAACAATAATCATTGTTTAATTTATTAGTGATTTTTATTTTGTTTATAATTTTATTTACTGTTATTGAATTGATTAAAATAAATAAATTACATAGAAAGATCACAAATAGTAGTACCTAAATATTAAAGAAATTTAAATATTCATTCAACATATTAATTAATTAGTTAATTAACAGAGAAGAGCATTAGTTATCAGCCACCCCAATTCAACAAAAACGATTTTTTTTTTGTCGAGGACGTAGTCTGCGACAAAGCTAACAGAACAATACGCTTACATGAACCACCTTTGTGGACAAGGAACCGCAAATTTGGCATAAGTCAAATGTAAAAATGTAGAGATTATTTTTGAAGTTGCTTATTCTATGTGTGTATGTTCTATTCGAAAGGAACCATCACCCGATAACATTCTTGTGTTTGCAAAATACCCATGCAGAATGAGCAGTTTCGATCTATTTCTAGCCCAAGAAAAGGTGAGATAAATTCATAATTTATTATTATTAAACAAGTCAAAAAATATGTTTAAAAACAAGAAATCACTGCGAGCTTATAGTTACACGCTAAGAAATCATGAATTCAGATCTAAATCAAAAGATTATTCAAAATAATACTTTTTTGACCTTGAAAAAAATAAACAAATACATTTTTGACTCACTCCGTATATAAATTTAAAGTGTATGCTAAAACATTTAAAATTTATTCGATTGCAATCTAGAAAATTTGTTAAATGTCGGTTAATTAATGTTTTTTTTTGCATCACCCTGTACATGCTGCTTATTAATTAATGTTTTTATAATCTGATAAATAATTAATTTAAATAATAAATCCACTTGTCAAATTCAATAACCTTATAAAATTTTATACTAAATACCTACTATAAATATATTAGATAGGTATTTTAAATCTGCTAGTCTAAAAATGGCTGCCTATAATATGATTATCATCATAGGTGACGTGAACTACCACATCTCTCTATTTGAAAATTGTTGGTGTTAAATTAACGTTAACGTTAATAGCGGCGGACGTTATTTTTTAGGATACCATATCTCTCTATTATGGTTCGTTGGTTTGTCATAAGTTGGTAGTAGTTTTTTCTAACGTTGGTGTCACTTATTTTAGTTTAGGTGACACTTCTAGTTCACGTCATAATTTGGTTTTGGTAAGATGTTTTTTCTAACGACAGACAAATTGCTTGTGTAAAATAGTTTATTATTATTTTCTTTGTTTACATTAATAGTCTAAAAGTTTTCAGCATTATTTTCATGTTTAAGATCAATTTCTATCAACATGTGGTATATTGTAGTGTTATAAAATGGGTGTTCCATATAGTTGTAGTAAATTTGGAAGTTGTCATTGTGTATTTGAAGTAATATTACTGAAAAAGTGATAATAACCTAAAGTGCCAGTGTCATGAGAGCCGTCAGATGGATGGATGTGATCATATATTTTCCAATAACCTAAGTCTGATGGATGGGAAATAGTTGATATCTCCCTCTGCGTCGCACACAAAATGAATTGTTGTAGATGTAATTAAATGAATTAATAAAATAGTGTGGCCGCATTAAATCCCCTTGAAAAGTACCCGTTGGGATGTAGCAAAAAACAAATTTTCCATATAGATAGACCTGCGACTGCACCTTCGGTGCAGCTTTACGTTAAGTCACATAGATAGCGGTCATTTTATTGCAGATTTTCGACGACAAAGACAGCACTATCAGAAATTATAAGGATTAAAATTTATTTGTGAGAAAAAAATACACTCCACTGTGAAAATAACCTCCAAATTTTCGCAGCAACAATAAATCAAAAGGACAAACGGTTAACCGAAAATATAAATAATAAAGTTAAAGTAGGTAATAAAGTATGAGTTGTTTAGCGATAAAATGACCATCCCAATTCAATTCAAAAACATATTTTGAGGCGCATTTAAATTTAATTGTATACCGTAATTACTTAATAATAATAAATTTTAGTTAAATGTACGTGTGTATATCTACTTACGTATAAAAAATTAACCATAGAATATGTGACGAATTTATAAGTAAGGTAATTGGGTTGGGTTGGGTAGTCTCGTTAATAAAGTTTAGTATTTTTTATTTTTATGGTGCTAAACCAGCTGGATCCAGCAATGCTAATTTTCTCTGTGCCTGCACCCATCATCTCAAAACAAAATAATCGGTTGTATCGCCCCAAAATTTTCCTTACAATATAATATAATATAATCAAAAACCTGATGATTCAGGATTTTCATAATTAATACTATAATTGTATTATTTTCATTACTTCCAATAAACTAACGTAACAAACTATCTACTTTATTACAAATTAAAATCATAAAAAAAATATTGCCAGAGCTGGGGGTCGAACCCAGAACCTACCGCATGCGCAGCGACCATCTATCAATGACGCCAAAGACCCTTTATTAAATTACTTTATTATACTATAATACTCTTATAGGTTCCAACTATCTAACTAGTGAAATTTAAAACGCAATTTTCTCGAGAATTGTGGGGGCAAATATAAAAAGTAACTATGGCTGTAAATCTGATAAAAAAATGCTTAAAAATCATGTATCACCCGACCCATACTGCTATTTGAAAATTTGGTGATTGTGTCCACCCCTATCACAGGGCTCAGGGAACTTCACAATGATTATATCCGTGTTTATCTCAATTTTTTTTAGCGCTTTCTCTATGGGTCGGGAAAGTAATAAAGGAAATGTCTGTATATATCTCATGAAAAAACGGATCAATCGCGTTCAGTATCCACTTGTATAACAAGCGTTTAGACATGTTATTTACCTGTAGTTCTTTGGAATCGACAATTCTCCGTTCTTTGGGCCGCCCCTTAATATTAAGAATGCAGTGGCTGTATTTCGTGACATACTTGTATTGTAAATCATCGATTGTGATAATTGTTTCTTCCAGTAAACATGATACACGAGCGATGAAATGACCGAACATACATATAAAACTCTGTTCCATTCTGTCACAGAACTAACTTCGCAATACTTGACGATGTACGTCTCATGGCAGCCCAACTATAAGAAGGATAATTCTCATTTGGCAAAAAAGATTTAATTTAGTATTGACCTATTTATTTTGATTTATTTTCATCTTTAAAACGGAATATCTTTGTAGACAATTATATAAATAAGCGAAACAAAAAATCAAATGAAAAACAAAAATTGGAAGCTTCAAATTTGGTTTAAAAAAAGAGGAAAATATGCTAATACATTATTTATAGATATTAATAAATCATTATCTCCTAACTATTTAAATTTTGCGTGAAAATGTAATCAATTAATAGTAGACATGATTCGTATGCAAAAAATATATTAATATGCGATTTAAAATTTTTAAATATAGTGCTAATTCTAATTAGATTAGTTGAAATATGTTTAGGATTTTTTGATATTAGTATCACTGTGCTAATTATAAATTTATACAAAAACATTAATGAGCAGATAAATTCTTATAAATCAGACACTTTTATTTATTTATCTCATTAGAATAATGGAATTGTGGAAAATTTAGGAATATTACTCATATTGTAGACATTTTAGGCACGTCAAAAATATGTTAAAAGTCACTTTAACTACATGTCTTTACATTCGCGATATAGTGTTGTTGAAAATTTCTAATAAATGTAGATTTTTTAAATATTTCTTGACTTAATTTCATATCCAAAAAGAAATGAAAAATAGTTTCAATTGCTATTCCAAATTTTATCCCAACAAAGCCTCTCTAGAATGCAGGATTGACTTATCGAACAAAATTGCCATCCACCAGATGACTTGTAAATACACCACCTCAACAACAGCAGACAACTCACCGTACACAAATCGATAATAACGCTCATACCTAATGCCAGCAGTGCCGAAAATAATGCAAACCAGCAAAACGCTAGCAGGAGAACACCTTTTCCTTCTGCCAGCATCCGACTATCAGCAATGCGGATGATGGTCTCCGCAAGCATTACGTACTCAATTTTTGCTGCCAGTGGATAAGAAACATGAAAATAATTTTAAATTCAAATTATAAATAATTTTTAGTTATTTATTAATGGCGTGGTTTTTTATTCAATATACGCCTTATATCTACCATTTACCTTTTTATTAATCTAGAATCTCACCCTGAAAGTTAAAACGTTTGTGCAAACCAGGGTATAAATCAATTTGATTATTTAGTTCTTTCAAAAAACACACCTAAAGCCAGCCACAGTCTATTCTGTAGTCAACTCTTTCTTTTACAACTTATCTAAAATGATTTATATTTAAAATTATATTTCCAACTGTTTGAATGAGATTGTATCAAGATTATCCTAAATTCCAATTTGTTTACCTATAGGAATTATTCATAATAATAGTCCTATGTATTATGCGAAGTTCTGGTGTATTGATATGAATTTTTGCATTAAGAAAAAGTATTGTACCTACCTAGTTATTAACTGGTGATTTCTAACGTTAACTGATATTAAACATTTATTCTCATTCCTATTGGTGTGTAGATTGTGTCCCAAATCCTGCGTAAATATATTGCTTTGCAGTGGAGTGCCTATTTCTTTTGTAGTGGGTATGTGTGAATAATGAAAAACATTATAATAATTATTAAGATTTAACATTGCTTTAGTTCCTCTTTATTAATAAATGAATTGATAGCACAACTCACTCTATCTAAAACATTAAAACCAGAATAATTGAAAATAAACGCCAATATTTATGAGCAAATGCAACATACTTTAAGACTACAATTGATAGATCCTTCTTGAGCTTTGAAGGTTCATATGGCAATTTATTCTTGGATTATTTACATCTCGAATATATTCTACACCAAATAATAATAACAACTTTATTTTTCTGTAAGCTAAATGCAATTTATAACAAGAGATATAGTTACCTAAATCTTGAAGGACAGATAACAACATTTATTAAAGTAATTTACGCCGTCTGATCATTTCCATAAACATTCCCAGTTCCAATGGAGGGATGATTATTTAAAAGAAGAAAAGCTTGAATATTATCAAGAAAATGATAACTTTGGCGGAGCCCGGAGTAAAGTCCGCAAGCCCGTAAATTTTAAAGGAAAACCTGAATACAAATAAAATGATTCTTATTAATCAATCTGAGTTTCAAAAGAACCACAGTTGTTGTGCTGCCCTTCTGTCAGTTACCGATGATATATTTCAAGCTTTATACCAAAGTAAAATATCTATTCCTGTTCTGTTGGATTACTCTAAGGCTTTGATACCTGCAATCATGAAATGTTTTTTGGCAATTCCATTATTTTGGACTAAGTTCTAATTCTGCTGAACTTCTGCCAAGCTATTTGCATGATCGGAAACAGGCCGTCAGTTACAACAACGTATCTTAAAATTTTGTACCAAAATGGAGCTCTGTTTTGGGACCTTTGTTTTACTTAATGTACGTTTCGCAATTTACTTCTTCAGTAATATTATAATCAACATTTTTCCGCAAATGACACTCAAATTTATATGTCTGAATACGAGCAAGCTGTATATAAAGAATATAAACAATGATCTCTCAAATTTTGCACATATATCTGAAAAACACTGTTTAATGGTAAATCTAAGGCTGTTGTGTTTGGTAGTACTAGTAGATTTTTGCAATCTCTCAAATCAAATTAAAATTCAAAATAGTCTTGTGGAAATAAAGGATTGTGTTCGAAATTTCGGATTGAATATGGATACAAACGTACGTCTCACTGTTCATGTCAATATTGGTCTTAAAAAGGCATAATTCCTGCCTTAAAACGCTCTACATCTAATACAGAAAGTGCAGAATATGGACAACAACATATGGTGAGTGTGTATTCAAATGAATGGAAAACTTGGAAAGGTTGTTATCTTCACAGTGCATATTTTTTGTGCTTTAATATTATATTCAATAAAACAGCGCCATACCTTTATTCTATAGAATAAAATTCCGGACTGATGTGCATAATGTAAATATTAGATTTAAGGGTATGCTGACTCCACAAACTCATTTCAAGGAACTATTTAAAAGGTCCTTTGAAATTCGACGAGTTTGCAGGAATTTAAAAAAAGGGTTCATCGACATTTACTCAATAAATTTAGGGAGCATGTCACTTGGTTTTTTTGTATTCTTCGTACATCATTAATAGAGGCCTTTATTATTATTATATGTTTAAAATATCTATTGATTCCGACAAATAATGAAATAAACACTCTAAAAAGAGATGAGGAGATTTGCCGTAATTTATATAGGTACAACATTGTCAGTAAAAATCATACGGTGTACTGTCTCCATATTTTTAGTTCACACAGTCACAAAGTCCTATCAAAATCAATTTTGAAAAGTTGAAATTAAACGCCACTGGCAAAGCACACCTGCATTGCTCAGGTACATGCTACATACTTAGTAACTCTATACCTGAAATAATACCATACTGTTTTAAACGATGAGTATGCAGATACAAAATCGGTACAATAACAAAAGTTTATTGGCATATAATGTAATTATTAATAATTAATATTTAAACATTCATATTTGACCTATTTTGTCTATTATTCACAAGAACTAGGTACCTATCCATTAAATACATCATACTTTTTCATTTGTATCTTATTAATTTTCATTTATCTATACTCGCACTTCTCGTTCGTTAAGCCTTATTAAAACCATGTCATTGGCTAAGGAACGGATCATTTTGAACATCTGGTAAATGACCATGATCTACAGTTAACTAAAAATATTGCCAGAGCTGGGATTCGAACTCATAACCTTCCACATGCAAAGCGCACGCTCTATCAATGACGCCAAAAACCCTTTACCAAATTACTGTATTATATTCTAAAAATCGTCGCAGCAGGGAAATTCAAAATGGTTATATCCGCCGTTATCTCATTTTTTTAGCGCGTTCCCAATACTTTCCCTGTGCGCTAGAGTAAAAATTAGTAGTCACTAAAATTATATTATCATTAATATACAGGGTGTCCCAGGAGTTCGTGCCCAAACTTGGGATATGGTAAATGTGCTAAACTAATGATAGTACCTACTTCACATAAAATTCTTTTAACGAACTAAAGAGCTCTTAAATTAGAATCAATAAAATACATTTGCAATGGTAAAAAGTTTGTAAACACCATAAATACGTACTTGCTGGTGTTATCTACAAATCTGCACCACCCTTGTGAACCCTTCCGATAGAAAAACATAAAAATACAATTGAAAAAAGAATAAACTACTCCCAAATGCTCAATAAATAGCCAAAACTGAACATTGAACTCGAGTCACGTATCATTTTACCCACCAATTACTGCCCAAAGAGCCTATGCTTCTGCAGCTGCCCGCTATCTCACATACCGACGTCTATGCATAAGAATTTTGAACATGTGCATTAAAATTAATTTTTTTCCATAAATGTTAAATAAAATACAATACAAGTTGCTACAAATACATTTTTTTGCATTTCTTTACTAAGGTATAATCTGTGCATTAGCGAAACAACCACAAACGCGCTTCCTGATCCGCGATTCCACTTTCACTTGCATTGATATACTGTTTTTCATAATTCCGAATTGCATAAAATGCCTTCCCTAAGTTCGTCTTCAGAAATTGTATACATTAATGGTAATAATAACTTTAAGCTTCTTTAACCGAAATACATAAAACATTGTGGTATATTAATAGCTATAATTAAAGTTAATACCTATATTGAATTATAATAAATACAATCATATGTTACTAAATAACATTAAAATTGTATATATTTATTTGTTACGTTGGCAGGTTTTGTCTTTATTATTAATAGGTAAAGTTTGTAAAAAGTGGTTGGAAATTAATGTCTTTTTTTTGTTAATAGAGGAAATATGCTTATAGGTACGTCTGAAATGACCCAAAGTACATATTTTGATTTGATCCCAATTTAAAAAATATATGGCCTGTTATTAGTTAAAAATTATTTAGGATATATTTGTAAACTATTTATTTACGTTCCCTTCCCTGTGATATTTTTTTAATGCGGCCCTGACTTAGAGTCTGTTGGAAAAACAATGCACGGAAAATCCCAAAAGTATAGCATGGCATTGTTAAACGATAATATCAAATCCCAAACAAGAAAACAACAATACTTAATTACTAAACAATTATTAAAGATGACACTACAAATCTAAGACATATTATCAATTATTCATTAAAATCAAAATTATATGAATTTCGTGGAACAAATTCAATGTAATTTGCAACCAAATTACAGGAAATTGCATTGGTCTTTTCTGTGAAAAAATTAGAATTGCTATAAAAAAATAAAACAATTATTTAACCATAGTAGCCTTGACCAATAATTTTTAGTTCTAAATATTTTATGGCTGTTATCTTGATGTAATTATTATAAACAATATGCATGTGTTTGTACTTATTTTGCGTGTATTTTTTGGAGGCTTCAACTAAAACATTTTTTTATCTGAAAATTCAGAATTCAGGAAAGTGACAGTGACTTGAATGTTGTAGAACTGATACGTGAACAATCTGACCCATACTCACCAAAAAAAGAGGCGATGAAGACTGTCCTAGCAGACTTGATCGAAAACAATATACATTCTGCATTAAATGTAACAAAACAGTTTGTAAACAACATTCGAATCAAATTATTCTGTGAATGTATAATGATGAGCAATAAGGCTTTTAGAAGTTAAGATAAATTAGGATGAAAATCCCTTGTTAGTTTTCTGATAGAAGTCCGAGAGATTTTTTTATATTAATGATTCGTTTGCCCTCTATTCTATTGGATCTAAGGGATTTCTTTATTTCTGAACTATTAGTTATTTTGAATATCCATTTCGGAGAACGAGCAGGCTCCATCATCAGTGGTTAGTAAAATTACAAAAGCTTTCATCATTATTGTTATAATTTATGTTATTTTAGGAGAAATGCATTACACTAATTCATAACGTGAAATTTTTTTTATGTTAAAATAAATCACATATTCTTAATATTTTCGTAAAATTTCTTAAACCATTAAAATTTGATTACTGAATACTTGAGCCTTATTACACCCTATTTTCTTTTTATAATGTAATGTAATGAATTAGTGCATTTCTCCTAATATAACATAAATTATAACAATATTGATGAAATAGGTTTTTGTAATTTTACTAACCACTGATGATGGAGCCTGGTGCTCCGTAACATGTTTGGTTGATGTGCAATTTTTAGAGAAATCTTTCAAATTTGTTTCGTATAGACCGACTTTTATTTCAAGAACATATAATATAAGAATTCTGTGGTATGCTGGTGGTTAAAAAGGTCGCGACAAAATTTTACAAATTATACTTTCACTAAAGATGAGATCAGATATACAGTCCAATTATAAATTGAATTAAAAATTTTTTTTATTGCGGCTGAAAAAGTGGCTAATATATTTTAAGCCACACAGTTTTAAATATAATTTAAATTAAAAAGCATTGAAATAATATGTAAAAAATTGTTTTATTTATTATGCATAATATTATTTTGTTGTTCGTAATTTTAATAATTATGGTTTTGACCTACGTTTCAAACACTTCCTCATTTTCTTAGATCTTATAGATATAAACTGTTGCGTCACAAAAGGAAAGAAGAAGACTCTGTATCATAAATAAATAAAAAAAAAAAATTGTTTAATTTTCTAGTTAAATTATATTGCCACTATACTAACGCACAAGTAGGTAGGTTATTTAGTTTTCATGTCATTCCCTTCTAACACACCGACCTAGAGACGGCACTGTGCAAATATTGGTTTTTTGCAAATATTACCACTAAAGGGGTAATATATTAATGTTAAAAAGTAGACCGTAAACTTATTTTTGAAAACTAAATACGTTTTATTTGTACATTTATTCTTATCTTTGTTTGCCTGTTACGCAAAAAAAAAAAAAATCAAGTGAGCAAATATCAATGTAAGTGTTTAATTAATAAACAATAGTCATGAAAAATACGGATTGAGATGTGTGTTAAGGGCATTTCTATTAAATAAAAACAACACTTTGAAATTAGGTATAGGTACATGCAAGAAGCAGCTGTGACAGTATTTTTAATCAGAGAAATGCTCAAAAACGTGCTAACAGCTCCAAATCTTTGAAAAATCTATAAGTAAAAAAATCACCGCATTTCTATATTTAATTTATACAACAAGGCTGAGGTTTTTACCTCATTATTTGCCCAAAATTCTACAGTCAACAAAAAATTGCCCAATATCTATGATGTAAGCAATATTGAAATTGTTAAATATTTATACTCAAATGGATAGATCTGACACAAGATACAGACAGGGCCCCCGCAAGGTAATCGGCCGCCAGCGTGCGAAATAATATTGGCGCCCCCCACACCCGAACAAAAAAATGATTTTAATCTTTTACATAAAACAAAAACATTTATTGCACAAAATACATAAAAAAACTACACCAAAAATATGGTCAAACCTTTGTTATATCAGTTTTAAAAAAAATAATAATCAAAAATTAAATAGAAAAAATAACAGTGTTTCTCTAATTCTCAGGGAAATAAAAAGCCTCGGTACATAAGTCCCAAATTCAGTCTTTCATAAATTGAATTGATGATCAGTAAAGTTCATTTTATTACGCTGACGATATAGTGCCCATTTTTTTTGTAAAAAAGCAGAAGACGCATCTAATTGAATTGCTGACCTGTATGTAAGAACTTTCACTTATAATTCCGTAACTATGTTTAACTATTATCAACAATATCTAGATTTACTGAATGTAACACCCTATATAAATTTAAGAACTGGTTAAAGGAACATTAACTTTCATGTCAATGAGTTTATTATTGTATTATTAGTTTATTTTTATTTTGAATTATTTGTAGTTTACTTTATATTATTTTATTTTGTTTTCTTCTTTTCTTTTTTGTTTGTTTTGTATTGTTTACTTTGTGTAATGGGTTGAGTATGATTGACCTTTAGCCAATTTAAAAATAAAGGCTTTATTATTATTATTATAATATTCATTCAAATTATTATGATTTATTATAATAAAAAAGTTTTAATCAATGATGTAAAATACGAGTAGTCTATTCTTAAATAGAGTTTGTTAATCATGTCCAACGTTTGTCTCGAAAATATAAATTTTTATTACAGAAATACTGATGATTGGACCAGTTGTGTTCTGAAACGTATATCTTATCGATAAAATTTTATGTTGTAAGAGATTGCACGGGCAAAGCACAACAAATTAAGAAAAATAAAATCTAAAGTTAAATGGATGCTTTCAATAACAGTCACTTGTGAACATTTTGTATACAACGGTAAACAATAAAGATTCGCATATAATAAAGATGTATGCATCAAAATTTAACGGTTCGTTTTGGACAGTTCTGTTTAAGAGTGTCCAATGTTGAATCTCTAAAATCTTTGGAGGAGGAACTCAAGAACACAATTATATTCATCTTAAATACTTAGTCCAGTCTGGAGTGGAGTAAATTCTATTTAATAGGACAGAAGTCAATCCTCCACGAAATAAACCCAATACATTACTCTACCAAACATGGTTCGGGGCTTAAAGATCTTCAGCAATTATTCACCTATAGATTGCAATGTGCAGAAATAAACTACATAAAAGTAAACTAATACTTTTTGGTAGATTATTTGTATTGGGTTTATTTCGTAGAGTATTGATTTTTATTCCTATTATACTATGATATTCTGAAATTTTTAAGCCACATTGTGTTCTTCATCTCAAAATTGTCATTGAACTCATCATTTATCATCCGATTAAGTTAAGTTCTTGTGTAGAAAGTTATAACGGACGGTTAAGGCAACATCCCTGTATCTTTCATTCTTTGTTTTTATTTAAACAACATAATATTCTTAAATTTGACAGAGAATACATATACTTAAAGTTATTTAGAAATTATTTAATTTATATTTATTACATTATACAAAATGTTAAATTAAATTAAATTTTTTCATATTCAGTCACATGATCCCTATTGAAACAATTCATTTTTCCATACCTTTATTAACTCTATAAAAAGGTGCGAGATTTATGATAACAATTTCAGATTGATTTTCAAAGTGTTGAGATTGAAATCGAACAATAGCAAAGTATATTTCGTGCGAAAGTTAAGGTAGCTTCTATTTATTTTAGTGTTTGAATGTCTGAAATTACAGAAAAGTTTTTAAATAAAAATACGTGTGATATTGAGAAGGCAACTGATATGTCCAAATCCGAAGGTAAACTCATTATATTTTATTATATATTTATTATCAAAAAGTATATTTATTAAGAAAATCTATATATAGAAACGATATCACATCAAAGTCGAAATTTTAAATGGAACACCATGTATATGGTTACGTTTTTGATATATTTGTATTAGTCTTTTAGTATTTTTCAGTTATTGGTTGAACGATTTTTAATTTTCAATTTATTAAAAAAAATCCACTAGTTATTTCAGTATTTCTTATAAGGGACAGATTCTTTAGCTATGAGGAATTATTTTGATTAGATTTTATGGGATATTGTAACAGCTTCTATGCAGAACATAGTGGGATATAAAGCAAAAATGGACGACGGATGAGATCTTGCTGTTAATGGATGAACGTCGAAAATACAAGAAGGTAGCAGACGGAAGCATATAGGTACAGAAACAGCTAAAGACTTATAAGCAGTTTTTCAAGAAGCATTAGAGAAAGTGGAAATAGGAATAAAGGTGATGGGCCTAAATATTAACACCAAAAACACAAAATTCATAATTATCTCCAGAAATTTGAATGCACTTGAAAACTCCAGCATAACTTTTAACGCGATGCCCATAGAAAGAGTGGAGAAATTTAAGTACCTCGGCACCTGGCTATTTGAAGACTTGACATCGGATAACGAAGTAAAGTGTCGCATAGAACAAGCCCGGCTTCTTACCTGTTCCGAATTTGACCTTGACTTGCGACTCAGATTTGTAAAGTGCTACGTTTGGTCAAAACTTCTTTATGGCATGCATGGTTGGACGCTAAAGATGAGTGCAATTAAAAACGCGAAGCCTTCGAGATGTGGATATAACTCAGAAAACTTAAGATACCTTGGATGGCGAAATTAACCAATGAGGAAGTTCTTGGGCGCGTCAACAAAAAGGAAAACGGCATATTTGGGGCACATCATGAGTAGTGAGAGATACCAATTCTTCTAGATGATGATTGAGGGCAAGATTGAAGGAAGAAGAGAAATCGGAAGAATAAAAAATGTCATGGCTACGAAACATCAGGCCGTGGACAGGGATACATGATGTGCAGTCGCAGATACGCACTGCAAGGAACAGAGGAGCGATGGAAAATGTTATCGCAAACATCCATTAGTAGATACGCACCAGAAGAAGAAAAATAAGATTTAATTTGAATAATGAATGAAACGATAGAGCCTACTTGACGTTTTGATATTTTGTTATTCTTTATATACCCAAAGTTTGTAAATAAATACAATGTTGCCAAAGAAACTTTTTTTTAATACTCTACAATTAATATTTAAGTTATTTTTGTGAAAATGTCTGAACATAAATATTTATAATGCGATATCACAAAAAAGGAAAAGATTACTATTCCCGGAAGTAATGTTATATGCATGGTTTTTCATGTGAAAGAAAAATTATAGTTTCAAAATGGTAAAATTTAATATTTATGTAGGTATTTTAATTAGATTTATTTGTCTCATACTCTCATATTATACAGGATGATCAATTTGAAATTATGAGAAAATTAGTAGTAGAAGAAGTAATATTTATGAATAAATTCTTTATTATGTTATAAGTATATATATATGTATAAAATTTTAATAGCTTTTTTCGATCCTAGCTCGGATAGAGTCTTCCACTATTACTGGAGTTTTTCTACCGCAGCCAGGAGGTTCTGGCGCTAAGCTGCTAACGCAGGATAAATAAAAGTGTCATTAGGCAATCTAATATATTTATGCATAAAAAATTTTTCGACTCCTAGATAAAGTGATATCTCGCTTAATCACTATCAAATCAAAATGGAAGGTCCATTCTGTACATCTAGTGCACTTGGCTTATAAAAACAAAATATTCTGCGCCGCTCTAGATAAAAACATCACTAAATCAAGAACGCTTCTTCAATGACGTCATTTACATAAGTATATAAACAAATTTCTGCATAATAATTATACGTTACATTAAAATACAATGCCTTATTAAAATTCTGAATAAATCTTTTACCATTTTTATCTATCATCCTCTTTTAGAGCTAAATCGAAACACGTTTTGGTTTTTGAACTAAACTTGAGTTCAGTATTTTCGTTAAGGTGGGCTTAGACTATGTTTGTAGTAAATTTAAAATTAATTCTAAGAATATAATAAAATAATATATAAAAAATAAATAAGATAGAATAAAACCTTATGAAGGGCAAAACTATACAATATTATTAATTATTAAAAAAACTAAGTTATTCATATATTAAAAAAAAATTAATTTGCTGGTTATACAACTAAACTTAGTTCCTAGAAATAACTAGAGGAGAATTGTGAAATTTACTATCCAACTAATGGATTGTGGATCCACAAGACAGATCTATACCTAGTGTTTAACAGAACAATTTTCCAATAAAATTACTTGGAAATCTCAGACAGAATTCTGTTAAAGATGTGCTACGCCGCCAGTGTCGTAATTTGTCGCGATATATTATGTACAACGTACATTATGTATAGTTTTTAGCTATCGATTTACGATCAATGTAGCAAGTGGATAATAATATTTTTTTCTTAAGTCAAATTAGTCACAATTATTTTGTAAATGCGAATCATAATTGTAATAACAATTAATATATTATAGTGGCATTTGAAAAAGACGCAGAAGATCAAGGCAAATTCTTTCTATTTATATCGCGTTCAAGACACTGAGATGCATAATTTCTACCTAATAGAAACAATATAAGTAACAATAACAACAACAAATTAAATAATCTTATAAATATTTCAACAAATAATAATCTACAACTACCAGGGTCGTTATTTTAAAATTATTCATAGTAAAACATTGTTTGGTATATCAATAACATCTTTAATATATTTGTGTAAAAACAGCGTCTGCAAGAAACTTAAAAAATAATTATTCAAATTTATGATACATGCTAGGTGCATTAGTAATGAATATAATTGTCTAATGATCACAATACAGGGCGCCTACAAATTATGCTTTGGAGAATTCACCACTATAAAAGAGGGGGCACAAGGAACAGTCAGGGTTACCAGCTGAATTATTTTCAAACTCCAGCTCTTCTGTTTTCTTTCTTAAATCTTCTGTTACATTTGCTGATTATCCATAACTTATTTTTACACACTAATTTAGTTGCAAATATATTTTTTAATGAAAATAATTTGACGAATGAGCAAATATGTATTTCACCCTAATTTATTTTTTTTTATTGAAATCTCGTGGAGTTGACATTGGTTTGGTGTTTATTTATTTATACTACCACTCCGCTTGAAATATGGATAATATTTTCTAATTTTAAAATTAATAAAAAGCTCATTTTTTAATTCTACTCGAGCACCATATCGGTACGATTTATTTTGCAGTTTTTCTTGAATAAATTTACTTTCCCTAAAGTAAAAACAAGTAAATTATTGATTCTTATTCAACTATTTTTATCATAAGCTTTTGTGACAGCTTTCATAGATTTTTTCCAACAACAAATATAATTTCAAAGTTTCGCTATTAAATATATTTTTTTGTTTAAGCCTTTTTTAAAACCCTGTAACCAATATTTTGGGATAATTTTTGTTACCAAAGGCAAAAGAATTTAATGTTCTTATTTGGTTAAAGAAATATGATTATTTAATATTACCTACGATTTATATTTCTCAAAACGTAATCGGTTTGTTACCATTTCCATTAATATTTTTTTAACGAAATCTTTGTTGGTTTCCCTATACCCCAACGCTGATATATCCGGTTGGCCAGTCGCACACCGTCCTCCAGTGATTAATATTATTTCAAAATTAATGAGTTTTTCAATTAATTTTTAAATAGATTTGCTAACAAAACAGTAAACAAATTATATAAAAAAAATCTCTAAAGTAGAAAGAAAAAGCAGCCTCCGTATATTTACTTGCACCTGCTGATCGTGTGAAATGTTTTCTTTTGTACCTCGTTATTTCATTTAATCGTTTGTTTTGACGTATACCGTCCCGTATCTAATTATTATAATGGCTTATTAATGTTGTTAATAATATCTCTGTTATGCATTTATCGAAACAATGAAGTATGTGAATCACACTGTATCAAATTGATTCGAGGATTATTAAAAAAAATATCGACACTGGCCATGGAATGTCTCAGTGAAGTAGATGAAATCTTCATTAGGTAAATAAAATTACTTTCTAGAAGTAATCCAAAATATTAGAGGTTCCTTTAAATCACATCTCTAGCTCTTAGAATTGACACGATTTTAATTTTGGATCGGTAACTGATATTTTAATAACAAGCTGAGATGAGTGATTATTTTATGGTTGATTTTCCAAATAGTTATTAGTATTAAACCGAAAGTGGTGCAGGAATATACAGTGAGACAAGGAACACGAATCTAAGATTCTCACTGCGGAAAAACACATCCGTATTTCAAGCGGAAGTGTTTGCAATTCTGCAGTGTGCAAAACTAAACAGATTGAGGGCTTATACAAACAAGCGAATCAATATATGTTCAGATAGCCAGGCCGTCCTAAGGGCTCTGAGACGCCCCAAGGTTACAACCAAACTGGTATGGGAATGCCAAACAGAACTTAGGGCCTTGGCGGACCACAATAGGGTTAATCTAGTGTGGGTCCCGGGGCACTCGGGAATAAAAGGCAACGAGAGAGCGGATTGGCTGGCTAGACAAGCCTCTGAAACCACATATACTGGCACTGAACCTGCGCTGGGCTTGTCTAAAAGAACGGCGAGGGAACTCCTCAAGTGCTGGGCCAAAAACGAGCACCAGATATATTGGGAACATATTCCCAAGGAGGAGCATGGGAAGAGGTTCATACCTGGTGCAGCAACAAAACGCACTGAAAAACTGCTATCATTAAGCAGGAGTCAGATGCGAATAACTATGGGACTCCTTACTGGGCATTGCGCTTTAAGAGACCACCTAAATAAGATGGGGCTGTACAATGGGGACCTGCAATGCAGATTGTGTAATGGGGCATTTGAAACAGCTTACCATGTAATATGGGATTTTTCACAATAAGGCCATGAGGCTGCAGTGAAACCGGGGACTTAGGTCGTACGGACCCTTTCAAAAAAAAAAAGTTATTAGTATTTCTTTGGTGTAAATCAGTCATGGAGTTAATAAATTTGACAGTTATTGAAATTTGGTTTTCAGGTAAAAATTCATTTATGTGAACTTACACTTTAGAGTGAAAGATATTGGTTTTATGTTCTACGCATTTATTATGCACGTGTAAATCTGTACATAAACAAACTATTATATTTATATACAGGGCTTTCATTTTAAATCTTGGCACCCAAAATAACTGGCCAACTAAAGTAGACACGATTTTCCACATCGATTTTGTATTTGAGGGGGAACTTGAAAACCACTGGTTGTTGAATTTTGCGTTCCACCTCTTCACCCTCAGCCACTCCAATTTTATAATATCAAATGTCATCCCCTGTCTTGAGCTACATCATTTCGAGCAGCTTAAAATGTTTGGTCCATCTAATGCCGGGTTTCTACCGAGCGGACCGGACAAACACAAATCAGGAACTGTCTGTTTAACAGAAAATCGGAATCGTAATGTTTCTAAACCAGCCACGAACAAAATCAATGAAAACTGTTTAGAATTTATTTTTATTAGGAGCTAGTTGGTACTTAAAAAGTTCAAAAATAAACGTCGATATTACGGAGGAAATGTTACATCTAAATGGCAGACACAGACTTCAAAAATGTATCATCCCATTAGCAATTTAAATTTCTATAACCCTCAATTATAAGTTGGACGTTTCATCCCCTGTCCAGATTGTTTCAGATGGTCTCATACTTTTAATTTAACATTTTTATAGTTGCAACATAATTTGCCGATATTTAAACCAAATCACAGTACCTACATACGTAAACTGTCAGGGACTAAAAAGTCCAGAAAAGGAAACACAAGAAGTTCGCAAACAGTTTCAGTTTTGTTCGCGGACTGTCACAAACTGACCGAGTTGGAGTTTTCTTTTTGTGCGGTCCGCTTGGTGGAATCCCGGCATAAAAAGAATAAACGAAAATGTTCGACCCATTTAGCAAGCATAGTAAACACCAAAATATTACAGCAAAAAAATAGAAATAACGAAAAAATAGGTAGAAAAATGCTTTATCATTAAATGCTTAGTATTGTTTCATTAATCCAACAGTAAAGAGTTCTTCAAAAATGGTTTATACGTTGGCAGAGAGATATGATCTACATTTTCGGAAGTGAAAATAGATGTACGAGTATGACAGCAGCAGTTTTCAACGCTAAACACCCTGGTAAAAATACAAGCAAGCAGTATGTACTTGATTTAGTAAGAAGATGAACGAAGATCGAAGATCTTAGTAATTTTGCTATGAATCCTAACACTTCAACTCCAATTTAACTGGCATTTCTGCTGGTTATGTATAATATAAGCTACTGTATATTTTGTTATGAAAAATATTCCAAAACTTTTCAATGATCGATAAACCCTGGAAAACAAAAGCGTTTTGTAATAGCATATCTGTTCAAATTTTCAGCATTGTCTTTTGAAGATCGGTCTCTTTCAAAGCACAAGGTTCTCGTTAAAATACAAGGTGATAGTGATACTAAGTATTGCACGTCAATTTTGCTGAGGTGGAACTTCAAACCCACTGTTGGTTGAAGTTCTTAACGCTTCCGAAATTCAGAACTCAATTCTTTCGACGTATTATTCTTGCGTGAAATTATTTATAAAATATTGACTTAAATGTCATTAAACACAGTCTTGCCTTAACCCTTTTGTAGTTCCTAGCTCTCGTTGATCTTTACAGTCTACACCAATGTTTTATATCATTTATTAATGATTTAATTTTTCTTCTAAAATGCGACGTTCATTTAGCAGGTAAATAGCAGCACAGCTCATCTCCTAAGGTAAAAATTATCATCTCTTAACACGTGAGTGGAACAACTAATACAGCAGAAATAAGTATATTCTCGGTCGGTACACATACATAGATATACCCATGACTTTATAACTGTTTTCCCATTTCAAGTATATGCTTCATTCACTAGACTAGACGCGGGGCTACCTACATTGAATTAGTTGTACCCAAGATTCGAGTGGACTTGAAAGATAAACACAATTTTGTGACAGTCCTAAAGTACGCGACATATTGCAAATTTCTTCAGATCTTTCGCTAGAAGTTCAAAAAATATAAATTTATATTGTTTGGAATAAAGTATGTCAGAACTAAAAGGTAAGAATTTGATTTAGTTAACTTTCTTTCTCGGAATATTTTAAAATGCAAAAATAGAAATTTTGTAAAATGATTTGTGACTCCTTTTAAAATTTACATTAAATTTAAATACATTTGTAAATATATTTTTTTTGAATAGAGTGGACGTTATTTAAATGCGATAGGTTTCATAACATGTCAATACTTTCGGTAACTTAGAGACTTACAGCAAGTTGAAGTTATGTGCCCCTAATGAATAATAATTATAATAAATTATTTGTCTTTATGCTATTACAGAGTATAAGTGATAAAGATGAGACGTAATATACTCACTTCGGGAACAATTCTTTGAAGTTTAATAGAATACAAAAAATAAAATCAATACAAAAAAAAACTCAAATTTAGCTTACCCCTTATTTTAAATATATAAATACCTAACCTAACCTAAATAAATTCGAAGAATCTTTCTGCAACTTAAAGAATTATTATTAAATACTTAGCATATTCTTTTTTTTTTTTAATTTAATGCCAACAACATTGTTTAGGATTAATTTGTATTAAGTTTGTTTATAAAAGTCGAAACTTTAAATAAAATTTATTATTTATAAAAAAAGTTGTGGCTTAAGAAATTGAGACAACGTATATCATACTGTTTAAAATGCATTTAATTGTTTTCTCAGTAATATTATGAAAACACCTACATAAATTATTATAATTTTTCATACCCTTAAACTAAATCTTTTATAGGGTGTCTTATTTAAATAAACCTTGTATACTCAACACTATTTTAAAAATTGAGCTGTAGTTCATTTATACACTTAAGATTCTTAGCTAAAATTAAAGTGAGATATGTTTTACAGTATATACCAATATCTTCACGAAATTTACAAAGTATATTCGGAATTTCGTCTGCGGTACTTCGCCTTATACATTAAAAAACAAGTTGCTAAGTAATATTTTAACAAGAAGCAGTAGTGTCACAGCATTAATAAGTACAGCATTCCGACTCCACGATGGCACTTTGAAATAAACTGTGACGTATGACGCCGCCATTTTGGGTTACAAGTCAGGTCCTGACTAAGAATAATTATAGTTTTCGGTTTCTAACCACAGTACTGTATTTTCATTTTTGTAAAAATATTAAAGTACATAATAATATCGCTGTCAATTTAGAAATATTTGTGGTGTGTCATAGTAATTGAAAACAGCCTTGAGTGGTGGTATCAGTTAAATGTTGACATGATTGGGTGATTTTTAATAATAATAATAATAAACACAACAATAATACAGACTTTATTAGTAAAAAAGACATTTTTATAAAAGTTGAAGCAGTGCTTCCTAACTTAACCTAAACGTAACTTATATTTGAGCTTAAACCTATCTGAAAATAGTTTTATATCGCTGGCCAAATTAAGTAGGTAGCTTATGTTTACAAATTAATTTGTTCTATTACGTGTCAGACAGCGCTCTTAAACGAAAACCCCTGTAAACTTTTTATATTCTCCGGTAGAGCGTTGTAATATTTTGAAACCGTGTAGGAAAATGACCGCTCAAAGACTGATCTTGAGTCTAGCGGTGGCGTAATGACAGTTTTATGAGGAATATTCACATCATACACCGATCCCCGGAACTTCAATCTTTCATATAAGTATTCCGCCTATTTCCATCTGATGATTTTTATTAATCAAAATTAGTGAATGAAAATCCGACGTTGTTTCATTCTTAACCAGCCGATTTCCTTAATCTTATTGCTAGCCTCTTTCACTCCTACGAATTCCACATACAAGCCGTGTGCCTGAATTCTCATCAACTGAATCCTGTTCTCAGCAATTTTAGTTAAACAAGGGCCATATATATATTGCCAATAATATAACCCCTAGCTGATTGCGTTATCATGCTATCTCGCCACGAGACAACTTGTGTTTATGTTTTACTTTCATTTAGTTTAAAACATATTAGATACTGCCATTTCGTAATATAAATTTTACGGTTATACAAATAGTTGTTATAAACGTAAAATTATCTAGTATTAATCTTTATTTTTACTTATTACTCACCTAACAGGATCTGTGGGGAGGCGAAAAAAATGTTTAGAGCAAGTGTACCGCTTATTGGGACAACATTTTGCAGCACACACATGTCCTCCCTGATTGTTCATTCATAAGATACGTTAATAAAAATAAAATCCTTTCAATTCTCACGAACACTATACCAAAAACACAAAACACAGAATTAGATTTAAACACAATATTTATTAATCTGTTACACGCCGACACTGAACTATATATTGAACACAGGAGTGAACGGTATTCATCTACGTCTATGTGATTATTGTGACGTTGTAATCCATAATGGCGGCATGCGCGACGAAATGCGCAGGACGCTCGCAAGCGGAAAGTCAGAATACTGTATTATTTATTATACTGTGGTAGTGTTAGTGGCAACAAAAAACCATGTCGAAGTCGAATATTACTTTGCATTGTTTTTTTCGATTTTATTCACATCAGGAAAAATTAGATGCCCGAATTGTATTTGACAAGACTATTTCATGAGTAAATTTATTGACAATAAAATCAGAAAAATTGTTTAGCGTCGTTTTCTGATATCCTAGGAGAACATAATTATTTGTTATCAAAGGTATTATAACTTTTGGTGACAACAGCTGTCAGGTTTTGCCGCAAATAAACTCGAAAAAACTGCTGACAGGTGCTGTCATACCGTTTTTCCATCTAGAAACTATTTGTAATTCAAAATTGTGCGTTTGTGAATGGTGGAAATTAAGACGAGGGAAATAGTCATGGCTAAATACTGTTTAAACTACATTTTGCGTTTTTATAACTTCGATTTTACCATTAATTGTTAGGAAAATCATTTTGAATTTTCGATTAACGACAAAAAGGAAAAGAAACAGAAATGTATAAAAGGTTTCTCGGATTTCTGTATTCGTATACTCTTATTTTAGTATAATCGATGAGCATTCGTCCTCAAGAGATAATTAAAACTTCTTAATTCGCCTTTTTACTTCTCTCTAAGCCTAAAGAAATTATAGATTAAAAAAAAAATACATTCTTCGTATGGATCCCTATAACAAACGTTAAAAATAATAATTAACTTTTCCGAATTTTAGTTATATTGCCTTTTTTTAAAGATAGAGTTTTTTGATTTATGTTACTGGTTCTTTTATTGATTTCAATATTTAACATTTATACTATGTTGCTTGTGGAATAAATTTAGTTAAGACTAATTACAGCAAAAGTATCCAGTATCTTTTTTGCATAATTAAGAGTTAATCTGCACAGGTATAGATTGTTGAAGACATTAGCATGTAACGCCTGACGATAAGACAAGTTTATTACCTACCACTTTATACATCACATCATCGCTTTTTAAAGAGTAAGTTTAATTCCCCGTTGGAGTTTAATTTATTATTAATTTTAATTTTTTTAGAACGTTAAAATTATAGTATTATTCTGACTCTTACTTGACTATTATTCAGCATGAATGGTCATTTGAAATATTAAATATTGCTTCACTTGAGCATGGATCAAAATACTTACCTCCTACAATACATAGCGTGACATAATTTGTAACAATGGAATTGCAGTTTTGATATTATAAAATTATGTATTATATACGTAAGGGGAGGACTCCAGACTCGGTTTGAAGTAGAAATAAATATAATATTAACAGCAACAGTAAGCCAGGCAATTTTCAAACTGCAATATGACTGCCATTTCTTTTACAAAAAACGATCTGGTTGTGACTTATGTAGGTATGATTTTAATTAAATTTTATTTTATAGTCATTATACCGAATTATATAAAAAAATTAAAGAGTATATTTAATAATTTGAATTGAGTTAAACTAATAAAGGTAATAAATTATTTTTTAACCGCGTATAGAATAAACATTATCACAATTTTAAAATCCATCTCAGACAAGTATAATGAATGAGCCTTGATCCAACAATTTTCACCTAAATAAAATGGATAATTAAAATTGTAATGCAAAGAAAAATATATAAATTGTTAGGTCAGGATTAAGTTTGATATTAATATCAAGGGTATATAATAATATCTACAAAACAGATGATTAATTAATGAATTAAAACGTATAGTGCGTCCAAACAATTACTTCATGTCAAACAAATCTGTAGGTAAACTTTTAGTTGGTTATAATCGATATAGTTTAGACTGGCAACCTCATATCTAAGGTCAATACTACCTGTATGTAGTTAAGAAGTTAGTTAAGTTAAAATTAAATAAATTTTGTTAAGCAAGTCGTAAAATTGTTGAAAACATTATACTTACTCACTGGCGAGAGTTAATCAGGCATAATTTTTTCATTAATCAAATAGGTGTTTAAAAACTTTTCAATTATGAGGTTTAATCGAAGCGAATTATAATTTACGTTGACTTATACTGGATAGGTTACAGTATCAATTTAACATAACACTGTAGTTGCACAATGGTTCAAATTCTACTGATTCCATTATATATTTCTACTATGCAGGCCTCACCAAATCATGTTTTAGGGAATAAACATGCAATATTATTTTGCTTTTTCAAAATATTCTCCTGCAACCTTAATGCACTCTTCCCACAGAGTTCTTTTTTCACTTATCAAATGTTGACACAAATATGAAAATGTCAATTCTTGAATCTCGCATACGAGATTTTTCGGTCGACATAATGTCCAGTGGTTCAAATGAGGTGACATTTCAATGTCGCACGAAAAAACTGTAAGAATCTAAAGCCAACCAAAATTTATGATTTGCAAATAAGTATTTAACAGTTCAAATTTATTTTGTTATCATTTTAAAATGGGAGAATACGTAAAAATTGGAAGATATTCATCATGATGATAATGTAGATTTCAGAAATATTCTTAACAATGTCAAACGACCTACTCCTCATTATCCGGAACTACAAGCAGGAAAACGCATGCAAAATTGCGTTGTAAATAGTTATCAATAACTAAAGTTGTAGAATATTGTAATTTGTAAAACATTCGTTTTTTATTCAGTTGGATTATCATAGTATAGTAAGAAATGTTTATTATATTAACAATTTGTAATAACATAAATAAATAATGACAACAAGATGTGTGTGAGCAAGCAATATGCTCGTTGGAACAAAGTTCAGAAACGATGGCTTGACAAGAAGTAACAACTCCATTACATCCTCTTGATATAACACTAGATACGTTCGCGATTTGTTCTTCCAGTATAAGATGTGGTCACCGATCACCTCAATAAGCCGCGCTGAGAGCCATCTTCGAGTGACTCTCTATCATGCTTAAAAGTCCCATGTCACATATAAATCATTGGATTTTCTGGGCAAGATTCCTTGTAACCCGATGACATCTCGAATATGAAAGCCTCCCGCCAGGGAATTCGGGCCCATCTACTGTTGCCAATAGGATATGATGGAGTTGTTGCTTCTCGTCCGGCCATCGTTTGTGAACTGTGTTTCACCGGGCATATTGCCTGCGCTCACAGAAAATATGATATTATTTTCAATAAAGAAATCCTACATATGTAATAGGGGTAAAAGTTGATCTCCACGAAATAAATTTAATATATTACTCTATCTACCAATGATAAAAGTTCTTCAGTTACAAATACATCATATTTATGATGTTCTATGTGAAGTGTAGAACTTTCTTTCAAATTACAAATATAAGTTTTCTAGTTTTTCTTCAACTAATTTGAATATTTTCCGTCTAGAAATAGACTCATGTGTGTCAAATGTTTAAATGATTAATATGCTGGTTGTTGACTACGAGAGTTAATAATCGTAATCACCGTGGTTTTTTGATAAAAAACACTATTCTAACTGTGCCAAAGAACCTTCATTTACATGATTTTCTATGATACATTCTATGTGAAAGTATGCAATCGCTAAATCTCTTTTGTGGTGAAAAGTAAACTCATTAATAGAACTATTTTAAATTCTATCAGACAGAAAAGAAACTGATGATTATTATTAATATTTAAGTGGAAAATTGCATTGTATACTTTGAATAGATAGATATACTTTCATTTAATATAATATTATTATACAGTGTATTTGAAAAGTGCCGTGATACTTGCTGGGTGTGTTCCTTGGGGAATTGTTTTTAGCATTTTGCCTCGTCACATTGGACTTTGTCCATAACCTTAAAGGATAAAGGACGTGCCAAAGTCTAAGGTAATTATTTGAAATGGATCGAGGAGTAATTGTTTCTATATAGAAAATTTAATTATTACTTCATATTAATGGACTAAACCTAATTTATATATAGTTAGGAAATAAAATGCTGTCGCATCCACTAAATTGTTTATTAACAGGTCTCTCTAACGAACCACTCATTCAATCAATACATGTTTCGGCCCTAGTAAGGGTCATCATCAGTTGAAACTGTTATAACAACTATAAAGGGAAAAGGAAAAGTATTTGAATGTATTAATATTACACAATATGTTGTAGCTATAATCTTACCATAGTGGAAAGAAAAAATATAAAAAATTTTTAAACGTTCATAATAACACGTTTAGAAATAAAATTAATAATTCATCCATGATTTATAAAAAGAAATCAAATAATATGTACAATGTAACTGATCGGTTTCCTTCAGAAACCCTCAGACTAACTAATTAAGTTTGCTTATAAAATGTAGTTTGATTTTCGTTTAAAATATATATTTTTTCTTTCCACTAAGGTAAGATTATAGCTACAACATATTGTGTAATATTGATACATTCAAATACTTTTCCTTTTACCTTTATAGTTGTTATAATAGTTTCAACTGATGATGACCCTTACTAGGGCCGAAACATGTATTGATTGAATGAGTGGTTCGTTAGAGAGACCTGTTAATAAACAATTTAGTGGATGCGACAGCATTTTATTTCCTAACTATTGGACATCCACAGTAATATGGACTATTTCCTTAAAACTAATTTATATAGTAATAGTAAGAATTATTTATTGAACTTTTACGTAAAAATAATATTATAAAATTTTTGGAATCTCCGGGTTCATATCATAATTAAATAGTGATTGTATATTTAAAGTAATGTGAGGATCTGGATAATATTCCATTTCGTGGACGACCACAATTTACTGATGAGGCAAAATTTACAAGAGATTTTCACACGGAAGGATAGGTAGTACGCGGACCATGTTTTTGGCCAGCTCAATCCGACCTAAATGAATTATCTGTCTAACACCTAATTATATAATTAATATAAGAAATAAAAACGGCAAAAGATATTATTGGTCTTATTAATTCAAAAACTGTTGACCTGAGAGAAAAAAACTTAAAAACAAAATATTGTTTTTTTTTTATTTATGTACATAACGGTATTGCCGGTTTTGTATGGCTCTGTTTCTCAACATAACGATAATATTAAGAACATACTAATTTTCTCGTCGATACGAAAACTGGAGCGTTAAGAGCTGCTGCAAAAATAAAAAATATACTGCTTATAGTAATAAATTATATCTTAAGATCTTCGCATACAATTTTATCTCCACTGTAACTACTTAACAATTTTCGCTAATTTATTTCTAGAAGAACATATTTAAATAATTGATAAAAGATATGTAGAGAAACAGCGAGAGCTATAAAATGGATGTGTTGAATTTAATGATAAACAGGAATTTAAAAAAAAAATCGACAATAATATGTTTCACAAATTTAGTTTTTCTACGACTGTCTTTAAATGCCTTTATTATATGTTCAATCATGATTTGAAAATGTAGTACATTGTAATGCTGTTTATCATTTACCCGTGCGTAATAATATTTCCCACTAGTTGGTAGGCAACTAGTGGGAAATATTATTAAAATTTCCTGGTAATGACAAAAGTAGCGGCGGGCATGAAAAATCACCATAGCAACGCCGAAAATACAAACACCAAATTGACAGTTTTGGTATTTATAATTAATAATAATTATAATTAAGTATTTCGCTAATTTCAAAACACATAAACAGTGATAGTGAATATAGTTTAACACCTCCTAGTCAATTTAATACTTCTAATTTATCGTATTTAGGCTTATACGCTAACAAGGGTAAGTTTCGAAAAACAAATATGTTCCTAAAAATTATGTTAAATTTATTCAAAAGCATTAAAAACAGTCGTAGAAAAAGTATAGTGTGAAACTCATTTCATGTTCGTTGCACAATATACTATTGTTCACTCAAATCAATAGTTTGCAAATTAATTATAAAAATTAATTTTAGGCGTCTTTCATATATTTTCACTAATAACTCAGGAAACAAGGACAGTTTGATGACCCTGGTATTATTGTATAACTGGCCTTTTAATTATTAAAGAAATGTTTCACATTGAACTGAATTTAATAATATAATATGATTAAAACTTAAATATCTTCAAAATACGTAATAATATTAAATGCATTTATGTCCATATGTTTTGAAGGCATACGTCTTCATATGTTTCTCCTCTAAAATATAAAACTATTGAATTAAATGAGCTTATATGTGTTTAGAGCAAAACTTTCTTCGCAACTTGATATCAAATTATATTATAATTTTAGTAATAATTTAACCACTGATGATGATTTTGTCAGGGCCCACGTTTCACTGATATCACTATCATCACTTAAAATTATTATTATTAGTATGTTAAACATGAAAATATTGCTTTATTTACAGAAATTATTACAATTTCGATATAGATTTCTAATTTATTGAACAAACTAATAAAAAAATGCATACAATCTCAAAACATGTTATTCTAATCTAACCATAATGTCAAGTTCAAATATTTGCAATTCAAATTAACAGATCAATAATATTGAACGAGTTATTAATTTAACTACTTAAAAAATCCTCTTCTAAGTTTCTTCGCATTCAACTGATATTATAGGAAATAGGAACATAAATAGAGATTAAGCCTATTTGCATAAATTATTGTTATTAACATTCAGTATATTTATGGTACTAGTTATAGGTATAGCGATCAATATGCATGGGGTTTTGTGGCAATGTGGCAATGCTAGGAATTATGTATACCTAAAGTGCGGTGTAAAAATATTAACTAGCGGCTCGACTAAATCTGATTTCGCATAAATATTATTTAATATAGTTTTTATGTCTGCTTTAAAAAAATTAATTTTATGTGCGCTTAAATTTCAAATATGTACCTAGTTCATACTGACAAATATGTTGCGGAACTTAATTTAAAGATTAGCTTAGAATTTTTGCAATATTTGCCTGGCGCATACCTTATATAATTGAAGTATAGTTTCTTTGGAACTTGAATGCTTTTTGTAAGTTTTAATAGCCTATCGACATGTGAATCTCCCATTTTAAGTTGTTTGTGATCATAAGTTCAAGGTCTTTTTGCTTACCTATTTATAGATTTGTATAATATAGAATGTCTGGGATATTCGGTCCGTTATGAAGAATTATGCATTGATCGGAGTTCAAATTTATTAGCAAGATTGTAAGATTCAGAATAAAAATAATGTTTTTGTAGGCATATAGAAGTTTAGAAATGATTAGGAATGACTCGTTGAGTTAAAATATAAAACTAAAATAATAAAAGGAGGAGAGTATTATACAAAAGATTGTCGCTGTGAAAACATATTTGTACTAAACGTATACAATAATATCTTAAGTTTCATTAAAAACGAGTGTTATTATTACATTAGCTAACAATTATTACATTAGCTAACATAATGGACCTATTGGCTATTGACTACCGGTACTTTAAAGAGATTAACTATGATAAATATAGGATTTAGGCTAATTTGGAGCATGTGTACTTGACATATTTGTCAAGGGACCTATTTTGACCGCAAACTTGGCTGCACCATATGTTTCTAACAATACAAGTTTGTCCAATTTGTTTTGAATCAACCTGTAGTTACCATTTTTTTATTTGATATATTATCAAATTAATGTATCCATTCGAAATGAAACGATTCCGCTTAAGTACCAATTATAATAATAATTAACATAAAATCGCAATCTTTGAATGCGTCAGAAGTTGAAGTCTTAGAATACGCATTCGAAATATATTATAATAAAATTACCATAATACCAAAAAATATTGAAAGCTCTATTGATACTAATCAGATATTTTTAAGTCGAGTAAAATGTGACAAATACACATTTTACTTATATGTCAATATTTTTAGGTATTATGGTAATTTTATCATAATATATTTCAAGGATGTGATATCCCTCTTACATAAATACAGGGTGCCCCGGGATTGGGTTAACCATGCCACAAATGGACCTTATTATTAATATTTCGAGAAAAAACTATTCTTCGAGTTAAAATTTTTCACAGAAGCCTCGTATTAAGATTTCTTTTATTTTAAAAATATTTGACATTAAGACTAACATTCGAATGTACATAAGATTCAGAACGCCCATGCATAACCGCATAATTATGCATTCAATTGTTTTCTCACAATCAGAGTAGGTATATAGAAAAATTACGCAAATTACACACTTGATATTAAATATGATAAAAAATGTAATTTGTTCCAGGTAAAGGAGCTGACAGCATTCTTGGATTGTCAGAGATCACAGAAAATAAATCAATATGGAAAATGTTGGCGGCAGAATTTATAGGCACATTAATCCTGGTCACAGTTGGCTGTGGATCTGTCATTGGGGTTATGGATGTCAACAGTAACAATGGCCATGTAGTACAAATTGGATTAACATTTGGTTTGACAGTTGCGGCGTTAGCACAGGTAAAACAATAAAAGAAATAGCACTAGTAAAGAGAGGATATTTATTTTGTTTGAATATTTAATAGTATCTTGATCTTGTTACCAGAAGTTTTGATAAATGAAATGTTTTGTCACACCATACCATTAAAACACCTTTTTAAATCTCAACACTGTTATAAGCGGTCTGCAAGGGTCCTAGTCATATTATATTCTTTAGTTTCTCTGCTAACTGTGATAGCGAAATGCGTGTCGAAATTTAAAGGAATGAAGTGGCAAAAAGTGTCATTCAATAAATTTTTAGATATATCTAATTTTTAAATAATAAATCTAGGAATATTTATTTTCGAATGTTAAAGAATATTAAGTTCCCGATATGGCGAAATCATGCATTTTGCTAAAAAACCTCATTATTGATTCGGTAAAGCATTTATTATGTTTGTACCATAAATTTTGCGAGTTTAACTGATACAAACTCTCTCTGTATGTGTTCTTTGATAAATAGTTTTACTTTCCCGCACAGGGGTATGGTGTATGAGTTTGGGGGAGTCGTTGGATCAACCCATTAGTTTTTGTTTGAAATCGTTTTAGCCCTGTCATAAACGTGGACAGAACGGCCAAATTTTCACGCATGCGTAAGGTTCTGGGTATTTTTTTTCTAATTTTTGTATAACGTACATAGTTAGTTTGCTACGTTAGTAGATTATAATAATTATTCAAATTCTGTTCCGTTACGCAGGTCATATATTTTTGATTACATTATACGAGTATCAATGTTTTCGGCACAACCGTTTTTTATTAGGTGTTGAATTTCGATGAAGAAAAAGTGACAAATTTTACAATATGACGTCCTAGAATTTAGCAGAACTACTATAATACGTTTATTATAACCATGTTCTGAAGTTTTGGGATTCGCAGGTGACGACCGCAAACGTTTTTGGAATTGCAAATATTTTTTTCCGTGAATACCATTTCGCGCTTACCTCGCTTACATTCTAAGGTGTCACGTTGCTCTAATTGGAACCTAAAGTCTCATGATGCGATATACACATATTAAAATTAATTAATAAGATAGCTTGATATAGGTACTACTCATTAATTAAAATTTATTCTTTCCAGGTGTTCAGTAAAGAATATTAATCAATGTTGACTTATAAATTTCACAAATCGTACATGTACAGGGTGGGTATTTTATTAGGGGCCTATATACTTTTTCTCAGAAACTACTGAATTTAGAAAAAAATAATGTTTCTTGGTTTGAAAGAAATATTTTGAGTGTTAATAATAATAATCGACTCATAACGTAAAAAACTACCTTCAAACTTCATACTTTATAACTAAATTTATGGCAGCTACTTTTCTAACCTGAAACAGGCTGTCGCCAGATCATCGGAATAAATTGCGATTTGCAATTTTCAAGTTTCTTTAAATGTTACACCTTGTATTTGATACTTTTTTGTTAAAAAGGCTAAAAAGGCCTATCGATTTATATAAATATACTAAGATATTTTTTTAAGTCTCTACAAGGTGTAATGAAGGCTGATTGAATAGTCCCGAGGTAACATGAAAGGTATAAGAGATGGCTAATTATGAACTAATTTTTTAAGTCTTTTGGAAAATTCTTTTTGAGCATATCAGGAACACTTTATCAGATGATTCTATAGGACTAAAAAAAAATTACTGTAAATAATTTCTTTGTTGTTCAAAATCACCTAGATTAAAGGTATTATACGTTCTGTAGATAAATAATCAAAATTCTACTAAGCATAATGCACCTTCATCTTTTCAGTAAATCAATATTATAATTAAAAAATATAAAGACAGTAACAATTAGCGAACTATAAATACATTCTGGCTAACAATCGTGCAAGTTTTGCGATCTATCATGTGTTTCCATTTATAATGTTTCAATGTAATTATATACAGGAGTTGGAGCTAAGATTTTAGACCTATTTAGTATATTTGTTCGTTACTCAACTATTTGCCTGCCTTTGGATAATTTTAATAGCATCAGAGCTTTTTCTTCCACAGTATATACTTTTTAGAGAAATAAATTTGAATATAATTAAGGGAACTAATACTAAATTAAGCTGAGATTATAACACCTGTGAAAATATTATTGGATACCATTAGATTAATCATTGTTATATCACAGTCTTAAGGGGTATAATAATGAATTAGCTAACAAAGTTATTATTGCAATTGGGGTAATAGGTGTTATAATATTATACCAACAAGTAGTATTTTTAGACTCAGGAGAGGAGTACTTATGAAAGTTACCTTTATTTATTCCAAAAAATGTAAAAATTTATAGGGTTTTTCATTTAAAATTCTGTCCCTAATAAAATGCCCACCCTGTACATGTATACATTTGTACTCTACGTAATATTAATTTTGGATAAACATTTAAAAAGTTTATGGTAATTTATCATTACCTAGGTACCTAATTAAACGCGAATCTAATGTAAGTTTTTTCTCAGTGCGTAAAATATCTAGTGTCTATGCATTGAAATCAGTTTCAATAATTTTGAATGATTTCAAGGCCTACTAAAATATCAATAAGAGATCTGAAATGATACGGTTTGCATAATAATTTGTATGGCATAGTTTTTGCTACATATCTCTCAGCGGGTGTTAGACAGTGGCGTATAATTAAATAAATCTAGGCAACTGTGCGAGAATAAATTAGAAATAAAGCCCGATTAATAGTTTTAAATAAATTATATGAATGATCGAAGTCTGGCCAAAATCCCATCACTCCATGATATACAAGCTGTTACATATGATCCAAAATATACAGGGTGTCAAAGTTCTAATTTTTTTTCGTTTTTTGAATTTTTTTAGAACTATTTCTAAATCAGTAAATTCTTATGCTTATTACACGTCAAAAACCCAATTTTAAAAGCAGTTTAATGTTAATTAATACCTACAGAGTGACACATTTTCGGCGGTAGAATATTCGCCGATGACTATACTTTTACAATTCCAAGTAATTTCTTTTTTTCACCAGTAGGCTAAGAAAAGAAAATTGTATTATTACAGTTTAAAATGTCAAAAACTAGTTGGTTAACGAGTTGTTAGTGTAGTGTTAATGTTATTGCCTTTTTGGCTAAAAACTAGTTAAATTTTTGACAATCTGTATCTCGGACACAAAGGAGTTTTTGAAGGAGGAAGATTTCAGTATAAGCTCATTGAGTTATTGAGGAAAAACCCCCGTATTTTTATGCCCTCAACCCAACATCCCTGTGTCAATATCTGCCGGCATAATAAGCACATTACAAAAATATCCAACGAATTCTTGAACAAAATAGACACCACTATTTTAAAATTCAACTCGTAAAAGGATTACGTCCTACTTATTTCCAAAGAAGGTTGGAGTATAATGCAGCCCTTCAAGTTATGATGTATCAAAATTTGTCATACATTTGCTGCATCGATGAAACCTTTCACATTAATGTTTTGACAATAAACACAACGTTCGATATTGGTCTGAAAATAATCCTCGACGGAGAAACTCGTTTACAAACAATATTAATTTGGAATTAATGTCACCTATATTTGTAACATACACTTTGGAAACTAAAAAGTTTTCCTCACACATAATAATACGCACTTAGTAACATATTTCTTAAACAAACATTTTGTAGCAAAAATAAATAAATGTGTTTTTTTTACTTTTAAATCCGTAAAAAACATTTCCGGTACGCCAGTAGCCAAAAAGATCCATGTAATGTGTACCTACAGGGATTTGAACTCGAGACCTCTCAGGTCAACCTAAACCTAAAAAAAATATTTAAGTAAGTTTTCTTTATTTGAGTTGTAGGTCGTAAACAATAAAACTCAGTTTTCAATATCACTAACATTTCGATCTATATTAGATCATCCTTAGAGTGCTGCAAAATACAAATTATATGTATATCATGAAGGAACGCATACATTTAAATTATTATCAAAAAAAAATTAATTGAAAATCACATAAAAGAAAAAAAAAAAAAAACAAAACACATTAAAACAGGAACATAAATTCAAAACATTAAAATAAAAAAAACAACAATCGAATTATAATATCTGAAGACAGGTAATACTTACAATTTTTTTGAGTTTCTTTTGTCTTATTAAAAAGTCAGCCATAGAAACAATTCATTAGATAAATACATATATTATTTCATATAATATAGGAATTACTAATTGCATCAAAAGATATTTAGAGTAACCCTAATTGTGAATTGTTTCTATGGCTGACTTTTTAATAAGACAAAAGAAACTCAAAAAAATTGTAAGTATTACCTGTCTTCAGATATTATAATTCGATTGTTGTTTTTTTTATTTTAATGTTTTAAATTTATGTTCCTGTTTTAATGTGTTTTGTTTTTTTTTCTTTTATGTGATTTTCAATTAATTTTTTTTTTTGATAATATTTTAAATGTATGCGTTCCTTCTTGATATACATATAATTTGTATTTTGCAGCACTTTGAGGATGATCAAATATAGATCGAAACGTTAGTGATATTTAAAACTGAGTTTTATTGTTTACGACCTACAACCCAAATAAAGAAAACTTACTTAAATATTTAACAGAAGGTCAAAAAAACTTAGCAAAACTAAAAAAAAATATCTCGAAAAACGAAAAGAGATTTAAAAAAAAACATAATGAAATGTTCAATATCTGTAATAATTAATGTACATTATTTCGTTTATACTATTATGTAAAGAGGGAGCTAAAACACATTTTACCATTTGTTTCTAGTACCTTTCGGTGATTTGGAATTCACGAAATACATTTGTCTGTACGTTGATCTTTATCTCATTTTAATCAAAATTAAAGTGTGGTTATTTTAATCAAAATTAAAATGAGATAAAGATGATCTTCTGAGGATGCTAACAGTGATAGCGAAGCGCGCGATTAAAATGTTGTGATTGGTTTTGAATTTTTTAACAAGCTATTAGAGAGACAGCATATTTTCAATTTTAAGAAAAATCTGTCGTAATGTTTTTGTTGCTGTTAAATTTCAAAATAATGAAATTTTGAAGTTGATAAATTACATTCTTACAAGTTCGACGTAAATGTGGGTATTATGTAGATTGTTGTTTCATATTACAAGGTGACCTTTTCTACGCTAATGATTTATGCCTAGGGCAGAGCAAGTTAATGATATGGAGTACTAGGCTAGACGTTGAGGCACCGCAATTTAAATGTTTGGGTTAAAGAGAAAAATAGAAAAAAAGTGACAGGCTGTTAAAATAGGATACTGTTATATTTAAATTATTGATTAAGAGAATATTATATGATTCTTGGTTCAAGTATTTGAATCTAATACCTAATACATGGTGATAAAATACGAAAATGACGATAATGAACATTTAATTTCTGAAAATAATTTTATAATTTGGCTAGCCTTGCTTCTGTAATATAATTTTACACTTACAAATCAAATTAATTACAATTTAAATGCATGCCTCCAGTCTGGATCTTAATTGTTATTTTATGTTTATGCATTAGAATGCAAATTGACATTTTTGCATTCATTTTCGAATAATCATGTGAATCCCTGTTCGTACATTGAGATTTTATATTCAACCAATTTTATTGAGATCAAAATAAGGAATACTTGTATTGCATGATTAGATTAGGTTATCAGAAGACAGGAATTCATTTAAGTTAACAGAAGTTTAATTGAATAGAGGCATAACCACCACCAGGGAATGTGTATAAATAAATGGACATATTATGTACTTGCATGCGTATAGTGCTTTTTGATAATAATATATCTTGTAAATATTGCTGTTGTCATTTTTGTTGTTGTTGTTAAGCACTTTATTTAAATCAAAAAGGTGTGGCATAATCTAAAACTAATAGTTATGCTGTTGTTTTATTTAAAATGTCATAAATATAATTAATGGTACACACAGAACCGCAATTTTTATTTTTCTCAAGAACATCCTTAAAATTAATATTTTTGCTCAAGTTTTCGAAAATATTATCAAGCAAAATCTATAATAAATAACTTTATAATTTGAGGTTTTTTTAATATTATATAAAAAAATAAAAACTAGACAATATCATTATAACCATTTCATCTTTGATATAATATAATGATTTTAACTAGTTTTAATTTTTTTATATAATCTTACAAAAACTGTCTACTATGGTAGGTAAGGATTAATACTGTAAGACTTATAATACAGCATGTTAGATTTAAGTGACAATGTCAAGTGATGATGGCCTTAGGTAATGCCGAAACATGTCTTTTATAAAGAAAAATCATATTATTTGTGTTGAAATACAAAGATTCCCTGAGAATCTACAGTAAGGTGGACTAATTAAATTTAAAATTTATAACCTGTACCTATCTAAGTTAATTTTTGAATATATTGATGTTTTTGCATAATCTGGTCATTTATTTATAACAAGCAGCCAAGAGACTCAGTATACAATGTTTTAATATTTGTTATATTATTGTGGAAGTAGAATAAATTAAATTCGTTAGAAAATCAAGTATCTAATCATATTCCATGTGCAAATATATTGTGTAGTGTGTGGGTTTGTTGAGGAAAATGTGTTGGAATATCTTTGTGGTGAAATTTTCAAAAAAAATCTGGCAGCAGAGCATATGTAGGACCTCGGAAGTTAGTAGGTATGTCGGTTAGACGTTTCTGCAGCTCTCATACATTGTTACGATGGTCAAGATATAAAATAGGTACCTACTTCTAGTCGAAGAATGTGTAATAATTCTTAAATGACTGAATCAATAACATTGACCCATCATTATTAAATAGTTCTGATACAATAGGTGTTTATATCGTTAGATGCTTGAAACACTATCACTAAATGAATTGTTTCTTAGTAGGTATATACCAAGTAACTATTTGTAACAGTCCAATTGAAAAGCAATACTAAAAAAACATTCACTTGGTGATCGAAATGAGTTTACCTGTAATAATACTTATATGGTTTTAATGACAGATATTAACCGTATTTTTATTTTTTGTTGTGATCTGCTTTAGTTTTATAATTAGTTAACAATCTATTTTCAGTTGATAATTAATCGAACAATATTCTTTTTATTTAGTTTTCTTGGTTTGGTTTTCAACTCGTTGACAATAATTTAATTGATTTGAAAGGAGTTGTAGAAGTATGCATTCATAGTCTCAAAATTCAATTTAGTTAAGTTTTCATATCTATAATCATCATCGAAGCCTAATGGTTATTACTTTAGACTCTGTATTTAAGGGACTTTGTAAGACAATGTGCCTATTTAATTATTTTACAATAATTTTTATATACATTGCCATTATTCAAGATGTTGTTTGATTTGAAGACGAGAATTCTCAATTTATATCCGAAACCTTCTTTTAAAATTTACATCATCCATTGGAATTCCAACAATAAATTATTACCAACGCGGCATTAGAATTCTTTCTCTTCTAAATTGATCATCATCACTGTACTTGAGGATGAATCACTGCATTTTTGTTTTCAGTTTATTTGCATAATTATTATACCGACTTAAGTATATCCGAAAGAAAACACTCCTTTTGTTTTGTTATTTTATACGAAGTCCTAACCATACATTCAAATAATTAACAGCTTGATAAAATTTGAAGCTGTTAACCGATATTTAGGTTGGGTGAATATAAAATCTATACCTACTTATCAAACTGCTAAGCAGTTTAACAGTCTGATAAAAAATTTATCAGGGCTTGTTGAATACGGCCGTTATTTAACGTAATATTTTGAATATGAACAACAGGAATTGTGCAAACATAAGTAACTGATTAAAAAAGAAAGACTGCCTTTTCGTCATTGGTGGTCACCTTTGAAACCAACTATAAATTAAAATTTGAACATTAGCTTATAATTTTTTGATGAATGACATTTTCTATAATTTAGAAATTATTTATATCTTTCGCAGTGCATTGGTCATGTAAGCGGTTGCCATGTGAATCCTGCTGTATCAGTAAGCCTGTTTGTAACTGGAGACATCAAACTATTGCGCACTATACTGTTTGTAGTAGTACAGTGTGTAGGAGCGATTGCTGGTTCCGCACTGCTAAAGGTACTCCATCATTTTTATAATATCAAAGAACTAACCGAATGATTTATAATTTGTAGAAATCGATTTGCATTAAATGCTTATCGGTGTTATTCATTCAATAATTTTATGAGATTTAAATTGAATTTCTATTAAAGGTTATTACCCCAGAAGATAAAGTTGGAACGTTGGGCATGACAGCTGTCAGCAGTCAAATTACGCCGCTTCAAGGTTTACTGATGGAAGCTCTGTTGACATTTTTACTATTGTTCGTAATTCACGCAGTGTGTGATAATCGCAGGAAAGATATTCAAGGATCTGTGCCACTAGCTATTGGTCTAACAATAACTGCCTGCCATTTGTGTGGTGTAAGTATCTATATTTTAATATGTAAAGATTTATAATTACATTTTGCAGTTTATTTTAAGGTGATTAAGCTATTCGACAACTTAAAAACAAGAAAGCAGCTGGCTCTGATGACATATCTCCTGAGCTTTTGCAAAAAGAAAGACCAGTGATATTGGAACATTCTCATGATATTCTTTCCCTAACGTTAAGTGCTGCCTAAAATTGTTGCTGCAAACTGCCATGAATCTCGCTCGTCCTTTATTATTATTTTGCATTCCATATTTTATAATCGTTGCATTTTTATTTAGTTTTTGGACATTTGAAAATAATAGTAAACCTTTTTTCAGATACAATACACAGGTTCAAGTATAAATCCAGCACGAACCTTTGGACCGGCTGTCATAATGAATTTATGGGACGATCATTGGGTTTATTGGGCTGGTCCTATTCTTGGTGGAATTGTAGCAGGATTAGTATACAAGTTTTTGTTCAAAGTGCGAAAGGGAGAAAGCGATTCTTACGATTTTTAAATGTCAAAAATGCTAGTGAAGAAAATAGTATATGGTTTCTTTTGGAAGAGAATGAATTTTTTTGTAATACGTCTTTGACACATTCTTTTTCAAGAGATATTGTATTATTGAGTATGTCCTTTAACAAAAATACTTAAACCAAAAATATCGCTAATGCAAAATTCGAATTTGTTATCTGACATTACAATGATCAACATAACACATCATCAACGCCTGTCATTATGTAATTTTCAATTGTATAATAATGCTACTTTCACCTTAAGAGAGTACCCTTTTAATATTATTTAATAATTTTAAGATGTATTATAGTAATTTAATTTATTATTAATAAAATATGGCTAAATAAAGTATTATTTTTATTTTTTTATTAAATAAAGCTTACGGTGCAGAATGTTCTCAGCTAGATGCAAAACAAAACTAAACACCATATTTTTTTTAAATATTATTTAATGTATTTATTTACAATTTTTTCTTTTTTGTTTTGGTATTTTTTGTTAAGTTTTTATTAATAAAAAAAATGGCTTTCAAAGCAGCATTATATTTAACTCATAGTTTTCATCTTCATTCTCTTTTATTTAGTAAGATAACTTTATTTTATTACTTAAAAGAGTAATTGTTTAAGAAAAACTGTTAAATATTTATAAAATTTAAAGAACAAGAACTGCAATATTAACAAAAATTCTCATTTGGTAGGTACATACTTATTAACACATTAATTTAATAACAGTTTTAATAAAAGAAATATTATTGTATATCAATTAATACCCAGTGATTACAATGAAAGGGGACATTAGATAGGTAAACAACACAAAATATTATTATATTGACAAATTTTAACAGGGCTAGCTTGAGCTTATATTCCCGTGCGTGCGAGCTATCGATTAGTCCTTTTCCTAGTTTAAATTATTATTTTGTCAATAAAAAGTATATTGATTGATATAAAGTTAATTAAATATTGCTAAATCAAATCTGCAAAAAATAAAAAACTTAGATTTTCATAGAAATAGCCCTACCTTGTTTAAACAATATATAAATTCAAACAAAATTTAAAATGAACAAAATTATCAAATTTTACTAAGCGGTCACAAATTTTACTATTTTTTCGCCACCAAAGATTTCTAATTAAGTGAGATTGAAAAACAATGAATTTTAATTTGAAAAAATAGTCCATTCTTAAGTGGAGTTGTATATTTTCAGTGACAAATAAAAGTCGAATCTCCACAATAATAAATTTAAGAGAAATTTATAATTACCCAAACACGTTTCGGAACTTACACCAGTTCCATCATGAGTGGCTATAAGAGAAACTTACAAAATCAATGTTCTATATATTCTCCATTGAGGTCTGGAAACATATTCATATTCAAAAATGAATGAAATAATTGACTTTCGATTATTTTTTTTAATATAAAGTCGTTATCGTCATATAGATAGTTAAGGGTATGATAAGTTGCATTCGACTTGTATTTGTCACTGACAAATGATTTTTAATTTTAAAAATGGGTAATATATAATATTGAAATAAGGAATGTTTGAAATAATGTTTTAACTAATTAAAACCATTGTAATCTTCAATCTACGTTCACGTGCGCGGTGTGTTCGTTCTATTAAATCACCCTCGATATATTTAAGAAGGACGTATATTATAGCCCCATTGGAAACGATTTCTTCCCTAGCGAAAATTTTTAAATATTATATGAAAGGCGTATTTAAAATATAAAAATAGGATCCAGTAATGTCAAACCATAAAAGTTCTCCCATTAAGGAAATCACAGTTTTTATTATTCTTTTCAAAAACGTGACCAAAATATAAAATAATAATTAATTCATGGACATTTAAGATAATCATAGCCCCTGCTATAACAAATTAAGTTAAAAATATGTATGTGTATGTATAATGGCTCTCTTCCCAAAAGGTATTTTAATCCTATTTTTTTAATAAACTGGATATCCCTACTGCTGATATTTGAGTTATTTTAAAAATCCAATTTTGCCGTTCGTTTTGTAACAAATTATATTATATTGAAAATAGACATATAAAATCCAAATGTCTTACTGGTTCTGATAGAATATGTGATGACACATTGGTTTACATAAATAAATCTTGGGTGTGAATAACTAGTTTATATCTTTATCTTCAAATAAACCTTTTTCGTTAATTTTTTTTTTTAATATATTAAGACCATTATTGTTGTCGCATAATAATAATTTGTGTATATCTCCCTTTCACATTAACCACCATTTAGAATATTATTTTATATGTTTTACTGAACATTTTTAGATATAACTTATGTGATGTTGTTTATATTTATTATCGAGAAATCCATTAAACCAAAAATTTCTAAATCCAACAAAACTGTCGTTTTTATATTTGTTAAGTTATTTTGGTTAACAATAAAATTCCATATTGAAAAATTAAGTACATTTTTAGATAATACAATTTTCTATACATATAAATGGTTCCAAACTAAAATAAACAAATATTTTTCTTAGTGCTAATAACTGTAAAAACAACATTAACGTTAATTAATTAAAGTACGAAGGTTGATTATTACGTTTATCAAATTTTCTCAAAAATGCCGTGCACCCAGTAAACACAGAAAGGGGTGACCGTTGGCGTCAAGGCCTCAAACACACCTTGTTAGATCTAATCTAATATCTAATATAACCAACATTTTTTATTCAGAAAAAAATACCACTAACCATAAAGGACTCTAATGTATTGACGTTTACTATGTTAATTTTTCTTGTGAAATAATAATTATTTATTAAAATTATAATTTTTGTTATAAAACAATAAATATGTATTTATTTATTTTTTTATAAAAAAAAAAAAACAATTTTTATTTTTGACGTTGGGTGGGTATGACTAAAGGCTGTTAGATTGGTGGATATTTTTCACACATTACTATAGCGGGTAGCACTAATTAGGCCGACAGATTTGTCCCCATAAAAATGAAAATTGCCAGCGCAGCGTAGGCGCGCCTAACATGTGTTTACTGGGCAGTTAAACAGGGCACCAGCCATGAAAGAGATATTAGGCAGTAGATTTCTGATTCTTGGGGATCAACCATTGTATATATTCTTTATATGTAGTAAGCCATCAGCGTATTTTTTAATTCATTCCTTAATATTCCCAAAACGAGATTATATTACGTAAAGCTACAATATTCAACCGCAATACACTATTATTCATACAGGAACGAAAGCTCTTATATGAATGCATTGAAATCAATGACCTTGAATTAGGTAAAGTGAGATTGTATTTCTAGTTTGATGCCAAGTGTACCTACTGGGGTATGAAATACTGAAAACTGAATCATACATTATAATTTTAATTAATTTTCTAATAAACTCTTTCTAATTATACAAGATATTTGATTGGATGCATGAATAATAATACGTTTTGCCAAAGGCAGACGTATCAAAAACGGTATGCGGCTTTTAATCCACTGATGGCTTTGCGTTACAGTTTTACAAAAAAAAATCTTAAATAACAACGGAACATATAACATTAATAAATATTATAAATAAAGAGTTTTGTTTATACATATAAATAATACACCTTTTCAATAATTATTTTTTAAAGACGAATTTTGTAGTTTTATAATAATTTGTTTTTTATATAAATATTTAATAACAACAGTAGTTAAGGTAATAATTCAAAAGCACTTCAGGGAAGATTATTATTATTATTATTTATAAAATTTATCTTATTTTATAAACGCTTTTTGTTAATAGAATAGGCCAATTATTATAGCTTTTCAAAATATGATATTTTCAAGTGTTCTAATAAAAAGTAGTCATGTTGTTTTAAGCTGATACCTAAGGGTTTGCGATGATTTTTGAGCAAAATTTGATAAATAAAACTAAAATTCATTAGTTTTTAGATCAATATGACAATGTTACAATTTGATATAGCTAAGGTGTCATAAACATTGCTTATACTAATTGGCCTATAAATCATATTCTTTAAATAATTTGTTGTATTTCTGTAAGTTTGCTTTTCCTAATAATAACACTTATATTTTATTTTTATAGAAGTTGAAAAATCCTATAGCCTATTATTTAATTATTATTTATATTTATTTAATATTAAGGAATATGTACATTGACTCAGAAAAAATATTTATAAATATTTATTTAAACTATATTTATTATAAACATGTTTGTTTCTCTTTTATTTTGTATTTGCGTTAAAATTAATATAATAAAATGATTATTTGGTTTAATTGTCCCCAAAATGATTTATGAACTGTTGACGAGTGAATTGTTGAATAGTTTAAATTTGGCAATGTTACGCCTGGATATAGAGAATATTTATGTTTTATAAAAATTAAATTAAAACTATATTTTTATAGGTCTTCAGATGTTTATTTATGTACATACAAATTGTAACAAAATAGTATAAAAAACAGTGAAATAGCATATCGTTTTGGAGACTTTTTATTACATAACGGTTCTTCTCAATTTTCATTACATTAACAATAATACCTACAACCACCTAAAAAATTGTTGGCCCCAAGAAAATTAGTTTATTTTATTTATTCATAAACCTAACAATAATTATTATTTTTAGTTATCTAAATGTACCTACTGTATTCTTGATTATTAAAAAAATCAATATCTTAAAATAAAATGCATTAAAATTGTGCTTTTACCTCGTTGCATATGATTTTTTGTTATCTAATTAGTAAACAAATACCGCACAGAAGTGTAAAAGCTGAATTATTTCTTAAATACTTTTATTTTTGAGGTAAATTAGAAATAATTGTACTGCAGTCACTAGTCACCATGTCCGTATATGCATTCTCTATGTCATACCAGGTATGTGTAAATATGTAGGAATAAAGAAAATGAAACATACAATAATTATATATTGGCACAATTGAGAAAAACCGTTTAATTTTTCTAAAAGAACTTGTACTATAGTAATATACAATTTTTGTTTTATTTGAGAAAACATTGGTAACTTTTACAGAATATCGCAATAAAGCATATTATATAGTAACGGGTCGTTTGGACAAAAAAGGACTCGCAAATAGGACCGTTTTTCCAAAATTATTAACAATTATGTATATAAATTTATTCAGTATAATACAGTTTGTTTTTTTTTTCTATATTGGCAGTATGAAAAAATTTATTTTAATATTATTACTAATAAATTGGTTTTTAAATTGTCTTCGTTATAAATTATTTTAATTTTCCTATAAATTTAATTACGAATGTTTATTTATTGAATATTATTTTCACACACGCACGTATTTTTTACACCAAGTTAATTTAATATAATTTGTAATGCATTCAAATATTTAATTGTAAACAAAATTAAATTTTTGTTATGAGACACCGTTCAGAACATAAATGTTAAAAGCTTTTAAATCATATCCTATGAAAGTTCGAAAATCTCTATGCCATGGTGTCTTTAATGAGTTAAAATAAATAATACCTTTGGTTATAAATTCTTTGATAAAGCAGTTCTCGGCTGTCGGCTTTGCGAACTCTATATATTTTGTGTTATGGCTAAGGAAAAGGAAACCTATTGGAGATTTGGCTTGAAAGCTGTTGTTCGAGTCCAGCGAATACTTGAATACATTACATAATCTATTTAAGTTGAGTTTAATATTCAATTCCCAATGGCCGAAAAGTTTTAGCGTAAATTACGATGTCTCTTAAGTTATTTAATTCAAAAATTAATTAAATTCACTACATAAATCTTTATTTTACTAATTTTTATATTTATTTATATACGCTTTTCGATTTTTACGACTAATTGATTATTTTAGATAAAGTTCTTAGAGACAAACTCTTTAACAGGTTAGCAAGTACTACTCCAGTACCTTAAGTTTGTGATATTAGTAAAAGAAATTTACATTAAAACCAAAAATATTCTTTATGATTTCAGTAATTTTTAAATAAACAACTAATTCAAATCTTTTGGACAAAATTAATTTCATTTTAAAAATTACGTTAATCAATCAACTAAATTATAAAAAGGCAATGAATGATATATGCTTAGCGTACTTAATTTCCAGGCCAAATACGGATTTTCTCTCTTTTTTTAGCTTCCATCTTTGACTTTATATAATATTTTATTCGGAGAAAATTTGGATACATGTGAAAGTTTAAAACCACAAAACAAGTACCTATAGCATTATCTTTATTATTGTCGACTCTTGTTTCTGCTTTTAAGACTGCTAGTGTTAAACCATTTTTCAGCAGACAATTTGACAATTTAATTTACATAAGGAAAATGGAAAAATATATTTTAAACCTGATAACAAAATGTTGTTTTATCTATGCTGATAGTTAAGACTTCGATCAATGTTAAAATATGTTTGGTAATATATTGTTGTAATTTATTTGCACTGGTTGAAAATATCGTGGTACATAAAGTTTAATTATATACAAGGTGGCCCTGTTTTATTCTGCACATTTTTATAAAATTCTTCATCAATTTCAATATAATATGGACGTTTAACTTCTCAATTATTGCCAAAAGTTTTTAACAAGTTTAAGTAAAAATTTCCTGGAAAGAAACATAGTAGAGAAGTGCCTGCCATCTCTAGGCATTCTAAACACAATGCTGAAAAAAATGTTATATGGTTTTAGAAACATGTAAGCTGGACGTGGTAAAATTCTCAATTCTTCTGTCATACTTAGAAAGTTTGTACAGTAGTACCAGAGAAACATGATAATGTTTACATTTCTATAAAATTTTAAGGGTTGCGATTAGTATGCTTAGAAAGGCAATTTCTTGTCTTGTGGAACATACAATAAGCCCTTCCCTATTAAGTTTGGTTACTGTAAAATTTTAGGTAAACTGTTTAAAAACTTTTAGAATTGAATAATCAAGTGTGTATCGGGTCACACTGTATGAATTAAGTTCTATATAGGTAGTTGTTTTGTAACCAAAACCTTGTTTATAACATTTCAGCAGTACCAAAGATAATCAGGATGATTACTTCATACAGTAAAACCCCTCTTAGTGACCAATTTCCAATTAATTGAACTTTTTCTGGAATATCCCATAATTTTCTATTGGTTTGTATAATTTAAGTTTTTTTCGCTGTGTGAATTACTTAATACATTAAAATCATTCAATTGCAAAAAAGAATATGTAATAGACCAAATTTGCCTAACTCAAGTGCATACTATTCTCCGTTTGCCGCCTTACCACCGTATTTTCAATAAATAAATACTTTATTGTTCAACAGAAAATGTCCAGTTACAGAGCAACCACACAAAAGTATTAATACAAAGAATATAAATATATATAAGACAATCAATAACTTGATAACTTGACATAACAGAAGTAAATTAAATTAATAGAGATATAAATAAAGAAATAAACATAAAAAATATATAAACAATCAAATTCAATCATCACAACCAAGTACAAGTTCTGCGGCCGCCAAAATATGTTTCAATGTAGCATGAAACAAATCACAATTCCGGCACACCACATTAAACGTGCGAGACATAGTGGACAATGGGGACCTCAACATAATATTTGTTCGAGCTCTATCACAATGAAATAATTGGTAGTTTCTTGAGTTTATTCGCGGAACAGTAAGACGGAATCCTTCAAGCAGCTCAGGACAATCAATAACGCCATTAAACACTTTACAAACATTGCTTATGCATGCAAGATCCCGCCTCAATTGCCATGATTGCACACCAAATCATCATCAAATACAATCAAGATGATTTGGGGATTATAAAAACCCGCTTACAAAAAAATAATCAAACAGCCCTTAATTGTGCGCAATAAAATCTAGAAAAACGGACCCACAATAAAACAAATATGTACATTGAACATTTCTGTCATTGTCGGCAAAAATATAAATCAACCATTGATATCTGATGATTAAAAAAAATGTACCTATTTATATATTATGTCATCTAGTATGTAAAATTATTACATATACATGGTATAATATAAGCGTACATGAAGGGTTTATATGGTGTTAGTCAATTACATAGTTTAGAGAACTTTATTGTATGCCAAAAAATCGTTAAAAAATAAACCAAACAAGTGGCAAATCAGTTTTCTTAATTTTTATAATTAGCTTTATAGTTAGCTCTACTCTCTTACTCTACCACTTTTTAAGCCGTTATAGTGACCAATATACGATCGTCCAGTGGTGGTCTCTATTGAGAGATTTTACTGTATAAACATCTGCATAATGGTTGTTATTAAATTAATGAAGAGATAGCTGAATTTCAACTGGAATTATTGATTTATGATTATTACGTCATATTATTAATTTACACAAGAAAACTAACACAAACTTTAAGGCAAGAACTCTACTACCTTTAAAGAGTGTTCAATTTTTGCTAGCACCAGTCGTCCTCGTCGGAATCGGAATGTCTAGAGCGAGAAGTTGGTTTCGGTTTGTAGCCGTTAGGCACTGGACTAGGCAGCATTCGACCACCACGTCCTAATGCAACAGCTTGTTCGAAACTGAGCGGTGTTTGATTGAATTCAACTGAAGACGATTGGTTTTGCTGTAAGATGCTACGTTGTATTCCTGAAGACCCACCGCCCATCGAAGTATTGGCATTTGCAATGGCTGCAGCGGGAATGATGTCCCGAATTGGTTCACGGTCACGAGGGAAACTGTGCGGATACGTATGAGGGGTGGCGTGTGCTGAATGACTTTGCATCTAAAATTAAATTAAAAATCAGTTCATTATTTGTTGTTTGATAGGAAAACATATCTCGGGAATTGAGGCTTAAATCAATTAGAGTGTTGTTACTTACATGTGTGGGACTGGCGTTCAATTTTGGGAAATTGATGGTCCCAGGTCGCAGTTGTAACGTGGACGGTTTACAAGGTGTTGGTGGTAGTCTTCTACCTTGGCCCCTGCGGCTGCCCAACATGGGAAAGCTGTGCTGGACGCTGCCTTGGTGTGCTTCAGATTTTTGCATGGGAATACCTACCACAGCACCCGCTGTAAATATAGTAAGCTCGTTTCTGGTTAGATTTTGGTGCAAACACATCAATTACAATTTCAATTAAGTGATCTAAGCTTTAGTTACCTAACTATTTATTGGTTACGATAAAAAAGGAAACCTAACAATTTCAATTGCGTAAATGTTTCATCAGCATGTTTTTAAAAGAAATATTCTAGGAGTCCTAACTTAGTAGAAATCCGGAAACTAAAATATCTGTAAAAACATAGTGATTTCAACAATTACCTATAAGAGGTGGACCATGATGCGATGGCTTAGGCAATGTTGGACTGGGTGATCGTGACCTTTGGCACAAACTTGTGGTACCGTACGCCGAGGTGGTAGTTCTCGATGTACGCATAGAACCGAACCTAGGATCTGTGTGTCGCATATGATTATTATTATTATGATGGTGACCATGTGTGGGTGAGGGCGAGCGAGCTGGACTAGTGGAAGCCGACCACGAACCTAAAGCGGAAAATTCTTAAAGACAACTTTAAGATTAGCCCACATCGAAATCGGAAGCAATGTCATTCAATTCATTTTAGTCCGGATTTAGAAGATTTTTAAGGCAATAATAGCAAAAATATTTTTTAATTATTTTTTTAACCTGAATAAATGACGTTAAAGTACATGGTTATTACAAAAGAATCATCGGGTTTAAAAATTTATATTTAGGGAAGTATTACTAATATAATAACAAATGACAAAAATATCAAAGTTTATGCAGCATGCAAGGTGCATTTCGACGTTAATATGGTATCGAGAATTCAAGAACACATGTTCCATGACTAATCGCAAAAGCACAGCTGGACCACAAGTTCCTGCCGAAACAGTAGATTTTAAGTTGCGACCCGAGGACCACCCAAAGCAAAGTGAGTTTTCTACCGCCATGCAGGAAGCATTAGAGGATGACGAATTTGAGAAGCGTCTGGTATTCAGCGAGGAAGCGACATTTCCTTTAAGTGGAAAGGTAAATCGTTACAGCATTCGGATATGGGGCACGGACAATCCGCATATCATCCTTCTGCAACATGACAGGGATTCTTCAAAATTAAACGTCTTCTGTGCAATATCCAAAAGAAAAGAGTAAGGACCTTTTTTCTTTCATGAAAAAACTGTGACTGACAAAATACTTTATACTCCAACAAGATGGAGCTCCGCCTCATTGGAGTACTGAGGTGCGACGGTATTTCCCTAGCCGTTAGATTGGCTGATGTTCAGTACTTCTTGATGTGGCATTATTCGCGTGGCCTCCGAGGTCGCCTGATATTACATCTCGAATATTTCTTTCTATTGACATGTCATTTGCTATTATATCGATAATACTTCCTTAAACATAAATGTTTAAAACTCGCTGATTCTTTTGTAACAACGCTGTATAATACGATGTTTAAATCTTTAAATTAAATTTACCTTTAGGAAATCGTCTTCCCGATGACCGCTTGTGTTCATGCTTTACAATTTCTACAACGTTCGATACAGTATCCGAAAATCCAATATCATGATGTAGTGGAGTGTGGTACTTTTTTCTTGGTGATGGACTGCGTTGTAATGACGGTGAATTCCCACGTCTAATGAAAAAATTATTAAGAGATAAAAAAAAATAAGAAAACCTGTGATCAGATATATACGATTAATGATGGTCGATGAATGGAGTTATATTTACGTAACGTTTTTAGACAGTCTGTGATTTTAAACTTAACAGTGGAGTAATTTGTTGAGGAGGCTTAGCCTACCTAGCCTTCCTCGAAGAGCCGCCACTGCTATGTAGTCATCTTAGAGTTGTAGAGGTTGACAGGAAAGAAATGTTACAAATTTCTCTAACACTGTTATTCAACAGTGATAATCTCAATTACACCCGACGCGACGGTTCATAGGAGTTGACTCGTCAATAACTGTGTCTGTTGCGTCAAATTTAAGACCCATGAGATTTTTTTTGATTCAAAGATTTCATGGTTTACTTGAGTTTATAAAATCATGGAAGATATACGTGGCAGACAAGTTTAAACGGGCCACTCAGTATAAAGAAAATTACGACTCCCAGATTAGGAGTTACCTTAAACTAGGGCTTCTCCTATGCGTGTTGGGATATCCAGCAGCAGGGTGCAAATGCTGTTGATCTGCTATACTCTCACAGGATGGTCTCCTTGAGCCTAGTACGTCTTGTAAATCTGTCATCTAAAATATTTTATAATGTTATAACAAATATAATTGAATTGCAAACTGTTCATACGTGTAATAATTTGATATAATTTTTTTAATTATTTGTATGTATGTTTGACAAAAATTGTATAGGTACACATGAGAGACGATGACCGGAATTCAAGTTATGATGTTTTCATATCAAAAATAGTTCAAAATACGAATTTGTTTTTCTTTAATTTAATAATGGTGGGCTTACTAAGGATAGAAGTTTATTTTGAAATGCATATTTCAGGAAAAATTTCTTCATATTATTGGATTATTTTTAACTTTTAATTAAACATCATACATGGATATTTCATGAACACAATGAATAGATACAGAGTGTTAGAGCAGCAATCTTTAAAACGCAATTCTCCTAGTATTACTTTTTTTTTTGTACCGCGATCAAATCTCATCTCCAGGGTGCAATTTTTCATAGATACAAGCCTATCAACTTTCCAAATTTTTCTATTACAGTGGCATTTTCATTCCTTTTGAGATCGTATATTCTGTATAATATTTAAAGATTTTAATTTTTTTGATAATAGAAGTAATTGTTTTTTTATTCGAAGAGAAGTTTCCTAATCAAATACTTTCGTACAGGTAGATTGGGAACAATAATTAATTAAATGGTCGTCAAAATCGCCTGGCTCACCTGAATTTTTCCTCTGCATTTGAAAGAAAACATGTTGTGTATGGTTTGTGATATTTGCTAAAAAGACTAACCGTTTTCAATTAAGGTATCCTTAGAAACGCCTTCTGAGCTAATTTTATAGGTAGTGTTTTGTATAATTTCCATATAGTTTGTCAACTTAGTATTGGATATTGTAAAAAGTCAAAAATAAATTCAAATTATAATGATTTCTTCGGCTTTTGTCAAAACATACATTTATGTAAATTCTTTGGTAATTATTGTAAACTAGCAATTACTAATAAATATAAAGATGCCACTAAAAACTTCATAAACTACCAAAAATGAATTATTGTAATTAGAGACTCATTCATAAAACATATCCTAAATAAGAAATATTGTTCAAATATTAATTATGTGTTAAATGCAACAAACACCACTATCAAATTCATAAAATAAGTTGCTATACTGCAAATAGAAAGAGAAAAACATGCAACAATTTGCGTAATAATTAATTAGTTAAAATTCAATGATTGAAACATGCATAATTAGTAGTGCCCCAAGAAAGTAAAATCAATGTACATAATATAATAGTGTTATGAAAAAAAGACAATGTGAGTAATAAGGAGTGGTTTTGTACATTTTATTTGTTTGTTTTAATATTATATATAATTGTGTTGATTAATTTATTTTTTGTAGTAAATTTTATACTTAACTAGAATGGTGTGGTTAACTAATTAATAATAAATCGATTAAAAATCTGTTTTTAAAAGACAATTTCAAAACAATAATAATTATTTGAATACCTTTTAATACCAACGTGATTATTGGTGATGTTTTGTAAACGTAAAACAGTACATAAAATCTATAAACCTGTGCCATGTGGCCTAAATTTGACAGGATAAAGAAATAAAATTAAGTCTGATTAAAATATACTATCTATTGCATCTAAACAGATATCTAGTTTAATACCTTCACTAATTTGTTCTAAGACTATAACATCAATTTTCTGCATCTGTAAAAATATAAATAAAGTGATACGTTCAAATAACAAATACAACTAAGTATTAGTTTAGATTTTTCTCTTTTAAATTTCCTAAACAAAATTATTTTTATTATACCTAAACACATCTAAATCTATCTTTTAAAAAGAACTAAAATAAAGTTACCACCAAAATAAAGTTGAAGTTCACCTTTTTGTTCCTGAAACAACAGAAAATTGAAGATTAATCAATAAATAATCTAATTTTTTTGAAGTAATCCATAACGAAGACGAGCATGATATATCGTAAATGAAACGAGTCTGCTCTGTTTAAACTCGACGAAAGACTTACCTAAATAGAGGGTGTCCCAAAATTAACGCAAGATTTGAATTAAATAGAAAACACAGTTTTTAGTCTTTTGATTGTAAGTTTTTTATTGAATCATGCAAATGGCCTCCACGGTTTTGCATACACATATACGCACTTGTTTGTCGAAATTTTCCATGACCATTCTGCATAAATGTGGCTGAATTTCGTTGATGCAGCGTTGAATCTCCGCCTTTATTGTGGGCTTATTGACATAGACCTGTGATTTTAAATAACCCCATAAAAATAAATCTAATGGTGTTAAATCACACGATCTAGGGGGCCAATTCTAATCACCGAAACGAGAGAATACACGACCTGAAAATTGAAGTGTATCACGGGCTGTATGGCATGTGGCACTGTCTACTTGAAACCACATTTTGACCAAATCAATATCATCCAATTTCAGCAAAAAGAACTGTGTTATCATGTCGCGATATCAAGCACTAGTAACAGTCACTGCTAAATGGCAGCAGAATTCAAATCTTGCGTTAATTTTGGGACACCCTTTATAATTAAATGGATTCCTTACCTTATAGATTTAGTTCTCTTCGTGTTGCGCCTCGCCAGCGAAATCAGTGAACTGTCCTCATGCATATGATGGCTATCGCTGTTTTCTTGCCCGCCCATTAATGGGGCACCCTCTAAACTAATCGAGCCGGCCCTGGAGCCGCCCAAGTGACCGGCCATTGTGTCCATTAGACATTCAAAAAACGAGGATTTCTGTGGTGTGGTAGAAGTTGTGTGCATAAATGGTGAAAGTGAAATAATTTTTAACATTTTTAAATTATTATATTTGTTGCATTTCTGTTTTTAATTTATACTTTTTAAGGACTTTTTGTATACCAATTTGTAATTATTTAGTAGTTGGTTCGTTAATGTAATAATTTATTTATATTATCAATTAGTTTGATTTTAGCTTAAAAAAAGTGGCCAGACTAAATTGTGTGTTATAATAATTTTGTACAACAAAACATGCAAACAAGGCTGTTGGTGTGAATTACGAAAGTTCGAGCAAAAGTTTTTGATAAATATACACTACTTAAAGTGTGTATTGTGAAACCCAAAGATATAATTTCATCTTTGGTAAAACCTATGAAACTTAAGGTTTGTATTCATTTTCTTTGAGCGAATTACGAAAGGATTAAATGCTGCAACTAATCCTAAGTAGTATATATTAAAAATGTGTTTCATAAACTAGTTGTTTACAAAATCTCTTCATGCAAAGTTGAACATGCTTATCATCCTTAGTTCTGTTGCCAAATCAAAGTGTGTTAAAATGTGTTATTATGAACATTTTCTGCAATCATGCTTACTAGATAAATAAGAAGAATTCAGAAGAATATACCCAAACTGTATTAGCATTATCAAAAATGGAAAACACTACTAATACCAATGTTTATAAAACAACGAAATTTCTAGCTACATAACCGGCAATTAGAACAACAATTTATTAAATTTAGCATCATCTTAGCCCAGGAGAATGTAAATGATGCATCCTTTAATAACATTTACTGACTAAAACTTCTAAACTGCAATAAAAAACTAAAATATAGTATACTGTAAAAGTTGCAACTATTGGTTATATTTTTCCTAATTTAATAAGTAGTTTTTTCGTGCAAGAAATTTAGGAAAAATCTAACAATATTTTCTACACTATACACATACCAGTATAAAGTAAAAGAAAAATAACACCAAATTGACTAAGTACAGGGTCATTCAGATTAATTAAATATGCTTCACGGTAATTGTAGATCATCACTAACATTAAGAAAAGGGTTTTACCTTATGTAACGCACTTATTCTGAATGACCCTGAATCATAAAATCAGTATCAGGAGCTGTACTATGAATGAGAATATCTTACTCAAATAATATTTCTAAATATAACCAAATATACTTAATAACAACAATAAAAAATATTTGTGAAGAAAATTAAGTGTCAATAATAAGTATAATAAAAATATGTAAATATGGTGTTTAAAATTATTTTGAAAAATAAATAAATTTTACCGCAACATTTCCAGAAGGACTATTTCCAAAGCCCTGAAAATGGGAGATTAAGTATCAAAATAAAACATGTTTTAGAATGGATTTTACTAAATTCCATTATAGTGTAGGTTATTGATTAATGATGTGTTGCTTTTTCTCATTTATAATACTAGAAAATATGGTAAAATGGTAAAATAAAACCAAATTATTAGCGCGCCATATATTTTGTAAACATCATTTCCATTTTATTATTTCAGCGTAATGGATTCGGATTTTTAAATATCCTACAACAGCTTTCAGAGTGCTGAATATAATTTGATTTTACTTTTTTGCCATTATATGTACATCAATGGTAAAATAAATTAAACAACATTGAGTTAAGAATTATCTACATTTCAGGTATCTTTGCGGATGATTTGCTATTTTTAGAATTACGAATGAAAAATATTTCACGTTTTAAATATTAACTAATTATTTGAAATATATATAATTAATATATTTCTATACTTTTGTGATGAAGATGTTTGGCAAAATTAAGATTAGTAACTTATTAGAACATAAGAAATCTTAACAATTTTACTATGCCAATTTGGTTTTCAGGGAACCTCTAGGATATAGGTACACTACCCCCTGAATGTTTAGTTATTTATATTTCATGAAACAAAAACCGCAATCAACTTCGTAGGTGACACGATGATAATTTGGCATAGAAAACCTCAACTGTAATCAGTTAAGGTGATAATCGATCATAAAGAATACTTTAATGGAAATTAGTGACCTTGAGTGTTTAGTGAAAAACTAATATCTCAAGATAGTATTCTTAAGATGTTATAGAACTACCTTCCAAAATTCAAGATTCTGTCTATTCAACCGACAAAATGGCGAATATTATCCAGATACCTCTTTTGGACCAAAAAAATTGAAAATAAATTATTTATTCAAAAACAGTAGGTATAGGGAAGTTTTATTTTTAGCACATTTGATGTGCTAGTAATATATAGGCAAAAATGACCATATAAACTAAAATGAAAATGTGTGTTTTTATATTAAACATTTAGTTCTACGCACTATTAATGTGACCAGCTACGGTGAAAATTAAATTATAATTACACACAATATGTATAAGTGATGGTGAATATGCAGCGTACGTAAAAAGCAGAAAACTCCTTAATTCAGTATTATAATATATAATAATCGTCAGATTCAGAATTTTCCTGGCTGATTATTACAATTTCAACCAGTAATTCCGGCAGAGAATTTGAGATAATACTTTAATATTCACTCAAAGACTACAACGTTTTTGTTTATTAAAGAGTTTTGCACATTTTTACTGATCTGCATACGTTTGCGCTAAATTGTTCTATGATTTCATGGTAAACATAAAATAATTAGTAAATAAAAATGTAATTATAGAAGGACCTTAAACAACAAACCAAGAAGTAATCTATACATATTTATTTAATATATTGATATTTCTCGGATTTTCGAATAATATTTTTGTTCTCGGCCACATCAGTGATTGTTGTAAGTATATCATAGTAGTGTAGATAGTATTGGCAAAGCTTAATGTACATTGTGTACAATAATCTTTGGTATTGGTAATAAAAATCCAAAAACTTACAGGAATTCCTGCAGGTTCCACTTGTCCAAAACGTGTGTTTCGCCAACTTTCTAAAATAAGCAGACCGCCGTATATTTTACCCACTGTTAATTTTCCAGCATTCAACTGATCATTTGGTGGGACCAGAAGATCGACCATATTTTTCACCTGGAGTGGCCAAATATTCTTAATAGTTTCACGTAATTCGTCGTCAGCTTGGTCCATTTCTTCAGCTGAGTTAATATATGAGAGATTAAGTCATTAGAAAATCTAGATAACATATTATATTCAAAACCACTTCCACACTATTGATTGGTGGAAACTTCTTTAATATGTATGTGCTCTGTTAAAATTCGTATACATTTTAATGCATGAGTGAAATTATACAAGTGTTTTGCTACGTAATGGATGAGTTAATTTAACATCAAAAGAGTAATAGTTTAGTTACATTGAAAAGCTCCAATACATACCTGCTCTCATTTTGATGCTAAGGTTCTCACGTATCAGTGCAAAAAGGGTTGAAGTAAAGTTAACTTTTCCCTCATCGTCTACAGGCATATTCATTCGAATTAATTTTTTGTACGCCAAACGATTCGGACATTTGTTTCCAAAGCCCAGAGGTGGATCCATATTTTTAAGCATATCGTACATTTCCGTGAAATGAATTTTCCCACTAAAAATATATATAAATTGTATACAATTTTACCAAGTAGGAATTTCCTACTACTTACGTAGCATTGGGATCATATTCCGCCCAAATTCGAACGAATTCGTCTAGATGATGTGCACCCAGTATCGATGAGTCACGAGTAAGATAATCGAAATTGTCCATAATAACAGCGACGAACAGATTTAACATCTATACGGAAAAATAATACGAACTTTATTTTTTTTTTTAATTATTGTTTGAATACTTACCAAAAATGAGCAAAAAAATATAAAGGACACAAAATACATGTAAGCCAAATTTGAACCACATTCTTTGCCTGTTTTCCCAGTATTCGGATCACAGTCTTGCCCTTTTATGCACGATAACATAATACTGGGCCAATTTTCTCCAGTGGCACATCTAAAACATACATTTATAAATTAATGAGGATGATCCATCGTTAGGGCCGTAACTGGGAAATTATAAACAACAAAGTAATTTGGTATATAAATTAATACCGTTATTTTTTTTTTTTAGGTTGATTTTTCTTGCACTGTTCGGTTTTTTATTACAAAAACAATGTCACATTTTAATTTTCGTCAATTTAATTACATAAAATGAATGATAACAACGTTTCGTTACTAATTTGTAACTTTTTCAGGTTTGAAATTACTTTTTTTCTGAAATTACATTATTTTAGATATTTTGTTTTGTTATATTATATTTTTTTTTTGATTACCTATTTAACATATCTAAGTCAATAACATCTGACAGATACAGAATATAGAGAGGAATGTATTGATAAAGCTAAAAATACACTAAACAAAAACAACTAGCCCAAAAATTTTGCATACAAAATTTTTAAAAAACGCATTCACAAATTTTACAATGACGATCAACAAAATAAAGTTACAAACAAAAATAAAGTTACAAACAAAAAGACAAGGGCTCCCGTTTAAATTATTTGGAGATTTTGGAGATCATGAAGGCTAAGTCAAATAACAGTGTCACTTGCTTGAATGACCAAACATCTTTCATTGACTCCCCTAATATTAATTCACTCTTTAATTTGTAACGTGTTCAATTTTTTGCTTGCCTCGTTTAAATTTGCTATTTTTACGATTCTTTAGAATTTCAGTCCAGTTCAATTCAATTCTTTTTGGACATACTGTACTTATAGAAAGAGGTTAAACATTTTTCGTTTTTTTTCTTTTTGATATATTTGAATCTGGTCTTGGATGCATTAAAATTCTTATTTTATTTATTTACTCAATACAGGTGTTTGTTTTCGTGTAATGTTATTTATATTCATGTTTGATATTTTTTCTACACGGATGTTTTTGTAAGAATGGTAAGTTTTTTACCTTATGAACTTATGTATAGATTTGTTGCCCGTTGTACGTTTTATTTATTTATTTATTTTTTCTCTTATGCGTTCGTTTTTATCTTTATTGTAGGACTGATGATGGCTTGTTGAGCCGAAACTAGTTTCCTTTTTCATAACTAAATTAAAGATTTTGTGGAGTTGACTTTGAAAGTTTTTGTTTGTTTTCTTTTATTTAAAAATACATATATCCATTCGTTATATACCTGGTTTCTCAGAGTCCTTCCAAAAAAAATTAAAACCATATAATTTGCAAACATACCACCAAAAACACAAACACATTGAGATCTACAGTTTTTAGCAACTTGAAAACAAAACACCACATCTCAAAAAATGACATGGAGTTTACCAAATTGGCCAAATCATGCAAAATTTAGAAAAAATATTGACCTCTAATAACACAAGCCACACTTTCAACTTTTGTAATATCAAAATCTTAGACATGGCAAAACACACAAAAAAAGACATTTTTAGAAATGATATAAGTCAAAAAATAAATAAATTATTGACAGAACTGACATTCAACATCTAAGCAGTATCTACCACAATATAATAAAATTAACGAATCGTCGTTATCATTCATTTTATGTAATTAAATTGACGAAAATTAAAATGGGATATTGTATATGTTTAAAAAATTTGTAATAAAAGAACCGAACACCCCAAGAAAAATCAACAAAGAAAAAATATATTACAATGATTGTGTCTAGAAAATGCCTTGAACAAATATAGCTTTCGCTAATTTCATTAGCCTTAAATAATATAAATTTAATATTACCTAAAAAGTAGCATGAGTCCTTGAACAAAATTTCGAAAATTATTGTGTCTGTTAATTGATTCACTTGGTAAGTTAATGTTGCCAAAAACCTGAAACAGATTAGAAATAAAAATCAAGTTATTATAGTGATATTACGAAATGGTTCATAAGGATATTACCCAAAATCTAGTTCAATACAATTGGTCTAATTATAAACAAAGTTTACCTGCATGCCAATTATGGCATAAATGAAGAACAGCATAGCAATCAACAAACACACGTACGGTAGCGCTTTAAAGCTTTGCACGAACGTCCATAATAATATTCTGATAGTGTAGCCTTGCCTTAATAGTTTGATTAGTCTTGCAGCTCGAAAAAGCCTTAAGAAACCGACGTTTATAAAGTTATCCTGCAAAAGGAAGGACAAGACAATTTAGTTTAAATTCAATGAAACATATAATATGTCAGTTTTATAGAATTTTTAACAATATCGAAAAGCGTTTTAGAACAAGAAATTTATCGAAAATTGTTTAAAATAAAGAAAGTTATATTTTTCTTTTATAATGTACTTTATTATCTACTTTAAACTACTTTTATATATTATATCCACTTTTATAATCTACTAGTGTAATTTCACTTTAATTTATATCCATTTAAACTAACTTTTTCTTTCTCTTTAATTTAAAACAAGCGTTTTTTTATGTAAACTTTTCTATTGTTCCTCAAAGACCGCCAAGAACCTTTTACTAGTTAAAATTAAATATAAACATTGCATAATATTAATTTTTCTATTTGAATAGCCAATTCTCTTTTTCAACTTCAAATAACCACTCTGAGCTTAGAGATGTCAAGACACTCTGGCATATTAGAATCTTTAACTAAAATGAAATTTTACTAGTTTTGCATTATTTTTTTAATCTAATTCTATATTTAATTTGGTAAAAATGTAATAAAAATATCCACATAATATATTACTAAATTTAACTAAATTAGTTCTAATAAAACTAAAATACTGTAAAATAAAAATGAACTAAAAAGTCAACTAAAACTGAAAAATTTGTGTTATGTACAAAATTCTTGGTGTGTATTTTTTCGGTGTACTAATGTGTAGTGTTTTGTGATTTTTGTAGAATATAGTTTGAAATTTGAATTTACTTACCAAAATTTTCGTACATTTTTTATTTACTCATTGCCTAAAGGGATTGAAATATCAACAAATCATAACTCAACATGCTCTTCTATAATACCAGGATATACAATATACTCATATTTTAATTTATAACGCAAATATTATAAATTTCTTGAGGTACAACTCTCATCCTGATTTATTGATTTAAAGTGCTTTTGAGATATGCAGACTCAAACATAGAACCGAATAAACCTTTCTGTACTTGCATTCCACACAATCTAAGAACACGAGGATAGCTCCTATGCTCAACATATAAATACTAGCTCAAAATCAGGCCGAGCCCTCAACAGATAAGTGGGAACGAGCTCGTTATATGTTCTCGAAATACCGACCACGTCATTGAAACTTCGCTACAAGATAGTGTCAAAAAACCTTTCTATAATTTCGCTGATATTTCCCCGATCTAAATATAAACAAATCCATGGATCTCGACAACTTGTATTCAGTATATTGTATATCTAGGTAAACTAATTATTTCTTATGGTTTTCAAAATTGACATGAGTCGTATGCCGATAAAGTTCAAATGCATCAATCTCTTTCGACATAAAAGCAGGATTATTCTGAAAATGACTAAAGTTGCTTTTACAAACATCTCAATATTACGAGGTATGAACAAAGAATATCCAACTTAATATGTTAATTTTATTTTACTATTTTCCAATAAATATTTATAAAACTTAGTCACTTGCTACGAACTAATTCCGTAAATCTTACACCTAACTACATGTCTGAGAATTATGTATCTTGAAACATTTAATTCAAGTCAAGACCAACTTTTTGATAAAAGTTTCATTGGTACCTAGTCATTAAAACCATGAATTAAGGTTGTGCAACTTTTGAAAAATTTTGCAGCACTCGGATGTCACTCTTGAAACAAAAAGAACTAGAAAATAAAACTTATTTTTAGCATAGTAGGTCATTAAAAAATGTTCATTTCCGCAATATATGCTAGTTATAAGACTTTTATTCAATAAAGTATTTAATCTTCATCAAATGGGTAAGGTGCGGAGTGTTATGTAACACTTAGTGCACTAATTGGACAACTAGAGATACATTATCTATTTTAAAAGGCAGCTGCTATGCTTGTTGTTAGATATTCTCAGCCATAACTTGTCAAAACAAAAACTTTAGATACGTAAGCAGGTCATATAGAAACATTTTGTTTGCTCATGAAAATTTTTAAAACACAAACCTTCAACCACTTTCCTATAAGGGCACGTACGTCTAGTTCTACATTAATACCATTCTAGAAAATGAAAATCATTTCAATTAAATAGATAGGAGCGTTATTTCGAAAAATATGGGTTACAAAAATATAATAGTGGATACGAAAAATACATGCAAACTAACCTTTCTCTAAAGAAGATCTAGACTAAGGGTTGATAAATATGGTTTATTTGCTATACTATTCGATTTAAAATAGAAATATACCTAGTTTATTCTGGCCCAAATAGTCGTAAATAGGTAGTATAATTTATTTATTGGTACCAAATACCTAATAGACTAAATAATATTAGAAAAATAAAATAAACAAATGATTTCTAGAAGTAATAATAGTTCTCTATATCTATAAGAATTATAAAAATCAATTGATAAAGCAGTTTCTCTTAATGTTGACGCAAATATCTGTAAATCTGCCGAAAATAATTTAAACGAATTAAAATCTTAATATCATACCTAGAGGGAATTGCAGCTTATATTTTATCGCTAGTTATTGTGAAATTAAGAAAACATAGGCCTGGACAACTCGCCTTAACCAAATATTTTAATTTGCTATAATAAACGGTACGATCTAAATTCCTCTTAGTAAACCATTTGTCAATTATTGTAAACTTTGTCAAGATTATTTAATGTGTGCCAAATTATAAACTCAATTTAGCACTATCGCCGATGTTGCCCAAATTTTGATATTTGTATATTAGTCATTGAAGAAGAATATTGTTCTGTTGGTGCAATTTACTAGCAATTTAAAAGCAATTGAGAAATTATGTAAAATAAAGACTATATTACCTATCTTAAACAAACTAAAATGGATGACGTAAAACGGTCAATTATAGTAAAGTGTGCAGTTGTAAGGAGGTTTTCGAAAAGTGATCTTGAATTTATTGTGGTATAGAAAGTTTACGTAAGACATGAACTCTTACAGTATAAGATACATGATTGATACCAATTTAACTAACAATGTGAATATGAATTTAATTATATCTGTAAGTAGGTATATATTCTGATGTTACTGATAGGATGGCTATTACTGAAGGCTTTTACGGAATCTCATGTTTACATACATAATCGAAATTATTTAGCTTTCGCTGTTCTCTATCGAGGTGGGTTAGGTAATTACAGGCTAAAGCTTGGCGGCCAACGTCCGAAGCTCGCTACTCGCATATGTATGTAAGGAATGTTAATACAATGATCTCCTGCTAGTGATTTGGTTAAGTTTGATTATTTACACATTAAGAGTGAAACCAATTTTTAATTTTTGTTTTCTTTAACCTCCCACTCTTGTATATTGTACATTATGTGTGTAGTTTCTGATTATGGGTAAATATGACTGCATAGTGAACTTGGACATCTGCTGCAGATGAAGACTACTCGTCTCGTATAGCCATAAACTTCACTAACCGCTGCGCCTATGGTGGCAGGATGCGAGTTAACCTTACATATGACTAATGTTCGATGTATCACTATATTATTTTTCAATATTTTCCCACGTTTTAATTTAGGAAGACGTAAATATTCCAGTTATTAGGATTAGCAACAAAACCAAAGCCAACGTATTAAAGTTGTGTTAACATTGTCGATATCAACATAACACTACCTTGATCAAATACACTGCTTTATCAACTATTTTACGAAAAATGATACTTATATGAAATGAGCGTATAAAAAGGAGCGCCGAATTAATAATTAATTTTATAAAAAATGTTCTGGACCGGGGATTTTAGAATTTCCGAAATCAAGAAAAGCTCTACATTAAGAACAATCTACGGCAACCATAAATGCGCAACAGTGCCGTTTAGACAAAATTAGTGTCGCCAATAATTTATTGCGTAACTAAATAACATTGACTAGAAACAAGATCAAAATTTTGGATTCTAACATTACAGTGAAGAATAATTTGTACCTAAACACATATGTCACTAAACCAATTTATGAATTTTTAAATATTAATTCCCGATTCCAGAAACTGTATGAGTTTAAACAATGAAAGAGACAAATCGGGTCTAATAACTGCGCTCCTGTCTATTACTCTGAAGAAAGACGACATGTTCAATAGAAGGATCGTACTAATACAAAAAAGAGAAGAATACTGGAAACAAAATAGGGGAATTACAGTAAATTGCTTCAATTTAGTTAAAAGTAATACAATAAAAATGGAAAACGTATTAGTAATTATTGAATAGTTAAAAAATGTTTATTAAAAAAAATAAATAATATATTAAACGTACCCTACTGTCTTTTGTCAATCGTTCGGCTCGTTCCTTGAATTAAAACACATATTTAGTATAAAATAAATATAGTTGAAATTATATTTTTACTACTTTTAGCAAGAACATTTAATTAATTATTAGTATTTGAAATTTGAACAAGCTAATCTATCAGTATAAAGATGTGAGTTAATACTCTTTTCTAAAATAGATTATTTTTGTCTAACAATAAATATGGGAAAGTACAAACAATTTTCAATTGATAATAATCCTGCGGAGCTACAATAACTGCTTATTTGTTGGTGAAGGTGATTTAAAGGCGACGATCAAAGAATATGTTCGAATGAGTTTATCCGAAATAAATTATTTTCTAGCCCACCCTCAGTAACGAGTTGGAATGCAAAGTGATAAACTTCGGAATAATTCCGTTGAAACATACTATGCAAAACATACTATGAACCAAAAATTCTGACACCAAATTTGATTGGGGGCCAACATTTAATGACTTGTAATAACAAGTGAAGGTAATCTAAAAAACCATTAGTCCACCATAAATTCTTAGGGTTAGACAGGACGGATTCAAGGCGATATGGCAATCGCCTTCCCTGCTTCTTCAAAGGTTTCGAATTACCTATAGAAAATATTTGGCTGTTTCTATACTCAAAAAAATTATGAAGGCAAATTTCAAGGCCGCATAATTATATAGACCCAATTTTCCAATGCTTGCAAAATTACTTTCTATACATTTAAGTATAGGATTCATAATGGGTATGGGGTATTTTTTTAAGAGAAAGAAATACTATTAAAAACCCCTATTAAACGAATTGAAAATATTTTTCAAGTAAAAGGTGTCCCAAACTTAACGCAAGATTTGAATTTGCCGCCATTTATGCAGTAAAGTGTTGGCAACCCTAAAAACAAAACAAATCGACAGCTGACAGTTTAGGGTTAGTAAAAATAGAGCGCTACACGATAGAACAAGGTGTCTTCATTATTGAACAATCTTTCAAAAATAATGAAAGCTTGGCGGCCGCAGTTCGAAAATTTCATACAAAATATGGTCGGAATAGTGTTAACTTCCGTCAACTGTGAAGAGATTAATTGAAAAATTCTAGGATCCGTTGGAGACGCCAAACACACTGGTTGTCCAAAAACCAGCGGTTCAAATGTCAATATCGAAGCAGTGCGTGAGAGTGTCGGTGACAATCCAGGAACCTCAATTCGACGTCGTGGACAATAATTGCAAGAAGCTCTCTACAGCGCATACTCACTAGAGATCTGTCTCCATGCTTACAAAATTCAATTAACACAACAACTGAAGGGAGCTGCTTGTTGTATTTAAATGTTTGTTTGACTTATCCCTAAATAATATAAAAACATTAAATGCCCTACTCTACTTTTGCAATCAATTGCTCGTTAACGATAACTGTGTTTTTGACAAAATTAAAAAATCAGTGATTTCTTGCTAAAAATAGCCAAAATATTACAACAATTTTGTGCAATATAATATATACATTCCAATTAAATATACATTATGCAAAAATTGTGCACTATCTAGTGCAGCATATTGTAATAAATCATCTTATAATGGCGAAATTTGAAATTATAATATCAATAAATAAACCCCAAATCATAATAATAATGCTAAATGAAAACTCAAAAGAAAATAGCTTATTATTGTTTCAGATTATATTACGGAGTTTCTGGTTTTTCATTTAATACCTTCCATGGTAGTCTGCGGTAGATCTGTGTTAAAATTGTGTAGTTGTGGTAAAATTGGTCAAAGAAAAAAAATTATTAACAAATCAATTAACATATTTTATAAATATATTAATATATAATAAAATTATTATTGAGTTATAAAATTAAAGTTATATCAATATACTTACTCCAAATTCAACTACCATTGCGTCGACTATACTTCCTATTACTGTCACAAAATCGAAGGTATTCCATGGATCTTTGAAGAAATTCTGTAGAAAATATTACAAAATATATTTTATTATGTGCATTAATCAATTTAATTTGTTTACATGCTTTTCTATGACTATATTCTATTTTTTTTTAAATATATTGCAATATACAGGGCATTTCATATGTAAAATCAATCTACTAACAACGTAGAATTCCAGATCGGAAAAGAAATCAACTTGAAAATGTTTAATAAAAAAAGGTTTCATGTAATATATAAAAAAAATACAGAAGAAGCTGAAACATAACACAGTTATTTTACAAATTACAAAAGAAACAGTGTATATCAAATCTCCTAAATCGCCACACAAAGTCGTGGGTCGCTACTAATGAAATAGGCTGTATATTGCAATTCAGTTTTTGTAAATATTGTTTCTAAATCCAAAAAATAGAAATGTGGCTATTTAATATACCTATCTACTAAATATTTTTAACATAAAATTCTAGATTTCTGATAAATATTACGTATGGGCAGTTGAAACAAGTATTTCTTATAAGGATGAATTTCAGGGGTATATACATACAGAAGTTAAAAGAAATTGTACTAAAAAATTTAAATAGGGTATCAATAAAAATCATTGGAGAAATAAAATGGTGAAAACTATAATAAAATGCGAAAATAGCTACTACTAACTATAAATATAATCAAATCTATGTTTGTGCTAATATATGGTAGGAAATAAATAATTATTTGAAGCAATACAACTAGAAAGAGAAATAAATCTAAATTGTATTCATATGTAAGTACCATGAATTTATAAAACTTTTCTAAAATATCTGTATTTTTTCGAATAAAAATGTATGATCAACATATTATGTGATTTAAGGAAAAAAGAATGCCTGGTTGTTATCAGGAACATACCATCAGGGGTTTCATATACTCGTGTATATAACTTGGACCTTTATAATAAATTTAATGTAAAGTAGAAAGATAATTTCTAATCACACAAACTATATTATACAGGGTGTCCGGAAAAAGGAGGTCAATCCGTTAACCACAGATTCCTTGTGCAAAAATAATATGAGTTTTAATATTTAATTTTTCATTTTAGTCCTCCATGTTCGATATACAGGGCGTCAAAGTTGAAAATTTAAAACCAATATTTTTAAATAATTCTAGTATTTATTGAGATATTGGATTGAAATTTACTGTGTTGCTTCAACATAAAGAGCTACTTCTTTCCAAAAAAACAACACAAAAAAAATTTCTTCATAGCCAAAATACGGGATGTTCAGTACCCATTGACCCCCACAAGTTTTTATTACGTACACCAATGACTTTTAAACTAAATTTTTACTATGTATTTTTGATTATTTTTTAACTCTTATAAAATTTCGATCAAATCATTTGTTTTTGAGATATTTTGAAAAGTAGCGGCTCTTGTTTGATACTTCGGCGGCTCTGGCTAATCTTATAATGTTGAAATATCAAGCTACTCTGGTGTTACCTTGGATACCTACTTAAGCAGTGTTTTATTGTTGTCAAATTAGTTGTCACAATTTGACAGTAGTTTAACGTTTCAGAGTTAATATTTTGAATTATCGGTAATTTTATAAGTAAACACAACGAAAATGGATCGTAGACGAAACCATTTCATATGTTTTTCGGAAATGCCGGATATGATTTTAATCATAGGTAAGATTTAAAGACGTTTGATTGATTATAATCAGTAAAATTATATTTTTGTTTATTTAAAAGGAAAATGTAACTCTAACGCTAGGCGGTACGCAGAAAAGTTCCCTAATCGAATTCATCCAAAACGAAGGTATTTTTCAAATTTGGTTAAGAGACTAAGGCGCAGTGGAAGTTTTAGGGAAGACCGTAGAGGGAACTGCGGTCGACCCCGTATAATTCAACCCGAAAAAGAGGAGGGTATTTTAACAAGCATTGAGGAGACACCAAATATTAGAACCAGAGTTCTTGTCCGACAGGTTGAAAACATTGGGAAATCTGAAGTACACTAGATTTTAAAAAGACAGCAGCTTTACCCCTACCACATTCAAAAAGTACAATCTCTGCTGCCTCAAGACTTTGAACTGAGATCTGGACTATGTAGGTGGATATGCAAAATGCATGACAGAGATTATACACTTCATCAAAAATATTTTGTTTACGGGCGAAGCTACCTTTACAAGAAACGGGGTCACAAATATTCATAATACACATATCTGGGCAGAAGAAAATCCTCATGCCGTAGTAGAGACACATCATCAAGTATAAAGTTTAAAGTCAACGTGTGGATTGGTGTCGTGGATAATTTCTTTTTGTGTCCTGTAATTTTACCAGGGAATTTGACTGGTGATTCATTTTTAGCATTTCTTCAAAACATACTGCCCGATTTACTTGACGATTTGCCTCTCTTAATCAGACAAACATTTGGTTTCAACTTGATGGTGCACCAGCACATTTTGCTAGGAATGTAAGGAGATACTTAGATGTAACTTTCCCCAACGCTGGATTGGGCGAGGCCAAGATGCTCTTGTTAAATGGCCACCCCGATACCCAGATCTTACTCCCTTGGACTAATCAGTCTGGTGTTGTATGAAAGATTTTGTTTATAAAGTTCAGATTTTGACTTAAAATCATTTAATAGAGAGAATCTTACAAGCTGGGGAAGACTTTAGGTTGAAGCCTCATATTTTTTCAAAGACTAAGATTTTCTTTACTAAAAGAGCTCGCATATGCATTGAAAAAAATTGGGGTCATATCGAGCAATTTCTTTAGACTGGTAGTTTTTGTAATGTTTATTTAGTTACTTTTTCAAGTTTTTAAAATAATATGTTTAAATAATTAATATTTGACTATGATGCTTCAAATTAAGTTCAAAATAATAAACAATTTTGTGTTCGTAGTGTTGTATTACCTTTTACCTGTACTTAATTTGATGCACGGTAATGGTAATTTGAGTTAAATATGCTTGATTTAGTAGTGAAAATACCGTGAGCCGCGTAGACAACATGGGGCAATACTTTTCAAAATATCTCAAAAACAAATGATTTGACCGAAATTCTATAAGAGTTAAAAAATAATCAAAAATACATAGTGACCTATAAAAACTTAGTTTAAAAGTCATTGGCGTACGTAATAAAAACTTGGGGGGTCAATGGGTACTGAACATCCCGTATTTTGGCTATTAAGAAATTGTTTTTTGTGTTGTTTTTTGGAAAGAAGTAGCTCTTTATGCTGAAGCAACACACTAAATTTGAATCCAATATCTCAATAAATACTAGAATTATTTAAAAATATTGGTTTTAAATTTTCAACTTTGACGCCCTGTATATCGAACATGGAGGGCTAAAATGAAAAATGACATGTTAAAACTCATATTATTTTTGCTCCAGGAATCTGTGGTTAACGGAGTGACCTCCTTTTTCCGGACACCCTGTATATTAATTAAAATAGGTCGAAAAATCGCAATTAATTATGCTAGGTATTCTCAATAATATTTTAAAAAAGTTTCAAAAGATACCACAAAAAACTGTATGTACCTAGTGGTTATAAAAAATACACCAAATTATATTTGCAGATTTCTTTAAAAATATGAGAACATTAAAAGCTGTATTATCAGATAAAATTAAGTACCTGTGGAGCAAATTATTTCATAATTATATTTTAATTATTTCATTAATTTAATGAGTTCTTCGAACATTTCTGCTTGCATGAACTGATCTGACAAAAGTTGGCATCAACATTGTTTTAATAATATAGCCCTAGTGTAAAGAAATGATGTATACTTCGTGAATCAACGAGTATCTAAACAGATGCTGTATATTATATAGTTTAGTGTATTTTTTTATTATTAATTATGTTATAAAACATTTGGTAAAAAATACTTACCTTAATACCGAATGCTATCAACTTGAGTATGGTCTCACACAGAAAGAAAAAGGTAAACAATATGTTCATCACGGCCAATATTTCCGATAATAGCGGTGGTGATTGATGATACTACAAGGGTTATTAAGAATATAATAAAAACTATATTTTTAAATATGGTTATCTCTAGCAAAACATAATTAGTATTACGTTTATATTACTCTTACCTTAGTAATATATCTCATAATGGAATCAAAATAGAGTTAATAATAATAATTCTTGTAATGGTTTCTTACTTTTTAATTATTTTATGGAATTAAATATTGTTCGTCTTGCAATAAATTTCAAAATTCCCTACCATAAAAAAAATAATATTTAACTTTACATGTTTTAAAATTCTAAAAAGGCAGAAGTTGTAGAATGAGAGATTTTGAAATAAACCGATATAAAATAAAATGAGTTAGGTACTTAGCAGTAGGAATATAGTAAAAATTCGAAACGTTGAAATGCTATCGGAGAAAAAGAAACTGGATCACTCTTTCGACCAAAATTATAGGAATACTGCGTAAATTCACATTTCGAAAATTATTTCATTTGTAGAATTCATCTCAAAATGAACGAAAAAGTGACTTGATAGTGGTCATTTAAATGTTAACTTCAAATTAAAAATGAATGATACCCGAACTATAAAAAATAACTTTCCATTGATGGAACCAACTTAGACAACCTGTATATCCAGAAAGGCCCCAGCAACAAGTCAGAATTAGAATATATGAATATATTTTAAATAATAATAAAATAAAGATATTTACAAATACAAAGTAGCTGTTACCTATTATTCATATATAGAGCTAGATTTGAAGAGACAAGTTTTTGAGAAAAAAGTCGGCAAAACCTATACATAATTATTTGATTTTTATTATTAAATTTAGTCTAAACAAACGTAGCTAAGATTTATTTTATTAGTTATAATTTGTATTCATCTGTCAACTTTCTTAGAAATACATCACAAGGGAATGTAAACGAAAAAAAAAATGGAAAAATAGAAAATTAGTGTAAACATATCAATTTCATCTTTTTGTGGATAAAATTACATCGACTCGTCTGTTAGTTTGTCCTCTAACACCGTGTATATATACTTATATACATTTAGGACTTGATATTCTCTAAAAAAGTTGACAGAGTAATTTAGAAATCCCAAAATTTAATTTTAAAATTACCATATTTGATGTGTAGGGTTTTTGTGTACTTCTCATGCATAAAGCATTTTGCGTTTATTACAAAGCATTAGCAGTGCAAAAACATTTAAAACATGAACAACAAACATTCACTAATATAATAAAAAAGTAGAAACTGTAAATATTAAAATACAAAACATTAAGCAACATGCAGCGTGCTGTGATTCAGAAAGTTTTGCAAAAATGTTAGCTTTAAAAAATAAAGCTTCACTTGAAGAAAAATTTAAATTGTATAAATTATTATTAAATTGATAAAACATTTGTGAGAAACTTTTTGAAACACCTCACTGTCACACAAAATAATAATATCTATGCAACCAGAATTTTAATTGGTCTAAACGAAAAACAACACAACAAAAATAGAAATAAGGATGACTCTAGGATAATTAAAAAGGATTTAGCCTGATATTTTTAATAATTTAAAACACACGGTCCCGATTAATATGAGTTTGAAAATAGATATTTTATAGTTAATAACGAAGTCTGTCATTTGTTGTTTGTTAACTGATATCTAAATTGGTGATTAACCATCTGTTAATTACTTTAATGCCCTTTATACTTGAAAATGGCAACTAATATATAATTATTTAAATCTAGACTTCATGTGTTACGAGATTTAATAAAATCTCTAATGAAATATCAGTTTATTCAATCAGTCTAAGTAATACATATATTAAAATAGTTTGCACTGGTTTTAGAAGACAATAGTATATTGTTTTCTTAGAAAAAAACCCGAGTGTATTATTTCAGACAAAAGTTTCATTTATTTTTTTTTTTTTCATTAGAATGACATTATCAAAATATGAGGATTCAGTTAACAAACTTTACTACTACTATAATAGGTGTATAGAAATATTTTTTATAGAAAATGTTTAATTTGTTCCTAGTCTTTTGATTGGGTATTATTTTTGCTTTTTGCTAATGAAGCTTCTTACCCGTACGCCTAGAGCAAGAATCTTGAGGAAACATTCAATCGTGAACATTCCAGTGAAACCCCAGTTTAAGTATCTTAAGGTATAGGTGTAGGATTCAGTCTGAGTGTTAAACTGTTAACACAGACACACGTAAAATATAAACACAAAAACAAAAATTATAACATATAGACACAAAATGCATTATACTCAATTCTTTCAATAACAACTTGGCTCGTAATCTATTAAAATACTGTAGAATTAATGTTGATTCTAAATAGTTTTTTTAATTAATTATTTTAACTACTTTATTAATTGAATCTAGTTAGGTTTAGAAAATATGGGCCCAATGGGATTTTTTAATTTTAAACGTTTATAGGAATACTTACTTAATCCAAATTATATTTGTTTGATTGATTATGAGCAATAATTATACTTAGTTGTAACATTTTAAACTAGGAATCATTTATCAGAATGGGTGAAATACGTTTATTGTGTATTTATTTCCAATCCGTGCTTTGTGAATGGAATTTTTATAAAAAATAGACTGCCAATATATCGTTCAACATCAGGCAAACCATATTGAAATGGGGATACTACCCCAAAATAATGTCGTTAGCGTCGAAAAAATGAACATTCGTTGAGCAGAAAACGTGTACACTGTACCTTAGTAGAGAGAAGGGAATTCATGGGACCAGAACCTGAATATCTGAATAATGACAAAAGCTCAGAACTTTTGGCAAGATTTTATTAATCATTTGAAATTTAGAGTTGATATGTGGGGATAAATAGATGCTTTGAATCTTATGTGTAAAGGTCTAATAGAATCTCTCTAACTCTGAGATGGCGGGCCAAGTATTGGATACTTGACAAACTGTAACTAGGACTAGTTTTGCGATATTCGGTGAAGTAAACCGTCTACCAGCGAAGCTAAAAGGAAGCTCACGTAGTCAAATAATCGATCTACATACCCAGCACAGAGTTTTGAAGCTACTGGTTGAAGGTACGTATATAAATGAGCATATTGAAATAGACATGACTTCAGCAGGTTACCTGATATTTTATCCTGCTCTATGTTTTGGCAGTCGGGTTTAAAATTTACCCTTGGCAGGGCCTTGAGTTCTATACAGTATTTGCGTACACAATGAACAAATAGATTCTACTATACTAGACAATATTTAACATTGGAAAAATATTATAAAGTTGACATATTTATTCAAATGGTACATTTCTATCTATTTAATTAACTTTAACTTGCTTTTATAGCCAGTTTATTTTTAATTTGAATCCATTTGGCTACAGGATATTTTAAATAGAATGCGAAAAACAATTTCACAAAAAACTCTCGCACTTCTTTTAATTATTAAAAGTACTGGAACATAAACTTATAAATCCCATTTTAGCCCATAATGCTCCGTATGTCTTCTAAAAGATTTTTTTATTATAAGTAATACCTATATTGAAATAACGTTGAAATAGCTCTTAGATTGACATATTATAATAATATGAGGTATACAGGATGTTTCAAAAAGACGCGGCAATATTAAAGGAGGTGTTTTCTCAGGACATTTTATGAAAAATTTCCCATAAATATATGTCCGCAAATGCATCGTTTCCAAGATACAAGGTGTTAAAGTTAAACTACAACGTTTCTATCTCTTGTATGCCAAGAATATTTGCGAATAATTCGACTAAAAATCAGTCAATTATTTTGAATCTGTCAAATTTGTTGGCAGTACATTAGAAACTAGACGGTTGAACATTGAATGATTTTCTCAGCCTATTTCCGAAAGCATTCATCAACTCCTTCATGAAACAGGCACACTAAAATGAACTGGAGATGCAGGAAGGCCAAAGGCAGCAAGAACGTAGTGCAGGAAGAGGATGTGCTGAACATGGTTGAAGAAACTCCAGGTACTTCTACTCGAGAAGTTGCTGAGGTTTTACTGGTTGGCGCATTCTTAAGGACTATTTTTATATCCATACCACATCCAATACGATGGTGCAACAGTTGCTTGTGAGTTTTTAACAGAAACAATGAAATCTCTGGATTGGTCAAGGTGGACCTCACTTATGGCCTGCACGATCCCCGGATTTAAACGCACTGGGATTTTTCATGTGGGGCCATCTGAAGGCCTTAGTTTTGGCTACTCCTGTGGGAAATGTGGAGGACCCCCACCCACTTAAATATTGTCGCGCTATGTATATGTAGATTTCAAAAACTTCTTGGGATGAGGCTCACAAATTACAACAACAGGTTAAATAATACCTTGTTATTTATTGTCAGAACATTTTTAAAAAAAACAACGTTTCGGCAACGTACATCTGTTGCCTTTTTCAGGTAATTTACAAACGCAGAAATATTTTTAAAAAATTTAAAAATGTTATGACAATAAATAACAAGGCGTTATTTAACCTGTTGTTGTAATTTGTGAGCCTCATTCCAAGAAGTTTTTGAAATCTAAATATTGAAGAAATAAGGCTCAAGTAAAGAAAACTAAATATGTATATGTAGGTATGCATAGGTATATGATTCCTAAAGGGTATCAAAATGATGCAAATATAATATGGTATGTGCTGTACGAGACATTAAAAAAATCTATTAGCAAAAGTTAAATTAATTTGTTTTCCCTTTTGTTCATATTGCCAGTTCCTTTTTTGTGTATTGATTACATCAAATGTCAAAAACAGTATAAATCTTTGGTCTAAAATAAACTTTCCAAGAAACTGTTAGACTACTTTAGTATTTGATGCAAGAAAGGATTGTTAATTTAATTCTCTTTAACTGAAAAATATACAAAAATTTTTTTTAGGGCTTTATTTGCATTTAACATAAATTTAAAACAGGTAGCTTGAGCGACTTTACTATTTTGTGCAATTAAATTAAATGGTCTAAAATAGCTTATTGAACTTAATAAATAATGTTTAATAGAATTAATTTTAAAGTTTTCCCCATTCTTGTATCTTGCTTCTGACATGTACAGGGTTATACAAATTAATGGTTCAGACCATTGGTGGTTTAGATCATTTTGTATCTTTAATAATAACAATGTTACATACATATATTATAAAATTAAATATCGAAAATTTCAAAAAAGCTTTAAACGTATCCTGTCATGTTCGCAAATTTTTATCAGTCATGTCGAAGATTTCCCAATTATATCGAATAGCACACTATTATATTTACACCATAAATAATGGTGGATGAGATAAAAAAGGAGAATCTGATAAAAAAACTAAACAATCTGTAGATGATATACCACAAGTAAAATCCTGTATTTTCAAAATATGGTGGTAGGTGTTGTTACAAATCTTTTAGTTGACATACAATGCCGGTTTTTCGTTTAATAATCTTAGTTTCCTAAAATCCAATGATCTAATCTATTATTTGGTTGGAATAACCTTTAATAACAATTTCTAATATAGATAAAACATTATCAACTGAACATAACATTCAAAACATAAAAAATACTGGTGGGATAAACTAATAGTAGTTCTCATCTACACAATATGTGTTACAACCTGTTTATAGACAAATCTTTGCATTAAAACTTCTGATAATAATTATTAATAAGTTTTCTTGTTTATGTCATAATGAGAATATTGAAACGGATATAAAAATAATATTACATGCTCGTGAATTATACACACTGTGATTAAAAAAAAGGAAATCTTCATGTTATGTCACATTGCAAAGAGCCACACAGTGAACCTAAGCAAACGTTAACGTATATTTTTACAATTAATTACAGGATTTTTCAAACATTTTTAAACTGAAATATTGTTAAAATTCACGTCAGTAGAAATTCATATTTTCGCCACGACTATCAAGGAAAGGGAAATGTGTAACCCAGAACTAAGCCCATGAGGCTGCAGTGAAACCGGGGAGTTGTGTCGAACGGGCCCTTTAAAAAAAACCCAGAACTAAAAACGTACCTAGTCACAACAGTGTGGTTAACGGACACAGACTTCAGAACATCGAGAGTTTCTCTTACCTCGGCAGCATTCTCGCGACGAACACAAATATAGATGATAAAATTCAGCGTCGTATAAGATGGACAAGCGCATCTTTTGGCCGACTGAGGACGAGAGTCTTCGATAATCATAACATCAACGTTCGAACTAAAATGCGAGTGTATAATGCTATTGTAGGTCCGACCCTTACGTATAGCTGTGAGTCTTGGTCCACTTATCGGAGGCATTTAAAAACCCTAGACAAGTACTATCAACGATGCCTTAGAAGAATTCTGGGAGTCAAATGGCAGGACCGACGAACAAACATCAGCGTTCTGGAAGAAGCTGAATCAACTAGCATTGAGCTGCGATGGACTGCCTTCCACAGAGAGTCCTTTATTCACAGCTTAAGGTCGGCTCACGAAATCAGGGAGGATAGCAAAAGAGGTTAATTTCTGGACACCCGTTGGTATAAGTGAGTTTTGAATCATCAAATGGTGTTAATAGATAATAACTAGAATGCAAATTAGTGTTTCAATGACAAAAGTGGTAACAATAATCGTGTTACTAAATAGTCGTGGACAAAATAAGTATTTCATACTTAAATAATTACAACAGAAACATTCTAAAGAAAACTTAAGTACGGAAATGAAATAAGTTATTAGATATTATTAATAAAAATAAAAGTTGTGTCCTAATGATGGCAAAGATGAGAATGAATAATAGTAAATTAGCACAAGCAAATGCTAGATGTACTTTTTGGTTATTCAAATGTTTCTTTCTTTAAGATGCATTTTCAAAATGAAATTATATTAGTGCACATCGCCGTAGTTGTCAAATCGATATTCACATTCCTATAGCAGTGTTTTGTGTATTACCTATAAAATTATGTCAATTTTTATAATAAGGCTAATTCCATATTCTTAAGTCTCACACTAGTTCGTACGAAAACGTTTAAAATGCTTTAGAAGAAGTTTTTCACTCGGGCTAGTACAGCGTAGTCCAAAATGGGCACTTTGACATGAAAATATTCATTATTTTAGACAGAAAACTTCCACAATCAACTAAACTGCTAGAAACAATTATTCTGGATAAATAATGCGTCAAATTTACTCTAGTTAACGTTTCGCTGCTCATCTTATCAGCTCCTTTAGAGTAACTGAACAATGATGATAATGAGCGAAACGTGACGCAGACGCATTGTTTGTGTGTTTCGATTTTTTGATTTTACAGCTCGTTTCTCAAAATCCGGTATTTTCTTTACAACTTTTGTAACATTTCTGGTATTAAAAAAAATCAGTTTTGCTTGAAACTTTCTTTGGCACATTTTTATGTGAAGTCAATAGATATTCGTACTTCTTTGGAACGGACATCTGCTTTAGTAATACTACCTGCAGCTTTATTTTTATATACCCGCTATCATCAGTTAATCTTTTTCTCTAAAAAACTCAAATATTAGAGTATCTCTAACAACAACGGTTGTAGGAAATAATTTCAAAATCCACTAGTAATGAATAAACTAAACGCCATTAACAATTGCTCACAAATTAGGGAGCATTTTGAGAATTCAATGGAGTGAATTAGAGTTAAAAATTCCAGGGTAAGTTTTTATTATTATTTTATAAAAAATATTTCCATTTCAAAGTGTCCCTTAAACCACTTTAAACTTTACATAGCACTTGTTCGTGTCCAAAATAATTTATTAATTTAAAGTACTGCGGCTAAGATTTGTAAAGAATAGAGCATTTTAAAAGTTTTATAGATAATGTTGAATATTTAAGAAAATTGAAACTTTATTCAAGTTTTAGGGTGTTTTTTATATTTTTTGTGTAAAGTGAAACTGTCTTCTTTGCTAACCACTTAGTGCACTCATACGAGTATTTTAAAAAATACAAAAAAAAATACACATTTAATATTATTGTTAAAAATGTATAACATCCTTTGATATATCAACTTATTTTATACAATACACATTCTTTCATTCTGTAGATGTATATACATGTGTTTCCTTTTAAATTAAAACAGGACGAACATTATAATGTCTACAAAAATAGAAGATGCACCTGGAATGTTAAAACAAAGTAAAACCGTCTTTTGATATTCAATTTATAGTCTAACAAAATAGAAGTTACCGATTCTAAAAGAAGACAGTTTGTTTACACAAGAAATAAATAAATAAGTCTCACGAAAAATAAATCATACAGGTTGCCGACTTTCTTAAGAGATTATTCTAGCTGCAATCGTATTCGAGTGGCTGGAGATACTGTCTTCTTAAATTAATGACAAAGTTTGTCTATCGTAGATGTAATCTCTTAATATGATTAGAATTAGGAATGGAAATTTCAAAATAATTTAGAGAATTGAAAAATAAAATAATATAATAATAAAATTACTTAGAATATGCATTGACTTACCTTCATCATGAGTAATAATGTATTAAACACAATTAACATCATAATGAAATATTCAAATGGCGTGGACACAACTATTCTCCAGATTTTGTATTTTAAACTACTACGTTTACTTGGCATATACCGTTCTAATGGACGAGCCTGTATCGTGAAGTCAATACAAGATTTCTGCAAAAATAACATTGTTTAGAATCAACAGTTTTATTAATTTCTTTAAATATTTATTTCAATTTGGCAAACTAACTTGATTTTTGTCAATTTCTCCACTTTGTAGTTCAGCCTCTCCCTGTTCCTGGAATGTAATAATAATCAAGGCGACGAAGATGTTCACAAAGAAGAATGGAAACACTACGAAATAGACAATATAGAAAATGGACATTTCAATGCGGAAATTCTGAATGGGACCCTGGTCGGCATATGTAGCTGCCATTGAATTTTGTAGTACTCTAAAAATAACAATACACTGTTATTCTGTACACGTTAGTGAAGGTATAAACGTACTGAGGCCATCCCTCTCCAGTTTGCACAGCAAACAACGTAAGCATTGCCATTGCAACGTCGTCGTAGTGGAACTTTTGATACTTCCATTGGCGATTTTCCACTTTGGGTACGTCGCTGTTTTCTTCGTAGACGAAGTACTGTCCCCTTTAAACAGATTAAACCCTTGCTGCAAATACACGTTTCATAATAATGTATATGTTACGGGTAAAGTTAGATAAGCGCGTAAACCTAGGTTTACCCGGGTAATCTGCGAAATACCCAAGACTCTTGGGTAAAGTCCAAAATATATTTGGAATTGTACACGTTTCGGGCTTTACCCGGGTAAACCGCGTTCTATCCGTTTTCCCTTAGCTAAAGTTGGGTGTAGGAATTTATTATTGCGTCATCTTTTACCACGCCGCCGCCGCGTGCAGTTTGAAAATGACAACCGCAGAGATTGGACGCGCTCGTTTAAAACATCGTTTCTATGAAGTTTTCGTTGAGTTGGTGTCTTCTAAAAGTTCAAACAGTTTTTATTTTAATAATGAACAATACTAAGAAATGTTGGAATCAGTTAAGTTAGCAAAAAATGCTAAAACCAAGTCCACTCTACAATATCGACGAAGAGGTTCGGCATAATAGGTTCTGTTCGAGGCCCGTGTATCATCAGGTGACTCCAGCATAAAATATTACGTTACAAACGACGTGGTTAAGCCAATGGTGTTTTCGCAGATGAACAGCCGTTGTTAAGTGGATCTTATAGACATGCAATCCCATCCAGATGGAGAATACAAATTTATCTCGGTATATCAGGACCACTTAACGAAATTTGTTCAGATACGTGCATTAAAATCGAAAAGGGCTGAGGAAGTTGCTAAGATCCTGATAGACATATTTTGTATTTTTGGCGCGCCATCTATACTACAATCGGACAACGGGCGGGAGTTCGCGAACCGTGTCATTGAAGAGTTATGTTCCATGTGGAATGGCCTTAAAATAGTACATGGCAAACCACTTCATATTCAGTCACAAGGCAGCGTGGAAAGAGCAAATCAAGATATACAAAATATGCTCATGACGTGGATGGACGATGAAAACTGTAGGCGATGGTCACAAGGTTTGCGATTTGTAAAATTAATGAAAAACAGGGCATACCACGATGGAATAAAACGAGCTCCTTACGCCGCCATGTTTGGGCATGATATTAAAGTCGGCCTATCCACATCAGCTTTTCCAAAAGAATCTATTGAGAACCTACGAACCGAAGAAGAGCTTGAGAAAGTCGTCAGGGAATTTGGTGTAGAAGAACAGCGTCAACAAGAACAAAACGAAGACCAGTCTATGGATAGTGGCCCAGAAATAGACAATCCGCAAGAAGATATTACTGAAGGTGACAATATGGAAGACGTCGACAATAATTATAAAGAAAACGCCAATAAAATAGAAACTTCAGAAAATCACACCAAATTTGCAGAATGTGATGAGCCAAGTACATCAGGTAATATAAGGTGTGAACTTTGCTTGTGCCAAACAAATATTCAGTCAAAAAAAGAGACGCAAAAATAAATTTAGAAAATCTTTACCCAAGAGTCTTGGGTATTACGCAGTTTACCCGGGTAAACCTAGGTTTACTCGCTTATCTAACTTTACCCGTAACATATACATTTTACAATAACTAATAAATTAATAAATTTGTTAATTAAACAAACTTTTTAAAGGACCCTAAAATAAGGTGATCAAATTTGAAATTTTGCTACAAATTTTGAAGTTGACCAAATAAAACATGTTAAATATGTATTTAAACAACAAACAAAATCATCCAAACAAAGTATATAAACACTACAAATAGGTTAATTATTATTATTAAAATTATTTTGGTTTTTAAAATCCACTGTTTCCTAATTCAATTTAAAAGTGTTTTGATGGTGTTGTGTTAAAACGAGTTTTTCAATATTCCTCTACACTAAAGGTAGAGTTTCGACTTTTATTTCTCATATAATTAAATAAGTGGTATCCAAATAATTAAAATTTGGGGAAAGAAAAATTGTATACTTACTGGCACGTAGCTTCAGTAATTTTACTACCATCTGTGCAGTAAAAGAATTTGCCGTTAAATAATTGTACGGCGATCACAGCAAATATAAATTGAAATAGTATGTACACTATAAGGATATTTATCACATTTTTTAATGAGTTTACTAAACAATCGAACACTGCCTTTAATTTCGGCACTCGTTTTATTGTTTTTAAAGGTCTTAATACGCGCAACACACGTAACGATTTTATTGTGGATAAGTTGGCACCGGCCGCTCCACCACCTCCACTGAAACGTTAAAATAAAATAAAATAAAATTAGTAGTAAAGGTGAGTTTACACATACACGGATTTAGGGGCGCCAGTTTGAGTCGCCACAAGCACCACTGATTTCGGAAAACTACAGACTTTTTCGGTCTATGCATGCAAAGATTCAACTTGTATGCAAGTCAATGTTTACACAGTTTTTATTGGCGCCACTAAATCCATGCTTGTGTAAACTCACCACAATAATAATAACTTTGTAAAAAGGCATTTACTGCAGGTATAGAGATCTTTTTCATAATATTATTATCTTATTGGTAGGTTGTTTTATACAAATAGAAATACTAAAATTACATCAATTTCAGCAAGTTTCTTGTCCTTTACTCTTCACTCTAAACAATCCTATACGTCTTGGGTTTTTAGGACTTTGCAACCCAAGACGTAGGATTGTTTAGACTAAAATTAAAGTTCATTGTTTCGTTATTTCGCCACTACTTTAAATTCAAAATATTAATCAATCAAATCCTTTCAGATTAATAGTAAAAACCACTGCATGAATGAAAAAATCTAAAGTTGTCTTGGGTATATTTAAATGCGGAGAGCGAATTAAAGTAGAATAATTGGGCAGATGTTATACTCACATAAAATCGAATCCCATTGACACTAATGCACATATAACCACTACAGCATCCATAATATTCCAAAACTCTCTCAAATACGATCCCGGATGTAAAATTACGCCCAAATCGACAATTTTTAAAAACATCTCTACCGCAAAAACGCCAGTGAATGCATAATCGAATTTGTCTAAAATATTGTTACGCATAGATTTTTCATCGACTGGATCTTCAGCGGCCAATGCCATAGAACTAAGACAAATTACAACCATAATAAAAAAATCAAAATATCGTAAATTTACAACCCAATGAGCACCACGTCTGATCCTACAAGAAAAATAAATAACAGATTTACGTTAGATCGGTATTTAAATGCTCTTAATACTTACGGATTAGTAGAGGAAAGTATAAACATGCTAGAATATGGCAGCATAGGTTTTGGCCCAACAATTTCCTCTTCTTCATCAGGAGGTTTGTCTTCTTTCTTCTTTCGGCCACGCACTGGACTAGGCGGACATACTTCCACTCTTGGATTTGAACCTTAAATTTCAAAGTAAATGGTGGAATAAATTAGCTAATTATTTGGTCTGAGGCTGAGAATACGCGACTATACATTAGAAAATATAAAATTTACGTACCTTCCATTTGCAAGGCTTCCATTTCCTTCTCTAACTCTAATGCTTGTTTCTCTTTGTTCTCCTCAGCCTGTTCCTCTTCAGCTGCAGTTAGTTCTTGGGCATTGGCCAAGTTATCAACAGCGATAGCCAAGAATACATTTAGTAATGTGTAATTGCCGAACAACATCAAAATTATAAAATACAACGAGTACACCATGCCACCGCTGTTTGGACCACCCAGAGCGTTAATACCATTGTACATAACTTCATTCCAGTCTTCACCAGTAAGAATCTGGAATTAAAGGATCTCTTTTTTACGCTAGTCCTTAAAGTTGAGTAAGAACTGATCATTTTACTTACCTGAAATACTGTTAGAAGAGCAATTGGAAAGGTGTTGAAATTGGCGGGCGGTGTACCTGATTCGAAATTAAATTGTCCACCAAACAGTTGCATACCCAATAAGGCAAATATTAGAATGAACAAGAAAAGTAGGAACAGCAATGAAATGATGGAACGCATAGAATTCAACAATGAAATTACTAAATTTCTTAACGAAGACCTGTGAACAAAAATATAGAAAACGTTAATTAGGACAATAATTGTTGTGATAAACATGATGAGTTGTCTTTTATTGTTAATTATTTTCTTGGAATGCTATGACTTGGCATATTATATAGAGAGTCACAAAAGAGGCCTTAAAATCTAAAATAACTGACTGTACAAGGGTCATCCACAAAATAAACAAAGTTTACTTGTAAATAATTAAAACATTTACGCTGATATTCTTCTTTTAATTTTGTTTCAACTTCTACTTAACTAGTGATGACTTCGCATAGGTTCTTCATCGTGCAAACTAGTTTTTCATTGATTAAACATTAGGCACTTGCCTCACTCAGGACTCGTTCATTTAAAAGAAACGGTTTAACCAGACTAGGCCTACGCTGCAGCTAGAGACACAGCTAACTAACCTAGACTATAATTATAAGTGTATTTTGTTTTTTTTATATTACTTACCAATATTTTGTCACTTTAAAAATTCGTAATAATCTTAATGCTCTTAAAACGGACAAGCCAAACGATCCGCCTTTGACCGATGACCAAATGACCTCAAATATTGAGCCAGAGATTACTACACAATCGAAGCGATTGAATGCCGATTCAAAGTAGATTCTTGGACCCAATGCATAGACTTTAATAAACATTTCGGACAGAAAGAGGCCGAGGAACACGAATTCAGCATAATCTGAAACAGATGTCGCTTATATTAGGCATAAGTACAAGTTATTTTTAAACAATTTTTATGTTTGTCAGTTATAATGATGTGTTCAAAAATTGTAGGACAAATACGTTGTAGGAGTTTAAATAGTATATGATTGAATGAATGAATTGGGAATTTATTTATTATTTGCTCAGATAGTACAAGAGCAGAAAAGGGCATGTATAAAGTTACAATACACATTAATAATAAAAATAAAACTAATACAAAACTCAAACGAGTTTTCTAAAACTAAACATGACAAATTTGTATTGAATATATCAATCCTCTATTTATTCAACATATTGATAAGGTTCATTTAAATATGATTGCAAAAGAAGGAGCAACGCATTAGACAGGCCGAAACCAAAGCTAAGATCTATACTTACATACAATTAAGGGAATGTTGAATGGAATATTAACGGTCTTCCGTCATTCCCTTAAATAACTTACTCCACTGTGAGAGAAAAGGACTACTTCTACAAACTTACATAAAAAATCGTCCAACCACTTTGGTTGACCATGGTATTCCGCCGCTACACAAAATGTATTAAAAAACACCAACATAATCACTGTCCAATAAAACCACTGCGTTTTGACCATATGACGTATGGCAAATCGGAAACGTTTTTCAGCACGCCAAAATCGAGCACAACCACCTTGTCCTTTCGTACGTGATTTCATATACCCCGCTCGCCCAAACCCTGCTATAAATACAAGTTTATTCATTTTAATTGCTTCATACCATCTGAACTTATACAGGGTGTCCCACCGGAAACCCAATCGATCTGTATATAGAAATCTATACATTTAGAGAGAATTTAGAAATTTGGCAGTGTAAGTATGTCGACAAGGGCAGATGAGGTAAAATAGTTACAAGTTATTCACACTGCCTGATATACCGGAAGTAGTTATCATCTTGCTTATTTCAAGTGGAATACTGTATAATATTATAACAGTTTTGGATTTCAACTAGACTTTGTGTATCATTATAAAATTTTCCTATTGAAATCTTCATTAGTTGATTTACTTCTATCGATCTACTTCTTTCTCAAAAATAGTCATTTTATGAGAACTTTGAACTGTTTTGGTAAATATTAATACAGGGTGTGCAAAATATCACATCAAACATGATAATGAGAAAACTGTCAAACGTCAATATTTTTAAATTGGATCCCCAATATTTTACTATTAGTTTTATCTTATTAAGTAATAAAAACAAGGGTAAATTTGTATAAGGGTGTATATCTTTAAAATGTTTAGTTTAGTATTAATATTTATCAAAACAGTTCAAAGTTCTTCATAATTTCAAAGTAATTGATAATTTGACTATTTTTGAGAGAGAAATATCTAAATCAATTAACGCAAGTTTCTTTATAGGATAATTTTATAATGATTTTAGAACCTGCAAACGTCATTTTTGACATAAAACTTTAAATAAGTCGGAAACGGTAAGGACATAATACGCAAAGTGTACTTGAAATATTACGTAGAATCCAAAACTGTGATAATATATAGGTACGTTCCATTTAAAATAAGCAACTTGACACACTTCCGGTATAATATAAATACTGTAAAATTTTCTAAATTCTCCTATGTATCGTTTTCTATATACATATCGATTTCGTTCCCAGTGGGACAGCCGGAATCTTAAATTAAATAATTATATTAAACTTATAAATGCCATCATATTAAAGGTATACCTTGCAATCATATTATTTATATCTTTTCTTATGTAAGCAAATTCAGCATATTATACTTTAAAGGATCTTGTAGATCCTTTAAATTAAATGCATATTTTTGTTCTAAATTAGATTATCAAGAAATCCCTTTAATATATAAAATAGTTGTGTCTAAAAGTCTAAGGCTACTTACTATTCTATATGTACCTCTATATAAATTTACATATCAGCTAAATAATAATTGAAATATGAAGTCTTTTAGCTAACTGGTACCATATATCATCATGAATTTACTATATAAATGTTATTATTTCATTTTCTACAAACCAAACCAGAGCTGTCAGTACTTGAAGTAAAATACTTTTTTTTTTTGTAAAGGGTCCGTTCGACCTAAGTCCCCGGTTTCACTGCAGCCCATGGGCTTATTGTGAAACTAGAAAAATACTTAATATTAAGTAAGTATTTCTATAATTTTCGTTCTTGAAGCACCATTTGTTCACTTGCTTTTGTTTTTGTAATTGACAAAAATAATTGGAAATACTCCGCATATTTACTTGAAGCACCCAAAGTGTAAATACCACGGAAAGTAATTCAAGTACTGTTAAAGTAGTTCATCGGAAATACTCCAAATACTCTGAAAGTAGGTACTTCAAATACTTAAGCATTTCTTATATTTATTTTAATTTACCAAAACTTGAATTGTGATAAATAACGAGTTTGGAATCGTTTTACAAAAATAAATATATTGAAAATATGAATTCAACGTTCATAAACTTGACATAACCAATAAAACTTCATCAGAATTTTGTAAAGTCAACGGATCTTCAGGGACGTTAAAAAGGAGAATTTAAACTCTAAATACTTCAATATTCTGAATTTACGAATAACCTTTTAATAGCATTAGGATAAAAATATTTAGTAAAAGCTTATTATGTCTTAAAAAAGCTCAAATTAATATAGACGTGTCGCTAGGGAATATGACCGTCTATGTGTTAGTAATTAATTGAATCTAATGCTTGAAGTGGGCTTCTGTCCAGCAGTACATAGCTCCTTATATACTATTTTCATTTCTTTTAGGTACTTATTTCAACCCTGTAATAATACATGAAGTACTCTGAAAGTATTTGAAGTAATTTACTTAATATAATAACAACTAATAAATCATAGTACTTGATATTTGAAGTACTTTTTAAATTAAATGATTCTTGGTAATTCTAATTGGAATTGCGTATCTGAAGTACCTTTTCCGACAGCTCTGATTTAAACTATACCTATAAATGCTCAATAAATTATACTTTAATTACTAATAAATAAATTATCTTTGTATGTTTTATTATTTTACACAATTTATACCATAAGAAAATTAATTTATAAAATATCTTCTACTCAATCTAAACAAATCTAAAATAACCAATGACACCTAAAACTTTTCTTGCATTAAATATGAAACATAAACATAAAATATAAAATGCGTTAACTAAGTATTTTTAAAAGCAAAAATAGAAATTCCCTATGGTACAAAAAACATAGGTACGTCGAATTTGACGGGGCTATCAAGCGGTATTGTGGTCAAACAAAAATTTACACCGACAGTCTTTTTCTCCCTATAAGCCAGAAAAGCAAGATTTTAATATTATTATTCCTTGGTTTTTATAAAGCAAGAAACGAAAGTGGTGTTTACTTCTATCCGCAATGGGAAAACCTCATTAGTTTATAGCTATCCTGGCAGTTAATTGAGGTCTTCAATCAACATATTATGTGTTCTGTTAAAGACTGAGTCACGTACCACTTGAACTCATCGATCGATGACGAGGAACATCTACAGAGAAGGTGCCAGTTGCGTCCATGGCATTTTTATTGTCAAATGAAGCAAGCTTAGCGAGTTTGTAGGGGTGATTAAAGGGTTATTACTGAAAGCGATGAAAGTTGAGTTGGATTGATTTCAGGGTACATTTACTTTTGTGTTAAAAACTGTTACTGTCTAAAGTTGGATAAATTAGCTTAAACAAAGGATCATCCTCGTTTGGAACGTGCAGACTACACCTTGGTACCGTTTGCCATCCCCATTTGACGACACGATGCCACATGGTTTGATCGAATAGCAACCAGACAAGTGTCAAGTACTTGGACTTTTGTAACGGCTTAGAGTGTTGAAAGATTTCTAAACTTGACCCTTGATTTATGGAATGAAATGCATTAAAATATTCTGTTAAAGCGGACACAGTGAAGCCATTGGTGGGTTAACAGTATGAAAATTAGTAAGTAAGTATAAATCCAATACTGTGAGTTTCCAGATTAAAGGCTTGCATTCGTGTTGTATACTGAACCAAGCAGATCAATTATGTTTTAGATAGAAATGTCTGTTATGTACTTGAGGCGTTGTAAAAATACTTATTCAAATCAAGAAATAATACCTAAGTAGATACATGATATAGAATTTCTTTTTTAAAAGTAAAACCAACTGCCGTAATCAGGATTCTGTATACGAGTTTATCATTTTTAAATTCACACGTGCACAACTACGTACTAAAAGAGTTATCAGCCCTTACATAATGTATGGTCTAGTAAAAAGCTTCTACAATATCTGTCTATGCAATAATAAAATATGTGAGATAAAATAATGCGCTAAAAATTTACCTAAAAAACTGAAAACTGAATGATTATAATGTGATTATCTAAATATTTCTTTTATCTGGTTAATTACACAATAATCATTAGGTATATTATGGTAGAGATTTCCACCAGCTGCGTACCTTTAAGCTTTTTGTTCGATTCTGTAAGAAACACTGGGAATTAAAAATGAATATCAGTACACAAGAAAAATAAAAGATAAATATGTACATATTTAAGAAACAAAACATGAATGTTTAGCATGCACAACATTATAGAAAGATATAATCTGCAGTAAGATGGAACACATATAAAAAAGAAAATAAAAAAACTTTCAACTTCCATTACTCTGTGGATTCAACACAAAAATTAATGTTCTGTTCCTTACAATGAAAATACTTATGCTCTGACCAAATGTACCTAATCGCTGAATCTCGCTTTATCGGTACGACTCCTGTCACCTAGTTTCTATTTAAGACAGCTCAACTTTTTACAACTCCTTCTTCTGAGAAATTTGACTGTATTAGTAAATGGTCCATTGTAACCTTTGCTCTGCGTAATAACACCACTAAAGAACACAGATATTGTGAGCGGAACTTACGTACAATAAACGCTCCACAAACTTTAACCAAATCTTGAAATTACTTTTGTGTATTCTTATATTAATCAGACAATGTGAAGAGAAGATTTTAAACAACATATTTCAACAAAATTTTACATTTAGAGTGTTCCATATTACAGCCTATTTGCAATTAATTAAGAACGATTACATTTTATTTTGTGACAAATAATTATAAATTAGATATTTACCATCATCGCCAATGTCTTCCTCCTCTTGTTCCTCTTCAGTATCTGTGCTTTTACTCTTTCCCATTTTTTTTAGTTTCTTCTTTTTTGCTGCTTTCCGACGTGCCTCCATAATGTGCATCTTTTCTTCTTCCGTGGTACGTTCCTCAGCTAGAATAACCTCCTCTGCGAGAATAAAATAAATTTATATCAAATATGTTATTGGCTCCTTAGCTCATAAAATTTACGGCTTAGTAGTTTGTACTTTACCTGCTTTACATATCCACTGCACATATCCATTTAACTCTCTTTCTAATTGAGCTGCACGTCTTAACTTCAGAAACTCCTGCCTGTTTTCTACCTTCTCTCTTTCTTTGGCAAATTCACTACAGCCGGGAAAAGAAAAAGCTCTTGGATGTTATACAATATTTAGCAATACAAACTTAAGCTAGAACATAATTTTAGAGCATAAAATTTCCACATCACAAGCAAATTTCTACTGGTCTATACTGCAAGAGGAGCTTCCTTATACCGGGTGTTATAAAAGTAGGGGAATTGCAACATATCTCGTTATTTATTTGAACTTTCTTCTAAATTGAAACATCTACCTTTTGAATCCGGTAGCCAAAAGAGCGTTAAATTTTACGTGAAAGCTCATGGAAAGGTCAAACAACTAAACAGCAGAATATCTCCTTTGGAATGCGTTTGCAGAGTAATTGTCCGACAAAGATTGTTTGATTCTCCATGCTTGTTAGGACGGTGATTTTGCATATTACTATCCGATCAGGGGTCGAAAATGATACAAATTTATATCGGACAGTTTCCACGCAAAGCTTCTAAAACAGTCATGCTGCTGCTATGATCTTTGATATTGTCATGTCCTTCCGAGTTTCAACTTACCTCTCGCCAATGTCATATTTGGAGATAACACCCGGTAGAATAGTTTAGTTACACATATTTTCACCAGGAAATTACAAATTTTACGGGTATTCTACGTACGCGGCGGTTCTAGCGCTTTACAAAAAAAAATCAAAATTCAATACTTCCGAATCACCTGCTTTTGTTATCCACGATAAGTAACGTCCAAAGTTTTCGTTAAACATATTTTTTGAACGCGTTTTATAATATTTAGCTCGTCGTTCCACCCTAAGGCGTTCATTGGAGAATTCACTAATTTTCAAATACACATAAGAATGATTAACATGCACATGAAGTTATAAAAGTTAACTTGACTTACCCGCTAAGAACACCAAGTACTAAATTTAACATAAAAAATGAACCCAAAACTATGAGTGGTACAAAATACATCCAATTGTAATAACTACCAACGGCATCGTTCATCTGAAATAGAATATTTTGTGTTAGATTTTGATTTCAAAAATATAACAATGATACACAAAAGATTTTTATCTAGTTTTACGTAAACGTAAGTAAACGAAAATGGGTTTCCAATCATCGTCAAATTTTTACAATAAATGCTGAAATTGTTACACATTACATTTTGTTATTTTTATTATTGTGACGATTATTAAAATGTCTTTTCGGCAATACCGCGTTGGCTATACTATAGTAGTAATCAGGTGATCTATTCGGGAAGCGACTCGGTACAAATTTAGTAGCCTATACCTCGTCCGGGGCAGCGCTGTGTTAATTTGGTACGATTGGCCTCGCTTACCATATGGCTCTGGAGTAGACGTACGCACGCCAGAATGTTGTAGAACAAACGACTATTTACTGGAAGTGTTCGAGAAAGGAGATACACCATATATATAGCCAACTTATAACAGGGACGGACAATCAGTCATGTAGTGAAGAGTGAATAGTTGAGAACAGTGTTGTGGCATATAAATAATAGTAGAAATAAATAGTGATTAGTTCGTTAATGGTATTAGTTTGTTTAAGTATTTATTATAAGTGCAAATAAATTAGTTTTAATTAAAGAGCGGTATCATTTCACAGAAGAACTCAGAAAAACGTTACATTATTTTATCAGGCAGTAGGCAAGTTTCGCCCATGTACCAACATGTGCATGTTTTTAGAAAAGATTCAGAAAGCTTAGCGTATGTTTTGGAGGGAACAGAACTCTATACATACGAAAAACTAAACTTCGCATTTGTGCAAAGATATAGGTTACTTCTCGCTCTCTTAATTAATAAATATTATAAATAAATATGGTAGACAATTGAACATTGAATGTGATTTAGATGTTGAGGAAAAATAGGGTATACAATTATATTTACCCAATAAAGGATAGCGGTCCAACCCTCCATTGTGATGCACTGAAATACTGTTAACATGGCAAAGCCAATATTATCAAATGATGTTATACCATTGTTAGGACCGTCCCAGCGTTCCAAACAGACGGAATTACCGTCCCGACACCAGTTACTACCCTGTGACTTAGCTTCCGTTTCGTTATCAGTGTTACATGGCACTTCTTCATCGTTTTCTCTTACTATTTCATCTGAAAGTCATAATAAAATATTATAATGAGACTCACATACAGTACAATAAATTTGAATCCCGTAAATATTGCGTTTTAGCTAAACTTTTAGAAGCCTAAAAACTTTTATGTATTCCCAAGAAAACTTCCTAAATTAGATCCCAACTCCTTGCTAACGGATATGTATCCGGAAACTCACTTCCGGTTCCAAACTAGGTCATCTTTGACGGTGTTGAAATGATCAAAGGAAATGATGTCCTTTCTAAGTAAGGGACTACAATATCCTAAATTAAAGCTCATTATTTGGGGGTATTTCGCCACTGCTGAATGTTAAGCAAACAAAAATGATCCTTGCGGATTAATAATAAATTCCACTGCGTGAAAAAAGATGTAAATTTGTCAGTGGCATTTGTCAGTGGCATTATTAGTTTTATCTGGTGTTCCTCAGGGGTCTCATTTGGGCCCCTTATTATTTAACTTATTTGTCAATGACATAGAGCAATGTTTCGTTCATAGTGAGATCAAGTTATTTGCTGCTGATCTAAAGTGTTATAGGCGTATTGCAAGCCCATCCGATTGCTACCTTTGGCAGGAGGATGTTATTCGGCTTGTGCATTGGTGCGAGGTGAATGGGTTGGATTTGAATATATCGAAGTGCTTTTGCGTTAATTTTAACCGTACTAGCGATCCACTTTTTCACGAATACTTTATTCACCGGGACGCTTTGGATTATAAGGCTTTGGTCAAGGATCTGGGTGTCTACTTGGATTCTTCACTGAGCTACACCGACCACATCAGGCGCGCGACATCGCGGTCCATTAAGATGTTGGGCTTCATCAGACGTTGTTCGGGGGATTTCAGTCAGATTGGTACATTCAGAGTCCTGTACACATCCCTTGTGAGGCCGCATTTGGAGTACGCCTCTGCGGTGTGGTCTCCATCTTATGCTTGTCACACTGTCTGTATCGAGAGGGTTCAGCACCGTTTTCTGAGGTACATTCATTTTAGACTCGGTCGTGAACGACCCGTTAATTTTAACTTAAACTACGGCGTATTGCTGAGTGAGCTGGAGTTGGCTTCATTGGGCGCCCGGAGGGTTGTCAGGGATCTGACTATACTATATAAAATTTTAAACAATACTCTTTTATCTTCTAGTCTTTTATCCCAGATTGGTTTTCATGTTCCCCCTAGACAAAGCAGAAGTTCTGATCTCTTTCACGTCTCGTTCCACCGCGCGAACTACGCTATGAATACCTTTGTCACCAGAGTGGCGCGACTGGCGAATCGTTGTTCTAATCATAACATCGATTTCTTTGCACCATTTGGTGAGTTCGCCGGTCGCTTGAGGAGGGGGTCTAGAGATGAATGGTTTCCCTAATTCCTTGTTTTTAAAATTTAAAATAAATTATCATTCATTAATTCCTTAACATCAGCGAGCGTTGGAGTCCTGCGAGCTGTTGTATGTCGCGCAATTGCTGGTTTTTTGTTTTTTTTATTAAGTTCAATTGTAATGGATAGTCTAGAGTTATGTAAGTTTTATAATTTCTGTATTATGTTGTATGCTATTGTTTTGTACATGTTGTAATAATGGAGTTTGTCCGTAGATTAATAAATAAATAAATAAATAAATAAAATAAAAAAAGTTGGATAAAACTTATTATAAACAAAAACTTATCTTCATGGACTCCTAACGTTTCAGGAACAAATTTTTTTCTTTTCGTCAGAGGATCCTGTGAAACGTTAGGACTCCATAAAGATAAGTTTTTTAATTTACATTTTTGTTTATATTAAGTTTTATCCAACTTTTTTATTATAAGACCCACTGACAAAATCACATTTTTCAATCACGCAGTGGATTTTATTATTAATCCCAAAGGATTATTTTTGTTTGCTTAACATTAAGCATTTTAAATAGTGGCGAAATACCAAATAATGAGCTTAAATTAAAAAAAAAAATTAAAAATGGTACAAAAGTCAAATTATCTAAATATTTTTTAAACTCACCTATATCATAAAGGCTGTAACATGTTCTATGCAAGGCACCCGAGTAAAATTCTAGACCTATGATAGCAAATATTACTATTGCAAAAAGGACTAAAAGCCCTATTTGCAACAGTGGGGCCATTGCTTTGATGATAGACTTTAGCACCACTTGAAGACCTATATATCGAAATATTATATTAGTAAATAAAACCTCTCAGTATATTTTGAAACCAAATTGAAGCAAACTATAATCTTATATAGCACACATAATATGTTAATGTTTATATAGAATGACCAAAATGATAGAATGAAAAATGTTAAGTCCACGTCAAGACTGGCTACATATGGGCTGACTACTTGGTGTAGTTAATAAATAATTATCAAAATTCACTCTTTTTCGTTTTCAGCACTCTTTGGAAGTTGGCTCTCCCCAAACAGACAAAAGTCAAGCTCAGGTTCTATTTTTGATCTTTGTTTATAAGACTAGATAAATTAATACTTTGTTCAACTTAAACGTCAAAGTATCTTCAATAAGCGCTTCATTTGTTGAAATTTTGCTAGAAACTATATAAATATAACTTCAATTTGATTAAAAAACGATTTTTTAGTATTAAGTGTTTATATGTAAAATTGATGTATAAATGTGTAAAAAATAAAATTAAAAACATAAACAATAAACTATGAAATTAAATAACAAAGCAGTTTTGATGTTTGTAATTTTTAATAAAATTCTATAAAGCAGTTTATTAAATTAATAATTATTAAGTTAATGTTTTTAACTATTTTTTTTTTGAGTTTTGGAATCTAGAAAATCTAAAAGACTACTATGCTAATTTGGAAATAATAACAAAATAACTAAAAACAACAGAATATTTAGAGAGTGAGATAAAAACGCTAAGGTGTATAAATATCAATTCTAAACAATTTTGACTGACTACTTACTAGGGATGCCAGAGACTAGCTTCAGAGGTCTAAGTACTCGAATGGCCCGCAACGTGCGTAAGTCCAATTCTACATAATCTTGTGGGAAGAGGGTCAGAAACCTGCAAAACACTAGTCTCTAGCCAACTACGCAACAAGTACTTAAAATAAAATAAATCAAAAATTCAACTAAGAAACATTATCTAAAACTAAGTTAAATGTTAATAAAAATAATTAAAATTGTGTCACCGCTGATTGAAAAATTAAGAGTGCTTTATTAATTTCAATTATCGTAGATGAGTGTTTTACTGAACTTTTAGTAACTACGATAATCGAAATAAAGCTCTAAATTCCAAGGACAAATAACTTTTTTAAACTTGGATTGTTTTTGTTTCACTTACTCCATAAGAACGCAGACTTATTTAATTTTTTTGCATTAAACGAAAAAAGACTTAATGTCAGACCAATCCAATCAGCAATGAGAACTTGTTAAAATTATGGAATTCTATTTTAAATACCTATGACATCTAAAAAACCTAATAAATATTCATATTGAGTATCAACTTAAAATTATTGTCTCTACAATTTTATTAATATTTTTAAATAATTATTTTTGACATCAAAGGGTTTTATTTAAATTGATACACAAGATGAAACACTATAACCTTAAAAACATTAAATATAAGTACTAGGAATAAAAACATATAAATAATAAAGATATTACACACACAAATTCCATGTTAAAATAATTCAAATGCGCAGGTGGATTTAAATCTAGAATATTAAACTGTATTTTAAACATATTTATTAAGTTGGCACGCCTTGAATTCATGCATTCTTGTATGTAGATTACCCCCACAAAGCAGCTAACTTCACTGAGGTTCGTATGTACGTCTATTTCTAGAGAAACGTGGCAACAACTAACACCTCATATTAAACGAAAATAATGGAAATTAAAATAAAACAAGTACCTAATCTAGCGGCTAAGTTTTCTAATAGTAAAATAAGAAAAAAAAATAATATGTTATAAATACATAAAAAAATTAATAAAATTATATATAAAAAAGTTTGGTAGATAAAACAAAAATTTTACACAATGTCATTATTAAGATTGTAAATATTTGATTTTCACGCCTTGGTTTAGTATAGTAAGACACTAATGTATAGAATTCAACGTTGAAGAGAGTTATAAAATTATCAGCAATATGAGCAAGATTAACTGTCTAAAAAAACATAATCTCCTGTAGTTCTCATTATTTTCTAATGGACTCTGAGCCAACCACTGATCTCTAATTTGGACCCGCAATATCAATGCGATGCTTATAGTAAAAGTGGCGAAAAAGTGAGTTTCTACGAATGAGTTTACGGTCAGATTTCTCCGACTATATCTTTTTGCGACTACCGTTCAATTTTTCGTAAATTTAAGCGTAACGCAAATTTGTTTGTAAGTACCGACAACTTGACAAACAACGAATGTTGCACAGCGCACGCCCAAAGTTGTTCTCGTTGTTTACATTTCAGCGCCGTAAATTTGACATTTTGTCGATTATGCTTTGCTCATCTAAAGTCGAGTCTAAAGTTAAGATATCAAGGAGCCATTTTTTTCAGCATAAACAATCTTTTGCAGAGTTCCTCTGAATTATAATATTAAATAAGCTAAAGTTATAAAAAAATAGATTTACGATTTTTGGTTAATAAAAGTAAAAAATATGCTTGAGACACTTTAGGTCTGCTTATGTCAGAAAAATTTTAAAGGATTTGTATAACAGGAAAAATAGGAAAAACTTTTCGTTAAATACAGAAGATATTTGTTGGGCTGGCTTTCTGTTTAATATAAGTAAGCAAGGCATCTACTTTCGGTAATATACGGATGTATTGTAATTCCGAAATAATAGGTAAATATATAATGACATTGTATAGATAAATTAGTAATAAAAACTAAACAAAACGTGACTGATTGTTGCGTTGTTGTTCGAATTGTTTGTACCCTGTTAAAAACTTTGCCCTTACTTGGTATTCTAGACACCAATTTCAGAGGTCTTAATACACGAAAAGACCTCAGCATTCTCAAGTCCACATCCACATTGGCCTCAGCAAAGACGGTCATTGACCTGAGAGTTTCACGTCATTTTTATAGTAATCAATATTAATTATTATAATAAATTTAAAATTACACTCAACTTAACCCTTAATATATTATAATATGAGGAATTCCTTACCCTGTTAATACTACAAAGAAATCCATAATATTCCAAATGTTTCGTAAATAAGAGCCTCTATGTAAAACGAAACCCAATGCTAAAATTTTTAATGAAGCTTCAACACAAAATATGCCTAGAAAATAGACTTCAGTTTTTTCCTGAAAACATAAATAAATTACTATAAGTAACCAGCAATACAGATGGTTCAAACTTGTAGACAACAATAGCGCCATTTTAAACATATTCTAAATACAATCGACACTGTTTATAGTGACACTTTATATAATAATAATTTTTTCAAGAGCTAGAATATTTTAATGAAATTTCGTGTAAAAAGCCCTGTATATAGTGAATCTTCAAAATGAGTAGCACTTTATATAATAAAATTTTTACCGGACTTTTATGTATAAATTATTGTTATGCATTTATTGAGATCTTGGCTTTTTCCGGGTTCCAATTTACATTTTTATATCGCATTCTTTTGAAAATGTTCTTAACGCGTTCATAACGCCTAATGGTAGGCAATAAAGCAGGTAGATTTCTGTGAGACACCTGGTGAATTACAAACCCATTTTATAGTCGAGGCCTAGTAAATCGCAAATTTGGGTTCAGTTGGTTTTTGTTTAAAAATCAAGTTAGATAGTGTGTGTGTGTTTAAGTTTAGCTGAGAAAATTAAAGTTTTGGACGAAGTTCATGAACCTTTGGTAAACTGACCGATATCGATATACCAAACTGCGAACATTCTAAGGTGGTAAGAGTCAAGAGTTTTTACTACTTCAATGTAATCATGATAGTTTACTAGATACCTTATCGTCTATTGTAAATTTACAATTGATAGTCCAATGATCCATTTTTAGTGGTGTAGAAAAGACACTCCAAGCATATTTCTGCACCAATGCAGCTTTTATGTGCTGAGAACTAAGAGAACGTTCGCGCGTTTTAACACAGGACAATAATTATACACAGTTTCCTTTAGTGCAACTTTTATTTTGGATTGGATTGTACGCTACCACAGATCTAGAAAAGGTCTTGCCAATTTAACTTCTCGCCATCTCTCTTTCTCTTATATCGCGTGCGTGCGCACCATGTGTCCTGACGAGAAACTTTATCCTGTGTGTCTTGGGCGCGAAAAAGTCGATTTTGAAACGTATCGAATTCCAATTTATTTATCATTATTATTACAAAAACGAAACTGACTTGCACTAACAATTTTGATTTTTTTTTGAGAATGTTAGCAGATGCTTTAACGATTTTCGAGATTATACCTACTGTACTTCATTGAAATATGAAACAAAATCGCAATTGTTGACTTTGATTTTGAATCATCATGTATATTTTCTATAAAAGAATATAATAAAAAAATAAACTAAATGAGTAAAAATCTATCGAAGTTACGAGGATAGTGTGATAAATAACTTGATTTGATAATATGTTTTCTTATGATGATGTTGTTTCGGAATTTGTAAACATGAATTTCCTACATCTTCAGTTTACTAATAAAATTTGATTTCCGCTGTTTTGGGAACAGGTGCTACGAGGGAAAACACATTTGAGAGAAAATAGCAATTTTTATCGATGACAATCTGATTCTGATGCTAAGTTCAACCACGTCTTTTTAGAACATCCGTTGCTGCAAATGAAATTTTTGTGTAGAATTTCAGGATAATAGGTATGCTTTTAGTGACCGTACAAAAATTACTGCTGAGTTGGCACAATTCATAATTGAATGAGGTTTCGACGAAAAGAGAATATATGTCTGCAAAGCATCACTTGCTTTGCGAATTGAGCAATGTTTATATGTAAATTAAGCCTATAAACCTAGGGTTTGGGATGGCCCACGGAGGATGTACTACAAATGAAATGATCTGCTTGTTTTAGGCTACAAAATTATTATTCATAAGAAGCAACTTCATAATGGCAAATCTCGGGCCCCATCCCTTAGGCTATGAACTAAATTAATTTATCAAACTAGGCTCGTTAATAAATAAGTAAAAGATAATTATGATTGACTAAGGAGAAATATATAAGTTGACTTACTAATTTTTGGGCTAACATGGTTTTATCTGCACAAGGCAAATGTTCTTCCAAGGCTAGCACCACACAATTTGCTATGATTGTCAAAAGTACTGCATATTCAAAAGGAGTAAATATCTACAGTTATGGAAAATACTTTAAAAAAATTACTTAAAATTATGACATTCCTGACTTTTGTCGAATGGATCTTTTGTGGGTCCGAGTGAAAGTAACCGTGGAAAGAATTAGTTTAGGCTCCCACAAAGACTTCACACAATGGTTCAACGAACCAGCAACTTTAGCAAAAATTAAATAAATAAAAACTTCAAGTTAACCCAACAAAAGTTTCTATTTAACTTTTTGTTGTACTGTTTATAGTTTCTCAGATAAGGTCTGTCTGTCTATCTATTGGAGACTCCTCGTATATTTTAAAGAAGCGGCTTTGACCGTTTATTAAAAAAAGAAACCTAGTGACCTATATAACAAAAAATATATTCGATTAATTGTATAGATGAAGGACTTGATTTAAAATTAAATTTTTTGCTGAATCGGTAGATTCTCCTAACCTATTCATGTCATCAATCACAAGTAGATCCTTGTCAAGAGTTCCTTTTTAAAATTTCTCGCATCTACTAAACTTGAACTTGATAATACCATCTAAGGCATGATTAAAATGGAATGCACAAGCAATTCTTAAGTAGTTCAAATAGACGAGGGATTATTCATACGTTTTTTAACATTTTTAAAACTTTAAGTTTTTTTTTAAATATATGTAGTATCAAAAGGATATGGCCACTCGATGATAAACCGTGTGTATCGTCTGATGATGTTCTCCTCCGACAGAATGAAGAGGGATGTGGGCGCATTGTGTTGATGGCCCGATTGACCCCCCATTCTATCAGCTGTTGATCCAAATATAGCCCCGCCACCGCCCGAAGCTCCTGAAACAGCAGCACCCTCTTTTTTGGCTTGAACAGCCTGTAAAGCTGCCTCCTGGGCAGCAGCCAACCTGAAAAATTAAATACATGAAAATATAAGTATATAAAATATGAAAATCTCTGGTAAACGAAATTATTAAAAAAAAGTATATTCCTGTTTTATCGTTAATACTTTTTTTTGCAAAACTGAGGCTATCTAGCTAAAGGCAAGACTTTTTAAAAATAGACTTATAAACTTTAAGGATAATTTAAATTTCATATAGGTTGAGGCTTGGATTTATTTATAAAATTGTTGCTTGAAGTGTTACATTAGGCTAGTCATTATTTAAGCAATATTAATCTAAACCTTGTATTATGTATTGTATGAAGAGCCACTATTATTGCTACCTCCAAAGATAAGAGAATTATTATTATAAGGTCAGTTGATTTTTTAGACGCAAAATAGTATATTACATCCTGGAAAATTCAAATAACATACATGCATCTACTATAAAAAGTATACAGAAAAACACAAAAGTCAAAACAACGAAGGGAGTATGTTTTGGCATAGGAACAATTGAATAACATCCAGACGGACGCCGGGCGTCTCTATAAATTGGCGACGTCGTTCCGAAAACAGCAGCCAAAGTCAATGTTTAACGTATCTTTATTTTTAGGACAAAAATCTTGGAATTATTAGTTTTGTAATGTAAGTATCAGTTTATATTTGCTTAAACCTTCTTTTATGGTTTTTTACTAATGGGTCTCATAATTTCTCTCCTCTAGTAATATAGTATTAGTTATCTATGTTCTGCTTAGAGAAGTTTAAATTATTGAATTGGCCTGATATAATTTCAAATTCTTTAATTCTTATGCTAAACTTCTAAGAAGCTTTGTTTACGTCTGTCCAATTCAGCAAATTTAAGGCACAAAAACTGCGATCTCAACGGTCTGCTGAGTAGTTTTTATTACGTAGGCATCAAGTTTTGTTTTTTACTCTGATTCGCCCACATCTTAAATACAAATCTACGCTCTGAAATCTTTCTTATCAGTTGCATGTAAGTACATATTATTTTGGAAAGGGTTTAGTATATATTTTTGCGGTATGTTTCATATAAGCTTGGATTTCCTCCTATGATGCGTTTAATTTTGATTTAAGTACATCTTACTATTCTCCCAAAATTACCAATATATGGCCTGAATATCTTTCAAAGATTGATTTGTCTTCCACTACGAAATACACGGTTTTTTTTTCCTACTTCATGAGCCATTCGACCGAACAAATTATGCTTCATATTCCTTAATAGCAAAAACTGCTCGCTGTGGCTAATTGCTACATTAACCAATTGGAGTTTTTTATTAATTCAAAACATAAGTTTTGCACGACCTAAACCACACATTCATTGAAACATTGATTGATGCCCTCGTTGCAGTTTAATGTTTTAAGTTATATCTAATTTAATGTTTAGTTTTTCGAAAGCATTCATCAACGCCTTCCTGAAACAGGCAGAAGGATGAAGCGAGTTTTTCAAGAAATGCAATAATGAATTTTCATAATAACCATTTATGGTGTCATCAAAATTTTCAACATTAGTTTTCGTTGAACGTTTGGATTGGAATTGTGGGTGAATTGGACGCGTATTTCTACCAGGAGGACTTACCATTGGCAATAAGAAATGCAATGTGGTGTATGCACGATGGTGCACCAGCGAATTTTAGTCGCGTTGCTCGTGAGTTTTTAACAGAAATAGACGAAAATCGCTGGACTGCATGGCCGAGGTGGATCTCACTTATGGCCTGCACAATCCCCGGATTTAATCCCAATGGATTTTTTCATCTGGGGCAACCTGAAGTCTTTAGTTTACGCTACTCCTGTGGAAAATGTGGTGGACCTAAGGAATCACAGTATTGCTGGGTGTAATTCGATTAGAAATGACCCTGGTATTTTTGAGAGAGTTCGTCAATGAGGAGAAGATTGGATTCATGTATCGGAGCTAGATGTGGTTACTTTCAATAGTGTTTGTAATTTTTTCTATTATAGGTATAAATGTTAATTTTATTTACATTTATCTTGTTGTCGAAACGTTGTGTTTGTATGTTGTATATGACATGAAATAAAATCAAAATTTATTTGAAAGTTCGAGTAATTTTGTGAACCTAAATTACCGAATAGAAAAATCCTTAATTGATTGATGTAATATAATATAAAGGTTCAGGAATTTGAAGATTAAAAACAAATATGGAAACAAGTTATTGTTACAGGAGCACTCTTAATTAAAATCTTCAGCCGGGAGCATTTACTTTTCGACAGAATCAAAAGCTCCACGTAATGCTTGAGTATTCTCTATATATCTGCCTATAAATATTCCAGTGACCTTGAATTCGATTTCATTAAAAACCTATAGCTGTACTAATTGGTGTAAATAAATTTAGCAAAACACGTCACCAACAATGTAAATGTGTAGGTGGTGTTCTTTTCCGATATTAACTGAATGTTTTGCGCCCTAATTTCTAACGGTTAGGTAAACAGGAATCTAGAGCATTTTAACGACTTTTATTTCTAAATTGGCAAGTAATAACTTTAGCTATCGTTATTTTAAAATATAAAATATTTCATTGTAAATATATATTTATAAAGGGAAGTAAATTAACAGTCCAACTCCTAATATAAATTCATGTTAAAATTAAAGACGACAGGATTGTCAGCAAAACCACGTCGATTTTACTTTTGATGGGGAATTTCGAAACCACTGTTGGTTGAATTTTGTTTTCCGCCCCTTCATTCCCAGCCATCTCAACTTTCTAATTTTAAATGTCACCTCTTGTTTATTGACAAGTAGCTTCTATCGGTATAAGATCTGTTTCTGAGTTAGAATCATACATTAAAGTAGTAGACAAAAAATTATTATACTGATTACGTAAATAATTAATCGATGCGATCGGCAATTCACAGATATCTCACGAGACGTAATGACGACCTTCTGATAGATTGGCATGGAATTGATAAAGCATGATATGCGCTTAATTATCAAAGCCCCAAAGCTTTGTAATGCCTTGCCTAGACATATGAGAGAGCTCCCACTTAAGGCATTTGTAGTTCTCTTCTTATTCGTAACCCATTTTATTGTTTGGATGAGTACTATAATTTTAACATTTCAAATAGTGATTTAATCTGAATTGACTTTTGCCATTTTGTTGTATTTGTTGTTGTTTGTTCAATTTGATCTGTTTTGTTTTGTTATTTTAACATTTTAGATTTTTACGTTAATTAACTTAAGACTCATATACCCCTGACTAGGTTACTTGATAACAATAATTCTGACATTAAGACTATCAGTGTTTTCGGAATTGTTATACATATTTGTGTTGTGTGAAATGAATGAATAAATGATCAAAGTAAGTGCAGTTATTTTCTGAACAATAATAAAACTGCCTAGTTTCAAATTCTTCCTGAAGTTTTCGTAATGTCTCCCACAGGCTCTAGTTCTGAGGTCATCAATGTCTTCTGGCTCAGTTTTATAAACTTCAGTTTTTAAGCACCCCAAAGAAAGAATTTCATCTTGTTGGAAATGCCAACTGTCTTCTTTCAGCATAAGCTTTCCGTCTTCATTTGGTTTTCTAGCAACTGAGTGATTAATGGATTTATTACATTTTCTAAAAGTTCTAAATAGAGGTCCCAAGTCAGGTTTTCGTTTATGAAAATAGGACCGACATTCACATTAATTTACAAAGTTAGTTTTCTGAAAAGTCATAGTCGAGAAATCCGCAGAAAACTAGATCAAATTGTACAAAACCAACCAGTAAGGAACACTGACTTGGTCAAAGTAAAACTAGTACGTTCACTCGTTTCCTAATAAGCGAAGACTCATGATTGTTGTATACATTTTGAAAAATCGCTACAGCTGATTTTCATAAATCCAGAAGTTAGCAGGTATGTTAATAATAATCATTATTCGCTTTCATTAATGAAGACTTTTCTTAGAAAACTATCGGCAACTGCGGCTGCAGTTAAATATCGATCTTACTGCCTCGTGTTGTGAAGAGTATATATACCTTTTTACTACAAAACGTCACCAGATAATACAAATATGGCGACGTGATGACGTCATTTTGCAGAATTATTATGCGACAGAACCAATTATTTTTTTTTAATGAACATTAATAAATAAAAGTAAAAATACATTTTACATAAACAAAAACATGAACATAAATTATATAAACATAAAAGGTATAAACATCAAGATAACGATGATTATGAGAATGTAAAGATTGATAACTAATAGTAAAGCGATATAATTTTGACATAACTTTGTTTTTCAAATATCTAAGCAGTTCTCTTGGTTTTATTTCATATATAGGCCTTCAGGTCGATGATTTTAATAAAAAATGCAAAAACATTAATGTTTCATAAATACGGCATAAAGTAGAACATAAACCGGGTTGTAGGCCATGTTGCCAAATCATTCAAATTCTACCGAAATTCCTATGCATACAGTTGGAAACATAAAAATATGTCTCTCAAACTAAAATACTGCTATCTTTTGATAATTTATTCAAACTAATTAACTATTTGTTAACAATATCATCGGAATAACTAAAATGTTTAATTTGTATGTTGCACAATTTCTGCATTGTCAATACATTTTCCTAATTGGATAACTTCTTAACATTATCTGATCCTCTATTTGGCTTCATTTAGTTTTGGAGCAAAACCGATTTTCTGTTTAAACAAATTTTATAAAAAATTTTAATTGCTCTATTCAATATTACACCAATAAAAATTATTTATTATTTCGTAATAATTAATGTAAACACCATGTAAATAGTAGTGATAAATAAAATTCTTAATATGTAGGTCAAAGCATTCAAATCAATGAAAATGATAATATGATTGTTGAAGATATAGAGATTGCAATAAAAAAGGTTTACTGACCTTTATTATGACTTCACAAATAGGGCATATCTCCATTTTTTTTATTAGAATTCCGTCCCAAATAATCGTTTGTGGTTTGTTTTACAATTTGGCCAATAGTAATCCTTCATCTTCGGTTTCGCCTCTTTAAGATTTTAATTATGTACACCACGTATTTTTGAAAATTATAGAGTAGTTATAGCACTATTTTATTACACACTAATATATTAGTCTTAAATGGCATTAATTAATAATTCGTAATACAATAAAATTAAATCGGACAATTTTCATTATTTCGATAAATTATTTTATTTGCAAAGGAAAAATTTTTGTATTTTTATTACTTTTACAAAAAACTACCACAAAACTCTCGCACAACACACCGTTTACGTCCGCACCCGTTCGACGGGCCTATCTTTTTTCTATATGAAAAATACTCTATGTTGGGTGGTGGGGGGATGAAAATTGAGGGCTGTTTTCCACTGACATCGGCCACAATCGTGCAGGGTCGCACGCTGGATATAGGGTTGGTTTTATTATATACGGGGTGATAAACCGTCGTTCGATCATTTGAATCGGTAGATTGTATATTTTATTCAAAGAAGGGATTCTAGGGCTACTATCAATCTATAATCTGAACTTACTTTTAGATATCTAGTCTCTAAATATAATATGATGTATGTAATATCATATACATACATATTGACAAATAAGAGGGCTCTCCTAATCAAATTTCATTACTTTACCTTTAGTTACCCTCAATTCAAAGTGTCAGTAGGTACGTTAGTGAGTGAGTTTCAAAGTTAACCCGTTATTGCATAATGTAAATATATGAAAAAAACCTTCACGCAATGATTTTGTACAAATTTCGAGGACAATTTGTTTCACCGAGTGGGTCCTCTTTCTAGGAGGTATGGAGAATTTCACTTGGACGCCATAAATATAGTGACGATCCAAGGCTAGTTGCACCAAAATCGGCAGTGATCCAGGGAAACGTCGATGAAGTGAGCAAACTTGTGACATATCGTGAGATTGAAGATTTAAAATTTTGTATAATGAATTGCGTGTAAAAAATTAGTATCAAAAAACTGAGTCCAAAAGGAGTCCACAGAGATTTCGTAACGGGAAATAAAATATAAAAAATGTGTTAAAACCGAAATATACGAATAAAATTGTTTAATATATCCGGATATTTATTTAAAATAATGACCCCTTTATTTCATTATTAACAAAAATTAAACAAAACTTAAATCTCTGTTTTTAGAGCTATCCTGGTAAGAATTATTAAGAATTACCTATGTAAGTTAAAAACTGATGTTTTTGTGTAAAAGTCAGACTTTTTTCGGCAGCTGTCAGAAATTTTGTTTTCAATTTTTATTGTTTTTTATAATAATCTTCATGAAAAAAAAAAGAAAGTTTTTAGAGCTATCCTGGTTAGCATAATTTAGAATCACTGATGTAAGGTAAAAACTTATTTCTTTTAATAACAATTTATTAGGCATATAATAATCAAGTTTTTCAAAACAAATTTACTAAAAAGAACCTGAAAAAATGGCACACACTATACGAGTATACACATACACATATCGTTTTGGGTTCCTGAATTTTTATAAATTTACCAAATAGGTAGGTACTTACTGGCTACTGTCCTTTTTAACACTCCACATATTATTTGTTATTTTTTTAAAAGCTATCGTTTGAATAAAAACATTCTGTTGAGAAACATTAAATAAATAAATGCGGATACGGTTATTACCAATTTAATACTAAATTGAGGGGTATTTATTTGTTTACAATTTATACATTTTAAATTGGTAGGTGTTGATAAAAGAACTACCTAATAAAAATAGTGTTAAGAGTATAGATATAGATACAGTTTGTAAAACATTTCACGTATACAGGCCGGTCTAAAAATTGAAAAGAGTTATATGTTTATATTTTCAATAGAACTACCTGAACAATTTCATTATGTGGACAAGATAAGGTGAAGGTTTGAAAGGCAACTAAATCAGCTACATGATAGAAGAAAAAATATAGGGTGTTCCATTTAAGATACGAGTGAAATTAGAGTTTGAATTTGATGATCAAGCAATTGAAAATTCTGAACACCCAGTAAAGTACTTTTCATAAATGAAGTAACACACTAATTGCTTTGTTTGATCAGTCAGTTTGAGTTGAAGACAAGTATTTTTTTTCTAAACCCTTTCATTTTGACAAAAATTGCAATAAATCGAAACACCTTGTCTTTAGGTATAGGAACCTTAATAAAATTTAATCTTATTTTTATGCACAATCCAAAAAAGCTATAAAATACAGGCCATTTCGTTTAAAAAATCACAACTTTGATATGCTTCTTCTTCTCCTCTTTTTCGTCTATTTTAAAATATTTCTGAAGATCTGAAGACTGGACCTCTGATATCGAGGTCAAGAGTCGCATCGAACAAGCCCGACAAGCTCTTGGTCTGAGGTTGATATTCTTAAAGTGCTATGTGTGGTCAGTACTTCTCTACGGAGTGGAAGGTTGGACCCTTAAAGTCAACAACATTAACAAATTGGAAGCGTTCGAGATGTGGCTTTACCGCAGGATGCTCAAGATAACGTGGACTGCAAGAATAACAAACGTAGAAGTTCTGTCCAACATCAACAAAGAACGTGAACTGTTAACCACCATTAAAAAGAGAAAGACTTCATATCTGGGGCAGGTCATGAGGAACAAGAAGTATGAGTATTTACAGTTGTTGATCGAGGGTAAGATAGAGGGCCGTAGAGGGATAGGAAGGAAGAAATTGTCCTGGTTGCGGAACAAAAGACAGTGGACAGGAATAAATGACATACAGACCCTAATTCACACCGCAAGAGATAGAGAGGAGATGGAAAATGTGCTCGCAAACATCCATTAGTGGATAGCATCCGAAGAAGAAGAAAATATTTTTAAAATGTTCCTGCATTAGAAATTGAGAATTGTGTACAATTTGGCCATAAAAATCCGAGGCGTCTGTGGTGACTCACCTTGTATATACAGTGTGTCCACAGATTGAGTGCACGTAAGGTGTAAATGACAAAACAATTTCGACTTGAAAGTTGACCTGTTGGGGATCAGACCTGCTTGGTCTAGAACTACGAAGTTGAAAAAATCAGTCCGATTAAGGGTGTTTTTATGATGATTTTTCAAAAATTATCAAGAGTAAACTACCTTTGTTGTTAAAAATATTAAAAATATTTACTTAGAAAAGGTGGAATTAAAAGTTATGACAGATTATCAATTTCCATTTTGATCGGCAACTTTGATATTCTTTATTGTATTATTTTTATTTTCCACAAGCGCGAAATATTTTTATTATTATCTATTAGAAAAATACATTATTATTATTATCTATTAGAAAAATACACACAAATATTTATATTTGTTTATATCAATCGCATATGTCAAATTGACACTTTAGTAACATTTTGTTCACCTTTGCTGATTTAGAAAATGTTAACGCTAGAGCAAAGAATTTTTATTGTACAATGTTACGGTTTTCGTATGGTGGAGTGATATGAAAATTCCGTGAAAAGTGGCCCAATGTATACGTGTCAGTTAATTGTTGTTACGATATTTAGGTGTACTGGCAGTGTGTTGAACATAAAGAAGAAAAAAGTTGAAATTTAATATAGGTACACCGAAATAATAATTTTTTACCAAGGTTTTAAATTATTTTCGAGGCACTATCAAAATACACCCAAGTATTCTATGTAAAATAGTTCTGCATGTTCTAAAACCCAAAAGTCGTATACGACGTTTGTGAACAAAATGTTTTTTGGTCAAGAGTAAAGTACATTCATTTTTGACCATACTGAAAATTTTTAGTCTTGTAATTTATCAAGAAGAAGAAAATTCGTGACATATGTCACGATATAGGTATATATTTGAAATATATAGGTATATATTTGAAATTCTTTCTTTGTAATTTTAAACATCCCAAATTTGTATTTAATTAAATCAATTTAGAAAAACTGTAATAAGCTTTTGACAAATACATTAAAATAATAAAAAAACTGTGTGATTTGTAAAATTTCGTGCAAATCTTGCAAATACCTTTAGATGGGGTACATATCAGAATTAGCAAAAATATACTTAATATTAGCACCACGTAAAATAAAAGAAACACAAAATAAAAGAAAACTCAACAAAATATATAAATACATTCGCTCCGAAGTTAAATTATTTCTAGCTAAACAAAATCATGAGCTAAAAGACAAGGTTATACTGACGAAATTTGGTTGTACAAAATTAGCATATCTTAGGAGCACTGTGCGCGAAAGTCAATAAAAATTTCCTCTGCTAGCCAAGCGCCTATAGAGGCCATAAGCTCATCAAGATCCACATTAATAATGTGGAATTATCAAAACAGACTCTCTAATATCGGGAGAAACAATAACCTAACTCTGGTCTGGATCCCTGGCCATTCTAGGTTAAAGGGGAATGAAATAGCCGACTCTCTGGCCGATGAATGAATGAATGAATGAAACCGCAACTGGCATAGCGTTTAGCACTGTCAAATACATACTTATTACCTGGACGACGACAAAAGTTCAGAACTTTTGGCAAAATCATCCAGGTTCGGTACAATCGAAGGAGTTCATTAACCCAACGAAACGGCGGAACATGTACAGTGTTCTTGCCCAGCTGCATCTAGAACTAGATTCGCAATATTTGGTGAAGAAACTCTTCTACCAGCGGTCTAAAAGAAAACTCATCCAGCAAAATAATCGACTTCATTAAGAAGATTGAACTGCTGGGTGAAATATGAATAGGTATGAGCCACAATAGACTTACGGTGGTCGCAGTGGAGGGTCCGGTGCAGACACACTCATTTTGCACCTACCTACCTGGCATATCTCAGTGATATTTAGCAGACTTAACGATTTAAATCTAGGTTTGCAACGCATTGATAAGGTCCAGTCGTCCATAAAGAAGTTTGAGCTTGTGAAATCAAGTATTGAAAATAGCTCAGTCCAACATTTTCTTAATATGAATGGATACTCAAACTTGTTGAGTCGCCGCTCCTGGGTTTAAGTGCAACCAAACAAGCAAAACTATATAGTTGAGTTGTAGTGTGATGGTTAACTAAAATTAGAGTTTAAGTAGTGTGGCCTCGGTGCATCAAGAATGTATTCAGAAAGAAATTTAATGTAGACCCTGACCTTCGGCTGGATCTGAGTAACACGAACACAACCTTCTCACTGATTAGTTTGTTATTGTAAGTGCCTATGTATGAAACTTGAAGATGTAGTAAAAATATGTTTATTATTGTTGAATTTCATTTTTTCCCTCGTTAAAATTTCAGCATATGAATTAGAATTAAAAAAATTACCTAGCTAGATAGCTATTTTAATTAGGTGGTACCTAAAATTATAAAAAGAATTTTGTTGTACATCGCTCAAAAAATTTGAGAACCGCTGCTCTAAATCAAACCTGTAGGTCCATCTATACGTAAAAGTTTAATTTACGAACGTGATCGATAGCGTCGCAATATACGGCGCCGTGTTTTGGTTCAACTAAATATGGCCAGATGGCGCCACAATATATAGTGTAAGTTTTCAAATTGAAACTTTTAAGAGTTTGAATTTAACGAAACTTTTTTTTAATTTTTTCTTCTTATCAACCTTGGAAGGCATACTAATGGCTTTGATATTTCCAGCGACCGGTTCAATAGTAGTTGACGTCAGAAGCACTAACATACATGATAAGTAAATCCTTTCAAGATGCTTGGAAATGGAGAATAGGGTATTCTACAGATAATTGAAAAAACATTCTGTCTGGCTCAAATTCATAATTTCCAATAAGCGTCTTTTAGAATAACTTTCTATATATTGATGCCAAAGAAAAAATTGCTAAACGTTTTGTTAGGTTATACAAAATAAGACGTTTAAATTTGGCAATTTTTACACTATATTGGCACCAGCTGGACAATCATCATGATCGGTCAATATATGACCGACAATTTGGCACCAATAGTCAAAAGATTGATGACGAACGAATGTTTTGATATTTAAATATATATATTTTAAGTCTGACTTACATAATATCGCCCAACTTAAGTCGCGTCTGTATAAGGGCGCACGACTTATGGTCGGACGTGGTGACTGCTCGCCTACGTCTCGCATACCGATTGAGCGGTGGCGGGGCAATGGGATCTTCAGCGGCCAGTTTGATCGCCGCCATTGACCCACGTCTTCTGTTTGACATGTGGCGACCAGCCACGCCTCCAAGCATTCTGCAAAAAAGAATAGTTCGTTACAAAAAAAAATTTGCCTTAATAGCGGGGTTTGTTTAAATGCGGGAGCTGCAATATAATTGCATATTATATCTAAGTAATTTTGTCGGGTTGTTTTGATCTTTTAGAATATTTTATCATAAGATAAAATAGTAGCGGCTCATCGAGGGAGGCTAGGAAGGCTAAGCCTCCGCAGCAAATTACTTCACTTTTAAGTTAATTTACATGAATTAGGTACATAATAATAATATGTAAAAACAATTAGAGTTGAAAGGTCACAAAAAATGTTGTTTTAAATTAAACCATTTTTCGACAAGATTTGGATTATTTAGTAGTATATCTAATATCACAAGCATATTAGCTTAATATAAGTGATGCAAAGATTATAAACATAATATTATATAACATGCACCTAGAAAATAAACCTATGTTCTACAAAAAATAAGCATGCTTTAAAGTAAGTAACCGTTTAAACATTTAAACCATTTTCTTTCTTTCTAATCTACCTAATTATGTTTGTTTCAATAAAACTAAACAATACCTACTGTAAATTATTGATACAACTCCTAATGATAATCGACGCCTCATTTACTTAGAAAATATTAAATAATACCTATTAGAAAATGGTATTCATAATCAGTGCATTAATTTAAAATAATTTAATTTAAGGAACATATTTCAGATTTTTGTTTTAAGGAACGTATAAGTATTTAACTTTCTACGTAATTAAATAACAAATTAAGAGAGCTAACTTTGGGGGCATGGGTTTTAAAGTTGCTTGGTGAATTTAAAAATAAATAATTTTAACCTTCACAAAAATGAAATAAATCCGCAATCAGACATGGGGACACTATGTACTATGCCGAACTTTTAAAGTAAATAAAGTTGAGTAATTGCCATTTAAAACACACCGAAAAAAAAGAATAATGAATGAATGATATAATATAATATAAGAAAATTCAAATAATTTGAAAAAAAAAATTGCAACTACCATAGTTTATAAACGCTGTTGTGGCTTTACAACTGAAATACAGTGTGTTTAATATAAAATTTTAAAAATGACAGTTAGTGTAGTAATTTGAATAAAAACAAATTTATATCTCAAGAAATGTCAACCATTAAGTATGAAAATGATCTAACGCTGAGCCAGAAAGTTGACGAAAATATCAGCACGCGAAAGGCAAAATAAAAGCATGTACCAAACCAAGAAAGAAAACTATACATAGCAGCGAATTTAGTTGCAACTCAGTGCCGGCCACCTGCTAGCTTACTACGAACTAGTTTACTCTAGAAGTCAGAGGAGTATCGAAATTCTTGGTTTAAAGCAATTACAAAAGATCTATATTTGCTCTTGGAAAAAATCTCCGTCAACTTGTATGCGATCTAGAAAAAATTCTACAAAACAGCAAAGTTACCCGAGAAATTACAGTGAGTCAGCTGACAGCCGCGACATCCTTAGACACTTTATTCTTTGAATATATAGGTACGAGTACAATTATAAATATTTTCTGCGAGATTCCCATGGTATATTGATGTCTTTTTCTTATTTTTATGTGTAGAACTTGAACTTTAATAAGAATAAAAATCTTAACCAAGTGTCTTATTTAAATTACATACAGAAATCAAAATATTAATTAAAATAATTATTTTCTGAAAAGCCTATTTGAACTTGTAAACTACCTACCACATTTCCAAATAATTTTAAAACAACCAAATCCATTTGCATTTGGATACGAACAGAATGGGAAAAGACCAAAATATTAAATATATATGTAAGCGAGAATATTAGAGGACAAGTTACTATCTGACCAAAGTTGTTCGGAATGAGTCCCTTGAAAGTTGATTTTTATTGTAATCGTTGTATAAATTTAGTTTAAACAAACAACATCTCGAATTGAATCTGCAAAACTCTAGAAACATTAGGTATTGTATGTTTGAACGCTAATGGTTTCCATAGAGCCAGGTAAATGGTTCGAAAAGAGCATTCATTCTAATATAACGACTTTTCACTTGTGACAGCAATTATAGTTGTACCTACATGCCTAAATGCTTTTGTCGCATTCTGAACAAAACGTTTCTATAAAATAGAGAGCAACAAAAAACGTACACTAAAGAAAACATGTTCGGAAATTATGTAATTTTGAGATTAATTCTGTCTTAATTGAGTTCATGGTCTCTTACTAGTTATTATATGTTTAAATAACTAAGTACGATCAAATCAAGTTAACAACAAATGATTTAAGAAATTATGGCAAAAACATGTTTATAAGTTCTCATTTATACAGGGTGTCCAGAAACTAATGGACCAAACGGAAAGTTTGTAATACCAGAAGAAAACTTAGAAATAGCTAACCTACACAATGTCCAAGCCCATATTAGGACCAAATAAAAATGTGAAATATTCAATAATATCTGGTAAAAGATCATCTCGCATAACTCTTCCGCCGGTAAATTTAATCAAGCAGCAGAACTTTGCTATTACCTGTTCATTCAAATGTGGGTATACACTGTGTTGTATATACGCAGGTACAGTGTTAAATTTCCATTTTGTAATAAAGTTCTAATTGGAAAAGGCATACCGAAGACGGAAGAACCGCAATCCGGCACACTATGCCTGACAACGACTATTATTTAATTTCTAACATTTCCATAGGTACAAGTTGTTCACATATATTTTGGGAAGGTGGAATATGGGAGTATTTTAAGATTAAAGTTTTTATGAATCATTTCATCTGTTGTCTTATTTTAACAAAGATTAGGGATATGCAAAGACTGTGTACTATTAAATTGATGATCAAGTCAAACCGTGTTAGTATCCCCCACGTTAAACCACAAAAATAAGACAATATTTTGACGAAATAGTTGGAGTTGCTTGACCTATCTATCAAATTGTTGCGTGGAGGAGTAAGTATAATTAATTAAATTCAAGTATCTTTTCTATAGATACACACTTGTAGGTTTTTTGTCAACTGTAAAAATATAATAATTGTTACATTTTGCATTAGTCCTTCTGATTGCTATTGCAGTATTTTAATAATAATAATAAGTTATTACTTTTCGTTTCCCAAATTTATAAGAACTTGTTATGAAAATGAATCCGCTACTTGTATTGGTAATACCGTCGACATTGACAGATTAGATTTTCACGAGCTTAAGCTTGGTATTTGTACTGTTACATTGAAAATGTGAGAACTAATCCGAGTTAAATGATTAATCAGGATTAACTACTAACTCTCAATACCCTTCGCTGCACCGATGTTCGCAGTAAATTTTCACAACGTTCAAATAATGGTTTCGAAGAATAATTTAATATAATAGATATACAAAGAAATTTTACAAAATCATCCGCAAAAATGATTTTTAATATTACAATGTTCATAGTTTAATTTTTTGCGTTAAAACGCATTAGTTCTTGAAACATTTGAACCTAAGGACTCAAACGGGGAATTAGGAGGAGTGAGCGTGGTGTGAGTGCTAAGCTTCGTGAAATTGGTTGGCTGAATGATGAACGAAGATCGTGCTCCTCATTCCTTAATTTTCTTTAATATAATTATAATAACAAAAATTTCAGATTATTTGTACAATAAAATTAAATTTCAGGGTTCTTTTCTTTACTTTAACTTCGCCCATTATAAAATGTTATATTATTTTGATATAAAGTTTTACAATTGGGGTGTCAGAGGTTACAAAATGAAGGAGCAGTGTTTTACCTTTTCCTTCCTTGAAAACATGCGGCTAAAATAGTAAAATGTTTTTTAAAAATCAAATTTTCTCACCCTGTATATCGCATATGGAGTCGTAAAATGAAAAATGGTATAAGAAAAGTGCAATTCATGTTGCTCAAGGAGTCTGTGGTTAATAGATTGACCCATTTTTTCGGAAAACCTGTATATAATTCGAAAAACAGAGCTTTATCCAAGAATCCTGATTCATAATATTAATTTGTAGATAAAACATAATTGCACAATTAGTATCTTTACGCGACTCAAAATATTGTTTCGGAATTGTTGTAATACAGTTGGGGGTTTATATAATTTGGTTTTATTTTTTAGATATGTGGAGCTGTTGACATGTCTTAATTCTTCTTCCTTTACTAAAAATACTTAATAAATCGCATCAATCAAAATGTGTTGACACTGCTACTATCAGTTTTGTTGAAAAGATTTTCTCCAACTGTGTGAAATCTATTTTCAGGAAGATATTATTTCACAACGTATCAAATTGTCATTTACATGTGGTATAAACTTTTTTAATATTTCAAATTTTTGACACAACAAAAGGGAACAAAAAAGTTGTTGAATGCCGTCAAAATTCGAAATTTAAGAATTCCATTTCGTTGGGGAGAAACTTGGCAATAATATAGGTTTTTAATTTTAAATAGCTTTTCAAATGAGGAGAAATGGTAAAACGTATTTTTCAACACTACTAGTTTTACACGTATAAACTTTTGTAGAATTCTGACAACTAATTTCGTAGATCCTAGCGACTCCCATTTTTCTGACCTCTTTCAGCAAAAATTTAGCTTTAATCCGTTTAAAACTATGTAGTTTTATAGAGCAAAACTTTAAAAATCAAGCGACAATGTGTTTTGTCAACAAAAACTTTGTTAACTCTATACTCCCTGCTTTCCAACGTTCCATAACACAATTGCTTCAATGTTTATTATTGACAGTCTGTTTAAGTCAGCCGTGATAATATGACAATAGTTGGTAATACACAGGAATGTTACGTCAAATATCTAAGCGAGTCGGTCGAGGTCGCTATTACAATGAATTTACACATGTCTACATACTAGGTACCTATATATCTATCGTATATACTATAGTATAAAATAATGAAGGGAGATCGGCTCTCTGAAAACAGGTGGCTGCTGTGAATACAGCTATAAATATAGTTGAGCCGAGTATGCCCTGCTGGGATCGATGATCGTAACGCCGGGAACGGCCTGGAGGTTTCAAAACACTTGTTGTGAACCGACTGCACAACTTCCATGATTAGCTGTGGTGTCTAGAATATTTTGTATCACTTATTATAATTTCAGTTTCAACAAATAGGTAATCATATTAGGAGATAGTTATTCCACAACATTTGTTTATTTTACACATTCAATTATGTTTTAAATTTTGATTAAGAATGACTTGTACATTTAAGGATATTTCCAAAACATGTTATTGATTTGTTTTTAATTGATCTAATCTTAAAAAAAAATAAAACATGGCTAATTATAATAATAAACATAACTACAACCATAAAGAGCAATAAGAAGACGTGCTCTTCTCCACAACATAGTTGTTCTCACATTTATTGACTCCAAGCAAAATAGATTATTTTGCAAACATAATTTTAATATTAGGTGGTATGTATATTATGATGAATTTCTCAATAAGGACGTTGATCCGATCCGAGACTTTAGAGAAATTAGTTGCATGTCAAATTTTCATTCAAAATTAAAACAGTTTATACATTTATCATGTTGGGACCCCAAAAAAACTTAAAAATGTGCCAAACCAACAAACTGATTTACGTATTTTTATTATTATTAGAGTGGATTTATTAAAGTCCCTTCTTGTAGCAATACCATAGAATTCGGCTAAAGAAAATGACCTCGAAACCTATTGTTTAGGGGAAATATCTGCGAAAACAAAAACCTGCAGTATTTATTGAATATCATAAAATGTTTGATGTCAAAAACCCAATTAGATATACCATTAAGAGGAAACAATTATAGAGGCATGTTAGATGATAAATCGTGATATTTTAACCAAAATGCAACCATACTAAATTTAGTTTTAGAAATCTCGTGTCACGAAAAATTGATGCATTGATAATATCTAAGTAGTCTATTGACGAGCTCATAACAAGGGCCCAAAACGAATTCGTCAACACCGACCATAATGGTTACCATAATCATAAGCTAACGAACAAAATACATTATATATGAATCATATTAACGATGGTTATAAAATTGGTGTAGCTAAATAATATCACCCGATTCACGGTTGCCGGGGAGTTACTGTCTCTCTATATTCTCTCATTTTCCACTAAGATTTCAGGCATTGAACAAACCATTTATTGGCTTTGAGGTATATTAAATAACAGCGGCAAACTTCGTGCTCTGCTTTAAAGAAAAATATACATGAATAATATTTTATACCACCTTTCAGAAAATGCGATAATCACTCTGTGTTGGAAGGAAAATTCTCCTGTTTAATAGATATATTACCTCCATAATTTACTTTGGTGGAATTTCCGTTTGTTTTACATTTCGTTTCAATGTGAAACTCCGAAGTATCTGAGAAGAAACTTTAACAATAAATAGGAAGTAATGCTATAAGTACTTTAAATAGTAGGTTATAGAAATACGAGTGTCAGTTTTGACAGCTGAAAGTTGGACATGGACATCATGACTTGGATATTTTTGTTCTGTTAACTAATTCAATAAATTCAACATAAAATATTATCAAGAAGTTTATTTTCTTTGCCGAAAAACGTTATTTGTTTAATTTAATATTTAATTAAATAGACATTTAACTATGTTGTACAGCAAGCTCCGAATTTTGTAATTGTTTCTCGGTCCGTTCCACCTTCCTCTTGTGCGATTTTTCTTCGCTTTATCTATTCTTAGCATTAGGCGCAGCCGAAATAATAATAATTAGCATAAAATCAATTTAATTATTCAACATATCTACCCTCAACATGTATCACTATCTCTCCCGTTTGTATGTTGGAGATGGTGAGGGTCCGTACAAAACTATACAGTGAATACTATGCAGCCCATTTGAAGGTTAGAATCGTAATATAAAGTTCAAACATCAAGAATACGAGAGTAGATCAGATTCTAACAAACAACTAACTGGATAACCATCAAACCCTGGTTTACCCTAAATATTACCCCTGGGTAATAAAAATGAGTTTAACGGTTAGATTTTACAATAAGTTTACTGGGAAATTGTTTATTATGACGAGTGAAGGTCTTTTAAATGTTGCCTCTGAGATGTCTTGGTGTGAGGCTATAGTGGTATATTAATAATACTGTATTCCATAACACCATAAATAGGGAGCGTTACTGCCAATGCTGCTATTTCAGCATCTTCTGCAATATTTTTGATATCTGCTGTAAAGTTCTGTTTCTTCAGATATTAATCCTTGCTCTGTGGCTGACTGTATGCAAGCAACATGAAATGAACTTTGATGAAACGCGGAAATACATTCAAATTAAAATGTGCTTTGACTTAATGAAAATTTTCTGTTTGATATATTTTAATATTTTATTTTACAATTGTTATAGCAAAGTACGTGATTTTTTTGAATTGGTTTAATAATTAATTTTCCAATACGCAAAATATAAATGAGTAAAACAATATCAAAGTAATCAAAAAAAGGGGCAACGAACAAACGAATATGTAAACGTAATTTCATGTTTCCCACATTCGTGTTTGTATAAATCATACACCTACGAGATTAAAATATTAAACAGATTAAATTATCTGCTGGGAGATCACCACCTGTTGAGGCCAAGTGAATATCCTGTACTATACAGATATATAGACACACAAGAAAGCAATCCTGGCAAGTTGTTGCCGAGTTTTTGTTGCTTTTGAACAGTTTATCGAGGTTTGTTCAGCTAGTTTCTGGGACTGTACAGCGTGTGTAACTTTCAACAATCTCCCATGAGTGTAATTCTGTAGAATGTTCCACGTATCTAAACGAGAAAGTATAATCAGTAACAACTTGCTCTGATGATAGTTAAATTATCAGAAACTAATTTTTTGCGAATAAGAACTACAGTCGGTTTTTTCATTTATTGTAATTTGCCACTGTACTTTTTTCTGAATAAATGACAACAAATAAAGTTTCAGTTTAGTTAATTCATAACAAATTTAATCAGTTTTGCTTCTTATATTTATGTTAAAATTGGGAATAAGTATATAAATTATACAATTAGTAGGTATATATTATTAGGATATCGTTATTGGGGTTTATTTAGGTTCGTATTAACAACAAAAGTGAAATAAAGTTTTTTTATTTCATGTCACTTTTTTTCTCGACGTCTCGACAAAGAAATGTTTGTCTTCTTCAGGATTTTTTCCAATTTTCCAATTTCCAAAAATTTTTATAAGTTATGGTAATAACTGTGTTACAAAATAGTATATTGTATTCCTAGGCGGTAAAGTGTCATTTTTTAAGGCTGAAAGAAGAAATGTACGGGCGAGCTTTAGCGAGCCCGGACACTTCTTGAAGCCTGAAAAAATCACTTTACCGCCATGGTTTACACATTATTTTTCTGCAGGCACCGTACAATTGTAGGTAATACAAAAAAGAAAAGAAAATATGATTGGTTTCCTTTGTCACTAAATGTATTTCATCCGGTACAGTTTCAAGAAATTTTTCAATATCCGGTTAGTCGAAAATTTTTGATTTTTTAGCAATGTGGCCAACAGATTTCTTCGTTAAAAAAGCAGTCACTTTTTTAAAATTTCTAATGTTTACGATATTTTTAACTAATAGCGTAGATTTTAACATGGAATGAATTGACCACAGTGTTGAAGATTGATATTTGTGTGAAAGATTCGATAAATACGTCAAAATCACATTTTCACTATAGTTTTTAACGTTTTTAGCACTACACCAACTCATAAACAGTTTATACTGAAGTTCATATGTGGTACTTGATTTTTCCGGCAGCAAATTCATCGAAACTTCGTTCGCTTTCTCGTGAATTTCAGGCGGGGTACAATACTCAATTTCCTCGTCACTACGATCAATCAGAGATTCCATGCTTATTATACCTATAAATGATGAATCAAATTCAAATTGAATATTTTAAGACGCGCTCGATTTTTGACAACCACTGTCACATTGGACTGTCATCATTGTTAATAGCTTTTATTATTGTGCCGCCATCTAATACAAATACATAAAATTAATTTTCTTGCCTAGCCATTTTTGAGTGTTTTGGAGCGCTAGCCTTAGAAATGCATACTTTCTCGTCCCTATGGAAGCAGTAAAATTCAATTTTCTCATAGTGTCGGCAGAAAAATAACTTTTTTGACCATCCTGTATAATAATGATACTATATAATATATATTATCATTAAAAATTATCTCATGAATGTCCAACAATAATTAATAACGAACCAACTAATATGTGCATGTATAAACTAAGCAATCGCGATGTACATCATTTAAATAGTTATTATCAGTTTTAGTTATTAATAACAATTATAATAACAACTGACAGACGTCAATTGTATATGGGATAATAATATTATAGATTTATCTATGTCAATAGACCTAGGTAAATTAAGTTTGTACTAAAATGAGGTCCATATTTTATAATTAAATTTATTTTGTGATTAACGTTTGTACTACATGTTGTATGTTATACATAATAATTCTGTCTATAGAAAAGCTGTCTAACGAAAGCTAAATTGACAGGGAAATGTAGGTTATTATGGCTTTAGTGGGCAATAACATTGTGGTTTACAAACCACGTCATTAACTCGCACGATTATTTTGTGAGTTTAGTTTTTAATACTGTGATGAGATTTTAGCTCTCACCACCGCGAAATGTATATTTAATACCTATGAAGTGCAGAACTTTTGACAAAAACTTTGAGGTGTGGTACATTAGAAGGAGTTTATTAATCGAGGCTAGACCTGCATAGCCGTAGCTAGAATTGGACTTATGAAAAAAAAATGCAATGCTAAGAAATTAATAATACTATGAACGTCTATTTTTATAAGTACATATACTGTTCACCAACATCACAGCATTTCAATTATAAATCTAGTTTATATAATAATTTTGCCGAAGTCAGGAACTATTGCATTTTTCCAAGGACAAAATTGTAGACATGTTACAAAATAAGAAAGATGGGCCGCCGTCCCACTGGATATCCCTTCAGAAAATGCAAACTTTCCTTGTAACTAGCAAAATGCATATTTTCCTTAAAAATGTATCCTTGTCCACATTTCTTATAGAAAAGTTTTTTTTTTCCGTTATAAAGACCTATCACAAGGAAGATAATGAGTGCTCTGCTGGTAAATATTATTTTACTTGCTGTACTTGAAAGAAGTGAAATATAAAACACATAAAAGCCTCATTTCATGTAACAAAATGATGTTGTAAAAATAGTCGTAAAACAGCCCACTCTACACATACTGCATGGCCTAGCTATCCGATGTACAGGATTAGGAGAAAGTATAGAAACTACTAAAAACATCTTCAAATTAAACAAATTCATGGGCACCATGATTTTAACTATAAAGAAAAATATAATTTTAAAAATAGATTTGGATGGATCCAGTATACAATTTTTTTTTACAAAATATGGCTGGCAATGAAATACTTAACCTCCATGGTTCTTAAGTTTTTTTAAGACTGGTCGATAACTATTTTCGACCCTGTAAGCACTATAGAAACATCCAGTTGATACACAACGCTCAATATGAGAAATACCTAAACAAGAAAATAACTTGAGCTTTCATCATCTAAAACATGATCAAAAATAATCACTATCTAATCATTTTGAACTAAAAGTTGCAAATTAGAAATATTCATCATGAGCTTTTATCATCTGTAGCTTTTGTTTTTCGCTTAGAAACTGTATATAATTTTAAATTAATGAAGAAAATCATTGACTTTATGATTGAATCCGAGCTTTATACGTTTATAAGGTGTAGGGATTGGCATTTATAATAACGAAGTTGGCCTTAAAATAGTCTTCAAGGTCATCCATAAAGGTAAAACTAAAGTAATTACGAAGTGTTTTGTCGGATTTCCCAAGTTCTTGTGAATGAGATGTGTTTGGTGACATCTAGTGCTTAACTGGCAATTATAAACCACTGATGAAAATATAGTGTGTGGCAGACTCTGGATATTAAAGGCTTCTTTCGTTAAAAGACTTGAACACAAAAATTGGAACGTCTCGCTAAATTCATTACCTGGAATCTTACGTAAGAAACTTAAAATACTTTACGCAGATTGGAAACCACATAGATGTAGAAGACAAACAAAAAGAACCAGATTTACCAAACTACTCCGGTTGCGGTGTGTTAAAACATAACACACAGGTTTGCAATGTGTACAATCTTTTGTGGAAAGGAAGGTTTTTTTACGTAAGGTTGGAAACTGAAAAAGCTAATAAATTTAGCAAATCGTCGCAAAGAATCTAAACCTTAGTTGGCATCCTGAATCTTCCTTCAAACCGACAAGCATTAAAATTAAGTGCTATTACATATTGCCGGGAAACAAGGAGTAATTTTTTGTCCTTTAAAACGTTATTTTGGAGGGTTTCGATACTTTATTCGTACTCAGTATCGCTATGTACTTAATTAAATGAAAACATAAAATGGCTTTTTGTAATATTTCTCAAATCGTTATTCTGCATTATTTTAGTCATTTAAATGGAAAGCTCTACATAATTCATTATGAATATTCAATAAAATATGAAAATGATGGAAGAGTTGCTGCGTAATATACAGATAGGTAATTTTTATATCGCCTATACCAAACAAAGCTCTCCACTTATTAATAACGGGTTAGGGGTAAAATTCGTATTTCAGAAGAAATGTTGGAACGAGTTATGCAAAGTTTTAGATCCCGATTACAAAAATGTATAGAGAATCGAGGATGTCATTCCAAGAATGTTATTTTTAAAACATACATTATTGCATATAATAATTTTCTATTTCCCATAATTTTATTTCAATCAAATGTTTGTTAGTCTTGTAGCAGATTTTTGAAAATAGACGATACGAAATGCCGTTACAAACTTCTTTGCCAATTGTACAAAAATGTAGTAACTTCTCTATAATTATACACTTTTGAATCATGAAATGTTATTACGAAGTTCTCGTATTTCTTTCTCATTGCATAACTTCTACCATATTATTTCAAACACCTAGAAGAATTAAGAATTTTTTTTGAAAGCCGCAACAAAACTTTCTTTTTCAATTATTTTTGCTGTGTACATTCCATATTAAAAAAAAACTCTAAAAAATTTATAGAGTAACATTTCATTGTTTCTTTTTAGTAAACAAACTTTTCGGCAAGTGAAAAGTTGAAATAAAAGTCAACGTAAGTTCAACTTTATATTCTTATTGTCAAAGTTCCAGGGGTGCTTGTATGTACGTGATTCGGAAACTTAAGTATATACAAGGATGACTGACAAGTAGCACCTTCATTGAATTTTTTTTTATTTTGAAGATCAAAAATAAAAATTGTGAAACACTATATCTAAATCTCCAATGCTTTTCTAAATTAAAACATCTACCTTATTTTTTTAGAACAAATCATATACGAGGGCTCCGAATAGAGGATAAAGATAGATAATAAAAATACAATAATAGATTACCTATATCGATTATCAATAATTTGTTTATATCTAGTTAAAACTGCTCCCTCATCCCTCGGAGGCCTTTTTTCATTGTTATGGTTGATTTATAATATCATGCAGCCCATATTGTGCGGAGCAGTCAACGCAGTTGAAAACAACGAAAATATTTGATTATTATAATTTTGAACACCCTGTAAAACCGGAGAAAAAGGCTAGTTGCACTTTGCAATTAACAGATAAGCTATGATCGATTATTTTTTTAAGTGGTCTATGAATTTTTAAAAAATTTTTGTATTTATTTTTTAGAGATTATCCAAGATACCCTTCAACATATAGGATATTATACCATTAAACAGGTCTACAAATGATGCCAATGAAACATAAGTAAAGTAAACCCACCCACCTAACTAGAGTCACCCTGTATGTTTCAAATGTGTGTTGTTACAAAGAAGGTTAAGGTATTATCAAAATACAACCTCAGATATGAAATATTTAGTATTAAAACTTCTAGTTCAGAAAAATATATTAAATACCTAATTACATTATTTATAGGAGCTGCCATTTCGCAGGGCCAGAAAATTAATATTTAGTTGAAAATTGAGTAAAAAACATGTTATTCCGCCGCTAAAAGGCAGTATTATAATTAACGGAAATCTGGATCTCGCTTGGGGGCATATTAAATTTTCTCGAAAAACCAGCTTTAGTTTAATTTTGCTAAAATAAATATGGAATTAAAAGGCAAAACTTTGGTAATTCTATATTACGAAAAGAAAAAAATAAATAGGTTTCATTATACGTTAATTAATAAAGGGAATGTTTAACAAAACTTATAGTAAGTATAGTTTTTCATTTTACTATATAAACTTGTATATTATGTTAAAGTGCTTCTCTTTATGTAGTCATATAGTTCAAGAACTTTACGTATATTCAATAAAAGCGAGTATTGTGGCGTTCTAAAAATATACGTAAATTTGTCACGATACCATTAGGAAAAAGATGCCCTGACTTTGATAAGATTGTATAATGCTAGGGTACACATTGAACTTAAGAGCAATTTACGGTCTACCTATCTTCATAATATGGTTTGCCTGATATTTGCATTTTTATTCGATAAAAACAACTATAACCATGGCATTGTAATTGAAAGCATACAATAATCCAGCAATAGACTATCGAAGCAGAATGAATTTCCATCTGAGCGTTTTAGAGCGTCAACTGCCTAAAATCAGAACTTCCTTACTTACTTAATGTTCCACAGGCAACTAACTCAGTAAACACAAAAGGTGGAGTTTCAGTGCGTGGGAATAATCTAGGTATTATCGGCTTAACCATACGCTCGCTGTGTTGCACAAATTACAGCAATGATTATACATTCACGAAGAAGTTTCTTCTATTTTTGATTTCGATATCCCCAAAAATATCTCATCATCTTACATGTAAATTTCGTTATATGTTTCATTTTACGATAGAATTTTATTACAGAACGGCGTAAACCCTATTAAAGAAGCGTCGCTGGTTTTTATACAGCCGAACAAAGGTGTAATATTCCTAAAGCAGTTTAGTGGCGATTGTAAGAGACAGGCGAGGTGGTGGAAAAATACTTCAATATAGGTAGAAGGTAAATTTAAAAATAGATTCCATGTTGCACAAACCGTAAACTCTTCCAATTTTTACTCCAAAAGGTCAACGTAAAGAGGCTAATATTGTATCAATTGGAAGGATCTCACGACAATAATTTTATTTGCCGCTGTTTTTTCTTGTTGTTTTTTGCAAAATGTATAACATTCGCATTGTCGTCGTAGGTATACAATATTTGCAAAAAGCTTTAAGATATAATTATTTTATTATAAGAAATGGACAAAAATAGATAACTGAGTTTAATTTAGATTTAAAAAAGCAGTTACATTCCTAAGTGGAGTTGTAGTTTCAGACAATTAAAGTACTCTTAGCCAAACATGTTTCGGAACCAAACTCGGTCAATCATCAGTGGCAAAGAAGGTTACAACGTACCTGTATTAATCGATTTAGATAATATTACATTGCGATCTTTTTATATGATTAGATGCGAGGAAATTCGAATGAAACGTAGGCAAAGTAGTTTAGTTTTTTGATTTTCCATACACATGCAAAATTTTGTCATTATACAGTAATTTCTGTTTTATGTTCGTGATATAAACTTATCAACTTTAACGTTTACATTCGATGCTGTGAAACGTCTAAACATTTCATCTAAGAAATAAAATAAAAAACGCAATTACTCACTTACGAACAATATAAACAGGTGGATTTTTATAAAACTTACAAATAAATAAACTGCATCAAAGTGTGAGTTGAAAGTTATGCTCACGATTATCTAGTTTCAAATCAAATTCAATCGTTGAAATCATAATATTTACAAAAATATGTATTAATATGTCAGATGAAGTACAATCAAATATTTTACACATTACTTTCATATCATATAATTGGTCAAAATTATCAACAAATTGACATAAAAAATTGAAATTAATGTAGAGACCAAACGTAGAAAAACGAAATAATAAAAAATTGTATTTAATTTTCAAAATGCACCAATATCACCCAAGAATAAAAGAAATACAACTAATAGTGTTTTCTTTTTTAATTGCTCAATTAAATTATTTGGAAAATTCATTGAATTTTTTGAATCGTATATAATCATGATCCAGTTTTCCGTACGTTAACTACATATTAGGTTTAGCTAAAAGTATGTGTTCCTTCATTTCTTGGAAGTCGATTGCCCATTATCACAACCACACATCGATAGAATCTGGAAGAGGCTGATTATATCTGTAAAAGGCACATTGAAAACAATTTTGACCTCTAACATATGATTCGTCTGCGGTAGAAAATGGCTTTGGAGTGAACATTATTAGATTCTTGTTAAGTCTTTGGTGCCAGGAGATTTAATTGATGCAATAGCAACGTTATTACTAGTATATCTTCTGTTAGCTATTTAATATGGCTAGTTGGCTATTATTGTAAATGAGGTCACATAATTTTGTGATTCAAGTAGTGTTAGTAGCCTTTTGAGCAAAGTCATTTTGTAAGTTTATTACTTGAGATTTATAAAACTATAACAAAGCCGTTTTGGAACATACACTGCAGAGGCACAGTGCTTTTTTAAGATATACCTATATGCTTTATATAAAAATGCAAATTGAAAAAAGCTGTCTCTTTTATTAAGCGGATTTATGTGTGCCTCATAACATGCGTTAATGACTATATTGTTATCTGTTCCATCGTACGTGCGTGCAATCTAAACTTAGAAGTCATTGTTCCTGAGAACGTTCTTATTCTAATACGTGAGTAATAGATAAAACAACACTATGGTAAATGCGATGTTTTATATTTAATGGAACAATCAGACCTGACTTGATTATTTATCCTTATACACAGTGATATTTAACATGAAAAAATAGTCCATTCTTAAGTGGAGCTGAATGACGAAATAATAGTCAAATCTCCACAAAATAAATTTAATAGAAATTTAAAATAATATATATAATTATATTAATTCAAACAACAACAAAGTTTTTCCAGAAAAGTGACCTTAATGGAAATTTTCTGGAATTTAAAATTGTAGGTTTATCTTTTTGCCACTGATGATAGAACTGGTTTAAGTTTAAGTAAATTTCTATTAAATATATTTTTGTGGCGATTCGACTTTTATTTCGTCATTAAAAAAAAGGGTGATATTTATTTCATGATTTCCTGTTTCCCTGTTATTTTCATTACTTATAATGTGAAGTCAGTACAAGGGCCCACCACTCAATAGGGAAAATAGGCTATATCACTTGTGTAAAGGCCTAGTCTAGTAAAAGTACAATATAGGTAAGATAAGTTTAATGGATTTTGTTATATTATAATTATTAACTTCTAGTAGTTACCAAGTTCCCCTAACTTGATACACAATATTTCGGAATTTGAAGCTGGAAAACGTATAACTTAGTTTCACTCGATCTATTGATTATAAAACCATTGAAACGCTGTACATTCCAACGAGAAATTTGGTACTTAATATTTTTACAACATTGACTTACATTAATTACGTTTTTAACAAGACATATTTAACTATAAATTACTCTCACAGGAAACAGCTTAAACCGTTTACATAAATCTTATTATATTCCAATATTACATAAATACCAGCTATTTTAAGCCTTTATATGTTGTGTTCAAATTAGCAACTATACTTTATTACTTTTTTTTACAGCAAAATTATTGCACCTTTAATACAATTTGCCCGGTGAAAAAAGATATATTATATGATCACAATGTACAGTGTTTACGTTATTCTGTACGATATTTCTTTCAGATAGTCAACACGCAAATACCACATTACTTAGAGCCAGTAATATGCAACGAACTTAAATTGAGGTTCATGAAATGGACAAGACCAACGATTATTTAAAGCGTATTTCAATATAAAACATTCACAATCAATAATATGCATTAAGTATTATTCATCATTTTTTACGTATACCTACGTATTATACCAGGTTCTCCAAATTACAATAAAAAATATATACTCCACACACTTATATTAATAGAAGAAAGAAGTTTTTCATTTCTTAACCAATAAATAGCATCACAAAATTAAGCTAAGGTTTTACTTACTTTCATGATTCATGATATTGAAGGAGAATAGTTGCAGATCTCCGTCATAAAACGGCAAAATTTCGACCATCTTGACATTAAATGTCCTTGTCCTTAGAGGTTTGAATGTTTTGAGTTATACATATACCCTTACAAATATTGAGAAATTATACAAAAATAAATTCTAAATGAAGATGCACTTATTATAGTTGATTGGTACAACAGTATTTGAAGGATTTAAATGCAAAAAGGTTCACATTGCCTCATGGCTTGATCATAGTCATTGCAAAGTCAGCTTCTTAAAGATTGGACACATTGTGGTGCTAAGAAGTTCTTTATTTCTCAATAATTCTTGAGATAGCGTAAAGCAGGATACTGTCAAAATATATCAAATCGAAATTGTTTATGACTCTCTATAGAAGTTTCTGGCATTCTCTTGATCATAGAAGAGATGTATTAGATGTATCTTTCTATCGATACTACAAAGAATGTGTGTGAGAAGCGAGAACACTAAAATGGTTATACGTTCAGCAGGAGATACCTGGGGTCTTTATTGTTGTTTAACCTTGAGAAATAATTAGAATCTGGCACAAAACGAGTTGGAATTTGGAATTGTGCAACGACTAGCTGCACCAATAATTCATGATTCGAAAACATGACAATTGCTGTTAAGCAATTAATTTAATGTCGTTAAACTTGTGGCGTAAAATATTATATTTCTTCTATTATGAAAGATATACTTCAACCATCGTCATCAATATTATTTAATTTCTTTACTTTAGACAATGCTTTCGCAGATTTAGTTTCCGTTCTTCAGATATATCTTTAAGAACAAACATATATTTATGTTGAAATATAGTTGATGCAAAAAACTGCGAAATGGATCGGCTTTCGTACATCAATATCTGATTAGATTTGGGAGCCGTCATTTACGTCGTTTTGTCACTCACGGTATGAATTGAAGGCGTTTATATTCTCATTATTTTAGTTAAATTCCTAGATATTAATGTCTCTACTTCATGCAAAGTGCTCTCTGAATACCTATATATTTCATTGTGTTTTCTTAGCATTCATATTTTATATATTCAATACATTTTTCTTTATTAATTGTTTATTAATGAGTTTTTATAAATTCATAATATATTCGTCATAAGCATCGATTGAATAACCACTGATACGCTTTTAATTTTGATACAGAATTCCGACTTGTTGTTTCCAACTATTTTAAATTAAATTTGCCATTTGAAAATATATGAGATATGGATGAGGCAGCCAATATTGCAAAAATATAGTATTTGCTTTTGAAAAAAAGCTGAAAGAACGGATCGATAATGCATTTAGATAGCCAACCAAAACTACAAACAAATAGGGCTTTTTTAACATTAATATGATACTGAATATAAATAATATCGTTTATACAGTGTGTTCAGCAAGTGAAGACAGCAGATTAGGGATAATTTCATGCCGATTCGCCATAATATACCATTTATCATTCAATACAAAAGTGCTTTTCAAGGGGGCTACATTGATTTATTCAAAATTATTCACATTTAGACAAAAAAAGTGCTCTTGTCATGAACGACTAGGACGTACCATGTGCGAGAAAAATCTAATTGAAATGTTTGTTTTTATTATTAAATAATAACTGTCAAAACAAAATTCAATATACATAGTGTTTCAAAAAGACGCGGCCATTTTTATTATTATTATTATTTACAAAAAAACTTGAACACAAATTTCTTAGATATCTAGCCTACAAACTGCACATAGACTTTATTTTTGAGAATCGTTTTGAATTATATGCCGACTTAGAGTCCTACCTTCGCATTGACACGCTGGCTGATCGACGACAGAGACATGATTTGATTTTATTGTATGACCTTATAAATGGAAGGTTGAATTGTCCCGATCTTTTGGGCAAGGTTGGAATTCATGTTCCATATCGTGCAATGCGTACGAGGAGTATGTTTCAGCAGACACATTCCAAAACAAATTATGGTTGCAATTCATTTTTGGCGCGCTCAATGCGTCTCGCCAATGACATTGAAGAGACACTGGATTTTTTGGTCCCGAGAAATACCTTTTTGGGTTCAGTAGGGCACCTCTTTGATAATTGATACGTTGTGTTGTACCATATTGCTTTATAATAGTGAGGTATTGATCGTGTTGATTATTATTATCCATTATATTTGTGATTGATTTTTATTTGACATTTTTCGATTGTCTAATTTTTTTGAAGTGTTTTAATGTAGAACTATTTATATGTATTGTAATTTTGTATAAAATGGGCGTTTGCCCGTAAATAAATAAAATAAATAAATAAACATTGTATCATGGAAACAATGCATTTCCAGACGTATGTTTATGGCAACTTTTTTTCATAATATGACGGCCATTAGTTTCAATGTCGAAAGTGATCCTTTCTGGACACCCTGTATTGTATTAATTATTGCACAAAATACTTTCTGACTTTATTTCACTGATAAAAATGTTTCGATCGATTTTCCATAAATATTAATGATAAACTAATTGCTTGTTATCAACATGACGCATACAAGCTTTTCCTAAAATAACAGATGTACAATAGACATCCAGGTAAATGTTATCACGTTCCATTAAATTTACAGGGTGACCCAAAAGAAATATAAATGATTACAAATAAAGATACACGAATTTTTCATTCCGAGTAAATGGAAATTTTAAAGGATTAGGAAGGCGTTGGAGAATGACACCAACAAGTAATTATTTCCAATTGTTGTGACAATTGGACTAAAAATCTTATCTGTCTACAATTTTTTCAGATCATCATTAAATAATAATAATAATAATAATAATGTTTATTTAGCCAACATGTACAAATCATAAAATACAATGTGATACATAAATACATAAATAAGTATATAAGAAAATACATTTTCTTTTTTAATGAATTACAATTGTAGTTATTATTGGTCAAAAAAACACAAAGATCTAACCACGGAAATCAACTTAATGATTTGTGTGCGGTGTAATATTCATGTTTAATATAAAGTTATCTTGAATTAGACACAGAGTAGTAGTCTCATAATAATTTCATTGAAATTAATAATAACATACATGTTGAAATATTAAAAATAACACCAAAACTAAAAACAAATGCATAATCAGTCCCCCACCAAAATTGGTATATGAGAAAAGCAGAACACACAAGAAACAAATCAAAATTCCAAAATTTATTAAGAATGCACGAACCTTATTTATTGTACATATCAGTCGACAAGATCGTAATAATATTTTCTCGGAACCGAAAGAAACCACCTCCCGACATGCTTCCTAAACATAGTTTTACTATTTATATTTTTCATATATTCAGGGAGAGTATTAAAAAGGCGCGGAGCCAAGTAAGAATAAGATTTTTGACCAATTGTTTTCGATGCCGTTTTAGACCTTATTTTTCCTTTTGCTTTGCTCCTAGTTTCATAATAGTACTGTATATGTTGCAGTTGGTGTTTGTTTTCGTACTGCATTACTAAGATGCGGTAACAAAACATTTGTCTTATGTCGAATAACTTGGACTCCCTATATAAGTTTTCAGACGAATAAAAACGATTTTTTCCCAAAATAATTCTAATAAACCCTTTCTGAATTATTTCTAGTGGTTTGATATGTGCCCGATACGCTGCTCCCCACCCAACTATGCCATACTGAAGAATAGATTGAACTAAAGCATAATACATAATTTTCAAATGTTTTTGTCCTATACATTTTAGTACTCTAAATTTAAATAATATGCCCCGTAATTTCCTAATTAATGTCTGTATATGTATATTCCATTTTAAGTGTTTGTCTATTTCGATACCTAAATATTTTATGGAGTCTGTGGATGCTATGTTAAAATTATTATGTTGCGATTTGATAACGAGTTGGTTAAAAGGTGCTGATTTTATTTTATTGCAACTGAAAGATATGAATTTGGTTTTTGTAAAATTTATGGTGAGCTTCATTTCATCGAACCAACGTTTTAGAGTTTCTAATTCTTTTTCAGCAGTGTCTTTGAGACTCTCCCAGTCATTTCCTGTAAACTGGATTACGGTGTCGTCCGCGAATGAGGAAATATTTCCGCTTATTTGTACATTAAATAATCCATTTAGGTATAAAGAAAAAAGAAGGGGACCCAAAACCGTACCTTGTGGCACTCCGTATTCCACCACCCTCCTATTACTTACAATATTATCTATTTTTACACACTGAGTTCTCTCCTTTAAATACGTCCTGAAAAGTTTTAGAGCAGTACCTCTGAATCCGAGGTCTTCGAGCACATCTAGTAGTATATTGTGACTCACGGTATCGAAGGCTTTGGCCAAGTCTAAAAAGACGCAAAGCGTTGGTTCATTTCTATCTAATTTTTCATAGATGTTGTTGACTAAATACACAATAGCGTCATTTGTTGATATTCCCTCTCGAAAACCAAACTGTTTTTCGGATAATAGATTATATTTATTAATGTACGAGTTTATTCTTAATTTAATAATTTTTTCAATAATCTTGGCTACATTTGAAATCAGTGATAAAGGCCTATAGTTCGAAATCATTTTATGGTCTCCGCTTTTGTATAAAGGCTTAATAATTCCGATTTTTAATATTTTTGGAAACTCTCCGGTTTCCAAAATTTTATTTACTATAAAACACAATGGTTCTGTTATATAGGGAGCAATAATTTTTAGTGTTTCCGCAGTTAAATCATCATGTCCTGGACACTTACCTGATTTTAGGCTATTTATTATTTTAAATACCTCATTTGTATCCGTTGGATAGAAAAATATGTTGCAATTTACATGGGTTCGTTTTATATGTTCTATGTTTAAGTTAGGTAAATTTTGCGCCATATTCTTCCCTAAATCAGTAAAATATTTGTTAAACCTATCAGCCATTTCTTTATTTTCTGTTATGCTTTCCCCGTTACAGATTATTTCCTTTATATTAGTGCCTTCCTTTTCTTTCCCCGTAAAATTATTTATAGTTTTCCATAATTGTCGCGAAGAATTTTTATTTTTTTCTAATTCATTTTTATAGTAATTTTGTTTAGTTACCCTTATTAGCTTTTCCAACCTTTTCTTATATACAAAATATCTATTTTTTATTTCAAGGGAATCAGGGTTTTTTAAATATTGTTTGTATAATATTTGCTTTTGCTCTACAGAACTCATTAAAGCTTGGGAAATCCAAGGGTTTCTTTTTTTATGTTTATTTTTATATGTTTGTACGTTTGTAGATTTATCTACAATGTGTTTTAGTTTGTTTATGAAAATTTCACAAGCCATATCTGTGTCATTTGTAGTATATATGCCATCCCAGTTTTCTGATTTGATTAAATTCACAATTTTTTTGTTATCCAATTTGCTAATTTTGACACATGAGGAATTATTTGTATTTTTGTTTATATTTAGATCTATAGTAGCTGCAATTGGAAAATGATCTGTAATTTGATATTGTATTATATATGAATTTTTGTTTAATTCATTATTGTTTTTTATAAAAATATGATCAATACACGTTTTCGAGTTTTCATGCACCCTGGTAAAATCATTTATTAACGCGGTATATCCATATTCACTAAGTGTATTTAAATAGACCTGTGCTTGTTCTTTATTTGATTTTATATTTATATTCAAATCCCCTATTAAAATGCAAATATCATTTTGTTTATGTGTATATCGTTCAAAAAATTGTTTTAAATCATTATTAAATAATTCAATGTTTGTATCCGGAGACCTATATATTGCATTTATAATAATATTATTTGCTTTTTTTTTAATTTTTAACGTGATAATTTGAATATATTGCCCTATATTGACAATATCAAAATTATACGAAGATGTGTTCGATTTTTTAATATACACAATAACTCCATCATTTTTATTTATATTACCCCCGTTATAGATTATATCATATCCATCAATTTTAAAACAATTGGTGTCATATATCTTCCAAGTTTCTGTAAATACAATCACATCAAAGAGGTGCCCGCTCTGCTCCAAAAACATCACAGTCTCATCAAAATTTTTTGTTATACTTCTTATATTCATATGTACTATGGAAAATTTCTTTGAAATATCGTGTTCTAAAGTCATAATATCCTTAACATCATCGACTAATATGGTGTTATGTTCAGATACTGAGAAATCCCTAACAAATTGATCCATTATTCTAGCCCTACTCCGCTTTTCCCACACACCTCCCTGTACAAATAAACAATATTTTAAATAGTTATCAAAAACTTAAATAATAGCACTAACAAAAAATATATACTAATAGTATTAGTACTAAGTAAATAACTTTATGTTACTAGCAATAACTTTTTCCTTATTTCGTACTTCCTTTTCTTGTCTTTCTAGAACCTTTAGGACTAACCTTTTTAATAGTGACCTTTCCTTTAATTCTTGTTTGAGGGTTGTAGTCATTGACTGAATTTTCTTTTTGTGATGCTGGCAGTTTTGAAGCGTCTCCTTCATCCGTATTTACATCGACATCTGTATATTCGTCTTCTTCACTTGAATTGGCTTCTTCTAATTGCTCGCAAGTATATAATTTTCCCTCAATTTCCAATCTGGTACCTCTCAGTCTTGCCTGCTTATTCGTTCTTTTAGCTTGTTTTAAATGTTTTACCAATATTCCCTGTATTTTACGGTCATGCGGACACAAATCATTTGCTACCGTAATGCCGGATCCCTTTAATTTCGTTACGTTTTTGAATATTAACTGTTTGGTCAAGCCAGAGATAAACTCAATTAGGAGACCTTTTTGATTTTCCTTCTTACCAATAATATTAAATCTGTTTATGTCATTGATGGTGAGGTTAACTGACAAAAGATCTTTCAGTTTATCCAAAGCCGCTTGTATTGATGTTTCTGATTGCAACCCAAATACTATAATATTATTGCGCCTTTTGAACCTTTCGAATTTCAGGTCTCTTTCTTCAAGATACTTTATTTTCTTTTCTGCGTCTGCTAGTCTTGATCCAAGTTGGAAGCCCAATTTATTTATCTCTGCAGATATTCTCTCTGACTGTTCATTACACAGTCTCTGCGAATGAGCTGTTAGTAGTTTGTATAATTCGTTGGAAGTTAATTCTTTCCCTGATTGACTCATTTCATTTGTGTCTTCCATACAAAAATCACCAAACAGACCCCGTAGTTTTCTATGTGTTGGATCTTTTAATCACTATATAGGTACTTTATTTTGATAAAATTGTATCTTTTTACTTGGTACCATTTGTTATAAAAAATGCCGACACGATAAGAATACTAAATTTTTATAGTTTATGGATCAAAAACTGTTTCTAATTATTATAATTTTTTATCGTTAATTAACTGGCTACACTATTGAAATTTTGTCTGAATTAGAAACACTTATTTAAGAACATATGTCTTCAATTTCACTAAAAAAATTTAACTGGAACTCAACATTTTAGTGATTTTAACAAGAGCGTGTAAAATTTGCGTCTGTACTCGTCTGTGTCTATTTCTAATGATTGAAATGATTCAAGTATTTTTTTATTTTAGTTATTAACGAACACACATTTACGTTTAAATGTAGCGAATACTTTCAGTTGATAAATATCCAGAACATAGTAATATATTATCGGGGGTTCCCCAGGGTTCTATCCTGCTTTTGTTTCGTGAAATTTCCAAGAACATATTGTTGCTATTCAACTAATTAATTAATTAAACCTACAATATTATTTTAAAATTTGCTAAAATATAATCATTAAAAACTCCAAGTGTATACGCATGTAATTGAAAAACTTCTAATTAAATTTTATAGAACTTTTGAAGTAGATGCAATACTAAATAATAATTTTGTGGAATTACGTAGGTAAAAGTTCTTCTTTAAAATCTAACGCATATCATTTATATTATATACATATTTTTCGAGAGGTACAATTTTGAGATTCTTGCTTCTGGCACTCCATGTCTGTCTTATGGAAAAAGTTTTTATAGCATTTCCATGTACAGAAATATTATTTTTTCCCGACATAGAATGTTGAAAATAAAGTTCATTCGTAATATTATAGAAGTTTCAAGCACCAAATACACAGAAATATTTCGCATCACATTATTGGTATGTACTGTTTGTTATTTTGAATAATATTCAAATGCTCTATTACATCACACTTTCTTCACAAATAGAAATCTTGCTTTTTAACCCAAAAATTATATTATAAGCAGTTAGTAATGACTATTTCAATTATAAAAAACTAGATATATTTTCCGAATTTTGTTGTAATGACATTGTGTAGGTCTATTAATGTTCAATTTTAAAAAAATGCCCTATATATTAAATTAAGCATGAAAAATTTATAGTATAAAATTTTTCACAACTAAATTAACAATCGAATCAATGAAACAGTCTATTGTTTGAGATCTTGAAGCAGTTTTGCCAAAAACCGTTTCTTCTTCTTCGGTTGCCCTATCCGTTTCGGACATTGGCTATTAACAAGGCTATTGTCTGATTTGATGCATGGCATTCCTAAACAGAACAGACGACTTTTATAAAAGTAAAATTTCGATATCTTAAAATGCAGAACCAACAATACCTCTTGAATCTAAGTAATTTTGTCTTTTGTTAAAACCATTAGGACTTGTTCACGGCAATTTTTTTCTAGTCCTACAGAATCACCTGTTAAATAATATGTTATTTATATACTCAAAAAGAATTTTTATCAACAATTAAAAAATACGTGCATAATTAGCCATTTCGTGTACCTTTGCATTTCGGGACTGATCAAACAGCCGTAAAAATTTAATTATATTTGATTTACAAATCTGAAATAAAAATGAATAATACAAACTTTTATACATTGCCTCACATACCTCAAAATGTATATATCAAATTAGTGATAAGCATAACAATAATGAATTCCCAGTGAAATTAATGCAGTTTCTCGAAAATATACTTGACAGAACATACTTCGAGTATACACAACAAACAAAATTAATGCGGAAACTTTTTGCAGCTTGAATATATTATTCTGGGTATAGTTCAAAATTTTGTCGCATTTGAAATTGAACCAACTAAAATTATATATTATGTGATCTCATTCATGTTGAATGGATTGTATGGATTAAAACTTTTTTGGCAAAATAATTTTAATGACATTATTCAAATGAAAGGTTAATAATGTTGTTTGAAAATATTTGCTGCTAATAAACTTTTTAATAACAAGTTCTTTGAGTAAGTTAAGAATGTATGAGTTTAGAACTGCAATTCTAAACGAAATATATCAAGGGAAGTCCGGCTCACATAAATAAGGTTCTAGGCTCTTTAGTCATGTATAAAAATTTGATTAATACTGAGCGGATACAACAGGAAAATTTATATTGGTAATTTTGATATTTACTACAAAACTAATTAAACGCAACACTCGAAACCGTGCAGCGATATTCTCATCTAGTATACGTTGATGTGAACATATCTATTATGGACCAATATGTAACCAATGTGTTGCTTAAAATTGATATGTTTTATTGAGTTTCTATGCTTCACCGATCCTCAACTCTATATTTTCGTCGCCCTATAAAATTAAACGTGGCAAAGTCTTTTAACAAATATTGTTTAAAAGTTAACATCTACGCATGCATGTCTCCAAAACATGGAGAAATTATACGTTAATTAAAGAAATATATCTGATACATAGCCGAGGTTTTACAAATAAAGATCTTCCTGTTATAATAATATATAATTATAGTAGTTTATTTATACTTTTAAGTGTAACTTTTCTATTTATTTACAATACAAATTTATAATAATCAAACGATAGCGTAGGATAAATAATGTTTTCTTGGATGCATCCAATTTATTCAAAAAGTCTGATATGCAATTAAAATGCTATACCGATTCCAATTGAAGCAAATGTCTTCCATTCTCAATTTACTTGTTGTTAAAGTATCTCGATATTCCTTTATCGGTCTTCCTTCAAATGAGAAAAATTGATTTGCTTTAAACTTGGGATCCTTTTTTTTTTCTAGATGTTATAGGAGACGACGAGTTTTTGTCATTTTAATTATTTCCTTTTTTATCATCATGATTTTCCTTTTTGGATTTGGATGGTTAAAAACATAAAGCATACAAATTTAATTTAGCATTGAATACTTACAAATATTTGTTGTAACAAAATATATAATACGACGTGATTTTCTACTATTTTATTTATTTTTGGGGCAATGTGCGGGGCCCTGATCTCTAAACTATTTAGGAGTTGTTAGGATTTCCGGTTATACCTGAATTTGATGTTTATTTTATATGATAAACACTCTGGTCCCTGTCCACGCTGGTTTACTAATAACTCTCGCACTTACACCTAAAAAATCTGTGATCTGAGATTTTCTCTTTAGAAAATCTCTGAAGTTGAAGATAAAATAAGCACACACCAGCATTTATTGAAAGGGTATCAGAAAAGATCGCATCATCAAATATTTGCTAATTTGCGAATGATGGTCTTCTAATATCCTAAACCAGGGGTTTTTATCATTTTAATTATTGCTTCTTTTTTATGTTCTTGAACCATTATTATTATTTTTGTTTTTCTTTGGATTTCAGGTTCTTGAAAACAATTTTTAGCGAAAGTTACATTTCCCTTGTCTAACTTTATTTACTTAACGACGTTTGGGCGATAATGTATCGCCTTATTCAGGTCATTCTATTAGTTTTTTTTTACAGTTCGTCAATAACATTACATTGTTAAAATCTCTTATTTTTTTTTACATAAAAAACCATATATTTCGCAGGACATCACGTTTACAAACTCAATACAGGAAAACTGTAATTTGTATTCCAATAGTGGCTAGCGCCTTTTTTTAAAAGTAAAAAAAAACTCTTAATTCACAACAAATTGAAATCTACTGTAATGTACAGGAAAATTAAATTGTGGTATGAGAAAGTTGTCTGTTTCAATTTAAAGATAAAAACATCAATGTTTTTACGCTCTCTTGTAAATACATGGAGTCTACGCTAGGAAAATTGGAAAATTTACACGACAAAAATACCCTAAAGGAACAAGATGCAATAAAAAAACCATAGTCAGTTTTATTAGATTTATACCCTCATTCCGTACATGTACAATCCACCGAAGATGCATTAAATAAAATACATTCGGACGTATATAGTAGTAAAACTGAAAATATGGAAAGAGTGGCGAGCAGTTTTAATTTCAGAGATGTCATATTTATCAACCATAGAACAATATTAGTTATGCTTTGCCTAGAAGGGTCATATATATATATGTATATAAATCATATTTATATCATCTGAATCCTGTCTTCACACGTTAGGTGCAAATCTAAATTTTATGACGAATGAGGTAGCATTAAACTTGCAGTGTGTTCAAACTTTATTACGATATGGTTTTTAGGCAGGACGTAAATGGACGCCAATTAATTAATGCAATTGCATGCCATCTCAGTCCACCATTTGGAATGGAAACTATTTGTTGCATTCAAAAATTAGGTTAATTATTACCTGTTCGTCATGATTACATGCGATATATAAGATACCGGTCTTAATCTATCTTTTTTTTTTGTTTCCTATCCCCTCACGTCCATCTTTTCTTAGCAACTAAGTGTGAATCACATTATACATTTTTAGTGGTTTAATCAAGTACCAAACAAACCACAAAATTGACATTGTTTCTTATTTATCTGAAATTTATGAAATATTATCTAGACCTGTGTCAGCTTTGTGCACTGACCTTTGGCATGCCAACATTTCTGCGACTCTTTTCTTCCTCTATTAATCATCTTTTATTATAATTTTTTCGATTTTTCAAATGTAAATGTGCAGTTTTCATTAACCTCATTATACTACTATATAACAGACCGCTATCCCCATATTATAATACATCATATAATATTACTGATTTTAATTAATAGAAATAAAAACATACATAATCGTTTGTTCAATTGAAATTTAAAAGAAAACTTGCAAAGATAAAGGCAGTCATATTGGTATAATTTTAAAGGTAAATAAATGCTTTATCGATAGAGCCTCCTATAGATAGGCGTTCCACTTAAGAAATTGGCGTAAAAGAAAATTGAAAATATTAATATTTAAATACAAATTTTGGACACTGTGAAGATTGAATTTTTAGAAGATAAAATGATCCCAGTATAGACTTTTTACAAAATTTAAGTGAAGAATGATGGCGGAATTGTAATTTAAGAAAATCAGTGATTTCGTCAAAAAAATCATTAAAAATTCAAGAATACCTTAAAAAATCACAACTTTGATCAACTGCGCTTTGGTGGGCCACCCGGTATATTTTATGCTCCTAAAAATACCTACCCAAGTGTTGTATGAAACTTTTTTTCATATCATTTACCGTTCATGAGGTATTGAGAAGTTTCCAGACTTTTTGCTAACCCTGTATAACACACAATAATGTAATGTCATGCAAAACTGTTAGAATAAAAAAAAAGAAAGATCATAGATGCCAATTTTCCGAAATACTTCCTCTAATTAATTCATAAAGTTAACAAATCGTGAAACAATATAAAGTCGACCATAATATGTATGGTTTTGTATACATAAAAAAGCCTCTCTACAGTACAGTAGTATATACATAGGTCTCGTTATACAGTATACTATGTAAACATCACTCTATTAATGCGGTACAGCAGCTTTGTAAAATCTTGAAAAATATGCTAAAATCGTAATTAAAATTTAAAATTTGCATATATACAATAAGTCCAAATAATGCGCTTCAAACAGGAAAACTAACCCTTTTAACCGTTAACATACCACCCGCTTAGAGGAACGTCAAAGATCGGTTAGACTCCAAAATATAACCTCATCAGCACTCGCCGAACATTTTGTAGAAACCGGACAGGAGTTTATTGTATAATTCCAAGTTCACGCAAAATTGCTTTGAAGAAGTTGAGAGATGACCAGAGAAATGTTAGCTAGTTTAAATTTGACGCAGTAGTTTAGAGAAGCATTATTTCTTCAGAATTATTAACATTCGTTAATTGGAGTGAAAAAGGTCAATTGTGTCATCACTTATGTGCAATTATTATGAGCTGTGGCATTTATAATTTTATATAATTCTCTAGACGTCATTTGGCATAATTATTTGTTGCATTTTCTTTTTTTTTAATCGATTTCGGTTTCCAAAATCGATTTTTCGTAGAATAATATACTAGAGGTTGCTATCGCTGATGACAGTTTTCTGAAAATATTGGAGAGATATCGGAAAAGGGCACAGGGTACATGCAAAATAGTTGTTGGCAAAACCAAATAATATGCAAAATTCATTATTATAATTGAAGATATTGTTTATTCATATGAGAATTATGTACAGCTTTGTTTCTGGATTATGAACGCGGTCACAAATTACTAATCAAGGTGTTACAAAATAGCTAGATAATTCCTTTAAAACATTTTATATTAAATTGAAATAAACATGTAGAAAATTTAAATAAACTAATATTTACCAATTGAAAAAAAATTCGTAGCTGTATAATAATATTGGAGACGATGCATAGAAATTTTCAAAATCATTTATCTTGAAAACGGCTGCTTCTAGCGTTATGAAACAAGTGAACAATTTTGATGTACAAAAGTCTCACATTATTATTCTTTTTAGAAAAACTAAAAAAGCGCATAAAAAATAAGTTGGGAAAAAATTTGTTCTGATCCCCTCAGACTAATCCACCCCTGACATTTTCCTAACCATGGAATATCATATTTTTTAATAATATTACAAAGATACGTAAGTGTGCCAAATTTCATTTTGATATCGAGACGCGTTTCGGAAATATTACAAAAAACTTATCCTCAGGAATTTACAAATTACACCCTGTATCTAAAAAACGAAGTGTTTTTCGAGATGTGCCCTTAAATTATTTTAATTTTTAATTTCGGGACACTCTGTATATTGACATGAACAGTAAATTAAAATATATGTTGCTAACCTACTTGAAGTTGGGATAGAAATTAAATAATAAACCAAATGTTTGGCATTGATATAGTGAACAGATGATTTCAAAAAAGTTAAAAGTATTTTTTGCCATTGATTGAATGTTAGTTTAAACCTGCTGTTATATTTTCTATCAATACGTCTATTACTTACTCTATAGGCGGATGGTTTAAATAAACAATATAAGACACTGAAATAACCAGTTTAAACACGATTTTAGCTTTATTAACGATTTTGCCATAATATTAAAAAATAATTATCCAGACAACCGTTTTCATATGTTTAACTAAATATAATTAAAAAAATCAATTAATTTCTAGCCATATTCCATGCTTTTACATTTAAGAACGTTGTAAATTAATTTCCACTTAATATAATAAAACCGTTTATTGAAATAAAGAAATTTTCATATTTAAGTTCTAATAAATCTCCTATTAAATGCCTAGATTTAATTAGTGGGAAATAAATTTCCGTCAGCTATTAAAGGCTTCTAATGCGTTTTGATTTCTTTTGTAAACCATTTAGCATTGGCGTGGGTGTCTTTATTATAGAAAAAACCAAACAGTTTTTCCATTTTTAGCTTTTTTATTATCATCGGATACAAACTTTCTAGCGCATTAAAACATATTAAACATATTTCCGAAACTATGTGAAAAAAATAAACAAAAAAGGGCACAATAAGGCCCAATAGCTGCAAAATAACATTTACTTCGATCGTGCAAAAAGTAGGTATGTACCGTGGAAAAAGTAATAACTGATACGACATGATCACCTACAACTCAGCTCACTTGCATTTTTTCTATAAAAGAAAGGACAAACAGTAAAAATTTTGATGTATTGTAAAATATTCTATATAAGGATTAGGAATATGAAGATCAAAAAAAAGTAAAATATTCAAAAAAAATTTAAATAAAAACAAATTTAATTCGATCGCGAAAAATCAGGTTGTAACGGAAGTAAATTCTACTCAGGAATTCTGTATAATCTTTACACAAATGAAATTCAATATAAAGCAAAAAAAACAGCTGAAACTTTTTTTTCCAAATGAACCCCAAAGAAAATTAAATTCCAACCTTATAATAGTTCAACATAATATGAAAGGAAGTGACTATTTAAAAAAAGTGTGAGTTTATTTTAATTCGTTCGTAAAAAATAATTGCTATTTGGACAAATCCAGTGAACTTGTATATCAGACACAATTCAAAGTAACTCAAATTCAGACTTTTTAATAAACGACACTATTAAGATTCTGGGCAATTTACTGTTTAATAACAATCGTGCAAAACCAACGGCACTGACTATTTTAAAATTTCTATTATACAAGCTTTATTTGAAAAAATGACTAAACTGTTTTTAGCTCCATTTTCAATATCATTTTTGACCACCCTTAAGAAATCCTAAAATATGTTACAGAATTGGCAAAAATTGACCCTCCTTCACAAGGAGATTTATAAAAATTTATAAATAAAAGCTTCCTTATTGAAAAAATGTAGGGTGACAATTGACCATAAATTTTGATACTGTACACAAATTACGCCTAGAATTTCATGTAGAATCCAAAATGTATAATAATATACGTATAGGGTATTTCATTGTAAAATGAGCAAATATAAACCTACTTCTAATACTAATAACCGGAAGTACCACAATCATAAAAATATTTTAGCGGTCTGATCCCAATATGTCAGTAAAATATTGTTTTTTTTTATATTTAATCCAGACAATTCCGGAATTATAATGTTTCGGACAAGACAAATAATACATGATTTCTTTCATTGTCATCATTATTTGTGAGTAACCCTTACTGCATTTTCGCGCACGGCAAATATTTAAATTAACTTTATTGCTGCAGGATTTTAATATGGCTTTCTCAAGCTTCTGAGTCGAAGTTTGTCTATAAAGTCCGCTGCTGTAGATTTAAACTACTGCCGACCTGTATGGTAGGCATGTCTGCATTTCAAAATATATTTCTTTCCAGAACTGCTTCAGAACTCTCCTATTCTTCTCATTCATTTCTTTTATAGCGTACTTAAATCTTCTAAGTTTTGTGACGTTTTCTTTATTTTCTTTTAAATTTAAAGCAATTAGAACTTTAAAAGACATGCGATCTTCTTACCAAATTTAAAATTCTCTGGAGATTTTCTTCAAATACAACATTATTACATATGGATACTTCAAAATTATTAGCTTTTATTTGCTTAACACTATCACAAAACCTTGAACAATAAATTAATATATGATATATTTATTTATTAATTTACTTAAGTAAAATCCGTATAAAAGACAAATCACAAGTTACAGGAAACCTACTCTTTTTATTTAATTTGCTAATTACACATATTACGTGATCTGTCTCATGGTTCAAACGGTTTCAAAGTAGCAGGAAATTCCCCATTTCAATGGAGATATTTGCTTTTACGGGTTCATCTCTATATTCACCAAAAAAGCACAGAAAGATTATGCCACATATATAAGTCTCGAAGGAAAACTTGAAGCCTGAAATCCACTACGATAGAAATGTAATTAAGCAAGCTACATCTAACCCTGTCTCGTCTGAAACCAGGACCGAGCCATAGTGTGTATAGTAGTAGCAAAAGCGATAGAACAAGGGAGCTTGTGTGCCCTTTCTATCTCACTTGAAACAAATTTATTTCGGTTCGTGGAGCGCCCATAAAATAAGGGGGAAATTCAACTAGTGGATGCTGACATATACGAATAGTTTGTACCTATATAGATGAATGTACATATGATTGCGTTGTATGGCTTTTGCGCTTTTAGAGCTATGGGTTTATCTATAATAATATTATTCAAATTTATTCACCGCTGACAGTAGTATAAAAGAGATTTAAAAGTGCAAACTAAATCTGAATACTTAATGTAACCAATTTGATAAAACCAATCCTATATGAAGATTGTTTGATTGAAATCGAAACATTGGCCTTAAAGTGATTGAGGCTTTTTTGCATGATTTTCTTGGCTTGGTTCCATATGATGCCTACCAAATTTCACACAGATTTCCGAGGGCAAAAAGTCGCAGTGTGCAGAAGTTGGACACTTTTACATTGAGCAATGCCTCTACTATTGGATGGATGTTGGTGGTGGATATTTTAAATATTTAGTAGACTTAAATCTTTGGTAACTAATTTAGCTATTTCTAACTCTGCCTTGCGATTGCTTATACACTACTGGTTAAATTTTGGAAGACTAGATGCCGTTGAAAAGAGAAATTAACGCACCTTAAAATGATATTTTCACTCAAAACTCATTTTCTTGTACACCTTCAGGGTTCAAAGGTTGAAAATACTAAAAAATATTTGATAGATTGCCTAATATTATTATTATGAAATTAGAAAAGTTTTAGTTCTCTACTGAGGATGCTATAGATTGTTGTCGAAACGCGCGGCAATATTTAATTCTAAGCGATTATATAAAATAATGGTCGTGTATTTCCTCAGTTTCCAACGTGATACAATTTCATAGCAGGTAAATTCGCCACCATATAGTAACAAATATTCAAGCGAAAATTATCCTGAAAAGTTTACACCTCAATAATTTTGTTATAGTTTTAATGCAGTAATGCACAGGAATTTCACCGGTTTATTGTACCTAAGTCTTGAAATTGTAGATAATGTTATAATGATTAAGTAGCTTTGCATCTAAATAATTAGATAGGAGAATTGCTAAATAGATTTCCATAGCTTTTGATGCATTGTTAAAATGCATTTGTCGAAAATAATTGGTATCTCGTATCTATTTGAAATTAATTAGTTAAGTTCGTTTTTATTATTACAGATGCACCTATCGAAAAAATATTTTTCAATAAGAAACTTGGTATTTCTAATAAATTTAAAACTATGTTATACGTATATAAGAAACATTTTTCAACTTAGGAGGAAATATTATATGGAAATACTGATATAGGTACGAGTTTCAAGACTTTTCTGTCTCTTGTTGTGTTTGTTTACTGGGCAAAAGTAAAATAAATATTCTGTCCATCTGACATAACGATAGTCTTTACTTCTTACTTCTACTTAAATAATTATTGGTTCTTTAAATTGGAGAAAGTTGACATATGGATTATATGAGAGAAATTGACGTATATATCATGAAAAATATCCAGACCGGAGAATTCCTAACTTTCACGAATATTGAGAGGCAACTAACTTAGAGAAACGGGTAGTTTCCATGGAAAAAATGTTAATCGAGGACGCCAACGTACAATTAGGATAGCTGAGCTCGCAGAGGTAGTTTTAAACAGAATTGAAGATGCATTTAAGCTGTAGACGCTTTGATTGTAGGATTCCAAGAGTACAATTAGTAAAATTCTACGAGAGCAGTTACTCCATCCGTATCATGTCCAACAGGTGCAAAATCTTTTGCCAATGGACCCTGAAAGTCGGCTGACGTTTTGCCGTTTCATCGAGACAATGAGAATACCAAATGTAAACTTTCATGGGAAAAACGATTTATCGACGAGGCTGCGTTCACGAGATCGAGAATTAGAAATTTAATTTACATAAGGTAGGTATAGCGATGAGAATCCTCATGCCATCCGGGATAAACATTTCCAGCATGAATTTAGAATTCAAGTTTGGTAGATATTGACAATTTCATTATTGCAAAACACTTTACCCAATTTATTGGATGATCTTTTTTTACAACTTCGTGCCGAAATGTGGTTTATGCACGACGGAGCGCCACCCCACTTTAGTATTAACGTTCGCAAATTTCTAATATCCTAATAGATGGATCGGAACAGACAACGATGCACCCATAACTTGGCCAGCAAGATCACCCGACTTAACGACTTTTTTCTGAGGTGCGTTCTTATATCAAAAGTGTATGCTTCTGCCATCGCTACAGAAGCTGAGTTATTTCAAAGAATTATCAATGCTGCAGATTATTCTAAAACCAAGCCCGACACGATGCCCAAAGTGCAGTTTAATTTTTTGAAAAGAATCAATTTATGTATGGTGAACATTTCTAACATTTGTTATAATAATTAAACTAGTTAGTAGTAGTTAGAATTAAAACTTTTTTAATGTTTTTTTCGTTCCGAATAGACACAATGATCAATATCAAGGTATTTTAGATAATTTTATTGTAAAGAAACGGTATGTCTAGTGTAAAATTTACGTGAGACTGAAAATTCTTAAAATTAAATCAGCTAGTGTCAGAGAAATATATAAAGTCATTTGTACAAGGGGCAACAAAAATACAAACTTTACGAATCACGCGTCATTTTTAAATTTTTAGACACTAACAAAATATCGCATTTGTGTCAAAACACGCCAATAATAGTAGTCTTCTAGTTCAAAAACGGAAAAACAATATTAATTTGAGAAATTGAGCGCCTTTTTTAGAGGAAAAATGAAGCAAGATTGGATATATTATGTATATTTGACTCGATCGGCTTATTTTTAGTTGAGGAATATGAGGTTAAGCGTAAAATAGTAAAAACTGTATTTCTGGCGTATAGTAGTCGAAAAATGTTTGCTAAGAGTTATTGTGAATATAAAATTGTCCCATTTCAGTTATTTGTTACGATAAGCATGCAGTTTTCACGCTCCTCTTTTACTTTATTATAAAACTTCCCATAACCTTACTGGAATTTCAGCAAAACTTATATTTTTTGAGATACTGAGGCGCATTGGATAAATCACTTCTAGGAGTTCGGAACCTAAAACAAATAGAGTGTTCCTCATAATGTTCGCTATACATATGGGAAAAATGTTTATACTGGTGTTTAAATGAAGAAATATGAATTTTTGGGGCGTTCAAGACTATGGAAGCAAACTTCAAATTACTAATGATTATGAATGAAAAATCTGTTTTTTGCATTTTTGTTTTGTACATTCATTTTGTTATAAAAAATTATCTTTATTCATTAGTAACTTTATTTTTAAAGGAAACTATTATTTAAAAAAAGCTATTGTATTAAAGATTTTGACTGTTAATAAAAATGTATGAGGGACACTCTTATCCAGGACCCACTGATTGTTTTTAAAGTATTAGTAACATTATCTGTAAAGTGAATAAATTAATGCTAGGCCTACTACATGCAATGTGAAACTGAATCTACAGAAATCTACTTATAATAAAATAAAAATATAAATAAATAAAATAATAAATGTACCCATTATTATCCATAACACTTGATGATGATAGTGTTGAAAAGGGTAGTAGTAGAACTTAGTAGTAGCAGTGACAAAACATCCACATTTCATAATTTCGATTTTTATATAAATTTACGTTTATATACTTATACAGGGAACATCGCAAAAGTGTATATCTAGAACATTTAGAAATATAAGAGATATCGGTAAGTGAAGTGTAGGATTATGCACCATAATATTGTAGGTTTCATATGACCAAATAAAAAAGTTCTCTCTCCTAAGAAAAATGCTAAACTAAAAACTAAAATATATTTTTTTCAACATTTTGAGACCTTTAGTCAAAATCAGTCACTTATCGGTTTTATATATCCTCGAATCGTAGACTCTTAATAAAAACAATTTCTATGTTACTATAGTTATTTACCGAACAAGTGCGGGAAGTATTTTTTTTTCGGTCATTCATCATGTGTTAGGTACACATTTTTTCCGACCAGCACTACAAATTTCGTAAAACCCAGGACCAGAGAAAAAGACCCGTAGTGGTAAAAAACTAGCTTAAATTCGTATTATAATACATTTGAAAAAACGTGCGGAAAAGTAACTTTTCTGTCTGTCAAATTGACAACTCAGGTAACAACAATTGACAAATGTGTCAAATATGCCTTTTGTAATAATAATATCAGTTATTATTAAGTATTAATTTGTCATAACTACTTCTTATTTTAATGTGGATAAATAGTTATTAATATTTATGATTTATAACAAATCTAGCACTATCTGACTTAATATTAGTTATAGCAATATTAAAAACATTGCTGTAAAGTAACTTTATAGCATTGAGTGCGAAAAACTCCAACTTTCCGCACTAAAAAATGCGGAAAACTGCCCTTTACCACACGCTCATAGGAAAAATAATTTTTTTGATCACACAACATAATAAACATATTCGAACCTACATACAGTAATTCTGGACTTGATTATTAAAAGGGTCAATTTCCATGTCTGTTTTATTTAGTATATATATATTATTCACAATAAAATCCAGCAGCTTAATTCCAAATTGGGTTTCATTAATAACGGGTAATACCCACTGAGATTGACTTTTGGCACAGGTGCGCTATGCAAGTAAACGCAAAATAATATTTTAAATATGAATTTAGAAATTTCCCACAGTTAATGATTTTACTTTACTTTAATTGTAGATTTTATTCAACAGCTGCACATTTTTCAGTATTCACTGAAATTAAAGAGGCCTTAAATATGGTAAAGCAAGAACCTTTAGCTTTTTAGACTTTAAATCTGCTATTGGTAGAGACTCATTAACTTAAGGCCTAGATTTTTTTTAAGACTGTATTATTAAGTTATTAATCGTTTGGAGTACATATAAAAGTTGTTAAAAAAAAGTTTTTACATCGAGTGTGTTTGATATTTACAGTCTTGTCTTACGTAAGTGACTACAATAAACCATTTTTAAAGGCCTCTTCATTGTCAGAGAATCCTGAAAAATGTCTAGCTGTTGAATAAAACCTACAATTCAAGTAAAGTAAGATCACTAGCTTTGGAAAATTTCTAAACTCATATTTGAAATAATAATAAGTTGCGTTTACTTTAAGCAATAAAATTAATAATAATATAAATGTAGAGATTTTACTTGCAATAACTCTGGATGCCATTATGTCGTAAGCAGCCAAATGCATAATATCCCTTTTAACACTCAGGCTCATAATTATGATTTGCCAGTGAATAGCCTTTGTGCAGAAATTGCCACGCAAGAAATTCTCACCGTGTACCGAGAAAATGAATTTCCCTAGACTTTTTTCTCGATAATATTTTATTTGTAGGCCAGTTAGTGTTTCAGTAAAAGTTCTTTTTCAAATTGGTCATAAGCAACACAAACACATATATCGTGCATAATCCAATAACAGAACAAAATTATAATTAACACATAGCACACAAACATCAAATAGAAAGAGAATACTGATGATTGTAGATATTATAGAAGAGAAACACCGACCCAACAAATTAAAATTATTTTTTGTTAGTGTTTACAGTACATAAAGAACAGCAAAATATTGATTCTTACTTCTGATAAAATTATATTTTAAACCCGAAAAATAGGCTTAAGAAATTCTATAATAAATAAATTTTCGTGCGAATTATTTATTAAATATTTAATTATTTTGGTCCACAAAGCACAACAACAATGATTTTTATAAACTTTTTGCTAAAAGACACTGAACTACACTCACATATATATATTTATTACAAATTAAAATAATATTAGTTAAATTAGAAATAAATCTTAAAACTTTTTCGCGAAATTTCCCGCGGCGGACCAATACCTACTCTCAACTATTATCGTTCACAGCACTAGTATTGGGGAAAATAAAAACGAAAAACTGAGCTAGTATCATGCGTATCTACAAGCCCATGCTTTCCCGCAGCTGTTTACGGCCGACTGAAAACTAAATATTTCCCGAGGAAAACATATAGTCACTCAGGGAAACCTAAAATTTCAGGATTCCGCGCGTGAAAATCAACATTATCGTTCAGTGATTTATGAAAAGCAATGGGGAGAAATGTAGGTAATTAAAATAATAATGATTTACATAAACCGTTTTACATAAAATAGATCACTGGTTTATTCGTTGTTTCTATTAGAACAACTTTGTTCATTTATGCTTGAAACTTCAGCTTATGGATAATTGTTTATATCACTGAACTTTGGAAAAGTTAGATGGGTATTGAAAGATTATTATGATGCATCCTCTTAACTAGGATTAAAAGTTACGTTAAGGTTCGGTGAATGTTTAGCTGAGTTTACTACTTTCCACAAAAAATCTGAAAAGAAAAATTTTAAAAAATCTGTAACCTTTAACCTTTTGATGTCCTCTGTATAATACGTAAATTTTGTTAGTAAATGATCTCTTGAATAATCAAGTTACGGAGATACAATGCCTCAAAGCTATAGTCAACAACTTACATTTTCAACTCCAACTTTTGAACCGATAAGAAATAAGAATATTGACCTGCCTACCTACATGTTATATCGTAAGGACGGTCCTATACCATATGCAGAAAATATTCCTTTAAGATGCAATTTGAAAAATACCTTAACCAAATAATATTAATAGAATTTTAAAAAATAATTTTAATGCTATTAGGCAAGGTCATCATCACCAAATTAAGCGTTATTAGTGTAAGAATTCTTTCTTATAAAGTCAAATGGAATTATATACCGTCGTTGTATATTATAAAGTACCATACCACGTTCGTCCTTCCTCTACCATCGAGTCAGTTCATTCGAAAAACCATGGCGGCAACACCACGTCTTTCAATTGTTTTATCTGTGCTCTATTGTTTTTTACTGACGATAGGTAAGTGGATTTAAATTTATTATTTTTATTTGAGAGTCAAAATTCCGTTTTAATGTAAGTAAATATAGGTTTAGGTTAAGCAAAACATAGGAAAATCCTACTAGTTTAATTCTTATATTAACTAAACTTTTGCAGTAGCTACAAATAGCAACAATAGTGAAAATATGTATTAAATAAAATCTCTCAATTTAATGTTTGTTGTTTTTTTAGAAATTTGTAACTAATACTGTAAATTCGTTTACCTTGATAAAATCGTATGACAATAAATGTAATAGGTGCTACAAAACTTAATTTACACACCCTGTTGACCTCACATATCATTCATATTACTTTCACATTCAATTGTTTCTTATACAAAAGTCTATATAAAGGTGCCAGGTTGTCACATAGATAATTCAATTCTTGCATATATGCTTCGCTGTGCATCTTGGAATATTAAACATTTTTTTTTTAAAACCGTAAAAATATTATTTATTATACAGGAGTACCTTCAAATAACATCTTCAATGCTTCTTTGCTTAAAAATAGTTTAACGTAAGACGGCAGAATCCCACTCGTCTCAGAAAGTCCGCCTCTTTTAAATGCTGGACAATTCAGAACAAGTATGGATGAAATTTATGCTTTCGTAATATTCGTCAATATTCTTAAAATAGGCAACTACAGCATAATAACGGGTGATTTTTTAGCATCTTTCTTTTTGGGAGCTCAGCTGTTTTCGTGTAAAATGAAGCGACTTACAAACGAACAAGGCTTGCAGATTATTGAATTTTATTATCAAAATTCATGCTCGGTTAAGAAGTGCATCGTGCACTTCTTCCATCTTATGGTCAGTTTGGGCGACCTTCTGACGCGGCTATTCGGAATCTTGTGACTAAATTTCGCACCAAATTGACATTATTGGACATTAAACCACCAACACGCATACGTAGAGTGCGAGAGGAAAATATCTCAACTGTATCCGCCAGTGTTGTTGGTGACCGTGTATTTTTAAATTTTGCGGAAGGATTTGGGTGTAAAATCATTTAAAATACAGCGAGTGCAAGAAACGAAGCCACACGCCCTACCACCACGTCTACCTTTTGGTGAATTGGCGCTGGCAAAGTTGGATGAAGATACACTTTTTTATCCGAAAATTGTGTTCAGGCATGATTACACCATACTTTTTCAAAGACGACGAAGGCAGCAACGTTACTGTGAATAGCGAGCGCTACCGTGTGATGCTTACAATTTTTTTTTTCTAAAATGGAAGAGTTTGACTGAGGTGACATGTGGTGGAAGGCCCAATTGAGAAGCGAATTCGGTGAACAGTTTATTTCACGTTTAGGGCCGGTCAATTGGCCGCCTAAATCGTGCGACTTAACGTTGTTAGACTATTTTTTGTGGGCCTATGTTAAGGCTCATGTCTACTGGAAGCCAGTATTGAAGAGTTTATTCGTGAGATACCGGCCGATATGTTGGAGAGAGTATACCAAAATTGGACCCAGCGTATGAACCATTTGAGACGTAGCCGTGGTCAACATTTACATGAAATCTTCTTTAAACATTGAATTATATATATTATATCGTTCTATCCATTCAAATAAAGATTTCATACATTTCTCCGAAAGTTCTTAAAAAAACACCTGTTACATACATGACTTCCTCATTGTTCTCAAATTTTTTTACTTCGAGGCCATTTTTTGAGATTAGGAAACAAATGATAGTCGCTGGAGGCTAAATCTGGTGAATATGATGAAACAATTCGAACTTTAAATTCATTTTAGCCATCGCAACGACCGACGTAGTTTATTTGGCGTTTCGTCCATCAAACATTGCAAGAATCAGTCAGTCGCCTTAAGCATATTCGCCGATAAATTGTTTTTTTTTTGTTTTTGCGATTAGTTCACTTGATGCAATCCAATGTTTTGACTGTTGTCTAGTTCGCGAATATAATGGTAAACACAAGCTATAAACCTACTATTTTGCTTGTAGTAAGAATTTTCCGATTCGATTTTTGATCGAACGTTAGCGAACAAGGCGATGTAAAATTTTACGTATACATTAAGGTCCTCTATGGCGATTTTATTGATTACCTTAACGGGCGTCCTCATGGTGAACGTGAAAATAGTAGATATATCTTGCGGTATATCCTTCAAGAACCGTCTATTGTCTTCGTACATTTTAAGCTAATAAATTAACTTTTTTAGGTTATAGAATGTATCATTTTTCGATAAAGTATGACATCTTCAACTAATCCTCATATTATGTTTCAGTTGTAACACATGCAGCAGGTAAAAAAAAGAATTCGTCACGAACTACTGATGATAGTGAAACTAGTGATCAATGTCCAGAACCCTACGGATTTTTCGCGGATGCTGAACAATGTGATAAATATTATGAATGTAATGATGGTCAAATTACTGAAAAGCTTTGCCCAGATGGTATGGTGTTTAACGATTTCAGCACAGAGTACGAAAAATGCGATCTGCCATTTAATATTGATTGCTCTTCAAGGTCTTTATTACGTATGTATGACTTAACTGCCAAATAAGAAATAACAAACACATTTTTATCAATCTTTAATTCATAATTATGACATAAAAAAATCCGTGGCTAAAGTAAATGGTTTTTGAGCTGTCTCAAATCGTTTATTTACAAATATAATTTAAAAAAAAGAATAGGTCTGCCTCATGTCAATTTAATTGTTTCAGTCTGAGAAAACCGCCCCCCAGATACTTCAAAAACCATGTGTATACATTGTATGTTTAAATTCGCATTATTTTAGAGACACCGCAGCCAACTGAGCACTGTCCACGCAAACATGGTTACTTTGGTCATGAAGAACTTCACGTATGTGACAAGTTCTATTATTGCGTCGATGGTAAATTCAATATGATTACATGTCCAAATGGTTTGGTGTACAATGAGAATGCTGGTATCTGCTCATGGCCTGATGAGGCTAAGAGAAAAGGTTGCAGTTCTGGAGGTAGGAAAATTATTATACTTTAATGCTCCTCTTTATTTATAGTTAAACTCAACCGTCTCGTCGCTTCATAGAAAAACAATGCCTCAAAATGTATGGTCTAGTGTTTAATTAAAATAACAATACAGGCCTACATATTTATTAAGTGAATTTCAGTTTAAGTCTAGCTTAACGGTTATAACGTTCTGTTCAGCTAACCAAGATTCCAATCAATCTCAATTCAAATTTACAATACCTTACGTTTCGCTGATCATCCAGCTTTTAAACTGTTTAACCGCGTTCAATATTAGTAATATAATAACGAAATATGTCGTTATAATGTCAATTTTACTTTTTGTTTTTTTATTAAGAGAATTTGAATATAATTGGCATTGAAATGTGGGAATATTTAGTAGGAAATTGTTTAACTATAATGTTAAATTATTTTTCGATCATGTCACTCACATCTTTTTATTTTTATTACAGAAGTATTTGAGTTTGATTGTCCGAAAGTTGATGAAGCAGTAGGAGCAACTCATCCAAGGTAACCACACATACAAGATATAAGTAAAATTTATTGAAGCAATAGCAAACTGTTATTCAATCTTGCGAGTATGTATTTCTTGTTTTAAATTTTAGATACGCTGATCCCAAAGACTGTCAATATTTCTATGTATGCATTAATGGTAATACTCCTCGAAGAAATGGTTGTAAATTGGGGCAAGTGTTCGATGATGAAACCAAGAAATGTGACTGGGCAAGAAACGTACAAGAATGGTTAGTATGAACATAAACAAAAAAAATCTAGATCTTCTTAATAATAATTTTTTTTATTTATTTTTTTTTTTCTATTTTAAGACTGAATTTAAGTTTTACCTTTAAACAAAAATACCTACTATTGAATTAAATAAACATTTCACATGAAGTTAAACATAATATTATTAAGGTTTATTTATAAAAAAACTAGTTTGACAAAATATTTATTTAACGTAATAAAATTTTTTAATACTATGTCTCATATTAATTTATCATTTATATTTTTAATTTTACTTTATTTTCAGTGCGGACTGGTATGAAGGTCGACTAACAGAGCAACAATTAAAAGATTTGGAAAATCCACCAACATCTAAACCAAAAGCCACAAAGGTCAGTCGCCGAAAGTCTTCTAGACCACGAGCTTCTGTGGAAGTATAAACAGAATAGGGTTTATAATAGCTTAAATAGTAATAATTTAAAAAAATTTTACAATCTACTTGCATATTTTTTGAAATAGTATTAGTAACAGTCAGTTAAAAATTTAATTAAATTTAGAACACTTTTTTGTAATAACAAGGTTCATTTTTAAATTTTTTCCAATGTTTCGACGTTTTTCTTTATCCTAAATATATGCAAAGTGAACTGGAAATGAACAAGCTAAATTTCATAAATGTAATGTAAAATCTAATTTTCTTCTTTATTATATTATGGGGTCACTTAATGCTTTAATTATTGGTTTAAACCATAGAATCATATATGTAAATAAATATGACCGTTCATCCTCACTTTTGAACTAGCTCCATTACTCGAAAGGTCATTTTATAGATCTAAAACTAAGGACTACTATAACCTTTCCAAAAACCTGAATAACTGTAGTAATACACCTATAATAAGGAAGCATTCTAATGTTGTGAAATATGTTGGAGAAAGCCTTGAAATTTGTTTCCAAATTGAACGAGATTTTTGTCTAACCAAAAATTAAAATTTTTAAAATTATTAGAATGATGTAAAAATTAGCAATGGCTACATCTAGAATGTGCATTGTAAATTTAACTCAGCGCCATAGTTCTGGCGAGGAATATAGCCTTAAGAATTACACTAAATTTGGTTAGTGGTAATACTCGTCGCTGGTTTTTGGATTATAACATTAATAATCCAAAAAGGAATGTAAAAATACTATTATATAAATGCTATTATATAAGTAACTTTTTTAATAATATACTAAATAAATAAAAAAATATGAATTATATGTGTTTATTATTTTTAGATTTACATGTTTAAAATAATCAATGCTTATTTTGAGAACAAATTCATTACTATGCAATATCAATAATGTTACACAATCTAATATATTAAAAAGATGAAAAAAATACACACTTTTTCATTATCTGCTTTCTCTGTGTAAATCGTTATTGTATATTCGTTATATTATCCTAAGTGCAAGCACCTTTAAAGGTGAAAGTTTATGGTGTAATACTGTCCAAGTTCACGATAATTAAAATTCTTTTCTTCACATTGTGGCAAGTTTCTCAAAAAAATAAATTATCAGAATTTGAATATAAAACGTGTATATAGGTATATTTATTTGCTGTTATACAGGAAGTCAAATGAAATGCCTAAACTAGAAATAAATTTGTTGGATTTTGGACTTCTTAATAGATAATTTTGTTTCACATTGAACCGTGCCGAAAATCAATTTGTGAGTAATCAATGACACTAAAATCAAGTATATATGTGTAGAAAGTGCAAATAAGACTAAACAATTGCTGAGAATCAATTATCTAGTAATCATACATTATAGGTAATGCATTTATACCATTATTTAAAAAAATGATTAAAAACAACCATTATTTGTACCTAAAAACAAGAACAAATCCTAGAAGGTAGTCAAGTCCATGTTGAGCTTCTGTCAAAAAAATCTATGTCCATCAAGCCATAGTCTATTGCCAAACTATGCTGTTTTTAGTTTAAAGAAGTAGAATTTTCTCACGTTTTAAAATACTACAGGAAACCAATGCATCTAACTCGTTAAATAATTCTCTTGTTTTTACGATCAAAGGATTCTTTTTTGAAATTTCGATCTAAAGTCCATATCTCAAATTTAGTTTCAAAAATAATTGTTGTTGAAACTCAAAAATTGTTGGCTGGGCATTCCTAATGACACCCTATCAGAAGATCGACAGTAAACAAGGAAACATTTTTTTTTATTTCAAGGTCCTAGCTACACATATTTATTTTTTAAGTCTTACAAATACAGGGTGTTACAAATTTAAGCATAGAAGTCTAGAACTTAAAAAAGCTAAATTAGTTTCAATAAAACTATTTTTAACGACGCCTTTTTAGGGTCCTGTATCGACGTACAAAAAAATTATAGGCTACTTTTAAATAATATAGTAAAATAGGACCCAGTAAATTAAAAAAAAAAAAAGGATTATTACGGAAGAATACTAATAGCTACTAGAAATACATATTATAGGAACTCTTGAAATGTGTAATTTGTCTCACCTTGTATGCAGAAGTTAATAGATTAATTTTAAACGATTGCTGGGTGTATGAAGTATATCGGCAATATTCTATACCCACTTTCATTGCAACTAGATTAATTTCATATCAAGTATTAGGAACTTTTATGTTAACCTTACCTTGAAATTCTTTTACTAAAAACCTATTAGGAAAAGCAATATTAATTTAACATTAACTTCTGAACGTTATTGAGAAAATGCAACATTCTTATTGTGCTTTTTAATTACTATCAAATTGAAATTATTTTAACTACTTAAATTCCTAAAGAGACTAGCCAATTTTCCTCATTAAACTTCCACAAATATTATGTAACTAAAGTATTAGTTAAGTAAAACTGCATTTGACACATTACTTTACTGCACAAAAGCTCACTGAAACCGCAAAAATTCTATAGCTTTTACGGTTCATGTCATCCTGTTTCTACAGCATATTACACAAAAGCTTTTGAGGGTTTGATTCTTTGGTTCACGTAGTAAAAGAAATACAGCACACCACATAATATAACCTACCTACCTAAGCAAAGCGTAAGTAGATGCATACATGTGAGGACTGCTGCTAGCTGTATGTAAGTTTTTCTTCGCGATGAATCATAGAAGTAGAAATTTTCTAAATTGACAACATTTTTCAAAGAAGTGTGTATCCACTAGTAATTACTTATTAGTAAACTCTCTGTTCACATAATTTGTTCTCTTAAACATAGAAATAGAACTTCATATAATCAGGAACACCTTTAAAACTATATAATTGATGGGTAAAACCTTTGGAGTAAAGTACCTAATATTGAAAAACTCGTGTTACCACTTCACCAAAACAGTTTTTTTTTTTAATTTCGAAAGCGTTATGAAACACGTGAACATTTTGTATGTACAAAAGTCGCAAATTTATTGTTGTTTTTCGAAAAAATAAAAAAAGCGCACAAAATAAAGTTGGTACAGAATTTGTTCTGACTCCCCCATCCTAACCCACCCCTGACATTTTCCTAACCATGAGATATCATATTTTTTAATAATCCTACAAAGATACGTAAGTGTGGCAATACGAGACAATATAATGAATACAAAAGACGAAAAAACAAAAATAAAAGTAATTAATTAAATCAAACAATCAATTAAAAAAGAAAAAAAAAACATATCTAAAATGAATTTAATTCGAACACAGGAACGGGCAATCTTACTATTGCATTGAGAGAATCAAAATGTCAAATTCCTTCTTTTGCAGCATCTTCCAATGCAATGTATTCGGCTTCTGTAGACGATGTTGCTACGGTAGTCTGTTTTCTGGTATTCCAACAAACAGTACTTCCAAATACTTTAAACATATATCCAGTGGTGGATTTTCGATCATGTTCATCACCTGCCCACTCTGCGTCAGCATAACCAACAAGTTGAACAGAATTTGATTTTGTAAAGAACAACTCTGTATCACTCGTACCTTTTAAATAACGCAGAATTCTTTTTAAACTTTTCCATAGTTGTTGTGAAGGATTACTTTGAAATCTACTACAAATGTTTACAGACGTACTTATATCAGGCCTTGTTGCTAACATTAGGTACATAAGACAACCTATTAATTCACGGATAGGTTTGTTTTCTGTATCTAAACTATTTTCCTGTTCTTTTAGTAAAATCGAGCCTGATTCCATAGGAGTCTTTACAGCTTTGCATTCACTCATTTCGAAGCGTTTTAAAAGATCAGATATATAATTTTTCTGGCTTAAATAGAGACCTTCTTCACTTTTTCGAATATTTATTCCAAGAAATGTCTTTAAATTTCCCAAATCTTGCATATCAAAGTTTTGTTTAAATTTTTATTTTAATTTGTCAATTTCATTTATGTTATTGCTTGATATTAAAATATCATCAACATATAAAAGCAGATAAATAACGTCATTACCTTTTCTTTTTACATATAATGTATGTCACAAATGTGTGATATTTCATCTTGAATAATATACAACTTAGGGCACAATGAAAACCATCGTGTCAATGCGTAGACACTCTTGTAAACCAAATTCAACAAAATAATATGCATAATTATAGATCTTTCTAAATTCAGAGTGTTGTTTCTTCTTAGTATAATATTCTTTGTAACAAAACTTGAGAATAATAATAATAATAATAATGGTCTTTATTGATTAAGCAAAGTTACAGAAGAAAATTAAATAAAACATCATTCACAAAAAAAAAATAAATAAATACAATACATTTAATGGCCATATTTACATTGGGATTGCTTAACCAACAGGGCGAAGTTTAGCGAGATTCTATTTTTTACTTAACCCAATCATAATTAATTTATTGAATTTATTCAAAATTATAGTCCCCACCCTAGATGTACATCAATTATTACTATTGACACACGGTATAATAATCTTTTGTATCTATATTCATTAAGTACGATGCAGACCAATCCTCTTTTCTTTTAAATATCAAACGAAATTTATTTTACCTTTCAGTTAAGACACAGTGGTTGTTGAGTAAACTTCACACTCTAAAAACAACCTCTTACTATTACAATACCATTTCTTTTGTCATACAAATCTTTTTATTTAGAATATCTAATTTAATTAAATAATAATGAAAAGCACAGTAATATTAGTTGTGTTGGCCACCTTAGCTGTAAGCTCATGTAAGTAAATTTATCTAATTTAATAAAATTATACCGGGTGAATCCAACTAAACAAGTCGTTTTATTACTAATAGTAATATGACGTTATAAATTTTCTTACGTAATGCAAACAAATTAGATGTCAAACAATAATCATATTGTATTAGAGTTTTATCGAAACTCAATTTAAAAAAATAGAGCGTTGTTAAGTTATTGGAAACAATTGATATTTTAATTTTGCTTTTCATGCACTGATAAAAGCAGATGTCGCTTGATTTTACACAGTTACTAAAAAAAATTAACGCTATCTAGAGCAGCTCGAACAGTTTAATTTAATTTCAAGGGAGCAGACGAGTACCTTTTTTTATTGATGCTTTTAATACAAACGTTTAGGTTTTTTATAATAGCAATACTTTTATTTTCATTACACTTGGTGATCAGTAGTAACTAAGTATGTGTTAACCTTTGAAATATGCATTCATAAAAGATGTGATATTATATAACACTGATTTGACCTTTCCATGGCATCTAGGAAATGCTAAATGTTACAATCTATTATTATTAATTGTTTTTATTTTATCATAAAATTCTTTAGAAATAATTAAATAAAAACTTCTTCTTCGAATTGATTTGTATAACTACATAATGTATTATTTTGGTCATTGATTTATTATTATTAATTAACATTAAAATGGACAATTTGGAAAAAGACCGGTTTTATGTGTCTGTCATTGTAAGAAAAACACCTTTCACTTTTACTGTATACGTAATGAGAAAAACATAAGACTGACTAATTTTTATACAATACCCATAACGCGTTGAATTTATAGTACAATCGAGTAAATATGCACTTAACACTTAACTTAACAGCAAATTTATTGCACCTCTAAAATTTTAGTTAAGATTTACCTCACTAATTCACTGATATTTAAGTTCCGCCTGCTTACAGAATGTGATAGACTTTATTAAAAGTTGTAGTTTGTTTCTGATGGAATAAATTTTGGGCTCACCTTCTATATTGTTTGATCTAACAATCTTCCATTTCATTCGCATTCTTAAACAGCACTCACACGACTAAAAGCTGTAACTCAATATCAGCAATCTGGATCTTGAATTTGTGGATAACCTCAAGTAAAAGTTATTCTACCTAGACTCCCAATCCACTTAGATATTCAATACAATCGAAACTCTAAGTTACTGCCCACCTTTCAAGGTCATTCATGTTGGTTTGTTTGTTACATTGTAATCTTCTTCCATAACATTGTCAAATGCGTTCAGCCACAGGCTCCTGCAATACAACCCCCGCCTTTTATCATCTTTTCGCCATCTATCAAAATTATTCAATAAACCTGTGGATATATCAGCCTATCGTCAGTCAGCCTTTTAACTGTAAATTGTAATTTTTTCTCTTCATGCAAATAAAAACTTTTTTTATTTTTTGCTCAGTTATTTTAAGAGCAAAATGATACAATGCAAACTGGTACACCAATTTGAGATATCATTAGCATACAAGTTTATTAAGAAAGTCGATAAAAAATAAAACAATACATGATGATGATAATAAATTTAAGAACAATATTTTGTCAGTATATAGAGTCTTCGACAATTTAAGAAGACAGAAAATTTCGACAAAATTCAGAAGCGCGTTGTGCTTAATCCGCTTCAGATCAGATACAATTTCTGTTTAACATCTCCAAATCTGAATTTTTGTTTTAGCAACCCTGTAAAAAAGATTAAATCATTGAATAATTATTCAGTTTGCGAGGCGATTACATAAACCAAATCAAAAATTTCACAAGACCAGTCTGCATATTATAATTTTTGACACAACGAAAATATGTGCTATAAAGAGAAAGTATAAATGCTAAGTGATTTGTATATTAAAATTCATTCGATAATAATTGCATTCAAAAGTAAATGACAAAGAAAATATTATCTTAATGTTTAGCAATTTTAAGGTGGGCACACACATATTTTAATTCAAGACTTAGGTACATAGAGGGAGTATTCAACGGACCACTGGACACTGTATTATAGTTAAAATATGTTATTTATTGAGGTGAAGAATTTATATTAGGTAATGTTTCATAAATAGTTGCATTTAATCGAAGGGCGGGCAGCTAATCGATATGTATATATCGATATATATATATATATATGTGTATATGAGGAAGCTATAAAGTACTCAAGTTGACTCATCAAACTGGGCCATTAAACAGTAGTAGCAACTGTCAATTATACTTATTTTGATTATAATATATAAGTGAAAGAAATCTGTTTAACATAAGACACTGTATAATATAAATATAGAAACATGAAATAAACTAATATTGTATACGAACTGAAAAAAAAAATCTGTGTCACAAGTGGCATTCGAACCCAACATCTCCCGATTGCCGGTCAGGTGTTAGAACGCTACACAATATTAGTTTATTTCATGTTTCTATATTTATATAATATACTTATAAGTCTGTTTTCAATGAATTTTAATATTTCTTTAGAAATCTAAATTGTAAGGGTAGATGAGCTTTCATGTTATCAAAAAAACAAAGTGCTAAACGTTAAAATATCTTTAATGCAAATATCCGCAATGTGTTGAAGCAGCAGAATAAATGAATATGGTTTTATACTATTTTCCAACTATCAAAGTTTCAGATTTCAAGAACGGTATGCGATATTCTAGGCAGCGCGGCGTCAGAAGGAAAATATTTATACCAAGCAAGCATGCAAATTGTTTAGCTCAACTTACGTATAACTAAATTTACAAAAAAAAAAAAATAATGGGAATGAAAATAATTATTATCTAAAGACAGCTAATTTGAATCGTATAGGTAATATTAAGGTTGATAATCTGGAAATTTCTGTACGCGTTAATATGAATATAAATTCAGATTGCACAGTCCACAAATCACAGTTCGGTTTATCCCACTGCTATTCTTCAAGTCTTCTCAGGACTGTTTATAAAAAAAAAATAAAACTGTGTATAAAAAATATGACCTGGGCGAGTCTAGTTTATTTATTTATAGTTTATTTATTTAACGCAATATGCAATTTACAAAAAAATTTGAACAACAAACTTAATGTAAAGGAAGCACCCTTCCTGTCCTCATCAGGAATCCCAGCACCATGTTGACTCTGGAGAAAGCTGCATTATAATGGGACTGAAAATTTAGCTTATCACCAACATATATACCCAGATCCTTGACAACATTCAAACCTTTCAGCTCCGAACCGTTGATTGTGTATGCGACTGGGAATCTACTCTCACCTGGTATGAAAATCATACTACGAGATTTATTAACATTTTGTAATAATTTATTCACAAGGCACCAACGACTCAGAACGTCCAGGTCATGCTGCAACCTCTGGCAATTTTCGATATTACTCCTGTATATTTTTCATCATCTGCAAGCATTAAACATTTCGAAGTAAATTTGTCATGAATATCGTTAACAAATCCTGAGAAACACCAGTTCTCATGAAAATCGCCTCTGACAAGCAACCCTCAACCCTAACACGCTGCGATCTATCGGGCATATAGAACCCAACCCATTTAAGGATATTACCTCTTACACCATACATCTGAAGCTTCTGCAAAAGTATGTCATGATCAACAAGATCAAATGCTTTACTGAAATCTGTATAAACGGCATGTGTCTCATTACCCTCATCCATTGTCGCTAATATGTAGCTTGCATATGAAAACAAATTTGTGGTCGTAGACCTTCCCCCCAAGAATCCTTGTTGATTCCATGAAATGATGTTCTTAAACGAAGCACTGAAAAACGATACTGAGCACTTTTCAAAAAGCTTTGAGAAAGCTGACTGAATACACACTGGTCGAACATTTATGCACTCGCCTGACTTGTCAAACCGGCACAATAATACATTGTTTCCATATTTGCGGGAAAACTAGCAGCAACAATGACTGATTACTAATGACACTGCACACTCCCCCAGGTAGAGGTTCGGAATCTCATCAGGTCCCGGCCGCTTCCTAACGTCCAGTCCCAGTATGACATTCAACAATTCAGAATAAATAATTAATTGAATTATTAATAAAGACGGAGAATTAAAAGCAAATTGTTTACTGAAATGACAAGTACTATCCCTAATACATTTACATATACTAAAACAAACAAAAAGTAATGAGGCGTTGATTTAATTTGGGCGCATAAGTGTAAAGGTTGAATTAGGATATTGTGCAATTTTATTTCATTTTGTAGATGCTCAATTTAAATGCCCGCCAAAGGACGGTCAATACGAAGACTCCGTCCAATGTGATAAATATTTCGAGTGTTCAGATGGTAATGCAGTAGCCAAATTATGCCCAGACGGATTGGTGTTCGACCCCTTAATTCGCAAACGAAACAAATGCGATCAACCGTTCAACGTTGAGTGTGGCGACCGTACAGAACTCCGTAAGTTTTATTAGTTAATATTGAACTATTAGCTCAAGTAAATAAATTTAACCATTATTAGAGCAACCCAAACCACGTGGACCATGTCCAAGAAGAAACGGATTCTTTGCCCATGAAGATCCAACTGTGTGTAACAAATTCTATAATTGTATTGAGGGTGAATATACTGAAATCACCTGCACAAATGGTTTACATTTTGATGAGTACTCTGGTACCTGCGTATGGCCAGACACTGCTGGAAGACAAGGCTGTAAAAAAACCGGAAGTAAGTACCCAACATAATACTAAAGCTAAAATTAACCTTGGAGATGTTTTTGTGGATAGTTGAAACGTATTAGGGTAGATAGTTTGACTGTTCAATATTCACCTAAAATTTACACTAACAAAACCAAATTATGTTGATGATGTAAAATTAATTCACCTCCTGTGTACTAGATATCCTGAAAGACGGTTTCGAATGCCCCAAAGAATCTCAAAAAGATGCTAATGGTAATTTGGTAGTACATCCAAAATTCGCTCACCAAACTGACTGCCAGCGTTTCTACGTATGTCTTAATGGTGTTGAACCCCGTGATTTGGGCTGCCAAGTAGGAGAAGTATACAATGAAGAAAGTCAAAGGTGTGACGCTCCAGAAAATGTACCTGGATGGTAAGTTTATTTATATTTTTATTTATATTTATTTATATTTTTACCTATGCTAAAACATATTGTTTTATATATATTTTGAATTCTTCAAAAAATCTCAATGATAAAGTTTTAATTGCAAAAGAAATCAAAGTCTATATTCCACAAAATAAATTCATTTATTGTACTTGTCATACATGTTTCGGGCATGGAATGCCCATCATCAATGGCTCAAATGTCTAGAGCTCAACTCAACATTAAGAACATTTAAATTTGTGTTCCCCGGTTTGTTAAATACAACAATTCTGAAAGAATAATCCAACAGCAGTCACTACTAAAACATCGTCAAGATCCACTTACCATTTTGCGGAAAGAAAAGGTTTTATTTAATTTTTTTAAAACGTTAAAATCATCAAACATGTAACACAAAATTCTTCACGAAATTTTAAATTCACCTGTTATGGCTCTACACAAGTGAATGAAAATGGAGCAGGAAAGACGATGACCATAATCGATTTGACATAATATATGACATCGTCTTTCCTGCTCCATGCAGGTGACATTGCAGTTTTTTTTTTTTGAGATTTTTATATTTTAAAATATATTTTGTCTTTTTCTTAATTTTAGCGAGGACTGGTACAAGGACGATCCAGCAGCACCAGCTACCAAACCGGTCAAGAAAAACTAGGTTAGATATGAATTTTTAATTTTAGGTATTGTTTATATAATTTTTCTGAAAGTACTGAATAAAAATATTTTTTTTTCTTTAATTTATTGTTATATGTCTTAACAAATAATAAAACAGTTTTAGATTTCTTCTTTGTATTATACTTAAATCTTGTTTGTCTCCCACCTTTTGTATATCTCTATTGTAATTCGATATAATTATATCAAATCGATTATTTTATGTAAAAAGTGAAAGTTTATTCTAGCGAATACAATTTGTGATATTTGCAGTCCGAGCCTTTGATATTGAATAAAGTTTTTTTTAATAAAATATTTGTAAAATAATGGAATGTTTTTAACTATAGTGTCCTTTAAGTTTACGAGGCATATTTAATTGTCTCAATAGATTTGTTCACCTGATATAAAATAAACTACCAAAGGACCACATCATACTATATCCTCATGGGGAAGACGCCTGGGTTAAATTTGCTGACGTATTATACCTTTTATATATTTCATAATTTAATTACTTGAGCTCCGGTTTTACTTAATAGATTTTGCTTGACTAATGTTGTGTTCTAAGCTATACGTGTAAAACTATACCGTAAATGAAACAGTTTTTAGAATAATCATTACCTGAACTTGAAAACATTGCCTTTTCTAAAATTGCTTACTGTCTTACTACTGAAAAATGCTCGTTTTTCGACAAAAATAGTTTTTCTTTAGAACTTACTGCCAATGACTACTTTAACAATCCCATATTTTCTTTTTTTCACAGGTATACTAGGAAAACAAAATGTTATGACTACAGTTTAAAATATCAAAAACTAATTGTTCAATTTACTGATTTACAAATTTTCGGAGAAAAAAAATTGAACTTTAACAATCTGTATCTCGGACGGGTTTTGGACACACCTATGTTTATAGGTACTTTTTTCATTTTTTTGAGATGCCCTATCACATCTGTAAATGCGTCCCACATATTATGAAACACCCTGTATAGTAAGCTAGCAGTTATTTTAAAGTTTGTAAAATATTTCGATTATAGCTAAGATGAAAATAAATTGATTATACAGTGGATGACTCTTGTATATGACAAAAAAATTCTAGTTGAAATTTCAGCTCCTGTGGTCCAGCCCTGCTTAGTTTGAAAGTAATTTGTGACGTAATCTTAATTTCGCAAAATTATAGATGCCTGAAAATTTCAAAAAATGTGAAATTTTACACAATCATTTCATTTCGAACAACAGGGTAGTTTATGGGGCGAATAAATATTTTTTGAAAATATCAAAGCCATCCATGAGTTTTCGAAACTAAGATTACGTCATACATTAATTTCAACCCCGGCAGGAGTTTAAAGACCAACTCGAAAATGTTTTAGTCCAATCAATCCGGGGACAGACTCATATACCAAAATTTAGCTCAATTGGTTAAAGCGTTTGGTCGCTATCGCGGAAGAATACGTACAGACCCACACATAGACTTCCATCTGGAAATGACCTTATTTGTCTCAGCAGGGAACTTCAAAATGATTATATCCGTCTTAATCTCAAATTGTCTTTTTAGCGCGTTCATATAGAGAACAGATTAAATAACCAAAAAAAAATATGAGGAAATGATCATGGAACGTAGCAAACCGTCTAAATCTGGACGGACCCTCCTCTGCTTTCACAGGAAAGTCTATTATGGCTCATACCTATATTCATGTTTCACCCAGCAGCATCTCAATTTTCTTAATAAAGTCGAGTATTTCTTTTGGACTTGCTCTTGGAAGGACGCTTACTAAAATGTCGCTAATATAATTTTAGTCCAGCCGGGAAGGAACACAATACATATTCCGCTGTCTCATCAACAACAAACCTGGATAGTCTTGCCACAAATTTTGAACTTGTATCATTACTTCGGCGGTACTGAACCTTATGCCAAATGCAGGTTATGCTCATTTCCATTTAGATCCGTTCTTGTTAGAGAGTTAGCCGTTTCATTGCTCTTTAAATCAGAGTGGCCAGAAATCCAGACCAGAATCAGATTATTATTTTTACCAATATTTAAGAATATGTTAAAAGAAATAATAACGTAAATTAATATAAACTGAATACCTTTCCGTTTACGTTTCTGCACTGCAAGATTTTCGGTAAGAACAAGGACCAAATTGGAGAAAAATCTTCTAGGGCCGCATATTTTAGATAATATGTTGTTTCACGAGAATAGTTCATACGGGATACCCTGTATAGGTCCTTTAAAATAAAAAAAAATAGCCATGAAGAAATTCTTACATCACGGATTATATTTCTTGTAAGTTTACTTGTTTTATTCTTCGAATAAACTCAGTAGGTACCATCATTACGTTCAAGCAAAACAAGTAATTATACAGAGAAAAGTGTCATGGTCAGAAGAACGAAAAAAATTGGCAAATTCTCTACCGATCACACCCTGTAAATTCATATGCCATTGAAATATTTTAGGTAGTAAAACCAGCCAGCTCTAGATCCACTTTCTTCGGTAATTTCTCGTTGTTGAAAATCAGTGTTTTAATATAACCTTCTCTACTAGGTACGGTTTAAAATAAGATTTAAACAGAATAATAAATATCTGTAACATATTAAAAAACGGAGTTCACTTTTAATTATTAAAGTTATTATTAGGAATTCCAAAACAGGGATTTAAATTATAATGAAGTCGGTATTAATATTTATCAGCTTAGCTATGGGTAAGTGAAAATTCTGTTTTTAATTGAAATGCAGCATAAGGCTATTAAGCAAAGCCTTAATTTTAATGCAAATATAAGTAGATACCACAATTTAGATTAAATTTAAATTTATTTTAATTATTGTATTCGTATACCAATTTTAAAAGCAATTTCTATAATGTTATTTTAGGTGTATTTGGTCAGTTTAAATGCCCCCAACGAACAGGGTACTTTCCCGATCCAGTGGAGTGCGATTTGTACTATGAATGCTCGCAAGGATCGTATGAGGAGAAACTATGTCCAGATGGATTAGTTTTTGATGACAACGACCCTAATAGGGAAAGATGTGATATACCAGCCAATATTGAATGTGGGGATCGAACAGCTTTACGTAAGTTATATGGAATTGTCTTAGTTATTTAGCTTAAATAATTTAATTTTCTAATAAGCGAAAATAATAAAACCCAAAAATACCCAACACAATCTAAAATATATTATAGAGGAAGAATATTGTATTATATATTTGAATGTACTATTTGCACGTCATATTATTTGAATGTTTGTGTGCGTTTCGATATATTTATTTTTCAGTTGTGGTATATGGATAAGAGTAGAGAGATTTTTATTAATCTAACAACCTTCCGTTCCCTTATTCTCATGATAGAGAGCTAGTCCTCAATGCTTCCCAGGACTCTTAAGAGAGTTTGACCATTGTAGAGTTATTCGAATTCACCTGCCTTCTTGAAAAACCACACGGCTTCCATGAACTATATCGACCAGACAAATCGGTGTGGCGATAAACCAGTTTCTGAGTGCATCAAAATTCTTCCATGCCGCCTCTCAATCTGCTCCAGACGTCTCTCTGCTGCCAGTCGAGAGTTTTGGCAAAAGCTATATTTAATTTTTTGTACATTAAAACTAACAAAAAACCATACTATCTTTTTAGATGCTTAGATGATTAGGTAGTGTTAGAAAATGTTTTAAATAAAATACAATTGTTGTTTTGACGTCTAACAATTTTCAGAGGAACCAAAGCCAAGCAAAGGCTGCCCAAGAGCCAACGGTTATTACAGACATGAAGATCTACAAATATGCGACAAATTTTACAACTGTGTTGACGGTGTGCCTCATGTGTTACCATGTCCTCCTGGTAAGACTCAAATAAACTACTTTATTTCAATATTTATTTATTTTATTATTTACTAAGGATTGATCTACGATGACACTGTCAGCACCTGCGCATGGCCAGAAACGTCTAATCGAAAATGCTCTAACTCAAAACGGGATGAACTTGATGATGGTTTTTCATGTCCTGAAGGTGAATTCCAAACTTCTGATGGTAGAAAACTACCTCATCCCACATTTGCTCATCCAGATGATTGCCAGAAGTTTTATATATGTAGAAATGGAGTACAACCCCAAAAAGGTTCCTGTTCAGCAGGAAAAGTTTACAACGAAGATAGCTCTATGTGCGATGATCCTGAAAATGTTCCTGGATGGTAAGATAATAATACATTAAACCGATTTGTTAATTATTAGAGCACCTGCACCTGCAAATAGCATGAAGTATTATGTGAGTAGTAAAAAAGATTGGGGTGAAATCTAGTTCTATTGAACCAGTAGCAGCAATAGATACAGTGTATACTTCCACAGAAGATTGTAGATGATATGAATAGATAAAACCATCAAGGTCTAATCTACTCAAACGAGTTCATCAATCTATCGGAATTAAAGAAAGGGCAATACTTTGTCCAAGATAAGAATGGGAGAGCATTGGAATCTTGGAAACGGTAGGAATTACACTGTCGGCTAAATTAAAGAAAAGTTATATAATTTAAACAGCTTTTAAATGGTAAAGTAACTTTAGGCGTTTTCGAGAATTTTTGAAAAAACAATTTTTGCCGATTTTAGTTTTTATTTATTTCTGACAATATTTTTTCAGATATAAAAAAAACCCAAAGCACTTTCTCATCGTTACTTTTTGAGGAGACTAAGATGGCGTTTACAAATTTTTACTACGACGTTTCGTTTTTCAAAACCCATCATCAACCAATACAACCCTGGATTTTTTATTGTTAAATTTATAGCCATTTTCAATTCGAAAAAGTTTTCAGTGTTTTTAGGTTATTTAAAAATATTCAAGAAAAATCACCATAGTCTGTCACTTAACTGACTGAATGCAGAGTAGTAGGTTTTGCAAAATCATTCTTTCGTTGTTACTCACAATTGTTTGACAATTTATTTCTCTCTCACTACAACATTTTATTCTGTATGCGTTTTTTAAATTTAGTTGAAATTTTTGTGCTTTTTGAGGTTATTAAAAAATCTCCTTTCTCAGATAAATGTTCTACGCAAAATAAGTGCCAAACTATGGCGATTTTTCTTGAATAATTTTAAATACCACCTAGTTTTGAATTGAAAATGGCTTTAAATTTAACAATAAAAAATTCAGGGCCGTATTGAAAAAAACCAAGTTGATGATGGTTTTTGAAAAACGAAACGTCGTAGTAAAAATGTGTCAACGCTATCTTATTCTCTTCAAAAAGTAACAATTCTCTTCAAAAAGTAAGAATGAGAAAGTGCTTTTTATTTTATTTTATGCCTGTAAAAATAATGTCAGCAATAAATAAAAACGAAAATCGCAAAAAAATCGTTCTTACAAAAAATTCTCGAAAACGGCTAAAGCTAGTTTACATTTGAACACACCATTTAAATTGTACAACTTTTCTCTAATTTAACCGACATTGTAACTCCGACCGTTTTATGCCAGACGTGTTTCGGAAATTTGAATTTCCATCCTCAGTGGCTCAGTTTAACATAGCTACGCAATCATGCTTTCACAAAACATCTATATATACATTGAAAGGTTATTAGTATTTAGAACATGAGGACATAATCAGTGTTTATGTAAGAAACTCACCATTTGTGGAAAAATTTCATCAGATAAAATATGTGAAAAAAATAAAATCTTTAAAATCATATCTAATTAACGATATTAGTAGTCAAAATTTGTGAACAGTTATGTATAATAAATAATTATTTTTAATCATTCATCGAAACATATGTTTCAACCATATATATTCATCATCATCAGTGGACATATATACTCGTATATAGCTACAATACAGAAGTGTACTAATGTTCTGTATTGTAGCTTCGGCATCTTCTAATGTTACGCTGATGATGACCATATTTATATGGTCGAAACATGTCAGTTTAGATGAATTATTAAAAATAAGTTAATATATTGAAATTTAGTATTTCCCTCATTATTTTCATTTTATGTTAATCAAATTTTCCTGATTTTTTTTCTAGCGAGAATTACTTCAAGAACAGCAAGAAAAACTGAAGAATATATTTGTGTTTAATATTTGTTTGTAAGTGTATTGAATATTTAACTACATGTTAATAGTATCTTTTAATATAATGTTATATTTATATGTAAAATTTTAAACAGCTATGGAAGCGAACGGCTGATATACTGTCATGCATATCAATCAAGTATTTGGTTATTTTTGTGCCATTTCCCATTACGCAATACATATATGATTTTTTAGATGTTTACAAAAACACAATTCATAGCTAGTAGTTAGTTAGAAATGTATGCAAATATTTTTTCAATTGAAAAATTAGTTATTTGTTAAAAAAATAAATATTCTTTTGAATAAATTTGTTGTTTTGCTCATGATTATGTTATGTATAGTACAGTAAAACCCCTCTTAGTGACCACCCCTAAAAAGATACCCACCCCCCTATAACGACCTATTTCCAATTAACTGAACTTTTTTTGGAAAATCCCAAACTCTTTTACGTAATATAATAATAATAATAAAACGTCTTTATTAGCGAGGTTCAGCTAATTCGAAGCCCAATTCATTAAATTTTGCCATAGTTTTCATCTATTTGTGACACGGTGCATTATCTTGGTTAAACAACACTTTTTTCTCGCATTTCATTTAGAGTGCCCCACAACTAAGCCTAATGGGTTTTGCGTATTTCAAACTTTTTATAGAAACTTATAATTTTTTATTTCATTTGTACAAGAGGCATTATACAAGGTAATTTGAAAATAAGCATAAAATTAAATATGATAATACTGTTAAAATTCAATTTCTCCAATATTATTATCATATTGTTTTAATTTTGGTCATCAAATATAGGGATAGATTTTCTAATTGGTACATTGTTATAGTATAATATGAATTATGGTTCTTTTGTGGGTTGACCGGGACAGAATTATAAAAATAAAATCAAGTAGAAATTATCAATGATTTGGCGACATTGATTCAAAATTCAAAAAATGTTGTAATCAACCAGAATTTCAAAAATAATGTTGAGACTATATTTACTCATTTTGAAAATTATATAATATACAGTATACTCCTCAGAAAAATAAATAAAAATAGAAATGTCATCTAATTTCAATGTTTTCTTCATAACATAAAGGTCAATATTTGCCTTTTTAATGACAGACGGAGTGCATGTAAACAAAAGCCAGTGGCGTAGTATAATTCTTTTGAAATCGTGGTTGTAGGTTCCAATAATAAATACATACCTACGCAGGAACTGTCGCATTTTTTCAAATATAATTTATTAAATAATATATGTCTGGTATTAAAAGGAAACACTTTCTATATTATGAAAATATTTATTATTAAATGCAAAGGTATATAATTATGAATTTTTAATTACATAAATTAATAGTATATTATGCGATACACCGATATCATATATTTCCGAAATTATGAAAAATACCGTTTTGTCGAGGGATTTCTGGAACTAGTTGTTAAATCTGTTCCATCTAAATCTGATCTGGATGTGGAAGTACTAAAAATGATAAAAACAATTTCACATAAATTAATAATAAGTAATTTCAGGATTATGAGCATACTTTTCTTTTTCTATTGTCAATGCTTCAGGTGTCTTCTTTCTTATCTTACTACTAGGCTTATTAAAACTGAAAAATTGTAAGTATATCAATCATTATAATATTTAGATATTTAAATTATGGCTCTTGGATCTGCTCGAAAAACACGTACTGGTCAGTGGGGAACGTGTAAACTGGTAAGCAATCAAAGGTAGAATCCTTTGGAAATCTGGTTTTGAAAATGCCACTTTTGCTGGTCTTTTAACAAACATACAAACCTGAGTTTTCTAGAGTATTCTACTTTCAATAGCAACACATTCCTCACTGACGATGTCTCGCACAGGAGCCTTAATGTGCATACTTTTCTTTTTCAATTTCTGAGATTGATGGGGTTTCAGAGGAACTTGCTGTTAATTTGTCCATGACCTCCATATTATGCTTGGTCGCGCTGAAAAAAACAAATTTTAATTCATTGTTGCGGTGACCAGTATGTATGTGATAAGAATACTTTTCATCCTCAACTTCGGACGCAGACAGAGTTTCTGAAGAACTGGCTGTAAATGTCATATTTTTTGTAACCTCAGCTGTAGACGCTAATCCAGAGGATAAGCTGTTAAAAAATATTTTCAATAAATTGTAATATTTCTATTCGCACAAAAATATTAACTTACTGAACATAGCGAACAGGAATGGCTGTGTGCGATATGCATGTTTGTGTTCCAAAAATTCTAATGTATCTTTGATGGTTGAAATGTTGTGAGCAAACATAAGAACTTTTAGTGACCCTTTCAAAACTTAAACCAAGAGAAGTACACCACTTTCTTCTAACGGCTTTATCACTGGGAAACCTACAAGAATTATTGTACTATACTATAAATAAAACATGAATAAGTGCTATGAATAGAATATATAGGATGATAATGCCCACTTGCACCACATCCCATATCTTCTCTTTATCGTAAGGCACTTACTTAAAGGTCTGTGCATACATTATACATGTATGCTACCATTTATTAAGAAATTATGAAATATAAAGCATTTTATGAATTTATAATTCGTTTTGTTTATTATATTACTATCTATTTTGCAACTAGGTGTATAGTATATTTAAACAACTCATGTTAACTACTATCTCTGCAAAATCCCAAAATCTACGCCATTGTACTTACTTGTGACACGTAACCTTACTCGGAAAATCACTCGACATGCAAACTAAGCACTGTTTTCTCCCCATTATTTAAAGGAAACCCAGTTTTACACACTACAAATGCAGTAGAGTAGAAGAGAAACTGTACGTAGCACTACTAGCACCCTGCGCGTCAACGTGACGTGTAAATATAAACAAATCCCTCCGCGGGGTAGCCACACATTTATATCCGTAGAACTGTATTTTTGTGAATCATATTATATTTGATTGATTTCTTGACGTTAAATATTTTATGAACATGTAATGGAAGCCGAATACAAAAAGAAATATTATAAATATTGTATAGTTCTGTAATGTAAGAACACTGTGACCAACCCTAATAAAAATTTACACTGGGATGTGAAATACGAGTTCTGATTCTATGAATAAAACGAACAATTGGCAACCGTGTTAGATTTTATTAGTAAAAATGTAAAGGTTATGTTGGCTACAAACATTTTTGTGATTAGTTTCTTGTTATGCCACTTCTATTTTTATTTATTTTTCTGAGGTATACTCCTTTAATTTTTCGGTCACTCTATATACAATCCACTTCTACAAGGTGTGTATGCAAATGCAAAATTGTTAAGAATGGAGATTTATATATCAAAAAATAATAATTATGTTTTGACCTGCAAACGTAAAAAATTATTGAGAGCGTAGTAAAAAAATTCACTTAAAATTCAAAAGCGAAATACTGTGGTAATTTAAAATAAGCAAAGCAAACATTTACTGCCCTTATGAACCCAAAAGCAAACATAAAATATTTTCGCGGTGTGGATTCTAGTCTTTTTTTTTTTAAATTTATCGCCGTTATTATCGAAGAGACACCCTATATTCACATTACACACAATAGTTAAGGCTAAACTAAACGCATTTAGCGTATACGTTTAATAATCTATGTTATATTATTACATTCATAGTTACCTTAAAATGATATTATTAATGAAAAATATAACAAAAAAAACTAGAGCACCAAAAAAATGTTTTGCCAATTTAAAGTGAAGGGTGTTTATAACGCTGAACCTAGAAATATTACTAAACAGTTTCCTACAGTGTGGAATTCATTAGATGCACAACTTTTACGACTACAATCAATTACATTATTAGATGAAAATATATGGTGGATTGTGCTTTTGAATTTGTAGGATATATCAACATTACTTGAAAACATTAAAGTTGTATTGAAACAAATAACATGATGTTCCGGCCCATATCATAGATCATCTTCTGATCCAATACATAAGATATGTTTATTACAGTTGCGTATTTAGTGATGCCAAATTACCGGTAATCTATTTTTTGGTAAGAACATTGGAAATATTACGTAATATTACGTAATTTTAGGTAATATTAGGTAATATTGCTGAACAACTTAGAAAAAGCTGGTTTTACAATATGCAAGGAAGCTTTAACAAATTAAACAATAATTGCCTCAATTATATGGCTCTAAAATGTCAATAAAACACAAAATAAACCGAAATCTGAAACTATATAGTTTTATGCCTAATACAAATTTTATAATAAAAAAAAAATAAGTTAAGTATGCAGGTTATGTTTATTAGAAATAACAACATAATAAATTTCAAAAAAAACTCGATTTACGAGGTTTGAGAATTATGTCGACTAATAAATATTAACTCTTGATTAATGATTAAAAAAGGTAACTTGTGTTTTTATCACAACATATCACAAACTGAAAAAAATCCTTAAAACTTAATCACACAATTCTTAGATAAGCCAAAGAATAGGTACATATGATAAAAATAGTTTTCAGTCGGTAAAAATAAATATTTAGTCATTATTTGCTAAACCCTCATCCGCAGACAAATCCTCGGATAAATCAGATTCAGTTTCATTAAAAGTATTTGTAACTGTTGATGGGGTCATTAATGCAACATTTTTCATTTCGGCACGGTTATTGTGTAAGAATTTCCGATTAGTTCGTATGTAAACGAGCTTCACATATTATAGCGATGGCGTAAGAACTAAGCAACAGCTATAACTAGACGTGTTGAAGCATGTTGAAACAAGCAGTAAGCCCGTTAGGTACCAACTTTAACGTAATATTGAAGTGAATATTACCGGGAATATTACCCCGAAAATTAACGAAATTTTTCGGAAATATTACAGTAACAATGTAACGTTACCGGATGGTAGAGGTAATATTACGTAATATAACTGGAATTTCTGATGGTAATATTCGGACCGTGCATCACTATGCGTATTAATGATATATTTAATTAAATCTAAATATTTTACTAATCATTATAATATACAAGCTACAATTTCATCAACTACTCAGTAAAGACGTATATTTCTGTAAAGAGATGTCTACATAATAACAGATAATTCATCCAAGAATACTTGGTTTGGGATTAATACATTTAAAAATCTTAATTTTAATGAAGAGTAATTAGAATCTATTTTTTATTGTTTAAATAAACTGCAAATCAGTGTATCTGGTATTTAAAACAAACATCCTAAAAGGTTTCTCATTTTTGGCAGCTCCCAGAGAGGGTTTTTGTATGATAATATAAACTCAATAAGCAATTGTATTCTAATAGTTATTTACGTAATTAGTGGGATATGGACATTATTAACGCACGCATGTGAAGTTTGCACGACGAGGCCGTACATAAGTGTGTTAATAATTCCTATCCCACGTGTTACGTACAACATTTTATCTACAACTGTTTATTAGTATAATTAACAGTGTATCATTAAATTTTATTAAAAAAATATTTCAATTCAACGTATTGTTATTAAACATAAGGTACTGTAGATCATATTTTGTGATCATAGCAACAAAGATAAACAAAGCTGTGGAAATAAAATAAATTAGTTATGTCATCAAATTGTCAAAGTTGAATGAACAAAAATCTATAAAAATGAGTTCAAGCGAAGACAATCTCCCCTCGGATATTGAAAATGAAGCTTCCAGTGTAATTATTTTAAATCTTGTGCCACAGAAATTTGATTTTACATTTGATAGCATTCCTAAAACGAAAATCAGAAGGGTACAAACCTAAAAAGTCAAAGGTATTTACGAAGGAGGATATAACCAGATTTTTAACAAATGCGGACGATGAGAAATATTTGTGCATGAAGGTAGGTAAGACTCTTGTGTAGATTATAAAAAGGTGTATTCATATAATATTTATTTTAAGGTTATATTGATATTTGGTTTGGCTGGCGCTTGTCGGCGGGAAGAGCTAACAAATATGTTGATTGAAAATATGAAAGATCAAGGAATATGCTATCAAATTACTATACCAAATACCAAAACAAAGGTGACTCGAGAATTTAAGTTAATTACATATAAGTAAGTAACTAATTAATAATTAATAATTGAACTCATTTTTATAGAGTTTTGTTCATTCAACTTAAAATAAATCGTTAATTTTGGTATTAATGTTTTGATCATTCTTATTATCGCACTAGTGCGGTAATATACGTCATTATGACACGGAAAATAGTGTCAAATCGTACCTATTACATGACAGTTGTAGATAAAATATTCTAAACAGAGTAAAATTTCGGAGACCATACTTATTTTGATTCAACACATTTAAACATATGGTGCAACAATTATCGTTTTTGAAGAAAAAGTGGTGCTGCATATTCTGTACGTATTGGAACGTATATACGTTGAATAATTAATAACGGTAATGAAATTATGATATGCAAAGCTATTGGCCCTGCAGAAAATAGGGATGTTCTTGGAGTACAATTTAACCAACTTGACTAACAAATGCTAGTTTAAACTACAGATTATTTACATGATAGATTGTGCATATTAAGTAGTATTAAGCACAGTTGCTATCATAATAAAATGTGGTTATCTCAAAATCCTCACGAGAATTTACTAGATACTATACTATGATAGTGCACAAAAACCAAAAACACGACGAAAGCTTTGACAGAATATTTTATTAGAGACACTATCGGTACCCATATGGTTATAACGTATATTATCTGAGATACACACGAGATTTTTATACAAAAGATCTAGAAGTAGAAAGTGTACAAACAAAACGTGGTAGAGTTTGTGCTGAAAAATATCGGCCAGCAACTACTTATTTTAAAATAATATATTATACAACATTATTCAGTGGTCAATATGAGGTCTGTGTCGGTCGCAGTACTGTTTCTTGGTTATATCACTTTCGGTGAGTACCATATTGTTTTAATCGTTAAAAAATAATTAGCTGAAAATTGTAATTATAAAACTATTGATTTATATGTATATAAGTGCCTAATTATCGCTACGTCCACATAAACTGACACTTTCATACATATTAATTAATATGAGTACTTTTAGAGAACAATGCGATGCAATAATAATTTATTAGTATACTTAACTGTTATTTATGGCCTCATTCTTACAGTATATATATGTATATGAATCAATAACTCCGCTAATTAAAGTTAGAGGTCTTGCTTCAATTTTCTGTAGATATTATAAATAATACGCGCATTGAAAAATGCTTCAATACAATATATAAAAATCTCGTCTATAAATTCTTTCCCAAATATACTGCTCATTTTTGTTTTTATTATTAATTTTATATATAAAAAAATATATTTGGGACAAAGTAAGAATATCATAGTTAAGAAAGCCTGAATAGAATTGACGTTAAAATTATTAAAATATTTCTTGAAGTAATCCATCAAACGACGTCTACTCCATAAAACTATTTATATATATGTTCAAATCGTGATTGGGATCAGAGTGCCAGACATGTTTCGGAATATCACTCCATCTTCAGTATTGTACATAGTCACCCAATTTATATAATAATTATATAGTCGAAGTTAGGCATGGAAATTTAAACACTTATACAGACATTCTGTGGAAATATTTAAGTATGAAATATACCGGTCCTAAAACATTTTTATCAAAATTTAAAAATTAGAAAAACTTTAAAAAACTAAAACAACATTAATAAGTGTGTGTGATAAACAAGAGGTCGTATGTATATCATCATCCATTTTGATGTAAAAAGTTTTTTCATTAAAAGAATTTTTCTTCTAATAACGTACCTAACTATGATATATAAAAAGAAAGTGTAAAATGAAAGTACACTAATTAATGTTGTGTTACTTTTTTAATTTTAAAATTTTGTCAAGACAAGAATGTTTTAGTTTCTGGTACATGTCATACTTAAATATTTCCACAGAATGTCTGTCTAGGTGGTTCAATTTCCATGCCCAAGTTCGACTGTAATTATTATATAAATTGCGCAACTATGTACTATGTATAAGCCACTGATGATGGAATGAAGTTCCGAAACGATCACGATCCGAACAGTTTAATAGCTGCTATCTCCTGATTTTCATGAGTTAATAAATTCTAAATTTTTGTCATCATCCAAGTAAATATGAGGCATTAGATAACGCTGTGCCAATTGGGAGTTCTTGTCTATTCAGGTGACGAAAAACTTATCTTGGTCACAGTAGAAAATATCCTAAATTTTAATGATATACAGGGTGTTCTATTTGAAATAAGAAAGCTGGTATCAACTTCCAACTTACTAATCACTGAAATTTCCAATCCAATGGTATGCTTAGTTTTCGGAAAAATTCTAATGTAACAATGGCATAATATAGGTACAAATGATTGAAAATGTGAAAAGTATCAATAGTAATTCGAGACCAAATTAAAGTACGTAATAAGAGACTGACGAAATGGAACGTTTTTAGATAACTGCGGAAGGCTCTAAAAAAGTATTTCTACGGAATTTAAATAATTTCGCAAGCAAGAATGAACATTAAGGTTTTATGATCAATTGTTACTCAAGTACTTATAGAAGTATTTAACGATAAATTCAGCATAAAATTAATTTCGAATAAAGGTATACCATATTATACTACATGTCAACGTAGAGTTGAACATTTATCCTTGAGATAATTTTTCTGCAATATTCTACTAAGTCGTAAAAGTAGTTTTAAAACTTATATGATATGTTTTTATACATACATGGTCGATATTTCTGCAGTTTAATATTTTGTCGGCCAGCATAAGTTGTTATTGAAAAGAATATTGAATATTAGGTATACCTTATTCTCGTATATAGTGTGTAAAAGGTCTTTGCTCTTTCCCATTTTATGGTACATATACTTTCGTGTGCATATGTATATACTGTATAGTTATTTGGAATAATTGGTTTTATAAGTCAAATTACGTAAAACAATGAAAGGATTACAATGAATATTCCAATATTATTATACGTTTAATGGGAAGATACAACTTTTAGGCAATCAATAATTATGAACGAACGAATGCTTTACTAATATAGTTAAATCATGACCTTTCTTATTATGCTGCCTAGTTTTCTAGCTGAGATTATTTGACCCTGATTGGGTTGGTGACCAATTAGTCATTCATGGGATCAAAACCAGCAATTAACACGAAGTGGCCGTAAAAGTTTATGATTTTTGACATAAAAAAAAACAACAACAGCAACTACAATTACAATTTTATCACTAAATTTGTTGCCAAAATAAGAAAAGTTGACTGTTTTAGAGATATGAATAAAATATGGGATTTATAGGCCCCTGTGCATGGTTAAATGGTGTAGTTTCCATGCAACTATGTAATTAAATAATTTCTTGTTGCAGCTCAAGGAGGTGTGTTGGTGGAAAATGCTCCGTCATGTCCAGAACCGCTTGGGGTACAAGCCTATGCACACCCAGAGTCATGTAATCACTTTTTCCTGTGCACTAATGGTACATTAACAGTGGAAACTTGCGAAAATGGGCTTTTATTTGATGGTAAGGGAGGAGTATATAATCACTGTAACTATAATTGGGCTGTCGATTGTGGAACACGAAAAGCTGACTGTAAGTATCTACGTATAATTTACTTATACCTAATAACATGCTCCTTGAATTTATTAAGAATGAACCTGAATACTCACTGAATCGATTGGTTTTTAGTGACACCTATAAGTACTCCAGGTTGCGAATACCAATTTGGCGTTTATCCGGATAGTGCAGAATGTTCGACGAACTACATCAAATGTGCCCATGGAGAACCTCTACCGAACGCATGTGAACCTGGTTTAGTGTATGACCACAAAATTCACGGATGCAATTGGCCAGATTTGCTTTTGGAAACTTGTAATCCCGAAGGTAGGTCTTGTTTCAATGGAAGTCAGCAAGAATTATTTACTTAGGATTAGATCCTGAAGATAATTCGGTGATGGTTTCTCCACCATTAAGAATGACAATTTTAAGAACGTAATAATGTTTAGCATTCAATATTTTAATGTAATCTTAACCTAAGTTATGCGCTCGTCTTTCTTATTTGCAAAACTACAGTTCAGCTATGAGTAGTAATTTTTTTATACGAGTAGATCCTCACATTTAACGTATAGTTCAACACTGAAAGTGACAAAGACGACGGTTGATCTTGATTTGGAAGTACGATAAGTTTCTAATAAGAACTATATAAAAATTGAACTAACAACGAGCACAAACATAAATATGACTCGAAATCGCACATACATTTGTTTTCTCTCACAAAGTACAAATAAAGCTGAGCTTCAAGAAATATAGTGTATATATGCTATATTTTTCTTGCTTTGTTTGACATTATGTTACAGAGTTTGCTCAAAATGCGCCTGTTACCGTCCAAGATCAAGATCTACAACCTTGTTCAGCATCTGCTCCTGAACCAGTATATTGAAAGTGGCACTTCAGTTTCCGATATAGCTAATTGCAAATTTAGATTTGGTAAAAATATAATATAAAAACTAGTCATTTTTAAGATTCCTTTTAGGGAGGCCTTTAAACAAAATCGTTTGCTCACAGTCCCATCTATTTACCTCTATAAAACACTCTCTCATATTTACAAAAATAAACATGGCGCGCGTACCTGTGGAGGTGTGAATTAGAGGAAATATTAATTTAGTCTTGTCTCTATTTTAAAATAGTACTTACAGCCAAAAACTTAAACTATATTAACTTGTAGTCTTACAAAAAAAAAACCCTTGTTGATTCAATATTACAACTTTATACTTTTTCAGCCGTCGTCGGATTTAAGTGTCCCACCAAAGTGCCTTCTGGAACACCATCAGCTAGATTCTGGCCATATCCTCGATTTGCTGTCCCTGGTGACTGTCATCGCTTAATTACATGCGTGAACGGCTTCCCAAGATTAATTAGCTGTGGAGACGGTAAAGTTTTGGACGACGTCTCGTTGACTTGCGAAGAACCTGAGTTGGTGCCTCATTGTGCAAATCACATAAGAAAATAAAAATTTCAATTCAGTTTCGTTGAACCATTCTGTAAAATATTGTAAATTTTAATTAAAAGAAGTACTTAAGTTTTAAATTTGTATAAATAGTAATATCTCAAATAATCCTCGTAACATAGGTATACCTAGTACCTATACTAATCAAACTGTCAAATGGTTAGTATTTTTTTTATATCTGAATTTGCATTTAAATTATATGAAATTTTACATTCTGTTTATTTTTTTTTAATTTTCTACTTGATAAATAAAAATCTAAATTTTGTAAATATTCAAACTGGTTTTTGTTAACTCATCGAATAAATTAGTAATTAAATTTACAGCTATAGAACAACATTCGCTTATATTCTCTACACAAACCAAAGGTACTTAGGTACTTATGTAAATACCGCTCAGTGCTTTAGATAAGATATCCTGGTAATCACAAAAATAGGTCACCATTACTTTTCGTGCCAGTTTGTAACTAATTTGGTTCCTAGCCAAAATAAAATCAGTATTGTTGTTGATAGTAAAAACAAACAAATTCTGCTGTAACCGCATCAGAAGAACTGAAAATAAATCGTTTCTATATACATTTTATGTGTTATTAAACGGAATATCTATAAAGCTGGTATAATACCTACATTATTATTATTATTACAATTATGGATTATGTTTTAGTTATGTTAATGGATCTATAATGCAGCATGAGAGTTATGGCAAATAAACCACTAGAAATGTACACAATAAATTCCAGTGACTTCATTTACAGGGGCTGTTAAAACGAAAAAAGATATTAAAGAAGAAATATATTTTTATATGCACAATCATTAAGCATAACTACAGCCTCTTTTAGACAAGCCATGAACAGATAATGGCAACACCGCAATACGATTACTAAACCAGTCTACTGTATATACTCGGCCGGTGAGCGGCCGCAACGAAAATATTTGTAAACTATTTTGTAACATAGAATTCTAAATTTTAATCAATTATCAAACTATCATCCCACTTTGTTTCAATTTATCAAGTTTTCTTGGGTATTGGGACTAAATGAAACTCAGTAATTCTGAATTTTAAATTCTATTGCAACGTTTCGTGCAATATGTGCACATCATCAGGCTAAACTTATACAACTTTTAGTTTATTCAGGTTTTATGATGATGTGCACATATTGCACGAAACGTTGCAATAGAATTTAAAATTCTGATTTACTGAGTTTCATGTAGTCCCAAGACCCAAAAAAAATTTGATAAATATAAATTTTAATTTGTTTTAATACTCCAGTTATAAGAAAAATGAATTTGACTTAAATTTATAAGAAGATATTCTAAATTTTCAGTAAAATCGGCCTATATGAATATTTCTTTTTTTTTCTTTGGAACGTTCGATTTGTTCACATTTCTATTTTATACACGTTTATTAAACTACTAGTTGTATACAAAGAAGGCTGTTCACAACCCAAAAATAGAACCAATTAGTATCCCTATAATAGGAATCCCGCCATTCTTACCACCGTCAAAGAGTCCAAACAAATTACTTTATTTTATTAACTAAGATTTTATTCGATATTGCAACTTACACAAAATTTAGACGATACACACTTATCACTACTAGTTTAAACAAAAAAACTGTTTTAATTAAACTGTTGTGTTAGTGACCTGTAAGTGTTTTCAAATTGAAGTTGGTTGGTTTTAGGTCAATTATAGAAACAAAGTAATTCCTCTGTCGACGTTTCGACTTTTATTAAGTCATCCTCAGGACACTAGAATACAACAAAAAAGAAAAACATAAAGGGTGACTTGAAATTTACAATTAATTGTTAAATACACAAATAAAAAAAAATATTAAAAAAATATATAAAAATATAAATAAATAAAAACATCAAGACATGTAATGTATTTTTTTTCCCTTTGTTTAAACACAGATAAAACTACATACTACAATGGGTTCTCCATACTCACGTGAACAATTTGTTTCTTTTGTCAATATTTTAATTGTTAAGGACATTTACATATGATGAAATCAAAAAGGGGCTTTCTTTTAAACATATATTTTCCTATTTTAATAGTGTATAAACTAAAAACTGAATAGGCACAAACGAACAGAAAATGATACATTTATTTATTTTTTTTTTTTAATTAAGCTCAGTAAGCACTGATTTAATTAGACCGTGCATGTGTTACAAATGTTCCAATGTACACAAGCACAGTCGACTTGGATTCCACGTTGCCAAATTTACTTATTTAAGGCTTGTCTAAAAAAGGCTGTAACATAACGGTTAGTAAGCATAAAATGTCCTTTTTATCTCCAATACACGCAATAATACTATAATAGTAGGGATTTCCTGAATATGCGAATGTCATGTTTTTGGACAAGTGAATGTACGTCAATATGTAGCTGTACTCCCTATATTTTAAAAACGCATTATATATGACTGACAACACGAAAGCTTTTTAAAGAGTTTAAAAATACAAATTTCCTAAACAAATACTGTCGAAGCGCTAAAACTAGCAGATATCTATTGAAATTCATTGATGAAAAATATGCCACAAACTTTTACTTTGTCATTCCGTACTCCGCAATCTACAAGGCTTTCCAGAGCTACAAGTTTTACTAAAGTAAATGGTAAATTCAACATGTCTGCTGTGTAGAAAATTATGTACCTAGTTATTATTCGTATTCGATTGAGAGCTGCATATAATGTTCATTTTACAAGCAGTAGGTACTCGCATACGAACTAGGGTGTCAAGTCCCGAAATTTCTGGATACCGACGAATTTATGATACGGGATAATCCCAAAAAAACCCCGAAGTTCTTTCCCGAAAACTGGAAACTCTAGTACGAACATAAATAAATCAATGCGTTTTATTTCCTATATATAATAAGTACCAACTTGCAGATTTTCGTTGAAATACGAGTATGTTTGTGAGCGTGATAACTAGCCCCAGTCTCTCCTACGTTGCGTATTGCATCCTCAAGCACCTCTTTTAATTACCATCTTATAGATGTTGACCTGACTAGTTAAGTTAAAATGTTATTAATTTTATAATGAGAAACTATACTTGGCGCCATAAAAAGTATATATAAATTGTAAGTATATAATATATTCAACTAAACCGAAAATTCTTTTAGTGTATATAAGTAATAACCTGATTAATATGTTAAAACATGAGCGTACTTCAATAAAAATATCATTTCAACTTAACACTTATTAATTCGTAGTTTTTTAATTCTTATAATAATAGTTAGAAAATTAGATCAATACAACCAAAAAAAAAGTGGACTTTTCGTTTCTTAACTCACAGGCACTTTAGAAGTAACAAGAAGTTGATCATATTAATTTGTTTATCCTGAAAATATACTGATTTTGAAAATAATATAATAATAAGATTAAAAGAAGGTTGTTTTCATCAATAAGTGGACATGAAAACTAGTTATCACCAACCTAAACAGTTTTTAGTCAAATTCGCCAGAAATCAAAATATTAATTTTTTGCCAAGGCTCCAAGTTTGAACAAATTGATAATTTTTGTGCAAAACCTAAAAGGTAGATATTAGGTATATTATCCTATTCAATTAAAAAAAAACAACAACTTTGATATATTTCTCTGTTTCGGGACACCCTGTATACTTGCAATGATTTTCAAAATGTGACCGTATTAGTTCTACATACGACCCTACTGAAGAAAACATGAAATATGGTACAGGTTTGATACAGTAGACCGACGCGTCTTGCTAGACTCACCCGTATAAACGTTATTGAGAAATGGCAATGGTTTCGAAAATTTTGAAAAACTGGATTTGAGTGTTTTATCGGAAATGTCGGCATTTTGTTTGAGTTTGAGGGTATGTTTTCTATTTATCTTATCGTCTATTGATATAGGTTTTACAACATCTTTTTCAACATTTTTTTTCTAATCGAGAATATACAGTTTATGTTTATGGGTGAGCCCAAAAATAAAACCATGTATTGAAAAGATAACCAGATGTTATAGTTACAGTGTGATCACTCAAAACTTTCGATATAACTTCATGTAAATTAAATGTCGAATATTTATTATTATATACAAAAGCTAGTTGGAAGGCGTCACGGTTTCCCATATCAAAATAATATATATAACGGGCACATAAAAAAATAATGGGTTTTTGTCCAATCGCGAACTCCAAAATCAAGAATCTTTATTAAAGTCGACATACAAATAAAAATGTATCTTATTTTGTAATGTTCTCACCCTGTAGTTGTATCTGTATTGGGGTATATTATAAAAAATGCCTTTTTCTCTGATTGGCCTATTTCATTCTGTATTACCTACTTTGTGAGGGAATTCTGGAAAGGCGAGAGAACTTGTAGATTAGATCCGTTCTAGCCTTGGTTCAGTCAAGTTGTGTTTTCTCTAATTATAAAAAGTTAAATTAAATATTTTAATTTGTTTTTGGACTTAGTAGATTTGTCAGTTAAGAATTATTTTCTAGTTTTTTGTTTAAAGATTAAGTCCATTTCATTTTATTCTGAAGTAGTGAATTGTATAAAATTCCGTAAGTTTTGATATTCTTTTAATTGAAGGCCTTTTTGTTTTAATCAGTTTTTATAAAGTTTTAAGTTGTTTCTTTTAGTAAATGAAATAAATTCAGTTTTCAAATTATGATTAAAGTTTCGTACAGGAATTAATATAATTATTCGATATTATATTAATTTTCCTATTTTTAAGTAGTACAAGTAATAACTACGATTTTCTTCTAAATTTTCATTATCGCTTAATTGCTATTCTCTTTCTTTAATTTATACATATTTATTTCTTGTTGTTATTCATTTTCTTTAATTAGTTTTAATTATTAAATTAGTTGTTTTAGCCCACAAATTATGCGTTCTATTTCTAATAAAGTTTTCGATAAATTATTGACAAAAGGGTCATCCAATTAAATATTTCCTTTTAATTAAAGTCGGTGACCGGAAGTGATACAAGATAATAATGGTAAGTAATTTTGCATTACTTCAATACAGATTAATAAAGCTTATTTTAGTTGTTTCTTTCTTGCATATAATAATTTGATTCTATTATTCAAGTTGATATGCTTTGTTTGTTCTTCTTTATTTGAAACCGCTCGTAAAACTTGAATCGAACCGTAACAATTTGGAATAGCATATTGGGATTCATTCGGACTGAGCTATAACATTAGTATTCTTTCTGTATGTACATAATTCCGATAATTTCAAAATGGTTACATTATTGCATGATTTTAAAAAAAATTCAGACCGAAAAATTATAGAAAGGAAAATGATGTAACAAATGTGAATTTTGGCGTATCCAACCGTATTAAGTAGATAAAGGCAAATGTTGGCATTTCGAAAACAAGAACTAAACAAAAATAACAAAAAACAATTCTGTCTGATTATGTGATTTTCTTACACAGCTTTGAAAGCTCATAACAAAAATATACAGTGTCCAATTTGTTTGGATGATATCTCTGAAATTGTTTTCCTTATAAAAATCTAACTAAGCTACTGGATTATATGCAAAAATCCATATCAGGGTCAGTTTTTATCTTCCCGATAAGTTAAAGGATAACAGAGACATTCAAAGAGGGTCGCAAAATGCAATATATTCAATTTCGCCCTGTAACTCGACAACACGACAGATTTAACCAATACCCGATCCAGAATATATTTTACCGAAAAATCGCGCCAAAATCTTGAGAGCTAGGTACTAGGGCAGCACTATCAAAATTGCATAATTTTTGCTTCAAGAAAATCACTTTAATTATGTAGAGGAATATATGTCCAATGTTTGTGGTTTCATTGTGCGACGCTTATGAACAATAATTTCTTCTTCTTTTCAATTTATGTTACGTTAAGTCTCTAGTATATATAGGAAAGTAATAAGCGTGCAGCATCTTCATGGTCCATTTACCACATTAATTAAAGAAATTTAATGACGACCTTCACAAGGAAAATTAAAAATATGAGTTAAATTATTTGGTGCGCTGGTACGGAAGTATTAAACATGAGTTTTATAAATAAAAAAAAACCTGCACTGTAATAAAATAATAAATATTTCCAAATTTATTTCAATGGCAGAATTACTATAATATTCCTTATTAACTGTTTTAAACGAGGTTCATTGTCTAGTCTATAGTTAAATTCTCCGCCAATCTTAAGGCAACGATTATACATTATTAATCTTTACTTAAGGTTTATTGATTAAAAACAGTAAGTACATTTTTATACTTACTTGCTATATATTAAAAGGCAGCAATTTCTACTAATAGCGGGACTAGTTTTTAGGCTCTCCAATCCAAAATTGAAACAATTAGGTCGATATTTCTGCTGAATTAAGCTAATTTTGAGAGATTCATTGGTACTAATAAGAGCTGCTTCCCGGAGTATATGATGATAAACAAAATTATGATTGACATTTGATAAAAGGAGATTTATGTTGCAAGTTGAAAACTCATTCATTTACAAAATGTTTCCACAACTCTATTATTTTGCCTATTTTCACCAAGATATGCGTACGTAGTTAGAAATGCGTCTGCTGTCTATACCCATACTGAGTTGGAATTATTCAATTATGGATATTTTAGCAGTTTAGTTTTCACATCTATCGTGATTTCAACATCATGGAGTCCATTATTTAGGAAAATCGTTGCTAGTTAAGGTAGCTACTATTTGACGGACAAAACCAGTTTCAAGCATCAGCCAAAACTAGTAGTATATTTTTCTTGTAAAAATCAGCTTTTTCTTTGATGGAGGACGAATGTGTCAACATATCCATGAGATCAAATGTTATTCTATAAATTTGGCAAAACAACAATATTTGGAGTCACTAAGACAATCAATTTCGCTGTTTCTTACGAATCCTGACTTGCATGCATGATGCATGTAATCGCCGTTAGTTGTATTGTAACGATGTCTGCACTATTTCTTCGTTCTTCTTGTTGAAGGCTCAAAAACAGCAAATGCGCAGAAATGATTTGACTTGCATGTCACTTAAACGGGGCGATCTTCAGAGATGAAGCATCTTTCATTTCAGGGATATATTGCAAAAGTCTGAAATTAGTTTCCAGTTGGTCAAAATGTAATGCTGCATTTTTCGTAGACGTTTCATTGCAGGCGATGAAAAAATAAGTTAGCTTGCCAAAATAATTTTGTGATCCTTGGCGGGCAATTGTAGTATACTGAAGATGTGCTTGGAGACAAATGCATCTGGAACACTTAACATTTGTGATATAAATCAAAGTAGGTATGGAAACAATTGGCAGCCTCTCTAAAACATAAGAGAAGAAAACCTCAGACCTAGAAATCTTATCTTAGTCTCTGGATAACTCTCCTGCTAGTTATATAAGGTTCTTCTAATATAGTAGTTTACTGATACAAGAACTTCATATTTTCTTTGGCTTAGTTTCGAGTAAACAAAATGCAGGTTGGCAAAGTGAATTACCCTGTATAAAATTAAGCGCATGGAATTATTTTATTAAGAAAGAAATTGAACGTGCTATGGTTCTCTCGCATTGGTAAAACTGAAAGATATTATGGATATCGGAAGAAAAGAATATTTTTTAAGTACAGAGAGCATTATATACAAACACATGAATAGAAAAGAAGCAGTAAGAGACGTATAAAATGTTGAAATACTGACCCAATTTGCTTAGTTTAAACAAGTATACTTAACTGGCAACTATGTGGTGGATTGTGACGGTTTAAATTGCTTATTGGTTTTAAACGACCAATGCTGAAAAGTGAAATAAAATTAAAACCAACAATTTGTTACTGAAAATATAACAAAAACATGAAGGTGAGTCAATTTTAGTTACAAAGTGACGGAGAGATAGAGAACAACATTTTAAAATAAATTTGGAAAAAATCCTAATCTAACTAAACTATACTCTAATTCAAATTACCTATATTGTTTGAATTACCATGAAGGAAGTAGTTCAAAAGTTATTGCAGCATAAGATAATTTTTTTTATGACGATCGCTCTATTCGAAATTACTTTTCTACTAATAAAAACGCTCTCCACTTGTCCATATAGGCTTTATATACATTTATTTTGAGCATCTATCTATCTACAATCTTATATATCTTTTCTTATTCCAGGTCAAATTCCTCTAACGTTTTTTATAAATAATAATTTCAATATATTTTGTCTTCAATAAACCTGTTAAGAAATTTGGTTATAACTAGACATATTAGGCAATGCTCTACTAACTTAATTTACAATTTTGAGTCCACTGTCATCTAACTGTTTATATAATAAATAAAATATGTAGGTACTTCCGATTTTAATTTGAATTATACCATATTTGCAAATAGATAAGTGCATGGAGATAGTCTTGGTACTTTATTATTAAAAATAAAATGCAGTTCTTTGCTGTGCCTAAACTCTTATATTAAAAGCAGAAAACTTTCATGCAACAATGTCTCAATAACTCAGTACTTTTTTCGATTTTTACTTAGCATATTTGCTCTAAATTGCACTATTACAAGATGTTCATCCTTCTTCACTAACAATGTTTTATATATCTTTAATTCATCAATTTATGTTTGAAACATTTTTTCAAATTGTAACATTTTGTTAATGTTTTAATTAATACGTTTTTAACTCTATATTCTATACCAAATGAATATCGAACTTTAAGGAGGAAGAGATTGTAGACTTGTTTTTGTTTTGAGGCTGTCCAAAACACTCTGCTGATGATGCATGGGGATATATACCAGAATATAGTGACTGGAAAATTCTAAAAAATAGGGTATAGAGCTAATTCAATGTTCCATAGTCAGCTAAAATATGTTCAAGAACAGTTCCAGTTATATTGAAAACGGTCTCCTCTTATTTTCAGATTCTGGGTATTATTTGAAGGATTTTCATAAAAATTACTGCTTTTTGTTATATTTCGCATGTTTATACCACTCTTTAAAAATCGAATACTATTTAATTTACTAATATTTTAGCTTAATTTGTTTACAAATTATTACGTATAGGGATTGTTATTTCGACTTATTACCAGGTTGCCCATCTACAGCATACAGGGTGTCCAAAATAAATATTTTTTGAATGACAAACTTCAGCAGTTTATTTTTTAAATATAACAATCCCTGCGTAATAACTTGTACAAAAATCAAGGTAAAATATTATGGCATAACTAATTGATTGCTTGTGTTTCAACCAAGCAGAAAAATATTAAAGTTGTAGCTTTTTAAATAGATAACTAGGTTAGGTATAGATAAAGTTTTCAATTGTACCAATTTGTTTTAGCTTGATGATCAGTGTTAGGGGTGGGATAAAACCTTAATCAAAGTTTAATCTGTGATTGTCTATGTTCCGTATATTCGAAACATCTTGAATAATATAAGCAGCATTCTGAATTATCGCACTTACTAAAAAACTAAAACTTCATTTATTTAGGCTCTACCCTATTAAAGTATAATACAACGTTTATTTGCTGCGGCTGCTTCTGCTTCCGTAAATTATTCTTTCTGCATTTTTTTAATGTTTATCAAATTAAGTTGAATCAGAGATGAACGTATATACAGTTGGGAAAACTATAAAAGAAATTGGTATCCATTCCTATAAGCCCAAAAGGAACCAAATTCCTGAAACTTCAACGAGTTGATAGAATTTCATTATCTCGGCAACACGAAAATCGGAATGTTCAGAGAGGTGTTATAATCTAGATGAGCATTGTTTCTACATATACCGATGCAGGAATTTGCAAAATTGGCATTAAACTATCCTAAAGTTCGTAGAATCGTACTAATAAATAAACAATATTATCAAAAACCAATTTATTACTTTATAGAAAGAAATTTATTTTTCACATAGCTACCTATTCTGACTGTCCTTGTATGTTTTGAAAAAGAAAACGCATTTCTCGATGAATCTCGTTAATTTAATTTCTCCATTGAATAAAGTTAATAAATGAATGAACAGAGAAAACAAAATTAACACAAGAGAGAAATAATAATACTATAAACAACAAAACAAGTAAATAGAGATTTACCTTACAATCTAATTGAAAGAGGTCTAATGGCTTTCACCAGAGCAAAATGCATTTTGTGTATTAAGCGAAATGGTATATATAGCGTTTTTATTACAAATAAAAAATTACATACTTTCATCTGATGATGCATTTTCTATTCATAGTATTAAGTGCTGATTACAGAATGAAAGCGCAACATGAAACAGTGTGTTTTCAAACTTTTGTAGCGTGCTTATTTAATGTCAAGCCGCATATGTAATATTAAAAGGTTTTAAGAGGTTATTAACAGGTTCCCAACTATTATGCAAATTTGTTTAACGTATTTTCATGGTATGTTCGACGTGGGTCCAGAAAGGATTGCGATAGTATTTTATCCCCGAAAACCAAATAATAATAAAGGGATGAAAGTTATGTTGTAGTTTCAAAGATGTATTTTAGTTCGTCGGATATGGAATGCTATGATGGCGCGGGTTGTAATTAGTAATGCTATCCTATGTTTGTGTTCGCCAAATACGCTAGCGCTAAATAAATAAATAAAATAGGTGATTACAACGGGCAAATGGAAAAGCAGATTAATAAATGATATTTAATTTTTTAATTTAAATTAAATTAAAATAAGTAACATATAAGTATCTAAATGTTAACAAAAAAAAAAAACTAAATTAAGCTTAACGCTTAGTTTTATAATTATATTGAAGTTCAGTTCTTCGTCCTGATTAGCTTAGCATTCATAAGAAAATTGTTTCATGGCTTTTACAATTTGTATCCACACCTAGAGAAGATTTTCTGAGGTAATCCATATATCGAGGAGTGAATGGCATCTCTGAATAAAACACGTCAACTTAATTCATTAATAATTAAATGATAACTGTGATTATAGTTTTTGATTTCTTTTTCTTCCTTCTCATGTTTGAAATTATTGAATTTTAAAAGAAAATTGGAAAAGACTCCTTATAAATATAACTTACCTTTAAAATTCAATAATTTTACAATCCAGAATCACAGTCATCATTTAATTATTAATGTTACTGTTTTGATTTTCATCATTAATATTCAACTAAACTTTTGGCACCTCGGAGATGTGTATAGGTGTTCAATATAAATCGTACCTGTAATTCTCACATTATTAATGTAATTATACACAAAATTCCTTAAGCTACTGACGAATCCGAAACATATCTGGATAGTGTTAAGAAGGAAAAGAATTTTAACACATAATATATATAAATCAATTTGTGAAGATCTAAAGATTATTTTCTATGAGCATGTCACTGAAACATACGTTAGATCTATATTATTCAAGAAAGAAGTTTAACTTTAATTTAAACTTCCACAAGCCTTCATAATTTTTTTAGATAAATATAAAAAAGTAAAAACCTACATGAAATGCAAATTTAACAAGTAACCACATGACATGGTTCTTTGTTTTTCAGATAATAATATTAATATTCCTTACGCTAGCGGCACTGATTCACGGAGAATACCCTCCACGATTCAAGCGTCGTGGATCACCGCACCAAGGTCCAGGTGCGCCACCACGCGGACCACATCCACCGATGTCTGGGATGTACAGTAAGAATAGGATGCCACCACAAGCTCCACCGAAAATGAGGCAACCGCCTCCTCAAATTATCCGAAACCGAGCTCCAATATCAATGCATAATATGCCACATAAGTTCGCAATGCAATCCACGATGCACCAGTCACGCCCAGTAGCCCCACCTGTACGTAATATCTGGAAGTACCAAGAAAGTAGTAAACCGTATAAGCAGCAGCTGGATGTAAACAATAAGCAGTTTTTGTCATCGCCCAATATAGCAGCTTTACAGGAATACGAGTATCATTTGCAGAGTAACAGTATACCGCAAATGCATAACCATCCGATTAAGCAGGTTGGTGAGAAAGGGCCCATTCATACAATTCCTGCACCAAATTTAAGCCCTGCTGATAGACCATCCAACATTGAACATGTAAAGCAGCAACAGCAAGAAGTTAGATACCAACCAGAGCAAGTAAGTAGCATTTTAAGAAACATGAAAGTTTAAACTTAAAATATAATCCCTCGAATATTACTGCCAATTTTGTAGTCTAGCCATTCAAATAATAAATACAAACATATTTCGTATCGTGTTGATTTTTCTATGCACTTAACTATAATGCCCATCGAAATCAAAGTAGAGAAGAATTAACAAAATTTATTTTTATTTGTAGTCTGCAGTACACCATCAATATCAAGTTACTGAAACCAACGAACCATCAGTACAACGCGCAAATAACTATGGAAATCAAGGATCGTCCCAGCAGCATGACGCTAACGTTAACCACGATATAGTACAAAACCAACAATCCCAGATATACGAAAATACTCAGCAATTTATACTATCTGATCAACAATCTATCAGTAATAATAATAATAATCAGTATTACAATACTATAAATCAACCAAATCAAGAAAATCTGAACCAAAATCAACATGATATGACATTTACAATGATCAGCAATTCAGTACCGATCCAGCAAATGCAAACTGAGGCAATCCAATCAAGTTTCAATCAACAACAACCGGATATGCTCAATATAGTTTTAGCACAACCTGGTACTGTATCAGCATCTTCATCGTCAGAAAAAGTCATGAAAGTAACACCAATTGAGTATCAGAACTTTAATTACGATGAACAAGCGTATCAGAAATCGAACAATCAAATTGGAAAGTCTGGCCTTGCCGGTTTGGTTAGCGCAGGTTATAACCTAGATGCCAACTCAGATATTTCTGAACAAATTGTTAGCGGTGTTAGTGCGAGAAATGCGTTGGATGCATTGGAACATCAGGCGCAGATTGTACAGAGTTATTTCAATGGTCGACCAGAGGTAAACGTCGGTTTGTTTGCGTTAGAATATATCAAAAATATACTATTTACAACTGCAAATGCAAAGAAAACAATGTTATTCTTTTTCCGGCATTTCGATCCTCTATTGGATCACACTCGAAAGTTCTATGTTGCCAAATAATAATGCATTATTTTCTTTTAGATTGCAACAGAGAACGTTGCAGCTCCAGTCTTTGAGCCAGATATGGAAGAAAGCGCTTCTGAACCAAAGGAACAGCTGAGCCATTCCTCATACTATACATCGTTGCCAAATAAAGAAGCTGCCGAACGTTTAGCACAGCTTCAAGCAGCTGGAAAAGTGAATAACAAACTTATGGCTGTGCCCGTGAACGAAGTAGCAAATCGTAATGATCCAATGACGATTTATGTACCTGATGACGAGAATGAGAAGTCAAACGAAACAACAGACTATGATGATAGTGATACGGACTATGTACAAGATGATAAAGACCAGTTTGGCCATAGGTTAAATGCGAAGAACTAATTAACGAATCACCAAAGGAAATAGGAGTCTTGTTACAAAGCACCATGTATACTTGTATGTTTCTTTTTAAATGCTATATTAGTTTGACCTGAACTGCAGCACATAAAGATTAATACAAAATAGGCATTGATCAACAAACCAATACTACTAACAACAACATTTATGTCAAAAACTAATTATTGCTCCAACATTATTTAAAAAATGAAATCTTAATGAAACCGTACCTTTATTATCAAGCACTTTTTGTCACTGAAAGCTTGTTTGAAACAAAACTTAGAAACCCAGTGAAGCAACTATTATAGAAGCCTTTAGGCTCTATTTATTGTTAAGTTTATTTATTTTATTTATTGTTAGAAATAAAAATGATTGTTACTAAAACATGCGTTGTATTTCTTATTGAATCAACAAATTGCTGTACTACAAAATGTTGGTCCAGCCAGGGCGGGTTGTCTATACCAATCAGGATCATGATCAACACCCTTTCTCCGATAAAATGAGTCTTTAATAATTTGTGTTCGACCAAAGTTCGTTCGTTTCATATCTTTAGTGAGTTCTCTAAATTTCCAGCCGTAGTCCCAGCTGGTCACTTCAGGAAAATAAAACCTGAAAAATATGGATAATGTAGAATTTTATAGTTTTTTTAATGTTCACATTAACGCACCTATCTTCCGGGTAAATTTTTATACGTTCTTTCAGATAATTCACGCGGCCGTCTTTATTTAGACTCTTATAAATCAAGTTTTTGGTAGCGGGATCGACTGGCTTCATAATATCGTTAACCGCACCCTCAGGACATGGCACCACATCCTCGACTTTTATTCTCGGTTTCCGATCGACATTTTGGTACCGTGATATTTGATCATTGTTGATCTGCTCTAAAATTGTTGTAAGCGAACTGAACTTTGAAATTAAAAAAATGTTGCAATAATCTGCAGACCACATATTGTGACCTTTTTGAATTTGGTTACTTAAATATATTGTTTTCTATTGCCTAGCGAGGTCGAATTTTTCTATATTCACTCTAACTGTATCTAATATGTAATGTTTTTAATTTAATTTTAATATATGAATGGTTACTATTCCAAGTTAACAAAATTATACATACATAGTTTTTTGGAAATGAGTAGACAGGTTGTGTTCAATTTTTTATTCGCCGTAGCTGCCAGAATTATTTGGTCATTACTTATTTTGGAAATCGGCTTCCTTCTTCTTTTGCATGTACAAGTAGGTATGAATCCTAGTAGAGAAAAGAAGCCGATATCGCAGCCAAAACAACACCACAGTTTAGACGGGTAAAAACTATGACAACACTGTTTTTTTATTATTAATTAAACAATATAATACGTGATAGCCCTCAGCGTTTACACTTCGATCACAATTATTAATATTTACCTTTCAGTTCAACTGGTACCTTGCGTGTAGGAACTTTGTTAGCAATTTGATTTAATCGTTCCTCATTTTTCTTAAACCAAAGACGCCGGAGTTCGTTTTCCTTTTCTATAGAATGTGTGAGTTTTTTAAATGTTTGTACATCCATTTTGACAAAAATTTATGAAAACAAATAAATATATTAATTTAATGTATCAAAAATCGTATTTTTGACATTTGTGTAAATATCTAAATAAACTGTCACGTCAGATGATCGTACAGGAAAGACTTCGCGGAGTAGGCAGTTGCACAACTAGCTGCGGGAGGAATCAGGGACTAAGTTTCTGTAATCTCCAATATAAATGTTTGTATTACTGATATCTGCAGCACTGCATCTTTAACAGGTGACCAGGAAGCTGTTACAGCATATTCAACAAGGCCGACCACAACTGTATTATTTTACTCTACTTACTTCGCAATAAGTTCTGTGCGAGTTCTTCCCTAATTTTGCTAAAAACTGGAAACTTCAAATAATTGGTGTAATCTTTATGGATGTGACGCCTTTCTTTGGCATTGTTAAATAAATCTTCTCTGAGAACTATGAAATTTGAAAAAAGGTTATGAAGAAAATACGAAAATATTTTTGTAGTTTAATTTTTATTTCTCAGAAATAATTTGAACACTACAATGATTTTATTTTTTTGTTTGCGGTTTTCTTCTAAAACTTTTAATAATAATAATAATGTTTTTTCTTGTTAATTTGTTTAAATATTTTTAATATTCATTATAATTAATCTGTGGGTATTTCTTTTTTTTTTTCTTTATCTATCTACTGAAAAAATTGTATTTTAGATATATATAATTAACTTTTTTATTATTTATTTAATCATTTGATCTCACGTTTTTAACACTAATTTATTTATTTCATTCAGTATTAAATTCTGTTATTTAATATTACATCTTCGTTTCATATATTATCTAAACTTTTTAACATAAAAATAAATAATAAATTTTTTGAGTCTCTCATTGTATGAAAGCTAAAATTATTATTGTATAAAAAAATAATTGATAATATCTATTACGCACTATTATTTTCCTTATAAAAAAATAACAAACCAACAAAAACAATAAATAAAAATTTGATTAACAAAAAAAAAATATATTATAACAATTTATAACTACTACAATTTATTAAGGTTTGAAGACGTATGAGCTGTGCTAATAATAGTTCAAAGTTCCATTATATTATTTTGGCTATGTGGTTAGAAATCACCTCGATTTAAGAGGTCTATCAAATATTATACCCAAAATAACAGGTTAAATTATATTAGCCGGTTTTCTTCATATTATCTTAACAGATGAAGATGAATTTCAATGTATTATAATATAATTGTATTAAATTTATTAGTATTAAAGACACCAAACTAAAATATCGTAAACATTGTGAAGGACAGTTTTTTTTTTTCGACTAATCAAATATCGAAATTGGATATAGTATAATGAACATAACAATGGGGCGAACTCAGAAAAATAAATAAAAGTAGAAGTGGCATAACAAGAAACTAATCACAAAAATGTTTGTAGCCAACATAACCTTTACATTTTTACTAATAAAATCTAACACTGTTGCCAATTGTTCGTTTTATTCATAGAATCAGAACTCGTATTTCACATCCCAGTGTAAATTTTAATTAGGGTTGGTCACAGTGTTCTTACATTGCAGAACTATACAATATTTATAATATTTCTTTTTGTATTCGGCTTCCATTACATGTTCATATATAATATGATTCACAAAAATACAGTTCTACGGATATAAATGTGTGGCTACCCCGCGGAGGGATTTGTTTATATTTACACGTCACGTTGACGCGCAGGGTGCTAGTAGTGCTACGTACAGTTTTATAACGAGAATTAAGTGAATTTTACGAGACTCTTCTACTTTACTGCATTTGTAGTGTGTAAAACTGGGTTTCCTTTAAATAATGGGGAGAAAAAAGTGCTTAGTTTGCATGTCGAGTGATTTTCCGAGTAAGGTTACGTGTCACAAGTCAGTACAATGGCGTAGATTTTGGGATTTTGCAGAGATAGTAGTTAACATGAGTTGTTTAAATATACTATACACCTAGTTGCAAAATAGATAGTAATATAATAAACAAAAAGAATTGTAAATTCATAAAATGCTTTGTATTTCATAATTTCTTAATAAATAGTAGCATACATGTATAATGATATGCACAGACCTTTAAGTAAGTGCCTTACGATAAAGAGAAGATATGGGATGTGGTGCAAGTGGGCATTATGATCCTATATACTCTATTCATAGGACTTATTCATGTTTTATTTATAGTATAGTACAATAATTCTTGTAGGTTTCCCAGTGATCAATCCCTTAGAAGAGAGTGGTGTACTTCTCTTGGTTTAAGTATTTATTATTGGAAACTACAACCACGATTTCAAAAGAATTATACTACGCCACTGGCTTTTGTTTACATGCACTCCGTCTGTCATTAAAAAGGTAAATATTGACCTTTATGTTATGAAGACAAACATTGAAATTAGATGACATTTCTATTTTTATTTATTTTTCTGAGGGGGCGAATGATCAGTCACCAATCAATGCGCTATATAAAACTATAATGTAATGTTAAAATATTAAAAGAGTCTATACATTTTATACGTCTAGAATTTAAATTTGAAATTTCCATTTTATCCTTATAAAATGTAAAATTAGACGAGTTGTGAGTTAGGCTTTAAAGTAAGCTCCATGAACTTCGGTTGATCGCCCATTGTACAACCGGCTCAAAATATTTAAATTTTATCTCTTTTCTCGAATGCTAAAAGTCAGTTATAGGCTCCCCATATTTTGTAGCTTGGACTTTTAAGCAAACGTATCGGAACTTTGACATATTAAAAGCACCCCCATATATATATGCTACATTATTTTATGCTTAACACATTGGTAAACAGGTATTGCTATCAAATACCTTTTTTTGGTAAAGATTTTTTACTATACGGTTTTAAGTAAAAAAAGTTTTGGGCAAAACCCAAATAATTCACTTGAGCTACAGTTTATTTAAAATGTCCACTGTTAGATAATTTTGAGTCGAAATATATTAGGTAATTTATGTTCTCTTTCATTTTTAAAAGTAAATCAATTCATTTGTGCGTGAATAAATCAAATTTATACGAGACTTGTTAGTATAATTTAAAAAGATACTCAGAACTACAGAAATAACACATTTCTGACTACAATTAATATCTAAATTCCAGATAATATCATAATATAAGAGTCATCAGGTTTTGCTACTATAATGGAAGTCAAATCGTCAATATAAGGGAGATCGATATAAGATTAAAATATTAGTCATATATAATTTTGAGAGCATCAATTTCAGTTGAGCAAGTTTCACTGTTATATGAAGGAAAAAAGCCTAAGTTAATAGCTGAATTGTTCAACAAAAGTTTTTAGAACCGAAAATTTAGCCTTTTTCTTCCGTTTCCAATATCCTAAAAACACGAGTCTCGTATAAATTTATTTAACGCTGATGATTTATTCACAACTTTATTCCATTTTATTATAATATATTTCACTATTATTCTTTTTTTATTTCAATTTAAAAAATGCGTTTTTAGAGAAATGGTAACGTGCTTAATACTTTGGAATAATTTGTTCTTTAACCTATGCAAAAACATAAGCACTTAACAATAACAAAGCCTTAATTCAAAAAGTTCTATGCAAATATCTGATGATTAAATTCTATAATGCGTAGATAATTGCCATAATTCTATAGACTTTATCAAAAGTATGAGTCATTTAGTAAACAGAGACAGCATTTTTTGAAATAACACTATAAATATAATTCATATTAAAGCATTCTTGTGTTAATGATTATAAAAATGTACGAAACACATAATATACTGCATTAGAAGGCGCTACTCTACTTGTAGTAATTATTAACGAAATTTTTGTTCACTTTTTAATAAAAATTAAGAACAATCACATTTTTTTATTATTAAAAATACTGGTCTGAATATATATTTAAAATTGTAAAACTTCTAAAGGGAAATCCTCAGTGGTAAGAATGTGCAGGAAATATGATATATTGCTTATGGTATTGGAGACTTCGAAGCTGATTTTCCAAAAATTTGGCAGCAAAAAATCCTGAAGACAGCTTACATCTACTTAATTATTTCTGTTGTAATACATTTTATCTTGTTTATCCCAATAATTTTCAAATCAAACTACATAAGGCGTACTAAATATATTCAACACATATTGACTTCTTGAATTTTATAATAGAATTTGAAGTAGTTCATTGTTTACATATTGTGTTGAATCGCCTCGGCTTTGAATTGTGTTTTTTCACTGAAAATTGCGTTCTTTCTGTTGCAAAACAATCATGTCGGCATCTAAGGGTCTCTTTTCGTTTCGAACGCATAGATCTAATGTAAGTACATTACTAAAATATTAAACAAAATGACTCTAATAATTGAAAAATTGTAAGATTGCTTTTTCGTTGGAAGACAGAACGGAGAACCTAATAATAGATTTCCCTCCAAAAGTTACTTTGATATTTGCTATATATTATTCAGGTACCAAACATTTACACACAAACAAACTAAAAATAATCAATACACAATATGCTCGTGAACTTGTAAAACTATCAACACAATAGCAATGGTGGAAATATAACTAAAAAGCTTCAAAACAATCTCGACATAACCAAACCATATAACTCTTCTTCTTTTAGTTGGTGTTAGTGATGTGCCTCCCCATTTACTGCTAAGGATGTCCTGGTGTGACGATGCTCAAATATATTGTAGTGACCCATAATCCAGGTCATGTTGCTGTCAGTACACCCATGAGACAGGTATCCATTGGGGCGTGGTTTGTACCTAAAACATTATTTGCCTATCACCGGCTGTGAATGTGAGGGATTTATATTAATCAGATCGTAGAATAAGACACCAATTTCACCTACTACCTACTATTTTTTTTTTATCAATGTTTGTAGCTTTACTTTATTTTCGTCAAACTGTACACGTCAATCTTATATCAACAATGCTGGGAATAGGATTAATCCTTGTCCGGTGATCGATCGTGAACTTTGTTTGACCGGGCATATTGCTTGCTGCCTCAGGTTGTTCGAGTTAATGGGTTTCATTCTCGACCGGTGAAGGTCACTTCTGATGTTCACCAGGGATACCACTTGGGCCCACTATTGTTAAACCCATTCATTAACGACATAGAGCAATGCTTTTTATATAGTGAGTTCAAGCTGTTTGCTGATGATCTCAAGTGTTATAACACAGTCCGGGGTGTCACCGACTGCTACCTTTTGCAGGATGTCACTCGGTTCAGGACCATGGATAGGGACCTGGAAGTTTATTTGGAGGCCAACTTGAGCTTCAGTCACCACATCCAGCCTTTTGCATCGCCTTCCTTGCAAACGTTGGGCTTCGTCAGGCGTTGCTCGGCAGACTTTATATGAACACATTTAAATTGTTATGTATACATGTCAGGCCACATCTGGAGTACGCATCTACGGTTTGGAGTCCCCTCTATGCCTGTCATGTGGATCATATCGAGAGGATTAAGCACCGTTTCGTGAGAGTTATACATTTTAAAGTCCGTCGCCCACCACCTGTTGACCATGTCTACAATTATGATCCACTGATGGAGGAGATTGCATTGACGAAGTTGAAAGCGCGTAGGAGCGTAAGAGACCTTACCATTTTTTACAAATTTATTCATCTTCACGAGAGATATTACCGGACAAATTACGCCAGGGATAGTTTTATTCCTAGGCAGGTCGTTTGGCCAATAAATGTTCAGACGTGGAACTGGACTTTTTCTCCCCTAAATAAAGACTTTTATTATTATTGTAATAATGGACTTTGTCCGTCAATAAATAAATAAATATGTTTGGACTTATGTCCAGGAGATCTCAAAATAGAGAGTTTGCACTTGTTGCCGAGTCAAATATAAATTATTATTTACTAGTACCTTTTCAATAGCAGCTTCTAAGGTAGCTAATGTCTCTTCAAGATCATTATTGACTATACTTAAGTCGAAGTAGTGGCCATAAGCTTGTTTTAACATCTCGGATTCTTTGGCAAGGCGCTCCAGACTATCGTCGAACTAAAATTTATAAAATATGTAATATTATATTGAATACAACATAGATAAAATTTCTTACATCTGCTATATTCGACATAGTAGGAGCAGCAATGAACACAACGTATGGTGCGAATTCGGCTGTGCGTAAAACTTTCAGTGCTTGCGGCTCTACATCCAAAATCGCCATTTTCCCTTCCTGATGGATCCGCCTTATAGTATCCAATTTAGTTCCGTACATAGCATCTTCATGAGTACCATACTCTAAATAATCATTTGCAGCTATATCCGCCATCATTTCATCATGGGAGACAAAAAAGTAGTTGCGACCATTCTCTTCATCGGCACGAGGTTGTCGAGTTGTATCTAAATAAATAAAACACGTAAATAACAATAAACGCACGTACGAGCACGTTAATACGAGTATATTTGATAGAAGTTATGATGCGGAGCAAAAATTAAACTAAAAAATCTTGACTTACGTGGAATAGGATAGGCATATTTATCAGGATGCTTAGCAATTAAGGAATTCTTTATATGTCTTCTACCAACACCGTGAGCTCCTAAAAGTACTAGGGTTTTTCTTTGAAAAGCTGGATCAGTCACTGCAATAATCATATGAAATTTAGCTAAGTAATTTCAACTTTGTTTAATATACTCACTAGGTAATTTAACAACTTCCTCATAAGTAACTAAATCTAATTGGTCGAAAACGGCATTATGTTTGGCTAAATATTTATCCTTATACTGTTTCTTCTTTCTTCCAAATATCGAACAATTCACTGTCAACAAAAACACAATTTATAATTATGGGTTAACTGATCACTAGCAACGTAAATATTGTTAAACAGTTACACATTTCGTATTTCAATCATGCAAAATAACATGTCAGACCTATACATTCAATATATTGCATGCCAACTCTTTGTTAACTATGGCGGTCCAATTTTTCATTTGGAAACTTTAACAGCATGCATAATATAAAATAGTCCACCAACTATATACAACACATCTATAATGTGATTTTAATTCATACTACTGACTACCTGGCGCGTTAATGCTATTGAAACGTCAATACTGACGTAGAATGTCAAGGTTCGTTATTATTCTAGAACATCCTCCGTTTTTAGGTAAAGTTCTAAACGTTTCGTTTTAATTTCTCACAAGAGAAAGAAAAGTGTAGGGCGTAAATACAGAGTTGGCGGTCTATTTCCATTGAAAAATAATAATTGATATTAAGGAAATATCATAATATACACATATCACTGGTGAAAAATATATTAGTTTATTTTCCTAACGTAAGAACGATGAAAACCATTCTTAGTGATCGTATGAAAAACAAATTGCTGTTAAAGTTCTTCCATTAAAAATTACACAAACAGTTTAACGGAACAGACAAATAATGTCTCATATGTTTGCCATAAAAGTATACCAAAACTGTTTGCTTGTTCTAGACACAAAATCAATCTCTATTAACAGTACGGGAATAAAACTTTGTTAGTAGATATTAAATGCCATTTGAATACTTAAGGGGTCAAAGCGGATGTCACGTCAACGTAATCCGAAAGCAATACTACATTCTATTAACTTTAATTCATTAGTTCTGCCACAAAAAAAAAAAACAACTAATGCAAGGTTTCCAAACTAGTATACCTGTAGAACCATCACAACCATTCTCATGTGAGGTGCAACCATTTTCCAGGTCTAAAGGATGAAGGCGTATAAATAATTACAAAACAGAGAAAAATGACACACATATAAAAGAAAAAAACACCAAATTCTCATTATGTATTATATTTTTAGTAATTATTACTAAGTTTATATGACTTGTATGTTATCTACATGCGTATAGGATATTTTTATTAAAATTTAATAATTTTACAATATTTGACATTTTTAGTTTGTATTGTTTACCACAATCATGCATCAAATAGGTTACACTATGCAGTTGCAACATCTAAAGAGTATGTTATTAAAAATAAAATACAGAAATATCCTTTTCGGAGAAAAGACAAGAATAATATAAATATTATCAACAAAAACACTGATTGAAAAACAACAAGGACGAACTAAATTTTTAGACCATCATTTGTCAACCGATTACCGACCATCATGAGTTAAAAAAGAAAAAGAAGAATAGTTTCGTTGCTATCGTAACCAACATAAATAGAAAAAACTGCTTCTATATCTGATTCCAGATTCGTACAAAAATTAGGTTGTGTTTGAAAATGTATGCATATGCCGATTTCGAGGTATCGTATCAAATTAGCTCGACTAGAAGAAGAAAACATACTTATAACGGAAGGTTTTAGACAGAAAGGTGATCTACTTACAGGTGAAAAATTCCTAAATATGTAATAAAACTAAAAAAAAAGACTGCTTGCAAAAAGTTAGAACTTGGTGCTATAAAAGAACTCCTTAAAAAAATTATATTTAAAATTTGTTAACTTGCAACTTCAAGTCATGAGAGAACAGACTGCAGATTTATAAAGAAAACTGTAACTTACTTTAAAATTGATTTAGAAAAGTTGAATAAAAGAAGATATATGAAATAACTGTACAAAACCAACATTTTGTGTCTACTCTACCTTGTTCCTGCTTGGTTTTTTCCATAGCAGCACAGGCTGCACGCCATTCCTGCAATTCAGGCGATGGTATCAGACCAGCTGAACCAACAGAGTCTTTTCTAGCTTGCCACCAATGATGATCGTCTTTACTAATTATCTAAAAAAATTACGATAAACAAAATATAATTTATACTCTACTTCTCCACGATTACGACGCTATGAGAGGGTGTTTAACCTATTATAAGTCCACGAATTAGATGTAGCCCAATACACCTCTAATTATTATTATTTTTTATTAGATTGGAACATATTCTAAGAAATATACAGGGTGTCCCCATCCTTTGGGGGTATAATCTACAACCAAAAATGACTTATGTCAAAATTTCGAAAAATGTCTCCTTATGAAATTATGAACATTTTGATTAGGCATTAAAATGAAGCAATTTTCGACTAGATTTAAATTAATAATTCCAAGTGAAAGATTTGCCTGAGTTCAATATTCAAAATGGTCAAAATTTCATAAGGAAACATTTTTCGAAATTTTGACATAAGCGATTTTCGTCATCTTTTTGGTGGTAGATTCTACCTCAGGGTGGAAATTGCTCTTGGGACACCCTGTAAATTAACATGAAGTTTAAGAAAATTTGCAAAAAATCAGTGGTCGAATAATCATGGAGAAAATAAAATAATTAATCGTAAAAACTAATCAGTTAATCTACCTGTAAAATATCGCCCGTTTTAAAAGGAATGCCAGCTTGTGCGCATGGTATTAGCTCATCTTCGAGTGGATCGTAGTCAAATTGAGCTCTAACGAATATCTAAAACAATTAGAAATTGTGTATCTGGAAAACATATTAAATTATGGATATAGCTACTCTAAAGCAAAAAATAACATATTAATGGGAAAAACTACAAAATCAAATAAAAAAAAGCACATCACACCAAATTCCAATATGGGTTCATTAATAAATTAAACAAACCAAACACAAAAACGCTATTATGCTAACTAAAAATGTGGGATATAATATTATGTGTATAAAATAATATGTAGTTGTGACATTTTGTTTACTTACTAAAACCGGAAGCGGTTTAATCCTGAACAACTAAAGAAAAAGAAAATTATTAGAATCACTTAATACTTGAGATTCTGGAATTATTTTAGAATTTAGAAAGTAAATAATTATTTAAGAGTTATCCATAAGCAACGTGTCATAAGGTAATTAGTTAAATATATACATATATTTTTGGGTTGAACAAATACAAACGAAGCGTTGCTTGCAGAATAACAAATTTCGGATGAAAAAAAAAAGTAGCTCCTGATTTATATACTTATACTATACTGGTTTGATGAGATGTGCTTTAATTAAAAAAAAAAACTAATAGGTAACAATAACTTTTAAACAACAATAACATTATAGTCTATGAGAATTATTATATATTTACATTTTATTTACGTTTAAAAATTATGTCGTTCATACTACAAATGAATATTAAACAAGAAAATGAGTGTAACTGGAAAATGATGTAAGAAGTAAAATAAACTACATACCTCACAAGGCGGCGGGGCACTTCTGTACGAAGGTACTATTTTAAATGTAACAGAACCACGTGCTTCCCTCTGTAAAATGTTAAAACAAATTGTCACTATCAAAAATGCATTTAATTTATTACACACAATAAAATAGTATTAGTTGTAAATTATAAAACTCTGTATATTCAATTTAATAATATATATGAATCAGGATACATCCCCCGTGATTGGCTGAAATCAACCTTCATACCTATACCTAAAAGACCCAGAGCACGGAAGTGCGCAGAATTCTTGAAAATCATTCATAGGCGCATACGTAGAAAATGCTAACAGGATGTAAGCGAAAAGGCAAATGGGTTTCCGTGAAAGAATGGGTACCAGAGAGGCCTTGTTCGCACTGTCTGTCCTGTTGCAAAAATGCAGAGACTAACGGACAAGGGATTTTGACTGTATCAATCACACCACACTATTAGAACTGCTGGAAAGAAAAGGTTTCGATGCGCAGGATTTAAAAACACAGAACACTCAATTTAAACATCAGATTTAACTTCGTTAGATTTTCTGTGTATTCCACGTTACTGTATGGAGTCCGAGGCCTGGACGCTAAAAATCAGCAGTATTAACAAGCTGGAAGCATTTGAGATGTGGGTATATCGCAGAATGCTACGTATTTCATGGACCGATCATATAACCAATCAAGACGTCTTACATCGGATGAACAAGGAGCGAACAATTCTCGAGACCATAAAAAAGCGAAAAACTGCTTACCTTGGCCATGTCATGAGACAAGACAAGTACAGATTCATGCAACTGATTATGGAGGGCAAGATGGAGGGAAAACGTGGTCCTGGACGTAGACAGAGTGCTCTTGACTGAAAAACATAAGGAATTGGACAGGCTTAGATTCAAACTCCCTGCTAAGAAGAGTCCGAGACAGAGACGAATTTGCCATCATTGTTGCCGATCTTCATTGAATGGAGAAGGCACTTGAAGAAGTATATTCAAAGGATTTTATTTTTTGGCTTTTCAATGAATGAATTTACTGGTTAGGCAATTCCTGCAATTCTAATGAGATCAAAAATTCTTATAAGATCAAAAACACCCAGAGTGTTAAGATAAGATGGTATAAGCAACATCCAACATAACAACCAGAATATTGCATAAAATGTCAGCATGTACGCATGAGGACGATGACAGTAGTAAATTCTAAGGTCAGTGGGGACTTCCCCTCCGGGGGTTCCATCGTCTTTCTCACTAAATTGACCTCGCCTATTATTTTTTAAGACATTTCCGCAATTCTATAGGTATTTGTGATTCTAAACAAATATTGCTTTGTTGTTTCAGTGCACTAACTAAATAGTTAACCTCTCTTTGTTCGGTTTACAAAAGGGCATGTTTTCTTTAAGCTCTTGTGGTGGGTTTGCAAAAACTAAAACCAATGTTTTATTGAATTAAAATAAGGATAAAAACAACACTGTGTTTATTAAAAGAAATTAATTGGTTTTGAGTTTCCTGTATTGGTTCCATTTATTTGAATTAATTACATGAATCTGATCACCACTTTCATAAAAACTAAAAGTTTTAGTCATTTACACTAAGAATTTGGTCAACTGCTATTTCAAGCACATCCGGCTTAAATAGTAAATGTAATTTTTCCAGCCTTTATTCTTTCTGTTATTTTTATTTGAAAACCTATGAAATTCACTGTACATTCTTTAATAGATATTCATTCTGCTTTCCTCTCTAATAATTGTTTCATTTATCTTACTCTTTTGTGTTTCATGTTGTAGAGTGTCACTTTTTTGTTACAGTGTAAACGAACGCCTCAAAGAAACGTAGTCATTCAAATTTCAAAGACCAGCCGAAAGCATTTCAATATTATTATTAAATGAAATAATAGTACTACAAGATGTTTTCAACGAGATATGTCTTGCGTTTCGAACTACTACTGGTAAGTAAAGGTAATGTGAAATATTATTCGTACTTACGAGAATTTTCTGTAATGCGTTCACAGATTGATTAACCACTGGTATTCCATTAATTTCTCTAATTTCATCTCCGACATGCAGGGTCGCCTGCCTATGTATCATGCCACCGTGCATTATGCGCGCCACAATACATTTACCATCTTCATTCATTTTTAATGTTATTCCCTAAAATATAGGAAAAGGTTTAATTAGGTTCGATAATTGTTAACAATACTAATTAAATTATAAATAAAAAAACAGACATGTTTATAAATTATTGTAAAATTTAATTTTAAGACTATAGCTGAAAAATTTCAGTAAAAACTATTTAATCTCATACAAGAAAGTACAAATGGTATAATATACTCTTGTGCATGCTGCAGGTCAACCGGTATAAATCCGAACCAATTGAAAGAAAAGAGTGGCGACCGATTCTGAGCGAGCTAAAAAATATTTCGGGTAGATTTGATCGTGGTTTTACTGTCTCCCTTTGCCATTATGTGTTCATGGCTTATCTAAAGAAAGTTGTGTCCGTGTATACCTATATGGAAAGTTGGTATGGCTACGAAACTTTACGTTCTTTCAATTAGCAAGCTTACTGTACCTTATTTCTTTATTTTTAATTGCAGCAACTTTTTTTTCTTCATGTTGGATCAATATTAAAAAATATTTGACATATCATTCCTCAAGTGGGTCATGATTTATTTTACATAAAGCAAGTTATTGTTTTAATCAAGAAATTTTACCTGTGGTGGTGTCCCAGATGGTTTTATTTTACATATTGTTTAGGAAGTTTTGGGCATATAGTATAAGAGACGGTAACCACTTTCGCTAACGCGTTTTGCTGAAATTTTATCTTATCTTATTTACTATAAAAAAAACTTGTTGTACCTTCATGAAGATGAGACAAGAAAAACTCCGACTAATTGGGCCAAGTGTTTTTACAAGAAAAGTGTGTTTGAGCGGTAATAACTAAATACATATTAAACTTCAGGAAATTAAGGAAATTTATATTCTCAAATTTTGGTCCCTTACAGTAGTCGTAACGCCAGTCAAGGCCGCATATTTATCCAAGTTCAAGTTCTACCACAATCAATGTCGAGAAAAAACAAAAAAAAAAATACAGTGGAAACCAAACAATGGCTTGATCAACATTATCCGAACTCTGCTCCATCGAGACAAATGGCAGAGAAATGGATTGCGGATTTTAAAAGTGGTCGTACCAGCAGTGGGCGCCCAAATGAGGCTGGTATTCCGGTAAGTTGATGGGATGCGACGGAATAATATTAATCGACTACCTCCAAAAAGGAACCACCATCAACAGCGACTATTACTGTGCACTTTTGGATCGATTGAAGGCTGAAATCGCAAAGAAACGGCCACATTTGGGCTTCGAATTGCTTACCCCCCACCGTATTCTACAGATTTAGCTCCCAGTGCGTTTTTCCTGTTTTCAGATCTCAAAAGAATGCTTGCTGGTAAGAAATTTAAGTCCAATGATGAAGTAATCGCTGAACCTGAGGCCTATTTTGAGAGAAATCGGACTATAAAAGTAGTATCGAAAAGTTGGAAAATCGCTATACTCGTTACTATGTTGTCCAAAGTTTGTTTCTTTCTTACTTATCCTGATATATACTGGCGTCTTTACGAGCGAGAAAAAAGCTATATTGAGATAATGGCAGTTCACTGCCGAATAGAAAGATTCTTGATTTATTAACATACCATCACTAATCTGCAATTGTACAGACTCAGAAAAAGTTCTATAATTTATATTCTACTGACCATTGGTTCATCAGTGTTCTTTTGAAACTGCACCAGTCTCACTCTAGTGACATTCTCCATTTCCATGTCTCCATTGGCTCCGTCAAGATCATCGCCTCCATTTAAATATGGCAGCATTGGTGGAGGAGTAACACGAACTGCATCTTCGCCATAGATCTCGTGCGCAACAACGTCGTGTGCCTGAAGTAAAGCCTGGAACAAAAACACAAGATTTACATAACTAATTTTCTATTGGACGGAATGAGAAGAAACCAAATTTTAAATGTAAAATAATAATAACTGAAATTTAGAAGGTTTTATTTATTTGTCCAATACCGACCAAATAGCTGCTTAATGTTGCCTATCCTTCGGTTGTCCCTTTTGTACCGTCATTCGTATTCCCTTCCTCTCTCGTGAAAGAAGTATTCACTTCTATCACGTGTACTGCGCTGCACGCGTATTTTTTTTTTAAAGAATCTTCATTGACTCCAAGAAGAATTACAAACTTATAATAGGAATCAAATTCCATTCCATTATTCTATTCAACGTAACAAAGTATCACAGAAGAAATGGCTATCTCTAAAATAATGAACACACAACGAAACAAAGAAAAAAAACCGCCTCAAAGTTTCCAAATAGGTATAAACTCAAGAGTCCAATTTCAACCATAGCAACCATATAAATTACATATTTCATAACATAAATTACTTAAAGATAATTTACATATTTCGTAACAAATTGTTCTAGCTTTGACTTAAATATTCTAGAATTTCTGGTATTTTTTAGATAATCAGGCAGTTTATCATATGTTGTAATCCCCCGATAGATTTTAGTTCATCCGATGAATAATAACCACTGTAATTTGAGCGAAGGATTTGCCAAGAAATCTTATACCTCTATAGAAATATCATTGAACTCCTATTAGTTTCAAACATGTCGATTATTTTCCTGTTCGTTCCATTTTTATTTTTTCACCTCAACTCTTACAGTATAAATTTCTCTGATTTATAGCGTATATAGCATTTTTTGTAAAATTTCTATTCAATTTCATTTTGATGCAAACGGTCGTATGTATGCACCAAAGCATCCGGCAAATTTAAATATCCAATATGAGTTATAGTAGCGACCACAAAGACTGTTACTATTGTTCAAATCTACGAGGTTAATGCTAAGGATTTTTTTTCATTTTAACCAATCAAATAACTAACCAATTATTTTTTATATAAATATATACAGGTTGTCCATGAAATGACTGTACAACGCTTAACCACAAATTCCTCAACTAAAAATAAGCCGATCGAGGCAAATACCTATATCCAATATTGCTTAGATTTGTCTAGACAGGGCGCTAAAGTTCTCAAATTAATATCGCTTTTCCGGAATAATTTCTAAACGCCCTTATCTATTTTCACTAAAAATCACTATTATTATTGGCGTTTTGACGCAAATGGCGCGTGATTCGTAAATACAACTTTGTACAAATGACTATAATTATTTCTCTGACACTAGCTGATTTCATTTTAAGACTTTTCTCTTATAAAATTTGGGCTAGACATACCGTTGACATACAAAAAAATTATTTACAATAGGTACTACTATATCTAGGCAAATCACATGAAGAATTCCATTTTAAGTGGAACAGTATATTAGTATAATTAAACTCTGGAGTCCACGAAATATATTAAATATACCAATATCATAAATATAAACCAAAACTAGACTTGTTACGAGGATTTAAGCTATCATGACCTTTAAAATATTTCCATATAATTAATAGGGTTTCCAGGATTTTGTTTCTATCGCAGTAAATCGTAATTGATTGGAATACTTATTTGAGGTGGTGTAGTCTTTTTGTACCACTGCAGTTCTCTTTCAACTGAGTCTCATAATGATGAAATCAATGGATTTTGTTTAATTTAGCAGGGCCTCGGTCTAAGTCAGTAGACCCAGACCATTTTGTCCGCTATGCCACGAAATTATTTTTCAGTTATATTTACGCACACAAATTCATTTTATAATTTTGCATTATTTGGCATCGACGACCGAACGCTTCAAGACCACCGTCCGAAGCTGATACCCAAATATTTTCCCAACTAACAATTCGACATTCTTAAAGAACTAATATATTTTATAATTATTTTATTGCCGCTTAGTAAAAACTTTTTTGTTTTTTAAAGGTTCGTTTGGTGATAAAACTGCTGTGTTAAACTTTTCTGTGAGAAAAACTGTTTTAAGAACGTTTTTACAGCAAAATAATAAAATAGTTATAAAATATGATATCGTAACAGTTTTATAAACGTTTATAAAATATTTTTTATAGGACGAATTTGTTCCGAATGATAATTGGTTTTAAAAGCATTTTGTAAAAGTACTAGTCTGGATTAACTTGTTCCTTTAAAAACAATTATAAAATTATTCTGTTAAAGTACGTTTCGTAATAATAAAATAGTTTTTTTATTGTCGTTATTAAGAGCGATTTGTTTGCTGCAACAAATTTGTGCGCAAATTAATAATTACAAAATTGTTTTTTAGTTATTTTATTAAAAACAATAAAAAGATAAATATGTTGCCAATGCAAATTTTATAAAATTAAAATGCTGTCATAAACATTACCTAGAACTAATGTATAACATAGCCTTATTTATTTTCAACTGATATTTATTGTTATATCATACACAGGTTTAAAATGTCCAAACGAAAAGCAGTTGTGCATTTAATAGAAAATTAATTACAATATTATAAATTATCAAAGGGAAAACATTAGTGACTATAATAAAGAGTAGCAAACTGTAATGGAATCTAATCAAATTAATGACAATTTATAAGACATCAAATATTTTGAAGACTGATAAATTCTCAGGAGGAATTATTACTAGATGGTGAGCGGGTAGCCGAAATAGAGAATTGGTGATCAATATCATGCTTCAAGCACAAGTGAGCTAGAAAAAAATGCAAAACTAAGAGAAAACATGCGAACATGGGCAGTATCAAATAATGTTCCGCATTTTTCCCAAAAGAAGCTTTTTGCTATACTCAATAAACACATGCCAAATTTTCTACCTCAAGATCCTCGAACTCTCTTAAAGACACTCAACAAACCGTCTTAATAACGGCAGTTATAAGTTATAACATACATAACATAAACAAAGGGCTCAATTTAGGTTATGTTTAAATTACTCCCGTAAAAGCTAATAAGAGAGTAACTATAAAAGCATTTTGTTTTATAAGAATCCATCAAAAGCTTTTATAAAACATATGTTAAAGTTTGTTTTGTAAAACTCTGTTTACTATTTTATTATTATTCCAATATTGAGACGATGCGACACACGGCGGCGACTCAGACAAGCATCAAAGTATCAAGCACGAATACTTCAAGTAGACAGGAATAGACTTGATTAATTTCTATACATTTTATCTTATATATTTTTTGCAGCACCTTTTAATTAAATTTTGATTTTTTAGAGCATTTATCTCCAAGCTTGTTTTAGTTTGTTTTACTATTAATTTATTTTAAATTAACGGCAAACGATTACTAAATACATAAAACTTCAAGAAAAATACTTGTAATTAGCTTCATTATTCATTATCAAGCTTAGTGAAATATATTTTTTTTACTCCATAACTGGTTTATAAAAAATTCTTCACGTTTACATAAAACATATACATAAGTGTATCATTCTTAACTGTGTCGTACTATACCAACTTATATTTTGGCTAGTATCCATATTATGATAGATATAAAAGAATCATATCATTCTTCTGCTATCAAAGGGGTTTCAGGTAATATTAATTTTATATTACATTTTATTTGCACTTAAAATATTATGAGATTTATGTTTTTTTAATGAATACGCCCCTGTATAAAACAATTCTGCAGTTATCTTGTAATAGCTATCTAAAGAGCATACTCGTCTGGGTTGAGATAATTTTGTTTTATAAGCATCGTATAAGGAAGAAGCCATTTTTGGTTTCTTTAAATTGTTAGCCATGTTGACCAAACTTTTAAAATTAATATTTTTTATAATTTGTAAAATTATCTTAGCTAATAAAGTATACAGAATCAGTCATTACATAATGAAGGATCTCCCAAAAGATTATTTTCAACAATAAGTGACAATAAAAAAATTTTTTTATATAATTTATAAAATCTAAATTCATTAATTTACATAATTCGCGAGGCGCATTAAAATTTTAGTAATAATATACAATATATTTAACAGTAAATTTTGTTTCGCAGCCAAATCTGCTCATGGATGAATTTTATCTGACTTATTTTATTATTCATTATTGGGTAGGTATTATAGCGTTTTATATTATTTTTACCTCCATGATTGTTCAGATTTTATTAATGTGTACCAACAACAATGCATAATAATTATAAAATAATTTTGTGTAAAAAGGTATTTTAAAAAACGTTTATATCCTTTAACAGTTTTATAGTAGTTCTACAAATATGTCGTTTTGTTCTAGTAACAGAGCTATAATAAAACTGTTTTATAACAGTTTTATTTGATTTTTATTAGATATTTATAAACGTTCTAAAAACTATTGTATAATAGCAACAAGCAACATTTATAGAACCGTTAACGAGTCGATTTGTTTTATAAATCTGCGCCTTTTTCGTGTTTATAAGGCGCGTAAGAACGTTGTGAAAATGTTTATAAAACAATGGGTGTTTTATAAAATATATTTTATAAACGTTCTTACAGCAATTAAAAAAGTTAAATTGTTAGTTGGGTTGTGTGATGCTAGTAGAAGGATAACTGGTCTCCTGCTGGCGTTTTGTGTTTACACTATTTTTATTTTATTTTTCTATTTCTATTTTTACGGCTGGTGTTGCCTATACATTGGATTGTTTCGGTCTCTGTATGGTGGGATATGCATTACTATGTGTATGTAGATGGTACGGTTTACATATATCTGCTGTTGTATATCTCACTATGCTTAAATGCAAGTCGATATTGTAGATGGGCAACGACTATGGTACTCTGACGAGCTCATAATAAGAGCGAAACGAATTCGTCAGTATCTGTCGACCCATGCCTCGGTCTGATTCTACTGAATTAGACCGAGGCCCTGCTAAATTAAACAAAATCCGTTGTGTAGGTAAAACCATTCATTTTGTCCGCAATGCCACGAAATTATTTTTCATTTACGGACACAAATTCATTTTATAATGATGAACTCAATTTTTGTCTCCAGTTACAATCCGGCCAGGCTACAGAGCTGCAAAAACTGATTTACTGATGGTTCAAAAAGAAACTCAGGTGTTGCAGTTTACAGAAACAAAGCCAAATTTGATTTCTCAATAATAATTCATTGTTATTTTTGAATGCTCTTGTTGTCTCCCATAAAATAACCTTTCGTATAGTTTACCCCAATTCCCATTCAGTAGATATATGGACTTTTTAAATAATGGGACATAATTCTTGTACAGACCCCGTTCAAAATTGTAGATAAGAAAAACAAGGTCATGAAAATTGGAAACACGATGTGTTACAATATATTTTCAAAGCCTGTGGGAAAAATATGACATACTTATAGATAGAAATCTTAGATAAAAATATTGAGGAAAAGTGGAGTCTCTCTACAGGTCTGCAGAGTAACAAAACTTGAAGGGTAGAAAATTGAGAACTGAAAATAAAAACAGTTTTACATCAAATGTTTGGAATGAGTGCAAAAGAAAATACGAATAAATCCTAAATGAACATAGCCGGAGAGGAAAATTACATTTCAGCTTATTCAAGTTTACTTATCATGATTATGGAAAATGTTCTTCTATTTTACATAATGTGTGAGAGTTTTTATGTTTTAAAAATCGGGTTGTAGAAAGATATTCGACATAGAATAATGCAGCTAAACTGTAAAGAACTCTTAATTGTGGGTTGAATAGAAATCCGTTTAATCTTTTAAAAATATTTGGAGATTTTGGGCGAATTCATTGGCACATTGCTTTCTGTATATGTTTAGTGGTTTTACTCTGACATCTTAGACCTGGTAAACGAGCCATATTTAATTATATATTATATTAATGTTAATTTTTAATAAATTAAAAAAAAAAACAGAAAGGGATGCTTTTTCTACATTTTATTATGACTAACGAAAAATGTATTTATGTGATGCCAACACAAATTACTTTTAAAATCAATCTATACTCAAGTCAATGGAGTTATTTTAAAATGAATGCGATTTTACAATATTCACTAAACTTTACGTGAACTATTTATTTTCTGGTATACATTCGTATTGATTTATATTCAACTATAACTATAAATAATTTATATTACATACATTATTTACGTACCCAAATATTACAAATTAACTTGTCATAACTATATTTTGCAAGTACAGGGTTAATAAAAATAACGACAACGTTCTATTTTGATTTTTAACATGAATTAGTGGACGATTACTCAGTTTGATGTAACTTTAGAACATTCCTCTTTATCCAAAAGCAAATAATATAAACATGTACTTATTTATTTTTAAAAATGAACAAGTCTTATATTAAAGCGTTCTTGTAAAAACAGAAGTTATTATGCTCAGCGTAAAATAGAAAATATGCTTTCATTATAAGCGAATATTTGCTCAAACCAAGATACACTTTCAAGCTAGAATATAAATATTTAGAATGACGACATTTTTCTACGAATTTTCGATATTTTGCGTCGATGTTTTGCTTCCGTTATATCGAAAAAATCGATATATTAGCTAACGATATATCGAAATTTGAAGAATAATGAGAGTTAAAAAAACTGTAGAAACGCCGATTTTAGTTATTTTTTTTACGTATCTGCATATATTTTCTATTTTTTTCGCTACTCTACGAAAGTACTGTAATTTCAAACTTTAGTTTAAAAATTTTCTATTTTGTAATTTAGAATATTTCTTGAAGTAAAATCTTCTTGCCTCACACATTAGAAAGAATCATCGTGTCAAATAGAGAAAACCGTATCTGTAATAGTATATTGTGCAACGAACATGAAATGAGATATATTTCCTACGAGTATGATCGTTTGCAGCATGAGCCGCAGGCGAGTGATGCAAATCATACGAGTAGGAAATGGTCATTTCATGTGAGTTTCACACTATACTTTTTCTACGACTGTTGTAATGCTTTTGAATAAATTAAACATAATTTTTAGGCAACTATTTGTTTTTCGAAACTTACCCCTGTTACCGTAAGCCTCAATACGATAAGTTAGAAGTATTAAATTGACTAGGTGGTGTTAAACTATATTCACTATCACTGTTTTTGTGTTTTGAAATTAGCGAAATACTTAATTATAATTATTATTAATTGTAAATATCTAAACTGTCAATTTGGTGTGTTTGTATTGTCGGCGTTGCTATGCTGATTTTTCATGCCCGATGCTATTTTTGTCATTACCAGGAAATTTACGCACGGGTAAATGAAAAACAGCATTACAATGTACTACATTTTCAAATCATGATTGAACATAGCATAAAGGCATTTAAAGACAGTCGTAGAAAAAATAATATATTATACTTATTTATAATCAAAATATGTATACTAAAAAATGATTATGAATCTAAGTAATATATTTTTTTGTCTAAACTAACACACTCAATTTAAAATATATAGTTGATTCATTGGGTATGTCCAATTTGAGCAAATTCTTTTTTGTGTACATTTAAACATAATCTTGTAGAAATTAATTAAGTCTTGAAATACCAGTGTGCACTCTATTATTGTTCAAACTGAGGCGGAGAGCAATTTAGTACACAAAAAGCAACTACGTGATTAATTTAATAACGCTCTAAACTTTTCATTATAACAATATAACGCGGATTTCGGACATAACTAAAAAACCATGACAGCGGTGTTTCCAGTTATAAAATAGATTTTTATAATTTTTCGATTTCTCATTACAATTTTTTTGGAGAGTTTATCTACATTAAATTAAAATCAAACAAACTCACTGCTGGCAATGTATATAGTAAGAAATATTAATTAATTAATAACTGAATTATGTATACCTATAGTTATATCTTAATTTAATTAAAACCTCAAGTAGTACACCCGAAATACTTCTCAAAATACTAACTTTGATTAAGTGGCTCAGGATACACATTCATTTAAAATTTGCAAAGTTAACAACATTACACAACTCAATTCAAGTTTTGCAGTGAAAATTTCAAACAAGTTAATGTATAGTTTTAATTGTTTAAATATTAATAAAACTTACATAACACAACATATTCTCGTAAATAAGAACTTTGGCAATTTTAATTTATTTAGAGTTTCTCAGCTTTTTCACCTTTTAATAACCGCTATTTGGAAAGTTTATTATATGTTCTACAACAAAAATAAATAAAGCACAAATTTATTAGTTTCTTCTTTTCGTAGTTTACTGTAGATGGTGTTTTGTTTTGTTTTCAGTATCAATATACGAAGTGGTATCAATCCAATAAAGAACCATTTTGATATGTGTTTAAAAGTCCTAAACTTTTCTACTGTCAGTCTGGAAACTTAAAAAAAAAAATAAGCAAAAAAAATACACGTTAGAAAATGTATGGAATTGTTTTTTGTTGTGCAAATTTAATTGCTAGAGTTATTAATAATTACATTAATTTTATTTTGTTATGTTGTTACTAACGCATCATTTACTTGTAGCCCCCTAAAATCTTATTTTGTTCATTTCTCCATATTATTTTAGTTTAATTATTGTATATTACAAAACAAGCTTTACTTCCTAGTCGTTTATGCAAACCTCAACTCAACAAATAAATAAAAATATAATATACGGGATTTCCAAGCCCCCCTTGTAGATATATTTGATTCTTCTTTATTTCTAGCACCACTCGTTACACGTCAAGTCCGCGCTTGGTAGAAATCGCAAAAAATTATATTAAGAACTATTGTTGTTTTTTTTAACCTTCAAAGTAACATTTAAAAGCCGCAATGCAAACTAAAACTAACAACTCGTTATGTTCACATTTATATTTATGCAGTTTACCTTTTTATTCAACTGCGCAAGTTCAAAAAATATAATAATAAAATTTATGCAAGTAAAATCACAATGTAAAATGCATAATAAAATAATAACTCATATTATTAACTTTAATATTAAAATATATGAAGTTTTCTGAAAGAATGCCACAAAATTAATTAAAATTCTTGCGTTATTAGCTCCCTCTGTCGTTGTGTGTATGAAACATAGTTAAAGTAACCATTGAGTGAAATATAGGAATATCGTTGTTGCGAAAATGTGTAGAACAGGAAAATCAATATTAATATTAAGCTTTTTCACATTAGATGGCGCTTTGGAAAGATCTCAGTAATGATAAACCACAAGATGTACCAGGGATAGTTGCAACAAATGCCATTGTAACGCATAATGGTTCTCGTGCATGGTCAGCAGAGATTAATATTGGTTCGCAACCTAATCTCACATATTTTTACGCGCCTAATACGACTTATCAAACAGAGTACAGAAACATGAAAATTGCCTTGTAACTAAATATTTTACAACTTTAAAACTTTCAGACTGTATATACTACAGATCATGGCAAGTTACTTGAACTCCTGTTTTAGATGCAGACACGATAGGATACAAAGCCTTTGTCAAGCACAAATTGCCACACTAGATAACACCCACAACATATTTATTGTTTAGCATCTGCAGCTTCTCATATAAACTTCCAATTTACTCTTCTTCAAAAGTCGGGGTAAGTTTGCGTCCACGAAAAGTTAACAGCTGAAACATATTATGTTGTAACTGATTAATCAAATATAATAATGAATGCAATAGCTATATCATGATGAGCTCCAAAATAGAGAGCCAATTATATATAAAAAAAGCTGCGAATTGAGAGCGGTTTCCAAATTTCAACTAACTAAAAAACAGCTGGCAACGCTGCGATAAAGAAAGATAGGTCTTAGGCTTTTTATTTTATAAAACACTGTGGACCAACCAAGACCTGCAAATCATCTCAAATCTCTATTACAACCAAAATGCCATCGTCAAAGTAGATCAACAAAATTCTGGCACCATCTCAATAAAGAGAGGTGTACGTCAAGGTTGTGTTCTGTCACCTATTTTGTTTAATGCCTACTCTGAAGAGATTCTAAAAAGGGCAATGGAAAATGACAGTGCAGGAATAAAAGTAAATGGAGTGCCTATAGTTGTTCTAAGATACGCTGATGATACCGTAATTTTAGCGGAAAACCTGGAAGATCTACAAAGAATCATGGACAAACTTGTTCGATATAGCGAAGAATAACAAAGGAGGCCCAGACTAACAACGAACAGATAATCGTCAAAGGTGAACCCATCGAACAGGTAGAGAAGTATACTTATCTTGGAACAACAGTTACTTGTAATAACGACTACACGAAAGAAATAAAAGCACGCATAGAAATAGCAAGGTCCAATTTCAATAGCATGAAAAGAGTTTTGTGCAATAGAGGTCTAAGCCTAAAACTGAGACTGAGACTAGTTAGATGTTATGTTTTTGCCACTCTGCTTTATGGCGTTGAGGCATGGACTCTGAACGCAGAAATAACCAAAAGACTAGAAGCTTTTGAAATGTGGGTGTACAGAAGAGTACTGAAGGTGTCATGGGTCGATCGGATAACTAACTTAGAAATACTTGAGCGACTAAACATAGAAAGAGAGTTGTTAATAACAATTAAAAGCAGAAAACTGCAGTATCTCGGCCATGTGACTCGTGGACCAAGATACGCCTTACTTCAATTGATAATGCAGGGAAGGATCCAAGGTACAAGAAGCGTCGGTAGAAGAAGGATATCCTGGTTGAGAAACTTGAGAGAGTGGTTTGGATGTTCCTCTATAGAGCTTTTTAGAGCAGCTGCATCCAAAATAAGAATTGCCATGATGATCGCCAATCTTCGTCGCGGAGATGGCACCTAGAGAGAGAGAGAGAGTGGACCAACATCTCGACATCCAATACGAGGACCATCTCAAAACAAGTAGTTTGCTATACAAATATCAAATCACAGAACCGAACATTGTAGGTGTCTGATAATAAAGCAACAGAAAAAAGAGGTAAATAATAGTAAAACAAATCATGTGCAGGTCAGGACTAAACATCTTCCTTGCCAGTAACAAACAACACTCGATCAGACAACTTGGCGTACAGAAAAGGGACTAATTTCGCAGATTTCGCCAGTATTGTATAATACTGCGTACGGACACCCAAATTGCGGTAAGGTTAGTTCAATAAAAATAACAAAACTAGTTAATCGATGTTATTGGGATCTTTTAAAAAAGTTATCATTTTTTTTCGAACTTATAAATAAAAAAAAATATATTTCCGATACGCTATGGATATTAAACCTTGTGAATTTAATCTAAATAAATTGGACTTTCCGTTATTCGAACTCGAACTTCTCATTTAATCAGGTCAAAAATAAAAAAAACTCCTTAATATCTACGATGACGTTTTTATGGATAATTAATATGTCTTTTCGTTTTCAAAAACATGATATTCGTAATCAGAAGACCTCAAAACGTGTATTTCCTTCAAAATCGAATTTAATTTCCCTTCTATATAATAAATATAGTATTATAAGGTGCGCAAGGTAAAAACACCCCGGCTCTTATCCAATTTGATTCATATGAATTAAAAAATTAAGTCAATTTTTTTATATTTTAATATCTGAAATGCGGTAACAAAATAATGATGGTGTTTATATCAATACCTTAAAATATATAAACACATATTCTTTAAAATTAAAAACAGGTACACATATTAATCGAAATTTAAAGCTGTTTAACCATGGGCACTAATGCGACGCCAAACAATGCAATTAGGTGTCAAAATCAGATTTCTTCTTCTCTTTTCTTACAAAAACGTTATACCACTATCATTTCAACCATTTTTTTCAATCTCAAAAAATAAAATAAACGCACCAGAAGCCGCACTAATTATAAGTACCTACCAGATCCTGTACATAAGCTACAGCCGTTTGTTAAAAGTTAATTACGTTTATTTTGGATATTGTTTATCTGTAAAGTTCTAGAGATACTTTAACGAACTCCTAACGATATTTAAAGAGTACTTTTTACACTATACGCGCATGCGTCTAAATAGCTTTGCCCCGTGCACTTCGGTTAAGTTTTAATATTCTCCAATAATGCACCAGAGATCTCCATGCATGCAGCCATCTTATTTTTGTTCTTTGTTAGAACATAACTTTGTATATCTTAACTATTTTGGCAGGCTCTCATACATTAGCTACACGCAAACCTAAATTGGGCGACTACATATACCGATTGTTCAGTTATTCATTGTATTCTGAAACAGTTACATTAATCCTTTATGAAGTTTGTATAACACATAGTTACGAGAATAGTAAGATAAAAGTTTGTGGGGATTTGTGACATAAAGATTATGTAGGCATTTTACAATATAGGAAATAGCTTAGTGTTTTATTCCATATTATTTTCTCGAGTTGACGATTGAAAATTCGGGTATCGAGTTAACCAATTCAAATTCGTAATGTATGCAAATCTATAAAAATTATGTTGGTATACTGTTATACGCATTACGGGTTCGCAAATCCGGAAATCAAGTATTTCAAAGTCATGCATTCTGAATATCACTCAAAACAATACAAGTAGCAACGATTTTCATCAATAAGGCTGTCAGACTGTCAGAGTCACATTTCAAAAACAAATATCCACATAAATATTCAAAACGTTTTATTGATATAGGATATAGGTTGTTCTATAATTATTAATGGTCCACATAAAAAAGATTAATTAAACAAAAATATGGGGATTTCATATATTCAAAAGATGATAATAATCAGGTTAAAAATTCATTTTGTAATGTGATTGTTTTAAAATTTATCTTGAATAAACTAATAAAAAATAAAATAAATGTACCTTAATATAATATGAATTAAACCATTTTTAGAATTAAAATTTAAAATTTTCTAAAGTAATCCATCTATCTATTTTGTTTGGCACCTTTTCTCAAATCCGAATTGAACAATTATACAGGGTGTTTCAAAAACAAGCGGCAATATTCAAGGGGCTGATTGCTCAGGTCATTTTGTGCAAAAAGGAGCTTATATGGCCGTAACTAGATTAAACTAATATATAGTCTAGTGGCGTTAGGGGGACAACTTAATAATAAATATTGACACAAAAATGTATGCCACTGACTGTAATTTAATTTCGATAGTGTTTTGAGATAAAACAACTAAAGCTACAGCTTATTTATCTCTTGTATTTTTCATAAAATGCGCTGAGAAATCACACCCCTACATATTGCCGGGACTTTTTGAAACACCCCGTATATGCAATTTTCTGGGGTATAATAATTATTTTATTTTCTTATACAATATTAAGATTTCAAAATTCAATTTCGTGAACTTCAACCAAATGCAAATTACAAATTGTATTGTAAATTATTTATTTACTCCGTCTATGTCTAGTTTATCGCCAACATTCGTTATGCACATAAATTATCAAAGTTAATTTATAAAAATTTTATCTTTTGAATGAAAAGGGTGCACTCTTGGAAAAGCGACCGCATTTCATTTCCAATTCGAGGCAGACCTTTTCGAGTTTTAGTTTCCCCATCTCAAATAGATACTGTGAATTTTATAAATGTGATTCTTTGGTTAGGTATATGAGGTGCTGTTAACCTATATTAGATTACAAACTACGGGAATAGACCTAAAATAAATAACCAAAAAAAGGAAAAATAGGGGAAAGAGAGAACATTTGACTGACACGAAAATGAATCAAGAATGCAGAACTTTATAAAATACGTGTAATATAACTTTAATATTCTTTTAATTGAAGTGGCTGTCAAAAAGAAAAAAATAGCAAAATTAAAATAATTATTATTAGTTCTCACAAATGAAAACAAAATATGTGGGAAGAAATTTACGAGGGATGAACAAGCGATGAAAGCATTTGCAATACAAATTTTATGACCCATATAATAGGGATATCATCATAAGATAGCAATACTCCGATTTAGAACGCACGAAAGCGAAAGACAAAGACTTTATAGAATTATCATTTATAAACGAGCAACAATTCCTAATTAACGAAAATGAATGAAAACCCTCATGTTCATCACGGAACTAAAACCGATAATTTCATCAAATCCGTAGTCAATACGCAGAAATTGAAGGGAAAATTACTTACTTACACAGCTTTGCAAAAATGTTTTTTTTTTATGTCGCTTACAACCCAAAAGTTTGACGGTCTCATTTGGGACATGCTGTATGGTTATCATCACAGATCTAGAAAAGTTTCTAGATCTGCGGTTATCATCTAACTGTCTTCAGAGTTGAGATGAAAAAATCAATTGATTAAAATCACGATTAAAACCAGATTTTAATAATTATGTTCAAAAAAAGAAATCATGATTAATTTAAAAAAGAGTTTTAAAATTTTAACACTTAAAATGTATTTGTTCATAAAAAAATAATTTCCAGGTGCATTTTTGTAAGGTCTTATTTATTATTTGAGTATAATAATCGAAAAGAACAGCTGGTTAATACAAAAATAAAAATTAAAAAATCTTTTTAATACAAAAAATATTTAAAAAACCTTATACAACAAAATATTTGCTTTGTCGTTGCCAACTCTGTTTCTTATATCTGAAAATTTGTGCTTTTACCTGCGATGCTTCTAAATCTAAATCTTTGGAGAGCAAACTAAGTGACCAATGGACGACTTGCTAATTTTTTTCTTCATACTGATCATGCTGCTCGAATACTGATAACTTTGCAGATGTTATATTCATTTTTGCACTTATTTATTGAGTCAATAACCAATTGGCAAGATAGTCAGCTGTATGGTGATGACCAGATGTATCTATGCTTTCTAAAAGAATGCTGTTTCCATTCGCTGCTGTCAAAACTACACAGTTTATCGGCTTATTATGTATATTCGACCATCCACCCAAGGACATGCAAACAGATTGTCCAGATAACTTATTAAAACACTTAGATTTTTCTTCTTCAAATATTTCATTCAAAAGCTTTGCCAGGATTACCTGTTTCGACAAAGCCGCGATATTAAGTAGTAGTAAATAAGTACAAGTTTGACTGACAAACACACAAACTTGCTAAAACTATACGCGAACAAAATTTGCAGGTTAAAACTTCTCCAGTTTTGCTTGCAGATGATATGGTGGTAATAGCCAGTAGCCTACCAGAACTTCAATCTCTTATGGACCTTATTGTAGAATATAGCGAGCAATTCGGCCTTTATATGAATACGTCCAAAACTAAACTATTGATGTTCTCAAAAACACAGAGAAACGCCACCCTAAGACTCCATGGAGAGATTATTGAACAGATATCTCTAAGATACCTGGGCACGCTCGTCAACCAGCAATGCAATCCAAAACTCGAAATCAGATCAAGAATTGAACAAGCGCGGAAAACTCTGAACAGCATGAGGACCCTTCTGGCAAACCGAAACCTCAGCCTGGAACTCCGGACCAGAATACTTCGCTGTTACATCTTTCCTGTTCTTTTGTACGGATGCGAGAGTTGGACCATGGATGCGACCACAGAAAAGAGAATCGATGCGTTCGAAATGTACGCCTACAGGCGAATACTGGGAGTATCCTGGACAGAACATAAGACAAATATAGAGGTCCTACAGCATATGGATAAACATAAAGAACTCCTCACGACAATCAAGGAGAGAAAGCTGCAGTACCTGGGACATATCATGAGGGGCGAGCGATATGAGATTCTCCGCCTGATAATAGAGTGGAAGACCGAAGGAAAACGGTCGGTCGGCCGTAGACAGAATTCATGGTTGAGAGACTTGGGCAGATGGCTCGGACAGACGTCTATTGAAATTTTTAGAGCTGCGGTTTCTCGTGCGAGACGGCGTCGTAAGAAGAAGAGTTTTGCCTAGTCGATTTTTGATTATTTTTAAAAAATCATGATTTTTATCAACCCTGACTGTCTTACAAGGTCACTGCACCTACAGGCATCTTCCATGAGCCAATCAAACGAATTGAATCAAAAATGCGGCGATGATACATGATACTTAGTGACCGCAAGGTATAATGATATTCACGAAAATAACAAAAGTTAAAGAAATATCAATTTCACTAAAAAATATGCACCTAGTTCAAGTGGAACCTCCATGTATAGACGCTAGTCCTTGATTCCATCTCAAACCGAACTTCCAGCATAAACTGTCATCATAAAAGAATAATTTACCGATAATTGCGGATGAACCGGAAGAGAATTATTGAAAAACTTGCGTTCCAAATCTAAATGAATTCCAGATTCCGTTTTTACCGCAAATTTTAAGCATAAAAGCTCGCATTAAAATATATGCGAGGAATTCTCCTGTTTACAAAACCAGATAAAGGTCGTTGCAGTTGTGGTTGAAGAGCGTGTGCAACCATTTTAATTAGAAAACTACAAAAAAAAATCACAAATCTCCACATGTATTTGAAACATCTAGATTAACAAACATTTTATTCAAAATGACCTACAGTTGAATGCAACAGTATGATGCAACAACAGGGTCAATACCACATGGCTTCCAATAATCCTCCCATTTTTCATCAGGAAAAGATATCACAATCGGAAGGGAAACAATGCTCTAAAATTTGCCATAGCAAGAAATGTTTAACGCCTTTTTACTAATCAGACCTGGAAATGACACTCTTCCATTGCAAATGATGTTTTTCACTTTTAATTAAACTCGAAATGAAAAATATGCGACCGACGTTCGGAAACAGATAAATAATTAGCTGGCGCACGTCGTGAATAAGATTAAGCGATGTTTAAAAACTATAGAAAACTGTTAACGCAACCATCAGAGACGACTATAATTAAATGTGCCAAGAAAATACAAAATATCTAAATATTGAAAGACAAACACAGTTTGTGGCAGTCAAATGTACATTTAAGACCCATGGCTGGGTCCTTATGGATGCAATCCCTCCAAATATTAATTCATATACGTATAAGCATGTTTGTTGTATAATTAATAGGTACATGGAAATATTTATTTATCTCTTGAAAGAAAATTGTTCCAAAGAAAAATCTCATATACAGGGATTACTATCACTTAGTATAAAAATTTTAACCACGTGCTGAGGGAGGCATCAAAAACTATAAAAAAATTGTTTCAGAATTTTTATTTGATGTTTGAAATCGGCGCCAATAACAACAATTTTCCAACATGGCTTGTCGAAAGCACACTAATATGCCCGTTTATTTTGCTTAGTCGAAATTTAACGAAATGTCTTCTTGTTATTAATCTCCCTTCAAAGAAATTTAGCTGATTCTTTATTTATATCACTCAGAATTCCGATGAGGCTGTAGTCCCCTGTTTTAACTATATTTGAATTTTCTCACCCCCCGCAAAATGCAACTTAATACAGGGTTTAAAAAAATTAATCCAGGTTGCCTACGAGTTGAATATAAAATAGCCATCCCTTATCCACCAAGAGTAAGTAGTTACTCGACAATATATCTATGAAAAACAGTGTCAACTTTATAAGATTTGACAGCAACGCAGTTTAAGAGAGGCACAGCTGACTACTTCTCAAGTTTGGTTGCTTTTTATAATCAATTCAATCAATGTTGTGTCTTCACAAAATAAGAAATAATAATCAGGAGCAATAAATTTCACTAAAACTGAGGATATTTTCTTTATATTTTATAGAAAAGCTTTTACACGATAAGGAAAATCTCTAAAAGCATCTCCATTAAATGAATACAGTGTAGTATTCATCTATAGTGAATATCCAACACAGTTTCATGTTAAACGGGATCATTTATTATAAATGTAAAAGAACTCAGATGGTATCTTAAATTATAGAGAAAGTGACATTCACCTATTTTAAAAGCGCTTCCTACATGAATAGAAAATTTTTCTGTCGCAAAGGAGGACTTTTTAAATGCAATTAAAATTAGTAAATATCCAACATAAAATGTGAAAATGTATTTCAAAGAAATTATAAAAAGCTAATTAAGACCTTGAAATATATGTCAAGTCTAAACGTTTTCTTTATATAAATGCGGATTCTAGTAAATACTATACAAAGCCAACCTATAAATTATTATGCTTTTCTCATATTAGAAGTTTGGGGAACTTCGTTGGAGTTTGAGAATGATTTACAGTTTACGTTTCAACGTTTTCTGTGGCCTTGAAAGCCGAATATTTGTGCTACGAAACAAATAATAATTTAAGAAAGAAAAATATCCTGCTGCCAAAAAAGAAATATAAAAAATATAAGAATTAAGGGTTTTCTTAATGTTAAACGAGAAATTTATATGGAGGAGCCCAAAATATTACCAAACCATTAAAGTTTCTCTGTTAAAGTAAAGTACCTATCGTTTGGTCTAAAGTTAGCAGAAAACCAGCGAAACCATCGGCTCAATTACCTCAAGGCACGATATTGTGAATAATTCTTTGGTACCGACTGCACTGTCTTCATATTTGTCATTAGAAAAATAGTTTAACCCTAATTTCGTTTGTAGAAAGAAAGAATTATTTGTGGGCACAACCCAAACCTCAATGAGACCGAGATTGCATTTTAACTGAAAATTTTAAGCATTAAAATATATGCCAGGAATTTTCCTATTTACAAAACTGAAAAAAGGTCGTTTCAGTCGTGTTGGAGAACGTGAACTCCCATTTTAAGTAGAAGAAGGCAAACAAAATAAACTTTAATATAGGTAATCTACAATTTTCCAAATATTCTTTGTAGATACGAAACCAACAACGCTTATACCTGCATCTGAAAACTAATAAACTTAATATCGTTATCGATATTTTTCGAAATGCACAAATTACCCACGAAACGGATTGTCTTCATGTCACGGCAAAGTTTTCTTCAATTAATTTGAATAAAAAACAATTAGAGGTAACAATTGGAATATAACAAAAATCGGTTGTGTTGATAAATAATTATATCTTTGTAGACTAATAGAAAAAAAAATCCTGAAGACAAAAATTTGTTTGTCGAAACGTCGAAGAACAAAGAAGAAGTTTGACATGAAATAAAAAACATTATCTCACTTTTGTTGTTAATACGAACCAAAAACCCCAATAAAGATATCAAAAAAATCTTAAATTTATTGATTACAGTAATTTCCTACACAGAAAAAAAATATATTGCATATCCAATTACAGACTTATTTTTGGATTCTTTTCTTTTGAGTTAAATACAACTATTATCTAAGCATTTTCTCATCATTAAGATAATGATTGATTTGATTTTGTGGAAATAATAGGCAAATTATTGAAATCTAAATAAAGGTACATTTACTTGGAAAATACAACTGGTTGCGTTAATGCTAAGGGGAATATTTCAATCAACGGTAGGTTATCAATATATTTTTATTAGATCCTAATATTATTGCAATCATATATGTCTCTTATTAAATATCATAAAGAGAATTGAAACAATATTAAATGCTCTTTTTAAACGAATAAAAAGATATTATTCTCTCAAAACTCTTCTATTTGTTTTGCTCAGTTTATATTTCCGGCAATAATGTGAGTTATTAAGTTCATGTATTATAGTGTACCTCGAATTCAATGATTCCTATTGTTGGTGTGGACCTTATTGCCATCGGTACAATTTCAAGCTGTATCGAGGCAAGCGCGTGGTGGTAGGGATATATCTTAGTGCCTCGGTTTTGTACTTCCCCTGTCGGTCGGGCTGATCTCAGATCTCACTACTTAACGCTAAAGTTGCTATAGCCTGTCTTCGGACAGTGTTTTTTTGTTACTGTTGTTTGAGGGTACCTATTTATACATAATGGAAGATCTTTTGAAAAGTTGGGATTTGGAGCAATTAATACCTGTGTTTAATGGTAAGTTAGTAAGTTATCTTACGTTGAAAGTGAACGCGTATATAATTAGAATTTGTTGCATGTGCTCATTTTGTAATTGCATAAATTTTGATAGATGACTGCCTAAAGTACCTAAGTCTAGATAGTATGTATTAATTATCTATTAATTATTATTTTATCAAACTATTAATTTCTCGATTAATTTGATTGCAAAACGCAAAACAAAATTTCTAAATTTAGTGGATAAAACGGAAATATGTACATTTTCAGAAAATTGCATTTCATTGAATAATATAAACGATTTATCTACCGAAATAATAGCTGAATTAGTACCTAAAATAGGAACTAGGATAATTTACATAAAATTGTTGAAAAATTACAAAAAAAAACATCGGAAATGATGGCAAACTTGTAATATTTTCACTCATCGGGTATGCAATATATTGATAATAATTACGGAAGAATATTTCAGACGCCTGGAGATATAGAAGAAAAATACAACCACAAATAACCAAAGCATTGAAGAGAAAAATACATCAGCATGTACAACCGTATCTTCTAGTACAAGGATCAATAAACAAAATTGAAAATAGTTATATCGTAATTGACAAGTTACATTTTCATATACGATCAGGCTTAGATATATTGTTCAAGTGTTTTTTATAATGTATAATAATAAATAACAATTTTCTTTCAATAATACTGCTTTAATCTAATCAACTTCGCAATAGATATAATTATTATTGACTCAATAATAATACACTACAAGATATAATTAAATTAAGAAAAGTTAGAAATGGTACCAAACAGCTTAAAGCTTGCATTGAAAGAATGTAATTTCCAAGTAATAAAAAGTACCCTTGTAACCAATGAAACGCTATTGTTGTATGGACATTCAATTTAATTATATGTATGAATTACAATCAAGGAATCACTATAATTGAATTGTTCAATGGCATCCAATAATAAGTTTTATTTAAAAAAACAATATCTTCTTATTATTTTCCAATAATAAGCGTTCGCTTGATTGAAATTTAACTATGTCTGATGAATACTTAGTATAGCATATCATTGAATGAAATGGTGAATTTTTCAAAACACAATAGTGTTTTTTCCGTGTAACAGTTCCTATGTTGATTATAAAATTAAGATTATTATGAGGGCTACGACCTGAAGATCTATTGTACCCACTGTCCTCAGGCCTATATATATTTATAATTTCAATGTTTATTTCAGATGCAATTTAGGAATGTAACTTAACAAAAACAATTCGAGCGTCACAATAAAAACTAACACCAAAGACTGAATTTTTTATGGTGTAATTATTATTCAGTGTGTTTTGTGTTACAAGGGGACATCTCGTATATTTGTACAAAAAGTTAAAATATGTAGAAATAATGTATACTTAATACGATTACTTGTTTTTAATAATTGATATAATAAAAAAATTTAAGAATTCCCAAATAAACGACATTTAAGTCCATACCGAGTTGTTTTTATCGATTTCGCACAAGCGGAATTTAAAAACATATTTCGGTATTATACGACCATATCTCAATGAATTTAATGTTTGTATGTTTTTGTTGAAACGAGAAATTCGTTCTCAAACGAGTTACACAATAGATTCACCAAAATAATAACAGTGCTGGCAAAACAGGGTCGAGATTTATTAAAAGCATCTTGGTATGAAGCAATGAAATTTGCTCTTGAAAATTATTCTTCAAAATGTTTTGTATTTATCAAATACAATATAATATATATATTATAATGCTTTCATTCTAAAACTCCTCGTCTTAAGTAGACAAGATTTTGTTTTTGAAGGGGAACTTCAAACCTATTGTTGGCCATCAAGACACTGATTACGTCAAAACTAGAATAACTCCAGCCTGTAGACAGATATCTCGGGAAACATTACGAAAAGTCCGGCAAACATTTGGAAATTCCAGGTATAACTGGTGTGGAACACAATATTCAACAATGGTTTTGAAGTTCCCCCTCAAAAGCATATATTATTGCTGAAAATCGTGTCTACTAGAAGACGAGTTATTTTATGGATGGCGAGATTTAAAATGGAAGCACTGTATATGACCAGAACATTTCTGAAATGTATGTGCAGTTGAAACTGTATAGCCGCTACATTTTCATTTCAATTTTGAGTTTTGCTGTTTATACCTCACATGAGGCACTCTATATACATATGTTGGCATGTGAACACTAACGTTAAATAGGGTTGTCCCGACCAAAGTCAATTTGTTTTGTCATTCAGCCAGATAATTTAAACTCTCCTCATCAATGACGTTATTTAAAATTTAAAACTTACACATCTATCTAATTAAAATTAATTAATTAAAATTTGAACGATGTGTCCACCCCATCACAGGGCTAGACCTAGAGATTTCAACCAAAAACTAATGGGTTCATCCTAGAACTAGCCCAAACTCATAAAAAACTAAACTGACACTCGTTTTACCACTTCACCAAAACACTTCTTTTTAAATCTCGACGCGCGAAGTGGTAAAACGAGTGTCAGTTTAGTGTTCTACGCCAAAAGTTTCTACTCATCGATTACCAAACTCATAGACCAAAATTTAGAATACATACAGACAGACAGACTTCCATCTGGAAATGGTCTTAATCGTAACTTCAAAATGGTTATATCCGTCTTTATCTCAGTTTTTTTGAGCGCGTTCACAATACTTTCCCTGAGCGGGAAAGTAAAATTATATGCGATCGGAAAAAAACATGAACATCGATTAATTATAAAGACGTTGATGACGTTCATGAAGTACTTCGAATGATGCTATTGCTGGTTTCACAGTGAGATTCGATTATTCAGGTGTCATCAGGTTTCTCCTAATGCTTTTTCCAAATTAACTAAGTTTTGGCTTACAACTTCGGCATTTTATATTACTGTAATTATGAAGCAAAACAACCCACCTTCATGACATACTACGAACCAACTTTTCGACTTAATCGCAAATTTTTCACAGTAAAATTTACTTGACTTTTAGACTCAGACTACAATTGATTTTTGACTTACTTATCACATAGAAGGTAAAAAATATCCACATTGTCTTTACAAATAGGAATCAAATTGAAAATGTGCAAAATGCTTAACTAACGATATTGATTATCGCTCAGTGAATTTGTATTTTGTAAATTAATACATCCTGGCAACCCTATACAGAAACATTTCAAACGGTAGCTGTGCATTAGAAGCAGAATAGTGGCTACATTCCATTGAGATTATAATAATTTATGAAATTGAATGTGATATTACACTACACCATTCTGCTGCCAGAAGAGCAGAGGTAGCTTTGTTAATTTCATATCTGCATGTGTCCAAAATGGAATAACGAATGTGAATAGTCGTTCTAGTGGTAACATGCTTTATTAGTTAGTAGGTGCTTGTGTCAATGTAGCTTTTTTAAAACGTGTTAATGGGTTTTTAGTGCCAAGTTTCTGGGTATGTGATTCTTCCCCACTGAATACGTCGCGTCGGCCCAAATGCGGCATCGACCACATTTAAGTGAATGTTATGTATCAATCGATACGGATATGATTATCGATGAAATACCTCCATTCTGTCTGAAGCATTATAGGGATTAACTTGCTGATTAATTCTTCTTGGAGCTCTATTTTCTTTGTCGTTACGTATATTTTTATACAGACTTCTTTTCTACCCCTTTCTCTACATATATAAGAGCGACTTAAAATATTTATAAACAAGCTTCTGACACTTAGATGTAGGTACTCTAAACGTTTTCTTTATAAAGTTTCCTTTCATTGTAAGAAGTAGATCTTTTCATATTTTTAACATCGACATGAAAGAAAAGAATGAATGAATGACGTAAATTATTTTTGACCTAAAAATAACTAGCAATCTTATAATAAGTTATCATTAAGTATACTTGGTTTACCATAGTGGTGTAACAAAATAGAACCCGCCACTGGCAAGCTTACAGATTACTTAATTCTAGAATGCATGGGTGGCAGATCACTTCTTTCTGAGAATTTCCAATATCTAACAAGTTCTTTTTCTAATATATATATTTACGATAACACGAAATATTCCCATAGATTTGTTGACATATGGTTCTTATTTTTTCTAAACATAAATACGAACGTACCCTAATATTATGTAATACGACAAACATGGGGGGTCTAAAAGTTATCTGCGTCATAAAAATTGTGCAAGGCTTTTAAAAATATTTTGTTCTTAAGATGTCTTTTTTCTGATTGGCTTATTTTCATTTTGTATTACCTACTATGTAACTTTTATGAGGCAATTCTGGAAAGGCAAAAGGACTTTAAGATTAGAATAGTTCTAGCCTTGATTGAGTAAAGAAGTGTTTTCTCTAATTGTATAAAGTTAAATTAAATATCTTAATTTGTTTTTGGACTTCTAATATATTTCAGTTAAGAATTATTTTCTAGTTTTTGTTTAAAGATTAAGTCCATTTCATTTTATTCTGAAGTAGTGAATTGTATAAACTTCCGTAAGTTTTGATATTCTTTTAATTGAAGGCCTTTTTGTTTAATCAGTTTTTTTTTATATAAAGTTTAAAGTTATTTCTTTTAGTAATTGAAATAAATTCCGTTTTCAATAGTATATTAAAGTTTCGTACAGGAATTAATATAATTATTCGAATTATATTAATTTTCCTATTTCTAAGTAGTACAAATAATGATTAAGATTTCTCCAATATTTTCATTATCGCTTAATTGTTTTATTCTTTTTCTTTTATATTTTATACCTATTTATTTCTTGTTGTTATTCATTTTCTTTAATTAGTTTTAATTATTAAATTAGTTGATTTTAGCCCGACCTATGCGTTTTATTTCTAATAAAGTGTTCGATAAATTATTGACAAAAGGGTCATCCAATTAAATATTTCCTTTTAATTAAAGTCGGTGACCGAAAGTGATACAAGATTATAATGGTAAGTAATTTTGCATTACTTCAATACAGATTAATAAAGCTTATTTTAGTTGTTTGTTTGTTTCATATAATAATTTGATTCTGTTATTATTCAAGTTGATATTCTTTGTTTGTGCTTTTTTATTTGAAACCGCTCGTAAAACTTGAATCGAACCCGTAACAATTTGAATAGCATATTGGGGTTCATTCGGATTGAGCTATAACATTAGTATTCTTTCTGAATGTATATAACACCCGCTAATTTCAAAATGGTTACAGTGGGCTCAAATTCCTATAGTGAAAATTCTAAAATACCTACTAAAGACAAATTACTTATTCATTACACCTGGCACAATTCCAGGAATTATTAATTTATATCTAAAGTTTCTCTTTCACAATGTCATTGTGTACATTCTAATGTGATCTCGTTAATAAATTAGGTCATGGCCTTACACAAAAGCTTAATTTCAGGTTAGCAACTTTCAGAATGGACGTTAACATTTATTTAGCTCTTGTTATAAATTCAACTCATGCTATTTTCTTTAGTTAAATATACCTACATGGTGTTGTATGAGTTGTATAAGTATACTATATACCGAGGTGCAAAATAGACAGTAATATAGTAAACAACAAAAATTGTAAATTCATACAATGCCTTATATTTCATAATTTCTCAATTAATAGTGGCATATCAACGTACATGTACCGTAAAGTTTTAAGAAAAATATTATTACGTGCTTTTTATATGCAATAATGCGTAAGTATACCGTCTTCATGTAAGTGTTTGTTTGTATAATTAATTTATATTGTAGATTTGTATTGTTTTGTTTTATAATAATTGACGTACTACAATTGTATTTATTTCAATACGTCGTCAATACACAATCTAGGTATCTAATAATTTGAAAATCGCCGAAATAGTTTTTTTTTGTTCGTTTCCGAATAATTTGTATCTTGTCGAAACTTAGTTGGAACAGATTCCGTTTCTCAGGCTTATAGGAAACTGTAATCACGATATTAAAAGAATTACACTACGTTACTAACTTTTGTTTACAGCACTGGTTCTGTCATTAAAAAGGTAAATATTGACAATAATGATATTATTAAGACATAGGTACTTCGAAATTCGATGACATGATGTTTTTAATTAACCTGTATATAAACATTGTCTAAAATCATATATCGATACACATTATTAAATTATATGAATTAGAATATATCCCAAGAGTCACAAATATTTATTACCCTCTGTCAATATTTTTCGCTAGATAAACACTTTATTCAGACCAATAACTGTCTGGATTTTATTATTATTCAAAAATAATAATCACCCATTAATAAACGATAATTAATTCCTTTATATAAATTGTTGATATCAAGGCATTATCAACAACAAAGCAAAATAACAGCAATAATTGAAAAATAATAACATTTTCCGGAATATACCACTTTTGCAATATGTTCCATAGACAATTTATCTCTACTGGATAACATGATCCAACGGAACCAGAGTATAAACACATTCGAACTATTAAAATATATCCATTTTTTATGCTAGTTGACTGCTATAAATATCAATTAATATCGGCCAAATCCGTTAAATAAAATATGGGCATATTTGAAAAAAATAGATCAATGAAACTAATTTGTTAAAACTGTAATATTTTAATATACATAATCCACTCAGTGTTGAATTCCATTTCATCAGCTCAAAAAGTTGGTTATGTTTTGAATATTTTCATAAAGTTTTAATAACTCAATGCAGTATTCAGTAAAGTATAGTAACAAGATTATCCGAAAGTACATGGTTAAATATTAAAATATTTTCCAGCAATTTTGAAATAATTTTAAAGTGCAATTTCAAATATTCGAAATAATAGTCAAGAGTCCACAAAATAACGTAGGTGGGTTTATTCTTAAAGATGATGTCGAGTACACCTAAATAACCGTTTTGTTTCAACTAATTTCAATTTATTGATATGTCTATCCAGAAGCTGATTTAATACGCCTTTTAGTATACAAACTTGTACTTGTTTGCAAAAATGTATTATGGTAGTTTGATACTAATAAAAATGTTTTTTCTGTGACGGGAAAAAAGTTTGACATATTTACTCCCTTGACAGGTAATAAAATGTCACTTTTTATCCCCGGGAAAAAAGTGAGCACTTTTCTCCCGGACACATAAGTAACGGTAGATATTTAATTTTAGGAAATTTTATTATACAAAAGTTACATTTTCTTTATATATGAAAACTGGCAATAATTTGTGCCGCTACTTTTGCTGCTTCTACTGACTCCGGTGGAGTGTTCGCAATTTTTAAATTAAATTACAGAATGAAATTGACAGATATTTGATTACTTTTTTAAAACGTCAAATTTCACTTCGATAATTTTCTGACTTTTTCCAATATTAAATCGAAGTTTTTCCCGTCTCAGAAAAAAATAGTGTATCATACACGGGAAAAAAGTTAGATTTTAGCTCTCGGTTTTTTGTCTCCCTCCGCTGCGCGTCGGGAGACAACACAACCTCGAGCTAAAATCTAGTACTTTTTTCCCTTGTATAATAAATAACTATTATTATTATTATTAAATACAACCAATCTTATTTTTTATATTTTTTCCATTAGCAATTTGTACCTTATGACGAAATTAATGCAAAATGAATCAGCTGTAAAAAATCATTTTAGAGCATGTAAAGTATTATCTCTAACTAACTTCCCAGTCTGTATTTTTGAGAAACTAATAAAATGAACCAAAAATCCAAAAACAAAACTATATTATCGACAGTGGATAAGGTAAACAAACAAAATTTTAAATTCAGTTTCTCGAACACACATCTAATACAAAACTGTTTAAATTACTCGGCTAAATCCCACATTATTTATATAATACAGTAATAGATAACGAAAATGCCAGTAGATGCAAGTTTTCAGAGTTGAGCTTACTAATGTTTGTAAGATGTTAGTTGTTCGGTATGGATAAGGAACTTTACAAACCTAATCCAACTCCGCAATTCTCCAAGTCTTTTGTTTATTATAACTCAGAACTCCGTTAATAATAATGGCGTTAGATAAATGACTAAATTCGAAAACTTTTGGAGAATTCTATTTGTAATTTGAGAGAATAAAATTTCTACTACTACACAGTAAAAAATATCGACATGGTAAAAATCATTTCTGCAGTGGTAAATAAAAGTAGTGTTAAATTTAACACTCGGATCAATATAATTTACCACAATTTTACACTCATATGGGACCAAAGTTGTGGTATAAAAGTTGCATGTGAATTCAACTCTCTTAAAAGTTAATTTTGTCGAATGGGTGTTATTTTATTATAAGTTTACACTCTATGATAAAAATTAAATACAATAACACGATATCAGCGTACAATAAACCCCTCTAAAAAGTTGTTTGAACACACCGAGTCTAAAATTTGCTTTATAATTGTTTTTTTTTACACGACAAACACACACACGGTACAGAGTTCAATCTTGAATGCCGGCAGGTCACATGTCATTTCATATTTTTATTTAATTCGGGGATTTTTCGGCTTTTTGGTCTTACATTTTACGTTGTGAATTACTGAATAATAGAATAGAATTATGTCACTAATATCTAAACTATATAATATAAAAATAAAGCAAAGTTCTGCAAAGTGCCAAATGAGAGTGGGTGCGTTATCAGGATCTGGTTAAATTGGGTAAGTACCTACATATTGAAATTAATAGAAACAGCTAGGTAAGTAAGTAGATTTTTAACAAAGTACTTAGGTATTATAGGATTGGTACAGATTTCTGTTCCTTGTAGCTTTTAAATAATTCGAATAATAATAATAACAGATTGCAGATTTTTACCTTATACTCTTGAAGTTTAGGAGATCCCAATGGTGAACAATGAAATTATGTTTAGTATTAATATTAGTATATTGCTATGTAAACCATTATAGTATATGTACCATTAAGGTGTCATTTTGTTCAACTAAATAGTTATAATAATAAACAAGTAGATGAGTAGTACCTATATTAGGCGTATTAATTAACGATAGATAATATTTGAGATTTTCAATCTTTTATATTGTTACAAAGCATATTTTTGTTTAGTGTTTATGGTTAATATACTACATTGTTAAACCATAGCAGGTTATGTACTATATCGTTGAAATATTTAATAATTGTTTAAATATTTCAATCAACGACTATATTAAGGTTGCCATTTTGTCCAAATAGTTTGAATTATAATTTGTTTTATAAATTATAAATCGTATATTCAACATTGTCATTATTCATTCAGAAACCTTTTCCAAGTGATTTGAAAAATGTAAGTATATTATATTAGGGGCTGGTACTTTCGGCTTTGATTAAGTCATTCAATCATGTATCAAACTAAGCGAAGGTTTATAATGGCAAACATCTTGCACAATTTTAACATAAAATTTCAAATGCCTGGTTATTTTGATAGATAATGATAAATGACGTAAACGCGTGGAAAGTATATACTAACCATGGGTAGAAATTGTTACACCCGCTATAGCAAAATCACACCCAAACGGAATGAAATTCACACTATAATAATATGATATTTACAATAATTAGGCGTAAATTACCATTAAAAGGTGGTTTACTTACAAGTGTCATTGTTTATTTTACACCATTGTGTGTTAATTTACACGCGATAGTGTAAATGTACCTATCAATAAATTAAAAGAATAACACTCATCAGATATAAAAAAAACATTTCAAAATTATCATTTTTACCAGATTTAATGATTGGTTAATATACCCGATTGCGTGTGGTCCTATATGTGTATTGAGTGTTAAATTTAACACGCAATTTTTTACTGTGTACTTATCGGTTCTATAGCAAATTCCGATGCTATTTATATACCTTTTCTAGAATTCCGATATCAACACAAATATACAGGGTGTGCTGTCAAAGGTAAATGTAACCGATAAAAGCCAGTTTATTCCGTTCGTATACATCAATCACTCAATCATTGTCACCCAAACAAAGTATCACGTTAGTTAAATTTCAAATATATTAGAGATATCTAGTAGAAATCTCACGCATTCTCAAGTTTTAACCAGTTAAAAAAATGTTTCAAATAAGATAATGGTTGGACACTTCTCATAAAAACTTGAGGAAAAATATGCCGCCAAAACAGAGTTGTTAAAATGTAAAATTTACTTTGTTTTACTTGAAACTAGGTACTATTAGTAATAATAAAATAAGTTTGTGTGCTTTTAAAAATTAATTAATAAAAAGGTCGAAACGTCGGCAAGGGAGCTTTATTGTTTTTCTTCAACGACCTAAATTCAACTAGTTAACAATATCGAAATTAAATTACAGTCAGTGGCGTACATTTTTTTTTTGCCAATAATTTTTAATAAGTTGCCCCGATAACGCCAATGGACTTAATAATTTTGATCGAGTTAGAGCCATATAAGCTCCCTATTTCTAGCAACAACGCTGCCAAATTTCAAAGAAATCGGTAATGAGATATTTGACTTAATTTAAAAAAATCCGGATAAATGTTTATGGGAAAGTTTTTTCATAAATTGACCTGAGAAATCATCCCCTTCAATATTACCGCGTCTTTTTTAAAATACTCTGTAGATATAATAAATATTCAAGCAAATTGAAATAGGTACGTGCAAGAAAATTTGTCAAATAAATAAGAGTAAATTTGCTTTTAAATTACCTATAACGTAAACCCGGAAGGTAATTTCAAGAATTACGCTTTTACTGTATAACAGTCTTCCGCACTGATGATGAGAGCTAGGGCCCTCAAAACCTATATGTGGTTTATAAATTATTTTGAGAATTGAACAAATATATTTTGTGGGCGCTAACTATAGAGTTTGTATATTAAATTGTTTTTTATTAATTTATTTCGATAATTATAATTTCGTAGCTCGTAGTTTAAATTTGAAAACTGTCTAACCTTTTGTTTTAGAGAAAAATAAACAATTATTACTCATTCAAAATAAACATTATTTTAAATGGAACTCAATATCTTTGAAGCACATTGTAATATCACTTTTGAGGCTCCGTGTATAAATAACGTCTTCCTTATGTTATGTTTAAAACTAACCTGATGGGATCGATGCAAATACTGCCTATTGTGACCGTACTCCCCACCCCCATTGGCGTATCTACCGTAGCCAAAATAGGGATTATGTACAGGACATCCATTTGTTGATATTGAACTTCCACTAATGAACACATCATTTAAATGCCGCAAAGACGGCCCTCCAACTGGCGTTACGGGATCCGAAGATCTACCGACTCTATCACCGTAGTATGGAGGGTAATTGTATTGTGTTGGGGGCCAATTCGCCCCCGGCGGAGCACCATACGGATCCAGGTTTAATGTTGTAATTAATTCATGATAAATTAATCCATTTCATATTAATTAATATATTTAACAAAATCTGTTAGGAGTCTAATATTTGCTTTATTATTTTTATTTATTACAATAAGTGAAAATTTTATTTCATTAAAAGTTAGAGATATCTTGTTTGAAGTCAATTGTTTTCTCTTGCTGCTATGAAATAATTAGTTTAAATGAACTGATTGGCCTCCAACTTTTAACAAAATGAGCATTACTTGGTTCTAGCCGAAACATCGACATTTATTCAGTATAATAATTACAAAAAGGTCTCAATTACCTACCTCATATAGATTGCATATGATTAAGAAAAAAAAACTTGAGATAAAACTTGCAGAAAATCGATCAGGGGACTTTATACTTATAAAATTAAAATCCATTTGTATATTTTAATACTGAAAATTGTTAAATTAAAGCTCATACACAATATGTTCATACTATAAACCTCAACCTCAGGTAAGTAATAGTAATTTATTATCAAAGAGAACTTTAATAATAATAAAAAACCTTAAAAACAGAGCAGGCACATAAATAATACAAATAAAGAAAAGCTTCTAACAATAAGTACCCTACCATAAAGAAAACATATACGAATGACCCCGTAATAAAGCAAAGACCTTGAACTACTAACAGAACATAGCCTCTCTATTTCAAGGCTAACAACAAAAGAGGTGGTTTTTTAGAAACTTTGTACTCTATTCATGAAATAACATGAACAATGTAGTATAAGATTTTTATTTTAGAACACGAAGGCATTTTAAAAATATAAATACTAATCACGATATTAGATAGACAGAAGTGTGTAAGAAAATGAAATAAATATAAAACGAGTTTCAGCTTCGCTATCACACGTTCGCAGCACGAATGAAACTGAGTTTTTCGGATAGAGAAGAGCTGCTCTATATGTCGGTCGCAGCAGTGCTGTTTGGAGAGCGGTGTTGCCAGCTGTTGGCTGGAAAGTAAAACTAAACTTTTGTTTTCTCTATAAGGTATGAGAATTCCCATCAAAACTAGTTTAAGAATTAGAGAGCACATTTTAATAGAATTAAACGGTAAATGATTATGGAACAAAAGCAAAATTGCGTGATCTATCAAAGTTTATCCGATGTGATCTTTTTAAGCTTCTAAATGAAAAATCAACAGGCTTAGATTTTCAGGTAATCTTTTGAAGTACAGTAAGTTGGAGTTTTCTCCTTTTTTGTGTAACCTTTTCAATTCTTCTGTGCTTATGCAGACTTTTCCATCTAAATTAAAGAAAGCTGTAATTATTGTTCCTATATACAAAGAGGACGATAGTGACAGTACTGATGTACTGTGCGTTTGTTTAGGGTACGTTGTGGGGACAATCGCCAGTTTTCCATCGACGTTGTCGGGACAGATTTCGTTATGAGGACTCCGTTTCGGACCCCATAACGTTTGGACCTTATTACGCATTATGGGGGTGCAGGGGTACCAAGAACTGAAATTTGTGTGAGGTCCTCTTAACGTATTGGTACTGCGGATTGCTCAGTTACTTCATTTTTGCTCAAATTCACTGAGGGGACGCTGCGGTCGAAGAGAGAGTGTTAAACGTGTGTTTATCTATCGGACTTTAATATCTTTGTGAGGACAACAGTTTGTGTGTGTTTGTATTATTTTTGTTATTTCAAACCGAAAGCTGAAACAATTTTGGATTATGCTATTTCTGAAATCAAATTTGAAATGAGCTTATCCCACCAACGTCGTTTAAATATTGATGCGCGTATCCTCGTGTGTCTCCGTGTTTTTAGGACAATAAATTTAACGTTATGGGGACCAGGTCCTTATTTAACATACCTCGTGTGGTCCTCAAAAATGAAGATTTTGAGTGTAACAAATTTTGCAAATTGCTGGGCATTTAAGCACACAACGGCGTTATTCCATGAAAAAACTATCTTCAGCGATAAAGCTGGATTTATCACTCGTTTAAAATACAGAACACCAGATACTTAACAATTTTGATAATCAAAAATATGTCATAGTTTTAAAAATATTATAAAAACGTGCCAACTACGATACTCATTGGAAAATTGACACTCTGGCATCAAAAGTTACTGAAAACGTATATAGATGCAACAAAATCTTATTGCACCACTGAGATAGCGGCCAGAAGTGCAAACAGATGGCCATAAACATGACTCTATAAAAAGTTATTGAGTTATACAGTTTTCACAACCAGGCGATTTTTTAGTTATCATTAAATGGACTGGATGCGAAGCAGGTTTGTTAAGAATCGAAATAGATCTTTCATATATCCTGAAACTTGTTCAATAATTTTAATATTATAATCCGAATATGAAACTGCTTACTTTTCAAAACGTTAATTTATGACAAACGGTATAGTACATAATATAGAAGTGAAAAATTATACACAAGGCGCCAGTATGACAAAATGTTCTTGGAAATTAACTCTGAAAATTTCACATTACTATGCTCTGCGAACAGAGTGATAATAAACATAAGCATGCAATGTGAGACAAAGGATTTTGACCCCAATCAGGAGAAATGTGGAAGGAACTAAGGTGTAGAATAGAACGAAAACGCAACAGGAAATTCTTTTATTATTATATAACACGTTTCAAAAACTGATGTTAGTTTTACATAGAAGGCATAAAACCTATGGCGCTGTTGTATAGCGGATTTATTAAAGCTACATCTAATATTTAGCACCTAGAAAAAGCAATTGAGAATTTTTCACCCATGAAATAGACTTTTGGAAGTTCTAAAATTGTATAGCTGTACGTAAATGAAATTTTCTATTTTGTAAATTACAACTACATTTTTTTTGAGAATTTTAAACTCGATATTGGTTTGTAAAACGTACTCCAATTCTTTCTAAAATTCAATGTAGAAAAGTTTAAAATAGATAGTGTGTAACACAAAATACGGCTCACAACAGAAAATAGTGGCATATTATCATTTTGAAATGGTACGTCTTGCATTTTTTCATTGTTTGGATCAGATAAATTAAAGTTACAATCGCTATATACCTAAAGCAGAAGAGCGTTTAATATTCAAGGTTTTAATAAAAATACCGTGGAATCTCAAAACAGCGCAGCGTGCAGCCGCAGCCTGTGTTTTAATTTTATATAACAAATCGTTTATTTAAAAACACTATGTCTGACTATATTTAACGTGGAAAATAAAGAATTATTATATTACAAAAAAAAAAATAATAATTAAATCCATAGGAAAAAAGTTACGGTTAAAAATGTATAGCCCCTACCTTAGGTACACTATTTTCTGGCTAGAGTTGCCGCGAGACGTCTCGCCTCGAAGCCGTTTTGTCTCGTTTCGAGAGCATTTTGTCTCAAATTTCGAGACGAGACGAGATAAAATCCTTCGAGACAAGTTCGAGATGAGACGAGACATCTCGAAAAATTGTAATGACTTAAAACAATTCTAATACCATTTATACTAAAAATAATAAAATTTAAAATTGTAATTAATAAAAAAACAGGATCTTATGGTGTAATCTGGTAATACATGCGCTTAATTATAAATAAAAAATAAAATTTAGAATAAAATATAAAACCTCTATTAAAGAACTGTAAGTATTGTGCTTTACAGTAAAAAAAAAAAACAAAACAAAACCAAAGAAATTGAAGTATATTAAAAATTAAAATATAACTCGTGGCAACTCTACCTCGTAATCGTTATATAGAGAGCAGTAGCTTCCTTACAAAGCATTTGCGAACCCAAGTTGATAGGAATTTTCTTTCTTACATACTTGTGTTTGTAGATTCATCCTTTTTAATTTTACGAGTTGTTCGAAGACAACCTGTATAAGCTACCCCATCTATTGTAACAATATAATAATAAAATATTATAATCATATAATTTCAGCTTATTTTAAAACAATGTAATAATTATACGGTTGATTAGATAGTGATGAATTTTATGTATTCAATTTCAATATCATATTTATGATCCCCGAGTATTAGAATGTATCTATTATTTGTTTAATTAGTAGGGAAAATATAATGATTGTTTTTGTGCAACTATCCAAATTTTGATAAATAAATAAAAACATAAACGGCTTGCCAATACACCCAAGCCAACATTATATCGTTTTAACTTCTCAATTATACTGTATTATATTTGTATTATATTCTAATCAGAGATATAGGTTGCAACTACTTAACTGGTGAAATTTTAAACGCAATTTTCTTTAGAATTATGGAGGCAAATATCAAAACTAACCTATCCCTGTAAAGAAGTTAAAAATGCTTTAAAATTATGTATCACTCGACCCCTGTCACAGGGCTAAAGCGATTTCAACCAAAAACTAATGGGTTTATCCTAGGACTCCCCCAAACACATACACACAGCTGTGCGGGAAATTAAAAACTAGGAATTGACAGACATGTAGTTATGAGCGATACCGGTCTTGCCTTTTTTGCAATACCAAGATCAATCCGAACCGATCGGGTGCAAGACTTAAGCAAGACCAAGATCAGCCTGCAAGATTCTTGTGGTCTTACGTTGCCAAATCTTTAATTAGACATGTTTCGAGGTTATAAAATCTCATTTTCAGTGGTAGCAGTACGTTACATAAATCATCAAAATTTGCAAGACGAGGATGGAAAATATCAAAGTAATCATTAGCATAACATTCATAAAACGCATAATATGTAAACTTTAATTATTAAAACACTCGACGCAATGCAAATCAAAGCAAAAAAATAATACTGAAAGTAATCTATACAAGAACATGTTCAGCGTTTTCTTGTTACTTATGCGAATTAATTAATAAAAACCAAAACAGGCGGTAATGACGAGAAGGTAATTATAAAGAAGTCTAACTTGACAAATAAGTGCTAAGATAAAAGTGGTTCTAAGACCAATCATTGCTCTTGCCTATTTTATGCCCCCTATTCATTCGCATTTATTCTAAAATACTATCAAAGTTAATGGGCCAGAATAGGGTATCAAAACGTATTTGAAACAACCTGTACTTAAAATGTGCGAGAAAAGCAATTTGCTTTTCAACCTGATGAAATCGCAGAAAACAATTAACTGCGTGTGCTGTAGAAAGTGAGGCACTATTTCGGGAAATTGAAATTCAGCGAAATTTTTGATGTGATCGATAAAGACGCCTGTACCACTGAGAAATAGTCAATCTCAACTTTTATGTGTATTGAATGAAAATAAAATTAATAAAAACAAAGGGGTGATAACAGAATAACATAACATCAAAAACGTGGTTATGGGTTAAAAGGGAAACATAAAACGATCGCAAAATTGCATGAGTGGAGGCTTTATCTTTAGAACTAAAGAATCAAATAGTGCACTGATTATGGCGAAAAATACAGACTCATACAATTAATTAGAACAGAATGTTAACGTAATTTGTATAACATATTTTATAAATATTTAAATCCGTATTGTAGGGAAGTCTGCTTCAAGATGAGAATACGAATACAACGATAATGAAGGTTGTTTATCATTTCTAAATATTTATATTGTGACGAATATTAAAATGTCTCCTACATCCGGCAACACCGCGTCAGAATGTTGTAGAACAAACGATGGAAGCGTTCGAGAAAGGAGAAAACCATATAAATAACCAACGTGTATAAGAGGGACAAACAATCAGTAATAAAGTGAATAGTTCATAGTTGGGAACAGTTTTGTGGCTTATAAATTACAGTGAAATAAATAGTATAAATAAATAGTGAAAATAAATATTAGTCACATTAGTTCATTTAAGTTATTAGTTTCTTTAAGTGTTTAGTTATTAAGTGTAAATAAATTAGTTTTAATTCAAATCACGTTATTGTTGCATACGACGAACTCAGAAAAACGTTACAATATCAAGTTCAAACGTGACAAATTTATACTCTAACATTTCCCCAATGATCCCCGAGCAGTACCAACTCTTGAATTCTTCAAATTGTTGAATATTTTCTATATGCTCTCTTTAAAATATTCCTGGTGTAATTTGCTTACATATCATCAGCGAATGAAAAGTTATGAAAAAAACTACAAAAACATCGATACGACCATTTCAACGTACAAAAGACCATCGAACATAGACATTCTATGTACAATGACAAGACGGACCCTTTGTTCGTTTCGGGTGTGATTATCAGTGATAGCCTAACTTCATTGTGGTAGTGTAAGAATTGTAACATTGTCCTTTAACGATAAAAAATAATGAACCCTTTTGTGTATAATTGTTACCCCAGACACTCTACCGGTGCCAGTTTGAACTACTGTCTCTGGCCGATAAATTCACACCGGTATAAAAATGTTCCTATTTGTTTTCAGCAAACTTCGGCTACTTTGCTTGTTAATTCCGGAGTTGATTTATCGTCAACATTGGCGGAAAGCTATATTAAAAATTCAGTGCCAAGCAAAACTACTATTTGCTCACACTGACAGTAGTCTGCAAAATGAAATTTGGCAGAAATAGGGAGCTTATATGGTCCTAACTAGATCAAAATTCTTAAGTACAATTTATATATATCCATACCATATCCAACGCGTTCAAGCACTTATTCCTGCCGATTTTCCTCCACGTATGGCATTCTATCAATGGCTTTTGCACAAACTTGTTGAAATTCTTCAACTACTGCTGTTGATTTTGTTTACTGATGAAGCGAGTTTTGCAAGAAATGCTATAAGGAATTTTCATAATAACCATTTCTGGTGTGATGCTTCATGAGCGTTAAAAAAACACCCACTATATATTATAAACCACAATAATAAAGATGGTGAGAAATGTATTCGAAATTGTTTACAAACTGGAAATAAAAGTTAAAAGAAATTGAAATAGTTTTCTTTTATTGCATTTGTCGCAAATACAAACATAATTTTTGGAAAAAGATTTGTGCCAAATGTCGGCCACTAGGTCACTAGCTGTGCAGAATAACTGGGCCACCGCTACATTATGCAGTGTCGTAGTTTACTCGAAATTTCGTTATGCTTTGAAACATAAAATCTGTATAGAATAATAAATGTGGAAGTTCCATTAAAACCACATCCGTTAATATCAATATGGCGGAATATGTCGCGTATTTTTAATGTTACTTTTACGTGAATATAAAGGTCATTTAAATATGAAAACCATGTGAAACATTTGTATTGCATTTACGTGCATATTCGACCACGGCAGTCTACTAAACTCTAATTTTGAACAACAAAAAAGCAAACATTAAAGGCTAGTGTGCGACCAACTTTTACAGTCGTTGCTCACATAAACTTTACAAATTTAAAGCTCCAAATATATTTCGTTTCGTTTCATGTCCTTTATAACGTCTGAGCGAGCTCTGTGCATTTTGCTTTAAAAATTGCGGAGAGAGAATGACCAACGAATACACATTCATTTTGAGTTAAACTTGGAAAAAGTTGGCACTCGACCCCTAGGGCTATTTGAAAATTTGGCGGTTGTGTCCACCCCTATCACAGGGTTAAAGCGATTTCAACCAAAATGGGTTCATCCTAGGAGTCCCCCAAACTCATATATCAAAATTTGGGTCAATTGGTTGGAAATCGTATCAAGGGACTTCACAATGGTTATATCCGTATTTATCTCAATTTTTTCGAGTGTTCACAATACTTTCTCTATGGGTCCGGGAAGTAAAATATATAACCGATTTCGATTTACCTTATGGAAATTGTACCTTTCAACAAGCGGATTGACTAACGCCGCCATTCTAAAATACTTCGATCATCCTGGGAGCAATTGTTTTTATAATATTAATAACACGTGATGGTATTGCCTGCAAATTTTAATATAATATTAATATCAGCGAACGCTTTTCAGCAACTACATGGATATTACGTAGTTTGACTTTTTTTTATAGTATATACATAAAATATACATCAAACGCAGTAGTAGTAGTAGTAGTAGAGAACATGCACATAATAGTAGTTCTAGTTCAAAATTAATTTTATAGCACAACGTAATCCGCTTTAAACATTGCATACGTCTATGTAAACATATGTATGTATATATAAACCACTCATTTTAAATGAAACTAGCAGAAACTATACGAGGAACATTAGGAATCAAATTCGCCTCAGTCCGTATCTTTTTGATTCTGCAGCCTTCGAATGTGTTTAGACTAGTGAATTAGGATTTAGGAGGCAAATAGACTTCCGTAAACCGGCCTAATATTACTTCTTTATTGATAAATGTAATTTTGGAATTCCTTTTTGTTTGACTTATTAAGAATTAAAAATCAAATACATGTGTAAAATACACTGCTCAAAAAACTTAAAGGAACACCGTAACTTATTAAGTGATAGTTATATACAGCTGACCATTTAGATTCTGAAAAACACATATTTTCTTGTAATAAAACGATTAATAGAACTTTCAACTAATCCTTTATTTGTAAACGAAGATCAACATTTAAAAAAAAGTGCTAATAACAAAATGAAAAGAAAACATTTTTCAAATGGCAATGTTCCGCTATCTGAAAACCAATGTGTTTTAGTATCGCGTGTGCCCTCCAGCAGCACGAATGACTATTTGGCATCTTCTTGGTATACTTCTCACGAGCCTTCGAATGCCTTCCTGTGATATACTGTCCCACTCTTCGATTAAAGCTTCTGTTAATTGCTGAAGGGTTTGAGGTGGATTTGGACGACGTGGAACACGTCTGTACAATATATCCCATAAGGGTTCAATTGGATTGACGTCAGGGATTATCGCTGGCCAATCCATTTTACGAATTTCATGCTCGTTAATAAAATCTATAGTAATCGCAGCATTATCATGCATTATCCTGCATGAAAAGAAAATCAGGGCCTATACCATATGCTGCAGGAATAACTTGATGTAACAGACTGATATCCATATATCTTGCAGCTGTAAGACTTCCCAGTATCACTTCAAGATCGGTTTTTGCGTCCAAACTTATTCTACCTCAGACCATTATCGGACCATCTCCAAATCTGGATGCTTCTTGTACAGCAGCAGTGGAGTATCGTTCATTCGGACGTCTATACACAGGCAACGGTCATCACAACGAGTGAGATGAAATCTTGATGCGTCTGTAAAAAGTACTGGCCTCCATTGTCGAAGTTGCCATCCCAAATGTTCACGAGCAAAGTTTAATCGCATAGTTTTACGATGTCGAGTTAAAACAGGTTTTCGTACCGGCCTTCTTGGTTTTAAATCTCCTTCCCGTAACCTGTTTCTAACAGTCTGATTAGAAATGGTTACCTGATGAGCCATCCTAAGTGTACTTTGAAGGTCTTTTGCTGTCGCTATTCGTTTTCGCAAAAAAGAAACTACTAAATATCGGTCCTGAATTTGTGTAGTTTTGCGATTCCGACCTTATCCGGTTTGTCTTTTATATCGTCCAGTCTCTCTATAGCGATTTTACACACGTTTGATAACTGACATACTGCGATTAAAATTTCTAGCTACTTGTCGATTTTTTACACCAATTTCAACTAAAGCTATAACACGAGTGACTTCTATCTCGCAAAGATCTCTCATTTTTACAGATAATGAATTCAACAACTACAAACTGTCATGCCGTTGCCCGATGACGCTCGATGCTCTCTGAGCCTGCCTGACATAAAACCTAAATGTGAATATTTTCATAATCACTTTATTTTTTGTACTGCTGTGGAATATTAAACTTATCTCGAATAAATGAGCATAATCACGTTTATTTTTTAACAAATCACAAAAATAAAATGTAAATCCATTATGAAAATATAATTTTCATTTGTTAATAACAGGAAGCCAAAAAATTACAGGGTTATCCAAAAGTGTTCCTTTGATTTTTTTGAGCAGTGTATCATTGAGGTACTTACAACCGTTTCGTTAATATTCACAAAATACCATCATCATGGGCTAATATCTCGGTTACAATTCGTTTGCGGACCTATGTTGATAGGAACTTTTTTCTTAAAATTTACTGTTCTATCACCTGTATTAATTTGTAATAATACATAGGGAACGCCCTGTATATTTATATAATAATTACACCTAATATTCATATTTGGGTGGATTAGACTAGAAAATATTTCCCGAAATTGTAATTTTGAAATCAACACAACAGCGAGCAAAGCATATAATTTACTAATTACAAAGACTACAAAATAATCGACGAACGCGTAAATTATTTTGTTATGGTCATTAATTACTGCAGTTGAAATTACCCGTCATTCTTTGCATTTCATATAATATTTACTTACAAAATAGAATCTCAATATTACGTTGATATATCGAATAATTATATATTATACATTTGCAAACACCAACTGCAAACAGAAGAAAATTCAATACGAATTTTATATCAGGTGTAAAATCCAATGTATTACGGCTCCAGAATAAATACTGAATTTTACGAGTTACTGCATAATGAAATTATACAGAGTGAATATTCTAGGAAAAAAAACAGTAAAATTAGGTCGAATTTAGTTCAGATTTGAAATCTAAAGTAAAATAAACACATAGATGAAATATCTAAACGAAATCGAGGTGCATCCGTGTGAAAAACGAAACATTTCTTATAAATAACAATAAACATTGATATAGGCCTTATTATTCGGCGCTAGAACGAAAATATTTGCTGGTTGAATGTCTATGATGACAAGATTCCAATAATACAAAAAAAAACCGAAAATATTTCAATAAATCAAGTATATTTGATAAAATAAAGTATCAACACTAAAATAACCTAACTTTTGGGCTCCATACTTTCTATCTTATAATAATAATTTAAAGTTGTATTGAAGTACCCTGTATACCCGTGAGACATCGGTAAACAAATCAGTAGGATTTTTAGGGACTGCTATACCGTGAGAAACAGTAGTGATATTCCCAAATAAGAATGTAATTTACTGTATTCTATGTTACGTGTTTTCATATAGGTCCCCTACCCTTAAGTATGTTTTATTTTGTATCAGACATCCTTCCACTGCCAACAAAAAAAATATATCCGAGATTTTCCCGAAAATGGAAAAACCTAATCTATTTACCTTTACAATTACGTGCGGGCACCATTTGCTTCCTAAAAAAAGGCAGTGTCAGTGCCAAAAGACATATTTATAATAATCACCTGTGTAATTTAAAATCGTCCTATCATCAAGACAGAAAATCTAGCTCAAACTGTCTCTAAATTCTAAACTCAAAGTTTTAAAAGTTCCAGATAACATTAATCGAGCAAACCCATTGTTTGTGATCCTCTAGTGTCATAATTTACCTCACCCATTACCGTGACATGTTGAGACAAACTTAGAAATTGTTGATAAGTTCAAGTTCAAGCAAAAAAGTAAGGAGTATGAAAATAACTGTTATTCTATTAATTTTACCTCTTTGTGGTTGTCACCGATGTTTTCAATTGGGACGATTTATTTTTATTACACATCAAGTTTTGTTCTAACAATTGTACAAATTTTTTCAGAATATATCACGAAGAAAACATGACAAATCTCTCTAAAATGTTTCCAACGGATTTCTGTTACCTTATAGGCCCAGCCTTCTTAAGACAAGCCATGAACAAGTAAATTTGGCAACGTGGTATACAAGTCTACAGTTTGTGTTTACATTGGACCAATTGTAACATGCGGTCTAATTAAATCAGTGCTTATTGATCGGTCTAATTAAAATACGCTAGTTTTTATAAAACTAGTAGTGATAAGTCTTTATATATTTCTGTATATCGTCTAAATTTTACGTAAATTACAATACCGGATAAAATTTTAATTAATAAAATGAAGTAATTTGTTTGGACTCTTTGACGGTGGTAAGAATGGCAGGATAGTAATTGGTCCCATTTTCGGGTCGTGAACAGCCTTTTTTCAATAAAACTAGTAGTGATAAGTGTGTATAAATATATCGCCCAAATTTTCTGTAATTTACAACACCGCATAAACTGTTTGTTCCTAAAATAAAGTGGTATAAGCCGCAGCATAGTGTTTGTGGTATGCCTAACAAGGTGGTGGATGTGTATTTTGTACGAGGGTTGCTAAAGAATTATTATTATTAATAAAAGTTCCAATCCCTAGAAAATCACCCAAAGAAGAAAATGTGAACAAATCGAACGTTCCAAAAATAAAATTGAATTATTCATAAAGGCCGATTTAATTGTAAGCTTCGAAGATCTTCTTTTAAATTTAAGTAAAATTAATGTTTCTAATAACATGAACATTAAAAAAAATCCGGCCGAGTATGTACAGTAGACTGATTTACTAACCGTATTGCGGTGTTGCCATTATCTGTCCATGGCTTGTCTAGAGAAGGCTGTGCCACAAATCTTTTAAGGTAATTATTGGTATGATTTTGATCATTTTTCAGGAGATACAGACTCCTAAAAGACGACCTTGATCACACTCTCTACAGAAAGTGTGCGCTATTCAACAGACTATAATAAATAAATAACTACACAAACATACCTTTAAGCTTTGCCTCCTATAACACTTAGTCCGCTCTAAATAATATTTATACACATGCGGAGGCATATTCCTTTTCGTTTCTTCCCCAATCCACAAATCCCTCGAAGACGAAGCCTTAAACAAAACTCCACCGCCGCCACTACCACTGCAACCACCAATGTTCGAAGCAGATGTCTCTTGTTGCTGTTGTGGCGACGTAGCAATATTGCAACATTTATGATGCGGCACTAACACCACATGCTCACAGCTGCCCGTTTGGTGATATGGTGATACTAAGGCGATACATTGATGCGGTGATGTGACTGCAGGACAATGTGGCGCTGTCACGTGGTGCACCACATGATGGTGTGGTGAATGTACGCATGGGTGATGTGGGAATGGAATACATTGGTAGTTGTGGTGATGCAGTGATGATGAACTGTTTGACCGTCGATGGATTTTAGCTGTACACTTTTTTGCGTCTTTATTTAAAGTATTACTATGTTGTTGATTGATGTTAGCACTCATTAGTTCGCACTAGTTAATACGTTTAAGTTTCATTGTTTAGTTCGAATTTTAACTTTTTAAATTGATGTCACAAATAAATTTCATGTGCAGATGCATTGAAAACTTGATTATAAGAAACCTTATTAAAATATAGACTGTTTAGTATGAACATCAAAGCTCGATATATTCATTAATACAAAAGCTTTAAGCCCATTTTTTATTTCATCTGTGTCTGCAATGTACAGTGTGGATTGTTTTAAGGATAAAGGCTTACGATTTACGTGTAAGAGATTCATATAGAGAATTATCTGATAGGTTACTCTATCTTACTGTAAGTTATAATATTAACAGTCGTCTTGTGGTAGTCTTATCTATGACAAAAGTCATTGAGGGTTGCAAAAAAAATAAAAAATTAAAAAAAAAAAAATTAAAAAAATAAAATTTAAAAAAAAAAAAGTAAAAAAAAAAATTCCAAACAAAAAAATTTTAAAAAAAATTTCAAAAAAAAATTAAAAAAAGTATTGGCAGAGCTGGGATTCGAACCCCTAACCTTTCGCATGCGAAGCGAACGCTCTACCAATGACGCCACAGAAACCTGATAACAAATATTGTATTTTAATTTTAATAATATATAGGTACCTAAAAATACTGTAAAATTAAAAAAAATATATACAAACAACTTCAAATTAAAATTTTTTTGAAACGTTTTTTAACCACCCTGTGCAATAATTTCATAAACCAATCTAAATAACTAAAAAAATCGGAAAATGTTTCGATCTATTACGTTCTACCGTACCTAAAAATATTGAATATAAATAGAAACATATTTGAGTTACCCCGTAGATCACCTCTAGGAGCTTATAGTTTAACTTTCAAAGAAATCTTGAATTGAAATCTAAAGAAATCAAGAAATTATTCAAAATATTGCTTTTTTCTCCTTAACAAAATAAAGAAATACATTTTTGACTCACCCCGTATATAAATTTAAAGTTTATGCTAAAAATTAACTACCGTATCTTTCTATTTTGAAATTCCTTGGTTTAACCAGATGTTAAAATAACGTTAACGTTAATAGTGGTGGACGTTATTTTTTAGAACTACCATATCTCTCTATTTTGAAATTCGTTGGTTTGTCATGATTTGGAAATATTTTTTTCTAACGTTGGTGTCACTTATTTTACTAATAATTTGCTTGACAGTTACCTTTTGTGTGCGGTAGCTGTCACAGTTTATATGACATTTGGAATAGTGATATTTAGAAAACTATCTATTGTGTGTGGCATTTACTACTTCAGACTTCGCCATTTGAAAAATACGCTTTTTTAATAAATTTTCCTAAATAAATTCCTTCCCAGTTCGTCCTTGTACAATACAGCATTCTATGTAACAAGTTCTTTGACAACAAAATCAATATTTGGAGAGCATCATCAGCAGCTATAGGTAAAGATATCAATTAACTTAAATGCACTCATGTCGAGCACCCTACAGGTAATAAAAAGGAAGAGCCGCTTTATCGCATTCACGGTATAACCTTTAAAGTGTCTTATATCAAAGTGTGCATATGTTTAACATAACAGTCAACGCCTTGTAACTTTTCCAATAGCACTTTATTAAAGTTAAAAATATAAAAACTTCGGTTCCTAGAGTATCCAGAGCAAACTAAATAATCAATTATGATCAAAATCCTATAATTACGATATTGTTAAAATTTTTCAACTAAAAGCATGCAGAGTTAGAAAAACATAAAGTGATATAATAAACGAGAGAAGATTTTTCTTACTATAAACGATACCGTTTTTAATTTAAAGGTGCGTACTCACTTGACCATCTGTAGGGAATTTAAACAATTGGGTATTTAGATTAGAGCACAGCACAGTTTAGCCTCCTCTTTTAGAGCGGAATAATGAACTGTCAACTCTATGTTAGCAACAGATTTAATGGTGCCATTTAGTTGAGGATCTTTTAAAATTGCGACCCCCTTTTTACAACCCTCGCACCTACTCCTTATATACCAATATCTAATGAGTTATTTATGCGCATTTTCTATTCATGAACCCAAAAAAATACTAGTCTGTGCATCGACAAAAGCTTTCAGTATTTTTCAACTTTATAATTTAAAAATGTTTTATCATTAACTTTTACAACAGAATGTAAAATGAGGCACCAGGGATTTTCCACTCTTTTATCCACTCGTTTATTGTATAATACTTTTTGTAAACTTTGTCTTTTCTACATTTCAATTTTTAAATGCTTTTACAGCTTGCTGTGTTTACTCTATGTCAGTTTTATAACTCTAGTGAAAATAAATCACAAAATTATCCAGTATTACAGTAAGTTGACTAGAGCCTACAAATTATCTCTTTGGCAATCAGCTCCTCAATTTTGTACAACAATATTAATACTTTAGGGCTCTTATAGCGCCAAATTCATATTTTCCATACAGGCGCCGCACATCCTATAGTAATAGCTCTGTATGGAACGCATTTATGACGATGTCCTGTTTTAGAATATTTTTCCACAGAAAATGGTTAAAATTATGTGATATGTACCTACAGTTTATTTGTATTTCAATTCCAATGCAAATATGATATTGTGAAACAAATCTTAGCAAAGAGAATCTATCTAATGACGTATTTCATTAGCTTCAAATCAAAGCAGACTTAGCAAGATATTAAGACGTTGGAAAAAAGATCGTGAAATACTCCAGCTTTTTCAATGGGGGTTGTGGACCACCTCTTGTCAAAGAGAATTACAGGCTCTATCTAATGAAGTATTTGCATTTTAGAGCAAACCAACGACATATGAAAATCATTTAATAAGATTATTATTATTATTTTTTTTTTTTATTTTTTATTATTATTATTATTTTTTTTTTTTTTTTTTTTTCTTCACAGGTTTACTGGTATATATTCATTGTACCGGGTCTGGTGACCAAAGTACAAACGTTCTATCTGGACATGACTTTACGCACAATATCCGTGGTTCCCAGTATTACGGCTTTTTGCATTGGTAGAATAAGGTAAGTGTTCAAATCTAATTTTTTCAGGTGTGCAGGTAAGTTATTGTGAACAATACCGTTGCATGATATTATTATAGGTAATGTTATAACTTCTCTTACTTTCCATAATCTTTTTATTTCTTGTGCTAATTCTATATATTTCGCAATTTTCTCCTGATAGGCTTTTTGAATATTGTCATCAAGAGGCACAGAGAAGTCTACCAATATCACAATTTGCTTTTCTTTCTGATGAATAACCAAATCGGGTCGATTGTGTTGAATTGGTCTATCAGTAATAATATCAATATCCCAATATATTTTGATTTTAGTGTTTTCTTTTATTGGTTGGGGGACATATTTATATTCAGGAACTTTTTCTTTTAAAAGTTTATAATGTAGGCATAGTGCTTGATGTATCACTTTTCCCATTGCATCATGTCTATTTTTGTATTCAATTGGTGCTAACTTTGTGCATGCCGCCGTGATATGCTGAATCGATTCCTGCGTTGGGCAACCCAGCCTACACTTGGTATCTTGTATGTCTTCTTTTAAGATATATTTACGGTATGTTCTTGTCGGTACTACCTGATCTTGAATGGCACCGAGCGCTCCCTCTGTTTCCGGAAATAGATACCCCTTCGTTAGGTAAGTAAATGTGTTACTTTTGTTCACATAACTTTGGTTTATGCTGTTGGGGAATCTGCCGTGTAGGGCCTTAGTTTTCCATGATTCAAGCATGTTTTCTTTGAATTTGAGATTCGGTGGATCATGAGTATAAGCGAGATTCAATGGGGATATTTTTTTATCGTTAGTTACAACTGCTTTCAATATAGGTAAGTTTGATGTTTTAAAATACTTTATTAATTTCTCCTTTTGTTGCATGTGTACTTGAACAATATTTCGCAAGCTTCGGCCTCCCTGGTCTCTTGGTAAGTATAACCTCTCCAATGCGGATTTTGGGTGGTGTATTCTAAATGAAGTAAGTGTGGTTCTTACTTTTCTGTCTATCTTATTATTATTATTATTATTATTTATTATTATTAGTTGTAAAACATTAAACGGTAAAACCGATGAAACTGTTGCTCAGTTCCTAATTTGAGGTTTTTGAAATATTGATGTCATCCTCACTAATCTTCTATAGCGAGTAGTGGACCAACTGATCGCCATGGTCCTCCATGAAATTGTCCAGCCTGTTCTTAAAGCTGTCAACCGTTTGCGCCATTATCACCTCTTCAGGTAATGAATTCCATGCATATACAACTCTGTTTGTTATAAAATTCTTCCGAGGAAGTCTAGCACATCTCTCCTTGTCAAGTTTCTTACTATTGCCACGCAGATTAGGATTTCTAGCAGGATGAAATACATCGAGAATCACCGAGTAGTAGCCACTAAGTATCTTGTATGTTTGAATTAGATCGCCTCGTTGTCGTCAATCATGTCAAATTTAAAAGCCTCAATCGCTCCTTATATGGTATATGGCTAAGTGCATGAGGTAGCTTAGTGAATCTCCTCTGAACCCTTTCCAATGCCTCTATGTCCTTAATGAACTAGGGGGACCAAACGCTGTTAGCATATTCCAATAGTGGTCTGACATACGATTTATACAATTGCAATATTAGAGAGTTTGATCTCGATTTGAAAGCTCTCTGTATCAGATACCACAGTCTATTAGCTTTCTTCACTGTGGCGGAAATATGGGCCTCCTACTTCAAATCCGCTGTTACTATGACACCAAGATCCTTCTGCTACAGATTTAACGGCATTTCCATTGATGAAATATGGAGTCCTGGGATTATTAACTCCGATGTGTAGTACCTGACACTTCTCCAAATTCAAGTTCATCAACCAAACCGCCGACCAGGACACTACTCCATCAATGTCGATCTGGAATTCATTATCGTCTCGCAGTGGGTTACAAAACAATTTGGTGTCATCAGCAAAGAAGCTCATGTTTGACGTGATTGTTCTTGTTAAGTCTGATATATATGCCAGAAAAAGCAATGGCCCCAGTACAGACCCCTGCGGGACACCACTCAAGATCGGCAATTTAGCGGATAATGCACCATTCGCTCTAACTTGGAAAATTCTTTTTGTAAGAAACATCTCAATCCACCTCAGGAGTGCCCCCCGCACGCCGTAATGCTCCAATTTCAGCAACAAACGAGCAAATAGCACTCTGTCGAATGCTTTCTCAAAATCCAGATACAACACATCCGTAGGCTGACCAACATCATTATGGCTGGTCCACACATTGAGGCACTCCAGAAGATTCGACTCCACCGACCTCTTGGGCATAAACCCATGTTGTTCATTGGGAATAATATTTGATTCAACTAGAAATGAAGTCATATTTCTGGTAATGACTTTCTCCATGCATTTACAAAGTGCGCAGGTCAAACTAATAGGTCGATAATTTTCTGCAGCGAACTTGTCACCCTTTTTAAATATAGGTATCACGACAGCAGACAACCATTCCTCCGGTAGAGTGCCCATGTTGATGCATTTTTGCATTGACATGGCCAATGGTCGTAATAATGATTCAATGCATCTCTGAAGAAACATCGGAGGAATTTCGTCCGGGCCAGGACTCGAGTCTTGCTTCAAACCCGCCACTGCCTCCTTTATATCGGCGGTTATAAAATTAACGGTTGTTAATGACTGCCTGTTTCTAGTAGACTGGGGTAATACAGGTAAAAATACAGGTAAAAAGATACAGGTAATACAGGTAAAATGATGTCTGAATCGAAAGCAAAAATAATATCTAGGCTGTTCCATTTATAAAACGTAAGTATGATATGCTACGCGATAATGTAACACCCTGTATAAATGGCACCTATTTTAAAATGTAGTCCTAATAGGTCTTCAAAAGACGTTGAAAGAGTGTTGAATATCGGAATAGTTTTGCCACAGCAGATCGTCGCGTCTACGGACACTCACCCTGTATAATTCAACATGCAAAACAGAAAGTCAAAAGTGGGAATTCTATAGTGACATTTCTGGTGTAAACCACAAATGAAACATATACCAAATTCTCAGTACCCCCGAGCTTTAGCAAAAATTAAAACGAATTCAGTGGAAAAAATCCCTGCTCCCATGCAATATTTTTTTGAACAGTTTTTTTCTTACGACATGGAGTAATAACATAAAAATTGGAGCGAAGTAATGCGTCAATAACAGCAGTCTAACTACGACAACGGAGAAAAAAGCACAAAAAACTACCAATTACATTGTTTGTAATGGCTTTTTAAAGTTTTCCGAAACTCCTCTCTTCTTTTTTTGGTATTCTTTGTTTTTCTTTTAGCGTTGTCTTGTTCCCTTGACGGAACAGTTTTAATTGAGCTTCTATTTTTCTCTTATTCTTTTGTTCGAGAGTTCTGTGGTTTAAATGGTACGGGGAGAATTAAATTTGTACTAATTTTTTAATCCGTCTTGAAAAAACTAGGCGTTTTCTCGAATAAATTAAAAAGATATTAAATTGATTTTTCGTATAGTCCAAGAGCTTGTGGGTAAAGTTTGCAGAAGAAAAACTGTTTAAGTTCATAAATTACCGACCAGACAGATTTATGCTCTGAGAGACCATACATTAAGTTAGTTTTTACCACCAGGTCAACCCTTAAATGTTTTCTTTTATTGAGGACCTACAACTACAATTCGAGGAAAAGTTTCGTTTTTGTAAAATTCGATAACATTATTTTCAAATAAAATACACATCACGACATGATTTCTTGGCATACTTCTCAGGAGCATTCGAGTGTATTCCTGTGATATACTGTCCCACTCTTCAACTAGTGCTTCTGTTAGTTGCTGAAGGGTTTCAGGTGGATTTGGACGACGTCCAATACGTCTGTCCAATATATCCCATGAGTGTTCAATTGGATTGGGGCTTATCGCTGGCCAATCCATTTTTCGTTACAAAAATCTATAGTAATCGCAGCAGTATGAGGCCTCAAATTATCCTGCATGAAAAGAAAGTCAGGGCCTATACTATATGTTGCAAGAATAACGTGATATGACAGAATGATATCAATATATCTTGTAACACTTCCTGGTATCACCATCCACCCCAGACAATTACCGAACCATCTCCAAATCTGGACACATCTTGTACAGCAGCAGCGGAGTACCGTTCATAGGGACGTTTATATACACGCACTCGGCCAGCACAACGAGTGAGATGAAACCTTGATTCGGATGTAAAAGTGTCCATTGTCGAAGTGGCCATCCCAAATGATCACGAGCAAAGTTTAATCGCATAGTTTTATGTAGAGGTAAAATAAGGTTTCGTACCGGTCTTCTTAGTTTTAAATCTGCTTCCCGTAACCTGCTTCTAACAGTCGGGTCAGAAATGGTTAGCTGATGAGCCATCCTAAGTGTACTTTGAAAGTATTATACAGGGTGACATAGAAAAAAGTACATTGCATAGTGCCACACAATAGAGGCCACTAAAATAAAATTAAAAGTTCCCATGAACACGAGTCCGCAAGGCCTTCGGTTAAAAGTTACGGGGTGTTGAATTTTAATTTTTTTGTTTTTTTGAATATCTTTAGCCACAGACGAAAGAAATGGATAAAATGTGGTATATAGGGGTTTTTTATCATGCTAAATTCAAATATGATCTTAGTTTTGTGATTACTGATAGAGGGCGCTACATACAGGGTTCCATCCTTATTGAATCGGTCGTAACTTTTTATACCTTTAACAATTATTACATTAGTTTGACAAGTGTCATTATGACACATTATTTAATTTTTATTTATCATTGTTTTTGCAAAGGTTACTTTGGCGCTTTTTGAATAATTTGCGTGCATTGTCGGCTTTTAGATGCATTTGTACTGGAACCATTGCTTCTAGCGACTTGGACAAGGTATACCTTTCTTAAGTATAAAAGAAGGGATAACAATTTTTTTCAGTCGAAAATGACATACAGTGTATAGCAAAAAAATTACGACCGATTCATTAGGGATGGAACCTTGTATGTAGCGCCCTCTATCAGTAATCACAAAACTAAGATCATATTTGAATTTAGCGTGATAAAAAACCCCTGTATACCACATTTTATCCATTTCTTGCGTCTCTGGCAAAAGATATTCAAAAAAAACAAAAAAAAAAAATTAAAATTCAACACCCCGTATCTTTTAACCGAAGGCCTTGCGGACCCGTGTTCATGGGAACTTTTTTTCTTATTTTAGTGTCCTCTATTGTGTGGCAGTATGCAATGTACTTTTTTCTATGTCACCCTGTATATAATGCTGTCGGTATTCGTTTTCGCAAAGAAGAACCTTATCCGTTTGATCTTTTATATGACTGACGGATTGCGATTAAAATTTCTTGCTACTTGTCGAATTTTTACACCATTTTCAATTAATAGCCAAAAAGTTACAGGGTTATCGAAAAGTGTTTTGGTTTGCGTAACACTTCCGGTTATGCCGAAAATTGATGTCAACTTCATTATTTTAAATGATACACCCCCTATATTATTCCATTTCGGTTTTAGACGTAATTCGGATATAATGTTTTATACCTAAGTTCAGCGGTTTTTAACATAGCTAAAGATTGAGTGAAAATTGACGTTATGGTCCATATTTCTAAATTTTTCATATAAGGAAGCCTTATTTTATACTTTCACCCCAAATTTGACTAGTTTTTACGCTATCCCCGTAAATAAACGCAGAAATCCAATAAACTTAAAAATCGTAGCTTAATATCGTAAAAACTGATTTTTAGAAACATCCGTTTTAATAAAACATGATGCCTGAAATCGAAAAAGCAATCCTAGATATTACACTACAAATCTACGTGTTCAATATGCTATGCGGGCATTTTACGATAAAAAATAGGGTATACCTATAACAAATGTTAGGGAATGCGAAATATTTTGACGCAACCCTTTATTAAATCCCACGGACCACAGCACACTATGAAGAAGAAGAAAAATGAAACAAAAATTTACAAAGCACATGAGCTGTTATTAAACTTGTGTGTGTTTTTTTTATCATTTTGACAAATACGTCAAGTTCGCCGGACGCTCTTGGTCCCGGCTTCGACCTCGTAAGGTCTCCGCAGGCTGTCTTCGCCCAGTCAATTGGAAATAATAAATTTGGATTAGCAAAAAGTTATGAAAAATATTGCTCAAAAGAAAATTCTCCAATATGATATGGGTGAGGCTCCGTATCATTCCTGATCGTTTGCAATTCGTCCAATTTTTACACAACATTCACATCCACATACGTCCAAGGAAGTTGTCGGTTGTACAACAAACAAAAAGTCCAATACAGGATAATAATAAAAGTTGCAGAGAATCAAAGGATGAACAACATTGGCTTATATATTTTTTGCTGGGCACGTCTTGTAAACATGTTTTTACAAAGAAATTATCTTAATATAATGTATAGAGGATTGAATTATCTTGTGTCGCCACAAAACATTACCGACATGATATAATATAATCAAAAATATATGACCTGCGTAACGAAACATAATTTTAATAATTATTATTATCATAATTGTATTATTTTCATTATTTCCAATAATCTAACGCAACAAACTAACTACTTTATTCAAAAATTAGAAAAAAAAAGTATTGCCAGAGCTAGGACTCGAACCCATAACCTTCCGCATGCGAAGTGAATGCATCAGAAACCTGGAGACAAATATTGTATTTTATATTATAAATAAATTAAAAAAACAGTACTACTTATAGAATTATACATTTTATTATTATTTTTAGAATAATTACACGAAACAGAGGCTAGTTCTCAAGATCACTGGTTTTGTCAAATGATTTTAAATCCATTTGAATATTTTCTGGTACGTGTGTGTGGCGGTGTGTGTAACACAGGTTCTCCGTAATTAAAACTGTAAATCGAAACTAACAGATGTTCCAAATAGACGAACTCCAACAGTTCGCACCTCTAAACATATTGAAGTGCACACCGTAAACGCTAAAAACCACAGAATATAAACTGAAGGCAAAACTACATTTACTACACAGTTGGTAAACTAGACACGTGTTATTTATGTTCGATATGAAAGTGCCGTTTGCTAAAACTTTACCACTTTGAAACAGTATTATGGGAATTCTATATCTAATCTATTAAAGCAAATAACGACAGAAAAAAGTATCAGCTTCAACGTTTTATAAGGGTTGCCTTTTATATTTCGGGATTTGGCAACCCTGGTGTTGCAATCTGGCAACTGACAGCTCTATCTTAAAGTTGGACATTTTTGAGGTTATACGTTTTGACATACGAGCGTTGTGTTGTTTACAGTCACTTAAAATTTATCTCGGCCCAAAAATTAAATTAAATCGTGAACAATTTCGTGCGATTATTGTTTACAACTTTCGACGTGGATTAACTCAATTTTTGGCGATGAAGCTCCATCAAGGACCAGTGTTTATCGATGGTATGGTGAATTCAATCGTGGTCGTAGTTCACTCCAAGACGAATTTCGTGAAGGTCGTCCAAAATCAGTTGTTCCGAAAACCATTGATGCTGTGCGCGAACGGATATTGCAAGATCGTCATGTGACCTATCAAGAGATTGAGACAACCTTAGGCATTAGTGGGACCAGCATACATTCAATATTGCATAAACATTTGACTGTCAAAAAAATTTGTTCGCGTTGGATCCCACACAATTTGTCAATCGCTCAAAAAAAGGCTCGTGTCGATTGGTCGAAAGAAATGCTCAAAAAATACGATCGCGGTGCTTCGAAACACGTCTATGACATCGTGACAGATGATGAATCGTGGAGTTACGCGTATGAGCCCGAAAGTAAACAGCAGTCGACTGTATGGATGTTGCAAGATGAACCAAATCCAACAAAAGTGCGCACGAAGCACTTCCAAGCAAATGGTCGCCTGTTTTTTCGGAAAAAATGGTCATGTCGCAACCGTACCACTAGAACAACGCAGAACAGTCAATTCTGAGTGGTACACAACCATTTGTTTGCCCGTTGTCTGTCAAGAAATCAGGAAAACCAACCGCCGAAGACGGATCACTCTTCACCATGACAATGCGAGCTCTCACACATCGGCTCAAACAACTGCATTTTTGAGCACCCAAAACATCGATTTGATGAGTCATCCGCCGTATAGTCCTGACTTGGCACCGAATGACTTCTTTTTATTCCCGTACGTAAAAAACAAACTGAGAGGTAAACGTTTTTCAACACCTGAAGAAGCGGTTGCCTACCTCAATCAGAAATATAAAAGGCAATCCTCGTATGTCGTCATAACTGTTAAGTGGATAACTTATACTCGCAATTGGTCAACAATTATAATCGTCTAAATCATGAATGATAAAAACCATGTTGGTGAAGAAATTATAAACACGACTTGTTAAACAGATAGTGCACCTACGATCTTTACAATATTTCGTATGATATTTTATGTTTATAAAATATTTGAGTTACGAATGTTAACTAGAGATATTTCTACAGATAAAATAGCAATAACTAATAGATATTATCTCCTTCCTCGTCCTTTACAGAAAAGATTATGAAAATATTTCGAACAGTTCAATTATTTTGGGCCATGAAACGTCAATGTTCACATAAAATGTAATAATATACGGGGTGTTTCATTTAAAATCCCTCTGTATAAAGGTAATAAGGAACCCTACAGAGCATACCATTAAAACAACACAATATAGGTCGTTTTTTAGGCACATTGAATATTTGAAAACATGTTTAAAATATACTGTTAATTTATCGCCAACAGAAATGAAAAAATATAAACATATATCCTATGCCTATAAAATCTACAGGATTATCACGTTATCCTACTCGAAATATTGTGGTTAGACTGTTGAATTTTGATTATGAGTTTGATAGGAATACATAAAAGCTATTTGTTACCAGGTGTTATGTTTACTTAACTTAATATACTGAAATATCTAACGTTTGATTTGACATTTTTTGCTGAAAGAAAACAATGAAGATTACATGACTGAAAAGATCGACAACAACCTGATCAATAAGTAATAAATTCCTAGTGTGTAAAAAATCAGTATTTTCCTTGATTTTTCAAAACGAAAATTATGTCTCAAATTATCCTCAAACCAAGCAATGCTGGACCATAGAAGATCAAATTGAAACTCGAACATTTTCGGTATATTGATTAAAAATGATTCACCATTTCTCAAACTGTCCCTATGAAACACACTGTAGTAAAATTCGCGCACACAACAGCTGACAGCAATCCTGATTAGAAGACAAAACTCTGTAAAATCTTTCTCTTTTCCATCCCATTTGCCATGTGTACGTAATCATTAAAATTTTTGAGAATCTTTCATTTGGAACAAAGCCTTATCTGCTAGAGATACAATAGATGATTCTTTTCTTCATTTCACTTTTGTGTCCCATTTTAATATTTTTTTATTCCATATAATATATCTCTGTTTGGCTGATGCCTTCTGTTTCATTCCAAATTAAAGCCCATTTTACTTTATGGCGTTTTTCGAAACAAAAGCATAACGTAGAGAGAAATAATGTATGCCCAGTACTACCACAGTGTTCCATTATAATTATTTCTTCTCGTCGCTTTTGTGATTCTCATTTGGTGTTAACTTTTTTTAAAATCAGCCGTAAGCATTTTTTATATTTACTAGGTAGTTCATAAACCGAAACAAATAAGCCGGAACAATTATTATTAGTTTCATTCAACTCATTTAGTAGTTGCCTTTAGTTTTCAAAATCGTTCATAAAAAAAATGGAAACTGCAATTACAATTTTACTACATTTAAAGTTAATATCTTGGAAACAATGCATTTCGGGACGTATGTTCATGGGAACTTTTTTTCATAAAATGACCCTTAACTATTGACGCGTCTTTTTGAAACACCCTGTATATAGGAAATACTAATGATTTCGAAACCCCTGTAGAATTCGATTTGATTTTTTTTAAAACCTGAGACGTTTAATACGTATATGCTTTTGAAATTAAAAAAAATAAAATAAACTGTTGCCCTCAAGGCACGAATAGCTCTCCATATTTAAGTATAAAAGTAATAATTTTATGACCTTTTCTCTATTTATTTATTTAATTTATAATTTTTTTTTTGTTTGACATCAGCTATTTTTGTTAAGTATCGGGTTTGGTTCCTTTTTCTTCTCTTTGGAGGCACTATTTATACGTAGATATTTTATATTTCAGATCTTCTAGGCCAAGTTCTTGTACGCAAAATAGTTGTTTTTTTTTTAGTTTTATTATTTTATTTTATCTATCAAGCTTTTCACGACTGTATGTGTGACCAGTAAAAAGAAACTATTTTTTACTACACCCTTAAATGGATGCCTATGTGTGAAAATCATTAACAGCACATACAAATTTTCTGTAGTATATTTGTGTTAAATTTTCTCAGCTATTTTTTATACTTTTGAAAGACGTCTATGGTACATTAACTTTTTGTCGTGTATTTTTAACCAATTCAACTACTTAAAATGTTAAATATTTTTACAGTCCAAATATTTTTTTTATTTTGACTTGATTCTACTATTTACGAACGCATATATGTAAACAAGTTTAGTTTTTTTATTCTGCATTTTTTAGAGTGTCATATATCAGAGATATGTAGCCATTTACTCTAGTATGTTTGGGGGAGGTATTTTTAAATATATATTACATTTAGAATTTGTTTTTTATTTTACCCCCTTTTCTACTATTTGCGAACGCCTATGTAAATGCAGATTTTATGCTGAATTTTGTAGGTTATCTTATATAAAAGCTATATATAATTAGCCAATTTTTCTGGTATATTTGAGAAAATTTTTTTTTCGTTTTTGGCCCTTTTTTTAAACTATTTTCGAACGCCTGTGTGTTCCAATTCTTTTATGGAATATTTTTTAGCTTATATTGTATCACAACTATGAAAAATTATGCCAGATTTCGAATAAGTTTAGGAAATATATATTTTTTATGTTTTGACCGTTTTTCCACTATTTACGAACGCCTATGAAAGTTATTCATGATATTTTATAGGTTATATTCTATCAAAACTATAAATAACTAGTTAATATTTCTGCTATTTTTAAGAAATACGTTTTTTTTTTAATCTTTTTTCCTATTTTACAATATTTTCGAACGCCAATATGGTCTAACATTTTATGTTCCATATTTTAGGTTATATTCAATTAAATGCGTAAAAAATTATGCAGTATTTCGGATAAGTTTAAGGACTAAGAATTTTTTTTTTGAACCCTCTTTTAAGCCCTTTGCCTACGCTCAATGTTTCCCAAAATCTAATCAGGTCCTTGCCATGTCCAATAGTATTTTTGTACCAAATTTGGTTAAAATCTGTTAAGCGGTTTTTGCGTTTTCGTGGATACAGACAGACAGACATACAGACAGAGAGACAGACATTTTTTAAAACTACTTATTTATGTATAAAATGACCAAAAACAAGTATTTCCGGTGAAATTAAAAAAAAATTGTTTTCATGAAACTAATAGTCTCCATATATACATATATTACATATATGATATGGAGAGCTAATAAATAAAAATGCTCAGCATATTTATAATAGAAAATATTAATCCCACCTTTATTATAGAAGGCGTTCTAATTGGCTGGTAAATATAAATTTTATGAAATAAATGGTAAAGTCACTTCTTATATTGGAAAATTCATATTTGTGCCGGTTGGGAAAATTTTGATGCAACCAAGTCCATAAAAAAATCTAAGAACAACAAAATAAATGGGTTAATATGATTTTGAAAAATAATGATATGTACTAGTAACATTATTAAATAATAACAGCACCTCTAATGCTAACCGCCTCATCAAAACTAGAACTATTTCTACAAAAGTTACGAAATAAGAAACGCGCCGAGAAAATTCATGTCGAGGGACTAAAAGACAGTGCTTCGAAACAAATAGTATACAAGATTTTTTCTACTGGCGTTTTATAATAAATATATTTTATTTTTTTATAAAAGAAAAGCTGATTACGCCTAACCTAACCTGCTTTTACTTGACATAAACGGGGGGACCCTTGCCTTAATTATAACCTAACTTTTTTTTCTTGTGACTTTTAGTCCATTTGTGTCAAAAATGTGATAAAATAAATCTTCCTACATAAAAAACTTGTTTTTTCTCGAAAAACTTAAAGGTTTTCGAGAAATTCGAGATTGAAAATTTTAGGACAAAACTGGTCCTTAGTACACAGCATTAATAACATTTTGGGAAAAATTTCGTTAGCAAACTGTGTTTCAATATCAAAATTAATGCTGTGTACTAAGGGACCAGTTCTGTCCTAAAATTTTCAAACTCGAATTTCTCGAAAACCTTTAAGTTTTTCGAGAAAAAACAAGTATGCGTTTTTTATGTAGAAAACTTTATTTTTTCACGTGTTTGACACAAACGGAATAAAAGTCACAAGAAAAAAAACTTAGGTTATAATTAGGGCAAGGATTCCCCCCGTTTGCCCGCCTATGATCATTCTGTTTTATTCAATTTCAGTTTACGACATTTAACTAGGTGAATAAATATGCTACATTTGATTAATTCATCTTGACTCGTTTCGAAAATATTTCAAAAAAATAGTCCTCAGGCAGTCATCTTTAACACCCTGTATCTTAGTAAATAAGGACTTTTCGAAAAATTACAAATATTGACCACTTATTTTAGAAACACCTTGTATAATAAATAAGAGGTAATTAAAGCCTGTATTTAATGTGGTTTTATATTTTATAAGTATCATTTTTACGCACTAAGTACCTAAATAATGAAAATGCTATTTCAAAATTGAATTAGATAGCATTCGAAAAGTCGCTATTATAAAATGACGGTGCACAAATAATATTACCTACAACATAGTCTCGATTTAAGCTTGTGTATTAGTGTAATATAATGCTTGAATTTTGTGTATTATTGAAATACTGACATACGAAAATATTTCCGCTATTTTCAATTTCAAATTCTACCGTGGAAAAACATATATATTATTACTATTCCACTTTCCAATATATCTTCTAACAAAATTTAATATAAAATTATTTTTACTCATCACGAATATTACTTAATTCATTTTAACAAAAAATAAACAGTATTCACATTATTATTAATAAATCGTTAGTAATAATAAGACCACGTGCTAGAAACTGTCATAATGACCGTTCTCCCCACTATTTCCCCACCGGTTGTTCCCTTGAATTTTGTGTATTATTGAAATACTGACATACGAAAATATTTCCGCTATTTTCAATTTCAAATTCTACCGTGGAAAAACATATATATTATTACTATTCCACTTTCCAATATATCTTCTAACAAAATTTAATATAAAATTATTTTTACTCATCACGAATATTACTTAATTCATTTTAACAAAAAATAAACAGTATTCACATTATTATTAATAAATCGTTAGTAATAATAAGACCACGTGCTAGAAACTGTCATAATGACCGTTCTCCCCACTATTTCCCCACCGGTTGTTCCCAAATATCTAATAATCATGTTAGAAATTTAAATCAATTATATGTTTCATATTAGATATAATCCGATTTTATATGATTATGAATTTGTGTTGCCGATCGTCGTGGGTTGCTGTATTACACATTTCGAGCCACAACCTCCACGACATTACAACCCTGCCATAACACGACGTTAGACTGCTGGGGCCAAAGCAGATCGCAAGTTACGCATATCAATCCACAGTGAATGGATAGTTTCGAGGCTGCGCTGTTGCCAGCGTTAGTTCGATAAGAGTATTAAATTAGAAACTTTAAATAATCATCCTTTAAGATTTTAGAAGACCATGTTCAAAGTCCTTTTATTTAAATTCGATTATTTCACGCAAAATAAAAAAAAGTTGACCTATATTATTCATATAAATAATGTTGTAAATTAAAATAGGCCATCTACAACCTGCACTTGACATTTTTTAATGTGAAAATATAAATTCAATACAAATGCACAAGTAGACCATTACTTTTTAGGTAAGCTTCTCGACTACATGCGCTAAAAGTTGATTTATGTTTTTTTTTTGTATCACCTTGAGGAGTATACTAAGAACCAAAATATTAAGTGACAAAACGCCCTAAAGGGGGTCCAAATAACCCATTAAATTTAAGTTGTGTGTATGAAAAATCACTATAACTTCAAATTAATTGTTGTAGAAAGTTTGATGTTCAAGCCAGCATTCCCTATTAAAATATTATAATCAGTTCTCAAATAAATTATCCCCACAAGTCCAGCAAATATATAAACAATACTAAAGAAATAAAACTATTTTGATATTCATGAAGTAGTCCATTTTTCTGTGGATCTAATGAGGGAAATAATCATGTGTCGTCTCCACCAAATTTCAATATATTAACTTATTTTTTCAATCATTCATCTAAACAGGCATGTTTCGATGGTCTTGATCAGTGTATACAATAATAATAATAAAAATAATAAGCTTTATTGTCATAAAGAAATACAATACCTATATCTTGTAGACAAAGCAATCACAAGTCACAACAATAAGAATAAATAAAACAACAAATCAAATAGAGTAAAATGCAAATACAATATAAAACTACAATAAAAACAAGCGCATTATATGCACACATAACAATTATATCAGAATCAAATATATCACATGCATATAGATCGAATTAGACGTGGGCGAGAGCAGAGGTTTATGCTACAATTAGGCACTAACAAACATCCGAAGGGTAGTCCTCTTTTCAAGAAGAACTCGTTTGACAGATCATCTACATTTTTTATAATTTTGTACAGATGTTAAAGCCGAGGGCAATGATTATACATTTTGCAACTCTGGTAAATAAGAGAATTCTTAGCTAACGCTGATCTTGGTATAGGTATGAATCCCGCTTTGCCAGTCTCGTGGAATAAAGATGCGCAGATGGAGCTGAATCTGGTATGCTGCGGTGTTTCTTGAATAAGTTCAGTTACAAGTACCTCAGAAAGCAATGCCATAATGAAGATGTGCTTCTATCAGAGAAAAATACACAGTTCCTGCAACTTCAAAACCCAAAGCCCATGTCACTACCCTCAAAGCATAATAGCCAGTTGAAACTCTCTTAGTTAGTTGCCCGACATGCTTCCCAAACCACAGTTTAACATCAATTTGGAGTCCTAGAAACTTGACACACTCACTTTTAATTTTCTAACTGCACAATATTATAAGTAGGTAGTATAAATAAATTTGATTTTACTAAATATCAAAGCAATTCTAAACATAAAATGATAAACAACAAGAAGTGACCTAATGTAAGAAACATAATCATATACGTATACTAATATGAATGTTCTGTATTGTAGCTTCGATATATTCAGATATATACACTGATGATGACTATATATATATATGGTCGAAACATGGCTGTCATTCATCTAGAATGACTGAAAAAAAAAGTTGATACATTGAAATTTAGTGGAGACGAGTTTATTATTTCCCTCAATAAAACTTTTATTTTGTATAGAATTTAGAAATGATATTAAGTTGTATTTTGATTTAGCGAACAAAAACAGGATAAATGCTTGCGTTCTTTCATAAAAGCGGTCAAACTCGCCTTACTCTCAACACAATTTTCGGGAGCGCAACAAGCCATTTTCATGTTGTCTAATATTTGTTGCCACTCACCTCACTTGCATTTATGTCGTAAAGGGACCGACACACTATCAAAATTATCATTGGCTTTAAAGCATTGTAGGGTTAATATTCTCACTTAACTGTCAATCAAATTCTAAAGGCCGTGAAACGCACGTGCGTTCATGACAAGTGAGTGAAAATTGCTAAGATTTAACGTTGAACGATATCGTCTATTTTTGGAGTTTTTCCGAACTGATATTATTTATGATCATTTCTAAATAACATGGCAAGCCAAAGCACAAGGATATGCTGTGGCTCTTTCCTATAACCATATTATAACTAGTTCTTTTAGAGCCGTTCTGGAACTACTCGAAGCTAAACAAGTCATCATATTTTTAAAAAGAACACAGCTACTATGGGAAGTTTACTAAACATTTAAGGTGTTATTGTTCTCATAATTTTTAGCCAATGCTCACATTTTAATATTTTCTGTGAAATTAACCTAAACCAAAACATACAATTATTATTGACTCGCTTCGATAGATTGAATCCTTTTATTATTAAAAGAATCATGGAAATATATAACTAAATATTCTTCATACTAAAGTTTTTGCAAGTTATCATTTTAAAGCATAAAATATAAATGAACGAATTATGATTACCGTTAATAGGAAACAAAGAGTGCCTGCATTCCTGTTCACGGGAGAAATTAATTTAATTCTGCAACACAATTCTATGCTGCAGCTGGATTACAGCGTTGTCACATTGTGGTGCATTTCACTATTATAAAGATATTCCTTGTTTATCTATTATATCGTCTAAATAATACTACGGAATATCAAAATCAGATACAGTTTATTGAAAATCATATATTGCCACAAATACCAGAAGACTACAGGAAATGCAAATAATCTGTAACTTTTGCATGATTTTTTCGAAATTTTTTTACACTAACAATATTTGCACTTAAACACGTTTTAAAATAATGAAATTATTGTTACATAATGTAACAAGGCTTTAAGTTATGTTGGAAATTTGTTTCACACTACCATGCTTTCACCAGACGGGCCGTTTCGTTGATTCACAACTCATCAGTGATCGGCAGACAGTGGAACCCAAATTTCCAACACACAATGTTGGACGAGTTATTGAACCTTTAGATTACGCCGTGTACGCACCATCCACATAACCGAACATATTCAAAGTCAAAACAAACAATTTGCTGTGTTTAACTACAAGTTCTTGACCTCTCAGAAAGACCCTCAATATACTTATTGATTGAATTAATTTTTAAGCGATTTTAAAAATGTTGGTGCCCTTTACATCGACATTTTCCTTTAAAGCATCTAACTGAAACTTTAATGGCCAGTTGAATCACCAAAGTAAATTACGCAAAGTTTTAAAGATCATAAAAACTAGGCAAAAAAACAGATAAACAAGAACCGTTCAATTTGAAGAGATAGTCCATTTTACCACTAGTTCTGGATATGACATTAAAGTTGATATCCGCAAAAAAATGTTTAATCAAACATCTTCAAATTAACAACAAAACATGTTTTGGAATGCGCTCATTTCATGATTCATATTGTAATCAAGAGTCAAGAATTTATGTTTTATTGAATTTCTAAAAGAAATCACTTACCCCCAAATGTGAATCACTTAATATCTGCTTCACCTCCAATAAATCGTTAATATCGTAACAGCGTGGAACATAGTCCCGCAGAATGTCCATGACGTCGCGATGACATTGAGCAGCGTCAATCGATGGTGCTCTTATTGGTCCTGACAAGCGAGTAGCGATTTTGTCGTACAACTTTAACACATACAAAAACAAACAAATAATATATCATTACAAAATGACTGAGAGACTTTTAATGAGAACTAAAATTGAATCCTCCTGAGTTAGAGATTGGGCTCCGGTTCTGGCCAAACCTTTAGGCTTTATTTTTAATTTAGCATTAAGAAATTAGCAACTATATGATATCATATTATTCGATCGCATCTATCCGTCTGTCCGGGGTGAAATCGCATCGATTCAGCATGGTTTCATGTCAAATAAATCCACAATAACCAATGTACCTTTCATATCTCAATATATCTCAGAGGTGCTTGACAGTGGTGGCCGTGGCGATGTGATCTATACGGACCTCGCGAAGGCGTTTGATAGGGTGGATCATGGCAGATTGTTGCATAAATTGAACCCGTTTGGCTTTGTCGGTGTCCTGCAGATCTTCTTAAATTCATACCTTTCGCACAGAGAACAGTATCACTTAACGGATACAGATGACATGCTTTTCATGCACTTTCTGGTTCGAACCTTGACCTTTATTGTTTTTATTATTTATACATGACTTAAACGAGAGGCTGACCTGTGGAAAGTAAATATTCGCGGACGACCTAGAAATTTTTCTAGCATGTCTTTGGTTCAGAATTAAACAATCAAGCAATCAATTTAGTTTAGGTGTTTTAGGATAGTTGTATTTATTTAAGTAAACTCAACAATCTGAACCGCAAAAAATCTAGTTATGGAAATTTATCTGTTGTATATAAGCTGTCATTTTGACAACGAGTTTTAATTTGAACAAATGATAGTTTACCACCCACGATAGATTAAAGTAAATTATTTGATTTGAAAACATTCTTTCTTCAAGCTAAATTCGATTATTGCAAAGCTATTTAATGAAATCTTACCTCTAAAAATTGGTGCAATTGTCCATCATCCAATAAGGTCAAAAGGTGTGCCCTTTCCTGTGGATCAGACTCTTGTAGGCAATAGACGTTGTCTAAACTATCAATTATTATGGACACGGCTGAAAATATTATAAAACAAATATTAGAGGACCAAAATGAAAATTCTTGTTAGGAAAAGAAAGAAGCAACAGGTAGGAGGTCGGGATGAGTGGAAGTTTCCTTCAGAGCCACTATACTACAGTCTTTTGAACATAGTAATGTATAGACGTGCTTGGTAGAAAAACTATTTTATTTTCAGGAATACGAGGCGAATGTATCTATTAATTCCATTATGACAGTGTCCCAAATATGACCAGAGAACCTCTAAAGTACCTCCAGGGGCTATTTACTTAGAAGGTATAGTATAGTAACCTGGCAGGCCTATAGCACATGATGGGTGGGTTTTTCATCATTTACTCGTTATCTGGAGATGTTGGAAAGTCCAGTCACCCTAAGACTAACGACGATGCAGAGATATTGCTCTACCGAAACATCAAACAAGACGAAGAATCAAGCTACTACAGCTAGTTCTTTTGCGATGTATAGACAAGTTATGAGATCTGGCTGAAAATAAGGTTGTCGAAATCTCAATGCCGGTACATACGAGCGGCACTGGACACGATAAAAATCTTGATAAGAAATCAGGGACTTCATTCAAGTTAAAATGGTAGGGTCCGAATCCAAAATGGTCAAACTCTTGAAGTACAGGCATTAAAATTATAATGAAAATGGAGGAGCTTCCACAAGCAAACTCAATGCAATACACATTCTAAGATCGTCGCCCAGTGTTTCTTCTGCATTGGGGAGTCATGGCTAGGATGTAAAACCTGCTACTGCTATCACAATCATATCACTGTGAAAACAAACCTTGAGATGAGATTTCATTATGAATAAAATCACTGCAACCATTGTCATTGACAGCATCATCGTAATTGAACCATCGCGAAGAATTAACCGCGTTGAAGACGCGCGTTTTCAATTTTCGTCTTGCATTGAATTTTTTTAGTTCATCAATTGTATCTCCTAGATGAATACGTAAACTTTTATCGCGATCCTGGGAAATAAAATTAATATTTCAAATTTTGAATAAAATATTTAAAATATATATATTACGTACTCTAAGCCATCTATGATTCAAAACTTCTTGTATGGTGATTCTCTGTTTTGGATCTACTGTTATCATTTGTTGGATTAAATCTTTTGCACTGTCGCTGATTAGCTCCCAATGTGGTGACGTATTGAACTACAATGAATTAATAATAATGAAAACAGCAAAAACTACTACTAAAATATTTAAAGAATTAATAGAATTTAGTGGACTTCTAAATCGGATTAAATAATTACTTACTAGAAGCGTAAGCGTAGATCATCAAAATGTAAAACTTACATACAATTTTCCACGGACTATGGCTTCTAAAAGTCTTCTACCACTTCCGTGAAATGGAAGTTGTCCAGAAAGAAGTACGTGTAGTAGAACTCCGGCAGCCCAAATATCAACAGCTTTTCCATACTGTTTCCTTTCTACTATTTCCGGAGCCATAAACTGTGGACAACCCACACGCCCTGTAAAATATAAATAAATAACCATTATTTAAAATGTCTGTGATGTTATTTTAGTAAATTATCATACGCAATTTAGGAGTACGTAAAATACTCCAAAATAAACAATGTTAATGTATGAAATGGCTGTAGGTATTTCCTGTAAATCGTTCCTTTTGTAATAAAAATATTTACAAAGTTTATTTGTAAACCAACATAAAGTAATACATATTATTATTTTTTAAGGAATAGGTTCAAATAGAAATATATCGTAGAACAAAAAATATACATGTTTTCAGCCATTTAATAATAATTTTTACTATTGTATATAGACACCTGATGAAGTCAACAATCAGTTAACGAAACGCTGTGTTTTATACATGACAGAAAATAAAAACCAAATTTTTATTTTTGTTCTGCGATATATTTCTATTCGAACCTATACCCTAAGAAATAATAATAAAAAAAAGTAATTACAGAACGCTTCAAGAATAAACATTTAAAGAATTATTTTCATACATTGCTTATTTTGGCGAATACAATATTATATTGTTATTAGAAGTGGGAACACACATTTGCCACGTGATGTCCTGTGACATAAATATGTCTAGAACGTTATGACATTAAAAAAAAAACATTTTATACTATAATCGTTTCAAAAATCTGTTGAATATTTCCGAAAAATCGATCAAATTCAAGATCATTATTATTTGGGCTGGTACATCCATAGACAATATGGCTCAGTTTTCTGAGTTTAATATTTCGAGTACTGTTGCATAGACGACCAGACGCTGGGAAATATTTGTTACGCACGGGTAAATGAAAAACAGCATTACAAAGTACTACATTTTCAAATCATGATTGGACATATAATAGAGGCATTTGAAGACAGTCGTAGAAAAAACAACTATAAACTATGACATGAGGCGAATGTAGTTGTCGATAACACATTAAACACAGCGCGAAACTCTCATGACGTGTCACAGTGTGTTCCTACCTTAACTGATACGAAATCACCATTAAGTAGAGTAAGTAGGCAATAAAATAAAGAACGCATGATTTTCAAATGGTTATAATACAAATGACATAAAAGCATAAGAGTCAAGACCGGTTTCTAGCGGTGTTATACTTTTTTAAATAATTTGTGATTGTGAAGTAATGGTACAACTATTGCCAGAATTGTGAGCCCTAGTGATAGAAAACAAGTCGTATGATTGCATAAACACGAATATACAGAGTGTCACCATTATTAGGAAAATAAAATTGTCCTACAATATTTTTTCCAAATAAATAGGACACTTTATATTTATAGCAATCCGGCAATAGTTATATTGAACAATTATTGCTGTGGAATTACATTCAAATAAAAATAATAAAAGTGATCAAAATATGACGTTTAGTTTTTGACATCTTACCAGCTCTGTCAGATTTTAAATAGAGACGACCCAGAGGGCTCAGATCTGTCTTGTAGTGATATACCATAACTTCTAGAGAAGCAAAAGCCATATAAAATTACTCGTTATACAATTATGCAGTTTTATATCTCAAGTTACTCTAAGTAATTTAAGAATTTTAGTAATAATTCATTATAAAGAATATTTAGGAAATACAAAATATTTACCTGGAATATTAGTGAGATGTTTATCGGGCAGTTGAATTGCTACTCCAAATCCTCCCAGTTTAATTGGCGCAGAATTTTCTTTAGCAGCCAATAAAATACATTCGGGTTTAATATCTCTATGGATAATGTCATTTTCGTGACAATACCGCAATGCTTCAAGAATTTGACGCATGTAATGGCTGTGGAAACAAAATTCACGTTCTCAAAAAGGATATTAGTTATCACAGCAGCAGTTGGGGAGAAACTCGTAGAAATTAGTAACCACTGACATGTATTTAAATCACAGCTTTTCATATATTTTTCATTTAGCTAATTGAACTTATATTTAATATTCAGTATAACATTTTTAGATAGAGTACCCAAACAAATTATAATAGAAACTTGTTTTAATGCATCTGTTAATTTGGCAGTACAACACAAAAAAAAATGTGATTGAAAACCAAAAATGTTTACTTAGAGTACTTAAAACAGGTCCTACATATTATGTCGACTATAATAATCAATAAAAGGTGTATTAACTGAATTGTAGACGCAAACCCCAAATAGTGCAAAGTAACTATTTAAACATTAGGTAGGTACATGAAAAATATTTGAAAGGGTGTTTTATCATATTTTCGAAATTCAACTTTTATGGGTCCGGTTTTTGGCGGCACTTATTTCATAATAGTAATGATACTTTATAACCTCTTTGTAGTCAATTGGGATGCCGAACCACTGCCAAGATTAAATTGTTAGCACATACCTTGCCACTGCTTCGCTATAGACGAACCCAGCCGTTGCTCTACGGACGACTTCGTAACATAAGTCAGAGCCATCCATGCTAGAAGTAAAATTGAGATATATTTACTTTTCAAACCGTTCTAAACTCAACTTGTTTGTTTACAGCTGTACAATACAAAATATTGGGCGATAAATGCTCAGAACTTATAGGTTTTAGGACTAAGTATATATTATAAAATAAACCTGATCTAAGTAGGTATAAATAAGTTTCGCTAATAACCAGATAATTAATAGGACTTCACAATTATAAACACCTACCTATCTATTTCTGTGTATTATTTCAAATTATTACGATTTATGTTATTGCTTATGACTGTATTTTTAGAAATCAACCTACACGAATGAATCCTTTAATGAATAAACCAACACTTGATTTCATTTGTACTAACCTAATTGAAACAATAATAGATATACTATATAAGTACTCACTATTCAAACACCATGTAAAGCATTCCTTCCGAAGAATAAGTTTCTAACAGTTCGACAATATGTGGATGTTTCAGCATATGGCAAATAGTTGCTTCCCGCTTCAAATCTGCAAAAATAAATTTATAAATAAAATGTGTCTATAAAGTCAAACCGCCTATTAAGACATACCATTTGTGCTTAGTCCAGGACTAGAGGTAAATTTAGCTACATCTATAATTTTAGCAGCAAACTGCTGCCCAGTTTGTCTGTGAATACATCTTCGAACAACACTGAATGGGCCCCTAAACAGATAAAACTAGTAATACAGTAAACTAGTTTGGTTAATTAGTTACCTTCCAATTTCTTCACAAAGATCGTATACGTCGTCAAAAAGCACTTCTTCCTCTGCAGCCATGATATCTTTATATTTCACTTAAGTAATTCAGCTTTTTTCCAAATAAACAAATAGGTATCAAGACTAACTAAATGAAAATGGGTATTACACAAAAAAGGTAGTTATTCACCGATTTCTCGTTCCTGTGCCAATGTATATAATCACATACATTTTAATATTGTTTTTGAAAATCCTATAATTATTAATACTTAAACTTAAAACGTAAACATTCAACCCCGATTCAAATAGGGTGTGTTATAAACAAATCCAATAAATGCAGGTCCTAATACAAGTCATACATTAACTGCTATGACACTTAGAACTGAGCAAGAGCAAGCCAGTAGGTATTCGTTACTTAGTAGCTAGTATTTTAAAGTTGTGTTAATTTCTTCCGAATATAATAACTATAACATCACATAGTTCATCATTTTAAAGTTATTTTGTGTAATATAAACATACTTATAGTAACAATAATTATTGTTGTATGCTATTAATCTATTAAATTAACATGCTTATAAGAGGCTTTTAAAAAAATGCAAGTGAAGTGATCATGTCACATCACATGGGCCCAGCTGTTTGTCACCAAATAGCTTTGAATGTCACTTTTTATTCAAAGCCAAATAGGCGTCTCGTATTTTAGACGTTATTGGCACAGCTAACGTATGCTAGCTGTGTTATTGGTCTTCTTCTACACTCTGGGCCTCTTCCCTATTCTTGAAAACTGGGAGTAGAACGATCGAACAAAGCGAGGCACCGCTTACTAAATTGGCACAGCATTGCCTCAGTTCCCTCGGTTGTTCGACTCACTAGTGACTGGTGAGTGAAAATTGCTTTGATTAACATTACTATTTCTATAAGTCTGTTCCCACACCTAGCAGAAACATTTTAATTTTGTATGTACGCCTGATACATAATCAATTATACCTTCTATCCTTCCAATTAATAGTTTGAATTGCAATATCAGTTTCGTGGTTCCACGCTTGATCTTATAGTGTTAAACATGTTAATAAAAACTCGTATTCCAAAAAATTTATAACTATATTCAATGAATACAGGGTGTTGCAAACAAATGCAAAAACTTGAAGGGGTGATTCCCTATCTGTTTGTCTTATAAACTTTGATAAAAAGTATACCCATGCTGAATTATTGAGCCACAGATTGCCGAAAAAATAAGTGTTTACTATTTTTTTGAATGAGGAAAACCAAAATTCGTATTCCATGTTTTGTTTTTGTTATTTTAAAAGATTAGTTTCTTTTTTTTTTTTCTTTTCCAACCCATTATTTTTTGAATGTCAAATACGTATTCTGATATTAACACTATTTCAAAGTTGTAGCAGTCTTTTTTCATTAATTTAAATGAAAATAAAACCAGACTTTTTCCGCTATCCTTGCGGCCCGAGAACTCCATTGGTTTTGCAACACCCTGTATATATATTTTTTAATATTAACCGGAAGTTTTAGAACCATTAATATCCATATTATTAAATAGTTGAGAAAAAGCAAATAAGGAATTGATTTTTAATTAATATTTATTACAATAGATTTAATCTGCCAGTAACTTCATTAACATCGTCCTCTTTTCCAAATAAACTTAATACTGTTACTGAACCAGGGTCTATTTGGGTGTGACCAGCATCTGTTACCAAATAATTTGGTATCTTACATTCTTTTGCTTTGGTTCTAAGCAACTCTAAGTGATCTTTATCAATACCTTTCAAAACTATTTTCTTCTCTCTGAAATATTTTCAATATACTAAAAGTGAGCTATTTACGTATTACTATTTGATCATTAATGAAGTATCGTCATACCCTATGTATTCCCAATTTTTCAATGTTTTCACCATCTCCGGATTTGTAAGTAGAACACGGTAAAGCCCCAGACAAGCATGGGCTACCTACGGAAATTCATATTACGTAGGTACGTACCTATATATGATCGATTTTTAACTAAGTTAACTACAGATAGAGACCTGAGCTGCTATTTTTCCTATTCCCATTTTAAGTGAAGTGTTCACAACAAATGTCATTTTGTAATAATCTGTAAGTTCCTCATTGTCAGAATGTTCTGTGGTACTGGAGTTTTCCTCAGTACGTACGCCTAGGTTATTATCAAATAAATAATTTATTGCCAATTCTACAGAACTATTTCCTGTACAAAATAGAGCCTACAAAAGATAAAATTAAGTAATTTTGAGATTAAAGAAAAGGTTAGGTATTTCTATAAATTAACGTACTTCTCTGGCTGTGTCTTTATCAACACCCATTGATATTAGTTGTGCTAAGCTGGCTTCGCATATTGGTGACTCTGCAGTATTATCACCTTCCATTTATTTAATAAGAATTTAGTACTATTTTATACACAACAAAAATTTAAATTGACAAAATGTACTTTAACCTAAAATATTTGGTTCTTCTTTTCCACCTTTTGGCTTTTGGCCTCTTACTAAAAATAATTGGATGACTGTTGCCTTATTAGAGTTGGGCACGTGAGTGACTTATCATACACACATTAGTTCAGCTGATCTGAGAGCCTCAAAGTTGAATGTTAGCAATTATTTTTTAGCTATGTTCCAAAACCTGCTGAAAACAGTAAAACGCCGTTTCATAATTCATAATACAAAATGCAATACAAAAAGCTTGCTTTTCAGTACTGATTACTGATGAAACCTAACCATCCTGCAAACAACATTACTTTCACAAAACATACCCGGCGACCGGCTTGCTTTATCACGGCATTATTTACAGTTCGAAACATTTGTCTATGGGCCTTTATGGATCTCTTTTCTGTGACCTTTTAATTAAATATTATAAATTTCCAAAGTTAAAACATCAATAAAATGCAATATTCAAGTTCTAAGTTATTACAATAATCTTAAATTTATATTTTATTACAACTTCTAAATAGTATGATGTTGTCCTTTATAAAGAGATCGTTAGGTAATAGGTTAAAACGAGTTTTTTGAAAAAATGTTCACACAACTTTAAACAAAACATAATGTAGTAATAATATTCATAAAAACTCCAAAATGTCTAAACTCTTATTCGAGGAAGTATAAAATTCTTTCATTAACAGCTCACAACACTATCGTAACGAAAACGGCAATTTGAAAAACAATAAATTTGGGCAAATCATATAATATACTACATCCAACAACATAGAATGCCACAGCGTACAGTAAGTAAACCCATTTGGGTGTTGAGCTTATTAAAATACATAACTAACATTAACACAAATATAACCCTGTCCCTTCGAATCATACAATCTAAATACTTAGAAAAGACAAAGAAAAGACATATAAACTAACCTAATGGCTACAGAACTCCGGTCGCCGCTGACGTCACGATCCTAGCACAAACCCCTCACCAAAATAGCTGCTCAATTAGGTAACCTATAATCAAAAAGTAATGTACACATTAATCTTTGCTCTAATATATTTAATGCGCCTGGCAACCTTACTTACAGTAGATATCAGTAAAATCAAAGATTAATCTACACAATAGATAGTCAGCCCAATGCATTAAAATCAGAACATCTCTAAGTATGCCTGCCACTACGTGGCGTAGACTAGCGTGTAAAGCATAGAGCAGTATTGTCACAGCCAGAAACCGTTTTGTAGTTTATTAATATCAAAAACAAAACGCAACGTATAACAATTATTTAGATCATTTGCAACAGATATGCACCGGCAATGCTGTATTGTCAGAGAGAGAAATTGATGAAATTCTGTATTAATCTGGAGGGGATACGCAGGGAGGGAATGTGGTGTCTGTCGTGCTGTTGCCAATTCGTCGGTAAAAGAAACACACAGGGTGATTTATTACAAGTACAGTATTGAAATAAAAGCCTAATCTCTATGAATTAAATTTAATATAATAATATTTAATCCATGTCATACATGTTTCAAGACTAGACCAGTCCCATGATCAGTGGCGAACAATCGTTAAATGAAAAGCTTTTAGATAGAAACATACTTTTGACTAAATATTTCACGTAGACAATGTGGCAAAGATGTAACAAGATTGTTGTAGATCTTATAATACCTATAATAAAAAAATTATCAGTGCTACCTATATTATATTAGGTATACCTATTATAATAGTCTGTCTCTTCATCAGGTATAAGTTCCACTTTATCGGTTTAGGTACTTAAATTTTACTTCTTTTTAATGTTTCTTCGGGTAAATAATAAGTCCGGTATGAAACAAAAAAGATAGAAAATAGAAATTTGATATAGGGGTAGTTCTAAGCATTTACAAGTTTGTGACGTGTAGCGATTTTCGATGCCGCCCCCGGAGGTATACATGAGGGCGGCGCAATGCCGTTTTAAATATCTCGTTTCGCTTTCTTGGAAAATAAAAAATTATAACTGATAACTGAAACTTAGTACTTAATACGTGGGCGTAAGAGGTAAGCTCACTTCACAGGTCTCTATTAATGAAAGAAAGTTAACATTTTGAGCATCTGCGTAAAATTAAATGTATCCGTTTGGTGGGTAGTTTTGATTACAATAAGTCGGTGCCAAGCCCAAGCCCGAAACAAAATAAATCTATATTTACCTACTACCTATTTGGCTTGGTACCGACTATTATGTGCATTGTTGTCTTTTGAATGATATTTGTATTTTGTTATTTTTCGTATTTTTTATTAGTTCTTTTGACAGCTCTGGTGTCATCAATACACCTGTATCCCGAATTGCACCAAATTGCGATGCTATTGAACAAGCATATAATCCTAAATATAATATTCTTTTTGAACTACCTGTATCTCGAAAACCAAGCCGTACCGGACCCATGTACATATGAAATTTGTATCTTAAAATTAGTCAAAGAATCACCCTTTAAAGTTTGTACAAGTACTTATGCAACACCCTGTATACATAGATACTTTGATTTGCAATTTGCAAATCTGTCAAACTAGGTAATGCTGTTTTTTTTTATTTACTTTCAAATATGGTGTTATGTAATTGTAATCAAATTAAATGTTTGGGGATGATATTTACGAGTTTTATTTTTTTATATAGAGAAACTGTTATTCAGTTTTTAAGGATCAATCTGAAGCAGACGATTGTACTTGTTAAAACATGAAAAAAGTTATTGTCGTGATACTTTTAACACCCTGTTGGTGGGTTTTTAAAGCTTTTTACGAAACGTGTTAACAATACAATCTACATAAATCGTTAGTTTTTTAAAGTTTTATGATCATTGCACAAAAACCAATATTAGGGAGACTGTAAGTTTTTTTTCAATTCGGCGTTGCAGAATTTGAACCTAATTGTGATAATTGTGTTATTTTACTAGTATAGATATTTTTGAGTAAATTAATTCGGTTATAATCGATGAGTAGAATCTTTGGAGTAAAATACATTTCACAAAAACCCTGAACCATATTTCTCAATAGATTTAAATTTTCATTAAAAACAGATTAAAAATTCTAATTTTTTACATCCTGCATTTCGAAACCGTATTTTTTTAAATAATTATTGTCATGCTGGAAATTTCAAACCTTATTTACTTCAGCAACTTGTAAAAAGCACAGCCTTTTTAATATTAACATTTCTTAAAATCGATATTACGCGATAACGATGACTTTCTATCAATATCACAGAAGGATACATTTATTACGTATATAATTTGTTAGATTTTACATCTCCGAATTGAAACACGCAAAAAATGTGCATAAAAAAGTTAGGGTAGCATTTCACGCCTGTATGCCCCTTTAATTTACCCGCCTCTGAGATTTATTTTTTCATAATGTTAACGACAAGTTGAATCTGCTGTTTGAGTTTGATCCTTAAAACTGAATCAGGTAATAACCGGAAGTCCTATCTATAACGCCAAATTTCGTTAATTTAAATATAACTTTTTGATGCATCCTTATATCCGAAATTTAAAATTAAATGACTAAAATAATATTATTTTAGTCATTTAAAATTATTGTCTAAAACATTTAATAAACCAGCCCTGTATATTTATACTATTATAGTAATTTCTTTTATTTTCGTCCATACACATTAATCTTTGCGTAGATAGGTATACGTATACCATATAATTTTAAACAAAAAACACTGCTGCACAGTAGTAGTACATATATGATACCTATAATATAAAAACAAACTCCCACCTCGTAGGGGAAAGTATACTCGTCCTTGTCTAACATTGCCCATATGATTATTTTATTTCAACACAATACATATAACGCCATCTACAATTTCCATGGTTGCATGTTTTTCTAATAGATGTAGCTCGTGTCGAGACAGTTTCAATTTTTGTTTTATTTCCCATATACGCTGACTATCTATTGTGTAGATTAATCTTTGGTAAAATCATTAACTTCAGTAAGTTTCGGAACATAGCCTTTATCCACAGCATAATAAAGTCCACGTTGGCACTTTGACGTAAGACACCGCCATTTTAGGATAAAAGTCAGGTATTGACTAAAAATAATTATATATTTTACAGTCTGTAACCACAGTACTGTATTTTTATTTTTGTAATAATATTTAAGTATACAATGTCAATTTCAAAAATATTCGTGGTGTGTCATAGTGATTGAAAACATCCTTGAGCGGTGTTATCAGTTAAATGTTGACATGATTGGGTGATTTTTAATAATAATAATAAAGACTTTATTGTAAGAAAAAAAGACATTTTTACAAAAGGAGAAGTTGAAGCAGTGCTTTCTAACTTAACCTAAATTTAATTTATATTTTAGCTTCAACCAAACTAAACCAATGTGAAAATTGTTTTACATTGCTGGCCAAAATAAGTAGCTTATGTTTATAAATTAATATGTTCTATTTACGTGTCTGGCAGCGCTCTTAAACGAAAACCCCTGTAAACTTTTTATATTCTCCGGTAGGGCGTATTGTTTTTATTTTTTTAATCGTATAAGAAAATGACCGCTCAAACCTTGATGTTGAGTGTAGCGATGGCGTAATGACAGTTTTATGACGAATATTCACGCCGTGTATGCACGGGGATCTGTGGAGATCGCAGGAACATTGAACATTCCTATTACAAAATTAGTTGAAAATTAAGTGAAAAAGCCTGTGGAAATCAGTTCAGCTGAATCGAAATGCAGAAGGATTGCAATTGACTAAAGACCAAAGAATGAGAGAGATCTTAGTGGATTTTTATGTAGGTATGGTTTTATTAACTTTTATTGTGGAGGCCCGTTTTTGTTTAACCAGGTAGGTACATATTATAGGTACAGAAGCAACCATAAAATTCCAATCTTAAATTGCAGTTGCACTTTTAGGTAGGTAGGTATTACAAAAATTCTATTTTCTATCTTATTTTTTCATTAATTTCGTTCCTAATTTTACTTAAAATATAATTTATTGGGCATTTTTATTTAAACAGTTAGAAGAATTTATCCATTAGGCGGTTTATTTAAAAGTATCATCAAGTTGTCATCTATACCCGGTAATAGTCGGTATATTTATTTTCCGTACTTGTAAAACAAGATTTTTTTCAAAGCTCAATGTTACATCTAAAATGGGGAAGTGTTAATTACTATCTCTGAGACAGCGTTGTTGCAAAATTATTTTATATTGTATAATAATCATAAATAATGTGTATTTATAAGGCTGATTTCGTTCCTATGAAGTAAATAATGAGTACCAATCTCTTAATGCATTTAAGTGCTACTTATTTTTTTTTTCGATATTTTATTAAGAGTTATTTTTAAAATTTTAATGTGTGATTTTTTATAAATGGCAACAATGTAAAGTCGTTTGGTTAGTAAGCCAAAACGTCAAGTATTTACAAACGTCTTGCAAATGAATGTACGTTCCTATAAAATGATAAATCTAAAGATACAAGATGAAAATATAAATTCATTTAGATAACGATTGTTTTTGAATATAATCAACATAACGATTTATTAACAAAATAGTGATATTATTCTTTATATAAAATATTTGGCAGGCTTTGCTTTGAGTATTTAATATATTTCTAATACTTCAACTAGAAATAGGTGGTTTATAGTAATTCACAGTTACCCATAGTGCAACAAAGTAAAGGCGCAATAGTTAACCGATATGCCATATGACGCCTGGTTTTTCTTCAAATTTAGCGGTTTTTCATTTAGCCTTGTTTGAAAAAGAAACATGGCGTATCAATACAAGATAAGCACAAAATAAAATGACAAATGGTACCTGCTAGGTATGTATGGACAACCTTATATCAGAGAACTTGATAGTGTCTACATTGTAGATATGTAGTTACTAGGTGCAAATGCATAATTTTGTAACACTTGAACACTTGCGGACATATCCCTATAATCTTATAAGTTTCCAGAATCAAAAAATAATTTAAAAGTTCCCTAAAAGGTTTCTAATCTAATTGCCTATGACTTCGGATGAAGACAACATAATGTTTTTAGCTATTTTAACGCTAGTTGTTAATTAGGGTACGTTTTACTACAGTTTCTGTATATTTTTTCTATAATTTTGGCACATTATCCCTGAAAAATAGACATGTTGATTAAAACTTAATTTGAGTGATTATTTTCTTCTATTTTACTTAGGTTCACGGCACTTAATAAACAATACTAAATGTCAAAATATATTTACAATTTTTGTTGACTTTTAATGACAAATTCATAGCAAAATAATCCAATTTATATACAAACTTCTTTTTATTTCAGAAACCGTACAGTTTAGGTATAGGAACATGATATATCATTTGAAAGCAAATTTGATTGTATATCAGAATATTTGATAATATACAAAGTGTGCCATGTGACAAACTTGACTTATGCCTATTTTTAGTAGTAGAGCATACTACAGTAATGTGCGACCACCCTGTAACCAAGTGCGTCAATCTCTCAATATAGTTGATATTCTTGAGATGTTATTGACCAACCTTCCAAAATTCAAGATTCTGTCTATTCAACCTACAAAATGGCGAAAATTTCCCAGAGACCTGTTTTGGACCAAAAAAAATTCAAAATAAATTATTTATTCAAAAACAGTTGAAGATAGGTATAGGGAAGTATTAAACTAAAATACTCCAGAATTGATGGGGAAACCAAAAATATAATAAATTACAGGGTGTTCCGTTTTAAACTTCAAAGTTGGTCCGCTACGTAAGAAGTGGCAACACTGCATCTGTCAATTTATCACTAAAAGAGAGTTCACATTATTATATTATAACAAACAAAATTTCAGATCGATCTCTTTCTTCCTTCTCCAGAAGCTTCTAATAAACCATCGTGTTTGGCGTGCCCCTGTATATAAATCATTTTGTGGAGTAGACGTGTTTATTCAGATATATATCATCCACTGCTCGATATATAGATTACTTCAGATAAAAATTAAAAAAAAAAAAAATTCTACTCTACGTTAGCAGTTAATAAATAATTTATATTATGAAAAAGCTAATTTATTTTACATAAACATAACGTTATCTAAACAATCATGTGATATATGTCCTGTATGCTAAAAAGCGAAAAAAAAACGCAGTTTTAACATTGATTACCTTACTGAAATATCCTCAAGCATTTTGTCGGCTCTTCTAAATGCAAAGATATTTTTTTTTTCTACTAAAATTATAGAAAAGAATTTAACACATCATGGTAAATAATGGGAAGACGTCTATCATGTAACCGTAAAACTTTTAACTTGTGTAAATATGCGTGTCACAAGTTATTAAAATACTATAATACCGTCCGGTATAATACATTCACAATTCTCAGAATTTGTACATAATTCTATTAATGAATTGTAAATATGTATGCACGTAATAATATTTTTCATTCAGAATTATCCAAGAATATAATATATTCGTATGGAGAACGTGAACGAACTTATCTTTCGACATATGCGTAACCTTTATGATTTCATAAGGGTTTCACAATATTATTAAAATCTTATAGAAGTCATAGTATTTCAATTGGGTTAAAATTAAAACTTTTGCACTGGAGATTTTTTGAGATTTTAGTTTTTATTTATTTCTGACATTATTTTTACAGATATAAAAAAATTAAAAGCTTTTTTTAATTGTTGGTTTTTGAGGAGAAAAAGTTTCGTTTTTGAAAAACCATCATCAACTTGTTTTTTTTCAATACGTCCCTGGATTTTTTAAAGGCATATCACATGTAGTTTCTTCGTTTAATAATCAAAGTCTAATACACTATTTTGCTAATAATTCTATTTGGCAACTCTCTTTTTCTTTTATACTTTGACACTGACTTCATCATCAATAATAATAACACAATTCAAAATAAATATAACAATTTAAATATAAACACCTAACCTAATGGTTTAAACAAGTTTTCAGTGTTTTTCGCACTAAACTGACTGAATGCAGAGTAGTAGGTTTTGCAAAAACATTATATCGTCGTTACTCACAATTATTTATTATTATTTGACAATTTATTTCTGTTTCAGTACATTTTATTCTGTACGCGTTTTTTTACATTTAGTTCAAATATTTGTATTTTTTAAAAATACTTAATATTATGCGTAAAAAACGCAAAAAAGCAACAAGAACGATATATAATTCTTTTTGTACATAATAATGTTACAAAAAAATATATTTTAAACAAACCAAAGAATCGAGCATACATATATTACTAAGGAAATATGTTACAGTAATTTTCAGAACCTGTATTTGGTAATGCAAGATAACTGTAAATCTATATGAATGTCGTGCCTCTGATGATGAGAAAACAATTTCTCGAAACATGTATGGTAGCATATTGTAGTTGACAAATATAAAATTTGTGGAGTCGACGTGTTATTATTTAAACTGAATGATATAACTCCTCGCAAATTTTATGTTATTCACGTATACCTACTTATTATGTCTGCTTTACATTAGGCTGTATACAATTTGTTGAATTCTTGTTTTGAAACACCTTGTAGCAGTGCAAACACTACCTAGCACAACGCTAAACTGCCTAAACCATTAGGTATAGGTAATGTTTTTTTTTTGCTATTCTCCGGTCGCATACAATATAATTAAAATTATTGCAAAAGTTGCAGTCCTTCAGTCCTCTTCTATGCTATGGGACCTGCTGGTTTCTAGTTTTTTTGAAGCACTTCCATATATAAAAATATCTATATATTCTTGTTCTCTGACTTGTACTTACATACTTTTAGTGTTATACCTTACAGTCTAATATATATTGTGTACAGGGTGTTCAATTAAATGTTTTGGATTGTAAAGGATAATGGATGAAAACCCTGTTGTACCTGAAAAAAAATAGCTGAAATAAAATGAACATATAGTTCCTTACAAAATATAAAATCTATAAGTCAAATTCAAAACTAAACATTTTGATTTGAAAGCATACAACACGCTCCATTTTGGAGAGGAGCGATGAATATGTATAGAGTCAAAACAACGTCAGCTACACAAAATAAACATATTAGGGAGAGGTCTTACCCTTTTGTGAAACATTTTTAAATTTATAACACAATTATACAAATTCATTAAAAAATCTTTTTAACGAAAAACATTCTTATTTCTCTTTTTGTTTATCATAATAGATCCAAAATTTCAATAATCTATTATGATGAACAAAAAGAAAAATTAAAATAAGGATTCATGCTATCAATTAAGTTATTTTTCATTAAAAATATTTTTTAATTAATTTGTATAATTGTGTTATAAATTTAAAAAAAATTCACAAAATGTTGTCCTCACATCACCTCATCAATTCCTCTCTAATTTTAGAACGTATTGTATTGATAATACTGAGTCGTTTGTTAAACGTGTATGAGTAACTGATGATGATAAAAATTGTTTCTCGAAACATGTCTGACGTAGTCAGAGTGGAATTAGAAGTTTGACGTCGAATTGCCATGGAATCCACTCTAGAATTTGTGGCTTTCGTTTGGTACATTAGTTTCTGGACACCCTGTATTTAATATATAATTATCTTCATTAAAAAATCTCTCTCTAACTTTTTCTCGCTACACCTTGCACAATGTCCTCCCTAAATTAAAGAAATAGAAACTTAATTAATTATCAGACTAACAGAAATTAACAATTATTACTGTTAATCTGTTTAAAATTCCATAATATATCATCATATCATCTTTCACAAATACATAATGAATTGGTTAAAAATGATGATATAGAGAGTTGGCATCATTCTCTAGAAATCATATAGACCATAAAAGTGTATATTTTGTTTTAATCATAATTATTATATTCATTATCGGATATAATAATATATCAACTTCAATTGGTAATTAATTCACATATCCGCGAGGAAATAGTAAACATTAACATACTTTTCAGGAATCATTTTATACAATACTAATGAATTATAAATCAGATAAACAATTTGAGAAATTCAACAAAATCTGTAATTTGAATTATTGTGAGATTTTAATATTTTATTATTACTTTCCCGCATAGGGAAAGCATTGTGAATGTGAACGCGCTAAAAAAATTAAGATAAAGACGGATATAACCATTTTGATATTCCCTGAGACGATTAAGACCATTAGTATGCTTAGGGTGTTAATAAAGAGGTTAAAAATGATCAAAACATAAAAAGACTAGCCAACTTGTTCGCAACAAAAAAAAATGCGTGCTTAATGGTTTCGAAACGGGGGTTAAAATAAAAAAGAATGTATTAAAATCAAAATAAACATATTGAGTGATCATTTACAAATGCACACCCTCTTTAACTTTGTTGTTTCACCCTGTAGAAGAAAATATTAAATACAAAAGTTTTAGGGCTTATTGTAAACTATTTACAGCATATATTATCGTATATACACGGTGTCCCAGTAACGCGTTAGAAATAACAGTTATATTTTTTTAATGTAATACCTTTTATAATTTATTTAATTCTTAAAGATTATTTTCTCTTGATTCCAAAAATACCATATCTTCACGGTTCAATAAGAATTCGCAATAAAACAAAGCTTTTTCAAAAATTAAATGTATTTTAAACTAAACAAAAACTAAAAGTAATTTAGCCAAAACTGAGAAAAAAACTAAAATATCTACAAAAGATGTTCGCATCTGTCTCCGTTTACTTCAATGCATTTTTTGAATCTATTCCTTAAGTCGTTAATAGTGCTTATTAAAAATTCGGGAAAATTTTCACCTAAGCTGATCCATTCCATTCTCTAAAGTTTTTGTTGAAAAAGTCTTGAGGACCCCGGGTGTTATGAGGAGGTACTCCGTCTTGATGGAATATAAGATCTTGTAACTGATTCAATGGTAAATTTTCTAAAAAATCGATCAGATATGTTTTGTGTGTTCAAAAATATATGGTCCTACTATGCGGCCCCCTAAGAGAAAGACCACACCATACGTTGAGGGTTGTCAGTGTTCCAAAATCTATGGTTTTGCTTATTTGGTACTCACCTGGTTGGAAATGAGGATTCTTCTGACCACAAAATTTTATGAAGAAACTGTGAATCTTCGCCCATTCACTGCAGCATTTACTGGCAAAATTGAACTCGTTTTCGCTTTTGTTCAGGAGATAATAGTTGCGTTTTTCGCATCTTATAGGGTCTGTAAGAATGTTTTATGAGTTCCTTTCTTACCTTTCCGAAAGACCATCTATTTTGGAAGCCTCTTTGTCGTAAAGTTTGAGATACTTTACGAATAGATTTTCGCGGGTTTTCTTCAAAATAAAACAAAATGTTTAAATCCATTTCCTCCTTTGCAGGAACTGTTCGCATTTTTCTTTTCACACTTGAGGTTTCCGTAAATTAAAGCAATTCGTTATTCGTGCCTTATTATTTCATTTTTTATTATAACTGAGACAAACATCAGATTTTTAAGTATTCGCAGAGCCATATTTATTCATATTATTAATAATTTTAATTTATATTAATAATAATTTAAATAATTAAGTAAACACGATAAATTACCTCTCTTAGATTGAATTAATTTTACAAAAGTATACGTTGAAAATACATTACATTTTCAAATCATTTATGCGTAATATAATTAAATTTAAATTTCTTTAAATTCACTCGCAATTACGTCGATAAAGCTCGCTTGTGTGATATCCGATATGATATTTAATGCCGTGAATAAATACGTACATTTTGTAGTTTATCTCTCTTCCTGATATGCGATAACTATTATCATTATCATTATTCTTTAACAAATCTTTTACGTTACGGCGTGTTTCTTCTGCAGTCATCTTATTGCCTCGCTATTCAGGCGATTCACCTGTTGAATCCATAAAAATGCTACGTTGTCACATCATTGGTATTTATTAATAATATTCATATGTTTTCATTGTGGATTTTGCTATGTTTAAGCATTTTTCTATTATAATGTTTTGTATATTTTGAGGATAATTATAATTAGATGAATGATCCTCATCGATAGTATCATATAAGTCGGTACTTTCCTGAGGAATTAACTGCTGCAGTATGTTGTGGGACATCCGGTATATCAATATACTACATTATAGTACATATAATGCACCGTTTTCTAGTTACTAGAAAATTTTACCAACTATTTTTTAGGCTGCTCATTAATTAAGGTGATCATTGTTTCGTGAATGTGATTGTCCCCATGTATTTTTTAAATGAAATACTCTAAATGATATTTTATATTTGAATACAAATAGGCCTTCAATAAATAGAATTTTTAATGATTTATGGGCGAAATAATATTTGAGTAGACGTATGCTGCGAGTTTCTTGGACGGCACATAAGACAAACATAGAGGTTATGCAGCAAATGGGTAAACACAAAGAACTCCTCACGACAATCAAGGAGAGAAAGCTGCAGTACCTAGGACATATCATGAGAGGCGAACGATATGAGATTCTCCGCCTGATAATAGAGGGAAAGATCGAAGGAAAACGGTCAGTCGGCCGTAGACAAAATTCATGGCTAAGGGTCTTACGTAGATGGTTCGGACAGACGTCCATAGAAATTTTCAGAGCTGCGGTTTCCCGCACAACAATAGCCATTTGGATCGCCAACCTTCGTAGGGAGACGGCGTCCTAAGAAGAAGAAGACGTATAGGGGCCCACTCCATAGATGACATCAGCAAAGATTAATGTACAATTATCTTTGACATATAAGTATAAAAGTTATGGTTGGTGGATTTTACTAAATTTTATAACAAAAATTATAAATTTATGATACTAAAGAAATATTCTTTTTTAAAATGCAAAATCTGTGTAGTCATTTGACCTATATACATACAAAGTTTGGTGTTGGATTCATTACCATTGTGATGCATTTATTTACTTAATGTAATTGTTACATAGTTTAATGTTATAGAATTTTTCTCATTACCTGAATATTTGCATGTGTTGTTCATCAATATTATATTAAATTTATACAGAAAAATTCATTGCTTATAGAAAAAAAATCATTTCTAAGAGAGTTAAAACGCCCAAATAAATGACTTTATATTTGGAAGTTGATTGATTACTGTACTTCAACAAGTTTTCAAAATTATATTTTGTGATGTTTGAAAAATATATTTGTTTGATAAAGTGTTTTTTGGTTTTAATAATATTATAGATACCCTTTGTGGGTACGCTTCTGGTCTCAGAAAGGCCACAGTTTACTAACACAAGGACTGTTTTTGCTTTTTTGCTGCGCTAGATACAAATAAACCATATTTTTTGAAGCATCTACTCTAAAGAATGACAATAACTTTTAATTAATATCCAATATTAAGTAAGAATAACTACAGATAATCTTAAACTAGACCCTAAAATCTGTGTAACTTTTGTGATGGTTAATTTTGTTTGGATCTTCAGCTGTAAAGATCATTAACACAACCATACAATTATTACATTTGCAATTAATATTACAATTTTTCAGTCAAAATGCCAAATTTTAACAGCTCTCTGAGGCCTAAAAAACAAACAATGAAATGTCGAGTTTGACTATGGTATCCATGGTTAAGTCATAGAAAAAATGTGTGCTATATAACAGCTATTAATGGTTTAGCTGCATAATGAAATTTTCTACCCGTATTGATTGTTTAGTTATTTATTTTTTTCATTTTGAAACAGTTTAACAACTCTTCCTATTCCTGAGTTCTTCAAAATATACATAAATAAATAGGCTACTGCCCCAAGACAAAATAGAAAGTATATGTTTACTTTGCTTATTCACCTTTTAAAAACTGTACATCTTGATTTACGAACGAAGTACTCGAATATATAGGGTGTTTCAAACAAAAAGACGCGGCAATATTTAATGGGGTAATTTCTCAGGTCATTTTATGGCCAGTGGCGTTAGGGGGACAACTTAATAAAAATCGATGGACAAAAAAAAAAATGAATTTTTCAGACCCTTGGGTCGTTTCTAATCCGATTACACCCAGCAATAAAGCAATATTTTAGGAGTAGCGTAAACTAAGAACTTCAGGTGGCCCCACATGAAAAAAGCCAGTGGGTTTAAATCCGGAGATCGTGCAGGCCATAAGTGAAGTCCAGCTAGGCCAATCCAGCGATTTCCGCATGTTTCTGTTAAAAACTCACGAGCAACCTGGTGCACCATCGTGCTTAAACCACATTGCATTTCTCATTGCCCATGGTACCTTTTCCAGAAATCCAGGAAATGTGTGTTCCAGATAGATGGTGATATCTCTCCTCGATAATTCTTCCTGGTAGAAATACGTGTGCAATGAAGCAATCACCCATAATTCCAATCCAAACGTTAAACGAGAACTGATGTTGAAAATGATCTTCAACTATCGCATGCGGATTTTCATCACACCGCATAAGTGGCTATTATGAAAATTCCTTATTGTATTTCTTGAAAAACTCGCTTCATCAGTAAACAAAATCAATATCAGTAGTTGAGGAATTTCAACAATTTTGTGCAAAAGCCCTTGACAGAATGCCATACGTGGGAAAATCAGCAGAAATTGTGCTTGAACGAGTTGGATGTGGTATGGATATAACAAATTGTCCTCAAGAGTGATTGAGCACGACTATGGAAACCCTCATTTTTGTGGGGGACAACATATCGAAACGTCGATGATTTTTTTTAATTTGAGTATTTGATTAGAAAAACGATTCGTGGCAGTGCAAGAGGACCAAATGTTCGGTGATGATTTTTACATTAAATCATCAACGACGTTCAATGGAACATATAGGTAGGTACATGGTAATTTTCAAAAAAAAAAAAAATAAAAATGGATGTATATTGTGGATATCTTGTTCCCCTTTATATATACACTAACAAAATGTGGAAATCTGAGGAATTACCTACCATTTGATATTAAACAGCTATAGAAGTCTATCATAATTAAAATTTCAACTATCATTAGCAATAATAATAATAATTCTTTATATATAGCCTTACGCCTAAAAACAAGACAATTTTCTGAGTACAAAATTAAATTGTAAATTCTGACATATAGCATAACTATCACTATAATGACAAATAGAATATGAGCAAGACTAAAAATTAACGAAGAACTATAACACTAAAGTGCTAAAGCATATGGCAATTGGTTATAAAATCAAAATTGAGAATAAAAACATTAAATCAACCTACATTATTAACAGAAGTAATTGTCAAGTGTTAGCAAATCACACCATGCAAGTCATAAGATCATTATATAATACAAAACAAACGCATTGCGTGCGTCGCGTCGATTGCAACTGGAACTCTTCAGATCGTAAACATGCAAAGATCTAAATTGTGAAGATTTTCGCGGCCGTCTACTAAGTAAGTGTTGTTTCTCGTGATGTTAAGCCGGCGTTTTGTAGAATTACCTCTAAGCATTTAGTCCATACTAGGAGCGGTATCTTCATGAGTTGATGGTCTTCACTTCACAACTGCAAAAAGCTGCTGCTATTATATATACTATAATGTGTATAGAGCAATTTTTGACAATCACGAAATTAAGACATCTAACAGGAGTTATAATAAAAGATATTACAATAATAAAATTAATATCTTCTTCTAATTGCTAACTTCCAGCAAATATTTGGCAGTCAGTACCTCTTTGTAGATAAATTCAGTAATCTTTAAATGTACCTAAGTATTCCGCATCATACGTTGCCATACCAATACAGCAGTATTTTAGTCTATATACTATAAAATCATTTAAAAAGTCTAGGATTTATTAAAATATGTTCATGTTCGAACGATAAAACCCAGCATTCCTAACATGTACCTATGCAACTGCTCGCCATGGGCTATAAATCAGAACTGTTGATCAAAAATTTTACAAATATTTCTAATTAATTAAATGCAATGAAAATAAAACAGGTCGCAAAATGAAAATAATTATTGCCACATTTAAATCAACTAGGCAACACAGCACTGAAGATTACAGTAGTCTAGTCACCTTTTCCTTCAACAAGCAGGTCTCTAGTTCTTCTTCAATTTAGTCTTCTTCATTATATCTTAAGGTTATATTGTGTCCTCAATTGTACATGTTCGTATTACAAGAGGTATTGTACGGGAAAAAATAGTTACACGTAAAAATAGCAACAAAATCATCGCGTACTAATTTATCGTTATTACAATACAATTCCTCAAAAATTTATTAATTTGAATTTGTTTGTTATGAAATTAGTGTTTATATAAATTAGTTCCCGAGCCGTGATTTACAAATTTATGGACTTAACTAAATTATTTAATGTGATTCATGATTTTCGTATAGTCAAATAGACCATATATAGTTAATAGAAATGTACTAAATAAACTAATTCTAAATTATAACTGAAATTTAATATTATTTCATTCGATGATTTTAAAAGTGTTTGTGTTGAGCTGATGTCAAGTTTGTTTTCCATATTGCCAAAAGGTAAATATTACTCATTACCTACTATTATCAATTAAACCAAAATATTTTTTTGGGTGCAGCATGCTTACGAGAACACGGTGTGACAATGATCTTATAAAAAACCATCTTTAGAGTCTGGCTTAGAAAGATTTCTTGCATAAAATTACTATAAACTGTTAAAGGCCATAAAATCTGGGTTAATAATTTTCCAATCATTTCTCTATAATTTGGATAAATACTATACCTACACCTATAGTGTATAAATGAAGTTATGTTGGTAAATAGAAAAAGTTAATTCTCAATGATGTGACGGCGGCAATATACCTAATTCAATTTATTTTTTATAACGGCTAGTAAATAAGTATTATTATTACTTATAATAGTTTATTTCTAGATGAGTAGTTTCTTCGAAGTAGTACTTGATATCGATAATAGTGTATATTTAAGTATAAGTATATACGGATGTTTTCTATTTAATGCAATTAGTTTGTTTTAACGACATAAGCACTGTTTATTTACAATAATCTGAGTCTTGGCACGTACTTATTAAAAATTAAGTAGTCTGGCAATCAAAAAAATTAGTTGGACGTAAATACCAACCTATACTTGTTTGTAATGGCTTAAATTATGCAATTTTTACACTGGACCGCTCTAAAATGATTTAGAGAAATAACTAAACCATGACAAGTAAGGACAATTAGATCAAACTATCAAAAATCGGCTTGTGCACCTAAGAATTTATTTCAAAAATACGATATCTTGGCCTCAAAGTACTTGGAAGCAAATATAGTATTATAATATAATGGGCAACAGTTTTTTCCTATCTTCATAGACGTATAATATTATTTTAGAGGTTTCCATTTTTACTTTCCCGCACAGGGGTCGGGTGATCATCATTTTAAAGCACTTTTTATCTGCTTTACAGCGATAGCTCACTTTTGATATTTGCCCTCATAATTCTCGAGAAAATTGCGTTTAAATGTCACCAGTTAGGTAGTTGGAACCTATCTTATTAGAATTATAATAAACTTATATGAAAGAGGGGTTTGTGGCGTCATTGATAGAGCGGGAGGTTCTGAGTTTGAATCCCAGCTCTGGCAATACTTTTTTTTGAATGAAGTAGTTTATTGGAAATAATGAAAGTAATGTAATTATAATAATAATAATAATTATTAAAATTCTCTTTCGTTGCGCAGGTCATGTATTTTTGATTATATTATATCGCGTCGGGAAAGTTTTTGGGCGATACAACCGATTTTTTGTAATACCTTTATTACAGCTTTCAAAAATAGAATGACACAAGACTTCTACACTAAAATATTTCCTTGTAATATTAGTTTTTTGGTGTGAAAGCCAATAGGCACGCACAGGTTTTTGCTATTTGGTTCTAAGTACACCTAGAGGTATTTCAGAGATGAAGAGAGTGGGAACTGTTAACAGTCTCCGTCCATAACTTCTTCTTTTTGTCACCAATTCTTTGTTGTTTTTCAATATTTTTCCGCATTCCGCTTATTTACTACTTATGGTTTCAGGCAAAAATAATTTTACAAAATTTAAAATATTTGCGGCTCTTTTGTGTAATTGGTATGTAACACATGGTTTTAAAGCATTTACATATTTCTTCACTAAAATATTTTCAGGAAAGATGAATTCGAATATTGTTTGATTTCTTATGTACATTTATTTAATCTAGGAAGTATTTCTTGGGATATACATTGCATATAGTGAGGGATTTCCTAGTGGTTGTAGGTGAATCATGGACATATTTTAGGTACAATACGAGTTTGTAAAGGAGCCAGAATTAGTACATTATTATCTAACATAATCTCAACAACAAAAGTCCGCATGTAAAAGTATGAATCCACTTAAACCTGAGAGAACAGCATTAGCTTTAAACCATATCGGGAACTTCCAATTCTACATAGAGCAAACAGGATACAGATTAGGTAGGCTTCTTGCTAAGGTTAAATGGAGGATTGATACACCCCCTTAAAATTTCAATTGTCATCTTCAGTTTCTGCGTAACGATATGGTTTTTATGTATACGTTTTCGATAAAAAAAAAAAAATAATAGTTTTTGTTTCATCGTGTTTTTTACTTATATACTATGGTTATCCTGTAGAAATGAAATATGCATTCAAATGTATTTTTCGCAATTAAATTGTCAAATAAATCAATGAAACAGTCTATTTTTGGGATACAGAATCAGTTTTCACAAAATTTGTTTCGTTTGGAAAAAATTTGTATGTCAAAAACCTCGCAATTTAAGAAAAATCAAAACAAATGTAAACGCTCTGAATATATTACGTCTATTCTATTTCATATCTTTAATATGCAACTCTTCTTTGGAGCACCCTGTATTTGTCATAAAACTCCGTGGCGTCCATCGTTTGACTAAAAAACCACTCGACGTCAGTTTTTATTAATAGTAGTACCGATATTGGTTTTCCGAATATACTAAATAATATAATAATATAGTAGTACTACTATAATAAAAAATGACGTCGAGTACTTTTATATATACAGGGTTAGTCACACGATGGACGCCAAAGGTATGAAAAATAAAATGGACGTAAGGGATCGCTATATACTTATAGATAATCAGAGCGTTTACATTTGATTTGATTTTTCTTAAGTTGCGAGGTTTTGGACAACAAAAATTGTTAACAAACGAATCAAACTTTGTTAAAACCGCTTCTGGATCCCAAAAATAGACTCTTTTGTTGATTTAGTTGCCAATTTAATTGCGAAAAATACGACACTTGGTGTTCCGATTTTTCGATTCTATTATTATTACATTTCTTATCTCAAATTGAACACTGTGCATCTATATTATGTTAGATCTACTCAATGATCTACTTTTGTTGATTATTTTCCGAAGTTTTGCTTCAGAAAACGAAAATAATCCCGCTAAACGTTACAGACTATGAATAGAGTAGATTACGTTGATTAGCCCTATTACCCCATGACTCTTTAGAGGAATAATTATTGTGTGTGCCATTTTCGGACGTAACCCTCAGTTTACATATTTTTTTAAGGTTGTGTTGATGAAATATACATTTCTTCTGACCTACTTTGTTATAAAAACATATGATTAAAAGATACACACATTTTTTAGATCCTCTAACAATTAGTTCTGCTCCAGTTGTTGAAAAAAAACAATGTTAAACGCCAATTAAAGAAAAGTGAGTTATTTAAAAATGTGTTTTATGTCTAACGGAAAATCCTTTAGGTCTATGAAATATTTCATAGTGTAAAATTAAAATAAAGATTTATCATTCACAAAATCATATACATATTATGACGTAGACGCAAAGTAATTAATTATACACAAATAGTCATTAATCTGTAGGCATTATTTAAATGTTATATATTAAAAAGAAATATTAAGTATGCAATTTTGACAAGTGTTCTTTCTTAAAATGCTTTAAAGCCTCTAACACAATGAAATGTATATTTTGATGTACAAAAATACTTTGCAACAGGCTGGAAAAATTGCTTTAATGCAATAATGATTAGGCAGAGCTGGAACCTGGAACAGCTTTGCGTACAGGTACAAAGTACGAGTACATTGCTGCATAAACTATTTATATAAAGAAATGGGGAGTGCCCCAAAAATTCGTGGTAAAATGCTTGACGCCGTTAGATGGAAAAATATGTTTTACTCTGTATAGCACCCTTATTTCTTCAAATTTCGCTTTAAACTCTTGGGATGGGGCTCACAAACAAAACATGGATTAAATATGTTATTTAATGTCAAAAACCATTTTCCTTAAATTAAAACAACGTTTCGGCAACGTAATACTATTGAATAATAAAACAATTTACACAATGAACAGCCAATATACAAACGAATTAAGTATATAAAAATTTCATGACATTTTTACATATCCAATAAATTAACAATAATTCTATACAATGATTTTAAAAACAATTTACTTTAATGTCAAATCATACATATTCATTATTACTATTATTTATTTATTTTTTGTTCTTAATTTAACTATTATTAATGCAATCTTGCAAAAATCAAAACGATGTGTTTTATTTTTGCGTGACATCGTCACAATCACAGATCCATAAAGGTTCGATAAAAAAGCGCTATTTTTGCAATTATATTTTTCTAAAAGTGGCATATTATAGCCAACAAAAATTATAATTGTTATATTATTGTTTTTAACTTTGACGATAGTTACTGAACACGTCTTGAATTAATGGTTAGTTTACTCTATTCTATATTTAGTCAATTCAACTCTAATCCTTAATCAACTTCTGACCTAATATTAAAAATAATACATTTGACGATATTTTGAATCTAATTCTGAATGATAAACCGGTTTTAACGAATACACCAGAATGGGTTTATGTGATACTCAAAAGACAATAAATGTTATTATAAAAATTTGGATTAGCCGAGATTTGATTTAATTTTATTCAGGAGAAACCACTCGTACAGCCTCTCAAATCTAATTTGGACCAAGTGCTTTAAATGTTCTTAGAGTACAGTTTTCAAGTACTTTTACGGGACAAAATTGTATTCAATTGATGAATGTTATGTTACATTTAGAGATTACTCCTGTTAACATAGTTAGAGAAACGCCTGTCAAGAATGACAAAAAAAAAAGGTTTTGGTGAAGTGGTAAAACCTTTCTTCCACTATTATTCTAATCAAAAGAGTTAAGGATAATTTATTTCTTCCAACGACCGTTTCTTGACTGTCAGTACCTCAAAAATTTGTTATGAGTTGCACACCCAGTAATTCGTTACAATGTCATTTAAAACATTTTTAGTTGCTACAAAATTAGAAGCAAAAGTGTTATCAGCCGATGCTAAAATTTGCTATGAATACCATAAGAAAACTAAGTTTGATGTTGATTTATAGAAATTAATACGTGGATATCTGTAATAATTATAATGAACTTTTGCCGAGTATTGAATTTTCAGACTGCGGATTAAAACCGTGACGAAACAATAATTAGGTATTTATTTTTTATTATTCTCCCAGAAATAGGCAGTCAATGAAATCAGATCAAGTTATAACAAGCAAATTCCGTTTCATATGTAATACGTATATTGGTATATATAAAAGACAAGTTCAGCCAGATCGCAAAGATAAGACGCCAAGTATTTGGTAATAGTCAGTGTTGCCAAATATCTTGGCTACTTGTTCACTCTTTTGGATTGAGTGGGATGCACTATTGCACTATCAGGGGACAACCACTATAGATACTGGAAAAACTTACAATTTAGAAAGCTGTGCTTGTAAACTAAGTTCAATGGAGACCAGACCGCTTAAATATTTGATTGTACTTCCTGTTGCATCGAATGTCTAGGTATTTGCTAATTTAAAAGACGCGTTTTAAGTTATCATGTTCATTATGTAATTTGTGTTGGAGACTTCATAGAAGCCTTTACATGATATTTGAATAAAATCCATTCAGAGTGATCAAAAAATAAGAAACAAATTGCAAAATTTTATGTTAAGACATTAAAATTGAGTTAGATACGATGGAGTTTGAAAACAATATAAAATGTGCATGTGAAATGAAATTTTCATTGAAACACGAACGAAGATATTTCTTGTTTGTTTTGCATAAAATCTTATTCAGTTGGCATAAATAATAAACAAATGCATAACTTGCTGAAGGAATGGTCCATACTGAAGTGGAATGAATGCATTATATCAGAAATTCATTTTTTTCGTAGATTTTCTACTTTTATTTCTCATATATAAATGCATTACAATTAGTAATTTTTGAATTTCTCAATTACATTCTTGCAATCATATACAATTTTACTTGAGGCTTTTATAATGGAGTTATGGTCAAATATACTGACAATTTTGGAATCCAAATATTTAACTTCCTTTATTATACTTATTTAAGATTAGCGAGTAGACGTCTCTACTTCCGATGAAAAGTGAATTCAACAATTTAAAAAAATTAAACATGTAATCCATATGAAACAATGTAGTCTCCATTATATTATATAATTAATTTTAATATACTTACACGGAGTAAGAATTTTGTTGGAATATTTTATTGAGATAGGCTGGTGAGTAAGCAAGCTCCGAAAGTTATCTAATGTGGATTCAAATTAATTATATACGTTGGGTTTTTGCCCTAAATTTAAATCATATTTTAGTGGTTTAACCTGTAGATCTCTTTTCAAATGCCTATTCAAATGCAAATTTTCTTCTAGCAATTTCTAACTGATAAAATTGGACTTTTATTTTTACTCCTAAATCTCTTTCAAACAAAGAACATTATGATGAAATTTGTTGATTCTTTAGGGAAACTGTGAAAAAGTTGTTACATATAATATAAATATCCGGTAATGTTGTATTTATCGGATATGTTTGATGGTATTTGACAACACTGCCTTACTTATACGCATATAGTATAAAACTAGTTCACGATGGCAGACATCAATCTGGGTGTTGTTTGAATGCATCTTTTAAAATATGTTTCATGTGTGGAATAATATTATGGCACACCGTAATTTCCTGTCTTGTCTTCGATCTGACCGTAGAATACCAGACGACGATCATCGCTTTCTGTTATAAATGAATTTCGGTTTCTAATATCTTGATTCTTACAATAATAGTTTTTTACCTTTTTCCGCATTTTATGAATAGGATACAAGGATCCAATTAACTTTACAGTGGGGATAGTTCAACCTGTAGCTATATTCATGGATGAACCTCAAAATAGCAAAGTTTCTGGAAATTGTACAATTTTTTTTTAGTACTTTTTCATCCACCTCTGAGAAAAAAAAATGAAAGTTCGATTCATTTGGCCAACACAGTTTTCGGCTCATATAAGTACGAATATTGTAGTTGTTTATTTTTTGTTTTTCTTTTCAATATTTTTCTTATTTTGTTAATGTGTATAAGTGTAATATAAAATTTTGATTTTTGTAGCCTTTTGATAAAATTTAGTATTTCGAGCTAATGTTCGGCCCTTGTTATTTTATTTTGAAAATTATATCTGAAGGTATGTTTAATTTGTTCTAGGGCTCATTAACGATGCCGAGTCCAACGCACCTCCTTAAAAGAATATTTCTGCCGTCATGTCTTTATTTTACGTTGTTTTTGGTAAGTACTAAGTATAAAAACATCTTGTCTTTTTTAATATGAAAGTAAGATATTAGTATACGATCTATGTAGCTACATTTCTGAAAACACCTGTATAATCCCGTTAATTTTTACGCATTGTACTGGTGGTATTAGAGATCGTAACAAAAACCATCTGGTTAGTGTACATTGAATATTTTATTGTTTTTATTCTGTGATTGAACATATTATTTTTATCTGCAACATACTCATTCACGAAGAAAATGGGAATAGCAGAAATAATTAGTATAATAATAAATTTAATGTTGGCTAAGTCTTAATTTACTTAAGTGGAGACAAGGTACTCGTATTGTGCATTACTGTAATTAACATTCGGACCCAGTTAATGTAATCATATTTTATTCACAACCATATACAGGGTGTCCTACGGTGACGATCTATTAGAATATTTCAGAGAGTACCTTAAATTGAATTTCAAAAATTTCGGTATCTAATAATAGAAGTTGATAGCAACTTTGTTATTTTAAATAGAACACCCTATATATTATAACTTTATATCAAGATTTATGTCAAAATTGACATTTTAGGGTTAAATAATAATAATCAAATATTTTTCTCATAAGCAAATCTTTCCTAATTATTTTGCACGTCTTTTCTTATAAAGTAAGGTCTCCTTTTTCCGATTCCATAAGATATTTTCAGATTTATTCACACAGGGTGATTAAAAAAGTATACTCACTGAAAACGGTGTTAGAAAAACAGTTGACAATCAATCTTTTCAAATGGAACATGTATATTTTTATAATTCTGGACCTAAGGAGTTAAAGGAGACGAAAATGTGTCAGGACTCCTCTACATCGGTAATTCCAGTAGAAACGTGTACGTAAGCAAAAACCAATTTAAAATGTCATATCGTTTAGGGTCAAACTTCTGGTTACTCACGATTTTTAGAAATTTTCGATTGTTATCCCATTAGCGACCCACTAACCCCTCTGGGAGCCATATTTTACAAATCCGACGTCAAATTCGTGACCAGCGATCTCGAAATCCCCCGAGGTAACATTTGCATATGTTTACGAACCCTTTCTAAGTTGTATAATTATATTTTAATCATATTTAATTACGTTTTGAATGAATTTGGTCTCTTCTGATCCGTTAGGCCTTTCAAAGCCGTACGAAAGGTTAAAATTCGGTAAAGAAAAATTCAAACCATGGTTTTCGATGTATTTTCAACAACGAAATAGTTGGTCTGTGCAAAAGTACAGACATTTTTTTGTCTGCCTGTGCAATTAATCTCTTCTATTAGCACCCGAAACTGTTCCTTGTTTTTGTAGTTTTCCACCAAAAGAAAACACAAAAACGGCGTTAGAATGTTTTGTCATATTTATGGCTTAAAACTAAACCAAATACCAAAAAATTGATAAAAATCAAAGTTGGATTTAACGAAGGAACAAAAAAAAACAGCAAAAAATGAGCGAACGAGATTTGAAACAGCAGCTATTTTATTCGGAACTTTGTATAATGCATTTTTGGGTAGACATGCATTGCAATCTCTATAAATGCAAGAAATATGTCATCAAATTCCAGTCACGTAGGTACTGTCGGTATTGTATTAGAAATCACCCTGTATCTATAATCACGAATAATTTGCACATTATCTTTAGGTATTTCGTATATTATGTGCTTATAATATTTATTTTGTCACGAAATAATTCATTAAAATTCAGCTCAAGTGAGCCGGCATCAACGAGAAAAAACCATGTCAAATCACACATTAAAAAACATGGGTTACCGTTATTACGAGACGATGAATCGAAGAATAAAAAAAAATCACACATTAAACTAATGAATTGAAAAATCAAGAAGCTAAATTCTCCAAGAGTCTATTTTTATATCTAACACGCTTATTTTATTATTAATTTCAACTTTTATTGCAAAATAATCACTTAATATACGACGAGTGTAAGAATGTTTGTAAGATTTCACATTCTTTACATTATCACAGTGATTGGGAAGTGATAATATATAGTGCCTTTACATTACCAACAATATAAAATTAATTATCACTGCAAAATAATAAATTCATATAATTATTAATCGTAAAATAAGTAAAACTAATACTCACACGATTGAGTATTAAAAATTATGTGTGAGAAACCATCAGACCTACTATATACCTACCCGTACAATATGCCGTAAGATAATGGTAGTCTCTATTACGCAACGTTGCCAATATTGGTAATCAGAAATTTTATTTACCCAGAAAGATAACAAATTTTTCTTTATTTATTTTTTTTTCGAAAATATTAGTGTTTTGGGTCATCCATTGGAGGTAAAGCTGAGCTCTCTGGTGTTTTTCCAATATTTGTGACTGGCTATTTTATTTGAAATAACAAAAATATATTTTAGGTAAGGGGGAAATTTTGACAACATCTACCAAAAATTTTAATAAAATGCAACAGTATTTAATTTGATGTCAGAGATTGTGAATAGCAATTAATGAAGAAAATGAACGTGTCTCCCAAATTAAGTTTCCTAATGTTATCACTTTTCAAATCAGGCAGATATTTTCATGCTTCATCTGTCATTCATTTTTTTACATCAGAAATTATCTTAGCCAGCAATAAAACAAGTCAGAGACTAATAGTAAAACATTGTTAAACTAAGTTTTGATTTATTAAAAATATCAATCTCATTCTTTTACATTTTAATTGTAAATTATTTATTGGCACCATTTCGTCTGCATGTGGAAAAATGCGCCTGTATATTATATAGTATGCATATCGGCCGGTAATTAATATAATAGGCGCGGTATGGTTGTAATACATACTCAATTACATGTATGGGTATTGCGAAACAGGTCAAGAACCCAGCAGAATAGGAGGCTACTATATATGCCGCACCTGAGACTGATATTATTTGACTTTATTGTTAAAAAAAATTCTCAGGTATTGTGTCTATTGGTTTATTAAAATTTCATCGAGACCTACATATTTATTCAAATGTAGAGATACCTAGTATTTAGAGATGGGTATTTTAAATATACTTCAACCGCATATTTCATCTTGAAATTGGGTAAATGATTGAAGATGGATATGCACATAATAAAAGGAGATTTTAGTGCAACAAGAAGAGAAGATTATAAAATCTTATTTTTTTTTGTTTCTCTTAATTTGGGATCGCAAACTCTTAACCTCAAATATCTTAAAAATGACTTCAGCTAGAGTCATAAGTTTCTATGTAGAATCTTAATTCGTAACAAAAAACATAAGCATTCCATTTAAAATAAGCAATAAATAAAACTTAATTAAATAGATCTTTTTGGCAAACCAACAAGTTCCAAATATCAAATTGCCCGTAAACTTTTAATGAACGGGTTGATGGAAATCCCTGTAAATGGACTGACGTATAAGCAATATTTTTCTGACCTCTCTTGTATGTATATTTGACATGACATTCTCCTGGACAGTCTGTATTCTAGAAGCCCAAATAGAAATAATTAAGACATCGTAAACGGAAGATGTACACTCAACACAGCATTAATCTGCATATAAAATAAGTACACATTACAACACTATATCAATGATTTGTTGATTTTTTTGCTTTACAGAGACTAGGTAGGTACCTACTAATAAGTAAATAAACATTTCCATTATTGTGAGGTGTCAGTAGCAATAATAAGCGATACATTACACCGTGAATACAAAATTCTTAGACTCTATACGAAACAGTGTTGCCAGGTCTAGAGCCAATTTCATACAAGTTGAAGTCACCCAACCAAACATTAAACCAGTAGGTTTCTGATAAATTTGTCACACACACAGAAATTCTGCAATGTTTAAACATGTTTCTGAAACATTGTTTTACGTATAAATTCAATATTAAAACTGGAAATCTATGGAATACTAAAAAATTGAATTTTTTTCCATGCTTGAAGGGTTGTGAAATTTATACAGGACAATGATATTATGAAGGGCTATTTGCATGCCAAACGACATGCTGCGAACGGTCATGAAGGATAGTTTCTTAGGGCTTGAATGATAGCGTTCTACAGTCCTATACCGAGCAAAAGCATAAAAAAATTGAAATTTTTTCCTTGCTTGAAGGGTTGTGAAATTTATACAGGACACTGATATTATGAAGGGCTATTTGCATGCCAAACGACATGCTGCGAACGGTCATTAAGGATAGTTTCTTAGGGCTTGAATGATAGCGTCCTATAGTCCTATGCTAAGGTTTTGGCTTTGGTCACTTCGTTGACAAGAATAAACTATCAAAAAATTAATGGAGCCACTTGTAATCAGATTTTCGCGAAGCGGTGTTATCATTAAAACGAAAGGCCTTGACTATTATGGTTTTGAAGCGTAAAAGATTGGATACGTGTTTCCGTTGCTACTCGAACCTCTTTTTATTTTATAAAATATAAATATAGTTGATGCCAACGACCATAATGTGCTGAAGATATCTAAAATTATTCCAGTCTTTAAGAGAAATTGACGGGTCTATAGTACTAATCCTGATCATTTGTAAAATAAAATATAATGTGTATGTAACACGTCAGATTTTTTGAGACTAATTTGATGGTGTAGAGGTCATTTTGGTGCATTTTTCTTAACTTGAATCGCCATATTATTCATTTGACCGTGGCGCAAAAATGTGCCGTATTTTTAAAAAAATATGTTAAGTATAAGTTTATATTAAGTTTCGTGGTTGTAATAATTAGTGTTTAACTAAGAGGAATTAACATAGGAAAACGTTATAACCCATCATCATTGTTCTTTCTTGAAAAGAAAGCAACGAATTTCTTTTTAAAACTAGAATCAAACTAATGTGAGGATTTCTTTCGCACTAACGAATATTAACTTATACATGCCTGATTCTCTAAACTCTAGACTGTTCTACTTGCCGATTTTAGTTTTCAAAATTGACACGAAGATGAATGGTAATAATCTGTGACAGTAACTTTCACTTAACTTTGACAGTAACTTTCATTGTATTCTCAATTTCCCACGGTATTGCGGATTCTCTGTAGAAAATACAATTTATTGATGCATGAATAAATACAATTGAAGAATATAATGTAATTTATCCTTTAATTTGGTTTTAATAAATTATATTTTATTACTATGCTATTGCTTATCTACGTTCACTAGATCAGGACCAAGATGAGTTTTAGTGGTTAAAAACTCATCTTGGTCCTGATCAACCGATAGGTATAACCGATTGTAACTATGCTGAAATACATTTTGAATTACCTAATGGAATTTATGTTTTGTTTTGTTAAAACTACCGTCTAGAATACCTTAATTATGTCGCTTTTCGGAAATTTATTTGGGAGAATTGCGCTTTTTGTTGCCATATTTGGCGGTTTTAAGTACTTCTTAAGACATGGCAACCTGGGTGTGGGTCATACCTAAAATCTCTGAGTGAATCTGCGTCATAATATATGCTTTATTATTTTTATACATTAGCATTAACATGTTTCAAGTTATCTTTATACTTATTTGGATATTAGTCTATTAAGACATTTTTTCATTAAGGTAATTATTATTTTATGTCTTATTAGAGTGTGTTTAACAGTACTTTTATGGGTTTGTTTAAATTTTATAGACTATTTTTATTTGTTAGACAACAAAAAATGTATTGAGTTTGAACATTATAGTCAATTAGTATAGTCCAGGGGCGGCTGGTGCCGAACCGACAAAAATTTTAATTAAATGACGGAATTAATATTTACTTGATCATCGTAGGGCTCTGCATGCAATTTGAATAAACACAATTTTTATATATTCCGGTCGGTATCACATTGTAGGCGCCCCTTTAGAAAGAAACTGTACAAATATCCAAATCTCCACATTCTCCATACTTACAGTTTTATAATGTGTGTTTGAGCTGCATTTTGGACAGATCTTTGTCATTATTTTGTTACGTTATTTTCATTTTCAAGTAGGGTTGCCAACTGTTTATTTGATTTGTCTGGACATTTGTCCCCAATTGTCAGGATATTTGACACAAAATCCGGCTAAAAACTCATAAAAAACAAATAAAACAATAGTCGGTTGATTTTTTTTTAATTTTTACAAACTAAGAAATTTCAATTGGAACCAAACGAAGTTAAAATAGTTAAGGTACACAAAAATAACTTAAATCTAAATATACACAGTATATGATGGAAATATTTTAAGTGAATTGCAAAATAGGTACTGAGCATTTCGCAAAAATTTTGGACGAAGCGACAGTCTCATCTACACGAGCTGCCACTGGTATAGTCTATAAGGAATAAAAACTGTTAAAACTAATAATGGAAATGTTTGGTTTTATTTTATTGTTTCTTAACACTGATTTTTTATTGCTGGCTTCGCGTTATATACATTAGATTAATTTGTCAATGCGTGATACATTATGTGAGGACGTGTTCTTTATGTTAGCTGTCGACTTGCACCCACCAACAACACCTATAGTATGTTGATGAGCCCATAACATGAATGAAAAGAATTCTTTTGTGTTGATAGATGCCTGAGAGCAATTTAATTAAAGCTGTCAAATTAAATAAAATTATATTGTGACAAGTTATAGCTCCCCATTAAGTTGCAGAGCTCTGATGGACTCCATTAATTTGGTGGGTTTCTGGAATGGGAGATTTCAGGGATGATATCTCCCATCTTGTTTAGTTTCATCCATTGAAAATTCTTTGCGTTAGCTGCCGATGGCGGCGCACTCTGTGATCATAGGTGTTTCTCTACAGAATCTACATCGTCAGTTTTTTTAGACCTACTCTTGTCATGTGTTTCCTCTAGCAATAATGTCCTGTTAAAAGCTGTGTTATATGAATACGTAGCTGAGATCCAAATAGTGGAGGTAGACTTTTATTTCCTGAATTAAATCTTTAATGTATTCTGGAGCATCAAACATTCAAAATTTCTCACAAGTTCATCAATCAATTTTATACAAGGGTGTTTTCTTTTCAGATCGATATAGTGCGAGGCACTTTACCCGGCGGCGATTTATGGTCATTAGACCGACCGGACGGTATGCCATCAATTCAGTCTTTGGAGGTAATGTGCGGCAAAGACCACATGGACGTACATCTGACATTTTCACAACCGTTTGAAGGTATTGTTTCATCAAAGGGACAACACGGCGATCCACGGTGAGTAAAATTCTCTTTACTGGTAGCGAAAATCAACAACAACATGTTGTGTTGGAATCGTGGATTTTTCAGAGTGTTTTAAAGAGGCTGCATTACGGACTACAAGTTTGAAAGAATCTTTCAAATGTAACTTTGATTCTTGTATATACAAAAAATGTTTAATCGGAATTTGTCGTCAAATGGATGGACTCGAAGCGTCAACCATCATCGTTAACTAAAACTTCCTGAATCAAACAATTTGAAGGATTTGAATTTTAATTTACATTATTGGACCAGAAAATGGTAAATTGCAACAATGACAACTAGGAGTTGAATTCTTCAATTTTCTGGGGAATTTTTGCTAGACTGTTGATGTCAACTGGTTGTACTGATTTACTTTGCCCTTAGTGGTGAATAATTCTAAAAATAAATCTTCTTTCTGATTTTAGTGTCATTTAAAGTTTTAATAAAAACTCTATAGTTATTTATTTTCTCTCATTTTGTCTTAGATGTGTTTACGTGCCGCCATCTACTGGCCAGACGTTTTTCTCATTCCGAATAGCTTACGCACGCTGTGGTACTAAACCGGATCTGCACGGGCAATTTTATGAAAATACGGTTGTCGTGCAATATGACAAAGATCTTCTTGAGGTGTGGGACGAGGCAAAACGACTGAGGTGCGAATGGTTCAACGATTATGAGAAAACCGCGTCGAAACCTCCAATGGTCATTGCTGATTTGGATGTTATTCAGCTGGATTTTAGAGGTATTTATTCGTTATTTAAAGGGAATAAAACAACGAGTCAAGAATTAACACATCTTACGTTATTACGCATGTTAAAAACTACTACCTAAATTACTTACTAACATTTTAAGTTTTGATTCAAAAGACTAGGTACTGGTCAGTACAGAGTCTTTTCTCTATTTTATGTATTGTTTATGTCTCAGTTCCTGTCACTATTTACTAGCTAGCTAGCTAGCTGAACCAAGTCAGGCGTCTGATTCCAGAATGCGACTGGAATTTTTATAATCTTTCTAGTAGAACAGCGCCAAAACGAGAAATCGACACTGGAATCATCCGTGTAACTAAAACCAAAACTCCAATGCGATGAAACTGACTTCAAATACAGATTATTTCGCGTTTACGAAAGTACAAGCATTGTCATTCACAATAGGAACGATTTTGATTAAAAAAAAAACTTGCAGAAAATTAGTTTTTAATATTTACATGTTTCTTCTATAGTTGCTATTAGTTGAGTGTTGAAAATCAATAAGTTTTTGTTTTAGGCGATAACGTAGATTGTTGGATGGAAATCCAGCATGGGAAAGGACCCTGGGCTCCGCCCGTTAGTGGCATAGTACCGTTAGGGTCAACTTTAACTCTGGTCGTCGCTATCAATGATTATAGAGGTAATATACTTCATTTAAATGGTATAGCCGCAAAATTTCTCCAGGCTATCAAACTTTTGTTATATAAGTAAATTTATATATTACATATATTCATTTTATTTTATATTATTTCGGCTTGATTATTTATGATATATCACATTGAGAAGAAAAATCAATTTAACACACCAATGAATATAAATCACACATACATTAACAATATCAGAAACAGAAACAACTATAGTCATACCATACAGAAAATTCATTATATAACTTTGCTGAGAGGAGACAGGTTTCGATATTTGATGATGAGATGTGCATGATTTTAAGATATAAAATGCATATAAACATACCTAGGTTCGGAAATGTATGCTTTTCAAGATATACAACCTTGAGGCTTATTTTGGAAAATTGTTTGTGTTCGAATAACTTCTAAATGACATTAGATTTTTTAATTGGTGGAGTTAAAATAGGTATGTCAATTAATTTTGTCAGTTCATATTTTAAATTCCAATTGCTTTTCACAATAATCTTGAAGACGCGATAGTAAAGTCGGGAAATGTCTCACTTATGAAACCGATGCTCTTTGTAATAAACTTTACTATCTTAAACAGGTTGTTTTATTCAACATATCATAAAAGGATATCAATACCGTAGTTAAACGTATTTCGAATTATTATTTTTTACAAAAAGTCGATACTGCATACTTTCAATCTCTTTATTAACGAACTGACTTAATCAATTTCTTTACTTTGTAGAGTAATACTATATAGGTATGTTTTCTTTAATCACCACTAGTCGCATTAATTTGAAGTATCCTGTATAATATAGGAGCGGTTCTTTCCACAATTTTAACTGTCAAATAAACCATATATTTTTTTTCTATGTTTTCATTATAAATAATAAAATTTAATACTTTATTGCCTAGTACATGGGAACCTCTACCACATCACATTCCATTAGCTTATGCTAATACGTGCCAGAGTACAAGGTGTACGATAGGAAGTGTACGGCGTTATATTATGTATTCTCAATTGGGTAGTTTTCAACTCGAAGCAAACTATGCAGAGTTTCGTTGATAATTAGAGTTTAGTTATTGAATTGTTAATTCCCGCTCAAAATCGTAAAAAATAGCCAAAAATTTTAAGTATTTGCGGTTCGTCGATTGCTGTCCACTTAGCTGACTGTCTTTTGGATTCTGGTGTGTAAGAGTGAAGTCATGTTTTATCCATTGTCACATGTCGACGATAGAATTCCATTTTATTGCGGTTTACCAGCGCCAAACACTACTCTGAAGCATCAATTCGTTGTTGTTTTTGGTCGACGGTGGTTTTATTCTCGACGGCCGATAAAGGTTAAAGGATTAATGTTAGTCTATAGGATTCATATTATTTCCTAGATTAATAATAACAAGGATTTGACCCTAAAGAGAGCCTTTTGGCTATTAACTTATCTACATCACATAGATTAAAGTTTCTGTGGGTAATTAAACGATTCAACTTAAAACGAATATTTCAATATTCATTATTTACTAAAACGTAACTCTGAACTTTTACCAAAATATGCTCAAATTTTTCAGGAGAATTTGACATGAGAGTTAAATCTTGCGTAGCATCGGATGGGGCTGGACATGTAATTCAACTTTCTGACGAATATGGATGTGTCATGCGGCCAAAAATGATTAGTCGGTTTTTGAAAGCACGTGGTGCTGACGAACGAGCATCTGTAAGTGAATTTTAGTATTATTTATTTATTATTTTAATGACCAACCTCAGCCATATACAAAATTATAAATTCAGCTACTTAAATTGGATGTTAATAAAATTCAACATGAACATCGAATATTTCAATATCGACACGAACTTTCAGAGATCGAATTTTTTGGCGTTACTTTCTTCCCTTTAATCCTATACTCATTAGTTTTTATGGCCTACAGTATGTATACTTCAATGGAGACATATATTTCAAGTGAATTGAGACGGCCTTGCTAATATAAACTGTGCCTAAAATGCCCCTAATGAATCTAAACAAAAATGTATACAAGATATGTGTCAACCTTTTCTCGTAGAGGATATTAAAGGAAAAAATAAAAACAAAAATTTTAATAATGTAGAATAAAAACACAGCTCCACAAAATTTTGTGGAGTCGACGACGTAGACACATATCTTGTATACATTTTTGTTTAGATTCATTAGGGGCATTTTAGGCACAGTTTATATTATATTCCTCGTAAATATGGACTATTTTACAAATATTTTTTAATATTTTTCAAAACCCTTTGGGCACACAGAAGATATCGTAATTCTTTTTGTTCATAAACTTTGCCTTACTTAAACTATCCCTCTAACAAATCCGTTTACGATCTCCAATTGGTGCATGGTCCTCTATTTTGAATGACCCTCTATACCTTGGTTACCTGGGAAAATATATAAATTATATACAGCCCTGCTGAAATTTGCTCATGGTGATTTAATTTCTTTATAATTGTTCAATTATTCAATATTTCTAGGTTATAACATATGCATTCTTTCATGCATTCAAATTTCCGGATGCGCTCAGCGTTCACATTAAATGTAAAGTGGAAATTTGCCGGCATGGTTGCTTAGACCACTGCCAATTGCATACTAACAATAACGCAGACCATCTAACTAGTGATTTGGAGCATTACGTTAATCCGCAAGAGCGGAAAGATGAACGAGTCTCCTCGGAGGAAGATCATCAGAAAGAAAAGTAAGTAGTGTTTACTAGAAAATCTACAAATAAAATAACATTCATGGCATTATTCATATAAGAGAAAATGTTACTTTTATATTATACGCTATGAATTATGAATCTTGTCAGATTACAGATCAATCAAAATAGCCATCGGGACGACGACGAGCTGTACGATGATATTTTAAATGCACAGGAATCTGATCCATCAGCATCTGTTAAACTATCTTTAAATGCTCACACAGCAAATAACAATATTAATAACAATAACTTGCAACAGCAGGAAAGAAGGCCGTGGAAGCAGCAGGACACCATTGACGATACAAACAATAAACAGGACGGATCTGCGGATCGACATCATGATATAACGGCAATGCCTCATAAGGTAATCAAGTCTTAGAATCTTTGAGAGAATATGTTATACAGGGACGGAATTGCAACTATTTTATTTAATTATAATTGATTTACGTTAATTATAAATAGTAGCTTTTAGGAAAGGTATTAAGTTTCGCAGCGGCGGAGTAAATATTCGTAGCGTAATTTAAGTTTATTTATATTTCGGAATTTTAGTCTATAAATATATTCAGCGAAACATTAGAAATATAGCATTGTTGATTTATTAAGCATAATGAAACAACACAAATAGAGCATTTGCATGAATAACATTTTTAAAGACATAGGATTCCATTAAAAAATGTTAAGTTCATTACAGTACATAAATAAACACAACGGTGACATAATTCTTTTTAAAATTGAGTTTACAAGGTGTTTGTCGCTTGGAATAAAATATGCATGCATATACAGTTTGTTTTTCTCCATGTGCAGCTATTAAAATATTTCATATCTTATTTGGTTACAATATAAACGCCACTGCGAAAGCTATCATCTAATAATATAATGTTCTGTAGTCTTAGAACGAGTAACAGATACAGTTCAGTTCCGCAATGTTTACTTTTAAAATAGCAATTCTATGACCATATGTAACAGTGAATTACACTCTGCAAAATTACCAAGAATAAAACTGTTTAAAACAATCAAAACCACACTTACAAATACATGAAATAAAAGAATGAACAGAAAAAGAATAAATACGGCTGAAGAGATGAAAAAAAGCAATAATTAACGTTCTCTAGACTTCGTGTTCTTCTGTTTTATATATTACATACATATACATATGTGTATTCGGACAGGATTGGAATCAGGTTCATTTTGCTAATATCTACAGTCGAACCTCTATATAAAGAGAGACCAAAATGTCGACCGAAATTGCACTATAGAGACTTTTTCACTATATAAAGGAAAAACCAACAAGAAACAACAAAAATCGCAAAATTGAATTAAACATTTGAAACATCTACGTACACACTACATAACAATATGTAGTTTTGAGAAATTGCTAAATAACATACATCATTATGTACTAGGAAAAATAATCAGTTAGTTTCTTTTGAACATTACTTTTGAAAAATAATAGTTGCTTAACAAAATTTTCGCATTTATTTAAATGTATAAAGATTTGATCAGGTACCCTTTCCTGGCCCCTGGGAGTAGTTCGCACAATGTGAAATGCATTTCTTATTTCATTTTCACTAAAATTAGCAGGACACTCCCCGGTTTCAGTTTCTTCTTCATGATCGTCTATACTTTTATATCGTCAATTATGTCCTGCCAGTTGGGAGATCTGTCGTGCCAACATCATTGTCGATTTCTAAGAAATCTTCAAGTAAAACATCTTCATTGCCGGTAGCAGATTTTGGTAGAATACCGCATTGTTATTTTAAGATAGCGAGATCGATCGATCCCATTCGTGATTTTTCTCAGTAAAACCTGCTTTAGAAAAGCAGTTTTTGATAGTTTCCTGAGAAACATTTTCACTTCTTACTTTAACGATTACGGTTATACAGTCTTTAATGCTAATCAATTTTTGGACCGGAAGATGGTTATCAATCGCGTTAACAATTTTGTCAACAACTCTGTTTCGGTAATGATGTGTTTTTTTTGTTTTTTATAATACCCTACCCATAGGTTGCCATTTGGAGGTCATGTTTGGTGGTTCATCATCATTTGTTATAAATGAATGGCTGTTGAAAACACTTGTCTACTAGACGATTTGTGTATTATATGTGTTACCTGAAGAAGGCAACCGTTGTACGTTGCCGAAACGTTGTTAAAAAAATTGTTTTGACAATTAATAACAAATTGTTATTTAGTCTCTGTGAAATTTGTGAGCCTCATCCCAAGAATTTCCGAATCTAAATATTCTATAACTTTTCTCGATATACAGCATGGGATACCATCGGTACCACTTAAGTCCTTTACTGTTATTTTTCGTAGAATATTACGCACGTCGCTCTCATTCACAGGGTGAAGAACTAAGAAAGACTGAACATTAAAACTTGCAAGTCCAATGCTCAGCCGCGCACCGTCGGACTTAATAATATTGTTAATTGAATTGACAAAGTACTTAGTTGTTAAACATCTCCGCTGCCTGTTCTTCACATGCACAGGGTGTCCCAGTAAAGTGTGACAAAAGAAAATGCTATTTTTTAATGCAATATTTTCTATATTAATCGATTTTGTCTCATCTCATCATCATAATTCAATGTTTATATAAATATGAAGAAAAAAGTCACCTACATAGCGAAATATGTTTTTGCATTTCTTTTTCGTCGACAATTTATGTGCTAGCGAATTGGTTTGTCTTTAATCTTGATCAGGAAAAGTTGATCTGTCAAAAATGGAGTGATCAGCACACAAAAAATTCAATTATGCTAATCGAAAATGTAGTTATTTATAAATCAATTTACAGGATATGCTTACGATGGCTGATAAATTTCCACAAGGCCCTAGAACATTCGAAAAGAAGTTAGTGGCAGCACCACGAAGTTTGGAAGCGAATCAGACGGAAAATGTGAATCATTCTCGTCATAACATATCAAACTCTGAAGATACTACAAGGACATTGAAGAGGAAACGTCGGAATGTGGTGGTTTCTGATAGGAAAGCTCGGAGTGCTGATGTAGGAGTCAGTGGAATCTATGAGGTACGACTAATCAATTATTAACTGGAAAAAGCATGTAGGAAATAATAAATATATCATCCATGTAATTTCGAGATACGGATATATCATATTTTTAAATTATTTGAAATACTTAAAAAGCCCTAATTTGCGGACAAACCTTGTCATTACTTTTCATTTTCTAACCGGCTACGTATTTGACCCACAGATGTCAGTTAACCTATTTATATTATATTGCTTTTCTTAGGTAATATCCGAAGCTGATCTAGCATTCAGCCCTGATAGCAGAGCTGAGGCGGTGACAGTTTTCCAGGGCCGTATTCGAGAAGAAGTGGTTTATGGCATATGTATGCCAGTTCCAGGATTTAGTGTTCTATTTGTCTTAGTTGCAGTGTCTGCCGTCGTATCAGCGCTAGTCGCCGGAACTTTATTGTACAGGTATTTAATATTTTCAATTATAATGTTTTAGTTGACTAATTAATTGCTTAAATTGTAGGTATCAAATACAAAAGGAACACATGGCAGAACAAGAACAAATTCATGAACAAGGATCTACAATGCCAATGAGCCTCTTCTCCAATTGGATGGGCTTGAGACTTCTGAAAATGGGCAGCAGTTGCTCATCATCAGTTCATAATAATAACAGTGCAGCTCAAAAACGGAATAGAGTTACAGTGGGTGCTAATAGTAGTAATAATTGCTCAAACGGTACAGCCGAATCGCATATAATAGATTAAAATCGTACTTGGTTTAAATTTTTATTTATGTGTAAATTTATTTATAAACTAGTAATTTGTTGCTCAAACGGTGCTATTATTAGACATTTTTGAAAAAGATGAATGGTTAGTATTGAGGAGTTTTTATGTAGTACACATGTCACAAATTTAAGAGTCACCATGTTTTTAGTCGTAATGACCTCTGAGGCAAAAATGTTGTTGATTCATCCAAAGTATAAGAATTACAGATTGGTTTGACAAAGCTTGTAAGTTTTGAAACTAAAAATTAATCAGGTTAACTAAATAGGACCCAAACTCAGAGAATAAATAAAAAAGCACTCCGCTCAATATGTTGCCAGTGGTTTCAATGACATTTCAAAAATTCCAATTCGAACATAAGTTTTGTGATTTTCCGATATTACTGGGAACGAGTGCTATTTCAATCCATTTTCATTGATCACAGACAAATCAAATGAAGTAAACTCCCGAACTGTATTGAAACTAAGTAACTTTGGTTATAGTTTTAAGAATTGAATAGTGTTAATTTATAGGATTATGGGTCGTCCTTTACACGAAACAATGCAATTCTATGCCAAGGTTTCGACGATGTTCTTTGTAATCTACAACAAACAAATCAAAGATTCTTCCTGTCTGTAATATATTTAAAAAGGAATAAGTACATACAAACACAACACACTAAAACCTTCAAATCCATCTACATCAATCAAAATTACTTAGGCGTTGTTATTGTTAGAGCACTATTTTCAAAACTCTCTGTTTCATAATATGTTCCGTGAATCCTGTGGTTTTTATCACAATCGGGATTGAAACCACAAACTTGATAAAAACGACAAGAAAAATTGGTTATTTTAATATAATCCGTCCTCATATATACTCTTAATGACTTCTGGTCATTTCTAAGGAGCTTTGGATGGTAATGGTTGTAATTTGAATATTCACTAAAATCTCAAAAAGTGATTTGAGACTACAAGAAATTCTAAGGTAGAAAGGTTATAAGAAAATGATATTACAGCCTTAATATGGTGCCTCTAGAATTTGAGTCAGGTTGTAAAGTTAAGTAGATATATAATAGGTGACCTATTTATTTTGCGGTTTGAAAAATGAACGATAAATGATTTAGAAGTTTACTTGAAACTGTTCAGCCATACAAGTAAAATTATTGTAAGATTTTCCCAGGGTATATAAGTACTCGTAGATTAACCTATTTTTCTATATGAGCCAGAGATTTCTTTTGGCAGTCGAAAGGAGGTACTTAATTTTTTTTAATTTAATAATTATACTTATATGACTGTTAGTAAAATTAATAAGCATTATAGATAAACCGAAATAAATCATGTTTCAAGCTAATATTATTTAAATTTATTGAAGAACATGTTATCAAATGTAGTACCACTGTGATCCAATATTAACAAGAGTTTTAAATTTAAACTGATTCATCGATTTTGACAAATATTTGTTTGTCTGTCAACACTATACTTTCACCACACGGCCCTTTTCCTCGATCTACGACTCATCAGTGGTGATCGGTCAGTAGTTGACAGTCAAACTCTTTGTGGTATAACCCCACACGATACAGAGATGTAAAAGTATGTGTTTGACGACATCTAGTTTCTCTTGGTAACACGCCGAGTGAACAACAATTCACTATATCGACTGCGTGTAAGGTCACTGCCCCATAATGCAAAATTACTAACCCATAGAAGCACCGATATTCCCTTTAGCGGGACGCCTATATTTGGTAGTACTTTGTTTGACATCTGTGTGAAGTTTCATGCCATTCTCTTCATTTACTTCAATCTGTCACCGCTGGTTTTTGTGAACATCCAAAAGTATTTTTTTCGATTTTTACAATGCATGTTACTGTTGGTCAAAGAAATTTTATATTCTTTTGTTTGTGGAATTAAATTTCTGTTGCTAAAACATTCGGAATGTTGTAGAAGGCTTTTGGTGAGCATACTTTATCAAAACAAAGAGTAGTTGCCTACTGGTATAACATGTTGAAAGGAGGTCAAGAAAACGACCAAAAACATCAACTTCTTGGCATTTTGTTTGGATCAATTCAAACAATTCAAATCTCGTTTAGTGCCAGCCCAATTTTTTCGTTGTGACTGTTTCACTATTTGTGAAACAATTCTTTCTGACTACTAGGATAAGATGTAATGAATAATTACTGCATATGAGACAAGGATCTATGCTTACGAGCAGAAGCCACCCATTAATCGAGCGAATATCATCATAAAGGTGACTCAAGGGCAAAAAAATTGCGCCAAAGTGAAAAATGAAGGTAATGTTGACAGTTGACAGAATTCGTTCCGTTGGTCCAAACTGTTAACAAGGAGTTTTATTTGAGTGTTATGCGTGGTGTGCGTGAACCTATTCGCCTCAAGAGGCCAAAATTGAGGAAAGACAATTCTTGGTTTTGCACCATGATAATGCGCCATCTCACGCAATGGTTCGTTTTGCTAAAAAATCACAACCACCGTATTAACCTGATTTACCACCCTGTGACTTCTGCCTATTTTGAATTAAGGCGATAAAAGGCGAATTGAAGCCTATTCCGGAATAGTCATCTTCAGAGTGTTTCGAGAATTGTAAAAAGCGTTGGCATAGGTCTCGTTTATATTTGATCACAGTAGTATATTAAATATTTCATTGTTGTTTTATTATTATAGTGTTGTTTTATTCGAAAATATTGAATTATATTTCTGCTGCAGAAACGTTTGGAATATTGCATAACTCTTTTCGTGTGCAGGCTCTATCAAAACCAATTGTATCTGACTGGAAAAGGAACCACACCTAAAACCAGCAAAAACATCCACTGACCTGTTGACATTGTTGGCATTTTGTTTGGCCAACCATACCAAACGATTTGCGGTGGTAGATCATATTTCACAAATGTTAATTTTAATACTAAAATCCCAAACGTTTATTTTTCATTCTGCCTTAACAGGGGAGTATTTGCAATAATTTTTAATTTTGACATTTAATATATTAAGATAATGTAAATAGAAGTTAGTACCTAATTTAATTATTGTATTTTTTATGTATTGTTAAATATTTTGGGTTGGTTCAATGTGGTTATTGTCCATTAGGACTTTATAATAGGTAGCATATTTGGTTTAAATTTAATTTACTACTAATTAATTTATTTTTAGTTAGATAAAACACTGATATACAGGGTGTCTCTCCGATAATTCTGACGGTAGGTGTTGGAACAACTATGACTGGGATAGATGTGTGAAATCAATTTGGACTATACTGTTAAAAAAATCAATATGTTGCTGTTTATTTCGGAATTCACTTATATCTATGATATATTATCTGTTAGAGACTTAGAGAACAACATATAAATATGTAATTTGTTACATTATTTCAAAATTATAGGCATAATTTAAGATGCTATCTCCAATCTCCTGTGTACACAAGTCTCACTGTTTTTACATATTTCAAGTCTTATATCAATAAAATCTTATAAAGGCAGAATATTTTCGGATAAAAGAACGTTGATTCTTTTTCCATTTCTGCTCACGATTGGCATCTCTTAACTGGGAGTTACAAGGTCAGTCAAATTAGATTTTTAAATTCAAATTATATCGGGGGGTTCCCAAATTATCCATGAAGTGTATTAGAGCAATAAATACTGTACATGCACTAAAAATAATGCAACTTTTGTCTAATTTGACTCTTACAGTTTAGCAGATCACAATGATAAGCAAATAAATACTTTAGATAGAAACCTTCCACATGCAATTAAACTTATTGGCACATCCTGCGTGCTGCTATAATAAATTAAATACTGGCCACCTTGTATATAAAAGTAAAATATGGGTATATTGGTGCGATGTTTTGTTCAGTCTCGTTTGCATTATTATAGTTCTTCTAAGATCTAACCCGAATGTTTCCGGAGACATACCCTATATAATATACTAAATAAGTGCAAAACTTTAATATAAGTTCTTTAGCATAAAACACACATTTCCTAAAATTAGAATTAAAATATATAAAGTGTATACTTAGCGACGAATGAAAGACAATTTAGAACATTACATGTTGTGCTATTTCAAATTCGGGTATAATGTGTTTACATCAGGTAAATGTTGGATGTACACATGGGTATTTATTTGTTAAATTACTTAAAAATACGTTCAGAAAAATTAACATTTCGTTAAATTGTAGGTGATCTGAATACTTCAAAATGCATGCTTAGGTCAAAAAAATATTCTGCGACTTTCAGATTAATTTTATTAGAAAAAAAAAACAGCATTTTAAATTGGATATTATTACATCTTACATTGTTGTCCCAACTAATTTAAATATCTAATTAATTCTTTGGACTTTTTATTGCATTAGGCATTTGAAAAATTATTACTAATATCGATAGTGTCTTGCTTTGGATCATTTGATTACCATAGCTAAAAATTCGAATACTAGTCATAATTTTGTAGCTATATTAGTATATAGAACATGAAATGACATATATTTCCTACAAGTATGATCATTTCACACTATACTTTTTCTACATCTGTTTTAATGCTTTTGAATAAATTAAATATCATAAGCCTAAATTCGATGAGTTAAAAGTATTAAATTGACTAGGGGGTGTTAAACCATATTCACTATCACTGTTTTTCATTATATAAATAGGTTTGCATCCTTCGAAATTAGCGAAATAATTTAATTATTATACATATATTAATATCAAGTTTCAATTTGGTTTAATTGTATTTTCGGCGTTGCTATGATGATTTTTTATAACCGATGCTACTTTTGTCAGTATCCGGAAATTTACCCGCGCATTTTTAAATATTTCACACTGCTTGCCCAGCAAATTATTATACTTATGAATTTATATATAAACATTAAAAATTCGGAGATATTTTTTTATAACAAATATTGAACGTAGTGATTTTTAATTAAATGAATTTAAGATCCTTGTTTCGTACTGTTTACATTATGCAATATATTAAGAAGTTTGTGAAACCCTTATTTTCGGTTTCAGTTGGCATTTACCAGGGCTCTCAGTACTTGAAGTAGGTGCCGTTACTTCAAATACTTCTCTTTTTAAGTACTTGCACTACTTGAATTGTCAAAAAAGTACTTGAATTACCATGTATATTTACTTAAAGTACCGGAAGTATCTACTTGAAATACCACAAAAATAGAAAGGTCGTAATATTATCTTAACATTTTATGAACTTTTGTACCGTGGTTTTTCATTTTTCAAATTTTAACAGAATATTTCACTTTGCATTAATTTAGCTTTCCTTATTTAATACCACTGATGCTGATAATCGAAGTTTGACGACTTGTATAGTGTAAGGTAGTTTTTAGTTTTAATAAACTAATTCAATAATTGATTGACTTTACTTCTTATGCAATATTTATTATACTTACCTTTATTATAAATTGAGATTTTCCAGACCGAATTAAATTATTATTCTTTTCTGCGATATTTAAAGAACTTCTGCGAACACATTGTATTGTACCGAAATTGAAATAGTTTCATCCATGTGTTGAATTGTTAAATTTAAGAGAAAAATGTATATATTCTAACAAATTTGGTGTTGGCCTATTTCATAGAACAAAAATACATTTTTATTTTACTTATTTATTTAATTTATTTATATAATTTTGTATCTAAAATAAATTAAAATACTGTTGCTGATTGAAAATTGCAAAAAATCTAATGTACCTACTTACCTACTTTAAGCACATGATTAAAATAATTGAATAAAAGAAATTTTATGATTCATTTCATACATTGTCGTGACTGTAAAACTTGTAACGAAATAATCTGTAATAAAGTCTTTAAATAGTAATATTAACTAAATTTCAAGTTTCCACTTCAAACCTTTTCCGATTGATCAATAAAAATATCCCAAACAATGTCTTAATTTCCGTACCCATTGATTAAGAAGATTTTATAATGACTTGATCTTTTTGGGTCACTAACTGTTTTATGTTGAGCCTTACCCTAAGGAAGCTGCCGCCTTAGTAGTTATAAGTCATCTTTATTAAGAATCACCGAACAGATACTTTATTTTTATTTGTTATACTGAATAGTACTTTGATCAATTCTAAGGCTCCAAAAAATGAGAAGAACTCCTTAATTAGTAACTCATGAATTAAATAGAACAGAAAAAAATTACAAAACCAATAAAAAATAATCTTATGCAATTTTTTATTTCATATCAATCAGGAAAGAAAAGAATACTGATATAAGAATGCTAATACAAGTAAAACAATAAAACGTATATCTTTATCTACAAACAACAGGTACTTACAGGATGAGAAAACTCACAAATTAATGTTAACTTAAGTTAAGATACAATAAATAAACAGTGAAACTAATAACAAACAGTATTCACATAAACATTCCTTAATAAACAAGAGAAAGATATTCAAAATTTATTTCGGAAGGTCTTGTGAATATTAACCGAAAACCTCTAACGTATAAAATACCAACATAATAAATTATTATACCTAATATATTTACAAAACACAATAATTTAAATAAATAATAAAAATAAAATTAAATACATTATGGCACGACATCTAAAGAGTAAATTAGAAACCTAATGCAGGACAGATTTTATGTCAAAGTTTTTACTCTTTAATTGCCTCATTAATATTTAATTTACTTAATAAATAATAATAAATTAATACATTTCCAAATAAAATGGAGTACTGAATGTTATGTTTAATTATCATAAACATAACGTTAGAGAGTCTTATTATTAAAAGACTACCGTACAAATTAGTTTATTTGATTCTTTTAGGCGTATAGTTAGGACCTTAGACAAAATGTCCTTGTCTAAGGTTAGTATTATGATTCATTAAACACAAAAAATGTTAAAACGTTTAATAAGTAAAATTGTTGGTTCTTCGATTACTACCGACCAAGCTATTTTTATGGTAGGACATAAGTCTCTCACCAACTACTTTATAATATAACAATTTATGTACGAATTTGTCAAGGCTTAATAAAATAAAATTTGTACGATAATCATTCTACAGTAGTATCCTTATGTTATGAGTAAAAGCAACTTTTCCGTACTGAAACTTTACTACTATTACCTGCCTTTGGAGCAACAAACATAGCGGATAATTTACTAGAGTTGCTATTTTTTGATATGGGTCTTAATTTTACATACAAAAATGCTGACAATAAACAAGATACTATCAGTATAGCCAATAAAATAACCAGCGTTGCTACAAATCCGGACGTTGTCATACAAATCAACCCTACTCCCGTGCTACTACTGATTATTTCATCTTGAGCTGGAAACACCATAGTTGGCGCCGCTGTAGTGCTATTTTCGTCCAAAGAAAACGTTAAGTCCCCTGTTGAAACCACTCGGATCACTCTATTTACTCCAACTTCCGTTTCTGGGTCTGTGACTGATCGTCTAACGCGTCTGTCGTCCCGTGGCCGACCAGAATGGATGTACGCTTCCAAGGGTAATGCTGGTGGTGGTCCATAGGCCGATTCCGGACCTGTATGCACATGGTCCAGTTCTAAGATGACGTTTTGATGACCTAAATGATTCGTGTTTTCGTAGCATTGGTCGGGACATTGATATCTAAAACAATATAGTTAATACACTAGGTGATTCAAATGTATATGTGATGTAATAATGTGAAATTGATATTGCGAAGTTTATATTCCTTTTTATAGTCATCATAACTCTGATGTGTTGTCGCAATTCTAAATAAATTTGTAGAATAAGTAAATGCTCTACCCAAAAGACAAACATAAATTGCACGTGAACCATCAAAAAAGTTAAAAACAGGTATGACAACTTCTCTGCTTAGCATAATATGCTTTGTTCATTTAGTATTTTAGGAAACCTGACTAACCTGCAAATTTGTATTGTACACTGAAAATGTACCTCCATACTGTCCGGGAATTTAAATGCTTGAAAATGAGCATACGACAGAACTGATGCACTCGCTCCAAAGTTTTTGATTTTTGTGAATCTAAAAAAGTTTAAAGATGAATAAGTATCTTAAAAACATTTAATCTCCATAAAAAAGAAGCTGATAATCTTACCTAGACATAAGTTTCGGTCTAGTAACACAACCCTTCTGGTCGACCAATTGGATAGGCGCTCGTTTCCCATCATGAGCCATACAATTCCTTACCAACATATCAAATTTGTTGTCGTCGTCTTTGATTGCCAATACCATTGTCATGGTTTGACCAATTTTGACTAAACCAGATACTTCGGATGCCCACGGACCTTTGCCAACTTGAATCTGCATCCAGCAGCCTACGTTATCTCCTAAACAATAAAGAATAATATGGTTAAGCCTAGCAGGTTATTGATTTTCAAAAGCTTGACAGGTTTTATTTCTTATTTAGATTATTTAATGTACGTATTGATTATTTTTTTGCTTCAACACTTCGTTATTTAGTTATCGATTTTCTGAAGTAATCCATATTTCCGATATTAGTTATCGATTATATCTAATTTTATAGATTTTAAAAATTATCTCAAAAGCAAAAAACAAACAAACTTTGCAGTATTTGCACCGAAAATCAACAAGTACAATGTATTATGTATTTAAACATTTCTTTCACTGCACATGCGTATATATTATGTGAAAGCTAGCCCCTCTGCCGAATAATATCACGTATATGATGTTTTTATAAGAGATACACGATCGCCATTGCACATGTACTCGTATATAGGTATGACAGTATATTATATTATTATGTAGTAGAAATTTATATAAATCAACTTAAAAGGGAAGGCTTAGCCTCCCTCGACGAGCCGCCATTGGATTTGTTAGAAAATAGTTCCTGGAGCATCCTCAAATAATTACAACAAATTTCAACAGTGTGACTCATTATGATTATGAAATTCGATAAAATTTGATATAAAAGTTTTAAGTTGGCTGTTTTTTGGCGTAACATTTCCCTTAACCCCTACTCCTCTGTGCTGATTACTGGCGTTGTAGTTAAAATATTTCAATTAAAACTGTCGCTATGGCATCAGATCAAGGAATATTTCTTCTGGAAATTACACATCCAACAGTTTTTGGCAAGTGGACGCCAAACATACTGTCTAATACCTGCCCTTGTACCTAACTAACATGCTGACGTTACAGTAAAAGATGTAAAAAACTTGTTTTCTAGTTGAAATATAGAACAGATTAAAATATAGTTCCCGGAGGAGTCTTAGAAATTTTGAATCGATTAATTTAAACCTCAAGCGAACTTATCAACATATTTCGGTAAACTTTACCTGCAAAATCAGTTCTAACAACATCAAGCATATCAACTGGGAATGGTCTAAAGGTAACAGACTTTTCATACTGATCATGCCATGTGCATCGTAATTTTCTTGCTTGATCCCATACCTCCTGCACTTGTGGATCATACTAAAAAAACCCATATTTATAAATTGTATTGTCCCAAAAGTTTGTTTGAAACAGTTGCTAGCATACCTGTATGACTATTATGTTTTCAAAATATGTGCCAGATCCGGATTCCGCTCCATATCCGTACAAACCGTTCTCAGTATTTCCAGATGTACCGCAAGCGTGTATGCCTATTTCAAAGTGCGTGGACGTCCTGCCGAGACCAGCTGGTAAATGGACACAATGTAGGTTACTGTAGTGGCCTTTACTGAACACTATACCGTAAAATGGCTTATCGAACCCTAAAAGTTAAGTCATGTTTTGTATTTACAACATTTACAATAACTATAGCTTGATATTCAAATTTTAAAGATATACTGTGGAAGATTCTCACCTATATAAACTTTCATGAGATTCTTTTCGCATTTGACATCCAGCGATATAATCTTTGGCATGTCTGGTATAGGAGTCGGCCATAAATCGTTTACACCAGTGTCGTACTTATCCATTGCATGTTTAGGTGGCAGAGGTGGTGGTGGACCATTGTAAGAATTTTTCTCATACGGCTTGTTGTTCTTATATGGCTTGTGGTTATAATGACTGCCAGTATTTCTTGAATTTGATAAGAAAACAATATCAACCCTGAATAATTGTAAACCAAGTTGATTTTCCTTGAAAACTTTAAATGTGTAGAGGGTGTCAAAAAAGTGGTATATTATATAGTAAGGTGAGGAGTGTGGTACGAACTTTTTCATCGTGTTGTATACTTTAGTTACAGCACGGGTGTAGATAATAATTGTTTATGTATTTAGGACAAACAGTGAGTGTTCATGGTACGCAGCATGAAAATTAACATAACATGCTAAGTGCAATAAACACACATTTTGCACGTGTTGAACTCAAAAAATGTTACGATGGGCGTTTTAAAATTAATTTAATTTTGACATGAAAAACATTACAATTAATAATCTGTGATTTCAGTTTGAGTATAATGGCCGTTTGCACCAACATTTTTAGCCAGGCAATAAGTGCATACAAAATAGTTTAGAAATCCAGAAATATTTAACTACGTTAACAGAATTGACGGTTATTTTTTTACAATTCCTACCTTGGCGGCAAATTCAATGGATTATTCCGTGATGGATTCCCACTATAACCCAACTTTGTCGGCGGTTGATCTTGTTCGTCACTACCATCATGTCCTGCGTGGTCAGAATTGACACTGTTCTCGTTTTGGGAATGGTGTTCATTCGAATCTTCATTGGACATCGGTAAAGCCTCAACGACTTCAACCTCTTCAGCTAAAGTCATCTACAAATTTATTTGTTTCATCATAATTATTGTAGCGGAGAACCTAATATTAATCAACTTACCCCATGACTTATGAGACTGATAATGATTAATAACCTGTAGGAAATTTTCATCTCCTTAAGTGGTGCTTTAACAAAATTGAATTCTGTAAAAAAAAGAGGTTTCAATGTAAAGTGGTCGCTGTCTTAAATTCCTAATTGATAAAACGATAAAGGCAAATATGACCTCAAATAGTTGATAACTGTTGTTTTCAAAATCAAAGAAAGTATTAGTATTATTCGTTAGTTATATAAGATCGATATGAACCTATTCACAAGTCGAAATAGTTTCTAATGTATGCTTTGGACTGATTTTTTTATTCGAACGTCGAAAGTAAAATAAGCCTAGGTCTGCGGGATCAAACCCCGATATCATCAAATTGAGTGTCGGCGCTTGGTGGTATTAGACAAAAATTCAGTACACAAAGGTAACAAAACTCGCTATGGGTTTGGCCTTCTAAGACTTCTTGTCAGACCTGAGGTTTGCTGTAGTTTCGTTGTTTACCTACAACAACTATACAGATAAATAAATACAGTACACATTGATTGATGTAATTACGAGTATCATTAATAATTCTCACTCCTATACCCATACCTGCAATATTATTAATTATTTAAATGCCAGTGTTTAATTTTCAATTACTGCTTTGCACAGAAGATAAATGCCAGTAATTTTATTTTATATGAGTACTATAAATTTACAACACATAATAAAAGGTAATTTAAACCTTAATTGATTTGGAATATTAACTCTTATCTTTAAAATTAAGTTGTAATTTATTATTGAATTTTACCGTCTCTTTTTACTTCACTGTTTATAATCAAGGTAAACTAGGTAGATAGTAAAACGTAGTAATAAATTACAATTTCATTTAGTTAGAATCTTACTGTGATTAATAGTTAATATAAATTATAATTAATTAATTAGCTGTTTGCATATTTAGAAAATGATTTATCCCTACTTGTACCTTTTTATTAAATGCACAGCATTTAATTTAGTCTGAAATATAGAAATATACAGGGTGTTCCTTTTGAGAAAAATTACATATTATTCCTATTTTTACTAGTTAATCAAACTACTGTATTTTGCGACCACCCTGTAACTTGATAAACCAATCTGTCAACGCAGTTGTATTCGATAAGACCTTGTTAAATCACTGTCAAAACATCATGATTTTCCCATATCAAACGAAGAAATTACATTTCTTTTATGGGAACTGTTTTTCGCCAAAACAATTTAAAATAAAGGATAGGAAATCTAAAAACAATAATAATAATATGTATAGCGTTCCATTTAAAATAAGGAAGTTGGTATCGACTTCAGGGATACGGAAGTGCTTTGATTTAATTAATAATTGAAAGTCAATAAATCAATTTTAAGAGTTTTCAGCGGATAAATTATGACGGGAATCAGAATATGAAAGTAGCAACATATTATGTTGCCTCTAATTAGTTACAAAACATAAATAACTAAGTAAACAATATTCTGACCTGATGACCTAGTGAAGTAATGGTCAATACGTGAATATCTGCTTAATAATATTTATTATTGAAACCGCCATGTGAGGAGAATCTGTGCCTATGTTCCCATCATCATTGATTTATTTTGTTTCAACTTAAGTTAATTAGACAAAATATTAGTGGAGCGGAAATGGAAAATCTAGATTAATTTCAATTACCTATGGTTGAAAAATACTGACGATGTAAATCAGTGAAGGAAAACTCTCCGTTCTAGGGGCATGGCCTTTATTATTGTCATTTGTCACTGGCCACTGTCAGTGAATTACAACAATATTAGTATTTGATGTAAGAAGAAATTATCCGTCCTTATAAGTGATACTACAAATAAGTGATGGTCAAACGGTATAGAAGAGTATTCCGTTTATTTATCTGCTTGAAACTGTGTTGATGGGGCAATTATACGTTGACATTGGTCAGATTACAGAAATATGTTATACAAAAGTAACTTATCTGTCTATTTGTCATCGTATTAAAGTTATATGTCTGCTAATTAAATGTTTTGCTAGAAATTTTCCTCACAATGATTCCTTTTTAGATCAGTAGTTATTGGAGCTTTTTATCATACAGCTTTTTTTGTCGCTTCTTAAACTAATAAATATAAGATAACCAAAAGAAATTGGTGTGTTGATTAATTAATAATCTTCCATAATTCAAACTTACCGAAATGCTGCTAAAACCAATGTTTTATATTTCTAATCAAACACTAATATGGCCCACTAAACTCCTGTTTTTCCAATATCCTTTCCAAAAACACATATAAGTAGTCACTATAACTTTAAACACTTTAATTTCGTATATCAAATAGAAAATTAATAATAATCACGTCGTCAAATTTAATGTAGCAATTTACGAAATAATTGTTCAATATTTATGGTAGCATTTTACTCTTTTACACCACTTCGTTCGTAAACATTTAGGATATAAATGTTGAAAAAATAGTAATAAATATTTGCCCAATGATTGATTAGAAATTTTTTTCAACAACACCGCATTACCTGATGATTGTTTTAAGAATGGGCAATTCACCTGTGTGATCATATCTTTGAGAAATCAAGCATGTGCTGATAGTATTGCATGTGTGTGAAGAAGCCCCACCAAGTTACAGCGGCGCGACATGATTTTTCACATGTAATAAATAAGAAACTGGATTATGGCAAATAAAAAAAGTAGCGTATATGTAAGCAAATAATTCAAGCTTGAGTAGTTCCGTCTCAAAATTGGACAAACCAGGGATTTACATGTTAATACTATGTATCATTTGGTTTACGTATTTTCACTGTTACTTTTAAGTTTCAATAATAATAATAATGTAGGGACAAATGACATCGTTTGAATCGATTTAATATTGGATTTCAATGTCGATAATAATTTCAATAATAATTAAATGTTCTTGATTGGATTGGAAGAGATACCACGAACAATTTTTACTTACTTATAAATAATTATTAAGTTAGCTAAGAAAATAATTTCAATTAGGTTCATGAAAATGCTAAAGCTCAAAAGGCTTGGCATTTTTATGTAGGAAGAGCTAGTCTTGAATCTTGCCATTAATCATTAAATGGTTTGGAATATTAAATTTTTTTTTCTTTTATTTCATTAACCGCATCAACCATTTTGGTTATTAGCGGCATTTCTATATAGATTACGGATTTTTATAACAATTATTTAATTTACATAACATATAGGAACATTACAATGAAATTGTCAGATGTGTTATCTACTGAATCAGGTCGGTTTCTGTAAGGAACTTAATTAATTTATGTATAGTTCTCGGTTCATCATTAAGTGTTTTTTCTAACTCTAAAGGTATATCGTATTTTATACGCAAATCAGAAAACTGTGGACATTCCACTAGGAAATGCTTTACGGACATACCGATATTACATGTATTGCACGTAGGTTGTGGAGATTTGTTTAGGAGATGTTGGTGCGTTAAATTTGTGTGTCCTATTCTTAGACGTGTCACTATTACTTGTTCTTTACGTTTACTTGGGATTTGAGTCCATGGATTCACTGATTTTTTTTATTTTGGATAACTTTGAGGTTGACAGGTTCCACTCACTTTGCCACTGCTCTTTTATTTTATATAATTTTTAAAATCACTTAGTGGGGTTTTAATATTATTACGCACTGTGTTTTGTGTAGTCCCTGCTTTGGCTAACCGATCAGCTTCTTCGTTCCCTTGGATTCCAACATGTGAGGGTACCCAGATTATCGCTGTTTCGATGTTGTTTTTGGAAATGTTGTTTATTTTTTCTTTTATGCGAATAATTATTTGGTTAGTAGAAGATATTGTTGTTAGGCTCTGTATTGCGCTTAGACTGTCAGATATAATTAGAAATTTTTTTTTTTGGGAAATTTTCTATGTACCGAAGTGCTTCCAAAATTGCGTATAGTTCTCCAGTGAACACAGAGCACATATCTGGAATTTTATATGAGCAGCTTCGATCTTGAGAATAGAATGCGACTTCTACGCCGTCTGCCGATTTAGATGCATCCGTATAGACCTGAGTATATTCTCCGTATCTCTTCAAAATATCGTTGAAAGCGTTGTTAATTATTTTTGGATTGGTATGATTTTTGTCGTATCTTTGTAGGTCGGTGTTGGTTGTAATGTTAGGGATTATCCATGGTGGTGTAGATGGTAAGGTTGTGGGTAATAATTGTGGAAATTCAATGCTTAATGAATATGTATTTGTTGAATATGGAGGATCGAGGTGGGGTTTTGTTTCAAATGTTGTTTTGAATCTATTTGAAAAAGCATTAGAATACGTAGGATTTTCTCTTTTAGTGTACATAGCTGCTGCGTATGATAGGCGTCTTCTGGCTAGGTTGGTATTAACGTCTTCTGGCTAGGTTGGTATTAAAAAAAAAATGACTGTAATGAAGAATGATGCAACGATGATTGTTTGTTTTCCTTATTGCGTTGGGTTGGGAGTTTATGGATTAGTTATCGTTTAGGAAGATACTAGATGTTGCTTTTGAGAGCGACAGTTTTTTTTCTTTTGTGAAGAGAAGGCTACACCTGCTCTTAAATCAATTGATGATTTCAGTAGGTTTTCTTATATTTTCAAAATATTGTTATTATTTTTATTAGTTTTTTCTTGTAAAAACCTTATTTTTGATCAATTTTCTTGGGTATGTTACATGCTCCATGTAGGTATTTATTTTTCTTTTGGAAACAAAAATTATAATTATTATCAAAATTAATATTATTTCACCAAAGACTTCCGGTAACACATTGATCAGTACCAATCCGAATTGACCCTACCAGATCAGTTTTTGGTTAACTGATAAAACGAGTTTTCAATATTACCTACTCTCGCCAAAGATTCTATTGTTTTGAGTTTCTTGCACTTATTTTGCACGGCGGATTCTGGTTGGTACAGCTATTCACATGGCCATACCAGAGTGCCAAACTCTATAACGATTGGAGTAAATTATCACCTCTGCTGACGCAGGAGGTCGTACTATACCCTACTGTTAGGAGAAACAGCACGAAAGTGCAAGAACGAGGTGTTTCTGGCTTGTACGACATACATCTGAAGGCCCCGCGTAGGCCTTACGCATCAGGCGATTCGTAGGACATACGAACCCTCACTTTCTTTATTCCATGCTATATGACATCTTTGTCATACTGATGAGTACCAGCAAGTTCGAAAGCAACAAAATCCATCCACCACGTAAATAAGTAGCACACTTCGCTCTATTAGTATAACACTAACTCTGCAAGGCGCTAGCTAGACCTTTTGCAGGGAGGAATATGACTCAGTTTATCCCATTTCCAATGGTTTACACGTTGTTTCGACTTCTGTTCGTCTCTCCAGTTGCGGACTTACCGCAAGACAACTTTAATTTTCTGTGAAGTTTTTACTGAAAGGTAAACCGTTAAACAGTTTCCAAAAAAAGGGTTCGCAACTTTAGGTTAATTACTGAAACATTGGTTGGGTTTTAAATTGCGATGAAACTGAAAACGATACGACACTGTAACCAATATACACACTTCTTTCTGTCCGTGTGGTGTGTCTTGGTGAATCGAGACCGCGAGTTGACCCAGACAAGGTAGAATAAGGCTGTTAAGTGCCGCATTTTTTTCATCTCTTTTTGATATTACACTCTATACCTTATATCATATGTGCGAGTAGATCCTGTTTGCAAAAAAATATAGGTATATGTTATAGTAGTATCTAGTATTGGCATTGGTAATATACTTATTTTGGCCAATTACTATTGGATGCGAGAACACGCACAAACGTAAGATTTCAGGTGCGAGTAGATCCTTGTGTTGATGAATTAGTTTTTTTGCCTGTTATCTCTTATTCAGTGATGTTATTTCCGCTTATTTCCATTACTATAACTCTTATGACATTATAGTGAGATCTAAAAATTCCTGTTCAAATACAGATTACTCAGCAGTAGCAGATTCTTCATTGAGACAAAATAAGTCCAATCTTCAGGTTCCTCTCAAAACCGAGAGTGTTCTGTCAGTATATTGTGAAGTTATTCTACCAGCTATTCGACAACTTAAAAAAAAAAGCTCTGATGGCATATCTCCTGAGCTTTTTCAAAAAGGAGGACTTGTGATATTGGACCAATCTCATGTTCTAATAATTACGTACGACAAAACTCTCAAACGGAATCACAGTTGAATTATTATCTATATGTGAATAAAATAATATTCAAATTACGTAATTTAAGCTTGTGCTGAGGTTTTTTCTTGATCGCAGAGCTTGAGCTTAACAATGTATTTCTTATAGACGTAGGTACTACTTCAAAAACTACACAAAATAAAATTTATTATATTGTGTATATTAAGAAATATTGCATTTCATTAAAATCTGCTGGAGGCTGAAGACGAATTAAGTCACAAAATAAGAAAGTAGGTATAATATACTATATAACACATTGACACAGCCTTAACCTGTATATTATTTGTAATACATACCCATATGACGTATTCCTTTTGATTTACATTCTTTTCTCAAAAGAATATTTAAAGAACATCGCTAAGAAAGACATTTTTACATAGATAATCATTTTATTTGAAATAAAACAAATTTAATTTATTAAGGTTAGGTTTTAAATTAAACCTGATCACAATAGATTTTTATCAGAATATTTTTATGTCTTTAGCAGTAACCGATCTTTCAAGGCAAGATCAGATTGAAGAAACTATTAACAGTGCTCTTAAATCAATTTCAGCAAGTTTCTTGTCCTTTAATTTTCAATTTAAACGATCTGTTGTCATGGGTTTTTTAGGACTGTATAAGTAAAACTCTACTACATAAAAAATGCGACGTTTCGCTGTTTATATTGCAGCTTTTTTAAGCACTTTTAAACAATTAGAGTTTATAACAGAGAGAGATAGTAAAAACTCCAATTTTATGAAGTAGAGTTTTACTTATACAGTCCTAAAAACCCTAAGACATCAGATCGTTTAAAGTGATCTTAAAGTTTAAGTTCAAAAACTTTGCACAATTTAATGCGTAAAATACTTTTTGAGTCCTTACAGTTATTGCTGGATTATATAATAACACTGCTTTAGGTGAGCGTGAGAACACTAACTTTTTATGATATGTTCATGTTTCAATCAACCTTGGAGCGACAAGCGGTTTTGAATCACGTCTACAATTATCCATATGAAAACAGCTAGAACCTCAAATTTTAAAAGCTCACTCAAATCAAACCGCAGACAAAGGACATTAACTGTAAAAACATTACATTCTTAGGTAAATATTTTCTTTGCAGGAAAGTATAGGCGTAGTCCACAAATGATTAGCACTGTTTAGTGTTCTCATGTCGACAGATAGTCGAGATAGGAGCGGCGACTGAATAATGCAACATTTTCCTGTATCTCAAAAACATTACCATTGCAAGATTCACCAAAATGTAGAACGGCATTGTGCAAATCTTATCTATCTTATCTTTACCAATATAACCAAGATACACTGCAATTACAACGAAATTGGGATATCTCGTACAGTTAGATAGGAGGTTCACAGTTCAAAATAGCAATTTTCGTCAGTCAGGATTTATGTTGTGACAAGTATGTTAGTGTTGCGTATTCAATCTGCGCTTCGCTAGCACTGTCAGCGAGAGAATTAAGAATATTTTGTTTTTATTAAGTTATTTTTTCTGAGCATGATTTGAAACATAATTTGACAAGACCTGATACGAAAATAAATTGCCCAACAAAAATGATCCTCCGATAGATGAATCTACCGAGTTAATATTTGCCGAATATAATTAATGCCATATTTACGATGACTGGTTTTGTGTAGTCTACTATCGACCTTAGCTTAGAGGTTTGTCTTGATTTATTTGAAATCATTATGCCAAGGTCCATAAGCAAATGCGAACACAACCTTAATGTTGCGAATTTTATAATTTAATTTCCAGCTCTCTTATTTCAATTCTATGTATTATACTAATGCATTTCTCATGTCAATTTTGTGTACAAAAGCAATAGCCATATGCCCGTTTTAATGTAAATATCGTAAATTCGTTTTGTATGTGAATCTACATACACTTTACATTGTAGTGTATGAATATCCGCGTTATTTATGTGAAACTATTCATTGTTTTAAATTGTAAATAAACTTAACATATTTCCTTACGAGGTGAAATGCTATAATTCAATTTAAAATCATTTGAAATCTTCTGTTTCTATTCAGGAAGGTATCACATGTAATACGAACCATTTGTACCTATAAATTTTAAACACACATTGCAGACCATAAGCAGTTAGGTATATTCACAGTATTAATTAAAATATTTTTTATTACTGTGGCTCTAATTTATTATATATACAGGGTCTGGTACATATACATCTGGTGCGTCTAATTTTGAAGATAGAAAAATGCGGTCAAATAATTTGCATTTTTAATAATAAAATTCTTCTTTTCCTGTTTTCGAAAATATTCATACTTAATCCATAATTAGATAAACCGTTTTCGAAATAGCTCATCTCAAATATATTAATTATATAATTATTATGAAATATTATCCCCCTGAGTAACCATTATTGGCACTTATTTTAAAATCAAAGTTATTAAATCTTGTTTATTGTAAATGTTTGAAATATTACTATTTTTACTAACTTTCTAAACTACCAAACGTACCTAGTTGTGTGCATTGTACTTACATAAAATAGCACTACAATATGGTAAGCTGACATTTCAATTTTTAATTAGCTGGCTGTTACTTTTATTATTGAAACTGTTTCAATTTTTACTAGGTCTTAATTATTTAGACCAACGGGATCTTGTAAAATAATCAAAGCAAGAATCAATTATTGATATTATTCCAACCATTGATTGCTAAAATTGTTTCTATAATAAAAATGTGAACGTTTTAATTTGCTAGTTATTTAGTACACTTTGATGTTTGCTGTAATTGGGTTTTGGTTGTAGCGAATAAAGTGCTTATTATTATTATAAAAATACCTGAACAACCATAAAACTTGAAGACTTATATATTATGTAATAATGGGTGGGCAAAGTTGAGGTTGTCATCATTTGACATTTATTTAGTAAAAAGTTGGGAAATTTTAACCATGGATCGCTATACTCTTGAACAAAGAATTTTGATTGTGAAAATTTACTGTCAAAATGGTGGAAATTTTACTGTCACCCCGTAAATTCGAGCAGCTTTTCCTTTTTCCGCTGTGCGTAATTTAGTCGTTTTGAGATAGGATCTATAATTTTACAAAAAAATAAATAAAATATTTTTCATATCTGTAATACCGCTTCAGATATCTCTGTGAAATTTGGTGCGTATCTTCTATCAATCAAGGATGTGTACCAGTGGCGGCTGTGCAAGATGCGGATTGAACATTTTTGAAGAAAAAAATGGTACGAAACTATTTTTCCGTAAAATAATAATTAGTTTTGGGATCCCGATTCATTTCTCTTGATGGTCTCTTGATTTTGACACTCGTCTGACACACATCCCACAGAAACCAGTAGTACAAGTCAAACAAAAATTGCTACATGAAAAAACTGCTTCTTCATCCATATAAGATCCCTACCAAATTTCACAGAGATAAAAAGGGTACTATTACAAAAAATATAATTTAAAAAAAAAATGAAAACTATTACACCTTAAATGAGTCTGAATTCCATGAGCTCCAATTCTGAGAGCTTGTCAGTTATGTAATGTATATAATATTGATAAAGAATTATTTAAAAGCATTCTGCATGACTATCTGCTGCAACTAAACTTTTAAAATAAATTATTCAATTATATTATATTATCACGAATTAGTTTCAACTTAGGTTTTACACTTATATTATATACTTAATTGTTATTTTTATATTGTATTTTTTTTTTGGGCTTTTGCTCTGGTTTTGATTTAGATTTACGTATTTTTCTTGTGTATTCGCTTTTGAAGCTTGTGTTAGATTATGTATGATGATGTATGGTATTATTGAAACGTACAAACATTGTATTTGAGCATTTGTTAAATTGCCTTGTAATTGGGTGAAAACCTGTTAGGCAAGTAAATAAATAAATAAATATGAGAACACAGATATTAACTCTTTCTGAACAAAATTACTATTAACTTAAAAAATTTAATAAAAACACGACAGACGACGAAAAATTGAATGGATTCATTTTCGTCGTAAAATTTAATGGTGTAGCGTCGGTGGTGTCTCACGCTGTCTACAGACTACAAATAGCGTTGTGCGTGTGAAAAAATACATTAAATCTGCCAATAAAACAGAATTATTATATATTTTTTTTATTACGCCACTGCCCAAATTAAAGAAACATCTGTAATCTATATATTTATAGAACCGTCTCTGTACCGTTAGCAAATAATTAACGAAGAAAAATGTCGGTCATGTTAGATTTAAAGTATTTATACCATATCATACGTGAAAAATTATTCTACACCTAAATGAATTTTTATGTGTTTTCTCCATTCACAAAAATAGGCAATTAGATCTTCATTTCTACTTAGGTATATTCGAATTAAAACAATTCATATTTTCAATAGGATTACAATTTATTAATTACTTGATTATCTTTAAATACGTAGTTTTAACATGCACTATGTTCTGGGGTAGCTAGAACCAGATCCACCAAAATTTGGTGAAGTAATCCTGATAGCAGCGCGTCTAAAAGAAAGCTCACCCAGCAAAATAATCGACTTCATTAGGAAGATTGAGCTGCTCCGTGAAATAGAAATTGGTATGAGCTAGAATAGACCCTTGGTGGACTGTTTGGTTTGTTTAGTTCGGTGGAGACCCACTCATTTTGAACCTACCGACCACCCTAATTTTAAGAGTAAACGCTTGTTAAAAATGTATTTGAGTTCGTCTAGTGAAAGCCTTACGATCCAGTGTGTTAATGGTGTCTCTGTAACATACAGGGGGGCTTTATTTGAAATCGGTGCAACTTTGACGCAAATGACGTCTTTTGCGATTACAAATTAGTGCACGGCTTATTTGAAATGCACTGCGAGCAATATGAATTTGCACCATTCGCAACTTTGGCGCATGGGGTTGTACCGATCGCAAGTCAACACGCAATGCATGACAAGACGTCAATTTATTTTATTTTTGACATTCCACATCAAATAAATTGAAATTTTGTTAGTTTTAAAGTTTTTTTTAGTAGATTTTTAAAAAAAATCTAACTATTCAGGAGATCGACACAACCAAAATTTTGAAAAATTTTTATGCAGTACTTCATTTTATGACCCCTGGATCCTAAAAATGACCTCAGTTCAAAAGTTTATATATCTATATATATATATACAGGGTGACATAGAAAAAAGTACATTGCATAGTGCCACACAATAGAGGCCACTAAAATAAGATTAAAAGTTCCCATGAACACGGGTCCGCAAAGCCTTCGGTTAAAAGTTACGGGGTGTTGAATTTTAATTTTTTAGTTTTTTGAATATCTTTAGCCAGAGACGCAAGAAATGGATAAAATGTGGTATACAGGGTTTTTTTATCATGCTAAATTCAAATTTAAAAAAATCATATTTTTTTCGTTGTTAATAGAAAATACCGATGTTACATATCAAATGATAGAGCACTTAAATCTCTACAATATTTATTTGGAGAGTTTTTTCATCGCTGGCATATTTAAGTAAATGTAAGTCAATATAAAGTAACAAAAAATAAAAACAATATCATCACCCGCTATACCTCTAATTTTTTGACAAATAAACACCTGTGAAATAACAATAAGACCGTACTTACGTATGTATTATAGTATAATGGGTATTTCAGTTAAAATAACTGTCAATATGACACTTTGGTATATTTGGCGAATGTCAGAATATTCCATTATTTGTTTATTAATAGTGGGTGTCAGTGGTAGACTAAGTATAAATAAAAAATACATAAATCAAAAATCTACTTTTCCGACTGGCTGCCATCGGGATTTTTTGAATTATTTCAGTTTGTTTAATTTTTAAATATGAATTTTAATAATTAATTAATAATAATGTATTGCCTGGACTAAAGTGGCGGAGATTTTATTTAATAAAATCCGCGCTATAAGGCCGCGGTTTGATGCTTTTACTTTAAGTGGCCAAGCTTCTGTAAAAAATTTTCGAGCAATTTTATGACGTGATAGAAAGATTCTTGGCGCCTCCCAAAAAAAAACATCTGCTGTCCCAAAGTTTTTTTGACGATTCCATAGAGAAATTTGCCCCAAATTTGCCTGACAGCAAATTGGGTTGCTCTCTCACAAACTGGGCAAGAAGACATTTTTGCTCCGCATTTTTTTGTTTTCCCTCAACAGATTAGGGGTATTAAATAAATTACTAATAAAAACAATTACGAAAAAGTAATAACAATTTCAAAAATACTCTATGATGTTGGCCACAGAAGGGACTACGGCATAACATTCATTCTGGACATGGCTGCAATTCTATTTATGAATTTATTATTTTTACTCATTGAAACTACGCAAATAAATACACTGCTATTTTCAACGGTACTGTATTCTAAATATGACATTTAAATGACATTAAATATTTATAAAGAATACTACATTTGAAGATGCCCAAAAAACAGAGTAAAACTGATTTAGAACTTCGAAACTTTACATACAGCAAACTTACGCAGTTATCGAGTAGTTATTTTATAGATACTTCATCTAGTAGTGAGGGTGGTGATGAATACAGTCTTGTCGATAGTCAAATCATTAGACGACAGACCACCGATCTATGGCCTGCAACACTCAAGCGTTATACATACGACAGCTATGAAAAACTTGAGGTATTCTTTGGAACGATTCTTATTATACGTAAAGCCGCCATCGCGTGGTTATAAGATTATATTATATTGTAATTATTGTTAGAAAATGCACTGATAACAGGCAGCCTCGTGTCTGTAAGTTTGATTAAGGTACTGCGACGCTCGTATAGTGAAAATCAACAATTCTCGAGACTCTAAAGCGTCGCAATTATTATTATTACTATTCAATTTAAACTAAAAACCATTTTTTTAGTTGAAAGACAAGAAATTATTCAAACATGTTCATACTGACCCTCCTATAGAGAAAAGTGAAAACAGCCTAGTAGCAGAAGATGTCGCGAGCGCGTCTATTTTAGTGACAGGATTTGGGATGAGAAATGCCAGTTCCTTAGCAAGACTCTTAAAGAAATCCCAAAAGAAACAAAAGTATGTTTCTAAGTACAATCAAGAAATAGGTAATATCCATGTTTATTTGCATAACTGAATTATATAATATTTGTTAAATATTTACAGGTGAAGAAATTGAAGAGGAGTTTCAAGATTATGAAACAATGTCATCAGTTACTTCGAAAACAGAAACATCCAGTAGAACAACTGACACTTTAACGCAAACTGATCTCCCACCTGGTGAAAAACGAAGCTTGGAGTATTTACTTGGATTGGAAGCGATGATGGCAGACGGAGAAGAAGAATCAAGTTCAGTGAAAACCACGAAAGAAGCATCATCTATTGTCAGTGAAAAAAAGATTGAAAGTTATGCATTATCTTCATCGAAGTCAATGCGTGAAGCTCAAAAGTATTTACGGTCACATAGAATATTTGAGTTTTTTCAATTTATTATTGCACATCTACTGAGTTCGCAAACTAAGAATCCAATTGAATTTACTATTGATCTATTAAACAAATGCTTGTTATACAGAGCGGGATTGGGCAACCCACCTGTTTTGTATGAGAAACAACATATTGAACAGCTTTTCAAAATGATGGACCCTATGGCTACAGGATTTGTTGAGATCTCTCAATATCATACAGCAATGAAAACTTTTGGCATATGTTCATACAATGAGAGTCCAATACTAATTGAGGAGAAGTTAGTGAGTAAAGAAACTTTTGTTGAAGAAATTCTGGATGCTGAAGTAAATGTTTTTGATGAACTAATAAAGAGACATAAGATTATTGGAAAGAAAGCATCGGAAGGTGAGCATTTGTTCGGATATTTCAAAAATAAAGTAGCTGAAATTGAAAAAGTTTGATTACTGAGATTTTTTTCAGATTTATCTTTACTGAAACCACGGGATATAAGCCAAGTGAGTCATGATACTATTAATTTAGTTCCAAAAGAGTTTTTCCCAAGTTCAACGAAGAAAAATCCAGATAGGCACTCTTTAGATGGTTAGCAAGCAATAATAGCATTGAAAAATTCACGACATTTTTGCATTTACTTGATTCCTACGTGTGACTTAAATACATGATATTAAAAACATGAAAAAAAATTTGGGTTATGTTCTTTCTTCAAAGCACACAGATGAAATATAAATAAACCCATTAGAATTTGTTGAACGTGTATACGAACTTCATTAGCACAGCCAGTAACGTACTTGTACAATTTGTTTACCTGATGAATAATTATTAATATTATTTTGCCACATATTGCTTCTACAGGGTGTCCGGAAATGACGTGTACAATGGAATAGCATAAATTCCTTGGCCGAAAATTTTATGATTTACGTCAACTTGTCTATATACAAAATTGCGTGGTTTGGGCGCTAGAGGGCTTTAAAAGTGAATATTTTGTTTACGTTTTTTCAAATTTTCATGGAAAACTTCGAAAGTGCTGCCTATTCCTAAAAATAGTCAGATCGGCGAATATAGCGATTTACGTCCCATATCCATACTATCCCCTATGTCAAAAATTCTTGAAAAGGGTTTGAGCGTGCAAATCAAGTCCCATGAAGATGAATACAAAATTTTACCTATTAAACAATCCGGGTTCCGCAAGGGATACAGCTGTACAACTGCTTTGTTGGATCTAACTGATGATATTTTGCATGATGTTGATAACGGCAAAATAACTTCCTTAATTTTAATTGACTACACTAAGGCCTTTGACAGAATCAATCATAAAATTCTACAAGCGATATTGAAATATAGTGGATTTTCGTCAAAAGCAGTACCAATGCTTGACAGCTATTTAAATTGCCGTTGTCAATTTGTGCAGACTAGCAGAGGTATTTCTAGATCTGGTAAAATTTATTCTGGAGTTCCTCAAGGCTCTATTTTGGGCTCTTTATTATTCTCCTTGTATACCATAACTCTTCCATCAAGTCTTGCATATTGTCAAACTTACATGTACGCTGATGATAGTCAACTGAGATTTTCATTTCAAGTTGAGGATGCTGTCAATGCCAACCAGAAAATAAATTATGATTTGGATTCCCTAGCCCTGTGGTCTCATAAGCATCAATTAACAATAAATGCTGCAAAAACACAAGTCTTGTTTTTTGGTAAAAACAAACAACATGTTAAAAATTGTATGCAAATTAAGCTCAATGATGTATCACTGCAAATTACAGACAAGGTCAGAAGTTTGGGACTAGTGTTGGATTCCGAATTACGCTTCAATGATCACATCTCTAAATGCATTTCAAAGTCATATGCCTCATTGAAGATGCTTTATCCACATAGACACGTTCTCTCTGTTGAACTTAAAGCTAAACTCACTGACACTCTGGTTTTGAGTAATTTTAATTTTTGTGACGTTGTTTATGGCCCCTGTTTGCTAAATATTGATAAAAATCGTATCCATCGCGTTCAAAAATCATGTTTGAGGTACATTTTTGGGATTAGGAAGTACGAGCCTGTAAGCCATAAACTGTTAAGTACCAAATGGCTCTCCATGAACGACCGGAGGCAGTTACATTCAGCGGTTTTATTTCATACAATTCTTATGACTAGACAACCCCCATATCTGTATAATAAAATTAAGTTCCGATCGGATGTACATAACATAAACATTAGGTCCAGAAATCTTCTTTCTCCCCCATGCCACAGAACTGCCATTTTTGAGCGATCATTCTCTTTTCAAATTTACAAAATCTATAACCGCATACCTGATTACTTAAAAAAGTTAAATGTATATTTCTTTAAGAAAAAAATTCGTGAACACTTATTTATTGAATCCACTTTGAACTGATCCCCAATTTCCCAATATTTAAAATGACGATTTTAACGAATATTTTTTTGAATTTGTACATATTTTATGTTGTTATTGCGTTATTAGAGTAATTTTTCAGACTTTTGTGTTCAGTTTTGGGAGCTTCACAATATGATTTTTTGTTTGTTTTTTGTTGTTTATCTATTTTTTACTGTTAGTATACTTTGAATATGATATTTTAGTTTGGGCTGAATTACTATATCAGTTTTTACTGCCATTCAGCCCATTTTGTGGGTCTTTTTTTTTTTTTGTCTAAATATTTATAATATATTGAATATGTATCTTATTTTGAACTGCAAATAAACTTATTATTATTATTATAAATAAATCGAAAAATATTTGATAAATTTTATTCATTTTTTAGATACATATTTGCCCCAATAACCTACAGTTTTTGATTGAAGAAACTCCAATTTCTAGAATTACAGGGTGTCACAATAACTTATCTACCCATATTTTTGTAACCCTCGTATAATCAATACCAGTTTTTTTCTGTGAATAGTTCATTATGTTTAGAAACTATTTGCTCTCTTACAAAATTTTAGTTTGTCGAACACTTTAGAGATAAAAAACTATTTTTTGTCTCAAAACTGTTTGACAAACAAAATTTTTGTAAGAGAGTAATTAGTTTCTAAATAAAATGAACTATTCACAAAAAAAACTGGTATTGATTATACGAGGGTGACAAAAAATATGGGTAGATAATTTATTGGGACTAAGCTTTTAAACATCCTGTAATTTCAATAAAAAACTGTAGTTTATTGGGGCAAACGTGTATCTAAAAAATTAATAAAATCTATCAAATTAAAAGGATTTCATGTCCGTAAATATAATAAATGAAAATAATTTCGTGGCAAAGCGGACTAAAATGTTGGTTTTACCTACACAAGGAATTTTGTTTAATTTAGCAGGGCCCCAGTATATTCAATAGAATCAGACCGAGGCATGGGTCGACAGATACTGACGAATTCGTTTCGCTCTTGTTATGAGCTTGTCAGAGTACCATACCCATCTACAAATATCGGCCTGCATTTAAGCACAATAGGATATACAACAGTAGACACATGTAAACACGTATCACCTACATGTACATAGTAATGCATATCCTATCCCATGTAGAGGCCGAACAAACTCAATGTATAGGTAAAACCAGTCGTATAAATAGAATCTATCAAATATTTTTCGATTTATTTGAAAAAACGTAAAAAAATATTCACTTTGAAAACCCTCTAGCGCCCAAACCACGCAATTTTGTATATAGATAAGTTGACGTAAATCATCATATTTTAAGCCAAGGAATTTGTGCTATTCCGTTGTACACGTCATTTCCGGACACCATGTAGATTGGCATGTCACAGTTAAAATGTTTCTCTAATTGAAAATTACTAACCATAGAAAATTACCTTTACAACAGTGTGTTTCTGTTAGTTGCTTAGAATAATTATTAAAAAGAAAAAATAATGACATGAAATAGATACAAAATTTTTTCAAATACATTTGTATATTTTCGAACCTTATTTGACATAAGAAATCACCCCCTTAAACATTGCCGCGTCTTTTTGAAACCACCTGTATAATTTCTATTTCATGTATAGTTTGAATAATTTTTTCTACTATACGCTAATGACATGAAATATTTGAATAAATAATTAAATCAAATATAGCCACTAATTAAGTAAAAGAAAATAAAACCATACAAATTGACTAAATCAGTTTTATTATACTCATAATGTAGGTAACACTTGCGCGCTTGTCTTGAATGAAGAATTCGCCAAAGCAAATATCAGAACGGAATATAAAAAAGGTATAGAAGAACGACAAGTAGTATAATGTCCTGTTTTTAATGTACATCATCAAAATACAAACACACCCAGTACACGTTTTTCACTAATAACTGAAAAATATTTGTGAATACTTGATCATCATATAGAGTAGAACAAGATACGAGGGTATTTTAATATATGTTATATAAATTGGTGGTTTGCAACATGGAAAATTGTACCCAAACTCAAACCTTGATATTTTCCGAATGAAAACTGCAGAATGATCATGGAAAATTCATTCAATACATAAATTCAATAAAAAACTTACAATCAAAAGACTAAAAACTGTGTTTTCTATTTAATTCAAATGTTGCGTTAATTTTGTTCATATGCGCTTCCGGTATATCCAGAAGTGCCGCCATGATGAACATATTTTTGTTAGGAAGCTACATTTTCTCTTCTTGAGGGATGTTTTAAAATTGCCGATTAATAATTATACATGGGAATAGTTTATAGAGAGTTGTATAATCAAATTAACATATTCATTTTTTTTTCTAAAACATCATTAGCTGAATCACACTGTATAAAAGAAGGACAGACAATTTTTTAGCCCTAAGCATTTCTTTTTCACACATAATAAAGCAAAATATATTACCACCTGTGCTAAATATCTGCTAGTAGTAAATACATTGAATAAATCAAATTGAAAGAAAGTTTCTAACATTACTTTAGCAAAGTTAACTACTACTTGTTATGAAGATTGTTTTCGGTAAGTAGATACTAAAAATTCTTAGTCAACAATTAGAATGGATCGAACTTGTATAAACATATTTATATAGGTATAATTATCATGATTACGATCAATGCTTGGAAAGATATTAATCAGTTTTTGCCGAAACTTGTTCCCAATTTCTTCGTTTAATATATGATGCCGTTTGGTTGGTGGGACCACCTGCGCGCTTCCAGTTTGTGTGATTGTGTGAAAATTTGGTTTCACCAAAACATAATTTGTTTAACAAAGCAATGTTGCCAGAATTCTTAGCTAACAATAAAATAATAAAAAAAAAAGAAACACTGCAAACATAAACTTTAAAGTGTACACTTCAAAAATAACTCAATTAAAAAATATACGGTTTAGTTAGGTCTAGTTTATGTTTAGTTTCCAACTGTTTTTGAAAAAAAAAAACATCAAATTCTAGTAAAGCAAAACTTAGTAAACTCTCCAACTAGCTAAATTATACGCTGCTTGATATTATAAAACAACATAGACAAAACCATAGTGTATCTTGACCGTATGTGGTCTTATATCTTAATGTAAGTAATATTATTTGTATTCTATTATTATAACTCTATAGTCTCTAATTTAAGTTTCATCATTTTGTAAATTCTTCTCAACTTTCTCAACTTTAACTGTTAATAAACTTTATCTATTTAAACTTGGTATTCGGTGTTTCATCTTTTAGATAAGGTCCTTATTTTCAATGCCCTCGTAGTTCACGTTAAACCTGAACGTGACAATACTATGCGTAACGCACGAGAGCGGGATTTTAGCAAAAAATTTGTTAGGTTGCTTGGAACACCCCCTTGAGTCACACACTTCATTCACCACGATTCCACGCCAACAACAAAACTCAGAACATGGAATAGAATTCTATCGAAAGATGAAGGCGTAAGTAACCTAGTGGAAAAAGCGATACTGGAACATCCAAAGACAATTTTGTGCGTTCCGGCAACGACGTTCTTTCTGTAGCCGGTACTACCTCATCAATACTCAGAGTGAAGGTCAGTCGACATTCTTTTTTTCTTCTGTTGCTTCGTCTTCTTCTTGTATTAAGGCTGCAGGCGTGTACCCATCTTACTGACCTACTAATGGTGTTTCCTGCAATATGTACATATGCACTACGCATCAGAGTCACCTTTTAAGATGTGTTCACATTGATATATTGTTGTATATTATACAACAAGTGTTGAAAATGGCATTTTTCGCACGCGTTAGACAGTTTGTGATACGAGCCGCAGGCGAGTGCAAAATAGGTTGAGAACGAAACACATATCGCCATTTTTTAGGTATTTTAGTAAGATATAACCCAAACACGAAATGTACAAATTGACTTTTAAAAAACATTCGTAATTTATTAAAAAAAATTGTAATTATACATACATGTTGGGACAATTGGCAAAGTTCATCCAAGCAAATCTTCTGAGTGTTTACGAATTTTCCAGCAGTATTTGTAGAATTTCAAGACATGTTTATTATTTGCGAACTTTTTTACCTCTTTTCTGCCTGCACATGGGCCAAAAGCGACCACAAGAGATATTGGGAAGATATAAATGGGACTGCATAACTGTGACCTGCAATATAGATTGTGCAATGGGACAATTGAGACAGCTTACCATGAGATATGTGAGTGTGCAGCTTATTGTGCCGGCAGATATTGACACGCAACACATAACTGAACTCCAATAATTTCTAATTTGTACACTTAAGACAAAACTGGTTTATGTTCTAGGATTAATTTTCGATGTAATTTTATGGAGAAATCTTATCAGTAAATGAGCTTATTATGTTCTTTCATATGTTCAAATGATTTATTCACACAACTGAACTCCACAGGTTAGTGGAGGGTACAGGATTCTTGGATTGGGTGGCATAAAAAAAGGCACTTCTGTCGAACGGAACCAACATAAAAAAAACGGAAACCTTTCAGTCTACAACCGCCTAGCTTCTAATGCATTGCCATCAGCGAATCTATAAACGACGTGCATGTCGGTCATCTCGGCACTTGCATAGTGATTCATGTTAAGGGAATTCAACAAATTTCACAGATTTAAAATGATTGGCGCAGTCGAATGACATCAACATTACTAATTTTTAGTTAGTACATCTTCTTGGTATGTAGAATTTTATCTCGTAAACGAAGCAACATATAAAAAAGAGTCAAGAGATACAAAAGTTGTAGTTTTAGTTAGTTTAAATTAGTGGCGTTCATTTCTTCTTCTTGTCAATCATCATCCTTAAACACCTCGTATCATGGAAACAATGCATTTCCGGGCGTATGTTTGTGGGAACTTTTTTTCATTAAATGACTTTTGAAACACCCTGTATAATTAAAATAATCAACTGTACTATGCCAAAAGTACTTTAAAATGATCGGTTACATAACTAGTTGACTAATGACAACAAGTAGATTTTGGTTTATTAGCTTAAATAACTGTTGCGAATAAAAGTATAAATCTAGTGTGAACACACACTTATTTCACAAGTCAGGCCGTGTTCTCCTTTTTTTCCTCTCTACCAAGTATTTACCATTCTTTTAGGAACAAACGACTACTTTGATGGATTGTAGTTTAGGTACATACGATTGAGGAATCGGAGTTACATTCAGACGACTAATAAAGTGTGTTATTAGATAACATTACGTTTTATTACACATTCTAGAATATGTATCGCTATGCAAGATCTATTTTAAATTGATTCATTGCGACAATTAACACCGTTTGGCTTGATTTTGTTATTTTATGGAAGGTAAATAATGCAAAATGCCAGAGATTTTCAAAGTCAACATCATATCTAGCATTTTCTAAGACTATCTAATACTAATATCGCCAAAAATTTTGAATCAATGTATACGAATAAATAATTGTATATTCAAATTATATCAATATTTTTATAGTTCCAGTGTGTTAGTAAATAAGTGCGTTGCATAAGGTTTTTTTTTTATCTCGAAAACGAAGACTATGAGTATCATAGCATGACGTAGCCATTGCCAAATTTTTTGTGAAGATCTCAAGATATTTTTGAAATATCTAAACAATATTCAAAAGAAAAACTAAGCGTTTTTGGATATAGGATTTTATAAACTTTTTATACTTATTTACTAACACCCTGTATATGAAATAGTATGATAATTTATTTCCTTTTAGTCGATGTAGATACTCAGTCACATCCTAAATAACTATTGATAATACTGAAGCAATAACAGGGTTCAAAATCATAGTTAAATGTTTTTATTATTTATAAAAGTTTGAGTGAGACTTATAAAGAAAATGAATATTAAAGTGGTTATTTTACTGGTGATGTTATGTATAACTGTGAAATATACTACCGGTAAACGTAAACGTCCCGAGGATAAAACTAAGTGCCCACAAGTGAAGGCAATTCGAAATTTTGGTTTGGAACAGGTACGTGAGCTTTTGGCCAAAAACTGGTTAAAGAAAGCTTTAGTCAAAAAGGTTTTGAAGTATATTAGACAAAAAATTTCCCCACAGGTAGCTAAACTTAACAAAAATGCTTCTAGATAAATGCGTCGAGGTTATTTTAGCTAACCTTTCGCTGATCATTCAGTCAGCTTCTTTAGAGGAAATTTGTTAGCTGAATTATTCTTGATATGTTGAAAAATGCTTTAAATTTTATTATTATTTATTATAATAGTATGGAGCTATTTGACATACCTAATTAAAAAAAACGTTATTCACAAAAAAAAAATTGTACACCTTGTATCTTGGAATCAATGCATTCCCGGACGTATGTTTATGGGAATTTTTTTCATAACATGACCTGAAAAATCACCCCTATAGATATTGCCGCATCTTTTTAAAATACCCTGTATAAATAACTTTTTCTTCCATCGTGGACGGTGTATGATATGATATAAAAAGCTGTATAAATTTGAAATATTTTCAATTGGTGATGAAATGAATTTGGCTGATTGATTGATCCTTGCTAGTGATTTGATTTCGCTTCTAGATGCTGGGCCAATGGTACGTAATTGAGTATTACGCTAGCTCTGAAGAAGCTCTAGCGTACAGGTGTATGAGAGCAGAATTCACTAGATCAGATATTGAAGAAGTCAATATGAATTTCACTTATAGTTTCACTGATGATCCTATAAATGAGCAACTAATTGGAAATATTACGTGGAGAATACCTAATCCAGCACAACCCGCACATTGGATACATTCTGAAGACACTTGTAAGAAAAATATTTTACAAATTTTAGTAGCAAATTATTTAATTTAGAACATGATAGGTCACTATTTAATTATTCTATTAATTATTGTAGATGAAGGAATCTACAATACTTTTGTTTTGGACTCAGATTATGAATCTTGGGCTTTATTACTACATTGCGCTGAAAAATCCAAGGTTCCAAGGTAGGCTAAAATTTCTGTACAGGTAAATAAAACGAATTATACTATCGATCACTAAAAGTGATGGCTAAATAGAGCACACACACGTATACCATCTAGAAATCTCATAACCAAAGTTAAAATCTAATACTTGTTAAAAATAGTTACAGAGGCGGACTATTTTTTTTCAATTTATGCAGTATTATATTATACATATTTATTCGAAAAAGTATTATAGTGAAATAAATAATAAATAATCTGGTCTCAGAGAAAATGAGGTCAGCAGTTTTTAAGACAGATCTGAGTATTTGCAAGATATAACAATATCTAAACGAATTCTTCTCGGATTCACTATAATTAACTTTTGTTATTAACTAATCATAACATAAATTAGTTGTGTCATAATTTATGTTTTGTTTAAAATTTAGTTTTATAATTAAAAATATCTCCATATCTGTTCTATCTATAGAAATGATTAATCAAAATAAAACACTTTACCAAAATACTTATTTTAATCGCATTTAGCTTAGACTTTTAGGATCCTGAGGAGGAAATGTGCCCAGATGTTGTGGTGCAGTGGTAATAAATCATGTTTTTTAATTTTATAACATTCATTGTTTCAGATATCTGTCAAGCTTTATAATGAGCCGTGTGCCATCTCTCGGACCAAACGTCATATCATATCTTCGCGAAAAATTGCCACGTTATGATATCGATTTATCATATATGTTTGACATGACGCAAGACGATTGTAACACAACCGCAATTGATGACTTGTTACCGCCAAATGTGCTTTTAAATCGTCCTAGTATTGGAGATAGGAGACATCCAATGAAGCACTATCATATTGAATAAATAATATTACATAATGCAGTATTTTATTTTGCATAGATGTATGACCAATTTAGAGAAAAATATTGAGATTCATTATTTTCTTTTATTAATAATATTCTAGTGCAATAATATATCACTTGTATATATAGAATAGCCGTTTTTCACTGGACATAAATAACGGTAAAGTCTTCAAAAGCTTGGCATTTAGAAGTACAGAACGATCAGAATATTCAACAGCATTGAACTTTATAATAGAGGTAATTATGGCGGTTGAAGGCAGTTCCTCAAACTTACGAAACGTGTGCAAATTTCTTTCTTAAAAGAATTGCCCAGTATGCTATTTGGTTTTTAAAATATTTAGGTAGTTCAGCAAATCTAATCTTTTTTAAATATTATTAAGTTCAAGTTTGGAGTCGCTTTTACAAATTCGGGTTTAGTTCAAGCTTCCTTGAAAACTTTACATAAAGTGTAGCATGTCAAAGTTTCAAGTTTTTAAATGTATTTGATTGCATTTTTTTAAGTAAATATACTTTTATGATCTCATAATACCTCTAACGAAAGATTAATGTACATTAATCTTTGCTATAACGCAAAGATTAATCCCTTTAATAAATATTTAAGTTTTTTCTCAAATATAAGATAAAAATGCTAAATTATTTATATTATATTAAAATTATTATATATTTTCTTATTTTAAATGGTACACCCTGTATTTAATATTACCTGTCGAATCTAATTAAAATTCTTCTTCAACTGATATTAGAATTCCTTATCGGTACCTATACCTAAGTATTACCTACGATTTTCTAAGAAATTATTATTTTACCTATTTGTAAAATATATTTTTATTTTGGTCATTTATATATTTACGACCCAAATACAAAGATTCTTTTAAAATATTTCAATTTACACTGTTTCTTCCTATTACAACTTCTCTAACGTAATGTCGTGTAATCTTCGATTTTGAATAAACACAAAGTTCTAGAAACTTTTTCGAAGTAACTTCGGCCTGTATAGTTGACATACAGTTGAAATGCATACTTTAGTAGTCCTTATAATTTTTATTTTCCCTAAATATGATAGGAAAGGCATAATATCCCTCTATTTTAGACCCTTGTATAAACTCTAGCTGTTTTTGGAAAAAGGAGAACAGGACAACCTTAAATAAATTTGATGCTTAGAGTTTTGTGGTAACATTTGAAATTTGGGGTACCTGCCTAGTTTTTTTTTGAAAAACTAAATATTTGATAGAATAGTATAAATTTTTTAGGTATCTGCCCCCTACAGACTAGGATGCAGTATAATACACATTTCCTTGTACAGAAATCTGCTACTTCCTACATATATTTTTTTTAAACAATCCAAGTCGTTAACACAGGCTTTCACATCGTTGGTGCTCATGTATATAAACGGATACCTACTACTGCTACTAGATGCCACTACCAGTTTCTATAAATACACTAGAAAAAATCGCTGTAAAATCATAGTAGAAATTAATAAATGTACCAATAAAATAATAGTATACCACCATCCAGGTAGTATCAGACTTCGATTTATATTCTCTACTATTAATTAATCTTTGGTAAAGCAAACTAATATCAAATGACAGGCAAGTATTATTATTCCATCAGGCCAATTACTGAAAACTCTGTAAATCCAATATTAAGTTAGGTGACTTTACGACAGCTGAAACTTACAGAGGTGACATTTATTTATGTGCTTATAACTTTAGCTACCTACATCAAATTGAAAAATTCAATCTAATCGACCTAATTTAAATGTTAAATAATTCATATCAAAGGGCGCGTAAATTTTTGGTTTGATTTTATAGGTAAATTTAATCACATTTGCCAGGGAAAATACAAATTCGATTGCGCCGGAATCATTAGAATTGATAAATTATTCAAACATCGTCTACCTATGTAGGACCAACATACATAAATTTTCCATGCAGAGTTAAAAAGATTTCTAATTCTAAATTGCTTTACTTTTATTTTAGTACGTGAATTTTGAAAACATACCTACTTTATTATTGACACTTAGAAACTTAGATAAACGCTTGAAGTTTTTTTTGAAGAATATACAATTTGTTAATGAAAATAATAGGTAATTGCTAATAATTAAAATAGTATTTAGAGATGTATTGATAGTCATTTTGAACTGAGAATTTGTTGGCATTGCATTAGAAGCTATAGGCGTGTAATTGTTTTAGATATTAGTTAAATGTTATGTGGCTTCATTTTTGTGTGTATATTCCAGGCGTATGTTTAAAGAAACTTTTTTTCACAACATGACCCCCTTAAAAAATATTGCCGCTTGTTTTTGAAACACTCTGTGTATGACGATTTTTTGAGAATGACCTATTCAAAGCTTTCGAGAACTCATTAAGCTATCTTTTTGAAATATAGAGCGGCCATGGCCTAGCAGTTCTGTTTATACCTGAAGTACGTACTGAGTACTTTGTTATTTTAAACAGAATGACTCCCTTTTTAAAGGTGGCTTTGCTAAGCATTTCATAAATATTGAAGCGGGGATGACCCACCTGTACAATACCAAATTGTCATAGATTTCTGAATTGTACCATTTCCAATATTTATCACAGTTTTTTCAGAATGGACGCGTACTTATAGAACCCATAGTTTACCGTAAATTATTGTACTAGCTACTGCTAGAATGTTGTTGTCCATAGATAATAACTAATTATACGTATAATTAGTCGCACCGCTAAGATAACACATTGTACAAGTTTGAAGCAGCCAAAACAAAATATTTGAAGTTTCCTACTACATTGTAGGTTAAAGATGCTTTTAGAACGAAATAGTCTATAAAACTTAGAAGGAGGAGTATTAAAAGTTTTATTAAGAACATTTTACGATTTTTGCTTCCTTGTAAACACATAATAAAATGTGTACAATTTGTAAGACACGTTATAAGAAAAGTTACATGAATTTATAACGTAAGCATTTGTCCTTTAATTGAGCTTTAAAAAAGCGACCGTACAAACAACATCTGAAATTAGTTAGGAGTTTCTGCTAAATCTATGTTTCTAATTGCATATTTTTGTTTTTATAAATACGAAAGTTATAGAAAGAAACAAAGTTCTCCATAATCTTCTACATCACGCCATCGTTAAATACACATTAATTTATGATTAATTGTCATTGTCTGCGTACTTTCTATCCTGTAATCGACACAAGGGCTTAAACATTCTATTTCCTTTATATTATTTCTTTCTTTCAATTCTAGTTTCAATGCCTCTTTCTTTCTTTCTCAAACAAAAAATTATTTAAACTATTGTTTTACTCAACTATAGGTACTCCAAAAAATCTATGTAGTAATTATTAGAAATTCAAGTAGAAGTAAATGCATATATACAGTTGTTGAACATCATTAATAAATAAATTTCATTATGTTTCCCATGCGAATTCAAAATCCTTTGAGGTAAAATGTATAAATACGCCAATAATGGTTCAAAAGCAATTAAATTAAATTTAAACAAGTGAGGCATATAAAGTATATGTAGCATATAACAACTGTTTTTGATACTGTTATAATAGATTAAAGCACTCGCTAACATTAGAACTAATTACAATAATAGCAAAAATGTTTATGAAGCTGTTTGGTAGTATACATATACAGGGTGTCTCAAAAATGGGTCAATCCATTAACCACAGATTCCTTGAGCAAAATGAATTGCAATTTTTTTATGCCATTTTATGGCTCCATGTCCGATAAACAGATTGTCGAAGTTTCATTTGTAAAAAATATTTTTCTCAATAACTTGCGTTCATATCATCGTATTTATATGAAACTGGACACAGTAATTTTACAATTTATAAAGTTTTCGAGGTAGAAAAAGTTAAAAAAAACATGTTATTTCATTTAAATAACGGGGTGTTGTGTATCCTCTGACAATGCAGTGTAATGCCTTGCGTTCTTCGTCGCTTGTTGCAACAGTTCTGTGTCGCATTTCTAAGAGGCACACTATTTAAAACACTATAATATGAATTAATTAATGTTAAATATATTGTAAGTAAAAATAATGGTTACGCTCCTACCCCTTATTAAGTTTGCCAAACTGCATTTGTTTTCCTCGAGCATTTCGATATATGATATTCCACTAAAATAGGTATCGATCTCTCTGTTCTAGTATGCATACAGACACTGAACTTTCTTAGTTAAATACATTGGAAATTCATTATAAATACATGAACATACACAATATGTTAATTCTTGTAACTAAAACTAACTTCTAACTTATTATTAACACGTTATATCGATGCAGGCATTCGGCAAATATTCCAATACTTACCGATAACATGCAATGAATGCATAGCTAAACTTCAATTATTTATAATTGAAAGAAATACAGAAATATACAATTTCATATTTCGATAACATCCCGAAAACTCCCAACGTACAAATAATTATATCATGAGCGACTAGGATTGCTCAAATATGTGGTTTTAGAACCATCGTGAAATTGAATTGGAGTCTGCTGTGAGGGGCTCGGGGTTGGAGTCTTCATTGTCATTACCCATGTCTTGTTTGATATATCAATCCAAAGGAAGCTATTTTTAACTAATTAATTTTACCTAAATATATTCGATATTGTAACGTTTTTCTGAGTTCGTTGTGTGAAATAATACCCTGTAATTAAAACTAATTTATTTACAATTAATAACTAAACCCTTAAACAAACTAATAACATTAATGCACTAAAATTACTGTATTTATGTGTACTAATTATATTCACTATTATTTATATGTCACAACACTATTATCAACTACTGACTCTTTATTTCACGACTGATTGTCCGTCACTGTTATACGTTGGCTATATATATATGGTTTGTTTCTTTCTCGAACACTTCTAGTAAGTAGTCGTTTGTTCTACAACATTCTGGTACGCGTACGTCCATTCCAGGTTCATACGGTAAGCGAGGCACATCCTACCAAATTAACACAGCGCTGCCCCGGACGAGGTATAGCCTACTAAATTTGTACAGAGTTGCCTCCCCTATGGTTGATTCGCAAGCTTCGAGAACATATCCTGATTACTATAATCAAAGATTAATGTACACATGTGTAGATTAATCTTTGCTATAATAGTATAGCCAACGCGGTGTTGCCGGATGTATTTATTTATCTCTAAGTGTAGGGAACATTTTAATATTCGTCACAATATTATTATACCGGGGTATGTCAAATCTATGACAAGATGCCAATAAAATAGAAAAAAAGAAATATCATTTTATATGATAGAATGTCATTTATATGAAGCCAAATTCCAATCACATTGCAATGTTTTCAAAAATATCTATTTATTAGTTTATAATGGGACACGCCGTACAACAATTAAATATATTAACCCAAATGATCATTTATGCTTATATTTTTGTTTTTTATTGGTTAACAGGAGGGAAATACCACTCATGTACCATGTACCTAATAAATTCGTATTTCTAATAATTTAGGTCAACACGATTTGCTCTCAAATCTAATAATTAAATTTAATTGCATTTTGTTTATCCGCGTTAATTAGACATTGAAGGGTTTAATTTGGGTATATCCAATGATGCGTATATAATTTTGCACAAGAGTTTGCTGCTACCTACTTCGTACAGGTAAAATAAGACTATTACATAATATGTTTTATTATTTCGGAAATTCCGTTTAGTGAAAGTTGGACATATAAATATTTTGAAAATACTTATATAAAAAATATTTGTTTATAATTTTTATTTCAGTTGTTAATAAACTAAAGTAAATTAAATTTCATTGAATGCAATCAGAAATGCCATTTGAATAATAAGTATGTCTTTAACAGCCAATATAAAACATTAAATCAACCTTGCTAGAGGTACGGCAGTGGCGTTCTTGATGCTATAGACTTTTATTTATTGTTATAAAATTAACCTGAAAAATGCTGTTTTTTTGGTATATTTGCGTAAAGTGTATTTCCGTGGCTTGTTCAACGTGGGTTACATTCACATACTTTATTACCAGTCACATGCAGCATCTGGATGTTGAAGATCTGACATGATAATACGTCATGGTTATACAAAAGTAATGCCCATTACTACAAATCTATCTATCGGGAAGATCCTATATTGATTTAATATTTCCGGGTTTACATTACTTGCGGTTATACCGGAGGTAACCATTTACTTCGTTATTTTAAATGGAATGACAAGATTTTTTTCCAGATTCCCTATAAAATTTAAAGGCCACTTTGTTAACCATTTCCTATACCTAAACCTAAAAGATTTTTTCCTAAAAATTTGTTTGTGAAAATGTTGACGTTTTTCCACAAAAAAAAATCAATATTTTTATGATTATTTCGTCACGCAAACAAAATTTTAGGATACATTAGAGGGAATACGAGAAGGCGTAATTATGGTCCTAGCTTTTACTTGCCTACCGCACGTACCAACTTGTTGCTTTTTTCGCCATTGTTTGAGATGTGTTCTGTTTGTGACTCGGTGAGTACCGATATTGATGTGTTTTTTAATACCATATCTTATATTAAAAAAGTATTTTTTAGATAAATATTTGTTGTTAAACCATTCTGACTGTTTTTTGCGATTGCAATATTTGTATTTTTTATAATTTTGAAACGTGTATTTATGTTAATTTTATCGTTTTGTAATGTACCTGCCCTGTAATTGGATGTGTTTCTGTCTGGGTAGATGTAATCTAAATAAATAAATAAATAAATACTGAATATACAAATTATATAGTCCAAGATCGTCAGGCACTTGCGCAACGAGAATTAATAGAATTTAAAATTCAACCACGTAATTACTAGGAAAATTTTTTAACAGGAGAGAATATTTGGACCACGTGATTTAGGGCAAAAAAAATTTATGAAATATTGTTGGAATGGAACTTCTAAAATAAATTATGTTACCAATAAAAAGCATGTCGAAAAACTTTGCAAATATTTGAATACACAAAAATGAACCATGAAAAGCGGAGTTGCGTCAAGTCGTTAAACATAAATTGATGTACGAGTATAGGGTGAAATAGTAAAACTAGAGGATAAGTTCTTAATTTTTTATTTAACAGTAGAAGTTTTTTTAGTTGTCTAAAATACAAATTATTACTAATTAAATTATATTAACATTTTCTTTCAAATACAAATATGTTAGACAAGTGCAACCAAAAAATGGAACCTTGTGCGCTAAAAAAATATTTTGGATTTGCTTTAAAAAATAAACTACAAGGATAAAATCATCAGCTGTGAAAGGATATACCGGTTCCCTTCTTAGTGCGTGATTTGTACCCTTGTACGCTAAACAAGAATTTACAATATTCACGTAAACTAATAAAAAAAAATAAACTATTTAAAATACAAATTATTTTAGTCTATATTAGTGAAAAACACGCACTTTTCTCCTTAACCGGCTAATCTAGCTTGCTAGCGAATATAAGTATAGATTTAGCTCATTTGCATAGTTTTATTTGAGCCATTTCACTATAAATAAAAAGTAAAAAACATAATATAATAATATAAACAAATTTAATAATTGCTATGTTTTTGGGATAGACATTTTTTTTTTAGAATAATTGAAAAAAAAAAAACTCGTACTCCGCTGGGGCTCGAATCCAAAACTTCCAACTTGGTGGGCTTCAAATAAATGCAAATCTTTTTTCCAGTGGTGTACCAATGACTTATAATACCTACGGAAACACTGTTTTCTCTATGTTATAATTTCAAGGATATGTTTGTGAAAAGATATAAAATAAATTAAGAATATTTCAATTAATTTAACGTATTTTAATAAATTTAGAGATACCATTACATTACGAGTGAATCAAGCATAAATGGTGCAGTTCTAGAATATCATTAACATTATATATTCGCAGAATTTAAAAGAAGAATGGTCAGTGTGTAATAATTTTTGTAGCTTTCACTTGTATATATTTAAGGATATTAATACTCATACACTTTCATCTTCATTTGATATAAATAAAATTGTTTTATAATTAGTGTTTGATATTATTCAAAAGTTAATACGGAATTAAAATGGATTATTTGGAAAAGGTATTGTAAATTATTAAGCGTTTTAATATAATAAGAGAAGTTTATATGAGCGTATTTTAACTAACAAAATTTATAAATTATTTTTATACTAAACATAAATTGGGCAATCCTAATTTCTACTTAATTTTGGTTACAGCCTGAGGTTAATTTAGTTATGTATCTATAGTGTAGGAAAAAGTTGACATTTATATGTTTTTATTTGAAGTAAATATATAAAATGAAAATTTAGGAACTTCTAAGTTTTGGTGAGAACTAAATATAATTTTAAAATTATGATATATTACGCGTCAAAGTAGACATAATAATATAATTTGTATTTTCTTGTGTATGTTAATTTATGAATAAAGCCCTAGTTTTGCTATTTTCGCTAGTATTTTAAAAATTGAGTATCATTAGATGTTTGGAAAAATTAGAGGCTCCTACCGATTTCTCTAGAAATAGGGAGCTAACTGTCATGTACCAAATATATTTCTCTATAGGATAATCCGGGTTCAAAACATTTTGCAAACAATCGAGGAACACATTTTCTGTCAATCTTACTTGGAGAACATCGGGATCATCAAAGCATGATCGATTACTGTCCACCTGCATGCATGCATCTAAAGTAGACCCAATTTTCAGCAAAAATAGGATTTTCTTTTGAGGGGGAACTGTGGTCGATTGAATGTTGTGTTGCACCTCCACAAAATAGGGAAAAATATACAAAAATACAACGATTTGCCTTGCTGTGTATAAAACTGATCAAAGAAAGACAAAAAAAAAACGAATACACCTCCAAATAATCAATCAAATTTAAATTATCAAAATTAACTCAAATGTATAAAGTAATGTAATAATTTTTAGAAAACCACAACACGGCCAAAGTGATCAATATATTAAAATAAATTTTACAAATTGCAGTGTACAACAGTGCATGGTTTAGAATAACCTTGTATATTTGTAAAAATATTTTTTCGACATCTTATACCTATTCTCGTTAATATTAAGAATATTTTTTCCAGAATGTGTACATTTTTCCGTTCATACTTTTCATCCTCGCCATGGGAGTTTACACACAAAAACAAAGCACTACTCGAGCTCCAATATCAAACGATGCTTTGGAGGCCACATTAAACGACAAAAGGTATCTACAAAGACAATTGAAATGTGCTTTGGGTGAGGCCCCATGTGATCCTGTCGGTCGACGGTTAAAAAGTGAGAGGCAATAGCTACTAATTAATATGCCTAGTTTGTAATTACATTATTTTTAAAGGTTTGGCACCGTTAGTTTTACGCGGATCTTGTCCACAGTGTACTGAGCAAGAACAAAAACAAATTAAAAAAGTTCTGGCACATGTTCAGTTGAATTATCCAAAGGAATGGAACAAAATTTTAAAACAGTATTCGGGATAATTAGGGTCATAGAAGTAAATACGTTAGAAGTTAAGTAAGTTGTGATATTTTTGTGTTTTAAAAATAATTATACAAGGTTCCAAAATCAGCGCTTCTCGGTCGCTTCGCGGGAGCATCAGTTCAATGATTGCATCCAAAAAATAAGTTGATGACCCGACTTGTAAATCATAACATTGACCCGTAAACAGATAATCGAGTAAAAGGCGTTTATTTGGTCACCTTGTATAAGCATTTTATTCTAATGGGAGTTGTAAGTAGAATTAATTAGTTGTTTTTAACAAGGATAACCGAAATGTATCCAATTCTTAGTTACAAATAAAAACAAATTATATAAATGAACTGTTATCGTTAGAAATATAAATTAATCCTTATGTTGCTACTGGTTGTAATAATAACTAGAAAAGTAATTTTTACGTACCAGGAGATCGACACATTAACAATTTTGAATAATTAGTATTAAAAATATATTAAATGCTTCGATCACAATATCTGAGGTTATTCGAATATAAATTTTCCAAGGATCATCTTAGCATGGAGTATACGATTAAGTTCATGAAAATGAGAAAAAAAACAAACCTGAAACTTTATAAAATAAACCAAAATATTTTTCACAGTGTGCCTTTGCAAAGATTAATGAACATGATTAATCTTCGCATTTTTAAAGTTTATCTTTGTGGGGATGTAGGTTTGTACATAGTACTATAATTTACTTTAGGAAATATAAATATTTCGTTTTTATTTCTATCTCAAAAGCTTACAATACAACGACGTTTTGTCGCATTATTTGCGACTTCTTCAGGTTTCTACGTTTGGGCACAAGTTCACTAATTAGAGTCAATAATGAATGAAAAAAAATTGTGTATACATACACTTTGGTTGACATGAACACGTTAAAATAATAAAAATAAAAAAACATTTATTTTAACGTGTTTTGTTTTCTGATATTATTTTTATTATAGCATGGCAATAAAAAATAAATGTTTTCTATATTTATTTTTAATAATATTTATTGTCGTATATGATATAAAAGCACTATTTAAGTTACATTTGAATGTGCGGCCCGGAAAAAAAAATATTTTGAAAAGGGCCGGCGGCGCCCTCCGAAAAAGGTGACGACCCCTGCTGTACAATATAACCTGCATGAATTATTTGTCATATATCCTTACAGTGATCTGAATAATGTGAAATAGTACCTAAAAGATCTCGAAGTCATAATGAAGAACAAAATTGAAAATTCATTATAGTATAGATGTATAATGATCTAATTGATGAATTTATTTTTTCTACGACTGTCTTTAAATGCCTTTATTATATGTTCAATCATGATTTGAAAATGTAGTACATTGTAATGCTGTTTTTCATTTACCCGTGCACAATAAATATTTCCCACTAGTTGCCTACCAACTAGTGGGAAATATTCATTACGCACGGGTAAATTTCCTGGTAATGACAAAAGTAGCGTCGGCCATGAAAAATCACCATAGCAACGCCCACAATACAAACACACCAAATTGACTGTTTAGGTATTTATAATTAATAATAATTATAATTAAGTATTTCGCTAATTTCAAAACACAAAAACAGTGATAGTGAATATTGTTTAACACCACGTAGCCAATTTAATACTTCTAACTTATCGTATTTAGGCTTACGAACAGGGGTAAGTTTCGGAAAAACTCGTAGGAAATATATGTCATTTCATGTTCGTTGCACAATATACTATTGTATTGTTTTATGAAGTTATGATGGAGTTAAATTGTTGTTAATGGAAGAAGACTGATTTCCTATCACTAATTCCGCCTTGTTGAAAAAATAGCAAATATCACTCAATTGTGGATCATTTCTAATATTTGTAGTTCTCATATGACGGAAACGTCAGTGCTGCTTGCTTGGAACCTATATCCAGGAAAATACGCACGTATAATTTTTTTAATATTTAAATGTACAGCAGTCAAATGTGCCCCAAACCTGTACTACCTGAAAAAAAAAACACCTAATGAAGTAACAGCATTTATTGTTTTCAATACAAAATAAACATTCCCCGCATAGCTAACGGCAGAATATTTTATAACAAAATATTTGAACCATTGTAAAGTTTAAATTATGAATAAATAATTTTGTACACAAACTCGATTGGGCTGATTTATTTGCTGATATTTTTTTATCTCTCTATATTCTATAGAGGGGCGTTCAGCGTTTATTTACCCGATTTTGTGTATATTCCTCTGAACAGCTGCCAATTTAAATCGTTAATTTAATGTTGATTCAACATTAATATTTTATTATTAGTTAATTTTGTGTTTCATTAATTGGAAATTAATGTCGGGATATGTGGCTGTATTTATTTACTCCAATCACAGCTTAAACTGGTAACCATATTATAAGTGGTCAAAACTTGAGAGCCCATACAATAAAATTAACTAAAATATGTTCATTGATTCGGAATATATTTTCGTAATTCAAAATGTATGCTTAGAGTCTATACAGTAAACATGAAGGAATAATTTTTGGAAGAAACGCTCGCACACTTTTGGTTGCTCATATTTTGACGTAATTGCATTGTTTAGATTTCCCATAATATTCTAACAATGCTGTGTTATAAAATAAAATTACATATAATTTGGCAGTAGTAAAACCAACAATTTTATCATGTCTCTTTCATGCATCGACGTGATTATAGCATTAAAGTACCTGGTCGCTTGGATGGGTGAACGGTACTCCCAGCCGAGTCGGTAGACGTGCCTATGCCAAGTAGTTATTGACTATCTCTTAGACAAGGAAAGAGAAAGGACGCGTAACACGAACGAAAAAGTGAAGCACTTTGTCACCACTCAACTGCTTCCAGTGGCGTATCGGAAACACTTGGATTAAATACGTATAACTCTATACTACAAACACGGCGTAATTGAAACTAAAATATTTTTAAATTAAAGTGGCTTTTTTGTGGCGAAATGAATATTATGCAGTATGACTAATATTTTTTATAAAGACCATATGAACTAATATTAAGCTTTTGCTATTTTAGTAAATAAATTTATTAACATGTTTATACATTATTGGGTAGCATTGGAAAGAAAATACGGTTTTATACAAATAACTTTATTATGGTTTAAAAAACATAAAAAAACCAATACAAAATTCAGAATGACTTACAGACTAAACCAAAACACCGATAGTTTTACAAGTATTATTGGTTTTTGAATAAAATTGTTTCTGTTAAATGGTTCCTTACTGGATCTAAAATTTCAGATTTGTTTTTTAATATAAAATGTATCCTAATATTTAAATATTTTGCCACAGCAGATTCTATAAGGAAATATATATGAATATTAATTGAACTTAAAACATGTTGCAAAAAAATTTGTTAATACAAACAAACATTATTTTGGTCTTAAGTTTTTCGATAAAATTAATTGTTGGATATTTATGTTCATTAACACGCGAAACAGCTCAGATATTTTACATATTTCTATAACGTCATTAGATGCATATTGACCATCCGATTTTTTTTTGGTTACTTGGGTTTTTCATTGGAAACCTTAGGATAAAAAATATGTATGTAGATGATTGGTAATAATTTATGAAAATGCAATTAATAATTGAATATATTTTGGAACACAAAAATAAAAGTAACGAATGTACGCCACCACTGCTTAACTACAAATTTTTATGCCTAGCTGACCAATATAATTACAAAATCATGAATGAAAATATTAAATATTACATGTTGAAAGAATAAAATAATAAAATACGATAGACTAATGTTCTAAATTTACTATATAAATTTCAGAGAGAAATAATTTGTATTGTAAGTTTTATAAGCATTTAATTATAGACACCACAAAATAAGTGTTTCTTTAAATTTCTAAATAGTGGCAAAATACCCAAATAATCAGCTTTAAATGTCAAAATATTCGAGACCAATAGATTGGATTCCCTTCACCCAAATTTTTAAAACACTCGTAACCTACAAACCTTTTAAATCAACCTGTGTATAATAACACTGAAAAACTGTCTTCCCATAGATTAAAACAATATTTCCAACTTCTTCTACAGCATAAAAAATGTGAGCAACATTTTAAAACTTCACGTACTTATTACGCAATATGTTAGATAAAATTATTATGCATAAGTATAGTGAATATTTCATTTCCTTATAATAATTTAGTTTAAAAACTTTTGTGAGATATCTACAAGAGAAATATGCTTTCATTTTAGTATTATTTGAGTGCTCCTATCTACTTCAACTCACTTATTGCCAACTCACTTATTATTCGAATTTTCTTTTTGCATTTTCATTTCCTTGTAAATAAATTCTGTTACTCTATTGAACTCATTTTGCTTAAGGAAATAAAATGAATGTAAATCAATAAATGATTATTCCTTAAAGTATAAAACAAACTAACTTATCTCAAATTTCATTAAATAAAAATTCGTTTTAACACCTCACCAAAACACTTTTTTAAATCACGACGCGCGTTTCGCTAACACTGTTAGCATCCTCAGGACATAATGAAAAAAAAAGTGTTTTGGTGCAGTGGTAAAACGAGTATTCAATATTAATGTACACCAAAGGTAGTACTCATCGATTATAGGTACTCACATATAACCAAAATTTGGGAAATTTTTAAAAATTAATTGGAACATGTATTTAAGTATTATATTAAGAAATGGGCTTGTTTAACAAAACAAGACTTAAAAACCGAGAGTTTGTCTGTCAACCACTATACTTTCACCAGACGGCCGTTTCGTCGATGCACGACTCATCAGTGGTGATCGGTCAGTAGTTGACAGCCAAACTCTCGTAAATAATGTGGTATATACCCCACACGGTACAGAGATGTAAAAGGATGTGTTTGGCGACATCTAGTTATCGTTGGTGGTACGCCGAGTGAACAACAGTTCCTATATCACTCGGCGTACTACCAACGATAAAACTAGATGTCGCCAAACACATCCTTTTACATCTCTGTACCGTGTGGGGTATATACCACATTATTTACGAGAGTTTGGCTGTCTTTGGGTTCAGAGCCAATCACAACACGGAGTTGCAACTGCTAAGACTCGTTGAGCATGCAGCACAAGGACTAAACTGGCGCCAGGTCACGGGAATCGTTTTTCTGGATGTGGCCAGAGCCTTCGACAGGGTCTGGCAGGAAGGACTCATCTATAAGATGCACACATTAGGATACCCACCAGCGATGATCAAGCTAGCAGACTCCTACCTACAGGACAGGCAAATTCGCGTCAGGACAGGGAAGGAGGTCTCGGAATCACGGACACTGGAGGCCGGCGTGCCGCAGGGGTCCGTACTTTCCCCCCATCTTTTCTCCATCTTTACCAGCGACATCCCAAGGACAGATCAGAACATCTTGGCACTCTACGCAGACGACACCGCCCTGATTGCCCGCAGTCGCAGTGCGGAATTGGTGACAAGATACCTACAGCGAGCAGCGGACAACTTTACCGAATGGTGCACCAGGTGGAAGACCAAGATTAATGCCGAGAAGAGCACCGCGCTCCTCATCAGAAGAAGACAAGTGCGCCCCGACGACTTCGTCAACATCGAGGGTACTGACATACAATGGCAGGACACTGCAAAGTACCTGGGGGTAACTTTGGACAGATCCCTGTCATGGAGACCGCACATCGAGAAGAGCATCGCGAATGCCAAAGGCATCATGTCGAAGCTCTACCCGATGATCTGCAGAAGGAGCAAGATGCCCTTGCAGGTCAAGCTCCAAATGGTTAAGGCAGTCGTGCGACCTGCCTTGACCTATGCCAGTTCAGCATGGGGATACGCGGCACCATCGTACCTGAAACGATTGGAGGCCACGGAGAACAAGGCAAGAAGGATGGCAGTGGGTGCACCCTGGTTTGTGTCAAACGCACAGATCCGAAGGGATCTCAAACTCGACGGCCTCAGGGACGTCATGAGGTTGAGAGCCCAGAAGGTCTTTGCAATGGCAGAGACCCATGCGAACCCACTGATTCGCGAAGCAGTCAACTACAACGTAGAAGACGGTGCCAGGCGGTACCGGAGACCGAGGAGTCAACTCTGACGAAGGAATCCATAGGATTAGGACACCAATTAATATTGTTTCTTTCAGGTCAGGTATACTAATCTAAAGGTATGTTTCAGAGTGTTCTAGGCACCAACAACAGAGGACAACAGCAACAGAGGACAATCAACATCAGAAGACAACAGCAACAGAGGACAATCAAGCGAGGACATGGAAAAGGGAGGGTTCCCGAGCCATACTACAAAGATAAGGCAGAGTTTTAGTTTGGGTTAGAGTCCCACACTACCTAGGGAAGTGGTAAGGAACCCCCTAGGTGTCATGATGATTTCTCTGCCTTGGCCGATATAAAAAAAAAAAAAAAAAAAAAAGTTTGGCTGTCAACTACTGACCGATCACCACTGATGAGTCGTGCATCGACGAAACGGCCGTCTGGTGAAAGTATAGTGGTTGACAGACAAACTCTCGGTTTTTAAGTCTTATTTTGTTAAACAAGCCCATTTCAAATATATGCGATCCCGCTTAAGGGAGTATCGGCGCGTCTATGTGTTGGTAGTTGCTTTATGGGGTCAGAGACCTCCCAGGCAGCCGATATAGGAACTGTTGTTCACTCAGCGTACTACCAACGATAAAACTAGATGTCGCCAAACACATTCTTTTACATATTATATTAAGTATATTTTCAAATGAAATAATCAAGACTTAACTCACAATTTTTACCTTATTTATGGCCATAAAGGAATAAATTGTGAGATTAAGTCTTGATTATTTCATTTGAAAATTGTTTTTAAAAATGAACTCACAACGGGTTTCTCAGATTGTTAATATTTAAGTACCATTTTCAATATTTTGGAAATCCAAAGAAATTGTCAAAAATTGAGAGTCCCAGAGGTGTTTGTCGAACGCATGCATTATTTAAAAAGAGAAAATATCACAGACTACTTGGGTTAAAAACAAATCGATGTGGATATTTTGATATATGAGGCCCCGGGGATTGATTACAACTGTAACACATTAGACAGACTGATTACCAACAAATTCAAACTTCGTTGCATGAAGATTAAAAGTTTTTAACTCAAAACCCTAATAAAAATACATATAAGAGAACTCCATGAACTTCCAGGTTGTGTTTCTCTGGTACTATACAGCATTCATCATCATCTTCGATTGATTACAACTTGTTAATCTTGTTAAAGTTAATCTCGAAAAAAGTTTTTCCACTTTAACGGTAAATTTTAGAGACTGCGGAAAGGCTTAGGAATGGGATATGCCATTTCTTCCATGTTGGTTAAAATTTCCATTTCCAGAATAATAATAATAAAGGACTTTATGTTCTACTCGGCGAATTTCAGCATGATACTGTTTTAACCGAGCATATAACAGGTCATTCAATAAGAATTTCTTCATCATTGGACTTAAATTTCTTTCCAGCAAGTGCACGTTTACATTCAGCAATCCACTTATCTACCATTTGTGTCGATGAAGTCGAGTTCGAATAATGTTTATCAAGCCATTGTTTGGTTTCCACTGTATTTTTTTTCATCAAAAAGCAACGCTTTATCAAAACTCGAAATTGAGTTGTGAATTCTTTAATGTTTAGTAAATATAGCTCAAGAATAAAATAGGAATATCAAATCGACAGTAAAAAGCTTGGATGTTCAACTCGTAGGCAGACCATTATTTTACCGTCTTATATAAATAATAAACAGCTATTATAAGTCACTTGTTTTGCTTGACAAAAATTAAGCTATGCTATTTAATAATGTTTTATATGTGCTCTATTTTTCGGGAAATACGGACAGAACAAAAATGACTATAAATCTACATAAAATGTTCATTCAGCGAACGCTCATATTACTTTCCGCAGGTAATTGTCAATTAGAATTCTGCATACGCTTTTATATGACTATAATACCGGGTAGAGTGATATATCATTTTTCTATAGTTTTTGCGGATGCTCAACTGAAAAACTTTAAAACATGTCCTAAAATTGAATTCCGTTCTAATGATCGACCATCATTCAATTTTGGGTAGTTAATTGACTAAAAAAAAATAAAATCAAAAACTATTTACAATTAGAACCCTCGATAATTATGTACTTACCTTTAGTCTCGTTTACTATATTGAACAATATGGTCTTAACATAATAAAAGTTTCGTAGTTAGTATAGTTTGCAAGCGTTATTACAAGAGACTTAAATACCATACACTTTCAACTTGATGAGGTCTTACAGTCTTTAGGTATCAACCTGATATTCGCTCATATTAAGTTTACACCTGATACACTGGAAACATTTACCATAAATAGGAAGATATTAGTAGTTGCTCCACTCGTAGTTTAAGCTGAAATAATGTGAGATAGATTTTAGATACTTTTATTAGACCGGGAACGCCCTGCATGCAATCATACGTCATAATATTATTGATAGACAGATGTTTCTTGTTTATATTAACAACATTATTGTATTAAATACTCAAAGTTAGCTCTTAACGGACTTTTCGTAAGGTTTCCTGTGATATTTGTTTACAGGCTCGAGCTCTTCTAGTTTTGAGGTCAATGTCTTCTGGTTGTGTTTTATAAACTTCAGTTTTTAAGTATCTTCAAAGAAATCTGGAGATATTTTGCGGCCACTCTTAGACAGCTCTTCTTCCAATCCATTTCCGATGAAACGTTTCATCCAGCTATTGTCTAACACGAAGAGCGTAATTAGGAGGAGTTCCATCTTGTTGGAAATGCAAATTGTCTTCTTCCAGCATATGTGTGTTATGTACATTCAGGATTTGAAATATCGACTTCAATTCCATGTAACGTAGCCGAATCATGTGTGATATATACTTGTTATACCTAAATCCGGGTACAGACAGAGTTTTCTCACCACTGGCCAATGAGTTTATCTTCCAACTGGAGAGAGCCTTTGTTAATCGCATCAAATATCGTTTTATCTATGTTTCAACCAAACAAATTGAACTATTCATGTATTGGTTCTAGGAAAAATCGTTAAAGCCAACAAATCATCATTGAAAGCAGCTATTGCCTATCCAGTCTCAATAGGATTTTGAATGATAAATAAGAGTTGTGTATAGGCAGCATAATAATATTGTAAACACGCTCTGAATGAAGAAACAAAGTTAAATGTATATGTTTTGAACAAAAGTTCAAGTTCAATCTTTGATTGGTCTGTTTAGCCATCTTAGAGTTCACAACAGTCCCGTAATTTATAGCCGTTAGCGAGTGAATGCTGATGATAATGAATAAAGTGATTATCAATCTCATGAGGATCATCTTTATTATGCGTGAACACCTTTTTTTTTCTCAAACCAGGATTTCATTTTAATAATATTTTATTGAAAAAAGTAGATACATTGAATAATACTTTATTTCTGTGTAAAAACACCGAATTTTGTAACTTTTGGTGAAATGTTTAAAATAGTTCAGCTGAAAATTTCCGTACAAAATTTATTTGTATCAGCTAAACATGCTCCGCGTATAAATCTTCTTGACAAAATGACCCATTGATTCACCCGCCTAATATTTTGGGTAAGTTGTAAATTTCAAGTGCCACATACCAGCGCTCTATGGTAGTAGGACGGGCTATATCATCAAATAGTCGTAGTAGTGTTACGTTTATATGCCTTTTCCTACAGCAAAACCATTGGGAAGTGAGAAGAGCGTTGGGTTGGTTTTGATATCAGCATTGTGACATAATTTATCATTTGAGAGCCGGCCATACAATAGCTTTTGTTGGAAAATGTAACATTAAAATGATATACAGTTACACGGATGACTGATACCGGTTCCTGTTGAAAGAATAATTGTAAGTGTGGAAGCGTATATCAGTGTTTGCATACCACTTTTTGGAGTTTTTTGTGATCGACAGGAATGAATTCTGACAACAACAATTAATTTCATTACCTACCATTGAGTAAAACGTTATGCGAAATTCAATAATATAGACTTTATTATACTATTTCGTTGTAGTTAGAGGAGTTATCTAATTTCTGCTACTTAACCTCAAATCCAATAGTTTGCTTCTCCTCCAAAACTTCTTAAAACAATATGCCAGATAGAGAATTACATTATTTTCTTGATTTAAATCGCGTATAAAATGAAACTTTCTACGACAAAATACGGATTTCCCACTCCAAAAACTCCAACAGAACTATTTATAACTGTTCCAAAGATTAACTGCATTATTTTATTGCCAGTTATTTCCTTTTTGCGCGCAATACCGTGTGAAACACAAAACGCTTTTTAAAATTATAAATAATAGAGCTAACATAGATCAACTTATGCTAAGTTACATATCGGTTTTCGCCTATATCAAGTACCTACAACAATTAAAAGAAACGTTAACATCCGTACAGATTTTATGCCGAATATACAAATTTATAACATGTTCATTTCATATTCTCATCAATTGAGACAGTTGACAGTTGGGCCGTTCTTTTGCAGGGTGAACAGTAGATGCATCACATCAACTCAACTGGGCTGAGTTGCAAGAGTTCAGAAGTTGTGCAAAAGTTTCCTAAACACGCTGCCGTCTTTACTAGGATGAGGTTTCTTGCCTCTTATGAATATCTAGATTTGAATAATAGGAAAATCACTATATTATATGTATCACTGTCGCCTTTGCCACTGACAAGGGCTTCGGTTATCTACCGCTTATCTTGAATGAATGAAAGAAGATTTGTATAACAACTTTCTATGATATCCTGCACAAATGAAAGTGACAAATCATTGTCATAATACATTTACAGATATTAGATGTTACAACAAATCACTTTTCCAATTGTAAAATATATTTTTTCGGCAAACGTCCGGCATGTACCTATACTTCCCGGACGCTTTTTCTTTGAGAAAGTAGCATTTCCCGGCCTAGTCCGGTAAATACGTACTTCCCGGACTAGGACGGGAAGAATCACGTCGTTGTTGTCATTTCAAACAAATTGAATCCCTTCAATATTAGCAATTGCTCGAATTTTAATGTAAATAAGAATTAAAATGTTTCTGTTAATATGTAGTATTTTCTATTCTATTCTGTTCTCGCTTACGGTTCGTCCTAGAATTAATGTTATTTGTGAATATAATGCCATGTATTTAAACTCTTTTCTTTTAATTTATTGAACATTTTACAATAAAACATAATCGTTTGTGTCGCGCTAAAACTTTGTCGATGCAAATATATGACCTGCGTAACGAAACAGAATTTTAATAATTATTGTTATTCTAATGGTATTATTTTCATTATTTCCAGTAAACTAACGTATAGCAACTAACTACTTTATGCAAAAAATATAATTTTGTTTTTACTAGGGCTGGGATTCGAATCCAGAACCTTCCGTATGCGAAACGCACGCTTTATCAATGACGCCAAAATCGCTTTACCAAATTACTTTATTATATTCTTATAAAAGTTCAGCTACATGTAGTTATGCGTAACTTGTGAAATTTTAAACGCCATTTTCTCGAGAATTATGAGGGCAAATATCAAAAGTAACCTATCGCTGTAAAGTAGATAAAAAATGCTTTAAAATGTATCACTCGACCTCTACTGCTATTTGAAAATTTGGCGGTTGTGACCACCCCTATCACACGGCTAAAGCCATTTCAACCAAAAACTGAGTTCATCCTAGGACTCTCCCAAACGCATACAACAACACTTAGCTCAATTGGTTAAAGCGTTTAACACTTTGACTGCCGTGTGTATCTTTGAGTATACACAGTAGCCTAGATCAGATCGCCACGTGTATATTCTGGTAAACACAAGCGATCATGAATATTGCGCCGTGTGTATGCTAGAGTAGCACGATTTACGTGAATTTCTTATGGGATATTGTTTAGCGAGGCGTGGGGCTATGATAAAATAATTTTAGCGCCGACTTTTGATAAAAGTTAAATATTTTATTGATAATTTTATTACTTAGGCACTATTATATTATTATAAAAAAACGCGTGGCCTTAGCGACCCTCCAATGAATATGACGTGGCAGTCAAAGTGTTAAGCGCTATTGTGGAAGATTGCAGACAGACACACAGACAAACAGAACTTAAAAAGTTATCTCATTTTTTTTAGGGTGTTCACAATACCTTCCCTGTGCGGAAAGTAATAATGAAAGCATGAGCAGAAATAGTAAGTTTTTCATAATACAGATTTATTATTAACACCTTTGGCTAAATTGTAAAGATCTAATAAAATTGAACTTTATTGCCATGCCAAGCATGCACTTGCGGCTACGTAAATTAACTGCCAGTTAAAAACTAGGCGGATAAACCGTCACTTTAGCAGTCACATACAGTTAACCTTTGCCTATGTAACCAACGCACCTTTAACTTTGCACTGATAAACTGGCTCTTAGTCTGGTAGATCAATAATAATATTGTGTAAAATATTTTACTATACATTATCATATAATTCATATTACAACAAAGGTCATGAGATCTGGCTTGAAAGCCACTCTTACACTCAGCTTATAAGAAGCGAAATAAACATGACTCACCAAAGGTTAAGCAATTTATAATAATACTCATTATCAGCACCAAATAGTATATTATATAATATTATAATATACTCGTAGTATAACTTTATATAATAACATAGCGAAAATATTATCTAAAATGTATTGTTAATTTGAAAAAATCCACTTTTAATTAATGCTTATTCAACCTGTATATTGTGTAGTAAAATTCTGCTGCTTTACTATGCTCAAGTCTGAGATCGCGGCAGATAATTTCGAGACTATTATGTGGTTTCTATAAATCTAATAGTTGGCAACGGGAAATAAATTATTTTTTTGAGCTTTATTTTCCTTTACTTCTGATAGTGGAATTACGTCTTACCAGGAAGAATTTATTTAATTTTAGAGATGCCCTAGATGGAAAATTGAATATTATGAGACTTTGCTGCACAAATAATTGAACAAATTGAAAAATGCTATTTAAACATTGTGCCTCTAATATTTTCACTAATAAGGAGCGTGTTCAGCATCGTCTCCATTTCATTTTTAAAATTAAACAAAATAACTTGGAGGGCAAATCTAAAAGAGTAAAATTAAATCGATTATCAAGGTTTTGGATTGGTGTTTACATCGTCCGATTGATATTGTATCGAGCATTAAATTAGTAATAAATACGTTCTTTCACACAAGGTGTATTCCATGGAGTTCTGAATAAGAAACTCATTTTAATAATAATAATCTTAGTATTTTTAACCCCACTGAAAAAATTAATAAAAGTGGGAATAATTGAAATAACACTGTTTGCAACAGGACTCTGAACTAGGGACACAATAGAATTTAAGAATATTTCTGAATCATTTTTTGAGATTAACTACAAACTCGAAGGTGGTTATTAGCAAAATCCATGGTTAATACAACTTATTTCATTAATTAATTTCAAACTATTGAGCGTTGTATCTGTATATGAAAAGAAAACCAATATTTAAATAATTAAACAAAGTAACTTTAAATTAATGAATGATTTTGTTGAGAAATCACATTTATTGTCGTTGTTTTGTTACAAAAAAAAAAAAACACAAGGACCAGTGTTTATGGATGGTATGGTGAATTCAATCGGGGTTGTAGTTCGCTCCAAGACGAATTGTCCAAAATCAGTTGTTGTTCCGAAAGCCATTGATGCTGTGCGCGAACTGATATTGCAAGATCGTCATGTGACCTCTCAAGAGATTAAGACAACCTTATATATTAGTGGGACCAGCATACATTTAATATTGCATAAATATTTGACTGCCAAAAAAATTTGTTTGCGTTGGATCCCACACAATTTGTCAATCGCTCAAAAAAAGGCTCGTGTCGATTGGTCGAAAGAAATGCTCAAAAAATATGATCGCGGTGCTTCGAAACACGTCTATGACATCGTGACAGGTGATGAATCGTGGATTTACGCGTATGAGCCCGAAAGTAAACAGCAGTCGACTGTATGGGTGTTTCAAGATGAGCCAAATCCAACAAAAGTTGTGCGCGCACGAAACACTTCGAAGCAAATGGTCGCCTGTTTTTTCGGAACTGGACATGTCGCAACCGTACCACTAGAACAACGCAGAACAGTCAATTCTGGGTGGTACACAACCATTTGTTTGCCAGTTGTCTTCCAAGAAATCAGGAAAACCAACCGCCGAAGACGGTGCTTCACCACGACATTGCGAGCTCTCACACATGGGCTCAAACAACTGCATTTTTGAGCACCCAAAACATCGATTTGATGAGTCATCCGCCGTATAGTCCTGACTTGGCACCGAATGACTTCTTTTTATTCCCGTACGTAAAAAACAAACTGAGAGGTCAACGTTTTTCGACAACTGAAGAAGCGGTTCCTATGTTCAGAATGCATGTTTTGGAGATATCTCAATCAGAGTGGCAAAAGTGCTTCGACAATTGGTTCAAACGCATGCAAAAGTGTATAGATCTTCATGGGGAATATTTTGAAAAACAATAAAGTGATTTTCGATGATTAATATTTGTTTTTGTTCTCTAATCCCGAAATATAAAAGGCAACCCTGGGATTAGCAAACCATGTACCAGAGTTGGGACGTGAATATACAGCAGTTGAAAAGTAAATAGACGAAAAACCAGATTTGGAGTGACATCTGTAAAATACAGTAGTTCCCTTAAGAAGCATTTTAGGACCCGAATTGGTATAGGAATTTGCTTTCGTATTTCTATGAGTAGAATTTAATTTTATTTATTCTACATGCTTAATATTTCGTAAACTCACTAGGTTATAACGTCAGTGAAATGAATTGTACTATTCCTTCAGTTGGTTGCCATGAATGTGGGATACCTATGCTATTATGTTTTATTTAAAATTTTAATCGTTTGTCAATTCTCTACCATCTGTAAGGTACGCCCCTGGATTAATCCACCGTATTAGTTAAATGGTGTCATTATTAATTGATCATTTTAATACCCAGAGCTCTTGGACCCCGGTAACCGGATGCCTTTCGGCCGTTTACTATACGATATACCATTATCGACAGACTAATTTAACTTAAAGTCACCACATCGAGAGATAAGCTGATTATTATATGTGTATTCGGTGATATAGTGTCTAACACCACCTCTTATCACATTTGACCCTGGACTTCGCTAGTTGGACTCATTAAGCGTTAGTAGGTATACCTATGTATTGAAATTGAATTAGAAGCAATACAATAGACGTTCACAATCTCAATAATATTCATATGCATATTATAGAGGCAATGCATACAAAGATTATGTGATCTATGATATTATTAGGAAACATTAATATTGTAGGTACATATTTAGGATAACTCTAGGTGAGAGAACAGTGGCATAGAATCGTTGCGACTCCTTTTATTGAAAAAATTAAATCGTAATTATTTGATCTTTGTAATCAAAGCCAGAATGGGGTAAGAACTCCTGTTTACTTTCCCGACCCATAGGGAAAGTATTGTGAACTCGCTAAAAAAATTGTGAGATAAAGAAGAGCGGTGGACAGAACCGCAAATTCTCTTCAAATAGCGGTAGGGGTCGAGTGATACATCATTTGAACGCATTTTCTTTGATATTTGCCCCCATAATTCTCGAGAAAATAGCGTTTAAAACTTACAAATATGTATAGTATCGCCGTATTACATAATATTTGTAACTTTAATGCAATTTGGTTTTATTTATTTTCCATTGACAGTAGTTAAGTGGTATTCTTGCTGATACCAAATGGCTTTCGATGCAGAATAGAAGGCTCCTACACTCAGCCACACTATATCATTCCGTTCTGACCAAAAGACACCCTCCATATCTCTACAACAAGATTAGCTTCCGATCAGACGTTCATAACCTAAATATCAGATTTAGAAATCTTCTTACCCCTCCCTCCCCCAGAACTGCAATATTTGACCGATCCTTTTCATTTCAGATCTATAATAACCTACCGCATAACCTAAAACATTTGAATATTGGTTCGTTCAAAAAAAAATTTAATGAACGTTTGTTGAATCCACTTTAGCATAATATGTACTATAAATGTAGTTTTTTAGTTTTATGTTAATCGTTATAAACATGGGTATTTGATAGTGATTATTTCTAGTTATTTTTGGTTATTTTTGATTGCGCTACACGAGACACCCTTTCTATTTCCCTAATTATGTGTAGGTACAGTGGTATTTTTTTAGAATTTTTAATTTATTTTTGGGTTAGATTTCTATATCAGTTTTTAACTGCCATCTAACCCATTTTGTAGTTCCTTTGTGTTTATGCATTATAAATGTATGTATTGTAGAATTTGAATTTTATGTTATGTTGAACTACAAATAAATTTATTATTATTATTCGGCGTGGCTTTGGGTGTTAAGGTCTTGTGTTCGATGTCTGCTCTTATTTTTTTTTTATTTCTAATAAACTCAAAACTCACTTAACAGACTTTTAAACAATTTGGTACCTACAATAATACTTCAGGATATATCTAAGTGCTGATTAATTTTTGGAAAACATTGACCGTAGGCAAGAGGTTTAACAAAGGGTTCAAAAATTTATAGTTCTTAAACATATCCGGAATATTTAATAATTTTTTATTGATTTATTAGGACGTGTTGGACACATATAAGCGACACTTTCATATTTTTGATGTTTGAAATAAGTGAAAATATTTTTATATAGCTATTCGTGCCTCGCGGACACTAGTTTCTTTGTTATGATGTAAAAAGTATATAATACTACAAGATAATTTGCAGAAGAAAAAAGATACTTATGTATATAAGGTTTATTCGAACCAGACAGTCAAAAAAAAAAGGGTAAGAGTATAAAGTTTTAAATTGAATTACATACCCACTGTTTCTCTTCTATACTACTTGTGTTTAAAAAAAAATTTTCCTCTCAATTTTTCATTAAATTTACGATTCAAAAGAATGAAAGTTTAAAGCTGAACCACTAAATTTTCTAACTTAATTATCGTTTCTGAATTTATTTACTTAAGATTTTTTACTAGATTTGTTACAAGGAGATGGGACAAAGAATAATTACAATGTTGAGAACATATTTCTCTTACACCGTGAGCGTTTATATTATGTAAACATGTCAACTTTGCAACCCATGAATTATAATTTAAATTATTTATATAATGCTAATTATTTTTTTTTTATCAAGGAGTTCTGCGAACCCTGTTCAAATATTTTTCTAGAATTATTTAAACAAGTAGGTACCTATGTTTTCACAATTTCTCTAACTCGTTTTCCATATTTCTTTGTGTAAATCGTCGGGAAAAACACTTGACAGTCACGAACGAGGGTCCTTTAACACGTCCTTTTTTTATTATCCTGAATTGGAGAATACGCTCCATCATGCATTTATTGCTACTGTCGGCAATATTCCGTTATCTGGGATTTCTTTTTTGTTTTACTTATATAAATACAGAATAGATTTTCGTTGTATTTCGGTTTGTTTAGTCACCTGTGATAAAAATTATATAATTAAAACAAATATTTTAATTATAATAAAAGGAACATTATGAGGTATTTGCTTTCACTGCTAGGTTTTTATAGGGAATACGTACTTATCCTATTTATTCCTGTTTGTCTTGTAAAAAGTGTTCAGACCGGAAATCTTTTAAATGCAGTCATTCGTTACTGATAGCATAGATAGATACTGTAAAGACCTTTGTATAAGAGAACAAAAATGAATTAAACTTGGATAAAATAATAATAATTATAACAATATGTCCTCTGGTCATGAAGTGTAAATCTCTTCGCGTTGGACTATTACCGAGATCCTATGTTGCAGAAAGATGGAAAGCAGGAAGGATGGTTAATAGTTCATAGTACTGTGTCACTGTCATTAAGTTCTCAGTCACACTGAAAAAAAGAATTCTTTGGATTAAAAAAAATTGGAGTTAAACGAAACAAATATTTCATCGGTATACGACAAACAACCCGCATGTACTTGAGAAAAATATAGGATTCAAATCATGTATACATACATTTTTTTTTATACATGTTTTGAATCCATATTACAACTTAGACACTAGGTGAGATTCTTTGTAATACTTATTAATACCACTGAAGATGGAAAAGTAAAGTTCCGAAACATTGTTTGGCTGATTTGAACATCTGTGTAAAAGTACGAGGCATGTTTTTAAGTAAGTACCGTTTTGGAATTAAAAAAAGACGTGCAAAGATATCGCAATAATTTTATTTTTACATGAAAGCCTGTACCTTAATCTACTTTTCTACATAATTTCCGTGAATATTGAGGCACTTGTCATAACGTGGCACCAGTTTTTGAATACCCTCCTCATAAAATTCTGCCGCCTGACTTGTTAACCACTGCATCACAAATGTTTTGACTTCGTTATCGTCTTGAAGACGCTGACCACCCAGGTGTTTCTTCAAGTGCAGGAACAAATGGTAGTCGCTGGGCGCCAGGTCAGGGCTGTATGGAGGATGATCTAGAGTTTCCCATTTAAAAGATTTGATGAGATCTTTGGTCCGATTAGCCACATGTGGACGGGCATTGTCATGCAGCAAAACGATACCCTTACTCAACTTGCCACGTCTTTTGTTCTGGATTGCACGACGCAGATTGTTCAATGTCTCACAATAAGACGCTGCATTGATTGTCTCATTACGAGACAGAAACTCCACTAGCAATACTCCTTTTCTGTCCCAAAAAACTGTGCACATGATTTTCCGGGCAGAAATTGTTTGCTTAAACTTCACTCTTTTGGGTGATGATGAATGTCGCCATTCCATGGATTGTTGTTTCGATTCTGGTGTGACGTAGGCCACCCATGTTTCGTCACCAGTAACAATTTGGTCTAAAAAATCTTCACCTTCATTGTGGTACCGCTCAAGGAAAGTCAATGCACTGCCTAAACGTTGGGTTTTGTGCAAATACGTCAACATTTTTGGAACCCAACGTGAACACAATTTCCGGAAATTCAAGTTATCGGTCACAATGCGATACAAAACACTACGAGGATATTGAGGAAAGCAGTCGCACATTGATGAAATGGTAAAGCGTCTGTTTTCTCTCACCTTTTCCTCCACTTTCTGCACCAAATCTTCATTAACGACCGAAGGACGCCCACTCCGTTCTTCATCATGCACATTTGTGCGGCCATCTTTAAATGCTCTTACCCATTTCCTTACCATTCCATCACTCATAATGTTTTGTCTGTAAACTTCACAGATCTCACGATGAATATCGATCAGTTTTACGCCTTTAGCCCTAAGAAATCGTATAACAGCCCGTACTTCACAATCGGCGGGACTCACGATTGTCGGAGGCATCTTAAACACGCAGTAAACAACGAATACAATGAGGAATCAGACTGTAATGGCGTCAGTGCGTAGACAAGAGATGTAGGTAACCAGCGCGCATGCGCGGAACGCCGACCGTAGCGCTGCGGCGGCGGAATCGCAAAACGGTACTTACTAAAAAAACGTGCCTCGTATTTTGTGGAGTAGACGTCTTTGATTTGTAAATACATCCCGCTCTTCCTTGTAATGGATTATTTCAGAAAATATTATTTATTTCTTCAAACATGTTGTTTTTCTAGAAATTAATTTTCAAATATTCTTATCAATAAAACCAGGAACGGTTTGGATGAAGTGTTCAAAAAACACCTACACACGTAATAATTTGGGGATTGTTTCATTTTGAACACCCTGTAGATCTCATTTGCGATTTTTGAATGGACTTTTATAAAGAATGAACCTATTGCCCAAACAATTTTGGCTACAAATAAGTAATGTGCTCTTTAAAAATAATAATATATAGATATCTATCTTAAATAGAAATTAGAAATTAAGAACCAATAGAGGTTTGAATAGTCCGATAACTCAAGCATCTAGTACGTATAACCACTTGCCGGCTGAGGTTAGGTCAGCTGTTTCTCCTCCAATTTTTAATAAATTATTGAAGAGCTGTTTTGGCCCGGGGGGAATTGTACCTTGAGGCCATTTTTCCGCTCCTTTCTTTCTGTTTCTATTTAAATTGTTAGCACCGTTGATAGGTCTATAAAAAAGCTGTTCTTGAGACCAGTGTTTACAAACACTGATTAAAGAACTTATATGTATTTGATTATTGTAAAATGTGTGTTAAATAAAGATTAAAAAAAAAAATCGGATCTACAAGGTGTTCAAAATGAAACAATCCCCAAAAATATTACGTGTGCAGGTGTTTTTTGAACAAGTGATCCAAACAGTTTCTACACAGTTTTATTAATAATAATATTTGTAAAGTAATTTCTAGAAAAAAAAATGTTTGAAGAAATAAATATTTCTTTGTAACAAAGTATTTATTGGAAGCAAACTATCAGATTTTGTCGAATCATATTATTTATTTTAATAGAACAAATCAGATATTTCATTCTTAGCTTGAGTATCATTCATTAGCATGGGCGCCGGAAGTAGTTAAATTAGGGGAGTGCAAGGCAAAAAATACTAAGTAAGGAAAACAAAAGTATTATGTATATAATATGTGGCAAAATACCTATACTTATACAGTCAATCCAACTTCTTTTGAAGTTTAATTTATATATTAAGTACTTAAAATATTATATTATATAATTAAAAAAAACTTCAGATAAACTGATCCTGATCGGGTATAACATAAATTGAACATAAGTCTAATCAGAAAATAGCAGTTGAATATCGTTTTTGTGAAAATCGATCTATCACTTTTTTAATAAACACGTCTTTGTTCTTATTTACATGTTCTCTGTGTACGCTGAGAAGACATAATCCAGATAGTCTTAACCTTAACCAAGTTTTCACCCGTCTTAAGGTACTAAACGATCTTTCAATAATTGTGGCCGTTGTTGGAGATAAAGCCAAAAAAATAGCAATTGCTTTTTTTGTTACTAGGGAAAAACTCACAATGTTTTTCCGATAAATCGGCGAACTCTAACTGAATATTTTCATTTTTATTTTTCTCTATCCACATTTCATCCCATGTTTCACTCTCAGTCTCTAAATTTTCTAAATCGTATGCTCTGGCTATGTTAGGAATTTTTTCTATTAATTTCCTATACTCTTCTGTTACAGTTAACTCTGGATGAAACAGGCACAAAGAAAATGCAATTTCTGTTTCTTCCGAAAATCTTATCTCAATTGAGCGGATAATTGAATCTAAATATGTAATAAACAAAGAAACACGATAATATTCCTCGCAAGACTTCGTTTCGTAATTAGCTCTATAAATTTGATTTGATCCCAGTCTAGGAATTCTTAGTGGTATGTCAAATTTATCACCAACTTTTTCAGATTTTTGGAAAATTTTCTTAAAATATTTTTCAGCGTCAGATCTGTGATTTTTTAGTGCAGACAAAAGTGTTTTAATATGGTTTTTTGCCGAAAGAAGATTTATTATTTCTCCTTGTAGTATGTTGCACACCGGTTCCAATTTAGCACTGTAATGTGAAATGATGTGGAGACAGAGTATGAATTTACAAGTCGAAACTGCAGCTAATAATTGATTAGCTTTTGATCGTGTCTCTGTGCTGAATTCTACTGAATAAGCCAAATGTCCCAAAGCCCCTCTTATTTCTTCGTTAATTTCGGAAAATATTCTGATGGATTTGTACTTTGAGGACCATCGTGTCACAAAATAATGGGATTTTAGGGACATATTATCTTCTATATGGACTGTCACGAAAAAATTTAATAACTTTGTTGATAGAATCTGCAGTATTCTGCATATCTTGGATACGGTTTAAATCATTTACCACTAAACTTATGTATGTGATATTTTCCTGTATTTACGAGTTTCAGGGGGGGGGGGGGCAAGCGCCCCGTCTTGCCCCCCCTCTTCCGGCGGCCATGTTCATTAGTCTTGTATCCCTTGTATAATACGCATAAATCAACAATTGAAAATATCCAACGCTGATTCTTGAAATTCTTAATGTTTAAGGAGGAACGAATATCCTGAAATATAATATGAGATATCGACTATGCCCTACTCTTAATATATACTTTACAAAGTTTGGAGACAAGAAGAATTTTAAATTCATTTGTATTCTTATATAAACTTATGCATGCTAATATTGATTGTCCTGATATGCTTGGGAAGCTGATTATTAGTGTTCCAAAAATGGAGGATATAATCAGATATTCCATATTCATAGAGCAAGGACGAATGTGCTTCTGCGTTCTCCTGGTAGTATAGTGGGTGCTAATTACAATTGCATTTGTGCGAACTGTGATATTTTCGATTCTGGCTTGAGTGAAGTTCTAAGATATGTCGCTGAGCACTTTATTATTTAAAATTGTTATTATGGTGTTTGAAGAATTGTTAATTTGTTGTATCTAATTTATATTTATGTATTGGGATTGTAAAATTAGTTTTTCTACTCTTGTTTTGTTAAGCGGTCTATTGCAAAATTGTTAACGTGACATGTAAATTCAATCTTACATAAGTGTTACATAATAAATTACCAAAGTGTTACGTAATGAATATTACATAACACTTTGAGATTTTTATTATGGAATTATATCAAACACAAATGTCAAATAAATTCAAATATTTAAATGTCATAAATAACTCGAGCTGTAAATAATTTTCCATGCTCGAGACTATTGCCTCACTCGCCTCTTCGCTGCTCGTGGGCAAACTAGTCACTCGCATGCAAAATATCATTTTTCTACTCCTGTTTCGTTAAGCCGTCTATTGCAAAACTGTTAACGTGAAATGTAAATACAATCTTACATAAGTGTTACGTAATAAATCACAAAAGTGTTACGTAATGAATATTACATAACACTTCTGTGTTATGTATTTCTGCTTAAATTTTAATTCTGAAATGGATTCTGATTCTGCAAAGTCGTAGAAAAAGTATAGTACATAACTCGAGTTATAAATAATCATTTACAGCACATGTTATGTAATATACTAATTAATTTAAGATATCTGTCTTCTAATAAAGTGTTTGTAAACTGTTGGGCAAATAAATGGAAATGCTATTATTATTATAAGAGTAATATTAAACCATCACTACAAAAAAGAACATCACAAACACAAGGGAGTCTGCAAGATAATTATTAAAAGGAAAAAGTATAAAATATACACAAAAAATTGATGGATCAATACAAGAGATGTTCATTAAGACGCAGTATAACGTTTCACTGCTTCAACAATAAAGATTGATGGATGTAATATGAGCGCTACTCTATTTTCCAGCCAGTAAAATAACTAAAAGTGTTGCTAAAATATTGTGTTGCCTTTTTTTTTTGTTCTACCTCATAATAATAATATGATGCTTTGCTTTTATTTGAGTAAAATAGTCGTCGTAAACAATACTCTGTTTCATCAATCTCCTTTTACATCATATGTTGTTGATAAACTCAATTTTCCTGATGATAAACTGATATATGTGCGTTTGATATTTATGTTTTGGTTTGGATTTTGATTTTACTGTCAGTGAGCTTTCGATTAGTGTATTTGCATCAAATACTAGATACGCTTCTCGATAACAACAAATTACTCTTTAATATTTATCAAAATTTTAAAATTGTATATATTGCCATACTAACCGTAACCAAGTATCTCGATCAAAAACGCGTCGCTTTATTGTATCAAAACTGCAGCAAATTTGACCACATTATGTAAAATATTGCAAGTATACAGGGTGGCTCCAAAAGATATACATCTATATTAAAGTGATGTCTTTTTTTTTAATAGAACATTTTATATTTAAGGGGGAATTTTGATAGTATCTTAAAAATAAATTGGATTTAGGTAAGATGTCTTATATATGTGATTCAATAATGAAAGATAACAACGTCTGCTCCACATAATAACACATACTATAATATTATGTTCCACTCCGGGAATTGATTTACAAAATCGCGTCATACATGTTTCGAGACTACTTGAATCTTCATAATATTAAGTGGATGGATTGTGAACATTTATACATTCATCATGTGGAAATATGTAAGACTTTGAATTAAACTGACATCACTTTTACTGAAATAATTAATAAAATAATACCTCCTTATTTTGGAGGAATATGAAACGATGCGATAGTGATAATTATTTATTATAAGGTTTTTAATTGTGAAACAAAAGCGATAATGACATTTTTTGCCAAGAATTTAGTTTTGTTTCAAATTTTACAATTTGTGGGACCCGAGCCATTGCTAAGCTTTTAACGGTGACAGAAGAATAAGTTTTAGGATTTTTAGACGAAGAAAACACTGAAGAGGCACTGGCGGCTCGCAAGTTGTGAAAGAGGTGTAGTGCAGAGAACTAATAACGTCTAAATCGCCGTTTTAGCTTTTATCATTAGTAAAAACAAATTTTATTTTATCGGATACATTTATTTTTTTAACGATATAATTTGGGTTCTGTCTCCCGATTTTGCTATGTCAGTTTTTCGAGTAAGAATACTAATGTAAAAATTTTGAAATTAAAGGAAATGTATCCATAAAAAGCTCATGTTTTATTTGACAGAATAATACGCAAACGAAAACCATCCAAATAACTATAATAATAATAAAAAAAAACTACGTAAACAACTTATCCTTCTAATATAAATCCGAAGTGTAAGAGAACCACGCACACATGCAATGCACTCCACCTGATAAACAGCTCTCGCGAGTCATGGCAAACGAGATATAATATAACGTAAACATAAGCAGGCCGGCGCGCGACTAGGGCTATTTTGCCGTCCGTCCTTCGGTTGCAATACACTTGAATTTGGCGGCTGGAGCCTCTCGCTCCAGTGGTTAATTTTTTGTAAATGCCGTAGTATTTTGTGTCTAGAAAAAAAACAGTCGCGCCAGCGGATCATGTTCATAAATTTAAAAAATGCATTTTGTCTCTTTAAAAATACTACTACTATAAATTGAAAATTATTAGTATATGTTACTACACCTGAATAGCCGCGACTGTTTGGAGGAAACTAAAGGATTTAGTCAGGCTATAGCGAAGTCGTGCGCCAGATTATTTCGTCAATATTATTAATATACACGTAATGCCAAATTGGTTGCGATAACAATAGTGAGCGCATTGTTACGAATATTTATATGCCAATTAGAAAATTTACCACAAAACATCCAACAAAAAATTTAGACGAATTATAGCCATTTTGAAAATAAGTGAGAGCAATTCGATATGTTGCGCGCTCAAAAAGCATTTGTGAGCCGGGGTGTGAGTGCTCCCATTGTCGTTATAGAAAATGAATTTTATACGGTTTGGTTTCAATATATCTTTGAATATTTATAGCAAACAAATAGTCGTATATACGAATCAAAATTGATGATTCAACATTTCTCTAATTTATGCTGATATATATCGGGTGTTTCCGAAGAAACCATTGCATTTAACTCGTTTAAATTGTTCAATATGTATTAGTTTTGGGCTTATTCGCGTAGATCTATGGTTCGACGTTCATCACGAATTTATAGATATCTTTTGCAATACTGAATAAGGGATGGTGTCTAATCGCTATTAAATAATATGTTATCAGGCAACGGAAAAAATCATCACTAAACTTTTGTCACCGCCACAAGAAAGAAAGAGAGTTGCTGCATACTTTTTTGCAAGTGAGGTGTCAAATAAATGTGCAAAGTAAACTTATTTCCGTAAACAACAACTCTAAACTTTTGCCAAACCTAATACAAATGTTATAATAAAGCGTATAACTATATATCACAGTCCTTCTTGTACTCTCGTCTGTTTCTCCATTTTCACAAACAAATGTGTCGTTCCCACCATGTGACTATATAGAAAAGAGAATGATCCTTTTATGTCGACTCGGATTCGTGTATTCTCCTCTTTTATACTATTACTCCTCTGCAAACCTGAATATCTGAACGGTATAATTATTATTGATAATTTAAATCAACACGTATATTGTTTCCACTATTTTAATTTGTAATTTATTGTCAATCACGTTTTCTATTTGTTGAATAAAAACCTTCTTTTTATTAAAATACTAGAGGCTGAAATCTTTGTTCTATTTTCATTCAAGTAAATTCACTTAAAGAAAAATTGATTTCTTGAAATTAATTTCCGGCTATGGGAACCCTTAGTCAAGTTTATTTTTCCGTATATATTGTATCAAATTTCATTGCTATTGTATTTCGGAACACTTAATAAGAAGAGAAGCAAAACAATTTACATTGTGAGATATGTTGGTGTAATTTATACACGTATCGTATGTTGGACTTTTGAATACAATTAACAAAAGTAATGCTCAAAACAACAGAAACCTTACATCATCGGACATTAAAAGCTTTCAACAAAACCAAAAATGAATGAATGAATTTATTTTTGGGAAAGACTTTGCTTCACATTTAACGACGGTCAACGTGGCTTTAGGAATTTAAGGAAAGAAAACTGTTTCAACCTCGAATTTAGTATTTTATTATACTTAGCTATTCACTGCACTTAGAATTATTATTTCTGTGGTGTAGGCTGTGTATAGGGAGGTTTTTTTCAAGCTGCTCGGTATTTCATTACTATAAATTCTAGGGAAATTTCCTATCTGGAATAAAATCACTCTATGATGTTTTGCAGTTTATTAAATTCCTCACAATATTCTATAGAAGCAGAATAGCTTTGGTTGTGTTTTGTGTATGATAAAGGATTTATTACAAGACCTCAGAAAGTCTGTTTTCAATTTATTACTAAAAATATGGTTTGTGGGTGTAACAGGAGGAAGAGGACTACAATTAGTACATAAACCTTATCTACGCTGCAAAGTTTTGGAGTTTGATTTTCTCCTTCTTTAAGTAATCTAGAAATAAAGAAGTATAATTTTATAACTGACATCTAAAGTGCCTGATGAAAGAGAAAACTACAGGGTGATTCATTATGGTTGCAACAAACGAAAACTGGAGATTCCTGGAAGTAATTCAAGCATTTTTTGCCATTGAACACATGTCCGCAAATGCTTCGTTATCGAGATAGAGGGTGTCCAAATTTAGTGGTCAAATTAGCTTTTTTGTGCATTTCTCAAAAACTAGCTAACCAATTTTGACAAAATTTTACATGCATTTGGGGACCGATAACCTAAAATCCTATGCATTATTTTGACAGTCATTAACTGTTCATTGGCGTAGATTGAGGGGCTAATCGCATTGTTTCCAAAGAGTTAATTTAAAACTTGTGTTACTTGTCTACTACGATGCGCAGGGGCTCCGTCATGTTGATACCACATGTTTTAAACAATATTCAGAGATACATCCTAAATGAATTTGAGTAGGCGGTTTTGTAGAAAATGACTGTATTTATTTGAGTTTAAAGCCCATTAATTACGAACAACGGCAATAATTCATTGTTAAAATGCCACCCCAAACATTGAAAATTTCGCGACTTAATAGAAAAAAACATTCGCAATATTAAAAACAACTACGAAATAATAAAACAATTTTAACTAATTTAAATTTGTTGCTGTCAAAGTATTTTTTATTGTTGCGACATTCGTTTTCCATAGCAACTTTCATTTTTCCTTTGGTTTTCTGGTAAACGTTATTTTGATTTAAATCTACCATTAACTTGCAATTTATCGGTTTCCAAAAAAATGGTAGAAATCACAACATCGTCGTAATTAACTTTTTTGTAGCTTATAAGTTGCTCTTCTTAAAAAAGTAATAATTTAAAATAATGAGGCTCGTCAAAGCTGTCTTTAATTCCCCTCTATCTACGTCAATGAACAGTTAATGAAAGCCAAAATAATGCAGATTATTTTAGATTATGCATGTAAAATGTTGTCAAAATCGGTTAGCTAGTTTTTGAGAAATGAACAAAAAAGTTAATTTGACCACTAAATTTGGACACCTTGTATCTCGATAACGAAGCATTTGCGGACATGGGTACAATGGCAAAAAATGCTTAAATTACTTTCAGGAATCTCCCGTTTTCGTTTGTTGCAACCATAATGAATCACCCTGTATACTCCGAAACGTTGCAGCATAAATAGATAAACGTTATGTACTAATTATAGTCATTTTACAATAGGGATCGAGTGATACATCATCTGAAATCATTTTTTTTCTGCTTTACAGAGATAGGATACTTTTGATATTTGCCTCCATAATTCTCGAGAAATTGGCGTTAAAAATTTCACCAGTTAGGTAGTTCTAACCTATAATTCTTAATAGAATAAAATAAAGTAGTTAGATGCCGCTTTTTGGGGTTATTGATAGAGCGTGCAGCTCTGACAATTTTTTTTCTATTTCTAATTTTTGAATAAATTATTGAATAATAAAAATAATAAAATTATTAAAATATTAATTTTTAAAATCCTGTTTCGTTACGCAGATTATATTTATCTTGTAGGGGAAAGTTTTGGGGCGACACAACCGATTTTTTTTTTCATTCGTTGATTGGTTTAGGTTGAATTAGCAAGCCTCGGGTTCGAATTCTGATACTTGGAGATCGGGTTTTTTGGATGGAAGACCTGTTAATTTGAACTTCTTCAACTATCTCGGGGAATGATTTGTTAATTTAGATTTTTAAAGTTCCTGGATTTCCTGATTTTTTTTAATTAGATTATTGCTAAAGTCTTTTGGCCGTGTCATTCTCTGGAAAAATATTGTATTCCAAATTTATTTATAATAACCACCAGCAGGTGCCGTGTATATTCAGCTAGGATAATACGCTTTTATTACTAATCAATCTGTCATGTCTCTGTTGTAGCTCAAGATCGTGTTCCCTGGCTTCTTTAAAAATTATGTCATTAAAACGGCTGATACTAAAATATATTTCAGTCAACATTTTTCTTATACCTATCTATATATCTTTATACACAGCGGCTTGCTTATAGTTCTGGCCATCCATTTTTCGTAGATAATGTGCTTATTCTTTTAGAATATGGATCCGTACTCACACCGTTGTTCGCAAAATTTATTAAACGTTATAGTGTTAAGCGACACATTTTTCAATATGTTCAGAAATATATTGAAACGCTTACGGTGAGAAGTCAATCAATGAAAGAAATACTCGGCTTGTGCTGTGAAAAACTAGAGGGGCTCTAGATTCCTAAATCTTACTGAGACATCTTAGAATCACCTGTCGCTCCATCCGATATTATTGCCAAATACTCAATGTACTTAAAATATTTAATAAATCGGCCAGAATTTCTTTGGACCACGATTTTCGGATTTATCAGTTTCATCATGTCCTGTAAGAACTAATTCAAATGAATACAGCAGTAGCAAACGATGCGTAGCAATTATGGCAACACACTGGTCTTTTTGGCGGTTCTGCAGCCTCCATGCACCAGCCGCCCCTGATCGTAACCACGCAATTTTCAGCACCATTTAAAGATTTTCGGTAAAATCAAGTGCATATTTCATTATATATTATTTATGTAATTTATAATACCTACTTGCATCAAGAAAATGATTCCCGGGGATACAAGCGGTATTCTGTAGGTATATAGCTACCATGAAATTGGCTTTCTGTTATTCATATATCGGCAATTGTAAACATTCTAGAAATACGACATAATATCTCTATTCTATTGTGTTCTATTAGGTACACGTCAATACACGCATATTGATATACGTATAAAGCGCACCTAAAGGCGATATCAACTCTACAGGGCGGTTTACTACTAGCTTAACCAAATTCCTACCAAGAAAAATAAGCGCCACTCGTAAGTGTTCCTAGAGTGGTGTAACTTGAATTTCTTTGTTTATGCTTGATTGTGATTTGTATCTAGGTAGGTATTCTGAATGATTCTTAGTTGTACAAACTCCAGGGGTAGCTCGTCGAGGGAGGCTAGGTCTCCTCAACAAATTACTCGACTTTCAGCTTAATTTACATGAATTTATAGGTACTACATAATAATATGTAGTAATTAGAATTGAAATCTAAAATTTATAATGTAGCGCACAAACGATTTTCTTATTTTAAATATCCATATTCAATACTTAAAATACAAATGCAAAAGGACTACGCACTACACCATAGCATAATAACTATAGCAGAATTATCCACATTTGCGTTTTGTACAAAGCGCTATACGCTACACTCTACAGTGCATATAATACCTAATGTTCTCTCTCTTATAAAAACATCTAGGTATGTGATATTATTCGGCATAGAGAACAGCTTGCACATAAATACGCATGTGCCGTGAAATAAATTTTTAAATACATATTTTTAGATTAATTTGTTGATTTTCGGTGCAAAGACTACTAAGTTTACTTTTTTAAATAATTTTTAAAATCTATAAAATTTTAATAGATAACACAGGCCAACACACATTTTGGTGCCTGCGATTTTTTAACTGTTCCTGAGTAATTTTTGGATGCAGAATGTAAAAAGGTTCTCAGATTTTGTCTATCAGATCTAGTTTTTGAGATTTTTTAAAAAATTGTGTATATAATTTACGTTATAACTGTTATAATATATAATATTACTATTGACAGTTAAAAAAAACAAAGACACATGGATTTAAGTATTTATTGCAAAAACTTAATTTACATAATTACATTAGTCACTAATCACATAAAAATTTTCTTTTATACGATTTTCTAGAATGGAGTTTACTAGGGCAGTCTCGCTGAAGGCTCCAGCAGTAGTCCGCCATCATGTGGCTATCCCATCGTCCTTGATAACGATCTTCCATAGTTTTAATATCCTGGTGGAATCTTTCCCCCTGTTCTTCACTACAATCACCTAAGTTTTCTGGAAAACGATCTAGGTGGCTGTGGAGGTAGTGAACTTTTATACTCATGTTACAGCCGAGAATATTAAAATTTGAAAGCATAGTTTCCACTAATTCTACGTAATTGTCTGCTTTATGATTGCCAAGAAAATTTTGTACTACTTGAACAAATGAACTCCAAGCGTTAGATTCAGTCTCGTTCATTGATGTGGTGAATTGTGGATCTTTAACAAGTTGCCTTATTTGAGGACCATCAAATATACCAGCTTTTAGTTTTTCCGTGCTAATGCCAGGAAATTTACGTGACAAATACCCAAAACAATTTCCATCTCGATTTAAGGCCTTCACAAATTGCTTCATTAGGCCTAGCTTGATATGCAAGGGCGGAAGTAAGATTTTTTCTCTTGAAACCAAAGGTTCGTTGATCACGTTTTGTATTCCTTGAATCATGACATCTCTTGAAGGCCAATTTTTGTTAACCCAGTGCTCATTTTTAGCTCTGCTGTCCCAAAGGCACAAAAAACAAGGATATTTTGTATAACCACTCTGCTGTCCAAGGAGGAAGTTAATCATTTTTAAATCAACACAAATTGACCACTGATGTTCTTCGTATTTAATTTTTCTCAAAACTAATGCTATTGTTTCATATTCTTCCTTCATGGTAGTAGAATGACCAATAGGAATTGAGCCATATTTGTTACCGTTATGTAAAAGAACACATTTTAAACTACGTTTTGAACTGTCAATAAAAAGGCGCCAATCATCTGGAGTGTATTCAGACAAACCCATTTTTTCTAAGAGCCCTTTTATATTGTTACAGAATACCAAGTCATTTTCCTGAGTGAAAAAAGGCAGCAGATCCTTATCTCTTTTACGATAAAATGTAATATTAGTACCTCGACAAAGTAGATTTTTTTCTTTTAATCTGGATGCAAGTAATTCAGCGGATTCCTTTGAGAGATTCAGGTCTCTTATAAGATCGTTTAGTTCTTCTTGATTGAAACACTGCGGAGTTGCTAAATCTGCTTCAAAATCGCTGTCGTTTTCTGATTGAATTCTTTTAACTTCGTCAGACGTTGATGTTTCTGTATCATCTTCTGTCAGTTTGGGTAGACTGCTGAATGATGGAACGGGTATTTCTTCCGAATGCACTACAGGCCTTCTTGCAGAATCTAGATCAGGATATGTCCATTTGTGTCTATTGTTTCTATTTATGCCTTTAATATTAACGAGACAAAAATAGCAGTCGTCATGATGGTTCCGCGGTTCTCTCCAAACCATTGGTACACCAAACTTTAGGCACTTCCTCTTTCCAGTTGTCCACTGTCGCAAATGTTCAACACATGTTTTACATATGAAATGTGGGGCCCAAGATTTATCTTGATCTCCTAAATGAACGCCAAAATAGGCAAGATAAGCTCTTTTCACAAAGTCAGAAATCCTTTTTCTGCTCTCTTTCAAAGTGTATTCACCACACACATAACAAAAAACATCGGGATGATTTACACAGGTACGTCTGCTTGTGGATGCCATTGTTTCAGTTTAGTGTCTTGATACTACAAAACGACCAAAATTTACACAAAATGATAGCACAACTTTACTTGGGAAAACTCAGTAATATACTAAATCAAGTACAGCCAAGCAGGTATAGAAGGATCGGGTCATAGGCAATTACAGGTATAAAAGTAAGTAAGAGCATTGTATTGAGTAGTTCCTAGTATAGGAACATTGGGTCAGGGACAATTCCAGGTATCCATTTGGCTAATTAGATTCTGGGAAATTCCTATTTTGACGATTAAGTACATATTTATCTCTTTATTTGTTGTCCTTTATCAGAAAAAAATATATCATTTAACCTGTAACGTGTATCTCAAAAACTAGAGCTGATAGAAAAAATCTGGTGGCATTTTTGGAATCAGCACATTAAAAACATCTAAAATCAGATGTTAGATTTCTGGCACCAAATTTTTTTTTTCATTTTGTTGGCCTGTGTAATTAATCGATAACTAAATTCTTTCATTTTTTTTTCTAATAGTCCTCTTCCTGAGAAATAATTTGAGCCTAGTGAGAATGCCTGACACCTTCTGGGTTAGGAGCTATAAACCTTGATATATTAACATACATGGCCTGATATTTTGTTTGAAACGACCTCCGTATTCCCAGTTCATCCCCCAAAATATTTGGATAAATAAATAAAAAAAAATAAATATAATAAAATGAAAAATAATTTCGTGGCATAGCGGACAAAATTTCTGGTGTTACTTACACCAGTAATTTTGTTTAATTTAGCAGGGCCTTAGTCTAATTCAGTATAGAACCAGACCGAGGCATGGGCCGATCCCATGTCTGTATCTATTTTGAAAGTTTAGATAAGGACATTATTATTAATGGATTACCAGACTGATAAAAATGTTCTCCATCTGCTGCTAAAATATAAAAGATTGTAGATCTCATCAAATCTTCAAGAAAGCTTAACTTTAAAATCGAGACTATATAAAAATGTGTAATCATTATTAAAACGTGGTGTAGTAAAACTACTTCGAGTTTTTGCTTTGGCAAAATAATACATATTTGCATTCTCATCCTCACCAAAATATTACACCAAACCAGATAGTTCTTTCGTCCCTATAACCTGGAAAAGCAATGTCGGTGCATTTCTACCGCATACTGGATATGTCTAATGAACGAAGGATATGCCCGCACAAAAGCCTTAGATATTGCTTTCTCGGCTTATAGGGAGGAAGAAACTATCTGCCGTGGTAATTGGATATTGCGTGTTTTATTGTTCTGTCCACTTACATAGTGTTTAGTGAATTAAGTTTAGCTACCTGTTTTACTTCGTGTTCTGCTTAGATGCGGAATTTTTTGTTGGCGTTTATGTACAGGGTGCTGGGCACTTTATTAGGGGACAGCTTTTCTCAGCCTTCTTTGAATATGAACGAAATCTTTGCATGATTCCATACTTCTTAATAAAATTTTTCTTAACTCTGAAATTGAACATATTATAAGATAAATTACGAAACACCAATGAGCAGTCCTTAAAACTATGGAATCAGATTAGAATTCTACTCATTTTCGGTTCTAGTTGTTGCTAACAAAAATAACCGTTAAATATCGTTGAAATAACAGTTTCACCAACCCTACTATACGTAGATTCAGTACCCTTGAGTACCCTTAATCCAACTTATCCATTGTCTTATATTTCATTAAAAATTTTGGTTAATTCATGTACTCATCTCGTTAAATTTTTAGTAATATTTCAAATTGACTCTCAAATCCAGTTAATTGATTATTACTTTCCCGCATAGGGAAAGTATTGTGAACGCGCTAAAAAAAATTGAGATAAAGACAGATAGGATAATGTCTCTTGCAGGTTGATTCAGGGCGTGTCCAACGACTTCAGAACTTATGCTTATGATTGATTTTTGGAATACCGAAATTTGACAGAATATCTCATACCTTATCAACCATAAAGTGGCTTAATATGATTAACAGAAGAACATTGCACTCTGTGTTTCTATACCACAGGATCATTTTGTTGAAAACTCCGCCTTACTTGTATAGAAGAATAACTTTCCGCACTGACATAAATAATGTAAATGTCAGACGCAAGGATATTATTACCATTCCTCAGCACAGAACTTCCATGTATCAGAGGTCTTTCACTTACAATATAGCTAAATGATATAATGTGATGTCTCCGGAGATGAAAACATTCTCACTGTTTAAGTTTAAAAATTGTTTATAATATGATAAATTATTTCATGAGCAGATGACTATTTTGAAGTTCCTTGAGACGCTTAAGTCTGTATTCTTCCACGATAGCTCCTAGACGCTTTAACCAATTGAGCTAAATTTTGGTGTATGAGTTTGAGTAAGTCCTAAGATGAATCCACTAGTTTTTAATTGAAATGGCTTTAGCTGTGTGCTAGGGGTGGACACAACCGCTCAATTTTTAAATAACGGTAGGGGTCGAGTGATACATCATTTTAAAGCATTTTTTATTTTCTTTACAGCAATAGTTTACTTTTGATATTTGCCCCCATAATTCTCGATAAAATTGTGTTTAAAATTTCACCAGTTAAGTAGTTGCAACCTATATACTCTTAATAGAATATATATAGTAAATTGATAAAGGGCTTTTGGGTATCATTGATAGAGCGTGCGCTTGGCATGCGGATGGTTCTCAGTTCGACTCCCAGCTCCGGCAATACGTTTTTTTTTTTTCTAAATTTTGAATAAAGTAGTTTATTTTTGTTACATTAGTTTATTGGAAATAGTAAAAATACTACAATTATAATAATGATAATTATTAAGAAAATTCTGTTTCGTTACGCAGGTGATATATTGTTGATTATATTATATCTTGTCGGGAAAGTTTTGGTGCGACAAAACCGATTTTTTTTAGTTTTGTTCGCACACTGTGTATTCAACAACATATCAAAACGTGTGTATAGCTGTGTGGTTCTGTTGAGTTTCCCGAAATGCCGATTTCATTCGATATTTCCATCGGAATGGAAAACTTTTTGAATAAATTACAGAAAACGGCACATCTGCGATTTCTTGCATCCGCACACATACAGATATATTTTTTGTGCTCACCTCCTTTACGGAATAGCGTGGAAGAAGGTTAGAAAATATGACGATCGCGTCGAATGCCATATTTCAATATGAGATTTTCGTTCAGTAAAAAAGTTAATCCTTTCAAATTTTATCAAAAAGTAAACTTCTTTATAAAAAACAGATTTTGTAGCTTTCTATTATATATATCCGGTGTTGCGAAGAGACAGTATGTGCTTGTTAAAATGTCACTGCTATGTCCGGTAGACTGCAATTGCAAGAATATGCCAAAAAAAGGACTTACTGAGGTATCCCAAAAAAACACGAACTATGAATCATCTGCAGTCGACCCGAATTCATATTATGTGAAAGAAAAATTAATTAAAAATGTACAGCCCAGTGTATTTTTAATAGACATTTAAACAGGAATAATTTTATCTTTCTTGAAAATACATAAAAAATGTTAGTCCGATAATGCTAATTTCTTTTTATAAACAAAACAACAAATTTCGTTAAAATCTCCTGAGCCGTTTAGTAATTCTGTATACGGACACAGCATATACAATTTTATAATATTATTAACGATACAAAATTGTTATGAAACTTTACACAATATACCCAACCAACCCATACAAAATCTATGAATAACAAAAATATTTATTTACTCAAGCGCTCATCGTAGTTTAACAAACATCTCACGACTTCTCATACCGTTCATATTAGATCCTCTTTTTAATTGCCCTAGCTTATTCTTGCAGAAAACCAATATCCACTACTTTATCATATTGGATAGGGATTTCGAAGTCCTATCACGTCGACTCGACGTATCAGGCATAACCGGTGAGAAAACAAGACACAAACGTAGTCATTTACTTTTTTTGTGACGTTAAATGTTTTATAATTTAAAGCTAGGACATAATATTAAATTGTAACTATCGAATGGACTAGATTGGTTTGTCTCCACATAGCTATGGTGATTACAACTAAGCAAGCAAACGGTCACCATTGATATCTTTTGCTGGCATATAACCTATCCAGGCCAATACGAGTGATACTCCTAAAGATTGTTTAGCACTTTGGTTTTATAGCACTCTATAATCTAAGGTTTAGCACATCTCCAATTTTCTATTCAACAAAATCAGTTCACAACTAACATGTGTATGTTAGTAGTTTGGAACTTCTGTGTCTATTTGCACGCCACTAAAATCCACGTTGTCTTCGTCCTATAGAGTCTAGGGTGATAGTTGGCATCTTGGCCTTGTATTATTATATTTTGATGAGAAAAATAAGCACAATTAAAACATGCCTAAATGGGAACTGATTTTGTTGAATAGAAAATTGGAGATGTGCTAAACCTTAGATTATAGAGTGCACACACACACAGCAGTAGACGAGACGAGAAAGAATAGATGATATATAGATCTACAGGATATAGTCCCAGGCCTTCTGAATCGAAAGGAAGGAATAGAAGTCTTCCTCCAGAAATCTGCGAACAGATAACTCCCGTCACCGGAGAGGTTTTAGTGGGTATTAGCTGGGACACCTTCCTATACTTGAGTCGCCACACTCATCTGCGGATTACAGGTGGTCGTGCCTAAATGCATTTCCTCTATAAGACGAAAAAAAAACGAGTAGGCAGTCGGCGACCGGCAGCCAGTAGCAGCAGCGGTGCAGTGGTGGTGGTGGTGCAGTGGCGAGGCAGCCCTTTAGGCAACTCACAATGGAGCTGGACCGAGTAAGTTCAGTACGCATTTAGAAACTTTCGGTGATTCCTAAATTTTTTATTGTCTGTTAGTTAGACATGTAGAATCATGGAATTTAACAAAAGTTAAATGGTTTAACTATTTAATTTCCCTCGCACTCGGAGAAACTATTATTATACACCCGTATTTCTGCCAATTGGCATTGCAGTCTCTAATATGTGAAAATCTATTGAGATTCATCAATAAAAACCAATCAGAAACCACCCAATTAACCTACAACACCCAAGTTATAGATCATCCCTATGAACATGTGCTGTTTATTCCTACACTAAGCCCATTATTATCGCTTACCTATCCTTCGCCCTCCTTCTCTTCCTCCTCGTGCTTCTATTCAAACCACCTACCACATTTGCACTGACATACGGTGTATGTGTTGGTCAATCATTAATCAAGTCAAAGCACAGTTAATGATACCAAAGGGTGGACACATACCCGGATATTTCTAAGCCAATTAACATGCTTTAATACAGTGGGCCCTTTGAAATATCTCTTCATAAATCTATTATAACTCACATGTCCAGGTTGGATGTTAAGATCGATACATACACCTTGTACAGGATATATCGAAATAAGGATATAAATAATAAAATAAAAATATTTCTAGCTGGCGTAGAACGAAATTATTTAAAACTAACCTCGTCTGGAGTATTTTGTTGTGCAGATTAACCAGAAAAACAAAAAATAATATCCCACCCAACGATAAAGTGCAGCACCTACGAACTCAAATAAAGCCAATTAAATATTCCACAAATTAGAATATATAATTATGGATTTTAATCAAGCCAGTGGGGTACAGTAGTGCACAAAATCGCTAGACTACAACGGCTGCAATTTGACATTTACCAAGAAATTTTCAGGCAGAATACGGAATTTGAGATACTCACAGTGCAAAAACACTTCCGTATTCTATAATAGTAAATCTTTGCAATTTTTCAGTGTACAGAACTCTACAAATAAGCGAATCAATATATGTTCTGACAGCCTGGTTTGGAAATGACAAAGATTGCTAATGGTACCGAGGATAATGAGGCTGGCTAGGCAGGCTTCTGTTGTCTCACATGCTTGTCTATGTATGCTTGAAAAAATGATGCGAGAGCTTCTGAAAAACTGGACCCAAAAAATTGGGAACATATTCCTAAGCAGCAACATGGTAAGCATGACGTAACTGGGGCAACAAAAAGTGCACTGAAAAACTGCTCTCATTAAACTGAGATCTGCCGGGGCTAAGCGCATTAGACTTGAGCAGACTGTCCCGGTATGTAGTGGGTTCGAACCCCGGGCTCGCTGCAAGTAGCGGCTCACCCTAGTCAAATAATAAAATTAACTGAATGATTGCTAAATTGCGAAATACCATAGGACACTGCGCCATGAAAAATCACCTAAAAAATGGGGCTCTATATGACACAATACAGATTGTGGAATGGAGAATTTGAGTCGGCCTACTAGATGTAAGAGGATAGAGTTACAACGAATAAATGTTGGGAAAATTATTAATACATTATTATTGTATTAATTTGAAAGAGTAGTTCATTCTCTCAGTGGAATGCAATGTAGTAAAACAAAGCAAACAAAACGTCACCTCCACAAATTTTTTCATCCAAAAATCACTCTAAGTGTTTTCACTATAATTAATGCAACCACAGACATTTTATTGTTTTCGTTTTCAAATTTTGGTCTAATTTTGTTGACGGTTTCTTAGTGCACTCAGTTTTACCGGTTATATTGTTTTGTTTTGTCCTTTTTTAATTTAGACAAGTATAAAAAAAAAATACTAACTAAAATTTCACGTCTATAATAGCAATTGGGTGTACCAATTAAAAAAAAATTAATTTTTGCTCCGACATGGTTATGACACTGTTTTTTTGGTAAAGTTTGTGACTGACGATGAAAGCTATTGCTTTCGAAAGATGTTTCACTTTTTGGAAGATTAAATTTGTGGAAGTGACGTTTTTTTTTGCTTTGTTTTAATTGTATTAATGTTTTGATAAATCTTGGGTCGGGTTACACAATTTAATTGGTGTCAATTTTTTACTAATTTCGTCAAAATTGATCAAATAAACTTTGGAGCGGTTTCGGAGTAATATTGTACTTCTGTCACTCACTTTTATTATTATTTATGATTTAATATAGTTTGAAAGTTAATCCAATTGCGTTATGATACTCTGGTGTACCATAATATACCCGCTATAGAATATCTTAAACCATATGTAAATCACCTGTAACCGCATTCGAAATGCTGCCAAATGCAAATGTCGTGTTGGAGGATTTCGCTGGGGGTTGAAATTTAATGCGACCCTTATACAATATTGGCCGTATAATACTGGACTGCTTAAGGGTACAGAAAGTAATCTGGCTTACTAGTGAATGTCACAGTCTTTAAAACCTCAAACCGATTAACGGTTACTTATAAAACAAAGGTTTAATGATAAGAGTCATTAACATTAGTCAAGTTTTAAAGTTAAAAAGAAATAAAATATCATCAACACTTTCATCTGTTATGGCGTCAAACCCACGGTTGCCTTATATAAGTCAAGGAACAGGAATAATAACATTTAATATAAATATACAAGGCAAATAAAAAAAAATACTTGTCCACAAATCTTTTGTTTTGTTATAATATTGTGGTAGTTGGATTGTGTAGTGTGTGGATTTGTTGCGAAAATGTGCTGGAATATGTTTGTAGTGAAATTTTCAAAAAAAGTCTGGCATCAGAGCATATGTTGGACCTCGCAGGTTAGTAGGTTGTTTAGGCGAGTTACCTTTATGAACAAATTGACGATTTGGGAACTCTGTTAAAAATGTTTCCCTTCAAAGAAGCCTCACCAAAAGTAACCCACGACCTGACCTGAATTGATGATGAAAGTTCAAATTTTAATTTATCACTCTGCCAAAATGGTTGAAAACCTAACCAAATAAATGTAGACAGTTTTGAATCACCCTGTATAAAAAATTTATGAGACCATTTTAACAAACTAAGAATACTCAACAGTTTTTCCTATTTATTAGGTTCTGCCGTGCTTAACATTCTTAAGAAATAAATGGAAATATTTTTGAGACACTGTATAAACATTAAGAATTAAAAGTTTTTCTATTTATTAGGTTCTGCCGTGCCTAACAATCTTAAAATATAATTGAAATATTATAGTCCTTAGTAGGTAATACCGAGGATCAGATTAGGATTAGAATAACTAAGTTTGCTACTCTTTCTAAGTAAAGTATTTATTATGAACTTCACTGTATATCTGCTTGCATTATTGGTTATATAATATAGACGAAATCTGCCATGTTTGTCTAATGAAATTTTCAACGATTTCCAGTGTGAAAACACTGCTAAATATTTTACGCGTCGACGAAAATCTGAAATTATCCGGTGTTCTGGAGATTCGTGAGTGGAATATTCCACAAAATCCGAAGCACAGAGTTGGCGCCTAAACTTTATCTCCCAACAATTTTAATAACGATCCAAATAATTTAATATTTTAATGATTATATTTAAGAGGACCATCACTCTTGCGCCATTGCCAAGAAACTAATTTGAGGTTAATTATTAAACAGTTCATTATGAAGTCGAGTTGATTAATTAACAGCAGGAAATCACGTCACTGTCACGTGTTATTTTTGCATCATCAGTGAATATTAATAATTATTCGCCAATGAAGATTTTCTTCGATATAAAAGTAGAAATACCACTGTAAAATATCTTCTATTTCTACTAGCGTCATATGTGGCCTAGTGTATACAAGGTTTTACGAAATAAACTCTAATATGATGCAACTTAACGATATTGGATTGTATTTTCTTCCTTTTGCATTAAAGCATCAAAACTGCAGAAGCACTCCTTATAAAACTTTTCTCGAAAGAATGTAGGAAATTTCTGTAATAAACCGTTGAAAGTTTTACTAGCAAAATTTTCTTAGCTCGTCACTGTTGCTGAAGTCATACTTGTGCATACATTGATCGTTACTAATCCATAACAAGCCATTTATAAATAAGTAAATAAACTTTATTGTCTAACAGGCGGAATCCAATTACAAGACAAAAAGCAAAAAGCAAAAATAATCCTAGATACTTAATTAATAACAAACAAAATAATATAATCGATGAGTAGAACCTTTGGCGTAGAACACTAAACTGACACTCGTTTTACCACTTCACCAAAACACTTCTTTTAAATCTCGACGCGCGTTTCGCTAACAATGTTAGCATCCTCAGGAGAATTAAAACTTAACTCTCTCCTGAGGATGCTAACATTGTTAGCGAAACGCGCGTCGAGATTTAAAAGAAGTGTTTTGGTGAAGTGGTAAAACGAGTGTCAGTTTAGTAAACAAAATAATAATAAAATATAATTAGAACACACAAAAAGATCATAATCATAATTTCATGTGACATCTTAAATTCATAAAGAATCATTACCCTGCAGGTGCCGCGATAAACCCTGCTTAAACTTGTTAGCCTTCACATTCAATAGGCTTATATTAGTGATGACCACAGTTGCAATGAGTGCAGGCAAGTGCCCTGAACGCGTAATTAGTCCGAATCTGTGGAACCTTAAAAAGTTTGAGATCTCTAGAGTAAAAGCTCGGAACGTGAAAATTTATTAGCTGTAATAAGTGGGGACAATCGAGATTGCTATTAATTAACTTAAACAAGAACATTTGCGAAGCAAAATTCGACGCTTCGAAAGTGAATACAAGCCAAATCGATCCAACAGCAAATCGTGGCGCAAATTGACCATCAATGTTGAAAGCAGTATATTTAAAAAAAATTCGCTGAACACGTTCAATCTCATTTTATATCGGGGACCAAGTTATAGATGCATATTCAAGCTTAGATCTAACGACGAAAAAAAAAGGAAATCAGGTCATTGTGTAAAGCGATGCAGTGCATTTTGTGCTTAATTATTGAGTCACCCAACCTATCGAAAAACTTTGCAAGGTCAGTATAAATCACATCCACCTGCACACATTCCTCAACTGCTGACAAAACCCTCAGTAGAAAGTATGCAACGTTTGTTACAGTCGGTCCATCCTGTTCAGGAGTAATGCGATTCTTTACTTGTTTGAACAACTTTCCATGTATGACAGTTTCAAAGACCTTCGCGAAATTGAAGAGAATAGATATATGACGATAGTTTTCTAAATGCGCTGCATCTCGAGACTTAAGGCATATTCGTGCAATTTTCCATCTCTCTGGAAAGGTACCCGATTGCAAGTACAGGTTAAAAATGGCTTGAGAGGCTTCACAAAGGCATATGCGCAATCACGAACCACGAAAGCTGGTACGTTATCCACCCCAGTAGTCAATTTAGGTTTAAGCTTTTTCAAGCCACCTAAAACATCATCCTCTGTCAGAAAACCCACAGAAATTATATCCATAGTGTCAACAGGCTCAGCATACCTTCCAAGTGAGGATTCAATATAAACACTAGGAAAGAATGTTCACTAAATTGATAGAATCGCATATAATTCGTCTCCTCATTAAAGTTTCGGGAATACATGACCTGTGCTTTTTGCCCTGGATATATCGCCACAATTCCTTGGGATCACCTTTAATTGATTCTTAAACTTTATTTAGGTAAGATTGGTAGGTCAGCTTGCCTTCTTAATATATTAAACCTATTTAAATAATATTCGGAATTGCTGGACTTAGAGAAACATCTAAACTTCTCTTTTATATCTTTTATAAGATATGAGAATTTCTTAGCCTTTGCTTTGTAGAGAATTTGCTATAAAATTCAGTGGTGGCCTCGTTAACATTTCTACTTCTAATGTTACAATTCGCTCATAGTTTGTAATCCGGTACTGTATTTCCAGCATTTCAAGTGTACACCCAAACGCGTCGAATTTAAAAAGAATCATCAGAAGGTTTCGCAGCTCGAACGAGATATTAATGGAATATAAAATTGTTATTCACCACAAAAACATTTTCCATTCTTTTACTTGAGTTAGAAGAGCTGTTGTTTTCCACAACTGTTTCCAATAACGATCGTGAGAAATAACTCAGGATGTATTGTTAATGAAACCCGTTTCCAAAACTGTTCACAATTGTTATTACCTATACAGTTTCTTATGCTAGGACTATAATAAATCAATACGGAAAAGGGTGAGTATACCTGGAAAAGGAGCTGATTTGAGTTATTATCATGAGATTAAGCAGTAATTTTATTTTTATAAATCGATATTTCATGCCAATTGTGCAACAGTTGCTTATTCGTAAATTCGTAACAATTTCTCTAGTTCACGATTTGAGTAATGTTAACTGATTTGCTGTTTAAAAACGGTTTTTACAAATTGTATAAGTTCATTGGAAGTCTCATCACTCTAACTAAAAATAGAGATACCATAATATCTGTAGAATTCAAGTATGCACTTTATTTAGAACTTTGTGATTTTAAAACTCTGGACATATGAAAAATATACCCGACTGCGGCACACAATGCATGTCCTTCTGTTTGATCATGCTCCAGGCACAAGCTGTATTCTGAATTTTCCTATAGCTCCAACCTAGAGACAGAGAACAACAGACAATATAAACTCCCACCACTTTCTATTGTCCTGTGCGAGGCAGGTGGTAGCCATTTTTTAATATACTCGACAGATCCGTATTTACGTTTTATTGAAATTACAGTATAGGTAAAGAAAAGGGGAGTAATAGAATTATTTTATAATAGAATTACATCTTTATTAATTATAAAAACAAATACTTTTTTACTTTTATTCATGTTCCATATAATCATTTTATTTTTATTTGTGTCTTACACATTCAACTCCTCTCGAAGATGGATTACTTCAGAAAATATTTTTATTTATATTTTTAAAGTTTATATTGATTAATTTTAATGTATAAAATAACCTTAACCTCAAATATAATTTCGTAACATATTTTTTTGGGAAATTAGAACATGGATGTTCAAACTTTACATTTTTGCTTAAATTAATAAAATTATTAATAATATTGAACTAGCAATTAACCATAGTTCAGCTCTAAAGAAAAAAAAAGTGTAATTGATTACGGGCAAATATAAATGTATTAATTTTAGATAGAGTAAAATAAAATTGTTCTAATTTATACAATAGGTCTACCGATTTTCAATTCCTTAAGTATAATTGAGAATGTATTATATTTTACCTGTTTATGGCCTTCAGAAAAACAACGCAAGCACACATGTTGGGAATTTCCCATTATATACCTACAAAACATGCTAAAATCACCCCCAATAAATGGGCAATAAAACGTGAGACGTGAATTTACTACCTGCTAATATCTATAATAGTTAAAATATGTAATTCAAATTTAATAAACACTCATCTAGTAAGATTTTTAAGCTCTCTTTTTAGAATGCTTAAGATGTATTGGACTTTTATGGGCAAATAGACTGAACCAAGTTATAAAAGATAAGGGCCATTGTGCTGCGAAATTAAGCGAAGTTATTCATGTTTTTTAAAAAATTTGTGTGATTTTTTTTAGGCAAGTAAGCTCAATCTTACAGTTTGTTTAGAAATATTTGTTTTTCAAAATAACAATTGGTAATTGTTATTTTGAAAAATAAATAATTAATAATATTTATAATAATAAATAAAAATCATTCCGCCTCTACTTTTTTGCATTTCAAAATAAACAATATCACTATCAAAAGTTTCTAAAACAAAAACACACAATATAACTATATAACACACAGAATATTACGGCACTGGAAAACAAATCACTTGAAATGGCAAAGCACAAATAAAATATCCCGACGACAATGAGAGTATAAGAAAACATGGCGATTTTGAGTGCGCAATTATATGCGCAATCTCTTCCTCCACCAGCAAGATCACATTCTCTGTTGTTCTCTGCTAGAGAGATGATTGAAACAACAGTGACCATTGGATAATCACACTAGGCATCCCAGATGAAATCTACGCCAGCCCGGCTGTTTTAAGGCACTTAATTTTGTTGAACAATTAAACTCCTACGAATGCACCAAACCTGATGGTTTTGCCAGAATTCCTAAACTGTTGTCGTCACTCAAGTATTAGTCATACAGAGTTTATATCCCTGGAGATTCCTTCCTACCTCAGGTGGATGTCAGTTTTTTGATATTGTTTAAACCCTGCATGTTTAGTGAGAAAATATCACTTATCCTATTACAGTCAAGTTGAGATGTCCCATAATTAGAATTTCTCTGCACTTCTAGAAATATTACAGACTTGAATCACAAACAAATAAGCTTAAAACTTTTTATTTGCATAACATTTCTGCGAAAGTTTCCTGCAAGATAATAGGTGTTACTAGTTTACTATATTATATCTATATATGGAACATGACTATGTCTATCCAACATATTCACAAACAAACATAGTTTTCCTTCAAACAGCAAGTAGATGAGCACAAAGTTCATGCTGAGTGAAGTAGTTTACTTTACTTAGATTTAGTAGGTAAGTGCATGAGTTGCAATTTTCTATTCAAAACAATTTTAAGTTAGCTAATATTGTGATGACAAATTCAGATAAGTATATGCACAGGGTGGAAAAATTACGATCGTTTTTTTATGGTAAACATAGACTAAATTATGATAGGAGTAGTCTTATGGCGCAATCAAATATAGGGTCACTTCAGTAGTTTCTCTTTTGCGCTATGAAGGCAGTCAAATACAATTTAATGTAACAAATTTATATTTTGGTAATATAAAGGGTCTCCCAGAACTTTCCAGACGCACTTCAGACTTAGCTTCTTCAGCTGAAAAAATCACAAGAAGTCATTGGATATGTTCCTAAACCTGCTGAAAACACTTAAAGTACTAAAACCGCGTTTCATATAATACAACAGCTAGATCATTATCAGTAAAGTCATTAATTTCAGTATGTTTCGGAACATAGCCATTAAAAACATAAATCGAAAAATAGCTTCTAGATTTTTCCAGGGTGTCAAAGTTTTACAAAACTTCTGGATGATGCCAAAGTCCCTGCAGAAGAAAATAATCGATACATTATTGAATATCAACATCAACAAACCCACAAATTTGTAGGTTAGGTTCAATATTTTACTGTCAAAGGCGTTCCGTTGGCTTAAATAACATCAGTACATATTTAATTTTAGAACACATTTATCAGTACTTTCATTAAAGTATTGATAAATTTTACTGATAATGATCAGTAAAATCATTAATTTCAGTAAGTTTCGGAACATAGCCATTAAAAACATAAATCTAAAAAAAGCTTCTAGATTTTTCCAGGGTGTCAAAGATTTAGAATTTTTCTGTTTACTTCTCAATGTATTTGTAAGATCTTCTTAAATAATAAATTGCAATTTAGCACGGTTCAAATTCATACTTATAGTCGATATCTACAGAGTGAAACATTTTCAGTGGTCGTATGCCCCAGAACTTTTTTGTGTATCGCCGCTGACGTCTACCGATTAAGAATCAAATAAGAATTTCCCTTTGGTTGAAAATCTCGATCGGTAAAAAGAAATATAATCAATTTAGGTCAGGTTTATATACAACATGAAAAAACTTATGCTTGTAATTCAATGCCGATTGTGGTATTAGCCAGTGGAGCCTTGTTGTTTAAATTTATATTAACATGTTCGATAGCGGGGACAGATTGACGAAAAAATCTAAATTCACTCAAAATGACCGTAAACATAACTATGAGCATAATAATTATTGAATTAGTTTATACAATAAGAATAAATTATCATATAAATTTTGACTTTTAGACAGAGCACAACCCAAGTTTTGTGTTTTGTGTGTGAGATTTTAATTTGTTACTTTAAACTTATGACTATTTAAAGTTATGATCCTTACTTGTATAAACGGTCGCTATTATTACAATGCATTATACAACTTTTATGTTTATGCATTATGTTGTACAAACTTTTATCTATGTTCCTCATTCTTCGACTATATATACCTAACATAATATAATATATTACATACGGCTATATTTTGAAAAACACTATTATAAAAAAATTATTTATGTTAGGTATATATTTTTTATTTGTTGCCTTGAATTATTAAATTAGATAAATATTTAACCATGTTCTATATCTGCTCTACGCAATTTTCTCTCTAGCGTCTTTTTCCAGCAATTATTTCTGTATTTTTATTTGATATTATGCTTTGTAGGTATATTCATATTTTGACAACAAAATTTATTTCTAAAGAAATGTTAGGTAGACTCTATACCTTTTAATAAAATTATCAAATATTCAATTAAATGTTTTGTTTACTTTTAAAATGGCTTTTCAAAATTACCATAATATAACCTTTATACCTTCGCGTGATATTACGTCAGCAAACTGCGAACACAAGGGCAAGGTTAATATTCAATTAAAAACTCCTATTTATTATGTTTAATCTCAATTGCGTTTACTAGCCAACCGTATTTGGTTAATGTTAAATTCAAGTGATTTCTGCTTAGGTTCAAACTCTACATAAGTCCTTCTCAAACAAAGAAAAAACTATGAATAATATATGCGCACATAACTGTCTCCCTATAATTAAAGTATAATAAAAGAATTGTTATTTGAAATACAATTAATTGTAGCTGTAATATCTTAAGAGTGCAACTATTTATTTTATGTGGTTCTGAAAAGAATTTTGGCAAAATGCTGTCCACCATCACAGCAAGTGAAGTTTTGCATAACTCTTAATAGCATTTCTCTGGTATTCGGCAAAATTCTAGACGGATCATCTTCATTAGTTGCCTTACGGTTGTGGAACGATGTTTGAGTTTTAAGGAAAACCACATAAAGAAGTCGCACGGCTGCTTGTACTGATGCTACTTTTCTGCGACCTAGCCTGGCTTTACGAGACCGTATTCAAAATAGGAAGACAGTTATGCCGCACCCTGAACTAAATCAATCCGTAGGCCCGTATAGACTGGATGCCACGGCAATAACATTAAAGCACGATTTAAATCCCAACAACAAATCATTAGACAATATATTACAGTAATATAATGTTTTACAAAACAATCGAGTTTCCGAAATGACATACAGGGTGGTCCAACGAAAAGTTTGCACCTAGCTTTTCTCTTTTTTTTGTAGTCGAATGCGAAAATGCTCGGACACGTCGATTTTGCTTTTGAGGGGGACACATTTTAAACATATTTTTCGATCTGCGCCTTTAACCCCCTAGCGGGGGTGAGTAACAACCCTAAAATTTTAAATGGAAAGAGGGGTCTAATGACATATCATTTGAAAGGACACAAAATTGTCTTTCTAATGATACCCTATTTGTCGAATTTTACTAAAACAGTTAATACGAAAACGACTTTAAAGACATTAAGCCGATAATTTTGGTATTAATGAGAAATACAAATAAGTTTTAATTATTGCGAGTGAAAACACCTGCAATCGTTAGTACATTCCAATGTTTGTTAGTTTTAACATTGCTTTGTAAAAAAAGTAAACAAGCTGTTAAATTGATTTATTAAAACGTTACATTAACAAATGTTAAAAATGTGACCCATTTGATTCCATACAATAATACAGATTTTGTTCAAATCTATTTCTAACATTTTGTAGCATATCAGGTGTTATGTTTCTGCACTCTTCTGTAATGCGTTGGCGAAGATCTTCTATGGACTCGGGCTTCGTGGCAAAACATTTATTTTTTAAGTGCCCCCAAAGAAAAAAGTCTAAAGGCGATAAATCCGGTGACCTGGCAGGCCATTCAATTGGGCCCCTCCTTCCAATCCACCGTCCAGGGAACCGGTCATCTAAGAACTGTCTTACAGGAGCCACATAGTGCGGAGGTGCTCCATCTTGCTGGAAATAAAGCCGATCAGCAGTATGATTTTGGTCATCTTCTATTATTTGTGTTATTAAAGGATCAATTGTGTCTTCAAGCATGTTTAGGTACACTTCACCAGTTAAATTTCCAGGAATAAAAAGTGGTCCTATAATATGATTTCCTAATATGCCACACCAGACGTTTATTTTTTGAGGATACTGGGTATGAACCTCACGGAATAAATGTGGGTTACTGTCATCCCAGTAACGGCAATTGTGCCTATTTACAGCTCCATTCAAATAAAATGTGCATTCGTCGGAAAAACAAATGTTAAATAATAATTGCGGATCTTCAATTAAACGCTGGCTCATTGCTTCACAAAATTGCAGCCTTCTATCAGGATCATCCTCATTTAGTTCCTGTACTAATTTGATTTTGTACGGATGAAATTTGTACGCTTTTAAAATTCGTATTATGGACGAACGGGAGACACCTGAGGCTTCAGCTAGTTGACGGGTACTTTGACTATGATCCATTTCAACATGCCCTAAAACAGCGACTTCCACAGCTTCATTTCTGATCGGTTTCTGCGGCTGGTGTTTTACATTACAGACAGATCCGGTATCTACAAACTTTTTGCCAACGTACACATCATTCACATTTTTATCGGGATGTCTCTCATTAAATAAGCGAGCCGTAAGTCTAGCACTACTATTATTTTGAAAATAAAGTTTAACAATTTCAACTCGTTCTAGAATGGAATAAATCATTTTGTACGGTAAAAGTAAAATAACTTGAGAAGCAACCAAACTGAATCAATGAAAAGACTAAAATAAACGGTGTAAATTCTTTTCCTACACGTATCTGCAGTTTTTATTTCAACAAAAAACGCAAACGATTAGTGAGGAATTTAGTTCTGATAAATAAGATAGTGTTTTTGAAATCCCGTTTTTCTTCAAAGTAAATAATTTAGAAATGATTGTAGTTGTTTTCAGTCGTAATAATTAAAACTTATTTGTATTTCTCATTAATACCAAAATTATCGGCTTAATGTCTTTAAAGTCGTTTTCGTATTAACTGTTTTAGTAAAATTCGACAAATAGGGTATCATTAGAAAGACAATTTTGTGTCCTTTCAAATGATATGTCATTAGACCCCTCTTTCCATTTAAAATTTTAGGGTTGTTACTCACCCCCGCTAGGGGGTTAAAGGCGCAGATCGAAAAATATGTTTAAAATGTGTCCCCCTCAAAAGCAAAATCGACGTGTCCGAGCATTTTCGCATTCGACTACAAAAAAAAGAGAAAAGCTAGGTGCAAGCTTTTCGTTGGACCACGCTGTATAATCATCAATTAGGTTATTCTAACGATGACCTAGTGAACTTATCCATAATGTTATTATTATTTAGTATACAGCAAATTATCTTTTTATTGTTTTAGTCTGATTCAAACGGATGTACATTCTATTTTAGAGAATATGATTTTGAAAAACTGGAAATAAAAGACAAAAAATTAAGTAAAAATAATAGAATTATACCGAATTCACCAGAATAAAATGAGCTTTGCGGCGCTTTGCTGGTGGTAATACGTGAATAGAGTTTTGAACCTTCCTACAGCTAAACATCAAAAAGGATAAAATGCCTGGGAGAAAATAATTACTTTCTTTCTTTTTTACTCTGTTCTAATCTAGAATATCTAGGTAATTTAAATCAAAGAAAAAGTTGTAAAATATAATTTGTTTGTAATAAGCAGTTGAATACAAACAAAAAAACGAATTTTGTCCAATCTCTAATGGTATCTATGCATTTCGAACATTTGCTTTAAATTGATTTTCGTGTTTTTTGTTTCTGTTTTGTTTGTATGTTTTAAGTTGTTTATTTAATTATTTTAAAAATATAGGAAAAACCAATTTAATGGAAAAGGACAAGGTTTTAAAGAATATTCATTACAATACTAAAAGTTTGTAGTGACATCTTTGTGTTAATTTCACGTGAAAAATATTTAAAATATAATTAAAACTAATACTGTAAACGCGTTAATAAACCGTAAAGCTCAAAGACACTACTCACCGAAGGAGAATCGTGCTTTTTGTCGCTTCTACTTTATGTCGCCATATATATTTTTATATACAATTAGCAATTACAATTAAAAAAATTCCGTGACACAAGTGAGATTTGAACCCACATCTCCCGATCAGGTGTTTTCACCAATTAAACTACCGTGGCCTTAATTCGTACATAGGAACCAAGGTATGTACGAATTAAGGAAGTTCCATAATATAGTATATAAACTTTTGAACTGAAGTCATTTTTAGGATTCAGAAATCAAAAACTGCATAAAAAATTTTCAAAATTTCGATTGTGTCGATCTCCTGCATAGTTAAATTTTTTTGAACATCTACTAAAAGATAGTTTTGTTGTAAGAGAAACTGGCATATATAGCATTTAGACACATGTGCTCCAACTCAAGGGAGACTGCTGCTATCTGCTAACTTTCCATACACTGTCTTAAAACTTCTACACCGAAGCATAAATAAAAATCTCCTTGTAACTTCCTGTTGTGATATTAATAAGTTTAACAAAATAGTCCATACTACTGTGGATGTCCAATAATTTGGCAAATTAAAAGGCTGTCGCATCCACTAAACGAGAGGAGAGAAACATTATCAATTATTTTATACCAGAAATCAACATTACAACTTGCCTAAGTGGAGAGGTTACATCGGAGATTTTGTAAAAATATTTATCAAAGGCTTACATTATCTTACAAACTAACACTAATCAAATGAGACTCATGAGGTTCCTTATAGGAATACCTCATGATTTCAGTTATATCGACTTTTTTCTTACGAATTCTTAAAAAGTTTTTTCTTAATTACTCAAGACAGATTTAATTAACAATGTGCGATGCGAAATAAGAAAACAAAATGGGAGAGAAAGGTCAAGTACTGTCATTTTTAGCTCCGAAGTTAATCACATATTAGGTGGTCACCTTTCGTACAGAGTCTAATGAGTCATTAATTTTTGGCTGAATTCTCAAGTTAGAAGTAGAAGTTCGCTCGTAGGTCAAGGTGGAAGCTAGACTGATATTGGCTCAATGTAAAGAAGCAGAATGTCATTAGCACCGGTCAGTGTATATCTACTTTGGTATAATAATACTAACGTACACTCTTATATTTTTTCTTCCTTGAAGAGAATACAATACAGCTGCAATAGTTTTTATTAGTTGTTGCATTCAAGCAAATAATTTCCGTTTGAAAAACATTTTAATGTAGAAACAAAAGTCGAACAACAGCTGTTGAGTATTTCGTTCACTAATTGCTTTTTCGTTAAAAAATTCAGCGCATTCTTTCAAATTTAATGAATTACCTTCGTTTCTACATCGGGGTTTTAAGTTTTTCAGTGCAAAGAAGTTTCACTCGTATACGAACTGTGCACAAATTAAATGGACTGTATTGATGTATGTGTGTATAATTACTATTATTCCCACTTAAAAAATACAGCATTTGTGTCTACTCCACTATAAATAGTGGAGATTTTTGTTTTACATGATATTAATATATTTATTACCATTATTTCCCAATGATATATGTATTATGTAAATTTATATAAAGTGTCCATGCGCAAAATTTGCAAGTACGTATATTTCCCCGTTTTACCACCCACCTTTGTCCACCTGTACTGACACGTATTCACAATAGGCCCATAAAGCTGTAGGGAAACCGTAGACTTTTGTCGAACGGATTATATTTTTAAAGAAAACTGACATGTGCTTTGAGGCCTTTAACAGATTGGGGTGCAGCGCCATGTCATGTCCGTCGGTAACACATGGTATGTTTACACAAGCTGTTTAGCAAAAAGGGTAGGGAGCGCATCAAATTCATAATGTTTTTAAATTAGACACTATATTTAAAGGTATATTAAAATCAATAAGTTTCGCTGTAATATTCTCTATTATTTTTCGAGAAAATAATTATTTCTCAAAAATGGAGTGTTGGAAATGGAGTTTGTGGACAGAAATAGATTATTTGCTGGTAGAAACTCATATATGTTAAATTCTTAAAATCTTGTCATTCTTAAAATACTATTTACATAATGATTAACTAATTTGTCTTCCAGAAACGAACATAATTGTCAGCCCAAGCTGACGGGTTAGAGTCCTCCACGTTTATGTGCATCTTCGAATCTCTCTCTGTCACTCCTTTAATTGACATCCTTCTAAATAAGTTTTATTCGGTCCCGTTACTTTATGTTTGTTCTATGTGTAAAAAACGACCAGTGCCTATTTCTTATCTGTTTTGATTTTTACGAATTTTTGGGCATTTTATTTATATTTATTTAGTTTTAATCTCTGCCTTCAAAACCATGTACTATTTTCGATTGTTGTTCCAGTGATTTACAATATTAACAACCATAATGATGTTATATCGTTGTCTTTTAGGCTGATGATGGAATGGAAACTCTGAAACATATCCCTATAATTAACAAACAAGTTATTTTAATGTACTCACTAATGGTATATTTTGAACTAGCTGCGGGTACCCTCTATCCACGGTTTCACTACGAAATACCCTGTATAATTTAGTCCAGTGATTGGATTATCAAAAATATTTTATAGGTTTCTCCTAGCGTATTCATACAAAAATAGAAAGGTAAATATCATGGGAATGCCGGGATAACATCTAGATAAGTCAGAGATGTGTGAATTCACAGAGGACAGCGCGATGTGGTAGATCTCATTTTTCGTAAAAAAGTTAGGTATATGGAAATGATATGGGTGTCATCGTATTTGACCTGGAAAATTTATAAAGAGACAAAAAAATATACGGGGAACTACAATATTGTAAACGAGATAAAAAATTCACCAAATGTAAGGATTTTTGAAAAGAAAACATCACACGTCACCTCCATATAAATTTGTATTTAAAACAATTAGCGTTTCCCAACAATAATCAATTGTCATCAATCAGGCACGAACAGCTCGACATACTTTGAGTTTTACAACTACTTTAACTAAATACAGTGAAGTCAATACCAAATACAAAACACTAAGTATTAAATTAAGGGGACAGTTTACACTGTTTGCGGACGACACAACACTTCTGTGGCATGATAAAAATGTTGATGTGGTGAAAGAGTTCATACAAGGTGATTTAGCAAAGGTAAAGGATTGGTGTGATTCTAATTACCTTTCATTTAATTTTACAAAGACAAATATTTTATGTTTCAATTATGAATTTGGCGATTTAGTTTTGGAAAGTAACCCCATAAGCAGGGTAAGTTGTGTCAAGTTTTTGGGAATCCATATTGACTTAAAGCTTAAATTTGAAGAACATATTAAGCAATTGGGTAAGAGGGTTTTATCTGGCTGCTATGCTTTAAGGGTTGTGTCATGGGCGATGGGATTGAGGGTTGCTAGAAATGTATATTTTTCTTTAGTGGAGGCTGATCTGCGATATGGCATAGCTTTCTGGGGTACCTGTAGCCAGACTCTTTTTAAAAGTATTTAGGTACTGCAAAAGCGGGCTGTGCGTTACTTGTCCGGAGTTGATGCTAGTGTTAGCTGTAGACAGTTATTTATAAAGAACGGAATACTGACGCTTACATCGCTTTTTATCTTAGAGACTCTTTGCCTTATTCACAAAAATTTAAGAAATATCACAGGCTTAGCTCCTCCTGGTCATACTTATCCCACGAGATTGGTTCAAAGGGTGCACTTGCCTATACCGAGATCTGCTTTGTTGAAAAAATCACTTATTTATGAGAGTCGAAAAATGTATAATCATTTACCACCACAATTGACAGCGATGGAAAATTATAAAAAATTTTGAGGAGGAGTCAAGCGAGTTCTTTTAGAGAAGGGAGAGGGAGAAGCGTTATTTTACAGACACCTGGTAAAATTATTGTCTCATATGTTTTATTTGTTTTACGTTTTTTTTTGGTTCTTAATATAATGTATATATGTGTATTTTTTAATGTTTGTCATTTTTATTTTTATTGTTTCTTTGTAGAATGTTAGATACTATTATTGAAATTTGTTTTTATTTACATAAGTATTATGAATTGACTTTGTCTATAAGATTGTACACTTTTCTTAATGACAATAAAGTTATTATTATTTTATGAAATAATCCATTCAAAGAGGAGCGATGATTAATATATAAATCAAACGACGTCTGCTCCACAAAACAAATACTGTTTTATACGAATTCAAAATTAAAATTAAAATTTTTAAACTATATTAGAAATTAACATCTTTTGCATTAAAAAGGCATTATGCCATCAAAAGATGTTAATTTCTAATATAGTTTAAAAATTTTTATTTTAATTTTGAATTCATATAAAACAGTATTTTAATTTTAATTTACATAAAATCTTCACATAACCTTTTTCACAAAATGAATATGTTACATTAGAAAACTGAAATTGTTCATCTTGTACTTGATTGTCACTGATGATGAGAATAATTTTCTCGAAATATGTCTGACTGACATAGGCAATGTGCCTTGATTTTTGAAATAAAAATATATTTATTTTGTAGAGCAGACGCCGTTTGATTTATATATAAAGTTATTATTATTATTTATTATAACCATTAATGTAAATATTGTGAATAAATAAAGTTAAGTTTTTGGTAGTTAATTCCTTCTTTTTTGTATTTTTTTTTTCATGAAACTCATGATATGGAGAGAATTTAAGTGCAGTATATTTCCAAATTGCATTTCTTTGAAATTGTCTCTAATTTTTAATTTAGCGCAATATTTCCGAACGTTAATAATCACTAATTAATTTATAGGCAAAATGAAAATACAATAAAATGGCTTGAACTGTCTAATCAAAATTTAATGAAACCGTCTTATTGTAAAATTGACAATTAACGAGAAGACTCATTTACCAGTGCTGATAGAAATAGAGGAGCATCGAATTTTCCAGTTGTAGAAATAAACGGTATGCCATCGTTGTGTTGGTGGCGATACGTTAATAAGATTTTCTCGAGCAACACTGAAGGCTATACATATAGCTATATTATGTTATATATTGATTTTGATTGAAATTTGAATTTGTAGGATAAGCTGATTCATGTAGGAATTATCACGTAGAACATACGTCCTAAATATTTGATAATAGAAAATTCCACAAACGATGCTGAGAGTGGAGTTTTTATACCATTGAATAAAAAAAAGTAATGGATTGCATTCAAATAAAATGAAAAGGATTTCTTTATAGGTCAGCCTGTAGAGCGAAAAATGCTCGGGATTTAGTGTTCTCACTTTATCACATAGTTAGGGTGAATAATATTTTTTTTTATAGACCATTAGATTTAAAACGAATTCGAACCATTTATTCATTTTATGATAAATGTCAATTTATCGAAAATTTTATATGAACCATATATTATATTTGCCAAGCTGACATTAAATTTAGTAAGTACGAAACCACTTTTTAAAATTTCCTCGATTTGAGTGAACTCTAGTACAGACAGCAACGGTGTTGGCGAAGATCTTAGACAACATTTGTTTATTTATTAATATAAATACAACTGTTGGATCGGGTATAAGGACATAAAAAAGCTGTTATTATATTTGCAGGATTCTTCTCGCACTCAGAATAAAGCTAAAGCGAGATATTGTGTATATGTTACACATCCAACGCCTTCAAGCACTTATTCCTGCTGATTTTTCTCCACGTATGACATTCTTTCAATGCCGCGGATTTTTGAAACACCCTGTATGTTACATTGAACCCGATTTATGCGATTGGATGGCGGGCGATCTCTAAATTAGAGTCATTCACAAAAGATCTGTTTAGGTCGAAGTCAATAGAGGTTAAGGGTCCCAAAACTACTCCAATACAATCTACAGATTTCGTCGAAAAATATTTGGCAAAAAAAGTAGCTTTATGATGTTTTCAGTGATTTCCATACTTTATTCGGACCTTGTATAATTGCTACAATGTTAACACATTTTGTTTTTCCGCGTTTGCAATTATTTGTTTTGACAGTAACCACCGTGTTACTTACCCATAATACATACAGTGTGCATTCTGTTGTCAAGCACGACAACACCAGAATATTGTGTAAACTTACAATATCCCGTTGACGAAATGTCGCTATATGTATTGTTTCGTTGGTTAAAAACTTTTATTAAAGGCGCAAACTTACATTTTCCACTGAGAATAAAATAAAAATGCAACACCACGTAAACAGAGTTGGACTACTAACATAAGGGTTATCAGTGACAGGGTGGATATTTAATGCAGGACATAGATAGTTTTGTCATTAATAGTGTTTGATACATTACCACATTGTTCAAATACATTTAGGGGGGTGCCTCGTGCTTATCTGACGAACTTATCCAGAAGGATTGTTTGCTAAACGAAATAAAATAAACAATATTGGGGTCTGAAATTTCTTGATATATTTTTTATTACTTCAAAATTAAGAGGGGCGTTTGAATAAAATCGTTTGCAGACCTATTTTTGCGCATGGTAGACTCCACTAATACGTATCTGATAGCAAAAATTTTGATAGGGAGTTAAAGAGTAAAGATGGGATTAGGTATTGAAGTATTTTGAAGTTGAAATATTGGATAGTTAGTTCAAAAACAGAGTTAGAAAATCATCATATTTCGCTTTGCAGGCATAATTTTGCGCATGGTAGACGCCACTAAGACGTATCTGCTAGCAAAAATTTTCATAGGGTTTTAAAGACCAAAGATGGGATTAGGTAATGAAGTATTTTCAAGCGGAAAGATTAAATAGTTAACTCATAAATTGAGTTCAAACATGGGTAATTTTTTCAAATTTACAGATATATTTTTGTGGATGGAAATCTCCACTAATACGTATCTGGTAGCAAAAATTTTAATAGGGTCTTAAAGATTAAGGTTTGGATTAGGTAATAAGGTATTTTGAGGCTACAACAATAAATAATTACTTAATAAATTGAGTTCAAAGTCAGCAACTTTTTCCTCATTTTGTGCTATGATTCTAATATTTAATAATGATAATATTACTTTATTACCTAATTTATATATTTAACAATAACTTGTAATTAAAATTGTTCGTGAAAACTTTCTGTATTAGACAATATCCATATATAAAAAAAACCCTCATATTTCTCTTCAAATATCCGCCATTTTCTTATATTTTTTTTATAACTGTAGCCAACAAACAAGTAATTAGTAGTTGGGACAGCATTGAAGAGATGGCGCTGTTTATACACAGTGACACAAAAATCTAATGGTTTTGTCGTACTTATATTATTAATATTTAGTTGTATGTGGTATAGTATATTATGTATATGCGTATGTACTAGGAGTAGGGATTATTAACGTTAGCCAGGTACAGTAATATCAGAGAATACATAAACATCTATGGTAATATTATGTAGGTATACCTACTGTTAGAGGATAAATACAAGAAGGGATAAAGTAGTAGTAGTTTGTTACGTTAGTTTATTGGAAATAATACAATTATAATAATTATTAAAATTCTGTTTCGTTACGCAGGCCATATATTTTTAATTATATTATAACTAGTCGGGAAAGTTTTAGGGTGACACAACCGATTTTTTATGATCTATAGAGAGAATACAAGAACTCCCGACTGGTAGTTATTATAAAATTATAAGATACCCTTGGTAGGGGTTTAAATAGTGTTTAAAATTTCACCAGTTAGGTAGTTGGAACGTATATACAGGGTTATTCACGCCATACGACACGGGATACTGTGGTTAAACTATTTAATTTCCTTGAAGTTTTATTCATGGGTTCGATAAAAATGATTTATGGCTACATTTTAAAAATATTGTGAGTCTATACAGGGTGTCCCAAATATGAGAAATTAACCATAGTTGTGTTTTTTTAAATGGAATGCCCTGTATATGAATCAATTTCCCGTTCAAAATAAACCTAAATTTCATTAAAGCCCATCTCACCTAAACCTGACAGTTTTTTAAATATTTATGTTTTAATAAAAATATAGACATAATTTGAATGAAAAAATTCACACCTATTTGTTTGTTCTTTTTAAGCCAGTCTAGGCTGATGAATATCTCATCACTTGTTACGCCAAATATAAAAAATCCCCAATACTAAATACAGGGTGTCCAATAATATAACTTATATGAACGTAAAGTTTAATTCTAAATAACTTGTTTATTTCAAATGGAACACCCTGTATATGAGGTAAAAATTAGATGCACAAAGTAATTCTCTGTCAAATATTATAATACTTTCCTATGGATAACTCTTGACGTTTTCGTGGAAAATGCACATATTCATAATATTATGCGAATTTTTAATTGAACCTGTTAATTTCATGTAGACCACCCTGTATTTGATGGTGATGAAATTAATTATCTATTAATCACTATGAGGTTTTCTTATAGATATGTTTTTTTTTTTAATGTATGGAAAAAGCACATATTGGTATAGGAAGACTTTTTCAAAATTATATTCGTCAAGTCAGCCATGAGAATTTGACAAACCATAATTTAAACAATAACATAATAAATAAATACATTTTTAACTTAAATTAAATAACAAGATATACCTACATAAAAACTGATAAATTTTATAATAAATGTTCAAAATGATTGGACTCTAGGCACATTTCAATCCTTTTCTTAATCCTTCAACAACTTTAATCTGGTGTAACGCTTCTAAACGCTTCATTTATTTGCTCCTTCAAAATTAAAAAAGTTTTCATTTGCGATGATTTTGTTCCTGGCCCATTTACAAAATTCAACACGATTTAAAATCAATATTGAAAAGTTCTTGATGCAGTTGCACTGTATTTGGGTGGTATCTTTCGTTAAACTGCCTTAACAGCCTCTCGAAGACCGCTTTTTTGGGGTGATTTTGCGCCAGGAACCTTTGAGCGTAAACTCGCGATTCCAGTAAAGCGTTTTTGGACCATTCTCCCAGAATAAAAATCATGTGTATGCTTTCTCCTTTGGAATAGGTTCGCATTTTTGAATTGAAGTGAATTAAATCAAATGTCACAGATAAAAAACTGTTTTATGAAAAATTCTCAACTCTTAGGTAAGAATTTTCAACCGACTATTTGACAGTAAATATTAAATTACAAAAATGTATTCTCTTCTTCTCAAATTCTCATGGCTGACTTGATAAATATTATAATTTTGAAAATTCTTCCTCTTATTGCCAATATGTGTGCCTCTTCCATGCAAAATTAAAGATAAGTATACATATCTATAAGAAAACTTTAATTTTTGCATCATTAAATACAGGGTGGTCTACATGAAACTAAGAGATTCAATTTCAAAATCGCCTAATATCATGAATATGTGCATTTTCCACAAAAACGTCAAAAGTTATTCATAGGAAAGTATTATAATATTTGACAGATAATTACTTTATGCATCTAATTTTGACCTCTTATACTGGGTGTTCCATTTGAAATAAACAAGTTATTTAGAATTTAACTTTACGTTCATATAAGTTATATTATTGGACACCCTGTATTTAGTATTGGGGGCTTTTTATATTTAGCGTAACAAGTGATGAGTGGGTATATTTATCAGCCCAGACTGGCTTAAAAAGAACAAACAATTAGGTGTGAATTTTTTCATTCATATTATGTCTATATTTTTATAAAAATTTAAATATTTAAAAAACTGTCAGGTTTAGGTGAGATGTACTTTAATGAAAGTTAGGTTTATTTTGAACGGGGAATCTAAAAATATATTCATATACAGGGCATTCCATTTAAAAAAACACAACTATGATTCATTTCTTATATTTGTGACACCCTGTAAATACTCACAATACCTAATACCCTACTTAATTTTTTAAATTTTTACTGTTAAAATAAGTAATGTACCAATCGTAAATCAAATAGATAGGTACTATGTTAAACCGCATATTAAACTAAAACTTAATTTTTCTCGAAAATGCAGCATTCTATCATCTTGAGATAAGAATACCTCATATTTCCTAAGAATGATCTCAGAATTCTCGAAAAGTTAGTGACAAAGAAGTTTTTATTAGAAATGTCCGTTGATACCCGTTTGGACGCCTATGTTCGCATATTTAATTCAGCAGTGTATGGCTAACGAATGCTTCTATTTAGGGAAATATCTTTGTCACCTTTCACTCCAATGGCTAAAGGCGCTTTCGCTTTCTTTTAAAAACTATAACTGCTTTCGGAAGCAATTTCGCATTAGAAGTTTGCCATGAAATCTGCTCTACAATTTGTGGCTTTCGCTTGGTCCATTAGTTTCTGGACACATTGTATACTATTAGGAAAGACACTCTTTGATGCATGAAATAAACGCCTCATGGTTTTGAAACTGACAAACTAAAACAACAGGGCTAACCTAATACATTTTGAAAAACACTGCAAGCATACAGGGCGGTCCAAAGAATAGATAAGTATGTATTATCATAGTTAGGAAAGACACTCTTTGATGCATGAAAAAAACATCTCATGGTTTTGAAACTGACAAACTAAAACAACAGGGCTAACCTAATACATTTTGAAAAACACTGCAAGCATACAGGTCGGTCCAAAGAAGAGATAAGCATGTATTATCATAGTTCTGGTTTTTTAAATAGAACACCCTGTATTGGAGTATTTAATAGTCCCTCAAAAATAACTGGGATTCAGTTTAAGGTGTCATATACCTATGTTTTACGGTTTTCACACAAATCATCAATTTGTGAAAATTTAGAGGCTTGGCAAAAAAATAATATGTTGAAAATATTTAAAAATCTTGACTATTTATCGTAAATAAAACCAGTTTTTTTACATTCATCCTTTTTATGTATAATAGTATATAACTATAACTGGTCTAAGCGAAGATAAGCATCGAACGTATAAGAATGCTAGCACAAAAAAGAATGTGAAAATAATTTACGCAAAATAGAAATATGATATTTTGTGCCACTATGTATTAATTTTTGGCGACACCTATTGAGGAGAAGAATGTATTAAAATATTCTAGAAAATTACTCTAAGTTAAGAAATGAATAATTTGATATTCAATGAGATTCACTAGCGCCACCATCGGACATTTTTGTAAGTAACCATTTCAGATTCCCCTCTTAAATGTTTGGGACTAGTATCAGTTATTGACCATCCTCTACTTACAATACAAATATAATTCATCGTTTTTTTCAGTCAGGCCAGAGAATGACTTCTCTGCTACGGCACTTTTTGCAAGCCGTACTGCCTGTAGCCTGTAAACGACTTTGATCTCGCACTAGTCGACACAGCCCTCTGCACAGAGTCTTAACCCACTGCAAACCAGGGATGGCTCTCGTCAATGCACGTCAATTAGTTCCCGGTGGAAGGAACATTTTGAGGAACTACTAAACAGGGATACGAATGTCTCAATCGGTTGCCACATAGACCAAACCAAGAACACTTTTGAAATGTACCTTCTCTGCAAGAAGTTGATAGAGTTATTCGACAACTTAAAAACAACAAAGCAACTGGCTCTGATACCATATCTTCTGAGCTTTTTAAAGAAGGAGGACCTGTGATATTCAAAGCTTTTCATGATCTCATAACCAAAATATGGAATGCCGAAACAGTGCCTCAATTGTCACTATATGGTGGAATATAGGGCGCGTTGTATATCAGTGTCACTTAAATAATTAAGTATGCCCGTAGGCCTCGTAATGTCAAATGGTTTACTGCTTGCAGCTGCAGTCGGCGAGGCTCGGATTGAACAAAAATAAATGCTTGCGTCAAAGTGATCCTTCTATGCCGTTATAAGTTCGGTTCCTAAATGCAATTTCATAAAATGCAGTGAAAATTCCCAAATATCACAATTCCATTCTACACTTCGTCATATATAGGTGAACCAACACTTATATGAACGCATTCTTTTGTTCCACGAATAACAATTTGAACGGGCTCGTTGCTCGACACCCCCTACTCCTTTCTGCTTCTGTCTCTCGCATTGGCCCAGCTACGTATTAATGTGGAATACAGATGGAAAAATAACGGGAAATGTCAGTTAGTATGTAGAGATGTGTGAGTGTTTCGGTGAAGTTGTATAGAATTTTCCCACGGTGACTGTCTTTCCAGACCAGCACGTTCACATCGGGTTTTCCGAAGGCTGCTTTTCAACATATCCAGGGTTTCAAATCACCGACTCATATTAAGGTTGTTCTACATATAGTATATGATGTGCATTATGATAACGGTTCGTTTGAGTAAATAAAAAGATGTTCTGATTACGTTTTTTTTTTGTGCGAGTGAATGAAAATAATATAACAAAAATTTGGAGTAGTTACTATTATTTTTTCAATATTCAATATAATCCCTTTTGCGATCGATTCAAGTTTCTTCAAGATCTACAAGCACTTAGGAAAAAAAAAGTCGGAAAGGGTCAGCGCTCGAGAATACAAAGCATGTGGCAGTAACTCGTAGCCCAATTTGGTCGTGGCGCTTTCGGATGCATGGCATGGGAGATGGAGCGTGTCATTGTGAAACAGCTTTTTTGCTAGCCAAACTTCAATTTTCCGAATATGAATCAGGACATCACTATAATATTTCCCTGTTATGGTGAAAAAAAACAACGATGGGTCCCCAATAAACCGCAATAAAATCATGCTCACTCAAGGATGCATTTTGGGTGTCCCAATAGCTGCTCTAAAAATATTTTAGACTTTCTGTTTTTTTATGGTTCGATAAATTCGCAAGGGTAAACTTTCGATAGAAAGAATAACCTCAATTTTTAATAAAAAGAAAAAAACACCCCTTAAATTTTTGGCATTTGTTTGGCACCACCCTGTATACTCTATTGTGTAATCATTTGACATGCTACAATTATTGTTATTTTTGTAGTTGTTCGCTACACAATATAGATATTATTAAACATAATAGGAAATATTGATCTTGTATGTACTTTGTACATACATAGGTACATAAATATTCATATTAAGTTGTGAACCTTATTATCGGATGTCGTTCGTAGGTTTTGATTCTCGACTATGGATCAATATTGCAGTTACGTTTTCGAAAAATCTTACTATTGATTTCCAAGTAAACATTTATTTTGTATTTATGTTAGCAATCATCCCCTGTAAAGTACATTCCGACGTGGTCCGCCTACGTCACACCAGACAAACAGGTTTTTGGTTTACGATATCACAAGGACAGCCGAACGAGTAATCAGAGTATCAGAAGATAACAAGATATAATAGAAGACAGATGTTAGAAATGCGTTGTTTTATGTGATGACAAATAATAAATGATTTTGGTTGTGGTTTTGAGAGTTTTATTAAATAATTTAAAAATAATACAGAATACTTTTTACATTTATATAATAAGATAGGTAGGAACCATAAACGTAACCCGAATGTACCAAATGGGGGAGGGGTTACGACTAATCCCCCTAACCCGGAACTCAATAAAATGTGTTTTAATTAGAAATCAGAATTATTGTTAATTTTTATTGGTTTTTTTTAACAATATAATTTAAATTATATTTTGCAAAATGATAGTATACTGTGAATAAACCATTACATACATACAATTCTTCTGGAAAAGTTTAAAATGACATCTTCTTTAGTAGTCATGCAGAGCTGCTATTTTTATGCTTCTTCCAGATATCTATAGTTTTGAGAAAATAATATTAGATAATATTATTATTATTTATTCTGCTCATGTCCGTGTGACTGGTAGGAAGTTTTCGAGTGCAATAGAATGAAATGGAATTTCAAAGATGTGCCACAGCTTTTTATATGAAGTTTATATAATATATAAAAATATGGTGACCATTATAAATACGATTTCGAAGAGGTTTATGTGAAAATAATCAAAATGCAATAGATATGGTTGGATGCGAAACCACTCAATGTGAATACCAAATTCGGGAATAAGCAAATTGTTTATCTTTATATTTTTGAAAATATAAGAGAGTCATTATTACATGTTATTTATTTCGCAAGTGCTGAAATTTTAATAAATACATAGATCAATGTTGTAACGAGGAGTGTTTGTGAGAGATTGAAAAATAAATAACAATAAAGTTGTCACTGGTAAATTTATACGGAAATTGAAAACAGGAGATCTTTTTCTCCAACGATATTATTGAATATAGTAGTGCCGATATGTGTACCACCTGCATTCGGTCTCAGAAAATAACTTAGAGCTATTTTTCTGGTAGAGTATATAACAAAATTTAGTAGACCTAACTATGTAATTAATGACAAACTTGATATCGATATTTCTCAAAATTATTACTTGTTGCTTTAATTAAATATTACTTAGGCAGATATTCAGCAATCAACTCGTTGTTGTGTAAACGCAAGTAAAGTCTGTATTTGCCTATTTGGTTAAATCAAAGTTGTTTAAGTAAAACTGACGTTGCAGAGGCCGGAGTGCAAAAGGTTCTTGTAAATTGGCTTTATTGCCGGAGGTGATATCGCAAATTCATTTTTAGAGCGTTATTTATACTCATTTTTAGTATTCCCGTTGTGTAACTAGGAGATTTGGATATTGAGCATCATGCTTTCAACGAGAGGCACGATATCGAACGTATATAGTTCGTTTATCGTTAACTTCGATTTCCAATATATCCTAAATATACATTTATAAATTGTTGCTATAAAGCAAACTATAGTTACAATCTAAATAAAGATAGTAGAATCAAATTAAGGATTACAAAAAGTCTACATTGATATCCACTGTGCGGATCTCTCTCAGAGATTTCTATTAATGTGATTGTTTCTATTGATTTCGTCAAACCAAACAATAAGCCATTTAGTTTGTAAGACCTCAAACACTTTCTTGATGTAACAAATGTTGATAAGTCCTGTCTTTAGGACATCGCAGCCATCTACTTTTATAAATCGAAATATTGGCGACGAGTGTCAACTAGAAATTCTCGCCAAATGTTTTCATAATATCTAGTTCATTTGCCCCGACGCGGCTGTAGGGCTGTAAAGAAACCTTCCCTTATTGAGGCACATTAGAGCGAGTCTGTTTTTTAAAAATGTATTTTTCTTGGGGGTGTGTTCGTATCTATACGTTTAGTGCTTTTATATTCGTTTTATGGAAACTGTATATTAAGCTAAAAAAAATGTTTTCTCCATCAAATTTTAAGAACTTTGTATTTGAAAAGCACATAAAATTTTAAAGGAAAATGTAATTAAAAGTCAAGCCAGTACTTTTGTCCGCTATACCACGAAATAATTTATTTTTTATTATATTTATGGACACAAATACCTTCTGTAATTTTTATTTTATTTTGGCATTGAAGATCGACAACTTGGCGACCAGCGTCCGGAGCGTTCCTGATACTCCAATATATGGGAGATGCTGGCAGAATAATGAAATGGTCCCCTGCTGGCGTTTATTATTTTATATTATGTCTACCTTTACTGCTGGCGTTACTACCTATACCTTGGATTTTTCGACGCGAGACGAATCCAATCGTGATATAAATAAAAACAAAATATCGATTATTAGCCATATATAGAAAGACAATATGCCGCGAACCCCTTGAAGGGTTGGCTGCTTGCCTGCATATGTGAAATCGAAGAAATGAGTTTGTACAAGATTGGTGGCTTCTCGTAATCAAGATGAGCTAATGTCCATGAGGCAGAATATAATATATGAGCGTCGGGGATGGGACAGCGGACTTACAACACCCGGTAAATGGTGGTGATGATTATGACCATTATAAATAGGGAGGTTGTAATAATAAATTAGAAATACATATAAATTATTCATCACAATATCATAAATCTACGAAAACGCCATTATTATAGATATTATAATAAAAATTAAATTAAGTTTAACGTTCTTTAGGTAGGAAGACGTATAAGCGTTCTATTAGGGTTGCAGTGTACAATCTTTATATGCCCGATTTTTATTAGCAGATTTGTATTCTGTCAGAATATTTTTCTATCCGATACTTCTGTATACTAAATGGGTTTTGGGACCGCGTCTACCTAAAAGGCAGAAAGAGATAGATGAACTCAACAAACTATAAATATTTATCGTTTATTCCAGAACAGCAGTTGAAATTCAGACTTGTCGAAAAATTGTATTACTATAACATACTACATTATAATGGCGCAATTTTCGTTTTTGTTGGTATTGAATTGATTTGGATTTGAGAAATATTTAAATGTTTGTCAACATCTTTTATTATTAGTTTTGAAATACACTCAACTTGACTTGACTTGAACTGTGTCAATTTGAATTTTATCCTTGTTAACGTAGTGTTTGAACAGAAATTTAAGTTCGAAAAAGTAATGCATTTGCAAGTATAATGCATGTTTGTTTATGTTTATATAGTTTTTTTTTTACATTTCCTTTTTTGGAGGAGAAATGGCTGTACATTAGCCAAAAAAACCTCGTAGAAAATATTTTGTTGGGTTGTGACACCCAATCAAATGGCGAAGGTGTTAAACTCCCTAAATATATAGTTAAAATAAAAGAATTGTCAAAAAAATTTAGATCGAAGTGAGTGGACATTGGACGGGTTAAAATAAACCAAATAAAAACTTAAAATTGACAAACTCTAACGTGATTGCAGCAAAATATGAATGTCTAAAGGAAGACCCTGAAGGTTTTTAAAACAGTGTTTAAAATATAAAAAAATATGTATCAATAGAATTTGCAAGTATTTTTGAAACAGACACTATTTTGAAATTTAAGAAAATTAATATCTTGTACTCTGAAAGGCAAATTGCGAATTATGTCTGCAAAGCTCTGCATCAATAAGCTTAGTTCAAATGAAATAATTTCAAAACGTTAGATAACAAGTTATCCCTTCTATCATCATGTGATAGTTGATAGTCTTCAAGCAGCACATTCTCTGAAAACACATGATCATCACAACAACATCAAAATTATCAAACACAAATATTAACTAGAAATGAACGACACTGAATTAAAAACGATAAGAAAGGAAAGCAAATAAGAAATTTCCTTGCTATCGTAGGCGGTAAAGCCTATTGTTGATTGTTAAGTGTGCAAAAGACAGCGTAGATCTCCTTACAAATAAATGTACTTACGTAGAAGATATAATCTGACAGAAATATCTTTACTTATCAGGACCACAAAAATTGCTGTTTTGGACAGAAAAATTACTTCTTACTTAGGAATATATTCTTATGATAGAAATAATTTATTTATTATTTTTTCTCTCTGTTTTTAAGTTTGTTATGAAAAAAATATCGAAAAGTAAAACAACAGTGTGGTAAGCAGTATATCTATCTACGACTCCACATGAAACAATGTTTGTTAGTTCTTTACAATAACCATTTACAAAAGTTTGTTCTAAATAACTACTTGTCTAAATAAATGCCTGCCGTTCCCTCTTAATAACATGTGAATTGCATCTATTCTCTAAATTAGTTTTTATAGATGCAATTCAAAGGTTTTCCTCAATAAAATTGATTTTTTTTTATTCTTAAACCTTGATTTAAACGTTCACCTTTACATATGTAACGTCTAATATCTTCTTGCATGAAGATCCTGACTATTGGGAATTTTTTGTCACTATACAGGCTTTAGTTTATAAGCTCTACTACAAATCTAAGTAACATGACAGAGCTTACACAAAAATATAAGGCCACATGACCAAATTACACTTAGGTTCACTTCTTACAACTTTCCTTCCGCCATGGCATTTTCATATTCCTTAGACCTGTGAATTACCAGTCATATATGAGTGGTAAATTAATTATTATAATAATAATAATACGTAAGAACTAGCCTAAAAAAGATATTTGTCAAGTTGACTCAAGAATTGAAGGTAAATGACTATATATTTTGAGCTTTAGAGCAACTCGAAATTGAAGAACATTTTGCTCAAAACATCCACTAGTAGTCATAGCGAGGCCGATACATCCAGTATACGTAGCATACCGCGACCGTTCTAATGAAAAATTGGAGCGGAAATATATGTGATAGGTGATAACAGGTTTTCAATATCACAAAAATTAATGATTCCAACGTCAAGTTATAGTGCCTTGTGAACTGCTAATAATTAATGGATATTTTATTTAATATAAGATGGAAATAAATTACTTTCGAATATATCTTCTATATGACGTTGAAATATATGCAAAATATAATGTGGAAGTCTCGCTAACCAAGAGTAGTCGGACGCAAGAAACTAAAATTTAAATTAAGCATTACAGTTGATTGTGAGGATATGCCACGGTCTCTTATACATATACTTGGTTCGCTCCAGCATTAAGTTTGAGTTTGGAAATTAAGTTTGACGTTTTCAAGTTGAATTAAATCCTTTAAATTTATATATTATCACGTTAGCCGTTGATGAAAGCAATTGGCAATTATACCGATATAATCAGATAATAATGTTAATTAAAAAAGAAAATACACTAAAAACTTTATCATTATCTTCTAAGACTGAATATTAATTTCATAAATGGATGTATTTGCTCACTACGTAAATACGACACAAAAGTCACTAGCCAACCCAAACAACTTCTGCACCGTATCATCTACTTTTTGCAGTATCCTAGTTGGTATAGCATAGAAGATCCTAGTCCTGTTATATATCATCCTTATAAAAGCCTGGTTAATATTTGTGCATTCTGATTGTTTCCTATGTAATATTCTTCCAGATAATTTCATTTGGGGCAAACTTCTAACCTAGAAGACATGACATTTGCCAATAATATATCAATTACTCTAATATTTGATTGAACTTATAAATTTGAAGAAAATTGAAAATAAATTTAAAAATTCTAATTTGCTTATTTAGGTTATGAGCAATTAAAATCTATATAACTTTAAAAACATTAAGACAAAAATTATTTTGCGCGTGATATACAAAAATAAATTGAACCTAGAAATTATAGAAAATACTTAATATCTATTATGTTCTTATTAGTGGATATTTTTGGCAGTTATTAATAACAATCAATTATTTTAAAAGATTACTACGTATCGTCTTTATCCTTAATACTATATTTAATATAATAATGCAGGCAAAACGTACGAACATGTTTGGTCACAAATTACCATTATTTGTTATTTGGTGTTTATTAATAACTGCAGACCAAAATATCTACTAATAACTGTTGAAGTTTACACTGTATGTATTCAAGTATTGTTCTTGTCATATAATATTGTTAGAATAGATTAACTGAGTTTTGTCACAAGAAGTTTATATTTCTTTTTATTCAAATATCATGTCAGAATGTTTAAGTATTAGGGTAGTTTATCGAACTTTAACAATAACAACATATAAGTAGTAAATTCTCAAGAATAGAAAATAATGTTTTTAGAGCAAAAATTCACATAGCTTTAGATTTCCCCATCCAAAGTGTGTGAAGTAGTCAACGACATTTCTATAAATATAAGGCATTTTCAATATATTATTAGTTGGTTACATTTAAATTTCTACGAAAAAAATAATAATTAAATACTATAAATATGTTAATAAACTTTAGGAAATTAAATTTTGTAACACCTGATAACATAAATTATACATTTCTATGATTTATTCGGTTTTTGTTGTACTTATTTCGGTTATATTGATGCGAAAAAGGAGTAGTTGTTTTGCCTTGTCCCCTAAATTTATATATAGAATTTTTGATAGCGAGGACAAATTCGATTAAAAATCTAAATTCTATATATTTTTTTAAAAACAATAAAATATCGATACGTATCAAACAAAAATAACATCTAAAATACTTATATAATCTCAGGGTACATACCACCCCATTTAAAAATGGAGTTTTGTCCATATAATGTTCGTGTTTGAAGTTAAACTCGGACATATTTATGCGGCTTATATTTTAATTTTAATAACTCGAATACGTCCACCAGGAGACACACAGGAGTTTGTATAAAAAAATATAACTGAGACGTCCACATTAGAAACTTCACGCTTAACAAAATGACCCGTAAATAAATTAGTATCCCTATAGGAATCCCGCCATTCTTACGTCAAAGAGTCCAAACAAATTACTTTATTTTATTAACTGACATTTTATTACACAAAATTTAGACGATATATTATTATATATACAATGTAATAATGTAAACATACACGCATCGACTGGTTGTCAAGGTTGCCAAATTTACTTCTTCATGGCTCGTCTAAAGAAGGATGTGTAGATGCCCTAAAACTGAAAATAATGCTTTGTGTAAACTACGATCAAGCTATTACCTAATAGGATTTGATTGTTGTTACAATATTTATTTACACAGATTACGGATCTTCTTTAAAATCTCAAAATTTCATATCATCTCTTTAGGCATAAGTAGATTTATTATCATATTTTTAACAGAGTGATGCACTATGCTATGCTTATTACATCGTTGTATATTATTCTGCTATACAATTTACTTATGCCAGTGCCAGTGATAAATGAAATAAAACCACATTATTATTTATAATGTAGGATACATACTTTGAATGCTTATTCTATACATGGAAACCCAGCATATTCAGGATATTTATTATATTCAGATGTTTTTGTTCGGATACGCTTAGAACATTACGCAGATTACTTTACTTTATACCTACATTGTGTACAGATAGGGGTTTGCAATAAATGTATAAAAAATATACATAACAATATGAAGGTACATTGTGCTTTACACAGATCTTCAGTTGCTGAAGTTTACAATAATAAAACTCGTACTTGGTATCAACATTACTGTTTACGTAGAACACACAAGTATAGTTTTTATTTTATTTAGTAAAAGTAAAAAAAAAAAAGATTTTTTAATATGGCCTAGTTCTAGACATTCTGCCCTGATTGATTGACCGTCCTGTATCAATTTGTCATAATACATGAGCGACTGTATAATTATATGGAATATGGAAAATTTATAAATGTTAATAAAAATTTTTAAATTTAATTTTACCTACATTTTTGCTACATAAATTGTACAACATAAATCTTTCTTTTTTTTTAAGAAAATACAAATAAAACAGTGTATTTATATGTATTACTTGTACTGCTCTTACTAGAGTGAATTGAGTGTTTTTCTTTTGTTTCCTTCTTACAATCTACGTTCTTTATTTCCGTACCTGAGATCCCTAAAGCATAAAGAAAAGAAGAAATTAATGGTTTTATGGAGATGAAACATGATAAAAGAATGGATATGCTATAGTTTTTGTCAAGCTAGAGATATAAAAAATTTACCTTTTTGTGTTTATAATAACACATATTCAAATATCAATGGGCATACATATATTAAAAATTAATTAGAATTTACCACAATTTTTCATTAATTGTTTGTTTCAGATAATGGAAAAAAGAAAAATATTTAATTTTTCATTTAATTTAGCAAATACTTATTTTCAACTACAAATTTTGGGCATAGCAGACAAAATTACTCACTTGATCTATACAGCGGATTTTGTCTAATATAGCAAAGTCTAATTCAGTGCAGTAAGAACTGATATGCCTCTATAGATACTGGAGATTTGATTCCTCTCTTATCATGAGCTCGTCAGAGCACTATAGTCAAATAAACTGCTTTTTATCATAGTGAGATACCAGCAGAGAGTTATCAAACGATAAAATCTTTACAACACATTCCACCGCACATAGAACTACAAATCCAAATAATTCAAGCACAGAACGCCAGCAGGAGACTCATAATAAAAAAACTCATCCTATTCTCACTATAAAGCTACACGTAAATATAATTATTTGGAATTTACCTGAAGTTAACAGCGCAGTACGAATACATAAAGAACACCAAATACAAGTTTTATAATTACTCCTCTAAACACTACTTAGTCTTATATTTAAGAAAACAGTATGTATACGTGAGGTTGCTAGTTTTCGCACACATATTGTCACACCCGGTATAATTTTTTTTTAATATATATTTGTCAAAAAATTAATACAATAATTTGTAGACATCAACAAACAAAACATTAGAATAATTAATACCATACACTTTATTGTACAGGTACATCGTCAAATAAATAAATTAATTAATTAAGATACTTAAAGTAAATTAATAACATATTCTACAATTATACGTCCAATATATACATATACAAAACACACAATACAAACTACTACTAATAATGATCCAGTGTGTGAATCGCTCAAAATTAATACACATTAAAAAAGTCACCTACTAAATAAAAAGCTCTTTCTAGCAAGTATGATTTTAGAGCTTTACGGAATCTAGGAAGGGATGATAACGATTTGATTTCCATTGGCAAATGGTTGTGCATTTTTTTTGCGTTGTATAGAATCGAGCTTTTGATTAATTCGGAGGATGGGGCGGGCAGATAAAGATCATGTTCGGCGTTGCTAAGCAGATGGTTATGGAATGGTCTATTTTAAATTTTCTGAAGAAGTCTGAAATGAAATAAGTTTGGCCATCAACCAACTTAGGTAGACTATTTATAATATAATAATTTTATAATTATAATGCATAATATTTAATCAAACATTATTCATAGATCTGTAAAATATTAATTTTGTTATATTGCATACATGATTAAACAGATGAAATTATGCTCTCATGTGAAAATGGCGTTGGCCAGAAAACCTAATATACATACAGGTATATACTAGGCTCTTACACACCAGGAGGTAGCAATGGAGATAGAGATAGAGGCATTTTAGTAAGAGTAATCGAGATACATAGATGTTGACTATCCTTTACACAATATTATAACCTACAGGAACGGCAAGACAATTTTATAACAGCATCATCTCCATAAAATTTTTTCGCAGTGACAATCAAAAGACTGTCTTGACTAAATTTATTGAGCCAAACAAAAGAAATCATGAAAAGTTTCTGAGAGTTGTAGCAAAATTAACCGTGAGCCCAACAATACTTAAACCATGTTAGTTTTGATAAAAAGAGAGTTGTTTCCCAAAAAAATATGTTTCAGCGATGGCAGACAAATTATCAGCGAATCACTCATATGTACTGATTGTTTTTGGAAAAAAATTTAACAACTTCAGGAAGTATTGCTGCACATGACAACAATATCCCCTTTTATTTTCTGTTTTATTGGCATCTTGTCATTGATTTGACAGACAGCCAGCGTAGGTATGGACGTACAGTTTAGCGTGGAATCCGAACAAAAGTCATCGACTGCCAGCCGCCGGCACGCACTGATCTTAAAGAATAATTGTTGGCACAGTTTGGGGCAGCACAAATTATTACATTTCCGGTGACTGCGACCGGTATAACAATAAATGATTGAATTCGTAGTAAGAAATACCTACCCAGATATTATATTTGATATCCAATTTGAAATATGGAATGATTGAGGTGCGGGTCAAGATGTTTTTTGGAATGAAATTTGCCAAAATCAATAAAATACTGCGTATGCGCTTCATTTAACATTAAATCTTAGTGGGATATTAAAAACCAGACCTTAAGCAAACTCAAATTATAATGCAGTATTATCAAAAATCCGCGCAAAAATTACAATACAAGCATAATAAAGTGAAGAACATTTTTCGTATTTAAATTCCATGAACTACAGAATACCTAGTGTTCATAATACAACCAAAGTGGGATGAACCACTCTATATTTTGACTACTGCTTTACTCCGTTGCTGAATTTGTTTTAGGTGTGACCAGTCAATTTTACAAACACACTCTCGACACTATCCCACAAAAGCCACACGGTACATACACAAATACACAATAGAATGACAGTCCAATTAGTCTGAAGGTTACATTTATACATACACCAGAGAGAACGAGACTGTTTCTATTTATTAAATTCTGCTCTCCACTATTATACCTAAAATATAACGCATGGGTACAATAATACACTAGGTTGCATTGTAGGCGTGTCAAATATTTGTCAAATGGATTTTCCAATTAGAGGTTTCATTATCATCATTGCCCGCTGTTTTGCTAGTTTTCTTTTACTCTTTACAACTTAGGTATTACAGCCATCGTTTTAGTTATTTATTGTCTGGACCTACAGTTTAGTGTGGAATCCGAATCACGGTCATCGACTGCACCCAGAACTATGTAGTCTATAGCTACTTGGCATAGGCAGTCTACCGACTCGGCCAGAAGCACCATCCACCCATCGGGATCACTCTCCGCGCCACCAGATACTTGACTACCGTGGTCGCAATTAGAGGTGCTTGAACATGTGGGCTGGCATTTTCTGACAGATGACAAGTGAAAACTACGCCATTAATAAAGTTGCAACGATCACTACAAAAATGCTGATAATTTTGCTAAAACAGTTCGAATAGTTAAAAGTGTTTTGGTTGGTCGTGAGGTACCTTCGCGGCCAGCTATCGTTAAGGTGGTTATTAAATTCGAGCAGTTGGTATAAGTTAGTAATGTGAAGAACCGAACTGAACTCGTGTTCGTCGTGTAAGAACACCAGCGAATATTGCTTCTGAAGCTGAAAATGTGTACGAAAACCTAGGTTGGTCCATTCCACGTCGTTCTCATCGGAATTAGGCATTTCCCAAACGACATTTCACCCAATTTTGCATAAAGAGTTGGGTCTTAAGGGTTACGTAGTTCAGTTAACACAAGAACTTAAGCCTGCCGACCATTAACAGCCACCTGGCTTGGGCAATTGGGTGTTGGAAATGCATGAAAATGATCCAGAATTTCACAAGAAAATCATTATGAGCGATGAGTCACATTTACATCTTAAAGGCTACATTAATAAGCCGTATTCTCGCATTTAGGGCACAGAAAATCCAAAAGTGATTGATTTAAAACAATGTATGACTGTTTGGTGTGGTTTTTGGGCAAGTTTTGTCAGATCTTAACTTGAGTATGGTTGTATTATATGGAATCCTGTTTTCATGAAGTATGAGACTCAGGTTGAGGGTGCTGAGAGGAAATTTTTAAAGTTTCTCGTATATAGGATGGATGATCATTATCCATTTAGCGGCTGTTGCTGGACAGATTTCATTTGATCCGCTGTTAAATAGACGGGAAGAATTTATTTCCTTCAGTTTCTCAATTCATTGATTGACTGCCCTGAACTTCTTTCTTGGGTTTCAATTACAGCACCAACTCGTACAACTACATCCCATTCTTTCTTTAGGCTTCTCCGTTAGACAATAACGCTTATTATTATTATCAAAAATAAAATATTTGACAAAAAATACGCGTTTTTCTTAAAAGTCAAAAGAAAACGTCTGATTGGAAAACCCTTAATAAATTGTTGAATATAAAAAGAGCTCTTGCTACTTTTTAAATGCATTTGTCAGATTCCGAATAGTCGTCGAGAAAGAAAGCTATTATTCCCTCAGATAATTATGACACACCTGTTTAACACGCTGTATATCCAACAATGCGAGGTTTTCCACCATAATCTTAACATTAACGATTGTATTTTCTATCGTGAAACTAAAAATTCGTAAGCAACAAAATGACTTTGACTCATTCAGTTAATTAGCCTTTTTATCGGTCTAGCTAAGCGCACCATGTTGCAATAAAATTACTATTATTTATGTGAGCGTAATTACACGCAGAAATTAGGAAAACGGTCCCAAAAGTAATTACAAACACCGAATTCGGTGAACTAATTACAATCATTTAATGCATGTAATGATTCTCTGCCTTAAATAGCGCCATGAACTAGTTTATCTACAAAAGTGAAACCACTACATACGGAAAAAATATTTCAAGCCAAGAGAAATATTAAATTTATAATTCAGCTTGAATCTAACTTTATAGAAATTAACAGAACACATAATACCGGGTATTCACTGGCTCCTGAACAGAAATATCATTTGAACTATTTGTATATAAGAAAATATACGATATTCGACAAGCTTAAGGTGGTCCCTAGAAAGAATATGTTAGTCTGGGTCTGGAATAAACAACTCAAGTTTAGTTTGCAATACTGCAATAAAATAGCCTTGAAACATAAGTTGTTATTCGTCAAAATAGATTATTTCTCAGCCCAGACCAGGTTTAATGTATGTAATCTGTTTCTTTACTAGTACTAGTTTCCCTTAGGCGAAATTCAAAAACTGAGTTTGCGTTTGGAGTGTTATGCAAGATTCAACAGCTGATCCCAGCAAGTTGTGGCAGAAGTTTTAAAGAAATAGTGAAGAAAAAATACAACAAAAATAATAACGGAAGCGCAGCTAATTAAGCTTATCAATATCTACAATTAGTAGATATTGATAAGATGTGAGTGTTACGCTGATGAGGTCAATTTAATCCAGCTTATCGCGAATTAGAAGAATCGTACCAACCGTATTTTCCTTTTAAAGTTGGTGATTGTCACGAACAAATTTACCAGAAAAGTTTATGAAATATGCAATTTTGTCCTCAATTTGTCAATGTTCCATATCAATCTGTTTTACAAACACGAAAGCAATCCTCCCAAAAATTAACTCTTCTGACGTGGTTACAAAAAAGATTAATTTCACATACAACTTTTGCCTAAGCTACCAGAAAATGCAAAATATTATTAAACCAAATTGATGCTATAAGAAGCCATGGTCTTACAACGTTAAAAACACACCTCATAATATGTAAGAATTAAACGAAATCGAGATGAATTGGGCCCAAATCAAAAGTAAATTCGCGGCGGAAAGATAATGGCAGGAAAGCCAGAAATTCTGTATCAAATGAGAAATCATAACACAATTGATATCTAACTAATAAACATAAATCTAGTAATTTATAATTCTTTAAACCAACTCTCAGCATTAAAAGTTTAAGACTAACTTAATCACAACTAAATTTAATGCTTTCTGACAATATTATAGCGTTCAAGCTCAAAAGCGCTGCCGTGTATATAAGAAAGTACATATTGAAACTACTACTTTTAGCAAGTGGTATTTCTATAGAAAACATCTGTGACCTCTCTTCCACTGTTTGTTTATAGCCACCATTTTTCGGCCGAGTTGAATGTTGATAAAACGCTCTTTCATGAGGAAAAACTCGCTTTTTTGCCTATTTGTCGCATAATATACCACAAAACGTGATGTATATTAACTATAATATATTCTTTGCTTTGCACATAAAAGACCTTTTTTTTTTGTAATAAAAGGCCAATTCGTAATATAAACATACTATGGTCCAGTTAGCATACTACCTTTTTTTTCCACTAAAATATTAGAAATCTTACGCCTGTCTGCAGAGCTAACTGATACATTTCATTTGAGGCGGATTTTCAAAATGTCAACTTTCTTTCATTAATAGAGATGCAAGAAATGTATCAATATAATCGATTCGATCGATTTTTCGTTTTTTAGGGTTCATCCAGGACTTACGAATGAATATTTTTAAGGTTTAACAATTGCCTCGAGGATTGCAATAAAAATTAAACTCAAAGGTCATGACGTTCTTTAGGTATATTATGATATAATTAGTGATCCAGATACGTTAGATCTACAATGAAAATTACTAAGATTTGCCTATATCAAGCTGTACGGGACTATTATGCAATATTTTCTTCTACAAGGCAGGCTTTTATACGGCTACTGAAAGAGATACTTTAACTAGCGAAAACGTTTTATTCATTGATGACGAGTGACGACTATATCTAGAAATTTTTGCCAATTTAAAAATTGAAATTTTAATAAATACCGATGCTTAGTTGTGCGTGAGGGCTCGGATGATATAAACTTTGTAATATTCCCTACGAACAGAACTTGTGACCTCACAATATTTATTGTTGTGGCTGACGTTTCCACAACCATAATTAATTAATTGCTATTGATTTCTAATAACTACAGTACAAGTTGCACACAAACTAAATACATAGGCTCGTGATAAACTTAACATCAAAAATTGTTCGGTGCAATGTTAAGTTCTCTATAGCGCTAATGTAAAAACTCACCTTGTGATGCATCGAATTGTACAGTTAACCAAAGCGTCGATGATGCTTTTTGTATTTTTTTTACCATACATACTCAATAAATGCTAATGATAGAAAAGATTAGAGTTAGTCTGTAGAAAAACAAAGCTCTACAGTTATAGGCATTAAGAATAATGGCGGAACAATAATATTTTGTTATTAACAAATTGGTATACATCCCTTATTATGAGATTTTGCTAAAAATGCAAATAACTTTAGTGTAATAAATAACTTTCGCTATATACGCGATAAACATATGTTCGTGCGCTTATAAATTTCCCAAGCGTATGTTATAATTTCGCCCAAAAACTAGTGAATAATAATAATTACCGAAAACGTCAAAAACAGGTGTTGAAAATAATTGTGTAATGAAAAGCTTTATTTCAGCTGTTTAGACATCAATTTTATTCATTCATTATATTATAAAATATGACCATGTATGTAAAATAAAAGACATATTACATAAAAGCATATATTGATATTGTATATGTATATTTTTTATTTTTCATTCATAGCTTACATTCAACATTTTCCGATCCTTCTTTATTTCATCAACAGCTACTCTTATAACAGATCTATCAACAGTATATTATAATTCCGTAATGTTCTCAATATCAACTTCTTGTGTTTTTCATAAATCACTTGAAATGCCATATTAACTCTTACTTTGTAAGTTTTCGAAACAATCACATCTTTTCGATCCCTGGATCTACTAATAAAAATAAAGTAGAATAAATTGTTGGTATTGCGAAAAATCAACGTAGATTAAAATCAATTAAAGCACTGTAAGGTAAAAGTTTTAGTAAATCACAACTGTAATTGACCTGTGGAATTGTTTGTTTAGAATTTTCCAGAGTATGTTGCATATATGCTGTATAAATGTTTATTTTTGTTGTATTTATTTCCAACAGAAACTGCATCGCATGTATGAGAGCTAAACAATGAAAGCAAAAAACCAAACTATAGTAACAATAATATATATCTCTGTAGTCGCTAAAGTTTTTCCTGTAAATTGGCGTTGGAGAGAAAAAAGTTTAACAATTTCAAAACAGTAACTGAATAAAATACAATACAGATATCTATTGGTAACAAAACTTCAAAGTGATTTTGATGAATATAATATATAAACGGATGTGGTTTGCATGTGTGATTAAAATAATTTTATATTCGAGGCGGGAAAATAAATTTTTGGAATTACACATGTGATTCAAATAATATGTGTCATAAAACTTGGATTATCATCTACAGAGTTATATCACCGAAATCGAACAAACATGGACAAATCGAGCTTCGAGCTATTATAAAGTTCCTTACCATGAAATGAGAACCTCGCCAAACCATTTTGGAATATACGTATTTGCAATTTGACCCGTAAACAGGCGCTAGTGTTGCCGATTTTTCAGAAAAGTATCTATTCCTAGGATTGATCTAGATCGAACGCAAAATAATCGATTCTCGATTAAATCGGAATTAATAAGATCGATGTTTAAGAAATCGATATTTTGAATTTTAATTTGTTATAGCAGCTTCTGACTCCTGTATAGAAACGGCAACCCTAAATCTTGAAATAAAATTTTTGTATACAACTAAATTCAGTTATTCCAAAATTGACATTATTTTATCAAAAAATGAAAATTAATACTTATTGTTTGGATATAATTATTCTCAAACAGATTTCCGATAAAGTCTGAACTTTTTCTAAAATTTTATAGCCGTAGTTCTTGAAACATCTACTTCTTTCTCAATTCCCCTTAGGGATTTGAAATGCTTGTACGAATGCCAAAGTATTTACTTCTTTCTCTTAGTTGTTTTTATTATATTTATTTTGAATTGTGTTGAAACTTCCATGTTCTCTGAGATTTTTATCGATTCTTTTAAAAGTTTTTATTTCCGGCTGTTTTCTTTCAGCGTATCTTTCAAAATATAACTCCACAGTTTGGTATCTTTTCTGCACTTTATATCACAAAGTTCATTATAAAAGTTGAGTTTTAATTTAAAGTACTATTTTGGATCTAACTTTGACAGATAAAAAACGTAAACGCAGTTACTATGGTGATATGCGAGCTACTTAATATTGCTGGTGTATTTAGGGCATTTGTACATATATCAGTATCAAAATGAGCAGGAAACTATATTATAATTAATTGTGAGTAAAAAAACAGTTATAATTATTTATTATATTATTTTTGACAAATATATGTCTTGCAAGTTGCCGCATAAATCTAATTTCGTATTATATAATTTTAAAAATAAATAAATACAAATGTATTTACATAAGTAAGCTTTTACAGAAAATATCTGTACTCCACTGAATTCCTTTTTGGCGTACTGCAGACATTTTTTTTTTGTATTTTTAAACATTCATTTACACGAAAATGTTAAAAAAAACTGGATTGCTCTTCGTTAGTTTTACAAAAACTGATTTCACACCTGCATCGTCTATTAGTGGAGAACAGGGAATATAAATTTATTTATAAAACCTGATTTTTTTAGTTTATCTCTATACAAATCTTGGTAACAATTGTTAGGCTTAGTCCGCCTCTGGCATAGGATTAGATATCCCGGATATATTATACACTTATTAGACAATGTAATTCCTGGAGAACATAGTCACGAGTTCCATCTAATTAATCGATGATTGTTGTTCCGAGTTCACCCACACCTGACACGTACTGTTTACAAACACAAACCTAGTGCTGCTATAAGGCTAGATCGGCAGGCACCTGTACAATTCATTATTATTATGTATTTAATTTCATTGATATTTTAACTTACTTTCAAATAAAAGAAAACAAACAAAAACTTCCAAAGTCAACTCCACAAAATCTTTAATTCAGTTAAAAAAAAAAAAAAGGAAACCACCTTCGGCTCAACAAGCCATCATCAGTCCATTCTTACAAAAACATCCGTGTACAAATGTACAAAAAAAAAAAAAAAAAAAAAAAAAAAAAAAAAAAAAAAACGTGAAACATGAATATGAATATGACTATGACATTACATTACACGAAAACAAACATGTAATGTCATAGTCATATTCATATTCATATTCATGTTTGATGTTTTTTTTTTTTTTTTTTTTTTTTTTTTTTTTTGTACACGGATGTTTTTGTAAGAATGGACTGATGATGGCTTGTTGAGCCGAAGCTGGTTTCCTTTTTTTATAACTGAATTAAAGATTTTGTGGAGTTGACTTTGGAAGTTTTTGTTTGTTTTCTTTTATTTGAAACTGACTCCACTTTGATGATGGATAATTTATTTCGTTTAACTTACTTTACTAAAAAATTTAATTTTACCTCAATATCAACATCGCAGTATTATTTTAGCATTCATCAAAAGAAATCCAAAGAATATCCAATTTGAAACATTTTAGTCATTAATTTTTTAACATAACGCTGGCCCAATTTTATGCTGAAAATAAGAAAAACTAGTTTTAAATATTTTCCTTTAGGATTGAAATATGGTAATATTTTTTCGAAATATTTTTTATAAAATCGAGATTTGTCTAATTTTTCAAAAGTGTTGCTCTACTTTTGTCCAATAGTGTACATTCGTAAGATAAATATTTGAAATTACTAATTTCTTAAAGTTAATTTGAAGCTATTTAGATGTTTCTATTTTTTTTTGGTATTAACTTTATTTGTAAAAATGTTTTTAACGATAAAGATTTCCTGAAAGTGAAGTAAGTGTCAACTGCCAGAGACCCTTTATAATTTTTCAACTTAGTGTATATGGTTAAAGGTTAAAAAGCTAAACTACTTATTTCTTCAATTTGCCAAAAAAATATTTTCCTTGAAATTTAACAAACAAAAAAAAAATATACATTTTATTGTCATAGTATTATTATGTAAAACAAAAAAAAGATTGAAAAATTCGCCAATTCTATCTACATGTTCTAATAAAATAATAATATATATAATAAAACTTCTGACTTTCTAAACTTCCTCTTATTCCTTTTTTTTTCCGGCTCTCTCTCAATATTATTATGAGACTCGTTATATATACATATAGTGCTTTCATTTTAAAATTTGCCCCAAGAAAAACTAGTTCAGGAAAAACCCGTCGAGTATGCTTTTCTTCAAAACCACTGTTGGTTGAATTTTGTGTTTTACTTACCCCTTCACCACCAACTTTATAATTTTAAACGTCACTTCATTTAAAGTATCTTCTTCCTGTCAGGCTTTTCATAATTTTTCCCGAGATATCTGTCTATAGGCTTGAGTTATTCTCATTTATTTATTCATTGACACCTCAAGTCAATCTTATGATTGGATAGGGTCGTCATTACACACAATACAAGTCTTGACTACAATTCAATAAAAAAATAAACAAAACCCACAATACATAATATAAAGAACACATAACAATATTTAACTATAGTTTTGCTATCTTCAATGTTTTCTGAATAAGTTTGTATACTTCAGTTTTTAATTACCGGCAACGAGAGAAGAGAAGTCCAATGGCGTTAAACCTGGAGACCTTGGCGACCACTGTTGGAACACAAAATCCAACAAACAATGCTTTTGAAGTTCTCATTCAACTTCAGATGATAAGCTATTCTTGGTGCCAAATGACAAAATGAAAGCCCTGTATCTATCTACGGCACTATGGCAAGATGTTTGAAAAGAGAAAGCGTGCAAGTGAGAGAGATTAAATTGAGTTTCAGACATTGTTGTCGCTTATTGACTTGCTGTGCGGAATTTCAAAAGTAAATCGAATTTTATGATATATGCGGAATCGACTGTCGGGGCAACTTGGGTATGACACTAATTTTTTAGCGACTCGAGAGTAGATATGGGGGCAAGTTGCTCCATAAAAGCTTATTATGTTTTTAGCAAAAAGTTTATATAAATACCTGAATCAACTCCAAATTGTTTTGAAAAAAAAAATATGTTTTATATTATTATTCTACCTATATGAAATAGAAAAAACTTTTTTGAATTTGGCACAAATATATTTTGTACACCATGTAACTTGAAGGGGGCATTCAGAAAAAATATTTTTAATGTAAACTTCAAGTTCAAGATTCTAAAATATTCTCTTTTCTTCAATATTCTCGGAAACTATCCGTCCTGGCGATATGGAACAAGAGTAGGTAGTTTTTTTACGTAGTATGAGCTAAGATTTAAGAAATTAAACAAAATATGCGAATGTCAGGCCTACTAATATTGACAATATAAAATACTGTACCTACCAAATTTTTTTTGGAACTCGATACCCATTCTATCTTCCATAGAAAGCAAATTGTTTTCATTTTTTTTATGTAATAAAAACTTTGATTGAATCGCTGCCTGATTAAGAGCAGTTTCAGTTGACCAATTATCATTGAATATACTGAGCTTGCAGTGTATAAATTATTTTGAATAGCGATAGACTAAGGTCAGCAAATAAGGTTGTTGGCACAAAAGAAACGCTGTGTACCTGCTGCTTTAAAGTTGCCCATGTAAGAGCACCTTAATTCTTATTATTACTAAAAATTTGACGGTTTTGGTGGTTTTAAACTTAATAGTAAATGACCTAATCTATTGATTGCACTTTTTGTTTTAATTATATAGATAGTCCTAAAATAATACTAAAAATAGCAAAGCTTATTTACAATTTAGGTTCATAATAAAGTCTCTTTTAGCGCCATTTATTTTTGATAATCTATATTTTGCTGAAAATTATAATATATTATACACATATAATCCGAGCAGTTGGAGATTAATAATTTTTAGTTGGCAATAATATATTTTATCATCAAGCGTACAGATTTATACATTTAAATTTTAATTACGGAAAAACGCTTTGTTGTTTTCCGTGTTTGGTTTTTGTTTCTATAACAGTTTATTTCAAATAAATTTTCTAACTAGTTATTAATTGTTGTGAGCTATAAAAACACGATAGGTATTTTCAACTGAATTTATATTTATTTTATATAGTTGCGCATATATATTTTACTAATTTTTTACAGTTAAATTATTTTACAAAATAGGTAGATATTATTTTTTCAGGCTTTTAAATTCTTTTACAACTTTTAAAAAGTTGTCATGTTAAAAAATAATTTCCTCATTTCAGTAGGTAGGTATATTGCATTCAACAATTATTTTAATAACAATGAGGAACTTAATGATTGCTAAAATCTATACCCGTTAAATATCAGTCATTATAAACATTTAACAGAATCAGATGTCGGCAATAATAATTATATCATATCTTCTCATGATGAAGATAATCTAATAGATAAGTCCGCAAATTTTATAGGACGAATTAATTCGTAGGCTGGTGATTTATTTCGTACTGATTTTGTGGTTGTTGATATTGGTTAAACCAAAAAGTTTATATATAACTTTCTCCGTCATCATCCCAATCCATTATAACTTCAATTCCAATTGAACAGTAAATTTAAAATATGTCTTTGCATTTTAAATTTCTCCGAAACCAGATCTGAAGTGTCACGTCAAACAATAAGAGGCTACTATCATCAGCATACATGTAAATCAAACCCTTTGTAATATTTTCTGCTGTAATCGTTTTCATAGAGGAGGAAAAGATAATTGTTTTTTATTCGAATATATTATAACTAATATATTTTCACATTCTAATAATCATAGAAAGTAGCACTACTTGTCATTGATTATTATTTGTGTATACCAAATTTCTCTAAAGTAGTTCAAGACTAAACTTTCATTCACTCCTTTGTATGTGGAATCACGCCTCTCATTGTTTCAGGGTTTGTTGTAGACACCCCATATCATGATAGCAGCTTGCAAATTGAAAGGAATTATGGACGTAAGAGAATGTTTCCTGCATTTTTGTCCATAACATCTTATTGTTTTGGTGAAATCGAATTGGCCTAAAGCAAATATTGATGTAGTTTTAATAATTTCGTAATTAATGGGAACTATTAAATTGTATTCACCATAGTTTTATAGAAGTTGTGCATTTTAATATTTTTCTACGAAACGTGAATAAAAAACTATATACTTGATTCTGCGTCATTATATTTCAGGACATTTTTGTATGAAATTATCGGTGATATTTTGACACTGGCGCTCAGTCTTGAGTAGTGATGCACGGTCCGAATATTACCATCAGAAGTTCCAGTTATATTACGTAATATTACCTCTACCATCCGGTAACGTTACATTGTTACTGTAATATTTCCGAAAAATTTCGTTAATTTTCGGGGTAATATTCCCGGTAATATTCGTTTCAATATTACGTTAAAGTTGGTACCTGACGGTCTTACTGCTTGTTTCAACATGCTGCAACACGTCTAGTGATAGCTGTTGCTTATTTCTTACGCCATCGCTATAATATGTGAAGCTCGTTTACATACGAACTAATCGGAAATTCTTACACAATAACCGTGTCGAAATGAAAAATGTTGCATTAATGACCCCATCAACAGTTACAAATACTTTTAATGAAACTGAATCTGATTTATCCGAGGATTTGTCTGCGGATGAGGGTTTAGCAAATAATGACTAAATATTTATTTTTACCGACTGAAAATTAATATTATCATATGTACCTATTCTTTGGCCTATCTAAGAATTGTGTGAACTATATAGTTTCAGATTTCAGTTTATTTTGTGTTTTATTGACCTTTTAGAGCCATATAGGTAATTGAGGCAATTATTGTTTAATTTGTTAAAGCTTCTTTGCATATTGTAAAACCAGCTTTTTCTAAGTTGTTCAGCAATATTACCTAATATTACCTAAAATTACGTAATATTACATAATATTTCCAATGTTCTTACCAAAAAATAAATTACCGGTAATTTTGCATCACTAGTCTTGAGCGAGCTTGGGACTAGCGTAATTGTTTCACAAATAACTAAGTGGTTTTCACAATTCCAGTAGTTCTATAAACAATATAATCAAAATGCATAATATGGCGCATACTTTAATTAAACCTCGAGATTTAACGCTCGAATAGATATTGAAATCATCTACATTACGAATCAGGTTCTTAATAAGTAACAGATATAGAGGAGCCCAAAATATGTCATATCACTGCACTTATTAAATATTTTCTTTCATTATAATAATTAATCTAAAGCATTTGCAGTTCTTCTACAGTAAATGAAAACATATATTTAACTACTAAATGTTATTATTTTTAAAAGGTCCTGTTCTGGTCCTTGTATATCATACAATATAATAGATATATTGTATGTACAAGGAAGACAAATTGTTGCATATAAAAAAGTGTCACAAACAGACGTTTGTAATTATTAAACTCGGAGATACTGAGTTTCTATGCTAATTTAACGGCATTTGGCTTCCCTTACCATCTTTGAATATGGCCGACTTTAAATGTGACTTTTCGTTCTCCCCTATCTTTAGATATGCAATGTCTGTTCTTATTAAACAAAACATTAGCGTCACATAAGAATTTTGCGAAAGCTGATCGTTGCATTATGGTATTTAAAACCGACAATCTAACGATCGTAGGGATTTTATACCCTCTCATATGAATTATTGATTCAAAGAGTACATAGGTGAGATATTGGAATCAATCGTCTCATGCAATCGATTTTTTCGCGCATTTTGTAATATGCTGAGGAGTTTATAAGATCAAAATGCATAGGTCCCCAGCGACTGGTGAGTAAATTTTATAAATGCTTTTAATTCCTTGTCAATAGGTCATTAAAATACCATCAGCCGTCGGAAAGGATTTCTTAAGCCAAAAATTGAAGCAATTTAGAACGAGGCGAATTTTTTGAATTTTATTTTTAAGTACCTAATAAAAGTCGTAAGCAAAAGAGCACCAAAAATATATAGCAATTCCTTTTAGATTATTATTTCATTCGCATATTTGTATGTGTAAGTGAATTGCACAATTTTATGGACCTACAATTTTTTTAAATGTTTAACAATTTTCGAAACACTATCAATAAATCGTTTGTAGTACATGCAGTATTTCCATAACAGCGTTATAGTTCTAACAGATAAAGGAACAAAATACGACGTACACTATGAAGTAAGGCTTTAAATTGACAAAAGTTTAAATTTTCAAATGAAATGAATTGATATAAACTTTCCTTCATCTTAATTTTAATTTGTTACATATCATTAAATTCTGTTCCAATCATACGTTTAACATCCAACTACGTTTTGAAAAATTTATCTTTTTCGAGCGACAATAGGTAGATTACGATTTACAACTGGTTATGGGCCATCGGAAAGCACAAATTCATAAACCACAACAGAGTATAAAAATTGGAAAACTTTGCAACCCAACAAAAATAGTATTATCGCAATATATATTATTTTTAGTTGTATATCTTTACAAGCATGTTGATTTTGTGGTGATACAATCGCAATGCAAACCAATATCGAATAGATTGAACACCACCATCCAGAGCGTGCATTACATATAATGGATATTTAGCAAAATAAAACAACAGAGCTTTTCTATTGTTTCCAGCCCATTTTTATAGCTCTGATTGGGATGACACGATGCATATCATATGCGTCTAGTTTGTGATTTTCAGATGTCGGCTGTCATGCTAATTTAAACCAGGCACCTGCTGCTGTATGTGAACTAGTAATGTTTTATTTAAAAAATGAGTAGGAAAACTTCTCAATGTTATGGAGGGACGCCACTGGTTGCACGGTCCAAAGTGTATAACTAAGAAATTAGCGTATACGGTGTCTAGCTTTCACCACCACGTTTCTACGTTGCAAATTTCGTGTAATTGCAATCAAAGTAACGACTGAATGCAAGCGTTTCTTGTTCTTGTATTGCATACAGATAATTTGTAAATAACAAATGTCAATGCACATAAATAAGACTATACTGTCTAGGAGTACAATGTTATTAATAACTGGATATAACTGAAGCTAACAAGAAACAATTAAAACATGGGGTAGGTATCTAATTTTCTGAATAAACATTAGGCGCTATGATATGCCAACTTTACAATTATTAAGGTCCTGTGAAATAGTTAAACAATACAGAAAAATGTGAAAAAAATATCAACTGATGTCCAAAAGTTCACTAAAATGTATTTGATGGGTTGATGTTTCACGAAATCAAGCTTTTTCATCAGCCTGTAGAGCCAAATGTTCAATAAGTAAGTAGCAATAATCTACGTTGGAGAGAAGAATAGGTAAATCTTTTTTTTTTTTTTAGCCACGAATTAACTAAAAAAATAATTAACGTAGTATGAGTCTTTGTATATATGACACCCTCAGGTTACTATTTTTGTTATTTTTTTTATTTTGTCTATGCTAAAACCACATTACATTATCTACATAGTTTCCCCCAGTTGCTTGTCTCATTCTAAACTTTTGTGTCGGACGAGCGAGATAGAAATTTGCCAGTGGTTAAATGTAGGAAGTTCTACTCATTTCCTCCCTACCGCAGAAACTAGTTTTCTATATCTTTGTAGGTATTTGAGTTAGGAGATTTCTATACAGGGATTTTTCGTTTTTTTTTCGATTCAGATAGTCGAATACGTAATCGTAATAAAATTTTCACATGGACGTTAATAGTTTCCTAGTAGAACCCTTGAATCAAAATTTTCCTCTCATCCCAGACAAACGAAATAAGAATCTCGTAACAGCTTGACATTAGACTTGTTGACTTTTTCAGGCTTAGTACTTCAATAACACACATGTACCATACTCCTAGACAGAAGCAAAGATTAATGTACATTAATCTTTGATGGAAGTAACACGACTCTTACACGCATCCTAGATGAGTAAAAACGTTGGCGTAGAGTAATATTGAAAAACTGGTTTTACCACTTCCACTCCAAAAGACCTTTTCATTCTCAATAATATGTGTTTCGGTAACACAGTTAGCATCCTAAGGAGGGAACTAACTAAAGTTTAAACAAGATGTTTGGATTATGTTAACTTAAAGTCTTGTTACATTATGTACTTCTTGTCCGGCCTTCGTTAGTGAACTTTGTTTTACCGGGCAAATTGCCCGCTCACACTAGATTTCGCCACAAACATTTCGTTATCTTTCGGTATCTCCTGCTAGTACAAGCTATTCGTAAATGTTGGGAATTTGAATCACCTTGCCTGCCGATCACCACTAAAGAGTAGTGGATCAACTGGTGACAGCATGGTAGTGTGAAGCAAATTTCTTGTTACATTATGTAACCCGCACTTCTTAAAGTTGGTCAATGTATACGAAGATGCTCGTTTAAAAGAGAAATGAAGAAGTATCCGATACAATCATTTTTAAAAGTCTGTGCATGATCATGCTGGCATGGTATGAGTATTCAGTTCATCATTATAAAACTGAGTCGAAGCAGTAATCCATGCGATTGCAAAAAGGCAGAACTCCAGGAGTTTAAGGTCACACAGTCGATTCGTTCGCTTTTTGAAATTTTCAATACTTCTTTGAGAGTGGTCCTCGTTCTGATCTAACGTAACAGCATCTTATTAGTTTTTTAAAATATAATATAGTCCGTTTGTACTCCTAAACATAACGTTAATCAAAATGCCGGTGTGTTCAAAATGGAAAGCCTGTATAGCCAAACGAGTACAATATATAATATCTCGTCGTTCCAACAAAAGGCTCAAAATTGCCTTTCGATTTACTTCACAGAGTTTATTCTACTGCAACAAAGATAAACATGAAATTTTTTTATATTTTTTGCTGCTAAACTAGATGGATAATAAAATACAGGTACCTAATACAGCTAGTGGATAATACCTATGGAATTAAAGTTCAGATTATATCCCAAATAAAAGTTCATTATTCAACGAGCGGTAATGTAGGTAATATTCATACGCAGATGAAGTATGAAGTTTGTAAATTAATCAAGTGAGTTATTACCATTACAGCAAGTAGAATACCTACTAATTGAAAAATTAATAATTTTTTTATTTGACAAATACTGTCAAATTTTGGTATGTTATTTTGACATTAATAATATAATGTAATCATCACTTACGTGAGTATTTAAAATATAACTCACGCTGTTAATTTATGGCCAGCAATAATTAACAATAAATACAGTTGGAAAGGGGAATGGTCTCAAAATAAATATACAAAAGACAAAGTACATGATAGTAAGCAGAAACCCTCCTCAAAATGCTGTGTTAAACTTGGAAGACCAACCTAAATGAACAATGGAATCCCGAACAGGAAATTTGCTGTCGCATACAACAAGCGAGGCAAGCTTTCACAAGCCTAAGACCCTTTCTTTGCAACCTGACATTGTCCCTCAAATTAAGATGCAGAATGGTGCAGTGTTACGTCTGGTCCATCCTGTTATATGGAATGGAAACATGGACTCTGAAGATCCGGTCGATAAACAAGCTTGAGGCTTTTGAAATGTGGTGTCTAAGAAGGATGCTACGTATATCGTGGGTAGACCGAGTTCGAAATGAAGACGTTCTTAGAAGGGCGGGATGCGAAAGAGAACTTTTCAACATAATCAAGAAGCGGAAAATTGGATACCTGGGCCACATACTACGAGGAGAGAAGTACAAAATACCACAGATAATTCTCCAAGGAAAAATTGAAGGGAAGAGAGGAGTAGGACGTAAACAGATGTCCTGGTTGAGAAACATCAAGAACTGGACAGGCATTAGCAATACCCTTGTTATGATGAGATAGTCGCCAACGCACTAGAAGTGTACGGCATTTTTAAGAAGAATAATTAACAGTGCTCAAAGAAGGGACCTGTTTCGACTCTAGGTATACAGGGCGTTTTAAAAAGCGCGGCAATATTTACGCGGGTGATTTCTCAGGTGATTTTATGAAAAAAGTTCTTATAAACATATGTCCAGAAATGCACTGTTTCCAAGATACAAGGTGTTAAATTAAGTCCAGTGGCGTTTACAACTTATTTATCTGTTTTATTTTTTTCATATGTTGTTTCGTTTACAAGATAAACATTTAAAACCTTTTATTTATTTATTTTTATCTTGCTTCGAAATGTTATTGTTAGTTTTAGTTGAATTATTAGCAAATATTCTTGGTATGTTGAAAATTGTTTTAAATTTTTATCTCGTAAATGAATCAACATAATATAAAATAAATTCAAGATATACAAAAGTTGTAGTTTTAGCTGCTTGAATGTTGAAGCAGAATAGTAGCGGTATATTTACTATGATTCTATTTATGCATTACAACTACATCGTAACATTATGAATAAATTATGTCATAAAAGAAAACTTATTCACCAACTGATCAACTGAAACATTGCATTCAACATCAGTGCAATAATGTTACATATTTCAGAATGTGAAAAAGTCGTAAGGTGCCAACAGTTTTATGATTGCGGTATCTCAATTTTTACCGCTCATAGTTTATGATATTATTATAAAATTTGGATCATTGCCATACAATTTTTATAACTGAAAAATGCTAAAATAGGCGAACGATACAGTGCCCTGCAAAGGATATACTCCACCAAATTTTATCTGTCAAGTTTATTGAGTAATAAACAAAGATAATTTAATAAAAATGTTTCTTGTTCGATAAATGATTATTAGATATGTACATTTGGTTGGGACAAAGTGAAGAAGCATGGGCGCAGGTTGGGGTCACCCATTTGAACCACTAAAGCAACAAAGTTCAAAAACATCAAGAATCTATTATTCCAAATTTCACAATATGATCCTTAACTAGCAAAAAAAGATTTACGTAATCAAATTGAGTAGGTACATTTGGTTAATTTTAGGGAGCAACTAGATTCGATATATTGTATACGGGTTACTTCTTTAACTCTACCATATTCAAAAGTTAAACGAGATTGCAACGAAAAACTGGTACGTTGTGTCGAGGATAACAAATGGCATTCGATTTTGTGATGTATTTGAATTATGTCATGATAAAACCGATAAATCCAGGGATATTTCGTGGTTAATAACTTTTACGGCCGAATTCGTTAAAACACGTGAAGGGCGTCTAAACATGTTAAGTGATTTACAATAATACCAGATGAAGCGATATATGTTTCTGCAAAGTCTCGTTTAGTTGCAGTATTTAGGTTTAGGCTACTGCTCCTAAATTTAATAAATTTTGGAAATCAGACAAGAAAGATTTACTGGCTATATTACTCAAGGTATTTGGTACCAGTTCCACGTAAAGATTAAAAATGTGCTTTAAGAATATTTATTTGGTTTTGGAACATTTCTTTCAAATAATTCCAAAAAAAAATAAAAACGTGTATTACGTTTCTTATAATTTTTTCATTTCAATGTTGAATTTTACAACAGATATTTTAATTATTCAGAAATTTTTTAGATGCGTGATTGAATCATTATATTTAGTAGTCCAAAAATCCATTGACATTCTATTTTTCTACATATTTAACCAATAAAGCATAATTAAACTTCACGCGGCCTTCTAAATGTGTGGGGGAGTTTTTGAATTGTTTAGGCCTACATTATAACAAATAATTAGTTTCACTTTTGTGTAGTCTGTGATTTTGCTCACCGCTACACATGAAGTTGTATCCCTTACACGAAAAGTATCGCTTGAGAAATATCGATACAACATATCGAGTAATATACTATAAAATAACGTATGGAATCCAAGTTATAATGTTGAAAAGAAGTTGGACAATGAAGATATCCATCTATATTTTCGTTTCTTTTGGATGCTCCTATATGTAAGTATACGATAACTTAGACCTATATGGTCGCTGGAGTAGTAAAATGAAATTAACTTTTTGAAAGTATAAATTTTTATACACTCACCACAAGTTCCAATGTTACTCCTATAACAACATAATTATATATAAAGAAAAATTGTTTTAGCGTTATATAAGCATAGTTTTAGTTTTATATTTTTATACTGCGAAACGCTTTTAAACCAATTATAAAACTCCGTGCGCCGCCGCCGCGCCGTGAAGATATTCTCTTACAAAGGAATGTGATAATGATGATTTTATTATTGTAAAGGCCCTCCCTGTGGAGTGACTGTAGGAAAATAGCATCAACGGTTTTTCAGGTATACAATGCGAAACATTGTGTGAAGCGATAATCGCCAGAAATCTGTTTTAAGGACTTTCCCCAGTTATATAGGCCTAATAAAAGTAAAATATACACCATTCCATGTGTATCCAGTTGAAGTTGGATGTTTTTCGTTATGTGTTTTCGCAATTTGTACAAGTTATCCTAACAAAATCGTTGCACAAATAATATAGAAAATTTCTATTATTACAGTGTATTTAGAATTCAATTCAGCAAATTTATTAATTACAGATTTAACTTTTTTAAGTGGTAATATTTTCTCTACTTTTACTTGTTTATGAAGTTTAGATATCAATCAATATCAAAAGAACCCAAAACTTTCCCGACCAGATATAATATAACCAAAAAGATTTGACCTGCGTAACGAAACAGAATTTTAATAATTATCATTATTATAATTGTAGTATTTTCATCACTTCCAATAAACCAACATAACAAACTAACCACTTTATTCAAAAATTAGAAAAAAAAATATTGCCAGAGCTGGGATTCGAACCCAGAATCATCCGCATGCGAAGCGCGCGCTCTATCAATGACGTCAAAAACCCTTTATCAAATACTTACTAGTTAATGGAACCTTAAAGGCAACATTGATGGACATTGTATTTTTGGAACCTTATCTAATTGTTGGCCAATGACATCGAAAATTTCATTCATCTGCCCAATTTCATGTTTCAACACTGAAATACAGGTCTTTGATTGATAATTTCTACCAATCAGAATTGTATTGGGCGATAATTTTGCACTAGTGACATTTATTTAACCGTATACGAGGTGTGACCATATATATTCAGGAAATTTTCTGATAAATCTTCACTTATGCAAGTTAAACTGAAAACTGCATATTCAACTTAACACGCATTCGTGCGTATTTCCCGAAAATTGTCGGTAATTTTCATTGCACTTGTTATATTAGGGGAGACCGGGGACAATTGAATCATTTTTTACTAATAATTGTTTTCTGGCTAGAAACTGTATGGAAATGATTCTAAATTTATGTTCACATATAGCTGGGAGTTTGATATACTTAACCTAGCAGGTAAATTAGACTGTAGATAAGCAGGAAAGAGATATACAAAAGAAATAATAGATGGTGCATAATGTTACAAACGACCCCGGTCAAGGGTCAATTGAAACAATGGTAATGGGGCCAATATAATGTTTATTTTCAGTTATTAGGCAACAAAAAATATTCAAAACCAAGTAGGAACTATAACAAAATTGCCTCATAACTTCATAACAACAACAAAAATTTACACAATATTCTGCTTATGAGGTATTCTGGTGTACCAGTTTAGACTTTCTTTTTTTCTTTCCTTTTGCTGCCACCTTTCGTGGTGGACCTTTTCCAAAAGACCTAACAGCTTCTGGTGAAAAAGTCTCATTTTGGGTGGTTGATTTGTCTAAAGTATTTTCGGAAATTTCAAAATTTTCTTGTTCCCGAGAAGTTGATGGAGTAGGGTTTTGAAATTCATTGGTTTCTGGACTGTTGTTACGCCAGTTTCATCAACATTGCGTTGCTCTGGATAAACTGGTTGCCTGTAGTGCTCGTATTGATAAGTCACAGTGTCTTGATATGAAACGAGAAAACCAGTCTTCTCCCGCCATACCATTTTCAATCCACGTCTATCTTTCTGTACCTCAACAAAGACACATGAGATATACGAAATTGGTCAGCAGCTAGACGTAGACATAGCCCATTTTGAAGCTCTACGTATGCCGATTCATATAAAGATATATCTCGACTTGATCTATCAGTTTTTAGGACTCTTTTACGGGGTATCTGAAATTAAATAAACTAAGTAATTTATTTTACAAAAAGGTGGGGTCAATTGAAGCGTTACAAACGTCCCCGTTACAACTGACCCCAAGAGACATTTTTAAATAAATGATATCATATTTACTACAAGCGAAATTAATTTGAAATACGAACCAACGTAGAATAAAGCTAAGTTAATGGCCTAAGTAATATAAAGTTGACAACGAACTAAACACATACACAGACTCAATTACACATATGTAAGGAATATCGTAAATACTTACTTTGGACACGTGAAAACACAAAATCTCGCACTAAGTTCATATGCTTGCTTTAACGGCCCGCGGAGTACTGCCGGAAGAAGCTCGCCGATATTTCTGTATGTTATGAGCACAGTTTGGTTATACAATCTTTACCAGAAAGAAGTTTTGATCACTGTTTCAATTGACGCGTGTTACAATTGACCCCAGTCTCCCCTACACAAATATTGCCGCTTCTTCTCTTCTGAAACACCCTGTATAGAGTTGAAACAGGTCCGTTTTTGAGCACTGTTAATTATTGGTGGCGTATCAATATATTAAAATTGAGTGGATCGAGACTGTATGATTTCTACTAATTAAATTTAATTGAATTATTAAAAACCAACAAGATTTGAAAACTATTTACTTTCCTCTAATCAACTCAAATATACTTAAAATACTTAGTTACTTTGTACTCTAGGCATTTGGATTTTTAGTTTCACCTAAAATTACTTAATATTCGAAGTACTTATTATTACATGTAAAAATAATTTGGAGGGCTGGGTACTTGTTCCGGTAACTGGGAGTATTTTTCCTTAGTACTTGAAAGTTCTGCTCAATTATTTAAAATACCACAGTGAGGAATTTATCGCATAAAATATACCACCATTTAATTTGTAATTATTTGTGATAAACAGATTTCAACTCTTCACTCATAAATGAGTTTCATTGTGCAAACTTTCCAAAAACTACCAATACTGATTGTTAAAACTCCGCAAAACAAAGTTTGCTTGGATGAGTTTTTGTGTGAAACAACAACAAAAGCTAGTAAAAAAAAAAAAGAGCAACCAGCACCCATCCAAAACGTGATGTACTGTGAATTCCACCAATTTCAAAACTTTCCTTTACATGTTTTAAAAACGTTTTAGCGAAAACAGAGAGCGTACACTTTGTGATTTTTGAGTTTATCTACTTGCACAAAGGGTTTCTTAAAATTTCCAGTGATGGAAAACAATTTTAGCAACAACAATGCACAGCGAGCTTAGTCGGCGTTGCAGGCAGCTGAAACAGCTCACATCAGAGTTCAGAGTGTCGATTGAAATCCAGTGATGAGTCGAAAGGAACCACTGGTCATTGCCAGATATCTCTTTGCAACATTCTCCAATTGTCTCATCTCGCATCTTGATTTAAAGACAGCGTTACCTGTTTGATCTTTCCTTTCAGGGATACAGGAGGGATGCTTGACGGGCAATACTCCATGATAGTGCAGTTGGCCAATATTTTGTCTAGCCGTCTGTTTTTTGATGCGTTCTGTCTTCCTGACCTTTGGGCATTTGATGTCTCGAAATAAGCTTCTGGAATAAATTCTGCGAATATGTTCACTAAACCTTCTATGACAGAACTATTTCAAATAGTTTGAATGGTTGTCTAAAATACACTGAGAAGACATGTTTTCCGTTATAGGGTGCGGGAGGTAAACAGTTAAATTTTTGTACGGAGAGCTGTTTGTGCCTTAAAAAACTCTCGAAGGGTGAACGGTTAGAAATGTTTTATGGCCACATATTATCGGAATAATAGGTAGTTGTTTTGTAGAATAATAAATAATGTGCAATTGGACCAACTGATCGTCCGTCGCCCTGACAAAGAAAAATAAACAAAATTAACAAATACGTTGTAAATTCCAATTCGAATCTAAACTTTGGACAATGCAAACGCGTGTTGTTTGGTTTGGATGGGCCAATTTAAACAGCAATACCTTTTTTGTTGTTTTGGTTTTTCTGTCCCTGGCCTAAATAAACGTACAGGTCAGTGAGAGTTTAAATAAAGAGCTAAAGAGAGTGGAAAAATTGTGTTTCTGTTTTATATAAATGCCTAAACTTTAACCTTTGGTTTTTTTGTAGAAAACAATGGTAGGGAAACAAGGATATTTTCGGCATGTACAGGTTCATCATCCACATATAATAAAATATTTATAATTTCATTTGAGTAATTTCATTTTTTGAAAGAGAACTAGTTACATCAAATATAGCCAGAGGCCCAATCTGAAACTGACACAATTGGATTTAAGAAAAAAACAGAGAACCGCTTTTCCAATGACAGATATCTTTGAAATTGGACACATCCACTGTGAATCGGTTGTACAATGAGGCATTTGGCACAGTAATGTCGTAATAAAAGACTGCATGAAGATGTACGATCGGAGTGAAGACACGCTAATGGTAAGAATCTCTAACAATCAGCGGATCAGCGCCCATCGAGGTGGTTCCAAATCTCTATACCGAAGAGCTTTTATTTAAGAGTTCAAATCAGAATGTTGGTAGAAAACAATACATTGTTTAAAGGTACGTAAACGATGAAGCAAGCCTTACTTATTTACAGGAGCAAATTGGTCAATGCAAAGATTGTTGTATATATACCTAATACTGGATGGGCGTAATTTTTTTAATCGCCTCTAACTTTTTTACTAGAAAACCGATTTCCATGAACTTAGTCTCGTTGGATAGACTATAGAATGGCGCCCAAAACAAAATCCCAGATGGCGGGCGCCTTTAAACATACCTCTTATTTCGGGTCAATTTTTTTTAACAAAATCAAATCAAACAAATCGGTCCAGTGGCCATTAAAAAAATACTGAATTTGCAAATAATATTTCATCAGTCAAAAAATTGCAGTTAGCGCACCAATTATTATCTCCCTTATTAGTAGCCAGATTTTTACAAGTTTGGTCTTGTTGAATAGGCAATACAAATGGCTCCCTAAATCATCAGAATTCAAGATGGCGGACGTCTTTAAAGATATCCTTTATTTCGGGTCAATTCTTTTTTAATAATATTTGTTAAAATTTAGATATTTACTAAAAAAATCAAAAATGTGGCCCTTTCTGAACATTTTAAGGCAATTTCGAGCCGAATCCCAATCGGTTTAGAATTATCAAACGTCAAAATTTGAAGAACGGTTCGGAATCGGCTCGAAACTGCTCCGCGAACAAAGCTAATAATAGAAGCATAGGATAATAATTATTAAAATCTAAAATCAGTCACCTTTTGAATGAATAAAATAAAGCTTTAATTTTGACAGTTGTTAATGTCATGGTGTTATCACAGCATTAATAAGTACAGCATTCCGACTCCACGTTGGCACTTTGAAATAAACTGTGACGTATACCGCCGCCATTTTGGGTTACAAGTCAGGTCCTGACTAAGAATAATTATAGTTTTCGGTTTCTAACCACAGTACTGTATTTTCATTTTTGTAAAAATATTTAAGTACATAGTCAATTTCAGAAATATTTGTGGTGTGTCATAGTGATTGAAAACAGCCTTGAGTGGTGGTGTCAGTTAAATGTTGACATGATTGGGTGATTTTTAATAATAATAATAAACACAACAATAATACAGACTTTATTAGTAAAAAAGATATTTTTATAAAAATTGAAGCAGTTCTTCCTAACTTAACCTAAACGTAACTTATATTTTAGCTTAAACCTATCTGAAAATAGTTTTACATCGCTGGCCAAATTAAGTAGGTAGCTTATGTTTACAAATTAATTTATTATATTACGTGTCAGACAGCGCTCTTAAACGAAAACCCCTGTAAACTTTTTATATTCTCCGGTAGAGCGTTGTAATATTTTGAAACCGTATAGGAAAATGACCGCTCAAAGATTGATGTTGAGTCTAGTGGTGGCGTAATGACTCTTTCATATAAGTATTCCGCCTATTTCCATCTGATGATTTTTATTAGTCAAAATTAGTGAATTAAAATCCGACGTTGTTTCATTCTTAACCAGCCGATTTCCTTAATCTTATTGCTAGCCTTTTTCACCCCTACGAATTCCACATACAAGCCGTGTGCCTGAATTCTGCATCAACTGAATCCTGTTCTTGGCAATTTTAGTCAAACAAGAGCCATATATATATATTGTCAATAATATAACCCCTAGCTGATTGCGTTATCATGCTGTCTTGCCACGAGACAACTTGTGTTTATGTTTTACTTTCATTTAGTTTAAAAACATATTAGATACTGCCATTTCGTAATATAAATTTTGCGGTTATACAAATAGTTGTTATAAACGTAAAATTATCTAGTATTCATATTTATTTTTACTTATTACTCACCTAACAGGATCTGTGGGTAGGCGAAAAAAATGTTTAGAGCAAGTGTACCGCTTATTGGGACAACATTTTGCAGCACACACATGTCCTCCCTGATTGTTCATTGTATTAATCATAAGATACGTTAATAAAAATAAAATTCTTTTAATTCTCATGAACACTATATCAAAAACGCAAAACACAGAATTAGATTTAAACACAATATTTATTTATCTCATACACGCCGACAATGAACTATATATTGAACACAGGAGTGAACGGTATTTATCTACGTCTATGTGATTATTGTGACGTTGTAACCCATAATGGCGGCATGCGCGACGAAATGCGCAGGACAGCTCGCAAGCGGTCAGAATACTGTATTATTTATTATACTGTGGTGTTATTGTGAATAAAATTGTGCTTACGAGCGCACTTTTGATATTTTTTTATTTTATTTAATTAATCATGCTGTCATTTGAAGACAAAATATTATAGTTTGTTAGGTAGAAATTTATATTGTTTGCAGATAATTTGAATTTAAACCAGAAATTTTAGTTGAAAAAAAAGTTCTCTTTTTGAAATCTCGTAAAAGCAATTTCAAAATAGCCGTATGTGAATGTATGCAGTTAAATAGATTAACTACATAATTATTATTGACAACTTTCACACCAGCTGAAAAATACATGAACCGAAAATTAAACAAATCCAACTGTAATATATCTTTATCACTAGTATATCGATATGCATGTACCGAAAAATACATAAAACTGCACAGAGTGATTTGTTAGATTAGTAGACACTGGGTAAAAATAAAAACATCGATACACACAAACACCGCCGCTAAAAAAAAACTCAATCAACGCCTAGCTAAATTTATTTTGTCCTATATCGCGAAGGTGCATAACATACAAATTTAAAAATATTGCAAATTTCAGCTTTTATCAATATCGTGATTAATTAGTAAAAACCATGCAGATAGTTCTTTCTCTATATGCAATTGTACATACAAAAACAATAACATACCTATAGCATCTGCCTGACATTACAAATAATATCAGCCAAACAATTTTCACAAAATTTATATTGTGTGATATATTTATAGTTAAAAAAAAATTGCTATTTCAAATGAAAACAACAAATTATTACTGTGGTGTCATTTGTATATGACGCTGCTTTTGAAGTTCTTGATAAATTTTTATTACAGAACGGGTTTTATTTTTATATAGGTAACAAAAATAAATTTATCCGGGTTCAAAAACTAACTTTTTAGCTCCTGAGGAAGACGCATGAACAGTCAGAGACCTATATACTATTTTTTATTTCTTTTTGTATCGGAGTGGGCCAGAAGCGGAGCGTTTCACAGATGTATTGAGTAAGAAACTTATAAAATTATTGGTTTGACTGTCATTCAGAAAACTGCGGGACGCCCAAGGTCAACATGAACAGAGGAAATAATATACGTCAGAACTTCCGCACAACGTGATCTGCTGAGGTCTGCCGTATCAAGAAAATCTTTGAGTCGCATTCTGAACAATGATCTAAAATTGCATCCGTATAAAATTCAACTAGTGCAGGATTTGAACCAAAATGATCTCTCAATGTACGACGTGTTTTTATCAAACAATGTTGGAGTTTCAGCACACGGGATCATCGGTCGCTATTTCTTCGAGAATCAGTGAAGGCAATCTGTGACTGTAAATTCCGACCGATACAAAACTATGTTATGAGATTTATTGTCCCTGCAACTGCAAGAATTTTAAGCGTATAATCCTGCGACATGTGGATTCAACAAGACGGAGCGACATGTCGTATGTCGTACCTCTAATAACTCATAAGGCAGGCGCAAACGAGATATTTGCAGCGAAATTCACATCCCGCCGAGGTCATTTTGCACATATCGATGATGTTGTTAAAAAAATCCCAAATGTTTACTTATATTTAAATAAATAAATTTGGGTGATGGTACTATGTTTTGCTAGTTTCTGGACTATAACTATTAGAAGTATTGGTAAATTGGACAGCTTGCAGTAGAAATTAATTAGTGATATTGAATTCTGAAGTGGTCACAGTAATTCACTTTGAAAAAGTAATTAATAAAATTGAATTAAATAAAACAATGTTTACAGAACTAAAGTTTGCAGATCAAACTAAAATTATATAATTTCATACGACTGAGAAGTTTGGGAAAGATTACGGTAAACGAATGCATCATGATGTGGTTGGACGCAAAATGTTCAGAACTGTTAGTTTTCCCTATATTTTACATTTTACAATGAAAAAGTTTAGAATTAAATGAATTAATGATCATTACTAACGGAAGCAACTTATTCTTCCAACTAGTGACTATTTGGCTAATTGTGTTAAAGAATTAAGAGGTCTGGTACATTGCAATCTTTGCCCGTATCCTCAGGGAACGATTTATTATCATTAAGTACGAAAAAGAGACCAAGTATGTCATGTTTGTAGGTCATATAATATAAAAACTATTTATTACTAGTAAAAAACAAGCAAATTGTAAAATTTATAAAAATAGCATTAGATATTGTCAATTTAAGATTCAAATATGCAAAATGTATAAGAATATCCCTATATGCAGAATGAAAAATTCAGCAAAAGTAACGAATTCTTCGATGATTCGATTCATGGAGCAATGAAATGAAAGAACAAGACATTCTTTATCCATAATCGGAAAATAAAAAAAAACTTTGTACAGCCCTGTCTTACCGGTATACCCTCTGTAAGTTGAAATATTTGAACAAATCGAAAAACAACACACTCACTGCCACAAAAAAAAATAAACAAAAAAAAGTACATACAAATTCAATCAATCATTGGTCATGCAGTTTCAGTAAATACGTTTCAACGAAAAATAAAATCGAAGCTTCCAATGGAAGAAAAAATAAATAGAAAAATATTACATACATATTCAGTAATGAATTGGTTTTACTGATTTTATTTTCGAGAAATTCCCTCGGAAATATCATTATGAAGAGAAATTCACTAATTTTTTATATTATGTGCAAAGATTCAAGTAGATAGTTACAGTGTAAGTCGGTCACTTCAAAATGTTCTTATAGGACAAAATGTGTATCAAAAGTAGTTATAATTAAAAAAAACTGTCTATAGTATTGCCAAGCCGTCCCGATTTGCAGCAAAATGTCCGGCGTACTGTCAAGAACCTTGTCAGTAAACCCACAGCCTTCTTAAGACAAGCCATGAATGTGTTGGCAACGTTGAGTTCCAGTCGATTTCTGTATGTTTACATTATTACATGTTATCACGCAGTCTAATTAAATCAATGCATATTGAGCTTAATTATAACAGTTTTTTATAAAACTAGTGGTGATAAGTGGTATAAGCTGCGACATAGTGTTTGTCGTATACCTAACACCTAACTAAGCGGTGGAAGTGTCTTTTGTACAAGTGTTGGTATGGTAAAAATTAGATTACAATGAACTTTCTACTAGACTGAACTACAAATTGTGGTGAATTTTAATTCCGATTCTTTTTCGCCAATCTCCGTTGTTTTTACTCAACTAACAAATATGTTAACCCCGTCCGAATTTTTACCTGGAAATGAGAAAAAAAAATTTCAGAATAAAATTTATGCATCACTCAACAATATACAATTTTGGATTACGTTATGTTCAGTGGAAATCGCAAGGTGTATCTTCTTATTGCCCTTGAGAAATCAAACTTGGAATAATGTAAAATATACCGTCGCTATGTGTATGAAGAATACTCACAATACGGAAATGATTTTCGGTGAACACAAAAATCCACATGTCGTGACATGTAAATAATATACATCTAATTATCATAAAATTTGGGTTGCCTACTCCAAACAGATAGTGGAGCCATGTTTGGAGGTTCAAGGAGTTGAAGTTGAAAGTAGTTACAAAAATAAGAATTTTCCCTTGATGGTTTTTTGGGCTTTATATTAGTTTTAACATAAACTTTGATATACATACACATATCGCTCAATGTGTCTGTGGTAAAATGTTTATTTATTTATCAGTTTGAAAGGTTTATATTTGCAAAACATAAAACACTCATTGAAATATGGTTGTAAATGTTGATCATGTATAATGATTTGTCAATAATTGACAATTATTATTAATAATAATATTGTTACATAAATTATTAAATGAAAACTAGTTTAGAAACAGATTTTTACACCAGTGCAGTGATAGGACGCCCATTAATTAACCCCTACATATTGATAATATAGTATACCTTAAATAGAAGCCAACTCAACTCACGGCACAATATTTATGTATGTCTCTTCGCACAGAGGTAGGAGGCCGGCAAGGTCCTGCTTTTCGAAAGAGCAAAGAGTTTATAATACGGGTTGTCCGGTAAGTTCATCGTCAAAATAATCCAATCTTATTCCAAATTAAGTTTTAGTAACCAATGTTGTCAGTTTTTTGGGATATATTTTGGATGAAAATACAAAGTTGATTATCGTTAAACCCTTGATATATCCACACTTTGGCTACTGTTCCCAAGTGTATTATTATTACTTGCCTAATTATAATAAAACTAAAATTCAGAGAATTCAAAACGCGTCCGTATTATTCATTTGCTCAGTACCGTTTGCAGCTCATATTACACCTGTTTAAACAAAGTTCACCGAACCTAATTTGGCGCTTAGATTTGTTTATTTCTATTCTGTTCTCTGTTTTACTATTTAACGTAGTTGATGTTCATGGACTGGGTTTGCGCTTCAACTTGTATACAATTCCTCAACATTCTACGTCCAAATTCGCAGGATGTTTTGCTTATAACGGGCCAAAACTTTTAAATAAATTGCTGGAATTTATAGCTGTGCTGGACAGTTTTAAACGTGGATTGAGGCGCAGACTTTTTCCATAGCATTTCACGAGTAGTGTAGCGTGGTCTTTTATGATTTATTTTGGAATGAATGGAAGAGTGGCATATGCCAAATCTCATTTCCTTTGTGTTCATAGCCTTACGACTGAACTGAACTGTACTAGATTATATACCTATATTACTAGACTCAAATTATTTCTCAGGAAGACAACTATTAGAAAAAAATGTAAGAATCCAAAAAAACATTATTATTATTATTATTATTGCGGGTTTTCCCAGGTGGTCTTGGCCCTGATGCGGAAGAGTGCCAAAAATAGGGTCTGGGCTGTTTAGTTTATGGATGTGTTGAAGAATTTACGAGTTAGCACGTATCTAGAATCACCGTATAATTCCAGATGCAGAAATGATCACTGGCAGAATTTCCACAATTGTTTGATGCCACATTTGTTTAATTTTCTCAATTATTATTATTAAGAATTCTTCCTCCAATTGAGGATTCCTTATTCTTCTTGGATGCTCTTCCCCACCTCGATGAAGCAAAATTAATTCCTAAAATTATATAAATTAGCAACTTCCAACATTTTGTTTGAATGTACTTTTTGTCTTTTCGCCTATTTCTCTTAATCTATACCGAACTCTTTTTTCGGTGGTGTGAACGTCGGTTGGGAAATATAACAATAAATTCTGCTTGTGTCCACACAATTACCGCGTGCTTGTCCATAAATTAGATCTATACAGTATATTATTTGATATAAAAATGCTGTTTCATTTTAGTTTTGCATTTAATTATTCACTTTAAAAAGGTCTTGTCAATCACACATTGTTATCCAAATAAAAATGCTTGGTATTATATATTCAGATTTATTATTCTGAATAACGTAGTTTACGAAAACGGCTAGTCTTATGGCATTAATCTTTGCTTATGGTAATACATTTTCAGTAGCGGTATTTAAAAAATTTATCTTCAGCTCTGTAAAATGGCACCTGTCAAAATTTTGGATCAACGAGTGTGTTATAAATTCTGATTTATTACAAGCAATGATCTGTACTTAACTTTGTAGAAAAGTTAAAAATCTAATGTAATTATTGTCTTGCAAAATTTTATTTTTTGATTGCAAACTACTCGTGGATATTTAGCGGGATTTTACATAATTTTTGGATCACAACCTGATGCTTTTAAATCAAGATATTATGTGGAAATATGTTAATGTTGTAACGTAATCATTTATCATTAGTGGCTCCAAACAAGTAAATATGGTATATTTCTATGGCAAATTATAATTATTATTTATTTACTAAATCATATTTAGGATACAGTATAATGTATGAGTTTGGAAATCCGTGGAATATGTTATGTAGTGACTAGTGAAAAGAAACGTAAAAATTGTTTTTTGATAATAATAGATCAACTAAAGCCATTCCCTCAAAAAAAAATATTTTGCTCGTAGTTGGCTATGAGTAGGAGGTTATCAATTTATAACCGTTGTTTTTTTGCTAATAGAAAATATAAACAAATGTGCAACAGAGTCTACGCGAACGCTTTATCTTCTATCATTAAATCCAGGATGCACTACAAGGACCTCATAAATAGTTATTTCACTTTGGTAACTAACCGGAAACTCCCCAAGAAGTTTAATACATACAAGAAAACCAAAATATAGTAATTTACCTAACACAATTTCAAGACACACCTAAACAAAACTAGTACCTCATATATTTTTGTATTCGTTGTTATAATGCCCAACAATATTCTGTACTTTTCTATAATACTGAAAAACTTTTTAAATAAGTTAAGATTTATACAATTTAGTTACACACAAACAGGAAATCTTGTAGACTATTATTATCATTACATGTGCGTGCATTTGTTGTGCCTGTAAACACCGAATACGTAGTATTCAGTCTCAGAAGTGGGATACCAAAAAAAAATGGTTGAGCAGGAAGCAATATATTGTTTATTTACGAATTGTTTTGTACACAATGCTGTTTGAAATATCTTTTTAGCTGGATAAGTTATGCACACCCTATATACTTAGCGAGGCGCGCATCGTTCACAATTTTATGCATCTGGACGCCCTGAAAAACCGACGCTCATATCAGTGTAGGTTTGCAAGTCGCATCTATCGAATCGCGGGTATCTATCTACTCATTCCAAATGTATACGCTATTATTAAGTTTACGCACAAATTGCGCAAGACAAAGGCTCTAAAACATAATTAAAAACAAACAATAAGTTCATTAAAAGCATTAACAACGAAGTAATTAATGAAATATTTATAGTGTATTAACTTCTATAGTGTGAACAATTATCATTTAAATAAGTGAGAACTTAATACTAAAATAAATTTAAAAGTTTATGATTGATTATAAGTAGAAATGTAGAAACATTGTCTGATATTCCATAAACAGGAATCTCAATCTACGATTTAATTCAATAATATAATCGGTATTTTATCATTCCCAACTTTTTTTTGTTTGATTTTTGACAGAAGGTATTAGAATTTTCATTCTGAATAATTTAATTAAAGCAGAGTAATTTAGGTGAATTCACTGTTGAAAATTAAATTTATTTAGTTATTATATAGAGTGTTTCTTAGAGAATGAGAACAAAGATCCTTAAAAAGTCACCTATTATTATGTCCGCGTTTTCGCCAATTTTTGAAAAAACAATTTTGTGCAATTTTAGTTTTTATTTATTTCTGACATGATTTTTACAGCTATAAAAAATGAAAAGCACTTTTTCATTGTTACCTTTTGAGGAGAATAAGATAGCGTTTACAAATTTTCACAATTACAATTGCATTGTAGTTGCAGCTAGTTTCTCAAGGGACGCGATTTTGTACTTCCATAACACTCAGGTATGGGCTGAAGGAATTGCGCATTCAATAATTTGACATTAACATCACTTATACTTTATACACGTATGGATAGTAATTCTTCACTGGGCCACATTTTCTGCCCATGCGATAAGCTGGTGAGTCTTATCTTTGTTTTCTAGAAGAAAATTTACTGGTTTTACTGGAACAAGAACTATGATTATCCCTGATATTCTACAAGGTAAAGCTTAGACCTTAATAGTTCTTTCATTTGCTCAACTTGAGGAATGATCAGGCCTGTCATACACAAAAAATATCTAATATTATCTGCTTTTTCATATTAGAAGTTTGAGTTGCTTGAGGAGTAACAAAATTCTAGTTGAGTATTTAGATTCTTATTCTTCGTACGTTCTGTAAAAATCAAATGATGCTTTGTAAATTGAACAGTAATAAATGCACAGTTCCACAATCAACTGTCATGAATAAAAGAAAATGGTAAACGGGTTTTGTCCAAGAGAGTTATGAGAAAAAATTAGTTAGGTAGACTCAGTTAGAAAAGATATTTCGAAGAAAAACACACATGACATCATGGTCTCATAGTTTGATAAATTTTATTGCTAATATTTTTTGATTGGATAGCTAAAAACCTGAATTATATGAATTGTTTTTATTTATACATGTTATAGCAGCAGTTATATGAATTTTGGGAAAACTGTGACTTGAATCATTTTTTTTTGCACCACAACTAAAATAGTATATTGTGTAACGAACATGAAATGACATATATTTTCTACGAGTATGATCGTTTGCAGCATGAGCCGCAGGCGAGTGCTGCAAATCATATGTGGAGGAAATGGTCATTTCATGTGAGTTTCACACTATACTTTTTCTACGACTGTTTTAATGCTTTTGAATAAATTTAACATTTTTAGGAAAATATTTGTTTTTAGAAACTTACCCCTGTTAACGTATAAGCCTAAATACGAGAAATTAGAAGTATTAAATTGACTACGTGGTGTTAAACTATATTCACTATAACTGTTTATGTGTTTTGAAATTAGCGAAATACTTAATTATAATTATTATTAATTATAAACACCAAAACTGTCAATTTGGTGTTTGTATTTTCGGCGTTGCTATGGTGATTTTTCATGCCCGCCGCTACTTTTGTCATTACCAGGAAATTTTATCCGTGCGTGAATAATATGTCCCACTAGTTGCTAGGCAACTAGTGGGAAATATAAATATGGTAAATGAAAAACAGCATTACAATGTACTACATTTTCAAATCATGATTGAACATATAATAAAGGCATTTAAAGACAGTCGTAGAAAAAATAAATTTAGTTTCTTGTTACGAAGGATTAAATATACGTACTTTTGATAAGTAGCTAATGTACTAGCTTAATTAATCTACCAGGTTTTAAATAAAAAAGTAATTTTAGATCCAAATTTCTTAAAATTTTCAATAATTTGTTTAACATCATATTGTCATGATTTGTTTCTGAGGAAAGCCATTGACAAATGTGTCACATTTGGGAATATTAAAAAAAAAATTAGAGATATACAATCTTATACAAATTTACCTTTATTTTTATATTATATTTTTATTCATTAATACGATAAAACAATAAAATGTTGTTTTCTCATTTTCATGCTGGATGTGATATTTTGCACACCCTGTATTAATATTTACCAAAACAGTTCAAATTTATATTTTTGAGATATAAATAGTATCTAATTCAATTATTAACGAATTGATTTTAATTTGGACTTTGATCTATTGCAATGCTGCTAGAGACTAACTGTTGTATTACGGAATTTTTTGGCGGTGACATCCGAAAAATGAATTCATATTTGCCAATGTACCATTTAACTAAAGTCAGATACTTTCAATTGGTTCATCAATTCCTCAAGGAATTAGGTTGAAGTTTGGAATTCCCTGTATATAGGTACATATGTACCTAATTAAATATAATTGTAACTGTAATTGTAAATGTCAAACACTATAACATTGCTGTAGGCTAATCCACAGTTTACAGCGAATTCGAATCAATCTCAACCCAACCCACTTTTGTGATTAATTTATTTATCAAGAGTTAATTTACTATTTCGTGATTTTTTTAATTACCTATACCTACATCACACCAAAATACTTTTTTCTATATAAAAGGGTTCTCTAATCTAAAAAGTGTCAGCAGAGGATTTAACAAACTTTAAAACTTTACCGGATTTAAGGTAACGAATTAAAGTGAATTTTCGGTGTGAAGTATAAATGATCGGTACAGTGCATGTCAAGAGTTTTACATGAAATTTAGGAATTTCTCGTGTTTAGTCTTTCGTTTAGATTAAAAAAATTCGGCCTGATATAAATCCGATTCCCAATAGTACGAATTTCGTTCATTTGAAATTACTGTGTATATACTCAATTTACTTCCTAAAATTACAAAAATCGATTCCGAAAATTACAAAACCACGGTATAACTTTTGAAGCATCCTATATATTTGTTGTTCATCGCTTTTATTTCACTAAAGTAGATTCTACACTAAGAAATAGTGATTTCTGTAAGTTTCTTCCTCTCGACTATTTTTTTTGCGAAAATTATTTAATTAAAAAAGTTTCTCGGTTTCTGAAAAGTTTTCACGAAAGTTAAAGTATCTTATATAAATCCAACAATTTATTTTTATAAGGGAAGTAAACTAATTAAACAAATAATGATGTTGAGATTAGCAAAAAAAAAACAGTTAAATGGTTGGGTCGTGAATACTAATATTACTGCAAAAATCCATACCAGGTTCATTTCATTTATCTGAATATATAAATGAGTCCCTATAGACCTCAATGTTGGTTATAACGGCAAGCTTAAGATCCTGACGAGTTGTTGGAGCTCTACAAGATAAGTCATAAATATTTCACAACCACGTTTCCTTTTTGGAAAACCATCATCATCTTCGTTTTTTTTTTATCAAATTTAAAGCCATTTTCAATTTAAAAATATAGGTTGTATCACACTTTATGATTTAAAAAAGTTTTCAGTTTTTTCGCTGTTATTTAAAATTTTTCGAAAAAATCGCCATAGTTTGACACTTAACTGACTGAATGCAGAGTAGTACGTTTTGCAAAAACATTATTTCGTCATTACTCACAGTTATTTATTATTATTTGACAATTTATTTCTGCCTCAGTACAACATTTTATTCGCTTTTTGAAGTTATTAAATAAACGCCTTTCTCAGATGAATATTTTACGCAACATAAGTGCCAAACTATGGCGAATTTTCTTTAATAATTTTAAATAACAGCTAAAAACACCGAAATCTTGTTTAAACCATTATGTGTGATATACCACCTATATTTTTGAATTGAAAATAGCTTTAAATTTAACAGTAAAAAATCCAAGGTCGTATTAAAAAAAACGAAGTTGATGGTTTTTCAGAAACGAAACTTCGTAGTGGAAATTTGGAGACGCTATCTTATACTCCTTAAAAAGTAACAAGTGCTTTTCATTTTTTTATATCTGGCTATTCCGGCTTGATATCTTTATGCAACTCATACTTGCATGATCGGAAACAATATGTATTTTACAATGGCTTTAAATCTTGTTTTTACTCGGCCACGTCAGCAGTACCCCAGGGTTCTAACTTAGGTCCATTGTTGTTCCTTCTTTTCATCAATGACCTGGACCCGTGTTTACTTCAGCGTACTCTATTTTTCGCAGATGACTTAAAAATCTTCGCCTCCATAGATTCAGTAGCAGATTGCATAAACCTGCAGCATGATCTGTGTGCTCTAGAAAGGTGGTGCGACAGTAACAAATTGTCTCTTAACATTCGTAAATGCACATGTCTGAGTTTTACACGTAAAACAACGTTTGTTGACTATCCGTATGCAATCTCCACAAATAAACTTACACGATGTCGGGTATTCACGGATCTTGGTGTTACCTTCGATCAGAGGTTCCAGTTTTTGGAGCATATGGAGAAAATGGTTGGTGAGGCATCTCGCATGTATGGCTTTATAATGCGTAACTGCAAAGGCTTCAATAATACCTCTGCAGTTATCACCTTGTTCAATGCCTATGTGAGGTCAAAATTGGAGTATTCTTCCATCATCTGGTATCCTCAGTATAATATTCATAAACTAGAGGTCGAGCAAATTCAGCGTAGATTTTTGAAATATTTAGTTTTTAGAACCGATGGTGCTTATCCAGTAAGAGGTTTCGATCATGAATTGTTACTATCACGTTTTGACGTTCAGAGTCTGGAGTACCGAAGAATTCAGAGCTCATTAACCATCTTATATAAATTGCTTAGAGAAAAAATCGACTGCTCTTTTCTGCTATCTTGCTTGAATTTGTTAGTTCCTAGGTTAAATACCAGATCCAATTTAACATTTTAATAGAGTTTCTGATAGGTGTGACATTTTTACAACTACAGTCAATCACTTGAAAATGGTGGCTGCAGAGACATTTGTGGTTTAGGTGTGTGTATGTGTGCGGAATTAATTAGGATTTATAAATTAGTATTTGAGTTTATTTAAGCATTTAATTTTTTAGTTTGTAATATTGTCCTTTACATGGGAAACTGTGTAATTTATTTATTTATTTAAAAATAATGTCAAAAATAAATAAAAACTAAAATCACACAAAATTGTTTTTTGAAAAATTGTCGAAAACTGCTAAAGTTAATAAAAAAGCATTGTAGTGATTATAGACGAAAGTATTGCTAAAATATCAATTTAAAAATAATGGACGACGTGCAGGAATTGATGTCCGATGGACTAAATCATTCTGTCTCTAAAATAAAAATAGATACACCTGCTTTATTTTTGCGAGTATTCCGATTAGGCGTTAAAAATTGAATTGAGTTTGAGCAGTCATTACTACAAATACCGTCGTCAGAGTATGCCGTTTAAGTGCAGTAAAATTAGCTACAAATATCACAGTTTTCGTTCAAGCGAGAGTTCATCATGCGCCTTGTTTTCTATGTGCATATTCCACTCTAATACATCATCAGTTTCATGCATTCCCAATCTGAATCAGTCGCAGATTTCACTCACCTATGTGATTGTGTATGAATCTAATTAAAACACCACTTGATTTTTAGTAAACCATGATCCTGTTGACCTTATTTGATATTTCATTGTTTTGTGTACCCAATACCCATAAAAATGCAAGGTTAATTAAAATTTAAATAACATCTAGTTATGATGATTTCTTACAGGATCATCATTTTTTAAACTATTATTCAGATGAGAATGGAACCATGTAACAATAGTAAAATCAACATTCTATATTTTATAATAAAGGATTTTGCTGCGATTGTCTAATCTCATTGATTCACTACTTATATTTTAAGCTAACTCATACACACATTTCAAATTTCTCCGGTATATATCACATTATCCTGTCAGATTTACGTATTCAAGCCGTTTTTCCCGCGGTTAAAACCATAATTGATGCTTTTGGTGGAAACATTGAAGTTCACCATGGATCGACCCCATATCATAATTCTTTATCGGTTTTGATATTGCATCAAATTATTCTCGCATTATAGGAAAATATGAATTTACCAGTGATCTGACAAAAATCGACTTTATTTTTTAAAGTCTAGTCAGGTAACGTGCTTTGTTTGTTCATTACCTTTGAGCAAAGCTGTATTTGTAAAAGGCAGTTCATATTCAAAAAGAATATCAAATATTAGCGCAAGTTACTGTATACTAGAATATTCCATGAGCGGATTGCATAGAGCTTTATCTTTGCAACCACATTTTAAAATTAGTTATTTCAAGGTAGAAAAAAAAAAGAATGAGAAAAGTTAATGAAAATTTTGTATTTTTTTAGTTTAAGCGATGTTAAATGTTTCGTTTATCAGTTATTTCATACGTTTTCTATTTAAAAGCCAGTCTTACAAACATTTTTAAAACACCCACACGTACAGCAGATATACAATTTATGTGAAATGATTGGAAGAAATCTCTATTTAAGTGAACAGTACGCTCTATCGGGCCTTCCATATACTAAAACTGTCCTCGAAGTTAGTTTCCTGAATGGCCTCGTCGCATTCGCATCAGTCATATCTGTGTTGTTAATCCGGTGCTTTATCAGCGGAACTTTCTAACCAAAGCGACCTTTTCCACGTTGTCCTGAACAGTGTAGAGCTTTCTGTCTATACGTAATGAAGTTTTTCTGGCTTGAAATGTAGCTGGCGAGAAGCTCTGGCTACGCTCGTACCCACAGAGGCCACTCTGACTTATAAAGGTAGATCGGATATTTTAGTCCACGGAATCTACTCACAAAACTAACAAAATTAGCAAACTTTCTTCTTTCACTGACAGATTTCAAGTAGCAACATATTGGTTACCAGGAGCGGAACTCTATAAGCCATATAGCGATTAGAGATCACTGTCTTTATGCTATTTTGTACTCTATATATACAGGGTGGTCCAACGAAAAGTTTGCACCTAGCTTTTCTCTTTTTTTTGTAGTCGAATGCGAAAATGCTCGGACACGTCGATTTTGCTTTTGAGGGGGACACATTTTAAACATATTTTTCGATCTGCGCCTTTAACCCCCTAGCGGGGGTGAGTAACAACCCTAAAATTTTAAATGGAAAGAGGGGTCTAATGACATATCATTTGAAAGGACACAAAATTGTCTTTCTAATGATACCCTATTTGTCGAATTTTACTAAAACAGTTAATACGAAAACGACTTTAAAGACATTAAGCCGATAATTTTGGTATTAATGAGAAATACAAATAAGTTTTAATTATTGCGAGTGAAAACACCTGCAATCGTTAGTACATTCCAATGTTTGTTAGTTTTAACATTGCTTTGTAAAAAAAGTAAACAAGCTGTTAAATTGATTTATTAAAACGTTACATTAACAAATGTTGAAAATGTGACCCATTTGATTCCATACAATAATACAGATTTTGTTCAAATCTATTTCTAACATTTTGTAGCATATCAGGTGTTATGTTTCTGCACTCTTCTGTAATGCGTTGGCGAAGATCTTCTATGGACTCGGGCTTCGTGGCAAAACATTTATTTTTTAAGTGCCCCCAAAGAAAAAAGTCTAAAGGCGATAAATCCGGTGACCTGGCAGGCCATTCAATTGGGCCCCTCCTTCCAATCCACCGTCCAGGGAACCGGTCATCTAAGAACTGTCTTACAGGAGCCACATAGTGCGGAGGTGCTCCATCTTGCTGGAAATAAAGCCGATCAGCAGTATGATTTTGGTCATCTTCTATTATTTGTGTTATTAAAGGATCAATTGTGTCTTCAAGCATGTTTAGGTACACTTCACCAGTTAAATTTCCAGGAATAAAAAGTGGTCCTATAATATGATTTCCTAATATGCCACACCAGACGTTTATTTTTTGAGGATACTGGGTATGAACCTCACGGAATAAATGTGGGTTACTGTCATCCCAGTAACGGCAATTGTGCCTATTTACAGCTCCATTCAAATAAAATGTGCATTCGTCGGAAAAACAAATGTTAAATAATAATTGCGGATCTTCAATTAAACGCTGGCTCATTGCTTCACAAAATTGCAGCCTTCTATCAGGATCATCCTCATTTAGTTCCTGTACTAATTTGATTTTGTACGGATGAAATTTGTACGCTTTTAAAATTCGTATTATGGACGAACGGGAGACACCTGAGGCTTCAGCTAGTTGACGGGTACTTTGACTATGATCCATTTCAACATGCCCTAAAACAGCGACTTCCACAGCTTCATTTCTGATCGGTTTCTGCGGCTGGTGTTTTACATTACAGACAGATCCGGTATCTACAAACTTTTTAACTAACTTGCCAACGTACACATCATTCACATTTTTATCGGGATGTCTCTCATTAAATAAGCGAGCCGTAAGTCTAGCACTACTATTATTTTGAAAATAAAGTTTAACAATTTCAACTCGTTCTAGAATGGAATAAATCATTTTGTACGGTAAAAGTAAAATAACTTGAGAAGCAACCAAACTGAATCAATGAAAAGACTAAAATAAACGGTGTAAATTCTTTTCCTACACGTATCTGCAGTTTTTATTTCAACAAAAAACGCAAACGATTAGTGAGGAATTTAGTTCTGATAAATAAGATAGTGTTTTTGAAATCCTGTTTTTCTTCAAAGTAAATAATTTAGAAATGATTGTAGTTGTTTTCAGTCGTAATAATTAAAACTTATTTGTATTTCTCATTAATACCAAAATTATCGGCTTAATGTCTTTAAAGTCGTTTTCATATTAACTGTTTTAGTAAAATTCGACAAATAGGGTATCATTAGAAAGACAATTTTGTGTCCTTTCAAATGATATGTCATTAGACCCCTCTTTCCATTTAAAATTTTAGGGTTGTTACTCACCCCCGCTAGGGGGTTAAAGGCGCAGATCGAAAAATATGTTTAAAATGTGTCCCCCTCAAAAGCAAAATCGACGTGTCCGAGCATTTTCGCATTCGACTACAAAAAAAAGAGAAAAGCTAGGTGCAAACTTTTCGTTGGACCACCCTGTATAAACTAGCTAAATATGTTCGAAAAGTTATTCTGGACATATTTAGCTGGTTTGTATTTCGCTGATTGTCGTTTCATAGTACAAAATCGCATAAAGAAAGTGATCTATAATCGCTATATGGCTTACAGAGTTCCGCTGCTGGCCGACTATAAAAAACTGTAAATCCTACGTCGAGCTTTGAATTTGGGACATCCTGTAACATTGTTTCTACGTTGGGAAAATCAACATCATTGAAATAATGTTTGTGATTTTATGAAGACTTAAAAGGTTTTTAAAAGAAGTTATTTTGTCACATAGAGTAATGAGTTCATGGATAAATAATTAAAGACAGCTTAAAAAATTTAACTCCTTAACATTAAAGCAAAATCCTCTTTATATAAGGATATTCACTCAACTCTTTCATTAAAACTTTTTCAGTAGTAGTTTTTTTAGAAAAAATATATAAACAAGAAAGATTGGTTTCCACTTTGCGTATGCTTAATATGAAATAAAGTATTAACATAATTTTTTGAAAAATCTGATTTGTTAAAAAATATGTTTTACCAGAAAAAAGTGTATAGACCGATAGCCCTCAACCAACGTTTAACCTTATCGCAATATCTCCCTTCTATCCTATACTACGTACCAGGGACGTCGAACTCAGACTTCAAATAAAATGATTAGGTTTTTTTTAAGAACTAGTCCATTCTGGAGTGGAGTAAATTATAAATAGGATCAAAAGTCCATCATTTACGACATAAATTCAATATATTACTCTGCTATTGTACCAACTATGTTTCGGGGGCTTCAAGCTCCATCATCAGTGGTTACGCAACTATATTGTTCACAAAAAGCTACATGCAATGTGCAGAAATTTTATATTGTTTATAATTAAATAGAGGAATGTATTCAGGTCTCAAAATAAGGTCGTGGCATTGTACTACTAGTCCCGTTAAGTATTATGATTAAGGTACTTACCTTTTCGTGAAAATTATGTAAAAGTAATATAACTCAAAATTTTGTCAAATAAAATACATCACAGTATATTTCTTTTTATAAATCATTGGATTAAAAATTATTAAATAGATTATTATTACTGCTGGTGCTAATGCGCACATCGAATATTAACAGAGTAATATATAGAATTTATTTCGTGGATCGACTTTTATTCCTATAACATAAAATAATTAGAATAGCTCAAGGACAAAAAGGATATAAAACAATTATTAACATTAACGTTTATAAAAAATGTGATTATTCTTTTATCTTTTTTCCTAAGCCAAAAACTAAAAACTAAAAGTTTAGGCAACATAGCCTTTAAAAGTGTGATACAAACATTTTACTTTAGCTTTAGAGGGAAAACATTGTCATGAAATACACAACCTAATTATTCTCATTCCTAAGAAATGTTATCGCAAAGAATATAATATAGAATTTCATTAAAATTAAGAGACTTGCTGGCTACTTAAAAATAAAAGCAGAAGTCACACAATATAAAATTTACTTAAATAAATATAGAGAAAATTTTGTTGAATAACATTTTTATAAATTCAAATAAAGAAGCACTGCTTACCAGAAAAGTTTTAATTAAGGTGCATTATGTGGATCTCTTTGTATATAAAAATTAGTGTGTTCTAGTTTGAAGGTGTATAATTATGAACATAAAAATATATATTTTGTGACGTTATTAAACCAAAACTAATTAACATATACGGTGGTTGGTTACATTTTAAACAAAAGAAAAAATGAGTGTTAACAGGACAGTATTAAAGTTCATTTTGACACTAATATTAAAGTGTGCTATTGCGTTTAATTTAGGTAAGTTTCAATATTACTTTAGTGTTGTATTTTATAAGAAAACATGTTTCTCATTAATAAACTATTAATCTTATTAAGTGGGTATAGGCAATAAATTTTGCAGTGCTTTCATATAGCATAAAGCAATAAATAAAGGCAGGTACAAAATAAAAGACTATAAATCGGACATAAGTGAATGTAAAATATATTTTGCCACTAACTGGATAAAACAGTAAATTTCTCAACTTCATGCATGGTAACTTTAGTTTACCTTAACTTAAGTTACCTCAAACATGAGCAATTTGGGTAAATGTGTCTGGGAGAAAAGCTTTTGCCAAATTAATGGGATTGAATTTGAGCGTTTAATAGCGCATTTATTTGGTAAATTGTTCTTTCGTTATAAGTGTAGTAATTTAATGAAACTGACCTCTATCGAATAACATTATTGTTTATGAGTTTATGACAGGAACCTGTATTAATCAATCAGGAAGTTATATTATTGTTATATTATAGAGGATTTTTCAGCGGTGTTAAATTCATAATTTAACGATTACTAAACAGGGAACCGTAGCTTCTATAGTATAATAATGAAAATAGTTATTATTAGAACAAATTAACATTAAAACCTGCTAGAATTGGAAAATGTACACAGAGAACTCAAATATCCAAGACAAAGATGTTGGCGTTTGGTAGGAACAAGACGTTGGTTCATCAGGGTCTTATAGTTAGCATTGGCGACACACCTATAACCTATTTTAATTCAGCTAGGAATTTGGGAGTTGAGATGGATTCGGATCTCCGTTTTACAGGCCATGTCACAAAATGTATCAGTAAAGCCTATTCTGCTTTGAAAATGCTGTACCCACACAGACATAGTCTCACTAAGCATTTGAAAATCAAACTCACAGATGCACTTGTTTTAAGTAGCTTTAATTACTGTGATATTGTCTACGGCCCTTGTTTACTTCAGTCTGATAAGGATCGTATTCAAAGGGTGCAAAAGTTTTGCTTGAGTACATATACGGTATTAGGAAGTATGATCCAATAAGTCACAAATTGATCTGCGCAAAATGGCTGTCAATGAAAAATAGAAGATTTCATCATGCTGCCTGTTTTTATCATTCATTGATACTTCACGAACATCCTCCATATTTATATCGGAAAATTGGCTTTAGATCTGACGTGCATAACCTCAACCTCAGGTTTAGAGGACTTTTATCGCCACCTCCTCACCGTACATTGTTGTTCGAGCGCTCATTTACTTACAACATTTATTGCACGTATAACGGAATTCCGCATAATTATAAGACTTATAAGCCTTCGACGTTTCGATTAGTACTACGAAAAAGTCTATTGAATTTGGTATAGATATTGTTTGATAATTTTGTTTTTGGTGTTTATTATCTATTTTATAATTGTGTTGTCCAGATGGTATTTATATATATATATAATCTGTCTTTTTGGGCCATAAATAATTATATTTCATTTTCTGGGTTAGGATACACATATCAGTTTTACTGCCTTCTAACCCTTTTTGCAGATATTTTTTTTTCTTGTGTATGTTGTAATTTTTTGTATATTATGTTGTATATTATGTCTGCAAATAAACTGTTTATTATTATTATATCAGAAACTAGGAATTTTTCACAAAAATGTTCTAGAAAATTGGTGAAAAATCGAATGGAGAATTATCTACCTTGACCATTAACCCTTAGAGTGTCCTTTAAGTTTATTTCAGGCTCAAATTTGTTTGTGTATTGAATTCTACAGGCATGAAACTGTTTAATGTATTTGCTGCCAAAAATGTATTTTTCATAATAATATTGACTTTGATTTTAGAAGGTTGGCTTTAGCCCAATATGAATGTTTTAAATGGTGATCTGTTGTGATAATTACAAATATCTAATGTCTTTGGAACTTTGGCTCCGAAGTTAATTTACTTTTCACTTATATTTTGTGTCAAGAAATTGATAAGACGCAAAATTAAAGACAAGGTCTAAATACGAAATAAATAATAAAAGATAGAATACGGGGATCCCCCTAGAAATGTTTGCGTTATTATATTTTTCGTCTAAAACCTGTCTGTTTTTCCAGCTACAGGTTAATTATTTCCAAAGTAAATAACGTGACTGTTAAATGACATTCAGACCATAAGAAACCTCTTAGGAATTCACATTATTGGTTGCAAATTGTTCGCCGATTTTTATTTCTCTACATCTATTTCGCCAAAATTTTCCCCTAATCTTTTGAATACCAATTCTTTCCAACTGACCTTGAAATCGAATATTTTGTTCATCGTTTACCTTAGAGCTAGATACAACAATAGACTAAACTTTTTCGGAAAATTTGTTTATATACATACATATAAAAGAAAAAGGAATCATATTTAACACTAACAGCTATTGAGGCCATAATAGGTATCTAACTACGAAATTATTGTGTTCAAACTATCTAGAAAAAGTTTCTATTTTCTTTTAGAGATAATGTATAACAATTGCACTAATATTGAGTTAACCCAACTAAATTACAATGTTGCTCGACCAGTTATGTAATTTCAAAAACTCAAACATTTTAACAACTTCCTATAAAAAGTTTTATTAAAACTATAAAGAGTTTAACACACTGTTACAGTCTCCTCGTTAGCAGTTTACTATCAACCTAGTTAAGCAATTTCTAATTTACTGCGGAACAGTTAGTAGAAAGTTTAATAATAGAGGTGTAGTGTGTACACTGACAATAAAAATCCATTTGGGCTTATGTATGCAAAAATTATTAAAAGTGAACTGATAAATGGAGGATTTTAAATATTTAAAAATTCTAAAGAAAAATTGCGCGTCGTGCGATTAACATCGGTGCGTGCGGAAAAGTACTACTTTCCGCACTAGTTAGGTAAATAACTCTTCTTGATTTGTGTAAATTACAAGGCAAAAAAATAGCAACATTCTAGGCATATCTGTCACATAATAAACATACTCGACAGCCGTGTCCTGATTCCTCAACTCAGCAGTGATTATTAGTCAGCAGGTGACAGAAATGCCAGGAAATCTAGGTTATGTTATCACAAAAGATATATTTTTCGATATCTTAACTCACTTATGTTTTCCTGGTAACATAAACACCTCGATTTCCTAAAATTTGCATCAACTACTGGCCCTTCGATGAGTCGTCGACTGTGTTACACAAATATGCTTAGATTTTTTTCTATTTCTTGGCTTTCTACTTATAAAGCCCAAGAAATAATATTAGAAAATTATTTTACTTCACAAAACACACAAAATACTCAGCAAATAAAACATTTTTTGCTATTTTATATTATTATATAAGTATTCGATAAACTATTGATCAGAAGATTCATCGCTATATATTTTATTGTACAATTCTAGCAGATACATTCTATAACAATAAATTCCAAATTTCCTATATTATAAATTCGGGTTTCCTTCTTGCGCTTGGACGCCTTCCAAACGTGGCAAAAGTAGATGAGATTTTTTCGCTGACATAAACCCTAAATCCCTGTCATCCGGAAAGACACATGCTTTCTAGTCCTGTCCGGAGAGTAAAAATAGATTTAGATGTACAAAGAACATGAAATAATATTTTGAAAATCACTTAATAACTATTGACAGTGGAAAAATAACTTAAGTTTTATATTTTCCCTTTTATGTCACTTTGTAGATTCTGATATTAGTAAAAAGTTTCTACTACAAGCTGCCAATAAATTTTTCTCGTCATAGAGAGTATATAAAATATACGCTTAAGTCTTTAAATCACGCAATTATTATATTATTAACCCACAAGTACTCACGCTAAACGGCACTGAGTAACACTGGGGATCTCAAAATTTCAAATATGTTGTTATAATCTCCGGAAAAACAGAAAAGAAAGAAGAAACAACTGAAAAACCATGTATTAATTATACAGGGTCTCCTCATTAATGCCATATATCCCTTGAACAAAGCTAATTGGACTTTTATTCCACAAATATTGGAATAACCTATAGGTTTGTAATTACTTTTCGAAAATTTAAGCAGATAATACTTGACTCATTGAGAAATCTGTTTTAAAATAATAATAAGAAACTTTTTTGATCTTGCCGGGTAGAAAAATCATTGCTTCTTATGCGAAGCTGCCTAGCTCGCTTCCACCACGAGAGAGATTGCATGGGAAAAGATCGCGAGGCGTAGGGACAATTACATGGGAAAGAAATGAGACACATAAAGAGGGAATGAATTATGGCTGACATGGACAAGCTTTATTACTTATTCTTTTAAAACAGTTTCTTAATACTTTTTAATTTATTTTGAAACAAATCAATTGTAATAGAAGGGGTGTCACATATTAACTTACCCTCTTCCCATTTTCCTCAACTAATATTTCTTTATTTTTTGTGATTCCAAAAGTGTGATATCCTTTTGTTTATAATTAATAGATTTATTACAAATAATCAAAAGGATCTCGAACAGAAAGTTAAAATGACATACTAAATCTGCAATAAAATATAAAATTTTAGCATATGGTTTAACTGCCTTAACAAACTTACCGATTCCGAAACTTTATATAATACTTACCTATAAAATTTAAAGTATTTTTGGTTGAGTAGCATAACTATTCACTAACCCGCATTCATTTTGATCGGATATTACGCAAGCGTATGAGAAGTAAATTACATAGATTCCTGATAACACAGGCCAACAAAATGAAAAAAAAAATTTGGTGCCAGAAATCTAACATCTGATTTTAGATGTTTTTAATGTGCTGATTCCAAAAATGCCACCAGATTTTTTCTATCAGCTCTAGTTTTTGAGATACACGTTACAGGTTAAATGATATATTTTTTTCTGATAAAGGACAACAAATAAAGAGATAAATATGTACTTAATCGTCAAAATAGGAATTTCCCAGAATCTAATTAGCCAAATGGATACCTGGAATTGTCCCTGACCCAATGTTCCTATACTAGGAACTACTCAATACAATGCTCTTACTTACTTTTATACGTGTAATTGCCTATGACCCGATCCTTCTATACCTGCTTGGCTGTACTTGATTTAGTATATTACTGAGTTTTCCCAAGTAAAGTTGTGCTATCATTTTGTGTAAATTTTGGTCGTTTTGTAGTATCAAGACACTAAACTGAAACAATGGCATCCACAAGCAGACGTACCTGTGTAAATCATCCCGATGTTTTTTGTTATGTGTGTGGTGAATACACTTTGAAAGAGAGCAGAAAAAGGATTTCTGACTTTGTGAAAAGAGCTTATCTTGCCTATTTTGGCGTTCATTTAGGAGATCAAGATAAATCTTGGGCCCCACATTTCATATGTAAAACATGTGTTGAACATTTGCGACAGTGGACAACTGGAAAGAGGAAGTGCCTAAAGTTTGGTGTACCAATGGTTTGGAGAGAACCGCGGAACCATCATGACGACTGCTATTTTTGTCTCGTTAATATTAAAGGCATAAATAGAAACAATAGACACAAATGGACATATCCTGATCTAGATTCTGCAAGAAGGCCTGTAGTGCATTCGGAAGAAATACCCGTTCCATCATTCAGCAGTCTACCCAAACTGACAGAAGATGATACAGAAACATCAACGTCTGACGAAGTTAAAAGAATTCAATCAGAAAACGACAGCGATTTTGAAGCAGATTTAGCAACTCCGCAGTGTTTCAATCAAGAAGAACTAAACGATCTTATAAGAGACCTGAATCTCTCAAAGGAATCCGCTGAATTACTTGCATCCAGATTAAAAGAAAAAAATCTACTTTGTCGAGGTACTAATATTACATTTTATCGTAAAAGAGATAAGGATCTGCTGCCTTTTTTCACTCAGGAAAATGACTTGGTATTCTGTAACAATATAAAAGGGCTCTTAGAAAAAATGGGTTTGCCTGAATACACTCCAGATGATTGGCGCCTTTTTATTGACAGTTCAAAACGTAGTTTAAAATGTGTTCTTTTACATAACGGTAACAAATATGGCTCAATTCCTATTGGTCATTCTACTACCATGAAGGAAGAATATGAAACAATAGCATTAGTTTTGAGAAAAATTAAATACGAAGAACATCAGTGGTCAATTTGTGTTGATTTAAAAATGATTAACTTCCTCCTTGGACAGCAGAGTGGTTATACAAAATATCCTTGTTTTTTGTGCCTTTGGGACAGCAGAGCTAAAAATGAGCACTGGGTTAACAAAAATTGGCCTTCAAGAGATGTCATGATTCAAGGAATACAAAACGTGATCAACGAACCTTTGGTTTCAAGAGAAAAAATCTTACTTCCGCCCTTGCATATCAAGCTAGGCCTAATGAAGCAATTTGTGAAGGCCTTAAATCGAGATGGAAATTGTTTTGGGTATTTGTCACGTAAATTTCCTGGCATTAGCACGGAAAAACTAAAAGCTGGTATATTTGATGGTCCTCAAATAAGGCAACTTGTTAAAGATCCACAATTCACCACATCAATGAACGAGACTGAATCTAACGCTTGGAGTTCATTTGTTCAAGTAGTACAAAATTTTCTTGGCAATCATAAAGCAGACAATTACGTAGAATTAGTGGAAACTATGCTTTCAAATTTTAATATTCTCGGCTGTAACATGAGTATAAAAGTTCACTACCTCCACAGCCACCTAGATCGTTTTCCAGAAAACTTAGGTGATTGTAGTGAAGAACAGGGGGAAAGATTCCACCAGGATATTAAAACTATGGAAGATCGTTATCAAGGACGATGGGATAGCCACATGATGGCGGACTACTGCTGGAGCCTTCAGCGAGACTGCCCTAGTAAACTCCATTCTAGAAAATCGTATAAAAGAAAATTTTTATGTGATTAGTGACTAATGTAATTATGTAAATTAAGTTTTTGCAATAAATACTTAAATCCATGTGTCTTTGTTTTTTTTAACTGTCAATAGTAATATTATATATTATAACAGTTATAACGTAAATTATATACACAATTTTTTAAAAAATCTCAAAAACTAGATCTGATAGACAAAATCTGAGAACCTTTTTACATTCTGCATCCAAAAATTACTCAGGAACAGTTAAAAAATCGCAGGCACCAAAATGTGTGTTGGCCTGTGTAATAATACTTTCCCTGTGCGGGAAAGTAAAAATGGTTCATCAAAATTCTGTTTTACATTGAACCTCGGACGGATTAACCTACACTATCACCACATATAAATTACTGTTGCGTAACTTGTATGCATTGGAAATATAAAAAACACGTTTTATCGAAATTTGGGAATTCCTTCCGAAACCCCTCTACTATTGAAGTAGACATGTAAGTAAAATAGTGTCATTTTAAATATTTCTTCTAAGTAAATCGATTTGATCACATGAAAATATTTTCCCAAATATACGTATACAAAGGGTAATTTCCCTATTATCTTCTCTTTTTCTATATACAAACTGAACTACAAAAATCATGTTGCTCCTGTCTTATTTGATAGTATCTACTTTAGCTTTATATAGAGCATAAGATTATACAAATTTTATACAAAAAGCTTTTATAGTATTAAAAAAATTACACTCCGAACTTTTGTGACAAAACACGCACACAAACTGTCTATGTTCTTCTTTGTTATACAGTTTCAAACTCCGTGAAGATGTCATTCTAAAAACTTAACAGATTCCCAAGTAAAAAATCTAAAAAAAAACAATAACCATTTAAGAACCGGTTCGTACCTCTATAAATTGAATTTAAAACGTATTTGACAACAAGATGTTTTTAGCGACATCTAGTGTGGCCGGACAAAAAGTAACAACACCATTAAATCCTACTGCCAACAGCAACAACGATGTTCTTAAGACCAACATGAAGAAGTGTGGCTTAGATGTAAAGAACAACTAGGAGCAGATCGCGAATGAGCGACCCAGATGGAGGCGTACCATTTATCGAGTTTTTGAAGAGCACCGTCGACGACATGAGGATGCACCGAGCGTAGAGAGAACGCATCGATGGGGCAGTGCACCTACAATAGCCGGTAAATGTTGCTGATTGGGTGTGTCAATTTTGTGACAGGGTTTGCGGCTCGAAGATCGGTCTGTTTAGCTATCTTAGAGTTCACAACAGAAATCCCTGAGTAGGAATAATTCATACTCGTTAGCCAGGGAATGCTGATGATGACTTTGTTTATAACATTGCCACACTGTGAATATGGTAAGAATTCTTTAAGATTTTGTTTATTTAATTTTCTGGGCGTAGCGTCCCAATATGAACTCATTAAGCAAATTTTAGTCAGGATAGCCCACCCGTCTGTAGCGAATTCTTTTATTTGCTAACAACAACATATTGCAGTGCTTTATTCTCTTGTTGATTAATTCAATTTATGTTAAATCTATGTTCATTATGTTACTTGTTAATTTATTAGCGCGGAGAGCTTTGAATGCTTTCTTATGATTACAGTAAAATAAAGAATAAAAAGAGAAAAGAAAGAAAAAACATAAAATTTATTCCTGTCGTTGTCGTCGAGAAGCGGGCATTTTAAATCCGGTAATACGTTTTGATAATTCTTAAAAAGATCCCGTATAAAACGCTGAAATGTAAGTGTAAGAGAATTGATATGAACGAAAAAAAAATCAAATAAAATGCAATGAAATGAAAATACGAATTAGAAATAAGATTTACTTGAATATGATTAACAAACACAATAAAATATTTACATTATTTATGAATGATATATCTTCAAATTACTTTGTAAGACATATTAAACCCTACTTAACAACACAGTAATAGAATACCATTATTGCATTCTTGAATGCTTAATATGAGTTCACAGTTCTCTAATTTCCTCCACTTAAGCCCTGTGTGCACAACACTCACACACATAGTGAATCTCAAATAATGCCAAACGTGGTCGGATGTACTAAACCACTCTATATATAAGTTTAATTTTCCACACAATTCATTGTACGGCCGCCACATATCGGACACGGCAATGCCCAGCTCTTGCCTTTCCACAAATAACATTTTGTTCAGCACGAAACAATGCAAACGCAATAGAATGAAATGCATACATGCACCCGAATTAATTGCTTCGATAATTCTGCGTTTTCGGGCACATTCAGAAGTGTGCTGGTGTAAGAGAGCAACAATTTCCCCGAAATAACAAACACTAAACTCGATGACATGAAACTTTTGGGGTTAAGTTACCATTAACACTAACTATGGTGCGAAGCGATTAAAAATATGATGTGGGATACAAACTACAGGTCCGGCTCAAGGAACTAGCCAAATTCTAAGGCTCCTAATGCAAAGAATGTCACCCATACGCCAAAGCTTTTTGGAGGAGAATAAATGTGCTGTGTCCGTATTCTTCCAAATGATTGTATCACATTATATAGTAAAGTGAAGAAGCTGCAATTTCTTGATCATCTTCAATGTCAAACAAAGAACTCGAAGAAATGTATATTATGTATACACTCTGTCCAAGATAAGAATGGGATAGCATTGGAATCTTGGAAACGGTAGGAGTTCAATGTCGAATAAATTAGAGAAAAGTTGTACAATTTAAACACCTTTTAAATGGTGTTTTCAAAATTAAACTAACTTTAGCCGGTTTCGAGAATTTTTGAAAACCAACGATTTTTTGCGATTTTACTTTTTATTTATTTCTGATATTATTTTTACAGATATAAAAAAATTAAACGCACTTCCTCATTGTTACTTTTGAGCAGAAAAAGTTTACAAATAGAAAAACCATCATCAACTTGCTTTTTTTAAATTCGGCCCTGGATTATTTATTTGTTGAGTTGATTTTAAAGCTATTTTCAATTTAAAAATAGGTGGTATATCACACGTAATGGTTTAAACAAGTTTTCGATGTTTTTCGCTGTTTTTTAAAATTATTCAAGAAAAATTGCCCTAGTTTGGCACTAAAAACCAAAATATTCATCTGAGAAAGGCGTTTGTTTAAAAACTTCAAAAAGCACAAAAATTTCAACTAAATTTAAAAAATCGCGTTCAAAATAAAATGCTGTACTGAGACAGAAATAAATTATCAAATAATAACAAATACTTGTGAGTAATGATGAAAGAAAGTTTTTGCTAAACTTACTTCTCTGCATTCAGTCAGTTAAGTGCCAAACCACAGCCACAGATATTAAATCTGTGGCCAAACTATGGCAATTTTAAATAACAGCTAAAAATACTGAAAACTTGCTTAAACCATTACGTGTGATATACCACTAATTTTTGAATTAAAAATGGCTTTAAATTTAGCAATAAAAATCCAGGACTATATTTAAAAAACCAAGTTGATGATGGTTTTTCAAAAACGAAACGTCGTCATGAAAATTTGTAAAAGCTATTGCATTCTCCTCAAAAAGTAACAATGAGAAAGTGCTTTTAATTTTTTTATATCTGTAAAAATAATGTTAGAAATAAATAAAAACTAAAATCGCAAAAAATCGTTTTTTCAAAACACAGACATAGGCAAATTGGATATGTTAACAGCGACCTTGACTTTATTTTATCTTGGGCAGTTCAATGACCAGGAGACACAGCTCGCGGATTGGTCTAGATAAACGGTAGATCCCATTAATAATAATAATAATAATAATAGGCTTTATTAAGATTATATACAGAAAAATATACATCATAAATGGCGAAGTCTAGCTGGTTCTTTTCTTTTGAGTAAAAAAAAAGGCCGCTACTCAACATTAACCACTTAAACAATATAAAAACTAAACACATAACCTATATGAATTATATTAGTATAAAACAATAATGATATTATTCTTAACTACAAAAAATTTTAATTCTTATTCTTACGAAAACTATTCAAACGAAAAACACCCTAATTAGAACTAATAAAACACCCTTATATCAAATTAAATTACGGGCAAAAGGCAAAAACAAAACTTTATTAATATAAACAAAAAATAACCATACTTATAGCTAGACAATTAAATTTAAAAACTACCTACTGAAAGAAACATCCCTAGTCAGTCAACTGTGAGAGTAAATTATCTTTCACTTTTTTTCGAAAACCGTTTACTGAAAGTGGCACCGAGAAATATGCTATAAAATCATTATGGTATTTTACAGCATTGTACGTAAAACTTCTTTTAAATAATGCAGATTTATGCTGAGGCATAGTAAGAAGATTCCTATTTCTCAAGGGCACATTATGAACCTCATCTCTGAAAACAAGTTTACTCCTTAAATAAGCTGGCACAGATGACTGAATTAACCGAAACAAAAAAGAAAGGAATAAGTATATAAATAATTTGTACACATTCAACCAATTGAGCTCCCCTATCTTTGCAGAGACATGATCATATTTCCTTTTATTTTATTAATATCCTACTTATCGATGGTTCAGTCATATTGCAGCATCAAGCTTTGACCTTTTAGCGTCAAGTATGAGCACTAAGAATTCATTTCCTGTTCGTGTCATAGAAAAGGCACATTTCCAAAAATTGAGGGCTTAAAATATTTTGTGTTTATTTATTTTTTTTAAACTTTTTAGTTCTTCTTATCAGCAGTCAATCCGTTTCATATTCTAAGTGAAAATACATCAAAATAAACTTTAGTTTTGATGCAGTTGTCCCGGGATTCTACCAAAACTGATTTAACGCGTAATTAATGAAAATCTTAGTATAAAAAAAATAATTTATGACATAGAACCTGTTTTTTGTGCTTCTTCCTCCCCCTTTCTTACAAAATTTACTGTCGACAAAGAATTACGCCATTTGGCTGGCTGAATATTTCATTAGGCGCGTTTTTATCATAAGAATTTGTTCTTTTAAAACAAAAGTTCTGTAAGGATAATTTTTTTCTGTGCTTTTATATATACATATATATTTTAGCAAAAGCTTAAATGTGATTTTTTCTGTCTCTCTAAAAGTAAAATTTAATAATTCTGAGCAGCCTGCCCGGAAACATTGAGTATATATTACGCTAAGTGCCAGCTTCAAATTTTAGGGTTTCCAGATTACTGTTAGATATAGCAACAACATGAAATATTTAAACGAACGAGTAAGTATTTTACGTGTTTCATTGATTAGTCCCTTATTGGTATATACAGGATGAATCACGACTGCGAAAACTACTTTGGTTTTTTATACAGTGTCATGCCGAAATTCCAAATGCATTTGCCATGTCTAGGATTGCCATCCGTCCGGATATATCAGGACTGTTATCGTTATTGACCTTCATATCCCGAGGTCTCGACTAGGTCGGAAAAAAACCCGTTTTGCATTGCCTGCCCTGCTCATATTTTACATAATACGATTTAAACACCTACGGGTTTATTATTGATGTCGAATTTATCGTTTGTAAAAATTGTTTAACTATTTTCAATATACAGGGTGAGTCACCCTAGGCGCGACGGTCTACTGTGGCAAAACTATTCAGATTTTCTCAGCTCTTTTTGTTTGAGAAAATATTAAAAAATGGACAGATCCAAAATATATGTCATAGTTAAAGTTAAAAAGTTGTTACTCGATACACAAAAGTTTTTGAGTGAAAGAAAACAGCTAACTTTATAGGCATTCAAACAAAATTGGAGATATCAAAATTAAAGAAAAACGCATCAGCAGAAATTAAGCATTTAATAACAAAACTGAAAACAGAAGTTCGCGATTTTTTTCAAAGTGCTTACGAGAATCCTCAGACACGGTCACAGTATTTTTATAAATTTTGTGTTTTTGACTGGAACCCAGAATCAGTTGAAGAAAGATGGCTCTATTTTGGAAAGAACACTGACCATTTGAAATAAAAAATTGGAACTTCTCGAAATGTGTGAATATTTATTCACAATTCCCGAATATGTTCAGAGATGTCTATTCAATGGACCGACGCGACGAGAGAAACCGACTTTTAGCAGAATCTGTTGCAATGCCAATAGTCATGCTAGTTTTTATGCAAATTGGAAATTAAAACCGATGTACGTAGATATTAGCAAGAAGGAAGAACATTCACAAATTCGTTAGTTATTCTGTATTGCAATCTGTTGTCACCATTCGACAGCTGACAACCCTACTCTATACCATAGTTCATATTCGAATACCCCCACATATGGATGCAGGCTATATATAACTTTACAGAAAGTTCAGATATGATGATTAAGTGAAGTTTGTTGAAGTTCGGACGTTTGAAAATATAACGAGAGAACTAGTGGTACAATATTAGAAACTCTCGTGTTATCAACGTTTGATTTATGTGTTACATTGGGATATATGACATTTTCGAGCGCTGATAAATCTTGCTGTGAGGTGCAAACTGTTTTAATTGAATTTTCATTTTAATTGTGGGTATATGGCTAGGGGGCGATATAAAAACCTTTTATTATGTGACAAAATAATATATTTGATTTATTAAACATAACGAAATTTAATCTCATCTAACCAGCTATTGTTAGAATAAATCATTGCTAAAATCTTTCATTTCTTCCCACGGAAAATTGTTTACAAGGTGTAGTAGATCAAGTTTATTTATTATTTATTTTTCCAACATTTCAAAACTTGTATTTGTACTTAATAACGAAGTGTCGTCAGCGAAAAGATACATGTTAACCTCAGATCCCACTCCAACATAATTCATGTATAACAAAAAGAGAATAGGACCCAAAACAGACCCTTGTGGTATCCCATGACGTATATAGGTACACAACAACTAGCCGACAGCCTCGGGATCTATACGCAAATGGTCCATATCCAGTACAAACGCACAGAGAACATGTGTTACTGACTACGTAAGATATTTTTTGATTCGCCACTGTCTGAAATTAAATTAAAATTCTCTGATATTTAATTTTCTATACCACAGCCGCTTGTAGTAAAATTTTATGATTAATGAATTGCAACGAATACCTTGAATCTGCTTGATATTACGAAAGCAAATAGCGCTTTAAAACAAATTACATGTATCTAATTAAAATAACGCAATTAAATTTCTAATTAAACTTTGGGCGCAAATTTGTTAACACCACTTTTTGCGCGACATACAGAAAATTGAAATCATATTATGAAAGTGGAATTTTGTACTAAGCTAATAAAACTTTAGAACCCTCTATTATACTGTTGTACATTTAACTTATATGGAATACAATGTCACATAAAAAAGTTAATTCAGGATTTAGTGTTGAAATATCATTTTACTCTCAAAAAAAACTTCAAAAACTTTCGACTGTAAGCATATATCATAGCTAGGTGCACACATAATAAGCCACAATAGACCCTCGGGCGGTCGCAGTGGGCGGTAGACTCATGAACCTAATAAAAAATACAGAACCAAATCTGAAGCCACTAGGAAACCACAAAAGTGAAGATGGGTCCCATACCCAACATAATATATATAACTGTTAACATTTAAAGAAAGTTTTTTTAAAATAAACGTTAGACGGCCTCCGAGGTGAAGGTTGGGGGGTACTACATCGTTTACCACCTTTTCAAAAACAATTATTTGAAGCGGAAGATGAACTGGACTGGAAACTTCTAGATAACTTACCAAAACGCGAAAAGACCTACTAAATCGGTTAGTACTATATACAATTTAAAAATCTTACGCTAATTATATATGGTAGAATCTTTTTTGACTTGGTCCTTTTACAATTAAAAACATCCATGCCATGATATTTATAATGCAAACGAATCCTAGAGAGAGAAATAATAATTTTTTTCTTTACTTGTCTGAATGCAATAACTTTCTCAGCTTCTAGTAATTAGTGTTTGCTGGAATGGGTATCATAAGGAGTTAATGAGAACGTTTCTATCTTGTACGTTCTCCGCTTTAGGTTAACCTTTTTGTCTAGTTAAAAAAATGACAATTCAACAAATCGAATTATGTAAATAATCTAATAGTACCAAGTGAGAGATAATACACTGAAAGCAAACATGAGTTCAAATTCCACCGCAGGTAAACGTGTGACGCTTGTAACTTGTTCGGGAATAATATTAAAGGACGCTCAACAATAATTACAAAAACCAACCATTTTCTCAATTTTAATATTTAATTGATGCAAAAAAAATCAAATATTTTCTCGCACACGTACTATCTTTTAATCTAGATTAGTCGGAAATTTTCAAATTTATATTGAAAATATAAAAAAACCTCGCTTGACCCCCAAATATTACCTTATGATTTATAACTCAACGATAAATTCAACACTGCGCGTTTAAAAGCCTCATACATAACCTAACGCTAATCCCTCCAGGCAACTTGTATGTTAAATAATTTAAAATATCCAATGCTTCAAAAACTTTTATCTCATCTCGAAAGCATTTTGCATAAGACGATTTATACATAAAATAATCATCCCCACATTCTGCAGTTTCCGTCTATTAATTAAGGTCCATGTATAGTAAAAATCTAGATTAAAATAGGAGTAGGTCTAATACGCACACATACAGATGTATCTGTATAAACAACCAACATTAAACAAAATAATAAAAATGGTCGAACCGGAATGAATTCTTTCCATTTGCATTAATATTGTGGCGACATTAATGTGATATCTAAAACCCATTTCAAGTATAAAACGCGACATTTTAGACAGGTTGAATAGAAAACAAAAACAAAGTATACTTCCACAACAACAAACGTTCGTTGGTTTAATATCGTTTCAAAGATATATATATATATATATATATATATATAAATAAACAAACAAACAAAGATATTCAACTAAGTTGACAGAGTATAGTATATCACCGATATACAAAGAAAAATGAAATAAACTAACTTGTACGAATCAAAAAAATCCCGTGACACAAGCTGGATTTGAACCAACATCTCCCAATTGCCGGTCAGGTGTTTTAACCAATTAAACTATCGTGGCACATGAATGAAACTTCTTTAATTCGTACATGCCTTGCTTCCTATGTGCTGTGCTACGCCTCGACCTTTTAATTCAAAGGCAACATAGACTACACACTGCCATAAAGCAATGTTATTTCTCTTTTGCTCATCGCAAATAAATATAAATAAACAAACAAACAAAGATATTCAACTAAGTTGACAGAGTATAGTATATCACCGATATACAAAGAAAAATGAAATAAACTAACTTGTACGAATCAAAAAAATCCCGTGACACAAGCTGGATTTGAACCAACATCTCCCAATTGCCGGTCAGGTGTTTTAACCAATTAAACTATCGTGGCACATGAATGAAACTTCTTTAATTCGTACATGCCTTGCTTCCTATGTGCTGTGCTACGCCTCGACCTTTTAATTCAAAGGCAACATAGACTACACACTGCCATAAAGCAATGTTATTTCTCTTTTGCTCATCGCAAATAAATATAAATAAACAAACAAACAAAGATATTCAACTAAGTTGACAGAGTATAGTATATCACCGATATACAAAGAAAAATGAAATAAACTAACTTGTATATATATATATATATATATATATAATTTTGAGAGAAACATTTTTATAAAATACGAATGTTCAACAACATGATAAAAAGAAGTACCTACCTACAACTTTTGCAGCTTTATCGCCAGTTTTTCAAGCAAAATTAAAAACAATAAGAGCTTGATTTTTAACACAATGTTATTTTTATTACCTTCACCTGAAGTGAAGCCATTTTCACTCAATTCAGTGTACAAATGGATCTAAATTTTTGTAAACCAACTAAAAAGTTGTCGTCCAGAGAAATTGTACAATAGATAACAAAAACTGTATTTGACCTCATTTCAACTACCGTAGACCACAAGATGGGTGATAATCACCTGGATCTCAACCGTCTGGTGATGCAGAAAAGTCACAGAAATGAGTCTGTTGATAACAGCAGCAATATGGAGTTTAGGCTCATTTAACACTTAGCGGTGGGTGACTTTATTAAATTTTATTGCACTTAGGTGTCAACGATTTATTGTGAAACCGAAAATGCCTATTAATCCTACTATGCCATCGTATTTTTGCTGACATATGTTATTTAAGGTTTTTCTGCTCAAAATGTCGTTTTCTACAACCGTTTTTCGTTTGGCACACTCAAGGCGAAACACCCAAACCAACTAACCACATTGTAGACATAGTCCATAATGACGAAGAGTGTATGTTATATTGGCCAAAGATTTACGCTGACAAATCACAATAAATTATGGTGTTAACCAACATAAAAAAAATTGGTTCCTTCCTTCGAATTTGTGGCACTTATACATAAAATACGACATACTATACTAGTTCTGTTTTCAGCTTATCAAACGGTTATTTCGGTGGTAATAGGTGGAATTAATCAAAAAAAACGGATGAACAACCAAAAATAAAATGCAGCCAAGCACTCTAATTTTTCCACAAACTGAGCTCGGTAGCCATATAGAACATAAAATTGATGTATGAGGTCCGCTATAATAATGGGAAACGACGCTGTTAAATATGGCTTAAAATTGAATAATTGTTCACAGGCATACACTTAGATTATAAAATAGTGGTACCTGTTTTTTTACGGAAACCGCAGGTATACATATCAAATAGATTTATGTAATTAATTATTTTTTGTCGAAACTATCAGGGATATCGAATGGCGTAATACCTAAACATAATATATTGATCAAAAATCTGAGAATTATATCGCTGACATCGTTTGTTCGGGTTTTTTAACCATAATCAGTCATCATCATGACTTGAAGCTATTTACTTACGTTTAATGTCTTTTTTTTTACTTTCGCCTGATTTTCTCATAAACATATAAAACCCTTGACAGTATTAACGGTGCCGTTGATATTCACAATCATAATCCAAAATTAGCCTGCACCAAAGTTAAAACAGCAATTATTCAACGGTTGCTAACCAGTACGTTTGAATTTATAAATTAAATTTGAAATTTGTGCACAAAGTTCTGCACTTTAGAACTTGCCCTGGAAGTAGGTCTGAAAAACTACAAAGTTTATACAAATGCTGTTTGTCCCTTACTCTTGTTTTTGAAATTCAAATTCATAGTAATTCAGATGGAGCAATATCACGTGAAAAAGTAGATTTTGTATTTCGAGAAATAATGCAGAAGAAGATGACCTTGAGAACCTTCTACAGTCTCGTTTGTTTTTTTTTAATTCTTTGTTAATGAAACAAACTTAAGACATAATAATGTTGATTAGTTATTTGACTTTCAAACCTTTAGAAAATGAATTAGACATGGTTTTTCTCATTCCAGATTCTTTACCTCTCTGTTTTTTTACTGGTCGATTTTCTTGGGAATGAGGTTCAGATGAAAATAGTTAGTTAGACATAAGTGGGTCAACAACAACAACAAAACTAAACTAACTAACTAGTTTCATCTGAACCTCATTCCCAAGAGAATCGACCAGTAAAAAACTGAATAATAAGGTTCAAGAAAACTTTCAAGAAAAATATTTACCTCTCTGTGAAGTTGAGCTCTTCCAATGCATAGATTGACACCTATTATTAATATTTGTAAGCAGTTTTAGTTTAATGGCATTGTTTTGTTTAATTGTGAGCAAGTTAAAAGCTCGAGAATGTGGCAAAACTTTCATTGCCATACACTTATTGTAATAGACATTACCTTTCAATATCGGCTTTACAGTAACATGAATATTATATTCTTAGACTATTTGTTTGTACGTATATTGAAGTATAGTTTTGTAAAATTCGATCTTAAAGCTTTGTGACTTTGTTTCAGGTGCGTCAGAAAACAGGACTGTTCTCGTTTCAAAATTCAATATGGAAATTCCACATTTTTCCGAATCAATTCAGAATGTTACAGTGCCCATTGGTAGAGAAGCTATCTTGAGCTGTTCAGTAATAAATTTAGGCAACTACAAGGTAAGGTTTGTATAAATTAATATTCTTTGTTATCAAACTCCATTTCGTAATACTTAACTAATTTACATTTTATTCAGTTATAAAAGTAATTTCTGTATAGTACACGGCCCTTCAATTTCAAAGTTTTCACCCTTGGCTAAAGTTATTTTGGTTTCGAGGATTCCATTTGCTTTTGCGGTAGAATTCCTTCTCCCAATCTAAGTTTCACTATTATCGCGACGTGACCGTTCAATTGTGTAATTAATTTCGCTGTATCAATGTAGTAATGATTTGGAACAAATGCCCGTTTGCAAACACAGTAATCTATGTACTAAATGGTTCTTTGTTTTAACCATCGCAAGGCAGGAATACAACGCTTCACTGATAAATTTATTATTATCATATTATGAAACTGAATTATGGTTTTCCAACTGTTTAAATGATGAAGAAGAATCAGTTCTATTTCACGTACTTTCCAAAACTTGACACCCCTGTATATTGTTATTTATTTATTGAATAATACTCTTTACTGTTAAAATAATAATAAAATATAGGGAGTTCCTTACAACAGGAATATATTGAACAAGACCCGGTGCATTAAAAGAAGACATTATAATATACTCATAGCGTAGCTTGCATCATTTATCAATATAATGTCCCCATAGTGTCATAGGATAGAGTGAGTAGGTATTTGGCCTACCGTAAGCTTCTGTATAATAATATCTATTGCTGAAACATGTAACATCAACCCTCGGCTGCTAGTGGGTGTATGAATATTAATAGAATACCCTGCACCAACCTTATACTACTTACACCAGTCTCAAACTAAGGTTTATTTAAATTGTAGTAATGCGACATAAATGTCGGCAACTACACACACAAATACACTACAAAAGTACGTTTAGCAAGTTTGATCAAATTTATTATGCTTTGAGAAAACAGGCAGATTTTATTGTTAGTACCTTAGAAGGATTAGAAACTCTACGATGATATTGGCTCATTAGTGGAGTAAATCTTTTTCAGTCGAAAGAAGAACATGTGCCTTTTATCCATAATCTAGACCCTCTTCAATCAGTCCGTGTGACCCTCATTTAAGGCAAAATTGTATTTTCTATCAAAGCAAGTGTTCAAAATAATCACCATTAACAATGTCCTATACCTATATGGTGATAAAACGCTTCTATTGTATTACGAACAAATTGAGGATTACTACTACTTTAATTTTTTTCAGTTCTTTAATACTTACAGGGGTTGTGCGATACATCCTAGCCTTTAAATAGCCCCAAAAAAAATAATCAAACGGAGTGAGATCGGTAAACCACGATGGCCATTCAATCGCCCCTTTTTTCTTATCAATTTTTTAGGGAAAACTTGATTTACGTACCTATGCTTGAACACCACCTCATTTATACTTTCGACAGGTTAGACCATTGACTTTGTCAATAACGGTATGTACTTCATAATGGCCACAATTCCAAAAAATATAAAGGAGCCTCTGGTGGGCCTCAGAGTCCAAACTTTGCTTTTCTTGATCTTCATTAAAGATCTGAAGGGTTGTCTGCACGTTATTAGGTTACGCGGACTGCATAGGTCTTCAGGGAGAGCTTGAGACGGTGGGGAGTTGGTGTCATATACGAGGAGGAAAACTGTTTTTAGTTTTCAGTATCGAGTTGGTCAGACTGTCCTCTCGATATGTGCATCTTCTACCGATTTGGGTGTTAGTTAATCTGTTTGTTGTTGGTCTTTCGATATGATACTGTAAATATGAGAGTGAATGTATATTGTTTATATTTAGTTTGATGTATTCTAATTTTTTGCTCTTTGAAAGGATATTTTCTGTTGGCCAATAAATGCTATAATTAATGCTGGAACCAGTTTAAATTAATTTCCTATACAATGTTCTGCATGGCTGGGACGATATCGTCTCTCAGCATTGTCTAATACTTTTCAGCAGTGGGAAAAAGTAATTATTCGTATTACTAAGAACAGCAGCACATACGTTAACTTTTCATTTAGATTTTCATCACTCTAATGCTTAATGAGATGAAATATATAGGGTAACATTCGTTGATAGTTTTATTTTTTGATCACTCTGCTTTTTCATGATACTTTAATAGTGGGGCCCCTTGAAACAAGAAATCTGGCTACGTGCATTGCTCCATTAATGTAAAATTTTATTTAGCTATGCTCTTTTTTAGTACCCTTTGCAAAATAAAAGGGAACTAGCTGTAACTGTGTTAATATTGCATACGAATCGAAGCGAAAATTCCTAAAAAAAAAAACAAGGAAATAGGAAAATCAATGTACCCTACGCCATGTGCGTAGGGCTATTGTGATAAAAGTTCAATGAATAGGTTTTAATAAATAATACAGCTATGATTTTTGAACTTTACACACAAATGGTCTCACGAAATGATTTCCTATAATTCCCGCCCAAACATTAATTTGAAACTGCATAGTTGCATGAGGGTTTTCATCATCGAAATATGATGACAATAAATGTTTTTCTTGCAAAACGGTTCATTTTTTGCTATGAATTAAGTGCATGGCGAACTTACATAAATAATTGAAAGTAAGAAAAATAAAGACTTATCAAAGTTTGGGGTCATTTTATGTAAGGGGTGGTCCGCCTCTGGTTTGCAAGGCGAGTTTGAAATGTTGCTATAATTTCATATTCGCCGTCCTTATGTACCTGATATACTGTACAAGTTTCTTGAAAATTGATTTCACCCATCTTCAGAGTGTAACACTAAAGCACGAATAGTTCCGAAAGGATATTACAAGGTTGCCAATCTTCCTCTTGTGCCTCGATAATCATTGACTACTGGAATTCAGTCCAGAAAAAAAAACATGGTTTCAGTTGATAACTCTGTCCGATTAAATAATTCATCAATTAAGAATAACACCCTTGCTAACTCTTTTACGAGTCATATACGTATATGATTTACAAACTCTGCTTTAAATTACAGGTAGGATGGTTAAGAGCTGACGACAGGACAATATTAAGTTTACAGTCACGGGTTATCACGCACAATCCACGCATCAGCGTCACTCACGATGACAACTTGAACACGTGGCAATTGCATATAAGACAATTGAAAGAATCCGACCGCGGTTGTTATATGTGTCAAATAAACACTGGTCAAATGAAGAAACAAGTGGGATGCGTCGACGTACAAGGTAATTATAAAATAAATATTTTGCTAACGTACGTAAGGGATCATCCATAAATTACGTCACACGTTGAGGGACGCAAACAGTAACATCGGGTGACAAGGGACGAGTCATAAGCTTCGTTAGGCAACATGTATATAGTATTAAATTTCTAAGGTGAGGGACGCGCGAGTTTCCTCTCGCTGTACGTAGGCCAGTTATAAATGCAATAAAGGAATGGGTTCAAGGGCCAAGAACTATATGGATGATTCGAGAGGTAAACCGCAAGAGGGATTTGATTTGTAAATCGTAGGAATTAGTGGGTATTAAAAAATTAATTAGGAATTTAGTGGTATTATTCAAATTATTATTAGAATTACTCAGGGTAATGTAGAAATTAGTTTATTGAAAGTAGTTTGGCGAGAAAGTGTGGATTCGTAGCATCTTACCGAGCATTTCTCCAAACAATCGACATGCATTTCGACAACTGAATTTATATTTATTAGTTGTGCAAAATAAATGCGATTTATTCAAAAACATTGTTAAATTTTTAGAATACATATTCTGCTTTTAGTGTCCTTTGCAAATAGGAATTGTTAGATTATTTCATAGGGTAGAGGACAAAGAAAACACCAGAACTATTCAATTAAAATGCGACGTTTCGCAGCTATATTGCTTCTTCTCAGGCACTACAATGAAAATACACAAACTTACAATTAAGTATTATACTAAAATAAAATTCACTATGTTTAAATTACGACACAGAAAAAATCCATAAAAATATAAGAAACATCAATAATTAAAATTACCAAAATGGCGGACGTCTTTAAACATACTCGTTCCCTTATTTTGGTATAATTCTTTTTGAACAACATTTTCTGGAATTCAGATATTTACTACAGAAGAGAAGATAACCTACAACATGCAGAATAAAAAAACTTGATCATAAATAGAAGAAAAAGGGTCAAAAAATTAAACTGTAACTGTATTTAGACTTTTAAGTAGTTGGATTGGAGTTAAAAATACACGACAAAAAAATGTATGTACCATAGACATCCGCAAAAAAAAATAGCCGATGTCTACAATAAAAAAAAATATTTTATTTGGAAATATAGCTTGTCACCAAGAGTTTTAGGACAACAGGGTCACAAGTATAATACTTTTACAATTAAATATGGAACAGTTTATTTTTACTTAGTACAATAATACATATAATATAATCGATGAGTAGAACCTTTGGCGTAGAACACTAAACTGACACTCGTTTTACCACTTCACCAAAACACTTCTTTTAAATCTCGACGCGCGTTTCGGTAACAATGTTAGCATCCTCAGGAGAGAATTAAAACTTAATTCTCTCCTGAGGATGCTAACATTGTTAGCGAAACGCGCGTCGAGATTTAAAAGAAGTGTTTTGGTGAAGTGGTAAAACGAGTGTCAGTTTACAATAATACACCCTGTTATTTTTTTAATTTAATCTATATTTCCTCAAACTTGTAGAACCAAGAAAAACAAATTAGGTAGATCCATTATTTGGAAAGTCTGCAATATAAACCTAATAATCCAGCTTGTTATTTTTACCCTCCATAAGTATGTATTCTGTAATACGTTTTACTTTCGTCCCTAGCTTTATTTTTCCTCTCTTTGTTTCGTTTTTTTTATCATATTTATTTAACTCCCATTTCGTCCAGATTGGCGGTATTTATTCTAAAGTTGTGTGTTTTGTACTTCGTCCCTCATACGAGTAGATCTGACAATACGTGACCTATATATGATTATATTACAAAAAACCAGTGCGGTATAGGAAATGTGGATCCATGTTTATATTTATTTTTTGAGTAAGATGCAGATAAAATACGGCTTATAATTATTATAATAATACTTAAAGTGTATCAACAGTGTTTCTTATAGAGTTTTCCATAGTAATTAAAAGAGTTTGGGGTGTGATTTAATTGTCACTTTGATAATAATAACAATATAACAACGCCAACAATAAATGCAAACTTCTTAAATTAGGTAATTATTATACAATCAAAAAAAGAACAGAAAAACCACATCCACGCAACGGTATATGAGAAAAACAAAATTAATCAAATAAATTTAACATTCTCAACATAAATTAATTGAAAATTCCATACGAGAATTCCAAGGGAAGTCTATGACAATCTACGGCATCATTGGCACCAAGAATCTCGGTTCAGCCCAAGCATATACATACATGATTTTCCTGAGCTGGAACTCTAGCCATAAACTAACTTTCGGTAGACAACCCTGTACACATTTATAAAAAATAAAAAATGTATATCCGATACTCATTTCTGGTGTAATATAATAATGTACCGAACTATATAGCACAATTAACAACAGCTGCAAAATTCTTATTAAATTACCACAAATAAAGGTAATATCGGGAAAACCTAGAGAAATAGGTACCTGTATGTATAGGACTATGTAAATTAGCTTTAAATTTAAAGTTGTAAACAACGTGGTGGCTACTTCCGGTATAACCGGAAACCAACAGTATCAAATTACAATTTCTAACGAGAAGCTATTTGCCCTTAAAATTTTAATGAACATGCTCTGTACTGAGTCAATAATACGTGTATTACGGACTGTAATGTTAACTAAATATTTCATTATCTGAATTGCAAAATTATTGCGACTTGCCTTTGTCCCAATATATATCCCATTTGGATACTATACATTCCAAAATAATAATAATATGATTATAACTATATACCTACTATTATTATAATAATTACAGTACCGATATTATGTATATGTGAGTAAAGTGCTTTTTCATTTATCCATAATCATTTTAATAACCTAACTTTTGCATATGTACCTCCCTATGAATATGTTGTGAACATTACAATAATAATAACTTTATAGTTGCAGAATAATTCTTATTAGTACAATTATTATAATTGTGCAATAGTTAATGCAATTAACCAGGTGGAAAAAACATTCAATACCGACGTATTATTTCGGTTTTGTTTTTCTATATTTTTATAAAATGATACAACGTTGGTTTTTGTAAATAGACCACCCTAGAATTTGTGTTTCTCCTAATGACCTAAATTGACGGGCTTTCTTTATCAGTTTGCTTACAATAGTTCATGTCAATATAGAATTCGATTAGTTCGAGAACAGTTTCAAGCAGAACGCCATTGCAATTTTTAAGTTGAAAGTAAATCTATTTCATGTTTGTTCTTATTAAAAGCCTCGACCAAATAACTTTGGAGAATGACGAAGTACGGGAAATACATGTTCTGACAATTATTGTGGAAATAAAACCTCAAAACTCATGTAGAAGAATTAAGCAGTTCGCAAAACAACTGTACAAAAAATATTGTACAGAAAAAAAATGCTTTGATATAGTGGATAACAATGCTTTCATTGACTGTATTTTCTTTTTTCCAATAAAACTTGTAGTTTGTTCAATAAAATATAGTTGGAGCTCAATTGCTCTGTTAATAATTGGTGGTATTACAAGTGAAGGGTGAAGGAAAAAAACAAGGAATGTCACACTTTTCAAGAAATTTAGATAATAGCGCCATCTAAAAGGTATAATACGTCTTTATTATTTGCAGCGGAATGGTAGATAATAACTAGAACCGTCCGATAAATATACGGATTTAAAATATCAGCGCAAAGGTTAAAAACAAGGAATGTCCATGAATAAAAAGATAAGAAGCAGGAGGGTCCATGTGAAAGTGGAAGAACGTATTACCTCATTTTTTTACATTTCGATTTTAATCGTTTAGTTTGTTTATGTACGTTAGAGATTAGAGGCAACGCGTTAACTTTCGACCATTTATTGGTTCTAATTGGGATACAAAATATCTTCGGATAGTGATGAGTGTAAAAACGAATGTGATATTACGAAAAAGAGGAAAAAAACCGGAAGGATTGCTGATGTTATGAAAAAAATTCGACTACAGTCTCACGAAGAAGGTCCGCCATGCAATTGCAAAAGACTAAAGTGTTTTGAAACTTTAACCAATATGGAGAGAAAAGAAGTGTTAAGATATTTCAACAGTTTAGGTTCAAATGATGAGCAAAATGCATATTTAGTTGGATTAATGACAGTTACACCAGTTCAAAGAAGACGACCTCGGCAAGCCGAAGAAAACGCCAAATTTCACGATCCATTTTTTTCCTATAAAATTAGAATTAAACGCGACAGAGATACTAAAGAGATAAACGTGTGTTTTAAAGCATTCCAGTCAATTCATGGTGTAAGTAAGGGCAAACTTGAATACCTACAGAAAAATTTAAAAGCTACGGGGACTGCTGGGAAAGACAAGCGTGGCACACATAGTTCGAAGCATAGGAGGTTGTGTCCAGAATCTTTTGACGCTATATATAACCACATAAATTCGTTTAAAACTAGATTATCTCATTACAGTTTGCACCAATCTAAGAAAAAATATTTGCCGGAGAATTTGAACATTACAAAAAAAAAAAGAAAGAGGTCATTCCTATATTATGGAATGTGATAAAAATATGGGGATTGTAGATTTAAAAACACACATGGAAATCCCCAATGACTGGTTCGAACTGTTGAGGACATCAAGGATAAGGCCATCGCCATTCCAGGTAATTGAAGTGGAACAAGCGATGGTTAAAAAATTGGACTTTTTTTTGAACGACAAATACGTCAAAAAATGCCCCTTTCCTATACAGAAAATCAAACAAATAGAATCTGTTCGGGAGCATCCAAGACTTATCAGTTTTCTAACAAGTTTTCACGGTATCTGGACACAAAACCCTATTACTGCTGTAAAATCCAAAAGAACCTCAGCAGTCAGAAATGTACTGCAAGAAGGCGAGTTTGAACTTCCGCCACCTACATATTCTGGTAAGTAATAGTATGTTAAAAAAGAAGTTAAATCATTAAATTGTGAATTAAGGAACATGGCTTTGCGTTGTCTTTATTTTGTTTACGGGCACAGCGTTACATAGGGCAGCTATTTTTAATCATTTTTAAGTTCAATCTTGAGAATTTGAGAATGGTTAAGCATACGCGACATCCGAAAGGTTGTGTCCGTAAAGCAATTAAAAATAATGTACGAGTTTCAAGGCGTTCATCAAAAATAATTAGTGTCTATTCTACTTCTTGCAGGTCTGTTGCCAATTCCTGTCGCAAAATACAAAAATTTAATGACACTAAGGAGGTTTTGCAAACATGATGCTCAGGTGTATTACTATGCCCTAATAGGACTGTCTTGTACTACAGTAAAGGTTAAACCAACATGTTATTTCTTCTCTACCATACAATTATTAACATTTTATTATTTTATTTGTAGCCTTTGTGTAAGTTCCTGCAACCAATGTTCCAGAACAGAATGAGACGTTGGGACTTTCCCAGTTTTTTCCAGTTTTTTTTTGTATTTACGATTTTTTTATAAGTTTTTTTATCCCTTTTTCAAAGATTTGGCTGAAATATGTTCATGTCCTTAATAGACGTACTTTTACTTTAGCAAATAAAAATATATATTGTTTCCTTGACTGCCTGGTTTGAAGCTGTTTAGTCGAACATGTTAAATTTCCAATTTTCTCTAAAGAAAGATAATGTGACATTCATTCAAGTATTATATTGAGCCAATATTAAAACAATATTAAGTTAAAATAACGTGTTATGGTTTAAATCATGGAAATTAATGACATTGTATACATCCTTGAAAATCTTCGAAATTATTTTATTGAAGACTTATTTAATCAAGGTACAATTTACAATAATTGGTTAAATATAAAATTAATTTATTTGTTTTATTTTATTGAAAAAAAAAACACCCTCGTTTAACTGTACTTGAAAATTAATATTTAGTCGATAAAATTATATTATTATAAACGTTCCATAAAATTAAATCAATTGCATGTTGGGGTTGTTTAGACAAGACAATACTCCAGCCTAAATAAGAGTAATTTCAATCACAGAGAAAATTCCATTTATTTTATAACAGTTCATATCAATGTATTACACAACTAATATTTGCACAATCATATCCGTATTTACATGAATTAGAGCTTTGATTGTGTGTAATACAGCCACGGATTATAATAATTATAGTATATTAATTTATGCTAATGGTAGTTTTTCATTAAAGTTCATTGTAGCTTCAATAAAAGCACAACTCATTAATTAAGTAATTAAGATTTAATAGATAATGAGTTTGAACTAATATTAAGCAGGTACTGCACAAATAAAAGTAAGACAATCATTGTTATTCAGTTATTGCAAATACAGTAACTATTGACATAATGGTTAACTCAACCACATTACGTTACGAACTCTTTTCTCTATGTATATACACTAGTTTAATCCATATTTATAAAGCCATTATAGTATGTTGTTTTTACAGCCACCGCGGCAAGACAATCATTTTACAACGCAAGTAATTTGGTCTGACAAATCTGACATTAGCGCCAGTGGGATATTTAATCGACACTGGGATCAAGAAAACAAGCATATTTTTTAAAAGAGCAACAAGGTCGGTTTGGTTTACATGTTGTGTTTTACTAGACGCTAAAATTATGTATCGCACTTTTAACGGGGATCTGTATTTATAAACGGACGATTATTTTTCAAAATGTGTTGTTGAACTTCGGACAGTTTTCCATAAACAAAAAATGTTTTAATTAACTTTTCATCTGTGTTAAAATGTTAATTATAATCTATAATTATTATTTTACATAGGTGTAGTGTATGTCTATATGTTCGGTAAATTGATGTCATTTATAATGTACCTGAAGGAGGCAATTAAGCGTTTTCCAAACGTTTTAAACTGACATGAAATAACAAAAGTTGTTTCACCTGCGATTTGTTTTAATTGGAACCTCATCCCAAGAAAGAAATTCATTTATAAAATAGTAAAGAAGAATTGAAGAAAAGAGAAACATATATATTATTAATTACCTATTAGTTTTACATTTTATATAATTTAAAATTAAATCAAAGAGAACAAATTGAGTGCTCCACTGTGTTTTATTTAAAAAAAAAACTCTTTGATAGACCGTTAATGCCATTTCAATATCTAACTCCTAGTAAAAACCATGCAGTCTCGACTACAATGTGTCAGCCTAGTTTATATTTTTGTTCTGTGCTAAAAAAAGTCTTTAAAATACACAATTACAATTTCAAAAGAAGACAATCATTTTTACAATAAATTCTGCGAGATGACATTACTTATCTGTGAAGATTTTTCATATTTTTGGCCCGTATACAAATTTTTAGTGGCACTCAACGAGTCAAAGTCTAGCTAAATAAGAAGGAAAAAGAAAGATAATTATAAATTCCCTAACGTTTAATAAATAAACTACCAAACGTACAAATGTATGCATATATACCACATTTGCAACAAAAATTTTGACCGTCAGGCTTTCTGATTACCATTCTAAGCTTCACTGTGGTCTAGTTATAAAGCTCGGGCGTTGTATAAACAGGCTGATGCTGCATTTATAAACAAGTATAGTAAATAATGTAATAAACTTTTCCCCCAAAACATGACATAATTAGTTTTCTCGAATATAAATACTCCGAGAGCACATCCAGATCTCTACGTCAGAAGTTAACAACGTGAGTTTCCGAAAGTTTTTATATTATATAAGTTGGCAAATAGTACATGGTTAAAATTATTAATCTACATAAAAACGAAAAGGGAGTACACAGCTAAAATATTTTCAGCATTCTGGTATACGGTATTCGATCCAATCAATACAAGAAAATAGAGAAAATGTATATGGAAACAGTTTGAATAATTGAAAAAAATTATGAGTAATTATCGATAATTTGCACTATTGCAATTCAATTCTGATTGGTTTAAATGAACAATGAAATACTAGTATTTCATCGCAATTTTTATTTGTTGAGTAGAATGACGAATTGATGCATTTAGGTCATCATCAGCACTATGCTCCTTGTGTGCGCAGTTTACGACTTAAAATACAGTACAGAGAATCTTAGGGTTGTTATGCAATATGCCGATGGAATTTTTGGAATTGCCAGTACTTAGTTAACATATCACTATTACGCTGTAGGTACTGGTTTATGAATTGGATATGATTCTATCGACTGCTGATCAACGTGTGTAAAACATTGAGCGTAGGCAAATGGTTTAAAAACGAGGCCAAAAATGTTTACAAAAATTTCTAAACCTCGAAGTATGGAATATTTTTTCATAGCTAACTAGACACTTTTAAAACAATAGCAAACAAAATGAATAGTTTATTTGTCTTACGAGAAAGGTGTACGACAAAAAGGTCACTTTTACACTTAAGTATGGAGAACTATTCGTGCGTCGAGGGCAACAGTTTGTTTTAGATTAGATTATGGTGGTCGATTTACATAGTAATGTATGAATATGCCAGAGGGAGCAGTCTATATGTATAATATTTTTTACATGATGAAAATGTGATCATTCACAAGTTTTCTGTGTCGAATACTAAAGTGTAAAAAAGAGAGAGATACTTAGCGAAACTCGTACGTAAATTGGTGCAGAAACATAGCATAATAGAGGCTATGCTATATCCCACTTTTTTTGATGAATTGATAAAATTTCCTTTTGTGGTTCATTCACGTTTATTCAATTAAGGTTTTTTAGAGTACTCACTTGTCTAGTTGTAATTTATTTTGAATTAATTATAAATTTTCAACAATGTCAACATAATAATAGTCGTTATCTCTTATCTCACATTTTCGCTGGTCACAAAAGATTGACTCACTCGCGTGGGATGTGGGAGTATAACTTCCCGATTTACACAGTCGATCTCTATGTCCCCCTTTTAGTCAGTTTGCAGGACCATATTATATACAGTGTGTCTATTATTAAGTTCATAACATTCCTAAAACTATAATAGGTTTGACCTTGCCTAAACCATCACACATATTTGCAAATTTTGTTTTGGTTCTTTGCGATCCAAATTATTTGCGCCTTGTTTTCAATAATTTGTCTAAGATAAGCGTTTGAGAAATTGAAAGAAATTTGAAATATTGCCTCATTTGCGAAAGACTCTTTCTGACAAACAAAATTTACAGTTTTTATCGAAAATGGTGAGCCCTGAAAAAAGTTACGACATCTAAAAATATCATTTTGGAATATTTTAACACCGTACTTTCTAAATACAAACGTTATTCATTTTCAACCAAATATTCGATGGTGAGGTCGATTATAAATTTTTGGGAAAGAAGAGAAAAAAACAAATAATTTAGTTTAGTTAACAAATAACTGTTTTTCCACAAAATGACGTGGACAACGACTTACATTAATTGCATATCGCAGCTTGTTTACAGGTTCTACTAGATACCGAAAAGAGATGCAATAAATTAAATTTTCCAATTAGTATACTGCACAGAATATAAATATGATTATTCGATTAAAATCCATTCAGCCGTTTATCGTGCTTATATAGACTGGCAAATACCCATTTTTAAAAAGTACTTATTTACGAATAAAATATCCAAAAACACGTATTTCTGGTGAAAGTCAACACAAAATAATAATCCCGATAGTTTTTACATACGAATGCTACGGAGCACTCAAAAACATTCCAATTCATAGTGATCTTAATCGAATTACTAGATAGTTCACTGCATTGATTGGTATTTGTTGGAAACAAAGCCCTATATAATGAGTATTTTTATATAGAGGCGCGGAGAACTGTAAATTGCAATAAAATACAGAAAAATATTCTTAATACCCATGAAATAGAATGTATTTAAAATATAGTTATTGTATGGCATTATCGTTTGAATCGCATAACGAGGTGACTAGTTAGCAGTTTAATTTTGTGAAATTTATCGTTCGTAAAATGTTTCTTTCAGGAAAATTAATTGTATGCGCTCTGTGCCTCCATCCTGCTAAAGCCATGATGCAACGTTAATGCCTTCCAATTGAGGCTCGCAAGTTAGTAATGGTATATCTGTACCTCTTATCGTTAACTGTAACATTGTGACCATTATCAATCATCAATGATTCCACAGGCACATAAAGCGAATGACTTTTTCTGGATGTATGCTGTTTTTAAAATGGTTTATGGATTATCAGTAGTAATATAACAAATGCAAAAAATAACCTAATGCATTTCTCAGTTTAGCTTGCATGGGTTAAGATTTATCCAAAAATTATAGTTATATTCTATCAGAAAATTTCCTGAATCTATATGGTCACACCTCGTATACAGTTAAATTAAATGTCACTGCCATACTGATCTCCGTCAGATAGAAATGTGTATTGTTGGCAGTTGGCGTATTTCATGTGAAACAACACAAATAATTTGAGCTTTGTAAATAATGTCTTGATTCGGGAATGGTTCTGCGTTGGGAATTGAGAAAAATATCAAAGAACTTATTCCAATCAATACAAGAAAATAGAAGAAATCTATATGAAAACAGTTTGGAGAATTGAAAAAAAATTATCAGCAATTCGCAATTCACGTGTTGAACAATATGTTAAAAGGAAATTTGAACAATTTGCAGATCTACTCATGATGATAAACGAATGGTATTAACACTAATATATTAATCTATTTATTACAATTTTTAAAGATGTTCGATAAACTAAAATACAACTGATAGAGATGATAATTCGGGTTTATCTGTAAATGACAAAGCCAGTACGCCAATGTTGCATTTAATTTATCTGCGACATTAATTATGTGTGTTAATTGCGTATTGTGTAATATTAATCACAGATCCACACATTACTGGGTAATATGCTTTTAGTGAAAGCCCTAAATAAAGTTTCATATATATAAAATTTGACATTACTGCTCTAATATGTTCAGTTGTATACATTAACTAATTATTACTATTATTGGTATGCTAATTGTATAATCGTAGCCTAACCATATCATATTATTAATAGATATGTACGTTTTTTGATATAACTGTATCTAATCTATTGGAAAAGTTCAAAATTTGAGAACTCTGCTTTTTCACTTTAGCCAGAATAAATATTTACTGTTTTTTTTTCTCCGTCAGATACGTGAATGACGTCATCATTTATTACAATAACGCGACATCACACCCCTATGGAAAACAATGAGCCTTAATAAAATGTGATACTATTCTTTTCCCTTATTTTTCTACAAAAAGAAAAAAGCAATGCAGAAAAATGTGAGGTCATAAACAACACCCTGTGTAACAGTTTTAAGATGTTATTTCTGTGCGGTTTCGTTTGATATAAGCAGTTGAATACAACCGGGGGCTATTTTTATATCGTAACATCTAAAGTGCTGGTATTTTGGTCTTATGTTGGTACTTATTACACAAGAGACGTAATTTTATTCTTTTCTAAATATTACGTGTGGTTTCGACGATATATTTTATTTTTTGTATTCCGGAATAGAAAAGCTTTATTAAATTACAAGCGGCCAATACACTCAGTTGGAGTCCTCGAAGAAATTGAGATAGAATCAAATATATCGATTTCTTGCATCTCTATTAGTGAAAGAAAGATGACATTTTGAGCATCAACCTTTACCTTTTATTATTATTTATTTTATCATTTTTTTACAATATAAGATGATTGTTAAATTGAATTGATAATTCTGTCCTATTGTTTTAGTACCACCTGATATCAACGACACAGGGACAAGCAGCGATATCACTGTTTCGGAAGGCGAAAATGCAACGTTAAGTTGTAGCGCAACGGGTAGACCAGAACCTCGCATACTTTGGCGCCGCGAAAATGCGGAACACATTGTATTTAAGAGCAGCAATAAGCAGGACTTGTTACAAAAGGGTACGCAAAGTCTATTTTTAATCTTTATCGAGATATTTATGCTAATTTTGCGATGCTAACAGATCACATACATCCATTTATTTGATTATACGATAAAGAGAAGTGGCTATACATTAATATTAGAGCAACTCCGATAATGATTGGTAATTTAATTTCCATTTTTAGGTTACACTAAGTCATAACTGTTAGTTCTGACTATGTCACTTAAAATTTCGAGAACTACCGCGACTGTGTGTCCGTTTGGTTTCAGGAGTAAAGTGGCAACCCAAGTTTCGCATCCTATAACATTATTGTGCAGAAAATCATCAACAAGAAATTCATACCGTTCCAAAAACTCCCTAGAGGTTGTCACTCGATTCAGTTTCTGCTACTCTGTGAGCTGGTTTGGGTCCCACCTTGCACACATTTTAAGAAATCCAAGTGTTTTTATAATTGTTTCGTGCAGTATAGAACTTTGTGGAAACAGTACCGAAAGTTCCTCCAAAGTCAACTCCTTTCCATGAGTAGTACGACCGTTTTTAAATTTACATCACACTGGTACGATGTATAACTTCGTCGTATAAACTAATTTGTTCTCGTTACAAACTTCAAACCGAGGTTTTCCCTTCACAACGAGATAACGGATAACGCTGCGAATCTCGAGCTCTTGGGCTCTTGGAAAATGGGAGGGGCTAAGGTACACAGCAGTGTGAGTAGGATAGCAACAAAATCCCTTTGCTGGTGAGGGCTCTAGACGATTGGTTCTGGACGTTCCTCGTACCATTGATCGTCTTCGTAATAAGCAGACATTCAGGAGAAGAAGTATTAAATTTTTAGTAGGTTAGTAGCTAATGACGATGGTGAATTCGTGAATCCCAAGTCCACTTTGTGGGTTTTTTTTGGTATTTTTCATTGTTTTGTGTAACAACCGTTGTGGAAAACGATCAGAATAAAGAATTCTCTATAAAAAAGCATTGTAACATTTAATTAATGAGTAGTTCATTACCTTGGGTTGTTTGTTCTCAAAGTCTCTCTACGTTTCAAAGACATATTATAATAAAGTTTTGATTATTTCACGCATGAGCAATTTTTTCGTCGTATTTTATTAAATATGAATGATTTAGGCGAGTGAAGGAGAAACTTTTCTCATAATTAAAAGTTCAAATGTCAAAAAGAACAGGAACAAACTTCTTTATTAAATTTGTAACTTTTTCATTTTAATATAGGTTTATATACACGGTGTCTCTCCAGGAACGACCGCGATAAGTATGGAAAGAAGTACCTGTAAACCGGAAAGCTATGGAAATGTGTCAACTTGCTTATTTAAAATGGAGCATCCTATATATTGTTACATTTTTGGATAATACATGAAATTCTAGATGTAATTTGTGTATAGCTAATTTCTACAGTTTTTGACTTATTTGAAGATTTATGTCAAAATTGACGTTTTCAGGCCCAGACAAAAACCGCTGAACGTAGCATATTATATACAAATTACCTACATGTAGAATTTCATGTAGAATCCAAAAGTAAAACAATAAGTATGTGTTCGATTTAAAATGAACAAACAAACAAAAATACTGAGTCATCTACATATCGCGGTCTTTCTCGGAGGGACACCGTGTATTGGGTACATTACTATATTAAAAGTCGTGCTTGAAACAAAGAAAACAATGTAGGTATATCTCTTCAACATTTGTAACCAGGTAAAGATATTACCAAAGAAAAAGTTCCTTGCAAATATCAAATAATACTTTTATCTTTGCTTATATTTTCATCCCATACTTCAAGAATGTACTGCAGAAGAAACAGATATTCATTCCATAGCAATAAATCAATCAAAGTAGAACTCTCGAAAAAGTTTTTCTATTAGAGTAAAATAAAATCCATTTGCTATGTTCAATTTATGTTTAAGTGCATTTTTCCTGCGCGAAAACGTGGCATATAATGGTGAATGAGGAAAATCTTTATTTCAACTCAAATGTATAAGCAAGAAATAATTAGATAAAATTATTGGAATTGCGATATTATTATGGATTTCGCGAGTTCTGGCTTTTTAAATCGCCAAAGTATACGCCAACATTTTGATTCAATTGCACTTAAATTATTAAAATTATAAAAGATGTTCTAAAAATATTCTATTAAATACTCTCATTTGATGAGTGGTATTGGTTTTTCATTAGCCAATCGGAAATACAAAAATAAATTAAATCCCAAATAAAAATTTGGGAGGGTATCTCGAAATCCGACGAGACGAGATAGAACACAAGTAGTCATGATGTCATGACTTATTTTTGGATAAAACTAACGATGAACGGTAATGCTTTTTTAGCAGTTGTTGGTTCTCGAAACGAAATTTACAGTGTCAAATAACTTCCTTGTTTTATCAAAGGACAAAAAATGTTAAAAGAACTTTAAACTGCAAATTATAATACAGTAACGCACTTAGAAATTATTTTTTCTACGACTGTCTTTAAATGCCTTTATTATATGTTCAATCATGATTTGAAAATGTAGGACATTGTAAAGCTGTTTTTCATTTACCCGTGCGTAATGATATTTCCTGGTAATGACATAAGTAGCGGCGGGCATGAAAAATCACCATAGCAACGCCGAAAATACAAACACCAAATTGACAGTTTTGGTATTTATAATTAATAATAATTATAATTAAGTATTTCGCTAATTTCAAAACACATAAACAGTGATAGTGAATATAGTTTAACACCACCTAGTCAATTTAATACTTCTAATTTATCATATTTAGGCTTATACGTTAACAGTTTCGAAAAACAAATATTTTCCTAAAAATTATGTTAAATTTATTCAAAAGCATTAAAACAGTCGTAGAAAAAGTATAGTGTGAAACTCACATGAAATGACTATTTCCTACTCGTATGATTTGCAGCATGAGCCGCAGAACGATCATACTCGTAGGAAATATATGTAATTTTATGTTCGTTGCACAATATACTATTGGGGCCTAGTTCAGTACCAGGTATATTTTAGGCTGTTTTCATTCCTTTTACTTTCCTGCACAGGGAACGTAAATTTACGATATTTTCTGCCCACGCACGACGATATGTCATTTACGTCGTAAACGTCATTTACGACGTTTTCTGCCCACGCAACCATCAAGCGCTTGACCCTGAAATGCACCGTTTTCGGCGTTTTGAGACCTTAGCGTAGTCCCATGTTATTTTCCTTAAGAAATGTCCCAGAACCCGCATAGACTATCTAATTGAAACAAGCAATTACATTACAAAGCAATAACATTAACACACATAATATATAACGTTTGAAAACTATAAATGATACAAAGTGAAAATAAGAATGATTTAAACAACAAGAACTATTTATCTAAAAAACATTTTTTTAATAATATAACAAATAGTATAATCGATGAGTAAAACCTTTGGCGTAGAACACCAAACTAAAACATGTTTTTACGATAATTGTGGTTCAGGACAAAGAAACTTTGAGTTAAATTTCTTACGTCGATATAAATAAATCTTAAGTAATCCAATGTAACATAAAATAGTTAATTGACATCCACACAACAGACGGATATTCCAATTTCGATCGAACAAAGGAATTATACAGTAAAATAAGAGCTTTAGATGACACAAAATGCTTTGTAGTTGGCATAACAAAACCCAGACTCTTATAGGAAGACGAAACCACAAACGGTATTCAGAAAAATGAAATGTAATTCCAACGTTATCTTCTTCCATAATATGGACTGCTAAAGCCCTTCAAAATAGACAGGGTGTTCGATACAAAATATATCCTTAACTAGGCCTCCCAAAAATTTTAAGCATGTCACTGTCTTCCTAGTTGCCGTATCTTAATTTGTATGAGCACATTTTAGAATTTCTTTGTGTTTAGGTTATTACGTAAAATGGAGAGGCAACATCTGCGTATGTAAATTATTCATATAAACTTTTAGCTATGCTACGGCCTGGTGTCAAGACGAGTACTTTGCAAGTTTTTAAACCATTTTGTCTTGTTATACAACTTGACAATGAGGAACATAGGCATAAGGTTTATGTACAAGTTTTAATCAAATAATCCACTAAACACCCGCATTAGAATTTCTAGTTGTCAGTTCACGCCCTGTGCAACATTAATAATTTAGGAAAGCTAATGATTATTTTTTTTTTAATTAAGTGTTTGTCTCGATTAGTGACATACGGAGAGTAACGAGTGAATGTAAAATGCTATTAAAAATGTTATCCCCATATTTTCGTATTTTTAACCTTCTTCTTATATATTTTTACTGTTTATCTTCTTGGAGATGTAGCTTCGTACATAATTTAGGAAATAAAAAATTTGATTTTTATTTCCACGCCAAAGCTCACATTACGACGCGTCGCATTATTTGCGACTTCTTCATGTTTCGACTTTTTGACAGTGATTAGTGAACTTGTGTCAAAAAAGTCGAAACCTGAAGAAGTCGCAAATAATGCGACGAAACGACGTAATGTAAGCTTTGAAATAAAAATGAAATATTTTTATTTCCTAAAGTAATTTGTATTATTATGTACGAACCTACATCCCCAAGAAGATAAACTGTAAAAAGTACGCTATTTGTTACAGTGGAAAACTACAATGGAAATATGTTAGAATTATGGAACGTTGATAGAACACAAATGGGTGCATACCTTTGTATAGCTACTAATGACGTCCCTCCGGCAGTCAGTAAACGTATTATGTTGAATATTAATTGTAAGTAGCACAATTTAGGATAATAAGTTGTTTGATTATACTTGGATAAACTTTAAAGTACAGATTTCCACACAAACTCACGAGCTTGTAACTCAAGCGAAAGGAATTTATCAATATCCACTGATATTAATTAAAATTGATTCGACAGACCGGACCTGGTTAGCAATATTTTTTTGGACAAAAAAAAATATAAAATAGTAAAAAACTAATTTTGAAAGTAACACAAAAAAGTTTCAATTAAAAAGCCATGAGGAAATTGGCAAAAGTGATTTAAAGGACGGACTGTGCACGATTTAGAGAAAAAGTTTTATTCACATTTTTTTTATATTAGTGAAGTTAATTTCACACAGTGGGAAAAACGATAAAGATTATAGAAAGAGGACTGAAAACGAATAAATAAAGTGGTGTTGGCGAAATTGTGTTAGTGTTGTCGCGATTTGAATTATCGTCGGTGTAAAATGAAACACTTACATGTTAATTGCCGAATTTTCACCTTACGGGGGCTACTATTTAAATACTTTGAGCCTTATTTTTATTTCAATCAAAAGCAAAATCAACGTGTTTTTCTGAAAATTATGTCTACTTTAGATGACAAGTTGGGGTTTTAAAATGAAAGCAGCACTCTATAAAACATTACATGAACATTTAGGTGTGGAAAAGGTTTGTTTGTTCTCATTTGACGTATGATTTATCAATATGGTTGTGCTGCAAAACATCAAGCAAATCATGAGGGAGCAAGCAACACTGTATAAGTGTTTCAAGATGAGTCTAATCTGTCAAAAGCGATTCGAGATCGAAGCAGTATGAAACAAATGGTTGCCTGTTAGAAAAACTGGTCGTGGTGTCGGTCATTGTTTGTCCGAAAACTTTGATTAAATAAGGAAAGCAAACAATTGTTATCGGATCCTTCTTAATCAAGACAATGGAAGCATGCGAGCGAGAGTCCTGATTAAAGAATAAATTGATATATATTTTTTTAAATAAAGCAACTTTCAAGGAATAACTACTGTGTTTTGCTTATTAGGCTCAAAATATAAATAGTGGCTCTCGGTCGCTCTTGGACGCCAAATCCTAGTGTTTATATAGCACACGAAATAACTTTAAAATGGTAAAAGATATGGGCGTAGAACTTTATTAATCTTGGAGGAAAATAAGATATTCTTAAAATAAAATATGTAACTAAACTATAAATCAATTGAATCGTTTTGTATTAATTCAGTTCCAATTATGTATTTAGTTACTGAATCTATAATATTAGCAATAGCATCTTAAACTACTTTCTTAATAGCACACAAAAGTGAGCAGAACGTCATTCACAATAAAGCTCTTGATACCATCAGTTAATAGTAACTATAAGAATTATTATTGTGCGCGCTTTTGAATTAGAGGTTGAAACGCACAAATAATTGAACTCAATAAAAAATTGGAAACACGTTTCACTATTATATTCATCAATTATGTTTTAATTCATGTTTTAGCTAAAATTTAATTACCAAGGGGTTGCCAGACGGTGCCAGATTTCATCAATTGACGTATATGAATCCTTAGTAGACCGAATTTAGGTTGAAAAAGATATCAGAATTTACATAAAAACTGAATGAGGAATACATAACTGTGAACACTATATTTGTTTCTCACATTACATGAATTCTGTATGATACAACCATAAATAATACCAACAACCTAATGCATCGTAAATCACTGCGTATTGTTATCGACTGAGATAATCGAAGCATCTCTATTTTATGTGTCAAACATGAACTACTGAGCTTAATTTATTTTCCGAAAACGGAAATTAATTTAGGTAATTGCTTTCTCTTCCGTGAAAATCCAGATGGTGGAATATAAGTAAGAATTTCATCTAATCATGGCGTTAGCAATATTGAATTTTTTGATATAAATTCAAAATTTAATTGGAAATATATAATAAATGACAGCGAGATTTATTTAATGAGAGCTAAAGGATTGAAACTTAAGCAATTGTACAGTGTAATTGACATTAGAAAAGTGAAAATTGTGCATATCGTAAAGCGACTTAGCCTTAGCCAATAGCTAACAAATGATTTTGATGTTTTGTTTATGAAGAAACTATAATTTTGAGCTATCAGCGACAGCTGCTTATTATCTTTGGCAATATTTGCAAAATATCATGTATACAATAAAATTTGCAGTTTTTACGATAATTGTGGTTCAGGACAAAGAAACTTTGCGTTTAATTTTTTATATCGATATAAATAAATCTTAAGTAATCCAATGTAACATAAAATTTAAATTTTTGTCTACAGTTTCGCCGTCAATTCAAGCCCAAAAACAGCGCACTGTAGGCAGCCCATTAGGATCAACTGCAAAATTGCGCTGTGAAGTGGAAGCCTTTCCAAATTCCAACAACTTCTGGTTGAGGGAAAATGAAGTTTTACGGCAAAGGTAAATGAATGTTGAGAGAAGTTTTAGCAAATATGTTGAGTTTTACAACTCGCCTTTGCTTTTATATAGGGTGAGATTTACACAAGGTATACTTGAAATTAAATGAAATTAAACAGAGATATTGAAAATAATATACATAAATATTTTTTCTTTTAATTTCAACCAGAGTGTCCCAAAATTAACGCAAGATTTGAATTAAATAAAAAACACAGTTTTAGTCTTTTGATTGTAAGTTTTTTATTAAATTATAAAATACATAGCATAGGGTTATTTATGGAATAACACATCGGGAAAATGGCCTACACGTCTTTGCATACACATACGCAATCGTTTGTCGCAATTTTCCATGACCATTCTGCATAAATGTTGCTGAATTTCGTTGATGCAGCGTTGAATCTCCTCCTTTAATGCACGCGTGATTGTGGGCTTGTTGACATAGACCTGTGATTTTAAATAACCCCATAAAATGAAATCTAATGGTGTTAAATCATACGATCATACGACACCCTTTGAGAGTTGGAAAAACAAATAAAACAATACGTCTGACTTTTACAATTTCAGGATTTTATTAAATCGATTTAAGTCAAGAGGTTCTATATCTAGCTCTCCAAGCAACAATCAGAACCGATGCCGTGCTCTTAATGTCTCAATTGTCTTAAAAAATCCAATGTTGACTTTCGGAAATTAGATAAGAAGTTGTGAAAAGGTCACTGACTTCTCTAAGAGGACCAGACAAAACTGAGCTCTGCTGCACACCGGCATAGATTGTGTAAGAGGATAAAACGATCGGCTAAAAACTAGATATTCGTCGCAAAAACTCACACCAGTCTCTAGTCTCGCCAAATATGTTCATCGCTGAAATCCATAATCACTTTTGTCAAAGAATCACCAGTCCATCTCGTATTCTTCCAAATTTGTTAAATGCCCCTTTGTTAAGAAAACTTGAACAGCTTACATAAGACAGTCCACATGTTTAGTTTGGAAACATTCGATATATCAAGTAAGTTAAGTTATTCAACAATTTATGGAAGTTATACCACCCAAATTTCAACTAACACCGGATTTATTTATTTAGGAGCATAGATGTGTATAACCGTATATAATTCATTCGCACTTTAGTTTAAACTCAAATATTTCATGTAGTAAAATTAGTAATTCCCGTTTTACCGCAAAAGGAAAATCTACTAATCTTCTGGTGCACTTCACTTTTGTTTTTCTAGTGTCTAATAACAACCCGTGGAGGAAGCAGGAAAATTAAACGGAAAAAAGGTGGTAGTCAGTCTCCCTTTGAGTTGCACGAAATAAACTTTTTTACAGAGAACATAGAACTGAATATATAAATGATAAACTAAATTGTGTGTTCAAGCATTTCTCATTTTGCTAATTGAAAAGTATCGTTCTAGTTTCTTCAAAAGCCATACGGAATCATGAACTTTACTTTATTTGTTATAAAAATTTTGTTTATTTCTTTTATGTAGTCACAGATTGCGAGTGCAGTAGGTACCAATACCAACAAAAAAAGCGCATGCATATACAAAGCGAGAAAACGGAAACATTTTACTTTTATATCAACCCGCAAATCCCTTACAACTGCTCACAGAGAGATAAGCCTGACATCCTTCTAGAAAAGGGTTTTTAGACTATTTTTCAACTTTCTTAATACTCAGAGCCTGCACCGGTGAAGATTTGTTTTAAGTTGTTAAAAGTATCTTTGTTTTTTATTTAGCTACCTTGTTTTGTATACAGCCAGCAGCAATGGACGACAGGTTTTTCAAGTTTGTCAGATTGTGAATAATACCTGTTAAATATTTAGTGCGTTTTCTTTTACGGAAAAGAAATGTTTTAGACAAGAAAATAATTATACGAAATGTCTTGTCTTAGCATGTTTCGATATTCTTGATGTTTGCTTTGATGTAAATTGTTATCAATTAAATGAAAAAATGACATTAGTATAAACTTTATATTTTGGTTGGCTTTCTTGCTGTGGGTGTGCTTAATTTAATTATTAATACAGCAAAGAAATTAACAAAAATATAATACAAAGAACGCATCAAAAGTCAATATCTTAACATTATCTACAATTTATTTAACAGTAATAAAATGTCAATATTGTTCCAACTTTTAAATTACAAATTATGATTTAAAAATACAAATAATAAGGCTTAAATTGTAGGCCCTAAGATATTTAAACTCGTTTATTATTTATTTGGGTTGGGTTGGATTGGGTTCCTTGCAATATAAAAGTGCGTTTGAATTTTAATCAGATTTTAGTATTTTTTGTCAATTACTATACAGACTGTTTCTTTAACAATGGGACAACCATTAACTGGAGATACTACGGGTCAAATAATGATTATTGACCCAACCTTGCCTTATTCAAGTGTTGATGGTTTAAGAAATACCGGGTGATCAAAGTCATTATTATATTTGGTTTTTTTACCAGTCAACTGTCAATTTGGTTTGCTTGTATTGTAGGCGTTGCTATGGTGATTTTTCATAACCGATGCTACTTTTGTCATTACCAGGAAATTTAGCCGAGCATATTTAAATATTAAATATATAATAATATATAAATGAAAAACAGCATTACAATGTACAACATTTTCAAATTACGATTGAACATATACAGGGTGGTCCAACGAAAAGTTTGCACCTAGCTTTTCTCTTTTTTTTGTAGTCGAATGCGAAAATGCTCGGACACGTCGATTTTGCTTTTGAGGGGGACACATTTTAAACATATTTTTCGATCTGCGCCTTTAACCCCCTAGCGGGGGTGAGTAACAACCCTAAAATTTTAAATGGAAAGAGGGGTCTAATGACATATCATTTGAAAGGACACAAAATTGTCTTTCTAATGATACCCTATTTGTCGAATTTTACTAAAACAGTTAATACGAAAACGACTTTAAAGACATTAAGCCGATAATTTTGGTATTAATGAGAAATACAAATAAGTTTTAATTATTGCGAGTGAAAACACCTGCAATCGTTAGTACATTCCAATGTTTGTTAGTTTTAACATTGCTTTGTAAAAAAAGTAAACAAGCTGTTAAATTGATTTATTAAAACGTTACATTAACAAATGTTGAAAATGTGACCCATTTGATTCCATACAATAATACAGATTTTGTTCAAATCTATTTCTAACATTTTGTAGCATATCAGGTGTTATGTTTCTGCACTCTTCTGTAATGCGTTGGCGAAGATCTTCTATGGACTCGGGCTTCGTGGCAAAACATTTATTTTTTAAGTGCCCCCAAAGAAAAAAGTCTAAAGGCGATAAATCCGGTGACCTGGCAGGCCATTCAATTGGGCCCCTCCTTCCAATCCACCGTCCAGGGAACCGGTCATCTAAGAACTGTCTTACAGGAGCCACATAGTGCGGAGGTGCTCCATCTTGCTGGAAATAAAGCCGATCAGCAGTATGATTTTGGTCATCTTCTATTATTTGTGTTATTAAAGGATCAATTGTGTCTTCAAGCATGTTTAGGTACACTTCACCAGTTAAATTTCCAGGAATAAAAAGTGGTCCTATAATATGATTTCCTAATATGCCACACCAGACGTTTATTTTTTGAGGATACTGGGTATGAACCTCACGGAATAAATGTGGGTTACTGTCATCCCAGTAACGGCAATTGTGCCTATTTACAGCTCCATTCAAATAAAATGTGCATTCGTCGGAAAAACAAATGTTAAATAATAATTGCGGATCTTCAATTAAACGCTGGCTCATTGCTTCACAAAATTGCAGCCTTCTATCAGGATCATCCTCATTTAGTTCCTGTACTAATTTGATTTTGTACGGATGAAATTTGTACGCTTTTAAAATTCGTATTATGGACGAACGGGAGACACCTGAGGCTTCAGCTAGTTGACGGGTACTTTGACTATGATCCATTTCAACATGCCCTAAAACAGCGACTTCCACAGCTTCATTTCTGATCGGTTTCTGCGGCTGGTGTTTTACATTACAGACAGATCCGGTATCTACAAACTTTTTAACTAACTTGCCAACGTACACATCATTCACATTTTTATCGGGATGTCTCTCATTAAATAAGCGAGCCGTAAGTCTAGCACTACTATTATTTTGAAAATAAAGTTTAACAATTTCAACTCGTTCTAGAATGGAATAAATCATTTTGTACGGTAAAAGTAAAATAACTTGAGAAGCAACCAAACTGAATCAATGAAAAGACTAAAATAAACGGTGTAAATTCTTTTCCTACACGTATCTGCAGTTTTTATTTCAACAAAAAACGCAAACGATTAGTGAGGAATTTAGTTCTGATAAATAAGATAGTGTTTTTGAAATCCCGTTTTTCTTCAAAGTAAATAATTTAGAAATGATTGTAGTTGTTTTCAGTCGTAATAATTAAAACTTATTTGTATTTCTCATTAATACCAAAATTATCGGCTTAATGTCTTTAAAGTCGTTTTCGTATTAACTGTTTTAGTAAAATTCGACAAATAGGGTATCATTAGAAAGACAATTTTGTGTCCTTTCAAATGATATGTCATTAGACCCCTCTTTCCATTTAAAATTTTAGGGTTGTTACTCACCCCCGCTAGGGGGTTAAAGGCGCAGATCGAAAAATATGTTTAAAATGTGTCCCCCTCAAAAGCAAAATCGACGTGTCCGAGCATTTTCGCATTCGACTACAAAAAAAAGAGAAAAGCTAGGTGCAAACTTTTCGTTGGACCACCCTGTATAATAAAGGCATTGGTGTTGTGTCATTTCAAATTATTTTGTTGGCCCTTTTCAACTTCCACCCTTTCTAACCGGCCCACAGTATTTGAGTTTTCTTCAACAAAATTTATAGGAGTTGTTTGAAGAAGAATAACTTAATTTAAGGGAAAATATGTGGTTTATGCAAGACTGGGCACCAGTACATTTTGCTCGGCCGATGGGGAATATTTAGGCATACATCTTTCCCCATCATTGGATTGGTCGAGGGAGTGAATTTGCTGGTCCACATAGCCCCACTTAAATCCTCTGAATTTTTTGATTTGGTCATGGATGAAATAACGAGTCTACAAAGAAACGCTGGATTTCTCCGAGGAATTGTGGCATCGAATACAAGTGGCTGCCGGTGAAATCAAAGTAGCACGATCTGGAATTCGTGGTCTCTCAGAAAACAAATTACAAAATGTGTAGAAATGAATAGTGCACACTTCGTACAACTGATTTAAAGATTCATATTAATTTATTAGTTTTTGTTTTATATTTGTTGTAAATTTTCAAGATAACTATAATGATTTTTTAAGAAAATCTTACCTAGTTTTCTTTCTTGGTCTGCATTAAATCGTTTGTTCTTGAAAACAGATTAAAATATCTAAAATGAACCAGAATTAACTTTTCATGAAAAAAGGGTGCTTTTTCAGATTTTAACACGCATTTAGCATTAGATACACAGGGTGAAAAGTTATGACATAATCTATAATCAACGTAAGAAAAATAACGTATTCATTTTTCTCATACCAAAAAACATAAATCTGTCAATTTTGAAGTCGACAGCTCTATAAACACGAAAACCCCCAAATAAAATAATAACTTTATTCATCCTGTATTTCCTAAACCAACAACATTTAGATAAGGCAAGTTTGGGTCAATCATCAATATTTGGTTAATGGTTGTCCAATTGTTAATCAAACACCCTGTATAATCTTTAACAAATAGGTATACGTAGGTACTTATCAGGGCCAGATATGGTAAAAGAAGGATAATTAATTTGAACAAAAAAATCATATTGTGTTGGTCAATTTTATTATTAACGATCAATTAACTATAATTTGCTAGACTTTATAGAAATATTCTTCATATAGCGTGTATGTGGTCCATAATATATCTGACGATGATCATAGCCGCTCACGAAAAGTACAACTAATTCTTTAATTTGACACGCGATTTGATACTAGCCATTGAAGCAGATATAGAACCATTCTTACATTTTACTTAAATGTAATTTAATCGATTTACAAAGTATATGCAGGGTGCAGCCAAATGAAAACAAAACAGAACTCGATTTTGTTTCCGATAAAGACATTTTATTGCAAAATTAGCGTTGTATATATATTTTCATTTTCTTGACAAACCTTTAGTATTTTTGTTTTATTTGTTAAAATATACTAATGAAGATATTTAATAGAGTCAATTTCGGTGAATTTCGGAAATCGTCCTGTATCTCGAAAACAAAACAACTACACTACAAAACATTATCGCTCATCGTTAGTTTTATCCAAAAATACGTCATGACATCCTGAATACTTTTTTTACCGATGACGTCGTCTGAAATGTCGAAACATGTATTTAATTCAAGTTTTATCCCTCTATAACTACAAACTTCATTCTTGATTTTCAGTAGCAAATATCAGATTCAAGAAAAGAAAAATGGATTGAAAACTATGATGATATTAGTAATTCATAACGTAACTACTGACGACTTAGGAAGTTACAAATGCAGAGCTTCTAACTTCATGGGAAAAGCTGATGATAGTTTGACAATATATGGTAAGATTTGATAAAACTTTCGTGTTTATGAATTTTTTAATTGAAATTTACATGAAAACGATAATCCATTCAATATTTTAGAAATCAAAATTACGACTACAACTACGACTACCACTACCACTACAACAACAACAGTTAGCACGACCACGGTGACAGAAACAAATTTAATCTTAGGTAATAAATTGTTTAAATGAATCTAACAATATTTTACATTTAAGTATGATGTTTTAGAAATCACTAGTAGCGGTTACAAAAGTACACAGTCCTTATATCAGGATAATTTTGGTAAGTTATTGCACAATATATGGAAAAGATTTATTACAAAAGACTCAAAAAAAGGAAACTCAGATCTTTCGGAAGTATAACATGAACTGAATTTTTACGAAAAGTTCAAATGGAACGATATAGAAAATGTTATATTAAATTTTTGCTCAAGCTATTAAAAGATAGTAAAAGTTAAATAATTTCAAAGGTTTGAGATTTAGAGGCGCGTGTCGTTAACACTTTTTGCATCCTTAAAACTGATAACAGTGTTAGTGAATAGCGCGTCCCAATTTATAAAACTGGGAATTCTTTTCTTTTTTGAACATTGGTGTCAGATTCGGAATACTTCTAGTGATGATTATAATTATTTAAACTGATACTTCGCCAACTTCAGCATTGGTTTTTTGTTTCTTCCCAAACAAAAGCTCTCACTAACGGTTAATTTGTGACCTGATATTGATATTGAAAACTACTTTTTATTCTCACTTTGCATTTATTGTATACGATCAGTTTTTTATTTTTTTCGTTTACAAAAGTTACTGATGAATTGTGAAGAATATAGAATACCGTTTTTAGATAGACTTTTATAAAACGAATGAATATGTGATGCACCGTTTCAAACTTTATAGGTACGTATAACATCTCTTTGTGTAAATCAATATTTTTAAATTTAAAGAGGGCGAAGTATTTTATTTTTATATAGGTATATGAAATGAAAGTCAAATCTCCACGAAAATATTTTGAAATAAAGCAACTAAAACTACAACTTTGTTATCTTTTGTATTTTTTTCATATGTTGCTTCGAGATAAAAATTTAAGACATTTTTCAATATACCAAGATTATTTGCGAATAATTCCACTAAAAATCAGTAACGTTGATGCTATTTGTTAATTTGTTAATCAACATCAAGTACAATCAACGAAAGTTAAATATTAGAATTCAAGAATTGTATATTTCGGGTAGTTAGATTGATTGTTAAGAACTGTAACATGAGGATCATTCTTTAATCTCAGCATTTCCAAAATCTCCAATAAAATAAGACGTAAACTTTTATTACATCTATGTAGCAATTTAGAGTTCTGCTCGATATCAAAACTGTGTGAAGAGGGAATCAAATGGTTAGCAAACGATGAAGGAGTATTATTTATTTATTTCTAAAATTTTATTTTTAGCTGAAATAAGTAAATAAATGAAAAACAAAATTTATTTTACCGGAAATAACTTACTATTTCAATATTTTTGTCTACCCCAAACCATTTTCAAAATAAGAGTTCTGGTATATTGAACCTTATAACTTAGGTATTTAAAAAACACATGTTGATTGAAAACTGTAAAAGTTAGTGTAGTTAAATTGCTCAATCTACAATATGCAGTCCAAAAACGTTCCATGATTTTATTGTTCGTGAATTTACTTGAATACAATCGTGTTCTTATATCGGATCCGCCATCTAACGTTTTTTTTTTCAACTAGTGCTTATTTTGTGAAGGGTTACACTTAGCTCATGTCTGATTTGACAGATAATTAGTTTTATCCTTCCGCTGAACGAATATGGTTGTGTATACGCTTGAACAACGCTGGGAAATATTGCGACATTACTTTGAAAATCATGGTAATGTTGCAGAATGTGTGCGAAAATTGCGTACGGATTTTGGAAGAAGAGAAGCACCGTCAGCTCCGTATGTTCGTTATCTCGTGAAAAAAGTGAAAGAAACTGGCATCCTCATCGATAAACCAAAGCGTGAAAAGCCAAAAACAGTGCGTACACCCGAGAATATTGCTGCTGTGGCAGAAAGTGTGCGTGAAGCGCCATCAACGTCAATTCACCGTCGGTCTCAACAATTGAACATTTCGGAGACATCATTGAGACGAATTTTGAATAAAGACCTTGGTATGACGCCATACAAAGTCCAATTGGTTCAGGAGCTGAAGCCAACTGACCATCCAATGCGTTTTCGCTTCGCTCAGTGGGCCTGCGATCGCCTCACAGATGTTGCCGATTTTGCCAAAAAAATCATCTTTTCAGATGAAGCTCATTTTGATCTTGGCGGGTATGTAAACAAGCAAAATTGTCGCATTTGGGGCACAGAAAACCCGCACGCATACATTGAAAAGCCGATGCACCCAAAACGAGTCACTGTTTGGTGCGGATTTTGGTCCGGAGGCATAATTGGGACATTTTTCTTCGAAAATGAGCAAGGAGTGGCCGTTACAGTCAATGGCGATCATTATCGGGCCATGTTGAACGAATTTTTGTTCACAAAAATTGAAGAGGAGGATATTGGCAACATTTGATTTCAACAGGACGGCGTTACGTGCCACACAGCCGAAGCTACACTCGATGTTTTGCGCCCTGTTTTTGAAGATCGCATTATCAGCCGCAGAGCTGATGTCGTTTGGCCACCTCGGAGCTGCGATTTGACACCGTTGGACTATTATTTGTGGGGTGCCGTCAAAGATAAGTGTTACGCCGACAAGCCAGAGACAATTGACGCTTTAAAGGACAATATTCGTGAAGCCATTGGTGAAATACAGCTGCACACAATCGATAATGTGCTTAAAAATTGGACCGATCGTGTAGGCTACTGCATGGCCAGCCGAGACAGCCATTTGAATGAAATTATTTGTCATTATTAACCGGAAGGATTGTACTTTCAAATAAAAAAAGAAATTTGAGAAAATATTCAGCAGTTTTTCTTTTATAGCATTTTCAAAAAAAAAAAGTTATCTGGCTATTAGTAGTATAAATACTATTTACAAATAAATGGCTCTAATATTGTAACGACACATACGAAAATTATTTGATGTCCTACGACAAAATGCTGTTTTTAAAGTCTTCGATTGTTTGCACAATAGTTCTTTTATTAAAAAATAATGTTATAATATTTCACTATTGTAACTTTTCCACAAAATAATTCACAATTATATGCATAAAGCCGGTATATTTTCTGCGGAATTCCACCAGGGCTGTTTTTCGGGACGCATTTATATAAGGCACATAAATCACATGTAATCTTGGGAGGTCTAATAATATTGTATCCTTGGAGCATGACGAGGCAATTTTTACAACTACTGTTATGGGCTCATATTGGCAAGCAAAAATGATCTCGAGATGCCAGAATTATGGCTCGATGTGAAGCAGGTTTCGATAAATATAAGAAATGAACGCATAACTTATCTTAATAGATTTAAATACGGTACGTTTAAAATATATACCTAAAAAACAGCGGTATGATTATTTTAGAGTAGAGTTAGAAATGGATCTAGCTTTCGTCATGAAAACATAAGACTTCTAAAAACTCTGATTAACAAACCCAGTCGGTATCATACAGAGTATGTTTATTCCGATAGCGATTTATTTTATATCCTATAATAACCATATCTTTTTGTGTTTTTGAATGCTAATTTCTCACCAGAGGAACCATGCAGAATCTACCCTTGAATCACTTATGCATATTGTTGTTGACTAAATTTATAGAACGTTGAATAAGTATTCCTTTTTTAATATGAGTGATATAAATAAGCCACTTTGTCAGATTTAAATTACCCCTTTCACAATTTCCGTTTTCGAGATCCCAAATAGAAACTAGAGTATTCAACTTGCATGTTATAACAACTCTTATGGTTACACGTTACGTTGGATAATTTAATATATTTTTGTATGACGTCAAACCATTAGTATTGGTATTTTTTTGTTTTCAGACCAACCTAGAGTAATGGATTCCTATCCATCAGACAACTGGTTATTTCCAAGTTTGGGACCAGCGCCGTTGGAATTGGAGACATATTCGAGTGCTGCTGCTGAAAATTTATTCAAAACGAAACAAACGATTTGTCTGATTTTAATAGTATCATTTTTCTTTAGGTGACAACGAATGTAGATAATGACCACTTATTTACGTTATTTTTTTGTTGTGGAATGAATACAGGGGTAGTCATTTTAAGCTTCAAAATGTAAGTATTTGTGCTAAATCAATGTGAAGTTATACAAATGATAATCTATAATAAAAATAGAGAGTGGTTAAAGTTAAAAGTTCGCACACCGTACTTTTAAATTACCCTATAAAGCTGCCTTTTGTGTAAGAGGGATGTGGGTAAACCGAGATTCACCGTATTGATGGATGACTATCACAAATACCTTGGTTGAAGTTTATGTTTTCCCCCGATATTTGCGCACGCGTAATGATCGGCTCCATTGTGAACCATAATACAAATAACCACAAAAATAACGATAATAAAACCATACCTAATCTTAAATAATAAAGTATTGTTTAGTCGTGTTTATTATTTTAAGACCGAATCTCCAAATACCGAACGCAGTAAAAGAAAGACAGTCCCATTCCCCCACATTCAAATCTCTCAATATCCAAATCTCGAAACCTCTTTCGCACAAAAGGCAGCTTTAATCCAAGCAAAAAGGACTATATCCGTTATGACCTTTGTTGTTTTTCAATCGCGATGCCATTTTATGTACATATTACAAACTAAGATCAGCTGGGTGACGTGATATGATCAACCTGCCATCCTCGCACTTGCATTTTGCTTATCAAAGGAACCTGCAATATTGAAGTTATTGTGTAGAATATGTGTACTAGGTAATTAGCGATATCAAAACATCTAAGGTTGAAAAATGCTCATCATAGATTGGCAAATATAACGTAGTTCAAAGAGTACCTACGTCTGTATATAAACTTAACTGAATGTGACTAGAAAATTGTAACACAACATTCATATCAAATTGTTTACTAGAATTTATTAAAGAAGCAAACATAAAATTTATATAAAGTTAATGTAAGGCATAGTATACCTACGGCTAAAGATAAATTAAACACAACTAACTAATAAATTGTAAAAATCTTACTGTAACAGAAAGCAATATAAATTGATAAAAAAACAATAAAGACATAAAATTCCTAAGTTTTCAATACTGTTGAGTATTTTTATTTTCGTTAATAGCTAATATTTGATATTTGCAGTTATGAAGAAGCACAAAATTAACAGCGGAAAACCCAAATAGGAAGCCAGTAATCCAGAATATGTTGGCCATTCATTTGGCTGCGACTTCTGTAAGCTTCAAATTATGATATACACTCTTCTTCACAACTTTTCAAGTTTCTGTTGTTACAACGCTGTAGATACATGAAGTTATAGGTGATGAAATCCTAAAACTCACATTTGTTCCTTCCGCTGTTACTTCTGTACTGCTATGTAAGTCACTCACAGTCGAATCTGTCTCTGTACATGAAGATCATATTTCGAACTGGAATGTCATCATTTATTTAATAAGAATGCCCAAACTGTATGTTATGTACAAACAAATAAGTCTTAAATAAAACAATAACTTTGAAATGATTCCCAAAAAATAAATTAAATTATGGAAAATTAGTTAATTCTTAGAGTTGCCAAAGATAAACAATTATTGTATAGGTCATCAAATATTTTATATTTATTTTTTAAATAATAATAATATTGTAAGAATCAATGTTTAATGTATATTTTGAAAACTAAAGTGTATCAAATGAGTAGGAAAAATAAAATGTGTTAATGTGTATATATTTATTAAACATATCTTGTGAAAAATTATATGAATATGACAAAAATATGTACAATAAAGACGAATTTAATACTAAGAAATATTGTTTTATTTTCATCCAGTACCTACTAACGACTATTGCTGCATTAGAATAGGAAATACATCATAAACTGGAGCTTTTAAACACTGGTTTAGGTAATTACTTTTGAGTTTCACACTTTCAGTAAAAAAGTGGGTTTGTATACAATAAAAAGAAATAGTTATTTATTATACAAGCGAAAAAAGTACTAGATTTTAGCTCGAGGTTGTGTTGTCTCCGCGCAGCGGAGGGAGACAAAAAACCGAGAGCTAAAATCTAACTTTTTTCCCGTGTATGATACACTATTTTTTTCTGAGAGGGGAAAAACTTCGATTTAATATTGAAAAAAGTCGGAAAATTATCCAAGTGAAATTTGAAGTTTTAAAAAAGTAATCAAATATCTGTCAATTTCATTCTGTAATTTAATTTAAAAATTGCGAACACTCCACCGGAGTCAGTAGAAGCAGCAAAAGTAACATCACAAATTATTGCCAGTTTTGATATATAAAGAAAATGTAACTTTTGTATAATAAAATTTCCTAAAATTAAATATCTACCGTTACTTATGTGTCCGGGAAAAAAGTGCTCACTTTTTTCCCGGGGAAAAAAGTACTCACTTTTTTCCCGGGGATAAAAAGTGACATTTTATTACCTGTCAAGAGAGTAAATATGTCAAACTTTTTTCCCGTCACAGAAAAAATTATATTTTACTAAATGAGTACGATGTACGCATGAGGTAGAGGTAGGTATGAGGTGTGTTTACAAAGTGAAATTGTTACTCTACTAGACACATCCAGTGGAATTCTAAACACACCTCATACCTATATTATTATTTTCTTTTTAAATTATACAAACCCCCTTTTTTACTGAAAATATGAAAAATAGCGATGTATCGCTATGGATGGTCTTGCTGGAAATGAATTTAGGGTCCTCTTTTTATTAGGTAGTTTTTTCATAGATGATGGAATGGATTATATAATAATAGTTCAATAAAAAGTCAATTCTATGAACTTACGAACGTCTCAAACATTTGTTCAATAATCTTCAAGCCTCTATAAATTCAATAATAAGTATAATCATTGTCTTTATAACGAAGACAATGGTATCATTATAAAGAATAAAAATTGGACTATTGAACCTTAATTTCATCATAACACACTGTTATGATATGTTTAACAATTAATTGCAAGGGTCAATTATTGATATGATAACAGCTTTTCTAATTGTGTCTCGGCGATCGTTAATAATCATTAATTTCAAACTAAAGTACGGACCTGTTTAATACAATTCCAAACAAAGCATTTTTTACATTTGCCTAATTTGTAAATGTTATAATATTACATTACATTTGATCCTTCGGGCCGGATTATAGCCAGAAACAATTATTAGAACTAATTGATTGCTGTCAAATATGTGGTGCAGTTATACGTATACCTACATGTGCATGGAAACACAGCTATAGTCAAGTTTGACATTTTTCACCAAGCAGAACCAGAGGTTCTTTGCTGTTAACCAATTTAGGCAAATATATTGAGAATAATAAAGCACATTTACCAAATTCCTAACCTGATGTCTCTGAAATAGGTTAAATTAAAAACTTATGAATCCGTATTCAAAGAATTTCATCAAATACAGTTACAATTAGAAACATTTTGTACTGAAATAATACAGTATAATTAAATGAACATTATGAATATACGAAAACCATTTATTAATATATTCATGAGTAGATTTTTTTTTAAATAGATGTTTCATCTAGACTCTAGAATATCCAAAATAAATTAATTCAAAAATTCTGTTCTGGCGATTCCTAGCTATAAAGATTGTACATTAAGTCCATCAGTTTTAGTTAAAATTTGCCATAGAAGCCATATGGAAGTTTTTTGCTTGTATAGATGAAAATTATTTTAGTGGAATCACATCAGCGTCATGAGGTTTATATAAAATGCCCAACATAATTTAATTTAATTATTTATTTTCACTCAAATCATTATTACCTAAAAAATGCCAAATTAAGTAGGTAATACATAATATTCCTATATCTCAAGTTTATCTAGCTAATCAACCCTAGTCTGCGAAAATATAAAATCCAATCCGAACAGTAGCTATATCCGTTGATAGAAGAGTAATATCCTAAAATGTTCGAGGTAATTTGCCTTTTAGTTATTCTCCATCAAAAATAAGGTGTTTAACTTATCATAACAGTATTTTGCACAAATGACTAAGAGGGTAAAATCTTTTCGTACAGCGTTGTTATAACTATATATCAACCAATAATATTAGAGGGTTGTCTAGCTAATTTGCCAGGATGCAATTTCGCAGGTCCTGAAAATTATATGGTAATTTACTTAGATGGTATGGAAAAGCAGTGGTGGGTCGTTAGTAAAACTTTATCCAACAGTATTTTCATAGCCTTATAGTAGTTTTAATCGATATAAAATTTAATTTTTACTTTTCATATTATTTTACATTGTACACTGTGCCCAATTTTAGTAGAGACTGCTTGGTAATTCCATTGTTAGCAGAGCTTTTGCTTGCTTTTTCGAGATAAAAAAAGATGCCATACACATTCACAAGTAATGTGATTTTCACATTTGTAAACCCAAAATCAACGATTGCCATGGCAAAAAGTGTTAAATAAGGTGATATCTGGAACCACCTGAATGACCCAGCCAACAACAAACAAATTTTTATGTGTAGTATAAAACACGAAACCAAACCAAACCCATCCCACAGCTTCGTTAGACCTTGCCAAATTATTGTCTTGCCTATTTAGTTTAGTTAGTTACAAAACTTCTCATCGAACGGGATCACCAGGATGTAAGGGTTGCACTGTAATGACTTTATTTGGTCAACGCTTCAAGTAAACCACAATAAACTAGAATCAGTCTCAAATTAAATATTGTTAGATTGTCTGCTCTCCGCAAACGTAAATATTAAAATGCTGTGCTCCGAAAATTTCTATAAGATTGAATTTTTCTGTAGGTAATTCAATTACACTGAAAATTTTAAAATTATAATGAGAACCCTTTTACCTGTTTAAATACATTTGTTCTAATGCTTCGTCCCAAAGTTTTAATCATTTGATTATATATTTTTGGTAATTCGGCAAAATGGTATAGTATACTTACAAATATGAGAATTATTTGCTGCATTTTAACAATAACTATGGTCAGTTATATGTACTTACTATATATTTGAAAATCTAAATATCAGGCGAGTTTAACTAGTATAAGAAAACCCTGTATTTTTCCAATTAAAAAAATGTTTAGTTCATAGTACGTATAGAATTGAAAGGATTCAATAAACCGACTACCTATGTCACTGTTTTCTATATAAAAGTCTGTACAATCCACAGTTTTTATCTTTTCGACACTTTGCATAATAACAATAAACAAATAGTGCCCGAAAATGCATAGCAAAAACGTATTATATCGTAAACCACGGAGACTATGAATATGCAGTCTCAACCAGAAGCGGACACAGTGTACAAAATGTTTTTGGTTTAACCCACAATATTTCATATATTTATTATTTGGAACAAAATAAGATTCATTGAAAAATGCAGCCTTACCTAATCTCAAACTAACCATTTCTAGGGAAAATTCTTGAGGGCTTTACCTCAGGGACACTGTGGAAAACATTTTGCCTCTTTAGCCAATGAAGTTCATAAATATAAGTTTAATAAATCAATAAAAAATCAGAATCTTTTGCAATCCGCAATGGGCGGAATTCAATTACTTTTATTATTTGAGCAACCATCAATTGGTACACATTTCATTTAGGAAAAGAAAAATGTTAGGGAATATGCTTTCCATTACCTTCATAAATGTTGGGATTGTCGTTTTCCATCTCTTGCTATTATATCATAAGCTGATTTTGCACATAACTGTTTTTGTGCTTTTCCGTTCTATTTCGCTGTTCACAATTTGTTACAAATAGTATAGAGAAACGCCACGGAATATTATATCAAAACACAGGATCAAACTATAACATATTTTGATTTTCATAGTATGAGAAAAGTTTGTGTTGAGGTACAACATTATTTTCTCAAGACAGACTAAAATTCTAAATATGACATAGAAAGGATATTTTTAATGTTTCAGGATCGTTTTTGTAAGTAAACCTGTATTTTTCTGCAAATATCAAACTAAATCAAAATAGATTTGCTTTAGAAACCATGCAAAATGCTTAATATCAGACAATACATTCTTTAGATCTAACTTTCGTCATTTTCATATTTAGACTAGATATAAAACTCAAAACTGCGATTAAAGTTATAAAACTGAAGGTAATAATTCCTATTTATCGACCTACTAACATTCTTTTCTTTTCCATAATTGATTAACAATTTCATAATTTTATTTAAAACGTAAAAAACCTCCTTCATTACGTTATGAACACAAAATATGCCAACAACAAACAAAATTCACTCCATCTTAAAAAAAAACGCTTGGTGATCGTCATTCAGGAATTTACCACAAGAAAACCCGCGGTCAAAAACTAAAATCGAATTGTCCAAAAGTTTTTCCAACAAAAACATCCGGTACTTTTAAATGAATTTATTCCAAACCAGCACGCGGCCTGACTGTATAAGAAAACTATCCTCGCTCTTATTAGCTGAAGGAACAAGAATAGAATTTTCTTTGAATCCAGACTGGTTTTATTGAGTCAAATACTTTTAATTATTTGTTTAGTTTCTGCTGACCCTACACTATCCTAATCATAATCTTTTAAAAAACTAACCATTATCCATTACTTCCTTAACTTTTTTTTTTAATATTAGTTTTCTCTATCACGAAACATTCTTCCAATCCTGTAGCGCACTCAAAATACGTTATTTGCAAATGCATATTGATTTTGTGTGTTTCCCCCTTTAAATGACTATATCATTCAAACTCCGAAGGCGTTGTATACAGGAAAACTAAATTTGTGCCCACCCTAAATATACAACCCCTTTTTATTAGCCAAATTTGTATACACACCTACGTAATAATAAATTGCCCAAAAAGGTGTTAATAAAAGTTTAACGAAAATTTTATTTAATTATTGATGTGAAAATTTGAATATCACAAATATGATTGATGACGACTGATAAATGAAAAACAATGTTGACTATTAAATACATTTATTATTTATATGTTTATGACATTTAGAAAGTAATATTAATATAATACACGTTTTAGAAAAGTAATTAGATACATGTGTCAATTACCAAAATAGTAATACTTGGTAATATAATGCCTATGGCTTCCATAAGCGCACCAAACCATCTTCACTATACGAACATATCAAATTTTGGTGAGGGTGATGTGCAATACCAATAACATCTTTTTCATGAATCTGGAATCATATTATTTACATAAGACAAATGAACAAAAAAAAAAGAAGCTAATAAGGTTTTTGAAACAAATGAAATAATATTCTCGTAAAATATATATATATATATTATATATTTTTTCAGTTTATTTTTCTTGGGGTGTTCGGTTCTTTTAAATTTTTTTTAAATACAAACAACATCCATTTTTATTTTTGTCAAATAATTAAATAAAATGATAACGACGTTTCAGTACTAATTAGTAACTTCTTTAGTTTGAAACAAATTTTTCTGAAATTACATACATTATTTTAGATAAATTTCCTTTTTTATAATATATATTTCTGTTTTTTTTTTATGTATTACCTATCTAACACAAATTCAAACATATATCCAAAATAACAAACAATTTTCTTTATAATTACAACACACCAACATTCAAATATAATAAATCTCATTTTATTTAAAGATGTATCAGAAAATATTATATATATTAATATAATATATTACAATATACCATGCAATTAATATTTTCTGATAATCTTTAAATAAAATGAGTTTTATTATATTTGAATGTTTAAATGTTGTGTGTTTTAATTATAAATGGTTGTTAATTTTAATTTGATATATGTTGGAATTTGTGTTAGATAGATAATACACAAAAATATATATTATAAAAAAATTTATGTAATTTCAGAAAAAATTTGTTTCAACCTGAAGAAGTTACAATTAGCAACGAAACGTCGTTATCATTCTATTTAATTATTTGACAAAAGAGCCGAACACCCCAATAAAAAAAATATATACAGGGTGAGTCGGGAGGCATGGGCCTAACTCTAAGGGTGTAATCTATGCATCAAAATAATAAGAAAAAACGCAAATGTTGTTATATTCCCAACTACATTTCTGAATGCTATGTAGATCAACTGAAGGACACTAATATTTTAAAGCCAATGAAATAACATCGTTCTATAATAACGAGATATATACTAGCTTCCAATGGCGGCTAAAAAAATATAAGTGTGTTAATAATATTACTTAGAATTTAACGACGAATGTGTCATAATTGCATCGTAGTCGTTCAAACAGTTTTATATGAATAAATAACGGTACAAATATCCAAATGAGTAAACACAATAAACGTCGTAAATAGGCTTTACTGTTCTACTTAGTTGGTCTATATTAGAAGGATCTGTGCACCACTATACCCACCTCCGCTGGTTCCCAACTAGCATATATTTAAAAGCCTACAACTAATAACATTAGATATTACGCCACATAAAATATTAAAGAAAAAAAAGATACGCTTTTGTTTGTACGAACAGTATACGACGTATTCACTAGTCGAGCCTGACGAATTCATCAAATCACATTCTGTAGCTTCTAGTTGTTGTTGCTAGACAACACATATCCACGTATGCTAATGTGTATTTTGTTTAAAAAATACAAAGCGTTTAGAAGTTTAAGTGAAAAGGCACCACTTGATTTTACCGAGCATAACGCAAAATAGATATCTTGTATGATAATTTCAATATCAGACGTGATTAGAATGCAATATCCCCAAGAAATATTTATATCTCGGTTAGGGGCAAATTTCGAGTTTGATTTGAAAAAAATTATTGCTTTATTATTTATTTTTATATACGAAACTTTGATATTTTAGGACTAAATTTGACCAACAATTTTGTTTTTCGTTATTTGCATAGCATTGTAATTTAAACTAATCACTTACGTTAACTGTACGCTCCAATTTTCCGGAATTCGTTGAAAAACAGTACAAAACCATGTCTTCACCAACGCAGTAGATCCAGTCTCCTCGTGGTGATACAGTAGAACAAACAAAATCTCCGCCTTCACGTTTACCACTAGCAAAAGACCTGACAATCTAAAAAAACAAAAACAGAATAAAACAATGTTTTTTTATCCAGGATGAGACTAGCTGGAGACAACGCTCTGGTTTATTTCTTTAAGAACTGTTAGAATTTTGAAACTGTTTTCAATGATTACGATTTAAAAACAAAGCCACATGAGTGGCTCTGACAGACCACAGTAACCATGCGAGGGTCTATCCTGACTATATATATATTTCACCCAGTAGCCCAATCTTTTTAATGAAGTCGATTATTTTGCCGAGTAAGATTTCTTTTAGATTTGAGGGTGGAAAGGCAACATTAACAAATATGTCTCCTAACCTCGAGATATGATAATTCATTGCCTTAACTGCAAAAGGGTCTAAGTGCAAAAAATTCCAAATAGAAGATTTTTGCATAAAGATGGTCTATATACCAAGCCCAACGATATCCAAATAGTGCCATCGCGATGTATTTAGTTCAGCAGAGTGGGGTTAATATTACCAATCTCTATGTACCATAACTATAAGAGGTAAAAAGGGTCTAAGTGCCAACGGGAGGAGGCAACGAGATCGCATCTTGTCTTCTTAATATTGTTTTAGACGGTCACGTTGGACAATATGGAAGAAAGTTAATCATATGGACAGACAACTGCATAGGTCAAAACAAAAACATAATGTTGTTAATGGCATTTATCTTGAAAATAAATTTAAAGGCAGACCGAGCGTGACGTCTAGAATCACCTTATTACACATATTTTTCGCGCAAGTACATAATATAAAATTATAGACACATACCTGTCCTTGAAAATTGACAATTACGACGGTATTACTGCGATTACATACGACGAAATGTTCGGGATTCTTCGCAAATAAATGAATATTGTTCACTGTACAATCTGTCGAACCTAACGATTTAAATGTATTGATACATTCAGTGGTTTTGATACTCCAAACTTTAACTGTGCCGTCAGATGAAGCACTAAAAACAAACAACATATATATTAATATACTAACCCTATCAATTTTAGTAGTAAAAAATTTACCTTAAAATATTGTGTCCATCTTGTGTAAATATAACTTCATTTACAAATGAGGTATGACCACGGAACTCTTTTAAAGTTTTCCCCGATTTCAAGCCATGTATCCTGACTGTATGATCAAACGAAGCACTTAGCACTTGACTGTTGTCTCTGGAAAACTGTAGACATGTGATACCTTTGGTATGGGCCTTCTCAATTTTTCTTAAACACTGGCCACTACTGATACGCCAAACTTTTATTCGACCATCTTGTGAACCGGATACGAGCATCTCACTGTCACGTGAAAACGACATACAAAGCACTGCATGATCCATCATCATGAAGTTCTCCTAAAAATTGTGAAATAAAGTTCAGTACATAATCCTACAAAAGTATTAGATTAGTGTCGAAAAAGAAAGCGAATAGCTGGATCAAAGTAAACGTTCCTTTAATATTCATTGTTGGTTATCACAGAGTTGCTACTCACATCACAGATATTAATAGAGAAGTTAGTTAGCTTAGACTCATAATCATAGAATTTGAGGCTTCAAAGTTAACAATAAAAAATTCAGGGCCGTATTTAAAAATATGATTACGACTGTTATGCAATCTTAACATGCGACTTATCATTTTGCGAAAAAATTATAGGGATAAAAGCTTAAAAAGTGCTTCTTTAAAACATTAAAAATTAATACATTACTACCATTACTTTGCTGAACAAATTATTGTTGTAAATGTAACACTTTTCTTTTTGTAAACCATTTCAGAGATGAAAAAATAAAGGACGAACAATTTTATTATTTGGTTTTAATCGATGGAGATACCAAGAATGAAATGCGTATTAAATTTTTTTATTGATCAAGCTAAATCTAATCATATTCTATTTGAATCTTAAAATATCGATAATATAGTAACTGACTAAAATTTTGTTCATGCCATTGAGGATTTATAATAAGATATTTTGTGGAGCAGATGTTTTTGATTGTCAATTACTTCAATAAAAAAAACAATACATACCTGTGCTTGATACTTTAAATCCTTTCTAATTTTACCAGTCGTAAAGTTCCATACTTCAATTATACCATCAACACTGCCAGTAACCAAATATTGGCCATCTGGAGAGAATCTAGCGCATTCTACATGCGACTTTTGTCCAAACTTAATTTGCTTAGCCATCTGCGTTGGGAATGTTTCTTCTTCTTGTTCTCGAACGGCAGCTTTACCTCTACAGTCAAAATATTGAATATTAACACGAGTCCAAAATTATTTTTTAAACAAATTAATTTGCAAATATTTTTTTACTAAAAACTACTACCTACCTAAATAAATCAATAGTGGTCCCTGGTGGCAATAACCCTTGATGTTGTTGCCATTTCAATGCCTGACCTAGTAGTGCTAGCAAACGTGAAGATGGCACTACTGATACTTCCCCAGAAAGAGCATGCGCGATGGCGGCACGTCGTTTCTCTTTACTGCTGCCATCTGGATAAGCTTCTCTTGGATCGAAATACGATCTAGCCAAGAGATTCTCTACAAAAAGAGACATTTTAGCAAATAATTAAAACCATAAAATAAAATAATTATAATAAGGCAATACAATCTTCTATAATCAATATGATATCAAACCATTAAAACCATACATGTTTCGGGAAACTTCTTGACATCATCAGTGGTTAGATAAACAATAAAGAATCAGAAAGGGTTAGAAACTAGTGAACAGTTAAAGTTCTTAAAATATTAATTTTTAAGATCCCACTGTCGAAAAAACCAAACGAATACAATCCAACACCGAAGAAACATACATACTCAACTCGGTTTTTCTTAATGTAAATCATCAATTCTTTGGGTTATTCACAGTGGGATCATAATAATTAATATTTTAAAAACATTAACCGTTCACTAGTTTCTAACGCTTTATAATAATGGGAACAAGTTTTTCCGAAGCATGTATGGTTTTAATAGAAGAATAGAAGTATTGTGGAGTACACCTATCATTTCAATAAAATAAAAATAAATTAAACTCACCTAAATGTATGTAACGTTCTGGCTCGTTTTGTTTTAACATTATCATGGGATCAGTCTGACGTAATAGCGATCGAGCAGCTCCTAGCTCTCTTAATTCAATCAACTCTAACACAATCTAAAACAACGTTACAACAATAATTGAATAAAACCTTAATACTATGTATCTTACTTGTTCATATAAATCAATTAATTTCTTATCAGGCAACTTTAAAGACTGAATAGCTTTCAATACGGTATCCCAATGTCCATTGTTTATATCAGCGCAAAATGTATCTACGCTATCCACTGTATTTAGGGTTACGCCAGTTTCTTCTTGTAATGTGTGTAAGGTCCGATATAAATTTGACTCCTTTAAATATTGTTGCATGAGACGTATTACACTAAAAATTACAAAAACATAAACATTTTATTATAAAAGCAAGAGGCTTTACTTACTCTGCAGATTCGATTTCAATAGACATGTTGCTAATATAAATCTATGTAACTATATCTGAAGATACTCTACAATTAAATCTCACAACAAACACAGTGAAATTACAAGTGACACACCAAATATATTATAACTAATATTATAAGTTATAAGACAGTATTACACATAACACGAGCAACCACAATCGACAAGTCTATAGTGAAGAGTGAACATAGAATAATGTTTATATACTGTACTACAAATCAAAATAACCTAACCCCAGATACGTAAGTATACCTAACCTTCTACCTAGGCTCTATGAAGTGAAGCTAGCAATGTGAAACAGTGTGTGGTAGGGGTAAGTCGTATTGGCTTGGGGTGTTGCCATGTTGTTTGAATTTCACTGCACCTATTTAAAATAATTGTTATTTTTAAATATTTATAATTCAGATATGCAGGTTTAATAATTAATTAAAAATCAGTTTCGCAAACGGGTTTTCCTAAATAGTTCAGAAACACACAAAGATACAATTCTGAAACGTTTTATGTAATAAACATGTGAGATTTGACATCATATAAGGGTCCAAACTGGGGGGTCAAGGGGTTAAAAAAATTTGTGTACATTTTTTCACGATTTATTTAAAAATTATGAAATCTTAGGGTATTCTATTGCATGGAATAAGAAGAAATATAGTATTTTTCTCTCCAATTCTACGAATAAAATCGTAGGAAATCAATTGAAATAAAAATTAATCGATATATATTAAACATTAACATTTCTAACAAATAGAATAGACTTATGTTTTGCGCAAAAAGATACCTACCTTATTTTCGATTTAATGTATTAAGTTTACGTTATTTCTACACGTTATATTTCTGAGTGATATTATATGTAAAAGAGTTTATCTATTATGTCCCTACTAACTACTATTCTAGTTTGTTTAAATTATGATTAAAATACGTACGCTGTACGCTGCTAATAAATATTACTAGATCTTTTTTATTGCCAAATTGCTAATACAATACCAAAGAATACGGTTAATCTTACTGTCTTTTATGTAAATTAACTTTGAAAAATATGTTTCATGTGATAACAAAAATTAAATGCCCTGCAAGGAATTTTGACTCAATAGACCAACAATTTTGAATCGACCATCCGGCAACACTGCTGTCAGTACATCAAAATCAGCTGTTTTGGAACATAAATAGCCGACAATAAAATACTCACAAATCGAACATTATTTAGGTGAAATAATATTACATAAAACAGAAATCGAAATAAACACCAGGTATATTTTTACCTAACAAACCACCTAATATAGGAAATTTTTTTCGAATGTTAATTTCCTAATAGGTATAATGATATTAGGCTATAAAAATTTGTTACACACAAACGAGAAAACGAGGTTACTCAGTTACTCGGCTCATTCCCACTATCCTTCATTCTTATTTTATAAAATGTGTGTTTATCCCAGAGAATAACACAATAATCATAGAAAACCTAACGAGAAGGACGAACGAAATTTTAATAGTTTGTGAAATTGTATAATCTAAAAGAAAAGTTTACCTAGAATGGCTCAAGTGAGAAAGGGGCTATTCTTGAAAACCGGGGAGTAGAACGATCGATCGATGCGAGGTACAGCATACTAAATTAGCAACGTGTTGCCTCCGATCTCTCAGTTATTTGACACGCCAATTTTCGAAAACAGACTCCATGAACTCAAGACATGAAGTGAGTATTTGAGTATGCGCATCCAATAGCGCAACAGAATAAAGGGCGATAGAGAAATCGCCATTTTGATGTAGTTATGTTGCAAAGTTATTTCATATTTCATTTCCTTCTAATTTTTAATGTTTATACTATAACATGTTCAAAGGACATATAAAAAATATATGTTGGTGTAAAACTATTAGAATAATGTAGCATTTCTTATTCTTATTATGAAAGACATATTATGATAAAATTCTTGGTTTTATTACTGCCAAATTATATATGTATAATTTTTAACACTACCGGAAGGATTATATTTGTTAATCTTTGCCATTGTCTTTATAAAGAAGAATGTCTTTGCTATCGACATGAAAATTTGCATGTTTATAAAACATCATTATCTACTTCTTTCCACAGGTTTTTATATTATTTTGAATTTAAAAAATGTATTTTAATCATTATTTTAATGGTATTTCATTACAATAATATTAATATTATTAGTCTAATAGTTATTTAGTTGACAATAAATATACTGGTTATTTATATCATAGAATTGTTGTAAAGGGTTTGTGTTTGTACAAAATGTTGTGGCATTGGTGAAAAATAGTGTGAAATCCTTTCAGTCATATATCGCAAGGAGTTGGGTAGATGATTTTGTGCAGATTTGGGAACAATTATGTCAATAAATGTCTTTTGATACATATTTTTCGCTTCCAATCTTTGTAATTTCGTCACATATAGTCCATCAAGATGTACCAATTTTGGAAATAGTGAGACCAAATACAACCTAAAAACATGACATGTTATAACGTAGACATTTGGCTTTTTCCTTCTACAGCTCAGCCACAGCTTAATTATACACCGTACCATTGTCTTTATTTATATATAGACAACGATCGTACGGTACGGTATAAATAATGGTGACTCAGCTAAACTGATTTGAAATGAGACATGACATTGCATGACATGTAAAGTGAGGTGACTGACAGGTGTCAGTCAGCTCACTTTGCATTTTTTCCTGTAAAAAGAACAGTCCTTGCTTAAAATTCTCAGTTGACTGTGAATTAATTTCGTAAAAGCCCGGTCTAGTGAGGTGCGTGAATATTTGTCGATGAAGAAAAATTTCTAATATTTATGATTTACCAAAAATACTAATTAGTGCTGCGATGTTGTGTTTGATATTAATTTTGAAAAAGTTTGCTGATTAGGTATGCATGTTCATTTTTGGGTTGGGTTAAGCAATGAAAAATAATCCTTTCGGATTAATAATAAATATGTTAAAAAAGTTGGATAAAACTTAATATAAATAAAAACGTAAATTAAAAAACTTATCTTTATGGAATGGTTTCAGGAAGCAATCTGTTCCTGTCGTCAGAGGATATTAAAAGCAATAATACCTATATAATCTGCATAGATTTAAAGATTCAACATTTTTTGCATTTTGAAGCATTATTATTAGAGATTTGATTATAGTTACCCAATAATTTTCAAAATAGACACATATATATATATATATATATATATATATATATATATATATATATATATATATAGGTACCTATATGAAACCCTTATTGACAAATATTACCTATAACGAAACAAAAGAATATGATAATTATGTTACAATATTCTGAGAACAAAATCCAGAAATAAATGGCTTCTTACCTATTTTCCATATACTCATATAAATCTCCCTTTAGTAAACATGACGATATCGGATTTCCCATTAACGAAAGATATCTAAGATTCGGACAGGAAGCACTCAACCGTCTAGCCCAAGGATATACTTCACTAATCTAAAATATGAATAGATATAAAGTTAAATACTACTACGAAAGATTTAAATATATTATTATTAAAAATTTTTAAACTCTTACGTTACAATGATTTAACCAAAGTAATTCTAATTTGTCCATAACTGGCAACCTTGTATCCGATGTAATTTTATTTCTATCACAGATCAGTGTTGTGAGTTCAGGAAAATGTTTTAGGAAGTCTAAGTTACTGAAATACAAAATTATTTTAGAAAACTGAAAATAAAATCTATAATCCCATTATTACTTAAAATCGTTATTGCTTATATCTAAAATTTTTACACAATGTCCAAATTCATTTATTAAAATTTTCGGTATTGTGTTGATTTTCTCGTAAGCTAACGATAGCCTATGCAGTTCTTCGTGGTCTTCTGTTTTAAGTTCCTCATTTTGTGTTACATGGCCTGAAAGATTTCTTTGTTTTCATACCTTTGCAAACCTAATAGGTATCTACTTATTATAGTAAAAATATTACCTAAAATTACATATCCGTTTAAACAAGTCATGTCCAGCACCCCGGGGTCATAAGTTACATTTAGTGTATCATTCCCTAACAAATTTGGTAGATCCTTTGTATCAAAAATTTGTAAAACGTCTCCTTCGTCGTCATTATTAACATGAACACTATTTCCATTGCTAAAATCATAACCAAACACAATAATTAGTAAAATGTATTACTACACTGAATACCTATGTTAAAAACCTTATATAATTTTCCATTTTTTAGTTTAGAAGTAGGTAACTAAAATCTTATAATGTTGCTCTACAAGAATTTAATATCAACTTTGCAAGAATCTTTGTATCTTAACAAATATAGTTAAATATTGATAACGCAAGATAAATAATTTTACATTTGTTTGCTTAATTTAAACATAAACATTGTGAATATCTGTATTCTAGTTCTTTATATTGTTATGAAATGATAAGAATATTTTGAAAATAGTTTTACTTATTTATAATATGTTATTAGGTCAATAGTTAATACACTAACCGGAAATAAAATGTAAGGCTTACCTTGAACTTCAAAGTAACATTGTCTATTGCAGATAAGTTATGATATGATTTGTTTTTCATCCATACAAATTATATATTTATTGAGATCTATGTAATATTATTACCACAGTATAATAATATACTCTGTTCATACTCGTGTATATATAATATATTCACAGACATAACTTTACTCTCGTAATTTGATATAGGTACCTATCTAATCTAGTTGATAAAGATATCAATTACCATATGCGGGTCATTTAAAGGGTCGGTTGAGGTGTAAGCTACTGTCTATATCGCAAATTCTTGATAACAAATACAAAACCTACTCGTACCCAAAATACGGTTGCACGCCATTCTTGTCGCTAAGAATTTTGATCATTTGATCTTTCTTTGTTTTTCATTATGTGATAATGTTGAAATTTTCCTAAAATTGTGTTGACTATTATTGTCAGGATACCAACGGATATAGCTATTTTTAGCCGCTTCGGGAAAACATAATATTATAGGTACTTATGTTTTACTTTTGTTATGCAGAAAGCTGCTATAAGAATTATTGACGGCGCGCCCCACCGTGAGCACTGCAAAAAATATTCTTTAAATAAAAATCCTGACATTGCCGTGCATATACATCCTTGAGGCTTACTAAATATACATCGCCAAAGAAATGAAATCCAAAGTCATTCTTCTTTTCATGCATATCAAACACGGCATGCCAATCACTTGGTTTCTCAGTTCTCAAGGATATAGATGGCAAAAAATAATAAACTAAATTACAATTTGTACAATAAGCTAATTTTATTATTTCCTTCTATTAATATAAAAAATATGAATCAATCAAGATTTTCTAAATTCGCAAAAGAATTTCTTATAAATGGTTGTTTCTATAGTATATCTGATTATCTTATGTGTAGCCTTAATACAGATTGTCATAAAATTAGTTGAACAGAAAATATGAATTAATAATGTATTGAGATATTGTATAGTTTTAATTGTTATCGTTGAAATGGATATTGTTAGCGTTATAGTTTTCTTAACAACTATTATTATTATATTGCGTTGTACTGTTAATTGTTTTATTGTATTATTATTATTATGAGTTTAAATAAGATAAATAAATAGCATTTTGTAAATTAATAAATTAATACTTATATGATATAGGGTGCTGAATTGCCTACTAAATGTAAATGTATATAATTTCAATTGATTTTTGTTACTTTTGATGCATTGATTGGGACTTAAAATGTACTGTTGTATGTATGAAAAGTCAATAAAGTATTGAGTATACTTACCGCCCTTTACGATATGATAAGTTATAAGAATGTTATTTCACAGATGGATGGTGTACTGTTCAACCGATTTATAAAAAAAAGGAGTCATGATTCTTACATATTATACCTATACGTAATATTTTTGGAACTGTATAATATATGTCAGTCTACTAGGGTTTGAAAATGAGTATAGCAATTTTTAATTTAAACAATAAAACTTATGAATGCATCATCGGTTTCGGTCTTAAAGAGCATCATCAGCCACTAAAAAACAAATAACGATATAGAAAATCTTATACATATATAAAAAACAAACTTTACGCTTTACGCGATTATCAAAACATGCAAGTGGTCCATCCCTACAGGATGATACGGTAAGTCAAGGCGAAAAACGAAAACCTATATCAATCTTGTTATTCTGAATCGAAAAAATAATAATCTTTTTATTAAAAACTCATGAGTTTCCAAAATATTTAAAGAAAAATTTCACTGAAAAAAACTATTTTGTCATAACAGGTTGGTACAATTATTGTTTATTCATTTATAACAAAAAAAAAAAATAGAACAAAATTTTAACATTGACAAACAACAACAGAAAGTTTTTTGAAACGAAAGTTTCCCAAGTACCTATTATTCAAAAATACTGTTGTATACCCTCAAAAGACTTTATTTAGTTTTAAGTATTTTAATATGTTTCTTTTTGGGACTATCTGTACCTATATATATTTTTTAACTATTGTTAGTACTTATTATTACGTTTCAGATACCAACTTTGCTTTTATACATAGTTTCAACTTACATTTTATTGTTTAATTATTAGCAGCTAATTGAAAACTATGTTATTTTATATTCTTAATTATTTTATTCAGTTTTTTTGCGACAGTTTCTTCCTAAATGCGCGTTATTCTGAATAAATTAATTATATGAAAATTTTTTCTAAATTTTATATACCACATCATACATCGATTATACATTGTAATAGGTACGTTGCATTTTATAAAATATATTTTATTTTTGTGCTTATTTTTATCAGTATTTTATAGTTTATTTTATCACTTTATGTTCACAGAACATACTTGATAGATTTCCTATGTTATATAACACAATTTGTATATATTTTTTTATATTTTATTTTTAAAAGTGTTGTGTACACTTTCGATACCGATACCTAACAGTATCGATACTTTTTAAACAAGTAGCGTAGCTTTCTTATTCTATGATTCAATAGTCACTGTCACAAAACAAAAAATTGCTGAACAAGGGTTTTCAATTAAGCACTGGTTTTTAACAGATTTTGAAGAAATGCATATTAAGGAAAATAAAAATCAACTATACTTTTTATTATTTTTTATATTAGTGTCCTATAATATATGATACAGAAATATACCTACTACAATAGACGCATAATTCTAAATATACAAATAGAAATATTAATAAAATACAAAAAAAAACCATAAAACTAACTGAGTAACAAAATCTAATACGAATTAATTCTAACAATATGCCCATCACCGCCAGCAGCATAAATAAATCCACTATCACCCGATGTAATAGCATTGATCACAAATTCGACATCCGTTGAACCTTCAAGTGTTGTAAGATTTTTATCGACCTTCCATTTTTTCACGATTTTATCCCAACCGCCACTGAATAGCAGATGTTCATTATTCCATACCGCGCTACCAAGTGCGTTGATAATTCGCTCGTGGGGTCCCTATAATTAATTTTAATAACATAAAAAGAGACTATTAATTAGTTTAGTCGTATGATTTGCAGCGCTCGCCTGCGGCTCATACTCGTAGGAAATATATGTCATCTTATGTTCGTTGCACAAATGCTATTTTCTAACGACTGAATCATTATAATGATTCAAAATATTAAGTTATTGGTTAATCTTATCGTGTCATGTAAATGATTTTTTAAACGGAATCGTGGATTAGAACACAATAATTCAGTAATCGCGCTCAATTATAGAGTTGGCAACGTTTCGGGTTTTTATTTCTGCTTTTTACATATGCCCCTACCTCGAATATTGACGAAACATCGCTAACTCTATAATTAATTTAATTCACTATTGGATGCTTGATGGAAATGTTTTGATATTTGTTCGTGTTTATCTTGCAAAGTATGTATTACTTACATGAATTTTCGTAACTTGTTTGTAATGATCTTCTCGGTTATTTTCATGAATTAAAATTTCTTTACCATCTCTAGTGGCAAATGCAATATATCTTCGACCCATCAAAGCAAGAGGTAACCGGCCCATGTAACTCGTCAGGAAACCATATTGTAAATTCTCGTTGGTCGCTATATAAATGCATAAAAGAAGTTATGTTGAATTTTACTAAATATAATATTACTTACCGGAAAAAATCAATTCAGTAATTTCTACATCGGTATCTTTGACTGTGAATAGGATGTGTCCATCGACAATCAAATCTTTTACAGGATGTGCTACATTGACTGTGCCATAAAGCATATTATTTATGTATACGCTAACCTAAAATAAGCTTATTTCGTCAATAATATTAAACAGAATTAATAAAACTTACATTGCCATCGTCACCAGCAACATAAAGTTTACCCTCGTTAAAGTAGATTTTCCAAAATTCAGAATTTTTTTCCTCCACAACTACTCCTTTAGGTTTCAGAGTCTCTAATTCCCATGCTTTGACAGTACCATTATTAGAGCAAGAATACAGAGTGTCGGCCCCAGCTGCTAAGGCATATACAGAAGATATATCCGCTTGGACCTCAGACAATTTTGTAAGGTCTTCTGTCCAGCACTATATCAATGGAAGAATAGCCAAATAAAAATTTCAACCACATAAATAAATTAGAAAGTTAAAGTCTCTTACCTTTATTTTGCCATCATCGGACGCACTATACACTTTTCCTTTGTAATAAGTTATATGGTTAACGTCCATAGAATGTTTATCAGCATCATCTGCTCTACAGCTAATCGATAATGTCATCTTAAATGTTAAAATTAGTTAATTACGAGAGAACAACAAATAAATAAAAATCCTTAAGATTATAAAAAAAAAGTTTCCAATTGGAATATTCAATAATAATACTTAATCATATTTTTTGATTGGCTATAAGAACTCACTTTGAAAAATGTTTTTGCAAACTATGAAGTAATAAGTACTCGTATGATTGTGTTCTTTTAAAAGTAACTATGGACTTCTTTCAGGATTATCTCGTTTATATACATTTTTAATTAGACAACAATTTATTTTCGGATCTCAAAGGTAGGGAGAAATGTTTTGTTTAGAATGAATAATTATTTGTTTTCAGTGATTTATACAGGGTGACCTAGGTTTATTCAGCAATATCTAAAATTTAGATTCTACTGGTTAAATTGAACAAATTTTGTTATATAAACTTTTTTCAATTCTTCACCGATTTCGAGATATTGACATTTACTGTTTTTTTTTTTAAGTTTTAAATATATATAAACACTTAACCTAAAATTTTCCTAGAACTACACTTACCAGAAAAAATAATTTTATATCAACTGAAAGGCAATAATATTCTCTTTCAAATCATGCTAAAGTAAATCCTGACAATTAACTCTAGGTCCATTTTTAAATCCCTCAAAGATAAAAACTGTAAATTTTTCTCTTTCAGTTCAAAAATTTTTAGAAAAGCACTAGCAAAACTTGACAACTTGTCAATATCTGAAAAACATGCTTGTCCAAATGAGTTTCGATTGTAATAAAAAGAAAATAGTTTTTTACGCTGCCATTTATTTGGTATTTTTATGATTTTAAACCGAACATGGTAAAATCGCTACAGACCGCGCATGTGGTCAAATCTAAGCATTGTCAAAAACCGCACAAGACAGTTGCGGTACAAAGCTTTTATTGCGCAAATGGTAACCCCGCACGTTACCACGCAACTCTTTAAAAGTTAGGTAACGACTCAGTTAGCTTAGATAAATAAATTCATTTTAGTTTTTCTTACTTTAGCAAACGTCAAATCGCAACTAAATAAATTATTTATTTTTAAATCACAGATAGATTTAGTCGGCAAAAGAAGAACAAAATCTAAACAAAAACTTATCATCTTAGATTTTTTTGGGCCATGTAGCATTTCTGTTGGTTAGGTACTATTATTTTTATAAAGTAAATAGGTACGGGTGTTTTATGTAAACGTGGTCTCGGAATGTCATGTCCGGTTAAAAATCATAAAAATAACGACCTAAAAAACTTTAAAATAAGGAAAAATTTACTTTTTAACCTTACAAGATAAACGCAGCGTGAAAATACAATGATTTTTAACTGCAATTAAAACTTCTTAGGACAAGCATGTTTTTCAGATATTGACAATTTGTTTTGCTAGTGCTTTTCTCAAATTTTTTGAAGTGAGAGAGAAAAATTGAAAAATGTACAGTTTTCAAATTTGAGGCATTTCAAAATTGACCTAGGGTGAATATCTCGAAATCGACGAAGAATTGGAAAAAAGTTTATAGAACAAAATTTGTTCATTTTGATCAGTAGAATCTAAATTTTAAATATTGCTGGATAAAACTGGGTCACCCTGTATACAAGATGTTTTAAAAACTATACAGGGTGGTCCAACGAAAAGTTTGCACCTAGCTTTTCTCTTTTTTTTGTAGTCGAATGCGAAAATGCTCGGACACGTCGATTTTGCTTTTGAGGGGGACACATTTTAAACATATTTTTCGATCTGCGCCTTTAACCCCCTAGCGGGGGTGAGTAACAACCCTAAAATTTTAAATGGAAAGAGGGGTCTAATGACATATCATTTGAAAGGACACAAAATTGTCTTTCTAATGATACCCTATTTGTCGAATTTTACTAAAACAGTTAATACGAAAACGACTTTAAAGACATTAAGCCGATAATTTTGGTATTAATGAGAAATACAAATAAGTTTTAATTATTGCGAGTGAAAACACCTGCAATCGTTAGTACATTCCAATGTTTGTTAGTTTTAACATTGCTTTGTAAAAAAAGTAAACAAGCTGTTAAATTGATTTATTAAAACGTTACATTAACAAATGTTGAAAATGTGACCCATTTGATTCCATACAATAATACAGATTTTGTTCAAATCTATTTCTAACATTTTGTAGCATATCAGGTGTTATGTTTCTGCACTCTTCTGTAATGCGTTGGCGAAGATCTTCTATGGACTCGGGCTTCGTGGCAAAACATTTATTTTTTAAGTGCCCCCAAAGAAAAAAGTCTAAAGGCGATAAATCCGGTGACCTGGCAGGCCATTCAATTGGGCCCCTCCTTCCAATCCACCGTCCAGGGAACCGGTCATCTAAGAACTGTCTTACAGGAGCCACATAGTGCGGAGGTGCTCCATCTTGCTGGAAATAAAGCCGATCAGCAGTATGATTTTGGTCATCTTCTATTATTTGTGTTATTAAAGGATCAATTGTGTCTTCAAGCATGTTTAGGTACACTTCACCAGTTAAATTTCCAGGAATAAAAAGTGGTCCTATAATATGATTTCCTAATATGCCACACCAGACGTTTATTTTTTGAGGATACTGGGTATGAACCTCACGGAATAAATGTGGGTTACTGTCATCCCAGTAACGGCAATTGTGCCTATTTACAGCTCCATTCAAATAAAATGTGCATTCGTCGGAAAAACAAATGTTAAATAATAATTGCGGATCTTCAATTAAACGCTGGCTCATTGCTTCACAAAATTGCAGCCTTCTATCAGGATCATCCTCATTTAGTTCCTGTACTAATTTGATTTTGTACGGATGAAATTTGTACGCTTTTAAAATTCGTATTATGGACGAACGGGAGACACCTGAGGCTTCAGCTAGTTGACGGGTACTTTGACTATGATCCATTTCAACATGCCCTAAAACAGCGACTTCCACAGCTTCATTTCTGATCGGTTTCTGCGGCTGGTGTTTTACATTACAGACAGATCCGGTATCTACAAACTTTTTAACTAACTTGCCAACGTACACATCATTCACATTTTTATCGGGATGTCTCTCATTAAATAAGCGAGCCGTAAGTCTAGCACTACTATTATTTTGAAAATAAAGTTTAACAATTTCAACTCGTTCTAGAATGGAATAAATCATTTTGTACGGTAAAAGTAAAATAACTTGAGAAGCAACCAAACTGAATCAATGAAAAGACTAAAATAAACGGTGTAAATTCTTTTCCTACACGTATCTGCAGTTTTTATTTCAACAAAAAACGCAAACGATTAGTGAGGAATTTAGTTCTGATAAATAAGATAGTGTTTTTGAAATCCCGTTTTTCTTCAAAGTAAATAATTTAGAAATGATTGTAGTTGTTTTCAGTCGTAATAATTAAAACTTATTTGTATTTCTCATTAATACCAAAATTATCGGCTTAATGTCTTTAAAGTCGTTTTCGTATTAACTGTTTTAGTAAAATTCGACAAATAGGGTATCATTAGAAAGACAATTTTGTGTCCTTTCAAATGATATGTCATTAGACCCCTCTTTCCATTTAAAATTTTAGGGTTGTTACTCACCCCCGCTAGGGGGTTAAAGGCGCAGATCGAAAAATATGTTTAAAATGTGTCCCCCTCAAAAGCAAAATCGACGTGTCCGAGCATTTTCGCATTCGACTACAAAAAAAAGAGAAAAGCTAGGTGCAAACTTTTCGTTGGACCACCCTGTATATAATCATTAATTTGTATTCCTATGTATTTTATTCAAATGTATCATTTTTAATAGTCCCTGAACACAAAAAAAAAAATTAGTTCGGAAGAGGGTACGTTTTTTTTTAGTATATCGTTTAAGGGTAAGTAAATCCTGAATAAAAATACAAGCTTCATAAGGCCTTTAACGATTTCCTTTTTATTTTATTATCGGTGGATACCTACGTAACCCAAAAAAGTAATTTTTCATTTGAAACCTGTCCACTCTGCATAAACATCTATTAGGTCACATAAATTCTTTCTTTCTTTTGTATTTTCTCTGTCAATATTTTCGGAGGTCTTTCTAAAAAAAATAGTGTATATTTATATTAACAACAACAATATTTACGCTCCCTGAATGTTGTATGCTTGTATTTTTAGCTTACGACATTCAGGGCGAAACGTAAATATTGTTGTTCTTAATTTAAATATACTCTATTATATAGCTATTCTTGTAAATCTGTTATTTTCCAAATAGACATAATAAATTTTGGCGTAGGTATTGTTTTATTAATTGGTGTAAAGTGTATTCTCAAAACAAATGATAATAATAAGTGAATTTATTCTGAAAATAACTCACCATTGCAACTTGAATTTATTAAAACTATAGTTAACTTAAAGAGAAAATAATAAAGTGCTGTTTGTCTTTTGTAAGGTGGAACTAAAGGCTTGTTTAAATATATCTGCAGAAATGTGTTAAGAATTTTGATATAAGTATTTGTAGTTAGACTTTATTAGGTCTATGGTAAAAGATTGTTTAACTTTTTACATGGATTGAGAATAGTTAAGACTTTAAAAATCAAAAATATATATTTTCTAAATCTAGATAAGTTATCTCCAGGAAGAATTTATTGGTCACTAGTTACCCCCTGAGGATGCTAACACGCTAAGCGTATGTTGGCATGAAAAAAAATTTGAAAATCTAGATTCTAATTAATGCACATAAGTATCCTATTTTTTTTTTTTCATTTAACATGTTTATCGAAAAATTGAATGGAAAACCTAGACAATTAGGCAAATGTGAAATATATGGAAAATCTACATCGTATAGAAGAATTCACTTACAAAAATCAATATTTAAGTAATTAGGTATACCTTCTTATTGTAAAAGTTGAAAATTTATGTCTTAATATAGTGCGCGTTTCATTAATACTGTTAGCAAAGATTAATGTACACACATTAATCTTTGCTGCTAGCATCGTCAATCTTCCGAAACAATGTTAATTTTGAGACTTTTTTTTAATTAAAAAATAGGATAGGGAATAGAAAGCCTGTACTATTTAAACAAATTCAAATTGTGCCTCTAAAGTTGGATTTACCATAAGTCCAGATTGGTTTCTAGCAGTTGGGGCTCGTGACCTGTTAAGGAGGCAGTGCTGCAGAGCGTAAATATTAGGTAGTAATAATAAAAATTTAAAATAAAAACTGCTCTTTTATATGTGCGTGATAATAATAAAATATATTTAAAATATGTTAGACGCATTTGATTTGTAAGCTGCCCTGTTTCGAATTTCCATGCAGTTTGGCCTTTTCAGCGAGATGCACTAAATCATCCACACTACTAATTGCACTATGTGTTTCACCACTAAAAAGTACCTACACCACAAAACAAAACAGTCTATTTTTTATCTCACATATAACAACGGATCCATCCGTATTTTTCATAAATCCTTTTACTGAATTTTCTTACATAGATACCTACCTAATCTTTTCCCCGACTCGGCTATGGAAGACACTTCAATGGTCGCGTTCAGCACAACAAAGTTCAGGTATCAATTTTTAGAGCGATCCATCATTTCGTAATTTTGCTGAACGCGCTTTTTGGACATGATACAACAAGAGGTCGTTTAGTTTATTCATGACCACAGGCCACAGAGAATACCTACCTTGTCTAAGGTTCAACCGATTTAAAAAAAAAGGGAGTCATGATTCTTACATTATTATATACGTAATATTCCTAGAACTGTATAATATTTAATTTAAACAATAAAACTTATCTGCACTTTAAGTTCAGCTAAATCTAGACATGAAGAAATAGTAATCGTTTTATTAAAAACTCGTGAGTTTCCAAAATATTTCACTGAAGGAAACTATTTTGTCATAAAAAGTAGGTACAATTATTTATTCATTTATAACAAAACAAAAATAAAACAAAATTTTGACATTGACAGACAACAGAAAGTTTTTGGAAACGAAAGTCTCACAAGCATTGTTCAAAAATACCACCATTTTGGCGTATACAAGCGTGGCATCTGATCTGATTTAAAAATAAAGTTTAAGAAAGCTTTAAAGTGTTGTTACTCTTTTCCACTTCTTACCTATGTTAGTTTAGGCGTTGATTGAAATATTTAATTTTCAATCAACGGTTTAGGTTTTCAACACTGACCAATACAAAAACTAAAAAATAGGAAAGACTAACGCCATTGGAGGATGAAATAAAAGCAGCCATTTCGAATATCTGCAGAACTCACCAAGCTCAAATTTCCCACTAATGTAAATGTATTTTTTAGCACAACCATCGTTATTTTTTTAAAAAGAAGAAGAACACGATCCTATTCTTTTTATTTGTTGTATCTTTGCATTCAGCACTACTCTAGTAAAAATGTATTATTTTAAAGAAGTAGTCCATTCTAAAGTGGAGTGAATGTATTGTAGTAGGAAATAAAACGTCAGACTCCACGAAATCAGTTTAATACATTACACTTAATGTGTTTAGCTTCATCATCAGTGGTAACATTTAGTAGAGAAACTGTATTTTGTAAATATTACATTAGTATGACTATATTAAGAGTAATGCGTCGAAGTCACCTCGAGGAAAATTCTTGTTAAAACTATGAAATAAATTTTACGTTATTACATATTGATGTTTTTCTTTTTGATCATTTTTAAAAATTGAATTTTTATAAAATTGTTTTGTTTTCTACGCAGTTGCTGCGTAGAAAACAACCATATAAATAAAATAAAAAAAAAAAAAAATTATAAAAATTCAATTTTTAAAAATGATCAAAAAGAAAAAGAAAAACAGCAATATGTAATAACGTAAAATTTAATTTCATAGTTTTAACAAGAATTTTCCTCGAGGTGACTTCGACGCATTACTCTTAATATAGTCATACTAATGTAATATTTACAAAATACAGTTTCTCTACTAAATGTTACCACTGATGATGAAGCTAGTGAGCTTCGAAACATGTTTGGTGCTTTAATCGACATAACACATTAAGTGTAATGTATTAAACTGATTTCATGGAGTCTGACGTTTTATTTCCTACTACAAAAATGTATTACTTTAATTTTACTTAATGTAAGTAGGTAGGTATATGAAATATTTTAATAATAAATATGTTGTTTCGCTATTATTGGCATAACCTTTTTGTGGAAACGGAACAAGTGTTGTTGTGTTGTGAGAACCAGTATAGGAATTAAATACCTACTTAATTATCGGCATATAAAGTTCGCAGAAATCAAAAGTTTTGCTTCGATCGAGCCCTGATATTGTAATCCAGTTTGTTGAATAAAAAATTAAATAATGCATCGCCCAATAATTAGCAATAATAGTCATCTTTTATTTATTGCAGTTCGCAAAAGAGTATAATTAATTATAATAAAATCATATTCATATTAAATTTTCTAAAGGCTTTCCAATCGCAAAATGTGACCGTCCGAACCGCCAACATAAATATAACCTTGGCCACCATTACAAATATAATTTATTACTATATCCATATCGACTTGATCATCTCTTGCTGCTCCATTATTTTTAATTTCCCAACGTTTGATTGTTTTATCCCAACCGCCACTGAACAAATATTCATCACCATTCCAACTAATACCACATAACGCGTTTATAATCATATCATGGGCGTCCTGAAATTATAGAGCAGAGAATCAATCTATTTTATATCATACCGAATATATTATTAGTTTAGATTGATAAAAGCGCGTATTCATCTGAGCACGACGGGGAACGAGGCAAGGCGAGACCGAACGTTTGCCGCCTTTTAATTCTTTGACATTTTAACATAGTCGTAGAATAAGGATATTTTCGCATTCTACATTCTAGCTTTTTGCAGATTTTACGCAATTGTGTAAAATAGTATTTTATAGTTAGTGAAACTTACAGTGATCCTAGCAACTTGTTTGTAATGTGTTTCGTGGTTGATTTCATGTATTAAAATTTCCTTGGCTTCTCTCGTGGTGAATGCAAATAATTTGTCATTGATTAACGTTACTGGAGCTCGACCCATAACTGTTTTTTTTGTGCCGTATTGTAATTTTTTACCTAATATTTCATGATACGTTTGCAGGTTTGCATATCAAATGATATTATATTATGTGTTACACTTTACCGTGAATACTGACATTTGTTATAACCAAGTCTAAATCTTTAACGGTAAAGACCAAATCACCACATATGGCCATATCTTTAACAGGTTCTGCGATATTTAGTCCACCATAGACCACGTCATTTTTGAATACTCTTATCTGTAAATCGAATTAATTAGATTAGAGGTATAATAAATATAAATAAATCAATACAAAGCCTTTGTCGTCTCCAGTAAAGAGACAATCTCTAGAAAAGCTGATACGCCAGAATTCAGTTTGGTTATCGTCAATTAATGTTTTCTTTAGTTTTAGGGTATTCAAATTCCAAGCTTTGATAGTCCCATCATTTGAACATGAATATAAGGTATTTTCACTTGCTGCCAAACAATATACTGAACATTGGTGAGCTTGAGTCTCCCCTTTTAATTTTAGATCACGAGTCCATGCCTGAAACATATACATACATAACCGGTGTGAAAATAGCAGCTAAAGATAGCAGCCAAAATATCCGAACAAGCACGAACGCCAGTAGCCTCGCACTATATGCGCGCGCACATCGTATCGAGCCAGCGCTCATGACGGGCACGAACAACTTGCCACGTGGTAATAAACATATAATTTACAGACAAATAACTTATTTAAAAAATAATTCATAAAATTAATAATGAAGTTAATATTTTGCAAAATATTGGATCAAAAGACAGTTTGAAGGTGGATGGTGAAAAAATATATTTTAATTTAAGCAAAACAGTATTGGGTAACAAATTACGTACCCATTTGCATTAGTACAATAATTTAACTAAAAATTAGTGGAAGTGACGTAATAGGGCGTTAAAAGATAGCAGCCAAAACCGTCCTAGTGGGGAAAACTTAATAACTCCGAAACTATTGACCCTGCCATATCGGGCATTCAGAGTGTGTTAGATAACAACATGGGCAATATAACGTATATACTCATTATCACTTACAGGCCGTCGCAGGGGCGTACTAAAGCTTTAAAAGATTGCAGCCAAAACCCTCCTGATGGTGAAAAATTAATTACTCCGAAACTATTGAGCCTGCCATATCGGGCATTCAGAGTGGGTTAGATAACAACATGGGCAATATAACGTATATACTCACTATCACTTACAGGCCGTCGCAGGGGCGTACTAAAGCTTTAAAAGATAGCAGCCAAAACCCTCCTGATGGTGAAAAATTAATAACTCCGAAACTGTAAAGCCTGCCATATCGGGCTTTCAGAGTATGTTAGATAACAACATGGGCAATATAACGTATATACCCACTATCACTTACAGGCCGTCGCAGGGGCGTACTAAAGCTTTAAAAGATAGCAGTCAAAACCCTCCTGATGGTGAAAAATTAATAACTCCGAAACTGTAGAGCCTGCCATATCGGGCTTTCAGAGTATGTTAGATAACAACATGGGCAATATAACGTATATACCCACTATCACTTACAGGCCGTCGCAGGGGCGTACTAAAGCTTTAAAAGATAGCAGCCAAAACCCTCCTGATGGTGAAAAATTAATAACTCCGAAACTGTAGAGCCTGCCATATCGGGCTTGCAGAGTATGTTAGATAACAACATGGGCAATATAACGTATATACCCACTATCACTTACAGGCCGTCGCAGGGGCGTACTAAAGCTTTAAAAGATAGCAGCCAAAACCCTCCTGATGGTGAAAAATTAATTACTCCGAAACTATTGAGCCTGCCATATCGGGCATTCAGAGTGGGTTAGATAACAACATGGGCAATATAACGTATATACTCACTATCACTTACAGGCCGTCGCAGGGGCGTACTAAAGCTTTAAAAGATAGCAGCCAAAACCCTCCTGATGGTGAAAAATTAATTACTCCGAAACTATTGAGCCTGCCATATCGGGCATTCAGAGTGGGTTAGATAACAACATGGGCAATATAACTTATATACTCACTATCACTTACAGGCCGTCGCAGGGGCGTACTAAAGCTTTAAAAGATAGCAGCCAAAACCCTCCTGATGGTGAAAAATTAATTACTCCGAAACTATTGAGCCTGCCATATCGGGCATTCAGAGTGGGTTAGATAACAACATGGGCAATATAACGTATATACTCACTATCACTTACAGGCCGTCGCAGGGGCGTACTAAAGCTTTAAAAGATAGCAGCCAAAACCCTCCTGATGGTGAAAAATTAATAACTCCGAAACTGTAAAGCCTGCCATATCGGGCTTTCAGAGTATGTTAGATAACAACATGGGCAATATAACGTATATACCCACTATCACTTACAGGCCGTCGCAGGGGCGTACTAAAGCTTTAAAAGATAGCAGTCAAAACCCTCCTGATGGTGAAAAATTAATAACTCCGAAACTGTAGAGCCTGCCATATCGGGCTTTCAGAGTATGTTAGATAACAACATGGGCAATATAACGTATATACCCACTATCACTTACAGGCCGTCGCAGGGGCGTACTAAAGCTTTAAAAGATAGCAGCCAAAACCCTCCTGATGGTGAAAAATTAATAACTCCGAAACTATAGAGCCTGCCATATCGGGCTTGCAGAGTATGTTAGATAACAACATGGGCAATATAACGTATATACCCACTATCACTTACAGGCCGTCGCAGGGGCGTACTAAAGCTTTAAAAGATAGCAGCCAAAACCCTCCTGATGGTGAAAAATTAATTACTCCGAAACTATTGAGCCTGCCATATCGGGCATTCAGAGTGGGTTAGATAACAACATGGGCAATATAACGTATATACTCACTATCACTTACAGGCCGTCGCAGGGGCGTACTAAAGCTTTAAAAGATAGCAGCCAAAACCCTCCTGATGGTGAAAAATTAATAACTCCGAAACTGTAAAGCCTGCCATATCGGGCTTTCAGAGTATGTTAGATAACAACATGGGCAATATAACGTATATACCCACTATCACTTACAGGCCGTCGCAGGGGCGTACTAAAGCTTTAAAAGATAGCAGTCAAAACCCTCCTGATGGTGAAAAATTAATAACTCCGAAACTGTAGAGCCTGCCATATCGGGCTTTCAGAGTATGTTAGATAACAACATGGGCAATATAACGTATATACCCACTATCACTTACAGGCCGTCGCAGGGGCGTACTAAAGCTTTAAAAGATAGCAGCCAAAACCCTCCTGATGGTGAAAAATTAATAACTCCGAAACTGTAGAGCCTGCCATATCGGGCTTGCAGAGTATGTTAGATAACAACATGGGCAATATAACGTATATACCCACTATCACTTACAGGCCGTCGCAGGGGCGTACTAAAGCTTTAAAAGATAGCAGCCAAAACCCTCCTGATGGTGAAAAATTAATTACTCCGAAACTATTGAGCCTGCCATATCGGGCATTCAGAGTGGGTTAGATAACAACATGGGCAATATAACGTATATACTCACTATCACTTACAGGCCGTCGCAGGGGCGTACTAAAGCTTTAAAAGATAGCAGCCAAAACCCTCCTGATGGTGAAAAATTAATAACTCCGAAACTGTAAAGCCTGCCATATCGGGCTTTCAGAGTATGTTAGATAACAACATGGGCAATATAACGTATATACCCACTATCACTTACAGGCCGTCGCAGGGGCGTACTAAAGCTTTAAAAGATAGCAGTCAAAACCCTCCTGATGGTGAAAAATTAATAACTCCGAAACTGTAGAGCCTGCCATATCGGGCTTTCAGAGTATGTTAGATAACAACATGGGCAATATAACGTATATACCCACTATCACTTACAGGCCGTCGCAGGGGCGTACTAAAGCTTTAAAAGATAGCACCCAAAACCCTCCTGATGGTGAAAAATTAATAACTCCGAAACTGTAGAGCCTGCCATATCGGGCTTGCAGAGTATGTTAGATAACAACATGGGCAATATAACGTATATACCCACTATCACTTACAGGCCGTCACAGGGGCGTACTAAAGCTTTAAAAGATAGCAGCCAAAACCCTCCTGATGGTGAAAAATTAATAACTCCGAAACTATTGAGCCTGCCATATCGGGCTTTCAGAGTGGGTTAGATAACAACATGGGCAATATAACGTATATACCCACTATCACTTACAGGCCGTCGCAGGGGCGTACTAAAGCTTTAAAAGATAGCAGCCAAAACCCTCCTGATGGTGAAAAATTAATAACTCCGAAACTATTGAGCCTGCCATATCGGGCTTTCAGAGTATGTTAGATAACAACATGGGCAATATAACGTATATACCCACTATCACTTACAGGCCGTCGCAGGGGCGTACTAAAGCTTTAAAAGATAGCAGCCAAAACCCTCCTGATGGTGAAAAATTAATAACTCCGAAACTATTGAGCCTGCCATATCGGGCTTTCAGAGCTCTGAAGCCTCTGAAAGCCTCTGAAAGCCCGATATGGCAGGCTCAATAGTTTCGGAGTTATTAATTTTTCACCATCAGGAGGGTTTTGGCTGCTATCTTTTAAAGCTTTAGTACGCCCCTGCGACGGCCTGTAAGTGATAGTGGGTATATACGTTATATTGCCCATGTTGTTATCTAACCCACTCTGAATGCCCGATATGGCAGGCTCAATAGTTTCGGAGTAATTAATTTTTCACCATCAGGAGGGTTTTGGCTGCAATCTTTTAAAGCTTTAGTACGCCCCTGCGACGGCCTGTAAGTGATAATGAGTATATACGTTATATTGCCCATGTTGTTATCTAACACACTCTGAATGCCCGATATGGCAGGGTCAATAGTTTCGGAGTTATTAAGTTTTCCCCACTAGGACGGTTTTGGCTGCTATCTTTTAACGCCCTATTACGTCACTTCCACTAATTTTTAGTTAAATTATTGTACTAATGCAAATGGGTACGTAATTTGTTACCCAATACTGTTTTGCTTAAATTAAAATATATTTTTTCACCATCCACCTTCAAACTGTCTTTTGGTCCAATATTTTGCAAAATATTAACTTCATTATTAATTTTATGAATTATTTTTTAAATAAGTTATTTGTCTGTAAATTATATGATTATTACCACGTGGCAAGATACGATGTGCGCGCGCATATAGTGCGAGGCTACTGGCGTTCGTGCTTGTTCGGATATTTTGGCTGCTATCTTTAGCTGCTATTTTCACACCGGTTACATACATATATATAATATATATCAAAATTATAATCATTGTTCACATTCGTTTATATACATTATAGGTTACTAATACCATTGTTATACACAAAGGTTAATCTTTGCTAACACATACCTTAATTTTCCCGTCATCTGCTGCACTATACAAGATATCATTATGATACAATAAATAGTTAATGTCTAGTTCATGTTTTTCAGAATCTTGACATCTATTTAACGTTTTTATTGGCATATCGTTATCAAATGTATTTATTATTCAAATAGTTAAGTAATTTAAGATAGTTGTCTGAAAATTTTATGGTTGTACAGAGGTTATTGTAAATCCGCTACCAGTTGGCAGCTGAGTATAGACTAAATTTAAAATGTTAGAGTTCGATTTTATTTATAACTAAATCTCTTATGCCTGTTTACCAGGTATTCTCTAAGAGTTTCTAGAAAATTTTCTCTAAATTGATTCACGTACGTATTGGGGTGGCTGTTTCGAAAATTTGTTCATAAGTATCCCAAGTAGGTCAAAGTAGCCTAATTGGTTGAAGATGATCTTGCTTGGAGAATTATTCTGCATATTTATGTATACTCGGAATGTAGAAATTACAAAACTAGTTGTTCGCTCTAAAACTCTGTATATTTTATTTTAAAGACTTATTTTATGTTTTAATCGTTATACAGTCTATACCATCTGTTAGATGAGTGCACTACAACCATAAAGTGTTAGGGTATAGGGTACAGGTTGTAAAATTTGTTTAGTGTTTTACTAGTAGAGGACGCTACACGTATTTGGCGTTATTGGCGTCGACAGTGACTTTATCCTCACTGTATTGGCGTCGCATCGCATTTGTCATTAATTTTGTTTCGTTATAAAAATTGCTGAACAAGTGTTTTCAATTTGGGACTGGTTTTAAAAGGATTTGTAAGAAATGCATGTTAAGGAAAATAAAAACCAACTCTACTTTTTATTATTTTTTATATTAGTCCCATAATATATAATACATAAATATACATATACTACAATAGACGCATAATTCTAAATATACAAATATAAATATTAATAAAATACAAAAAAAAATCCATAAAACTAACTGAGTAACAAAATCTAAGATGCATTAATTCGAACAATATGCCCATCACCGCCAGCAGCATAAATAAATCCACTATCACCCGGTGTAATAGCATTGATCACAAATTCGACATTTGTTGAACCTTCAAATGTTGTAAGATTTTTATCCACCTTCCATTTTTTCACGGTTTTATCCCAACCACCACTGAATAGCAGATGTTCATTATTCCATACCGCGCTACCAAGTGCGTTGATGATTAGATCGTGGGGTTCCTATAATTCATTATAGTCATATCAAAAGAGACAATATTAGTTAGTTTAAGAATTATTACACTAGTGTAAATCTTTTTTAAGAGGTTGGACTAGATGGGTAATGTAACATACATTTTATGACGATAAACCCGAATTTGGAGGTGGAATGGTTCAGGAAAACTTTTTTTTTTAGTTGTGAAGCCCGCCAGAAGCAGTGAGACTGTATAGATTACGGTTCTCTCACTAAAAGTTCTTCAGAACGTCTATCATATTTAGTCCAGACTTCAAAGATTGCAAAAACATCGGGTTGTATGTTTTTTCATAGGACTTCAGCGTAGAATTAGAGATTAGAGGCTGCCTTGTACACCGCCAGGAGTTGGTCTAAAAAGTAGTCAAATATTTTTTTGTGCAACTTTACAACTGAACGGGAACAATCCGAAATCAGAATAAGCCCACCATTAGACTAAATCGTCTATAGGCGAAAATGTGTCAGATTTTTGTTAAAAGACCCATATATTTGTTAGTTTGTCCATATTGGGAAAATCTTACATTTGATACCTACTGCATGATATTATGTTATATACTAATTGTACAATATATTTATAAATTTCTTTTTCTAACCATTGAATCATTAATATTAAGTTTGGTTAATCTTATCGTGTCACAATAATTCAGCAATCATGCTCAATTATAGAGTTGCCAACGTTACGAGCTTTTATTTTCGCTTTGTAAATAGACCTCTATCTAGAATATTGGATGCTTGATGGAGATGTTTTGTTATTTGTTCGTGTTTATCTTGCAAAGTATGTATTACTTACCTGAATTTTCGCAACTTGTTTGTAATGATCCTCTCGGTTATTTTCATGAATTAAAATTTCTTTACCATCTCTAGTAGCAAATGCAATATATCTTCGACCCATCAAAGCAAGAGGTAACCGGCCCATGTAACTCTTCAAGAAACCAAATTGTAAATCCCCGTTGGTCACTATAAATGCATAAAAGAGAAATTATGTTGAATTTTGCTAAATATAATATTACTTACCGGAAAATTTCAATTCAGTAATTTCTACATCAGTATCTTTAACTGTGAATAGAATGTGTCCATCAACAATCAAATCTTTTACAGGATGTGCTACATTGATTTTGCCATAAAAAGTATTATTTAGGTATACGCTAACCTAAAATAAGCTTATTTCGTCAATAATATTAAACAGAATTAATAAAACTTACATTGCCTTCGTCATCACCAACATAAAGTTTATCCTCATTAAAGTAGATTTTCCAAAATTCAGAATTTTTTTGCTCCACAATTACTCCTTTAGGTTTCAGAGTCTCTAATTCCCATGCTTTGACAGTACCATCATTAGAGCAAGAATACAGAGTGTCGGCCCCAGCTGCTAAGGCATATACAGAAGATGGATCTGCTTGGACCTCAGACAGTTTTGTAAGGTCTTCTGTCCAGCACTATGTCAATGGAAGAATAGGCAAATAAAAATTTCAACCACATAAATAAAAATAAAACGCTAAAGTTTCTTACCTTTATTTTGCCATCATCAGACGCACTATACACTTTTCCTTTGTAATAAGTTATATGGTTAACGTCCAAAGAATGTTTATCAGCATCATCTGCTCTACAGCTAATCGATAATGACATCTGAAATGTTAAAAATTAGATATTCACGAGAAGACAACAAATAAATAAAAATCTTTAAGATTATAAAGAAAAAACTTCAGTCGATTCCAACAATAATACTTAATCATATTTTTTGATTGGCTATAAGGACTTACTTTGAAAAATGTTTTCGCAAGCTATGAAGCAATAATACTCGTATGAGTGGCGTTTTTCTTCGGTTTCGCCTGTTCTGTTTTCTTTTAAAAGTAACTATGGATTTTTTTCAGGATTATCTCGTTTATATACATTTTTAATTATACAAAAATTTATTTTCGGATCAGAAAGACGCGCCTAGGCGGGGAGAAATATTTTCTTTAGAGTGAATAATTATTTGTTATGACTTAATTAAATTATATACAAGATGTTTTAAACACTATACATATAAAATCATTAATTTTTATTCCAATGTATTATGAATTTCACTCAAATGTATCGTGTTTAATCACTGAATACAAAAAATGTTAGTTTGGAAGAGGGCAAGTTTTTTTTAGTATATTGTTTAAGAGTAAGTAAATCCTGAATAAAAATACAAGCTTCATAAGGCCTTCAACGATTTCCTTTTCATTAGCATCAAACTCAGATTCAAGACTCACGTTTTTACAGTCAACCAGATAAGTAGTGAAGATGTTAACATAAATTTATCAAATATTAATATCTCACACATCAGTTCATACCAGGCTGTTATTGTTCGTCTATTACGTTTGTTTTTAATCAAAATTTGTCAGAATCAAGCAAAATTTGCCAAGTCAAGGAACATTGCGTTCATTTTACCCCAAAAGGATAATTATATATATAAAAAAAATAATTTCTACCAAACCAATAAGCTTTGTCCCACTTTTATATTTTACGGATAAATATTTACAAGTATATTTTCAAATTCAAAAGTCTAGGGGTTGAACTCACCCCTTCTTTATTTAAAAAAATAATTTCTACCAAACCAAGCCTTGTCCCACTTTTACATTTTGCGAGTAAATTTACATTCAAACAACAAACATGCGGTTTTGATTGTTTTAAATAAACAACCCCTAGACCTTTGAATTAGGAAATTTACTTTTAATCACATATTTGCTGTTTGAATATAAATTTACGCGTAAAATATAAAAGTAAATCTTGAATCTGAGTGCTAACTTCCATCACATAAAGAACTCACCATTGTGCAACTTGAATAATTTATTAAAACTATAATTAACTTAAATGTGCTGCTTGTCTTTTGTATTAGGTGGAACTAAACGCTGAACCAGGAAGAGTGGCTTGTTTAAATATATCTGCAGATATGTGTTAAGAATTTTGATCTATTTGTGGTTAGACTTTATTACTATGGTAAAATATTGTTTTACTTTTTACATCGACTGAGAGTACTATTAAGGCTGTAAAAATAAAAAATATATATTTTCTAAATCTAGATAAGTTAACTACATGAAGAATTGATTGGTAACTAGTAGGTAGGTATTTGAGTTATCTCCTGAAGATGATAACACGCTAAGCGTATGTTAACAAAAAAAAAATGTTGAAAAGTGGTGTACAATATTCTAAAATCTAGTTTCTAGTTATTATTAAAATGATTCACATATTCTATTTTTTTTAATTAACAGGTTTACCGAAAAATTGAGTGGAAAATCTACTTCGCATACCATTCAATTACAAAAATCAATATAGTTTGGTACTTATACCTGCTTATTGTAAAAGTTTAAAATTTTATCTCTTAATAATGCGCGTTTCATTAATACTGTTCAGCATCGTCAATCGTCAGAAAAGGATTAAAAGGGAGTCGTGTCTCAAATTGGATTTTGCTATGGTTTTCAGTTACTAAATAATAATTTGACAAATATGAAAAATACATCCCATCTCCCATCGTTGTGGCGCGTTGTCTGGATTTCGACCAGAAAAAAATGGTAGTCCTATCTAAAGTGGATACACATATCTGTATAAAACACCTTTTTATAATAGCAACCACAATTACTGAGTCCGTCATAGTGGAATAGCCATGTTAGTTTTGTTGCTGAATGATTTTTTAAATTTTCTTTTAAATCAAACACATGCTGAACAACGAGATGACATCCTTACGCGCTCATAATTATTCACTGTAAGATGTATTGAATTTTGATAGTAGCATATCCATAGTTACATTGATCTAACTTGAGTATTATACGAGTATATATAAATATGTATATAGTATTATAAAAATGCCGAAAGGTAAGAAGAAAAAAAGTAAATCAACTAAAAATGGTGCTGATAAAAACAAGAAAAAAGGTAATATTTAAAAAAAAAATGTTTTTCTTTACCAGAATGGATAAATTTATGTAATGTAATGAAGCCAAGAGAGAAATCTATAACAGAGGGAATCTTTGCTCATTAGAAACAAAGTTTGCTCTCATAAAATCATCAAATAGGTACCTACACAAAATTATATTATGTCAATATCAAAAATAGCTATCAATGGCGATATTTAGCATAAGATAATAATTACACAATTTTTTGAAAGAATATTCGATTAAGTATTACTTAACGCGCTGCTCGAGTCAAAGTAATTTTTGACTCATTCTATCAAATTTCAGCCTCGTTCATAATTTCACAGTCATATCTATAGATTATTACACATTTTATACATATATTTTTTGATTCTCATTATCATTTTTCTAGGCGGTAAACCCAAAAAGGGCAGTGGTAGAAAATCACGATCAAAAAGTAGTCGATGTACCGTAGATATCTTCACTGAAGCAGCCATGGAAAATGCTTACACAACCTGTCATAATGTGCAAGATCTACTTAAATGGCGAGGATTTCCCTGGCCGGAAGCCCAGAAGAAAAAGAAAAAGGGAAAAAAATAAACATTACGTTTATTCTAGTTATAAAAAATTAGAATATTGCTCTCAGTTTTGATTTAATTACACCTTGTATTTAGCAAATAATGTATTTTCAGGTCGCTTATAATTCAGCCGAAACAGATAATCTAAAAAATGTGTTTTTTTAAACAATTGTAAACTTAATTACGTTTTAGGCTGGATGTATCTAATTTTACAAATGAATGTGAATAAACGAAATGTTATTACTATATCCAGTTCAATAAACTCTCTTTATTTTTAGATGCAGTATCTAAGCTCTCGAATTATGTTTTACATGTAACATTACCCTTTTCATTTCCTAAAGAAGCAAATTTAAAAATATTTCATAGTGCTATTATTTTAATATAATATAATATCTTTATTGCAAATTAAAAATGTACAACAGGCGAAGTTGGACATTATGCCTCCTAGCTTAACCTACATTAATTATAAAGCTTAGTATCACCGTACTGTAATAAAAAAAAATATATATATCAATTGTGTCGTCCCAAAACTTCCTGCCATGATATACCTAATATAGGTAAATAAACATATATGACCTGCGCAACGAAACAGAATTTTAATAATAATTATTATAATTGTATTATTTTCATTATTTCCCATAAACTAACGTATCAAACTAACTTCGTACTAAAAAGTATTATCAGAGTTAGGATTTGAACCCGTAACCTTCCGCATATGAAGCGAAGGCTCTATCAATGAGGCCACAGTACCATCCGTGGTATATATTTTATTTTAAAAGTTATACATATACGTTCCAACTAGCTAACTGGTGAAAAACGGGCGTTCAAACATAGCTGAGCAGGTGGAGTTATCGCCATTCTATGTCTCAAGTTCGGTATCTTCGACGCTGATCAAATCCCCAAAAAAAAAAAAAACAGGGACCATAGACAGCGTCACAAAAGTTCAAGTGCGACAAGACCAAGGAGTCACATAATTGTTTCCTTAAAGACGTTGTGAGAGTTGTTCTATTACTGTACAGGAGTATATAATTGAGAAACGCTTTTTTACACAGGCACTCAAATTCCGATTCTCAGGCGTAGGCCTCCAAGTCTAACGATTTGCAATGGACGCGAATAAATGAACGTGGTAACTGACGTAATGTAGTAAAGCGATTAAATCGGTAGTATATAAAGCGAAATTAAGTCCAAAAAGGAGAACATAGACCGATACTTAACAACTTCTTCTTTATTTACAATAGTATACGACGAACATTAGATATAAAGTGAGTTATTCTTATAGGTACTAAGATATAAATTAATTTTATTCTATTTGTAGAGATATATTTAAATAAAAACATTTTCACTTCTCGGGAACTACATCGCCAATCCAGTTTAAGTAAGGTTCATTGCCAGACTGAATTGGTAGTGAAATCACCTCACACACTGTGTAAGGGTGGTTCGTGCGAACATAGGTTGTCAACTCAGGTACTCTTGATGTTCTTGTTTTTATCATCATTAGAACTTCTGCACCTTCAACAACTTTACCTTAAAAAATTAAACGAAATGTCAACGCTCGTTTTTCGCAAAATCAGCGTAATATTTACGCTGCCATAATCGCTAGAAACAGATAAGATGACAGCCGTCACAATGGCGAGTTGCAAGTTGCCTAAGGTTATATTTGTCTCGCTGTTACTGATTGCCGCATCTGAAGATATGCAATCCAATTCTCGCTATTCCAACTACGCGTAATTAGTTTCTTTAAAATTCAATTTTATATTTACCTTCCCATTCATATATTGATGTTACTTTCGGTACAATATTAACACATGCCGCTAATTTTTCTTTGACTAAACCATTGGCAAGTGTTTTGGCAACTGCATCAGTTGGTACCGTCACATAAGCCACTGAATAATCACCCATTATTGCTAACGATTTATTATTATGCTCACACGCAGTGGTATACTCGCAGCTATTTGGTTTTGCTAGTGCAAGTCTTTGAGAAAATCTGAAACATTGGTGTTTAGAGACAATTAATTATTAATGGAAATAACAACAAATTATATACACATACCCACCTACCCGATAAATAATTGTGAGAATACTATGCTGCTTCGTGAAAAAATCATTAGGTACTCACTTTATATAAAGTAAAATACTAAATACATAGAATAATATTGTTTATTACTAAATATAAAAACTATGACTGTAATATCTAAACAAAATTCAAACTGTTATTATTTGGTAGTTGACTGTATTTATATTTAACTTGACAAGTGGCAAGACATTTGACAATTTAAGTATTAGGCGTTAAGTGCCCTTTTCATTGACGCTTAATCTGAGCGTCAAGGTGTTAGGGTCTCTGTGTTTGACGCTTGCTCATGAAAACAGAATTAGCGTCAAATATCGGCCTCAGAGAGAGAAACCTACTGCCTGCGTTCTGTATTTCCATCGCATTGTGTGAAAAGTGAAAACTCCAGTGGTTTTGTATTTAGTGCAAAAAATAGTGTTAATTATATTGATAACCTCAAAAATAGACTATTACAGATACCGGTACATTGGACATTTTTACAGGATATATTGAATTAATTAATAATGTCTTTATAAGACAATGACTATTTCCAGCGTCAATGAAATTCTTCTACCTTCTACGCTCTACGATCAGCAATTTCCACACACCTGTCTCTCAGACCAGTTCCTTTTATAAAAATTGATTGACAGTTAACTGAGCAATTAGTTTGACGTTCGTTTTATGGAAATACAAGTGTGGTGTGCGGTAAGTGACCATATCACATCAACCCAATTGATCTGAGTTTGTAGAAGGATAACGCCTATTGTTGCTTTCCACTTCTAGGCGGTATATTCCTATAAACTCAAATCAACTGGGGGGCAATTCTTGAACACCGGTGAGTAGACATACACCTTTTAGCATTTTTTGAGGACATTGCTATTAGCAAAGAGTTCACAATGTACGTTAAGAGAAGTAAGTGAAAATTGATGATGTTTCGTGTTGAATGATAATTCCTAATGATGAATGATTCATGTGTGCTATTGTTTGGTGGATTAAGGTCTGAGTTTCGGATTATTCGACATTTTCGGATGGTAAGACATTTCAAACATAGAACGTAGGTATCACCTCTTTTTCTTTGGAAAAAGCCTAATATTTAAAAATGATGTCTTCTTGATTTGCTAATTCAGTGATCAACTTGTCAAGAAACTTGTGTCCTATTCCATTACGCACTTTCACTCACCTCAGTAGACAAAATTATTGTACAGATACAGATCAATTAGATTTTAACCGCATTTTCTATGCTAGAGAAAATTAAAGTTCTGCATTTTTACAGGAAAAGTTCAAGTGAGGTGCATAGCTGGCGATAATGGGACATCAGTTCAATTGAGGTTAATTATGAGGAGAACGCATATCTCTGGTGTAAGAGCGCCAGAACATTTATTTAATTTTCTTCTTCTCTCGGTGTGGCTTCCACCTTATTTCATTTTGAAAAAATAATCTGTTTGAGTACTTATAATAAAAGTTAATACTTGTGATTTATTTGTTGTTAATAAAATCAGACTATTATATAACTAGGTTTGTATAATAATTTCTCACATACTGGCACAAATACGTAATTTTAAAATTTATTTTACAAAATTCAACAAATTAAAGAAAGTTTCTTATTCCTAAAAATATACATAGGGTATTCTCTAAAATACTGTGAGCCTTAAAACTACGAATTTAACGTTTTGACTACATTTTCGTCAAACTTAATCTAGACTTATACTGTAATGCAGTTTAAACTTAACAATAACAAATCGAAATAAAGCATATATTATTAATAAATTAACAAATACGCATGATTAATTTTGAAAAATGTAGCACCGCAATTGTCGTATATCTGGGTAGGTACATTTACTTTTATTCTGCTCTGATAAACACGTGTTCTTCTTAACAAATATTTATAAATTTAATTCCTTGGTCTATTGTTGTTGTTTTTGGAAGGAATTGGTAGAGCTCCTGGTGGTAAATTAGGGAAATCGCTTCCCCTGTTTTTCGGGTTATTTTGAGGAATGTTTTGTTCTTCCTCTTCCTCCTTTTGTGGTGGAGGTAGAGTGCTTGGTATGTCACAGTCTTCAGTTGGTGGTACTACACATCTAGAAGAACAAAGTTCGTAGAAATAATAAATCTTCATGATTAGTAGATATTTAAAAAATAATTTTATTAGATTCTGAGATGGTTTCACTCCCAAAAATTTTTCAAAATGTGATCGATATCTGCAAATAACACACTTGGTTGATTATAATCCTCGGCTTCAGCCCTACGGTTATTTGCTTATAGCGACTGACGAAATCCAACGTTTTCAGTGATTGTAAGTATATTTCACCAAGGACAACGGATTGTTGAAACAAATTAGTATTTATTTACCTTAATGACCTCCTATCAAACACAAGCATAGCGGGGCACCTCTGTAATCGTGGATAACCACCTTGACATTGCCAATATCTGTTGCACGATTTTCCCAAAGGTACGTTACCGTTTGCATCATCATTACATAAAGCTAAAAAGATTTACATTAATACTTTCTTAATTTATATATTTTTATATATTATGCGTACGATGTTTTTGACAGCCATCTACATTCTCAGGCCAATCACATGAGTGAGTTCTTTCATTGTACAATAAACCACCAATACATAGTTGTTCAATAGCAGTCCCATTCCAACAGGTCCAGTATCTTGTACAAGACGTTTCATGTCCAAAGATGCCGTACAACCAATCACAGTGGTCACTACCAATTGGGGGATCTAAATGATAACACGAGACCGATGGTTATAGCAAAGTGTAAATTTGTTTTAAATATATTTAATTAAAATAAGACCTTACTTGCTTGCTGCTTTCCTTCGCAGTAATTCGACCTCCATGGATAATCACATCCTTCTGTTACTCCTCTGTTTTTACCAGCAAAGACCAAACCATTCGGGCAATCATATAATTCTGGTTGACCACTGACGCATTCCCAATAGCGGTCACAATAAGTGATATCACCGATGACACGTGATTTTGTCTGACATGGATCTTCCTGGTTGCCTTTTAATTGTTGTGCACCAACAATACCTAAATTGATATTAACAAAGAAAATAATGTTATTTTATTTGTGTACATGAATAAATTATATTTATAGGTAGGTATACATAATCTGTGGTAAAAGTGTAAACGTTGAATTTCACGTTATCAAACCGCTAACATTAAAAAACTATTCAGCGGTTTGTACGGTTATCTTCCGGCCAATCGATTATATACGCTTCCTTATTATAGACACAAGATTTTGTCTATGCTTATTACGCTCCCTTATAAAGCAAAAACGTGCTATTTAAATCGTTTTGACAAAAATAATGTATGAAAAATGTTATGCAAGGTTTTTCATGAACCAATAATCTGACTTTATCTTCTTTCAATCATTTAGTTTCTGTCTAATACTTGATATGGCAATTTTACTAAATGTTTAGTGGCGGTTTGTGATGTGTAGTAGGTGACAAGGCTCTTATTCGTCAAAAAATAACAAATAACATTAGGTGGAAACAAATTTGACCTTACCTAACTAGTTTCAAAAAATTGACAGATAAATAGTATCAATGTCTGATAGATTTGATGTATGTACAGGTTTAAATAGTGAATAAAATTTCACTTGAATACAAACCAGGATACTGCACATCTTACGGAATTTTTATTTGGTTTTATTTGAAAGTGTTTTGTATCGTCCAGTGAATCTTCTTCAATTAATTGGAATAGTTCTTAAATATTTTAAAGTGAGTAAATTTTAACGCTATTAGAGGTTGATTTCAGTTTCAGACGACTGTTTTCTGTTTTATAGTTGAATTGTACGAGGCATGTTTTTTAAGTAAGTACCGTTTTGGAATTAAAAAAAGACGTGCAAAGATATCGCAATAATTTTATTTTTACATGAAAGCCTGTACCTTAATCTACTTTTCTACATAATTTCCGTGAATATTGAGGCACTTGTCATAACGTGGCACCAGTTTTTGAATACCCTCCTCATAAAATTCTGCCGCCTGACTTGTTAACCACTGTATCACAAATGTTTTGACTTCGTTATCGTCTTGAAGACGCTGACCACCCAGGTGTTTCTTCAAGATCAGGGCTGTATGGAGGATGATCTAGAGTTTCCCATTTAAAAGATTTGATGAGATCTTTGGTCCGATTAGCCACATGTGAACGGGCATTGTCATGCAGCAAAACGATACCCTTACTCAACTTGCCACGTCTTTTGTTCTGGATTGCACGACGCAGATTGTTCAATGTCTCACAATAAGACGCTGCATTGATTGTCTCATTACGAGGCAGAAACTCCACTAGCAATGCTCCTTTTCTGTCCCAAAAAACTGTGCACATGATTTTCCGGGCAGAAATTGTTTGCTTAAACTTCACTCTTTTGGGTGATGATGAATGTCGCCATTCCATGGATTGTTGTTTAGATTCTGGTGTGACGTAGGCCACCCATGTTTCGTTCAAAACATTTGTGATACAGTGGTTAACAAGTCAGGCGGCAGAATTTTATGAGGAGGGTATTCAAAAACTGGTGCCACGTTATGACAAGTGCCTCAATATTCACAGAAATTATGTAGAAAAGTAGATTAAGGTACAGGCTTTCATGTAAAAATAACATTATTGCGATATCTTTGCACGTCTTTTTTTAATTCCAAAACGGTACTTACTTAAAAAACATGCCTCGTATATTTACTTAAGTTCTTGTTTCTCTTGTAGGCCCTGAAGAAGTTTAAGCATATTAAACGAAACGTTGACCAAAATCTAGTGCATTTAATTTTATACCCTGAACCGACAAATAAAGTGTCGAATAATTGCAACGAATATATTTTTTGGTCGACACCACTGGCTAGTTACACAACGTAATCTAATGCAAATTAAAAAATATCGTTTCATCTATTATGTTACATCTACTGTTAACTTCTTTTTTAGCGTATTTTCAAGGTAAGAAACTGCATGGAATACTAAATTCCACCTTTTACTTATCTGAGAGAAGTAGATAAATATGAGCATTGATTCCTATTATCATTACGATTTATTATTTTATGTTGGTACTAAGAGATCATTTCTCATATTATTTATGGTCTTGTATTGTTTTGTAGTATAGTACCTACCTATTCATAATTGTAAAATTGGAATCAGTTTATCCAATACTTTCTATGACTTGAAATTATATTAAGAATTATTATAAAATATATTATTTTAACATAAACATGTCATATTGAACATTGCAGTCATTATTTATTTATTATTCCATTACTATTTACTACTGGTAAATAAATGAGGTTACAGTCTATAATAATGTTGTGTTGTTACATAATAAAAATTTACAGTTCTCAGTAGCAAGAGATGTGTTATTCATAGAGAAAATATGAAAGTATTTTATCATCATGATTTTTTTGTAACAATACCGATGATGATCAAGTACCTAACAAGTATCTAAACTAGTAAATACCTACTTGTGAAATATAAATCAAATGTTGTTAAATAACGAAACAACTGGATTTGTATGTTCAGATTTCAGCACCAAATTTGTTATTGACTAAATTGTTACATCCCCATGTATAGGTATTGAATATTATTTAATCTTAGTTGGTTATGCAAATCTTTTGTTTCCGGTTTCCGAAAATCTCCGCATTTCATCCATTCAAATTTAAGATTTTCCATTTTCAAAGAAGTAATAAATATAAAATTGTTGGACCTGAAATATTATTATTGTATCCTACCTGAAATCGAGGAATAACAGGTACCAAAAGAAGTTTTAGTTAAAAATAATCTCTCCAACCTTGACATTTTGTAATTCATAATAAATTAATTGTAAATCATGATATATGATGAACATTTAAGCATAAAATATAATGGAAATATACAGGGATTTTAAGCATAGTAGTGACATGGGTATTAAGTAAATATAATATCATTTGTGGTTTTTATGTGCTCATTGAAGAGTATCTTATGTTAAATTTCTCGATAAAATATCCCAGCGGAGCTTTCTTTCAAATTAAATAAAAATTCTCGTTAAAAAGATATTGAAATTTTTTAAAAAATATTGTTCATTTTGCTAAAATAAATGTAGGTACTTAAGTACAGAAAATTGTTAAACTATAGTTTTTTCAGGGCTTTCTCCGCTACTGCGATATCTTAATACAAAAATGCGAAGATATCAATACATATAAGTACTTCAAAGTTGCCTATTAATTAATATCATATTATTATTGTACGACTTGCACACTAGTGTTATCTACAATAGCTAGTTTGTTTCCGTACTTATAACGTGTCTTTAGTGAAATTTTCGTAATAAAAATCTCGTTGCGCCACTGTTATATACCTATTAATATTTCTATCTAAGTTTTAGTACCGTAACAGTAGAAATGTACTGGTATTTTCGACATTAAATAATATTTTCAATTTTAAGTGTTAATTTAAATTACAATAACAATGACTATCATGTGTAGAAACTGATAATAATAATAATTAACACTGCAACAATTTGCAATATAGAAAGTATGGCGAGCAACATAAGCTGTACCTAGAGAAAGTTTCCCCATTTCTCTTCATCTTTGCACTATCTAGTTAAATGTAGGTATAAAACATGTTTTACTATATCAAGATAAATTAAACTATTTCATTTTATGTTGTTCGTAATCAATAGAGCAATTATTAATGATTTTGTTAGTTAATAGATAAAACCCTATATAAATTTAAAATTATTGTCATTTCTACCTAATAGCCATCATAACTTAAAAGTTGCAAATAAATATGTTCAGTTAATACCTAGTCCGAATTCGAGATGATATTTTCCATGATTCTTCAAATGTCTTAAAATCAAGATAAAATTATAGATTACATTATTCAAGCACACTGTATTTTTTTTGCATAGCAATAATGATACGAAAAAGGCTACGGTTTTTACTGCATAATAGCTAATTATATACTGTAATACTTATAGATGATTGTGAAAGATCTTTTCACAAAGGCCATCGTAGAGCTGCTTGAGTTCCGCAGGTCTTCCCTGCTATATTTAAGCCATTATATACCTACTCACATTGGTCATTATTGTTTGAACCACGAATATCTATCTAGATTTCTGAATATTCTAAATATAGGTACCATGCATGATTCAATGCAGCAAAAGCTACAATTAAATATTGTTGTTAAAAGCTCACTGTATACCAGCGCCCAGTGACAGTAAAGTGTTAACCTGAGCTCCCTCGTTTTGAACCTACCTACATAGCACCAAATGTTCTTAGAATGGTGATACCATAAATTAAACAGACTGTCTATTCTATGGTATTATCCTTACTGATTATAATAGTTTTTTGATAATCAGGCCTCCTATTTACTCCCTTTAAAATGACAAATAACACCCTTTAAGTCATAAGCATCTTATTCTAGAAGTGGGATGGTGTAATTTCTAACAGACTTAAAAAAGGAGGTTATCATTTCGTATGTAATATTATTGGAATTGTATAATGTATTCACATTATGTTAGTCTACTACAGATTCTAAACGAGTAGTTATACAAACTTTCAGTGTGTAGATTTGTCAACCAATTTTCAGAAACTACTGATCAGTGGCGTATCTAGCAGTGTTCCATGTGCGCCGGCGCTCGGTAATTTCATAATAAGTATTTAAAAAACGAAGCGGTTAGCAAGAGAAAAAATTAAAAATATTCCTTTTTTTTTCGACAATAATTGATACAAAATTTTTGATCAGTTGAAGACATTTGAGACCGTTTTTTTACTTGCTTTTGAAACAAAAGTCTCTAGAAATAGTGATACTGTGTCTAAACCTTTACAAAAGAGACAGCAGAATATGGAAATATGTCACAAATGCGGAACGAATTCAATTTAATCAGAACAGAAACAGTAGATTTAGCAAAGGCATGGGGTACTTCTACTGAATTTTCAACAAAAAAAAAATATCTAGGCAGTTTTACATATAAATATTCAGAAGATATTTCAGATACAGTCTCTCAACAATTAATTTCTTTTAGACAGTGCTTTCAAATCGAATTACAAGAAATTAATTCCATACATACTTGAATTATTATATTTTATTCTAGTTAAACATTTTTTTTTCTTGATGCAGTTTCAGCGAAGTTATAACTGCTTGCAAGATATTTGTAACCCTTCCCGTTTCTATATGGTAAACTATTTAAGAAATACCATGTCTCAAGAGCGATTATCGTCTTTAGCCATAATTTCTGTTGAAAATGATATTGCACATTTGCAGAATCTACAGCGCTTTTCATATTATATTCTAAATGTATTTTAGTTTTTAATATTTGCATTGTTGTTGAACCGTTTTAGTTAATTTTTATGTATTTATTTAAAGTGTTTTCCACTATTGTCCTTTTTCTTTATATTTTATTTCATTTGAAATCTGTTATTTTTTCGTTAGTTTAGTATGATTTATTTTGTTGTAGTTTTCTATTCATTTATTTACAAAAAAATGTAATTAGATAATAATTAGAAGTATCAATGTATTTGTATCTTGACCTTTTAATAATATAAAGATGGCGTAAATTAAAAATCGGTTTCTTTTTATGTAATCTTTATAAAAAATCCCTTTATACAATACGGGGATGGGGCCCGACTGAGATTTCGGAACACAGGCGCGGAGTAGGGGTGATACGCCACTGAATTAGATTGACTAATCTGTTTTTATCTGTCTTTTGACTCAGAAGAGCTAAAATTTCCTGATTCCTTTTTTTTTTTATTTTTTCTTCCTGATTATTAGAAAAAAGCATTAGACAATTATTATACGTCCGCCTAAAATAGTATTTTTTTTAAATATCGTTTTTGTCGAGAATTAAATTTTTTTCTATGCTGTGTTACAAATTTCTCTTAGTTGTGTTTTAAAAAAATATTTTTGTATTAAGGATTTTAATTTTTGGCGTATAACCCCTGTATATATTTTCGACTTTTGCACTTGAGTTACACTGCTAAGTGTGTGTAATTTTTGAAAGATTGTTCTCTCCTTATAACCGCCCCCAATTTTTTCGACCTTTATTTATAAAACACCGGGACCAAAGATTTGAACCCACATCTCCCGAATGCCGGTCAGGTGTTTTACCAATTAAACTAACAAGACTTATTTTCGAGAGTTGCCTGATGAAAGTATAGTGGTTGACAAACTCTCAAAATTAATTATTATGTTGTTGAACAAGCCCGTAACATAGGTATTATATAATTTGTAACAAATAGTTGTTAGTTTAGAAATCTTCTTTTAAAAATCATCAATTTAAATAAGTATCAAAATAATGTTTATGAATACAATATAATATCATGTTAAAAGTGAGAGTTGTCTCTCTTTAGCTTCATTTTCTTCACATGATTATATAATTCTGTATGGGTTAGGTATTTGCAGTGACGTACTTACGCATATTTTAATTACATCACAGATTTGTTTATCGATTAATGAATATTTTACAGTTCTAAGAATATAAGGTGAGGCTTCTTTTGCCGTCTGTATATGCAATTAACTGGTGACTAAAGTTGAATAATAATGAAAGTGCTGCTATATTCCTAATATATCTATAAAAACATTTCCAAAGGATGTTATTAAAATTTTAAATTACTAACTGTAAAATGTTGTTTCATTTACAAGCAATATACGTAGATACATAAAAAATAATCAGTTTTTAAAACAATGGAATCTCTAACAAAAACTACTATCCGTTATACAGGATGACTTTTCTTGTTAAGAACCATACAAAAGGTATTCTGAGATTAGCAAATGAAATATTTTCAGTATAGATATCAAATTAATTTTTAACACTTCTTGCTAAATGATCATATACATTTCTACTATTACCAACCGAAAATGAGTTCTTTCATCGAAATTCTGAATTTCAGTAGAGCCAATATGGTTGCTTTAAGGACGAAGTTGAACTATTCTTTATATAGTCTTTGGCAAAACTTATAAGATGTGTGGGAATGCTTAAGAGGTCTTAACGAAGTTAGCAAGAGTTTCCCTTTGGATACCCCGACATTCTGGTATCAGGGGAAATGAAGTAGCCAATAAGTTTGCAAAAAAGGGGGTGTCAACATATGGTAAGATTAGGCCTAGAAGAAGTCTATACGAGAAAATATTAGGTCTAACAAAGTGACCTTTAAATTTCCTCAATCCCTCAAGAAATATCACCCTATATATTTTCGCATTATTTAATACCAAATCCTGAAGAGAGAAGATTGAAAGTTCAGGGTTACAAATTTGAAACAAGAACGTGAACTATTAATGAGATATAGGTAGTTAGGTACGTATAATACTTTCTATCGGAATAATGTTGGTTTATTGTTAGATTTTTTCTATTGATATTTATTTACAAATCGTGAATGATTATCATGTTTGTACGAGATCTTTTATGAAAGAATTACTATAATAGGATATGAATGTTTTATGATTTTATAATAAATTATATTCAAAAATACGCGACGGACAATTGACGTGCATTGCTTCTCACAGTGGAAATTCGCTGATGTTGATACATAAATCTGACTATAATATATACCAAAAGAAAACAGTGCTCAGAAGCTTACATTTATCAGACAGAAATACATAATAAAATTGCAACTTCAGTAACAAGTTACAAGTGATTTTCTATTGCACAGATTTGACGATTCCATCGCTGATTTAATTTTGTGTCTAGGAAAACCGAAATAGCAAATGATACTGAATATTTTTGTATCAAAATTTTTTAGAAAGAAATTAAAATTATGTAGCTACTGAGTCAGTATTATAAATAATCTAAATGATGATGAAATTCAAATTAATGAATTAATAATTATCACATACATGCATAATCAACCTAAAATAAAATTAACATTCCCTAATTCCTCTTGAAATGTCCCTAACAAAAATAGGTATACAAGATTGATAAAAAAAAAGTTATGAGAAAGAGCAATTTTGTGATCTGCTCAATATAGAATTATATCAAATGCGTCTAAATTCGACAGCCTTGTAGGTATACCTACATCCAAAATTCACTTTAGAAGTTATGCTACGATTATCTAAACCAAATTTTTAAATTTAAAGAACTAGTTTGTGAGATGAGTTTGAAATGAGTAAACTACATATTTCATTCATGACCTTTTAAAGTACATTTTTACGTAACAATTACGGAACTCATAAGTGAGATGGATAGGTAGTTAAAATTTAGTTCAATCGCTTATAGCCCCGTGTGTAATATATTTGAGCCACACTAGAAGGTTGCAAGTTCGATTCCCCGATTCAGTTATTTTAAATGTATTTGTTTTTTATTATTTATTTAATTCTTCGCATAATTTTATTTTTAATTAAAATATATTCAGAATGGAATTGTCGTAACAATTTCATCAACGTCCACGAAGTGGCTTTAATTTAATTCGCTTTAGCCGGCAGAAGAGGGAAATTAAGATTTCCAACTTATGACAAAAAGATAATTTTCAAGGCATTTTCTATTTTACCTACTCTAGTTAGGAAACACAATTCTTATATTTAATAAAAACTCACCTATTAAAATAGCCGAAATTACCAAAAAATGTTTAGCACCCATATTTGTATTTTAAACCAACCAAAAACACAAATTTTATAGTCCAAATAAATTTAAAGATTATTTTAATAGAAACCTTCCAATAAGGTGCACACTATTCAAGAGCTAGGAGTACACTAAAGGATTTTTAAAAGAAGACCTCGTATAAAATAGTAAAATACGATTCACAATGGAAAGTCAGTATATGTTAACTATAATATGTTCTCTGCTGATTTCGTGATTATTCTTTTTTTTTTGTTCTTATAATGTTATTATCCCACCATCCTTTGCATGTCTGTTTATTATAAGTACTGCTATACACGGTGTACCAAATTTTACGGATTCCGTATCAACTTATACTTATAGTATGGTTAAAAAATTCTTCGAAAATTAAAAAATCACGTACCTAGTACCTTCATGTTCTTGGTTCAAAAATATTTATTTATTTACTAGGTACCTGATAATTTTATATTATCTAAAAATAAATTGAGTTAAAATAATTATAGGCAAATACGTATAGAAGGACAATTATTGAATTTCTTGAGATGTCTTTTAGATAGCAGTGACAACTATACAAGGTGTTTCTAAAAAAGCTGGCCAAAATTTGTGAGCGAATTGGGGACATCTAATCATGAAAAAAACCTAAATTGTAATTTTTCTAAAAGTTCTTATTTACAAAGATACAGGGTGTTAAAGATGACTGCCTGAGGATGATTTTTTTGAAATATTTTCGAAACGAGTTAAGATGAATTAACCAAATGTAGCATATTTATTCACCTAGTTAAATGTCGTAAACTGACATGAAATTGATTAAAAAAAGATGACCATAGGCGGGTAAACGGGGGGGACCATTGCCTTAATTATAACCTAACTTTTTTTCCTTGTGATTTTTATTCATTTTGTGTCAAAAATGTGATAAAATGAAGTTTTCTATATAAAATAGGCATACTTCTTTTTCCTCGAAAAACTTAAAGGTTTTCGAGAAATTCGAGTTTGAAAATTTTAGGACAAAACTGGTGCTTAGTAAACAACAGTAAAATTATTGAAATACAGTTTGCTAACGAAAAGTTTTCCAAAATTTTATTAGTGCTTTGTACTAAGGCCTATGGCCATCCTTTTTTAATCAATTTCATGTCAGTTTACGACATTCAACTAGGTGAATAAATATGCTACATTTGGTTAATTCATCTTTACTTGTTTCGAGAATATTTCAAAAAATCGTCCTCAGGCAGTCATTTTTAACACCCTGTATCTTTGTAAATAAGGACTTTTTGAAACATTACAATTTAGCTTTTTTAGAAACACCTTGTAGATAGTATATTTCGGGCTGTCTCGGTATGTGTTTAGTTGATTAATTTTGGGAAAAAACAAATAACTATCATACTTAAATATTTTTGCCTTGTATTAATTTTAAAATGTAAGTAATCAAAATTAATTGTTGTCCCCATTAAATTTGAGATTCTAATTATCAGATAGGTACATGTTGTTTTGTTAAGAACAATAGGTTTTCTTACCTTGTGGTAGGTATGTCGAAAGGAGGAATGCTAATGGTACTGGAATACAAAGATAGAATATCTAAGCACTCGAATCTTGAAAGTACTCTTTGAATTTGGTTATACTAGGCAGAGAGCATTTTAAAGTTAAATTTCTGTCAATTAACTTTATAACATGCACGGGCGTTTTACTTTAAGGGTGTTTGTCAATTGTCGTAAGCAAAGATTAATCTACACATGTGTGTAGATTAATCTTTGTCGTAAGTAATATCATAAGGGCAATTAATTTTCCCGAAAAAAAAATTGATAAGTAATATATGTATTGGTATCAAAAGGGCGCATAATAATTTATTGGGATCCAATTCATCCGTTACATTACATATTACATTACATGTTATATGTATTAAATAATATTAATCTCATCTTTATGCTGAATAACATAAACAATAAGTTTTATTAATACCCACTTATGGTGAAGGTGCCAGTAAATTCAATTAAAATAGTAAAATAAAAATCTATCAAAAATACCTAATATTTATAATTTTAATATATTTACTTTACAAAAATTGTACTAGAACAATATATAATTAAAATAGTAATAACAAAATAAAGTGACTGATCTTTGAAATTAAAATTTATATATTATACAATACACATACCTATTTGGTGCTTTGGCATGTCAGCTTATGAATTTACAAATTATAATCACAAATAAAATCGGTTGGTAAGAATAAAAGAACAAAAAATATCAGATAACTTTTCCGGAACAAGCGTTAGACTTTCCGGAAAAATGGGGCCTCAGCAGGAAGAAGTGAGCGGGTCTAAGATCATTTCCCATTTAAAAGGACGTTCCGTTGGTCAAGAATCAAATCAACGAACTCTCAGTGCTGTTGGTTATCCGCTTGAAATTGCTTACTGACAACTACTAACTGCAGTGTTGCCCCTCTACACATAAATATCGAATATTAACATAATTTTGTCGACAATCTCAACAAATTCGAAGTTAAAAAAAATAATCGACTTTAGCAATAATAATAATAATTATTTTCTGAAGTAATCCATTACGGAGAGGAGTTGAGTTAATATATAAATCAAACGACGTCTACTCCACAATGGAGTAATAATAATTGTTCAGAAATAATAAAAATGTGACTGTCTTCTTGACCATATTGCTTCGCCGGTTTCCTGTAGGTACAAGATAAAGAAAATTCAATAACTAATGTTTTGTCATGCTGGAGGACAGGGTGCTACCAGAGAACATCCAAACTACTAACAACTTTGTTTGTTTATTCTCTGGTGCTACTACCAAAGATTATTTGTGTTTAATATTTGCTATATAATACATATGTAGGTGGACCACTTGTAATTTGTAATCTATTAATAAATATTATATAGTATAATAGAGAGGTGTTTGAGACGTCTACCGTGTCTATTGAATTCAATGGCAAAAGCTTTGCGTTATGCACTTCTCGCAATTAGCTATATTTTGCTACAAATTTTAAGTATTCATTTTTTCAAATTTAGTATTATTATTTAAGTTTGTTACGGTGTTTGTTTTTTAGTCAAATTTAAGAGTAATTTTTCCCAAAAAGCAATCAATAATTTCAGGCCGTGCTAGCGGCAACACTGAGAACTAATACCTAATACGTCTATGTCTATACGTCATTCCGTGTGAGTGTGTCATTACAAATGTTTATGGCGTTATTACAGTAGTATTTTAGTCTTTAAAAATTTAATTTAAATTATTTAAATATCATTTGGATAAAGCATATTGTATTCGTAGTACTTATATATTAGATGACAATCTACAAAAACCTATAACAGGCAGTATATAGATTTGAAATAACATAATGATTTACTTGAGAGGATTCTCCAATAGTAAACCGGATTCTATAAACATCTTAAAATTGGAATAAAAACATGGATATACCACATACCAGAAGAAAACGAAAATTAGAAACCACTGATCAGAATACTTTTATCTTAATGCCAAAATCGCCAAACAATCATGCTACATCAGTCCCTAAACGATTTTGTGCATTATCAAATATGGGCAACACCTGTTACTTGAATAGTGTATTATATGCATTAAGATTTACACCAAACTTCCTACATGATCTACATCATGTTATGTGTGATCTTACCAAATTAAAACAATATAAAACCAAAGCACTATCGTTAGGGAGAAATATGAGCTCCACAATAACACAGAACCATCGTAGTTCAAGTAGTAGAGATTTAACAACCTTATGCAATAACGATTTTGATTTAGATACGAAATGGGGCGTACATCGTGTCACAGAAAAATTACATTGTGCTTATAAATCTTTACGAAATAGAGAACTAGAATTGTCTCATATCTTAACGGCTTATTCACCAGTAGAATTTTTACAAGCTGTAAGAGAAGCTAATGGTATATTCCAGGATCATAGACAGCAGGATGCGCATGAATTACTAGTTTATTTACTGGGAAATATTAGAGATACCTGTGAAATCATTAGAGTTGAGGTAAGCCATAAATAGTATGCGTTAGATAGTTAATTTTAAGTAGAATTTAATGAAATTTTATCCATGGGTAGGATTTTACAGTTATTAAGGATACTGAAGCGGCTATGTGAAATTCCACACCATAAGATATATGCGCGGTTACTTCTAGTATTTTTTGTTTTCTATTTTCCTTAGCCATATTTCTTCAATATTTACTTTCTTAAATTCTTGGGATGAGGCTCACAAATAACAACACAGACTAAATAGCAAATTTATATTTAATGTTAAAACATTTTTTTTTTTGTTTTCCTTGTAACAACGTTTCGGCAACGTAAAAACTGCTTGCTACAAACATTATTATTATTATATGTTTGTATTAAGGTTTATCTTACTTAACTTATAGCCTTTAAATATTAGTTTTAAATGCAGTGAAATCTCGAACCATATAAATATCTTCTATTATTGTTATTTTGAAAATATTGAAACATAGAAATTGACAATATAATTATTTCTCTAATAGGCCCAAAGAAATCCTCATACATTCTTAGCAGATTTGACAGAAACTACCGGAAAATTAAAAATCAAAAAGAGCTTTAAGAAAGGGCCATCAGAAGTCAAATCGACACCTACAAAAGAAACCATGAACGGTAAAAAGAAAAATATTAATTTATTATGTATGTTTTACAGTATCTCTACATTTCGGGATGGTTATTAAATATTTAGAAAAAAAAAATACTTCTTAATTAAGTACTTACTAATTTATTTTTTAGGTATTGTTCGACACACACCTCAAAACTTCATCAAAGATCATTTTGAGGGTGTTTCTCTGATCCGAACGCAATGTTGTGAATGCGAACAAGCATCAGAATGCAGACAGACATTTCTCGATATCCCAGTGGCTCTGGTGAAAGACCAGAATTTTAAGAATATATCTGCAGCAGATATATTCGGCAGTTGTTGTGTTCACTATGAGTATCTTGGCGGAAGTAATAAATATTTTTGTGAGAATTGTTGCAGATATAATGAGGCTATTATTGAGGTTAGTACAAGGTTGATAAAAATTATTTTTTCAATTATGACCATAAATTCATAGTCTAAAATATCTGTAAGTATTGGTTTTGCAATATCTAATGTAAAAAGTATTTTTAAAGGATATTAGATGTGAATAACTATCTAGTCATGTCAAATTAAGGGGAAAACGCGGTTCCTTACAGTGTAATTTTATTGTGACCGGTTTTGTTCAGGCAATTTTAAGCAGATTGTTCGATTATATATCGCTCTCAGCACTAATTTTTTGATAATGGCAAAATATCCGATATATGGAATCAATTACAGTGTTATTCATGCCATACGACGGAATAGTGCTGCTAAACTGTTTCATTTCCTAAAAGTTTTAGTCATTGAATCAGTAGAAATGATTTCTGGCAACATTTTAAAAATATATATGTATATGAAGTGAAAATACTTTCCTATGGACAACTCTTGACATTTTTGTGGAAAATGCACCTATTGGTAATAATAGGAAGAATTTTTCAAAATTATAATATTTATCAAGTCAGCCATGAGAATTTGGCAAGACAGAATACATTTTTTTAGTTTGACATTAACTGTCAAATAATCTGTTGAAAATTCATGGAATTCGATTCAATTGCACTTTATAGGGATGGTATCTATTTTTCCTAAGGATTTTGGAGACGCTGGCTTGGCTAATTTCAACATTTCGTTTAATATGGTTTTGACCAATATGCAGGTTTTATATAATATGAGCCTAGTGAGAATGCCTTCTGGGTTACGAGCTATAACCCTTGAAATTTTAACATACATGGCCTGATATTTTGTTTGAAACGACCCCCGTATCCTCTGTTTCTTGGATTCTTTAATTTTTTTTCTAATAGTTATCTTTATGAGAAATAATTTGAGTTTATTGAGACTGCATCACACCTTCTGGGTTACGAGCTATAACCCTTAATATATTAACATACATGGTCTGATATTTTGTTTGAAACGACCCTGTTTTTTGTATTCTTTCATTGTTTTTATTTATTTGTAGCTAAGGTATGAGAAACTTCCTCAAATATTAATAATACAATTGAAGCGTTTTCAAATGAGTGATGAAAGTTTTGAGAAAATCACCAGCTATTTTCCAACACCATTGGAAATTAATTGTTTTTGTCATGAATGCAGGTTATTACAATATGAAAATGAGACCGGAAATTTGTCAGGTATGTTGCTATTAATACAACATTAACACTTAATAATACCAACATAATTTTGTTTTAGAACCAGTCAAAATGCAACACAGGTATAGGTTATGTTGTGCCATTGTTCATTTGGGCTCGTCTGCGGTTTCAGGACATTATGTCGCTTATGTTCGCTTAAGCGATAACACCCGAACCTTTTCACATTGCACACGAAAAGTTCCAAACGAGGTATTACCAGCGTTTAACAATATAATTAATATGGCATCGGGTATTCGACGCATTTTGCGTAAGCCCCTCTCGGATCAAAATGCGACTACTTCAAAAGATTATGAACAACCAATGTGTAATAGTGTAGAGTGTTGTTCGTTGAGTTTGAATAAAATGAACGAGAGTTGGTTGGAGTGTAATGACGACTTGCTTAGAAAGATGACCACCAGTGAATTTTTAGATATTATTGATAAGAAAAATAGCACTGCCACACCATATTTATTGTTTTACGAGAAATATTAACTATTTATTATATTTATTACCTATTTATAAATTGAACAAATTTTTTGATTCTTGAATTCGAATATGAAGCTAAAATAATCGTGTGATATGGGTGAATACAATATTTATTTGTTATAGATAGCAATTTGAATATAACAAACGATCAGTATTATTTAATAATAAATTCGAAATAAAAATATATTTATTTGCAGAAGATTTGTTTAAATTATTCTAAAAATGAGTAATTAAAATTTTAGTAATAACATATAAAGGGTCAAATTGCCAAAGTGGTTGCAGAACTTGGCACATTTCAGAAATGTATCATCTAAGTTTGTACATATTATGTTCATCGCATCAAACATTTGTCTTTGCATTCGTAATAAATATGTAAAGCGAAATTAACTTTAAAATTGTTCTTATTGTTCTTCATACCAAATCTACCTAAGGTAGAGTTAATTATCAATTGGATTTTCCTTGAATAGATGCACAGCATTAATAAGTACAGCATTCCGACTCAACGGTGGCATTTTGAAATAAAATGTGACGTATGACGCCGCCATTTTGGGTTACAAGTCAGGTCCTGACTAATAATAATTATACTTTTCGGTTTCGAACCACAGTACTGTATTTTGACTTTTGTAAAAATATTTAAGTACATAATAATATCGCTGTCAATTTCAGAAATATTTGTGGTGTGTCAGAGTGATTGAAAACAGCCTTGAGTGGTGGTATCAGTTCAATGTTGTCATGATTACGTTATTTTTAATAATAATAATAAACACAACAATAATAAAGACTTTATTAGTAAAAAATACATTTTTATAAAAGTTGAAGCAGTGCTTCCTAACTTTACCTAAACGTAAGTTATATTTTAGCTTAAACCTATCTGAAAATAGTTTTACATCGGTGGCCAAATTAAGTAGGTAGCTTATGTTTACAAATTAATTTGTTATATTACGTGTCAGACCGCTCTTCAACGAAAACCCCTGTAAACTTTTTATATTCTCCGGTAGAGCGTTGTAATATTTTGAAACCGTATAGGAAAATGACCGCTCAAAGATTGATGTTGAGTCTAGCGGTGGCGTAATGACAGTTTTATGAGGAATATTCACATCATACACCGATCCCCGGAACTTCCATCTTTCATATAAGTATTCCGCCTATTTCCATCTGATGATTTTTATTAATCAAAATTAGTGAATGAAAATCCGACGTTGTTTCATTCTTAACCAGCCGATTTCTTTAATCTTATTGCTAGCCTCTTTCACCCCTACGAATTCCACATACAAGCCGTGTGCCTGAATTCTGCATCAACTGAATCACAGCAATTTTAGTCAAACAAGGGCCACGAGACAACTTGTGTTTATGTTTTACTTTCATTTAGTTGAAAAACATATTAGCTACTGCCATTTCGTAATATAAATTTTACGGTTATACAAATAGTTGTTATAAACGTAAAATTATCTAGTATTCATCTTTATTTTTACTTATTACTCACCTAACAGGATCTGTGGGGAAGAGAAAAAAATGTTTAGAGCAAGTGTACCGCTTATTGGGACAACATTTTACAGCACACACATGTCCTCCCTGATTGTTCATTGTATTAATCATAAGATACGTTAATAAAAATAAAATCCTTTTAATTCTCACGAACACTATACCAAAAACACAGAATTAGATTTAAACACAATATTTATTTATCTCGTACACGCCGACAATGAACTATATATTGAACACAGGAGTGAACGGTATTTATCTACGTCTATGTGATTATTGTGACCACAGTATAATAAATAATACAGTATTCTGACTTTCACGTTTGCAAGCCGTCCTGCGCATATCGTCGCGCATGCCGCCATTATGGGTTACAACGTCAAAATAATCGCATAGACGTAGATAGATACAGTTCACTCCTGTGTTCAATATATAGTTCATTGTCGGCGTGTACGAGATAAATAAATATTGTGTTTAAATCTAAATCTGTGTTTTTGGTATAGTGTTCGTGAGAATTAAAAGGATTTCATTTTTATTAACGTGTCTTGGGATTCATACAATGAATAATCACGGAGGACATGTGTGTGTTGCAAAATGTTGTCCCACTAAGCGGTACACTTGCTCTAAACATTTTTTTCGCTTCCCCAAAGATCCTGTTAGGTGAGTAATAAGTAAAAATTAAGATAAATACTAGATAATTTTACGTTTATAACAACTATTTGTATAACCGTAAAATTTATATTACGAAATGACAGTATCTGATATGTTTTTAAACTAAATACAAGTGAAACATAAACACAAGTTGTCGCGTTGCTAGTTGTTATTTTATTGACAATATCATTATAAAGTTTCAAGAAGTCTTTGCCAAAATTTGCCTTTAAAGTTGCTGTTGTTGTAATTTGTGAATTAAACTACCCGTTTAACTCACTACAACGATATTCATAATAAACCACGAAAATTGAAATAAACGCGATTTATTAATAAATAAAAATAACAAACTAAATACAAAACTGAAACGATTTTAACTGACCAATATAATATAGAAATTGAAAACTAATCAAAAATCTGACAATCTTAATTCTTTTTTGACAATAACAACTTTTTCCAATAGTTATTATTATTGTTATTAAAAATCACCCAATCATGTCAACATTTAACTGATAACACCACTCAAGGTTGTTTTCAATCACTATGACACAGCACAAATATTTCTGAAATTGACAGCGATATTATTATGTACTTAAATATTTTTACAAAAATAAAAATACAGTACTGTGGTTAGAAACCAAAAACTATAATTATTCTTAGTCAGGACCTGACTTGTAACCCAAAATGGCGGCATCTTACGTCACAGTTTTTTTCAAAGTGCGAACGTGGAGTCGGAATGCTGTACTTATTAATGCTGTGTTGTGACGTTGTAACCCATAATGGCGGCATGCGCGACGAAATGCGCAGGGCGGCTCTCAAGCGGAAAGTCAGAATACTGTGTTATTTATTATACTGTGATAGATGTGCTTGGTTGTAAATGTAGTCTAGCTCAAGTCCTTTCTTAATATGTTTTGTAATGGTGTGCTGTGGACAAGGATATGCATCAATTGTTGTTTGAAGATTGTTAATACATATTGAGAAGAATCTCTTCTCCGTGGATGAAAGTTTCCTTTCGGGAACTGTATGTTGGTATTGAACCTATTGCGTTAATTTTTACAAACGTTTCATGATACATAGAGACTATTATATACTGTTATAATGAAGATCACGTCCTAACTGATTTGTATAAAAATATCAACTACAACGTTGATTGAAAATTAAATATTTCAATCAACGACTACAATTAATTATTATTTTGACTTGACCAACTACAAAAAATAAACATTGCACCTGCTAGAAGGTTTGGTAACAAGTAAAGGTTTTCTTTTTTACGTATAGAGAGCGCTTCTTTTTGGTTCTCTCTCTCTCACACGCGGTGTTGCACCTTTATTTTAAAAAAAATCACTTTAATTCTAATCTTAATAAAAGGTATCAGCGTTAACAGAGATGATGAATTATGATTTCTTTTTTTTATGCTATTATGCTTAACTTTTGTATATGGTTAAAGTTAATTTTATATCAAGATAATTTGTCGTGTAATTGCTTTCTTGCTGTTGGAGAATAAATAATGCTATTATTATTATTATGATTTCGTAAGACAACTAGCTAGTTTAAAATAAGTTTCCACTGCTTTTAATGAATATCTTTTAAATACTTAAGCTGACATAAATGCATCTTAGTTTTATTAATTCTCATATGCAGTAGAGAAGTTCTGATGTTTTTGGCTTCAGTCTATTCGGTTACTGTGGATGGTCTTATTTCGTTCAACAAATTTCCTCGTATGTTTGGCTTGTGATATATACCACAGGTGTTGTAGTGGAACCTATTTCTATGATATTCAACTTTATGGTTTCAAGCACTATATTTTGTAATAATTGGAAAGGGTCCTGAGATTGTCCAGTTTCAAGGCTGGTGATATATTATCTTTGCGTTACTGTTATAAGTGGAGAACAAATTTAAAAGTACAACATTTGTTACGATATACAGTGACAGGAAAGGGCAGGACGTAGTCTTTCAATTAATTATACTGTGAGTTTTCTATTACAAATACGGCTTTCACATTTACCCATGTAGTTTTGTACACGAAAAAAACAAACATTACGTACCTACTACTACTGTCTTATGCTCAAAATGAAAAATTGAGCAAATATTTATTTTTTATAATTTCTGAATAAAATTACATTCGAAATCTACAAAATGTTATATAAAATAAATAAATTACAAATTCACCAACAAAAAATATCAATACTGTTAAATACAATATATATACACAGAGTTAAAAACATTTAACGTCATCCAATAACAGTTTAATTCGAATATTTCTTCAATATTTTATAAATATCTTTAATATGTTTATTCTGCCATTGTATATTAATGCGAACAGTCTCCTGCGATTGCTCTACAGATTGTTTCACTTCAGAGAATTCTTCTTCATTTTCTTTAATTACATGTTCAAGCTAAAATGGAAAATATAAATATTAGATTATAAGGAAAGTACTTATATGATTCTAAAACCCTACTCACAGCTTCTTGTTCTTTTTCATCGATAATTTGTGAAGATAATGCTGCTAAATATCGGACTATGCGGCGCTTATTTGCTTCAAAGCTGAAAGCAAACAATGTTCTGTCAAGTTCAGATTTGTTGGGCTATTTATTGTAACAAAAAAATTATTGCGTCTGTAAAAGTAATGGAAAAATTATCTTCGCTCTCGTGAAGGGACGTTAGCATAACTTAACTTGTGATTTCTGGCTTAAATTATTGGTGGTATTGGTGTTTTATAGTCTATAGGCAAATAGAATTTCTTTTAGAGTATGCTGAAGAGCTTATAACAAAAACAAACCAGATTCGTTCATAACTGCCATTTAAACAAAATGTCCTGTTTAGATAATTGGTAAAACCAGTAATTTTTTATTATTTCTTATTATCGATGCACTTAATCTGCTCTTTTACTTAAGAAGATACGTACTGCTTAAATATTTTCTTAACGTTGGTGTAGAAGAAGTTTCTAGCTGTGAAATAACCATTAACATTTTTAGCTACTGCTGAAAATACGGACGAACAATCCTGTCGTCTGATTTTATTTTCATCCATGGACCATTCCAAATATCTGCTTAATAACCATATTTCTCTGGTGCAACCTAAGGAGTTCAGTATTGTACTTTTTTCGGTAGCTACGTTCGAAGTTTGATATTTGTGCCATAAAAAGTTCCATTCAGCTTCACCACCATGTTGTATCGCTGTACAGTAGACTACGCCACGTAAATCATTAGGAATCCTTAAAAAAGTTACTGTGTAAATTTTGAGTCAAATTTGACAATAAAATATCAAAGCCACATAAATATCTTTAACTCCTTAAAGCCATATTAATAATGTTAATGAAATTATAATATTAATATAACCTGATTGAAAACATAAAACTTGGAGGAATTAAATCCAATAAACTTCTGCATATTTCGATTTTGCATAGTCCATAAAAATTTTAATATTTCTAAAGATCTAATGCCCCTATGATTTTCTAGGGTTGTATTTCTGATGAAGTTCAAAGTAAATTATTGAGAGTCTGACTGGGACCTTTATTATTCATGTGTTGTTTTTTACTGTCTTGCAATTTGACTGTTATATTTTGATTGCAAAACCCTTATCCGTTTACTTCGTAATTATCGTATGTTTGCAAGATTCATATTTAATTATTGTTTACTTACGGATTTTGGTTTGAATTCTGGTATTTTTTAAACAACTCTTTAGCTTCTGATACACAATCCGCTACTTCAAATCGACATGCTTTCGCTATAGTTAACACCTGCATTTTGATCAAGTCAAGTTTGTCATAACGTGCTTCTCTAGCACTAAAACCACCTGTTCGTTTATATAATGGTGTTAGAAGATGCTGCATATAATCCTAAAATAAAGAAAAAAAATAAAGTAATATCGGCAACTGCTTAAAAGTTAAGGATAAGTCACCTTATATAAACCGTATACAGAACTACGTTTTAAAAAGTTGGTTAGAACTGAGGTTTTGCCCAATGCTGCTTTCCATGGTAAGTAATCAGCTTCGTTCTTCAAATAGTTGAGCAGATTAAAGAATATATCGTATTTAATACTGCCCGCATATGCAAGATCTGCTGCATCAACTATTAACTGAACTCTATTCAATGTTGGGATTCTTGGATTTTCTTCAGAGTTTAATTCTTCTATTATCATGTTCCAGTTGTGTTCATCGTAGTTGACTCTGTATATGCCTAAATTAATAATTATTATTTAACAATAAATTAATCTCCATCAGTTTTAATTGACATAGGTAAAAATAAAATATCATTTGAATAAGAAATTTTCAGGCATAGCTTTAGAATATTGTTGAAAGTGGAAATGTCGCTCTTGAGAATTAATTCATACAATGCCTACTAAATCTAAATGGAAATTCAGTGACGTAGCCTCATAAATATTCTACATCATTTTTATTGTAATTTTTGAAATAAAATTAACGTAACGATTAGTGTTCTTTACCTGACATTTGATTATTGAATATAATCCAGCTGTCATTTTTCACTATGTTCTCGAACGTCTGTGTTTCCGCAGGACATGATAACCAATGTTGTGGATTAGTTTTATGAAAATCTAAATTATTTTTAGTTGAATAACTCAGCGGTACCCACCAGCATGGATTGTTTGCATCCTTAGTTTGTATCAAATCACGTAGAAACCTACTTTGACTAATTTCTAATGAATTTTCAGCATAGTTACGTTCAACAGTAATAATTGGATACCCGGTTTGTAAAGTCCATGTGTCCATAATGGTTTTGACAGTCAGATTATTCGGTAATACATTGTTTTTGTGAGCTTCTTGTGTCAGCGAATCCCAGAGATCGTCTTGTTCGGCATTATGGTACCTATGTTTTCGCAAATAGTTGCTAACTCCTACAAAGTATTAGGAAATTTGTAAATCATAGTCCCTATATAATTGAACATTACCGTTTTTCAAAGTTTCTTCACCCAAGTATAGACTCATCATTCTGATCAGCGAGGAACCTTTTTTGTATGAAATAGTATCAAAGATTTCATCGATTTCTTTGGGGTCACCGATGGGGACTGACACCTGCAACGTTTTAGTTAAAAACGTCTACGTTTACACGCTTGATAAACTGTACTAACCGGGTGTGAAGTCCTTAATGAATCAAACGAAAACACACTTATCATATCACCAGCAGCTTCCTCAATAAGCGAGTTCCACTGTGGAAACAGTTTATCCACAGCCACACTGGCCATGTAAGTTGCGAAACCTTCATTGAGCCACAGGTCTGTCCACCATTCCATAGTGACTAGATTGCCTAAAAGAAGATATATGCATTAACATGACTAAACCCCTAAGATATTTTATTTACTTACCAAACCACTGATGCGCCAGTTCATGTGCAACAACGCTAGCAACATTATGTTGACTGGTTTTAGATGATACTTTTGGATCATAAAGTAAGTAGATTTCTCGGTATGTTATTAAACCCCAATTTTCCATGGCGCCTGCGGAGAAATCTGGAATGGCAACCATATCCTGTTTTGGTAGTGGATAGTCAATGTCAAAGAACTGTTCATAGAAATGTAGTGCTTTTGGACCGACTTCTTTAGCAAAATCTACCTGGAAATTTTATATTTTAACTCAAATTACCGACAATAAATATGGCTTCTTACTTGATCTAAGGCATCTCGTCTGGCCCAAATTCTAAACGTAACATTACTCTTACTGTCTACAATTGGGTCCGCGGTTTTGTAATCCAAATCCGACACAATATATGCTACTAAATATGTTGACATTGGTACTGAATGATCAAATCTGTCCCAATACCATCCTTCTTTTCCTTCACTAAGAATTAAGATAAAAATATTAATGAAGTTAACACGACACTTAATATTAAACTAATTTCTTACATTGGCTCAGTTTTAACCAAGGGCATGTTACTTATGGCTTTGTAGCCGTCTTTACGTCCGATACTGATATCGAAGGTTGCTTTCATTGCCGGTTCATCAAAACAAGGGAATGCTCGTCTGGCGCTTGTTGCTTCAAATTGTGTTACACCCAACCACCTGAAATACGGTGACCATTAAGTGACAGATTTGGGATTTTGAATATTTTTTTAACTCACCTTTTTTTACCAGATTTCTTATCAACGTAACTGCTTCGATAAAATCCAGCTAGTCCATCGTCCAAAACGCCTTTAAATGGTATATAAATTTCATATTTGTGATCTTCAGTCAATGGTTCCTCAAGAAGTATGACCAAAAAATCATGACTCTTAACAAATTCTATCTTTAAATTTTTAATTTCTTTATGGACTTTACTTGATATGTCCTTCACTGTAACTTCTTTTGTGTTAATCTTAAGATCTTTTGAATGTAGTGTTATATTTTTGGTTGGTTGTGCACATGATGACTGAAATATACAAAATACAGAAATATACAGTAAAGTATTAGGTTTTTTATAAAATTGGTATCGAAAAGTTGGAAAATCGTTATACTCGTTGTAGTGCCCTCGAAGACAACTATGTTGAATAATAAAATCGAGTTTTGTCAAAATTTTGTTTTTTATGACTGATCTTACGGACTTCTTGAATTTAAAGTATTAAAATATGTTTAAAAATGCATTACTTATATAATTTATTATATAACTTATATAATTAAATAATAAACAATTAAATTATCTACTTTATTACATATTTGGCAAAATAAGTTTGTTTTACTTTAAATGAATATGTTCTGCATGATTTGGTTACCCTGGTATAATACACATTAAGCGCAACATTGAAAGGGTATACGACAAGATATTTATTATAAATTCAAGTCACATTAGTTTTCAATTGACCTACATTAATATGTATGTTGTACTTTTTTTTTATTTTTTGGTGATCAAATAAACAGCGTTTTTCAATGTCATAAAATTTATTAGTAAAAAATTAATTAATGTGGCTGCTTAAGAAGGTCGTTCTAATCAAAACTGAAAGGCGTGCAAGATTGAAAAGGCGTGTAGAACAATCATGTACCATATAAACCACTAAATGACTAATGGTTAAACTAATTTTTTACATTTTATGTAAAACCATGTACCTATTTTATTGAAAATCGGTTTTTAGAGGTCCTTCCACAATGTCGGGTATTGCTTCAATATTTTGCCGATTATATTATACATTAAACAATTCAGAAATACAAGCACGTTGAATCTTTTATTTTAAAATACACAAATAAACTTCCATTCCTAAGGCTTATGGTGTTTAGTGGTCCCTAGGAATAACAAATTACAAAAATAGTATTTCTCTGCTTAACAGTCTGTAGAACTGTTACATTATGCTCAATAATTCTGCGTTGCACTGTTTTAGTAAGTACTTATCACGTATCAGGCCTTTCCTGTATGTAAGTAGTTATATTATGATTTTCTATAAAAAAAAATGATCCCAGAAAGTTTTTACAGTGAAAAAAAAATATTTTTGATGTAAGCGTTTAAACTTTGAATTTTAGCCTGGAACATTGAATTTGATTATTCTCTATTTTATTAAAATAAGAGGACTTTTCCGTTATAAGGTGCACACTTTGTATAGCATACTATTTGCTTCTTAAACGGAAATAGACTTACGCTAATCCAAACTTCACCATCAAAATCAAAATTTCCTTCAATTCCTAAATATGATATGATCTCTAATCGGTAATGATCTGGTCGTACGCTGCTCGGTAATCGATAACCATTGACAATATAGGCGTAGAACGTCAAAAATTGCAACCATGTCAATTTGAATTCCATTATCTGAAAGTGTAAAACAACTATTTTTAAAAAGTATAGGTACTTAATTTGTTATATTATAAATTTTCTGTACTTGCAGAAATACCGACTTGAAAGTAAGAAAAAATAGCTTATTATTATGTGAAAACATTAACAAACATTAGTTTTAGCCTAACAAAATAATATATCAAAAAAATATGTCAAGGTTGTGTCAAAATACAAGTAAGTAGGTGATTTAAAAAATTTCAACGAGAAGAAGAACTCATTTATTTGTTAATTTGGTAACGTCCTATAGTATTACTATTTTACTTAAAACCTCACAATTATTTTCAAAATTCGAATTCAACACTCTCTTTCTTATTGATATAAAAAGTCAACTGTAATAAGAAATTCTTCGATGGCGCTTTTTTACACTTGCCATACATATCCGACCTGCATTCATAACTTCGCGCTGGAAAGACCTCTGTGGATTACGAGCGTAATCAGTGATTCCTCACAAATTCACCGGCAGCCTCAGTGACCATCGGGACTAATCACCTCATGAGTCCTCACCAACGAATTCTTTTACGGAAATATTTGAAATGTTCTGCAGAACACAATAAAATACTTTGCAAAAATATCTAAACCATAGGAACTCTCGCGTGTTTAGTAGAATTTAGCTTTAGCTGTATGTCCCACCGAAATATTGTTTTCAAAATAATAAACCAAATAGCTTGCCTTGGCGAATTGTCTATATTAAATGTCCGCGAAATATGTTCCTTTTGTTGGCTTCTATAATTATTGTGCAATTCATTTCGGAGTTACAACGTATAAATAAACAAAATTAATTTTTAGAGGTTGGTAATAAATCACAACTTTAATTTATAGCTGCACATATAAATTTGTGGTCGATTTAGTAATGAATTGTTGATGGTTTCTTTATTTACTTGATGGAAATTCAGATTAAATTATGATAATTTAATTTAATTTCCACTAATGATTTTATTTTAGTATTTAGAACATGACACGTGTTTCGCTAGCACAGCATTAATGTAAAGTACCTACCTATCTAGCTCTCAATTCAGAACTGTGAGATCAGCACAAATTTGATTGAATTACAATCACTAACTGATCTAGGATATGCTTAACAATTTTATATTTAAATGTTATTATAACTTAAACCGGTTAAGCTACATAAGTTTGAAAAGTTGTTTAATTTTTTATTAAAGCAAACACTGTAAATTCTGTATCTACATAAAAAATAGACATGGAAAGCAAAATCATTAATATTTCACGGTGCAATGAACCTAATCCTAATATTTTTCCATGTGTCGTTGGTATAATAATATGCTTTAACGATAATAATTTAAAATTAATCGTAATTAGTTTTTTTTCTATATAAAAAATATGGCCTGTATTCATTTGGAAAAAAATCATATTAACATTATTTATATAATTGCGAATTTTTGAACCGTAAAGATTAAAATTTTGCAATGCGTGTCAGCTTTCCCTTTTCAGTTTGATTGTTCTTACATACCTACTGTTATTTTAGTATTTAAGGTGTCCCCGTCTTTTTTCGACGGTTCTAACGGTTTATAGTTGAGTAACATCAAAGCAACAAATTAATACAAATTTATCAATATTGTAGAAGTATTATTTTTTAAATTTTTTGCCTTTGATGAAGAAAACAATACCAATAGCACCATTCTAGCTGCTACATTTAGGTACTAAAGGCCAATTTTGCCAATAATCACAGTAATAAGTTTTAGTCCTAATTTTTATATTTAATAATGCATAACAAAAGCCAGTTGTTTATCCAACATATAAAAGTCATTAAAACATTGGATTTTGTGTGTTATTCTAACGATCTTATGATACTTTACTTTTTATCGATGTTAATTAATACAATCACGCCTGCGCATATTTCCATTTGTCGTAATCACAATCATAAAAAGTTAAACTAATTCAACATTCAGAGTTATGACTTATGACTTATGACTATGCATTACAACTTGTAACCTAAACATTGTCCAAACGTTACCAATATACTTAAACAGAATGTATTTTAACTAGTTGTGATTGTGATTATAGTTATACACTAAACAAATTGTTATGCTTAATCGTTGGCTAAATCTGCCTAAAGTTAAATATCATTTTGACATTTAAATTTTGAAAATAGCTTATTGCCATCGTGAAATAATAATTGTTACTACTATATACAGTATAACTATGTTATTGATTTATTTAGTTGGAGGTCATGATCCATGATTATTCATTTAAATAAAAAAATCGTGTTAAAGTTTATAAATCTCTGGGTTTAACTAAACGTTCATCCAAAAAATGTGTATCATTCAATCGTATATGTCAGAATTCTTTCTTTTTTATTTAAATGAGTTGAATACATACCTACCTATTTAAACGTAGTCAATTTCAAATTTAAAATGTTAGTTTTGAATAGTTTAATCAAAACAAGGGCACAAACGCAAGTGATAGTTATAAAAAAATTAAAAGCAGCTTTTTCGTTATATTTCTGAAAATATTTGATGGAAAATTATCTAGACTCATGAGTTACTGATTCATTTTGAACAAAATATTTATTGTTAATTAATTTCCTGGGAAACGCTAGAAACGTATGTGGCAAACAAGAATCGGCCCCAAATAGAAAAGTTGAAAAAGCAAGAATTTTCGCCCCTACATATGTAGTTATGCAGTTGCATAACATAAAGTTACACATCTCTCATTAGACAAAGCAAACAAATAGGTGCTTTCAGTATTATTTAATAATTGGTTTCACAAATCTTTGATTCAGATTTGTTTCGAGCGCCAGTGTACGCAAATTAATGATCAAATGCTGTGACTTTTTTGGCAAATTTGCATTACTTAAACATTATTGTAAAATAATCGTAATGCAATTTGCATAACAAATATTCAAAGAAACCGGCCTCAGTTTTCACCTTTTGAACTATAAAGTAAATCTGTTTAATTTGCATACAAGTTGGAAAAATAATATTTTTTAAGTGTAGTCTTCCCATTCCTAAACTTTGTTAAATTTGACTACCGAAACAAATAAGTGCTCCACATTTTTGTGATAAATTTTCTGAATAATGTTATTATACAGATAATCACATGAAAGTGTGTAGGGGTTGCGTTTTTGTTTATATGATAAAGAATCACAGTAAAGTGAAAATAAAGATTTTCACAATAATTATTATTAACTAATTTACGTTTCAAATGATATTTAACTCATCTGGATTTGCCATAAACGTAGTCAAACGGTATACCCTTTGAATCATATAAATAAATCTAAATATAATATGAATTAATTTTAAACTTACTTTACGAAAAATCTGTTTTGGTGTCTTAATAAATCATGCACTTAAATTTGATAATAAGTACTTGTAAAACAAATAAATATAAATAAGCGATATTTGTGACTAGCTTATTGTGGTCCCCCTTTATTGTGAAAAGTTGACCATTGACTAAACTACTGGACCTGTTATATCTCGATAATAATTCATGTAAACATAATATAAAATTATTACTCCTTCTCCAAAACTTTCTTTGTATTATAATATAGCGATTATTCCTTTTGACTTTAAAATTGACAAAAAATAATACCTAAAGTACTACAACAAAATTTTGCTTCAACATTTTTTCTGATTTTTTCATTTCCGCTAGCGTACAAATTTGCGTGTTTAAGCTAAAAATGCTATTGAGTGATTTTTCACAAATTTTCCGTAAATTTATTATTTTAATTTTACTAGAAAATTATAGAATCAATTTGGAATAGAAAAACAATTTCTAAATTGCATAATATGAAACATGTAAAAATTAATGTAAATTTATTTTCTTGTATTTTAAAATGTTTTGCACAAGTGGTAAACATTAAAATCTTGGAAATAGGATGTAATGGAATTGTTACTTCTTGTCCTTGTCGGTCTTGTTCGTTGGTGAACTTTGTTTCACCGGGAAAATTGCCTGCTCACAGTAGATGTCGCCACAAACATCTTGTTATCAAAATTTAATAATTAATACAATTTTGCTAATTGCGTGCAGAAACAGCATGTGTAACGTATATAGAAATATTTTTCTTAGATCACAATAAAGGTATGCTAATTTTAACCAAATTTGTAGTTAATTTGGATTATTAAGGAATTCAAAGAAGTAATTACCCTTTTAAGTTGTGCGTAAACTTTTTTGGATATTTGCTTTTACTTGAGGAATTTTACTGGTAAATATTATTGTCTGTCTCGTGATGGTTGGCAGGGTCACCTATTGCATACGGTTGAAAGAATTGTAGTGGCTAAGAAAACCAAAAGGTATATACCATTGTTACTTTATTTTTACATAACGATATTGATTGTTATTAGCAAGGTAGGTATGATATCTGCTTACTATTCAATAAACACTAAACGTATGAGTACCTACCTATTAAGGTGTTATTTTATTATAACCAACTTTGAAAGCCCCTAAGCGCTCGCACAGTGTTGTATTTAAAATCCAAAGTAATATTATAGGTTTAAGAGTTTTATTACTTGCATTCAAACGTCAAATGTAACTTTATAGGTAATTTATTTTTGTATCCGTATTATTGGACCTCTTGCCCTTTTTGTAGTTTGTTTGGTGTCCTCTAAAAAAATAGCGCTCATGTGTGTCACACTTCTCACGAAACGACCCTGATCAGAACATACCTCATTTTATTAGAGTAAACTTATTTATTAACATATAACTGTGAAACAGATATTGTTATTACTTATTCTGAAACAGATATTTTATTACTTATTCTTGAATGCGAATAATTTTCCAATTCTTATGCAAATAAATAGCTAAATAATGGCGTGCATTTATATTTCTTTTTACACTGATAATATTAACAATCTTAAATTTAATTTAAATTTAAATTAGCAAATACATAATCAGTAGTTATATTTAACAATTTAGTAGTATTAGTTTCGTATAAAATGAAATGCACTCTCAGTGGCTTATCGTTAATAAAATAGTCATATGTGTCGTCTCATCCTTTCAACAATATGAAAAATATTTTAAAGAAACCAAAAATCCAGAGCCTTTTTATCTCTTAGCATAAAGCTGTTTGATCAGTCTTCAAATGCCATATATACACTGATCAGGAGATGGCTAATTTTTTAACTTTATTGTCATAAGAGAATCACAAAAGTTCTTGTAGACAAAGTCATACTTAAAATAATATATAACAAAGACGTATACAAGTACAAAAGATTAATGTAATTAATCGTTTGAAACACAATATAACAAAAATATTTAAAAACATACGAAAACCTACTACATTATGTTGTCAGTGTTAGTAGGAAGGCAAGAGTAAAATCTCAAATCCCTAAACATTCATGAAGTAAAATATGTAAATAACAACACAACATAAATATATATATAAATAATACATTAAAATCATCAAACCAAGCCAAAAGCGGATCAACACAACAAAATCAAAACAAACACTACCACGCATCAGCAAAGTAGTCCTCCAGTGAGTAATAGGCCTTCTCAAGAAGAACGCGCTTAACAGCCTCCCTAATTTGCTTGAGATTTTTTCCAGCCGTCAAGTTTGGCGGCAAATGATTGTACATTCTGCGACTGTCATAAAGGAGTGATTTCTTTACCAAGCAGATCTCGGTATAGGCAAGTGTACCCGCTGAACTAGTCTCGTGGGATAAGGGTGACTAGGTGGAGCTGAGCTGTTAATGTTTCTTACATTTTTATGAATAAGACATACAGTTTCTAAAATGAAAAGTGATGTAAGAGTCAATATTCGATGTTTTTTGAATAATTCTCTACAGCTTGCAGTAAAATCTGTCTTACATATATAACGAACAGCCGCTTCTGCAGTGTAAATATACTCTTAAACAAAGTTTGGCTACAAGTACCCCAGAACGCTATTCCATATCGAAGATACGCCTCCACTAAAGAAAAATACATATTTCATGCAAGTTTCAGTCCAAGAGCCCCTGACACAACTCTCAAAGCATAACAGCCAGATGAAACCTTCCTGCCCAACAGTTTAACATGTTCATCAAACTTAAGCTTTAAATCAATTTGGAGTCCCAAAAATTTAACACAATTAGGACTATTAATATGGTCATTTTCAAATAGCTATTCATCAAATTTAAAATTAAAATATAATACATGTGTTTTTGATAAATTAAATGAGAGATAATTCGAATCGCACCATTCCTTTAACTTTCCCAAATCACTTCGAATGTTTTCTTTGACAACATCAGCATCTCTATCATGCCAAAGGAGTGTCGTATCATCCGCAAACAGCGTAAAGTTTCCCGTTAGTCCAATAGTGGTAATGTCGTTAATATAAAGAAGAAAAAGAACAGGACCCAAAACAGACCCCTGTGACACTCCGCAAGGCACACACATACTATCAGACATACCACTCCCAAACCTGACCAGTTGCCTTCGGTCAGTCAAATAAGAATGAAACCAGTCCAAAGGTGCACCCCTAACACCATAAAACTTAAGCTTCCTGAGAAGGATGCTGTGATCTACACAATCAAACGCCCTTGAAAAATCGCAAAATACTCCGGCAACTGCTCTATTCTCATTGAGCTGGGAATAAACATTCTCAAGAAATAATATGCCAATTATTTTTTAATCGCTGTAAAAAACTATACCTACTATCAATAATTTCTTTGTTTAACAAAAGACAAAATCACCTAGATTAAAGAGGTACTATACGTTATGTTGACTAAGACCTCGAAATTCTACTTTTATAAAAGCATATAGTCAACCTTCATCTTTTCATGAATTTAATATTGTTATTAAAAAATACAAAAAGACAGTAACATTTATTAGCCAACAGCCAATACATGTTTGCCAATAGTCGTGCAAATTATGCAGTATCATGTATCTCCATCTATATCGTTTCACTCGTTCATTCGTTACTCAAACATTTGCCGGTCTTTGCATTTGGAGTAACTGCGCACTAATCGCACAAACAAAGCTACAAACACTTTGTATCATCTCCGAGTACTTAGCAAAGCACCTAGGGGACGGATTGATGCCATATAAATTGACCTGAGTAAGGCTTTCGACATGATCAATCATAGTATCATCTGTACTCATCGAAAAACTAAAGAGTTTCCCCTTTGCTGAGAAAATCGCTGGTTTTTTCGATCCTATCTTACCTGCACAACTTTGCATGTAAAATTTAATGACGTCTGTTCAGAAGGTTTCACGCCTAACTTAGCACTACCACAGGGATCCATTCTGGGACCTCTGCTTTTCACTTTTCTCATGAATACTATATCCAAAGATTAATCTACACAATAGATAGTCAGCGTATATGGGAAATAAAACAAAAATTGAAACTGTCTCGACACGAGCTACATCTATTAGAAAAACATGCAACCATGGAAATTGTAGATGGCGTTATATGTATTGTGTTGAAATAAAATAATCATATGGGCAATGTTAGACAAGGACGAGTATACTTTCCCCTACGAGGTGGGAGTTTGTTTTTATATTATAGGTATCATATATGTACTACTGTGCAGCAGTGTTTTTTGTTTAAAATTATATGGTATACGTATACCTATCTACGCAAAGATTAATGTGTATGGACGAAAATAAAAGAAATTACTATAATAGTATAAATATACAGGGCTGGTTTATTAAATGTTTTAGACAATAATTATAAATGACTAAAATAATATTATTTTAGTCATTTAATTTTAAATTTCGGATATAAGGATGCATCAAAAAGTTATATTTAAATTAACGAAATTTGGCGTTATAGATAGGACTTCCGGTTATTACCTGATTCAGTTTTAAGGATCAAACTCAAACAGCAGATTCAACTTGTCGTTAACATTATGAAAAAATAAATTTCAGAGGCGGGTAAATTAAAGGGGCATACAGGCGTGAAATGCTACCCTAACTTTTTTATGCACATTTTTTGCGTGTGTTTCAATTCGGAGATGTAAAATCTAACAAATTATATACGTAATAAATGTATCCTTCTGTGATATTGATAGAAAGTCATCGTTATCGCGTAATATCGATTTTAAGAAATGTTAATATTAAAAAGGCTGTGCTTTTTACAAGTTGCTGAAGTAAATAAGGTTTGAAATTTCCAGCATGACAATAATTATTTAAAAAAATACGGTTTCGAAATGCAGGATGTAAAAAATTAGAATTTTTAATCTGTTTTTAATGAAAATTTAAATCTATTGAGAAATATGGTTCAGGGTTTTTGTGAAATGTATTTTACTCCAAAGATTCTACTCATCGATTATAACCGAATTAATTTATTCAAAAATATCTATACTAGTAAAATAACACAATTATCACAATTAGGTTCAAATTCTGCAACGCCGAATTGAAAAAAAACTTACAGTCTCCCTAATATTGGTTTTTGTGCAATGATCATAAAACTTTAAAAAACTAACGATTTATGTAGATTGTATTGTTAACACGTTTCGTAAAAAGCTTTAAAAACCCACCAACAGGGTGTTAAAAGTATCACGACAATAACTTTTTTCATGTTTTAACAAGTACAATCGTCTGCTTCAGATTGATCCTTAAAAACTGAATAACAGTTTCTCTATATAAAAAAATAAAACTCGCAAATATCATCCCCAAACATTTAATTTGATTACAATTACATAACACCATATTTGAAAGTAAATAAAAAAAAAACAGCATTACCTAGTTTGACAGATTTGCAAATTGCAAATTAAAGTATCTATGTATACAGGGTGTTGCATAAGTACTTGTACAAACTTTAAAGGGTGATTATTTGACTAATTTTAAGATACAAATTTCATATGTACATGGGTCCGCTACGGCTTGGTTTTCGAGATACAGGTAGTTCAAAAAGAATATTATATTTAGGATTATATGCTTGTTCAATAGCATCGCAATTTGGTGCAATTCGGGATACAGGTGTATTGATGACACCAGAGCTGTCAAAAGAACTAATAAAAAATACGAAAAATAACAAAATACAAATATCATTCAAAAGACAACAATGCACATAATAGTCGGTACCAAGCCAAATAGGTAGTAGGTAAATATAGATTTATTTTGTTTCGGGCTTGGGCTTGGCACCGACTTATTGTAATCAAAACTACCCACCAAACGGATACATTTAATTTTACGCAGATGCTCAAAATGTTAACTTTCTTTCATTAATAGAGACCTGTGAAGTGAGCTTACCTCTTACGCCCACGTATTAAGTACTAAGTTTCAGTTATCAGTTATAATTTTTTATTTTCCAAGAAAGCGAAACGAGATATTTAAAACGGCATTGCGCCGCCCTCATGTATACCTCCGGGGGCGGCATCGAAAATCGCTACACGTCACAAACTTGTAAATGCTTAGAACTACCCCTATATCAAATTTCTATTTTCTATCTTTTTTGTTTCATACCCAAAGCCCTATTCCTACCGAACTTATTATTTACCCGAAGAAACATTAAAAAGAAGTAAAATATAAGTACCTAAACCGATAAAGTGGAACTTATACCTGATGAAGAGACAGACTATTATAATAGTAGTAGTATAATAGACTAATATAATATAGGTAGCACTGATAATTTTTTTATTATAGGTATTATAAGATCTACAACAATCTTGTTACATCTTTGCCACATTGTCTACGTGAAATATTTAGTCAAAAGTATGTTTCTATCTAAAAGCTTTTCATTTAACGATTGTTCGCCACTGATCATGGGACTGGTCTAGTCTTGAAACATGTATGACATGGATTAAATATTATTATATTAAATTTAATTCATAGAGATTAGGCTTTTATTTCAATACTGTACTTGTAATAAATCACCCTGTGTGTTTCTTTTACCGACGAATTGGCAACAGCACGACACACACCACATTCGCTTGTTTTTTTTTCTACCCTCCCTGCGTATCCCCTCCAGATTAATACAGAATTTCATCAATTTCTCTCTCTGACAATACAGCATTGCCGGTGCATATCTGTTGCAAATGGTCTAAATAATTGTTATACGTTGCGTTTTGTTTTTGATATTAATAAACTACAAAACGGTTTCTGGCTGTGACAATACTGCTCTATGCTTTACACGCTAGTCTACGCCACGTAGTGGCAGGCATACTTAGAGATGTTCTGATTTTAATGCATTGGGCTGACTATCTATTGTGTAGATTAATCTTTGCTATATCTTATTATATAATATAAGCAATATCTGGTTTACGCTGATTTTAAAAATATATAGTCATAGGAACTGATGATAGCGAATATCGTTTGAACTTGCAAGCAGCTGTGGAACGTTTTTTTATGGATAATTGTTTGAAATTATATATTACAGCAGGGTTTTCGTTTAATAACCACATCAAATTTACATACGGATGGAATGAGAGCGTTGGGTTTCCTACTGAGAACTTGCAAGGAATTTAAGAACACGAAATCTTGTGATTTACTATTAAACTCCTATTATAGATCAAAGTTGGAATATGTTTCGGTAGTATGGAGCCCTTCGGCGAATAGCTACTGTGAGGTTTTGGAAAACGGGCAAAAGAAGTTTTTAAGATGTATGTTTTTCAAGGTGCAAGCATAAGGTGTGAGTTCAATAAAGTTAGCTTAGAACATTCTTTATAATGTATTCAACCATAAGTTTTGTAGGTATTCCTGGGTTTCTGAATAGGATCTTTCTCAATATCCAATAGAGTTTCCCTGTTCAGAAGCTCTAATTGTCGTTCACCTATAAATAAATGCATATAGAAGGAATAAATTTATCAAGGAGCTTATAAGTTAGATTTTAGTTTAGCTTTCTTTAATATATTAGAGTTATTTTGAAATACCATTTGATTTGGGGACTTCGCCAAAAGTCGAGAACTTCTATATACTTTAAATATTCAGCAGCAGTGTAATTTAACAACTACGTTATCCATTAATCATCTATTATTAAGAGATCAATACAATTTATTAAACATAAATTACCATTTCTGTCTTCTTATTAGTTTGACCGGATTTAGTGTAAATTGTATAGCAAAGATACACTACACATACACTGGAGTATAGTATCTTTGACCAAAGATTAATTAATCTTTGGTAATAGTAAAGACCGAATGAGATTTAGACTCTGTTGAATGTATAAGCAGGAACGATCAGATTAGTCATACATAATACGCAGCTTCACCATAAGTCAAGAAACCAAAGCAATACCGCTGTTTTTCACATAAGATTGAAAATTTTATTATACAAATTCAACCGTGGGAACACCTGATATCTATTGTTTTGTACGTAGTAGTATTAAGTAATTCTGAAACAACATCGATGGTAAAATCATTTCTCGTAGGCGTACCTATATAAGATCATATTTTTTTTTTCCTAAAAACCATATGGGAATCACAACTCGATATAACTGACGATACAGTATATTGCGATCAAATAAAAACATTATTACTAAAATTGTTCTAACTCACTCTAAAACGATAATTTCAAATCTAGTGGCCAAAAGCAACTGATCATAAATAGTCTAAAGAGTTTAATTTGACATAGTCACAATTGGCCAGTACTAGCCCAGGACTTAAATGTAAAGTGGGCCGGTACTAACAAATATTTAGGAATATTTTTCTTCAATAGGAACCTAGGTAAATATTTTTAATGCCATTCCTTTTTGCACATCAAAATTGCTTGTAAAGATTCACACTTTATATACTTAGTAAGAGTTTATCTGTTAACATACAGAAACACCCAATAACTGTTTTAACCAAAGAGCCTTTGCGAGCGAGAAACTCTGAATGACATTCCTGTAGCAAGAAAAGTTAGGAATATTTTTAGCTTTGTTCTTGCAAGTAAAGCTTGCTTAAATTCAGAAGAAATTCGAATAGATCCGGGGTCAATCTCATAACTGCTTTATATTCCCTGGGGTCTTCATGGTATAACTCTTTTATGATGTTATTTGTCGCTCCAGAATATTTTTTCTTCTAAGCCAAACGCTTCTTTTTCAAATGAATGAAAATAATATATTTTTTTTAATTTACTATTTTAAGGTTTCAAATCCGTGTGAACTGAAGGACCTGCGACCCATCAGCATTTTGCCTACTATGTCAAAAATCCTCGAAAGAATTTTAGATACACAAATACGTGGGTACATAGAAACAAACAACCTGTTACCGCATACACAATCAGGATTTCGCAGGGATCATAGCTGCACCACTGCCCTTTTAAAGGTTACTGATGATATATTAGAAGCTACAGATCGTGGTGAGCTTACCGCACTTCTCTTGTTGGATTATTCTAAAGCTTTTGACAAACTAAATCATCAGTTGCTTTTAGCTATTTTAAAATATCTTGGTTTTAGCAGTGATGCTTGTCTTTTGATAAAAAGTTATCTTACGGGACGACTGCAGTCTTTGAAACTGAATGGACAAGTATCCAGTCGAATGGGGATTTCCAGTGGTGTTCCACAGGGATCTATCCTGGGGCCACTTTTTTTCATCCTTTATACATCTCAGCTTTGTACCTACCTAAAACATCCACATTTACACCTTTACGCTGATGATTCACAAATTTACCTATCTTTCAAGCCAGAACACATCTTAGAAGGTATAACAACAAACTTAATGAGGACCTTGGATTGTTGGTGGATGCTTCTGCTAAACATTGTTTGGAGCTAAATCCGAGGAAGTGTCAGCTGCTGATCTTTGGACGTACATCTATAAGAAATCAATATTCAAACTGCCTAAAAATTATCGTTGGTTCAGAGACACTGGAAAGCTCGGGCAATGCTAGGAATTTGGGTCTGATCATGGACACGGATTTGAGATATGTGCCACATGTGAATAATTGCATTAGGAGAGCATTTGCTAATCTTAAACTTATATACAATCAACGTAATTTGCTAAACTTAAAACTAAAGAAATTATTGTGCGACAGTTTGGTTCTGTCACAATTTACATTTTGTGACATAGTGTATGGTCCTTGTTTGTTAGAGCATGATGTTAAGCGTATTCAGCGAATACAGAACCACTGTATCCGCCTAATTGGTAGCATAAGAAAATACGATAGGGGTGTGACTGCGATGATGAGGGAAATTGGGTGGCTCACAATGAAGGAAAGAAGACTTTTGCATAGTTTAGTCTTATTTAATAAAATACTACAAAAAAAAACGTCCAAACTATTTATACCAAAAAATTAAATTTAGGTATGATGCACATAATCTGGACTTAAGGCATCAGCAACAAGTATCACCACCTTTCCATAGAACGGCACAGTACGAAAAGAAAGTTACCAGGTCAATACATGTTACAATAAAGTTCCAGATAGTTTAAAAGGACTTAATAGCTTTAGGTTTAAGAATGAAGTTTGTAAGATTGTGTCATTGTTTCTATAAGTAACTGTCTATTTTTTGCTATTTCTCAATTTTGTGTATTTTTTGATTTTTTGGTATTTTGTAAAAATTTTTGTTTTTGTTTATACGTATCTCAAATACAATAAGTTCCAATGGATTGCCGTAGGTAAAATACTTAGGTTAAGATACGAAGCTAAGCTTCAACTTCGCCTGTTGTAATATGATATATATTGCAATAAAGTCATTATTATTATTATTTTATTAAAGTAATATGAAGTTGATTAGGGTAGTTCCATTGAATTCTTGTAGTGCATTCTTCCGACGAATTATACCCAGAAAATCATATACTTATGTATCTAAAACGACTAAGTATGTGTTCAATAATGTTAAAAACCTTGATTAGAATAAACACATGTGGTAAATAAAAATCCTTGTCAATAAATTCATATTACAATTTACAACCTTCTTAAAAATCATAATCTCGAATATAATAAAGAAATTAATTTCATATTAATAATACCCAATCTTACTTAATTTATCAATTGATCACGAATTTATTTCATTTTACAAAATATAATGGATAAATTAATTAATATATTTTTATGAAATTTCAAAAGCTTCTCTTTAATGAAAACATTTTATCTGCTAATCGTGACTCTAATTTTGTTATTATGATTTTTTTCATCATCAACGTTATGGGACGTTATTTCAACATATACCGCGCTATTAATTTTCGAATTTAAGACTTTATTATAATATATTTTGCAAACTCTACAATATTTTGAGTTTAATGTTCATAAAATATTTCCTTTCTCAAAATACGTGTTTGAAATAATAATTAAATAGGTAGGTACCTATAACAATCCTGTACCATTTTATAATGGAAGTTATGAATCTAATGCTAATGTCAACGACGACGTTCCTGAAAGCTTATTGTAAACAGTATAAACATTAAAATAGCTTTTTTCTACGACTGTCTTTAAATGCAATCAAGATTTGAAAATGTAGTGCATTGTAAGTCTGTTTATCATTTACCCGTGCGTAATAACATTTCCCAATAGTTACCTAGCAACTAGTGAGAAATATTATTACGCACGGATAAAATTTCCTGGTAATGACAAAAGTAGCGGCGGGCATGAAAAATCACCATTGCAACGCCGAGAATACAAACACCAAATTGACAGTTTTGGTATTTATAATTAATAATAATTATAATTAAGTATTTCGCTAATTTCAAAACACATAAACAGTGATAGTTTCGAAAAACAAATATTTTCCTAAAAATTATGTTAAATTTATTCAAAAGCATTAAAACAGTCGTAGAAAAAGTATAGTGTGAAACTCACATGAAATGACCATTTCCTACTCGTATGATCTGCAGCACTAGCCTGCGGCTCATGCTGCAAACGATCATACTCGTAGGAAATATATGTCATTTCATGTTCGTTGCACAATATACTAATCCCAAATACCATCAGGTTCACATTAAAAGTGTTCAATTTGTTTTTGTATAATTATAATTAATAATGCACTTATTAGTATACAAATAAATTTGTTATAAACACGTCGGATATCGGCGCCCCCTTAACTTCTCGTTCTTCGGCCGTGTACACATAGCACCCCTGGGTCGGAAGGGTTTAACTGGATGATAATGAATCTTTCCTGTTTTCTTGTACCAAGTTATACAAAATTTATATTAAATACTCGATTATCCTTACAGGTTTTGTCGAATTTTTATTATGAATTATAATTTTATAATCATTGTTTGTATTTGTTGATATTATCATCCTGTAGTAGTAATTGTACAGAGAAAAGAAAATAATAATTTGATGTAACTTGTCAGTTGATATAAATCTGGTAAAATATCAAATTATAGATAAAAATAGATGATAAATTTTTACATGGTCCTCCGAGAACACCTGAACTAAACGTGGAATAGTTATTTACAGTCCAAGAACACCTCTGGAAGATTTAAATCCAGAAAATAAAAAATTCAAAAAAAATTTTGACAAGAACTGCCAAGAAAATGTCAATAACGGCTGTTTATCCAAGAAAAGATGGGATTGTTAGAGTAATAGAAGTTCGAACAGCCTCTGGTGTTTATCGCCGTCCTATCACCAAAGTTTGCAAATTAGATGTAACAGTTGATGATGGTGAAAACTGAAACAGTTTGCACGATGGGGAGAATGTCGAATTTTTATTATGAATTATAATTTTATAATCATTGTTTGTATTTGTTGATATTATCATCCTGTAGTAGTAGTTGTACAGAGAATAAAAAATAATAATTTGATGTAACTTGTCAGTTGATATAAATCTGGTAAAATATCAAATTATAGACAAAAATAAATGATCAATTTTTACAGGTTTACTCAATAATTGGCGTTGCAAATACTGAATACTAAATTCGTCATTATAATGCTAAATTAATGATACTGAATCAATCTAATGAATGCGCAAAATAAGTACAACAAATCTGCCAAAGATGACTATATAAGTGCTCTTGCTCTTCGGCCCCTGCTGCAGTTGTGGATCATCTTGAATTTTAACTGTTAGTGGTTGTGGACATATTCGGATTTTGTTCTTTTATTACTTATTCATATTGTAAAAATAGGAGTAGATCGGTGATTTTTGTCATGTTTGACCTTTTTTACAAATACGATTTGACGTAGACTATTAAAATAACATTTTAATGCAACCTAGATAACCTCTGCAACATATGGGCATACTTTTAGTAAATATAGTTTATGTGATATAATTGAGCTATTAGGCATTGGGTTCTTGTTTCGTTCTTCACGATTTACTCACTAATTGTGCATTCAGGCTAGACAATATTTTCTTTGGCTTCTAGAAATATTTTGCAACCATTTTAAGAACTAGTTTAATTTGAATTACAGGAATATTGCAAATATATCAATAATTTTCTAGTGATTTTATTGGTAAAGTCATAAAATTCTCAAAACGAGGAAATTCTTGAATATATTTCCCGGAAAATATAGACGTCTTGGAACATTTTGCGAAGAAATATTTGTAAAATAATACACCACTAATAAATCTGTTTTCTTAAAATACAAATAGGATCGAAAAAGACGTTTGAAGTTAAACATTATTTATATTTTATTTGGAAATTTGGCTATGTTTTTGACCTTGTTACAATTAGGGTCACATATTTTTATAATCAGTTTAGTTTTGAGTAGTTTTAGAAACCATTCGTTCTCCGGCTTCACTGCAGTCTTTTAGCTTAGCTTAGGAAATCTCTTAATGTTATAAAATGTTTATGTTTTAAACAAATTTAAATATTGTGTTTCTTAGCGATACAAGTACAATTTGTAATCATTTCAAACAAAGCATGTAACATTTTAGGCAAACAAATTATTTATGCAGTCATAAAACTAAAGCAATACCAGTTTATGTGCGAAAATTCTTATTTTGGTTTAGTTACTTCACTATTTAGAACTTATATACATATTGAAAGTAAAATGAGTATATCGTATTCAGTAATTTTATATGCTCAAAAATCAAATAGTACCTACACAATATTCATTGTTTCATTTGTGTTATATTATTATAGCTCATTTGTGGCACTATTAATTAACAGGAGTTATATATAGATAGGATAATGAATGCAGAGAGTATTACCCCGTCTAAACCCTAATAAGATAATTAATATAGCCACTAGGTTCGAATTTAATACATAATATTTAACGAGCGTTAATCTAGATGTTGCGTAATTCTTAGACTCAGAACCAAATTATGATAGTCAAAAGAATAATAACAGAATCAAATTATTAAATGAATGAAACAAACAACTAATCTAACCTTTTTTAGATGACACAGCAACTTTGGCGTCGTTCACAACACTTCAACCTTGTTTAACACTACTGTTTCAAGACTTATTCATTTTGTTTCCCCACGTAATAAAACTCAAATTTTTGTAGGGGGTAACTTTATGTTTATTTAAAATTAAGAATAAAAGAGAAGAAATAATTATTAAAAGAAAATCTAAATCTAAATTAAAACTAAAAAAACAAGAAAAAGAAACAAACTAAAACATAGAATAATCAGCAATTGATTATTGAACAAAAACTCTTATTTAACTTATATTTAATCTTAATAAGGACTTAGCATAATGGAAGTCGATGTAATTACGAATAATTTACATTAATTTCCACTTAAATGCCTTCAGTTACTTTGTATTAGTAAAAAAAAAAAAGAAAGAAAATACGAAACTAGAATAAAAATTAAAGCAATTATTTCAATAATTCAACTTTAATAAACTTCTGAAGTAGTGAATTGTATAAAGTTCCGTAAGTTTTGATATTCTTTTAGTAATTGAAATAAATTCCGTTTTCAATAGTAATTAAAGTTTCATACAGGAATTAATATAATTATTCGAATTATATCAATTTTCCTATTTTTAAGTAGTACAAGTCATGATTAAGATTTCTGTTAACTTCTCATTATCGCTTAATTGTTTTATTCTTTTTCTTTTATATTATACATATTTATTTCTTGTTATTATTCAAGATGATATTCTTTGTTTGTTCTTCTTTATTTGAAACCGCTTGTAAAACTTGAATTGAACCCGTAACAATTTGAATAGCATATTGGGGTTCATTCGGATTGAGCTATAATATTAGTATTCTTTCTGTATGTACATAATTCCGCTAATTTGAAAATGGTTGCACATTTTCTACTATTTTATCAATAAATTCACTAATGCACTTAATTCATTTTTTTGAAATTTTGCCGACGAGAATGTAAATAAAATACGTAACTTCTTCCTGGGAGTTAGAAGTCGGGAAGTTTTAAAGAATTAGCTACATCTACACAATTTCGCATTGGATGAACATGCAAGAAAAACAACATTTAAATTTGACTAAAATTTTTGATTTTCCGATACAAAACACCTAGTGTACTACACTGACTGAATATGGGATTTACATTGTTACTTTACCGACACATAGGGAAAGTATTGTAAACGCGCTAAACAAAAATTAAGATAAAGACGGGTATAACAATTTTGAAGTCCCCTGAGACGATTAAGACCATTTCCAGATGGAAAATAATACAATTATAACAATAATAATTATTCAAATTCTGTTTCGTTACGCAGGTCATATATTTTTGATTATATTATATCATTTCGGGAAGGTTTTGGGGCGACACAACAGATTTTTTTTTTTTGAATGGGTTAGTTGAGCAAACGGTTATAATATGTTCAAATAGCACCGCTATGTATACCTAACATATCTTCAAAGATTTTGGTGTATTAACACCATTATACAAGCTTTTTTCAACACCTCTTAATACTGAGGTGCTAAAGACGATAGTCAAATTCAACTATATATTTATTTCTCTACAATTTCATTATACTGAACCATTTGCATTATAAAATTCTATGTCTGTGTCCCCCATTAGAAATCTACGTGAAAATTTAATTCACCTACACATTGTATAAGGTTTGGATATAATAATATAATACCCATAATGTATCAACGGCAGTAAATACTTATCTAATTGAAAGTTAAAATCGGTTTAACATCTCCGCACGATTCTGTTTTGGATAATATGTTGTGATTTTGCTTCTTTATTTGCTGTAGGTTAGAATTCGTATGACAAAAAGATTACCTTATATAGTTTATTTTTTTTTTTAATTTTATTCTCTTGAATTCACTGTTTTGTGAATGATATAATCTCCACTATATTACGAGTGAATATTATTTTCCCAATAATTTTATAATATTGTCAGAGGATTATTTACTCAAGCACTCGATGCAATCTAAATGAGACAGATGCCAAATCACCAAATTTGAGATTGTATACGAATATACTTATGGCAGTCGTGGGCTAACTTCGGAAAATAATTTATTAATTAGTAGGTATACCTACATACATTTGGTTTTGTTATGTACGAAACCAAAATAAAAATTCAACCAATTTGAGCTCAAAAATTTCCATCAGTTCGCTTCAAACGGTTAGAGGGACCATTATGAGACGTTTAGAGGCGGGAGGGAATAGAGTTATCTGAAGAAAATAATATGGCTATTGTTTTCCAATATCTAGACTTCATTAAATATTGGCTTATTGTTTAAGAGAAAATATATTCCATCTATATCTACAACTCCTTCACAACCTTACTGAAGCGGATTTTGCTGAACTTCAGGCAACTCAAAAACAATTTAATGTGATTTTTCAAGAACGTTTTATTAATTAATAAAATAACATAAGTTTTTATATTTGTTTTTATAGGCTATTGAGTGTGACTACTTGGGAGAGATTTAAGCTCGGGATATTGTTCTGCTGGATAGGTTTTGTGCGGTCTTAGAAGCTAAAAAGTAATATTTTATAGCAAAAAGATATACACATAAATATATACACTGTAAATGAAATTTGATTTTTCAAGCCATCAAATTTATCTTTTAAATTAGAAATTTTTATATTAGCAGATAGAAGATTCTAGAATGCCAATTGTATCCACATATTTGTTTACTTAGGCATTAACACCTTCTGAGAATAATTAATAGATTCTGCTATTTAGAAGTTTACCTTATAACTTTTTCTGTCGAGGAGTTTAAAATGGTAAAAACACTACCATCTGATATCTTTACACTGTCAGCGAGCTCATGCACATTCAATTTGCGATCGTTCATAACTAATTTGTGATTTTTTTTGACGTTTTCTGCGCTCTATGCATCATTTGTGCTGGTACGATCACGTTTAAATCCGCAATCCACTTCTCTACCATTTTTTTTTTCAATAACAAAAATTGCCTCACACAAAATGCTATAACTCACGCATCAATAATCAGATTGCTGTCAAATTTATACACCTATCGTTTGAAGGTTAGTACTAAATAAAAATCATATGGAAAAAATTGTAGTAACGCCATCTATGTGTCATCCTATGGCTTTTTTGAATTACCTAATATGTTAACAAATCTATTGAAGATCTGAAAATTAAAATTACGCAGGAAATCAGGCTGGAGTGATCACAAATGTTAAATAACGTAATAAGAGAATTTAAATATCGTCTTCAAATATCTTCCAAATAAATGGTCAGCATACAGTTCGAACTTTTGATTTCTTTTTTTATTTGCAACTACTTTTTGGCGTACCTATTTAACTTTTCTTGCTAGAATTAAATAAATTGGCAAATACTATAATAAGAAAATTTTAAAACTTAATACATTTTTTTCTCAAGAAATTTGTTACGTAACGTATACCAATAGTCATCGTTCTGTATGCAGAAAAATCAGCTCTTTCTAATGCGGCTATCAAAAGTGGGGATTACAATTTAAAAAAAATACGATGACAGCAATACGTCAGATGACACATTTATTTGTCAAAATTTGCGCATTAGAAACATAAAGTTGACATGTTCGAGCGAATTTTTTTCTTAACCCCATACAGATTTTATTGAATTTATTCCAACCTTCTCGTGCTCACTGTATATTTGTGAAGATTATTGGTATATAATTCTGTATAAATTTATACCGACTAAATTATTATTATTATTATCTGAAATATGATAGTTTGATAAGAAATTTAGTATGCCGACCAACCTAGTGTGAGACATAGGTAATTCTTGAAGAATTATAATACTCTTCTAAAGAGGGTAAATTGATGCTGCTTGACACAAGACGTCAAGTTTATGGGGTTTCCTCTGTGCTCTTAATAATAATAACAATTTTTTATTATTAATTAATTTTAATTGTCTTAAGATTGTTTTCATTTCACTACTCGGGAACTCCTTTATAGAGGCATATTTAATTTTTAGCAATAATTAACTAAAACTTACATCAAATTCACTATAATATTATAAATATATCATGCTCTTGGTTTATTTTAAGCAGACATTGCATATAATGCGAGTATTAATTTTTTACATTCACCACTAAAATGAAGATGAGCTTGGATGTAGTCTATACCCCACTATAGTCAAAATTACTTAATGTGAAGATGTTCCTTCTGCATTCAAATAGGGGTGATGATGTCAATAATTTGTTCCTATATAAATAGTCGTTTTCTAAGACTTAGAAGTATTATCAGTCAGTTGTTTCAAGCATACGTTAAAAACAAATACATTTTACTTTTAGTGATATTAAGTAGGTAGTGATTTTTAACATGAGATATTTTTTACAAATAATTGGTAAGAATTTTTTGATGGGATTTAAAGGAAGAAATTATAATTTTTCTTATTATTGCAGGCCTATTGGCAATTTGTGCTAAAATATATGTAAGTAATTATTATCATATTTTATACACAATACCCTAGTTCAAAAGCTATGGTGTCCGGAATTCGTTGGACGTGGGAATATAATTTTTTAATTCGACATTCGTTTTGGGCAAAATTCAATCTTTGTGATGATTATTACTAAAGACTTATTTGTCTTAATCTGTTTCCAATAGATAATGAATAGTACCTTAAATTTTAGGCCCAAAATGGATACAACTATCCTACACCAACAAAGAGCTTGGAAGGTAACAATGATAGACCAATTTCTGCAAACAACAGATACACACCGAATGTAGCAAACAGTTATCCAAGCCGTCAGCAACCGATATCTGGAACAGAGCCTTCCAGAATTTATCCAGGTAGACCTTAAATGCTCTTCGTGTTATTTTTCCTTGGAAATTTGATATCTATGTTTTATGATAAAATCTTATTTAATAAAAAATAGAAGATTCAGCTAAATTATTCTTTTTAGCTACTTCTGAGGCAAATATTAGACGAGCAAATGGAAAGGAAGGTTATCCAAGAGGTCCAGAATCAACAGGATTAGCTTCAGGAAAGGGTGAGCTGTATATTCTGTTTTCTACCAAAGTTTTTATTTCATGAACCACGAAATCAGAATAATTTCATATACAGTGTGTCCCAAATTTGGCTTACATGTATTGCTATTTTGGAAGCAGTTAGAGCTACAAGGTCGGTTAAATTAGGAAAGTTTTAGAGAATTTTATCACAAATTGAAATCTGCCTTAAGATTTGCGTTATCTTTTCTGGTATTTGAGATAATGAGAAGAAATCCATTTGCTGCAAATGCTGCATTTTTGCGTGAGACTTCTAACGGACTGGTAGTATGGTTTTGGTTAATATATTATTAGAGCACTTTTATTTGAAGAATTTCATGGAGGTAAAGATAATTTTCTAGCTTCATTTGTTTTCGAGATATTTACATAAACTGTGTATTTTCTTATGGACGCCAGCTTGTTTTTTTGTATTTTTGAAAATAATTTTGCAAGAGCTTTTCATTGATGATGATATCACAAGCTTAGCTTATACTTTTATTTAAATTCTAAAATGCTCACCTCATAAAATTGAATTCTAAAATGCATGCAGACCAACACAAAAAATAAGCGAGACTATTAAAAAAAACTATAGTATAAGATATCTTTAAATCTAAACCTATCTTATGTTACCACTTCCACATTTTGTGTAATCCTGTTGCAATGCTGGGACAATTTTTAAGCCAGAAAAGGCAGAAATTATTTCGTGTTTAATTTTTCTATATCATCGGCTATCATTGATTTTATATATTATATTTCATTTAGGAGGCTATGTACGACCTGCTTCAAATGGGTATCCACAAGCTTCAAGTCAAGGTTAGTCAGCTGCTTTCATTTAAGTTGAAGTTTGAACTTAATACTTTTATTCTATACTTACTATTTTTAAAGAAATACAAAAACAAAAAATTGTATTTAAATGTTTGACCAACTAAATTGCAATATCTATAACGTTCCTTTCTACAAAATCCCTTTTACATTGTTTCAATACTTTCCTCAGGATATCCAAGCAATGGAAGACCTTCAGGTCCTGCTTTTCCTGGTGGTCAAGTAGATGGATATCAACCAGGTAGTACAGGTATTCAAGATACATTTGACAGACGCTATCAAGGAGAAGCAGACAATCGGCAGACTCAAACTGGCTTCGCAAGACCTGGTGCGGATATAGGACGAACCCCAACTGACGGCAGTTTCGAACAGCGTGATCAACATAACGATTTCGTAGGACAGTTTTCCTCTTCAGCTCCTGGGTTCCAAGGTAGGTATTGGAACGACTTTTTTTTTGCTGTTTTTATGTGGTTTTGTTATTTTCAGAAAATGATGAAGGCGATTTTTCTGCTATTCCTGGCCAACCAGACATTGACTATCCAATTCTAACAGAAGTACCTGAAACATCATTCAACTGTGATGAACAAGAATATCCAGGTTATTATGCAGACACAGAAACACGTTGTCAAGTGTTTCACATATGCGCAAATAACAAAACGTATGATTTTCTTTGTCCGAATGGTACCATCTTTCACCAGGAGTATCTTGTCTGTGTTTGGTGGAACCTGTTTGATTGTAGTACTGCGATTTCACTTTATAGTATTAACGCTAACATTTATGATTATTCAATTGTGGGTGCCCAACAGCAAACTGGGGCCATTCCATTTGGTCAACAAGATCTTATCCGTTCTGGTGGTGAAACAACACAAGTACAACGTGAACCTGGTTATCCATCTGGGCAATCTCAAGACCAGCGTCCACAGCAAAACGACTATGACGAACAAAGAAAAGGTTACCCATCGGGAAGACCTGAACAAACGAGTTTTCAACCTGAAACAGGAGTAAGTCGTACTGGTCAAAGACAGGACCCAAATTACCAACCTGGACAATCTCAACAAAATGGATATCAATTTGGAGATAGTCAAGGACAGGGATACCCCTCAGAAAGACCTCAAGGCCCAATTTTTCCACCAGGAACAGGAGCTCAAACTCTTAATAATGGACAACGAGTTAATGGTCAAAGAAAAGAAGACAAATCTGAACAAGGTTATCCATCGAGAAGACCTGAACAAACAAGCTTTCAACCTGAAACAGCAGTAAGTCGTACTGGTCAAAGACAGGACCCAAATTATCAACCTGGACAATCTCAACAAAATGGATATCAATTTGGAGATAGTCAAGGACAGGGATACCCTTCAGAAAGACCTCAAGGCCCAATTTTTGCACCAGAAGCAAAATCTCAAACTCTTAATGGTCAAAGACAACAGCCTGCTTACCCAACTGGGCAATCTCAGCAGCAAAGTCGACAACAAAATGGATATAAAAGTATAGATAAACAAATACAGGGTTATCCATCGGGAAGACCTCAAGGACCAGGTTTCGAAACAGAAAGTGGCGGTCAGGCACCCGGTTACCAATCAGAGACACCAAAATCTGAATATCCATCAACACCTAGAGGTCAAAATGGTCGCAATGGCGTACGTCAGCAATCGGGGTATCAGGGAACAAATCCATCAGGCTACCCCTCTAGAAGACCTGGTTTTGACGATCAGAAACGTCAACAAGATGGTCTGAATGAACCTTCTCTTAATAACGGAAATGCGTTTGGACCACGACGTGAAGGACTTCAGGGAGCGGCCGATCAATCGGAAAGACCTAATTATGACCAGCAATCTGGTTACCTTTCGGAAAAGCCTGTAGGACCAGGATTAAACGCTCCACAAGGTGCTATTAGCAGAACTAATGGAAGAAAACCAAGTCAACCAGGAAGCCGCTTTCAGGAATCTGATGTAACAAGGGAAAATGGTAATAAGAGTAGAGAGTATCTACCGCCGCCTAGCAGTAATAGTTACAGAGGATATTCACCATCCTCAGATGATCGTCAACGTGATTCTAGTGTTGTACAACCTGAAAGAGATTATTTGCCACCATTTTGAGATTTTGATCGATTGCAACCGGTTTGATATATTAAAGAGATACCTCGCAGATTGTTAAATTATTTGAATTAACATAAATATAAGATGTAAATAGATAAAATAATACAATATATTATGAATTACAAAAATAATTGGTTTTTTATTTAGCTTAAGTCACCAATTTTCCGGTGTTAATTATAATTTTAAAAATATTTTTTATTGCTGTTACATATGCGGCAGATCGAACTTCTGTTCCTAAATTGAAGTCCTTAAGATTTTTCAATATTTCCTACAAAAACACTATATACACATGAGTTGAATAATTTTTAAGAGAAACATTAAATACCTGTCCAACTTCGGCAAAAACTACGTTTAAAGCGCTCTTCATAGTCCCGTAGTCGATGGTAAATTCAGAATTATCAATATCATTTGCGGTATAACCACAAGCCATTATTTTACTGTCACATGAATTTTTGATAATTTTGTTGTAAATATCATTCGAATATCTAAAGAAAACAAATTTATAGCGATATTATAATTTTATCTACTAAATTAAGTACATACCTTAGTACTGTATGATCATAAAGTCCGAAACGTTGCCAGTTTCTTAGATACTCTAAATATGAAGCAACGTTACAACCTGCACAAACAAATATGTCTGGTATCACAAGTTTTTGATGTCCGACCAATATCCTGTGGGATGTAGGAGTTACAGGACCGTCTGCAGCTTCTAGTATCACTTTTGCCTGAAAATAATTGTTGTTACTTGCCTAAACCATAAATATTTTTTAAATATCCTTTTCAATATTTTTGTCAATATGAACCAGTTACCTTCAAGTAGCTTATAAAATAAAAATTGTTAACGAAATACAACAGGAATTAAAAACCATGATCCTAACGAAATTGACCATATTAGTGTGGGTTCCCGCTTCGATGGGTAGAAATTCACTCCAATCCATTCAATGTTCATAAATTGATATGAATTTACATCAATAGTTAAACACCCAAAGAAAAAAGAAATATTAACTTTGATAGGGAACCATTTAAAGCTTACTGTAGGGCAGATGTGTGAGCAGGGCCGTCGCAACAGGATGGCGACCAGCGAATTGCGGTTGCAACCTGGATGGATACCGATTGAATAGACCAGTCAGTCGCCCTTTTGTAAGTCTGAAAAAGCTGTACGTTATTCGTACATGCCACTGGGTAGCTCTTCATATTAAGCGGGAATATGTCCCACGCAAAGAAAAAGATTTGCAAACTTACTTTTACATTTTTAGCTACATGGCATACCAAACTCTTATGCTGACCAGCTAGAATTAATATATCGCAATTTTCCGTGTAGATTTTATCCAGCTTATCGTCATTCTTTACCATTCCGTAATTTTCAATTGATCCGTGTTTTGATTTATGTGCAAAAAGCTCCTAATTAAAACAAAATTATATACCTAAACGTTCAAGAGGAAAAACTTTCTTATTTTTAATTTTATCGAAAAAAGTTACTTATGATAAAAAGTTTTTCTGGTTCTTAAGGTAAGATTGGGATAGAAATATTGAACATTCCTTATACAGGGTGTTCAGAAAATTGGAAAAACTTTAAATGGTACAAGAGTAAAGTGCACTTATTTGAGAATATATGGAAATAACTTACTAGAAAAAGTTGTTCATAAGTAAAAGGTAGTCTCCAATACCAATTTTCGAAAAAAAAAAAGGGTTAGTTTTATTTATTTGTAATCATTAAATTTATTTGTAATCATTAATTCCAAATTAACAACTCATTTTTGCACTAATATAGGCGTTGATAGTGACAAGCTTATTTGACAATTCGCTGTATTTATTTATTAGTCATAGCACAGCATTAATAAGTACAGCATTCCGACTCCACGTTCGCACTTTGAAAAAAACTGTGACGTAAGATGCCGCCATTTGGGTTACAAGTCAGGTCCTGACTAAGAATAATTATAGTTTTTGGTTTCTAACCACAGTACTGTATTTTTATTTTTGTAAAAATATTTAAGTACATAATAATATCGCTGTCAATTTCAGAAATATTTGTGGTGTGTCATAGTGATTGAAAACAACCTTGAGTGGTGTTATCAGTTAAATGTTGACATGATTGGATGATTTTTAATAACAATAATAATAAACACAACAATAATAAAGATTTTATTAGTAAAAAAAAGACATTTTTACAAAAGTTGAAGCAGTGCTTCCTAACTTAACCTAAATTTAACTTTTATTTTGTTTGTTGAATTGATATATCTAATTTTTTTCTGTAATGGTCGATAATTGGAAAAGCTGAAGTCTCCATGGGTTATTGTTTTTTTTAATATAACAATTTTTTTTTTATTTTGTTAAGTTATAGTAAACGCGCTTTATTTAATATTTTTTAAGTCAATTAGAGTGGTTATTTTTAACTAATATAAAACGTGATATTATTCACTGTAATCTTCAACGAAAATGAGTAAAGTTCCTACGTATCAGTTGCTCATGGTAACTATTGGAAAAAGTTGTTATTGTCAAAAAAGAATTAAGATTGTCGGATTTTTGATTAGTTTTCAATTTCTATATTATACTGGTCAGTTAAAATCGTTTCAGTTTTGTATTTAGTTTGTTATTTTTCTTTATTAATAAATCGCGTTTATTTCAATTTTCGTGGTTTATTATGAATATCGTTGTAGTGAGTTAAACGGGTAGTTTAATTCACAAATTACAACAACAGCAACTTTAAAGGCAAATTTTGGCAAATACTTCTTGAAACTTTATAATGATATTGTCAATAAAATAACAACTAGCCACGCGACAACTTGTGTTTATGTTTCACTTGTATTTAGTTTAAAAACATATTAGATTCTGTCATTTCTTTGGGGAAGCGAACAAAAAGTTTAGAGCAAGTGTACCGCTTATTGGGTCAACATTTTGCAACACACACATGTCCTCCGTGATTATTCATTGTATGAATCCCAAGACACGTTAATAAAAATAAAATCCTTTTAATTCTCACGAACACTATACCAAAAACACAGATTTAGATTTAAACACAATATTTATTTATCTCGTACACACCAACAATGAACTATATATTGAACACAGGAGTGAACTGTATCTATCTACGTCTATGCGAATATTTTGACGTTGTAACCCATAATGGCGGCATGCGCGACGATATGCGCAGGACGGCTTGCAAACGTGAAAGTCAGAATACTGTATTATTTATTATACTGTGGTCATAGTATTGTCAGCATAAAATTTACTTGGTGCAATGTTATGGGAAAAATTCTCCAATGTGTACGTTCCTAAGGCTACTTGCCGTGAAAGAATTTTCAAGTTATTAAGCACTGGCTCAGTATTGAAAATACGTAGAACAGAAAAGAGATACGATGAAAATGATGCAAGCACTTTGTATTACATTCAGTAGAGGAACATCCCAAATGTATTAAAAATTTACTTTAAGAACCAGCAAAACTTTATATCAAAAGTAACTTTTTCCGATAAAATGAAAAATAAGAAAGTGTTTTCTCTTGAACACTTTTCCTGTGGACATACTGTATATGTATTATAATTAAAAATATTGTTTGGATACTATAATAAATTAATAAACACAACTAACTTACATCCAGATTAATACCCTTTGGATCATACAAGAAATCATCAAACTCTTTAACACCAACACATATTGCACCATTTTTATGAAGAATCTGTGCTAGCTCCTTCCCCATTTTTCCTAAACCCTTAAAAGCATTACTTAATTAGCAAATCATTAAAAGTAATTTAAGCATGAATCCAGATTTAAAAGTTTTGACGTTCCCATTCGTCGTTTAACGTTAGTTTCCCGGACATCTTAAATAACAATAATAATAACTTTCAGCCAATTAAAGGTGTGTCTCAGTTGCTCTCCCGAACATTCCCAATTTTGATTCAAACTCTTATTTTTATCCAGTGTAACACTAATTCGTGAATTTTGTAAATTCAGTTGAACGTATGGCCAAAATTTTATTTGCCCTCTTTTTTTCCAGAATAGTAAACATTTTTGCATTCTATATGCTGAACCTAATAAGTTTTTGCTCAGCTGGAATATAATTATTACCTGAATAATAAACGTCTTATTAGAAATTCCTTTTTCTAAGTTTATCTTTGACATTAAATCGTCGTTTTCGAGGAAAATATTTAAAGCTAAATAAGCTCCATATGGCCCCGCTTTTTCGAAATTTTCTATACCACCTCCTTCAAACGAAACACCCGTTGCTGCAATATTCGTTTTATGTCCTAGAAATTTAGTACAAAATATAATAAATATACTGTTTTTGATGAGAAATTTCAAAGTTATGGTTGGTTGATTTTTGTGTTCCACTCCTAGACTCCCCAATTTGACATTTCATCCCTTGTCTCGGGATTTCGTTCTGGACATAGTTGTGCATCTGCCCTATTGAATGTAACGGACGACATTTTTCGTGCAATTGACAAGAGTATAGTGACTGTACAATACTAACTACTCCAAGGCATTTCATACGCTTCGCCATGAAATATTGCTAAAGGTTTTGCGCTAGGTAGGCTTAACTCAACATGCTGTAAATTTGTTCCAAAACTAGTTAAGCAATAGAAGACAACGGGTGATTTATCAAAATAAAACTTCAATTTTGGGGCCCATTCTCTAGTGTATATACTTCGGAGTTTCCTAAACACCTTGCTTTTTGTAGGTGCCAACTTTTTGTTGACGATTCTCAGATTTATTTGACCTGTCATTCTAATTTGATAGGATAGGATTTGCGCTAGGATAAACATGGATTTGGTTGGAGATGGGGTTAAGGGGAGGAACACAAAATGCAACCAAAACAGTGGTTTGGGAGTTTCCTACTTTTTTAATAGCGAAATATTTGTATCGAATTTAGAAAAACTCACCTGAGTAATTTGCAAAAGACCTTGAAACCCATGTCATTTCTCGATCCGACGTATTAATATCCGGATATATAACGTCTTGGAAACCACCTTCAATTTAATATTAGTCAATTTATATACTTAATTATTGATAGTATATAAAAAATATAAATTCAAAATTGTCTTACAATATCCTTTTTTGTATAATTCAAAAACGTATTTGTCAATAATATCTTTCAGTTCATTTTCCGTATAATTATTGGGTGAAATTTTTATACCACCGTGTGCCCCGGAAAATCCAATACCCATACAATTATTTTTGTAACTAGTTAAAACGGACAGGGCTTTCATGTGATCTCTGGTAATAGTTTTACATAATCTAAGTCCTACAAAAATATTAGAAATTGAGCGTCTAACTAATTACCTTGGAATAAAAATGAATTAACTGTCTTGTATTTTCAACTCGAATGAATAAAACCGCAGCAATGGAGAGTAATGTAAACAAGTGATTTTGTAGAGTATGGATTTACCTCCAATAGAGCTTTGCAAGCCTGTAGATTGTCCATAATGTGCTCTGAAGCCTCTAACTAGTTCGTATGCACCAGTGTTCTCACGTTTGATTGGAAATCTTACATCAATAATAGAATTACACTGATCCAATACCTGAATAATATTATTTAATTTTTCAAATGCGTCGATTTCATTACTATTTTTGACATTTTTTAAATAATCTTGATGTAGTTTTGGGAATACAGTTTCAAAAGCACGGTGAAGGAACCAATTCGTACTGTCGAAAAATGCTGCGTTTGCTAAATAGAATGAGTTTCGGTATCGTTCAGGTATTTCATAGTCGAATTGAGGATTTCTTGCATAGAATCTTCTGATTTTATGGTGAACTTTCAAATTTGTCTTTAAAAACATTTCGAGAAATATAAACCGTTTTTTGTTGACATTATACTGTCAGTCGCCAGTTTAATTTGTCATTTTTGGCAATGCCAAATACAGTAGTAGGCGAAATATCACCAATTTTCACTCACCTGTCAGTCACGGGTGGTCCTTTCTACAAAGATTGAGAAATAAACCTCAAATTGTGAATGTGATTTTTTCAACACGCACCATTTTGTACAAAAAGTTATTATATTATATTTCTTACATAATCGTTATTCAAATTCAAATTTGATTAAATGTTTAATATAAACATGAAATTACTGAAAAATGAAATGGAAAAAAATTGACAAATTGTCATTAATTCATCTAAATTCCGTGGCCTATTTAGGTAAACACGGGTTTTGAGATGTCCCTAGGAAAAAAGTCTACGGGATTCAAATCGGACGATCTCGCTAGGTTGCTGCACCATAACAAGGTATAGCTCGATTCAATGTCGAATTCAAGAATAAATAGAAATGAGCACAAGCTCAGGGCTGTATGGTGGATGATCAACTTGTTCCCAGCTTATTGATCGGATCAGTGTTTGAGTTCGATTTCCTGTGTGAGGCCTGGCATTGTCTTGAAGCAAAACGAACGCCACTGCATATACCAAAATATATTTAACAAATATAGTACTTGATTTTAAAGTATACCGACATCTATGTTTATATTTACTAAGCACAAGAACCAAATAGAAAGATTTTGCTATGTCTAGTACTCTCATTACAAGCCACAAACTGTAGATGTACGTAGGTATATATGTATTTATTATACCGAATAGTCACCGATATAGGTTAGTATAAATTTTAAATAACGAAAAATACTTTTTTTTTATAAATCTTATTTTATCTGTGTCTAATCTTCTAATTATTTGAACTCACCCAACTTTCATTGCATGACATATCCCTTAATCTAAGAGAATTAAACCAATTACCCTTAGTTAGGTTCGGTCTTTTTCTGTCTCTTTCTACTTATTTCCCTTCCAATTTACGTTTGCAACAAACAAGTATTAAGGCACAAATGAGTTGCACTAATTTTATTTAGTTTTTTAAGTATTCGCTACACCTTTCTCAATTCATATAACTGCAGGAAATTGGCCCAGAATATAATATGTATAGGCACATAGTCTACGCCTCGCCTGTAAGATATTCCTTCGTTACATTCTTGCAAAACATGCTCATAGCTCAACAGATGCAAACAGGAGTTTTTGTTCAACCATACCCGACGTCGGCCTTATTGTTGTACTTCATAGTTGCCCACCGCAGTTGCGTAGGTTTTTTCTCACAAGATCTCTGACAAGTTATGAATAGTTTCGAAACTAACACTATTGTGCAAGTTAGTTTCTAATCGATTTCTTACAGGTTGTAGTAACACCTGACACTGAGTTCTTCTGTATGAAAAACAAATAAAACTAGCACATTAGCTTTACCATCTTAGCTAATACACTAATTATTTATTGGCAAAATATCCCAAAACTGTTCTGACAGCAAACAGTCCAATAACAATCAGAAAACCGCAAGCACGCGGAGAATCAACCGTGCAGAGTCCAGACTGTTCCTAACGGTTTTGGACGCGTGTGAGACCAAACTTCATTGTTCATTGGTACGATGGACGCTATAATCAATCAAATTCATACTAATTTTTGTTGCAGCATTTACATATTTATGGATAGCTAAAAAATTAAAAACATACATTTACATGACTATTAACGCTCGCATAGCGGTACTTTAGTGGTTTGTTTAGTAATGTATTTATCCGAAAAAGCTAAGTAAGACGAATGGTGCATCTCAATAAATCGGCACCAATTTAAAATTATTTTTATAAGAAAAAACATCGTTGATACAACGATTGTATCAGGTCTAATACAAGAGCATTTGCTGCCCTCATTTGCCTGTCACAGAACCGTCAAAGTGCCCTGTAATTTGCCTGAAAACGATACCCGACATATATAGGTGCATAATATAATACATTGTATAATTTTTGTTTTATTTTTTTTTTTACCAAAAAAAAGTATTTTGAAAACAAAGAAATTTAGACAAAACTACATAGTAGAATGTGTCTATAATATTGCAACAGATTCTAGTCGGCATCGTCAAACGCATTAATACAATAATTTGTAAGTTTTGCACTAGGTTTAAGCCGCAAAATTACCACACAATCTAATATGTATAGGACTTCACGCTTAATTTTCCTCTAAAGAACTGTTAACTCTATTCGAAGTCCCATAATTATAATAAAATTGATGTAGCTGACACTGCAGAGCTCTTTGCTAAGGCATACAATCGCATTACTTCCAAAGAAAAAGGTCTGCGAACGGATTTCAATATACTAGTATTTTGTATGTATTACGTAATGCCAAAAGAACCAAATTCTATTATCCAACTAGTAGAGATCCAGACCCATCGTTGTACCAAACAGAAGCCATGATGAATTAAATATGCGTCAAGTTACACCGCCACTGGAAGCCTATAACAAGGAGCCACGAGCTCAGTTCAATAGAAAGAAGCGTCAACGAAGAACACAATACCGTTAAATTGAAGAACACATCCTTTGGAGACTTGACTCCAACACCCCGATTAACAGAAAAACCACGTCCTAAGACAAAGAAACTACAATCTCAAATACTAACGTCCACTCCGCTGCAGGCTTCTTTGAAGGAGAAGGAATCAAAGAGGGGGAAGAAAGGAGCTTCAAGAAATTTATTTCAAAAAGGAAAATCGGTAGGACTTAAAACAGCAGCAACTAAAAAAACTATGAAAGAAAACGACGTATGTCCAATATGCGTGGAAACTGGGACAGCAGATGAACTGTGGTAGCCCTGTAGATCATGTGGCACTTGGCTCGATGCTGCCGGTTCTGTGGTATCTCAGCCAGAAAGCCTGGACTCGTGTGAAGCATGTGAATTGATATCGATGAAGTAGCAAAGGTGGTCGAATATCGATCACTTAAAAGATAATGAAAGGCTAAAGCCATACTTACACAAAATACAATTATTTTTTTTATCGAACGTAAAAAGTTCTGATTTTTTGCCTCCAAAATTTTTTTAAATAAAAACAAAAAGTCTAATTTGATCGATATTATCCACCTATGGTCGGCTAATATCGATCAATTAACATGCATCACACGAATCCAAGTTCAAAATACAATTTTTTTTTTATCGAACGTAAAAAGGTCAAAAATTTTGCATCCAAAATTTTTTTAAATAAAAACAAAGTCTAATTTGATCGATATTATCCACCTACGTAAAAAGTTCAAAAATTTTGCATCCAAAATTTTTTTAAATAAAAACAAAAAGTCTAATTTGATCGATATTATCCACCGGCTAATCGATATTAGCCGACCATAGGTGGATAATATCGATCAAGTTAGACTTTTTGTTTTTATTTAAAAAAATATCGATATTAGCCGACCATAGGTGGATAATATCGATCAAATTAGACTTTTTGTTTTTATTTAAAAAAATTTTGGAGGCAAAATTTTTGAACTTTTTGCGTTCGATAAAAAAAATAATTGTATTTTGGACCTGGATTCGTGTGAAGCATGTGAATTGATCGATATTAGCCGACCATAGGTGGATAATATCGATCAAATTAGAGTTTTTGTTTTATTGAAAACAATTTTTGAGGCAAAAATTCAGAACTTTTTACGTTTGATAAAAAAAAATTGTATTTTGTGTAAGTATGGCTTTTGCCTTTCATTATCTCTTAAGTGATCGATATTCGACGACCTTTGCTACTTTATAAAAGATGTTTGAGGTGAAATTGTATGTATTGTATGAGGCCAAGAAATATGGATTCTTGTCGTGAAATCATTGGGGCCACCCTTGGTGGTGCATGGGCCCCTCCCGAATTTTGATTCCGAATACGGTCATGGGTCCTCTTTTAGTTATTTTGAATAAATTTTAAACTCACAGCAGTGGTAATACAATATAATCAAAGTTGATATTATTATTAGAAACAACATTCATATACTATAGTATTGGGAGCCAAATTTTCGTTAGTAAAAATATGTAATGCATCAAATTGGGTATGGTATTCTTCCAATAAAAAAAAACCCTGTTCGTTGTTAAAATAATTGTGTGCCAATTTTAGCTGTCAATCATAATTTTGTAATAGAACAACTATTAAATTTTTGGGTATGTATAATTTTATATTTTTTGTAGAAAGGGAGAAATAATGAAATAAATATCACTAATTCTACAAAATTGCTTTGTGTATAATAGCTTGGAAAAAATTGCGGTAAATTTTTTATACCTATTTAAATACAGAACCGGAATAAGAATATTCGAAAAATATTGATCTAAATACTGTATTTTCCCAAATGCAATCAAATATGTTAGCATAACACTATGATGTTCAGATTGCTTTAATATTTCTCCGACAAATAAATTTCCAACAAGTAATCCTAAAAAAGTCATGTCTTAAAAAAGTTATTCGACGTAGCTACGAAAGCACTATCTGGGTATATTTTCCCAGTATTCTTTGAGTCTTTCCAGGTCTGTTCTTGTATTGCCCTGAGTGTGGCTGCTATTTGTACTCCGAGGATCTCTCTATGTTCATCTTGACCCCCTCTTATGAGCTTTCTACATACTAAAAAAGTATGTAGATTTTAATTTAAATCCAATTTTCCACAATTTACTGATTATATAAGTATACAATACATTGACGTTTATTAAAAATAATTAATCCTATCGCACTTTAATGAATTGTGTCGTACATTTAGTTATTTTTATATGCGAAAAGCTAAATTTATAAATACCAATTTGGTCTTATTCGTATATTCACAAAATAATTTCTCTATTTTTTTCACTATAGGACTAAAATAACAAAACGCATTCATGAAAGAATTAAAGCAAATCGAAATATGAATGTTAAATGCTTACAAGATTTACGAAGCCTCCCTAGAGATTTTTTTTAAACCATAAACCAACTGCAATAATTTTTTTCTGGGAAAAATTGTTGTTAACGAAAACTAAACATTTTCTCTCAAAATCTCTATACTCTATCTATTTACTCTCAACATTGTATTCGAAATCTCGCTGTCTTTTTGATTTTGATATAAATGAGACGCGTGCAACACGCAACAGGGCGTGCAAAAAACACACACCATCCTTTTTTGTCGTTTATACTGTAAATGGGCCCCACTTTATTGAAATGGGGCCCACTGGAAGCACATAGATTTAGTTTGCAAAATAACGTGGTTTAGCTTTCAGTAATCTTGATTTATTTTAAGTAGAAAAATTTGTGTTTCGTCTATCGCAAAACAAGGGATATGCATATGGATAACCAAAACGAATCACATTTTTAGACGAAATTTAAATAATGTGAGTTCTAAGTAGAGTCATAATATTTGTGAATAAATTCCAAGTGAAGCAACATATTTTCAATAATTTCCACCAGCAAGATGCTTTTGTTATTAGGAATTAAGTTTAGAGGGAAAATTTTACAGAATCTTATTAGTGCATATTGTAAAATAAAAGAAAAAAACATTTAATTCATGAGCCATATGGATACATCAGCTATATATAGAAATATTTTCGTGCATTGGGAAAAGTTATGATTGAAATTCATGTGATTTAGTTGTAATGTGTAATATAATTTTGTATCACACTATTGGGGTACCCTATATAATATGAGAGTCGGTAAGTGCTATTTTACTAAATATCGTAAAGGCCCCCTACAAAGCAAACTGCCTGTATATAAAATAGAGCTCGGCACCTCTAAACGCAAACTGCTCCTATAACGTTGATATCGTGTGGAGTTCACGATATCGTAATAAAAAACAAATCTCCGACCATTATATTTTATAAACTAAAACTGAAATGATAGGTAGGTGTATAAAATCAAAATTTCCCATATTTGTACTTATATGCTTTCAAGAAGAACAAATAAATCTTCTAGAAATTTAAGTCATAGAGTCAGGAACGTATTTGTCTTAGGAGATATTTTTGCTTCCTGTTATACAAGCCTTCAGAGGGAATATCAAGTTTTAAAGAAGTTAAGAGAGAAACAAGAGAGGAGTAAATAATAAAAACCAAATATTAGGATACTGTTTCAATTATTGTAATTGTATTTATTTCTTTTATTTATGTTACTTTTTTTTCATTATTATTGTTTAATAACTATCACTAGCGTATTCACATTTGCACCCAACTTGTGATAGTGGGTAGTGGTTAAGTGTTAACATTTAAATTTATTGTTTATAAATAAATATAGAAAAAAAACAAAAACTATCGAAGTCAACTCCACACAATGTTTAATTCATTTATGAAACTAGTAACAAGCCATCGTCAGTCCTACAATAAAGATAAAAAAATAAAGATAAATACGAACGCATAAGAGAAAGCAAGACGTAAAATGAACAAATTTGTACATAAGGCTATAAGGCAAAAAACTTACCAGTTGACAAAACATCTGTCTACAGAAAACATCAAACTCGAAACAACACACCAATACAACTCACAAACACGGAAACATTGAGTAAATAAAAATCAGAATATTTAATTCATCTAAGCTTATTATTAAATACATCAAAAAAGGAAAAAACGTTTATATTTTTATAGTACAGTATGTCCAAAAAGAATTGAACCGAAATGCTAAAAAATATATATAAATGTATTTCGGTTCAATTCAATCCGACATGACATCCCAACTCCAAAGCATCCTCGTTGTGCCCTTTCAAACATAAAATGCTGATTTTCACTATGCCAGTTCCTGGTATTGCAACGATTAAAAATGCCCGTACTTGAAAGAAAGCATTCGTCTGACCAGATAACAAGTCTGCGAAATAAATGGTGAGCATCGGTTTGTTGCAAATACCACTGGCAAAACAACGCCCGGCGCTCGGCATCGCCAGGATGCAAATGTTGTACTATATTAAATTTGTATGGATAATACTTATATTTCTTCAAGATTCTCTGACCGTCAGTTTTTGGTACACCAATTTCTTTCTCAATTTTTCTACATGAGGACGAAGGTGTTGCTTCCATATATCCCAAAATATTTATCTCTTATCTCTCCCTTTAGGACGCGGGTGAACAAATGGTTCGCGCTCCACGAAATTAGCTCAAAAAACGGTTGCCTTCTTTTTGGTATCTAACAAGCACAAACTTATAATAATTATAATAGAGATTTTCATAACCATAATAGCTTAACTAACTTGGGAAATATATAACTCCGAAGCTTTTCCAGAATTTTCGTTACTCTGTATAAAACATACCAGCATATTATATTTTTCATACGCTGCCATTATTCGAAGAAATTGATAAATATCACTTAAATAAAAAAAGCAAAAGAGCGAAAATAAACTGCTTTATAAACCAACCACTTGGCGCTGCCCTGGGAGAACCTAATTTCTAATGCTACATGAAGTATTTTTTTTTTCTTTATACGAAAATATAAATCCTCTAATTTGGAAATCCTGGAATTTGATTATTTAAGAAATATTTGATGACGCTTTGTAGAATCTAAAATAAAGATGATAAATAATACTGTTGGTACTAATTGAGTACTTACATTATTATTAGTGCTTACTACATTAGATATAAGTGTAAAGTCTAGTATATACAATATTTACAAAGATTTTCTGACACCTTATTAGGTAAAGGCAACAAACACAAAAAATTAGAATATATAAGAGAGAACAAAGTACAAGTCATTTGCAAAAAAAACAAGTTGATGCATATAATAATAGTTAATAGTGGTAGGAATATCACTTTGATAGGACATTATACTCGTAGTTTGTTCATATGCATGATAATTATACACTAAAAGGCTTGTATAATTAGATACGTATCTAATTTCTTACCAATATAAATGTCCATAAAATACATAAGTGTTTTTAGTCAGCATATAAAAGACTATAAATTATGGAGGTTTATATAACACAACTTTAATTAGGGTGTAGTACTGAACATGGCGAATGATTGAAATATTACCAATCTGTCTCCAAAATCTAGTACCGCTATACGTATGTGCGTAAATTTAGAAAACAAGATAAAACTAACACCACTCGACTTTAAATCAGTACACGTTTATTTATTAAGAATAAATACTAAGTTTGTATATAGAAAAACCAAGTAATTTTCTATTTTTTGTGGCTTTACTCGTATATTTTGATGCTTAAAATATCTCTCAAAAATTAGTTATACTAAATACGCCGCTTCACAACTATTCGTATACTACAGATAGTATAAACGATTTAACTACTCTTGACATTTTAACCTATTCTCTTAAATTATATAATAATCACAATGAATATAAATGAATATACAACTAAGCCGTAATTTGTGGTCTATTATTATACTATTTCCTTAAAAAACGCCGACTTTATTATTTCTATGTATGGCATTACCCATTTTTTTTATTTTCCTTGGTTGACAACGTTTAATTTATTTGTTTCTAATATTAAACAATAAACAATGGAGTGAGGTCGTCACATTTTTTTGATGTAACCACCATTAAATTTATCTCACGATTATTAAATTCTTACCTATTAAATACGATTTTTGAAATAACATGTAACTAAAATAGATACACATGTAGATACAGTATCTACGTGTATCTTATATTTTCTCTATGTAGGTATACCTCTACTGTGATCAAACATAAGCAGATAATTCAATCTCCAAGAAGCAATGCAGTGGATCAAAAACCAACAGTTGTCTTTCCACAATTCTAGCTTCTTGAGGTGAATAGCTTCACGCGAACGAAATTGTTTGAAGTGATTCAAAACTTCAAACGAAATGTTTCTAATTGTCAATCGATGATTTTAGTGCATCAAATCTTTGATTTGGTTGACGCGCTAGTTAGCAGTTGATGCTTTTGGTCCTCTTGAATGTGGTTCAGTTTCTACGTTTTCTCGACCCCATATTTATACCAGTCAAATACTCTTGGTCTTGATAGAGTTTGTTCACCAAAATCGAATGTTTTTATAATACCAACAATATCATAGGTAACCTTCTAGTACTAATAACCAGTAATATTTTAGGTTTTTGGGTGAAGATCACTATGTGCGTTCTTGAATCAGTCATCTATCAGGCCGTTCCATCTAAATTAAGGCTGGTTTATAGTTTTAAGAAGAATAAATTCATACATTAATTTAAAGTTTTATTTGATGCCGATATTTATTTCTCAAAAATCTTACACTACACAAAATCGAAATAAACTAACTGCTCTGAATTTATAGGTATATAGAGAACCACTATGATATATTTAGCATTATTTTAGTTATCGCATTATGAACGTTTTTCTTTTTAGAATGCCCTGTATAATAATTTAAGAAAGTATGCGGTATGGATACAAAATTTGGAAATTTACCGTTTTGCTGCAAGAGACGGTAGTGAGTAAAAAAATGTTCCAAAGCATTGTAGTATTGTAGCAATACCCGCGTCCCATCGGGCAGGGTTTCGATCGATTATGGAGAAATAATTACACTGTGCAACAATTTGAAAATCTGGTGTAGTACGTAGATCGACAGGCCAATTTGGCTATATACTTAAATTATATATATTTTTTATTTTACTTGTAATTCTAAAGATAGTTCATGAATAATATGTTATACCTATGTCCAGTCGTATTCGAAATATTGGAGATTTTATGTCAAAAATGAGTTTGCAGCCCGTCATTTCATGACCTCAGTTCAAAAGTTTATATATCTATATATATATGGGATATAGCAAATTTTGCGGCACGTTCTATGCCGCATTTTTTGACCAATCGAAAATGGTGGCCTGTCGAAGTTTTAAAAAATCATATTTTTGTTATTGTTAGTAGAAAATACCGATGTTACATATCAAATGATAGAGCACTTAAATCTCTACAATGTTTATTTGGAGAGTTTTTTCATCACTGGCATATTTAAGTAAGTGTAAGTTAATATATAGTAACAAAAAATAAAAAAAATATCATCACCCGCTACACCTGTAATAATTTTTGACAAATAAACACCTGGTGAAATAACAATAAGACCGTTAAAATAACTGTCAATATGACACTTTGGTTATATTTGACTGTCACAATATTCTATTATTTGTTTATTATTAGTGGGTGCCAGTGGTAGACTAAGTATAAATAATAGTTATTTATTATACAAGGGAAAAAAGTACTAGATTTTAGCTCGAGGTTTGTTTGTTTGCCAGCAAAAAACCGAGAGCTAAAATCTAACTTTTTTCCCTTGTATGATACACCATTTTTTTCTGAGACGGGAAAAGCTTCGATGTAACATTGAAAAAAGTCAGAAAATTATCTAAGTGAAATTTGAAGTTTTAAAAACCTTTCAGTAATCAAATATCTGTCAATTTAATTCTGTGATTTAATTTAAAAATTGCGAACACTCCACCGGAGTCAGTAGAAGCAGCAAAAGTAGCGTCACAAATTATTGCCAGTTTTAATATATAAAGAAAATGTAACTTTTGTATAATAAAATTTCCTAAAATTAAATATCTACCGTTACTTATGTGTCCGGGAAAAAAGTACTCACTTTTTTCCCGGGGATAAAAAGTTAAATTTTTTTACCTGTCAAGAGAGTAAATATGTCAAACTTTTTTCCCGTCACAGAAAAAACAATATATAAATCGAAAATCTACTTTTCCGACTGGCTGCCATCGGGATTATTTTATTATAAAGAAGCTTTAATAATTTAATTTCATGGGATGTCCTGTACTTTAGGCGCCTATGTATATTTTTCTTTTATAAATATTAATACAGGGTACCTATTTGAAAAACGGGTATAGATTGAAAAAAGTGTCAAAATTCTTAAATGTGACCTAATTTTTTTGCATCAAAAATGCAAGTTTATGAAAGGATGTCTATTCCCAAAATTTTTATAGTTTACCAAATATTGGCAATTTTACATTTTTCTATTATAGTGATAGGGCTTTGAATTTTAATTGATTAATGTTGGATTTAGAAAGCATAAAACATATACAAATTGGGGGTTGCCATTTAAAATTTTTTTGAGATTTGACACTTTTTTCAATTTGGTTTTATGCCTTTTTTTTTCAAATACCCTGTATTAATATTTATTAAAAAAATATACATAGGAGCCTAAAACATTGGTCTAAACGAATTGGTCCCGCGACCTAAGTAGGTACTACAACAGATTTTTACACAGTGCGTAGTTTATCTATAATCGATCGAAACCCGTCCCGGTGGGACACCCGGTATATTGTACTGCTATAATACTACTACATTAATAGCTAGGTATTAATCTAGGTATAAAATAATGTCCAATGTCCATAACATTTATCGTTTCTTTAGATCGCAGTATTAATATAAAGAGTAGGTAGGTATGGTCATTCAATTTTTTTCATAAGCAATCCAACCCCTTTGTTGTTACGAGCCAACCCTATGATATAATAACAATAACATAAAGAGCATAGCCAACTACTTTTTTTTACACATTCTCGTATAGTGTAGTATAGCGATATAGGTAGGTATATAGACCGTTTATATACCTATAAAATGATTTCATACAAACATTATTAGGTACAGCACACGTGTAGGCGGAGCTACCAAGTCCCTTTTGTTTACCCATTCCTGCCAATCATATTACTGCACTTTTAAATTATTCAAAAGGAAAAACTAAATAATGTAATATTACGGCTTTGGTACCATGTTGGAAAATTATCCTTATTATATTGAAAATTATATGTTATGCGGTTATTATTTGGCGTCACACGTCGGCCATTTTGACGAATTGCATTATTTGTTTTTTCGTTTTGTTTGCTACTTATTTTTTTATTCTTTGCCCACTCTCTTACTGTCGATTTCATTACATGTAATTTGTTATTATTTTTGTTTGTTAGTCTATACTAGGTACTCTATATTTAACAAAATACCTACCTAAGGTACCTACTTAAATATAGGATGATTTGAATATTAGGTTATTTTCTCAAGGATATCTTTTAGGTTCAAATTGACACCACGATAGCTAAGAGAAGTAAATTTCTCAGCATCAGCAACTAAATCCATCGTATAGCAATTTCTATTTGGTCAACAAATTGTGAAATACATACCTAAGTTAAAAATGTATTTCTATACCTACTTCAACAATTTTTTTTTTGACTACGCCTTAGGTGTTTATATATCCAGTGTCGGCTATTCAGGTGTAGTAGTCTCACTTCTTTATTTTTAAAGAGACAAAATACATTTTAAAATTTATCAACATGAACCGCTGGCGCGATAGTTTTTCTTCGATTGACAAAGTATACCTACTATACCGCATTAATCAAAACTAAACCACTGGCGCGAGAGGCCCTCCAGTCTCCAAATTCGAGTGTATTGCAAGCCAAGGACGGGCGGAAAAATAGCCCGAGTCGCGCGCCGGCCTGCTTATGTTTCCGTATGTTTTCTTTATATATCTCTCTATTTATTGGGATATTAACACTTTTTCTGACTTGTAGGCTAGTCGAACAATTTGCACTTCGGTTTAAATATATTTACAATCAAGATTTTTATAAATCTTGTAATGTAATATCTTAAAATTTTTGCGTCTGAAATATTTTAATTTACAAAGAATATGTAAGCAATAATTTTCATTTTTATAGGTGTAACACATTTCTTCTTATTCATATTCATTCTTTCGTATTATCAAAGAATTACAACTGAGTTGAAGTCATTAAATGTCATCCAATATACGACGCGCTCTCACTTTTTATACAGAAATATTAAATGTTACTGAGAAAGGTATAAAGATAGAGGCTGTTGGTTTTTACCTTTATTTTGTTTTCCTCTTAAAAGAGTGACTGTGTAAGGAATTTAATACAAAAACAAACAAAATGTTTATATGCAACGAGATACTGTTAATATTTTGTACTAATGTTACCCATAACTCCGTTTATGCATATGGTAAAGTTATGAACTGACTGCTTAGCACTCCGTGTGAGGTTAAACTTGTTTTTATATTTATAAAATTCCTAAATAAAAATAAATTATAACCGTATTAATGAGGTGTTTCTAAGTTTAAAAGCATTGATGAAGATTTTGTTCACAATTGTATAAGAAAAGAAATGCAACTAATACTAAGTAAATCTTACATGAAGGGCGTGTTTGTATTTGTTGGTTTCTCTGCTGTTACAAAGTGTTTACAATATTGCAATGTTTAAAATTGATATATGAAGTAGCGAATGAATATATGTTCAGATAACCCAACGGTATTAAAAGCATTGGAGAACCCTAAACGGGTGTGGGAACGCCAAAGAGAACTCAGGGCCTTGGCGGAACAAAACAAATCTTATAAACAGTGATTTTGAAAATTGGGTCCAATATTATGTAAGATCCGTATTGGGCACATATCCACTGTGTCCAACATAAGAATGGGATAGCATTGGAATCTTGAAAACTGTAGGAGTTACCTACAATGTCAGTTAAATTAGAGAAAAGTTGTACAATTTAAACACCTTTTAAATGGAGTTTTCAAAAGTAAACTAACTTTAGCCGTTTGCGAGCATTTTTGAAAAAATATTTTTTTTTCTACCCCAGTTTATTAATATGTAAAATAATGTCAACCATCTAGGTTCATGAATTATTCGATAATAACCAACTCCTTAAATATATGCAAGATTTCAAAACCAACATACTTATAAAGTATGTTCTAAATAACATAACATTGGCTCCTGTTCAGACTGACATTTTATGTTTATTTTCATATCCACAACAACGTACCTTGCAAAATACAACGTTGTCGAAATATAAAACATTACAAAACCAAACACAATAAAACCAAAAACAAACATTTAATATGAAACAGAAATCGGTTCGTTCTTATACACCACTACTGGATATATACATAGCGGGAGTTCTAGAAACTTTATGAGGGCGCCCGAAAAATACAAATTATTACACCACTAGAGCCCCGTCATCCGCACATATAGGTATATAAAGTTTGGAAAAGGCATACGACGAATAAATATATAATATGATAGATACTAAATATGGACCGCATGCTGAAGCTGATTTACATTGGACATTTAAGAATTTACACCCTGTATATGAGCGAGGCACTTAATAATTATTTTACAAGCCAAAAAAATCAAAGAAACAATTAATGGTTATTGATATAAGCCTTTCTTAAAATCGATACCAATAAGCCAGTTAATATTATACAAATTATATTCTTACCTACCTGTATAAATAATTTTCGATGTACCTACAAAAAACTTAGGGTAAGAGTATTCAGTTCAATTCTAATGTTTATTTGAATATAGGAAAATAGGGTAAAGTAAGGTATATTTGTGATGATTTTCGTTTTTTCGTTGGAGAGTAATGGAAATAGCATGCGTTCTTGCTACAATTGTGAGGGACTAACACCCGATAGTTATTCTTGAGATTTATGTATTTTTTTATGAGGAAACTTAGAAAATTACTTAAATAAACTTTCAAATGACTGTCCTAGTCAAGGAAAGGTAATTTCGTGACTAGGATATGTAATTTCGTGATATGGGGTAGGTTTATTCGTGATACTACAATTAATGCTAAAAATTGGTAGGTAAGATTTTATTAACAGTCACATTGTATCATTAACGCATAACATCTTATTCTGAGTCACCACTGGTATTTCCAGTGCTTCATTAAAACAATTTCTTCGTCAGATGGTTGACATTTTAGGTGATATCGTACCAAACAGTAGTTACATTGTATCCACTGTGCTCCATTTTTTTCTTACAATCTAATGTGCAATAACTTTACCTTTAGTTTAGGATTGTAGTCTGTTATAAACATAACATTATCTAAAAATATGGAATAATTTTACTGCACACAAAAAAAGATATTTAACATTGAATAACCCTTGTATTTTTAATGTCTTCAACGCATGAAAAATATTGTAACAAACAAGCTCCACGGAATAAGCAATTACGGTAAAATTAAGTCAAAATTTGTTAATTATTGTTTACAGGATGATTCCTCAACTAAAATACTATAGATTAATGTAAATTTCATTATCTCAGCTTTCAATTATTCCTGTTATTTCTGTAAATCGCTTCCCAGTTGCAAAACCCGCCAAAAATCACAACGTAATAAGCACCATATGTAAACAAAGTTTTCTAATGCCTGGAATATTTGTGATATAGAAACGCGACTGGTTGCATCGTCTAGTAGAAACATACACTTACTAGGTACTATCCGAGATGTCATCCATCTAAAGCAAAAGGTAACTTGCTGAGAAGTTTTCATAATTCTATGACGAACTTACCTATATCACGAACATACCTTACTTTACCCTACATACAGTTTCACTGCAGATGAGTTAACAATAATAAAGAGAGTAAACTATGAAAAACAATAAATAGTGGTTATATTTACAGAAGAGAGAACAGAGACATAAAATGTCGCTTCTTGAATCTCGCATACTACAATTTTTCGGTCGACACAATGTCGAATGGTCCAAATGAGGCGACATTTCAATGTCGCATAAAAAACTGTCCGAATCTAATGTCAATATTTGTTTAAGATTTCCAAAAAAGTATTTATTTTTGTTTTTATTTTAAAACGAGAGAAAATCGTAGAAAATGATTTGTCCTATCGATGTGTATATAATATTTCGGATGCAAAATTAAAAAAAAATCTGTTTGACTGAGCAGTTCACAAAAAATGTAATTGAATTAATACGATCACTAATCGCGATAATAAAAATTAAATAAAACCACAATAATATATTTGTTTAAATTAAATGAACCGAACAGCGCAATGTCACATTGACATTTATGTAACAAATACGTCAAATAAATCACATTTACACGGTTGTCACTTCCTTTTATGTGAGAATATGTCGCAGGCGTGAAAAAGATTCGAATGATTTTCAAGAATACGGTTTTAGCTAATCGTTCGACATAATAATATGTCCGACATATATCGCGCATGCGATATTTTCATGCGTAATTCGAGAATAGGCCCCCTGGCCTCTCAATCTGACTGAAAAAATACAATAATTATAGTATAAAACAGTAAATTTTAAAGAAAATAATTTTGTGGCATAGCGGACATGATTGTGGTTTTACCTACACAAGGGATTTTGTTTAATTTAGCAGGGCCTCAGTATAATTCAGTAGAACGATGCCTCGGTCTGGTTCGACCCTTAGAGGGCAATACAACGAGTATAGCGATTTTCCAACTTTTATAGTACAATTTCTCTTGCTCGTCAAATTAGGCCAGCGATTATTTCATCATTGGATCTAAATTTCTTTCCAGCAAGCATTCTCTTGAGATCTGAAAACAGGAAAAAGTAACTGGGGGCTTATTCTGGAGAATACGGTGGGTGATTTGTGACACGGTGTATTGTTTTGGTGAAACTGCAGTTTTTGCTTTTGCAAATGTGGCCGTTTCTTTGCGATTTCAACCTTCAATCGATGCAAAACTGCACAGTAACAGTCGCTGTTGATGGTGGTTGCTTTTTGGAGGTAGTCGCATCCCAAAATACAGCCGCCATCACCCTATTCAATTCAATTCAATTTATTTGCTTATAAAATAAAAAAATATCGTCTTAATTGACTTAGTATTACTTTTACACAGTTCAGTCTTGAAGTCGAGATACGATCCAAGGAAATACTCGGAACTCTCATTGATACATGACAAGGGGACACATTCGAACAAAACATGCTGGATAGATTGTTTGACTTTTAGTTTACACACTACAAATCTCCTCACACTGGGTCTGGTAAGTCATACCACGGACAGACAAACTGAGGAATACTTTGCTCGCCAAACGGAGTTGTGCTATGATCCTAATAAAATTTATATGCATGTCGAGCTGAAGGTATCTCTGACAGGCGGAGCTGGGAATATTAGGCGCAGTATATAGTGGGTAGCTCGAAAGCGTGGCCAAATGGAAATCCTCACCAGAACACCTGTCCCTAAATTCATCCGAATAGAGCTGCTTTTCACTTTTCAGTTGTGCGACTGTCATACGTTCAAACTGGTTACCACGGTCAATGTAGTTAAACATGCATTTCACCTGTGCTGCCTAGTTATATCTGACATCAACATCCGTGCCAAGTAAGCTTATTTGTCGCAAAAAACATTTTTTAGGAAATCTGGAGGAATCCATCAGCATTAGCTTCTGCAACCAATTCAGTGTTAGCTGGAATAGCATAACTGAAAGCTTTACAGTGCCTGTCTGCCTGTCGTTTGAAGGTTAGTAATAAATAAAAATCATATGGAAAATTTCTAGTAACGCATTCAATGACCTAATAGGTATAGGTACCTACACAAACTACATTTTCTCAAAACTAATTATTTTGATATATTGTACAATAAATATATATAATTTTTTAAATTATAGTTTTTGATAACGATGTGGTACAAAAGTAAGTACACGTATTAAATGTGAGTGATTAATTATGTATGCAAAATCGCAACAAAATATTACTGCTACTGGTTAAATAGGGCATTACCTATTATATTTGCATTTCATTAATCGCGCGCAATTTTTTATCGCGCCCGTCTTTTATAATAATACTCTACTTAATACTAAATAATATGCTTAATAATTATAGTCTAATAAATATATATGAAAAAAAAAATGAACGAGAGTATTGAAATAATTACCGGCCTTGCACGGGAAGCACAATAGATTTATTTTTGTTAATTAAAACATATATTATGGTATGATATAATACTTATACAATAAATCAAAAAACCTGTTACCGTGTGTTGTTTAACATGTTTTTGAATATTTCATATTAGAAAATTTGCTTTTATTGTAAGTGGCTAATTATGCTGAACTCCATATACTTTCACCCATCAATTAGAGTGCAGTTTAATATTTTAATATAGCCATAGGCCCAAAAGTCAGGTGTATATGTTCTGCAGTATGGTACTATTAATTGCAACACCATATACGTAGGCCAAACCGGCACTCCAACATCATAGATAAGGCTACTCGAGATAATCTGGATGAAAACAACAGCACTTCGGCATTTACTAACCATATTGTCAATTACAGACCACTCATTTTCTATGTATATCAACTCCAAAATGCTCCATCCTTGTCCTAAAAGAACCCTACACTGAACCGAAAAGGTACGTGATATTAATAAAAAAGTGCTTCAAATCAATGAACGTCAACATTAAATTTGAGCCGATGATGGGTGACATTAATACAATAACCGTTGATTTAATAAATAAAGAACATAAATTTATGCTCGCCGGTTATTGATCTTACGAATGATGGACATTAATTTATAACCTCTGTACGTTAAACCGATGTTAGCAGGTTGTTAAGGTTACGAACGATGAAGATTAGTTTATGTCTCCAATACGTAAAACCGATGTCAGCTGGTTATTAATGTTACGAACGATGAACATTAATCTTTGATTTTTGTACATTAAACCGATGTCAGCTGGTTATTAATGTTACGAACGATGAACATTAATCTATGATTTTTGTACATTAAGCCGATGTCAGCTGGTTATTAATGTTACGAACGATAAACATGAATCTATGGCTTTTGTACGTTAAACCAATGTTAGCTGATGATTACATTGGGTTATAATAATTGTTTTACGTAATTATGTTCGCCGGAAATTATTATTACGAAAGATTGAGATTATTGTTCTGTATTCAATCAATAATCGCGAGCATATACATATGTATTATGTGTACTGCAAAGTGCAGTATGGTTCAAATATACTAGTACCAATGGTTAGAGAACTTAAAAGCTCAAATAAGACTCAAAATTATCTTGCTGTACGTCCATTGATTTGATGCACCTGCTTTGTAAATAAATTAAATTATATTTGTACGACACTCGAAATCTAAAGGCTTTATTTTTAATTTAGTTAATATTAAATGCTAAACATGTGAGGTGAATAGGGAGAAAAAACTATATTTGGAAACTAAAGTCCGCGGAAATTCTTCTAAACAAAATTGCAAATTATTACGAGATCTAAACATTTATGCAAGGGAAAATATCACAATACCGTCTTCTATTCATGATGTTGATAATATTAATGATTTTTTGTGGCCACTTCTTCCAACAATCCGGACCCAGGAACGATCAATACTTTGAATTTACAATGGTGGATCATGGGGAGATACTTGATGCATTGCTTGGGATTAAGTCCAATGCTGTAGGCAGTGACATGATCAGTATTGATATGCTAGTAGTAGTAGTTGTCCGTTTATAATGCCCTTTATACAGCATCTAGTTAATTACTATATAGAAACGAGGAACTTCCCAACATGTTGGAAAGAAGCCAATGTCATTCCAATCCCAAAACTAAAACTCCATCAACATTTAAGGATCTTATAGACCGATTAATATACTCCCAGCGATCTCAAAGGTTATTGAGAGAGTGATCTGCAATCAAATGAAAACATATATTGATGAGCATGGGTTGTTGTCGGAGGTCCAGTCTGAGTTCCTTCAGGGTCACAGTTGCTCCACGACATGACTTAAAATACTGGATGATGCATTGGGGGCGGTAGATCAGGGTCGATTGACGGCATTGCTGCTGTTGGACTACGCAAGGGGCGTTTGATCGCATTGGTCATGGTTTATTGCTGGAAATTGTGGGTTATCTGGGCTTTGGGGAGTCTGCTGTGTCTCTACTCGGAACATATTTGAATGATAGAAGTCAGGTTGTCATTTTGGGAACGGCAGTGTCTGGGCCCAGGACATTACGTAGTGGTGTGCCGCAGGGTCTTTTTTATGTATCAGGGTTTTTGTTGTTGTTATTATTATGCAGCTATCTTTAGTATTGCTAATATGTTAAGCTAGGAGGCTGTGCATCGACTTCGCCTTTTGTGTAACTTTTCTAAGTTCTCAATAAAGTTATTTATTATATTATTATTAGTATTAATCAAAATAACAGGTTTTTAGGTAAACAGTGTGCGCCTTTAGAATAGACTTATAGAACCCATACGGTTGAATTGCAGATTTTCTTCCTTTAAGGTTTATTATATGTTCTTCTATTTCTTGAACTGTTTTAGCACAAAATGAAAAAGATTCTTGAGAGTCTTTTATTGTGTACTTTAAATGGCTTATCTTTCCACTAGCACCTTTGGAACATAGCTTAGCGGATAGCACTAAATATCCATGAAGATCCCATAAAATTTCTCCCCTCGTATCGGCGGGTTTTCAACATTACAAGGGAATACCGCACTGTGTTTTTTTCGTTTTAAACTGACTTTAGTTTTGTACTTTACTTAAGGGTATTTATATAAAAGGATTACTACATAAATTAATAAATTTAAAACATTGAAGCAATAAATAGTGACATTATATTGATAAAAAAAACATAAATTTTCGATGTCTTGCATTTATTGATTAATGTTTCATCGTACATTGTTTCTATGTATGAAATTATCAATCTATGATCAAAATTCATTGTAACAGTGACCAATTCATAATATTAATGTTCAAAATATTGATGACAACCATTAATTGGTTTTACGTACAATATTTTTTTCAGTGTACTAAATGTGTTAGAAGCCCTAGAAATTAATAATTACAAACATGATCCTAATTATATGTGTATAAATGACCAACTAGAGTTTGATTGCCTATACAGTTTTTCAACTCTTTGTCCGTTCCATCCATTTTTCATACATAACCTCACATTTATGTATCGACGTCATGACCTGCTGACAGTGTCACTCTGTAATTGTAAAAAGAACTAGTGCTTTTTTGTAGTTAAATTTGGCAATATCGGATTTTTTGTCCGAATTCACTATATTCCATAGACAGATTTATTCTACAACTATAATGACGAATTCTATAATACAATTGATATGTTAAAAAATGAAAGTGATTTTTTCTAAAATTTATGTACCTATTCTCAAATAAAACTAATACTTTCTAAAATAAAATGCTCCAATGGCGCTTTCTAAAAATACTAATAAAATGATGCTTTCGAAAATACTATTGGAAAAGGAGTAGCAGTAGTACTTAATTTATTGCAAAAGATGAGTAATTTACTATTTTCTATACAGCGTTACTTGTAAGTAGACCTGAATATTTTAGGACGTGATAGCAGAAGTCATAAGAAGCCAATTTGACTATCTAGTACCCTGGTCCAAAGTGGACCCATTTCGAGATATTCGAGTTTTTAAGATTTCTTGGGAAAGTGTCACCTTGAAGGCGAATATTTATAAAAAAAAATAATTTGGTCTCGTTTTGAAGATTTTTTGGTGCTTTTTTGTTAAAAACACTTAATTAAAAGAAAAATTTGAAATACAAGAAATCTGGTAATTACTGGAGCCAAGTATTTTATCTGTTTGGATAGCTAAAAACAAGTAGATATTTTTTGAACAATCTGTACAAAAAAAATATGTAAATATTTGTGACAAACCGTCGATTTAAATAAAAGTGTTGTTAATATTTTACATTTAATGTAGATTTAAAGGGCTACCGCTCCAGTAATTACCAGATTTCTTGTACTTTAAATTTTACTTTTAATTGTCTTATTTTTAACAAAAAAAACACAAAAAACTTTTAAACGAGACCAAATTAAAAAAAATATTATAAATATTGGACTTCAAGGTGACATTTTCCCAAAAAACTTTATTTGAATGTCTCGATAAATGTTCACTTTGGACCAGGGTACTATATAGTCAAATTTGCTTCTTATGACTCCTGCTATCACGTACTGAAATATTCAGGTCTACTTACAAGTACACTGTATAAGTCAAATTCAATCTAGTCCAATAAATAGTATATTATTTATTAGACTATCATTGAATTGTTAGTCTAATAAATAGTATATTATTTATTAGACTATGATTCAATTATATACACTTTTTCTCTTAAAGCTTGTACTCTCTTATTATGACAGCTGGTCATTTAATTTCATTCTCTGTAATTTTGGAACTGGACGCAACTTTGCGATGTCTGGTCGATGCCATATCACATTATTAAATCTACACTGACACAATGTGAATGATATTTTCATATTTTTAATTTTCGCCTTTTAAGCCGTATTATTATAATATTATGATATGCGGCATTTTTTTTCATATTTTCGCAAAATAACAAGCATCGTGTCGCGAGCGCGTGTTCTAATTAAACTGGCATACACTGTACATACATCATATTATATGCCGCAGATGTTTTTCGCAAATTATTTTTTATATACTTATAGGCACTCTAATTATTTTTATTTCTTGAGACATGTTTTTGTAAATTAAATTTAATTAATAATATTAAAAGTTTTTAATTAGTGCGTAGAATGAAATATTAATTAGTAAATACATGTATATAGATTCGAATAGATAATAACAATTAATATCTACAGGGTGAAAAATATTTTATAAATGCCGTGTGCGTATACTTTACTACAACATTTTATACGAATCTCTGGTTGTTCGAACACTGCAGTGTTAGATCGACCCACTTCTGCGCTTGACCCTGGACACTGTGACTTTTATCTTTCTCAAGCTCAAACTTGAATTCAGGCACTTAAACATAAAGTAGAACGTTTCTGAAGTCTTCTTCTGTGAGCCCCCACGTTTCAAAATTATAAAAAATACAAATATTACAATCGCAAAAAATAGTCAGAATGGTTTAACAACAAATATTTATCTAAAAAACACTTTTTTAATATAAGATATGGTATTAAAAAACACATCAATATCGGTACTCACCGAGTCACAAACAGAACACATCTCAAACAATGGCGAAAAAAGCAACAAGTTGGTACGTGCGGTAGGCAAGTAAAAGCTTATAGAGCCATAATTACGCCTTCTCATATGTGGAGCATGAAAAGGTACCATTGAAAGTAGGTCCGGAGAGTCAATGATGCCATTCACGATCTTGAATAGGAACAGGAGTGAGGCAAATTCTCTACGCTTATCAAGTGGTGCAAAATTAAAACGACCCAGAAGTTCATCATGGGGAAATCCCATGGTTGGATACACTCCGTCACACTTAAACCACAAGTATTTCACAAATCTTCGCTGAATCCTCTCTAAGCTATTCGAGTGCAGGACTCCACACAACAGACGCATATTCCAATTTCGACCTAACGAAGGAATTATACAGTAAAATAAGAGTTTTGGGTGACACAAAATGCTTTGTATTTCTCATAACAAAACCCAGACTCTTATAGGAAGACGAAACCAGCACATCAATCACATGCCCCACAAAACTAAGTTTAGCGTCAACGAGCACCCCCAGATCCTTAACCTCATCGCATATTTTAAGCGGAACAGAGTCAATGTTATACACAAATTTTATTGGATTTACCTTACGAGTAAAAGTTACAGAACAACAGTTATCCAAATTAAGGGCAAGCCTGTTTTGAATGCACCAGTCAAGCAGGACATTCAGATCATTCTGCAATTGAAGACAGTCAGAAGTTGAGGTAATCAGTGAATAAACCTTAAAATCATCAGCAAAGAGTAGAGAGCGACATTTCACGTCATTAACAATGTCATTAATAAAACACATAAATAAGAGGGGACCCAACACAGAACCCTGCGGCACTCCAGATTATATGTTGGAGCTACTGAAAAAATGTCTTGACAGACAGTACAGAATAAAGCGGCGCGATTGCTTGTTTAAGAACCCATCACCTCCTCTAAAATTCGAGTCGTTTTCACTTATTATTTCATAAGATTGATCAAAATCTTAGTTGAACTGATTGTCGGCCGTAAGAAAACCGTCTACGATGTAATGATCGACTTCCTTAACACATGCAAATTGAACATATAAGGGCATATAAAAAAACTCGGTTGTGTCACCCCAAAACTTTCCCGACAAGTTATACTATAATCAAAAATATATGACCTGCGTAACGAAACAGAATTTTAATAACTATTATTATTATAATTGTATTATTTTCATTATTTCCAATAAACTAACGTAACAAACTAACTACCTTATTCAAAAATTGGAAAAAAAAGTATTGCCAGAGCTAGGACTCGAACCCGTAACCTTCCGCATGCGAAGCGAACTTCGTACTAATGACCGAACAAAAAATTGGTAATAAATATTGTATTTTATTTGTTATATATACTTATACGTTCCAACTAACTCACTGGCGACATTTTAAACGCCATTTTCTCAAGAGTTATGGGGGCAAATATCAAAAGTCATCATCAAAATATCGCTGTAAAGCAGATAAAAAATGCTTTAAAATGATGTATCACACGACCCCTACTGATATAGGAAAATTTAGCTCAATTGGTTAAAGCGTAAGTAAAAATCTGAGCTTTTCTAAAAATATGTGGCTAGTTTCTGAAGCCAAACATAAAAAAAAAGATTGACGAAAAACTTAATAAGGTAATTTTGTTGATTATCACTTAGATTCAAAAGAATATTTTGAAATGATAAATTCAAATTCGTATTAGATATATTAAGAAGTTTTGGTCAATTGCAATAGCATTTGGAGTATGTCAATACAAACATTTTCCTCATCTCCTACTCTGGCATCAGCAATTGAATATTGAACGCCATTTAAGATACTTTTATTTTAAATCTTGTTCACACGCATGTCTAACTTAATATTTTTGATGAGTATCATTTTCTTGTTACGGCATGAACATTAATTTTTTTAGAAATGCCCGTTTTTGAAAAACCATCATCAATTTGTTTTTTTTTTCAATACGGCCCTGGATTTTTTATTGTTAAATTTAAAGCCATTTTCAACTTTTCTTGAATAACTTTAAATAACAGCTAAAAACACGGCGGAAAACTTGTTTAAACCATTACGTGTGATATACCACCTATTTTTGATTAGAAAATGGCATTAAATTTAACAATAAAAATCCAGAGCCGTATTTAAAAAACCAAGTTGATGATGGTTTCTCAAAAACGAAACGTCGTAGTGAAAATTTGTAAACGCTATCTTTTTTTCGTCAAACAGTAACAATGAGGAAGTGCTTTTCATTTTTTTATATCCGTAAAAATAATGTGAGAAATACCTAAAAACTAAAATCGCAAAAATATGTTTTTTCAAAAATTCTCGAAAACGGCTAAAATTAGTTGGATTGTGAAAACACCATTTAAAAGAAGTTTAAATTGTACAACTTTTCTCTAATTTAACCGACATTTTAACCCCTATACCGTTTCCAAGATTCCAATGCTATCCCATTCTTATCTTGGACACAGTGTATAGCCCTAAAACCCAAAATTTGAAAAACATTTTATATTATCATAATTTACGTTTGATTTAACTTGATTAACAATGTTTAGCAGTTCTGCTTTCAATCAATTTTCCGAAAAAGTATCTATCTAAGTAAATCACATATACCATTTCTGATTTGAGCCTTTTTCACGTTACTTGTAGGTATTAAGGGCAGGCTTTTTAGGGACTATTTGTCTTAAAGAAGATCCTACATTATATATGACCATTTATAACTATATACATATTCGGCTTTAATAGCTTTATGTGGTTTGTAATTATTGATGATTCTGAAAACTAAACAACCTGTTATAGTCCTGTACATGTACAGTAATATCACAAAACTAACTTCATGCAAGTCTTCTCTAATCCTGGCCACAGTGGACCTAGTAATTTTACATGCAATCGCAGTCACGGCCGACATTATTTATATGCTGAAGGCTATTCTCTTTTTGTTTTTGAAAATACTCCAACACGTTCGAAATTAGTGATGTTAAAATTTAGACGATATATTTATTAGTTAGGCTCAATAAGTATTGATTTAATTAGACCGCGTGTTACAATGTAATAATGTAAACATACACATACATATCGACTGGAGCTCCACGTTGCCAAATTTACCTACTTAACATGATAATTGTTTATTGCAGACTGAACTTTGAAAAGCACTTCTTAAATTACCTCTGAAATAGGAAGTACGGCTCTGAATTAATTAACACATACTTATGTTACTAATAATTATAATTTTCTGTTTCATCCTGTAAAGTTATCATGATATAGTATCAGGTTTTAATTCATCACATAAAATATTCATCAGTGTTACTGGTATAGATAAGATGATAGGTAGGTACATAATATAGGTATATAGAAAGAAAAATCAGTATCAACAATCCAACAAATTCTTTACAGAAAATTGACAAGTGAGTACGCGTGAAGAGGGCGTTGCTCTCCGACAATACTCAGCACCAATCCAACATCGAGAAGGCGTTGAAATATTGTTGAATGTGCTAGCGTCTACGCCTACTGAATTGCACATTTATTTGTGTTAATAATAATTGAGGCAGCAAATAGGGGTTGTAATAGGGTGAAATAATATATCTATGTATTAGAGAAATATGTATAAATTGTAGATATACCTATAGGTACATAACTACTAGACCAAGTCAGTAAACGTACGGTCATGATTTAATTTTATTACAATTGAAATAGTCTCTGAAATTAACAAAGAAAATACTTACATTTACTTAAAGTTTAAAATACTTACCTACCTAGATAAAGTTCCTCATATATTATAATGTTAGAATTAAAAAGGACGATTTAACAATTTTATCTAAACCGATGGTTTCGTTCATTAAATTTTAATGGGTGATATATTAATGCGTATTGTTTAATTTAAATAGTTTAATCAAAATATTGGTTTGTGGGGTCAAGGATAAAGTTTTCTTTTTAAAAAACCTCAAAGGTTTTTAGAGCAATCTTTTTTATTTTATCAATTTCTATAGCTGTATATATATATATATATATATAATTTTTCTAAATTTGGCTATATAAAGAAAAAATAAACAGTTGGGAGATCTGTCGTGTCATCATCATTGTCGATTTCTAAGAAATCTTCAAGTAACAAATCTGCGTCGACGGTAGCAGTTTTTTGTAGAATACCTCATTGTTTTTTTAAGGTAGCGAGATCGATTTCGTCTTCTTCCTCCCATTCGTGAATTTTCTCAGTAAAACCTGCTTTAGAAAAGCAGTTTTTGATGGCTTTCTGAGAAACTTTTGCGCTTCATACTTTAACGACTTCGGTTATTCAGTCTTTAAGGGTAATCAATTTAAGGACTGGAACGTTGTTATCAATCGCGTTAACAATTTTGGGAACAATTCTGTTTCGGTAATGATGTTTTATATTTTTTATAATACCCTGGTCTATATAGGTTGCAATTTGGAGGTCATGTTTGGTGGAAAAAAGGTCAATTCAATATTCGTTAATTTTTTACTTTTTACTGGATGTTCAGGACAATTTTCTATAAACATCACAATATTTCGCTTTTGGTTTTTCATTTTCGTGTCCAGTTCTTTAAGCCATCTTGATAAAAACTCAGAAGTCATCCATACCTTTTTATTATTGGCGTAATTTAACTCCAGAGATTTAACTCCTTTTAAACAACGAAGATTTTTGATTTTACCTATATGAGTAGTAATTTCAGTTTTTCTGAGACATCCGCATCTTTGCTCCAACCATAAGTGTTACCTCTTCTTTACCTGTTTTAACACCAAAACATTTATCACTTTTAAAAGCGAAAGTTTTATTTGGCAAACAAAATCAACATCAGTAGTTGAGGAATTTCAACAATATTGTGCAAGAGCCATTGACAGAATGCCATATGTGGAGGAAAATCAGCAGGAATAAGTGCTTTAACGCGTTGGATGTGGTATGGATCTAGCAAATTGTCCTTAAGAATGAGCCAAACAGTAATATTACTTACATTCAAAATCTCAGCAACTTTCGTATATATAGTACCTGGATTTTCTTCAACCATATACAGCTCTACCGTTCTTCGTCTTCCTGTTCTTCCAAGGTGAGCTTTGAGCTTTGCAAAAAATCAAGTAGCCATTCTAGCATTGTGCAGCGTATCAATAATTGTTTTTAAAAATATTTTCACCATAAACTTTTTATTATAACAGATTTTAAATAATATGTAAATATTAATGAATATTAAACGCGGGGCCCATATGGAATTAGTACTTCCAGTTTTGTGACCAAACCACAACGGTGCTCAATTTGAACATTTATACTTTAGATTTTCCTAATGGAAGTGGAATGTATTTATGTTTTTTTTTGATAATCGTTTAATATTCGTTAATATTTACATATTATTTAAAACCTGTTAAAATAAAAAGTTTATGTTGAAAATAGTTTTAAAAACAATTATTGATACGCTGCACAATGCTAGAATGGTTACTTGATTTTTTGCAAAGCTCGTCTTCATGATAGCGTTCATCACAATTCCTTTGTTAATTCTGAAGATTTTTGACTAGGCATTGCAAGAAAACTTACCTCTTAGACTCCAAAGAATTTACCGCGAAAGTCACTATAGGTATCGTTTCCTAAAATATGTAGCCTACCTTTTATAACCAATATAATAAATTCGTCTTTACTTACTAGTAACTTTCCTGATCCTTGGAAAACTTCTAAAGTGCTTCCAATCCCTAAAAAGAGTAAAATAACTGAGCATAATGATTTACGGCCAATATCATTGTTATCGCCAACTTCAAAAATCTTTGAGAAAATCCTAAGTGACCAAATTAAATACCATCTTAAAAAATATAATATTTTACCTTTTAAGCAATCAGGATTCCGTAAAGGATATAGTTGCGCAACATCATTGCTGGATATCACGGACGATATTTTTCGTGATATTGATAATGGCAAAGTAGTATCATTGATCTTAGTTGACTATAGTAAAGCATTTGACAAAATTAGCCATGAACTTTTACTAGCAATTCTGAAATACATTAGATTTTCGTCAAATGCTATCGAACTAATTAAAAGATATCTATCCGGAAGATTTCAATACGTGGAAACTAACAGAGGTTGCTCCACCTCAGGTAGTATATTATGTGGTGTCCCACAAGGATCGATTTCGGGACCCTTGTTATTCTCAATATATACTTGTGACACTCCCAGTAAGTGTTACATTTGGCGATACATTCATGTATGCTGATGATAGTCAAATAAAGCACTCTTTTTATGCTCATGATTACGTAGATGCTTGTAGGAAAATTAATTTCGATTTGGAAGCACTTTTGGACTGGTCGGAGGGATATCAGCTGTCAATAAATCCTTCGAAGACTCAGGTATTGCTCTTTGGTAAAAATAGACAAACCATATCAGATTCTATGCAAATTAAAATTAATGATGTATCTTTGAAAGTGTCTCAGAGTGCGAGAAATATGGGTCTTGTGATGGATTGTGATTTGCGCTTTTCCGAACATATTTCGGGATGCATTTCAAAATCATATTCCTCCTTGAAAATGTTATAACCACACAGACATGTACTTTCAATAGAGCTTAAAAGTAAACTAACTGATGCCTTGGTGCTCAGTAATTTTAATTACTGTGATGTAGTATGTAGTCCTAGTTTATTAAATGTTGATAAAAACCGCATCGAACGTGTACAGAAATCTTGCTTGCGATACATATTCGGCATCAGGAAGTATGACCGAGTAAGCCATAAACTCGTTGATATCAAGTGGCTCTCCATGGAAGCTCGTAGACATCTTCATTCAGCGGTTTTATTCCACTCTATTCTGACCCGGGGACAGCCTCCATACTTATATAATAAAATCACATTCCGTTCTGACGTTCACAATGTGAATATTAGATACCGTAATCTTCTTTCACCCCCAGCTCATAGAACTTCAAGTTTTCAGATATATAAGTTGTATAATAAGATTCAGGATACTTTGAAGTCGTTAAACCTTTTCACATTCAAACGAAAATTGCGTGATCTTTTGTTGAATTCACTCTTATAAAAGATATTGTCAACAGTCTTTCTTTGTTATTAACTAGAATTTTGTTTACTAGGTTACATTTTTTTTTTATTATTGTTGTAATATTAATTATATTTCTATTTCTTAGTCTACTTGTTACCTGGTTAATTAGCCTAAGACTCTGTATGTATTGTGGTGTTTGCATTTTATTTATTAGGATTTTTTTTTTGTAGAATTTTGTATTTTAAGGTACGTACGGTTAACGTATATTATGTTTTTTTTCGGGGCTAGATTTCAAAATCAGTAGTTATACTGTCATCTAGACCTTTTTGTAGTTCTAGTTTTTTTAGTAATGTAATAATTATTAGAGTTGTAACTTGTTTTGTTTTTGAAGTGCAAATAAATTTATTATTATTATGTGCATTTGGCATTGTAATGCAATTTTTACAAAAAAGTGTTGCTTTAGTAGTTTTGCGAAAAAATAATGAAACTAAACATTCTGTGTTCTTATACATTAGTGTGTATCTTGAAAACACAAACACGTTTACCAAATAAGTTGTTACGTATGTCATTTATTTTTTGCATTTTATCTGATGTGTAATTTTTGTTAATTAACTTGCGACAAATATGGACATCCATAATAACGTATAAGTATAACGTATCAACGTTAGTTAGGACTGTGTCTGATGTACCTATAGTTGATAGTCCATATTTAAGTATAATGCATATAAATGTTATATGCACGTATTAGCATGGTAATAAATGGGAAATTTTAAATTTAATTATACAATATGCGGAAATTAAAAAGGATATAAACAGAAATATAGCCTGCTGTTTTTGTGTCACTTGTTCATTATTTTTGTTTCCTCTTTTTCTGATAACATCAAAGTATTGATTAATGCATGTCAAGTGCATCTGACATATTTGTCAAAATAATCAAATTATTTACATATTTCATAATTTTAAATAAAATTGATGTCATTATAAATAATTGTTTTTATTTGTCAAACTTGTAGACGAAACTATATTTCTGCTAGATGAGCACACAGTTTAATCTGTCTATTCAAACATAATATTTTTGGCAATCGATTTTGTGTCATTAAAACCCGTTTAATAAGAAAATTTAGTGTATTCTTAAACACGAAATACCCCAAGTGGATCGAGCTGGTTTCCATTCTCAATATTGGGGAAGTGGGGGACCTTGAGAAAAGTTGACTGAATTTTCTCGATGACTGCTACTTAAGTCCATTTTGTCGGTATTAAACCTAATATATATTATAGGCAAATTCAACGAGTTACTAAAAATCTGAGAATGTCAAGTTTTGCCCAATTAATCATGATACATCCAGTCAAAACGCTGGTCATGTTGTCACTAAGATTTTCAGCATTTAAAAAATATCTTGCACGTATTATAGTTTTCTTTGTAGTTTGAATTTAGTTTATTTTTTTTTTTTCTAACACTTAATGTGCTTATTTATGCTACAAGTTTTAACAAATAAAATAAATTATATTCATATCCACTGCTGTTCTGCTTACTAAATAGATTACAAAAGTCAGATAGTACGCTTGCAAGTAAGCAACATAGGTATAGTTCTAAGGAGTATTTTTAATTAGAAATACAGAGTAAATTGGCTAGATGCCTTATCATAATATTGTTAAGTATAATAATTTCAGAAAAACACCTAACTATAATACATATTACAAGAGAGCGATAAATGGAGCTAGATTAATATATTATACATGCCATTATTAACAAAATAGATATAAAAAGTTAATATAAATATATAATTTATGTGCGAATTTCACATATATGGTTATAATGTTACATGTGTGTAGACTATATGCACGCAAATTTGCAGGTTTTTTTTAATTCTGTTATTATTCCTTTTATTATTATAAGAATTAAAACACTAAATGCAATCTTCCAGAACTATGTTTGTAGTTTTTAGCTGTAACTTATTCGGACATTAGGGAGTTCCTTGAGTTACGAAGGAGAACTTTCTACTTATTCTTGAATAATACCGAATTATATTTTTCCAAACAGTGGAGGTCAAAATAAATGTTATAAAATTTTTTTATTTAAATAACGCTATATAAGATTCAATACCATTAGTATCTCCCGTATATATTATGATTCTCAAAATCCTGGAATAGAAACTTCTGAAAATAAAACTAAAAGAAAGAACTTTGTTGTTATATTTATGTAGAAATTGGTTGACCTATAACAGTTATGTACCTAAAGGCGGGCGATAATATAAACTTTTTCCAACACACACATTTAAAAGTACTATTTAAGTTAATTAATTATTTCTAAAACTCACTAGTAATATTTAGTTGAAATACTCAAGATGTCGACTTCTGACATTCCATAATGAAACGTAATTTCACCTGTTTGAAAAATATACTCAACTACCCTCTGGTATAACTCCAGCCATATTCACATTAGGGTTAAATGTGGTTTACACTTAGTTTCAATGCTACAATAACCCCACGTAAAAGAAAATATTTCTATTTTCTCGGGTTGTTAGGCCAATGTTAAAATATCAAAGAAAATGATTTCGTGACTTTCGTGAGTGTCAGGACAAAACGAATTATATACCTTTATAAAATTTTATTGGTCAAAAGCATTTTTAAAAAATATCAATTTTTATTAATATAGGTTCGGTTTTTTAGATTCATCTGTGCAGCAGCATGCAGTCCAGGCTCATACTCATGATATTTCACCAACTTGTAATGTTTTTTTACAATGGTGATAATTTTACTCCAATATGTTTGTGATCTTTGCATTTTATGCAAAACACAAATTATGGTGTGTTCGAGAATCTCTGATTTCTCTACCATATGTTCATTTGTATTTATCACGATTGAAATCTAAACAAAACGCTGTCTTGCGGAAGTCGAAACAGTAGAATTATGTCTTCTCCAAAGAGCAAGTGCAAATCTTTGACTGACTGGATATTAACAGTTAGTGTATAGAAAACGTACTAAGCAAGTGTCTAGACCAATTTTCTGTTTGATGTGACTGTGATAATTTTACTGTAAGCCTTTGTTTAAATTTTAGATATATACTTAAAAGTTAACTACTTTACCAAATATATGCGAACACTATATCTATCATCAATGCTTGACAGGAAAATAATACTTCACGGTTTTCCTTCTCCAGCCATAAGTGTCATTGAGAACTTCCAGAAAAGCCTAGCCTCAATAGATGATGTGTCAAATGACAGTGTACAACCCTGTTAGGCATCACAGATGACACGTTCTATTGTCCATCGACAGGTTAATAATTTATTTTCAATGTAACATAACAATATGGATGATTTTGTCTAAAATTCTAATCATTTTCCAAGTGTAAAGGGCTATGTTAATTGCAGGCTTTAACCGATTGAATTTTCTTTTTATGTTCCTCTCCATATGCAGAGTCAACTGTTTCATGAGCTTGAAGGCCACACTTGATTTTTTTTTGGAACATAAACAAAAATATATAGTTGAATCGAAAGGTTTTACGGATTTTCTCCTATTATCGTAGATACAACTTTATAATTATTGTCTTTTTAATATTAGTCAGACTAATATTTAAAGGATAATAATTTAAAAAAGAAATAAAAATACTGCAACTTGTTTTACTACCCACAATGCCCAGTCCTCCCCTATTACTTCTTTATTTTCCATAGAAACGTCACAAACAATAAAAGTTCACCGAAACTCCACACGGGGGCATTAATATACCAACTCTAATCACCCCCAACTCAATCAACAAACTTTTCTCTATAATATGCATATCAGCCATCTTGTTACGTCACAGTTTTAGAGGCGGTGCCATTCCTCAGACTGGTTGAAAAACTTTATAGAGCGGGGATAATAAAGTTGAGAATCGCGCGCGCATAATCGAATTGTTCGGCGGCCGTCAGTCACCTCGTGAATAGTGCGCTGGTAACGACACCTCTTCGTAAGGGTGTTTATTAAAATACAATTTTTTATTGTATTATATTTAGGTGACAGGACTACCGTAGTTTTGTACCGTATAGATAAATGTGCTATAGTAGTGATTATAGGGTTGTAATTTTTGTGTGCTAATTTTACTCTAGTTTTGTGTGATAACTATATCTATCTACATAATATTATCAATATGATTTCTTAATAAGGTACGTAGGACTTCTTTCTATGCTCGTGTAATTTCAATTGCTATAATGAACAATTATTGGACATCTTCGTATAATTGTGAATGTTTAACTAAATTTTGGTAATTAGGTATGTTTGAAACATAACGAACGTTAAGTTTTTTTTGTGGGTCTAGCCTTTATAAATAAAATGATTTTGAAATGGGCTTGTTTAACAAAACAAGACTTAAAATCCGAGAGTTTGTCTGTCAACCACTATACTTTCACCAGACGGCCGTTTCGTCGATCCACGACTCATCAGTGGTGATCGGTCAGTAGTTGACAGCCAAACTCTCGTAAATAATGTGGTATATACCACACACGGTACAGAGATGTAAAAGGATGTGTTTGGCGACATCTAGTTTTATCGATAAAACTAGATGTCGCCAAACACATCCTTTTACATCTCTGTACCGTGTGTGGTATATACCACATTATTTACGAGAGTTTGGCTGTCAACTACTGACCGATCACCACTGATGAGTCGTGGATCGACGAAACGGCCGTCTGGTGAAAGTATAGTGGTTGACAGACAAACTCTCGGATTTTAAGTCTTGTTTTGTTAAACAAGCCCATTTCAAATATATGCGATCCCGCTTAAGGGAGTATCGGTGCGTCTATGTGTTGGTAGTTGCTTTATGGGGTCAGAGACCTCCCAGGCAGCCGAAATAGGAACTGTTGTTCACTCGGCGTACTACCAACGATAAAACTAGATGTCGCCGAAAATGATTTTGATTTAAAAAATAATCCTAGCCACTATAATGAACTTAAAAAATGGAAGAATTGTCCCATTTTCTCACAATCAGGTTAGCTTTGCTCTTCCATCCAATCCATTGAAGCGAAAGTTCTGGACTAGGTATACTTACTTTGGCAAATTTTTTAACCTGAACTCTATACCTATAGGGTTATTTTGTTATTTAAAGACTTCCTTAGGTCGTGCGTCTCATTTTCATAGTTGATAAAATATTTAAAAAGGGCTTAATATATTCCAGGTAGTATATATAGATGATGATTCCTCAGCCAATGGTTATACTCCTAATATGTATAGGGTAGGTATATACCTAGTTAGACCATATAGAAATGACTATTTAAAATACTATCCAGAACCCTTTTTTCCTGTGTTTTGCCCAAATGAAAGAAGCAACTTCTATTCTAAATCTTTTTCCCGTTTTCTTGCATCACTATAGGTGTCAAATTTTGCATTAATAATACTCTAAGATTTACTGCTAAATATCTAGACGAAATCTATGATAATGACAGTTAATAAGAAATAGTTCCGTCCTAGAGAACTTAAGGACAAAAACTCATTTTAATTGTGCCCAAGTTCAAGAACCCACGCAAAAAGTTCAACATTTAGAGTAATGAAAAAAGTGGCAATGAATTGTTAGTCATAAAATAAAGGCTTATAGGAATAACGAGGCTACTTTTTCCCGATTATGCTCAAATTTATTGCTAAGATAATGAAATATGAGAAATGTAAACATTTTTTCAATCAAAATAGAAGCTTTCTATGAATGGATTGTGGAATTTAATCAATAACGCTTTGATGTTCTCCTATGTTCAATTAGAAGAGTCAATATTTAAGTATACTGAGAAAATTTACTGCTCGATATATTAGAACCCTAATCATTTTTGTTTTTGACAACAAGATGTTTTTGGCGACATCTAGTGTGAGCAGGCAAATATGCCCGGTGAAACACAGGTCACAAACAATTGCCGGACGACGCAACAACTCCATCACACTGCATTATGTGGGGCTTTGCGGATTTTGGTTTGCAAGTTGCCCACGAATTCCATGCAGATAAATAACAAGAAGAAAATTATATTATTGACCAGCAAGATCAACCTTAAAATCCGTCGATTATTTTTTATTTTGTTACTAGAAATTTACTTATCTACTCATATAAATGCAAAGAATTAAGTCGCGCTTCAAAACTTATAATTGAATTGGATAATTATTGGACGTTAAAGCTACTATTGTTTGTTGTACTTTATTTTGGTTAACTTTAAAAATTTTTACTTAATAACAATAAAACTGGAATGAAAATTTTACTCAATGTTTTAATTATTTTTTATTTGACTTCTTGCAGTTGAAATTGCTTGAACACTGCTTTTTTATTTCAATAAAATGTAAGGCACACCCAAAACTAAGGCCAAACACTCAAAGTTTCTTTAAAAGCTGTGTTTATTAAGAATCTGTAAAATATTTTTTGTTTTTCAGCACTATTCCGAAACTACCTCAAAAATAAGCGGTCCCTATCCTATTCCCCCCCTAAAAATTTCCACGCACAACCAATCCAATTACAAAATCTCCAAAACGGATTTCATCAGTTTACAACCACCATCCTCAGGCCAATGTGCACCATCAATCTCATCAAACAGTCATCATCTACACCATATCGGTCAAAGTGGCCATTTTGGCGGTGAAACTGTTTTAACCGCCCCCGTGGTGGTTACGGCAGCGGCAATAGCACATTCAACGCCAGCGGCTGCCGCGACTATGAACCAACTGGGGACGGTATATGCGACGAAGCGTCGGAGGCGCAATGGCAAGAGGTAATAACAAATTTGTTTTTACTGTAGAAAAAGTATTCTTTTCAGTATGAAGTAGTGAGTAGATTAAGTACATCTCAATTAAATGTTGAAATTGTCATTTATTTCGTCCTTTACATATAACATATCATTCAATTAGTCCGTATAGGATAAGTATAAAAAAAGTAGTAAAATTTTGACAAAACTCGATTTTATTATTCAACATAGTTGCCTCCGAGGGCAATAAAACGAGTATAGCGATTTTCAAATTTTCGATACCACTTTTATAGTACGATTTCTCTTGCTCGTCAAAATAGGCCTCAGGTTCAGTGATTACTTCTTCATTGGACTTAAATTTGTTCCCAGCAAGCATTCTCTTGAGATCTGAAAACAGGAAAACGTCGCTGGGGGCTAAATCTAGAGAATACGGTGGGTGGGTAAGCAATTCGAAGCCCAATTCATTTAATTTTGCCACAGTTCTCATCGATTTGTGACACGGTGCATTGTCTTGGTGAAAAAACACTTTTTCTTTTGCAAATGTGGCCGTTTCTTTGCGATTTCATCGCATCATCAAGTGCACAGTGGCAGTAGCTGTTGATCGTGGTTCCTTTTTGGAGATTTCAGCGCCTTCAAACGATCCAAAAGTGCACAGTGAGAGTCGCTGTTGATTGTGGTCTGTAGTCGATGAATGAAATGGAACAAATTAGGCGTAAAAGATGAATTTGATATATAAGATCGCCTAATTCAATCGCAGATGGCGATATTAATAAATTCTACAGAATATAAGTGTGCACATTTTCAGTATTCCTCCTCATTGTGTGGTCCAGTAAAACATTTTGACTGAGTAATTGAAATTTACCAAATAATTTATTTAGCCAAATAAAACAGTAATTAGTTTGCCAGCGACATGGGTCCTTAAAAATCGTCCTATACTGTTACCAACCTGACCACATTCCTACAGGATATAATTCCATCTGTCGAACGGGGCTACAAGTCCATGCGACCTATCCCGATTTTTCCAAGGCGTCTGATAAAATTAATTCATCAAAAGATTTATGAGATTGGCTTCAGCCCTTTTTTTAGTCTTATCTGAGAGCAAGGCAACAGTTTGTTAAATACAATGAATTTAGTTGGAGTTACATTATAGCTTCAAATGGAGCTCCGCAGAGCAATACATTGGCTTGTTTTCTGTTTGCAATATTCGTAAACGATTTAATTAGAAATTATTTGCTTTTTGCAGATGATTTAAAATTGTATCACAGTGTTGTTTGTAAAGACGATTGCGCATATCTGCATCTGTTTTCGGAATGGTCTAAAAAGACTGCCAAACTAATTAAGTCAATAACATTTACAACAATTGAAACTTGGAACGCTGCACTTTAATCAAAGATCTTTGTGTATACCTACTTAGACAGTGATTTATGTTTTAAATAACACATCTGAGAAATTTCTGCTTTTGCTAATGGTTTGAGAATGTTAGGATTTATTTTTATGGACACAGACCAGAGGGTTCAACTGAGGCTCTATTTTGCTTTTGTTGTAGCTAGTTTGGAATTCGCTTCAATAATTTGGTCACTCATCACCCACTTATCGTATTCATATACAACAATTATTGGAGAATATCCAACACAAATTTTCCTCCTCGTGGATATGATCTGGGGGGGTCCGGATTGGCTAAGAGACGTATCTTCGCATCTCAGATCTTCCTTTTTAAGCTGATCAGCGATATGTTGGATTCAGTAGCTATGGTTTGTGTTCCTTGGTTCCACCTAAAAGCTCTACTTAGTTAGTTTTTGCCACAGATTCGTACTAACTATAGGTATGAATGTAAAGGACCGCTATTTCGGGCTTGAAAATACAGTATTCAATAACTTATTAATGAAAATGACTTTCATTTATCCTCTCGATTCATTTTTGATGCATAATACGTATTTGTGTGTTTCTAGTTTTCAGTTTTCGGTATGGTTGTTATTATTATTGTATGTTAATGCTATGTTAACTTTTTTATGTGACTATTTAATCATCCCTATTTTCCTAAAACATCAATATTTGGATAAGGCAAGTTCGGGCCATCATCAAGATTTGACCCGTAGACCATTGTTAAAGAAACTCCCTGTATATACTTATCTCTGTTAAAAATTGTGTTATAAAGTCCTGTTATTTTTTCTCGAGAAATGACCTATCATTTGTGGAAATCCTCTCTATATTGTTAATAATAAACAATTCCTTAGAACATGTTCCTTCCTTAAAGCACAATATTATGATAAAACAAGTAATCACATTTCCTAGAACATTATGATTAACAACCTGGTATAGCTACGTGTATATAGAAATATTGTTTATGCAAATTCCATTATTATGTATGGTTTTTGCGGCAAATAAATAAAACAGAACTTGCCGACAGATTTACATATTACGCAAAATTGTACGTATACTGTATTATATACATATAGGTCTGTAATTTTACAGCTGCCAAATTGCATACTAGACGAAAGCAGACTCGGTATTTTCTAACACGGCAAAACTCACGACTATCTTTAAGGTATAAAGTGGCTGACTAATAAGTACGGAATAACAATTATTACAAATTCTAATTTATCTCATTATATATGAATAAATGAATGCCATAAATGATTTTTTTCTATATTCTCATAATATGAAAAATGAAAGTTATTTTTCAATAATTGCATCTGATGTATACATCAGTGGGTTTTATTTCAATTATCTGTTTCCTGAGGATTTAGACCACTTTCTATGATTCAAAAAGGATCAAAAACTCAATTTTTATTCTAGTGAACGTAAAATAATCCTTGATGCACTCTACACTTGATGAAAAATTATTTAATATTAAAGAAAAAAACATAAAACAGATTTATGAATAATCTACTATTATTTAGGAAAACAAAAACATTACTACTCCACTGAATTGAGTATATTACATCTGGTTAAATTAAGATGAATAAAAAAAAGGCGCCATACAATATTTCAGACTCGAAGACTCCATCATCACTTGGCTTATTAACTTATTAGTCAATCCCGAGAACAGGATCACTAATAGTATAATAGAGTTATACCACCGCTTAAAACAATATATTTAGACGGTGTAAAATTTATTTGTGAAAACTGAAATTTAAAAGAAAATGTATTCACAATAATATTGTTATTTGCTTTTTCTGTATTTACTTCATTTTGGTTTTATAGTTCCAAAAAAATAGTGACATTTCAAAAAAAAAGGAACTTAAAAAAGTCGTCCATTCTTGAGTGTAGTTATAATTTCAACAATAAAAATAAAAGTCGAATCTCCACGAAATAATCTTTTTCTACGACTGTCTTTAAATGCCTTTATTCTATGTTCAATCATGATTTGAAAATGTAGTACATTGTAATGCTGTTTTTCATTTACCCGTGCACAATAAATATTATTACGCACGGATAAAATTTCCTGGTACTGACAAAAATAGCATAGTGCATGAAAAATCATCATAGCAACGCCGACAATACAAACACACCAAATTGACAGTTTAGGTATTTTCAGTTAATTATAATCATAATTTAGTATTTCGCTAATTTCAAAACACAAAAACAGTGATAGTGAATATAGTTTAACACCACCTATAGTCAATTTAATACTTCTAACTTATCGTATTGAGGCTTACGGCAACTGGGGTAAGTTTCGAAAATCAAATATTTTCCTAAAATTTATGTTTAATTTATTCAAAAGCATTAAAACAGTCGTAGAAAAAGTATAATGTGAAACTCACATGAAATGACCATTTCCTACTCGTATGATTTGCACGATCATACTCGTATGAAATATATGTCATTTCATGTTCGTTGCACAATATACTATTAATAGAATGATGGTCAATGAGAATCTCATTTCTCATTTAATTACCTATAAAATCATAAAAGAGAACAAGTAAAACATTAACTTAAATATAACTTTAAAAATCTTTATTTAGAAAAATGACCTACAAAAAGAAAAATTAATCAATAACATATAATGACTTCATATAGTTTTAAAAGGTTTTAAAGTTTTTTAACCATCTTTCCACAGAATGTCTCCAATTCCGATGGAGTTCTCATCACATAATCTAAAGTTCAAGACATATTTTTTTGGAGAAAACGGTCATTAAACGTTTCTTTCAATAAATTCTCCATAAATATAAATCAAACGTGTAACAGAAATAAAAGTCGATCCTCCACGATATGAATGCAGGATCGCCTTTTATCTCATAAATTTACTTCACTCCTGAATGGACTACTTTTTTAACCACTGATAATAATAATAATAATTGCTTTATTGCCCAACAGTATTACATACCATTAACAGAGCACATTTAAAAAATATGATTATTACTATAAACACCACCACACACCACGATGATGGGAACCTACAATTCTCGAAACATCTATGATTTATAGATGATAATTGAGATTTTAAGCTAATTATAATAATTTCATTTGAGGAGTTGACGTATTTTATTCACAGAATATGTGGATTTTTGCATATTTACAAAGCCAATGAATTTTATCACTGACATATTGGATCTGTTCCACAATACCAAAGATTATATACTAATAATTAAGGTCGAAGTGAGGGGAGGCCAAACCGCCTAAACGACTCCGATAAAACAATCTACAATATACTAATTAATATTTGCTTATATAGGAAATAAACTAAGTGTTTTCATGGTTATACCTTCGTACTTCGTACATTATATTTCAAAATTACCACAAATATACTGCAGTTCATAAGTTATGACATAGATTAACATAACTCCCCACGTAGCTTGGTTAGAAAGTAATAGATGACTATGAGTATTCTAGAACTAACTTCCGTAATCTTTATCTGCTGTAAATCTGTAGAATTTTATCTTCTATATAAGCTAGGTATACCTACTATACAAGATGTGTTTATATACAGAGATTACTGAAAATGCTACACAGAAAAAAATCTTACTGTAATATCAATATTAGCGATATGTTTGATTGCCTCTATTTTGGTTTAATGACAGTAATACTTAATTCATTAGATTACAATTCGGCCAACATTAAATATATACTTAATCCGACATTCCAGATATTATTGAAATTCAATTTCATATATGTTAGGCACAAAACAGATATATTTTTTCTTTCAATGATTACAGTAATAATTGGCAACTAATATTGCAATTGTATTATTTCAAATATTGTTATATTACGATAAGCAAGAAAAAGCATTGGAAGAATATTATTTCTCTACTCGGATTATTAGATATATATCATTGAATTAACAAAATCAAATTTTACTCGCTATCATATTCTACTATTTAAATAAACTAAATAATATTAAGTCAATACTTCTTATTGTTGGGACAACCTTAACTTATTATTGGGCCGGGCTAAATTCATCGATATATCGAAACAAAAAAACGTCGAGTATCCAATATTTTGCACTCATGCATGTATCGAATTTAAGTATATAAATTAAACAAAAACTGGATTTTCGTACTACCTACCCCACTTCGTAAATATTAGTTTTTGACTTAAAAAAAATGGTTTCATACGCCGATATCATAATAAAACGACTTCAAAACCATTGATATAAAAACGTAGATTTCGGGCTGATGTATCGGGAAATTTCGGAACTCCCTAGTCACTAGCAAAGCTTAAAACAATAGGTTATGTTACATTTATATATTTATTCTATTTGTGTGCCGGTAGCGCGTGTCTATATAGTTAAGTTCTATAATCTGCAATAGTATATTATGGAAGACTTCTTAAACGCCTCAGAATTGGACAAACTAATTCCAATATTCTCCGGTAAGTTTTACTCCTAATTAAGTATATCTAATCATAAGTTTTTTACTATAAATTATTTTGTGTAAGCTTTTCGAACAATACTATTAAAGATCGGTCTAGCCAACAAATGATTTAAGAGGTACCTATAATGCATAATAAAAACGTTTTAACAAAACTATTCAGGGTGTTCCATTCAAAAGTTATGAATATTAAGCTTTTTATTTCACATTAACCAGTATAGCATGGCAGCATGGAATACATTTTTGCAACCTCAGATAACCTCAAAATTCAAAATATCCTGTTTTAACACGATGTAGGTATACAGTATACAAAGTACCGAGTGGGAGTGGGACACTATGAAGATATGGTAAAAAAGCACAAATACGATATTTGGTTTAATATTTTGTTAGTCGTACATGTTCAATGTTCATGTATTAGAATGACATACATCTTTTAATGTATTGTTTATTTTTTGTACTGTGATTATAGAGTAATATTTTTTTTATTACAATACAATGTATTATAGAATTAATAAAACTATTTTTTAATAAAAACTTTCTTTTATTTCATACAATTAGTTAACGTGATAGTTTTATTAAATTAAGTAATTAATTTCTCTCCAGGATTATATATAAAATTGATTTAAAATGACAAAACAATTATTTCAATACCAAAATATATTCTGTCTATAATTTCTGTATTCCCCTTAAAAAGCAATAAATGTTCTATCAACGATAGTGACACTTAGTCCAATCAATACTTTTTATTTAATTTCAATATATTCTTATAATTGAGGCATTTGATTGGAAGTCAATTAATTCTTATACTTAAAGCAATAAAGTCATATATTTCGCAATTAATCATATAAGTATAATTGAAAGAAATGTAGCTTTGATTGTGGAATACGGAATATATGCTATCATTGATTGAATGTGCATATGGTTCATGATATGATAGATTTTTCTCTGTGTACTATTATTTTTATAGCATTTCCCACGATGTACTACTAATTGCCTTTAAAATAATGAACAATTTACACACTATACAACAACAAGTGATAAAACTGTATGGTTTAATATATAAATCAATTTCGTAGTATGGATTTACATTAAGGATAAACATTGTTTTACTGTAGAGGCGGTAAAAGCCTTTAAATACGGTAGCTACCTCTTAACTACAAAAAAAAAGAAACGCCACTCACTTATATCGGTTTTATATATACGACTATAACTTTTATACGCACGAATGAATATTGAATATGTATAGGAAAGAACAACTTACATTTCCAATGCTATGTAACAAATAAATAATTACATTTTTCATGACTTCAAAAATTATATCTTTCTCAGATTTTGTTCACTAGGCAGATAGCCGGAGGGCTAACAATTCGTAATTTGAGGCCCACTAAGAATTCATATTTCCTTTAACATTAAACATTCTATGAATAAATAAGCCCAAGCAGAAACGACGTTTCTCTACAAAAGACACTTCCACCGCTAGTTATACGACAAACACTATGCCGCCCGGTACAAGATTAATAAATACACTTTATTTTATTAACAAACCGTTTATGCGGTGTTGTGACTTACACAAAATTTAGACGATATATTTATACACACTTATCACTACTAGTTTTATAAAAAAAAACTATTTTAATTAATGAATTCCTTGCTACCTAAAGCAACAAGACTTTTAGGCCGGACAAGAAGTAACAACTCCATTAAACACTAGATACGCCCGAATTCCCTAGCGGGAGCCTTTATATATGAACTACATGTTACAGAAAGCAACAAGACTTTTAGTTGTGTTGGAAATTTGTTTCACACTACCATGCTATTTTAATTAGGCCGCGTGTTACAATGTAATAATGTAAACACATTCAAATCGACTGGAACTGGACGTTGCCAAATATATGGCATGGTTATCTAAAGAAGTCTGTGGTACAAACCTTTTATTCAGAAATTTACGTCATTTTGGTGGTTTAGGACAACGGTGCCGGTATATTCTTGAAATTACATGCAAGAAACCCTAATATTTCTCTCGAACTATGCTATTATTTTTATTAAATAAAAAAAAATTAATTCTTTATTTTGTATGTTAATAACACCCACTGTTTTTTATTTGATTGTAATTCTGAATTATTATAGAGATCGTGATAAGAAACTGAAAAAGCTAGAAATCTAGGAGTGCGGCTAACTCTAAAAATGATATATATTATTACAATTTTTTATGTGAAACATAAATTAACTGTATTTATGTGGTTTAATATACTTTCTACATTTATTAATGCAGCAATTTAATTAGGCAGTCAAGTCGGCTGTATAAGCGTCCTAAAAAATGTCACTTATCAGCTATATCGCGCCTAGTCCTGTCCAAATTTACCCCTGAAATATGAAGTATAATTTTCCCCTTAGTCCTACTCACAAAGTAAGATATTTTTATGATAACAGTTTTTATAATGATTAAATTTTTTGATGGAAGTTTCTTTAGACATGCAAATATTATGTGTTTAATAGCCGCAAACTTTTACTTTCTAATTAAAATGAGAAAAGTTAGTTTAGTTTGCTCAGAAGATTGTCATGAGTATGTTGGAAATTTAAATAAATATTTTATGCCAATAGGAACAAAAAAAATTTGCGAAATTATTTCATTTATATTTTTACGGACACAAATTAATTTTAAAATTTAATGTAGAATTCGAAAATGGAATTTATTCAAATAATTATGCCAAGAATCGGTGATCGCCGGGTGCAATTATTTTATTTGAAGAGGATATACTTGAAAATATTGTTATCGAAATTTTCAAAATTCAATTCTTTATAATATTGAACATAGTTTGGACTAAGCTTCCCCGTATAACTACGTAAATACATCCAGAATATTTACAATCCTAATATTTGGTCGGTGTATCCAAAAAATCGTATTCGCGAGTAAGAGCTTTGTTTTCAATATGTGGTTCGGTCCAGCCGATATTTTCTTTTTGTTCTCAGGATTTTTAATACTGAAATTATGCTAAATGGCCGACTTTCAGACGGCTGTAACTGATAATTTACCGAACAGAATAGCTAAGTCGTGTAATGATACAGTAGCTGAGAGTGGTCGCAGACCTAAAAGAAAATTGTACACGTCTAAATATTTATAAAGATATGGGGCGTTCTGTGGTTGGGAAGTCTTAGGTATATTATCAGTAAACGTATAGTAAAAACACAGCGTTCTGGGTATTATGAATATACTGAATAAATTTCTGGAGAATGAATTCATACATTCCTTTTTTGAAATTGTTTAATAATTTGTGAATTTACATAGATGAATTCAAAACGAAAAAATAGATATAATATGCAGGCTATCAAGACAAGCTCCCAATTATTGCATTTAATTTCTTAATGATCCCAAGTTGGAAAATTTTATACCATAGATAATAATAATTATAATAGGTGGCATATAACATACAAATTATTTGAATACGATTGAACCATCTATTAAACAATTTTTGACGAAGAAGTCCATCTCACAGTCAGTGCTGTATAAATCTATTAAATGGGAATTCTATATAGAAAGTTTGTGTTTTATAAATATTTTAGATATAACAATACTTGGGCTTCTTTTTTTTATTAGAGAACAACTGCATCAACCCTGGGGGTTATTAGCCGGTGGTACGGATTTTACATTACATTACATTACAATTACATTTTTTTTTGTTAGAAACTTTGAAGAATAAATTTACATCACGATAGTACATTGCATTAATAGAGTTTTACATTCGTATGAGAGTAGGAAGTAGGTAACATTGATTTGATAAATATATTTCCACTTGTTATTAAAACTCTAGTATGTATGTGTTTAGATTTCATTTAAAAGATGACAGTCTATTAGAAATGATTTTACATTGTTTGCATACTTGCTGGTATTCAGTAATTCTGATAGTGATAAGGGAAAATTATTTTTCACTCTTTGAGCGGAAAACCTAGCGCACTCCATTAACACATGCTTTATTGTAACACTTGTGGAACAATTATCACAGAAGGGTTGCTCCGATTTTGAGATCAGATAACTATGGGTGAGTCGAGTGTGTCCAATGCTCAGCCGAGACATCATAACTTGTTGGTGTCTGTCTGGTGGAAGATCATTTTGACGTGCGACGGATTTCTTGACTTCGGCCAACTTATAGGTGGAGTTTTTCCAAATATTCTGCCAGTGATCCATGATTTTACTCTTAACCAACATCTTGATATCTGTTGACACCGCGTTTTTTATTATTTCCGAAGACGGGTTTATCAGGGCTTCGTTTGCCATGGAGTCTGCTTCTTCATTGCCCACAATGCCTACATGAGATGGCACCCACATAAATTCTATTTTTTTCGTTTGATTCTGTATCAGTGCTAGCGTCTACTTTATCTGTTGCAAAAGTGGATGCCTGGGGAACATTTGTTTTAAGCTAAGGATAGCACTGAGAGAGTCGGTTATAATTAAGAATTTGGTACTTGTATTTAAGTTTAGTATTGATCTTAGAGCCTGTGAGATCGCCCAAACTTCTGCAGAATAAATTGAGCTTTCGTCTGAAAGCTTCATTTTAAGCTTTAGGTTTTCTGATGTAAATGCAGCGCCTACGCCCCGTTTCGACTTTGAAGCATCTGTGTAGATTACATTGTATTCTCCGTAAGCTTCTATTATTTGGTAGAATCTTTGTCTAATTTGCACGTGTGGTGTATTTGATTTATCCATATCAAGCAGTCTGAGGTTTATTTTAGGGATAGGGATATTCCAGGCTGGGCTGTTAGCAATTTGTAATGGAACGGGTTCAGGAGAAATTTGAAGGGAATCCAGTATTTTCCGGTATCTAATGTTGATTGGTGGGACTGCTCTTCTTCGTGAGTTGAAAACTTCTAAAAATCTGTCGGATAAGATGTCGTTTCGTACAGGATTCTTTGTGTTGGCTATTGTTGTGGTACAGTATGCTAATGTTAAATAGTCTCTTCTAAGAAATAGTGGAGGTTCTCCAGCTTCACAGACTAGACTTTCTGTAGGACTAGTACAAAAGGCACTTGGGCTTCTCTTTTAAGATTATTTGCATATAAATTAGAGCATAAATTATATTTAAAATTAAAAATTTATTGTACATTAATCGGTATACTATACCAATAATTCTTATATGATATATTAATAATTATTACTTACAATACATGTAGTCAGTATTTCTGCTGACACTGGTAGCCAGAATTTTTGTAATCCAAATGTAACTTTGTTGTCTCGTGACAAATGTCATGTGAAAATATAAATAATGCTACATTTTATTCAAAAAAGATTTGCCTAATAATTGAGCTCTAACGAGTTCTGTATAAAAAAAATGAAAATTCTAAATTTTGATAAGTCACCGAAAAATAGGTGCCCGGCAAAAAATTAAATGAGTGACCAAATAAGTAAGAAATACATTTTATAAAAAACCCAACCTGACCTTGATTAAATGGGCGTAGTGGTTACGAGTGTTTAGTACTCAAAAACCATAAAATATAAACAATAAAACTCAATACACTCTATGTTCAGCTATATTTAATTGCAATAATCTATGTGTGACCGGTTGACCATCATCAGACTTAGAGTGTATAGAGTTTTATCGTTTAATCATTGACAGCTAATTTGAAATTGAACGATCTTTCACAGCATAAAATATAAGGTCAATAACACATTTTGATTTTTTATTTCTTGATAAGTTTTGAAAGTAAAAAAATAACTACTAAACCGGTTTGCATCGAATAGGAGACGTTTCATTGGTTTTATCTAAAAAAATGCACAAATAAAGAGGTGTCAAACAAACACAACAAATATTTTTTCTTAATAATTTGTATCTGCAATCCTAAAATTTAAAAAGCCAACATCATACACGTAGACGCAGGTGTCTTTTCCGCGAAATACTACTTAAAGGACACTTGACCGTCTAAATATTAAATGAACAGCTGATGCCCAAAAACAGAACCGTTTTATAAAAGAACAAAACGTAACATAATTATTATAAAGAAAAATAATCTACATCGAAGATATTTTATTATATTGAAATACAAGTTCTTATCAAAAATAATTTGATATTATGCATACTTATTAATATGCGAGCTTTTTTAATTTAATGTCAGATGCTTAATGTTGATAATTGTGACTATAATAAACTGCAATTATTTTTCATGCGATACTATAATTTTTTATGTTTTACCCGATTGGTAGGGTATTAAAAATTGTATACCTAGTCGCTAAAGCCAAATACATTTTTTAGTATACCGGATGGATTTAATTGTTGTTGTTTTTAATTTTACTCTTTGCTTTTTAGAATAATTATGGTTTTTTCGTCAAGTACTTATACATATCTGAAGTATCGCATCAAGCATAATACAATACTGTATAGTATATTCAGTAATGGAATACTGTAATATCGGGTCCGCCATCTAACGTTTTTTTTTTCAGCTAGTGCTTATTTCGTGAAGGGTAACACTTAGCTCATGTCTGATTTGACAGATAATTAGTTTTATCCTTCCGCTGAACGAATATGGTTGTGTATACGCTTGAACAACGCTGGGAAATATTGCGACATTACTTTGAAAATCATGGTAATGTTGCAGAAGTGTGCGAAAATTGCGTACGGATTTTGGAAGAAGAGAACCACCGTCAGCTCCGTATGTTCGTTATCTCGTGAAAAAAGTGAAAGAAACTGGCATCCTCATCGATAAACCAAAGCGTGAAAAGCCAAAAACAGTGCGTACACCCGAGAATATTGCTGCTGTGGCGTTTTCGTTTCGCTCAGTGGGCCTGCGATCGACTTACAGAAGATGCCGATTTTGCCAAAAAAATCATCTTTTCAGATGAAGCTCATTTTGATCTTGGCGGGTATGTAAACAAGCAAAATTGTCGCATTTGGGGCACAGAAAACTCGCACGCATACATTGAAAAGCCGATGCACCCCAAAACGAGTCACTGTTTGGTGCGGATTTTGGTCCGGAGGCATAATTGGGCCATTTTTATTCGAAAATGAGCAAGGAGTGGCCGTTACAGTCAATGGCGATCGTTATCGGGCCATGTTGAACGAATTTTTGTTCACAAAAATTGAAGAGGAGGATATTGGCAACATTTAGTTTCAACAGGACGGCGCTACGTGCCACACAGCCGAAGCTACACTCGATGTTTTGCGCCCTGTTTTTGAAGATCGCATTATCAGCCGCAGAGCTGATGTCGTTTGGCCACCTCAGAGCTGCGATTTGACACCGTTGGACTATTATTTGTGGGGTGCCGTCAAAGATAAGTGTTACGCCGACAAGCCAGAGACAATTGACGCTTTAAAGGACAATATTCGTGAAGCCATTGGTGAAATACAGCTGCACACAATCAATAATGTGCTTAAAAATTGGACCGATCGTGTAGGTTACTGCATGGCCAGCCGAGGCAGCCATTTGAATGAAATTATTTGTCATTATTAACCGGAAGGATTGTACTTTCAAATAAAAAAAGAAATTTGAGAAAATATTCAGCAGTTTTTCTTTTATAGCATTTTCAAAAAAAAAAAGTTATCTGGCAGACCCAATACAAAATAATCTAAAATGAAGGAATAAAATACATAAAGCATGCAGAAGAGTATATATATTTGTTTTTAGATATCTACTAATATGTGAAAGATACGTTTATTAGCTAGGCTGTATACAGAACAATAAATCTCATTTTAATGTTGTTGACACTTGACAAATGGTACTGAAACCATGGCAACCACAACAATATACGCGAAAATATTAATGTCTCTCATATTTAACATTTTCGTAACCCTCACCGCGACTCAGATTTCGTGACACACCCCTCAAAATATCTATATATGTATATATATTACAAGAAACGTATTCTTCGATTGCCCAGAGTTTTATTCGTTTTATTTCTACCTATACATCAGCTCATAGTTTTTTTTCTTTACTTTCCTTGTATTATAGGGGTAACGAAAAAAGGGGATGTTTAGTTGGGCTATATATATATATATATATATATATGTAGAGCTACTAGCAGGGATATTATGGCTACGGAGACGGCGATGGTATTGATTTCACAAAAATGGAGTTGTGCAACTATGTGTGTGTTGAAAGCTGAAACTATTGTTATTGATAAGATATAAAAGTAAACGCTTGTGTAAATAATCATTTTGATTTATTTTGTAGTAATAGCTTCAGTGGAGTTCAATACACTTAAAATTTAAAATTATTCTTGTATAAATAACAGTAAGGATCTTTGTAGCATGATCCTACCTCGTAAAAATATAAACAGACATTCCTACACACTGAACTGAAGAAAAGCAATTTATAATCCTGGTTTCTCCTTCGATATATGCACCAAAAAAAGATAACAATTAAACTCTCATTAATTTCAAATGATATACATTTTATATACTAGCAGAAAAAGAAACAAATAACCCAAAAACAGAATGAGAAACAAGAAGGTATATACAGAGACCATTCATCACTGATTCGAATTTCGAACGCAGAAGGAGAAGACAAAATAAAGAAGCAAGAGAAATACAAGTGCTACCGCGTGGTTACCGCGAAAAGATACAGTCCAGAGATAATAAGGTGACAGATGAGAATCCTTGATTTCACTTAAGAGAAGCCCATTAGGTGCGAATAATGCTTCTGTTGTTTAAAGTTTTATTTGTATATAAAATTTCCAATTTATTTGAAACAAAATTATTAGTTTCTAATGAAATTGGTATAAACCCTATTTAAATGGTTAAATAATTTCTACTTCCTCAAAAAAGACTAGCAACTTAAACAGAATTCGAATTAATCATTTTAATTATGCCTCAAACCAAAATTTTTCGAAACATTATTATAATAGGAATAAATAAGCACAGAATTCAAAGTTTTACCACGGGTGAAAATTCATATTGAATGTACATTGGTATAAAAATGTTACTGTAAAACATTAAAACTAGTTTATTGAAGAGACACGGATGTGTGCTCATAAAATTTGTCATGAAGATGTAATCCACACTCGACATAAGTTTGGCATACCTAAGGTGGAATATAATTTTGTGGATTCATTTCCAAGAACACAAATATTGAGTATAACTAAATCGCTTTTTTCAAAAATACTTAAAAATATTTATGATGATGTGCAAAAAGTTTGCCAAAATCCAAATAATGTACCTAAGTTTTCTATTTTACTCTTGATTGCATATTTGATAGCGTTAAATTTTATGGTCTGTGTCAGCTCCGCACATATAAATTTAGTGTTTCTTTTTTATTTTTTTCTTAATTTTATCTAGAAATTTTAATGTAGTATTATACAGGGTGAACTATCACTCAGTACAAAAATTTTAACCACATGCTCAGGAAAGCATGAGAAACCATAAAAAATTTGTTTCGGAATTTTTATTCGATGTTTACAAAATGAGGCAAATCCACGTTTTTCCCTGGTAAATCGGCGCCTATGACAATTATTTTTCACGATGGCTTCCAACCTAAAAACTGCAGTACGCGGCGTTGCCAATTGTAGAGAGGTGAAAATGAACGTTTTTGAAATAATTATTATAATACCTGATAAATAAATCAATCTTTACTACTGCAGAATTGTACACTACTTCTTCGTTTTTGCAAACAACAAACTCCTAAAACGATATTTTCGTATACTTATTGAATACACTAAAAACACAACAGATTTCCGAGAAGTAGATACACTAAATGCACACTTTTTTAATATTCGCTGATGCCGATTTATTTTAAATTTAACGAAATATTAAACTATGATAGCCAGTTGTAGCGGTATTTGATCAATAACAATCAATCTGGAATACTCCAAATTGTAGATAATTTCTTCGTTTTTGCAAACTTCTAAACAATATTTTTGCATTTTGAACACACAAACACTAACTAAACATTGCCGGTAGCATACTAAACCAGATAAGTAAAACTAGTACTTACTTATCTGAGACTAAATTTTAAAATGTAAAATGCCTGTTTAATTTTAATTTATTTAAATCCTTATTTCCAAACGGGACGAAAATGTAAACACAAAAATAATAAAATATCGGTTAATAGGTTAATAACCGCCCGGGACACCTGCATGATCTACTGTGCAGAGTGCAGACAACTTCGACGTCATCTGTCAACCAACAGCCTAACGTGTTGCCAAACTTATAACACACATATTAAGCTTTTTATTTTGAGTAAAAAAATAACTTATTCAAACTCAATGTGTATTGTGTATCGAGCCATATTATGCTACTTTTAATCCTTGACCTCCGCATGTGCTTTGCATGTGTATACCACGTTCGCAAGAAATTCCTCACAAATTTCTCAGATCAGATTGGCTGATGTGGCATCTCACCTACCACTCGCCCTCACTTGAAATTTTTTTTTAAAAGGAACGTGACTGTCAAAATTATCATTAGCTATGAAACAATTTAATCTTAATTTCTCACGTAACTATGTTTGTTTTAACATTAAATTAAAAATCGTGGAAAAATAGACGTTAGAAATTGCGCATTATATACTTTACATCTTAGGCAGAATAAAGTACACCATATGAAAAACGGGTTGCCTACGAACACTAAACAAAAATTTTGTCGGAAATATTATAAATATGAATATATTATGAAATAACGTAGATATTAATGATGTGATGAATGGTGAATCACCAGATTTGGAAGCCAAGAGCTAACTAAGAATATTTAGCGTCTATTGACTATGGGTTTTTTTTGCCAAATCTGGCAAGCTTGCATTCACGAATAATTATTATGCAAGTTTTGTCACTATCGATCGAGTTTGTTATTGAAATATGAACAATCGATATCGTACATTTTCATCCGATAAAATAGTAATATTTTTAATATAAATACAACAATAACTAGAAACTACACTAATGTTAATAAATTCCCAAAATATTTATCATATTATAATGCAGGTTTATACCGTAAGATTATTAACCGTATTTTTTATTTGTTTCAATAAACACTTATCTATGATTTGTTTAAATTTTGTGATGAACGTGAACGACCGAATTAGCGTAACTTTAACAAACAATTTGAAGCATTCCTTATCGTTTTCACAACAATTTATGGTATAGGTTGTAGGCCTACATATTATTATTGTGATGAGTGATGCCCGAGAAGTTCCTGTTGTAAAACATGAACGAGTTATGTAAAATAATAATAATTTTACATCTACTTGAAACGGAGATTGGTAATGAACAGCAGTTACGACTACAAATTGAGGGTCAGCTGATCAACAAATTCGCAATAATCCTGGTGTTTTTGCACGTATCCGAAGTTCAGTGATTAAGCGTGTAAATAAAGTGAAGTTAACAGTGGCCGCTTTGCACATTTGCTGTTGTAGTGTAGTTTTTGTTACCCTTTGGGGTTTTCCTGACGGAGGGGATCAACCTTGTCTTGGTCGTCGCGCTGAGTACCTGACATTAAACAAGAAGACTGAACGAGCAAAACCAAGCGGTCACCAGGAAGTTCAAAAATCATTCTATGGCATGTTAGACATATCCGAACGGTAGGTGCTAACATAATTATTTAATATTTCGTATGATTGTAGTCACATAATAATTACTTATCTACATTTTGTAAATAATTTTTTTAATTTAAATGCGCGGTAAATCGATAAACTTGGCAACATGGTGCTGCATCATAACCTTTAAACTAATGTCTAATTTAAACTTCAATTGGGCAGGCGGTCATAGGCATCGTAAAAAGGGAGTTTAATATGATTTACAAACAAATTATTTTCTCCTTTAATAAAAATGTTGGAATTTTTTTGAAAGGCGATTCTGTTAAATCTTATTTTTCTCTACCTCCAGTTAAAATTTTTGTACTGAGTGATAGTTCACCCTGTATAGAAACCTAATAAAAATAAAAATAGCTCTCCAATATTTTTTTAAATTTTTCTTCGCACGCTAAATGATTTTTTAGTATATTTTCATTTTACAATATTTTTTGTATTATAGCCTCCCTTTCAAAAACTTCATAAATGCCTTTTCAACATTATTCCTTTTCTTTTTAGCTCTCCAAACCATATTAGGTCATTCAATAAGTCCGTAGGATGACAAATAGATGGCGCTACTACAATTTTTTCCATATGATTTTTATTTACTACGATACGTGTATAAATTAAACAGCAATCTGACTATTGATTCGTGAGTTATAGCATTTTGCGTGAAGCAACTTTTGTTATTGAAAAACAAATGGAAAAAAGTGAATTTCGAGTTTTGATAAAGCATTACTATTTGATGAAAAAAAATTCAGTGGAAACCAAACAATGGCTAAACATTATCCGAACTCTGCTCCATCGAGACAAATGGTAGAGAAGTGAATTGCTGAATTTAAACGTGGTCGTACCAGCACAAATGATGCAGAGGGCAGTGGACGCCCAAATGAGGGTGTTATTCCAGAAAATGTCAAAAAAAACTCTCTGAGATCAACCTATACATCAAAAATCGCGTAAAAATAGTAATTTTTAAGTTGCACGAGAAAAAACCCCAGATATTTTTTTTTACAATCGTAAACCAAATTAACTCATATCGCCTACAATTCTAAAATTATATTCCTTGATTGATTTGAACTATTTTTTGCAATGTTCTTTTCATAGAGATTGTCCGAGACTTATAATTTATGATTTTTTTGCCAATGCCTCTCTCAGTTACTATTTTTCTTAGATATTGCCTGTCTCATGAAACTTACTTGATCAAACAGTTATGACTGTAGATTTAAACGTTTTGAGTTGTAGCATGATAATAAACTTTCAATGTTGCAGTTGCTCCAACTTATTCAAGTAACTGATGATTTCTGAAGATTCTATAAATGGCGTCATACTTCTTTCAAAAAGTAGTGAGGAGAATCAAAATTGTCAGCGTTATATATACTTAAAGGAAATGCAGTATGTTTTATTTAAAATAACCGCGTTATGACTGTTTCAATGTGCCAGGAATAGTAATACATAAATATATTTGATTTTGTGTTCCATTTCCTGTTTGATTGAAAACAATATATAACTTTAGTCACTAAGGATGGACATGCATCCCTTACACTGACAACAATAAAATTCACTGCTTAATTTTAAGACACCGTCCTGTTATTCAAAATTCACCTTGTATAGGTTAATTCAATAATGAATGACACGTTTTACCACTTCACCAGAGATTTAAATCTCGAGAAAATCGTCACGTGAGATTTGAAAAAGTGTTTTGGTGAAGTGGTAAAACTGTGGTAAAACTTTACGCCAAACGGTCTACTCATCGCTTACTTAATTCAAGATGAAGAAGTAGCATTTTTTACTGCTAACGACAGCTAAACATAATAAATTTATTTCTAAAGTTTCTCAACTTAAACTTACAGGGACCAGCAACAATTATTTGTGTTCCTTACAGGCTAGTTATTACATATGTATATTATTTTATTTCTTACAAAATAACAAATAACAACTAGTAATTATAATAAGTGGAAAGGAGAATACAAAAAAAAAACAATTGTTAAGTTAACAAGGCGTGTTCTTGTTCTATGATTAATTTTCTTCTAGGAATAAAAATAAAGATAGACACATAATATACTACTCTCTCCCGCTTGCAATTTGGACTTGTAATTAGTCGTCAACAATCACTTATTCAGTTTTTAAATTACATTCTAAATGTTACCAGTAACGTGCTGTGGGTAAAAGCGCGAGGGGGAGCATCCAACAATTAGTAGGTATACAAATTACAACACAAAACAGAAAATTTTTAGACAGAACTGAAAGGCAACCATTTAAAAGTAAAACATTTTAGTATAAACTTAAGTAGAACCTTTTAACACAAAAAATACATCAACATTAAAAGCGCGATATAAGTACTATATACCATCTAAATATTTCAAATTCGTCCAGTTTAAAATTCTTTGGGGTTTATTAAAACTTAAAATTATTGTATTGTTATACAATGTATTTATTATAGGTATCCATTAGAATACGCGTCAATATAGTCTGCTTTCCAAAATACACATCAAAAATTTGGAAAAGATACAACGGAGGATGGGGTCAAATGTATTTGGGATATATATGAAGGGCGCTATCCACAATGAGGATTTCCCCATGATATTCTTGAGTAAATTTGACTTTGCAACTCTAACTCATCGTAGAGCTTGTAAATGTGTGATTTTCCTTTATAAGCTCCTATATAATCAAATAGACACTATACGATTGTTGAATTATATTAGATTTAATGTATCCTCCTTAATATCTCGCAAAACACCAAGATGTTTTATCTTCCCACAGCTAATTCGAATTCTTTGTTATTTTCTCCTATTTATGAAATGTATTCCACTTGTGATACTTCTTGAAGAAATGAGTTTAACATTTTTTCTGCAAACATTTCGCAAATCAATAGGTTTATGATTACGTTAAAATGTAGTGTTTTTTAACCGTATAGTGGTTATATAAAATGTATTATATAGAATTTGTTTCTATAATGTTTAAGTCGTTCGTGTGTCACAAATCTTTCGACATTCTCTCAATATATATGTGAGGCATTGGACGTCCGGAATCAGGTCGACGTGGTTTACACTGATTTTCAAAAAGCACTTGACCGGATTGATCATAACATCTTCCTATTAAAGCTTGATTACTTTGGATTCTCCAGAGATTTGTTGACTCTGTTTGAGTCTTACCTGGCTCAAAGGCAACAATTCGTCCAGATTGAGAATGTACGGTCCCAAAGCTTCACACCGACTTCGGGCGTCCCCCAAGATTCGAATCTTGGCCCTTTGTATATCGTTGACTCAATTCACTGTCACAAACTTCTTTTTGCTGATGATCTGAAAATATTCTGGGCCATTGAGGGTGAACGCGACTGTGTGTACCTCCAGTCTTGTCTAAATTTTCTTAGTGACTGGTGTAATAGAAATAGGTTGGCACTAAACATAAATAAATGTAATGTTATGACGTATACAAGGAAAGAAAATCCAGTCTTGTTCGACTATCAACTCAATGGTATTTCACTGAAGCACCTGAACATTGTTCAGGACTTAGGTGTAACTTTCGATTCACGTCTCACATTTGTTCCACACATAGACGGGTTATCGTTGGCATGTTCTAGACTGATGGGATTTATTATAAGGAATACTCCTATGTTAGATCTAAGCTGGAATATGGTGCAATTGTATGGCAGCCCATTTATGATTCCCATAAACGAGCATTGGATTCGATTCATCGCAGATTCCTAAAATATTTATCGTTTAGAGAGGACAATATCTATCCTCCCAGAGGGAGCGTTTACTGTGATTTATTAGCCAGATTTAATGAGTCCTCTTTAGATCTCAGGGGAGTGGTGCTGTCAGTTCGGTTTCTTTACGATTTGTTGCATAACAATGTTGATTGTCTGTTGCTTCTATCTAAAATTAACTTTTATACCCCCCGTTTATTCAATAGATATAGGCCCACCTTTTACATAGAACCATGTAAAACAAACATATTAGCACAATCACCTATTTACTTTATGTGCAGGAATTTCAATAAAGTGTCCCATATCTGTGACATTCATTGTACTCCTCTACCAACTATCCTAAATTCATTTTTGAGCTTGCCATAAGTTGATGTTTCTTTTCTTATTTTTATTGTATTTTTTTTTTATTTTTCTATGTGTTTAGGTATTTTAGTTTTAGTTACTTTATTAATGTTACTTAGCAATATTTTGATGTTTGCTGTAATTGGGTATTTCCTGTAGCAAATAAAGTACTTATTATTATTATTATTAATCTGTGATTGCATTTCCTATCCATTTTGGCTTTGCTGTTTGGACAGTTAGTTGTAGATAAATAAAAATAGATAAATAACTTTCCGAGAAACCGACTGTCGCAATCGTGGGACACCCTGTATAGTATCATTTACAGTAGCAGCAGCAGAATTCGCGTTCAGCTATTGTGTAATGCTGGAGACCCTAATAGGCGATGAGACGACGAACCTTAAAACTTTACAAATTACTTTTACAAAATGTTGAATCTAAATTATACCTACTGTAGTGAATTTTTAGTTCTATTTAACACTGAAAAGTCCACCACGCTAAAACGCTGTCGACACATCATCAACAGTCTAGTTAACTTTCATTCCGTGCGGTAAATTAGAAAGTATCAAAACATCAGAACGTATATTATAGCGAAGTGTAATTTGTATTTAATGAAAATGGAGAAAAGCTACATAATATGTAATCGAGGTAATACATATTTATATAATACGCTATAGCTTGAATTTTAATTCCTCCGTTTAACTAATATATTGTGTTCGTATTCTAATTTTAATAACAGTGTGGGTATACAATATCACAAATTTTTGAGAAACTTAGATTTAGATTAAATGTGTACTTTTAAATAGTTTTTCTATTTGATTTATTTTCTCTCTGTCATTTTCATTCTGTGATTTGATTTAAAAATTACGAACTTAGTGGTTGTTTAGTAGTTATTTTGAATAATATAAAGTTAAAAAATGTCTCATTGCGAGTTTTCTTTGACTCCAGCGGAGTTAGTAGAAGCAGCGAAAATGGCGTCACAAAAATTATTGCCAGCTAAATCGCGGAAGTTTTACAAAACGCGTATTCAAGATTTATATGGAATGGAAAATGCAAAAGACATGCAATTCTTTCTCGGAGACGGTTTTATTGGCGTATTTTTGGGACTTGCACAACAACAAACGCCATCAACAGTGTGGTCGAATTATTCAATGATTAGAAGTATGTTACAATTAAGTTTTAACAAAAGTTAGAACCGTTACTCTTTCAATGATGTATATAACAACAATCATTAGTATAATATGTAATAAACTAAACCCTTTTAACAAGGCTTTATTTAAGAAGAATGAGATGAACTGAATATTATAACATTATAGGTATAATTTATATAACATTCTGTTTAATCTAAAACAGTATAATGATTTGTGCTGTCCAAAAAGAGCTGGAAAAAATATGTTCGAGTAAAGAGACCACTTTTTTTGTATATATTGTATATATCTAATTATTTTTAGACAACGAAATCTCCTTTTTCTAGACATGTAAATTATAGTGTGTTGCTCTTTACGTTACATTTTCTATATAATTTTAAAACTGGTTTTTACATCCACATAGTTTTATTCGTATAATACCATTCCCTTAATTTTTGTTGCTTAATTTCAATATTTTTTTGTGTTTTTAAAAACTTTATATACCTTTTGGTTGGTCAAGAAATCTAACTTTCAAATATATTGAAATGTAGCTTTCTAGTTTCTTTGAGTTTACGTATTTTTGAAATAAATAAAAGAATGTTACTCAAATTATATTAAATGTATTTCCTTTCAATGAGTTGAATATTATTAATATTAATTATTTCTATTGAAATTATTGATTTAGATTTTTTTTTTACTTAGTTTTCCTAGATTTTTTTATAATTTAGAGATAATCTTTGAGCAAAAATAAATAAAAGGGTGTTAAATTTTGATTTCACCAGTTTTCGTGTTTGAAGAAGCAAAACACCAAAAGACAGGGAATGTAGCGTGTTTTCCACTTTACTATTACTATGTTAAGACGTAAGCCTTACTCAATTGTGTTGTTTTTCTCAATGGAATCATGCCACTTTATAAATCGTGTGTTGTTCAGTAAACTAGTGCACAACTTCTGGTTTAAGACGGTATAATATAGACCAAACAATGTGCGGTCACGCATGGATATGTCCTTTTTGTTCTACTTATATTTGCATAATGCATATCATAATATCAAAATAAGGTTTGTCACACGTTGAAATGGCTTTATTTTATTGTACCATATGAATAATTTCAACTACACATGTTGATGCTCAATAAAATGATTTCCAAAAGCTTCATTCACGAATACTGCGGGAAGTGAAGATATAATAATCAAGGCAAATAATTCACGGAAAAGAATTTGAAGTTGCAATTTCCTAATAACAATCTTTAGATATTCATGCGACTAATCATTTACCTTTTGATGGCTTTTTGTTAGACTATCCATCTCATGCTAATCAGCACCATCGAATTGTTGAGTTGTTATCGAAACCATTGTTTTGCATCAGAGATTCTGGATGCCTCCACTATATCTCTACTGTGGAGGCAGTGGATGGATTGACTCACTCTAGTGTTTCAAGTTTTTCCGCCGTCGCGTCGCCTAATAGAATATTATCGGACTGAATGCAAATAATTCTACTTATCAATAAGAGGTTGAGAAATCTAATTATTGTGTTGCAATCAGGCGGACTTATCCAATGATATTTTCGGATTCCCGAATAGTTCTTTTACCTGCCGGTAAACATGGCTAACGAACTTTAATTAATTATTCACTTTTGTTGTTATGAATGGTAAAGTTACAATTATTGTAAAGCAAATCTCATTTGATTTGATATTTAAGTTGACTTTTTAGATAAAAAACAAAAGTCCCACCATGCTGCACCTAAGAGCTTTCCACTTGTTAAGCTTAAAAAGGCATAACCATAGCCTTGCTGCGCTTTGTGCATTACGCAATGGATTTTTGCATTTTAATAGCACAAATCGTTAAGGCATTCGCAACATTTTCTGACCAATTCATGTACCACCGCTTGAGAGTAACTGCGTAGTCAAGATATTCTTAACGTACCAAATAATGAATAAAAGCTAGCACGCCAAATGTTGTACGTTGTTTTGTACTTGTCCCTGGCATCGGAAGTCGGGACAAGACAAAATAATCTTACAATGCTACAATAAACACTAAATGCTGAAGTAAGCCATTCGTGCATCCCGAAGCATATTAGGTATACGAAGCAGACAAACAAAAGGATGGAAAAACTATTTCTATATATATTCTATATGTCTGATTTGTAATCCTTAAGCAGCCGTAGTATTGTAGGCTCTTACCATTTAATTATTAAAAATTTAACTTGTTCCTCGAAGATGGTGAAAAAGAAAAAGTTAAGGATACAAGTAACAAAAATTTACCAATGTTCAACATTTTAACTTCATTTTTATCTTAATTTTATTAATTTGACCAACACTTTTTCCATCAGAATGCTTGTATAAACGTTTAAATCGAAACCCATGTAAAATCTCTCTGTTTATTTGTATGAAGTATACCCTCACATGTAACAAATCGTATAAGGTTCCTTAAGCCACTGATGATGGACGTATGTGTCCGAAACATGTCTGGCAGATAAAAACAAGATATTTCAACGTATATATAAATCATTTTGTAGAGTAGACGCCTTTTATTCAATAGTATTTCTATATAGGTCAATCGTTTTGCTATTAAAGAATGTTCATATTATAGGTACCTACGAGTATATTGGCGAGTGAGGCTCTTAATGTATCCTTTTTGTCAGATTGTGGAGTTACTGAATGTGAGGTTTATGAAGCTCTGAGAAAAGTCAAAGGTAAACTTGTGCTGCGGTATTGGCCGCATTGTGTGCTATATTCAACCTTGCCTTGCAATCAAGTAATTTTCCTGCGTTTTGGAAGTTTTCAATGGTGACGCCGGTGTTTAAAAATGGAGATAAACATGATGTAGGACATGTTAGACGACAAATTTCAACGGTGTAACATGGTTTCTTCCCGGGTCGTTCTACATCTACCAATTTATTGGTTTTAACACAGTTTTTGAGTGACTAACTTGATAATGGAGGTCAGGTAGATGTTATCTATACTGACTTTTACAAGGTGTTTAACAGACTTGATCATGTTGTCTTGATGGCTAAATTGTGTCGTTTTGGTCTATCCAATAGTTTGCTCCTACTTTTGGTTTCATATCTAAATCGTTGTTATCAATATGTTGAGTATAGAGAGTACAGGTCTGTCAATATTTTAGTGACTTCAGGAGTCCCTCAGGGTTCTGTGTTAGGGCCATTGTTGTTTTTGTATTTTATTCATGATATTTCCAATGGCTTGACGAGGGGTTCACTGTTGTATGCCGATGACTTCAAGATATACTCTATGATTGATAGTACATTTTTCTTTCTTGATTTTCTTGAACCTTCTTTTTTATTAGTTTTGATTTTGTTTTCTTGGGGATGAGGTTCAACCTCTTAAACCATATATTTATTTAAAATTGGTTATTTCATGTCGGTTTTTTATATTTTTAACTTAGCTATCTTCTTCAGGAACTAAAACATGTTTTTGGTTTTACTTGCTTATTCTCCTTTGTTGGTAACGTGTCATATTCGGAACAATAGACCCTCGGTGGTCGCAGTGGAGGGTCCGGCGCTGACCCAATCATTTTAAACCTTCCTACCAATGATTAGGCTATATTCGATTCAAATTTGTCATGTATAAAATGTTTTTTTTTAAGTGATTAGTTTAAGTTCTTATTAGTTATTATTATTATTTTTATGTTCATGTATTTACTGCCACACAATAGAGATTGGATATATTTTTCCATTTCTCTTACATGTAGATAATGTAAACTATACATTTAAAAATATTTTTAAATATACAGGATGCTGCAAAAAATGAGTACATCAAGTTATATTTTTTACCTTGTATTTTGTTGCATTTTTGAATTGCGGTTGAACAATATCACAGACTTTGAAAAGGGTTCCTTATATCTGTAGGTCGTTTTGATTTAATTTGATTCAAATATTATTATCAGATTTTTTAGTTATATTATTTGTACATTCAGAGTATCTATCAGTTTATCGTCTTACAGTTAATCTAGTTCTCTCTCAAACTGTATTAATTATACAATCCTACACCTAAATAGGTAGGTATGTATTTCAAGTCAAATCTTAGTACTTTTTATTAAAATATATGTGCATCCCAACTATAAGTGTAGTAAATTAGATCAAATAACAACGATATAACTGTACTAACATGGAAAAAAATTGGCAACAACATCCAACCTACACGATCTACAAATACATCCAAGCAAACTATACAGTTCATAGATGGATGGTACTGATAAAAAGTACGGACGGACAAAAATAAAGTCAAACAGTAGACATAATGTTTATTGACCGGTAGCGACAGTCCTTTCCCCAAATGGTGATTAAGACATCAACCGTAAATGGACTATTAACGAGATGGTTTGTAAAACGTGAAGAAACGACACTTTCGATTGGTACCTGTATGCTAATAGCCCAGTGGCGTATATATAGGTATAGGCGGAACGGAACCCATATATTAGTTTTCTACTATATAAATTAGAGATAGGACCGATTGAGATGCAATAAAAACATGTCCTGGTACAAGGTAGTAAATTAGATAAGAGATTCATTAAGTTTATTTTAAATTGGGCGTCTGCCATATACATACATTTTGTTATATACACAGAGTGACTCAGTAATAATTGGAATTATTTTATCCAACCATTCAGCATTCTTGCCGGAAATATGAACATTTCAAACGAAACACCATAGTTAACGAGTTATGGTAATGTATTTTACAATAAATATGTATGCTAAAAGGTGTTAAAAATAGTTTTACTTACTATGGCCATACGAAAAGGAGAGGGGTATAGAATATTAAATAGCAGATTATATACTTTTCGTAAACCAAAGATTAATCATTAATTTTTGATTTTATACTCCCTTTTCGCGAAAGCCGATCACGTTCGGCTATACTCGGTGACATGGTGTGCTACCTAAATAAACTATTTTTTTAGTGATATTTTAAACACACAATATCCAAATTTTTGAAGAAATCCTGGAAGAACATGTTGTTGTTTTTGCACAATCGGTAACGAATTAGTTTTCATTCATGACAATGCCCGTCCACATACCGCCAGAATAATGGCCCAATATTTAGAAGAGGTTGGAATCAACGTTATGCGCTGGCCTGCTCGTAGTCCTGACCTTAATCCAATCGAACATGTATGGGACATGTTAGTTAGACGAATCAGAAAACGCCGAGGACAGTTATTCACTATTCACCAACTCCGAAATGCTCTAGAAGAAGAATGGGGTAATATTCCACAAGAGGATATATCCAAAACCTAATTAGAGGAATGATTCGACGTTTATTAGCTGTTATATGATCCTGCGGCAATGTCTAAATAGCGTTCAGGAATAATGTGTCGCAAACAGGCTTGCATTGAATCCATCTAAATGTAAATGTGTTAGTTATACCCGGAAGAATATATTTATTGAGTATCGGTATTCGATTGATCACGCTGAAATACCTCGATCTGACTCTGTTAAAGATTTGGGAATTATATTTGACTCTAAACATACATTTGTAGAGCATATTAATACCAAAGCTTCTGAAGCAAATAAAGCTTATGGATTCATATTCAGAAACTGTACAGGTTTTAAAAACATTGACTCCTTGAAAATTTTATATTTTTCCTATGTGCGTTCAAAACTGGAGTACGATCGCTAATCTGGTATCCGTATTACAGAGTACATGAATATACGATTGAGAGAATCCAGAGACGATTTTTGAAATTACTTATGTTCAAAGTGGATGGACAGTATCCTTCAAGGGGATTAGACTATCAATTAATGCTTAACAGATTTCATTTACAAAGTTTGTGCTGACTTATTATCCAGATTAAATTTTAATGTTTCCCGAGTATTTTTCAGGAGTAGTAGAGTGTTTTTCACTGAACGAGCCAGAACTAATATTTTATTGAGATCTCCCATTCATGTTTTCTGTAATAATTTTAATATCATTTGTTCTGGATGTGATATATTTGCTGATGGGCTTCGGGAACTTATGCAATATGCGGAGTCCTGTTTGTCATGAGTGTACTCGTCTTTGTTTTTTGTTTTATTTTGTTTTTGTTTTTTTTTTTGGGAAATATGTGTACATTGAATTTTGCTAGTATAGTTGAATTGTCTACATTACTTGGCGTTCGTTTATTTTGTTACTACTGTTAATTATATTATCATGTGTTCAGATCGGGTATTTTACGTGGGGCTATTATATATAAATAAATATATATTTTTTTTATGATGTGCATTATTACTGTTACTTTTTCTATTTGATTGTATATATTTGATTCATTTTGTGGATATTATTTCAGTGGTGTTGTTTATATTTATATCATTATTGTTTGTATTGCTCTGTAAAGGGAATATTTTTTCTGTTGGTCAATAAAGCTATTATTATTATTATTATAAGAGGTAGAGGAGGTAACACGAGGTACTAACTTTTAAAACTTTTACTTTTTTCAAAAATTCATATCTCTTAAACCGATAACGATACAGAGAAGAATAAAACAGCAACATGTTAAAAATGAATGAAACTGTGCATTAAAGCATATCCAGTCTACAGAGTGTTACAAACTTTTTTATTTTCCTGTATATTTCAACATATATACTGTATTTTTGAAAATTGAATAAAATTAATTAAAACAATTCTCTATATTTTGTACAAAAAAGGTTAAATTCTGACTATGGAAGAAAAAGTTGTAATACTTTAAATTTGATCTAAATGTTGGTTGTCCCGAATTTAATGTCGATGAGTGTAGATATTTAATAAGCATTATGAGCAAATTAGTGCTAATAGTATGATCCTTACATATTTTTGGTACTCAACTGATAAAACCAACGAGGACGGTATGTCTATAGATTTGAATTGTTTTTGACATAAAATATTCAAAACATCATAAGCTGAAGTTAGGTCACAAAAATGTGTTAAAACTATTGCATTATGCATTTTGAAAATAATAACCTTGAATGACGTCAAATGACGTGGCGTGAGATGAGGAAACAAGTCCATGACCTATTCCTTACTCTTTCGTGATATTATTTCGCGTGTTGTTACAAAATTCATACACATGCTATGTATGTTGTACAAAAATTATTTACGTAGTACACACCCACAAAATGTGTGTAAAAACAGCGGCCTGTATATTGTCTAATGTCAACGGGATGTTTTAAGCTCCTATACATAAAATTTTAGCTCTATACTACCATATGCAATACACATATTATTGAATATTATATAGAGACACTATTGGTTTCATGTTTTTTATTATTTCACCGGAAATATATGTTTTGGGTCATTTTAAATGTGAATAAGTGTTTTTTAAAAAATGTCTGTCATTCTATCTGTCCATGTACACGATAACTAAAAAACGGCTTGACCGATTTTAACCAAATTTGGTAGATTATGGGACTCAAATCTTAAAAAAAGTTTTAATTGTTGTCCCTTTTTTGCATAACAATTTACTAAAATTCATGCAGCTATGGTTCTGTATATGCACTTCCCATTCACGGGCCTTGTAATAGTGATAATAGTGTAGATTCCCCTAGAGACCTAGCTAGTACGTCAACACGAATTCTCGCTCAAAGATCGAGGAAATTCAAGGTCATTATTCCAACTAAATAGCATCAAATCGCTCTCTTGCCAAACACTATCAATTTTAGCCTAGCTAAGAATATTATTTGGAGTTTTTCTGTTACAAAAACCTGGTGATTTTATTCAAACAAAACAATAAAGACTGTCAAAATCGAATCGAATGAAAGGAAAACTACGACAAGCGCCTAAACTTTAATCATCAATCGATGATCTTTAGTATCCTATGCCTATACCATTGAGATATAAGGAGTCGCTATAAGCATTATTTTACATTGTACACAAACGGGTGCATTGGGTGGGGCGTAATCGTATACCAATATGGCGGATTCTCCAGAGCCGCATTAACTATTTTTTTGACGTTTTTGCTTTTAATTTGCAGCTTGGGTTTATACTTTATTTTGAAATATTATGCAGTGTACAAAATACTTAAATATATGTAATTATTGATATTTGATACCTAAATACAGGAATAAAAGACGTTAGTACTTTATAAATTATATATTAATACCCCTTAAACAAAACAATTTTATTTAAATGTTGCGCTATCCACTTTATTTTTACTTAAATAATACATCCTGGTATTAACATATTTAGTCGCAATATATTTGATCAGTAAATGTATATGGTTAGCAAACACTGATTGATCAAAGCCGTGCACAACTAAATTAGGAAAAATATTACTATTTACAAATTCCTTTAAAACAAGGTTTATTATGAATCCTGCGGACAACTTTTCATTAGTAGCTACTACACGATTTTTTATGATATTTTCGGATTGGAAGCAAACGTCTAAAACATCTTTTGAAGGAATTTGTAAATCCTTTTTTGCCTTCATTTTAATAAGAGAATAACACTTATTAATGCATCTCGACATTCTCTGCAAATAATTTGCTTCTTTAAACTAAAAACAACAAATCCAGCAATATAAACAATAATGAATTTCGAAAATTCAGAAAATGGTCCAGGAAGATAATCATGATCTGGATAAATTATATTTGTGTACATTTCTCGTTGGTATCCAATTAATTCGAGACACATATTCTGTCCAGATATGTCTACGAGCAGGATCTTTAGGAAATCTAAAAACCAGAATATGTTTTAACACACATTTAGGGGTCTTTTTTGCTAGAAAGTGATGAAAAAGTAGAGAGTTTGAGAGTAGAAATCAAGTAAAAGAATTTGTAAAAAAAAATAAACTACAATGCACGTGTCAATTGTTCAGTGCAGAAAGAAGAATGCTACCAGACTCCTATAATAATGTGTTTTAATAAGTTCGCCTAAAAAAACCCTAAATACGTCCATGTACAATGTTTACAATATTTGGTACATACCTATGAAACGTTATTCCTGATATTTTCTGGTCGATTTCACTTCTACTACTGCAACTACGCACAGCACAGGACACCATTATAGTATATTGTCAAATAAACGTCCAAAAAAACACGAAAAACTTAAGTAAACTTGTAAAATACTCGTAAATAACACTATAAACTTGAAAGCACGACAAATGATAGAGGTCGTATACCAATATGGCGTACCTGCACCCGCTTTTGGCCACGTTAGAGCGTCTCCCCCCACCTCAATGGCCTATACGCACCAAGAAAAAAAAATATTTGATTTTAGATTTGGATGATACTTTTTTGCAACATCTTGTAGAATTACTAAAGTTTGTTAGCTGTGTTTGGAGTGCATATAGCCCTATACTAAATTTGGTATAAACTTAGCCTTAATTTAACCAAATACATTCTATTTTCAAACGTTTGGGTGAGTGTAGCTCTGTGAAGGTCCTTATTTTGACCTCAAAGATATGTTTGTACCAATAATTTTGAAACACACTGTATTCAACATGGTTATTTGTTCAATATACTATAATCCAATTTTAAACGTTTTGTCAATAACGATATTAAGTTTCGTGAGCCTTGCAAAATTGTGTCAAACAGTTTCAATTTGTAATTTTTGTTGCATAATATAAAAATTATTCATAAAGGCCATTTAATAGGTAAGTTTCCTAGTAGTAAAGTAAATTATTTTATAAATTACAAGTCCATTAACTATATTATGCTACAATATACGGTATAAACCACCAACTACCCGTGCACCATAATATATTCAAATAATAGGTTACGGTTAAACCAAAAAAAAAATAAAATAACAAAAGTGTAAGACAAATTGCCTATCCCAATTATTAACGATATTCCAGCTAGAACATACATTGACCTAAAAATATTCCTGGCTTTGAAAAATTTTATGATTTCCCATTTGTAATCTGTAAATAATAGGCAAATTTTCGGTACATGTAAAGTGTGTTTCCAAATAAATATCAAATTCAGTGGTCTTATGTTTACAATGCGATAAAAATATTACCTAGAATCTAGACTAATTATTTATTCTCCTCATCAATTTAATAAATGCTTTGTTGATAATTAACAAATTTGTAAATCATTAACAAAACAAAAATTAGATAAATAAATAACGAAACAACATCCCAAATTACTCTACCGGAACATATTAATTTTTCACGCTTCGCTTTATTTATTTTGGTTTCTTTTCATATCTATTTCTCTAAAGCTAATATGTGTCAATTTTTAATTAATATGTCAAAAGTTTCAAAATGAAATATGGTCTTTTTTACATCAGGATCTATAGGAGGTCTTAATCATTAAGTATATAGAATAATTAAATATAACCCAAATTAAAATAACTTTAAATAGTTGTATCTAGTTTACATAAAGCAATTTGAAGTTTCGTGGATAGAGTAAGTTCCAGTGTGAAAATAGTACGCTAAATTACTAGATATTGTACTGAAATACTTTGAAATATGAATTTTTAGTATAATAATCACATTCTATATTCCTATCCAGTGGCCTTTCTATTTAAATCTGGCCAAGGTTGGTCTAACTAAAAAATTATTAAATTGCATTTTTGTAAAAATTACACATACAATAATAATATGCGTTCAATTTACCAATATCCAGTGATATTGATAAATTTAACTACGAAACCTCTTGGATAACGATATCCAATCCCTACTATATAGAAGCAGTTGCAACTGAAGGAACTCCAATCAACTACAAACTTCAAAAGAGTCATAATTTCATAAGGAGATATTTTTAGAAATTTTGACATAAGTAATTTTCGTCTTAGTTTTGATCGTAGATTTCACCCCCAATGGATGGGGAATTTTTTTTTGGACACCCGGGACAACTTCAAAGTAGATATATTTCTAAAATTACTACAATCACGCAACAAAATGCTAAACGCACCAAACGCCGACCGGGCCAAAAGGGTGATTTATGAGAAATAAATTAATGTAAATCTGAATTATATTCATTAAGATTTATAAAGGATGCTTTATCATATATGTAAAGTAATTAAAGAACATTTTGATACATTCAACGCTAGTTTATTTGCATAACACTGATCACTTAACAAATTAAAATGCGTTTGTAATTTCTCACAAACCCGTACAGATCTGATCATAGAATAACTTTTAAATCATCCGCAGATGGCACCTGGCATTTTTATGATCATGATTTCTGAGGCAAATTATAAATACCTATTGAAATTATATTTATATAAATATGTTATAATGGTGTGTAAATTTTAAATTTAATTAAGTTGTTTAATTGTTAGTTGTATTGTATTCTGTTTCAAGTTGGGTTAGCTGAACAGACAATTTGGTCAATAGACTAAATTGAACTGAAACTCGCCCAATCAAAAATAAAGGCCTTTATTATAATTATTATTATTATTATTTTGAAAAAGTAGTCTATTCTTAAGTGGAGTTGTGTATTTTATATGCTTAAATAAAAGTATAATCTGTTTTTAGTTAAACTGACAATCGTTTTACCACTTCACCAAAACACTTCTTTTAAATCTCGACGCGCGTTTCGCTAACAATGTTAGCATCCTCAGGAGAGAATTAAAAGTTCAGTTTTAATTCTCTCCTGAGGATGCTAACATTGTTAGCGAAACGCGCGTCGAGATTTAAAAGAAGTGTTTTGGTGAAGTGGTAAAACGATTGTCAGTTTAGTGTTCTACGCCAAAGGTTCTACTCATCGATTATGTTTTTAGTTGATTTATTTGTTCTAGCAAGCTGCAAAATTGATTTTAATTAAAGATATTTTTTATAGTTTGAAGCCGACACCGAAAGATGGCGTCACGAAAAGTAATCCAAGTAAACGGCATCGTGAACGACTCAATGCTGAATTGGACACATTGGCCAGTCTACTACCTTATGAACAAAATATTTTATCCAAACTGGATCGTTTATCCATTTTACGTCTTTCCGTTAGCTACTTACGCACCAAAAGCTACTTTCAAGGTGAGTACAGATAAAATTCAAAATAATGTAATAACTTTAGTCGAGCTAGAGTTTATAATCGATTTTAAAACATGTCGACTGGTATCTGGTATCGAATTTTTAAATGGTCAATTAGATAAGATATAAACAGCGTTATTTATAGGTAAATATTGAGTGTCTAATCAATATGTATATGGTATTTATCTTGGCCTTTGCCAGAATATTAATGGTAATTTCATTTTTGGTCTATAATTATGCAGACTATGTGAAGGCAAGCGCAATGCTGACTATACTACAATAAAATATTGCTGCCCCTTTGTAGATGGGTGTTTTGGTTTTAATGGGGTGGCGGCGGGAGATTCTAATTCTTCGTAGGTACATTTATATACCAAGACCAGCTGGAATAAAAGGGGTGAGTCAACTAACAGCGCCGGAAACTTTTCGTATTCATTTATACGTCAATGGCGTTGATGCAGTAACGAACTTAGATATATTTTTTATAACACTACAAGTAGTATGAAATATTTTATATTTTTATTATGAATATATAACTATTTTTGAGTGGCATTATTCCAGTTACCATCTAATGTATGCATTGCATTTATATAATTATATTCAAGTGGACAACCATTTATGTTTCTACTATAAAAACACAGTTTCTGCAAATCATTACCATTCGATAAAGGGTAGCTCGTAATAGGTACATTCTTGTTAAAACAAACATTGACTGATTTTTTAAACCTATTTTTTGTACGCAATATGCGTAATAGAAACGTGCAAGGTATGTTATCCCGCCCATGAAGGAGCCTAGAGGTTTGCCATTGCCATTTATTATTCATGGAGCACTCGTTGGGTGTTCAGCGTGCTTTTTGTGAAATCATTTCATAAAAATGCTGACTCTGTGATTCGGTACCAGGATTGTTCCGTAATAATTTCAAGATTTCCATGAAATGGAAGAGTGCCCTCCATCCATAGGTTATGCGTAACGAACAGAGGAAAATATTGCAAGAGTAGGAGTAGCAGTGACAAAACATTCTGCAGTAAAACATGCATCCTCACTAAACATTATTATGAACATTTTTGTATGAAGATTTATCTTTCCGATCTTACGAATTCAAGTCAATGCTTGCACGGGATACTCAACAATTTCTTGAGTATCCCAATATTTCTATTAAATTTCCATTTGAATATTAACGACGCCACAACTGTTACGGCAAACCGCTACACACACATGGCAGAACAATGTTGATGCATGCAGTTGCCTAGACAAGGATTATTTTCAGCTAAATGTGTACGTGAAACCATTCCTGCTTTAAGATAACTTTCTGGCGCAGACTAATATACAAACATGACTACATCCCACAAGATCTCTTCATTTATCGGTTCTGCTTCTTTTCTTGAAGGAATTCTGAATAGCAGTGAGTACATCAATAAACAGCAAACCATACAAGAATTAAATCATACGCGCGGCATAAGAATTTGTTCAAAGCAACGGTGCTTACTTATCGTTATTTTTAAAATTAGGAAAAGGAATAATCCAAAATATATAAAAAAATTAAAATAAAAGTTTTGTGAAAAAAAAATTTTTAAGTACAGTTGAGCTTAAAATGGTGTCACCGAATGGAATATCTTTTAACGTTGTTAGACTTCGTATAGGTTTTCTGCTGCTCAACTAACTTAAATAAATACAGAATAAAAGAGTCTTACCCTAGGACTATCTCCCCCATTTATTTTTATTATATTGCATTTTCTGCTGAATACAATCCTGTCTCCAATTTTATTTTTCCGTTTTTCCACTGAAAATTCACGCTTTTCCTTTTAACTCCGAGGTACCTAATCTTTTGATCGCATTGCCGTTTGTTCGACCCTCTCTCCGAAAAAAAAACACATATAAAAACTATTCAAGTTTGCTTTTATGCAAATGGGTTTCCACATAAAATATATAACTGTTGTTGAGCTTTAATTACCGAATTGGATGATAAGAAAAGCATTATTATTATAATTTTCATTTTTTGAGAAGCCAAATGACGCTTTTTAATAATTAGGTCAAAATACACCATATTCATATAAAAAAAGCACAATACTTTGTGTCCGTACATAATTAAAAGTAGAAATATATAGTGAAATTTCGAACAAAATTCGGTACTGAATTTTGCTTAAATTAAATAAACCTCAAATCAATGCTAAGTGATTTGCTTAGTTTGACGAAACATGTTTAAGCATAGGCTGAAAAATAGATTTGTATAATTTTTTTCGCAATTAATGTACAGTTTTCTTTTGTGAATCTATTGAGTTAACAGTTGAAGTGGTAGAATGACCTTTAACCCAACTCAGGGGCTCTATTCTCGAATGCATGAAAAACTCACATGCGACATATTCTCACATAAAAGGAAGTAACAACCGTGCAAATGTGATTTATTTGAGGTATTTGTATTTGTTAATTAATTAGTTAATTGCTCAATAATAATTTAATTCAAACAAAAATATTATTTTGGTTTAATATTATAAAAATCGATATTGCTGTTGCGTTAGAATCTGGCAAATTTTATTTTAGATTATAATATAGATCGAAGATAATAATTTAAAAATATTTTAAAATTATTAAGAATTAATGAATATCCGAAAATTGCCTACTATAAACTCAGCCTAAGCGGCGACAAGTTTGCGAAACGTGGCAGCAGATCGACTGGCTGTTGAAAAAAATAAATATGAATTTGAAAAGGAAAAATGTGGTTTAAAATTTTTTATTTATTTATTTATGTTATAATTATTAGATATATATTATAAAAAATGTCTTAATATATACTGTAATAATCCAACTAAATAGCAAAGAAATGATATTATATTCTTAATTATTTTAACAAATTATAACATTCTACAACTTTAGCAGTGGCGGCTTGTCATATGAAGCAAGTGAAGCAACGCTTGATCGAACTATCATCCTTATTGTACATTATTCTTGTAATACATTATTTATTTTGATGTCGCTCTTCGACAGTGCTTGTGTCCTCTGTTACACGAATAACCTATTTATCATACATGTTCTTATGCAGATGAAGCGTGTTTCAAAGCATTTTCATCTATAATTCATCAACAATCGGCATCACTGCCACTACGGCATATACCCAATATATAACGAGATACAACCAGCTGACGGCCGGCTATCGCCCTTCCTATAAACATAGTTGCCAGCGTTTAATTGCACTAAGACCTTTACAACTACCAAAAGAATCTTGCCAAAACAGCATAAGAAGCACGCTTCATCTCATTAAACTGTCACAAGCCGCCACTGAACTTTAGTTATTGATAACTATTACCAGCGCAGACCGACAACTAAACGTTTATAAAGAAGTTTTGGAAATTTACAACTGGCAATACGATATCTTTATCTTTTTCAATCAAAAAAACTAGTGAAAACAAAAAACTTAAACGATCTTATAAACAAAATATTAGATTTTTGCGGTTTCTCGAATTTGTTAATGATACATCATAATATAATAGAGGGTTTTGGGATTGTACAACTCGGATATATACTGTACTAAATTTCTTTATTATTGCGATAGTGTATTGGGTTGAAACTGCAATTGTAAACTTTTTTTACACAATAAAGACAGAGAAAACATAATCGCTCCCATCATTTTGTCCGCTATTCTATGCTGTATTAAATATTAAATTACTTTGAAACGATAATATATACCAAATCTAACAATATCAAAACAAGGAATAAATTAAAGGTTTCAATAATGCACTTTAGTACCTATATACTCGTATGTATATAGCCCATAAATATAAAAATGACTACAAAAATTAAAACACCTCTCCGCTCTCTAGTTTTACTTTTGATTTGTTGAGCTAATAAATTACAATCAGATCGTTAAAAATAATATAAATTATAATGATAATAATTCCGAAACCAAATATTAGGTATAGCTTTTGCTTATATACTTAATATATCTTGCTATAGTATATAAATATTAAAACTACTTTAGTATTCAAAAATATGATATCTTCATTATGAGTTCTTCGTATGTATATATACATACATTTTCGATACAGGGTGATACATAAGAAATGTATATAATATATTACAGAAAATATTACACTAATTTATTAGTTATTTGTATTCACATGGAAATTAATTATAAATTTACTATTATATATAAATAATTAATTAAATCATTATAAACTATGTATAATAGGTTTTAATAGATTTAATATTTATTTATGCGCATAATTAATCAATCAAAATTAACAGACAATAAAATAAGTTTATTGAAAGAAAATTAAAATTCACTTCCACAAATAATGGTAACGACTATAAATTTTTGTAGCACTACGTAAAAATATATAAAACTTAAGGACAATTCAATATTCAACTACTATTTGTTGAATCGTAAGAAATAGAACTAAACATGTATGTAACCGGAATTTCAGTAAAGTAACATTGAAATATGACCATATTTGACAGTAATTTACAAAATACATCAACGCAAACCACCCTCCAGAATGAATTAGAACAAATGCATTTTGTGATGTCTGAAAATAGCGCATTTACTACGTTCTTATACGTAAAAATAAACCATTTACTGACATTTCAATTAACCATCTATCATTAAACATAGCTGTTACCTAAATTCGTCCAAAAATCCAGTTGTACAACGAATAATGACATGATTGAGCAGCTCACAAAATAATGTATCAAACTATAGATTAATGTTCTATTTGCGTGTAAATGTGTGAACTTCCCTATAATATATTTCTGCATGATACATAATGTTTAAATGTTGTTTTAGCACTTGTTTCAATTCTAACTCAATAATACACACGCATAGTCGATACATATCCAATAAAACGTATTAATAAAAATATTACAGGATAATGTTTATGCAGAAAGATGGATTTCACCCATAACTAGCACGCAAGAATGTTTTGATATAATATTTGAGTAATATTTTAATTAGGAATGGTATTTTTAAATTTTTATTTCGTAGGTTTCGTTTCCTTCTTTCCTTGCGATTGAAAGTTCAAAAACTGGCCTCTATGTCAATTATTAGATTCCCTCTACAAGTTTCAAATATATATTGGGTTAAAACCCATTGCATATTCTTACTATATTGTTACTTTTCGTCCGGCCATCGTTTGTGAGCTTTGTTCCACCGGGCATATTGCCTGCTCACACTAGATGTCGCCAAAAACATCTTGTCAAAAACAAAAATGATCAGCGTTCTAATATATCGAGCAGTAAATTTTCTAGGTATACTTAAATATTGAATCTTCTAATTGCAGGCAGTTATTGACATTTATTGGTGAAAACTTCGAAAACAATAAAATCAGATCCGTAACTTATTATAGTCCGATTCAATATTTAAATTATTTTTGTTATTCCATCAAGGTATACCTACATGATACATAAATAAAAGATAATTTGCTGTCATATCGATGTATTAATATTTTTAAATAATTTATCTAACGTAGTTTGGTTTCCTTTTGTCTTTCATATTTCAAATGAACAAAATTAGTTTGAAAAAAAGTTTTTTTGCTTCACGAAACATCCAAAGTTACAAACTTATTTAAAATCTTAGTTTTAAATAAATATATATTTCGATAAACATAGTTATACAAATAATGCACCTAATTACGATTAGAGCCACCCCAAAAAAAATCAACCCTCTAAATGCACTAAAACGTCATCAGTCGTATATCCATAAATATATATGTCTGATAATATATTGAGTTCGAAATTGAGATTATTACAAGGTAATATGTATATAGTAGACTGTCGGGTCAGTCACAGGGCCCTTGTCTATCTATATCCTATCTGTTTAAATGTGAGAGCAAAACAGCTGGTCACCATCGCGCGCCCGCCGTTCAGATATTTATTATCCAGGTGAAAAATATAATGAAATCAACGAGCTGAAACAAAAGAATAACGTTCACCCACCCTCTGCGAACTGGCTCGTAATTTTAGTTTAATACATTATTATTTTTTGTGTTAGTGTTGTTGATTTCAGAGGGTGTGCTTTATGGATTTGTATTGTAGCATAACTTATATGGTTCAGTTAGAAACATAATTATAATTTAATATGTTAAAAAAATATATTTTTTATTTCATAAAATTCAATAATCAGTTCAGCAAAATATCTTTTTGAAACTTAGTTAAAAGTAAACTTACGAAACATGTTTTGCTATCTTCATGAAATTAAAGACGAAACTCATAACAATATATTTCTAGATTAATTTATAAGTCATACATACTTCCTGTTCACTCATCATCAGTTTTATCTACAATCTCCACAGCGGAATAATAATTTCTCTCATTTCTTAAATATCTACACATAACTTAAGAGATGTAATTGTGTTTGGGTTTAATTAGGTTCAATTAATATAAATATGTTGCAAATTTCTTACTATATTATAGATTCAACATTCTACCCTGAATGTTGAAAAAAATCGCCATAGTTTGGCACTTATTTTGCGTAAAACATTCATCTGAAAAAGGCGTTTTTTAAATAACTTCAAAAAGCACAAATATTTCAAATAATTTTAAAAAATCGCGTACAGAATAAAAGGTTGTACTGAGAGAGAAATAAATTGGCAAATAATAATAGATAATTATGAGTAACGACAAAATAATATTTTTGCAAAACCTACTACTCTGCATTCAGTCAATTAAGTGCCAAATTATGGCGATTTTTCTTGAATAAGTTTAAATAACAGCTAAAAATACTCCAATATTGTTGAAACCATTAAGTGTGATATACCACCTATTTTTGAATTGAAATTGAAACGATGAGGAAGTGCTTTCCATTTTTTTATATCTGAAAAAGTAATGTCAGAAATAAATAAAAACTAAAATCGCAAAAAATCGTTATTTAAAAAATTCTAGAAATTCTATAGAATTTAAAAGGCGTTTAAATTGTACAACGTTTGTCTAATTGAACTGACATTGTAGCTCCTACCGTTTTCAAGACTCCAATGCTATCCCATGCTTATCTTGGACATAGTGTATACCTGAATATAAGTTTCCTGTTCCATTAGGCTTGAGTTTGATATTTGTTTAATATTTAGAAGCATTTCTTTAATTATACATGTGCATTTGTGCGTCCCACAAACTAGTTAGAAATTAATTAAAAGCCCAATAATTTTGAAATTATTATTTATTACGAATAAACTCTTCATATATTTCCGTTTGTTTGTTTGTCTCCGAAATCAATTCAAAAGATGGGGAAGAAACTGATTGTTTTCAAAAATCACTTGTGTTTGAGATCGCCATTACAATGATTATTTTCGTTAAAAATATAGACATAATAACACTTGCACAAGAGTACATCCAAGATATCTTACACAAACTATAAAATTCTTCAAGCTGCTGGGACGTTAACATAATAACCTAAAATTATTTATAATTATACGGAGAAAGAAAAACTCAAGAACTAATGTAGAAATAATTGTGGTATATATAGTTTTACAGTCCTTCAATTTAGTATGTATTTATTCTCTTTTTTTATTATTTCTTCTTCTCTATCCTTTAAAGTTAAGTATTACAGAATCAACGAAAAAAAAATAGTTAAGTAACAAAAGTGACTGGATAATAACTCACATTCTCTTTTCGATTGTATATGAGAGTTCAGATAAAAATTGTATGATAATTTGCCAATGCTTATAAAATACGATCCTAATTTTATCCTATGCATTAAGGGTTATTATATTTTTTACTATATCATGATTGAGAATTTAATTCAGTATCAGCTAGCGGAGTAGAAGAATTGTACGTATCCATTAATCTATTGATTTAAATTAATATATGTACGCACGGCACTGATGAAATTAATTCGGTAGCACTCACTAAAATACGGTTCACTAATCTTCGTTACCATCTTCCAACACTTTTTGCACGAGAGACGACTAATGTATTAAATTTCGCATTACTTCTTCTTGTTTGTTACATTTAAAGTTAACTGACAGACTGTTTAGGATACTGTTTTTTTTTCTGTATTGAATTTCTCAATCGACTATAAAGTTCTTATTTTTTTAAGTTCTATATTAAATTAAAATTACAATAGTATATTGTGCAACGAACATGAAATGACATATATTTCCTATGAGTATGATCGTACCATACGAGTAGGAAATGGTCATTTCATGTGAGTTTCACGCTATACTTTTTCTACGACTGTTTTAATGCTTTTGAATAAATTAAACATAATTTTTAGGAAAATATTTGTTTTTCGAAACTTACCCTTGTTAGCGTATAAGCCTAAATACAATAAATTAGAAGTATTAAATTGACTAGGTGGTGTTAAACTATATTCACTATCACTGTTTATGTGTTTTGAAATTAGCGAAATACTTAATTATAATTATTATTAATTATAAATACCAAAACTGTCAATTTGGTGTTTGGATTTTCGGCATTGCTATGGTGATTTTTCATGCCCGCCGCTACTTTTGTCATTACCAGGAAATTTTATCCGTGCGTAATAATATTTCCCACTAGTTGCTAGGCAACTAGTGGTAAATGATAAACAGCATTACAATGTACTACATTTTCAAATCATGATTGAGCATATAATAAAGGCATTTAAAGACAGTCGTAGAAAAATTACATTTTCCCTTGCTTTTTCTAACATTACACAGAATACAGGAATCTACCACACTATAAAACTCACCATAACACGAGCCACAGACCAAAACCACAGATTTAATAGACTATTCTATCTATTAAATCTGTGACAAAACCTCCTAAAATCGACTTTGCTCTACCAATATATAAAGAAATCTTCATTGATTGAATTAGATACTATTTCTATCTATATCTCATTTTATGAGAACTTTACTGTTTTGGTAAATATTAATACAGGGTCTGCAAACCCCAATATTTTGTATTTTTATCATATTAAGCCATAAAAATAAATTTGTATACTGTTGTATATATCTCAAATGTTTTTGAAATATTGCCAAATCAGTAAATTGCTTACGGTAATTTTATTACAAGGTACATCTAGGTATAGCCAAAGATTAATCTACACAATTAATCTTTGGTATAGCTATGACGGCAATGAAAATCAAAAACTGTCATTAAGACGCTGTCACTTACCAGTTTTAAATTATTAATATCAGTGAAGAGGCGTTTAAATTATAGACATGATGATTATTTAAATTTATTTATTATGTATGGACAGTGTGATAAAGTAATAAATATAATAATAAAAATAATGTTTATTTAATTAATATCGATTACAAAAAATATTTTACATAAATAATATATTCAAGCTTAAATAAGGATAATATTAAGCACAAAATCAAGTCAAAATGAAATTAAATTTAAATATAAATCCAATTGACTATCGAAGAAATACTAAGTTAAAAACTTGTCAGCAATTCTTCGACAGTATTCCGGTTCTGATCCAAATAATTTGAAATTAACATTGGGTAATCCAGAAAGCAACACATACTATGGTTACAATAATTTGTATATATTATAATATCAAGAAGTTGTGACCGAAACCATCAAATATGCTGTTAATAAACCTCGCGTTTATAATGAGAATATTGAAATTGCTATTTTTAGTTTCTATTTAAAAATATTGACTTTTGACAGTTTTCTCATTTTCATGTTTGACGTGATATTTTGCACACCCGGTATTCATATTTTCCAAAACAGTTCAGAGTTCTCATAAAATGACTATTTTTGATATAGAAATAGTATCTAAGTCAATTAATGAAGGTTTCTTTATAGGAACATTTTATATTGATTTTAGAGCCCGCAAACGTCATTTTTAACATAAAACGTTAAATAAGTGAGAAACGGTAAGACGTAGGTATAGGAGATGATACACAAAGTCTAGCTGAAATTTTACGTAGAATCCAAAACTGTAATAATATATACGATATGATATTTGAAATAGGCAAGCTATAAATATACAGATCGATTTGTTTCCCTGTTTCTCAACCGTCCCGATTAGCGGTCCGTTTATTTGTCAAACTGAAATTGTTGCAATTATCAAAAAATTATCGATGAATACACGGTGTATAGAGGCCTGGTAAGAGAATGATCCGGTGATGCCAATTTCCAATGTAGGTACATTTCCTAAATATAAAAACTATTCTATAAACTAGGGAACATCTGTTTAAACCGCACCAACCTAGGACTTGTTTTCTTATCTACGTACTTAAGTGCCTTTCAATCGATCTTTTATAAGGTAATGGTTGATATTGATAAAGTCTTAATAAAATTATGCAATTTTGAGATAGAGGGGTTTAAGGTCATAATTATTAAAATCAATGAATAATCAATTCCAAATCTACTTACAATTATTCTCAAATCTCTCGAGAGTTCTTTATTACCTTTAAACTAGGCATATTATGCAAGTAGAAATACAGGTCACGTGACTATTGCCTTTAATATATCCATTAATGTGGGTCTACTGGACATGGACAAGTGGTTTTCTATTCAATGGTTTAGGCACAAAGGCATTTACTCTATTAGATTATAATTGTTTGGGTAAATCGATTGATCTATGGGGTTAGTAACTATATTATTTAGGAAAAGTCAAAATATATTGAATTATAGGGCTTTGTAATATTGAATTCAATAAAAATTGAAAAAAGTTTCAAATGATGAATTCAAATTTCGATAGATTCTAAAAGTTTTGTCTCTAAAAACCCTTAAATTATTCCCTAATAAAAATTAATTTAATTTCCTACACATACCCACAGTTAAGCAGCGCTGAAGTCTTTGATTGTATCAGAGACGAGCTCTCCTGTAGTTCGGAAAAATGAATTAATTTGGGCATACGAATTAGCCGACGGCATTGTGATGTGCATCTGCGATTCAATTCGTGAGATACCTAGACCAGAGAACAGAAAAGTTCTCTGCGTAAGGCCTAAACCATGCGTAAACTTATCAGTGTTAAATGCATGGGCAGAGGAACAACTAAGCGATATGTTGCCTTAAGAAATACGTCGTCGTAATTAAAAGAAGGAGATTCTACATAATAGACAATAAGGGTTACTTATGAGGAATAACATATTTCATAATAAGTCAAAATTTATTAACGACCCAATCATTACTTGATATTTAGAAATTACCGAAGCAGAAAAGACAACTACAACACACTTAAGGGGATAAATTCTTCATTTCTGAAATGGACTAATAGATATTTAATGTACCGATTCAGGAAAGATACAATAATAGACATCCGATTCATTCTGAATGTAAACAGGGTGTACAATGCATCAGGGGTGGCACAACTATATATTTATCAATGTCTTACAAACTTTTAATTTTAACCGTTTTGCACAACTAACATGTTTCAACAGTTAACTAATAATTCTTGGTTTCGATTCATTTCTCCTAATGTACCAAACCTCGACAATAGAGCCTCATGTGATCAAAGTAAACGCACTATCTTTTAACCTACCTAATAGTTAATGTTTATAGAGATAACAAAATGCTGAATTTCAAATCATATTTTTTTATTACGGGTTCTTATCCGGTATTTAGTTCAATTCTTCTAAACCAGAGTCGCCGTGTCAATAAACTTTTTTAAAAGTCTCATTTAATGAATATAAATAATAGTACTACTAATTGAAAATATTATTATCAATTAATTATTTATTAATAAATAAATAATTGATTGATAATACTATTTATTTATTAATAAATAAATAATTTACAATGAAATGGAAATGTTACGCTAATGATACGGTGTGATCACCGCCTGCTGAGCTGGTACCTGAATAAAATATATAGGGAAACAAAAGCTGAATAGTAACAACACAAAACGTTAAGTCACGTGTCAGAGGGTTACTACTTGTCAATTTGTGTATCCTTTTTGGTTTGTACTAATGCCAAACAATATCCAGCATATATTTCATTGCGGAAATAAGTGGATAATGTGATGATATTAATACAAAAGGGTATAAATAAAGGAATCGGAAGAGTTGTGTGTGTCATCTATTTTCATTTCGTCAAATGATAGTATTTTATATTTTCTTTATATACTCGTATATGGGGGCGAGGAATTGGTTGAAATTGAAAACGATATTACCACTTTGGCAACCCTGTATTTCGGTTATTATCAACTTTTGAACTAAGGTAATTTACTTACTCTGCTACTTTACATATTGTAGCAAAAAATAATTTTAAGAAGGCCGTGTGTATATATTATAAATGGCAAACAATAAACAACAATTACAACAAAATCGATTAATCTATTTACATTTTGAAAAACTTAAAAAAAAAAAAGAAATACAAGAGATTAAAAAAAAGTTAGAACAAATGTTCAAAGTGACGTGCATTTTCATAAACACAACGTTGAAGCCTATTTTCTTATGATCTCAATACATTTCTAATCATATCAGGTGTTTTGTGCGAAACGCATCTCTAATCCTTTGCTTCATATTTTTAGCTGTAGCGGGTGAAGTCCTATAAACTATGTTTTTTACATAACCCCATAAGAAAAAATCTAATGGAGTTATGTCAGGTGATCTTGGTGGCCAGTTATAGGGGCCTCGGCCGATGCATCGATTAGGAAACTTCCTATTTAAATAATCGCACATGGTACGCCTAAAATGTGCAGGAGCTCCATCCAATTGTAACCATAGTTTTTGCCTAACGTCTAGTGGAACTTTACCCAAATTAACCAGAAGTCAGGTTTTAAAAATCGTAAGAATTTATTTCTATTTAGATGACCATCAAAGAAATATTGCTCAATAATGATATCTCCGACTATAGCACCAAAAACGTTCACACTCCACCGATGATCAACACTACGAAACTGATGTTTATTCTCGGTATCGTAGAAATGGAAATTGTGCCAACTGACTAATCCATTGTTGTGAAATGTGGACGCATCACTGAAGAGCACATATTGAAAAAAGTCATCATCTTGTTGCTTGGCCCATAGATAGAAATCCAGACGTTTATCAAAATCACTGTCATATAAATTTTGATGTATTTGAATCTAAAATGGATGGTATTTATGTTTTCAGAGAATACTGTATACACTAGACTGACTTATACCAACCTCTCTTCCGATAATGTATACTGCTAGTATGTGGGTTTTCAATCACCTAATTTTCTTCGTTTTCCGTTACAGTTTTGGCTATTCGTTTTTTTTTTTACATATGTGACACTACTTGTAATATGAAACCTTTCCAGTAAATTTGCAAGCACTTTGGTATCAGGGTGTCTCCCCATCATGGCAATATTTTCTTCATCGGAATACATTCTTTAAATATTAAAAATAAAAATTGTTTGAAACTGTGTTCATACCAATTTTACTATAAGAATTTGTTATTAAAGCAATACCTTTTATGGTATTTTTTGAAATATTAGAATGTTGGCTTTTTAATAGTAAGATGATATAGAGGGTGTGCCATTTGAAAAAATCAATATTTTTATGGTTTGCTTGCGAATTATAAATACGATGGGGCACAAGTTAATATAATTTGTCTACCTTATCAAACAATTTTCAATTTACCATGATGGTGCGAAGTTTACGTCAAAATGTATTCTGTGTACACAGAGCTTAACCTGTACCCTGGCGTCCTAGTTATCCTGATATGAATCCGCTGGATTTTTTCATGCTCCTTAAAATAAGAATATAATAATCTAGATATTAAAATTGTATTTATATTATATATTTATGAGAATCAGTAAATTCTCTGAAAAATGTTACCATCTGCTCTATTTATTCGACCAGATACAACCATATAGCGTCAGTTGGTCATTTATATCTTCTGATGTGTCTAGTAGTAGTAGCAGACAGCAGTACCTACATACAGGATTTTTCCCCTACATTTTTATTTCACTGAAACTCACTAAACCATGTCACAGAAAGCACAACATAGAACATATTTAAAAAAAAACTAAAATAAAAACGAGGGTTAACGTAAATGATATACAGAGTCATTAGCTAATTATATGGTATTTGCGGTCAGTGTCCCTCTAGGTATAGCATACCTATTTTGGATATAAATTCAAAGCTGCAGAAGCATATGAAAAAAAAAACCGCGACATAAGCTGCTATAATATTATTAATATAAGGGATGGGTCGGCTTTTTTATAATATAGTACCTATATTATCTATGTATGAATTAAAAGTTTTTCCATGCATGTCGTTTTGTCATTTCTCTTGCTGCTACATATAGGATAGGTCTATATGTTTACTAGTAATTATGACTTGATGATCGTCATGATAAGTTCCTTCAAATAAAATTTATTTATTAATATATATAACTCCTTCTAAATCCATATCATATCATTTAAATTCGAACTCTTTCTGTAAATAAAATACCTGGTACGTCACCTCAACTATCTTTAATCAAAAAACCTGGACGTTAGCAGTAAATTTAGTTTTATTTAGATTTGCGACAGATGGATTAAAGAACTGGACAGGAAAATGAAAAGCCAAAAGCGAAAAATTGTGATGTTTATAGACAATTGTTGTGCACATCCAGTTAGTGTACGTAAAAAATTATCGAATATTCAATTGACCTTTTTTCCACCAAACATGACCTCCAAATTGCAACCTATGCACCAGGGTATTATAAAAAACATAAAACATCATTACCGAAACAGAATTGTTCACAAAATTCTTAACGCGATTGATAACAAGCTTCCAGTCCATAAATTGATTGCCCTTATAGACTGTATAACCGAAGTCGTTAAAGTATGGAGTGAAAATGTTCTTCAGAAAACTATCAAAAACTGCTTTTCTAAAGCAGGTTTTACTGAGAAAAATCACGAATGGGAGGAAGAAGACGAAATCGATCTCGCTACCTTAAAAAAACAATCGGGTATTCTACAAAAAACTGCTACCGTCGACGCAGGTTTTTTACTTGAAGATTTCTTAGAAATCGACTATGATGTTGGCACCCAGATCTCCCAACTGACCAAGACATAGGTAAGTGACGATATATTCCGCACATGAAGTAGAGGGTTCCGATATCCTTGTGGTTAGTCGAGAACAACCATTTGATCGGTGAAATGACTGAGCTTTAGACGGTAAATTGAAAATTTACTTACGAAATTATTTCTTTCACCACAATTATATAGTCATTTAAATGATTTTGAATTGCAAATTCAACGGTGGGTTAAGCCCATTTTCACCTGAAATGACAGTTTTCTTGAATCTAAACAAAACCCTCAGCGCCGGCTAGACCGGTGTGCTCTTCCTTACCTTCACAATTCGGGAATATGACATAGTATTAATTTAAGTTAATTAATAATTGATGTTTGATTTATTTTTATTTTATTTTTTGATGTAGCTTTATTTAGTGATTTTCCCTTTGTACCAGAATTTCTCTTGCTATACTTGTACCGTTCGTTGATTAAATTCATTTAAATAAATGTAAATAATTTAAATAGATATTTCGTTTTTCGCTATTTTTGAATTATAACCTTTGCCCCGCCGAGCGTTGTTATGTGTTATTCTACTATGAAACCCCAAGTTTAAACAAACATATTATAACTAACTGCATATTTTTAATTCATTTTCAATCTTCAAAATGTTCAACTTTAGCTAATAAGCAATTTTGAGTCAACTATCAACTGTCATCCCAAACAATAGCAGATTGTGATTACTCGTATAGAGCTCCATCTAAATAATAATTATTAATGGATATACCTACCTCCGAATAGAACTGAATCAGTTTCAAGAAATTAAACAGACATAATAGGAGTAGAAATATAATTTTCTCCGTACCGTACATTTATATATCCCTTGTTTCCTTCTTTCTTCTTTTCATACGAAACACGTGGCACAACAATTCCTGCTAAAGGTATAAACCTAATAGCGTGCAGGAATATTATTCCTGCGAAACACGCGATATCTCCTTGTTTTGGCCCCGAAATATCCACTCCTCTATACATACAGGGGGTCCAACGAAAAGTTTGCACCTAGCTTTTCTCTTTTTTTTGTAGTCGAATGCGAAAATGCTCGGACACGTCGATTTTGCTTTTGAGGGGGACACATTTTAAACATATTTTTCGATCTGCGCCTTTAACCCCCTAGCGGGGGTGAGTAACAACCCTAAAATTTTAAATGGAAAGAGGGGTCTAATGACATATCATTTGAAAGGACACAAAATTGTCTTTCTAATGATACCCTATTTGTCGAATTTTACTAAAACAGTTAATACGAAAACGACTTTAAAGACATTAAGCCGATAATTTTGGTATTAATGAGAAATACAAATAAGTTTTAATTATTGCGAGTGAAAACACCTGCAATCGTTAGTACATTCCAATGTTTGTTAGTTTTAACATTGCTTTGTAAAAAAAGTAAACAAGCTGTTAAATTGATTTATTAAAACGTTACATTAACAAATGTTGAAAATGTGACCCATTTGATTCCATACAATAATACAGATTTTGTTCAAATATATTTCTAACATTTTGTAGCATATCAGGTGTTATGTTTCTGCACTCTTCTGTAATGCGTTGGCGAAGATCTTCTATGGACTCGGGCTTCGTGGCAAAACATTTATTTTTTAAGTGCCCCCAAAGAAAAAAGTCTAAAGGCGATAAATCCGGTGACCTGGCAGGCCATTCAATTGGGCCCCTCCTTCCAATCCACCGTCCAGGGAACCGGTCATCTAAGAACTGTCTTACAGGAGCCACATAGTGCGGAGGTGCTCCATCTTGCTGGAAATAAAGCCGATCAGCAGTATGATTTTGGTCATCTTCTATTATTTGTGTTATTAAAGGATCAATTGTGTCTTCAAGCATATTTAGGTACACTTCACCAGTTAAATTTCCAGGAATAAAAAGTGGTCCTATAATATGATTTCCTAATATGCCACACCAGACGTTTATTTTTTGAGGATACTGGGTATGAACCTCACGGAATAAATGTGGGTTACTGTCATCCCAGTAACGGCAATTGTGCCTATTTACAGCTCCATTCAAATAAAATGTGCATTCGTCGGAAAAACAAATGTTAAATAATAATTGCGGATCTTCAATTAAACGCTGGCTCATTGCTTCACAAAATTGCAGCCTTCTATCAGGATCATCCTCATTTAGTTCCTGTACTAATTTGATTTTGTACGGATGAAATTTGTACGCTTTTAAAATTCGTATTATGGACGAACCGGAGATACCTGAGGCTTCAGCTAGTTGACGGGTACTTTGACTATGATCCATTTCAACATGCCCTAAAACAGCGACTTCCACAGCTTCATTTCTGATCGGTTTCTGCGGCTGGTGTTTTACATTACAGACAGATCCGGTATCTACAAACTTTTTAACTAACTTGCCAACGTACACATCATTCACATTTTTATCGGGATGTCTCTCATTAAATAAGCGAGCCGTAAGTCTAGCACTACTATTATTTTGAAAATAAAGTTTAACAATTTCAACTCGTTCTAGAATGGAATAAATCATTTTGTACGGTAAAAGTAAAATAACTTGAGAAGCAACCAAACTGAATCAATGAAAAGACTAAAATAAACGGTGTAAATTCTTTTCCTACACGTATCTGCAGTTTTTATTTCAACAAAAAACGCAAACGATTAGTGAGGAATTTAGTTCTGATAAATAAGATAGTGTTTTTGAAATCCCGTTTTTCTTCAAAGTAAATAATTTAGAAATGATTGTAGTTGTTTTCAGTCGTAATAATTAAAACTTATTTGTATTTCTCATTAATACCAAAATTATCGGCTTAATGTCTTTAAAGTCGTTTTCGTATTAACTGTTTTAGTAAAATTCGACAAATAGGGTATCATTAGAAAGACAATTTTGTGTCCTTTCAAATGATATGTCATTAGACCCCTCTTTCCATTTAAAATTTTAGGGTTGTTACTCACCCCCGCTAGGGGGTTAAAGGCGCAGATCGAAAAATATGTTTAAAATGTGTCCCCCTCAAAAGCAAAATCGACGTGTCCGAGCATTTTCGCATTCGACTACAAAAAAAAGAGAAAAGCTAGGTGCAAACTTTTCGTTGGACCACCCTGTATATATGTGTAGTGTATTATAACATACAGTTATAACCTGTCTTAGACTATACTGAGTGATCAAATTAATAAATATACTGAGACATTGAGACAAAGATAGAGAAACTTAATAAATAATAAAACGTCATTACTCTTATTCACCTTAATGTTCAACGAAAACAGGGTTAAGTTAGGGTAGAGTTTCTGAAAATTAAAACATTCAGGGCAATGCAACGTTTACTTTTGTTGAGACTCCCGTTAAAGGGAAACATTTTTAAATAATTCCCAATTTTTTCATGAAAGTAAGATCATTAGAAAAGAAAAAAGATGTGTGTGCTTTTCTTATGGAAATCTATTCGTCGAAACAACATACGATCTTGCGAGGTCCAAAATATGCTCTGCTGGCAGACTTTTTTTGAAAATTTCACCACAAATATATTCCAGCACATTTTTCTTAACAAATCCACACACTACACTAATACATTTACATATAGAATCCGATTAGATACTTGATAACTTATTCAACTTCCACAATAATATAACAAATAGTAAAACATTATTTCGTTTCTTATTGGGTTTTGTTTAGTTTAGCTAAAGTTGTGAATAGGTTAAGATAGGAGGCTCAGCCTCAACTTCGCCTTTTGTGTTAATTTCACACAATAAAGTCATTATTATTATTATTATATCTAAACAACCTCCTAATATATACTTATTTTATTTTAAAACTGTTCACATGAACTAAATCTGGCATAATTGTTTGTAAATGACACAGGTTGGCACTTTTGGCATTCGAATATATCTATTTTACCGTTGTCACCATCTAGGTTCTCGCGTCTGCATTTAATGACAAAAAACCTATTGGCTTATGTGTCAACGTTGACTCTTCGTAATAGTGAGGTTGCGAGTTCAAAACTGGGCCATGAAACTTTTTTTTATATTATTATTGAAATTGTAGCCGGTCTGGTCATATTGTTAGCTGGCATGTTTATTAAATTCTTTTTAGTAGATATTTAATTAATTATACACTGTCATGATCTGTATTTACGATTATGATGACAATGTTATTGTAAACAAAACTGCAGACCTAACCTATGCATTTAATTTGACGCGGATGCTCAAAATGTCAACTTTCTTTCATTAATAGAGATGTAAGAAATGTATCGATATATTCTTTCTTTCATTAATAGAGATGCAAAAAATGTATCGATATACTAGATTCGGTCTCAATTTCTCAACCTATATTAGTAGAAAAAAATAATATTACAAGCCATGCCACATATTTCTAAGGTTGAACTATTGGCTTGAGGACTGCAACTGAGTCTATGGGTCGCTTGTATTATTATAAAATAGATCAATTTATCTACCCTGTGCACGGGGTCAAGTCATATCATTCCTAGCAAGGTAAAAGCTCTTAATATCTAAGTTCCCTATTTTAATACTACTAAAATGTTAGATTCAATAAAAAATAATAAAACGGTTTCAAACGGCTTCGTACACAAAATAAGATGATTTTTTTAGAAAAATTAAAATTTGACTCAATTTCTCACATTTAACATGTAAAGGTCAGTTTAAAGTGAAACTAAATCATAATAAAAATGCACATAGACACTTCAGTAGATCTCAAAACTGGATTTCAGTCAAAATGTGTAAATATTAAATTAATGAATCACTTTCTTGATTTGGCCCATGTTATCGCAAGAGTTTAAATTTGTAACACTAGTTTTAACAGGTTGTGGCTTATTTGGTCCCTATCTCTATCTCTCGTTAATTCAAGAAATTTCTAAATGCTTTGAGGATGAACCGAACATTTCTTGATTCAAATCAATATCTTTATTTTGGAGGAAGAAATAAATATACATTCAAATCAAACAACTTGATAACTTCTATACGATTGCTTATCTAACTTTCTTGTTGCCATGAGTTGGATCACAGTGTGTCTTATGTCTCGTATTCTATGGTTATTATCTTGGTGGTATATATTTTTTCTATTTGAAAGTAATTATTTCATCGTTATCACGAAAAGTCACACACAAGCTGCCTTTCATTCGTACCAAATACAAAATAAAAAATAAAATGTAATAATGGGGACTACTCATGGAGAAGTAGAAAGAAAGAAAAAGCAAAGGGTGTCCGATAAATCGGCCTTCAATAAATTCCGGGGGCCGCTTCATTAAATACAAAAAAGATTCCTGTGCCTGATACACAATTAGGTGCATTGGTGAATATACAGGACCGTAGTTAAGTCAATTGACTCAAAATACATTTTAGTGGATAATATATGATTAGATAATTGACCACATAATTAGAAAATTCGTACATTAGAAATGGTAGTTATAAATTAATAATAATAGTGAAGGATGTAGAGAATATTTTAAAATCAAGTGCACTAAAATGCCAGCTAATCAAAATTTAAATAACGATATAAAAAAAGAAAAGCACTATCTTCTTACTTTTTGTGGAGAAAAAGATAGTGTTAACAAATTTTCACTACGCGACGTTTCGTTTTTGTAATGGCTTAAACAAGCTTTCAGTGTTTTTAGATGTTATTTAAAGTTATTCAAGAAAAATCGCCATAGTTTGGCACTTTACTGACTGAATGCAGAGTAGTAGGTTTTGCAGAAACATTCTTTCGTCGTTACTCAAAATTATTTATTATTATTTGGCAATTTATTTCTGTCTCAGTACAACATTTTATTATTTACGCGGTTTTTTAAATTTAGTTGATATTTTTGTGTTTTTTGAAGTTATTATAAAACGCTTTTCTCAGATGAATGTTTTACGCAAAATAAGCGCCAAACTATGGCGATTTTTCTTGAATAATTTTAAATAACAGCTAAAAACACCGAAAACTTGTTTAAACCATTACGTTTGAAATACCTATTTTTGAATTGGAAATGGCTCTAAATTTAACAATAAAAATCAAGGGCCGTATTTAAAAAAAACAAGTTGATGATGGTTTTTCAAAAACGCAACGTTGTAGTGAAAATTTGTAAACGCTATCTTGTATTCGCCTCAAAAAGTAAGAATAGAAAGTGCTTTTCGTCTTTTTATATCTGTAAAAATAATGTCAGAAATAAATAAAAACTAAAATCGCAAAAAGTCTTTTTTCCAAAAATGCTTGAAAAGGGCTAAAGTTAGTTTACTTTTGCAAACACCATTTAAGAGTTGTTTAAATTGTATAACTTTTCTCTAATTGAACCAACATAATAACTCCTACCGTTTCCAAGATTCCAATTCCATCCCATGCTTATCTTGGACACAGTGTCTAGGTACTTAGCTGTACTCCCTGTATATAATTCTAGATCGCAAAGTGTTAAGTCCGTGCCTGAACTCACAATACACAATCGTGTAAATATTTCTTCCCTGTTTATTTTAACTGTGTGACTTTTTTCTACTTGTTGTAGCTTTAATTTTTACTTTTTCACACCTCTTCGCTACTGTCTTGCAAGAACCAGCTAAAGAAGAAAAAAAAACAGGCAATACCCAATAATTGAGATTTTTCTTAAAGATATTTCTGTTTGTCTTGCTCGACTTTTAATTATTTGAAAGGCGCGCGTGGGTTGAGATTTGCGAACTTAAGAAAAAAAATGCTCTTCAGGGAAAGGGAAATTGGTTATTTTCGGATATAATTAATATAAAAGATCTGATTAAAATAATTAAAATTGTAATAAAACACACGCACCTTAAGTAAATTTTAAATTAATATAAAAAAGTAGAGGTCGTGACAAGTTACATTATAATTATTCTTGTCCTGGTTTTTTCGGGTTATCTCTGTTTTTCTTCCTAAATGAATCACAAGTAAGATGGCGTGTCAAGTATAGAATCTTAATAAACACCCTGAGAAAACCGCATCCTTCTAGCTTTACTAATAACCGAGAGGGGTTTAAAAATTAATTTATTAATATATTAAGCGAAGAATCTAAACCTTTGTTGTTTTCTTATGCCATTTAAGCCGTTTTTTTATTATTATTTTAAATATTATTCTATATAAAATAAAAGTGGGCTACCCCGGCGAAACGGCGAAAATTGTATTTTCATACTTCTGATGCCCGACCTCAAATTCCGTTCTAGCTATAGCCTTGATTCAATTTAAATAATAATAATTGATAAGAGCTTGCTTGCTGTTTTAAAATAAATATTTATTGTATTTAACCAAACAATAATAGCCAAATAAATATATAAAAAACATCAAAGAAGTTAATTTATTTTACTTAATTTTAAAAAGTATTATTAAATTTAAATAAAAATCAATCAAACAAACATTTATTAACATTTTTTAAACTTATTTTTTTCGTGTAGATATTAAATTACAAAATAATTTTGTGGCACGGCGAACAAAATTACTTGGGATTTTGTTGTAGAACACACACAGGCAGGCCGACAAATCCAAGGTATAGGAAACGCCAGCAGTAATGATATAAATATAAAAAAAGAATATTGAAAAACGGCTGCAGGGGACCATTTCATGCTTTTGCCAGTAGCACCCAGTAACAGCAACGCTTCGGACGGTTGTAGATCGTCAATGCCAAAATAAAATTAAGATTATGAAAATTATTTGTGTCCTTGCAAATATAGATAATAAAATAAATAATTTTGTGGCACAGCGGACAGACGACAGATACTGACAATATAAACAAAATCCTATGTATACAGATAAAGTAAATTTATTTTATTATATTTACGGACACAAATTCTTTTAAAAATATCAATAATAACTTAAAACAAATTAAAAAATCATTAACACCCAAATAATTAGAAAACGCGTTGTGCGACTTCACCACAACAGAAATAATAATCACTGTAATCAGTTAAATTATTATATTATTGTTTTATTTGAGAGGCTGAGCGGCAAAATCATTGTTTTTATTTAATTTTTAAAATAAGCAAAAAACTGAAAGGAGCTGCGATGCGATTAAAGCAAAGTCTTGGATGGCTACATGAAAGATGTTTCTACTCAACAATCCTTGGGCATAATTTTTATAAAGGAAATAATTAAATTTAATTCATAATAATTTAGAATGAAAATGTCAGCAATTTTCATATTTAATTGCTATACTCGTATAGTATGATTGAGTATAAATTAGGTATTTTATGTAGAATGCGTTACATAATAATTATATTTTTATTTACTTATTGAATAATATTTTATATTAGCAATTAAAATAAACAGTATAGCAACTAATCAAGCAACCAGTAATTATACCAATCTGCTCCCATTTTATTAATTTTTGGTTTTTATTTACAAAACTTTTTCCAGTGATACTTTGAGACACCTGAAGAAGTGTTAGGAGAGTTGTATATATTATTATTTTTTTATTCCATCAACAATATGGAGTGTAGGGGTGCTTCACAAAACCTTTAATCAAAGCTTCGTTAGGAATTATACACATTTCGGAATAGTCTTATTCCATCATTAGAGGTCTATTTGAGAACTCACCAAAACATCCCAAAAACTAAGCCAACCGTCAAGAATTTTTTGAATTACGGAAAACCAGACACGGTCAGCAAATTGAATCAAATATTGATAGTTTTTCGGATGTTTTTGTTAGTTCTAAAAAAGACCACTGATGATGGAATAAGATTATTCTGAAACACGTATGGTTTCTAAAGAAGAAAAAAGCTTTGATGAAAGAAGACTGACATTAATTATACGACTCCACTCTAGACTGGACTAGATGCCATATACAAAACGCAGCTATAGACAAGGACAAGAAAAACCACACAAAACATGGTAGAAGTCGACTTCATTAGTTTTTCATTTTCATGATTTTCTTGTACTTCTTGGTTGCGATTGGGCCATACCATAGCGGACCAAAAGCACCCATACCTCGTATGTATACTTATTATTTCCATTAACCTATCGATAAATCGTTTCATCCCTAACAAGATTATGCATTTTCGTACAACACAATGTTCTTATAATTATTATAATTGCATGCAACTACGTAGCATTATCGGTTGTGGAACCATAAAAATTCAAAAATCTATATTACTGTTTAACCAGACACTATGTATTTTTCAAGTCAATTTTCAAATAGTATTAGCACTCTTAACACTTATTATTAAAGCACTCTGCTATTTAGCCCGCTCTTTGGAAATAAAATTTAAGAATTTTGTATTTCTTTTAATAAAAAATAGATTTATTCTACATAATATAGCCCCGTCAAATTTCGTTAGCGACTTTCATGCAGTTTTAAGTAAAGTGATTAGATCCGTAATTCAATTGGAATAATGATGCAGATATTTCAATTTTTGTCTATCCTATTTTTACCAAAAGCGATCGAACGACGCCATTATTCAGCAGACGTCCGTCGCGACGGAAGAGGTGGGGCGTCGGATTGCCGGCATCGTTGTTATGGCAACTGCGAAAGCGCAAAAGACCAATATGGGGGTAAGCAACACCCGAATTTGTGTATTATGTAATGGACTAATGTTTTTGGAATGCTAAAGAATGAATTATTCAAATTGAAATCATTACCTAAGTATATAAGTATATTATAGATACATTTCGTAAAGTAAGAGAAGCTGATATATTATATCTTTCAAAATATATAAATATATAGAACTTTTGTGTCAAAATCAGTCAGTTGTTTAAACACGCCACAAAATTTAAATCTGTTAAGCTACGCCTAGATAACAAGCCGCGTACTGCAGTATATTTTGAAAAGGTAAATATTCAAAGAATTGCGTCAAAAACCTTGCTGTTCATCAGTTTATCCAAAAAATGTTATTCAGTGCATCGACCATAACTAGAAGAGTTGTTGTGTCAAAAAGCAAGCAACTAGTAAAAAGGAGAACACTTTGCGTGTGTACTTCAGGTAAAAGTCGAGCAGTGCTAAACAAAAGATGATCAAATAAGCTATTTTCTTTGCACGCTATTGCGTGAAACTGAAATTTTTATGGTTATCATACTGTCTCGCTTACTCTCACTAGTTTTCCAAGTACGGCAACTCATCAAGGTCACACACAGCTCAGCTGATTTTTAGGTATTTAGAGCAAAATCACACGATATTTTCAACATAACAATAAATATTTAATCAACTAAACTATAACATCACGCAATGAGCTCTTAAATATCCATTAGTCATATTAAAACAGTATATAACTTGTGCGATATTTGATTCTTTCATTATAAACATATATTCCCCAATAATACATTTTTCTTATTCTGCTATCGACCAACCACCATCACTAAATATCGTCATTAGTAAAGGGTTGGATATTTTTGTTGAATAAATGATAAATGGTCTGTGATTTAGTTTCGCTAAGTTAAGTGTACTCTTATTACTTCAACTTGCCCTATAAACCTTCTAATAATTAAAGAAATAGCAGTTCGCGATTGGTTTCACTTCACTCCTGAAGACCCAAATCGCACTCGTATTAGTAAAACGAAAGATTAATAAATGAAAAATAATTTAATGGCAAAGCGGACTAAAATGCTGGTTTTACCTACACAAGGAATTTTGTTTAATTTAGCAGGGCCCCAGTCTCATTCAATAGAACCGGACCGAGGCATGGGTCGACAGATACTGACGAATTCGTTTCGTTCTTGTTATGAGCTCGTCAGAGTACCATAGTCGTTGCTCATCTACAAATATCGGCCTGCATTTAAGCACAATAGGATACACAACAGTAGACACATGTAAACACGTATCATCTACATGTAGATAGTAATGCATATCCTATACCATGCAGAGGCCGAACAAACTCTGCAATATACATAGGCACTTAAATTAGGTATATAACTACTAGGATATCCCAACAAATTCAATTATTATTAAAGCTTCCATATAATAAAAAATCGTAATTATTCTTTAAGCTGCAAATGTCATTTTTTGCATAAAATTTACAAATATTTGGAAAACGTCTGAACATAGGTATAACACATATTATACATGAACTATCTTCAGAATTATAAGTAGTATAAAAAAATATGTAATTTATGTAGGGTAGGGTAGGGGGTAGGAGTATATTAATGTAACTAATCCATTAGGTACGGAATATTTGTTCAAAATAAAACCCATAAAAAGGTAAATAAATTAATCGATCAAAAATTTTATTTACAAAAGAATAAAATGATAATATTAACAAATAATACACACAAAAGACTAATAGCCCGTCTGTCAAATTGCTAAACATTACTTGTTACAGACCATTAGCAGTGAGCGTGGCCTGTTTCCATACATAATAATATAATATAACCATCACATTGGGTACATCAGACAGACAGGTTAAAATGTATTTATAAACAACAGAGAAGAAATTGCAGAATCACCATGAGCAGGCGGAAAATTAAATATCACATATTAGTATAACAGCTTACGATTCATAATAAAGTATATTCGTATGAATGACATAAAAACCAGGTGGTTTAAATACTAAAACGTTTTTGCATGCTTAATCATTGTAAACAACCCAAGGGTTGGGAGGACAGACACGTGGCCAGGAGGGGGGCCTGAGGGGCCTGAGCTGAATGGTAGTCACAATTAGAAATTACAAAATTGTAAAATACCAAGCAAAATGCTCAGGTTCCTGAAAACGCAGTTATTTTTTAGCACCATTTAATAGTCAGTTAACAAAAGAGAAGAAATTGATATTTCTTCACATATGGTACCAATGCACCAACATACTTCTCAGCAGTGTAGTTTTAGCTAAAAAAAATCATGTTTATGTCGAATACATAGTACTATATTTTCTCTATTTTTTTAGCACAAAAACCATGACCTAGCCTAAAAACAATTGGAGCTTGAGCTAGAACAATAATCATATTAAATTTTACTTCACGCATGCTTCTCTACAATTTTATAAAAATATTCAAAGTAATTTCCTTGTGCAATTACTGGTATAAACTGCAATATTATGCTAATTATCGCATTAGAAGAAGAAATACAGATGCCTATTTAAATTTTAATTAATCAGACTATTATTAATTAGATACACTAATTAGTTTTGAATGTGTACCTTGTAAACAGTAAATAAGTATAGCGTAAATACTATAAATTCCGTAATATACAAGGTGAATTTCATTTATATTGTTTTATAAAAATATATGCAGTACAAATGTAAAGAACTAGGTACGGGCGTTTATTATAATGGTGTTTTATTAGTACCCTTAACAAATGGTAAAAATGTAAAATGATGTGTGGATTTATTGAGTTTAATTGAATATAGAAATAAGATCAGATACCAAAAAGCACTGATGATGGACCTATATGTCCAAAACATATTTTTCACACACATTTTTCACAATACGTGTCTGGGACATTGGATAACCGCGGTCAGGTTGACGTGGTATACACCGATTTTTGCAAGGCGTTTGATAGAATTGATCATACAATCCTTATACAAAAGCTTCCGCATTTTGGCTTTAGCGCTGATGCCGTCTGTCTTCTGCAATCTTATATTACTGTTAGAGTTCAGTTTGTGTCATACAATGGATATACATCGACATATTATACAGCTCTATCTTGAGTACCTCAGGGTTCAAATCTGGGACCTCTATTATTTTTATTATTCATTAATGATTTGGGAGAATTATTGAATTGTAGTAAACTGATTTATGCAGATGACTTAAAGATTTTTACAACGATAAGTACGCCGCTGGATTGTATTTCGCTACAGGGCAGTCTTCAATTGGTGAATGCTTGGTGTGAACAAAACAGACTTTCCCTCAATCCTAAGAAATGTAATGTTGTTTCTTATACCCGCAAAACGTCCCCGACCATCTTTTATTATAATGTAAATGGAGTAATTCTTAATCGAAAGGAGTCTATTAAAGATCTTGGAGTTACTTTTACATGCATTTCACTTTCAAGGAACATATTACAGATATGGTGGCTGGTGCGACCAAAGCTTATGGCTTTATTGTTAGAAACAGCAAATATTTCGAGAGTGTCGTTACTTTGAATACTCTATATTTTGCATATGTAAGATCCAAGCTTGAGTATTGCTCTTTGGTCTGGTACCCCTGCTATGACTGTGATATTCAAATGATTGAGAAAGTTCAGCGTAAATTTTTAAAATGTTTGTGCTTTAAGATTGATGGAACTTACCCGGATCGCGGAATACCTTACAAATATCTTATTGACCAATTTCAATTTCAAAGTTTAAGTTTAAGGAGAAATTTGTTTAGTATAAGCTTCCTATATAAGATATTCAATAGTGATGTAGTGTGCCCTCAGCTACTGGAAAAGGTATCTCTGTTGTTTCCGCGTATCAATGCTAGAAGTTCTATTGCATTTTATAATGAGCGAGCCAGAACAAATGTTATATTAAAATCTCCCATTTATACTATGTGCCGGCAATTTAATTTGGTTAATGATCAGTGTGATATATTTTTTGATTCTCTGAATGAAATATTGTCTTCCGCGGAATCAATACTAAAGGAACTTGATGTTCATTAATACTTGTGTACTTTGGTTGATTTTCGTTGTTTATTGATGCACCTACTGTTATTTAATATAGTTAAGCTTTAGTTATAGTTTGTTGTTGTATGCATTGCTCTGTAAATGGAACTTGTTCTGTTGAGTAATAAAGCTATTATTATTATTATTATTATATATGCTCGCGGAAAAATAGCATTAATAAAGACAATTTGGGTAGGATCACCTCCTTAAAATTGTGTTGGTTATAATTTATTATAGATATCTATACCTTCTAAATGTACCTACACATATAAATTAGATATAGCAAACAAAAAATTAAAAGGAAAGTCCTCAATCATTTTATGAAATGAAGTAAACGATTAGTTACCTACATTTGTAGGTAAAATAATTCTGTTTTCGAATAATACTTTTTCTTTATAAGGGAAAAATATACAGGGTACCCCAAAGTCGATGGCTTATTAGAAGTATCTAGAACGCAAAAAGAAATATATTTCTGAAATTTTGGGTACTATTATTTGATGCCGGGATCTAGCTTTTGAACATATTTTTACCAGTGCGCTGATGCCATATCGTTAGATACGCAACCCAACTTGGAAATTTCAAATGAAAGACCCTGTTTATTATTGGATTTTCAGATTCTACGTGTGCTTCGAGGAACTTTTTTCGAAGTCTTTCATTTTTCCTCCATAAATACAAAATGCGGTAAACACAATATTATTTCAGCACTCGCCCTGAAAAAAACCTACAGAATTTCGGTAGATTCAATGATTTCAAAATGAATAAAGGGACCACTTGTACTCTGTGGTACTTGTATTATTTGAAAACACCAAATTTAAGTGTTTTTATTTAAATGGGTCCTTTTTTGATTACTTTATTCATGCAAATTGCTACTGATACCTACTCTATAAATAATGAAACAAGCATCACCCTTCTGTTTATTTACAGCTAAGGCTTTTGTAAAATTATTGACTGTATTTTAGCTGTAGCATATTATGCTAGATATATCGCTTCAACTATGTTGCTGCCCATTTATAAAACATCAAACATAGTAAAGTTAACAGACATTTTGACATTACAATTACAGGTTAAACAATTTCCCAAATGGGAAATCGACCACCCCTTTTCTATGTTTCCCAGCCTTATCTACTATATTATAGTGTATTCGTAGCTCTATATGGCTAATTAGTATGTGTTTAGGATTATGTATTATGTGTTTGCATATTGGATCACACAAGTATAGTCTATTTTGTTAAATTGCAAATTTTGACAAAAATTATAATAGAAAAACTGGACATACATCAAAGTTAACCAATAATCGTCCAAAAAAATATTAAAATTTCTTTGTAGGGGACATATTCCAAGAATATACAATTTTCATCATCCATCTTTCACCAACAATCTGGAAGTTTGCAACTTGAATTACGATTCTATTTCTTTCTTCATAAGATTCATAAGTTCATTCACCAGTTCTAATCGAAGTTGAAATGTGTGGACGAAAATGGAGATTTAACAACCTTTATTATAAGTAGGTAATGCTGTCATATAGTGTGATATATCATACATAATATACCGGGTGTACAGATAAGAAACGACGCCGGTTCTCTCTCGAAAACTAATCATGTAACGGTTTTAGGAATATTTTTATTTTAGTAAAAGCAGACAAGGCAAATCGCTGGAAAAGTTTTAGTTTCCTAAAATGTCCACTAGAGGGCGAAAATCTAATTCTAAATTGAAAAACACTGTTTACTTAAAAACATACTTATATTACGTAAGTTTTAAACTTAATAAGAATGATCTAACTACAATTCTCAAACTTTTTCATATAAACCTTTTTTCCCTATCTTCTTAAATAAATGATGGAGAAGCCGGAGAATGTTGGTTTGTAAAAAGTCATCTAACTTTCTTATGGGTAGTCCGATTTTAATAAAATTCGGCTCATTATAAAGGTTATTAAGGGTCATGTTGTTCTGGCAACGAAGTTAATGTCAATGTCAAATATAATTAATATATTTGTCAAATTTTGTGCAAAAGCCATTAACAGAATGCCATACGTGGATGAAAATCAGCAGGAATAAGTACTTGAACGCGTTGGATGTGGTTTGGATGTAACAAATTGTCCTTAAGAATGCGCCAAACAGTACTATTACTCATATTCAAAACTTCAGCAACTTTTAGAGTACCTCGATTTTCTTCAATCATCGATGAATGCTTTGGAAAATTTATCTTGACTTAATTAAAAAAAAACACCTTGTATCTTGAAAACAATGCTTTTCCGAACGTATGTTTATGTGAACTTTTTTTCATAAAATGTCCTGAGAAATCACGCCCTTAAACATTGCCGCGTTTTTTTGAAACACCCTGTATACATACAAGATCTGTTTGGATATGGCTTTAATATGCTAAGAAGCTCATAGTACGCATCGCGTTATTTATAGACACAAATTTGTCATTGAAAAATGATTAATTTGAGTTTCGTTTAGAGAATTATTCTATCAAACTGCGGTTTTCCTCACAAATGCGACTGTCTTATTGACTGAGAATGACGTCAATAAAATGTTTTTCGTCTGGTATAATAATAGACAAAAACAGATATAAATCCCATAAACTCAAATCAAATATTTGAGAAACTAAAAAGTTAACGCCAAATGTTCTTTCGACCTAAGAAATGATCATCGATTTTTGTTGATCAAATCCAAGTGAATTTAATGAGCCCGCAGTATAGGGGCTAAATTATGAAAAATAAATCAAGAAGCGCGTCGAAAGAGACCCCCATATATGCCCCCACTGTTATATATGTCCATACCAAAGAAATAATAAGTGTTTTATATGTTAACTATACATAAGCAGATACCTACCTATATGCATACATTCATAAATCGAAAAATGTTGTTAGTTGGTTTACGATCGGAGAAATTTTATGAAATATTTATTCGATACGGCTCTATATCCACCACACAGACATATTTATTAGCGGTTGAAATAAAAGAAGAACAAAAAAGAACAGAATACAGAAAAAAACAAAAATTATTGAAAGAAAAAACACTACGTTGCTTGGTTTCGTTATAATAAATACTAGCCATATTTACATAATAATATATTGATCCGTGGGGGTTAAAATTTGTTTTGTTTTTATATGTCCGATTAAGGAAAAGATTTCATTCTTGTTTCAATATGTGCTTCTTTTACCCAATTTGGTCTGAAGTTCGGAATAATGAGTCATACATATTAGAAGCACTAATTAAATTATCAATTATTACAAATCTATACATTTGATTAGTTCGAAGAAAATTGAAAAACCATTACTTTTCCAAATTAGATAGATATGACATTCAAGGTCATCATAAATTGAAGTGTGAATTTAGCATAACTTTTTGTTAAGTTTGTCAATAAAAGTTAACTTAACTTCTTATTAATCGAGAGTTCTTTTGACGCCTATTCCGCTTATACCGGAACGTTATCTGTCAAAATTGTTCACGCTAACGCTATTTCGGTTACCGTATTCCGTTATGTAGCGAGCGTTACCGTATAATTTACTGTAACTCTATTTAGTGTCAATACTGTCAAATCCGACAAAAATTTGTAAATTTCATAACCCCAAACAACAAATTGTGATGTTAATAAAATTAAATTACATATTATAAGTTTGAAACTGCCTAGAAACATTCATTCAGGAAAATAAAAAACCCAACCCCTACGAGGATACATCCAAATGGGTAGTTATTCAAACAAACGTAAATGATTTTTTTTCGCTCTTAATTTTCTTGAACCATATATTTATAATTTTTTGGATATCTTTTTTTTTCCTTTACGACGTTTCGACAAAATAGTTTTTGTCTTCTTCAGGTTTTTTTTTTCGTCAGTCTTCCAACATCTTTAGTGTTCTCTTTTTCTTTTTTTTTATTATTATTATTTCCATTATTGGTATTTGTAATTTTTGTTTCGGAAATACGTTTAGAAGCAAATGTGGGTCTTTTCAGAAACATATGTTTTTATCTCACCATTGTTTCAATATGAACCAAAAACCCAAGAAAGATATCAAAAAAAAAACGTAAATGAGAAATGCAGAAAAAATTTTAGTATAAGAGCAATAAAGGAGCATCTATATGCTCCTTTATTGCTGGTGCAGAAGGTGTAGGTCTTCTGCCCCATGATTTAATATATTGAGTATAACAGCATCCTCAAACTCGTCCATGTTTAGGCCTTCCAAAATTGCCACTTCCATTATTTAAAAATATGTATAAATGATATAAATCACAACCTTTCTACTTTACAGAAATCTCTCTTGTTGCAGAAATTATAAAAGTGAGGTTAGCATTTCCTTTACGTAGGGTTACGACGTTGTTTACTAAAGAACTCTTCCGATAATCCGACGTATTAATAACGGAACCGTATTTTTCCGTGAACTAATCAAAAGGACTCTCTAATATTAATAAACATTTTTTTATGACATACGACATTTTTTGTGTTGATATTTTGCAATGAAAAAAGTAAAAACAGTGTATTTACGTTCCCAGTATTTTGGTCAAAGTATAATAAATAATACAGTATTCTGACTTTCACGTTTGCAAGCCGTCCTGCGCATATCGTCGCGCATGCCGCCATTATGGGTTACAACGTCAAAATAATCGCATAGACGTAGATAGATACAGTTCACTCCTGAGTTCAATATATAGTTCATTGTCGGCGTGTACGAGATAAATAAATATTGTGTTTCAATCTAAATCTGTGTTTTGTGTTTTTGGTATAGTGTTCGTGAGAATTAAAAGGATTTTATTTTTATTAACGTGTCTTGGGATTCATACAATGAATAATCACGGAGGACATGTGTGTGTTGCAAAATGTTGTCCCAATAAGCGGTACACTTGCTCTAAACATTTTTTTCGCTTCCCCAAAGATCCTGTTAGGTGAGTAATAAGTAAAAATTAAGATAAATACTACATAATTTTACGTTTATAACAACTATTTGTATAACCGTAAAATTTATATTACGAAATGACAGTATCTAATATGTTTTTAAACTAAATACAAGTGAAACATAAACACAAGTTGTAGCGTGGCTAGTTGTCATTTTATTGACAATATCATTATAAAGTTTCAAGAAGTCTTTGCCAAAATTTGCCTTTAAAGTTGCTGTTGTTGTAATTTGTGAATTAAACCCGTTTAACTCACTACAACGATATTCATAATAAACCACGAAAATTGAAATAAACGCGATTTATTAATAAAGAAAAATAACAAACTAAATACAAAACTGAAACGATTTTAACTGACCAATATATTATATAGAAATTGAAAACTAATAAAAAATCTGACAATCTTAATTCTTTTTTGACAATAACAACTTTCTCCAATAGTTACCATGAGCAACTGATACGTACGAACTTTTACTCATTTTTGTTGAAGATTACAGTGAATAAGGGCTATCAAGTTTTATATTAGTTAAAAATAGCCACTCTAATTGACCTAAAAAGTATTAAATATTAAATAAAGCATTTACTATAACTTAACAAAATAAAAAAAAATTGTTATATTAAAAAAAACAATAACCCATGGAGACTTCAGCTTTTCGAATTATCGACCATTACAGAAAAAAAATTAGATATATCAATTCAACAAACAAAATAAAAGTTAAATTTAGGTTAAGTTAGGAAGCACTGCTTCAACTTTTGTAAAAATGTCTTTTTTTTATTAATAAAATCTTTATTATTGTTGTGTTTATTATTATTGTTATTAAAAATCACCCAATCATGTCAACATTTAACTGATAACACCACTCAAGGTTGTTTTCAATCACTATGACACACCACAAATATTTCTGAAATTGACAGCGATATTATGTACTTAAATATTTTTACAAAAATAAAAATACAGTACCGTGGTTACAAACCAAAAACTAGAATTCTTCATAGTCAGGACCTGACTTGTAACCCAAAATGGCGGCATCTTACGTCACAGTTTTTTTCAAAGTGCGAACGTGGAGTCGGAATGCTGTACTTATTAATGCTGTGTTTTGGTTGTTGCGTAATGTCATTGTCTTTATAAAGACAATGGTAATGTCAAAATATTAAGCTATGTTCACAACTCAATTTTCTGTCATGTTCATTTCAGTGAATGACCTCCTAGTTTTTTTGATGACGACTGTATCATTCCGGTTCAAATCCACGGAATGTAAACGCAGTATGAGCTGTATTTTGGGCAGTGGCTTAGGACTTCGGACCTGCACCACTTCCTTGGAACCTGCGCCCTACAAAAAATAATAATATACTTTATCGTCTCAAATTTTATATAAATATTATAAACAATAATTGTCATATAATAACTAAATAACTTAACAAAGAAAACAATAAAGAAATCCGTAAAATCAAGAAAAAGATTGATTTTTACAAATTAAAAAAGGAACGAAACAAAATTTATCATTGTTGTATTCTAATTAACCAAAACCGATTAAAAATAGAAAAATAAATAAATTTTCACTCTACATTTCATAATTAATTAGTTTTAATTATTTTTCTTCTTCGGTGCCGTGCCTGTCATCAAGCGTGGGCTATCTCCATGACAATTTGGTTGAATTGTTCTCTATCTGTCGCTACTCGGTATAGTTGTTCTACTCCCAGTCCGGTCCAATTTCTAATATTTCGCAGCCACGAAAGCTTTTTGCGCGACCTATCCATCTTCTGCCCTCAACCTTTTCCTGAATGATTACTTAACCTAAAAATGTTGATACAGATTTAACAAAATGTGACTTTCCATCGTTTTTCTAACACCTCATTGCTATATTATATCAATTTTTCTTTTTCTTCTGGTAGCTCGCAAAGAGAATTCTGGTAGCTCGCGAAGAGATTTCTGGTACGTAGCTCCGAACATATCTCATTAAGGATGGTTTCTTAGGTCTTGATTAGGTCCTGTATGATAGCGTCCTATACCAAACCAAGGCCCCAAAAAATTGAAATCTGGTTCCCTAATAATGGGGTCGTGATATTTACGCAGGACAGTGATATTATGAAGGGATATTTTCATGCCAAACGACATACGGTCATTAAGAATAATTTCTTAGGTCTTGATTAGGTCCTGTATGATAGCGTCCTATACCACACCAAGGGCCCAAAAACACTGTACATTCAAAAAAAAAAGTAGCTCACTGTACATTCTACAATTACCGAAGGTGCTCAATACATTCAGACCACTGAGCTAAAGTCTAAGTTGCATAATGCTAGTAGTCGGCCACGGACTACTAGAACAGTATCCAAATGAGCATTTTGCTAGTCGTCGGCCTCTAAATTTTATCTGTATTTTTTGGCATATTTTCGTCCGAAATTTGCCTTTTTGCTATTCTAGACCATGCCTAATCAACTAATTTATAGAATTTTCGTTACATAATAAACCAAGCATCACTAATATGTAGCGCTACGACCTACGACCAAATGGGAGTCAATTCTTAACCGGGGAGTAGGTGGAACGATCGACAAAAACTAGGCAATGCCGTGCGAATTCAGTAGGCCTCTCGCTTCTTTCGATCATGCTACTGTGTTTATATAAAATTACATAAAAAAATGATTATGTCTGCTTCAGACAGCTATACACATAGTCCATGCTTTTGTGAATGACCCTGTAAATTAGGAATTTATAATAGAGTCAGTTTTTACTTTGAAAGCCAAAGTTAAAGCGAAACTTAATCTTGCAGAAAAAGTTGCGCTGCCATATTTTATTGTGAAGTATCAAATAATATGCAATTTTCATGCTAAACATAAACCATAGGACGTACAAAAAAGTTTATCAAGATTGTTGCAGATATTTCTGTATATAAACAAAATATTATTGTAATAAACTGTTTTAATAATAAGTTAATTTATTATGCATGTAGATTAAAAATGTACCGATACATAAGCTTAAGCAAGAATATTGATACAATCAACGTTAGTTTTATGTAAGAAAAGGTTTTTATCAAGAAAATATACATTTTCATATTAACATAATCGCAAATATTAAAATTATTAATGGCCTGTCAAGGTTTTTTTAATTTTTGATAAATTAGGGGTCACTGAAATGTATTAACTTGAATTTAGATATTTGTGGAAAGAGGGTTTGTTGATACAGAGTGTGTCAAAGTACCTATACAGTTTGGTACCCGAGACATCTATGTAAGACGATTTTAGTGCCTATACATAAAGCTGAGGAAAAAGGCAACTACAAATATTGGTATCAGTTAACATTCCCTAAATAAATATTCTTAATGAAAACTTTTGTTACAGTGATCATGCACAAAGACAAAGACGACGCAGGTGCACTTCACAGACCTGGCAGAGATCTGACAGCCTTTGATCATACCCCTTTGGATGGAGAAATGTTTTTACAGGTAAAATACATCTAACCCTAACGAACCAATGAATGTTGGTCCAAAAAAATCGAAAATCGATATTTCTTGAGAATAGGTTGACCTAAAACTAACATTACGAGCGGAAAACAAGTTATGAAAGATTGCTGATTTGCTCATCGAGTCATAGGTGTGATTTCGCAGTGACTGTTCTCTGTAATCTTATTTTTTAGTGTTTTGGCAGAACTCATTTGAAATTTCCATTGTAATGTTCCTACTCTATGTTCCAAACACACTATGTACTGTAACCATTTTGGAATTAGCGGAATTATGTACATTCAGGAAGAATACTAATGTTATAGCTCAGTCCGAATGAATCCCAATATGCTATTATTATGGTTCGTTTCAAGTTTTAAACAAACAACTAAAATAAGCTTTATTAATCTGTATTGAAGTAATGCAAAATTACTTACCATTATAATCTTGGATCACTTTTATTTAAAAGAAAATATTTAATTGGTTGACCCTTTTGTCAATAATTTATCGAAAACTTTATTAGAAATGAAACACAAAGTTTGTGGGCTAAAACAACTAATTTAATAATTAAAACTAATTAAAGAAATTTAATAACAATAAAGAAATAAATATGTATAAATAAAAGAAAGAGAAAGAATAAAACAATTAAGCGATAATGGAAATTTAGAAGAAAATCGTAGTTATTACTTGTACTACTTAAAAATAGGAAAATTAATATAATTCGAATAATTATATTAATTCCTATACGAGACTTTAATATACTATTGAAAACGGAATTTATTTCAATTACTAAAAGAAATAACTTTAAACTTTATATAAAAAAAAACTGATTAAACAAAAAGGCCTTCAATTAAAAGAATATCAAAACTTACGAACTTTATACAATTCACTACTTCAGAATGAGAAAGAAATGGACTCAGTCTTTATACAGATACTTTAAAACATAAAAAAAAACTAGAAAATAATTCTTGACTGAAAATTATACCAAGTCCAAAAACAAATTAAAATATTTAATTTAACATTTTATAATTAGAGAAAACACGACTTGACTGAACCATCGCTAGAACGATTCTGATCTTAAAGTCCTTTTGCCTTTCCAGAATTCCTCATAAAAATCCCCTAGCAGGTAATACAGAATGAAATAGGCCAATATATAATATACCCCAATACAGATACATTTACAGGGTGAGAACATTACAAAATAAGATACATTTTTATTGGTATGTGTCGACTTTAATAAAGATTCTTGAGTTTGGAGTTCGCGACTGGACAAAGACCCATATTTTTTTATGCGCCCGTTATATATATTATTTTGATATGGGAAACCGTGACGCCTTCCAACTAGCTTTTTGTATATAATCAAAAATGTTCGACATTTAATTTAGATGAAGTTATATCGATAGTTTGGAGTGTTTATATCACCGGGTATTTCCAACATCTGGTTATCTTTCCAACATGTCATTCTTCGAATAAGAAAAAAGGTTGTTCTTTTAGGTACCTAACAATTCCTTTAGGCAAAGATAATACTTGTATTACTTGCAGATCCCATATCAAAGGAAGATAAGATAAATAGAAAACATACCCTTGAATTTTATGACTGAGTTTAGAACATTTGTATACAATCTACTTAAATAATATTCCCAAACTAATATAAACTATAAAACTCAGACCCAAATATAGTGTAGGACAAAAGTAAATTCCATTGCCCGTCCGTCTTATTACAGTACAAATTAGAAAGCTTATTGCTTTCAAGTCTGATTGACTCGAAAACATTTATTTCAATACCTGATAGCAGATTTCTGATGTGTTTCGTGCTAATATAGTTCTACTTATGTATGAGAATTTTGGATCACACAGTCTGCTGATCACGACTGATAAGTTATGGATCAACATAACGGTCTTGTAAAAGCAAGCAATTCATTTCTGAAATACCTTTCACGTATTTCTGGACTCCAGTACATTTATCTGAAATACATTTTTCATACTTTCTCAACTAAAATGAATTAAGTGAAATTCATTTGGAAAAGTTGTAGTGTCCAATTTCTCCAATGCTCAATTCCATAAATTTGTCATGATAAAAGATATCTACTTAGTTCACTGCGCACCTATGAGCTATAATTTTTCGAAATCACATATATGAGTGTTTGAATTGGATATGTATGGAACATACCCTCTACCGTGCATCCATTTAAGGAAATCGCAGTAAAACCACACCCTCAACAATTTCAACCATCGGGTTGTAGCACGACAGATTTGGTGTTGTAGTACACAGTTGATTAGATCAACAACCTTTTATACCTTTAAAAGGCTCCAGAGTCTAAAAATAAGTCCAGATTAATATTTCTATTTCAGGCATTAAATGGGTTTCTCATGATTTTGACATGTGACGGAGAGGTGTTTTTCGCCACACACAGCATTGAGGGCTATTTGGGGTTTCACCAGGTATAAGTATTTAAATTATATAAAATAAACTTTAGTACATGCGATATATTTTACAGTCGGATATAGTCCATCAATCCGTGTACGAATTGGTGCATTCTGAGGATAGAGAGGAGTTGCAACGGCAATTAATGTGGAATTCATTTCTACCACCGGAAACAGCTAATATGGGTCTTCAAGATGTACTTCAAAACGAAAATTGTCATTTGTTAGAAAGGAGTTTTACTGTGCGCTTCCGATGTCTTTTAGACAATACTTCCGGCTTTTTGGTAAGACTATACATATATATCTATGTATAATAATGTGAGTTCATTTAGCGTAAATAAATAATATACGGGATGAGTTATAACTAGATGAAAGCGTTTGAGGAATTTACTTATTTTACGTATACCGTCGATATTGTCATTCTATTGTTCTGTTCGTGTAATGTGGCATCCCGCTATGAGGTACTATTTATGCAAGCATCCTCCGTCTATATAATATTTTCAACAACTAACAGTCGTTGTTCCCCCACACGGTTCCCTTTATCTGTATGCAGATGACACAACCATATTGTTGTCCGACAAGGATTCTGAGATTCTGGAGCGGAAGAGCAATGCTACACTTTATGAGTTCCAGGTGTGGTGCAGGAAAAACAAACTGATCATAAACTATGGTAAGACCGTGGCACTGCCCTTCAATAGATATAAATCATCAAATATCGAAATTAAATTCAACCACGTTCTTTTGCCATTATCAAGGTCGGCGAAACTGCTGGGGGTGCTTGTGGATGACAGACTGGACTGGGTAACGCATATCGACGCCGTTTGCAGTAAACTGAATAAGAATCTATACTTACTTCGATCTCTAAGAGGATTCATGGATACCCCATCTCTTATTTCTGTTTATTATGCTTTAATCTATTCAGTGATTGCATACAATATTGTGATTTGGGGTAGAAGTGTTGAAATTGACAGGGTCTTTGTGCTGCAGAAGCGAGCGGTGAGATGCATCTTTAATATCCCGTTTCTAGGAGCATGTAGAGATACATTTAAAAAACATAAGTTGCTTACAGTCACTTCAATATATTTGTACAAACTACTGTGTTACACATTCAAAAACAGAGACATCACGCCTACTTGTGGCATTAATCATCAACATTTTACACGTGGACGAGATCGCCTATATCTGCCCAGACCCAATCATGAGTTTTATAAAAAATCACCGCATTACTCTGGGCGATATTTTTATAATCTTCTTCCGGAAGACATAAGAGTTTGTCGGACAGAGGGTAAATTTAAAACTAAACTAAAGGCTCTCCTTAATTCTAACACGATCTATAGCCTTCATGAATTTACAACTATTATGGATACATCGTAGATTGTTTTTTTTTAGTGTTTTTTGTTTGTATTTGTGTTTAATTTATATAACTGCATATGCATAGGTGTGTTCAAATTTTAGATTGTGACGTGTTTGTTTATTGCCTTATGTGTTATAAGGAAAGAGGTTGAATGTAGCTATGGATCATTTATTGTATTGTGTAGTAAAACTATGACGTGTCTATATACAACGTTTTGTATGACTTGTGACAGAATAAAGATATATTATATTATATATATAATGGTTCCCTGCAATCAGTAAATTTAGAACATATTATTATGATATTACCGCTTCCGAATGAGACTTGAAAACAAAACAGCATAAACATATGCTGCAGAAACCGAAAGTCCCCAAAATATTTCAAAACATCATTTTTGTTGTCTGTTTTCGGAAAACTCTTAACTTTGACGTTTTAAACCGACAAAATTGACTGATTTCTTTTTATATTTGATTTAGCGATTAGATATCAGGGGCAGAGTGAAAGTCCTACATGGTCAAAACAGAAAATCTGATGATACTCCATTAGCGTTATTCGCCATTTGCACACCATTTGGTCCGCCATCATTACTAGAAATACCTCAAAAAGAAGTGATGTTCAAAAGCAAGCACAAACTAGATTTAGCCTTAGTATCAATGGATCAACGGTAAGTCTAAATTATTTAATTTGATTAGGTATAGGCATTTGAAATACGGTATGTATTTTAGAGGGAAAATGTTACTGGGATATTCTGATTCTGAACTAGCTACCATGGGAGGTTATGATCTAGTACACTATGATGATCTGGCATATGTAGCTAGTGCACATCAGGAGTGTAAGTATTGCTATTTTTCTCTTTCTGCTTATTTTTTAACTAGAACTATTTGTAGTACTAAAAACTGGTGCCTCAGGCATGATAGCTTACCGTTTCCAAACCAAAGATGGTCAATGGCAATGGTTGCAAACCAGTTCGAGACTTGTATATAAAAATTCAAAACCTGACTTCGTTATTAGCACACATAGGCCTCTAATGTAAGTGTTTTTTTTTTTGAGCAGCGAATCAATTACACATTTTATGTTTTACTTAGGGAAGAAGAAGGTCGTGATCTACTCGGCAAACGAACCATGGATTTCAAAGTGAGTTATCTAGATGCTGGTCTTCCCAATAATTATTTCACGGAAAATGATCAATTGTTGTCAAATTCAACGTCAGGAGGAACCACTCAAAATATTTCAACGCCACCTACGAGAATTAATCGTAGGTACAAAACACAGTTGAGAGATTTCTTATCAACATGCAGAACTAAACGTAAACTGAGCCATAACTCTTCATCGAGTGGACAGGTAGGTACTTGACAAATTAATTGGAAAAATGTTATCGAACTATTTGTTTGACCAGCAGTAGTAACAATATTTTATTTATTTATTTAAATTTTACTTATAGCTATTGATATTATATGATTGATAGTAAGTTTAACTTTTACATTTTCAGATTACTCCACCAAATAATGCCACTATCTCCACTACAGTGGTACCAACAATGCCAACAGTGGACTATCTCCCTCCGGACGCATGTGCCGCCACCTATAACATGTACACAACGCCATATGCGCCAACTGCCACTGATCATAGTTTGTCTTCATATATGACGCATTCAAATTTCAACCACACCATCTATCCAAGTGCAACTGCATTAGATAATCGGTATCTGACAGCGACCGACAACATATTCCATCAGTACCGCCCCTTAAGTACTTATTACCCTGAATATCATCATCATTCACCAACTAGTACTTATGTCACTAATGGCTATTTAGAAATGTCAAGGTCACCGTATGACCCTACAGCTGCTGGTGCTAGTGCTGCCACCTACCGATCAGCAACAGTACTACCTGTCGCAGTTGATGACAAATTGTACAGTTGTCAACAAGTAGCAGCAGCTGCGGCTGCTGCGGCGGTAGATACTTCGAAATATGGCACTTACGACGTGAGCAGAGGTTATGTGATGCCGAACAACAAATGTTTAGATGTTTCAGCAGCTGCTGCTTGGCCGTACTCTGTTAGTCCATCTTCCGGGATTATACAACCGGTTCAGGTAATATAAATCTTTAATTCACATCATTCAATAAAATAATTTTGCAACATTTTCAAGATAGTCGATGAACAAAATTACCGACCGATAGACCCTCTTTCGACTTCATATTCACCCTTAAGAGTGTAGTGGTGGTTCCGAGTTTCATTTATAGTTATGAACTGTCGCAAAAAACTCATTTCGCTGAAACTGCTCTAACAGGAACTTGGAAATGGTAACGTGAATGTCTTCTTAATCCAAAGTGAGCAAACGCAACAACCAGCTATAGCTATGCATATCCAATTGCTCTCCTATTTCTCGAATATTGATTTGACGATCGTCTGTAAACAAAGAGTCCAACTACGAAATAAAATAATCCAAAGGCACTAATGACGACTCGTTTAACAAAAACGTCTAATGAAATGTTCCATCAATCAATATCTTTGATTCTTGTTTAAGAGCAATATTATAATGAAAAACAAAAAACTGATGTAATTGGTTTTAATATTCGTCACAACAGGTAATGAGTTCGACAGGTCACTTGGAATTGAAAAAACAGTCGCCCGAACCCCCGCTTCAACAACAACAACAACATGGAGGAATGATTACTCCAAAATTAGAGGATATCAAATCAGATAATGTGATAGTGATTCAAAACGAGAGCCCACACAGTATATCAATAGCTAGTTCGGTGACTCCGCAACATTTCTCGCCAGTATCGAACAACAACAATAGTCAGGTAAGGCACATCATATTTTAAACAAATTTGTTTCTCTTGTGACAGTTAAACTATTTCTTGTTCATAGGATAACATGCCCAGACAAACAGTTCTAATGTGGGGTTCACATCAAACTACGCTTACAGACGATCACTCACCTGTTGACGATCATCACACAATTCCAAACAATCATCATAGCTCCCAAACAGATTACCATCCACACTCGATGCCGACACCATCAATAGTTTCTTCTGTTAATAGTAGTTCAGCATCAGTGAATTGTTGTGGTAGCGTAGAATCACTGAAAAATTTAAGTGATATTGATCATCATCACCATAACCACCATGTGGAACTATGTAAATGGAATGCAACAAGCAATAGTAGTAGTAATGTTATTATTGAAAGTAGTATTGATGAGAATAACCAACATCAAGGTGGTAATAATAACAATAACAGTGAACCCGAAAGCCCGAATAACTCAAATAATGCTCATAATAATCATGTGAATAACCATCACAGTCATCATAATACCAGAGTTGTTATGGTTTTGTGATAAATCATAAAATCGTTATTATTTGTGATACATATTTCATTGTTATAAAATATTTAAAGTGCTTAAAATTATAGTTTTGGTCCCATAAACATGGATGCTATATACTATAAATATAATTATTGTATAATTTAATTTCAGAATTCCAAATGTGAAAAAGTCGCACTGAATAATTAACGATTTTAACGATTTATACCAACCTCCTAATAACGGTTACCAAGTTAAAAATATACCCTTGTCCGTATAGCCTTTAATAATGTAATATTACATTTTTAACTTAATATCATAGAATAATTGACTTGAGTCTATTATTATATGTTAATTTTTTACAAAAATTAATGAAATCCTTATAATCTTCCGACTTGCAAATTGTTTAGTTTAAAAAAGCAATTAAATTGAACATGATTATTACACAAGTTTTAAGTCTTCGAAATCAACAATTTGTACAGTTTTAAAAGTAAAATACTTCAAAAAATAGTAGTGTAATCTTTTAGAGTTAATAAAATATTTTTCAAAATAGCTAAAATTAAATTAATTTTGGTGCTTTTTGTTTAAATTATGTATATCTTATACAACCTATATAAGGTGTTTTTTTGTTTATTTTTATTTTGTTATTTAGTTTTTAATTTTCGTTGTTTGACGGTATAAGTATTTTCTAGTCATTGCAAAATATATTGTAAATCAGTGTATTTTGTATTTTTGTACATATCAAATTTTTTTTTTATTTATGTTATAACAGTTAATTTAGAAAAATTATATTACAATAGTGGTCGTCCGATTGTATTTATTTTTATGTGTAAAAATTTATTAAGAATATTGTCAATAGGAAAATAAAATAATTAATGTGAAAAATAAAAGTTATCTTGATCTTGAATTTGAATTTTAATTACTAAGCTGTACCTACTTATAGTTCCGGTACGAAATATATTGTGAATTATATTATGTGTACAAATGATCGATATCCCTACTACAGGAAAACAACTTTGATGCAATACCTCGATATCATTTGGACCAATTGAAATCAAAATATCAGCGAATAGACATCCCGAAACGAATATCTTCAGGTATTAAAAGAAGGGTAGCATGTGACTGGCACAGTAACTGTATCCTTATGGTGTGAGCATATAATTGTTTTTTTGTTACTGTAATATAAAAAAAACGCCAACAAAACTACAACTTCTAAAGCTCTGAGAAGTATTTCTCAAAACATACTTATAACAGCAAATTATATTACTTTTTAAATGAGTTGCATTCTCGAATACACCTTGCTGCTGTTGATTTCCAATCAGTTTCTAATATATCACTTTTTTTTTAAATACATTTCCACTTTCTTTATACCACCTATTTGTATAATACAAGCTTTTAAAGAAATTGTCGTTCCTCCATGTGTACAAAATCGCATCTCAAAAATCTTAAAAAACAATATTAAATCAAGCTTTGCAAATTTTGTTCAAAATTATGAGAATCAGAATAAAAGTCTCAATCCGCTTAAAGGAATATGAAAGATTATCAGACTTCGGAATACAATCTCATCCGCACTCACAGAACATTATGTAGCAACGTGTTTATCTCGCAAAATAACTATTGATGACAATAAAAACTATAACTATATAACTAATTTTTAACACAGCCCAAATTTTTTGTTTTGTATGTGATAGATTTTAATTTACACTTAAGACTATGTTTAAAGTTGATTCTTGTATAAACGGTATGCTCGTGCCTAGAGATTGTAGATTGTTTTATCAGACTCGTTTAGGCGGTTTTGGCCCCCCTATGCTCGTGCCTATGATAATGCTTATGTTGTATAAGGCCGGCTTCATGGATATTTACAAGTGAAGCGCTATTAATAATTAACATAAATTATATAATGCAAGTTTACCTTAGTTTTTCGTATGGTCACCATATTATTAGAACTTATTCCTAAGAATAAAGTTGTTTTCATCTGTTTTAAGCAGGTAAGGTGTAAGTGGATTTACAAATAGAGAACGAAAAATTAAAGAAATTATTTAAATACTTTGAACATGACAGCCCAGAATAACCACTATTCTCGCATGACAGATGACAGTTCACATCAAAATTCTGATCTGACGTCTACAGCTAAGTTTAAATGCATCGGTTTACCGACGATACGAAAACATTTTTATTGGTAGACCAACTTTTATAAGAAGACGTCTAACCTAAATTTAAAATTTAGGTTAGAAATTTATTGAAAATGTCTCTTTTAAAAAAAATATTATTTAATAATTATTTATTAAACACACGACAAATTAGTACGACGCTATGTTATCAAAAGGCACAAGCGGGCCGGTATCGTATCACACAGAGGCGAGATTTTCCGCTTACTTATGAAATGGCAAATCCACCGCATCAATTAGCTCACAGAAAATCTTGGAACTCCTGGAATACCTGTTAGTAATTATTAACCAATTCAGTGATATCAGTGAATTAAATAAACAAGACTCCTTCCATTAAATTTAAAGGAGTGCCAGATTTTCCCATTAGATTGACACCACTGTTTTGTGGACTGCTCAGAATATTTAACTTTTTAATTATATTAAATTATTTTAGCTAATCTCGTTGGTGGCCTAAGATCATCACAAACAGCCATTGAAGACGTTTTCATAAGAAAATTTCTAACTGGTACTTGGCACGCATTGTTTTCAAGTGAAATCATAATTAAACGACAGCACTGCATCATCCGAATAGCAGCACTTGTAAATCGAGCAGTCACGGCTAGAAAAATGTACTTTTTAATAGGCTACAGTGAAGAGTTTTTAAGTTTTTGGTTACAATGTCCGGTTAAACTTGAATTACAGACTGTAGCAGATAGGAAGGATGTAGTATTTAAATATATTTAATCTACGATTATCAATTTATTATAAAGAAGTTTTAGTATGTATGTAATAAATTTGATAATAATTATTTAGTTTGCTGCCACATTTTCTTTATGAGGTTCCTCGTCTTCTTGTTCTATGATCTCTCGTGCAATCGTTGGTGATTGTTTTAAATATAGGCTATGATCTACCTTCAATTTTTCTCTAGAAGGTGGACTTAATACCCAACACCTAAAACATATGCTTTGCTGTCAAACAAATATTTGGGAAACTACATTTACGAACTTTTAAAATACCATATTAAAATTTTACCTCGTAATAAAGGAACCTTCGCGTCTTGGCCTTACGGTATTGATATCAAGTAATAATGATGCGAAATTTTCTTCTAGTTGTTTTGCATTCATTAACAACTAAAACAGATATTACCAAATAATTCAATATATTTTAAGTATGTTATACTATTACATTTCCGATAATCGTATCTATAGTACCAAAGTCTTTCTCAAACTCATCTTTCACCGCAGAATAATTAATACCAGTGATTAACTTCTCTACTAAAGACCCAAGATTTGCATCCAAGTTACCGCTATGAGGATTTGGGAACTTTCTCTTCAAAATACCTCGTAAAGGTACTAGTTCTGGTAATATATCTGGATGGGCCACAATATGTTGGAAATCTTGTAAATTTATTTGTCCATTTTGTATCTGTTTAATTAAATCGACACCTCCAGCTAACTGAGCACCTGCATCTAGTGCTTGCTTCTGCATATCTGCATCTTTGCTAAATGCTAGAACTAGGCGTTCTTCACCATGATCAAATGTATGTGGTATACTAGCAATCCTTTTGAAATCATCAACGAAACGAGTCTAAAATTCAAGTTTTCAATACTCGCAAAACAAAATATTAATTACTACGTAGGTACTTTACCTTTTTTGGACCTTGCATGTTTAGCTCAATATTAACATACACTTCAGCATTTGGTTTATTATAAATTTCTGGATGATGTGTTTCGCGGTGTGCCTCAATAGCCTCGGTAAAAGAATATGTTTTGAATTGGTAGTATTTCATTGGATATACATTATCGGTCGGCAGTTTCTTCCATGAATCGTCAATTTTTTTCGATTTTTGTTCTTGCCTTAATTTATCTTGGTTCCTTTGATTGTGTGGAATAAAGCCAACTTTTTCTACCACTTTCTTTACTTTGGCTTTAGCCTTTCGTTCCCTAGTGCCTTTCCTCGCCGCATAACATCGGATTTGAATTACTTTCAGGGCTTCCTTTGAAGTGTTATTAATCAATGCATTTCTTTGTAGGATTGCCGTTGCTTGGGATATGGTTGTTCCATAATTATACAGTTTTTTCGCGATATTCAGTAAACTCATTATAACTTATTTGAAATCGCAAAATATGCAATATGCTAACCTATAAAATTTTTTTTAGTTTTTTTTTTTAGTTTTTTTTTTTTGGCCTTTGCATCTATTAGGCAATTCAGCCATATTCTAATTGATTTTTCAATTTTCGTTCAGTCTTCTTTTAATCTAAATAATTTTTCAATTTGCTTTGCAATGAGCAACTACATGCAGCTGGTCCGGGGTTCGAACCAACTACATACCGGGACAGTCTGCTCAAGTCTAGCGTGCTTAACCACTAGACCACCCGCCCCGGCTAACCTATAAAATATAACAAAAATCGAATGTAGAAATCCTTAGTTTAAACTCACTTCCTCACTTCCCATCTATGCTTGCTATAAACGAGACAATGGTTTAACGTATTGAGAAAACGCAATTTTGGCGAGTCGCAACTGATCGCGTCACGCGTCAAATCAGCCCAGCCACAGCCTACAAAGTTGGATGTGGCCCAGCTCACTGAGGCATAAAGCCTAATATAATGATTAATGGTAGAACATAACCAATTTCCATTTCTCATAATAAATAATTTGCTGTTTATTAGTATAAAATACACATAGACCTTATTATGTTATAGAATAAAATTATACCTTAGATTATTTTACTTATATTATTCTATAATATTATTATATCATCTAAGAATTATACCAACACATGCGGAAATTTGAGATAATATAAACAAACTGAATTGCTTTCGTATTGTGTTCTACTGCTTAAATGGTAAATTTTTATGAATAATTATAACAAAAGACCTGTCTTCTAAAATGACTTCAACCATTATTCAGTATGTTATTGTTCGAGGCGATTTAATTAAGGAACTAAAATGGCCAGTAGGTGCTATAATAGCACAAACCTGTCATGCAGCTATAGCTGTAACACATCTCTTCTATCAAGACGAATTTACCCAACAATATCTCAAAGACTTGGATAATATGCACAAAGTTGTATTAGAAACAACAGACGACAAAAGTATACTGGAGCTATGCGGTAAATTGCAAGAAAATAATATTAAACACAAATTATGGATAGAACAACCAGAAAACATTCCCACTTGCTTAGTGGTTAAACCCTACCCAAAAGAAGATGTACAGAAATATTTCAAAAAATTAAAGTTGTTTAAGGGCATTTAGAGTTAAATTAAAAAGAAGGTAATCCTGCATTATAAGTAGTATAATTTGTTTCCCGCGCTTTGATTCGCTACCTAATGGACTGATAAATAAAAATGTACTTAGGGTATATTACCACAAGCATATGATTTCAAGTTTTGATTAGTCTCCAGTAAATTTGCGTAAGAAAATTTACCAAATAGAGCAACCCCCAAACTAACATGTAGATACAATATCCATAAAATATAATGCAGTATTGCCTCCCAAAAATAAATAAGTAAATCATGTTGTAATACTATATTTAACAAAATTTATTCATATTAATTTTTACAAATATTTATGTATTAGTGAAAATTTGCAATGAAACTTTTTTAACCAATTGTTACAATGTATACAATAAATAGTCGGTTACAAAAATAACCTATACGTTCCTCAATAATTAATTTGATTTACAAAGTTACCAAAGTCTTTTAATATTTGCAAAAGAATAAAGTGATAATGCTATTATACAACCTAACCTTAAATACACTACCTACGGTAAATTTAACGGCCGGAAATACTGTCTACAATACAGAGCCCTTATACTAATAGGCTTATCATTTGGATAAAGTCTATCTCGGTCAGATAAACGTGAATATGACCTTGTGTATTCTTTATCGAATGCATTAATGTCAATCTGTGCCCGACCTAGAGCTTTACAAGCTAAAAATAGAACGTCTCTATAAATTGAGTTGACATTCATCATTGAGTTAACCTCTCGTTCACGTAGCAGACTTTTCAAAGGTTCCTTTAAATCACTGATTCGAATATAATTGATGACTTGCTGCATAAACCTGGATAACAAAAAAAATATCAAAGTTAAACATTTTTCAATCAATTGAGCATTCGACGCGTCAACTTAAATAAACATTACATATTTAATACGACATAATTTGCATACGTTTTAGTTAATTTTGAATGATTAATTTGAGCGGTATCCCTCAATTTCCATAGAATATACATGGGCGGACATTCTGAATGAAGTCTTGGTTCATCCCACAAACACTGTACAGTAACTTGTGTTGTCATTTGTTCTAAAAAAAAGAAAAACAAATCTAATACTCTAAAATAGTAATCCGAATCTCACACTGCGGTGCGAGGATACAAAGCAAAGAAAACATATTACCCACAACAAATTGTGGAGAACTCTTTTGGTTTGCTTTGGAAAATATAAATAAAAGTATTTTAGAGCTACAACAAAGAATTTGTATAACTTACTCTCACTTCCTTTAGGTAAAGCTTATAAAACAAAAATAAACCGGGTTAATTAATATAATGGACGTCATTATATTCAATCTGATTCAATAAAAGTTTTTTAAATACAGTTGAAAATAAAGTTAAACTTCGGAATTTGCTTCATACCGTGTTAAATCTGACTATATTTACCTAGAACAGCTAACTCTTGTGTCAAAGGATCAGTGCCTTCTTCTACTAAAATCATTGATCCACTGGAGCTATGATCCATATCACCCAGACCATTAATCTTTTTCAATGTATTCGATGGCGTACTTTGACAACTACTAACAATACTCTTCAGATACATATTAGGCAAATGTGTTTCCACATTAATACGTTCAAATACCCACATTAAATTCCAATAAATAATCGGATGCTCATCCAGAAATTTAGGATCAGCCAAGCTACGATTAAATAGTTGAATTAAGAATGAATTGATTAAATTAATACTCTACATACCTCAAGTCACCTTCTTGATTCAACACATTCTCCAATTCTTTTCGCAAAACCAATGGATTTAGATACGGAACACTGAAAGGATCACATGGTTTCGTACGTCGACCAGTAATAGTTACTGTGAGTAGTGGCACTGTAGGTTTACCGCATGCCTATAAATATTATTTTTCAACATCGGCAATAAACTTTGAACAATCTTTTTACCTGACACATTGTATTGAGATTTGAATCCTCAGATGACCAGTTCGCCATTATATCTTCGTCATATAGGAGTGACGAGCAATTATGACATTGTGAACATGACGTTAAAGTTATGACTAACTCGCTATGTCTCGCTTCTTCGTTTGGTGTTGGATAGAGACTATCAGGTAACGGTTCATCGTAGTCCTTCAAATTTGTACAGCTGCCTCTAGCGATAGAAACAGTCATTACTATTAATCAAGTCATTCATCAGGGATAATGTTTTCTAGACGTAATTATTTCGAAAAAATACTGTGTTATAATCAAGTAAGAGTTCTCAATTATGTATTTACCTATAGCTGGCAAATTCCGATGATACTTTCCTATATCGTTCGCCACCCGTTTCACTACCATCATTCGACTCATTTTCGCCGTTATCCTGTACGTCTGCATAACCCGATCTATCAGTAGTGGATACAACTTTTACTGGAGTGGAGTTTGTTGAATTCGAGATGGCTTCTTTAATTTCTTCCATTTTTTTCACCATTGATGTGGCTGCTGAGCGTATTGAGCTAATACCGCCTTGTATCAGTTCGTTGGACTTTTTACTAGTTAAACTACTGGGGCTAGTAGATCACAAAAATAACACCAAACACTGATTGTTACAACATTGAATGTAAGTGCAAGACATGTTTGAAAATTATGAATATTTTACTCATATCATTTGAATTCGAAGAACATCTCATTGGAAGAGTTTGATTCTTTTTAAATATTTTGTTGAGTAGTAATTATTCCTATTGGCTTTATTCGCAATTTGTTTTAATCAAACTAGATATCACATAATTTAAAAGGAGGCCTAACAAGTCATTAGAGTATGCCAACCATACTATAAATATAAGGCAATCAGTATTAAATGATACTCGAAAAATAATCGGATTATTGAAAATCCTCGTATTATCCGAGTATGCCTGGCACTAATAAATAGAAAACGAAATATTTGTATAATTTTCGAACAGTCTATACTATATTTTGATTAAAAAAATAATAAAATGTGGCGCATGCGCCTAAAAGCTTGACTTTACAATATTTCTTTTGTATAACTCTATTTTTAAAACAATATAGTAGAGGAGACCGTGGGAGATCGACCCTCACCCATGTGATAACCAGATGACATATTTTTTATCAAATAATATTGTAATAAGACGAACGGGCAATGGAATTTACTTTTGTCCTACCCTGTATTTTTGTCTGAGTTTTATAGTTTATATTGGTTTGGGAATATTATTTAAGTAGATTGTATACAAATGTTCTAAACTCTCCTTTTGAGTCATAAAATTCAAGGGTATGTTTTCTATTTATCTTATCTTCTATTGAAATAGGTTCTACCAAGGCAATAAATACGTCTACAAGTAGATAAACAAAAATATATGATTTTTGTCATTTTTCTTGTCCAACTATTGGGAAAGATAACCAGATGTTGGAAATACCTGGTGATCTAAACACTCAAAACTATCGATATAACTTCATGTAAATTAAATGTCGAACATTTATTATTATATACACAAGCTAGTTGGAAGGCGTCACGATTTCCCATATCAAAATAATATATATAACGGGCGCATAAAAAATTATGGGTTTTTGTCCAGTCGCGAACTCCAAAATCAAGAATCTTTATTAAAGTCGACATACAAATAAAAATGTATCTTATTTTGTAATGTTCTCACCCTGTAGATGTATTTGGGTATATATTGTAAAATTCCTTTTTGTCTGATTGGCTTATTTTCATTTTGTATTACCTACTATGTGACTTTTATGAGGCAATTCTGGAAAGGCAATAAGACTTTAAGATTAGAATCGTTCTAGCCTTGATTGAGTAAAGAAGTGTTTTCTAAATTGTATAAAGTTAAATTAAATATTTTAATTTGTTTTTTGGACTTGGTATATTTTTCAGTTAAGAATTATTTTCTAGTTTTTTTTTAAAGATTAAGTCCACTTTATGTTATTCTGAAGTAGTGAATTGTATAAAGTTCCGTAAGTTTTGATATTCTTTTAATTGAAGGCCTTTTTGTTTAATCAGTTTTTTTTTATATATAGTTTAAAGTTATTTCTTTTAGTAATTGAAATAAATTCCGTTTTCAATAGTTTCAGTAGTAAAGTTTCGTACAGGAATTAATATAATTATTCGATATTATATAAATTTTCCTATTTTTACGTAGTACAAGTAATGACTAAGATTTTCTTTTAAATTTTCATTATCGCTTAATTGTTTTACTCTCTTTCTTTTATTTATACATATTTATTTCTTGTTGTTATTCATTTTCTTTAATTAGTTTTAATTATTAAATTAGTTGATTTTAGCCCGAACTATGCGTTTTATTTCTAATAAAGTTTTCGATAAATTATTGACAAAAGGGTCATCCAATTAAATATTTCCTTTTAATTAAAGTCGGTGACTGGAAGTGATACAAGATTATAATGGTAACTAATTTTGCATTACTTAATTAATAAAGCTTATTTTAGTTGTTTGTTTATTTCATAAAATAATTTGATTCTGTTATTATTCAAGTTGATATTCTTTGTTTGTTCTTCTTTATTTGAAACCGCTCTTAAAACTTGAAATGAACCGTAACAATTTGAATAGCATATTGGGGTTCATTCGGATTGAGCTATAACATTAGTATTCTTTCTGAGTGTATATAACACCCGCCAATTTCAAAATGGTTACAATATTAATTAACAAACATGCCTATGATAACTTGCCTATCGAAAAGTGGTCATGGCTATTTTTAATTGAATTCATTTTAATCAATTTTTTTCATCACCTTCACTCTTTTGAGAACCGAATGAATTTCATCTCAACTGATAGTTTTTTATACACAGAATATGCGTCGGTAGGCTTGCCTACTTATTTTTGGTCATGGCTACCTGGCAAGTAGATGTGAACAGTGTGAGATGAAATTCATTCGGTTATCAAAAGAGTGAAGGTGAAGAAAAAAATTGATTAAATTTAATTCAATTGAAAATAGCCATGACCACTTTTCGATAGGCAAGTTATCATAGGCATGTTTGTTAATTAATATTATTGGATAAAAAATATGTCTCATCTGGTTATCAGATGGGTGAAGGTCGACCTCCCACCGGCTCTTAGACTAATATATTCTATTTTTAAATACAATGTTAGGTAAGTAGCACATAGTCTTACCTTAAGTTTGTTAGTGCATTTTCAATAAGCTGTTGAGGCATTTTTAGATTTGCTTTTTTCAGCGATAGGCGTGAGGGTGAATAACGGCTAAAAAATTATTAAAACAACTAGCTAACTAACTATAACTACACATTAAAAATGTAAAATCATGCTTAAAGTACAATTTCAAATAAAAAATATAATTAAAACATCAAATAATAATTTTGAAATCAATATTGTAAAAATATGTAAATATCCTATTTTTATATTAAAATGGCTACAAAAATTATCATCAAGAAAAATATAAAGCACAAATACACTTACCTAAAGTTAATTTTGAAACTAGAACTCAAACCTGCTAAGCTAGAAGCTACAGTAACGGCAGGAACTGTTTCGGAACGATGTAATTTACTTGGGGTGGGTGGACTACCTATTCAATAAGAAAAAAAATGTTTACAAGGGCGTCAAATATAATTTTTTTATTTACTAACCTTCAAAAGTAGCCGATCTTTGTACTGAATTACGAAATAGGACGGGTTCATCAGTCAGTAGTGGATTTTGAGCCGTAGATTCACTTGCATCTATCTGAAACGGAGCGTCACCAGATTCTTGAACTTCTAAAGGCTGTTCTAATGCACCTAGTGGATCATTTTCAGTAACTAATTCCCGTGGAGATGATCTGAAAGATGGATGATTAATTACTTGGAAAACTTTTCTTATGTGAGTGAATATCTTTCGGGTAAAGCTTACTTTGTTGGGGATTTTTTATCGATTTCCTCTTGTACACTAAGAGAATCAATTTGACCAAAAACTAAAGAACGGGAACACGATTGGCGATTGATACTATGGATTTTATCGATAATATTTGCATCGCCAGCGCTTTCAGATCTCGACAATATTCGGTATTCCGCTGGTGGACTATCAGTAGCAAGGTATTGTGAAGGCAAGTTTTTATCTTCAATTGTTTCATCCTTTTTGATTTGTTCCTCTTCTTCAGGCAATACACTATCAACTGTAACATTTTTATATGATGTCGAAGCACAACAATATTTTGATGCAATCAATTACCCACCGTTATCTACTGTAGTTTGTTCCAAGCCATTTAAACTACCACGAACTATACTACTGGCAACTCGTCTAAATTTATCTAGAAGGCTGTGCTCAGTAAGAAGAGCTTCGTGAGAGTCCAATGAAGATCGGGACGCTGTCCTATCCGTGATATCCAACAAATTAGAACCTAAAAGATCCAAAATAAATACTAATATTAAGAAAATAGACATGCATACATACCTCCCTCAACTGAGGAAGAAGCAAGCTTTTTCGCAACCTTCCTCCTAGCTGCCCATTTAAAGTGAGCGGCTCCAATTACGACATTTCGTAGTTTATTCCATAACAATTGGCTTGAACTGGAATGCGCAGGCCATTCAGCTTCGAGTACACAACGGTTATATAACCTATAATAAATAGTTTATTGTATTTCAAAATGTCTCGCTATATTAATAGGCATACCCATAAGTTAATGCATTCGGTTGAATGCCGAATTTCTTCATAATCACAAGCAATTTGACAGCCAATAATGGCCGTGAATGTTCTCCGCACAATTGCATCATCAATCTGTAGCAAACTTCATCGCAAGGTAAACGCTGTTGTGTCGCACGCACCAATAGTTCATACGCCTGCTGTAATATGACCTCCTCTTTACCGATGTTCAGGGATAGCATACTCGGAAGGATCATGAAGTACAATGTGTGACACGTACCGCAAAGGCATCGGGCCCATGTGTCAGGCGAACGCTGACACTTCCTAAAAAATACCGTTCTATTTTGATGACACAAGTTTATATAAACTATCAGTGTTTCATACGTCATCAAACATAATTATATAATAAGAAATGTTTGAAATGGGCTTGTTTAACAAAACAAGACTTATATACCGAGAGTTTGTCTGTCAACCACTATACTTTCACCAGACGGCCGTTTCGTCGATCCACGACTCATGAGTGGTGATCGGTCAGTAGTTGACAGCCAAACTCTCGTAAATAATGTGGTATATACCCCACACGGTACAGAGATGTAAGATGATGTGTTTGGCGACATCTCGTTTTCGTTGGTAGTACACCGAGTGAACAACAGTTCCTATATCGGCTGCCTGGGAGGTCTCTGACCCCATAAAGCAACCACCAACACATAGACGCGCCGATACTCCCTTAAGCAGGACCGCCTATATTTGAAATGGGCTTGTTTAACAAAACAAGACTTATATACCAAGAGTTTGTCTGTCAACTACTATACTTTCGCCAGACGGCCGTGTCGTCGATCCACGACTCATCAGTGGTGATCGGTCAGTAGTTGACAGCCAAACTCTCGTAAATAATGTTGTTCACTCGGCGTACTACCAACGAAAACTAGATGTCGCCAAACACATCCTTTTACATCTCTGTACCGTGTGGGGTATATACCACATTTACGAGAGTTTGGCTGTCAACTACTGACCGATCACCACTGATGAGTCGTGGATCCACGAAACGGCCGTCTGGTGAAAGTATAGTGGTTGACATACAAACTCTCGGTATATAAGTCTTGTTTTGTTAAACAAGCCCATTTCAAATATAGGCGGTCCCGCTAAGGGAGTATCGGCGCGTCTATGTGTTGGTGGTTGCTTTATGGGGTCAGAGACCTCCCAGGCAGCCGATATAGGAACTGTTGTTCACTCGGCGTACTACCAACGAAAACTAGATGTCACCAAATACATCCTTTTACATAATAAGAAATCGTTAATATGTGTAGTGCAGTATTTACAATTTTGCTTTAGTATTCGCACAAGTCTCTTTTTCCTTGAGCCTTATTTCTTCAATTTTTAGATTTACAAGTTCTTGGGATGAGGCCCACAAATAACAACACAGACTAAATAACAAACTGTTATTTAATGTCAAAACATTATTTTCCCTCTCAAACAACGTTTATTCAGGTAATACATATAATAAAAAAATCGCCTAGTAGACAAATGTTTTTACAGCCAATTATTCATTTGTCTACTACACGATTTTTGTATTATATGTATTACCTGAAGAAGACAACAGTTTTACGTTGCCGGAACGTTAAGAAGAAAAATTTGCTGAATAATAGTACAGTATGCTTTTACGCGAACGAGACCAATCGTAGCAATCTGATTTACATGATTTTTGAATACATTGCGATAATGTTGATGTTGATCTTAAAAAGAAAAAAAACGGATAGTATACTAACCGTGCCAGTTTTTGTGCAGTCTTAATTTCGTGTTTAGTTCGTCTTGCCATAGGTGATCCAGGTATGAAAGTTTGATGCAGTGAGTTTAAGTGATTTTTCTTCTTACTACCATTTAGTAGTAATAATGGATTTAACGTAAAATTTTTGTATGTATAGAGTTCTCCTAAAAAATATTCAAAGCTGAAATGTGTGTATGAACTTAACATATACGAAGTGAGATTTAAAAACGATTTTTTTAAATGCCTGTAACTTTTGTATTAGGAAACCGATTTTCACGAACTTGGTCTCGTTAGATAGATAATAGAATACGGATTTCGAAATGGCGCCCAAATCAATATCTAAGATGGCGGACATCTTTAAACATACCCCTAAAGTCAAAAAAAATGCAGTTAACGTATCAATTAATATCTCCCTTATTAGTAACCAGAGTTATATAAAATTTGCTCTTGTCGAATAGGCAATACAGGTGTATAGAGTGAATTCTCACTCGAGAATGGAACTTTTTCACAGGCCTTTTGACACCAATTTTTGATTTTCTGTTTGTATACAGAGAAATAAGAATTTTTTTATTTATTTTTGTTGTAATTTAATTTGTTGGTTGTCAATAAAGACTATTATTATTATTATTAATAGGCTTTCAAATCTGAATGTCAAAATGGCGCCCTAATCAAAATCCAAGATGGCGGACAACCTTAAACATACCCCTTATTTCGGGTCAATTCATTTTGAAAAATTTGTTCTAAAATTGAGATATTTTCTACAGAAACTTAAAATGTGGCTCTTTCGGAACATTTTAAGACGTGAATCAAATCGGTAGAGAGGCTGCGGAGAAATTGGCCATTAAAAAAATGCAGTTTGTGCTAATATTTCATCAGTAAAAAAAAAAAATCTGGCTACTCATAAGGGAGATTAATTGGTACGCCAACTGCAATTTTGTTGACTTATGAAATATCCAGATTTTAAAGTCTATGCTATGGTCTATCTAACGAGACCAAGTTCATGGAAATCGATTTACTAGTAGAAATGTTACAGGCATTTAAAAAAATGTCCGTTTTTTTTGCCCACCCGGTATAAAACAACTTTGACCTAAAATATTTACCCGTATTTGAAGGCTCTGGTGGCAAAACAAAAACAGTTCTATCGCTTTTATGTACCGAATCCAACTCAATCAACCGTAAATCACTTTCGTCGTTATTTAGTTTCTCAATGCATTCATCAAAAAATGTTAAACCTTGATCACCGTCAACTACAAAGCTTCTTTCCTCGATGAACCTAAGAATTAATTTCAAAAATATATATTTTTAATTTATATTTGTATAGTTCCCACACATACCTAATAAACATTTGCGTCTTCATCATAAGCGTGAAAAACTTATGATGCGTTTTGTCTCTGCTGCGCAAAAAGTCATTTAACTGAAACAAAGCTTGTGGGTCAGTAGTTCCTACAGTAGGAGCTTTGGTTATAGGCAACAGATACGATTTGTAACCTCGAAGAATATGAACCATGAATTTGAGAAACGATTCTTGGATTTCGAGCTCTTGCGCTTGCTAGAATAATAATTAACACTAGAAATTAAATAAACTACTATATATCGACATGTTTCACCTCTTTTCTGCGACGTTTGAATTCAACTTCAATATTATCCTCGCCAGGATTATCTTGTACATTTGCCGGTGCCTGACTTCGAATTTGATTATACAAATGATCCAATATTGATTTTAGAATTTTTGCAGCACGTTTTGGAAACAATTTTATGTTTAAATGTTGCCTATGCGCCTCGGCGACCTATATGTTAATAAACAGTATTATGACAATTCTCCTTTGTGGAGAAAAAATGCACAAATCGGCAACAGCGTTTTGTTATAACGATTAAGGTTGGCATGATTAAAATAAGCAAATACTTACTGTTATAATGTTTGTATCTAAATCTATACAACTGACATCTGTCGGTGGTTCATACAAATCGAAAAATCGCGAATCAACTCCAATTAAAAATGGTAGTGGCGCATGAAGAACTTCAACGAGACCTAAACGAAATTGTGTACATAAAAATGGTATTTATAAGTCTATAAAACATAATTTACCCAGAGGACATAGTGGAATATATGGACATTGCCATTTAAATGGAAACAACATTGAACTGACCGCTTCGGCAACAGCGGTCAATGTGTCAGGTCTTAAAGAATGGATCAGTATCTTTTGCTCCGTCAAAACTAATAGAAGTATCTGGAATTATTTTAAATATTTATGTCAATTGATCTGTGTATATCAGTAACAAACAATAACATGTTTTTATTTTTCGCATACTTGTAGACAATTATCTGAACCTAAATTCAGTAACAACTGTTTGAAACTGGCTGCGTTTCGTGGTAATGGTAAGTCTTCAGGTTGCGTCAAAATGACGCGATTTTCTGTCTCAGTTGATAGTTGCAACAATGTTCTCGGTGAAGGAAATGGGACTTCCTCCATGAGTTGTGCTACATATCGTTCTATTGGAATTGGTTGTGGCTCACCACTTGTTACCATTTGCTTAACATGAAAAATAATAAAATTCTGTCAGTATTTTTTTTTTTTTGATATCATTATTGGGGTTTAGGTTCGTACAAAAGTGAAATACATTTTTTTATTTCATGTCAAACTCCTTTTTTTTATACATATACAGGGTGGTCCAACTTTTACCTGCATAAATTTCAGAATCGATAGATAATCGACAAATAATGTGAGTTTGGTTCATAAACTATGTGCGAAAAATGCTTCGTTACAAAGTTACAGGGTGTTGAAATTTAAGAAAAAAAAATGGAATTTTATTAATATCTTTATAACCAATTGAGATATTTAAATGAAATTTGGCATGTGTAGAGAGCTAATCTAGCTTAATTTTGCCATGTAATAAGATTATTTTTATTTCCGCCAGTGGCGTGCGTACGGCTACCGATAGCGATATTTTGAATGAAAAAACAGATACGCCACTGGTTTTTCTCAAAATAAAAATTATATGTGCAATCCTTATTCAATTTAAAAGAAAAAAGTACTCTTGGCTTTTTTTCGTTTGACGCAACATTTTCGAGTAAAAAAATACAAATCGTCTAAATCAAATGTATTGAAAACCAACATAAAAATAACATATCATTACACGTTTTACACATATTTTACAGTTTTTTTTTGCAGAAATTGTTCAAAATGACTAACGTCATTGTCAATACTGAATTAGTAAAAGGCGCATAATTATCAATTAGCTTTGATTAAAACAAAACACTTGGTTACAAAACAGAAATGTCAATCATTTTGTCACCACAAAATTGTGTTGCATTTAAGTGTTCTTTTTAGTGTTAATAATAATGCCGCGGCTATTTACTAACCAAGAATACGCAGACATTCATTTAATTTGCGGTTTTTGCGAAGAAAATTCAGTAGCAGCCGCAAGGGAGTATGCACGCAGTAGACGTCATCCAACGAGATAAGTTTTCTCTCAAGTTCATCGGGTATCTCGAGAACGAGGTTTAAATACTACTTTTAACATAAATAACAATAGACAGCGCCCTAGAAGAAACAGTTTGGCCTATGAAAGGCGTATTTTAAGAACGTTCGATGGAAATCCAAACCTAAGTTCACGAAGAGCTGCTGTCATGCTTAACATATCAAGGTCAACCATTCCTAACCAACCATCCATCCAAAGATGGTAGAAAGGCTTACCATTTTAGGCCTGTGCAAGATTTGTTGCCTGAGGGCTATGTTAAAACGCGTAACTGCATTGCAATTGGTTATTGAATAAAGTTCAAGTAGATGGAGATTTCCTGCAAAAGTTTTGCTGGACTGCTGAAGCTTCATTTACAAGTACTGGTATAACGAATTACCACAACTTTCATATTTGGTCACAACACAATCCATACGAAGTGCGAGCGAGAAAGTTGCAACACCAATTCAGTGTGAACGTGTGGCTAGGAGTAATATCCAATAATCTCCTCGGACCATTCTTTTTACCAGCTAGGGTCTCAGCACAATTATTTTTAGACTTTTTACAGAATAATTTAAATGATTTAATGGATGACGTGCCACTTCATTTACGTACGAATGGTTGGTTTCAAATGGATGGAGCAACAGCACATTTCGGGCGGAATGTGAGAAACTGGATAACAGAGCATTACGGAAATCACAGGATTGGCCGTTTCTCTGGAGAAATCGAAAAGAATCATGAGGGACCTATATCTTGGACCTAAGGTCGCCTGACTTGACTCCACTTGATTTCTTTATTGAGGGCTACCTAAAAGAAAAAGTGTATAGGGTGCCGGCCAGAAACCGCGAAGAATTAGTCTTAAAAATTCAAGAAGCAGCAATTAAGAGCATCAGCAGAAGATGTCAATTATGTATTGACAATGGCGGAAGTCATTTTGGACAGTTTCTGTAAAAAAAAACTGTAAAATCTGTTAAAACGTGTACTGAGATGTTACGTTTATGTTGGTTTTCAATACATTTGATTTAGACGATTTTTATCTTTTTACTCGAAAATGTTGAGTCATACGAAAAAAAAAGCCAAGAGTACTTTTTTCTTTTAAATTGAATAAGGATTGCAGATATAATTTTTATCTTGAGAAAAACCAGTGGCGTAACTGTTTTGTCATTCAAAATATCACAAACGGTAGCCGTACGCACGCCACTGGTGGAAATAAAAATAATATTATTACATGAAAAAATGAAGATAGATTACCCCTCTACACATGCCAAATTTCATTTAAATATCTCAATTGGTTATAAAGATATTAATAAAATTCCATTTTTTTTCTTAAATTTCAACACCCTGTAACTTTGTAACGAAGCATTTTTCGCACATAGTTTATTAACAAAACTCACATTATTTGTCGATTATCTATCGATTCTGAAATTTATGCAGGTAAAAGTTGGACCACCCTGTATACAATATATACTTCAACAAAAAGGCATAAATCTACATTACTTACGTGCAAATAGAGCAACCAAGTTTCAAAGTCCTCTGAAAACGGCCAATGGCTCAATATACAAATCGACTTGTTGACATTTAATATGTAATTAGAGTTATCCTTGTATTCTAGCAATTCGCGTTGTTCTTTCGTTAATTTCTCCAAAGGATATTCTTCGTAAAATGTTAAAGCTGAACCATACACTTTCTGTTTGGCATCGGAAACCGTGAGAACGAAAGTACTAAATACCTATTAAATGAAATCAATTATGAAATTTTAAACTGTAGGTACGATTTAAACTAATATACATACAGGTCTCGGTCGGGTGGCTTCGATAGGCCACAATTCTAATGTCGCACCCATTGGTAAGCAAAATAAAGGCACTGAATTTGGGAATGGGAAATTTGGAAGATCTACCATTGGATATCTGAAAAAAAAAAGATGTAGTATTTGAAATAGTTTAAACCGAAATTAGAAATGTTTTTATAAATGAATCTTGATAAAGCCGTTTTAACCTCTACCGGCATTTTTATGGATATTTCAAATATATAAATCAAGTCTCAACTGTCAAACTGCCACTCTTTGAAAAGGTATTGAATCAATATGTAAGCTTACAATAAATTAATTAATGAACTTTCCACAAATTCTTCAGTTTGCCTTCTTCAAAATGTTCCACATTGTGAAACAACTCATGTTTTTGTATTATTCCATAAGGAATGGATGCAGTTCCATAGAGGCTAGATTCTTCAATTGGATCAAACATTTTTACAAAATGTGTAACATATCAAACATGTTTTTAATTTGAAAAAGTAGTCTAGTCTTGAGTGGAGTTGTAATTTGAATAATAAAAAAATAAAAATCGAATCTCCACGAAATAATTTTCGTGAAACATGTTTTTACTTTTATGGTTTATAGGTATTATAACTCTTTTCTCTATGCCTTATACCTAAATAATATGTGTTTTTTACTATTTCCTTAGAAATTTCTTTATTTACATGGCATGTTCCTACACTTACACATAATGAGTTTTAATTTATTTCCAAGCATTATTTTTAATAAAAAAGCGGGGAATATTTTTAATACAGATATTAATCTAAACACCCAGTGAGTATTTTATAAACAATTATAATAAAACATATATAACTCTCCGAAAATAATGTGCGAAAGTTTAGACATGCATAGAACCATTATATGATAACAAAATTTACCAGTTAGATAAAAGGGACGTTCGTCGTTTGTGTAGTTATGTTATTTGAAATTATCAAAGGCAGACCTCTTGAAAACCTGGGGCAAGTAGTTCAGTCAGCATTCCTGTATTTTTTATAATTCAAATAGTGTCCAGTATCCCTTATAGAGTAAATCTTTGTAAATTTGACTCCTGTCATACTTACCGACAAAGGACTTCCGATTTATACGTCAACAGTTTAGCTCTATTCATAGATTTCTTGTAACAAAGAAACACATCGCTGCCCACGATGCCTTTATTCAAATTTTTATTAATACAACAAAAGGCATGAGGCGGTGATTCTCCTTTGCTAGCGATCACAACACATATATCAGTTACTACAAGAGCATTGCATGGCATTGAAGGATGTGCTCGTCTGAATGTTATAAATGTATGAGACGATGAGTTATTGACGTTAGCAATATGGCCCCCAACACTTTCATTCACAACTTCAGCATCAGCCATTAGATATTCTTTACCTTCATACATTACACCTAAAATATAAGTAGTTACTTCTAATTACCCATTCATGTTTGTGAGGAATTTACCTATATCAACTAGGGGTGGTTTATCTCTACCCCGTCTAACACACAAAAAGCATTGTGAAGTCCGCAAACTACCATGATTCAAATCAGCACAAAGTCCAGTTGGAGTTTCTGAAATGACTTCATAATCGTCTGGTTTTATTTCACCTAAGCTAGGAAATATAACACTTATATCGGTAATTGGAGCTTGTCCATGGCTGGCTTTTAGATTACCACCTTCAGATAACGTGGTATCATCGAGTGGTTCAGGATCATCCGGTAGACCTGCTACCACAAAATAATCGGCTACTCGTCTTTCATCCATTGTCAAATATGTAAAATTAATTATTTATCGATATAAAATAAGGCACCGTTATTATTCCATTACTATTTAAAAAATTATGATTTAAAGTTGTTTATACTTATTTGCATTCGTTCAATTACTGAATATAGGTTTGTATAATGTTTATTGTTACAATTCTTATGAAAATGTATGAGTCATCATTCCAGTAGAATTAACTTGACAAAAATTATTGCGATATTTTTATTTCCTCTTAATTTGCGTTTACACTACATTAAGTATTTCTTCATAATTTTGTTTTACATTTTATATAATGTAAGAACTACTCATATTAAGTATTTTGACATTATTATCTTTTTATTTTTAATTGGTTTTCAGTTTTCATTAATTTATAATTTACAGGTTAACTCCAATATTTGAATGACATTGACATTAGGCGCTATCCTTCAACACCAAACATCATCAATTTCACTCACCTATTCTAAGTCGTGCATGCTCCTTTTCCCTTTTACAATTTTAATTGACAAAAATGAGAAATTTGACCATAATGATAATTTTGTTGTTTGTTTTTACATTGCCTTTATAACAATGGTTTTTCCTAACTTTTTACAACAGTGGAAATGAGGTGAGTGGCAGGGTGATTACTTGCATATTTTTAAAAATGAACAAAATCTGTTAAAATTAGAGTATTTCAAGACCATGTCACCTAACTCCAGGCTGTCTATTCTTGAAAACTGACAAATTGCACAACCAAGAGGACGGAGGCAACGCATTGCTAATTTACGATGCTGTACCTCGATTCGATCGTTTTACTCCCCGGTTTTCAAGAATAGTCCACCAGGTGTTTTGGAAAACCAGTGAATCAAACGACTGACAGAGTGGGCGTGATTCACTGCCAAGCAGTAAACATATATAGGCCCGGTTGTACAAACGATGGTTCACCATTAGTTCCCGTGAACTGCTGGTCACTATGAGTTCACTCTTGAACTCAGTTCAGTGTCTCGAGCGTTGTACCAATGCAAGTTTACTTGAACCAGCATTTAACTAGTCTATAAAATGAGGAGAAGAAAAAAATGACAATCTAACCTATAAAATATATATTTTTTAGATATATTTATGTTGTTTTCAGTTTTTTTTTAAATTTGTATTTTCGTAGTCTTAGAATATTAAATATAAACAAATTTATAATATATAATTATGGAAAATAATGTAAGAGCAACTAATTTCTCTGCTAGAGAGGATATTATTTTAATAAATTTAGTGATCTGGAATTGGTGGACGGTGACACAAAAAGTCACAGCACCTTGGGTACTCCTGTGCATCGTCCATGGGGTGAACTGAAACTCTACGTTATCGAACAACCTAATTCTGAGAAAAAGGCGGCAACTTTCAGGACGGATGTTCATGTTCATAATTTAAACATAAGAAGAAAGCATATCATTGATATACCACCCCATAGAACACCTTTATTTTAAGGGTCGTTTTCATATACCATAATTGCAGAGTATAACAAATTGCCTCAGTATTTTACATCTCTCTCAATATCCAGGTTTAAATTAAAAGTATCTAAAATGTATTTGATGAGCAGTGTCGTCTGTTGAATTGTTAAGTCTATTAAATTTCCCATAGTCCTATCGTTATTACTCCTTTTTCTTTATTTTATTTCACTTAGTCTGATAGGGTGATGTGTTTAATGTATAGGTATGTCTGTAGTAGATGATATTCTTTCAGATATCAAATCCACAATAAACAATACGACTCGTTAATTCCAAACTTTGAAATGATTTGGCCTATTTTTATATGTGGGGCTCGACGATGAGCAACATTATTTACTATTTCTAATAAGAAATCTTTATCATCTGTAATGTCTTCCCACACATCCTTTTTTGTAGGAAATTAAATTTTGAAAAAACCAATATTAGCATAAATAAAACATCAAAACATTCAGGAGTGAGGTTAAAAAAACGTTGAACTCAGCTTGAACGACCAAATTCGGGCGTTCAAGTTCACCGAGAGTTCACCATCAAAACCAACAATGTACAACGCATTTTCTCGGCTGAACCGAAGATCAAGGTGAACTTCGGGTGAACGCTCATTGTACAACCGGGCCATAGAGAACTATATCGCTCAAGTGAGAGGTAAAAAAGGTGGAATATAGGGCGCGGCCATTTTGATGTTCTACTAGTCTTAAAAATTAATGAGCTTACTTTTGAAAAGTTTTAATAACATAATTGGTATAAAACACGTCATTGTATTGTTTAATATCACCATAAATTCTACGTATAATATAATAACACAGCTTATAGCTTATTGTGATATGTTAAGTTATAAACTAGTGGATGATTTACTACAAAACTATAACAGCTATGCTAATATTATTTGCAAAAGTTGAGAGCAAAAACCTCGTCGAGGATAACAATTAATTATAAAATATTATAGGGCACAGATAGATAATTCAATGTATTCAGTATATTATGCGAGACCCAGCGAGACTGAATTTTCCCAAAATTATTGCGCGACTAGCCCCGCGTTAATGATGGAACAATCTCAAATTTGTGTGTGCCAAAGTTATTTTATGTTCGTTGCAAGCCCGAATAACTTCAGCATCATTTGTAGATCCAGCAGGGCTCCCAATATAACTCACACCACTCTGAAAATAAAAACAATAAATCACTGCTCTCCACCTCATAATTACATTACATACTAGTCTCGCTCGATCAATGTTATCTCGGAAAGGGAAAAATGCGTCCGAGCCCAAAGCAACTCCAGACAATTTGTTTAACCATTCTCTACGCTCTTCTTGTGTCAGTTCAGTTGGCACTTCGTCATACATTGATTCAAAGATATTTCTGTCCATATCTTTACCTGCAATTTTATTAGATTCATGTAATAATTATTTTATTTGTCCAAGTTGACAATAATTACTACAATACATTTGCACAATTTAGAAATAAAGAGCAAAAAGTAGTTTAGAAGTATTTATTAACAGTTTTGAATATTTTTTTCTCTTACCAACAGTGTTGTTAACGAAATTATCAATAGCATTTGAGATTTCCGCCCGTTTCACACCTTTTTTGAATTTCATGTTCAATACCCTTGGATGTTGTCGTAACCACCAATTGTCAGCCTTATCTCCAGCCAATCTACAAACAAAAAAGATGTACTTCAAAGCAAACTTCTAACGGACAGATATAGAGATAATCAAAAGATATATTACCGTGTGCAGTGTATCCTTGATTGCTGTCCAGCTCCAATTCCGATAACTTGCCCATCTCTTGCATAACACACTGAGTTACTTTGTGTATATTTTAAGGCAATTGTAGCAACGATCAGATCACGTAAAGCCGCATCTGGAACACTTTTATTCTCTGTCACGACATTTTCAAACAAGGACTTATCGATAATAGCGTCATTTCGCTTCTGTTCCAAGGTCATACCAAACAGTACTTTCCTCTCAATCGGATTAGGTACGTAATCCGCATCTATCTAAGAGATAATTTGTAAATACATTGTCAATTTTGGTTATAGAATAATCTACTAACTTGTAGAATACAGTAGTTGCCGCCCTTCTTCTTCTTCAATAACTCTAGTGCTGCAGGTAGATATCCTGGTGCAATGACGCCATCTGACACTTCTCTTGATATAATTTTGGCAGTCGGTATGTCACATATATCAGATAGAGCTACGAAATCGCCAAAAGATGACATACGATCAGCACCTCTGGCTCTAGCATATGCGGTGGCTAAGGGTGTAAGTGATTCAAATATATCGTCTACCATACACAGTTTGGCCTAAAATAAACAAACAAAATAATATGCGATTACATTAAACATTTGATTAGGCAAAATTAATTTTGTAACTTAGTAATTTTCCAGATTCATTATTTGTTATGAAATATTCTAAAATAAAAACAAATTGCGTCAGAAACTTTCTTAACAATACTTAACAGAAAAACAATAATGTTTTTGCACCAAATTAAGATAAATAATTTTAAACAGATTATTATTATTACACAAAATATCCATAAATTGCTTAAGAAATTCTAAAAAAATATACTTATATTTGTTTTTGTATTAGAGAAAGGAGAATTGGCTATAAGTATCCAGCTGCGTGGAAAAGAAGAAATGTTCATATTCTAATTCTTTACCAAAATTGAGTCTTTTCACACCTAGATACCATATATACAGGTTGTCCGTAGATGGAGTGCACAAGACGAAAAAATTCTTTATTTTTCATTTTACGTCAAAAATTAATTATTTCTGAAAAGTTCTGCTTGTCGAGAAAATCAATTTACAATATAAACATTTCGATCAGATGTACATGGTGTGTTAATAAATTAGGAAAATTAGAAATTTCCTCAAGAGAGATTTACTATTATTTATTACTTTTTTCAAAAATGTTATGAATCAAATGTATTTATAAACTAACATAGTCTAAACACAAATTTTTTGAAAATTCGAATATTACAAATTATATAACTTTTAAATGTTGAAATGGGTATAACAGCAAAATACGGTGTTCTGAAAGGGTTTAAAAACAAAATTAGGAATCAAAATACATTAATAAAATCATTTCACAAAACATTAATAGGTACGTATTGGCCATCCTTAAAAGTAATAGTTAAGTTTAATCATGATATTTGAATATAGTTTTATGTTTGTTTTTGACATTTTCGTTTTACTGTCTAGTGCTCAAGATGGTTTCGGTAATAGACTGAAATTTTGACGACTAATTTCATATTTTTTGCAAGTACCTTTAATAATGACAAAAAATAGTATTCATGCTTACCTGATTATGATCTAATGGGGTTCCCACGGCAGCACCCGCTGGTGACACATGCTTAAAACTGGTCGCTGCCGGGAGATTAAGGGCTCCTTTCAGTTCTTTAACAAGTTGCCATGCATTAAGAGCGTCACATAAGTTGATGAAACCAGGAGAGCCGTTAACAACATTTAAGGGCAATTGGCCTAATGTGGTAAAAATCTGAGCAGGTTTTTGATGTGGATTCATACCATACCTAAGCGTGAGTTGTGAAACTCCTGGTGAAAACTGTTTCCGAAAATAATCTGAAATCGCTGTATCATATTCGGCAGTATGCGTGAAAGCTTTTAATGCTAATGTTTGTCTAAAAGTGGGGAAAACAAATTTTTTTCAAGTTAACTGCAGCACTTATATAATTTTGTTTTTATGGGTCAATTAGTAGATGTTCGTACTGTAGTGACCGATGCCTTCGTTTATCCTTACCTAGTTTCCTTGGTGGTATCTTTATTAGAGCTATTTTTTATCTCGTTAATTACTCTGCCGTAATCGTTTGGATCACAAATAACAGTAACTCTATCATGATTTTTCGCAGCAGCTCTCAGTAACGTTACACCACCAATATCGATATTTTCCACAGCATCTGGTACAGTAACATCAGGTTTGGAGACAGTTTCAACAAATGGATATAAGTTGCATACAACAATCCTAATCATTTCGATATTTTGCGTCTTCAAATCTTCTTGATCGGAAGGAATCAATCTGTATACATTTTATATATTACTTAGTAAGGTTTGAAGAACTACCGATTTAGGCGACTTATACCTCGACAAAATGCCACCGTGGACTGCTGGATGCAATGTTTTAACACGTCCACCTAAAATTTCTGGTGCCCCAGAAATATCTGAGACGTCTTTAACCGGTAATCCAACATCACGAAGTAATTTAGCAGTACCGCCACTTCCAACTAATGTAAACCCTAAGTTGCTCAAATTTTTCCCTAATTCGACCAAACCTCTTTTATCGGAAACGGATAGTAAAGCTTCAAATTAAAATAAACATTAAATATTGTAAAATACAAGTAATTACTATAATTTAAACAATCTTAAACATACCAATTTGTCCGGCACCTGTTGCCATGATTTGTTTTCTGCCAACGTATGTAATAAAAAGAATATAATTCACGCTGCTGGGAGACCCGAACTGAACAAATCTAAATTACGATTTCAAATAATATTTATATTTATCACACATGGGGGTAAAGCTTATCAACAGAAAAATTAAATAATAGTCGATAAAGTATAATTGATAACCTTATTGTTGTAGGTTCGTGTATATGAATAAAGCACTAGTCCATATTATAGAACTAACTTTAATAATACTAATAATCTAATTTTTTTAAAAAATAAACAAAAATGAAGGTTAAAAGTTAAAACATAACGTGTCTTATTCTCTAGTGATGCTACTTCCGTTTTCATATTATCGAATGTCAATGTGTTGACACATGCCGGCGTTTTTAAAAGCGCTTTTGCCAGAGCAATACATAAAAGATTAATAACAACACTTATTAACCTCACATCTGAGAGAAGGTGTTTTGTTTCTGCGAAAGTTATATTAATTTACTTTTATTTCTTATAGGAGACTAACATCTTTTTGTGTGTGTTTTGTATACTAGAGGCCTTTCAATCCTCCTCTTCGCGTAAGTGATATTTATTTATATTTTTGAGTAGTTCTCGTAAAATCGGCTACAAGGTAGGCTAAACATGGACGAAGCCTCTGGGGGAGGCGTTAGCCTCTCCCAGCTTTCACCAATTGACCAACCAATTACCAAAAGATCCCAGTTTGATAATCGTTATCTAACAAACAGCCTTGGACCATTCATTGTTATCGTACAAAGTAAACTAGATAATACCAATCTGGGCAATTACCATCCGCTTTCTATAGCTAAAGACGTTTATAATTTAAAACTCAATAATATCGTTCAATCTAAAAGGAAAGGAAAGAACAGGATCTCAGTGGAGTTCAAAGATTATCTCAGTGCAAATAACTTCATTGAAGACAAAACTCTCATATCTAAGGGGTATGAAATGTTTGTTCCTTCCTACAATATTACCTGTAAAGGTATAGTAAAGTTTATAGATAAAGATATTTCAGAGATTGAATTAATTTCAGCAACAAAGGCCTCTTGCAATATCTTGGGTGTTCGTAGGTTAAATTATAAAACCAAAGTAGACGACAAAATCGAATACAAATCATCAAGTACATGCTTATTCACCTTTGAAGGGAAGATTATGCCGAGATCGCTCAACATATATGGACTGGACTTTTCCGTTGAACCCTACATTTTACCAGTCATTCAGTGCTACAATTGCTTGCTGTTTGGTCATACTGCCAAACAATGCAGAGGTAAGGCGAAATGTAGTAAGTGTTCTCTTTCACACGAGGGTGAATGTCCAACTCAGAACAAATGTTACCATTGCAATAGCATAAATCACATATCCACATCCCGTGAATGTCCGGAATATGAGAGACAAAAAACGATTCGCAAATATATGTCTTTAGATTGTATATCCTTTCAGGATGCTAATCAAATGGTCCCGAAAACTAATAGATTTGCCCCTCTTATAGAATATCAGAATGATTTCCCTGCACTTCCATCCTCTTTACCCCAAAAAAACTTCCGACATGTAAATGAAAAACGAGAAATTTATGACCAAAATAATAAACTTCAAGGGTATGACTCGGCTTTGAAAAAACGTAAAACATCGCTGCCCGGATATGATAAAGACGCACATAATAAATGTCTTTTTCCAGCTACTTCCCGTACAGCCTCTCTTCAATCAACTTCATCTCTAGCCTATGGGAAAATCGATAAGCCCTCTTGCTCAAGCAACTCGGATAGTCCTAAATTTATTAACCAACAGTCATTTTTAAGTCAAACTAGAAGACATCCTCAACCTAACCAATTATCGCAACTAAATAATCTCTTTTTAACAGTTAATAATTTATCAATGGCAGATATCTCAAAACTTAAAACTCATCTAGAAAGCATTCTTATGGAGGAAATTGTGGACTCCCCCATGGGGGATGATTTCCTTGAAAGATGTTAAGCTTCCTTCAGTGGAATATTCGTAGCCTATGCGCTAATTTAGATAATCTGAAAATTTTATTAGATTCTGAATCTCCATCTATTGTGGCCTTATGCGAAACGTGGCTGTCACCGCCGATTCGAACGAGATTTAGCAACTATGAAGTCCTAAGACAGGATAGAAATGATAACAAAGGGGGCCTTGCTTTCCTAATCAAGTCTAACATTGACTTCCATCCCATAAATTTTAATACGGAATATTTACCACGAAATATGCAAGTTATGGGAATTTTTCTAGAAAAAATAGGCATTTCAGTTATTCTGACGTATATTCCTCCAAATTCTCCACTGAATTATCATCATTGGCTCAGGTTGATTGCTTCTGTTCAGGGTCCCAAGATTGTTGTTGGTGATATGAATGCTCATAACCCAGCTTGGAGCGCTTTGTCTGCTAATAGGTTGGGAACTGTTATTAATGATTCTTTGGAGACTCTTGATCTCATTGTTCTTAACGATGGTTCTCCTACCAGATTTTGTCACTCGGGAGTGGGCTCAGCGGTTGACCTTACTCTGGTCTCTCCCAATTTAGCAACTAAGGCTAATTGGAAAACATTGGAGGACTGTGGAAACAGCGACCATTACCCCATAATATTCAATATGTCCGTTTCTCAGGAATATATTACTAAATTAAATGCGGGGAAAAACTTCAAGAGGATGGACTGGTCCCTTTATTATGATAGATTACTGACTACCTTATCGATTGAAAACTCCCCAAACTACCACTCATTCATAGAAATTCTGAACGAAGCCGCTGAACTCAGTACTCCGTGTCTATCTCCATCGGGTGGGAGACGGCCTCCCACCCCATGGTGGGATGATGAATGTTCCCAACTTATAACACAAAGAAAGCAAGCAATCAGAAGTTTCCAAAATCACCCTTCCTTGACTAACTATGTCGAAGCTAAAAGAATTATTGCTCTAACTCGCAAAGGTCTTAAGGCTAAGAAAAAGGTAAAATTTAAAGAGTTCTGTGCTACGCTAAATAGAAACTCTTCGTTATCCGCAGTCTGGAGAACAATCAAAAAATTCTCGAATGCCATAAGTGACGATATTCCTAAACGGCTCCCAGCTGAGAATACTGCCAGGGAAATCCTCAACTCCCTTACAGCTTGCAACATTAATCCTGAATTTCAGTTACTCCCTAATGTGCATAGGGATATTCATTTTGACGTGTCCGAATTGCAATCTATCTTATCTTCAAAAAGAGACTCTGCTCCCGGGATGGATCTCATACCCTACTCAATGATTAAAAATCTACCGATGCATGGCAAAGAAAATTTGGTTAACATTTTCAATAACATAGTTAACTCCAGCGATATTCCCCTTTCCTGGAAAAGTATACAAATTATTCCAATTCTCAAGAAAGATAAAGATCCTGCAGCGGCTAATAGTTATAGACCGATTGCCTTATCATCGACCATTTGTAAGCTCTTAGAGTCTATTATCAAGAATCGATTAGAGTGGGAACTTGAACGTGCCCGGAAATTCCCAGAACTTCAAATGGGATTTCGCAGAGGGAAGGGATGCGTTGACAATCTTGCTGTGCTATCGTCCACGGTTCTTTTAAATAATAGCCGTAACTACTTTACGCTAGGAATTTTCCTTGACATTTCGGCAGCATACGATAGTGTAAATCTCTCGAAGCTTTATCAGTATCTTGTGGAATATGATATCCCTATCCCGATAGTTAATTTTATCTTTAATCTCTTAAACAATCGGCTTATCTATGTAAAGGACAAGAATGGGCATAATGTTGGCCCCGGACCTGCATCTATTGGCCTTGCTCAAGGTTCACCTCTCAGTCCGCTGTTATTTAACATCTACACCATCTCTGTGGCGGATATTACCCCTCGTGACATTAAAGTGCTCCAATATGCTGATGACTTTCTCCTTATTCTAGAGGGTACAAATATTTCTGATCTAATTGTCAGAGCAAATTCATACCTACTTTCCCTGCATGAATGGCTGGTCGATCATAATTTCAGACTCTCCACAAGTAAATCAGCCGCTATGCTCTTTAGAAAGGGTAGGGCACAGGCACCCTCCATGCCGATTTTATATAACGATTCTCCTATACCCTGGTTAAAAGAATATTCCTATTTGGGTTTCATTATTACGGATACCTTGAAATGGGATAAGCAAATTCAGAACATATCAGTCAAGGCACAAAGAGGAATAAATGTGTTACGAGCAGTCTGCCGTACATGGTGGGGTGCTGATCCGGAGACACTGTCGAATATATATAGGGGGCTTGTTCGCTCCCATCTAGATTATGGATGCCAAATTATCATTCCAACCTCAAAAACTAATATCCAGAAATTAGATCGTGTTCAATTTAAAGCCCTGAGGGCTATCACTGGGTGTATGAAGTCCACTCCCACCAATGTTCTCTTGGCGGAATGTGCTGAACCTCCATTGGGTTATAGGAGAAGATGGCTATCCCAGAAATTTATCATGAAAATTATGCAGTTTAATTTTCACCCGTTGCACCGAATATTGGATCAATTATCTGCCTATACTCAACATCGTCAAGGCTATTGGCGTACAAGAGAGCCACCTCTGCTTCTTTCGGCTCAGAATGAAGTGACGTATATCTTTCCTCATCTACATACTTATGATATATTACCTTGCTTTGAATATAATCTTGAAGACCAATACCAAGTCATCCCCACAGTCAACCTCCACTTGAAGAAGGAAGACCGGAACCTGAATTTAGAATTTCGAAGTAGGGTTGCCCGTTTCGCTGGTTTATATACTTTTATTTATACCGATGCTTCGTGTGAAAGAGACAGTAAAACTGCAGGCTATGGGATATTCATCCCTTCACTTAATTTTAAATTCTCATCGAAGTTACCTAGGAACACCCAAATATGCACGGGAGAGATTGTCGCTATGAAGAAAGCAATTGTACTATGCACTGAGAAAAATATTGATAAAGCCATTATATTTAGTGATTCTCAAAGTGCCATAGCTAAGATCTGTGGGAGCTCTTTTAGTGCAAAACTCCAACACATTCCGTTTCTCACTAAGCGGCTTTTGATTGAGGCTTTTCAAAGTGATAAAGATATAAGACTCTGCTGGATTCCTGGTCACGCGGGCATTGAAGGCAACGAAATGGCCGATAGGCTTGCCAATGCTGGACGTATTCTTAGAGTCCCACATCCAATCAAATTAGACAGAACGGACTTTCTTCCTCATATTAAATTATCCTTGCTTGAGGACTGGAGGCAGCAATGGAAAAATATATCTGCCAGCAAGGGTGTCTGGTATTCTAACATTCAGGAAGTGTTTCCAGGCACTCCCTGGTATTCCAAGTTTCCGTTCATAGACCGACGACATCTTACCACCATTATTCGGATGCGTAGTGGTCATTGTTTATATCCAGAACATCTTCACAAGATTAAGGTCCTTGACAGTCCCTTATGCCAGTGCGGTCAATTGGGTAGCCTTTCACATATTCTGTTTGATTGTCCAAACAATAATAATAATCTATACTCCGAACTTTCAAAGTCCGGGGTTTCATCACCTATGTCGGTGCAATCATTGCTTAGAGATTTGAAGTACGAGACGCTTAAATTGTTAGTTGGTTTTCTGCGCCAGAATGATATTCTCTTGTAATTACAGTGACCCTTTGTTACAGATCCCTCTGTCTCCTGGTGTGTGTCGGAGGGTTATCTTCTTCTTTTATGTGTGACTTAACTAACATTTTATTTAGAAGTTTGAGTCGTAACATTCAGAAAATCGCAATCACCAAACAGTGAACAAGAACCCTGAGTCGCGCCGATCAAGGAAATTGGAAACGCAAAACAGTGTGCAAGAAGTACATTATGGATATGGGCAGGAGCCCAGCTGCACTTTAATGTGCGTCCGAAAAAATTCCACTGGAAACTGGCTAAATACCTACTGGTGAAGGCCAATATCAAACAACAACAACAACAAATTAACCTCACATCTTAGGCCGGGTTTTTCGTGCTTATACCACAGCATTAATAAGTACAGCATTCCGACTCCACGTTCGCACTTTGAAAAAAAGTGTGACGTAAGATGCCGCCATTTTGGGTTACAAGTCAGGTCCTGACTAAGAATAATTATAGTTTTTGGTTCCTAACCACAGTACTGTATTTTTATTTTTGTAAAAATATTTAAGTACATAATAATATCGCTGTTAATTTCAGAAATATTTGTGGTGTGTCATAGTGATTGAAAACAACCATGAGTGGTGTTATCAGTTAAATGTTGACATGATTGGGTGATTTTTAATAACAATAATAATAACTATTGGAAAAAGTTGTTATTGTCAAAAAAGAATTAAGATTGTCAGATTTTTTATTAGTTTTCAATTTCTATATTATATTGGTCAGTTAAAATCGTTTCAGTTTTGCATTTAGTTTGTTATTTTTCTTTATTAATAAATCGCGTTTATTTCAATTTTCGTGGTTTATTATGAATATCTTTGTAGTGAGTTAAACGGGTAGTTTAATTCACAAATTACAACAACAGCAACTTTAAAGGCAAATTTTGGCAAAGACTTCTTGAAACTTTATAATGATATTGTCAATAAAATAACAACTAGCCACGCGACAACTTGTGTTTATGTTTCACTTGTATTTAGTTTAAAAACATATTAGATACTGTCATTTCGTAATATAAATTTTACGGTTATACAAATAGTTGTTATAAACGTAAAATTATCTAGTATTTATCTTAATTTTTACTTATTACTCACCTAACACGCTTATTGGGACAACATTTTGCAACACACACATGTCCTCCGTGATTATTCATTGTATGAATCCCAAGACACGTTAATAAAAATAAAATCCTTTTAATTCTCACGAACACTATACCAAAAACACAAAACACAGATTTAGATTTAAACACAATATTTATTTATCTCGTACACGCCGACAATGAACTATATATTGAACACAGTAGTGAACTGTATCTATCTACGTCAATGCGATTATTTTGACGTTCTAACCCAAAATGGCGGCATGCGCGACGATATGCGCAGGACGGCTTGCAAACGTGAAAGTCAGAATACTGTATTATTTATTATACTGTGCTTATACCTAGGGTTGCCAGGCCTCCAATTTTAGACGAGATTGTTCCGTTAAACGTCACGCTTTTTCCACATTACATTACAACGCGAAAAAATAACCACCCAAATACATAATAAAACAAACCTTAAATTTTAAATGTTTTTTTAAAAATTGCTCTTTTCCGGCCGATTTGCAATAATCGTAGGCGAAAGAATTAACTGTATTGCTGGTTGCCCGATTTGCACTGGCACCTATATATTCTTATATGGCTGTCGCTGGCTTATCGATAGCGTGATTCGCAATATGGGTAATTCCCTCATATTAAACAAATTATGTATCTGTCTCAGGTAATTCCCCTCAAACACAATCCTTCCTTATTTTTTAGCTTATTATAAAATATATATATGTTTTTATCATATATAATAACAACATATCGGATAAAATAAATATCGAAAATTCAAAGCAGAATATCGATGTTTTCAATAATCGATAGTTTTCGATGTCAGGATAGTACCAAAAAGTAACAATTTCTTGCAACACATTGACCGTGACCTATATAATATATACATTTGTTTACTTTGCTTTTTTACTTTACGTTTTACGTGAACATTGTAGATTGTAGGTAACCTAAATATTGCACGTGTGAACAGTTTTTTAAACGAAATTTAAGTGTTATTAAGTTTATCAACTAGAAACGACTTTCACAACGGTTTATATTAAAAAAAAAAGATAATTTGCAAGTAAAATCAATCAAGTTTATCTAAAAGACCAGTGTACCTGAATATACAAACTGGTATGTAAAGTATGTTTAGAATAATGATGTAATGTATATCTCAAGTTTCTATATTATATTCTTTGATTACCGTATCTAGTAACGAACTCATTTATTGTACGGTCCAAAAACATGTCAAAGGCTAAAGAATCAGTTCAATCACCCACTGAAGATTTGTTAGTTAGTCCTAGTACAGAAAATCCTTTTGTGGAAAATATGGAAAATGATAAATTAAAAATGAAAAGACACATGGGACTAATGGAGGGTGTTGCAGTTATTTTAGGAATTATATTTGGATCAGGTAAGTAGGCTAAAATTACATAAAATACAACAAAGCTGTTGCATTGATCATTTTATTTAAAGAAGTATTAAAAGAGGTGCAACGTAGCTTGCTATAAATCAAGACTTTACTTGCACTAAGTATATTTTTTTGACATAAAGTCTTTTTGAATTTTATGATTATTGTTTTTTTTTTCAGGAATATTTATATCTCCGCGTGGTATCATTCAAGAAGTTGACTCTGTAGGTTTTTCGTTAGTAGTATGGATATTATGTGGATTATTATCCATGATCGGTGCCCTTTGTTATGCTGAATTAGGTACGGCCATACCCAAATCAGGCGGTGATTATGCTTATATTCATGAGGCATTTGGACCGTTGCCCTCTTTTTTATATTTATGGGCAGCCAATGTCATATTCGTGTAAGTTGTTTATATTTTAATATTCGTTAATACATTTATTTACCTTTTAAATATCTATTACCTAAATTGGACTCAATGGAATAAGTGGTTGTAGCTAATATTTTTTTATTCATGCTTTGAATAATGCTGATTTTTTGTTAATTTACTTAATTACCTTAAGTGAAATAAAAAAAAATACAATTTGGGGTTCGTACTCAGAAGGGAATAAATTTAAGCGTAAAAACTCATGAAACACAAGAAAACATGACTTGAGATTATTTGATTTAAGCTAGGCTGAATATCAAAACTGGTTGAGATTGTTCTGTATAATTAGTAAACTGACAATCGTTTTACCACTTCACCAAAACACTTCTTTTAAATCTCGACGCGCGTTTCGCTAACAATGTTAGCATCCTCAGGAGAGAATTAAAACCCTGTATAATTCTGTATAATTAGTTTTATACTTCTGCATGTACAGGATGAGCCAAACAAGATGCATCCTTATGGAAACACTCTTTATTTTTCGAATTAGAGAAAAATGAACCTCCGGATTGAAATTTTGTGAGAAAATCACTGAGGCAAACACAATTTTGATATCTCTATCCATTTAGAGAGGCCTAGCGGGCGTTTCTCGATTTTAGTCAAATTCTTTGATGAGATAATTGATTTTTGTGAAGTTTATTTATTGTTTACATCGGTGGAAAGTAGTTTCAGGTTTAGATGCTTATTAAATTAGTTCATATAGATATTTTATTTTTAGGCCTACGACCAATTCAATTATGGGATTAACTTTCGCTAAATATGTCATTCAACCGTTTTTTCCACAATGCGAAATGCCAGATTTCGCGGTACGATTGGTAGCAGCAGTAGTTATTTGTAAGTTTAAATATACATCTCTGAATAATAATTGACGTTTCGCCTCGTGTAACTTTGTTGTAGGTTTTTTAACGTTCCTAAATGGTTACAATGTTAAAGCAACCATAAGACTTCAAAATGTGTTCATGTTTTGTAAAATAGGTGCTTTAGTTGTTGTCATATTAATTGGTATTTCATGGATGTCTATGGGTAATTTGGAGAACTTCGAGAATGCTTTTGAAGGCACTACCCATAACCCTGGACGTATTGCTAAAGCATTTTATTCAGGAATTTTTTCCTATTCCGGTTGGTAAGTAAAGATTTGTTTAAATTGGTTGCTTGTGCTGCAGGAATTCAATTTGTAGAGCACATAACTAAATGAAATTTTCAGACTAAAAATGCTTGTTATGTACGACCCCATATTGCCGATATATACAGTATGTCGCAAGCTACATGGTAACAATGTACAAAACTTTGAGGATAACCCGAGGGGCCATTTGGGGCATTGAAATGCTTACTAGTGATCAATAAGTGATGCCTCATACTGTCCAAATTTATAGGCCATAATGTTCTAGCACCTTACTCCTCGGAATAATCCTATATTTCCTAAACAACAGTGGATATACTATTTTATAGTGAGTTTCTGCTATTTTATATTTTTCGTAAATCGCCCATGTTATTCTAGTTACTTTTTACCTCCTGCACACTAAACAAGTATAGTATAAGTTGGAGGTATTGCGATCAGGTAAAGAATTCGAAGTGGAGATTTTGACACTGTTCGTATTTCCTAAATGAAAAGACGTACGTTAATTATGTAGAAAATCAATATTCTAGGTCTTAAAGAGGTGATATTTTTCATGGCAAATTTTTTTGGTGTCTCTTCGTTACATGATATTTTATTTTTTAGTTATTGATAAGGTTGTTGTCGATCTCTTGAATTATGTTTCTTTACATTCTTAATTTTGGGTTGGATCGTGAAAAAACCAGCAGGTGTCTGTTATTTTAAACTGTTGAAGTTTCACAATGTTCTTCAGGATACTAAAAGCTGATTTAAATATTCTTTTAAAATCAAAAATACTAACACAAAACAGTGACTATACCTATGTCATAATAAAAACAGTTATCGAAGTTGTGTACTTAACATGTTCATTGGAAACTCTGAACAACAGATGTAGTAGTGCAAATAATATTTGTTCAGATTACTTTTTGTTTCTAAAATGGTTACAACAAACTACAATCACTTTTTTCCCTCTTTTTAATTTAACATCACAAACAAATACATAATATATTATGTATGTATATATAGAAACCCAATACTAAATATAAATCAATTATCAATTTTTTTATCCCCGTCTACAATCATTAAAGCTCAATAACCAGCATTGGTTGAAGACTAACTTAACACGGAACACAATTTTAATTTTGAAAACAACCATGTTACGGACTCAAACTACAAAATAGGCTAACAGCTGAAATGGTTGAAATGCAAAGGTCAAATCATCAAATTTTTATTTATTTTATTCTAGAAATATATCCCTAATAATAAATATACATGTGTGTTAGGAAATTTAAACAAACCTTAATATAATAATTTAACTTTTTCCAGGAACTACCTCAATTTTATGACTGAAGAACTTCAAAATCCTTTTGTGTAAGTAACTTGCAAGTTTATTAATTATCGCAAATGTAAAATATATTTCTCTTCAGTAATTTACCACGAGCCATTTACATTTCACTACCGGTAGTAACTGGTATATATGTATTAGCAAATATGGCATATTTGTCAGTACTCACGCCTGATGCGATGGTGTCTTCCGATGCAGTTGCTGTGGTAACTATTTAAAAAAGCTATAAAATTTAGATTTCTACAGATACTGAGCTTTTTAGACATTTGGAAACACCGTATTAGGGCAATGGGCATGGATATTATCCGTACTCGTTGCTATATCTGCATTTGGTGGTTTAAGTGTTCACATAATGACATCATCACGTATGCTGTATGTTGGTGCCCGAAGTGGACACTTTCCCACGTTACTGTCACATCTGAATATTAAACGGTTAACGCCGTTGCCAAGTTTAATATTTCTCGTAAGTATTAGGGCACGTAAGACTATTGTACCATTATCTTTATTAATCACACTTTCAGAACCTATTATCGCTGATCATGCTATGTACTAGTGATATCAAGTTGTTGATCGAATATTGTACAATTGTGGAATCGTTTTTTGTTACTGTATCAGTATCGGGGCTGTTGTATATGAGGTGGAAGCATCCTGAATTAAGTAGACCAATAAAAGTTAATCTTGCTGTACCTGTGATATTTGTTATCGTTTGTATATTTCTTTTGATACTTCCGGTGATACAATCACCATTATTGGTGATTGGTGCTACACTTATTACCTTGTCGGGGATACCGGTGTACTATATTGGAGTTGTTATGAATAAACCGGAGAAATTCGACAAGATTATGGGTGAGAATATATATACCTATATATATTAGAATACAGAGAGTTATTAATATAAATTAAATTTTGTTTTGCAGAAAAAGTTACTATAGCCTCCCAGAAGATGTTTTTAGCAGCGCATGAAGAAGAGTGATTTTGACTGTTAATTATTTGTTTTTATTATAGTAATCTCAAATATATAACAATTTATTTATTATTATTGTAAGTTAGTTTCCTAATGAATGGTTGTTGTTTAACGAGGATCTTATGCTCAGTTTTCTCAATCCAAAGATAACGTTATATTTATTGTAAGTTTTTTACACTCTGTAAGTTTTATTCGAATTTGTATAAGTATTTTCAGAATTTTGATAGTATTTTTTTTATTCGTTTGTAATTACTCTTTATGTATTTATTTATTTACTTAGCGCTAAAAAAAATTATACAATTTTTTTGTTACTATTGGTAGGGATGCGTTTGTGATTTTTTGTGTTTTATTAACTTTTGATATTTAAAAGTTTTCTTTCTTGTTTTTGTTTTTTATTTCGGTAGAATTTCTACGTATTGCTGACACCGATAGTAGGTACCCGAAAATTCTCTTTTTAAAATCTATTCCTAATTTTACAAAAAAAAAAGTTGATTGAGATTATAATAAACAATACTACATCACATATTTAAGATAGAATTCTTTCTTGATTTTCGCAAAATAGTTTTTTGTCTACAAGATTTATTTGATCTAATTGCTTTGTTGTTTTATGTAGGTAGGTAGGTCTTCAATAATTGTGGCTCGAAAGGACTAACGTTAAAATTTGTTCCGCGATGATAGATTTTCAAAACTATTTGCATAGTCAATTGGTATCTTGAAATATAACATTTGACTCAAATATTTTTAATAGAAATTATTTTCTAGAGATATTTATATGATCTGCATTCATGTTTTCAGAAATGATTTTTAATTCATTATAGTTGTTATCCTTATGCGTATGTTTATTTTTATACACCCGGCCTTAATTCTTCTTCCCCAACTTATGGCATTTCTAGTTTCAATTTCTGTCTCACTCTACTTCTTGCCTGTAGAAAGGAGGAATATTTTGTTAGGTTATTTTGTTAATAATATTTATGTAAACCGTTAATTAAAAATGAAGCGTTTGAGCATTTTGTACCTATTATTTAGTATTTTCATATTTACCCAGTGTAAAAAATCTCAAAATAATGAGAAACCTGATTGGGCCAAAAAAGACATACGGGACTTTACAGATGCCGATATGGAACGATTACTGGACCAGTGGGAGGTATCTATACAAACTAAGTTTAATATTTTATTAAAATTATCACCTGCATCTCGGTTTTAGGAAGATGAAGAACCGTTAGAACCTGATGAGTTGCCTGAACATTTGAGACCTATGCCCAATATTGATATGAGTAAGCTAAGTGTTGAAAATCCTGAAGATTTACTACAAACCACGAAAAAAGGTCGTACGTTGATGACTTTTGTCCAAGTTTCCGGAAATCCGACCCGTAGTGAAGCTGAGGAATTAACGAAATTATGGCAGGGTAGTCTGTGGAACAACCATATTCAAGCAGAAAGGTAGTGTCTAATCTATTAGTCCATCTTTATATTTAATAACCTTTATCGATATTTGTAGGTACATGGTAGATGATAACCGGGCAATATTTTTGTTCAAAGACGGCTCGCAAGCTTGGACTGCTAAAGACTTTCTTATAGAACAAGAAAAATGCGAAAGCGTTACTATAGAATCTAAAGTATATCCAGGAAAATACTCTACAACAGAAACCAAAGAAGAATTATAAATACTTAATAGATATAATTTTTTTTAAATTTAATTCAAATATACATTTAACATTCGAACATTTTTTGATTTTAAGTAAATTTAAACTCCAATCAATCCTCTTAATCGTTAAAAATAAATTGATTTGTATGTGGGTGCTTCCATCTTTTATAATATCAAAGATATAAGAAAAAACCTATAGGTATTTACAAATAGCATAAAATGTATTAGTCTATACAATGTACTTTTAATTGAAATATATGCTTTAATATTTCAAATGCCTTTTCCATGTTGTTCATTATGTTGTTGCTGTAACTTTAAGGAGTCCGCAGTATTTGCTTCAATTTTCTTCTGTAACTGTTTTACAAGATACGCTAGAACTTCTGGGTTGATACCAGCTTCGCATAATCGTACACAAATAGCTAGTGCTTCTGAATCCAAATTTGTGCCCAAAAGCTGCGACAACTCTTGCAATGATTGCATCGTACTTACGGCCTCTTTGACCAATTCTGGTTTGGAGTCCGTCATTCTTAAAAAGATATGGTAATATTCAATTCTACTATTCGACAATAATATTGTTTACAAAATTACATTTTGAATTCTAGCAATCTAACCTCTGAAACAGTTTCTTCTTTGTTTCTTGGCCTTTGCCACAGCGTCACTGAATAATAAACACAGGGTATTGTGATAGCTGACTAGTTGATGCCTCAGAAAGAAAAATAAATGCTTATTTTTCTGAGGTTGAGTTTTTTTTCTGTTGTCGTTTCGTTTCCCTAATATTATCACAGATAAGTCACTTTAAGGCACCTTATACAAAACCATTATACCTTATATAAAGAAAATGACAATACTGAATGGAAGCTAATTAGATCAGTTCGACTAATTTGAGTAGTAAAAAAATAGCTTAAAACTTGAATATCGGAATCCGTGATTCAAATTGTCAGCAGGAATATTTTCAACCCTATTGCTTTCTTCGTTTTTTTGTGGTCATGTTAATCAAAACCAACGAAATTCAAAATTTTGTACCTCAAGGTAGGTATTGATTTATCTCAATTTTCCCTGGTTTTTCCTGCTTCCTGCGTCTCTTACTGGACCATTCTTATTCTCAGCATGAAAATAAATATTAACAGAAATTAATTATTAAAATATGAGTGGTAGAGTCAAGAATAAATCAGTAAATAATTCTTTGGTTTACAGTTCCCCAAAAAAATAGTGTAAGTTTTATATTTTCTTCATATGCTTCTAAATTATACAAAATTAATATTCCAGACAAAATTCCTGCCAAAATATTAACAGAGCGGCTCAAAATGATGCTTGGTCGGAAGCAGAGTCTCAAAGGCGAACCGGTATTGGCTGATTATGGACCTGACGAAGCATTTAATGAGAGCGCGGATATTGAATGGGTGAACAAGGTAAATAAGATATTAAAAAAATCTGCATTACTTATAAAATACTACATTGTTTACCCATATATTTCAGACTGTCGTAGGGTAAGATTGAGCACTGAAAAATTAAAAGCAAGTTTTGCCAAATACTTACCTGTTTTTGAACAGTTTCTATTTTTATTTGATACCCTACGAAGGTCTGTAATAAGCTAAAAGAAGGAGAACAATTACTTGAATCTTGTATTAATTTCAGAGGTGGGTTAGAAGAGTGATGCGGACTTGTGCACTTCTGAGTCTAGCTTCCGTCAGTTGTAATACTCCAAAAACTTTTGAGAAATTCCCATTTATGCTTGTATCTACTTTTGCTGTAGATGCAACTGTTACAATACTTTTCACATCTGAAATGATTGCTAAAATGCACATACGAGGCATACTAAAAGTAACGCAGATAGTATAAACTGGAGTATACATTACTAATTAATTTAAATTTTAGGGTGAGAAACCATATCTTAGAGATCACTGGTGCCAATTCGACGCTAGTATGGTGTTTTTTTTATGGATCTCGGTTCTGTTACAAATTTTTGAAATGCTAGAAATTGCTCCACTGTCATCTTATCTTTCAATATTGCGAGCTCCACGACCATTGATCATGATCCGCTTTCTTAGAGTCTTTCTCAAGTTTTCAATGCCGAAATCAAGAATCAACCAGATCTTTAAGTAAGAGTATAATTTTAATGTTATTGGCAGCCTAGCTTTCTATAAGCTTTTTATGTAATAAGGTACATCCTTATATTTATTTATCTGTACTCGTATTTTAATTTAGACAATACTTACTTATAATTAACTCTCTCTGTCGAAACTTCCTCCTAAAGTTTATTGTTCAATTTTGAATGTAAAGTCTTATTTATTGCTTTTGTGGGTTTTTGGCCGATGTAAAGCGAATCAAGCCACCACTTCTGGAAATGGTAACGGTCGTCCGGTAGAGTAAAATTAGAATACACTTTTGTTAATTGTACAAGAAACGTTCGGAATAAATTTCGACACATAGACACAGTAATAATAAAGATATATTTGTAAGCCCCATGCAATTTACCTTATAAATAAGGTTTTGCCATGTATGCCATTAAAGTTCAGAAAATTAAAAAATATATTCACCTTGCCCCAAAAACAGTCTTAATAAGATCATATTATTGCGAATAGATGACATGATTAAAAATACATAATCGCTGTATAAAAAATGAAATAAACTAATATTTACGAGCTGCAAAAATATCTGTAACACGAGTGGGATTTCTGATCAGTATCATATTTTTAAATGCAATGCAAAACAATATTATCGCTGCTTTGCTGCACTATTTTTAACAAAACAACTCTACCTATTCTTGTAGCAGGTAAATTATACGCGTATTGCCAGCACAAGTCAATTGAAATATTCTCCGATAAATCAGGGGATCAAATATCTCTTTATTGTAATTTAAAATTTACGTTATTCTATTTAGTAGATATATTATATATATATATTGTTTTTTAGATTTCTTTTTTGTGTTGGCAGAAGAATTTAGGCAAAAATTGCTTATCTGTGTCAACCCCTATTAGAATCATATTATAACACTTGTAAGGTAGTTTTGTTTTCAGACGGTCAAGTCAACAGATCTACAATGTGACCTTGTTCTTCCTTTTCTTTATGTCATTGTACGGATTGCTGGGAGTACAGTTTTTTGGTGAACTCAAAAACCACTGCGTCACAAACAAAACGAAAAGTCCCAAGTAAGTTACATTATGTGGGTTCTTTTAAACGAAGATATTACCCATTGCCCAGGGGTAGATCTCTTTCTGCATGAGCTGTTTTAATTAGATGTCAAGAATGTTTAGTCTTGTAGATTTCTTTTACATTCCAAGCTCAAAAGAAAGAGATCATCTCATGTAATAACGATTAAAATACTGCTATTTAACTACTAGGGATGTGACAATAAACAATCTGGCCATACCCGATACATTCTGTTCTTTGGATCCTACTTCTGGATATCAATGCCCGGAAGGTATGAAATGTATGAAAATGGAAGGAGTTTCACGTTATATTATTGGTTTTAACGGTTTTGACGAATTTGGTAATTATAAGAAAACATTTCCGCAGTTTTATGGAACAAGAATTCCCAATACTATCACTTTCTCAGATATTTGAAATTGTTTCTTGATTATTCTTTAATACATTTCTTTGAATGAATATGTATACTACAAAATTATTTATAGCTAACGAAAACTAAACGCAAATGTTAAGCGAAAAGAAGAAAAGCCACATAAGTAAAACCCGTTTGAGGGTGGGAAATTGAAAGACGTTGGAAATCAGTTATAAGTTTTGGGAATTCGTTTTTCTGCGAGTGTGATATGATAATTGATGAGCCAATGAATGAAACCATTATGGAAACAAATACTTCTTGATATATCCCGCGTCAAATTTACACTAGCTACCGTTTTTCCTCCTGTCAGCTTCTTCAGAGCAACGGTATCTCGTGTGTGGTGGTGGACCAATGTTTCGGCCACGGCTACGTAACTTCAATCTGCGGTCTTTTAGTAAGTTGCCCTCCGTGGATACCTCATTTGGGCGTCCTGCACGGGCCTCATCAATCAAGGATGTTCAGTCATTTCTGAACTAGTTATACCACGGCTTAATATTGGCAATTGAAAGGAAGGCATTACCATACAGGGTGACTCTTTCAAGCATATCTCATGTAAAAACAAAAAGAATACGGTGCAGTGTTGGCAGATGGCTTTAAGGCTCACCAATCATCATATCAACCTCGTATAAGGAAGTTATAATTATTTGAAATTTAATTTTAGTTACAAGCATATTCACGGTATATCAAGCTGCTTCTCAAGAAGGTTGGGTGTTTATTATGTACCGTGCTATTGACTCGTTGCCTCAGTGGATGGCGGTTTCCTATTTCAGTACGTTAATCTTCTTCCTAGCCTGGTTAGTAAAAAATGTGTTCATAGCTGTCATCACAGAAACCTTTAATGAGATTCGTGTACAATTCCAACAAATGTGGGGCATTAGAGGACATATTGGAAATAGTTCCGCTTCTCAAGTAAGACTGTTACTATCTGCTGATTGATACGAAATTCTCATTATATTTCTGACAGATTTTAATTGGAGACGATCGAGGTTGGAGACTGGTGACATTGGACGAGAACAAACATGGTGGAACGGCACCAAATTTCTGTCAAAATATTCTGCGGTCACCTTATTTTCGTACCGTAGTAATGGGAGTGATTTTGGCTAATGCTGTAGTAACCGCTTCAATGCGTTTCAAACATGATTCGAAACCAAGACAGGTAAAAAAATTTACATTTATGTATTTTCTCAATCTGATTTGATCATTATATGTCTGTTATTATTTAAAGGTTTTCTATGAGAATTACTATTATATCGAATTGGGATTTACAATTCTACTTGATCTAGAAGCATTGTTTAAAATTTGGTGTTTGGGATGGCGAGGATATTTCAAACATTCTATACACAAATTTGAATTGCTGTGTGCAATAGGTACCACCATACATGTAATACCAGGTAATAGACAATAAGTTTACATGTATATTATATACAGTGTCTTTTTGGATTATTTTAAAGCTACTTGACCAATTTGTGATATGTTACACTGTAGTGCCACAATGACCCAGTACAATCACTAGTACTAGTAGTGTTTTAGGTATGCCTGTCACAATACGTGCGTTAAGGGCGGGAGATCCCACATGTTCAAACACCTCTCGCTGCGATCACGGTAGTCAAGTACCAGGTAGCGGGGAGAGTGATTGGATGGGTGCTTTCGGTCGACTCGATAGACTTGCCTATGCTATGTAGTTATGGGCTACATAGTCGTAGGTGCTGGCATCTGGCAGTCGATGACCGTGGTAAACTGTATGTCCAAATTCACACAATAAATAACTAAAAAAAAATATTGTAAAGGCCAATAATAGAAATACAGGATATTGACAAATTCGTTTCACTTTTATTATGAGCTCATCAGAATACCATAGTCGTGCGCAGCTACAACATCGACCTGCCTTTAAACATAGCGGATAGCATATATACCAACAGAGAAATTTAAAAATATGCACTTTCCACAAAGCACACATCTCAAGATTGATTTCGATATTGGCTTTATAATAATAATAATAATAGCCTTTATTGCTCAACAGATTTCTCCCTTAACAGAGCAAAATTATAATACAATAGGTAATTCCACAAAAAAAAAACAAAATATTATACATAACACAATAAGCAATCCATTAAAAGTAAAACATGATTGATCTGCACTAATTAAACAATTAACAAGAACAAAAAGAGAAACTACGACGCACAAACAGTCAGAGCAGCCCTCCTAAGTGCTTCCCTTGAACAATTAAAAATGTCACAGTCAGCGCAAATCAAATTAAAATTATTACACATGACATATACGGGCGATTTTGTATAGAGGTTAGTGCAAGGGCGCTGAGAGTAGAAAGTTAAAGGATTGCGGGCGCCAAGTCTGGGCACGTTAAAATTTATTTGAGCCAGGAGTTCAGAACAGTCGATTCTATTATGTAAAAGATCATACAAAAATTTTAGAGAAAAAAATATTCTTCTAAACTCCAAACTCTTGAAATTGAACTTGTTCAGCAACAACGTATATTCAATCCCTCTGTCAGGATAAATACCGTCTGCCTTAAATGAAAGGTATTTCAAAAACTTTCTTTGGACACTCTCAACATTCCGCACATGAATCTGATAGATCGGGTACCAAATCAAGGAGCAATATTCGAGCTTCGAACGCACAAAAGAGTTATACAAAACTTTCAACGCATCAATGCTATGAAAACTCCTACAGCTTCTCACGATAAAACCGTAGATCTTATAGCTTCACCACTCCTAGCAGCCACATGAGGCACAAATGATAGACTAGAGTCGAAAAGCACGCCCAGGTCAGCAGCAGTCAGACACCTAGCTAGTGCGGTCCCACCAACCGTGTAGCGAAAACTAACTAATATTCTTCCTTCTAGTGAATGTCATACATTTGCATTTATTCTCGTTGAGCGATAGATTATTAACGTTACACCAATGTTCCACAGCTCTCAGATCGTCCTGCAACCGAAGACAGTCTACATGAGAAGTAATAGGGGCGAACAACTTAAGATCGTCGGCAAAAAAAAAGCCGTTTTACACACAGACAATCATCTAGATCATTTATAAAAATAGAAAAAAGCAGTGGACCCAAATTGGATCCCTGCGGAACGCCTGAGGAAGCCCAATACCTCTCTGACGTATAGCCGTTATAATATACATATTGAAGTCTGTTCTGAAGATATGAAGTAATTAACGACTTCAAACCATCATCAAATCCGAATCGATCGAGCTTTTGAACAAGTATTCGGTGATCCAAACGATCAAATGCTTTAGCAAAGTCTGTATACAATACATCAAATTGCCCACCACCATCAACAACCTCGTTCACTTGCTGAGTAAAAATTGCAAGGTTAGTGGCAGTGGATCTCCCGGTGAAAAACCCATGCTGATTAAGGGAAACTTGCCCATGTACGGAATTACATATTCTGTTATACAGCACAGCTTCAAATAATTTAGAGAAATTGGATAATATAGAAATCGGTCGATAGTTATTGATGAGCGATCTGTCGCCTGCTTTATAAACAGGCACAACTCTTGCCTCTCGCCACCGATCTGGAAACTTGCCTTCGTTGAGAGCCCTATTAAATATTGTTGCTAGTGGACTCGCCAAGATTCCCACGCAATCCTTTATTAAAAACGATGGCAACCCATCAGGTCCGGCCGTAAACTTGTTTTTCAATTTTTTACAAGAATCAATTATTTCAGTTATATTCGACACTGAAATCGTGGAATAAGAGAAATTATTCACAATACTGCTTTATGATCATTGGGGTATCGTTTGAATGTTCTCTTTTTGTTTGGCTTCTCTATTTCTCATTAAAAAAATATACAAGATGGTTAAAGATGAGAGGGTCACCGTTACATACAGGGAAAGTTCCTTCCTTAATTTTAGATATAATTTTTGAACTTTGAAAAATTAGTTAGTGTAGCAGTGTGCTGATGCTCGATTTTAAGCTTTACGGAGCCAATGCTTCAGATGTGGTCAGTGTGTTTCTGCCCTATAATTATGCAATTAAATAATTTTTCTATTAAGAATATTGAAACTAGTTTGATCATATATTTATATTTTTAGGATGTTACATGACGGGTTTTACATTTTTCCAAGTACTACGCGTTGTCAGACTAATTAAAGCATCACCACTATTAGAAGACTTCGTATACAAAATCTTTGGACCAGGCAAAAAGTTGGGAAGTCTAATTATATTCACAATGTGTTTACTAATAATATCATCCAGCGTTTCAATGCAGCTATTTTGTTTTTTGGATTTCACGAAATTCGAAACATTTGCTGAAGCATTTATGTCTATGTTCCAAATCCTGACCCAAGAAGCATGGGTAGAAGTCATGGACGAGACCATGTTACGGACACCGTCGATTTTTGCACCGCTTGTGGCGTTTTACTTCATCATGTACCATTTATTTGTCACTTTGGTAACTAATTGAAGTAGGAGAGGAGATTTATTAGATTATTATTATTATTATTTTTCAGATAGTGTTGAGTTTGTTTGTAGCAGTAATTCTCGATAATCTTGAGTTAGACGAGGATATTAAAAAATTGAAACAACTAAAATACAGAGAGCAATGTGCTGAGATCAAGGAAACGTTACCGTTCCGTCTAAGAATATTTGAGAAGTTCCCAGATAGTCCGTTAATGGTTACACTACATAAAGTTCCATCCGACTTTAATTTACCCAAGGCATGCAAATCAAGTTTTTCCAAAAATATTGTAAAATAAAATTAATTCACTTTAGGTGCGTGAAAGCTTCATGCGTCAGTTCGTTTATGAACCCGAAGATGAAAATACGGAAAGTGGTATAATGAAGAAATTGGCTACTGAGGAAGTATTTGATTCGAAAGTGATCTATAGAAAACAGAAACCGCTGCAGATATTGAATAGGTTACCGAAAGTGCGTACGGGGAATCCCAAACTAAAGAAGACCTCAATTTCATATATTATCAAGTAAATAATTTTCCCAAATTTGTTTGCTGCTTTACTGTTGTCAATCTTTAACTTTCGCATTTTCAGCGATTCAAATAACCAACGGCTATTGTTAGGTGATAGTTCTATAATCCCGGTCCCAGGAAGCAAAGGTCCTTTAAAGCCACAAGGAACTATAAACAGTATGAAACAGTTACGAATTGATCATAAGAAGTGAGTAGTTTTACCAAAACTAAATTAACAGGTAACAGGAATAATCTTAATCTCTAGGTTCGGTTCAAGATCAGTTAGAAGAAGCGTACGATCCGGCTCAATCAAATTGAAACAAACTTACGAACATTTAATGGAGAATGGGGATATTGGAGTTAATAGGGTTAGTTCGAATAGGGCTAGACCACATGATTTGGATATTAAGCTATTGCAAGCTAAACGACAGCAAGCTGAAATGAGAAGGTAAGGTTAAGGCATTTGATAAAGTTTTAGTGAGAATATCTACGTAATGCGTTTACTGCATAGTAACGAATAGATATATTTTAAATTTCTTAGGTCTATTGAATGAGGTGTTTGTTTTCAGGAACCAACGCGAAGAAGATCTTCGAGAAAACCATCCATTTTTTGATACACCACTATTCGCAGTACCTCGCGAAAGTAAGTTCCGGAAGTTTTGTCAATTGCTAGTATATGCGCGATACGATGCACGGTTAAAAGATCCATTAACAGGAAAAGAACGAAAAGTACAATACAAAAGTTTACAGTAAGTTTAAAATTTAAAGGAAAAATGTTTTGTTAGAAACCCTGAATTCGTCTAACGCATACGGTTATTCATTTTTTGCAGCAATTTTTTAGGTTTAGTCACCTACTTGGATTGGGTTATGATCGCTATGACAACACTATCATGTCTATCAATGATGTTCGAAACTCCATTTTATCGAGTTATGGAAAATGTCAGTTTACAGGTAGCTGAGTATAGTTTTGTCATTTTTATGAGTACGGAATTGGCCTTAAAAATATTAGCAGATGGTTTATTTTTCACTCCTAAAGCATATGTTAAAGATGTCGCAGCAGTACTAGATGTATTCATATATTTGGTAAGAATAATGTATTTAAAGGTTCGTTTCTATAATAATTGTTTCCTCTTAGGTTAGCCTTACATTTTTATGTTGGATGCCGAAAAGCGTACCTCCTAATTCGGGAGCACAACTCTTAATGATCTTACGATGTCTCAGACCGCTGAGAATATTTACTTTAGTTCCACACATGAGGAAAGTAGTTTGCGAATTATGTAGGGGATTCAAAGAAATCTTATTAGTAAGAATACTTTCCAATAAAATAATTAATTGTTTGCATTATTATTATTAATTAATGGATTTGCAGGTATCAACACTCCTAATATTGTTAATGTTTATATTTGCAAGTTACGGTGTTCAGTTGTATGGTGGTAGGCTAGCCAGATGTAATGATCCGAATGTCACTAGACGCGAAGATTGTGTTGGAATATTTTTCCGTAGAGTTTTTGTAACAAAAATGAAAGTTATGCCGGGCGAGAATGAGGTTTATCCTGCTATGCTGGTACCGAGAGTATGGTAATAATTTATATAATTAATAATAACATAATATAACTATTTATGTTTTATTTTTAGGGCCAATCCAAGGCGTTTTAATTTTGATAATATCGGTGACGCTATGTTGACCTTGTTTGAAGTACTGTCATTCAAAGGTTGGTTGGATGTTAGGGATATTTTGATTAAATCGCTTGGACCAGTAAGTAATATTAAATTATTATTTTCGTATACAAAATTAATAATAATTTAGGTGCACGCAATTTATATCCACATCTACATCTTCCTCGGATGTATGATTGGTTTAACGTTGTTCGTCGGGGTGGTAATCGCGAATTACTCTGAAAATAAAGGAACTGCATTATTGACTGTAGATCAACGACGTTGGTAAATTTAACATAGAACAGCCGTAAACTAGTGTTGTAAATTTAACATAAATATTTTTAGGTGTGATTTGAAGAAGCGATTGAAAATTGCACAACCACTACATTTGCCGCCTAGACCTGACGGGAAAAAGTTTAGAGCATTTATTTATGACATAACGCAGAATTTGAAGTTTAAGCGTGCTATTGCTATTCTTGTTTTGATTAATTCGGGTTTACTAAGTGTAACTGTAAGTATACTATATATAACGCTCGTTGCTTAAAGGAAGGTTTTTGCTGGCTATTGCTATTAACAAATTCAAAATACCTGTCTTCTTCAGACATTTGACATTTCCCCAAGTGTCATCACTTTTGTTCCAAGTTTTCTATGTACTGATTTATAATCCTTATCATTCTTTTTTTTTATATGAAGACTTAGTTAACTTGTATTCCATTTTTTACAGTGGGAAAAAGATGACGAAGTAACTGATAATTTAGTTACAATATCCATGATATGCACAGCGATATTTCTAATTGAAGTCATAATGAAAAATATTGCTTTTACACCGAGAGGGTACTTACAGTCTAGACGAAATCGTTACGATTTATTTGTAACTGTCACTGGAGTCACTTGGATGTTTTTCCACACAATGTTGAAGGTATTTATTTATTTTATTTAGTAAATAATAATAATTACTGATTTTTAGAATGAGCTCACATACTTCGTCGGCTTTATGGTTGTGATTCTTAGATTTTTCACTATAACTGGAAAACATGCAACGTTGAAAATGCTAATGTTAACCGTTGGTGTGTCAGTGTGTAAAAGTTTTTTCATTATTTTCGGCATGTTTCTACTGGTATTCTTCTATGCCCTAGCTGGAACTATTATATTTGGCACTGTTAAATATGGTGAGGGTATTGGCCGGTGAGTACTGCTGCTATATAAAGTATAAAGTTTATTTGAAGAAGAATACATAAAATTCTTTGATTTGTGTGAATACCTAAGTTAGGGTTGAAATTACACAAGTAGATATATTTATAAATTATCGCTAAATAGAATGAAGATTCAAAAGATAATTTGAAAGTCACTGGAATGCCTACGCCGATACATACTAACTGATATTGATTTGTCAGTTTTTTCTTCTTCTTTGGCTATCTGTTAACGTCGTTTTGCTTTAAAGTAACTTTTGTATGACACCTTGTTCGTAGAACAGTCAAAACCAATCTCAAACCTTCCAAGGTATGTGCATTTTGTTTTTTGTGGTCAAATCAATATACAGCATTAAATTTTCCCTAACTCAGACATGGGTAAGCGTCGGTACAGTTACGGTACAATGTGTGGTGTCAAAACGAAATATTATAGATTTTATTCATTGATTTTTGTAGGCGAGCCAATTTCCAGTCTCCGGTGACCGGCGTAGCAATGCTTTTCCGTATAGTTACAGGGGAGGACTGGAACAAAATTATGCACGACTGTATGATTCAACCGCCATATTGTACGCCTGCGGCAAATTATTGGGAAACTGACTGTGGGAATTTCACAGGCTCCTTAATTTATTTCTGCACGTTTTACGTAATTATTACGTATATTGTTTTAAATTTATTAGTGGGTAAGAATTGTTTTGTTGAACTTTAGACGTAATAAAAGTAAATAAAATATACTTTTTTAGCAATAATAATGGAAAATTTTTCGCTATTTTATTCTAATGAAGAAGATGCGTTGCTCTCATATGCAGATATTAGAAATTTTCAGAACACTTGGAATGTAGTGGATATACATCAGAGAGGAGTTATTCCTGTTAGACGTGTATGTATTGCCTTTAAAATTTGAAAACTCAGACTAGCTGCTCTGATTTATTTCGAGGTATAATTTTTCATCTATGGTTTTAGGTTAAATTTATATTGAGACTGCTTAAAGGCAGATTAGAAGTTGACCCACAAAAGGACCGGCTATTATTTAAGCACATGTGTTACGAACTTGAGAGGTTGCATAATGGTGAAGATGTAACTTTTCATGATGTCATTAAGTGAGTATAACTTTTGATTTTAATATTTAATTGAAAATCATTTCATAGGAGGAAGATTTTGCCATTATTTTGAATGTTAACCTTATTAGATTTTTTTTAATATTAAAATTGATATACTTTGTAGTATGTTATCATATCGTTCAGTGGACATCAGAAAGGCTCTTCAACTGGAAGAACTGCTTGCCAGAGAAGAATTCGAATACATTATTGAAGAAGAAGTGGCTAAACAAACTATCAGAACATGGTTGGAAGGATGTTTGAAAAAAATTCGATCAAGAAGTGTATGTTTATTTTTACAACTTGTTTGAATAAACGGTCTAAAGATCGCTTTATAATTTTAGAAACAACAAAATAGTTTAATCGCTGGCCTTAGGGCCACAAATGAGGCTTTAATGACACAAGAAAATCTTGAAGAAGAAAAGCAGGCTAATCCACCAGAAAAAGAAGAACTTGAAACAAAGGAGGCACATGAACAATCAGCGCGAAAGCAAAAATTAGGACCGTTACCGCGATCCGATAGTATTGGTAGTAACACAGGTACAAATTAAAATATTTCTGAATATAGGACAATACAAATTTAAATATTATTTAGGTAGGAAATACTTAGCACCTACACTCTCTGATCCATCGGCTCGTCAAGAAAAAGAACGAATCCCAGTATCTAAGAAGAAGAATACGAGACAGAATACTCCGATCAACAAGAATCTAACAAATGTCACTGAATGCGAAATGGTTAATAAACCGAATAAAGAATTGTTGCCTAATAAATCCAGTACGATCAAAACGTCCAATACTATGCAGGAGATCAGAGAATGGTGGAGTGAACAGTTGGCCCAAAATTCGCAAAGTAGTGATGATGAATAATAAATTTTAATTTTCTTAAATAGGGTCAGGAAAAGAAATTATATGTGTTAAATATGCAACACTACGGATAGTTTAATAATTCTCATGAAATTTTGACATTGAATTCCAAGGTTTCATTATTTTTAAGCGATACATAAAGTCCTCTCGATCCCCTATACAGGGGTTAACATAATCGCCGACTTTAATTTCAACAGGTATAAATGTCAAGTTTACGGAAACACATTTTTCAATTTTGGTAAAGGAATGGACACAACCTTCTCGCTGATAGTGATAAACAAGGATCACGTTAATCTAGCTCATCCCAAACGCACGACAACATAATAGGTATCCAAACCACTTCCAAGCAATACTAGACAAGTTTCGAGAAGTGGAGGTTGGCGTTGTCTTGCATCAATGTAACCCAAATTCAGTAATGTTTGCGTTTTTTATCTCCTTAACTCCATTAACTTACTGTTTCAATAATATATAACCGTTATACCTTACTATTGATTAAATTGTATATAAAGTAGCTTGGAGTAGAACTTCCAAAATATCATCATATAGATTAACAAACCTCTCCTGAAATTAAAGTCATAAAGTAATGTTGTTATTTATTTTAGGTAGTCAAGATATTAATTATATAGGGAAAAGTTGCTGTGAGTAAAACCAAATTAGTTCTATGCATTATAATTTTTATCTAGTACTGATTCGTATTAATATATAAATTTGAACAAACCAACTATGATCATACTACAGTATTACATTTTATTGTTATGATAATTCTATTAAATAAAATATATGAAGGTTTCTTTTTTATTCAGTCTTCATCTTATTATTTGTATATGTAAACACAAAATAAAACCTTTACATATTGTGTTTAAAGTTCGAGTCATCAAAATTGATGCTCTCATCAGATGTAATTGTTATCTCATCTTCATTTTCAACTAATGGCTGAGTTTCTTCTGGTAATGAAGACATATCTTCTAAGAATTACAATTAAATCATTACTTAACGTACGACAAATATTAAAAATAAATCACAGATTTAAATACTATCATTTTACTACAAAATCCGTTATTATGTATAACGCATTAAACATTGAAAACCTAGTGAATACAATAAAATGAATGGACAGCTATTATACACAATAACGCATTTTTGCTAATTAGGGTAACATATTATAAAGCTAACCTTGCTCTGACACACCGGGTTCAACTTCGGCAAAATCATTTTGAGTATTGTTCGACGATTCTGTAGATTCATTCTCCGTATCAGCATCATCTTCTTCTTCGATACCCACAGCTACGACAGACGGATGTACCCCTTAAAGTTGATGACACATTTAGTTTCTTTTCAGATATACAGGATGCTTCAAATATCAATCCATACATATATCAGTGTTGTTTGCAATGCCATGTACTTTATTGGATTTTTAAGTTGTGTATAAAGAATAAGGTAGACTTTCATAATGTTTTTGTAGAACTCTCTTAAAAGGACATGTGCTTTCTCCCCTTTAACTGTTTGATATTCCCGCATAAAAAACAAAGCAACTTGAACTACCACAGTAGATGTACTGACAATAGTATGCCAATTTGTGAACTCAAATTTTACTCAACGACACAACACATCTCAGAGTAATCTAGTATTTAAAGAAAATACTGATTTAGCAATCCCTGTACGTTCATATTTATACTATTATATATCAAATGATAAAATTTCTCACGTAATTCAAGATACGCTGTTATATTAAAATGTACGGTGTTTGCTTTTGAAATAGAAAACGTTCTGAACCTTTGGACGGATATCACATATTAAATTAATCACCATTAAAGTGCTCACATAAATAATTTCTTACTTACCTAGCCCATCACCTTGACAGTAAAAATGGGCTTCTTCTTGAGATCTAGTTTCCTCTTGGCTATTTTCCGAAATAATTTGGGCGCCCAGCAACTGCAGTAGCCATGCAGGGAACCCATTTACACTTAGGGGATCTACAAAACATATTTATTTATAACATAGTGTATCACAATATATTCGTACTTTTAAAGTTTGATATGTAAATATACCTCGTCTCTTTTACCTGAATCCGAAGTTTCAGGTGCTTGGATACCCATTAAAATGACGTTATTACCCAGATCATATACTCTAATACCGTTTTGAGGTACACTAGCCCCTGGCGTTGGTTCTATAGATTCATTTCCAATAACTTCAAAGTCATTCAATGACTCACGCTCCGAATTTGGATCATTAACCGCTTCATGGCTAGCACGGGCGATTTCGGGATCTTCAACTATTAGACCTCCTCCTACTGCGTGTTCTAAAATATTATTTTTATGTAAAATAATGGCCAAGCACTAATTGTGAATAACTTCTTTTACCATTTTCAACTTCCTCTTGGATATTAACTTCGTCTTGGTCGTTTACGTTAATAACGTCGTTGTTATTTTCAAAAACACCGTTATCTTGCAGCAGAGGTATTACTGCTTCTAAGTTGTCATTTAAAACGTCATCACCATCGTTATTATCCGGAGCTGCAGCTGCGAAATTATTACCTGAAAAATAATCAAAATTGCAAATATATTTTTAAACAATTTGAATGTAAGTAGATACCTTCTAAATCTCTATTGTTATTCGCCAAATCGCCATTCTCCACTAAAACATCAATTTCTTCACCATTTCGTTGTAAATAATCATCATCATCATCTTCAATAACGATTATTGCTTCATCGACGACTTCAACCACTTGATCGTCAAGACGTGAATTGTTCTCAATTTGACTTTCCGGCTCTGATGTGTCAATGATGTTTAGTGAATTTTCTATAATACAATTAGCAACAGACTTAGCATCATCATAATATGGTGATTCATCAGAGTCTGACAACTTTTTCGACTTCTTCCGCTTTCGCGACAAGTTTGACGGCCCTACAATGATTAAGCTAGTTTGGGTTCTGACAAAATTAAAAATCTATTGGTATGTTTTTTTTTTCAGTAGCTGTGTTAAAAACCATGGTTCTATAAGAATTTACTTACCAGGTAACGATGAACCACCGGCGGCCTCCTTATTGGCACCATTAACTTTCCTATTATATCCGTCGTTGTGTGTACGTAAGTAGTGGTTTGTATATGTCCTACTGATTGCTGTATTCTTGTAGGCATCAAGTTCATTTATTTTATCTAAATTTACTTTCAATTTCGCAAGATTTTCTGGTATTACCATAGGCAATGGGGGTGGTACAGGCGGCACAAATGACATACCTACAGAGAAATATTTACAACGTGCTGCAATATCAATCTTTATTTTCACTTACCCCCTCCATTATATTTTTCTTTACCTCTTTGCAAATCTTTATTCGCTTTTTTGACCAATTGAACTCTGTTGTTATCGCTATTTATACTTGGGGTATTAGTGATGGATTCAAACATATCAGTCTCTTCCAATTCGTCTAAAGGTGTCTGTGGCTGTGAGTCTTCCATCAATGATATGGATTTTTGATAACCAGAATCACAAAGTGGATCCGGTGCTGATATGTTAGGTAGTGTATTTGGTATCGTTGATGTGGCGCCATCTATGTCTGAAACTAAAAAATAAATAAATTAAAACAAAGTATGTATTATCATAGAATATGAGAATATAAGTATCATTCCGATAGAATTAATTGTCCAGTGTCCAAAGTTTCGACATCTATCATCAATGGTATAGAATTTATTCAGCCTCTCTAGACTATTGAAATCATTAGTAGGTGTAATGATGGCTATTATATGCGACTAGAATACTATATCTGTTCACTAATATTTAAATAATTACATATTTTTCAATTTTTTTATGTAGTTTTTTGTATAAAGTAAAGAAATATATATATGTAATTGATAATTCGGAAAAATACCTTGATAATACTGTTTATATTAAAGCCTTAATATTCTTCTTTATTCTCCAACCCATAAAGATTGATACACTAGTTGATACAATTCCTTTGACTATTTTGGCAACAAATTTTGCTTTTGGTTGGAGGCATATAGTCAGTTATTTAACATTCATGTATAAAAGTATTTAAAAAAGACATTCCACGAATCTATTCGATTCAGCATAATAAAATAAATATTTGTATTACAAACATGTATAGCTAAATGCTTACTTTGATTCGGTGTTGCATTGGCTTCTTTCTTCGCACATTCGTCATCCCAATCAGAAAAATGTTCATCTCTTGTCTCACATTTCTGTGTATCACTATCATAATCCGATGTTTTTGAATTACTGGAAATCTCTTCCATATTATCGTATTCTTCCGATGGGTACAAAACTATGCAGGTCTCACATATTTTTAATTCGTCGTTTATACACTCAGCGATTTCATAACCATTTTCAACCAGGATTTTGCTGGAAAATTATAATTTGAATGTATTTTAAGTACTGCGAATTTGTTATATTTATTTATTTATGAACTGATGAAAATGACAATGTCATTGTAGTCATACAGTGTAGTTTCATAAAAACTACGTTATTTTTCCTATTTTTTTTTTTTTGAACTCAGATATGTGTGACCTATCAGATTTGTCAGTTTTCTCTTTGCTCTTAAATGTTTACAAAACATCTGATTAGTAATTTTTTCTTTTTTTCGACAAATGGTAAGTGAAGCAAAGCAAAAAACATGTTTAATTTTAAAATGATATATAACTTTCTATGAATATTGTACCACTGATGATCAGAATGACGATTCTCGAAACATGAATGGTTAGTTTGGTATAGTTTAACAACTATACAGTGTTTATTTGTGCAGTAGACGCTGAATCATTTCCCCCTTTAAATATTATGAATTGATTTAAGTACTTACCACATTTCATCTTCTAGAACCCCTACATCTCCATACATTAAATCTCTTACAGGAATTTCACACCGATCTCTTTCAACTACAAAAAAACGGCTATTCGTATGAGCATACATGTTGATTCTATATCTAAACGTTGCTAAAATTATTTCATCTTCAGTCCTATTGTCAATTTCAAACGGATAATCAATACTAGCAATCGCTTTGTAGTAAACATTACTAACATCGTAATCAACATCAGAAATACGTTTTGACAAACTATTATATGTACATACGCCGACACTTTTCTTTGGTGTACATAAATCACATAAACAGTTGCAGTATCTTATGTCGTGATAGTTTTTGTCACACAAGCATATACTTTCATCAACAGTTTTTTTAATTTCGTAATGTGAATCTACCAAATCTCTTCTGATGAACGTTGCCATCTGGCTGCAACTTCCTAACATTTCGAACTCGGAGGGACCATCGCCAATACCGCAAAATTCCACTATGTAGTTTGGAAACCTTTCGGTCACATGATGACACCTAAATAATTTTATTTAAATCTACATGGTTACTGCAAAAGAATCATCACTGTTAGACAATAAAGATATTATATTGTGAATTACTTCAAAAATGAAAACCTCGATTGTAAAAATCATACGGATTGCTAAATGAGTAAATTTACTAAGTAGTGATATTTCTGAAATATATTTTTAAAAACTGATGATTCTTATTAATAGGTACTTATACTCTATTTAGTCGCTGATAACAAAATACTGTCTTACCAATCTTCAAATTGTCGCCTGGTCCATTCAAACTTATGATCGTAATGTCTAAACTTATCAACTTTATTAAATAAAACGTTGAAGTCTGCATTTGGTGTTGTTATTAGGACCAATTTGGGATTAATGTACTCAAACAGGTTATATGGTAACGCATCCAGAGTATCAGGATATAAATGTTCTATTCTGAAACCAAAATACATAACTAAGTCATAATAAGCATATTGTCTTTATAAGAGAAGATAATAAGGTTTGCTATTTCAAGGAATTAGGTACGTACAGTTCTATCGCAGTTATAACATCACAATTTTCGAGCCTATGGTCAGGATCTGATACAGATCCACAAAAAACCTGTACATTAAATGGTTCTGGTCGTTTTCTTATATACTCTATAGTGAGAGGAGTCAATTTGTTCATATAGTATGTTAATACTTCTTCATCAATATCGACAAATATTAATTCGTTTATACTAAGAGTTTTAAGGAACACAAACTGTCCGTATTCGGAACAACCAAAATCAACTAGTTTTTTAATAGATTTTCTCCACTTTTCGTTTAGAAGAATTTCGTAAACTTTTGCATAACGTTGTCGGAAGACTGGTGTATCAAATTTGTATGTAAATTCTAAATCCTCACTATCTGAATGTTTATCTTTATAATATAGTTTCAGCCTTCTTCGATTTCTTAATATTTGATAAATCACAATACCAACTAAATGAAACAGTATCAACATTTCGCTTCTCTCTTGTTTAAATTTTTCAAATAAATGTAAACATCTAAAAGTCTAAACCTGAATATAACCTTATTACGCCGCAAACGAAAATCCGAAAATAATGTAGGATGAACGCAGTGTTGCCGACACAAATCGACGCTCGACGCGACCGTAGATTGTTATAAAGTATTTAAATATATATATAAATATTCTTATTTTTCCAAACAAGGTGAAAAAATAGTTCAATAAAAAACCTAAGTTTTTGTAACTTTTCGTTGTCTGGACTAGTGTTCTTTGACATTGCAACTATCATTTTCTTTGTGATTTGAAAACACTAAAAACAATTTGAGGGAAACATTGAGGATCAATCACTGACCTCTAATTCGATGGGATCAACCAGTCAACAGTCAAATCCCCAAAGGTCTGTATATTTGATTCAATATTCAATTAACCTTTACTTTCAAGGTTATGTTCTGGTTCTAATTTCTAATAATAGGTGCCCAGATAAAAAATACTTACTTATCTGGGATAGGGGCGTACTAGAGATAACCTTGTTCTTTTTCTCTATGGGGCGTACCTAGATAATATAAAAAATTAGAAACGAAATAGAATAAAAATTATGTTATTAACTCAGAACTTGTTATACTTAATAAGATATTCCAAACAAATTTTTATTTGAAAACATGTGGAAAATGTTGATCGTTATAGATTAGAAATGTACCTATTGAACAAAAAACTTTTCAAAATTTGTAGCAATCATTTAATAGAATCAAATAAAGCCAATTCTTTGAAATTGTTTTTAAATTTGTCTTTTACTTCAGCCATTGTCTTATAAAGTACAGCGGAAAGTACACACCTATCTATGTTTTTAATTATGCAAATTCTGTGCATAATAAATGATCCATATTTATAAATTCTGGTCGCATGGAGTGGTATTAATGATTGTTAGTGTTAAATAATACTCATAGATAAATGTTGATAATACTTTGGTACGCATTATAGTACTAAACTGAATTCAGACTTTCCGGTTACTCTTGTTATATTCAAGAGGAATGATTTTTTATTTACCTTTAACTTTTTTGTTAATGATACCATAAAACAGGGTCAAAGATATTTGTTTTCAACAAGTTAATTAAGTAGGTATTCGTTTATGTGTGTGAAGTAAAATAATCAGTATTTTTTATAAAACTCATTTATTTAAAATAAATTACATTACATAGGGTGTTTCTGTTGTATTCAAATAGATAATAAACATTTATTTTACTTATATTTTAGTAATACAAATTTATTCTTATCGTTAAGAGTATTATAATAATTATTATTTATTATACAAGATAGTTACCACTTATCCAATGATTAAGGACTTTACTTTTAATTTACAATTAATTCGTGTAAAAAGCATTATTTGTTTAAATTTTTTGGTAGGGTTTGGCACCAATTTCATATAATTTATTTAGTAGGTAGTTAACAAAATACATATGGGACCAAGGCATATTTATACCTATATGACGAAACGTCTGCGTCACCAATATTGTTCACGACAGAATAATGAACTATATTTGTCTAAGGATTAGTTTGTCCGAGATGAGAACAGAACGGTAGGCGTAATGGAATATGAGATTATTGACAATTCAACAAATTATTTTTAAGTACAAATAGGTAGATAAGTATCACATATATTTAGTAACAATTTCTTAAAAAAAAACAAACGTTTATGACTAACAGCGTATTTTTCACTTGCGGCATTTATAAAATGTATTTTATTGTTACATAGGACTAAAGGGACCATATCATGAGTTAAATACGTATACATATTGGTATTTGCAAAACATTATTCCAAATTATTAATTCTTCGGATTCCGTTAGAGGTAATCAGTGAACATAAATAACAAAAATATTTTAATTTAGAATAAAGTAAGTGATTTTTTGGGTTCAATATTTAACATGATATGTCCATAGAACACATATTTTTAATATAATATAAAGTGCTACCTCCTGTATAATTAGCCAATGGTATATCGTCGCGCCAACTGGTCAGTACAGCAATGTTGTGAACTTGATATGAATATTTTGATTATATTTTTAATATATCTAATAATTATCAGAAATTACATTTTATTAAATGAAATAATTCTTGTAGTGCTTATACGGCCTCCAGATATTTTTTTTTAAACGTGCTCTATATAGTGTTAACAGTCATTACATTAAAAATCTTGTGTCTATGGATTTGTCCTATATACCTAATAATATAAATCACATACATACGTTTGGCATATTTACTACATACATAGGTACTTTAAGTTAAGAATGTATAAAATGCACAGCCTTATGAAAAAACTACGCAGTGTAAATTTTCAGTAAAATGAGACCAATTAATATTATGTCAGTCATCAATGTTCATATATTCATTTTCTGACAGTAAAACATCTAAATCTGATTGGACGGTATGTATATTTGAATCAATATCCGTCTGAGCGTTTTCTAGGGATTTGTTCGCATCGACTGTTTGCCGCGACACATCATTACAACCACTCTGACGCTTATTTACTTCAGATTTTGAGTTAACAACATTATGCACTAAAACACCTGTCCTTGTTGCTGTTGGTGGTTTCTTAGACGATACCTCAATCATTTTCTCCGGTCGCCGTAACTTTACACTAAATTTAAAGGGCGGCTTATATACAACCTGTAACCTAATTTTGTCTTTTTCGCTAGGAATATTGGCAATACTGTGTGATTTGCTTTTATCACGTGCTTTATTGTTTGTAGAAGCACCACGTTTATGTGAATTACGAGTTGTCAAGCCAACAGGCGTTGATTTTGATTTCGGTAATGCGTATTGAGACTTTAACCAATTTTGAACTTTTCCGACAGCGTCTTCAGGCGTTAGCGTTTGATGTACTATTGTTGTGGTATTGTTGTTTGTAAGTAAAACGTCTTTGTTACCGACACCGTCAACGTCAGCTTGAACACTACTATAATCAATTATGTCAGATTTATGTTTCTTCTTTTTTGTCTGTTTCATCGGTTTCTGCAATTTGAATAGTTACATAATTATTATTAAAATCAAAAAGAAATAAATATAACTTTATAAGAAAACTGAGCCTAGGTTCTTATTAGTTCTATAGGTTAAGTAATTCCTGAATATTTAAACACTTACTGATGGTGATTTTGGGACTTTTCCTTTGCCAATCTCAATCAGGTCACTTTCGCCTTTAGAATTCCTAGAAGTTTCTTCTGCACCGACAGCAGCACTAACTCGTTTCTTCTTTTTGGGTGAAGATTTCGATTTGCTTGGACTACTAGTGTTAATTTGTTGCTTTGAAGGTTTCCCACTTTTATCACGTTTCCGTTTCTTAACTTTACCATCTCTGACTTTCCGTTTTAAAGGTAATTTCGATCTGACGCCTGGGTGCACGGTGACACCGCCACCATCGTTGTCACCACTCGACGGAGGCAGTCGTACTGCCTCAGCTGTTGAGCTGTGTATGATTGTGACGGACTTCATTTTGACATTGGGGTGTTTTCCGAGATATTTAGTACTTAGGAACTGAAAAATTACAAATATTAATATAAAAATTATAAAATTAATTATGCTAGTGTGGATTTCGCAACTACTAAATTTAACCAAATCTACTTCCGGGGTAACAAACATTTACAAAAATCTAGCGTTACAGTCTGAATTGTTTTACGACAGTTTTGGGTTCAGACATTTCTGATCAACTTACTGCTGACTTTCCATTTGGTCGCATTTCATAAGGAGCAATTTGATCTATTATTTATAAAATAATGAAAGAAAACAATCGGTTATTTTGGATAATCGTAAATTACTTACCAACAATGTAACAATAATTCCCAAAATCCCAGCTACAGCATACCAATACTCCACAATCCATCTTCTAAAGCTAGCTATGCTCTCATCACTCAACAGTAGTTTTCTAAGAGTGGCGAGGGGTCCTGATGGATCGACTTCTCGGCACATTTGGAACACGTCACAATAACCACTGTAATCGTTACAAGGAGTTCCTGGTTTAGAATACAAATCGGGTATGTCGTATGGCATTTCATTCCAATCAAACGAGGATAAACATGGTTGATTATCACCAGGCATTTTGCAGCACAATTCACAGGCTTTCGTCTTTGGATCATTCTTCCCTGGGATACATTGACATGACTCTAAGCCGTATGCCAGGCAAATAGAACCAGTACATTCCTAAAATCATTTAAAAATTCACGTAAGCACATCTTAATAATATGTTACGCCGAAAATATCTATAAAATCTTAACTTACACCCATGAAACACACAAATTCCTTGTTACAAATAGTCTTATTAGGTTTATTTATGGAAGGTGGGCATTGTGGATCGCGCCCATTACAGAAACTTTCATCTCTGCAACCATTATCTTCTCTGCATTTATCACCAAATTTCACCTCACAGTCTGATGTACAACAGAATCCCTAAAAATTGACAAATGTTGACAATTGTGAAACTGTCTTTGAATAAAATTGTCAAACCTGTGATGGACTGCACATGCTTTTTGGGGTCAGTTTACATGGTGGTTCATCCAGTGGAGCATATCTTCGCATGGGAAAACAGCATTGGTCTCGGCATTCCTCTTCCCAGCCACAATCACATTCTTCGCCTTCTTCCACGACACCATTTCCGCAGATACTTGCTTTAGGTTCTAATAAAAAAAATGTATGAAAAACTTTGCACTAACCTTTAGTTGCGCGAGGCTTATTGTCGATCGTCTAATTCAGCTTTTCAAAAAACATATCGGAGCATTAATTGAGTTCATTTATTCTAACTATAAAACAGGCGTAAAGGTAAATCTCATTAAAATATATAGCCAATACTGTAAAATCCATGAAAAAACATATCAACCTAAATCATTGCAGGCATTTCAAAATCACTTTGAAGCTCAAACGAACCGAAAATATTATATATACGAGATCGTGTTTAAATAAAGCTCGAGATAAATTATGTTCAATGCTACCAAAGTGGATGAATAGCCATGGCCGAAATAAAAAAAATGGGAATTAATTTTTAAATGAAAGAATAAATGGTGTACAAGCTGCTTGAAAGAAATTAAAAAAAAAAGTTAGGAGAGACCGAGAAACACAAAAGTTGAAGTTAATTAAAAATACCGGATATGCTCATTATGGTATATTCTGGTAATAGGTGTTTGAATATCAGACAAACAAACAATAAAAACTCTCCAAGACTACCAAAAAAAAACTCCAAAATTTGGCACACTATTGTTTATTAAAAAAAAAGACATGGCGTTTTTGTGTTATGACAGACGGTAAAACTTCTCGACAATGTTATGGGTCTTGAAACTCTGCAAATAATTTATTTTATTTCACGATGTGATTTGTTTTTAAAAGATCGTTGCTCAAATTATGAAATCGATTAAGTAATTCACACTAGCAAATTAACTCACCTGTAAAACAGCCTTTTGGCGATCGGGCTTTATAATTCAGAACTGGATTAATACTTTTTAGACTGCAGGGTGAAAAACGGTTATTGTTTTTCTTATCGCCAGATGTTGCCCGGGCAAACATTATAAAATTGCCATCCTCACCGCCAGGTGTACATTGTTCAGGATCATGCTAAAATTATTAATATTTAATTATTCGTAGAGATGTGGAAAACATAGGCGCAACTTCAAAGAAAAATATTGATATCCCAAAATGAAATTATTTTTTAATTCCTCTACAAAAGCACTTTTCAGTTGAGTTTTGCTTTTAAGGAAACAATAGGGTTATTCTTTCGTAGTGCTTGATCTGAACAAGTGAATGTGATTATACTGAACTGAATATTTGGCGAAACCGAAAGCTCATTTTTATCAAGATCAATTTATTCATTTTCGAAATCATATTCCAAGAATTCGAAATTATTATCTCTCAATATTCAATACTTTTAGAGGTTAACTGAATAAACTAAGCGGTACCTAGAGGTTGATCAGTAAGAGGCAAGGAGGCTAGGAATTTTAAACAGTTGAATAGAAGCGACCGATCTCGAAAGAATACGCACAATTCGGAATGAACTGGCAATTTTCAGATTGTTCACTTCAATACGAAAGAATAACCCTAATAATAACCCTTGCGTTTCACCATTTGACATTATGCAGTAAGTCTGTGTTGACCAATCAAATAAAGAAATGGCAAAAATGATTACAAATTCCGACGAAATTGAAGAACATCGTGAAATTAGTATGATGACCTAGAAACTTGAATATTTGACAAATTGTTTGGATAATTTTAGTAGATTGCTCCCACGACCTCAATCTCTCATCGCAAAAAAAAACCACAGGGCTCTTATCTTTGAAATAGAATAGGAAATAATGTCTAACTCAATGCTCGTGTACACTGTCAAAGATTAAAACTGTGTACTAAGTAAATATTAATCTAATATGTGAAACCATTAGAATATTAACTTGAAAATTTTTGTGCCACCGATTAGGTAACACTTTGTATATATTTTATGACGATTCATGATATATTCAAACAGTGAAACACTAAGAGTTATGAATCCTAAATTTGAAACAACATATATATCTCGAACAACCCTGTAGATCCATTTTATGGAACAAAATGGTTGTATTAGTATTTGTTATTCTCCTATCCTACGCTGAGATTCTAATACAGAAAACCTATCGATTTCACTGTGAAACTATAGATATACTACGTACACGAGGTAAAACTTAACACACGTAATTGCATCCCTGGAAGTATATATGTATTTGTGTGTAAGTAATAAATTTGGAAAGCTTACTTACCGGTGAACCAAAATTGTGGCCAATTTCATGTGCCATCGTTACGTGAGATACCGCAGGGGGTACGTGTTTGCCGTAATTCAACAAAGTTACGATGCCAGTGTTTAAGGACTTCATGCTGCCGCGGTAATGCTATATAAGAAAAAAAAAGGAGTTTATTTATATTACCGGTCGTAAGCAAGATATAAAACATCGTGTTATTCATCATGTTCAGTAGCCTTAGATCGATATCAGCAATAATAAAAATATATCCGATCTTTAGAAGGTAATTGAAGTAAATTCCATGAAGAGAAGCGCAAGTTTGTCTATTTTTATATCTTTTGAATGTTTTTCGTATTATAAAAATTAATATTCATATATTAAAAATTGCCTTTAGGTCGCAGAAGAAATGTATTATATATTTCTTATTCCATATCATTTAGAGATAATGTTGGATTTTGATTGACAGACGTTAGCCGCTATCTTGATTTGAAGCGATACAAAGCATAAAGCATTACTGTAAAGCTGCCTTTTGTGCGAGAGGTTTGGAGATTTGGATATTGAGAGATTTGATGGTGGGGATAGCATGTCAAGAGACCCTTTTACTGCGTTGGTTATTTGGAGATTCCATCTTAATAGTCTTAAAACTGTAAAAAGTAAGCACTAATAAACACGACAGACTAAACACTTTATTATTTAAGTTAGGTAAAGGTTTATTTTGTGGTTATTTACTTTATGGTTAACAGCTGAGCCAATCATAAACGCATGCGCAAAGTGCAAATATCCGAGAAAACATAAACTTCAACCAACTTTTGGGTATTTGGTGAAACGGAGATTTACCACTATTCGCTGGCGTGACGTGTTCGTCATGCACCAATACTAAATCTCTCTCGCACAAAGGTCAGCCTATAATGGTTGTTCCAAAAACAAAAGGCCATTTTTGATGTTTAAACTTTACTTCATTTATTGAGTTTCTTAAATTATTTTCATATGATATCAATTTGATTACCATAATTAGGTATTCGAATGAATAATATTCAAAGCATCAAGTTTTCATTAATTTCAGTGGAAAAAGTAGTGAGACTCAACTGTCTTCTTGAAATTAAAGTCCACAAATAAAATTGCACCGATGTGAGATTAAAATTGTACCCACGTGAGATTTACTATTCAACTTTGAAGTTCGTTGCTTACATCATACATAGCCACTGATATTCATCACTTCTCTAGCTTATAAAATTTATAATTTAATATACAGAGATATTTGTGGAGTTACGACTTTAATTTCCAGAAAATAATAAATAAATACCTATAATATTGTACTCATAACTGGGTTGGTATCGGGTTAAGATCACTGACCTCTAATTTGGACCCGCAAGTCAATGCGCTGCTTATATTAAAAGTGGCAAATCATGAAAGTGAGTTTCTACGCATGAGTGTTAGATTTCTCTGAAAAGAACATCTCTGGGCGTGCGCACAACCACCGCTTCTCAGCTGATTAGCAAGTGTGTGAAATTAAGTTAAACGATTGGTAAACGTACAGTGCCTGCCTGATTCGACACCACGCCATATTTATTTTGGAGTTTTTTTTTGTGTTAAATATTTTCTACGACGTCCAGCTACAAATTATAGTGTTTTTAAGGACGTATCGACGAATTTTATTGTTTCATATGCTCAGTTTAATATATTGTTTTTACCACTTGTTCATTTATGTGCATAACTTCGCCAAAAGATGTGTTGTTGTTTACGTTTCAGCTTATCTAAAGTTAAGATATCAATGGTTAGGAGTCGAGAGAAAAAAAACAATTGTTCAAATAATATTTTGTCAAATTATTGGCTCTACCTTTTTCAAACACGGTGTAGGATATTATCTCCTCATAATAATTGACGATACTCGTAGATGATATTGAAATATAATAAATTAATTCCAAATAGTATTATACGCTACCTGTACCAGTATTATTCGTGGGTGATTTAACCCCTAGACTCATATACATGCTAGACAATTATCGCTCTGCATAATGATGATAACCGTACCATAACTAATCTCTCCATGTGTTTTCCTATTATTGTCGAAGGTCATACAAAATTAGGAAAAGGAATATTCTGAGAATGGTCACAAATGGCATATTTAAAAGCATTTGAAACATGTGTGTACAAAAATATTCCTGATCATTTGTAGTTGTCAAACGAAAGTATTGTAATTTAGAGATTTCTTCTCAAAATAAAGCTCGCGTTACCATAAATTGTAACAATTTGAACATGGATTTAGAATTGGTTTATTCCGATGATAATATGAATACGGTAAAAATTACACCGCTGGATTATGAAGATTTCGTACGAAAATGGGTTGAGCGCAGGGCCATGCCATATCGAGAAGCACCTTTGGCTAGGAATCTTTCCTAGCACTGTAATTTAATTAGCATATTTGAATGAACAGTCAGTAACCGACTAAGCAAGACTAAGGATTAGTGATGACCATGTTGCAGAAGTTCTTCAGGAAAATTGAAACGAACGTAGCCAAAATTAATCCGCTTCCAATCAATAGTGTGAATGCGAATATTAAAACGATTACAAATGCCACACACTACGGTTTGGAAAATTTTACGGAAAATCATCCTATAAATTACAACTGCTGTTTGAATTTTGATTTTGCTCTCAGTATTACAAATACTTGGTCAGATGGAAATTGAACCGGAACGGATATCCCTTATGTTATGGACAGAGCAAACCCATTTGTCTCTTAATGGTGGAGTTAACACTCAAAACTGATGAATATTCAAGAGAAAATTTACATGAAATCGTTAACCAAGATCTTCATCACAAATAACATGGTGTCAGGTGCGGTTTCATAGCTAATTTCATCATTGGTCCATATTTTTTTTTTTGTATTAGGTATGCAATTATAGGTATAGTTGTAAGACAAAAACACTGACCGAAAACTTGTTGTATTTGTCAATAAAAACGAATGAAGTATAAACGTCTTTTATCTGCCGTTTTCGGGGAAAAACCGTTCAGTATAATGCCGTGCGAACGAGGGCTTTGGGAATTATTGTTAACTGGTTTCGATATTTTAAATTTAGTTAGTGAATAGTGAAAACTATTGGCTATGTGGTTGCAAGAAAAATACACTGCATTGTTGGCTGTGATTTCAGTTTTCTACATAAGAAAAATAGGTGGACAAGCAGCGGAGTCAACGATTTAAATAGTTTTAGAGTTCTAAAGAGGAGATATGAAATTTATCTGTTATCTGTGAGATGTGTAAGCCAATTTGATTCAGTTTGGCAAAAGAAGAATTGAAAGTTGTCTTACCAAGCTAAAATAAGCAAAAACTTATATTTGGGAGGTTCAAAAAAAACTTTTTTTTCTATATGATTTTTCACCACTGTTCACTATTCGTTAAAAGGACACAACAATATTTCTCTAAAACTAAAGGGGTTCGGTATATTCCCTGTTACACCCAATATTTAAATTACCTATCAATGTATGTACATATTATGGTCGCACATTCAACAAACAACCGTATGGGTTGTCTATTGTTCCCTAATTACTACACATGGAAACTACTACCGTGGTAAACAGTAATAGATTTGCTTGCAGAGTGTTGTATAGCCAATTAGTCAAATTCGTATTAGGTATTTGTTAGAGCTAGAAATGGGAAAACAAGATTAAACTTTAATTTTTAATCCATGTAATTGTGTGTGTAACGGCGTGTAACGCTCTAAATTATATCATTGGAACTATTCATTCCAATTTGACATTAATCTTACCCCATTCTTCTCACATACGCCACCAGCATTTTTTAGATCGCCCGTCCATGCCAAACCCAAAGTGCCCATTTCGAAGTCCCGGTAGGTAAACATGTACGCTAAGCAGAATGCGTCATAATCTTCTTCTGCAAGTATCAAATTGATTATAAATTAATAAAGATTTAAATGTCGATAGGCAAACGTTTCTTCGGATGACTGAAATCTTTGACGACGCAGTCAGATCTTGATTTTTGGAAAGGTAAAGAAATCGTTGGGACTTAGGTCGGAACTATATGAGAGATGGTCGTTGCAGAGAAACAGTTACCACATAATCTATGTTTGACACCAAATTCGCGACTACCTTTTTGAAGGTACTAGGAGAACGGATAACTTTTTTCGGCATTGGACCTTGGAACACCCAAACAGATAATCGATGATAGAACCTTTGGCGTAGGGTAATATTGAAAAACTCGTTTTACCACTTCACCAAAACCCGACGCACGTTTCTCTACCAGCCACCAACAATTTCTGGAAAACCTATCTTTATTATAAATTAAATATCTCTCTGTATTAAGGATTTGTGGTCCGTAATATATCGTATCAAAAACTTATTTTTCCATGCCAATAGGGGAGAAAGGTTTTTAAGAAAGCCTCTCAGCTTTGAACTTGATCCATGTGGCTTTTATTTGACTATTGAAATTTAAATTTTCAATTTATAACTGCTTTTGCTAGGTCCTACTTGGTGTTTTCCTGAAAGCCGACCTAATTGACCTTCAGGTATAACACAAAAGAACTGTTTATGGTATGATTCCGTTTTTTCATAGAAAATATACGTTCCAATAAAGACTTTCTAGTGACGCTATTACTATTTTTATATCGAAAATGCCTCGCCTAAGTTTTTTAATTAAATAGATGTATTTTCTGTAGTGTCAAACCTCAATGCCTAAAACAAACATGCCCTCCGTCCCTAGCCAATAACACTTTACCTATATCGATAATCGTTAACTATACTAGATATTGTTTTGAATTTAAGCCTTCCAGAGTCAACAAATATAATATTTTTTGTTGCAAAACGAGCTTCTGTAATTCACAAGTAATGTGGATGCAGATCGCTTATCTCTTTATAATTTTAATACATCTGATTCAGACATTGTGTTTTAACATCGCCACCACCACGAAGCTCTTGTGTCAATTGTCAATTACCTACGTCATTTTATTTATATATATATATATATATATATATAAAGACGGAAACTAGATATGGGAGGTTCTCTAGGTATATCCATCACATATTTTGATATTACGAACTTACCGGAAAACAATTCCAAGAATTTCTCAACACCATAGTTATTTGGAAATCGATACATAGGGTCTTTCAGCGATTCCAACGTATGTACCTTCACTCTTTTGACCATAAACGTTATATTATCTTTCTTGCCATCTTGATTGAAATCTAAAAGCAAACTAAGGCTATTAAAAATGAAGTTCTTAGTTAGGGTAGTTCTTCTATCTGCTGTTTTCTTGACCTACTCCTACTGTTCATATATTAAAAAACCGTTTAAAGTTAAATTGACTTTGGAACGACGATATATGTAGGCTATACACAATCTCTTGAGTTGATGATAAAATATTTACTTAAACGTTGAGTGAGAGAATGGAAGATGTTACAGGGATATGCTTTTAACGGTTTCTCCTACAGGGAGATAAGTGAGGATAACAACAAGAAAATGTAGATATAGATCGTGTCTTCAATATGGTTTAAGCGATTTATTCAATTGGTTTCATGACGTATTTAGTACATAGTTTCATTGGTATTGCTCTTTTGTTACTACTCAACTATAAACAACTGGATGAATGGATTGCTAACTAAACTTTCTAACTTAATTGTCAAGTAATTTTGTATAAGGACTGGTCGATTATGTTGTATCAATCCACGTTTTTCGATCCCGTTGATTGCCTTCGAACAATATTGTCACCGCTTATATATGTTAAACAAGCATTTAGAAGTATCTGAATGAAAACTTAACTATTGTACCTGTGTTACTGTAGATAATATTGATTCTTTGCACATGCCTCGTCATCACCTCAATACATGCCTCCTCCGTACCAAATCTTTGAAAAAACTGATGATCCGCTTGTAGATACAGCATACACGTAGTCTTTTTCGGGTCTACTGTACCACGTTTCTTTAAATTTTTAAATATTAATGCTGATACATCCACATTTGTCCTATTCCCAATTTCTAAAACTTGATCAATGTCTTGATGATTCATTTCGTAACTGCCACCACGTATAATTCCACTTCGGTTTGGATGAAAGATCATATTATTTGTTTCTATGTAAGGATATTTGGCATCGGCTTCTAACAGCCATCGTTTTTCTCTATATTTCTTATGCAAAATATGTGAGGCACATGTAATGTTACGCTGGTTTGGTCGGGGATCCACCAGATCGGACGTTTTGTACACTATTGAATGCATACTGAATGATTGATTGTGGTCGAGGTAGCGAGAGATCGGTTCAATGTGATACTCATCGGATGGCGTATGGATTGTACCTTCGAATAGACCCTGATTGGTTATAAGACCGTGGACTGTCGCGCTAGTATCACCTGAAAGAAATACAGACAGACGGTGTTAGTCATTAATTATTACAACTAGTTGACTGTAAGTAGATTAGGTTTTCCGGACGTCCTAGTGTTTGCTCGAGGAACAGGTCGATTCGGTAGGCGGACCAAAAAGGAATGACGGCTAGGTTAGAAAACTGGAGTTATTAAAAAGGGTCTTAAATGGTCTAGTTGCTACATGCCTGAGGACCTCCTTACTTCATTATTTTAATGTAAATTAACTGGCCTGGGTATTGCCCCACAGCATCCTACCGTTGACAAAATCTTTGAGACAAATTTAATAATAATAACTCAAAATTATTTTTCATTTTAATAATATCTTGTATGTTTTGAAGAAAGCTTTGAATATAATCCCCTAGAAAGCTGCGAATAAAATTTCTTGAAACTCTGCAGCTTTAAAAATGTTTATTTAGCTCCCCAAGACAAAGTATTTGAGTCATATACGTGTCGATCTTCCTTTTGACTGTGCTGCCTGCAATAACGTCGCATGGCATTTATTTGACGACGTATATAGAAAGGAAGAATGCCAAACATTCTATGAATGGGGAGAATGTAGCTCGGCATTTTCAATGTTGAGAAACGAACGTATTGATTTAGGGGTTAATATTAGGAAAACTCCCCCATTCGATACTACTAAATATTATTTTAGGTATTCCTACAGTAAACAGGGAACGCATCTTATTTAGGTATTTTCTACTGCTCTTGCATTGCGTGTTTAGTTATATAAGGTGAGTTGCGACTAACAAGATGGTGTCTTACATCTAAATATTAAATGTTATCGCGATAAGGGCTGCATTAAGAAAGTTATGACGTATCATCATAATAGAACATCCTAAAATGTGTTGAATTTATGAATTGTGTATGGAAAATAAGGCCGACTTTCATAAAAATGTTAGCTACACTTAAGTAATGAGCGTTTTGAGTTACTTCGTATTTTTGAAAAAAAAAATAACTTGCATCAAACAAATTTTAACACATTTGCGTTATAATATGCTGGATTGAGTAAGCATTTCATCTGCAATTCGTTGATTTTAGCCATCGTAATTACCAGGTTATGGACGCAGGGTTATCAATTTGAAAAAGATTTTTCTTTTCTTTTTTCATTTGGACCTTCGAACATTGAGATTACTCTGCGTAGTATTGACCAGCGATATTTTTACGTTTCGAAAAGTAATGAATGTGGATAATTCCTTGCAAGTCCCCAAAAACAGTTGATACCTATCCCACCGATAATTTGTGTTGCCTCCTTTAGGTTTGGTTCACCTGATCCAATCCATTGTTTTCATAATTATATAGTTGTGTGTAACAGGGAACAGCACGATGACCCTGTGTCTCAATAAACTATGAAACGTAGACTAACAGAGCAAACGACCTTAACGTTTGTTTACACTCTAGGCAGGGATAGTGTTTTAATGATAACAGTCTTTATGGATTGAGCAATGTGTACAAACAATTGAAATAATTGAAATCAACAAAATTCCAGTAACAACTGTAACGAGACTCCCCACAATAATCTCAGCCAACCTCAAAACCATTATAAATTATACCATCAAACTGATGTAAGCTTGTAACTTATTTTTTATCTAATAGGGAATTCTTCAATTTTTTCTTAAACACATTAATTCCGTCCTCCTCCTTTTGAGCAAGGCCGAGCGGGGTCGAGGAATTGGAAGAAGGTCCTCGTTTCATAAAGACCTCTGACGCAGATCACGGCGCCAGACAAGTTTGCCGATCAAATACTGTGGAACGTTATTTTTGATCAATCTTTGAACGGACGTCAGGAAGAAATAATTAATAATAATAATAATATCTTTATTGTCACAAGTCATACAAAACGTTGTAGTCATAGTTTTACTACACAATACAATAAATGATCCATAGCTACATTCAACCTGGTTCCTTATAACACATAAGGCAATAAACAAACACGTCACAATCTAAAATTTGAATACACCTATGCAGTTGCAGTTATATAAATTAAACACAAATACAAACAAAAACACTAAAAAAACAATCTACGATGTCTCCATAATAGTTGCAAATTCATGAAGGCTATAGATCGTGTTAGAATTAAGGAGAACCCTTAGTTTAGTTTTAAATTTACCCTCTGTCTGACAAACTCTTATGTCTTCCGGAAGAAGATTATAAAAATATCGCCCAGAGTAATGCGGTGATTTCTTATAAAACTCATGATTGGGTCTGGGCAGATACAGGCGATCTCGTCCACGTGTAAAATGTTGATGATTAATGCCACAAGTGGGCGTGATGTTTCTGTTTTTGAATGTGTAACACAGTAGTTTGTACAAATATATTGAAGTGACTGTGTGGCGACCATTATTCTTGCGCCACACTGTATATATTGTATTTTATTCTGTAGATACTGTGGCAACCTTTTTATTGTGCCACACTGTATATATGTATTTTTAAATTTAGTTATTTCTTTGTAAAAATTTAGTATAGTAGTTGTAAATAATATTTTCTAAATTTCACCAAATGTCGAAACATCTGGCACCAATATTTCTACTTTCTCTTTACTGTTTTTCATTTTCGGGAACAAAAGAAATCCCTTGTCTCTACCTAGAAAAAGCAGTGGTTATTGTTAAAGCCACGTACCGACCAGATGTAGTACTCTCTTCACAGAGATGCTTTTTCTATAATTGCAGCCCAGTCAGTCTTCAACATCAAAACCGTCAACATCTTTCTCGTGCCAAAACTCTCTCTCCAGATTTTAACAACCTAACTCTCAAACACACTTCCATTCCATTTTAATAAATATTCAGTTTTGTACATACCGTTAAACAGTGTTTTAATTATTACAACCATACTACCCAAATTACCAAAACTGTAAGCAACTTATGTTTTTTAAATGTATCTCTACATGTTCCTAGAAACGGGATATTAAAGATGCACCTCATCGCTCGCTTCTGCAGCACAAAGACCCTGTCAATTTCAACACTTCTACCCCAAATCACAATATTGTATGCAATCACTGAATAGATTAAAGCATAATAAACAGAAATACGCAACCCTAACCGCTATTCGTCTATTTGTTAAATATGATCGAATCCATCTGTTAATCGACCCACGTAACCCAAGAGTCTCCAGCTTTGTACACAGGAAATCTCTGTCGACCACATCGAACGCATTCGACAGGTCAAACAGGAACGCCACAACATAAAAACCTCCATCCATGAGATCATGCACTCTCTGAATGAACTGAAGCGTACAGGTGTCCGTTGAAAAACCCTCCCTGAAGCCGTGTTGACATTCACTCAAAACATTAGTAAATTTTAAAAATTCAAATATTCTGTCTGCTACAATCTTTTCAATAATCTTAGATAAAGTACTTAGCAGGGCTATAGGCCTGTAATTTTCCAGCGCTAGTTCATTACCTTTTTTATATATAGGGATAATGAGGGCATTCTTTAATTGATCTGGAAAGTGTTCTTCGCGTTAACCCAGGGAAGCTCTTTTATTTTATAGCAGATTAGCTAAAACTCAGACTCTTTGATGCCATCTCTTTATTAGATACGAAACTTTTCACCCCACCCTGGTAATTTGTTTTTGATTGAAATGTAGACAAATAAATAAATTAATAAAAAATATTCAAAAAATTGAGAATTGTTAATAGAAATAGAAAAAGTGAACAACAAACTGATTAATGATTCTAGCTTTTACTGATTTTTGAATATTATTTATAATATAAAATGGCTGCAGTTTATAAAGGTAATCGTGTTGGAGGTAAATCAAAACTCTTTGTATTTAGGTCTCCAATATATCATGTTTATATTATAAAGCTGGTATTCGTGAACGTAAGTTTTTAAAATATTTGTCTTTTAAGATTGATGGTCGCTTTTCCGAGCATATTATTGATCACTCACTTCTAGACCAAAATATTTCATTTCACATTTCCAGTAAATCTTGCAGGATCATAGCATGACAGATTAATTTTCATGTTCAACATTAACTAATATTTAAGAAAGCAAAACTAATATATCATCTCGTATTTAGTCAACCAGTCCCCTTTTGCTGTGTCAACATATTCTTTGGCGAATATCACACTAAAATTCAGAAAAAATAGAAAAGACAAAAAAATTAATTGAAAAGCAGAATAATACTCATTCATTTTTTGTCTCTTCTATTTTTTCAGAATTTTAGTGTGAAATTCACCAAAGAATTTGTCGACACAGCGAAAGAAGATTAATTAATTTAATCAATTTATGGGGTAGAAAAATTTCCGGAATGAAATATCGTATTATAAACGATGTAGAAAAATATAATGTTATGGAGATTGGAAAAAACAAGCCACGATATTGCAGGGTTTCTAAAATAATAAAAAATTCCTTTTATATATTCAATACGTACAGCTTGACATCATTTTAAAGGCTTCATAGTGATTACATCACATGTCTATTGGCTACTGGTTCAAGGCCGTCTATATATTATCTTTTTGATCGTCTAAACTTACTATAGCCTTAATCATCGTGCTACACATACAGTGGCGTGTGCTAAAACTTGCAACAAGGAAGCCCAATTGAGCTTTTACCACAGCATTAATAAGTACAGCATTTCGACTTCACGTTCGCACTTTGAAAAAAACTGTGACGTAAGATGCCGCCATTTTGGGTTACAAGTCAGGTCCTGACTAAGAATAATTATAGTTTTTGGTTTTTAACCACAGTACTGTATTTTTATTTTTGTAAAAATATTTAAGTACATAATAATATCGCTGTCAATTTCAGAAATATTTGTGGTGTGTCATAGTGATTGAAAACAACCTTGAGTGGTGTTATCAGTTAAATGTTGACATCATTGGGTAATTTTTAATAACAATAATAATAACTATTGGAAAAAGTTGTTATTGTCAAAAAAGAATTAAGATTGTCAGATTTTTGATTAGTTTTCAATTTCTATATTATATTGGTCAGTTAAAATCGTTTCAGTTTTGTATTTAGTTTGTTATTTTTCTTTATTAATAAATCGCGTTTATTTCAATTTTCGTGGTTTATTATGAATATCGTTGTAGTGAGTTAAACGGGTAGTTTAATTCACAAATTACAACAACAGCAACTTTAAAGGTAAATTTTGGCAAAGACTTCTTGAAACTTTATAATGATATTGTCAATAAAATAACAACTAGCCACGCGACAACTTGTGTTTATGTTTCACTTGTATTTAGTTTAAAAACATATTAGATACTGTCATTTCGTAATATAAATTTTACGGTTATACAAATAGTTGTTATAAACGTAAAATTATTTAGTATTTATCTTAATTTTTACTTATTACTCACCTAACAGGATCTTTGGGGAAGCGAAAAAAATGTTTAGAGCAAGTGTACCGCTTATTGGGACAACATTTTGCAACACACACATGTCCTCCGTGATTATTCATTGTATGAATCCCAAGACACGGTAATAATAATAAAATCCTTTTAATTCTCACGAACACTATACCAAAAACACAAATTTAGATTTAAACACAATATTTATTTATCTCGTACACGCCGACAATGAACTATATATTGAACACAGGAGTGAACTGTATCTATCTACGTCTATGCGATTATTTTGACGTTGTAACCCATAATGGCGGCATGCGCGACGATATGCGTAGGACGGCTTGCAAACGTGAAAGTCAGAATACTGTATTATTTATTATACTGTGCTTTTACCCCCAAATATTGGTAAATAGTATAATATAATTTGAGTCTAAATTCCTGACCTTTTAGTCCATATTAAAGTACATTTATTAAAGTACATTTATCTATTTATGAGGTAAAGTTCTTGTTTATACGCAGAGTTAACCGCATTCTGGATATTTTGTTTACCAGAAAATTTGAATTTTATATTCGATGAAATATGTTCCTGACTTTTTGAATGCCTTTTACTAGATTTTGAATATCGTCGTAACCCACTTTACCCCAAATAGAAGAAGTTTCAGTGGTAATTAATAAAAAGTACCAACACAACCATTTATTTCTTTTTTTCATAGTGAGTTATATTAAAACCCCAGTCTGCAATCATGGTTTTAGAGTCGACGTAGCCCTGCCGCGGTCTCCCTCGGTTGAAAATACTTACATAAACACTAAAATTGAAGCCGTTATTTATTACACTTATTTTATATTGCACAAAGGAATGTTAAGTTAAAAGCAACACATTTATTTTATTACATTACTTTATACCAACGAATCCGACAATTACGAATCGAATAGAAGACTTATTAACCTGTACCTAACCTAACTAGAACAAAAACAAAATAAATAATGTAACTTTCGCGGAAACAAAAAACAAGAGCTTGACAGGTTTTATTTTTTATTTAGATTATTTAGTGGACGTATTGAATATTTTTTCGATTTTACATTTCGTAATTTATTCAGTCGAACAAAATGATCAGCTCTAATACGGAACTGCTCACATTTTTACCAAACAAAATGCTTCGCTTGGATTCATCATTAATCCATTAGACAAAGAAATTCCGGACATAGAAGCCAGATCCTCATTTATCAATGCAGTCAGCCAATCTAAATAATAAATCCGAAAATCATCCACATATTGATGAGATGCACATGATTTCAAATGGCTACCATGCGGTATGTATTGAGAATAATAATGGACCCAGCTCGCTACTAGAAATCCTATGAAAATTCGAAACATTTGCCTTTGTTTTCTATCTAACAAATATTGACGAAAGAAATTGACACAATTCTCAGAAAATCCAAAATAACTCAATTTAGTTAGTAGTGTGGCATGGTAGATAGTGTCAAAGGCCTTCCTGCAATCCAGAAGAATCAAGTTAGTATTCATCCGCAGATCACAAGCCCTAATTATATTGTCAGTAACTTGTAACAATGCTGTTGTTGTGCTATGCAGAGTGAGGGGTAACATTTTAGAAAATTCTAAGTATTTTGAAATTTCTTTATGGATTATTTTTTCCCCAATCCTGTTACATAGGGTTTGTTGAACGTGCTGATGCAGTATCGTCGAGAAGCCCAAAAATGTCGCCGTTTTCTTCTCACATTTTCTGCTGCAGAATAGAATTTCATAATTTCAGTTCGGATAATTGAAATGCCAAAAGCTGTTCGCTGCCAGAGTTTGGCTGACGGTAATTTACATTCTTTGATCCTTCTGACAGTTATTAGTTAGGCCGCATTGTTTTGTGTTCTATTTTGTACCTAAGATTTTAAAGCGTTCGGCACTAGTTTTTAAAGGAAAATTAATCAAAATGATGCTTTAATATAGCATAATTGTATTATGTGCAGCATATTATAGCGAATTGAAAGTCGTGGCTCTCGTATAACGCTTTTCAAGAGATTTATCAGTTTCACTATACGGATTAAAATAACTACATTATCACCTACGATAGTTTTGAAAATTCAACAACGCACAACAAAGCCGAAGGTGGTAGTCAAACTTTTGCCCGGCAGTCAATATTCCTCACTTTGCGATTTGGTTAATACCACTCCTCGTCGCCGGCGTAGCAATGAATGTAAAGTTGTGGCTTCGGAACGTGCTTACCAAGAAGTTCAAAACTTGAAATGTAAACACTGTTTGATTTATATATGTATATGCTTGGCTATACTGTGATGTTGGAAAGTCATACAAAACTTTGTTAGTTTAAATAAATAATTTAAAAAAACTCCCACAAGAGCCACGGAAGTTTTGTTGTCTACTGTTCCCTTGGATAGTGGCGAGCGTATAGTTAATGATATGAGGTATGCTGATGACATAGTCTTGTTAACGAGCAACCCTGGAGACATACAACACCTTTAAAAAAATTAAATGATCGATATAATGAATACGGGCCAAAAATTAAGTTTAAGAAAACCAAGTTAATGGTAGTTACAAAATTCCCACAAGATCTGAACCATGCGCAGCTGACGGTGGCAGTTCTTGTATGAAGTAGAAGCATGGACCCTCAATAAAAACCACATAAACAAACTACAAGCATTCGAAATGTGGTGTTACCGTAGAATGTGGCGTATTCCCTGGACCGATAGAGTTACTAATGCAGCGTTGCTGAACCGGATGCAGAAGGAGTGCGAAATCATGAACACCATGGAAAAAAGAAAGCTTGAATACCTGGGTCATATAATAAGAGGACAGAAATACACACCTCTCCAACTGATAGTCCGCAGGGAAAGATTATTGGAAGGCGGAGCATTGGAAGACGCCGTGTGCCCTGGCTAAAGAACCTGAGGGATTGGTTTAACTGTAGCAATGTTCAACTGCTGCAGTCAACAAGGTCCGGATTGCTGTGATAGCAAACCTCCGATCGGAGATGCACTATAAGAAGAAGAAAGTATATGGACTTATTTTTCTATTATTATTGAATGATCCTCGTATGTTTAGAATGATTGCAATAGCAGTTATCAAAAAATGTTTTGACGGATAATTTATTTTAATTCTCACAACGAATGCTTTGTGGACATAAATGAATTCTTGTGGCCCAATTTCTCATTACTTTTTCTACGACTGTCTTTAAATGCCTTTATTCTATGTTCAATCATGATTTGAAAATGTAGTACATTGTAATGCTGTTTTTCATTTACCCGTGCACAATAAATATTTCCCACTAGTTGCTAGGCAACTAGGTAAATTTCCTGGTAATGACAAAAATAGCATCGGGCATGAAAAATCGCCATAGCAACGCCGATAATACAAACACACCAAATTGACAGTTTAGGTATTTACAATTAATAATAATTATAATTAAGTATTTCGCTAATTTCAAAACACAAAAACAGTGATAGTGAATATAGTTTAACACCACCTAGTCAATTTAATACTTCTAACTTATTGTATTGAGGCTTACGGCAACTGGGGTAAGTTTCGAAAATCAAATATTTTCCTTAAAATTATGTTTAATTTATTCAAAAGCATTAAAACAGTCGTAGAAAAAGTATAGTGTGAAACTCACATGAAATGACCATTTCCTACTCATATGATTTGCAGCACTCGCCTGCGGCTCATGCTGCAAACAATCATACTCGTAGGAAATATATGTCATTTCATGTTCGTTGGTTCAAATAGTTTGTGATTAATTCTCGTACCTTAGACTTAAGATAACCCCACAGAAAATAAAATGTCCAAGGATGAGAGATTGCAGGATCTTGTAGGCTAGTTTGCATTTCCATTTCTGAGTAAAAATATATAGCGGTATAATCTGCTCATTATAAACAAAAATAAACATAAATACCTATACAGGGTGGTCCAACTTTTACCTGCATAAATTTCAGAATGGATAGATAATCGACAAATAATGTGAGTTTGGTTAATAAACTATGTGCGAAAAATGCTTCGATTCAAAGTTACAGGGTGTTGAAAGTTAAGAAAAAAATTCGAGTTTTATTAATATCGTTATAACCAATTGAGATATTTAAATAAAATTTGGCACGTGTAGAGAGGTAATCTAGCTTCATTTTTTCATGTAATAATATTATTTTTATTTCCGCCAGTGGCGTGCGTACGGCTACCGATTGCGATATTTTGAATGAAAAAACAGATACTCCACTCGTTTTTCTCAAAATAAAAATTATATTTGCAATCCTTATTCAATTTAAAAGAAAATAGTGCTCTTGGCTTTGTTTCGTATGACGCAACATTTTCGAGTAAAAAAATAAAAATCGTCTAAATCAAATGTATTGAAAACCAACATAAAAATACCATCTCATTACACGTTTTAACAGATTTAATAATAAATATTGTACAGGCCTAAGATGGGAAGCCTTTCTACCATCGTTATGAAGTGACCTAAGAATGGTTGACCTTGATTAGTTAAGCATGACAGCAGCTCTTCGTGAACATAGGTTTGGATTTCGATAAAACGTTTTTAAAATACGCCTTTCATCGGCGAAATTGTTTCTTATAGGGCGCTGTCTATTGTTATTTATGTTAAAACGAGTATTTAAACCTCGTTCTCAAATGCCCGATGAACTTTAGAGAAAACTTCTCTCGTTGGATGACGTCTACTAGGGAATCTGCGTGCATACTCCCTTGCGGCTGCTATTGCATTTTCTTTGCAAAAACCGTAAATTAAATGAATGTCTGCGTATTCTTGGTTACTAAATCGCCGCGGCATTATTATTAAAACTAAAAAGAACACTTAAATGCAACACAATTTTGTGGTGACAAAATGATTGACATTTCTGTTTTGTAATCAAGTGTTTTGTTTTAATCAAAGCTAATTGATAATTATGCGGGTTTTACGAATCCTGCATTGACAATGACGTTAGTCATTTTGAACAGTTTCTGCAAAAAACAACTGTAAAATATGTGTAAAACGTGTAATGATATGTTATTTTAATGTTGGTTTTCAATACATTTGATTTAGACGATTTTTATTTTTTACTCGAAAATGTTGCGTCATACCAAAAAAAGACAAGAGTACTTTTTTCTTTTAAATTGAATAAGGATTGCAGATATAATTTTTATTTTGAGAAACACCAGTGGCGTATCTGTTTTTTCATTAAAAATATCGCAATCGGTAGCCGTACGCACGCCACTGGTGGCAATAAAAATAGTATTATTACATGAAAAAAATAAGCTATATCACCTCTCTACACGTGCCAAATTTCATTTAAATATCTTAATTGGTTTTAAAGATATTAATAAAATTCGAATTTTTTTTTTTAATTTCAACACCCTGTAACTTTGTGTCGAAGCATTTTTCGCACATAGTTTATTAACCAAACTCACATTATTTGTCGATTATCTATCGATCCTGAAATTTATGCAGGTAAAAGTTGGACCACCCTGTATACCTATTTCCGTATAGAGAATAGCCTTAGGGACACCAGTTTATTTTGCATTAGATTTTCGCTCAATCACAATAATTTATGTGCCTTGTGTACTCGATAAAGAATAATTTATGTCATCTAGCCATAAAAAAAAGAAGCACCCTTATATGAAAATGTGAATATTTAAAGCGAAAGCTACCGGAAAATGAGAAAATACGCCTTGTGAAGTTCAGTGCCAGTTATATATGATGCCGTACAAAAACGTACACGTAACTATATATTATATTATACCGTATATCCCGAATTGATAACATTGTCATCACTAAAATCACAAAGAAAAATTTTGCTAAAAGCTTCATCATTGTTTCTATTAATACGTACCTTCAAATTGAAAATAAGAGCTTCTATTAATAAATAAAATACTCAATATTCCGTATAAAAATGTAACAAAAAAAAACGACTATCTAAAATTGTCTCTATCTAATAAAATAGAAGGCCTCAATTTTTATTTTATTACACAAGTTTCTACAGTATTGTCACGTATAAAGATATTCGTTTTATTCATTTTCTCTTGAGCTTTTGTCCGATTATAGAGCTTCCATTGTTTAATACGTGGAATAGAAAAGAGAAAATCTTTATAACGGCGAACAAATTTCCTTTTTATCCCATGGTACAGAATATTAAAATAGAAAAATGTTCTGGTCTAGCAAAGTCCTCTAAAGCATAAAAAGAATCAATTTGACATGAGACACAACTAAAATGAAAATAAAACGTCTAAGTATTTGTAGTGGTCTACAAAGAATTTACTTTCACAAAGTATATTGATATTCTCTAGAATGTATGTATATTAGCAAAATCTTATAATATCCAATGGCGGATTACAGCTGGGGGCCCTAGGCAACGCTTATTCGTCAGGCTCCTTAAAGTTTCATTTTAAAAAATCTTCAATTGTACGGTAGGTGATTAATAAGATATTATTATCCTTATATACATAAGTACAAAAACTATCTTTCTAAAACAAAATTAAGCAAGACTGCAAAAAATAAATAAAAACTAAAAATCGGGAAACAGAAAACAAATACTTAAACTGATAAACTAAAAAAAAACAAACTAACAAACATCTATCGTCTATAAATTTCCCTGATCGGTCAATTCAATAAATTAGACGAATTCGAGAATGTCACTTAAAGAAGGTCCGTTTTCCGATAAACACGAAGTCTGGAGCGGTCGAAATTGAATCAGGAATATCAATCAATTATTTGACACTACCATGGATTCCTTCGGTTAATCTCATCTTTAACTTATGGTAAAAACATCGACATCAGCACCGTGGAAATTGTTTGTACAAAAACAGAACAAAATCAACATAAAAGGTGCCTGCTCCACAAAAATGGAATGCTATAATTGCTAAAACTACAATCTGTCAAACGTGTTTCGGAATCTTGGCGTGGCTGATTGTATTTCACTGTTGCTAAAGAGCGTTACAAATTTTTGCTGACACAATAATTAAACTGGCTCATCACCTGCCTGACATCATGTCAGTTCGATATATCTCTTCTGAATGAGGCCAAAAAATCAATAACATCTCCCCCTAACGTTCAATTTTCCAAGCCGCAAATCTGTCAAGTTTTCTTTGTTAACATAATGTAGAAAATTTCAGGAGAATGGCCAGTTTTTCTTTCATTTACGCATTTCTACTGACGAAAACCACGTCATAGAAACATTCACCTTAATCGTATATAAATAATTGTGACGCGCTTTCAAATACGCGAACCATTGCTATGAAACACAATATTTAAAACACCTCTAAGGTTAAGGTATAACTTTAGGCTGTTTTATCACTCCCCAAATGCATACGCAGGCAAATATTTGAGCAACGAATGTTGACTTAAAAAATACGCTAAATACGTCTAAAATTATAGCCTCCATCTCCAGCCTATAATAATAATAATAGTTGGCTAATTGTTACTTACAGTCTTATATATTTCTTAATGACAATATTGATATAACGAAAAGATGTTATGCTTATCCACAGGGATCGATACTGGGTCCGCTCTTGTTCACTTTGTACACCTCCAATTTTCCATCTGCTTTTATATCATGCCAACAGCATTACTACGCTGACGATACACAGATGTATCTGTCATTCACTCTTGATGAGGCTCCTCAGGCAATTGCAGCTTTTAATGCGGATTTGTGTGGATTTTCTGCTTTCTCGGGAGAGCATTGCTTAAAACTCAATCCCGATAAGACAGTTGGCATTTTATTCGGTAGAAGAGGGGACAGACAGACATTTCTTGAGCTCTATAAGGACGGTTTGAGTTTGGAGGGGAAACCAGTTGATTTTAGGACCGTACTGAGAAATCTGGGACTCTTAATGGATCAGAATCTCAGATATGCGGAGTATATTTCAAAACGCATCCAAATTGGATATATGAATCTTAAATTAATATTTCAGCACCGCTCTGTTTATGCGAGGCTTTAGTCTTATCACAACTTAACTACTGCGATGTTATCTACGCTCCATGCATTACGCAGATCTCGCAATCCCGTTTACAGAAGTTACAGAATTCGTGTCTGCGCCTGATCTTCGGAATACGGAAAGTTCAAAGGATATCTCACACTTTGTCTGCGATCAGATGGCTAAACATGGAAGACCGAAGATACTATCATTCTATATGTTGTTTTCACAAAATTGTGTGACAAATCTCCACCATATTTGTACCAGAGAATAAGATACCGCACAGATGTTCACAATATAAATGTGCGTCACAAACATGCCCTTACCCCACCTGTTCACTCCACGGAAATGTGTAAACGATCTTTCTCCTATATGATAACGAAATACATGAATGAACTCTCATATGATTTAAGAACATTACCAAAAAATTTATTTAGAATTAAATTACATAAGATGCTAATTTGTAAACCAAATTTGAGTTAGATACGTTCATTTATTGTAGTTTTTTTTGAATGGATTAATGAGCTTTGAGTTGTATGTTTCAAAAAAATATTATAATGATTGTACTTTGGTAGCAAATTTTTTGTTTGTAACATTATGTTATATTTTCAGGGTTAGCTGAACAGAACAGTGACATCTGCCACTGTACTGAAATTCGCCCTTTAATAAAGTCCTTTATTATTATTATTATACAGGATGTCCGCAAAATAACGAGACGGGCGAGTATTTTCAAAATGGTACATTTTTAAATGAAAACCCGCGAGAAACGTCAGTTTTGATTTATATGTAGAAATTTGGAGCCTACGTATTTGATCCGAAATCTATATATCAATCGATAGGTCTCTCTCACAAAAAGTATCAAATACAGGGTGTCCCATTAAAAAAAACATGGATGATAATATAAATTTACAACCCTTTTTTAAGTTATTGGTGAAATTTTGTGATATAATCTTAACCAGCGAACGCACTAGACATTTTTTGCTGAGATCATAAAATATACATAGTTTTAAGACAACAAGATATTTTGGCGGCATCTAGTGTGACCAGGCAATGTGCAGCTCCATGATATCCCACACTAGATGCGTCCGAATTCCCTGGCGGATGATTTATTTGTGAATTGATTGTTTCATAAAGTAACAAGACTAAAATATGTCAATGCATGTATATGTAAAATTCATCATACTGACAAAGTGTACAACACTGTTTTTATAATAAGTTTATCTACGTAAACTCTAGTTGAAACTAAATGAAAGGGCTAGGTAATAAATCTTAAAGTGGTGAAACCAACTACACTGATAAAATAACTAACTATATATTCCCACTATAATGAAACTTTTAATCAAACGACGCGCTAGCTAGTCATTTTCATTAGGAATTGCCACAAATATGCCACACGGGGAATCAAGTTGAATGTAGAGCAGTAATTCACCATTAAAAAAAAACTTTTTTCCTCCATTTATGTAAATTTGAATTTCTAATAAGTACCTTATTTGACTTTCGAATTTTTTCCTGTTCCACACTAATATTAAAAATATATTTCACTCAATCTGCGATGATTGCCATCAGCCTTCTGAATAATTGATGAATTCCACAGTAAGGTTAAAATATTCATTTTGTTTGAAATCAGAATTTCCATTACTATCTTAAAACAATATACAGGATGAACCCAAATTTTATTAAGAAATATTTTAATGCCAGTTGAGAGATAATTGCCACATTTAATAAAAAATACTTCCACAAGCCATACTTGTATCACAAGAACTGGCCAGACCTAGGTCTCCAACCAGTTTAACATAGGCACAGAGACCCCAGCGATCCTGAGCTTACCAGGCTTTGCTTTAAAGAAATCAAAAATGCTCGTAATATTTTTCGCCGAAAAAGCTCTGTGAAAAATATCACAACAACATCTCAAATAAATTTCGCTTAAAAGTTCACCGTTAAACATTTTTTAAGAGAAATATGAACGTAATTTCGTAAAGGTATGCGAAAAAGAGAAAAATAAATACCCTCGTGAAAAATAACACTTTTATTAACGTAAATTTTCGTTCCCACCTTTTCCGCTTTCATTTTGTTATATATTTATATTTCTGTAGCGTCTATATCTCTTCCTCCCCGTGTTGTTTTTTATGTTCGAGATCCATATTTTACTTCTAATTTCATTTTCAATTAGACCGACAAGAGAGACTGAATTTCAATTTACGTCTTGAATTTGATAGAGTGTAATTTGAAATAATATATTTTTTAATAATTATTAGTAAATTAGTCTACCAATCATCAATGTATAAACAACGAGTCAAAAGTGACTCCTGTAGAAAAACATTGAAAGTAGAGGACAGTTAACCCAAAAAATGCCAATTAATCAGACAGAGAGATTAGACATCTTTATTGAGCATAACGCAAGTGACCATTGCGTCGAACTAACACTTGTCAAATAGGTAATGTAGAGACTTACTTCGTCCGAAAATGAAAACCTCAATGGCGCCAGAATCTGCAAAATATAACTGTCGCACTAAAGAACAATGTTAATATAACCAACACAGTTAAATTTTTACTAGTAACAAAAAAACATACGAATATCATATAAAACACATTCAGATCTTGAATTTATTGTACATGCCGTTTTTCTTGAAGATAAACACATATCCCCTTGCAATTTTCCGCTATTACAGTGAAAGCAACCATAAAAATACAGGGTACGCCAAAGTCCATGGCCTATTAGAAGTATCCATTTAAAAAAAATCAACTCATGCATTTTTTTGTGTCGGACTTGCTTTTTTCACACATTGTGGATTAATGTGCGTCATACTTTATACAGCAATAATTGTGTTTTAGGAAGTTGCTGTAAAAATTGCAGCTTTCTGTCAGTAAAAGCAAGAAAAATATCGCATTTTTTGATAATGCGAAAAAATTGCAAATTAATTCAGTGAGATACAGCTATGGGGTGTGTTAAAGTAAATATGCACTGAATCACATGTAGAATCGGAAAATCCAATAATAAATAACGTGTTTCAAAAGCATAATAGCAGTACTAAAAGTTTCAGAAATATATTTCTTTCCGTTCTCTAGATACTTCTAATAGGCCATCGACTTTCGCGTACCCTGTATAGTGAAGTAATACAATACAACTTATTGCGAAAGCATAAATTCAGGTTAAAGCTTCTTTTTCATGCTTGCTACCTATCATTAATCGTGATAAATTCATCTGCATACGTCTTGAAGGGCTCTCAAAAAGTTTTTAATTATTTTACAACTGCACCAGTGCATAATGATTGTTAACAGCGAACAATTTTGGTATAATATTTTTCACTTCATTATTTCTACAGTATTTACTAGATGCAATTATATTTCCAACTCTTGAAAAAAGTTTACAAAATAATTTGAGATAATACAACTAGCGTTATGATTATGTATTTTCAGTGGCGGCTCGTGACCTGTTAAATAATAACAAAATTTAAAATGTGTAGACGCAATTGATTTGTAAGATGATGTTTGGAATTTCCATGCAGTTTGGCCTTTTCAGCGAGATGCACTAAATCATCAACACCACTAATTGACTAATGTGTTAGTACCACAGAAATCTTATATTATATATATATATATATATACTCTAGAATGATAATCCCGTAGTACAAAAATGTAACCAAAAGTGTAGAGCTGTCCATAATGCGCATGATCACCAGTAACTTATTTTTCAACAGGACCGGCTTTGATTAAATGTAATATTACTGTTATAGGTATATTTAAAATTAAATTTTACCATTTGGTAACATTCAAATAAAAAATGGAATAAAGGAATTTAAGAAATAAAAAATTACATTAAATATCTAAATACTTTATTGTCTAACAGGTACAACCCAATAATAATAAATCTAAGCTGAAACGAGAAATAAGTAAAAATTGTAATACTGGAAAATATCTTAAGGACTTGAACATTCTAATTATTTATTTTATTATTATATAATATTTGTTTGTTTATACAACCACCTTAGGCGTCTTACCTCTCTACAGCCTTCAAAGAAGGGGTGCAAGAAACAGTGACTTCACAAATATTTTCGGTGTCCATGTAAACCACTTCCATATCATCCGTACTACTCGCAATAGTATTTTGTGACAAAACATGGTTGGTAGAACTTTTATTCTCAGCAATTTCATGGAGGATTCTATAATTAAGTATATTCCAGTTTAACAACAGAATTCAAACGAACTTTGTATACCTACACAACGTAGGAAATATATTCTTGAGATACATATCATGCATTTTTGACAGAGTGCTTTTAAGTAAACAGTGTCTTGATATCAAACGATTAAGAATTTAACTTCCACTCTCATTTACATAATCTCTTCTTTTCAACAAAAGTTTGGGAACTGCATCGGGTACGTGGGTGATCCTCTTGCCGTCTTCTCTACAAATGATATCTTCTGCAGCGAAATGCTTACTGCATATGACATTCCCATCACATACATTTTCAGTACTAGGATCCCAATGCCCGCATCCAAACATCATGTCTTTTTTTTGTCAAGCTAAAAATGAGTATCATGTCAATGGTATCATATTGACTCAAACTGAGACTGTTAGAAACCCGAAACAATAACTTACTGAAAATATTTAATACCAGGAATGAGACCTTCATTTTTACACCACAACACTATACACCTCATTGTTTGTTAAATAAACGAACTAAAACCAAAATAACAAATATAAAAAACAATTTTAATCACAAATAGGTATATCTATCAACAATTAAAATATACCACGAATAAAACCATAACTCAATTATAAAACCTATCTGAATTGTTGTGAAGCCGACTCTGACAGATATTCCCACTACGAGGAACGTCATTTGCGAAAACAGACGCTGTTGCGAAATCTCCTAAATTTAATAAGATTTGGAAAAAAATGTTTCGTTCATATTGCTGAAAACTAAACAGTATGCAATTTTACCGATAACTTTTAATTATTTGATTTTGTCAAGCAGTTTCGTATGACGCAACATATGGATTTATTTATAAAACAGATATATCGCTTAAATTCTGTAAGGCGAACGACAAAATAGCTTTAGATATGGCAGCTCTGTACTGAAAATAAGTTACTGAGGAGCATGCGTAGTTCGTGAAAACTCTGCATACCCGTTACACTTTTTGGTATTCGGCTGGATTTAATTAGCATTCTAGAGTACATATATAATATAAGATTTCTATGGTTAGTACACACAAAACAAAATAGTCTATTTTTTATCTCACAGCCACAAGTCCATCCGGAATGCCGGATATTTCTTTAGCTTATTCGATATATTATCCATCAGAACGGTAACTTATAGATATATCCCTAAACTTTACCATTTCAAACAAGTTTTAATTCTTTTCAAAATCACTAAATGATGAATTGACGATTTGAATTATACTACCTTTCAATCATTATCACTTTATGGGTCTGGTAAATTATCTACCAGAAAGAAGGAACGACTTTTTTTAAATTTTTTTTTCGTGGGATTAATAATAAGACTATTTTAAACAAAATTAGGTACGGATGAAGACAAAATAATCAGTATTTATATTTTTTTTAGTCTAATATGTAATAAAATATTGCATACTTAAGGGAGGTATGTACTTACGCACTGTATATCATTGACATGGACATGTTGTCCTTAGTGTCATAATAGAATAGCTAGATGCCAACGTTGCCAGATTGTATAAGTGATTTCAAGAAAACTACTATAAATATATCAATGTATTTTATTTACCTAATATTTACAGGATGGTATTACATCAATATACCGAGTGATAAATAAAATTAGGAATACAATTTTACGTTTTACTAAACTACTTTATTTCAAAAATTGAAATAAAAAAAGTAAAAATAATAATTATAACATCCTAAACAAACCCAACTACCAAACAACAGAATTTTAATATTATTATAATGGTATTATTTTCATTATTTCCAATAAACTAACGTAACAAATTAACTACTTTATTCAAAAATACAAAAAAAAAAAGTATTGCCAGAGCTAGGACTCGAACCCGTGCCCTTCCGCATGCGAAGCAGTCGCCCTACCAACAACTCAACAGAGACATAATATTTCTTGAAGTAATCCATGTCAGAGTGGAGTTGAATGTGTAATACACAAATAGCTTGCTACCATGCTACGTACTGACCATTTTGTTTAATTCACCATTATAAAAAAATCATTAAATCTGTTCGCCATTTATTGAAAATATTCTAAGACTCTCAATTTAATAAGAAAATGTTTTTTGAGTTTGATTTTGTAACATTTGCTAACCTACCTAACTACCTACCTACTAACCTCCTACCTACCTAACCTCCTACCTACCTAACCTCCTACCTACCTAACCTCCTACCTACCTAACCTCCTACCTACCCAACCTCCTACCTACCCAACCTCCTACCTACCTAACCTCCTACCTACCTAACCTCCTACCTAAACCTCAAGCGCACGTATCAAGCCTGCACTTGGCAAGGGCTTCGCCCTTGCTCACCTAGCGAACTACCTACCTACCTAACCTCCTACCTACCTAACCTCCTACCTACCTAACCTCCTACCTACCCAACCTCCTACCTATCTACCTACCTAACCTGCAACCTAAACCTCAAGCGCACGTATCAAGCCTGCACTTGGCAAGGGCTTCGCCCTTGCTCACCTACCGAATACCTACCTACCTAACCTCCTACCTACCTAACCTCCTACCTACCTAACCTCCTACCTAACTAACCTCCTACCTACCCAACCTCCTACCTACCTAACCTCCTACCTACCTAACCTCCTACCTACCTAACCTCCTACCTACCTAACCTCCTACCTACCTATCCTCCTACCTACCTAACCTCCTACCTACCCAACCTCCTACCTACCTAACCTCCTACCTACCTAACCTCCTACCTACCTAACCTCCTACCTACCTAACCTCCTACCTACCTAACCTCCTACCTACCTAACCTCCTACCTATCCTGCAACCTAAACCTCAAACGCACGTATTAAGCCTGCATATGGCAAGGGTTTCGCCCTTGCTAACCAACTTACCTAACTAATCTGCATGGTTGGAGCTTCACCTCGTGTCGGCACGTCTGATGTCCATGGATACAAAGGAATTCGCCGCTTATATGTAGAAATGAGGTGAGAATGCGACGAGTCGATGCCGTTTTCAGCGCGTCTAGTAACGCTTCTTGTCTATAGTTAATATTCGATGTAACTACTTTATTCCAAAATTAGAAATAAAAACAATAATTATAAGATCCTAAACAAAAATATTTTTTTGTGTATTATTTAATTACATAAAATACACGTTGATATATTTTCTTGAAATCAACTACAATCTGGCAACGCTGGCATGCAATTATTCTATTATGACACTAATGACAGCATGTCCATGCTAATGATACAGTGCGTTAGTACATATATCTACTTTAAGTACGTAATAGTCTATTACATATTAGGCTAAAAAAAATATAAACACTGATTATTTTGTCTTCATCCGTACCTAATTTTGTTTAAAATAGTGTTATTATTAATCCCATTGAAAAAAAAGGTAAAAAAAGTTGTTATTTCTTTCTGGTAGATAATTTACCAGAACCTCACTTTATTGCTATTTATTTGATTTTCAGGAGTTTTCAAACAACTTTAAAAAAAAATTGTTTTAAATTTTCATTCTCATAACATTTGTCATTATGTAGAAATGAGTTAACGTTAATGATCTTAAAATGGCACCATCAAAGACTTATCCTTTTATTCTACTCTTCAGCAAATCATTAGCAGGCCAGCACTTAGTCCAGGAGTCTTTAATATGCACTCACACACACACAGTATTGATTAGAACAGTGATTGCAAGTTTAATTAACTGCGGTTTAATAATTAGTGGGTTGTTTACAATAAATAACAGCTGATTGTGTTTAATGCCCAGCGGTTAGAACGAAAATTCGTGTTAATCATGTCACAGCCTTCTTTAGAAAAACCATGAACAGATAATGGCAATGCCGATGAGCGGTCGCAATGAAAATATTTGTAAACGTATTTTGTAACACGGAATTCTAAATTTTAATTTGTTTTTGTATTCCAGTTATTATTTTTACTTAAATTTAAAAGAAAATCTTCTCAAATTTCAATTAAATCGGCCTTTATGAATAATTCATTTTTCATGTTCGATTTGTTGGGTCGATGTGTTCGTTCTCCGAGTGATTTTCTAGGGATTGGGACTGTTTTTGACAAATATTTAGGCAAATTTGGAAAAATAGATAGACAAGCATGAGGTTTAAGTTTAGGTTTATATTTTCAATCCGTGGTTGGAGCTAGATCCTGGCTCTCAGAAAAGTGTTTACAACAAACTACCGCGGACTTTGATGGGTTAACATTAGATCTAGGAATACCCTGTCACCATTTCTGTTAAATTATCATCTTTGGGAAATAGAAAAACTGTCATTAGTTTGCTATTTTGTTTTAATGCGCTATTATAATTGGATTTACATCCAGGTATACAGCACGTTGAAGGCATATTAAAATCGACCAAGAACCAAGAATCAGAAATAAAAAAATCAGGTAAATATCGAGCAGAATTTATTATTAATAATAATAAAAGCTCTTGTACAAGAGACACTTCCACCGCTTAGTTAGGAATACGACAAAAATATTGCCGCAGCTTATGTCACTTTATTTTATCCTAAAAAATGACAAATATCCAATAGCTACCTACTCCTTAATTTTGCTTTGGTAGAAAAATGTTACAAAGGTGCTGCTGGTCAACCTCTCGATGGATTCAAGAAGCCGAACAGGAGACTTGAGAAGGATTACTAGAAATAGGTATACAAATTAACGGTTTTATCAAGTAGAAACCCCAGATATTTCGACTTCTTTGAGATTGTTTCACCACAGCTCTGTTATAGAGGTAGAACCATTTTATTTCTCCTACTACAACAATTTATATTTAGTCGTTGTTAAACCAATAAACTCAGGGTCTGTTTTGTTAAATCCTCCTTCAATGTCAAGAAATCCTACACCTCTGAAATTTCCAGACCATCGTATTAAGAATTCAAACTATATTAAACGAAGCTCCCTCTAAGCTCAACTGAAGCGATTAATAAAACAACTAAATCCAGATAGGATTCGATCTTAATTAGGCCCAAATAAATTAGATGTAATAAAGAAGGACGCTGTTACCCTCTCGCTCTCCACTTTATTAATTATAATCCCTTTGCGCGAAACGTAAAAGTAATTAGATGCCTCGAGGACCGGTGAGGTGTATTTGACAATTTATTATTCTTCACATACCTTCTAATGTACCAGTGTAGACGGAGTTCATATTGAAGTCGATGAAGCGATTAGTCGATTCGAATACAACATCGTCCGCGAAAATGTTTGGATCTGGCACCAATTTGAGTTTGAATAGTCTGGAATGAATGTAAGATTAATTTACAAAATTTACAGATTTCGTTAAATAATAGTCTACAAAACTCCAATCTGAGCCTTAATATCATCATCATATCCATTAAACGCTACTGAAAGACCCTTGAACATTTTGAGAACATCTTTTGTTAATTTAAGGGCAATACAAAATCTATCGCACACTTTCGTAAAATGTAGGATTTCTTTATTTTTGATGCAGCAGATTTTTATGGCTTTAGTATTTTCTTTTACCAAACATCGAACAATTTCTATGGTTTGTACTTTGATGGGATAAATAGGTACGATACACTGTTATACATATTCATACAATAATGATAATAGTAGGTATAGTGAATAGATCTTTCCTAGCATGAAATGACATTTCCATTTCATACGAAACATAATATTAGGTATTCCATGTAATATTATGTATGAATGTTATGTACACAAGGGGAAAACTGTTCCGTTTGTTTGCATTGTTTTTTATTCTGCACAACGGACAATATCCTACGTATGTACAGAGTGGCTTTATGAGAGTGTATCGTCCATTTTTAATAATATGTAACTTTAGAATGGGTTACAGACCGATGACTTTTTCACAAGTGCCAAATAATATTACACACAATTTTATCTGTGCAGATTTTTCGCTTAAACTTAATGATCAGTTTGAAATTTATTAATATTTGGCTGTCAAAAATTAATATATCTTTATAATAATTATAATAACGTTTATTTTGCCAAAATAAAACAATTATAACAATATTACACTAAAGCCCTCAAAACGGTTAACAACAAAATTTACTAGGTACAATAACAATGTTAAATTAATCAGCAAAATAAACATGTCTAACTCACAAAATCTTTATAAAGATTGTCCGTGAGCTTAACATATCTAGCAGGCCAGAGATCCATTGGAACCCCCCTAAACCCACTGACTTCCAGACAACCAAGCAATTTTTGGTGACTGACTGAATCAAATGCTTTTTTCAGATCTAGAAAAATACATAGTGCTGACTTACTATTTTCTAACGATTTGTGAACTCTGGTAACCAACTCATTAATTGCATCTTGAGCACAATTATTTTCTTTAAATCCAAATTGCATCTTAGATATCAAGTCATATCTATTGGTGTATTGTGTGACTCGTTTATGAAGAAATTTTGGCAAAATTAGATATTAGAGAGATTGGTCGATAATTAGTTACCAGGGTTTTATCTCCATTCTTAAATAAGGGTTTTACAATAGCGTATTTAAAAACATCCGGACATACTCCACTAGAAAAAGTATTATTAATTATATGTACGAGAGGTCCACTAACACATTCTCCAATCTGCTTAAACAATTCTGAATTTATCTTATCAAAACCAGGTGCTTTGCCGTTTTTTAGAGTAGAAATCACATAAAGGACCTCTTCTTCATTTGTAGGTCTCAAAAAGAATGTGGAAGAGACCCTGTCAGTCACAGCCGGAAAAGTAGTTTCTGGAATATTGTCAGAAAGTCTTCGGCCAATTGAAGAGAAAAAATAATTAAATGCTATGGCAATCCCCCTTGCATCTGTTTTTAGATTCCGCTGCTCATCCTGAACCGCTCCAATTCTATCTTTAAGTATAAACCTTCCACCAATATCGTTCATTATATTCCACAATTTCTTAGGGTCATTTTTGCACATATTTATCTTAGTTTTGTAATAATCTTCCTTAGACCTTTTTATTAATTTTTGTAGGTGGTTCTTATAGGTTAAAAATTCTGTTCGAAGATATTCATTCTCCCGGTTGTTTTTCATTTTTTTATACAGAGAATCCCTCGTATTTATGGATTTTACCAAGTCAGTATACAGTATTCCTTGTGTATCAATGATGACTAGATTTAAATTAATAATTCCAAGTGACAGATTTGCCTGATTTCAATATTCAAAATTGTCATAATTACATTTTTCGAAATTTTGACTTAGTGATTTTCGACTTAATTTTGATCGTTAATTCTACCCCCAAAGGGAGGATTTTTTATTGGGACAGCCGTTATACTACATTACAACGGTTAAGCAAGTCTTATAGAGTTCTGGCATCTTTATTTGAATTAACCATTTACTTTAATAGTGTTGAAATTTTTAAATATCTATCTGCACATCTTCTACAGTACTTGACCGACTTAAAGCATTGGGAACCTTTTTTTCTGAAAATCTCTTGAAGTTTCAAAATGTTTCCAACGATAATATTTTAGACGAATTTTCCCCATTGACAGCAGACAATCAAATTTAATGCCATCTACAATATGTCCAAGGAGTTTGGAAGAGGAAAAACTTTTTTATTTGTCGATTTAGAAGAAAAAGTCATTCTTTATAAAAACGTCTGCTTGTGTCGAAACTACAATTTCAAATACCAAATTTACGATTACTATACAGGGTATATCAAAAATAACATTTTTAATGATTTTGATTTTTTTTGTTTTTTTTTAATTTTATGAAAATATTTTCAAAACCGTGATTTATTACACCAATTGTGTAAAAAACACTAATAAACTTTTTTCTCAAAGTGGTTAATTTCATAGCTACTATTAAAATAATAAAATTAAAAAAACAAGAAAATCAAAATCATTAAAAATATTATTTTTGATATACCCTGTATTGTAATCGTAAATTTGGTATTTGAATTTGCAGTTTTGACACAAGCAGACGTTTTTATAAAGAATTACTTTTTCTTCTAAATCTACAAATAAAAAAGTTTTTCTTCTTCCAAACTATATCTAATGTGTCCACGGATAGAGTTTGGAAGAGCAAAAACTTTTTTATTTGTAGATTTAGAGGAAAAAGTCATTCTTTATAAAAACGTCTGCTTGTGTCAAAACTACAATATCGAGTACGAAATTTACGATTACTGTACAGGGTATATCAAAAATAACATTTTTAATGATTTTGATTTCCTTGTTTTTTTTTTAATTTTATTATTTTAATAGTAGCTATGAAATTAACCACTTTGAGAAAAAAGTTTATTAGTGTTTTTTGCACAATTGGTGTAATAAATCACGGTTTTGAAAATATTTTCATAAAATTAAAAAAAAACAAAAAAATCAAAATCATTAAAAATGTTATTTTTGATATACCCTGTATAGTAATCGTAAATTTGGCATTTGAAATTGTAGTTTCGACACAAGCAGACCTTTTTATAAAGAATGACTTTTTCTTCTAAATCGACAAATAAAAAAGTTTTTCCTCTTCCAAACTCTATTTGTGGACACATTGTATATGTCTATATTATTTACGCGAAATTTAATTACAAATAAGTACTTAAAACTGTAGTATAATAATTTATCTGACTCCTCTCTGTTAATTAATTATAAACTTTTAAATGGCTTTGTCTTTAGTCTTGTTGAAAGTTACCATTAAACTCACCTTCCTTGTCCTTTGATGTCTAACCTAATCGGCTTATCAATCTGTAAATTTCTTCGCACTCTCCTATGCTGCTGGAGAAGTGATTCACTGTCGTAACTCGCAATGTCGTAGCTCCTTATCCAAGAGTTGAGTTCTACATCTGTAAAAATGTATTATTATTAAAGTAAATTTAAAATAAAAAAAAGTACAAATATTGTAGAATTTTAAACTTGCGTGAAAATTAAATGAAGAAATTATTAAATTAATTTACGAATTTCTTTTATACTTCAGCTAGACTTAAGTTGAAGTCCATTAATTTAATTAAGGATGTTTTGTAATTAAAAACTAAAACTTTAATAATATTTATTATGAAATTTTAAACCTGGTTTTAAACTTTCCCATATTGTACAGTAGCTAATGTATAAAATATATACGTTATGTACTAAAATATATAATTAAGATTCAAAAAAGTTTTAGAAAAAAAATATATAAAAAGTATAAGTTTCTTTACGCTTCTTTCTTTTCTTTACGCTGGCTCTGTGTAACGTATATAAATAAATCTTTTTCAAATTAGATCTCTAACGACTTTTTAAAGTTGTAAGATTATGAAGAAAAATACGAGGCTGGTTTGATTATAAATAACTTCGTTAGATCTCAGTTCATCCGTAAACTTTGAATGTGTCGATCTCTTGAATAGATAAATTTTTGCCCCCCATACACTATACTACACCAAAGATAAATATACATTAATCTTAGACTACACTCACCGGCAAAATCATCGACCCACTCCCACTCAATAAATTGATGAAGTTTGCCCATTAATAAATTTAGTATTTTATATTCGATTTGAATTTATATGAAATCTAGCACATTTTTTGAATTTGAAGAAAATTGGACGCACGTCATTTTATACAGGGCGACACAAAGTGTGTTTTCTTACTATACCTTTAAAACCACATGTGGAGTTTCTTTACAATTTCGTTTTTTATTTAGTACAATAATAGGTCGCTTAATTTTTGTACAAGATACAAAGGTTTAAGAAAAACGTTACATTTTTAAATTTTTCCTATGCTCGTAACAAAAAAGCGTATGTTTGCTTAGGTTAAAGCTGTTTTGGCCTTTGGAACAAACTGAAAAAATCATTATGGTCTTAAGTTTGGAGACCCCTGATCTAAACAAAAGGATATGTTTGTTGCCACCGGACTTGCAGTGGTGAATAATTTTTATTTTAATTGAATAGCGGCGGAACCTGGAAACCTAACAAATTACAGTTTTCTTTGCCTTTTCGCATGATATACATATAAAAAAAATCACAATTCATTGATTACCAAATCCCGTTATCCCGTTAGTCATTAATATCAAATGAATAACCTCGTCATTTTCCTTGTTCATTAATAAAATTGACTAATATTATTAAAAAGAACAACACTTATTGTTTTGTTTTTATAACAATAACAGCACACTACTTATTTATTAAAATAATTAGAAGCAGTTATCCTTGAGAATATAATTTCGTATATATGATGAAAAAAATTATTATCTAGTTGTGAAGAAAATTAATACCCGGCTGTACTGAAATATACGGGATGCAATTTACAATTTTTGTTTAGATTGAGTGTTTTTTCGAGTAACCTTTGTTTTCCTAAAATATAATTTGAAAATAACTTCGTTGTTTTTACATCACAGGTATTGCTGTGGATAATTATTATTAATACTTCATTTACAAAGTTTGTACGACATTGGGAAGATGTCAAATTGTGTTATTTGCGAACACAAAATTAGTACAATTATTAACAAGTTTTATTTATTTAAATTATTTTCAGAATGTCTTCAAACTCTAAGGTAAACGTATATTTTATAATTTGAAGTAGTCCATACTCTCAGTGGAGTGCTAAGTTAATACAAAGCAAACAAAGGGTTAAAATATTTGTAATTATTGCCAGATATTAGGTTGATCCAGAGAATTTGCTGTACTTTGTTAAAAATACATAAAGAAACCTATACCGACCACTTTACCTGCACAGTTCTCGAGAAAATTGTGTTTAAAATTTCACCAGTTAGGTAGTTGGTATTTATGTCTCTGCTAGATAATTATAGAACTTATTGTGTTGTCAGTGATAAAATGTGGGGTTTGCATGCGGAAGATTTTTGGTTCGAATCCCAGTTCTTGCATTTTTTTTGTATTTCTAATTTTTGATTAAAGTAGTTTGTTTGTTAGGTTAGATTATTGGAAAGAATGTGAATAATACAATTATAATATCAATAATTATTAAAATTCGTAGGTTATATATTTTAGGTTGTATTATATCTCGTCGGGAAAGTTTTGGGGCGACACAACCAATTTTTTTTACTGTTACAAAATCTTTTTACTTCTTATATCGTCATTAGACCAACTTTTGCCCATGAATGGATAAGAAACATGCGGGAGCAAAGCAAAAAACTGTAACGTTTCGATCCCAGCTTATTTATCGTTTTTCAGTGTTTCCATCGCAAATATAATTATTTCGTTCTTAATTGTAAATGTGTATTGATCAAACAATGAATAGATATGTAATAGTACCTACAGGCCAATAAAATAATACCTACTATAAATCCGTAGATGCAAGTAAATGTTGAAAAATAGGAGTCCCTTTTCAGTTCATGCCCAACCTAACGTGAGCTAACCCGAGAATTATGGAATGGACATTTTGGGGCTGGTAAGATTTTCAAAACATAAAATAGTATATTGTGCAACGAACATGAAATGACATATATTTCCTACGAGTATGATCGTTTGCAGCATGAGCCGCAGGCGAGTGCTGCAAATCATACGAGTAGGAAATGGTCATTTCATGTGAGTTTCACACTATACTTTTTCTACGACTGTTTTAATGCCTTTGACTAAATTTAACATAATTTTTAGGAAAATATTTGTTTTTCGAAACTATACGTTAACGTTAACAGGGGTAGTTAACGTATAAGCCTAAATACGATAAATTAGAAGTATTAAATTGACTAGGTGGTGTTAAACTATAGTCACTATCACTGTTTATGTGTTTTGAAATTAGCGAAATACTGAATTATAATTATTATTAATTATAAATACCAAAACTGTCAATTTGGTGTTTGTATTTTCGGCGTTGCTATGGTGATTTTTCATGCCCGCCGCTACTTTTGTCATTACCAGGAAATTTTATCCGTGCGTAATAATATTACGCACGGGTAAATGAAAAACAGCATTACAATGTACTACATTTTCAAATCATGATTGAACATATAATAAAAGCATTTAAAGATAGTCGTAGAAAAAAAATATAAATCCGAAGCCTAGCTTATTGTATGTATGATATTGGTCAAAATAATAAGCCTTCATACTATACATAATATATATTTCGATATATGTATATGTAATGAATTATATAGTATGTATCACTAAAATATATTAGACGATCAAATAGTACAATTTACATGATATATGGCCTACCCTATAGAATATTAATTGAAGCGTTATAAGAAAAATTCCTAAATATTATCTGTAAATCCATCCCCTAATTTGAAACCCCCGTCTATATTACAACAGAATTTCCACCGTTTTGATGGCAGATGTTGCGAAGTCAGTTGAATGAACTTGACAATGTCTATCCAATTAAATACCGTTACTTTTTTGAAATGGTCCATTTTAAACTGCCAAAAATGCGTAGGAGTATCTCCATAAATTAAAGAACGAGCAAGATTTGTCATGTTTCGATAAGTAGGTAATTGCAAATTAAGGTCGATCACCTGAATTATATATATTCTACATGGTTGTTCAACATATAAAAGACTTTCAGGCAGTGTATAGCATATTATAGGTAGATCAATAAAAATGACCATTGACGCAGCGCCAATATTGTTTAAGGTTCAGGGACTCACAACGGATACAACCGATGATTAATTAAAAATACAATGAATTAATTAAGGTGTTTTACACTATTTTCTAATTCGAATTTTTAAATAAATGGCGAACATATTTATATAGAGCATTAAAAGACGAATATTTAATGTTTTAATTAAATATAGGGTTTATGCAAAATCTACTTACATACATCAATATTAATTAAGTAACAATAGATACAGGGTGGGCACTTTATTAGGGGACTGTACCCTTTCTCAGAAACTATACTGACTTAAAAAAAATGTTAATACAAAAGTTTATTGGTTTTAAAGAAATTTTAAAATTATTTGAGTGTTAATAATACAAGGCGTCCGAAAAGTGCTCTACCGACATTAACTCTATAATTACAAATGGGCACCCTAAATATTTTTAGATTTCTTGGAATAATTAAAAGTATGTTTCATAACAACTTCATAATCGAATTGTGTAATTTAGAAAGAAATTAATATTATTAATCTTTTTAAACAAATTTATGCGATCGCTAGTTAAGATTATATCATAAAATTTCACCAATATCTTAAAATTAGTACATTCTAAAAATTAACTTAAAAAAATATCGCACAGCATATTTCTAATTACTACTTAAACTATTTGATTTAGGTATAGGACATAATATATATATTTTTAATAAAGTAGTCCATACTACTGTGGGTATAAAATATATGGATCGAGGAATATAACGCTGTCGCATCCACCAAATTATTTAATTTTTCAAAATAAAAACTTATTCAAGTGAGTAAACATGTTTCTACCTTAGCTAAGGTCATCATCAGTACAACTTAGTGGGAAAAACACAACTTAAAATCATATGTGTAATAATCATTTAAGTACATAATGGCTGTTAATAAACTAATAGACAACCATTATTATGCATATTTTTCTTTTTGTTTATTATCGATTAAGTTGGATAATGTTATAGTCACAATTATAAAGATTTTTCTGTTATAACCATTAATATCATTTGTACAAGTGTGATAATAATGGTTGGTCTGTTAGTTTATTAACAGCCATTATGTAAATAATTATTACACATATGATTTTAAGTTGTTTTTTCCACTAAGTTGTACTGATGATGACCTTAGCCAAGGTCGAAACATGTTTACGCACTTAAATAAGTTTTTATTTTGAAAAATTAAATAATTTGGTGGATGCGACAGCGTTTTATTCCTATCCATAATATTTATAATATATTATATATTTTTTCTTTGACCTTTGCTTTATTATATTTATTTTGCTTTGTATTTTCTTGATTTTAGGTCAGGATTTTTATAAAATCTACTACCACATAATATTTCAATTATTTATTATGACATTATGACGTTTCGAACATTTTTTTTTACTTTTACCAAATATGTAAAATATATATATAATAAAACAATTGTCAAAAACCATGTTACAACTGCATAAATTCAGTGTTAATTTTTTCAATTTCAAATGTAGTTTTGGAAATTGATTATACGAAATTAACAAGTTTTTATATTTTAAATGTATACTTACCTACGTAACCTATTGTGATGTACAAGGAATATTGTAATGTTTAATGTTTTGGAATGATATCCACGCTGAAGGTGGTGAGTTTAGATTTATGCAATTGTAACATGGTGTTTTGAGTAAATTGTTTCTCAATATTTTAGATATTTGATATAGATCGAAACCTCATACTAAATAATTGAAACATTATGTGGTAGTTAGATTTTATAATATCCTGAGCAAAAATAAATATATACATTTGAACTGAGGTCTTTTTTTGGTTTCAGGTGTCACGAAATGAAGGACTGCATAAAAAATTTGCAAAATTTCGATTGTGTCGATCTCCTGAATAGAATAGATTTTTTTGAAATTTACTAAAAATAAAGTTATGTGATAAGAGGAGTGATAATGCTATAACACATGTTTTCGACAATATTTTTAGTCCATCATTCAGTAAGCATAGCCGTAATGCAGTTTCACAGGAGCGTCCAGGAAAGTGTCAGCAAGTAGTTGTGAGTTGAAGTGTTTTTAAAATATTTCCTAAGTTTAAACATACTTCTTTTAAAATGGGTACCTTGAATTTGATCATTGCCACTTGTTGATTATAATAATTTGAGTTTTTTTTTTTGCCATCGACTAGCAGTCAAAACAAATCACCAAAAAAACATGCACTTACTCACACATTATTTTCATGGGCCTGTTTAACTGAAAAATGCTGTGTAACAAGTAAATTTTAAGACGACATACAAAATCATCATTTAAGATTTTAATATGTAAGCAGCGATGTACAGTTCTTTTTAAAAAATAGGTTTTCTTTAGCCGCAAACATGGGGTACGTCCTGAATATTAAAAAGGAGCTTAGAAATAAACCTCATAAAAATACAACTCAATTTGTGGAACCTACAGGTTTAGGTATGTATATAGGGTTACTTATAATTTTTTTTACTATTTTCTTATTTTAATAAAGATTATCAGGAATTGTTGTAAAATACCTATAGATATCTACTTTAGATGAATTCGCTAAACTGTGTGTTTATTATGAAGTACTTACTTTATTTTAAATTTAATATGTTATTTTTTTAATAATATATCGAATTGTTGTCGAGGTTGGTATACCTAATATGTCATTTACCTGTTAAACGTTGTTTTGTAGGTGAGCCAGCGTGTAGCATAACAAAACTGAAGAAACAATACCCACACAATAACAATTTCGTATACATCGTACCATAAAACATGCCATATAAATTGGAAAAATAAATATTTTTGATTGCATTTGTAACATTTTTAGTTAAAATTATGTTTTTGTTTATCAATTTTGTCTAGGAATTTTACGCACATCATTCACAAAACTGTAAAATTCGCACATTTTCTCAACATTCACATTTCACTCCCGACTCCCGACTGTTTTTATTTTGTATAATATAATAACCGGATTTCGGATTTTCCTTTCAACTTACTCACCAGTTACGTTACCATGGATCTATCAGCCACGTTGTCAAGTTTACTAGTATTTCATATATTTCCTATTACATCGCATCTACATTAAACATGCTTGAAGTCGAGCAAGTAGTAAATTATAATAATAATAAATAGTAAGTAATAAATATCTTCACAAATACATAAATTTTATATAGTACTAAGTAAATATAAAATGAATAACGGCAGTTCTGTTTAAAACGCCGACTTAAACACTATAATATAATTTCAACAAAGTTCCAAGCCTTACTTTTTTACTTATAAGCTAATTTACAATTTTATAAAAACTGATATTGGATGGTAAGTGATATTTTGATAACTTGAATTTTGACATAATTTGTTGACGACTTTACAATATATATCATGTACTTAAAAATTATTTTGTTCGCGAAAAAATTATGCTGCGGTTCTAAATCATTAAAAAAACATTTTGAGTGGAGTTAGATCGCAAATTCTTTAACCCTTCTCTTCAATTATTTTTAATTTGTATAAGTACTAAGATTTAGGAATGCTTCTTGTATAATGTCCACGAAATAATATGCTTACTTTTTTTCAGTTTACTTTTCTTGGGGTGTTCGGTTATTATAAAAAATTTCTTTACAAAACTTTTCTAAATAAAGACAACATCCATCTTTATTTTCGTCAAATAAATTAAATAAAATGACAACGACGTTTCGTCACTATTTAGTAACTTCTTCAGGTTGAATACATTTTTCTAACACAAATTCCAATACGTCAATATCAAAAATAACAAACAATTTTCTTTATATTTATAAATACAACATTTAAAACATTCAAATATAATAAAACTCATTTTTATTTAATGATGGATCTATCTAAATTGTCTGGTATGTTGTCTCAAATAAATAAAATAAAATGACAACGACGTTTCGTCACTAATTAGTAACTTCTTTAGGTTGAACACATTTTTCTAACACAAATTCCAATACGTCAATATCAAAAATAACAAACAATTTTCTTTATAGTTACAAATTGTAACTTTAAAATAAAGATGGATGTTGTCTTTATTTAGAAAAGATTTGTAAAGAAATTTTTATAAGAACCGAACACCCCAAGAAAAGTAAACGGAAAAAATTATAATTACTGTTCAAGAATAATAAAAAAATAAATAATATAATTACTTTTCGCTGATTGAAGGATTTAGGGCATTCTCAACAATCGTAGCAATTTCGATGTTTAAGCGTCAAATTAGTTGTAAAGAATTTAACATATATGATTAAGATTCTATTCGTTTATACATAATATATTGAACAAATTATGTTGATATTCTGTAAATCTAAACAGCACAATTTTTCTTGATGTGATATTTAATTCTTATATGAATAAATATAATTTAAGAATGTCATAAATGCAAAGTAATGTATGTGGGCATTATTAAATTTTTCCAATCATTCTTAGAGTTATCATAAAATTACGTTACTAAATAATTAGTAGAAATGGCAACTTTGCTGCCTATCTATATTCCAGTGTCAATACGTATATCTGGTTGCCTACATAATAGCCTAAATAAAAAATGTTATGATGAGACTAGACAAAATTTCCAAAATTACCTAGAGGACACCTATTTCAAAACAATATAAAAAAATGTTTAACCGTTAGCAATATATGGGGTTGCAAAATAAACAATAAAACAAAGTTACAAATGGTTATAGGTAGGTAGGTACCTAGTTTTTTCCTTATAAAAAAGGCTATTCCTATTTTTGACTTGCAATAAATTATGTTATTTTTTATTTAAAAATGGTTTATGAGAAAGTTTTGACAAAATGCTTTGTAACTAGATACCTAATTAATTTTTTCAAAATTATTTTGCAAGTGTTTTAAAAGTTGTAGTATCAAAGTTTTTCAACCGGTCCCAATTAATTTAGAAATACCAAATAATAATAAATAATAAACTTTACAATTGCATTGTCATTATTCCAAGCATTGTCTTTATAAGGGAGAATGTTACAAGGAAATTATTGATATTCTGACAGTAGCGCCATCGTATACGAAAGACACGAAATATTTTACTTCAAAATACAGGTTTCTACTCTTTAATTTACATAAATCTTATTTAATAATATAATAAATAATAATTTTTTAATGAATATCCTTGTGAATATCAATTAAGCTTTGCGTAGATCACATTTCCTTTCTATCACGAATCACACATAATATATCACACGAACTATTTTACTTCAAAATACAGGTTTCTACTCCTTAATTTTTAGTAGGTGAGTGAAAACTACTGATACACATTTGACATTTGGCGTTGAATATGTCAAAATATAAACATGTTTATTGTTTATACGACAATTTTGTTCAAATTTATTTAATAAATCAACCTAATAATTAAGAATTAAGGTTTAAATACAAATCGTGGAAATGAGCGAACCGGGTAAGTTCTTTTATACAAAATTCTCCTAGCTGTTTACATGTCTTTTGAATTTAGGTAATACCAGTAAAAATGAACAAGTCAGAACTATGGGCGACGGCCTAGATAACAGTTACTTTACATTAACTGAAACAAATTTGAATAAAGTTTTCACAGCTTCACCAAGTGTGTTGCGTACATTCAAACCCGTTGAACCCAATTCAAAAGTTGTGAATTTAGTGCCTAAATATGTAGTGAAAGAACGCAAAATACCAAAGTGTCTTATCAAGAAACCAAAAGAACCCAAATTCGTACCATATGAACCATATAAAGCAGCAGTAATTCCAATTAAAAGTCACCGTAGTTCTATGTCAGTTTTAAAAAAACTTGTTGAGACAAGGAATAATATTGAAATCCATGAATTAGTGAAACCAATGTCTGACATGTGTAAGGTTGAATTGAGTTATGTTGATATCGCAATTAATGACAATCAAGTTATGCGGCAACACGTTTGGGAGAAGGAAAAGAAAAAATATGAAATTGACATAAGGAATCTTAGGGAGACGAATTCACATTTAGAAAGTCAACTAGAGTTTCAAGCACAGGTAATTTAACGATTAAACCTTATTTAATGCTGTCTTGTATACATTTAATACTTTTGTAGGTTAACAGTGAATTGAAAACACTTCTAGTGGCCGCCGTTGGCGAAGACTTGGAATGTCGAGTCCAGCATTTAACAGAAGACAAATTATGTTTAGCTAGAGCTTTGGTGAACTCTGCAAATCATTTAACATCACATCAGGAAAAAACTGAGTGGCTTTCTGGACAATGTGAAGTGTGGCGAAGTAAATTCTTAGCCTCAAGGTATGAAAATACGGTAAATGTTTACTTTACGGACTTTACTTTACCCTCCCTAATTCAGATGTACATTTTGTGCGAAATCAAATCATCCGAAATCAAGGAAGTCTGTAAAATCAATATCAAGTAGGTATTATTTAGAGAAACGAACTTAATAAAGCATTTTAAAGTTCCTCCTTGATGTTATTTTAAGCAAAATAATAATTCTCAGGGGTAGACAATAATAATTATTGTTATTTCTATAAATTAGAATTTCTGTTGTTTCAGATGGAACTTCATTTTTATTTTAACTAGATCAAATTAAATGTAATGATCTTTCATAAGCCTATTTTACACAGAGTATTATGCCTTTGAATTTTAGAAGTTGATAAGAGTGGAAGGTAAGGATAAATTAGTAAGCCGAAATTTTCCCTAAAATTAAAGTTGTTAAATTTCTATCCTCCCAAATGCTTCTTGAATTTATAAAATGTTATAAGTTCTGTTATTACTTTTCCATGACAAAAATCAATTGCTTCGGAACTATCACCATTTTTGTCAAATTTAAATTACAAATAATAATGCCGGGGCATATAAATTATACTAACGAATATTACTTAGACTTGTTGTTTATAATTTATGGTGTATGTATATGTAACAAGAACATGCCTGATATTTGCTAATAGATATCCAGACAAAAAAAAAATACCGACAGCCAACAGTGTTAAAAAATACTCCAGGACTTCAAAAATTTATATATTTAATATATTGATCCTATGGAAAAATTTTTAGACATAGTTTTATAGCAATGCCACGTCGAAAATCTATCTCTATTTTCAGTTTAATATCTACGTAACTGGTAATATAGTTATATCCTGGTGTTATTTGCATATACCTACGAGCATCATTTTGTTTTGTAGTTTAATGGTTGAAGAATTAGCCAGATGGAAATCAGCTTTAACTAACCGAACAGCAGAGCTGCAGGTAGTAATCAAACAATTGCTTGGAGAAAATGCTAGAATTCAAAAACTCAATTCACAAACCTATGCCAATTTAAGAAATATTTCTAGAGCAGTTTCTGGTGAAAATTTCGATGAATTACAGAAGTGTAACATTATGGAATTGGCCCGTGTCAATTTTGAATTAAGTAGTCAAATTAAAGATTCGTTAAATGTATGTAAACATGATATTGATGTTCACATAATGGATAAGTATATGCCAAACGTGGAAGAGTATACACTGGTTGAGAGAAATGCTATTAAGGTAATTAAAATAATTATAAATACATATAGTATTTTACGTTTATTTTGATTTTTGTTAGTAGTTATAATAGTTCTAGTGAAGTATTATAATATTATATTTGATATTCCTTAGACAAATATATTTAAAGAAGATTGATCGCTTATATGGTCTAAGATGTCTTAGGTTTTCATTAAAAACGTAACATCGCGTAGTCAAAAGACCTTTTTAATTTTTTCTTTTGTGTATTTATCAGTTTTTTGCAAGATTATAATTTACTTGTTTCTTATATGATGCTGATTGAGAGGTGGGATGACCATAATCATAATAATTTAATGTAAGATTTTATTAAACATTAGTTAAAATATTTACTTTACTAATGAAGATGAAAAGTTTCCTAATAGACAGCTTTTACGGCCCTTGGCGATGTGTTATTTTAGTAGAAATGTGCGTCAGTATCTAAATATGAAACCTATAGATCGGTGGAGTGTTTTATACAATACTCATAAAACCAGCATGAGTTCTTCAAGTCCTCGACATTTTTGCTAACTTCTGGAGTACTACAGGGCTCTAACCTTGGTCCACTATTGTTCAACATCTTCATAATTATGGTTGTTCACCTGTAGTAAGTAGGCTTGCCTATCCCGATGATTTAAAGATCTTCAAAACGATTATTAAGGTGCAACTTAATGTATCTAAATGTAAAACTGAACGACTGAAAAATAAGTTTTTGTTTGATTATCGCCTGAATGAGATATATCTGTAGAGGGTGGGTGAAATCAGGGATTTGGGTGTTTTATTTGATTCCAAACTCAACTTTATTCCTCATGTTGATACCATTGTTGCGAGTGCTAGTAAAATGTTAGGGTTTCTCATTAGAGACTGTCAACAGTTCAATGATTTATACCATGAAATTGCTATACTACGCCTTTGTCAGGTCAACATTGGAGTTTGTCTCATTTTTTTGGAATTCTCTGTACGATGTTCATGTATGTTCTGTGGAGTCCGTTCAGAGACGGTTCCTCAAGTATTTGGCGTACAGGGGTGACGGTGTTGATCCTCCGAGGGGTATTGATCACGGAATCTTATTGTCGCGATTTGGGGAACTGTGCTTAGAAGAAACGTGTTAGCAGTACATTTTTACATAAACTGTTACACAATGTTATCTACTGTCCTCCTTTACTAAGTAAGGTCGGGTTCCGTGTACCGCTTTTCGGGGCAAGGCGCTCTTGGTACAGCGAGAACTAATTCTGCTCTGATTAGGGTCGTTTTGGCTAATTAGGTGATGTTTAGCCTTAAATCTAGTTTGGTCTTATTTTGGAATTTTGGAATTGTTTATTTATTATATTATTGTTGCTTATTCTTGCGGGTACCGTTAGTTAATTTGACAGTTTATAGTAATTATTAGCTATTGTTTAATTGAAATTTTACCCATTGTGTTTTTTCTGTAAATGGATTTATCCTGTTGAAAATAAATGCTCATTTATTTATTTAATACAAACGCGTGAGCATCTTTGGTTACGAGTTCAAAGGATCAGGGATTACAGAACAATTAATTTATGCCTTGAAACCAACGGTCCAACGTAGTGCATGTATTATAAAAATTCAATATTTTTTCGTTACCTAGCTTTAATTTTGTAATTTTTTGAAATAGCACACTTTAGCTTTTGTTTGTAAATTAATTTACTATAAGCTTAACTTCTCCTCTCTAACTTAATAGTATTAAAAATACGTCTGATGGTAATTTTTATTTGAGATTAAAAAAAAATTCACATTAATAAATTTGAATCGAATAAAATTGAAATGTAAACTAAAATCTTATTTTAAATTAAATTCATTTATCAACAAGTAGATCAGTAGGTTAAGACATTGGATAAAAAAACAGTTCTAGGGCGCCATATCTAAAGAGCAGGAGCTCCTTTAGGGCACAGGTTCATATGAACTTTCTTCCATACATAGTGAATGTAGAATCGGCTCTGCCCTTTTTTAGAGCTTACTCGTAGAACTACATGCAAAATGATCACATTACGGTCATTGCTATCATTTACGTATTCCAACAAGGTATTTTTCTTCTTAATAAAGACTAATATAAAATAAGAATCTCTCTCTCAATCAATTCTCGTGCTTTGTAAATGTTGGAAGTTTGGATCACACTGCCTGCCGATCACCACTGATGAGTCGTGCATCGACGAAACGGCCGTCTGGTGGAAGCATGGTAGTGTGAAACAAATTTCCAACATAACTTAAAGTCTTGTTGCTTTATGTAACAATCAATTCTTGAATAAAGCCTCCCTGCTAGGGGATTCGGGCGCATCTAGTGTTGGCAATGGGATATAATGGAGTTGTTACTTCTTGTCCGGCCATCGTTTGTGAACTGTGTTTCACCCGGCATATTGCCTGTTCACGCTTCACGCTAGATGTCGCCAAAACATCTCTCAATATAAAATATTTGAGTATAACCTATATTGATTATGGTATGTTTTGGATGCTACACTGGTTAATATTGTTTTTAGTTGCTCCAGAATCCTGTGGCAATAACCAATAAACCTGATGCATTGTGTAAAGCAGTAGTAGGTGCTGCAAGTAGTTTAGTAGAGAACCAGAAGATGCAGACAGTATCTCCAGGTTGTTGCGGACATTGTAAGGGAGAAGGTCAAAACTTATAGAAGTTGAAAAATTATCTTTTTGAGATTGTGTTAAATAAAAAAAAAACATTTTTTATATACAAAATTTATTCTGTACAAAAGAAATGTTTTAATATTATAGCGTATAATTTATGAATTAAATAAAGAGAAAAACAATTAATTTTATGTATATTTACATTAATACAATATTTATTTTTTAAAATAGTTTGTTACATTCTATAATATCAAATTTTCGATTTCAGAAAAGAAACAAAAACAAAATCCATTTAAATAATTAAACCAAGGTTTTTTGTCAATAATAATTAATCAATTAATACAATATCCCGAGAAGAATGTAGGAAAATAAAAATATATTCATTAACAATATCAATTAGTTATACCAGAAATACATTAAAAATAAGAATTTGATGTGTATACATAAAAAAATAAACAGTACTGTGCTTCATCCGTTTCAAAATTACCCATCTTTAACTGCATTGTGATGAATTCGTTTAGTTGGTGATGTGAACTATAAATCTCCAGCCCATATAACAATTTTTTTCGATCTGTCAACGCTGGCCAAAAATGAACCATAGGGATGCCATCCAGTAGCTGTTACTGCCGACCTGGAGGATGAGAACAGTCCTAGTGATGGTCTGCACATAGAGAGTAAAGCAAGATCCAAGACAGACACAACAAAATTAGAAAAGCAGACTATATCAGTGTAACGTATGCATGCAATTAAGATACTTTTAGATTACTACGTGGAGAGCTGTACAAGTAAGTAATAATAAAAAAATACTCCCAGTAATCAATACCAGCAATTCCATAAATTCTTTTTAGTTCAAGTAAGAAATAACAAGTACTTTTAAAAAGTAGTTGGAATAATAAGTAAATATTACACTACCTACGCCAAATATTTACTCTACAAGTAAAGTAAAAGTAACTACTACTGGTCTAAGTACTTTCTGTATTTTAGTTAGTTAGTGTAAATAAATGTACTCGTAAGTTATTTGAAACTACTTCCAGTACATAAACTACTTAAAGTAAATTAATGGACTCTAAGCACTTTAAATTATAATCGATGGCGTAGTTAGAGTAATATTCAAATAGACGTTTTACCAAAACACTTTTTTTTATATCTCGACGAGTGGTTTTTGCTAACAGTGTCAGCATCCTTCAGTGAGAGTTAAAATTTCACCCGTGATTTAAAAAAAATTTTTTTGATTTTAAATTACTTAGTAAATGAGTGTACTCTAAATACGGGGTGTCCAATTTTGGGTACTTTTGCGGGAAATCTCCGTTATTTTTACAGACAGAAAGTTGCAGTTTTCGTGACAGTATGCTACTTTTTCGTAAAACTAAAGATACCGTTAACAAAATTTTCATAGCCCTTTTAGTTGTTAAGATACAGGGCTAAATTGACAATGTTGCATTTTCAGGCACCCCTCGTATTTCAACTCAGATCAGATAACGTATTGAAAATGTTAAAAAACTATGTCTTATATAACTTTTTCCGTACTTTATTTTTTAATGGAACACTCTGTATATTTATTCTTCTTCTTAGGACGCCGTCTCCCTACGAAGGTTGGCGATCCAAATGGCTATTGTTGTGCGGGAAACCGCAGCTCTGAAAATTTCTATGGACGTCTGTCCGAACCATCTACGTAAGTCCCTCAGCCATGAATTTTGTCTACGGCCGACTGACCGTTTTCCTTCGATCTTTCCCTCTATTATCAGGCGGAGAATCTCATATCGTTCGCCTCTCATGATATGTCCTAGGTACTGCAGCTTTCTCTCCTTCAACACTCTGTATATTTATAGACTATACATTTTGTATTTTTTTGGCTATTTTTTATGACAACAAACAAAAATAAAGGTCAAATATTTGTCTATCTCATTGGTTTTGGATCAGCTTTTGGTTTATAAAGCAGTTTATTTTCCTTCATTTGGTATTACTTTCCCGCACATGCAAAGTATTGTGAACGCGCTAAAAAAATTGAGATAAACACGAATATAACCATTTTGAAGTTCCCTCAGACGATTAAGACCATTTCCAGATGGAAGTCTGTTTTAACTCGTAGGTTCTTAAGGGAATTTCTTGATCATAACTTTCCTCAAAGATGGATAGGTATCAACGGACCTGTTAGATGGCCCCCACGATCTCCAGATATCTCAATTTTAGATTTTTGTTTTGGGGCTATATACAAAGTGAAGTGAAGTATATAAAACACGATATGACGGCATAGCAGAACTTTCGAGAAGCAATCCATTTAGCCTGCGCGGTTCTTTTCAACGTTATTCAAAGAATTACAAAAATGTGCCAATCTTGCATGAAAGAAAATGGTCGTCAATTTGAAGATCACCTTTAAAAAATTGTTTTTTCTTCAATAAAATATCAGAGTTAAAATACAACATTTTCAATTTAGCCTTGTATCTAAACAACTAAAAGGGCTATCAAAATTTTGTTAACGGCTTCTTTAGTTTTACGAAAAAGTAGCATCTTTCTATTTATAAAAATAACGGAGATACCCCGCAAAAGTACCCAAAATGGGACACCCGGTACAGTAAAACTGAATGAATAATGTAATATCCAACCAAACTCTATACTTTGCACTCCATTGGTACGCACTCTCAAAGCTTTTGACATGTTAGTCTTCATTATCAGTCTGTAGCAACTTAACCAATTGGGTAAAGTATTTAACCAAGTTGTTTGTACTTTGTTGAACCGTATGCATCGTTATAAAATCCTAATAGCTTTAAGGTTGCTACAAGCTGATGACGTAATATCATTAATTAACATGATCATAAACTACATTGTCAGAAAAAAACTAAATGCGAATTCCTAAGGATAGGATAGATAAAATAAGTTTAATACTAACAAAAGTTTGTTTTAGGCAACTAAAGACGAAAAACTAAACTACAAAGTTTAGTTACATACCCGTGGTCTTTTAATATACTTTCAACTTTGGCTGTAGCTACACTCCATATGTACACGCTACCATCATGTGATCCTACAGCTATATATTGACCATCAGGGCTAAATGTTGCTCTAGCCCAATCGCAACCGACCTTGAACCCGTCATTACTGAAAATTAAATCATTTTACACAAAAAACTTTGCACAGAGAAAAAGCAAATCTCAACACGATGTGGTATTATCACATCTTCTGAAGCAACTTTAGTCCTAGTTCCTCCAACAGATAGTTTCACGTTGACCACTCTTACTGATTGAATACAATATAGAAATAAATATTAATAAATGAATCAGTGACTACCTGAAAGACATTATAACTTGATTCATTCTTAGGTCCAACAACTTTAATGTATCATCTCGAATACAACATACTAAATACTTGGCATCTAAAATAAAAAGAGAATTATTTTTCAGTATTTTATAAACATAACTAAAACGTTTACCCCTAGATAAGTCCAAAGATGTAACCTTTCCATTGAATACTACATTATTTGCACTAGATTCTGATCGGGTATCCCAAAATCGAATCGATTTATCGAAATGACCACTAATTATTGTCGATCCGGCACTATCCACTGTAACTAGATCGTTGCAACTGGATCCCGCAAATTTTGTTTCTATACCTAAAACAGACAATATGAAAACTGAAGTAAAATTACGAAATGGTGCAATTTGTTTTCATTTTCAATCGTAAATCTGATTTTATACGTACAGGAACATTATAGAATAAGACAAATCGTGTTTTCGAAGAAATTTACGAGAGGTCAACCACCGAAAGGGAAGAGGTCCATGGATTCCCATATTTACCAATATTCTCTAAAATGTCGCAAGGATTCCCAGTGGTGGTTGACCCTTCGGAAATTTATTGGGTCATAGAACATCTAATTCTAATTCAGGCAATTCAAGCTTCAGTTGTTATAGACACAATAGTCATAATGACATAGCAAGAAATTAGTGATCATGGTATGTTGCTAGTTTCTTAATTATTAATATAATAATTAATTAATAGATATATAGATTAATAGATTAATCTAATCATGATCACTAATTTCTTGCTATATCATAACTATTTTGTCTATATAACAAGTGAAGCTTGAATTGCCTGAAGATGCCTTGATAGAGAGGCGAAACCTTGCATTTAAGTTGATTGTTGCGTTTAATTTGACGTTCTATGACCCAATAAATTTCTTCAACTAATTATAAAATAAGATTTTTAACAAAGCATAATATTTCGTTCTATTTTCACGGCATATTTATATAAATTTTTCATAATTATCTTAATAATACAACCAATTATCAATTTTAATTTAAAAATGATAAATCGTATAGAAGATTCATTTCATTAATAGTGTGCGAACGTATCGACAGACCTTGTGTAATGTTGGAATTTTGTGGTTCCATTTTATGGAACTGATGATGACTGACCTCTGTATTAACAGAGGGTCAGTCATCACGGATGATAGTTTAATGGCCAAACTGAATAGGTATTACTATATTTGTCAATTTCTATTGCACTTATATTAATGTACATCCAAAACGGTAGAATAACAACGTTATATATTTTTAAATGGGACGCTTTCTGTTTGATGCATGAAAAATGAAATACACTTTATTGCCGTTGAATATATTGAAGTTAAAATGGTTTATTCGACCTTGTTTAGCAAAATAAGACTTTAAAACTCCGTCCCAAACAAAGTGAGAAGAAATTGTAGATACAATTGGGTATTAAAAAAATACTGTCAGTAAAATGGTATAATTCCATAAATTAGCTACATGGAGCTATGGGAAAATCCATAGAAATCTTGCAAATAGTCCTTAAAACTTTTTTTTTAACAATTCGTCAACAACCTCAAGTCTTACGAATTGAATAGATTCAAACATGGTACACCTGTCGGCTTCCTCAATTGTATCTACACCAGCCCGTAACTCAACCAGACTATTAGGTCATTAAATAAGTTCGTAGGATGACACATAGATGGCGCTACTAGAATTTTTTCCATATGATTTTTATTTAGTACTAACCTTCAAACGAGACGTGTATAAATTTAACACCAATCTGACTATTGATTCGTGAGTGTGAAGCAACGTTTGTTGTTGAAAAAAAAAATTAATTTCGAGTTTTGATAAAGCATAGCTTTTTGATGAATAAAATACAGTGGAAACCAAACAATAGCTTGATTAACATTGTTTCATCAAGACCGTGTCACATATCGAAAACTATGGCAAAATTGAATGAATTTGGCTTCGAATTGTTTACCCACGCATCGTATTCAATCGATTTAAGCCCCAGCGACTTTTTCCTGTTTTCAAATATTAATGTAGGACAGCGATAACTTGGTACTTACAAGCTTTACTCTTCAAATCCCATATCTTCAGTGTTCTGTCATAGCTACCACTCACCACTTTGGAAGCGTCTCCCAAAAATTTGGCTGCCATTACTTTACCAGAATGACCCGTCAGTGTATGCTGTAACAAATTCAAGTAAAAATTATTAACATCTAATTTTGAATCACTCTGTAAACTATAAAGATCAATAAATATTAGAATCAATTTCCCATAGGCCACCCACCCATCTAGAAGCCTAACGAACAACAAGGCAACGGTAGACGATTTTAACAGATTGCCCCCCTTAAAGGCTTCTACTATTGCGCGATATTTATCGTACGATTAACAGAATAATATGTTTTATTATTATAACAAAATGGAGAGATGAAAAAAGAAAGTATATACAGCAAAAAATAATAATTACTGGTTATTTACTATCTCAATGTATAGAGGTATTTATTACATTGAATGTGCTGTAGGGAATTATATTTAAGACTGTTAATTTCTGATAGCAAAATGTTGACTGAACAGGATTGTTTTTTGTATCCGTATGACCTAATAGTTTCGCCCCTATTGACTATATGCGACCTACTCTGATGAAGGACTAGAGCAGTTTAGTGCATACTTTGTAATAATTGGAACTTACTAAGTTGTTCTTTAACTCTAAATCAATTTATATCAATTTTACCTCACGGAATATGGAATATTATTTTCAAAATTATAGAATCAACTCGTAAATCTTATTTGGAAGATAATGCCTTGAGATAGCCGAACTGATGTATTTCCTTTACATCAGTGGCGTATATAATATTTTTTCTACGACTGCCTTTACATGCCTTTATTATATTTTCAATCATTTCTGTGCAACTAGTGGGAAATATTTAAAAATGCACGGGTAAATTTGGTGGAATGACAAAAGTAGTATCGGTTATGAAAAATCACCATAGCAACGCCGACAATACAATTAAACCAAATTGACAGTTTAAATTATTTGGCTAATTTCCAAGTTTTCAACGCTATTTATATAATGAAACACAGTGATAGTGAATATAGCTTAACACCATACAGTCAATTTAATACATTTAACTCATCGTATTTAGGCGTACGCCAACAGGGCGAGTATAGGTAAGTTTCGAAAAACAATTCAAGAGCATTAAAACAGTCGTAGAAAAAGTATAGTGTGAAACTCACATGAAATGCCAATTCCTACTCGTATGATTTGCAGGATGAGCCGCAGGGCATGAGATTAAAGCGCATTATTTGGGTATTTCGTCACTTTAAAATTCTGAACGTTAAGCAATCAAAAATGATCCTTTCGGATTAATAACAAAAGCCACTGCGTGATTGAAAAAAATAAAAAATGTTGGATAAAACTTAATATAAACAAATTTTTTTAACATAAGAGCCACTGAAAAATTTAAATTTTTTCAATCACGCAGTGGCTTTGATTATTAATCCGAAAGAATTATTTTTCATTGCTTAACATTCAGAATTTTAAATAGTGGCGAAATACCCAAATAATGAGCTTTAATCCATTCGCACCACAACAAACATATAGAAGCTGCTATAGCATTAGGGAAATATCAATCAATCAAAGGTGGTTTTAAGGTTTTAATTTCGTTAGCAACACGTGTTTATGGTCAGTATGACTGACAGAGAATAAAAGTGTTTTATTATTTTTAAAATTCGTAGTATGACGAAAAATCTAGATCACAAACAAACTTCAGCTTAGCCGTTATTTGCTATTTTTATCGGCCTTATAACGTTAAGAACTATAAAAGTTGTTCACACAGACGCAAATATTAAAATGGTTCTCTAAACATGTGTTTAGAGAACCATTATAGAGAATAATGTGATTAAAAGCAACAATTTCCATTTACCATGTCATGGATTGACGAAATTGCCATCCCGTGTATGCTTACAGATCGACAAAGATTTCTAGAAGATTAAGTTTTCGTTTACTTAAACGGGTTCCTGTAATATTAATGTCAAGCAAAAAATTGAGGACATGGAGTGAGGATAATAGGATTTAACCTTATTCAGCATCTAACTAAAATTTAGGTGTTTCTAACTTATTTGAACACAGGATATTTCACAAACGACGATATAATCAGTTATTGGTTTGCTGAACCATAAGAGCGCCAGCCATTAAGATGGTACATATAGTAGTAGCTATCTCTTCATTAACTATTACTCCCTCTTCTTTAAAAGTTTGTTCTAACACGTCGCAGAACTGTTCTATTGTTAATTGAGTCCCAATCAAATGTGATCAAGAAAAAGGAAGCAACAATTTACTAAAAGCTTCAAAGTATCACGTGCGTATTATGTTGCCAGTTACTATGAATTGACGAATTTGCCATCTCGTATATGCTTACAGATCTACAGAGATTTTTAAAAGATTAAGTTCACGTTTCTTCTGTGTAACAATTTTAATTTCATTTGTGATAGTTGTTGAAAGCTGCTCTGGAGGGTTTTGAATTGTGAATATTTGACTTATAGTGTTTTGTCATTTCTTCTTAATACTATACTTATCAATATTTTTGTATTAGTTTATATGGTTTGCATTTTTTTGTAATCACTATTGTGGTATTGATTGTATTGCTCTGTAAAGGGATTATTCTGTTGAGCAATAAATGCTATTATTATTATTATTGTTTCTTGATGTGAATTTATATAAACCATGAAATAAAAACCTTATAACAGACACGTAATAACCAAATTGGTAAAATGGACAAAAACATAGATGTAGAATTGTATCGTAATAGTGATCGCGATCGATAAAACTTTGGAATATTGCTATCCTTAGTTTACCAGAAATTATTTATTTTATTATTAATATTAGGTAGGTATGTGTATTACTTAGATCAATTATATCAAAGGTGATTAAAACTAAACATAAATTTCCCAAATTATTTCGAGACTCTACGACCCTGTAACTATTGCACATACCTAAATATCTATCCAATACTGGTGTATATACATAATGTAGCCAAGGGTATAACGGTATAACAACATACCATATGTTTGTATTCTCCTGACCAAGCAACGTTATCTTTTTACGCATATAACTGAGACAATATGTGACAGGTGAACAGCATGTTAATCTTTTTTTTTCCTGTTTATTCTCCTTCATCTTTTTCATGCAATTTTTGCAGCTCTAAATATGTGAATCTTTATGGTCATCACAAACATGTTTATGAGTGAGATTGCCAGAAAATATTCTTAAAAGAAAATTAATTTATTAATGATAAGATAAACAGTAGCGTTTATTGTTCTTCAGAACAAGATCCGTTTATAGGACAAATAATAAAAAATCAACAAAATAGTAGGGTCAAGTGTTCAGTTTTTATCTGCTTTTCAGGGATAGGTTACTTCTGATATTTGCCCCCATAATTATTCATCCCTTAGGTAGTTGGAACCTGTCTTATTAGAATATAATAAAGTAATTTTATATGGGTTTTTGGCTTTGCATGCGGAAGGTTCTGAGAACGAATCCCAGCTCTGGCAATATTTTTTATTTATTATTTTTGAATTTTTTTTTTTTTTTTGAAAACAACACTCTTCTAGTTTGTTTACCAAAAATTTTGCAATTTTTTAGTATGGTAGGAATTCTGTGGCCATTTTTGTCAGTTTAAATTGTAAATAAATATGTTCAAATAACAGTAATCCAGCAATAAATAACAATGGGGCAATTGGTATAGTTCTAATTTTTTTCTTCAAAAATATAGCTAAAATACATATGTAGCTAGTTGTTTTGCTTTAATAAATAGTAATGCGGATGTTCTTCTTGTCGCAATATATATTCATACAGAATTAATATTTTTAAGTTATTGACTGAATATGAAAAAAAATCTAATAACTTATGAATCGATGTCTCTTTTTACATTATTTTAATAAATTTCTAACACCGTATCCGTTATAAAATATCGGTATATGGGTGAGAAAGCTCACGCTTTTTGTTTTATTTATATCCAATATATTACAGTTTATGGTATTTCTATTATGTATATAATTTTGTAAAGTATAATGGCTTTATAACAACAATACCGACGACACAGATACAGCGTGCACAAATTTAATTTAAAATAACAATAATTTTCTGCAATATAAACTTTATTAGCGATATTAAACGTCTCTTTTGTTTTCACACGAAATTGTGGTTATTTCTGAACTTTTATTTTAGTTACCTTCTTTAACTTGAATATATGTCAGACCGTGACGTAAATTTATTTAATTTAACAAATTCCACATATCTAAGGTATCTCATTATTGTTAGAAAATATGTCAGTCATAAAGATAGATAAAACGCGTATAAAGTCGGTTATGCGTCTGTCTAAAATACCAGAATATAATTGTAAATTGGCAACACCGTTTTCTATTTGGTATTTCGAGTAGCAAATTGTTGAGATTTATTTTGAAATAAATGGTTCAATTGTCGAAACGCATCAGGCATTACATGCATTTTATGGCGCGCGTAATCGTCCATCAAAGCGATTAATTCGAGAAACTATCATGTACTCTAAACGATAATACGCCCATAAGCCGTCGTATAGTGCGCACACACCAGGCGACTATGATCCAACTGCGTCAATTCGTCATCGTGCTCAACAATTAAACTCAATCCAAATTTTGAGTAAATACCTACAGAAATCCAAGAATTTGGTAAGCCGCGTTTGGAGCGATAATAAAAATTATTATCAAAACACCATTACATCCAGAAAACTGCAGCGTTTGGTGAGCTGTATTGGAAGACATTAATTTGGTAGACATGTGGTTTCAGCAGGAGGGAGCCACATGCAACATAACGCTCGATGCCATTAAGAGGTAAGAAACATTTGACGAACAATCAAAATCCCCTAAATGAAACTGTTAGCGTGCGATTTGACGGCATTAGATTATTTTCTCTGGGGATATGTAAAGTTGCATGTCTACGTCGATGCCAGAAACAATTAAGAACTTTGAGGTCAACATTCGACGAGTTATTGTCGAAATACAGCCTGATTTACTGTGAAGAGTGTGTTAAAATTAGACCTCTAGATTGCGCTATGTACCGGAGAGCCCATAACCGAAAGTATCTTCAAACATTAGTGCCATAAATTTATATTTTAAATAGGATATTTTCACTGTTTTATTGCAATCTAAAGTTACCCATTACATAAAGGTGTTTTATGGGGTTTCGGTCTTTTTTAAGTTTCAATTTTGAAAAATTAAAACGATATAACGTAAAGAAATATCTTGAAGTGATTAATTAGTCTAACTGATGTTTGTATCAAATTTCCTTTTGAATGGTTAACAAATCGACCTAGAACGTATATTATAAACTTTTAAAATGTTTGGATATTTGAGGATCAGGGTCCATAATGAAAGAACCTACAAAATTTTGAATATATTTACATATCCCCAAAATATGTAAAATTCCGGAACCTAGGGCAGCGCTGCTACTGTGGTGATGGAAGATTAATAGATACAGCTTTCGTGTAGAAATGCTTTATTTGGTAAATTGGTAAGTTTGAGAAGTATTGGAAAAGCTTCTAGAAAAACTATGTGAGGAGATAGGGAGTGTTACAGCATGCTGGGAAACATTTCTCCGGCAACTAATTACAATGTTGTTATAATCTTTCTTTTGAAAAATTGAGAGGCGTTCGAAGATTAAAAATGCAAAATGTAATAAACAGTGGTAAATGACTGGAGTCTGCATTTTTTAATTTAATGTTTATGACCATTGAATTGCACGTCTATTTATCCCATGTTTAGCTTGAAGCATACGTGTAAAACGTTTTTATTTCTGTACCTAATAGGTACATTTGCAGGAGCATTAAAATTTAATGCTAAAATTAGCAGTTTGTCGCACACTTATCTACACTTTGGCACGGTTAATATGAAATTCGTAATATTCTAAAATGGTTGTAAATATAAGGCGGTGTGGTATTTCGCACACGGTTTAACATGTTTTACATGATCTCATATCCACCTAATACACGTAATTTATTGAATAACTCGTTTATTTGTCGTTTATATTGTGGCACAAATAGATGGTGGTTGGTAATACAATTTTATGTGTGTTGTGGTTGGTTTTGCTTTAAATTTATCATATCCAACTTAATAAATATTATGTGGTCGTGTAGGTAAGGTGCGGGCAATCGTGCCCTTAATTCCTTTAGAAAAGTATAGGAAAAATATTCATGGAAGTTCAACTTTGCACGGCAGTTTTGAAAATAATAAATTATAATAAATTAGAGAAAGCGACATCTCGTGTGTGAGCAGACAATATGCCGGAGAAAAAGTAGGATTCCATATAATACTATTTGCCAACAATAACATTCGGAAAATTAAAGACTTTGAAAACAAAATACTTTGCGCGGACGGATCCACAACACTACATAGTGACCTGGAACTTCCAACAATCTAAAACACATCAACCAATTTCTTCAGCAATGTTGGTTTTCACCCCAACGATTTCATCAGGAAAACATGCAACTAAAATCCAGACCAACTACAGGAAACTGAAGAATTTAGAATCTGGTCAATAATCCACTCTGCCCGGCTGGATCTCTTGACTTTAGCTGAAATGGAACTGGTTGGAGCTGGACCGAGAAGGTGTCAAACAGTGTCATCGACCTACAACTAACAAGGCATCAGGAAGCCCCAAGAAACCATCATTGAAGTCCATACCATTACTATCAGAGTATTTCCTGTATGTTTTCCAAAAAAGTCTTCGGGATTTTACGAATTCTATACAGGGTGACTCAAATTAGAGAGCCACCATTGGAATCTCGTAAACGTTAAGGGTTAAGAGGAGCAGTTTAAATTTGGAAAAGTTATAGGTAATTTCATGAACAACAATTTGCCGTCAAAAGAATTACAATAAGTACTTCTCTAAAAGTCAAAAATTTTTGTGCAAACTGAAATTTTGAATTTTAATTTTTTCTTGCAATTATTTAAAAAGAAACGGAACTTTTTATTTTCTGTGCAAATTTATGACAGATTTAGGTAAGTTGAAATTGGGTGTATCTGAGGGTTCTATTTTAGGTCTCATTTTATTTTTGATATACAAGGTGTCCGGTAATGACGTGTACAACGGAATAGCACAAATTCCTTGGCCGAAAATATGATTTAGCTCAACTTATCTATATACAAAATTGCTTGGTTTGGGCGCTATAGAAGGCTTTACGTTTTTTAAATAAATCGGAAAATATTTGATAATTAGATTCATTTTTTAGATAAGCACCAATAAACTACAGTAATTTTGTAAATCCCTTGGGTCACCTTTATCTTTGAATATTGGTAATATTTTTGCTTGCTTAAGACCCTTTGCAAAAACTCCTCGAAAACTTTTATTTTATTCTACTATAATGTCAAGTATTATTGCTATTGTCAAGATTATGTTTCCTGGTATATCATCTGTTCCACATGCCTTTTTTCTGCGACTTCATTTGGTATGGTAGGATAAAATGAGGCCTGTTTACTATTTGAGATTGTGCGTGCATTTTGTCCGAGTTGGGAGGAAGGCTAGTATTAGATAGATTAGTAAAGAAGTTGTTAACTGCATTCACAATAACAATTATGGGTGCTTTAGTTGAATGAATAGTGAGTGGTTTTACTGGTTTTTGAAGAATTACGTTTCTCATCTGTCATCATTTTCGCGTGGAGAATAAAAAGGTGCTTTGAGAATGCATCGTTTTTGTTTTGTGATAATTATTAAATAATTACTAGATAAAAAAATTACGCAACATTGCCAGATTTAAACTAACTCTTACTGCCTACAAGATACTAATAATATCTCTCTAATTTGAATCACCCTGTATAAAATTTTTCAATTAAGAATTCCCACTCTTCAAATGAAAAAAATAACTGAGCATAATATGAAAGCTGAGAGAGTGGGAATATTCACAGCGTGGTATACATATAGAGAAAAAACCTTGATTTCAATTCTTAGGTTGTGCTGCTCTTGGAATTTTAAGAACTTGGTCATAATGATAAAGCTGAAGAGATCATTCATCTATAAACTTTAAGAGAAAAACTCCCGGAAATAATCCACATCTTAACTATAGTGACGATTTACCTTGACCCTTGACAGTCAAAAATACAGAGGTTGCCCGATTTACTTAGTTCAATAAATCTTGGATCACATAATCTAATGTCAATATTTTCTATTCAATGGTGAGGTTTAACTCCTTGCGTATGGGGATGACGGACATTTCTGACCTTTGACATCAAAACAATGTAGTAATATTAGGAATTTAACCCATTTAAAATTCTAACCTATAAACAAAATGTAGTGAAGTCCGTATATGTGTATTTATGTAAAAATGTCAAACATCTTGTTAACCTTCTAACATATTAATGTCTTTGGGCGAAATTATAAATCCGATAAACGTATACCACTATGTGTGTATATATAAAGTCGTGAGGATCATGAGTAAGTGTTACTCTCATATTGGACAATTCTCTTTGTTCGTATAGATTAAGCAGAAGTCTAATAGAGTTATGTTGGTTTCTGAAAACCATAAATACAGTAATTACTATGTTAACTGTGATGATACATGACAGTTTGCTGCAAGTGTTTAGCATGACTAATATAAATGAGCACAGGGCCACCCAAAACTAATATTTTCAAACTTAATAAATAACAAACATTAAAATTATTTCTATAATTCTTCTTTTATTTTCCGACCCTGTACTTACTTGATATACAATTTTTGACTAATGCATCTGAAACAAATCTTGAAGGAAAATAAAGAAGTAGAGCTTTTAATTTATATTTATCAATAGTTATTTATTATACATGGGAAAAAAGTATTAGATTTTAGCTCGAGGTTGTGTTGTATCCCGACGCGACGCGTCTAAGCTAAATTTTCATTCATAACTGTTTATTACCCAACAAAAAGTTAAATAGAAACTTTTGTTGGATTACCTTGAAGTTCTTATTTATTTAATTTTTACACCACTGCTCATACCTACTTTACAAACATATTTTTAGCCGCATATGGCGTTCTTCTAATAATTTAACCAATAGCATAGGTATTAATAAACATAAAATATCTTGTAAACGGTACATCCAAGCGTTTTTTCCCAAGTGTACCTTTTTTGTTGGGTAATAAACGAGCTATTATTTTTTGTAATTATCAAGTCTCTAAAGTGAACATTAACAAAGTTATGTATGAAAATTTAGCCTAGACATTGTGTGAATAACGCCCTCTATGTTTTAAAGGAACGCGAGTATTTTTAATCGATTCTGCGACCCCAAAAACACTCATATGAAAAAATTGAGACCGTTATTTCTAATAATTCATAGTCAGTTAGAAAAAATAGTAAAAATAATATTTTTTAACTCCCTGTATCTCGAAAAGGAAGGCCCCTTCGGCAAAAATGTATATAACAAGCTACACTTATTTTAAGTAGTTCTGTCTTTCTGAAACCGTTAATACGTATTTTTAAAATATAAATTATAACCAAATTAGAAAAATTCTTGAACTTTTCTTATTTTCTATTTGGGTATAATATGGTAAAAGCCTGTAAAGTATTTTGTACAATTGTGTTGGACAGATTATTTATTTATACATCAATTACAGAGGCTTACCTATATGTTAGTTATATTTCAACGTTAGTTACTGTCTTGATATTCTGCTCAACCTATTCCGGTGGATTTATTTGTGGACTAGGATTAGGGACACAGGCGTGATATCTCTTAAAACGACGTATTTTATGTCATTCCGGTAGAAGATTGGAGAAATAATATGCAAAATTCCGAACGAGGCATATTGTATTTTCATTGCCTCGATAGCCAGCCACAAGAGGAACAATAAAAAAAATAGCGAAGAAGCTTTCTTCTTCTATTACTGCTTCTCTTCAACTTTATACACGTATATAACTGTAAAACAGCAAACGCACGAATCTCAACTATATTATAGAAAATTTGCTTTGCTTTCAAAAGATTTATTACCTGAGAAATTAAGTTTTTAATAGTGACATTTTTCGATACATAGTTCGCAAGGTTAAATCACTGATTTGGTTCGTTCTTAATGTTTTTGAAATTAATATACTTCATGAAAATATTATCTAAATTGATTTCACTATATCTTCGTAATATATGATTATATAATGTCCATAAATATTGTACTTAATGTGAATTAAGCGTTCAGTGTGAGTCTAATGCTGCTTTAATCAGGCATAAATAACTATAAACCCTTCTAGGTTTGAAGATAATGGTGGTCAAAGCTAAACGATATAATTATGTTTATTTTACTATTAAAAAATATTATGAGAGAAATTTTATTTTAATAATTCTGTTTGCCTTAGAGATTTCCAATTTTTGGCGTAGGTGTACAATATTGTATATTTCAGCAAGAAAAAACTGTAATGGGATCAGAGATATCGCATAGAAGCACTACGCAAGTAGGTATAGGGTCTGGAGGTTCTATAATGAGTTAATCAAGTTTCCATACCATAGTATGATATTAAATAACAACATAAGATATGACCATGACTTTGAATTTGACAGTAATTTTAATATTTTGTGCTAAAGGCTTGATCTCTTGAAAATTTGGAATCTATAAAGCCCAAAAGAGCCCGATTCAAACTTGCTAAAACAATCAAATGACTTTTGATTTCTCAAATATTTTGGATGTCGTTTTTTATTCCTTCTGCTGGTTTTATTCTTTTTGCACCAAAGGACAAGTTGTTAATGTAATTTTAATCGATTGTTTTTAAACCATTTTAATCCCTGTGCGGGAAAGTAAAAAAGATCCCACAACAAGCGTTCTGGAGTGTTTGAGGGGGTGTTCTATCTATCTATCCATCGTTTTAATTTTTGAAACAAGTTAGCCAATGGCAACTCATTTGTATAAAATCAGAAAAAAACAACTTTACAAAGATCATGATCACATACAGAAAGTATTTGCGGCATTTATCTTATTCATTTGTTTCAATGGAACATTTGCCACAGGTCCGCATTATAAACTGCCTGGGCCCACGCGATCATTTTTGTTTTGTTTCGTGCACTGTTTTGGCATTCACACTACTATACATAGATTAGTTAATCAGCTTACAAACGACGGGTTTGTTTTAATTACAAATTGTAATTATTTAGTCCGAATCACTGGAGGATGTTTATAGGGACGGACAAAATCAAGAAGAGCTCACAGTTTACGAATATATAAAATTAAACTCTATTGGTAGAAGATCTAATGAATAACAATGCTGGTACTGTACAAGATTGGTTTGTTTGTGGACTACAGTCTGGTAGTCGATTGTTGTTTCCCAGGGGTCTAAACAGAATTGTATCAAGTAAGAGTAAAAAATGGATCAAAATAAAAATAAAATTCGTTTGATTCAAATTTTGTGTCTAGATGGTAAAGTAGCCATGAGGAGATATATGACACCATTATTAATAAGGATGAAAAATAATTTCGTGGCATAGCGGACAAAATCACTGGTTTTACGTACACAAGCGATTTTGTTTAATTTAGCAGGGCCTCAGTCTAATTCAGTAGAACAAGACCGAGGCATGGCTCAACAGATACTGACGAATTCGTTTCGCTATTATTATGAGATTTTTCATTTATATTTACGGACACAAATTCATTTTATAATTATTAATGACTTTGTTATGAAACTGTCCTATTTTTAGACCGAGATCCACAACGATAGGTAGAGTATTGTAGTTAAAGTTTTTAGGAGCTTTGGCAAACCATGTATAAAATGAATGCCGCTACAAAATCACTTTTAATTAGCATAATGTGTATTTTGTGTAGCATTTAGGGCATAACTTTAATATACGAGGTATTGTGAATAGTACGAGTAGGTAACATGCATAAATTACGTGGTATATTTTCCACAATAATGGATTGTTTGCCTTTTGCGTTTACCTACACATAATATATAATCTTTACAGCATTTAGGCTGAATTCACACTCAGAAAACTATAATTTTTAATTGGAATTACATACAAGTTATACTTTAACATGACATGTTTACTAGAATACGCACCGCATGTGGCCAATTACGTGTCATTACAACGTCTGTCTTAGTAGACCTACCAACATTAATTAATAAGCATCATGTTTAATTTTAAAGAAGTGTGTCAGGGAATAATAAACGTATCATTTGTAGTATTCGATTGGTAATTTTAACATACATTTTTTTGTTGTAATAATAATAATAATAAATCGTTTATTTCCGAATATGATAATTCAAAATAGAATAATATAGGAAATAGACAAAAAAATTCTTTAAATACTAATCGTTAATTGATTCTGCCAGATTAAATATCCTTAGTCACCCTGACCCACTACCAGCAAGATAATAAACAATTAAAACAATACAAGTCAGAAAAAAATCTGTTGTGTCGCCCCAAAATATCTTGTTTAAACAAAATTACCTATATACGGGTAAACTTTTCAGTTTCAATAAGATTATAAACATGTTTCGAAAGTATCATGATTTTCATCGTCACTCTAACAACATAAAAGAACCCGTAATTGGATATCATTGATGAGTTGCTCAATCTTTTACTTCTTTTCAATTGTGGATTTCCCAAAGTTAGACGTAAAACATATTATTATTCTCTTTAAGAGACCTCGTACAGTAAGTAATATCGGACATAAAATCTGTCTCAAGACATTATAAATGGTTGTGTGTGTTCAATTACACTGAGTGTCCTTTCTGAAATGGCTTCCGCAGAAATAATTAGAATACAATATAAAGTAGAATATGGTCTACATTATTCTAAAACGGTCAAAGAGATAAGAATAACAACAATTAGAAAAAATGGTATATTATGTAAGTACCTGATGCAAAAGGATAATACATAATTGCCTACATATACAAATAAATCATAGTATGTAGTCCGATAGTCCACAAAGGCTATACAGACTCTTTGCTTCCTGTTTGGGTTTATAGGGTACGATGGATAGGTTGTCTTGCTAATGACCTTATTACAACATTACTACTGTGGATTGTGTTTCACAGAAAATCAAAACGAAAAATAACAGTAACTTATTGGTGAACAAGTTTCATTTGTAGTGTGATAATAACCATAATCATAATCAATAGCACCAGTTGTTACACCATATCTTTTAATCATAAACATAATGGCGTAATTAACTAAAACCCATAGAAAATGGAAGGAAGATTCCTGCAAAATTGTGATTTCCCACTATTGTATAGGGACAAAAAGTTATTTAAAAAGCAAATATGTACATTGTCACTGACCATATGGCATAAGGGAATACTGCACTTCCTGATGGTGCTAGCAGCAATTTGCATAAGACGCGACAAAATACAACAAGAGAGAGTCGGACATGTTATCATTAGCCGAGCGGGTAATCTATTATGCAAATTCTGGAGCTACAGAGTAGGTACTTATAAACACCTATCTGTAGTGTATATTGTCAAATGTCAAGCGATGTTTGGTTTAACCACATCTCGCCTACACACATGTGCCCATCTGTCACACCAGCTAATGTTCGTTTGAATGCCGTTTTATAAATTATTTAGATAGTATTTATTTAATTTAATTTACTATTGTTGAGCTGGTAAATAAAACCAACGCTTTGTCACGATAAATAAGCAAATATAGACAAATATATTGCAGACATTTACCCAAAAACCAGTTTGCATAATAACCGATAAAATACCGTTTCCAACACTTCTAGAGTTTATTGTGTTGACATTTCACAATGCTCCTCCCAACTCTAGCCTGCAAATTTATGGCCATCTAAATGGCTCAGAAAGTCTAAGACCATTATTTGTTTTGAAATCTTTTAGGATACAGTAACTGTTATAGCATTTTAACTGGTTTCAAGTTACAGCCTTAAATAAAATAATAATATTGTTAAATGAAAATAACAAACATTAACATAGGTTTAAATAAATCATTGGTTTAGTAAATTTTCAAAAATACCGCCAGCTTTTAACCAACCCCATAAATTGTAGTCCAACCTTCTTCAAAAAAGTTATGAATGAAAATTTAGCTTAGACATTGTGTGACTAGCGCCCCCTATGTTTTAAAGGAACGCGAGTAGGTATTTTTAATCGATTTTACGACCTAAAACATTCTTATGAAAAAATTGAGACCGTTATTTCTAATAATTCATAGTCAGTTAGAGATAGTAAAAATAATATTTTTTTTAACTCCCTGTATCTCGAAATTTTTGTCGAATGGGCCTTCCCATTCGGCAAAAATTTGTATAACAAGCTACACTTATTTTAAGCAGTTCCATCACCTCTAGCAATTTGACCATGTCTTTCTGAAACACCCTGTATAATAAATTCGCGAAATGTAGCTGAATCTGAATTTAGTTTATTACTTTAACAAGTTAATATTACGTTTTAAACATCAGTATAAATATAATTATTCTAATATTATAAAAATAATTAAAATAATAATATAAATCATACTTATATACAAAGCATCTTTTATAAGATATACAAGAAATCACTGCGTGATTTCCCAGTCGTTTTGTGGTAGTTATCTATGACAACAGTCATTGAGTGTTATAAAAAAAAAATCAAAAATCTATATATCTCCTAAAAATATTGAAGATAAATAGAAACATTTTTGAGTTACCCCGTAGATCACCTCTACGAGCTTATAGTTACACGTTAAAGAGATCATGAATTCAAATCTAAATCAAAAGATTAATCAAAATATTACTTTTTTGACCTTAAAAAAATAAACAAATACATTTTTGACTCACCCCGTATATAAATTTAAAGTATATGCTAAAAATTTCTAAACATTTAAAATTTATTCGATTGCAATCTAGAAAATTTGTTAAATGTCGGCTAATTAATGTTTTTATTAATGTTTTTTTTTGCATCACCCTGTACATGATGATTATTATATAATGTTGTTATAATCTGATAAATACTTAATTTAAATAATAAATCCACTTGTCAAATTCAATAACCCTATGAAATTTTATACTAAATACCTACTATAAATATATTAGATAGGTATTTTAAATCTGCTAGCCTAAAAATGGCTGCCTATAATATGATTGTCATCATAGCTGACGTTATTTCTATATCTCTCTATTTGAAACTCGCTGGTGTTAAATTAACGTTAACGTTAATAGCGGCGAACGTTATTTTTTAGGACTACCCTATCTCTCTATTATGGTTCGTTGGTTTGTCATAATTTGATAATATTTTTTTCTAACGTTGGTGTCACTTATTTTAGTTTAGTTGACACCTCTAGTTTCACGTCATAATTTGGTTTTGGTAAGATGTTTTTTCTAACACGACAGATAAATTGCTTGTGTCAAATAGTTTATTATTTTCTTTGTTTACATTAATAGTCTAAAAGTTTTCGGCATTATTTTCATGTTTAATTTCTATCAACATGTTGTATTTGTAGTGTTATAAAATGGTTATTCCATATAGTAGTAGTAAATTTAGAAGTTGTCATTGTGTATTTAAAGTAATTTTACTGAAAAAGTGATAATAACCTAAAGTGACAGTGTCATGAAAGCCGTCAGATGGATGGATGTGATCATATGTTTGTGAATAGCCCAAGAAATAGTTGATATCTCCCTCTGCGTCGCACACAAAATTAACTGTGTAGATGTAATTAAATTAATTAATAAAGTAGTGAGACCGCATTAAATCCCCTTGAAAAGTACCCGTTGGGATGCAGCAAAAAACAAATCTTTCATATAGACAGACCTGCGGCTGCACCTTCGGTGCAGCTTTAAGTTAAGTCACATAGATAGCCGTCATTTTTTGCAGATTTTCAAACAAAGACAAAGGATTAATCCGCCCTAAAACGTATGAATCCTTAAAAAAGTTTAATCACAGAGAGCGCGAATTTAATAGTAGTCATAAATTTCTACTTTTCGGAGGAGTAAGTATATTTATATAAAATTGTCCCACTCTGTATTCGGTAATAGTTGACTTGATATTGTGTGGGTAATTGCCCTCTCAAATTCGTTTCATTTTTTTCCAAATCGACCTGCGCGACCGCAAATCGGTAACTTAACGAACCGACAAATTATCGATACCATCAAAAATTCGTCCGTGTATATGAAGATAGCAGTCAGATTAAAAAGAAAAAAAAAATAAACGCCGAAATTCTCGAATTATTCATAATATATAACAGTATAACCAAATAAGGAAGGCGCACGCAATCTTTTTACCTGTATTATAATATTATTATTACTAGGCCTGGTTTATTATTATAAAAATATTTTTGTTGTCTATCAACTTATGCATGTAGAACACGAGATGATCAAAGAATGAAAATAGTTATTATGAAGCAGGAATTGGCTTAAGGCTAAGTTGCACAACGATTTTTTTTTCGGAATGAGTATTTAGATTGAATTTTTTTGCTCCTTACATTATGGCATCTATATTAAAATTCTACTTCGCATATATACCTAGCTACAATATTAATTAGATCACTCACTTCTTGGCTTTTAGCTATATTTTGCTCCCTATTAATTTGTTTTATCCGATTGCTTACCATATTTCGGCACAAGTGCACCTTAACACTTATTTTTTTATAAACCTCCGTAGCTTTAAGAATTTGATGCTCGCCAATGAGGTACCGTACTTCTTACTTTGAGGAAAATACGTAGCTTATAACCGTACACCCTCCTACTAAAAAGTTATTGGGTTATTTCCATCTTAAGTGGGACACTCTGTATATAAAATTGAAGAAACAATATACAGATAAAGTTAAATCACTCTCAAAAAATGTGACATTAATTTAGAGTATATAATTTAGCTCGAAAGATCTCCAATATAATACTAATATGCATAGGCTGTTCATAAAGGGTAAAAAGGATCAAATTATAAAAACTAAATTGGTATATGTTAATAGTCACACACTTTTTAATATTGAAGTAGTATTATACATAACTTGATCGCAGCAAAAATAAAATGGTGCCTTTGAGGCACGAACAGCTCTTCATACTGAAATTTACTGTATTAAATAAATTGCATTATGAGTATAATAATAATAATAAATCAGTTTATTTGCAGTTCTATAAAACAAAAAGATTATACAACTTAAACTTACTAACTAAATAATGTAGAACTACACAAAGGGTTAAAAAGGCAGTATGTACTGATATAAATTTTAACCCTGTGAAAAACAAAATCAACAAAAGACATAGACATACGTTTATCCTTCAAAAAAAAAAAACAAACAGAAAAAGCACAAACAGTATTACCTAATAAATCTACATTAATAATATATTATACCTATGCATGAATACTAGAAAAAAAAAAGAGATTAAAAGACAAGATGAGATGATGAGATAAGGATCAAAAACCATTCCTAAAAGTCTGACTCAACCAAATAGTAATCGATGTCTAAGTTTGCATTTAAATGAAAGCATAGGTAAGTCCTTTAACTCACCTGGGACTTGATTGTAAATTGAGTAAACATTGTAAGTGTATGACCTCTTAAATAATTCTGTCCTGTGCAGTGGAGCAGAAAGCAAGCCCTTATGTCTAAGATTTAAATTATGAACATCGGATCTAAATGTAATTTTATCATATAGGTAAGGTGGATGCTTATGGACCATTATCGAGTGAAAGAGACAAGAAGCATGCAGAAATCTTCTATCTTCCATCGACAACCAGCCCGCAGATTTCAATTTATGACTGATTCTTTCATATTTTCCGATAACGTACACATATCTTAGACACGATTTTTGAACACGCTGAATTCGTTCACTATCACACCTCAGAAGACATGGACCATATATAACATCACAAAAATTAATTACCCAAGCAATCCGCCAACTTAAGTTTGACACATTGCGCGGAAGAATTTTTCTAAAGGGCTCATTATACGTGGCGTGCGGAGAGATCAACGAAGCTAAGTTCACAAACATAAAAAATACGCCTAAACTGAAAAAACCTAATTTATGTTAAAATTAACGTTTACTACATTTCAATGCCGGTAAATCCGAAAAACTTTAAAACTTTTACTTATTTAATTTTTCTCATATTATATTTGTTTGAGCTTTATTATATTTATTAATATTTTAGCATCACATTTCGTAATCTGTGGTATCTAAAATGGCACCAATTTGTTAAATTACCCTTTAAAAAAAATCACTGGCGCTCTATACTCACTTTTCCTCATTTTTCAATTTATATTATACATACAGACTACAGGGTGTCCCAAACTCGGCGCCCCAGGCCTATTGTATGAAAACCAGTTAAGATAATAAAAATCTTTTTTAAAGAGCTAAATTGAGTTGCGCTAAGGTTCATTTTGGGAAAGCAAAATATTTTTTTCCAATTTCGCAAAATGGAGAGAATGACGTCATTAATGTTATTTTTCCACGAACATACCTGTATTTTGCTACAATCAAAAAGATCTATTTTTTTCGAAAAAAAAAATGTCTATCTCTTTTCGTTAAAAAGTTAGCGCGCCCACACAAAAAAAATACTAAATATTATTTAATTTAGCAATGTTACCAATCAAGTGCTCCATGGAAAAAATTATTCTGTTTCATTATTAGTGACAACTGTTGTCACAATAATTATTATTTAATTGTCAAAATAATACGGAAGATAATTATTTACAAAGTCTATACCAAAAAGATGTTCTCGACAAACGAAAATATATGAATATATAAATCAAACGGCGCGGCGTCTGCTCCACAAAACAAATATATTTTTTTTTATTTCAAAAATCAAGGCACATTGCCTATGTCAGTCAGACATGTTTCGAGAAAATTATTCTCATCATCAGTGACAATCAAGTACAAGATGAACAATTTCAGTTTTTTAAAGTAACATATTCATTTTGTGAAAAAGGTTATGTGAAGATTTTATGTAAATTAAATTAAAATACTGTTTTATATGAATTCAAAATTAAAATAAAAATTTTTAAACTAAATTAGAAATTGTTATTTTAATTTTGAATTCATATAAAACAGTTTTGTAATTTACATAAAATCTTCACATAACCTTTTTCACAAAATGAATATGTTACTTTAAAAAACTGAAATTGTTCATCTTGTACTTGATTGTCACTGATGATTAGAATAATTTTCTCGAAACATGTCTGACTGACATAGGCAATGTGCTTTGATTTTTGAAATAAAAAAAAAAAATATATTTGTTTTGTGGAGCAGACGCCGTTTGATTTATATATTAATCATCGCTCCTCTTTGAATGAATTATTTCAGAAAATATATGATTTTATGAACAAAAAAATGTTTTTCAATATATTTGACTTAACCATGTAAATCATCAAATGCTACATGGAAAGCAATTTTAAACTTATTATTGTATCACACTTTTTGGTTTATTATCTAATTTTTATTATTTTCTTTGTCGAAAAAATATGGCTGGCAATTGAAAGAAACAAAGATGATGAGACGAAGATGACATTGCTTGCACTATATAAAACCAAAACGCATCTTTTGCAATAAATTAAACAATTATTATATTATTTTTTATTTGGTCTGTCGAAAACATTTTTGTTATAAACACGTTGTAAATAAGTACCTGTTATTACTTTCTGTATCGTGTTTATTGTTTTGACAATTAATTCTTCATTATTTTGACAACAATTGTCACTAGTAATGTGACAGAATAATTGTTTTTCATGGAGCTTTTGATTTGACATGGCTATGTTGAATTATATTTTAATACTATTTTTTTGTTAGTTTTAGCACGTTTTAGCGGATGAGGATAGAAAAAAATTTATTAGTAAAAAGGTATTTAGGAAAATTAGGGCTTTCGGAATGTGGCAAAATATAGGTATGTTCGAGGAAAAATAATACTGATGACGGCATATTCTCCATTTTGCAAAATCGGAAAAAAATATTTTTTTGGCGTAAAATATACCTGAATGCAACACAATTATACCACTTCAAAAGATTTTCAATATCTAATCTCGTTTTCATACCACAGGCCTGGGGCGCCGAGTTTGGGACACCCGGTACATTTAGTACAGTAAATTTCATTATGAAGAGCTGTTTTCTTTGGTACTCCTATATTTCCTAAATTTTCCAAACTATTAAACACATTTTAGCCCACATACTTTGCTTACAATTTAACGTTAAAATGTTATTTTTATAATGTAGTTAAAATACTACCTACATACTCGTACACTGTTGTGTTTGGACGTAATTTAGACCAAAACAAAAATGTTTATATTAATTACTTGGTGTAGTAAAAAATACTTTACATTCTTAACCTTAAATGAATATCTATGCTTATACAATTAACATACATTTTAAATAACTGAAATATTTATAAAAATTCCGAAAAAGAAGTATTTAAAAAGTTCGTTTACTTAAGCAACATAAAATGGAGTTATTAGGTACATTAAGGTTAGTTAAGCTTATAAGATTAAAATCAACCTACCTGTAAGTGAACGCATAATTTTAATAAAAAAGAAACTTGACCAAATTTATGTTACATTAAGTTGCAGTTTTTGATAATTAGGTATTATAAATTTTTAACTATAGCTGATGCAACGTGATAATGTCTTTTGAGCGTATTTTGTATTAGTGTATCCTTAAAGGCGATATCATTTTTCTTTTCAAGCCATCCTTATGAAAAGTGTTTATTATAATACCTAGGAAATTGCAATTTTATTTAAATTTTGTATTTTGATGGCTATACTTTTTGGTTTTAAAACCTACTAAATTCAAAATTTTATTTTAAAATTGGCGAAATCTTACAGCCCAGACAATGGCAGACATGGAGAATTTATTTAATATACCTATATTTATTGTCTAACTAACATACACTATAAGACAATTCTATAATATTATAAACAAATCAACTTACTCTACACTAAAACTATAAGGAAAAACTTAATACTAAAATATCAAATTAACCAAAACAGCATGCAAATTATGTCTAAATGCCACTAAATTCTCACTAAATATTGGTATGAGCAGATATTTTATGTATATTACACAGATTGCAGGCACTGAAGATGGGAGCCTTCGTCTCATAATTCATATTAGGTTGAGGTTCACTTCCTGTAAGAGACGAGGGCAATGCAATGCAGCATGGAGATGATCAATTAAAAAAGAAATATTTGAGAAGCAAGCACACACTCTTCGGCTAAGAGCTCGTTATGGTAAACCCCACTGTCAGAATATCGTCTATCAATCTTGTACGAATTGTACTTTAAAAACTTACGCTTAACCTTCTCCAGTTTATAGACTATGTTTGGTAAATCTGTGACCATACGACAGACGCGTATTCCAATTTTGACCGCACTAACGACTGCTATGGTAAAGTGCTATAAGGGCTCTTATCTGGAACCCCAGTGATCTGGTCGCCTCTTGGCAAATATTCTGAATGTGTTAATCGAATGATAAATCATTGTCAACAAGGACTTCCTTGCATGTCGTCGCCGATGCTGTAGGTACTCAAGCCGGACATCAGCAGTGAACGACATACATTTGCATTTCATTGTCTTAAGTTGAAGCCGGTTACCTACGCTCCAGCGGCACCAAGTCCATCCGAAGCTGCTCACAACCCAAGAGATTTCGTATTATCATATTGAAAATACAAATTAGCAGAATAGATACTTCAGGCCTAAAGATTGCTTTTAATTAATTTACAGTAACATTGGTAGTAAAATGACAAAATCATAATAATAATAAGAAAATCAATATAATACAGGCAATTAAACAGCGTGTGAGTGAGTAAATTCAATATTCACAAAATGTACCGTTAAATTGTATAAATAACTCTTTATTTATATTATTTAACACATTATTAGATTATTTGCAAAACCGGTAGTTTGATTATTCCATACATTGCAAGCATAAACTAATAATTATCTGCTAATAGAGAAAATTGACAAATATTCACGCACATAACATTTTATCTTCTATTCTTATTATTTATTATCGCGTGGTACTTGTTAATAATTAATCAATTACGCTGTGATCAGTTAATTTAGAGTAATACAATGAGTTGAAATGTTACGTAGAAATCCGGTGTTATAATTACGGTTACAAGGATTTTTTCTTTAGTTTTGCATATATAGAGCTGAAATAAAATAGGACATATTAACAAGGGGATATTTAATTTTAAGAATTCAACAAACAAGCGACGAAATCGCATGAAGTATCTGCTGCAATAATTGCGTTAGTGAGAAGACGTCGAAAATGTATTGAGGTGGGTGGACTAGATTTCGAGCAATTTTTTTTATTGTTGTTGAAAGCCACGAATTAAATTTCTTATTTTCGTTTTTGTTTATTTTTTTTTTCAGAAATCAGTAGATACTTTAATTTTTTACTTGCAAAGGGTGTGTCAAACAAAAAAAAAGTAAATAGCCTTTTCTTGTTGTAAATTGAATAGGGATTTTGTAAATAGTTTTTGCTTCTAAAAAATCAGTGACATACCATATTTATCATTAAAATTATGCGAAGATGCGTCCGTACGCACGCCACTGATTGAAGTAAAATAATAGTTTTTGCGTCAAAACATGTATCTGAATTATCTATCCAAACCTGCCAAATTTCATTTAAATATCTGAAGTAGTTTTAAAAATACTAAATTTAAAATTTTTAATAAAAAATTTGACACCTTTGTAACCAAGCATTTTTCGAATATAGTTTATATACTATATTCGAAAAATGATATTATTTTGTGGTTTGTATTATAATACAAACTGATATTATTTTGTGGTTCTCTGTTTGCCTCTAAAGTTTATGCTTTGGAAACTGGACCACCCGGTATATTATAATAGGTTTAAAGACTTAAGCATTTTTGCCTGCTTTCGAACCAACTTTGGCAGCAGTTATTTCACTTTTTTCGACTCAGTACAGTCAAATTTTCGTTACTGAAGGCTCGATTGCCTCTTTTGGCGATTGAAACCTTTGATCTTGATTTTGGGAAAGGTAAATAAATTATAAGACCGTTATTGGATGGAGGCTGATCTAATAATTCGACATATTGTTGCTTTAAAAATTAATTATCTTGAAAGCTCTGGGACAATTAGCATTGTCGTTGTTTATCGCTGTTGAGAGCTAGTTTCTCGAAGCGCATAAATACAAGTTAAATATCCACGAAATAATCTTTAATAGAATCATCGTTAATTCTTTTTAGCCAGACATGTTTTGGAACTCGACTGGTCCCTTCAGTGGCTGATATGAGAAAACTCTCACGAGACACATACACTAATTACAATTACCAAGATTCCATTGGAGTCATTTTGTGGAAAAAACTTTCACTTTTTTGAGAATATTTTTTAACTTTTTTCTACAAAATGACTCCAATGGAATTTTGGTAATTGTATTGTGTAATTAGTGTATCTGTCTCGTGAAAGTTTTCTCATTATTAAATATCAGCCACTGAAGATGGGACCAGTCGAGTTCCGAAACATGCCGGGCTAAAAAGACTTAGGTATCTATCATTCTGTTGAAGATTATTTCGTGGAGATTTGACTTTTATTTATCGTTGAAATTATAACTCCACTCAAAAATGGATAAATGACGCATTCATTACGGACCGCCCTGTATAAGCCTGAAATTTATTTTTATTACTACAAATAATAAACAACTATTTGACAACAACATGTTTTTGGCGACATCTAGTGTGATCAGACAATATGCCCGGTGAAACAAAGTTCACAAACGATGGCCGGACCATTATATCCTATTGCCAACACTTGATACGCCCGAATTCCCTGGCGGGAGGGTCCATTTATGAGTTGCCTGTTACATAATGTAACAAAAGTTTAACGTTGTGTTTGTGTTATGCTTTCACCAGACAGGCCTTTTGGTTGATCCACAACTCATCAGTGGTGATCGGCAGGCAGTGTGACCCAAATTTCCAACATTTACGAAGAGCTTATAGCTTATACTAGCACGAGAAATAAATAACAACAACATATTATCAGATCACCGGTAGTGAATATCTAATTAAAGAATTGCAGTAGAAAGACTTACTAGCTAATATTTGAAGACTTGAAACATATTCATCTAATTCTGTATGAGAGAAGTTGAATTTGCAGTTAATACAACAATATAATATTAAAGATGTAGAAAATGTTCCAATTATTTTCTTCGCATTATTAATTTTATATAATACGAAAAAACAACGTGTATATTATAATGTATAACTAAATTCATAATACACTTTTAATAGGTTAACTAACTCCAAATTTGGCTAAACAATGATGTGTTTTTAGTCAGTAATCTCTATATGCGTACATATTATGGGACCCACTTTACAGCTATGCCACTATTTTAGCTACGTTTTTAAGCTTTATTGTTTGAATTTAATTTATTTTCTAATTGTTCTTTAACATATATTTATACAATAGAACAAATTGGTTTTTGTTTAAATAAGTATTTTTCTATTGTTTTTCAGTTGTAAAAATACAATATTTTATAGCTTCTATATATAGCGCATTCTGCAAACCAACAACTGTTCAAATACAAAATTATATTCATATCTAAAAATGGTAGAAGAATTCCGAGGAAGAGTGGTCAAGCATTCGCGGAAAATTCATTTTTAAATTTATTCATTAGTGTGCGAAGACTACAAAAAATGCAATACATAATAAATGTTACTTTTTTATTTTATAGGAAATACGTGTATAACAATACTATTATTTATTGAATAAATAAAAAAATCATGTAGTACTAATCAACAGTGTTATACAGTGCCGCACTTATATTTTCATAGCCAGGGTAAAACTGGAACCAACATGGATGATGTTTGTTCTTGCTGTTTATCGTTTTGGTTATGCTTTCACTTCCTTGTTAAAAATTCCAAGATAATCACAGAAGTCCTGCACTTTGCCTAACACAGCGGTAGCAATGTGCAGTTCCATCAATATTCACAAAAAAAAGCAGTCAATGTTCAAAAGTGCAACGTTTCGTAGTTTTATTGTCGGTTCCTCAGATATTAAGGTTAGTTAAAATTGTCAATTAAAACGTCATACCTAATAACAAATCATTGCAAAACCTATTATTACGTTGTACATAACATAACTTTGTCGGAGATATCTTTCCTTATTACGAACATAATAAATATCAGTAAATTTAACTATTGATGAAATAGACAAACACATTAAAAAAGTCATTATATTTTTAAACAAAACATTTATATCATTTTTTACTTAATTTTATTATCACTGATTTTGAATACGATTATATTATGTTAATTATTTCCCTGTTGCAGGTATTATAATATGATTTTTTTTGCTTGAAACAACACCACTCGTAAACAGAGTTTGGTATACGTGAGATACGAAACATTTTATCTATTATTTCAGGAAGAATTGTACTTATATAGATCAATATTAATCTGTCACAAGTTCATAACTAAATAAAAAAATTACATACCGTTTCCTTTTAATATCAACAAGAAATGTATCGTTAAATGTTTTTGCACTTTACGTTCCCGACCCATAGGGAAAGTATTGTGAACGCTCTAAATAAAAAATTGAGATAAAGACGAATAGAGCTATTTTGAAGTTCCCTGAGACAATTAAGACCATTTGTCTGTATGTATTCGTCCACGATATCGCCCAGCCAATTGGGCTAAATTTTGGTATATGAGTTTGGAGGAGTCCTAGGATGAACCCATTAGTTTTTGGTTGAAAGAGTTTTAGCTTTAGATAGGCGTCGACACAACTCCCAACATTTCAAATAGTAGTAGGGGTCGAGTGATACATCATTTGAAAGTATTTTCAAGTTTCAAATATGTAGTATCGCCGTATATATTTGTAACTTTAATGCAATTTGGTTTTATTTCTTTTACCGTTGACCGTAGCTCAGTGGTAAACGGCGCGGCTTTGGGTGTGGAAACTCTCTTGCAATTTTTTTTTATTTCTAATTTTTGACCAAAGTCGTTAGGTAGGTAGTCAAGTTAGTTTAGCATGTTATAGTAATTATTATTTTTAGCTCTTTATATCACCTATATGTAATATATGTATGTGGAAGCTATTAGTGTCATGAAAGAACTGTTTTTTTTAATTTTACGGAATTACGTGTTTACTAACTTTTAGGAATCATTAATCGTAGGCAAAAGGTTTAAAAATTTATAAAAGGCATACTTCTTAAAATTATTCTCAATATTGAATAATTTTTCATTGGTTTTACAACCCATTCACCATAAAAAAATTCGATCACATTGGCGTTTGAAAAGAGTCTAAATAGTGGTTAAAAACTAAACATATTTCCTAAACATAGAAGAAATATTGACTAGTTATTTATAGCTTTGATAGAAAATAACCTAAAAAAAGTCACATTGAAGAATTGGTTGACACCGGCGTTCACAAATAACGTAAAAAGGGGTCAAAAGTGAAAAAATATATATATAATAGATATGTTCGCCAAACATACTAGAAAAATTGGCTAATTATATAGGTTTGATATAAGATAACCTACAAAATGCAGCATAAGAAAACTTGTTTAGATAATGCTTCATAAATGGTAGAAAAAGGTTTAAAAAATTAGCCTGTAAATATGATAATATATTTAGTAGTTGAATTGGTGTTACAAATACACCACAAAACATTTCTCTACCATAGGCGTCCGTGAAAAGGCTAAAAAATGGTCAAAAAAATCTGTATCCACGATAACTGAAAACCCACTTAATAGATTTTTAACAAATTTGGTACAAGAATACTTCTGGGTTCTGATTAACTTTTGGAAAGCATTGAGCGTAGGCAAGAGGTTTAACAATGAAATCCAACTCTATGATACTGCACCCTTAGTTTGAACTCATATTGTTGTCGTAACTAGAGTAACATACCCAAAGAAGTCGTAAAAATAGCAAATAATTATTTGAGCCTAAATTTCTATTTTCAATTATGCTGTTTTGACATTAAATAGGAAACTTTATAAATCTTTAGTAGGTTAGATTTAAACCCAATATCTAAAATTTATGTATCATATTATATGCTATAGAAAGCATATATTTATGTATTTTATGCATGGTTGGAAAGTGAATTTTATGTATGATTTAATAAAATTAAATTCACTGAAAAGGGTGCCGAGTTCATTGCGATGTTATTAAAATTGTAATAAAACGAACGGGCAATGGAATTTACTGTTGTCCGGCCCTGTGGTTATGTCTGAGTTTTATGGTTTATATTAGTTTGGGAATATTATTTAGGTAGATTGTATACAAATATTCTAAACTCAGTCATAAAAATGTAAGGGGATATTTTCTGTTTATCTTGTCGTCTATTGATATGGGTTTTACAACCTCTGCAAGTAATATAAGAATAATATATTGAGTGCCTATGATAAAGAATTTTATCTAGAAAAAGACCTTTTCTTTTGTCTAATATCCGTTGAACAGTAATAAAGACTCTGTAAAGATAAATAGGACTAGAAACAGATAGACCGTGTTTTTCTTATTCGAAGAATGACATGTTTGAAATAACCGTTCTCCTAACATTTAAAATGCCTTTTTTCTGATTGGTTGATTTTCATTTTTGTATTACCTGCTATGTAACTTTTATGAGGCATTCTGGAATAATTATTCGAATTATATTAATTTTTCCTATTTTTAAGTAGTACAAGTAATAACTACGATTTTCTTTTAAATTCTCATTATCGCTTAATTGTTTTATTCTTTCTCTTTCTTTTATTTATACATATTTATTTCTTTATTGTTATTAAATTTCTTTAATTAGTTTTAATTATTAAATTAGTTGTTTTTAACCCGAAAATTATGTGTTTCATTTCTAATAAAGTTTTCAATAAATTAGTGACAAAAGGGTCAACCAATTAAATATTTATTTTTAATTAAAGTCGGTGACCGGAAGTGATACAAGATGGAGATGGTAAGTAATTTTGCATTACTTAATACAGATTAATAAAGCTTTAGTTGTTTGTTTATTTCATATAATAATTTGATTCTGTTATTATTCAAGTTGATATTCTTTTTTTGTTCTTCCTTATTTGAAACCGGTCGTAAAACATTGAATCGAACCCGTAACAAATTGAATAGCATATTGGGGTTCATTCGGATGGAGCTAAACATTTGTATTCTTCTGAATGTATATAACACCCGCTAATTACAATAAGGTTACAAAATCGACTGTAGACAAAAAGGTCTCAAACTTATTTTTGTAATCTACTAACAGTTCTCACTCTGTAAAAGTGATAGTACAGAATAACAACGCTGTTGAGCTATTAGCTTTAATGAAAATATGTAGGCACGCTGTTACCAATAATACACAATTTGCCGAACAAAATCATTTATTAAGTAATAGTGTGTCGAATAGAACATTAGCTGAAAATTGAGTTAGCATAATATAAAAGTTGTGCTGGTTGCCTTTCAATTTTCTTCAATCATTTTGCATCGTGCGCCCTCTGGTACCATGATTATAAATGCTTAAACGCTTTTAGATCCACTGCATTATTACATTAGATACAGTATGTGCTGAATTTTCAACTCCACCCATATTTCTCTTCCCCTTTTCTTCTATTGTTTATTACAAAAGCGTGTAATAAAATACACTTTATTTATGTATATTCGTTTTTTTTTTAATTTTTTGTATTCTAATATCGGGTAAATGCTTTAGAAAGTTGGTTTATTATATATTTGCCACTGATAACTAATATTGTATGAAATGTACTCTCTTAAAGGATTTTTTTTTCATCCTTCTGGTCCTTCACTCACTCCTCAGTACGCTCTGATTGTAGCCCCCGGCGAATGGCGTACTTCAGCCTTGAAGGCTTATTGTGTCATTTCAGGACCGTACTGCACTTACTATCATTCTACTACCACGCATCAACATTCATTCTCCAACCTAGATGGGCCACCGTGAGGTTTTTAATAAAGGGTTTTTGGCGTCATTGATAAAGCGTGGGCTTCGTATGTGGAAGGTTCTGAGTTCGAATCCCAACTCTGGCAATATATTTTTCTAATTTTTGAATAAAGTAGTTATAGTTTGTTACGTTAGTTAGTTTATTCGAAATAATGAAAAAAATACAATTATAATAATAATTATTATTAAAATTCTGTTCGTTACGCAGGTCATATATTTTTGATTATATTATATCTTGTCGGGAAAGTTTTGGGGCGACACAACCGATTTTTTTTATTTGGTATGATGGCATCACTGACAATCGACAGGTCAATTATGTTATTTTTTAGTAATTTTTAGTTAAATTCTAAATATTATGAACAAAATGTACGACTACACCCCATACCACGGACGGGGGTCTAGGATTTCTAGAAAATTTTAGAAAACCAGCGTCAAACGTATTTTTTGGCTAACTTAGAACATAATAAAATTAGTATTTAAATACTAATCAGAATTGCTGTTAATTTTTATTGAAATTTTAAGATAAAGAAAAGGTTTTAATAGTTTTGGATATACAAGTAATGTAAATTTAATGTAAATTAATTAGAAAATTTTCATTAATTCCGAAATCGATTTAAACAGGATTTATAAAAAAAATATTTAATTTTTTAATATAGTTTGTGGCCGCTGACTTCTGTTTCAACACTTCTTATAAAATAATAATTAATAATTTATTACGTTGTATAAAAAAGTACATTTTGCATAATTTGATAAATTAGAGCATTGAACAACGCACGCGGCCCGATAGATTATTTAAAAAATATATAATATCCTACTCATAATACAGGTTCTTGTTTGAGGGACACTCTGTATAAGTAACTATATATTTCTACAATTTTAACAAAATAACTTTTTCTTTTGGTGCCCTTCACGACCACTCTAACACTGTCATTTATGTTTGCATCATTTCAAGAAATAATCACTGCTAGCTAGGGTTCTAACTACGTAACCACTGTACAACTTAGTGAAAACCTCTTATTTTCAAATGACGGCGGCAATGTGCAGGGTCAATTGTATTGTAATGCACACGGTTTTATAGCATTTTCATGGTTTTCGATATTCGTTCGTTACTTGTTAGAGAAAAAGAACTGTAATTTCATCTAAATACCCATTTGTTGTTTCGTTCTGTTTCTGTAAAGACCACTTTAACGATTTTACTATTATCGTGAGTGGTGGATGACTACTTAATGAATTATTATGAATACAAAATGAACATTCGCTGCAAAGATGGGGTAAGTCGGACAGAGACCGAACATTACTTAGAGAGTTCAGACTAGCCAACATTAGTAAAGTTTCTTGTGCCTATGTAACTCATATTTTCAAAATAATTAAAAAAAAAAACTCCCCTAAAAACAAACCTTGAAAGTCAACATACGTCAAACTTCACCTAACAGAGTCCCTGCAGCATTTGCTTACAAGTACACTGTTGATTCTCCAATAAATTGAAAAAAAAACGTCAACTTATACTTGATGAATAAATAAATAAAATATCTGAGATAAAGAGACTAATGAATTAGTTGGTGGAAAAAATGCTTTAAGTACCGTATTATGAATCATCCTGTAAAACAAATAATAATGGGTACGTGCGTCGACCTAGCTCGGAAGCGCACACAAATCTGTTATTAAGGTGAGATCCTCACCAACTTTTAGTTTCTTTCACACGTATTCTATCAAGAAGAAGACGCAACGGAGGAGAATTTCTTATTTCCTGTATATTCATGTATAATCGTACCGTTTTTCGAACAGAGAACAACATTCTGGTCTGATTTATCAGTGAAGCAAAAGTGCTCTCAGCCATATAGAGCATCGATTGTACTGAGTGTTGTACATGGTGAATTTGTATGTAAAATAGGTACAAAGTAAGACTGGAAACGAACAATGTTATAGATTAAAGTAAAAAATTTAGTAGACGAAACTCTTATACCCTGATTTTTATAGTGACTTTTCTATTTATAAACAATTATTTTTGATTTTATCTCTACTTCTCAACAAACCCAGGAACATACTAATTTTTAATGAGAAATAGATAAACTTAACTTATTTCCTAACTAGCACAATTAATTATTATGGTTTCATTAAAGTGTCAGTAAGTTTTATGTGATTGCAAAACAATATTATGGTGGATTTATAGAGTCAGTAAGATACAAATTAAATAAATGACTACTTCGTGTATTAGAAGCGCTTCGACTTGTATGGTATTACTTTTTATAATATTTTTGAATTATGCTAAGCTTAAGTAAAACATATTTACAACATATAGAAAATTTAAAAAACAACAAAAGTTATAGACCCCATTCTCTACCAGCATTTATTTTGGTTTTTTGGACACCCAGAGGTTTACATTCTAATTCTGCCTGGATTTGGGATAATTTCTCATATAATTAGACAGGAGAGTGGAAAAAAGAGGCTTTTGGAACATTAGGAATAATTTATGCAATAGTAACCATTGGGCTACTAGGATTTGTGCTATGAGCTCACCATATATTCACAGTAGGAACAGATGTTGACACTGGAGCATACTTTACATCGGCTACTATAATTATTGCAGTTCCCACTGGAATTAAAATTATTAGTTGATTGGTAACCTTCCATGAATCTCAAATTAGTAACAAAAAATCAGTTACTTATTTAAAAATTAATTAATTGTTCATTCGGTTCCCATGAAACTAAGGGTTCGCGAGACCATGGTCTCGAAAAAAAAACAAATTACAAATATATATTGAATCTACGGATTATTAACAAATAAATATTACTAGTCCGTGAGTTATTATAATTTTTTTAATTTTCATATATTAATCTTAAAGAAAGTTAGATTTCGTAAATCAAAAAAACAAATGTATATGCAGGGTGTTTCATGCATGCATTTTGATATTATACTCCTTTAAATATTTTTTCAAAATTTAGTGACTGATATGTTCTTTAAAAAAGTCATATTTTGACATAAACAACCTTTTTAAAAAATTAACCAGTGACATGCTATAGGGGTTAGTGACACTTTTTATCCCCTATTTTCTACGCCACTGGAATAAATATAACTTTTTATTTTTTTTAATTCCCTTTTCATTTTTGCTTAAAATAATAAAAACTTTTTGTAGGTCTAAAGTGAACGGTTTTGCAGGAAATTGCCTCTAAACTAAAGTCTGCAAGTGCCTGAGATACTGTACGTAACATTACATACATTTCGAAAATTTGCCATAATTCAAAAACGCTTATGAATATTTTTTTAAAATTTCGTGACTGATATGTTGTTTAAAAATGTCATATTTTGACATAAACGATCTTTTTTAAAAAATAACCAGTGGCATGTTATAGGGGTTAGTGACACTGTTTATCCCCCTATTTTTTACGCCACTGGAATAAATATATTTCTTATTTTTTCTAAATTTCCTGTTCATTTTTGCTTAAAAAAATGTCCCTGTGCGGGAAAGTAAAAAAATTTTATTCTATTGAAAATACGTGTGATAGAAAAATTATATCTTACGAAATCGCCATACACCGCAATTCCTTTCCACATATATTTACATCGCATAAACTATTTTCTGGTACCGTCTTGTGCTATTATCTTAGCAGCATTTTCTGTTATTTCACATAGATAAATTTACGTAATTCGCCTAAATCCTAGCCCAGATAAGATAGGTGTATATGGTAAATTAAGTATCGCACGAAACATTACATATTTTATTGCTATATTATTCCCCCTTTATAGTTATTTATTAGTGCAATTCTATATACAAATTTTGCATATTGAACAAAATAAAAGGTCTTGTTAAGTTTTCAGGAAATGCCAAATGTCGATAATTTTATGAAAGCGAAATTTACCTACATAATATAATAGTCGATGATTATTTTATTGTAACAGTGCATTCTTTATTTATTTATTTAATCATCCAAACAGACTACAGAGAATCCAAAAAGAGGATGATGTAAAACAATTAACAACAAAGTCAAGTTAAACATAGTAACAAAAAATTAAGAGAGAGACAAATATTATGAATACATCAACGTTTTAAAGAAAAAACAATTAATTTTAACCCTCCTGAAAGTAAAAGTATAAAACGGTATAAGAACCAAACACCCCAATCAATAATCATTTTACTTTCCCCCTCAGGGAAAGTATTGTGAACGCGCTAAAAAAATTTTGAGATAAAGACGGATATAACCATTTTGAAGTCATTCGAGACGATTAAGACCATCTCCAGATGGAAGTCTGTCTCGTTTTCTAAAAAAATAACATGTTTAATTGACAATTTTCAAAAAGTTTTGCAGAATACATCAATTTACCCTTATTTTGAATGAAACGTTTGTTTTTTATTTAGTTTTTAATAATATTTTTGGTCATCTTGTATTAATTATTAATTTCTACTGTTTTGATCTGCAACCGTCATTTTTGACATTAAAATCGAAATATCTCAAAAACGGATGACTTAAGTACGTATAGTGATTGAAATACCCAAATACAAGTAAAAGGAGAGTACTTAAGTACCAAGTAATTATTTTTCGTATACATAAGTACATAATTTAGTACAGATGTCATTCAGTACAGCAGTTTTGCATATTATGGCCACTTTGCGTTAAAAATCTGCCACGTTCTTTGATACTTCTTGTTACTGTTATTAAACTCTAATTGTTATGTTGACATTTTTATTATCATAACTGTAATTTTACTGATGAAATTGATGGTGGATCATCAGATGGACTCCCTGTATTATTTATGAAGGAACAGTACTACACGATTAAAACAAATACATGTTATTTAAAAAGTGTAGAATTAAAACATTCAATGATTAATTTAATTATCGCTACGTAACTTATATTTTAGGTACGCCAGCCAACACATTACTTCCTTTTTACTACTGAGAACTAAAAAATATAAAGACGAAGATGTTCCACTAAATGTTTGATTTAATCAGCACTCTAGCTAATTCACTTGCTGTATATTACATATTCTATATTAATTCTATATTAAAATAGATTGAAAGTAACGGATTTTAATTGAAATGAGGAGAAAAAGTTACATTGTATATAATCATATACGCAGATAAGTTATTTGCAGAAAGTAAAACTCTCGGCAGAAGCTATACGTTTCACGTACGAGGTGGGGCTAGAAAATAACGAGACTATTTACAATTTCCCATATTGTCTTGAGTGAAAATCATATTTTTGGATATACCTCGTATACGACCGAAAAAATGTAATATCCGATGATAGTATTTTAGATTTTAGGAGGAACTTTTTATGAAGAATAACTTTTTTTCATAAAATTAATGATAAAAAAAATTCCAACTTAGTGCGACATATTGTATATACCTACGTATATATAAAGAGTTTTCCATTAAAGACTTGACAACATTTTTATTTTAACAAAACGCAATCATTTGACAGATCTTGAAAATTTTATCATTAACTTAACACGTTAAGCCCCGCCGTTATATATATTCTAAAGAAGTAGTAGAAATTAGAGTGAAGTCTTATATATTATACGGAAATAATAGTCAAATCTCCACAAAACGAATTTAAATTTAATTTAAATTCCTAAAATTTGAAAATTCTCACGAGTAATGGTTTATAAAAAGAAATCGGAAGGAGTCATGAATTATTAACAATTAGTTTTAATTTATTTTATTTAATAATTTAGTTACAAACTTTTCGATATCTTTCGTGTATTACTAAAATCAATGAGCTTCGAAACATGTATGGTTTCTTATAATTTTTTGACACTCATGTGATTAATTAAACTCGTTTTGTGGAGAGTCAATATTATATTGTAGACATAACGTTACCACACAGTATTTTGACTTTCCGCTTGCGAGTCGTCCTGCGCATTTCGTCGCGCATGCCGCCATTATGGGTTACAACGTCACAATAATCACATAGACGTAGATAAATACCGTTCACTCCTGTGTTCAATATATAGTTCATTGTCGGCGTGTACGAGATAAATAAATATTGTGCTTAAATCTAATTCTGTGTTTTGCGTTTTTGGTATAGTGTTCGTGAGAATTAAAAGGATTTTATTTTTATTAACATATCTTATGATTAATACAATGAACAATCAGGGAGGACATGTGTGTGATGCAAAATGTTGTCCCAATAACCGGTACACTTGCTCTAAACATTTTTTTCGCTTCCCCACAGATCCTGTTAGGTGAGTAATAAGTAAAAATAAAGATGAATACTAGATAATTTTACGTTTATAAGAACTATTTGTATAACCGTAAAATTTATATTACGAAATGGCAGTATCTAATATGTTTTTAAACTAAATGAAAGTAAAACATAAACACAAGTTGTCTCGTGGCGAGATAGCATGATAACGCAATCAGCTAAGCTATATTATTGACAATATATATATGGCCCTTGTTTGACTAAAATTGCTGAGAACAGGATTCAGTTGATGCAGAATTCATGCACACGGCTTGTATGTGGAATTCGTAGGGGTGGAAGAGGCTAGCAATAAGATTAAGGAAATCGGCTGGTTAAGAATGAAACAACGTCGGATTTTCGTTCACTAATTTTGACTAATAAAAATCATCAGATGGAAATAGGCGGAATACTTATATGAAAGATTGAAATTCCGTAGATCGGTGTATGATGTGAATATTCCTCATAAAACTGTCATTACGCCACCGCTAGACTCAACATCAATCTTTGAGCGGTCATTTTCCTATACGGTTTCAAAATATTACAACGCTCTACCGGAGAATATAAAAAGTTTACAGGGGTTTTCGTTTAAGGGCGCTGTCTGACACGTAATAATAGAACAAATTAATTTGTAAACATAAGCTACCTACTTAATTTGGCCAGCGATGTAAAACTATTTTCAGATAGGTTTAAGCTAAAATATGTTACGTTTAGGTTAAGTTAGGAAGCACTGCTTCAACTTTTCTAAAAATGTCTTTTTTACTAATAAAGTCTTTATTATTGTTGTGTTTATTATTATTATTATTAAAAATCACCCAATCATGTCAACATTTAACTGATACCACCACTCAAGGCTGTTTTCAATCACTATGACACACCACAAATAATTCTGAAATTGACAGCGATATTATTATGTACTTAAATATTTTTACAAAAATGAAAATACAGTACTGTGGTTAGAAACCCAAAAACTATAATTATTCTTAGTCAGGACCTGACTTGTAACCCAAAATGGCGGCGTCATACATCACAGTTTATTTCAAAGTGCCAACGTGGAGTCGGAATGCTGTACTTATTAATGCTCTGACGTTACTATCTGGGTAGGATAAAAATATTAAAATGTTATGTTAATTAAGACATGCTGGTTAGGGTGACGATGCGATAATGTGGTCATTGAAACAATACAGAAATGGATATCAACACAATTTTCATAACAATATACAAATAGCTAATAGTGACAAAATATCTGGTTATGCCTATACTAACTTGAATTCTGGTTAAATTAATATTATCGTGGTGTTATGCTCGTCCAGTCGTACCGCATTGAATAACCCTTACAAGTTTGATGGCATGGTTCCGAATCTCCCTGCATATTACATATAGATACTTTCAATCTTATCTTTTTTCAGCATATTATTTATAGGTACCAACAAATTGTTATCTAAGTTAATATCAATTTACTGTATTATTTGAATATACGCACTACTAATATGACCAGACGTATATACCAGTAGAGGAGATTTAATAATAATGACGGTAATATCAAACATTATGTGCCCCCAAAGCTATGGTTATGCTCCTGTCCTGATCCACCGGAGACCTTGGTATCTAACATTATAATATATGTAGCTATCTAATCGGTAGTATTTATTTTAAACATAACATGCAGTAGCTTTTAGGCACAGCGAAAAACTATCACAATCTAATTATTATAATAATGTTGCATAATAGTATACAGGTAAGTTAGTAAATAGAACATAATGATTTTCTCAAGAGATGAATGTCTGTAGCGGATTTAAAATTTATATACGTAGGTACACAGGGAGAAATTGGTCATTGGCCGTTTGTCGAGTGTCTTACAAACAAATTGAAGCCCTTTTTCATTCACTCAATTGGATGCAAGCATACATAAAGAGACAATTTAGATGATGACAAGAGTAATTAAAGACAGACCAAGAGATAGTCATAATTTGGTTGTATCCAGAGTGAAGTTGGATCGTTTGACATCCTACCTAAAAGAACAATCAAAGATCTGGGAATAACTCTCGATAAAGATTTCGGTCCTCATATACTGGGAGGAGAACACTCAAAGAGAAGCCATGAACCATACACTAGAAAGAGATGGGAAAACTTGACGCAAAAAGCTCAGTGGACAAAGACTGATCCCAAACAATGTTATTACATGGACAAACTGCAAATACAAAGGGCTAGAATACTATATAACTGAATTTTTATCAGGACACGGCTGTTTTGGTCAATATCTGAAAAGGTGAAAGTGGGAAAGGATAAGATTTCAAACTGAGCTAAAACTAAACAATCACTTAAATGAAGAAACATCATTGACATTATATGCTCGAATCTAAAGAGAAATGGATAGAAATACATAAACTTCTCAAAGAAATTATGAAGAACAAAGAGCGGGAAGAAAGAGATAGAGAAAGAATCCAAAACCCAAATAGGTAGTGAAGATCGAAATATACAGAAATCCAAGAATAAATGCCACAAAGAACGGCAATTAATACAATTAAAAAAATAAAGACAGCATGTGGAATAGAAGTTAACCCTTCTATACAGTTCTCGAAAAACATACAAGTCACCAAAAAGTTTCTAAATTAAACAGAGTTTCTAAATTATTATTTAATGGAAAGCAGAAGCGGCGCACAAAAAAGTTCGAGAGAATCAATTCAATCAAACTCCAAAAATGTACCAACCCTGTAGGTTGGAATTCTTAATAATAAATTTATTGGCCTAAAGTAACACGCCTGCACTGGAAACTACCTACGCGATTTGTTCAAAATGATATTAATACAAATAGGATAAAGAGTAGTGAACAACGGCGGTCGAAAAATATAACTTGCAAACAATTTCCGGGCTCTCAATAACCCCACACCTTATCAGTATCTTTTTGCAATAAAGTAGCAAGGTCGTAATGGGTGGTATATGTCCATAATAGCATAACACATACTCATAATATTATACTGGAGTGTAAAAGAGAACGAACTACTACTAAATGTGTTGTGAGGTGTGCTGAAACCGTCAAACTCATAAATATATTTGCGTCAGACCAACCAGTACTGCCTGAACTCATGCAATTTCTAAATAACACAAAACTATATCATCTAACAATATTAAATATGAAAATGGAAAGTTAAACGCCCAAACATATACGAGGGAGAACGTTATATCTTTACTAATAAATTTTAAAATAATAATTTCTTTTGGAAGTGCAAACTATTTTGAAATCGGCAGCACAAATACCAACCTGTACTCTTGAACGACGCTGAAAATTATTTCCAAAGTAGCCGCTGAGTTACAGAAACTCTCAGACGAATCTTTGGCTAAATTAATGTTCCGCGAATGATGGATGGTGTAAGCGAGTTCATAAAGTGATGTGTTTGTGGTTAACAAATTGTATTCGTATATATATTCTCAATCCATACGTTTCTGCTGTTTGTCAAAGCATAAACAAACGCCTAAAATTCCAATCTTGTCACATCCACAGTAAGTGAATATCAATTCGCTAAGAAAAATATGAATAAAGATCTCGGAACGTTTGCTTTACAAGGGAATCAGAAATTTAGGCAAAATGACCATGAGCTTCCTTCTCTCATTTTCGAATAAATATTAGTTGAAAAATGACGTCAATTTTGGTTTCGTTCATTTTCAATGTGGTGGTTACGTTAACAAACTTATCTTTTGAAGAAATCCTAACGTTACGGAAACGAATCTGTTGCCGTCGTCCTTGGATACAGGAGTTTTAAAACGAGAGAAATATTTACAGCGCCGATTTCTCACAAAGCTTTTTTAATTTGGACCATTCGTTCATCCATAAACAGCTGTAGAAGTTACTACTCTACTACTACTTAAAGATGCCGACCACTCGAGTTGGAAAAACGCCTCTATACTTAACATAGGAGCTTTAAAACTAGAGATATATTTTCAGCGCCGATTTCTCACAAAGCTTGTTTCATTTGGACCATTCGTTCATCCATAAACAGCTTGAGATAATCAAAAAATTTTAAAAGTTTTAATATTTAGTAATTCAGTGCCATTGTGGTGCAATGTGATATTCCTTTGCGAGTGGAATTATATAAATAAATAGAAATATTTTAAAATTCGAAAATAATTTGTTTCATTGGCTTAATTATGCTTCAAGGGCATTATGATGTGGATAACGGATTTTATATAAATCCATAATGTCCGTGTTAGTAGACGGTATATTTCCTTTAATATTTTTGCTCACAAGATTAATTAGTTGTAAATATACCCTGTATATTTTAATGATGTTCGTTTAAAGCATACAGCAAAGCCAAAGAATAAATGAGATAGAACCCATGTGAAATATTGTAAACGCAAACTAACAAACCAGAAAGGCAATATCATTACATGATTATAATGGGATTTTCATTTTAACTTTTAAGCAATACTGTCTGTACATTATTATGGTTGTGGATATCTATGAGTCGTAAGCACGAAAATAATATTCTTAGGTATCTTTGCCAAGATAATATAGTGAATATTAAAATAGTGCAGAAAAAATATGATAGCGATATTGAATTAGTATTTCAAAGGTTCATATCAACATATTTAAGGGCCAGCTTTATCGACTTTTCATTTAGAAGTTTTTTAAAAAATTGTGATTATATAAGTGGTTGTAGTTAAATCTCTTTATTTAATGTGGATATGCAATTCGAATAGTATACAATCTGTTTTTCTCGCAATCTATTAACTTTTTTTGATATCGTCTGGCAACAGAAAAGGAAAATTAAAAAGTTTTGGTATAGGAGAGTGTCAAAGACAATTTTGACAAACTTTTTTTTCTGTTCGATTTTTCTCATTTTCGAGCTGATGAAAAGTGTAACTATAAGTTGGGGACAGCCTTCTATACCCCAACTTTTTATGTAATTATTTCAAGTTCAAAACAGATCCTCGGAAAATATTCGTCATTTCGCCACCTGAATAGAAGCTTGAAATTTTAAAAGTTAAAAAAATTTTTTTTGTATTTTTTTCTTTGGGTTTCAGGTTCTTGAAAACAAATTTATTTTAATTTATAGCGAAAGTTCCATTTCGCTTGTCTAACGTTATTATGAAAATCTACGACGTTTCGACGATGGGATATCGTCTTCTTCAGGTTTTCTATCTCGCTTTTTAGAGTTCGTTATTAAAATTTAGAATATAAAATAAACTTTCTAAAGATTAAATTGTATAAAATCTTTTTTCTACATAAAAATAGATCGATTTTGCAAGAAATCACGTTTAATCACATACAGTTTAAATAATATTTTAGAAAAATAAACTATCTTGACAGATTGACCCATAAAGTTACAGGGTGATCGCAAACTATCGTATGCTTAGTTTTCCCAAATTTCCTAAGGTACCTTCAACTGTGAAACACCTGATATATGTTTTCTTTTACGAAATATTATTTTCTTACGATCGTGCGGTAAAGTGTACTTTTCCGCCAAGATTTACTGCAGTAACATACTTCTCCTGTATTTTTTATTAACCTCTATGTCAAACTGACAATTCAGGTAACAACAATTGACAAATGTGTCAAATATGTCTTTTGTCATAATAATAATAAATTAACTAAAAATCGAAAATTTTAACAGGATATTATTATTTGCTGGATAAACAAAAGTAAGCTATACGTACTTCATATTTTAATGTGGTTTAACATTTATTAATATTTAGGTATGATTTATATCAAATCTAGCAGTAAGTATCTGACATTATATTAGTTATAGCAATATTAAAAACAGTGCGAAAAAGGAATTTTACAGCACTGAGTGCGGAAAAGTTACCTTTCCGCACGATTTTTCAAATGTATTAAACTACAAACTTACGCTAGTTTTTTACCATTAGGGTATTTTTCTATAATAATAACAACGTATTTTTAAGTATTGTGAGATATTTCAGTTTTGCCTGTACTCTTTGGTTTTGCCAAATTTGAAGTGCTCGTAGGAAAATTTCGTACCTAACACATGCTGAAAATGCCTTTTCCGTTCGGTTAACTATCGTCGCGTGCGGAAAAGTGCTACTTTCGCACTTCTCAGGTAAATAACTATAACTGATTATAAAACAGGTCAAAAGTGTCATTAAATTGTACTGTTATAAAGTAAATCAGTTCACACACAGTATTGAAAATCCACCACCCGTAGTCGCTATAAAACCATTACAACTTAATTAAATTTAAAGACTGTGTGGAAACTTAATTTGAATTGCAAAAAGTATAGTAAATAAACTTGATATATTTATATACTTTTACGTAACTGCAAGGTCGTATATTAGTAATTTAAATCAAGATAATATTACAAGGTCATAACAACACATATCTTTTAATATACAAAGTCTAATGAACCTTTGCTTGCCTATATTGCATAAAGCCTTTATATACAGCACTTCCTGCTAATAATTCAGTTTTGAATTATCATTTTGATTATAGAGGTGTACTTTTAGAGTTTATATTAAAATTATTGAACAAATGTATTTTTTACGACTATAGTATGCGAATAGGACAGAAAAAAATCTATAGCTATATGATCCTTATTTGCGGAGAATGTCGATGTTGGGAAAATCGTTGTAAACAGCAAAATTGCATTGAGAGCGTTTTCCCAATCGCGTTATACCCTCAGATAAAACATTTTAGTTTTCTACAAAATACTAAAATTAATACTAACTTTCTTATTTTCTACATAAATATTTTTTTACCAAAAAAATAAAATGAAATAGACTACTTCTTCGAATTTGTGTACATGAAATGACTGTACAACACTTTGTTGGCTTTGTTTTGTAAAAGCCTGTATCGATTTTCACTGATTTTGGAGGTAAGAACTATTTTTATTATTGGTGTGTTTTGGCGCAAATGAAATCTTTGGTTAATGTCTAGAAATTTAAAAATGGCGCGTGATTCGTAAATAAAAGTTTGTATTTTTGTTGCCACTTGTACAAATTATTTTAATTATTTGTACGTCACTAGCCGATTTCGTAAGACTACTTTATTCAAAATTTAGAAAAAAAAATATTTCCAGAGCTGGGATTCGAACCCAGAACCTTCCGCATGCGCATGCATATTATGAAACACCCTGTATATAAGAAACCTGGTAATGAAAAGGTAGCTGTTAGTTCACGATTACCTATTCATAATAGATTTTATGTAAAATCGGCAAAATTAAAGAGTTTCAGAATTATAATAGGATTTTTTTTAAGAAATACTAATGAGTTGGTTGATTTTATTGATGACCATATAATAATGATATATACTGACCGACTGGTATTTCATTAAATTTAACCACGAGAACAAATTTAAGTATAAAAGTTCTCTGGAAAATATTAATAATTAAATCCTTTCGGCAAATTAAATTTTGTTAAGTTTTATCTAATTGTCATAATTTACGAGCGCCTATTATGGATATAAAATTTTATATACTTACGTATCAGCAATAAGGACACTTGCAAATGCAATAGTTTTATTTTTAAGAAATGTCTCCGAGCTAATCTGCTCTTTCTTTACGCTAAATATCAAACAAAATATAGTGAAAAGGCGATACGTTAGAAAAAAATAAACAAAAATATTTTCATATAGTTTAGCAATAATTATGATTTCTACCCCATCAGTTTCTCGCCATGCTCAATAATATTCTTTTTACTAAAGTTGGTTAAAATCAGTTCGACCAATTTCTAGTAATGGTGTGGCAGAAATATAGCCAAACATTTTCTAGTTTAGCAATAATTATGATTTCTACCCCCTCAGTTTCTCGCCGTGCTCAATAATATTCTTTTTACTAAGTTTGGTTAAAATCAGTTGGACCAATTTCTAGTAATGGTGTGGCAGAAATATAGACAAACATTTTCTTGGAAACCACGTGTAAAATTACCCAAAACACGTACGAAGCTAATATTTAAAGAAATAATCGACATTGCATTAGTAAAGTACGTAGTAAAATTAATGATGACGACTTTTATAAGTGGGGAAAATTCACCACCATCGCAAAACTAAACATTTTTTCAGATATAATTCAAATTGTGGCCGAACGAGACAAATTCACTCTCACACTCACACTTTGCACAGTTACATGACGCGTAGGCTTCCCCAGACCTAACCTTGAATCATATAAAAAGTCACCTCAATACTCCGGTATTTATTTTTTTAACATGCTGCCGTGCCGCTTGAGGGAATCTCAATCGGAGAAAATATTTAAGCGCAAATTGAAGGATTTTTTAATATCAGGGACATTCTACACGCTGCAGGAATTTACCTGAGTCATGTGTTCGCCTGTGATATCTATGTAATTTTTTAAATTTGTTTATTTATTTATTGTTTTTTTAATTTATTGAATATTTTTTAGATGTATGTGTTGCTTTTGTCTGTATTTTTTGTTCATTTGTATATATCTTTTGCCTTTTGACTTGCCAATTGTACAATATATGTAATTTTTAATGGCTGAATAAAGAATTCGAATTTGATATTTTCCCGGAAAATAGAATAGAATAAACTAAAGAAGATAAGTGATTATTTAAATCTTAATTAATATTAATGACTCGAAAATGGTTTCAGTTTTAATTTAGTGTATTTTCCTGCATTTGATTGTTTTAATTCTTAATTATTTCAATTAGAATCTTTTTAGTTTTTAACGTGTTTTTTCGATTTTATTGTTAAATTAAATGTAAAAAAAGGCAAAAAGACCTAACATTTGATTTTGTAAATTTGTTTAATTAAGTGCAGATATTGGTGACTTATTGTTAATAAATAATAACAATTGCTTTTTACGTACCAAGTAATTCTTACAAACAGTTAAACTTTATGAATTAAACTTAATTATCATAATACAATTTAATTCGCCCGCGAGTTTGCAGTTCGTGTATGTACCTAATTTATGTTTTTCATCATTTTGTTTAATTGTTTCAAAATCTGCCTACGATCCATTTTTCTCTAGCTATCCGCAATTACAAAACAAAGTTTGTTTTTGTAAAATAGAAGAGGTAACCCAATTTTTTTCGTGTTATATGTTTTCATTTTTAATCTAATTACTATAGAATAATTTTTAATTAAATATAAGAAAAAAAGTAAAGAGCAATCAACTCAACATTTTCTCAGATTTATGTTATCAGCTGATACGGCGCTTTTTATTTGAGGAGGACAGCAAGCCTATTGAACAATCCTCATAGTCCCGCATATTATTTACTTTTCAATATCGTGCCGTAATTCAAGAAAATTACCTAACTCTAAAGCAATATGTTGGTGGTATTTCGTCTATTAATAAAATTCCTACATGTACTTAATCCGCGGTTATTTAAAAGTAATATATAACAAAAAAAAAACAAAGTTTAAACGTATTAAAAATGTGCATCTTGGCGAAAATCACGTTGTGTAGCCAGTCATCAGTAGTAAGTAATATTCGTTGTGGAAAAAAGTTTAATACACCGTTCATGTAATTTGTCAATTTAGCGGTCAATAAAATACCGCCAGCTTTTTTCAATCAACCTATTTTACGCTTTAAGTCGATTTGAAAAGATGTAGCACCTTCTTATATTACATATATATGGTGATTTATATGCCGTAGATCCATCTACACAGTGTACCAGATTTAACTTTTTTTAATAGAAAAGTTCAACGAGATCATTGTACTCTGATTTTATATCGATTTTATAATATTACCTAACATTGTTAATATTTGGAAATAAAGACCAGACAATTATGCAATTTAAAAACTATTTAATACCGATATCAAACGGACATCAATATTAAGCAATACCTGGCTGCCTCTTGACTTTTCTGCTGCGAACAAGTTCGGTATAATTATTTGCATATTAAAAATTTTTTTAGCTTTCGACACCTTTATATTATATATATATGTACACTAATTTAAATTTGCTCCTCCATACTGGGGTTTCACAGCTATTGGTACCCTAGAAGTTTTTGCAATCAATGCACTGGACATACCAGTGGTGACTCAGAATAAGATGTTATGCGTTAATGATACAATGTAACTGTTAATAAAATCTTACCTACCAATTTTTAGCATTAATTGTAGTATCACAAATAAACCTTGACTAGGACAGTCATTTGAAAGTTTTTTTAAGTAATTTTCTAAGTTTTCTCATCAAAAAATACATAAATCTCAAGAATCACTATTGGGTGCATTGTAGCAACAACGCATGTTATTTCCATTACTCTCCAACGAAAAAAAAGGAAAATCATCACGAATATACCTTACTTTACCCTATATACACTGTGTTCAAGATAAGAATGGGATATCATTGAAAGCTTGGAAACGGTAGGAGTTACAATGTCGGTTAAATTAGAGAAAAGTTGTACAATTTAAACACTTTTTAAATGGTGTTTTCAAAAGGAAACTAACTTTAGCAGTTTTTGAGAATTTTTGGAAAAACAATTCTTTGTGATTTTAGTTTTTATTTATTTCTGACATTATTTTCACAGATATAAAAAAATGAAAAGCACTTTCTCATTGTTACTTTTTAACGAGAATAAGATAGCGTTTCCAAACTTTTATTACGACGTTTCGTTTTCGAAAAACCACTTCGTTTTTTTAAATACGGTCCTGGATTTTTCATTATTAAATTTAGAGCCATTTTCAATTCAAAAATAGGTGACATATCACACGTAATTGTTTAAACAAGTTTTCAGTGTTTTTAGCTGTTATTAATTAATTAAGACGTAAATAAAAAAATGTTCAGAAAAGATCGGGGACAATTTGCTGTTATAGCAACTGGTCTCAATTGTCAGTGATTTACTCGAAAGAGTTATTCAAAAAACATCGAAATGTAGTCCCATTCCTTCTATCCCTGTATAAAACGAATCGTTGGAAAAAGGCCGTTTGTCAGATGGATTCGCGAACGGTTTATTAGAAACTTACATGCCAGACGTAATTTTGTGAGTTCCATTAATTTTGCTGGTGTGTCAAATTTGACAAACAAAAATTTGCATTACAATATAGCATTAATAGAAAACAAAAATACAATATCGAATTGCGATTTATATGTTACATCTCTCAACCGGTATACGGATCACTGGTAGGGTTGCCAGATTGGAATATATATAAAATCATCAAAAATCTGTAAAAAATCGGGACTTAAGTTGACTCACTGTCACAGGTCACAGCTATCACGCATTCTGAATAAATATTTAACCCATGTGAAATCGGGACAATTAGCGTCCCGATGTATGGTACGTTGGGACAAAACCTCCGATATCGGGACTGTCCAATTGCAACCCTAATGACTAGTGTACTGATGAGATCATTATAAAAGCGAAAATAATTTGTCTATATTTGTTTTACAAGCCTCAATGAATTCAATCTTATTTTATTATTTATTAAATTATATTTTATTTTTAAAAACACGGACACCATATAGAGGAAAAAATTACACTACAGCCGCAATTGTTACAATTTTATATTCACATATTCGCCCGTAGCCTTCTGCGTATTAGTTGGGATGATTTCTCGAATGCCATTTATGTCTGGAAGATGTCATACTATTATCTATATGCTGCATACTAGATTCTGTACTTTACAACGTTGTCATTACGACTTATATTTAATTAACTCTATCACTTAACCATGCTATAGTACTTGTAAATAATTTTAATAATTCAATACACACCTATTATAAACTATATAGACTTATCACTATATGAGACTGCGCAGTCCACTAATTAATATTTACATATTGAAATATGCACAACTATAATATATAGGGTGTTCTCACCAAAATTAATTAACTATGAATTATTAACTATTTCTGATAATTACATTAGAAAGCTATAATACAAAACCGATGTAATGAAATTCGTGAGAATTTTCATTACAAAGAAACAAGGTTGAAGAAAAAGACTGTTGCGTTGACATAAATCATTGTTTAACTGCCTCAACAATATTTTCTCACAGAAGTTTTTATTATTTAGTTTTATTTATAAAACCGCAAAATATATTATTACAAAGCCACCCTGTATATGCCTGATGTTCCAAGTCTCGCCCAGTGAGTGAACTGAAGTAAAAGCAAAACTACTAACTGTTGTTTTTTATAAATAAATTCATATACATACCCAAGATAATAATACACTTACACGGAATAAGGAATTTAATTTTGTATCTATTATATGGCATTTTTCTATGCCCCTTATAACAGAATTATATCACTTATTATTACAGGAAACTTGCGAACTATTAAAAATCATAATCAAGTGTGTAATATGTTTTGTTTGGTAAGAAAAGCACAATTGAATTTTTTTTATCTTTTCAATTTCACATACTGATTACGTATTTTTTTTTAAATTAACTGCTAATAGATATCTACTTTACTCTACTTAATTAAGAAAATCAAGTCCAAAATCTTACCTGAATATCGAAAAATCAATCTGTGCAAAGTACAGGGTGTTTCAAAAGGACGGGTCTATGTTTAAGGGGATGATTTCTCAGGGCATTTTATGAAAAAAATGGTTCCATAAACATACGTCCGGAAATACATTGTTTCCAAGATACAAGGTGTTATATTTATTTTTTTTAAATAACGGCTTTTTTAATTAAGTCTAATATCTCCTTACCGATTTCGTTGAAATTTGGCAGCGCTGTTGCTAGAAATAGGGAGAAAAAAATTTAACACCTTGTATCTTGGCAACAATGCATTTCCGGACGTATGTTAATGGAAACTTTTTTTCATAAAACGACTTGAAAAATCAATCCCTTAAATATTTCCGCGTCTTTTTTTAATTAAGCACCCTGTATACTCGTACTTTTTAAGACATGATGTGAATTTGTTTTAAACAAAAATGCGGTGTACTTCAAAAGGATTAAAATGGACGTAAAAGTTCACTATAGAAATAGAAAAAAAATGACTGTCAGATATTTATAATGTACATAACTAAAAATATGAATAGTAAGATAGAAAATTCTTTCTGTGTAAGTACATTTTCTGATCTATCTATTCGGCAAATCTTGCTTAGTTTCTGCTTCTTAAAGCTCCACAGTTTTACATTGTCTGAATATATACACGGTGCACAATTTATTGTGTTCTTATCAGCGTGTTGTATTAGGTTGATTTTAGAAAATTGGTCATTTGAATATATTGAAAATTGTGTTAATTCATTTTAAATCTTGTAAACAATTTTATTTTCAGTTTATATATTATGTATATACAGGGTGTCTAAAACTATAATCAGATATTTCCGATTTTTGAAAAAAAGTTACCCTTTATAATTTGTTGCTTGTTATAAAAATACAATTCCCGTTGAAAACTTACAAAAAATACAGAATTGCAAAATTAAAAATATTTGAATCAAGTTATTTGAAGCCTTAAAATGAACGAGTTTCGAAAGATAACTCGACAAGCTACAGGAAGTTTTTCTGTTGGTTTTGTGGTTACTAATATAATATTAAAAATTTTATCAGTGTGAAATATCAAAAATTTATTTAACTCCATTCATGCTGGAAATTCGGAATAAAGATTGTGAAGAATATCTGGTGTCACTGCAGCAATGGTGTCAGTAATGCTGATTTTCAAAATCTCATTATCTTCTCGAAAGTAAGTGGCATAAACTTTTTATTAAAATACTAAAAAACAATTATTCTTCAACTAAATATAACATATCTATTTATTGTAACAAAGAGGACGGGTTGTATTCATAAATCAAATGCGTCTGCTCCACAAAATATCTTTATACATATTATGTTCAAATTATAAAAAGCTAGACATATTTCGGAACTATAATTCCATCCTCAGAATCTTGTAGTTGTTATAGTATTTTTGTTTTGAGTTTAAACATGGAATTTAAACATTTGTATACAAACCTTGTGATAAACTCTAAACACAACTTCAATTGTAATTTATTTAAAATAAAAAAAATTAACTTATTATTTATTATCGTCTAAAATTGCATATTATTGTTAACATTTCTTTTGTAGCGGATACAAAATGTGACCAATTAATTGAATCGAAATCATTTTTGACAACAATAAATCCCTATTTGAAGATTGTATGGTTTTTATGTTATAAGAACTGTGAACACTGTGTATATATAAATGCTAGTACACCATGAATAATGCATTATTTGACTACTTCTTTGTATACAACTGTGTGTGTAAGCGCGACGTCCATGTAAATGTCAACTGAATTTGTGATGGATTATTTGCCTGCTCAAACGGCAGAACCGCGCGCTGCAATGTCACTCAGATTGTGATACTGGCGAAGTGACTCTACCTCGACGTAATATGAATATACCCTGTATGACCGGACTTGCAAACCAACTAGCCTACATATACAATACTTTTTATACTTTATAAGGTATTTCACACGAAACTCGTTTATTTTGTCTAGTTTCAGATCAATGTCAAAGATCAACATAAGAAATGTGGCTGTCCTAAAAAGATAGTGTGAAATTTAAGTATGCGGTAGCATGCGATATTAGCTTTTGATCAGGTTCTTCATTTTTGCCGAAATAATTGTATTGGCATTCCAAAGGCCAACATTCTAAATATTCACTAATTTTATGGAAATCTGTTCGAGGAGAAATTATTATCTTGTAGTATTTTTCTAATAGCAGGACTTCCTGTATATTTATACTCTAATCAATTGTCAACTATTTTCTGAACATAAAACTTATTATGAATTATATCCTTAAACAAAAATAACAGAGTCACAAGCCTATTTCGTTTTTCGTCTACACGGAAAAAAAGCTGTTCTTATTATAAGTTTATTAATCTTAAGTCAACGCTACCTCGGTTTGCTATGCCGCCCATGTATCGTGTATCAATTAAATAAAACATTATTCTTATTTAGTAGGACTAAGTTAATACTAACCCAAGATTTTTGTGAGTATAAATATACATGATGTCCTATATTAGAAAAACTATTTTTTGAAATACATCAAGAACGCAATATTCAATTATTTTTCTGATACGACCACCTTATCAGCGGGAAAAATTGACACTAAAAATTAGTGTGTCATTGAACGCTATTATTCTTTAATAACTTTTTTTTTTCATAAAAGTTTTCTTGAACCTTATTATTTAATTTTTTGCTAGTCGATTTTCTTGGGAATGAGGTTCAGATGTAACTAGTTTTTTGAAATAAATATTGTATATTTATTTCATGTCACATTTTTTTTTTCGTACAACGTTTCGACAACATTACGTTGTCTTCTTCAGGCAACAGAATATTCTTCTTTTTTTATAATTTCTTACAACATCTTTTCATTTGACCAAGGCATTAATATGACATATTAATGTTGTCGAAACGTTGTACGAAAAAAAAAATGTGGCATGAAATAAATATACAATATTTATTTCAAAAAACTAGTTTCATCTGAACCTCATTCCCAAGAAAATCGACTAGTAAAAAATTCTTTAATAACAAAAACAAGGGCACGCTGAAATTTTGATATGACGATGTATATTTATAGTTCAGAACAAAATTGAAATAATTAATATAATATTTCCATATAACTTTATATTCTTCAGTGCTGAGGACTGAAGCCTATAGACTTCAAGAAGTATTGTAGGTTATAAATTATAAATATTAAACGAAAGAGTGTGGCGTGAGTAAGGGTGAGACAGCACCATGCAACAATTAGGCAAGTACTTATTGCACCAACAGACATTGGAACTTCATTTATAATACCTGACCGCCACATGCTAGTGGAGGGTACAGAGGCTGTACTAAAATCAAGGATTTTTCATCACTATAGCGAACCAGCAGTTCCAAATTAATAAATATATTAATAGCTCATAATATTCAGATATACACCGCTCTAATTTCAAGTTTCAATAACGCCATTATTCACTGTGTATTCCACATCAATCCCACACAGAAATTGCAAAACAAAACACATACACAAAAAATAAATAAACAAAATGAGAAAGACCAGATATGTTATTCTTTATTTGCACTGCAGATGGAATGCCAAAGCGTTATTCGATCATTTAATACGATAACATGTAAAACTGTAACGACAGCGACATTTGTGGCAGTTCCAATGTTCATCGGAAGATGAATAAGAATAGCATATCTACATTTCTAAATAGGAAAGAAATAGACAGAAGAAAGATTCCTTTCCGATGAAGTTAAGTCGTAAAAACAAAATAAATCAATTCAAATCGGCAATACATGAATCTGTCCCAGCGGATATTATAATTATTGATCAGTTAATACCGATTTTACATTCAAAACATTGTTTTTTTTTTGGTGAATGAGTTTTATTTGTAAAAAACTGATAGAACCCATATTATAATGTTAATAGGAGTAAAACAAAAATATCCAAATTCACACAGTTTTTTTTCTTAGGTATGAAAAAAAGTTTTCATAAACATGTCCGTAAATGTTTCCATGATACAAGGTTTTATTTATTTGAAAAGTTATTTTCAGCAGATGATCTCAATAAATCTTTAACCTGTTTAATACAAGTTGACAACTTAAGTGTAAAATTATCTTAAATCTTCATAGAGATCTGTTTATTTAAGAAAGTTCATCAAATTCCTATTAATATGAGTTTTATGTCTCGCAGAAACTTGGTTCGTTGAAAATCTTGACCAGTATTTACATTTTCAATATTTTCCCAGATTATCATGTAACAAAAGTTTCAGTGACTTCTAAGAATATTCAAATCGTGTCAAATTGTGTTTATTTATACTAAAATATATAAATCACGTAAGTATTGTTAATTTTTATGTGTAACTTAGTATATTATTAAAAGGATTTCATGTCCGTGAATATAATAAATGAAAATAATTTCGTGGCAAAGCGGACTAAAATGTTGGTTTTACCTACACAAGGAATTTTGTTTAATTTAGCAGGGCCCCAGTTTAATTCAATACAACCAGACCGAGGCATAGGTCGATAGATACTGACGAATTCGTTTCACTCTTGTTGCCACGAAATTATTTTCATTTATTATATTTACGGAGATGATATCCTTTTAATTTTTCATTATTTGGCATTAAACATCGACGGCAGAACGCTTGGAGACCACCGTCCGAGCATTGCTGAAACCCAAATATTTGGGAGATGCTGGCAGAAGGATAAAATGGTCTCCTGCTAGCGGTTTGTGTTCGCACTATTTTTATTTATATTTATTTCTATTTATACGACTGGTTTTACCTATACATTGTGTCTGTTCGGCCTCTGCATGGTAGAGGATATGCATTACTATGTACATGTAGATGATACGTGTTTACATGTGTCTACTGTTGTGTATCCTATTGTGCTTAAATGCAGGCCGATATTTGTAGATGGGCAACGACTATGGTACTCTGACGAGCTCATAACAAGAGCGAAACGAATTCGTCAGTATCTGTCGACCCATGCCTCGGTCTGGTTCTATTGAATTAGACTGGGGCCCTGCTACATTAAACAAAATTCCTTGTGTAGGTAAAACCAGCATTTTAGTCCGCTTTGCCACGAAATTATTTTCATTTAGTATATTATGTCCTTCAATTTGGTGATACTCACTTGGATCAAAGCAGTTGCATGTCCTTTCAATCAAAAATATTATATATTTTAATATTGAAGTCATATTTGTACGGGTTTACTTTCCCGTACAGGGTTTCGTTACGCAGGTGGTCATATATTTTAGATTATACTATATCTTGTCGGGAAAGTTTTGGGGCGACACAACCGATTTTTTTTTGTTTTTGGTAATCTGCAAAATAAAAATTATTCAAAAGTACTCGGTTTCTAGCCTTATAACAATTGTGAATGCAATGAACACAGAAAACACTGCAGTGTAGAGTCCTAAAATGTTCCCTGATATAATTATTCCATCACAGCAATATTTTCCCCTGAATTACAGAAAAATGTAATAAAAAAGCAACTAATACATTCCACTCATAAATCAAATTAGTCTATGTGTTTCCATATAGTGAAAACAAAACAATTTCATGATGTAATGATTACACGCTTTTGTATTATACAATGTTTGAAATACAAACTCAACGTGCTGTCGGTACATACCATACGAATACACATTAAGTCATTAATCATATTTTATAATATTAAAACATACCGCAATGATGGGGAATATTCAAAGAATATGATAAAAAAAGGCAACACATTAAGATAGAATTATGAGATACGCAAAACAGAATCTAATTTGACTTAAAGAATCATTAGATAAAGTGTACTTAATGTGTAAAATGCAATAGTTATACTTGCTCCAAATCATTTTGATAAAATATTTCTTTATCTATGAATACCTTCAAAATATACAAGAACCATTATTTATATTTTGAGACTAAGAATCAAAACACAGTAATTTTTGACAACAAGATGTTTTGGGCGACATCTAGTGTGAGCTGGCAAGATGCCCGGTGAAACACAGTTGACAAACGATGGCCGGCTATCGCATCGTTTGGAAACTGTGTTTCACCCGGAGATATTGCCTGCTCACACTTAACTTCGTTGCCGTGACAATATGAGTATTTTTTTATCACAGCCAACTATTAATTTTATAAAATATTCAAATAAAAGAAAACAAACAAAAACTTTCAAAGTCAACTCCACAAAAAAACTTTTAATTAGGTTATGTAAAGGAAATCAGTTTCGGCTCAACAAGCCATCATCAGTTCATTCTTACAAAAACATCTGTGTAGGTACAGAAAAAATATCAAACATGAATAACATTACACGAAAACAGACACCTGTGTTGAGTAAATAAATAATAATAATAAAAATATTATTGAATGTTAAATTTAGCCAAAATATACATGGACAGGAAAAAGATAGATTTCCGGTTTTCACTGTTTTCTTTATTATTACATGCTCTTTCCATCTAGTGAATACTAATAGTACCATTCCATTTAGTTTTTCTACGAAAATTGACAAAATCAGAAACAATGTTGTATAGCTCCATCTAGCGACTATATATAGAAAATAAAATAAAGCACCAATACTTTTTTTGATACTCCCAAACATTACCTTTATACTGAGCTTAATTTTATTAAAATCGGACTATCCGTAAGAAAGTTAGATAACTTTTTACAAACCGACATTCTCCGGATTTAAGAAGATAGGGAAAAAAGGTTTTTCAACGACTGTCTTTAAATGCCTTTATTCTATGTTCAATCATGATTTGAAAATGTAGTACATTGTAATGCTGTTTTTCATTTACCCGTGCACAATAAATATTTCCCACTAGTTGCCTAGCCAGATCATACTCGTAGGAAATATATGTCATTTCATGTTCGTTGCACAATATACTATTATATGAAAAAGTTTTAAATATGTGTTTAGATCATTCTCATTAAGTTTAACACTTACGTAATATAAGTATATTTTTAAGTAAACAGTTATCGAGATGGAGCCGGCGTCTTTTCTTTTCTTTTCTGTACACCCGGTATATAAATAGAGTTGTAATTAAAATTGTTTGATTTCTAGATCATGATGTCTCTATTGTTTTATCAGCTACGTAACTTCCTTATTTCCTTCTGTTAGAAGTAATAATGATGTACAATAAATAATAAATTTAATCGAATATTGACTCTATTTAGATCATAATCTGATCTACATACATACAATATTAATAAAGTTGCTAAGTGTAATCATTGTGTATTTCGTTGTTCGATTTATTTTGTAAAATTAGAAAATAAAATAAATAACAGATAATTATTCTAATGGGCATATAAAATCAAAATGGCCGTACCTATACGTGGAATATTTCTTTGTGCGAACATAGAAACCTTTGTTCCACTTCCGACATATTGTTTGACACTTGTTAATAAGAGTAACTAGTTGATTGTAAACGCTGTTTGTATATTATGGTTTAGTGATTATTTCCCACTGCGAAAAATTATAACTTTGTACTTCCAAGCTCTTTTTTGGACATCAAGTATGTTTGTTAACCGCATGCACAGCATATAGTATACTTTCATTTTGAAATGAATACATAAATATTATTTATACCAGAGCTGAGCCCTGGTGACCACGAAAAAAAACTAGGATTTGCTTGATTTATATGTTCAATAGGTACTGGGCGTGTGGTACTTTTGCGAGGTACCTATCTCCATTATGTTTATAGATAGAAAGTTGCGGTTTTCGCGGCAGTTTGCTACTTTTTAGTAAGACTAAAGATGCTAATCTGACGAGTCAGAGTCAGGCGAGTCCGAATCAGAGGAGTCCAAGTTCGATTCAGACGAGTCCGAGTCAGGCGAGTGCTAGTCAGGTGAGTCCGAATCAAACGAGTCAGAGTTAGGCGAGTCCTAGTCAAGCCAGTTCTAGTTAGGCGAAACCGAATCAAACGAGTTCGATTCAGACGAGGCAGAGTCAGGCGAGTCAGCATCAGGCGAGTCCTAATCAGACACATCCAAGGCCGACGCGCCACAGTCAGGCGAAACAGATTCAGACGAGTCTGAGTTCGAATGACAGAGACCGAGCCAGGCGAATACGAATAAGGCGAGTACTAGTCAGGCGGGTCCTAGTTAGGCGAGTCCGAGTCAGGCGAGTCCGATTCAAACGAGTCAGAGTTAGGCGAGCACTAGTCAAGCGAGTTCTAGTTAGGCGAGTCCGATTTAGACGAGTACGAGTTCGATTCAGACGAGTACGCGTTCGATTCAGACGAGTACGAGTTCGACTCAGACGAGTCCGAGTCAGGCGAGTCCTAGTCAGGCGAATCAGGGTTAGGCGAGCCCGATTTCTAATCAGAAGGGTCAGAGTCAGGGGACTCAGTCAGGCGAGACCGAATCAAACAAGTTCGATTCAGACGAGTCAGAGTCAGGCGAGTCAGCGTCAGGCGAGTCCTAATCAGACGCGTCCAAGGCAGACGACCAGAGTCAGGCGAGTCCTAGTCAAGCGAGTTCTAGTTAGGCGAGACCGATTCAAACGAGTTCGATTCAGGCGAGTCCGAGTCAGGCGAGTCAGGGTCAGACGAGTCCTTATCAGATGCGTCCAAAGCAGACGAGCCAGAGTCAGGCGAGACAGATTCAGACGAGTCTGAGTTCGATTCACAAGAGTACGAATCAGGCGAGTACTAGTCAGGCGAGTCCGATTTCTAATCGGACGTGTCAGAGTCATGCAAGTCCGATTTCTAATCAGACAAGTCAGTGTCAGGCGAGACCGAATCAAACGAGTTCGATTCAGACGAGTCCGAGTCAGCGTCAGACGAGTCCTTATCAGATGCGTCCAAGGCAGACGAGCCAGAGTCAGGCGAGACAGATTCAGACCAGTTTGGTTTCGATTCAGAAGAGTACGAATCAGGCGAGTACTAGTCAGGCGAGTCCAAGTTAGGCGAGTCTGAATCAGACGAGTCCAAGTTCGATTCAGACGAGTCCAAGTCAGGCGAGTCCTATTCAGGCGCGTCTTAGTCATGCGAGTCCGAATCAAACGAGTCAGAGTTAGGCGAGTCCGCAAGCGGGTCCTAGTCAGGCGAGCCCGCAGCAGACGAGTCAGAGTCAGGCGAGTCCGATTTCTAATCAAACGAGTTTGAGTCAGGCGAATCTTAGTCAGGCGATTCAGAGTTAGGCGAGCCCGCATCAGACGAGTCAGAGTCAGGCGAGTCCGATTTCTAATCAGACGAGTCAGAGTCAGGCGAGTCAGCGTCAGGCGAGTCCTAATCAGACGCGTCCAAGGCAGATGACCAGAGTCAGGCGAGACAGATTCAGACGAGTCTGAGTTCGATTGAGAAGAGTCCGAGTCAGGCGAATACGAATCAGGCGAGTACTAGTCAGGCGAGTACTAGTCAGCCGCGTCCTACTTAGGCGAGTCCGAATCAGACGAGTCCAAGTTGTAATGTAATTGTACCACTGAACTATTGTGTTGATATGTCATTAACCATCTTTTATTATTAATTTTTCTTGTATATCTATTATTAGAATGTATTTTTTTTATTACTTAAACCATACTCTTGTAACCTTCAGAAACAATAAATGATTATTATTATTATTAATACACAAAGTTTTCCGAATTGTAATATTACGACTGATGATGAGATTCGTTAATCTCGAAACATGTATGGTTTTTTGACGATTCAATTATATCAAGTGTGTATTGTGGAGTAGATGCCTTTTATCATCTATACTCCTAATTACCTAATTAAAGAAACTAACAAATACCTATCAATGATGGATGGATGTCAACACGCATTATATCATGCCTATTTTTTGACCCTGTATATGGTACGTGATCAATCTAGAGTTTATTAGTAATATTCAGGATACATTAATAGTAGATATATGGAAAATCATGACAATATATCAAAAGATATCTCTAAACGATTTAAATCTCCATCCTGGAAATAACGCTTTTATAATATACTTTAATAAACATACCGGTAAGTGATCCTATTAATTTTAATGTGATTAACGTTTTTCATTACAATTTGTTTTATTTTGTCAATGTAGAAGATCATAAAAATTATGTGTATATGGTCGAAGAATAACTCTTTAACTAGAACATCAACTAATTACCGCAATTATCTCGTTTGTATGACGTTGAAAATAATTGCTACACATTTGTTTATCGATTTTCACAGATTATATTTGACAATGTGTATATAAAATGTGTTCCGGTTGAGGTGCGTTTTGATATTTCATGGGTGGAGTGCTCTATAGTATGTACAATATAGAGTAAAATCAATGTTCTTGAAAATATATTTTTATTGATTTAAATAACTTTTTTTTATTGTTTGAAACTTTAGGCAAGTATTAATTAATAGATTTTCAATTCAATACAACTTTTATTAAGTAGTATGAACAAACAGGAGACAACTTTTTTATTTTCCTTATCCTTAGACTTGCATTTCGGAAAGTTGTCATCTGTCTGATAGAATCTTACATAATGTACCATTTACTATTTGTAAATTCATGTTAGTTATTTCTCTCTTTCTATCTAATATCAATTTTACCTACTGAAATATCAATTTCATTTATCCATTTACACCTCAAGCCAATCTTAGGATTGGATAGGACCGTCACTACACACAATACAAGTCTTGATTACAATTCAATAAAAGAATAAACAAAACCTTCAATACATATACAGAACACAGTACAACATTTAAATGTAAATAAACCGTCATGACAAACAATATGCACAAAAAGAGCACTGTCAGCTTAAGAATTGAAAAATTCTGACAATCTATAGTAACACTTGCAATCAAATAACTATTAAGATTTCTTTTGAAAATATTTTCAGATTTTGAACATTTTATTTGATCAGGTATTGTTTTATTAAAATCGTAAGAACCTGCACATAGAGGCGACTTCCTGAACATTGTAAAGTTATATTTATCGATCTAAATGTTGTCTCTATTTCTGGTTGAGTCGTTGTAGGACTTTTTAACTCAATCTAAACGTTTCTCTACAAGATTCCAAAAATCTATCAAATTAAAAATAATTCGTACAATTCTCTTCTGCAGAACAAACACACGTTGTATATCTACACTCTGATCCCACGCAATAACACCATAAGACAATCTGGAGTATGCAAGTGCATAATAAACACACCAAAGACCTCCGTATTTAGAAAATTTCCTAAGGACCGACACAGCAAAGCACGCACGGCCAAGCTCCAAACACAGTTTACCTATACAGTGTGAGTCACGAGGAACTGTACATACTGCTACCATAAGTAGAGGCACGTTAGGGGATTATCAAATGACCATTAAAAATGCTTCCTTGTTTTGATTATTAATATACATCACACCTCTCTGAATTATGGATGTTCACCAAAACAATGTTTCGTCATATCTTTTCAATGATTAAGTCGATATATCTCATTTTTTTATAAAAGTGTGTATTGGTGTCTGGCAACTAACTGACATATTCAGAATTGAAAAAATCCAGGCCCGTCTTCGAGAAAATTTGTGGGACTGCTTCATATTCAACACTTCACCCTGTATATGATTTTTCAAAAATCTGATATAATTTTTTCAGAGGGCATAAATAGACAGTTAGACCTGGGTATTTGAATTTTTTGTTACACTCACCTCACATTTCCATTAAAGATTCATTTTAGAGCCAAATTGAAAACTGGCAATAATGAAGTATCTTACTGTACAATAATGTTTAGTTATTAAAAAGAAATCTTCAAAATAAACAGAAACGACACTCACTGTGCTCCAGTATGGTAAATACCATAATTTTAATTGATTTACAGGGCCGGATTTAAAAATCTGGCATATCTAGTTCATCCCAATAATTCACCCTGTATGTAACTTTTTCCACCCGTAATAGACAGAAAACAGATAAAAAACTTTTGTAATAACCTAGTTTTCTTATTTGTTTGAGGAAAACTCATGTTTAATTATTTTAATCGGAATGAAATGAACAAGCCAGGGAAATGTTTATTCATAAATTAAGAAATAAAAAACAATAACCAAACAATAAAACAGTTTTAACAATGTGGAACAAAGTAAAAATCAATTTATCAAACATTAGGATTATAAAACACAACAGCCCATTAACGCAGAATTATTCACTGTTGCAATATTATCAAAAATGACCCACTGACAATCAGAAAGTCCATTACACATTTGAACATTCGTCAAGAAAAGTGTATTAAGGCAGATGGATTTCATTTTGAACATCTTTTGTAATCGTAATGTTTATTAAATTGTTTTTTACTTTGTTCCACATTGTTAAAACTGTTTTATTGTTTGGTTATTGTTTTTTATTTTATTTCTTAATTTATGAATAAACATTTCGCTGGCTTGTTCATTTCATTCCGATTAAAATAATTAGACACAGGAGTTTTCCTCAAACAAATAAGAAAACTAGGTTATTACAAACATTTTTTATCTGTTTTCTGTCTATTACAGGGAAAAAAGTTACATACAGGGTGAATTATTGAAATGAACCAGATATCCCAGATTTTTAAATCCGTCCCTGTAAATCAATTCAAATTATGGTATTTACCATACTGGAGCACAGTGTGTGTCGTTTTGTTGAAGATTTCTTTTTAATAACTAAACATTATTATACAGTAAGATACTTCATTATTGCCAATTTTCAATTTGACTCTAAAATGAATTTTTAATTGGAAATGTGTGGTGAGTGTAACAAAAAATTCAAATACCCAGGCCTAACTGTCTATGTATGCCCTCTGAAAAAATTATATCAGATTTTTGAAAAATCATATACAGGGTGAAATGTTGAATATGAAGCAGTCCCACAAATTTTCTCGAAGACGGCCTGGATTTTCTCAATTCTGAATATGTCAGTTAGTTGCCAGGCATCAATACATACTTTTATAAAAAAATGAGATAAATCGACTGAATCTTTGAAAAGATATGACGAAACATTGTTTTGGTGAATATCCATAATTCACCCTGTATATTAATAATGAAAACAAGGAGACAGTTTTTAATGGTCATTTGATGATCCCCTAATGTGCCTCTACTTATGGTAGAAGTATGTACAGTTCCTCGTGACTCACCCTGTATACTGAGACCAACTGAGGTTTTCGTCCAACATTATACTCAGAAATTTTCAGTTAATTTTATAGGTTGTGAGTTTAGGTGTAAATTTAAGTCGAATGTAATATCTCTGATGTTAGTTCTAAACATAATGCAAAGGTTCTAAAGGTTCTGGGTTCGAATCCCAGCTCTGGCAATATATTTTTTTTTCTAATTTTTGAATAAAGTAGGTAGTTTCTTACGTTAGTTTATTGGAAATAATGAAAATAATACAATTAAAATAATAATAATTAAATGAAAATTCTGTTTCGTTACGCAGGTCATATATTTTTGATTATATTATATCTTGCCCCATAACAGGTACGTTACTCAGTTGGGACTTGGAAGAACACATAAAAATGTGTGGAAACACTTGCCCCATTTATCTGTTTGCCATTTTCTAAACCTGTTTTTAACGAAAGTGCTGACAAAGCAAAGTTTTCTTTTTAGTATACACATTCATAATAATACTGCTTTATTTCGAATATTCTAATTTTATAATGCTGGAAAATTATGTGTTACATTATTATTTGTTTGCAATATTTAAAACACTCCTGAACTTTACGGAAGAAAAAATTTACTATTAATTTTTTAAAATATTATAAATGATCCTACTGTGTACAAGTGAAGCTACGTGTTTGAATCCATTTTAATGTTAGCTGACCACATTTTTTTGTCTTGCTAATTTACATAAATCGTGCGAATTTTTCGTGAACTATTGATAAAAATTCACCCAATGCCACATAGTATTACCAGTCTGTAACGGTATACCTAATACACTACAATAGATTTGCAATAGAAAACTTATTGTATGCTTATATCGGAATCTTGTATTACGAATGGTAAGTATTTTTTTTATCATATGCTTGCCTCCACTATTCTCTTCATGGTTTGGTTGTTTGGTATTGCACACAAAAATAACTTCCACCGCTTATTTTCTGCAACAATAACAGGATTATTGATACATCACGACCAAAGTGACGACCAAGAGACTTAAAGGACTTGCCCAAAAGGAAAAGGTTGGTGCGGTTAGTAAACACAGTGCGAAATTATTTTTTAAGCGAATTCTTACATGTTCATAATTATAAAAACAAGAATACTTTTATCCGTGTATACTATTTGGATAGAGGTATTGTATGGTTAAGAATAGGTTCATAAAAGTTACAAACACACCTACGACCAGATTGTCCGTTAATGGCCACTTACCGTTAATTGTCGTTTTACATCTAATTGATTCTCATGATCAATGCTTTATATGGACATGTAAAATAAACCATGACCGCACTTAAATCACGCACGTTGTCGTTCGAATTAAATTCATATACCTATTGAAGTTGTAATATTTTACATGTTTGAAGGGCCACAGTAAATTAGGAAATCGATGTCAAAATCGCACACAAAATAAAAACGTAAAATACGAGGATCGTTCTAGAAACTACTAACTTGAAAAATATTTAATAAGGGACATTTTCGACTGTCCGATATTTTTTTGTGCAATGTACAAACATTAAATCGATTTGCTTGCATGTTATAATAAAGATTTTGTTCAAATCTACATATTTAGAACATTTTTTGCATATAGCTGCTCTTGTACTCAACTACCATCCGTTGGCGAAGATCTTATATGGAATCAGACCAACGAAAACATTTAAAACCGCTGAAGTAAAATGCAAAAAAGTGTCCTTAAAAAGATAATTTTATATCCTTCGAATTGGTGTATCTCTCGACCTCACGCCCCATTATCAATATTAGGGGTTCTGCGCCGCAAGAGGTTAAAGATGGAGGTTGGAAAATATGCTTAAAATGTGCCACCCTCCGAAGCAAACTCAAAGTGTGCGGATCTTTTGCTCTAAAATTGACGAAAACGGGATAAGCGTTCAATAGACCGCCCTGTATAGTTATCACATAGCTTATATACTATCACCTTTTGTCTGACGGATGTACTTAAAAAATCGGTTATGTCGCCCCAAAACTTTCCCGACAAGAAGAATTTTAATATTTTCGTAAAATAATCCATTTCATACGAGCAGTATAGATTATATGAATAATTATTTTATTTCTACAACCGCATGGTGACAACAACAAAGTAAAAATATTATAAAATTCTAAATCCTTTATTACAACTGTAACGCATTAATATGCGTAAAAATCGTAAAAAACTTGTATATAAATACGAATGTATGATGTTGATGATTTAATTCATGCATTCTCATTAAACCATTTTAATTTTCTAATTTTATATAAAAAACTTTTCCACAGTGTGACTTAATAATTTATGTAATCCACCAGACAAATAATGTCCAATATTACTGTTTTCTGAATTGTATCAATCCACTGATGATGAGGTTCATGACCTCGAAACATGTATGGTGCTGACTATTCAATTATACAAGTGATTATTGTGGAGTAGATGACTTTCATTCATAGAATTTTAATAATAATTATTATTATAATTGTATTCTTTTCATTATTTCCAATAATGTAACAAACTGGGATTCGAACACAGAACTATTATTATTAGAATTATCAATAATCAAGAACTCTTTATCAAATTACTTTATTATATTCTAATAAGAGTTATAGGTTCCAACAATTTAACTGGGGAAAATTCGAAACGCAATTTTCTCGAAAATTATGCTATTTGAAAATAGGCGGTTGTGTCCAGCCCTATCACAGGGCTAAAGCGATTTCAACCAAAAACTAATGGGTTCAACCTAGGACTCCCTCAAACTCAAACTATGGTTGTTCTGACATAGGAGGCATATATTGCGGTGTTCCACAAGGATCAATTCTGGGTCCCTTACTTTTTTGCTTATATACGTCAAATCTTCCATCTTGTCTAAATTTTTGTAGCCCCCATATGTACGCGGACGATAGTCAACTTATATTTTCATTTTATACAGAGGATATCGTCAACGCATGTAAACAAATACAACGAGATTTGACGTCACTTTTGTCTTGGTCAGATAGACATCATTTAAAAATAAATCCATCCAAGACAAAGATGTTGGCGTTTGGTAGGAACAAGACGTTGGTTCATCAGAGTCTTATAGTTAGCATTGGCGACACACCTATAACCTATTTTAATTCAGCTAGGAATTTTGGAGTTGAGATGGATTCGGATCTCCGTTTTACAGGCCATGTCACAAAATGTATCAGTAAGGCCTATTCTGCTTTGAAAATGCTGTACCCACACAGACATAGTCTCACTAAGCATTTGAAAATCAAACTCACAGATGCACTTGTTTTAAGTAGGTTTAATTACTGTGATATTGTCTACGGCCCTTGTTTACCTCAGTCTGATAAGGATCGTATTCAAAGGGTGCAAAAGTCTTGCTTGAGATACATATACGGTATTAGGAAATATGATCCAATAAGTCACAAATTGATCTGCGCAAAATGGCTGTCAATGAAAGATAGAAGATTTCATCATGCTGCCTGTTTTTATCATTCATTGATACTTCACGAACATCCTCCATATTTATATCGGAAAATTGGCTTAACCATAACCTCAACCTCAGGTTTAGAGGACTTTTATCGCCACCTCCTCACCCTACATTGTTGTTCGAGCGCTCATTTACTTACAACATTTATTGCACGTATAACGGAATTCCGCATAATTATAAGACTTATAAGCCTTCGACGTTTCGATTAGTACTACGAAAAAGTCTATTGAATTTGGTATAGATATTGTTTGATCATTTTGTTTTTGGTGTTTATTATCTATTTTATAATTGTGTTGTCCAGATGGTATTTATATATATATATATAATCTGTCTTTTTGGGTCATAAATAATTATATTTCATTTTCTGGGTTAGGATACACATCAGTTTTACTGCCTTCTAACCCTTTTTGCAGATATTTTTTTTTCTTGTGTATGTTGTAATTTTTTGTATATTATGTTGTATATTATGTCTGCAAATAAACTGTTTATTATTATTATTATTATACACCAAAATTTAGCTCAATTGGTTAAAGCGTTTAGGCGGGAAAGTAAAAAAGGACATTATACTTTACTGTTAACGTTATAAGAACTTCGAAAGAACACTATAAACTCATAAGTTTTGTTCGTAAAGTAATTTCCAAAAAATACAAAAGGGCTTAAAAAATGTTTTTTGCTTAATTTCATATACTATACTATACTGGAATGTAAAAGTGTTACCCACAGTTATAATCTAATATCGTTAGTAATAAAAAAACGCAAAAACTCTAAGCTTCTATCATTCTAGAAATCGTGCATATCCTCTGAATTATTATAAAAAATTAAATAAAAACTGTGGCATGAATCTAATCATAAACAAAAACATCGATAAATTGCCTTACTTAACTGGCCTGCTATTAAGTATAGAGTTGTTCAATCTAGATAAAATCTTATAACTATATTATTAAATATACCAAAAAATAATCTGCCAAAACTCCAAATTGGATTGTCTTATTTAAATACACATATATTTAAAACAGTACATTCCAAGTTCTTCTAATCATATAAGTACAACACACATAAAGAAACATAATAATCCATCATTAGTTCGTGATCAGTTATATTGATGATCGACTACTCATAAATAATAGAGACATTAATGATTTTTTTAACCATATAATATACTGCTGGAAAGGTCCGTATTTTATAAATTATCTAATTAAAATACTTGTAATGCAATGTATTTATTATTATTAAACAATACTCTGCGTCGAATTTATGCTAGCTAAGGTTTCGCTCATCATCTTGTTAGCTTCTTCAGAGCAATATTGCGTGACGGCGGTTATATATTGATACTTATTTATTTGCATTTGAAAGTTTTGTGTCTAAAATTAATTTACTTGCTGCATCATTGGAAAATGTTCAAACGCAAGCATAAATATTGCCGCGTCTTTTTGGAACACCCTGTATATTTTATAAACAATCGTATAATATGCTTAATTTTCTCAAGACGTTTAAGGTATCATCAACTGTGAAACACCCTATATAGTTATAATTTTTGTGCCTACATAAACATAATGGTTTGCTTATTATTGATCTACTATTTATGCAGAACACCCTACCATTGATCGACTGACTTGAAATATTAAGTAGGTTCTAACTAGTGCGTGAGAAATAATTCTCTAAATGATTTTAAATGAATTAATAGCAAAAAGTTGCCTGTGATATATCACGAAACAGTAGGAATATTGTAATAATACAGTTAATTACTTGTAAATACGCAGCTTCTGTTCCTTACTTTGCATACATATATGAAGAAAATGGTCTATTTTCATCTTAATTTGCTTATTATCTATTTATACTATACAGTGTATGTATAAAGTCAGGAAACGACTAAATAACGTCATAATTTGCTGGCCGTTTTAAAATACATTTGGCACAGTTGTATAAGACGTTCTTATACACACACTAAGACTCTCTTGGCATTCCTGCCAGCTCCTTAGTTTCTCTGGAAATCAAGTCCATTTTGAAACGTAAAATCTTGAGGTTTGTGTCATGAACTTCGTTATTCAAATGTCCCCATAAAAAGTAGTCAATATGCGATAAATCAGAAGACCTATTTTTGATCGTCCGGATTGTGTTCAATCTCTCCAATTTCCAACATCTTTGAACAGTCGCGTCGCGTTAGACAGTGTTCAGTTTGCATAGAAAAAAATATACACAAATGATGTACTTCTGCTAAAAGAACTGTTACTGTAATTTGAAAAACCACACAGTGTTGCCATATTTGGCATTTCATTAATTTTCTCGTTTTTTTCAAATACACACCCCTGTATATTATGTCAGATATAAATTTTTTATTCAAACACAAATTCAACGATATATACGGTGCCCTCGAGTCACTGTTTCTAAAATATCAGTGGTAAAACCGTTTCACCAACAAGTCAATTTTATATTTTAGCAATAGTGTGTTTGGAAAAGAGTTGTGTCAATTCGAAAAAATTACAGTACCTAAGATATAACTCTACAGATATTCTGTCAAGATATCGGTTTTATATGGATATAATAAACTAAAAATATTTGCAGGTTAGTCCTGGTTTCACCACTGATATTTTACAAACAGTGACTCGGGGGCACCGCGGGATATATATCGCCTAAGATCCTCTTAGACAACTGTACAAAAGTTGGTGCAAATTGTAAGGTTCTTAAGCCGTTCCCAGACTTTATACAGACATTGTATATTATCTAGATGTCATTAAATTTAATTAAATATGTCAGAACTAGGTATATATAATATTTGAAAATATGTTATGAGAAAATTTAATAAATAGCTAAATAATTAATTAGTATTAGTATTAGATTTGTTTTTGAACAACATATCTAATAAAATGTAATAATGATATTATAATATGTAAACCGGTAAAGTTACATTATTATCTTTTAATATAATGAGAATTAATATATGTTCGTAATTGCTAAGGTTTTTCAATTTTTCCTTTTGGCGATTTAAATGACACATAAAATAATATGTTTATTTGTTCCAATTGAAATACACCAACACAGTGCAGCAGAGCTGTTTCAAGTACACGTAAAATGTACTCGAGGTGAATTACAAGGAAGGCTGACGATGGAGCCAAGACTCTAAAGATGTCCCTTTTTTGTTGTTTTGATTTTATTTCTAGTGGAGAGCAAATTTTTTTACTAGTAGATCGTACTACAGTAAGTTGCAACCATCCTAACTTAACCTAACCTAACTTAATGGGTCAATTCCTTTACGTGATTGTTGTGTAATCCTAATTTTAATATTTCAAGTTTCTATCAACTTAGAAGTAGATAAGACAACTTCTTTCCTGCAACAACATACTCATAAATGGATAAGAAATCACTAAATGGAACTGTCAAAATACTGTAGACAGATATAGATAGATTAGAGCTGCAGTAAGCAAATTTTTAGAATCACCCTATATATCTATATGCTGTTGAAGGAATTTTCATGGAATAAGAACAAAAAGTGCAGTCAAGGGTTTATATTCCTAACCTACCCTAACTTGCCTTTACAGTTTTAAACTATACACTTTCCGGATCAGTTGTTAGCAATTGCTTAATTTATATATATTTATGCTCGTGATAAATGTGATCGATAATCACTGATTTGTTTAAGAACGGAAGCAAATAAAAAACGACGCTAATTTTGTATAGTACAATATATACAGGATGTGATTAAAGTACGTTTCCAAACTTCCAGAGCGGATGCCTTGAGTGATTCTAAGCTGAAACATAAATATCTTAAAAATCCTTTATCCAATTTGTGTTACGTATGGTGGTAAGGGGCTAACTGATCCTCAATTAGTTGGAAATTATCAAATGCGCCATTGAACTTTTTGCAATGTTTGTAATTTTTTCCTATTTAGTAGTTTAAGATACAACTGTTTTACTTTTAGCATTGTTGTCGTATCTTCCTTAGTTTTTGAGATGCAAATATCGAAAGAAGAGTGTCATGGAATTATATAAAACAATTATATTTCAAACAGATACGAGTTTGACAACTAACATAATTGTAAACAGTGCGTACGGAATAACTTGTGATCAGATGAGGTGTTTTTAAGAGTTTTAAGCGATAAAATTTGTTATTGATATTAGAAAATAGTTTAATTTATTTATTTAGTCCCCAAGCAATTCAAGGGCGGCTAACGCATCAAGAGAGATATCCTCATCGTTGCGTATCACATAGACAACCATTTGTAAATCAATCAAACCTATTATTATCTCAATAACAGTAAGTAAGTAAGAACCGTAATCAAATCATATTTAGTTAAGTATATAATTTTTATTTCTACACAGAGTTCAATTAACAAGGAAGGCAGGAAACTCACGTCAATAGCTGATACTGCTGTTTTGCATTAGTCGCGGAAAAAGGAAGTGCTTTTTTAATAGGGTTTAAGATTTAAGCCAAAGATAAAAGCCGAAATTTTAATTAACATTTACAAGAGAAAATGCAACTCATTATAAAATTTTACATAGTCGTTTCCTGTACTATGGATAAAAAATGTTTACCTTTTACCTAAAAAAAATCGCTCAAAATTGATGTGTAAATTATTGCACAAATTCGATCATAAGCTTATTATTTGTATCTGTAATATTCAACGTTTGCTGTATCACAGAAACTCATATAAATAATATACTATTGAAGAAAATTCTAGGACCAAACCATATACTCGTATATATCTGATCTGATTCTAATTCCCACGCCCCGCTAAATCCATGCGCCAATACAGTGGCGGCACTACTAAAGTCAAATGGAATGCTTTGTTACATAGTACTCGTATACATGGTGTTCTAACATACCAATCATGAACACGACAACACACTGCACTGGAAATTCAAAAAGTGTATGCATTTGATATTAATTTCGGTAAAAATAAATAATACTTCATTAATCTTTGTTTTTTTTTTCATGAATTTCCATCGTAAAAGAATATCCTATTGCAACTCAGGCCTACTACGAGCAAAAGAAAACGACAATTATGTGTTAAATGTAATAATTCTTTCTAATGTTGAAGGTATTATTGTCCAGGAAAAACTATCGACTTCTGGGGGAACAAGTCTGACTGAATTAGGCTGGTCGATATATTATTATGATTTCCATTATAGCGGGGAAGGGTCTAATGGATGCAATAATTCTGGTTAAGTCACTGTTCACAAATTGCTAAATTTTAAAACCTAACAGTTGGAGTATCTCAGCTCTCAGCTGATTTCCACATTTCTAAAAGGCAAACATAGTTGTTAAGCTTACGACCATCGAATGGTACGAGCTTTTTAGATTCACAATCCACGAGTGTCGTTGTTAATAGATTGAAACTATCCTTGTCTAAAAGATTGCTGCTGGAGGTGAAGAGAGGAAAGTATTTGCAGATAAGAGTGACAGATGTCAAAAGGGAATCTATCAACAACCCATACAAGTGAACGATCCACTAATGACATTAAGTTAAGTAATTAGTCAGCAGACGCTAGTGGGAAGCCCAAGCGATGATATACTTTAAGGAGATGCTCATATCAAACATGATCAAAATCCTTTGATAGTGACATAACTGATACAGATGTGTATTAAAACATCACTAATCTACCGTCCCGATTTGATATTGTTCTGAATGTTAAGCCGGTGATACATCTGACAAACGTTTTCATTCGTTCGCGTTGTCAGCAATCGCAGCTAATCGCAGCTTTGCTCCAAAACCGAGGAATGTTTGCGTTTGCCGACGTTCGTAGTCTTTCCATGCATTCTTGAGCAGGGATGCAGAAAATGATTATTAGGAACATGTGCAGTCACAAGACAGTGCTATAGATACTATTCTTGAAATTCCTTGGTTGGATATTTTAAATGTATATTACAAACTTGTGTAGGAATTTCCTGTTGCATGAATCCTTATAGTGTGACAGCAAGGCTGACTTTCGGCGGAATGGCTAGTCTGAAGTAAGTGTTCCATTTTGAGATTTTCGGCCTAACTAGTTCTAAAATTATACCGAAATCTCCACGGGGCTTGTTGCTATTATTCATTTTTATATACTTTTAGGGTATATTTGTTACCGAATGTATAGTTATTACTATTCATTGCCAATAACTGATTAAAATTAAAATTTTTGCTTGTTAATTCTTCATAACTTCGACACTTAAACGTTCGCATTCGCTTCTAGCAGTCCCTTTGTCCAACTTTGCCTTGCGCTCGTCGCGAATTATCCCCTACATCTGTCACAAATTCGTGGGCAGTACCAACGAATGAAAACGTTCGTCAGATGTATGACCGCCTTTGTTTCATGTCCCTATTTCATCATCTAGTGAATACCGAAAAATTAAAGTACGTATACGTGTTAATATCGCCTTGTTCTTCTCAGCTTTTCAGGCCAATATTACGTGTTCAGGGATAAACTGAATCTGAAAGTTTTAAATCCTGCATCATATATGAATTAGCTAACGTTTAGCAAAGTAAGATTAGTTGTCTGTGGCATAGTGTTTGTTTATTATATGATATCCATAATGTTTATGCATATAACTTTCATAGATATTTTTTGAACACTCTGTTTTAACATTCTTGGACAATAATTAGATAATATCATTTGAAATTTATTAGGTATGCAGCAATATTTTGTTTAATCTGAAACTATATTATCGATATTAGTAAATCGCGTTTAATTTTCACGAAATAACAATTATTATTATGGCAAAAGAAATGAATAAAGAGCACACCGTTATTATATTATAGAAAGGTCATGACTGTAAGTCACAATAACTGCTTTTTCTATAAATTAATAGAAAATAGTGATATTATCATTAATACTAAGTATTTTATTAAATTTATAATCTCGACTCGGAAAAATTTAACAGTTTATCCTTAATAACTACTTTTGTAGTTCTGTTTTCAGTTTATGCAAACAGTTTAAAATACGTAGTGTATAATTAAGAACTATATTACTTACGTAAGAAATAATTATAATACCTATCCTTAGTAAACAGGCATTTATGGCATCCCTGTATATATCTTAGACTGGCGGGCAATCGACAGATTCGATCTGAAACAATTTTCATGAAATCCGAACGTAATTAAGGCAAATATACTCCGTATAGATGTCTATCGACAAATTTTAAAACCGTACTGTACCTACAAGATCAGGGGCGTATCGCACAAACTTTATTTTATTGTAGAATACAGATGCCTAAAATTTACATACAAACGTAGAAGTCGTCGAAAATTGGTTATTATCGTGTTTTGAATTATAAGAGAGAAAACAGCTTTTTGTTAGACACTTTTAATTCTAAATAACAAAATATTTACTTAACTAAACGCTCCAAATCGTTTTAAATTGCTTATTTATGCCTAATCTTATTTCTTTTTACTAATAAAATTTAGTTTTCAATTCTAAGAGAGAAAACAGCTTTTTGGTAGGCACTAATTTTTAATTCTAAATACCAAATCGTTGTTTGTAAAAATAGAAGCATGCGGTGTTTGCGTTAAATTTAAACCAGGATAGGTCCTACTTTCGTAGCAAACTTACAATGGTCTGATCAGATTTTTGGATGAATTGACAAAAGAAAAAACTAGTTTTTGGTTCTCCTTTATAGCCCGAAAACTATATGACATATATCCAAACTAAAAAAACTAGTTGATCGATATATTAACATCGTCGCGTGGTCTTGAGTTATGAAAACAAAATATCTAGCTTGATGCTTCCACAGAAGAAATACCCCTAGGTCAAATATTTCCCGAATCTGTAAGTAACAAATCAACTTGGTCACAGGATTTGTTTTCATGGGATTTTGTGTACCTTTACTATATGTTCCAACATTATGTTGATATCTTATCTAAACGCCGCGAAAAAACGACCTGAATTTTGAATGAACAAGTCATTGTTTGTTACTGAAGCTTATTCGCTTGTATGTCTATGTCTAAGTCAAATCTGCATTAAATTGAACAAGATTTCAGTTTGTTGAAGTGGATCGCGAAGAATCTTACAGAAAAAGACTAACAGCAGTTTGTGGCAAGGGAAATTCGTATGGTAGAAATAGAAGAAAAGTGTATATTGAAGGTGGAATAACTAAATATTTTAGACAGAAAACTTCCACTTCCAATAATAATTAAATAGATAAACATTCAAAATAAAATGTCTCATGTAGTTTCATTATTTTTATAAGGGTTGAGATGATTAAAATCACGATTAAAATCAGATTTTAACAATACAAAAAAAAAAATCTTTTTGCGGACTTTTGTGACTTAGCCTCCAACTTAACTAGTGATGGTAATAATCCTGTGTCTGCAAAATATTTGGGAACAATATCTAGAGCATCTCTCTTTTCCTCAGATAGTAATGGATATTCTTATTTGTTTATTGTAGCCTCCAACATAAATTATTGATATTAACGCAAACCTCTTTCTTCTTCAAAATTGTTAAAAATATCCAGTAACTTTTTCCATAGGAAAACTGCTTGAGATACAAATGCCTGCCGCTTGCAAAAACTACGCGAACGAAATTTTCATGTTAAAAATACTCGTATTGGTACTTGTACTATTACTATTCCTGCCTAAAAATATTTGTTTACTTAACAAAATAAAATATAACCCGTTCGAAATATTTGAAAATAATAATATTTGTAGTTAGTAAAAATGTATGATTTTTATTTGTGAAACACCAAAAATCAAGACCGATAAAAGTTATAATTCTGCTCTAAAAATTAAAATTATTTGAGGGTTGTTTTTTGAAAGTTAGACTGACATAAGATAGCATATAGGAAGAAATGAACTATAGTTCTCACAATTTATAGGCCACACAACTCATATAAAAAACGTTTTGAACTTCTTTCAATAAAGAAAATAAATAAGAATCAAGATAACTTCGATATGCCGTCGTAATTAAATGAGTGCAAATATGCCGCAAGACAAGTTCATATGAAATTATACAATTATTACTATGTACGGAATCAGTTATGGGAATTTATCACAGCTCTTCAATTGTTAGATTCCATTTAAACAATTATTATTATTATTACAAACACAAAATAAATCTTAATTAAATTACAAAAAATGTATATTATGATGAAGAAAAGTAGAAAAGACGATAAATATAAAATACTTATTTCAAACAAAAGATCAGGTCATCTATGTTAATATATCAAGGGTTACAGCTCGTAATCCATGAGGTGCCACGCATTTTCACTAGGCTCAAATTATTTCTCAGAGAGAGGGCTATTAGAAAAAAAAAATGAAAGAATCCAAAAAAACAGTATACGAGGGTTGTTTCAAAAATACTACTACTAGAATTTGTGTAAGAAAAATGTTGTTCAGCCTGAAGAAGTTACTAATTAGTGACGAAACGTCTTTGTCATTTTAGTTTTTATGTATTGACGAAAATAAAGATGGATGTCTTTATTTAAAAAATTTTTATAAAGATTTTTTTTTTATAAGAACCGAACACCCCAAGAAAAAGTAAACTGAAAAAAAAAAGTATAAAATAATATCGCCATATTTAATTACATATTTATTAGGAACAAGGATCGGGCCATATAACTTTCCAAATGGTGTAAATTTCAATAAAATACTAGTATAGGGTGCGGGAGGTAAATATGGAAATAGCATATTGTGCAACGAACATGAAATGACATATATTTCTTAGGAGTATGATCGTTTGCAGCATGAGCCGCAGTAGGAAATATCCTTCATTTCATGTGAGTTTCACACGATACTTTTTTTACGACTGTTTTAATGCTTTTGAATAAATTTAACATAATTTTTAGGAAAATATTTGTTTTTCGAAACTTACCCCTGTTACCGTATAAGCATAAATACGATAAACTAGAAGTATTAAATTAACTAGGTGCTGTTAAACTATATTCACTATCACTGTTTATGTGTTTTGAAATTAGCGAAATACTTAATAATAATAATAATAATAAAGACTTTATTGCAAAAAAAGTATACAATAGGCGAAGTTGAGGCTTAAGCCTCCTCACTTAACCTCAAACACAGATAACGACATACACAAATTAGCAATACAATACAAAAATGAAATGAAACCACATGACGTTAAGAAAAATCAAAATTCCCTAGAAATTCCAGATATCTTCAATAAGTGATTTTGAATACAACAAAAAAAAAACAATAAATATTACTAAATAATACTAAATAATAAAATCCTTACGCTACTTATACTAAATTTTTCAAAACATGTCTGACAGACCGCTTAAATCTATAGCCCGTCAACAATTTCACATCACCCGGCAATCTGTTGTAATATTTAGCAATAGTATAAGAAAAAGACCGTTCAAACATCGCAGTAGAATGGAATGGTGGCGCAATTGACGATTTATATCTAATATTGACAGAATGAGCATGACCCCTAAATATTATTCTTTCATACAAATATTCGGGTTCCTTACTGTTTATGATTTTATTAAATAGTACGAGAGAGTGCAACAATTATTATTAATTATAAATACCAAAACTGTCAATTTGGTGTTTGTATTTTCGGCGTTGCTATGGTGATTTTTCATGCCCGCCGCTACTTTTGTCATTACCAGGAAATATTATTACGCACGGGTAAATGAAAAACAGCATTACAATGTACTACATTTTCAAATCATGATTGAACATATAATAAAGGCATTTAAAGACAGTCGTAGAAAAAAACTATTAAAGTTGAAAATAGAAGAAGAAATAAAATCTAGTGATAATACAGTTGAAAAAATAGCTTGGTTTTTATATTATTTCCTAATTAGAATGTAATAGAGATGGTCGTTTCTATTATAGATTTATCAAGTTAGCTTGACGTCTTTAATTTCCAATAAAATCTCCCAAGGTAAGTAGTAATAGCTACCGATCAGTGATTTGTATACATAAATTTACATTATCCATACCTAATCCTATTTAACTAATAAATCTTTTCTTTGTACATGCAAAATAGTCGTTATTATAACTGCAGGCCATATAAACCGAGACCTCTATGGCTTTAAGAACTCGTGACAGATAGTTGTTGTAGTGCTATAGTTGGTACCTGAATACCATCATAGACACTTTTTTCACTGCTATTCTGTGTTTTACTGGTAACATAGATATGTAATGTATTTATTTTGAAGAAATAGGTAACCCTGATTTAAAAACATACTTTTAGAAACATGCTTATAGTTCTTGATAATGGGTTTTTAACAACTGTACAATAAAATTTATATTTATAAAACAACAGAATCGTGTTAGTTATTAAGTGTTTTCGGTCATTATTAGCAAAATAAGTGTGTAATAAAAATATAAACATTATTTCTGTCGGGGAGCGCTGAATGAGAGACTCTGGATGCTGCCATAAAATCATATTTGGTCACAATAAATACTAAATAATTTTATTAGAATATTTCGATTTTAGCAAATTTTTTATATTTTATTTTTTGAAAAAAACCATTTCTAAGAGGAGCGGGATGTATTTGTAAATGAAACGACGTCTGCTCCATATAATTCTTTATATACATGTTTAAACTGCTGAACTTTAGACAGACATGTTTCGGACCATACTCATTTCATCTTCAGCAGCATTATATACAACCTCACGTAAACATAAGAGTGTTTTTAGGCACGGATTTAATATTTTAACCCCCGTTTCGACACCTTGATATTTTTGTGCTGTGACCAGGGTAAGTATAACTACTACTTCAATTTCACGATTGACATTTTTATATTTTGACACTTTTTAACACCTTTATGGAGAGTATATGTATATTAATATTATATGGGATATCTATACATCCAAATTCTAACTTAATGTAAAATTTTTTGAGAGTGCCTTCATTTAATCTATAATATAATATGTATATATTCTAAAATTTTGGTCCCTTTGTCAAATTAATTACCGACGCCCTGTATACATAAATTGTATATAACCGTCTTTTTTACACCAAGGTCTATTCGCCCAAATAAAATTACGTAATTCTTTCTATCAGTTTATCAAATATGATTTTTAAGATTTGACCCTCTATTTATATCCCCTATCAGAAATTTAATCAGTTCCTCGCTATGTACAATAGGCTTTTTGTACCATATTTGGTTTTGGCCCAAAACACGTATGCCAGGGACCACAAACACCAACACTGTTAGGCTATGAGCTAAGATCAAGGTGTATTTCTATACATACTGTCATTTAGACATTATAGTAGGGAATGGACGGTGAACCAGAGCAGTGCAGCTCGGAACTACTGTAAGAAATTCTTCAATAATTCATTTAATTATAAAACTATTTTAATGACAAACATTTTTATTGATAACAATGTGACAGTCTGCTTAACAGAATTCCTCTTCAGATATCATTGGTTGTCTCATTCTTTTTATTTAATTATATATGTATTGCAATAGTTGTAATCTGCTTTCATTTAATATTGTCTCTGTACATAAAATATTTAAATGCCCACTGAATATTCCCATAATATTGTCAAACATTTCAACTTTATGTGGTTAATATAATGTATATACGACAATCTTGACGTTTTTGCATAAACACACGCAACAAAGATAAACGCCGATTAAAATTCGTCGAGCATTTTATGCTATGCTAAGAACATTGGAAATGGAAGTATACATATACATACATACCTACATTACATTATATGTACATCTTTCTTTTTTACTCTAAAACTGATATTCATCATAATATATTTTAGCTAAGAATGGAATTATTACTATATTACGGTATAATGTCCAAAATCAAAGATTAATCTACACAATAGATAGTCAGCGTATATGGGAAATAAAACAAAAATTGAAACTGTCTCGACACGAGCTACATCTATTAGAAAAACATGCAACCATGGAAATTGTAGATGGCGTTATATGTATTGTGTTGAAATAAAATAATCATATGGGCAATGTTAGACAAGGACGAGTATACTTTCCCCTACGAGGTGGGAGTTTGTTTTTATATTATAGGTATCATATATGTACTACTGTGCAGCAGTGTTTTTTGTTTAAAATTATATGGTATACGTATACCTATCTACGCAAAGATTAATGTGTATGGACGAAAATAAAAGAAATTACTATAATAGTATAAATATACAGGGCTGGTTTATTAAATGTTTAAGACAATAATTTTAAATGACTAAAATAATATTATTTTAGTCATTTAATTTTAAATTTCGGATATAAGGATGCATCAAAAAGTTATATTTAAATTAACGAAATTTGGCGTTATAGATAGGACTTCCGGTTATTACCTGATTCAGTTTTAAGGATCAAACTAAAACAGCAGATTCAACTTGTCGTTAACATTATGAAAAAATAAATCTCAGAGGCGGGTAAATTAAAGGGGCATACAGGCGTGAAATGCTACCCTAACTTTTTTATGCACATTTTTTGCGTGTGTTTCAATTCGGAGATGTAAAATCTAACAAATTATATACGTAATAAATGTATCCTTCTGTGATATTGATAGAAAGTCATCGTTATCGCGTAATATCGATTTTAAGAAATGTTAATATTAAAAAGGCTGTGCTTTTTACAAGTTGCTGAAGTAAATAAGGTTTGAAATTTCCAGCATGACAATAATTATTTAAAAAAATACGGTTTCGAAATGCAGGATGTAAAAAATTAGAATTTTTAATCTGTTTTTAATGAAAATTTAAATCTATTGAGAAATATGGTTCAGGGTTTTTGTGAAATGTATTTTACTCCAAAGATTCTACTCATCGATTATAACCGAATTAATTTACTCAAAAATATCTATACTAGTAAAATAACACAATTATCACAATTAGGTTCAAATTCTGCAACGCCGAATTGAAAAAAAACTTACAGTCTCCCTAATATTGAAACTTTAAAAAACTAACGATTTATGTAGATTGTATTGTTAACACGTTTCGTAAAAAGCTTTAAAAACCCACCAACAGGGTGTTAAAAGTATCACGACAATAACTTTTTTAACAAGTACAATCGTCTGCTTCAGATTGATCCTTAAAAACTGAATAACAGTTTCTCTATATAAAAAAATAAAACTCGTAAATATCATCCCCAAACATTTAATTTGAATACAATTACATAACACCATATTTGAAAGTAAATAAAAAAAAAACAGCATTACCTAGTTTGACAGATTTGCAAATTGCAAATCAAAGTATCTATGTATACAGGGTGTTGCATAAGTACTTGTACAAACTTTAAAGGGTGATTCTTTGACTAATTTTAAGATACAAATTTCATATGTACATGGGTCCGCTACGGCTTGGTTTTCGAGATACAGGTAGTTCAAAAAGAATATTATATTTAGGATTATATGCTTGTTCAATAGCATCGCAATTTGGTGCAATTCAGGATACAGGTGTATTGATGACACCAGAGCTGTCAAAAGAACTAATAAAAAATACGAAAAATAACAAAATACAAATATCATTCAAAAGACAACAATGCACATAATAGTCGGTACCAAGCCAGATAGGTAGTAGGTAAATATAGATTTATTTTGTTTCGGGCTTGGGCTTGGCACCGACTTATTGTAATCAAAACTACCCACCAAACGGATACATTTAATTTTACGCAGATGCTCAAAATGTTAACTTTCTTTCATTAATAGAGACCTGTGAAGTGAGCTTACCTCTTACGCCCACGTATTAAGTACTAAGTTTCAGTTATCAGTTATAATTTTTTATTTTCCAAGAAAGCGAAACGAGATATTTAAAACGGCATTGCGCCGCCCTCATGTATACCTCCGGGGGCGGCATCGAAAATCGCTACACGTCACAAACTTGTAAATGCTTAGAACTACCCCTATATCAAATTTCTATTTTCTATCTTTTTTGTTTCATACCCAAAGCCCTATTCCTACCGAACTTATTATTTACCCGAAGAAACATTAAAAATAAGTAAAATTTAAGTAAGTGGAGTGGACACTTTTGAGGAATTATTTAGGTTTATTCTAAACCGATAAAGTGGAACTTATACCTGATGAAGAGACAGACTATTATAATAGGTATACCTAATATAATATAGGTAGCACTGATAATTTTTTTATTATAGGTATTATAAGATCTACAACAATCTTGTTACATCTTTGCCACATTGTCTACGTGAAATATTTAGTCAAAAGTATGTTTCTATCTAAAAGCTTTTCATTTAACGATTGTTCGCCACTGATCATGGGACTGGTCTAGTCTTGAAACATGTATGACATGGATTAAATATTATTATATTAAATTTAATTCATAGAGATTAGGCTTTTATTTCAATACTGTACTTGTAATAAATCACCCTGTGTGTTTCTTTTACCGACGAATTGGCAACAGCACGACACACACCACATTCGCTTGTTTTTTTTTCTACCCTCCCTGCGTATCCCCTCCAGATTAATACAGAATTTCATCAATTTCTCTCTCTGACAATACAGCATTGCCGGTGCATATCTGTTGCAAATGATCTAAATAATTGTTATACGTTGCGTTTTGTTTTTGATATTAATAAACTACAAAACGGTTTCTGGCTGTGACAATACTGCTCTATGCTTTACACGCTAGTCTACGCCACGTAGTGGCAGGCATACTTAGAGATGTTCTGATTTTAATGCATTGGGCTGACTATCTATTGTGTAGATTAATCTTTGCCAAAATCTTTTCAGGTCCTGGAAAACTATAAGCAACTAAATGAATTTAAATGAATTTCAAAATAAATTACGTCCATATAATGTCGAAAACCCACTATTAAAAAAAAATCGGTTTTGTCGCCCCAAAACTTATCCGACGATATAATATAATCAAAAATATATGACCTACGTAACGAAACAGAATTTTAATAATAATTATTGTTATAATTGTATTATTTTCATTATTTCCAATAAACTAACGTAACAAACTAACTACTTTATTAAAAAATTAGAAAAAAAAATATTGCCAGAACTGGGATTCGAACTGAAAACCTTCCGCATGCGAAGCTCACGCTCTATCAATGACGCCAAAAATCCTTTATCAAATTACTTTATTATATTCTAATAAGAGTTATAGGTTCCAACTAACCGGTGAAATTTTAAACGCAATGTTCACGAGAATTATGGGGACAAATATCAAAAGTAACATATCGCTGTAAAGCAGCAGCGAACACACCCAAAGCCACGCCGATTACCACCAAGCTACGGTCAACGGTAAAAGAAATAAAACCAAATTGCATGAAAGTTACAAATATGTAATATACTACTACATAATTGTAACTTTTACACGCAATTTTCTCGAGAATGATTGAGGCAATTATCAAAAGTAACCTATTGCTGCTAAAAAAATGCTTTAAAATGATGTATCATTACTAACTACTAATGGGTTCGTCGTAGGACTCATACACACAAATTTAGCTCAATTAGTTAAAGCGTTTCGGCGCTCTCGTGGAAGAATTCATACAGACACACAGACAGACAGACTTCCATCTGGACATGGTCTTAATCATCTCAAGGAACTTGAGGAAATGGTTATCTCCGTCTTTATCTTAATTTTTTTTTAGCGAGTTCACAATACTTTCCCTGTGCGGGAAAGTAAAAATTTAATTGGGTGGGTTAGAGAAAATGTTAATGACAACTGTTTTTGAATATATAATTTATTTTGAATTTTTTTGGTCCTCCAAAACAGGTCTCTGGAAAATATTCGCTATTTTGTCGGTTAAATAGACAGAATCTTGAATTTAGGTAGTTCAATAATATCAACTATCTTGAGAGATTGACGCATTGTAGTATGCTCTACCACCAAATATAGGCATAAGTCAATTTTCTCAAACGGCATACCTTGTATATTATAAAATATTCTGAAATACAATCAAATTTGCTTTCAAATGATGTATCATGTTTATATACCGTAACCATCAACGATGTCTTAGAGGAATTCTGCAAATAAAATCGCAGGACCGCGACGAACAAACATCAGCGTTCTGGAGGAAGCTGAATCAACTAGCATTGATGTCATTTTAGCAAGCGATTCAGCAGGATATATTATCCAATTTGAAGCCCAAGTAGAAACTAATGCCAAACTCTACAGTTTTTCTTGGAAGTTTCTTTGACCCTTCCTTCTTTATAATTATGGTGACGATTTCTTGATTTTTGGTCAATAAATTAAACTTGTTTCTTTATTTTTTTTGTTTTAAAAGTCATTTAATAAAACTTGACGTTTCTGTCTTTTTCAAAATTTTTCTTATTTTCCCTGCACAGCGTGGGCATTACTAAAACAACGTCAACTTAGGTCCAATCACATCACATAATATAATAACATAACATAATTAAAATCGTTTATTAAACAGTTCATGTCTATTTCAACTAGTTTTAAGTAATAGACCTATGAAATAGACATGAATTGTTTAATAAACGATTTTTTCTACGACTGTCTTTAAATGCCTTTATTATATGTTCAATCATGATTTAAAAATGTACTACATTGTAATGCTGTTTATCCTTTATCCGTGCGTAATAATATTTCCCACTAGTTGCCTAGCATAAAATTTCCTGGTAATGACAAAAGTGGCATGAAAAATTACCATAGCAACGCCGAAAATACAAACACCAAATTGACAGTTTTGGTATTTATAATTAATAATAATTATAAATAAGTATTTCGCTAATTTCAAAACACATAAAAAGTGATAGTGAATATAGTTTAACACCACCTAGTCAATTTAATACTTCTAATTTATCGTATTTAGGCTTATACGCTAACAAGGGTAAGTTTCGAAAATCAAATATTTTCCTAAAAATTATGTTAAATTTATTATATAAGACACGTATAAGACACGATCCTAAGATGTTTCAAAATAAACGCGGAAATGCTGCATACTTATTCTATCCAAAAAGAAGCAATCTAACCTTAATTAGCAATAAAGAATTGAGCTGTACAACCGAGCATTTCTCAATTCCTGTGGTAGGTATATTTAGGCATATCTCTTTTTACGACACGTTATTTTTATTATACTAAATTAAATATTAATTAAATAATTTGTATAATATAGAATAGAATTTTAAATGATCATTAGACACACATAAATTTTATTAATTTCTGAACAGGCTATTATTCTTTCGATATACAAATTTTATGTATATCCAAGAGGAAGCTAGACGAAATAATCATTAAGCCATAGGTAAAGCAGGGAGTAATAGCTAACAATTATTGTGATCTATTAAATTTATGGATTTTTGTGAGCCCTAAAGGAACAATTTGGTCTTGTACTTTGTACTATTAATTCTGCAATGAGAAATGCTTGTTATTTTCGCTTTTATGTTGGTAGTAATGATTAAACTGTTTATGGTATCCATTAAACCATAATAATTGCCGCATTAAACAAGTTTATATAATTGAATGTTAAAACAAAAACTTTACAAATGGATAGAATTTCAAAACATTGCAACTCGGATATTCAATATTTAGGAGACTCTATATGAGACAGATTACTAAAACACTTTTAAGTACAGGCGCGCTTCTGGATCATTCAAAATTTTTGTTTTGCTCTACAATCTTTACAGGTGAATTATCGAAATATAGTAGTGACTAAACAGAATAATAATACAGAATGTTTCAAAAAGAGGCGGCAATAGTTAAGGGGATGATATCTCAGGTCGTTTTATTAAAAAAAACTTTGTCAACATGTTTCGGAGCACTGGGCTCCACCATCAGTGGTTAGTAAAAATTACAAAAAGCTATTTCATCGTTAAAGAAGTAATCCATTAGATGCAGTGGAGTGTAATATAATTACAATAAAACAAAAATCATCGTCTCCACTATTTAAATAGTGGAGACGATGATTTTTGTTTTATTGTAATTATTTCATCGTTATTATATATACAGGGTGGTCCAACTTTTACCTGCATAAATTTTAGAATCGATAGATAATCGACAAATAATGTGAGTTTGGTTGATTAACTATGTGCCAAAAATGCTTCGTTACAACACCCTGTAGTTGATATTTTAGAAACAAATTCGAATTTTATTAATATCTTTATAACCAATTGAGATATTTCAATGAATTTTGGCTAGTGCGGAGGGGTAATCTAGCTTCATTTTTTATGTAATAATATTACTTTCTATTTTCACCAGTGGCGTGCGTACGGCTACCGATTGCGATATTTTTAATGAAAAAACTGATACGCCACTGGTTTATCGCAAAATAAAAATTACATCTGCAATTCTTATTTAATTTAAAAGAAAAAAGTACTCTTGGCTTTTTTTTGTATGACACAACATTTTCGAGTAAAAAATAAAAATCGTCTAAACCAAATGTATTGAAAATCAACAAAATATAACATATCATTACACGTTTTACAGATTTTACAGATTTTTTTTACAGAAACTGTTCAAAATGGTGATGCTATTAATTGCTGCCGATAGAATGTAATTGTTACGATGCAACTCATCACAAGCTTCTTGAATTTTTAAGACTAATTCTTCGCGTTTTCTGACCGGCACCGTATACACTTTTTCTTTTAGGTAGCCGAAAATAAAGAAATCAAGTCAACCAAGTCAAGCGACCTTGGCGGCCAAGATATAGGTCCCTCATGATTATTTTCGACTTCTCCAGCAAACCTTATGCAGGAACTTTATTCAATAACCATTTGCAATAGTTATGCTTTTTAACATAGTCCTCAGGCAATAAATCTTGTACAGCTCTAAAATGGTAAGCCTTTCTACCATATTTATGAAGTGACTTAAGAATGGTTGACCTTGATATGTTAAGCATGACAGCAGTTCTTCGTGAACTTAGGTTTGGATTTCGGTCAAACGTTCTTATAATATGCCTTTCATCGGCCAAATTGTTTCTTCTAGGGCGCTGTCTATTGTTTTTTATGTTAAAAGTAGTATTTAAACCTCGTTCTCGAAATGCCCGATGAACTTAAGAGAAAACTTCTCTCGTTGGATGACGTCTATTAGGGAATCTGCGTGCATACTCCTTTGCGGCTGCTACTGCATTTTCTTCGCAAAAACCGTATTGCTGGTTGTTAAATAGCCGCGGCATTATTATTAACACTAAAAAGAACACTTAAATGCAACACAAATTTGTTGTGACAAAATGATTGACATATCTGTTTTGTAACCAAGTGTTTTAATGAAAGCTAGCTAATGTGATAATTATGCGCCTTTTACCAATTATGTATTGACAATGACGGTAGTCATTTTGAACAGTTTCTGCAAAAAAAAAAACTGTAAAATCTGTTAAATATCTGTAAAACGTGTAATGATAATAAATATGTTATTTATATGTAGGTTTTCAATACATTTAATTTAGAGGATTTTTATTTTTTTACTCGAAAATGTTGCGTCATACGAAAAAAAACCAAGAGTACTTTTTTCTTTTGAATTGAACAAGAATTGCAGATATAATTTTCATTTTGAGATAAACCAGTGGCGTATCTGTGTTTTCATTAAAAATGTCGCAATCGGTAGCTGTACGCACGCCACTGGTGGAAATAAAAATAATATTCTTACATGAAACAATGAAGCTAGATTACCTCTCCACACGTGCCAAATTTCATTGAAATATCTTAAGTGGTTATAAAGATATTAATAAAATTCTAATTTTTTTCTTAAATTTCAACACCCTGTAACTTTTTAACGAAGCATTTTTCGCACATAGTTTATTAACCAAACTCACATTATTTGCCGATTATCTATCGATTCTGAAATTTATGCAGGTAAAAGTTGGACCACCCTGTATATTTTATTAGGAGAAATTCACTAATTCATTACGTAAAAAAATGTTACTATATATTCTAAAAACCTTTTGCTATTTTTTTTTTGCTGAAAGATAAACGAACCCATTACAATATCAAAAAGTTTTTCTGTTTACTAAAATGATTTTTAGAAAGAAAAGGTACAATAAAGGTCAAATAATGAGTACAGCAAAAAAAAATAATAAAATGTAATGTATTAACAAAAAAAAAAAATAACAAAAGGTTTTAAGAACATTTTTTCACATAATTAATTAGTGCATTTCTCCTAACAAAACATACAAAACAACGATGAAATAGCTTTTTGTAAAAATGTATTAAATTTGTTTCGTGAAGACAATATCGAAATTAAATTACAATCAGTGGCGTACATTTTTTTTGCCAATAATTTTTATTAAGTTGCGTCCCCTGGACTTAATAATTTTGATCTATAGTTAGGGCCATATAAACTCCCTATTTCTAGCAACAACGCTGCCAAATTTCCAAGAAATCGGTAAGGAGATATTTCATTTATTAAAAAAAAATCCGTTATTTACAAAAAAAAAAAACTTTCACACCTTGTGTATTGTATACAGGGTGTCCTACGGTGGCAACCCATTAGATTATTTCAGAAACTACTTCGAATTGAATTTTGAAAATTTTAGTGTCTATATTGTCAAATATCCTCTACTCAAATAATATAATAGCAACGACATAGCACTTCCGGTTATACCGGAAGTTTATGGCAACTTTGTTATTTTAAATGGAACACCCTATATATTATCACATTTTTGGATTCTAAATAAGATTTCAGACATATTTCATGTATCATGTCCTAAACCTAACGTTTTTGACTTATATCAAGATTTATGTCAAAATTGACAGTTTAGGGCTCCATAAGAATTCCGTTTTTTCCTTGTAAATCAGTATTTAATAATTATTTTGCAGGTATTTTCTTATCAGGTGGGATCTTCTTTTTCGAATTGACAAGACATTTTCTGATTAGTTTATACAGGGTGGTCAAAAAATTCTATTGAAAACCGTTCAAGAAAAACACATTTTTTTCAAATGGAATGGGTATATTATTATTATTTTATCTTCCTTAGCATTAAAAAATAATGCAATTTTGTAATAGGTTATCATTTTCTAAAATGCATAGTTTTCGAAATATCGTCATTTTAAATTTTTCTGCAGCGCCTACCGTTGTCTCTCTGGAAGCTAGCTAATTAATTTAGTTAGCCATGAAAATAATGACATTTCTCTGAATTAGCATAAACGTCAAACTAAATATGAAATTAGTTGTTGCTATTTATCAATATTTGTGACCATTATATTTTACAATAACTATTACAAAATGGAAAATATTTATTCATATGCTGATATTGTAAATGTATTATTAATCCATGGAGAATGTAACAAAGTGATTAATAGAACCTGTAGAGTATTTAACGAGAGAAACCCGCATTTGCCAACAATGACTAGAGAAAAATTAAGAAGAATTTTGAGAAATCAAATACGGTGGGGGCAGTGTCATGCAAATCGAGTACTACAAAAACCTGTAACTACAAATGAGGATAATGTGGTAAATGTTTTGGCATATTTTAATACATATCCTGAATCATCAGTGCGTGCTGCTGAACAAGATCTAGGAATTTCAAAATCCTCCAAAAATATTAAAAAGTAGTGGTTTACATACATTTAAATTCAAATATCTTTGTGCTCTGGAAGCAGGTGATGCCGAACGACGTGTACGGTTCTGCGAACCCATTTTAATACGAACGCAAGAAGATCCTGGGTTTCTGCAAAAAGTGATTTGGACAGATGAGTCGAAATTTTCGAGACATGGAATCGTTAATAGACAAAATAGTCATTTTTGGGCTTCTGAGAATCCGCACGCTATTCGTGAACGAAATTTTCAAAATAAATTTAGTGTGAACGTTTTTTGTATGGTGAAAGACACACATGTTGAATATTTTATTTACGAGCATAATTTAAATACGGAAGGTTATCTTTATATTTCGCAAAATGTTGTGGCGCATTTTTTGGATGATCTACCATTAAATGAATTAAGAAGTTGTTGGTACCAGTTAGATGGAGCACCACCTCACTATGGAAATAAAATCACACAACAGCTCAATGAAATGTTTGAACATCGATGGATCAGACGTTTAGGGCCTTGGGATTGGCCAGCGAGATCTATCACCGCTGGATTTTTATGTTTGGGGTGCAATTAAACAAAAGGTGTATTCCACCCCAATTCAAAAGAAGAATTAGTAGGACGCATCCGAACTTCATTCGAAGCCTTACCTGGAGTACAAATTGCACGAGCTGTCACGAGAAAATTTAACTTTATTTAGTTGAAGATTTATTTAGTTTAATCTTCTGTTCATTTCTGCTGTATTATTTTAAATTTTAGTCTTAGTTCGTTGTAATACTTGATTTATATACCTCCCAACCTGCTCTAAATGATTTCTCAAAGTTCTTCCTAATTTCTCTAGTCATCGTTAGCAAATGGGGGTTTCTCTCGTTAAATACTCTACAGGTGATATTAATCACTTTATTTTATTCTCCATGAATTAATAATAAATTTATAATATCAATAAGTATTTTTCATTTTTATTAATTTGACGTTTAGTTTGACGTTAAAATGGCAATAATTTCATGGGTAACTAAATTAATTAGCTAGCTTCCAGAGAGACAACGGTAGGAGCATATTTGACCCATTCCATTTGAAAAAATTGACTTTCAACTGTTTTTCTTGAACCGTTTTCAATAGAATTTTTTGACCACCCTGTATAAACTAATCAGAAAATGTCTTGTCAATTCGAAAAAGAAGATGCCACCTGATAAGAAAATACCTGCAAAATAATTATTAAATACTAATTTACAAGGAAAAAACGGAATTCTTATGGAGCCCTAAACTGTCAATTTTGACATAAATCTTGATATAAGTCAAAAACGTTAGGTATAGGACATGATACATGAAATATGTCTGAAATCTTATTTAGAATCCAAAAATGTAATAATATATAGGGTGTTCCATTTAAAATAACAAAGTTGCCATCAACTTCCGGTATAACCGGAAGTGCTATGCCGTTGCTATTATATTATTTGAGTAGAGCATATTTGACAATATAGACACTGAAATTTTCAAAATTCAATTCGAAGTAGTTTCTGAAATAATCTAATGGGTTGCCACCGTAGGACACCCTGTATATGAAACATTGCACATTTCCAGACGTATCTTTATGGGAACTCTTTTTTATAAAATGACCTGAAAAATCACCCCTTTAAAAATTGCCGCGTCTTTTTGAATAATACATAGTGGTAGTAAGGAATTAAAAACTTAGTTAAAATAAGATTACCGTAAATGCAATACTCGACCCAACCGAATGTTTGCCCAAATTTTTCCGTGTTAATTTTTCTTTAAATATAAACATAAACTGTTTCAAATTGACCAGCTTTGAGATGACAAAAATAATGTAAACATTATTCAGGTTCGCTTATTCCTATTTAGAAAACAAAAATTGACTGAAGAGCAAAATGATACACATAATGAAACATGTAATTAAAAATACCAAAACCACAAGCTTTACTTTACAAGGCGTTTAAAGAAATTACATTGATTGTATGTTACGCTTCCGCAACAATTTTAACAAAATTTAGAAACGAACAACAGTTCGTGCATGAATTTTTTTTTTCATTCAAAGCCAATATGAATTTAGCATCACCATAACTCATTATGCGATCGAACAGTTTACAAAGCTGCGGCAGTCATCTCACATGAAAATTATGTAACCTAAGTTAAACACAGCTTTGATTCATGGCAATTGCAATCAGAAGGGAATAAATGTCTTTTGCTTATTGTAGTATGGTTTGTTAACTTAAAGAGATGAATTCGTGTTGCATAGTTGCCTAACGGTTGTGTGCGATCACGAGATATCAATAATATACCACTTTGTTTTGGTTGTCTTCTATTTCTCGTCTTTTTTTGTTTTTTTGCTTATGCCTTTGGTTACACAGGTAGGTAATACTACTATACTACTACGACTTCGTCCAATGAATGTGGGTAGTAGTGAAATATAGAAAAAGATAACAATGTAGAGTCAAACGGTATGAACATGGGTAATCAGAATTCCCTCTCAAACAAGGCAATATGTACCAGGAAATATATTATCAAAACGGTGAATCAATTCCAAATAATTGAAACTATATCTGAAATTATTGTTAGTTCTACGTTACATATTTATTACACCGGCTAGACCAAAATATAAGCATTATTATCTAACAGAACCGTAGCTAGCATTCCCTTCCGGGTTGATTCAAAAATTTCCACTTGATATCCCTACGCTTTTAATACAAACTTTAAGATACGAGGTTTGCCTTTTATATTTCGGGATTTGGCAACCCTGGTGTTGCAATTTGGCAACTGACAGCTCTATCGTAAAGTTGGACATTTTTGAGGTTATATGTACTCAGAACGTTTTAACATACGAGCGCTATTTGTGTTGTTTACAGTAACTTAAAAGATTCATCTCGGCCCAAAAATGGAATTAAATCGTAAACATTTTCGTGCGATTATTTTTTACAACTTTCGCCGTGGATTAACTCAGCAACAGTGCATGGATGAACTTAATTCAATTTTTGGCGATGAAGCTGCATCAAGGATCAGTGTTTATCGATGGTATGGTGAAATCAATCGTGGTCGTAGTTCACTCCAAGACGAATTTCTTGAAGGTCGTCCAAAATCAGTTGTTATTCCGAAAACCATTGATGCTGTACGAGAACTGATATTGCAAGATCGTCATGGGACCTATCAAGAGATTCAGACAACCTTAGGCATTAGTGGGACCCGCATACATTCAATATTGCATAAACATTTGACTGTCAAAAAATTTGTTCGCGTTGGATCCCACACAATTTTATCAATCGCTCAAAAAAAGACTCGTGTCGATTGGTCGAACGAAATACTCAAAAAGTACGATCGCGGTGCTTCGAAACACGTCTATGACATTATAACAGGTGATAAAGCGTGGATTTACGCGTATGAGCCCGAAAGTAAACAGCAGTCGACAGTATAGATGTTTCACGATGAGGTAAATCCAACAAAAGTTCTTCGCGTTTTCGGAAAAACTGGACATGTACCACTAGAACAACGCAGAACAGTCAATTCTGAGTGGTACACAACTCTTCACCACGACAATGCGAACTCTCACACATCGGCTCAAACAACTGCATTTTTGAGCACCCAAAACATCGATTTGATGAGTCATCCGCCGTATAGTCCTGACTTGGCACCGAATGACTTCTTTCTATTCCCGTACGTAAAAAACAAACTGAGAGGTCAATATTTTTCGACACCTGAAGAAGCGGTTGCTGCATTCAGAATGCATGTTTTGGAGATACCTCAATCAGAGTGGCAAAAGTGCTTTGACAATCCAAAAGTGTATAGATCTTCATGGGGACTATTTTGAAAAACAATAAAGTGATTTTCGATGATTAATATTTCTTTTTGTTCTCTAATCCCGAAATATAAAAGGCAACCGTCGTAAAACATAAAATCTGTTCGAGATCCCTAAAAATAGCGCATTTAAAAACCTGCAATTTTGTAACTATACCCGGGTTATTAAAAAAAACGGTAATTTTCATAACCTCATCAGATTTATGCGGTATCATGCAGTGGCGGGTTTAGGGCAGGGGCGCAGGGGGCGCGCGCCCACCCTCCAACGATCGATCCGTGGTTTCATAAAATATTCAACATTTAGAAAATGACAATGAATTCTTTAGTTTAAATCAGATCTCTTAGATTGATGTAAGACAGTCACAAATAATATTTTAAATTATTTTAAATAATTGAGAACCGAGGAGAGAGTAGGAAATGAAAATACAGTTGTTCAACCAACCGATGTTGCAGTTGCTTCTAGTTCAACACAAAATCAAAATACAAATTTGATGGACACAGAACTTGGCACACAATTAAAATACGATATCGGCGCATTTTTAACAAAAATTGATACCATCCCTGATATCACCAAATCTAATTTATTAAAAATTCTTGGGTTCCTGAACCACAATAAGAATTCCCCTTTTTAATATACACCAAAAAGAGGAACGAAGAAGTCTAACATACGCACATTTAAAAAAAATTTGATTGACGAGTTTTTTCGGAACAAAAGAAAGGCCTCTTTTTATAAATATTGTGCAGTTTTTTCATACGAAAAACTAGTTTGCGCATCGCTAAGTTCAATACCACAAAAATTAGTTAAACTTCCTTTGACAAATTTTGCAAAACTGGATTGATTTCAGTTTTGTATGTTTTTTTTTTGTTTAGAATTGTTTAGTCTCTTTTAATATACACCGATCAAAAAGTTAGGAAACGTATTTTCTTTTAATTTTAACTTAATGTTCCTCGTCACGCCTGATCAATAACATATTTTATAAAGTCTTATCCTTGACAATTGACAATTTTTAAACAAGCATATTAAATACAGTTTAAGATTTGACCTTTGGAAAGCGCGTCCCCACCTACCGCATTTGCCCCCCTCGACATAGTTACATTGCCAAATTTTCATAATTCTCCCATGTATAGTTTGCTAATACAGATCGATTTGGTTACGGGTGGGACACCCTGAATATTATAGATCTTATATTATATATATTAAAATTATAGAAAAAATATACCTGAAGAAGGCGAATAAGTCGAAACGTTGTGCATGACAAGAAATAATAAATATATTTCAAAGAAAAATTTCCATTTTATGGAGAACCTTACATCCCAAGAAAAGAAAAAAGCTGAAAAAAAAACTGTCAAAAAATAGATATTATCAGTCCTAAGCATTAATCTTTAATTTAATTGCAAAAAATCAAGAGGACTCAACCTGACTTGGTCTTTTCTTAAATTATTACAACTATAACTTGCCGTCTAAGCAAGACATTTACATTTAATCTATTTGAATCTACAAAATGATTATGACATTAATGGCATGTATCCAAGAAGTTAGTAAAAATCCAGGTAATAGTATATTGTGCAACGAACATGAAATGACATATATTTCCTACGAGTATGGTCGTTTGCAGCATGAGCCGCAGGCGAGTGCTGCAAATCATACGAGTAGGAAATGGTCATTTCATGTGAGTTTCACACTATACTTTTTCTACGACTGTTTTAATACTTTTGAATAAATTTAACATAATTTTTAGGCAAATATTTGTTTTTCGAAACTTACCCTTGTTAGCATATAAGCCTAAATACGATAAATTAGAAGTATTAAATTGACTAGGTGGTGTTAAACTATATTCACTATCACTGTTTATGTGTTTTGAAATTAGCGAAATACTTAATTATAATTATTATTAATTATAAATACCAAAACTGTCAATTTGGTGTTTGTATTTTCGGCGTTGCTATGGTGATTTTTCATGCCCGCCGCTACTTTTGTCATTACAATTGATTACACAATGAAATTTTATCCGTGCGTAATAATATTTCCCACTAGTTGCTAGGCAACTAGGGGGAAATATTATTACGCACGGATAAATGATAAACAGCATTACAATGTACTACATTGTCAAATCATGATTGAACATATAATAAAGGCATTTAAAGACAGTCGTAGAAAAATATTGTTTGTCATTTGCACGACCGACTGCTAAAGTATTGTTAAATATTTATTTTAATTCTTTAACACCACTCTTTGTCTAAACCCTTAACACCAAAGTTAATTGATGACAATAAAGCCTTGCTTCATTCAACAAAAAAAAGATTAACAGTTTGTAAATCTTCGCTATTAAATACAAAGTATATAGGTTACATGCAAACGTTACTTTTGTTTATAAATAAAATGAATAAATTAGATAACAATACAATTTTTTAAGAACGTTTCTCACACATATTATACATTAAAATAGATATACATATAATTATTACAAAGCTTATCTCCAGCTGTTTGATATTTACCAGAAACTGTATTTTTCTAATTATACTGTCATGAATTAGATGTGTGTTTTTTTTGGTACAAGATTTTTGTTTCTTTTTACAGTTAGTATTCCCATCTGAATTAAAAGTTGCGTATTATTTAGTTCGGATCCAATGTCTTCAAAATAATTATACTTAATAACAATTTGTATGTACCTTTGTTAAACTTAAGACTGAACGGAATATTAAAGCTTAATGAATAAAAATGTAGTTTTATGTTATATAGTACTTATTTGGCTGCCATTCAGCCATTGAAATATTTATTGAGTGTAAATTTTGTACATGGATTTCCCGCAGAATTTTATGGCAAGCATGATGTAAACAATAAAAAAATCAAACTATCGACGTTTTTCATCTATAGTGTTGCAGCAGAACCAATAACCATGAATTCTGTCGATATAAAAGGGAAAAGTAGTGTTACGATCTGGACACATGGTATATTATTATATCTAAGAGAATACACATCTATGCAAAACGGCCTATCTAGATGTAAAATATATGTGAGAAATAAAGGCTATTTTGTGGTGAATGAATATTATATTATAGGTATATATGGGATATGGTCAGAATCACTTTAGAAAATAACTATCATGGCTGTAATATTATGAGAAGTTGTAGATTGGAAAATGAAATTTACATTGAAATTGTGTGTGATTGTTGAAAAATATGTAGATTACGACTGTGTAACATCAAGTTGTATTATAACACATCATACATATAAGCAGAGTTGGTAAAAACCAAAGACCTTAATAACACAGGAGACCACATTGTTTACGTTTTCAGGGTTAGCAAACATCGTCCCTTCCTCTATTTATCCTAATACAAGCATTGCCAGACTTACAAATGTATTTGGAATATCTTTAAATTTTTGTCACAACAAATAAAAAATGAGCGATGTAAATAATTATTTGTAACTAGAATGTTAATAAAAATTTTTATTACTATACTTAGGTTATCAATTAGTTCATTTTAAGATTAAATTGTACAAAACGGGATAATTATTTTATTTTAGGCATTATTCTCATAGTAAAATAAAGCGCACTACGGCAACATCGTTTACAACTTTACGCTTCTTGTATGACAGAACACGGCGTTATGAATGAAATTATAATTTGCGACGTTGACGTTGAGAAACACTCATGTCATTAGCGCTTTTCATCGTTTTTTGAAGTATTTTCCTGTTTTGCGATATTCTTGTGCGTGTTTTTTTAAACTTTAAATATTTATTGAATAACTATGGTTCGTGGTTGTGTAGTTTGTGGAAAAGTGGATAGTTTATTTCCAGATTTAACTTTTCACAGGTAAGTGTGGTTATGTTTGGAAATTTGTTTGTGTTTGGTGTTAGTTTACACAGTGGCGGGGTTTGTTTGATATGATAAATTTGTTACATTTTGAATTTTTATTTCTATTAAATTATTAGTAACAAAAGCAAACAGATACTTTCTGAAAATAATGGTAATTGTTGGGTTCTAAAGCCCAATTAGGTGGCGGAGTTAATGTTGGTTCATTTACGCCCAACAATGTAACCGCTTAGTAATTCAAAGCAGCATTAAAGAAGTAAGTGGTAAATCTACGTAGGATATTACCTCCCTAGCTCTGGAGTATAAGGCTGATTATAGCCTTTTTACATTAGGTACTTATATTGTATTTTTTAAATTAGGTTTCCTTAGGAACCGGAAAAACGAAAACTCTGGTTTTCTTTAGTTGGCATTGCTAAAGGACCACTTTTGCCAAAAAATCCATGGTTATGCTCGGACCATTTTTTCCCAGAGGATCTGGCAACGAAATCTAAGGGAGCAAGATTCGTTAGAAAGGGTGCAAATCCTCGACGGTGTGAAGGTGTTTTATTTTTGGATGATGCATCCACTAGGTAAAAAATATTTATTATATTATAATAATAATTTATATTCTTCTAGCTCTGACTCAACCACAGATGTTAGGTCTGTGGACTCATCTGTTTTTGGAACACCTCCAATACCGAAAGAATATCCTAAGTAAGTTCTGTTATAATTATTTTTTGGATGAAATTAAACTAGCTAAGTAAGTATGTGCATTAACCGCATTTATATCCATTTTTAGGATTGCTCAGCTATTCTTAGAAAAAACTATTATGGAGTCCACTGTTTCAACCGCTAATATGGGGTCCCTAGTCAAAAGGTATCCTTTAGAAAGGCTTTTTAATATTTTGATATATTGAATTAATACATATTTTAGGTCTGAAAGTATAATTGTTAAATCTATTCCTGGCACCTCCAGAGCCAGTTTTATTAGAAGCCAACAAGGGTTCAACCAGTTCTGTGACAGAAACTGCATCAGAAGCAGGAGAATCCCATTCTGATATAATTGAAGCCCCTGTAGCTAGTGCAAAAATTGGAAGTAAAATTACACCAACATGTTTCAGAAGCGGGTGATATAAAGGGGCTGAAGCTAAATGTTGGTATATTTGGTACATTATTCAAATTTACATTTTACCGTTATGAAATTTTGATATTTGTTCATAAAAAGCTCTTTTTTAGTATAATTGACCAGGGGCTTGATATTTTTTAGGAAAAGGCGTTATCCGGGTGATATGGATAGTAGTGACTTTTCAACCCCTACTAAGAGAAGAAAAAATATAGGAATTTTAAAAAATAAAATAACGTGCAAAAGGAAAAGAATACACACCTTACAAAATCAAGTTAGACGACTTAAAATCCGCGTAAAATCATTAAAAGATCTATTGATAGTTTTAAGGAACAAATCACAGGTACTGTGAAGCTGGCGAAAAAATCAGAGGTGACTTTTATCATGGGCGATTTTAATGCCAAAGTAGGAAGTACACCACGAGAGGATATTACCGGTATATACGGATTAGGTACACCAAACGATAGAGGAGACCGGCTAGTTCAGTTCTGCCAGGAACATGATTTCATTGTCTCAAACACCTTTTTTAAACTTCCAAATAGAAGGCTCTATACGTGGACCTCTAGCGCCCATACCCCTGAAAGAATTATTCGCAATCAAATAGACTTCATACTTATTAAAAAGCGATATAGAAACTGCATAAAGTCTGCAAAAACGTAATTAATTTGTATGTTCATAGTAGATAATTATTATTTATTATCATTGTGTTTAATTTAATATATATAGCTAAAAATAAACTATTGAGAATAATGTGCCTTTTTTTATTTCCTGACTTCCGATTTGTAATGCATAAAATGATTTTAAAATTAGATTATCTTCAAATTATACATAAATATATTAATTTAAGTATCGTTTTTTCGATATACGAAATGAAGGTTTTTCAGCTATATCAAGAAATACCTACTACAAAGAAAGATTAACAGACTTTCTTAGCGAATACCTTATACATATTAGGTAATATTTAAATTATTTTACTGAAAAACTCATTCCAATTAAATATCGACTAAATTTCAGTTTCAAAATAAGTTGAATAGCGGTTAAATTCTCGGCACGTTGGCTTTTTAATGTATGCTATTAATTATACAGGGTGGTCCAACGAAAAGTTTGCACCTAGCTTTTCTCTTTTTTTTGTAGTCGAATGCGAAAATGCTCGGACACGTCGATTTTGCTTTTGAGGGGGACACATTTTAAACATATTTTTCGATCTGCGCCTTTAACCCCCTAGCGGGGGTGAGTAACAACCCTAAAATTTTAAATGGAAAGAGGGGTCTAATGACATATCATTTGAAAGGACACAAAATTGTCTTTCTAATGATACCCTATTTGTCGATTTTACTAAAACAGTTAATACGAAAACGACTTTAAAGACATTAAGCCGATAATTTTGGTATTAATGAGAAATACAAATAAGTTTTAATTATTGCGAGTGAAAACACCTGCAATCGTTAGTACATTCCAATGTTTGTTAGTTTTAACATTGCTTTGTAAAAAAAGTAAACAAGCTGTTAAATTGATTTATTAAAACGTTACATTAACAAATGTTGAAAATGTGACCCATTTGATTCCATACAATAATACAGATTTTGTTCAAATCTATTTCTAACATTTTGTAGCATATCAGGTGTTATGTTTCTGCACTCTTCTGTAATGCGTTGGCGAAGATCTTCTATGGACTCGGGCTTCGTGGCAAAACATTTATTTTTTAAGTGCCCCCAAAGAAAAAAGTCTAAAGGCGATAAATCCGGTGACCTGGCAGGCCATTCAATTGGGCCCCTCCTTCCAATCCACCGTCCAGGGAACCGGTCATCTAAGAACTGTCTTACAGGAGCCACATAGTGCGGAGGTGCTCCATCTTGCTGGAAATAAAGCCGATCAGCAGTATGATTTTGGTCATCTTCTATTATTTGTGTTATTAAAGGATCAATTGTGTCTTCAAGCATGTTTAGGTACACTTCACCAGTTAAATTTCCAGGAATAAAAAGTGGTCCTATAATATGATTTCCTAATATGCCACACCAGACGTTTATTTTTTGAGGATACTGGGTATGAACCTCACGGAATAAATGTGGGTTACTGTCATCCCAGTAACGGCAATTGTGCCTATTTACAGCTCCATTCAAATAAAATGTGCATTCGTCGGAAAAACAAATGTTAAATAATAATTGCGGATCTTCAATTAAACGCTGGCTCATTGCTTCACAAAATTGCAGCCTTCTATCAGGATCATCCTCATTTAGTTCCTGTATTAATTTGATTTTGTACGGATGAAATTTGTACGCTTTTAAAATTCGTATTCTGGACGAACGGGAGACACCTGAGGCTTCAGCTAGTTGACGGGTACTTTGACTATGATCCATTTCAACATGCCCTAAAACAGCGACTTCCACAGCTTCATTTCTGATCGGTTTCTGCGGCTGGTGTTTTACATTACAGACAGATCCGGTATCTACAAACTTTTTAACTAACTTGCCAACGTACACATCATTCACATTTTTATCGGGATGTCTCTCATTAAATAAGCGAGCCGTAAGTCTAGCACTACTATTATTTTGAAAATAAAGTTTAACAATTTCAACTCGTTCTAGAATGGAATAAATCATTTTGTACGGTAAAAGTAAAATAACTTGAGAAGCAACCAAACTGAATCAATGAAAAGACTAAAATAAACGGTGTAAATTCTTTTCCTACACGTATCTGCAGTTTTTATTTCAACAAAAAACGCAAACGATTAGTGAGGAATTTAGTTCTGATAAATAAGATAGTGTTTTTGAAATCCCGTTTTTCTTCAAAGTAAATAATTTAGAAATGATTGTAGTTGTTTTCAGTCGTAATAATTAAAACTTATTTGTATTTCTCATTAATACCAAAATTATCGGCTTAATGTCTTTAAAGTCGTTTTCGTATTAACTGTTTTAGTAAAATTCGACAAATAGGGTATCATTAGAAAGACAATTTTGTGTCCTTTCAAATGATATGTCATTAGACCCCTCTTTCCATTTAAAATTTTAGGGTTGTTACTCACCCCCGCTAGGGGGTTAAAGGCGCAGATCGAAAAATAAATAAATAAAATGTGTCCCCCTCAAAAGCAAAATCGACGTGTCCGAGCATTTTCGCATTCGACTACAAAAAAAAGAGAAAAGCTAGGTGCAAACTTTTCGTTGGACCACCCTGTATATTATGTATTGTATACATAGTTCAAAAGCAGTCAGCGATCAGTACGCCACTGGCTGCAGAACGCATACCGGAGATTACAACGTTGCCAATGAGCAACTTGACGGCGACAAGGATAAGTCTTTCTCTCTCTTACACATTACTTGTTTACAAGTAATGTTGGCTCGTGTTTGAAAGCACTTTATCAATGAAATATTTTGTCTCCTGTGTTACTAAGGTCTTTGGTAAAAACCGTGATTTTTCTGATTTTTTTTTTAAATTTTTACAAATATTATTATTTTCAAATATTTCTAACTGCTTATAGTTCCTTTTGTTAAGGAAACAAATATTTTTAGGCAGGAAGAGTAATAGTACTAGTACCGATACGATACGAAGCAAAACTGGAGAACTTTTAACATGAACATTTAGTTCGCGTATAGTTTTTGTAAGTTTGTGCCTTTGTCACACACACACAATCTTGGAGGCCCCAATCATGAGTTTGAAACGTGAAACTATGCGGTTACCAAACGTTTCGAGTTGGATTTTGATCAACCATGATCTGTCCGCAAAATTTTCCATAAAGTGGGTGAACACATATCCAATTCCTGTGTACGATGGCGGATATACTGATTCGGGTACGCTACGCTCTACAGCAGCAATGACTTCTTCGGTACCCACTGTACGACGTCTCTGTGGTTGCGTATTATCATTTAGTGTAAACCTGGTGCGAGAACGTTCCATAGTTAATCGAATTAATTGCTCTGATGGACGATTATGTTGACCGTAAAATGCAGATACGTATTTCGAACAGAACCATGATTTTCAAAATATAAATTTGCACAATTTGGAAGCGTTGTTCAAGCGTCAGTCTATTCATGTTGAAATGCTAATCCAAACTAAACATAAATCACTTGACAGCTGGCAAAATGGCCGCCAGTTAAAAAAGTGTTGCCAACTTAAAGTTCTATACCTCTATAAAAAACACCCTTTAATTGAAGAAAAGAGAGAGGCTCTAGACATTGTTTCCCAATATTTTGCAGACACAGGATTATTACCATTACTAATTTAGTTGGAGCCTAAGTCGGAGTGGTGGAAATCTCAAGATGTTTCAGAATTTAAGCAAGTGCTCGCTATAATGATTCCTGCTTTGGGTGCCTGTGCATCCTCTGCTGATATCGAAAGGCCGTTTTCTACCTATGGATTTGTGCATTTAGACAAGAAACAGACTTGGCAGTGACAAAGCAGCTATACTAGTATTCCTATTTAATAATTTAACACTTAGGTTTATTTAAATATTTTTTTGTATTACAAAGATTTTTTTACTTTTGCTGTTCTTCTCGATTATTATAATAAAATAATGAATTACACCATATAAAAATGCGTTTAAAAAGGTTAAATATCTCTATATAAAAGAGTGTTGATTTAAAAGAAAACTTGAATTGAAAATTAAAATAATATTTTTTGACAAACAATTTGATTATATATGGAAAAGTTTTTAGTCAACCCTTGTAAACACTTGAAGTAATAGTTTTTTTTTAATTAATGTAATTATAATCCATCTCTTAAACTCATGCAACTAAATTAAATAAAAAATACAACAAAACAGTTTCTAATAGAGTTTTTAATGCAAATAAATTTTATACAAAATCCTCTTTAACAAAAAATAAATAAGACAAGCAGCAAATGCATGATTAATTAATCAGTAGCCATTAATCTAATACAGATGGTAATGTAATTTTTGTTATACTCTATTTTCATAACACCATTTTACCAATTTCCTTTAAACATTTTCGAATGATTGACTTGTCAATAGCTTTTACCCAGCGGGCGATTTTCATAACACTGTTGTTGATGTTTTGTTGCTATTACGCATGTTTTCCTTTTTTAAATCTTCTTTTATTTATGCGGTCTCTCCCAATAGTCCATCTATTTGTTAGGCAATCAGTGGTTAAGTGCATGTTATTAGTTGTTTTAAATATGCGGCTACCAGATTTAGATCAAAAGCTTTCGAAATTATTTTTTTTTTCTTAATAAACTATAATGATATGCTGTCAACTAAACTCTTCTCCTGCTATCTTCAATAAGGCAGTACTTAGCCTAATTTAAACTGGGGAGTGTTACAATGCCCTAGGCAAAATATGTTGTTAACTTGCAATTTTAATTTTCTTTTTTTCACTCATAGTATTTTAAGTGTAGCAAAGAATAAGAAAAAAGTCTTTAACGAGATTTTAATGTTATAGTATCACATTTTAATGAAGAAATTAGTACCCGATCCCTTAAATGGGTAACCATCACGGGTAATTTTATATGTTGCTATTTTTATAAAATATTTTATACTTACATAAAGTACCTAGTTATTTTCGATAAGTTGTTGACAAGCAAACCCGCATTTATAGCATTATCCACAGGGTTGATAAAAATCGATGATTTTTTTTTAAATCGTAATTTTTTTTAAATTTTTACTAGCATTTACAAATATTATTATTTTCAAATATTTCTAACTGCTTATATTTTAAACGAAATAAATTATCCATCATCAAAGTAGATTGTCAGTTTCATATACTTAAAAGAAAACAAACAAAAACTTTCGAAGTCAACTCCACAAAATCTTTAATTTAATTATGAAAAAGGAAACTAGTTTCGGCTCAACAAGCCATCATCTATGTACTATGTACAAATGTATATAAGTTCATAAGAAAAATGAAAAAAACCTTAGGCGTTGCAAATAGCTCCATCTAGCGGAGCCCCAAAAACAATTATGATTTGAAATATTTCTTTTTCTTCATCAGCAAGGCCTCAGTTCTTAATCAAAAATTAGATTGATAAACTCGGTTATGCCAAACCAAAGTTATAGACACTATCATAGGTAAAATTTCGTCCTTCCCTGCTGCCTTTATTTCAAGCCGCACAATAAAAAGTGATACACCAAAAAGATGCCGAATCTCAGTAGCATTGCTGTGGAAGTATTGTTTTTTTAACTTATATTGCGAAATTTTCAATAAAAATGCATTTTTCGCATTACTGTATCTATTACGTCCCGTAGCGGTATAGTTAGGGACTAAAAAACTATTTCCAGCAATTTCCCATGGTCAATTTCCCTAAAAGACTTTTTTCCCCATTGTCCTACGACTATTATTTCCTGAGATATGCTACCTGACCACCCTTAATGGAATACCCGGTATATTCCCGATCTTCCTGCCTGGATCCGTCCACGGAAATAAAAAGTACTGTTAATGTAATTCGAGATACAGTACTCATGACATTAATATTAATAAATTTTTAAGCTGGACTAATAACAAAAATGATCAACTATATACCATTACCAAATAACTGAACAAATAATTGAACATGTAACGTTCAAATATCTCGTTTAAAGATATGAAGAGGTCCCGTTAGATCAACTACCTAAATATCAAAATGATAGTAATTATCATCTAAAATAAATCAATTAGCTTGGTATTTGATTCAAAGAGTTGCTACTATACCATAATTCAATTTAAGTGTTTTTTCATCTTCATATGAAAATTACATGAAACGAATTTAAATGATTACTCTATAACATCTTTGCAAGAGGTAATTACCAATTTTAAATCGTTTTTTTTTCACTCTAATACTTTACATAGAAGGTACGTCTAACTCTGTTTAATAATATTAGAATTACAGTTAAAAATTCTATTAAACATTACAATACACTTTTTTTTCTGAACGTAAACAGATTTAAGTATCCAATTAATATTAAACAAACATATTTATAATTTTTTGACTGAAACCGCCTTTTGTTGTTTCCTTATAAACTTATTAAAAACTCTCCACACCGCTCCTTAGGAATTTTAGTTGTAGTAAACTGTAGGTATCTATTATATTTTATGTTAAATACTTTAAATATATCAATAACTTTGGAAACAGCTCGTTTGGTCCAGAAGATCAATGAAAATATTTAGACTCCACAAAACAGATGTTCAAAAAGTTAGTAAATATTAATACCATACAGGTTTCGAGATTTATTAATTCGTCATCAGCGACAAAGGAAAATGTCGTCACATATTAATTAGAAGGTGTATAACTATGTATATAGGAATTTAAAATAAGAAACTTAACAATTGTTGATATTTGTAAATGTTATGCACTTTTACGTGCCTCACAGGTTAATTATATCTGGTTAATATATATAAGTACTAAAACAATTTTAAGGAAAACGTCTTCGTAAACCTCTTCGGTCACTTTGTGTTCAAATGAATACACAAAATTCAACTCAAGACTTACTCCATTTTCAGACGATGATGATTGCGCCAGGTGTCAACTGACAAAAATTTCAAATCAGAGTTCAGAAAATTTAGCACTACTGTTTACTCAAATTATTTAAACCTGATTGTTTATCACAATTTTATGGCATTTTGATACCAACAAAATATTTAGTTCCGGAATATAATTTTAATTTCGTAGTGTACCTACGCTAATGTCAAAGTCAAACAAATTAAACGGCGTTTAGAAATTCCAAAAGAAAGATATAAACAAATATTACGGGTTATTTATTGAATCAGTTATTTCTTAGAAATACTAAATGGTATGTTTGTAAGGCAATCCTATATCGCATAAGACCAACTGTCGTTATTTTTTTGCTCAGTATTATTAGTTCTGATTGCAAATATTGTGAATATCAACGTAGAAAAAATTGCTTAACATTATATACAGCATGACACTGAATTCAATTATTATTACTTTAATTATGCTAACTTTTCGGATTAAATTACCATTTACCATTTTTTTTATTAAAAATGTCAAAACGTGGCCTTATTTATTCGAAAAAAGTTGTTCATTTCGGCAATTTCTAAAAAAAATTAAAAAATGTTTGACTCTACAATTACTTTCTTTGCTAGATTTGAAAGTTTTCACCAAACCCTGTATATTAACTTCGCCATATGGCAGCAGCATTATTTTGATTTTTCTTAATTATAATGCTGGTGCCTATTTTCGCAAATATTTGGACTACAACTATTTATTTTGCCTCAAAACCTGACAAAAAAAGCTGGATTTTATTGTACGTGATCCAAAATTATCGAATTTGACTAAGAAAATTATACTCATTAATATCTTTAGGGAAAATATTTTTAATTTTAGATGCTATTATCTAATATCTTATAATTAGATGTGTCATAGCTAACTAGGACTGTAACTAACTTTGCGATATAGGTCTAAGATTCAAATGTGAAAATATTTCAAACAAATCCACAGTTTCTTAAGCGATATTTGCGTCAATTGTATTTGAGCACTTAAGAGCAATAAAAACCTGTCATTTGCAACACTTTTACAAATAAATAAATATTGCATCAAATACTATAAATATTTTAAGCGAAATGAACAAATTATATATAACTTGAAGTCTTGTTACATTATTATGAAAAAGAAAATTTCTGTAACAAATTCAAAATTGTGCAGTTTTCCCGTTTTTTTCTCCAATAATATATGAACGAAACGTTGGCATAGTGGGAACTGTTTTATTTGATTCGTCCTATATCCTGTGAAATAAATTCAGTATGGAATGACGTCAAAATTTCAAAACATATTCTTAAACTGTATTATTTTATACAACTCATAATTGGCGCAACAACAAAAACGACTCGCTACCTTTGTGCTTACACTAATTGCGCCAGCAGAAACTCAGTAAGCTAATAGAGGGTATAAGATTGCTGTATTGGGTTTTGTGAGAATAAGTCCAGGACGGTTCAGTGAAATCGGGAATAGCCGGCAAAAAAATTATATTATTATTATAATTGTATTAATTTCATTATTTCAAATAAACTAACGTAATAAAGTAACTACTTTATTCAACAATTAGAAACAAAGTATTGCCACAGCTGGCATTCGATCCCAGAACCTTCCGCATGCAAAGCACACGCTCTATCAATGACGCCAAAAACTCTTTTTTCAAATTACTGTATTATATTCAATTTTAAACGCAATTTTCTTGAGAATTATAGGGGCAAATATCAAAATTAATTGCTGTAAAGGAGATAAAAAATGCTTTAAATGATGTATCACTCGACCCCCACTGATGAAAATTTGGCGGATGTGTACACCCCTATCCCAGGTCTAAAGCGATTGTAACCAAAATCTAAAGGCGTCATCCTAGGACTCCCCCAAACTCATACACCAAAATTTAGCTCAATTGGTTAGAGTTTAGGCGCTATCGTGGAAGAATACATATAAACACACACACACACAGACAGACTTCCATCTGCAAATGGTCTTAATCGTCTCAAGGAACTTCAAAATGGTTATATCCGCCTTTATCTCAATTTTTTTAGCGCGTTTTCAATACTTTCCCTGTGTGGGAAAGTAAAATACAGTTAAAAAAGATGAGATTACAAATTGTATGCATGTATGTAATTTATATACACAGTTTTCCATTGAAATGAGCTTTTAAAAATAACAAGTGCTTTCAATTACTACAAAATACGACGCTTAGTAAATTAAATTACACTAAATATCCTCTATAGATTACTATAATTCTAAGGTGTGTTTTTATATACTCATAAACATGATAGGCATAACACTTGTAATGTAATAAGGTTGTGCACCTAGTTATTTATAAGAATCAAAGTATCTATAAATTTAATAATTATATTTTTTGTATTCTAAAGTTCTTCTATATTTTATCGCGTTACATCAGAACATAATTGTATTAATTTTTTTTTGCTGTCTTTCTTATAATCTAGAGCAATATTTCTGTAATAACATTACTGGATTCGCGGTGAAGGAGGTACTGTTTATACACGATTCTATGAAATTCAATTAACATCGATGCACTTTGTTATTGAATGTAATGTAAAATTATTGTAAAATGTTAATGCACGTTGTTTTTTTGGTTTTCTTTTTCTAAAAATAAAGAAGTGAAGAATGAATATAAAGGGGTTAACTCTAAATTGTTTCGTTGAAAATATATTATACTCTCTTCAAAGGTGACTGCTTAAAAATCTCCACACAAAGCGCGACGTCGCTGTTTTAATATTGTCCTTTCAATATCACAATGTTTTTTTATAAACTATTTCAAATAATAGTAATAATATTCGACTTTATTGCACTCATACAAATTTAAAAAAAATCTAATTCTATAATAAAATAATATATGAATGCAAGGCTATTCTTACTTATATATATATACTTATAAAAATAAATAAAATAATAAATATTAACACAATTTGGATTTAAATTGACTGAAAACTGTAACAAAGTTTAACTAAAAACAAATAAAATTTTATTGTAATTAATTTTTATTTTTTTAAATTAGTTTTTAATCCTAAGACGAACGAGGAGCCTCTATGAGGTAAGATCTATTTTACACTAAGCAATTATTATAAACTTTCTTTTTAAACGGTAACCGAAGAGGTTAAATGTCTTAACACAGGCTATCATCTCCGCCTCTCTTCAGGTACAGATGCCGGGAGTTCACGAAAGCGGACCCAAGATAAAAATTTTATAATGTCTGGGCTCCTAAGCGTATGGCTTCTGATAACAGGTAATTTACTTAATTTTGTAACATTGACAGCGGAGGCCTTAGCGAACGGGGGTCAGGTGGATGTTATCTATACAGATTTTGCACCAGCTTTTAACAGAGTTGACCATTCAATAGCAAAATCATTTTGAGAAAGTTTGTGGTGTCAAAATCGTATTTGGAAAATAGGAAGCAATACGGTTCGATCCAAGGAGTCGAGTCTGACAAATTTGTGCTCTCATCGGGAGTCCCTCAGGGAAGCACTCTAGGTCCTCTTCTGTTTCTCATATTTATAGATGACATAGCAGCAGTGGTAAAGTCTAGTAAATGTTGTTTGTTTGCTGAGGACATGAAAACTTTCAAACCGATTACAATTTTGCGTGACTGTGTTGACCTTCAAAAGGACTTAGACTCTATCTACAAATGGTCCATTCAAAATCGTTTGCCTTTTAATATACCAAAATGTATGACCTATCACTATATAAAAACACCCATACAATTCTCATACTCGATTAACAATAACATATTATGTACAACTGATTTAATTAAAGAGCTGGGGGTGTTATTTGACAAAAGACTGACATTCTCAGACCACATTATCCAGATAATAAACGCATCCTATCAAAATCTTGGATTTTTGTTAAGAAACACAAAGGGGTTTAAAAATAAGAAAACGTTGGTTTTGCTCTATAACGCGTTTGTACGTTCAAAACTGGAGTACTGTGCTGTTGTTTGGTCACCTATGTACACGAAATACCTACATCTTAATGCTTGAGAGAGTGCAAAGAAAGTTTGTCAGACAGGCAGATTTTCTATTGTATAATCAGCATACCTCCGACTATCATGTGAATCTAGGAAATAATAATCTGATGTCACTCTGTAATAGAAGAACTTTGCAGGGACTACTGTACTTATTTAAAATTATTAATAGTACGATATTTGATAATAGTCTTCTTCTTATGGTGGCTTATCCTTAAGGACGTTGGCTATTACATTTGCCCACCTGATCTTATTTGTAGCTGTCCTGAACAGTTCTATGGAGGTCATATTTGTCCATTGTCGTAGGTTTTTAAGCCATGAGTTGCGTCTTCTTCCTGGTCCCCTTTTGCTATTGATTTTGCAGTTCGTATTTTTCATTTCTCATGATGTGGCCAAAATATTGTGTTTTTCGTTTCTTTATGAGGATCATGAGCTCTCTTTCTTTGTTCATTCTCCGCAAGACTTCCTCGTTTGTCGTATGACTCATGTAGGATATTCTGAGCATTTTTCGGTAACACCAGAGTTCAAATGCTTGGATTCTTTTTTGTGTTGCCTCTGTCATTGTCCAGGCTTCAACACCGTAGAGTAGAGAAAACATAGCACTTAAGTATTCGAGCTCTCAATGAAAGATTCAGCTGGAGACTACAAAGGACTTTTTGCATTTTGTAAAATACTGTACGTGCTTTTTCTAGACGTTTTCTTATCTCTAGTGAGTGGTCCCAAGTTTCATCAAGATTGCTTCCAAGGTAAGTTATTCTTGTTACTTTTTCCAGATCTTTTCCGTTAACCTTGATCTTCACCGTTCTGTTCTGGTGTTTGCTGATGATCATCGTTTTTGTTTTCTGTGTATTTAGTTTCATTCCAAATTCTTCGCTGGCTGCCGTTATCCTCTCCATTAGACGTTGTAGTGCTTCAGCACTATCTGCCAGAATGACCGTGTCATCAGCATATCGCAGGTTGTTGATACATTGTCCATTTATAATTATGCCATCTGAGGTGTCTTCCAGAGCTTTTTTAAATATTTCCTCCGAGTAAACGTTAAATAGTATGGGTGACAGAATACATCCCTGTCTTACTCCCTTCTCGATATTAATTTTTCCAGATGTTTTCTTTTTTAGTCTAATTTTGGCCTTTTGTTCCTGATAGAGGTTTGAAATAATCCTTAAATCCTTATCGTCTATGTTACATGACCTTAAGATGTTCATTAGTTTATCATGTTTCACCAGGTCAAAAGCCTTTTGAAAATCAATAAAACACAAGTACACATCAGTATCGACATCTCTACATCTTTCAATTAATACTCGTATTGAAAAAAGTGCTTCTCTTGTTCCGAAGCCATTCTTAAAACCAAATTGATTTTGACCAGTATGTTCGTCTAATTTACTGTAAATTCTATTATGTATTATTCGAAGGAAAAATTTGAGCACATGATTCATCAGGCTTATAATCCTATGTTCTTCACATTTCTTGGAGTTTCTCTTTTTTGGTATTGGTACAAATATCGATGTCAGCCATTCTTCTGGTATTATACCTGTTATATATATTTTATTAAATAGATCTTCTACTACTTCGATGTGTTCGTCTAGTAGTAATTTTATTATCTCAATTGGTATATTATCTTCTCCAACAGCTTTTCTGTTCTTTAGCTGCTTTGCTGCTCTGGTAATTTCGTCCTTTGTGATATAAAGTCCAGTCGCTGCCTCCTGCTTACCAATGTCTTCTCTTCCCTGGTCTTGAAACATCTCTTTTACGTATTCTTTCCATCTGGTTATTTGCTCTTCTATGTTGAGTAGAGGGTTCCCATGTTTGTCCTCTACGAAAGATACAGGTGTTTGTTTCCATATTTCAGCGGCTTCTTTTACTTTTTTGTGTAAATTGAAGGTGTCGTGTCTTTGCTCCAACTCTTCAATTTCTTGACATCTTTCACTTAGCCAGGTTTCTTTGGCTTGTTGGATCTTTATTCTGATGTTTTTGTGTATTTGTTTGTATTTTGTTTCGTTTTTGCCTTTGCATCTTCTTTTCTTCTTTGATAATATTACATTAGAGAAAATGCGCATCTCAGTACCTTTGTCAAGGAACTTTTAGTCTGGAAACCCCTAGGACTAACTATCAATACACCAATTTCGATGATGTCAAGCAATTATAATGAGGTGCAGAATTGCTGTGACATTTTTTATGACAGTTTAAGAAAATTTAAGAAATCAATTAATTTCAGGATAATTAGATTATTAGAAAGTGTATTTTTTTCGCTTTTTTTTTTCTTGTTTTCGTTTAGTTTTTTCATATAGGTATATATTTAGTTTTAAGTTTTGTTCTTTGGTTTTTTTTTCGTTGGTAATATTGTATGTTGTTGTTATTAATATTATTCTTGTAAGCACACTTTATAACTGGGCCATATGACCTGTGTAAGTTGTTGCAAATAAATAAACAGTCCAATTTAGTTGCGACTATCCTTAATTTGTAAATTGAACAACAGCCTATATGTTAAGCCTAAATAAATTGACGAAAGTAAATTGTATTCGTATACAAGAAAGTGAAACAAACAGATTTGTTAGTGTCTACGTGTAGATACGTAAATATATATTTTGCATGCGGCATACAACACTACTATAACAGTTGATTGATGTAAGATACCTTTCACATTGACAGGTGGCTCGTTATTCAATTATTATCGAACTAGTCATAACAGCCACCTTTACTGACTCACATAATTTATATTGCGTAAGATACATTGCTGAGTTGCCATTGTTTAATTGACTTTCTTTAATGTTCCAAAGACAACTATTTTTAAGTTACGTAAAAATTTGTATGCGTCCAGTTTTATCATGATCAAGTTTCAGAAGGAATGGTTGTCAATCAATTAATGCACTTCAAAAATTGCAGTATTCTCATAGAGATGTGAGATATTTTAAAATAGAAAAAGCGGACAAAATTGCTGTTTTTCTAAAATAGGTGGTCAAAATTTGTGAGCGAAAAATCCTTATTTACGAAGACACAAGGTGTTAAAGATGACTGCCTGAGGACGATTTTTTTGAAATATTTTCGAAACGAGTAAAGATGAATTAATCAAATGTTGCATATTTATTCACCTAGTTAAATGTCGTAAACTGACATGAAGTTTAATAAAAAAAGATGACCATAGGCGGGTAAACGGGGGGACCCTTGCCTTAATTATAACCTAACTTTTCCTCTTGTGACTTTTATTCCATTAGATAGATAGATCAAGCTGATGTATAGGTAACGCTGAAGCGTTGGTGAGGGTTTGAGTTTTCTCACGAATACATAATATTTAAATTATGAGTGGGGTTTCATATGCGGTCAAAATATTGCATACTATATTAGTTATTAATATTAAACTTCTTCAACGTTTGCGGTCGCAGGTCAATTTATTAAGCAATTTCATTATTTCTTGTCTTTTGAAATATCGTAAATGTATGTAACTATATTTACTCGTCTTATGTGCAGGACACAGTATACCTACTACTATAATGGAATAGAAGATTTCTTTTGTTTCAATATTTATATGCACGCAAAAATCTGACAACGTTGCTGTTGTCGTCATAAAATATGGATACAATGCGTTTTCCGCGTGTCTCTCTTTACTATTTTATTTTTTCTACTTTCTGCTGCTATTATTATTAGTTTTTATTTTGATTCTAACGTTTATCAGATTTATGACTCCATTGTTTAAGGTTTGTGTGGTACTGCATATTTTGTAGTATATAAATATTTTTGATAATGTTGTGTCATATGATTGCACAATTATTGCTAAAAATTTTTAAACCTCAAGATATGAGTTTATATGTTACTAGTGTACGATGTTTAAAATTTCAGGAAAAATTCCTAAGGTGCCATGTAGGATCAGTAGGTAAATTAACATTATGATCATAATATCAAATTTATCTTCATGATTACCCACGGAAAATCGTTCTGTTTCTTAAAACACCAACAAAGGTTATCGTCGATAACGTTCAGTCCATCAAATCGATATCAGAATCTCTAACAATCTTTGAACATTTTTACAGCACCGATATAAACTTGACTGGTTCCAAGGGCATCAGATCTTTACAACAACAAATGGGAAAGTTAGAAGATTTGAAAAATAAGTATGAGTTAACTCCTGATTTTTTTTAATTTGTTCAAACTTTCGAATAGCCAACAGTGTTGCCACTTAATTACAATTGTACCAAATCTATTTCATTTGAACCGGTGATAAACGACTATTACATTTGTGTTAGATTATTGTGTGACGTCATATTTATATTATAATGCTTTCACAGTAGGAGAACTATCCTTTTGCATATTATCTAAAAAGGACCTCGGGAAAGAAATTCACCTAGAGGTTCTCTTTTTATCACATAATTCTTACAATACTACGCTGGCTGTTGTAAATCGATTAGTGCTTCACTTTAATTTAATCATCATAGTGAAAGTTAAAAACGAAAGTCTCTAATTTTTGAAAGTTTAATGCGAAAGTCGCAAAGTGAAAGTTAAAAGCGAAAGTCGCTAATTTTTGAAAGTTTAATGCGAAAGTCGCAAAATTTAAAGCGAAAGTCGCTAAGTTTTGAGGTTGTATTGCGAAAATCGCTAAGTTTGAAAATGTGTTCCGAAAGTCGCAAATTGTAAGCGAAAGTAGCTAAGTTTTCAAAATGTGTTGCGAAAGTTGCAAACTGAAAGCGAAAGTCGCTAAGTTTTGAAGTTGTGTTGCGAAAGTCGCAAAGTTGCAAGCGAAAGTTGCAAAGTTGAAGAAATGTATTTAGAGGTTCTCTTTTTATCACATAATTCTTACAATACTACGCTGGCTGTTGTAAATCGATTAGTGCTTCACTTTAATTTAATCATCATAGTGAAAGTTAAAAACGAAAGTCTCTAATTTTTGAAAGTTTAATGCGAAAGTCGCAAAGTGAAAGTTAAAAGCGAAAGTCGCTAATTTTTGAAAGTTTAATGCGAAAGTCGCAAAATTTAAAGCGAAAGTCGCTAAGTTTTGAGGTTGTATTGCGAAAATCGCTAAGTTTGAAAATGTGTTCCGAAAGTCGCAAATTGTAAGCGAAAGTAGCTAAGTTTTCAAAATGTGTTGCGAAAGTTGCAAACTGAAAGCGAAAGTCGCTAAGTTTTGAAGTTGTGTTGCGAAAGTCGCAAAGTTGCAAGCGAAAGTTGCAAAGTTGAAGAAATGTATTTAGAGGTTCTCTTTTTATCACATAATTCTTACAACACTACGCTGGCTTGTTAATCTGTCATTATTAGTGTTTTATTAAAATCATATCTAACATTTGACTAATTTATTATTTGCTCAAAATATTATTAAAGTTAAGAAGCTGAGAAATATTTTCAGTGTTATAGCGGGCCTTTTTTTTAATTTATTTTACTTTCCCGTACAGGGAGAGTCTTGTGAACGCGCTAAAAAAAATTGGGATAAAGACGGATACAATCATTTTGAAGTTGCTTAAGACGATTAAGACCATTTCCAGATGGAAGTCTGTCTGTCTGTGTGTGTGTGTGTCTGTATGTATTCTTCCACGATAGCGCCTAAACGCTTTAACCAATTGAGCTAAATTTTGGAGTATGAGTTTGGCGATGATGATGATGATTTTTAATTCAAGTTACCTATAACTCAATAATCTGTCATCTATCTGATTATGTAACAAGTTTTGATTGACTTGACTTTTCATTTTTTAATGTTTTTCGCTGTCACTGTGTATACAGACCCCATATAAACGTGAAAATACTTCAGCAATATACATTTTATATACTTCAGTACAAATAGCAATTAAAATTACTTATATTCAAATTGTATACGACAAATACTTTTGTATAGGCGGCATATAAACTAGGAGTAACTATAGTAGGCAGTAAGTAAGTACAGAGATATTATTTTCAATATAAACAATAAAATATGTTGTATACGGTTTGTGTTTGCCGCTGAATGTGTCGCTGTTCTTTTAACAGATCTTACCGAGTTATATAACAATATATATATATATATATATATGGATTTATATAATATAATATTATTATATGCATATGCCGAAAGCCGTCGCTGAATATTTTATTATATTATCTTCTTCGTTTGTTCTTCGTTTTCATAATATTGTTCGCAAAAACAGATAAGGAAACTTCTTTATTGATGAGAGACTGCACTAGGGAATAATAGTAATATGCAACAACTTGTGTGGATAGAGAGCGGGCCAAAAGTAACATTCAATAAGTCCGTAGGAGAGAACTTCAAAATTTGGACAAAACTCGATTTTATTATTCAACTTACCTAGTTGCCTACGAGGGCAATACAATACGAGTATAGCGATTTTCTTTTTCTTCTTCTTTTCGATACTATTTTCTCGTCAAAACAGGCCTTAGTTTGAGCGATTACTTTATCATTGGACTTACAAAACACGAAAAAGGCGCTGGGGGCTAAATCTGGAGAATACGGTGGGTGGGTAATTTTGCCATAGTTTTCATCGATTTTGCAAATGTGGCCGTCTCTTTGCGATTTCAATCGATCCAAAAGTGCACAGTAATAGTCGCTGTTGATGGTGGTTCGTTTTTGGAGGTAGTCTAGGAATATTATTCCGTTCGCATTCCAAAATACAGCCGCCATCACCTTACCGGCCGCCTTGCGTCTTCGCTCGCTTTGGATTCGGTTCGTCGATTGCTGTCCACTCAACTGACTGTCTTTTGGATTCTGGTGTGTAATAGTGAACCTATGTTTCATCCATTGTCACATATCGACGATAGAATTCCTTTTTATTGCGGTTTAACGGCGCCAAACATTCCTCTAAAGCATCATTTATTCTTGTTTTTGTCGACTGTGAGCTCACGCGGCACCCACTATGCACAGAGCTTTCGCATACCCAAATGTTAGTGTAAAATGGTAAAAACACTACCATCTGATATCTTTATAATCTCAGCTATCAGTACATTCGCCTCGATCTGTTATAGCGTAACAAAATTGAAATTGCAAATAGTGTTTGCATATGGGTGTATGTAGGTCATTTAATAAAAATGTTTTTAAAAATACCAGAAAATTGTGGCATATCAAAGTTATAATTTTTTAAATGGAACACCCAGTATTTTTTGGATTTTTTGAACACTTTGGATAAAATAAAGAAAGTTATTGTTATGATCCCTATATACCCGTTTGGCCAATTTTGGCGTTTTTGCAAAAAATAGGGTCATTTTGAAAAACATTCTGTGCCTTCTTTTTTAGGTAAACTGTTTAAAATTTTGAAAACGACAAGTGAAGAGGACATTCATTAGGTCGGTGTATAGTGCAATTGTAAATATTGTACAGGGTGGTCACAATTTTTTATTGTTCTTACCAATCATATATTTAAATAACTTTCTTATTTTAAATAGCACACCCTATATTTCATAGCACCTGTCGATACTAATAAATGTTCACTATCAAATGGTATTAAAGTTCCCTATGACAGGTGTCACCGTTTCCCAAGAAAAAAATATTTTAACTTATGGATTTTACTCAATTTTTCAAAATCGAATTTTGAAACTTATTTTTAGCAAACCATTCTTATACTCCACTGAGACATTATATAATGAAATTGACATTTTGGATATTAGACAATTAAATAATATGCTCAAATTATATTTTAATAAACTTTAATAAAAATAAAACTAACTATGAAGGGTTACTTCAATATGATACACGGATACGATACCATTACAAAGAAATATTCGCAAATATGTCTATAGGTCAAAGGCATTCGGATTATATAGCCCCTCGCTTGTTCAACTTATTATCTAATAAAACAAAAGAAAATAGCGGAAGATTTTTCATTTTTAAAAGAGAAATCTTTGTCTAGGTACACAAAAATCGATCAAAAATTCATGAAATGGCAAACTAGGTAGAGCAGCTCAATTGTTTAACTTACTGTTCCCGAAAACTTCTCGCCCTTAAACAATTAAACAATTTTGCCCTTAACCATTTCGCACTTTTTGTAAACTCTCAATTTAAAATTGTTTGTTGTTTGTTAACTTGAGTGGAATTAATCTTTACTTTGTTGTTGTTACCTTTTAGAAATTTAAATTTATTCTCTATCTTAAGAGTGTAGTATTAAGCTTAAAATTGTATGTTTGTACGTTACTTAAGGTATCATCATGTACTTATACTTAATAATTGTAAACCGACGATGAGACGCACACAAGTTTTACTTAAAACTTACGCGTCTAATCTTAAGTAAGCCAAATTATTGTAAAACATTTTATATGTGCACATAAATACTACTACTACTTTTAATAGTACACCCTGTAATTTACATTATTAAGTTACTATTGGCTGATCGCCATTCGAAACAATTATCTAAAGTCCATTGCTTTCGACCACGTGTTATATGCAGCGCAGGTAACAAGGGGTGAAACTAAGAAATTATCCTGCCAGACTCGTTACTAATTTCATCTTATTAACTTTGCTAAACATAGACAGATTATTGTACACTTTTCAAAAGATTCTACGTTATCTTTTATTGAAATTACAGGATGAATCAAGCACAAAAATGGTTAACCGCGGATACCACTTGTTTTATATTATATTGCTTCTTGGCTGGGTATAGTTGGTTTCAAAATTTACGCAGGTATCATTAAGTACAGAAAAAAAACAAGTATGTCTGGGAAAGTTTCAAACAAGTAAGAGGGTGCAAATTTTAAAACTATTTTCTCTCTAATTTCCATCATGGAAAAATAATTAATAGTTTCTCTAAAGCGAAGTCTGATTTGAGTATTTTATTTAACACTGAGCGCACCTCTAATTGAAAAAACCATTATCGTCAGATCCCAGAGGAGAAAAAAATGAGCCCATTTGTGGACAAAGTTATATTTAGCCCTTCACATACCTACTTCTAAAGTTGAGTAGGCTGGACGACCATTGTACTAAAGATACATTTTACTAGCACGGAAATCTTGCGCTAGGACACACTGGAGACTGAATTTGAGCGAGCAATGTATGTGACCAACAATATCAATCTAACGATCAGACGAATGCCAGCGAATGCAACTGTTTTCAAAAATAAACGCCCAACGATGATTAAAATACAGACAAATGTGAGCTAATGATTAAGTACTAGGTATATAAACTAACTTACAGAAAATTCATTGGTCCTGACAAGTTATAAATATACCAAACAATGTACTTTTAAAAACCTATTTAAAAACTCCATTTAATCATCATTCTCCTCTGTTTCTATTATTTTTTAATGATGAGTTGAATTGAATTTTAAATACTCTAAACCAGAATATTCATGCGTGTTATTATAAACCAACTAAATAACTAACTATAGGCGCTAAGTAGATGTACCACATTTTTCTTCTTGACCGTTTTGTTCTTTAACAAATTGACCAACACTTTTTCATAGTAATTGACGGTTAGTACATATAATTTTTATCTTTTTTTAATGGCCTGCGTTCTATTCTTCTTTGGAACATTGAATACCTACCTACCAGTAATTAGATATCTATTTAGTGTTGGAATATGTTATAGAAGAGAAGGTCATTTTTAAATGTGCTGCTACTAAGAGTTAAATTTTGTTAACTAATTTATTAATCAAATTACAAGAACTAAACCTCCTTTTATACCTGGTAATTCACAAGCTTTAGGTAATTCTTTGGCCGGTTACTCTCAAAAAAAGATTTGTTTACATGAATTTCTCTCGAAAAGGAATAGTCTGCGATTGAGAAAAAAAGAAATTGATATTAATCTGCAAAAAATTCAAGGTGAAAGATTTTGCTGGGTAGTGCGTTCCACGCCTGATGCCTCGGACCGTCGAGTGGTTCGTGTTATATAAATGTGGAAGAAATCAGTCCTGAAATGAATCAGGGGGGCTTTATTTGAATCGATCGCAAATATTTACGTGCACGCAAAGTTGCATTAATTTGTTCGTATGCGTATATTAACTTGTTTTGGGCGCATAGCTTTATATGAAATTGCGATTAAACGTGTGCAGTGTGCATCCTGCCTTGCGCGTGCACGCAAAAGCCTCACTCACTCGCAACGTTGTCAGTTATCTTTGTAGAGATCAACCAATCAAATGTTTGGATTTTATGAAATTTTCGATGACGTATATTTGTTATTGGTTTGATGTTTTAAGGTTAGAATTTTTTAAATTGTTATTAGTTTTTCGTGATTGTTTTTATTAGTAATTTATTTAATACTCCCTAATCTGTGAATTTATTGTATTGTTATTGTTGTGTAAAGCATAAATATGAGTTACAGGGAAAAAAAAACTTTAAAACTAACAAAATTATTAAAAGATCAATTAGGTGATATGCAAAAATTCAAATTTATTTGATGGGAAATGTCAAAAATTAAATAAACTGACGTCCCGAGTTATGCATTGCGTGTGCGAAAGTGGTCTTGCGATCGGTGTACCCCCAAAAGTTGCGAGTGGTGCAAATTTATATCGCTCGCAGTGCGTACACGTAAAGGTCCACTGATTTCAAATAAAGCCCCCCAGTTACTATTCAACTTTGATAACCGATACATATTTGATTCATTGGAGCTATATATTACGTATGTTCACGATAAAGGATTGTAAATCCTAGAATTATGAATTATATTTATCGATTTTTCAAAATAATAAAACGTGATAGCTGTTATTCACTCTAATTGTCAACGAAAACAAGGTTAAGTTGGGGAAGAGTTTTTGAAAATCAAAAAATGTAAAATATGCCATCTATATTTACATTATCGAGAAAATTGCGTTTAGAATTTCACCAGTTAGGTAGTGTCTTATTGAATATAATAAAGTAATTTGATAAAGCGCTTTTGGCGTCATTGAGAGAGCGTGCGCTTTGCATGCCGAAGGTTCTGGATTCGAATCCCAGCTCTGGCAATATTTTTTTTTCTAATTTTTGATTAAAGAAGTTAGTTTGTTACGTTAGTTTATTGGAAATAATGAAAATAATACACTCATATTAATAATAATAATTATTAAAATTCTGTTTCGTTACCCAGATCATATATTTTTGATTATATTATATCTTGTCGGGAAAGTTTTGCGGCGACACAACCGCCAAGTTAGTTGTCAAAATTAAAAAATTTAGAAATTATATTTTTGGTGAATAGGGTGGATTCTCACGTATTGCGTCTCTGACTGTAATTTAAATTTCTCTGAACATATAACAATATTTTATTTTTATTTCAGCATTAATGATTTGTGTATTGGCTTTGTCTACATTGTCGTTGACAAAATGATCATATTATACCGGACACTCATGTCTTGACACAAGCACGCGTGTTTGACTTTTGAATAGAGCTCGTCGCACGCCTGTTAGAGTATCCTATAGTGAAATCAGTCGAGCATTTTATATCGTCAAATTAATGGGAAGACGTTTCGTAGCAACTTGAAAAAAAAAATAGAAAAATAAGTAACATTGATAGAATGAGATGAAACATATTATAGATAGATACAAGAGAAAAAAACAACAAGCGCAAAAGGGGAAATATAAAGAAGTTGAGAAAGACTAAAGAATTGTGAAATAGCGTTCGAGCTCACTAACTTCATGGAATGCCTTCTACATAATGTTTATAAAGAGAAACAAGGTAATCAGTTCGAAGTGAAACTGGATGCATTATGTTTATCATTATGCACGATTTCGATGAACAATTTCCAATAATCCTCGGACTCCTCATTTATATAAATAACATATAAATTACCATTCGCATAGATTTTAATAATTTTCGGGGACGATTACTGAAAATTTTAATGCCAAATATGTGATTGGTTGTTATGAAAAGACGCATGTTTAGAATAATTTTTCTCGAAAACGTACGTATCATTGGCAATAAGAAATGCATGTGGTTTATGCACGATGGTGTAGCAGCGCATTTTAGTCGACTTGCTCCTGAGTTTTTAACAGAAACATACGGAAATGGCTGGATCAAATAGGTAATGAAGCAAAACAATGCTAGACGAAGGAATTATCCGCCATCGCCGTAATGTGTAATAATAATAATAATATTCTTTATTCAAAAAGGTGCAATGGTACATTGATTCCGTCTAAATAACATTGATTTCGAAAATTAAAGATCAATAGGCACTAAAATCTTAAACATTAAAATCATATGTATAAAATTCAATAAAATCTTAATTATTAAAATCATATTATGTATAAATATGAATGAACTGTCCGCTCAAGGTAACCGAGAAACTCCGAATAACTATAAAATGCGTTTACAGTTAGTAGATGCTTCAACTTAATCTTAAAAGAGATTATGTTTGAGGAATTTTTTATATCCTCTGATAGCATATATTAAAGAAAAATTTGGATTCTTTATATTAATAATTAATTAAAATTAGAAACATCATTGTAAGCTATAAAAGTATATAGGTAAATATGAATTTTCTCAATTTCAAATGATAAGTAATTTGATCCTACCATTCATTTCATCTTTTTCATTCTCTCGCCTCAAGGCATCAAACAATTATTTTTTTTTTTATGTTCAGCGTATACAATACAATTTTGTTACTGCCATTTAATCTGACATTAATTTTGCATACTGTAGTAAAACGTCTAAGGTAATTAATTAAAATACCCGTAAATCATTTCATTTGAACTGATTATAGGACAAAATATCGCGGAAGTGACAATGTTAATCCGGCTATTTATTACGTGAATATACATAGGCTATACCTATATGAAATTGAAAAAAAGTTCGTTAAAGCGACAACACAGAAATTATGAAAAATACGCTACCAACTTAACGGTTAACGGGAATAAATCGATTTCCACCATGACCAATGCGATCAAAACACAAACATAAACTGTTCTCTCCAGCAGACATCAGATTCGCTCTGCCTACCACCGACACATGTTTCTTCTTCATCCACTCTTCTGATATGCTGCTGTGTTTTTCTGTAATTCGCCGTGAATATCACTAGCACAACTTTTTTCTATTGCGTACATTTTCTTATTAATTATAGCAATCCACAAATTGAAATGATGCAAAAATATCAATTTCAATATCGTATATGCGAATATATATAAGTCTTTTCAGCCGAAACATAGGCTATGAACTTACGTATAAAGCTCTCTCTTTATGAGCTTGTCGGCATATTATCACTGTGTTACGTTGAAAGGATAATCGATTTGAAAAAGACTCTTTTAACATTATTGATTTTTTTTTGCGTGTGCTTAGCATTAATTTACAGGACATATAGGTACAAGACTACCTTGAATTGAATTTCTAAAATTTCGGTATCTGTATTTTCAAATAGGGTCTACTCAAATAACATGATAGCAACCACATAACGCTTCCGGTTATACAGGAAGTTCATGGCGAACACCCTATGTACTATTGCATTTTTGAATTCTACGTAAGATTCTAGGATTCTGAACTTAGGCATAGGACATGATACATGAATGGCCTATGCCTAAGTTCAGCCGTTTTCGACGTATATCAAGATATATGTCAAAATTGACATTTTAGGGCTAAATAATAATCATATTTTTTCTCATACGGAAGTCTTTGTTAATTATTTTGAACGCGTTTTCTTATAAAGAAAAGTCTCCTTTTTGCGATATTCCTTAAAATGTTTTCAGATTTATTCATACAAGGTGGTCAAAAAATATACTGAAAACGATGTTAGAAAAACAGATGAAAATCAATTTTTTCTAATGGACGAGGTATGTTTTATATTAGTTATCATTAAAAATGAGGGCAATCTTGTAATAGGTTAGAATTAGAATTATAGTTAATTTTTATTATTTTTAAAATAATTATGTTAAGTATTTTAAAATTTATTCAGTAATACGCTTAATTATTAATAATTATTGTCAAATAATAAGTGTGAGCGCTATCTTAAAAAAAGCCTTAGCATTTGCTTGGCTTCAACTCCTGTGGCGACCATTATTCTTGCGCCACACTGTATATATTGTATTTTATTCTGTAGATACTCTGGCAACCTTTTTCTTGTGCCACACTGTATATATGTATTTTTAAGTTTAGTTATTTCTATGTAAAAATTTAGTATAGTAGTTGTAGATAATGTTTTCTAAATTTCACCAAATGTCCATACATCTGGCACCAATATTTCCGCTTTCTCTTTACTGTTTTTTCATTTTCGGGAACAAAAAAAAAAACCCTAGTCTGTACCAAGAAAAAGCGGTGGTTATTGTTAAAGCTACGTACCGACCAGATGTGGTACTTTCTTAACAGAAATGCCTTTTATATAATTTTACCCCAGTCAGTCTTCAACATCAAAACAGTCAACAACTCTCTCGTGCCAAAACTCTCTCTCCAGATTTTAACAACTTAGCTCTCAAACACACTCTTTTCCGTATTAATAAATATTCAGTTTTGTACATACCGTTAAACAGTGTTTTAATTATTACAACCATACTACCCAAATTACCAAACTGCCATCAATAAAATACCGGGTTAATCCCCATTGTGTTCTGTACATTGCTTTAGTTATATTTTGCATTAAAAAAAATTTACATGAAATAGAAATAATGAGTCTAACCTAAAAATTAATGAAGGCCTCATAACGTCTCTATCGTTCACCTCACTTGCGTTTTTTTATAAAAGGAACGACAAACTGAAAAACGAGCATTTTTCGACAAAAAGAGCAAGAGACAAAAAAGTTTGTAAATTGAATATGGGAAATACAAATTTCTTATTATTAAAGATCAGAGACATTCCACGCAAAAGTTTGGGAGGAATAAAGAGTATTCAGCCCCCGAAAATGTGTCACCTTGTAGGTATTAATTAACATGAAATCTTAATATTGATAATAAGCTTACCCATGCAATTCCAACTTACTGATTTACAAATTCTTGGAGAAAAATTTAAAAAACGAAAAAAAAATTAGAACTCGGACACCGAAGGGTTTTGGACATAATATGTTTATCGAAACATTTTTCATTTTTTTGAAATGCCCTATCACCTAAATGCGCCCCATATATTATGTAACGCCCTGTATATACAGTTTTAAATTATAAAGTGTGTTATTTCGATTATTATTTCAATGCCATGATTTAATAATTTTAAGTGTTCTTTTGGGCCTATAAACATTACTGTCTAGCCGTAAAATGTGAATCGGAGGCGCGTGTTTGATTGCTATCAACACTGAGATTTTCTTAAACTCACAAAAAATAACTCACGTTTTTTTTTTCTCTATTATAATAGTCAACGCCTTAATTTATTTGGTGCATACACTTATATAATATCATAATACCGCAGTAGTTCTGTACCATAGTGATCTTTCTTATAATTAAAAGATGATATCTTTCACATAGACAGCAGCTATATTATAACATCAAATGAATAATAAATTATAAGTTAGATGTCATTATGTCGCTGAATCAATAACAAATAGCGATTGAATGTAATAAATTATAATCAATTAATTAATGTTGATATTATATTTAATTATAATAATGTGTATATATAGGTATATACATTGTAACATAATGTCATTTGATTATATAATATGCTATAAAGCTATACGGTAAATAAGTACATGTATTTTAACTATTGAAAAGAGAGAGCAAAATATTGATAAAATCTTAATAAGACCTTTTTCACACTTGTATATCTGTATACCCCATATAAATACGTATGTGTCCTGATTAACACTTTCATTCAAAGTCGATATCATCATAAAAGGTGCAAATTAACTGCCTAGCGCTTGGGTGTATATTACCTCAGATACGGTGTAGCCCAATTGCAACACAATATAATATTTAAATCCTTTGTTAAGGAAATATGGTTGCGTTATTTGTGATTATTGCTTATCCAAAATATAAGGACTACAGTACAATACCGGCCTCTTATATCTCTGTTATATTAAGCGATTATTGAGAGTGTATTGGTAAGTTATGAAAAAGTGTCTCTTGGAATTTAAAAATTGCTTGATTATGTTAAGATAGATAAAATCGTCGTAAATATAAAAATACATTGTTTTGTCAGCAATTTCGATAATAAATATCGGTTGTGTCGCTCCAAAACTTTTCCGGCAAGATATAATATAATCAAAAATATATAATAATAATAATTATTATTATAATTATATTATTTTCATTATTTCCAATAAACTAACGTAAGAAACTAACTACTTTATTCAAAAAATACGAGTTATAGGTTCCAACTACCTAACTGGTGAAATTTTAAACCCAATGTTCTAGAGAAATATGAGGTCAAATATCAAAAGTAACCTATCGCTGTAAATCAGATAAAAAATGCTTTAAAATGATGTATCACTCGACCCCTACTGCTATTTGAAAATTTTGGTGTATTAGTTTAGGGGAGTCCTAGGATGAACCCATTAGTTTTTGGTTGAAATCGCTTTAGCCCTGTGATAGGGGTGGAGGAGACAACCGCCAAAAGTAGGGGTCGAGTGATACATCATTTTAAAGCATTTTTATCTGCTTTATCGCGATTGGTTACATTTGGAAGACGCCCCCATAATTCTCGAGAAAATTGCGTTTAAAATTTCACCAGTCTTGTAGTTATTTCAAAGAGGGTTTTTGGCGTCATTGATAGAGCGTGTGCATCGCATGTGGAAGGTTCTGGGTGCGAATCCCAGCTCTGGCAATATTTTCTTAGCCGGGTATTTTGTAATTTACTCTTACATAGAATGACTGAAAACCCTAAATGTATGGTGCAAACAGCCTACACCAACTTTAGCACACTTGACTTTAATAACGAACTTAATTACCATACAACATTATGATAAAAATCGGTATTTCAAATAAAAGACAAAATAAAAGCAAACGCACCACCTTGTTAATATTATGCATTAAAATAGGCGTTACATTACAGTCCAAACTTTGTGTTTCGTTGATAATTTACATATTATAGAGTCTAAAATAAACATGCGCACTATACCAAACCAAATAATAACATAAACTTTATTAGTTTCGTAATGTGACATGATCACTCACATATTGGTTGTAAAAAGAATAGGTACCTATTTTTGCAAAAGAAATGCACCATGAAATGAGGAGAATGAGAATATCTAATCGAAGAGTATAAAATCAGGAAACAAAGCTCCCGCGTTATTCATAGACATAAAAGTGTTGAAGATTATACTCTTCAAATCAATGCATTTTACTTTAATTCAAGTATTTCTTTTTTTCCGTGTATCGTTATTAATTTGAAAAAGTAGTCCATTCTTAAGTGGAGTTGCAATATTAGTGTTATTGAATGAAAGTCAAATCTCCACAAAATAAATCTAATAGAATTTATACGCCATACATGTTTCGGGACTAGACCAGTCCCATCATCAATGGCAAGTCAACAATCGATCAAACTTAACGCTAAGACAATATTCTGGTCGAAATTCTACCGAACTCACCCTATGGAAAAATATTTATTTATTTAAATTACAATTTAATAGTTAAGTTTGTTTTCTTTTTCTATTATATCATTATTTCGATTTAATAATTGAAAACCGTTGAATAGTGTTTTCAACATCAGTTCTCGTTGAACGTTTGGATTGGAATTGTGGGTGCCTGCTTATTGGATTCGTATTTCTACCAGAAAGACTTCCTGGAGAGGTATATCGCGACTTTCTGGAACACATGTTTCCTGGACTTTTGAATGTGGGGCCACCTGAAGTCCTCAGTTTACGCACTCCTATATTTTAACTGTGCTTTGTGGAATTGTTCAGATTAGGTTTAGGATGAAGCTATGAAATAATGTAAACCATCGGCTGTTGAACAGGAGCGAACAAGTTTTACTAAAAAACTTTTGCTCTTTGCTTACGGGTTTGAGTATTAATTATTATTTGAATCCTAGCATACTATTATTTTTTCTTCTATTTATTTCGATCTGTATATGTATAATCAAGTTTTATATTCTGTGGAGATATTTTGCTTAATTATTTAAAAAAAAAACCGTTATTTACAAAAAAACCTGAGAAATAATCCCCTTAAATATTACCGCGTCTTTTGGAAACAACCTGTATATTGCCCAAGTTAGAACATTAAATTTTAATTATCTAACGACGTGAGGCGCTGGTCATAGCCAAACTGTAACATTCAAAATAATGTGTTACCATTAAGAATATAATATATTACCACTATGGTGGTCAGACGGTATTAAAAATGATTTATTCACATATTTTAAAACTATACAGTAAGATTATTATAATTATTATCAACAGCTAATGATTTGTTTCATGTTTTTAGTAAAACACGCTATTCTAACAATTGTTGCTCCAAACAATTACGTTTCTTTTTTTATTTCACATTTATTAATAGGTAAATATAATGTTCTAGTTCGAACTGATTATGACGAGACGCCATGTTTGAGGCACAAAAAGTACATTGAAATAATATAATTATTGTTGTAAGTCAAGGTCACGAAAAAAGATCTCAATAACGGTCAGGCAGAAAACTAGTTCCGTATTTTTAAAAAAGAAAATCTGATGCGTTACATATTCACACGTCTTTTCGTTTAGGAAATATGAATCTTGTTACGTTTAACGCCTACTACTGGTGCTTTTGCTTACGAACTGAGTCAACTGAGGTTATTTTTGAGATTGAAGGGTCATAATCTTTCAAAATATTGATTTTCGCAAGGAAAACACTGATAAGTAGTAGTTGCACTGCGCAAAAAATAGCTGATTTTGGATTTAAGTAACTTTTTTTGCAAATTTCTATTCACATAATAAGAAAAGTTCTAATAAATTATATAATTTAAAAATATAGTACATCAATAAAAACAATATTCTATAGGTACTGAGTTTTCTTCACAATATTACCAACCAAGAAACGAATCAAAACGTATCTATCTGTGGTACTTACAAAACACGTTCAATTCTAAGATTATTTCGTTTTTATACATTCAATGCCATTTAAAATTAATGCCAATGGTTTTGCCGACAATAGAACACGGCTTGTGCCCCTTTTTACACTTCCAGTTGCTGCTGATAGTAAAAGAGCGAGAGATAAAATAAAAAATGCAAAGAAATACTAAATGAAAATAAAAAAAAATACGAATGAGATTCAATAATGGCTTAATAAAATCAATCCAATCAAGTTACGGGTCTGCTATATTATAAAGTAGACTAAAAGTAGCAACCTAACTAGCCATCGTCATGCTTTTGCAGTTAACATTATTAAAGCTGCAAGTTATTTATTTTTTAACTCAAAATGTATTAGATGATGATATTTTAATTACCTTCAACATTAATATGCAAATATACGAAGTGTAGTAGAAACAAAAATTGATCTATGTAAAAGTGTTCCTCCATTTTTTGTACACCAAAGGTTTTAATCATCGTTATTATATCGAAGAATATACAGTGTGTGTTAAAGTCTGGAAACTACTTAATAACCGTACAATTTACTGGTCGATTTAAACCAAATTTGGTATACAGTTATCTAAAAGGATCTTACTTCTATTGGTGTTGCCAGCTCCTTAGTTTGTCTAGAAATCAAACTAATTTTAAATTTAACAATAAGGTCATTAAGTAATTTCCAGACTTTATACACACTGTATACATATAGAATTTGATTGATTGAGTTTCAACTATAATTAGAATTTAATGGCGCTAACACGACTTGAATAAAATAAAAACAGAAGGAAAGCCTACAGGAATTTTTATGGTAAAAATATACAAAATTAAAATCAATCAATTTAATAATTACCTTTTTTTAATTTCCCAATATTTGACGCTGAATTATGGTTAGTTGTACAAGGTAGCCAAAAAACAGGGTCGCGAAAATCGCAAATTTCTATCTTTATTAACAGCTGCGATGCCCTATAGTCTCATCCAAAATAGGACAGTCTACTACAAAATAATGCCAAACTAAAACCCAACGCTTTTATTTGGAAATTCTCTTCTTTGCAAAATAAGTAGTGTATAGCAAAACACATGATAGAGACAACTTAAATTGAATGGTCTGTTTATTACCTTCGATAAAATAAAGGTAGGCTTTGTAAAACAAATTATAACATTTTACACTGCTAAGAAGCAGATTCTGACGTTTAAATCAACTTTCAATGCATTGGTGTTGTTGCTAACAATTAAAAATGGGTCGTGGTAAATCTGTTGCTGACGAAAAAATGCCAAAATGCTTCCCAAATCGCTGACAGTGTTACCTAGGTCGAAATATTATTAAATTGTCCAACGGGATCTGTGGCCCGAAAACCCAGAATTGGAAGTCGCCCGTGTTACTCCAATACCAATTTAAGAGCAATAAAACGCATTTTCAAGAAAAATCAGCTTGCGAATTATACCAAATTGAAAATATTATGAAATCAGACAAACACAAAAAAGTTTCCAAAGGCAACTTGTCACAGAGCTGCTAAGATTTAAAACTAACAAGGTAGGCTTAAATTAATTTTTTATTATTATTTCTATAGGCAAAAGAGAAGCCCTTACTGGCAACTATGCAGAAGAAAAACAGACTAGCGTGGGTCAAAGAAGATAAATTATGGTCCCCGAACCAATGGAACTGCATTATTTGGAGTGATGAAGCCAGATTTGAGGTATGAGTTGTCATAAGAGCTAAAGAAAAAGTGTTTCAGAATGACTGTATTAAAAAAAAAGTTAAGTTTCCGGCGTGTTATGATTTGAGGATCCATGTCAGCCCGTGGAGTGAGAAACTTACACTTTGTGGAAGGTATTATGAATGCCAATACGTACATTAATGTAACTTAATATTCCAAATTGAACAAATGTGTTTAGACAATATTGAATATAACTTCCAACAAGATGGTGCTGGTGCGGCTAAAAAAGTTAAATATTGGATGTTAGAAAACATTATTCCTCTGGACGTCGAGTACTCGCGCCGCCGATTGAAACCTTGTGGCATATCATGAAGAAAAAGCTCTGATCGAATACCGCAAGAACCGTTCCAGAATTGTGAACCCGTCTCCAAGAAATATGGAACAGTTTTAGACCAGATCGCTGCCAAACATTAGTTAACACTATACCAAGACGTACCGAAGCAGTAATCAGTCGAAAAAGCAATGTAACGGTGATTTGCTGCTATTTGGTTCCGTTGATTTGTATAAATCGGCATTTTTTCTTTAATTCGTAAGATATTTTTTCTCTGTTACAAAAAAATGTAGTATTTTAGGGTAATATTAAATAAAAATATCGTATATTATCAGAAATACATTTTAGTTTTTAATACTTTTCGCTAATATGACAAAAATTCATAAACAAGTGTAGTTATCGATAGTTGAGACAGGGCTCGTATTTAACCAAAATATTAAAATAGATTGCGCACCAAATTAAGAGATTTAAAAAAGGTGAAAAGTTTACATCTAAACTATTACGGTAGGCCCTGGTTAGTTCTGTTTTGATGTCGCGGAACTTAATAAACCTCAATCATTTAAATGTTTCTTGTCGTTCGTAAATACAAATAGAAAATTAAACATAAAACTGACGGCCTCTTTCCCTGGATGTCAAAGTTATCGTGTAACATATAGTAGCCAGCTACTGGTTGAATATACATACCTATAATCTGTTATGTGCATGTTTAACCACAAGTTAAAACATAAAAATATCTTGTGACATGAATAATACCTGCTTAAACCACATTAGAATTATATTCAAACCAATTAATTATTACCAAACAAAATGAATTACACAAAATCATCATACACATTATACTATTTTGCCTATGCTATAATTTATGTAAATCTATTTTAAAAATATGAAAGATACATAACCAAGATATCATATGAAGTTAATTGCTGAGAATATAATCCATTAGGTACTCGGATTCAATGGAAACTAAATATTATGTATTATCTATCGAATAAATGCTTTATGTTTTATTAATAAATCTTCTGGAATTGTTCTGATTATATATGGTTCTTGATGTATGTTATTTATTAGGCGCCTCTTCCATGCTTGGATGAGTAGCCCTCTATACATATCGTTACAATTTTGAACGAAAAATGCTTAATCCGTCAATTTGTCAATCAAAAAGGAAACATAAATTAAACAAACCTCTGAGTTTTCCTCACTTAATACGAGGATTGCCTTTTATATTTCGGGATTAGATACCAAAAACAAATATTAATCATCGAAAATCACTTTATTGTTTTTCAAAATATTCCCCATGAAGATCTATACACTTTTGTATGCGTTTGAACCAATTGTCGAAGCACTTTTACCACTCTTATTGAGGTATCTCCAAAACATGCATTCTGAATGCAGCAACCGCTTCTTCAGGTGTCGAAAAACGTTGACCTCTCAGTTTGTTTTTTACGTACGGGAATAAAAAGAAGTCATTCGGTGCCAAGTCAGGACTATACGGATGACTCATCAAATCGATGCTTTGGGTGCTCGAAACAGCAGTTGTTTGAGCCGTTGTGTGAGAGCTCGCATTGTCGTGGTGAAGAATGATCCGTCTTCGGCGGTTGATTTTCCTGATTTCTTGGAAGACAACTGGCAAACAAATGGTTGTGTACCACTCAGAATTGACTGTTCTGCGTTGTTCTAGTGGTACGGTTGCGCCATGTCCAGTTTCTCCGAAAAAACATTTGCTTGGAAGTGCTTCGTGCGCGAACAACTTTTGTTGGATTTGGCTCATCTTGAAACACCCATACAGTCGACTGCTCTTTACTTTCGGGCTCATACGCGTAAATCCACGATTTATCACCTGTCACGATGTCATAGACGTGTTTCGAAGCACCGCGATTTTGAGCATTTCTTTCGACCAATCGACAAGAGCCTTTTTCTGCCTATTTCGGCAAAATGATACAGGACGTTTCTATACCTTGTTATGATTATGCATGAGTTGCAGTACTTTCCCATACCAGTTTTCCTATCCCAATTATCCAAAGATGAGACCACTGCTGTAGAATTTAGAAGATATGTGGCAGAACATTGGGAAAACCACGTAGAAATTTTTACTGACGAGTCTAAAAAAGAACGCAACCAAGTGGGGATAGGGATTTTTTGCCCACAGAGAAATATCTCCATAGCAGAAAGAGTTCCGGATTATTTTTCAATATGTACAGCTGAAATTATTGCTATTAAAAGAGCAGTAGAAATGTGTTGTTCAGAACCTGGAAAATATATTATATTCTCCGATTCGAGAGCTGCTCTTATGAAACTGAAAAAAATAGGATTACATGGGAAAATAGACAGGATAACTTTGGAAACTAAAAAATTAATTACTGAGAAAAGGCAAAACAGAATAATAATAACATTAGGGTTATTCTTTCGTAGTGATTGATCTGACCAAGTGAATGTGATTAAACTGAATGTGATTATACTGAACTGAATATTTCGCGAAACCGGAAGATCATCTTTTTTGTGATTGTCTTTCACTTAACCGCGAAAACTTGTGAAAACAACCAAATCTGCTCTGAAAAGTGGAAAATTATTTCTTCCATGATATAATTATCCATGTTTTAAACTTTTACAATTTATTGGTTTGATTCGAAATCATATTCCAATTATTATCTCTCAATATTCAACACTTTTAGAGGTTAACTGTTAACTGAACGAACTAACCGATACCTAGAGGTTGATCAGTAAGCGGCAAGGGGGGTAGGAATTTTAATCAGTTTGGTAGAAGTGACCGATGTCGAAAGAATACGCACAATCGTGAAATACCTCACAATTTTCAGTTTGTTCACTTTGTTCGGTACGAAAGAATAACCCTATTATCATGGGTTCCTTCTCACTGTGGAATTAAAGGCAACGAGAATGCCGATCAATTTGGCGAATAGAGGACGAGAAAAGCAAGAATTAACTGAGTATTTGATATCGTATATGAACCTCCTGGGAGTACTAAAGAACAGCGTTTGGGTTGGGTGGAGTGAAGAATGGAGGTCGGCTGGACGAACTAAGGGTGTGAACTATGTTGCTATGGTGGAGAAACCATATAGAAGGGTATGGTTTAGAAGCTATAATAATAACAGAAAAGATTTAGTTACACTGTGTCGTATGAGGAGTAATCATTGTTTATCGGGTCAACATTTGAATAAGATTCATGTGAGGGACAGTGCGCTTTGTGAATGTGGTGAAGAAGAAACTTTACAACATATTTTTTTCGAATGTCCACAGTATGTTGCTCAAAGTAAAGAGTTGTATCAAGAACTTTCGGTTAGTGCTTTGGTGGCGCCGCTTTGGTTGGGTTCTGTAGTGCATGAATTGCTTTCTCCTAGAGTAGTTGAATTCGTAGGTCGCTTTTTGCTAGCATGTAATTTGAGACTTTAGAGTGAGTTCGTGCTTCTGGTGTGGGAAAGATGAATAAGTGAAGGCTAAATTGGATCTTCTTATCTTTCAAGGTTTTGTGGCGGTTTGGGACTCACACCTTGTGTTATCCGAACGAGTATAAAGGTGTTCAATCACCCCTGGCCAAATAGCCCCGGTAGCTGCGGCCAATAAAGAAGAGCAAATACATACATACAAAACGTTCAGAGTACGTATAACCTTAAAAATGTCCAAGTTTACGATAGAGCTGTCAGTTACCAGGGTTGCCAAATCCAGAAATATAAAAGGCAACCCTCGTAATATTATTTACATCCTTCCGATATGGAATGAATTCTTCAGTAATTAATCAAATACGTTTCAAAATACAACAGCCCTTAGGGTTCCTCATAAAAGACTACCCATTTTAATATTTCAATTAACATTTTTTTAGTTAACAAAACAAACTTTTTATTTTACTAAATAACAGCTAACTCTTTGGGATTTATGATAACTGATAACATATAAATATTGGGCTATTTGGAAGTGTGTATGGTCTCGCCAATAGTAAAATCTATGGGAGCCAAACGTAGCTACCAGACTGTCCACTCGTAGGTATAGTTACTGATAATCACTGTCGTCTATCTGAATCTACTAGAGCTAATGCAATATTCGTTTATATGTATGTAGACACAATTTCTTATTCTAAGGTCATTCCTTGATCATAAAATTAAATTTCTTAAATCTTGGGTCACAGTGTCTTATAAAGTTACTTCTTTACCCCTCTGGAATATATTTAGCATTCCAGGTGATAGCGGACTATTATCAGAGCGGACGCTAAACTGTTTAGAATTTCAAATTTTTCATCAATAAATATAGGTTATTTTTAGCAAATTGCGGGCGTTTCATAAGTGTGTAGTAGTAGTAAGTTCTTCGACCTTTTGCGGTCTTCAATCGACCTTGGTAATGAACCTGCAGAGCATTGAGCTGCTGCTGTGCGCGCGCGAATACTATGGGTGTATATTTGCTCCTGCTATTCTGTCACACTAGGGTGTAGACTTATTGCACCAATAAAAAAAATATTTCAAAAACTATATTTTGTTTTGAACAGACATTTATATATAACTGACTATCCGTTAGTGAGAACGAAAGCCGACATTACAGATACAAAATGTATTAACTTAAAAAAATGTAGTTACTTACTCACATAGGTATGTAGACAGCACGTATTATACTGGTTGAAAATGGAAAAATCGATAGGACACTCACCTAGCAAACAGAAGAAAATTAAAATTAATATTTTTTATAGTCATGCAATTAATATTATTTGACCAATCTGTCGAAAATGTTATGTATAAATTCACAGAACAAGGCAAATCAACTACTCCACTGGCTAGTACCCCTACTGGCATTGAATTACAAGCACAAGTTTTCTATATACATACTAAATTGAATATTTTATTTAGCCTTTTCGCATCAAATTAACTGAGTATAAAAGTATAACAAAAAACATCATTGAAATGCAATCCAAAAATATATAATTTATGTCATAGGATGTTAAAAAATTTGATTTACTAAAGTTATTAACACTTTTAAAGTATTTAAGAGAAAAAAATAAAATATACTTTACTTGCTATTGACATTTGTTGTTTCAACACCACTCGATATTTCTAAAAGCAAAATATCGAGTGGTGTGGCTGCCTGATGAGTATAAATGAGTACGAAATGTGCGGATATAATAGTATTTACTTGATATTTTGAAACAACGAACTTCAATAGTAAGTAAAGTGTATTTTATTTTTTGCTCGTAAATACTTTAAAAGTGTTAATAACTTTATTAAATTAAATTTTAATTACATTTTTTTTACATCTGATGCAAAAAAGCTAAATAAAATATTCATTTTAGTATTTTGTAGAAAACTTGTGCTTGTAATTCAATGCCACTAGCCACTGGAGTAGTTGTTTTGCCTTGTTCTCTAAATTTATACATAAAATTCACTTTCTACATAAATATATTCACTTTCTACATAAATATTTTTTTACCCATCAATAAAAAAATCAATATACAGTGCTTTCATTTTAAAACTTAGCGCCCAGAATAACTTGTCATTTGAAGTAGACACGATTTTCGGTAAAAACACGTCAATTTTACAAAATGCAGCATAAAAAACTTGTTTACATAGGGTCAAAAAAATTAGATTGTAAAATAATATATTTAGCCTTTTAAGTATTGCCTAGTTATTTATATTGATAGAATATAACCCATGAAATATGCTTTAAAAAACTTTGGAATCTATAAATGTTGGGAGTGGTGTTCCTCAAGGGTGTATTGTCAGAGCATATTTTTTTTCAATTTTTAGTTTTGATACAATAAATGCAATTAAAAATCAGTTAAATTCAGTAAAATAAAATGCATATAAAAAATATCTAACAAAACGTACATTAAATAGTCGATTGAATTTTATCCCGCTTTGAAATGAGTAAAAAACCGCTACTATTTGACAAAAAGGGCATATTTTAAATTTAAATGTACCGCATAAAAAAATAAGAGGGATGACGGATCTCACTTATAATTTTTTCTTTGCTAATTATCAGATAATACAGAGCGTGCAGAATTGTAAAAAAAAATTGGCTAAGTTGTGTAAGATATTTTATTTATTATTTATCTTAAATTTAGTCGAACAAAATGACATATTCTGGTGCAAAAGGCAAGATTTCCGTATTGAAATAAATGCAAACTTGAAGGTAGAAGTTCTAAATATAAGCTGGAGCAGCGGCGAATCTCTTCCATATACACGCAGCGTTTCTCCATGTCGCGATTATTATTATGGCGTCAGCACAGTAATAAGAAAAGAAACAAGTCAGACTTATAAGACGTGACGTTTGATGCACAAGTGCAAACAAAAAAGAATTGTGTTGCGAAAACAGAAAAAAAAAACAACGAGGCAAAAAAGCAAACAATAGAAGAAATAATACATTAAAATGTACCCAAGGGTGTGAATACAGGGAGGATAAACCTACTTTAAAACTACTAGATAATTCTCGATCAAAATTCATTATTTTACAGAATAATTGAAGATTAGCACGCCCTGTACTTTGAATTAATAGCTGACTCAGCGCATCTAGCAAGTGTATCTTTCCATTTGCAAGATATATCTTTTTTCCACTATATTACTACCTATATTAGGAAAATCTTGTTAATTTTCTACATATTATAAGTACATTTAACTACTTAAGGATGTATTAGGCAGGTTTTGTATATATGCAATTTTTTTTTCTGTAAAATTATCTCTGCTAACGTGATTTTTGCCATAAAACTTATCGTGATCAGGTAACCAAATTGCTTACTTTACACAATACACACATTCTGTTTTACATTTTTAGGATTAACGGTAAATACGTTAATAAATAAGTATTCGTATTAGTATTAAGTATTATTATTAAGAATGAAATAAAGAGGAAAAAAATAAATGTAAAATTAAAAACCGGAAAAGTAAACTACACACTAACATAATGGCTACATTAAATATATAGGAAGATGGCGTGGGTACCAAATCTGATACACATCTAGAAGGTGCGCTTCTTCCCAAGACCTCTCTTTCTTTCAAGTGATCTGCTTGTGTATTTATTTTTTTTTCTTCATTCGTTTTTCTAAAGTAAAGTAATGATTAGATTTTAGCATTTAGATTCTTTTAGTTGCAAAACCAGGAATTACAGAAAACGCAAAATCTGGGTAAACTATATTGGTTTATGATTTTTAATTCACGAACTAGGAATCATTATCATCAATTAATTGAAAAAACTTGAAATGCGTTAAACGAACAACTAATTCATTAAAACTTTTTCTAACCCCATGTAAAAATATTGAAGCAACGGAATTTCTAATTGCATCCTTTAATTGATCAGTTTTAATAGGAAAAAATCCATTACTGTTAAATTTGGACGCCTAGGAGGCCACTGAACTGGTCCTTGTCTCCCAATCCAGCGGTCTGGAAACGTATAGTCTAACCGTTGCCGCATAATGTGCTGCGGGGATCCACCATGTTGTAAATAAAATGTACGAAGGTAGTCTAATGGATGATTGTCTAATTCACCGTGGAGAAAATTTCTTAACATAGCTAAGTAACTATTCGCATTACAAGAAGCGTCAAGGAAGTATGGCCCTATTATTCCGTAATAAGAAATGGCGCACCATACATTTACTTCAGCAAAGGACTGACGCCTCTTTGGTATTCGAAAATGCGGAGTCACTCCAAAATCGAACATGTTGCGGAACCACACCACCATTGAAAAAAAAATCATCACAAAACAAAATTTTCTTATATGAAATCCTCTTTCTACAGTGCCAACTAAAAAACTAAAATCGAAACGTATTGCTTCATCGCCGACTCTCAAAACATGATTAAAAAATGGCTTGTATGGATGTATCTATTTTACCGTCTTCCGAATTTCCTACTTTTTAATAAATTGGATATTTTGAAGTCTTCCTCTTAATGACACTAATTTAGGGTGTAAAATAAATTATATGATTACAAATAAATAAAAGTAGGCCGATTTTTTCGAAAATTTTACTTTTGAACAACTTTTCCTAGTACCTTATTCTTCGCAAATAATCTTAATTTAAGAACCAGTAAAACTTTTAATTAAGAGTAACATTTTTCCATAAAATGATAAATAAGGAAGCTTTTTCCCTTGGACACTCTAGGTCTCCAAGCCTGGCCTGTCGTTCCAAGACCTAGGCCGCTACTACAATTACATAAATTATCAGCATTACAGTATGGTTAAATACTTATATTAGTTACGAACAAAATGTCTTTAAAAAAATCATAATATCACCAGACAAATGCACGTATACTTGTCCTTGACACTCCCACGGGACTTTTATTTTTGCCATGTTTACGTCACTGGACCATGACTAATTAACGGCAAGAGATAGAAAAAGATAGAATGCGCGCTTTGGTAAATAATGAACATCCATAACACTAAATACAGTTGCGTATAATTAGTATTATTATTTCGAATTATATCAGTTTGCAGACAGAAATTAATAATAAGAATTTTAATTTATATTTGCATAATCGAAAAAAAATGCCTATATAAACTGACTTTATCTTATATAAATATATATGTGTATCTCAAAATTTATCGTACATGCTACTTAACGTAAACTATTATTAATAGCTAATATTTCCCATATTATCCACCTTGGAAATCATGTGCATATAGACTCAGTAACTTGGCTACCCATTTCAAATCAGATAGAAAATAAATGAGAAACGGTTGCACAATGTTTACATAGCAGACCAACTCTTGCGGGGAACAGATAACCACACGGACACACTGGTACATATCTTTTCATATATCCATCTAATTAGTGGCCATAAACTTTATTATGTAATGGGATCCTGAGGGGTTACAATTGATTAGAAACTTACGATGAGCTCTTCTTTTTAAATACCTAAGGAAATTTCTTTCCTGTTATAATTTGAGCGCCGCGCCGTTCTACATACAGTTATTCTATGGAGTGTAATATGAATGTTTAATCCTTGGAAATATGGACAGGACCTGATATACTGTCTAGAATGTATTGAGCACCTTCGGTAATTGTAGAATGTACAGTGAGCTACTTTTTTTTTTTTTGAATGTACAGTGTTTTTGGGGCCATGGTGTGGTATGGACGCTATCATACAGGACCTAATCAAGACCTAAGAAATTATCCTTAATGACCGTTTAGGCGTATGTCGTTTGGCATGAAAATATCCCTTCATAATATCACTGTCCTGCGTAAATTTCACGACCCCATTATTAGGAAAACAGATTTCAATCTTTTGGGGCCTTTGTTTTGTATAGGACGCTAATCGGGACCTAATCAAGACCTAAGAAACTATCCTTAATGACCGTTCCGAAGAATGTCGTTTAGCATGCAAATAGTCCTTCATAATATCATTGTCCTGCGTAAATTTCACGACCCCATGATTAGGAAGACAGATTTAAATTTTTTGGGGCCTTGGTTTGGTATAGAACGCTATCATACAGGACCTAATCAAGACTTAAGAAATTATCCTTAATGAACGTTCCGAAGAATGTCGTTTGGCATGCAAATAGCCCTTCATAATATCATTGTCCTGCGTAAATTTCACGACCCTATTATTAGGAAAACAGATTTCAATTTTTTGGGGCCTTTCTTTGGTATAGGACGCTATCATACAGGCCCTAATCAAGACCTAAGAAACTATCCTTAATGAGGAATTCTCCGCATGTCGTTTGGCACGTAGATAGATATGTTGGGAGCAACGTACCAGAAATCTCTTCGCGAGCTACCAGAAATCTCTTCGCGAGCTACCAGAATTCTCTTCGCGAGCTACCAGGGGCTCGCGATGGACGGTTTGGCGACCACTAGTCTAGATCATTATTATCGTTACAAAGAACAGGTTTCAATTTTTTAATGCTTTTGTGTGGTATAGGACTCTACCATTCAAGCTTAATGATGAATTAGCCCCATGTCGTTTGGTATGCAGATAGCCTTTCATAATATCACTGCGTGATTTCTCAGTTGTTTTGTGGTAGTCTTATCTATGACAAGAGTCCCTCAATGGTTATATAAAAATAAAACTGAAAATATGGGTTGAAAATCTAATCAAATAAATAGAATAACATTTGTATAGAAATAAATTTTATGAGACCATTCTAGCAAACTAAGAAAACTCAAAAGTTTTACTATTAATTAAGTTTTGCCGTGCCCAAAAATCTTAAAAAATAAATTAAAACATTTTTGAGTTCCCCTATCTAAATTGTATAACTACAAAAATATCAGGTCATCTATGTTAATATATCAAGGGTAACCCAGAAGGTGCCACGCATTCTCACTAGGCTCAAATTATTTCTCAGAGAAATGCAAAGTAATTCAAATTCGTATAGTTTTTAGAGAAAAGTTACATTATTGAATGATGTTGTTAATTCATTTTTCATTCATTTTTAAGTAATTAAAGCGCTGCGATCGCCAAAAATCTATATGTCTTTTGTGACAAAAAGATCAATCAAAGACCGCCAAACCTTTTTTATTTTATCTATCATGTATTTTTTTGCAAATAATTTATGAACTTATTCACGCAGGTGTAAATCTCAATAAAAAAATTTTGAGTTCACAATAGACGATATCATTTTTTCATACCAGTTAAATGAAAATTAGTATAAACTTAGTTATTAAGCCTCGTATAGTCTTGTATCTTGTTTGTCGATAGCCAACCATATAGACACAAATACAGTCTATAAATTATAGAGTCAAGTTGGTCTCTCTACCTATTTTCAAAAGTTTAACACGCAACATTATCTCCTACAACTTAGTTGGCTGCCTTTAGAAATAATTAGGCGCAAATGAGCAGGTAAAGGGCAAGTACAGTGGCTAGTTATCTATCTTTTTAGTTGGCTTGTGATGCTGTTGTAACTAAATAAGTTGAGAGTTAGTTAATAGAAGAACAAAACAGAACGAACAACACTAATCTCAACATACACCACCACACAGTGAGTATGCATAAATTAAACACGATACATTAAAATAAAACAGATGATTCTGTGCTAAAAAAAGGTTTATAACAGATATTTCTTTAGACTTCAGTCAGCATCAGGAAAAACTGCTGCAGGTGAAATTTAATGCAGCAAGCAAAATGTTTTATTTATTTTTAAAAATGAAAATTGTAAAAACGCTGCAGCAATTTTTTTAACTTCTTGATTAACAACATTTTCTTTATAATGCATACCTAATCGAAGTATAGGGGCGATTAAAATAACAAAACTATAGAATACTGATAATCTTAAAAGAAGAGCATTATTAGTTTCCATTGAAGTTTTTGCCAAAATATTGGCTACATATTTGGTGGTGTTGAATGCTATGCTAATTGCAGGTTCTTGCTTTGTTTAGTTTCTGTCTTTGTATAGATGATTAGAGTTGCCGCTGAACTTGTATTCATATTGCTACTGACGTTAGCCATATACAGGGTGAGTTATTAGTGCGTCGAAGTTCGATATTACCTCAAAGACCAAAAATTTCACGCAAAACTAAGCAGTCAGTGTGTAGGCAGTCATAAAGTACGTATTTTAAAATTATTGTTATTTGTACAGGGTGGCTCATCTCATCAGGGTGAACCAAACTTATGTTTTTTTAAAAAGAAAGCCCTATATATTTATCCACAATTTCATTGGTTTAGACTTGACATTAATCATACCAAAATTTTAGAAAATTATACAGAGTGGTTCAAAAGTTATCACTAGTATTATATGCAAAACATGGCGAATTCTAAGGCATCTGTACTGGAACTGAAATAATTTAAACTCTGCTTCTTACGGGCATAGCTTTTTGATAGTTACCAACTTTTAGAAAAAGATAATTGTTAGTATATAGTGCAAAACCTGTATACAGGGTGAGTCCAAACTCAAATTTGCGTTTTACTCGAATGTTCCAAATGAGACACCCTGTATATAATATCAAAATCTGAAAGGAAAATTGATAAGCTTTTATTCTTATATAGCCTTTCTTATACCTAAAGCTATTAGTTTTTAAGATATTTTCATTTATGAAATGTGGCTTCGTCTCCAAACAACACAAAGTCAAAAAAAATCTACCTTTCGCCCATTGGCAGAACATAATTCACCGGAGATAGTCATCATCATTTTGTTTTTATGTTGAATTCTTTTGACTGAGCTTTGGCGTACCGATTGTTCCCGAGCAATTTCACGCGTGCTGATATGTGGATTTTCTACCACTTTTACATTACATTCAATTAATTTTCATCATTCAAAACAGTTTTGGTCCTAGTTTGTTTCGGGTATTTTACTGATCCCGTGTGTCCAAAACGATTCATTAAGTAACCTTTCCATTGTTATTTGTTTTCTGGTTGCCTTCGAGCAGGATATCTCTCTTGATAAATTCTTTGCGCAAGTAAAACATTTTATATCCAAATCATATCTATTAACTCATTTTTGGGAAAATTCATTTCAAACAAAATTTAATTTAGTAATTATTAATAAACTAATTGTTATAGGTAGGTACTTAATAGAGTACACTTTTGTAATAAATAGCTAATGGTTAAATGTCACTGTCATTCGATCAAATCCTTGTTGATTTAGTTGCTAAATATAGCAATTATTATACCGGTTTTGATTACGATTATGATAAATAAATAACTATTAAAAAATAGGTTGAATTTGAAAAATATTATTTTGGTGATTTTGTGTAATGTTTTCAATAACAAATATCAAAAAAATGAAATTAGGTACACCTATACAAAATGATCACGTAAAGTCCAAACTTTCTAATATTTTTTTGTTTATATGAAAATATCTTAAAAACTAATAGCTTTAGGTATAAGAAAGGCTATATAAGAATAAAAGCTTATCAATTTTCCTCTCAGTTTTTGATATTATATACAGGGTGTCTCATTTGGAAAATTCGAGTAAAACGCAAATTTGAGTTTAGACTCACCCTGTATACAGGTTTTGCACTTTATACTAACAATTATTTTTTCCTCAAAGTTGGTAAAAAGCTATGCCCGTAAGCAGCAGAGTTTACATTATTTCAGTTCCAGTATAGAAGCCTTAGAATTCGCCATGTTTTGCATATAATACTAGTGGTAACTTTTGAACCACTCCGTATAATTTTATGAAATTTTGGTATGATTAATGTCAAGTCTAAACCAATGAAATTGTGGAATAATAAATAGGGCTTTCCATTTAAAAAAACGTAAGTTTGGTTCACCCTGATGAGATGAGCCACCCTGTACAAATATCAATAATTTTGAAATACGTACTTTATGACTGCCTGCACACTGGCTGCTTAGTTTTGCGTAAAATTTTTGGTCTTTGAGGTAATATCGAACTTCGACGCACTAATAACTTACCCTGTATAGGTTGAAACATGTATATCAAAAAGCAATGTTTACATAATAATAATAATTTATCGATTAATTTACTAATACAATACACACAATTAGCATATATATTCTTATAAGATTATAAGTTCCAATTACCTAACTGGTGAAGTTTTAAACGCAATTTTCCCTAGAATTATGGGGGCAAATATCAAAAGTGACCTATCGCTGTAAAGCAGATACAAAATGCTCTAAAATGATTTGAAAATTTAGCGGTTATGTCCACCCCCCCATCACAGGGCTTAAGCGATTTGAACCAAAAACTAATGGGTTCATCCTAGGCCTCCCTCAAACTCATATACCAAAATTTAGCTTAAATTATATTTGTAAGCAGAGGCTAAAAGCACCATGGCCGTTCTAATAAGCATTTTAAGAGCGTCTTTAAAATTAACCCCAGAACATTCACACCGTTCTGTAGGTAATATATCTAGAATTTATGCTGTAACGAAAGAGCTTTATAACATAATAACAGCCATTGATTGCAATTGCATTCGAATTTAGGTTTAGGATGATTACACGTAAATCGACAATAATAAAATTTATATCATTTAACTCTGACTTTTAAGGCGATTTCTATTTGTTGTAACAAATAACGTAATTTTAACTCATTTCTCAAAGGCGAGGAATGATACCTACCTTTCTACCTTATACACAAAACTATAAGGAAGTAATTTCGCTTTTGAATCGAATTAAATTGGAATCCTGTTGTTGCTGTTGTAGTTGTTATATTGTTGAAAAAATGATACTTCAACCACCTCTTTTTATTTTTAATTTAATTCAATTTATCGCAATAGGTTACCTATACTTTTGAACGTACAGGGTGCACAACTTTTAACAGCGATCGAGTTCAGATTAATGGCGCAAATCTAGTCTAACGTGATTAGCTGCAAATATACCCGATGATTTTAATTTATTTCACATTTGTGACAAGCAATTTTAGTTATTACAGTGGCGTATCGAAACATTTGTTAAATTTTTAAAATAATAAAATAAAATGTCTATTTATTTTAATAAAAAAAATACTATATAGTTATCGGGGCAATTACCCCAACCAATGGAAAATCAGTAAAGTTATTCCAATTCCTAAAACAAATATTGTATCTGATTATAAAGATTTAAGACCTATTACCATCTTGCTTATTTTGAGTAAAATAAAACAATATGTAATTGAATCTGGGTTGCTACCTATAACACAGCCCGGCTTTCGACAGAACTACAAATATCAGTCACAGATGATATTTTCGATGCCCTGGACAAAGGTCATGCTAGTGCCTTAATACTATTAGATTACAGCAAGGCATTCGACAGGCTAAATCATGAATTGCTGTCTGCGATTTTAAAATATCAGGGGTTCAGTGATTCGGCAACGAAGTTGTTTGTTAGCTTTCTTTGGGAACGATATCAAAGCGTTACACTTGATAAAAGGAGATCACACCAAAGGAAACTCGTTCAAGGGGTGCCTCAGGGCTCCATTCTTTCTCCAATACTATTATGTTTATATACATCCCAGTTAACATCTAAATTGAATTATTGTTAAATACATATATATTATGTAGATGACACCCAACATTATATGTCTTTCTCGCCGGAAAAAGTTGTGGAATCCTCTGCAAAAATTAATTTAAATTTAAATTTACTCATTAAAGCATCTAAGGATCACCCCAAAAGATTACCAGTTGGAAATTACTGTGTTATCGCATTTTAATTTTGCTGATGCTGTCTATGCTCCATGCCTAACAAAAAAGGTAAGTGGTCGAAATCAACTGATGCAGAATTCTTGTGTAAGATTGATTGGGGAAATAAGGAGGCGAGAACGAGGCGTCACAGCCAAATTAAGAGATGGAATGGCTGAGGATGGATGAACGCAAGATGCTGCACTCTCTTGTGTTGTATAACAAAATAATTTCTTATAAAAATGCCAGAGATGTACACAATATAGACATACGTAATAAATATGCTATAACACCGCCTATGCACTTGACGGCAATTTTTGAAAGATCCTTTTCGTATAATGTAGCTTGTATCTATAACAAGGTGCCCTATGATGTAAAACTATTAAAGGGATATCGTTTTAAACAAACAGTAAAGAATGTCCTACACAGATTTATAATATAAAGTTTATTGAAGTCTAAGATTGATGTTGATTGATGTGTTTGTCTTTTTTTTTTCTTTCTTTTTGAGATACTTTTATGGCTATTACCAATTAATTGTTGGATTATATTGTGATTGATAATTGATACTTAGGTGAAGTTAAGAAGTACAAACTTTTGTAAAATGTTTATTTATTATTAAAAAAATCTTGTCTTGCAGCTAAGTCATTCTTCGTCTTATTGCCATTCTTCATTACGAGTTGGATAAACAAAATTTAGTAAACATTTTTGTAATTTAAAGGGTACCGGACCACTGTTTTATCTTTTAACTTTTGCATACAGTAGTAAAGAGAATAAAAATTAGGAATTATATTGTAATCACAGCTATTTTATGGAAAACGTTCTAATCAAAGCGGGCAAACATTGTTCGAGCTATTAACCAAAGATAAAAAATTGCTCGTTGATTCCAAACTCCAGCCGTATTAAATTTTCCCAAACACTGAAAATCACGCTCGTTATAAGTGGCTACTACGTAAAATTAGCTCTCAGTTTGATGATAACTAGTTTCAACTAGCAAAGAAATAATGCCAGAAAAGAAAGAAGCTGGTGAGCACTAGATTTGATTGTGCCATTAAACAGAACGTGACAAACTCCACATACCTATATAATATGATACACTATTGAAATATCTCCACCCTGTATAGTATGTTAAACGTTGTAGCCCACCAAAGAAGATTTTTATTGAATCGTCAAGGTGATGATGAAACATAATGTCAGGAATGTCACAATACATAGTACCTATAGTTACTTATTTCATTGTGTGTTAGATGGATGATTCGCCAGTTTTTTAATTAACGGTATTTTAGAAACTGCAAATATAAGATCGAACTGTCATTTTTAATTAGTTTTTTCTTTTCACTAGCCGTCAAAGTACATAGTATAATAAAGTCAATTTGTTTAATCCTTAACAGTTTTATTTTATTTCTCGTGTAAATTAACCAGCATTTTATAAACAAAAAGTTTATCCGGTGTTGAAACTTACAGAAAATTTAGACGATATATTGATACACACTTGTCACTACCAGTTTTATGAAAAACTTAAGCTCAATAAACACCGATTTAAGCAGACCGCGTGTTATACAATGTAATAAACAGTACACACATCGACTGGTTCTCAACGTTGCCAAATTTACTTGTTCATGGTTTGTCTAAAGAAGGCTGTGATATAGCCCATGTATATCATAAACAAAGAACGGCATGGGTAAAGGGTGTCTACCTTTGCTATGCACCTTAAGATTCTCTTATGTGTCATGAGAATATCCCCAACCATACTACCGCTACTCCACAAGCGTATTCCATAGGAAATTCTACTCTCTACGTGCGCATAAACCTCAACAGGCTTTTGTATTGAGAAACCCTGCAACTGTCTATCCTCATAACATGCTGTATTAATTCTGCCCAGTATATGCTCACTGCATTCATCCATACGGCCACCTAAGAAAGACACTGAAGTACCAAGAGCCATTTTGTTGTGAATGAAACCTTATATAACAAGTTTTTGACAGATTTAAAAACAGAGACCGATCTCGGAACCATTCATCAAAAGTCTTCAAACTGTTCATAAGTTTTAAGACAATAAACTCTCCCGGAATAGCTTTCACTAACTTTGACGTATCGTCGGCAAACAAAACAATACCATAATTTCCAAATACCTCGGGAAGGTCGTTCACATATAATAAAAACAACCCTGGACCCAGAACTGGACCTTGGGGGACCGCCAAGCCAACACTCAGCAGATTTGTAATTTATTTGGACGGATTGGACACGATAATTCATTATCATAATCTGTAAGAGCTTTGATAGGTGTACAGTGGTTCCACAGGAAGATTCCTTGGCAGGATAACACTTTATACGTTTCATATCATTTTGACAATGGTTATCCAGGAAATTAGGTAAGCTACAAAGATATCAGTCCGTATAGCATTGCCGGACCCGCTAGATCTAGGGAGGAGATGAAACAAATGTGATCAGTCCCCGTAGATACTATTTCACTCAGTCGTAATATTTTGCACGTGATCGGAAATAGAATGGAATTAACCACGTAATTATTTGTGAAATTAAATAATAAACTGTATTAGTATAAATACGTTCGCAAGAAAATAGAATTAAAGAAACTACAATCGATTGATATTTGTGTCATTGCCAACAGGGCTGGCCTCACAGTGTGTATAAAGATATTTACTATTGTTGTAATATGGGCATTGCACGGTGTTGTTCAGGCGATTTAGTATCAAACCTGCAGGCAACTATTTTTCCCGTACGCATAAATAAATAAAATAGACTACATACTGTTATTGTGCCCTGCAGTAAGAATCTATTTTATATCCTTAGCTTATCTTTATCTAGTAATTTAATTTCCCCTTTATATACATTTTGTTAATCGCAAAGAACACACAAAAAAAAAAGTGGAAGACATCACTTACAGCAGAGCAGCAAGAAATATGAAAAATCATACTTGCAAAACCAACAAATGTTTAACATTTATGCCAGATATCATGGGGTGATATGTCATCCAATACTTGTACTACTTTGAGGTGCATCGAACTGAGTGACTCGCAAGTGTAGATAGGAAAAATCTTTCGGGTAGAGACTGAAAATCAATATTCCTAAGGCCGCCTGACTGATCATATCTTGGTAACATTATCTTTATCTAATTTAAACATTCCACTATTCCTTCTATTTTTGTTTTGGTAAATTAATCTCGTTCCTTGATCTAAAGTAATATAACATTTCAATTTACAGACACATACATTACTGGCTCTCTTGTGTGCTTTCATTCATATTTGGCAACTTCTCTAGTATCTTAACATCGGCATTACTGTGCTTTCTTCCTGGACGAACAGAGGTTCAACGTTAAAACTGTCTGTTCACTGCTATAGGGTCAATAATAGTCCCAGTTTCCCAAATACAAGGTGTATTCAAAAAAAGGAGATTTTTAAAATTTCGCGGGCCACGTACGGGTGTACAGATAAGAAAGGACGCCCGCTCTATCTCGAAAACTAATCATGTTACGGAATATATTTTTTTTTTAGTAAAAGCGGCAAATAGTTTTAGTTTCCTAAAATGTCCGATTCTTTGATATTATAGATATCAGAGAAATTAAAAAACCAAAATATTTCGAGAAAACATGACGCTACGCTATGATTTCACCATGCCATCCGTTTTTGCTGCTAATGCTCCCTACAGGGTTTCTCAAATTTAACGTAAAAAAACTATTCTTATTTTTGCACCCTGTATAAGCCTAAAACTGAAATCTAAATAAAAATTTCTATCACAGTGCAATTACTAAAGAAAAAAGCCACAGTTCAAAACAAAATTATCGAAATCGATTTATCAGTTCATGAGAAAATCTACTTTGTAATTGAGCATAATTTTTGGTTGTGCGTTATTTTTGCGGCTAAGTGTCCACGGATAGAGTTTGGAAGAGGAAAAACTTTTTTATTTGTCGATTTAAAAGAAAAAGTCATTCTTTATAAAAACGTCTGCTTATGTCGAGACTACAATTTCAAATGCCAAATTTACGATTACTATACAGGGTATATCAAAAATAACATTTTTAATGATTTTAATGATTTTGATTTTTTTGTTTTTTTTTTTAATTTTATGAAAATATTTTCAAAACCGTGATTTATTACACCAATTGTGCAAAAAACACTAATAAACTTTTTTCTCAAAGTGGTTAATTTCATAGCTACTATTAAAATAATAAAATTAAAAAAAAAACAAGGAAATCAAAATCATTAAAAATATTATTTTTGGTATACCCTGTATAGTAATCGTAAATTTGGTATTTGAATTTGTAGTTTTGACACAAGCAGACGTTATTATAAAGAATGACTTTTTCTTCTAAATCTACAAATAAAAAAGTTTTTGCTCTTCCAAATGTGTCCACGGATAGAGTTTGGAAGAGCAAAACTTTTTTTTTTTTTGTAGATTTAGAAGAAAAAGTCATTCTTTATAAAAACGTTTGCTTGTGTCAAAACTACAATTTCGAGTACGAAATTTACGATTACTATACAGGGTATATCAAAAATAACATTTTTAATGATTTTGATTTCCTTGTTTTTTTTTTTATTTTATTATTTTAATAGTAGCTATGAAATTAACCACTTTGAGAAAAAAGTTTATTAGTGTTTTTTGCACAATTGGTGTAATAAATCACGGTTTTGAAAATATTTTCATTAAATTAAAAAAAAAAAACAAAAAAATCAAAATCTTTAAAAATTATATTTTTGATATACCCTGTATAGTAATCGTAAATTTGGTATTTGAAATTGTAGTTTCGACACAAGCAGACGTTTTTATAAAGAATGACTTTTTCTTCTAAATCGACAAAGTAAAAAGTTTTTCCTGTTCCAAACTCTATCCGTGGACACAAAACAGACAGAATTTTTTTCTTAAACAACTTATTTAAGTATAAAATGAGCAAAAAACCGTATTTCTGGTGAAATTAAAAAAAAAATATTTTTTCATGAAACTAATAGCCTCCATATACATACCTGTATGATATGGAGAGCTAAAAATTTACCCCTGGTATTTAATTACTCGGAAAGTTAATGGTTTGAGTATTTTGACCTTAGTCTCGTCTCTTTAAATGGATTGTTTGTATAATATTTATACTAAAGTCTAGTATTTCACATAATAATGTTTCTACAGCATGTACGCCTAAGTACCACACTATTATCATCATGAGCAAAGTATAGATTATATTTATGAAGGCAAATATTTGGTTTGACTGAGTGAGTAGTAGTTTGTATATATTATTCCTTTTGTCTTTAATGTAAGCAACAATATTTGATGATACGGTTTGGAACTTTTGAGAAGAGTCTTCTAATATTGCAGCATACACGAATAGTGCATTTAATACATACAGTGTGAGTCGTTGCAAGTACAATTAATTTTATGGTCAGCCTTACGACAAGATTTTAAAATATTTTCCACAATACAAGTTGCTTCAAAATTTACACCAGTTTCATTAACAAAAGTTCATATGGAACGTGTATCATTCAAGATTTAATCTACCGACAGTCCAAATAGATTTTCTTTGTATAGACTCGATTTATTTAAAATATCAGAATCGATTTCGTAAATAAAAATTAAAAATTATTTGGTGCCCAATTTTTTTCTTTGACAACGTCATTATTTGCGTTCAATTGTGGGCTTTACATTCAATTTAATAGAAATATGAGTGATTCTGAAAGTGTCCTTTCGGATATCGAAGGCATTGCGTCAGAATAATAATAAGTAAAAGTAGTATCTAACTTTCTTTTTGTCCAATTTTTAGGTATGAGTTAAATGAGGATGATAAATATGTCATAATGACACTGGCGTAGATTAATAAAGTAACTGTAAATGAAAGAGGGCGCAAATGCTCCGTTCTGCGGCCCGGAACCCATCTTTGGCCTTCCAAAAAGCCATATGAAGGAAGAACTTCGGAGATGGGAAAAGGAACAACTTAAGTCCTACTGGAGAAAGACTCCAGGCCTAAGACAATCAAAAAGGTTTATCAAACCTTCAGAGGCCAACGCAGGGAAGCTAATTCAACTGGAGAGAAGCGACCTAAGGCGAATTACAGGCCTTTTTACGGGACACCACCCAGTGAAGTACCATCTCAAAAAGATGAGCCTAACCGAGGACGACACTTGTCGGTTTTGCGAAGACGCAACAGAGACAACAGAACACGTGCTCTGCGAATGCACGGCACTTTTCTGCAAAAAGGCTAAAACACCTTGGAGGGGTGACCCTAACACCCGACGAGGCAAGGAATTTAGCCTCCAGAGAAATCATCAACTTTATGAAAAGTGTGGGACAGCTGGGCAATTCATAGATTAGAGTCATTCACAAAAGATCTTCTGCAGGTCGAAGTGAGGGGAGGCCAAACCGCCTAAACGACTCCGAAAAACAATCTACAATCTACAATATTGACTCGATTTATTTAAAATATCAGAACCGATTTCGTAAATAAAAATTAAAAATTATTCGGTGCCCATATTAGTGCAATTTTTTTCTTTGACAACGTCATTATTTGCGTTCAATTGTGTGCTTTACATTCAATTTAATAGAAATATAAGTGATTCTGAAAGTGTCCTTTCGGATATCGAAGGCAAAGATTAATCTACACAATCTTTAATCTTTGTCGAAGGAATTGCGTCAGAATAATAATAAGTAAAAGTAGTATCTAACTTTCTTTTTGTCCGATTTTCAGGTATGAAGTTCACTAAAACTTCATTTGAGTACCTAATTATTATCATCCATTTTAATTAATTTCAAGACACTTTCAATAATCAACATCAAACGTTTTCATTTAGGGATAGGAAAATGCCATATTTGAAAGGGAATTTGATTGCCTTTCAGCATATTTTATAATATACAGTCTATTTGTGTTAGTAGATCACACTGCAGTAGTTGCGACACGAAATGTTCGAGATATATTAAATCGACGTTTTTCCAACCAAAGCACGATCGTGGAGGACCTATTTCTTGGCCTCCTAGGTCCCCGGATCTCAACCCAATAGACTTTTGGCTTTGGGGTTATCTGAAAAATACGGTTTACCATGTCCTACCCAACAGTGAATATGATGTTATTGCTCGCATTTATGGAGCTTTAGCACAAATTACAAACGAAACAATACGCCGTATAGAAACCAATTTTATTCGCCGTTTGCGCGCATGCATATTGAACAAAATGGTGAGCACTTGCTTTTGTAAATTTAAATGTTTTTGTTTTATTATGTGTTTAGTTAATAAATAATTTGAATTTGAACATTTGATATGGATTCTGCGAACAAAACATCAACTTAGCTAATGTAAAAATATCGTTAGCGAAAACATTCCTGAATATTAATTATTTTTTAAACCACTAAATAGAGATAATTCAAATCTATTTTTCTAAATAACCATTTAATAATTTCTGAGTAATTCCTATTAACATAAAAATTATTATATAAATTCTTCGTATTTACATTTTATAATGCGTGTTGATATAATACAGGTTTTTATTATATATAATCTTTATCTTCCTGTACAAAAAATTATATTAATTAAGACTTTTCTGAACTTTTTTTCGCAAGATATTTTTAACTTCATTATATAAATTTAATGTTGCAAAACTTGTTCTTTTTTTTTAAATACCTACGTAACTTTTTATACCTTTTTTTCCTTAATTAACTCAAAAATGGCTACAGTAATAAGATTTACAACAACATCATATCTTATATAATCAGTAAATAAAAATATCACAATCTACAAGTACGTTCACCTTCTGGATTAAAATCATTATATTTAACAATGTAAATGGACAATCTTCGGTAATTATCACTTTCCTTTCCGCGAGTTCAGGTATTGTTTAGGAGTCATTTTTTAATTACTAATAATTTATGTGTTTGGGATATAGTGATTTATAAACTTAATATAGTCCAATATGCAGCTGAATTTTCATTTGCTGTCTTCAATAAAAATTGATATTGAAAAAAATAAAGGCTTATGTAATAATTAACAGGCAAGAAATCGACATAGTATTACGCTCCTCTAATAATTGTTCCAAAATAATTTTCACACAGTACTTAACAGGTTTTCAAACAAATATTGAGTGAATACATTTTCTGCAATAGTTTTAAAAATATTTTTGAAAAAGTATATGCACACCTTGGATAGTATATTAAGATTTCTAAGATTATATTTGTTCTCTTTAAATATGTGCAATACTGTGTATTTCTAGTGTTACAGCTTTTACCGAAGAAAAACATTGATGCGATGTCGATTTAAAAATATTAAATTGTTTCCTTGAATAAAGTGGATACATAAAATATCCTTTTATGTCCTGTATGTCTATGGGACAGCAAAGGAACGGGTGAACAGAAATTTCTCTTTAGGGAATGTCATGATATCCAACAAACCTTTAAACGTGAGAGAGAAAATGGGTAACGTGATGTTTTCATCAAAACTTTAAAATCTAAAAAATACACTAATATTTATATTATTATAAAAATAAATAATAACATTCTAAACTAACCCAACCGTCTAACTACCACAGTATAATAAATAATACAGTATTCTGACTTTCCGCTTGCGAGCCGTCCTGCGCATTTCGTCGCGCATGCCGCCATTATGGGTTACAACGTCACAATAATCACATAGACGTAGATAAATACCGTTCACTCCTGTGTTCAATATATAGTTCAGTGTCGGCGTGTACGAGATAAATAAAGATTGTGTTTAAATCTAATTCTGTGTTTTGTGTTTTTGGTATAGTGTTCGTGAGAATTGAAAGGATTTTATTTTTATTAACGTATCTTATGATTAATACAATGAACACTCAGGGAGGACATGTGTGTGCTGCAAAATGTTGTCCCAATAAGCGGTACACTTGCTCTAAACATTTTTTTCGCTTCCCCACAGATCCTGTTAGGTGAGTAATAAGTAAAAATAAAGATGAATACTAGATAATTTTACGTTTATAACAACTATTTGTATAACCGTAAAATTTATATTACGAAATGGCAGTATCTAATATGTTTTAAACTAAATGAAAGTAAAACATAAACACAAGTTGTCTCGTGGCGAGATAGCATGATAACGCAATCAGCTAGGGGTTATATTATTGGCAATATATATATGGCCCTTGTTTAACTAAAATTGCTGAGAACAGGATTCAGTTGATGAGAATTCAGGCACACGGCTTGTATGTGGAATTCGTAGGGGTGAAAGAGGCTAGCAATAAGATTAAGGAAATCAGCTGGTTAAGAATGAAACAACGTCGGATTTTCATTCACTAATTTTGATTAATAAAAATCATCAGATGGAAATAGGCGGAATACTTATATGAAAGATTGAAGTTCCGGGGATCGGTGTATGATGTGAATATTCCTCATAAAACTGTCATTACGCCACCACTAGACTCAAGATGATTCTTTGAGCGGTCATTTTCCTAAACGGTTTCAAAATATTACAACGCTCTACCGGAGAATATAAAAAGTTTACAGGGGTTTTCGTTTAAGAGAGCTGTCTGACACGTAATAGAACAAATTAATTTGTAAACATAAGCTACCTACTTAATTTGGCCAGCGATATAAAACTATTTTCAGATAGGTTTAAGCTAAAATATAAGTTACGTTTAGGTTAAGTTAGGAAGCACTGCTTCAACTTTTATAAAAATGTCTTTTTTACTAATAAAGTCTGTATTATTGTTGTGTTTATTATTATTATTATTAAAAATCACCAAATCATGTCAACATTTAACTGATACCACCACTCAAGTCTGTTTTCAATCACTATGACCCACCACAAATATTTCTGAAATTGACAGCGACATTATTATGTACTTAAATATTTTTACAAAAATGAAAATACAGTACTGTGGTTAGAAACCGAAAACTATAATTATTCTTAGTCAGGACCTGACTTGTAACCCAAAATGGCGGCGTCATACGTCACAGTTTATTTCAAAGTGCCATCGTGGAGTCGGAATGCTGTACTTATTAATGCTGTGTAACTACTTTATTCAAAAATTAGAAATAAAAAACTAATATTTCTGTAACCTTCTTGTCATTTACCTTTTTCGTAAGACTACTGGTGAATACGACGCTAGAGTGGACTGTATTAAATTGTAAAAATTGTTTTGTTGTATCTGTTTTATAATACATTGATTTAACTAATGAACAAGTAATAATATATTAATAAAAAAAAGAGATGTTTATAGTTTCAGTTCAAGAGTTCATCTTCTTATAAAAATACGATATTGACGTTTTACAATGTCCATAATACCGCGTCACAAACACAGAATATGAATATAGAAGCGTCAGTGAATTATGCGTATTGTTATGCGCACAAGTTAAAACGAGTTAAGTATACATATATTTAACCACCTGGTGACAACCTATATTTGTAAATAAATTTGTTTTTTATTATTATTGTCGACATCAGCTATTTTTTTATTTAAATTACTCCATATTCCGAAATATTTTGACCCCTTTTCCACTATTTACGAACGCCTTTGTAAGCAGATTTTTTATGATACATTTCATGAGTTATATTCTATCAAAACTATAAATAACTATTCAATATTTCTGCTATGTTTAGGAAATATGTTTTAAGTTTTTAACCTCTTTTTACACACTTTTCGAACGGCTATGTGATCTATTGTTTATGTTCAATGTTTTATGTTACATTCTATTAAATCAATGGAAAATTATTCAATATTTCGGATATGTTTAATAACCATAAATTTTTGAGCCCTTTGTTAAACCTCTTACCTACGCTCAATGTTTTCCAAAACATTATAATACATAATCCAAAAAATATGGTATTAGAAAAATTATTTAGCAAATTATTCATCTGTTCAACTTTAATCAGTCATTTGATAAATTTAATATAATAACAGTGGAGTATTATTCGCTTTTAACCAGACTGTTATCTTATATTTAAAAGAATTACTATATAGACTAAAATTAGCCTAATCAGAATCTTAGCTTCTAAGCCAAGAATCTTGTGAACTTGTATTGTGAAACCATGAATTGAATAATTATTATAGATATAAAAAGGAATAAATAGACTGAGCACATACACCTATGACGTTTTTTACAAATGACAAATTCACTATTTATGAAACTCTCTATACTTACTTATAGAGTAGATGTATTAAGTTTCGTCCATGTGGATATATTTATGGTATTTGGATAACCTTATACATGTGTCACAACCGGTGAGAACGTTTTAAACTATCCTTACAATATATAAATATATCTGGTGATGTTTAAAAATCAAACCAGTAAAGAAAAGTACTGCTACACTTATACTGGATATATATGTGTAAGTAAAATATACTGCCTCATTTAAAGTTTGACCCCGTTCACCATGTACAGTATGTCTCAGAATTCCGGTCCGTCTATATGCAATCTATATCTATGTGAATTTATATTATGTTACGAAAAAAGTAAATAGTGGATTCGCTTCCCTGCATAAGATTCAATTTGCGCTAAAAATTAACTGCATGTATTTCTTTATCGATTTTTTTCACACTGCTCTGCATTTTGCCGACAAATGTTATCATATTGGTTCTTTATTGAGAATTCATTAGTTAAGTAGGTGCGGGTTAAGTTAAAGATTGCAAAATAAAGATTAGATATTACAACTCGTAAAAGTTAATTTGCTGATTGGTAAAGAGGATTCAATTAAAAAGAAATTTCAAATAAACATATATTTGACAAATTTGCCCTTATTCTAGAAGAAGTTTTTGTTAGTCCATTAAAGAGAGTTAAGGCATTGTAGGTAAAACCTCGTCTAAACATGGCCGTTATAAGGTTGCATTGTCAATTTCAGAGGATTTCGGATGTTTAGGGTGTGGGCTTCCTGGCGAAATATCAGTTTATTGAAGAGGTGAGGAGGGGAACGATTTAAAAGAACTCTAGACGAAAAATATATTTGTCAACTTCAACCAAAAAAAAAAAAAAATCCTCACCAACCGGAATTTAAACTTCCAACTCAGGTACAAAATGGTTAAATGTTATGTCTGGTCGGTTCTCCTATACGGAGCGGAAGCGTGGACGCTTAAAGCTGTTTCTATCAACCGAATTGAAGCATTCGAGATGTGGATTCTGAGACGGATGCTAAGAAGATCGTGGACGGAACACGTCAGGAACGATGATGTGCTCAGGATGGCTGGTTTGGAAGACCGAGAACTCTTCGAACACATTAAGAAGCGGAAGATCTCTTACATCTGGGACACATTATACGGGGAGAGCGATACGAATTTCAACGCCTGATACTACAGGGAAAGATCGAAGGTGGAAGACGAGGCATTGGAAGGAGGAAATTGTCCTGACTTAGAAACATACTCCAGTGGAAGGGAATAAGCGACTTCCATTCGCTCCAAGAAGCGGCCATAAATAGAATCATAATGATAAGAAAAACGGAGGACGCTTTACACAGGAATCTGCATGGCACCAAAAGAAGAAGAAGAAGAAGAACCAAGTCAAGCTAGAAAAAGCCTCATATATCCGGAGATTATGAATCAACAGACAACAAGAGTTTTTGATGTTTTGTGAGCGGTTTCTAGTAATAGCATCTAAACAAGGAACATACACGACATTGCAGTAGATCAATCTTGATAGAACAAGACAGAATACTCCTGTTTGCATACAATAAACGCAAGACATTGTAGCATTGGCGCGTCACGCTGGAAGCATGATTAACAAATCTCACGTTCTCATCCATAAGCAAATCCAAATTCCGAACTGTCTCAACCAACTCAACACTTTCTCCCTCAATGTTAAGAGACATATTTGACCGAATGAAAGGTCTTTTAGTTTTTGAACTAAATACGATTGCCTTTGATTTCGAAGAATTTAATTTTACATTATGATTTTGGGTGTAATTGTAAATCTCTGAGAGCTGTCGATTAATTGTTATTGACGCTGTTTCACATTGCTAATAAAATTGCTGAAGTATCATCGAAAAATTGCAGATGACACTCGGTCACTATACGAGGTAAATCAATTGAGTATATAAGAAATAGCAGAACAGAGCCCTGTGGAACCCCAGAACAAACTCTCATTGCTAACGAAGATTTACGTTCTAATACCACTTTTTGATGGCGATCATTTAAATAAGTTTTTAGAAGGTTTAGGCAGGTGCTATCAAAACCTAGGTACTTACATTTCGCTACATGAACCTTATATGATTTAAGGTATCAAACTCCAGGAGCATCAATATTGTGGACAAACAAGTTGCTCTAAAGAATCTGACAGGATAATCAGTGAAACGTTAGCGCGCATAATATCTAGAAGTTTAGTTGCCTGATGAAGCTTTCTGTCTAAAATATCAGAATATTACTCACACAAATATCTATGGATCTAATCTAATATTTTTTGATTCGTTAAAACACAATTTTTCCGACGTTTTGGACTAGAACAAATATGATCATCTCATGATAGGTTAGTATTCGCAAATCAGATGCCCATAGAATGACCCTGACATTCATAAGACAGGGAACAGATGTATCTTTTGCTTGTCTAAAAACACCAGCGACCTGTAAAATGTGTTGCTCTTCGATACAGCCGCTGACCACCGGACTATAAGTGAATATTAAAAAAGCGTTCGAAAAATGTTATGTGACTGTTTTATTTAATGCATTAACGTTTTTATTGACCTGGCATTTTAACTTTAACGCAACTGAGGTAATAATAAAGAGATTCGCGTACAAGAAATTGTGATTGTGTGAAATAATTGTTGTTTAAGTGCTAAAAAACAAGATGGTATAAAAAACGGTAAAACAAATTTGGAGAACCGACCCAAAATGTGCTAAAATTACTGTTAATAATAAAATAAATGACACCGTGACCAAAATTCAGTTGCCTGTTTACTGACGAATTTAACGGCATACAATATTTTTATTTTATAATCGACATCATCCTGCGTTCGTTTTATTTTAAAACGGAAATTGTAATTTTAATTTATATGTGAAGCTGCGCAATATAATCCTTATTTCTATTTCTGTTTCAGAGATAGTACGAGTATAATCAAATTAAATAAAATAAGTATATATTAATAAATTGGATATCTTCCTTTCCCTTTCAATTAGAGATTGCCACAACTACAATTTGCATATTTCATCTAGATAATAGTAGTTTTGTATATTATTTTTATAGCTTCTGAATGACCCTGTACGCATTATGTGACTTGCAACGACAAGACAGAGTGTTAAAAAATTTGCATATGTGAGGCAGATCGTTACAATTAAGTCAAGGAAGTTAATTGAAGTAAAACATTTGCCGTAAACTTAATTAGGAAACACTGTATACAGTGGCGTAGGAGGCGTTAAAAAAATATTTTTGTTCAGGTTCTTGCCAAAGAGGATGACTTCGAAAGAATTATATGAGACTGAATTGCATAAATAGTATATTTTATCTGCAGATATATTTTATCTGCAGATCAATTTAAATAGAATAAGGTGTTGATTTTTTAAGATTTTTTTTGCAGGTTGGAAAATTTGTCCCCCTCCAAAGTAAGTAATGGGTCTGCCAGATAACTTTTTTTTTGAAAATGCTATAAAAGAAAAACTGCTGTATATTTTCTCAAATTTCTTTTTTTATTTGAAAGTACAATCCTTCCGGTTAATAATGACAAATAATTTCATTCAAATGGCTGCCTCGGCTGGCCATGCAGTAGCCTACACGATCGGTCCAATTTTTAAGCACATTATCGATTGTGTGCAGCTGTATTTCACCAATGGCTTCACGAATATTGTCCTTTAAAGCGTCAATTGTCTCTGGCTTGTTGGCGTAACACTTATCTTTGACAGCACCCCACAAATAATAGTCCAACGGTGTCAAATCGCAGCTCCGAGGTGGCCAAACGACATCAGCTCTGCGGCTGATAATGCGATCTTCAAAAACAGGGCGCAAAACATCGAGTGTAGCTTCGGCTGTGTGGCACGTAGCGCCGTCCTGTTGAAACTAAATGTTGCCAATATACTCCTCTTCAATTTTTGTGAACAAAAATTCGTTCAACATGGCCCGATAACGATCGCCATTGACTGTAACGGCCACTCCTTGCTCATTTTCGAAGAAAAATGGCCCAATTATGCCTCCGGACCAAAATCCGCACCAAACAGTGACTCGTTTTGGGTGCATCGGCTTTTCAATGTATGCGTGCGGGTTTTCTGTGCCCCAAATGCGACAATTTTGCTTGTTTACGTACCCGCCAAGATCAAAATGAGCCTCATCTGAAAAGATTATTTTTTTGGGAAAATCAGCATCTTCTGTAAGTCGATCGCAGGCCCACTGAGCGAAGCGAAAACGCATTGGATGGTCAGTTGGCTTCAACTCCTGAACCAATTGGACTTTGTATGGCGTCATACCAAGGTCTTTGTGCAAAATTCGTCTCAATGATGTCTCCGAAATGTTCAATTGTTGAGACCGACGGTGAATTGATGTTGATGGCGCTTCACGCACATTTTCTGCCACAGCAGCAATATTCTCGGGTGTACGCACTGTTTTTGGCTTTTCACGCTTTGGTTTATCGATGAGGATGCCAGTTTCTTTCACTTTTTTCAGAAGATAACGAACATACGGAGCTGACGGTGCTTCTCTTCTTCCAAAATCCGTACGCAATTTTCGCACACATTCTGCAACATTACCATGATTTTCAAAGTAATGTCGCAATATTTCCCAGCGTTGTTCAAGCGTATACACAATCATATTCGTTCAGCGGAAGGATAAAACTAATTATCTGTCAAATCAGACATGAGCTAAGTGTTACCCTTCACGAAATAAGCACTAGTTGAAAAAAAAACGTTAGATGGCGGACCCGATACCTAAGTACTTTGTGGAACCGACATGACAATTAGAACAGAGCATATATTTCAACTAGATTTGCCTATAACATTATGTATAATTAATAAAAATTAGTTCATCGAATGATTAATTTATAGAATTGAATATGTTAATAAATTATAATATATTATTACAATAATAAAATTTTCTATTTTATACTATCCTCAAACACGCACAAATAAAAAGAGATAACATTTAGAAGTCACTGTCTTATAAACATAGTCATAACCAAACATCAGCATCAGTTAAAATTCTAAAGGGCATTAAATTATCTGATTTATTTATTTTTAGATTTTGATTTGTGGGTTCAGTCAAATTACAAATATTTCCTTAATACATTTTATTACGCGAAGTTTCTTTGCTTCAGACTTCAATAGTAACATTTCAATTAGCATATCCATGTTTTAATCAGATAATAAACAAGTTACGAGTACTAATAAAGCTACTGACGATGAGAACGTCAATATTCTCGAAAAAACTGTCATTAAGATAAAGATTTCGACATTAAACTTAATTTGTGGAATAAGGCTTTAACATTTCCTGTACATTTAAGTGATATTGGTAAAATATACCGTTTTAATGAAGTGCTAACTTCTTCAAATCTGCCAAAAATAAGCATTTACATTCCGCTTTAGTACCCTTTCAAAAGTTGAGCAAATTTTAACACCGCATATAATTATTGTAATTCATTTTCTATTGAAAGTGGAATAACCATTGCTTTGATTGTAGCGACTTGATTAATAAATTAAATAATATTCAATTAGTATAGCATAGAGCAGGAGTTAGAGTCCTCAGAGGGCTCAATTCTCCCCAAAAAAACACTAATACCTAAAAATTCTGGTGTACTCAAATCATTCTTCAATTGAAATCATCTGATCACACGACTATGTTTGTTTAGAATTTTCGCATCTTGGCCCTACAAATCACTGTCACAGATTTAATAGACTAAATCTGTGTCACTGTATCATAATATGCAACTATCATGGAAGGTCTTAGTTCAATGCATTTCTTTCAATAGTTTTGCGCGCATATTCTTCTATATATTTATTATTATTTTCTATCAACGTTTATTGAATTGTACATCCAGATTTACCGGTATATTATTCGAATACCTTGACACTGATGTTTGGCCTTGCAATAAGTATAATAACTGGGCTTTGACTTTTCTTCGATAAATAGATGCTACTTATATAAAAATACTTCGTGATGTTATTGCAAACTATACAATACAAAGTGACATAGAAAATTAAACGCTGTGCAAAATAAGTTTCATTATGTCACGAATTTTAATAGTTTCTCGAATTTATTTTAAGTAATTTTAAAAATTTAACATTACCTAAAATCGTTTGAAAATCTTAAATAGCGGTATAAAACTGTTAGGATCGACTTTTGTAGGTTTAATTCAATTAGATGATATACGCAGGCAAAAAATAAATAAAACATTTTACATAGTTGTGGGATATTTCTCATTTTTTTGTTAAGAGAAATAAAAATATATTTAACTTTTTATTTTTTTTTTAAATAAATAAATAAAATATATATTTGTCAAAAAATTAAAAATAATTTGTAGACATACATCAACAAACAAAACATATAAAACATAAGAATAATAATTAATACATACAGGTACATCTTCAAATAAATAAATCAATTATGATACTTAAAGTAAATTAATTTAGTAAATATTCCACAGTTCAATATATATACATATATATACAAAACACACAATACAAACTACTATCCAGTGTTTGAATCGCTCAAAAATTAATGCACATTAAAAAAGTCACCTACTGTATAAAAAGCTTTTTCTAACAAATACGTTTATAGAGCTTTACGGAATCGAGGAAGGGATGATAGCAATTTGATTTCCATTGGCAGATGGTTGTGCTTTTTTTTTTGCATTGTATAGGATCGAGCTTTTGATTAATTCGGAGGATGGGGCTGGCAGATCAAGATCATGTTCGGAGTTTCTAAGGAGATAGTTATGGACCGATTCCAAAATGAATAAGGAAGGTAGTGTTAGTATTTTAAATTTTCTGAAGAAGTCCTGGCAATGGGCTCTATAGTGCAATCTAAAAATACGCCCAAATTGCGTTGCACAGCATGTACCCCAGAATGGGAAAGCGTATCGAAGATGGGATTCGAAGAGTGAAAAGTAGTCTGTTATGGAAGTTGACAAGTTAAGTTCTTTGGAAACTGATCTTAACGCAAAACAGGCAGAGCTTAATTTTTTTGATAACGCGTCAATGTGCAACTTCCACTTCAGGGAGCTGTCAACAACAAGGCCCAGAAACTTCACAGAAGAAACGACGTCAATAGTGGAATTATTAAGTTCAAAAGACTGCAGCGCACCTTTATATGACACAGATTTTGTTTTCGCAGTGTTCAAGCACAACAGGTTAGAGTCTTTGGATATGGTATTATGAAGAGCCACACTATCCGGGCCGCACCAAGTGAAACTAGTTTCATCAGCAAAGAGCAACGATCCCTTCTAAAAAATCTACGTATACTAGACACATGTATTATTTTGTTTGATGTTATTGAAGGTCGAGTGTCATTTGATAAATAAACTGTTTTATTCGTAGATTTTTATTTCTAAACTTTTTTTATGTTATGCCCCGTTTCAAACCTTTGATGGACGTCTTTTGGACACGAATGATGATTCCTTCATCGGTGGTTCATATACAATATTTGAGTAAAATGCAAAGTAAATGAGCCACTGATGATGCCATAATATCATTCCGAAACTAAAAAAGAAAAATTAATTTTAATTTCATATCCAAAAAAATTCCACTCTAGAATGAACTATTTATTCAAATTATTTATTTCCTAATTTCATTAAGAAACTCACTGCGTTTTTCTTTGTCGCCGACAATATCTATTGACGATATTGGCACTTTGTAAGCACGTTCCTTACAAAGCATCTTGTTTGATTAATTAATTTTTCACTATTTGTTTTGAACAGACGTTGACCGACAATTTTCCCACGGACGAACCATAACGGACATTCTAGTAAAAGAATGCATTTTTCAAACCGCATTAATAAGGAGTCTAAATGATTTTTGGATAGTTTCATTTATAAACTGACTTTATTACTATAATTGTTGCGCTATATTCTCTATTTAGTCGAATTTTCTGTGTCACTCTTCCTAATATGCCAGCTGATTTTTCAAATATACTAATTGATAATTTGTCCTATTTTAGATATGAAATATTGAATAATCGAACCATAACTACAACCCACACATGAATGTCTATATTTGTTAAATAGGTAAAGTAGATTTTTCAATGCACTTAAATATCACATTGGCAAAAATGTAAGCGTATAATTTATTGCTAAAACACGCAATGTATAAAAGAATTGCCGCGGCGATGACTCCAACGCACGCATGCACCATCATAACAGAAAACCTGAAATTAGTTTTCACCGAATGTAACAAAAATTATTAATAACAAGTTGTTTTTGCATATTATATCTTCAGGATATTTAATAATAATTCTAATTTATTAAAGATGTATAAAATATTATATGAATGCATGTACCGGATGTAATAGTAATGTGCAAATATATTTATTGCTTATACACTTAATCGCTTATCTTAATTTATACAGTAATTTAATATTTTTGACAATTTAAGAATAATCCTGGCAGATATTGCTCATTTGACTAACCCTAATTCGTAAATTACTAATAAGAGTTGGATATCATGAAATTCAAGTAAAATTAAGATAACTGCACCGATATGCAAATGAGCACTTCTATTGGGTCTGCCAGATAACTTTTTTTTTTTTGAAAATGCTATTAAAGAAAAACTGCTGAATATTTTCTCAAATTTCTTTTTTTATTTGAAAGTACAATCCTTCCGGTTAATAATGAAAAATAATTTAATTCAAATGGCTGCCTCGGCTGGCCATGCAGTAGCCTACACGATCGGTCCAATTTTTAAGCACATTATCGATTGTGTGCAGCTGTATTTCACCAATGGTTTCACGAATATTGTCCCTTAAAGCGTCAATTGTCTCTGGCTTGTCGGCGTAACACTTATCTTTGACGGCACCCCACAAATAATAGTCCAACGGTGTCAAATCGCAGCTCCGAGGTGGCCAAACGACATCAGCTCTGCGGCTGATAATGCGATCTTCAAAAACAGGGCGCAAAACATCGTGTGTAGCTTCGGCTGTGTGGCACGTAGAGCCGTCCTGTTGAAACCAAATGTTGCCAATATCCTCCTCTTCAATTTTTGTGAACAAAAATTCGTTCAACATGGCCCGATAACGATCGCCATTGACTGTAACGGCCAGTCCTTGCTCATTTTCGAAGAAAAATTGCCCAATTATGCCTCCGGACCAAAATCCGCACCAAACAGTGACTCGTTTTGGCTGCATCGGCTTTTCAATGTATGCGTGCCGGTTTTCTGTGCCCCAAATGCGACAATTTTGCTTGTTTACATACCCGCCAAGATCAAAATGAGCTTCATCTGAAAAGATGATTTTTTTGGCAAAATCGGCATCTTCTGTAAGTCGATCGCAGGCCCACTGAGCGAAGCGAAAACGCATTGGATGGTCAGTTGGCTTCAACTCCTGAACCAATTGGACTTTGTATGGCGTCATACCAAGGTCTTTATGCAAAATTCGTCTCAATGATGTCTCCGAAATGTTCAATTGTTGAGACCGATGGTGAATTGATGTTGATGGCGCTTCACGCACACTTTCTGCCACAGCAGCAATATTCTCGGGTGTATGCACTGTTTTTGGCTTTTCACGCTTTGGTTTATCGATGAGGATGCCAGTTTCTTTAACTTTTTTCACGAGATAACGAACATACGGAGCTGACGGTGCTTCTCTTCTTCCAAAATCCGTACGCAATTTTCGCACACATTCTGCAACATTACTGTGATTTTCAAAGTAATGTCGCAATATTTCCCAGCGTTGTTCAAGCGTATACACAACCATATTTCGTTCAGCGGAAGGATAAAACTAATTATCTGTCAAATCAGACATGAGCTAAGTGATACCCTTCACGAAATAAGCACTAGTTGAAAAAAAAACGTTAGATGGCGGACCAGATATTAAGGGAGGGGCGGAGAGAGAGAAGACAATGATCCTAATATCTTACACACATTCAAATTTTACACCTATGTTTGGAAAACTGGAGCTCTTTAAAATAAAATAAAAATAAATTAAATATTACTTGTAATTTTTATTGTCTTCCATGGAATATCGATGGCCAAACTCTAAGAGGCCGTAACCCCATAGCGACTAATTTTTTAAACGAGGCATAAAACATGCCTAGATTTTGGTACAACTGTAAAATGATTTTTTTTATTGAAGCCGTTAAAATTACTTCATATTTTGAAAAATCTTTTAATATAAACTTCTTTTAAATCAAGACAAATCTAAATTTATAGAGTGGGATACGAGCTTTAGTAATTCCAGTTTTTTGACTTACGCCTTTTTATACTTTTAGATCTGTGCGGTTTACGCTTTTATAGCTTTTCTAAATTCGTAAAGATAAAGTGGTTTCGTCATTTTATAATTTAAAATTAAAAGTTAAATTTGGTCAAAATTCTGTAAGCATTTTATAATAAAATTTTTTTGAAATCGAACACATCATTGTTGATGATATTCAGTTTTTAGCCAACCTCGTATTTTGTGCTAAACTTTCGACATTCATTCAAAGTTTCATCTTGGCCCAAAAATTGAATTAAATCGTGAACATTTTCGTGCAATTATTTTCTACAATTTTTCACGATGAAGCTCCATCAAGGACCAGTGTTTATCGATGGTATGGTCAATTCAATCGTGGTCGTAGTTCACTCCAAAACGAATTTCGTGAAGGTCGTCCAAAATCAGTTGTTGTTCCGAAAACCATTGATGCTGATAAAGTGATTTTCGATCATTAATATTTGTTATAATATAAAAGGCAACCCTCGTATTAGTTACAATCAATATTTAAAGTTTCTCTGTGTTCACATTTGTTACTAAGCCGTTGTACACAAATGACATTTACAAATATAAATCTAAATATGTATTCACCTATAACATTATGAAAATACGTATCTATTTCTATACAAACAACGTCACTCGATAGCTCGTAGAGAAGCTAATAAATTTACCTAACATAGTGTTAAAATTTCCTATTTTCGTTATGCAAATATGCAAAACGCTATGCCAATTTTTATAAATAATTATTTCACATATATATTACGTGCATTGGATTGTCACGTACGACTTTTCCATTTCATTTGATTTCAGTAAATATGCGACGAGAAGTGGAAAAATTATCAAGAAATCATCATTTATAGAACTGCTACTGGCTAGTACCATACACTATAGCGGCAAAGGCAGCTCAGTAGTCATCTCCATACAATCACACTATACATCGCTACATTTTATACAGAGGAATAATCATTTTTTCTGACAATTCGGACGTAGACGAATTACATTAGATTAAAATTTATACAAGGACGGTATTCTATTTCACCCGTTCTTTGTATCTCTTTAAATGAACAAAGTTGCAAACAGAGAATTCCTGTCACGACGAATCTGACTTAGATCACACTTTCCTTGTTATTGTAATTTCGGACATAATATATACGAGGCTGGTTCGATAATCCTTTAGGACCCAACATAATGAGTCTTATAAATTGAGTTTGAAATTTAAAACTGATGCTCCTCAATAAATTGACTATTAAATATCGTTTAATGATAGTTACCTCCAAGAGGGACTGGGAAAGGAACTTACCAGCAACCTTAAAGAAAACTCTAGCAAATGGTTTACAGACGGTTCCAAAACCAGGGACAGGAGTATTGGAGCCTGGCACCAAACACTCATAAATGGTGTAGGAAGGCTTAAGAGGTATTGACGAGATTAACAAGAATAACAGAGTTTCCCTTGCTCTGGTATCAGGGGAAACGAAGAAGCCAAAAATTTAGCAAAAAAGGGGGTGTCAACCCTTTTTCTATGGCCTGGACCGTTCCTGAACCGTTCTGCGGCTTAGAGAAACGCACCTACAAGGTGACGTTCAAAATTAAGGAGGAAATAGACAGAGAAATATTCAAGCAAAATCCAGTCCAGTCTTTTAATTGTTTATTGGATAATTTTATTTTTATTTTATTAATTTATATTACCAGCAAAAGCAAATCAAATGTTAAATGGCAGTAAATTAATTGAATTTATATCACAAAATAACAAATAAAACCAATATAATTAACGTATGTTTTTTCTTTTGTAATTGTTTATTCATTTGAATTAATGTTATTGAATTATTATTTATTTGTAAATTTATATTGTATTTGACCTATAATAGGTTTTATACTGCTGGGCAAATAAAGGCTATTATTGTTAATTTGACGCCTAAATTTTAGAATGCGAAGAGTTATATCTACAGATGAATAATATGTGTAATTATTCCTTTGTAGGTAAAAAAGAAAATATCACAGCGTCGCAAATTACGATATTCCATGAGTATCACATCACATCACATTAAAAATAAAACATAAATCTTGATGAGAGTATCCAAAATCAACATATCACTTAATTATGTCTGTGTTTTGTCTTCCCATTCTGAATTCAGCATAGCACAAAATCATATCCTGAATTCTCTCGATCACATTCACGTATCGCTGATAATAAGGCAACCAAATTACGGTAGCGTATTCCAGTGCAGAACGGACGACATATACAATAATCTACCACTAAAGACAGAGAGATCCCCAGCACAACTCCTCCAAACATTTTTTTCAAATTTAGTGACCGATATGTTTTTAAAAAAGTCTTTTGTTTTTCTTTTCTTTTGACATAAACAATATTTTTAAAAAATCAACCAGTGGCATGATACTTATAGAGGTTAGTGACACTTTTTATCCCCTATTTTTTACGCCACTGGAATAAATAATAAAACCGTTCACTTTAGACCCATAAAATGGTATTACTTTTTTAAGCAAAAATGAGTAGGGAATTTAAAAAAAGTTAAAAACATATATTTATTCCAGTGGCGTAAAAAATAGCGGGATAAAAAGTACAGCATGCTACTGGCTCATTTTTTTTTAAATATTGTTTATGTCAAAATATGATTTTTAATTATTATTTTTCTGAATACATAAAATATTATGTAAAACTACAGAGACAGGTACAAAGTATTCTAAAATCAATCACACGTACGGTATTTGAAAAATAATAACCACTAAATTATCACTCAAACATCTAAATAATTGATATAATATATCCCGTAACAGGTACTACCTAATTCCACCTGCCACAGTGCTCGTACTACGACCGTACTGCATACATACACACACGCATTATACGTACCTATTATAATAGTAATGATAATAATAATACCGGTAGTACTAAACCCCACCACCGCAGTAGTACCTAATACAAAACTCTTCTAATGCAAGACATATACAAGAAGAAGAGGAAGAATACAGCTAGAAGACGAAGAGGAAGACATCAGGCGGCAATATCTCGCGAAACCAAAAGAAGCAGTACCCGGTACTATTGCGGCATTCAAGTCGCGACCGTGAAACAGTGCAGTCAAGACCAAGGACAGAAATAAATACACTGCACAGTATTAAATTGATATTGATAACCCTTTGATTTTTTTCTGTGCACACTCAACAACTTACAAGTGCTTTTATGAACCGATTAAGTAGTGTCCGATAGTACCAAATATACGGTAGTACTACTACACACATACGATTTCATCACTGAAGTACGTACGCAACAGACATATAAACACAGTTCGATCAGCTGAGAGAAGAAAATCAACGTACAAGGACGAACTAGGAAGCGGAGTAATAAACACAGCACACGCAGAAAAAGGTATGAAATATTTAATTTAAATTTTTTATTAAAAATAATAATTTGACAAGAATTGTTGTAATATTTGTGTGATGTAAACACGCATAATTAAATCAGTTCTGAATTGATAGGAAATGGATTATATATATATATATATGTTTATACGCAACTTTTGAAACACATTTTTATCGATAACAAGATCAGAAATTTGTTTTCATAAAGGGTGATTTATCATAACGGAAACCGTTGATATGAGGCTTTAGATGTTTAATGAAAATTATTAAGCAATTTTTGATAGGCACAGAGTGGCGCGTAAAGTTTAATGGTTTCCCGTACATATTAGCTTTGTAATTTGGGTTCCACATGAAATTTAACGTCCGAATCATAAATGGTGTACTTCCCGTTTTTTGTTCTGTGATTAATGCATTGGCATCAAAAATAGGCAGATCTTTGCAAAGTACACCAATAAAGATCATAATACAAATTATAATGAAACGAAAAATAATATGTCTTCTATGTAGAACAGAACAACATTCCAGAAACATTGTAAAAAAGTTGTCTTATCTATCTGAAAAATAAATTCCCGCGATTTCAAAATTTATTGATATATTTTTTTTTTGAAATTTGTATTAGGTAATTTTCTATAAAAATAATTAATATTTACTATGTTTTAGCGCCTAAATTAAATTCCTTGTACAATTTTTGTAACTTCGAAAATAAAAATATTTAAATATTCAAAATATTAATAAATGTTATAAATGAAAAATCATTACATCTATTGCAATGTGGCATTGACACAGAAATAAAAATTTACTGTAATATTTAAATTACGAGTAAATTTACAGCTATAGTTATACTAACAAATGGCAAATTTAATTACATATCGTCAAAACTAGGTAAATCTCGATATTTAGGTACTACTGTTTCTACAATAACTAATTTATTTGTAACCCAATAACTGTATATTGCCAAAAAAAGAAAAACACCGGCGTATTCAAAATATATCGAAATATGTTTTCTATTTTATTTATAGATGACTGAGGACGATTTTTTTGAAATATTTTCGAAACGAGTAAAGATGAATTAATCAAATGTAGCATATTTATTCACCTAGTTAAATGTCCTAATATGACATGCAATTGAATAAAAAAGGATGACCTAGGCGGGTAAAAGGGGCACCCTTGCCTTAATTATAACCTAACTTTTTTTCCTGTGACTTTTACTCCATTTGTGTCAAAAATGTGATGAAATAAAGTTTTCTACATAAGAAAGGCATACGAATTTGAAATTTTAGGACAAAACTGATCCTTAGTATACAGGATTAATAAAATCTTGGAAAACTTTTCGTTAGCAAACTGTATTTCAATATCAAAATAAACTCAAGAAAGATATGGATACTGCATATACTGAAATTTTCAAACTCGAATTTCTGGAAAACCTTTAATTTTTAATTATTCATCTTTACTCGTTTCGAAAATATTTCAAAAAAATCGTCTTCAGGCAGTCATCTTTAAGACTATGTATCTTCGTAAATAAGGACTTTTCGAAAATTACAATTTAGGTTTTTTTCATGATTTTGACCACCTATTTTAGAAACACCTTGTATATAGATTGGTAATATTTAAACTTAAAATTATTTGATTTCTCAAGTGTGTGTGTATTTATTGAAAATTATTAATTATTGAAAATTAGAGTTTTTAGAATATTTACAAATAAAAAAATATTTTTAAAATCAACCAATTTAAATCACATTTGGAATCTTCTTCTTTGAAATAATATACAACAAAGTTAGTTTCTCCTCTCAATGGGGAATTTTCTACCCTCCTTTAGGGATCGGCAATGTCATTTTCTAAGGATTTATTATCAATTAAATTAATTGTTCATTAATAAAAGCCAGAGTTTCACCATACAAAATACTCCTCAGTAGGGAAAAATATAACCATCGGTTTATATTTCGAATTACTTAGATACTAAAAATAATAAACTAGATACAATGTTATATTCAATCAAATAAAAAAGAATTGAAATATTCAGTTAAGTATAGCAAAAAATAAATAAATAGTACAATAACTTTTTCTCCAACCTTTAATTTCTGACAACGCCACAAACTTTTTTATTGGTCATTTTTTATTTAATTATTAGTATTTGTAATAAAATAGCATATTTAAAAACTATTTCATTAAAAAACACTACCTACTGCTAAGACTTCCTTCTTGGTCAGCTAATAATAACGTTGCATATTATCACGTCTTTTGGTATAAACAGTGGGCAATATCTTTTAATATTCTTATGAGAGAGTTTATTATATTCATTCACTAAGAATATTCATTCACATCAAGAATATTAAAAAATGTAAGTACAGTAGCTTAAATTTGTATAACGCACGTAAAGAAAATAATTTAAAATAAATAGAATCAATCACCAAATATGACAAATAAAATCAATAAAACATATCTAGGACAGCAGAAATTCAAATTAGATGAAAACTAATGAAATGAAAAATCATCACGTTTGTGACAAGATATACTCAATGACATAGAAATATCAAAATATACTGTAATATTTAAATTACATTTACCGCTATCTATTTAATAACCGAGTAAAGCCATAAATTTAATGTATTAAGCCTTTTTTATTAAATTTAGTTTGTTCCGAAAAACCAAATTGCCAATTTAATTATTAAAAAAAAAAAAGTAAATCTGGACATTTATTCCTTCTTTTTATCTGCTAATTCATTATTTAGATTTTAAATTTCCGCCTTAAATAAATACTCTTCAACTTTCATAATAATAACCCTTGGTGGTGTATATAACTAATAAAAGCTTACACAAGTCAATCAAACAGTTAAATGACTAAAATCATTAATCCAAAATTCGTCAAATGAGTAGAAACATTTCCGCTTTTAGTGTTGTGTCGCTTCACCAATATCGTCCTAACCCCTTCAGGTGGGATATTAAACAATTTGGGACCGCAATAATGGTGTGTGTCTTGTCGAATTTATCTTTTCAATGTTAGCTTTTAATGTTAGACCCGAGTCTCGTACGGTATGGGGGCACGTTTTAAAAGGCTGTACTTGTGGATATTCGTCGTAGAATATGGAGTCTATATTTTTACAAATAAAATTAAGAACCTTTGGTGAAAAGTAATATTGAAAGACACGTTTTACCACTTCACCCCAACACGTTTTTAAATCCCGACGCACACCCTCTGAAGGGAAGTAAAACTGATTGTTTTCGTGAAGTAGTAGAACGCGTTTTTTAATACGTAATTAAGGACTCAATTGAATTGATTGTAGGCTCTGCAATCTCCTGACTCTTTAATAAAATTAAATTTAATAATTAAGTAATAATTATTCTTAATTTTTGTTGCGCAGTTGATAAATATTTGATTTTGTCATTACTATAACTCAGTGTTATCAAATATAGGAGAAATATTCGAATTTCCGTTTATCAAACACTGATAATAAAGACCGATTGTTATAGCTAGCTGCATTTTCGATAAGTCTTAAAAACCATTAAGAATTTGCAAATTTTATTAAAACCGGGCATAATAGATGAAAACGAAAAAATTATTTTACACTTTATCTAGGTACTTTTTCAAGTTTCAAATATTTGCCCTTTGAATTGAATTATAATTTAAGATAAAACAGAAAATGCCAAGCCTACCACATTATTATAGATACTTCTATGAGCAACTTATTATTATTTTCCCTAATGATAATTATTTAAATATTGAATTTAAATCCCACAAAACTAAGCATGACTGAAGGATATCGAGGTATGACATTCACTAGCCAAAATTTTTCAAAAATCAACACTGCAAATCAACTTACTTTTTGACAATAATATTATTGACACACGACTGCTAAATAACAGATGTTATAAATTCCTAATACTTCGGCATCATAACTCTTCAACACAAAAATAAAATAACACAACATTAACATGTTGATTCTATACGTATTTTGATAATTGTAAAAGCATGATGGTTATATGATTAGTTTTATTTTCCAATACTGAATTATGTAAATTCCTCATACCGGTGTACCAAGTACAGTATAAATAAACACCGGTTGGCTTTCTTCAACCTATATTTTCTTATTATTAAGCATGGGATTATATTGTACTATGCTGTTATGACTTGGGAATTAATCTCGAAATAAGTATAGTTTGGACGCGTCCTAATGGTGTTATGTAGATTAATATAATTGCTAGTTTTCTACTAGCGTAATAATTCTTTCAATAATTTGCTCAATCAGACGGAAAGGCAGTTTTCTTGTGAATCGAGTTTAACATAAAATTGCAATGTAACTTATAGTACATTAAATAAAATAAACTTACACGAGATTTATTGTTTAAGTTTTACTAGAGTATGTTTAATTACCCTACACAGCACCTACAATGCAATTTAATCTGAAATATGTTATGGTAAAATTTAATGTCGACATTAAATTTTACACCAACAGACTAATGATGTATTTAAATTAATATTAAGTTACTCTGAGCAAGTGGATATTGCGTGTATATCGGCATTTTAGTCTAGATGATCCTGTAATATGTTTATTTTTTTCTTTTATAATAATTTGTTAAACGTGTTTGTCTAGAGAAAACCCATTCTATCAATAAGATTTTATTACTTTTAAACACGTACCTATATTATTAACTTGAACATTTAGGTCCAATAATGTTTCAATTATTATCTTCAAGCGATAGGAGAATTTTTCCTGTGTGGATAATTAAACTAAACGCATAGGGGTAAGTAAGTGCTGTACACTTACTTACCCCTATGCGTTGGTTACCTTTGTGTACTAATGCATTTCTCTGAAGGAACACTTCATACAAAGAAACACTAAGAATTATAATTACAACTACAATAATAGGACGCGACCAACGGGCAACGTCGAATTTTGTTTTAAAGACCTTCATATCTTATCGCAACTCGTATAGATCTCGTATTAAAATGGCAAAAAAAAAATGCGAACGATACGTATATTGCAGATGGTTCTAATATTGCTAGGGCTACATGGGATATTATCAACCATAAAAGGAATAGTTCTGCGACCCAACAATCATTAACAAATCTTACTGCTGATGATTTCAATACATATTTTACCAGTATTGCGGAAAGTTTAACCCATGACTTATCCTCAAATATCAGTCCACTGGATTTGTTGTCTATTGACATTCCTGGAAATTTTGAGTTTAATGAAATATCTTTTATTGAGATGAGAGATATAATAAACTCTTTTAAAAATAAAAGCTCGAAAGACACTTTTGATTTGAATATCGTAATCATTAAATATATTAAGGATATAATAATTATACCATTGACAATATTGATTAATTTGGCGATCTCATCCGGTGTGTTGCCGAGTTGTCTTAAATTTAGCAAAATTATACCGTTATTCAAAAAAGGATCTCCAGATGAATTGAACAACTATCGCCCTATTTCTATAGTGCCTGTTCTAGGCAAAATTTTTGAAAATATACTCTTTAAACAATTAGCCAACTATTTTGAAAGAAATAATTTATTTTCTCCGAAACAATTTGGATTTAGACCGAAACTTAACACCGTTTCAGCTATAGAAAACTTTATAAATAGCGTTATAACCGCTTTTGAGAGTAGAAGGCTTATGGGGGCTTCTTTTCTTGATTTAACAAAGGCGTTTGATTGCGTTTCACACGATATCTTGTTGGGTAAACTGGAGCGATACGGTATGAGTGCGAATTCGATTCGTTTGATGAGTTCCTATCTCACTGGTAGGAGTGTCGTAACGATGTTTGAGTCAAAGTCTTCTCAGCCCTTGTTGAGCTCTTGTGGAGTCCCACAGGGCTCGGTGCTCGGACCTCTATTGTTATTGATTTTCATTAATGATTTACCGCTACATCTGCCATGCTCTGACCTGACATTGTTTGCAGACGATTCAACTATTGTCGATGTTGAACTGTCGAGTGATGTTCTGGCCTCAAGTATGATTAATTCACAGTCGAGGGCTGCGGACTGGTTTGCAGCTAACAAACTCTGTATGAATGCCAATAAAACAGCTACTAAAATATTTACATTACGTGAGACGGATGTTGCTGTTTCTGATGGTCTGGTAAAGTTTTTCGGTGTCACTTTGGACCAAAAGCTAACCTGGGCGGGTCATGTCGAGGTTATCATTGCCAAGTTGTCTAAGGTTGTGTTCATGTTGCGAAGCTTGAAGGGTGAAGTCTCTTCTAATGTTTTGAAATCAGCTTATTATGGCTTTTTTCACAGTGTGGCTTTATATGCTTTGTCAATTTGGGGACACTCTTGTCATGCTAGTCGGGTATTCGCAATCCAAAGACGAGTGGTGCGAATAATGACAGATTTAAAGTTTAGAGAGGATGTCAGACCTAAATTTAAAGAATGTAAAATAATTACACTCCCGTGTCTCTATATCTACAATTCAATTATGTATGTGAAAAATGATTACAATCTGTACATAAGGCATGATGAAGTTCACAACCACAATACCAGAAACAAAAATGACATTCTTCCTGAATATATGAGGTTGGGTAGAAGCAGAAATTCTGTGAATTATTATGGTCCCACATGCTATAATCATTTGCCAGATAGTTTGAAAACACTGAGCCTTGCAATGTTCAAAAATAGATTGAAAAACTACTTAATTGACCAGGCTTTTTACTCCATTGATGAATTCCTCAGCACTGACTTTCTGTTTTGATTAAGTTATATACATTTCTATGTTTTTATGTTGTGTACTGTAATATTGTAATATTTAATATGACTTGTGTAAACCTTTTTTGTAATGACAATAAATAAATAAAAAAAAAAAAAAATCTTCTTCAAAATAATCAAATCAAGAACAAAATCCAATAGTAAAATTATAGGTATGCCATACAATTAAGTCTCAGGTCATTGTATATCTCACAGTATCGAAAATTGCAGTTACTCTCCATTGTGAATCTGTTATCTACACCAAACAATTATGCAACAATTTACACAATTAACCACCCATAGTAAACGCGTATTGTTTCAGACACAAGTAGTGTCTAATTACACCAGTATCTGCCAAACACATCGTTTTAATTATTACATAAATACGCTTAGAATACCAAATATGGGCCTTTTTTACAATACACTGCAGCCAGACAAGAGAGCCTCAAATACCAGTTTGGTTTCCAACTATTGTAGGTATTATCTCTTGTTTTTTTCTTTCAAAAGAGACACACATAATCATAATAAACAATGTGTACCGTTGTTTATTTTTTACCTCATAATACCGCAAATATTTAACATTCAAAACGGTTTTAGAAGAATATGTAAGTACCTATAAAAAGAAACATATTTGGAGAATTAGAATCTCGACAAAAAACCACTCGTATTAAATTTGGAATGTTGGTGTTATTTAAATTAGGATTTAGGAAAAAATGACATATTTAATAATACCTACTTGCAGACATCACGAATTTAATTAGATACATTTTTTTTATATTATTTGGAATATTAAATTACAGTTTAGTGGTAAAGAAACCAAATGGCTGACACAGTTTTTCGACAGTGGGCATTAATGATATATCTAGCTGGGGATGGCCCAAACATTTCAAATAAAATTTGTAGGACTTTGATTAACTGATATGTATATACACTCATCGACATTAACTTCGCGACAACCAAAATTTAGATAAAATTTAATGTATTATAACTTGTTCTCCCATAGTCCGATTCCAACTTTTTTTTTACAAAATGTAGATAATTGTTTCGGTTTTAATTAATTTTATTCAAATTTCAAAAATACAGTAAAATAAAAAAGCATCAAATTTCTTTAATCAGTCATAAATTGTACCTTTCTGTACATAGACATGTCAATATGTAAACAATAATGTTTAAAATAAAAACACTCATAACAACATTCAGAGAAAAAAAAATCAAATAAAAAAACAACAAATAAACAAAAACATGAACAATTACAATCGCTAAAAAAAACTACCGTCTATTAGTATCCACAAACTCCTTAAAGCTGTAGAACACGTTATCAATCAAATACAGGTTTAATTTTTTTTTAAATTGTGTCTCAGTTAGGCAACCCTTGACGTCCTCGGGCAGGAGATTATAACATTGGTAGCCCGCGTATTTTGGTGACTTTTTGTAAAATTTGTGTTTGGGACGAGGCAAGCACAATCGGTCCCTTCCCCTAGTGGAATACTCGTGGTTGTCTCCACAAGTACGCGCGCCATCTTTATTTTTGTAAATATGACAGAGCGTTTTATATAGGTAAATAGATGGGACTGTGAGCAAACGATTTTGTTTAAAAGCCTCCCTACAAGTACCCCTAAAAGGAATATTAAAAATGCAACGCACTGCTCGTTTTTGTAGTATAAAAACTCTGTCAATCATACTAGACCTGCCCCAGACCACTATACCATACGCAATTGCTGAATAGATCAATGCATAATATATTGAAAGCAAGACATGCACATTCATGCAAGTCTTCAGCGAATTAATAATATATAAAGACGTATTAAGTTTTTTACAAAGGTGGTCTATATGCGTTACCCAGCTGAAATCCGGATCAACAAAAACTCCTAGCAGTTTAGCAGAATCTGATAGCGGATCAAAGTTTATGTTGAGATCCAATGTTCTGAACTTATTAAAGTGTATAGCAACTGTTTTGTCAAAGTTGATCATCAGCCTGTTACTCCGACACCACATTCGAAACTCATCGAGCGTGACATTTATCTTATGTTTCAGAATTTCAGGATCCCTGTCAGATAATACGAGTAAAAGAGTGGTGTCATCAGCATACATGTACTGAAAACCTCTTTTTTCTCTTAAGTTTGAAGAGTAATTTTGCATCATAAACTATACTGGATATGTTTTTCTGCACATTAGTTTTTCATTAATTTTTAACATTTTGCTGATTTGTTCTTCTCTATATCGTTATCAGTTTAAGAGATATGAATTTTTGAAATTAACATTGCACTTTTTACAACAATGATTGAAAACACTCTGGATTTTCTTTTGGAATGTTTAGGTTTCCTTGGAAACGTATTCTGCATTTGTCAAACAGTTTTGTCAGACATTAAGAGCATTTAAAATGTTTCGTGAGTGAATTCCAAAATTTATTTTTCATTTTACGATGCCTTTGTCATTTGAAAATTCAGCTTGAGCAGTTACTCTTCATGATGTTGATTATTCCTATAGAGAAGTGGCGAATATGCTAAGTTTCACAAAATCTAGCGTGGAAACAGCCGCTGCAAGGTTTCGTGAGACTGGAAGTTATGGTAGAATACCTGGATCTGGAAGAAATCGTGCTATTTCCGCTTTATAAAAGTCTCAGTTTTAAGAGATCGGCATACCAGTGCAGTAGTGATAAGAAATCAACTCCAAAGAGTTCGTCAAGTTGCTGTCAATGAAATTACAGTAAGAAGAGGACTGCATGAAGTCAATTTACGGGCCAGAAGACCGGCAACTGGACCAGAGCTCCTCAAACAGCATCGAGTTAATAGACTTCTTTTTTCGCAAGAACACAGTAACTGGAACCTTCAAGTGTGGACGCAAGTCCTCTTTTCAGACGAGTCCAGATCTTGCCTAAGTCTCCTGACGACGAGTATGGAGACGACAAGGGGAGAGATTCGCCCAATGTAATTTGTAATTTGACACTCGAACAGAACTTGTTTTTATTGACAGAGGAACTTTAACTGTCCAAAGGTACATTGAAGAAATTCTGGAAGAACATGTTGTTTTTGCACAATTTGTCGGTAACGAATTCGTTTTCATGCATGACAATGCCCGTCCACATACTGCCAGAATAGTAGCCCAATATTTAGAAGAGGTTGGAATCAAATAGAACATGTATGGGACATGTTAGGTAGACGAATCAGAAAACGCCGAGGACAGTTATTCACTATTCAACAACTCCGAAATGCTCTAGAAAAAGAATGGGGTAATATTCCACAAGAGGATATCCAAAACCTAATTAGAGGAATGACTCGACGTTTATTAGCTGGTATAAGAGGTAGAGGAGGTATAACACGACGTACTAACTTTTAAAACTTTTACTTTTTTTTGTAAAAATTCATATCTCATAAACCGATAACGACACAGAGAAGAACAAAACAGCAAAATGTTAAAAATGATTGAAACTGTGCAGAAAAGAATATCCAGTGTAGTTTATGTGTATGTTAATTACTCTACAGAGTGTTACAAACTTAAGAGAAAAAATATGCTTTTTTATTTTCCTGTATATTTGAACATGTAAACTGTATTTTTGAAAATTGAATAAATTCATTAAAACCGAAACAATTATCTACATTTTTAGATTATTATTTCTTTGATGCAAAGCAATCCTCGCTTATATATAAAATTATTATTCTATAGTAACATAATTTTCATTTTTGTATAATAACGGAAAAGTGTAAATAATTCCAACAATAACCAGATGGCTATAAAACTGTAGGAAAGTGAATCTAACATTTCAAATATTTACATACTGACACAAAGAGAACTAGATTATAAGCGTTATTATTGTCATAAAATAAGTAGAGCTAATGGCGAGCGCAGTTATTTGTCCCACAAAAAGTGCATTATAATAAAAATCTTTGGAATGGAAAACAAGTCCATCCTCTTTATATATTCTGAACATACACATATTCATTCGTTCTTCAATCTAAAAGGTGAGACTGTTTAGAATCGCGCGCACTTATGTGTGTACTTATTTTAATGTAACTGTTTATTTTGTATTGCATAAAAGACGAGGTCACTAAACATACAGGGTCTCTTCAATTAACAAAATAATTCAAATATCGCAAATTATTGATACACGTTCTTTATTTATGCATATATTTGTAATTTCATATATTGATTAATAATAATCTTCACTATCACATGCTTAGAAATGGTTCTTCTAGTTCACACTTTCATTTGCTGCCCCGTTGGCATTAGCAATCAATATAAAGAGTAGAATTCAGCTTCAGACTGAAAAGCTTTAGGCAATATTATAACATAGGTACCTATCAATTTTGTCGTGATCACCAAAACATTTTCTAGACTGATAGTTATGGCATGAAATACAACCTAGAGTGGGTGTATTATTTTGTTTGTGATAATTCAATTTATTTGAAATATCTATTTAGATGATAGGTTGCTTGAATGAAGTGGTTTCAGTTCAGTTTCAGCCTTACTAACCACATTACTATCGAACTAACCGTCACCTCTCAATTGCCCGTCGAACGACCCGTTCTCCAAGTAAACTCTCCATTGTTCATCAAGATCTAATCCTATTGTTAACACTCATTACCAAAGACATTAGTGCACCACGGTAGAAACCTCGGTCGGAACTAAGTAATAATACTGGTGAAGTATGGATTGGCAGAGGACAATATGTTGCAATTTCGTTAATAAACTAGAACAGAAATTTTAAGTGAAAAACACTGTACATAATATAATATTATAAAACAGCACATTGTGTTGTCCAACAGGTTCTGCCAATAACATGCTTTGCTGGGTCAATTAGTTTGTCTGCTATGCTCTCAGATTTTATGACACAAATTACGCAATACTGAATGTCATAGAATTTAACAAAAGCAAAAGTTACAATAAATTCACAATCCTACATTTTAATTGTTACACTTCTAAATAATGTGATGAAAATTTAAATGGTTGCTCAGGTCAAGCCAATCTATTAGATACTAAAAGTAAACTAAAGTGGAAACTATGAGACTATAGAAAAAAGAAAAAGCGATTTTCAGTATTTTACATATTATGAATATCTACAAAATCAAAAACAACATCCAGAAGTTTTCATTTTTCATTTATTTAAGACAATATTCCTGGAATTTTGGATTATATTAAGTCAATACCGTTTTTGAATAATCTGAAGTTACAAAACGTGTTTATACAGTGCGATATAAATTGTAACACTATGAATCTCTAAATTTAGTATGTAAAAAAACTTTTAATTTTATTTAGTCTCATGTAAACTTAGGTATTTGCTTTCTTCACTCTATCAGAAGTTTAATTACACTTCCGTCAATTTAATAAGTTCCCCTTAACACTTCATATGTAGATGTCGACAGAAAACGAACATAAACTACAATATCTGATATTAAAAAAATCTGTAAATGCAATCTTGGCTATACTTATGTGTAATTAATTAGACAGACACAGCTAGACATCAATATGCCATCAATAATGCATATTAATATAACTATTAGATAGGTACATACCTACATATAATAAAATGGTATGTACCTACGTATTATTATGGCGCTCATATTATGAATTGTTTCTATTCACATAATGTAATAAATATTACTGTAATTCAAATTGAACTCATAATTCTCAGCCTACAATATTTAGATATCCCAGATCTTCAACTAAATAAAATACAATACAAAGTGAAGGTTCTGCACTCAACCAATATTTTTCATATTTTAATAAACGTGTTAATTGCTCAATGTAAGATACATTGTATTTATGTATAGAGTTCACAGTTTTTATGCCCTGCAATTCGTTGCATCAATGACAATATACACTAAAATAGTGTAGAATAGTGATTGAACCAATGTATCACGTTTATTGATTTCATGAATATCTTACATTGTCCCAATGTTCATGGACCAGTCATCCAATATATACTGTACATCAACAGTGATCAAATGTCTTGTTTTGTATATCGATCCAATATACAGGATGGTAATTAAGTATGTAGGTACATTGAATTTTACAGACGATGAACGAGTGATTTTAAGACAAAAGATCATATTATTATAAACATGGGTCCGCAAATCTTTCGTTCTAAAAATACAGGATGTTAAACTTTAAGAAAATTGTTATCTTTTATCCAAATTTACATTAATTCTACGTACCAAGTACATTAATTATTAGATAATAATCAATAAAATTATTAAACGAATACTGTTAATCAAAAATCAATAAACGCCATTCATAATATTAAAAAACATGTAGGTACATTATTTATTTAAATCAAACGCTTTTTGTGTTTTCGTAATCTTGATTAAAAAGTTCGTTAATCCTATGAATTATTGGTCAATTAACAGCGTTCATTAATATTACGAACATTATTTTTTCCAGTGTGGATTTGTTATTAATAATATACAGGGTGTCCGGAAATGACGTGCACAACGGAAGAGCACAAATTCCTTGGCCCAAAATATGATGATTTAGGTCAACTTATCTATATACAAAATTGCGTGGTTTGGGCGCTAGAGGGCTTTAAAAGTGAATATTTTTTTACGTTTTTTCAAATAAATCGAAAAATATTTGATAGATATTATTCATTTTTTACAGTTTTTTATTGAAGAAACTCCAATTTCTAGAATTACAGAGTGTTTAAAAGCTTAGTCACAATAACTTATCTTATAATATGTGTAATTTATTTAATCAAATAAGTGAAAACTGCGATCTATTTTTTAGCTCACTGCATGAGATACTTGTAGAATCTGAACAACGATTTTCATTGTAATCTGTATTTTTTCAGATGTAGTGCCATTGTTTCTGTCTCATTTATGTTTCATTTATGTTATGTAATACATATTTATTTCTATATCTCTTATGTTAATATTAGTTCTTAAGATTGCTCTGTAAATGGAATTTTCTGTTGAGCAATAAAGCAATTATTATTATTATTACCCATATTTTGTGTAACCCTCGTATAATCAATACCAGTTTTTTTTCTGTGAATAGTTCATTTTATTTAGAAACTATTTACTCTCTTACAAAATTTTAGGTCGTCAAACAGTTTAGAGATAAAAAAATATTTTCTAAATCCCTCCCAAGTAACATTTATTTAAGGAGGAAGACTTTAAAATTGCCTTAAGGTTCTAAATGGGTAATGTGTACCTTTTTCTTAAGCTTAAAAACTATACATAGGTAATATATTGTGCTTGTTGGTCTTGGAACTATGAAATCATACATACAGCTTGAAACATGTTTGAAAAACGTTAAATCAACTATATATATGAGGAGTTTTAGGACCTAGTAGTTCTAAAACCTTAAGGTTTTGAAATGGTTATAAATAAGGCATTTTTTAGTCACTTAAATGTCGAAATAAGACTTATAAGTTTTTTTTGCTGCTAGTTTAGAACCTAATTATAACTTCGCAGTTTTTGTGCCTTTAAGTCATTTAAACATCTTCTCCATAACCATGTAGCCCATTTTAAAACTAATTAAAGACTATTTAGTTTAAGCGATGCGTTATAGGTTACTAAATAAGCTTTCTGGCATAACTCAATACTACTTCCCTTATTTAAAATCTATTTGGTCACTAAAATTATCTTTTAGTCTCGTTTTCGACTAGACAGCAGGTAGCATCAACGTCTATACAGAATGTCTCACGAAAAGCTAGTTCGTAGTGGAAATTTTAAAAGAAAGGTGCGACAGATGTTTCAACGAATTGCTAATGAGCAGGTTGTTAAATTTCAATTTTCAAAAAATCAAGCGCATTTTTTCGTTGGTACTATATCATATTGATTATCTTTGAAATTCATCTAACAGATAAATAAACATTGTAAAACAACACCGGAACATCCTTATTTAACGGATGATGTAAATGATCCGAGCACATCCAGAAATATTGATTCAATACTGAGAATTCACCAGAACTTTTATCTATCTCTGAATCATCAGATGACTGTGAATATGATGCTGAACCTAAAAATATTAGGCAGGAATAAAAAGAATGGGCTATAAAACATCAAATAACGCATGTTGTCTTAAAGGACCTCTCTCTGATTTTAAATAAAAGCAGTAATTTCGGGCTGCCTAAGGACCCTTGAACCTTATTGGCTACACCGGATACAAAAATTGAAGTTGATGAAATTGCTGGAGGGAGGTACTGGCACAATGGTTTACAAAAATGTATTAAAGAATGTTACCAAAATACACAAACAAATTTAAATATTTCGATTACTATAAATATTGATGGTCTTCCGATTTTTTAATCTTCCAAGTTTGAATTTTGGCCTATTCTCTTTAACATAAATGAACTAAATACTAAACCAATGGTGATTGGTTTGTGTTATGGTAAAGGCAAGCCTAATGACATTAATGAATATTTGTCAAAATTTGTTGAAGAGCTTCTGGTAGTTCTGAAATATGGCGTCTGCATTGGAAAATATATATAATATTAACTGTAGGATGTTATGTATATTTTTTGTATGCTTCCAACATTCTCACCCTTAATTGTTTTAGATGTGATTCACCAGCAAGGGCATTTATTAAAGGTGAGAATGTTGGAAGCATACAAAAAATATATATAACATCCTATACAGCTAAGTGCATTGAGGATCTTCTTTTTAGATAACTTTTCTCTAAGTTTGTGTCGCTATATTATATACTTGCTTCAATTTAGTAACAAAGTTCAAAAAAGCAGTTAAATATTTAAAGCGTCGCTCAAGATTTCTTCATTTGAAAAACATAGTGTCTATTTGTCCTGAAGAGCACAAGTAGTTTTTTTTACATTCAATTTCAATTTACAGGTGTCGCAAATTTCAATTCACAGCATGGATGTAAAAAATGTACAATAACTGGAGAATATTTTTACATTTCTCATACAAACTACTATCCAAATAAGAAATATCCAAATAACAAATATTCAAAATGGACAGACAAAAGTGTTCGTCAAAAAACGGATGAGATTCATCATACAACAGATTCTAAAATGTTAAAGCTTCCAATCGATATGATTTCTTGTTTTCCTATAGCAGATTGCTTGCACTTGGTAGATTTAGGAGTAGTGAAAAAGTTGTGGATTGGATGGCGCGATGGAACATTCAAAAATAAATGACTAAAGTTATCTGCAAAAAAAAAATTGAAGAAACATCTATACAAATTTTAAAAATTCAGCTTCCAAAAGCAATTCACAGAGCTGTGTGAGGCTTGGACTGTCATTTTGGAAAGGTCTTGAGTATAGGAATTTTCTACTTTACTATGGAATAGTAGGGTTAAAAAATGTCCTTGAGTGTGATTTATACAAACATTTTCAAATTTTTATGAAATACAAAAGTTTGATTTTTTGTTGTTTGAACATTTTAAAAATACGTTTAACATTCCTGAAACACCAATACAAGAAAAATCCCGTTTAGTAAAAACTAAAAACGAACTATAAAAAATAATACTTTATTAGATTTTATTAGCGTTCAATTTGCATTTATTTGGTACAAACCATCTTATTAGAACATGAAAACTAAGAACGTTTTCAGCTTATCAGCGCTTATTACTTTGTACCTACTTACCGTTTCAATTAAAAGACATACTGTATAATAAATATGAATAAAAACTGGCATGTGTTCACAACTACACATCCAAAACAATACTAAACAGATCGTTAGAAAGTTGCGATGGTGCGCCTTTTAAGCTTGAGTTGTATATAGGCAATTATTAGTTCTGAAAAGTGTTATTTAGCATTATTTAGGTTACGAATTTGATCTTAAGGTTATATTTTAGCATATTTTCAGACTTTCAAGCAACTTAGGTTATATTTTGGTTATTTCAAAAGCTTAAAAGCATTTGTTTCCTATCGGCCATTTTAAGATTATGACATAGTTAAATAACAAAACATTTTTGGAAATATATGTAAATCTGCGTAGTTTTAGGTTCGGGAAAAACATTTTTTCATAATTTTATATTCATAGGTTGCCGTATACTAGAATTTCGACTACTTTTAAAAACAAAATATTTCCCTTGTATTTTAAATATAACTAAATAAAAATATTTATACTAATAATATCGTTAGCCCGTGAATTTTATGCAACTTTTATATAATATTTTGACAGTAAAATAGAAGGTGCAATAAAATCAGCAATTTGTGTCCGCTATTTTATGCAGTTTTATATCACGTATATTGAGTGATAAATAATTATCATAATTTACCATTACAATATTTTCACTACCTACCAAGAGTTAGTTAAATACTAGAAATAATACCGTATATTAACCAACTAATCCAAAAATTGGAAGCAGTCTGTAATATATTTTACTTAATAGTTTTAAGACTGCTTTCCGCAGATCAACTATTTACTAATAGGTTGTAGTTGATAATTCGCAAGGAGCTAGTTAGAACCATTTAGTGGCTAAATTAGAACTTTAAACCCGTGATTCATAGGTTATAATTCAGTTATATATTGGCTAGTAAGGATATATAAAGGTTATATTATAGCTCCACAAATATTCAATATTTAACCTTAAGGTTCTGAAATGTCGACAACTTTTAGGTTAGCAGGAGGTTCTGTAGCGTGGGCCCTTTTGGTCACCAGGAGTTTGTGTAGCCGGCTAGATGAGGTTGTTTTATACCTAATGGCATATGTAAACAAAATCCATAAAGTGGTTCTAGAACCAATGTACAACCTTCCTAGAACTATATTTTCTTACTTGGGCTACATGCCTGAATCAGTACTAAATAATTATTGTAACTTAGCACAAAGTATTGATAGAGGTGGTTATGATTACTTTGACAAATACAAAAAAAAGATGATATTATTGTAATGTCATTTAACCTGATTTGCGTTTAGAATTTCGTTTTTTATCCAAATTACAGTTACAAAAAATATGGGTACATAAGTTATTGTGACTAAGCTTTTAAACACCCTGTAATTTTAGAAATTGGAGTTGCTTCAAAAAAAACTGTAGTTTATTGGTGCAAACGCGTACCTAAAAAATCAATAAAATCTATCAAATATTTTTCGATTTATTTGAAAAAACGTAAAAAAAATATTCACTTTTAAAGCCGTCTAGCGCCCAAACCATGCAATTTTGTATATAGATAAGTTGACTTTCAAATCATCATGTTTTGAGCCAAGGAGATTGTGCAACGAATTCGTAGTCTAATTTTAAAGAAATTGTATACCTACAAGTATTATTGAAGGAAATATCCGGAACTCTTTTAACACAGAAAATAAAACGTAAAACTAAAATTTCAAAGGTCAAATGCTTTACGTGGACGTCTGTCAGTGCGATTAATATGTGTGTATCTTCTTGACATTTAGCGAAATAATATTTATACAGTTATATTTTCAAGTCGCGTCTATGTAGGTTGATTTCATATGCAGGCAACGTATCAAATTTACGTCGTATTTTGTGTATTTCACTCGATGTCTGTCTCCCACGATACAATGAGTGAGTGTCGATTTTACTATCATATTAATGCTAAAACTGTATACCAACCATATACATATTTCTGTTTAGTAGGTTATTGACTAAACACCAAATGAATAAATAATTAAGTACATTTTGTTGGCCATTTTCTCAATAAATTAAGTCGTCTTATTGATTTTAAATGTCTTTTTGTCTACCATTGCGAGCATAATAGCTATCTACTTTTTGTGATTCAGGATATGTCAAACGCAATACCTATAATTTTATACAAACAAAGAAATGTGTTACAAACAACCGTTTGCGCTAGAAACTTGAAATTTATCACACTGGAAAATTAAACAACATTTCCAATTTCTCCACTTCTATACAGGCAAATATCACATTCTTGTGAACTACAACCCACTCCTATATGTTACCTAATTGCTTAAAAATACATCGTGTGAAAAACTAACTCGCAATTTAATATTCAAAGAATATTGAGCCATCGGCATCGCAGAGAAAAGATTGGCCGGTACTATTGGAAAAACTAAACACACAATAACAATATTAGACTCTAACAAATATCATGCTTCCATTAAAGTCTCCAATTTGGTCCATCGTGCACATTCCAAAATATCAATATCTCTAATAACATCATCTTGAGTTACAGCTACTGTTAATCTCCGTTCAACTGCCTCATTTACTGTGTAATTAATAATTTAACGGACCAACAAAATACCACTTGAATGTGAGTCAGCAAATTTTATTGATTTGTTTTTTCAATTTATATATTTGTGGCTCGAAAATGTAGGCGGAGCAGAACTGTAAAACTGGCTTTTGCCTAAATGGGTTTTGACGGCCTTATTATTTTATTTACGAAAAAACATATTGTTTATGCTATAAATAGCATAACACTTTATTTATAGATACAGGAAGTGACATATATTTAAATAACGGCAAAACATAATATATTATGCATACATCCTATAGAAAAATGATTAATAGCATCTAGTAAGGATGCCGAATGGGTAACTACTACTGATTTTTTTGTCACGAAACATAATTTCATCTATGAAAGAAGAAATATGCCCTAGTGTAGGCTAGTGATGACCTAAAAGTCAATACATAATTAAAACCAGTTAGAGGATTTCAAGATTAATTGGCTGTTGCAAATAAAAGAAAAATATTAGCTATCAAAGAAGTGTATTTCTTGTTCATAAGTCGAAACAGACTAACGATCAAATTGAAATACAGTGACGGATTTTAGTAATAACATCTCTATAACTCTGTGTGAGATATCTTATTGAACCCTGATGATGGGATGTTAGCATCCCGAAACATGTTTGGTAGTATTGTACCCTGATATTCAATATTATATTGCGTTTCATTTGTGGAGTTGACGCCGTTTTATTTCCTAACTTACAAGAAGAATAACAATGCAACTAACAAAAATGCAGTTTACTCACCCAAAAATAATCAATGTTCACAGAATATTAAATTAGAATTGTTTTTTAAACACGTTTTTTTAAATATCATTAACTTTTTCTTCAAAGCAAAAAAAATAAAAAAATTAGTAAAACTGATGATTAATTAACCTACAACAACATAAATCAAGTAAACTATTTTATTAAACAATAGTATATTGTGCAACGAACATGAAATGACATATACGAATACGAGTATGATTGTTTGCAGTATGAGCGGCAGGCGAGTTTAACACTATACATTTTCTACGACTGTTTTAATATTCAGGAAAATATTTGTTGTTCGTAACTTACCTATACTCGTCCTGTTGGCGTAAGCCTAAATATGATTAGTTAAAAGTATTAAATTGACTAGGCGGTGTTAAACTATATTCACTATCACTGTTTTCCATTATATAAATAGCTATGAAACCTTCAAAATTAGCGAAATAATTTAAATTGCCAATTTGGTTTGTCTGTATTCTCGGCGTTGCTATATGGTGATTTTTCATAACAGATGCTACTTTTGTCATTACCAGGAAATTTACCCGTGCATTTTTAAATATTTCCCACTATAGTTGCGTAGCAACTTTAAAGACAGTTGTAGAAAAAAATATTTTTTCTAACAAAAAATTATTTATATTATTATAGTTTGGATATATGATTGCTAATCGCCTAGCTCGTAGTTTACAGACATGTGGGAGTCCGAGTCTGTGAATTCATATTTTATACCCCTCGTATTTTAACAGTTAGAGTAAAAACACCAACGGATCTTGAGCTTTCTTACTTAAAATACATTTTTATACGCCGCGAATAATTTTTTTACGCTTCAAACTATGTCCTTTCAGTGTTATACAGGGTGACATAGAAAAAAGTACATTGCATAGTGCCACACAATAGAGGCCACTAAAATAAGATTAAAAGTTCCCATGAACACGGGTTCTCAAGGCCTTCGGTTAAAAGTTACGGGGTGTTGAATTTAAATTTTTTAGTTTTTTGAATATCTTTAGCCAGAGACGCAAGAAATGGATAAAATGTGGTATACATGGGTTTTTTATCATGCTAAATTCAAATATGATCTTAGTTTTGTGAGTACTGATAGAGGGCGCTACATACAGGGTTCCATCCCTATTGAATCGGTCGTAACTTTTTATACCTTTAACAATTATTACATTAGTTTGACAAGTGTCATTATGACACATTATTTAATTTTTATTTATCATTGTTTTTGCAAAGGTTACTTTGGCGCTTTTTGAATAATTTGCGTGCATTGTCGGCTTTTAGATGCATTTGTACTGGAACCATTGCTTCTAGCGACTTGGACAAGGTATACCTTTCTTAAGTATAAAAGAAGGGATAACAATTTTTTTCAGTCGAAAATGACATACAGTGTATAGCAAAAAAAATACGACCGATTCAATAGGGATGGAACCCTGTATGTAGCGCCCTCTATCAGTAATCACAAAACTAAGATCATATTTGAATTTAGCATGATAAAAAACCCCTGTATACCACATTTTATCCATTTCTTGCGTCTCTGGCAAAAGACATTCAAAAAACCCCAAAAAAAAAATTAAAATTCAACACCCCGTATCTTTTAACCGAAGGCCTTGCGGACCCGTGTTCATGGGAACTTTTTTTCTTATTTTAGTGTCCTCTATTGTGTGGCAGTATGCAATGTACTTTTTTCTATGTCACCTTGTATACACTTTCTTTAGCAGTTGTAATAGATTTGTTTGAATTAAATGCCATCTTTTGGGGTTTTTAAAAGAATAATTTCCAGCAATCTCCCGAAGAAGTACAATATCCTCCTCTTTAGTGACAACATTTTATATTTTTTAAAATTTTGTTTAATGAAAATAAAATTTCGATAAAAGTCGAGCGAGCGTCGAAGATTGTTGGACATATACGTATACGTCTAATACATACGTGGTCTCGGAGTTTAATTTTAGTCGAGCCCACAAAAGTTCAATGGGATTAAAAATACTAAAATAATTAAGTTTTTGCTTGCGAGCGTTTGTCAGTCGATGCCTTTCTTTGGAATGAATCCCGGAATTATTTTCGGTAATATATAAAAAACAATTAAAAACAAAAAAAAACGTTTTTTTTGTTTTTTTTTCAGTTTTTTATTCGATCTTAAAAAAACACTAAAAGGTAGTAAAAGAAAATTGTAGGATTTTGTTTTCCCAAAAGGAATAGCATCGAAATCATATTAATGCTTTGAATTAACTCGATTACAACGAAGGATTAATACCCAAAAAAGAAACAATTAACGATACCTAAATAATCTTTAAACGTGTATAACAAACTAAGCATTATATTATCAGAAATGAACACACTTGGATTATAGAAATACATTACTACAGAATATTCTTTAGTAGTTTAGAAAATAATTAATAAACAAGTCATTATTGTAAACAACCAACAACAAAAAAAAAACTTCCTGCACAATTTAACGGTAACCTTCGGTAGCGACTTCTTTCATCCATTAGCTCAGCTGGAAATAGAGATTCTATGTATATAGATATAATTTAGTTAAAAATTGAATCTTTTTTTCCTCTTAATTCTGTTGTGTCTTCTTTTCTTAATATTGAATGACAAAACATGAACATCAACATACCGTGAAAGTAACTTACAGCAGAATAGGTTAGCAGAAGGTAGTGAGCCGTATCATCTTTATATAATAATAGGTACTAGCACAAACCAACAACGGGTCTTCAATTTGCCAGGTTATTTTGTTAGATAGAAATGTAATCTAATGTTCGTTGCGTTTATAGGTAGTAAACAACAAAACTCAGTTTAAGATATCACTGATAATTCGATCTATTAGATGTTAAGATCATCCTCAGAGTAATCCTTTACGAGATTCTTCATCGATAGTTTTTATTAAAATGTCAAACATGGCAAAAACTAGGGGTCAAATTTTTTTTTAGCTTAAACCACTTTTATATAAAATATTTTATTCCAGTTTAAAGAAGCCTCCCCAACCACAAAATCACAAAAAAAAATTATGCTGATATGCTTCATTTTCAAGATCCCGACTCTAGAATCACTGAAACCAGTTAACTGCATTCTAGACACTTTTCTAAACACAAACACGCAAAAAATTCTTGCGGAAATATGTCATTTTCATTTTCTGGTAAAATATTGTAAACTAAGCAGCCTAGACACTATCCTTGGAACTCTCCCGCATCAGGACCTAAACTAACCAACTACCTAACTACTTTATTCACAAATTAGAAATAACAAAAAAATGCACGTAAGGACGTGGAATCTACTAGCTTCTCTACAGTAATTTCAAACAAGCATAGTCTGTGGGAACTGCTAGGACCCTCAAACAGATCTCCATTACAACTTCATTGACAAACTGCTCACCGAATTCTTATGGATTAAAATTTGTAAGCCTATAAATTCAACTAGGTCGAGAACTGATTGCAATTGATTTTGCCCATGGGTTAATCTTCGTGAGTTTTGAGGTTCAATAATTTCGATTGCCTATTCTTTAGCGATGAAGACCTATTTATTTAAATGGGCACGTCAATAAGCAAACTGTCGAATTAAAGGATAGGCAAATCCATACAAAATTAACGAACGATCAATACACTGTCCTAAAGTCACGACAAGGCTTATACCGTCGAGCGAAAGCATCGTTGTGCCGTATTTCTGTGATATGACATAAATGGGCGCATATCATAACACATATTTATTAAAAAAATTGTATTTTAGTCAGATCGTCCACGGAAATCTCGATTATACGCCACTGTAGTTAATATACACTGTGTGGAGTTACAATGTTGGTTAAATTAGAGAAAAGTTGTACAATTTAAACACCTTTTAAATGGTGTTTTCAAAAAAAACTAACTTTAGCCGTTTTCGAGATATTTTGAAAAAACGATTTTTTGCGATTTTACTTCTCATTTATATCTGCCATTATTTTTACAGATATTAAAAAATAAAAAGCACTTCTTCATTGTTACTTATTGATGAGAAAAAGATAGCGTTTACAAATTTTCACTACCGACGTTTCGTTTTTGAAAAACCATCATCAAGTTTGTTTGTTAAAATACAGTCCTGGATTATTTATTGTTAAATTTAAAGACATTTTCAATTCAAAAATAGGTGTTATATCACACGTACTGGTTTAAACAAGTTTTCAGTGTTTTTAGCTGTTATTTAAAATCACTCAAGAAAAATCGCCATAGTTTGGCCATCAAATATTAACTATAGACAAGAAGGTTCACTATACGCTGAAAACGGCATCAACTCGTCGCGTCGCATTCCAGCTCATTTCTGGCCCGCTACTATATTATACTATATCTATATATACTATAAGATACTGTAACTATAAGCGGGGCGAATTGTTTTGTACACATGAACATCAAACGTGCCGACACGAGGTGAAGTAACTATCTATTATTTTAACTGTGGCTTGGCACGTATTTTGCGTAGAACATTCATCTGAAAAAGGCGTTTTTTAATAACTTCAAACAGCACAAAAATTTCAACTAAATTTAACCCTCCGGCGGGCGCGCTTATTAAAATTTAACGAGTGGGCGCGCTGCGGCATTTACACCGCATGTAGTTCTTTTCCTTTCTAGGCTTCAAAAAAATAATTTAAAGCGTTATTTTTGTGGCTGCCACAGATGTGACAGATCCCTGGTCTTTGTTGGTTCTTTAATTTCCAATTCCTCCCCTGGCCCCAAGACTGTCGGTAGGCGGAGCCAATAACATAAACAAAGAATACACAGAGTAACAATATTACAGAGCTCACTATATTTTTAGTTTTAAGTGTAAAATATAAATTTGCGGCTTTTTGTCGCCGGCGCGCCTGCCGGAGAATAAAAAACCGCGTACAGAATCAAATGTTGTACTGAGAGAGAAATAAATTGTCAAATAATAATCTAAATAATTGTGAGTAACGACGAAATATAGTTTTTGCAAAACTTACTACTCTGCATTCAGTCAGTTAAGTGCCAAATTATGGCGATTTCTCTATTTTTCTCCTCAAAAAGTATCAATGAGGAAGTGCTTTTCATTTTTTATTTCTGTAAAAATAATCTCAGAAATAACTAAAATAGCAAAAAATCGTTTTTTCCAAAAATTCTCGAAAACCGCTAAAGTTAGTTAACTTTCGAAAACACCATTTAAAAAGCGTTTAAATTATACAACTTTTCTCTAATTTAACCGACATTGTAACTCCTAACGTTTCCAAGATTCCAATGCTATCCCATTCTTCTCTTGGACACAGTGTATATGATTCGCAATCCTATATTATGCGGCCACTAAACATAGAAACACACACATAAATCGAGTTAACTGTGAATAGGTAAATGGTTACTATATGTATGTATAATAATAATACTAAGAAAACTCTTAAAAAGATTGAACACCAAAGTACGTACCTACACATACATACATACATTTTGATATGCCTTGTAAAACAGCGAACAAACAATACGGACAAACCTATATATGGAAATAATTGGTCTTATGGTCAACGGATATATCTTTTCCTTGTTTCCGATGAAGTATAAAAATACCGAAATAAAAACACTTATCAAAACTAATAAATAAAAGTACTTCTTACATAAGGTATAGGATAAGTGGCTCGTTAGACAATATGACGCGATAGCGGCATCACTATTATTGTTAAGCAAACGAATTATATACATATATACGAAATAAATTGGTCATTTATTTAAATATTTTAAACAAAACGTTTTCAGAACCGCACCGAGTTTATCCTGCACCTAATCAAAGACTTATTTAGCTTAAAGCTCAATTTATAAAGCTTTCCGCGCGGCTGTTAGTTGGTCCCGCTCCCGTTATACTTAAATATGACATAGATAAATTCCCACATATTTTTTTCCCGTAAACTATATACTTATATCAAACACAATTTATGATATTTACAGGAAAATTATTACGTTTTTTTCTTTCCTGAGTAATTTTGACCTATTAGTTCTAAGTATCTATTAGACCTATACTGTTCCTATGAAAACGTTCGTTCTCTGAATCAATTTTTTCGTAGTCCTCTCTATAGAAATGATTGCGTACATTCATTGTTCAACACAATAGTCATATTATTCGATAGGAATTTCGCCGTTTCATCCGTATGTATAGAGAAAAAAAGAGCATCCACAAGAAAGACAGCTAAAGAAATAATCATAAAGAAAAAACACAGTTGCTATATATGTACTCTAATGATTTTGCGAAGTCGCTAGGCTCAATAATTATAAGTTGAGTCTCAATAATAAATCGTCAAGATTGAATAGGGAACCCTTTTTGCATAATGGTATACGAAAAAAAAGGTATGTATATACCATCTAGTTAGATGGTACATCCGCTCTCTAATAAGGCCTTATTATTTCAGGTGCAATCTCATTCGTGACTCGCGACTGTTTTTTCGATTATTTAACTGTCATTTTTATTTTCATTGCATTGTACTTTATAATGCAACTAGGAGCAGAAAGAACATCTGTTGTAACTGATTGGTGTTGATACTTTCGCTGTTTTCATTTGATCAATCTTGTATCTGTTAATGAAAATAACAATAAACATAAATTAAATAAATTATTACAACTATTTATATGTGTGAATCGCATAGTAACATGTCCAGTAAGAATAAGACCTAAGCCCTAATCGCGTTCGATTGACCAACAACGGTCAGTAACTTCGAAACGCAACTTTAAAAACTTTCGTAAATGAAGTACAAGCCAGTATTTTAGTTGACATAGGCATCAATAATAAACGTTTAGTTAACAAAACAAAATATAAGCAGTTAAAAATATTTGAAAATAATACTTGTAAAAAAAAATCAAAAAATCTTCGACGCTGTTCTTCCCTTAAATTTCTATATGGCGATCGACCGATAGTTGACAGTTTAACTTGGCCATCATTGTTCGTCTTTCAACAGTTTTAATACTATCCGATATCCACGTTGTGACATTAACGACTGCAAATTAAAACCTGTCTCCTATTTTACGCTGGCAATACCACTTTTTTTTCATCTCATCTATTATAACAGAGACCATCGCGGATTTATGATTTATAAATATTTATAGGACATAGTGGCACGCAGCAAATGGTGAGCATATATATAATTTAATGATGATAATAGGCATTTTTAGAATTATTTATTAAGAGCAGACAAGTCATTTACATGAAAATATGACCAGAATATCTATTTTAATGGAGATAATACTGAAAATTTTATGCCTGGCGATCAATAATAGCTTAACGCGCTTGTATGTGAAGATGAATATCATTGAAACTTGGACGCTAACAGATGTTTGAATTATGTAAACTATTAAGAAAAATACTTGTTAGGAAAATTCAACTATAAGAAATTGTCGTTACTTCAAAGATTATAATATACAATAACTTATCAGGCTTTTGGGTATTTTGTAAATTCAGATAATTGGGAATAATAACACAAATTACTGCTTACCCATCATAATCATTATATTATTGAATGTGAATTAACATAATTCTTCAATGTAACGTTTTTCTATAGAGGACTGACTGCAAAATTGATAAATCTATACATAATTATTATTATTATTTTTTTGTATTGCAATAACTTTGGATACCTTCCAAGAAAAGGATGCAATGATTGGTAAATGTATGTAAGTACCTAAATATAAAAGTGGTGTCTGTGGACTACAGAGTGAACTTCTAAAATCGGGAATTGCATAAATTTTCAAGTTTCCGCAGTCTTACAACCTCGAGTTTCAAAAACCTTAACGACACCCAGTTAAGGATCTGTCCAAATTGGTACAACTCGATAGGCATGTCTCTAGCACTGTTAGCCTCCCCAGGGAATTGTCAAAACAGACTCTCTAATATCGGAAGAAACAATAATCCTGAATCCCTGGCAGGAGAAGAAGCTGCTGGATCGCGGCTAAGGCATTCGACAGATTAGATCATGGCATACTTCTAAATAAATTAGATTCGTTTGGATTTGTGAATGATCTCCAGTTTTTTTTAAATAAATAATGTTTTTTATCATGGCTACAAGTCCTGCTGATACCTGTCCTCTTCGGGTGTTCCTCAAGGACCCAATTTGCGACCTCTATTATTTCTTATGTTCATCAATGACATAGATGTCAGAAACTAATATTTGCCGATGATGTGAAACTCTATGCAACTATAGCGAGGTTCAATAACTGCATAGATCTACAAGCAAACTTAAAAACTATTGAGAACTGGTGCAAATTAAACAGGTTAGCCTTAAACCCTGCTAAATAAAGTACGCTATCTACATCAGGCAACATTTTTTTTCAATTAATGAATAGAAAATAGGCCATCGATAATTCGCGAAACTGTTACGGATCTTGGAAGCATTTTTAACTCAAAATTTACAGTTGTCTAACATATTAATAAAAGGGCTGCGGAGACTAATATAATGAATGGATTTATTGTAAGAAACCGTTTTTTAATAATTATAAGGATTGTTCGGATCTTCTTTTTAACTAAATTTTAATATACCCAGATCAAGTAATCCAAGCAATTTAGTATTTTATCCTGTCCGTTCACTTTGCTGAGATCGCCTGTTAATGTGTTTTGTAAGAATTTTGATAATTTGTGTATTGGTTGTGATTGATCGGTCTGTGTATGACTCTTTGACCAATAACTAATTAAATTTGAATTTATTGTTATTTTTTATTAATTTATTTATTTTTGTTTTGGTATTGAATTAAATTTAGATATATCTATACATGTAATTTTGTCCTGTAATTGGTGATTATGATGTTGGGCAATAAATGTTATTATCAGATATTATAAAAAATAATACCACCATAAACATAGCAACTAGTCCATGTGAGTAAACCAGAAGTAAATAATATTTAATGCTTTATTAATAGGTATCAAATACGGTGGAAATGACTTTTAAAGATATTTCCCACACACTATTACATAAATAATTGGATGAATAAAATGAGAAAACAACGAAGTTATTATAGAACATTAACATATACAACATATTTATACCGTTTACTACGATTACGCATCTACAGTAGGATGTATAGGTGCGTAACTTACAAGAAAACTACATATAATAATTATATTTTGTTGGATACTTTAATTTCGTTTTATTATTATTATTAATAAATAGTATAGTTAATGAAGGTTGATGTTATTGACAATTTATTTAGATTATGGGAAAATTGCATCGATATGATTGATCTTTTAATTATATTTAGTTAAAAATATGAATATGTATGTGTTTACTAAAATCAATAATTTATGTTACTAGAGCGGAAAAGATAACTAGTTAATTACTTCTGAAAGTGTCGAAACATAGTTTTGAGAGAAGTAGTGTTTTAGAATAAGGTAAAAATGGAGCAATAACAATAACAATTGAGCTGCTTTTCATTTAGTAGAAAGTACCTTACCCTAGTATCAATTTACAATAAATAAAAAATTTTTGTTTTTATGATAATGCCTATATAGACCTATAAGTTAAATAATTGCTATGTTTGCTAATTTTGATTTGTTTAAAATGTAGTGATAAAACTCGAAAGCGTTATACACGCAGAAATTACCATAAAACCAAGATTATTTTTTTGGGAAAACTAATCAATGATCCTCGGATTTTTTTATAAAAAATTATAATAATTACAAATGATTACTAGGGTAAGACTTACCTATAAACCAGGTCAAAATGCACATGTATTTAAAGGTCAACTGCAACCAAACAAGTTGAGGACACCAACGTAAAGGAGTGGAAAACGAAAAAAGCGCACCAAAAAAGATCAAAACTAAATAGAGACCAACAAGATATATTTTTTCTTATACCTTCAAATCTCTGCAGCCAGATAAGCCTAGCAACGCACAGAGAATGTCCTTTCTGACGACATTAATAGACGACTAATAGCCAAATTTATTCACTCACCAATCCGTTATATCTAAGTACTACTAATTATTATACTACATTTGTTGTGTTGTGTTAATATTTTACTTTATGTCTTACCAAAGTGTAAGTTTAAAATATAGACTACTTCATGTATTCACTTAAGTAATATAACATTTCGTGATTTAGTTTGTAAGAAATTAATATATGTTCTGATCACGATGCTGAAATTAAAAAAAAATATAGAAATTAACATTAAAATTATAATAATTAATTGTTAATATCCCCATGAATATAGCCTATGGAGGAAATTGATGACAGGCCAGAATATATCTAATGCAAGATCGCATCAATCAAAATAAAATCAACCAGATTTAAACATATTTACGTGAACTAAATTAGTACCTATGTGTTCTATGTCTAATGATAATGTCCTAGATTTTAAGAATTCAATAAAAATATATCTACACTACAGGAAGTTAATGGAAATGATACTGACATAAAGATTACTAGACTAAACTAAAATATACAGAAATCAATAATATTACAAAACTATACATCATATTAAAAAAAAATAATTTTAATATTCTTCTGCAATGTTCGAAAGATCTTTTTCTTACAATGTTTGTAAAGCTTACAATAAGGTGACCGGTTTAAGACCTTTGTAAAAAATAATATAACCGACTTGCTTACTTAAAGAGGTTTATGATTTGGATTATAAGTTGTTAATGTCATACTAACATATATTTCTTTTTTTTTTTCTAACTTTTTGTTCTGCTTGATTCTTATTTTTATGTATTCTTTTTTTTTTTAATTTATTGTATTACTGAGCATTTGAGTGGTATTGTATTGAATGATATTTATTTGCATATCAAATTTGTGTTAATGCAGGATTTGTGTTATAAGCTGCAACTTCGCCTTTTGTAAAATATTTTATTTTTACAATAAAGTCTTTTATTATTATTATTTTTGTTCGATCAGACATTTTCAATTGCTCACCAGGTCTGCGTCTGTCTTTATGACTGGTTACTAAGTCACAATCGTCGGTAAGAAAATTAATATAAATATATTGAAGAATATATTTATACAATTTCAGAATGTTTTTTTTTCTACAAAACCGTATTCTCGCATTCCGAATCACAAATCAACAAAATATGTTATTGTGACACAAATAACTGCATAAATTAATATCTCACTTGTATCTGACAACTGCATGACAGCTTGAAAAAAATGCAACTATAAATAAAATCATGGCTACGATTTTCCTAATCGAACACGCTTTGTTGACAAATTAAATCGAACACATTTTTTCAAAAAGAAAAAATTTGATGTTATTCAAGATGATTGATTTATGCGAATTCTTTTATACATATTCGGTCGGCCGTACAAAAAAAGAGTACAAGCATATCGAATAGTAAGGAATGTAGGTATCAATCTTTTCCAATATTACATTCATGATATACAGAGTGTTTCAAAAAGACACCGAAATATTTAATGGTGTGATTTCTTAGGTAATTTTATGAAAAAAATTGAAAAATCAAATTTTGTGTCCAATTTATGGTGATTTATTTCTAAAAGCAAATAATACGGGATACGTTATAAATCGGATACTATTTTTTTGGAAAAAATAAAACAAGTGAAGAATGCTAACCAATAACAATTCAATTAAACATCTGTATAAATGTAGTCATATTGGCTTTGGCTATTTGATATTTATTTATTGAAGAATTTATTAAACATCCGTCAAATAAGTAGGTTAATAACGTATTCAAAGGGTTCCACTCAAAGGATTGAAAAATAATTTAACCAAATATTAAATTAAGCTTTGCTTTAACCAATGCAAGGATCACCCAAGTGAATTATAATTAGTGCAGAGCATAAAAAATATGTCAAATTAGCAAATTTGTAACGTGTTTAAAAGATACAAAAATAAGTTACCAATGCAACTACCAAATGTAGAAAATTTGTGTGTCTTCAATTTAAGCGAAAGACAGATTTTCAAAAAAATACCACTGTGCTACATCAATTAACACAGTTTACCCCGTTTTAATTGGTCAATATTCATTCCGATTATAGCGGACGTTAACTGCTCTCCAATCGTAAGTATATGTGTGCATTTGCGATCAAAACGGCCAATTTAATTATGCCGTGCTCATGTTAACAAGCAAGTGCCGACGCTTAGATACACGCTCAATATGGATTACATGGACTGCCAAAAGTAGTGATCTTTAGACAAAAATCTGGAAAATACTGTTGGAATTATTATGTCCAATTCATAAAGTGACGGCAACACGACTACTTTTAACGCAGTGATCTAATCACTATTATAACCTCCTTTTTTTATAAACCTTAAAATATTACCCACAGTTGATATAAAATCTTCGCCGTGCAATAAAGCACAGTTAAGTCTAACTTGATCTAAAGTAAAATTAAAATAAAGCACATCATGCATTTCTAGATAATACGTTTTATGTTATTATTACAAGACTGACCGTATGCCAGAAAGAATAAAATTATAATAAACATAATAGTTATATCATAATCAAGTCGGCAAACTTTCGCAACAAACATACCGACTCTAGAGCAAAAGAGATTTTTTATTATGACCGAGACATAAAAATATTTATTACGCTCAATGTAAAAAGGGTACACCTATTATATTATAGAGTTGCACTATACAAACACTTTAATCTAGTGTTTTAAAGACACATACCGAGTTGATTTAGAGATATTCATTTCTTCATGGGTACTAACAGCTTATTCCGTGTAGATATACCTAGCTATGCATGTACTAAGACACATATTTACCTCTTTTAGGTAGTGTAATATGCGCGCGATACCACTAAATATCTTTCGACAGTGGCGTAACTACAATTCAATATGATTCTATACAAAATAATTCGTCGGCCCAACGCAAACTTAAACTTAACTGCAATTGTTTTTGAACAAATATTAAACTTAGAACAATAATAGTCCATTTTTTAAACGTTTAGCATTCAGAATTCTGAACAAAAATCCCCGAACATAATTTTGCGCAATGAAGGCTCTTTTCAAGAGAAAATGAAATAAAAACATTAAAAAGCGTATTAAATATTCTACAAAAATATTCTGGCGAACAAAAATAAAATGTACGACACTGTTTCCCCGTATAGAAATATACAGCTAGGGAAACTGTGTACTATAGGATACATAAAATGCGTGCACATAATCGTAAATAGCATCCCATGAAACCTTACACTCTCTATAGATACTCCATTCAGAGCCCAAACTACCGTTTCTGCTCCTTTTAATTTATTTAAACTTTTAAAAGTGTATATGGTTACATTGATATCGTTTCTGATACCGAGAATTAGCTTTACATATAAATTTTTAACCTAAGCTTAGTAATTTATTTTCTGTAACATGAGTAGATCTAATGAAACAACGCAGATATATCTTTGACGCAATTATGATTTACAGAATTATTGACCAAAGCAACACTACACTGTCGCATTTCCTGTCAATGGTAGTCCTATTACATATATAGTAATATGCTTCGTAATTAAATTTTCTTAGACTTCCAATATTTATATTCTTGATTTCGGATTCTTGGGTTCAAGTCTGGATAGTAAAACATGAAATATCATTCAATTTTTTGTATAAAATTTTATTTTGAGACGTTTCGACTGAAAGTTCAAGTCTTTTTCAATCACAAACAAAATAACAAAACATTCACATTAATATAGAAAAAAGACTTGCATGGTTATACAATTATTGTCAAATTAATTGGTTGATGATAATTACAACATATTAAAATTCATAATAAAATATTCATTTCTGTACATATGAGTATAGAGAATTACTATTAATACTCATATGTACAGAAATGAATATTTTATTATGAATTTTAATATGTTGTAATTATCATCAACCAATTAATTTGACAATAATTGTATAACCATACAAGTCTTTTTTCTATATTAATGTGAATGTTTTGTTATTTTGTTTGTGATTGAAAAAGACTTGAACTTTCAGTCGAAACGTCTCAAAATAAAATTTTATACAAAAAATATAGTAATATGTATATATATTCTAACAACACAATTTGATTTTTTCTTCAATAAGGTCGTATGTAGATCTACTATGGACACATTTTGCAAAACAAGTATATAAAAAACACATAGGAACAAACAAAGAGAACAAAATTCAAACAGAATAAAAATCTGCATCTTTTCAAAGCAAAATCTATATTGTGTTCCATTTGATACAATCAAGTAACAATCATTTAATTTCAATAAATTTTTATTAATTATGAACACCCTGTATAACTTAAAAAAATCGGTTGTGTCGCCCCAAAACTTGCCCGACATGATATACCTACCTAATATAATCAAAAATATATGACCTGCATAACGAAACTGAATTTTAATAATAATTATTATTATAATTGTATGATTTTCATTAATAATTAATTAAACTAACGTAACAAATTAACTACTTTACACAAAATTAAAAAAAAAATATTCGATTCAAAATCATAACTTTCTGCCTGCGAAGCAAATTCAAAATTTTCAACAAGTTTTATTCATAGTCACATAATACATCACAGACACTTAACTATATACATAAAGAATATTGTACAATGACAATATATATATAAGCATGCGAGGCGAACGCTCTATCGATGTGTTCGCAGATAAAAAATGCTTTAAAATGATGTATCATTCGACCCCTACTGATATATGAAAATTTAGTGGTTGTGTCCCTGCACGGGAAAGTAAAAAAATTGCTTGCAATAATAACTTAATATGAAAGCTAGTTATCAATAAACTAACTAGTGTTTCTCCCACTTTACTATACATACACGGAAATATTAATTTTTACCAAGACTCTAAATTTTCAAAAATTGGGAATTTTTGTGAAAAATGTAAGAGATAGATATAGAACATCTTATACCAAATCACATTTATTTTTGAGGGACTATCAAAATACACCCTTAAATACAGATTCCATTAAAAAAACATAACTTTGATACATAAAAAATCAAATTGATGCAGTTTTGTTAGACCCACCATATACACATAAATATAATATGTCTGTCAAATATTATTTAAAAACTATTAATTAAAAAATAAAACTTTACAACACACTTTACACAGTGGACCCAGCAGCATTTAGATTCTGGTCAAATCAATTATTGTTTGCTTTGATCATATAACAACAGGAGAAAAAGAACTACCTGCCACGTTGCCAGTTCTATTTTGTCAATATAGAGCGATTTGTTTGGAGTCAAAAACCTTTTTTTCAGGATGGTTAACCGAAGTATTTCTTCAAGTAATAACATCCTATAATGTATGATACAGTTATTAATATCTTGTACTCGTATACTCCGAGCATATGTATGGATATACCAGCAACATATAGAACACGGAAAAAAATCTAAACAAAAAGCCCGATTGCATCTCTAAGCGTATATAATACTAGCTGCTCTGTTATTCAACATTGAACATCATATATAACAATTTTCTTGTGACGTAATGGCATAAATTCCACCGAAAAGAGATATAAATTATGCAACACGTCGATGTAAGGAGCAAGATAGAGTATAGATATCTCTAGATACCTATATCTAGGCGCGATTTTTTTTCTAGATATCTATATAAGTAGAAATAGGAAGAGATATTAAGATGTGGAAGACAAAATGAATGATTCTATAAAATAATATTGTTGAAAAACATGAAACAAGGTACAAAACGTTGTAAATATGCCAGGTACTTTATGTAGATTGCCGGAAAACAAGACTTAATTTAATATTGACACAATCAATAAGGAGGAATACGTCCTTAATATTGAGAACATAGTTTTATTTATCGAATTACTGTCCTAAATGTCGTGCTGTTGCCGAAGGACAACGGAAATAAAAAAATAACAATAAACAATAAATTAATTTGTAAACTAACAAATATATAATAATTACTAATAATTTAACTCCAATTAAAATTATGTTCTGCTAATATTCAATTATATATCTAAAAAAATTCCACGTAATGAAATTAATACATTTATCATAATTTTAACATAAATTTATACACAATGAAGAGTAGCTTTTTGTAATTTACTAACCACTGAGGATGGCCGCTGGTGTTCCGCAACATGTATATGGTTGAGAAAAGACTTATAGAGAGATCTATTAAATTCGTTTTGTGGAGATTGACTTTTAATTCTAATTGTATATCATTCTACTCCAGTTCAATATGGATAATATCGTATAATTTGCTCCTAACTTTTGCACCCTTCAACAAATGAGTCATGATAGAGAATAAATTATTAAAAATAGAATTTACAATGGGCGCATTTGGCACAATTTAAATGGAGTATTTGTAAAAGCGCAATTAACGAATTTAGTTTTTTGATCTTCAAATTCCTGAACCTTTATATATTTATTTATCTTATTTTTTTTTGGGGGAAATTTAGGTTCACAAAATTAGTCGAACTTTGAAGTAAATTTTGGTTTTATTTCATGTCATATACATACAAACACAACTTCAACACTTACACCACCTAGTCAATTTAATACTTTTAACTCATCGTATTTAGGCTTACGCCAACAGGTTTAGGTAAGTTTCAAAAAACAAAGATTTCCCTAAAAATTTTTATGTTCAATTTATTCAAAAGCATTAAAACAGTCGTAGAAAAAGTATATTCTGCAACGAACATGGAATTAGAGAATTTAAGCGACCAACAAAACATATATAGGCGTTGGATGGACCAACGATGGTTTGGAAGTTATTTTTCATTTTTTCTTTATGAAAATGTAAAAGAAGATATTTGTTTTATAATGAAGAGAACTTAAGAAATACTTAAGTAAAAGACAATAATTTTTAACATTTTTTTTACTAATAAACCGTTTTCTAAGTTTAATTTATTAAAGCAAATGTTAATTTATTTATCAAGTCGAACTCTTTATTGAAATATTTGACTTAAAGAAAGAATATACCTACTTAAAGTCCTCGTCTCGTTAAATTCCAGGTCATATTTTTCTTCCTTTCATTTATTAATTGACGCAAATATTTCTTATTTTTACAGTAATAATCAACGGTTTCATAAATACCATATTATATTGCTTAAAAATCATGTTAAATAACGCCTATTTTGCACCCATTTTACAAACTGTGAAACTATTACCTAGACTTGTTAATTTTAAAATAATTATATTATATCAACAGGAACAAAAATTAAAATAACAAATTAATTTACTTGTATGGGTAATGTGGAGCGAAAATAATGTAATTTCGCAAGAAATTGTCAATTTACTTGGTACATGAAAGATCCAGAAAGATGATCCATCAACTTAATAATGCTTATGTTGTAATACATAATTGCTTCCATTTTTTATTCATCTGCCTTTCTGCTTGTCTGAATAATAAAGAATATTGTAACAAATTGAATTAAAATCGCTGTGCGTGCCAGGTTTTCATTAAAACGGTTCATCTAAAAGTGAATTATTTAATGATGAAAATGAATTAGTAAGTATTATGTAGTCCATTCGCTTTTTTAACGAGCAAAATTAATTCTCTGGTGGAATAGTTTTCTTCTTATTCACTTCATCTTCTTCTACTATTATACTATTCACTCTCTTTTGATTACTTTTGATCGAGATGAAAAAAAAAATTAAGAGGATGTACAAGACCAGCAAATTATCCATTTATTGCTACTGTATAACATAATTTAAATTTTACCTCTTTCGGTATACAGGGTTATGCAAATTGAGTGTCTACCATTGATTGGTAACTTTGTTATTATTAAAGACAAAATTGTACAAATAAGCAAACATTTAGTAGTTTTAACGCTATTTTGAATAGAATAATGAAAAAAAAAATACAATTTTCTCAAATGAAAACGGGTAAAGTAATTTGATAAAGGGTTTTTGGCGTCAATGATATAGCGTTCGCTTCGCATGCCGAAGGTTATGGGTTCGAATCCCAACTCTGGCAGTACTTTTTTTTCCTTCTAATTTTAGAATAACATAGTTAGTTTGTTACGTCAGTTTATTGGAAATAATGAAAATAATACAATTATAATAATTATTCAAATTCTGTTTCGTTACGCAGGTCATATCTTTATGATTATATTATATATTGTCGGGAAAGTTTTGGGGCGACACAACTAGAGCCCTAAAGTCAAAAATAACGATGATTTTTCACTTTTTTAATATTTACAGTAAAAATAATAATATGAAAGCTACACTACCCCTGTTTTTATATTTTTTTAGAATTATGTGGATAGTACCATATTTATGAGAAATTATAATCCCTTACAATATCTGTTATGGAATTATTGCGTGTATTCTTTTATATACAGGGTAATTCAAAAAGCCCAATCGAACCCAGCTAAAATGGAAATTTAAATTTTAAAAATAGTTAATTTTCAAAGCTACTAAACCGATTTACACCAAATTTAGCACTGTTATTCCCACCTAAGTGTCACCTGTTCTTGCAGAATTTGATTGAGTCTTATCTAGAGAGAGCGTAAATAAATTCAATAATATTAATCGCTATTTATATCCAAGCGAAAATGCGAGGTTATCTATTTTCAGCTCTGATATTCACTTTCACATTCACTAGCAAAAATAAATAATTCATCCCTTTGCACGAAATAGGTTATTCTCATTTAGTACAGTGGAACCTTTTTAAAAAAAAAACAAAAAGTTGATTAGCGAAATAGTTTTGAAATATGTATGGTGAAATCTGTTTTTAAAATATGTGAGAATTATTTTTAGCCGTCATTTTTAAAGATTAGACACTCAAATTTTCGATTTCGTATTTATAATGGCTTATATACAGTATAATTTTGTATTACCTTATATAAAGATCAGTATGAATAATCTATTTGAAACAGGTGTGGGTAACACTACTTTGCTATATATATGTAGCACTCCACACCCTTTTAAAAGTGATAGTATTCCTTCTCCATAAGTGTAAAAAAAACGCGATCTAGATGACGATGAAGGCCGTATTTTCTCAGAAAACCTGACCTATTACCATTTTAGCGAAATAAATGTTAACGTTGCATGCAACGGATGCGATTTTTTCTATCTTCCTTATTTAAATTCGCGTTTTCAACAAAAATTAGATTAAAACGCCTTTTCTCTTTGTCTCGCTGCCAGCTAAATGTATTATACCTTTACGTGAGTAGACCTATGTCTATGCTCTGATTACCGATTAGCACCAGCCACCTGTCAGCACATGGAGACGTCCAACAGAATGTGGTATGGGACTGTGCATCACTAAAATTATGTACTCGTATCTTATTATAGTCAACATATTATATAAAACCCCTAGTCAAATTAGCTTAACTATACTTATAAACCAGCAACATCTAATTAAACATATTTTTTTTAAATTTGATTATGCTGAAAGTTGGTAATTAAAGTGTCAAATATATCATATGTAATAAGAGTAATTTTCTACTATTATATGCAAATTATTAATTGTTTATTCAATTATATACTTATATTATAATTATTTAAACATGATATTAAAATATATTATAATTACTTCAGTAGCAACTCTTACATACAGCGTCACACAGAAAGTGCGCATCATATGGGAAACATTCGGTAATTTAAAATTAGATTGTAGGTTACAAATGATCATTCCTAACACTGTTTTTTCCATAAAAAATCAATTTTTAACCCTACTTACCCCTATAGCGGTTAATGCAAGATTGCAATAAGTTACCTTTGCATTTTAATTTTTATCGATATTTTATTAACTAGATTAATATTTCCGTCGAATCGAGAGAAAAAACTACAAAAAAATCATTTTAATTTACTTTTAATTGAAACTCTGCAACTGACTAAATATTTTACTTTAAAACCAATGAACATAACACGAAATTATTATAGAATGCTCTGAAAACCATATCTACTGTAACAAACTGTAGAACTTTAGAAGAATTTATGGCAGATATTTTATGAATTTACTTTAATATTGCAGATTATACGAATGCGCACATTGACAACATTTTTTTATTCAAAGTAATATTTTTAACAACGTCAACAACAAAAACAATATAACAATAAATCAAAATCTACAGCCAACAAATATTTAATAAAAACAAGTAAAGATTTAAAACTGAATAAAATAGTCGAAAACAATAAAACAATCCTGAATCTACATACCTTATCGAAACTTCAGCTTTAAGCTCAACAAATCATTATTTTATACCCAATCATAAATTTTAAATCAAAATTATCCTCGAATACTACAATCGTGTTGAACAAACACTAAACATATTCGTCAAAAAACACTTAAAACTATAGAATAAGAATATTATATTGTTTACAAGCTTTGGCAGAGCTATCACTTAACCTTCTTTATGAACAGCTAAATTGCTTCCATAGCACGTTAAAAATATTCTGTTCAAATTCGTTTTGGTTTTTAAAGTAAAATATTTGCTGAGTTTCAAATTTCAATTAAAAGGAAAATAGAAGCATTTTTTTCTAGTTTTTTTTCTTTTGATTCCACGCAAATATCAATCTAGTTAATAAAAATTAAAATGCGAAATTATAAAAGATTTTAAAAACTCGAATACGCTTATTTTTGAAAAAATAGAAAAAATAAAAAATCATTATTTTTATGGTTACTTCATCCAAACAAACAAAATATTATAATACATTAGGGGGGTATACAAATGATATAGTCCAAGATCTTCAGAATTTCATTCAGGATGAATCACCCTGTATATTAATACATTGAGACTAAAATTTGATCGAGTAGCGTTGTTAGTAATACTTTAATTTATTTTAAAATCGCACATTCATAATATTATGCGAATTATTTTTCTTCAAATAATAGTTATTTATTATACAAGGGAAAAAAGTACTAGATTTTAGTTCGAGAGCTAAAGTCTAACTTTTTTCCCGTGTATGATACACTATTTTTTTCTGAGACGGGAAAAACTTCGATTTAATATTGAAAAAAGTCAGAAAATTATCCAAGTGAAATTTGAAGTTTTAAAAACCTTTCAGTAATCAAATATCTGTCAATTTCATTCTGTGATTTAATTTAAGAATTGCGAACACTCCACCGGAGTCAGTAGAAGCAGCAAAAGTAGGGTCACAAATTATTGCTAGTTTTGATATATAAAGAAAATGTAACTTTTGTATAATAAAATTTCCTAAAATTAAATATCTACCGTTACTTATGTGTCCGGGAAAAAAGTACTCACTTTTTTTCCGGGCATAAGAAGTGACATTTTATTACCTGTCAAGAGAGTAAATATGTCAAACTTTTTTCCCGTCACAGAAAAAATATTTTAACGCATTTATCGCACTGAACATTTATATAAAGATATTTTTATATTTCTTTATCAAGATAATCAAGATAATTTTTAAATATGCGAGATATTTAGGTTATTATAAAATAAACATATTAATGTTCCGCTATAAATGTATGATAATCACACATCTTACGGGCTCAAATCGCATGGTAGAAATCGATCATCACGATAAAAACATAAATATTTCCCGCAGATCCGGAATCAACTTAATAATAAATAATATATAATTTACATACAACAAAACGTAAATAATTATTATGGAAAACACAAAGACACACATATTTGTTTAAATAATTATTTATTTGCCAACCTAAATACCTCGTTCATTTTTCAATAATAATTATTATTATTATTATTACGTATTTATTTAATAATACCGGTGCATTTTATAAAATAATTAAATATAGCTCCCTATAAATCACAACCATCGCCTGCCGTTGGTAGCTAGTATGCGTGGCATTGTACATAAATTTTAATGAATTATTCAATTTAGCATAAATTACAGGTTGATTAATTAGTATCTGGACATGAAAATTATTTATTTATACACGTCCATGTCCATGTATATTGGTCATCACTATAAATTTTGTGAAGGCGTAGAATCACAATAAGAATATAACAATTTGAAGATAAATTGTTCTGCAAATTGGCATTCATGAATAATTTCACTTTACTCAATCAGATTATGCAAAACTAGTTCTGAATCTCATTGGCTGTTTTGAATTAATTGAATTAAAATTAGCTGCTACTTATAGAAAGCCAATTAAATATTATAAAACTCATAAATATATTATAATGTGTAAATGAAACACAAAAATACCAAAGCTAAATAAAGTTGTAGCAACAATGGCTTTGATCATCATCATTATTTTCAGATCAACATGTTTACCAAATCTTTGTACAATACGAATTCCTGCATCTAAAAATGCAGATTCTTGATGGCCAATGCCTGAAGCAGTTTCAGCGCAATACTGCAATTTTTTAAAAACTTCTTGAAATGTGACATGTAGATTACTGACCAAGTGTAACAACAACGTGTGTAGGCATCCGTTTCTAACAGTAAGAAATTGTAATTATATTAGTAGAAAATTGCTTAAAGCCAAAAATAGGAATTACCGTGTAAAATTTATGCTAATTACTCACGAAGAATGTGCAAATTGTATTATTACACCACATGATATGTAAATTGCTGCAACTTAGAAAAATTAAGTTATAATATCTGAGAGTTGAACAGCTGAACAATTAATGTTTTTTTTTTAATTTTAATCATTCAAAATATCTCTATTCAATATTTATTCGAATTCGAACTAAAGTATCGTCGGTATACATGAAAACCATACTCATTAAACTTTCTATTTAAACAAACAAACGGTTTGGCTAAAGGTCGTGTTAATGAAAAGGTTAATTATATATCAATACATTATTTTTAATATATCCGATAGACTATCAATTTACTCTCTCTCGATATAGATACACTGATTATTTACTCAGGCTAAAGGCATTTCTATTTTTTATAAAAATAAGACGAATGGAATTCCTCTCAAGACTATATTAATCGAAAAGAAATAGGGTTTAATTTTATAATTTTTGTTTAAAACCTATTGGCAGCAAACTATCAAATTTTGCGGAACAAATTATTTGTTTGCATAGAACAAATCACATATTTAATATAAAAAAATGTTTGTTCAGAATAAACAAATATTTATTTATACCAAGTAGCAGCACCTTTGAGCCAAGTACATGGAGTCTTTCTCTAAAAAACTCTAGATAGTTGAAGCAAACAAATATAGCCTTACATTTTCGGGCCTTGTTAACAAGTAAGTATAAGTACTAAGTCAAATAAACATTTATTTAAATCAAACAAATACTAGTTGGGTATTTCAAATAAACCATATATTTGTCTCAAGTACATGGGTTGTTTGTCGTAGACGGAAGAAATATTTGTTTGGTTGAACTCCATTTTTTTTTTTGATCCAAACAAATCTTTTTTTCAGTGTAGAATTTAGAATTACTACTAAAATTCTAAATTAATCGACAGTGACGATCAAAGTTCTTACACTTGCAATCCCTTTTCGTCAGTTTGAATAAGTATATTTCTTGCGTTCTTGTATAAAAATCAACTCCCATATACTAGTATGGTTCAATTACTAACTACATACTACTAATACTAAGTCAAGCATGCAGTAAAAATAAAAAATTTGTATTAGCAATCACGGCACTATCATTTCACGAGATATAAAATGGTCGTTTCCATATAACTATACACATATTTTTCCTACTCTACTGCGTCTCTTGTTCTTAAATTCCTCAAAGTCTGCATGCAAAACCGTCTTGATGGATACATTATTCGGACTGGTAAACATTATTTAAATGAAGATAGAAAAGTATGTACATAGGAGACTATAGGCAGTTACAGCCCACTATGTGGGTACTTTAAAGCCAGTCCAGTCAGAGAAAAATTCACGTCACAGGTCACTAGACAAAATCGTGACAACTATCACTACTATATTTAAGTGTTTATACATCAAATATTGTGTAGATGTTGGTTATACAAACCAATGAAAAACAATTTAAGCATTCTTCCAGACAACATCAGAATTGTGAAGTACAAAAAAACATGAATAAATTAAAATCACGACAATAAACAGCCACAGTGTGTAGATAGTGCTAAAACATATAATTTAAAAAATACTCCATAACTCTCAATTGAATGAAATGTTAATACACACGCAAGAAGATATTTATACCCATTATTATTATTACATTCTTTGGTTTGCTGTGTATTATTTGTGTTTAGTTGTGCCCCTCAAAACAAGATATAATATAACCAAAAAAAATGACCTGACCTGCGTAACGAAACAGAATTTTAATAATTATTATTACAATTGTATTATTTTCATTATTTCCAATAAACTGACGTAACAAACTAACAATTTTATTCAAAAATTAGAAGAAAAAAAAAGGATTGCCAGAGCTGGGATTCGAACCCATAACCTTCCGTATGCGAAGCGAACGCTCTATCAATGACGCCACAAAACCCTCTTTGAAAATGTTGTATTCTAATTGTAATAAGATATGTTCCAATTCCCTAACTGGTGAAACTTTAAACGCAATTTTCTCGAGAATTATTGTTGTAAATTTGATAAAAATGCACAGACAGACAGACTTCACTCTGGAAATGGTCGTAATCGTCTCAGGGAACTTCAAAATGATTAAATCCATCTTTAACTCATTTTTTTTTTTGCGCGTTCACAATACATACAAATGACCTCCCGTATTTAGTAACGTATTACTGAAACAAATATTGTGTATCAAAAAAAAATGAAGTTAACATGTTTTTCTAACTTAAATTCCTACAAAAAATTTTGATACGCCACTGGCCAACAAACACCAAAGCAAAGATTAATTATATATTAATCTTTGACCAAATGCCTTGTGAAACTTCTTTAAAGAAAAGAAAAATAAAAACCCCAACTGAACCTAACCTTATCTTCAAATAAAGAAAAATAAAATATCTAGAAAACGAAGAAACAAATCCAAAAAAATTTAGAATGAAAAAAATGCAGATCTTATTCATAATTAACGTAGGAACGTTTTTTCGTTCAGGAAATATGTTAATTTTGAACCATTTGAAAAGTTCTTGTATGCTGATTGCTCACATAAAAAATAGGGACCGAATATTCGCCAAAAATTTTGTAAGGAAAAAATCAACGAAAAATTAAAATTTAGGCACATTTTTAGAACTTTGTTTTCTTTGCTATATGCCTAGTATTAAATTAAAAAAAAATACAATGTAAAACATTGAGATACAGGGTGTTTGGAAGGTCGATAGAAAGTCTTGGGGAGGTGATACGGCAGACCATGTAGAGTATTTTAAGCCAAACATACCTTAGTACAAAGTTTTACGGTTTTCGAGATATTCGGATTTTGAAATTTAAATCATAAATTTGTAAATGAAACAACATAAACTATTGAAACATGCTTTGTTGTTGTTCAAAGTGAGAAACATTTTTCCTAATACATGCTCGAGCTCTACGTCTTACTTCGGTAGTTGTCTTGCTACATTACTTGAAAAGCTTCTCGAATTTGTCTTATTAAATGGTTTCTTGATACGATTTCCTCAGTAGGAATAAAGCAAGAATGTTTTGAATTTATTTTTAATGCAACCAGTTCCTTCTCATCAGTATCACAAAAAAACGAAAACATATATTTATTATTTGTTTGCAGTCAATTTGTTTTTGTGTGTGTTCTCTAAATAAAAAAACACACTTTTAGGTATTTACAAACTATTGCATATAGTTGCTGTGATAACAGAAAAAAAACGCATCTTTTCATACTAAAAATCGAAAATCTCCAATAAGTCGAAAACCGTAAGGCTTTGTATTAAGGTATGTTTGGCTTAAAAGATTCTAAATGGTCTGCCCTATCACATCCTCAAGAGTTTCTATCGACCTTCCAAACACCCTGTATATGACATTAGGGATCAATGAAAGTATTTAAAGACAGTGTGAACATGACCTTCCCAATGGATTATTTCCAACTGTGAAATACGCTAAAATGATGTAACCGAACAAAACAAACATAACATACCTCTTGACTAAACAATTGAATTGCAAATCCCGTTTTCCTATCTTATAATGCTGTATTTCAGACGTTTAATACTATATGATGACAAAACGGTTTATTGTATGCTCAGTTTACCATGTCATCGTACTGGCGAAAAGGAAAAAAAAAACACGAAAAAATAATAAGCAAACCATAAACAAAACATAGACATCAACATCAAGCACAAAACTATGTAATTATTGTTAAAATGTCGTTTAAAATTAACTTTGACACAGAATTACTGAGCATATACCTATTTTCCAAGCCATATAACATCCATTGACAGTTAGGTGCTTATCTGTTGGTAGAAGAGTTAGTATACCGTATATGTTTTACAGCCACTAGACAAAGTGTTTTATACCTATCTATCTATAAACCAAAAGCTAATTAACAAAGTATATGTTTACAGAGAAATAGAAAAAAAACGTTAAGTTGATTGCATTTGCTTTAGCCTAACTATTATTATTAAATTAACTTTGGCTAACAGCACCGTAATGGATTAAATATTACCCAGTAGTATTGCAATTGAAATTGTTGAATTGAAGCCCAAGGCTCACCAACATCTACATCAAGAACAGTGGGGAATTATTGTCATAGTCTCTCAAATCTCGAGGAAAACAATAATCTGACGCTGGTCTCGATCCCTGGCCACTCTTGTATAAAGTGGAACGAACTAACCGAAGGAGATGGACCTGAACATGTATAGCATTTAGGATTACCCAATACATATTGTTGTTGAGATCTTATGGAAAAATCATCCACGTTTTGGCCTAAATCTCTCACAAAAAAATGAGCAACCTTTATAATGAAATTCCGAGATGCTGGTTAGGTCCAAACACCAATGTCGATCGAAATAGAAAACAAAACCACAATAGTAAAGCAAACAGCTCTTCACGTCGGTCGGTTTTTGTAATACAATAAAATATTAATCGGTTAATTTATTATATTGACATCGGTCATTCAAATTTTTAGACAATAAATAAATTGAGGTCTTGAAGGTTGGTCTTCCACCACTCTGTGTTAGTTTTGCACCACTTTTTCTTGGTCTTACAAGCTATTAGTTGGTCTCGATCTTGCTGGTTTTTGCAAAACCAAGACCACTCTGGTTCATCACTAGATGTGAATGAAAATGAATATTTTAAAATGGATTTTCAGGTCTTTTAAAGTGTTGTATCTCAAGATCTCAAAAATAAATATATTTTAAGTCATAGCTGAATGAATTTATTTATCAAGTACCATAAAAATGTATAAAAGTACTAAAAGTTCTTGTATCTCAAAATAATCTAAATTTCCACAGAATTAAATCAATACCGAAGTACGGTACTGCCCTGCAGCCAGTGCGACATACTATTTTACCTCAATAATAAATTCAAAAACGGTATATTCAGTAATTGGTACATGGGGCAGAAAAGCCAACCAAAACTGTTATGCAATTTTAAAGATTTGAGGCATCTCATCTCATATCTCTTCTTCTTATTCTTCACCCACGACAACCTGCATAATGTTTACCGTTAAATTTCGCGTATTATATGCATCTCTGTATAAAATAAACAACAAGGTTATCATAAAGGTCTAATTTACTGAAGAGTTCGTCACTACTTTCAATTTTTTTGCTTTCAAATTAGAGTTCGGAAAAAAATATCTCACGACACTTCGTTATTATTTTAAACTGCATTATATCGAAGTCATGACAAAAATATTTTTAAACAGGGAAGAAATCCAATTAGACACATCATAAATTAAAATCCGCTTAATAAATTTTAGTTCAAAATTGTATTACAAGAAATCGAAACTCAATATTTACTACTAACTTTACAAAATAAGGCTACCCGTAGATATTACACACTCAAATCACCTCCTCAAATGGGCCGTCATATGATCTCTCCACCTTCACATCGAATAGCAATATTTTTGAGGTCATTTTCATATAATATCTCCGAGATACAAAAATCCCCGGTTTTAGACGAACATAATATATGTATTTTGGACCACTTAGCTTTTTCTGGATCGCAATCATCTTAGGCTAATCTTTCTATTTGGTTGTGTTTGCAGTATTTGATATTCTTTTTGTTTGGGTTTACGCCAAGGCAAATATCATGTTTAGATCTTCTGGCTGATAATTAAATATCACTTCTACCACGGTAGAATATTCGATGGTTCTACTGCATTCTAAACCCTTTTGCAAATTAGATACATAAGAATTATCAAATATGATTATAGATGATTCCGCACAGGGCAAGTATTGTGAACGCGCTAAAAAAAATGGAGATAAAGACGGATAGAACCATTTTGAAGTTCCTTGAGACGATTAAGACGATTTCCAGATGGAAGTCTGTATGTATTGTTCCACGATAGCGTCTAAACGATTTAACCAATTGAGCTAAATTTTGGTGTGAGTTTGAGTAAAATCTGTCAAAATATTATTGGATATACCATTAGATTAATAATTGTTATATCGCAGCCTATATTTTGCGTGAAATAATAAATTTGCGTATTTTTAATTGCGTTAGGGCTTTCGTTAACTATTAGGTTTTGGTATGACATAAATTATATCAGTCAGTCAGTAGTCACCTTTATTTATTCCAAAAAATCGGAAATGCAAACAATATATAGGGTTGGGTTTGAAATTCTGGTGTTAAAGTCGATGCAGTAACACTCAAATAATTAAAAAGCTTCTTTAAAACCAAGACACTTTTGTATTAACATCCTAAATACTATACTAATGTTCGAATAAGCCAAACATGTTTCGGAACTCGCTGTTCCATCTCCAGTGGCAGCAATAAAAGTACGTACAATATTGATCACACAAAAATAAGTCATAGAATCTCATTAAATCTTAATCCGGCTTTTGAAAACCAAAATAATGCAAAAAGTTAATTTGAAAAACGTTCAAAAACTACTAAATAATTATGTAGGTACCTACTGTTAAAAAATCACATTACATAGCAAAAATTAATCTCATTTTCATTCAATATATTAATCTCATGGACCTAGTTACGCAAACGAACATATTAATATCAGTAAGAGGCGTGGTCCACTTAGGTATTTTAATAACTTATTCATTTTTTGACGGGTGGATCTCGAATATTGGGCACCGAAATCGATTTTTTATTATACATTATAATAATAAATTTTCTTATATATAATAGCATAGGCTTCTTCAGCAGCAATTTAATGCGCTACTGTATAATAGCCTATATTGGTCGATAAATATGTTGTAAAAGTTATAGGCCCGCTTACAGTACCTATTTGCGGTAATAAACCTTGTGTTGCAATAATTAACGGCATATTGGGTTCCAAAATAAAAATTATCTTCTTAATGTATTCAAATTGGATTTTATTATTTGACATAGACCTTAGGTACTTTACAGGCGCCATTTCTGCTCATAAGTGTTACATTACGATAGATATGCGGTTGAACAATTATAGATTATAGACGTTAGCGGAATTATTATTATTTTGCAAAATCAATAAGATAAGTATATAAAGCTTTGATTAATTCAAATGTAGGTAATCAGAGTAAATATCAGAGCGTACTGTGAATACCCACCATACCGTTTTCTCATAAAGAATAATATACAAAAAAAAACAATAAGAAGAAAACACACCAGTTAACAAATCTTGAAGAAATATAATGCAAAAAATTAGCATTAATTAGGCTGATGCTCTAAATACCACAGATGCATAATAAATACTGTTACTTGTAGGTATACTTATAGCTATGTAATTAAAAACTGTTATATTATGTATATTCTTATTCCAACCAAATGTTTTCGTATTGTTTTTCGATGTTGAGTAATACCGTATTTTACTTAATTAACAAGAAACTCTGAAACAACGACATTAAAATACTAAACGGATGATAGCACAAGACAATTAGTTGTTGATGTTATGAATAAAGCTTTGAAGGGGAATTAAGTACAATAATAATTACATAACGCAGACGAGCATTTTACTCGATACTGGAAAATTATTATTAGCACACGTATTTGATTTAATTTTATGCTTCATTTATTAACGCCACACAAGATAATTCATTTGAAAGCAGATACGAATATTTTGACGTAAATAATTAATCATGTCGCACTCTTTTATATGACAGTCGATCCGAATTAGATTCCCGTGGAGGTCGTTTACGTCCTTTTTTGCCTCTCTTCACTTCGATCTGAAAAGATCTTTTGTGAATGAATGCCCAGTTGCCCCAACCTTTTCATGAAGTTGATGATCTCTGTGGGGATCAATTCCCTTCTTCGTCGGGTGTTAAAGTCATCATTCCAAGGTATTTCGGGCTTTAACAGAGCAGTGCCATGTAAATTAGGTAAATAATGGTCCGGGAAATATATTTTTGTTGAGTGTTGAAAATGCATCACTCAATGTATTTAATAGACAACTTGGTTAGGTCACTCATAAATATCCAAAATTCATAAGTCACGCCGGATCAAAGTCTGCAATTTGTTGAAATTTATTTCAAGACACGGTAATTAAGACCGCCTGTATAAACTGTAATCTCCACGTACCGCCATTGGTAGTTAATAGGGTAACAATATTCAATTGCTGCGCATGCTGTATTTGCGAGAAAAACGTTCACACGTGAAAAACAAAATCACCCTAAGGAAGCTGCAAGAAATTTTGCAAAATTATACGATTGGTACTCACGATTGCACTCTTGTACTTACAACAGCAAGCATATTATACCTCCTGCCATTCATCATGAAAAAAGAAAATAGTTAAATATGGTTCATCAAATGGAATGCTTACACAAATTCAAATTTACAGTTTATCTTAAACTATTTCGTGTGCACGACGGTTAACCAGTTTTGAAAATGATGGAGGATTAATAGTTATCGTACAGGGTGGACATGATACTGACATGAAAAATATATTTAACAAAATAGGTCTTAAAGGTAGGTTTCAAATAGGCGATCATTTATTATATTCCACCCAAGAACTTTCTTTATGAAGTCGCCTATTTCCTGACTGAGCTTTACTTTGGATTCACTCGCAAGAATAGTAACCTTGCCAAACTAATTATAGATGACCTAAACCTCCTCGATGTAATGGACTATAGTCCATTATTTATAATTAAAAAAAAAAGTTAAAGCATCATCACCATGTGTATACAGAATGCGTTCAATATATGTATATTATGTATTACCCCACAAAGACTTGTTGGTGAACCACAACTCTCAAATCTATATGTCAATGACAAGAAACTTCTAAGGAAACCTCTGGTTCAAAAGAAACCCTCAGTCTAAAATAAGAAAAACAAATGCTTATAAATTTGGTCCAAAAACGCTTTTTTACCGAGATTCAGGTTGTCAAAAGTTTTATATTTTTGTTTGGTTTTTTAATTTATCTCTGATAATTTTTAAACTAATTAACCCAAATTTATTATTATATCTCAAAAACACAATATTAGAGTAATACACCGTTTTTCAGCATCTACAGGCTGACACATTTTTTGAAGGTCTAATACATCTTTTAGTCACCCCAAGCTTTTAGTTAAAGATTTGCCATTCAATTTAGAAAAGAGATACAAGAAAGTTTCTAAATTGAATGCAAATCTTTGACAACTGAAAATATGGATTGGCTAAAATGTGTAAGGCCTTCAATATTGTGTCAACCTGTTGTATATATGCTGAAATACGTTATATATTACACTAATATTGTATTTTTCAATTAATTATTTATAAAATTATCTCAGATAAAAAACCCAACTAAAATGTAAAACTGTGACACCCTGCATCTCGGTAACAAAACGTTTTTGGGCTATATTTGGCTGAGGGAGTTCGGACCATGTATAATTATTTACCTCAAATAAATCAAATGTATTTTAGACAAATAAATGCAGAATTTAGAAGAAATAAATATTTATTTGTAACAAACAAATTATTTATTGGATAGAACAAATCATTTATTTAATATAAAAAAATGTTTATTCAGAATAAACAAATAATTATTTATTCCAAGTAACAGCACCTTTGGGCCAAGTACATGGAATCATTCTTCTAAATAACTCTAGTTAGTTCAAGCAAACAAATCATTTTCAGGCCTTGTTAGCAAGTAAGTATAAGTATTAGGTCAAATAAATATTTATTTAAATCAAATAAATACAAGTTGGGTATTCAAATAAACTAAATATTTATCTCAGTACATGGGTTGTTTGTCGTATACCGAAGAAATATTTGTTTGGTTCAACTCCATTTTTTTTTTATCGAAACAAACCTTTATATCAGTGTAATAAGCAGGTATACTCGATATTACGCGCGGTAAATTTTATGTTACCGCACGTCATCGTACTGTAAGTTCTTTAAACTGTTTATGTTGTCAATAAAAACGGTATGGCAACTGAGGTGGCTCATTGGAAATAGAATTAAAGATTCTATTTGTTACAGCTGTTTTCGATGTTGAGCTTAAAATCTGCGTCAAAAATTTCAGAATTTTGTGATTAAATTATTATTTAAAAAATTTATTTTCACATTTGCCATTGGGATTTTCCGTCAGAACTCAGAAAATTAATCTTCTTCAAAATGAGGTATCACTCGACTCCTCTTTCCATTTAAGATTTTATTTCAAAATGGCGCTTGACCGCCATTTTAAAAGTTATATCTGTCAATTATACGTCAAAATTCGTTTGCAAACTCTAAAGTCGTTTTCCAGAAATCGCATAATATGGCCGAGTGCCATTCTTCATGGACCACCCGGTACATTATGCAGGTTCCACTACTTTCCTCTTCGAACATAGTTTTGAAATTCTCTGAATGTCAAGCCAAGATAAACAATCCCACAAAAACAAATTTTACCCAATGTATTGACATATAAAACGATAATTACAATAATGTTTAATATTTTATTACATTTATGCACGAAAATCATATAAACAACAATATCATTATATATAATATTATTCCGCATTACAATACCCACGTTCGACAATATTGCAATTAGAATTATGGGAGTACCATTCACCATTATTTGTGTTATTGTAAACCAAGAACAGGTCAAAGAAAATTTCTCTCTGATAATCTCTCTGAGTTTCAGATTATTATTATACCGTCAAGATATCACACCTACACTTATTTATATCATTACATCTTCTATCAGAGACAAAATGAGCACAACAGCTTTTAGAGATGTAAGCTTCTTGTAGGTACAAACTCTAAAGAGACAATGTATGACCTTCGTGACAAATTCAAAAGAATTTCAAGACACATTAATAAAGCACGAGCGTTTTATTTGTAACAATTAAAATTTACGGTACATGCATTCTTTAACAATAGATATTATATTGGTGTCTGATGGTCTTTTTCTTCTTATTAAATTTATGCGGAACTTATAAAATTACTTATGTGAATTTGTTGCGGTTGAATTCAATTTAATTTAATGGTTTTATAGTTTATTTCTTATAGAATGGCTTTAGTTTAAATTTGACAAATCATGGAATATAACACTGTATAATAACAAAAAATATTACAGTTCAGATGTATGGCTTCCGACGAAATCGATTTTGTTGCGACCAGTAAACATCGCTTTATTGTAATTTTGTTTCCATAAAGTCTTATTTTGAAAATACCCTATTTATCAGTGGCGTGCGATGATATTTACAACAGGGCATGCAATAAAACCTAATTTACACCTCGGACAAACACATGATAGATAATTTATATTATATTTTATTTATAAATCTACAGTTTGTCTCTACTTTGTCTCCAAATATTAATAATTTGTTCGTAATATCCTGCATTTTTAAATATCAATTAAAAACGGAAAACCATAATCTGTTAAGGAAGAAAATACTTAAAAAATTAAAATTTAGTTACAAAATCGTTATTTACCTAACAAGTGCTGAAATTAATACTTTTCCGGACGCGACGATAGTTGAACGAACGACGCGCAGTGGAGTGGAGTACGAGCACCGCAAATTTGGACAAACCCAAGAGTTGGCACAGGCAAAACTGTAGAAATAACTCAACTCAATAATAAGTTACAATACCCATATTAATACCCGTAATAAACTAGCTTAACTTTGTAATTTAATACATTTCAAAAATCGTACGGAAAAGTAACTTTTCCGCACTCAGTGCTGTAAAGTTACTTTTCCGCACTGTTTTTAATATTGCCATACCTAATATAAAGTTTAATAATTGTTTAACTACATTAAAATAAGAAGTTCTTATAGCTTACATCTGTTCTGATGCAAAACAGAGTACGCAATTTTAAAAATTTATGCGGGCAGAATTTTTTCTATCTTCGATTTACGACCTTACAATTCCCTATCGTTTTTTACTATGTTTATGGAGGTGTTTACTACCAAGGTTTTATATATTATAGGATATTGAATGACAAAGATGACATAAAGCGCCTGCATAAATAATTACCTATCTCAACAGTTTTAATATTAGATGTTAACAAAAAAATGCGTTATGTAGATCAAGTTCACACATAAAATTCGTAGGAAATGTTCTTAGTTATTTAATATTAAGTTTTCATTGGCCAATAAATCAGGCATAGAGATGTTGCATTAATAAGAATATACAGGGTGTTCTTACATGCTTTATGACAAACTTTGACAGATAATCTAAAAAAAAAAAATATTAACGAACATGGGTCCGATTCGTTTTTGTTTAGAGGTTCCAAGCATACCGGGTGATTCGCAAATGTAGCTATAACTAAAACCAACAACAACAATAAAGATAACAAAACTTAAATACTATAAAAACTGTTCGACATATCCATCCTCGGCTTGAATGCACGCCTCACATCGACATACTAAAGATTCGGTCAGCACTCGACGGACGAGATTTGGATAATTTATTATTTGGCTAACTGCATGTTGGATTCATTTCAACATGGTATAGACCAGCTGCTTCATGTGTCCCCCATATCCAATCACAATATCCTCAGTAGTGAATAAATGCATTTTTTTACACGTGTCCAATAAAGAATTAAAATGACATCAACTATAACTATTGTAATGTCAACTTACTTTTGACTGAATTTTATTCATTAAATGCTTGTAATTTCTAAACAAAACGAATCGCACCCAGGTTATTTATTAAATTTTAATTAACCCCTGTATTCCGTTAAATTTGATCAACAATAATTACCGAAACAGAAAAGAGTCTTTATATAATCCATAAATCAATGATTTCCAACTATTGTTTTATTTTCTTGGTCAATATTATTATTACCTATGCATGTGTCGTGAGATGGGTATAGTTCATTCAAAAACATTTCACGTAATGTCTATAGTGAACAGCCATATATAATCGGAAAGCGCGGATTTCTACTGAATGTTTCAGATAATATCAGTTAACCGACAACGTTAAACAAGCATTTCCTTAAGTAACAAAATTACTTAGTATTTTTTATTAATTTAAAATCAGTCTTTACTGAGCTGGTGTCAAGTTTTACATTAAACCTATTTTGCAGTTTGATAGCCTCCAAATTATTAAATGAAATCCACATTAATGGGCATGTTTTTAATAGTCAAATGTAATTCTTCTGAAACATTGCAAATATTGGTAGTTTCCGATAATTATAAATAAAAACATTGTTTGTTTTAACCAGGAAATGTTGACATCTATTTGGGGCACGCATACGCATACTAAAAGGTGCTCCCTGTTTTTGATAAGTCACTTACTTAGTTATTTTTTTGTCAAAATGTAATATCATCAATAAAGTAAGAATAGTTAGGAAATAAAATGCTGTCGCATCCACTAAATTGTATTTCCTTAAAAAAAAAGTAAGAATAATTTGTAAATTTGTTGTGAATGTCAATTGATTATTCCATTTTTTAGCTGAAGTGCAAAATCATGGCTCAAAATCTTTTCACAACTAAAAATATATTTAATAAATAATAAAACGTGAGGGCTCTTATTAACTCTAATCTTCAATATCTAAAAAAGAACTAAATCTGGTAGAATTGTTTTTAAATGACACACGTTGACACATTTGGCATTCGAATATGTCTATTTTACCGTCGTCACCATCTAGGTTCTTCGTAATCGTAAGGTTGCGAGTTCAAAACTGGGCCATGGATTTTTTGTTTGTACTTAGAATTCATTAATAAAGTTGCATCAGAAGTATTTTGAGATGCAGGCCTCACAATGGCATTTTTATTTAAAGTGGCCACAAGAAGTTGGAGCTAAACTTTCGGAATATAATTTATTTTTGATTAAATTTTGGGATACATTTACGATTCAAAATAATGTAAATAGTTACACTTCTTTTTTTACTTCATCTTCCATGGATTTAAACATGTTCAAAGGGATGACTTCACAACACCTGTCATATTTTTATAAGTTATGGCATTCTGATTGTAAATTTTTGAAGTTGAGTTTTACCTATTTTTAATTATTTTGTAGGTATTTTAACAAACTCATCACCACAGTTCATGTAAAAAACATAATATAATTAAGTGGTTATTTAAATTCCTTAAAAAATATTTTTAAACTTTCCACCATCATGTAAGTAATCTGATCAAAGAACATAATTTTCGCACAATCCGTTAGAATAAAACTAAATAGATTAAATATCAGAATCACTATTTACTCAAAAGTACACTGAACTTACTATACCATGTAATTATAATTGTGTGAACATGGCTTAACGTCCAATAAGTTTTGTATGTACTACTTTACATTTTTAAGTATCTGACCATTACCTTACTATATTATGAACTTGTGAGAGTATAAAATCAGCTCGAGAAGTATAATATGGTTGTGTGCTCCAAACTAAATCGAAGCAAACGGCGTTATATGTTGTGGTTGTTAGGTATATATGCACTACTACTACTACTATTCACTATGCTGCTATGGTGAGCTTTAGCCGATATAGAGTGTATGTTTGTTCTAAACGACATGACAGGTGCCCCCTTACATGGCTCTAATCGAAAATTTACGACGCGTGGAAAGTGAATTTAACGCCTTATAAATAGATCGGTGGCTATACAGTGTGAAACACACCATTATTGCAGAACAAGTATTCAGTCGAGTGACGTTCAAATATCAATACATAAATTGATTTAAGCATGTCTACAAAATATCAAAAAAGGTATAACTCCAGCAAAATTCATTAGTAAAGTGTATAACCTACCATGCAACGATCGAACTAAAATATCTCCAGTAGCATTTTATACTAAGTATATATTATTGTCAATTTCATTACTTAAATTGTTCTTCTACATTATCATGTCGGTTTCAATTTGAACATTGAACGCCATGAAATTTCAAACTAATATGTTGATAATAAGTAATTAACCATTGAGACAAAACAAAAAACTATCTTAAAGCTTGAACAGGACCAGTACAAATATGTAATAAATCATATATTAATTACCTTTAGTACTTATTTCTGTTATAAGTGATAATATAACGATATAAATTGAATGGATGATTATAAAACCAAGTTGAGACCTCCCTGATCTTAACTATTTCCTGCAAAAAAATACAGGGTGCAAAAAATATATAAATTGATCCTAATTACCCGTCGATGATATCTTCTATTCTAGTTAATATATATAGGTGGTTTACCTATAGAATAATGATGTGAACAAAAAGAAAACAGAGTATAGTATTATAGAAGATGAAGAATCGTGGTATAATCGGAAGAACAAAACGACCAGAACTGGTAACAATAAAACAACTACAAACAACGCAGGAGCGGGCAGCACCGTCCATAAAACACGTCCCATAAAAATACTGATTCTGCAAGTTATAAATCACAAAAGATGGTATTATAGTGATCTTGTATATTACCCGATAAAGTATGGATAACTTCCGTCTTAATTTTATTACGCGAAAGTAAATCAATGATCAGGTGGAAGGCGATAAAGAGGCAGTAAACATCTGAGAGAGCAAAAAACCAAGTGGTATATAAGAATCTATTATTATGTCATAAATATGTGCTGTAATATGGTACCAAATTATATAGCGTGACAAAAACCATACATATGACCATAAAATGTCAACTTAAAGTTCGGATAACAAGGCTATAAGCACCGATCTTTTGTGAAAATTTATTTAAACGCGAAATTATGTTGTCATAATCGCAAAAAAAACATAGAATTGTTTTTAATTTCAAATTTATTTTTATTTTATATCCGACACAGTTTAAGGATTCTAATAATTATTGATTTATAACAATAACCTTTTTTCACAAATGAATCGTTATAGCTTTCTGTAATTCCCATTGCATAGCACTAGTTTCTCGAAACATGTATGGTTAAATGCTTATTGATTTAAACAAATATATGATATTCGTTTGTGGAGCAGACTTAATTTATTCATCCCTAAAATGGACTATTTCAATAATATTTATTTAAACATTTCAATTAAAACCCAGATTTGAACAAATGGATTTTTGTAATATTTACGACAAAACGAGATATGCAATATGCAATAAAATTAAAAAAATGGTCGACATTTCGTTCTCAAACCCACGACAAACAGAAAATAGTATATTGTGCAACGAACCTATACTTGCTCTGTTGGTGTAAGCCTAAATACGATGAGTTAAAAGTATTAAATTGACTAGGTGGTGTTACACTATATTCACTATCATTGTTTTTCATTATATAAATAGCTTTAAAACAATCGAAATTAGCAAAATAATTTAAACTGTCAATTTATCGTTGGTATGGTGATTTTTCATAACCGACGCTACTTTTGTCATTACCAGGAAATTTGAACATAAATAAAGCATTTAAAGACAGGCGTGGAAAAAAATATTTCCAATGTCATCTGTAAGAATGACATAGTCGCAGGAGGACAAAAGTTTGCATTAAAACGGTTGAGCTTACGAAAAACTATCTAGTGTGTAATTTGTGTATGCGCAAATTTGTCCACAGCTGTTTGCTTCGACATATTGCTAATTAAACGAACTCCAAACGCAACTTCGGAGTAGCTTGAAAAAAGTGTAGATCTTGCATCCAATATTTTAACTTTTAAGTTTCCTTTGTGTCATATATTGGTCAAATACGCTTTGAAAATGACACACTTGTACTTGTTATCTTTTATCATTAGTTGGACTAGAAAATTTACTAACAATAATTTCATTTGTTACAGGATTCTGATTACGTGTCACTAAATCAACACACACAATGATCGTGCGCATCAAAGAGCTCACATTCCTCATCCTAGCCGCCACATATGTCACCTGTCAACATGACAGTAGCATGGACGCCGACAGTGAAGTTGTCGACGCACCTGATAAACTACCAGCTCCACCACCATCACCATTAGATGATTGTGATCCGGAAATGATTGGTTTCGAATTGATAACTGGTTATGTATTCTCGGCACCTAATAACGTGTTAGACTCCATACCCGGCACGCTAATGTTGACAGATTGCTTAGAAACGTGTCAGGGTAATGAAAGCTGTCAATCTGTGAACTATGAGACGGGTTTATGTGTACTTTTTGGGGCCAATGCTGATATCCTACCAGGTAAGCCAGTTCAAATATATAATACACCTACCTGCTTCAATTCATTTGCCATATAAAATTCATTGAACCAGCCTCGTAGCTATCACAGGTTTAAACGTCACTGTTAGGATTGTATTTGAGATACCAAAGAAAAAATTACAAAACACTCGACTTCTACTATTATAGATGGAATTCACAACTTTTTCTACAACCAGTAAACCAACCAAAGTCAGTTGGCTCATTTATTTTTATGACATACTTCATTTGTTACATGTGTTTTTCCTCAATGACTCTATATCAACTATACAAAGTATAAATGAAAAAATATCTTGCAGAAACAATTTGTTGGACATAACTTACAACCGCAAAGGAGCAGTGATAAATTCATATTAGGCAGACACTCACGTCCGATATTTACAGTTAGAAATAAAAAAAAAATCACTAGTATACATTGACATTTTGCCGACCATTAACCTTATTTCAATAAAAAATCTACAGCAAATTAATAAATTGAATGGATTCTGCATATACAGACTGACACATTTGAAAGCACATTCATCATTTTTTTATTTATGGAGCGATTTTGAGTAAATTTTTCGTGAAATGTGAAGGGTGTATTTTGGTGCCAAGCTGCAACCAAGGTCTACTAGATCAGAATCCATATTAGCGATTTTTTTAGAAAAAGTAGGTTTTTACCAAGTTTTTCCATATGAAAACAAATTTACATTTTTATAAAAACATTGTTCTAAAATAATATTAGGGCCAAAGAGTATTTGAATGCAGTTTCCCCCCAGGTCTCCCGACTTATTAAAAAAAAGTCTACAACATTCGTCCTATCAACGCAGAAGAACTGTGCGAAAGAATAAGAATAAGGCATGCGCTCAAATTACACCAAATCATTTGTCTAATGTTAAGGCAAACATTGAAAAACGAATTTCGCCAAAAAATCGCTAATAGGATTTTCGATTTTTCAGCCTCTGAATGTGATCTCGTAGTAGTCTTTTTACGCCATCGCCATCCGGTCATGACATGACGTTTTTCGACTTCATCAGAATCATCATAAGAATCTTGTTGTGCGAGGCTGATGACGTCTTTAGATGCCATTGCACGTGCACATGTAGTTTTGTGTGTTTTTTTAAATAAATCTTTCTAATCATTATTTAACAAAAAAAAACTGTGAGCTTGGCCATATATTGACAGCAGTGAACGTGTTAAAAAAAATGGACGCCGGTTGGCCACAAAGTACACCTTGCCCTAGTCAACATTTAAAATAAAATTTCGGCAAACACACAAATAACGAGAGAAAAATTCATATCGTAACAAAACTACAAAACTTTAATATCTTTTGCATACCAGATTGAACAATTTTAAATAAATGATAAGTAAAACATGTTTAAAATATTTCGTTACACATTTAGAAGATTATTGCGTAACATTTAAATCTTTACAAGAATTGACTGCTGTGCAACAATTTTGTCCCAATAATTTATTGATGTTATCCAGCATTCTCCGTATCTCCTACAATAATAACGACAGATCGTCGACTTTAGTAGAGTAGCTATAGAAAACAACATACAATTAACAAGCTCGGCTACCAAGCATTCCTTAATGCGACCGCCTGGAATGTCAAACACAAATTGGCCGTTAGTTAAACGCAGAATTCGTACTCAACACAAATATTTTATGTAATGCATTATGATTGTCTGATTACCGGGAGCATCAAAAACTATATTCATAACTTCTATAAAGCCTCAGTAAGCATATTAATCGACTAGAGCTAACCGATACTGCACAATCTAGGAATAACTTCGCGGATACTAAACCTGAGCTTGTTCTGAAACAATTTGACATGTAACTGTAACTTGCCGAGTGAATTGGTTCAATACGAATATAAAATAAAAAATGTAATCATAATTGGTGAATTCAGCACACTTTGGCCTATTATTCATCTTAGTTCGGCAAATAAACTAGAGACAATTCCGAATTTAAAAATAAAGAGAATGTCAATGAAATTCAAATGCTTTTAAACATTCTATAGTTATTGTGTTACACAAGCTCAAGTATTACTCGAAATAGAATATGAAAATTTAGGATAAAAATGAAACTCAAAATTAATTATTGAATTTCATCTCGAAGTTACCAATTTTGTTAATATATAGAGGGTCCCTGGTACAGTACAGTACCACACAAAGTTTCAAACTATTTCCTAATGACTTAATATTTATATGTTTTGGTAAAAAATCCCTAAATTTCACACAATATGCTTTGAACTCCATCCGCTTTTCCAAAGTTAAAATTAATGACAACGCTCCGGAGTAAGTGTGAAAATTCGTTCGAATATAAGGACCCATTAGAAACCGACGAAAACATCCATGAAAAATACGTAGAATTTGAAGAAAAACATGAAAGTTAACCTTTAATGTCTTATAACGGATAGTTTGTTCTGAACACCCTGTACATTGTAAATTTTTTTCTACGATTTCGCGAGTTAAAAGTCAAACTAATCTTTAATCCAAATAAAATATCAACAGTCATTTGTTTCTATATTTGGCAATTTTCTGACCAGTTGTTTTGCTTTATCTCATCTATATGACAGACAGATAGCAGTCAAAATATAAGATAACGTTGAAATTTCCTTCAAAGAGATAATTAGACGAATCTAAAATGTTCTTAATAAGTTAAAACAATGAATTATTGAACAAAGCGTTCGGTAATTAAAGTTAGAACAAAAAATATCCTAAAAGCGAAAACTTTTTTTCCAAACCTCGTATTATCAATTGCCCCTACTAATCATTATAATATAATCAATTTGTTGTTGTGGCTCGTCTTGTTTACTATACCGTAAAATTGTTTTCAGATTGTTCACCAATAAAGTGCTATTAGTGTCAACTTCCATATCACAATTTATATGTACCTATACGTATAATATAGCGGCTCTTATAATCACTTAGGCATTCTTCTTTACATATCTGGAAAATTGAGGATTAGACGCGAAAAGATCACTAGGGATTATTTGTGTTGACACCACAAAAACTAGGAAAAGTCTACTGGAAATTAAAAAAAAAATTATATGGTTCAACGATCGTTATGACCTCCTAGATTATTCAAATCCTCTCATCATCGTTTGGGCATACGTTATTGTACATTGAACAGTTAAAAAGGTTTCTTTCATTGGCGTTTAAATTAAGAAACTCATTTTTTATACACATCCCACATATGCTCAATAGAATAGATGAGAAGACCATGGTGGCCCCGGCAACAGCTGAGAATGAGGTCTGTTCTGATTCCTTCTAAACCGTGAAGTATTCCCTCGAAAGAAATCCTATTCCTATCTCCGGGAGCACTCTGCTGCATTGTTATGCACTTTCCTGCAACCTTTTTGATTATACCTATATTATGTAAATGGTGGTCTACAAGCCATCTATGTCCAGCGCAACTCCTGTCTTAACCCTCAATATCGTAAATAAAGTCACATTGAGGGAGCAACATATAGTTTTGCCTACTTACTGCCCTAAATGTTTCTTCTGCAGTAAAATATTGGTTTTCAATGCACTATAGCCTCTTCCTCAGGTTTCGAATACGTTGACCACGCAAATAATTTCTGATCTGCGAGAATAAAGTGAAATCATCGGCTGCTAATTCAGTGGAGTGATGTGAGAGAGCTCGCAATACGCCAGTATAATAGTCCTCCTATTTTACTAACAGAAAAATAAAACATGAACGGAATCTGAAGTTATACAATAATAAGATTGAAATTAAATAATACTTACAAGTGCCTGTAGATTTATTATGTATTTCATGACAAATTTTATTTACATAAAACGTTATTTTATAATTAGACGTGTAAACGTGCAATGTTTATTTTGCCCACAAGACATTTTATACCATATACCTTGTAACATATAATATATTATAAGTAATAGGTAAAATATATGATGTGCTTGCCAAAGGTGCTCCAGGGGGTTCCTATAACTGTTAATATTTGTACAGTATGATCAAAATTGTATCTATATAAACTATTGATCAAAAAGACACATAATATACAGGATGTATGAAATAAAGTTTGGTTAAAACTATGTTTCGAAATCAAAAATATCTACAGAGGCTTTTCAAAGCATTCAAAAGATTACAATTCTGTCGGCAACTCTTAAATGAATCAAATCGAACTTAGTATGTTTGTATTATCGACTAACCTTATCAAAAATGTTCTAGAGGAGTTCTTGCATTTTGAAAATGCATTTGACAGACTCAGATGATTAAGACACTTGCCAACCCTAGTAGATTTATATCAAACAAAGAATAAACAATATGCATAAAAACTGTATTCTATCCTCGTATATGCACCATCATAACGAACTTGACTGCTGTGTGAAATAGATTTAAAATGCTTGCAAAACATGTTCTATTTTTGGAATATAATGGTGCTATTAGTCCTTAGTTCCGGCTACGCAACATACACATTTGCAGTTGCGTTTTTTTTTTATTGCCATTTCGCAGTTTTCCTTTCAACCGGTCGATCCTGTTTGTTGATAATCATAACGATTTCCGTAAAGACACTGTGTGATGTAACACCAAACAAGAAACATAATTTAGAAAACTATAAAAGAGACAACAATAAATAAAGTTAGGGACAATAAATACATGATAAAAATTACCCACAAATCACAATACAATAGAATATACATATTTTTTATCAATGTAAGAGGGTCGCTAGAAACTCGAAAATTTTGATTTTGACATCCTACAACTTTTTCGAAAATCAAATTTAAATGTAAGCCATCTCGACCGGGATTTCAGTTCTATATTTTTATCCAACTCGGAACCATTTATTTTATTTATTAATAGTAGAAAAATAGGAAAAAACTGACAAATAACTTTTTTTGTCATCAATACAAAATATCGACATTCTAGGAACGTTTTGACGCCATAAAACCTGTTATTTCAGTATTTTAAGTTGTTACCGGGCAACGACAAAAATATCAGTACCGGAAACACTTTCCCGACCAGCAAAATTGTTCCCATACCGTTTTTAAACCCTCATGATATACCATAATCCATAATATAGACCAAATAATGCACTTATTTATTTATTTATTTGTTACAAGCGGCCAATACACTAAGTCGTAGATTTTGAGTGCCTTTATTTTATCTCAAATAATATTCTAAATTTAACCAATAAAGCTGATTACTTAAAGAATCAAAAAAACTATCGACAGATTTATTACGTTGCACCTCTATTGAAACATTAACTTCACATATTTTGATTATTTGCATGTTGGAAACATTGACATTTGTTATCATTCAAGGTCGATACCAGCATTGTTTTTAGTTGACAATTAACTGAGAAGTTAAGGAGCAACTGAGCACCAGTTGACGGTATCGCATCAGTTCAACTGAACAAAGTAGTGAGGCTAAGCTGTGGTAATTTAGTAAACTCTGCCACGCATCATGCTTGGTTTTCAAGAATAGCCTGTTCTAGGCTGTTATCCGTCTTTGGAAAATATCAGCAATTTGCACTCACTTTTTCCTTTTAAAAATCCTAGACACAGTAAACTGAGAAATTAACCCCAGAGGCAACCAAAATTGCAGCTTCTACAACTTCACTTTTCATTGTGATCGATTTCGAAATATCTTTGACGTTACTTAATTAAAATTGACAAATTACTGTTTGGTACTTGTTATCAACATGTTGATAGGCAACATATTTTATACAGGGAATAAAGAAATGTTGCACATAGTACCCCGTTTTAAAATAATATAATTTTAATTATTTGATAATATAAATCGATTTATTGGTAGTTGTTTACGCCGCATTTTCTGTTGTTTTATTTTTACTATTTTTCTCTTTCATAAACTGGTAAAACACTTAATAAAAAAAAAGCATAATGGCCATAAAAAAAAGTATAATAAGCGAGAACTAGCAGTCAACAAGTAGGGTGTTTGACAGACATATAAAATATATAAAAAAGACACGTCCTGGAAAATGCAACAAAACATTTTTACGCCTAATGAGGCTTAACAAATGCTTACATTTGTTACATACGTCAGTCGTTTTGAAAATATATTAGGAGAAAAATAACTCTTATAACTGAAAAACCTTACGCCCTTCTCAGCGGGCTTTAACGTTGAATTAACAGCCCTCTAAGTGCAATGCCACAATAAACCACAAAAACAACACCATTATTGATGGAAACTTGCCATTTTTAAAAGGTGGTGGTTGAACTCCGCATAGAGAAAGAGGTTACAATGGGATAATAGTCAAACAGCTAAACTATTAGTTTTCTTGTATTGAAAATTACTTACTGTTTCTATTTAAAAATATATGAAATATTAGTGTATAGTTTCTCTAGTTCAGTTCAATTATTGTGCTTTTATCTACAAGAAATTTATTTTTTCTGTTAAGTACGACCCTGAAAATCGTGATGGCATGTAAGCAATAGAGTCAGGATATGCGACGATGCGGTCGGGGTAATTTAAACAACAACTATCTAAACAAAACGTGAATGCAAGAGAATGAGACTATATTGGCTTCTTGGCAAAACGTTTGTTTGAATTTGTAAATATCGTTTCAATTATACCAGTGCCATATATGGTTTTGAAAAAGCAACAGCAGGTGGAAAAACACATCTAGTAATAATAGCTGATATATATTTATTTATCCCATTTATTGGACGATTCTAGATACTGATCTATTCTCTATACAGTTTTGCTAAACTATTAAAATAACAACCGCATGTTCTCACACGTGTTTAGGTTCACCAAACATTAATGTACATTAATCCTTGGGTTCACAATGAAAGAGATATTTATCCAATCGAATAAGATACTTTAAATAATATACTCAGTAATACGCTCATTAGTTGGGCATCATCATCAGTGTCTATCTATCGCAATAACGTGGCGAATGTTCTCCAAGTCACAGTTTATATACAGTTACTTCACCTCGTGTCGGTACCTTTGCTCTCTCTGTGTTAAAAGCAATTCGCCGCCGCTTATAGTTGTAGTAGAGTATCTTATAGTATATATAGATATAGTACGAGGCATGTTTTTTAAGTAAGTACCGTTTTGGAATTAAAAAAAGACGTGCAAAGATATCGCAATAATTTTATTTTTACATGAAAGCCTGTACCTTAATCTACTTTTCTACATAATTTCCGTGAATATTGAGGCACTTGTCATAACGTGGCACCAGTTTTTGAATACCCTCCTCATAAAATTCTGCCGCCTGACTTGTTAACCACTGTATCAATTGTGTTCCAAAAATGTTGACGGATTTGCATAAAACCCAACGTTTAGGCAGTGCATTGACTTTCCTTGAGCGGTACCACAATGAAGGTGAAGATTTTTTAGACCAAATTGTTACTGGTGACGAAACATGGGTGGCCTGCGTCACACCAGAATCGAAACAACAATCCATGGAATGGCGACATTCATCATCACCCAAAAGAGTGAAGTTTAAGCAAACAATTTCTGCCCAGAAAATCATGTGCACAGTTTTTTGGGACAGAAAAGGAGTATTGCTAGTGGAGTTTCTGCCTCGTAATGAGACAATCAATGCAGCGTCTTATTGTGAGACATTGAACAATCTGCGTCGTGCAATCCAGAACAAAAGACGTGGCAAGTTGAGTAAGGGTATCGTTTTGCTGCATGACAATGCCCGTCCACATGTGGCTAATCGGACCAAAGATCTCATCAAATCTTTTAAATGGGAAACTCTAGATCATCCTCTATACGGCCCTGATTTGGCGCCCAGCGACTACCATTTGTTCCTGCACTTGAAGAAACACCTGGGTGGTCAGCGTCTTCAAGACGATAACGAAGTCAAAACATTTGTGATATAGTGGTTAACAAGTCAGGCGGCAGAATTTTATGAGGAGGGTATTCAAAAACTGGTGCCACGTTATGACAAGCGCCACAATATTCACGGAAATTATGTAGAAAAGTAGATTAAGGTACAGGCTTGTAAAAATAAAATTATTGCGATATCTTTGCACGTCTTTTTTTTAATTCCAAAACGGTACTTACTTAAAAAACATGCCTCGTATATATAGTAGCGGGCCAGAATTGTGGCTGGGATTGCGACGAGTCGATGCCGTTTTTAGCGTCTACTGACCCTTCTTATCTATAGTTATTATTCTATGTCCAAGTGGTCAATCGTTTCGAGCTTATCGGCGTAGACTAGCGACGTCATATATCCCCACAGAAAATAATCTAACGGCGTTAAATCGCACGATCTTGGAGGCCAATTCACGGGTCCGAAACGTGAAAACGTTAAAAAAAAAATTTGACAAGGTCCAAAATGATTAATAATATTTTGTTTGTATTTCATTTTATGTTAAATGTACAAGCATTAAATTGTTTTTATTTTCTTATTTCTGAAACTAAACAAGATCTGACGAAAATATAAGAGACAAAAAAATACTTTTAATACTACAGTGCTGCGAAAAGTAACACACAGCTGCAAAAAGTTATCTAAATAATTTTAAAAATCCATAATTGTACAAAAACTCAAATCTTGGAAACAATGCGCATGTTTATGGCAACTTTTTTTCATAGAATGACACCACGAATCATACCTTTAAATATTGCCGCGTCTTTTTTAAATACCCTGTATAGATTACAGATTTTACAAAGTAATAAAATATATTGTAATACTTATAAGCCGATTAAACATATTTTTGTTTGTCTTGAATGGCGGTCTATTTAGGTAAATATTACCGATACTCATATCTGTTAACTCACACTCAGTTCACACGTGCAAATACCTAAAATGACTACTGGAGGATATTCTCATTTATTGGAAATACAGACTTACAATGTCCGTCATGCGAGAACTCCCTATAATTATCATTCTAGTAAGACCACATGTTTCACCTAATTTTTTTTGAAAAATCAGATTCTTCTTATTTGCTAAAATAAATTATTACACGCACGAACGTCTCAAGCAACATTTATAATGACGTCCATAATAATATTAATTCATGTCGCATTTGAACTAGTTCTACAGAACTAGATGTGCACTTATATATTAAATTGGCAAAACAAGAAAATAATTAGAATAATAATTAATAATATGTATATATACTTATTATAGTATAGACAGACGGCATACCATCTCATGAAAATCAGGTAAAATTATGAAACAAAAACTGTAACTGCATACCAGCTAATAACAATAACTAGCGTTCTAGCGGTTTTACTAAAGAAATTATAAATAACAGATATTTGCTACTACTTGATATTTCAACCACAATCGGGCCAACTAACGCACACCATTAAACTGTTTGATTGTGTACAGAAATATTTTGTTATAAAGAATTAAATTAGAAAAACTATACAATACGTGGTATGTTTTTTAGGTATCCAAAACAAGGCTAACAAGTTGACATGCAGGAAGGCCCACAATATTGGGTCAAAAGAAAAGCACGTAATCTTAACACAAATTACAAATGTTCTTAACTAGAGCAGGTGATACTGTGAATACTGTTAATAACTGCTACCAAATAATAATAATAATAATAATAAATGTTTTATTGTGCAAAAAAAAAAAAACCAAATGACAAATCAAGAATACAAAGTTTGCTTACAAATAACAAATCAGTCCCTTAGGCTAGTTTACACAAAAGGAATAAGATTTGGCTATAGCCACTCTTCCACTTATTCCAAACTTAACACGGTACAAAAGAAACACGCAATTATGAATATAATTTAAGGAAATAGTCTGCGCCTCAACTCTCTCTTGAAACTAAACAACGATAAGTTAAGAATATCTATTAAGTTATTTAAAAGTTTAGGACCATTATATGAAAAACATCCTTCAAATTTAGCAGTAGAATGTTGAGGAATTGTAAAGGAGTTGAAGCGCAAATCAAGTCCGTGGACATTATACCTCCTCAAGAGCAAGTCAGCAAGGTACTGAGGTATATGGAACGTAAGAATTTTATACAACAAGACAGAATCCAAGTAATCAAACCGAATGGCGAGCCTAGGTTCTTTTAGTTTAGTAAGAAATGGAGTAATATGAGCTGCGAAGGGAACTTTGCACACGAATCTTATACCTGCATTCTGTATTCGCTGCACTTTATCTTTATTATAATTTGCCAGATAATAGTAATACACTTGCGAACAATAGTCCAGGTGTGGGTAAATCAATGATTTTACGAGCATCAACTTTGTACCCTCATCCAACAAATACTTCAAATGATACATAGCTTTTAGCCTAAAGAAGGAATTCCTGTATAGTTGAGAACAATGATCATCAAAACTCATTTTACTATCAATTAGTATACCTAAATCTTTAGCGTTATTCACCCACTGCACCAATGTTCCCTCAACGAAAATACTACTAGAAGCCCGAATCAACTCAGTATGGCGTTCATTCCCGATACACAGAGCGACAGTTTCATTAGGATTTAATCTCAAACCATGACATTTACACCAATCCGAAAAGTGGGACAGATCCGGGTTAAGATTATAAATAGTATTTTGAAATTCGGAAATAGAGCAATGAGAATATATTTGCGCGTCATCTGCGTAAAGATGTATTGCAGAATGAGCTATGCTCATGGGCAAATCAAAAGTAAAAATTGTAAAAAGAAAGCACTAGGATTAGTCCAGCTCAAGGGCAATACATACTTAATAATAATAATAAGTTTATTTGCAGTTCACAAAATAAATTACAATACCGCACTTAATTTTATCTTAAACATAGAACTACAAAATGGTCTAGATGGCAGTAAGACTGATTTCAAAATCTAGGCCAGAGGAAGAAAAACATAAGTAGTTAACTTATATTTTACAAAATAATAAAAAAAAAACATGTATAATAATATATCACATTTAACAGAAAAAGAAACTATTGACAATATAACAATATTATAAAAATAATCATAAAAAAAAGAAAACACCAACAATAATAATCAAAACAAAAAATCAAAAATCAGAGCGGATTAAGTATAAGATTACGGAGGTTTTTGTTAAAGGAAAATATAGTTAGGAATTTCCGGTTATCTGCTATATTATTATAAATTTTGCAAATCTCGTATGAAAAGGACCGTTCGAAACCCAAAGTTTTGTGTGCTGGGGGAGACAGAAGATTTCTAAATCTAACATTCAAATTATGTATGTCAGATCGGAAAGTTATCTTGTGCCGAGTGAAGAAATCTTCGTTGCTCCATCGAAAGCCACTCAACATCAACCAACTTAAACAACAACTCAAACAAGCCTTTTGAACACGTTGAATGCGATTTTTATCAATAACTAAAAGACAAGAATTATAGACGGCATCACAATAATTAAAATTACTTCAGCGAAAATTTTATAAATATCTGTGGTATAAGCAAGATGGTTCATATCCAAGAATTGGATTTCCTCACGACGTTTTATTAAATAGGCATCATGCTTTACCTCTTTCCAAGCGCCGTGATTACTTTTCTTTTATATTCATTTACAAATTAATTAATAATAAATTAGATTGCTCTGAATTACTTAGTGATTTTAATTTTCACGTTCCGAACTTATCAACGCGTGTGCGTCATGATCTGTTGTATTTGCCAACCGCTCGAACTAATGTTCTATTGAACTCACCAATGTATGTCATGTGTTCGGTTTGCGCTTCTGTATGTGATACTATTGATATCTTCCATTGCACTATTAATCAAATTAAGGACTATTTTAAATTGTTAATTAAATCGGAAATTTATTAGTTGACTTATAATGTATGTAATGTATAATGTATGTAACTAATAATTTGTAGCATGTATTGTTAATTGATATTCCTGCTCAGTTAGTGGAGTATTACTCTGTACGAGCAGTGTATTCTTAAATAAATAAAAATAAATAAAATAAAATATGATTTTGAGACACATTTTGATATACAGGGTGGTCCAACGAAAAGTTTGCACCTAGCTTTTCTCTTTTTTTTGTAGTCGAATGCGAAAATGCTCGGACACGTCGATTTTGCTTTTGAGGGGGACACATTTTAAACATATTTTTCGATCTGCGCCTTTAACCCCCTAGCGGGGGTGAGTAACAACCCTAAAATTTTAAATGGAAAGAGGGGTCTAATGACATATCATTTGAAAGGACACAAAATTGTCTTTCTAATGATACCCTATTTGTCGAATTTTACTAAAACAGTTAATACGAAAACGACTTTAAAGACATTAAGCCGATAATTTTGGTATTAATGAGAAATACAAATAAGTTTTAATTATTGCGAGTGAAAACACCTGCAATCGTTAGTACATTCCAATGTTTGTTAGTTTTAACATTGCTTTGTAAAAAAAGTAAACAAGCTGTTAAATTGATTTATTAAAACGTTACATTAACAAATGTTGAAAATGTGACCCATTTGATTCCATACAATAATACAGATTTTGTTCAAATCTATTTCTAACATTTTGTAGCATATCAGGTGTTATGTTTCTGCACTCTTCTGTAATGCGTTGGCGAAGATCTTCTATGGACTCGGGCTTCGTGGCAAAACATTTATTTTTTAAGTGCCCCCAAAGAAAAAAGTCTAAAGGCGATAAATCCGGTGACCTGGCAGGCCATTCAATTGGGCCCCTCCTTCCAATCCACCGTCCAGGGAACCGGTCATCTAAGAACTGTCTTACAGGAGCCACATAGTGCGGAGGTGCTCCATCTTGCTGGAAATAAAGCCGATCAGCAGTATGATTTTGGTCATCTTCTATTATTTGTGTTATTAAAGGATCAATTGTGTCTTCAAGCATGTTTAGGTACACTTCACCAGTTAAATTTCCAGGAATAAAAAGTGGTCCTATAATATGATTTCCTAATATGCCACACCAGACGTTTATTTTTTGAGGATATGAGGTATGAACCTCACGGAATAAATGTGGGTTACTGTCATCCCAGTAACGGCAATTGTGCCTATTTACAGCTCCATTCAAATAAAATGTGCATTCGTCGGAAAAACAAATGTTAAATAATAATTGCGGATCTTCAATTAAACGCTGGCTCATTGCTTCACAAAATTGCAGCCTTCTATCAGGATCATCCTCATTTAGTTCCTGTACTAATTTGATTTTGTACGGATGAAATTTGTACGCTTTTAAAATTCGTATTATGGACGAACGGGAGACACCTGAGGCTTCAGCTAGTTGACGGGTACTTTGACTATGATCCATTTCAACATGCCCTAAAACAGCGACTTCCACAGCTTCATTTCTGATCGGTTTCTGCGGCTGGTGTTTTACATTACAGACAGATCCGGTATCTACAAACTTTTTAACTAACTTGCCAACGTACACATCATTCACATTTTTATCGGGATGTCTCTCATTAAATAAGCGAGCCGTAAGTCTAGCACTACTATTATTTTGAAAATAAAGTTTAACAATTTCAACTCGTTCTAGAATGGAATAAATCATTTTGTACGGTAAAAGTAAAATAACTTGAGAAGCAACCAAACTGAATCAATGAAAAGACTAAAATAAACGGTGTAAATTCTTTTCCTACACGTATCTGCAGTTTTTATTTCAACAAAAAACGCAAACGATTAGTGAGGAATTTAGTTCTGATAAATAAGATCGTGTTTTTGAAATCCCGTTTTTCTTCAAAGTAAATAATTTAGAAATGATTGTAGTTGTTTTCAGTCGTAATAATTAAAACTTATTTGTATTTCTCATACCAAAATTATCGGCTTAATGTCTTTAAAGTCGTTTTCGTATTAACTGTTTTAGTAAAATTCGACAAATAGGGTATCATTAGAAAGACAATTTTGTGTCCTTTCAAATGATATGTCATTAGACCCCTCTTTCCATTTAAAATTTTAGGGTTGTTACTCACCCCCGCTAGGGGGTTAAAGGCGCAGATCGAAAAATATGTTTAAAATGTGTCCCCCTCAAAAGCAAAATCGACGTGTCCGAGCATTTTCGCATTCGACTACAAAAAAAAGAGAAAAGCTAGGTGCAAACTTTTCGTTGGACCACCCTGTATGTTCAGAGAATCGTAAATCAGAATCCATTATAAGCCCAAATCTGTTGTCCGATATATTTAATGAAGTATTCCAATTCTTATATTCATGCTCTCTAATACTGTCTATTTCTGCCAAATAACAAAACTTGAGTTTCCGACAGATTTATTAAAAGTTGATGCCTTTCTCTATCAATGAATTCAGATCACTATTAATTCTTCTACAGGCAACCTCACAATCTTGAGCGTAAAACGAGCAGTTTAATTGACTGTCATCCGCATATAAGTAGGTATCACATAATTAAACGCTGGACGGAAGAGTAACAGTGTATAGTGAAAAGAGTAATGGACCTAGAATAGATCCTTGTGGAACGCCACAATATATTTGACCCAAGGTAGAGCAGCCTCAATTAGTTTCAACATATTGATAACGACCATCCAAATACCTGTTTAAGAGTTCTACAGCACTTGACGAAAAACCAGAGTGTTTTAAAATTACTAGTAAAAGTTCATGACTGATTTTGTCAAAAGCTTTGCTGTAGTCCACTAAAACCAGTTATGCTAGTCTGCCATCATCAATATCACGAAAGTAATGAGGTAATGTTTATTTATTGCAAAGAATAGTTATTTACTCTTGTGCAAAAAAAATACATTATTCTGTGGAACCGAAGAATGTAGAAGGCAGTCTTATGACAATACCAGTAATACAAGTAGACAGTTGGCGGATTTGTAGATGTTCATAAAAAATCCAGCAAGATTATTTATCTCTAAATTTGCTCATACTAACATATTTCTTATTTGTATTTTCAGGTGCACTAACGAAATCCCAATTTCCAGTATTTACAATTTACGCACAAAAAAGTTGTTTGGGAGTGAAACCTTGTGAACGAGCATGGTGTATTGATAGAGTTCAAAACCATCGATTGTCTGGCTACGTGAAAAACCATCAAATTGTCAGCTCAAGACAGGAATGTTTGGAATTATGCTTAGGCGAATCAGAATTCGCTTGCAGGTATTTATTTATTTATTTATTTACCATTAGGAATACAAACAGATTACAAAAGAATCCACAACAGTATTCACAATATAATACAAGCTTCTGACGAATGTATTTAACAAAAAAAAATAATTCAAAATATACATAAAATGAAGAATTTATTTACTTAAGCCTAAATATTACATTAAATAAACACAATACTACCCAATAAAGAGAAAAACAAAACAAAACATTACCTACATGAACAGACCCCTCACAAACGACTTAAACCGAGCCAAAGATATGTCAAACAAGTCTATGTCAGCACGATACAAATTACATGTTCGCAAAATGCGACAGATAGGCGAATTCTTTCCCGAGTTTGTTCTTCTAAAAGGAATTGCAAAGATTTCATGTCATTATATATTGATGGAGAATCCTAAAATCCATTCAGAATTTTAAACACAAATATCAGATCGGACACCTTTCTTCTGTTTTCCAATGACAAAATACTATACCTGCGCATAATAGGTTCATAATTACCTCTTTGCAGAATTATATTTGGCTTAAAACTTAAGTATCTAAGAAATTTATGTTGAATGCTCTCCAATCTCTGCTTATATATTAAATACACGTGGTTCCAGACTGTTGTAGCAAAAGTCAACTTGCTATGTACAAATGCATAGTATAACTTTAATAAAGTTTTAGGATGCTTAAAGGATTTGCTATTTCTCACCACGAAACCAAGCAGTTTATTCGAAGAGTTGATTAGTTTTTCGATGTGATTCTTAAACATCATTTTCGAATCCATGATTACACCTAGATCCTTTGTCTCTGATACCCGTTCCAGTATAAAATTATCTAATTTATATTCGTATCTAAAACCCTCCCTGTTTCGAGTAAAACTAAGAGAAAAGCACTTTTCGAGATTCAAAAACAAACTCCTTTGGGAACAATATTCGAACAGATTATTTAAATCGTTTTGCAACCTCTGACAGTCACTCAGTGAAGTTGTTGGAAAATAAATCTGTAAATCGTCCGCAAAAAGCTTAAATTCAGAGTACCCGAAACAATATTTTATATCATTTATGTACAGAATAAACAGAAGTGGGCCTAAGTGACTTCCCTGAGGTACCCCAGAAGGGACACTGAATGAGGCGGATTCATAATTGTTAACAAACACAGACTGTGTACGTTGTGTAATATACGACCATATCCATCTCACTAGCAAAGAAGGCAACCCGATCTCAATGAGGCGACGAACAAGAATCCTGCGATCTATCTTTACTTAGTATTTATATTGTAAACATATTCTTCCCGATCCCTTGTAATTGAACCGCACCAAATCAGTAGAAGGTCGGTCATTTTTAAACTATTTTAGTTCTACCGCCCAGATGACGAAAAAAGAACCTTTCAAGTTTAAAAAAAATTTCCTAAGAAAAATATCATAATTTACACAGTACACCATATAATTTCGTTCAATGTGATAGCCAATCGAACTAATCTCCTTATGCCCATTATGGCGTGTATTATTTGTTTTGCGTTAGAGAAAAGAGCAAGAAGAGTTAAATAGAGTCACGGTAAAATAATAGTTGTAAAAAATGTTTAATATAGAGTAGATTTGCCGAAGCCGACTAAAATCGAGATAGAAAGTGTATCCGCCGCCGTACTGCAATAAACTATATAAATGGCAGAAGGCCATTAATGTTTTGCACAGTACAATAAGTATATATTGTGTAAATATACAATCATAAAATCCCGGAAGTCAAGAATATAATACGAGGATGAGATCGTTTGGCGATATTGCGTACTCATAAAGAGAACTTAAAAATGCCACTTAGGTACAGAGAACTTGAACTTATTTTGCTGTTTATGGTTATACAAAATGCAGTTAATCTCTAATTTACTTTCATTTTCTATTAAACAATTTTTCCGCTATAAGTACTTAATGTAAATGCAGTAGATTCAGCCAATATTCTCCAACACTACTTTTACATTACAAACACAATCAAAGTCCTTGTCCTTGCCTCAACGAAAGCATTTTTAACCAACGGCTCAGATGATCAAACAAAATCCCAATCCGCAGTTTTCATTTAAAAAAAAGATGAAGAGAATCGAGATATCTTATTGTGGGGCTTTTCATAATTGGCACAAGTAATTTTCTTACAAAAAAAGCTCGATCCCAAAAAATCATTGCAATTTAGAATTTCTTAGAATTAAAACTTTGCTTAAACAAATGTAACAAAATACCGGCTGTATATCAATAATAACATGAATGAAAATTATTTTTGCGATTGCGAAACAGAAAAAGGTATTTTGTTTCCTTCTGATGCGAAACTTTGATATAAATGAGCTGCCTAGTCGTACTCACCAGCCATGACAATTTAACAAAATAGAAGCAAGAAATTGAAGCTTTATAGACTGAAACTAAGCCCCTGCAGTCAGATTATTTCACAAAAAAACAGAACATAGCGTTTTAAACATGTGAAAATGTATCTTATCTGGAACGCATAAAAAAGTATTTAGACATTGGCAGGTGAAAGACATGAAGTCTGAAACCAAAGACTTCTGGTAACATAGTTGTTGGCAATTAAAATTTACACCAACACATATGGCCACTTAACTCCATGGAGAAAACCACATTATTGGACTGGGTGGCATAAAAAATATGAGGAAACCCCGTGAGACTGCATTCAAACCGAAGATTTTATCGAGCGAATCACATACATCAAAAAAAACAGAATTATGAACTCATCATTTCAGCATACTACAACCAAAATGCGAAAGAATTGTCTCTGCCTTATACACTATTAGACTGTCAATCAGTGGAGACATACATTGACACAAAAGTCACCAAAACTACATCCAACAATACAATGTAAGCATATAATTATATATATACAGGGTGTTCCGTATATAACTGATGACTAGATCTCAACTTCCCTATATTGACCATATAAATTTGTATTGTGACTATAAATTACGGTTTCAACTATCTCTTAACAAATACAAGTGCAGGTCAAGCTACCTACTAGGTATATATGAGGAAATTATGAAACACTTTCCTTTTCCAATTACAGCCGGCGATGTATTTGTAGGTCACGTCACTTTCCTTATACTTTTTTATTGACAGTATTGATTCATTGAAAAGATGAAGGTTCATTCTATGATTTTATGAAATTCAAATTTCGATATCTTCATCTACAATCTAGTTGATTTGGTGTTTTGTTAAAAAAATAAATTATTAATAGTAATTTTTTGTTAGTCCTATAGAATTATCTGCTAAAGTCTCTTTATATTCTCAAAATGAATTTGTCACAGCAATTAAAAACTAAGCCATTTCTTATATACCTTATATTTGGGAACTGATCAAACAGCCTTAACGCTACCAATGTTTAATTTATTGAAACCCAAGATTTCTGTTAAAAAGCGTTCCGTTTGGCAATTGAGTGGTTTAGATGGTACGTAATAAGTTGCACTTTGGACACCCTATATAAAAATACACACTCTCACAGCCGACACATGTTAATTAACAGTTCAAATACCTTTCCGACAATAAAAAGAGTCAAGTTTATTACACTCTCCATTTCAATAACTTTAACCACATGTAAATATTTAACACGACAAAACTAAACATATAACATAAAAGATTAGTTACAACAGTAACAACTTCTTTAGAAATTAGCGTTTAGATGAAACAAAATAACAATTTATTATTGAAATGACGCAATTTTCCTAAAATAAAAGTGAAATACCCACAAAACAAATAAGCATTATGAATCTTATTGGGACAGGTGTTTCCATAATATTAAAAAATAACTATTTTTATTTAAATTAAAATCCTAGGCGATTCTAAATTGTTTTTTTTTATTCTAGAGCTTAAAAACGTTAAATGTAAACGATTTTGTATCTCACCCATTCCATAGGTATACTCATGCTTATAATTTTTCCTCATAGAACTCCATTACCCATATTACTGTGATTAAATTTTATGAAACGAGAAAAAAAAATGAAATGAAAAGCTTTTTGATAGACAAAAATATAAAAAGTATTCTTGATGCTACGGTCTTTACGCGTTCACTTATATGGGGAGAAATAGCTTATACAATTTAGTGGATAATTGTAATAATATCAAGCCAGAATATAATATACTATAGTCTAAGAGAGATGCAATATCGGTTTTGTATCAGGAAAATCGATTACTTTGTTTAAAATTATATAGCCTTTATCTTATATGTGGAAAAGGGTATATTAACGATATGCCTAATAGTATAGCAAATATTACACAAAGGTTTTCTATACTCTTTGACTATAGTATCTACAATTTCAAAGTATAGGTGTACATAAACCAAAAATATATACACAATATTATAATTTTATTTTTCATATTAAAAAATACTAATTTAGTTAAGTTAAAAATCGATGATGTCCCTTTTTAACTTGTGCATTAAGTTCAAAAAACGTTCACAGAAAATACTATTTAGTAATCGCTACAGATTCTACCGCTTAATGAGTGAACATTCAGCATTTATCCACGATATTGCCAATCCAGACATCTTCAGTACTGTTTTTTTTTAGTATTGAACCATTTATATATAAAATCAAACTTGTTGTAAAGTTCGGTTTAATGGTCATGGTATTCTCTTATTCGGAGTGGCTCTGTAGTGTAATAGGATATAGTAGAATTCATGTGAAATATTAAAGCCGCGTCGAATATCAAAAAAAAATGTCAGATCGACTACAGGTTTTTAAAAATCGACCGGCTAATGAATAATATTTACATATACCTACCGTTATTAGTAAACTCTACTATATCATTCAAAACTCATATATTATATATACATATATAATGTATATATAAAAAACACAAAACTCTAATTAGCGTGAAGTCGTTTTCGTTTCGGCGTGAATTTTTTCACATAATTAACGTATCACAATAATTAATGGTAATCATATTACAGTAATTGATATGCTATTAAGCACTTACCCATTATATTATAACTAATATAGTTACTCTCCTTTTGCCATGTTCAAGTAATCAAAAGTAAATTCTACCGCATCATTAAACTCGTAGTTGGGTGTTTTGTTTCATTTGTTATTATTGCCATATAATATATACAATATACAAGGTGATCATTGACTTGTAAAAATTATTATATAATATATACCTATTATATAACCAAAGCAAGATATTATTCAAATAAGTTGAGAGTGTCTACGATATCACCGATATACAGAAAATTGAAATAAATGGACATTTTCGAATTAAAAAAATTCCGTGACACAAGTGGGATATGAACCCATATCTCCCGATTGCCGGTCAGGTGTTCTACGAATTAAACTACCGTGGCACATATATGGAACTTCCTTAATTCACACCTGCCTTGCTTGCAACAGTGATGTTTGGATCTATCGCTCATACTCAGGCACCCAGTGTCTGTCAACTTAAACGAAACAGGACCGTACTTTTGTATTCCATAATATATAAATCTTAAACAAGCTTTTTTGTCTGCTATTGGGGTCAACTTTACACAAAAACAGACAAAAATGTATATAACCTCTTGATCGAGAGGAATGCTTTTTTTAAATAGTAATTAACGTGCTCTGTGAAACGAAAGTAAACATACACTATTAAGCCTAAGTTACGTGCGCTGTCAACAGTTGGTAATATTTGATTCTCAACCTCAATGTTATATTTATAATATACCATATAATATGACATGATAAATTTATTACATTACCATTAAAAAATGTTCATTATTAATTTTCATATTCGTCATTACCGGTAAATAAAATGTTTAATTATTAATTCTTCAAGTCATATATTTAGTTATTCCAAAACGAAAATTTATTAATAATAAATTCAGTCGGAAACACAAACCTTAGAGAATAGCAGAAACAGCGGACCAAACTATCACGGATTTTGAGTAAAGCGCATGCGCCTGAGGTTTTTAAACTATTGCTCGACCTACTAACATAACTGGAAGACCATCATCTCCATCTCCTGGGCACGTTTGTTTTCAAATTACTTTATGACTCTAATGCTCCTTTTGATTTTTAAAAATAAGCTTATGTCCAGGAGAGATGTTGTGTGTTGTGTTCGCCATTTTGATAGACTTACAATGCCACATCATAGAACTTCACTTTTTCAGAGAAGTTTTATTTATAATGTATAATATGATTCCCAAGCAGTTCGTTTTAAGTTACACATTTTAAATAAACTGTGAAATGTTAGATATATCCAGTGAATTTCAAATTTGATTAAATTTTTATTTCTCTTTTGTTACTGTCCATGGGCAATGGAGTTGCGTGGGTGGTGCCTTATATATCCTATTATAATCAAATTCACATGATTTTTTTTTCTCTTTTTATATTTTTCATGCTGTTACTGTTAAGTTGTTTTGGCTGATTCTAAGGTTAAGTACATTAGCTTTAAGCTATAATGTTAACTAAATTTATGTTCACCCTGTATATGTATACAAATTTTAAAGTAAAATTAATTAATTAAAAGTCTTAAGTATCAAATATAAAAAAATCTATAAAACAAATAATCGTTATCACATTAACAAATTAATTTCGATAAATAAAAACATCAGTTTTTTATATTCGCGTAATACTTTTAGTTTAATATTAAAACATGACGCAGTAGCTTCTTCGGATGTTTAGTTATAAATAATTTCAAAACTATTTGGTAATATTAAGTAAATCACCCTATATATATGTATTTATTTATTTTTTATTTTCTCTATTCAGAGCCTCGTTTTCCTTAATGCACTTACCCATAGTCATAACTCATATCGAGCTAGGTAACTATTTTGCAACGGTTGATTAGTAAGCGGCGTAAATAGATAGAATATATGAGATAAAAACAAAAGTTGTTGTATGCCAATCATAATCACAATAATAATACGAGCAAATTTAAATGGAAAACTAAATTAGACGTTAAAAAAATATGTGGAAGTTATCAAGTAGGGAATTGATTGGTTTTAGTGATAACTAGAGATTATCTTCGGTATGACTATCTATTTTTTGTATTTTTGTTTATTTTTTTTCCTTATGAAAAAAAAACTCATATATTAGGTGTCCCAAAATTATTATCTATGAATTTAGAGTCACCAGTCCTGTATACAGAGACTTAAGACATTTGTCGTTATGAAATTCAAATGTATTTCTAAATATGTAGGTATCCCAAACTGCGAAGGGCACTCTGTCTTACTTCCAATATATGCTGGTTAAAAGTCAGATCGCTGTCAACAAGAACCCCAAGGTCCTTGATGACGTTGTGCAATTCCAATACGGACGCATTCAGAGTATAATTGTACCGAATTGAGACCTGCCTCTTACGGAAACTTTTAAACATTTTTCTTGCTCGATACTACTTAATAGCAGTTTATATTCCACATTTACCAAAACATAAAATTTAACTAATATCGGGTCCGCCATCTAACGTTTTTTTTTCAACTAGTGCTTATTTCGTGAAGGGTAACACTTAGCTCATGTCTGATTTGACAGATAATTAGTTTTATCCTTCCGCTGAACGAATATGGTTGTGTATACGCTTGAACAACGCTGGGAAATATTGCGACATTACTTTGAAAATCATGGTAATGTTGCAGAATGTGTGCGAAAATTGCGTACGGATTTTGGAAGAAGAGAAGCACCGTCAGCTCCGTATGTTCGTTATCTCGTGAAAAAAATGAAAGAAACTGGCATCCTCATCGATAAACCAAAGCGTGAAAAGCCAAAAACAGTGTACGTACACCCGAGAATATTGCTGCTGTGGCAGAAAGTGTGCGTGAAGCGCCATCAACATCAATTCACCGTCGGTCTCAACAATTGAACATTTCGGAGACATCATTGAGACGAATTTTGCATTAAGACCTTGGTATGACGCCATACAAAGTCCAATTGGTTCAGGAGTTGAAGCCAACTGACCATCCAATGCGTTTTCGCTTCGCTCAGTGGGCCTGCGATCGACTTACAGAAGATGCCGATTTTGCCAAAAAAATCATCTTTTCAGATGAAGCTCATTTTGATCTTGGTGGGTATGTAAACAAGCAAAATTGTCGCATTTGGGGCACAGAAAACCGGCACGCATACATTGAAAAGCCGATGCACCCAAAACGAGTCACTGTTTGGTGCGGATTGTGGTCCGGAGGCATAATTGGGCCATTTTTCTTCGAAAATGAGCAAGGAGTGGCCGTTACAGTCAATGGCGATCGTTATCGGGCCATGTTGAACGAATTTTTGTTCACAAAAATTGAAGAGGCGGATATTGGCAACATTTGGTTTCAACAGGACGGCGCTACGTGCCACACAGCCGAAGCTACACTCGATGTTTTGCGCCCTGTTTTTGAAGATCGCATTATCAGCCGCAGAGCTGATGTCGTTTGGCCACCTCGGAGCTGCGATTTGACACCGTTGGACTATTATTTGTGGGGTACCGTCAAAGATAAGTGTTACGCCGACAAGCCAGAGACAATTGACGCTTTAAAGGACAATATTCGTGAAGCCATTGGTGAAATACAGCTGCACACAATCGATAATGTGCTTAAAAATTGGACCGATCGTGTAGGCTACTGCATGGCCAGCCGAGGCAGCCATTTGAATGAAATTATTTGTCATTATTAACCGGAACGATTGTACTTTCAAATAAAAAAGAAATTTGAGAAAATATTCAGCAGTTTTTCTTTTATAGCATTTTCAAAAAAAAAAAAGTTATCTGGCAGACCCAATACATATAAATATAATATACCTAGCCATTATCATAAAAACAAAATTACTTATTTCTTGGGAAAACTTATGAATGATCCTCGGATTTTTTTATTGTAAACTCTTACTAGGGTAAGGTACTTTATTGCATATAGAAAAGTTGAAAGATCACATGTATTTAATAAATGATAGTACTGATGATGTGATGCCTTTTGAAACTTTAAGATTGATATAATATATCCGAATTTGAGCAGGATAGACCAAAATTCACCACGTTAAAAAATTACTACAGAGGTTTTTAAAATATTGTTTAAAAATGTTAAAAAAGTGTTTTTTTATAAACTCAATATCTGATATTTAAAGTTTTTTGATTCTGATTCAAAAAAACATGTCAAGAAACTTTGTTCTCATTTTTACCACCGCTTCAAAATTAAAAAAAAATATATATATTTATAAAAATCGGTTCGTATGGTTTCGTGTAATGAAACTTGTAGTACCTATACCGTACCTTATGTTACCTTAATGGAAGTTCCGGTTCGGGATTATGAAGTGATTAGATTGACTAGGGGACTATTAAATATGTACTAGCCTGCTTATTGTGCTGGATCTATACAAACTGGGGTTAACTTTCGGGTTTAAACAGAAATTTCTACAGAATCATTACCGTTTCGTTATTATCCACATATTGTAAAGTTGTTGCAGAAAAATAAGGTTTTCTTAAATTGTAATTGAAGAATCAAAAATGCCACAAGTTTCACAATTAATTTTCTTACAAATTCGAACCTTCTCTGTGACTTTTTTTTTTGCAGAATAGATAGCCAATCTACGAGTATTATTATCAAGATATTATTTTATAATTATGTATTGGAATAGAATTAGTCGAACTGATCTAAAGAAAAATAAGAACCACAATCGACATAAAATAATTGCAATACTGAATTTTAAATCTACTAAGATCTGGAACAAACACGTGCTAGCTCTTCTTGCATCATTACATGACGTCTTATCTGAAATTCCGCACAATTTAAAATACCTACTATACAGTTAAATTAATATTTCTTTTTTGTTATTCACATCATATTTATAATACATTTTTGCCCATTTTTAAAATAGCTGTACAGTGAATTAGCAAACAACATAAGGCAAACGCGAAAAGCAATAACATGCCAAGCGATTTCAATTAAAAAAATGTCTTGATATAAACATTTATTGTTATTATATACAGTCATAATTATTGTTGATAATTGGAGATAGCATTATTATAATTTGTTGAAAAATTCTCCATAATACCAATTTAATGGTAATAGCAGTTAACGTGAACAAAATTGAAATCAACATATCTTCGCCGTTTTTGTAACTGTGCTTTACAAAACGAGTAATAATAAGAATTTAATGAAGAGTTTATGTAATGAAACTTACTTTACGGTCATTATATCGTCTTTTTATGTAATTGAGGGGGAAATTACTGGGATATTTTAGTGTACAAGGGTGGGGAATTTCAAGCTATTTCGTAAGTTATCGGGGAATGTTGGAGAAATTTCAAGGAAACTGTACCATACGTTATATATTTTAAAAACTTGATTTCACAATCTGCTAAACGAAGGTCGAAGGTCCATCAATCCACCAATCAATAAACTTATTGTATAGGTACATATAAATATGTACTGGACAAAAATGTCAAATTTTTAATATTTCAAAAACCTACACATTTTCAAAATAAATAACCTAAAATCAAGTTGCTAAATAAGATAATAAGTTGTTTTGCGTTAAGATCAATTTCCAAAGAACTTAACTTGTCAACTTCCATAACAGTCTACTTTTCACTCTTCGAATCCCATCTTCGATACGCCCTCCCATTCTGGGGTACATGCTGTGCAACGCAATTTAGGGGTATTTTTAGATTACAAAAAAGAGCTATTCGATACTCTCTGAGATTGCACTATATAGCCCATTGCCAGGAATTCTTCAGAAAATTTAAAATACTAACACTACATTCCTTATTCATATTGGAATCGGTCTGCTTAATCCGCAAACACCTGTCAGATGTCTCTGAAAGACCATTCCATAACTATCTCCTTAGAAACGCCGAACATGAACTTTATCTGCCAGCCCCATCCTCCGAATTAATCAAAAGCTCGATTATATATAAAAAAATGCACAACAATCTGCCAATGGAAATCACATTGCTATCATCCCTACCTCGATTCCGTAAAGCTCTAAAAACGTATTTGTTGGAAAAAGCTTTTTATACAGTAGGTGACTTTTTTAATGTGCATTAATTTTTGAGCGATTCACACACTGGGTAGTAGTTTTTATTGTGTGTTTTGTATATATATGTATATATATTGAACTGTAGAATATTTACTTAATTAATTTACTTTAAGTATCTTAATTGATTTATTTATTTATTTGACGATCTACCTGTGTGTATTAATTACAATTCTTAGGTTTTATATGTTATTTTTAATTTTTTGACAAATATATCTTTTATTTTATTACAAAAACATAGGTACATTTGAAAATCGGTTCAACTGTTTTTTAACTTAATTATTTATCATTTTGTGACCACCCTGTAACCATGAATCGTAAATTACTTATATTAATATTTCGTAAATTTTAATCCAGGACATAAAAAATACCAAAATTATACTAGTATACAACAACAAACCGAAGAAACTTCAGAATAAAATAATATTAAATATGTTATAAAGAATGCAAATAGGATATATCAAAATATTGGTAGTGACACTGTGACTGCCATTGAAAATAACAGAATCCTTCTTAAAAATAGTGATAACATGCGTCAAATCTTGTTTTTTTCTTATGATCTTCATGCATTGGAAGCACCACTTCACCAAGGGCTAAAAAAAACCTCAAATAAAGAAAATCAGATTCAAAGTTGTTTTTCCATATATTCATGGGATTGTTGATTCCAAACGAAAAACACTAACCTGGAAGAATAAGTCCTCCTTTAGACCAACTGACCAAAAAAGCCTATTGCTCCTTAAATAAATTCAAATGTAGCATATCTCGTGAAATTCAAATAAACCTAAAATTTCCACAATTGTTTTATAACTTGATTTTGACTTCCAGATCTGCGAATTACAACAATGCCACCGGCGATTGCGAATTATGCTCCATGGACAGAATCACACTAACTGGTACAAACGCTTTCCAACCAACTGACGGTTATGACTACATGGAAAACAACTGCATCGAGGAACCAACTAAACTATGCGAATTCAAAAAACTAACCGGCAGAATCTTAAAGACAGTAGATTCTGTGTATCAAGATATTGGTTCTGTAGATGAATGTCGGGAATTGTGCTTGAATTCACCTTATAGATGTCACAGTTACGATTACGGTGATACTGGTGATATGGTTTGCAGACTCAGTCACCATGCTAGAGCTACTTTATCGGATATCCAGGTAAGAAGTCTTATTTATCTCATCAATCATCACACTTTTAATGGAAAGAATTATTTAATTTGCAAGAAAACAAGTCACCATCTTCCTTTTTTCGAAAAATTAACTAACAAACCGTTATACTGAACGAGGCGCAAAATACGACCACGAACATTCCATTGAACCCATGAGCTCCGAAATTAGTTCCTTAATATTTAAAAATTGCCCAAATCCAACCATCTTGCCTATATCAAGTAGCCAAACAATTGTGTGAAATGTATAAAAAAATATATAAAATATTAGTATTTGGCGTAACTAATGATATTGTAAACAAAACTGCCACCAAACTCATTCATTTAATTTGACGCGGATGCTCAAAATCTCAACTTTCTTTCACTAATAGAGATACAAGAAATGTATCGATATATTCGATTCGATCTCAATTTCTTTTTAAGGTTGAACTATTGCCTCGAGGACTTCAACTGAGTCTATTAGCCGCTTGTATTAACCTAAGTATATGAACTTTTCAGGAGCCTTATCTAGACGTGCCAGAAGCCGCCACATACGAATTGAGTTCCTGTTACAATGTCAGTATCGATTGCCGAGCTGGTGATATGATTGCGAAAATTCAAACTACAAAATTGTTCGATGGTAAGATCTACGCTAAAGGCAGTCCTAATTCCTGTGTACGAGATGTAAACAATAGCTTGGAATTTGAACTAAGCATGGCATATGACAATTTGGAATGTAATGTGCGGAAGAATGGACTTGGCAGGTATACTCCTTTACATGATGTCTATAAACTAAACAGTGGCTTATTATGTATTACAAATTTGGTGGTTAAAACAATACTTGTTTTGCATTTTAGGTACATCAATGACGTAGTTATACAGCATCACGACAAAATTGTCACCAGCAGTGACTTAGGCTTAGCTGTCACTTGTCAGTATGACTTAACAAACAAAAGTGTCACCAATGAAGTAGACTTAGATGTCCGTCACGACATTCATCCAGGTAATCATCTAGCTCATATTATAATTATCCAAATAATTTTTAGTTTTCTATAGTCATTAATTTTCTGTAATACAATAATCATGTTTAGGTTCTTGACTTTAAAATAGACATATCAAATAGCATCTTGAATCAATAAATGTGCCGCTAGGCAATATAAAATCGATCCTAATAAGACCTTTAACATTTCCGGTATATAATTCTTTCTACTACTGTGCCTTCTAGGCATATCATTAGTTGTTTAATATTTACAAATATCTAAATAACTACTTACTTATAGGTATATTATGTATATTTATAAAATAGGAAATAAAATCATCTAATTCCAAATCGATCCAGTATTTGTAAGCATAAGCGTTCGATTAATTATAATTTACTTCTTGCTTTTAATGATATTGTATCAAGCAACCGGTTGAATAGGTTAAAGAATATAGTTTACCTCTGATCATTGAAACAACTACCATTACTCAAAGTACTGCATATACCGTATGTCCGATAATGATATGTATCGCAGATGGCCTCAGGCCTGTGAGGATGGCGCATTATACCAAAAAGGTTTCAGCCTCGTAAGATTTGTTTACCTAATTTGAATAATTATCATTTATAAATTTTATTACAATTCCAATTTTACTGCCACATTGAAAAGTGGTATATAAAATCGTTTTTTAAACCACAATGGGTTTATTGGTTTGAGTTTGTGAAATTTGAAAGCTGAATCCATCTAATCACTTTTTAACAGCTAAACAATTTCTATAAAATCTATTGTATAATACAAAAAAAAAGAGGAAAATAATAAATAAAATATGATATGATGCAACGGACCATTAAGATATATGAGTATTGTAATGAATAGGTTCGAGTATTTAGTTCTTAAAAGCTATTAAATGCGATTGTAGATTAATAAAATATTAGCGGTTCCATTTGAAATAAAGCTGATTATATCAATATTACAGCGAAAGAATTTGGTATTAATATATTTACTGTGGTCTTTTATTTGCGTTATTTGATGGCAATATATTTATTTTATTTTTTTTTTTTTCAGTGAAAGCAAAAAATTAATATAAATTAAAAACAATACATCAGTTATTGCCAACTTTTCAGTTTTAATCACACCATCTTTAAAGCATTAAAACCGAAACGTTGACATTAAAAACTGATTGAATTTTTTAACTAATTTTAATTAAATAATTTTAAAATGCAGTCCCCATAAAATGCTAGTGATAAGTAAGGAAATAAACCAAAAACTAAATATATATTAGAAAAATGTCGTACAACATGATAATTTTAAAAATACGATTCACAAATAAAATTCACAATAAAATTCAATCAAGTAATTGATTGAGGAAGCATAATGTCATTTTTTGTAAGCCTCACTTTGCAAGCTAGAAAAAAGTAACTTTTTTGACAGCAATAGAAAAATTTGAACAAAAAATAAGAGAGGTGAATATTTTAGTTATGCATCTAGTTAGAAAACTTTTGATATTTGATCTTTTGGGAGAAAATGATAAATCTACACACTCCTGATTTTATCCCAAAAGATCAAATATCATAGCTTGCAAAGGGAGGCTTACAAAAAATCACATTATGCTTCCTCAATCAATTACTTGATAATAATCAAATCTCTTATTTTTTGTTCATATTTTATTTTGTAGCAACACTCCTTTAACGATGTCTTCAATATTCATAAAGATCATCAGTATTTTTATATCATGAAGACAAATTTAACATATTATACACTCTGTCCAAGATAAGAATGGGATAGCATTGGAATCTTGGAAACGGTAGGAGTTACAATGTCGATTAAATAAGAGAAAAGTTGTACAATTTAAACTCCTTTTAAATGGTGTTTTCAAAAGTCAAGTAACTTTAGCCGTTTTCGAGAATTTTTCAAAAAACGATTTTGTGCGATTTTAGTTTTTTTTTATTTCTGACATTATTTTCACAGATATAAAAAAATTAAAAGCACTTCCTCATTGCTACTTTTTGATGAGAAAATGATAGCGTTTACAAATTTTCACTGCAACGTTTCGTTTTTGAAAAACCATCATCAACTTTCTTTTTTTAACTACGGCCCTGGATTTTTTCTTGTTAAATTTAAAGCCACTTTCAATTCGAAAATAGGTGGTATACCACACGTAATGATTTAAACAAGTTTTCAGTATTTTTAGCTGTTATTTAAAATTATTCAAAAAAAATCGCCATAGTTGTGCGTAAAACATTCATTTGCGAAAGGCATTTTTTTAATAACTTCAACTTAATACCTTCAAATAGCACAAACAGCTCAAAACACTGAAAACTTGTTTAAACCATTACATGTGATATAACACCTATTTTTGATTTGAAAATGGCTTTAAATTTAACAATCCAAGGCCGTATTTAAAAAAACGAAGTTGATGATGGTTTTTCAAAAACGAAACCTTGTTTGTAAACGCTATCTCTTTTTCCTCAAAAAGTAACAATAAGGAAGTGCTTTTAATTTTTTTATATCTGTAAAAATAATGTCAGAAATAAATAAAAACTAAAATCGCAAAAAATCGTTTTTTTTTAAATTCTCGAAAACGGCTAATTTTTCTCTAATTTAACCGACATTGTAACTCTTACCGTTTCCAAGATTCCAATGCTATCCCATGCTTATCTTGGACACAGTGTATATGTTTGGATAGGAGTTCATGGAAATTTTCTCATAGGGCTTGTGGAACTCCCGAATTATTTTCTGCAAAATACTTTATTACAGGAGTTATAACTATGTCTAATCGTCATGTCGTTTACTTTATGGTAACCCTGTATAAGGTTCGTTTATCCTTATGCAAAATGTTTTTATTTTATTAATTCTGTACAAAAAATTGAATATTTGAAAACACTAAGTTTCTAAGCAAACAAAAATGTTTCCAGTATATCATGTTTTTGTTCCATAAGTAAGCAGCCTGCCGCGGACATACTATATACGCACATAAGTCAATTCTAATAAAAGTAATTAGTTTAAACAGAACGAACGTGAAAATAATAAAGTATATAATGGTCATAAATTAACATCAATCTTGAATTGAGGAGTAAAATATATGATGAATAATACCGCCAACAAATTCCCTGTTGATTTAAAATAAAACTTAAAGAAAATTATGCAATTCTTTTTGTGGAATGGAATGTTCATTATCTAGTTGCAGAAAAAACTAAGCCGTATGATAATAAGTAACACAATAAAGAGATGTTCCGGCAAATCAGCAGCAATAATTTGAACAGGTTTTGTTAGAAAGACAAAAGCGAATAGGTTATTGACAATAAAAATATTTTTAACGAAAAATTGAACCTCTAAAGAGATTCATTTTCAAGCAAACTTATTTCGCGGTTTGAAAACAGCCAAACTGACAAAAATGCTAAAGAATGTCACATTCGATTATCAAAATTTTAAGCAAGAAATGAAATCATATGTTTAACACCAGTTTATATGGCTTCAGTCTTTTTGATCAGAATTAATTTTCTCTTAAACAAAATATGCTTCAATATTTTAAGACATTTTGTATAATTAATTTACAGCAATCACGGAAGAAGTCACAGTGGACTCACCAAATGTCGCAATGAAGATCACAGATCGAAATGGTGAAGATATCAAAAAATCAGCTGAAGTTGGTGATCCGTTGGCACTGAAGTTCGAAATTATGGATAAAAACAGTCCATATGAAATATTTGTCAGAGAATTGGTAGCTATGGATGGTGGTGATTCCAGTGAGATTGTTCTGATTGACGCTGATGGCTGTCCAACTGATCACTTTATCATGGGCCCAATTTACAAATCGATTCAAACGGGAAAAGTAAGCCATTTTAACTCTTTAAGTAAACCTTTATTAATTTTCACATGTTATCCTTTCCAGATACTTCTATCACATTTCGATGCATTCAAATTCCCATCATCAGAAGTGGTACAGTTCCGTGCTTTGGTAACACCATGTATGCCCAGCTGTGAGCCAATTCAATGCGATCAAGAGGAATCAACTGGCGAATTGCGCTCCGTGATCTCATACGGAAAACGTAGGAGACGTCGTTCCGCATCCCAAGCACAAGACGATCTGCTTTTAGTGCAATCCATCCAGATCACAGATAAATTCGGTTTCGACCACAATGCCAACAAAAGCACCATTGGATCAGAAGCAGTTTATATTGCCAATGAGAACGGTTTATGTATCAATGTTGCAGGATTAATAGTTGCAGCAACAATCTTCCTTTCAGCACAATTGGCAGTTATCGCTGCATGGACATTCATATGGCAACGTCGCAGATTGAGCAATAAACTTATATCACATGACACACTGAGTATACCGTCACAGATGAGCTCAACGCGCACAGATAGCTTATGTAAACTATATGAAAGCGGTTATGGAGTGCATTCTCGCAGGTTTTAAATTTTCACGTATAAATAAATATTTACTTTTGGCGCGATTTCTATATTTTACCTGCGATAATCAACAACAAATTGGATAACCGTTTAGATATTTGCTTATGATGTATCTTTATCTACTAACTATTTAGAGCTGTATAATAGAATTGACCAAAAGCTTCTAATGCCCTCCATAAACGTAACTATAGCAAGCATGCAAAAACTTTTTACATTATTGCTCAAAATGGATTAATAAAAACTTTGTTTTCACCATTATGTTACGTTTATGGAGAGCTGTTACGTGCTGCCAATTTAAAGCACATGGGGTAATGCTATAATGACATAACGACAAATGTGTCGTTAGTGTCGTGTAAACGATGCTTTAGAATATAATTTTATCACAAAAAAAAGTGACTTTCAAGAATTTTTAATAAAACAAGATTCTTGAAGACCACATCCGCAGTATGATAGTAGTAGTGTTTCAATGACGTACCCTAATATATTCAATAGATACGTCATTTAAACAGATATGCTGTGAACGCAGCTTTAGCAAATACCACAATAAAATCCGATGTTGAGTTTTTTGGAAAATGGCAACATAGCATCAGTACATTTATATTAAACGTAACGATTTATATCATTTAAAAATATCTAGCCATTTTTCATAATTTCTGACGTACGCCGGGTTCATACAATATAAGAATAAACATAATTATGCGTAAACACATACATTATAGATATAAATATGTAGTATAAACCCGGCCATAAAATGTGTATGTGGTATTCGTGAAAAGTTTCCTAAGACGCTTAAAAACTAGAATATCGTAGGATATAAGGACAACCTAACTGTGTGTGTTAGATGTATTTAATAATTACTCCGCAAATATTTTATTATTATTAACAATAACTACTTCATGTAGGTACGAATGGCAGCTGAATGTCTAAACTACAAGATTGTCTTGGAGTCTAGACTGTTGTAATGAGTGAATCTGAATGTGTGTTTAAGTTAACAAAAAGTTTGTCCTTACTTCCGAACATATCAAGAATTATAAATAATATATAATAAGATTAGGATGTTTCCGATACATTATCAATTAATTTATATATTTTTTACGTAATTATACTTTTAGTTTTAATTCAATTGGAAACCTCCTAATAATCTTTTAAGCGTCGGGTTTATATTAAGTTAGAGGTAAATTATTAAATATAATTAAAGTTTATATTATTACAATTCTACCATAATAAATTTTCATTTACTTCATAGTTATATTTAAATGTTATAGTGTATTTGTAATATTAGCTAAACTGTATGCGATAAATCCTACAATAAACACACTATAAGTATAATTAATAAAGGTAGTTTTCACTATTGGTAATAAATTCAAAAACTTACCCTTAAGCGCTGATCAGCCACTGTCCATATTCGAGTTGCAAAATCGTTGGAGGCACCTAAGATTAGACAACCAGAACTGTCGAATTCCACAGCCATTACTCCAGCATTGCTTCCAACCAAAATACCTTTATTTTCGAAATTACCTAAAATATAAAAGATATTATTATACTCATGTTGATTCACGTATGATATATTAATATAAAAATATATCATCTAAACAAGAAAAATTAAGTACAGGGGTTAATAGCATCTGTAATGGACATATGCACCAAATATTACTTATGAGACCGGCTTACGTAAGCTCGCTTTAATTATCATTCTGGTATGCACCGTAATTAACAGAACATTTAAGCGGTCAAAATTGACCGCATATATAATTACAAAACCGTAAGAACATGCGATTGCGCAACTGAATAAAGGGAGACAGAGAAACCGCCATTTTGATGTTGTTTTGTTGCCAAATTATTTCATTGCCTTCTAATTTTTAATGTTCAAAGGACACAAAATTAATATATATGGTGGTGGTGTAAAAATATTAGAATAATCTAACATTTTTCTATATCATTATGGAAGGTAGGTATATGATAAAATTGTTGCTTTTATTATTTCCAAATTATATGTAATTTTAATACTCAATATATTTCTTATATCGCGTGGCGTTTGGGCAAGACAAACTATACAAGTTCGGTCGTGATAAAAAAAAGGTGGAGAAAGGGTAAACAAGCAACAGAATTGACAGCATCACCGGCTACACCCGGTCCCGGATTTAAGCGTGAGCAGTGTAGGATAAATAGTAAATACACTCTAAAACGTCACTAATTTCATTGTAAAACATTTATAAATCATATTTATTATTTAACTTTAGTCGTTGATTTCTTAAATGTTGCTTCCTGTTTTCATAGCAATTATGAGTTCGCAGACCGAAATATGTTGGGTTGGGTGTTGGATCAAGCATTAAATTCTATTGACTGGCATGATTTATTAGCAAAAATCCGATTCGTATTCATTTGTTAGAGTTATAATTTGTAGATTCCAAATTCAAGTCAAAGAAATAAATATGTAATATGTTGGCATTCATTCTTGTTTGAAAACTCCTGTATTTTTATTTTTGACACAGATTTGACACTTATAGAATTAGATTTAAGAAATACTATAAATAAAGAACCTGTTATCATCCATTTTGTTCTCACATTTTTGTTTGACATTGACATTAGCGTCCCACGGTATGTTCCCCAACACATGACATAACTGCTTTATGAGATCATAAAAATGTGTAATGAACAATTGTGATTGATGCTCTAGTGTCAATTAATCCGACCCACTGACCATGTTTATTAATTTACCACATATACATAACGGCCCAAGTATAATGCCTACTTAGAACGATCAAAAGAAGTGAGGTAACGATGTGTCTCGGTCCCTATGCGTATCGTTGGCATAAATGACCTTGGAAAAAGATGTGGAAACTGTCAATCAGAAGGACCAATTTGCTTCCTTAAGTTAAATGTGTAAATTGTTCTTACTTTATTTATTTGTTGTATCTAAAAATATTATCTTTCATCCTAATAAAAAGTTTGTAGCTTATAGGAAGTCTATCCCAAAGCAGAATGAGATTCCTGAGGCAGCAAAATATGTAATAACTAGAAATGGCAAACCCGTACTGAAAATTATCCGTGCGCGCACGGTTGGACTATCGTAAAACGAAATATTTACCAGTTCCAACCATATCACCACTGAAATGCATTTCAATAAGTCCCACACCCACAAAATGCGTCGAACGAATTACGGCATAAGATTATTGGTGAACGGACTAATTATTATTTTATTGTAGTTTCATTTCAATACTAGTATCAATTACCTCACTCAGTTATGTATATTTCTATCACATGGACGAGAAACTGGAACTGAGCCACAAAAATAATGGGATTATACATTTTTAGTAATAACATGCATCATGCATCGTAACAAAAGTCGAAATCCGTAAGGTTATGTTTACATGACAAAGTAGGTACTGGTACTATTGTCACATAACTTCTAACTTTTAACAATATCTAGATATTATTTTCCGCTCAAATTCAAGAATTCTCCATATAGCGAATACATAATAGATATTATGGCATAACCAAATTATAAAATAATATGTAAAGCAAAAATTAGACAATAAAACACAATTTTTAACACCAACATCAAAATAAAACTTTTTTTATTATATTTGACAGCACACATTATTAAACCCAAAATATAGAACATACACAGCATGCTTTTTGGCTAGTTAGACTGACCTTTCGATATGTCCCACAATTTGACTTTTCTGTCAGCACCACCAGTAGCTACCAGTCTCTCTACAGGACTCCATCGAACAGCATTAACTTCCCCATCATGAGCGTCCTAAAATTATAAGATTTTGATTACTTTCTACTACTAATTATTGCGAAACTGTGAGCTCTTACAAATTTTGCTTGAACACGTGTGGGCAAAGTTGATTGAGTTAATGGTCCATAACCTTCCAGTAAGTCTTCAGGTGATACTCCCCTAGTCTCACGACATGCTTCTTCTAATTCCTTTTGCATTTTTGCATACCTTTTCCTAAACAATACGACATATTTTTGTATTTACCTTCAAATCCAATAAGAATAACGAATTAATAATTTTATGAACAATAAAATCCATGAATATTTTTTTGCCGAACTATTAGGTACTATCAAAGAAGTTAGATATCACAGAAAAGCAATTATCCCTACTTTATGCCAGCTTCACTTATTTCAGTGACATTAGAGGACCACGATGATTTGTCTCAACACATTACAGAACTGTGGTGTTGTGTATCCTTGTGCCAAAATTAATCCCGTCCGGTCAGGACGTTTATTAATTAAACAAATATGTATACTTTATACAATTATACTCTTCGATCTTGTCATTATCACTCATGGCGAAATTAATGTTGACACTAATGGACCAACAAAAAAATTAATACGTCGCCTTAATTACTAGATGACGTTTTATTAACATTGTTGCTAATGATTTTACAGGTAGTTGATTCTTTTTATTGTTAGTAAAAAAATATATAGAAATTAAATATAATCAACTAGGTACTCCACTGTTTAATACCACAAAACACAATACCAGTCGATGCGTATTGAGTTGTTTTGCGTTATTCTCTAAATTTATACATACAAATTTCCATAGCGGCGACAGATTGCTCTCATATCGAAAACATCTAAATTTACTTTCTTAATTTCTACATATCTTTTTACTAGCATCAAATAAAAATCACCAAAAAATGTGCCGTGTTGGAACAAGCTTAAGAATTCGCAGTCCATTAATATCAAATACAATGAAAAGATGCGGACATAGATGCAAAGAGAATCATTTAAAAAAAATAGACTGCTCGCTCTATAATACACCCCGAGACGGTGATGTAATTCATACCACTGATCACCTTAAGCACTGCTATTGCCTCGAACAGAGATTTTTTTATACCCTATATTGCCCGTTATTGCCCGAAATGTCAATACTGACATAGAACTAAGGATTAACTGATATGTCGCTATATTGAAAAAAACATCTCTTAATTTTGTTAAATTTTTAGCTGTATTCATGGCTGAATCAAGTCGAAAATATACAACTTATCAAATTTACACATATACATAAATCGTACATTTTAACCATGTACAAGAGAGAGACGGGTCCAGAGGTGGACATTATATTTACAATTTGAAAAAATAGTCCATTCTTAAGTGGAGTTGTAATTTTAATGTTTAAATGAAAGTCGAATCTCCACAAAATAAATTTAATAGAAACTATCGGCCATACATGTTTCGGGACTAGACCAGTCCCATCATCAGTGGCATGTCAACAATCGAACAAACACAACACTAATATATTTCTATTGAAGCCTGGAAAACACACCTCATTCTAGCTTCAGCTAAGAATGAGGTGTGTTTTCCAGGCTTCAATAGAAATATAATGAAACATTGTACGTCTTAGTGTTGTGTTTGTTCGATTGTTGACATGCCACTGGAAAACACACCTCATTCTTAGCTGAAGCTAGAATGAGGTGTGTTTTCCAGGCTTCAATAGAAATATAATGAAACATTGTACGTCTTAGTGTTGTGTTTGTTCGATTGTTGACATGCCACTGATGATGGGACTGGTCTAGTCCCGAAACATGTATGGCCGATAGTTTCTATTAAATTTATTTTGTGGAGATTCGACTTTCATTTAAACATTAAAATAATATTTACACATTATCTAGAATTATAATAATTGATTTAAATATCCCGCCTTTTACAAATAGTTATACCATTAGCCACTTCAGCGCTACCATACAACAGACAAAGTAGTACGGGTGGTCACTGTTATGAAATAGAATCACGTTCTCACAGTGTAGTACTGAGTTCCCGGTCTATTTTATATTAAAAATCTTGTCTATGCGTGGATGGCCATAATGTATTGTCTAGTATTTCACGTCTTTAATCCTAGCATTTCTCTCTAAAATTTGACATAGAATATATCCAAATACCATAATTAAGTATATTTCCTGGTAATTATCAATAATTAATCGTAAACTAGGTACTGGGAATTATGCACAACAAATAACAAAGAAGCAACATACACGGTACATTTAACTAAATAATAGTAATTATGAAACCACTAAGCCAATTATATTCTAATGTTCAGTACACTACTACAAACTACAACTAAAATACATACCTAAAAAACCCAAAAGTGCTCAGAACAGACGAAAATTGTTTTGCACCTTCACTGGAATATTTACAAATACAAAACAAAAGAAAAGTAGGAAAATATTTTTAGAATACAACAAAATATTACTAACTACATTGCAAACAAAGTAGCACATTATAAGCAATTCTTGTGTCAAAATAAAAGTATTCGTAAGCCATATTATAAATATATATATGAATATGAATTATCACTCAATATAATATTTTGTTCAATTATTGGCAAAAAATAAATAATAAGCAGAATATCTAAAGCCGAATTAAATCATTTGGGCCAATTATTATTATTAGTACTCCCTTTACCTAAGTCAAAATTCACACTTACTTGAGGAAATTATCATTTTCTTCATTTAATTTATCTGCATCTTTAGATTTGTAATTAATAAGCCTGTCAACAAGATGTCGATTCTCGTCCTGTGAATTGAAGCAATTAAATTTGTAATTATCTGCTAATGTATGAAAATAAATTGAAACAAATGATTATTGTAGCGTAACTAAATAAATGTTGTTACTTGAAGTAATAAACACAACATCTTGGAAATTGTCCAAGAAACAAGTTCTCCTGTATAAAAATGACACTAAACATTTTTGTAAATTAATAAATTACTTAAATAAAAAAATATTTAATAGTGTTTTATAAATAGTTTTCCAGTCATGAGGAAAGCTAAATTGAAATGAATACCTTGAATTTATACATAACGAAAATTTATAAATAGAATTTCCCAAAGTTAAATTAAAGTTTCGTGAAAATACATAAGTTTATTAGCATCACCTACCTGTACTTTACGCAGCTTTTCTTCCAATGAATTAAAAGCCAAATGTAATGCATGGTGTTCATCTTTTAACGTTTCATTTAAATATATTAATTCATTGTTAGCTTTTGTTAATAAACCTATTTCAGACTCCAGACTAGATATTTTTTTACAGTGTTCCGCAATACTGTAAAATTAAAAAAAAAATATATTCTAAAACCTCACCTATAGTAATCTCGTGAGTTGTAATTTTTAGCAACATGGGTAACCAATATTATGGCAAAATACATACCAAGTTTCCTTAGTAATTAGAAGTTTGTCTGTCTCTTGCAGTTTAGCATTTAAGTCAATGATCTGTTGAGAGTTTTCACCTTTCCTCCGATGGAGTTCTGTGAGTTCTTCTGCTTGGGCTAAAAGTTTTTGTTCTAATTGCTGAATACGTTCTTGAAGTCTTAGTTCTGAACTATTACTAGGAGTAGATGTGGTCCCTTCAGATTTTAATTTTTCCACTTGAATTGAGAGCTGCAGATTCTCAGATCGTAACGAATTAGCAGTCTCGAATATTTTGTTATCTAAAACATGTAAATTAATTAATAATGTAACAACGAAAATTTAACAAATCTCACGTTGTGCGATAATATCCTCAAAACATTTGGTCTCTTTACGATTTCGCTTGTTCAATTGTCTTAAAATATTTTCACGATAATCTATATATTCCATTATACCTATATATAATTATTCGCACCACAATACTTAAATTAAATTTGATATTCTATTAACCATTTTATAATTAAAGATATGTTCATTCCGTGTTAACTCAATTTTTTGCGTGTTTTTTTCCAATGTTTACAAAATTCTCAAAATATGATTGAAAAAGTTTGACTTGACATATATATTTATGTGTAAAATAGTATGAAGTTAGTAAATTAGTAAATTTAAATTTTGTTGTTTTGTTTTCTTATTATTGGAATCTTGTCATGATAGACATTCAACCAGCGTAAGTGTGGACCTACAGTTTAGCGTGGAATCCAAACCACGGTCGCAGCACCCACGATTATGTAATGTGGTCAATAACTACTAGCAAAGATTAATGTACATTAATCTTTGCTACTAGGCATAGGCAAGTCTACCGCCTCTACCGGAAGCACCGTCCACCCATCCAAACACTATCCGCGCGAGCAGGTACTTGACTACCATGACCGACAGGTGTTTGAACTTTTGAACATGTGGGCATTTCCCGCTCCGTAAATTCAAATTATAATATACAATGACATTTAATGCATTGCCAATAGGCGTGCGTATTCAACATCGACAAATTTCACTCACCTAACTTATTCAAAGATTCCATTTACAAAATTAGTGGGCAATTAAGTGAGAAAGTTAGCAGATGATCATGTCACATCAGTTCAGCCAAACTCAGATGTAGAAGGATAACGCCTAATGAATTGTATATGGTAGAGATAGAATCTCTAGATAGATAACTATCTAATTTAATAGTCATTAAAAATTGAAGGAAGAGCAAGAGAGAACCAATTGGGTTTGCATGAATTCATCGTTGCAATCTCCCACACGTATATCTAAATTACAACAAAATTATATACTTATAAGACGTTATCCCACAACACCAAAAATTCGTAGTTTTCATTCACGTCATAAACGCCCGTTCTTTTTACGATTGACATTTAAATAAGAAATTTAAATTCAAAAATTAGAATTTAATACTCTCTTGCTAATGCTAATTTTCACACTTCTACCGTCCATTTACAACATAAATGGAAGTGAGGTGAATGGCAGGTAATAATGTCACATCAGCCCAGTTGACCGGGTTTCATTTTACAAAAATAATCGATTTTACAACTTCTTTCTCTCTCTCTCCATTTTTGGGCCTTCACCTTGACAACCTTGTCAAAGCTTCACCAAACGGAAATAAACCATAACCAACTTCTTCTTCTTCACCCAAACAAAAGGAAAATTTTCTTTCATGTCAGCTGAACTGATGTGAGATGTGATATTCACCGCTAACTGACTTCCAAATAGGTTGTAAAAGTTTCTTCTTCTTCTCTTTTGGCCACTTGCTTCATTAAGCATTCGGCCAGTTGTAAAAGTTTACTCTTGTAAAACCTACCTAATGACGGGAGAAACACCTAACAATAGAATTAATTAAATTTGGTTTATTAAGTTATGCTTTTTTATTCTTCTTTTGATTCAAAACAAATATGACCTTGAGTGAAAGTCTAATCTTCTGCTTTGATTTTGGCCAACAAGATCAAATGTCATTTTTTACTTTTACTTTACTGTATCAAATTTAAGTAAAAAGTAAATAGGGGTTTGCTATTAATATAGCAGTAAGCTATTGGTAGATTTATGTCTAAATGCCTAAATTCGTACTTTCTTTAATTGTCACTGCTTTGATTGTTATAATAAGCAAGAATGTAGTTAAAATTATGACACTTATCGATTTTTTAACCTACTCTACAACGTTGCCGCATGTATTATTGACATTTGACATATAGGATATTTTCATAAAAATATTTTAATACCTAATATAAAATAGCTCTATAAGCCGTATAAATTGCTCTAAGCGACTTTTTCTTCGCAATATACATATTTTTATGCAAATCAAATAACAGTTTTTGAAAATGGTGTTACTCATTGGAATTGACAATATATCTCAAATTCGATAATCGTGTCAACAATGTTTGTCAAACGTCAGCTGGTCTCAGTATCATCAGTAGTTGACTGTTGACTTTAGTGGCCAGAAATGGCGGCGTTATGTCCAGGTGTTCAGTACGGTTTGTCCTCTACTCAAAATTTTGGTGATAATAAAGACTTAATTTTTGTGAAATTAACGGATTCTGCCTTACGTGCAATAGAAGAATATATCAAAAATCAGGTATGTACAATTTTTGCTTAAAATTCGTATACAACATAAGGTAATACAATCTGTTGCCTTTCTAGATATTAGTCGCCATATTCAATGTCTTATTAACCTATTATAATCTTAATTTGAGTCACTTAATCTTTATTTTTAATAATTATCGTCATAACTAAATCAAAATACGTATTATTCAGGTTGATTTCAGATATATTTTTCACGAAAATATCGTAAAAAAAGGCTCTAGCCACGTCAACATATTGTTTAATATTTTTATAATTTTTTTTACAAAAAAAAGTTAATTATAAACTTGTAAAACCACTAAAAAGATACATGTCATTCATAAAAGAGTAGAGAGAATATAACTAATATGCATTTTACACAAAATTAGAACAATTTTACACGATTTACCAAAGAAGGAAACCTGCATGTCAAAATTTTCTATTACAGAGACACTTTGATTACTAATGTTTTTTCATGAAAATTCCTTTGCATTTCAAGTGTCATTGTTATTGATTTCTAATTAAATGAGAACTTCAGATGAGCCTTTTTATTTAACCACAGTTTATTGTTGCGCATACATATTAAGACATAGAAATTAGAAGGTACCTTCCTACTTTAAAAGTTTATTTTTCAAATTAGTTCATGTGTGAAAATATTTTCTATTTATAGTCTCAAATTTCCAAAGAATATGATAATTAGGTAATATTGTGATATCTAAATTTAACTTTTTCGGTGTAAAAATATATTTTTTGTGAATTCTTATGAATGACTATTAAATATTTGTTCAATATAATAATAATATCAAATATCATACATAGTTATTACAAAGTAATGCAGTTAGTTCCAATATATATACAAGATAATTTAGTTACATGTTATTGAAGTAAAATATCTGTAAACAGGCTAACCAGGCACCTAGTTTTAGATTATTTTCCACTTTCTTTTACAATAGTCTATCTATTTACCGATGCTGGACAAACATCGTTGTACCTATTACGTTAATTTATAATATGTTTTAGAGGTAGGTAGGTACTTACAGAAATACATATTTCTACTTTAGGACTGTTATAATAAGCCCTAGAAATTGGGGTTATCCTAAACAGCTGTTCAGAGAAAAGTTTAGTAATTTTAAAAATATATGTTAGTTTATTTGATGAAGAGGTCAGTGAATGTTATCAAAAAATATAATAATAAAAATAAGCTTTATATTGTTTTTCAAGTTCACCTAATAAAATAATATTATGTACAATGTTATGGTAATTAATATTCCTAGTTATTTCTGTATACGTAGTTTTTATAGGTGTTGCCTTTCATATGTCTTAGGTAAAATTATGTTTTGTTGAAAAAAGTTCAAATTGCCAGGGTTATGCTCAAATTTACCATTGACTAGGTACTTATTAAGATCAAAGGCTATCTTGCCTATACTTAAGTATATCGCTTGTTACAAAAAATTTGGATAACAGAATTTATTTATTACACTTCCGTTTGACCGAAAAGAAAATCTTTTTAGAGTACCTACTTTTGAGACACACGAAATTTCGTACACCTGCCTCATTGTTTGTTAACTAAAACCGAGAAAAAAACTACCTCATGACCAGTTTGTTTTGTATTCGTGATTTTGTTACCTTTAGAATACAATCATATTTATTCTTATGCCAATAAAACATCTGTTTCTTCAGGTAAAAAAAAATGTTATAGACCCAATTCGGAAATATGGAAACCAGATATTTAATATTTATCTAAAATATACTTACTAGATTGTATTTGTATTTTTCTACAATTACTTAGGTACATTATATTACATTATTAATGATGATTTAAAATATTTTCTAAAAAAAATGTAAATATTTTGTTATCTATAATGAGGGCTGCCTTAATGTGTTGATTAACACAATGTCAATAGTTTTGTTAATAATATAACAAATTGTTGCGTCACCTTTCTCTCGCTCATTTCGAATGAGCGAAGAATTTTTTTATAAGTAATAATTAATGGGAATTGCTTTACAAAAGATAAGTGTTTTACAAAATATAATGTATAAAAATTCTGTTTAACAAACAAAAAATTACTATATGTATTTCGTATGTACCTACCTAATACGAGCAACGGTAAAACCCAATACTTATTAATAGTTATAATAATATGAGACCTTGACAAGAAACAGAGAATTCTAATCGGTGTGACTTTCCAAAAAACCATCTATAATACGCGAATAATAAATTCAATTGTAAAGTTTGTTCCAACAAAATTTTATTGGGTTTACCTATTTTGTACTCTAGGTATAATAATTGTGCCAAAAAATATCAACCTATGACTTAGACAGATAAAAATGTGTTTTGAAATGCTTTAGTTAATCATTTCTCAAAGCTGTTCCCAAATAATGACAATTACTTTATTTTTATATACCTACAGGCTATCGAGTGAGCTGAAAATCATTTTGTGTAGAGATAAATTATGTCTCGAGTGAGACGGATTCTCACAAATAGACCTTTCGACGAGTATATGGCTAAAATTTTTAGTATTTCTTTGGCTAAACTTGTTTTTTTTTTTAATTTAGAAAAAACTGAATTTACCCAAAATTATATTGAGAGAGCATAATGTAACTTTAATATAGGTATAATAATAATTTGAATAATTAAATATGTATGATATATAGCTGTCAATTACAAAAGGAATTTATGTCCAGAAATATATTAAAATAAAAATCGGTTGTGTCGCCCCAAACATACGAGGCATGTTTTTTAAGTAAGTATCGTTTTGGAATTAAAAAAAGTCGTGCAAAGATATCGCAATAATTTTATTTTTACATGAAAGCCTGTACCTTAATCTACTTTTCTACATAATTTCCGTGAATATTGAGGCACTTGTCATAACGTGGCACCAGTTTTTGAATACCCTCCTCATAAAATTCTGCCGCCTGACTTGTTAACCACTGTGCAGTGCATTGACTTTCCTTGAGCGGTACCACAATGAAGGTGAAGATTTTTTTAGACCAAATTGTTACTGGTGACGAAACATGGGTGGCCTACGTCACACCAGAATCGAAACAACAATCCATGGAATGGCGACATTCATCATCACCCAAAAGAGTGAAGTTTAAGCAAACAATTTCTGCCCGGAAAATCATGTGCACAGTTTTTTGGGACAGAAAAGGAGTATTGCTAGTGGAGTTTCTGCCTCGTAATGAGACAATCAATGCAACGTCTTATTGTGAGACATTGAACAATCTGCGTCGTGCAATCCAGAACAAAAGACGTGCAGGCGGCAGAATTTTATGAGGAGGGTATTCAAAAACTGGTGCCACGTTATGACAAGTGTCTCAATATTCACGGAAATTATGTAGAAAAGTAGATTAAGGTACAGGCTTTCATGTAAAAATAAAATTATTGCGATATCTTTGCACGTCTTTTTTTAATTCCAAAACGGTACTTACTTAAAAAACATGCCTCGTATAATGTAATCAAAAATATATGACCTGCGCAACGAAACAGAATTTTAATAATAATAATTATAATTGTATTATTTTCATTATTTCCAATAAACTAACGTAACAAACTAACCACTTTATTAAAAAATTAGAAAAAAAAATATTGCCATTTCCGGTTCGAATCCCAGCACTGGCATGCGAAGTGCACGCTCTCTCAATAAAGTCAAAAACCCTTTATCAAATTACTTTATTATATTCTATAAGACTACCTAACTGGTGAAATTTTAAACGCAATTATCGAATTAATATGGGGGGAAATATCAAAAGTTGGCGATTGTGTCCATCCCTATCATAGGGCTAAAGCGATTTCAATCAAAAACTAATGGGTTCATCCTAGGACTCCCGCAAACTCATACACCAAAATTTAGCTCAATTGGTTAAAGCGTTTAAGCAATGTCAAAAGCAACCTATCGCTGTTAAGCAGATAAAAATGCTTTCAAATGATGTATTATTCTAACCCTATTTGCTATTTGAAAATTTGAAGGTTGTGTCCACCCCTATCCCAGGGCTAAAGCGATTTCAACGATCGCTATCGCGGAAGAATACATACAGACAGACTTTCATCTGGAAATGGTCTTTATCGTCCCAAGGAACTTCTATCTATCTCACATTTTTTTAGCGCGTTCCTGTGCGGGAAAGTATTGTGAACTCAATTCGACTGACGCATGGTCGGCAGATACTGAACAAAATTCATTTCGCGCTTACTATGGGCTCGTCAGAGTACCATTATTGTTGTGTCCATCTACAATATGGACCAGCCTTTAAGAATAGTGGGATATACAGGGTGTCCCCTCTCAATTGGAAAAAACTTCTGGGGCATATTGAGGAACCATAGACAAGCAGTTTGAGATAAGAGACTGATGTCCGGAAGTGCATGGTTTTCAAAATACAGGGTGTCAAAGTTTTTTTCAAAAAACCTTTTTTTATCAATATCTCAAAGACACGTTAACCGATTTTCTTGAAATTCGCTGGTGATGTAAGCTTAATAAGACGCTCAGTTAGCACTAATTAAATGTTAATTATGACTTCCAGTGGCGCCCGGGGGGGAAAGCTCAGTTAAAAATACAACTTTTTTGTCACTTGATATTCTTGCGTATCTCTCTCCGTTTTCGAGAAAAAAAAATTATTAAAATGTTCATTATTATTAGAAAGAAAAACAAGGAGCGGAATTTATCGCGAACGATCCAGGCGTGTTTGCTCGGGTGCGCGAATCCTGGCTCAACAGGTGCAGGAAATGCATCGAAATGCATGGTGAACACTTTGAGCATTTGCTTCACTATTACTAATAAATTATTTGTAAAAAAGCCTCCTTGTTTTTCTTTCTAATAATAATGAACCTTTTAATAAAGTTTTTAATAAATTTTTTTCTCGAAATCGGAGAGAGATACGAAAAAATATCAAGTGACAAAAAAGTTGTATTTTTAACTGAGCTTGCTAAAAGATATATAAAATTTTCCCCCGGGGCGCCACTGGAAGTCATAATTAACTTTTAATTAGTGCTAACTGAGCGTCTTATTATGCTTACATCACCAGCGAATTTCAAGAAAATCGGTTAACGTGTCTTTGAGATATTTGTAAAAAAAGGTTTTTTGAAAAAAACTTTGACACCCTGTATTTTGAAACCCATGCACTTCCGGACATCAGTCTCTTATCTCAAACTGCTTGTCTATGGTTCCTCAATATGCCCCAGAGAGAACCTCACATTCTTCACCGCACACAGATCCATAAATCCAATGTATAAGTAACGCCAGCATTAAAGAAAATACGCGAAAATATACCATTAACATATAAAGCGTCAGCATCATTCATGTATTTGGGGATCAGCAACTCTTCGAGCGGTGGTCTTCAAGCATTCGGTCATCGATCTTCAATGCCAAAGCAATAATAAATTACAAAAGGAATGTGTATCCGTAAATGTAATAAAATAGAAATGATTTTGTAGCATAGCCGACAAAATTACTGGCCTTACCCACACAGAGAGGATTTTGTTATAGCAATTAATTAATGTGTGTTGGGTATATCCCAACAAATGCTTGTGCATTAATCATAACTATACAATTATCCATTTTATCCATTAAACACTAAATTTTGTGCAAGTGTTGGCTATTTCCTAAACTTTAGAAAGCAAGTCTTACCACTTCTACTAATAACCACTATTTTTAACACAAAAATGGCTAGTCTGAATTTCCTTGTAGATATACGAGGCATGTTTTTTAAGTAAGTACCGTTTTGGAATTAAAAAAAGACGTGCAAAGATATCGCAATAATTTTATTTTTACATGAAAGCCTGTACCTTAATCTACTTTTCTACATAATTTCCGTGAATATTGAGGCACTTGTCATAACGTGGCATCAGTTTTTGAATACCCTCCTCATAAAATTCTGCCGCCTGACTTGTTAACCACTGTATCACAAATGCAGAAACTCCACTAGCAATACTCCTTTTCTGTCCCAAAAAACTGTGCACATGATTTTCCGGGCAGAAATTGTTTGCTTAAACTTCACTCTTTTGGGTGATGATGAATGTCGCCATTCCATGGATTGTTGTTTCGATTCTGATGTGACGTAGGCCACCCATGTTTCATCACCAGGAACAATTTGATCTAAAAAATCTTCACCTTCATTGTGGTACCTCTCAAGGAAAGTCAATGCACTGCCTACAACGTGCCTAAACGTTGGGTTTTGTGATAACGAAGTCAAAACATTTGTGATACAGTGGTTAACAAGTCAGGCGGCAGAATTTTATGAGGAGGGTATTCAAAAACTGGTGCCACGTTACGACAAGTGCCTCAATGTTCACGGAAATTATGTAGAAAAGTAGATTAAGGTACAGGCTTTCATGTAAAAATAAAATTATTGCGATATCTTTGCACGTCTTTTTTTAATTCCAAAACGGTACTTACTTAAAAAACATGCCTCGTACATATATTATTATGCTTTGATACATATAAAAGCATAATTAAAAAAGTGGCTGTGAATATAATATACGTGAAAAATGAATAGGGAAATTCTTAATAATGGTGTTCATTTCTATACCACTTTTATTGTTAAGAAAGAAGTTTTATTAACAATTTCTGCTGCTATAAAGATGTATGACTGATTTTGTAAGACGTTTAAAAATTTTAGCATTTGTGATGAACTTATATGGACTGTAGACAATAATAATTATGATGGCCAGTTAATTTTTTTCTTCTACTTTTTGTAGGCGAGATTATTCCGTTATTTTTCATTATGATTAACATTGTGTACCGTATTGGTAACCTGGTTAATCCAAAAGCATAATATCATGGAATTTATAAATAATTTCATTGAAAATAACAACATTTATTTAACTTTTACTTTAACTAATAATTTATTCGCCAGTCCTGATTCTCGAGGTTCCGCGCTATACGTTATGTTTGCTTCAAATTTTATTTAAATTGTTTAATTGCATATTTATAATGGGAGTTTTGAATTTTCGAGGGTGAAGGGAAGTTTTTAAGGGAGGTGAAATCTTAATACGATAATATCCTCGTTGAAATAACATTGCTTTTACATGTAACAATCACCATAGGAATGTGTGCAATTTATATTATTATTTAGGCAACCCTGTATCATGTTGGTATTTTGTATCATCGTATCAAATCAAAATAATTGCGTTCACCCTGTATATTTTGCAAATGTTACACTTAGTTGTTCTCTATTATAGAACAGGCAAACCGAAATAATGTACCTATTTGTAATAAACATAGAATGACATTTAATCCATTACCTATTTAAACATGACTTAGTTTCTTTGTTTAATGAATATGGTTAGAAACATAGATCTACCCTCGTATTCTAAATTAACCACTGTTGCTGGCAGCGTTGCCAGTTTTCAACTTTACTCTTGTTATAAAAAATTAAATGTCTACCGTTCCGAAGAATAATTCCTTATCAAATTACAAGGTGACCCAAGAAGAAAAAATGTGTTTAAAGAAGAACAAAGTAAATAATTTAATTAATAAACCTGTATAGTATAGTCAAGTATTAGATAGTTGATATCCATGTACAAATAATAGCCAGTAACCTTAATTTGTTGGTAACAAAAGTGGGTCATTGAATGTTTTTTTTTATTCTTCGATATATTCTTTACTCTCTACATATTATAAATTTTGTTATAATGCGAACAAATAAAAACAATTAGTTAATTTATAAATTGGTTATCTCAGTTTTTGTTTTTGAATAAATATTTAGGCTGTGAAAACTTATGTTGTTTAATAATTTAATCAATTGAAGTTCAATTTTTCATACTAGTATAATAAGGGCTCCTTAATCGCTGATAGGGCGCTTCGACGGGGGTTTAATGGGGAACTATTTACACATATACGAAGGGCGTTCAATATATTCCCGGTATAACTACGAAGGAAAAGACAAAAAATTCAATGCCCTCAATAATAGGAACAGCAGCGGACCGGGAGAGCCCTTTCCAATAACAACTGGCGTTAAACAGGGTTTTCGATGTTTGTGGGAACGGTCATTCAACTTGTTAAGGATGAACTGCCGGGGTGGGTAGAGAGCGTCTACAGATTTGATGGCGGCGGACTCTTCAACCTTCGTAGACTGCAAGCTGGGACGAAGATCGTATCCACATCAGTCATTGAGCTACAATACGCGGATCACAATGTTGTCGTAGTTGATACAGAATAGGATCTTCAATATATACTAAATGCATTAAATAGCGCATACAGGAGTATCGGGATTGAACTGAATATAAAGAAAACATAGATTATCTACCAGCCTGCACCAAACACTGGCGGTACCACCACATTTTTTTGAGTTTTTGCTTGTTTTGTAAGGAATTTTATCACAGCGCAATGTTCGATTATGTACCTTCATTATTACTTCATCAGTTTCGATATCGCGAACATATTAAACGCCTTTCGTATACTTATAGAAATATACTTGAAGCTAAAAATAACTCTTGTGTATCCACTTTAAATGTTGTTTTATTCAAATTGGCAAAATAAATGTTTATTTAACCTGAGTTTGATAAGGTTTTCATAACATCATAATGTTAATCTATATAAAACCTATATTCCTCATTATATTATTTGTAATTCCCTGATTCTAATATAGTAATCAAATGTTAAATGTAGTAATGTAATTATGTCATATTAATAACATTAGGTACTTTCCTTTTACCACTGATATTTTTAAGCCATGGAATTGAGAAGTATGTTTAGGTTAAAAGGTATTCGAACATTTGTCGTAAAAACGTTAGACCAATATACCGAAACGGTTTATTTTTCTCATAAATTCTCTATTAGTCCGTATACAAGGTGACTAGGCACAGGTACAAACTTTTACACCCTGTAAATTACAGCGTTCATTAATTTTGAAAAATCGAGTGTCATGGTTCGAATTACAAATAATTTATATTTAATCTTCCGAAAACCTCATATCCGTACATCTTCTGGTTATTGAAATATTTGAGTTTGAAATGCAAGCAACATTTAGTCCGGTCCGTTTGTTTTGACCAGCAGTTTAGTTAATTACTTTCCCGCACACTATAAAAAAATTGAGATAAAGACGGATATAACCATTTTGAAACTACCTGAGACGATTAAGACCATTTCCAGATGTCTGTATGTATGTGTGTCTTCCACGATAGCGCCCAAACGCCTTACCCAATTGAGCTAAATTTTGGTATGTGAGTTTGGGGCAATCCTAGGATGAAACTATTAGATTTTGGTTGAAATTGCTTAAGCCCTGTGATAGGGGTGGACACAACCAGTAAATTTTCATATAACAGTAGGGGTCGAGTGATCATTTTAAAGCATTTTTTATCTGCTTTACAGCGATAGGTCACTTTTGATATTTCTCTCCATAATTCTCGAGTAAATAGCGTTTTAAATTTCACCAGTTAGGTAGTTGGAACATATCTAATTACAATTAGAATACATTTTTGAGAGAGGGCCGTGTGGCGTCTTGATAGAGCGATCGCTTTGCATGCGGAAGGTTCTGGGTTTGAACCCCAGCTCTGGCAATATATTTTGTTTTCTAATTTTTTAATAAAGTAGTTAGTTTGTTACGTTAATTTATTGGAAATAATGAAAATAATACAATTATAATTATAATAATTATTAAAATTCTGTTTCGTTACGCAGGTCATATATTTTTGATTATATTATATCTTGTCGGGAAAGTTTTGGGGCGACACCATGGCCGCCGGAAGGGGGGGTAAGACGGGGTGCTTGCCCCCCTCTGTAACACGTAAATACAGGAAAATATCACATACATAAGTTTAGTCGTAATTGATTTAAACCGTATCCAAGATATACAGAATACTGCAGATTCTATCAACAAAGATATTAATTTTTTTCGTGACAGTCCATATAGAAGAAAATATGTCCCTAAAATCCCATTATTTTGTGACACGATGGTCCTCAAAGTACAAATCCATCAGAATATTTTCTGAAAATTACGAAGAAATAAGAGGGGCTTTGGGACATTTAGCTTATTCAATAGAATTCAGCACAGAGACACGATCAAAAGCTAATCAATTATTAGCTGCAGTTTCGACTTGTAAGTTCATACTCTGTTTCCGCATCATTTCACATTATAGTGCTAAATTGGAACCGGTGTGCAACATACTACAAGGAGAAATCATAAATCTTCTTTCGGCAAAAAACCATATTAAAACACTTTTGTCTGCACTAAAAAATCACAGATCTGACGCTGAAAAATATTTTAAGGAAATTTTCCAAAAATCTGAAAAAGTTGGTGATAAATTTGACATACCACTAGGAATTCCTAGACTGGGATCAAATCAAATTTATAGAGCTAATTACGAAACGAAGTCTTGCGAGGAATATTACCGTGTTTCTTTGTTTATTCCATATTTAGATTCAATTATCCGCTCAATTGAGATAAGATTTTCGGAAGAAACAGAAATTGTATTTTCTTTGTGCCTGTTTCATCCAGAGTTAACTGTAACAGAAGAGTATAGGAAATTAATAGAAAAAATTCCTAACATAGCCAAGGTATACGATTTAGAAAATTTAGAGACTGAGAGTGAAACGTGGGATGAAATCTGGATAGAGAAAAATAAAAATGAAAATATTCAGTTAGAGTTCGCCGATTTATTGGAAAAACATTGTTTTTCCCTAGTAACAAAAAAAGCAATTGCTATTTTTTTGGCTTTATCTCCAACAACGGCCACGATTATTGAAAGATCATTTAGTACCTTAAGACGGGTGAAAACTTGGTTAAGGTCTACCATGAGTGAAGAAAGACTATCTGGATTATGTCTTCTCAGCGTACACAGAGAACATGTAAATAAGAACAAAAAAGTGATAGATCGATTTTCGCAAAAACGAAGGAATATTCTACTGCTATTTTCTGATTAGACTTATGTTCAATTTATGTTATAACCGATCAGGATCAGTTTATCTTAAGTTTTTTTTAATTATATATTATTTTAAGTACTTAATATATTAATTAAACTTCAAAAGTAGTTGGATTTACTGTATAAGTATAGGTATTTTGCTACATATTATACACATAATACTTTTGTTTCGCTTACTTAGTATTTTTTGACTTGCCCTCCCCTAATTTAATTACTTCCGGCGCCCATGGGCGACACAACCGATTTTTTTAAATATTTACTATTTATAAGCTTTATAGCTTGTACACAAAATGCTTACTTATTGATAGCAATATTTTTTTTATTTTTTTCAGAACAAATTTAGCAGCCAATGTCCTAAAATACGTTTTGTTGGCAATGAAAATGGGGTAAGTATAGTTTTAAGTATTAAATTATAGCTCTGGCGCTGTACTAGCTAAATCGCACGAAACGTTGGCAAACTAGCACATATCTTATTCATCCAATTCTTATTTAAATTCGACAAAATTTGCTTTAACTTGATTAAATAATTAACTGAACGATATCACGCGATATTACCTACCATAGCAAAAGCTAAATTTCATTAGAGTTGCAAGTACAGTTATTTCATAACATCTTTTAGGAGTAATAATTTATTATTAAATAAATAAATACATTTAATAGTTACTATAAAATCGTACAAATATTATACATAGTAGGTATGGATTCAATTCTGAATGTTCGTTGGTTGTGTTTAACAACTAATAAAGTGAAAATAAAATAAACCAGGAAATCCTTGACATTTTATTAACAATCTCTGCCTATAAAGAACTCTAAATGTGTATTACTATGCAATTTACATATTATTATTGTTGTTGTTATTGTGGGTACAATATTTGTAACAAAACGTGAGAAGGATGTTCAAAAATTAAAAAAAAAATAGTCGCATAATTAGATTACTATTTGGTAAAAAATAAGATTTCTGTATAAAACTTAGTATATAATATAAATTTGTTGTTATGTGTGTATCAAGGCCGTAAAGTTGATCTTTGTTGTCGGATTTTAAAATAACGCGATGCAGCGTATTTCAGGCGAGGCCACGAAAGTTTAGGCCGAGGTACCTACATACATTTCTTAGGTGACAGCCTTAAAAGTTAAAAAAAATAATTTCGAAAGGTAACTAATTCAATAGCAAAAACTTACAAACCAATAAACACTGATTGATTTTGATTGTCAGTGGGTACATGTATATTTATCACCTATCTTGTGTAGGGATATAAGCCATAGTGGATCGTTTGAGAAACATACTCTAGTCTTTAAGTGTTCTTATGTTTAACAAGGAAAAGCATGTTAAACCTCAATAATTTTGAGTAAAAATACTAAAATTTTAAAATCTTAGCACGCTGTGTATGTTATTTAATTTGAGCTTAATATTAGGTATGCTGATAGTTATGAAGTATTTATAAATATAATGATCGCTATGGTTACAATTCAAAAAATTCATGTTATTGTTGTATATATATGCTTATACATTTGTTTATGAAAAAGTTGCATTAACCCTACGTTGATTGTTCGATAGAAACACGTTTTTTTCTATCTTGGTGTCGGTGACTTCGTGTCAATATCAACGGAACCATTATTTGAGAATTTTTGTTTAAGTCAACATTAACTAGGTAGTGAATCATTATCAAAATATTGTTGAATGAATTTTTCTATGATTAATACTGATTAACAAAATCAAAAAAAGTATATGTATTCTTCCACGATAGCGCCCAATTTAACCAATTGAGCTAAATTTTCGTATATGAGTTGGGGGAGTCCTAGGATGAACCCATTAGTTTTTGTGCCCTGTGATATGGGTGGACACAACCGCTAAGTTTCCAAATAGCAGTAGGGGTCGAGTGATACATCATTTTAAATTATTTTTTAACTGCTTTGCAGCGATAGGTCATTTTTGATATTTGCCACCTTAATTCTCGAGAAAATTTCGATTCAAATTGCACCAGTTAGGTAGTTGGAACGTATATATATATTACAATTAGAATACTATATTCTCAAAGATGGTACTGTGGCGTCATTGATAGAGCCTTCGCTTTGCATGTGGAAGGTTATGGGTTCGAATCCCTGCTCTGGCAATACTTTTTTTTCTAATTTTTGAATAAAGTAGTTAGTTTTTTTACGTTACTTTATTGGAAATAATGAAAATAATATAATTACCATAATAATTCATCATCATATATTTTTGATTATATTATATCATGTTGGGGAAGCTTTGGGGCGACACAACTGATTTTTTAACAGGCAATGTTCAGTTTGGAAACTTGGCATAGGCGTAGAGTTAGAGGGAGAGTTTTAAGAGTAATATTTATGTCGACGCCCTCTTCAAAATTTGGTTAATGTCTATGGATATATTATGAATTACTGGTCATGTTTGTGTGGGCGTTATTATTTCTAGACACAGTTTTAATAGTTCACGAAAGTAGATAAGAAAACACTTGTTGATGCTGCAAGATTTATAGGATTTTGGACCCGCTCTACGGGGATGGCCGGTGATGTAAATCAGAATATTGACGGGTGCTGAAAATTTCCAAATGCAACTTTTGAATTTGCAATCATGTGGTTTTGGAAATGTTGTAACTTCCCTGCACCCCTTGAATAATTTTTTGGATTTGGAACTTTAGAAATGTTTGTTTATCGGAATGGTTTTTACTTGGCATAATAGGTCAAAATTTGTGATACGACAAATGACAGGGCACCATCATGATGGCGGCAAGTTGAATTAAAAAATAGGATGTTACTTTCAAAAATCTCTCAATATTAAATACATAATATGTATTACATAGCCTGTGTAGACAACTAATTAAAGTGGTATTTCTTTATAGTAAGAAACTGCTTTCACCATTTATTTTCGTACCTATATTATTAAGTTTATATTCTAGCTATACGAGAGAATTATAAAATTACACACGCATAACGAAGTGGAAAGAGATAAATACGGAAGTAATACATACTATTATTGTAAATTTAACATTAAGTACTATTTATTTAATGTAAAATTAGAAATGTCATTGCCAAAAGTGTTAATTTTTTCATTTATCTAAAGCTGTAGTTTCCGTTTTTAGTATATTATTATTAATGTTATATAGGTACCTATACAACAATCATGATTGTTAATTTAAAAAAATACGCAATTTATTATTAATGGTTTATCGTGACGTAAATCAATGATATTGTTTTTAATTGGTATTGAACAAGGATATTTCATTGTAATTTGCGAATTTTGAATGAAACAGTATTAGATATTAGATGTAGGGTCGATGAATTACATTTCGAGGAACATTAGCGACTAATTATTTCTCCTAAATGTTGTGTATAAAATTACGTGTCAGAGCGTGATGAGAATTTTTTACATAAATTCAACTCGCGAGTAGGAGTAAGAGAAAACAGATGACGATTATCCCAAACTTTGGTTTTTTTAACGTTCAGAACATATTTCGCTGAGTTGTTGGTCTCCCAACGCCAATTTTATTTCTGGTTTTAACTATTTATGACAAAAATATTATAATACCATTGTATTATGCGTTCGTGCTATCTAGACTTGAATTTTGATCGATTATCTGAAATCCATGGTACAATAGTCATATATCTGCGGTTGAATCGATTGAAAGGAGGGTCATACAGATCTGACGAATACTATCCAATGAGCCTTGCCTTATGAAAAAAAGACAGTTTCATTCAGTCAAGTTCCTGTTTAAATTACTGCACAATGGCATTTAATGTCCATATTTGTTCGGTCTTCTACAGTTTTTTGTGCCAAGACTCAAACGCGGCATCCAGTAATCTTTGTAACTGGTACCGCTAGAACGAACGCATATTATGATATCTGTTTTTAACCGATTTTGCAGCGAGTATCTCATTAATGCATCTCCTCTTCCCATGATTATCGATTCAGTGTTGAATGGTGCACGTTAATTCTTTCTTTTTGTTGTTCTTTTTGTACATTTATTTGATGATTATTTTATGTGTATATTTCAATTTTGGTTTGTGTTGTTTCATTGTATTTTCATATATGTGTGTATATATTATATGTATGTTCAATTTTGTAGTTCGGATAGTAGCACCTCATTATAATGTGTGCTATTTGAGCCTGTTTTTATACAAATTTCCTCCATTTGTCCTGTTGGAAATAAAAGCATGATAATATTATTATTTTAGAACAGCACTTAGCACTATTTAAATTTCGGATGCCAACATTCAAAGCGCCACTGGCAACCAGTAATTTCACAAATTTTCTGCGTGTTCACTGATTCGTATTTGATTGATAATAAAGGGTTTTGTAATAGCAACTCTCAATCTTGGAATTGTAATACAACAAATTTTGTATGGGAAACTGACATGTTTTTATTTTGATTGGGTCCAATTGACGATGCCACCTCGCGATATAATGGAGCCTTGGAACTGCTCATACAATAAGCATTTGACGTGCTGTTTTGCACGTAGCACGGTCTTGTTGAACCAATATATTTGTAGATCCATTGCATCCACTATATATCGAAAAATCTGTTATGTTCGCCCTATACCCTTACTGTTTGTGTTTTCATCTTTCTTTCGGCTTTCCTTTTCTTGCAAGCAAAATTAATAACAATTGTTATCAACTAAAATATTTTCTTAAATTCTCACTATGAAGACGCTAGAGAAAAATGTTATATGAAGAACTAACATTCTTTTGTCGTCTTCTATCAGACCCTTCATTTACGACATGACCTCTCCGGAGACCCTGTATATCCAATCCATCGATCTAAGTTACATGGTTTTGAATGAGGAGTGTTTGTTTTATTCCATGCTAGGTTAGAAATGTCACGGTCGTACTTGTCAGCCAACACCGTTGTAAATATAAATATTGTACTTGTGATCACGATAAATTTACACCGGTAGCAGTACATAGATTGGGTCATTGATTGCTCAAATTATAGGTACTGCTTCTATCGCACGTAATTTTTGTTGATATATTAATATTGAAAATATTTATATTTTGTTATGATAATCTTATCTAAAATTGCGTTCCGTTAATGTAGTAGGTACCCACTTTGCACCAAAATTAAAATTTTAATTTACCTGCTTATATATAATTAATATTCGTATAATTCTGATTCCGTTACGTATTCTGGGCAAACATTTTAAAAAGCTGATATCAAAAACTCTTAATATTAATGATCGGGTAAAATATGTAACATAAATTTGTCATACTTGTCTGAGATTGTGAAATCTGTATCTCACTAACCTTAACAGTTTTTTCGAAACTCTAACATATGACATTGTATATTGTAGTCCAGACTCACAGGCTATTTCCCTGAGGAAACTCAGATAAATGAGCGAAACATACAACCCCACATCCCCTGAACTGTATAACTGCTGAAACACATGGAGCGGTGGGGTCTGGTTTATGGGAGTTCTGAGTTTTCAAACGACTGCGTAGGCACATCGACGGTGACCAAACGGGCCTTATTCTCTACCCAGGCCTCGCGAGCTGTTTTTACACAGCTTTCTAATTCTGAGTTTAAACCAGGGTTGAGATGATTAAAATCAGATTTTAATCAGTATGTTTTTTTTTAATCATGATTAATTTATCAAAAACGTTCGTAGTGTGAATTAATAATAATACGCTTTATTTAAAACTATTTTATTTACACTTAACAACTATACACTTAAACAAACTAATAACATTAATGCACTATTTATTTCTACTATTATTTATATGTCACAACACTGTTTTCAACTATTGACTGTTTACTTCATAATCCCTGTTATACGTTGGCTATATATATGGTTGGGCTTCTTTCTCGGACACTTCCAGTGAGCAGTCGAACATTCTTGCGCACGTATGTCCATGCTAGATCCATACGGTAAGCGAGGCACATTCTACCAAATTTGTACAGTTGTTCGAAGACAGACGACACGCTATTTTTGGGCATGCGCTGATTGCGCCAGCAGATATTGACACCCAACACATAACTGAACTCCACAAGTTAGTGGAGGGTACAGGGCTGCTGGATTGGGTGGCATAATATACGAGGATTTTTCACAATAAGCCCATGAGGCTGCAGTGAAACCGGAAACTTAAGTCGTACGGACCCTTTCAAAAAAAAGAAAAAAAAAATGTCGAGTCGCCCCCCGATGGTTTGAGTCGCGAGCTTTCGAGAACGGTGCATCTGATCACTATATATCAAGCAGCGCGGTGTTGCCGGATCTATTTATTTATCTCTAAGTGTTGGGGACATTTCTATATTCGTCACAATATAATGAAAAATATATGACCTGCGTAACGAAACATAATTTTGATAATAATAATAATTATAATTGTATTATTGTCGTGATTTCCAATAAACTAATGTAACAAACTAACTACTTTATTCAAAAATTTAAAAAAATATTGCCAGAGTTGGGATTCGAAAAATCAACAAACTTAGAGCGTGATTTTTTTGTTTTAAATCATTCAATCAATCGTTTTTTTCAGGCCTGGTTTAAACAAGCTAAGTTATATGTTAACATGTTCTATTCTATTGCAGTTTTTGATATATTTTTCTGAAAATAATAATTACTGTCGTAGTAGTTTACGAAAAAATGTGTCTCTTTAAACCACTCAAGGCTTGATTTTCAATAATATAAATAATAACTTAAGGTTCGTCTAAATTCTAGATGAAATATTTAAGGTTATAAGTTTCCAGATATATACTTAGTAGTTGGTATAAAATAAAAAGTGTATTTTTATATCAGTCGCTGATGATTCTAAAATTGTTAATCAAGTAACTATACGTAATGCAGATATTTTCGATGTCAGTTTTTCTATATGAAAAGCCCGTTGTCGTATTATCCAGTCTCGTCTTGTCGGTTTTTTCGATAGTCCTGATGAGGACTTGAAATAAAGTCAGAACGTCGACATGTAGTTATAGCTCGTTTAATGTTTTTGTCCTAAATCCGACGAATTGATTTGAAAATCTATAGTTTTGTTTATAGTGTAATTTAATCGTCTTTATTCTAAATTTAAATTATTTTGTTTTGTCTTAGAAAAAAATATGTTTACACAAATTGAAATAAGCAAATACAAGTGAGTAGAATCTATTGTTTAGTAGAGCAAAAGTGAACATGCTGCTATAATAATTTATTATTGTTGTACATTGTACAAATAATGATATGGTTTATAGTCTGGACGCCATGTATTTTTTCAATGTTGCGCATTAAGTGAAAGTAAAACATTTTTCCTATATATTTTTTTTATTATTCGACAACTTCGTGCAGTGTTTGAAATTGTTATAATGTATTACGTTTTGGGAGAAAGGTCTTTCCATATATATACAAGGTGTTGATAGAGATAGAGACGTCGATATTATACAATATATCGGGCAAAAGGGTTATAGGTATTTCAATATTATTGAAATTAAACACTTCATGTATATTTTTTTTTTACCAAAACCAGTTTGTTTAATATTTTAATTAAGCAAAATTTTCAATTAGTGGCTTCACGCGCTTGTTTTTGTTCTAAATTTATCTTCAGCCTGTAACTGTGGTTTCAAAACATATTATCACCAATATATGTTTTCTATATTTCATAACAAAAATATTCTTATATGCTCGCTCGTTTGTATTCGTTTATTTAATAATTTTTGAGAATATATTAATAATTACACTTAGCGCCGAAGCACACTGTAGGTATTGTATATATAAAAAAGCAATTTTATAATGCGCAATAATTAATGCATATTGTAGCGATTGGGACAATCAAGTGCTTTTTAATTGATTGAATGGTTTTGTTATGTAAATTTTTAATACTTTTTCATAACGTTTATATTGCGCACCATGGTAAACATTCTGAATTTCAAAGATACAGAATCGAATAATAATTTAAAACAAACAAAACAATTTTTAAGAATTGCTTGTTACATAAAGCAACAAGACTTTAAGTTATGTTGGAAATTTGTTTCACACTACCATGCTTCAACCAGACGGCCGTTTCGGCGATCCACTACTCATCAGTGGTGATCGACAGGCAGTGTGACCCAAATTTCCAACATTTACAGAGAGCTTATACTAGCACGAGAATTGATTGAGAGATAGATGTTTTTGGTGACATCTAGCGTGAACAGGCAATATGCCGGGTGAAACACAGTTCACGAACGATGACCGGACAAGAAGTAACAACTCCATTATATCCTATTGCCAACACTAGATGCGCCCGAATTCCCTAGCAGGGAGGCTTTATTTAAGAATTGCTTGTTACATAAAGCAACAAGACTTTAAGTTATGTTGGAAATTTGTTTCACACTACCATGCTTCAACCAGACGGCCGTTTCGGCGATCCACGACTCATCAGTGGTGATCGACAGGCAGTGTGACCCAAATTTCCAACATTTACAGAGAGCTTATACTAGCACGAGAATTGATTGAGAGATAGATGTTTTTGGTGACATCTAGCGTGAACAGGCCGGGTGAAACACAGTTCACAAACGATGGCCGGACAAGAAGTAACAACTCCATAAAACACTTTTTGTTATCTTGTTCCACAATACAATCCCCTATCTATACAGATTCGTTTTTCTCTAACTTTCTAAACACCGGTGTGTCTGTAAGTAGCACAAGAAGCAACGTCATAGTAGCTAGAATTAGATATGTGCTATTTGCATGCTGTTCTTGTCAGCGAATCCATCAGAAAGTTCCCCATTAAAATGACATCCATACATAACAAAATAAATAGTTGAATAATATAACAGTTATTTGTAAATGACTTTTGTTCTGTCTTTTAGGAATTATCATTTCCCTCTGTTCACCATGACAGCGGTGCCACATCGTTCAGTTTTTCCATGTCCAGCACGGCCGACATGGAGGGACCGGGGGGCAGCTTCGAATGCATCCAGCAGATGGGCTCTCCAAGAGGTCCATTGGAGGGACTGGGCTCAATACCAAACAAAATCCGGATACATGCTAATGAGGATGTGTACGAAGTTACCAGAACTCGTATGACTGAAGCTGAGGACAAGTACAAGAACAAATGGTATGTATATATAGTGACTATATGAATCTATTTGGAATTAAAAAAAAATTGTGATTTCAGCACTCGCGAAATAAAACCGAACCAGACAGACATTGGCCGTAAAGTCAAAGTGAAACAATCATCACGTCCGCCTATCCTGCCACCGGCTCGTCGTGAAATGCCCTCGATGAGGGACAGCCTATTGAAGCAACCGTCGTCCTATGTCCAAAATAATGTGTCGTCACAAAAGTCCGCCGCCACAATAACACCCATTGTACATTCGTCCACTAATAGTAGTAGTAATAACATTAGTAGTAATGGTTTCTCCTCGGGTTTGAGTAGCAACCACGTGAGCAGCAGCCGGCCAAGTTTATCGTCGCAGAATAAGAAACCCTCTTCGGTGCCAGATATTGCCAGAAGACCCTTGAAGTGAGTTTTATTTATATGTTTATCGAGAAAATATATTTTTTTTTTTAATTAGATTTTCACTTTCTATTTTGTATGTTAAACGCCAAAAAGAGACATTTCGGAAAGGGAAATTTATAGACTACAGCGCATCAGGTGATGTGTTCCGTAACTAAATGTAAAAAACCGCGAAAATTAATGTATTTTTTTATTTAATTCCTTGAATTAGATATCCCTAAAATAATGAAAACGTTTTTGATCTTAATTTCAAATTATTCAAAATTAAATCAATATTGTGAATAAAATTTCATAATTATTTTTAAATATTTTATACTAAATTTTAAAGAATTTCTTTAAAATAGCCTATTCAAAACAATTAATTTTAATATATCGGTATATAACAAGTTTTTATTCCAATATTTTATAATTCACGAACCACCAGTTACATTATAGAATAACCACCTTTATAGGCTACAAAATATATTTGCTTTAAACAAAATAAAAAGTAAGTAACTAGGAACGAAGGACCAATATTACAAGGGTGTATGTCACAAATTTAAAATATTTGCCTTAGTACTATTATATGGTACTATGTGATCTTAAGCTACGCACAGAACCTGGTTTGATATAATTTCCACTATTACAAAAAACTCATACAAGATAATCAGTAATTATCTTTTAGAACTGGAGTTTCATTCCTACAAATGGGGGGTGTCTCAAACTCATTGGGCATGCTTATTTTACGATCATCTATAACAAATTATTAATTTAATAAATTTATTCCGCACATAGATTATTTGGAGGGACATTTTCTTTATTAGAACTGATTTTCCTACCTAGCAGATATAAGATTGGCACAGCATCATGATTCGTTCTATTTCGGGAGCCTAAAAGCCTAGTATCAGCAAAATGTATGTCACATACTCTGAAGGCTTGTCTCCGGTGCCGTTCTACATCCAATAGATCATTGCGACCCAGAGCTAAACACCATTGTTTCCTTATCTGTAACTAACAATACTAGACATATAGACATTTCACTGCAAAATTAATAAATACTTACTTTGGGATCTCTTGGTAAATAATGAAATTTTATTTTGCATTAAGGTACCCTGGAATGCGGCATTTAAACACCATTATTGTTTATATACAAAAAATGTCACACGCAAAACACAACAAATTTATTAACACAATTAATGAAAGTTGTGTATATAAATACAATTAATTTTCTAATAAGAATCTGTGAAAATAAACGTGGTTTATGAAGAAAAACGAAAAATAAAAACAAATATGAATTTGACACTAATGGGAGATGACAAGCCGTATTAGGTACCTAAAACGGTAAGGCAGCGCTTCAGGTGATGTGTTCCAGAAGTACGCAAAGAAAAAAACAGAAAAAGTATCAGAATAATATTTTACGATTAGACTGCTGCTAGATGCAAACTTAATTTTAATTTTTGTGTATTCACACAGGTGAAATATTTTCCATGTAGGCCTTAGTTTGATAGAAATCCACATAAAATTAAGCTTTCCGTTGTAGAAAATTGATATTTATCTAGCAAATATAGAAAGTGAAACTAATTAAAACTACATAAAGTCTAATTATGTTTATTCATTGTAAAAAATAACCATGCCTAAATGCTTAAATTTTCTTTCAGGGAACGTTTGATCCACTTATTAGCGTTAAGGCCCTTAAAAAAAGTGGAATTAAATGATCGTTTAACGAAAGAGGGACTCAGGGGTACTAGTTATACATCAGTACTGAAACAAATTGCTCATATGAAAGATAATTGTTACCATTTAAATAGGAACATGTGGACTGAAGTGCATGATGATTGGCCATATTATACTGAAACAGAGAAACAGATGCTTAAACGGTAATTACTTATTTAACAGAAATAAAATGGCAGAGCTAAATGTATTTTCTGATTTTTGTTTTAGTCGTAAACCTCAAAATTTGACGCCACCCGGAAGCAGTGATGGAGGTAGTTCTGGTAGTGGGCAGTCGCCTACAAGTACTCATCCAGGGTCACCACCACCACCAGTGGTGACAAATCAAATGAAACGGCCTGGTTTCCATGATGGGCTTGACGGTTTGCCATATAAAAAACAGCGGATAGCGCATGGCAATAAGCAAGGTATAAATCATTTTACTAATTTGGGGTATCTACGTTATATTATTAATACAATTTTGTATTTACTCTAAAGCGTGAGATTTCTGAAGTTCTAATGTTTTGTTATTCAAGAATCAGTTTTACTTATAGATATTTCTAAGAATTCTAATTTCAAACAAAAAATCTTTAGGCGTCCGGATATTGTATACACACTGGTGACTAACTAAATAATGGTTTAAAGTCCATAATTTCGGCAATTTCCTGGGACACGAGACATGTTTTTCAGTTTGTAACCATAAATTAAAATTCATTTAAGAGAACAGTAGCGTGATCGTTGAACAGGAGAACAACATATTAGGTTTCTCTCTCGCATTCGTCACCAAAGAATCGAAGGAAAAACACCACAAGCCTGCCGACAGATTATAATCTATATTATATATTACGGATTACGCAAATTGTTGGGAATTATGTTTATATAATATTTTGCTATGGTATTTTTCACACACAAACACAGTGGGGCAGAACATTCGATAAAAAATCGCTATTTACTAAATTAATAGCATCGTTATAGTAGTAATATAGATAAACTAACTTATGATATCAATTATCCCAAAGTCCCATAAATTACAAACCTCTGTTATTACACTCTTGCCACGCTATCAAATAATGCGTAGCCGACAATATTAATATACCTTTTTAAAAGTAAAGTATATCTGAAATATGTGTATCACTGTATGTATCTGATAATGTGATTTGGAAATTGTATAAGGAATGTGCCGATATTGACCATATATCAAAGACGAGACAGTGTGATATGTTTATTCTTAAATAGCATGCGACAACACTAACTTTACTTAACAGGTATAGCTTCTTAAAGAAGAATTTGACAACATTGGAAACGGATCCTGAATGGTGATCAAAAAACGCAATCACTTAAACCGGAAACCCTGTATATACGTATTAATCATTTTGTGGAGTAGACGTTGTTTTATTCAGATAAATACGTGTTTTATTATAGACTTTGCGTTTGAGGATAAATTTTTTCTAGTTTTCGATACTCCACCAAACCAAATTTTCGGGAACATTTTTACATCACGTACGTTAAACAAAATATACCAAGCCAACCCTGAAAAAAGCAGGTACTTGAGTACTTTAATCCTTTGGGATAAGTTGTATCATAAAGTTATTTTCATATTGTCATTTCGTTTAATGTAGCTAGTAGGTAGTTAAAAGAAAATACCTTCTATCTGGTCGAGATTTCCAGAAAACATACATAACAGGTGAAGCATGTGTTCTGGAAATTTCCAGGTAGAAGGTATTTTCTTTTAACTACCTATTCCCAAACATTATAGTTTCTTGTAACGTCCGTATACGTTTAGTATATTGTCAACTCTCAACCAGTGATTGTGTGTTATAAAGCATTTGAATAAAAAGTTTAGTTAGTTGTTCAAAAAAATTTATCAAGGTATGTTTTGTTTTATGTTATATTATGTACATATGAGACAAGTTTTAATAATTCTACACATACAGATAATCAGTATGTACACATGTCAAAATTAAATGGAATGCCGTCTATATTTTATCACATTTTTTAATTATGTATGAAAAAGAAGATAGATTTTCGTAAGGGATACCTAAATACAAAGATTTGTTTATTTATTTTGATTTTCATTGCAAAGTTTTGGAAAAAAATTAATTGTTAGCAAACGAAACTATTTTTATCAAAACTACTTCTTGATATCAAAAATAGACTATTTCGTTGATTTCTTTGCTCTATATATTTGTATTAGTGTAATCAAATAAATAGTTCTAAGTAATACTTTATGCATAAATTTATGTTCATGTATATACCTATTTATGTCTAAGACAACGAATACATTCATAACGAAAATACGTGAAAAATACTACACCTTTCAAATATATTTTGCATCGAATAAAATTATTATTATTATTATTTCATAGGTTGAATGCTTAAATTAAATGAAACATCTACGACATAGACAAAACGGTGACGTTCCTAGTCTGTTCTTAAATAAATTTTACAATATATTTCAGTGAATATAGTTTTGTTTTTGAATTTCTTTTCAAGAGAAAATATTTTTCATTCAAGTACTTTGTTTTTTTGCTCTATAATTCGTTTTAATTCTTTCAAATTTTGCTTTTCGCATTGTTGTAATTTAGTTAGTAGTGTTAATAGTTGCAAATTGCAATTAACAATAGACGACTGTCTTGGGAATAGTGCTACGGTTTAAATTAATAGAAGAATATTTATATGATTTTTGTTTTTATCATTAAAATTATTATTTAAGAAGACACAAAAAAAAGAGATCGGGTAACGTTTTCAAACCTTGTGACAGCTTTAGCTTAAACCACAGCAAAGCTCGACTAGGTCAGCCTTCAGGGGGGGTGCGCCACTAACTTTGCGGTAAAGTTAGAAACCTACGATGTTTTGTATGTCACAAAGCTTGAATCCACCATACGATCATTCACCATAATTAAATTCAAAAAATTATTTTTCAGCACACAATACAAAAAATTTGAAATATTTATTTTAATAAATATCGTTACGAAACAAAAAAAGAATGAATCTTATCACTGATATCCTATTCTAAAAATTATAAAAATATTCAGTACAATAAACAATGTTTGGATCTCCCAAATACTGATATACGAAATTAGGTATATCTTAACAAAAATACATATTCTTGATCAGTCATTTAACAATACTAATTTTCAATACTAAGTTCTCAAAAAATATATTACCAATAAAGACTGAAAATTGTAATCGATATATATCTATTGTTTATTTTTATTTTATTTTATTATTAAAATAAATATAAACAATAGATATAGAGAAACAATATACTGTAGCAATGCGCTTTGATATTTAATTAATTAAACTTGACAAAAATGTTCATATTTTCTCATTGGAAAGTCAGATTATTCCAACTTAAATACCAAGTATTTACATAGTGACGAAATAATAGAGTTTATTAATAGTTTCAGCTCCAGTTGACAACAACAATACGCAACGTCGACCAGTGACAGATCTACGCGACTCTTCAAACATGAATCCACGTAGTAGGGAATCACCGTCAAGCATCGGCCCTAGCACGTACTCAATGCTCGGTCATAATAATACTGTACCCCAACCACCTCAAGCATTACCGCCTCCTGTACAACACCAACAACAAATACATCATCAACCGCCACCATCAAACGAGCTCAATAACAAGCGTCAATGTGATAGTCAGAATAATGACAGAAATTCTCATGTTAGAAGTCAATCACCTAATGTAGTCAGCAGTCATATTAATAGTAATAGTAATAATAATAGTAAAAACAATTTTTATAATAGCATTGATAATAATGCCTTACGGAATAAGAAATCAATTAGTATGGCGGATAAAGGGGGAGGTGGCCGCATGTGGTTAGATAAAGAAAAAGATAATAATAGATGGGGTAGCAGTAATAATAATAATCATAGTAACAATAGCGTGACGTCATCATCGCCGAGGATAGCACGTGTTAGTCCTGATAGTCAAACCGATGGACTTATATCTCCACCGATTGAAAATAAGTGTGAGGATGAGGAAATGAAACCTGAGGAAGAGGAGGAATTTCCTGATTACAAAAAGTAAGTAGTGTTTACAGACATTGATAATTTGACTTTTGGGTAATTTGATAAGTTAATAGACCCATAATAGGTCGAGTAGAGTAGTTTGGATCCACCGAGGTATTAATGTAATAATTCTAATGGAGCAGCACTTCATTGAAGGTTCCTTAATAGAGAGAATTATAAGCGATATTTAAAATGTATTCAAATTTTTTGTAACTACGTTTTGCTTTCATTATTGCAGAGACTACGTTCCAATTCGGGATGTAGAACAGCGGAGGCGGTACAAAGAAGACTTTAATGCTGACTACGCAGAATACAAGGGTTTACATGCTATTGTCGAAAAAGTTTCAAAACGTTTCGCACACTTGGAGGAGACTTTAAAGCGGGAGAATGAGAATAGTCAATTGTACAAAGTAAGTACAGTATAATCTCTTCAATTCATGAGATATGTAGACATGTTAGTGTCCTAGCTAACATGAATACAATTTATGTTAGTTAAATTTGATCGATATCAATTTCTGTAGTGTAAAAAGTGAATGAGGTTTAGTAATCACTGTTCTTTGTTAAAAAATATAATTATCAATGTAACAACTCAAGGTGACACATTATTTTGTAATTTGCAGGTCATTAGGAGGCAAATTGTGGATGAATATATACAGACCAATAATGTAGAACAAAAGAGGGCCAAACGACGTTTTGAATATTTACACGAAAAATTAGCACACATTAAACGGTTGGTCAGTGATTTCGATATTGCGGCGCGCGGCAATTCCAACGGCGTTGTCCGATACTGACGCCGGTCGTCAGCCATGTGGGGCTTCCACCATCGTACGGGGTTGTCCATGTTGTGCTTCGATGATGTTAATGTGAGGAATACGTAAAAATCTAATAGTGTTTTTAAAGAATCATAAGACAACAACAGCAGATTTTGGTGTTTAAAAGTAAAACATAATAAATAGCAGTGCCTAGGAGCGTAAAAAGTGTGATGATGGATGTCTTCTTCTTTTTAATTGAGTGTTTTCCTTAACACACAATATCCAAGATAGATAACATAGTGCCTATTAGATGCTCTGAGGTCGGTGATTCCCCCGGTTATACAGAGGAAATTTATAAAGAAAGAGTGCCTGCATCTTTTCGTGTTTATTAAATGTTATCTATTTCACCATATAGACTGAAGAATTCTTAGCCGTTTTTCTTATTGGTCATCCTTAAATATGTTGAATATTGTTTTTATAAGTTAGTTGTGTTTATTAGGAGAATTTCATTAATTTTATTATTACCAATACTGTTTGTTTTGTTTTTTAAAATTATTAAAAATTTGTTATTACAAGAATTACTTAATGATAATGGGAAGTAGGAAATTTGAGTGGTTATATTTTATGGGTGTATATTTTCTAGTTGGAACGCAATTTTATAATATACGACAATTTTGAATAGAATAATGAAATATTTTTGTTTTGTGGAGTAACTTTGCACGATTAAAATATTTGATAAATTATTCAAACGCAATTTTTTATTATATTGTTGTTGAGTTTTTATTGGATGATTGCCGAATTTTGTTTAAAATAATGGTTTTAGGTTTTAATACTTAATTCAGTTTTTTTACATTAAATGAATTAGATTGCCAAAAAAAAACTACTACATATTGTTAATTAAAAGAATATCAAAAATACTACAAAAAATATATACATATATCAAAGAATAAATAAGCAATATATTTTTGTGGTTCTCGCAAAATATTGTTGTTTACTTTATTGTCACAGTATAGTCAGTAGTATTAGTGGTTAAATGCCAAAAATAATTGATGGCCAAAAAAAGTACGCACTAATTAAATATTTATACTTCTACACTATCGTAATTTTGTAAATAGAAACAAAAAAAATAAAGGTCTAAATACTGAATAATATTAAGAATTTTAAACGTTTAGTTAGACATCTTTAGTTCTGCATTTTATCAAAAAATTGTTTATTTTATTTCTATTAATTTTTTTATTTTTTTTTTTTTGTAATCCAAAATGTTTTTTTTTTAAGTTTAGTGCAAAGGTCTGCAAATATATTTAAAAGCACAAGTATTTGATGCTATTACATTTTATGTGCTGCTATTATCCACTTCATTCGCCATTTAATTTAGTTTGTCTCAGAACACCCTTGCTTACCTACCTGAAATAAACTGATATTCACGAATAAAAAAAAATCGGTGCCAAAACTGGGATTTGAACCCACATCTCCCGATTTCCAGTCAGGTGTTTTACCACTTAAACTACCATTGTACGTGTATGCAACTTTAATTCGCACTTGCCTTGTTTCCTATGTGCTGTGCTACGTCTAGATTTTTAATTCAAACATATCAAAAACTACACACTGCTATAATGCAATATTATTTCTTTTTGCAACCGTAAATAAATCATTCAAACGAAAGAAAAATATTAAACTAAGTTGAAAGCGTATATTATATCACCGATATACAGAAAAATGAAATAAACTAACATGTACGAATTAATATTGTGTCACGGAATTGTGAAAAGTTGGTACATGTTAGATTATTTTATTTTTCTGTATATGGGTGATATAATATAGTTTTATATAAATTTCAAAATGTAATTGACAAGATTTTTTTATACAATGTTGACAAGCAACAAGTGAGACCGAAAATCAAAAACACGATGTTCAACGCCGTATTTTTAATGATTTCAGATCTCAAGATGTCTAATTAAATAATCAACAGTCTATTAAGTATATCGTATATTGTTAAATACATTTTTTTTATTATGCACCCACAAAGTGTGAAAGATTGAAGAATTATTGTCGCGCTGCTATTATTACAACTATAATATTAAAAGTATTTAACTTGTCAACCTATTATTAGATATTGCCAAATTGTAGGTTGTTCTCATTATTTGATATAGTCATCGTTGTTACTTTTTATTTTACCTGGTGTATTAATAAATATTTATTAGGTCATTCCTAAACATTCTTTAAATTTGCTTACAAAAACAATTAACATTGTTATTCTTAAAACAACGCGATCAAGTTAAACGTGAAATTATTGTTAATACGTTGTCCTTTTTTCCTGCCAATTATATTAAATGAACTTCTAACAAAAGTAAAATAATTTCCTAATCAAAATCGCAAATGGGATGTGTTATTGGAGGTGTGCTACATTTTTTCATTATTAAATTTACTTAGTATGCCATGCAAGTAATTATTAATGTAAATGAAAACATTTATCGAAAAATTTGTCAGGTGCGTTTTTAGTATTTTTATGAAAATCAAAATTATAAAGTTATTTTTTGTATCAAATTTTGGTGCTTCAACAATAATAAGTAATGAAACAAATGACAGTTTTCGTATGGATTTCGTAAACATGGCTTAAAATTCCTTCTCACTCTGTAGTTGTGGTTCAAATATTTTAAACGGTTTTTTTCCATATAGAATAATATACAAGCAAAGCAGCATTTTATTATGGTTGAGATAACCTGAATTTAAGTAATTTATTTTTCTTTATATATTTTTTATATGCGTGACCGGTTTCGGTCTTACCGACCATTATCAGACACTTCTCCGTTGGGAGACTGAGAATACACGATACGTGGCTATTTCAAACATTTTAAGCTATAACGTAATTTAATATATGCATTATTGTTCATTTTTTAAATTATTGAGATCCTATAAGAGGGAGTTTTCGAACCTTACTAGACCTGAAAGGAACATGTTTAAAAAAATAGAATAGAATAAAGTTTGCCGATTAATTTATTTATCCGATTTTTTCATACCTTTAATCAGGTAGTTACAATTTTATAATTAATTTGAAGTACCAAATTTTGACAATTATTTTTATAATATATCAAATAACTTTAATAGACAAATTTCCAATCAATAAAATATATCCAAAAACTATTATCAATTATTATTCTTTATTATCTTATGTATAAGTAAATTAATAAACAGAATGAAGTGCAGTGTGTATATTTTATAGTAAAAAGAACGTGCGATTTGGTTGTGATTGTACATATTATATACAAGAAAAAATACAAATATTATATAATTATTATACTGATTTATATCTATGACGACCACGGCATGACCTTTGAAGTATCATATTTAAATAATGCAAGGATCGTACAGAATTTATACAAAAGAAAAACAGAATTATTTCTTTTCACAATTCCATTTACAAAATATTTCAAGAGACAAAACTAAAGTATGTACAGATGGTGTCTAAATTATCATATATATTTAGAAGGCATAAATGTAGTTTCTTGAATTAAAAAATTTTAATTAATTCATTCATTGATCAATAACAATAATAATTCTTCTAATTTATAAATTCATACGATTCTTATTTTTTTAAGTATACTATGTATCTATATTAATAATTATATTTACCTAATAATACATTATATATTGATAAAATTTAGAAAAAAAATAAACTATGCTTAATCAAATATCTCTCTTTAATTTTATTTTAGCTAATTATTATTTTTATGAGTTCCATTTTGAAAAATCGTGCAAATATTTTATACAAAAAATATAGGTAAAATACGTTTGATCCTGGTTTTGGGTAATATTTTTTGGGAATGTTAATTAAAATAACAAATAAATATTCTAGTTGAATTCTTGAGGGTATTTATTTGTGCATATTATAAAAGACTGACATTTTCCCTAATACAAATAAATATTACACAGTATCTAGAATCAACTATATAAAATATATAATTGAAAAAATGGTTCATTGGTTTTCATTATTATTATATTTTGTGTCGGTAAGAATTTTTATGTGATTGTTTTGTATTTGTTAAGAAGACCGAATTTTTCATATTCGTCTGTTATCGGAAGTTGTTATGTAGTAGCTAGTTGAGTAGTAGGCCGTTTGGTCTCTGTATATCATTATACATTTCTTAACAAAAACTGAACTATTATATAGTTACCTAAATTATTAATATTTTAATGAAAAGACAATGTGAAACAATCAGTCCAGTGTAACCGTTTTTGAGCATGTATTTACAGAAGTTTCAAATCATATACATTGTAAAGAGTGCTATAAAATGCTCTCTTGTAACTTGATTTTTTCATTACTATTTGAATGACGTTGTTTGTTAAATGGGCCACATATTTTACCAAAATACTGTACTATCTGTTGTATACATAAATCAGTTCAGTTCAAATTATTGTAAATAGATATTATTTTTGAGTTTACGAAATATTGTTGTTTGTCAGACGAGGCGAAAATGATATTGTAGTTACTCTAGATGGTTGTAAATTATTTGAATATGTTCTAAATGAGAAGTGGCTTAATTTTCTAGCAACAATAATTATTATTATTTAATTGTAAATTTATTGATCTTATGCAAATACATATACATATATGAAAGCATCATGAATATGAGTCTTTTATTTTTATATTATTGTTTTCCATTAATTATTATTTTTGCTGAGATGTCCGTGCCACGAATTTTTGGAAGGTGGAAGTTTTGCAGTTCTAAATTCAATTCAGAATTTACCTACCTGGTTATATTTAAAGAACTTGGCAGCAAGACAACAGAATTCAAGAAATTTTCCGTTAAACATTTTGATGATTTAAAACTGAATAATACAAAAAAATAATGACCATTTTGTGCGGAGAGCCCTGTTGCGTAGAAAAAAAACCGAAGGGATTTTCTTAACTTTAAGGGGCGGTTAAACAATAGACGTTGATCTGTCATGCAATGTAAAAATCGCTTTGTAGGTTGCTGGTTTTGACGGTGAACTGTGGTTGAATTTGAACACCCAAAACTAATCGTTAAGGAAAGTTCAACTGTTTTTGAAAGTTTAGTGGATAGATTATTTCTTATTTATTTTTTTACTAAAATCATACAAATGGAGGTGTAGCAAGATATTACGTCGAAGTTTTTTTGGAAGAAGTGAATAGGATAATAAATATTGTACTCCTCATAAACTTTCTGCCATGTAGAACTGCTTTTATTTCCACTGATGATGAGATGTGCACATCCCGAAACATGTATATAGATTAATAACGTTTTTTTAGAAAGACTTAAGTACCTAAATAATAATTAAATATAAAAATGTTTTTTTTTTTTGTTTAATTTTCACTTGTTTTATCATATTATAAATTCAACATGGATTCAAGTTATGTTCTACAATCTGGCAAACACGAATATCACATAAAAATTGGAGAAGTGAGCGCGTGCCCAGTAATAACGTGTTCCGTTATTAGAGAATAACGTGAACCGTTATTCCGAAGCTATAATAAAGTGAACCCTAGTTAGGACATAGAATAAGAAAGCTAGCTAGCTTTCTTATTCTATGGTTAGGAGACAAATAGGGGTTTCAAAAACTCCCTATTAACGAGTTCCGGTATCAGTAAAAATGTGAGACGTTATTCAAATCATGTGCGCATGCCCATAACGAGGATTTCAAAATCTCAATAACGTGACACGTTTTATAAAGCACGTGTTAGGTGACAAATAATGGCACAGTTAACATACAGTTAGTGTGATGATGGCTTAAGGCTTAATATCGAGCGGCGTATACATGCCAAAGTGAAGAAGCAGAAGCCCCACAAAAAGAATATCAAATATTGTTGGTTAACATAAATTATAACAAAATATTGTTATTTGTTAGTCTTCATTATTATTTCCAATAAATACATATATTAAAATATCAAAGTAAAATAATTATGGACGAAGAAGTACAAACACATTTGTAGTACTTGATTATTTTATAATACGGCTTTATCATTTTAGATAACAGTAGATGGTCTTAAAGAACAGGGTAATACAGCAATAAAAAATTCCAAATTTGAGGAAGCTATTCTTTGTTATACCAAAGCTATTAAATTAGATCCAAATAATTTCACTTTATACAGCAACCGTTCATATGCATTTTTAAAGGTAAAACAATATTATCTTGCATTAGACGACGCAAAACAAACAATACTACTGAGTCCATGTTGGCCTAAAGGTTATTTTCGCAAAGGTGAAGTAGAATTTAATACTGGACATTATAGTGCTGCATATGATTCTTACAGAGAGGCGCTTAAATTGAAACCAGATGATATAAATCTGATCGAAGCCTTAAATCATTCCGCTAAACAATTAATGAGAGATAGAGAAGCTGATAAGAAGATACCATGGGTAGGAGCTGGTATAGGAATAGTTGTGGGAGTTGTTATTGTTATTGCTGATTGTCTATTTACGTATAAACCTACAGTAGGTGGATTTAAATATTTTGTTTAAATGATATACCCCATGGATCTAATAAGTAAAACAATTTTTCAGCATCCCTTGTTAATGGCTTTAATAACAATGATAATTGCTATTATTGGATATGGAATTGCCAAATTATATAGGTCTTACGTTAAAATGCAGCGAACTGATCTATTAGAGCCGCCAACTGATTTGTGTAAGTTTCTCTGGCATACCTCATTATTGTGTTATTATTATGCATACATTTTTTTTAGTGAAAGATGATCTACAAAATGAAACAGACCAAAACGGCGAAATAAAAAGGACACCACGATATACAAAATCACAAGCACGACAAAGATATAAGAGAGGAAAATTGTAAAATAGTTAATTTAAATAAGTTTTTATTTCTGCTCTTTGGTGTGGTAATCGTTTCATATTTATTTTATTATTAGTGTTTGTGAAAACTTGTGAAATTTAATTATGGATGTTTAAATATAAACACTTGATTGACACACGATACAATTTGCTTGGACACTAATAAAGAAATCACCGACATTTATTAATCGAGCGACGGTGCATTGTTGAAATGTAACCAACCCTGGCTTGGATAAGCAAATCGTGATTCATAGAATTACTTGAGAAATGGTGCATACGGGCGTATACTACCGCCACCCATAGACCAACTCCCCTCGGTCAACAATAACTGACACCCAGCCACAATAGGGGATATCCTACGTCGAATATCAGCAATTTTTAATTCACCAGACTTAATCGAGCATTCCCTTAAGAAAATTAGTTGACAAGTAAGTTTAGTTAACAGGTGACCATATTTCATCAGTTCAGATGAATTGCTTTGTACCCATGCACATCAGACGTACCGACACGATTAGATCTAACTATGATTTTAACTGTGGTTCAAGTATATTAGGGATAAATAATATAAAGTACCGATATCGATACTTTTTGCTAAGTATCGATTCCTAACGATACTTGTCTAAAAAGTATCGATGCTCTGAGGTATCGAAAGTGTACACAACACTTTTAACAATAAAACTGCAGAATGTATATTATTTTTTGTTACATAACATAGGAGATCTATGAAGTATGTTGTGTGAACATAAAGTGATAAAATAAACTCCAAAACACTGATAAAAATAAGCACATACATAAAATATCTTTTATAAAATGCACGTATTATAATTTATAATCAATGTATGCTGTGGTATATGAAATTAAAAACAAAATTGTCATATAATTAATTTATTCAGAATAACGAGCATTTAGAAAGAAACTGTCGAAAAAAACTGAAGAAAATAATTAAGAAATGGTGGTGCCAGTATAATATACAATAATTATTTTCGATACCGAAACTGCTACGAGAGTACCGATACCAACTTGGAGTCGTTCTAAAAGTATCGATACTAAAAATAGTCTATCCCTATTCAATATGCTTCATACGGAGATATATATCTGGCTTCATACCTGCGCCTGCGAACAATTCTTAATTTGTCGCCCCCTTCACAACAAAAATTTAAGTGATATGATGTGAGTGGCAGGTAATTATGTGACTAGCTCGGCTGACCTGATTTGTAGGATATGTTTACTACCGTTGATTAAAAAAATTGTTTGTTCTGAATGTCGGTTCTTAACAGATCAATTAGAACCGTTCCCGTCTGGTCTCTGACCACTATAAACATTCAATAGCATTATCCTTCTATGAACTCAGATCAGCTTGACCATTGTCTAAGGACAGTGGATTGGCTAATATGACATGACCACCTACCGCTCACCTCACTTGCATTTTTCTAAAGGAAAATAATTTGTGCATAATAGGTATAAAGCATAATAAAACATAATATGGATTTGCATTCTCTTTCCATCATTTCAAAAAACATTTAATACAATATCTAATAAGAAATGAAGAATTATTCAGTAGGAAAATTTCCCACATAGACTAGGTACCTATTTGGAATTGCAGATAGAACCATTCATTTAAAGTTGACTGTTGGTAACATTGGTGCTGCGGGACATATTTTATACATATTGTGCAAGATCAGAACGGTTCTTTAACGTAAGCTTGTCTATTCCTAAGCGGAAAATTCAAATTTAAAATAAAAGTCTCTTGAATTTTGTTAAGTACCTATGCCGAATTAGGTATTAAGCTCAATAGTAACATAATCGTTATATTTACAAAGACATCATGTTGGTAGGAAGTGTGGAACGTTTTTCGAGAACGTTTAATTATTTATCTTGTTGAAATTTATTTTTATTTACATTTATATAATCGCCGCGCAGTTGTAAATACTAAATACATCACTTACACAAAAAAAATGTTTTAAATGCCGTCAACCGCCTTTTACCGAAGTACGTGAATCGGGAATTCTCGTGACATGGCACTCACGTATATACGATCGCGCGCTTGATTTTCACAAACATTTTCCGAGGATGGGACGATGCATATCTTCATGTATCTGTCAACAGTGCAAGATCCATAAATACCGTTAGTAAACGTTTTAAGAGATGGATTCACAGCCAACAGGGCTTTCTAGACTATTTTTAACATCCCCTGTGGAAAATAAAGACGATTTAGAAGAGGTAAATATTTTTTCTATTAAATTTTATTAACGAGTGTTGGTGATGATCCGCCATTTGTAATCTCGCCCTGTCGCCGTCTTTTATTTGTATTTGACATTGTCAAATGTCAATACGCGCCAAATTTAAATATTTTATTTACACTAATTTATTTTATTTCAGAAATTCGAAAGAAGTTATCAGTTTGTGCAGAGTATTACAGCAGGTTTAAGTGACAAAGATGCCCACGAAGCATTAAACAAAGCCTTGTCAAAAGACAAAGGTTATGAGGAAGTGTCGTTTGGACTGTTAGTGACAATTCTGACTGAGCCTCTCAACGCCACGAAATGCTATCGCGATCTAACATTGATTACCCGAGATGGCTTCAGTTTAATTATCACAAATCTTTCGCAGTTAGTATTGGACAGGTATCTGAAATTCAATGATGCAGTAAAACAACAGCTGGTATGGCTGTTACGTGAAATGATTAAATGTAATTTGACTAATGTGGACAATTTGTGTTGGAATTTGATGCGACATGCTGCTGGTGGAGATGTGTCTCAAAAAAACATTACGCTAGTCGAATCTTTATTAGATGTATTTGTCGAATATAGGATATGGCTCGAAAAGCATCCAATACTTATAGCTTCAGTGGTGTATACGTATTTAAGATTGATAGAAGATCACAATGCGCCTTATTTAGCCAATTTACGGCTAAAGGAAGTGAATTTTCTGATCGGTTTGTTACGAGAACACTTTACAGAGTGTCTAGTGATTGGCAGAGACTTGGTAAGATTGTTACAAAATGTGGCTAGGATACCGGAGTTTGAACAGTTATGGCGTGACATTTTGTTAGCGCCAAAAACACTTAGCCCTAATTTCACAGGTAAGTTAGATATTTTCTTTGCGGGAGGTATTCTACTGTTTATAGTACGGGAAAAGTTAGGTTTAAATGTTTTCTGTTACACACAGTGTAGGTGCAATCAGTTTTAATAGTGTAGTATTAATTAAGTTATAGGATATTTTATTTTGAGTTTAACAAATTCGCAAATAAATTAATTTAAATACCTAGGTAGTGTTCAAATCTAGACGTTGATTTAATTTCCGTAGGTGTATGACTGATCAAATAAGTTAATAATAGTAATAATTATTTTTTTCAATACACATTCTTAGACACAGTACATTTTTTTTAGATTAGCACTTTATGATTGGATCCTCATCGAACAAAAATGTTTTTTCTATGCAAAATTCATATTAACACACACAACCTTGTTCATTTTTTGGTATGACATAATTGATCAGATTTTTTATTAATCCTCTATCCGTCAGAATTAAAAAATGCAATGAGTTTGATCGTTATTATGTTTTTTTTTTCATATTTAAATTTTAATTGATATGGCGTCCGGTCATGCAGGGTCAGATGATTTTTTTAGGATACCAACGGTTTTTTAGGCGGATATACTTTTGGTTTAGCTTTCGTTCTTATATTAACACAGTTTTCTTGGGCCTACTTGGACATCTCTCATATCACCTTTAATTGTAACTGAAAGTACTTTGGCATATTGTATTTTAGTAACGAAAACTGCCTGGAAATTGTAGCCATACCTAATCTTTCTAAAAAGACAGACAGATCGCTTGTTCTTTTGCTATATGTTATAATCTGGTATATAACTCATATTTTTACTTCATTAGATAATATCTATAGACCACTTCAAGATTTCCTAAAAAAATAAATGGGTGAACATGTACATACATTTTATTAACACGGAAATATTTACTTCGCATGCCAACTACAACGCGAATTTTTATTAAATTTATATATGATATGTAAATATTGATAATTTGACACAGTTCATTGCATTGCTGATGTCTCAACATAAGTCGAAACGTCTGCAACAGATTAAGTGTGTTATTTTTGGACCTACATTAAAAAGAATTCAATTATATGTATATATTGAAATTCGAGATCAGAAAGACACAACCTGATTGATATTTTGTCTTTGTAAAATGACTAATGTATGTTTTATTATACATTTTAGGTATTCTACAACTGCTTCAAAATCGCACCTCACGCCGATTTCTCCAGTCTCGTTTGACACCTGAAATGGAACGGAAACTGGTGTTCCTGACCTCTCAAGTTCGCTTTGGCAATCACAAACGCTATCAAGATTGGTTTCAACGTCAATATCTGGCTACGCCAGAATCTCAAAGTCTTCGCTGCGATATCATCCGATTCATTGTTGGTGTTATTCATCCAACCAATGAGCTGCTTTGTTCTGATATCATCCCTCGATGGGCGGTGCTGGGTTGGTTGATAACTTCTTGTACATCCAGTGTAGCAATGTCGAATGCAAAGTTAGCGCTGTTCTACGATTGGTTGTTTTTTGACAGTGAAAAAGACAATATTATGAATATAGAACCAGCAATTTTAGTCATGCACCACTCGATGCGATCCCATCCAGTGGTTACTGCAACGCTACTCGATTTTCTTTGTAGAATTATTCCAAATTTTTACCCACCATTAACTGATAAAGTCCGCTCAGGTGTTTTTTGTTCGTTACGGCAAATTTTAGATAAACGAGTGTTACCATCGTTATTACCGCTGTTTGACAATCCGAAGCTGGATCGCGATCTCCGTAACATGGTTAAAGACATATTTCGTGAGTTTTGTACAACGACAACATCATCATCTAAAGAAGATCAGTCGATAATAAATGTGAATAACACTCAGGATGAGCCGTTAAATCATGTGCAACAGCATCATATTGCAATTTTGAATAACCATGTGGATAACGAGCCAGCATTCAGCGATGACGATGATGAACCTAGTTTGTTGATAAATACGAATTTGGATATGGACGATACCGACGATGACGATATACCGTTGTCGAAAGTGCGGTTGAAAGAAAAGGGAGATAAAAGTGATGATAGTTTTATTGAAGGACCAATCGGTGATATGTTGTCGAAACTACAATTAGAGACTGATATCGACCGGCGTTGTATACTCATGCAAAATGTTATCGATGAACTTGTGACGGTTGATGATGAGGACGAACTCACATCGATCACGAAAATGTTGTATAAATGTCTTATAAATGATTTTAAAGGTGAACTTTTTCCAGAAGTGTTAACGCAAGAAAATTTGTTGGACAGTATTAGATCGCCATTGTTTCTTGTGCTAAAAACGTTGTATTATAATACATCAGCTAATCATAAGACAATTTTAATGCGGTTACTGGTTGAATTATCGACCCATATGCCACAGCTCGGTTACATTATCTTGTACTTTCTCAAAGTGCAGATACGGACAGAAAATAAACGTGATGATAATACGAAGGCGAGTGCATTAAAGATTGGTGTATATAAGGAGTTTTGTCAGGGTATCGAAAAAAAAATTGACACTTGTTTGTATAATGACTTGTATGCCTGTCATATGACGGATACGAAATTGATGATGTGGATAGTGCCGGATTTGTATAGGGACTTTAAACAGCAAACGTTGAATAATGCGCAAATATTACGGGTAATAGTGTCCACGATTGATTCGCGACAGTTACAAACTCTTGTAGGAAAGGTAAGATCATTTATATTTATATATTCAGATAGACAGAGTTTTAAAACATTTTCTTTCAAAATTATTTTGTATTATTTTCTAAAGTAATACATGTACAAGTGGTGTGTTGATTTAAATTATAAATAAAACACGTCTGCTCTACAAATTGAGTGACGTGAAGTATAAACCATTGAAGATGGAACATGTCTTCCGAAACTTGTTTGGCGAGTGACAATTTGAACAATTATATCACTAAATAAGTGGAGCAGCCGTGTTTTTATTTATAATTTTATTTTTATGACTATAATTTTAGTTACTGGCTAAATGCGAACACCATTAAAGGTAAAAGTACTGGCAAATCTGTAACACTGATAGGTACTATAAACTGCAAACATGTTAGGATAGAGGTGGATGGTGATGTCCATTCTTTATTTATGTTTTATATAGTGTATTTTACGTGATTTTAATCACATACACAATTTTTCCATCGTTAAATTTACTTAAAAGTTCATACAGCAAAGAGTTTTTATTTAATTCAAATTCGCTTTAAAAAACCGCGGAAAATAGATTGTTATTGAATTGTATAAATGATCAATGCGACATCAATAGAGTCTTGCCTGCTATATTTCTGCAGAATCAAAAAAGGTTAGCTTAAATATGATATTAGGCGGGAATTACATTTTATGCTTTTTGTTGTTGTTTTTTAATTAGTAGATAAAATTAAAAGAAAAAACCGAGAAGAAGCATTGGCTCAAAAGATACTATAATCTTCATTTAGAAATTTTAATATTTCTAGCTTACGATATTTATTATGAAATCAATACTAACTAAAACTATCATTCCGAATTGGTTCCATTCTCCCTATTCAAGAAGGCCTTAGTCGGGAGCTTTGCATAATCAGATATATTCAAAACCTTAGCTACATAAGAAAAAAATAATCTAACTAAAATTTCCAAATACTGCAATGTATTGTCTTAAACCTTGTATCATCTATTAATATATAAACCTGTTAACTAATAATTATCCTGAGAAATGCGTATATATTTCGCTGGTATTCACTTATATTAGTTGTGACTACGATTTTTCGAATTTTAAGCCGTCTTTGACAGGCCAGAGTCATGCCGTATGCACTTATTTCTTGGGAATATTGTATCGTGTACAGGTTCGCACTACTATAAGAACTATTTTTTTAAGCATAAACCTAATTTAATTTATTTGTCAATAGATTCTGCAAGGCCATTTGGTAATGTTCCGTACGGAAAACCTTCATACCTTACTCAAATTAACTTTGGTTTGGGAGAGCATTGAACAGTACTTTTTCTGGCAGCTACTCAACGCGCACGACGTCTCGATCGATACACTTCTACCTCTGATTACCGAATTGGATTATGAGCAACATTCTGAGGCATTAACTGCATTAACGCTCATGTTGAAACAAGAAAAACCCAATGCCGATTACATCAAATGTCTGTTCTCGCGTGATATATGCGACAATGGGGACCTTTTCGTATTTACCGTTATAAAATATTGGTGTGATGAGTATATAGACAAAGTGGCGGAACTAATTTCGGCATTGTTGAGTACTAGATACCCTTCCACGTCACCTAATAAGCGGAAACGTGCTGCGGCTTCTAGCGGTAAAACGTTAAGTTCCACAGTGCCCAGCGCGGATCAGGTGCTAGGACATTTAGAAAAATTACGGATGATTTGTGAGAAACATGATTGTATGGCAATTTATACGTTAGACTCGATGCAGAGGGCGTTGAGTATTGCACAAAATAACAGCAGCGATAGTCAGAGGCGGCAGTTCAGCGAATTGTTTGCTCTCATGGAGGAAGAAGAGGAAATTAGTAGTGCAACGAAGAGCCGGTCGCAGGGTAGGGGACGGAAACCGGCGGGGAAACCGGTAACGATTAGTAAACGACAAGTGCTTAGAGATGTATCAGATAGTTCGGATAAAAGTAGTGAGGTAAGCAAAAACGTTTTTAGTTCACCCAAAACTTTTCTACATTAAATTCTTCACAAAATAAAATCAATAGAATTGAATCGAAATTCAAATTCAGGAGAACGTTTATTATATATATAGGGGTTTTGGTTATTTAATGAAAATATTTTATTTGTTACATGTTACATTATTGTTTTTCAGGATGAAGAAATCGTGAAGCCAAAGCAAGCGAAAAAACGGAAAAAAATTATGTCAGACAGCGATTGACGGATGACACCTTATTTGGATACATTCGTGACAGCTAGATGTGGTTAAAATGACTAAGGTGTTGTCTTAAATTCAAGGTCATATCAAAAAGAAAAAATATATAAAACGTAAAACGCTTAAATAATTATAAATAAGTAAATAAATCATAATGACATCCAATTTTCCCCTTGTCCTCCACCCTGTTGTTTGTGTTGTGAGTGCGCTGGAAAGGTCAAAAGTGATCAATGATTTTGGAGCAGTTATCAAGAGCGAATACCAATACGAACAAGATGTGTCCGAATCACTGCCTAGCAGAGGAAAACATGTTCGATACCGAACATATGAGACTAATGAGCTTTAATGTTAATATTCAAATTTATTCAACATCATATTTCGAAATAATCAATCAAAAAGGACAAACAATGAAGTCAATTTATTTTTAATTGATAATCATGATTTTGATTGATGAGTACCACTACCCCCCAAAAAGTTTTTAAAAGTATGAAATTTTTGTTATTCATTGTTAGATTGATCTTCATTGAAATTCCATTTAATTATTGTTTAAACGTATGAATAAAATATTATACTCAGGGCAAAAACACGATATCGTTCGCATGTTATGCCGTCACTTCAATGAAGTTTATATGCTGTCTTTGATTTATAACTCAAATTTTTGTATCCCACGTACCTATTATTTTTTCTATTTTTCAATACACAACTTTTGAGTATAATAATTTAATCACCTACTAAATACTAGAAAATTTTGTTTTTGTTTTGTAAATCGTAAACAAATGTTATTGTAGTTAATGAAAATAATAATAATGAAGAATTAAAAAATTAAGAGAAATTGTGTATATATATTTTGAGAATGTAAATATATTTATAAAAAAGAGGAGCCTTATTAATTTTTAAGTTATTTTAGGGAACGACCATTTTGATGAACGTTTCAAATAAATTTTTTTTGTAAATTTAAAGGAATTTCTTTTCATTGGCATTGTATAAAAGTAAATTTTAGCGTTATTTTCATATCTGCATTCGTTAATTTCTAGGAGGTAAAAAACCTAGCCATACTAATGCTGTGTAGGTCCTAATGTGCATTACAGGTATATTTGATTAATAAGGAAAAGGATCAAAAAGCTTTACGTTCAATTCACAAATTTATTTCAAAATATATTATATACAAATATAGATTTATATAAAAACAAACGGACTCTAATACATTCATGAAATAAGTAAATATATATATATATAGGGTTATTCACGTTATTCGAAACTGAATATTGTGTCCAAACAATTGAATTTTACACGAGTGGCTTGGACAGAAAAATGTAAATTATTAATAGCATGTTTTAGATTATATTGCGTTAACAAATCCAACTTTTGTTAAGATTTATCCCAACTAAACATTTAGCTAATCGGTAAGTTTATAGTAAAACATTAAGGTTTGGTTTTCATCAGATTCTAAAAATAGAATCATATAGGTAATTCCATTTTTAAAATGTCGCATTTCTGTCTAACCCGTAATTCAACAGTTTGGAAACTATATTTCGTTCCGAATAACGTGAATCACCCTGTATACTAAGTGGTTTTGTTTTTAATGGGAAAACATAACAGCGCGACTTACATTCATTAAAATGTTAAATGTTTCGAGATATAAGGTGCACATCTGGATATTGTTTTTTTTGTTAATCAGAGACTAAAAGTAGCTGTGCTTTCCATGTTGCGAAGAAATTCTACAAGATGACGTATTAGGCCCACGGGTGTTAATAAAGAGAGGACGGGGGGAGCGTACCTTTCCAGAGTTGGTAAGTTGTTGCTAACAAAAGTCAATTTGACCAAAAAATGCAAAACAGAATTAGGATCTTTCTGAAAAAAAAAGACAGGTTGCTAAAGATTATGCAATAAATTAACATATGCCAACGTATATTTCTTCATATGCGATCAATGGGTTATCAATGTCGTATCATCGTTCTTTCTAACATCAGGACATCTTAATCCTTAGCGATCTTTAACTGGCCTCTTGGGGGATGGACTGAACGATTGAAAAAGATGAGAATCTCTTTAGCTGATATCGATATTTTTACATATTAGATATTTTCGAAACATTTCCAGAGCCAAGAATTTTAATAATTAACGTAGTTTTATTTTAATGAAGATATTAAATATTTTCTATGTAATTTTATGTAAAATAAATGCTAAACACATCTTAATTACTGAAATGGTAGGATAGATATAGTTTGTTCGGTGATGCTATGATATAGAGTACAGTGTTCCGAATGCAAAGCTATCGATAATATAATTCAACATGAAAAAACAATACACACAACACATGGGAGCTTCTCCTAAGCCATATGAGATAGCACTGAAAAAGCTTAGCTAGCTAAGTTCCGTCCACACAAAAACAGCACCAGTATGGAATACTTTTTAGCCAATTTACTCATTTTAGGTTGCAAAACCAAGATTTGACTTTGGAAACATGAGATTGGACAACAATATTGGAACTATTTTACTTGTTAAATATTATATGCTGAAAATATTTATACTGAATTAATTTAAAGACAAAAAAAATGCTCAAAGATGTGCGTTTCCCATTAAAAACCGGACTACTCTGTACATTGTATTTTATTACAATACGTAATACGATTACATCTAGAAAAAAAAGTTCATTATAAAATACATCAATATGAAGAATACATATTATTATAAATGCTTCTCAAAAATATTTGGACTCAGTCTTCTCCTATATTTTCATAATATATATATATAAGTAAATTTAATACAAAACATTATGTTGGACCATTTAACCATAAGAATTTAAGAAAAATTTATTAATCACATGATTCAGAGACGCTACTGACTAGCTAAACGCTCAGAATAATATTTGTTTTTGCAAATAATCTTAATGTGTCCCAAAATACATTATGTAATTTAATCTTTGTGCAATATCTTTCTAGCAGCTTTTATTAACGGCGTTAGACTCGTCAAACTCATCCTATTCTCTAAAAATTCGTGATCCAGCAATTCCTGAGCGGATGCCCGTTTATCCACATCCACTTGCAAACATGCATCGATAAAGCTTTTTAATTTTTCAGAACAAGTCATCCAACGGTTAATTGCTGGACGCCCATTGGCTGTAATCAGATACAATGCACGCAGCGGTTTTTCTCTCAGATATGGGGGTTCCCCATCTAACATCTCCACTATCATTATACCCAATGACCAAATATCTACTTTTTTACCATATTTTTGACGCGTAACTACTTCTGGTGCCATCCAATAAGGCGTACCAACCATAGTCTCTCGTTGTTCATTGCCAATAACATTTGCACAAAAACCAAAGTCTGTCACTTTGACAGTGCCATCCATACCTAACAGCACGTTGTCGGATTTGATGTCACGATGGATGGTGCCTCTATTATGTAGATAATTAATGGCTTGGAGGACCTTGTAAATAATACAAAAATTATCTTAGAGTAAATGTCAAACATTGAAGTTTGATTCGAATAAAAGAAAATCGAAGGAGACATCGACTTTAGGTACTTATAATAAAACAAAGACGTCAGGTTATTGATTGCTAGAGGTGTTCGGATATTCCACAGACAACGCTCGAGAGGTGAAATGTCGCTTCCATGAACGGAATGGGAATTCAACTGGATAGTTTGGAAAATACATGTCATACCACAGAGTGCAATAATCATTTAGAGTAATACTGTTTATCTCATTCTTCATTATTTAAAATCTTAACTATCCATGCTTACTGTAAAATACTTACTTCATGGCACACAGCGGCAATTTGCCCCTCCTTCATCACAGTCTCCGTCACAACATCAGTCAATGGCCCGCCATCTAACAGTTCCATGACAACCCATAAATGATCATAGTTTACAACAAATGCATCAAGGAAATTTACCAGATTTTTGTGTTGGAAGTCACGCATCACTTTTATCTCACTTAAAAGACTCTCTTTCTTCTGTTGCTTCGTCATATCAATGTCTTTGATAGCGACTAATTTTTGCGACCGCCGATCTACAGCAGCAAATACCATTCCCGAAGCACCAGATCCTAAGTCTTTTAAACTGCGTTCATAATAGTCATTTGGATCATCTGGATTGCATATAGCAATTATTTGTTTCATGTAATCATCGTCAGTAAGCTGAGATCTAAATTTAAAAGAACATATTAAGTATACATTTTAGAATATAATATATGCAATTTTAACAAACCTCCGTCTATAGAAATCATCGGAAGATTTATTACTTCTATATTCAATATCGTCAGCATCCACTGTCAAATTATCTATACTTTTTGATAGGTCCTTAGTCGATATTAAATTATTTATATTTTTTTGCGTCGGCACTTCGTTAGGTAAAGTGTTTCTAAAAATTATTTATATTTGTTTATAAAAATTAACATTAACTTAATATTCACATTTACCTGGCAGTATCGAAGGATTTATCAGAATCATCAGACAGATTAGAGTCTTTACTCTTATGCGCATCCTTCGATTGCATGTATAAATCCATCTGTTTTGATTCCTCCGCAATATCCTTCTCAGTGATAATTTGTTTATATTCTTGGTCGACATTTGCTTGCTTTTTTACCGAAAAATTGTAATACTGTAACACTTGTTTTACAACTAGTGGATTCTCTTCTTGTTCGTCTTTGGTAATTTGGGTGCCTATTTGTCGCATCCAGGAGGATGGTAGACCTTTTAAGACACCCTCAGCGGTAACTGTTACATGAATATCATGGTTTACGTTTGTAGGAGTACCTGAGAGAAGGTGAACGTAGGTTCAATAATCATTAAATATATGTTTAGATATTTCTTACCGATAACTGCTGCTGTGTTATTTTCCTCTCGGTGCTTCTTTTTTTTAAACATTGAATAGAAACCGCTCATATTGCACTTGTTTTAAAACTAATAACTCGTAAAGACAGGAAATAGACTTAACTTATTAATCTTAAACACTTAACATACTTAGAATTAAATTATCTAATAAAATAACAAAAATAATCCATTTTTAAAGAAAATTTTTAAGATGACACACACCCTTCTGAGTTCTGAGTGATGACATTTAAAATCAATTTGACAACGATCTGACAATTCTAATAATAGTGACTCCTTCAACGCCAAATATTAGCAATTCTCAGTCACTTGTATCATTGTCTCAATAAACAAAGACAATGCTTGTATCATTGTCTTTATAAAGACAATGCTTGTATTCACAAAACATACTGTTTTGTGCTTGTATCTTGTATTAAACATTAAATTTTTATAGGCAATGATAGTTTTGACAGTTTGTCGCTCCTTTTAAATAAGTGAGGTGAGATATATCATTTGATCATGGCACAGCAGACTACTGACCTGAGTTGTAAAAGGATAAAACCATTGTCTTTTAAAGACAATGATAAAACCTATTTGAAGCATATCTCTGATTGACGATTGACATGACAAACTGACAAATAGTGAATTGACATCGACAATTGTATTACAGAAAGTCAATAAGTAATATTAAACATTTTATACATTACTGATAGGAAAATCCAACAAACTGTAGCGTTTTATTACATCTTATTTTAATTTTTAAATTAAATTAAATATTAGAAAGCAAACCAAAGAATAAATGTAATCGTTCGATTTGTATCCGAAAATTGGTAGAGTTCGATGTGCGCGACAACAGGGTCGTCAATATCAATAGTAAACCAAAGAACAAGAAAACAATGGCTGAATTCCTGAAATTATCACACAATAATCAGCCAGTGAGTATGGTAAAAGATAAACTTTTGGGTTCACCGTCAACAGGAAGCGATGATGGCAATGAGCAGGATGTGGGCAATCAGGGGGCAGTCAAAATGGGTGATGGTGTCGTGATCGAGGATGCAGACTTAGGCGATTCCGCCCATTATGCACCTAGTGAAACATTGTGGTACCATGGTAGACTTGATCGGTAATTAATTAAGTTTGTCATACCTATTTGCTTTTACCAGCTAGAATCCAATAAACGAGAGATTTTTTTCTATGATTAACGGTCCACTCAATTTTGAGAAATATGGATATATCTTCAAATTTTTAATAGAGCCTTTAATCTAATTATTAGGTGTACCTACACTTATACTTTTTAATAGTTATAATATAGAAACAGGACTGTAAGACCTCTTACTATGATGCGTACATATGATTGAAATATATATTTAGATAGGTACTAAACTTTTAACCTACAACTCTAGAGCTTCCAGGCTGGAGAATTGATTTTCCAACCATGACATCGAATTTTTCGCTTCATTTGGTGAAAATGTTAGTCGTTTGAGAGCAGGTTCTCGCGAGGGTCTTAATACACATTCATTGTTTTGGCGTTGCGAACGGCTGACATTTCGAGTTTCTTTTTTAGATCGGGTTATCTATATTAGCATTTATGGGTGTTGTTTTCTATTATCTGTTAGTTTTAAGTATCTTTATATGTAACTCATTTTCGTGTAGGTACATGTTAGCCTTGTTCGCGGAGGCAGTTCCGAACCAGTTCGGAACGCTTTCATAAACACACAACACGCTATTTGGTTTATAAATCACAACAAAAGCTTGGTGTGCGCTTATGAAAGCGTTATGAATTAGTTCGGAACAAGGCTATTGTCAAACAAAGTAAGAACTTGCGCATTACCATTATTACACTGAATTTTTCAGGTATCAAGCCGAAGAACGACTATGGAAGTGCAATAAATTAGGCGCATACTTGGTACGTGAAAGCGATCGTAAACCTGGATCGTACGTGTTATCATATCTGGGTCGAACTGGTATGAATCATTTTCGAATCACTGCAGTATGCGGCGACTTCTATATTGGCGGTCGACAATTCGTGTCACTTAATGATTTAGTAGGTTATTACACGGAATGTAGTGATTTGTTGAAGCGTGAGCGTTTGGTATGTCCAGTGGCGCCACCGGAGCCTGTCAATGATAAGAAGGTAAAAACATGTTTAACTTTACTTTATACTTAACATGTAATAACATTTATATAAAGGGTATCCCACCGGGAACCACATCGACATTTGTAACTCAAATTTACTTTGATTTTATTATGACTTGTAGAGAGTAGTTGCCATTTTACCATACACCAAAATGCCGGAAACCGATGAGTTAACTTTTAAAAAAGGGGACATTTTCTTCGTCCACAATGACATGGGTAACGGATGGTTATGGGTAACAGCACATCGAACAGGGGAGCAGGGTATGATTTTCCGGGAATTGGTAGAAGATTTGGACGACAGTATTGATCCAAACACTGTTTTTCCATGGTTCCATCCGAATTGTACAAAGAATGAAGCAGTAGATTTACTAGTCAAAGGTAGGATTTATAATAATTGTTTTTATGATTACAGATCAGAAAGATTTTGTTCTATATATTTTCATATATTATGTTTGCCTCATAGTCCTTGTGTCATATTATTATTGACTTAAACAAAATACCTTTTATGTTTTATTCGTCTCGAAAATAACTTCAAAATTTTGTCATATAGTTTTAGAATTTTTATTTTCTAATATAGAACGGCTTGTATCAATTATGCGAGAAAATAACCGGGAATTATTTTAGTCTATACTGTGTTGCTCTAGTATTATGATTGATATTTTAAGTATAAAGACAGAAGTCAATTAACAGTCATTTCTGAAACAATATTTCAGCTGGACCGGGAAGTTTTCTAGTACGACCCAGTGATAATTCTCCTGGCGATTATTCATTATTTTTCCACATCAACAATCAAATTCAAAGGTTTCGTATTGAGAAAAAGGGTGTGCGTTATTTAATGGGTGGACGTATATTCGAATGTTTAGACGCAGTAATAAACCGGTATCGAAAAGAACAAATTGTCGAAGGATATACCCTGCAACACCCGGTATGTATTCATATATATTTTACTATTCGATATTTGTCAAATACTTTTACGAACGTATTTTTATATTGCCGTCAATAGCGTAATGTGTTAATAAAAAGATATTTTCGTTAAGATTGCATGCCAACTGCATTTATATCATCCTGTTACCGAAAATAGAAGCCCTGGTCCTCTGTGGCAAGTATAGTTTTGACAGACAAATTCTCGAATTTAATAAGTTCCTTTATCTACAACTGTCATGTAATAGCTACGATTTGACACGATTTTCAATGCCTTAATGACGTATTAGTGAGTTTTCGATTACATTACCGCACTAGTGCGATTACGTAAATAACTATTATGTTATCCAAGAAATCCTGCCGTCAGGATTAAATAGAGACACTAACCTCTATGTGAATTGTGTATATTTGGCAGCTTGTCTATTTGTTAAATAAAAAATTAATTTATGATTCAAAAAGTACACAAATACATATTAATTATGCAAATGATACTTTTGACATTTTAATACAAAATATTTCAGTTAGTTGTTGATGGTAGTAAACAGTTGGACTGGGTTCCGGAGAATCAAAAAGCGAAATCAGAAGCTGAGAAAATTTATGCTACATTACGTGAGTGTCGGGATCAGGCTGGTTTGAAGAAAATGCGTGGAATCAAACACCAAGGGTAGATTTTTTTTTAATTAACTAATTTGACTTTTAATGCTGTGCTATTAAAATGATGTCCTTGGCGCTAAAAGAATGTTTTCTTTTAAGAAATACTAAACTTTACAAAAAAAAATAGTAATCTAACACTGTTGTTTTACATCTGGGTAGTGTTCTTGTTTGAATTGTATTAATTTACTTAAAGCCTTTATTTCTATAGTTAAAACGACAACATTACCAGAAATGAGATACCGGTTTACCACAGGAAGTGGAAAGATTAATTTTTGATTGGTTGAAAAATATATTTGAAACTTCAAATTCAAAACAAATCAAAAATGAGAAGATATTTCCATTTAATATCTTATTATTTATGTTCCTCAACTATATTTTCAGATATCTACATAGAAAATCCGATAAAACAATGAAAAAATGGAAACTATTATATTTTGTACTCTTAGTAGACGGTACTGACACGCATTTGTACCTCTATGAGAATCCAAAACGGACTAAACCGAAAGGTTTAATCGACTTATCCTGTGCTCATTTATATCAGGTAATCTCACTCAAGATGATTAATCTTTAGGAACACGTATATATTACTAAAAGAACAAAAAATAGTATTCTGCATGTTTTTGGTCATAACAGTGGATTCACTTTGTAGGTTCATGACAGTCTATGGGAGCGGTCACACTGCCTCCAAATCGTTGAGCGTGCTCTCCCATGTTTGGCTACAGTAACACACTTGGCGGCGCGTTCCACTGAAGACTGCCAAGAGTGGATGAATGCCTTAAAGCCGTTATGTGTCCCGCAGTTAAGTAGGGCAACCACAAAAGTGCCAAGACTAAAGGAGTTGAGGTGTGTAATCATTAGAAGAGTTTATGTTTTGAAATATTATTTTTGGTATCCAGTGAAACTTGTGATACCATAGGTTGGGGGGCTACAACTATTTGTTTTTTCAGATTGTTCACTTTTAATGTTCTATGAGACTATAATATAATATATTATTATTGATTAAGGATAAACTGTTTGTTATCATAAAGTAAATTTTGATTTGCCCCTCTGAACAAATTCCTGCTACGCGTATGGTTAAAACTGACATTTGTTGTAGAATTTGTTTGCTGATCAAAATAAATTGATCTCTTTTTAGTTAGGTACTACATTTCTCGATTCTATAATGATAATCAATCCTTCTTTAGGTGTCTGACGCTTCATGTCTTAGATGCTCACCGACTACCGTACAAATTAGTGCCACAACCGTTTATTACCATACAGTTCAACAATCAGGTGCGGATAGCACGGACTCGGACTAAAAGTGGACCGGATCCTGTGTGGGATGAAGAGTTTGCTTTCGAGTGAGTATTATTATCTAAATAACCATTAAATTCCAACTGTAGACCTAGACCTAGTTTTCACCTAACATTCATAAAATTAGTAGTGCCGCAATTTATATAACTTTTATGATGACTACCCGATTTTCAAAAGTAAGCGAGAACACCAACTAGGATTAACAATAAATTTATATCACAAGTAAATTATGTCATACAAAATAAATAAAAAAATATCAAATGGGAGAGAAAACATTTTGAACAAATTTGCACTCAAATTTCTAAGTTCTGTAACCATATTATATATCTACTAAAATAGCAGTAGCGGTCGTGTCATTTTAAAGCATTTTTTAGCTGTTAGGTAGTTGGAACCTGTCTATTTAGAATTATAATACAATAATTTGAAAGAGGGTTTTTTGCCGTCATTGATAGAGCGTGGGGTTCGCATGCGGAAGGTTCTGAGTTCGAATCCCAGCTCTGGCAATACTTTTTTTTTCTAATTTTTGAATAAAGTAGGTAGTTTGTTAGTTTATTGAAAATAATACAATAATTATTATTATTAGAATTCTGTTTCGTTACGCAGGTCATATATTTTTTATTAGATTATATCGTGTCGGGAAAGTTTTAGGGCGACACAACCGATTGTTTTTCAATGGCTAGTTCTCTGTCACTGAAACAGATAAAAAATGTATTTAATAGTATTAAGGAACTGCCGTACATTAATAATAAGATATTTTTAAGGTTTATCTTTAGAAAGGTTTTTTGTTCTGCAATCATTTATCTAAAATTAGCTCCAGCGCTAATTACTTTGTTTTTCTGTACAAATAAAGTGATGTACCATGTGACATAGTATCCTTCACCTTAACTGTCTACAATAAAGGCAAACGCGGTAAAGACACTGAAGTGGCAGAATTACACGTCGATTTATCCGCTTTGGGAAATGGCGAAGAACGTGAGGAGTGGTACTCCCTTTCTGGTCTAACACCAATGGGAGAATGGGGTTCGTTACGTTTGAGAACGAGGTATAAGTCCAGTTTCCATTTCTAAATTACATTGAAGTAACGGGTAATTGTATGATTTTTTAGATATTTACATGATCTAGTCATGCCAGCTGAGGAATACAGTCCTCTGCAACAACTGTTGTTAGAACCAGGCTTGAATGCTGTGAAAATACTCGCTGAGATCTGTCATGTTGACAGATCACCGCTGGCAACGGCTTTACTGCGCGTTTTCCGTGCTGAGGGGAGGGAAACTGAGTTGTTGCGAGAGCTGAATGGAGCAGAGGTGGGTTTAAATAAAGTTCTACTATAACTTCTTTTTGTTTGTAATATCACAATTTTTCAATGTGTAGATTACACGCGAGACTGAAACATCAACTCTATTTAGAGCTGCATCATTAGCCACCACATTAATGGATTTGTATATGAAATCTGAGTGTAGTGGATTTTTACAAGCAGCAGTTTTGGAAACAGTTTTAAGGCTCTTAGAAAGTAAACAGAGCGCTGAATTGAATCCTGCAAAAATGGACTCCTTGGATGATGCGTGTAATAATGCTGAGTTTTTGCTGCAAATACTGGATCAGGTAAGTTTCAAAATATTTGTTTTTCGATTTTGTCTGAAATTAGAATACGTTTGAGTTAATTCTTTTCTAGGTAACGCTAAGCATATTCATGTCGCCTGATTCCTGCCCTCGATCAGTACGCTACATTTGTGGTTGCCTACAGAAATCAGTTAAATCAAAATGGCCCGACGAGAAATTCGTTCGTACTCGAGTTGTGTCTGGCTTCATATTTCTACGTCTACTTTGTCCTGCTTTGTTGAACCCCCGTCAATTTGGTTTGGTAAGCGAACAACCCAGTCCGGTTGCAACCAGGAGTCTGGTTATGGTTGCAAAATGTTTGCAAAATCTTGCAAATCTAGTCGAATTCGGTGGCAAGGTAATACGAAAACCAATTTAATATGAATAATATTTATCTAATGGCAAACAAAAATAACTGTGAGTTAAGCTGTTGTACACACTTGATTCATGTATTTTCTTGAGCATAACATATTATACAAAATCAATAAATAAGTAATAATTGACTTACAGGAACCCTACATGGAAGTCGTGAATCCATTCATCCTTAAAAACAAGGAACGGATGGTTGTTTTTCTCGATCAACTATCCATGGTGGGTGATCCGGGTGAGCCTCGCATTTCCAAATCGCCTACCTGCCAGCAAGGTGATACCGCGAAAGAGCTGGCAACGTTGCACCACATATGCGTTGCGCATTTGAATGAATTACACAACGTGGCCAAATCGAGTCCCAATATCAAAACGTTGGTGACTGTGACGGAGATGTTGGCAAAACACAAACAAAAGTATTTGGAGATGATCAGGTAGTCGATGGTGGGTAGAACGGGCAAGTTGGTTGTACGGGCGCCTGACGAGTGCTGAAAAAATGATACTGTAGTAGTTTTGGGCTTTTCTTGTTCTTTTGAGAAATATTACTTGCAATTAATACCCGTCCGCGATTGCATTTTTATGGGTGGTCCGCATTTAGCTAGACGGATGTCCATGTGCGACTCGAGGGTAGCTGGGGTGAATATCGGAATTGCAAGCGCATTTTAAGCATTGTATATTGTGACGGTTAGATATTTTTGGCACATGGAGTCATGAAGGGTAATCGAATAGCGAATATTTAGGATATTTTGTATGGCTGTTGGATTCTAGGTCGTGGTATTTCAAGTGAACGAAGCTGTATTTGAATGTGTGTTGTAAATTTTTTTTTAAGCAAAATCAGATACCAAAGGTTTAACAAGTGGAAAATAGTCGATATAAATGAAAAATAATTTCGTGGCATATCGGGCAAAATGACTGGTTTTACCTATACAAGGGATTTTGTTTAATTTAGCAGGGGCTCAGTCTAATTCAGTAGAACGAGACTGAGCCATGGGTCGACAGATACTGACGAATTCGTTTCGCTCTTATGAGCTCGTCAGAGTACCACCCATCTACAATATCGGCCTGCATTAAATCACCCTTGTGTAGGTAAAACCAGTCATTTTGTCCGATATGCCACGAAACTATTTTTCATTTATATTTACGGACACAAATTCATTTTATAATAGTCAATATAATTAGAATTACTGAACTAAAAACAAAGTGAGAATAAGTTTGCATATTTACATTTTTATTGAAATTGTCCATCCTGTAGAATTTACCACTCACCCTCTAACTTCGTTGTGCACATTGTACCTTGTACATTTCGAGTCACGGTACTGTGTACGTACAATATGGAGTAACTCATTATTTTTAATACAGCTTGAATTGATATTGTAAGTTAATTTTAATTTGATGGATTTGGAACTGATATCAATTAGTGTTTAAAGGTATTCTGATTATTCCAAGTATAATCGGCCCAAAGTAATATAAAAATGAAGAATGCACAGTATCTTTTTGATATATCACTTTTTATATTGTAAACACCAAAAAATGGAAAAGTAATTTTCTATGATTATTAGATTAGACAACTAATACTAATGATTTACTATTTAATCACACTCGCCATTTAATTAAAAGGAAAAAGTCAACGAAGTGTTTTGTACTAGCATACTATTTTGATGACGTTTCTCATTTATTTTGCTTATTAAGATGTATATAACAGGGGGCGTAATTAAATTCATTGACCACACGCCTGTCCTGCACCTCGCTCCTCCTGTTTCGACCTCGATTGGTCTCGTCAGCAGCGGAACACCGCTGTAAAGTAGAAGGAAACAGTCCATACGGACTGTGAGACAGGTGTGTTCTTGCACATGTGTGCCAGCTACCTCAACGTACGGTCTGGGGTCTCGCGACTCCCGCCTGGTTGAGATGCTTTTCCTTTGAGTAGTATCACTAGATGGTTTTCCTTTGAGTAGTATCACTAGATACTAATCAAAGGAAAAGCATCTGAACCAGGCGGGAGTCGCGAGACCCCAGACCGTACGTTGAGGTAGCTGGCACATATGTGCAAGAACACACCTGTCTCACAGTCCGTATGGACTGTTTCCTTCTACGTTACAGCGGTGTTCCGCTGCTGACGAGACCAATCGAGGTCGAAACAGGAGGAGCGAGGTGCAGGACAGGCGTGTGGTCCATGGTCGTGCGAGAGCGGTGCTCACGATCACTAGATACTAATTAAATTCATTGGTATCTTGAAAACGGTCACTTAGTTTCAGTTAACGATAAACGATAAAGTATTTCAGTTTTTCGAAATCCGAAAAACCTACACTGGTTGCCGATATATTACTAGCTCAGTAACGTAAAGAGTGTGCAGTACAATCGACTTAGCGCATACAGCATATTTGATAAAATGAAGAAGAACATTTATTAGGTATACTATCAATTAATTATGCATGGATGTCTAAAAATTTGGTTTAAATCGATCTGTGGTTCAAACACATATTATGTGGTAACTAATTCTTGTAGACCAAGCTTTAGACGCACATGATAATATAATATACTATTAGGACTTTTATTCTTTGTATACATACCTTGTAATAATTATTTATTAAGTAACGACTGTTTTTAATACGAATTTTTGCATATTATAATATACTAGATACTATTGTTTTTATTATATTATTTTTTATATATATTATGAATAAGACTGTCTCAACAAATAAGGATTAATACAGAAATAAATGACACAAAAACATTTATTGACTATTATTTTTTGAATAATGTTCATTTACGACACTGTCAAATTAGCTCCAAGCCACTAAATTTTCAGGTAAATTAATTCACCATTTTACTTTACTTGATTAGGTAGGGAGTTTGGAAGTGAAACATTTTATAAATATAAAATTATAATTTAATTTTTGATGATTTGATTAATTTATAAATTAAATATACTGAATCGGTATAAAAAATAGCAATACCCATAACACCCTAGGCTTCGCGATTCGGCAGATATATTTAAAACTTTTCCAGGTATAAAAGTGGTTAATCGCTTGAAACCGTAATTCCTTGTATTGATTATTCGTTGTCAAAAAGTCTGCTATATGTAATTGTCAATCATTTGCCTCCGTCAGAAAAATATAAAAAGTATAAATACTGAGGAACACAATAATGTAGAGTATTTTCTTAAAATTAATAAATTTAAAAGACTTAATTACTAAAATACTGTTCGACAATACTTAAAGTAGTTAATAATGGAACTAATACATATCATTAATACCAATTATCTTTTTTCCGTAAAGTAGTAGGTAAGTAACTCTGTTTTAAGATAATACAATTTCGTTCAAACTGCAGGTTCTACAGTATATTTTGCTTGGCTGTAGTCAGAAATGAGATAATACATTGATATGTGGTTTTCACCTTTGACTATAATATAATGCACTATATTGACATTTTTATATACACAGTATTTCAAAAGAACTGCGAAAAACTAAAAGGCGGGAAAATAAGTTTTTGTTAAAAAAGAAAATGAAGAAAAATTTTATGGAAGTGTAACTATTATTAAAACACCTTTAGCATCTTGTGTCAGCGTTCATGTCGTCCCGAAATACCTATGGTTTCTTTTTTTGTAATTTGAAAACATATGATCTAAGGATAAAAGGTTTCCATTCCAAATATTTTCAATTTATTTGAAAATAACTAAAAGTGTTTCATTTTTTGCCGCCAATGTTGCATTTAGCATATTATTTGTCATTCTGTTTAGGTATTAAACGTCATCCTGGCATTTGTTTTAAATGTTTTCGAATTTGCTTTGTTCCTATAAAATACTGCTACAACTCATAATACAAATAATGTGTATCTTATGTTTGCAGTTCTGTGGGTCCGCACTTCTTCGCAAACCATTAGACTTTGCATTTGCTTTCAAGTTTTACTGTCAGTGCGAAAAACTGTTTCTTATGAAAATTGTAGTATTGGATAGTTTCCGATATGCAGATAAAGATCAATTCTTGTTATAATGTTATTTTTGTAAAACCAAGAAAATTAAACTTAATGTTTTTGTGTTTTTCCGCGAAAATGGGCAATTGATTTTAAAGCCCATGATAGCTGATTTCGTGAGTTACTTGAGCGTTGTTTTGAGGTCAATGGAATTTTTAAACGATTATCGTTATTTCTCATTACACATAAGTACACAAGTTTTTATGATATATTTATGTGGATTTATGGTGGAATTGATTATTACATGTGGAAATTTAATTTCCTGGGTGATTACCGATGGTCGTTCAGACCCGTCCACGTTTTACTTCTTCATAGAAATGAGAAATTGTCACTTACGTGGTGCTCCAATGCCAACAGAGATAATTGTCTCCGAACGTTGTAAGATTATTGTGCGAAAATGTTCTCAGTTTAATTCAATTTTCGAATACTTGCGAAGTTAATTAAACGTGACACTAAATTTTTCTATAAGAAAAAAAAAATGTAAAAAACTACATATACGAGGCATGTTTTTTAAGTAAGTACGGTTTTGGAATTAAAAAAAGGCGTGCAAAGATATCGCAATAATTTTATTTTTACATGAAAGCCTGTACCTTAATCTACTTTTCTACATAATTTCCGTGAATATTGAGGCACTTGTCATAACGTGGCACCAGTTTTTGAATACCCTCCTCATAAAATTCTGCCGCCTGACTTGTTTGTTCCAAAAATGTTGACGGATTTGCACAAAACCCAACATTTAGGCAGTGTATTGACTTTCCTTGAGTGGTACCACAATGAAGGTGAAGATTTTTTAGACCAAATTGTTACTGGTGACGAAACATGGGTGGCCTACGTCACACCAGAATCGAAACAACAATCCATGGAATGGCGACATTCATCATCACCCAAAAGAGTGAAGTTTAAGCAAACAATTTCTGCCCGGAAAATCATGTGCACAGTTTTTTGGGACAGAAAAGAAGTATTGCTAGTGGAGTTTCTGCCTCGTAATGAGACAATCAATGCAGCGTCAGGCGGCAGAATTTTATGAGGAGGGTATTCAAAAACTGGTGCCACGTGATGACAAGTGCCTCAATATTCCCAGAAATTATGTAGAAAAGTAGATTAAGGTACAGGCTTTCATGTAAAAATAAAATTATTGCGATATCTTTGCACGTCTTTTTTTAATTCCAAAACGGTACTTACTTAAAAAACATGCCTCGTACATACAAATCCCTCAATGAGCAAAAAGGCACAATATGTGGAATTTTTAACATTCATATGGGTATATGTATATAAATTTTTGCAATAAATTTGTCACCAAGAATTCGATAATCAAATTCGATGTCTAATTATTAATTTAAAAGTAAGGCGGGTCTTAGAAAATTGCAGGGAAATTCTTTATGAAACTGCCGCTCGTGCTGAAATGTACCCGTCATTTTTTATATTTGTTGTGTTAATAATAATTATTTTAGAAAAGATATACATATGTACCTATATCTAGAAATTGGATTTCTTCAAAATGAATAATTCCCCTTACGAAGTTTTTCCATTAATTTTACAAAACTGATAAAAAAAAAATTCTATTTATAGATTTGTAAAATTTAATTTTTTATACCTACGTTGACTCAAACAACGTCAAATTTCGCATGGAAATAATACAAACTTTTGCTTCGTGTCCACAACATTATTTTAAATAAAGCAACAAAAAATTTATCTATAAAAGATATAGGTATCTACCTCTACTGAAAAATAATCTAACCAACAGCAATAATTCAATTATTGAATACAAGGTACCTACCTAATATCTAAAAATCTTACATTAATATTATTCTATGATTATATGTTAACAGTTATTATAAAAACTATTTATTTAAATCAAAATTAGTATAAGATAAAATTAAAGTTAAATAAGAGTGATAATATATAAATAATATAATGTTGAAAAATAACAATAAATTTAACGAAATTAAGCCACAAACACAAAATCAACAAACTAATAAGAATCAAACTAATGTGAAAAGTAACAATAATAAGACGTTATATAAGCCAATACCGTCTGATAATAATATCGACAATAATAATGAGACAACTTTGAACGATATTTATGGAATTAATAATGGTAAGTAGGTATTTCATTTTTTATATATTAATTATTATTCAATTAATAACTAGGGTGCGGGAATTAGTGAAAATAAAGAACATGGAAAATTAATGATAAGCTTTATTTTTTTTAATTGATATACATAATATTTACAGTCTTATTTGGTTGTAATAGTTCACTTAGGAATTTGGTTTTCCAGGCCAAGCATTCTACCAAACTACCAACTATAACCCAAACACTCATGGGTACTCCACATGCATTAGTGTAAATTTGAGCTCAACTAACTGTAGGAGATTCTACTACTATAACAATGCTTTAAGTACTTATAACTGTAACAATAATGGTATAAGAAAAAATGACAATAACAAAGTTTTTAATGAAAAATACTGTAATAATAATCACAAGAATAACAATAATCATGATAAAGATGAAAATAGAAATTCCCATTATCAGAATGAGGAGAATCATTACATGGGTCATATGGTGTTTTATAACAATTGTAAGGCCAATGATGTTAATTGGAATAAAAACATCAGGTGAGTTCTTTTTTCTTTTGTTAATTAGTGAAAGAGATTATTTTTTTCCTCACTCTTGTGTCTGATGTTAGATCTGACCACAATCTTGCTAACGTCTAAATTACTACTAAACTAATAAACTAGAAATAATCATTATGTATTATGTAGTAGATTTCTTAAGAGAACGTTTTCTTAATTTTAAGTGGTACTACAACAGAAAGTACATTTTTGTCACGCAAACGACGTTTCAATCATCATCGGGACGATGACTCAAACATCATAAATAAACGTGCGCACGGTTTAACGCTACGTTTAAAGGCCCGTTCGCATGTAATGCGAATCGATTCCAGAGTGTTGTCGAGTGAGGTGGGAGAGTGGAGCGGACAGTTAGATCAGACCATATGGGATATATTCAGTTGCAAGGCACAGAAAATTGAGACGTATGAAAGAAAAGTAGATTTGTGGCGGAAGATCTTTGTTCATATTAATGTAAGTATAAATATTGACTGTCTTATTGACAGTATTTTCTAACATGTTTTATGTGAAAAGCGGTCGTTTCCAAATTATGCCCTATACATGGTTGGTTCGACTATGTCCGGTTTCGGATTGAATGACAGCGATGTGGACATGTGTTTTCTGATCAAACCAACCTCCAAAGATGTTCGATTAGATTGTTTGAATAGATTGACTGATGTGAGGAATATTTTAGTACATTCAGGTATGTAACGATTCTGCCTTTAGTATTAATCTTGGGAACTAATTAGCCTTTCTCTATAACACTGAAGGATTTGTAGGTAGCAAACATCAAAATTCTTTGAGTATTTTACTAGATTATACATTAAAAAATCTTTTATATATTTAGACATAGGTGCATACAAAAATTTAAACATAATGGAAATCCGCCGAGACGCGATACATTACTAGTTGTAGATTCTGTTAAGTAACAGTTTGTATTTCTTCAACAGGTGTCGCTTCCAGACCAGAACTCATTCTCGCCAAAGTACCAATACTGAAGTTCTTTGTGGAAAGCGACGGTTTTGAAGTGGATCTGAATTGTAACAGCGCCGTTGGTATTCACAATACGCGTTTATTATCATACTATAGCAGATTAGATTGGCGTGTACGACCTCTAGTGGTTTTTGTGAAAATTTGGGCTCAGTCAAATGGCATAAACGATGCGAAAAACATGAGTGTGTCAAGTTATTCGTGGACTTTGATGATGATACATTTTTTACAGTGTAAGTACGTAAAGCAACTTCTCGTTAGTAGTGACGCTTTTATCGTGAAAGATTTCCGAAAATATTATTTGTGCTTAGTGTATTTTTATAAAACTATGGGATAATAATATAGTGCATGCCTGACTATTTTATTATTGCGACTTTCATCTAACTGATCCTACTCGTAGTTTAGACTTACCTATATTCTTAGTTGCTCACCCTGTATAATAATCTTTTTCCATAGGTGTAGTGAGTCCGCCAATTCTACCATGCTTGCATCAATTGTTTCCAGACAAATTCAACAATGTAACGTTACATAACCACAATATCAGTGGATTCTCTGTTGATGATGATATCGACGTTTCGTGGGAATTTGAATCTGACAATAAAGCAACACTGAGCGAATTACTGATTGGCTTTTTTCGATACTACAGTGAATTCGATTACGAACACTATGCGATATCTGTACGTTTGGGGGGTAAGTACAAGGTTCTATTTACCTACAAAACACTTTTCCTTTCTTGCCCAATGATCATGTTCAGTATACTTTATGTCCGTAAAAAACTATCTCATTTTTATCTAGGTACTGTGCCAATCGACCAATGTCGACTATCAAAAGCGCCAAAAAACGACATTCACCAGTGGAAATTTCTGTGTATCGAGGAACCTTTCGAGCTAACTAACACGGCTCGCTCAGTGTACGATATTGCGGTATTCCAACATATTAAACAATTGGTTAGAGTTTCGTATGCTCGACTATGTGAAACTCATCAGCTTCATTCGATATTACCTGTCGAATTTATGTTGTTACCGCCATCTATGGTAGATTGCATTAAACTCAGTGCTCACGACGAGTAATGCAACAACGAAATTGTGGTATATATATTTTTGTAACTCTGCTGTACCGGGTGATTCTTTAATAATACTTAGAGGATACGATGTTTCTATTTCTTAATTTTTATTATACATAATCAGGTCTCAACCCAAACAAAGTTCTATTCTCATGGATGAATACCGGTCACTTTATTTGAAACAACTTGCTAACGTAATTCCGATATGTTGTTGCGGTCTTCACATTTATGTGAATCATAAATTAAAACTATAGCACCATATTGCATGCCACTTAGAAGAAGAATAATTATTATTGTATGAGGTAATTAAATGAATGACGAGTTGCTCACATTGCCTTGGAATAAACTAAACTGCGAAGATATGGAATATGGAATTATCTACGTCATTTTTTTTCAAATAAGTGACATAAACCTTTTCCTATCACCTAATATTATTAGTTATTGTTTAAATGAATCACCCGGTTAAAGATAATTGCTATTCGGTAAGTACAAAAATTAAATTTTGTTTTGTTAGAAAAAGTATGAAAATCAAAAAAATCGATAACATTTATAAAAACGTCGATTTTTTTGACAAAAAAAAATTTGTATGTGTTAAAAAAATGGGAAAAAATCGAGATAATAAAATATATATATTAATAGTACTTCATATTTATATATACAAGATTAACTAATATTAATACTTAAATGTTCTGTCCTTTTTTTTTTCAGTACTTAGTATAATTGTTCTATAAATTAAAAAAAGAAGAAAAAGAGGATTATATATTATACGCAAACATATTACCTACGAAAACGTAACAATTAAAATTATAGATTTCTTTACTCAGCCAAAAGTTTCTTAAATGGTAACGCTTGATTTTTCTTCATATGTTTGGTAGGTAATTAAATTATAGTTGCATTCTTTGTCCCACATAGGTACCCGTAACTCAGTTGGACTGACGTGATGTAACATTGTCTATTTTCATAATATATATTCATATACTAAATTTTATAAAAATGCTAACATATTGTTAACAAAATAAAAAATACAATGAAGATCAATCAATATCAAGATTGACATTTAATTTGATTTTAAATTAAAATGTTTTATTCTGTGTATAAAAGGGGCGTTAAAATTTTTATGAAAACTGGACATGTACACCACAAAAAGACCAAAATTTTTGTTATAAATAATTCGTTAGCTACTTGTCTCTACTTTATATGATTTTTCTTAAGATATTAGTGGATTTCTGTTAAACAGATTTCCTCTCAACAATGGCGCGATCTTTTACTGAACTCTAAGTATTCATAAGCTAATAGAACTGAGTTTGAAGAATATCCTGACATGAGTTCAACTGATGTACAGAGTATAGGGAAATTATAGGTTTTCAAAGTAGATAAATTAATGGAATAGATAAATTTTTCTGAACTTTCAAATGTATTGTAACAGCTAAATACTGATCAAAAATTGATATGCTACAAATGCAATAAACTTGGAACAATCAACAAATGGCCATAATATTAAAAAAAAAAAGTTTGGGAAACAATATTATAAACGTATGTTTAATTCTTTCAAATAAATTTTATTGAGTAAAATAATTTCGAAAATACATTATAGTCTAAAAACAATCACTAATGAAAGCGCCCAATAAAGTGAATTTGAGGGTTTTTTTTTATAAGATAAACACTCTCACTTGCTTGTGTTGCATTTGGAAAGGAGGGAGGTGAAATATATCACACCCAATTTTGTAGACGAAACTAACTATAAAGTGATGAGAGGAGTGAAAATAACTGAGGATTGGTCTAAAAGAACGTAACATATGTTTCTAACCTTACCCTTAAATCCAAGTAACTTACACATCTGAACATAATATGAGAGAATATTTTGGGCTTAGCAATTGTATTTTCTCCATAATTGTAAGTTCTTTTCATAAATGTCTGAATTACCCGTTAGGTGTTTGTATTTAATATAAATTGTGACGTAAAATGATTAAAGTTAGCGCGATTTAATCAATTTCGAGTCTGCAATTTAATTAATATAATTAAGTAAATTAACAAAATATTTCGGGAAGCCCGTTTCATGCAGAAACTAACTCATAATATTTCTTTATTCTTTACCATTTACTTATGTTAATACATATATTTGAATCACTGAAGTTATTTTCACTTTAGCTTCGTTTTTATTGGAGCAAGTGTTATTAGGTAATAAAGATTTGTTACAAAGTTTAATATGCTTTTTTAGCTTATTCTTGGTTATCTATGTTATCTCATTTATAAGGAGTGCGTGGGAATAACGGAACATCAAAATAAGTTCGAAACATGCCTAAGTACTAAGTTACTTTTCAAATTTATAAATATATTTCCAAAAAGTTTTTTATTATCATGGAAATAAGTTAAGTTTCCTGTGGAAGTCTTCTGTTTAAAATATTGGAATACTTTTGGATAAAAAATTTTAATTGCCACTAATATTTACCTGTTTCCAATCCATTTGGTCATTAAATTCCAACTAAAATAATCAAATTGCCTGTGTTTTGGTGTTTTAGTTATTAATAACAACGAGATATAATTATAATCTTGTTAAATAAGTTATAAATGTACCTAATGGTTTAGGTTGGAATTTAGAAACTAAAATGGATTTTTGTAGTTGTTCTTATGATATTTGGTATTTCAAAAAGGTAACTTTTATAAAATTTTAGTAAGTCAACTTTGTTGTTTAGAAGAGACTTAAAAGTTAATGTCGACTATGAGATTTGTTCAGTGGCGTATCAGTTTAGGGGTTTCAAAAAGTCTTATTTGTACGGCAGTGCTTTTGCAGAATATGTATTATTATGTTAAATTCTCAATTTATCGAAAATATTAGAAAATGTGCTTGAAAATTCTTTTGCATTTTGTTTTGTAGATATAATTTATGAAACGAATGATTAAAATTTGTATATCTTATCGCTACTTGCATTTTCTTAAGCAAAATTTACATCGTAATATATTATATTTGTTAATTTAATAATAATAAAGTGTTGTATAATAAGTAATAAATCCTTATTCAACAAATACAATAAAACATATCAATCGCAACATATCCATATACATTTTACAAGTCGATGTAATATTCAATAAGCCATAGTTTGGGAAAAATGGTGTACCCACTATTATTTACGCTATAGTGCGGATACCATTTTTCTCATATTTCTTATTTATTATTGTATATTTATCTTTGTCCATTTTTAAAATACGAATATCTAAAACTTTATCAATATACAAACTATAGTTGTCAATATGAAACAGTTTTATTTCATTTTTCCTATAAATATATTTTCCACAAACACACACCCAATCTATCGACATGTTATTGAGGGCATGCTAAGAGATTCTAATGAACAGTCTAAAACTACTGCATTATTTTAACGATTAGGAGTTGTAAGAAACCTCAAAAATAAATTTGCGGCCCGTGTAACCTCCAATTTCCCACTATTTTTTCTGTATTTTGATATTTTACTTTCCCGCATGGGGAAACGCGCTACATATAGTTTGTTGACTGTTAAGTACGCTGAACGCGTCCATTGTCTAAAGATAAAATCAAAGATTAATGACTTACTAATCTTTGGCCAAATTAAAGAAGTATTAAGCCATTACAAGAGAGAGACAGAAGAAGAAGAATTATCGATGCGATCATGGTAGTGTGGATGTTGATTGGATGGGTGGACGGTGCTCCCGGCCGAGTCGGTAGACTGCCTACATAGTCGTGGGTGCTGACATCTGGGAGTCGATGATCGTGGTTCGGATTCCGCGCTAAACTGTAGGTCAAAAATTCTCACAATATGTAGTTGTAGAGGCCAATAATAAAAAAGAGAGAGGAAGAAGAATTAACCTAAATTTAGTTAATAAATTAAATGAATACCCATTGATAAAAATTAGAAGAAATATTGGTATAGGTACTTTAAAAGTTTTAATATGGTAAATTCTTATAAAAGTAATATTATTATTACTATTATTTAATTATTATAACTACAATTGAGATTTTCTACATTTTAGTCAGCAATTTTTAGTGGTCAGAGCTTATTAACTGTAGGACTGTTAATTATATGCACTTGTGCCTACTTAAAACCATTATTTCCTAGTTTGATAGATGGTAAAAGGACTGGGTATGTATTTTATTATTGTTTGATAATAGGTAGTCCTTAAGAAAATGTTTTAAATAACGAACTTTTTTTTTAGTGTTTTAAAAACAATGTGGAAATGTGCACGTATCGGTGAGCGAAAATCTCCATGGGTAGCAGCAATATGTCTGTTTATGGCATTTTTAATATTATTTATCAAATAATATATTATTGATATTTTATACAATATTTAACTCTCAAATAAATTATATTTTTGTTATTAAAGTAAAATTCAACTATTTGTTGTCGTTAGCCTTTATATACCTACTGTAGGTATAACAAGACATAAAACCACAACGGTTTTTGTCTTTTCATATTAGGTGTGTTTAATTAATTAAATTAACCTCGAAATTGAATTAAATAATATTTTTTCTACAGCTGAATATTTGTCTCAACGTCTGCTTTGCTTTAGCTTTCCTAAATTTTGGTACCTATATGAGTTTGGGAGAGTCCTAGTTTTTGGTTGAAATCGTATAATCCCTGTGATAGGGATGGACGCAACCGCTAAATTTTCAAATAACAGTAGTGGTCGAGTGATACATCATTTTAATCGCTTTTATATAAATTGCACAACAGAGATGAGCGGTTGGTGCTCATGCCACATCCAGCCTATGATGAAATCTAGCGAGTCGAACAACAGAGAGGACGGAGGCAACGCTGTGTTAATTTAGTTGACTTTGCCTCGCTTCCATACATCAAATTCATATTCTAAAATATATATATATATGTATACAAACGATGCGAAACTCACAAAAAGTATCAGTCAGTTGGCAATCCTTTCAAAAAGATTTCTCAGTTTTCTCTAACCAAATGTATTACAATTGCTATTGGCAATTGGCACCTCATTTACATACAACATTATCAATTAGAGTAGATTGTGTTGAGTTGGTTAGCATTATGACTTAAATATTATACGCACGCTTGTATTTTACCCTTGTGTAATTAATAACAAACAGATCAAAACTATTCTAGCTCATTATTAATCCCACCTTTCTTTGTCGCTGACATTAGTGGACCACGATTGTTGGAAATGTCAATTTCAATGGAAAAATAGAAATCCATTATTCAACTTAATTTTTCAACGCCATTTTAATACGCTGGATATGGATATCGGTAACATTTTAGGCTGAACAAATTTTCCATCAGATTTCTCTCAGCAGTGTATTCAGAACGGTCCGCTGTCATAGAATCTCAGCGGCTAAGCCGCTCTGAATGCGCCCAATGTTTCTTGAATTCACCGAACGACATATCTACCATAAATGTAGACATCGATTTTCTTGCCGAAGAATCGAAAAACATTGTACATCCCTAGCGGCAACACTGATTTTTAGCAACTTAGCAACACTTTACAATTTTTAGGTAATACCATTGTGTTTATTATAATATAGTGTGTCAGCGCTTGGTTAGTACCATCATCTAACAACAGCCGGCGTTATCAACTTCAGTCGTTCATTAATAAATTTCTCGTATATGATACCGCCATCTGTTGTTAGTTGACAGATACTAACCAAGCGCTGACACACTATATTATAATAAACACAATGGTAATACCAACAATATACGTAACATACTAAAGTGTGAACATAATTTATTAATTTCATGTTTCTTTCGCGAATCAAACTATTCGAAATATACATAAAAGAATCATAATTTTCATGTTAAGGGTAGTTATATAAAATATTTTAAATTACTTATTCCAGTTTTATTTTTAGTCATCAACAATTGTTATGTTGGCAATAAAGCGACGCCACATGAATCTGGGATTGTGGGTGCACTATTGCCAAATTTCTTTTGCAAATTAGATCAAATAAATATAAACTTTGTTAATTATTTACATAAATATATGTACATATTATGTTTTAAATATAATACTAGTACTACTATTAATAAAAGAACTGACCCAAATTAATAGTAATGTAATCTTAGTAAATAGTCTTATATTCACACATTTCTAATAGAACTAAGGTTTCTCAGTTTCTTATCACATCTGTGAACACACAAGAAAGCCCTAGTGCTATGAAAGCTCGAATCGGGTATTTACTATTCAGATATTCGTTTTCACAGTTCACAGAACAGATGGTTAGCAGGTAATACATTGGCCATCGTTCTAGGTTTGAGTCCATATCACAGCAGAAATTTTGCACGCACGGCGTAGTCACATGTTTCTTTTATAAAGAAAATATAATTTTAGTGACCGTAGAACAACTTGGCAACAAGCAAATATAGCACATTACATTAACAAATATGTCGGCGTATTTATTGTGTTTAATCTACGTTTGATTTGAAGTATATAAACAATTAAAATTGAATAATAATTGGATTTATATAAGGTTTAAGTGGAAAAGAAAAAATTGCAAATCCACAGAACAATAATTTGTCCGATGTGTGTAATATTAAGCCGTGTACAATAATAGTGGAAATACTAAGACACAAGTTTTACATTTAGTCATACACCAGAGATTATTAAGGAACTTTCATCAGTAAGTTACTCAGGAAAAACATAGCCCCTTATATTTTAGTAATTGTGATTCTATAGAAAATGTATTACATTACTTAAATTCTGGTACTTATTTATGCTACATAGCTTTCTATTTGTGATAGTACAGGTACATTCAGAAGACTATAGTTGCTGGTGGAATTATAATATTCTTGTAATAATAATAATGTTTACATTATATTGTACATAGTCCACTACATTTATTTATTTAAATTGAATGTTTGATATACCTAACCTTAACTTTCTCTTTTAGGTATAATACATATTCTAACCTGAAATGGCCGAGGTGGAAGATAAAATGGATTTAACCACTGATGCCGATGACCAGGAACAAGAAGAACATTCGATTTCAGAAGATCAAAATGCAACTTCTTATAGAGATGGCGATATTGTTTGGGTAAAGCTAGGTCCTTCCTGGTGGCCTGGGGAGGTGAAGGACGCAAGTAATGTACCAGAGGAGCTGCTGGATCAACGTAAACCCCCCTTACTATTTGTCAAGTTTTTTGATGAGGATAATTAGTAAGTTAAAGTATTTTTTAACCTCTAATATATGTATAATAATGTACTTGAAGAAACATTTAGGATTTATTACATACTTATTCGAGTTAATTTGTGGCTTGAAGATGTAGAATTTGTATGTCTTTGAGAAACCATATAAAAAATACTTTGAAATCACATTATCTTGATTGCCTACTATGGCTCCTTCTTCTCCAATGGAGTATTAATACCTATTTTTTTCAATTTGCGAAAATTCGTTTCTTTTATAGATTTTCTGCAAATTTTTCTTTATGGGATTTTCTTTTCAACTTGAAAATCGTTCCTTTATTTTCATAAAGCTATTATATTTTTCGATATTGAAGTCATTGTTTTAATTTTTAGTGAATACGTAAGAAGCTGGAGCTGCATTTTTCCATACAATTGTGACAAGAAACACGAATTTATTAAGAAAGGCATGGGTGAGTGAATTTATTATTTTTTTTAACTAAAGCCGTCAATATAATATAAGCAGAGAGAGCACATTGACTACATGCATCGAACTGTTGCGATTTTTAGTTTGTATTGATCTAGTAAGTACATACCTTTGCGTACTCTACAGGTTAATTAAAATAAAATCTAATTCTACTTTGTATAGTATAAAACCTCATCACATGAGACCTCTAACCAGCAAACGTTGGAAAAATAAGTAACAAGCAAGTCCTATATTTTTGTTAATATTGCCCTATAACCTATTCGAGATAAAAATTAATTTGTTCACAATGTAGACATAGAATTTTTCCCTTAAAAAACCTAATTTTGAGTCAACTTCTTTTACAAGTTTACGAATAATATTAGAAATGGATTTCTTTCTAATGAAGTTAAGTGATTTTGTGATGCATAATCACAATTTATAAGTTACCTATTTTTGTTCATTTCAGCCGGTTTTCGTAACAAAACCAACTTAATGAGTAAATTCCCAGTGGATGTTTGTGCGGCAGAAACGAAGACTGGTGGTAACGCCAACATTTTGAGTGATCCAATGTGTTTACCAGAAAAAAAAGTGAACAATCGAATGATAGCTGAGTTATTTAAGAGTCCCACACCAAAAAAAACAAAAGAAGTTTTGTCAACGTCCGAGGAAAGAGTTAAGGGTCGCAAGTCGAAAATTTACAGTTCTGAATCTTACGGTAATTATTTACACTGTTTTATTTGGCCAGTGTTTACAATTATTATTATAACAAGATGTTTTTGGCGACATCTAGTGTGAGCATGCGATATGCCCGGTGAAACACAGTTCACAATCGATAGCCTGACGAGAAGCACACTAGACATGCCCGAATTCCCTGGCGGGAGGCTTTACTAATGAATTGCTTGTTACAGAATGGAACAAGACTTTTAAGTTTTGTTGGAAATTTGTTTCACATTAGATGTCGCCAACCACATATTGTTGTCTTTCAACTCCCGTGCTAGTATAAGGTCTGATGTTGGAAATTTGGGTCACACTGCCTGCCGATCACCACTGTTGTGGATCAACGAAATGTCTGGTGAAAGCATGGTAGTGTGAAACAACCCAACAAAACTTAAAGTCTTGTTACATTATATAACAAGCAATTCATAATTATTATTATATTATTTATTACAGAAAACTCCGCTTCTGACAATTTCCATATTACCCACAGACGATTCTTAGGGTTTGATGATTACAAAGCTTATATTTGTATACAATATGTGGGAAAGGATCGGCGGGACGGTACTAAACAATATACAAATCGCCGTAGAAGTAACATCGAAACTGATCAAAATGTTTCGATGGACGACACAAATTATTCTGAAGATGGTGTTGATGATGATATTGAGGAAGTGCGAAAACTTAATACACTCAAAGCGCGTACTGAAGTCAAATGTCGCAGTTGTGAGTTTACTGCGCCTAATATGGCGCGGTTGTTGGTGCATACTAGAAAGTCGCACAGTAATAGTTCACAACAAGGTTAAACAACTTCTGTTTGGTATTTGCATGGTTATTTTATATTAGTTTCATTATTACAGGAACTCCGTCAAAACGTAGGAAATATCAATCGAAAAAGAAGAAACAATCGAAGAACAATGATGAAATCACCAATATTAAAAAACAGGACCAATCTCTGGTAAATTTGTCAAGCAAATGAAATTTATAAAGTTATTCTGAATGTTTTTTTATATTTAGATGAACACCAGCGAAATATTGTTGGCTGAATGGGACGATGATTTTCCTGAGGATGATGAGACAGATTTATCACAAAACAAGGCAGGTTCTATAAATAGTAATGTTGAATTAGTTTGTGCTGATAATGAAACTGAAGTAGAGAAGGACGATACCGAAAAACTGGTGGATTCAACAAAAGTTGATGAAAATGGTACAGGGAAGGTGGTGGCTGAAGATGTCGAAGTTGACGAGACAATTATTCTCGATGACGATGAACCAATGGCTGCAGGTATGTTGCTAAAAATATATATTTCCATTTCTTTTTTATTCTATCATCTTCACAAGCTAATGTGTATTCATTGTTACAGAAGAAAAAAAATCGTTACAGTCAAAACCTCTAGTACCAACATCAGTTAAAAAAACCTCGACTATAATTAAATCGAGGGGAAAACTGCCGAAAGTTGTAACAGAACTCGATAAAAGCAAAAGCACTACTTCCGAAAAATCTACATTGGATGACATTAAATCATGTTTTGATTTCGATGAGGATGATGACGAAGAGCATCGCGACGAAATTTTGACGGTTTCCAATACGACTAGTGGAAGGAAAATACCAAGAGTTATTCCGGAAAAAAAGACAAAATTTTCTGACATGGTATGTCAATAATAATAAAACAAAGAGAACAACAAAACCTAATTACTATTATATTTCAGTCTAAAGTGGATGAAGATAAGACCTCAGATGACCCTAAAGCCGGTGATGACGATCTTCAAGATGCATTCAGAGATCTTATGGAATCAACAACGGTTCCGACACTACCTGAAGTAAACGAGAATAATCTAAAAGCTGAGCAAAATTTTCACGTAGCCAAAACGGTAACTTTATATTTTTCATTACAAAATAAAATAGTTTATTCTATAGTAACGTCAATAATTCAGAGATATTTTAATATTAATATCGTTGACGTTTTATTTCCAGATAAAATTTCCAGATAAACAATCTGAGAATGACCAATCAGCTGATACTAATCTTTCTGTAACTATACAGAACACAAAAAATGAAGATTTATTACTAACAACGTCAAGTGAAGGAAATGCTACCGTGTCAAAAAACGAGGAAGCAACGACGTCATCGTCATCAAAAAAACGCGAGAATGACGTCGTTGCTACAAAACTAACCAATCCAAAGAAACGTTTTGTTAAATCATTTGAAGATTTCGAGTTGGAGATGCGGCGGAAAATGGAAGAATCTACATCAAATGAAGATTCATGCAAATCGACAGAAGAAACGGCAATAGTAGATAACACATCAACAAAGAGGCGTTCTAGTGGGCGAGTAACAACACGAAGAAACAATGATGACATTGAAGAGAATAGTGATAACAACCAGGTTTTTCAAGTGGGTTTAGTAAAAGCTAAGAAGAGAAGAGGTAGATCGAGATTGTCTGAAACTGTATTACCGAAGCAAGATGAGGATGAACCTGAACATATTGAGGAAACTGTTCAACCACCTAAAAGCACAAAATTGCGTATTTTGGAATCTTATCAACGTGAAGATGAGGAAATTAAAGAGGAAGTACTGAATAAACGTAAAAGGGCTCAAGAAGAAATTGATGGTAAAGCACTTCCCCCCAAAAAGAAGAAAATATTTACTTTATCAAATGAGTTATCTACCGATGAAATTGAAGATTCCTATAAACAAATTATTGATGAAGGAAACCTTGATAGCAATACAATTATATCAGGTGTAGGTCATTGCAGTTCATTATCCGTACGAATTGATTCGGATGAGCTAACTAGTAAAAAGGATCTAACAGAACAAGGTGATTTCAAGGAATTAACGCCAGTATCATGTTCTAAAAAATCTAAAAAAACTTCGAGGAAAATGCGTGGGGACATGTCTCCAAAATCTGAAGAGGTTTATGAAAATGTCGTTGATGATCGTAGCAAAGAAATTAAGGAGAAATATGTAAAAGAATCAAGTTTAACTGAAGAAATTGTGGATATTCCAAAGCCAAGACTATCTAAACGAGGGTTGAAAAATAAACCCGAATATATCTTGGAGTGCACACAAAATGATAAGCCTGAGGCTGTATCAAATTTGTTGAAAGAAGGAAAAAATCAAAATATTGATAAGTCTGTTATTGATTCAAAAATTGAAGACACATCTATAAAAATGGTTAAAGAGGTTGGTACAGATAGTAATGTTCTTAAAGAAGCTAATTTAGATATTGAAGAGCCATGTTCGCCTACTTCGAAAAGAAGATTTTCTAAAAGATTTTCTAACAAAATTAAAGTTGATGTTAATATATCTTCACAACATGAAGAAACACCAAATCCCAAACAGTCAGTAGAATCAGCAGAATATTCTGTCATTAACGAAGAATTAATACTTTCAAACGAAGAAACTGATGAAGTGCCTGCAAGTACTTCAAAACGAAAACATGTAAAAAAGAATATACGGCCACGCAAAAATGAACATGTTGGTTCTAAAAATGAGGAACAATTTGAAGAATTAACAACTGATATACCTAAAAGAGATTTAAAGAAAACTGATGAAAGTGAAGAACATATGGAGAGATCTAAAATAGAGACCAAACACGACAAGCTTGAAGAAAATCTAAATGTAAAATCTCAAATTTCAGAATTTAAAAAATCTAAAAAAAGAAAGCCTGCGTTAGGAGAAGAAATAGTGCCAATTACTGCCCCTGACATTATAAAATCTTCTGAAGAATCAAAAGTGTTTCCCACTAAAATAGATGAATTTGAGATTTCTATTAAAGATAGTTCTCTGACTACAGGAATTAATTTATGTGAAGATGTAGATGAAACTTATGTTGCCTCGCCCAGAGGAAAAAACGTAAAGAAAAGTTCTAAAAAGATGACATTTTCTTCTAAAAAAGCAGAAGTGCATTCACCAAAAAGCTCTAAACATGAAGTTCAAGTAAAAAAAGAAGCCTTTCATATTTCAATTAGTGAACATGTGAAAACTGAGGAAAAGAATTTAGTTCGTAATATGAAAACTAAGTTAGCTGATATTTCAAAGGGAAGAAAATCAAAGAAAGGAGCGAAAAAAACAATATACTCAAAAACACTTGGTCAAGATTTGCATGAGGCTATAAAGCAAGACCAGAAAAGCAAAGAAACTCAATTGGAAGAAGATTCCTCGTCTAATGTCAAAAACATGAAAGTTCCAAGCGATAAAACTATTAAATGCGAAGAACAGACAGGGGAACTATTGCAATCTTCCAAAACAAGAATCACAACAAAAGGAGAGAAAAAGTCCATTTTTATCGAAGATTTACTTGAAGTTCCAAAACAACCAACTGGTCATTCTTCTAATGACTTACTAGCTGCAATAAGTAGTGTTTCTGCTGAGGAAGAAATAGTACTAAAATCAAGGACAAGAAGACGCAAAAAAAGTGAAAAGGAAAAAGATTCTGCGGTCTTACAAGCCACTCTAAAACCGCAAGAAAATCTACAAATTCAGGAAAAAAATGTCACAATAGAGGATTCTGTAGTATCAGTCGGAAAATTTAAAAAATCGACAAAAGAACGACAACCAGCAATCAATTTAGAATCAGTAAATGTTGACTTTAAGTGTAGTGAAGAAGTTTCAAAAGAGGCACTAAATACAAGTAAAGATGGAAGAGGTGATTGTATAATTGAAGGCTCAATTTCAGAGAGTGAATCAGCGATGATTTCTTCGCAACATAACAAGTTACAACGGGGTAGGGAGAAATTAGCATCATATATTGCAAAAGATAATATTCAAAAGGATGAATCTGATCTCCGAGTAACTGAATATCGTCGTAGTTCAAGATATCGAGATAGTTACGTTTCAAAAAGTAAATCTCTCTTAATAGCGGAAGACAAAGATAACGAAGTATGCCCTGTAAAACCTGTTCCTAGCTCTAACGATTCAACTGTAGTTGAGAGTTCAACACAATTGACCGAAGAAGTTCGACAGACCGATCAAATGATTGAAGATGTAGAAATAGGAGCATGTCAAGCATATCAAGTACAAGAACAAGTCCATGAAGAAACATTAGTTACGGATGAAAGATCTCATATAGAACATGTCAATATAGAAACCTCTGATGTGTGTGAAAGCCCTCAAAATGTTGTGAAAAGAAAGATCAATAAAACAATGGCAACGAAGAAACGCCGAGGTTCTTCCAAAAATGTTGTATCTTCTATAAAAGAATGTGTTGATTCTTCCACAAATAGGGAAACGGAAGAACTTTTTAAAGAAAACTCAACTAAAAAACGACAAATTTCTTCAAGAAGTGTTGAATCTGCGGATGTCGTTAAGGATACAGTTTTATCGTTAGAAAACGTGCCAAAAAATGTAGATGACATGAGAAATTTAGAAGTGGACCAGGGAATATCATCGAAGAATCAATCCTCAAAGCGTGTGCCAGAGTATCAAGAAACAGATCAGTCATCTTCGTTAGATAATATTGATATTGATCCTTGTATAATCCATGAAACGTCCAATAGAAATCAAAATATGGAAATTAAAGGAATCGACCAAATTAAATCAAGTAAAAGACGAGATTCTTTAAATTGGCTACAATATGATGAAACACTAATCCATGATCAAATTGAGGAAATTGAAACTACTTCTTGTAAAAATATAGAAACTTCATCTGTAACTGTCAATGATGAAGAAATTTTTCAAGATAGTTCAAAGGAAAAAAGCAGATGTTCTTTAAAAGTCGAAGATACCCCAGAACTAATTAAAGATCAATTACTTTCATTAGAAAATATTGTTACTGACTCTTATGTAGACAAGGCCTTGACAAGCGATTATAAAGTAAAAATGCAGACATGTTTACAACATAAAGAAATAGATGTCGCAGAAAATAATCCAGAAACTGGAAGTACAAGTAAGGATATCTCGGAAGTGAATCTGAAAGAAGGTGAAAATAGTGTAATTGCAACCGAATGTGATACACTGAAATTATCAAAGAAACCTCGATGTTCTCCATCGGAGCAGGAGAAACATATAGAAGAGACCACAGGCAACTTGTCAAGTACAAAAGCTGTTGAAGATATTCCTCTAATAACCAGACACCGCAAGCGTTCTTCAAAACATCAATATGAAGATGATCAGGAATCAGTTAAACTTAATGATGAAGATACTTTTGCGACAGAAACAGTTGTAGTGGATGAACTACAGCCTAGAACTGGTTGTGATTATGGAATAAATTTAAAAGAAGAAGCTTCTTCAAAAAGTGATAAAAACATTTTTAAAGATGGAATACCAAAGAACGTTGCACATGCGCAGCAGTTATTGTGTTTTCCAGAAAATGATAATAACATAGAGACAAAGACTGATTTGAATATTGTTGAGGATACTTCTTTATTTTCGAGCAATACAGTTTCGGAACAAGAAGCATCGGGTATTACTATATATGACCCTAACACTGATGCTGTTATGTTTTCACCAGATTTGCATCCCCCTGGAGATGCAGATACGAATATTACTGGAACTAAAATAACGGATGATACTTGTTTGACTTCAACCACTTCAATTTCAGAACACCAAGCCGTCGATATTAGTGTAAATAGCACTCATGCCTCTTCTGCTAAGTCATCAAATTTAGACTCTTCTGGAACTACAGATATGAGTATTACTGAAACAAAGACAACGGAACTTGCTTGCTTGTCTGTTGATGATACTTCTTTGAGTTCTGTAATTTCAATATCAGAACATGATGCAGTAGATAATAGTAAAAATCACCCTTCTGCTGCTCCTGTTCTATCTTCATCAAGTTTGGAGCGTACTGGAGATGCAAATATCAACATTATTGAAAATACAGCGGATGATAGTTGCTTGACTCATTCTAAATCAATTTCAGAGGAAACTATTATTGTGGAACCTTCAACTTCAGATATATTAATTATGGATAATATAGGTACTTTTATTAATAGTGTGGATCCTTCTATCACTACAAAAATAACCAATCGGGATCATATTAGTGACAAAGATAATGCGCAAACTACTGAAAGAGGGAGCAATTCTTTGAGTATAACAAATGAGGGAGATACCAATAAAACTAAAGAGTCATCTTTAGTGTTAAATTCATCAGAGTTAGAAGAAATTGAACCAGATATCTCTACTGAGGTTAGTACTATTGACAGTTCAACAGCTTTGGAAGAACATATTGAAGATGCGTCTACTACTTCAGTGGAGACACCTACTGATACAGATATAATTATGGCAAAAGAAAATATTCAACAAGATGATCCTGAAAGAAATGTTACTGTTAATAATGAAAACCAAAATGATCAAGACCCAGTTATTGCGGAAGAATTATTAAGCCACGTATCTACACAAGGTAATTTAAACTTAACTATGATTTAAGTGTATTAGTGAGGTGCCAACATTTACTTCTACTTTTCTTCATACACACCATTAAGTACAGTGATTAAGAACTAACAACAAATAATAAATATTTTAAAGAAGTAGTCCATTCTGAAGTGGAGTGAATGTATTGTAGTAGGAAATAAAAGTCTGACTCCACAAAATCAATTTAATACGTTACACTCAATGTGTTACATCCAAACATGTTTCGAAGCTCACTAGCTTCATCATCAGTGGTAAATTCCGAGAGAAAATTGTATTTGCAAATATTACATATGACTAGGTTGAGAGTAATGTGTCGAAGTCACCCTGAGGAAAAAATTTTTGTTAATGTTATTAAAATATATGTTAACATGATTTTATTTTAATAACATTAACAAAAATTTTTTCCTCAGGGTGACTTCGACACATTACTCTCAACCTAGTCATATGTAATATTTGCAAATACAATTTTCTCTCGGAATTTACCACTGATGATGAAGCTAGTGAGCTTCGAAACATGTTTGGATGTAACACATTGAGTGTAACGTATTAAATTGATTTTGTGGAGTCAGACTTTTATTTCCTACTACAAATAATAAATAAATGTAGCTAGTTATTATACAGGGTCGCCCAAATTAGGCGTTTTCTTATGGGAAGTCATGTTCCTGTTGAATATAGAAAAAAATTAACCAAGGTTCTCCAGGGTCAAATTTTATGAAAAGCTCACTCGTGCAAACGAAATTTGGCTATCTGTAAGGGTTAAGCCGCTAGGTGGGGTTTCTCAGTTTTGATCGATTGCTTTTATGGCTTATAACTTTGTTGTTATTTGAGATAATTGATTTCTGCAAAAGCTTTCTCATAGCACTTAGAATAAGATGTAGTAACCTGTTTTATTACAGGGCTTTCGTAAAGGTACTATAACGAAAATACATTCTATATAATTTTGGATTTTTTTACAGCTTCTAAGATTCCCTTTTCAAAAATATATAATAAGTTATATATATTTTTTAATATATTTGACTTTAAGAAAATAATCCACTTGTTATTATAATATTTAATAAACTCTGCCCGAGAATCATCTTCCATTTACCATTAACCTTGTTGCAGATATCCGTTTATATTCTCATCGATTTTTTCTACCTCCTCCATTTGAGTGAGGCATTTCTGGATTGCTTCTCTGTTCATCTTAAGCGAATTAGTTTTTCTTTTACTAATTGGTACATCAGCGATGCCAATAATGTTTCATTTATTTATTTTAGCTTTTAAAAATTATAGCGTGACAATTAATATAAAACATTTCTATAATTTGCTTCTTCTAATCAAATAAAGTTAGATACATTTTAACTAGAATTAGATTATAAAAATATAAGTGTCTTAAACCTATACGTTTTTTAAATTTGCAGAAACTAAAGAAATTGTTACTGAAAAGCTTGTTGAAGAAACACAGGAGAAAAAGACTAAAAAGCATGGTGGCACAAACTTATGTGGTGTCCATATTGGAACAGTACAGGCAAAAGAGTCCATTACATTTGACTTGGGTGAAATGTTGAGCGAAAATAAAAATTCTTATCCAATCATTATGACAGGAGAAGCGAGTAATAGAACCAACGTTCAGGATAAACTAAGCAATACTGAGTTTACTAATGATAAAAGTAGGTTGACTAATTTATTATATGATTAGAATATAAATGTATGCATAATTGTTCATGAGAAAATGTTATAGATGAAACTGGAAGAACACAATTCACAGAGATTGTTCAAGACAATGACAAAACTGATGATGATTTGATGATTGCGTTTACAAAAAGTCATTCCTTACTTGACGATGATGTTAGTAGTTTTGGTAAGAATGATTTTTCACCCATACATAAAGCTAGCTTTGAATTACCTGAGGATGCAATTTGTGTACCGTTGGGACATAGTCGTCAAAGTCCTGTTAACGGTAAGCGTAAGATATATTCTTAATGTAGCCTATACAAAACATATTTTCTTATCTGCTTTATATTAAAGTCGAAATTTCACAATTATTAAGTGTTAAAAACCGATATGTTTCTTGTGAACACTTGAAACATATCTCACTTTTAAAAGTGCAGTGCAGATTCGACTCTAATTTCAAGAAATATAATAATTTTTAAAACGGAACTACTTCCAATTATATTTTGTTTAATAGAAGATTCAACAGCAGGAACCAATTCATCTTCAGGCGATGATAATAACACAACTTCTTTAGAAATCGAAACAAGCATTGATCACAGTGAGGAAGTGATCGAAACTGAAGAAGTCCATGATCATGTTCATGACGAACTGATTGAAGAAGAAATCGTTGAAGAGGAAATTGTCACTATGGATCACGACGAAACCACAATTCTTCACGAGAAAACTATGTCTGATATGGAAGAAAAGAGTTTTGCTGATACTGAGCTAGTCCAAGTTGAAGGTACGAATTCAAAGAAATCAAACAATTTTCTTCAATACTAATTCTGTTATTGTTACTTGCAGGAAACGTGACAGTGATGTCAGAGAAAGACTTTGTCGATAATCAAGTTGAATTTACCTATACCAGTAACTATGAGAAACCAGTAACTCTAACTAGATTGTCACCAAATATTTCACCAACTTCAGACGTTTTAATCGATAATAGTGATTCAAAAACGACAAAAATTAGTAAAGACGATATTTCAACTGAGGCTAAAATTAATGTAGGAGACACTAAAACAATAACTGCAAAGGATTGTACAAGTCAATTAGACAACATTGAGAGGCAACTCAAAAAGGATTTATCTCAGTTAGATGATGATACAAAATCAAAGACAGAAATGGTGAAAGAAATACAAAAGGATGCTGTTAGTTTGATAGATAATAAAGGAAAAGAAAAACATGTGGGGAATGTTGAAAATGACGCTATTACGCAAAAACTAAGTGGGAGTAATCTTAGTTCACGAACAGAAATGAGGACCACAAGCATGAGCATAGACGAAAATAAATCATCTAAAGGAGAAAGATTTGTTGTTATTCATGATAAACCTGGTCCACCTAAAATTAAAATCAAATTAAGTAGTATTACGGTAAAGAATGATAACAATAAACAAGAGGTATGTATTATTTGCATGTCGATACATTACATTACATTATTTCGGATGGTCTAAAATGTGTTATAATTTTTTATTTAATCGATGGTGAATTATCATTTGTTCTACTTAAATGTCGTTGTCAAAGTGACAGTTTATTTACAACTTTATTCACTCAAACGTGAATTTCAGTTCGCAAAAGGTTCCAACCAGTTTTACTTTAACGCCTAGTAATTTTGCTGCGTTCGTTTGGGCAGTCGCATTACACACTTACCGACGCGACGGTAATATTACTCACGGTTGGAATGCACTTATTATAAATACAAATATTATTAAAGCATAAAATAAGTCTATTATATTCTTTATAGTACCAAAAGTTAAAAAAAAATGTTTGGTTATCGAATCCAAGCCTCCTATACATACAGTGCATGGTATGCAAGTATTCGCTGGACACCAATGACGTCACTGCGCTAACTCGCCCTATTTTGAACCCGTCGATATCCTTGTGACCTTGTGACTTATTGTACCATGGGTGAAAACCAATCAATATGTCTTTCAATTAATGATCTAAACTGCTCTTAACTTACTTTTAGAAAATATTTCCGCTCAAGAATAAAATAGAATATTACACAAGACGGTACAAAGTTTTACTTGCTCGTGAATTAATCAACGGTTTCCACTTGCAAATATAGCATTATTTTATAGTCTTATTAAAAGAAGTAAATGAGATTTACTACTCGCATCAGGAATTTGATATTTCATTTAGGCAACTAGAAGGTTTTTCTCTAATTTCTGCGATTTCGCTAATTCCTGATATCTCTCTGCCTAGCTTCATATCATTCTTGCTATTACAGGGTTTTGTATTAATTTTCTTTAAGCTATTTTTGAAAAATCATACAAAGGAAAGTGTTTTTGTTCGATATTATGATTTCTCTTCTCGGACGAATTACATTAAGTGGTATTTAAAAAAGTCTTATCCAGAAATTAAATCTGTTACGTGTTTAGCAAATGTTAGATTCGTACAAGACAACACATTAAAGTTGTTTCTGTGGTTACAGGGGATAAATGTAGATGATGCGAATAAAAAATTGGTAGATAATAGGACACAATCTGTCACAGCAACAGTCAGTAAACCACCAGTTAAAGGTTTTAAATCACAAAATATATCGAAAGCAAACATTAAAAATATAAAAACAGATACAACCATGAAACAGGTTAATGTCAAAACAAAGTATCCACATTATGATCTGTTAAATATGTTGGAAGGCAATAATTCTGGACCAACTATGCAGCAGACGGATGATTATCTATTTGACTTCGAAGATTGTATTCCTCAGCAAATTGTAGCTGTAGGAAAGTTTGCAGATAGTGATGTTCAGTCATCGGTAAGTGATGAGAGCAGTTGCAGCAGTGTTGCTGCTCAATCTGTGATCAAATCTAAGGGTGAAACAGTGGAGATCCCATCTTCCAAGAAACTATCTGATCGTACGACCGCCGCACGTAAGTACTTTATTTAAATGTGTTATTTCATGCTTTTTCACTTTCATTTAAATACTTATAGGGAAACAGTTGGGCTCACCAACAGAAAAAGCAACCAATACAATTTTATTAAAAAATCAATCCAATATTAATGTCGAAACGGATAAAAAAGAAATCGATGCCGATAACATTCCAAGAAGGAAACCTACCACAATGTTATTACAAACTAAAAACAAGAATTATATCAGTGTTGCTAGTCCTTTCGACAATAAGTGCCGAATTATCACGACATCGACAATTAGTAAACCAAAACAATCTGGACAAATATCCACTCAAGTTGCATCATCTTCCACAACTCCTATAATTTCAAAGTCGATGATTAGTGGCTCCAAGTTTGTGATTAAGAAGGGTAATACTGCTGTTTCTTTGGGGGATGGTGTCGATCAGAGTAAACTGAAGAATCAACCGCAGCACAAAATTACAATTAAAAGGTAAGTTCTAAAGGTTTAAATGCTGTAAGGCATTTACACTAGTCTATGAGTCTCACATCACAATTAAAACTAGTGGTCGAGAAAGCAGTGTGGAAACTCGAGCTGTAGAGTATATTTTATGCCACTTGACGAATAGAACCAAAGCAACTTATTAACAATTATAGAACAAAAAATTTTTCAATTAATTTTTAATGCTGACATGCAACATTCAAATATGAGATATGTTATATCTTGGTTAGGTGTTGTTTTTTTGTTAGTAAATATTTTCAATCCGGGGCTTCTGTTCCAAACTTTTTGGCCTGTTACTTATCTGTTCTCCACTCGCAAAGAAGTAAACTATTTTATCTCACTGTGAGTTAGAGAAATCATTACGATTCAGGAAAAACAAACTAATTCCACAATTGGAAAGATTTTTTAAAGATTGTGGTTGTCTTAAGATATGTAGATGCCTTATTTTCCATTACATATGTCAAGTGTTTGAGCATGGGGCCCAGCAAGTGTAGAAGAAACCAAATAAATTATTATTGGAGTGACGATATGAAACTTTCCTTGTTATTCATGTATAGGCTATAGTTTTAGCATAATGATTTGATAATTGTTACAGAATTTTCTGTTAAGATTCGGATACCAAATCTACAATAAATACTGTTTTGTAAAATGGTTGTGTATAATGGATCTTTTAAAATTGTAGTTAATTTTGATGGGTGTATTGTTTTACCACAATCGATTTTTAACTATTGATTGATTGCTAACTACTACATTTCAGAACACTTGAAGACATTGAAGATGTGGAACCGTTTATCATTCAAAAACCAACGGTAACACCCGTAATTGCATCTAGGAATGACGATGAAGAGGTACTTGGCGTATCGAAATCAACAACTAAAGCAACGGGTAGTGGAGGTAAAGCAAAAATTCTACACCAGACCATTATAACAGCTGAAGGAGAGATTATACAACCCGATAATACAATGTCAACGACAGCTACTACAGAATTGATGACTGAAGTATCAACAACCAATTCCAGTAGTGCTGATTTGAATGTTTTTGATATAAATTCAATGCCTATTGTGTTATCTGATCAAATTCTGACTCCGGAGAGTATAGAGAATATGCCGATTGTTTTGGAAGGTAAGGCGAAGATTGTTGCTTAAGCGTTGTCATTTTATTTAAAGTACCTTCATTATGGATAATACACGTTTATGAACTTTTTAGGTAATGACAAGATAATCCCACCAACATCACCTCCACCGTCCACATCATCCCAAAAAAAATCAACAATTATATTACCACCACAGAAATCGGTGGTTACATCTACCCCTGTCGCTAAAACTATTGCTGTTTCTAAAGGTCAGTTTTTGTACTAATTTGTATAAAATACTTCTATAACAATATTTTTGTTTCCTATACACAGTAGCAACTAAACCACGAATTCTACAAAGTGCCATTGCGAAAAGTAAGTCAAATGCACCGTTATTACCAAATACAGCTGTTAAACCTGGAAAGTACATTATATTACCTACAAATTCTACATCAACATCCTTACCACAAGGAAAGGTAAATGGCAAATTATATATTAAGAATAAAATAATTTAAAAATGTCAAAAATAAATTATTTTTAGGTATTATTAGCCACAAATCCACCAGGATCATTGTCAAATAACATTACTACTAAAGCAGCTATATTGAAGAAAAATGTAATCAGTACAACGCCGATAAACAGAGCAGCTCCGGCAGCTTGCACTTCAGATGCTAGTGGAACTGGAAACAAGATTATGATATTCACTAATCAACAGGTAATAACGGAATTTTGTGTGGGGCACATAGTTTACAGCAGTAACGTGAAGTGGTAAAACAGTTAGTTTTTGCTTGTCTAAAACTGAATGATTTTTTTTGCTAAATTTTGAATAGACCTGTATATTAACTTAAACGTCATTATTTGATTTTACTTAGTCAGACATGCTAACGACTATTTTCGCAAATATTTGGACTACAACTACTAGTCATTTTGCTTCAAAAACTCTTTTATGCAAATTTTATTTATTTGTAAGTTTTACAAATAACGACAGTACCACAAGTGATATCTGCTTAAATTGCATTTGATCATTTAAGAACAATAAAAACATGTCGTTATTTGTAAAACTCACAAATAAATAAATTTTGCATCAAAAAGTGCGTACTTTCGAGAGCGAATATCAGTTCTTGAAGCAAAATTAATAGTTCTCGTAAATATATTTGCGAAAATAGGCATGAGTATATTAGATTATGTAAAATCAAATAAAATTGCTTTGACACGTACAAGCTAATATACAAGGTTTGGTCAAAATTTGACAAAAAAAAATAATATGGGTCAAGAGTTAAAGGAAACAATTCAATCGTCAATGTTTATTGTCGTCTAGAGGCACAAGTGAATTTCCCGCATGAGAGTGATTTTTCAAGGTCGCGTCATGTCACGACACGATTTAATATTTTCGTCCCGCAAAAGAGATGAAGCATATAACAAATATGAGGGAGAGAGAGATATTTGTGGTGTATGGTACACACGATATCCTATACCATACACTATTATGTATATAGGTAGTGGCGAGAGAAAACGAGTGCATGCATAGGCACAGCTACACTTAGGGTGTTATTTTAAAAGGCAAAGATTGTGTATTATACGAGATACTGTCGATACAACCGGTGTAGGTATTGAATTCAATTTTTTATGGAGAAATAAATATGTTGTAGTTTGAAATTCTCGTAAAAGAAGTATTCACTTCTATCACGTGTACTGTGCTGCACGCGATTTTTTTTTTACTGTTATGATGATTGTTGTGTCCAGTTGTGCCCTGAAGATGACAATAAAAATTGTCGAAACGTTGGAAAATGATTGAATTGTATTCATTAAACCTTGACCTATAGTCCATGAAAATAAAACTATACAATTATCAAATGTAAGGACATTAAAATTAATTACTAAAATACTATATACAGGGTGTCCTTTTTAAGTGATACCACTATCTCAGAAACCTTAAGAGGTACGAGGTCGGTTAAATTAGATAAAAGTTGCGTTTTTTGATCCCTATTAAGGATCCGTTTACCATGTTGTCAAATTCTTCTTAGTTTCTGAGATAAAGCGTCAGATAATTAAATTTTCGTTAATATTTCTATCTTATATAGTTATCTGTTGTTGCTCTAGGGTCAACAGCACAGGTTATTATTAACGCCTGCCCAACAGAAGATGTTAGGTTACCAGAGCTCCAGCAGTGTTACTACTGCCACTACAATAGCAACAACATTAGCATCAACATCTAGAGCGACCAAAAGTATTATCGGAAAAAATGTTCTGTTGACTACAAAAAGTGGTGGTGATGAACCAGCCTTTAAAAGTGGGCAACACAAGGTGAGAGTCAGTGTGTTTCTTTTTAACTTAGAAAAATATCTAACACCAGTTGAGCTTGACTTGAGATACAGAGAGAGAGAAAGGATCCCACCAGCTTATACATAGGCAAGAAAGTTGTTTTAATCCGATTCCTCTTATTTTACACGCAATTTACTTGTGCTATATCTTTCTATCCCATAATAATGAGATGCTTCCTAGGACAACAGTGACTTGTAAGACTTATTAGCAACTCACGGCCTACCAGCAGTAATGCAAAAGTGCTTTGACAGTATTTAGGTCATATTTATTATTATTATTTAAGAATCAGATAGAAATAAATTTTAAATATGTGGTTATGGTTTTAGACGACACTCATGACCTCAGCAGCAACGACAACTGTGAAAACGCCAGGCACTTCAACAATTTTACGTTCGGTAAGTACTGGTGGAAAGACGGTAATGGCCAAACGTGCTGTAGGTACACCAAAATCTGGTAGTGGGCAATTAAAACAAAAAACTATTCTTATCAAAAATCAACATGGACAAACAGTGCGACGGATTCAGGGTACTGATGATGCCGAGTTGGATAAGCAGGTACGGTTTTGTACTATTAAGTAATAGTTTCATCAGTTTTATTTAATATTTTTATATAATTGTAGGTTGCTGAACAATTAGAAGCAATCAAAGCCAGTGCTCGTTTGAGTCTTCAAAACAAGCAACATCAATTAGCTTCGGTACTGACAACACCGACAAAACCTGCTCCACGCAGGTCCAATGCAAGGAAAACACCTGGAGGTACAAAAGGATCCACTCCGGTACCATTATTAACGGCTATTGGGTCGTCTGGTACTAGCAGAAGGGCTGTGGAAGCATCCCCATCCCTTACTAAAGGTGTGCAGAATTTTTAATTAATTGTGACAAACGTGTAGAACACGCTGAGAATAAATTAGGATCTTAAATTAACACTGGATAACATAGTTGTACTAAAACACTATTAAAAATATATATATATATATTTTTAGCACAAAAATTATTAACAACAAAATCCCAAACATCAACTGTTTCTTCCGTTTCATCGTCTACAATAGCTACGCAATCTCCAACCAGCAGCAGTACCACTGGTACGGTAGCAACGAAGCCAGCGGTAGATGTTGGTAGTGCCGGTAAAGGGGCGACAGGATCGCCGCCACAGCAATTAGTCATACAGGATGCGTTGGGAAATCAGACAACTGTTTCTGTTGGTCAGATATTGGCACTGCCTAGCGAGACTACGGTTGATGGACAGCCGCAGTCCTACATGTTAGTGACGTTAGATGAGGCTGGTAAATTAACATTCACTTAAAATTTTAACTCCTTCAAACAATATAAAAATGCTCTGCTGATTAAAATGAATTTGCATTCAAGGTAACTTGACGCCATTGAACAATGAGGCATTAATGTCATTGGACCCGAGTTTGGGTCTGAATTTGGACAATATGAATAACATGGTTTTGGAAATGGATCAGTCGAATAAAGGGGCTACTTTGGTAAATACAGCAACGGCGACTACCAGTAAAACCATTACCGGAAAAATTGAGGAAGTGGTAAGTTATTGCAGCTTCTTCCACTAGTATAATTGCTTAAAAGTTCGTTTGTTTCCGGGTTCGGTTTTCTTTTGAAACATGTTTTGATTTTCCATTTCATATAGCCACGTACTCTCAATCAATCAACGTCAATAAAAGATTCTCCAGCAATTCCATCTTCATCGGTACCCAAAGTCAAAGGTCTACAAAAACATCAACAAATCCCAGTTCGACAGGATCATCGGCAGTCATTGTTAGATCTTGTTTTATCTCCTAGTACATCTAGCAGCACCTCTGCTACAGTAGATGCTTCAGTTGCTGGTCAACAACAACTTATAGGTAGGTAATTGACAATAAATTAAGGATAAAACTGATAATAATGATGTTCGTAGTTACTGGTGATCCTGTAGCAACACAGAAATTTATTGATTCCTTAACGGAAGGTACCGCAGATTTAGCGAATATTTTAGCGACCGCAGATGCTGGAGCTGGAGGAAGTATTTTTATACAAGCCGACGGTCAACAGATCTTAATAAATTCTGGATCAGCGGCAGCCGATAGTCACCTGCTGTTAAATGTGGACAATGATGTTAACAGTAAGTTATATCAGTATTATTATAATTTTTATATTTGATTACAGTATAATTTCTTCAATTTGTGTAATATTATGTATTTTGTTTCAGCTGCAAGTGGTAGTTCGTTATTTGCCACAAATAAAACCAATCAGCAAGACATTTTGGCAGCAGCTCTTGCCGATACTGATGTGGTATTCCAATCATCAGATAGTTCGAGAGTGTTATCACCTCAAAAACATATTGTTGCTCAATTAAGTCCCGGATCATTGTATCCGGTTAGTATGGGTAATAATGTGTTGGAGACTAGTTTAACTTTGAGTTCGCCAATTATGACGCCGTTAGAGGTAATAACATATTATAATAATTGTGCCTTTATTTGCCCAACAGAATAAAACCCATTACAGGACAAATACAATCTAAATTTACAAATAAAATAATAATTCAATTACATTAACTAAACAATTTCAAAAGAAAAAACATAAAGGTACAGTGCCTTATTTCAACTACTAAAGTGCCGGTCGGTAACCCCCAAAATCTCATTTCACAAGCAAAAATAACACAGTCTGCGCAAACTTGAGTTGGAATTACTGCACATTATTTTCACAGGAGACCATAGCAGTACATTCCTCCTAGCTCTCACAATTTCAACAGTTGAGTTGTACCTAGCTTCTGTTCTTGGAACGTTAATATTTATTTTCATAAGCAATTCCGAAGACTCAACCTGTCCATGGAGAAGTTTGTATAAGAACTCAATAGAATTTATAATTCTCCTTGGTTCCAAGCTCTATACATCAAATCTAGTTAATAATACATTATGGTCAACCCCTCTCTCCATATAAATTTAATCTTCCTTATACACAAGATGTTTAAGGAATTTTCTTTGTATTTTATCAACTGCATTTTTGTGAATATCATAAAAGGAATACCATATTAAGAAACCGTACTCCACCTTTGGACGAATGTAAGCATTAAATAGAATTTTTAGTGCAGAAATATTATTAAAACCCCTAGTATTTCTCATAATGAACCCATACGTTTTATTCACTTGCGCTGTTTTGATTGATATGTGCTCCGAAAAACTAAGCTTTAACTCGAAGACAATTCCCAGGTCAGTCACAGTGCTCTATAGCCCTGTCACCGATCCTGTAAGCATACCGAACATACTGCCTTTTCTTTGTATGTAAATGTAAAACACTTAATTCCCAGGAAAATCGACTAGTAAAAAAAATAAAACACTTAAATCTGATATTTGTATGCGTTCTTCAATCTTATGTAGGTGCCCAGTACAAATGGTAAGAAATTGGACGATCACGACATATTGGGACAGCATGTTATTCCGAAGAATGTTGATCTACCCATCACTATAACCGATCCAAATATTTCGCAAACAGTTGTTGCTCATCAGCAGCAACATCAACAACAAAATTTACTTCCGCCACAATTAACGACATCTGGCGGGGTGGACTTGAGTATGCCAGCTGTATCTTTATTATCTAATACGGTAAATATCTTTTACTACATTTTTCAGTAACAAATAACTAGTTTTTTAGATAATCTAGACTTCGAAGAATTTAATTTTGAGTTTTCAACAGTTTTACAGAATGTTACATTTTTAAAATGAGTAGTAAAAATATCTTAATTTGGAGTACTATTTTTCTATCTACAATTAAAATTAAATAAAATACATATTTTTAGGCAGTAGTAAGAGAAGAGGTTACATCAGCTACCACATACCCTTCTTTGTCGCTCCTCGACGACCGTTTGGTGCTGGATAGTAGTAGTAATAGCACAGTAGCGACACTTACCAAGCCTACCAAGTCATCGTTTAATAGTAGTATGCCATTGTTGACAATCGATGATGAAGAGGTAGTGGTAACAACGGACAGGCAAAGTGAACCAAAATCAGATGGTAAAGATAGTTGCAACGAGGAACCGAAAGATGAGAAAGATGGAAAGGCGTCGACCAGTTTGGTGGAAGATGACGACGTGAGTAGATTTGTCTTTGGTAACTAAAACGTGATACATAGTTTTCCTTTATCCATTAAGACTATAACAGCTAACCTAAGCTATAGCCAGTGGCGGCTCGTGCTGCTAAACACTAGAGGAGCTGTAGATACCTAAATACTACCACTAACAGAAACATCTGTCGCTATATCCGTTATTATTGCCAAATGCTCAGTATTTTGTAATACACTTTAAATATTTCCATGATATACCTCTATCACAAAATCAAATAAATCAATCTGAATTTGTTTAGACGTTTGTTACCTGTAGACTTCTAAATCTAAATGTTCAGCAACACCATCTAATATTAACCGAACCCAAAAAAGTGTATTCAATTTGATTGTGTAAATGTTGCTTTCATTATTGCATTAGGAAGGGTTATGTACATTGGGCGGCCGAATATGCAACTCTCTAAGTGCTCCACCACCTGATATGTTCGAAGATGATCTATCCACAACGAATTTCGGTGCATCTAAAAACATGATATCAACTACGCCACCACCTACATCAACAAATAATGATGACGCAGACGAAGATGATGTTTCGAGTGTGTTTTCATCATCATCAGCCAATTCGTCAATGATCAATCAGCATCCCCAGCAACAACACCGGCACATGAACGATGGAACATTGTTAATGATGCGGAATATAATCGGCGGTGAGAATTCATCTTCATCTGCATCATCATCGTCATGTGAGTTGCCGTTGCAACCACAGATAATGGTGGATATTGACGAATTTATGATGGAGGGTAATGGGGAGAACAGTGAGAGTAATAGTGGAGAGAAGATCAGTAACAATTGAACTAGAGTTTAATTATTGGCTAAATATTAGCCATTAAATTTTTAATATTTTATTTAATGTAACGTGTTATGTAGTTGCGAGATTGGAAAGAAAGAAAGTAAGTATTTCTATGTTTTTTGCTCATTTGATATAATTTTATTTTTTATAGTTATTTGTAGCGTAAAAACCGTTTATGGCAAATTTTAGCCCAGGGTTATATGCAGATAGATCCAAGCCTTTATCCGTAAAATTTTTTTTGCCAATGACAATTTTTCCTTGATGAAATTTAGACGGCATCTGTTATTGTTTATTTAAAATTAGGCTAAATTTAAATAGAAAAAAGAAATTTCATAAAATTGCAATATTTTCATTGCAACGCAAGTTAACAAAAAATGGCAAAGATGTCCCGAGGTGTCGATCTACTGATCCACCTAACATCAGAAAGAACTTTATAGGCAGCCCCAAATTTTTTATAAAAAAAAACCGGGACATTTATTGCTTTCTTACATTCACACCCTGTACTGCAAGAAGGGATTGAAAAAAGATATTTGAGGCCTGTAATGCATAGCCTAAGGATGGCGTTTTGCATCTCTTATTTTCTTGTCAGTTAATAATATCAAAAATTTTGTACTATACAGGGTGAACTATCACTCAGTACAAAAATTTTAACCACATGCTCAGGAAAGCATGAAAAACCATAAAAAATTTGTTTTGGAATTTTTATTCGATGTTTACAAAATGGGGCAAATCCACGTTTTTCCCTGGTAAATCGGCGCCTGACAATTATTTTTCACGATGGCTTCCAACCTACAAACCGCAGTACGCGGCGTTGCCAATTGTAGAGAGGTGAAAATGAACATTTTTGAAATAATTATTATAATACCTGATAAATAAATCCATCATTACTACTTATTAACAGACATGGTAATAATATTATACCTACCTATGGGAAATGCAAAGAAAGAGCAAATCGGGCGGCAGTGGAATACCGGAGACGTTTTCCAAATAGGAAGGACATGCCTAATCTAGTCCTGGCACATTTGTAAATGTTGTAAGTACAACGTTTGTGAGATACTGGTACATTGCAAGCTCAAACGGGTGGACAAGGAGGACAGAATAATTTAGAACATGTAGTGGCTGTACTAAATTTAATAGAGGAGGAACCGTCCATAAGTACTACGGAGATTGCAAAAAGATTGGGAATATCTCAGAACAAGGAGGATTCTGAAGGAGAACTGGTTTCAACCGTATCACATACAAAAGATACAGGCACTAGAAGTAGTTCAGTGGTTAAGCGCATCAACAAGTGTGGTGAAGTTAACGGTGGTCTCTTTGAACATTTGCTGTTGTAGTGCTTTGAAGTAATAGTGTTATTGGCATTTGAGTGTTTTTTGTTGCCCTTTGGGGTTTTCCTAACGGATGGGATCCACCTTGTGATCGTCGCGCTGAGTACCTGACATTAAACAAGAAGAGTGGACGAGGTAAATCAGAAGTTCAAAAATCATGGCGGCATGGCATGGCATGTTAGACCTATCCGAAAGGTAGGAGCTTACGTAATATTTAATATTTCGCATGATAGAAGTCACATAATCATCTACATTTTCTAAATAAATGTTTTACATTAAATGCTCGGTAAATCGATACACTTGGCAACAGGGCGCTGTATCATAACCTTTAAGCTAATGTCTAATTTAAACTTCAGTTGGGCAGGCGTTCATAGGCGTCGTAAAAAGGGAGTTTAACATGATTTACAAAAAAATTATTTTAAGCCTTAATAAAAATGTTGGAAATTTTTTGAAAGGCGATTCTGTTAAATCTTATTTTTCTCTACCTCTAGTTAAAATTTTTGTACTGAGTGATAGTTCACCCTGTATAGAAGTGTCGTTATTTCACTATTTAACAAAATATTGACTAACATTTTTTTTTTTGTATTTTTCAGATATTGTCTCTTCACAAAGTTTTATTTGATTAAATTTGAGTTAAATATATATTTTTACTTCATCCTTGGTATAAAATGTTATATTTATATAACTTCTATTATGCATACAGACATTTTTATTAGTGTTTAGATTGTAATGTTATGAAGAATTAATTTGTAATTGTAAAAAGTAATATAAATAATAATTATTTAGCTCTTATAAGCGAATTTATTATCAAATCTAGTATAATAAAATAAAAAAGGAAACCAATATTCATATATTTTACTGTGTTAATATAGTATTTTTTGGAGAAGTTTATTTTAGGAATTAAAATTTAACTTTAAAAGTCTGTAGATCGGTATATTTGAGATAGAGGTTAGGGGTTTGTGTTAACTGTAAATAAAATTCCTCTCAAGATTTTCGTAATATCTTTTAATACGTTACATGGTAATAAATATTCATATATAAATTTTTATCGTTAAATTATTATTATAAACATGAATTTACAAAATATTAAAATTTACTTACAAGAATTTTACAACAAAAATATTCATATAATAAGACAAAAAGCAACAATTAATAGGTGTATATAGCAGGCAGCACTTTGGTTATGTATTAATTTGTTTTATTTAATATTAAAACATCTAATTTTTTATATTACCTATACAAAATAAAATGTCATAAAACATTCAATTAATAATAAATAATTGGAACATATCATTTTAGTTTTTACAATGTATTTTGCAATATTAGGGGAAACAGTATTTTTTATTTAAAAAATATTGAATAGTACTTTTTGAGGTTTCCCAAGATGTTTGTCAATAAAAAAACCATGCTAATCTTATATTTTATACCAATCGTGTTTTGCTGCATCCACACATCCAAATACACAATTCAACAACTGGGATATTTAAAAATGTACGTATTTTCTGTTAATTACGATGATAATTATTATAGTGTATTGAATTTTGTCAATGTTTGATGTTAATTACCACATTGCTTACATACAATATATAATTTTCATACTCATTCGACATTGCTCGACGTTTGATAACCGCTCCTTTATCCAAAAAGCAGTAACAACAAATTGTCCCATTAAATTCACTAAACAGCTTAGTGGAGAGGAATACCTACGTAGGTGACTCTTAGCCAAAACGACATTCGGCTACACTTATCTAAGTTTGAGGCGTTGTTTACGCAATATTAACTAGGTGGATTTTTTTCTTAATACGGATATCGTTCCAACGTTTCGTTTCCTTGTCGAAAATTTGAGCAAGGGAAACAACATATCTCAAATAGGCACGTCCCAACTACTACCATCACTTGTTTCCGAGTTTATGTGGATGCAACTTTATGATTAATATGTACCTTAATTTTAATTTACAAAATTATAATAAAAACTTGTCATCACGCGCTCTCTGCATCTAAACCTTTCCTCGTTGACAAATTCGAATCTAAACTATTGCAATCCGATTCATTCGAATGTGGACTAGGATAATTTGCCGCTTCCTGTAGCCTCATTAACATATTCAACAAGGGATCACTGTCTGTGTCATTTTGCGTGGAGTTTTCGCCAATAGCCAAGGATTCTAAACCGACATCTTTAGCCGAAATGGTGGTTAAACCTTGTGGTGGTGCGCCCGGCCACGGGTATGTGTCTAAAATGAATTGTGTTGGATCACACCAGGGAGCACGTCTGCCGTACAGCTGGAGACCTTCCCGCGCAGCCTCACGCAGATAAGGTGCTAGGGAGTAGTTCCAGATATCCGCAAACCAGGCCCGCGCTGCGTCTAATTCGAGTGGACAACCTATAATTAAAGATTAATTATACAACGCATTATAGAAGAAATACTACTAGGAAATATAAGATACGTTTCAAACGACACAAAATGAATCGTTACAAGAATCAATATTCTTACTTAGAAACAGTCTAGGTCCAATAGCGACATCTCCACTGCTATGTGTTTCTAGAAACGCGTTCAAATGCTGCCAGACTCTTGGCAACCATCCGAGTATTGCCGCTAACTCTGGCTGGAGTCCTCGTTCTAATTCTAGAGCTGCCAACCGTCGTCTAAGTACACGCCCTAGAAGACCTCGAGCTGGTTCCATATGTGGTGCTACCAGTACCCATCTGAAATAATGAAAAATACAGCTTTATAGAAGCAATAACTGTATACACTTTTACAATTTACCTGAAACCGTGCTGCAATTGTAAACTGGTTGCAGAACAGGCTGATTGGGCCATGGTACCTAGAAGGCATGGTAGATTTCTCGGTAACGATCCTAAAGCATCTGCTAATGGTCCAGCCTTGTGGAGATTATCTAACACAACAACACATGGAAGAACTGTAGCTGCATCACCAGACGCTGCTTGTTCGGCTAAATGGGACAGATATTGACGTAGTTCCTTACCGGATTTATTGTCTACACTGTTTTGAAAGAAAAAGTCATGTAAATATAGAAACCTTTGAGACGTTTCGCATATTCAATTTTTCATCAATGTTGGATAATTTTCATGCTTACTTAAAAGTTGCTACAGCTTCGGCAGGATCTCTGCCCAAAGATTGAGCGTGGAATTCAGCCAGTCTGGAAGCGAGATGTGTTTTACCTGTACCGGGTGCCCCACACAATACTAATCTTCGATGTTCGGCCAACAATGATACCTTTATAATAAAAACCATTAGTTTGACATCCATAGTATTTTATTTCAGATAATAACTCACTAATCGTTGTGCCACTCCCTTGGGTATAAGTGCCTCAAATGCTAAAGCTGCCACAGGCTGTAATACCACATGCAATGTAGTGACTCGACCAATGGCATACCCCACAGGGAGAAGATCAGGTGGTCCAAAGTCAGGTTTGCGTTCAGCTTCACCCAATTTATAACTTGCTATTGCGTCACTACCTGTTAATATTCGATTTTAAGGAATATCGCTGAAATATCTGGAACTTATTTCTATTTCAAACTTACCTAAGCCCAGGCCACCGCCGGGGTCCAATCTGGCAACATACTGTTTAAATGCTCGTCGTACACTGTTGTCAAGTTGTGCCCACGATGTAGATGCGCCAATAGTTGTGTAGGCGACAGCAATCTCTTGCGTTGTAGTTGCATTTGAAATATTACCGTCGTAACTATAATGCTCAGTGTAGTACCTGGGAAAAAATATAGTTGAAATTAATGCATCAAGTATCATTATATACTATTAAGTTTTAGACACATTACGGGATTATTTTTAAAGACTTGAAGAATAATTACCTACCTGGTATAATTTTTATACTACAACAATTGGTAAACAGGACAAAATACAAACGCACGGAAATCCTGTGCTAGTATTTTCATATTTTACAGATCCATTGTTGAAATTTAACAAACTTACTTTTCAAATGTTTGTGGTTGTCCCAGATACACCGCTATCGCTATCTGATTCCCGTCATTGTCAGCATCTAAACTATTATCCACATGCGTCGGTATTAAATCGCTTAGAGCATCTATACTGTTGCTGTTCGTCGCTGATCGCGTATCTAATGCGACATCTGGTGGCATATTACTGCTACTGTGGTTTGTTGTGTTCGGATTAGTACCAGCACTGCCACCACTCACCATTCGTTGGAGCCGTTCATTGTTTTGCTTCAGACTTAACATTTCACTCTAGAAATAAATAAATCGTAGGGTCCGTTTTTAAATTCTTATTTAAAGTGTTTTCTAGTTCAATTTTAGATTATTGTAGATTTTCACTTACTCTCATTTTCATCACTGTATCCTTTAGACTCTCCAGTTGATGAGCCGAACTCAATGCTTCCAATCTAATATCTGTCAATACCAGATCTTTTTCTCTGAGTTGTTTCTGTAACTCCGCCACTTCTTGACCATGATCAGTAGGTGCGGGTGGAGGAGGACTATGTTGTCTATCATGGTCGCGCTAGATAAAAACAATGCACTTTCAAAATATATCTCAAATAATTAAATTGTTTCAAATCCAAAAGAAAATATAATTTCCAGGAGATACTGTATTTAATAAAATATCAGATATTTGGAATATACACCACTCACCAATTTATCACACTCTGTCGGTTGTGTGCTATGTACTTTGGTAACTTTAGCATTTCGTGAAAATGCTTTCGAGAACGAACTCCTCAACCAACCTTTCTTCTTTTTTTTGTCTTGCTTGTCCAACGAACACGCTGAAGACAGTGATGACACACTATCGGAAGACGGTTGGCGTGCTAAAGTCGTACCGATACCGGCTTGAATAGATTGGGCGCGTAATGCCTCCATAGCCTGGCGTAATTCCTGCAATTCGCTATCCTGAAAATCACAATTCATGGGATAGTGAGTTTTATTTTGTAGTAGGTTTGGTATTTAAATATGTCAACAGATTAAGAAAGAACTCACATACCTTTTTCTCAGATGTTGATGTTAGATGCTGGAGCCTTTGAGTCATCGATGTTAAACTTTGTTCGAAAGCGGATACAACATGTCCCTGAAACAAATGAACTATTTTAAACAAAAATATTCAGAAGATGATAAATTATATTGTATAAACCATTGGCTATTTCACAGAGCCAATAAACAAATGACAGAGCAGCATTCTTTCACAACCTGATTTTGACATCAAGAATTCCAGATGTTTCTTTAACGTTGAAATTATGCTGTTGGTGCGAATGGTTTTCTAAATATTTTTCTAAAGATATATATGGCAATATTTAGTTTTTCTTGGGATGAGGCTTATAATAAACACCAGAGATTAAATAACCAATTGTTATTTAATGTCAGAACATTTTTTAATTAAAACAACGTTTCGGCAACGTAAAACTGTTGCCTTCTTCAGATTTTAAAATACAAAATCCTTCCTGTTAAAATATAATTTAAATATTTTCATTAGCCATTATTTCAGTCCACACTCAAAAATACAAATCCCGAAACGATGTTTTAATAGTTATTAATTAATAAGAATTGTTTATTTTTAAGGAAGTAGTCCATATTGCTGTGGATGTTCAATATATTATTGAAATAAAACTCTCTCATCCAAATTTTTAATAATTTTAATTAACCTCGTCCCAAAAAAACTGAAACGAAATATTGAAGAAGACTCAAGAAAAAACAGAAAACTATGATATAAAATTCAACCATAATATAAAATAACCAGTGCATATAGGTCAGAATAAAGTAAAAATTACAAATTATGTAATATAATAATGGCATGATCACCTTCTAAAACATTCTATTTGTAATACAGCTTCACGTCAAAACTGAGTTCTGCCAAGTCTATGAGATGCTTTTCAAAAGGTCAAAACATCCAAGTAACTTTACTCTGTATGTTCTACACAGTTTTATGTAACTCTCAGTGAAGGGTAAGCAGGCTTATAGCAAAGATTAATCTACACAATAGATAGTCAGCCCAATGCATTAAAATCAGAACATCTCTAAGTATGCCTGCCACTACGTGGCGTAGACTAGCGTGTAAAGCATAGAGCAGTATTGTCACAGCCAGAAACCGTTTTGTAGTTTATTAATATCAAAAACAAAACGCAACGTATAACAATTATTTAGATCATTTGCAACAGATATGCACCGGCAATGCTGTATTGTCAGAGAGAGAAATTGATGAAATTCTGTATTAATCTGGAGGGGATACGCAGGGAGGGTAGAAAAAAAAACAAGCGAATGTGGTGTGTGTCGTGCTGTTGCCAATTCGTCGGTAAAAGAAACACACAGGGTGATTTATTACAAGTACAGTATTGAAATAAAAGCCTAATCTCTATGAATTAAATTTAATATAATAATATTTAATCCATGTCATACATGTTTCAAGACTAGACCAGTCCCATGATCAGTGGCGAACAATCGTTAAATGAAAAGCTTTTAGATAGAAACATACTTTTGACTAAATATTTCACGTAGACAATGTGGCAAAGATGTAACAAGATTGTTGTAGATCTTATAATACCTATAATAAAAAAATTATCAGTGCTACCTATATTATATTAGGTATACCTATTATAATAGTCTGTCTCTTCTTCAGGTATAAGTTCCACTTTATCGGTTTAGGTACTTAAATTTTACTTCTTTTTAATGTTTCTTCGGGTAAATAATAAGTTCGGTAGGAATAGGGCTTTGGGTATGAAACAAAAAAGATAGAAAATAGAAATTTGATATAGGGGTAGTTCTAAGCATTTACAAGTTTGTGACGTGTAGCGATTTTCGATGCCGCCCCCGGAGGTATACATGAGGACGGCGCAATGCCGTTTTAAATATCTCGTTTCGCTTTCTTGGAAAATAAAAAATTATAACTGATAACTGAAACTTAGTACTTAATACGTGGGCGTAAGAGGTAAGCTCACTTCACAGGTCTCTATTAATGAAAGAAGTTAACATTTTGAGCATCTGCGTAAAATTAAATGTATCCGTTTGGTGGGTAGTTTTGATTACAATAAGTCGGTGCCAAGCCCAAGCCCGAAACAAAATAAATCTATATTTACCTACTACCTATTTGGCTTGGTACCGACTATTATGTGCATTGTTGTCTTTTGAATGATATTTGTATTTTGTTATTTTTCGTATTTTTTATTAGTTCTTTTGACAGCTCTGGTGTCATCAATACACCTGTATCCCGAATTGCACCAAATTGCGATGCTATTGAACAAGCATATAATCCTAAATATAATATTCTTTTTGAACTACCTGTATCTCGAAAACCAAGCCGTAGCGGACCCATGTACATATGAAATTTGTATCTTAAAATTAGTCAAAGAATCACCCTTTAAAGTTTGTACAAGTACTTATGCAACACCCTGTATACATAGATACTTTGATTTGCAATTTGCAAATCTGTCAAACTAGGTAATGCTGTTTTTTTTTATTTACTTTCAAATATGGTATTATGTAATTGTATTCAAATTAAATGTTTGGGGATGATATTTACGAGTTTTATTTTTTTATATAGAGAAACTGTTATTCAGTTTTTAAGGATCAATCTGAAGCAGACGATTGTACTTGTTAAAACATGAAAAAAGTTATTGTCGTGATACTTTTAACACCCTGTTGGTGGGTTTTTAAAGCTTTTTACGAAACGTGTTAACAATACAATCTACATAAATCGTTAGTTTTTTAAAGTTTTATGATCATTGCGCACAAAAACCAATATTAGGGAGACTGTAAGTTTTTTTTCAATTCGGCGTTGCAGAATTTGAACCTAATTGTGATAATTGTGTTATTTTACTAGTATAGATATTTTTGAGTAAATTAATTCGGTTATAATCGATGAGTAGAATCTTTGGAGTAAAATACATTTCACAAAAACCCTGAACCATATTTCTCAATAGATTTAAATTTTCATTAAAAACAGATTAAAAATTCTAATTTTTTACATCCTGCATTTCGAAACCGTATTTTTTTAAATAATTATTGTCATGCTGGAAATTTCAAACCTTATTTACTTCAGCAACTTGTAAAAAGCACAGCCTTTTTAATATTAACATTTCTTAAAATCGATATTACGCGATAACGATGACTTTCTATCAATATCACAGAAGGATACATTTATTACGTATATAATTTGTTAGATTTTACATCTCCGAATTGAAACACACGCAAAAAATGTGCATAAAAAAGTTAGGGTAGCATTTCACGCCTGTATGCCCCTTTAATTTACCCGCCTCTGAGATTTATTTTTTCATAATGTCAACGACAAGTTGAATCTGCTGTTTGAGTTTGATCCTTAAAACTGAATCAGGTAATAACCGGAAGTCCTATCTATAACGCCAAATTTCGTTAATTTAAATATAACTTTTTGATGCATCCTTATATCCGAAATTTAAAATTAAATGACTAAAATAATATTATTTTAGTCATTTAAAATTATTGTCTAAAACATTTAATAAACCAGCCCTTTATATTTATACTATTATAGTAATTTCTTTTATTTTCGTCCATACACATTAATCTTTACGTAGATAGGTATACGTATACCATATAATTTTAAACAAAAAACACTGCTGCACAGTAGTACATATATGATACCTATAATATAAAAACAAACTCCCACCTCGTAGGGGAAAGTATACTCGTCCTTGTCTAACATTGCCCATATGATTATTTTATTTCAACACAATACATATAACGCCATCTACAATTTCCATAATTTCCATGGTTGCATGTTTTTCTAATAGATGTAGCTCGTGTCGAGACAGTTTCAATTTTTGTTTTATTTCCCATATACGCTGACTATCTATTGTGTAGATTAATCTTTGCTTATAGTTATATACAGCATGGTTTTCAGATCACGGAAGCAAAATCCTACAATAATAAAATCAACTTACATTTGTACTAAGTTGAGAGGTCAATGTATGAACCTTTTCTTGTGCTTCATTCAACTCTCGACGCAACTTTCGTATTTCATGCGCTTGCTTCTCCTCAGCGGAAGAGTATAAACTCGAAGCCGTTGATACTAAGCTGATAGATGATCCATGAACTGCAAAACAATAAATTATTTACAAAATATTACAATATCCTGGTAATGCTTACTTTCGTCATTTTTTGGTATACTATGTCGTGGTGTTCCGGAATGTGTCGGTGATAAGGGAAACGATCTGTTATTACTAGGTGCTGGACTCGTCGGCTGCGACCAATGACTGCTCAAACTGCCAATTGGTAAGCAGTAGTATGGTTCCGTTTCAGGTTCGGTATTGTTACGATGTAACATTGACGGGTAGAGTTTTTCAGATTTTGTTGATCTGTAACAATCGCAGAATTTTTGGGTTTTTATGATTAAACTATAATTGTAGAGGCAGCTGAATAACTAAAAATAGCATCCTGCAAAATCCAATATTCTTCATTCAAATATTTTGGAAGCCTCAATGTGTAAGCATGGCTTGGTAACAAAAAGCTTAGTGATTGTGTTTTTGAGTGTGATGTTGAGTTATTTTTTGTCATACCGGAAAATTTCAACAATTCTTGTTCTAAGCAAATTGTAATGGAACCAAAAAAAAATCACTTAACAATCTTATTTTGTTTACATTCTTCAATTTTGAAGAGCCTGAAAATGTTACAGTACTTGGCTAATTTAACCAAACTATTTTTTCTAATCATAGACAATCAACTGAACGAATTTTCCGATATCACCTTCGTGTTGTGCGTTAAATATTTGATTTTCAAAATACAGTAATTCACAAAAAGCCCACAATCTGCAAATGATTTGCATGTTGTTTAATGTAAATACCTTGGGAATGTCCTGTCTCTGAGATAGCTATAATTAGAATTTTCAAATTGAAATATGGAGTATCGTTAACATAGGTAAATAATTATGTGGTTTTAAAGTAATTTGAGATGTTTTCAAATTTCCATTGCGAAGAAACTGAGTACTTTATATGTTCAGAAAATATAAATACGATTATATCCTGCGTTCGAAAGTCGATTCGTCATAGTAGGTACATATATTTATTCTCAGATCATAACCTGGAATAGTTATTGGATAAAGCAACATAATACTATTTTCATAGTGCAAAATCTACTTTTCTTCTATAAATGTATCGACTTGAAAACATCTTTTGTAGCATCTTCATTAGAGTTACCTGATGCTGTTGCTTCGCGATAATCTTGACGGGGAATCCCTCAGTAATCTGGCATGCGTTAAACTGCTTCGGTGTCCCGGCAGACTTGTTAAACTTTCCATACTGTCAGTTTCAGACATTCTGGGCGCCACTGAGTATGTGTTACTAAAAAAATAGGAATAATATTTGATTTTTAATGACAAAAGGTTACAACTCTGTGCTTACCTGTGCCTCAACCAAGGTGCATATGGACTCGAATTATCGATAGCCTGCGTATCAGACAAGGAACCATCGATAATTTTAGGTGGCCTACCCTGATGATGGCCGCCGCCATGATGGTGACGCATCACCAAACTACCATAATCCTGATGATGCGTGTGGTGATGAGGATGATGCATCATAGCACCACCTGTTCCAGCTCCTTTTGGAAGACTCTGCGAGCCAATCATAAGCCGTTCACGAACGGATTGACTCAATTGATTGGCAGTGTTCCCCGTTAGGGAGTAGCTTTTGAATTGAGAGGCAGTTTGGGGTTGATTTGGATCTGAAAACATACACATCAATAATTTATAAAATATTTTCAAGACTATAACGTGAGAAATATTATACCATATAATTTGTTATGTGCTTGCTGTTGTTGTAAATCACTTGAACAAGTTTGCGTACCTCCAGACACTTTTACTTTGGTCCTAGGTACAGCAGATACCGAAGCTGTTTTTCCGGAATGATTCTGATTCACTGAAATATCAAAGGTATAGTACATAATTAATTTAACATAAACCATGAAATATATAAAACTTTATGAATTGTAACACTGAAATTTAGTTCAATATGTAATAGACTAAGCTTTCTGCTAGGTTTAAGGCTGTTAACCAGTTTTTGTTGTGCTAATATTTAATATTATCATATTTGAAAGTGAAGTGAAAATGTTCTTATAATAATAACAAAACACTTGTTTGTGACAAAAATCTAAATTTCCTGTAGAATTTGCCGTAGGTTTTAAAACAGATAAAAGTTTCTTTTTCATTTAAAATTTGTGAAACATTTTTGAGCTCCTTAAAGGTTCATTTAAAACCATACATTAAACTATCTGAAATATATTTTTTTGTAAGTCTTTACCTTGAACTGTTGTTCCATTAGTAGATGTCGTTGCATTTCGTTTGATATAACCGAAACTTTGTGGCATCCCTCGCACACCTTTACTACTGTTACTGGTCTTTTCTTTACCATGCGGACTGCTACGCCTCTCTTTCCTTGTATGGGTGGGGCTTCCGGGTGCGGGGGGCGGTGGTGGACTTCCAACTCCCGGTGAATCTACATATCTATAAAACAAAAAACTTGAAGATTTGGAATTTGATTAAAATCTTTTTAATGTAAAAGCACTTCGGATTATACCAGAAGTACTTGCTTGTTTTAAGGGGTGTTAGTTCGAGCAACCACCTTATCGTCAATAGGGTACGAATCAACGTAAACGCTAGGAAAAAATCTTGAAATCTACTATATCCTACGATGTATCATAAACCCTGACATTGTCAATCATGGAACCGGCATTCCTGGTATTATTTCTTTTATTATGTACAAATGACCAAAACTGGTAGGGAATTTAATAGACCTGTTTTTGATCAGTCTAGGAAGTGAATTAAACTGGTTACGAAAACAAAAAGGAAATCATGAAAGAGAATTCAACTGCAATATCTTATTAAGAATTTTATATAAAGCAAAAAAAAATGGTTAAAATACGTTGATAAATTTTGCAGTTACAGCTAAATTTTGAAAATGTATAGTTACTTGTAGATTTCTGAACGTATGTTTTGTTCTAGTAGGGCTTTCTAGGATGAACCGTGATCCCAATACCTAAACCCAATAAAAAAAAGGCACTGCATAAAAATATACTTTGAATCATACTGACTGCGATAAGCTCAGAACTCAACACTGCCGTTATTACGAAAATCATGTTTTTAGGAAAGTGCGTAAGTATGCGCGTTGAGCTATTTGGATGCTTTTTTCTTAGAAAAATCACGGTTTACAAATATTCGTATCTTTCAATGAGTTGAAAAATTAAAAAAAACATATTTCCTAAACCAAAAGACGTATAAGATGTTCTAACTCCTAAAACCCCCCTTGTTACAAGCCTTGGACATAACATAATAATCTAATATGTTAAGTAAATTAAACTATTTGAAAAATATATCGAAAAAATTGTCATTTCTGACATTAAAAATCATTTTACCGTTTCCATTGGTGTTGACTAGCATGCTTCCCATAATCACCATTGTTATTGTTGTGTTGCTTGGATTCTTTTGATGAGGCACGTGGTGCGGGCGGAGGCGGCGGGGGCGAGTCACATCGCGACGATGATGACCCACCCCTTCTTACCGCCTGTTCGGTTAACACTGTAAGGCCGGACGGTAAACGCGAGTGTCTGAAATTCACAAATATTACCATTAACTTTTCTTTAACACCAAATGGGATTAAGAAGCAATTTCAGTGCAAATGAGACAAATCTTAAGATATTAAATATAAAACCTTCAGTTTTATCAGCCAAGGCTTGATAAATAATAGTGGAAGGTGGATATTTTGCATATGAAATATTTTGAATTATTTTGTCCATTTGGTTTAAAAGAAATAGTTTTTCAAATATGACATACGGTGTTATTGAGCTAGTAGAGTAGGTAGAGACACAGGTAAGAGCAATTTAGATTAAAAAAAATCACGTCAATATTTTGTAAAGATTGAGGTTTAATTTTTATCCATCTATAAAAAGCAGAACATTAATTTCAATCTGCGGTTGCGACCAATTTTTTTCTAATTTCTGGAACGTAATTTAAAAGGCAGAACAAAGCGATATTTCATCTACAGCTCGGATTGATTGGAACAAAAATATCATTTGTGTGTTTTAAAGAACAATTCGAAGGTAAAATTTGGGAATTGTCTTGTAAAATAATTAACAATACTTAATGCTCAACTAAGGGTGATTGATAATGGACAACGGAACTAATGTTGTGCATTATTCACCACGGGTTACAGTTATACATTTTTTTAAAAGAATTTTCAAAAATGTAGTAATTTTGTAAGTTAGAAAAATAGTTTTATTAAAAATATTTGAAATAAAAATTAAAAGATAGGAGATCAATAAAAAAAGATAAAATAAAGAATCAAAAAGCAACAAAACATACGTACCAATTAAGTAATTCATAAGGCAGAAATCCGTTAAAATCAAATCAGTTAGAATAACTTTACACAACAAACATACAAACTTCATTACACAACGTTTTTAATTGAATTAAGGGGAAACATTTCCAATAAAAAATGATTGTTCTTTAATTAATTAACTGAATCTAGAAGTTTACGGTTTAAGATCTTTGTGTAACCAGAAAAAAAGCACTAAAGTTAATATAATCATAGCTCATGTTTTCGGTAATATTACTATTTTTAATTAATAAATTGGTAAGTCAGAATTAAAAACAAAACACATCAGATGTTAGGCGAGTTTTTGTTTTGTAGACGGCCGACGTCTACACATAATCGGCCGAAGTCGATCCCAGCGGCGATGGTGACTAAAATCGATTTAAAGAGGGGCGCATGTGATATTGCAGTGAATAGGGTAGTCAGATAAAGCAAAAAACAAAGTCAAATGTGAACGAGATATTACTCTTCCTATTCCTCCTATTCCTCATTTTCTCTACTTTAAATTTCACGTCTACACGCACTTTCTAACACCTATAGGTATAGCTATGGTTCGAATTTTCCAAAATACGTTCTGTCACCATTAATTTCATAACTTTTTGGGAAATAGCTTTATTCAAATTTCTTCGAGAAGTCGCTCATTTGGAACTGTAGATTATATTATATTATTTTCTACATAAATATTTTTTTACCTATCAATAAAATACCTATCTATACGCATCTAACAAAAATAACTTATAATTATATTATAGGTAACTTATAACCTAAGATTGGAACACTATTCTAAGAACTACACGTGTTTTGTTCTTGGTTCTTTTAAAAATCCACCAGCACTATTTTTCAAGATAATAAACGTTTTTAAATTACCTCGTCAGACAGGTATCTTATCAATTCTATGAAATAATTAGACTATTCTATATGATCGATACTTAATTATAAAAATATTAAAAAATGTTAACACATTTTTAGTTTCTAGAAATTAGTTCGCAGTCTTGTTAGAATTACAATCTGACAATCCTATCATAACTGGAGGCACAAAACACAAGCACAGGGGGAAGAAATATATTATAGCATAACGCAATGTTATTATACACCCCTGTTTACAGGGGTATATTAAAGTGGATAGCTTTTCTTTGCATTTAAACTAAAGAGAACGCATAAAGAGAAATTAATCGTTCCATGTTTTCAGGCTTAAGTAATTTGACGAGCACGTCGTTAATTTTCTGAATAATTATTATGGCATACGCAAAATAAATAAAGTTTTCTGAATGTGTGGTTTTAGTATACCGATTTTTAAAAAACTACATAAATGGGTTCACTTCTCAAAACACTTTTTTAAGTCTTAGTTTTAATTCTCTTATGAGAATACTAACAATGTTAACGAAACGCGGGTTTTGAAGTGGTGAAACGTCTCCAGAAATATTTGGTAAAGTATTTTATGAAACTGATTATTTGCCAATTGCCCTCGTAGTTGGTCATTTGAGTTCAATATGACTAACCCTGTAAATGAATGCCCCACTTCTTTTTTTTTATATATGTCATGTACGACTGACAGTGTCACGTGGCTCCTCTCACATTTCAAACAATAACAAAACATACAAAAACGATGAATCACCACACTACGGTCTATGGAATACGTATAGAGATTACCCAGTTTTTTAATGATTCAGTTCATGGGGCAGTGAATAAATCATAATTATCCGACGAAACGGGCACCCTTTTAAGAAATTAAAAGAGGGGAGCTGAAAAGGGTGTTTTGGTAGATATTGCACAAAAATGGAAAACACTTATACAGGGTGTCCTACGGTGGCAACCCATTAGATTATTTCAGAAACTACTTCGAATTGAATTTTGAAAATTTCAGTGTCTATATTGTCAAATATGCTCTACTCAAATAATATAATAGCAACGGCATAGCACTTCCGGTTATACCGGAAGTTGATGGCAACTTTGTTATTTCAAATGAAACACCCTATATATTATTACATTTTTGGATTTTAAATAAGATTTCAGACATATTTCATGTATCATGTCCTATACCTAACATCAGTCGTTTTTGATTTATATGAAGATTTATATCAAAATTGACAGTTTAGGGCTCCATAAGAATTCCGTTTTTTCCTTGTAAATCAGTATTTAATAATTATTTTCCAGGTATTTTCTTATCAGGTAGGTTCTTCTTTTTCGAATTGACAAGACATTTTCTGATTAGTTTATACAGGGTGGTCAAAAAATTATATTGAAAACGGTTCAAGAAAAACAGTTGAAAGTCAATTTTTTCAAATGGTATGAGTATATTATTATTATTTTATCTTCTTTAGCATTAAAAAATAATGCAATTTTGTAATAGGTTATCATTTTCTAAAATGCATAGTTTTCGAAATATCGTCATTTTAAATTTTTCTGCAGCGCCTACCGTTGTCTCTCTGGAAGCTAGCTAATTAATTTAATTAGCCATGAAATTATTGTCATTTTAACGTCAACCTAAACGTCAAATTAATAAAAATAAAAAATACATATTGATATTATAAATTTATTATTAATTCATGGAGAACAAAATAAAGTGATTAATATCACCTGTAGAGTATTTAACGAGAGAAACCCCCATTTGCTAACGATGACTAGAGAAATTAGGAAGAATTTTGAGAAATCATTTAGAGCAGGTTGGGAGGTATACAAATCAAGTATTACAACGAACTAAGACTAAAATTTAAAATAATACGGCAGAAATGAACAGAAGATTACACTAAATAAATTTTCAACTAAAAAAAGTTAATCAACTAACGATAACAAAACTAATTTAATTGTTCGATATGACCCCCATTTAGTCTTAAACACTTATTTACCCGTTCACTAAATTCACTCGTGACAGCTCATGGAATTTGGACTCCAGGTAAGGCATCGAATGAAGTTCGGATGCGTCCTACTAATTCTTTTTTGAATTAATTGGGGTGGAATACACCTTTTGTTTAATTGCACCCCAAACATAAAAATCAAGCGGTGATAGATCTGGAGATCTCGCTAGCCAATCCCAAGGCCCTAAACGTCTGATCAATCGATCTTCAAACATTTCATTAAGCTGTTGTGTGATTTCCACACTGACGTGGTGCTCCATCTAACTGGTACCAACAACTTCTTAATTCGTTTAATGGTAGATCATCCAAAAAATGCGCCACAACATTTTGCAAAATATAAAGATAACCTTCCGTGTTTAAATTATGCTCGTAAATAAAATATTCAACATGTGTGTCTTTTACCATACAAAAAACGTTCACACTAAATTTATTTTGAAAATTTCGTTCACGAATAGCGTGCGGATTCTCAGAAGCCCAAAAATGACTATTTTGTCTAATAACGATTCCATCTCGAAAATTTCGACTCATCTGTCCAAATCACTTTTTGCAGAAACAGAGGATCTTCTTGCGTTCGTGTTAAAATGGTTTCGCAGAACCGTACACGTCGTGCGGCATCACGTGCTTCCAGAGCACAAAGATATTTGAATTTTAATGGATGTAAACCACTACTTTTTAATATTTTTTGGACAGAGGATTTTGAAATACCTAGATCTTGGTCAGCAGCACGCATTGCTGATTCAGGATATGTACTAAAATATGCCAAAACATTTACCACATTATCCTCATTTGTAGTTATAGGTTTTTGTAGTACTCGATTTGCATGACACTGCCCCCACCGTATTTGATTTCTCAAAATTCTTCTTAATTTTTCTTTAGTCATTGTTGGCAAATGCGGGTTTCTCTCGTTAAATACTCTACAGGTTCTATTAATCACTTTGTTACATTCTCCATGGATTAATAATACATTTACAATATCAGCATATGAATAAATATTTTCCATTTTGTTATAGTTATTGTAAAATATAATGGTCACAAATATTGATAAATAACGACTGGTTGGATAGCAACAACTAATTTCATATTTAGTTTGACGTTTATGCTAATTCAGAGAAATGTAATTATTTTCATGGCCAACTAAATTAATTAGCTAGCTTCCAGAGACAACGGTAGGCGCTGCAGAAAAATTTTAAATGACGATATTTCGAAAACTATGCATTTTAGAAAATGATAACCTATTACAAAATTGCATTATTTTTTAATGCTAAGGAAGACAAAATAATAATAATATACCCATTCCATTTGAAAAAATTGACTTTCAACTGTTTTTATTGAACCGTTTTCAATATAATTTTTTGACCACCCTGTATAAACTAATCAGAAAATGTCTTGTCAATTCGAAAAAGAAGATCCCTCCTGATAAGAAAATACCTGCAAAATAATTATTAAATACTGATTTACAAGGAAAAAACGGAATTCTTATGGAGCCCTAAACTGTAAATTTTGACATAAATCTTGATATAAGTCAAAAACGACTGACGTTAGGTATAGGACATGATACACGGAATATGTCTGAAATCTTATTTAGAATCCAAAAATGTAATAATATATAGCGTGTTCAATTTAAAATAACAAAGTTGCCATCAACTTCCGGTATAACCGGAAGTGCTATGCCGTTGCTATTATATTATTTAACTAGAGCATATTTGACAATATAGACACTGAAATTTTCAAAATTCAATTCGAAGTAGTTTCTGAAATAATCTAATGGGGTGCCACCGTAGGACACCCTGTATATAAATGTAAATGATAAAAAAGTAGGGATTTAGTTTGTCCTTAACGTCTAAGTGGTCTAAGGACATGCGTTGTGACAAATAAACAGATTGTTATCAATTTACAATAAATAAACAATTGAATAGATGGTTCCTCATGTTATAGGTACCTATTCAAGCCATATCTTTGTCTGGTACACTTTTAGGGTGCATTAAGTTTTTGAAGTTGGTTTTGTTTAATGAAAATTTATTTTCTAACGCGCTTGCAGTTAGTTTCCTCAAATCTCTCAAAAGCTCACGCTTAGGGTCATTATTATTTTATATTTTCATTGGTTTTATGTAGATGCTATATATATTTTTAAGGGAATTTTATTATTATGTGTATTATTATTATTATTATTATTATTATTATGAATGGTTAGGCGGCACTGCCGTTAAAACCGTTACGTTCATTAAAAACAATTGTCCGTATTATTTGTTTAAAGCATCGTACTTGTTTTTAAAAGAGTTCTTTGACACTGCACAAACACATTCACTAGGAAGTGAGTTCCACATTCTTACTATCCTATTAGTTAAAAAGTAACGACGACACAATTTACGAAATCGTTCAGGACATAGTTTAAAATCATGACCACGAAGTCTCAAATTCGTACTGCGAACAAAAATGGACAGAGGTACACTGTAATCCCCGTGCAAAATCTTATAAGTTTCTATTAGGTCCCCACGAACTCTACGATCCCGCAGCGTAGATAGGTGCAACCTATCCAATCTCTCCTCGTACTCCATTTCACGGATTGCTGGACAGAGTTTAGTAATCCTCCTTTGAGTTTGCTCAAGAGCATGAATGTCCATCGCGAAATATGGATTCCACACCGTGGACGCATATTCCAGATTCGGACGCACATAAGTTTTATATAGTTTTTCAAAAAGTTCTATGGATGGGTTTTTAAAAGCTTTACACATCATGTACGACACAGCATTAGTCTTCTTAATTATTTTTGCGATATGATTCGCCCACTTTAAGTCCTTGCTCACTAAAACACCTAGGTCTTCCTGTGTCTCTACCGCCCTTAGTGCGACACCACCAACACTATACTGACGTTCAGGATTGTTCGATCCAATATGCAACACAGAACATTTGCCAGCGTTTAGCTGTAGCAGCCAAGATCCTGCCCATTCTTCCACAATATACAGATCATTTTTTAATAAATTATGAGAACTCAACGGATTGTTAAATATTTTGATGTCATCTGCAAACAGAACCGACTTAGACTCCAGATAGGTAGGCAGATCCGAAATAAAAATGTTAAATAACAAAGGTCCCAACACAGATCCCTGAGGCACTCCACTGCTCACCGTATATTCATTTGAGAGTTCTCCCTCAACTCTAACTCTGCAAGATCTACCCGACAAGAAATCCCCGATCCAGTGAAGCAGATTGCCCCGAATGCCGCAATGATCAAGTTTATGCATGAGCCTTCCATGAGGTAGTCTGTCAAAGGCTTTACAGAAATCCAAGTACACAACATCAATCGGCTCTCGTCTATCTAAAGCTAGGGACCATGAGTTGACGCAGCTCAGTAAGTTAGATGTCGTCGATCTGCCAGGAAGAAATCCGTGCATATTGTCCGAGAATCTCCTCGTTCTTATAAGAAATTCTGTCATTTCCTGCGCTATTAATTTCTCCATTATTTTGCAAGGAATGGATGTTAAACTTACTTGCCGATAATTACTTGGAATTAATTTATTTCCCTTCTTGAATATAGGAATAACGAGAGAATTCTTCCATGAAGACGGAACTTGTCCCTCCAAAATCGAGCTCTTCAAAACAGCAGAGACTAGAGGAACGATGGTTGTAGCGTTTTTCAAAAACAGAGAATGTACTCCATCAGGGCCTGGTGAGCAGTCTTTCTTTAAGCTGACTATAGTCTCCAGAACTTTATCTTCTGTTATATCAATTGAAGTCAAAGAATTGTCGTTACGAGGGAACCCGCGAATACACGGCAGGTCCGATGTGTCTTCTACTACATAACTCTTCTGAAATTCTTCAGCAAAAATGGTTGCAACAGTTTTTGGGTCCGAAACAAGCATTCCGTCCTGATCTCTGAGCATTGGGGTGCTGACCTTTGAACTAAGAGTATTCCTTATATATTTGTAAAAATACTTTTGGGATTTGCTCTCGACGAGATGATTCTCATACCGCTCCTTAGCAGACCTGATTTGGTTAGACACTTGATTACAATTATCTCTATATATTGCATAATCATGATCTGACCTAGATTGTCTATATATGTGCCAGAGTTTTCGTTTTCGATTGATCCGTTTCCTTAAAATATTAGTAATCCATGGTTTGGTCTTCGAAAACTCTGCCGTAACTTCGGGAACGAAGTTATTAGTACAATAATTTATTGTTGACATGAGTGAGTTCCACAAACCCTCAGTGCCACCTCCCTGTGATAGGTTAACCGATTGTAGATAAGAGTTTATTGCAGTATAATCAGCTCGAACGAAGTTTCTTTTCTTTACCGATTTATGGTCGACTCTGCCACAGATTATTTGTGATGTTGCAATAATGACTATATGGTCGCTTAATCCAACTGGAGGCTCATATGCAATCTCTGAAATTAAATTAGGGTCAGAGGTAAACACGAGATCAAGTATTGATGGCGCATTATTCTGTCGGTATCTAGTAGGCTGATTGACATGCTGCACTAAGTTAGTAGAAAGGTAAGTATTAATAAAAGCATCACATTGAGAGCCGCCCTCTGTGGGTCCAGGATCCGGCCACATTATGGCCGGAAAATTGAAATCCCCAAAAATATGCAAATTCTCCAAAGAGCCGGATGCTGCTGTCAAAGCTGCAAGCAAACGTTCGTCGTCGTCTCGATTTGTTCTTGGTGGCCTGTAAATACAGGCAACATTAAATGTATAATCCAAAATGGAAACTTCAAGCCAAGTTGAATCGATCCTTCTTAACTCGAACAATTCGACGACTTTCATACTTGTTTTTGTCCCAAGTAACTCTTTGATCACATAAATGCATGTTCCGCCTCCCCTTCCTTCTAACCGATCATTGCGTATCAAGTTATAGTTTTCTATATGTACTAACGAGTCGGAAATATCTCTGTGAAGCCATGTCTCAGAAACCAGTATTAGGACAGGATTATGTTTATAAACCACTGTTACAAATTCACTGAATTTAGCTGTCAAAGACGCAAGATTAGTGTATAAGAATTTTAGTTCATTAAAAATGTTATGATGCTTAATACTGACGTCATGCCTGCAGCTTGACTGATCCAAAATTAAAAATTTTTTGACGAATCGTAGTTGATGTACCCTCGCTGCCTCTCCAACCTGTTTTTATATACGGGGCAGTTAAAGTCTTTCGCTGAATGCTGACGATTCTGCAAATTAAGCTTCCTGCAATTGGGACAGTCGTAAGAATCACTACTACAGGTCTTTGCGCTGTGCTTCCCTCCACATTTAGAACAACATTCATCCTCTTGGCAATATTTCGCAACGTGCCCGAATTTGCAGCATCTAAAACAGAGTGCAACTGATGTGTATTCTTGAACGTATATTTTCGTCAAATCAAAGCTAAGCTTTTCATTCCGCATTATCCATTTAAATACCTCCGGACTAGTTTGAAAAATCCAGTTTTCCTTCCATTTATTGCGACATTCCCTTTTAGTTATATAAGAAATCATAGATTTGACATCCGGCCCGAATATGTCTACGATTTCAGGATTTTCCAAAATCAATTCATCTACAAAAGTGTCAGGGGAATGTCCCTTCAAAATTCCCGAAAACAGTATCATTGGATTTGATGGTGCAAGATTCTTAATAGTAAAGTCTGACTTACTTGATAAACAATTATTAAGTTTGTTCTGCTGAACTGTATCTTCACATTCCACCACAATACCACCATTTTGAAGCTGCCGAATGTTCCTGAACGTTCCACCAATTTTTTCCTTGCTAACTAAATGTTTAATTTCTTCAATAACCTTTTTTGAATCTTTTTCATTATTTAACCTAACGATTGAGTCAAATCTATTTTTGGAAGGCGGCGTAGTCCATGAAGGCCCCGGTACAGCCTGAGATGCCTGGGGTTTCGACGTTCTGCCTACTATTTCGCTGTATGTTTTTATTGGAACTTGTGCAGAAGATGACTGTTCGGCTGTTCTTTGGATAGGATTTTGCGCAACATCCGTGTACTTGTTCACCGATAATAGTTTGTTTTGCTCTAGTAGTTTTAAGTTATTGACTTCCAGTTGACCAAGTTTGTAAATCAACTTAGTAATATTACTTTGGAGACCAAAGAGAACATCTTTCACAATAATCTGATCCTCCAAAGAAAACTCCGGCTCTAATCCGTTTCTCTTAGACGTGAGAGAATATAAGTTTTCTATATCTCGTACAATGATGTCGCACGTTGTATTTTCTACAGTCGTGTTTTGTTCGTCCTGGTGAATTTCAATACTTATGGTTTCAATAACCTTCTCATTCACTTCGACCTCAGCACTGGATTGTCCACCATCTACGTCTTGGTCGTCAGAACAAATTCCATCATTCACGCATTGCTTTCTGATTTTACATACTTCCAAAGCACTAGGACTCGAATTAGACCTGTTCCTCTTTTTAGACACCGTACTGTGATCTGCAGCTATATCGCGGTTCGTGAGTTCACTAAACGATGGCGGCGTACGCTCAATTAATTTCTTAGGTTTAAAAATGTTTAATTCCTCGTTATTTGAATCCTCCTGTATATTTAACGATTTCTGACTAGTGCTACCTATTGGTGTACCTATAGCTTTTCGGTCTGTGCTTAGATTCGGCTTATCAATTGTTGATAATTTTTTGCTAGCACTATTTATATTTTTCTGTGAACCATCTACCAGTACCACGCTACATAATGATGGCTTTTTGGCACTTGTTTTTATAATCCTTGTTTCTGTATTTATATCACTTAAATCACCAATACTTTTATCACCCATTATGCAAAAACGCGACAAATAAAGACGCTCAAATACCACTAATATACGTAAATATTGCTACTCAACTTAAACCGCACGTATTCGCGTTGAATTGTCCCTACTACTACTCAGTAGTATACAAAAGGCCTGTAAATAGGTAATATCACATATTACTTAAAAAAAAAATACATTACCTAACTTCATCAAATGATGAACGCAACATCCAATACAAGAAGAATAGGTAGGATAATATTTATAAGGGGCTTACCTTTTCTGATGCTGAAGGGTAAGTTTAGACAATTTTTGTCTCCCACAAAATTAGAGCGAGGAGATCCGTTTAGGCCTTAATATTTAGAGTTATTTAATTGTTTGATCGACTAATAGAACCATACGAACCTAAACCCCAATAACGATATCCAAAAATTATAACCAAACAAAACCCACAACATTTTAAATCTTTAAATTACGTCAAATTCAATATCAAAAATATTTTAATATACTTTTAAATTTAATTTAGTAGATTTGGATACGCTTTTAATCCACTTTTTATGAGACAAGTTTTAAAACTTAAATGTTCGAAATGTTTCTTGGAAAAAATGTTCGACCTATTTAAAAACTGGTCACGAAGACACTTAAAAATATTCAAAATAATTGAGTTTGTAAAAATCATTAAAAATAAATAAAATCTTACAACCATTCAAAAGTAATAGAATGTACATACATTTCACATCACACGTTGTGCCATTAAAATGAAAATAAAAGAAATAAATGGAGATTCGGAAGACCAACAAACAGAGACTGTGGTGAGTTCCATGGAATGTACATTCTAAAACTGCATCCGTTTCTAACGTATTACCAAGTTAAGAGGATTTCATGTCCGTAAATATAATAAATGAAAATAATTTCGTGGCAAAGCGGACTAAAATGTTGGCTTTACCTACACAAGGAATTTTGTTTAATTTAGCAGGGCCCCAGTCTAATTCGATAGAAACCAGACCGAGGCATGGGTCGACAGGTACTGACGAATTCGTTTCGCTCTTGTTATGAGCTCGTCAGAGCACCATAGTCGCTGCCCATCACAAATATCGGCCTGCATTTAAGCACAATAGGATACACAACAGTAGACACATGTAAACACATATCATCTACATGTACATAGTAATGCATATCCTATACCATGCAGAGGCCGAACAAACTCAATGTATAGGTAAAACCAGTCGTATAAATAGAAATAAATATAAATAAAAATAGTATGAACACAAAACGCTAGCAGGAGACCATTTTATCCTTCTGCCAGCATCTCCCAAATATTTGGGTTTCAGCAATGCTCGGACGGTGGTCTCCAAGCGTTCTGCCGTCGATGTTTAATGCCAAATAATGAAAAATTAATTTTTCATTATTTGGCATTAAACAGCAGGCCGATATTTGTGATGGGCAGCGACTATGGTGCTCTGACGAGCTCATAACAAGAGCGAAACGAATTCGTCAGTACCTGTCGACCCATGCCTCGGTCTGGTTTCTATCGAATTAGACTGGGGCCCTGCTAAATTAAACAAAATTCCTTGTGTAGGTAAAGCCAACATTTTAGTCCGCTTTGCCACGAAATTATTTTCATGTATTACCAAGTGTTCCGAGTTGGAGTAATTCATTCTCGTTATCGGATCACAGAAAATCTCGAGTGCCAGCCTATAATTTTGTTTGGGAACGGCTCTTGAGTACACTACTTTCTTAATAGCTAAGCAGAACGATGCAATGGAGTCTAATTGAGTAGCCTCCAAGATCAACGAACTAAGATTGCAAAGACAAAAATACTGACTTACACATTGGGCATGTTGGCACCGATAAATCCATGGAGTCGTCTCTCATAGAGGGCTACTCCACCTTCAGACATGTAGCCATCAGAAATGTCCATACCCATGTCATGGTTCCTTAGAATTTCACCATCTGACAGATAGCCATTTGCCAAAGTGATTTCACAATAGTCCGATCCACCATCTGCTTGAACTCTGTAGAATCAAAATATAACATAACCTAATTGTTTATTGTAAATGTGCATGAATCAAGGAGTAACCCAAATCATGAAGCAAGGCAAAAACGGTTGAATTTATCGAGGAACAAAGTATTTCTCCAACATTTAGCCATGACACAAACTTGCATTTGCAACCGTCTTCTCACCTCTGATAATGATGCTGTCTGGAAGGCAATGTCAATGTACTACTGCTATAACCCCGCAATAAGGGTCGCATGGGTTCCACTGTACCTCCACTATAGTTCTCATCGTTTTCGTGCATCATCAATGCTTGCTTAATGTGATTCGGTATTGTTGTGCCTCTTTTCAATTTAGGAGTCACGAATTGGCTAACTTTTGTCGTTGTTTCATCGTAGGTCGATGTTGGTTCTTTCATGTCTTGTTTGGTGTCAAAATTTACCTACAAAAGAAAATGAATCAGAATGAAAAATAGAATATAGTGAATTAAAACGTTAAACCGAGTTATATAATTTAAATAACCAAACTTAAATTTTACTGTTATGGAATATTAAAGTCGATGTCTTGTCCTAAGAAGACTTCTCAAGTTTATAGAACTGATTATGCTCATGATATTTCATAAGTTTGAAACACATGTCTATCTTTCGACAGGTTAATTTCACTATATGAGTTATTACTTCCTTTGCGCGAGAGTTTATTTATTGAATATTATAATTTTGTTATGAATTATCATTTAGAATTATCGCACCTGCTCATGGGAATACTTGTTGGTCAGTTTGTTACCACTACTGTTATCTTCAGCTTTTTCCTCCGTTACTGTTTCCAAATATAGCGTTTGAGGGGCAGGTGGTGGCGGGGACGTTGTAGACATTTCGTTCAAATACGATACGGGTTCTTTTCTGTTTGGTATTGGATTGGGTTTGTGGCAGCTAATCGCTAGTTGTTCGCTTGATGGTTTACAAATTATACTGCCTGTGAAATATCAAGTTCATAATATATGTAAACCCATTAGATTATAAACAGAATCAACGAAGCCAGCTTATGAAATTTGTAATAATATAGGAATCCTTTTAAGACTATACAATTTGAGGAGCTACTTTGGTATGGGAAATCCAAAAAACAGACGTCCCAGTCCCAGATCCAAAACAGGAAGTTGACAATAATATACAGGGTGTCCGGAAAAAGGAGGTCAATTCGTTAACCACAGATTCCATGTGCAAAAATAATATAAGTTTTAATATTTAATTTTTCATTTTAGCCCTCCATGTTCGATATACAGGGCGTCAAAGTTGAAAATTTAAAACCAATATTTTTAAATAATTCTAGTATTTATTGAGATATTGGTTTGAAATTTAGTGTGTTGCTTCAGCATAAAGAGCTACTTCTTTCCAAAAAACATCACAAAAAAAAATTTCTTCATAGCCAAAATACGGGATGTTCAGTACCCATTGACCCCCACAAGTTTTTATTACGTACGCCAATGACCTTTAAACTAAATTTTTATAGGTCACTATGTATTTTTGATTATTTTTTAACTCTTATAAAATTTCGATCAAATCATTTGTTTTTGAGATATTTTGAAAAGTATTGCCCCTTGTTGTCTACGCGGCTCACGGTATTTTCACTACTAAATCAAGCATATTTAACTCAAATTACCATTACCGTGCATCAAATTAAGTACAGTTTTCAAAAAGGTAATACAACACTACGAACACAAAATTGTTTATTATTTTTAACTTAATTTGAAGCATCATAGTCAAATATTAATTATTTAAAAATATTATTTTAAAAACTTGAAAAAGTAACTAAATAAACATTACAAAAACTACCAGTCTAAAGAAATTGCTCGATATGACCCCAATTTTTTTCAATACATATGCGAGCTCTTTCAGTAAAGAAAATCTTAGTCTTTGAAAAAATATGAGGCTTCAACCTAAAGTCTTCCCCAGCTTGTAAGATTCTCTCTATTAAATGATTTTAAGTCAAAATCGGAACTTTATAAACACAATCTTTCATACAACACCAGACTGATTAGTCCAAGGGAGTAAGATCTGGGGATTGGGGTAGCCATTTAACAGGAGCATCTTGGCCTCGCCCAATCCAGCGTCTTGTTTGATGCTTCGACGGCTCTGGCTAATCTTATAATGTTAAAATATCAAGCTACTCTGGTGTTACCTTGGGTACCTACTTAAGCAGTGTTTTAGTGTTGTCAAATTAGTTGTCACAATTTGACAGTAGTTTAACGTTTCAGAGTTAATATTTTGAATTATCGGTAATTTTATAAGTAAACACAACGAAAATGGATCGTAGACGAAACCATTTTATATGTTTTTCGGAAATGACGCATATGATTTTAATCATAGGTAAGATTTAAAGACATTTGATTGATTATAATCAGTAAAATTATATTTTTGTTTATTTAATAGAAAAATGTAACTCTAACGCTAGGCGGTACGCAGAAAAGTTCCCTAATCGAATTCATCCAAAACGAAGGTATTTTTCAAATTTGGTTAAGCGACTAAGGCGCAGTGGAAGTTTTAGGGAAGACCGTAGAGGGAACTGCGGTCGACCCCGTATAATTCAACCCGAAAAAGAGGAGGGTATTTTAACAAGCATCGAGGAGGCACCAAACATTAGTACGAGAGTTCTTGCTGCCTCAAAACTTTGAACTGAGATCTGGACTCTGTAGGTGGATATGCGAAATGCATGACAGAGATATACACTTCATCAAAAATATTTTGTTTACGGGCGAAGCTACCTTTACTAGAAACGGGGTCACAAATATTCATAATACACATATCTGGGCAGAAGAAAATCCTCATGCCGTAGTAGAGACACATCATCAAGTATAAACTTTAAAGTCAACGTGTGGATTGGTGTCGTGGATAATTTCTTTTTGTGTCTTGTAATTTTACCAGGGAATTTGACTGGTGATTCATTTTTAGCATTTCTTCAAAACATACTGCCCGATTTACTTGACGATTTGCCTCTCTTAATCAGACAAACATTTGGTTTCAATCAACTTGATGGTGCACCAGCACATTTTGCTAGGAATGTAAGGAGATACTTAGATGTAACTTTCCCCAACGCTGGATTGGGCGAGGCCAAGATGCTCCTGTTAAATGGCTACCCCAATCCCCAGATCTTACTCCCTTGGACTAATCAGTCTGGTGTTGTATGAAAGATTGTGTGTTATAAAGTTCCGATTTTGACTTAAAATCATTTAATAGAGAGAATCTTACAAGCTGGGGAAGACTTTAGGTTGAAGCCTCATATTTTTTCAAAGACTAAGATTTTCTTTACTGAAAGAGCTCGCATATGTATTGAAAAAAATTGGGGTCATATCGAGCAATTTCTTTAGACTGGTAGTTTTTGTAATGTTTATTTAGTTACTTTTTCAAGTTTTTAAAATAATATTTTTAAATAATTAATATTTGACTATGATGCTTCAAATTAAGTTAAAAATAATAAACAATTTTGTGTTCGTAGTGTTGTATTACCTTTTTGAAAACTGTACTTAATTTGATGCACGGTAATGGTAATTTGAGTTAAATATGCTTGATTTAGTAGTGAAAATACCGTGAGCCGCGTAGACAACAAGGGGCAATACTTTTCAAAATATCTCAAAAACAAATGATTTGATCGAAATTCTATAAGAGTTAAAAAATAATCAAAAATACATAGTAACCTATAAAAACTTAGTTTAAAAGTCATTGGCGTACGTAATAAAAACTTGGGGGGTCAATGGGTACTGAACATCCCGTATTTTGGCTATTAAGAAATTGTTTTTTGTGTTGTATTTTGCAAAGAAGTAGCTCTTTATGCTGAAGCAACACACTAAATTTGAATCCAATATCTCAATAAATACTAGAATTATTTAAAAATATTGGTTTTAAATTTTCAACTTTGACGCCCTGTATATCGAACATGGAGGGCTAAAATGAAAAATGACATCTTAAAACTCATATTCTTTTTGCTCAAGGAATCTGTGGTTAACGGATTGACCTCCTTTTTCCGGACACCCTGTAGAATAACAAAAATGAACACTTACCTTCACTGGAGTTGCTGTGATGACCTGTGGATGCACTATTACTACTTTCAGACAGCTGATTATTGACAACAGTGTCTTGGTTCTTGTTATCATTTTTCATTGGTGATACTAATGCAACAGCTGGTTTTTGATTTGTTAACGATGTCTGGGAAGCTTCTCGTGAAAGACTAACTGAAGGCGATTTGGACAGTTGACTAGATGGTGGTGATTTAGATGTCCCTGTAAAATTAATAACCGATATTATAAGATAAATCTTAATAAATACATAAATGTACCTTTGACAGCTGCTGTAGGTTTAGGAATTCCTGTTGAGTTTCCATTAGTCGCCCCGAATTGAATGCTGTGGTTGGATTTTTGCGTTTGCAATGTGGTCACGCGCACTTTGGGTTCCACAATTTTACTGCTACTGAAGTTAGTACTCGTTTTGTTTGCATCTGATAACAATGACGGTGTTTTAGTTTTTGAAACGTCTTTCTTCGTTGGAGTATTCGTATTACATTTCGTTGTGGGTGCGGTTACATTTTTTCCAGCTAGACGGGGCTGTTGTGGCTTCATTTTTGATGCACTCCTCGTGGTTAAGCCGGATGTTGGTTTTATGTCGTTAATTGGTTCGAGACTGAGACTGCTGTCACTTCGTTCACTTTTTGCGGAAGATACCTGAAATATTCATCTTATTAGTGAACAATTAAACATGACTGAAGAACCTGGTTACCGATGGGACGAAATTAGAAACTTAAATTCCGCATCTAAGTCGCGACTTAACTGCAAGATTTAGTATTTTGGCATAAGTCACCAGATATATATTGTAAAACGTTTTGAGATTGAGAATATTATAATAAAATACAGTCATCTCACATCCCACTTAGAGATGGTTTGCTCTCAACGTAAAAAGTAAATTCAGGATAGAAATTCAATCCACTACTGACCAAGAGTGCTATTCTTGTAAAAATAAATGAAACCACTGGGTTATAATGAACCTAGATCAATATATTGTTTGAAAGGAAATATGTACTCACCCCGCTAGAACTACTTGTCCGTTTACCACCACTCGACCCACTTGCATTAGAGGATTTCCCATCGTTCTTAAATAATTTCAACTTGTCTAACACCCCTGTATTGCCATTAGGAACTCTATTTGGTGTTGACGTGTTATTGGTTGAGGTCTGATATGGGCTGGCCAGAGCTCCACCACGTGGAATCATTGATGAGGATGATGGCGACGAGGTCAGTGTGGCGGGACTTGGAGCTCTTGAAGATCCCGCCACTATAGGGCGTACTTTGTCTGGAGGACATCGACGGGCTGGTATTGCGCTGCCTGGTAAAGGGATGCTACTGACACCACCAGATTTATGTTGTGGAATTGCCGAAAGTGATCTGAAAACGCGATAAAATAAATAAAGTATTATTAACTTTAATTTTTATTCCTGTGTATATACAGGGTGTTTCATAATATGTGAGACGGATTTAAAGGGTTGATAGGGCATATCAAAAGAGTTCCTATAAACATATTTCCAAAACCCTTTTTGTCTCCGAGATACAGGGTGTCAAAGTTCTAATTTTTTCGTTTTTTAAATTTTGTAATTTGTAAATCAGTTTCTTGAAATTTGGTACACTTATTACATGACAAAAGCTCAATATTAAGAGCAATTTAATGCTAATTAATACCTACAGGGTGACACATTTTCGGGGGGAACTCATCTGGTTCTAATAATAAGAAATTTGTATTTCCCATTCAATTTAGAAAGTTTTTCGTCTCTTGCTCTTTTTGTCGATGATTAGATGTCAAGCGTACCAAATTTCAATTTACTGACGTACAAATTCTTGAAAAAGCATTAGAACTTTGACACGCTGTATCTCAGACAAAAAGTGGTTTTAGACATATGTTTATAGTATCTAACTTCTTTCATTTTTTCGAGATGCCCACCCTGTAGATACTTATAGAGTAAAAGATTCAATAAACCACTAACAATTTTGATCGTCGTACTTCCGGCGACGTTGGTAGACTTCTTGACTTTCTTACACCGGAACTGTTATGGTTACCCATTCCTTACGAAAACGAATTACCCCATATGATATTATTTTTAACTTGATAGAATCACTACTTAATTTGTTTAAATTATTCTGATTAGACGAATATTATATGTAAACTAAAAACGTCAAATTACTTGGATTGTCCAATTCCTTTTTTTTTTCACATTCAAATCATTTTATTCAATAATTATAACCTGTGATGATGGCTTTCAATATACAGGGTATTTGAAAATTATATCATTGCCTTAGTATACAAAGTTAATCATTTGACAAAAAATAACTAAGAAATCTACTACTACTACCCATTTATATTTTTGGTGTGTGAAAATATGGAGTAGCAATAAAGGACTAATCAGTGGAAGAAATATTACCAAAAAGGCAGTTAAACAAGAAACTTTATTTATGTTTGTTAAAAATTTCTTAAATCTTTTCAATTAAAAAAAAACAGATAAATACACAGGGCTAGATGTTAAAGGTAAAATGAGTTCAAATATGTTTTCTCAAATTCATCTAAAACATTTCACATTATTTTAATTTTATCCTTTAAAACTACACTAATAACACACGGAAACAAATATACCGCGGTATCACTAACTCTGTTACACGCAACACTTAATTTCTCCGGATTGAACATCCCAGCTTTTTCCTATATTTCTTTTTTTATAAAGAAAATTAAATAATAAACAAAGAGAAGAATTAGCATCGCGTCGGCATCTGTCGACGCTTTAAACTTGAATCGCGTCCAAAAAACAGTTGAGAATCAAAATAATATTATTACAATATAGGCATAGTAAAATCGTAGTAGGCCGCGCTGCAGGCTGCTTTCGAAATATACAACCCCATAGGGAAGAGAGTGAAAATAGAGCGAGATGGCAGTAGGTATAGCGACCGGAACAATTGACAATCAGCTGCATCTGGCACACGACACAAGTTACGAGAAGGAAGACTAGTGAATGATTTTGGGAATATACTATTCAGTGGCAGAGGTATATTATATAATAAGGTTAAGTGTGAATAGCCATTAGGCTAGAATTCGCCAAATATAGACATTTATATATATATATATATATATATATATATATAAGGTAAGGGCTTTGGAGATACCACGATTGAAAATTCGCAACTTAAATGGGTAACTTGATAATGGAAAAATATTTCTGCTAGCTTTTTTTTCAACCTCATGAATTACAATTTGTAAATGTGAAAATAAATAGTGCGACGTTACTGGAATATTTAAAATGCTTTGTGGGTGGGTATGACGACCCTTTAAATTTTAGTGCATTTGACCGTGCAAGTCAATGGTTATATACCTACTATGTTTAATGGTGATATTTTTATCTTACTTATCATTAAAAATGAGGGCAATTTTGTAATAGATTGTCTATTCCGAAAATGCATAGTTTTCGAAATATCGGCAATGTAACATTTTCCTGCAGTTACCGTTGACTTTTCTCGAATATTACTTCGGCTAATTAATTTAGTTCGCCATGAAAATATTTTGTATAGCTCTGAATCAGTTGTAATTACTTCGCTTTCTATTATTTTCATTCATTTTCAACTAAATTAATTAGCCAAAATAATATTCGAGAAGTAATATAAAATTATAAAAATAGACGTTTCATTAAAAAAAAAAATACTTTCAACTGTTTTTCTAATATCGTTTTCAGTACTTTTTTGCCTTCCCTGTATGAATAAATCTGAAAATATCTTATGGAATCGGAAAAAGGAGACCTTACTTTATAACAAAACGGATGCAAAATAATTAACAAAGACTTCCTTAGGAAAAAAATGATGATTATTATTTTGCTAAAAAATGTCAATTTTGACATAAATCTTGATATACGTCAAAAACGGCTGAACTTGGCCATTTAAAAAAAATATTTTCTCCAAAACTATAGGTAGTTACAAGGTTTATTGTTTTTTTAAGTGCTATCGAAATACATAGTTAAATATGGGGCGTCCCATGAAAATACATAATTTGATACGTCACACTCTTTTGGCACCTGTATAATAGGCACTATACCCATAATGTAGCCAACATTTAAAACAATTAAAAAAATCATCCCGCTTGATCCACCCTGTATATACACTCTATTTTTTAATGACATAAATAGCACTAACACACTTTATCGATTATACGATTGGTAGAACTATCGATTTAGATATATTTCCTATCGATCTTCCTCTGGTAAATAATATACTAACTATTATGCGGATTTATCGCAAAATATGGGGTGCAGAACTTCCGCATTGTTATTTGTAGGGGAGGAGTGATAAATGTATACTGTATTATGGGCAAAAAAAGTGTAACTAGAGCTATAAAGTATTTATAACTAGAGATGAGCAATGTCGATATTTTACAGATATATCAACGATGATTTTAAAACCGGAAAATTTATACGACTGTGGAAAACAACGCATATGAACTCTAAAACTTTGGTACAACTTTCCAATTAGAATTTCCCCTCCGAATGCGATTCTCTCGGCGATAAATACACGTTAATACGTGTCTGGTTTTGTGCAAAATTACACCTTTGGGAGTCATCTGTTAAACGTCATACGGCTAGACAGGGTGTACTAAAATAAAATACATAGAAATATTGAAAGTTCTATAGATATTATACAACTTCAGTATTTAGGTAATATTTTCTTCTGAACTATTTTTACGTATACCTAAAGTCACCACTAACAAATTATACTATATGAAATGAAGTCAGTTTGTATTGATATGATGAGTTTTTGGTTTACACGAGTTTGCTTGGATAATGTGGCTACAATATAAAGGATTAGTTATAGCAGTGAGGATATTTATATATACATGATCCTTTATTACAACCTTATCCGCCATTCTTTACGAATTCTTACCTGTTTGGCGTCATTTCATTCGAAAGATGGTTGACTTGTATTTGCTGAAGTTGCTGCTGTGTCCCACGTAACTTTGCAGCTTGCTTCTGTTTGGACAAGGCAAAAAACAAGGCTAATATAGCCTTAAGTTTGCCATCCCGTAGTTCCTGAGATGAAATGGCCTCTAGACCAGCAACATGTTGGGCTTTTAATACGCCAATACAGATATTAATATTGTCCAACTGAAACAAATGTCCAACATAAAGTAATTAGTCAATTGTTAGAAAAAATCTTCTGCAGGATAATGTTTCAGGATTATCACCTTGTTAATATGTTAACTGAGCTGTGTCAAACATTTTTAAAAATCATTTTTGGGAATCAATTAAATCAAAGCTGATAAAACTGGTTTTACAAGTACTAATCACCTCACATATATTTCAAACATTGGGAAAAATCCGTCTGATCCTATTGTAGATTCCTGTTGACTGTGATGTAGAGGAAAACGAAATGGCTAACTATCTACTGAGAGAGGAGCTAAACATTCTTTGGACCAGAATTTGCAATTGGGCCAACTTTCAGTACTGAATACTGGCCGTTCAGAACTTTTGACAAAACTATCCAGATTTGTTAGATTTGAAAAAGTTAAATTACTGACTCAGTCAGGCAGTCCTGAGATAGGGTTATCCACTGGTCACTGAACTTGAACCATCATCAATCTATAGGTTAGGTTTATTAGGAAAGTTTCAACGCTACTTGTTCCTGGAAGATGATGAAACAGCGAATTTTTTAATATAAAAAACAATCGTATAAAAACATACTTCGAATATCACTAGTACTCAACATTTTTTGCTACTATAAAATCGCTGTTTAAAAGTGAAATTAGTTGAAACTAGCAGCATGTGACAAGTCATCAGACACTGCACTGGTTTCGTAATTTTAACAAAGTAAATTAGGTAAGTATAGGAGTATTTTATTCATGGTCACTGATTCAGTGACGAACAATTTTTTAAATTACTTTGTAATTAACTAGTAGGTATACTATTGTATTTTTTTTATAATACAATTTATTAAGTCATTTATTAAAATCAGCTGAACTGCATTTTTAATAGCATGTTTGCGGTCATTCCGGGTAAAAAATGATGCAATTATTTGATTTCTAGTCACGAATCAGATTAAGAATTGTTAAGAAAGTTATGTTATAAAAAAATTGTAATCTAAGTTTCTTCATCTACAGTTTTAGTAGAGCGGAGAGAAAAATGGTACGTAATTAAATTGGGATTAGATGCTCAAAAATATTAGGTATTTAGTATTGAATCGAATGGGCTTTAAATATTTTAAATTTTGGTGAATGTTCGGTTTTTATGAATCAACCTAACTCTTTTTCTCTTTTACATATTTCTGTTTAAAGTTTTTAGGTAGTTATCGGATTCAATTAAAGAGTTCGAAAATTCAGCAAATAGCTGGAAGAAGTTCAATTAATCAGCAATGAGTACCACATGCTTTTTAGATTAAAAGAGAATCTTCGCCTCGTTACTGACAATTTGTGGAAAATATTCGGTGCTTAACCGCTGGCATTTGGCTCAAGGAATTGTGGGATTTGCCGTATGACAAATCACTATTCGGCAAATAGTGATTTGCAGAGTTTTACCTTACAGCTTTTATAAAGCTGATATCTCAATAAGTAAGTTATTCGATATTGATCTCAGACAGCAATAAACAATAACAGAAGAAAAAATAAATAGACGACTATATATTTTTTTAATCTTTCTAATTAAAATACGTTAAAAAACCTGAGTAACTTAAAATAATTATATAAGTCCCACTTCTGTATAAGCTACATGATAATCGAGATAAGAGAAGAACTTCCATAAAGGGCGAAACACAGTGCGTACCTTTACGCGAGATAATCCGTAAAACATCGAAAAGAAGCCATCCTGTATATCTGAATCTGGATGGAGAGAATTTTACGTCATTCATCACGTTAACGTAAATTTGTTTGGCGTGAAGTATACCATTATGCTTCATACATTGACAATTTGCTTTACGTGAAACCACGTAGATACATATGATTTTAAATTCAATACCAGTTTCTAAGTAGATACATAAGCCTCTATTGTTTCAACATAATGAAATCATATAAAGTCTGATTTTTTTATTTTATTTTTAATATTAAATATCAAAATCAGCCAGATGTTATTTCAAGCCGACACGTTTTAAGATTTTTTTTTATGTATTCTTAATGGGAATAACACAATATTTAAAAATCTAAACAGAATAATTAATATACGCTAGGCGAATATTGTATCTCATGAAGTTGTTTCCTTACAAATTTATTGCATGCAAATTATAGTCTAAGAGCTAAGCTGATCAATCATCAGTTCTAAAGAATTCTTTCTTAATTTTCTTTTGGAATGAAGTTTATATTTTCAATACTACAAATTAATCAAATTATTTATATTTATTTTGACTTTTTTAATGTGCATTAATTTTTGAGCGATTACACACTGGATAGTAGTTTGTATTGTGTGTTTTGTATATATATATGTATATATATTGAACTGTAGAATATTTACTTAATTAATTTACTTTAAGTATCTTAATTGATTTATTTATTCGACGATGTACCTGTATGTATTAATTATTATTATGTTTTATTTGTTTTGTTTGTTGATGTATGTCTAAAAATTATTTTAATTTTTTGACAAATACTTATATATTTTATTTATCCCTATAGGGTACGTGTGAGATATTCTCTTATTTTAGAATTCAATCATGGTTGTTGAATAAATAAAAACTAATTTCAGTCCTAACACGAACACAGAATCTGATAATTTTGGCGGTTTTTAAATATTGGAATGACTGCCCCATTTACATTACACTCGCATACTATGTTATTGTTTGTATTGATTCTCCATAAGATTCTAACAATATTTGGTATTTTATTGACAGGTAAAAAAATATTTACAATATTCTGGTCAAAAATCCTATTATGGACAAATATTCTTTGATTTATTAAAATTATAATCACATAGTTTAGCTTGTTTTCCTTTTGTATATATTTGGTTTCAATAAAAAAATTTTTTTAATTGTTTGTTTTTGCTAGAATTTTAAGCTTGCGAATTTTAGCAAAAACAAACAAACCGTTGAATAATTTAAAAATTTTTTTATTGAAACCAAATATATACAAAAGGAAAACAACCTTAACTATGAGATTATAATTTTAATAAATCAATAGAATTTTTGACCAGAATATTGTGTGTCTTGACGTAATGTTTGTACGATTGTTTTCATACCGCGATTTTCAAAAAATCTTTTACTTGGAATGTTGTTAAACTATACAATAATTTGAATTCTGAAAATAAAGTATTAATTGTAAGCCAGTTTCGTAAAAAACTAAGAAAAGAGCTAATGATGGAATGCTATTTCTCACTTTAGTTTATTTTGAGTTTACTGTATGCTGATTTTTCTTTTTTATGTAAAATGGTTCGCCGCAAATTTTATATTATGTAATTTGATGGATTTGTTAGTTTTTGTTTTCTATGTATGCTATCATTTATTTAGTTTTAGCTATCATTGACTGTTGTTTTTTCTTTTTCTATATAATGTGAATTTGTACACATCACGGGCTCATTGTTTTTATATATATTTTTTTTTCTAGTACTGTTATACTATGGTTAAGTGGAAGAATAGCTTAAACTTCGCCATAATTACATGACTATAATCTTGTTAACTTTATTTTACTTTATTATTTTTTTTTAATTTACTTTATTCTTTTTTATATTTTTTTTGCATCAATAAAGACGATTATTATTATTGTTGACTTGCCACTGATGATGGAACTGGTCTAGTCCCAAAACATGTATGGCGAATAGACTTTGAATTCTATTGAATTTATATTGTGGAGATTTGTTTATCATTCAAACACTATTTCATTTGTATTTATTTAAATTTTGTTGCCAATATCCTTAACTCTTCTGGATCAGTTTATATTAGTATTTGTTTATTATGCATCCTGATAGAGATATAGAGCTCAAAACAATTCTTCTTAATACCATTACGATGTAGGGGTTTTTCAACCATTCCATAGTTTCTTACTAATTTTAGATACCGATTTTCCTGTGAAAGTAAGAGTGTCTCATATAAACATCTCATCCATACTGCTGGCGTATTCCCCTCAGGTGAAAAAAAAGTTTAACATCCTGTTATAGACATATTACCTTTGATTGAGTATATAACCGAGGGGATTCAGTAGATATTTATATACAGAAAAACTTCTTGTTTTAGTGAATAAATAAATAAAATTTGAAAATAGAAAATATTTAAAAAAGTATGATTTAGATGGGTAAAATTCAAATTTGTTTAGTTATATAATTTTTTTTGATAGTTACCTTTTTTTACATTCCTATCCAATTCCTAATCAATAGTCTCATAAAATTCAGTAGGTTTAGCCACAATGTACCATAAATGACCCTGTATACATAGTTATTTCTAGTAAAATATTTCCGTTACAATTTTAATATAACCATTCCGTACGTTCAGTTCATTAATGTATTTGTTGTTTGGTCCAGTAAAACCGAATATGGTCGCTTACCCATGAAAAACACAAGCACACAAAGACACAATAATATAATATTGAATATTATGGGTGATTTTGTTGACCCAAAACTGCGAAAACGTGCCTTAAAAACCATGTCCATATATGTACGTAAGCATTTCCTTAACAATAAAATTCATAACAAAAAAATAAAAAGTTTTCAATAAGTACACGAGTTGTTTTATGCGCTTTTTTTCTCTTTTGTGATTTAACCACAGAATTACGAGTGAGATCCGAAATATTGTCAACGTAACATAATTTGTTTTCATTTTATTTTGGATTTTTGAGGCTGTGCATAACCCTGTCTAGAATCGTGTTCCAAAAGAGACAGGCATTCTCTTGCAACCGTAACATAGAATAATAAATACTATAAGAAGCTCGTCGTATTCCCAGCTACATTTCTGGCCCGCTACTATGTTATACTATATCTATATATACTATAAGATATGTGCGCTCACCAACAATTTGAAATGGTTGTAGAAAGTGCGGCGAATTGCTTCTAAGACAGAGAGATCAAACGGGCCGACACGAGGTGAAGTAACTGTATATAAACTGTGACCGTAATGTATTTGTTTGAAAACAGCCAAAGATCAACCCAACAGTGTGTGCAATAGCCTTGTTAGTTAGGAATGAATGAATCAATGGCGATGTTTTTGAAAATTTACTAAACCAATGATTTATTTAAAACAATGTTAATGTTTGATATTTTGGTTTAACAATACCTACTATTATTTTATTTAACGCTGTAAATTGCAAACAAATATTTTGACGCCTATATTGCACCCTTAGAGTTAGGCCCATCCTTCCCGACTCACCCTGTATACATCTGTAGGTTTCAAAAATGTACCCGATGGTTTGCTCTTCACCTAATTTCACATAACTTCGAACTTTGCATGTAACAAACACCTTTAAACATATAGGAAAGCCAAAGATCAACCCAACAGTGTGTGCAATAGCCTTGTTAGTTAGGAATGAATGAATGGCGAGGTTTTTGAAAATTTACTAAACCAATAATTTATTTAAAACAATGTTAATGTTTGATATTTTGGTTTAACAATACCTACTATTATTTTATTTAACGCTGTAAATTGGTAACACATATTTTGATGCCTATATTACACCCTTAGAGTTAGCCTCATCCTTCCCGACTCACCCTGTATACATCTGTAGGTTTCAAAAATGTACCCGATGGTTTGCTCTTCACCTAATTTCACATAACTTCGAACTTTGCATGTAACAAACACCTTTAAACATATAGGAAAGCCAAAGATCAACCCAACAGTGTGTGCAATAGCCTTGTTAGTTAGGAATGAATGAATGGCGAGGTTTTTGAAAATTTACTAAACCAATGATTTATTTAAAACAATGTTAATGTTTGATATTTTGGTTTAACAATACCTACTATTATTTTATTTAACGCTGTAAATTGGAAACAAATATTTTGATGCCTATATTACACCGTTAGAGTTAGCCTCATCCTTCCCGACTCACCCTGTATACATCTGTAGGTTTCAAAAATGTACCCGATGGTTTGCTCTTCACCTAATTTCACATAACTTCGAACTTTGCATGTAACAAACACTTTTAAACATATAGGAAAAACAAAATACCTAAAAGTTGAACTTATTGGTTCTCGGTAGTTGATACGGTGAATTCCTTAGTTCTGTTTTACTCGTCTCTTCTCACAAAATACTATAATATGGTCCATGACCTCTATCAAGCGAAAATGCCTCATATTTTGGAATAAGACATAACATTGCGAATACCTTTTTTTGTGAAATGTTTACACATAATTTATTATAATGGGATAATCCATAAATTTGTTCGTCTCTAAAAATAGTAGATTATAACACGAGTCAATAATGATAGCTATTATTCTCGGGGAATATTTACGAACCGAGCCGCGTTAGCGGCGATTGAGTATAGGTAACAATCCGAGAGAATAATAGCCATTATTGCGAGTAGAATACTCTACTTTATCTACGACTAATTTATTTATTTGAGATTATTAATGAACAATTTTATTGGGCATTCACATTAAAATTATTAGTGATAGTACAATTAATAAACCTAACTTCTAACTAACTTCTTTGGCAATCCGTAGAGCGCTGAAGAAGATTCTTGCATTCCTCATAACAGTACTGGAACTCGGATACTAGAATAGTTGGTTACGGTTGTTTGAATATTTTGCAATGTCCCAAAATTACGTCCCTTGAGGGGATGTTTTAATATTGCGACAGAAAAATGTCGTGTGAAGGAGGGTGATGAGCCATAGACCCAAATCCCATTGATAGAAATCGCGGTCTGACAATGAGCATTGTCGTGATGCAACATACATACATGGATAATTGGTCTCACACGGACTGTCAAACGACGATCTGAACGCACGAATATAGCGGTTTCTGCACCAATATTTTCATTGGTTCTTGAAGATGAAGGCCTTTCGCTGTGAGTCTTGTCTTCAATTGATTCTTGTCCTGCTGAAATTGCCTTAAACCACCTAAAAGCTTGGACTCTTGATAAAACACAACGATTTTCCGTAGCACTTAAAATGACTCGTTAAAACCGAACGATAATTATAAGTGATACTCGTTATAGGCGGACATCTATTAAATAATAGTCACAAGCGTGTGTTAAACAAGGGTTTTGGTGAAGTGGTAAAACGTATCTTTCAATATTATTTAGTAGATTATACAGTAAGTATTTTAAAATAATTGTTATACGTACATCGATAATTTGTTGTTTATTGACAAAGAGGTTAATTAATGCGACTCCATGCAAACATCCTCTGTTTTAGCGGTTATTAAATAATACAGTTATTATTAATTATTATTATTGTTTCACTCAGTATCCGTGTTAATACTCAAATGTCACCAATAAGTCATAATTATTTTGTACCTTAAATTTCTTTGTTATTTAATTTATTATACTACACTTTTAATCGTAAAAACTACTTATAACTGTAATTCAAAATGGATATTTTATCAGCTATTTCAAAATTATTCTTTCCAATTATGTGGTTCATCGAATATTTACCAGGAAATTTTCGGTTTTTTATTGCAGTCATTGTGCTAACAAAAATGTTTAAAGACGTATACAACTACAATAGACAAAAGCAAGATGAGCAATTACAGAAGATGCCCAAAGGTGTTTTACGCAAGTCATCGTGTTTCAGCAACGACCAAACACAATATGGGCAGCAGCAGCAGCAATGTTATGGGAATGTTGAAAGGCAGTGCCATTTTAGTGGTTGTTGTCAAAATTACACATATTAAATACTGTTTGTAACACAAAAATCTTTTAAAATTTCCGGTAAAATAAAATATACTCGTATACTTAATATAATTACCTATTATAGCAGTTGACGCGCTTAATTTATTATACAAAAATAAATCTAAGAATTGAGGAATTCAAATACAAACAAAAAATGATTTATCAGTTATCATGAGGTGAATTTAACCTAAGTATAGGATGATCTCAATTATTTAGTTCTTTAAATCATCATTTTGCCTTTGGGTTTATGGCTATAGATTCTTTCTGCAGGTCTTTTATCTTCATTGGGACATTTGACACTCATACTCATGCATGAGTATGATGGACTCCAAAATATCGATGCATGTTCCAAATGATAGTGTCTCTAAGGCTCGCGCATCAAGTCTCTCGAATACTCAAGTACATTAAGCCCTGCCGACCTTCGTGAAACGAACTCAAACTGTTGGTTAAGAGGCTTTAATATCAGCTTACGTTTCACATTGTATAGTAAGCATAGTAGTAGATATTTAACAAATTATAGCTTAAAATTGAAAAAATAAGAAAAACAAATTAACAAATTTGTAACATTATAGTTATACAAGGTCAAATATAATAGTAATTTTACAGTCTGTTTATTCAATTAACAACGACATTTTTATGTACAGTGCATTTAACAATTATTATTCACAAACTACTATAAATGAAAAATGTATATTTATTTAAAATAATTCCTGATATTTCCACAGTTGGTAGAAATATAATTTGTTCAATTCGTAAATACATTTTTAGAATTCTGAACCATATTATTAAAATAGAATGACGTTTTCAAATTATTAAGCTATTTTTCACCAAATCTTAAAACGTAAGCGACTGATACCCGCATAGGATTACCGGCATAATTTTAGAAAATTCCCCTTTTAAATTGAGGTGTTTTTCGGGTTCCACACCTAAAAAGGAAAAATAAACAAAACCTTTATACAATCACTCTCTGTCAAAACCACTTTACTCCGAAACGACTGGATGTAGAAAATTTAGCACAAAATATGGATCCTGTATGATTCGATAAGGTGAAATAAGTGAATTATAATTACAACAAATTGAAATACATTAAGTTTTTTTCATTTCATTGTCACAATGAACGTTTCAACAGGTAAACTGTCTTCTTCAGAGTTTTCCCCGTTAGTCTAAAATCTTCAAAGATCGTTTTTATTTTTGTGTAAATTAGATTGTCATGTTTATTGGTGCCCGAACGACAGTCACTAGTAATACTACCACAGTATAATAAATAATACAGTATTCTGACTTTCCGCTTGCGAGCCGTCCTGCGCATATCGTCGCGCATGCCGCCATTATGGGTTGAAACGTCACAATAATCGCATTCACGTAGATAGATACCGTTCACTCCTGTGTTCAATATATAGTTCATTGTCGGCGTGTACGAGATAAATAAATATTGTGTTTGTAATCTAATTCTGTGTTTTTGGCATAGTGTTCTTGAGAATTAAAAGGATTTGATTCTTATTAACGTATCTTATGATTAATACAATTGTATAACCGTAAAATTTATATTTCAAAATGGCAGTATCTAATATGTTTTTAAACTAAATGAAAGTAAAACATAAACACAAGTTGTCTCTTGGCGAGATAGCATGATAACGCAATCAGCTAGGGGTTATATTATTGCCAATATATATATGGCCCTTGTTTGACTAAAATTGCTGAGAACAGGATTCAGTTGATGCAGAATTCAGGCACACGGCTTGTATGTGGAATTCGTAGGGGTGAAAGAGGCTAGCAATAAGATTAAGGAAATCGGCTGGTTAAGGATGAAACAAAGTCGGATTTTCATTCACTAATTTTGATTAATAAAAATCATCAGATAGAAATAGGCGGAATACTTATATGAAAGATTGAAGCTCCGGTGATCGATGTATGATGTGAATATTCCTCATAAAACTGTCATTACGCCATCGCTAGACTCAACATCAATATTTGAGCGGTCATTTTCCTATACGGTTTCAAAATATTACAACGCTCTACCGGAGAATATAAAAAGTTTACAGGGGTTTTCGTTTAAGAGCGCTGTCTGACACGTAATAGAACAAATTAATTTGTAAACATAAGCTACCTACTTAATTTGGCCAGCGATGTAAAACTATTTTCAGATAGGTTTAAGCTAAAATATAAGTTACGTTTAGGTTAAGTTAGGAAGCACTGCTTCAACTTTTATAAAAATGTCTTTATTATTGTTCAATCATGTCAACATTTAAATGATACCACCACTCAAGGCTGTTTTCAATCACTATGACACACCACAAATATTTCTGAAATTGACAGCGATATTATTATGTACTTAAATAGTTTTACAAAAATGAAAATACAGTACTGTGGTTAGAAACCGAAAACTATAATTATTCTTATTCAGGACCTGACTTGTAACCCAAAATGGCGGCGTCATACGTCACAGTTTATTTCAAAGTGCCAACGTGGAGTCGGAATGCTGTACTTATTAATGCTGTGATACTACTATTATAAAAATAAGGTTCGAGAAAGAATACAAAGGAAATTGTCACAAACATATTTTCTTACAAATTTTGAAAATTAAATGTATGAATTGATTTTGTGGTTTCTCAACCAAAAAAAAAAGAAAGAAGTAGTAGTAAATAAGCTTCATAATAAATGAGAAATAAAATCCACTAATATTATAGAATAAACTCAATTTTGAGAGAAAATAATTAAAAATCTATTTATTTTTAATATACGCACGTCCACCACTGGTCCTCTCAACCCATTCACCACAAAAAGCTAAACAATATTGCATATCTAACAAGGCAGCAGCATCGGCAGTCCAATTTTCAATTATTATATTTCAATTGGTTTGTTTCCCTCTATGTTACAACTGTCAGTCAATTTCGTTTAGCATTGTCATTAATATTGATGTTTTATTGTTCATGGATATTAATATAAAGGATGGTGAAAGAAAAATAACAATTTCATCTCTATTTTGTGTATATCTACTTTTTTATTGCGTTTTTTAAACAATGATTAATAAGGGAGACTTACTCAGAGGCGGGTAAAAGTGCGTATTCGCTGACCGAGGTCTACTTAGGGATACGAACGATACTTCGATACTAGTACGGTATCGATACTTTGGTTCCGATACCAAGTACTTTTGACATCGATACTTTTTGTTCGATACTTAAACAGTATCGATACTTACACGCCTTAAATCATAGTATCGATACCAACATACCTAAACGCTTTAACACTGTGTTCTCAAGAGTGGCGCCATAGAAGAAGAAGACATATTTGATAATTTTGGCCTAGATTTTAGAAATCTAGATAGAAAGAGTTTAAACGTAAAATTGATACATTAAATTATTGTTTTATGTATAAATTTTAATTATCATGACGCCTCAGCTCCCTAAGCGGAGCAATGTTTAAATACATTTTTTGCTGCAACTGCTGCCTCCAAAATTAAAAATAATATTAACAACAGCAATGATAATATAGTATATATTTTATTTCTAATATTTTATTTGTAACATTGTAAACCTACTTCGACTTAAAAAAATCGCGTTAATTTTTATTTTAAATATAGGTACTTTTTTTATGAGTATCGAGTATCGATACTTTGAAGTATCGATGCTTGATCTTCGATACCAAGTAGCGTATCGATACCGAAATGCGATACTTTACTTGGTATCGGGTATCGATACTTTTGAAGCGACACCGTATCCCTAGGTCTACTTACAGTTCTGGTTGGTCATTCAAACAGTTTTTGTTTTTTAACCTCAGTTCTATATGATTACGTGTGTAATTTCATAAGAACAGGGAATAACTAACCAAATTCGGGCGTTTCATTTTAACCACAGTTTGCAATCCAAATCCATACCAAATGGCACAACGCACAACGTTGAATGAAATAAATAGTTTTACCCATATTGTATACAACTTGCCGTTAGACGTAATTCGCAAATGTCGCCCTAGGAATCTAAAGATCTTTGAAGTAATTTCATGGCATCCCTTTACTGAATATACAAAGTCGTATAATTGAACTAGTAATGAATTAAATTAAATTAATTTTATTGATGTTAGCGACCGCTGGCGTATTGTTTCCAATTAGTATTACCACATTATTAAATAATGAACTAGAGGGCTTTAAAAGTGAATATTTATTTTACGTTTTTTCAAATAAATCGAAAAATATTTGATAGATTTTATTCATTTTTTAGATACGCGTTCGCACCAATAAACTACAGTTTTTTATTGAAGAAACTCCAATTTCTAGAATTACAGGGTTTTTAAAAGCTTAGTCACAATAAATTATCAACCCATATTTTTTGTAACCCTCGTATAATCAATACCAGTTTTTTTTCTGTAAATAGTTCATTTTATTTAGAAACTATTGAAAATTTATTAACCCATTAGTGGTATGGAGGCTGACAAGCTCTTATTGTTTCTACATCAATTGAAATAATGATCCAAGGTTTTTTATTAAATTCACGAAGGTTATCAAAATCTTTGTGAATCAACCATGGTATATAAAATAAAAGAACTATAAATTCAGTAGTTTTACCTCCTGTAAATATTTCTAAGCATGTTGTCTACGCATTATCATTAAGAAAACTTTTAGAAAGACAATCCCAATGAAACTTGTGTTGTGCGTGCCTCCTAGTTGTAAATTTCCTACTAAAAGCACTAACATATATCAAGCTTCTTGTGTTTTACAGTGGAAAATAGCGTAATTTACGTATATATTATAATAAAGATGAACCCAGGAATATTTGAATTGCTAAACTAGACACATATACAGAAATAGAAATGGATGCTCAGAATATATAAATGATATTATAGTTTAAAATTGCGTGTGTCCTACGGTTAGAAATTTGAGCTCTATATTATAAAAAGTGCATTATCCCAAAGATGTCTAATGTGAACTGTGATTCATCTAAAGAAATGCCACAAAAACGATAGATAAATATTTCTTTCAAGCGGCTTTCCCACCGGCGGTAAAACGCAAAATAATTCATAACAGTTCAACAATCCCGTATATACTTAAAACAATTGTCGAACTTTAATTTTAATAAAAAAACAAGATATAATATAATGGCGCCATCTGCAGTAATAAATTATTAAACATTTATTTGCTCAATTAGCAAGTCACTCGCTAAAAAATGAATAATTATGCAAGAGTGTTGTGCTATATACTATGTAATAATTAAAACTGCTAATGATTTATGTTATGGTATCACATAAATAATCATACAAATAAGTCTCTTAAGTTTCCTTCTTCCTACGGGATGAGTCATTATTCTGACTGACTGACAATTATTTAGTAATTTTGGCAGCTGTGTATTTCAAGTAATTCTAAGTACTTATTTCTGTACGGTTATTAAAATTTTCTGGAAGTGCAACTGCTGAAAAAATAAAGCAATTAACCATTGGTAATAAAAAAACAGTATATTAAACGCGTGAAATGAATATCAATCAGATTTGTTATTAATGAATGAACTAAAAATATAATTACATGGTTTTATTTAAACTGCTGCTCCTGCTAGTACTGCTATATCTATAAAAAAATCACGTAGTTTATAAATCATAGCGATTATCAATAATTACGGATAAAAAATGCATAACCGACCAGATGTTCATTTAAATATTAAAACACCACCAATTTTATGCGAATAACATTCCAAATTTACCAAATAATTTTTTGTAGAGTTAATATTCGAATATTATATTTTGAAAAGAAGAAAACTCAAAGAGGTCAGAGGATTAGACTCCACAATAAACTTTATTATTACAATATAAAAAAAAGAAGAATATTTAAAAGTAGTTACATCAAAATACAAAAGAATACATGAAGTATATAAATTTAATTAGAAACAATTAAAAAAACAAATATGAGAAATAACAAACAAATACAATGTACCCGATAACCAATAAACAAAATACTACAGAACATCTTGTCATCCAGAACATAGCTCCACAACTCACTCAGGTCATAGAAGCAACCGAGCATGAGGAAGGTGAAAGACCTTCTTTTTAAATTGAGTCAAAGCGTTAGTGGCTCTAATGGCGTGGACGGGCAGATTGTAATACAGCAAACCCGAATAATGTGGCGACACCTTGAACGATTCGTGGGAGGGTAAAAAATAGTATCAAACCATGCCTCAGTTTGGTCTGCTATTCCACAAAATTATTTCTACTTTAGTATATTTACTGACACAAACTCCATAAATTTATACTGGACAACCTGTATAATCTAAATTTTATATATTTAGAAAAAATCTAATAAATAAGTCAATAAATATTTATTATCAAAAATATTTTAAATATAATAAATTAGATATGCATAATAATTGTTATCACACGTAACAAATTAGTGAAAATGAATGATTTATTTGTTTAAGGCTTCTACGAATTACTTAATTATGTTTGATCTTTGACGAAAAGAAATAGTTTTTACAGTGCACCTAAAGTTTAAAAATATAAACATCAAAATATGCGCTTCCAACCTGGTACACTCAAAATATAAAAATTACAAAAAAAATATAAATAATTTTGTGGCATAGCAGATAAAATTACTGACCTATTGCTTGCAGCAGATTCCCAATTAATTCAACACAATCAGACTGATGCATGGGTCGTGAATATCTGTTGATTTATTCCATTCGCTATTATGAGCTGTCATAATACCATAGAGGTATTCAGCTCAAAATACCTCACTATGCTTAGCAATTCGAACTTTGTAGATGACTAAAAATACAGTACTCTGATGAGCTCATAATGAGAGCGTTTGATTGTTCTGAATTAAGAATGGACTAATAATTTTGTCCTGCAAATTTATAAAAGAATAAATATTGTTGTGTTTCGGATCAAATACGTAGGCTACAAAATTGCTAAACATAAATCAAAACTGACGTGTCTGGGCTTTTCTTTTAAAAATGTACCATTTTGAAAATAATCGCCAACTTTATGGACCCCCTCGATAATATGCGTTAAGTTATACGACAGTTAAACCATACATGTTTCGGGAAACGCAGTTGCCATCATCAGTGATATAATCAGAGGATTGTTAAAAACGAAGATCAATCATAAGGATTCATCTGACGAAAACAAAAAGTTACTTTGTTAAGATAACCAATTCATATGTAAGTAAAACTCAAAGTGTGAACATTTAAATAAATAAAGTTCAGTATTTCAATTGATTTTGTGTCGTTTTCTCATTTCAGAAGATTATTATTGATTACAGTTAATTATTAAATTACGCTATCAAGAGCAAATCTTTGGAAAGACAACTACGTCGTAAGTAAAATGAAGATGGTTGGCGACTGACTATTGGCATTGATGGAAAATATGGTTTCAATCGCAAAACACAAAACAAAAACCCTTACTAGGGCACACAAACATTTGCGTTAAATATACAAACACATGAAATAATAATACCATTGTTTTTACTGATTTGAGATGTAAACAATCCACCCCCTTTCGACAAACAAATGTCCATATTTTACTTGGCTGGATTAATTTACTTGACTTAGATATCCCACATTATTTATTATTAACAACTTATTATCAGACTTACAAATGAAAAGTAACTGTATATAATCAGATTTCAGTTTGGAAATAGGATAGTTTTAAATTTAGATATTATATACTGTTCTACATTATTAAGTTGATATAGATACATAAAAGACAAAGTAGGTCACAAAAATTTGTAAATTCACCTGACTTATTAGCAGTTTATTTTTAAATTTATGTCTTATAAAACTTTATTGCTAACGGATTCGCTAAATAAGACACGTTTAGTTTAAATAATGGATAAAATGTGTACAAAGTTTTAGTAAAATTATTTAAAAAAGAGTTGACCAATAACAGCGTCAGAACTGGGACACATTAAAGACCAATAATAGTAATATTTTATAAATTTTTATTTTATTTTGCATATTTCATATAAATGACCTGCCCTGCTTTGTTGACATAAATGAATTCTTGTGGCCCGATTTCTGATTACTTTTTCCAACTTATCAGGTTGTGAATTCTGAATTGTGTGTGTGTGTGTGATTAAGATTAAGATAGTCCAATAAAAAAAACAATCTAAAGGAGACAGATTGTAAGATCTTGGCAGCCAGTTTACATTTCCATTTTGGCAAAGGAACACCTCAGAAAAAAAATTTGCAACAATTCGAAGGTCTAGTGTTGAAAGAAAACATTATTCAAGTCTAAATAGAGGCACGAAATCGTTTTCACTTGATTCAGATTCTGAAAAATCACTGTTTCCTTCCTCGGTAGTCATTTTTTAAATTTAAGTAGTTTTTTTTTTTATTTACATTAACTTTGTAATAGTTTTTACACGAATCCAGAAAAAGTAAACAGTAAGTATAGCAGAACACAAACAATAATTAGTATAGAACCCAAAAAAAACCTTTCCAATTCTTGTTTGAAGATTTCAACATGTTAGAAAATTGTCTACTTATTGAAAATACTATGACTCCGAAACTTTCGTAGAAAATACGATAAAAACGGTGTTTATAGAGAAGTCTAGTACTATATGAATATCCTGCATTTCAGTTCGAATTAATACTTTATTATAGTGGCTATTAAACTACAATTTGAATTAATTTATTTAATTGTTACACTTCTAATGATATCCGCAGACAGGTAGTAAAAATAAAAATATAGAAACTATTATAGTATTTAATGCGAATAAATTCGTGAACAGTCATTAATTAGTTTCAGGTTTAATTTTTATATTACCTGTTTTTAAGGTTCCCAAATTTCTGTAATGATCCAGAGTAGTCATTTAGAATCGTCTCACTTTTTAGTGAATTTTATATCCACAATTACACATCGCCCTACAATATATTATTTCTTTATTAAAACTATTTAAATAAACTAAATCAAAATTTGGATAATATCAGTTAATTAAAATTAGAACTATATTTTTTTTAATTGAAATTTAATTACTTTAAAGTCAATAAATTCAACACAAATTTTTTACGAAATCGTTTTATTTTTGCTAGATTTAATTCTTTTTAAACTCGCGAAAGTATAATACCGTCCAGCATATAGTAGTGTATATAGGAATCTACTACGCTTTGATCGTATTCAAAGTCGACATCAGACTGTTTTTAATATACATCGACAACACGAGTTCAGTCAAAATCAACTGTTTGTATATATTTTAATCATGGTACCTTTAGATAGGTAGGAGTTTGTATGTTTCTTTTTATTTAAATTTCTTTGGTAATGGTGGATACAGAAATGCAACTGCCTAAACGGCTCTTAAAGATTTTTTTTTGTTATATTTAATACAATGTAAAAATTGTTATTATTTTTGATTTGCCTACAGTACCTACCGGTCATTTTATTTATTACGTATACGAAATAATTATTTTTAATAATTAAAGTTTATATATTTTATTTCAACTTTAATTAGTTCAGAACCATTTGCTAGCTTCTTTTGCTTTTTATTTATATTTCTGTTTACAGTCCTATTCTTTCTATTATATTGTGTCTATAAAACTTTTAGGAATTTAGTGAATTTTAACATCGTTAAGTCGTACTTTTGCGTGTACGGAGAAATAAAGGAACAACAAGCATTTGGCTTAAGGTGCAATTGTGAATTTTCCGCTTGGCATCTTCTTCCGTTGTTGATGTTTTTCTCAACTGATTAACCTTTCTCTGGTCAGTATCTTTTTTTAAGTTTTTGTAGGTGTTAGGATCTAGCAATTCATTAACGTACTGCAACATTGTAAGATTGTAGAATTTTTGTTCAACTCAACAACAAAATTATTGTTTAAAAAAAATTGGACATTTTAGTATTTACATGGAAGACTTATTTCTTCACTGATGCCATAAATTAGAGGTTTGCGAGACCATGGTCACGGTCTTGTCTCGTAAATTGAAAATGAGACCGGCATATTCGAATCGAGACCGAGACCAAGATAATGAGCTGTGTAGAAAAATATTTTTTAATTTTCTGTTTGTCAAATTTGCACAAAACTATTTTGCTAAAAAAAACAACCAACCATGCTCATCTCGGTCTTGGTTTTGTGAACTCCTACCATGAATACTTAGGAAGCTTATCGGCGGAGTGGTGGGAAGAGAGAGGTCCCTTTAACCTTTAAACCTTTTATGGCGGTGCCACTAGCCAGGCTAATGATCAGTAATGGTAGGAAAATATATGTAATTCAAATACTAGTCATTGCTTTGATATTTTACTGTATATTATTTAATTATTCGCACGTATAGAGACCAAATAATCAATTTAATAGTAAGTACCCTTTATTTGTCCGACAATTCGATATATATTTCGTAAGAGTTTAGTTGAACATCTGTTCGATTTGCAACTTTATAACAACAGAGTTAACCTTGTGCCTTTTTTTCAGCATATTTATTAATAAGTCTTTATTAAGTAACGGTTTTTTTTTATAACAATTCAGCCAATTTGAATAAATAAGTTGTCTGATTATTTTGATTTTGTTGAACATGTTTGCATAATTTAGGCGTTTATAATGGCTTGTTTTTATTATGGTATTTTTGAATACTTTTTAAACTAAGAACGCTATGAATATTTGAAATTTGATGTCAACATCATGTTATTAATATTATTAAATAAATTTGCTACTCATCAAGTTTACTTACCATTTGTGATGGAGTTTTTGGTTTTCTGTTGATATCCGGAATTTTTTGGCAAGCTAAAACAAAGCAAGAAATTCTTTATCAGTATCAAGTAACAACATCTCATTGTGTGTAAGAGATATGAATTTTTTAGGAACATAAATTGCTCGAATAAACAACAGCAATCATGTTACAATAATTACACATTAGCTAAAATATTGGAGAAAGATACGAACACATAATAAAATCATTTTTCTTCTGTGAATAGAAATAGTCAGTTCTCAAGTGGAGCAACAGGGTCGGTTGTATCGTATTTAGATGTGATATTGATTAGTTTGGGTGCCCAAAATAACTCCTGTGCAAACTTTACTTACCAAACTCGTGAGGATTCCTAAGTCGGCCCAACTTTATGTTATATTAAAAAATGTACAATGATTTGAGACTAGTTATTTTCAGTTGGTTATATTTCTGATTAATTATTACATTAATGTTGCAACAATCATAATAAGATTTACATGGTAACAAAAAAATGGAGAGAATAGTAGAACCCACGCCAAATGCCCACAAACTCGTAGGTTGTCAGTCGTGTGTTCTTTTAATTTTAACAAACCGAAACGCCTCCAATTCTCGGCAAAATGGGCTGCGACAAACTATTATAAACACATCTATGCGACATGGTAATTTGTGAGTACCAACCATGAATCATTGTACAGGATGATATAGCCCAAATTTTAATTGTTATATTTGTTAGTATAAAGTCTGACTAAAAAAAATGAAAAGTTGTGGAAGATTTTTGCAGTACATAACATATGTCTGGCCATGTGCTTGATAAGGGGAAAAATGGACCAGAAATTTCAATGTTCAAGTTCAAGTGATAAATAAAACCATAAAACGTCACCGGGAGTTATTCACTTCTTAAGTAGGTACCTACCTTATCAAAAGCGATAAGGGTATACAAAATCGAAGGCATATATACCAAACATGTTTTTAATAAAACTGGGTTTCATCTTTGACATAAAGCATGAAAATGCATTATCTGAGCCCGAGAAAGTCTGAACGCTAACATTAACCTTGCGTATGTTAAGGAAGGATTTGACTCCTAAACTTGAGTTAGATAGCTGGACACAGCGAAAGTAAGGAGATAATAATGATTTTCGTTGTATTTGGAGCATTGAAAATCAAAGAACAATTCACTAAAATCTTTTTCGAATCAACGCGTAAGTATAACATAGGGTTAGATATTTTTTAATAGTGAACGACGAGTGCTTGGGGTGTCAAACGATACCTGATTTGTTTCGATCCTTGATGGAACTGGAATAAAAAATGTTATCTATATCTTAGTACGTATAACATACTAAAACGTAACTGGTAGATATAATTTGAATAGGCATCAGCACAATTAGTTATTTCTATAACGCTCAAAAATCATTTCCGAAATTATTTCTTTTAATCACCCTATATTTTGGGTAAGTCGTACTCACAACATATAGTGCGTGGTTTATTTGCACCATTGAAATTTATGTTGGCGCCAAGTCATATTGCAATTACAGTTTGTTTACAATAGTATATTAGACATACAGGGTGATTGCTGGTCGATGGTACCTTAGAAGTTTTGGGAAACGATACCATTGTTTTGAAAATTTATATGATTACTCAGGTCAACCCAATCTGTCAGTCTATAATGTTGTCATATTTGTACGACTTCCGGTTATACCGGAAGTTGATACCAAATTTCTTATTTCAAAACACTCTATATATTATTATATTTTTGGATTCCCCATCAATTTTGGAGTATTCTATTTTAACACCTCCCTATACCTATCTGTAACTAATTTATTTTGAATCTTTTTGGTCCAAAACAGGTCTCCGGAAAATATTCGCCATTTTGTCAGTTGAATAGACAGAATCTTGAATTTTGAAAGGTAGTTCAATAACATCTTAAGATTATCAAGTATTTTGAGAGATTGACGCACTTGGTTACAGGGTGGTCGCAAATTACTGTAGTATGCTCTACTACTAAAAATAGGCATAAGTCAATTTTCTGAAATGGCACAATCTTGTATATTATGAAATATTCTGAAATAAAATCAAATTTGATTCCAAATGATATATCATCTTCTTATACCTAAACTGTAAGGTTCCTGAAATAAAAACAAGTTTGTATAAAAATTATTGGATTATTTTGCTATATTTTAATTTTTTTTTTTTTTTGAAAGGGTCCGTACGACTTAAGTCCCCGGTTTCACTGCAGCCTCATGGGCTTATTGTGAAAAATCCCCGTATATTATGCCACCCAATCCAGCAACCCTGTACCCTCCACTAACTTGTGGATTCCAGTTATGTGTTGGGTGTCAATATCTGCTGGCGCAATCAGCGAATGCCCAAAAATAGCGTGTCGTCTTCGTTGTAGAACTACACACTCACATATTACATGGTAAGCTGTTTCAACTGCCCCATTACACAATCTGCTTTGCAGGTCCCCATTGTACAGCCCCATCTTATTTAGGTGGTCTCTCAGAGCGCAATGCCCAGTAAGGAGTCCCATAGTTATTCGCATCTGACTCGTACTTAATGATAGCAGTTTTTCAGTGCGTTTTGTTGCGGCACCAGGTATAAACCTCTTCCCATGCTCCTGCTTGGGAATATGTTCCCAATATCTCTGGTGCTCGCTTTTGGCCCAGCACTTGAGGAGTTCCCTCGCCGTTCTTTTAGACAAGCCCAGCGCAGGTTCCGTGCCAGTATATGTGTATATTTTAATTAGCTAGCCATAAATTTGTCATTAATCGTCATAAAAAAAATGTAATTATAATATTTTGACATTTAGTACAAAAGTAATAAAATACTTTAAAAATAAGTAAAATAGAAGAAATTGGTTACTCATTAATGAACCTGTTTATTATCCATGGGCAATGTGGGAAAATTTTAACAAGAACATGCAGAAAGTTAAATGAAATATATCCTGATTTACAACCAATGAACAAGAGAAAGTTTGCAGGAAGTAAAGTTTAAAATTTTTGGAATTCAAATAGGGCCAAGATCAATTCTAGCTCGCGCACAGTTAAACCACGATTTTGTTCAATCGCAACAAGAAAATCTCTGCGTTTTTTAAATAAAACACCCTATATAAATATGTGTGTTTAATTTATAGGCAATTGTCGACAAAGTTCTTGTATATCTACCCATTTTTGAGATATTTTAAAATTTATGTCAAAAATGACCTCATTTTTCCTGTTATGTTCTCATCTACCAAATTCTTTATTAGTGAGATTTTGTTCATTTGTACAAGAGGATTTGCTTTAAAAGAAATTTTGATAATTTAATATGTTTTATAAGTTTTGTTATAACTTGTTCGGCAAACAAATCTATCAAATGAAATTTGAAACGAAAATATTCAGCAATTTAACAAAGTTTAGGATTTAGTAAAAGTTATAAAAGTCGTAACAGAAAAAGACTCGCTTTGTCTTACATACTAATCAAATTCAAATAAGCTTTGTGCTTATAATTTAATCCCGTCTGACATAAATATTAATAATTTTTAAATATATTAAATAAGTTCTTAGACAGTGTTATAATTTTTGGAATATCTATTGCCCAATCAACTATTGGTTTATGTTTATAGGATACAATGGCCAAATAAAAGCAGAACCTAATAGAGTTTGCAGTATAAAAATTTGAAGCTACTATCACTGAACTTCCAATTTATTCGATATTCTATCACGGTTAGTCTGCGAGGGGCACGGTTTATGCTATTTACAAATACAAGGAAAAATTCAAGTATATACGTTACTTACTAACAGCCTCAATGATTTCTGCCAATAATACCCCGTCAGCACAGTCAGTCGCCAATGAACTGATACGCTTTTTGCTTTTTCCCTTTTCCAAATAATGATTGGCCCAGTCAGTGTAGATCTAAAACAAAAACAGCTATTTAGTAGCAGCAACAAATGATAATTTGCATGCCGATTAACAGCAAATGAAAAAGGCATTGTATCAAATTATCCTCCCTTCATCTAAGATTGTCATTACGCCAGCAGAAACACACACTAAATAAAATTATGTTAAGGCAAGTAAATTTGAGAACAGCTTCCTTAAGGGTTCCCTATATAACTTTACATACAGATCGTTTTAATATATTTTAATTTTTCTTAAATTGCAAGGTTTTGGGAAAAATTAATTGTTCAAAATTGTTTATGGATATCAAAGATATAGACTGTTTCGTTGGTTTATTTTCCAATGTCATAATATTGGTATTTGACGAATAACATTGCCATTATTATGAAACGTTGCTTCATCGGTAAATAATACCTATTGATCAAAATTATCTTAACAATACCCTTAGATGGGGCCCATTTATTTAATGTATTGGGTCAAATATGATTTTATACATATAAAAGAGCGGTACAGAAGTTTTATTGAAAATTGACATTTATTATTGTTATCGATTGATTGGTACATCTGCTTTATCATTAATACAATTTTGTTTCAGATGTTTCTTTATTTTATCCAATAGGTATTGTATTAATAATTATACGCGTTTTCAATTAATTACCTATGGCGCAATAGTGCACTAACGTTTGTACAAACAAATTTCATCCCTCTGTTATTGTGTTGCGCTTAAATCTTTAATTGAGCGTAAGTAATTATGATAGAGTGCATTTATGCGCCAATGGAAATTATCCGCGAAATATAAGTAGACAAATACAGACAAATAACACAAGGGGATGGAAAACCCAATACTCGTATATAAAATATTTACGAAGCAACTGTGGATTTATGTAGAAAGATTAAATTCGAATTCATTGAAAATGAGAAAATTGATAAATTTATTATGGAAAACCTAACAACAGAGTTAACGACGTAGCTTTAGAGGATATTGTAGAAAATGCATTATATATTCGGCACTTATTATTTCCATATTTTTATCTCTACACTGATCTTGCTTCACAAATATTCATGCAACTATTATTATTCAGTTATTCTTATTCATAAAATGTTGGAATAAGTTGCTAAATTGGAATAGATATGCCATTAGATCTCAAATATAAAAGCATAAATCTAATAAATTATTTATTTTCATTTTCAACAATATATTTACTTAGACAAAACCTAAATTTAACTGTAGGTATAGTGTTCGTGAAAGTTTTAGACAAGATCATTTTTAGCAAAAACAAAAAGCTATATTTTTGTATGGAGACTTGTTCGTGCCTGGGTAGCACCAGTTTTATTTCAATTCATTTGTGTCATTTAATGAATTTATAAAAATTATCGTCCTCATGTCATGCAACGTACGTGCATGCAATTTTTGCAATAAATCTTATTATTAGGTAAGTAGGTGGTTTTTTCATAGAATCTAGTTTTGCAGGATAAATAAAAAATATAGTCACTCATATAAGTTTTAACACTATGTACCTATTTCATTATATTATGTCAGTTTTCTTCTCGAACTATTTATTTCATGTGTGTGTTTAATTTAATAATTTATTTTTTGTTTACAATTAATTTTATAAAAATCTAAAATTATAATTTAATTTCAATATTCAGCAGAAAATCTTCGCACGTAGTACTGTACTTCCTAAAAATTATATGATAGTGTGCAGGAATCTGGCAGGCAAGACTTGGGGCTGTAAACCCAAAATATTGCGGTGGATGTAAAGCATGATTGTGATACCTATCATAACCTATGGGACAATAGTCTGGCAATCGGAGGTAGAACAAAGTTGGTACCTCCCACAAGGGGAAAACTTGATAGGGTACAAAACCTTCTTGGATTGATACATTCCAAGAAATTCCTTGGAAACTTCAACCATGAAAGATTCAAAATCTGTTTGGATCTCAGTAAGCAGGGACATTGTCGCCTTGAGAAACATATATAAGCAATATTAGGTCTAGAAGAAAGCAACGAATGCAGATTTTGTACTCTCTCCTGATCACCTAGTAACAGAATTCGCCTCTATCAGAAGCCAACCCAAGGAACACTTGGTGCATGAAATCGTGCTATATGGAGACGTGTTGTCCTAATAAACTCGTTGAGTTATATTGCGGAATAGCGGACAATGGATTACAAAATAGTAAAAATTATAAAATAGCTACAAAATGTTAAACCTATAATGAAATTTTTTCACGTTTTATGAAAAAAATGGTGTTTATGAACGAAAAGTTGAATTGATTATACTATAATGGTATTATTAAATTGAAATTGCGTGGATGCGAATGTTTGTTGTTTCTATTTAAATAATATTTCATTAAAAAATATATTGAGCTTTAATGAGTCACACATGTGACTTTGCCCCTGACAAAACATACCTATATACGTGTCAACCAACAGGCTCTAACGTGGAAATGCACTGCTGGTTTCAGTCACCGGTGTATATATAGACCCTCCACTTCAATTAACACCCTGTAGATAACACACACCCCAAAATAAGTACAAATATAGTTTGCTTAGATAATATTGATTAGTTTCCACATTTTCTAAATAGATCTTTAATTAGTTTTTATTGTGTTCAGAAATATTGCTTATTATTGAATTTAGATTTATTCTATTCAATTCCAAAACATTGGGTGTGTCCTAATTTATCCCAAAATATTTTTATGTTAAATAATAGATTATTCAAGTCATGTCCTATTATTGGAGCCCAACTAAAATATGATAAAATTTAACATCAATTGTGTACGAGGTTTGCCCAAAAACACTTTAATTCCCCATCCAAAATCACCTTAAAACAAACAACTGGGTGAAAGTAGACAGTTTTACACCAACATCATAAAGCGTAGTTTTTACGTTATTTTGAAAAACAAGAAAAGGTTTTATTTGAATTCATTAAACCAAGGCAAAATAATATACAAAATATATTCCAGATAAGGGCAAAAGGAAACACTTCTTGGAATATAATAGACTCGAAATTTGCTTTGATAAACTATATAAAATAAATTTGTGAAACATACAATACAAACAAATGTAAATTACCATTTTAAAGCTTCTGGGTTACGAGGTATAACCCTTGATATATTAACATAATATATGGCCTAATATTTTGTTTGAAACGACCCCTGTATTCCCAGTTTTTTGGATTCTTTCACTTTTTTTCGGTTCTTTGACGAGAATGTCCATTGTGAGATTGGGATAACTTCAGAATTTAAATCTAGCTTGTCTAAAATTTGATTGATCACCAAACATCGCTTCTTTTTTATAGTTACGATGATATGTAAGTTGGAATCTTCCGGGTATCCATAGCTTTTAACGAGACATATTATGAACTTTGGCCACATTGCTACCCCATGGATTTACTGAAGCCCTGTGGCATTAACATAATTAAAAAATACTGCGATGGTTTTTTTTACAATCCTAGAGTTGACAATATTTCGCTTAGAATGGATTCTTTAATTCCGAAACATGGCTGCATTCACCAAGTTGCGTTAAACAATCTCATCTGCGGGTTTCCAATTTGGTATATCCTAGTGTGTGAATTTAACGTCTCTGAACACTTTTTTTAGACTTGCTGGTGGCAAGAGTAAAGAGCCACACTCGACGATAGTGAAGCTGCCTTTCCTCATAGCTTCGCACTGTGCATGACCTTTATCTTAGAAGACAGATAGATTATATCCGTCAGCTGCATTAATCAGTGATTTGTGGCATACCAAAGCCAAAGATTACCAAAGCTAACTCAGCAATAAATGTGGACTGTTTTAACGCAGATCATGTTAACTTATATGTATATTGTAATTGTTTTATCTTTAATGTCCTTCAGGGCAATTTAACTTGCTGTATGCCATTTGATTCTTAGCTACAGGATTTTGAAAAATGCTCACTGTACATTCTATATTGAGACTGATTAGTTTGTATTACGTGATATTTTATCCATGCCAGATTGGAGTAGTGGAGTTTCGGATGGCTTCTTCCCGTCCACTAGACTCCATACAAACTTTGTTAGAATGTTTAACGTCGCCGCCGTCGCGTCGCTAAATCCACTATCTTTAGATAACGAATTTTCACTATACAGAGTGTTTTAGGTGTACTTTTGTTTGTTGACATCTGGATGGAAATTGAACACGATAAAAATTTATTTTTGTGAACCCTGGTATGTCCCGAACACAGGTTGAAAGTGCTCGTGGGGAAAAGTATATAGGAACATCAATAATAAGAAAAAGGGCAAATAAACAAAATTGGTAGAAGAGAAAACAGAATGAGAACAGCAAAAGATGAAATAGAAGTGGGAAAAAAAGAGAATGGGTCACACCCTAATATAATATTGTATGTAGGTACGGAATATATATATAGTGAAACATACCTAAGGAATGTCTGCTTTCATCAGCATCAACCACAAAACGCAATAATGGGGGTGTATAGTTCCTATACTATGAAAAGATGGTCGTACAAAGTTTCTTAAATTACTTGCGGCTACAGGGTGCTTTAATTCGATTAATTACTTTTATTATCCTTCATGCAGGGTCTGATTGGATTTTTGTACATATACCTCTTATGACTAAAAACGCTCTCGATTTCAAGTGAAATAAATATGCTGATGCAACAATATTGTGAGTTATTTGTGATTTTTTAATAAAATAAAATGGATATATCAAATTAGAGACAAACTTAAAATTTGGTGAAGTTTTATTCATTTACACGGTGTCAAAAAGACGCGGCAATATTTAAGAGGTGATTTTTCAGGTCATTTTATGAAAAAAAGTTCTCATAAACAGACGTTCGGAAATGCATTGTGTTCAAGATATAAGATGTCAGCGTTGTTGCTAAAAATAGTGAGCTTATATGGCTATAACTAAAAGTGTCCTTCCACGTGCCTAATACATTATTTTCCAAAATTCCAGCAGGATGGCGAAACTTTTTAATAGAAGTGAATAAGCGTAAACAGCAGAATTCAAATAAATTCCTCAAATTCGAGAGATATATAATCCAGTCGAATATGTTAGAGAAAATTTCCCATAATCTCCGATACTTCCAAAAGTTCAGGTAGATGTAGACATTAGTTTCAGGCTTATAACACCACTCATCACTCGGCAATCATCGTTATTGTTTTCGCAATACATCCAATGCGTGTAGGAGGAAAAAATGGAAAAGGGATCTTTTGATTGCAAATCATATAATTTTAATAATAATAATAGCTTTATTACTCAACAGAACAAGTTCCATTTACAGAGCAATGCATACAAAAACCAACTATAACTAAAGCTTAATTATATTAAATAACAGTAGGTACATCAATAAACAACGAAAATCAACCAAAGTACACAAGTATTAATGAACATCAAGTTCCTTTAGTATTGATTCCGCGGAAGACAATATTTCATTTAGAGAATCAAAAAATATATCACACTGATCATTAACCAAATTAAATTGCCGGCACATAGTATAAATGGGAGATTTTAATATAACATTTGTTCTGGCTCGCTCATTATAAAATGCAATAGAACCTCTAGCATTGATACGCGGAACTAACAGAGATACCTTTTCCAGTAGCTCAGGGCACACTACATCACTATTGAATATCTTATATAGGAAGCTTATACTAAACAAATTTCTCCTTAAACTTAAACTTTGGAATTGAAATCGGTCAATAAGATATTTGTAAGATATTCCGCGATCCGGGTAAGTTCCATCAATCTTAAAGCACAAACATTTTAAAAATTTACGCTGAACTTTCTCAATCATTTGAATATCACAGTCATAGCAGGGGTACCAGACCAAAGAGCAATACTCAAGCTTGGATCTTACATATGCAAAATATAGAGTATTCAAAGTAACGACACTCTCGAAATATTTGCTGTTTCTAACAATAAAGCCATAAGCTTTGGTCGCACCAGCCACCATATCTGTAATATGTTCCTTGAAAGTGAAATGCATGTCAAAAGTAACTCCAAGATCTTTAATAGACTCCTTTCGATTAAGAATTACTCCATTTACATTATAATAAAAGATGGTCGGGGACGTTTTGCGGGTGTAAGAAACAACATTACATTTCTTAGGATTGAGGGAAAGTCTGTTTTGTTCACACCAAGCATTCACCAATTGAAGACTGCCCTGTAGCGAAATACAATCCTGCGGCGTACTTATCGTTGTAAAAATCTTTAAGTCATCTGCATAAATCAGTTTACTACAATTCAATAATTCCCCCAGATCATTAATGAATAATAAAAATAATAGAGGTCCCAGATTTGAACCCTGAGGTACTCCAGATAGAGCTGTATAATATGTCGATGTATATCCATTGTATGACACAAACTGAACTCTATCAGTAATATAAGATTGCAGAAGACAGACGGCATCAGCGCTAAAGCCAAAATGCAGAAGCTTTTGTATAAGGATTGTATGATCAATTCTATCAAACGCCTTGCAAAAATCGGTGTATACAACGTCAACCTGACCGCGGTTATCCAACGTCCCAGACATGTATTGTGAAAAAATTGACAAATTTGTAAGTGTGGACTTGTGTGAAATGAAACCATGCTGATACTGGAATGATTTAATTTCACTAAATAAATCAGAGCAATCGATATCGTTTTCTTTTCTGCTATCATCTAGTAATTTTCTGTTTAAATCGTTACAATGTATCACCAAGGAGTTCAAAAAAGTTGCTCCCCATTAACTTCATTATTTTAAATGATCAGCAAAATAAAAAGAGTATGAAATACAAACATTTTTTTGTTGATGATGTCGAAAGATCTATACGTTTTAAGTACCCGGCATATGCCGATTTGCCGCCCTTCAGAGAGTTTTGAAAATGGAAATTCTCCCAGTATTTTGTGACTAAATCAATTTTGTAACTTTATTTTACTTCATCAAGCGGTAATGGATGGAAAACAGAAAAAATACGATGTGTTACGTACATGTAACCTTCCACATCTATATATAGTTATACATATGGTGTAAACCTATTTTAAACCAAAAAAATCAACGTAAATACATTTTCTAAAATCAAAAATCCATTAGGCTGGATGCCTCCTGATTTAGAAAAAAAAATTCACCGTCAGAGATTTGAACCCGGGATCTCTACATCCGAATGAAAAATATAATATCTCAAAAACAAGAAGATATCAAAACATTTCTTTAATAAGAAAATCCAAAACGATCATCTAAAAAGGGACTTACACGCAGTATAAGTAATTAATATGTCAATTATTAAAATAGAACTGTAGATAAACATAGTATATTTTAATTTATTCCATAATGTTTTTTCAATATATGGTGGCCATTACACCCTAATTGAGCTTCCTGTTTGTGCACACACGGAACATATTGCATATACATTTAGGTAACAGCTCAGTGGAATACATACCTTACTTTCTAGTAAACAATAGAATGTATTCTTTTCTAAATATTGATATAGTGAATAATTGGATTTTTGCGTGCAATGCAACGTTATATACGTACAAGGTGAAAGAAATATGTAAACAGTTTTAAATCTGATTTTAAAGTAATGAATGGATTAATGACCGCTTTTGTTGTCAAACTTTTAATTTATAGAAAAGCATTTCATATATAAACTTTTCGTTAATAGGGTTTGTTTGATTCATAGATTCTGTGTCAAAAAGTGAACGTACCTATAATAATGAAACGTTATGTTCTATCTTACCACTTTGACACTTTTTACAGATAAAGTTTTGGGTACGTCTATGACTATGGCACACGTGGCACTTAATAGGAACTACCAGTAAAAAGAGGAGATTTAGATAAGAAATGAAAGCGAAAAGAAAAACTCATGAAAAGGTAGAGCTATAGTAATAAAAGGGAAAGTCATATATCTTCTTAACGCGAGCTTAGCTAAAAACTCTCTAACTTTTTTTTTTTTATTTCAGACAAAAATCTTACATGGGATAAACTTGAAAATCGATTTTTGTATAGAGTTAAAAATAAGGTTTTTTAGACACTTATTACTTCCTTCCTAAAGCTATATTTGTAATATACTTCTTAGATTCACTGCAGTTTTAAACTTTAGATATTAATTTTTAGGATATCTATATTACGCATTATGGTGCGGAATATTGTGGCCGAATTACGTGACTTTCAAAAAGTTTCATTTGTTGGACGTGTGGGCATCTTCTATGACTATTTTTTAAAATTGGTTTCATGTTATACAAGGTGTGTTTTTTTAAATGGATTCGCTTTTTAGATCCCCTGATCAAATTAAATATCTGTTTCAATAAGGTTTATAATACCGAAACCTTCAGTTTTTTCCAATAAATTGAATTTTGTCAAAATTTAACCTAATTTTCATCTTTCATATGTATTAATCTTTAAAATACCAAAATTCTAAGTAGATTTAATAAAACTTGATTGAAACTTATATTTCTGCGAGAAGTTTTTAACCTAAATAGATTTATATTACTCGAATTTTAAAAATTAATAACATAAGGGATAGTCGATAGAATTTAACACTATAGAAACATTACAGGGTGTTCAAAAAACCTCATTACAATACGTTTTTCTATAACGCTCTCGATTTTTGATATTTCTAGAAATAAAACTATTAAGTGTTATATATAATTTGAAAGGAAAAAAAATATTCAATTTAAATGGCTAAAAAATTAGGGTGTTTCCATGTAAAAAACATAAGTTTGGTCCATATTTTGAAACTGAGACCAAACAAATAAATCAAAGATACGCCTATGGACTCCACATAATAATGGTAATAATGATATTTTAAAAATTAATAACATAAACACCATTTATATATTTCCAATATCTGATATAGTTTCCGAGATGCCACAGGGGTCCGAAAAGTGATTTTTTTTTTAATCGGTCCTGTATATCGAAAACTGTAACATGTGTTACCCAAAATATCATTAGGACATTGTAAGTTTCACAAATAAGTAGCAACGTGTCGCGAAAACCGCATCCTGCTAACTTTCCCATTAACGGAGCTTCCCAGCAATTACAACGAAATCTGGCTACCCTGTAGAATGGTATTATGGTGTCGTATAGCTAAGTCTGCGCGTTTTTTGGCAGAAAACACCAAATAATTATAGTCACAAAACAGCAGACAAATAGCTAAAATATGACATCCGCAGTTCCTATTTGAGTAGCTTCAATTTTTAGACCCCCTGTATAAGATTGCAAGTTAATTATAACTGGAATACCAACTATGATCTAGTATAACAGTTTAGAGTTAATTTCGTTAACATGACTTTTAATACTTCCTAAGTATTTAAAAGATGACAATTAGGTTCGATTGTGACTAAATTCAATTTATTTTAAAAAACTTAAGGTTTATAAGATCAATAAACCTTATTGAAACAAACATTTAATTTGATCAGAGGATCTAAAAGTGCAATAATCTACAGGATATTTAGGTTATTTGGTAGACCCTGTATAATATGAGGCCAATTTTATAACGTACACGTCCAACCAAATTTGGTCAAAATATTCTGCGCCATAAGCGTGATTAACCTTGTATACTCTAACCGGTAGAACTTGACGAAGAAAACATGATAATCAACTCACCTGAACGATAGATTTCGTCTGCTTGCTTACATCATCAGTAGATCCACGTGTCGATCTAGGTCCTTTGATACAGCCCGGAAACATAATCTTATTTTATATGGCACTAGCGGACTAAGTGTACTTTTATAAAAATCAACTACCTCTAGTTCTAATTCATTTTTGAAACGTTTTTTTATTTTAATCATGTCTTTCTTAATAACATTATTCGTTTATATTGTAGTTTTATTTTCATGATACAATTTTTGATATGTATGGTTCCATTCTTGATAAAATTGATGATTCGCCATATCTTAAAGCAAGATAATGTTGTAGTAGTGAAAGTTGTGTCTCATATCAATATGTCTCTAAGAAATATTCCTGTTATTTAATGTCATATTATTTAAGCATTTCCTCTCTGCAACTAAGTAAAACATTTTCCTTATTTATTTTAAAGCTGTTGATGAACATAAACTACTAGTCTTGCCTGCTTCTGTCGTTCTATTTCCTATTTAACGAAAATAAAACAAGGTATACTAAAAATAAGTTGCCCATATTTCATAAATTTAACGAACAAAGCTGTGGCGAATACTGAGTGAATTCGGTTATTTTATATCCTCATTGAGACAGTTTCAAATATTATATGAGCGGTATGTTTCCTATTTTTGTATTTTTTTTTATTTAAATTAAAGTACCTATGTTTGCAACTTTTTACAGAAGAACATCGTTAAGGACGTCTTATGGAAATTACTAATACTGAGTTGTTTGTTAAAATTTACGATATGGTTTTGAGTAATCGATGAATTAAAAGGTTTGAAATACCTGAGACCACTGGCTTTTCGCAAGTGACAAGTGAGGTTTATCTAATATTCATCGATAAAATGGAAGAAAGAAAAACAATATACGTATCTATTGCACTGGTTGAGAATTGGAATCAAAAAGATTCGTTCTCAATGCCCGTGAAATTTGGATTAGAACTCCGCCTTCTTACAAATATTTGGACCTGAGAGACTTTTTTTATATCCAAACTTAAAAAATAGCTCACGTCGAGAGGATATCATGGCTCATACCAGTCCTATTTTGAGGCCTTTCCGAGAACTTACTTTTTAGGTTTTTAGGCATAAAAGAGAAATGCTTGGAAAAGTTAAAAGTAGATCATGTTCGAAAATAAAAAAAATGCAAACAAGTAATTTGTTTTTCTAGGACTTATTGGACGCTCCTCGTGAAATACTAAACTTTAAGACTAACTAAAACTCGTTACGTTTTCCTTCAATTTATAGCTCAACCCTAAGACACTATAATAGAACAATTGGTTTAGAAACTCACAGAATGATTCATTAAGAATGGAAAATATCCAAATACGGAGATACTAGGCACGTGACTAATGTAACATACACAAATCATATCGCACGTTTAAAAGATACTGAGTGAATATCATATCAATTCTGCTTTATATATTTTTTTCAATTGGCTTCAGTCAATGTTATTTAAATTTATTTGATAGATATGCTTTAAATTTCAAATATGATTAGGTCTAAAAAGTAATAAAACTACTCACGATTTCCTTATGAGCCTCAAAATGAAAATCAAACGTTTTGTGTTACCAGCAGCCCTATAAGTACGAGGCATGCTCTTAAATTAAGTATCGTTTTGGAATTCCGCCGTTATAGCGCTGCGGTCGGCACTCGGCGCATGCACGCAATTACGGACCCATCGACATTCTTAAAGGTTGTTTACGAATGTTTAAAATGCCTCATCCGATCGAAAAAGCCACCGACTGTGAAATACGAGGTGTGATACCTTTTCTTAATGCTAAAGGCGTGAAATCAGTTGTCATTCATCGTCAGATATGTGAAGTTTACGAAGAAAACCATTATAAGTGATGGGGTGGTAAATAAATGGGTGCGAGCTGTGAATGTGCATAACGAGGAACGCAGTGGACGACCTTCACTCATTACTGGTGTAGTGCAAAAAATTGATAAAAAATTTACGATATCAGCGTTATCTTGTGAGTTTCCTGAAGTCTCATCAAGTGTGATTTACGACATTGTGTCAGAACGTTTGAAGTACCGAATGTTATGCGCACGCTGGGTGTACTGTAACATAAATAAGTTCACAAAAATGAGTCAGTTATCCGATTATGAATTGTATGGCTTTAACTTAAAATTGCCTGCACACAGACTTTCTCTCTATGGTTCACTTGTAATGCCTATCAAAATTTCAAATCATTTTCCACAGCCCTTGAGATTTGGCGACTACATTATACCTTTTACTCGTTGATTGATTGTTTGACAAGTTCAAGGTATTTGTGTTTACAAAATTTGTTACTTTCTCCAACTAATTGTAAAGTTATTTTTTAGTACCTGTACGGGTGGTTCTTGTGATTTATCTATTATTTCTTTAATTATTTTGTGACGCATTCTATGTAGGTCCTACCAAAGATTTACGTACATTAAATTTTGCTACTACTATCGTACCTGACGAATAAAGACAGTTATTATTATATTATTTTTATTAAAACGACAGTGCTGTAATGGTTGTCCAGTCAGGCGGCAGATTTCTTAGAGAAAGGATTTGAAAAGCTGGTTGTACATTACGACAAGAGTCTCAATATTGACGGAAATTATGTTGAAAAATAGTTAAAGGTTTAGCTTTCATATCAAAAAATAATTTTGGTACTAAAACTCGACTGTGCTTTTTTAATTCCAAAATGGTACTTACTTTTTGTTTTTGAAAATAAACTATATTCAGGCAATAACTGGTGTATGTAACACTGGTTTTGAAGATATGTATAAATATTTAACAACAAACAACTTTAACAGAATTAATCCCTACCCTACATAATCTATGTTCACCAACAGTGTTCTTAAATTAAGTAACAAAACATTAAAAAAGTATTAGAAATGAATAAATAAACTGTAAATATAGGTATCGCATTTTCGAAAACGGCAATAATTATCTAAGTTGTAATAGCCATAATACACGAATTGAATAATTCTACCATTTTTCATCTAAAATATACTATTGACCTTATCTGAAAGCGCAACAATTACCAATTCTAACAGAAATTATAACAGCCAACTTTTTAGAGTCCGTAAAATTATTGCTTAGTTCTGAAATTACTTTGTCGATTATGTGTCTGTCTGGCACAGTATTTGGAAACGGTCTGACAGTTGAGAATTAGCAAAATGGCAGCTAACAGTCTTTTTTGAGCTTTTGTTTGCACCAATTGTCACTCGCATCTTTTATCTGTAGATTATATTATGTACTAGCAAGGATTAAGTACATTAATCTTTGGTATTAGTCAAAACACGTCCTGAAATTAATAAAAGAACTATTTTTTCAATGTAGTACACTCTATATACATATAGTCACCGAATGTGTGTTTTTTTTATTAGTCTAGTGAGTCTGGTCTTTTGGTAATTAACTTGAAGTTAATGGATGTAATTATTATCGGTAGTTCTAAAAATAAGATGTTCTGGTTTTTCATAGAAAAAATAATTTATGACATGTTTGGTATATTAAGACGTTTTTATATGTTATATACATCGTTTTTAAGATCAATAAATTAATTGATTCTAACTCGGTGTATCTAATGTTTAATTATTTTTTTATTGACGATAAATTAAATTTAATTAAGAATAATAATTATTAGTTCTATCTTAAATGCTTTAAGGCGGAAACAGGCAGTATGGCTACCTACTACAATCACATATAGCACAATATTTCTTTTCATTTCGCGGGATGTAGCTATACAGAGTAGTGAGAGGAAATTCATCATTTACCCTAAACTAGAATTCAAAATAAGATTTGTTAGGTCCGGATAATAAAGTTACTGCAATCGGAGGTAAAAGATTCTTTATCAAACTTGTCATTAATGATACGGTCCGAGATTCTGGTTAAATAGGTAAGACGTTGTCTCTCTAAGCCTATGTCTTTGGAATTTTGAGTCTATTTGAGTCAATAGGTGCTTAAATTACTCGAGTCAAAATCACGATTGCATGTAAAACGAATTGAAATATAAATCCAGGTTAAGGTTTAACTTTAAATAAAAAAAAAGAACACACCTTGGTTCTAAAAGGTTTTCCCGAATTCATTCATGTCATTGTGGAATTTGGGTAAACACAATTTATTCGTTTTTAGTGGAGAATGTTTAAATAATTTGTGATTATATTACCAAAACGTTCATTTCTGTATTTATTTAAACAAATTGAGTGAATGATATGCTGCCTAGAAAAAATGAATATTAAAAGATTAAAAAAAAATTAATTGACATATTAATTATCGTACACAAAAAATAGTTATTGGACCTCGTTCAACGTTTAACTATTACACTGCCAACCATATTCACGATAGGCTATTGTTTTAAGGGAAATTAAGGGCGTTTTGGAAATATCCGATAGGCCTAAACTTGATGATATAAACCATTGGCCAGAGTATAGTATGGTATGGTATAGCCAGAAGTTCTAAACTTTTGTCACCACCCTCTCAAGGGTCAAGCATTTGATTTGAAGTGCGCGTGCCTTTTTTGACTGTCAACTGTTGACTCGGCCATATTTAGTATTTGTTTAAGTAAAACATTGACATTTATGGTGCGCTACAACATCGAAGAATGTTTGTAGATAGTAAAAGCACGTAACAAAAATGGGAAAAATTCTATTCTGATGTAAGTTACGTGATTATTTCGGAGTGCCTAATCAATCGTCGCGGGCTGTTATTAAAAATTTGATCACAATAAATTTTAGCTGACGTTTTCGTTGAAAGATGCACGGCATGGGCCCAAAAGAAAAAAAAACATCGCAGCTCTGAGTGTCAGAGGGCAGAACGACCGGACAACTCCATCCGACATCGTTGCCATGAAATAAACCTACATCGCACGAGTCTTCAACGAATTTTGGCAAAAAAATTTCACGCTTACAAGATCCAGCTTACTTCAATGTAGGTATAGTATTAAGACAAAACAGCTAACAAATCTAAACATATAATTATATATAGGGTGTCCATCTGAAATAAGCAAGGTGATATCAACCGGAATGGCACAAATATCATAATATTATAAACTGAGAGATTGGATCGACTTGAGTAATCACTCAAATTTTCGAAAGAAACGTATGCTTTGTTTTTCCAAAACTTCTCAACAATCACACTATATATCATGAATTAAATGTAAACAAACCATTAAATCACATTTTTTTTAGTTTTTATAATTCAAGTTCTTGCTGCGCCACCCCGCCAAGTATTTGCTGAATGCTATTCCCATTGCAGGTTTTGGTCTGATGAATCTGTTTTGAGGGTAGTTTTAATGCTATAATCAAATGACTTTCCAGCAAACTGATTAGTAATCCCGTGAAATACTGTTTGGCAGTTGTTTTTCTCGACCTATCCATGGTAATAAACAAATTGATTTATGCGAAGAATTCGATAGTTAGACTCAATCCAACGTATACTCCACTGCCGTTGCATGTTTAAAAATTAACAGAGCAATTTATTGTCAACAGCTGCCTAAACGCGATATTTTAAAGCACAACAATATTATATTTGATAAAGGTTACCACAGATTTCAAATATATTGACTTAATTACAGAGCATTATTGAAGAATTTTTATTTTACTATTTGACAGAAAAATCCTAGATTCTTGTAAATAAAATGATACTTTATAAAGAATATTTTTATAGATAAAAATTGATTAAATATCAGCATAGATTTAGTTCAAATAAAAATATAAAAAAAATTGTTCAAAAAAAGTTCTTAGTTACAATATAAACAAATTATTATTTATCTATTCTCGCCTCACACGACCAAAACAACACACTACACTCTAAAATACACTTCCATCTGTTCAGGTATTTCGCACACCGTGACCACAGCTGCACTCACTTAGTCGACAAGACATTTCGGCTTTTAGGATGCCGCTTTTCCGACATAGAGCATGGTAGACGACGGGCGTCGCGAATATATTATGTAGTTGACGACGCGGGCGTCGAGGTAACACTGAAAATTTCCACACACATAATACAATACGAGGAAAAGAGAAAAACCACCGCAGCACTGAAAATGTACATGTTATGTGTGCGTTTGTCGAGTACCGCGTGCATGAGACGCTTTACATTTGACTATAGATATTTCTGTAAAGGTGTGAGTCAGAAAACTTCCATATTAACTCGATCCTCATATTTTGGTCTTTTTAAACTTTGCTAAGTGAATTTGCAAACGTTACGAAGGTTAAGCTGACATTTATACAATATTTTCATAATCTGGTTTAACCTAACATATTGATTGTTTATTTATGTATTAATTTGAATTAAAACAAATTAAAGGTGCTCTTCGATTAGTTGAACCCCATGAAGACTGATATAATCCTCTTCACCAGCAAGACAAGATTGGAACCTTTATTGGTATCAATAAACAACTAATTTTGATATATGAAGTGAAATACCTTGGTGTCGTCTTTGATTACAAACTAAAATGGATTTTACATTGGCAATCTTGCCCTGTGGATGTTATAAACGAGCCTTTGGGTATCCAAACTGTAGTTTAGCTATATATTTTTAACTTTCCGTGGATTTGGATCAATTGTCGATTCACATTTAAATTCGATTTGCAAGGCCGATATGGTTCTATCACCATTATAAATTTTCATTTCAAATCGTAAAAAGCATAACACGAAAATTTTCATCCATTTATTCATTGTGAAATGTTGAAAAAACTATAAACAACTTGAAATTATTCTATCAAAGTACATATAAAACTGTGTTTTGTTTGCAAAGGTTGCAAGTTTGATTAGGTTTGTTTACAAAAGCTTTGGTCTGACATAGTTCTGACAGTGTCAGTTTAACCGCGCTCATGAAAAGTTGCTCTGAAGAAGGTGACAGGCTGATCAGCGAAACCTTAGCTAGTATAAATTTGAAGTCGATTTGTCCAGAAGTATTGTTTCTATAAGTTTAGTTGCCTGTGGAAGTTTATATTACTTAACAACTTTAACAGAAAACGAACTAGTGATTTAAAATTTAGTTAGGGAGTAGACAATTTATTTAAAAGCTGTTTATACTTAATTGCCACTATTCTGCACAAAAGGGAGGTAAAATTTTAAGCATCCCACGCCGCTGACTTCAGAACTTGAAACGTGTTGTGATGTCAGATCAGTGTAATACAGCTTCTGTATGGATTTGCCATTAAATGCTTAAGAAACATTGCGCATGTCACTGCGTAGCACGTGTTTCAAATATAAAGCAGTTTCAACAATACTGCTGAACTACATCCTACTCTATGTTTTAAAAACAATATTGTATGTGGAGATCAGCATATATCGTAATCATAGGGAAAATAAGAGAAGTATAGTCCTATAGTATGGTATAAAAAGAAAATTAAAAACATTATGACAGTACGTTTGGTGTAGTTAATCATTTAAATTAAAATAGAATCAACCCCATTTTGATAGCATGCACCCCTAACATATATTACTGTGTACAGCTCTATATATGAAATAAGATGACAAGATCGAGCCGATGTCATTTCGTTTGTTTAATCAAGGTAATATCGTGCGTGAGATTGTTTCATTTATTTTGCCACCCCTGCATTGCTATGGGCATTATACGACCCTCTTTTTTATTGCACTTTTCTTGACACACTCATCTCAATAGAGCACTTAAATGTTTCATAGTTTCGTTTTATTTATACACCAATTTTTGTTAAACATTTTAAAAGTAATTTTAAATTTATTCAAGAGTTAAGTCAGTTTCGTCTTATAAATTGGCAACTATAACTTTTCCAATTGCATTAGAAAATAACAAAATAGCATCTGTATATCTGAAGAAGTTGACAGGATGATCAGCGAAACGTTAGCTTAGCAAGTATAAATTTGAAAAGTAGTTTGCTGGTACTACTTCAAATTAATTAATTTAATTCATTCATAAAAAATTAGTTTTGTTTCTTATTTCCCGAATACATTTGTCACTTTTGTTAAATGGATCACCTGGTAGGTATTTTATAAGACAGAAAAAATAGATATTATGATAATAGACGCAGACAACCCCAAATTTAAAACATGCAGCCAAACAACTATTAAGGTGCCCAGTCAAGTGTTAAATGAAAAGCAGGAATTGCCGACTCTCACCCTTGAACTGCCTTTTTTCTCAGTCCTCTTATTCCCTAAATAGGTTTATGTTATCTGTAGATAGCAAGCGAAACAAACAAAAAGACTGACACCGTGTTCCGGGTGCTATTTCTATATGTAAATTTTCATATTTCTGGTTTAGAAGGGTTGATCACAAATTACAATGTTAATTCAAATAGATATCGATATCGGAGGGGGGGCTAAAGGGGCTGAAGCTCCGGGCCTTGCGAATCATAAAAGCTTAATCTGACCCTGTCCTCTCCCAATAACTGAAAAAAAGCACTTCATCGGGTAGCAAAAATTACAATTTTGGTTTCGATTTTGACAATGAAAATTCTCATTTTATTTCAATACATTTATCCTCGCCATCAAGGCCTCTGTTGGAAACATAATCCAACAATTCTGATTGTATTTTTTTGACACTTCACACTGTACATCATATGTATTGATTATTATTTGTTATTTCATTAAAAACTATCATGGCTGCGAAACATCAGGAATTGGACCGGACTGGGAGTAGAACAATTATTCCAAGCAGCTAAAGATAGAGAGCGCTTCAACCAGATTGTCACGAAGATAGCCCACGCCTGAGACAGGCAAGGCACCACAAGAAGAAGAAGATTTCATTAATAATGATGACACAATTCAAGGTGTTATTTATTATACAAGGGAAAAAAGTACTAGATTTTAGTTCGAGGTTGTATTGTCAAAAAACCGAGAGCTAAAATCTAACTTTTTTCCCGTGTATGATACACTATTTTTTCTGAGACGGGAAAAACTTCGATTTAATATTGAAAAAAGTCAGAAAATTATCCAAGTGAAATTTGAAGTTTTAAAAAAGTAATCAAATATCTGTCAATTTCATTCTGTAATTTAATTTAAAAATTGCGAACACTCCACCGGAGTCAGTAGAAGCAGCAAAAGTAGCGTCACAAATTATTACCAGTTTTGATATATAAAGAAAATGTAACTTTTGTATAATAAAATTTCCAAAAATTAAATATCTACCGTTACTTATGTGTCCGGGAAAAAAGTGCTCACTTTTTTCCCGGGGACAAAAAGTGACATTTTATTACCTGTCAAGAGAGTAAATATGTCAAACTTTTTTCTGTGACGGGAAAAAAGTTTGACATATTTACTCTCTTGACAGGTAATAAAATGTCACTTTTTTCCCGGACACATAAGTAACGGTAGGTATTTAATTTTAGGAAATTTTATTATACAAAAGTTACATTTTCTTTAGATATCGAAACTGGCAATAATTTGTGACGCTACTTTTGCTGCTTCTACTGACTCCGGTGGAGTGTTCGCAATTTTTAAATTAAATTACAGAATGAAATTGACAGATATTTGATTACTTTTTTAAAACTTCAAATTTCACTTGGATAATTTTCTGACTTTTTTCAATATTAAATCGAAGTTTTTCCCGTCTCAGAAAAAAATAGTGTATCATACACGGGAAAAAAGTTAGATTTTAGCTCTCGGTTTTTTGTCTCCCTCCGCTGCGCGTCGGGAGACAATACAACCTCGAGCTAAAATCTAGTACTTTTTTCCCTTGTATAATAAATAACTATTGTTTTGTTTTTTTCAAATTTCACTTGGATAATTTTCTGACTTTTTTCAATATTTTTTATTAGCCGGCATGTTTGCTGTTATATTTGATTTAATTTGTTGTAACTTGACGATGATTATTATTATTACTTGTACCTATTTAGTTTAAAATTACATAATCAAATAGCATAATATGCCGACCGAATCGATTATAAAATAAAGCCACACAATATGAAAAAATTGGTTGTCGCCCCAAAACTTTCCCGACAAGATAATATAATCAAAAATATATGACCTGCGTAACGAAACAGAATTTTGAATAATAATAATTATTATAATTGTACTATTTTCATTATTTCCAATAAAGTAACTTAACAAACCAACTACTTTATTCAAAAATTTAAAAAAAATATTGCCAGAGCTGGGATTCGAACCTTTAATCAATGTCTTAAAGTACTCTTATAAGAATATATGTAGTTATAAGAGTATAGGTTCCAACTACCTAACTGGTGAAATTTGAAACGCAATTTTGTCGAGAATTGGGGGGGCAAATATCAAGCAGATAAAAAATGCTTTAAAATGATGTATCACTCGACCCCTACTACTATTTGAAAATTTAGCTTTTGTGTCCACCCCTATCACAGGGCTTATCGATTTCAACCAAAAACTAATGGGTTCATCCTAGGACTCTCCCAATCTCATATACCAAAATTTAGCTCAATGGGTAAAGCGTTTGGACGCTTTCGTGGAAGAATACATACAGACACATATACAGACAGAGACTTCCAAATTTTTCGCGCGTTCACAATACTTCCAAATATATATACTTAAATAAATAATACATCTATGTATAATATCTGGGGAAATTCTAGTCCATATAAGTTTCGCAGCATTGCAATAGAGGGAGTTACACATACATGTTACGTGAGACAAAATGAGCAAGTTGAGATCAATATTTCGATGGAAGTTTGTTACTAAAAGAAAATATTTATCAATATCAAGCTAATCGCATACTTCACATTTAGTTTAGAAAAAATTATAAGGTTCAATTATTATAGTATAAATGAATGTTTATAATGATTAATGAAAACTTTTTGAATGGTGAGTTGAAATGTTTATATTGTTAGGTATTTATATTTCTAGAATTAAGATTAGTTATATACGTTTTTGCAAGATTACCTAATCGTTTTTCAAATATTTATTAACTTAAAAAGCCGTATTAGATAATATATAAAACCAACTGTTTAGTGATAAAACGCAGTCTGCCTTCTCCCTTGCTTCACAATCACAAACCTGTTGGTATTTGTTATTTCACAGATGGCAGCACTATAATTTTCTTCATCCCAAGACGATATCTCAGGCAATTGTGTCTTCAAAATTCTCAGCTAGATGGAACTATTTACTAATATGATGATAAGAGATATTTGACTTTTAGACAGATCACAGCTGACATTCTTAATCCAAATTTTGTGTATTGTATGTGATAGGAGATTTTTATTTCTTACTTACGAATGTATTTAAAGTTATGAACCTTGTATAAACGTTATCTGTTTTTTTTTTTAATATTAGACTGAAAACGGCTTAAGCCTAACCTACTCCATCGCACATTATTTTTTAGAAACAGAATTGACTTGGAATCCAGATTTATTTTATAAACCAACTTGTATTTCCTTTTTTCTTTATGTTTTTAGACCATAATCAGCATGACTCTGGACTGAGATATAGAACAGCAGGCACTTCATCAGGCTACAAACAGACTTCAAGTACTACTACTACTAAGCCAGCTGACAATCTTGAGGAACGTGAACAATGGCGTGATAATGATTGCTGGTTCTATATGCAGTTGGTATTTGTGTCAGTTATAGCATTTGGATGTCTTTTTGGACTTTTTTCTGGGTATTATATAATATCTATACAAACATGAAGTTTAAACATACAATATTATATTCGTTAACGATTAATTTAATACAAAACTGTAGAAAAATCCATAATTAACTAAAACAGTTTATTCCTTTCAGATGCTGGTATATCATTGCCAAGCTTGTGCATTCCGAAAGGAGCATTTTCTAACAATGTATATTCCTATATATAAATTTTAATAAAGTGTGTTTATTTACACATGTATGTTTTTCGGTTTAAAATAATCCATGGTCATTTTTACACAATATCTGACCTCTGCCGACTTAATTATTTCTTATGGCTACCGCGATGTAGTGGAAGTTAGCATCAGATTTAGATTTACTTTTATTTCAGATTCACTTTTTTACAGTGGACCATGTCAAGCATTGGGCATGTATTATTAAATCGGTTTTATCTCAAATTATGGATAATATTAAGATAAAACGAGGGTTTTTATGGCTTGTTAAATATACTAGTTTTATAAAAAAACATTTTATGAAGCAAAAATAGTTTATTTACTAAAGTAAATTGATAATTATGTTGAAAACAAAATAGCAGGCTATATATGTTAATATATCATGGGCTATATCGCGTAACTTAGAAGGTGTGACGCATTCTCACTAGGCTCAAATTACTTCTTAGGAAGACGACTAATAGAAAAAAAATGGAAGAATCAAAAAAACAGGGGATACGGGGGTCGCTTCAAACAAAATAACAAGCCATGTATGTTAATATATCAAGGGTTGTAGCGCGTAACACAGAAGGTGTGACGCATTCTCACTAGGCTCAGATTATTTCTCAGGAACAGGACTAATAGAAAAACGATGATAGAATCCAAAAAACTGGGGATACGGGGGTCGTTTCAAACAAAATAGCAGCCCATGTACGTTAATTATGTTAATATATCAAGGGTTGTACCTCGTAACACAGAAGGTGTGACGCATTCTCACTAGGCTCAGATTATTTCTCAGGAAGAGGACTAATAGAAAAACGATGATAGAATCCAAAAAACAGGGGATACGGGGGTCGTTTCAAACAAAATAGCAGCCCATGTATGTTAATTATGTTAATATATCAAGGGTTGTAGCTCGTAACACAGAAGGTGTGACGCATTCTCACTAGGCTCAGATTATTTCTCAGGAACAGGACCAATAGAAAAACGATGATAGAATCCAAAAAACAGGGGATACGGGGGTCGTTTCAAACAAAATAGCAGCCCATGTACGTTAATTATGTTAATATATCAAAGGTTGTAGCTCGTAACACAGAAGGTGTGACGCATTCTCACTAGGCTCAGATTATTTGTCAGGAACAGGACTAATAGAAAAACGATGATAGAATCCAAAAAACAGGGGATACGGGGGTCGTTTCAAACAAAATAACAGGCGATGTATCTTAATATATCAAGGGTTGTAGCGCGTAACACAGAAGGTGTGACGCATTCTCACTAGGCTCAGATTATTTCTCAGGAACAGGACTAATAGAAAAACGATGATAGAATCCAAAAAACTGGGGATACGGGGGTCGTTTCAAACAAAATAGCAGCCCATGTACGTTAATTATGTTAATATATCAAGGGTTGTACCTCGTAACACAGAAGGTGTGACGCATTCTCACTAGGCTCAGATTATTTCTCAGGAAGAGGACTAATAGAAAAACGATGATAGAATCCAAAAAACAGGGGATACGGGGGTCGTTTCAAACAAAATAGCAGCCCATGTACGTTAATTATGTTAATATATCAAGGATTGTAGCTCGTAACACAGAAGGTGTGACGCATTCTCACTAGGCTCAGATTATTTGTCAGGAACAGGACTAATAGAAAAACGATGATAGAATCCAAAAAACAGGGGATACGGGGGTCGTTTCAAACAAAATAGCAGCCCATGTACGTTAATTATGTTAATATATCAAGGGTTGTAGCTCGTAACGCAGAAGGTGTGACGCATTCTCACTAGGCTCAGATTATTTGTCAGGAACAGGACCAATAGAAAAACGATGAGAGAATCCAAAAAACAGGGGATACGGGGGTCGTTTCAAACAAAATAGCAGCCCATGTAATTATGTTAATATATCAAGGGTTGTAGCTCGTAACACAGAAGGTGTGACGCATTCTCACTAGGCTCAGATTATTTCTCAGGAACAGGACTAATAGAAAAACGATGATAGAATCCAAAAAACAGGGGATACGGGGGTCGTTTCAAACAAAATAACAGGCCATGTATCTTAATATATCAAGGGTTGTAGCGCGTAACACAGAAGGTGTGACGCATTCTCACTAGGCTCAGATTATTTCTCAGGAACAGGACTAATAGAAAAACGATGATAGAATCCAAAAAACAGGGGATACGCGGGTCGTTTCAAACAAAATAGCAGCCCATGTACGTTAATTATGTTAATATATCAAGGGTTGTAGCTCGTAACACAGAAGGTGTGACGCATTCTCACTAAGCTCAGATTATTTGTCAGGAACAGGACTAATAGAAAAACGATGATAGAATCCAAAAAACAGGGGATACGGGGGTCGTTTCAAACAAAATAGCAGCCCATGTACGTTAATTATGTTAATATATCAAGGGTTGTAGCTCGTAACGCAGAAGGTGTGACGCATTCTCACTAGGCTCAGATTATTTGTCAGGAACAGGACCAATAGAAAAACGATGAGAGAATCCAAAAAACAGGGGATACGGGGGTCGTTTCAAACAAAATAGCAGCCCATGTAATTATGTTAATATATCAAGGGTTGTAGCTCGTAACACAGAAGGTGTGACGCATTCTCACTAGGCTCAGATTATTTCTCAGGAACAGGACTAATAGAAAATCGATGATAGAATCCAAAAAACAGGGGATACGGGGGTCGTTTCAAACAAAATAGCAGCCCATGTACGTTAATTATGTTAATATATCAAAGGTTGTAGCTCGTAACACAGAAGGTGTGACGCATTCTCACTAGGCTCAGATTATTTCTCAGGAAGAGGACTAATAGAAAAACGATGATAGAATCCAAAAAACAGGGGATACGGGGGTCGTTTCAAACAAAATAGCAGCCCATGTACGTTAATTATGTTAATATATCAAGGGTTGTACCTCGTAACACAGAAGGTGTGACGCATTCTCACTAGGCTCAGATTATTTCTCAGGAAGAGGACTAATAGAAAAACGATGATAGAATCCAAAAAACAGGGGATACGGGGGTCGTTTCAAACAAAATAGCAGCCCATGTATGTTAATTATGTTAATATATCAAGGGTTGTAGCTCGTAACACAGAAGGTGTGACGCATTCTCACTAGGCTCAGATTATTTGTCAGGAACAGGACTAATAGAAAAACGATGATAGAATCCAAAAAACAGGGGATACGGGGGTCGTTTCAAACAAAATAACAGGCCATGTATCTTAATATATCAAGGGTTGTAGCGCGTAACACAGAAGGTGTGACGCATTCTCACTAGGCTCAGATTATTTCTCAGGAAGAGGACTAATAGAAAAACGATGATAGAATCCAAAAAACAGGGGATACGGGGGTCGTTTCAAACAAAATAGCAGCCCATGTATGTTAATTATGTTAATATATCAAGGGTTGTAGCTCGTAACACAGAAGGTGTGACGCATTCTCACTAGGCTCAGATTATTTGTCAGGAACAGGACTAATAGAAAAACGATGATAGAATCCAAAAAACAGGGGATACGGGGGTCGTTTCAAACAAAATAACAGGCCATGTATCTTAATATATCAAGGATTGTAGCGCGTAACACAGAAGGTGTGACGCATTCTCACTAGGCTCAGATTATTTCTCAGGAACAGGACTAACAGAAAAACGATGATAGAATCCAAAAAACAGGGGATACGGGGGTCGTTTCAAACAAAATAACAGGCCATGTATCTTAATATATCAAGGGTTGTAGCGCGTAACACAGAAGGTGTGACGCATTCTCACTAGGCTCAGATTATTTCTCAGGAACAGGACTAATAGAAAAACGATGATAGAATCCAAAAAACAGGGGATACGCGGGTCGTTTCAAACAAAATAGCAGCCCATGTACGTTAATTATGTTAATATATCAAGGGTTGTAGCTCGTAACACAGAAGGTGTGACGCATTCTCACTAAGCTCAGATTATTTGTCAGGAACAGGACTAATAGAAAAACGATGATAGAATCCAAAAAACAGGGGATACGGGGGTCGTTTCAAACAAAATAGCAGCCCATGTACGTTAATTATGTTAATATATCAAGGGTTGTAGCTCGTAACGCAGAAGGTGTGACGCATTCTCACTAGGCTCAGATTATTTGTCAGGAACAGGACCAATAGAAAAACGATGAGAGAATCCAAAAAACAGGGGATACGGGGGTCGTTTCAAACAAAATAGCAGCCCATGTAATTATGTTAATATATCAAGGGTTGTAGCTCGTAACACAGAAGGTGTGACGCATTCTCACTAGGCTCAGATTATTTCTCAGGAACAGGACTAATAGAAAATCGATGATAGAATCCAAAAAACAGGGGATACGGGGGTCGTTTCAAACAAAATAGCAGCCCATGTACGTTAATTATGTTAATATATCAAAGGTTGTAGCTCGTAACACAGAAGGTGTGACGCATTCTCACTAGGCTCAGATTATTTCTCAGGAAGAGGACTAATAGAAAAACGATGATAGAATCCAAAAAACAGGGGATACGGGGGTCGTTTCAAACAAAATAGCAGCCCATGTACGTTAATTATGTTAATATATCAAGGGTTGTACCTCGTAACACAGAAGGTGTGACGCATTCTCACTAGGCTCAGATTATTTCTCAGGAAGAGGACTAATAGAAAAACGATGATAGAATCCAAAAAACAGGGGATACGGGGGTCGTTTCAAACAAAATAGCAGCCCATGTATGTTAATTATGTTAATATATCAAGGGTTGTAGCTCGTAACACAGAAGGTGTGACGCATTCTCACTAGGCTCAGATTATTTGTCAGGAACAGGACTAATAGAAAAACGATGATAGAATCCAAAAAACAGGGGATACGGGGGTCGTTTCAAACAAAATAACAGGCCATGTATCTTAATATATCAAGGGTTGTAGCGCGTAACACAGAAGGTGTGACGCATTCTCACTAGGCTCAGATTATTTCTCAGGAAGAGGACTAATAGAAAAACGATGATAGAATCCAAAAAACAGGGGATACGGGGGTCGTTTCAAACAAAATAGCAGCCCATGTATGTTAATTATGTTAATATATCAAGGGTTGTAGCTCGTAACACAGAAGGTGTGACGCATTCTCACTAGGCTCAGATTATTTGTCAGGAACAGGACTAATAGAAAAACGATGATAGAATCCAAAAAACAGGGGATACGGGGGTCGTTTCAAACAAAATAACAGGCCATGTATCTTAATATATCAAGGATTGTAGCGCGTAACACAGAAGGTGTGACGCATTCTCACTAGGCTCAGATTATTTCTCAGGAACAGGACTAACAGAAAAACGATGATAGAATCCAAAAAACAGGGGATACGGGGGTCGTTTCAAACAAAATAGCAGCCCATGTATGTTAATTATGTTAATATATCAAGGGTTGTAGCTCGTAACACAGAAGGTGTGACACATTCTCACTAGGCTCAGATTATTTGTCAGGAACAGGACTAATAGAAAAACGATGATAGAATCCAAAAAACAGGGGATACGGGGGTCGTTTCAAACAAAATAGCAGCCCATGTACGTTAATTATGTTAATATATCAAGGGTTGTAGCTCGTAACGCAGAAGGTGTGACGCATTCTCACTAGGCTCAGATTATTTGTCAGGAACAGGACCAATAGAAAAACGATGAGAGAATCCAAAAAACAGGGGATACGGGGGTCGTTTCAAACAAAATAGCAGCCCATGTAATTATGTTAATATATCAAGGGTTGTAGCTCGTAACACAGAAGGTGTGACGCATTCTCACTAGGCTCAGATTATTTCTCAGGAATAGGACTAATAGAAAAACGATGATAGATTCCAAAAAATGGGGATACGGGGGTCGTTTCAAACAAAATAGCAGCCCATGTACGTTAATTATGTTAATATATCAAGGGTTGTAGCTCGTAACACAGAAGGTGTGACGCATTCTCACTAGGCTCAGATTATTTCTCAGGAACAGGACTAATAGAAAAACGATGATAGAATCCAAAAACCTGGAAATACGGGGGTCGTTTCAAACAAAATAGCAGCCCATCTACGTTAATTATGTTAATATATCAAGGGTTGTAGCTCGTAACACAGAAGGTGTCACGCATTCTCACTAGGCTCAGATTATTTGTCAGGAACAGGACTAATAGAAAAACGATGATAGAATCCAAAAAACAGGGGATACGGGGGTCGTTTCAAACAAAATAGCAGCCCATGTACGTTAATTATGTTAATATATCAAGGGTTGTAGCTCGTAACGCAGAAGGTGTGACGCATTCTCACTAGGCTCAGATTATTTGTCAGGAACAGGACCAATAGAAAAACGATGAGAGAATCCAAAAAACAGGGGATACGGGGGTCGTTTCAAACAAAATAGCAGCCCATGTAATTATGTTAATATATCAAGGGTTGTAGCTCGTAACACAGAAGGTGTGACGCATTCTCACTAGGCTCAGATTATTTCTCAGGAATAGGACTAATAGAAAAACGATGATAGATTCCAAAAAAATGGGGATACGGGGGTCGTTTCAAACAAAATAGCAGCCCATGTACGTTAATTATGTTAATATATCAAGGGTTGTAGCTCGTAACACAGAAGGTGTGACGCATTCTCACTAGGCTCAGATTATTTCTCAGGAACAGGACTAATAGAAAAACGATGATAGAATCCAAAAACCTGGAAATACGGGGGTCGTTTCAAACAAAATAGCAGCCCATCTACGTTAATTATGTTAATATATCAAGGGTTGTAGCTCGTAACACAGAAGGTGTCACGCATTCTCACTAGGCTCAGATTATTTCTCAGGAAGAGGACTAATAGAAAATCGATGATAGAATCCAAAAAACAGGGGATACGGGGGTCGTTTCAAACAAAATAACAGGCCATATATCTTAATATATCAAGGGTTGTAGCGCGTAACACAGAAGGTGTGACGCATTCTCACTAGGCTCAGATTATTTCTCAGGAACAGGACTAACAGAAAAACGATGATAGAATCCAAAAAACAGGGGATACGGGGGTCGTTTCAAACAAAATAGCAGCCCATGTATGTTAATTATGTTAATATATCAAGGGTTGTAGCTCGTAACACAGAAGGTATGACGCATTTTCACTAGGCTCAGATTATTTCTCAGGAAGAGGACTAATAGAAAAACGATGATAGAATCCATCTTTTAGCACCCTTACCACTGCGTGTGGTGACCCCGGTGTCGTATATCTAGTTAAGGTTTATTGTAGTTTTGAAGGTCAACAAAATAAGCAAATTCAAAAATATCAGAGAGTTGAGATAAAGAACTCAGATGCTATTTAGAATAAACAGAATAACATAATAAAACACGAAACAAAGAAAAAACGCGCTTATTGCACAGACTTACAAAGATAGAAGATACACTAAAGAACTAGGTTCTATGATTAAGACTAAACTAGGGGGACATTAAAACGCAAATAAAAACTAGGACTAAAAACAGTAACGAAACGCTAATAAAAATAGAAATAATACAATTGCACGATTAAAACTACAAAAAACCTTAACTAGATATACGACACCGGGGTCAGCACACGCAGTGGTAAGTGTGCTAAGCGATGACCAAAGTGTTCAGGATATGGTCAGGAGGACTAAAAACAGTAACAAAACGCTAATAAAAATAGAAATAATACAATTGCACGATCAAAACTACAATAAACCTTAACTAGATATACGACACCGGGGTCAGCACACGCAGTGGTAAGGGTGCTAAAAGATGGATTCTATCATCGTTTTTCTATTAGTCCTCTTCCTGAGAAATAATCTGAGCCTAGTGAAAATGCGTCACACCTTCTGTGTTACGAGCTACAACCCTTGAAATATTAACATAATTAACATACATGGGCTGCTATTTTGTTTGAAACGACCCCCGTATCCCCTGTTTTTTGGATTCTATCATCGTTTTTCTATTGATCCTGTTCCTGGGAAATAATCTGAGCCTAGTGAGAATGCGTCACACCTTCTGTGTTACGAGCTACAACCCTTGATATATTAACATAATTACATGGGCTGCTATTTTGTTTGAAACGACCCCCGTATCCCCTGTTTTTTGGATTCTCTCATCGTTTTTCTATTGGTCCTGTTCCTGACAAATAATCTGAGCCTAGTGAGAATGCGTCACACCTTCTGCGTTACGAGCTACAACCCTTGATATATTAACATAATTAACGTACATGGGCTGCTATTTTGTTTGAAACGACCCCCGTATCCCCTGTTTTTTGGATTCTATCATCGTTTTTCTATTGATCCTGTTCCTGAGAAATAATCTGAGCCTAGTGAGAATGCGTCACACCTTCTGTGTTACGCGCTACAACCCTTGATATATTAAGATACATGGCCTGTTATTTTGTTTGAAACGACCCCCGTATCCCCTGTTTTTTGGATTCTATCATCGATTTTCTATTAGTCCTGTTCCTGAGAAATAATCTGAGCCTAGTGAGAATGCGTCACACCTTCTGTGTTACGAGCTACAACCCTTGATATATTAACATAATTACATGGGCTGCTATTTTGTTTGAAACGACCCCCGTATCCCCTGTTTTTTGGATTCTCTCATCGTTTTTCTATTGGTCCTGTTCCTGACAAATAATCTGAGCCTAGTGAGAATGCGTCACACCTTCTGCGTTACGAGCTACAACCCTTGATATATTAACATAATTAACGTACATGGGCTGCTATTTTGTTTGAAACGACCCCCGTATCCCCTGTTTTTTGGATTCTATCATCGTTTTTCTATTAGTCCTGTTCCTGACAAATAATCTGAGCTTAGTGAGAATGCGTCACACCTTCTGTGTTACGAGCTACAACCCTTGATATATTAACATAATTAACGTACATGGGCTGCTATTTTGTTTGAAACGACCCGCGTATCCCCTGTTTTTTGGATTCTATCATCGTTTTTCTATTAGTCCTGTTCCTGAGAAATAATCTGAGCCTAGTGAGAATGCGTCACACCTTCTGTGTTACGCGCTACAACCCTTGATATATTAAGATACATGGCCTGTTATTTTGTTTGAAACGACCCCCGTATCCCCTGTTTTTTGGATTCTATCATCGATTTTCTATTAGTCCTGTTCCTGAGAAATAATCTGAGCCTAGTGAGAATGCGTCACACCTTCTGTGTTACGAGCTACAACCCTTGATATATTAACATAATTACATGGGCTGCTATTTTGTTTGAAACGACCCCCGTATCCCCTGTTTTTTGGATTCTCTCATCGTTTTTCTATTGGTCCTGTTCCTGACAAATAATCTGAGCCTAGTGAGAATGCGTCACACCTTCTGCGTTACGAGCTACAACCCTTGATATATTAACATAATTAACGTACATGGGCTGCTATTTTGTTTGAAACGACCCCCGTATCCCCTGTTTTTTGGATTCTATCATCGTTTTTCTATTAGTCCTGTTCCTGACAAATAATCTGAGCCTAGTGAGAATGCGTCACACCTTCTGTGTTACGAGCTACAATCCTTGATATATTAACATAATTAACGTACATGGGCTGCTATTTTGTTTGAAACGACCCCCGTATCCCCTGTTTTTTGGATTCTATCATCGTTTTTCTATTAGTCCTCTTCCTGAGAAATAATCTGAGCCTAGTGAGAATGCGTCACACCTTCTGTGTTACGAGGTACAACCCTTGATATATTAACATAATTAACGTACATGGGCTGCTATTTTGTTTGAAACGACCCCCGTATCCCCAGTTTTTTGGATTCTATCATCGTTTTTCTATTAGTCCTGTTCCTGAGAAATAATCTGAGCCTAGTGAGAATGCGTCACACCTTCTGTGTTACGCGCTACAACCCTTGATATATTAAGATACATCGCCTGTTATTTTGTTTGAAACGACCCCCGTATCCCCTGTTTTTTGGATTCTATCATCGTTTTTCTATTAGTCCTGTTCCTGACAAATAATCTGAGCCTAGTGAGAATGCGTCACACCTTCTGTGTTACGAGCTACAACCTTTGATATATTAACATAATTAACGTACATGGGCTGCTATTTTGTTTGAAACGACCCCCGTATCCCCTGTTTTTTGGATTCTATCATCGTTTTTCTATTGGTCCTGTTCCTGAGAAATAATCTGAGCCTAGTGAGAATGCGTCACACCTTCTGTGTTACGAGCTACAACCCTTGATATATTAACATAATTAACATACATGGGCTGCTATTTTGTTTGAAACGACCCCCGTATCCCCTGTTTTTTGGATTCTATCATCGTTTTTCTATTAGTCCTCTTCCTGAGAAATAATCTGAGCCTAGTGAGAATGCGTCACACCTTCTGTGTTACGAGGTACAACCCTTGATATATTAACATAATTAACGTACATGGGCTGCTATTTTGTTTGAAACGACCCCCGTATCCCCAGTTTTTTGGATTCTATCATCGTTTTTCTATTAGTCCTGTTCCTGAGAAATAATCTGAGCCTAGTGAGAATGCGTCACACCTTCTGTGTTACGCGCTACAACCCTTGATATATTAACATACATGGCTTGTTATTTTGTTTGAAGCGACCCCCGTATCCCCTGTTTTTTTGATTCTTCCATTTTTTTTCTATTAGTCGTCTTCCTAAGAAGTAATTTGAGCCTAGTGAGAATGCGTCACACCTTCTAAGTTACGCGATATAGCCCATGATATATTAACATATATAGCCTGCTATTTTGTTTTCAACATAATTATCAATTTACTTTAGTAAATAAACTATTTTTGCTTCATAAAATGTTTTTTTATAAAACTAGTATATTTAACAAGCCATAAAAACCCTCGTTTTATCTTAATATTATCCATAATTTGAGATAAAACCGATTTAATAATACATGCCCAATGCTTGACATGGTCCACTGTAAAAAAGTGAATCTGAAATAAAAGTAAATCTAAATCTGATGCTAACTTCCACTACATGCTACCGCGTAAGAGCATATGTACGCGTCCGGACCTGTGTTGCTGACATTTACTAATTTTGCTGAATTACTCACCTTTTCTATAAAATGATTCCTAGCTAAAGATTAAAATTACTCTTTGTCCTAGCGCTAATAATAATAAAGAGCCTCTTTTTGTGTAAAAATGAATTTCGATTATATTGAATAACATATTTACCCAATATGATTTACCCCACGAGATAATATGTAGAGATCATATATATAGAGAAATATATCGCTTCAGTGAGAGGTATAAAAGGTGGAACATAGGGCGCGGCCATTTTGATGTTCTACTACAGGGGAATCTAAAAAAATTGTTAATGACCTTACTTTGGAAAAGTTATAATAATAATATAATTGGTATAAAACACGTTATTGTATTGTATAATATCACCACAAACTCTACGTATAATATAATATCACAGCTTATAGCTTATTGTGACAATGATATAAAATAGGATTATAATATTTATAATGTATGGATGTAACCTGGTATCTGGTATATAAATATCAAGTTTTATGTGGGAAAAGCTAATGTTGCCACATTTAAGATATAAAAAATATATTGAGTATTAAAATTAAATATATACAATTTAGCAGTCATAAAACCAACAATTTTATCATATCTATTTCAGAATGATATAGAAAAATGTTGGATTATTCCAATATTTTTACACCACTATATATTAATTCGATGTGTCCTTTAAACATGTTAAAGTATAAAAATTAAAAATTAGAAGGCAATGATATTTCATTTCCTTCAAGCTATTGCTTGACAACAAAACTACATCAAAATGGACGTTTCTCTATCTCCCTTTATTCAGTTGAGCAATCGGATGCGCATACGGTTTTGAGCGATATATTCCTCTATATATATGGTGGATATCCGTAACGTTATCTGGCTTTGCTTCTGAAACTTCTGCTCGCCTACGCTATGGAAACTCCGTTAGCTTCACTTTCAAACTCCATTTACAGCTAAATATACACAACTTTCAGCTAATGGAAACTCGTGAAAACCTGCAGCTGTAAAGCAGTAAAATTTTCAGCTGCTGCGTTATTTCAGATAACGTTCAAATGTGAATTGGAAGAAACTAGCTATTAACAGGATAATAGGAAATCGAGAACAAAATTTGTTTTTATATTTTCCGTTGTAATGTAGTTAGAAAGGAAGTCAGAAAAGTGAATATCGATTAAATGAACAATGTTTATATGGAAATATTTGTCGTGCTGCCATCTAGGACCTAGAAAATGAATTATGAATTGCACCACTGGTTTTTTTTTCTGTATTATTGGCCTCTTGTCATGGAATTGACATCCAGCAAGCGTATGTATGGACCTACAGTTTAGCGTGGAATCCGAACCACGGTCCTTGACTGCTATCTGCCAGCACCCACGACTATGTAGTCAACTAATAATATATTTGCAAGTGCAAAATAAAAACCAAATCTTATATCATTGTCAATCAACATATGGCTGAGAATATTAACTTGTATACTATTCACTGAATTACTGATTACATAATTCATCGATACCATTGTCTTTATAAGAAAAGACAATGCTGATACTATTATATCTCTTTGGTGGGCATCCTTAGGGAATCGGCAGTCACACTATTGCATTATGCAACAACTCGTATAAGTATAGGTGTTATTGATTAATCACATTTTTATTGGTATGATTATTGTCTTTGACAATGGTATGATAAATATGCGTTCTTCTACAAAATCAGATCAGCTGAGCTGATGGGACATGATCACCTGCCACTCAACCCACTTGCAATTTTTGTAAAAGCATGGAGAAACTGAGTATTTATTTACGAATGAAAAGTAGAATCGAGTATTGTAAAACGAACATCTGATAATGTGAGGATGGTTAAAAACATCTGATATATGGAAAAAAAGGAAAGGCGCTATGGACATAACACCAGCATTTTAGCAGCAAGCCAACAATTTTTAGATTTCATATTTCATTTTATATTGATCACTTAATAAAATTTAATAAATATATCCCGTTTCAATGGTTTTGTGATATTAATTTAGCCAAATAGTTATAAACCCATATTAAAAATTATCTTTGTTACCACGCAATAAAAACTTGGCAACTAAGCATTGAACTACTGACAATCGAATTTTTTTAATTCTTACATAACCAAAAGTAAGGCTACTACGATTAATATAAATTTTCCAAAAATATTAAATTAAAAAGTAAATAATATTTTTTTGCAATTAAAAAACTAATACAATGGCTGGAGGAGAAGAATCCGCAGAAGGTGCAAAATTAACTGGCCTGTCGAAAATTTTCAATTCGCAAACGAATACAGGCCGAGCAAATGTAAGTAGAATTTCCTCTCAAAAACAATTAGTTCAAACATATTATTTGTTCTAGGTTGCAAGGGCCACCTACGCAGTCATGGGATTAGTAATTGCCTATTTGGTCTTGAAACCGAAGAAACCTAAAGTATGAATAGTCTGCTTGGAATAGTGCTTTAAGTGTAATTTAAATATTTAGAGGGTATATAATAAATAAACATCAACGTAATATCAAAGATTCTTTGAATTTCTGCAATTTGTTAATTCCTACCTACTTATTTTTACAAAAAACGTTTGTTGCATAAGACAGGTTATATATATATACATTATCGATATTTCTGGTTAATTGTTTTTGAGGTAGATACATGCTACTCGACTTGAACTAGAAACTATAGTTGACAAGTAGGTACTTTTATTTTCCCACTTTATTTTAATTATTTAATAAATACTGAACTAGTTCATTATTAAATTAAATATTTTCCACACAATGTGTGATGCAAATGCATCATCATATATTACTGTGATATTACTACCTATGTAGCGTTTGAGCATCTTTATAAACAGACAATGGTTATAGTGTCTTGATTGATTCGATGAATGAATTAATACAAAGAAGCAAATTTTCAAAAATAATTTAGAAAAACTCAGTAAAATGTTAGTTAGCAGCTGACAGAATATATCTAATCCATTAGACAAGGGAGGGTCTAAAGTCTAAATATCTCAATTGTCTAAGCTCTAAGCCTAATCCCATACGAGATCAAAGAAATGTTACGGTTACGCTTGCTTTTATGCAACCCACATATCACAATTTGCCTCAATATGGCGGCCAAAATACCAACAATTTGATAGTAATTTTAGAGCTGTCGGTGTTGTGATTTTACTTTTAATAAAACAGTAAACTAATATTTATTGAAAAATAGGGAAACTAACTTAAACAAAAAACATGTCGATTATATTCCAGTATATAAACATTATTCTATGATTGTGTTATAAACTTAACTCTACTACAACTACAACCACAGATCTAGAAAAGTTTCTAGATCTGTGACTACAACGCATCTACATTTATTACTAAAAAAAGAAAACATCTAAAATATTATTGCGCCATCTATTAACTAGTTACGCAAGCTTTACTTGTTATTATATTAGATGACTATTTAACATATTTACTAGTTCGTATATTATTACGATAGATGTCATCCACGTTTGTAATTATATTTTTCTTAACAGTCTAGATAGTACCATAGAATAAGAAAGCTAGCTAACCAGAAGTTTGACTTGACGATTTCTGTGGGATTTAGTGTTCGTTCGCGCGATTTTGTGTGCAAGCTGTCAAATTGGGTAAAATTCCAATATGGACGAATATTAATGATTGTTTACATTCGTTTATTTCATTTTCTAAAAAGTTTTCAACGTTTTTTCATTTTTATTAGTTATTTGGTTATAAGATTTATTTAATTCTAGTTTTAAGAACAGTAGTGTAATAGTGTTTATTTAATAAGTGTTACTGAAAGCATAGATCAATAATTGTGTACATAAGTAAATCTTTGGTGAAAGACAATGCCAAATTCTTGTAGTGTTAACGGTTGTGACAACAACAGCCGCAAAACTGGAAACTTAATAAGTTATTTCAGAATTCCGAGTGATCCAATAAGGTATGTATGTACCTACACAAAAAGTTGCATGTTTTAGCTATTTTGTAAATAATTTTAAAGGCAACTTCAATGGTTGGAAAACATTGGCAGGTTAGACTTGATGTCGAACGAACCGGAGAAAGTGTCTAACCGCAAAGTTTGTAGCGAACATTTTGAGAAGAAAATGTTTGCCGGTTTTGGCAACAGCAAGCTGAAAAATGAAGCCATACCAACTATTTTTAAAAAGGTGGCTAGCAAACAAGGTAAATGTTTAATGAATGTTGTGTCAGTCGTATGTACATATTTAATTAATTTATTTTAAGTGCGCCCCGATTCACCACAACCATCGACGTCAGGCATGATTTCGGATGGATCTTCTCTGGTTTTTGATGACCTGCATTTGGAAAAAAACCCTTTAGATAGTAAGTTACTTTTAACTACAAATTCTATCTTCATGTATTAGATGAAATTCTCAATTACAGAACAACTGCAAACATCTCCAGGCATATCTGAGCAATCTCCAAGAAAAAAAGCCTTGAGACTGGAGGTGAAGAACCTTAAGAGAAAGTTTGACAGAATTTCGGAATCATCGGAACTTTCGAACAGACCTTTCAATAAAGAAGATTTCATTGAGTTTGTTAAAACTAATTTTAAGGAAAGCTTGGCTAATTTTGTAATTATGCAGTACAATTTATCCAACAAATCATTGCAAGGTCGGAGATATACAAGTGAGTTCAAGAAATTTGCCCTAACTGTATATTTTCTTGGACCTAAACTATATCGACACTTACAAGACATTTTTTATATACAGGGTGGTCCAACGAAAAGTTTGCACCTAGCTTTTCTCTTTTTGTTGTAGTCGAATGCGAAAATGCTCGGACACGTCGATTTTGCTTTTGAGGGGGACACATTTTAAACATATTTTTCGATCTGCGCCTTTAACCCCCTAGCGGGGGTGAGTAACAACCCTAAAATTTTAAATGGAAAGAGGGGTCTAATGACATATCATTTGAAAGGACACAAAATTGTCTTTCTAATGATACCCTATTTGTCGAATTTTACTAAAACAGTTAATACGAAAACGACTTTAAAGACATTAAGCCGATAATTTTGGTATTAATGAGAAATACAAATAAGTTTTAATTATTACGACTGAAAACAACTACAATCATTTCTAAATTATTTACTTTGAAGAAAAACGGGATTTCAAAAACACTATCTTATTTATCAGAACTAAATTCCTCACTAATCGTTTGCGTTTTTTGTTGAAATAAAAACTGCAGATACGTGTAGGAAAAGAATTTACACCGTTTATTTTAGTCTTTTCATTGATTCAGTTTGGTTGCTTCTCAAGTTATTTTACTTTTACCGTACAAAATGATTTATTCCATTCTAGAACGAGTTGAAATTGTTAAACTTTATTTTCAAAATAATAGTAGTGCTAGACTTACGGCTCGCTTATTTAATGAGAGACATCCCGATAAAAATGTGACTGATGTGTACGTTGGCAAGTTAGTTAAAAAGTTTGTAGATACCGGATCTGTCTGTAATGTAAAACACCAGCCGCAGAAACCGATCAGAAATGAAGCTGTGGAAGTCGCTGTTTTAGGGCATGTTGAAATGGATCATAGTCAAAGTACCCGTCAACTAGCTGAAGCCTCAGGTGTCTCCCGTTCGTCCATAATACGAATTTTAAAAGCGTACAAATTTCATCCGTACAAAATCAAATTAGTACAGGAACTAAATGAGGATGATCCTGATAGAAGGCTGCAATTTTGTGAAGCAATGAGCCAGCGTTTAATTGAAGATCCGCAATTATTATTTAACATTTGTTTTTCCGACGAATGCACATTTTATTTGAATGGAGCTGTAAATAGGCACAATTGCCGTTACTGGGATGACAGTAACCCACATTTATTCCGTGAGGTTCATACCCAGTATCCTCAAAAAATAAACGTCTGGTGTGGCATATTAGGAAATCATATTATAGGACCACTTTTTATTCCTGGAAATTTAACTGGTGAAGTGTACCTAAACATGCTTGAAGACACAATTGATCCTTTAATAACACAAATAATAGAAGATGACCAAAATCATACTGCTGATCGGCTTTATTTCCAGCAAGATGGAGCACCTCCGCACTATGTGGCTCCTGTAAGACAGTTCTTAGATGACCGGTTCCCTGGACGGTGGATTGGAAGGAGGGGCCCAATTGAATGGCCTGCCAGGTCACCGGATTTATCGCCTTTAGACTTTTTTCTTTGGGGGCACTTAAAAAATAAATGTTTTGCCACGAAGCCCGAGTCCATAGAAGATCTTCGCCAACGCATTACAGAAGAGTGCAGAAACATAACACCTGATATGCTACAAAATGTTAGAAATAGATTTGAACAAAATCTGTATTATTGTATGGAATCAAATGGGTCACATTTTCAACATTTGTTAATGTAACGTTTTAATAAATCAATTTAACAGCTTGTTTACTTTTTTTACAAAGCAATGTTAAAACTAACAAACATTGGAATGTACTAACGATTGCAGGTGTTTTCACTCGCAATAATTAAAACTTATTTGTATTTCTCATTAATACCAAAATTATCGGCTTAATGTCTTTAAAGTCGTTTTCGTATTAACTGTTTTAGTAAAATTCGACAAATAGGGTATCATTAGAAAGACAATTTTGTGTCCTTTCAAATGATATGTCATTAGACCCCTCTTTCCATTTAAAATTTTAGGGTTGTTACTCACCCCCGCTAGGGGGTTAAAGGCGCAGATCGAAAAATATGTTTAAAATGTGTCCCCCTCAAAAGCAAAATCGACGTGTCCGAGCATTTTCGCATTCGACTACAAAAAAAGAGAAAAGCTAGGTGCAAACTTTTCGTTGGACCACCCTGTATAATAAACTACGTATGTTTTATACTTTGGGTTACCGACGTGCATGTACATACGTACGAATGAGACGAAATAAATATTACCTATTATAATAAAGTTTTTTTTTAAATTAAACATATTTTTTTTATTGCGAAAGTTGCGCGAAAATATTCCGCTTATGTGAAATTGTGTACTATTTTAATTGTTAGTACAGAATTTATTGCCCGCTTGTTTGATATTGTGAACAATACTATGATGCGCACAAAATCTGCGCGAGTTTCAAAAAATCCCATACAAATCAATGCTATTTACACGAAGTCAAACTTCTGGTTAGCTAGCTTTCTTATTCTATGATAGTACCGTTGATTGAAATTAAATATTTCAATCAACGATAGTACCTACTCATTTTACAGTTTTTTTGCAATAATAGGTATTTGTAAAAATAAGACAGTCATTTTATCTTTTTTGAAATAAGAGTGATAAGCCTTATGACTCTGGTAGTAAAATACATTATGACGCACGGTAATAAAGAAACAAAGTTAGTGATTTTTTACCGGAGCCGAAACGTTGCACAAGTTATCTGTTATCTCTCCAAATGAAGTAATAAACGTGGTTAACTATTCAAGCTCTTTTATTTCCCTAAACAAGAAAAGTACGTACTTACTACTTATATGGTAATTGGTAGCAAAAGGTGATATTTACCTACAACATGTTTCTATTTTCTTAGTCATTATAAATTAGTTTAGTTAACTTCAAGAACTGTACAAACTTAACGACAATAAAAAAGTTTCACCAATTAAAAATTGCCCCCTACCGCTTTGCACACGTGATTTTCCGATGATTATTTTTCTTGAAATCAAGTGAAAAAAGAACAATAGAAAAGTTACGCAAAAATAAATAAGTCGCGTGCTGCTCGTTTTCATTTCTTTATGTAATTGTGCGTTGTGTTGATTTTTTGCCATGTTGGAATATAATAATATGCTTCGTGATAAGGGTGGCATTTACGAGTAGTTATGTATTATTCTATTATACTTGGTTAACTTTAAAAGCAAAAGATTTAACATCAAGAAAGCATTTCACTTAATTAAATTTGACTGTAGTTGGAACTTTGTATGTGATTCCCAGCCAGGTAATTCAGGTCCATTCTAACAAAATGATGTGGGCACTATTTGACCCATGTATGTACCTACGTAAGTTTAAGTTAGGTAATAGTAAAAATTCCTTAGATTAATGTAAGTCAGCGTTCAGATGTTTCTCACTCCTTTTTCGGATTAAGACGGCTCTGTAATTCAGTTCGACGAGTTTGAGTAGGACTATTATCTACAGAAAATAAATGACATCAACAAAAATGTACACCCCATTTTACGTAAGTGTTCTCTGTAGGTATAGAGTATTATGTATTATGTAGGTACCTATATGATGTGTAGTAAGCATAACAGCATAGGTGAAAAAGCCCTTCACTTTAACTATTATATAAGAGACCCGTATATATAAAAGCAAACCGACTATGTAATTGGTATCGAAATCTTTAAACAAACATATCAGATGGTGCTGTGGAAACAGAGGCGAAACTCTGTACATCCGGTTGCTATGGTAACGGCACGGCCAGCCAACAGCCACCCTCGGCAATCGGATCGTCATTAGGTGGGCTTTTTTTTTCTCTGATATTGTTCAGATTTATACTTTTTTTGTTCTATGGCAAAATTTAATGATTTTTGAGTTGCATAGGTTAAAGCGTTTACTTGGTTAGTTTATAGGCTAACTGGATAGTATACCTACAAACTATTAAGATTTATCAGCAAATGACAAGAAAATTACACAAATTAACAGAGGTATTTGGCTAGTTTACAAATTAAACGTTGTCGCACCAGGTGTGGCTATACACTGCTATAGGTATTACCCCCCTCTAACCCTAAACCGCTCCATGGAAACTTTCCATTTTTCGAAAATTCGAACACTTCTGCTATTTGATATGCCCTTCGTTCTAAGGAAAATATGCATGTTTTTTATTTTTCTCTTACTATTTTTCATACTGTAAGGATAATAACAGTAAATTCAAATAAAACCCGCTAATAATGCAAAAAATTGAATTTAATCCGTTGAGTACAACACCTTTTTTCCATATTCGACTATTCTCTAAGAAGCTAATCATCTAACTAACAGATCACTTCTACTTTTTTCATCCAAATTGAAACTTGTATATTTTGCCTTTTTTAAAATCTCAGTCGTTGACATGTTCAGAGAGTGTTAACATAAACCACTAAAGAAAGTGCAGTGCCCTCACTGTTTAGGTATCTTGTGTCATATGATATAATGATTGAAATATAACTAATAACACATTAACTATTATAGGAAGTGTGTTTCTATACCTAATGAATAGTATAACAGTACAGTAATTTAAATTTGAAAAAAGCATTTTTCTCAATTTCGTTAATTTGTGACAATCTTCCTTGGTCGTATTCGTATAATTCTAAGCAATATCTCGATAAAAAAGTGTTGTTATCAGGTGTATAAATTCTCATTGGTAACAAAAGTACTAGTATTTACATAGACTATACACCCTCATAATATAACTGAATGTATAAATACAAATTTAAACAATGTCATAAAAAAGTGTAACAGAATACTAAGTGCTGGTATTAGGTTACTCTTTAGAAACGCAATAAAAAATCTTTTATAAAATTAGTAGGTATATTATAGTACCTATACGATGGTCTTAATATTTAAAATAGTCTGTATATACAGGGTTGACGTTATTTGACTGCGCCAATCATTTTGAATCTGTCAAATTTGTTGAAGTTCCTTAACATGCTATGCAAATGCCGAGATGAACCAAATGCACTTCATTTATGGACTCGCTGATGGCAATGCATTAGAAACTAGGCGGTTGTACACTGAAAGATTTCCTCAGAGTATGGCTCTTGATAGAAAAATTTTCGAAAGCATTCATTGACGCCTTCATGAAACAGCACACTAAAACGAAGTGGAGAAACAGGAGGGCCAACGACAGCAAGAACGGTAGAGCTAGAAGAGTTTTGAATGTCTGTAATAGTCCTGTTTGGCGCATTCTTAAGGATAATTTGTTATATCCATACCACATCCAACGCGTTCAAGCACTTATTCCTGCTGATTGTCCTCCACGTATGGCATTCTGTAAATGGCTTTTGCACAAAATTCTTGAAATTCCTCAACTATGTTGGTTTTGTTTACTGATGCGAGATTTTCAAGAAATTATATAAGGAAATTTCTTAATAACGCATGCGTTATGTGAAGATCATTTTCAACATCAGTTCTAGTTGAACGTTTGGATCTGAATTGTGGGTGACTGCATCTCATGTTTTGCATTACTTTGATAATAAAAATGTTCATTTAGCTTCAGCCAAAATCAATCAAGATCTCATAGGTATTTACAAATATTGTTTGGCCCATAACTTGAAAATCAATCCAGGTAAAACTACGGTCATGGTATTTGCTCAAAAAACCATAGAGGTCACATCGAGTCCAACCTAGATATCAAAATAAATGACACACAATTACCTTTCACGAATAAAGCCAAATATTTAGGCTTGATTTTTGATGTTAATTGAAGGTTTAAGGAACACTGTAGAAGCTTACTTCAGAGATCTTATGTTCGAATGAAAATGCTTTATGCCAACAGAAATATTCTCAATTATAAAATGAGGAAAAAACTTTGCGAATCACTGATTAAACCGATATTTTTCTATTGCCATTTAGTATACTATCCTTGCCTCGATTATCGCACTAAGAATAGGTTGCAAATAGTTCAAAATACTTGCTGCCGATTTATAAATAATTTGCGAAAGTATAATCGTGTTTCTTAAAAAATCTTTGACCTAGGGTGCCTCAAACTACACAATATCGTAAAGCTGCATTACCTTATGTTCACATATAGGCTTCTGAAGTCTTCATATCCGGTGTACTTGCGTGAAAATTGACTTTCAGACACAATGTTCATAACAGTAATGTACGAAATGTCAACCTGTTGACCATGCCTCAGTATTCGCTTGCATTGTTGAAAAGAAGTTTTACATATCAAATAGTAAATTTGTATAATTCATATTTTAATTGTTTCAGTCCTTTTAGTTTTAGGAAGAAAATAGAAGATAGGTTGCAATCGGAAGATATTTAAATTTAGAAATCGAGTGATTTGATTCTCTGATGAATATTTTTTTCTTTTTTTTTCTTAGTGTAGGTATCGCATCAATTTATTACTATGATTTTTCGTTTTGATATATTTAGAAATTTATTTGTAAAGTCATCTTGAAGGTTAAGTGTTAAAGAATAGCTTATTAGCTAAACTTTGCCTTCCTGATGATTTGATGTATAATGCATTTATACATTTTTAATAAAGACGTTTATTATTATTAATAACCATACGGAAATCGCTGGATTGGCTGAGGTGGACCTCAGTATGGCCTATACGACCTCGGGATTTAAACCTACTGGATTTTTTCAGTGGTGCCACCTAAAGTTCTGAGTTTTCGCTATTCCTGTGGAAAATGTGGAGGACCTATAAGGAATCAAATTATTGCAATTAGAAACGACCCTGGTATTTTTAAGGAGAAGATTGGATACATGTAGCAACAGTTTTTGTAATTTTTTGTATTAGGTATAAATGTTAATTTTATTTATTTATTTTTCTCTTGCTTAGAAATGTGAATCTTATTTTTAGTTGCAGTCCTCGCAAATATTCTTGCTATGTGGAAAAAGGTTTTAAATTTTTATCTCATAAATGAGGCAACTTCTGAAAAAAATACAAGAGATAAAAAAGTTGTAGTTTTAGTTGCTTTACCTCAAGATAATATCGAAATTAAATCACAGTCAGTGGCGTACATTTTTATTGTCAATAATTTTTATTAAGTTGCCTCTCTAACGCCACTGGACTTAAATATCTTTTTCAAACACCCTATATACCATATTATACAGAGTGCTTCCCGACAGCAATCTTAGGTTCGAGGCTGGGGAAAACTTGCTGGGAGGCTCGGAACCTTCTAGATCTTCCTTATTTTGTATACTTTTAGGTGTATACATGAATAATAAGAAGGCAACAATTTAGGTTTTACAATTTGATTTGTCATCAGCAAAAGGTTCGCTACGCCTCTGATTAAACCATATTTGAAAAGCCAACTTTTCAGCTATTGTTTGGTCATGTGCGAGCGTTTAGTACGTTTTGACGCATAAATTATACGGATCATCAGAGATTTGTGATACTAAAAACTTTCATTTTTCTATAGTTACATATGCTTAGAGTATAACCTATTTAGACAAATGAACAATAAGTTGTTTCTGAATAATGGTTTTATTAATAATTTATTATGTTTAGCTGTAATTTTTTTCTACATAAAGTGCTTTGTTACTGCTAGGCTTAAAATGAGCATGGGATTTAAGAAGAACGCGATTAATCGGCTATTACTCAAAATTTGTTGGGCAATGGTTAATTTCTTTTCAAGTAATGCACTTATTAACAAAAGCAAAATTAATAATTCAAATTCACAAAAGATATTGACATACGGGTTGAAAAATAAGAATTTGATTCGAAATCCCAATTTTGCAGGAGTGTTTTATTGAGTTTTAGCATTTTACTTTTTTGACAACTGCTGAAAATTTTGTCCTTGCAATTGCACTATATTATGCGTTTTTATTGCTATTTATCAACGACGACTGATGGTTAGAAAAAAACAGTAGGTACGGTCCAATCATAGGTCATTCAGCGGGTAGCATATAAACTTTCTTTTAGCATGCGAGAAATTGTATGATTTATGGGTAACACTGCCTTGATTCAGTTCGGATATTACATGAGTAGGTATTCTATAGCATTCTCGCACGTTGGCAAACAGAGCCATATTGAACAATAGTGTTTGGAGTATGGAGTAAGTTATATATTCGTATTGTTGATGATCCGTTGATTGTGCCGTCTGTCTTTTAACCAAATCCATTTTCAAGAAGTTTTTGAAAGAAGTCCTGCCGAAACTTATTGAAAACGTCCCACTAAACGCTGATCAGCAAATGTGACCTCAACATGATATATACGTCTGTACATTTTTCTGTTCAAATACGTCAGGATTTGGATAAACAGTTCGCAACGGTTTGGAGAAATAGCAGAGTTTCTTGGCCCTATCAGCCACTTGATCTAACAAGACGAATATCTCATTGCACTGATAACTATGTGTGTATGTGAACTCGTTCAAAGCGATTATCAACTTTTTTATTTGAATCCTATTGTTTGCGACAACTTGGGAAAGATTTATTTCTTATTCATCATTGAGAATAATCTGAAGATTTTCGCTGATTACAGCTACTTTCACTTGGAACAATCAATCGGTATATCGTCAAACTTTTTAAATATCAGGTTAATCTCTAACTACCTAAGAAGATGAGACTCTTCGGTCAAATATAAATATGTATGAGACATGAGTCAAAATAGACACTGGTTCTCTGCGACAATGTGGGAGAATATACTCGTATCTATGGATCCATTACCACTGAATCTTCGAGTTCCTCCGGAAACTTACAAATCATTGTTTGAAGAAATTACGTATAAAATTAATTCAAAAAAAGGCCGTAAATAATTAGAAATAAAAGTGGTTCAAGTGCCGTGAGGGTCGGAATTGCAGGTTTATTTAATAACTCATTTACATAGTCGGTAGCAGAGTATTTCGAAAATGCAAAATTTTGTATATATATAATAAATTGCATCGTGAATAATTCAAACTGAAAATGTACAATATCTACCTAGAAGTACACTCTTGAATATTTTAATGAGACGTAGGCAGGTAGGCTTTTTCGGTCAATAATTCGGCGAAGATAGAAATGTCATGCACAAGTAAAACAAAATGGTAATCATATTTATTAAATAACAATCTTTATTTTTTTAATTATTATAACATTTTTGGATTACATAGCTGTTTCAAATTTAATTATTTATAGGTACCTAATTGATAGTTATATAAAATTATGTATGAGTTGTTTTTAACCAACAATTCACAAAGAAACTGTCACAGTTTTGTTTTAACTATTCTCCTCTAAACTAAATTTATGTATAAAGGATGTCCAGATAGCTCATGTCAAAAATATCTTTCTAATATACTTATTTTTATAGCTTTCTCACTTCGAATCCTTAAGTTCATCGCATTTATGCTGACAGATATTTCAGGATTATGGAAATGGTGGTCGTTATTAATAACAGGGGAGTATCGCCCCGTTGGTTAATCGTTGTGGAAACCCATCGAGAAATCAAAACATCGAAGATAATTTATTGCTTAAACTAACGACACTGCTGTCTAAAATTATCCTGCTTTTAATATACTCTTGATGTGGGCTGTGTAAGCTTGAAAATTGTTATAAAAATGTAGTAGGAAAAATTAACACACAGTCCAATTCCACACTATTGTTCTATATTTAAATCCTTTTCAGGAAAACATTAATATATACATGCGTTTCGGTCACAAAATTAACATCCATCATCAGTGTTAAAAGATGGTTTTTATAAGATTCAAATTGAGAACAATGTAGAGAAAATATTTTGTAATTTTTTTATATTATAAATGAATTAAAAAATTGTTCATTTATTATTTTAAAAAAATTACAAAATATTTTCTCTACGTTAATGTTTCGTGGCCGTTAATTTTTCACTATAAGTATGGACTACTTCTTTATATAAAAATGTAGATTTAAACTTTCAAAATAATTGAATTATTGAATATAAGTAACTTCGTACTATAGTAAGAAAAATCAAATATATTTTATGCTTGACATGGCTTTCCGGCTATATACCATCATGTATAAATACTACTTCACAAAAAGTCTAATGCCGAAACTTATTGAAACTTATTGAAAACGTCCCACTAAACGCTGATCAGCAAATGTGACCTCAACATGATATATACGTCTGTACATTTTTCTGTTCAAATACGTCAGGATTTGGATAAACAGTTCGCAACGGTTTGGAGAAATAGCAGAGTTTCTTGGCCCTATCAGCCACTTGATCTAACAAGACGAATATCTCATTGCACTGATAACTATGTGTGTATGTGAACTCGTTCAAAGCGATTATCAACTTTTTTATTTGAATCCTATTGTTTGCGACAACTTGGGAAAGATCTATTTCTTATTCATCACTGAGAATAATCTGAAAATTTTCGTTGATTACAGCTACTTTCACTTGGAACTATCAATCGGTATATCGTCAAACTTTTTAAATATCAGGTTAATCTCTAACTACCTAAGAAGATGAGACTCTTCGGTCAAATATAAATATGTATGAGAAATGAGTCAAAATATATCTATGGATCCATTACCACTGAATCTTCGAGTTTCTCTCTTGGAAACTTACAAATCATTGTATGAAGAAGTTACATATAAAATTAATTCAAAAAAGGCCGTAAATAATTAGAAATAAAAGTGGTTCAAGTGCCGTGAGGGTCGGAATTGCAGGTTTATTTAATAACTCATTTACATAGTTGGTAGCAGAGTATTTCGAAAATGCAAAATTTTGTATATATATAATAAATTGCATCGTGAATAATTCAAACTGAAAATGTACAATACTGATATACCTACAAGTACACTCTTGAATATTTTAATGAGACGTAGGCAGGTAGGCTTTTTCGGTCAATAATTCGGCGAAGATAGAAATGTCATGCACAAGTAAAACAAAATTAATAATGGTAATCATATTTATTAAATAACAATCTTTATTTTTTTAATTATTATAACATTTTTGGATTACATAGCTGTTTCAAATTTAATTATTTATAGGTACCTAATTGATAGTTATATAAAATTATGTATGAGTTGTTTTTAACCAACAATTCACAAAGAAACTGTCACAGTTTTGTTTTAACTATTCTCCTCTAAACTAAATTTATGTATAAAGGATGTCCAGATAGCTCATGTCAAAAATATCTTTCTAAATATACTCATTTTTATAGCTTTCTCACTTCGAATCCTTAAGTTCATCGCATTTATGCTGACAGATATTTCAGGATTATGGAAATGGTGGTCGTTATTAATAACAGGGGAGTATCGCCCCGTTGGTTAATCGTTGTGGAAACCCATCGAGAAATCAAAACATCGAAGATAATTTATTGCTTAAACTAACGACACTGCTGTCTAAAATTATCCTGCTTTTAATATACTCTTGTGGGCTGTGTAAGCTTGAAAATTGTTATAAAAATGTAGTGGGAAAAACTAACACACAGTCCAATTCCACACTATTGTTCTATATTTAAGTCCTTTTCAGGAAAACATTAATATATACATGCGTTTCGGTCACAAAATTAACATCATCATCATCAGTGTTAAAAAATGGTTTTTATAAGAGTCAAATTGAGAACAATGTAGAGAAAATATTTTGTAATTTTTTTATATTATAAATGAATTAAAAAATTGTTCATTTATTATTTTAAAAAAATTACAAAATATTTTCTCTACGTTAATGTTTCGTGGCCGTTAATTTTTCACTATAAGTATGGACTACTTCTTTATATAAAAATGTAGATTTAAACTTTCAAAATAATTGAATTATTGAATATAAGTAACTTCGTACTATAGTAAGAAAAATCAAATATATTTTATGCTTGACATGGCTTTCCGGCTATATACCATCATGTATAAATACTACTTCACAAAAAGTCTAATTCACTCACAGTCTCAAAATTATTGTCGATTTATAATAATTTATAAAAATAATATTTTCTAAAATTGCGTATATTCAATACAGAAGTTAGATTAGCACTACAACATGAACATTCAAACGTTTCTTGATTATGTAAAGCTCATTCACTTGTTATATGCCAATCTAATTTCTTGGTTTGAGGCCTGATTACATCTACAGATGTTATACAAGTCTCAGAAAAGATAAAGTAACTTTTGTCATTATACTACTAATTTGCGGTATATAGGCAAAAACATTCAGATTATGGCACAATACATTTTATTCGGGAAACATATTTATTTACAATACAACAAACACAAAATAAATAAATAAAATATTCTAATATTTACAATATACACATTAAATGAAGACTTAATATAATATAATGATTTTTAATTGTAATTTCTTGAAAGTTTTATTTACCACTACAGACTTCTTTAAAATTTCTATTGATAGGTGGGTCGCTGACATATGCAAATAACACGAGAGTGATTTTAGTTTTGGACTCTAACCATGGCTAATTAAACAGCGTTTATGTACTCAAATTAAAAATGATAGAAAAAAAAAGTGAGTGGTCCTCATTCAGAATTAAGTTAAATATACCTGATTCGATTTTCGTGATTTCTACAACTACAGTTCTTCAATATTTCATTCGAAATGTGAGATTTGATCGTTAATAACAAAGATACCAATACCATTCATCATTGGTTTTGCTCAAAACCGGTACCTATCGATTTTAAGGATTCCTCGATAAATCAATATTTTTTATAAAAACATTCCTTTAATATTCATTTCGAAATTTCAATATACAGGATGTTTCATAATATATGCGCAGGACTTTAGGTCCAAAAATATGAAAACAAGTTTCTATTAAAATGCAGGGTGTTGAAATTGAAAAAAAAATCCGTTTTTTGCGAATATCTCCGGAACCGTTTAGCGTACAGAAAATAGCTTTTGTAAGCATTTTGTATTCATAATAAATAATAAGCTATGTTTTGTGGGTGTTTTTCTCGCCAATTTCTACGCCACTGGAAAAAGTATGGTTTTTAGATACCCATTTCAACCGCCAATATTCTCTAAACAAAAAAGGTACTCTTCGTCATAGGCTCTCAAGCTGCCGTTTTCGAGGAAAATCAACTTGTTGAAAAACATGGTCAATTTTTTTAAATTAATTTAATTTTCTACTAATTAAACGAAATTTATTTAAACGTTAGAACAAGGAGTAGGGTAGACTAGGGTTTTGAGGTGGCCCCAAAAGAAAAAAATCTAAACAATTAAGTTCAAAAGATCGCGGGGGCCAAGGGTGTGGACCTCCTCGACCGATCCAACGCTCTTGGTATTCGTTGTCCAAGTATTGACGAGCAACAAAACTAAAGTGGGCCGGAGCTCCATCATGCATAAAGTACATGTTTTGTCTTATTTGAAGCGGTACATCTTCCAGCAGTTCCGGCAGGACTTCTTCTAGAAATTGTCGATAATCTGCACCGTTTAATCTGTTCGGTAAAAAATATGGGCCTATCAAATGATCACCGACGAAGCCAGTCCAAACATTATCGGAAAATTGTTGCTGATGATGGCCTTCTGCAATATCAGGTCGATTTTCTTCAGGCCATATGTGGTTATTGTGAAAATTAAAGATACCATCTCTCGAGAAAGATGCTTCATCGGTAAACAGAACTTTGGTTAAAAACTGAAGATTTTGAGCTATTTTGTCTTGCATTCATCTACAAAAAGCCAATCTTAGTGCAATATCTCTTGGCAATAAGACTTGTACTCTTGGATATCCATCTCTGTATCCCTACTATATAGTAGGGATACAGAAGCGGTCTTTTCAAAACCGTCGAGTGAGGTTGGTATAAGTTGTGAGCAATTTTTTTGGTACTTGTAGTCGGATTTTCTTCAACTTCGTTGAGTACAGCCTCTTGTCCCATAGTCGTTGGTGAATGCGTTGCAACAATTTATGGTGTGGCGATCAGGATGTCTTTCTTGATACAATCGCCTTGCTTCTGCCGAATTACTGCTCGCCATTCCGTACAGGTAATGCATTTCGCACATTTCATACAAATGTACTTTTTGCAGGTACAAACTTAATGTTATTTTTTATTTTTAATAAACAAACAACAAATTAATTGTTCTTTTGACAGGAGGTAACATTTTTTCTGAAAATTTAAAAGCTATACCTACATGATAAAAAAATATTAATTTTTTTACAACACGCTGAAATGTGCGTAATGTGTTACTTTTTTTTTTGCGGTTTGGAGAATTTTGAAAAGACAACTTTTCTAACATTTTTTATTTTTTTTTAATTTTACAATCATGAGGTTAACGTTTAATTAGTTTAAAAAATAAATTTATATAAAAAAATTGACCATGTGTTCCAAGTTGATTTTCCTAACTTTCGTGCTTATGACCAAGAGTACCTTTTTTGTGTAAAAAACCTTGGCGGTTGAAATGAGTATCTTAAAACTGTACTTTTTCCAGTGGCGTAGAAATTGGGTAGAAAAACACCCACTACCCCTTTAAAATCTTCACCAATTAAGAATAAAAAAATTCTTGCACAAAACATATCTTATTCTGAGTAGAAAATGCTTACAAAAGCGGTTTTCTGCACGATAAACGTTTCGGAGATATTCGCAAAAAACAATTCAATTTCATACCCTGTATCTCGAAAATGTTGCATTTTAAAGGGTAAGTTAATAGAAACTTTTTTTCATATTTTTGGACGAGCTCTCACATCCTAAAGTCTTGCACCCTAAAATCATCACTCTCTTTACAAAGCACATTAGAAATATAAGAGAATAAGATCATTTATGAAATTTAGAGAGAAGAATCTCAAATCATGGTCAATTCTATAATTGTTATCCTAGTAGTAATGACACTGATTTAGTCTATTAAATCTGTGGTAATAATACGTAATCTATTGTTGTCTAAAGGCAATGCCGTATTTTTGTTTCAGTAAATATCTGTAGTGACATACATAATAGGGAAGAAACATTATAAATCGTAATAAAATAGTCTATGTTGATGATTTTACTTCCTAACAATCACACAGAAAACTCCACCTAAGAAGAATATTTCAGTCCTGCTTCGCCATGAGCAACATTAATGTATTCCGAAATGCAGACTAGGCCGCACAAGCTTAGAAATCGAAACTCTCAGAGACTTGTTTATAAGAACATACATCTTATAGATTTAGGATTGCTGGGCATGTAATCGGTACTAGAAATTATTGAGATATTTGATAAATGTCTAGAGCGTATTTTAAATCAACGAAATAATTTTTTAATACGTCCAAAATGTGTCCTGCACATCCTTGCATTTCGGTTAATTTGATCATTGTAATTATTTAGACGAAGTCTACATGATTCGATCCTTAATGTACATACTCATGAAAATGTTGTGTATCCACAATCACGCTCGTATAACCCGGTGTCGTTCCAGGCGTGTGATGGTGATGAATAGCACCGCTACTTTGTGGATGTGGAGTATTCGCCACACCATGTCCACCTTGCCAACTACCGTGTTCACTTTGTACACTACCACCACTGTTATTATTAAAACACAAATTAAACTCGTCATTACCACAGAAATGTTGATGTAAACTGTGCGCAAAATTGTTACTACCCACTTGTTCATTATCATTCGAACTACAGCTGCTCGACGATGAGCTGAATGGTCTATTGTTCAACACCAAAGCATGTTGTGTAATCTCTGGATCTGAATAGGAATAGTAAATATCTTGTGGATGATGTTGATGGTAATAATTATCGTCACTGTTTTGCATTGAGTATAACGATTGAAAGTCTTGTTGTTGGTGAGGTATGACATAACCACTATTGGAATCGTTGAAACTTTCTATCGTTCTATTCGATTGTGGTGGTGAATATTTGTGTGGTTGTTGGTGATGGGTAACAGTAGGTCGAGTTGGTGGTGATGCCGGTTCCGGAATTGTAGTTGGTGGTGATCCGGGTAGTTCTTCTTTTGGTTGTCCTTGCGTTTTAGTTAATATTAATTCTTTGGCTTCGAAATCACTGCAAACAGATATTGATCAGTTAATTTTGAAATTGAGCCGCTACAAATTATAATGCAATATTTTTTTTAACCTCACCTTAAAACGTAGTTAACGGAGACAATACAGTGTGGTCGGGATGATCTAGAGTTGTGCACAATAGTTGCATAACTTTGCATCCATACCCATCCACCACCTTTGCATAGAAACCGGTAATAACTGGTAGTTACTTGTCCTTTACATAGCACTGAAACAAAATTAACATGGTTTTTAAGGAAACAGGAACCTTATAATTATCACTATAAATAGGTTGGCAAAATTGATACTCTTATGATCATAGGGGTTCATATGTGCAAGGGCTAGCTGCAATAACAATGGCAACAATACAGTCAATATGACAGTAACTCATGCCAATTTTAAAAGAATAAAATATTGAATGTCATTCCAAAAATGTGTTCTTATGAAATGTAGTCTAATACAATGATAAAAGGTAATTTACACAATATATTTCCATCTATGTGTCATCATATGGCCTTTTTGAATAACTTAATATCTCCAGCACAAAAAAAATTATTTTGTGGAGATAAAAATTTTACTTCACATCCAAATTGGTCATTTGTAGAGTATCTTGCTTTCTTTCTGGTAAGTTTCAAAACATACTATAAATTTGTGGACAACTTGTGTTTAAATCTATTTGCATGTATCTACCCTGTACACTAATGAAAAATAACCCGTTATATTTAAAGTTTTCTATAACGAAATAAATCAAAAATAATATTGAAACAAATTTAAATCAAAGCTCTTAAAGAGTAACACGCTTTGTATAAACTTGAAATCAGGCCACTCAACACTGCTCACAGCATATAATAGGCTATGTTAGCCCATTTAATCCTAAACACCCTTTGCTCCAAGTGCTTTTACAAAGATTACTATTTATACCCGTCGACCGAGGCGACCCTCGATGGTTTATGCTTTTCCCACTGGAATGTAATTTATTCAATAAGCAGAACAAACATTGTGAGTAATTTTTGACTGTTTTGATACTGATTTGAAATTTGCGTCAGGAAAATGTATTTAGTTAACTTACACAAACTAAATTCACTGATTAATATATTTTTTATGGATAAATAAAATAGGTCTGTGTTATAGTTTCAATAGGTTTCATATTGCTGATTCTATCAGCTTCTATAGGAAACATGCTGGCAAGATGGTTACCGAAAAGTCACAAAATTCTATATATTTTACTTACATTGGTGATGTGAATACTTAAGTGGCATGATGTGTGTTCCATGAACATATTGGTACAGTGTCTTCTCAATTAGATCTTGTGGTTCGTAACCTGTAAGTTGTGCCACACTGTAAAAAAAAATAATACGTTAGGAAATCAAAGCACAATTCAAAATAAATCACACCATTTCCAAATACCAACATGTTGGCGAAAGGAACACAGCAAATTACACGATGACAAGTCGGCATTCTAAGGATAATAATTTAGAAAGTTATTTAACATTTAAATCAGTTTCCAGTTTTTTCACTTTGCTGCAACAACAAGTGCAGGTTTCCTAAGGAAGAAGAAAAACTGTATACAGTGGTATGGAGAAGTCATTAGTTTTGGTTCAATTTAGACGTAAATAAGACTTTTTTTTTTAAATATATGTGATTCTGTTTGAAGACAATTAAACCTGCTCAACGAATTTTACTCAAAGTTGGTACAACAAATACTATTGATCATGGTAAGGTACACACTGACTAGCTTTTGGGACATATAGGGCATAGTCTGTTACAGCTGATCGTGCAGGGCACGGTAAATGGTATAGGAGAGGACCGGGAAGGAGACGACACCTACGCCGGTGGTTTCGACTGTCATCTGTTTAGCAAGCATCAAACTACCATAAAATATAGTTATAGTGTTGCGTCATCTTACCGTGCATCTAAAAAGATGAGTTTTAAATCCAAACTGGCCCGAAACATAAACATATTTGAATGTAGTTTAATTTCCGTGATTGCACTTGGGGGTAATGAATGTCCTACAGCTACTAATCCCATTATGTTGTTGTAATAGCTTGGCTCATAGACGCTAGGATGATATTGCTTTGTTTTGAGGTAACCAGAACAATGTATTACCTGAAAGAAACAGGTATTTGTTAAAGCCATATGTCACTTTTTCTCTTCATGATATCAACACAACGCAGCTTATCAGTTGGCAATTTTTTCTAAATCTCATCTCTCTCATCATCTCTCAGGGTATTATGATGTTGTTATTGAGCGTTCACTTGATGAGCATACTTGCATCATAGTAAAACACCTAGAGACGAACGATAGATGAAAGAGAATAAGAAAAATCGAACCAGTCAGATATATAAGTGATCAAGTAGTTGCTTAATCACAAAGAGTATTTTAAACGTGCCACATTATGCACTATGGGCGTATTACCATTTTTATTATACCGGCTTGTAAATGAAAAATAATTTTGTGGCGTAGCGGACAAGAGTTTCATTCATAGCTTTTCTTCAACATTGTTGAAATACATGGTTTATCTTATTTAATTCTGCTTATTCATTTTTCACACTTATACAGACAAGATCAAACCTGAATTAATTAAACTACCAGACATGCTTCTATAAATATGACAACAGTATAAATAATAAAGGTACTTCAAGTTTTACGAGTAGGTATTTTAATTTTTTACCATGTATGATGTTAATGATTAGGTTGAAATTCATTTACATGTAAAAGGATTTCGATGCTGAAAGAGATGAAACTTGAGTTGGTAACTAGCATTCATATGTGACTTAGTGTATTGAATAATTAGGGGTGGTGTTTTCATACATGTGAAAGAGCTATTTTTCTACTATACGTAGGTACTGGGTGAACTAATTAACATCTCAAAGTCTCATAATATGCCAATTATTTCTTTAAAAAAACGTAACCATGTAAATGAATTATGATAAATTAGACAACACAATAACATACATACCTTGTAACCACCATTAGTAAGTCCAGCATTACGTTTCGCCAAAACACATTTCATTCTTAAGAAAAATGCCCGTTCACTTTCGTAATCTACTAGAGTCGTTCCTGGAGCTGGAGGTGATGGAGTTAAAATTGCAGACATTTCATCGTGGTCAGCTGGATGAATATAATCGTAAATGCTATTCCCAGTAAGTTCAACCTGTAATAAATTTGGAAAATATAGTTCATTTAGGCAATCTATAAAACGTAAACATACGCATCAAATTGGTCTTGACACTTTTGAAAAATAACAGACTTAGAAAGTTTGATATCTAGTGCTTATTCTATATTTACTTCTTTCTGAAGAATGTCCAATCTTATTGCAAACAATTAAAAAACATTTGTGTCAAAAATGTTATAAAATAAAGTTTTCTACATAAAAAATGCATACTTGTTTTTTCTCGGAAAACTTAAAGGTTTCCGAGAAATTAGAGCTTGCAAATTTTGAAAAACTTTTCGTTATCAAACTGTATTTCAATATCAAAATAAACTCAAGAAAGAGATGGATACTGCATATACTGACATTTTCAAACTCGAATTTCTCGAAAACCTTTAAGTTTTTCAAGAAAAAACAAGTATGCTTTCTTTATGTAGAAAACTTTATTTGATCACATTTTTGACACAAATGGAATAAAAGTCACAAGAAAAAAAAGATAGGTTATAATTAAGACAAAGGTCCCCCCCGTTTACCGGCCTATGGTCATCCTTATCTATTCAATTTCATGTCAGTTTAAGACATTTAACTAGTTGCATAAATATGCTACATTTGATTAATTCATCTTTACTCGTTTCGAAAATATTTCAAAAAAATCGTCCTCAGGCAGTCATCTTTACCACCTTGTATCTTTGTATACTATACTATACAAACTCAGCTTAATTAAAATAAAACAAAGCGATTGGGATCATTCAAAGCCATAGATCAACAAAGTTTGACAGAACAGACTGAGTAAGTTTCATTAATTTGATTTACACATTTCATTTCATATACAGCGTGATTCAGCAAAGTGTCTCATTAGAAGTTATACCGGAAGCGGATTTAAACTTTCTTATCTTGGAAAAAATATCAAAATTTGGTGCTCGGAGCGATGGCGCTGTTCGAGTACCGATAAAATATACCGATACCGATAAAATATTTTTTGCACATACTCTTCCTCAAAGTACAGCTCTCTCTTCGGATATAAATGTTATACAGGGTGATCAGTAATTGAAGACCAATATTGAATTTCAAAATTTATGAGAATACGCCATAATATTTTGATATAGGCTTTCTACATGGAGTTAATTTGGATATGAACTTTAAGATCCCTGTAGATCGAGGATCCTCGATATTATAATATTTGTGCTCTTTGTAAACAATTAACTTCAAAGACTTATCAGCACGTAAGGGGTCTAATAACATCCATAATATATAATGTGCAATTGTTTATACCTACTTGTGATAGACCTAAGTGGACTGAAGCTGTTTCTGAAATATACAAAACTTTTCCATCTTGTGCAACAACAAAAATAAAACCATCCAGGGTCTGCAGCAAATGTGATCCTAATTCTTTGATAGGAGCTTCGCGAGGGTTGGGCATGGCTGGTGTTGCTCCCCAGGCGTCTCCTAGTCCTATAAAGGTAAGTCAGTTGATATTTTGTGAAAATTAATCATTAGAAAAAAGCAAAATAATAAAACGTGTTGAATAATACAAATAGATCAGATCGCTGCTTAGTACATGTTTAATTTATATTTCTATGCATTATATTTACCATCGGGAAAAACTTGTCTCATTTTCAAATAAGAAGTGGTCAGTCTTATAACAGATGCTTTATCCAATTGAGCAGTAATGGCGGCTGGTAACGGAAGAAGTTTAGCTAGTTCTAAAAATTCGGCGTTTTCTTTTTCCCTTCGACTGCGTGCGGCATTTTTGCTTTTTTCCTTCATAGCGCCGCGAACGCTGGACAAATCTGCAAAAAATATTGGTTTGAAAATATCTCTTGTGTTTCATTCATCATTAAATACAAGCAAAATATAAATTGCTTAATGAATCGCACTTCAAAAAGTAAATAACCTTTGCTTATTTAACTCTCGCAAGAATTTTATAGAGTTTGGCACAAATTATTTTATTTATTTTTTGGTTTATATAAAGCTTATTCGCGTCAAAATTTCATATGGCAACAGAGGCACTGCTGCGTAGGAGAAAATCAATGAAGAATCTCATCAGAATACATGAAGAGCATTTGTATCATATATTCGTTTTCAAATTTGATCAGAAAACTATACTTTTAAGCTACACAAGCCACATTTTTAAAACAAATACATAAATCACAATTCCTCAAAATTCCCAAAAATGTAAAGTAACTACATATATTGAGCTGCAAGAACATTTTGCTGTAAAATTTAGGTAATATACATTATATGTTTTAAGTAATAAAAACATTTTTGTGGAAGGTTTTTTAATCAATTAAATTTTTCTACGACTAAGTTGAAAAATATCAATTATTGTAATTTATTTGTTGATCAAGGAACGTGGTTCCTGTTAACAATGTAGTACAACCTCAAATAAGGTATCTATGATCAATATCAATAAGAATAAGAACAATTTGACATTTTATAGTAGATTATAGTATGAATTATTGACTTATAAACGTTTTAAATAAACAAAAGGACCATCAGGCCAAATCAACTCCACTGAATCTGGTCTGGACTGGTCTCGACCTAAGCCATCATCAGCCTAAATTCAAGAGAATTTCACTAATTAATTAAAAACTGGAATAATCACAACACAACAGGTAAAATTACACATATTAAGACAAACAGGACAACATTATTGGAAGAAGAAAAAATTTTAAATTATCAAAAATTGCGCGTAATATCACAAACATCTTCTTGCACCTACATAACGGTTGTAAAGCCGTAAAGCTAATATATAAAATATAACAAGTCATCAGACTTATAAGTTCAAAAAAAATATATTAACCACAAATCACTCACCAAGATCTCAAAAATTTTAGTAATATTACATCAGAACAAAAGCAAGTCAGTATGATAAAAAACTTTAAAAGTTAATAAGTTAATAATCACAAAAATACGTTTAAAAAGCAAAACACACTGTTTTAACGTTACTTTAAGCAGGAGAACGAAGTATTTATAAAAAAGTTTAGGTCATCACATGGGATTTATGTTTAGTCTATTTTTTGTATAAGTCTAGTAGGTAGGAAACAAATACAAATTAAATAAAATACCAATTAAAAGTTTGTGTTTAGTTAATAATATAAATGTGCCGCAGGATTTTTCAAAAAGTGTAGTGTGCAACTCGCACGGAATGATCATTTCCCACTCGTATAAATTTGCAGCATTCATCAAGGCGCATTCTGAAATTGTTATGCTCGTGGGAATTTAATATCATTTATATTAATCAATAATAAAAATTTGATATGTTGCATTCACATAATCTCCCGCATCTTGTTAAGTAGAAGAAGCATTTTGAAGAAAAAAAACTTGATTTTTCTAAAATAGCTTAACGCGATTTTGATTTAACAGCACCCTTAACAATCTGATTTTTCTAAAAACACACACACACACTGACGCACATACATAGTTTTCCAAAAACATGATGTTCGAAATTAGACAATCTCGAAACTGCTGATCTCCACACATACGAATTGCGTTTAAAAAATTCACTGTGATATAAGGGCAACAAAAATCATTCATTATACTGCCAACTAATTAAAATATATCACTGATGATTGTATTAAAAAAATTTTTGTTTTACTTACATAATATTTTTTCACTGCAGATTTTCATATTAAACTTAAAAAATAAATCACACACACACATGAAATAACAAACCACCAAATTATGAAGAATTAACGTTTAATGAAATACTTTAATTAGATTTGTTTATTATACAAATTTACAAAATTGCTGTTGAACCTGTCTTGTTAACTTGTTAACACCTGACTTAATGCAATAACTAAACTAACTATTACTACCCCTAAATTGATACCAGATGGTGGTGGTTGTAAACGTATTTTTTTTGGGAAAAACCCACCAATAGATTCTGACATTTTAACTTGTCCTTGCCTTCTATAACAAGGACTTAAAATTCGCATTGGCATGCAATGTAGCCAGTTTTCTCGATTGAAAAATTCTATACAAGGTTGTTTTTAGAAGTTCTCGAAGTAAGGATTAGATCTTAGATTATAAGTCCTTATACAGGGTGTACAGAAACTGAACGGAGAAACAAAGACAACATATTCTAGGGATGATTTCATGCTGATTCACCAGATTATCATCTTATCCAAAAAGCTTTTCAAAGGCTCTTTAAAGGTAGCGATTTTATTTTTTCAAAATTATTGACATTCCGGCTTATCTAGAAAGAGAAAACTTTGTTTGTATATAATACGATACGATCAGAACAAAAGACAAATGTGACATGATCGCTCAGTCATATATAGTAAACTTTTCTATTATTAGACATTCACTATCGCTACTTTAATGAGATTCATTATAGTAATAGCATTTATTGCCCAACAGAAAATATCCCTTTATACAGCTGCGAACATTTATACAAATCTTAGACCGCAAGTCAGGGCAATGGATTTTACCGTTTAAAAGGCGGCACAAAAATTTCAAGCAACAAGGATTCTACAGAACTGCAAGCTACTCATATTAAATATATTCCAGAGTATTGAATTATCTACCCCTCTATTTGAATAAACACCATCAGATTTAAATATAAGATATTTAATGAATTTCCTTGGTATTTTTTCAATGAAGTGCTGATGGGCCTCATAAATAGCATACCAGATCATTGAATAATACTCTAGTTTCAAACGAACGTATAAGAGCAATATAATGCTTTTAATGCATTTATATTTTTAAAGCCTGTGCAATTTCTAATTGCTTAATTTGCCTTTACGTTAATATGAGGAGCGAAAGACAATCTCGAGTCAAATGTTACATCCAAATCGGTAGAAGATCACTAAGGTATTTTATAGGTTTAGTTTACAGTTTACAGCAGCAGTTCTACTTGCCAGATGTCTGTACCTCATAAGAGCTTTGTTAGCTGTTGTTTCAACATGTTGATGAGCATAATATCCAGGGTACTCCCTAGATATTTGACTTCATACTTATGTTCTATAATTTTTCCAGTCAGAACGATATTGACTTCTGTGATAGAAGTCTTCTTTTATGGGTATATGATATTATTGAAGATTTGCCGAGTCCCACTAAATATGTACTAAATAATATAAGGTCCTATTATTCATTTTATAGCTGAACAAAACCAATCATTTAAAACATTATTTCAGAAAATAAAACCAATGATTTTATCAGTAATAAAAAGTTTAATGAAAAGGTTAGCAGGATCGAGGACAAACAACTACTTATGAGTTCCAGTATTTTAGGATCTAAACATAATCATGAGATTAGTTTGTCTTGTTGACATCGTCGTTTTTTCCTGTGTATGCATTCGATGTCTAATTTATAATTTTTAATATTAAAAACACTGAATTTGGAAAAAATAGATTTTCATCTTTATACTCTTTTTATTCTTATCGAAAAGAATTTGTCGACATTAAAAAACTTACAGGATCTGCTACCATAAAATAAAGTAGTTATTATTATTAAATTGTCAAAGTTGAATGAAGAAACATCTATAAAAATGAGTTCAAGCGAAGACAATCTCCCTTCGGACATTGAAAATGCAGCCTCAAGTGTTATTTTAAATCTTGTGCCAGAGAAATTACAAGAAAAATACCAGCTGGCTTATGATCGTTACAAGAAATGGTGTAGAGAAAGGAAGGTTGGAAACATGATTAGTGAAAAAGCACTATTAGTATATTTTAACGAGGTATGCAAGATACAGAAGCCCTTTGGTGTTACTATTCCATGGAAGAACAGAATTTTTACTTAAGCAAAATGTCGACATCAAGAAATACGTAGGTACATTTGATAGCATTCCTAAAACGAAAATCAGAGCAAAAGTCAAAGCAAAGGAGGAAATTACCAAATTTTTAAGAAATGCGGACTATGAGAGATATTTGTGCATGAAGTTCGATTATAAAAAGGTGTCTTCATATAATATTTACTCTAATTAAGGTTATATTGATACTTGGTTTGGCTCGTGCATTTCGGCGTCAAGAGCTAACAATTATGTTGAGTGAAGATATATGAAAGATCACATGGAATTGCTATCAAATGACTATACCAAAACAAAAGCGTCTTGAAATTTTTTTATCAAAAAAGTGCACAACATTGGTATATTACTATTAGTAGTGTCCCAAAATTAATTGCCTTGAATTGCCTAATCCAAGAGAGTATACTGGACATTGCTTTGGAAGATCTTCAACCAGAATTTTGGCTACCATGGAGACATAGTGGGTGCTAGAGTAATTCTGTCGAAAATATTCCTTTGACATCAGGAAATACTCTAACCTACATATTTTAAAATAAATAGTTAATCTGGTTACATTTTTTCTTCCTTCTTTTTATCGCACTAGTGCCGTAATGTATTCAAAAACGCACTAGTGCGGTAATATATATCATTATAACACTGAAAATAGTAGTTGTAGACAAAATAATTTTGCATCACTATACAAATTATTATATTGCATTGTAAAATTGTATCCTATTATAAAAAGGGAACTAAAGTAACGGTTCGCGATGTGTCCTAGCCGCATCAATATTTGGTGCAACATAGGGGCGGAGTTTAAGAGGACAGGTAAAAATATATCTCTACTGGAACAACCCTTAAAAAGGGTACGTTATTCTTTACGTTTTTTGAATTGAAATTAAGGGTTGGAAATCTGTACAATGTTGCCGGTTGTGCAAAACATTATCGCATCAGGTTAACCAAAAAAGGTGAAAATATCCGTGGCATAAAATGTATTTTCAGTAAAGATTAATATACAAAAGTTATGTTATGCTTAGTTTATTGTTATTCATAGAAGGCACGTATTATGCGATAATGTAAAGAAAATCCGAGAAATAAAAAATGGGAAAACAATAAAAATGCTGTGAAAATATGCATTTAACATCCAATCGCTTTGCACAACGATAAATATGTGTTTAAAATGTACTCGATACCTGGTAGTTTGCAAATAATAACAAATATCCATCTGGGTGAATAGCATTTAAAACACGTTTCAGAGATTAGACATACACCATGATTTGAATGTTTGTAAAGTAATTTGAGTGATTCAAATATACATGATGGTTTCAGGGCCGCACCAACCACAGGTGCAAGGGGCAAACCGCGCCTGGGCGGCAAGCATAAAGGGGCGGCAAAAGTTTTATTCGCACAGTTTAATCTGTAAAAAAATTAAATTATTACAATTTTGAAGGAAATCCTTCAGCTCGCGTTCATAATATTCCGATTAAAACCTTATACTTTTAGAGTATGAGCATATCCTTCCCAAAAAAGTATTTGGATATTCATAAACGGTACCTTTTACTCTAAATAAAAAGGATATCCTTCAATAATTTCGAGTGTGGTCAGTAGCAGACTCAGTCGTGTAGTGATCAGTTGTAGCGATGGCAGATATTGTGGAACTGAGAGATTAAACACTACAAGCAGCTTGGAATAAAACTCAGTCACATCCACCAAATTGTTTTTTTTTAAGTCATGCTTGATGCATTGGTTGTTAAAATAGATGTCCAAAAGTGTGTGTTTCCTTTTAAGTTTAAGCTTCTTATATTCTCGGACTATAAAAGCCTGACTGGCGTTTTTAATTTTGATGAAGTAGTCCATCTCTCTGTGGATGACCAATGTCTTGGAATAAAACAAAATAATTTGGTGGATGTGACTGTGACATCCACAGAGAGAGATGGACTACGTTTATTATTAAAGAATTATACCTGTTTGAAGAGGAAAATGTGCAATGGCTTGCCAACAGATTTTTGGGAATATAAATGCTGAAACTCGAGGAGGTGCCTTGTCATCGATCCCAAAAATGCAGTTATGTTTACGCTATCTCAGTGACCCTGGGCATCAGAAAGGCATTGGCCAAGACAGACTTTCGTGTTTGTTTCTGCTATCATCCAAGGCCGACTTTAATTTATTGTAATGTAATGTGTAATGGTGAAGTCATATGCTTAATGCCGTTACTTCTGAAATTCTGGTTTTCAAGAATACAGTCCCTGGTTGTCTTCAAAAACAACACATGTGAGAATTGAGAATTTACTTATACCTAATAATAATTCTATAAGGGTATTTCCATTCTGATTTCCTGAATTTTATTGAAATTCCAGAAAAAATTGGGTCTCAATTCTTCCCTTAACGATATAATTTAATTTTCTATCATCAATTTGTCTTTTTGTGCATAATTTCAATCGTTTCCCAAATATTTTCTCACGCCTTATACCTAATAAACCATATTATTTCTCACAATAAATAACTGACAAAAATTATTCACCTGATGCACAAAAAGTACAAGGCAGATGAGTAAAATTGTTGTCAAGTGTAAAAACGTGACTTTTAACTAGAAATTGTTTCCTATTTTTGTAGAGGCAAGCGATTGAATCACCGGGGACACCTGTTTTTTTTCACTGCTAAAATTTTATTTCTCAAAAAAAAATATATCTAAATATTTTGTGTTTGGTTAGTTTACGAGATTACGTGATGTCACACAATGTAGATGTATGTTGTCTTTAAGTCTTATTAGTATTTACAGGACGTTAAATCACACGTATAGGTATATAGTGTGCTACAGGGTCCACCAACTAAAGAGAATTCTTAAACAAGCGTTCACTGTGGGTGCTGCTTCTTTTTCAACACTGAATTGCTTATGAATGGAAAGCTGAATTGAGTTTTGTAAAAGCAAATCATTTACGTTAAACATTGACGTAGTGACGAATTGTGTATAACTCCATTTTATAAATTGTTTCATTGTAATTGATGTCTTGCACCCTTTGGGGGTAGAATATACGACTAAAACTAAAACGAAAATCACTTATGTCAAAATTTCGAGAAATGTTACGTTACAAACTGATTACTGTACCTTCTTGCCATACTTGAATCGCACTTTTTCAACTTTTTACTCCAGTTTACGATTTATGTGACAACTAAACTTTGACATTCGAAATTTACTATTCTGTCTGTATCAAGGATGACTAGATTTAAATTAATAATTCCAAGTGAAAAATTTGCCTGATCTCAATATTCAAAATGGTCATAATTTCATAAGGAGACATTTTTCAAAATTTTGTGATTTTCGTCTTATTTTTGGGTAGAAAATTTTATTGGAAAGTCGAAACTCCAATTTGCCCAAATGACTCAAACAATATTCCAATTAGAGCTTTTTTCAAAAACGTTCATAGAAATTAAGAATTTCGATGCAGATCCCCAGAGACGCTATAAGGAATTTACGTTTAATGTTCGTGTCTAGATATTTTAACAAACACAAAACTAGAAAAAACTACAATAAATGTGTTGCAGATTCTTCTCTCCTTAAAACTGTTCCTTAAGGTTATCCATCAAAGAATATTCAGAAGGTGCGAGCAAAGCATCAGCGACTCACAATTTGGGTTCAGACAGGGCCTGGGAACTCGAGAAGCATTAGTAGCAACACAAGTACTGATAAAAAACTGCCACGATCAACGGAAAGATGTGTGCCTATGTTTCATAGATTTCGAGAAGGCATTTGACAGGGTTCAACATCATAAATTACTAACAATTCTGAGACAAATGGATATAGACGGCAAAGATATTCGCTGCATTGAAAATCTCTATCTAAAACAATCTGCCCACATAAAGATCGATTTAGAACAGAGCAGCAATGTTGAAATCTGCAGAGGAGTCAGGCAGGGGTGTGTTCTCTCGCCTCTGCTGTTCAATTTGTATTCTGAAAACATCTTTCAGGAGGCACTTGAGAACATAGAAAAGGGCATTAAAGTCAATGGGACGTGGATTAATAACATTCGTTACGCGGACGACACGGTCTTGATTGCTGATAATATGAGTGATCTTCAATGCCTTGTCGATGTAGTGGGACGGCACAGTGAGAGAATGGGCCTAAAAATAAATGCCAAAAAAACAAAATATATGGTCATTACTCGCCAACCTGACAATTTTAAGAATGCAAGATTAACATCTGATGGATCATCAATTGAATGTGTGAATAAATTTAAATATCTTGGAGTATGGCTCAGTGAGGACTGGACATCCGAGTTGGAAATAAAATGCCGCATAGAGAATGCCCGCAACACATTCATGAAATTCAAACGTATTTTTACCAATGCGGACTTTAACCTGAACCTGAAAGTGAGATTCGCGAGGTGTTACATCTGGTCGGTGTTACTATGCGGTGTTGAGAGCTGGACACTAAAAGTAGCCACAATGAATAGAATAGAAGCCTTTGAGATGTGGGTATATCGTAGAATACTAAAAATCCCATGGACATCTCGAGTGACCAACGAAAATGTCCTACGAGGAATAAACAAAGAACGTGAACTGCTGCTGACGATCAAAAAAAGAAAGACTGCATACCTAGGACATATAATGCGAAGCACGAAATACCAATTCCTACAACTGATTATCGAGGGAAAGATTGAAGGAAAGAGAGGAGCGGGAAGAAAGAAGATGTCATGGCTACGTAATATAAGACAATGGACGGGCTTGCGAACAGTGGAAAGCCTAATACATACAGCTAGAGACGGGATAGAGATGAATCGTGTGGTCGCAAACATTCACTAACGAATATGCATAAGAAGAAGAAGAAGATTCTTCATAGCAAGTGATATACCTACTTATACCTCGCAAACTTATCGAATACTTAATTTTTTGAAACCGCCGCAGCTCAACCGAAATACTAGGTTATCGAGCAGTTCAATTCAATTTCATTTACAAAGCCTGAAGTCAGAGCTCCCACAATACGTCGAAGGTTACTTCTGTGATGGATTTATTTCGGCAGGATTTTATTTTTTATTATGACACGTATACCAAGATACTGTAGTTCCTATTAGCCTTAGCACAGTTGGAATTTCTTTCCGCTACAGATTTAGAATATTTTCATAACTGACTCAGATAAACAATTACTGTTGTACCCGCGACTAACAGAGTACAGCTCTATTGGCAATCATAGGCTATATGATCCATATTAGTTTGTCTTTAGGTTAGGAAATATTTGTCCCTTCTTTGATCAGCAACAAGCAAAAGCGAGTTTCTTCATATCTACATTCTTCAGGTTTATGACGTATTTTCAGAGAGGCATTAAGAGTATATCATACTCATACATCGATATCCAATTTTGTATTTCGACAATGTGTCCGCCCACGGATAGAGTTCGGAAGAGGAAAAACTTTTTTATTTGTAGATTTAGAAGAAAAAGTCAATCTTTATAAACATGTGTGCTTGTGTCGAAACTACAATTTCGAGTACCAAATTTACGATTACTATGCAGATCAAAAACAATTTTTAATGGTTTTGATTTTTTTCTTTTTTTTTTAATTTTATTATTTCAATAGTAGCTATGAAATTAACCACTTTGAGAAAAAGGTTTATTAGCTTTTTTGCACAATTGGTGTAATAAATCACGGTTTTGAAAATATTTTCATAAAATTAAAAAAAAAAACAGAAAAATCTAAATCATTAAAAATGTTATTTTTGATATACCCTGTATAGTAATCGGAAATTTGGTATTTGAAATTGTAGTTTCGACACAAGCAGACGTTTTTATAAAGAATTACTTTTTCTTCTAAATCTACAAATAAAAAAGTTTTTTCTCTTCCGAACTCTATCCGTGGACACATGGAAGAAAGAGGAAAAGAGACTGCAATTCGCCTTACCTCGATATTTAGGTCACCATTATGTTCTATATGTTTTTCTTTTTTGTACAAAAACGTTAATCCCTTTGTAGAGTTGTAAAACGCGTACTGCCCTTAATTTACTAAAATTTGTTAACAACACGTACGTACAGGTCTTTTATCACAAATTTATTGATCTCCATGTAGTTAGGTTTCAGTAGTTGGTATACATAATATAGGATATCCGGAAATGTTCATAAGAGCTTTTATAATGGAATTATGTATAACCAAAAGGTTGATTATTTACTTACATTATTAATCATTTGAACATTTTTAACACTAATTTATAATTTGCTTATGAAGGAACATGAATATTGAACTTTATAATATAAATGCGCGAGAAAAGGAAATAGTATATTGTGCAACGAACAAGAAATGACACATATTTCCTACGAGTATGATCGTGCTGCACATCATACGAGTAGGAAATGGTAATTTCATGTGAGTTTCACACTATACTTTTTCTACGACTGTTTTAATGCTTTTGAATAAATTAAGCATCATAATTTTTAGGAAAATATTTGTTTTTCAAAACTAAATACGATGAGTTAAAAGTATTAAATTGACTAGGTGGTGTTAAACTATATTCACTATCACTATCAGTGTTTTTCATTATATAAATAGCTTTGAAACCTTCGAAATTAGCGGAACAATTTAATAAGAAACTGTCAATTTGGTTTAATTGTATTGTCAGCGTTGCTATATGCTGATTTTTCATACCCGATGCTATTTTTGTCATTACTAGGAAATTAACCCGTGCATTATTAAATATGAAAAACACCATTACAATGTACTAGATCATTTTCAAATTATGATTGAACATATAATAAAGGCATTTAAAGACAGTCGTAGAAAAAGTAGATTTGTCTACGAGAATCAAGCAAAATTTTAATTGCAGAATTTGTCAAAAACTCTGCTAGAAATTAAACCTTTTGATTCAGAAACCCATAGAGAAAAGGCAACATTATCATAGACTTGATTTTATTACATATTTTAATAGACAATAGTCAAGAAGTGAGTTTAAAAAATAAATTACGATTAATAACTATTTTCACTAGAATTTTTCAAAATAGTAAAAGTATTAAAAAAAAAATAAAAATTTACTACAACCGGTATTAAAAAAAATTGTGTAGCAGAATAATAATTATCAGAAAAATGTACCATATTATACGGAGCGTTCCTTCTTTTAAATATTATACGAAAGGCAACTTCAAGAAAAAACAACAACTGTAAGTAAAACCGATTTGAAATGGTATATAAACTTGGCTGTTTTATTATATTATATATATTATTTTTATTTTCGTGTATTATATTTTTTATTACTATTATTTTCCTCGTTTCGCACTCTCTAATAAGCGAACAAATAAAGTTTCTTAGAATCGGTTCGCGATGGGCAACAACTGGCCACCAGACAACGTAGATTATTGTTTTTCTTTGAACATTTTCTGCGGATATCAATAACTTTTATATATGTCCCTTTTGTTTTTATATATTTTGTTGTTTAATTTGTAATAGAGCTTCTTTTGTTCGCAGGCAATCAATATTTAGACACAGGTTTTCGCAATAATTAAGTTTATGACAGAAGTGAACCAAAGATTGACACTCTTCTTATATTCAAAAATCAAAAATAATATATTTGCTCAGTTTATGCACTTTTAGTTTTTGTGATCAACACTTTATTATATAAAATAAATAATTAAGTTTACATCAAAGTGTCCGTCTTAAAAAAAAATCGGTTGTGTCACCTCAAAACTTTCCTGACAAGTTATAATATAATCAAAAATATATGACTTGCGTAACGAAACAGAATTTTCATAATTATTATCATTATAATTGTATTATTTTCATTATTTCCAATAAACTAACGTAACAAACTTTATACAAAAATTAGAAAAAAAGCATTGCCACAGCTAGGACTTGAACCGGTTTGTTCAGAAAGCTGCTTGTACTGCAAAACATTAGTTTCCGATCTTGTAATGTAAATTACTATTTCATATAATTGTTTGTTTTTCCTGAACGGGAGTGTCAATCGTCATTCTGATGAAACGCTCAGAACTTAAACCCGACGAGGATCAGTGGAGTAGTTGCAAAGTCAATAGATTTTTTGTGGGATCACTTAAAAACTAAAATTTATAAATCTCAATCGTCGAGAGATTACAATTACCGTCAAAGGATAAATTAAGCATAAATGCTTCCGATACCGCTTTGAACACAACCTCTATTACTGTATATGGAATGAGAAGGCCAACATTTTTTTGTTTGTTTATACAGACAATCAAAATACAATAATTTAAAATAAGCTAACGCTTGACCAAGTTTCCATGGCTAAATTCTAGGGGTGACAGTCGCCACAGGAGGTAATTATGTCCAAGAATTTTTCCGAACACATACATCATATACTCGAAAAAGCCTATGTTCCGTTTTCATTGGGCTACCCTGTATAAAATCCTTATAAAACTTTGCTGACATCGCTATTCATCCTGGGGGCAATGTATAATGCATAATTCCTAAAATATTGCACTACTTTTTCAAATTTGGAAAAAATAAAAAAACATGTTGTAATTTGGGATAAAAACTTATAAATAATAAACAAAAATTTAACAGTTCAATAAAAACAAATTACAGAGAAAAAGGTGAAATCACTTGTGTATCTATCGTGAGAACTTGGCCATATTGCAGGTCCCAAAATAGTAAAATTCAAATAACGTGTCAATAATATTCAAGAATACACTTGTGTATACACTGCCTAAATGTCTAAAGAGTAATACCTTTAAAACAGATAATCACTTCCAGATGTGGATAATAATGGGAAATACCTGTGTTCAAAACATTTACGACATTTATTTATTGCCGTCCAAGAGAAAATAAAAGAAAGGATATGTATTTTTTAAAACTCAAAAATTAGAAATGGCTGTTTCACAGGTACTTCCTCGTTCTATGTAATCGATTAATAATTATAATAAAAAATAGCCCAAAATCATTAAATTCAATTACCCCATGTTATATCGTTCATAGCCAATACAGATTCACTTATTACACTGTTATCACTGATAATCACTAAATTAATAACCGATTATAAACAAAACACAGCCTAAGGATAATTCGACTAATTAGCTCAGCTGTCATAATAAAACTGAATCATTATTCCCTAATAGTAATGAAAACGATCTAAAATTTAATAAACAAAATTTACGTTCCCATGGTGTCATATTAAAAATGCTGATTACAGCACTTTCAGAAAACCTTGTATTCTATTTTTATTAATAATCATAACATTACACATTAGTTAATGTTTGTCTTTTTATGTTTTGTTTTTCTTAAACATTTAGTTACACTTGCAAGCGTAAGTTGTCAGGCGGTTTTTGTTTTATAATTATTTTCTTTTTACTCACTTAATTCTAAGAAATTGGAAGGTTTGGTATGTATACAGAATGTAGACATATATAATAGGTCAATGTGATAATTATGGTACCTACCTAATCAACAAGATATTCATTAATTTATGTTACAGGGTTTAATAACACTCTTCAGATTAAGACAAAAACAACTGCCAAATCAATACAACAAAATCCATGAATTCCTTGGTCATAGGAATTATTGAATGAGTTATTGATGACATTTGACGCAAATTTAGGTAAGTAGATGTTTACTAAGTAGCTTACCTAAATTTGTGTCAGATGTCAATGTCAAAAGCAAAGCAGCACGTGATTACCCTAGCAAATATCAAAGTCTTAAAATTATAATTTGATTCAAATTTCCTAACTCATTCAATAAATTTAGGTAAGTGCATCTCCTTTTGTAGTAGAAATTAAATTTCTATTTATAATTTCACGCAATATACAAAATTAATACTGGTGTACGAGGGTCGCACTAGTTTTATTCTGCGCCTGATAATCAATACAAAATTTTTCATTGAAAGTTATTCTCGTAATTCGACAATTTCTTAATATTATCCCCAACCCTGGAATTCGAAGATAAAATATTTCTTTTAACCTATCTATCCAATATTTTTCCACCGGTGGAATTTGGATAAATACCTAATAAAGCTAATATTATCTTTTATTTTCATAATAAATTTTAAAAATATTTATTTTTGAGCTTCCCAAATTATTTATGAGTAGGACTCTATATATGATATTACCGCCTATAATATTTGCAAAGATTAACCTTCATTTGCTTGTAAAAACAAAACCTCATATATAAGCATGTATTAGGTAAGGGTAGAAAAACAATTGAAACGTGTGCCTGACAAATCTCTCACTTCCTGCTTGTGTTACATATTATGTGCACTCAATGACGAAGAAGGGACTAACTAGTTTTATTTGAGAGGTCTGCCTAGAATATATTGTGAATCGCATATAGTCCCCACATAATTTCTTTTTCCTAAATATAAATAAATAAAAATTAGGCTATTTATTCAAAATTGATAACTAATCTGCCTGAATTTTCTATTTTAAATCAGATTTTAAGCCGACTAATTCGTCCTGCAAGTTACGTCTCTTAAAAGTCCAGGGACGGGACTGGAAAATTTGAAGTTAGAGAGATTGTTTACTATATACCTATTTGCTATAGTAAGATTAGTTTAAAATTTTCCCAGTTTTTTTTCATTTAAATTACTGAACGTTTAACGGCTTTTAGGTAATAAAAAAATTTGTTCATATTATTATGTAATCCCTGCTTTCAGATATATGCAGAAAATAGTAATTTTTATATCGAAACGTACGAATGATATATAAGTTTTGACGCGACAAATAAGGATGAAGTATTTTTAAAATAAAATATACATAACACCAATAACAAGAAAAATAAATAACTTCAGAGAGAGAAAAACGTTTTCTATGCTTTTTCCACTATATTATAAGTGACGATCAACGTCCTAGATAAAGATTAAAAAAAATCATCCCTGAATAGCAAAAGAAAAATTAAATCTTCAAATTTTTGTTTAAGTATCGATTGTTCGATGTTATATGCTGTGGCCCTTGAAATATTAAAATGATGTCGACCTTATAGAAAAGTTCTTATAAAAAAGGTGTTGAACCACGAAAATAATGAAACTAAAATTGCATGCATCATTTCGTAATACAATCATTGAGTAGAATCACCAAATGGATAGCTTAAACTGAGACCCTCGCTTCGCTAACACTATGTAAATTCTCTTCCTATGATGCTAAAAATGTTAGCGAAACGCGAGTCGAGATTTAAATACCTAAATATTTTCGAGAAGTGATAAAACGTGCTTTCATGATGAAGGACTCTTTGCAAAAGACCTGGTATATAAAACAAAACGATCAGAAATCATAAAAAGGGGAGAACAAACAACCAGCAGAAACAATCGTAATTTTGCTTAGTTGCTTGTACAATTTCATCGTATATAAGCCATAAAAACTACCTCGGGTATTATATTTCTAATTTATTTTACAATAATTTTTGTGAATGTTTATGTATACGTTGTTGACTTTATCGTTTGACCTTTTTTTGTTTCGTGAAAAAACATTGAACAGAAACAAAGAAATTTAGTTTTGGATATAGAATTTCAGTATTTTATGTTATGACTGACGATGGACTAATTTTTATTCATTTTGTTTCAATTTCTCGAAGCAATATAGAACTAATAAATAATAAAGCCTTTGTTGCCCAAATGCAATAGAAATAGAAACCACAAACACCAACAAGAATTAATATCACATAATAATTATTTATATTCGACAAAAAGTTAAACCAGCGATACATGTATTTTATTTTAGACTTCCAAAATTATATTTAATCGGGCTCTAACCCTAAAAATCGTAATAGTCTCTCTTCTAGGGATCAAAAGGCCGAAAAGTCCGAGCGCTCATTTTGTATCGAAGAAATCTTCAATAATTACCATCTTGCCGGCTGTGTCGAAGGTTTTGGAGAAGATACTCTATGGCCAAATCAAATTTTTAAACAACAACAAAATTCTACCAGAGTGTCAAACGGTTTTAGAAAGGGTCGTAGTAGACTTGTGTTCCCCTCATTAATATTATAGACGATATTATAACTGCTACTGATGGTAACCAGGACGTGTTGATCATGCTCTACTTTCGACCGCTTCTGATACCATAAATCATACACTCCTCCTAAATTAAAATATGATGGATTTTCTTTAGAGAGCGTTAATTTAATGAATTCTTATTTATCTGGTAGAACTCAAAGAATTGTCTCTAATAATAGATGCTCCGAAAGTAGCAGTGTTCTCTCTGGAGTCCCTCAGGGTTCTATACTCGGACCGCTGTTATTCTTTTATATACATCTGACATATTAAAATTGTTTAACGATTGTAAAGTGCAAGCTTATGCGGATGATACCCAGATCTTCTTTCCTATTAATTTTCAAGAGCATCTCAACGCTAACCAAATAATAAATGCAGAATTATCAAATCTATATAAAATGTCTGAGAATGACAGCCTAAAATTGAATGCGAAAGAGTCATGTTTTTTGGAAATAAAAATCATACGACAATTTCAAAAAATTCTTTTAAAATTAAGATTAATGATTCTGAGCTTCGTAGTGTCGATTCAGCGAGATATCTTGGAATTATTATGGTCTCTGATTTAAGATTTTCGAATCACGGAAGGAAACTTCCTCAAAAGTCTTATCTTTCCTTGAAACTTTTATATTCGAATAAGCTGCTTTAAATCAAAATTTAAGAAAAAACTTCAACTATTATGATTTTATTTATGGTCCTTGTCTTGATTACGTTCATAAGAATCGTATGCAAATTGTACAGAACACATGTTCTAGGTTCATTTATGGCTTAAGATACTTTTGCTAGTTGGAAATGGTTAAATATGGAAAACTGTTGGCGAAAAGGTCCCCCCCATCTATAAAAAAAACTGACTGGTTTTCAGAATGACTATTCACCAGCTCAACATTAGAAATCCTGAGAAATTGACAATACCTCATCATCACACTGCTATATTTCGCAGAACTTTCATATATAGTGTTGCAAAGTTGTATAACTCACTGCCAATTACCTTAACACGGGTGGAGAATTTTGAACCGTTTAAGAGACGTTGCTCACAGGTATCCAATTGCAACAGTGATTATGATAAATGTTAGTTTCTTAACGCATCTCTCTCTGAATAATATTAATGTATTTGTGAATATTAAGTTACCGAGTACAATGTTTTTATCGATTTACTTCATGACATTCTCTCTTATATAAATTATTGTATGAATTGTAGCATTTCTTTACTTATGATTTTTTCTTATAAACTCTCTATTATGTAACTTTCATATAATTTGTATTTTTTTAAATAAATGCCATTTATTATTATTATTAAACAAGAACAAAAGTTATTATATGAGTCTCAGTGAGAGAAAAGATATTTGCAGTTTGATCAGCACGAAATATCCGTTGGCCTGTGCGAAATTTATGATAATTCCCTATTGTTTTTTTGGTTTCTAATTTTTATAGTTTAAGTTCCGATATTACTCAACCTACATTATTAAACCATGCCCGGGCAATGATGACACATATTTCTTGATTAATTTGGCCATCCGTAAATGTCCCTATCACATCTCTCAAAATTCGGTGACCTTGAATAAACAAAGTGTGCTCTTGCTTCTCCATTCAAATATTGTAGGTATAGAAAAACAATAATTATGTGGTTCACAAAAATGACATTGAATAATTATTATTGTTTATGTTTTTACATTCCTCTATATCTTTTATAATAAAACATAAAATTATTTGTTTATTTAAAATTAAATTGTATATTATTGAAATCAAAAATAATATTCTTTTGTTACAATAATATATGAAATTTTGATCTCTGAAAAAGAACATACACATTAGATGTTGTTCAACAAATTCATACGAAATTTGAATTACATTCAAGTTGAACTGGTTTACCCATTTCAGCCCTGCTAATGAAATATTCGATACAGTTTGCAAAACCATTGAAGAACAGTAATCTTTAACTCTGCATCCGAACTGAATCGCCGCATTTTATATTGACTTACGTCTTAATGATCCAAATGCATGATAACAACTCTCTAAAATCATCACGAACCATCAGGACTTTAATGATATCAAAGAATATCGATTGGGTGGGCAAATTTGAAAGGAATATTGAGCCAAAACCCCACAACCATAGTTGTTTATTAAAAAGTATTATTTTTAATAGGTACCAACCAGAAAACTTTCCCTTCTATGTTAATTTATTGGTTCCCCCTTTAATAGCAACATCTTGCAGCATAAAAAGATACATATCTAAATTTGTGCGAAAAACTTGCAGAATTCTCACGTTTTCTATTGTTTTGAATACTGCAAACGCTGTCAATAGGTTTACTTTTTAATCTCAAACAAAAGAATATCGATAGATATTATAAATCTATATACACACATAATATAGGGGTCTTATACAAACCGTTTACATCTTTAATTTGCGTCTAATATTATTTTATTGAAGTGGAGTAGAATGATATATATTTGAAATAAAAGTCAACCTCCATAAAACCAATTTAATAGATCTCTCTATAAATCTTGTCTTAACCATACATGTTTCGGAGCACCAGTCTCCATCTTCATATGTAATTTTATCTTAATATATTATACATAGTAAAGTACGTCCTTCTTTCCGGAAATTAATATATTTATCATTTATCATGTTATTCACATAACTTTAAATACAATGAAAAATAGCTTTTTGTAATTTATAATTTACTAACCACTGAAGATGGAGACTGGTGCTCCGAAACATGTATGGTTAAGACAAGATTTATAGAGAGATCTATTCAATTCGTTTTGTGGAGCAAATATAAATTTGCTTATTATTTATGTGTAAGATGTTTTTGAGCCTCATGAGATTTTCAGAATTATGATTATGCAATTATTTAGATTGGAAAACCTCAGCTGCATTTGCAAACGAAAAAGGATTTAAGAAGGCATATTTACTGTTTATGTCCCAGCCTAGATACAATTTATTCCCAAATATTTAGTAAAACCATATATAAAGGGCCTTACTTACAGGTATGATCAACAAACATACCTTTAACATAAATAATAAATATCTCTGGAATTTCCAAATATACCTGATGCTGCAACGTAGCTGGGGAAAGCCCCATTATAAAAAGAGAACCTACAATAAGCTTTTTATTTGTATATTATTGAGAAGTATAAGTATTGTAAAATGTAATCCACACAGTAAAACGTATACAGACATTTCCAATAATGTATGAGAACAATAAATCAAAAAGAACCAAGCAATAACAGAAAGAGATTGACTTTTTTAATTTAATATCGAAAATCAACAGAGTCCGAGCTAAAAGCCGAAATTGCAGAGAAAATAGACGCGTGATAGTGTGATTACAAAAAAAAATGCAAAAAACTTCCCAAGGTAAGTATCTTAGATTTTTGCAAAAAAAAACAACAGGAAAAAAACCTTCAGAATGCTGCTTTTGTAAATTTTGGTCCAGGATAGAAAAAAGATTGAGAACTAAAGTTTGATAAAGAAGTTTTAGAAATTTACAATTTGCAATACAATCTAATGCTGCTTGCAGTTGAATGAATATCTAGAAGATTTTTCTGCTTAATCTTAAAATTTCTTTTTCTCTTTAATACGTAGATATTTTCAATGAAAATATTATTTTTCTACGACTGTCTTTAAATGCGTTAATTATATGTTCAATCATGATTTGAAAATGTAGTACATTGTAATGCTGTTTATCATTTACCCGTGCGTAATAATATTTCCCACTAGTTACCTAGCAACTAATGGGAAATATTATTACGCACGGATAAAATTTCCTGGTAATGACAAAAGTAGCGGCGGGCATGAAAAATCACCATAGCAACGCCGAAAATACAAACACCAAATTGACAGTTTTGGTATTTATAATTAATAATAATTATAATTAAGTATTTCGCTAATTTCAAAACAAATAAACAGTGATAGTGAATATAGTTTAACACCACCTAGTCAATTTAATACTTCTAATTTATCGTATTTAGGCTTATACGCTAACAAGGGTAAGTTTCAAAAAACAAATATTTTCCTAAAAATGATGTTAAATTTATTCAAAAGCATTAAAACAGTCGTAGAAAAAGTATAGTGTGAAACTCACATGAAATGACCATTTCCTACTCGTATGATTTGCAGCACTCGCCTGCGGCTCATGCTGCAAACGATCATACTCGTAGGAAATATATGTCAATTCATGTTCGTTGCACAATATACTATTTTCCACACATATGTATGCGATAAACTAATAGCAACCATATAAATATACTGTTCCAATACTGGTCTAATTTAGCACCATAACTAGTGGAACCAAAAAACTTTTAACAATGTTATATATAAAAAAAAATCAACAGATTTTTCTTGTTTTCTCCAATTCGTTTATAATGATTATAGGGCGCCCTAGAATTCAATATAATAATTGATTGATAAAATAATATAATAAAATAGATAGATATTAAATGTGATGTTATTACTGTTTGATGCGTTTAGATTAGAAGTTAATTTGATGCAAGAAGCCTAGATAAAATTATCATTTTAGTATTTAGTTAGAAAACGTGCTTGTAATTCAACGCTAGTTGTAATAATAGCCGTTGGACTAGTAGTTTTGCCTCACTAATATATATTTTGATCGAGTTTTAGGGTTTTCTGTATTTTATAAAAAGGTAAGAATCCTTCGCAGTCAGACTGGATATTCGTGATATGTTTTATTATCTGCTTATTCTTTTTGATGAGGCTATCTATGTTCTAGTGTGATTACAGAATATAACTGCAATGGATAAACAAACAATTTAGAAGAATAACATTTTACCTACTGTGAGATACTCTTTTAACAAAGTTAAACCCTAATGTTGGAAAACACCATCATGACTGCGAAAGCACATATCAAACTTCAACACCCAAAAAGCATTGTGAATTGTTCTTACAGCGGATTATGTAAATTTCAACGTATTTATGATAAATACCAGCACCCATAAAATACGATGATTGCAAGTATAGTGTAAAGGAACAGATGAAATATAAAAGCGTATAAGTAAGGATTTAGATGAATAATACAATCACAGCTTTTAGTGAAATAGCTTTGTTATATCGAACTGTTATCGTTCAAACAAATTGTTTCTTCTTATATATATATATGAAATATTATTCGACAGAACGTAGATGATGATTTCTGACACAGAGCAGCGGTTTCTACTATAGGTGACTTTTTAAGAACTTTCTGATTTGATTTAAAAAAAAAAACACATACAATTTAGAGAAATGTATGAAATCTTTATTTGAGTGGATAGAACGATATATATAATTAAATGTTTAAAGATGATTTCATGTAAATGTTAAACGCGGTTACGCCTCAAATGGTTCATACGCTAAATTCTTCAATATTGGCTTCCAGTGCCTCAACCGTTGCGGGTTTGTTCCTATAGACATGAGCATTAACATAGCCCCACAAAAAATAGTCTAACGGCGTTAAATCACACGATCTAGGCGGCCAATTGACCGGCCCCAAACGTGAAATAAACTGTTCACAGAACTCGCATTGTTTCGCGTGCTGTGTGGCATGTGGCCCCGTCTTGCTGAAACCACATGTCACCCAAGTCCAGCTCTTTCATTTTGGGAAAAAAAATTGTAATTATCGCACGATAGCGCTCGCCATTCACAGTAATGTTCCTGCCTACGTCGTGTTTGAAAAAGTACGGTCCAATCATGCCACCAGCTCATAATCCACACCAAACAGTACATTTTTCCGGATGCATTGGCAGTTCTCGCAATGCTTGTGACTGCTCTTCAAACCAAATACGGCAATTTTGCTTGTTCTCGTATCCATTCAACCATAAATGAGCTTCGTCGCTGAACACAATTTTCCGATAAAAAAGTGGATCTTCATCCAACTTTTCTGAAAACAGCTGAGCTGCCCAAAACAGTGTTGCCAAAAAGAAAGTTGCTAAAAAATCCAGTGGCAGCTGGTCGGGGTAGGCAAGGTAGGCACCGCCTACCTTTAAAACTTCGCCCTAAATTAAATACTCAATTTATTATTATTGACTCCATAATTTAAAAAATAATAATATTGATTCTTATATTAATTTAATTTATTTCATTTTCTATCTTAACCCTTTAAAATATCCCCTTTAATTTAATAATTAGCTGTAGGTATAATATAACTACCGCAAAATAGGTTTACCACTGGTGCTATAACCCACTACCGAGACTTCGCATTTTTACAGGCGACTGTTATCGTCGCCTACACCGTGTACTCGTATACACATATACCTATGTACATATCAAAAGTTTTGCGCCACCGGTCACCGGATAATAGTATGCACTACCAAATACGGCCTAAAATACATGTATTTTGCTCAAAATTGTTGTACTTTTTCTTGAATATATTTAAATAAATTTACAGAAAACACTGGTGGTGATTGAGAACTTTTATATAATACCTATTGAAATAATATGTGTGCTATTGCGTAGGAACGGGTTTACGTTGAGTTTAGGCACCTACCACGGCCGCCTTCTATCTATTGTAGATATGTAGGTATACTATTTGCACGAATTTTGATTTGTACGTTAGGTATTTTTGTTTTGTTACATTACGTTTGAACTATTTGTTCGTTTGTTGTTTAAATATTAGTGCAATTGATTAAAAAATTTATGTATTTAATTATTTAATAATAGTAATAATATTTTGACTAGTACAAGTAAAGGTTAGTGGTTGTGCTGCACAACTTGTTGCGGTAGGGGTAAGTAGTAATTATAATATAATATAATAGGTAGTAATATTAATGTTTATTCAATACAAATAATTTTGTATTTTATTTGTATTTGATTATGTATTGCATTTCGTAGAGCAGTGAATGGGGCATAATTTTTAAAAATAAAAAAAAATAAGATTTACCTTACGAAACCCGTATTTTAACGTATTCTTTTTTACTTTGATAATTTTCTACTTTTCATCTAAGGCGCTTGACCTTGACATTTCTAAAAAAAAATTCCTGCGGCACCATTTTCTTCATATCCATTTTTTACTTAGTAATAAAATTACCCACGAGCCGCCACTGAAAAAATCACCCGCTATATGTAACATAATATATGAATAGGTGTACTTAGGTATAAAAAGTTCACTAATTTCAATAATTAAAAAACATCTAGAGTACTTAATTAAAGGCAGATTTAAGAAAATATAGCTATCGATTTCGAATATGATTGAAAATTTTTACTCCACTTTTCTTGGAACCCCTATCCGTAGACATACCTAATGTATAATAATATGAAAAAAAATTTGAAAAGTAAAAGCAGGTTTATACATAAATATACGAGTATAAGATAAATATAACCCCTAGAAACCTGAAATATACATACGCGCGTGCTTTTTATATTAAGGGTAGTTAGTCAACACAAATTATATCGCATTCTTTCACGAATCTTGTGAGTTGCAAGGTATAATAGTATTCTATTTTTGGCTGTGAATAGGAATTGTAGTATTGCTTTCCGTAATTTCAAGCTACATGCGACAAATTATTCGATTATATTATTATTAATATAACTTTTAAAAAAATTATTTTGTAATTTAAATATTAATCGTATAAAAATTAGAAAAATCTAATTCAGTCCGTGTCTTTACTGCTGGCTTTACCTCTACATTATATTTATCGATTTGTCTGGGATGTGAGCTATTATACCGGGTGTCCCACTGGCCGGCGGGAAGGGTTTCAATCGATTATGGAGAAACTATATATATATATATATAAATAATCTGAAAATTTGTTGTAGTACTTATGTCAACAGGGCCGATTCGGCTAAAGTGTTTTCAATAAATTAGTATTTCCGGTTATACCGGAAGTAGGTGTCAAATTCCTTATTTTAAATACGACTCTATATAATTTATATATATTTTTCGGATTCTACTTCTACTAAGTTTAATATGTTGTTATATACCTATATGTCTTGTCGTTTTCGAATTATTTGATATTTTATATGAAAAATGACTTTTCCAGATTAAAGAATAATTACAATTTTTGATTACAATATAGAAGCTTTAATAATTTAATTTGTTGGAATATCCTAATATTTATAGACTTATTTTAGGCGTCTATATGTGTATTTTTTTCATAATGATTAATACCTATTTGAAGAAAGGGTATAAAATCAAATTCGAAAAAGTGTCAAAATTCAAAATTTTTCAATGGCAACACCCAATTTTTATACTTTTTGCATCAAAAATAAGGGCAAGTTTATCAAAGGATGTTTATTCTGAAAATGTTTAGTTTTCAAAATACATATTGACAATTTTACATAAACCCAGAAAAACACAAATTAATAATTTCGAATGTTTTAAGTCTGCGACGAATTTGATGAACTCATAACGAAAATGTTTCATACCAATTTATCCAAGGTTAACTCTATACAAAAATTAATTTAACAAATGTTGAAAATTTGACCTTGCATTTCTAAACACTTTTCACGTCTTATAATTAATTGTTCTTGTGTTGCACGCCGAATAGATTGTTAACTCAAACTGTTGATTATTTGTGACAAGTTGTCAGATTTATTTGCTTTCTAAAAATGTAAAATTGTCAATATTTTGAAAATTATAAATTTTCGGAATGGACATTCTTCCATAAAGTAGTCACAAAATAATATCAGTTTGGTATTTTTGTGTATCTTAAAATTTATAAAAATAATGAGAGAACAATGCTTTTAATAGGAAGTCAAATCATTGTTGTATATGCGACAAACCATTAGGGCACTTCAAAAAGATCTAAAAATTTGCCCTGCAGTATAGCTTTTATGGTTTGTAAAAGCGAACTCAACCGCCTTCCTGTGTCAAATAATAATTGTCTTCTATTATGCCTTATATTCATTTCATATAATAGCATTTTTGTTTTAGTATCTAACAATGAACTTTTATAAGGCATTGGTTAATATTGTTTCCTTTATAGTTTCTGTGATTACTTATTATTTGTATCAATTTCAGAAAACCCAGTCTATGCTTTCAAATTATTGGTTTGCATATAATAACTCGGACCTTAAAAACTGTAGCGACAGTGATATTTTGCTATGGGTCTATTAAAGTTTACTATTTACTTATAAAGTAATTTATTGTAATACTAGGAATTTGTATAATTTGAAAAAGGCTGACCAACCTCATTTAATTAAAATAATCATGATTACAACTTGCGCCTATAATCTCATCATAGATCATATAACCGAAAAGGGATAAAAAGAAAAATTCTCTAAATTTTGAAAATGTAAAAATAATCAAAGTATCCACTTAGTACATAAATAATACAGATTTTATCTATTTTTATGTCTGTGAATTTGACTTGTTTCTGATGCTGTTATTGTTTTTGAGGTTTAATTAATTTAAAACGCCCTAGGCATTTATGTCCATCCAGCTGTCATTTTTGTCACATACCGCACTAGCGATCAATAATAATAAGTCGTTTATTGGCTATAAACAGTGTTAGAAAAAAATGCCTAAAGTCTAAAGCATTATATTTCTTGGCATTGTGTTATTTACACAAAAGTGTCTGGTTGTAGTACTTGGATATTTTGAAGATTTGTATCTTATTATCTTCTTATTTTGGCAATAATTGCCATCAAGCTGATAAATAACGCCAGATTATACTGTTCTCAATTTGAAACCTATATTCAAATATTACTAGATAGTTTTGCCTTTTAAGCAAATTGCTGGACCACCAACGTAGTTTATGTGGGCGTGTACAAACAAATCAAAAAAAATACAAATCCCTATATAAGTACAATATTTATGTGTTCCGATGAAACTTCGATCTATGTTTTAGATGTAGCTACTTCATAATATTTTTGTCAACAGGAACAAGAGATTATAGGCAGATTAAAGGATGATTAAACATCTATTTTTGGTTGAAGAAACTACCAAGTAAAGTTGTATCTGGTTAGGGGACTCAACAATACCGAGGTCACTAGTAAAATGAATTGAAAAATGTTTCATAATAATAGTAATAATTTATTGGTGTATAGAACTATCAAGAGCATTACACATGTCAATATAAAAACAATACACAAAACAAACAGTCAAAAAGTTAGATAGTCAGATCACTGAAATCATTTAACATAAATTCATCAAATGAATAAAAACATTTATCTATTAAATATGCCTTCAGTATAGACTTAAACGGCTTCACGCGGAGTTCCCAAACCATCTACGGCAGTGCGTTGTATGCTGTCGGACCATAATAATTCTTGGCCGATCTAGAGCCCGTTATTCTACTGAACTGCACCCTGATGTCCGAACCATGTCTAGTACCGTGCTCATGAATATCCCTCTGCAAACCATACTCATGCATATTCGCCCTAACGTAAACCAGAGAATGCAACACAGAAGGAACCGTCAAAATTCGACGGCTTCTAAAAATGTGCCTACGGTCCTCCCGATACTTCAAGCTGCCAATAACACGAACCACTCTTCTCTGCAACGCAAATACTCGTGCGGCACCAGGCGAGTGGTCCCAATTTACAATAGAATAAGAGATCAGGGAATGAATACACGCATAGTATGATGTCAGCAGAACTCTTCCAGAGACTGAATTTGCCACTTTCCAAAGATTAATATGTTGTATAAATACATCTTTGTTTTAACTAATTCGACTTACGGTTGATGTAATAATGGTGATCTGTGCATTCGATATAGGAACATATTGTACAGAAATAAAAAGTGAAATTTGAAGTATGTATAAGGTGATCTAAAAAGTGTTTCGTTCCAAGAATGTAAACTTTCTCAATTAAGCTGTCGATAAACAATTATTTAACCAATATTTCTCTTCTAATATGAACCAAAATGATTTAACTAGTTTTACATTCAACAGTTCATATATACCTCCATATATATTTCTTTTACTACCTTGCGAATAAGAGAAGTCCACACTTAGTCCATAAATAAATGTGCACCATTTGTTGTGTTTGTACGTGAAGCTGTGTTTTTTGAACCACCAAAAACTTTAGTCTGTCATTAAAATAAACTGGGAGTATAGAAAGGTTTTGAAAACGACCACGAAAAAAAACAGCTGAAAAAAGTTGAGGTGCGTGATGTGGATGACAGGTCTCCGACCGACGAGTGTTCGGAAGTTCCTGGGAAGAAAAAGCGGTAATATTTGTTTAACCCACCAGAAAACGATTCTCAGAAAATCAATAAAATCAAAGTCAATAGATATACTCTCTCTTCCTTTTGCTTCTTACTGATAGTTTCACAAACAGTGGTTTTTATTTTTCTTTTTCCATTATTCCTAAGGGGAGAGATGATATTTTTCATTGGAGGATTGAGGTCAATATTGTTGATTTCTCAGCTGAATAGTAAAAAAATACATTTTGAATCAAGTTGATATTCTAATTGAAAGTCCAAAAGCTTCTAATGCGGTTTAAAGGGATTATATACATTCCCAGTGATAAACTGACCGCCATGTATGTTCTGATAGGCAGATATATAGTATTACACAAAAAGTAGCATTTCATAAAAATTTTAATTCTGCCATTTGTGTTTTTGCTTTAAAAATAATGCTAAATGACATAGGAGCGGTCACAAATGATTTTCATTTATCATTTTTTCCACAAACTTTCAAAAAGGGCTTTATTTTTTTATCATATCAAAAAAATGTCAGAGGAAAAAGTTGATTGTATTTTAATAATGAACAGAAATTTGAAACTCAGCAAATCACAAGTATTTTAATTTAAAATCAACAGAGTTTCAAGTTTCAGTTAAGAGTAAATTAAAGGCATTTTTTGTCGTTTTTTCTTTCGACGTAACATTAAAAAATCGATAAAAATTAGAATACAAAGGTAATTCTACAAATTATTGCAACTTTACTCAATCTTTATCTTTAGGGGGTTTTTGTATTGATTTTGTATGGGAAAAGCAGGGTTAACCAATATGTAAACTTAAACATTTTAAAAAAATCATTTTAAATTAAGGAAACATATTTTAATAAATTTTCAAAAATTTGAAAAATCCAAATATTTACGGTTATTTAAAAAAAGAAATAGAAAGTTCCACCAGACGCCTCAAAATTGGTACCTACATGGTAAAAAATTAAAATACAAACAACTTTGTCCGTTAACATTTTTTGATGTATAAAAAATCAAAACCCTGTTTTGAAAATTTCCAAAAAATGTCAATTTTGACAGGTTATGAAAGTCACGTGACTCCTCGTTATGAAAGCCCAAAATACATGGCAGAATTAAAATTCCAATTAAATTCTATAAGGAAAAATGTTCTGTGTGACACTGTAGATATTAAAAAAATCCAAGCAAATCAAAATGACTTACCTTAAAACAAAAATGCTTAGTTTTCAACACAACCTAATTAAAGCACTTATAAATTGAAATTTACACTAAAAACACTAAAATATAATAATTTATATTCGCGCATATAGATATACCGAATAAATTCTTCAATATCAGCTTCCGAAACTTATAAAATTGCATCAAAACTGTAACAAGTCACATATAAATGAAGAACACGCGGGCACAAGCGTTTGTTCACCGTGAAGTGTGTGAAAACAGTTTTCCAGAACATAATATTGAGAAGATTGAGCGCCGCGCACTATAGTCCCTTGATTTGGCTTATTATATCTGTATATAGGAAAGGGGGTACATATATTTGTGGGCGGCAGCTCTTTTGGGGCGGGTACAAAATATGATAATCCACATATGTTGGAGTATCATTGAGTTATAGGTATGAGTTGTTAGTGTATACTGCAGGATAGTGGAGTGTATCCACTTTCTGATTGATGTAATAACATTATGTACATTTTAGGTCGTTATGGGGATGTAATTATTGTGGCTGTAAAATATACTGAAATACTGCAGAAACTAACAACTACTTATTATAGATATACTTTTTTCTTGCGAATATGCCAATATCCTATTTTTAAATTCAACAAAGCATAAAAGATCGCCCTAACTATATACAGGATGTTTCAGAAAGACAAGGCCAAAATTTGTGAGCGAATTGGGGACATCTAATCATTAAAACAACCTAAATTGTAATTTTTCGATCTACTATAGCGGCCTGCATTTAATTAAAATGATATACAACAGTAGATATATGTAAACTAGTACCATCTACATATACTGGGTATTTCATTAAGGGTGTACAGGTAGCATATCTCAGGAAATAACAGTCGTAGGACAATGGGGAGAAATTCTTGTAGGGAAATTGACCATGGGAAATCGCTGGAAATATTTTTTTAGTTCCTAACTATACCGCTAGTGGGCGTAATAGATACAGTAATGCAAAAAATGCATTTGTATTGAATATTTCGCAATATAAGTTAGAAAAACAATACTACCACAGTAATGCTACTGAGATTCGGCATCTTTTTGGTGTAGGTATCACTTTTTATTGTGCGGCTTGAAATAAAGGCAGCAGGGAAGGACGAAATTTTACCTATGATATTGTCTATAACTTTGGTTTGGCTTAACCGAATTTATCAATCTAATTTTTGTTTAAGAACTCAAGCCTTGCTGATGAAGAAAAAATATATTTCAAATTCTAATTGTTTTTTGGGGCTCCGCTAGATGGCGATATTTGCATCGCCTAAGGTTTTTTTGATTTTTCTTTCGAAACTTAAATGGAATGATACAAATATTTTATCAAAAATGAAAAGTAAATTGAATTTTCAACAAAAAAGTCCAAAACCGCACTTCAAAATCTTTATTCGTTTCCGAGTTATGACCAAAATAATGTTGTTCATCAAAATTCGTTGAAAAATCATGTATCTTTAATTTTCGGTGATCAAGAATGCCATGGAAATAACAATGGATACCCAATGAAAATAACAAAAATTAACAATAACACTAATAATAAAAAAACAAAAATAACAACATTATAACTACCAACAGAACTTTCATGAATGATCAAAATGACTCCCATTTTGCAAAATGCAGCTACTTATTGGCTCATTTTTAATGTACTAGCAATCGCCGGCCGCCTCCATTTCAGCTCGTGGAAGCGACGCCACTGCATTTTGAATTCGCTCAATCATGGTCCCTCGACTGGTTGGTGGTGTTTCGTAAACCATGTTTTTTATACTTCCCCACAAGTAAAAATCTAACACTGTCAAGTCCGGGGATCGAAGTGGCCACAAAAATACGCTACCCCTTCCAATCCAGCGATTTGGATAATAACATTTAAAAAATTGCGCACCTGTTCAAAAAAATGCGCATGGACATCCCAAATAAATACATTTTTTAACTTAAATTAAATAACAAGATATACATAAATACTGATAATTTTTTTTATAATAAATGTTCTAGGCACATTTGAATCCTTCAACAACTTTAACCTGGTGTAACACTTCTAAACGCATCGTTTATTTGCTCTTTCATCTCCTCTATTAAAAAAGTTTTCATTTTCCATGATTTTGTTCCTGCCTATGTACAAAATTCAACACGATTCCAATCAATATTGAAAAGTTCTTGATGCAGTTGCACTGTGTGTGGATGGTGTCTTTCGTTAAACTGCCTTAACGGCCTCTCGAAGACTGCTTTTTTTGGATGATTTTGCGCCGGGAACCTTTGAGCCAAAACTCGCGATGCCAGGAAAGCGTTTTTGGACCATTCTCCCAGAATAAAAATCATGTCTATTCTTTCTCCTTTGGAATAGGTGCGCAGTTAATTGAATTAAATCAAATGTCACAGTTAAAAAACGTTTTTATGAAAAATTCCCAACTCTTAGGTAAGAATTTTTAACAGACTATTTGACAGTAAATATCAAATTAAAAAAATGTATTCTGTCTTCTCAAATTATCATGACTGACTTGATAAATATTATAATTTTGAAAATTCTTCCTATTATTACCAATATGTGTGCCTCTTCCATGCAAAATTAAACATATACATATCTATAGGAAAACTTTTCTTTGACTGTAATCAAATACAGGGTGGTCTACATGAAACTAAGAGATTCAATTAAAAATTCGCCTAATATTATGAATATGTGCATTTTTCACGAAAACGTCAAGAGTTATCCATAGGAAAGTATTATATTATTTGACAGATAATTACTTTGTGCATCTAATTTTCACCTCATATACCGGATGTTCCATTTGAAATAAACAAGTTATTTAGAATTAAACTTTACGTTCATATAACTTATATTTGGGACACCCTGTATAGATTCACAATATTTTTAAAATGTAGCCATAAATCATTTTTATCGAACCCATGAATAAACCTTTTAGGAATTTAAATAGTTTAGCCACACCCTGCTACATTTGTTAATTACTAAATTGATTAATAAGATTTCAGAAAACTATAGGTATTTGAATTAAAATTTCACGAGCCGTCACTGCACCTTGACCTCAACAACATTCAATACTTAGAGGTACAATCCTTAAATATTGATTTTAAATCTTGAGACATTAAAAAGAACTATAAATACCTACCAGTTTCAGTATTATGTTGCTACCTGCATGAAATGTACGTTGTTTTCTCCTTCAGTTGCTTTCTTGTTTGAGCATTTAGATATTTACTCTGTTACTTCTGTTGCTTGATAACACACAAATCTGGGTGTGGTTTGTAGCCATTACGGATTCGTTCATTGGTTGAATGGGTTTACTCACAACCAATGAAATAGAGGTATTCTTCCCCTTCCGAACTAAATATAGAAAATGTAATGTGCAGCGGGAAAAGGTATACCCATATAATATTTTCTGGGAAGAACTGAAAACTTTGTTCCAGGGAATTTCTAGTCAAACAGCGGAAGACTTGCAACAGCTATAAGTTTTAAAACGAGCGTCTTATTAATGCTCCAACCAGCATTAATAATAGATACTTACTGCTATAATAGCTAATATCATAGTTACTTCAAAGGGTACGGTGACGATTCATCTCTACCATCAATAATAAATAATTAGATACCCATCGGGATCTTACGAAGTTTTGCAAAGCTGCACAGTTGTAAGATAGTTACAGTTTCTTATTTGCTGCGTAACAGATTATCGGGCTTTTACCTACTTATCTCGGGGTAATTATACGATTAAACGCGTTAACCATTAGAAATTTAAAGTGATTTTTAATTTCAGGAGGCATTCATAGATAAAAAAAATACCACACCACACAAACCCCAAGTATTGGCAATGTATCCTACAGCAATATTATTTTCGACTAAGTATAATAAATGCTACTTCATTCGTTATTATATTCCTATAGAAAAAGAAATTCTAGAGATCTGCCGGATCAAGGTAGTTTCAGATGAATTCGCCTTTGCATATTTTGAATGCAATAAGCTTTGTTTATCTATTAACGATCACGTTTGCGATCAACTTCAGCTTTTCAAAGATCTTCGTCTGCCAAGTACCTAGATAGGTAGAGCAATGAAAGGAGGATTTTTCTGAAAAATTGGTAATTAGAATAGGTTAAGGGTAAAAGGGGTTAGGTAAAGTGTGGATTTCGATACTTTTTTAAATTCTGTATATTTTGAAACATTGAATTTTAAAAATGCGCTAACATTATTTCAAATATTACTGTCACATTACCTGTCTATTGTCTATAGGTAGGTAGGATACCAATCTATTAATCATCAATGTTGTATTGTAATAGTCATCTCTGTGCTGCTCAGTCACTGCTATAAATAATAGACTTCACAACATTCATAGTTTTTTGCACGCAATAATGTAAGTTGAAGAATTGCTTGTTACATAAAGCAACAAGACTTTAAGTTATGTTGGAAATTTGTTTCACACTACCATGCTTCCACCAGACGGCCGTTTCGTCGATCCACGACTCATCAGTGGTGACGGCAGGCAGTGTGACCCAAATTTCCAACATTTACAAAGAGCTTATACTAGCACGAGAATTGATTGAGAGAGAGATGTAAGTTGAGCCTCAAAAACTGTGTTTATTTTTTTAATTTTTTGCAGATATAAACTGTAATTTCAGCTCTATTTACCAACATTATAGGGATGATGCATCTTTCGACAAAATAAGAAAAGCTCTATCAATTGATGTTTTGGGAACAACATTCAAAATTGTAGGTTTTGGAAACATTTCGAATTTCATGGACAGTTGGTTTGATTTGACACCTTTAAGACTTAAAATCTAAAGTTTGTAAAATCAATACCTAGCTTTTAGAAGGAAAAAGTTGGTATTGCCCGTGGATTACCTATATAGTATAGTATAGCAATAGTAATTATTTTCTATATAATCATAATCTAAGGAAGATATTACAAGAATAAGATTTTTGGACAAAGTCAAAGTGTAAATTGTTAGAACACCTAATTCTGTCTGTGGGAAATATTAATTAAGAGAGTATTCAGAGATTATGTAAAGTGTAGAATTTTCACGATATCCTAGTCTACGATAATAACTGTTGTTTGTTAGCGGTTTTCTAACAATCTCATCAGGCCCTTTCGATTTGGAACGTGAAAAATACTAAACCAACAAATAAGAAATACTAATTTCAGGTATGCAACCCATAATTTGAAAGTGTGAATTTATGGTTGCATACCAACTTAGTATAATAATTCAATACCGTAACAACTGACCTCACTGGACGAGAATAAGTTAGGCCGGGGTTATTACAAATAATTAAATTATTAAATTGGTTCATACAACAATATATAATTATGTCTATCAAAATTTTCCCTTTAGACACAGCACATAGCTGACTTTCTTAACCCACATTTTGTATGGGATAGGTAGATTTTAACATGGTAATCTTACATACGATTGTTATGAACCTTGTAAATAGAAACAGACAGATGCCTAATCTAAGCTCAGAGACCTTAAATTAGGTATTCCTTGTATCCTTGACTAAGACAGAGATAACGGACTAATAATAGGTTTTTGTCCATCCTTTCTCTCATATAACTAAGCCTCATTATAAAAAAAAATGTAGCTACTACATTTTTCTTTAAAAAAATACTAGACATTTATGTCTTAACTACTAAAACATTATGCTAATTAATAATTATTATTACAAAAATAACATGTTTGCTTATGACTCGTATAGACAAAAAATCTACAATGTTCGAAAACATAAATATGTTAGCTGTGATACAATCTTTATGTCTTCGTTATTTGACGGCCAATGTAGATAAAATCAAATGTATTTGACATTTATGACATAAACAGCCTGGGGTTTTTAGAGTTTTTTAAATTTTTAAAAATATTCGATTACTTTAAATTTTTATTACTTTAATTAAATTCATATTGAGTAAACTAACAAATAATCGACAGTTATTTACTTTTATTCTATCTGCAATTACTACAATGCAATTAACTTTTATAGTTTTGCTTATATGCATAATATATTGTATAAACCTCGCCTAAATGCAAAGAATAACAGCATACATTAAAATGCCAACGTGCCGAGCCAATCAGAGCATTTGGGGCGGGGCTTTCCTTGGCGCGCATTTGAGTTTGAATTTAACCGCTATTCAACTTATTTTGAAACTGAAATTTAGTCGATATTTAATTGGAATGAGTTTTTCAGTAAAATAATTTAAATATTAATATGTATAAGGTATTCGCTAAGAAAGTCTGTTGAACTTTCCTTTGTAGTAGGTATTTCTTGATATACCTAGCAGAAAAACCTTCATTTCGTATATCGGAAAAACGATACTCAAATATATTTATGTATAATTTGAATATACCTATCTAATTTTAAAATCATTTTATGCATTACAGATAGGAAGTCAGGAAATAAAAAAGGCACATTATTCTCAATAGTTTATTTTTAGCTTTATATATTAAATTATACACAATGATAATACATAATAATTACTATGAACATACAAATTAATACAAATACACCACTACCATACATACATATATATTATAAGGTTCAACACCAAACAAATCTAATATAATATATAATATTATACAAGTCACAATAAGAAAAAATAGTATGTAATGTGAAAAAGTGATACAATTAAAAGGAAAATATCTAAATTGAAATAGTACGCAATCTGAAAAAGTAATATTAGATTTGTTTGGTGTTGAACCTTATATATGTATGTATGGTAGTGGTGTATTTGTATTAATTTGTATGTTCATTGTAATTATTATTTATTATCATTGTGTATAATTTAATATATATAGCTAAAAATAAACTATTGAGAATAATGTGCCTTTTTTATTTCCTGACTTCCTATTTGTAATGCATAAAATGATTTTAAAATTAGATCGGTATCTTCAAATTATACATAAATATATTTATTTGAGTATCGTTTTTCCGATATACGAAATGGAGGTTTTTCAGCTAGGTATATCAAGAAATACCTACTACAAAGGAAAGTTCAACAGACTTTCTTAGCGAATACTTTATACATATTTATATTTAAATTATTTTACTGAAAAACTCATTCCAATTAAATATCGACTAAATTTCAGTTGCAAAATAAGTTGAATAGCGGTTAAATTCAAACTCAAATGCGCGCCAAGGAAAACCCCGGCCCAAATGCTCTGATTGGCTCGGCACGTTGGCATTTTAATGTATGCTAAGAATAACACTTCTCGAACAAAGCATAACAAACAAATTTCACTCACCTGTCTGTCATAACCATTTCTTTTACAAATTTAATTGACAGTTAACAGCGAAATTAACCTCAAAGTGTTTTCTATCCACTCTTTGGTAATTTCATGTAATGTCATGTCGGTTACAACTAGATGAGGTCAGAGGACATAGTGGGGATAACAGTTTCTGTATAGTATTTAACCACTGCACGCTCTTATATCTAGGGGTCGAGAACTATCGATAGTCAAACTAACGATAGTTTCCGATGTTTTTTTAAAATATCGATAACTATCGATATATCGAAATTCTCACTATCGATATATCAAAATTCTGACTATCGATAGTTGCCGATAGTTTTGAAACATAAATAATAACGTTTCTAAGAGCCCTATTTATAGTCGTACCTTAAGCACCCCTTATTATTAAATTGAAAACGAAAATTAAACCAACACGAACTTAATTTAGACGAGATTTACACAAAAACACATAGAAAATATTAGAAAAATTAGAAATGAAGAACTAATGACTAGATTATGTTATGAGCAGTGTCATATTTTCTGAAATGTGGTTTTTCTCCTTTTTAACTGGGCAAGATATATCGATATTATTTTGTACAAAACTGGAACACAATGTTACACATACATACGTAATATAATTCATTGTAGAAAATCTAAATAATTATGTAATTTAATTTAAAATATGGCAAAAAATGTTTGCCTAAAAACAATCGATATATCGTAAAATCCACGTAAAAACTATCGACTGTTTTTAATAACTATCGATTGGTTTCGATATACCAAACTATCGATAGGCTATCGATATTTCTCGACCGCTACTTATATCTTTTAATATGAATAAAAAAAAAACGCTCTGATGATCATCTGGGAACATTATTCACCAAGTGCTGTGTTTTATATCATGTTTTTGATAATATTAAGAAAGTTCAATACCCTGCGTAGCCCCGCGTATAGCTTTGTGTAGACTTGCGTAGCATTGCTTAGCTTTGCGTAAACTTGCGTAGCTTGGCCTAGCCTTTCGAAGCTTTACGTAGTCAGTCGAGTTCGATTCAGACAAGTCCGCTTTCGAATTAGACGAGCCCAAATCAGCCGAGTCCGAGTCATAATTATTTGAGCCTAGTGAGAATGCGTCACACCTTCTGGATTACGAGCTATGACCCTTGATATATTAACCTAAATGACCTGATACTTTGTTTTTCCGATTTCTTGAGCCTTGTTTTTTATAATTTTAGCGAATATTCTCTCGAACACAAACTATCATATGATTGGAACTATACTTTTTTATTTAGTTCCTTGTCATATTGTGTCTACGTTTCCGCCAGGTAAATCTTATTTAATTTTTCTTTTATTTTTTGTTTTTGGATTTTACTAATAGAAATATTTCTCTCCAAGACAACAACTCGCATTCGTTAAAATTATCCATAATTTGAGATAAAACCGATTTAATAATTCATGCCCAATGCTTGACATGGTCCACTGCAAAAAGTAAATCTGAAATACAAGTAAATCTAAATCTGATGCTAATTTCCACTACCTACATCAAACTCATTGGAAAATTTTGCATCAGGTCTAGATTACAGTACCAAAGGTGCCGAACATAGCTTTAGCGTTGATTGTACCATAACATTTAATTAATAAATTTAAGCTTCTACCAAAGATTAATGTACGTTAATAATCATCCTAATGTACATTAATATTTGCTTCTACTAATGAATGTACAACAATGATGGCTGTATATTTTTATTAAATAAATTAAGTATAATTTTATTAGGAAACTAAAGTTGTTATAAATAAAAGGGCATCAACAAATAATATACTTAGTTATTTACATTTTCACAAAAGAATCAAATTAGATGGTCCCAATGAAGCACTATAATTCAGGTGATTATTTACTTACGCATATTACATGTAGGTAGATACCTACGTCAAAAATATCTAAATCAATATGCCCATTTTTTGTAATGGAAAATATATGCGAGAAGATGGTCATATTATTTAGAATGGATATTTAGAAAATCTTAAGATCTCAATTCGTACTGTAAGTATGTCTGTTAAAATTCGTTAGATAGGTACACATCTTTATTATTCAATATGTGGATATCTCTGAAATGTATTTTATTTATATAAATATGGCTGTCTAACATTAAACGTATAACTTTGTTGTTGTAAATACCTACCTATTGTTAGAAATTTCACGGAGGCTAAATCCTCTTAGTAGTGGAAGCAAGTATCTGCGAAATCAGCGTTTTCGTCATGGAATATACAAAGTCAAAATATGTGTTCCCTGTGCCTACAATTTGTCTATAGGATATAGCACTTGCTCAGTCGATTGGTCAAAAATGTAGGACAATCCTGTTGCTCTCGCGCTCCTTATCTACCATTATTATTATAAATTTTAGTTAGAAGGGAGCTTCCCAGATTAGCGAAAGTAAATAAACACCATATTTCAAAAGAAACTTAATTGACCACATAAAATATATAAGCAGTCTTAATTTCTTAGTAATTATTTCACACACTATAAGTGAGCACAAGAATAAATAATGATGATGATTTAATCTTGTGCTATAAGCTATGTTGAAATTTGAATATATTCAGTCTTAAGACAACTAGCAATTCATTTAATTGTAATTATTATTTATCTTACTTTGTGCCTTTTTAATAAAATTAAAAATATGTCAACTACAGAATATTATTATGTGCTTTTTGTCAACTTTGAGCATATATGATGTAATTGAATTTCTAGAAATCATACAATAAATAGCGCATTGCATGTATATTAATAATACCTACTTTGGTTAATCCAGAAATTTATTATTATTTTTTAAATAATTAATCCTAATTAACATGAACTGCCTGAAGATGAACATCCACGCAGTTGAATATCACTTTTTTGCTTTAAGAGATCTGCGTTCGGATCGTCTATAGGCGGTTCCAAAGTAGCACCCTGCAATGTAAAAAGATATTAAAAGAAAAATAGGATTGACTGGATTTAGTATAACCGAATCCGATTTCTGAGATATAATGCTTTGATATATTCCTTAGTGTGAGCTATTGCATTTTAATTTTTGAGGAACGCAGTTGTGCTAGTCAACTATCTTAGAGATATATGTATGTATCTGGAAGATACTACTTTTGGAGAGCCTATTTCCCTCGTCTTAATTTCCACCAACCACAAACGCGCAATTTTGAATTACAAGTGGTTTCTGGAAGCAAAAATTGTAGGACAGCACCTGTATTTTTTTTAACAAAATGCATTTGTGCAGGTGCAAAAATACTCGTCTTCAACACGGATTTCTGTTGCCACCAGTTCTCGTACTGCTTTCTATTAGTTAGCAACCCGTTTTTTCGATTTTTTTCGGCAAAATTAGTTGCCCTTATGATATTATTGACGAATATCTACTAAGAAATCGTTATTAGATTAGAACGTTATTAAATTATATTTAAACTCAAAACAAGGTATAAGCCTATTTGTAATGTGTAAATCAAGATATAGAACACAATCAGAAAAAATCAATGACCTCGAATGTTTTTCTGTCTAAATATAAATTCAAAACTCAGCTAACTTTACTCTGTGGTCCATTTTTTACTAAATTCCCTTCAGTTATTACTTTTTAATTATAATGTTTTGTGTTATACATTGTTGCAGTTTTTGCAATAATAAGGGCACGCAAATTAGGTTTACTTACCTTTTGTTCGCGTTTTTCACGTATTTTCCTTGCCAAACACATAAATGATTCAGCAATATTTATGTTATCTTTACATGAAACTTCGAAAAAGGCTAGATCGAAATGTTCGGCAATCTGCAAAATATTAAAAAGTATTATTGGAAATTAAATATTCATTTATATGATTTAAATTGTCAACTAATTGATCAACATGAGGCGCCCTTGGCGCATATTAAAATTTGAGGCCCCCGAGCATTATATAAATAATATTGGAACATTTTTTTATCATTTTATGTAGGCAAAAAAATGACTATATTTATTTTACTATAATTTATATGTCACAACACTGTGCGATATCTATTCAGTAGACTGTTACAGTGGCTTTATATATGATTTTCCCTCTTTCTCGAGCTGTTCCAGAGAGTATTCGAATATTCTGGCGCACGTATGTCCATTCTAGATTCTTGGCGGTCGACACCTTTGAATAAAAAGTGACAGGCAGGACCATACTAGCAACAAATGCTGATCAGAATGGATCTTGCATATGGCGGACCAGTATATCCGGTTTCGCAGTGGCGCAGGTCCATAAAATATTATTAATAAGCAATAACATGTATTTCTTGAATTCATTGCTATTTATACAAAATGTTTTCAATCTGATGGAAGTAGGGAAAAGGGTAAATAATAAACAAAACTGAGAAAAACAATAACTTATTTATTGACCTTTAAATAAAATTAATTCTGTGTATATATTTCTTATTTTTTCATCATTTACTGTATTTTTACAAACATAATTTATTCTCGTGGTAAAATAACAATTGGAAATAGATTTAATCAGTAACTGTCTGTTTTATTTACAAAGCAAATATTCCTAATTTCAACATGTTCTACGCCAGGGACCAAGCCATCCTTTTGTAAATGTCATTGAAAAAATAAGACTTTATTTCGAAATTTTACGGATATATTACAAAACCTCTTGATTTAAATTACTTACTAGTGAAACGTAACTCCAGAATTGTATTTTTAGGGGTCCGGGAACAACCACAGGCACAACTAACCATGTTTATTATTGTCTTTGAATTAGTTTATTATTGTCTTTAAATAGCACTATTTTAAGTATTTACACTGATGCTATTGTTAATATTATTGTAGTAGAATAATTGTTCACTCATAAATACACAAAATTCGCTTATATTCACTAAACTAAAGCATTCAAAATTGCAAAAAACCGTAAAACATACAACTTTGCACAACGAACAACCAAAACAATAAATCTATAATGTGGATGTCCAACATGGTCGTTTCCGTCAGAAATTTTATTTACCACAGTCAGCGCAAAGCTCCTCCCTGTCACTTTATATTCAAAGGACGACACAAGGACACAGCTGGCTCGAGACGTGTAGCGGTGTTGCCAACAGGTGTACATTTTCTTGTTCGTTACAATACATTTAATTTATATAGGTTTTAAAATGAATCGCATGCATCTTGCTTGTGCAAGTCGCACGTCGCATGCCACTTGGATGTTAAAGCGCACTTAGAGGTGTGGGTTGCTAACAGTTTGGATACATCAGACTTTTTTCATGGATGTGGATAGGGTTAAACTATTGAAAGAAATATTAACATTGATTACCTTGTTTCCACTATCCGTATCAACTATTCTATCATTTGAATCAGACTTATTGCCAGCTAACACAGTGATCACGTGAGGTGATGCATTCTAAAACAAAATGTAATACCTACTTAACTGTTTATTACTTATTAAAATAATGCAAGTATACAGCTGGATAAAGACATGCAAGAGAACTTCGTATCTTACGTCATTGCAGATTTATGATACGAAGGCATGTCTGCACCCACACCATTAATGTGGCGATTCTCGTTATTATAATAACGCCTACAAGTTGGTAACATCACATGTTACATGGGGAAGAAAATTCGTCTGAGAGTGTACGGGTCTCAAGGAAACGGCTTCTAAATGCAATGCAGCAAAACGTTTCATATTTATGGTGTACCTACCTACGTTAATTTTTAGAAGAAAAAAAGTAATGAAAAGAGATTTATAGGTCCAACGATAATCTTGATTTCCTAAAATAATGTTTTGGTCCACGTAGAAACTGCGATTTAACGAATTAAATAATGATTGACTGAATTGATTTGCGTATACAAACCTCTTCTATATTTTGCAACCAATACGTGATGTGATTGAAAGATTCTAGATTAGTCACATCATACAACAACAAAATACCCATTGCACCTCTATAATAAGCTGTTGTAAGCGTTCTAAACCTTTCCTGACCAGCTGTGTCCCATATTTGTAGTTTTATCGGAACGCCATCTAAATTAATTATTTTTTGTTTAAAATCAACACCTGCAAACAATTTTCAAATTAGAAAAAGTTAAAAAACCAAGATTTTTAATAAAAAGAAGTTTAGATGTGTCGAAAAACCTTGTAAATTACTGAAAGCTTTTATTGCAACAAGTACGCTTTCAGAATTTATAAAATTCATCCTCGTTGAAATACTGTCCGCCCAAGGACACAATCGTCCATCCTATAGGTACCTACTGCTGCAGTGTATGTAGCATGAAGATATACTCTGATGTCAAGAAAGCTACTGTTAATCTATTTAATTATTTACCTTTTAATTCACTTGAGAAATGTATCGCCAATCAATTAACTATAATGGGTAACAGTCAAATTCTAGAATATAAATTCCTTAAACCTTAAAGATTTTTGCTCAACTTCGTTAAAAAAACAACAAATTCTGAAAGAGTAGGTAAGTCAGGTTTCTACCAAGTACCTACTGCTTCATACACAACATGGCAAACACAAACGTAATTTTTCTTTTAAAAGTAAAAAAAAAAAACATGAAAATTATATATGGAACATATTAAAATGAGTCTTAGTCCTTGGATAAAGAAATAATAAATTAAAATCCGTTCACTAACTCATTATCGGTGCGCCACTGTCTCGCTTTAAATGAAACTAGACATACATAAATTAAAATGTATCGATATATTGAAATAAATCGATGCATCGATATAAAAATACGCGATGTTACAGAAGCATCAATGTATTCAATCAAATTTAGATAACACCATGTTACGTGATCAATAATTCATCAAGTGTTTCTTATTTTCTTCGATATATCGTATTAGATTTTCTAGTTTCTGGCGGTCGAACACCCTATATTTAAATAATCCTAGACCACAGTATAATAAATAATACAGTATTCTGTCTTTCACCATTTCACGTTTGCAAGCCGTCCTGCGCATATCGTCGCGCATGCCGCCATTATGGGTTACAACGTCAAAATAATCGCATTGACGTAGATAGATACAGTTCACTACTGTGTTCAATATATAGTTCATTGTCGGCGTGTACGAGATAAATAAATATTGTGTTTAAATCTAAATCTGTGTTTTGTGTTTTTGGTATAGTGTTCGTGAGAATTAAAAGGATTTTATTTTTATTAACGTGTCTTGGGATTCATACAATGAATAATCACGGAGGACATGTGTGTGTTGCAAAATGTTGTCCCAATAAGCGGTACACTTGCTCTAAACATTTTTTTCGCTTCCCCAAAGATCCTGTTAGGTGAGTAATAAGTAAAAATTAAGATAAATACTAGATAATTTTACGTTTATAACAACTATTTGTATAACCGTAAAATTTATATTACGAAATGACAGTATCTAATATGTTTTTAAACTAAATACAAGTGAAACATAAACACAAGTTGTCGCGTGGCTAGTTGTTATTTTATTGACAATATCATTATAAAGTTTCAAAAAGTTTTTGCCAAAATTTGCCTTTAAAGTTGCTGTTGTTGTAATTTGTGAATTAAACTACCCGTTTAACTCACTACAACGATATTCATAATAAACCACGAAAATTGAAATAAACGCAATTTATTAATAAAGAAAAATAACAAACTAAATACAAAACTGAAACGATTTTAACTGACCAATATAATATAGAAATTGAAAACTAATCAAAAATCTGACAATCTTAATTATTTTTTGACAATAACACCTTTTTCCAATAGTTATTATTATTGTTATTAAAAATCACCCAATCATGTCAACATTTAACTGATAACACCACTCAAGGTTGTTTTCAATCACTATGACACACCACAAATATTTCTGAAATTGACAGCGATATTATTATGTACTTAAATATTTTTACAAAAATAAAAATACAGTACTGTGGTTAGAAACCAAAAACTATAATTATTCTTAGTCAGGACCTGTTTTGTAACCCAAAATGGCGGCATCTTACGTCACACTTTTTTTCAAAGTGCGAACGTGGAGACGGAATGCTGTACTTATTAATGCTGTGCCTAGACGTCAACCTTATATCACAGCATTAATAAGTACAGCATTCCGTCTCCACGTTCGCACTTTCAAAAAAAGTGTGACGTAAGATGCCGCCATTTTGGGTTACAAAACAGGTCCTGACTAAGAATAATTATAGTTTTTGGTTTCTAACCACAGTACTGTATTTTTATTTTTGTAAAAATATTTAAGTATATAATAATATCGCTGTCAATTTCAGAAATATTTGTGCTGTCATAGTGATTGAAAACAACCTTGAGTGGTGTTATCAGTTAAATGTTGACATGATTGGGTGATTTTTAATCACAATAATAATAACTATTGGAAAAAGTTGTTATTGTCAAAAGAGAATTAAGATTGTCAGATTTTTGATTAGTTTTCAATTTCTATATTATATTGGTCAGTTAAAATCGTTTCAGTTTTGTATTTAGTTTGTTATTTTTCTTTATTAATAAATCGCGTTTATTTCAATTTTCGTGGTTTATTATGAATATCGTTGTAGTGAGTTAAACGGGTAGTTTAATTCACAAATTACAACAACAGCAACTTTAAAGGCAAATTTTGGCAAAAACTTCTTGAAACTTTATAATGATATTGTCAATAAAATAACAACTAGCCACGCAACAACTTGTGTTTATGTTTCACTTGTATTTAGTTTAAAAACATATTAGATACTGTCATTTCGTAATATAAATTTTACGGTTATACAAATAGTTGTTATAAACGTAAAATTATCTAGTATTTATCTTAATTTTTACTTATTACTCACCTAACAGGATCTTTGGGGAAGCCAAAAAAATGTTTAGAGCAAGTGTACCGCTTATTGGGACAACATTTTGCAACACACACATGTCCTCCGTGATTATTCATTGTATGAATCCCAAGACACGTTAATAAAAATAATATCCTTTTAATTCTCATGAACATTATACCAAAAACACAAAACACAGATTTAGATTTAAACACAATATTTATTTATCTCGTACACGCCGACAATGAACTATATATTGAATACAGTAGTGAACTGTATCTATCTACGTCAATGCGATTATTTTGACGTTGTAACCCATAATGGCGGCATGCGCGACGATATGCGCAGGACGGCTTGCAAACGTGAAATGGTGAAAGACAAAATACTGTATTATTTATTATACTGTGCTTATATGTTGCATACTTTTAGGGCCAGTTTTATAGGTATAGTTTAAACCAAATCTGGCAGTTAAACTTAAGTTTTTCTTTTTTGTTCGTTTTATAGCTGCAGTTAACCATCAATCTTCAGAATTCTGTAGTTTAACTATCAACTGATGCTTGATGTACCCGTTAAACTGTAAACTAGAGTTTAAATATACAAAATCGTATAATTTTTGAAAGACATTGTTAGTAAAGTAGGTAATACATATATTTGTGAAAGGTTATAAATAATAAAAATAAATTTACATATAAAATAAGTGTCTATAGTACTATTTGGTTGTGTAATATGGAGGATGTATTAGAAGAAATATTTGGGGAATTATTGTCTGATGATGAGGATTACGAAAACATTATTTATGTTATTGAAGCCCCTAGAAAACTTTCAATTAGAGCAACTAACATGGTCACTTCCTCTCCGGTAAAATTTAATGATCTTTTTGAATCATCCATATTATCTGCCCTGATATTTGAATAAATACTTATTCATATAGAACGGTGTGCTGCTTAACAAGAATTAACGACTCCCAATTTCCAATAAATAAATCCATGTGAATTGTGAATAGATCGGCGTATTTCATAGAATAATATTTATTGTTTATACTGGTTTTTCTTCTTTCATATTTTGAATATAAAAGAAATTAATTTTGATATATAAAAGAAGGTGGTTTTGATAATTTCCTATTACAATACAATCACTCCACTTCAGAATGGACTACTTCTTTAAAAATTTCATATATAGTGAAGTTAGCTAGATCTTGTAAGTAACCGTAATCTATAAAACTAACATTTTGAATAACTAGCAGTTAAACTTAAGATAAATTCTGGTAGTAAAACTATAGTTTTACCGTAACCTATAAAACTGGCCCTTACTAAATCTCCAGGTAGATACCTAATAAATCAGAAAATTTAAATTAAGTTAACCAAACTCAAACTCTTATCCATATCCATAAATATCTTATATCTCACATTCTGACCTAATATATCTGACAAAACAATTATTTATCCATCTCATTACCTTAAAAGGATCTGAATCCTTACCTTACTCAATAGATCTTTCATTTGGTAGGCGACAGATTAACAAATATGATCGAAAAAACAAAAACAAATAGGCATCACTTACCTATGGTCGAAATATAAGTTTCATAATACTTTTCATCACAAAATCTGTGTACAATACATGTTTTCCCGACATTAGAATCACCTAATACTAGTATTTTATATGTGGCAGCAAAATCGAGCGCCATTTTACCCCCTTTCTTTATTATTATTATATAGTCTTAAACACTTTATTGATCTGAATTTATTATTACCCTTAAAATGGATACACCAGCTGAGCTTTTAAAACAAACGCGCGACAAAGACAAATTACCACAGTAATAAATTGATTTTTCTCTTTGAATACACTTTTATAGCTTTAGGCGCAAGTCTCAATTTTAAACAACGAATTTAGATTATTTTATTTTAAATATAGGTATCAATTCATTGATAAAAATATTTTTGATTTATAGGAAAAAGTCACATTTGAATTAGCGTTGGGCTATGATATTTGAAATATTTCCATTGCAGCTGAATCTAAAAACTAAGTATAATAATATTCCTTTTTTAAATTTAAATTTTCTAACTGAAATTAAAGTATGTAGGTATATAAAATATTCTATGTTTTTACAAAAATAAATAACATGTGCGTGTAATTTTGTAGAGTCAGCTTTGCTAATTGCATCAATATAGATGAATAAATTGCAATGCAATAGAAGATTTCAACAGATGCCAAGTAGGTACCTATACCTTTATCTTCACTGATTTTTGCTCAGCAAATGAAAAATTGCTCCTTGGAACACACAAATATTCTAGGCACTAGGAACCCAGCTGCAGAATGAATATTTCTGAAGCTGGAATTATTACAAGTTCTAGAAGAAATAGAAATTATTAATTTATTTATTCTTGCAAAATCATAATATTAATTTATTATATTCCTAGATTTCGTATAAATTTCCCACTGAAACCCAGCCTAAGATTTTATTCAATCCTGACAAAAAAAATTATTTGGGTTAATACGTATGAGAGAGACAGCGATACAAAACTAATGAATTGCGGGTTGCATACTTCAGCTATCATTCCAATCGCATAATGATGTATCTAGTCAATTTCAAGTGACGATAGATTTTGTTAGCATTATTATGACGTCTCATAATAATGACACGCTTGAGGCGGTGGTTTTAATTGCAGTTACAATTTATTTTTTCAAATGATTTTTGCAGTTTTTTAGTACCTTTACTGAGAACTGAGAACAACAAAACATATGGGGTATGAAATATATTTGAGGATCATGAACAGAATTAAATTCTTTGTAATCTCAATTGTTTAAATTACAATAATTATATACCAGCGAATTAGACGAAAATACATATAATATTAACTAATTAAAAAACTATACTTTTTATGTTGCTTAATAAGCACTATAAATCAATTCCCGAGTTATGTTTAAAGGAAGAAAATTTGGGTAAACTTATTGTCATTAACCAATAACTCGCCCGAAAGTTCTATTTACCATTATTTATTAATGGTTATCCGCTTGGAATTGACTCGAGTTTTGTGAAATTAGAAATTAGTAAAACCAGCAATCAGCTGACAGATGGTATATTCTACTGTATAGTCATAAAAATAAATACAATAAGTATTATTGTTTTTTCTTTACATAGATAGTCTTTATGTAATTTAAAAACATAACTTTTCTTTAATTTGTATGTCAAAATGATGCAGTAATATTAATTAAGAATTATCGGCTGTTAATTTATCTGTAACAATGAGTACAGATCATGGTTCTCAGTATGCTATCCAGATTGCAGTCCAAACACTTCGAGACCGCTGTAAGAATTTACAACATAGAATCATTGTGCTTGAAGAGGAAAATGTAAATTTACGAGTACAATGTAATCAATATGAGACTAACACAACAAACTCAATAACAGAATTGGACAAATTACGCATTCAAGTAGTGGAATTGGAAAATCAAAGAGACCAATTACAAGAGAAAATTAAAATGGTTACAGGTGAAAATCAGGACCTCTGGTCGAAATTGGGTAAACTAACGCGTGTAAATAAATCACTGGGCAACCAGTTGACCCAGATAAATAACACTGTTTCACAGCACAATGTGAATAAGCCGAATTTAATACGATCTAAAACTTTCACACGTGACGAATTAGAAACAAAGATTCTACAAAAGAATTTGGAAGAAAATGATAGAATTAGTTTGGAATTGGAAGATATATCGTTAAAGTTAAATGACAGTTTTACGAAACAGAAGAAGGAACTTGATTTGATGTGTTCGGAGATAGAAGATATTCAATTTTCGGAACCTGATGATTTTGTGGGGGAACATTGTGGTTTTTCTTATGACGATGAACTTGACAGTGAATTTGTAGACGAGTTCAAACAAGTGTTCAATGACATGAAATATATAAAAGACGAATCCAGACAACACAGAGATGTTTTATTGAGAAGCTTAAAACAAATCGAAACTTTAAAAGGTTAGTGGTACCCTTTTCAGGTGACTTGTGCCGCGAATTCATTTCAGCCAGCAGCTGTAAAATGATGAACATCTTATAACAAAGCAAATAGTATCATAATACTTACATTTAGTTAACAACACAAAACATCAACAAACATGTTAACATGGTAGTATTAAAAACCTTTGGGTGCCGTTGATCTCTAAGTGCAGGCGAATTTTGAATTGTTTTAAATGTAAGGATAAAAGTCCTTACGCATTTACAACAAAAGTATTGTTTCTGTAAGACAAACCCAAAATATTTCTTAACATAAATATTAATAATGGCGAGCAAGCTGATATTCAAGAGGAACAACTCGTGTTATTACACGAGTTGTCACTTATGCTAACGTACTATAAATAGTTATAGCAGAGGGCTATAAATCTAGCATAATTAGATAATTAATACTAATGTATTCACATCCTCATATTAACATGTATTTCGCATTTGAGTCTTATCTCTTTTTACGTACCTATACAAGATTTAATAATTTTTATGGTCCCCTTAATGCTTGTTGCTCTGGTCATGTTGCCTTCTCAAACAGTAGATTTAGCTGTCTACACCATATATTCATAAAACATTCAATATAATCCATTTTTTCTGTTTCAGAAATTTTAAGACAGGTTACAAATAAACCAAAAAAAATCCATCGAAGCACCACTACTCACGATCTTTATGATACCGTAGACAAGGCTACAATTATAGATAGTAACATATTAGTGATAGGAGATCGAAGTACTGGAAATAATAGTGATAAACCCAACAGTATTCCAATGAATAACATGGAGAAGATATGTCCTTTATGTACGAAATTGTTCAAAAAAGATGTGGATTTCAGTATTTTCCAACAACATGTAGAAGATCATTTTACAGACATTGATTCTTATGAAATGTTATGATTTATGTTGGATTTTTTTTATTGAATAATCTGTGATTTCTTAATTAGTGCAAATAATGATACAATGTTTTCCGGTGATTTGTTAATTCGATTAAGAAATATTATTTCTACTATATGAATATAATAATTAATAGGTATTAGTGTTACATAGGATGGATATTTACATGTACTAGGTAGATAGAATGTTGTACAATGTTGTCAACCTGTTTTTGGCATACCAAGCGAGTTCTTGAATCATTTAAAATAAATTTAAGGATAAATTTAGAAAAATGTATATTTTTTCTTAAATAAAATCATATTTTCACTTCTAAAATCAGCCTTATAATAATATCTGTATTTCTCATTTTATATAGTAAAATAACTACGATATTTTATTTTATATATTTTTTTGTTTATTGGGCTTTTGTCATGGACATGGATTGACATACAGCCGTCGGAAGTATCAACCTACAGTTTAGTGTGGATTCTGAACCACTGTCATCGACTGCCAGCTGTCAGGACCCACCACTATATAGTCCATAACTTTTTGGCATAGGCAGTCTACAGACTCTGCCAGAAATACCGTCCACTCATCCAATCTTCGCGCCCTCAGGTACTTGACTACCGTGATCGCACTGAGATGTGTTTGAACAATATATTATTAGTTTTGTTTTCTAATTCCTGCATGCTTAATGCTGATATTGCTATTGTGTATCTAGGACATATGTAGTTGTGGCAACAATGTAATCGACTTTGAATAGAACTGTCAATGCTAGACAGCAGGACGTCAACAGATAGAAGATCGCGCCTAACCAGTAACACGTAATAATCTAAGAACGCATGTATAATTTTAATGACTATTTTTTATTTTGTTATTAAATACTTTAAATCCAACGCAACTAGTTTTCTTGAGTTAAGTATTTAATACATATTGACGTATCATCCGCAAACATGCAAACCTTTCCAGTATTTCTCATTCAGTAGATCATTCACATAAAGCAAAAATATCAAGGGTGCCAGGACACTTCCCTGAGGGGTACATATGTCAATGTTATATTTTTTAGAAAAAGAGTTAACCATTTTAACAATTAATTGTCTGTTACTTAGGTAAGAAATAATCCAGGCGTTTATGTTACCCCTTATACTGAGATTTGATAATTTTTGCCAAAGTTGTTAAATTACGTAAAAATTGCATATTTAATTCAGGGCATTCTGTAGATACAAACTAACGTTATTGCCTGCATATTATAGGTATAAAATAATAACAAAAATAATAATGAACTACAATGTGGCGATATACTACTGAACTTTATTATATGACACTAAAAACAATAAAATCACAAATTTCTTTTGACAACTATGCTGCAACATGTCCAAATTAAGGAAGGCCTGTACAGGGATACAATGTCAGTTAAAGTTAAATATAGGAAGAAAGTTGGACATTTTGTGCTACACAAAATGTCAATTCGAAAAATTCCGACAATTTTTTTCAAGATTTTTTTAAGAGAGTTTTTAATGCCACGACTAGTGATGCAAAATTACCGGTAATTTATTTTTTGGTAAGAACATTGGAAATATTACGTAATTTTAGGTAATATTGCTGAACAACTTAGAAAAAGCTGGTTTTACAATATGCAAAGAAGCTTTAACAAATTAAACAATAATTGCCTCAATTACCTATATGGCTCTAAAAGGTCAATAAAACACAAAATAAACTGAAATCTGAAACTATATAGTTCACACAATTCTTAGATAGGCCAAAGAATAGGTACATATGATAAAAATAGTTTTCAGTCGGTAAAAATAAATATTTAGTCATTATTTGCTAAACCCTCATCCGCAGACAAATCCTCGGATAAATCAGATTCAGTTTCATTAAAAGTATTTGTAACTGTTGATGGGGTCATTAATGCAACATTTTTCATTTCGGCACGGTTATTGTGTAAGAATTTCCGATTAGTTCGTATGTAAAGGAGCTTCACATATAGCGATGGCGTAAGAACTAAGCAACATCTAGACGTGTTGCAGCATGTTGAAACAAGCAGTAAGACCGTTAGGTACCAACTTTAACGTAATATTGAAGCGAATATTACCCCGAAAATTAACGAAATTTTTCGGAAATATTACAGTAACAATGTAACGTTACCGGATGGTAGAGGTAATATTACGTAATATAACTGGAAATTCTGATGGTAATATTCGGACCGTGCATCACTAGCCACGACCACGTTTTCTTCTTCATCGGACCTCCATCATTAACCTCATTGTTTTGAATAAAGCCTGATTTCTTTTTTTGAGTGATATTAAACTTTATCAGTCCGACCTACCTTGTAGGTTCATCCCTATTATACTGGCCCCCCTTATCTTGAACACCCTATATAAGAGAAGTGGGTTACACTATGTTACTTAACCCAAATCTGACGGTTTAACATCCGTACTCGTAGCATTCTTCTGGGTAGTTTGTTGTAAAAGATTCTTACTAAACCAAGATGGACGTTCTTTTTTCATTTCTACTAAACGTTTACCTTCCCAATATTCGTCAGGTTTTTCGCCTTTTTCGCCATCGTATAGAACTACAACTTCTTTCTCAACTGGATCCAATTTCAGTTCATTTTGAATTGTTTCTTGCATTGCTTTGGTTTCATCGATCACTCTTTTATAACATGTCGCTAAAAAATAAAAACCAAATTAGTCTAATCGTTCTAAGAAGCGAAAACTCATGTATTTCTTGCAGAAACTAAGTAGTGTTTTAAGATAACAGAACGTATAAAGTAGTTTTCAAATCCTCAACTGGTCGTTTGTTATGGTTTTTTTGGATGTAAATATTAAATTCAAAACTTTGTGGTTTCAAGCAGAATGCAAGCAAAATGTATTACTTAAGACGTTCATTTTTTTAATTAAAAATAAATACCTAGGTATGTGCCCCAAAATATGTTGCTTTCATTACAAAATAAGTAAAATTCTTATTAATATTATACTAATGTTGAAATTTTAGTTATAACGATAAATTTTCTATAATATTAATTTTTGCTACCGAACCCTCTTTATGCGATCTCCTTAGATTATACTGCAACCGAATCACTTCAGTTTCAATAATAATAAAACATATCACAGCAAAGCAAATACGAACTTATGTCATAACAATTACCTAACTTGTAATAGGAAATAAAAGTCTGACTCCACAAAATCAATTTAATACGTTACACTCAATGTGTTACATCCAAACATGTTTCGAAGCTCACTAGCCTCATCATCAGTGGTAAATTTCGAGAGAAAATTGTATTTGCAAATATTACATATGACTAGTTTGAGAGTAATGCGCTGAAGCCACTTTGAGGAAAAATTTTTTGTTAATATTATTAAAATAAAATTATGTTAATACATATTATATCTGGTTTTTCTTTTTTGTGATCATTTTCAAGAATAGAATTTATACAAAGTTATGGTCTGTCTTTCTACGCACTGCGTGGCTTCAGCGCATTACTCTCAACCTAGTCATATGTAATATTTGCAAATACAATTTTCTCTCGAAATTTACCACTGATGATGAGGCTAGTGAGCTTCGAAACATGTTTGGATGTACCACATTGAGTGTAACGTATTAATTTGATTTTGTGGAGTCAGACTTTTATTTCCTATTACAATACATTCACTCCACTTCAGAATGGACTACTTCTTTAAAATTACCTAACTATTGAAAACTAATTGCTACTCACGACATAGAACTCCAGCCTGATGGTCATCGCCACATACGTTACAAGTTTTTAGATCTTTCCTAGGTGATAAAATTTTCATGTTATAATCAGGATGTCCAAATCTACGTTTCCAACGTTTCTCAATGGTTCTACGGCTTTTAGGCACTGCCCATAGGAATGCATCATTTAAAATACTCTTCAAATCGAACTCTTTTGACGATGGTAAATCTTTTCGGACCCCCACAAGACACAACGCTGCGGCTTCTGTCATATAATATTTTTTGAAGGTTATATTTATGCATGACAATTTTTACTAGTTATTTATTATGACAATGTATTAGTAAAATACTTAATAGTTAATAGACTTTAAAAAAACCGTAGTGAACAAAATAATAGTACTTAAATAATGGGTAACACAGAAATTAAAAATAAATAGTGAGGTTATGATTAGCATTAGCATGCGCGTAAAAGTTTCATAGTTATATAATTTAAAGGGCTTACCTGGTGGGAATAATTGATTATTGTGAAAAATCGCCGCGAACATATTATCAAATCGCTGAAATAATATACCAATTCTTCGTATTACTCCCGCCATTATAATAATTACAGAAATACTATTATCGTTAATCAAAATATTGAATTGCAATGGTAGGTGCTGTTTCGGGGAAGGGAGAGTTGCTACAACGTGCTATTCACACCGTGGACCGTGCTTTCATCAACTTCATGATACCAATACTATTATAACAGTGGAAAGAATTTATTTCTTTACTTTATTAAACAAACATTTTTGGGGGCTTGTAGTCTTGGTGTATACCCAGTGTTATTAGTGCAAACTTCGTGTCATGGCTTCGTTAGGGAGACAATTATTGTTATATCGGCGGTATATACCAGAAAAAATTCAACATAATTATGTGACACATTTTATACGGCGAAAAGACACAATTTTAGTGCGGGAAAAATATGTGGAAAATTTTAATTTCAACCATCAACACAGAACTTATGCAACTCTTAGCAAGAAGGTAAGAGCTTTTAGAATAAATTTTTGTAGCAATCGACAATTTCTGTTTGCCTTGTTAACTAACCTAAATGTTCCATAAAAATATAGGTTCTTCGTTCTTCTTCTGTGAAATGAAAATTAGGTCACAGCTCCTGTCCTTTTGTAGATGAATTTATATTAATTATATTATTTATTTACTACGTTAGTTTATTTTTATACTTAATTAAGTATTTACTTAACGCGGATTGCTCGTTGTATGGATGAGACAGATGTGTTTTCTTGTACGAAACCACTTTTACTTTTTCTAGACGTCTTTGAGCGTGTAAATGTAAACCCAGTTTCTTTTGTGAAAATGAAAAGTAAAAGCAATACATTGTATACAACAACTGTGTCTCTACATTGTAATACCGGGGATATTAGAAGAGTTTTATTTGAATAGTGCAGTATTTTAAATAATTTGAATTGTGCCTTTGGCAACCTTAATTAGTCCTATAAGATATTGAAATAAGGGTAGAGAAAGCTCTGAAGAGGTGTTCTAGGGATTTAAAGCATATAATTACATACTGACTGAATATCCAGATCAAGTTCTGAAAGAGCTGTTGCTTAGTAGACGAAAGCATTACAGCGAACGACCTAAGCAAAATTATCTGCTTTGCAGAGGCAAGCTTGTTGGGCTATTACTGGTGCATGTGTTTAACTCCTCTTCATGTAGTTCTGGAGAAGGAAGCCAAGTGGACTATACAGATTATATCATATTACTAGATGTATGGCAGAGACACATAATGGAGGACAGACTTTGAAAGTCACAGCATTTTGGAAATGAACTCGGATGTAATACCTCCAGCAATAAACTATGATCTGCATTATAAAACTCTGTTTCCAGCAGAGATCAACTCAGGTGAAGCAAATTCCCAAAATAACTTAAGTCTTGTTACATTATGTAACAAGCAATTCTTCTTCTTCAAGTCCCTCTTCGTTCCGAAGGTTGGCAATCATCAAGGCTACACGTATTTTCGAGACTGCTGTTCTAAACATGTCGTTATTGGTGATGTGAAACCATTCGCGTAGGTTTTTCCACCAGAAATGTCTTCGTCTTCCTACTGAACAAGCCATTCGTTATCCATTATTGGTCATATTTCTTTGATATTGTTTAAGTACTGTCAGTTCAAAGTCACTCAGATCTAAGTCCAATTGTATAATTCAAACTACAAAACGAAATCGTAATGAATTACCTAGTTAAAAGATAAGTACAAAAACTTCAAACTAGTCCGTTACACTAAACTTATAACAAACTTAAAAGTAAATAAAACAAATCAAAAAATCAAAGTCAACTCCACTGTTCTATTTTTATAAAATATAGGATTAGTTTCGGCCTCAGCCATCATCATCAGCCTAAAATGTAAAAAACAAGAGAAATTGAATGACGATTTGAGCAAAATTTCTCAGATCAGTCTCAATATAAAAAGGAAATGAACATCATGTTTTGAAAGATAATTTAAATCTTAAATAAAAAGGAAAAGGCACCAACACGAGTATAAGTAAACGTGGAAAAAACTTAAACAAATAAAAATAAGGTACGCAACTCATTACAAAAGCATTTATAACAACATTTTCTTAAAACACAAAAATGTTTCATAAAAGTTTCATCTATTCTCAGAGAGGAAGGAACAAGGAAGTTCCAAAAAATCCTTGTAAATACTAAAAACGGTAGGTTAAGGAAAAGGTAAATAAATAGGAAAGAAACAGAGACGTACTCGAAAAGATGTTTCTGCGCGAAAGTCAAATCCGGTCAAATCTCTGTTAGCCAAGCGGCCATAATGGCCCCCAAATTCGTCAAGATCCACATCAAGAACATTGTCGAATTATCAAAATAGACTGTCAAATATCGGGAGAAACAATATTTGACACTTGCCTGGAGTCGTGGCTATTCTGGGTTAGATGGGAATGAAGTGGCTGAGTTTCTGGCAAGGGAGGTTTGCTTGCCTGTAATTGGTATCGCGTGCAACACCGCTAAATACATATTTAATTATTGAGGGATGACGACAAAAGACACGGTCGTTTGAATCATCATCTCTCGAGGTTGCGCCTGTCGGTGGTGTTTTCAGGTTTGCTGCATACCTAGTTTCTCTTAAAAAATATTTTTCTACGACTGTCTTTAAATGCCTTTATTATATGTTCAATCATGATTTGAAAATGTAGTACATTGTAATGCTGTTTATCATTTACCCGTGCGTAATAATATTTCCCACTAGTTGCTAGGTAACTAGTGGGACATATTATTACACACGGATAAAATTTCCTGGTAATGACAAAAGTAGCGGCGGGCATGAAAAATCACCATAGCAACGCCGAAAATACAAACACCAAATTGACAGTTTTGGTATTTATAATCAATAATAATTGTAATTAAGTATTTCACTAATATCAAAACACATGAACAGTGATATGAATATAGTTTAACACCACCTAGTCAATTTAATACTTCTAATTTATCGTATTTAGCCTTATACGCTAGCAAGTAGCAAGGGTAAGTTTCGAAAAACAAATATTTTCCTAAAAGTTATGTTAAATTTATTCAAATTAAAACAGTCGTAGAAAAAGTATAGTCTGAAACTCACATGAAATGACCATTTCTTACTCGTATGATTGCAAACGATCATACTCGTAGGAAATATATGTCATTTCATGTTCGTTGCACAATATACTATTTTCTTTCAGAATTTTGATATGACAAAATAGGATGCTAATTAAGAATGAGGCTTATAAGATTTTTACAAAGACACATCATGTTCTTCTTCAATTTTTTCTGCCCGATATTCACCGTGCCATTACGAAGGGGGAGTAGCAGCAGAACTTTTTCACATAACACTATATCCATATTTCTGTTTCATAAATGCATAATGTAAAATGGTTACAAAACTTCAAAAAGTTATTTGAGATATGGTGGTGTTTCTTGGGAATAACCTAAGGATCACAATTGAAATATTTTTTAGAATTTTTTTAATAAAACTTAACAATTTATTTTATGTTAAAAAATGTCACTACGTTTCTGTGCCTTTCTGGTAATGGTTCTGTAGATTTTCTAAACTCCATCCGAGTTTATTATTATTTATATAAATTTGAATATCTAATAAACCAAATAATACTCAACTCACAACAAATTTAGTTTGGGTAGTACGAGTAAGTACGTATATATTTCGCAAATTAACTTTGAAAATATTATGCATTACTTAAGTGTTTAACCGTACGTGCAATAATGAAAATGAAAATACTTGCCATGCATAATAAAATAATTTATAAGACAAAAACGAAGGATGGTTAAAAAGAAAGTTTCGCCTAGAAGTATATAATATATTTAGGTATATTACAATACTTGGCTAACAAGTATCGGCTACCTATATTAAGTGCCTGCTACACTATACTAAAGATAGCTAAAATGAGAAAGTTGTTATTCTTGTTATTTATTTAGCAACTTTGAATTAATATTTTTATAAGAATGTTATTATAATTGTGCATCAAAAATGATCAGATTTAAAAATTATACGAACTATACAAGGGCTATCCATTGCGCTTAGGCACATAATAATTTCCAGTTCTTCCAGCTTCGTTTTCAGAGAAAATCCAGCTTCAATATTATGGTCATTTGTTAAATATTGATGTGATACCCACAATCTCCTCCGAGTCTATATGGAACATGCTTCGGAAATTTCTGTTGAGTAACTTATTTCTGAAATCATGAAAACTATAAATTAACCCTCAATTGAATCTAATATATCGCAATCATTTCAATAAGTATCACGATTTTGTGAAATGAGGAAAATCTGCATAAACTGAAGTTTTAGTAAAATCCCCTGATCAAATTTTTTTAATTCAAACTAAATCATATAATTATTGAGTGGCAGCTCGCGGGTTGAAAAAGAGCTTTTATTTTATCGGATACATTTATGATTTTAACGAAATAAATTTGCCTTCTGTCTCCCGATTTTGCTAGTTTTTAAAATTTAAAAATTTTGAGTTTAAAGGAAATTTATATTTAAAAAGCTCTTGTTTTCTTTGACAGAATAATCATGGCTACCGAGATATATAACGTAAACATAAGCAGGTCGTCGCGCGAGTCTGGCGATTTTCCCGCCCGTCCTTCGCTTGCAATACGCTCGAAGTTGGAGACTGGAGAACTTCTCGCGCCAGTGGTTTATTTTTGATTAATGCGGTAGTATTCTTTGTTAATGAAAGATAACTGTTGCGCCAGCGGTTCACGTTCATAAATTTCAAAATGCATTTTGCTATAAATTGAAAAATTGTATATGTTTTTATTATTTATTTTTGGTGAAGTTATGGCACTTCGCCTACTACACTGTAATTATTGCGAGTATACCTAATTGTTATTATTCGGAAATATTATTAGGTATACTATTTATCAATTTGAACTATTAGAATTACCACTTGGAATTGATCCACTCAAGATTTTTATCAATAATTATATTCTAAAAATCTCATACTTTAAGTTTTTGTTATTTAACAAGGATATTGAAGCTAGCCGACTTTTTCATTGTTTGTATCTGGCTGTCAAACGCTAGGTTAAGTTGAAAACGTTTTCTAAAGTAAATCGTCCGCTACAAAGGATGGCTGCATCTACGAGGCATGTTTTTTAAGTAAGTACCGTTTTGGAATTAAAAAAAGACGTGCAAAGATATCGCAATAATTTTATTTTTACATGAAAGCCTGTACCTTAATCTATTGAGGCACTTGTCATAACGTGGCACCAGTTTTTGAATACCCTCCTCATAAAATTCTGCCGCCTGACTTGTTAACCACTGCATCACAAATGCAGAAACTCCACTAGCAATACTCCTTTTCTGTCCCAAAAAACTGTGCACATGATTTTCCGGGCAGAAATTGTTTGCTTAAACTTCACTCTTTTGGGTGATGATGAATGTCGCCATTCCATGGATTATTGCTTCGATTCTGGTGTGACGTAGGCCACCCATGTTTCGTCACCAGCAACAATTTGGTCTAAAAAATCTTCACCTTCATTGTGGTACCGCTCAAGGAAAGTCAATGCACTGCCTAAACGTTGGGTTTTGTGATAACGAAGTCAAAACATTTGTGATACAGTGGTTAACAAGTCAGGCGGCAGAATTTTATGAGGAGGGTATTCAAAAACTGGTGCCACGTTATGACAAGTGCCTCAATATTCAGGGAAATTATGTAGAAAAGTAGATTAAGGTATAGGCTTTCATGTAAAAATAAAATTATTGCGATATCTTTACACGTCTTTTTTTAATTCCTTCGGTACTTACTTAAAAAACATGCCTCGTATATAGAAATTGAATCAACGACGACGTCGTATTCGCCTTTTAATATAAACTCATCTGGCATATTGTCTAATAAACACGACATTTCGTTTTTTTCATTTTTTAAGAAGTAAAAAGCAGTTTAATAACTGTTTGTTAAAAAAGAGTCAAAAAGGCGTTTAGCTATTTAGATGTTTTTTTCTTATTAAATTCAGGTTTCACAAACTCTCTGCCCCTGTTGTTTTTGGTGGCCATCGGAGTACGCAAATAATTGTTTCAAGGGTTAAAATGATGACATATTTCATATTTCCTAAACGATATATACAAAATATAGATAATATTTTTTTGATATCTCTTTTCGTTTTCTAGATATATTATTTTTTGTTTTAATTCGGATCTAGGAATTTTTTAATGAGATTTCGCAAGGACCCTATGGTGTTTGGTGGCTATTGAGGTGGTGGTTTAGTGTAGTTCAGAAACAAAAGTTTAAAATTTATTTTTTCTATGACTCTCTTTAAATGCCTTTATTATATGTTCAATCATGATTTGAAAATGTAGTACATTGTAATGCTGTTTATCATTTACCCGTGCGTAATAATATTTCCCACTAGTTACCTAGCAACTAGTGGGAAATATTATTACGTACGGTTAAAATTTCCTGGTAATGACAAAAGTAGCGGCGGGCATGAAAAATCACCATAGCAACGCCGAAAATACAAACACAAAATTGACAGTTTTGGTATTTATAATTAATAATAATTATAATTAAGTATTTTGCTAATTTCAAAACACATAAACAGTGATAGTGAATATAGTTTAACACCACCTAGTCAATTTAATACTTCTAATTTATCGTATTTAGGCTTATACGTTAACAGGAGTAAGTTTCGAAAAACAAATATTTTCCTAAAAATTATGTTAAATTTATTCAAAAGCATTAAAACAGTCGTAGAAAAAGTATAGTGTGAAACTCACATGAAATGACCATTTCCTACTCGTATGATTTGCAGCACTCGCCTGCGGCTCATGCTGCAAACGATCATACTCGTAGGAAGTGTATGGCATTTCATGTTCGTTGCACAATATACTATTGTGGAGATAGACTTTGATTTCATATTCACAAAATTCATGACCATATTATAAACATTGGTTTATCAATAGTGATAAAGATAAATTGAATTGAACAAAATAACATGGAGATGACTTTATCTACACACTGTATATTGGCTACAACACCGTACAAAAGGACAACTACTGTTTTTTTTTAATCGGCAATCAGGTGTTTTACATACTTGTAAATTATTATGTATACAACTGATTTGAATAATAACAATGACAACCGCAAAATATTAACAGAATGGAATCCTCAAAAATACTACAACATAACAAGTTTATATGAAACATCTGTATTTCCGTATTTTTTCATTAACATAATATATGATGAAATAAATTATGATGATTATATAAATTCAAATTAAGCTGAATGCAACATCCCGATATAATATGATATAAGCACAAAAACTACTATTCCGTTATTTAAATTTGACCAAATTAATTTGCATGTATTATTTTATTGTTTTTTCGAACAGTATTTTACATATTCTCGTTTTTTTTTTGTATATTAATTCTCACGTCTCTGTTTATGAAAACCAAATATTTTGCAATAAAATTTTCACATTTTAATAAATATCACATAAGATCGTGCTCATATTCGGCACATCAGTTTTACTTCTAGATTTTACACAAAATCTTGTCTTACAAGGAATTTACTAGTAAAAAAATGGTAGAATTTTTTTGAAAAAAGTTCATTATTCTCCAGTCCAGTAAGATCACATTTCATATTGTTATCCAATCACACTTTTTTAAATAGTATATTAAGTATAAAGGGCGGTAAAGCATTCGTTGCAGCCCGCCGCTGTATAGACGCACGAGTGAGCGAAGCGAGCGAGGGCAGCTATACAGCGAAGGGCTGCAGCGGCTTTACCGCCAGTGGTGCTTACAACTGTTTTTCGCCTGCCTCTTCATACTACAATAGTAAACCAAAAGAAGTTTATTTTAATAATTAATTATTACTGTTATGAACTGACAGTTTTTGACAGTAATTAATGGGAGTATTTTTTGACGTACATGATAATAGGCGTTATCCTTTGACAAACTCAGATCAGATAAACTTATGTGACAGGCTCATGTCAATGTTGAGTATCTAAATGTAGAAAGAAACTGTCAAATTATTATCTGAGCGTGTACGCTATAGAAATTTGATTTTAGAATCTTAGGTATATTTCGGTACTACAATATTAATTAAAAAGTGACTACTAATTAATAATGGACAATTTTAAATAATTAAATGAGTTTAGCGGAATGGCAGACGACTATCTAAGTAAACTTTCGCAATTAATTGTCAACTTATTCTCTAGATGGAATGCACATTAAGTTAAGTGAGTGAAAACTACTGATGTGAACGTTATTATTGGAAATCTAACAGTAGCACCATCTATGAAAAAAAATTAAAATGAGCGGGCGCTAACTGGTCATTTACCGCCCGCATATGCGGGCGGTAAAACTCTGTTTAAGTGCAGGCAGGCGAAAAAAATAGTTAGAGTACAATACGGAATTTAGAGTATTGCTGCTAAGTGTATGCCTGCGATACTCTCAGAAAAATAAACAAACATTTTTTTCTGAAATGATACCTATTTCCGATTTTGAATCCTACTATTGAAACTTCTGTCTGTATTTATTTTTTCATGGTGCATTATTTGTAAACAAATAATATGCAATAATTTTTATGGCCATAGCGTTGTTATTTACTAAAAATATTTTATTTAAAGTGAGAGTTCGACCTTGATCCTTGATCCTGGTATTGATAAAGTAGGTTATTATGGTTTTGCTTTCTTCGGCTAGTCACCGCAACGTTTAGGTACCTAAGTATATTATATACAAGTATGCATGTAGGTATATTTATTAAATAGATATTTAATTTTACAAATGAAATTTACTGAATAAATAGCTGTAATTATATTGTACAGTGGTTGACAAAAATGCGGAACTGTATTAATGTTTCTTTTTTGTCAAAAATGAATTATCAATTTTTTTATAGCAATTTAAATAGGAGACGACCTGTCTTGCCGTATATTAATTAGAAGATATTAAAAAGGCTTTTACTAAAATTAGAAAACACGTTAGGTATATTTGACACTTCACGCGTTTCGCTAACATAGTGTCTTCGATTTTGGTCGATTTCGTTTTTTGGGTCTATAATTTTTTTGTTTTTCTAGATAATTCGTCTCCGAAGAGGCTATTCATAAATTTGATGTATTATTTTTCTTTACTCATGAAACACCTCGTATATTTTTACATTTTCTTGTAATAAATACAATTCTCTTTACGAATATATTTAACACTTTTTATTTAATTATAACATTTTTAGATATACATAATTTGCTTTTAATCAAATGAATTAAAGAAGTGAAGTCAACGTAGAACTTTTTATTGTAACAATTAAAACCAACGCTTTTAACAACAATATATCTCAACAATAAATATAAATAAATATATAAATCAATAATTCAATCAATGTAACAATAATTATACGTTGGTTATTGTGTCAAAAGCATTTTGAATTGCCTCTTCCAACATTTCCCTTGAGATAATTCGCTGCCTAAAGGTCAAATCTTTGATTCTTCCCCAAAGATAGAAATCTAAAAGCGTCATGTTCGTTGTTGAAAAAAAAAGTGATTTTGCCTTTGGACTAACGGCGACTCATCTACGAACGGCTCTTGTGTTTGAAGGATCCGTTCGGAGTTAAGTATTCTATCATAAATATAAGGACCAATAATTCTTCTATTATATGTGATAGAAACTTGAGTTCCTTTAACAAATCGTCCAGTTTGGACCACCCTGTACAATGTATCATTTGGTGACGTAGATAAGAAGGAGATGATCGGTGTTTTATAAGCAGGCGATTTTCTTAAATTTCTTGTTTTTTAATTAAACGATGTAAGTGAAAGTGTATTATAAAATATGAACGAACACACCTTACGTTGCCTCTGATTCGCTTTTTTTTCTCATCAATTAAAATATATTTTGGGATAAGTTCGAAATGTGCACTTGTACCGGGTGATTCAAATATATTGCTTACCTTGAAAGTTGCAACTTTGATAGAAAATTATAAATAGATAAAAATTCTGATGATTACGTTGGTGTTGGGCTTTTTCATTTTTGACTTCTTATTCTACCTTTCTTGTGTATTTTTATTGGCATATTGCAAGTTAAATATTATGAAACTACTTTAAATTAGGTATATCTGTAGGAGTAGTGAAAACGATTTTTCTTTATTTTTATTGAGATAACTTATCCATATATTTTAACAGACTACCTTTTGAAGATTTGATGGAAATGCACGTTTAAGATCCCGGGATTATGATTATATGTTTTTGGAAAAATATATGTGCTGTATTGTACGTGTGTGCCTGTAAGCTCTGAGAGTTTTTTTTTTCAGAAAAATCAGGTTCCTACTGTTCTTAATAACCATCGGCGTATAGGGATATATTTTTTAAGGTTTAATTTTCTAAACGAAAATGTAGACATTTTGTTTATTAAAGACATTTTGTGAAAACTTTTTGTTAATTCGAGATTTTGTTTTTTAATTCAGAAGGGAAAGTTTCGGTTGGTACAATCTTTCTTTTTATTTTTTTTTAACGTTGTTTCACAAGGTTTCTTGGGTGTTTGGTGGCCATTGGCGTTCTGTGTAAAAATATTTTTTAGTTCGTAAACTATGGATGGTGGAGCCTTTGCATCTGTACATATCTGATATTTTAGATAGCAAAAACGAATTACGTAAGTGTGAGTTATTTTCATTAACAGAAAATTGTGATACCTATCTAATTTATATGACATTTACATTCTATAACTCAATTAAATTTAAAAGCTTAATTAATATTAATAATAACTAATAACATGCTTAGGTCAGGTCAAGTTGATAATTATTATACTAATGTTATTCGATAATACAAGTAATATGCATTTAAGGTTGTCTTTCCTTCGGTTTTGTAATAGAGAGCTATTAAATATAAATTGAGAAGCTTTCATAATCAGAAATGTAGACACAAAATAACGATAGTTTTGTCAATCCAAGTAATGCTTGGTCCAGTGTCAGGCAAAACGGCAGTTAGTTTATATCTAATGATCCACATTAATACCAGAGTTTAAACTTCTAACGGTTCCTTTTTCCGGTTGGTTTGGCAGCTCGGAAACTCAGTGGAATTAAGTTCTCTTATACTCACTATCCCCTGGAATGAAATTTCCTTTGTAAGTGTTACATAACATATGTCAAGTTTTTAAAAACCCTGTATTTTTACACATAAAAATAACAAACATTCAATAGGTACCCACATTTTGTTGTCGATTGTAAATAGTTGTTAATAGTTTATTTATTTCCATGTATATCAACGGAATGTGAAAGTGAAACAAGTGAAGAACATCAGCTGCAGGTTGAATAAACACAGGCAACTTTGTGTATATTTTAATGATATATTATAACTCTAAAACTAACAAAATTAGGCTAAAAAATTAGTGTGGTGAAGTACCTATTATATATAAGTACCTACTGTTTATTGAACATAACCAGAATGGTCTGAAAATCGAGAGTACTGAATATTGAATTTTTTTGAAGATTCTGTCGCTTTTTAACCTAGTTTAGGCATACATTGGTTGGGTGGTTTTCATTTTTTGATTATATTTTTGTAGCTGTTGATGGGGGAATAGACTCTTGAAACATATCTTTCCCGGAGTGAAATAATTTTCATAAAACTCCTGCGGATGTGACGAATTTTTGTCTTATTTACATCTAACAATACTGCGGTAACTTTATATTAGTTTCTCTATTTTGAATGTTAGAAATTACTGACAATTTAACATTTCACTACTGCTACAATGTTTGTCATAATTAAGTCAAACTGTTTCTTTAATATTAACTTAGTTGCAGTGGCCGATATTCAGCAGGTGTAGTAGGTGAAGTGCCACTTCACCAAAAATAAATAATAACAACATAAAAATATATACTAATATTTATTAATTTATTTTTAAAGCGACATGCATTTTAAAATTTATGACCATGAACCGCTGGCGCGACAGTTTTCTTCCATTAACAATGAATACTTCCGCACTAATAAAAAATAAACCATCGGCGCGAGAGGCTCTCCAAATTCGAGTGTATTCACAGCCAACTCTAAGTTGGATGTGGTGTATTGCAAGCAAAGGACGGGCGGAAAAATAGCCCGAGTCGCGCGCCGTTAAATAACGGTAATAATAATAACAAAAAACTACGTAAATAACGTATCCTTCTAATATAAATCAAAAGTGTAGGAGATCCACGCACACATGCAATGCACTCCACCTGATAAAAAGCTGCCGCAAATGGAAAGTTTTCGGTTGTGGATTATTCTGTCAAAAAAAACTTAAAAAGCTTTTTAAGTATAAATTTCCTTTAAATTCAAAATTTTTACATCAGTATTCTTCATCGAAAAATTGACTTAGCAAAATCGGGAGACAGAAGGCAAAATTATCTCGTTAAAAAGACAAATATATCCGATAAAATAAAAGCTATTGTGTTTTTACTAATGATAAAAGCTAAAACGGCGATTTAGTCGTTTTATGTTCCCTGCACTAGACCTCTTTTTCAACCCGCGAGCCGCCACTTTACTTGGCCATGAAAATATTGATTTAACCACTTACTATTTTAGAATAATGTTTATTTAGCATTCTAATGGGAAGATGGTTCGATTTTAATAATTAATTTATGGGGAATATCACACATTAGAGTTGCATATTATAAATAATACATGATATGATTAAAAAAACGGCGATGCTATGTTTTTATTTTTTTAATTACTCTAATTTAATTGCGTAATATCTTTGTTCTGTTACATAGGCTGCACAATAATTATTATAAGACATATGAATTATTTAGTAGTAGTTATTACATGGCAAATCAACTAGAATTTTAGAAATATTCATCGTTAAAATTTTTATAATTTCTGGTAATCTTGTAGTACCCATTATGAATAACAAAAATATGAAATAAAAGATTTAGTACAGTGTATAATAAATTGTAAAGAGGCTATTCAACATTTCGTCCTGTATATAATTATGCAAAATACTTATATTCTAAATTAATTATGCTAAATTAGTTTATTACATCACATTCTTTTCACATTTTGTTTTAGAGAAGAAATTGCTTGAGTAAAGGTCATTTTTAATGTTATTTGATGAGCAATTTCACCTTGGCTCGGATATTTCGTAATAGACATTTTTTTGTTCGATACCTATGATAATTTGATGATTATTTCTTCATATTGTATAGAAAATTACAAAATACTATATAAATTAAATAAAAAATCATAAAGAGAATACAATACAATAATACACGCGAATTATTTTTAATTTGTTATCATCATCAAGTTTGATTATAGCATTGTTAAAATAGATAATGTGGAAATTTATAGGTTAAATAATTAAATAAAAAAAAATAATAAAAAAAGGATAAAATAGATTACACATGGTTTACCTGATGCTCATGGAATAAATCAACGTTTTCCAATGATACATTAACAATCAACCATACGACTTTCATACTGTTTCATTTCCGTTTGTGAATTAATTTTATTTATGGTCAAATTTTGTGTCTCTTGACCTCGCTAAGCAAATTAATGTTTATGGGGTTTTGAAGTTCTCATTCGAGATCTCAGGAAATTCATATATATCTGCCTCAGTAAATTATATAATGAGGCTGAATTACCGATAACGCTCATGTAGTGGTTTACACGACCACAAGAAGATATACACAATTAATTTGAAGAAGTAGTCCATACTCTTGGTGGAGTTTTTATATTGAATACCTTAATAAAAAAAAAACTGGGTTGGCACTGATGATGAGGATCTGAATCCTCGAAACATGTATGTCTTTTAACTAAATTTTACAAATACAATTTTTTTTTTGTGAAGGTGACGATTTTGTTTGCTTTGTATATACACAATTAAATTGTACTATCAACGAATAAAAATGTTGAATATTCTGTCTCGTGATCTTCCAGTCTGAAAATTCCAGCAAACCACAATAATTTGTTTAAATGTCATTTTTTAATTTATTATGATAATTTAATCATCAACAGGACGATACTATGTATGATAAATTTTAGTTTATAATACACAAACAAATAGAGTTTACGTGTTATTAATTAATAATTTTAAATCATATGTATATTATTACATAGGCATATTTATTTACACAACATTTATTTTATATTTATTATATATTATTTTAGAAATTGAGGTTTTTTGGTATATTATACAAATAAATAAAATATAAATATATAAATAATGGACCTAGTTATAAAGAACAATAATTTTAATATTATGTACGAGGTGGGGCTATAAAATCGCCAGGCTATTGCTGTAAAAATGTTGTTATTTAGAAGGTATATTCACCGGGTGTTCCACCGGGAAGGGATTCGATCGATTATGGAGAAACTACACTGTGGAACAATCTGAAAATCTGGTGTAGTACGTAGGTCGACGGGACCCATTCGCATAAAATGTTTTCAAGAATCTAGTACTTCCAGTTATACCGAAAATAGGGGTCAACTTCCTTAATTCAAATACGACCCCATATAAATTATACTTTGTGGGATTTTCCTTGTAATTTTAAAGATATTTCATGCATAATATGTTATATATCTATCTCCAGCCGTTTTCGAAATATTTGAAATTTTATGTCAAAAATTACGTTTTCAGAATAAAGAATAATAACAATTTTTATTATATGGAAGCTTTAATAATTTAATTTGTTAGAATATCCTATAAGCTATAGACCTACTTTAGGCACCTACGTATATTTTTTGAGTAAATATTAATACAGGGTATTTGATAAAAAAGGTAAAGATCAAATTGAAAAAAGTATTAAAATAAAAAAAATTTAAATGGCAACCCCCAATTTTATATATTTTTTATTTTTTTGCATCAAAAATAAGGGCAAGTTTATGAAAGGATGCCTATTCCAAAAATTGATAGATATTAAAATATTGAAAATTTTACATTTTTGTATTACATGACTTTGAAATTTAATTGATCTAATTCTAAAGTCTAATTTTGTTCAACCAGCTGAAGCATGGGCCGACAGATACTGACGATATCTTTTCGCCCTTATTATGACATCGTCAGAGTATAGACCTAACTTTAAGCACAACGAGATTAGTGCTGGGACATCGAAACGAAAGATCGATGTTAACCATTGGCATTAAATTTAACAATAAAAAATCCAGGGCCGTATTTAAAAAATCGAAGTTGATTATAATTTTTCAAAAACGAAACGTCGTAGTGAAAATTTGTAAACGCTATTTTATTCTCCTTAAAATGTAACAATGAGAAAGTGCTTTTCTTTTTTTTTTTAGATCTGTACAAATAATGTCAGAAATAAATAAAAACTAAAATCGCAAAAATCGTTTTTTCAAAACGGCTAAAGGAGTTTACTTTTGAAAACACCATTTGAAAGGTGTTTAAATAGTACAACTTTTCTCTAATTTAACCGAAATTGTAACTCCTACTGTTTCCAAGATTCCAATGCTATCCAATTCTTATCTTGGCAACTGTATAATAAATAGAATAGTCTTGGTTATGGTTATAACTGAAAGATTGATTTTCTGTTTGTCAGTTTAGTTTCCGTACACCCTGTATAGATACTAAAAAAAGAAATCAAAATAGAAACAATAATTTACATAAAAAATAAAAGTTCTGCATCTGAATGACGTCTGGTGTATGATGGAAAAAAAAGTGTGTCACTACCGCTACTCACTGTGTAGTAATAAAGTAGTAGTATAAATACCTGTTCTCCTCATATACAGTTAAGTTTAAATGCCAATATTATGAGGTTTGGCAAAATAAGTACGAATTCTTGTAAAACCAGTTTGAGTTTTAGATGAATTTTTATATAATATTTCTTTTTCATTTTATAAATTTTACTCTCGGCAATTATTACTCAATATACCCAGACCATTTCGACATGATTACTTGTTGTATTATGTAGTAGATAAATTACCAATATGTACATGGTGAATATAATAATTGCTTATTATTGTAAAATCGTTCATTTCAAATTTGTAAATTAAACAACAAGACGGAAAAAAATTCACAGAAAATAGAGAAAACACTTTAGTTGCCTATATTTCTCAAGTACTTATCTGTCTAGATAGCAAATATTTACTCTTTAAATGATTGAATATGAAGGATTTATAAAGATAAATTAACAGAATTGAATATGTCTCGACCTTCATATTTCGTTTGCTTAAAATTTCTCATAATGTCTTTTATATAGATGCCGATTTACGAAATTGCTTATGGTTTTCTATTACATAATACATGTTTAGTGTAGGGCTAACTGAAAACATGCGAACTAATTGGTGTCCTGCTTGATAGCTTTCTGCTGTTTGCTCTTCACATTTCTGACATCATTAATAACGCATTTAGAATGTTGGGATTTCTAAGACGAAGTACTGCCGACTTCCGCGACATGAATTTGTTAAGTGTTTGTATTCCTATCTGGTTAGACCACATCTGGAGTACGCGTCCGCATTGTGGAACCCTTCTGCCATATTCACAGTTTAGAAAAAGTACAAAACAGATGTTTACGTTATATTTCGTATAAGCTCGGATATCCTCCTGGAATGAATGCTGTTTTTGATTGTAGATCTGCCATATTCACAGTTTAGAAAAAGTACAAAACAGGTGTTTACGTTATATTTCGTATAAGCTCGGATATCCTCCTGGAATGAATGTTGTTTTTGATTGTAGATCTGCAGATGCAGTACATGTATACTAGACCATTTACATCTCACTGATCTAGAAGCACACAGAAAGATTATTTTCTTTAAATTATTAAATGCGAGAGGAACAAGATATTTGGTTGCAATGACGTGCGGTAGATTTGTGATGCACTTGCCTTGGAATTCTGTAATGACTGTAATTTTCGTTTAATATTATATTAAGAATCTTAAATTTCTTTATTTAATTTTGTTCTGCTCATATACCGTTGTTGGTGTTTTTACGTTTCTTTCTTTTTCTTTTTGAATTGTAAAATTATCAATGAAAAATAATTTCATGGCAAAGCGTACTATTATTTTTCATTTATTATACGAGGCATGTTTTTGAGTAAGTACCGTTTTGGAATTAAAAAAAGACGTGCAAAGATATCGCAATAATTTTATTTTTATATGAAAGCCTGTACCTTAATCTACTTTTCTACATAATTTCCGTGAATATTGAGGCACTTGTCATAACGTGGCACCAGTTTTTGAATACCCTCCTCATAAAATTCTGCCGCCTGACTTGTTAACCACTGTATCACAAATGTTTTGACTTCGTTATCATCTTGAAGACGCTGACCACCCAGGTGTTTCTTCAAGTGCAGGAACAAATGGTAGTCGCTGGGCGCCAGATCAGGGCTGTATGGAGGATGATCTAGAGTTTCCCATTTAAAAGATTTGATGAGATCTTTGGTCCGATTAGCCACATGTGGACGGGCATTGTCATGCAGCAAAACGATACCCTTACTCAACTTGCCACGTCTTTTGTTCTGAATTGCACGACGCAGATTGTTCAATGTCTCACAATAAGACGCAGCATTGATTGTCTCATTACGAGGCAGAAACTCCACTAGCAATACTACTTTTCTGCCCCAAAAAAACTGTGCACATGATTTTCCGGGCAGAAATTGTTTTGCTTAAACTTCACTCTTTTGGGTGATGATGAATGTCGCCATTCCATGGATTGTTGTTTCGATTCTGGTGTGACGTAGGCTAGTGACGAAACATGGGTGTTCGTCACTAGTAACAATTCGGTCTAAAAAATCTTCACCTTCATTGTGGTACCGCTCAAGGAAAGTCAATGCACTGCCTAAACGTTGGGTTTTGTGCAAATCCTCGTATTTACGGACATGAAATCCTTTTAATAAGTTATTATTATCAAATTGAAATTTGACATTATTGTCCGTAAGAAAAGAAAATATATCATTAACAATATTCTTTTGGCAAAGGGCAAAAGTTTTTTATTTGTTAAAAAGTAACAAAGAAATACTGTAAAATTTTGACCACAAATAAACTTAAAACACAACATTTTTATTTTGTTGGTTTTACCTTGGTCCTATACATAAAACTTTGCTTATTTGAAGACATTAATACGAATGATGTATGTTAATATAAGTAACATTAGTTATTCTGTCAAATTAAGAGATTTATTCTGAGTGGCAAGTTTATTTAATTAGCTCATTCCAAATAATGTTTAAAGAAAAGACTATTTTTTCTTTGTAGACTGTTATATACCATATTTAGGGCAATGATAAGTTTTATTATTATTGCTGGAGACGTGCATTTATGTCATATTACAAGTTATCTTAATCTAATCTTAAGATTCATATAGTATACTATTACATAAGTTTGAACAAGAATCCGCTGAATGTAATATATAAATTATTAGGTATATCACTTGCAAATTCTTGATTTTAATTAAACACATGCTAAGGTTAATAACACTGTAATATACTAAGTGTACTTAAATTGGATTTCTAGTTCAACAAGTTAAAAGTCCAATAATTGCTTTTATTTAATAACACTGTATCAATGTCTTTTAATATTTATGCAATTATATGACAAGTATTGAATTAAAACCACTACAATAACGGCTGAACAAAATGGCTATTAATAATTCTAGATGCGTCCATCTTCCCTAACGGGACAATTAATATTGCAGCCTTAATATTAGAGAGTTTTTCTGCAAAACTCTGTAATTTCACAAGACAGTCCTTTCGTCGATCCACGAATCATCAGTGGTGCTCGGTGAGTCGTGTGAGGCAACAAAATTGATCAATTTCTTTAGTTGTATTGAATGATATCAGTAACATTGTGTCAAATGACATAACATACATAATATTTGGTTTTTATATTAGTACTCTTTTTTAGAATGTATCGAAATCAAGTCCAGCTGGATGCTGTTGGCACCCTTGCATTCGACCAAACGACAGTAGCACTAACACAACACATTCTTACGGAACGATGATGAATACACAACAACCTGGTTCGTTGCCCGAATACCAAGTAGATCCATACAGACTTTTAGAAGACGATTTAAAAGATGTGTATTCCTATGTTAGAAATGTAAGTATAAATAAAACCTTTGATCTTAATTTTATTTGACAACGAATTGGTTTTATATGAGTCCAGATACCTATGTAGTGTCGCGTCGTTTTATTGTGTCAAAACTGCAACAAATTTCATTTCTTCTTCAATATATATGTAGAACTAATACGGCCACATTTTGCATAATATTGCAAGTATACAGAACGGTTTTCACAGAAATTTTCAATTTGTCAATATTCAGAAAACTTAATATTTCTGTGTATATACCTATAGTAAATTAAAAAAGAGACTGTTTAGGCTGATGAAAACTAGCTTTCATATTAACTTATTGGTGCAAACAACATATTTTGCATAAAATGTTTTTTGTACGATTTTTGAGTGACCAAAAACTGTATTTTGTCATTATTAATTATCAGTAGTAATATTGAAAACACTTTTAAGACTGTTGAGATATTGAATTCGACACGCAAAAAGCTCAAAGTAAAGAAACTTAATGTAAAATTGATTCTAATTTGTAATGATATTGGGGATTCCAAGGTTCCTAATGCTGAAAATGAAAAAAAAAGTTCTTATATATGTACGTATAAGACAAACAAGAAAACAAACACTATTTTTCAATTTAAAACTGCATAAACATTACAATGTATATAATTTAAAAAATAAATTAAAATTGCAATCTTTAATTGTGCTTGAAAGATGATTCCAAGGATATTCTTCTATATAAAATGTTCGTTTTAATAATTTATTTATAATCATAGAATTACCTTAATTTATACTTGCAAATTTATCATTATACTTAGAGAAATTGTTATAAACAGTGAAAACAATACCAATTACGATAGACACAACAAGACATATGTATGTTCTAATCTAACCTAGATGATTATCGACTATAAAATCTGGAAAATTAAAAGAAAACAATAATTAATTAGAAGATTATTATACACCGTTCTTTTGAAATTAATAATATTTTGGTTAATTACCTTAACTACATGAAATTTTTCTTGTAGGCAAGCATTTTGGTTTTTATTTTTATTCTATCATCTATAGTATAGTGGTCCTCATACGTTTAGCAAGTGTTAGCAACGAAGACCTAGCTTGCTGAAGCTGATCATCCTTCCGTATCTAATTACGCTTACATCTTCGTTTAGGAAATTAGTTTAGTTCTAACGTATTTTTTTTTAAGTTGACCATTAGTCTACATTTTCTTAAAACAATAATCTTCTACAGTTATACGTATACGTGATTATGGATCATTTTATACAAAATTTTACAAAGATATGATTCAATTTTAGTAAAACTATGTATTGATTTGAACTGATTGAATAAAAATACGAGGCATGTTTTTTAAGTAAGTACCGTTTTGGAATTAAAAAAAGACGTGCAAAGATATCGCAATAATTTTATTTTTACATGAAAGCCTGTACCTTAATTTACTTTTCTACATAATTTCCGTAAATATTGAGGCACTTGTCATAACGTGGCACCAGTTTTTGAATACCCTCCTCATAAAATTCTGCCGCCTGACTTGTTAACCACTGTATCACAAATGTTTTGACTTCGTTATCACAAAACCCAACGTTTAGGCAGTACATTGACTTTCCTTGAGCGGTACCACAATGAAGGTGAAGATATTTTAGACCAAATTGTTACTGGTGACGAAACATGGGTGGCCTACGTCACACCAGAATCGAAACAACAATCTATGGAATGGCGACATTCATCATCACCCAAAAGAGTGAAGTTTAAGCAAACAATTTCTGCCCGGAAAATCATGTGCACAGTTTTTTGGGACAGAAAAGGAGTATTGCTAGTGGAGTTTCTGCATTTGTGATACAGTGGTTAACAAGTCAGGTGGCAGAATTTTATGAGGAGGGTATTCAAAAACTGGTGCCACGTTATGACAATCAATGCAGCGTCAGGCGGCAGAATTTTATGAGGAGGGTATTCAAAAACTGGTGCCACGTTATGACAAGTGCCTCAATATTCACGGAAATTATGTAGAAAAGTAGATTAAGGTACAGGCTTTCATGTAAAAATAAAATTATTGCGATATCTTTGCACGTCTTTTTTTAATTCCAAAACGGTACTTACTTAAAAAACATGCCTCGTATCTTAAATCAGAATAGCTCTTTAATCGCTTTCTCAACTTCTTATGTGTGTAGAGACAATTTCTAAACTGAAATATACAAGAAACTCCACAGTAACTTGATCTACAACTTCACGAGATCTATTCCCTTTGTGCTTGCCTCCTGTAACTTTGGCATGAATGATTAAATACAGCGCCATTGAAGTAAAGTTGGGATGATATTATCATTATTACGGAGGATACTGTAAAAAAGGATTTGGCATGACCATAACTACTAAATACGACTAAATGTCGTTGTTCTTATTTCTAAGCACCTCATCTTCCCATCCTGGAGTCAGTAAAAGTGAAATGCGTTGGGCGAGAATTTACTGTTCAGTTGGTTGTGGGAGGGTGCATAACGAGTGCAATATTCAAGTTTCAGTTAAAGTCAATAAATTGAGTGACGAATAAAAAATAGTATACCTACAATAGGTAATTGACTCATTTGTTTTTCTTCTACTTCTTATTTAAAAATAATTTAGAAATCATACGACGTCTACTCCACAAAATTTCTTTTATATATGTTCAACTCGTATAGGTGAGGTGAAAGACATGTTTCAGAACTTATTCCATCGTCAGTGGCATAACATTTGGAACTTTACATAAATATAGTGACCAGGTCTACTTAAGCACATGGAATTTAACATTTATATAGACATTTTGTGGAAAGTTTTTTTGTTTCAAAATACATTTTAAATTCTTAGTATAGAAACTGGTTAAAATATATTATCCATTAACGATAGAGTTGTAATTATTTATTTATAACATAATATTAAGCAGTATTTATACTAAGAATTTAAAATTTATTTTGAAACAAAAAACTCTCCACAAAATGTAAATATATAAATGTTAAATTTCATCTGCTTAAGTTAACCTGGTCACTATATTGATATAAAATTCTAAATGTTATGCCACTGATGATGGAATAAGTTCCGAAACATGTCTCGCACTGTCATCTCACCTACGGGTAAATATATATATGTAAAGAATTTTGTGGAGTAGACGTCGTTTGATTTTTAATACTCTCTGCAAAGGATTTCTTCAGAAAATAAAAATAATTTAGTAAGTCGATATCAGTGAAATTTATGATGGTGGATATTATCTTAATGAGTTTTTTTTGTTATTTTTTAAGGCTTTACGACGGAATACTTACCAGGAAGATCTCTATGAAATAGCTACATATTATTTTGATGGAAATGGCAAGGCGATCAGACCTATGGTAGCTCTCTTAATGGCTAGAGCTATTAATTACCACATGTACAAAAAGAATAGGTAAGAGCATATATTATGTTTAATCTATGGTAAGCGTATAGAATACATTAGATTTGTTATTAATTGGCATTAATATGGAAAATATAAAAACATAAAAAAATTAAATTCTTGTGAATCTAAACACACACACGAAGTGTATAAATATTATATACAACTATTCAAAGATCAAATATTTTTTGTCATTGCCCTCTGCAAAGATCAAATATCATGAGTGAAAATGTTCATAAAAGTAAACGTCCGTCGAGATTTTTAATTTGCAATTACGTTAAAAACGTTGTAAATAGAGCACTAAATTATTAGAGTTTGATACTATAAATTAGGTATGCACTTAAAAACATACTATTACCGTATTATAAGTACATATTTAGAACATTGAGTGATATTCACGGTTGAATAGCACCAAACGTACGTAAACATTTTTCAATTATTGTTAAAATTTCCTTGGTTTTTACTTTCTTGGTAACTGTTTGTTACACAAATATCAAATAATTCTTCTTCATTCAAGTGCTAAATAAAAAGCGTGTCAAAGTTTGCATGGAGCATGTTTCAATTAGGTCAGAAACGTCGAACTAAGTATAAAAAAATGATTATAGCTTATTTACTAACGCAGAAGACCAAGCTACTCTTGCATTTACTAAAAAACTTGAGCGACGTCAAACATTCACGGATTTAGGTGTCACATTCGGTAAAATAAATTTTTATTCCTAGATTCACTTCATAATGCGTAACTGTAGATGCTTTGATAGTGTTTGTGTCCTCATTAATCTGTTTAACACTTTGTCAGATCGAAACTAGAGTACTCGCAGTATAAACTCAAACTAAACTCACAAGTTGGAGTTCGAACAAAATAGTTTTCAAAACAAATGGTGCTTGTTGTTGGCTCGTTTTGATATGCAAAGCTTGGAATATTGAAGAATTCAGTGCTCATTGGATATGTTGCTGTTCCTTGTTGTCGAGTTACATTTCTTAGTTCTTCGATTGATTACTAGATCAAATGGGACATTTTATTTAGACGGAGCTAGAACTAATGTGGTATTTTCGTAACTTCCGAGAATATACTTTGGTAGGTGCAGAAGCATTTATAGCGTTAGTGTGTTAATTATGTTTCTTTATATTTTCGAATTGATAATGAATTATTTTGTATGTATTGTCCTGTAATTGGGAAACTGTTGGGTAATAAACGCTATAATTATTTATTTAAAAAATATGGTCGCAACCTCAGACTTTACTACTATACTAGTTGTCCAATGTCGATTTTTTTTTCAACTTAAATTCCGGTAAAACCATATCTCCATAAAGTTAAGTATTAACAGGAAATATGTATGTATAGCGACTAAAATTATATTAATATAATATATTAGGGACATAATATGAGTATTGAAGGACACGTCTTGGCGTACATAAAGAATAAAATGTTATTTATATTTTATATGCTAATTTAGTGCCGGGGGTAGGTAGTGTAGCGAAAATATTTATGAAGTATTTGCATACTTTTTTATTGACGTAGAGTGTTAAGTAAATAAAACACATACATTTATTTATATACTAATTATATTTTTGCCAATAAAATAATTATGATACTTGATTTGATATTACCGGCAAGTCAAGGTGTATGCCAAATGCTTAACTTTCATACATACAGTGCTTTCATTTTAAAATTTGTTACGCAGAATATCTCATCAACTAAAGTAAACATGATTTCCAACTAAAACGCACCGATTTTGCTTTTAGAGCGATAGTCAGGTTCTCAGAATAAAAATATCAGCTGGGCAGCGATTTTTAAAACAGTGACAGGCGCCTACGCCGACAAGTGTATGCAAGTAGGTATACACATGTTTCAGTTTGTTTTAATATCTATATTATAAATAAATATTGTGTTTTAGCATAAAAACGCTTTATTTATTACACAAATTTAAAAAACTAATTAAAATTATGCAGTTTTTGTTCATGTCAATATTACCGTACACTGCTCCGGACGTATATGTACGCAGCGCCTCAAAAACGCCGCTCAGCGGGCACAGCTCTGGGAAGTATTACTGCAGCGATTAATGGATTTATTGCATTTCTAAATAGACGTTATGCAGGTTTACTTCTATGAAAATAGGACCCATTATGTCATTCCAGGGTTTCTGCTCACAAATTGATCTTCTCGAGATACTGTGTATGCTCCTCTCGAAATACATGTGGACTTTCATTATTCCAATACCTCCAATTGTGGTTGTTTTACAAATCCATCCAGGAAAAATGTTGATTCATCGCTAAAGCAAATATTTGTTACCAAATTTGGATTATCTGTTATTTTTCTAATCATAATGACTTATATTACCGCACTAGTGTGGTAATGGGAATGTTGTTTATGTTTATCTTTGTTGTTATGGTCACCGGACCTTGTGTTCTCAGCCAATATTATTAACAATACATTGAATAGAAATATATTTTTTTTTATATAAAATTTTATAATATCTGTTAATAATACCAATAATAAACAGTTGTAGATAAAATTTTGTACGTAACACGACGGATAGGAATTATTAACGCACTATGTGAATACACGACTCGGCCTACGGCCTCGTCTTGCAAACTTCATATGCGTACGTTAATTACGTAAATAACTAGTATCTACCGGTTAGCCATTTTTAAAATGTTTAGAATTTCCTGATGTATTTAACTGAATAGATATAAATAATAAGAGATTTTTTTATACATATTAATTATAGATAATATTATGCAGAAACAAATACCACGACCGTTTTTATAAGGCTGCGTATAGAAATTACCTAATTTACTTAAAGAATTCTATAAAATGAGTGATATTTTATTAGGTTGTTAATAATATGAAAACCATATCAGTTTGGATTTCAATATTATAGTTCCCGCATTATAACTGTTTTACCATTTACCTAGGTTATTTCTTCTTAAAAGAAACAACGTTAAAATTAGATTAGCGCGTTATTTATTATTTATGTATATGTAATTATCATTATTATTCAATAAATAACGTCCAATTTTATTGACATTATTATTATTGTGCTATATGAAGTCGTGTTATTTGTATTTCCACATATTATATTAGATGTTAATTTTGTGGTCAATGACGAATATTTCACAAGTTTTTACTTTCAAATGGCCTAAATTATCAGCCGTTGGACTATAATGCTCTGATGCAAAAATATTTTGTGTCGATAAACTTAGTAAAGAATAAATACTTAAAAACCCTTATTAAAGAATCTGTTTTGATGGGTTATCTTAAATACATGGCGAGTCATGATTAAATTCGATAAAATTTGAAGTTTTTGGAAGAAACGGTCACACATATTTCACTTTTGGTTGTAAGTTGACCGTTTTTTGACGTAACAGAAAAGTATACAGGGCGGATCGAGTAGTAGATAAACGTAATTGCATAATATGTTTTTCTTATGGAACCCCTTATACAGGGTGTCCTACGGTGGCAACCCATTAGATTATTTCAGAAACTACTTCGAATTGAATTTTGAAAAGTTCAGTGTCTATATTGTCAAATATGCTCTACTCAAATAATATAATAGCAACGGCATAACACTTCCGGTTATACCGGAAGTTGATGGCAACTTTCTTATTTTAAAGGGAATACCCTATTTATTATTACATTTTTGGATTCTAAATCAGATTTCAGACATATTTCATGTATCATGTCCTATACCTAACGTCAGTCGTTTTTGACTTATATCAAGATTTATGTCAAAATTGACAGTTTAGGGCTCCATAAGAATTCCGTTTTTTCCTTGTAAATCAGTATTTAATAATTATTTTGCAGGTATTTTCTTATCAGGTGGGATCTTCTTTTTCGAACTGACAAGACATTTTCTGATTCGTTTATACAGGGTGGTCAAAAAATTATATTGAAAACGGTTCAAGAAAAACAGTTGAAAGTCAATTTTTTCAAATGGAATGGGTATATTATTATTATTTTATCTTCCTTACCATTAAAAAATAATGCAATTTTGTAATAGGCTATCACTTTCTAAAATGCATAGTTTTCGAAATATCGTCATTTAAAATTTTTCTGCAGCGCCTACCGTTGTCTCCCTGGAAGCTAGCTAATTAATTTAGTTAAGACTAAATGGGGATCATATCGAACAATTAAATTAGTTTTGTTATCGTTAGTTGATTAACTTTTTTTAGTTGAAAATTTATTTAGTTTATAATCTTCTGTTCATTTCTGGTGTATTATTTTAAATTTTAGTCTTAGTTCGTTATAATACTTGATTTGTATACCTCCCAACCTGCTCTAAATGATTTCTCAAAATTCTTCCTAATTTCTCTAGTCATCGTTAGCAAATGGGGGTTTCTCTCGTTAAATACTCTACAGATGATATTAATCACTTTATTTTATTCTCCATGAATTAATAATAAATTTATAATATCAATAAGTATTTATCATTTTTATTAATTTGACGTTTAGTTTGACATTAAAATGACAATAATTTCATGGCTAACTAAATTAATTAGCTAGCTTCCAGAGAGACAACGGTAGGCGCTGTAGAAAAATTTAAAATGACGATATTTCGAAAACTATGCATTTTAGAAAATGATAGCCTATTACAAAATTGCATTATTTTTTAATGCTAAAGAAGATAAAATAATAATAATATACCCATTCCATTTGACAAAATTGACTTTCAACTGTTTTTCTTGAACCGTTGTCAATATAATTTTTTGACCACCTTGTATAAACGAATCAGAAAATGTCTTGTCAGTTCGAAAAAGAAGATCCCACCTGATAAGAAAATACCTGAAAAATAATTATTAAATACTGATATTCAAGGAAAAAACGGAATTCTTATGGAGCCCTAAACTGTCAATTTTGACATAAATCTTGACATAAGTCAAAAACGACTGACGTTAGGTATAGGACATGATACATGAAATATGTCTGAAATCTTATTTATAATCCAAAAATGTAATAATATATAGGGTGTTTTATTTAAAATAACAAAGTTGCCATCAACTGCCGGTATAATCTGAAGTGCTATGCAGTTGCTATTATATTATTTGAGTAGAGCATATTTGAGAATATAGACACTGAAATTTTCAAAATTCAATTCGAAGTAGTTTCTGAAATAATCTAATGGGTTGCCACCGTAGGACACCCTGTATACTATCCTTGTTTTTTATTTTCTAACAAAATTTGATTTGATATTTACTTTCTTGTCAATTGATGCAAAGTAGGCAGTGTCAAGTCATTTTGTCAACAACTCCACTGGCATATACTACGACTTGCATTGAATTACAAGCACAAGTTTTCGAAATAAATACTAAATGAAATGAAAATTTTCTTTTTCGCATCAAATTAACTGTAAATAATTGAAATACAACAACAATTAATATATTATTCGTATTTATGTTACCAGATGTTAAAGAAATTTAATTTACTAAAGTTATTACCATGATTTAAAGAATTTAAAAGTAAGCAAAGTGTATTTTATTTTTATTTTTCATCATTATTTCTATTTTCGAACTTATGCTAAACCTATCCTAAGGAGCTTTTGCTATGTTTTGAGTATTCAGCTGTTTATAGCTAGTGACTAAAATTATGTCATAAATTTATTACGAGATAATAGGTTGGTACCTACATATTTTTTAGGAGTATAATTATGCAGATTTTGATTATCATAAAGAAATACAAATTGGGCAGATTTCGTATATATTTTGCTAACAATAATTAATTGTCAATTGAAATATTAATAATTTATATGAATGACAACAAAATTACCATGTAACGGTACTTTACAGAATAATAACATTGTTTACTTAAAAGCAAAGCAGTAGAAGTAGTACGAGACAGGAATGAATGAATGAACTTGACCTTGAGCAAAAATAAAACACTATCATCAAATAACGCGATTTTATACGGGGAATTAACATGTATTGAATCAAATGAAACTCTTAAATAATTTTATATTATTTGTTTGACTATTAAAATTTTTGTAATTATACAGGGTTCTGGTCTGTTAATAATTAATGGAAACTAAGTATTTTACATCTAAACGGCCCCAGATTAGGATACCTATAACACCACTGCGCTGATATTCCTTGATTATTCAAAAGCTGTTGATAAATTAGATGATAATATTATGTATGCAATTTTAAAGTCTGTTGGCTTTTCGGAAGAATATTTTTTAACGTTTACGAAGAATTATATAACCCGTTACAATTTGTGAATACTGAAACAGAAGTATCAAATACATTGATGTTGCGTTGTGGTATGACACAGGGCTCAATATTGGATCCTCTTTTGTTTCCTATATTATGTAATTCATTATTATGCTGATGACACCCAGCTAATAGTGATTTACAAATTTTAGTAAGTAGTAAGATATCTCAGAACCATAATTAAGTATTGAACCCTGAAAAGTCAGTTGATATATTATTTGACAGATACAGTAACATTGAGATAAAGGAGCTCAATGTTCTGATATCGGGTCAAACTATTAAGAAGCCAAGGGAATGTTGCAAATTGTTATAATCCTCAGAAATTAATATCATTCCGGGCTCGTTGGACAATATATGATAGATCCACTGATCCCGATGCTGTTTTGTCTCAAATAAAGCTATTTTCAAGGTAGTTATTAAGGAGTTGCCAGTTTGATACATAATGTTTTATTATTTTCCACAGTTTATTATCTGCTCAACGTGAAGTAGCCATGATTTCCGAGATGATACACACTGCTTCTTTGGTACATGATGACGTAATAGACCAATCAGATTTCAGGCGAGGTAAGCCGAGTGTCAACGTCATGTGGAACCATAAAAAGGTAAGCAAGATCAATGGTATGTATTTGTGTTCGGGCTAGTTTAATTATTTCAAGACTTTTAATTCAAGAAGAAGAAGTCGAATCATAACAACGATAAACAAAACAACATGTGTGCGTGTTCCAAAGATTTTGTGAACTTATGACTGTTGTATCTTTGTTTTGCTTCAATTTTATATGAAACTACTGTTATGCTTGGTGTGCGTGGCCAGTTTTAGTGGATTTTAATGCTCTTGTGTCAATTTTATAATTCTTTTCATGCTAATAGGGAGTTAAGGCAAAGCCAGTGACGTATACGTAAACGTATCTTTTGACATCTACGCATGCGCTCTTTAAATTTATGATACGTTTAACGATACGAAGGCCGTAAACATATGTACCTCTACGCGTATCGTATACTTAAACGTATTGAACCGATTGTTGTCGGAATTACATGAACTTGTACGAATATCTAGAATAGAACATTAAAAACTCAATCTAAATTGAAAATTAAGCTAAGCTATTTTGCAATAAATACTAATATTATTATTATTAGTAGTAGTAATTTATTTTGTGACAATTATAAACATTTTTCTGTTATTGTTTATAGGTATACATAACAAAATATATAGGTATTTGGTTAATAATGAAAAAAACAATAATATTAACAACATAGTAAATGGAAGTAGAAAAATCTAAAATAGTATTTTTCTCAAGTAAAGTGTTATCTCTACCTTCCGCATATACGATACGTATTGGATGGCACCTTAACTCTATTTTGAATGACTGCTTATCTAGTGTAAACATAACCAAAATCTCACGTTTACGTATGGAGATACGTATACGTCCTTGGTTTTGCCTTAACTCCCTAATATCAACGGTACCAGGCGTGTTGAAGTTCGGTAATGCGGAGTATAACATCTCAGATAGCAAACTTGCTAAATAAATATAATTAATAAGACATTTCAGGGAAGATGGTACTAGGCCCATACAATTCTGTTACCAACAGTGGAGGTACCCAAAATAAGTGCTCAACACTGGGCTTTATTGTTTATGATATTTATTTGGCATGTAGATGTAGATGTCGTTATTGAATGATACTTTATATGGATTTTTATAATACCGATACATTCTGTATATATACTTTTAAATACACATACCGCATTTACGATGTTAAATAATTTCCCGATAATAGATGCATTTTTTTTTATAATATAAAGTATTGTCTCATAGGTGGGGTATAGTTTTTCCTGGTTATTGCGTAAGACTACAAAAATATATATGTTGTTTCATCTATTAAGTAATATCTAATCTTTAAACATTTGTACACATGTGACTCGACATTTCAATATTATTTGATTCCAATAAAAAATATTAAATAAGTACTTATTATTTATACACATGTTTGATGTAATTTTAGTCACAGAAAAACTGATTTTCATTTATTTTTCACCCTGGAAGAAACGCTCGCACATGTCCTTTTTGGTTTTATGTTGCCAGTTTTTTGACGAAACGGAAAAGTATAAGAGGCGATTGTGATATAGGACAGTTGTGTCTAATCTTTGACTACAGTACCTAAATAAAAATTTTAAACAAGGAAAACGTTTGAGGATAAACAAATCATATACTTTTCATTGTTGAAAATTTACGTAACGACAAATCCTTCAGTTTTTGTTTGCCATTAAGATCTCAGACCGATTATAGCGAAGCACCTCTGAAGGAACTCTGAAAAACAAACACGATAAGAAATTTTTACTACCTATTATAAACATTGTATTAATAACTAGTGCTGGTACGTTTGTTCAGCAATCTATTAAAATTCCTTTTGTTCTTTATTTTGTAATATTTTCTATATTGGTAGGTACGCATTATTATCTTTTATTATTCGCCGTTCACACTTCTCATTCTACATAACAAGATTGCTTAAAATAACGTAAACTTTCATTAAAAAATAATTAAACCGAGGCAGTTTTGTAACCTAGTTTTAATTTACTCAATTGGAATTTTGGTACCTCTTATTGTTTTATTGTAACAATATTAATTATTTGTTTTATTTGTAAATATTATGATGTATTTCATTAATGAGAGAGAGAGCTTCCAGGGCAGCGTACCGTTATAAGTTTGCAACAGTATTTGTATCCTAACATTGTATTTGCTTGAGTATAAATAAAAAAATCGGTTGTATCACCCTAAAACTTTCCCGATATGTTAAATTTAGACAAAAATATATTCAGTCATTGAGATGGACAGGAACAAGATAGAGACTTCCGGTTTTCACTGTTTTCTTTATTTATATATGCTCTTTACCATTTATCTATCTATCTAGTGAATATATATAATATATAAAGAATAAATAAAAGCAGCACTACTTTTTTTGATACTCCCAAACATTACCTTTATACTAAGTCTAATTTTATTAAAATCAGACTATCCATAAGAAAGTTAGATAACTTTTTACAAACCAACATTCTCCGGTTTATATGAAAAAGTTTTAGAATTCTACTTCGATCATCCTCATTAAGTTTAACACTTACGTAATATAAGTATATTTTTAAGTAAACAGCGTTTTCCAATTTGGAGTTAGATTTACGCCATCTAGCGGACATTTTAGGAAACTAAAACTATTTTCCTGCGCTTTCCTTTGTCCGATTTTACTAAAAAAAAGAAAACATAAATCTAAACACCCGGTACTTGAATTACAGCTACCAGGTTATTTTTGTGTGTAATTAAGGTATAAATTAAAATAAAGTAGAAATAAATGAAAATGTTTATTTTTCATAACTAAAAAAAAACATTTAATGTATTTTTTTGTCAAATTTCAGGTGACCATGGCGGGTGACTTTATCCTAGCAGTAGCATCAATAATGATTGCCAGATTGAAAAATAATGATGTAACTTTAGTACTTAGTCAGGTAATTAATAAGAATATATATAATAGAGAAAATGTGTGAAAGAAGCGAAGATTTTTCAATGGAAAATACTGGTACTCTGCTGGGGATCTAACAAAGGATCTCCAACATGCCAAATATTTGTTTTTTTGTATGATTTTATTACAGGTAGTTACAGACCTTGTCCAAGGAGAATTTATGCAGTTAGGATCAAAAGAAACAGAAAACGAACGATTTGCTCATTACTTAACCAAAACTTATAGAAAAACTGCTTCTCTAGTAGCTAATTCAGTCAAGTCGGTAAGTTATATTTAAAAATTAGGAAAATACATGTTAAGGACCATGCGCACATGCTTTCACAAGTGGGTCGTTAAAATTTCAAAAACGTTTTCTAAACATGTAAGGAAATACCAAAATCAAAACACATTTACTTGAAGACCACCGTCCCCCAAATCCTCCCCAGGTCCAAAACTGAATGTGCTTGAAAAGTTTGACATTGGGAGAACCAGAAAACAATAATTGATTGTGTAAGCGATGTGTTTACTTTTGACCCACATCTCGTTAGTAATAATATTGTAGCCGAAAAATAATATGTTTTTTACTTATATTTTTTGATATCTATTATCTATGATTCCGACGGATTTATTATTTTTAAAATTGTATACATATGATTGATTTTGTATTTGTGGATTTGTTTCGTTTAGTTTCTATCAACCAATGTGATGTAAGTGGCTCTTTAATTGTTTTTATTGTTTTCAAAGTTGTGAGCAATTTTTATTTTTTCTTGGTAGTGCCCTTCTATGATGATCTGATGATGCTCAGATTGGGATGAAACACGTAATCGCATTTACTTAAATTATATGAGGCTGTAAATGGAATTTTAATAAATAATTTGTTGCTTTGATCAACCTCTTTAACTAACGACCTATGGATATAATCGTATTAATTCTTGTAATGAACCGACCGTTAATCATGATTCACCCTGTATAATATTCAAGTTAATAAATATCAACATTTTGATATCATTATTATTCACTTTTTTGATTTTTCACTAGGTGGCGCTGCTGGCTGGCGCTGACGAAGATATGTCCGATTTGACGTATCAATATGGCAGAAATTTAGGATTAGCATTTCAATTGGTGGACGATCTCTTAGATTTCGTTTCATCGTCGTCTGCAATGGGAAAACCAACAGCTGCTGATTTAAAATTAGGATTAGCAACAGCTCCTGTTTTATTTGCTTGCGAAAAGGTATGTTTTTGGCCTCTCCTCAAGTGCGCATTTAACTAATTAAAATAAAAATTATTTTTTTTGGAATATCTACTACTAGACGTTGGATTTTTGTGCCGTTTATGAATATCCGAGTATTTGGAACTGTAGTAGAGATATCAAGTTAATTGGGACTTGGTTATTCACAAAATCGATTCAATTAAATAAATTAATTCATATGCAAAGGTTACTTAGTACCAGTACCTAGTGTCGACTTGTTCCATACTCATTTATTAGTGTTTGTTTAAATAAACAAGCATTTCCTATTTAAATTTTAACGCTTGTTTGAATCAGTTTTATAATTATATTATTTTTATCAGGTGGTATTTATGATTAATAGTGTCTAATCATAAATACCAAAACATCATCAATAAGTCAATCTCTTTTCGATGGATTAAGTACTGTTGAATTTGATTTTCAATAGAACATGAACGTATATAACGACTTCAAGTTAATAAGTAAACTCTAATTAAGTTCGTAACTGATTATTATTATTTACAGATTTGTAAAATGACGTCCGTTTGCATCGAGATATTTTTGGGTTTTTGTTATTTATTTATATTCATTAAAACATTTTTTCAATCTAATGAGAAAGTGTCAAATTTGTGATCTAATAAGGAGTACATACGCTCTTTTCTTATTAAAATCATAAATCTGACACACAAACTGTCGAAACCTGTTGAAAATGAGCGGTATTCCCTATTCAAATGAAGAAGTTTGACATGTTAGCCCTGTATCTACTTCCAATCGCACAGATTCGCCGACATTACCTCAGCAAGGTATTTGGAGATTCACCCCGACCAACGGCAGCTCCATAAAACCCAATTCAGAAAAATTGCAGTATATTTAGTTAACCATGGGGCCTTCAAACAATTCAGAAGCTGATACAATATTAAAAATGAAAATTGCGTCAGAAACATTTTACAAGCTGTCAACGAAAACCCTAGTGCATCGGTAAGAGTAACAGTGTCCGAATCATGTCACATTTTGACAGCTGCCAAATCCACCGTTTCAGATTTAACGAAAAATGAAATCAGGGGTTTTCCCGATATTTCCAAAACCGATCGTAAATCGGAAGCCGGATATCGAATTAGCCTGAAGAATCTTTTTTACATAGCTAATTTTGTAAACATAGTGTCATATTTTAATTATGTTTTATTGTTTTTCATAAATCTAGTACCCCGAGCTGAATCCGATGATCATGAGACGTTTTCAAGAGCCGGGCGATGTGGAAAAAGCTTTCGAACTAGTTCACAAATCCAGAGGACTAGAACAAACACAATTTCTGGCAAAACAACATTGTCAGGAGGCTGTACGACTGGCCAATCAAATCGCAGAGAGTCCATATCAAAAGGCTTTGATAGTCACAGCTGACTATGTACTAAATCGCATGAAATAGCGGCCATGTTCTAGTTGGATTTTTTTTGTTTAGTTAGAATAGTTATGTGAATTTAATGCGATTTTTATAAGCACACAAAAGATAAATAATAAACAATATGAACAGCTCTATATAAAATTATATTATATTTTTTATTGCATTGTTTTAAATAATAAACAAACAAATGTTTAGATTTATTAATGATTTTTTTATTTAATTTTACTTGTTAAAATGATGAATTTTTGTTTATTTTGAAGTACATATTATATTTTGTAAAATAATTTCGTGACATAGCGGACAAAATGACTGGTTTTACCCACACAAGGGATTTTGTTTAATTTAGCAGAGCCTCAGTCTAATTCAGTAGAACCAAACCGATGCATGAGTCGCCAGATACTGACGAATTCATTTCGCTCTTATTATAAGCTCGTCAGAGTACCATAGTCGTTGTCCATCTACAAACATACACATGCGTATGTAGATGGTACGTGTTTACATATATCTACTGTTATATATCTCGCTGTACTTAAATGCAGGCCGACATTGTAGATGGGCTAACGAGTTCCCAATAAGAGCGAACCGAATTCGTCAGTCGACCCATGCGTCGGTCTGCTTCTACTGAATTAGACTGAGGCCCTGCTAAATTAAACAAAATCCCTTGTGTAGGTAAAATTATTTTTCAATTATATTTTGTGTTTTTATGCTATTGTATATTCTTCAATAATAATGTGTGTTAATTACCCATCATGTACCACAACAAAAACGCTAATAATTTTTGAACAATAATTTTTGTGATCTAGGCAGTTACTTACCTCTAGTCTAGTCAGTATTTGGAGCGGAATATTAGTGCCTCAAAATTCGATACCGCAACGACATGTGTAAAAAAATGTAGACATTTACACATAAAAGCTTCCACAGTCCAAGTTCCTAGTCTGTTTCGTCAGTGAGCTTTCCAAGAGCGTTGTGAGACTGAACCAGTTTAGTTATGTATTTCTAATAGTTATTGAACTAACAAGTGCAAAGACTTATACTTATATTACAATACTGAACGGTAGGTCTTCAAAACCTTCTCTTTTATCGAGAAATATTTGAAACTTTTATCTTCGAAATTTTATTATGGGTTTATTACGTCAACATTAATTTTAAAACTGTTTAGTTCGAAAAGCAGTTTCAAAGAAAAAATATTAAGATTATTATTAAAGATTAAGTCTCAAATTTTGTTTTAGTAAAATTATTTCTTCCTTTCAATTTTTACCTAAAGAGTAGGATTTTTCATTTTTGGAAATTCCGGAAAATCAAGTATAAGTAATATCGCCCGGTTTAGCTGTAGCCATATTTTGCACAATTTGCGCTCAAATTTTGCTATTTTTTATTGCTCTTCGAAAAAATTGTCTTTTAAGACATTATTGTCATAAAAAGCTGAATATTGGGAAACTTTTACAAACTCACAATTTTCCCAATTTGGAAATGCTGTTTGAACAATAATTTGTAGATATATTATGCATTTAACTTCACATTGTTGACACTATTAGCAGAAATATTTAAAGGATTTAAACATTTTGAAAATTATCACCCGCTTCAACTCTTTAAAATTCATCATTTTAATAAAATTTAGAAGTATTTTATTGTACGAATGGGTATAGTTATTGTGACAATTAAATTAATTGTATGAATGAATACCTGTTAATAATTCTTTAAGATTAAAATTTAAATAAATATAAACATATTATTTAGATCATAATATCTCTATGTACCAGTCAGTAATTTTAAATTTCTGTAAATAGCACTGTTTAGTTTGTTCTTTAGATATATTATTTTCTATGATTTTTAAACAAAATTTCATTTGTAACTTGGCATTCTTCAGAACCTAGAAAAGACTCTCCTTTTGAATAATCTGTTAAACATTGTTTTTTTTTTGTATATAACTTTCATAAAGACAAGTATATTATTATTAACATTAATTAAATATAATTATTTATAGAATATTGTTAAAGGAATATTCAATATTTGTATATAATTGAGACACATATATTGTTAATAAATATCTACATTTATCTTAACATTTGTAAGTTTATTTATACTTAACTCCTATTGGAATTTCGAAAATGGTTAATTTGGAATAATTTGCTTGTTTATATCGGCAATTATTATATTAACGCAAACATATAGAATATCTTCTGCCATGTTTCCTTTTTTTTTTGTTTGTTATTGTTTAATAGTTATTGGAAAATTAGCTGCAAATACTTAAAGCAAAGATTAATCTACACAATAGATAGTCAGCGTATATGGGAAATAAAACAAAAATTGAAACTGTCTCGACACGAGCTACATCTATTAGAAAAACATGCAACCATGGAAATTGTAGATGGCGTTATATGTATTGTGTTGAAATAAAATAATCATATGGGCAATGTTAGACAAGGACGAGTATACTTTCCCCTACGAGGTGGGAGTTTGTTTTTATATTATAGGTATCATATATGTACTACTGTGCAGCAGTGTTTTTTGTTTAAAATTATATGGTATACGTATACCTATCTACGCAAAGATTAATGTGTATGGACGAAAATAAAAGAAATTACTATAATAGTATAAATATACAGGGCTGGTTTATTAAATGTTTTAGACAATAATTATAAATGACTAAAATAATATTATTTTAGTCATTTAATTTTAAATTTCGGATATAAGGATGCATCAAAAAGTTATATTTAAATTAACGAAATTTGGCGTTATAGATAGGACTTCCGGTTATTACCTGATTCAGTTTTAAGGATCAAACTCAAACAGCAGATTCAACTTGTCGTTAACATTATGAAAAAATAAATTTCAGAGGCGGGTAAATTAAAGGGGCATACAGGCGTGAAATGCTACCCTAACTTTTTTATGCACATTTTTTGCGTGTGTTTCAATTCGGAGATGTAAAATCTAACAAATTATATACGTAATAAATGTATCCTTCTGTGATATTGATAGAAAGTCATCGTTATCGCGTAATATCGATTTTAAGAAATGTTAATATTAAAAAGGCTGTGCTTTTTACAAGTTGCTGAAGTAAATAAGGTTTGAAATTTCCAGCATGACAATAATTATTTAAAAAAATACGGTTTCGAAATGCAGGATGTAAAAAATTAGAATTTTTAATCTGTTTTTAATGAAAATTTAAATCTATTGAGAAATATGGTTCAGGGTTTTTGTGAAATGTATTTTACTCCAAAGATTCTACTCATCGATTATAACCGAATTAATTTATTCAAAAATATCTATACTAGTAAAATAACACAATTATCACAATTAGGTTCAAATTCTGCAACGCCGAATTGAAAAAAAACTTACAGTCTCCCTAATATTGGTTTTTGTGCAATGATCATAAAACTTTAAAAAACTAACGATTTATGTAGATTGTATTGTTAACACGTTTCGTAAAAAGCTTTAAAAACCCACCAACAGGGTGTTAAAAGTATCACGACAATAACTTTTTTCATGTTTTAACAAGTACAATCGTCTGCTTCAGATTGATCCTTAAAAACTGAATAACAGTTTCTCTATATAAAAAAATAAAACTCGCAAATATCATCCCCAAACATTTAATTTGATTACAATTACATAACACCATATTTGAAAGTAAATAAAAAAAAAAACAGCATTACCTAGTTTGACAGATTTGCAAATTGCAAATTAAAGTATCTATGTATACAGGGTGTTGCATAAGTACTTGTACAAACTTTAAAGGGTGATTATTTGACTAATTTTAAGATACAAATTTCATATGTACATGGGTCCGCTACGGCTTGGTTTTCGAGATACAGGTAGTTCAAAAAGAATATTATATTTAGGATTATATGCTTGTTCAATAGCATCGCAATTTGGTGCAATTCGGGATACAGGTGTATTGATGACACCAGAGCTGTCAAAAGAACTAATAAAAAATACGAAAAATAACAAAATACAAATATCATTCAAAAGACAACAATGCACATAATAGTCGGTACCAAGCCAAATAGGTAGTAGGTAAATATAGATTTATTTTGTTTCGGGCTTGGGCTTGGCACCGACTTATTGTAATCAAAACTACCCACCAAACGGATACATTTAATTTTACGCAGATGCTCAAAATGTTAACTTTCTTTCATTAATAGAGACCTGTGAAGTGAGCTTACCTCTTACGCCCACGTATTAAGTACTAAGTTTCAGTTATCAGTTATAATTTTTTATTTTCCAAGAAAGCGAAACGAGATATTTAAAACGGCATTGCGCCGCCCTCATGTATACCTCCGGGGGCGGCATCGAAAATCGCTACACGTCACAAACTTGTAAATGCTTAGAACTACCCCTATATCAAATTTCTATTTTCTATCTTTTTTGGTTTCATACCCAAAGCCCTATTCCTACCGAACTTATTATTTACCCGAAGAAACATTAAAAAGAAGTAAAATTTAAGTACCTAAACCGATAAAGTGATACCTGATGAAGAGACAGACTATTATAAATGACCTGATGAAGAGACAGACTATTATAATAGGTATACCTAATATAATATAGGTAGCACTGATAATTTTTTTATTATAGGTATTATAAGATCTACAACAATCTTGTTACATCTTTGCCACATTGTCTACGTGAAATATTTAGTCAAAAGTATGTTTCTATCTAAAAGCTTTTCATTTAACGATTGTTCGCCACTGATCATGGGACTGGTCTAGTCTTGAAACATGTATGACATGGATTAAATATTATTATATTAAATTTAATTCATAGAGATTAGGCTTTTATTTCAATACTGTACTTGTAATAAATCACCCTGTGTGTTTCTTTTACCGACGAATTGGCAACAGCACGACACACACCACATTCGCTTGTTTTTTTTTCTACCCTCCCTGCGTATCCCCTCCAGATTAATACAGAATTTCATCAATTTCTCTCTCTGACAATACAGCATTGCCGGTGCATATCTGTTGCAAATGATCTAAATAATTGTTATACGTTGCGTTTTGTTTTTGATATTAATAAACTACAAAACGGTTTCTGGCTGTGACAATACTGCTCTATGCTTTACACGCTAGTCTACGCCACGTAGTGGCAGGCATACTTAAAGATGTTCTGATTTTAATGCATTGGGCTGACTATCTATTGTGTAGATTAATCTTTGCTTAAAGCAAATTTTTGTTTTCAACACAGTAATTGTGTGTGTAATCTGGTTTTTTGTTATTGCCATCATCTTAGAGTTCTGAAATCTTGCAATTCAAAACTTATTGAAGTCGAAGATGGCGTTATACGTATTATCTCGATATAAAATAATCATATTATGTGAAATGTTAGACAAGGAAGAGTATAACTTCCCCTACGAGGTGGGAGTTTGTCTTTTAATATTATCAAAGATTCATGTGTACATTAATCTTGGTATACGTAACAATCTGAATGTTAAGTGGTGCGTTTTTTAAATATTCTCTCTGTTTGTGTTATATGATAGCTGGGTTAATTTTATTTATTTTTTAAGATGTTTTTGCCGATCAAAAACATCTTGTTGTATTTCATCTCTCGTGCTTGTATAAGCTCTTCGTAAATGTTGGAAATTTGCCTGCCGATCACCACTGAATCAAATTTTCAACAAAACCTAAAGTCTTGTTACATTATATAACAATCAATTCATTTATTTTTTGTTAATGAACATGGGTCCGATTCGTTTTTGTTTAGAAGTTACAAGCATACCCGGTGATTCAAAAATGTCACTCATCCATATACCTAAAACCAGTGAGTAACAGTAAAAACTAAATTCCATGAAAGTATGAAAACTTAATCAACGCAAGAGATAATACCTATAATATACTAAATAATAAAATGCGATTGATTAATGCACAAGATAGTTAATAGGTAACCCAATTTCAAATGCGATGGAGACTAGTACGTCGAGACATTTTACAATAATCCCATCGCTCTTTTTATATTTGCCAAAAACTCTAAATGCCTTTACTTTGTGATTGTAAATTTTTTGTGGATGGTACATGATATTCTCATATCAAAAAGTCACGCAGAGCTTTATATGGAGACATTTTTAAGAGACAATTTGTAAGTTACAGGCAGGAACTCAGCCTGGTATATTACGATCAACCAAGTCCGCACAAAGAATGGTTTTTTGACCTTCAATCAATATTTGTCCATATTGTGAAAAGACGCTCATTGACTTCAAAATCATTATGAGATTAATGTTTTCACCTTATTGAATGAGCACATTCCTAGGATGATGTTTTTTCAAAAATAGTCATACAAAGATTGTCTATATTTTGTGAGGTTTTATGAAGTTGATACAATTGATTCTATTCGCTATGGTGTCTACTTTATTCTGGATATTGGGAGACAGTTTGAGTATTCCTCAAATGGGTTAAAATATGGAATATTTTACGGCCTGTGATATTTGTTGTTGTGACAGCAATGTATCAAGCACTTGAAAATATCAGATTCATGCTCTCCCATAGTTTAAACTTCGAATTTAGTTGTCCAAGGCGTTAATATCATGTGTCTTATCGTGTCGATAGATGGAAGGCAGATTGAAAGCACGAACGCATCAAAAAAGGACCACTTCGTCTCCCATGTATGCATTTATAAGCGGTACAAAAATGAGACGTGTTTGCTATGTCTTTAGATTATGCAAAATGTTTGCTTTAGAAATATGTTGAAAGTAGTAATATCCTAGGTATATTCTATGCCACTAACCCTTTCGATATAATTACAAATCGAGTCAGTTTTACAGAATAAGCCTACTCCTGGTGTCAGATCAGATTATTTAAGCTATCAAACTGACACTAGTATTAGGCAACAAGTTGTCAAAGTAAAACTAATTATTTTACTTATAGCATTATTAGCTTGTACTGGTTTAATTAACGTTATTTCTGATTATATCAGCGTTAGCCTCCAACTTGTATTGTCTATGGTTTTCGTTTTCCTCTGTACCTATCACCACCAGTATTTCCGAAAAATAATGTGCCATAACAAACCAAATTACCCAATACAATTTTATCGAAAACATATTATATATTTCGCATTCCTTTGTAGCGGAATATATGATGCCATAATAAATTAATAATTATTTACTTCTGCTTTGAAGAACGGTAAAATGCAAAATAGAAAAGTATTGGATGAATGTACTCAAACAAGTAACCAGAGTAATAATAATGAAAAATCACTGGAACCACGTAAATATTTATCAGAACATGTTAAGAAAGAAGGTATGGAGTTATGGAATAAACAGCAATTGGCTGCCAGAGCTACAAAACTGCAAGAACAAAAGGAGGTTGGTAAATAATATCAATAGCATAAATAAAATGTCATAACCTTAGAGATTAGGGATAACATTGAGCAATAATTATTACTATCTACTATTACCGAAAACTGGAACAGCTTTTATATATTGTTATCAATGACAGTTGTAATAATTATTGTCACTGTTGAATCTTAACGACTTAGTATCCACAAATATTTAGTTCGACGTTTCGATCTCTATCGGATTTAATGAGGAAAGAAAAAAATACTGTCACCTCTTTTGCTAATGACATTGGGGTTCCACCGTACGATGAACTTCTTCCGATATTTTACCTTAATGCAATATGCTAGAAGATATTTTGCAGACTTTAAAAATGTTGGCACAAAAGTAACGTGATTTCGAATTAAAGTTGTCGATCGCACAAGCGTCGAACTAAATTTATGTAGACACCATCTTTTTAAAATTCAAGCAAGTGTTTTTATACCTAATAAAAGTATATTTTCAAAATATCTAAAAACCAAATAAAGTTCATTTTTTGCAAATGAGATATTTTTAAAATTATTTTTCCAAGTTTTTGTAGTATTTTATGAAATAATTTTTTAAATCGTTGTTGTCTTGTGTGGAAAATAAATAATTAAATTGGCTTATACGAAACATGGTGCTCCCAATGAATACCTTTAATAAGATTTTTTGAATTACTTTCTAGATGAGAGAAATGCTAAACAAGTATTGGCCATGGGGTAATCATAACGATGCTAAACCAAGAGGGCTTCGAAATATAAGAGTTGATGAGCTATTTCCTGACAAGGAATATCAAAATGTAAATTATTCATAATAAGTATCAAAATTTAGACAACATTAATGTATACGTTTAAGGCGAAACGATTCGTGGGTACTTTGGACCTTGGTAGACCGGGTGGTGGAGCTCCAATGCTTAGGCATGATGGTAAACGAATGACTAGAACCAAAGAAGATCCTATGTTACGTTTCCAGTTTGGTAGTAAAGACTTGAGACGGTGTGTGGATAATACATTAAGATATAAAAGGAACAGACAGGAGCAATTGGAATACAAAAACGAATTAGGTACAATTTTCATTTAAAAATTATATACGAGGCACGTTTTTTTAGTAAGTACCGTTTTGCGATTCCGCCGTCGCAGCGCTACGGTCGGCGTTCCGCGTATGCGCGCTGGTTACCTACATCTCTTGTCTACGCACTGACGCCATTACAGTCTGATTCCTCATTGTATACGTTGTTTACTGAGTGTTTAAGATGCCTCCGACAATCGTGAGTCCCGCCGATTGTGAAGTACGGGCTGTTATACGATTTCTTAGTGCTAAAGGCGTAAAACCGATCGATATTCATCGTGAGATCTGTGAAGTTTACGGACAAAACATTATGAGTGATGGAATGGTAAGGAAATGGGTGAGAGCATTTAAAGATGGCCGCACAAATGTGCATGATGAAGAACGGAGTGGGCGTCCTTCGGTCGTTAATGAAGATTTGGTGCAGAAAGTGGAGGAAAAGGTGAGAGGAAACAGACGCTTTACAATTTCATCAATGTGCGACTGCTTTCCTCAATATTCTCGTAGTGTTTTGTATCGCATTGTGACCGAGAACTTGAATTACCGGAAATTGTGTTCACGTTGGGTTCCAAAAATGTTGACGGATTTGCACAAAACCCAACGTTTAGGCAGTGCATTGACTTTCCTTGAGCGGTACCACAATGAAGGTGAAGATTTTTTAGACCAAATTGTTACTGGTGACGAAACATGGGTGGCCTACGTCACACCAGAATCGAAACAACAATCCATGGAATGGCGACATTCATCATCACCCAAAAGAGTGAAGTTTAAGCAAACAATTTCTGCCCGGAAAATCATGTGCACAGTTTTTTGGGACAGAAAAGGAGTATTGCTAGTGGTGTTTCTGCCTCGTAATGAGACAATCAATGCAGCGTCTTATTGTGAGACATTGAACAATCTGCGTCGTGCAATCCAGAACAAAAGACGTGGCAAGTTGAGTAAGGGTATCGTTTTGCTGTATGACAATGCCCGTCCACATGTGGCTAATCGGACCAAAAATCTCATCAAATCTTTTAAATGGGAAACTCTAGATCATCCTCCATACAGCCCTGATCTGGCGCCCAGCGACTACCATTTGTTCCTGCACTTGAAGAAACACCTGGGTGGTCAGCGTCTTCAAGACGATAACGAAGTCAAAACATTTGTGATACAGTGGTTAACAAGTCAGGCGGCAGAATTTTATGAGGAGGGTATTCAAAAACTGCTGCCACGTTATGACAAGTCCCTCAATATTCACGGAAATTATGTAGAAAAGTAGAATAAGGTAAAGGCTTTCATGTAAAAATAAAATTATTGCGATATCTTTGCACGTCTTTTTTTAATTCCAAAACGGTACTTACTTAAAAAACATGCCTCGTATGTATATGTTTTTGCATATCACATTTTTAAAAAAATATTGGCAGCCAGTCTACTGCATATTATGTTGCGATTCTATGTATTCTAATTATTGAGTAATTTCTTTTAAAATCCATTAAAATTTGAAAACATACATGTGTTAGACAAAATTAAAATGCACACTCTCCATTGACAAGAGTAGATTATTTCAAAAAATTCGAAACACTTTGCATGTCATTCAATGAGTTTGGAGAAAAATTCATCGATTGTTTTTCTAGACATCTAATGGTAACTTAACCATCTAGATTTCTTGGCATTGCTGTCACCTACTGGCCCAACCATCATGGATGAGTCGTGGATCGACGAAACGGCCGTCTGGTGGATGTCCAGTGTGCAAAAGAAATGCCTGGATTTTTTATGTTTCTTGAGTCGGTGTTTATACAAAACAAGAAATAATATTTACATCTAATAATTACATTAAAATTAAAATGAAAACACGTTTTTGCTAAATACATTTTATTAATATTCATTAGCTTTTATATTATGCGAATTCCAATAAGTATCATCTGTGATGCTTCTTCCATTAATATTTTAAAGGAGAAAGTGAAATTTTTTCTTCAAAGACTCTCCAAACACAAGTATGTGTATTGCATTATTTTAGGATTGTCACACAAAATTAATGGATTTTTATGTACCAGAATTATACAGGAAGTCCAAACAGTGATTAGTCCAGGAATAAGTATATTATTTCCATTTTAATTAATGTACCTAAATAAAAATCAAAATCACATACTTACACAAAATAATATACCTATAATATAATTTAAAGTGTAATTTGTAGATGTGACTTTATTTAGTCGTACCCCATACCACTGGATATAATGCTGGTTTAAACATCATTTTCAAACGTTTACGGATGTTAAAAAGGGATCCCTTTGTTAGTAGCCTTCTTTCAGTAGAGTTGTTTTTTTGTTTATCTTTAGTGAAAATTCATAATTAGATGTCACAGTTTTCGAATTTCAGAAACAAATGTGTACTACGATTTTAAACTGAATTTTTTAATAAGAACCCATATTTTCAGTCCGGCAATGGATAAAGTGGCTATGACCGTATGAGGGCGACATCTAACGTGTTCTTAAAACCTCAATCTACACACTGACAGTTCGATCAGCTCTTTATATTACCTACAACGTTCGCTAGAGCGCGCTCTGCTTGGTTTTTGAGACAACCTGCTTATAATTTTGTAATTGTACACATATTTTAGTTTGCCTGTATCATTGTCTTTACAAAGACAATGCCTGTATCTTCTTCTTAATTAGATGTCACAGTTTTCGAATTTCAGAAACAAATGTGTACGATTTTAAACTGAATTTCATCTATTTTGTAATAAGACCCATATTTTTCAGCCCGGCAATGGATCAAGTGGCTATGACCGTATGAGGGCGACATCTAACGTGTTCTTAAAATCTCAATCTACACACTGACGGTTCGATTAGCTTTTTATATTGCCTACAACGCTCGCTAGATCGCGCTCTGGTTAATTTTTGAGACAAAATTTTGTCATTGTACACATCTTTTAATTTGCCTGTATCTAGAAGTAAATATTGAACATTCTCCTTTATACCCCTATATGAAAATATTATTTATCAAGGAACTTCAACTTCACATTAACGCTCTCCCAATATTTACATGGTCTTTTACAAATAACATTTTACAACCCATGAAAATTTCTCTGCAGTAAATACACCTCAAAAATATTGTTGCATAGTAGTTACATCCTGTATAGTGTATTAGGTTCCTCATTTTAACTTTCCTTTATTTTATAATCAGTGTTGATTTTGTTTGATCAGTAACCGTCAGTTGCTGTAAAAATAAATTAATGGGGAATAAATACATAAATAACGCGTACCATATACACGATGTCCAAAAATTTGCACTGCATACAGGGTGGTCGTGTGCTACTGGTGCTATTAAGTTGGTTAAATTAGCGAGACACACACACACATACGCATTTGTTCGGGAGAGTAAAATGTGTGAATCTCGATCAACGGTTTTTTTTTTAATCCAGAAGGTTTTGGAAATATTTACAACTAACACTCTTTTCCGAATTCACAGACAGGTTAGTTGAAGAGAAGCAAAACCAAAAACTACTTGAAAAACAACAGGAACAATTTTTGGACAAAGCACAAGTAAGTCAACAGCATGTTATACATTATTTATTTCTGAATTGGACAAGCAAGCGAATTTTTTGTCTTTTTTTTTGTCCGAAGTTATGCGAGCCCTCGCCATGGGGCAAACATGGACCTGGTGGTGCGCCATGGCGAGCACCAAACGCCATCGGATTGAATTTTTTTAAATCAATGGTAAGCTACACACTGATGAGAAATTTAGTTTGGGTGTTTTGAAATGAAAGTGTAGCTTGCTGAATATTTTGTACAAAGGGTTTCGGGGTCAAATAGAAAACTAGCGTATTAAATTTCTTTTAACAATGGCATCGCATCGGACCGGGTTGCGATTTTACTAAATATAAACAGCACAATACACGCCTCCAACTACATCAACTATTTGGTTATTAGGTATTCCATAAAAAAGTGTATTGCTCTCATTTACTATAAAATCAATGTCAATAAATATTTACTTTATATAACTCAGGGCTGGTCCAATGAGCAAACACTAAAACAACTTGAAGGTGATGTTTTGAGGCTAAACAGGATTGATAAAAGCAATTACGACAAATTGAATAGATCAAAATTAGTACCACCAAATCGAATTGTTAAACTTGATCCAATAGTGCCACCCAAGAAGCATTTTATTGCAGCAGGAAAACAAAGGAAACTCTCTCCATTATCAAACGAGAATGATAATGGTGTTGAGTTGGTCACACTACTAGCGAAAGATAGAAAACTGCCGCTGAAAATACCGCTTTGCAGTACCGATGTCACAGCAGGGGCAGCTTTGGAGGGGTAAGATATATTACATTTATTAAACTATGTCACTTTATTAAAAAAAATACACAGCATGTATTCATTATATTACTCCAATCCATATGTTTTTATTTTAGTTACTTTTTAATAATATAGGTAAAGTAATATATTTTTTTTTACAAAAAAGTATGGATACAAACTAATTATTTTTCTGTATCAAAAATTAATTAACCCTTGTACACGTTGTAAATTACTGTTAAATTATCGCATTACGAAACACGTTAGGTGTTAGATCCATAAATTTGAATTTTTTTGAAGAGATTTACTTTTATTACACATCATATCTTATCACAGGGTTTTAAAATATATTTGAATGTGATAGGATTCTTCATTTTGGTCATTGGGCTGAATTGATTATTTCAGTGTAACTATTATATACTTACAAAATAAAGGTGTATAGTAGCTTACGAATCATCCTTTCTAGGTAGCCGTGAATTAAGAAATTCGTCATAAATTTGTACCGTTTATAAGTTGACCAAAAACCAAAATGATATCGTCTATTGTGATGAAAGATAAAACACTTGATTTATTTTTAGGAAAACAAACTTCTGGAATAGATCCAGATCTTCATACTTACGTGACCTAAACCAACAAATGACAACAAAACATCAAAAATTGGAGGTAGGAAGAACGGTTTTACCAATTCACTAAAACATTTTTTTTTTAAAATAACGCGCGTTTCGCTAACATTGTAGAGAATTCAAACTTCTATAGTTTTAAAAAATTATTCGGGGAAGTGATAAAACGTACCTTGCAATAGGAAAAACGGTGTTAGAAATATTATTTTATTTTTTCAGCATTTACGTCAACAAGAAATTGATTCGGCAAGACGACATTTTATAACGTGGGATAGCTTCTGGGGCAAACCTGGCCATGGAGCACCGAGATCTTCAATCAGAAAGCACCATTTGGATATGCTGCTGTATCCAAACCAAATGCAATCAATTCTAGTCCAGTGATATGACGACAATAAAATAAAAAACAAGTAGTTATACATTAATTAGTTGTAAATAAAAACTTTAAAAAACGATGAGTATGGTTCTCTGTAGATACTTGTTTTTTTTTAATGAATCATTACTGATATACTTAAATAGGTAATAAATACGTCTTCATACACAGATAACAGACTGCTAGTAAACAAAATGCATGAGAATGGGTCATTTTATTTAAATAAAATATAAAATGATTATAGGTCAGTATTAAATATTCATGTCTACCCTTCTCGTTATTATACAATGTTAATAACACGTTTTTTGCTCGACCAGCATTATGTTCAACGAGAGTTAAAATTTTGATGTGTTCAGTGAACTTGGATTATTCATGTGGTTGATGTATTCCTCTTGAAATCGTTCTTTGAACTCCGTTGCCGGTAGATACATATCCATGCAAAACGTGGAATTACAATTCTGCCAACCACCAAATTTAAGATTGTTCTGAACTGCAGAAATCATTTTAATTGGATGGTAAAGTTCAATCTTAAAACAATGAAAACTAAGGTTCAGTCCAAGATACAAAGTGTTAAAGTAATTTTTTTGTAAACAACGGTTTATTTCAATTACGTCAAATAGCTTATGTAGGTCACTGACTAATTTAATTTCGATATTGTCTTGAACAAAATCAACATCAGTAGTTGAGGAATTTCAACAATTTAATAATAATGAACTTCCTAATTCAATGAAAAGTCATTTGCGTCTTAACTTTAAAAAGAAACTTATATTATATCTTGTCGAAAGGGAACTTGATTTACAATCATATTAATCCTACAGACGTACCGGCATAAAACCTAGAGATCGTAAAGTTTTTGTGAAAATTTAAAGAAATACATACTTTTAGTATATTATATACCTTAGGTGTAACACTTATAAAAAAGATTAAATTTGAATTACAATAGCTTGAATCATAAATATTTCAATTTGAAAGGGACATTTTACTAATACGACCTAACAATAGGCTTAAAAGAATATTGTTATTCCAAGGCAGCATAGCTCGAAATTACCTACAATAAAAGTTAAAATATTTAATATATGGTCACAAAATCATTTTTATACCTAAACTAGTCTAATAGTCAGGTAAAATAATTCTTGAAAATTTTCTGAAGTAATCCATTGCAAAGAGGAGTGGGATGTATTCGAAATCAAACGACGTCCAAATGATATGCCACTGATGATGGAATAACGTCCGAAACATGTCTAGCGCAACACAAAATTTGTCTTCTTAAAATCGATGTTAATTTTGAACTAATCTCTAAATAAACAAGGTTAAACTGACCGCATCGAAAAATCTTGAAAAACTATAAGTTGGTTCAAATTGGGTGGGTCCGACCGGACACTGCAACCACCGAGGGTCTATTATGGCTGGTTGAAACAGACTCAGCCGAAAAACTCATGGCGAGCACGTTCTGGAACTATTAACTGATTATCAGATAAAGGTAGAATACCTCGTTTCAATCTAAGAACAATTCAAAGAAGCAATCAGAGAAAAAAGGAAATGTGGCTTGCTCCTTCACGATATTGCTCCAGTACACACAAGATTCGTGTTGCCCCAGCTGTCCTGCACAAAGTGTTCTTCGTTATTATAAATCAACCACACCCTGTAGTCCAAACCTGGCCCCGAGGGATTATTATTTGTTCCAAAAATCAAAAAGAAGTCATTTGAGAGAAATTTGCGAGCGATGAACAAGTGAAGGAAGCAATTTCGGTGCATTTTTCGCCGATAGATTAACCATTTCATATAATACATAAACCCTATATAATCCAGATCTGCCACCGAGCGATTATTATTTGTTTCCAAAAATGAAAAAGGAGTTATTCGGAAGATCTAGCTTTTAATTTCGATGTCCACTTCAGTGTGTAGTTAGTTACTATTATATCATTCTTAATAATAATTAACATTAATTATATAAATACACATAATATTCGAAACAAATTCTTAAGAACAGTAGGTATTTACATACATTATTTAAATTAGAAAAAACGAACCTAGAGATATTATAATAATTTTAAAAAGAAATTTATCTATAAGCCAGCATCTCAAGATTCTCATGACCCGTCTTTTAAGGTGTGTTTCTTTAATAAAAATCTTCTTTTACTACACAGTGGTGTAGTCTGACATCTAAACTACAAGTTGCTTATACATTTTTTTAATTTAAGTGGTTTTTATTAATTATGTCAAAGATCACACAAAGCTTGACAGGCGTAAGCATGTGCGAAGCAGCTTTAGCTTAATGGGGATGGGTATTGTTGAATTCGGATATACAGACTACTTATACTTGGAAGAACAATGTGCAATGTGTACTTGCAGAAATAAGATTGTGATCTGAATTGTCTGGCTTAACACATACAATTCAGACAACGATGGAAAAAGTATTGGTCTAACTTGTTACATCATCTGTTCATACAAAGAACGTTTGAATATTGTAAACTTTGTAATAACTAACAAATAATATTATCTCAGCATCTGGTTAACGGTTGAAAGGTTGACGAAAAGCTCTTTAACCAACACCTATTACAACTTATTGTCGAAAGAGCACAACATATCCAGAATATCTTATGGAGAAGCTAGCTATTTAACGTACGTCCTACAGATATTTATAATATGCAATGGATGCATATTAGATATTACCTATATAAAGAACTATATCGATCTGTAAATGGAAAACTATACGTAGGATAATTTTGAAAATTTGGCAGTATAATTAAGTCGACCGGGGCAGATCGGCTAAAACAGTTATAAGTTACAGTCACTTCCGGTTAGATGGGTAGTACTAAACAACGAAACGTCGTAATATTACTGGTGATGTAGAAATAAAAATTTTTGTACCATATTATATGAATCTAAGTATCCAAAAAAATAGTAATTTGGAAAATATATAAAGCAAAGGTTCAAAATCTAAAATAATTGTATTAGTATCCATTATTTCCCCTAAATGAGCATTAAAATTTAGTTATTGAAATAAACAATTCTGTTGAACAACCCTGTATATATTAAGCAGGTCAAATATGTGAAGAAGAAATTGAAGATTCCACTGATATAAAAAACAAAACATACACAACCAGGTAATAAGTACCACGATGTCTCTCGATTATGCGCGCAAAAATATTTCTCTATATTTAGTGAAACCACTATTGATACATACCTAATATCTACCTACAAAACTACTACTACTACCGCATCTTCTTTCCTTAGTTCTTCCTCAATCAGATTCTTGTTCTTCAATTTTATCAAAGAAACAAAACGATGATTTAGTTGCGGTTCATCAACACAATGATTATTACAAGGTTCGTGAGTGTTTAATCTGAAGAACATTGTCTGACGTACCGTACGTTTATAGATAATTAAACTAATACTTTGAATTAAGTACACTAAATATCGATTTCAGATTAGAATTCAATCGTGATTGAATGAACATTTATTTGTGCCATTACTGGAAGTAGCCGCTAGTCTCAACATGCGTCTGGTAATTATTTAGAACAATAAATGAACTTTAATAATAGTATTTTGTTACTGTAATGAAATAGTAATGTATACTCGTTAACATGATGTTCATTATAATTTTTTTAACTTCCAATTGAAATGTATTCCTGAAAATTATTATTTGCGAATAAATTGGTAAATAAATTAGTTCTGTTTGTCAGAGTGTTCACGACGGACGTTAGTACAAATTTAACTTTAAAAAATATAATAATAATAATCCGTTTATTTGCAACACAATACATAATTATATAATTACAGTATAAAGCAAAACAAAAAAAAAACAACAAGAATAAAGCATTGCAAAAAAGACATAAAGGCAGATAAACTGATTTTTAATCCATGTCCCAAACTTATTTATATATAAAAAGATTTTAACGCTCTATGAGAAAGAAAGAAACAACTATTAATGCAAATAATCTATAATCAAATGATAATCTGATCGGTAGGTAAGCAAATGAAAGGTAACGGCACGGATGATATATATAACTCAATATGACTCAATATGCTAGGCACCCAGCAAAAGTCGCTTATAAGCGCATTTGAAGGCGGGTGACTTCAGAAACCTCAAATCACACGGCAAGTTATTATAAAAATTATAAATATTGTATGAATAAGATCTATAGAATATGGAAGTGTGGTGTAGAGGTGGCGATATAAGTCCGCGAAACCTCAAGCCCAGAGTATGAACGTCAGATCTAAATTTTATTTTATTGTACAGATAAGAGATATACAATAAGTTTTTTACTTTACTGATACTGTGATTTTGCATGTATTTTTGTCAAAAAGAACTTTGCTCCAAATATAGTTTCAGTTTAACCCCGTTAAACTCTGAAGGAACTGACACAATGATGTAAATTGGACGCAAGCTTTCTTTTCTCTATCAACCATCTAAATGCAAATATATCAACAATGTTAAAATTTCACATACTTATATACCGTAATAATTGTCTCTCGCCTGTAATTAAAATCATAGGTTTAAGCTCTGCCAGCGCTCAGCGGTATAGGAGTAGCTATTTTTTTTTTGCCAAGGAAGAGAAATCTCGATAGACACCCAGGGCGTTGCTTACAACTTCCTTTGAGTAGTGTGGTAGACTTGAACTCCACTAAAACTCTCCCTCATTTGAAGTTTGGCTCTCGAACCATGCCTTTTCTATGCCCTCATGTGTTCTGTCCTCTGTTCCTGTAGTCTTCTGTTGTTGTCCTCTGTTGCTATTGTCCTCTGTTGGTGGTCACCAATTCCGCACTGCGGCTGCGGGCAATCAGGGCGGTGTCGTCTGCGTAGAGGGCCAAGGTGTTCTGGTCAGTCCTTGGGATGTTGTTGGTAAAGATGGAGAAGATATATTAACTAAACACGTTTATTGATATGAGGGTCACTCAACAATTAACGAGCCAAATTGTTGTAGTTTAATAGTTGTTATGTATTAAGGGCATTATGAAGATGTTTATGCCTCCGAGGGCAACAATCTTAAAAGCCGAGGGCCTTTGGCCCGATGGTTTGTAACTTGCCCGAGGAAGACATTAATAGCTGTGGCTGAGGGATATTTGGAAGACTTCTCTAAAAATAAAATTTGATGATTTGATAGCTGGAGTACCATCAACATCCAAAAACGTTCAATCATCGTCAAGTTCTGTTAGTGAAAATCACGAAATAATAGAAAACATTGGCTTATCAAAAGTCTTCCGACTTTTGATTCGTTTTTACTTGGTCTTTTCATAACTTGTTCATTTAATATAAATGATAAATAGGTTTTCGTTGATAAAAAGTTGTTACTTTGATTTTTCCTATTTATTTCTCTTGATGCCGAGGGCATTAGAAACTTCCTTAATGGTTATATACCATTTAAAGTGTCTTATGGTATTATGAAATAATAATATTCGAGTAGACATAGAAAATATTTATTCAATACAATAATATGGCGACTTTTCAACTTAATCTCCACAACACTTATGCGCTTGTCCCATCGTTCCTCTAACTTGTTTATGCTCCTGGCATAATATTTTTTGGTACTATCGGATTTAAGTATGTACCTGAATTTTGACTTCTTCGTTAGATTTTTTTTGCCTCGTAGCGCCTTCTGAAGAGAACCAAATAGACGAAACTCTGACGGGGCAAGATCTGTGCGATAAGAAGGGTGTGGAAGAAACTCCCAGCCCAGTTTTCAAATGGGATCAAGGGAAGGAGTTGCAACTTCGATCGATTGTTCACTGCTCTGCTGGCCATCCCTGACATGTTCGCGGCCATTTCTAAACTGTTCCTCTAGGTACGATGAAGATGAATAGGTGGAATACCTTATTGCCATACAGGAAATTAATGGACATAATCAAAGACATTTTAAGTTAAGATGGGATAAGAAAACACATACCAAACTTTTCAGAGAGTATCTAAAATAGAAACATAAACTTCAAATTATTGTGGGACCCACTGAAAATTAGGAAAACATCTTCATATACACCGTGTGAACATGATGCAACCCTTGCTTTGTAAAAGCAATAATGTTTCCGACGCACGAGACTCCGATCTGGTTGATACTGGGAGGATAGCCTCTCTATAAAATTAAGATCAAGGTCAGATAAGGAAGATGGCTACCACATAGGATTAGTATCTTTGATTTATTTTATAAATTAATACAAATTGAGTGGGTGTGACACTAATATTTCAAAAAAGATCTAATAGCACAGAATGATGAAACTAATAATCATTTCAATATTTACACTCTGTTTAATCATTGACTAGTCTAAAAATGATTTTATAAAAGATATTATGCCATAATGTGCAATAAAACAAGCTGGATTCACCTTTGTATGTACTTGTAAAAATTATCCGGATGACATTTTTGAGCTGATAAATATCTTTAGAAATTCACATTGACCTTTCCCATACGACGGAATGCTACGTGCGCGGCGGTATGTGAAGAGCATCATCATCAACAATAAACCCGAAAAAGAAATTGAAAACTAATAAAATCACTTAAAGTAATCTCCAATGCCTTTGGCGTAGCGTAATACATAAAAGTGAAATCACACTGTATAAATAAACTTTCACTAGTTTTAATGCATCTCGCTTACTGTTCGCGCGTTTGCTTATAATGTAAAGTAGTGACAAAATGCACCAGGGTATTAAGTATCGGAACATGCAACAGGTGTCAGCGGAATTTTTCTCAGACGGCATGCATATTATTATTATAGGTTTGTCTATAATACCTGGGTATTGTTTAGTTAGTGAAAATTTGTTTAACATTTAAATGCCATTATGCGAATGTGTTTCTTTTGTATTATTAGATGGAATACTTACAGTGAAAATTTGTTTCATGGGTGGATTTTATGTTTGGACACAAAGTGTTGTGAAAACATAATCAGCTACATACCTACTTTAGATTTCACTGTTGACTTTAAGGTATAGGGTCACAGTGACGCGATACTCAGACATTTTTGGCGACTATTAATATAATACATACAGGGTGGTCCAACGAAAAGTTTGCACCTAGCTTTTCTCTTTTTTTTGTAGTCGAATGCGAAAATGCTCGGACACGTCGATTTTGCTTTTGAGGGGGACACATTTTAAACATATTTTTCGATCTGCGCCTTTAACCCCCTAGCGGGGGTGAGTAACAACCCTAAAATTTTAAATGGAAAGAGGGGTCTAATGACATATCATTTGAAAGGACACAAAATTGTCTTTCTAATGATACCCTATTTGTCGAATTTTACTAAAACAGTTAATACGAAAACGACTTTAAAGACATTAAGCCGATAATTTTGGTATTAATGAGAAATACAAATAAGTTTTAATTATTACGACTGAAAACAACTACAATCATTTCTAAATTATTTACTTTGAAGAAAAACGGGATTTCAAAAACACTATCTTATTTATCAGAACTAAATTCCTCACTAATCGTTTGCGTTTTTTGTTGAAATAAAAACTGCAGATACGTGTAGGAAAAGAATTTACACCGTTTATTTTAGTCTTTTCATTGATTCAGTTTGGTTGCTTCTCAAGTTATTTTACTTTTACCGTACAAAATGATTTATTCCATTCTAGAACGAGTTGAAATTGTTAAACTTTATTTTCAAAATAATAGTAGTGCTAGACTTACGGCTCGCTTATTTAATGAGAGACATCCCGATAAAAATGTGAATGATGTGTACGTTGGCAAGTTAGTTAAAAAGTTTGTAGATACCGGATCTGTCTGTAATGTAAAACACCAGCCGCAGAAACCGATCAGAAATGAAGCTGTGGAAGTCGCTGTTTTAGGGCATGTTGAAATGGATCATAGTCAAAGTACCCGTCAACTAGCTGAAGCCTCAGGTGTCTCCCGTTCGTCCATAATACGAATTTTAAAAGCGTACAAATTTCATCCGTACAAAATCAAATTAGTACAGGAACTAAATGAGGATGATCCTGATAGAAGGCTGCAATTTTGTGAAGCAATGAGCCAGCGTTTAATTGAAGATCCGCAATTATTATTTAACATTTGTTTTTCCGACGAATGCACATTTTATTTGAATGGAGCTGTAAATAGGCACAATTGCCGTTACTGGGATGACAGTAACCCACATTTATTCCGTGAGGTTCATACCCAGTATCCTCAAAAAATAAACGTCTGGTGTGGCATATTAGGAAATCATATTATAGGACCACTTTTTATTCCTGGAAATTTAACTGGTGAAGTGTACCTAAACATGCTTGAAGACACAATTGATCCTTTAATAACACAAATAATAGAAGATGACCAAAATCATACTGCTGATCGGCTTTATTTCCAGCAAGATGGAGCACCTCCGCACTATGTGGCTCCTGTAAGACAGTTCTTAGATGACCGGTTCCCTGGACGGTGGATTGGAAGGAGGGGCCCAATTGAATGGCCTGCCAGGTCACCGGATTTATCGCCTTTAGACTTTTTTCTTTGGGGGCACTTAAAAAATAAATGTTTTGCCACGAAGCCCGAGTCCATAGAAGATCTTCGCCAACGCATTACAGAAGAGTGCAGAAACATAACACCTGATATGCTACAAAATGTTAGAAATAGATTTGAACAAAATCTGTATTATTGTATGGAATCAAATGGGTCACATTTTCAACATTTGTTAATGTAACGTTTTAATAAATCAATTTAACAGCTTGTTTACTTTTTTTACAAAGCAATGTTAAAACTAACAAACATTGGAATGTACTAACGATTGCAGGTGTTTTCACTCGCAATAATTAAAACTTATTTGTATTTCTCATTAATACCAAAATTATCGGCTTAATGTCTTTAAAGTCGTTTTCGTATTAACTGTTTTAGTAAAATTCGACAAATAGGGTATCATTAGAAAGACAATTTTGTGTCCTTTCAAATGATATGTCATTAGACCCCTCTTTCCATTTAAAATTTTAGGGTTGTTACTCACCCCCGCTAGGGGGTTAAAGGCGCAGATCGAAAAATATGTTTAAAATGTGTCCCCCTCAAAAGCAAAATCGACGTGTCCGAGCATTTTCGCATTCGACTACAAAAAAAAGAGAAAAGCTAGGTGCAAACTTTTCGTTGGACCAGCCTGTATAAACTTTTAACATTCCAATTAAATCTGTTATAAAACTTAGTGCAGATGCTCCATTAAGGCGGGTTTAGCCAACTAATAATGGATAGTGCATAATGCATAAAGAATAATGCTTAATACATAGTGCATAATCGATAATTCACAACAAAATATAGGTGTTTATACAACTCATAACTTTTATGCATAAAGCGAAAAGTGACATTGACTAGACAGCAGGTTAACCTATTACCATTGTCTTTAAAGATAATACTTTTACTTTGTGTTGGACTTATTTATGTTTTAATAGCTTCAAATTAAAAATTCTGTTAATTATCACATTTTCAATTATTATTTAGTTTATTTTGCAAATTGAGGTTATGTAAGTGTTTATAATTTATTTGCGGCGCATGCGTAGTGATATTTTTTGCATAATTTAGTGCATAAAGTTGAAAGTTCCCAACCTTATGCATTATGCATTATCAACGAAAATTATGAATTATGCCATGTTTTAAAAATTATCCATTATGCACTAAAATTATGCATTATGCATTATTAGTTGGCTAAACCCGCCTTTAGATACATTAATTCTTCTACAAGCGTTAGGCTAGAAATAAAAGAACGCTTCTATAAACCTCCAATTTTTTTGTGGTTAGGATTATACAGGGTGTTTCAGAAAGACATGGCCATATTGCTAGAGGTAATAGAACTTTCGAGATACAAGGAGTTAAAAAAATATATTTTTCTCCGACTGTCTTTAAATGTCTATTAGATATATGTTCAATCATAATTTGAATGTTGTAATGCTGTTTTTCATTTCCCGCTAGTTGCTGGGCTGCACACAATCATACTCGTAGGAAATATATGTTATTTCATGTTCGTTGCACAATATACTATTTTTTCTGACTATGAGTTATAACAAATAATGCCTCAAATTTTTCATATGAATGTTTTTGGAGTTTCAGAATCGAATAAAAATACTCGCCTTCTTTTAAAAGATAGAGGGCGCTAGTCAAACAATCTCTAAGCTAAATTTTCACTTTTTTGATGTTTACTTTAGAGACGTGGTAATGACCAAAAATGATAGCCCGATTACCAACAAAAAAGGTACTCTAAGGAAAAACGTCTGTATGTACCGATTCCAAGATATTTTACGTTTATTAAGACATAAAACTAATATATCTGAAAATGTAAAGATTTAAAAAATTATTATTTAAACTGCTTTCATTAGATGCTCAAAATGTCCCTCATTTCTACGAATGCATAATCGAATCCGCTTTCCTACAGATATTTAATACATTAATCTGTGTGTTGGTTCCGGATTATCCATTAAGGCTCTACAATTCAATTGAATCCTCATTTGTAGTTCTTCCACAGAATTAACTTTTTCTCTTAACTCCAAATAGTGAAATCTAGTTTGTTGAGATCGGGCGATCGAGGAGGCCAATTGATTGGAGGATCAGCACCCCGACCTATCCATTTATTGGGAAAACGTGCACTTAACCACCTTCTAGGCGCTCTACTAAAATGTGGTGGAGCCCCGTCATGCATGAAAAACATAGCTGCTCTTCCAAAATTTCGAATAAACCGTTCTGCCAAAAATTGAGGTGGCAGCCCATACATTAATTTCAAATGTGTGTTGGTATAATGAGTCACTCGCTTTACCATAGGATTTTCTTCCAACCGATAGTGCGGATTGTTTGTGGGAATTGAACATCCCTCGCCGTGTAAAGGTAGCTTCGTCAGTCAATAGAATATTCTTCAAGAAGCGCGGAACATTTGCCGCTTTAACGTAAAAATTCGCAGAATTCAAGTCTCTGAGGAAAATCATCTGGCAATAGTTTCTGAACTTGTCTGTAATGGTGCGGGTGTAGCTCATTTTGTGAACCCTCCAAGTACTTGACATCTTCGTATCCGTTTGTAGTGCTATTTTTTTAGAAGTTTAGGAACACTACTAAACCACTTTTACAAACTAGAAAGTTTTGGAATTTATTTAAAAAACATTAAATCGTTTTTTGTTTGACATAAAGGTTTTTTAGTAATTTCAGAATCCTGAAGAGGATGTAAATATAGAGACATGTTTCGAAGATGCTAATTCTTCACCATCACTACATAGAAAATTTCAATTATATAACAAACATCAAACATGTTACTCACCCAAAGAAAGTACCTAGAATTCATTTACATTATTTTTAAGCTGAACAATAAAATACTAAATCTACACATATTCCCATAATTTTGTAATTAATTTAATTTAGCCTATTGTTTATTTAGAATATGTTTAAGTTCTATTATTTCTTTCTTTTCTATATTTGGTCTTTTGGTTTATATTCTTTCACCAAACCAATAATTAAATCAATTTATTTCTATGATAATTAATTGTTTACCTATCTGTTTTTCAGATACTGCTATTTCATCTAACAGTAGTAACATTCACCGCAAGCCAACAACAAACAAATGAAACAGAAACGACTACAACGGAAAATTCAATGAAAATTGATTCAACTTTACGACAAGCCCTATTAAAAGCATTACAAGAATTAGAAAGTGAAGAAAATATCCAGAAATCGGATAAAAAATTATCTTTAAATACATTTAACATTAGCACAAATACTACAACAAATGAAATAACCTTAACAACACCGAAACCTGAAATTTCTACACGTGTCACTGTATTAGTGCAGAAAAGTGAATCAACACATACAAAACAGTTGAGCACTGTTGTTGATAAAGATACAGCCGACTTAGATCCTATTAAAGATGTGGAACAGATTATCTCCAGTGGATTTAATACAAATGAGGTTCGTAGTGTTGGGGTAGCATCGAATTTAACAACAGTAAAACCGGAAATTGATTCGGAACCAGTTCAAAATCTTACTCAATCAGGAGAAGTGGTACGTAATATTAAGGGGATAAAGATATATTTTTTAAGAATAACTGCAATTCGAGTATTGAGAGGATTAACAAAATTCATGCATCTTGTCAAAGCAAAATTTACAGGCAGCTCATTTGATTGGCAGTAAATTTTGGTTACTCATTATAAAACCCTGCCTAAATTAAAAGAAGTTTGTTTGATTCAATAAGATTATATGAAAGCTAGTGATCATTATCCTTAAACAGTTTTTCAAATTGAAATTTACTAGACACCGATATACCTATTAATTCTTTACTAAGGCTAAATTTTCACAAATCTTATACCAAATCGCATTTGGTTTTGGAAGCCTATCACAATACCCATTAAATATAGGGTATTCTATTTTAAAAAATAGAAATAAAACAAATATCCGAATTCTCACAGTTTTTTTTTATTTCTGCGACCGGTTTCAAACCTGGCTTAGGTCATTTTCGGGCTACAAAAAAACAACTTCAAAAAATCATCACAAAAACAACATTTATTTGTTTGAGAATTCGGATATTTGTTTTATTCCTATTAACATTATACCAGCTCACATATGGGTTCAATTAGTTTTACACATATTTTAAAAAACATGACTTTCATATTATGAATCTTTTTGGACTTCCATTGCAGGAATCTCCCAAAGTTGAGCAACTGCAGTTTTTCCCTGCAATTTTGATACAGTAAACCGACACGTCTTGCTAGAATCACCCTGTATATTTTTACTTATAGTAGTATAATATATTTGTTCAGTGTATATTTTATTTAGTGTTTACTTTTATTCTACAGGAATCTCCCAAAGTTGAGCAACTGCAGTTTTTCCCTGCACCGTTAGTAGTTGCATTTACACTGCACCAAGATGAACGAGGCGTTCCAAATAAAGTTGAACCAATATATAAACCTTTAACATCAACCGAAACTGTTGTTCCAAAAATCCGTCAACAATTCATATCAAAAACATCGAAAATTCCTGATGAGCTATCTGCGAAACAACGTCAATTGGAGCAAGAAATACTGCGACTGAAACTGTTGCAGCAACAGCAGGAGTTACTGTTAAAACAACAACAAGAGCAATTAAGAATAAGACAAATTGTTCACACACAGCAGGAACAATTCTTACTGCCGCATCAAAACCTCCAATCGCATGAGTTACTGTTAAAAGAACAAGAGCAATTACGTTTGCGTCAAAATGCGCAACCATTTATACCAATTATACCAAAACCAACAAATAAAACTGTCATATTACAACAGAGTATTTCCTTCAATCCAATACTTGAAGCTGGCAAATTACCGTTGAACGCTCAAATATTACCGATTAAAAACGCAATTAACTTTCATAGTAGCCCACTATTAAAGACACAAATTGAATACAGTGCGTTTAATAATTTCAGAAATAATAACAATACAAAAATCCATAATCAAAAACTACCATTTATAAATTACAACTTTAACAATTTTAACAAACAATCGCAAAATCTTAATAAAAATAATCAATTTGTTGCTTCAAATAATTTAATTTCACCACCCATTGTTAACCAGTTTTCTGTCATACAACAGCAGGCTTTACCCACATTACAGGACAATAGGTTTTATCAAACCGGTTTCGCTAATAGCGTTTTACAACCAAGTAACAATAGACCTTTACGATCAAATTTAGAAGCCTCGTTTGGAGCTAATAATCAAAATAATATTAATTATTTTCAACGACCTCCAGTTATTAATAGTAATTTAAATTCATATTTGTATCGGTCAGGAGCGTTTGGTAATAATCAGAATAACTATTACAATGAAGATTTTAATGTTGTGTCGAAAATTTTGTCTTTGAATCACCTAGGCGCTCATAATAATGTGGATAACTTTTATTATAACAATAATAAGCTATTTGGAAAGTAGTTATAGAATTCTCTTTCAGTGATGTTATTTAAAATTAGCATGTGTATAAAAAATAACCATAAGTAACATGAGATTTTAGGCAATTTTCATATACTTAAACTACTCTTTCAATTGGGTAGCATAAACGGAGGACTATAAAAGAAAAAAATAACGAAACAATTCCACATTGCTCCACACGAATTTTTTGCTCTTTTTTCTTTTATAGCTTCAACTCGGACGGCTACAAACGTCTTGACAGACGATTCACGAGCTGCGCATTGTATTTATAAAAAACTCGTGACTTGGTGTTCTCCAACTTTTTTTTCGTATATTAAAAAAAACAAACTCTTTGAATCCTGATTTTCCAGCCTTTTTATCTCAAGCTGAGGTTGCGACCTGCCATGCATGGCTTTGCGCTCTTACTTTCAGGATCATATTATGTGAAAAATGAAGATTGTTACATAATATCACCCCTTCCAAGACGTTTGGGCCATTTTCGAGTGCAAAGTGTCAAATATAATTTTTGCAAAATTTGCATGCTCAAATTAGATATTGTGTAAAATTTGACTTAGGAATAATTTTTTAATTTCGAGAGTTTCTTGCTGCTCTCTTTTAATATGTTCATCCGTCTTTATCGCGGAAATTGAACTTTAAAAATCTTCAAATGCATTTAATGGAAAATTACATTTGAATAGAAAGGGTTGGACGATTATAACGTTTTTTTTTTTTTTAATATTTAGGATTTCTTTACAAGTAAAAATGTTTAGGAAAAAATATATTGAAATAATCAATTTTAATAATTGTGTTGTCAAAAAATAATATACTTACTTATTAGCTACATTTTATTAATAAATATATAATAAATATATAATTTTGAGATAGATTCTCAAATATAATTGATAAACCTGAAATAAAATTGAGCACGCATGACAAAGGGGTAGAAGTAAATATATTTATTTATTTTATAACTAATAATATTATATTATGACTGAAATATTCAGAAATAGTTTTGTAATTCAAATAACTTTCGTTTATTTTATTTAATAATACAAAAAACAGACATTGACATTTTAACTAACGGTATGCGAAAAATGATATTGAATATTTAAAAAATTACAAAAGTTCGTAGTTTTAATAAACTGAATCGAGAGCTGCTGCAACTTGAAACCAACTTCAAGACAACAGATCTTTAGGTCACAGTTTCTGTTACAAATTTATTGGCCCTAGTCTACAACGTATCAATTTTGTCTTTGATTTGTCAAAAAAATATGCATTCAATCTGGTTTTAATTTACTGATTTATTTTACAATAATATTAACGAAATAAACAAAAATTTTAAGAATTAATCAAATTTAGCTTTCAATGTTATGATTTTTTTATATTTATTCTATTCTTGGAGATATTGGTTGATTTTGAAAATAATTTTTTTATTGTTGTGTATTTTTAAGATGACGAAATAAAAAAATGTTTTTATTTTTGATAAGATAATATAATAATTTTCAAAATGACCCAACATCTCCAAGAATAGAATAAATCGTAAATATAAAAAAATTGGAAGGTTTAAGAATAATAATAAATAAAATTATTATTATTATATACTTAGGTACATATTTTAAGGTAATATTATAAATTAAAATTAGTAAATTATATTTATCATCTACGGCGCTCTAATTAGGTGCCTTATTTCAATGTTTCTTAATTGAATACTGTATAGACAAAGACATTCTGTAAATAATATTCACCTCAATTTTGTTGTAAAAATAATTGTATTATATAACAACTATTAAATATATTTTTATGTAAAAAATTAACTGCAGTTTTGCTTATAATAAAAAATTCCGTAGGTTTGTTTTGATTCACAGAATTATTAGTTACCAGTGGCAACACTAAAAATCAATACCAACATTATTAGGAATTCTAATTTAGAAGTATTGAAAAAAAATAAGATCTACTTAAATAATTTTAAAATTATGGACCTTCGATGGGAAGACAAAGATATTAAATTTGACATTCCATATTCGTAAGTTAAAATATTATTAAAAAAATAATAATTTGTGATGTGTAAAAAGTGTCATATCAGGGTTGCAATCAAACTAATTTTGTGGTACAAAACCCATCACATTCCAAAAAAATGTAATATGGGATTTAGTAAGCAAGACCCCTACATAAAATCATACGTCATAGGATATATGAAATCAAATAACCTTTTATACCGAAATTATTAAATAAAAAAAAGTGTAATATGGGATTAAAAAGCAAGGCAACTGCATAAAATCATACGTCGTACGATGTATGGATGCGAATAACCTTTTCTACTATACCAGAGAATCGTCACATTTTATAATATAATTTATTGATTTAATTGTTAATTTATTGAATTATTTTGGGATCCTAGCCTAGGTTAATTTATTAATAACTTCGTTAATGTATTCATTTATTTTGGAATTATGATAAATCAGATGTTTATGATTTCATAAATATGTTCAGGCATAGAATAAAGAATAATAAACTATAGATAAGAAGGGTCAGTAGACGCTAAAAACGGCATCGACTCGTCGCAATCCCAGCCACATTCTGGCCCTCAAACTGTGTTCAGGTTTGATTTGAAAGCTATTACAAAAACAAAGGTAGATACCATAATAATGGTGATTAAAAATATATATGGGTGTTCTCAAACTTTCGTCCAACCCAGTATTTAGCACTGTAACTAAGTAATACTTGCTGCATTACTTCGTTCGGCAAACTGATCTGTGGGCAGCTTCAAAGCTTTTTTAAAAAATCAATTCGTTATTACTTTTTTAGAGAGATGAGATTGAAACTAGGTGAAAAAATTCTGGAAAAATTAGAAAACATTGAAGACAGTAAAGGAAATAGCGGCGAGAGAGGTAGAATGATTTTAACAAATATCAGAATTCTATGGTATTTAGTGGATACACCAAGAATCAATTTATGTAAGTCAGATATATAAATATTTCATAAATTTAATCTGGTTTTGTTATTTTTAATAATTTTGTATTTTAGCAATTGGCTTTAACTGTATTATGGGTATTAACACTAGGATTGTTAATTCAGTAAGCAATAAAGAACTACTAAAACATTTTGATTCCAAATACTAAGTAACTAAACTAACTATTTGTGTTCTGGGCATTTTAATATAAAACTAAATTTCTTACAAACTTCTATTTCAGAAACTCACTGGGAAGTCTACTCAGGCTTTACACTTGCTCTCTTTAGCGAAAGGTACGCGATATGAATTTATTTTCACCAATTTAGTAACGGGTGATATGAGACATTTTACTTCAGTACTGAGTGCCCACAAGTAAGTGATAATATTTAATTTTTAAATTCAGAATTCAGTTGCAATTCTTATGTGAAATAAATTAAAATTTTGGGGGACTGTAGTTCGTTAGTTTGGTATTTTTGTCTTACCAAATACAAAAAAATCGGTTGTCACCCCAAAACTTTCCCGACAAGATATAATATAATCAAAAATATATGACCTGCGTTCCCTGTGCGGGAAAGTAAAAAGAGATATTGAAATATAATTATCTACTTACTATTTTAGAGCTTTCACTGGATCAAAGCTTTATCGAGAATTACGACTACGCGGTGCAATAATCCATAATAACAAATTGAAATTGTTAGCGTTGGAACAAATATATTCTACAATACAAGGTGTATGGAATTTGTCAAACGATCAGGGTAGTCTGGGTTGCCTTATTGTTACGAATGTCAGAATAGTGTGGTTTGCAGATGTCAATGACAATTTCAATGTTTCGCTGCCATTTCTACAAATTGGAGAGGTAAACATAATATGATGGGAAGATATCATCACAGTGTGTCACATGTTATGTATCTTCGCATATTTTGGTCTTATTAGTAGCAAGATAAGATACTTGTATTCGATTTTCTGCTTTAGAAAGTACGGTCGTCAAAAAAGGGATGGTCAAGGTCATTCACTGAACTGAAAATGACAGAAAATTGAGTTGTAAACATAGCATAATATTTTGACATCGCGCAACGACCAAAATACAGGGAACGTAAAAAACGTGTTTTTACTTTTGTCATTGGAAAATATCATCAAAACACAAAAAATGCCGTTTTTCATTTTTATAAACAAAAGACAATGGCAATACGAACAATCGCAAATTAATTAGGAATACACAAAAATAGTTTTTCGGGATGACGCAGAATATAACTGATGTCACTGTGTCTGTGTAACCTAAAAGTGACAAGTGACACATTTAAAATTAACTTTAAATGACAGACGTAACACAAAATTATGCTACATTCACATTTCAATTTCATGATATGACCTTCAATCTCAGAAAAATATTTGTTTATTTTTCTGAGCCATGAATGTACTATTTTTTTTGGTGAAGAACGTATACATACAAAAAAAAATACAATAATTAAATCAGGCAAAATTGTCCACTACCTACGAGTACTAATACATCATCTTTCAACGAGATATTTTTACTGACCAAGATGTCTAATAAGTACACAAAAAAAAAACAATTTAATTTTTCGTCATGTCTATAGCACAGCTGACCATAACAACTGTTCACCTGAATCATTGTCTTTGTTTATAAAGACAATACCTGCATCATTGTTTTGATATTAATTGTTTAACCTTGAAATATCTTGCTACTTACAGATTCAACTTCGTGAGTCAAATAAATACAGCCTGGCCTGAGTCTATAGGTTGATTTCAAATAAATACAGGCCGAGTTTATAGAGGTTGATTACATCAAAGGTTAATGTACATTAATCTTTGATTTAATCAACCTCAAAGATTAATGCACATTAATCTTTGATTGATTAATGTAGGTACATTAATTTTTGATTACATGGTACAACAATGTACCATGGGTTGATTATATCTACACTATTACCAACATAAGAAACCAAAGCCCCAAATTTCAATTTAGTTCAATTTTGAAAAATTATTAAGAATTTTAGTAGTAGTACCTACCAAATACCTACCTAGTATATTCGTGAAATGTCTCAAACCTGACACATTTTAACGTGTTGGTAGTGGATTGGTAGGTATTCAGTAATTAATGCTAACGATATTTGACCCTTACTTAGGTATTTTGATATTAATTTTTAAACCTTGAAATATCTTGCTATTTACAGATTAAACTTCGTGACTCAAAATTTGGAACGGCACTGGTGATTAAAACATTAGGCCTTAACGACAATTTCACATTCGGATTCAAAATTGACCCACTAGAAAGGCTAGAAAAACTTTTCAAAGAAATTACATCACTACAAACTGTTTATAGAAACAATCCCATTTTCGGTGTCGATTATCAAAAAGCAGCTATAAAATCTAATTCCAATAGAAATGAAGATGAATTGTTTGATAATTTAATGGATACAACTTTAATAGAAGATCCAAAAGGTGAATTAAATAATACGCTAACTGCATACTTGGCTGATCAAGGTCGCGTTAAAGATGGATTACCTGTTTATTGTAAAGACATAGGTTTGGCTATTGAAAATATCAAAGAGGGATATTCGATACAACAGTTATGGGAAGTTTTACCAGCATAAGATTGACAAAATATACCTACATCCCACAAATCTTACAGTTAGTTATACTTACCCGGGAAGCATAATAGATTAAAGTATATCTCTATATCCACTGAACATTCAATCAATGATATATATCTAAGAGACTGCATTATTATTATATATTAAGCTACTTTGATTTGATTTCACAACATTTCATTAAAATATGCCTTATAATGTCAATTAGAGACTTAAGGTGTATTCTGGATGTGAAAGCATATTTGAGAAGTGCTTTGGATATATCTGCTGCATTCGATATCATGTTGTAAGATGAATATATACTTTGGATACCTATAAATTAAGATACCATGTTTTAATTAATTTTTAAATTACCATTTATTGTTAACTAGATTTAATTTATACAATACCTATTAGAACTTGGAAACATTGTTTTACTTAATTTTCATTATTAGGTACGCCGTAATTATAGGTATATTACTTTACCTACTTCTCTTATATCTTTCTATTTGGAAAGAAACATATTTTCACAAAGCTTCCTAGTCCGTTCAGATAAGTATTAAACTTTTAATGTTTCTCCCAATGTAGGTATACTTATTATAATTTCCACTTTTAGAGATTAATACTAATAAAATATCGGTTATATCAAATTGCTTTACTTCATTTTTCTTAGCAGCTTTATAAGCTCAATTCCCGTAGCTTACCACTCCCGATCCCAAAAGACTTGAATAATACCATTGTCTTTATATAGACAATGATAATAGATCTATTCATTCTTTTAAGGTCATTACGTCCTATTTGACAAAGTTACCAGTTACCATAATATAAAAATGTTTATACCTAATATAACTTAAGTTATAGGTAAATACTTTGAAGTCGAACGGAATGGTAAGCGGCAACGGAAACTTTCATAAATTGAGCTACCTAAAGGTATTCATTGGCTAACGATAATTTTTAGTTGTGTCCTTATAGAGATAATGATTGTGTAAAGCGAGAGTTACCTACCTAGGTATGTTCTTGTTTTTTTTTAGAAGATAACTATTGTAAATTAACTACTTGCAGCGATTTTAAAGATAAAATCTGTCATAAACTAGGTTTAACCGCAGAATTTGTGCTAACCACAGAATAACCAATTTGGATGTTCTCTGGTATAACTCTCCACCCTCCCGCTCCATCAATGTTCCAGTCAGATTTTATATTTTCAGATTGTTTTTATAAAGACAACGTTTGACTCTTAGATATGTAGGTATATAAAAAAATTGAGAAGCAGAAATTGAGAAGTAGAATTTGAAAAATTTACCTAAAATAACAAACATACATGGAAATCTAACAAATAATGTTGAATGAATAGAAAGAAAAAAGAAGATGTAAATTAAAAAACTATTTTAAATGGATTCGAATTTGTATTGTAACGTATATTTATTATAGGCGCCTAATAATAATGGTTTATGTTTTGTATTTTCTAAAATATCACATGTTTTTAACGTCAATTTATCGTCTGTTGCTTTTGCAAAATTCAATTTATCCTTGCATTAGGGTTATTCTTTCGTACTGAACTAAGTGAACAATCTGAACATTGTCAGTTCATTCACGATTGTGCGTATTCTTTCGACTTCGGTCACTTCTACCAAACTGATGAAAATTCCTTCCCCCCTTGCCGTTTACTGATCAACCTCTAGGTACCGGTTAGTTCGTTCAGTTAACAGTTAACCTCTAAAAGTATTGAATATTGAGAGATAATTATTAGAATATGATTTCGAATCAAACCAATAAATTGTAAAAGTTCAAAACATGGATAATAATATCATGGAAGAAATAATTTTCCAGTTTTCAGAGCAGATTTGGTTGTTTTCACAAGATTTCGAGGTTAAGTGAAAGACAATCACAAAAAAGATGATCTTTCGGTTTCGCCAAATATTCAGTTCAGTACAATCACATTCACTTTAATCACATTCACTTGGTTCAGATCAATCACTACGAAAGAATAACCCTATTATTAGATTTATAATAAAAGCATTGTCTTTAAAAGGACAATAAAGACAATGATACAAGTGAGTCTAACGAATATCAATTCTTCTGTCTTCTGTTGAACTGTGTCATTGTGTTTATTTATAACAGTGTGTCAGCGCTTGGTTAGAACCTGTCAAATAACAACAGATGGCGTTATCATATAGCAGAAATTTATTAATAAACGACTGAAGTTGATAACGCCGTCTGTTGTTAGATGATGATACTAACCAAGCGCTCAGACACTATATTATAATAAACACAATGACTCTGTAAAAGGCACTCATCTGATACTAATAGTACCAAAGATCTAGAAAAGGGAGTTTCTAGATCTGTGAATGGTACGGACTCAGAAAAATAAATAAATAAATTTATTTTTCAGAAAAATAAATAAATAAATTTATTTTTCTGAGGGTACGGATATTTTTGTAAAATTACTAATGGCCGTTTGCACAGACAGTTTTACGCAGCATCTAACAATAGGGAAAGAATAAACTTGTATCTGTTTGCACTTATTTTTCCCATCACGTTAGGTGCTACCTAAAATTGTTGTTGCAAACGAACATAATATTTTGCTTGCTACCTGTTCTAGACTTACAGTAAAACACTAACAACAATAACATTACAACATTAAAAATCAAGTAAAGTTAAAACAAACGCATGTATGCCATTTCAAATGGATTCAAAAGTTATTTGTAAGCGATTTTCGAAAAATTGTAATAATTGTGACCGTTGGATGTGGTCAATGATAATTATTAAAAAAAATCACTTATCCACGTTCCTTTTGTAGGTTATTCTAAGTGAGACCGAAAGGAATCGGTAGCAAATAATAACAACTGAGTTAGATGTCTCTAAAATCTTTGCTTCATATTATCTTATCTGCATATTTTGCACCTATTTTCAATTCAATCTGAAACATGAACTAAATCTTGGATTATGTTTTAAATTAGTATAAATATTTTTAATTTCTATATACGTGAACGGAGAAATAATCTCGGCCTCCAGCCTGCTGCATTCAGTTGTCAGATTTGTAGTAGAATGACGTCAATTTCAAGGCGCGTATTTTGCCCACGCGCACTTTGAGCGGGATTCTACAATCCTACGTGATTGGCAAAAGCCATCGGCCTTTACTTGTCATGTTTTACTAAAAAAACTAATAATTCCTGGGGTGTGAAAATTAATTAAAATACACATCTTGGAACAAGCAACCCTTTTGTATAAGGTAAGTTAGAAATTTCTTAATCGTTATTTGTTTATATCAACTTATTGTTTAGAGATAATTTTTCGAGGAAATAAACTCAGCTGGCTTTGACAATAGATACACGTTGTGTAATTTTAAATGGCGTGTGTAGAATACTAGCTCTTTTAAGATAAATCAACTATTTTGTTGTTGTTTGACTGTTGTGATTGATTTAAAATGTTGTTTATTTGCTACTGATAAATAGGAATGGTTCATATTGAAGTGATAACAATCAAAATGATTGTTTTATGTTTTTATGTTAACTAGATAAAATTGTAGGTAAATACGTTTCTAGGTAGGTAGCTTTTATGGCTATTTAGTTCATTTCTATTTTTATTTACACTACAACATTATTAGGCATATTGATATATTTTTTTGTTTATTGATTTTCAAGTTCATTCATATCATTTAATCGCTAAGTAAAAGAGAACTTTGCATCAAAACTTAAATGGGCGGTTGCAGCAGCTTTAGATCTTTTGTCATGTTCATGTTTTAAGATAATTTCAGTGACTTACGCGTGTAGTATTTACAGATTAAAGTACACATACCTATGTACCTAGATATTTTGATTTGTTGGTTGTTTAAGTATATACATACACGTGAAAATACATCATGTCTTTGTACGTTTTACCTACCTACCTTTTTTGTGGTCTATATTTAGAACATCGTTTCAATAACCTTTTTTTTCCTTAAACAGGGTGTTTCATTCAAGCTCATTGTAAATTTCAATTGCCGTTTACCTTTGCCGTTCGCTGTTGGGGTCTCAAAAACAGGATTATAGACTTTGCTGTTCATAATTTATGGACGCGCATTTGAATGAAATAACTTTATTACTTAAATTTTACGAGGTTATATTATTATTTATGGTTTGTTATTATATAATATATTACTTATATTTATATCTAATCCCAGAGCTGGGCACGAGTACCTATAGAGAAACAATGTTGTGCCCGACAGAAGCTATTTAACAATTAACCTTCGCCATTGATCGCTTAGTTGGCTTAATTTTTGTACTTAACTGAGTAGAAAATGGCATATGTCTAAACTTAGTGTTCAAAAGGAGTCAACATTTTTCCTGTTGTTCCGAAATTATGGTCATATATATTTATACTCAGTTAAATGAGTTACATCTGTTATGCCCATTGTCACATTCCAAATCAAAAGTGAAGCCAGCAAAAAATACACGATGTTTATGATTTAGTCAGGGAGTGATTGCTTGAGTAACGACAAGAACCGTAGCAAAACAAAATTATCAGAATTTTTGTCAATACAAAAGTCTGCGCAACATGCACTCTGTTAACCTTGTAGACATAGATTCTATTCCTCTACATTCAATGCTGAGTTGTGAGAGTTTTTGACTCAGCCTTATGTGTATTGCTTCAAGATTTATTGATGCATGTTTACAATCTGTGCAGATTATTGTTTTGCCCTTGTTCTTTATGATTATATTAATTTGGGCTATCGATATGCCAGCAAATTTGGATTGAACTATGTTAGCATCATTTGTCATGCCAGACTGCAGTAGTATCTGTCCTAACTTAGTTTGTATTGAATTTTATTTAGATAGAGCTCCAGAGGCATAAAACTGTAATTTTATGATTCTTGTTGAATCTTACTTTCAAACAATCTCCCGTAATATTGCTAATTTCTGGTGGTATCGAGGGCCACCGGACGGAAAAATAAACTAGTAATTGGAGTTGAAGTCCTGTAAGCTAGAGCATCCTGTATTTCTGATACCTTGCTGGTGCTGGCGACACTTTTATGTTCCATTATATGCATTATCCCCAAACTGTCTTGAAACTTCTTACGGATATCCGTTTTTAAAGTGCTATTTATATAGTGTTCTTTTTATATTTTAAATTGTATAAATACGTATGTATGTATGTTTTTCGATTGATACATTAATTTTTTTTCATTTTATTTTCAGACTATACGCGTGTGCAGCGCAACTTATACACATCATGGGGCTGGCCACAAATATTTTGCTGTATTAAAATAGGTACTACAAACCTAAATACAATATAGACGCAGAGAAGAAGACAAACTCGTTCTAATTATCTATTAGTCAAGTACATAATTTAGATATTATTCTACAGGAACATATTATTGTATTATCCACTATGCAAGTACACGCATTACGTTGAACGGAGAAAGAAGATGAGAAAGTACAAATATTACTCTGATAATATTTATTATTATTAGTAAGTTATGGACGATAATCTACTGCGACGAACTTGCAACGTTTTATTATTATTTATAATACTGTACACGAGAAATTGCTGCACAATTACAAAACCTCCTATTGCGCTGTTGCCCTATTTTTTATATTGTAAGTAATTTTGCTTTATTTATGTTGGTAATTAAGCTACTAAAAATAATTGTATGTCAAGATTCAAGATACATGAATGTAACCTACTTGTGGAATTACATTTAGGTAACTTGAATATACCTGTCCCGTGTCCAAATTCGAAGATTTCGCGGAGTTGTTTAGTTTTCGATCGAAATCTGGAAATCATCGAAATTTACTTTAACAAATAACTTCCTTATTTTAACAAATACCAAATAATGCTAAAGGAACTTTTATTAGTTACGGCAATATGATTTAAACTTTCGTTTTTTTAAATGTAATATATTTTAGGCTATTTTAATTCCTTTGTTAATTCTCTTTCACCTAGTATATCATGCATCTCTTACAGTCTTTGCTATAGGGTCAAATGAAATGACAAGTCAAGTTTCATCAAAAATTGTTGAAACCCTGTAAGTTCATATAAAATAATAAAATTGAAAGTAGTTGATTGCTTACTATAACAGTAGTGTAATATGTATGAAATAAAATATCGATTCATTGAAAAAAAGAATTAATGACACAAATAGATACAATAAAAAATATTGCAACTTCAAAAATAAATTATAGACAATGGATTAACAACGCAACAATACTAAAAACTAAAATACTACCTAAAAATAAAACTAAAATAAAATGCCCTCCATTTTCTCGAATGATCTTACAGATTTTACAATAATAGTAAGTATTTTTATTGGTTTTGTTTTTTCGAATGCAATATCATTTTTATAAATGTGATCTTTTTATATATCCCCAAACGAAAAATCTTAAGGAGTTACATCTGGAGGATGTTGATGTCTACTAGACCATCAGTTCCTATCAATTGGGGAATGCGTTATGCAAATAATCTTTTACAATAATTGTCGCATATCAGTCGGTGTAGTGAATTAATATCAACCTGCCCACACTGCTAGTCGTGTATGACGAATTATACTACACAATAACAATACTAATACAGGATTATCAACCTCAGTTAAATTTATTGTTCCATGATACCCAATCTTAAAATTGGTACTGGATAAAATTGAGCTTAAAAACTTATTTATTTAATTTGATGTCAGTAATTTGGGATTGTATAAATGTAATGATTAAATAAGATTTTTTTTTTGTTCTAGGATATTATGAAGTACCCTCAAACAGTCTCTATGCCATCGGCGGTTTCTGATTGGTTAGAAGAAGAACTTGAAGCTAGGGGCATTGATTCTGCATTATACACACGTTACATTTTAAGTCTGCTTCACACCCATACCGTTGACGTCATCTATCCTGATGATGATTTGCAATTCACCAGATTGAGAAGGGTATGTACCACTATACGGGTTAATAACATGACATTCTTAATGTACTGACTTAAAAAAATCCTATCCAAAGTCTTAATTTAATGTTATCAAATTGTCCTTAATAAATAAATCAAATAATGCAACAAAAAGTGTATGGGATTGAGTGCATTGGGTTAGCCTGCTTCTGCCCATGGACACTGATTTTTTTTTTTTCGTTATTGATTTGTTTTTTATATATCACATATTTTACATATTTATACAGTTTCTGACATTCCCATTGTGCGGAATTAAAAAACATATTACAAAACAAAATAAAAGTCGTCTACTCCACAATACAAATCTGTATAATTACACTAGATCATCATTGGTACAACCAAACCATACATGTTTCGAAAGGTCAAACTTTCATCATCAGTGGAAAAATAACGTAGTGTCAGGAAGCGAAAATTGGATATTAGTTATACATAATTATAAGAATCACATTGTGGAAAAAAATTTCGTCAAATTTTCATTGTTTTGTACAAATAATAAATATATAATTAAAATTTTTAATCAGCTCGAATTATGAAAAAGAAGAAAAGGAAAAAATCATCTTATTCAATGTTCATCAGTTGAACAATTAATATTTTATTATTTCAATTTATTTTATTTGTTAAAAAAATTTTTTCCACAATGTGATTCTTATAATTATGTATAACTAATATCCAATTTTCGCTTCCTGACACTACGTTATTTTACCACTGATGATGAAAGTTTGAACTTTCGAAACATGTATGGTTTGGTTGTACCAATGATGATCTAGTGTAATTATACAGATTTGTATTGTGGAGTAGACGACTTTTATTTTGTTTTGTAACATTAACACTCCTCGTCACAATGGATTATTTTTAGAAAAAAAAAATAAACATATTTTCAAAAATGGATATTAGAAATTTTTTGCCAGAATCTATAACAAGGAAACTTATTGAATCTTATGATTAAATTTGTAATCAAAATCATGGTTTTAAGAAAAATACACTATGATTTGCTAACGTTAATGGAAGACATTTACACAGATTCTATCAAAGCATTTGAGAAGGATGATAATGATTTTATACACACTACATTTCAATTTAATAGACCATTTCGACTAAAATATCCTTTAACATGGAACAGGGTGTTGTATTAATTTATGATAATGAATAATAAATAAATAAATAATAAATAATCATTTATTGCCTAACAGGCCTGAGCCCAATTACAAGACAATAGTTTCAATCTATATCAAATAAATCTGACAAACTACAAAAGTACCAGAATGCTTAATTATTCATAATACAAAATAACCAGATGAAGGAGTACCCATGGGTCATATAACAACACCACAGGTCTTAACAATAACTATACAGGGTGAGTCACGAGGAACTGTACATACTTCTACCATAAGTAGAGGCACATTAGGGGATCATCAAATGACCATTAAAAACTGTCTCCTTGTTTTCATTATTAATATACAGGGTGAATTATGGATCTTCACCAAAACAATGTTTCGTCATATCTTTTCAATGATTTAGTCGATTTATCTCATTTTTTTATAAAAGTGTGTATTGGTGCCTGGCAACTAACTGACATATTCAGAATTGAGAAAATCCAGGTCCGTCTTGGAGAAAATACTGTATAATAATGTTTAATTATTAAAACGAAATGTTCAAAATAGACAGAAACGACACACACTGTGCTCCAGTATGGTAAATACCATAATTTGAATTGATTTACAGGGCCGGATTTAAAAATCTGGAATATCTGGTTCATCCCAATAATTCACCCTGTATGTCACTTTTTCCTCCGTAATAGACAGAAAACATATAAAAAATGTTTGTAATAACCTAGTTTTCTTATTTGTTTGAGGAAAACTCATGTGAGTAATTATTTTAATCGGAATGAAATGAACAAGCCAGGGAAATGTTTATTCATAAATTAAGAAATAAAATAAAAAACAATAACCAAACAATAAAACAGTTTTAACAATGGGAATAAAGTAACAAACAATTTATCATACATTACGATTATAAAACACAAGAGCTCATTAACGCAGAATTATTCACTGTTGCAATATTAACAGAAATGACCCACTGACAATTAGAAAGTCCATTACATATTTAAACATTCGTCAAGAAAAGTGTATTAAGGCAGATGGATTTCATTTTGAACATCTTTTATAATTGTAATGTTTATTAAATTGTTTTTTACTTTGTTCCACATTGTTAAAACTGTTTTATTGCTTGGTTATTGTTTTTTATTTTATTTCTTAATTTATGAATAAACATTTACCTGGCTTGTTCATTCCATTCCGATTAAAATAATTAGACACATGAGTTTTCCTCAAACAAAACTAGGTTATTACAAACATTTTTTATCTGTTTTCTGTCTATTACGGAGGAAAAAGTTACATACAGGGTGAATTATTGGGATGAACCAGATATGCCAGATTTTTATATCCGGCCCTGTAAATCAATTCAAATTATGGTATTTACCATACTGGAGCACAGTGTGTGTCGTTTCTGTCTATTTTGAACATTTCTTTTTAATAATTAAACATTATTATACAGTAAGATACTTCATTATTGCCAATTTTCAATTTGGCTCTAAAATGAATCTTTAATTAGAAATGTGAGGTGAGTGTAACAAAAAATTCAAATACCCAGGTCTAATTGTCTATTTATGCCATCTGAAAAAATTATATCAGATTTTTGAAAAATCATATACAGGGTGAAGTGTTGAATATGAAGCAGTCCCCCAAGTTTTCTCGAAGACGGACCTGGATTTTCTCAATTCTGCATATGTCAGTTAGTTGCCAGGCACCAATACATACTTTTATAAAAAAAAGGAGATAAATCGACTTAATCATTGAAAAGATATGACGAAACATTGTTTTGGCGAAGATCCATAATTCACCCTGTATATTAATTATGAAAACAAGGAGACAGTTTTTAATGGTCATTTGATGATCCCCCAATGTGCCTCTACTTATGGTAGAAGTATGTACAGTTCCTCGTGACCCCCTGTATAAAACATAAAAAGAACCAAGTAGAACCCAAACAACAATATTGATGTTTAATAAAAATTTCCCATGCATCTCCGCAGATCAGTCAGGAATCTGCCAATTTTGCCATCGAAAAAATCTAGTTCTTTATGTAAATTAAATGTATTCGTCAACTTACAAACTCTAGTCAATGGCGCACGTCCCTCATAGTTGGTTCGAAGACACGATTAATGAACATATCCTGTAAGTAGTGTCATGGTAACAAAACAAGCACTATTATCAAAATGGGAAAATGTTTTGGAATGCAACGGCTATGAACATGCATAAACCATGTATGAAATGATATTGATGCAATTTACTATATAAGCTTATAAGCTATAAGTGACCACCCATTAGTCGTGAGTGAGGGTATAACTAATGCCGATGTTTTTGGTGATAATATAATATTAGTTTTTAATGAGATACGAATTCCAATAACTGTTGTTTACTACATCAACATTTAGGGACCGCATCATGTTGTGTGTAAAATAAATTATCTTTCAGCGCCAACAAATGTTTTTTTTTAATTTTTCCAAATATCTCAAAACAAGTGATTATTCATACAATTATTATAAGTATTGATATTGTAATTATAGACGACTAAATCATATATATACTCTTGGGCTTAGTAATTCGTAAATGTTGCTTCTCAAATCCATATAACTACAAGGTGTTTCAAAAATGTGTGCCAATATTTCTACTACGCGACGTAGACCAAATAAAAAAAAAGAAGTGGTTTACTTAACACATTCGAGTACGCATCCCCGAGGAGCTACAGCCTCTAGAACAAGACTCAAATTGTTTTTTGGTATTTGCTTCAAAACTATGAAATGTATCCTAAAAAGTTGATCAGTGGCGTAGATTTTATTGATGATTTTGCTGTAATCTTCATATTTTATTCAGATCCGTCACATACGGACACCTTAAATGGTTTATTTATTTGAATTTTTTGTGTGCAAGTCTAAGTCTATGAAAAATCTAATAGCTTTATCTCAGAAAAATGTGTTATAGTTTATTTAAAATCCAGAACACTCACTCAATGTTAAAATCATATCATCTTGGTCAGCATACCTGTAATTTGCTATTTTTTTGAAATAAATAAGCACCAATAACAATAAAGTTACATCTGCAATCCGTCACCAATCTTAACTGTGGCGTTACTTTCCGTAGGAAGTACGTCGCTCTTCGAATCAAATATACAATCGAAGATTTCATAAAGCAACGTCTACATCATCAGAGTGGTGGCGTTATGCTCATGCTGATGCAGAGCAAATTAAACGTTCAGCTGCTGTAGATTGTTTGCTATCAGCTACTGATCAAGTAAGTATTTCTGAAAAAAGTTTTAGTTACATGCACACAATACCATTATCTGTTGCCTGAGAGCTAAATCGGTGGTATCCTTTTTTCAAAGAGCAGGTGCGATTTATAGGGATACATTTTTAGAATTGTCCGTAACATTTATCAGATCGCTGTGAATGGCATTTGTAAAGATTTTGATATAGCATTCTCATTACTGATGTTAGCGGATTAATATTAGCTACGTTTTGATTTTTCTGAAAAATATCTACAACCTGAAATCACGCGGTTCGTTTAATTTTGCCAATCAAATTAGGATACGCTTTGATTTGGCACGGCCTGCCCTCAAATGGTGTTTAATGTAATTATCTGTATAGGAAAAGTTAGGTATTATTTCATCACACCTCGTAGGTACCAAAGATTTATTGGATATCTAAACTTTTTTATATTTTGGGATATCTGTTTTATCAGTAATTAAAAAAACATCCAGATATTCCATACACGCCAGATACACTCGTTTCTTGATTTGTTCAAATTTTTAACATATTTGTTATTTAGTGGTTGTATGTTTCTGTTACGATGATATTTTAATTGTGTCTGGTCGTTTATAATAATTATGTATTAGTAATGAAGTGTTAAAATTGACTTAGAATAAGTCAATAAAAATACAGTTTTAGATTATTTGATGTTACATTTGTTTGGTGTGTTTAGTTATTATAGTCTTAGTGAAAAAATAGTGTCACAGAACACAGTCTCTTTCAACGTAAATGGTCTATATGAGCAAACTACTCCACTGGTTAAATCCTCGACACATTCAATACTAACAATTACAAATTTAGTTAGCCTTTTAAATAATTCGCATTTTTAAGCAATATTGTTATCAACATATCCAAAAGAATTGTTTCAATAAAAATACTTTTATTTATACTGTATAAGTATATACAAGTTTTTATTTGAAAGCTGCACGTAGGGACTAACAACTAATTGTATTATTTTAATTATTTCCAATAAACTAACTACTTTATCCAAAAATAAGAAAAAAAAATATTGCCAGATCTGGGATTCGATCCCAGAACCTGCGTGCGAAGCGCACGCTCTATCAATGACGCCAAAAATCTTTTATAAAATTTATTATATTCTAATAAGAGTTATAGGCTCGAACTATCTAACTGGTGCATTATGAGGGCAAATATCAAAAGTAACCATAACCATTATCACTGTAAAGCAGATAAACAATGCTTTAAAATGATATATCACACTCTACCCCTACTGCCATTTGAAAATTTTAGGACTCCCTCAAACGCATACACCCAAATTTAGCTTAATTGGTTAAAGCGTTTAGGCGCTATCGTGGAAGAATACATACAGACACACAGACAGACAGACTTACATCTGGAAACGGTCTTAATCGTCTTAACGAACTTCAAAATGGTTATATCCGTCTTTATCTCAATTTTTTTTTCCGGTGCGGGAAAGTAAAAATAAATTTAGGGCATGGAATTAGATTTTCAATTATTTAGTATGAGATACTATTGATTTACCTATAATAAATATAAATTAAGATGGCAATGAAGCAGAATATGCATGTGTTTTGCATATCTTATAATGATATCACACACAGGTTTTCATTTAGGTTTTTTTTTCTAGAATTGTGAAATTGAATCTCTCATCGATGAGTTATGTGAAAAATTGAAACAGAACAATGCACCCAATGAAGTATCCCACACATTCGTAGATCAATCACTCCTTGTTTCGAATAAAATCTCACCGCAAGAATTAGCAGCCAAATATTACGCCGCTTTTCCACCATTAGGAAGACCCGTGCCCAATATACAGGAATCTAAATCAGAATCAATTACACAATCCCCGAAACGAAATAAACGAAAGTGCAGCAGGAAACTATCACACACTAGGTAAGAAATACAACAAGAAGTGTGACTCTAAAACTATCGTCGACATTTTGAATACATCATATTTTTGAAAATATATCACCGGGCTTTGGAATCTATCGCCAACGAGACCGCTTACTAGGGTTGTAAAATATAAAAAAAAATTTGATTTGACTGAGCCACTTCTTTAAAATTGGATTTGCAATTTTGTTCTCAACAAGACCTCCGAATTATTTCTTATTTTATTTTAAAACCTAAAAGAAGGCAATTCTCACTTGTGAAAATTTGATTTTGATTATTTTAACGTTAATGATCGGTTATACTTTTTTATACACTAATCAACGAAATAGTAATCAGTAGAAATTTGTCTATGAAAATATTTATAATTTCAGGACCAATATTAAAAAGTGGCATTACGAACGCGATCAAGAACTCTACGATATGAATAATTGGGATTTCTTTACTACCGATCCAATGGAAAATTCAGAAGCATCAATCGAAACATCTGAACCAAGTCTGCTTCCCCTATCATTGTCCGAGACTAACATGGACGGGGATACATTTGAGGAATTTTTTGATTGCGAAGATCTACCTGTCGATTTTTCTGATCTGTTGAATGATGATGATGATAACGATTTAAATATTCCTGTTAATTCGAGTACACGTATGGCACCACCGTTAAAATCGAAGATTCAACCGCATGGTATCAATTTAACTAGATCGATTTGGTCTGATGAGTCCTCGACGTTATGGGACAATATTAAGAACGAAACTATTTGTAAATTGAATGATAATAGGCCCGACATGACACGTGAGAATTGTATTAATGCTGCTTTGGAAAGTTATTTTATTAATCGATATTTTGAAAATTATGAACCAGAATATTTTGATAATGGTGATGATGATGACGAAGCAGCATATGAACCGAAGTTTAGACCGAAGCAAATACTTGACGTGTCTTCGTGGTATTCTCATTTAATTTTGGAAAACAATGAATCCTCCTCATGTCTTAATGTGTCTACCCCTGATATTAGTCCTAGTGACATGGAAGAAATCAACGAACGTATTGATGCGAGTTTGGCTCAGATACGACATTGTGATCGATCAAGTTCATTTGTTCGCGTATTACCATCTCTAAGGAAACAGTTTGAGGGAGATGGGAAAGTAGGGGAGCAACAGAATACTTGGCAACAATGTTTCAATCGGCCGTGCTGGGGACAGTTGAGTAACGATAAGGATGATTTGCTGACATCAGAACGATCCCACTTTAAACCCATCAAGGAGAAACTAACGATTAATAATGGGGTGTATGAGGATGGTGCTACATTTGATATTTCAACTAATTTCGATGAGGTGCGTATATATCCAAAAGTGTGTACTGTTTATTCATTATTGTTGCTAACATAATATGGTTAACAGGGTAATGTTTTTGGTTAACACAAATGTGAGGCTGGTTTTCTATACAAATTCCCTTATATCTAAGAAGATTAAAAAAATGTAACACGAGATAACTAACAAACTAATGAACGTCCGAGTTATATAGACAATATAACTGGGACGAACTCACGAATCTCTGGCTAATTTAGTGAATGCAATAAACATAGGCAGTAGTAGTTGCTTTAATTTGTTGCATTTTTCAGTTCACAACAGTGTCTGCATTTTTTCAAATAATAATAAATTTTTGGCTACAAGTAATTAATACAATAATTGAAAGATTACATCAACATATAACATTGATGTATAACATATGTCTCTTATTTGCGAACCTATATAATTGTAGTATATCAGCAAATATTGTTGTAGGTTAAGTATAAGCGCAGCGATAGTGGCAGCACACTGCTGCTGGAACAGCTCGGCGAATTTAAGGAATATCGCATTTTTAATGACGATGACAAAGGCTCTGAAAACTTCCTCTTGAAATATATGGTACGTGAAAATAACAAAGCATGTCAGGTCAATGGCAAAATTAACACCGATCTGGATGGATTGGATTGTATGGATAAAAGCGGTGGCGAAGTACAAACAACTCCACAGATCGGAGAGGAACATGCAGGGAAACGGTTCAGACAGGAACAACACATTAGAAAGGAATTGAGTGAATTGCCAGTTAGTGTTGAACGGGGCAACGATAATCATGAAGATAAAATGCAATGGCCGAAATATTTTGAATTTGGAGATAAGTTTGGGGATCCAGTTAATAAGACATTGGAAAATGACGATATACGTAACATATGGAGTATGGCTGAGACGAAGGTGAGTGGGTATTTAGTTAAACGAGTGTAATAGTATTTTTGTTATTGCGGTTTACTGTTGTGTTTTTTAATTTTATTGCTTTAACGAGAATGCAGCTTTTGCCCATTTTAAATGTGCATTTCACATATAAAATATAGTACCATCAAGGACTAATAATAGGTAAGTAATGGAAAGTTTCGGAAGTCATCTGTGAAGATTTTTTTTGCAAACTACTATCTCGTTTGCATTGTGGCCTGTTAATATTTTAATTTTCGAATAGTCTTAATAGTCTACCTACTTGACGCGAATCATCCTAATGGTGAGACAGTGAATCCTTCCACACAAAGCTTGGTTAATTAAAACAAAATCTTCTGTTTAAGTAAAGTTAGTAATTTTGTCCTAAATTAGATTGCACGTTCGCCATACCTACTAATGGTTAGCTCCACCAGAATCGAAGAAGATCGCTCTGAAACTGAACAATTATTCGCCGAGTTGAATAGAGCAACAAACATGTGGGACTTGGAGAACTTTGATTGTCTGTCACCAACAGTTGAATTACTCGTCTTGGAGAACGAAGATGGATTTCATCGGGAAGAAGAAACTGGAGAAACCAATCTGCTACCATCATGGCAGATAGTGGAACACAATGTAGTACAGAAACGATCCATCGTGAAGATGCCCGATATTCCGAAACGTTCTACGATTTTGTAGAGAAGGTAAAACTGATATAGTGTCCATAAACAAACTACCAATGAGAAAACGAATTTTTAATCCAAGGAAATTAATAAATCTTTATCAGTTATTATTCTTAAGTTTGAATAAAATAAAATTAACAAAAACAAAGAAAGGTTTTCTCATAACTTAAATAATATTATATATATGTTTTCATTAGAGAATTATTGTTATTTATAAATCAGTTATTCATTTTATTTTAGTTTGTCCTAGTTCAGTCATGTTTTTAAATATATCTTGTATTTTATTTATTTTGTTCAATAATTCTCTAATTTTTTTTTTCGTTATTTAAGTTTTAAATAGGTAGCTAGTTGTGGCTACACATATAAGGAAACATTGAAGATCGTTTTCATTAAAGCCGCGAATTGCCTTAAGAAATTAAATAATTTTTTTCGTCCTGTAATTCCGAAGACAACCTAGATTGACAAGACTTTAACTTTTTCCATTTGAGATTATTTGATTTATGTAGAAATTTTTAAATGCTGCTTCAAACGTCAGGAGAACAAGAAATCATCTAAAAAACAAATAATTGATTGCAACGAGGAAGCATTCTTTTTTTAGAGCAAAAGCATTTTTCCGAAACAAATAACGTCAATATTGGCAATATCCAAGGCGATTGTTTAAAAAGTATTCTAGTAAGATACAAATAATACCTAGTTTTTTTCTTTTGGAAGCTCATTTGTGGGATCGGCATACAAATGGTTGTCTTGTTTTGTGGCGTATACCTCCTCTTATGACATTTTGAAATATTTTAGTTTTTGTTGATTTAATAATTTTTGTTCATTTTTCTTGTGTGGTTGTACTTGCTTCAATCTATGTTTTCTTTAATGGTTAGTGTTTTTTTATCGTACTAAATTACAAGTAAATACAATATACTACAGCGCTTAATTACTATCAAAAGCAAACAAAAATGTATCTATCTAATAATAGCAACAACAAATGTGAAAATGAATACCTTATAAAAGATATTGTAATATGTAAGTCGATTTAATTATTATTCTTAAGTTTGTAATAAAGAACAACACAAAATAATTAAGTGCACATTTTGATGTTATGACATTTTTGCATAAGCCTTTAGATGACGTTTCACATAATTACAAATTAACTGTTGTTTTTTGTTTGGATAGGAATTTTCTAGAGCTTCAGGTTATGGCCACACATTTAGATAGTGTACAAAGCCAAGGTGGTATTATTCCAAATATTTACGCAGTATTATGGACGGTAGTTAAAGTTAAAGCTCTAGGAACATATAGCATTCTAAACTGGTAGGTGGCGCAAAATATAAAATATAACGCCGTTATTAGAATTCTACATAAATATTTGAACTAATATTTTCGATTGCCGGGCTGGTCTACTCCACGGGTTCACACACACGCTGACGAAGTTGGATGGGTGATCATTCGGGGGTCCATGAATCGGACTAGCCGGTGGCCCCAAGTTGTAGAATGCATGTTAACGTGTGATAGTCATACTATGGTGCTGAAAAGGCACAATAAGCCTGTGAAGGCTGAAGTAGCAGGAGCTACAATTAAAGATTATCGAGTGGAGGATCAGCATATCAATGTATGAGGAGGTAATTTTTGAAGCTAATTTTCACTTTATTGCGCGATATATTTATATAAACCAATAGGAAAGTGCCAGCCCTGTTGTAAGAAGAGCTTGAAAAGTATTGAATAATTAATGAATGAAAATACCTATTGCCTAACAGATTTTCACATTGTTATTAAACATTTTACACCCGAATCTATGAGTTGCGCATGTCGACCATCTTCATATTGTGTTATTTCTGAAATGCAATAATGTGAACATACATATACAAATATAATACAAATATTTTCTTATGATTCTCTATCCAAAAAACAAAATACAACTTAAAAAACAAAAAGACATTTTCTATCTTCGTAATGTAAATAATATAATAATAATCCTTTTTATTAATAACCAATAACTATATAAACAAAAACATATATTTAGTAACAATTAAAAAAAATATTAGTTATTGCTAAAAGGCGCATGTTCATCAGCAGTGCTGATATTCTACATGAACCTAACTTAAAACGAACCGCGTTTAAATCATTTACAAAAATCGCAAGACGAATGGATAAAAAGGACAGAAACAAGTAAGTGGAATGAAACCAAAAGAAGGTAATAAAAACATTGGATTAATTATTGAGAAGATGGTGGAAAAGTAGCACCGCCTGATGATGGACAATGAATGATATCTGTACACAATATCTTACGTCTATGTGAGTAGGTATCATGGTTAGCAATATGTACAGTTATGATATTGACTGTTCAAAATGTCAAAGTTTCAGTTTAATTATGGTGGATACGTCATATAAATCCTTGCAAAAAATGTCATTGACTTATATAGTAAATTATAACTTGTGTGTGCTAAATAATGTTGAATAGAAATATATGAAAAGAGTATACATTTTCTATCAATTACAAATTATTCATTTTTCTGCATATTTGATTCAAATTATGATAAAATATATGCCTAACTTTCTAAATTTTGTTGTCAAAACTGAGTAGGAAATTTGTCGTGTTCCCTGAGTTAAATAAGAATAACGTATTTTATAATAGTTAGCGATTTTTTTAAATTTAATAGTAAAAGTACTGGGCATATACGTATACGTGATATTGGGTCGCTTATTGACATGCGTTCAATTTTTCTTTTTGGATATATTTTATTGTTTATAATTCGCTTTTTGTTAACTTCAAAAAGAAAATTTGTCGCACGTCCCAAATGAATACTGCCATATTAGTTTTAGCGCAGCATAAATTAACTATTTGTTACATTTCTTTGTAATGTTTATAAATCTGTAATGATATTTATTTATGGGAATGTAACAAATCGCGACCTGGTTGATGCCCATCTAGAAAAAAAATGTATAAAATAAACACTGTTACTAATTTTTGAAACACAGAATTGTTTGAACACTTGGGTTTGAAATTTATACGAGTAATATGTTAATAAGATTTATCTGACATTGGATTGCTTGCGTTTAGATCGTGGATTAGAATTTAGTTGCCACGACATCGATTTTTTTTTAAATTTGATGATAGTGTAGTTCCTCATCTGTTTTGCGGCATTATGGGTTGTTACAAAATAGGGTTTTAGGTGTAAGGATGATCATTATTTAAAAAAGTAACTAATGTTATGGCTAAAGTAAACTGATGACAAGACAAGTCATGTTTAGTTACACACCTGGTATATTTGATGTGCTGGATAATTCGAGCTGAGCGAAATGAATGGACGTTTGCAAATGGGTTTACTGAAACTGCATAATGCAAATTTAGATTTATAATATACACGAAAACAGTTGCTTTTATTTTATATTAATATTGAATCAGTTTCATTTAGGCATATCGTTCTAAATGGCATTTCGCGGATTCAAGTATGGAGTTTTAATGGTTTCAATATACCAAATTGGATAAAGGATTATTTAATGCTCATAAATATTTTAGCATATTGTTTCCTCGAGAGACTTTTTGATAACCATTATGCTCTTATCGTGAATGAATTCAATAAAATACTAACTATTATATGAGGGACAGACTATAAGGAATCATGTGTGTCGAGTTTAGATGTAGGTGCGATGCTTTTTTTTTTAAATAACATATCTGCAGTGTAAATATACTGTTTATTGTACTAGTGTTTCCTATCTCCCTTTATTTGGGAAATCAGCTAGGTATTTAAAAACTTTATATAAATAATGTAATAAGAAACTAGACATATATTTGACTGTTTACTCATGACACAATATCTATAATTATGCTATTATAGTGTAAATAATGTATGTAATATAAAAAGTTTACTCGAATTTTCATTACATTAGGCACCTTGGCTAAAACCATATGACTGATGACTCTATGCACCTGGGCTAAAACCATACTGATGACTCTGGTAAAAAACATATTTATGTCTAATTATAAAATACATATTAATAAAATTATTTGACATTAAAGACTTTTTTAGAAACATATTTGTAGAAAATGACAACATTTTACTGTTTTTCTTCATCCGAGTTTTCAAACTTTTCTGTAAAATTTAGTGTAGCTACTACTTTCGTCCGTTTATTACTAGAAAAATACGGATGGTATTAAATATTTTTTGTTTCGCTTTAATTATAGGAATCACTGAAGATAATATAGAATCAGACTACTATTATTATATTTTATAAACATGCTAAGTGAATTACTTACGCATATTTTTTATTTAAAGTTATATTTTTTTGTTGATTTTAATTTGCACTTTCTCATTAAAAATTTTTTTACTAGTTCACGTTGTATATTTTTTATTAATTTCCGAATTTTGCGTATCCTTATTTATAACTAAAAATTTGACCATTTTTTTATCATAGATTTAAATTTTAAAATGTAAATGATCGTTCAATTTTTCAAATCCATAAGTTCAGCTACGTAATTTTTTGTTATTTGTTAATTCTATATGTGACCGAAATTAAAAACAAAAACTCTGCACAATTATTCTTACCTCGCATATATACGATTTGATTTTAGGATAAAGGATCATGAAAAAAATAATTATGTATTGATAAACATAATACAAATTTGATATAGGCGAACAAAAAAACAATGAACTTCCAATCTGTACATATTATTTTATATATATAATTTTTTTAGAGAATAGAAACGTATCTCAACAATCTGACTGACATCTGATGATGGTCGTTAAGATAAAAATTGGGCACATAGATTTAACAAATAAGAAAAAATTACGTACCTGAACTTAGAGTGGTTTGAATTTTATTTATAGAAACCTGTTACAATATCGACCCATTTTCTAACATATATAACAGCTGGATGTTACTTTTTTTGTTTGTTTTTGTAAAAATTATTCTAGAGCAAAATTTTTGAAAACTTTTTTTAATTATGATATTTTTTCATTATGGATTTGTTTTGTTTTCCAAATTATTTGTTACATTTAATATGTTGTTTTAGTTTTATTTTTAATATTTGTTTATAAGATCATTTTTGTTTCTCAAGTTTTATTGTTGTTTTAAATGGAATATGCTAAGCCATTTCCATGAATAGTTAATTAACTATAATAGTTTTCTTGTGTACATTTTTTAGACACATAGAAAATATTGTAAATTATGGTTGCACGATAAAAGTGTGTATTATTTTCTTAAATAACTAAAGCGTTGTGACAAATTTGATGATTATATTATTAACAGCTTTAATGATATTCATTATGACACAGATTTATACAGCCAATAGAAATAATTGATTCAGGATCATTTGTATCACGTATATTCTGATATTTTAGAAGTTCAAATTAAATGTCATGTAATAAATAATTTTTGTTAATTTTAATTATTATAAATGAGTCATATAAAAATGTCTTATTCAACGGACATTTAATGGCTCTTAAGACATGATATTCATGTCTTGATAGCGTTAAATGCTCATTGCATAATATACTAGTTTACTTTTAAACTTTATTCTCCATCAAAATTAACACATTAGTTTCATATAATTTATATTTTTATATGGAACAAAAATGAATTTAAATGATTTGCTCTGCCAGTGTATATTTTAACTTGTTGCTATTTTCTTCTACTCATTCTTTACATATTCCAATATTCCTTAATAGCTGCAGCTATCGAATTTGTCATAAAACTTAATAATAAACTCGTATCTTATAGTAATAATTTTTATTAAGTAATATTGACGCACATAAATATGTATTAAATATTGTGAGAAGTGGGCATTACTTTCTTTAATATTAAATAATACATTTTATTATAAAGAAAATATACATATTTATCAAATAACCATGTAAATAGTATTTCTTATTTTGCATAAATACAGAAAAGAAGAAATAAGATACCAGAATAGCTTTAGTTGTTTCTTGTTATGTATATATTCAGGAAAAACTATTTAACATCTGCTTTCCCTACTTAAATTAAGGATGGGGCCATCCGGTGTGGTGGTTGAATATTTTGCAGATGGATAACTCCAATTTTACACCATGCTATTAATTATATATTATGTAGATCTTTTTCCAGTAATGTTTTTTCAAAGGGAAAATGAGCGTAAATAAAATTTGTAGTGCTAACGTTTTTTTTTATTGTATAAGTATCAGATAAAAAATACAATAAGATAAAGAATAAAGATGTGAAGTTAAGACCGTATTTCCATTAGGAAAAAATTATTTATTTTTTTGAAAAACTCTAAGTGTTATATCTGTTTCTAGGAAAATATGAATTTAGCTTCACATTGTCTTTTTATCATTAGCTTGACAAATCTTAGCATATAGTTGTATAAGTTTCTCAAATCAATATTAAAATTCCATATAGTTGTTATTCTGTGAAGAATAGTTAACAATTATTAACAGAATATGAAAAGGAACGTTTTTAACTTAAGATTTATAAAGACTATTCAAAATTACATTTTATCATTTTTTTAATCAAACAAATATAGCATTGTCTCTTGTTTGTCCATATACAAAATAGTAAGTAATAAAATAATAAAAAAAAACTTAAAAATTAATAAAAAGTATTTGTTTAAAAAAAATTCAAAAATATATAAATTCAAAAACAATAATTACAAAATAATTATAATGCATATTATTTTTTTTTATGTGTGTATGTTGTATGTGTGAACGTGTGGGTAATTATGGAAAACATTGCCAAAAAAAAGAAAAAAAAATGCGGTATTGCATCATTATTTATTTTCTCCGCCCCTTTGCTTTCTTTGACTATTTATTTTATTTAAATTCATTAATTGTATAAGTTGTTGAAAGTAGATACATTTTTGAAATTTGAAGTCACTTTGGTATAGGAGATTAACTACAGGTATGCGTTATATCCCCGTGAATATCAATGCAAACTTCAAATGAAAAACTAAATAAAAGGAATAGGGATCAGTTATGTAAATAAATAAAATAAAAGAATAATATTAATAATATCTAGAGAAGCTATACGAGCACTTCAAAAATAGCTGATACATATCTGTTCTGCTCCAGATTTGCCTGTTGGAACAAGGTCTCTAACATGCTTTACATCAAGTACCTATTACTATATTTTGAAAATTGATATACGCATCTACTTTGTTATTTAAATAGATAAATTGTCTTCGTTTTTGGTTCGTTTATGATTAATATCTAGTTTAATTTGAAAATGATTTTAAAAGGAAATTTTCTAAGCAGTGAAAAGTAGGTTAGCGATACCGTTAATTCGTTGAGATTAAAAAAAAAACAAAGAAATTTTAGTGCCTCAATTTTTTTAATAAATTCTACTTTTTGGTTTATATTATTATTAAAAACTATTACTTATTGTAATCACTAATTAAATAAACATTTTTGCCTTAAACTGGACATATTAATATTTATTATGAAAATACTTATTAATCCGTTAATATATATTTTTTAATAGAAATAATATGGAAAATACACACATGTTTGTTTGTTTATAGAGTAAAAGAAATTTAAATTTAAAAAATTGAAATATCTGCAGCAAATAAGGTGTGTATTTTTTTATTACAGTACGAATATGTAATTTTTATTTAAGATAGAACCAGTAGTAAATGTAAATTTTTGTAATAGCAAGTTTGTTTTTAGTTTATGTAATTTGTTCAAACTAAACTTGTGGCTTTCTAAAGAAATTTTATCCTTTTTAATTAGGAAGAAATGATCAAATAATAAAAAATTAAACAAATTTGTTTAAAGAAGAATGCGACTAATAAAACATTCATTGAAACTGTGTATGTATTTTATTTATTTCCCTATGTTGATTTATCCTGGTGAATAATTCTCCATTAATATTTAAAGTAGTTGGCGTACGAATACAAAAAATAAGTAGGTTCCTAGCTCTAGAGTGAATAATTGTATTGCAGCAAATGGTGGATATTTCGAAAAATAATTATTTGTTATTGATTTTGTTAAAATTACTTATATTTGTTAAATATTAATTGTATTGAAATACAGTTTGCTAACGGAAAGTTTTCCAAAATATTATTAATGCTGTGTACTAAGGACCAGTTTTGTCCTAAAATTTTCAAACTCGAACCTTTAAGTTTTTCCAGAAAAAACAAGTATGCCTTTTTTATATAGAAATCTTTATTTTATCATATTTTTGATACAAATGGAATAAGAGTCACAAGAAAAAAAAGTTAGGTTATGACTAAGGCAAGGGTCCCTCCGTTTACCCGCCTATGGTCATCCTTTTTTATTCAATTTCATGTCAGTTTACGTCATTTAACTAGGTGAATAAATATGCTACATTCATCTTTACTAGTTTCGAAAAGATTTCAAGGCAGTTAAGCTGGTTGTATTTGAGATTTTATATCATGAACGTAAAAAATGAGTGAAGTAAAAAATTGTTGTATCGTCGGTGTAAAGAACAACAATACGGTTTATTCGTTTGCCAATGAATTTATATAAATTAAAAAAATGGGTAGGGCCCAATATAGATCCCTGTGGAACACCCTCCTGAAGCATAGAAGCCTCAGAGCCCAATGTGCTACCCAAGGACACCCTCTGGGTTCTTCCATTCAGATAGCTCCGAAACCAATACAAACAGTTGCCCCTTAGGGACTAGTCGAATCCAAACCTGTTGTCTTGGTGTGATCCAAGTCGCCGATCATTTGCTCCAACTCTGAAACAGTTGTAGTTTTCTAGGACAGGCTTCTACGAGAGTAAAATTCTATCGTTTCCTCTCTAGCGTTAACTTGGCAACTTAACGGACCTAATTGGAATCGCGGTACCTCTGTAGGTGCAATTTTTGATGTCTAGAAGTAATTTTTAATGGAATAAAAAGGAAAATATTTATTTTGATTGATTTTAATAAAATTAACTTTCAACAAATGACACAAATCAATATATTGAATCTGCTCATTGTACGTATGTAAGTTAGTATAAAAAAATAGATTACCATAACGGTAACGACACTGGCAATTCGAAGAATAGTTCTATTTGAAAAAAAGAATATGAAAAATAAGTTATTAAGAATTGTTTTTATGGTTTTAAGTATACCTACCCTCACATAAACCACAAGAGATTAAATTTTGCAAAAAGACATTTACACAGACCCAAAATTGTAAAAGTAACAATAAAAAACTTTATGACCCCAATAATTGAAGAATTGTCACAAATAGTTTAGACAACTTTCAATTTAAAAATAGTCGGTTTGGATACATGTTCTATCTTTTCACCAAAGCTACAGTATATTTAAATATAGAGCCAAAGCACAGCATAATATAATCTTTGTGCTGTGCCCAAAGTGCAATAAATCTAGATTAAATATTTGAAGATTATCCAGGTAGATTAATGTCAACAGGTAGCTAGACACTTTTTATTATACCCTGAATTCTTTTTAATATGCAACATGCTCCCATCATATAACCATTGTTGTAAACTTTTTCTATGGAAATGTCATAATTTTTCACAACAATGGAATTTTGCCTTCCACTTAAAATGCAACATAGGGTTTTTATACAGTCTCATTACTTGTAATTGGTAATCCAGTTAATTGGCTAAAATAACAAAAATGTCTACCATTGAGGAAAAGTTTATGCTTATTACTTGATATAATTCACATTTAAGTAGATATCAGGAGTGTCAGCAATGTTTAGTGCTGAATATCCTAATCGTCCCGTACCCAGTCCTTCCACTATTTCAAGACTTGTCCGAAGATTTCAACATGAATGGTGCGTTTTTTGAAAACAAATCATGTATTCTTTCTATCAACATTATTATAATACATTTTGAGTCCTCTAAACAGTGCTAAAACACTGGTACCAAGGATACAACTTATAATACTACACTACGCTACGAACTTTATAAGAAAAACCATAATGTAATTCAATCCTTACAATAGAAAAACAGAAAGAAAAAAAAACCGAAAGTTGGGACAAAATATAGACAAATAAAGATAATAGATGGTCTAGACTCTAAGGTAAACTCAGCTCAAGGTGCATCTCAACATATTTTTCTTTAAATTTAGCTTTACTAGGAGCTTGCTTTAATAATTCCGGCAATGAATTGAAAGCCTGTGCGGCCTCGTAAACTGGATCATGCAAACCCTTGTTTGTTCTGATATTAGCCTGATGAATATTATGAGAGGTTCTTGTGAAATGATGATGTACCTCGTTCGAAAACATAAAAGGAGTGTTAAATTTCTGGTTATTACTAATCACATCATACATTTACTTACACTGATCTAAATTTTTTATTTGTTTCAAATTAAAGACACCCATCTCCCTGTGCAGATTAAGCGTATGCGTAAACCTACTATATCCAAACATGATATTTAAAAGTTTGTTTTGTAAAACCTGAATCTTATTCAGAAAATGTCGTCAGCAAACGTGAAATATCTAGCACTGAGACCAGCATTTTTTGAAGATAGAACATGTAATGAATAAAGCAATGGACCCAAAACAGAACCTTGCGGAACTCCAAAAGTATTCGTTGTGAACCCGCTGACCACACTGTATTGTTTTCTACCCCTCAAGTACGCCTCAATGAGTCTAAATATGATCATATAAAAGAAACAGATTATCAAGGGTTCTGACTGAAGACAAAAATGTTTTATCTACAAAATCCATTGCTGAGGCTGTAGTTGTAAGCAAAATTTCAGTATTTAGAAGTCAGTAATTTCTTCTAGATTATTTATACTTCTACTAATTAACGACTTATAATTAAATTTACATACTATATAAAGGGTTTTTGTAACGTTAACATGATTCTAATTCATGACACCTTGTAAGTACCGAAGATTCAGCGGGTGCCTAAACTTTTTTATACTTTTCGATATCTTTTTACTGTTTTTATCAGTAATAAAAAATATATTTAAATATTCTATTCTCGATAGACGCTTCTCAATTTGACCAAATTTTTACCATATTTGTGTGTTATTTCGTATTTGTATATTTCTGTTGTAATGACTTTTTAATTGTGTCTGTTCATTTGTAATATTTAAAAAAATATAAAGAATAAAAATTGACTGCGAATAAGTCAATAAAAAGAGCAAATAATTTTTCCCTCTGTGATTTTTATTAAAGATTGTGTAAACACTCATTAAAGAAAACTGAGTTGTGTTTTTTTAAAATATTAATGTTGTATGCGTTCTAAACAGGTAGGTATTTATTGTGCATTTATTCAAAATAACAATAATTCTAAGTTTGATATTACTTTGGTTTGGTGCGTTTAGCTATTTTATAATTTTTGTGAAAAATCTGGTTGAAACTTCTACTTTAATTTAAACTCACAAACTTTAAATCAATGCTAGAAATGAGAATTTTATTTACAACACAAAATAATTCACTGAAATGGAGCAAAATGAATTAATATTTTCCAGAAAAATGATCAGTTTATTAATCCGAGGGGGCTTTTCTAATTCTGCGAAATAGGGTATAAGGGTAGAAAATAAAAATATATTATTTTATTTTTCAACCTTAATTAATTTCTCAGATCTAGTAATTAAAGTAACAACGAAAGAATGTTTTTGCAAAACCTAATACTCGGCATTCAGTTAATTAAGTGCCAAACTATGGAGATTTTCCTTGAATAAGTTTAAATAACAGCTAAAAATACTGAAAAATTGTTTAAACCATTACGTGTGATACATCACCTATTTTTGAATTGAAAATGGCTTTTTAAATTCAACAATAAAAAATCCAGGGCCGTATTTAAAAAAACGAGGTTGATGATGGATTTCCAAAAACGAAACGTCGTAAGTAGTGAAAATTTGTAAAGGCTATCTTTTTCTCCTCAAAAAGTTACAATGAGGAAGTGCTTTTCATTTTTTTTATCTGTAAAAATGTCAGAAATAAAAAATAAAATCGCAAAATATCGTTTTTCAAAAATTGTCGAAAACGGCTAAAGTTAGTTTACTTTTGAACACCGTTTAAAAGTGGTTTAAATTGTACAATTTTTCTCTAATTTACCCGACATTCTAACTCCTACCGTTTCTAAGATCCCATCTAATAAACCCAATGTACAGCTTTTTCATAAGGTACCGGATAACCGAGATACGAGGGGGGTCCCAAAATGCAAGGTTTTCAAAAAGTAAAAGTGTAATCTTAAGTTTAATCAAAAAGTAGCACCGTGCCCGAAAACCGTTTCCTTCTATCTTTACTAACAACCGAGATAACGCAAAAAACCATCGAAGTTGAGACACCCTGTACAGCATCCGCATTGAACTCCACTATAAATTATTGAGGCGATATATATAGTCAACCTTCGAGAAAGTTTTGGGGCGACATATCCGATTTTTTTTATGGAAGGCGTCCGTTCGAAATAAGTCCCCGATTTTGCTGCAGCCTCATGGGTTGATTGTAAAAATAACAGATCTTTATGTTTGACTCTAAAATTAGTAGAACACCGTTATATATATAATATTGTTTAAAACGTTTCGGTGTCATATTTTAGACACTTCTTTAAAATTGGATTTTTCAACAGTGCACTCAACGAGACCTCCAAATTGATTCTATTTTATTTTATTTTAAGAAACTAAAGGAAAGCAATTCCGAAAATCTGGTTTATATTAATTTAATATTAATACCTACTAGATCATACTTTTTTGAAAGAAATACATTGCTATTTGATCGAATAAATACTAATCAGTAGAAATTTTTTTGACAATATTTATATTTTCAGGAACAATATTAAAAAGTGGAATTACGAACACGATCGAAGAAACCTACGATATCAATAATTGGCATTTGTTGACTACCGATCCAATGGAAAATTCTAGAATATCAATAAAAGAAACATCCGAAACAAGGATGCATCCCTTAACATCGGCCGGGACTACCTTGGACGAGGATAAATTTGAGGATTTTGTCAAAGGCGAAGATCCACCAGTGGAAATTTCCGATCTGCTGATTGATGATGATGATATCGGTTCAAATATTTCTAATAATGCATCTATTGATATATTAAATGGTGATCTCTGCGACACGACACTTGTAAATTGTCGTGATGCTGTACACATCCGCACATCCGAACCAAGTATGCTTCCCTTATCATCGGTCGGGTCTAGCTTGGCTAAGGAGGATTTTGCCGATGGCGGAAATCTACCAGTGGATAGTTCCAATCTGCTGATTGATGTTGATACCGATTCCAATATTTTTGTTAATCCGTGTACCCCTATGGAATCGAATATTCAGGCCGTATTGGACAATACTATAAATGCATCTATTGCTAAGGTACATGATGACCTGCCCGACACGACGCTTGTGAATTGTCGTGATCCTGTACGCATCGGAATATGCGAACCAAGTATATTTTCCATAATATCGTCATGGGATAGCTTCGACGCGGGTAGATTTGAGGATATGGTCGATCGCAAAGATCTACCAGTGGATATTTCTGATCTGCTGAGTGATGATGATGATACCGATTCAAATATTTCTAGTAATGCATCTATTGATAAATTAATTGGTGATCTCTGCGAGCCGACACTTGTGAATTGTTGTGATGCTGTACACATCCACACATCCGAACCAAGTATGCTTCCCTTATCATCGGCTCGGACTAGCTTGGCTAGAAAGGATTTTGCCGATTGCGGCAATCTACCAGTGGATATTTCCGATCTGCTGATTGATGATGATGATGATAATACCGATTGCAATATTTCTGTTAATCCGAGTACCCATATGGCATCGAATATTGAGCCCGTATTGGACAATACTAATAATGCATCTATTGCTAAATTACAAGATGATCTGTCCGACACGACACTTGTGAATTCTTGTGATGCTGTACACATCCGCACATCCGAACCAAGTATGCTTCCCTTATCATCGGCTGGGCCTAGCTTAGCTAGGGAGGATTTTGCCGATGACGGAAATCTACCAGTTGATATTTCCGATCTGCTAATTGATGATGATACCGATTCCAATATTTCTGTTAATCCTAGTATCCATATGGCACCACCGTTAAAGTCGAATATTCCACTAGTATTTGACAAGTCTAATAACGAAACTACTGCGAAATTGTCCGACACGACACTTGAGAATTCTCGTAATCCTGCTTTGGAAAGTTTTTTTATAAATCGATATTTCGAAATTTACGAAGATACAGCATTTGCTGAGGGTAAGAACGAAGCAGCATATGAAAAGGAGGTTAACAAAATACTTGACGTGTCTTCGTGGTTTTCGCATTTACTTCCGGAAGACAATGAATCCTCTTTAGTTCTTAATGAGTCTACTAACCACGTCAATGGAAACACCGATCTGGAAGTGTTGGATGGGATTGAATTCAGCGATAGCGAAGCGCCAACAAGCCCACTGATTGGAGAGGAACATGCATGGAAACAGGTCGGACTGAAAACATTCGTTAAGAAAAACAAAAATGACAATGTAATGGTGGAATTGACAATTAATGTTGATTGTGATAAGGATAAACATGTGGATGACATGCAATGTCCGAAATATTTTCAATTGGGAGAATCGTTTGAGGAACAAGTTAATAAGACATTGAATGAGGACGAGATACATGACATATGGAGTACGGCTGGGGAGACGGTGAGTGGGTATTTAGTTAGTAGTGCAATAGTAATCAGTAGCACTGTTTACTATTGTTTTTCAATTTTATTACTTCAAAGAGAACTAAAAGTTTGATGTGCAGGGGGTTATTTATATATATATATATTATTATGTTATTTATATATATATATAAATAACCCCCTGCATTTTATTTACAATTTTTTTAATAGTTGATGTCGATTCAACAACAAAAAATAAAGAAAAATATTTTGATCGATAAAATTGCTTTTATACCTGATTAATATACACGCTTTTCTCCTGAGGATGCTAACAGTGTTAGCGAAACGCGCGGCTGATAAGGAGGGCTAATAATTCCATACGAAATGTGTTTAATTTAAACAAAATCTTGTGTTTACGTTAAGTTAGTACTTTTGTCCGAAATTATATAAGTTTTGACTTATAATGATTTTCTGATGATTTAGATTGGACCTTCGCCGTTCCTACTAATGGTCAGCAACGCCCGCAACGAAATACCTCACGTGTCTACCACTAAAGAAGACCGCTCTGAAACTGATCAATTATTCGCCGAGTTGGATAACGCAACAAAATTGTGGAAAGTGGAAAACTTAGAATGTTTGCCAACATCCGTTGCATCACTCGTCATGGAGAACGAAGATAGATCCGATCAAGAAGAGAAAACTGAAGAAACCAATCTGTTACCATACAGGAAGTTATTGGAGCACAATATCTCATAGGAACTGAAATATCGTCTAGAAGCAATCTACCAGAGCAAGTACTAAATATTTGTGTTATTATCCTTAATTTTAAATGAAATATAAACAAAAAAAAAGTTTTCTCTAAAAAAAAACAAACAAAAAATAAAAATAATTCTAAACAAAAAAAAAAAAATAAAAGTTTCTTCAAAAAAAAAAACAAAAAAAAAATAAAAATAATTCTCAACAAAAAAAAAGTTTTCTCATAATAATAAAAGCCACTACGTGAATGAAAAAATCTAAATTTCTTAATGGCTCTTATGTTAAACAAAAACGTAAATTAAATAACTTATCTTTCTGGAGTCCTAGCGTTTCAGGAACCAAACTATTATAGCGGTCAGAGTATAAACCAATCTTTATTCTGTAATTTTAAATATTCTTTAGCGTTGATAGATTTCGCATATTGACATTTTTTGTCAACTAATCAATGTAGCCACAATAAAATAAAAGTTAAATCTCTACGAAACGTTAGGACCCAACCCAACTTTTTTTAACATAAGAGCCATTGACACATTTAGATTTTTTAATTCACGCAGTGGCTTTCATGATTAATCCGAAAGGATAATTCTGGTTGACTAATATTTAGAATTTTAAATAGTGGCGAAATACTCAAATATTCAGCTTTAATAATACCAAATGTTTCCGCTAATCAAAATAAAGCTCTGATTTTTTTTTATAGAACTAAAATATAGGCAAAACAGACAGAAGTCTTGCCACTTACAATATTTTCGATTCAAGTTAATCTTTAAAGTGTGGTAAACCGCTTTCGGATTACAACCCATCATCAGACATCAGAGCGGCTATTAAAAATTACAACTTTTGTGTATATTGGAAAAGCATCTTCACACTTATGAGAGTAGCTCATTATTATAAGAGAATTCACAGAATTAGTTTAATTAACAATTGCGTAATTATGTCAAATAGCTATTTATTTTATTTTGCAAGTTGACAAAATTATTACACCGATCTGCTATTACAGACCCTTAACATAATCTTGCATGAATCTCTCTTAATTTGTCTTTATTGTTCGCTATTCAAATGTTTATTTTACTAGTTTTTATTTCCAGATTTTCGTCCATATCTTTTATGGTAGAGCTCTCCCGACTAAATAAAAATAACTTACTGGTTGCAGGCCAAAAAAAAAAAAAAAATAATAATAATATGTAATAATAAAAAAAAACTGGTGCTGTAAACCAAGTGCAAAAAAGTACATACATACTTTATGAAACAATAATTGTAGCAAGGAAACTTTATTGTTAATTCTGTTCAATGTTGTTTCATGCACTGAACTAAAGTCACAAACCTTGCTTCAATCTAGGTTTTCGTATCTTCAATAGTTAGTAGGTTTTACAGTAGTATACTGCAGCGTGTATAGGATAGAGTAGTATAGTATAAAGTTCTGATATTGACTGTTAAAAATGTCTAATATGTTTCAGATTAAATATTGTGGGATACGTCATATAAATACTTGTACAAACGTCACTGATATAGTTATATATATGTATTATATAAAGGAAGTTATATCTTTTGTGTGCTTTTATAATGGGGATTAAATTTTATAAAAAATATAGCTTTCTAAATTTTTAGTCAAAAACTAAATAAGAAAACACTGTTATATAATTACATCCTAAAATATTTTAATTCAGAAAATGGTGCACATATACGTGTAAAATGGGTCCCTTATTTACAGTATTAATTTTGTTTTGCTATATTATATTGTGTGATTTTTAATAACTTTCAAAAAAGAAAATTTGTAGCTCAAATTAATATTACGATATTAGTTCTAGCGCAGTATAAATTAAATACGTGTAATATTGGGTCCTTTATTGACAATATTGATTTTTTTTTGCTATATTTTATTGTATACTTTTAAATATCTTTAAAAAATGAAAATGCGTAGCACGTCCCACATGAATATTACCATATATTAGTTTTTAATTAACTATTTTTTACATTTATTTGTAACTTTTTGAAAAGTCAAAACGGGAAATTCTCAGGGAATTTGAACACATCATTATAAAATACATTTTAAAATTATTTGCCATATTTCTATTTGACAATTATTACGAGTATTTAACACAGGAAGAACATGGGAACAGTGGGAATATTTTGTCTTTATGTATACCGATGTATAACCCTAGAGCCATTTTTTAAAAATATGATTCTTATTATTATGACCTTTATTCAATATTATGAATTTGTTGTTTAATATGCAGTGTTTTTGTTTTATTTCTAAAATTTGTTTGTTTATCAGATCATTTCTGTTTCTCATGTTTTATTGTTATTTTAAAAGTGTGTGTTTAGCCATTTTTGAATACCTCCTTAATTAACTATAATGAATAGTTTTCTTCTGTAGAATATATATAGAAAATATTGTAAATTAAGGTTGCAAGATAATAGTAGGTATGTACCTATTATTTTCTTAAATAACTTTAAGGGTTGTGGAGAATTTTTATTGCATTATATTTTTAACAGTTTTAGTAGTAATTCTGGCGTCACCAAAATTACATAATTTTATTGTTTTTCTACTATTGTAGTTTAATTATTGACCTATTACGTATCTCTAACCGTACTTTTATTATGATACAGATTTATACAGCCAATAGAAATAAAGGATTTATGATAATTTGTGTCGTATATATCTGACATATTGTCAAAACTACACAAATATTTAGGTTTGTTTAGTATATTTTTACGTAATAATCATTCGCTGATCTTAATACTACAACAAACCTTCTAGTGTTGGAAGGATTTTGTCTATGTTGATTAAATTTATGTTACAATTTTGTTGTTGTAAAATTTTAAATTTAATAATTTCAACATTGTAAACTTTTCTTATTTTATTATTCATTAATATCATATTATCCTTGGTTAAGATTGTAAAATTGTCGTGAATCCAATAAAAATCAAGTGCTTCCCAAACTTCATTTTATTTCCTGCCTAATGTACTACTTGTGCTTTAAAAACTTTTCTGTCCCATTTCTTTCAAAATAACTTTGACTCCATCCATATAAGTATAGAATATGTTTCGAATCTGTCTCACAAAGAGAGCAATGGCTTGGCCTCTGTTTAGGTTTCATTGTAGTGATGAAACTGTGTAGGCCGCGTTAATCCAATAGCTAGATTATTTTTACTTTTACACTAATGGCCTTCAGCATTTGCTTAATCGATTTGTCCGTGGTCATATTTATGTGCGCCTGTATCTCCATAAGGACAATACTGATAAAAATCTTTTCAGACATGCTATAATAGGTGTTAAATCGATTGAAAACAATTGATTCGTGCAGTTTATTTTAGAATAAACTTCCGTGCACCAACTAAAAACCCTCAAACGAAGCTTCCAGATTGGAATGACTTGGTGCGCTGTTGCACACAACCGCTAAATCTTCCAGTTGGTTTCCCAAAGCAGATGTAAAAGGTCCCCTTCTTTGTTCCATACATACGACACCAGCAACTGAAATAACTCCAATTAAATGTACATTGGGACCTCTTGCAGCTGGTAGTTGTTGAGTAGCTCTGGAGCCAAATCGAGAACGTCCCCTTGTTCGGTGGCAAAACAAAATAAAATGTGTTTCGTCAACCAGACAACTTGCTTGCCGACTTGAATAAACTGATATAGGGTTTGAACATATTCAACTCGTTTCCTTTTGTTTTCGGCGGAATTCATTGGTATTGGCTGTTTGTGCATTTGTTTTAAGCTATAAATAATTTCTCCTCCAAATGATTTGAAACAGCGTTCAATACGATATTGTTGGAAAAATTTTCCCTAACTTTTTCTTGTAATTGTTAATGTTGTCACAATTTTCCTGAATCCAGGCTAATAAATATATTAATTTGATTATTACTCAGTATTCTTGGTTTTATTACACCTTGTTTCAGCCTTATTTCTCTTCCAGAGGTCGTCCAGTGAAAAGCTGACTTATATTCAATTCCCAAACCAGTTATCCAGTCTTCGCCTCTATTAGCAGAACTAACATTTACCGATCTTGAGTAGAGTACTTTTTATATATTTTTTTACTTTCCGGCACAGGGAAATTATTGTGAACGCGCTAAAAAAAAATTGAGATAAAGACGGATATAACTATTTTGAAATTCCCTGAGACGATTTAGACCATTTCCAGGTGGAAGTCTGTCTGTCTGTGTGTATGTATGTGTGTCTGTATGTATTCTTACATGATAGCGCCTAAACGCTTTAACCAATTGAGCTCAATTTTGGTATATGGGTTTGGGGCAGTCCTAGGATGAAGTCATTATATTTTGGTTAAAATCGCTTAAGCCCTGTGATAGGAGTGGACACAACCACTAAATCTTCCTATATCGACCCCTGTCGAGGGATACATCATTTTAAAGCATTTTTTATCTGCTTTACGGCGATATTTCAGATTTGCCCCCATAATTCTCGAGAAAATAGCGTTTAAAATTTCTTTCTTTTAAGAATATAATGTGTACTTGAGTACTTTAACACATTGATAGAGCGATCGCTTCGCATGCTTTTATAAATATATTATTATTGTACCATATTGTTTATATATGTATATATAGTTAAGTGTCTGTGATGTATTATGTGAATAAAACTTTGTTGAAAATTTTGAATTTGCTTCGCATGAGGAAGGTTATGGGTTCGAATCCCAGCTCTGGCAATAATGTTTTTTTTTAAATTTTTATATAAAGTAGGTAGTTTGTTGGAAATAATGAACATTATACAATTATAATAATAAGAATTTTAATAAATAATTATTATTAAAATTCTGTTTCGATACGCAGGTCATATATATTTTTGATTATATTATATCATGTCGGGAAAGTTTTGGGGCGACACAACCGCTTTTTTTTCGATGTCTTCGGTTCCCAATACAATATCGCGACAAATCAGACAAATGACATCTGGAGTAGCAAGCGGAGGCTGTGAACACTTGACATGTCTAGATGTCTGCAGCGTAACAACTTATTAACAGGATTCCTTGCTATAGAACTTCGGCAAAATGCACATTAATCCTTTTACTCCATTATTAAGTAATAATTTGGTCATTAATACATACGACACTTTCTTAAATATGACAACTGTAATTAATTTTTTGCATGACACAGATAGTGACCCATTGTTGTAAAAATTGACAGGTAGGTAAGACAAAGGCATTATCTCAATTATTCTGAATTACATTTTTTAGATATGTGAATTATTTAGATATGACATACATGAGAGAAGTCTGCGTTTTAATATGTTTTCTGTTCCGTTGCATAGAGTTTCACATTTCGAAGGTTCCTTTTCCTATATGAGCGCAAAGATTATGAATGAGTAGTTGGATATTCTCCACTTTTCAGCATACTCATTTAGACGAGAATTGAGACATAGACTGATGTTATCATAACATAGGTATTGTAATGCCTTTTTTTTTTGCTGATTGTATTTATAATAAGTAGTTATTTTTATTTTTTTTATAAGATTTATCTTTGGTGAGTCATGTTTGTTTATTTATTTGTCTTATAGGCTGCGTGTAAGAGTGGATTTCCAGCCAAATTTCATGCCTTTTGTTGTAATGATTTATGATAATGTATTGTAGATTATTATACACAATAAATCATTTTATTATTATTCAATATGTTTGTGAGCTTTGCATTTTATGCAAAACACATATTATGGTTTGTTTGAGATCCTTACGGATTCTCTACCATTTGTTCATTTGTGTTTATCACGATTGAAATTCAAACAAAAGGCTGTCTTGCGGTATTCCGCAACTGAAGAGACGAATCGAAGTCGAAACAGTAGAATTATGTCTTCACCAACAGAGAGCATTTTATTATTATTATTATATGCATGTTTTGTTCGATTTGTTCAGTATGTCCATGAATAATGTAATAGATTTACGCGCATTTCTTGTGAATCAGCAATGCTGGTTTGTATTTTTGTTCATCACTTTTTGTTGTACAATATATTCAATTACCTAGTTGCTCTGCAAAAATATTTGGTTTTCGTTTTTTAATTGTAGGTATACGGTGTACCGAAATTGATGAACCAAGTTGAAATCTAGATATTTAATATTTAAGAACTCAATTGTTATAAAAAAAATGTTTTTTATAAACAATAAAGTTTTGAAATGAATTTTTTGAGATATCTGAATTTGAAACTTTGTGAATTAAATTTGGAAAATTTGAATTATATTTGGGATTTTATGAATTACATTGGAGATATCTGAATTACAATTGAAATTTCCTGAATAACAGCTGGAAAAAGTGTAGCATAGTTCTTTATTTTCCATATTATACAGGGTGATTGTGATGAAACATAAAGTAGAGATCACACGTTAAGGGCGCCTGGAGCGTTCGATGGATGTATATGCATTTCCGTTAAGGACGGGCGTAGATCTTCAGCCCGTTTTCTAACCCAGCCGTATTCCTATTGTTTTGTTATCTCAACAGTAAACGGCCAGCTCCTGGTAGTACCTTTCCCAGCCAGTATTCCGAGTCACAGCAAAACAAGGAATGAAAATAGAAACATAAACTTAAGTTAATATGGGCAGCGATGTTAGTCAGAACATATGCGGGAAAAATATAGCAAAAACCCGCTTCAATAACCCTGGTTTAACTCGTTGCTGTTTTGTTTATTATTATGTCTGTGGGCGTCGTAGGTCAGTTGGTTTTGTTTTGTCGTAGTTTGTTAGTCTTTGGTTTTTGTTTTGTCTTACGGAGGTTCATCAAAATAGAAGGGTAGATATTATTATATGCAAATCAGTTACTCTTATGTGGCTGTCGCATTTTGTCGCATGTCTGAGAATTTTATTCTGCATTACTTGCAGGCGCTTCATTTGAGCCGCGGAACAGCCACCTCATACTGGCGCCGCGTATATCAGAATAGCTCTCAGCATTGTCTTGAAGAGCTGTATAGATTACCCATTGCGCCGTAGGTTTTATTGAATTATTTTAGTAATTAATAATAGTAATAGTGACCGGTCAAATTTCACTCCCAAATAATCTACAGTACTTCGTGTCAGTGTAATTGTCTGTCCGTCGATCCAAAATGTCTCGAATATAGTCGTGTTCATATATTTTCTGGTCAGGAATATTTGTCGGCGTTAATCTCGATTTTCCATATAAGCAGAGAAGAACTCCTCCAACTTCGGGATCGATAGCCGGTCAGGTGTTCAACTAATTGAACTACCGTGACACATAGTGTGAATCTCTTTCGAATCCCACTTCTGATAGAGAATTTTTTTTTGCAGTTCGTAAACAACATTAGTTATTTCACTTTTCTATATTTATATACTAAATATATATTTAATAGGTATCCAACTTTGACATAACATGACACCTTAAAGAGAAATTTACAAAAAGAAAGATGGTAATAATTAAATGTTTGATGATTACAATGATATATTGGTGTTCTCTTATCTTAGAATTAGAAGAAGTTAAACATTGAATGTTGTAAAAAATTATTTATTTAATTTGACATTTATGCTGGTCCTAATATAACAGTAAATTTTGCAAAATAACATATCAGGTAAAGGTAAAATCAATATGAAGCATTTATGACCCCTTACTTTAGGTATTAAAAATATTTTGCAAAGTAACCAAGCAACTAAATAATCTTTTCTATGGAAAACCTGTATGTCATTTTACCCAAAATGCAATATAATATTCAAATTGTTTAAGGGTAGGGGTAGGGGCAGGTAAATATTTATTAATCCAGGTTATTATAAAAGTTCAGGAAAGCAAAAAAGTTTCATTATATCTCTGTACTTCATAGTGATTGTATTGATTTGTATTTGAGTGTCTAGTGCTTCAAAATCCGTAACCGTAATATTTTGTGGTGTTATTTCCTCAAATAAGAACGTCGCAAGTTAAGCGAGCTGTGTAGATTGGTGATCAGGTAAGTAATTTTGAAAACAGTTTTAATTATCGATTATTTTAATGAATTTTATTATTTTATTCTGTTTTTATTCGCGGTGTCAAATTTATTAATTTAACAGATTAATTATTGTGGTTCATTGAATCATATGAATTAGTTCTGTTGATCTGATCCGATATTCTATTATGTTTTATACATATTATATTATCATAAGCGCTGTAGAATGTATCAATTTTAACTCGAGATTTTCATCGGTTGGTCCCATTAACTGTGTCTTGCACTATATTAATATTATTTAAATGAGCTTCCATACGCAGTAGGTGCCACTAGTACAATGGATTTAGAAAATCAAATCTTGTTCTTGAAAAGCAAAATGTTAGTTATGTTAGGTACTTGATATTATTTACCCCTAATAAGTTTAATTACGTAATAGCAAAATCTCCATCAATTCGAAAGACATGTGCAGTTTATCGTGAAACATTTTTAGGGTTTTCCGTAACATTTTACAGATTGCTAGAGGTTAGTATTGCCTGAGTTTTGATTTCTTGGGGATTGGGAACCACTACTTCTTTGTTTTTCTGATCTCGTAAGGTCAGCTACAGATGCCATTCCTTCAATTTCAATGGTCATAATATAATAATAATATATATATTATTGTTGCTTATTCCTGCGTGTACTATTAATTAATTTATCGGTTTATGGTAAATTATTAGCTATATTGTTTGATTGAAATTTTGACCATTGCTTATTTTATTTTTAATTACATCTCAATGTAAGTGATTTTTCTGTAAATGGGTTTATCCTGTTGAAAATAAATGCTTATTTATTTATTTAATTTTGTTAAATAAATTATGAGTATGTCTGATTTGGCACGCCCTGCTCTCAAATAATGTGTTTAATGCATATCTCCGTTTAGGACTTAGGTATAACAAAATTATACATGATTCTAATAATTATCGCTAGGGACCAGGGATACACTATAGGGTGGTTGATTTATAATATCAAGGCCCACTTTGTGCAGAGCAGATAGCGCTCTTGTCTACTGGAGCATTGTTTCGTCAATTTTTATCTTCTTCTTCTTCTAACTGTTCTAAGATTGAAAAGAAGTATTCATAGATACACCTCTATCTTTATAATATATCAATAGGATTCCTTTTGAGCCCCAAAAGATGGTCGCCATGAATTTTCCGGTTGACTTGAGCTTAAACTTCTTGGTTTGTAGTGTGTCTTTTTTTGACATTGCGTGGAGTCCTGATTGGACTCAGGTCGTAATGTTGAACCCAAGTTTCTTCTCCATCTGAGCCAATATGCCATACTTATCTTCACTACACTTAATTAGCCGTAGACAGTGAAAGCCCCACAAATACAATTTTGCCAGCGTGATATATTATTTGATCTTTTCTATTAGAGTATAGCAGGAGCCAATCGTCCAAACTCAAGTTGTGAGGTATTCATTTTTGTCTAAATCGGAAAATTTCAGTAAATTTATAGAAATCACAAACTGAAGCAAGGTTTACTGAAACTGTTTAAAACTATAATAGTTACTGCCAATAACATAATATTCAGTAGTTCAATTATTGTAGGCGAAGATTTCAATTTTGTAATCACATTATTCAAAGCTAGACATTATTTTTTATGATATCATCCTTGGAATCAAAATAATCATCAACATCAATAACAAATTCATTAAACATTTCCCCTTTTCTAGTAAGTAATCGAATTGTTTTTAAACGGTTTGCTGAATAACGAAATTGTGTTATTTTTTGAAAGTATTCCTTCGAAAATCTTTTAAACAAACCTAAACATGAATTTTAGTAATGTATTTTTCTTGAACCTTGTTACAGTTTTTTTATTCTTTTCCTTTCTTGGGATCTAAGGTTCTTATAAGCAAATTTTTTTTTTCCTTTTGAAATATGTTTATTTCATGTCAAAGTACAACGTTTCGGCTTATTCGCCTTCCTCAGGTACATCTCCAATATATTTCAGGTGCATTGTCTTTATTGTTTTCTATTTATTTGTTTATAATGCTTGACCGAATTCCCAATAAAATACTACAAATTGTTATATATCTATATATATATACGTTAAAACCTTGTTATTATCTGCCAGACATGTTTCGGACTACACACTACATCATCAGTGGCTTAAGGAACCTTATATAATATTGGTAAATGTGAGGGTCATACTTCATATATTATTATTATTCAATTAAAATGAATAAAATTAATGGTTTGAATATTGGTAAATTTTGACGAGTATTTTTGAGTTCAAACCATTAATTTTATTCATCTTAATTGACTTAATTTAATTTCCAGCAAAGTTATGTGTATAGACGTTTAAATCAATGTAAAAGCTAAAAACTCCCTTAAACATTTATATGAAGTATGACCCTCACATTTAACAATCTTATATAAAGTTTCTTAAGCCACTGATGATGGACGTGTAGTCCGAAACATGTCTGGCAGATAATAACAAGGTTTTAACGTATATGTATATATATATAGATCATTTTGTGGAGTAGACGTCGTTTTATTCAAATAAAGAGATATAATCAATGGGTAGAACCTTTGGCGTAGAACACTAAACTAAAACACGTTTTACTACTTCACCAAAACACTTTTTTTATTCTCGACACGCGTTTCGCTAACAATGTTAGCATCCTCAGTTTTAATTCTCTCCTGGGGATGCTAACATTATTAGCGAAACGCGCATCGGAATAAAAAAAAGTGTTTTGGTGAAGTGGTAAAACGTGTTTTAGTTTAACAACAGAGATCTTTTTTAAAGGAAATACCTAAGGTTAAATGTAAAATTATCTGAAAATTTTTAGGTAACAGTGTAATTTAGGGAGAAAATTACTAGAATATCCGTTACAATAAAGATTTATATCACAGCTCTTATGTTAACAATACAAAAAAAAAAAAACGTTTGTCATCCCAAAACTTTCCCGAAAAGTTATACTATAATCAAAAATATATGATCTGCGTATCGAAACATAATTTTAATCATAATTATTTAATAAAATTGTATTATTTTCATTATTACCAATAAACTAACGTAACAAACTAACTACATTATTCAAAAATCAGAAAAAAAAAGTATTGCCAGAGCTGGGATTCGAATCCATAACCTTCCGCATGCGAAGAAACGCCATACCAATGATGCCACAGAAACCTGGATAGAAATATTGTATTTTAATAATTATAATAATATAGGTTACACCTACCTAACTGGAGAAATTTGAAACGCAATATTCTCTAGAATTATGGGGCCAAATACCAAAAGTAACCTAGATAAAAAATGCTTTAAAATGATGAATCATTCGACTCCTAATGCTATTTGAAAATTTAGCGGTTGTGTCTACCCCTTCACAGGGCTTTAGCGATTTCAACCAAAAACTAATGGGTTCATCCGAGGACTGCCCCAAACTCATATATCAAAATTTAGCTGAATTGGTTACAGCGTATGGGCGCTATCGTGGAAGAATACATACAGACACACACAGATAGACAGACAGACTTCCATCTGGAAATGGTCTCGGGGAACTTCAAAATGGTTATATCTCAAACATTTTTTTTAGCGCGCTGACAATAATTTCCCTTTGCGGGAAAGTAAAATAGTTATTATAACGCAATTGTATTAATAATTAATGTATGATTTCGGCGCTACTTTCGAGTAGCTAGGTTGGGCATCCAATTCATTCCTCGATTGATTTTGTGTTCGAGTGACGAGTTATTGTTATAAGCTGTTGCTCTACCACTCCTAGGTTGGCCAGCTTTGAAACTGCTGTAAAGAATGATTAGAACTTTTTAATTTTTTTGTATCTAGACCCATTTTTCTTACCTGCATGGCGGTCCATTAACCAATGGTGTTTATTCCAACTGGAATGTTTTTACACGAGTTTCCAAATGAATTTCGAAAGGGGGTTTCGGTTAAAAATAATCTTTCATGTTTGATCTCACTTCGTTTTAGTAAATATTTGTCAAAAAGTCGTATGGGGCAGATGTCGGGTTTATTTCTATTTAAAATCAACCATTTGGAGCTTGACAAGGGCATATCTCCTCCCTGCGCCGTTTTAGAAAACACTAGATTGTATTCTATACGTGTTTTGTCCTATGCAATTAGTTTCTTTTTTAAAGTAGCTTTACACCTAAATATGGAGGGCTAGTCGTGACTCAAGATCAACAGTTTATTACTTTTTTTTTATAATTTTTGAATAAAGTAGTTAGATTATATATAATTTTTTTAAACATTTCGGTGTCTTTGGAAATAATTTCTAAGTAGACCGCTTACTTGGATTGTGAAATATTTTCATCATATTTTAGACACTAAAATTGGATTTTTCAACAGTGCATTCAACGAGACATCCAAATTGTTCCTACGTTATTTTATTTTAAGAAACTAAAGTAAAGCAATTCCCAAAAATCTGATTTATATTAATTTAATATTAATATAAAAAGTAGACCTAGTAAGGTCTACTTTTTTGAAAGAAATGCATTGCTATTTGATCGAATAAATAGTAATCAGTAGAAATTTGTCTGACAATATTTATGTTTTCAGATTAAATCAATTAAAGAAAGATCCGAACCAAGAATGCCTATCGTAGGAGCGACCATGAATAGCGAAGACGAAAATTTACCAGTTTGCCTGATTGATGATACAGATTCTAATATTTCTCTTAATCCGAGGACCCCTATGGAATCGAATATTCAGCCCGTATTGGACAATACTAATGTATCTAGTGCTAAGTTACATGATGATCTGTCCGACACGACACTTAAGAATTGTCGTGATGCTGTACACAATGGATCATCTGAACCGAGTTTGCTTTCCTTATCATCGGCCGGGACTAGCTTGGCTAGGGAGGATTTTGCCGATGGCGCAAATTTACCAGCGGATAATTCCGATCTGCTGATTGATGATGATGATACCGACTCCAATATTTCTATTACTCCGAGTACCCCTATGGAATCGAATATTCAGGCCGTAGTGGAGAATACTATAAATGTATCTACTGCTAAGGTACATGATGATCTGCCCGACACGAAACTTGAGAATTGTCATGATGCTGTACACAATGGATCATCTGAACCGAGTTTGCTTTCCTTATCATCGGCCGGGACTAGCTTGGCTAGGGAGGATTTTGCCGATGGCGCAAATTTACCAGCGGATAATTCCGATCTGCTGATTGATGATGATGATACCGACTCCAATATTTCTGTTAGTCCGAGTACCCCTATGGAATCGAATATTCAGGCCGTATTGGAGAATACTATTAAGGTATCTATTGCACATGATGATCTGCCCGACACCACACTTGAGAATTGTCCTGGTGCTGTACGCATGCGAATACGCGAACCAAGTATGCCTTCCTTAATATCATGGGGTAGCGTCGTCGATGGCAAAGATCCACCAGTCCATATTTCGAATCTGCCGAATGACAAACATTCAAATATTTCTGTTAATGCGAGTACCCGTATGGCACCACCATTAAACTCGAATACTCAACCATTATTCGACAATTCTAATAACAAAACTACTGCGAAATTGTCCGACACGACACTTGAGAATTCTCGTGATCGTGTTTTGGAAAGTTTTTTTATAAATCGATATTTCGAAATTTACAAAGATCCACAATTTGCTGATGGTAAAAACGAAGCAGCATTTGAAAAGGAGGTTAACAAAATACTTGACGTGTCTTCGTGGTTTTCGCATTTACTTCCGGAAGACAATGAATCCTCTTTAGTTCTTAATGAGTCTACTAACCACGTCAATGGAAACACCGATCTGGAAGTGTTGGATGGGATTGAACTCAGCGATAGCGAAGCGCCAACAAGTCCACTGATTGGAGAGGAACATGCATGGAGACAGGTCGGACTGAAAACATTCGTTAAGAAAAACAAAAATGACAATGGAATGGATGCATTGACAATTAATGTTGATTGTGATAAGGATAAACATGTGGATGACATGCCATGTCCGAAATATTTTCAATTGGGAGAATCGTTTGAGGAACAAGTTAATAAGACATTGAATAAGGACGAGACACATAACATATGGAGTACGGCTCGAGTACGGTGGTTTTCGCATTTACTTCCGGAAGACAATGAATCCTCTTTAGTTCTTAATGAGTCTACTAACCACGTCAATGGAAACACCGATCTGGAAGTGTTGGATGGGATTGAACTCAGCGATAGCGAAGCGCCAACAAGTCCACTGATTGGAGAGGAACATGCATGGAAACAGGTCGGACTGAAAACATTCGTTAAGAAAAACAAAAATGACAATGTAATGGATGAATTCACAATTAATGTTGATTGTGATAAGGATAAACTTGTGGATGACATGCAATGTCCGAAATATTTTCAATTGGGAGAATCGTTTGAGGAACAAGTTAATAAGACATTGACTGAGGACGAGATACATGACATATGGAGTACGGCTGGGGAGACGGTGAGTGGGTATTTAGTTAGTAGTGCAATAGTAATCAGTAGCACTGTTTACTATTGTTTTTTAATTTTATTACTTCAAAGAGAACTAAAAGTTTAATGTGTTATATATATATATAAATAACCCCCTGCATTTTATTTACAATTTTTTTAATAGTTGATGTCGATTCAACAACAAAAAATAAAGAAAAATATTTTAATCGATAAAATTGCTTTTATACCGGATTAATATTCACGCTTTTCTCCTGAGGATGCTAACAGTGTTAGCGAAACGCGCGGCTGATAAGGAGGGCTAATAATTCCATACGAAATTTGTTTAATTTAAACAAAATCTTGTGTTTACGTTAAGTTAGTACTTTTGTCCGAAATTATATAAGTTTTGACTTATAATTATTTTCTGATGATTTAGATTGGACCTTCGCCGTTCCTACTAATGGCCAGCAACGCCCGCAATGAAATACCTCACGTGTCTACCACTAAAGAAGACCGCTCTGAAACTGATCAATTATTCGCCGAGTTGGATAACGCAACAAAATTGTTGAAAGTGGACTTAGAATCCGTTGCATCACTCGTCATGGAGAACGAAGATAGATCTGATCAAGAAGAGAAAACTGACGAAACCAATCTGTTACCATACAGGAAGTTATGGGAGCACAATGTCTTATAGGAACTGAAATATCGTCTAGAAGCAATCTACCAGAGCAAGTACTAAATATTTGTGTTATTATCCTTAATTTTAATATTATCCTTAATATTACATAGATAAATTGATGTTTTTCATTAGAGAATTATTGTTATTACTATTCATTATATTTTTTATTAGGAAAATTTTCGCTCAGCATAACCTTATGAGGCATTTTTGAAAATCTTGTGTCCAATTTATTTTATTTAAATATTTAATTGTCGTTACATTAACGCCGGAAATTGCGTAAAAAATTAAACAGTTTTAATTTTTCCACTAATTTAATGTAAAAATAATATCCCAAAGTGTTTTTATTGTACTAAAATATCTAATATGGTTCATTGTCTCATGACGTTCTGACACATTTTACCTTTTGTTTATTTAATAATTTTTGACATATTTTTGGGTACCTACCTAGTTGTGCAGTTTGACACATTGTGTAGAAGTGACGAAGTCTCTTAAATTGTGAAATTATTAACACCAAGTACCTTCTATATGTTTGTTGTGGCGCGAATTGATTAAAGCTCATTCTTTGGCTATTTCGCCACTATTTAAAATTCTAAATATTAATCAATCAAAATAATCCTTTCGGATTAATAATAAAAGCCACTACGTGAATGAAAAAATCTAAATTTCTCAATGGCTCTTATGTTAAAAACAAGTTGTATAAAGAAAAACGTAAATTAAATAACTTACCTGTATGGAGTCCTAACGTTATATAACGCCAAGAAATAAATTTTAACATAACCAGTAGTAGTGGCCGGGGCAAGTGGTCTAGTGGCTAAGCGCGCTAAACTTGAACAGGCTGCCCGGTAGTGGGTTCGAATCCCGGATCCGCTGCATGTAGCTGCTCACCCGCCTAAATAAAAATAACTAACTGGTTCTGGGCCAAAAAATAATATGTAATAATAATAAAAAAAGTCCCTATTAGGTACTATAAATCAAGTGTTAAAAAGTACATAAACGTACCTTATGAATATGAAAAAATTGTACCAAGTTAACTTTATTTGAGACTCACATCGTAATTCTTCTTAACTATATCGAAACATGTTTCGGAACTTCATACTAGTTCCATCATCAGTGGTAATAATAAGAGAAACTTAAAATATTGTTCCAGAAAATTTCCATTGAGGTCACCCTATGGTAAATGTTTTTGTTGTTTTTATGATTTAAAAATTAACATTGTTATACTATTCTATCTTTCTTTCTTTTTATATATCATGATGTTTTTCAATTGTATATGTAATCAAAAGTGGTTGGACGATTACATATACAATTGAAAAACATCATGATATATAAAAAGAAAGAAAGATAGGATAGTATAACAATGTTAATTTTTAAATCATAAAAACAACAAAAACATTTTCCATAGGGTGACCTCAATGGAAATTTTCTGGAACAGTTTTTAAGTTTCTCTTATTATTACCACTGATATAGTTAAGATTTCTATTAAATTTATTTTGTGGAGATTAGACATTTATTTCATCATATAATATAATAGTAGCAGGAACTCCCAACCTAACAACAAATGTGATTAGTACAGACCTATAGGATATATTATAACATTTTAATTATTATACTTTAGTTTGTGATAAGGAATAACACAACTATACACATTTTTAGGTTATGACATTAATTTTGACAAGGCTTTAAATGACATGTTCCCTATAATTGAAACTGTAGGTACTTTTGGTTTGGACATAAATTTTCTACAGCTTCGCTTTATAGCCACAAATTAAGATATTGTACACATCCCAGGTGGCATTTCCAAATATTTTTTACGCATTTTTATCGAGGTTGGTTAACACCTCTAACGTATAGTGTAACGACACTGATATAGGTATATAAGTATTAAAATATTTTAACTCAAAAAATGGTGCACATATACGTGTAATTTTGGGTCCCTTATTTACAGCATTAATTTTGTTTTGCTATAATTTATTGAGTGATTTTAAATAACTTTCAAAAAAGAAAATTTGTAGCGCGCCCCAAATTAATATTACGATATTAGTTCTAGCCCAGTATCAATTAAATATTTTTTTACATTTATGTTTGTCATATTACAGCTGTTTGACAATTATTACAAGTATTTAACACAGCAAGAACATGGGAACAGTGCGAATATTTTGTCTTTATGTAAATCTAGGTTTTCCAAATTATTTGGTGTATTTAATATGCAGTGTTTTTGTTTTATTTATAAAATTTGTTTATTTACCAGACCATTTCTGTTTCTCATGTTTTATTGCTATTTTAATTTGTATTGTGGCGTTACCAAAATTACATAATTTACATAATTTTATTGTTTTTGTAGTTGTTGTGTAGTTTAATTATTGATCTATTACGTATCTCTACCCGTATTCTTATTTTTATTATGATACAGATTTACATAGCCAATAGAAATAAAGGATTTATGATAATTTTTGTCAAATATATCTGACATATTGTCAAAACTACACAAATATTTAGCTTTCTTTAGTAGGTATACTTTTATGTTGGTATATTTTAAATAATCATTTGCTGATCTTGATACTACAGCAAACCTGCTAGTGTTGAAAGATTTTTTTCTATAAGTATATTTATTTAATTTATGATTTACTTATTATTGTTTACTTATTATTATTTTGTTATTGTAAAATTTTAAATTTAGTAATTTCAACATTGTAATCTTTCATTATTTTATTATTCATTACTATCATATTATCCTTAGTTAAGATTGTAAAATTTTCGTGAATTCAATAAAAATCAAGTGCTTCCCAAACTTAATTTTATTTGCTGCCTATTCCACAACCTGTGCTTTAACAACTTTTCTGTTCCGTTTCTTTAAAAATAACTTTGACTCCATCCATATAAGTATATAATATGTTTCGAATCTGTCTCACGAAGAGAGCAATGGCTTGGCCTCTGTTTAGGTTTCATTGTAGTGATGAAACTGTGTAGGCCGCGTTAATCCAATAGCTAGATTATTTTTACTTTTACACTAATGGCCTTCAGCATTTGCTTAATCGATTTGTCCGTGGTCATATTTATGTGCGCCTGTATCTCCATAAGGACAATACTGATAAAAATCTTTTCAGACATGCTATAATATGTGTTAAATCGATTGAAAACAATTGATTCGTGTAGTTTATTTTAGAATAAACTTCCGTGCACCAACTAAAAACCCTCAAACGAAGCTTCCATATTGGAATGACATGGTGCGCTGTTGCACAAAACCACTAAATCTTTCAGTTGGTTTCCCAAAGCAGATGTAAAAGGTCCCCTTCTTTGTTCCATACATACGACACCAGCAACTGAAATAACTCCAATTAAATGTACATTGGGACCTCTTGCAGCTGGTAGTTGTTGAGTAGCTCTGGAGCCAAATCGAGAACGTCCCCTTGTTCGGTGGCAAAACGAATTAAAATGTGTTTCGTCAACCAGACAACTTGCTTGCCGACTTGAATAAACTGATCTAGGGTTTGAACATATTCAACTCGTTTCCTTTTGTTTTCGGCGGAATTCATTGTGATTGGCTGTTTGTGCATTTGTTTTAAGCTATAAATAATTTCTCCTCCAAATGATTTGAAACAGCGTTAAATACGATATTTTTGGAAAAATTTTCCCTAACTTTTTCTTGTAATTGTTAATGTTGTCACAATTTTCCTGAATCCATGCTAATAACTATATTAATTTGATTATCACTCAGTATTCTTGGTTTTATTACACCTTCTTTCAGCCATATTTCTCTTCCAGAGGTCGTCCAGTGAAAAGCTGACTTATATTCAATTCCCAAACCAGTTATCCAGTCTTCGCCTCTATTAGCAGAACTAACATTTACCGATCTTGAGTAGAGTACTTTTTATATATTTTTTACTTTCCCGCACAGGGAAAGTATTGTGAACGCGCTAAAAAATTTTTTGAGATAAAGACGGATATAACTATTTTGAAGTTCCCTGAGACGATTTAGACCATTTCCAGATGGAAGTCTGTCTGTCTGTGTGTATGTATGTGTGTCTGTATGTATTCTTACATGATAGCGCCTAAACGCTTTAACCAATTGAGCTCAATTTTGGTATATGGGTTTGGGGCAGTCATAGGATGAAGTCATTATATTTTGGTTGAAATCGCTTAAGCCCTGTGATAGGAGTGGACACAACCACTAAATCTTCCTATATCGACCCCTGTCGAGGGATAAATCATTTTAAAGCATTTTTTATCTGCTTTACGGCGATATTTCAGATTTGGCCCCATAATTCTCGAGAAAATAGCGTTTAAAATGTCTTTCTTATAAGAATGTAATGTATACTTGAGTACTTAAACACATTGATAGAGCGTTCGTTTCGCATGCTTTTATAAATATATTATCATTATACCTTATTTATAATTATAACTAAAAATTTGACCATTTTTTTTATCATAGATTTAAATTTTAAAATGTAAATGATCGTTCAATTTTTCAAATCCATAAGTTCAGCTACGTAATTTTATGTTATTTGTTAATTCTATATGTGACCGAAATTAAAAACAAAAACTCTGCACAATTATTCTTACCTCGCATATATACGATTTGATTTTAGGATAAACGATCATGAAAAAAATAATTATGTATTGATAAACATAATACAAATTTGACATATGCGAACAAAAAAACAATGAACTTCCAATCTGTACATATTATTTTATATATATAATTTTTTTAGAGAATTGGGCACATAGATTTAACAAATAAGAAAAAATTACGTACCTGAACTTAGAGTGGTTTGAATTTTATTTATAGAAACCTGTTACAATATCGACCCATTTTCTAACATATATAACAGCTGGGTGTTACTTTTTTTGTTTGTTTTTGTAAAAATTATTCTAGAGCAAAATTTTTGAAAACTTTTTTTAATTATGATATTTTTTCATTATGGATTTGTTTTGTTTTCCAAATTATTTGTTACATTTGTTGTGTTTTAGTTTTATTTTTAAAATTTGTTTATAAGATCATTTTTGTTTCTCAAGTTTTATTGTTGTTTTAAATGGAATATGCTAAGCCATTTCCATGAATAGTTAATTAACTATAATAGTTTTCTTGTGTACATTTTTTAGACACATAGAAAATATTGTAAATTATGGTTGCACGATAAAAGTGTGTATTATTTTCTTAAATAACTAAAGCGTTGTGACAAATTTGATGATTATATTATTAACAGCTTCATTATGCCACAGATTTATACAGCCAATAGAAATAATTGATTCAGGATCATTGGTATCACGTATATTCTGATATTTTAGAAGTTCAAATTTAATGTAATGTAATAAATAATTTTTGTTAATTTTGATTATTATAAATGAGTCATATAAAAATGTCTTATTCAACTGACATTTAATGGCTCTTAAGACATGATATTCATGTCTTGATAGCGTTAAATGCTCATTGCATAATATACTAGTTTACTTTTAAACTTTATTCTCAATTAAAATTAACACATTAGTTTCATATAATTTATATTTTTATATGGAACAAAAATGCATTTAAATGATTTGCTCTGCCAGTGTATATTTTAACATTTTGCTATTTTCTTCTACTCATTCTTTACATATTCCAATATTCCTTAATAGCTGCAGCTATCGAATTTGTCATAAAACTTAATAATAAACTCGTATATTATAGTAATAATTTTTATTAAGTAATATTGACGCACATAAATATGTATTAAATATTGTGAGAAGTGGGCATTACTTTCTTTAATATTAAATAATACATTTTATTATAAAGAAAATATACATATTTATCAAATAACCATGTAAATAGTATTTCTTATTTTGCATAAATACAGAAAAGAAGAAATAAGATACCAGAATAGCTTTAGTTGTTTCTTGTTATGTACATATTCAGGAAAAACTATTTATCATCTGCTTTCCCTACTTAAATTAACGATGGGGCCATCCGATGTGGTGGTTGAATATTTTGAAGATGGATAACTCCAATTTTACACCATGCTATTAATTATATATTATGTAGATCTTTTTCCAGTAATGTTTTTTCAAAGGGAAAATGAGCGTAAATAAAATTTGTAGTGCTAACGTTTTTTTTTATTGTATAAGTATCAGATAAAAAATACAATAAGATAAAGAATAAATATGTGAAGTTAAGACCGTATTTCCATTAGGAAAAAATTATTTATTTTTTTGATAAACTCGAAGTGTTATATCTGTTTCTAGGAAAATATGAATTTAGCTTCACATTGTCTTTTTATCATTAGCTTGACAAATCTTAGCATATAGTTGTATAAGTTTCTCAAATCAATATTAAAATTCCATATAGTTGTTATTCTGTGAAGAATAGTTAACAATTATTAACAGAATATGAAAAGGAACGTTTTTAACTTAAGATTTATAAAGACTATTTAAAATTACATTTTATCATTTTTTTAATCAAACAAATATAGCATTGTCTCTTGTTTGTCCATATACAAAATAGTAAGTAATAAAATAATAAAAAAAAAACTTAAAAATTAATAAAAAGTATTTGTTTAAAAAAGATTCAAAAATAAATAAATTCAAAAACAATAATTACAAAATAATTATAATGCATATTATTTTTTTTATGTGTGTATGTAGTATGTGTGAACGTGTGGGTAATTATGGAAAACATTGCCAAAAAAAAAAAGAAAAAAAAATGCGGTATTGCATCATTATTTATTTTCTCCGCCCCTTTGCTTTCTTTAACTATTTATTTTATTTAAATTCATTAATTGTATAAGTTGTTGAAAGTAGATACATTTTTGAAATTTTAAGTCACTTTGGTATAGGAGATTAACTACAGGTATGCGTTATATCCCTGTGAATATCAATGCAAACTTCAAATGAAAAACTAAATAAAAGGAATAGGGATCAGTTATGTAAATAAATAAAATAAAAGAATAATATTAATAATATCTAGAGAAGCTATACGAGCACTTCAAAAATAGCTGTTCTGCTCCAGATTTGCCTGTTGGAACAAGGTCTCTAACATGCTTTACATCAAGTACCTATTACTATATTTTGAAAATTGATCTACGCATCTACTTTGTTATTTAAATAGATAAATTGTCTTCGTTTTTGGTTCGTTTATGATTAATATCTAGTTTAATTTGAAAATGATTTTAAAAGGAAATTTTCTAAGCAGTGAAAAGTAGGTTAGCGATACCGTTAATTCGTTGAGATTAAAAAAAAAAACAAAGAAATTTTAGTGCCTCAATTTTTTTAATAAATTCTACTTTTTGGTTTATATTATTATTAAAAACTATTACTTATTGCAATCACTAATTAAATAAACATTTTTGCCTTAAACTGGACATATTAATATTTATTATGAAAATACTTATTAATCCGTTAATATATATTTTTTAATAGAAATAATATGGAAAATACACACATGTTTGTTTGTTTATAGAGTAAAAGAAATTTAAATTTAAAAAATTGAAATATCTGCAACAAATAAGGTGTGTATTTTTTTATTACAGTACGAATATGTAATTTTTATTTATGATAGAACCAGTAGTAAATGAAAATTTTTGTAATAGCAAGTTTGTTTTTAGTTTATGTAATTGGTTCAAACTAAACTTGTGGCTTTCTAAAGAAATTTTATCCTTTTTAATTAGGAAGAAATGATCAAATAATAAAAAATTAAACAAAAGAAGAATGCGACTAATAAAACATTCATTGAAACTGTGTATGTATTTTATTTATTTCCCTATTGTTGGAGAAATTGACGTTTTTCACCACCATAAATTCGTGTAAATAATGGACTGTATTTTTTATCTATTGTACGGTTTAATATGAATAGATTATTATAAATATCATGTACAGTTTTTACATAGTAGTATCAAAGATAACATTAATCTTTAGCAATCTGGGGGGTTTATTCAGAGTTCAATTTTCAATTGTTTTTTAATATTAACACCAATGCACTTAAATTTTACATAAGTTTTATACACTTTTTAACTACTTTTTACACTATACAAACTAATACTGGGGGATACTCTTACAAACTAATTTTGGGGTTTAGGGTGCAAAACTTCATAAATATATACAAAAACAGTGTGAGTGAAGAGAGCGAGGGGTTTGTGACTTATTCAATCTAACATCTTTCTAAATCTAACTCTAACAAAGAAGAAAAAGCCAATGCCTTGTTTTTTTCACACAGATTAGTAACAAAAATAAACAAACTCAGTAATATTGATGACGATGTCATCCAGATCTTGGGCAATGGTAAAGTCATACAAAAACAAATATAGATTTATAAAATAATAATAAAATACTTTGTTCGGGAGTTTCCCGAACACCTATGTTGATTTATCCTGGTGAATAATTCTCCATTAATATTTAAAGTAGTTGGCGTACGAATACAAAAAATAAGTAGGTTCCTAGCTCTAGAGTGAATAATTGTATTGCAGCAAATGGTGGATATTTCGAAAAATAATTATTTGTTATTGATTTTGTTAAAATTACTTATTTTTGTTAAATATTAATTGTTTTGAAATACAGTTTGCTAACGGAAAGTTTTCCAAAATATTATTAATGCTGTGTACTAAGGACCAGTTTTGTCCTAAAATTTTCAAACTCGAACGTTTAAGTTTTTCGATAAAAAACAAGTATGCGTTTTTTATATAGAAATCTTTATTTTATCATATTTTTGATACAAATGGAATAAAAGTCACAAAAAAAAAAGTTAGGTTATGACTAACGCAAGGGTCCCTCCGTTTACCCGCCTATGGTCATCCTTTTTTCTTCAATTTCATGTCAGTTTACGTCATTTAACTAGGTGAATAAATATGCTACATTCATCTTTACTCGTTTCGAAAAGATTTCAAGGCAGTTAAGCTGGTTGTATTTGAGATTTTATATCATGAACGTAAAAAATGAGTGAAGTAAAAAATTGTTGTATCGTCGGTGTAAAGAACAACAATACCGTTTATTCGTTTGCCAATGAATTTATATAAATTAAAAAATGGGTAGGGCCCAATATAGATCCCTGTGGAACACCCTCCTGAAGCATAGAAGCCTCAGAGCCCAATGTGCTACCGAAGGACACCCTCTGGGTTCTTCCATTCAGATAGCTCCGAAACCAATACAAACAGTTGCCCCTTAGGGACTAGTCGAATCCAAACCTGTTGTCTTGGTGTGATCCAAGTCGCCGATCATTTGCTCCAACTCTGAAACAGTTGTAGTTTTCTAGGACAGGCTTCTACGAGAGTAAAATTCTATCGTTTCCTCTCTAGCGTTAACTTGGCACCTTAACAGCATACATTAAAATGCCAACGTGCCGAGCCAATCAGAGCATTTGGGGCGGGGCTTTCCTTGGCGCGCATTTGAGTTTGAATTTAACCGCTATTCAACTTATTTTATTATACCTAGCTGAAAAACCTTCATTTCGTATATCGGAAAAACGATACTCAAATATAATTATGTATAATTTGAAGATACCTATCTAATTTGAAAATCATTTTATGCATTACAGATAGGAAGTCAGGAAATAAAAAAGGCACATTATTCTCAATAGTTTATTTTTAGCTATATATATTAAATTATACACAATGATAATAAACAATAATTACAATGAACATACAAATTAATACAAATACACCACTACCTTACATACATATACAGGGTGTCCTACGGTGGTAACCCATTAGATTATTTCAGAAACTACTTCGAATTGAATTTTGAAAATTTCAGTGTCTATATTGTTACATATGCTCTTCTCAAATAATATAATAGCAACGGCATAGCACTTCCGGTTATACCGGAAGTTGATGGCAACTTTGTTATTTTAAATGAAACACCGTATATATTATTACATTTTTGGATTCTAAATAAGATTTCAGACATATTTCATGTATCATGTCCTATACCTAACGTCAGTCATTTTTGACTTATATCAAGATTTATGTCAAAATTGACAGTTTAGGGCTCCATGAGAATTCCGTTTTTCCTTGTAAATCAGTATTTAATAATTATTTTGCAGGTATTTTCTTATCAGGTGGGATCTTGTTTTTCGAATTGACAAGACATTTTCTGATTAGTTTATACAGGGTGGTCAAAAAATTATATTGAAAACGGTTCAAGAAAAACAGTTGAAAGTCAATTTTTTGAAATGGAATGGGTATATTATTATTATTTTATCTCCGTAGCATTAAAAAATAATGCAATTTTGTAATAGGTTATCATTTTCTAAAATGTATAGTTTTCGAAATATCGTCATTTTAAATTTTTCTGCAGCGCCTACCGTTGTCTCTCTGGAAGCTAGCTAATTAATTTAGTTAGCCATGAAATTATGGTCATTTTAACGTCAAATTAATAAAAATGAAAAATACTTATTGATATTATAAATTTATTATTAATTCATGGAGAATAAAATAAAGTGATTAATATCACCTGCAGAGTATTAAACGAGAGAAACCCCCATTTGCTAACGATGACTAGAGAAATTAGGAAGAATTTTGAGAAATCATTTAGAGCAGGTTGGGAGGTATACAAATCAAGTATTACAACGAACTAAGACTAAAATTTAAAATAATACAGCAGAAATGAACAGAAGATTAAACTAAATAAATTTTCAACTAAAAAAAGTTAATCAACTAACGATACAAATATAATTTAATTGTTCGATATGACCCCCATTTAAAATGACGATATTTCGAAAACTATACATTTTAGAAAATGATAACCTATTACAAAATTGCATTATTTTTTAATGCTACGGAGATAAAATAATAATAATATACCCATGCCATTGGAAAAAATTGACTTTCAACTGTTTTTCTTGAACCGTTTTCAATCTAATGTTTTGACCACCCTGTATAAACTAATCAGAAAATGTCTTGTCAATTCGAAAAAGAAGATCCCACCTGATAAGAAAATACCTGCAAAATAATTATTAAATACTGATTTACAAGGAAAAAACGGAATTCTTATGGGGCCCTAAACTGTCAATTTTGACATAAATCTTGATATAAGTCAAAAATGACTGACGTGATACATGAAATATGTCTGAAATCTTATTTAGAATCCAAAAATGTAATAATATATAGGGTGTTTCATTTAAAATAACAAAGTTGCCATCAACTTCCGGTATAACCGGAAGTGCTATGCCGTTGCTATTATATTATTTGAGTAGAGCATATTTAACAATATAGACACTGAAATTTTCAAAATTCAATTCGAAGTAGTTTCTGAAATAATCTAATGGGTTACCACCGTAGGACACCCTGTATATGTATGTATGGTAGTGGTGTATTTGTATTAATTTGTATGTTCATTGTAATTATTATTTATTATCATTGTGTATAATTTAATATATATAGCTAAAAATAAACTATTGAAAATAATGTGCCTTTTTTATTTCCTGACTCCCTATCTGTAATGCATAAAATGATTTTCAAATTAGATAGGTATCTTCAAATTATACATAAATATATTTGAGTATCGTTTTTGCGATATACGAAATGAGTTTTCTGTTGTGTTCAATAAGCTTAACAAGATATATATAATTTGTGTTTATCGATAATCGAGTTCGGGAAATTACCAGAAATTCTTTGAGAACCTTGAGCGGCTTTTGATGGCACTTCCTGTCAGTGCAACTATTGTTTTGACAGGAGATTTTAACATCGATTATAAGAAGGAATCTGTAGAGACCCAGTATCTTGTAAATATTTTGTCGGCTTGTGATCTAAATATGCATGTTAGTGAACCTACACGGGTTTCTAAGACCTCGAGTAGTCTGATTGATTATGTGTGCTCAAATATTCCAGAGCATTTTATTAGTTGTGAAGTGATCCCTGTTGGTATATCTGACCATGACGGCGTATATTGTAGGATTATGTTACCGCTTGCGGATCGTGGGGGCCGAGTCAGGTGTGGATGGATATTTAGCAGGCAGAATTACGGGAGATTCAGGACTGAGTGTGGGTGTATTGATTGGTTCGGGGTAAATTTCGCAAGTGATCCATTTGATGCTTTTCATGGGATTGTGTCTCAGGTTTTCGAGAGGTGTTTTAGGTTGGGTCCATTAAAATCTAAAAAGGGAAAGCAGTGGATAACAAAGGGAATTAGAATCTCTGGAAAAAATTTGCGTTGCTTGCATTACCTTAAAAAATATATTTATTCAACAGATCTAATAAATTATTATAGAACATATCGATCAATATATAGGAAAGTAATGAAACTATCGAAATCTAAATATTTTGATTCTCGTATCCACCATGCAAATAATAAAACCAGGGAATATTGGTCGATAGTAAATGATCTTATGTAGAAGTGCTACTCAGACTGTGGAGCCCGATGTGGACGCAAACGATCTTAATGCGTTTTATTGTTCCATTGGTAAAACGCTGACGAAATCAATTAAACCAAAGAACGACGCCTTAAGCTATATGGGAGAGCGTCTATGGGATGGTCCATTTTGTTTGTCTGCTGTGGATTTGGCGGAGATGATTGAGGTTGTTGCTGAGATCGGGAAGAGAGACTCTTGTGGAATTGATGGAATGGCGATTACAGTAATTAAAAACTTACCACTGCCTGCTCTTAGAGCCTTTATCGATGCTATAAACTTATCTTTTTTACGAGGTGTATTTCCTGCATGCCTAAAAACCGCATTGGTTATACCATTACATAAGAGTGGTGAAATTGATAATCCATCAAATTTCCGGCCCATATCTTTACTGTCAACTTTTTCCAAAATAATCGAAAAGCTAGTCAAAAAGCGACTCCTCAGTTTTCTCAGAGCCAATAATATAATAACATCGGAGCAGTTTGGCTTCCAGAGCGCCAGGAGCACTTCGGATGCCGTATTTTCTTTTCTCGAGAATGTTTATTCTCAGCTCAATGAGAATAGAGCAGTTGCCGGAGTATTTTGCGATTTTTCAAAGGCGTTTGATTGTGTAGATCACAGCATCCTTCTCAGGAAGCTTGAGTTTTATGGTGTTAGGGGTGCACCTTTGGACTGGTTTCATTGTTATTTGACTGACCGAAGGCAACTGGTCAGGTTTGAGGGTGGTATGTCTGATAGTATGTGTGTGCCTTGCGGAGTGCCACAGGGGTCTGTTTTGGGTCCTGTTCTTTTTCTTCTTTATATTAACGACATTACCACTATTGGACTAACGGGAAGCTTTACGCTGTTTGCGGATGATACGACACTCCTTTGGCATGATAGAGATGCTAATGTTGTCAAGGAAAACATTCGACGTGATTTGGGAAAGTTAAAGGAATGGTGCGATTCGAATTATCTCTCATTTAATTTATCAAAAACTTTAAGTTTTTTGATTTGATGTTTGAAAATAACCATATTGATAGTCCTAATTGTGTTAAATTTTTGGTACTCCAAATTGATTTAAAGCTGAAGTTTGATGAGCATGTTAAACTGTTAGGCAAAAAGGTTTCATCTGGCTGTTATGCTTTGAGAGTTGTGTCAGGGGCTCTTGGACTGAAAGTTGCACGAAATGTGTATTTTTCTTTAGTGGAGGCGTATCTTCGATATGGAATAGCGTTCTGGGGTACTTGTAGCCAAACTTTGTTTAAGAGTATATTTACACTGCAGAAGCGGGCTGTTCGTTATATGTGTAAGACAGATTTTACTGCAAGCTGTAGAGAATTATTCAAAAAACATCGAATATTGACTCTTACATCACTTTTCATTTTAGAAACTGTATGTCTTATTCATAAAAATGTAAGAAACATTAACAGCTCAGCTCCACCTAGTCACCCTTATCCCACGAGACTAGGTCAGCGGGTGCACTTGCCTATACCGAGGTCTGCCTTGGTAAAGAAATCACTCCTTTATGACAGTCGCAGAATGTACACTCATTTGCCGCCAAACTTGACGGCTGTAAAAAATCCCAAGCAATTTAGGGAGGCTGTTAAGCGCGTTCTTCTTGGGAAGGCCTATTACTCGCTGGAGGACTACTTTGCTGATGCGTGGTGATGTTTGTTTTGATTTTGTTGTGTTGATCCGCTTTTGGCTTGGTTTGATGATTTTAATGTATTATATTTTTTCTGTTCTGCTACTTGCATTTATATACATATTTATGTTGTGTTGTTATTTACATATTTTACTTCATGTTTGTTTGGGGGATTTGACATTTTACTCTTGCCTTCCTACTAACACTGACAACATAATGTAGTAGGTTTACGTATGTTTTTAAAATATTTTTGTTATATTGTGTTTTAAACGATTAATTACATAAATCTGTTGTACTTGTATACGTCTTTGTTATATATTAATTTAAGTATGACTTTGTCTACAAGAACTTTTGTGATTCTTTTATGACAATAAAGTTAAAGATATATAAGGTTTTTCAGCTAGGTATAAAAAATAAGTTGAATAGCGGTCAAATTCAAACTCAAATGCGCGCCAAGGAAAGCCCCGCCCCAAATGCTCTGATTGGCTCGGCACGTTGGCATTTTAATGTATGCTCACCTTAACGGACCTAATTGGAATCGCGGTACCTCTGTAGGTGCAATTTTTGATGTCTAGAAGTAATTTTTAATGGAATAAAAAGAAAAAATATTTATTTTGATTGATTTTAATAAAATTAACTTTCAACAAATGACACAAATCAATATATTGAATCTGCTCATTGTACGTATGTAAGTTAGTATAAAAAAATAAATGACCATAACGGTAACGACACTGGCAATTCGAAAACGAAAACGACACTGGCAATTTGAAAAAAAGAATATGAAAAATAAGTTATTAAGAATTGTTTTTATGGTTTTAAGTATACCTACCCTCACATAAACCACAAGAGATTACATTTTGCAAAAAGACATTTACACAGACCCAAAATTGTAAAAGTAACAATAAGAAACTTTATGACCCCAATAATTGAAGAATTGTCACAAATAGTTTAGACAACTTTCAATTTAAATATAGAGCCAAAGCACAGCATAATATAATCTTTGTGCTGTGCCCAAAGTGCAATAAATCTAGATTAAATATTTGAAGATTATCCAGGTAGATTAATGTCAACAGGTAGCTAGACACTTGTTATTCTACCCTGAATTCTTTTTAATATGCAACATGCTCCCATCATATAACCATTGTTGTAAACTTTTTCTATGGAAATGTCATAATTTTTCACAACAATGGAATTTTGCGTTCCACTTAAAATGCAACATAGGGTTTTTATACAGTCTCATTACTTGTAATTGGTAATCCAGTTAATTGGCTAAAATAACAAAAATGTCTACCATTGAGGAAAAGTTTATGCTTATTACTTGATATAATTCACATTTAAGTAGATATCAGAAGTGTCAGCAATGTTTAGTGCTGAATATCCTAATCGTCCCGTACCCAGTCCTTCCACTATTTCAAGACGTGTCCGAAGATTTCAACATGAATGGTGCGTTTTTTGAAAACAAATCATTTATTCTTTCTATCAACATTATTATAATACATTTTGAGTCCTCTAAACAGTGCTAAAAACACTGGTACCAAGGATACAACTTATAATACTACACTACCCTACGAACTTTATAAGAAAAACAATAATGTAATTCAATCCTTACAATAGAAAAACAGAAAGAAAAAAAAAACGGAAAGTTGGGACAAAATATAGACAAATACAAGATAATAGATGGTTCTAGACTCTAAGGTAAACTCAGCTCAAGGTGTATCTTTTCTTTAAATTTAGCTTTACTAGGAGCTTGCTTTAATAATTCCGGCAATGAATTGAAAGCCTGTGCGGCGTCGTAAACTCGATCATGCAAACCCTTGTTTGTTCTGATATTAGCCTGATGAATATTATGAGAGGTTCTTGTGAAATGATGATGTACCTCGTTCGAAAACATAAAAGGAGTGTTAAATTTCTGGTTGTTACTAATCACATCATACATATACTTACACTGATCTAAATTTTTTATTTGTTTCAAATTAAAGACACCCAACTCCCTGTGCAGATTAACCGTATGCGTAAACCTACTATATCCAAACATGATATTTAAAAGTTTGTTTTGTAAAACCTGAATCTTATTCAGACAATGTCGTCAGCAAATGTGAAATATCTAGCACTGAGACCAGCATTTTTTGAAGATAGAACGTGTAATGAATAAAGCAATGGGCCCAAAACAGAACCTTGCGGAACTCCAAAAGTATTTGTTGTGACCCCGCTGACCACACTGTATTGTTTTCTACCCCTCAAGTACGACTCAATGAGTCTAAATCTGATCATATGAAAGAAACAGATTATCAAGGGTTCTGACTGAAGACAAAAATGTTTTATATACAAAATCCATTGCTGAGGCTGTAGTTGTAAGCAAAATTTCAGTATTTAGAACTCTGTCAGTCAGTAATTTCTTCTAGATTATTTATACTTCTATAATCGATGAGTAGAACCTTTGGCGTAAAACAAAGTAAAAAATGTTTTAATTCTCTCCTGAGGATGCTAACATTGTTAGCGAAACGCGCGTCGAGATTTAAAAGAAGTGTTTTGGTGAAGTGGTAAAACGAGTGTCAGTTTAGTATTTATACTTCTACTAATTAACGACTTATAATTAAATTTACATACTATATAAAGGGTTCTTGTAACGTTAACATGATTCTAATTCATCACACCTTGTAAATACCGAAGATTTAGCGGGTGCCTAAACTTTTTTATACTTTTCGATATCTTTTTACTGTTTTATCAGTAATAAAAACAATATTTAAATATTCTATTCTCGATAGACGCTTCCCAATTTGACAAAATTTTTACCATATTTGTGTGTTATTTCGTATTTGTATATTTCTGTTGTAATGACTTTTTAATTGTGTCTGTTCATTTATAATATTTAAAAAAATATAAAGAATAAAAATTGACTGCGAATAAGTCAATAAAAAGAGCAAATAATTTTTCCCTCTGTGATTTTTATTAAAGATTGTGTAAACACTCATTAATGAAAACTGAGTTGTGTTTTTTTAAAATATTAATGTTGTATGCGTTCTAAACAGGTATTTATTGTGCATTTATTCAAAATAACAATAATTCTAAGTTTGATATTACTTTGGTTTGGTGCGTTTAGCTATTTTATAATTTTTGTGAAAAATCTGGTTGAAACTTCTACTTTAATTTAAACTCACAAACTTTAAATCAATGCTAGAAATGAGAATTTTATTTACAACACAAAACAAAATAATTCACTGAAATGGAGCAAAAAGAATTAATATTTTCCAGAAAAATGATCAGTTTATTAATCCGAGGGGACTTTTCTAATTCTGCGAAATAGGGTATAAGGGTAGAAAATAAAAATATATTATTTTATTTTTCAACCTTAATTCATTTCTCAGATCTATTAATTAAAGTAACAACGAAAGAATGTTTTTGCAAAACCTAATATTCGGCATTCAGTTAATTAAGTGCCAAACTATGGAGATTTTCCTTGAATAAGTTTAAATAACAGCTAAAAATACTGAAAACTTGTTTAAACCATTACGTGTGATACATCACCTATTTTTGAATTGAAAATGGCTTTTTAAATTCAACAATAAAAAATCCAGGGCCGTATTTAGAAAACGAAGTTGTTGATGGATTTTCAAAAACGAAACGTCGTAAGTAGTGAAAATTTGTAAACGCGATCTTTTTCTCCTCAAAAAGTTACAATGAGGAAGTGCTTTTAATTTTTTTTATCTGTAAAAATATCAGAAATAAAAAATAAAATCGCAAAATATCGTTTCTCAAAAATTGTCGAAAACGGCTAAAGTTAGTTTACTTTTGAACACCGTTTAAAAGTGGTTTAAATTGTACAATTTTTCTCTAATTTACCCGACATTCTAACTCCTACCGTTTCCAAGATCCCATCTAATAAACCCAATGTACAGCTTTTTGATAAGGTACCGGATAACCGAGATACGAGGGGGGTCCCAAAATGCAAGGTTTTCAAAAAGTAAAAGTGTAATCTTAAGTTTAATCAAAAAGTAGCACCGTGCCCGAAAACCGTTTCCTTCTATCTTTACTAACAACCGAGATAACGCAAAAAACCATCGAAGTTGAGACACCCTGTACAGCATCCGCAGTGAACTCCACTATAAATTATTGAGGCGATATCTATAGTCAACCTTCGAGAAAGTTTTGGGGCGACATATCCGATTTTTTTTATGGAAGGCGTCCGTTCGAAATAAGTCCCCGGTTTTGCTGCAGCCTCATGGGTTGATTGTGAAAATAACAGATCTTTATGTTTGACTCTAAAATTAGTAGAACACCGTTATATGTATAATATTGTTTAAAACGTTTCGGTGTCATATTTTAGACACTTCGTTAAAATTGGATTTTTCAACAGTGCACTCAACGAGACCTCCAAATTGATTCTATTTTATTTTATTTTAAGAAACTAAAGGAAAGCAATTCCGAAAATATGGTTTATATTAATTTAATATTAATACCTACTAGATCATACTTTTTTGAAAGAAATACATTGCTATTTGATCGAATAAATACTAATCAGTAGAATTTTTTTTGACAATATTTATATTTTCAGGAACAATATTAAAAAGTGGAATTACGAACACGATCGAAGAAACCTACGATATCAATAATTGGCATTTGTTGACTACCGATCCAATGGAAAATTCTAGAATATCAATAAAAGAAACATCCGAAACAAGGATGCATCCCTTAACATCGGCCGGGACTACCTTGGACGAGGATAAATTTGAGGATTTTGTCAAAGGCGAAGATCCACCAGTGGAAATTTCCGATCTGCCGATTGATGATGATGGTATCGGTTCAAATATTTCTAATAATGCATCTATTGATATATTAAATGGTGATCTCTGCGACACGACACTTGTAAATTGTCGTGACGCTGTACACATCCGCACATCCGAACCAAGTATGCTTCCCTTATCATCGGTCGGGTCTAGCTTGGCTAAGGAGGATTTTGCCGATGGCGGAAATCTACCAGTGGATAGTTCCAATCTGCTGATTGATGTTGATACCGATTCCAATATTTTTGTTAATCCGTGTACCCCTATGGAATCGAATATTCAGGCCGTATTGGACAATACTATAAATGCATCTATTGCTAAGGTACATGATGATCTGCCCGACACGACGCTTGTGAATTGTCGTGATCCTGTACGCATCGGAATATGCGAACCAAGTATATTTTCCATAATATCGTCATGGGATAGCATCGACGCGGGTACATTTGAGGATATGGTCGATCGCAAAGATCTACCAGTGGATATTTCTGATCTGCTGAGTGATGATGATGATACCGATTCAAATATTTCTAGTAATGCATCTATTGATAAATTAATTGGTGATCTCTGCGAGCCGACACTTGTGAATTGTTGTGATGCTGTACACATCCACACATCTGAACCAAGTATGCTTCCCTTATCATCGGCTCGGGCTAGCTTGGCTAGAAAGGATTTTGCCGATTGCGGCAATCTACCAGTGGATATTTCCGATCTGCTGATTGATGATGATGATGATAATACCGATTGCAATATTTCTGTTAATCCGAGTACCCATATGGCATCGAATATTGAGCCCGTATTGGACAATACTAATAATGCATCTATTGCTAAATTACAAGATGATCTGTCCGACACGACACTTGTGAATTCTTGTGATGCTGTACACATCCGCACATCCGAACCAAGTATGCTTCCCTTATCATCGGCTGGGCCTAGCTTAGCTAGGGAGGATTTTGCCGATGACGGAAATCTACCAGTTGATATTTCCGATCTACTAATTGATGATAATACCGATTCCAATATTTCTGTTAATCCTAGTATCCATATGGCTCCACCGTTAAACTCGAATATTCCACTAGTATTTGACAAGTCTAATAACGAAACTACTGCGAAATTGTCCGACACGACACTTGAGAATTCTCGTAATCCTGCTTTGGAAAGTTTTTTTATAAATCGATATTTCGAAATTTACGAAGATACAGAATTTGCTGAGGGTAAGAACGAAGCAGCATATGAAAAGGAGGTTAACAAAATACTTGACGTGTCTTCGTGGTTTTCGCATTTACTTCCGGAAGACAATGAATCCTCTTTAGTTCTTAATGAGTCTACTAACCACGTCAATGGAAACACCGATCTGGAAGTGTTGGATGGGATTGAACTCAGCGATAGCGAAGCGCCAACAAGTCCACTGATTGGAGAGGAACATGCATGGAAACAGGTCGGACTGAAAACATTCGTTAAGAAAAACAAAAATGACAATGTAATGGATGAATTGACAATTAATGTTGATTGTGATGAGGATAAACATGTGGATGACATGCAATGTGCGAAATATTTTCAATTGGGAGAATCGTTTGAGGAACAAGTTAATAAGACATTGACTGAGGACGAGATACATGACATATGGAGTACGGCTGGGGAGACGGTGAGTGGGTATTTAGTTAGTAGTGCAATAGAGAACTAAAAGTTTCATGTGTTATATATATATATATATATATAAATAACCCCCTGCATTTTATTTACAATTTTTTTAATAGTTGATGTCGATTCAACAACAAAAAATAAAGAAAAATATTTTGATCGATAAAATTGCTTTTATACCTGATTAATATACACGCTTTTCTCCTGAGGATGCTAACAGTGTTAGCGAAACGCGCGGCTGATAAGGAGGGCTAATAATTCCATACGAAATTTGTTTAATTTAAACTAAATCTTGTGTTTACGTTAAGTTAGTACTTTTGTCCGAAATTATATAAGTTTTGACTTATAATTATTTTCTGTTGATTTAGATTGGACCTTCGCCGTTCCTACTAATGGTCAGCAACGCCCGCAACGAAATACCTCACGTGTCTACCACTAAAGAAGACCGCTCTGAAACTGATCAATTATTCGCCGAGTTGGATAACGCAACAAAATTGTGGAAAGTGGAAAACTTAGAATGTTTGCCAACATCCGTTGCATCACTCGTCATGGAGAACGAAGATAGATCCGATCAAGAAGAGAAAACTGAAGAAACCAATCTGTTACCATACAGGAAGTTATTGGAGCACAATATCTCATAGGAACTGAAATATCGTCTAGAAGCAATCTACCAGAGCAAGTACTAAATATTTGTGTTATTATCCTTAATTTTAAATGAAATATAAACAAAAAAAAAGTTTTCTCAAAAAAAAAAACAAAAAAAAAATAAAAATAATTCTAAACAAAAAAAAAAAAATAAAAGTTTCTTCAAAAAAAAAAATAAAAATAATTCTCAACAAAAAAAAAAGTTTTCTCATAATAATAAAAGCCACTACGTGAATGAAAAAATCTAAATTTCTTAATGGCTCTTATGTTAAACAAAAACGTAAATTAAATAACTTATCTTTCTGGAGTCCTAGCGTTTCAGGAACCAAACTATTATCGCGGTCAGAGTATAAACCAATCTTTATTCTGTAATTTTAAATATTCTGTAGCGTTGATAGATTTCCCATATTGACATTTTTTGTCAACTAATCAATGTAGCCACAATAAAATAAAAGTTAAATCTCCACGAAACGTTAGGACCCAACCCAACTTTTTTTAACATAAGAGCCATTGACACATTTAGATTTTTTAATTCACGCAGTGGCTTTCATGATTAATCCGAAAGGATAATTCTGGTTGACTAATATTTAGAATTTTAAATAGTGGCGAAATACTCAAATAATAATACCAAATGTTTCCGCTAATCAAAATAAAGCTCTGATTTTTTTTATAGAACTAAAATATAGGCAAAACAGACAGAAGTCTTGCCACATACAATATTTTCGATTCAAGTTAATCTTTAAAGTGTGGTAAACCGCTTTCGGATTACAACCCATCATCAGACATCAGAGCGGCTATTAAAAATTACAACTTTTGTGTATATTGGAAAAGCATCTTCACACTTATGAGAGTAGCTCATTATTATAAGAGAATTCACAGAATTAGTTTAATTAACAATTGCGTAATTATGTCAAATAGCTATTTATTTTATTTTGCAAGTTGACAAAATTATTACACCGATCTGCTATTACAGACCCTTAACATAATCTTGCATGAATCTCTCTTAATTTGTCTTTATTGTTCGCTATTCAAATGTTTATTTTACTAGTTTTTATTTCCAGATTTTCGTCCATATTTTTTATGGCAGAGCTCTCCCGACTAAATAAAAATAACTTACTGGTTGCAGGCCAAAAAAAAAAAAAAAATAATAATAATATGTAATAATAAAAAAAAAACTGGTGCTGTAAACCAAGTGCAAAAAAGTACATACATACTTTATGAAACAATAATTGTAGCAAGGAAACTTTATTGTTAATTCTGTTCAATGTTGTTTCATGCACTGAACTAAAGTCACAAACCTTGCTTCAATCTAGGTTTTCGTATCTTCAATAGTTAGTAGGTTTTACAGTAGTATACTGCAGCGTGTATAGGATAGAGTAGTATAGTAAAGTTCTGATATTGACTGTTAAAAATGTCTAATATGTTTCAGATTAAATATTGTGGGATACGTCATATAAATACTTGTACAAACGTCACTGATATAGTTATATATATGTATTATATAATGGAAGTTATATCTTTTGTGTGCTTTTATAATGGGGATTAAATTTTATAAAAAAATATAGCTTTCTAAATTTTTAGTCAAAAACTAAATAAGAAAACACTGTTATATAATTACATCCTAAAATATTTTAATTCAGAAAATGGTGCACATTTACGTGTAAAATGGGTCCCTTATTTACAGTATTAATTTTGTTTTGCTATATTATATTGTGTGATTTTTAATAACTTTCAAAAAAGAAAATTTGTAGCTCAAATTAATATTACGATATTAGTTCTAGCGCAGTATAAATTAAATACGTGTAATATTGGGTCCTTTATTGACAATATTGATTTTTTTTTGCTATATTTTATTGTATACTTTTAAATATCTTTAAAAAATGAAAATGTGTAGCACGTCCCACGTGAATATTACCATATATTAGTTTTTTATTAACTATTTTTTACATTTATTTGTAACTTTTTGAAAAGTCAAAGCGGGAAATTCTCAGGGAATTTGAACACATCATTATAAAATACATTTTAAAATTATTTGCCATATTTACAGCTATTTGACAATTATTACGAGTATTTAACACAGGAAGAACATGGGAACAGTGGGAATATTTTGTCTTTATGTATACCGATGTATAACCCTAGAGCCATTTTTTAAAAATATGATTCTTATTATTATGACCTTTATTCATTATTATGAATTTGTTGTTTAATATGCAGTGTTTTTGTTTTATTTCTAAAATTTGTTTGTTTATCAGATCATTTCTGTTTCTCATGTTTTATTATTATTTTAAAAGTGTGTGTTTAGCAATTTTTGAATACCTCCTTAATTAACTATAATGAATAGTTTTCTTCTGTAGAATATATATAGAAAATATTGTAAATTAAGGTTGCAAGATAATAGTAGGTATGTACCTATTATTTTCTTAAATAACTTTAAGGGTTGTGGAAAATTTTTATTGCATTATATTTTTAACAGTTTTAGTAGTAATTTTGGCGTCACCAAAATTACATAATTTTTTTGTTTTTCTACTATTGTAGTTTAATTATTGACCTATTACGTATCTCTAACCGTACTTTTATTATGATACAGACTTATACAGCCAATAGAAATAAAGGATTTATGATAATTTGTGTCGTATATATCTGACATATTGTCAAAACTACACAAATATTTAGGTTTGCTTAGTATAGTTTTACGTAATAATCATTCACTGATCTTAATACTACAACAAACCTTCTAGTGTTGGAAGGATTTTGTCTATGTTGATTAAATTTATGTTACAATTTTGTTGTTGTAAAATTTTAAATTTAATAATTTCAACATTGTAAACTTTTCTTATTTTATTATTCATTAATATCATATTATCCTTGGTTAAGATTGTAAAATTGTCGTGAATCCAATAAAAATCAAGTGCTTCCCAAACTTCATTTTATTTCCTGCCTAATGTACTACTTGTGCTTTAAAAACTTTTCTGTCCCATTTTTTTCAAAATAACTTTGACTCCATCCATATAAGTATAGAATATGTTTCGAATCTGTCTCACAAAGAGAGCAATGGCTTGGCCTCTGTTTAGGTTTCATTGTAGTGATGAAACTGTGTAGGCCGCGTTAATCCAATAGCTAGATTATTTTTACTTTTACACTAATGGCCTTCAGCATTTGCTTAATCGATTTGTCCGTGGTCATATTTATGTGCGCCTGTATCTCCATAAGGACAATACTGATAAAAATCTTTTCAGACATGCTATAATAGGTGTTAAATCGATTGAAAACAATTGATTCGTGCAGTTTATTTTAGAATAAACTTCCGTGCACCAACTAAAAACCCTCAAACGAAGCTTCCAGATTGGAATGACTTGGTGCGCTGTTGCACACAACCGCTAAATCTTCCAGTTGGTTTCCCAAAGCAGATGTAAAAGGTCCCCTTCTTTGTTCCATACATACGACACCAGCAACTGAAATAACTCCAATTAAATGTACATTGGGACCTCTTGCAGCTGGTAGTTGTTGAGTAGCTCTGGAGCCAAATCGAGAACGTCCCCTTGTTCGGTGGCAAAACAAAATAAAATGTGTTTCGTCAACCAGACAACTTGCTTGCCGACTTGAATAAACTGATATAGGGTTTGAACATATTCAACTCGTTTCCTTTTGTTTTCGGCGGAATTCATTGGTATTGGCTGTTTGTGCATTTGTTTTAAGCTATAAATAATTTCTCCTCCCAATGATTTGAAACAGCGTTCAATACGATATTTTTGGAAAAATTTTCCCTAACTTTTTCTTGTAATTGTTAATGTTGTCACAATTTTCCTGAATCCATGCTAATAACTATATTAATTTGATTACTACTCAGTATTCTTGGTTTTATTACACCTTGTTTCAGCCTTATTTCTCTTCCAGAGGTCGTCCAGTGAAAAGCTGACTTATATTCAATTCCCAAACCAGTTATCCAGTCTTCGCCTCTATTAGCAGAACTAACATTTACCGATCTTGAGTAGAGTACTTTTTATATATTTTTTACTTTCCGGCACAGGGAAATTATTGTGAACGCGCTAAAAAAAAATTGAGATAAAGACGGATATAACTATTTTGAAATTCCCTGAGACGATTTAGACCATTTCCAGGTGGAAGTCTGTCTGTCTGTGTGTATGTATGTGTGTCTGTATGTATTCTTACATGATAGCGCCTAAACGCTTTAACCAATTGAGCTCAATTTTGGTATATGGGTTTGGGGCAGTCCTAGGATGAAGTCATTATATTTTGGTTAAAATCGCTTAAGCCCTGTGATAGGAGTGGACACAACCACTAAATCTTCCTATATCGACCCCTGTCGAGGGATACATCATTTTAAAGCATTTTTTATCTGCTTTACGGCGATATTTCAGATTTGCCCCCATAATTCTCGAGAAAATAGCGTTTAAAATTTCTTTCTTATAAGAATATAATGTGTACTTGAGTACTTTAACACATTGATAGAGCGTTCGCTTCGCATGCTTTTATAAATATATTATTATTGTACCATATTGTTTATATATGTATATATAGTTAAGTGTCTGTGATGTATTATGTGAATAAAACTTTGTTGAAAATTTTGAATTTGCTTCGCATGAGGAAGGTTATGGGTTCGAATCCCAGCTCTGGCAATAATGTTTTTTTTTTTTAATTTTTATATAAAGTAGGTAGTTTGTTGGAAATAATGAAAATTATACAGCCACCTCATACTGGCGCCGCGTATGTCAGAATAGCTCTCAGCATTGTCTTGAAGAGCTGTATAGATTACCCATTGCGCCGTAGGTTTTATTGAATTATTTTAGTAATTAATAATAGTAATAGTGACCGGTCAAATTTCACTCCCAAATAATCTACAGTACTTCGTGTCAGTGTAATTGTCTGTCCGTCGATCCAAAATGTCTCGAATATAGTCGTGTTCATATATTTTCTGGTCAGGAATATTTGTCGGCGTTAATCTCGATTTTCCATATAAGCAGAGAAGAACTCCTCCAACTTCGGGATCGATAGCCGGTCAGGTGTTCAACTAATTGAACTACCGTGACACATAGTGTGAATCTCTTTCGAATCCCACTTCTGATAGAGAATTTTTTTTTGCAGTTCGTAAACAACATTAGTTATTTCACTTTTCTATATTTATATACTAAATATATATTTAATAGGTATCCAACTTTGACATAACATGACACCTTAAAGAGAAATTTACAAAAAGAAAGATGGTAATAATTAAATGTTTGATGATTACAATGATATATTGGTGTTCTCTTATCTTAGAATTAGAAGAAGTTAAACATTGAATGTTGTAGGGAAATTATTTATTTAATTTGACATTTATGCTGGTCCTAATATAACAGTAAATTTTGCAAAATAACATATCAGGTAAAGGTCAAATCAATATGAAGCATTTATGACCCCTTACTTTAGGTATTAAAAATATTTTGCAAAGTAACCAAGCAACTAAATAATCTTTTCTATGGAATACCTGTATGTCATTTTACCCAAAATGCAAAATAATATTCGAATTGTTTAAGGGTAGGGGTAGGGGCAGGTAAATATTTATTAATCCAGGTTATTATAAAAGTTCAGGAAAGAAAAAAAGTTTCATTATATCTCTGTACTTCATAGTGATTGTAGTGATTTGTATTTGAGTGTCTAGTGCTTCAAAATCCGTAACCGTAATATTTTGTGGTGTTATTTCCTCAAATAAGAACGTCGCAAGTTAAGCGAGCTGTGTAGATTGGTGATCAGGTAAGTAATTTTGAAAACAGTTTTAATTATCGATTATTTTAATGAATTTTATTATTTTATTCTGTTTTTATTCGCGGTGTCAAATTTATTAATTTAACAGATTAATTATTGTGGTTCATTGAATCATATGAATTAGTTCTGTTGATCTGATCCGATATTCTATTATGTTTTATACATATTATATTATCATAAGCGCTGTAGAATGTATGAATTTTAACTCGAGATTTTCATCGGTTGGTCCCATTAACTGTGTCTTGCACTATATTAATATTATTTAAATGAGCTTCCATACGCAGTAGGTGCCACTAGTACAATGGATTTAGAAACTCAAATCTTGTTCTTGAAAAGCAAAATGTTAGTTATGTTAGGTACTTGATATTATTTACCCCTAATAAGTTTAATTACGTAATAGCAAAATCTGCATCAATTCGAAAGACATGTGCAGTTTATCGTGAAACATTTTTAGGGTTTTCCGTAACATTTTACAGAATGCTAGAGGTTAGTATTGCCTGAGTTTTGATTTTCTGGGGATCTGCAAATTGGGAACCACTACTTCTTTGTTTTTCTGATCTCGTAAGGTCAGCTACAGATGCCATTCCTTCAATTTCAATGGTCATAATATAATAATAATATATATATTATTGTTGCTTATTCCTGCGTGTACTATTAATTAATTTATCGGTTTATGGTAAATTATTAGCTATATTGTTTGATTGAAATTTTGACCATTGCTTATTTTATTTTTAATTACATCTCAATGTAAGTGCTTTTTCTGTAAATGGGTTTATCCTGTTGAAAATAAATGCTTATTTATTTATTTAATTTTGTTAAATAAATTATGAGTATGTCTGATTTGGCACGCCCTGCTCTCAAATAATGTGTTTAATGCATATCTCCGTTTAGGACTTAGGTATAACAAAATTATACATGATTCTAATAATTATCGCTAGGGACCAGGGATACACTATAGGGTGGTTGATTTATAATATCAAGGCCCACTTTGTGCAGAGCAGATAGCGCTCTTGTCTACTGGAGCATTGTTTCGTCAATTTTTATCTTCTTCTTCTTCTAACTGTTCTAAGATTGAAAAGAAGTATTCATAGATACACCTCTATCTTTATAATATATCAATAGGATTCCTTTTGAGCCCCAAAAGATGGTCGCCATGAATTTTCCGGTTGACTTGAGCTTAAACTTCTTGGTTTGTAGTGTGTCTTTTTTTGACATTGCGTGGAGTCCTGATTGGACTCAGGTCGTAATGTTGAACCCAAGTTTCTTCTCCATCTGAGCCAATACGCCATACTTATCTTCACTACACTTAATTAGCCGTAGACAGTGAAAGCCGCACAAATACAATTTTGCCAGCGTGATATATTATTTGATCTTTTCTATTAGAGTATAGCAGGAGCCAATCGTCCAAACTCAAGTTGTGAGGTATTCATTTTTGTCTAAATCGGAAAATTTCAGTAAATTTATAGAAATCACAAACTGAAGCAAGGTTTACTGAAACTGTTTAAAACTATAATAGTTACTGCCAATAACATAATATTCAGTAGTTCAATTATTGTAGGCGAAGATTTCAATTTTGTAATCACATTATTCAAAGCTAGACATTATTTTTTATCATATCATCCTTGGAATCAAAATAATCATCAACATCAATAACAAATTCATTAAACATTTCCCCTTTTCTAGTACGTAATCGAATTGTTTTTAAACGGTTTGCTGAATAACGAAATTGTGTTATTTTTTGAAAGTATTCCTTCGAAAATCTTTTAAACAATATGACCTAAACATGAATTTTAGTAATGTATTTTTCTTGAACCTTGTTACAGTTTTTTTATTCTTTTCCTTTCTTGGGATCTAAGGTTCTTATAAGCAAATTTTTTTTTCCTTTTGAAATATGTTTATTTCATGTCAATGTACAACGTTTCGGCTTATTCGCCTTCCTTAGGTACATCTCGTTTCTTAACAACATCGCATGATTCTGTGGGATTTTTGGTAGTATACCACTTTTAGTGGGTATTTTGTTTGAATCATTGTTGTAGATTTTAGGAATATTAACCTGGAACCTGCCACTTGATAATATCTGTTGTTTTTTCAAAGTTGTTGAGAAACTACAAGATGTTCATACATTCTTTCTATGTTCCTTTTTTTCCAACACATTGTCAATTTGACTGAGAAAGATCTTGGAAATTTGATTTTCTGCATTGTTAAAAATATTCATACCTGCTATAATACAACCTAAATCTGTCTCTTGGAGAACAGGCAAATTTTGACCGACTTTTATTAGTTTTGTAGAATTTTGTTATAATATACATATCTAAACCTATTAAAGGGGGTTAATATAAGAAAGTGTCTAAAAATTTCCGATAATTTTGCAAGGAAGGGTATTGCCTAAAAACAACAGAGATATAATCTTTTTTTTTTCTGAAGTAATACATCTATATTTGAATAAAACGACGTCTACTCCACAAAATATATATTTGAGTTTTTTATATTTTTAGCTCTCCATATCATATATGTAATATATGTATATATGGAGACTATTAGTTTCATGAAAAAAAATTTTTTTTTAATTTCACCGGAAATACTTCTTTTTGGTCATTTTATACATAAATAAGTAGTTTTAAAAAAATGTCTGTCTGTCTGTCTGTCTGTCTGTATCCACGAAAACGCAATAACCGCTTAACAGATTTTAACCAAATTTGGTACAAAAATACTATTGGACATGGCAAGGAGCTGATTAGATTTTGGGAAACATTGAGCGGAGGCAAAGGGTTTAAAAGAGGGTTCAAAAATTAAAAAAATTCATAGTTCTTAAACTTATCCGAAATACTGCATAATTTTTTACGCATTTAATTGAGTATAACCTAAAATATTGAACATAAAATATTAGACCACATTGGCGTTCGAAAATAGTGTAAAATGGGGTAAAAAAGATTTAAAAAAAAACGTATTTCTTAAAAATAGCAGAAATATTAACTAGTTATTGATAGTTTTGATAGAATATAACCTATAAAATGTGTCATGAATAACTTACTTTCATAGGCGTTCGTAAATAGTGGAAAAGGGGTCAAAACATAAAAAATATATATTTCCTAAACTTATTCGAAATATGGAATAATTTTTCGTAGTTGTGATACAATATAAGCTAAAAAATATTCCATAAAAGAATTGGTTCACACAGGCGTTCGAAAATAGTTTAAAAAAAGGGTCAAAAACGAAAAAAAAAACGTTTCCCAAATATACCAGAAAAATTGGATAATTATATATAGCTTTGATATAAGATAACCTAAAAAATGCAGCATAAAATTTTTATTCACATAGGCGTTCGTAAATAGTAGAAAAAGGGGTAAAATAAAAAAAAATTAAAATGTAAACAATTTTATATTTAACTAGATGAATTGGTGTTAAAAATACACGACAAAAATTAATGTACCATAGGCGTCCGTAAAAATTCTATAAAAGGGTCAGAAAAAATTTGTATCCGTGATAACTCAAAAACCACTTAACGGATTTTAACCACATTTGGTACGAAAATACTACAGGATAATTATAGGTGGTGATTAACATTGAGCGTAGGCAACGGGTTTAAAAGAGGTTTCAAAAATTTAAAAAATCATAGTTCTTAAACTTATCCGAAATATTGAATAATTTTGTATAGTTGTGATAGAATATAACCTAAAAAATGTTACATAAAAGAATTAGTTCACACAGGCGTTTGAAAATAGTGTTAAAAAAGGGTCAAAAACGAAAAAAAAATGTTTTCCAAATATACCAGAAAAATTGGCTAATTATATATAGCTTTCATATTATAAGATAACCTAAAAAATGCAGCATAAAATTTTTATTTACATAGGCGTTCGTAAATAGTAAAAAAAGGGGTAAAATGAAAAAAAAAATTAAAATGTAAAAAATTTTATATTTAACTAGTTGAATTGGTGTTAAAAATACACGACAAAAATTAATGTTCCATAGGTGTCCGTGAAAATTCTATAAAAGGGTCAGGAAAAAATTATATCCGTGATAACTCAAAAACCACTTAACGGATAACCTACAACATGCAGCATAACAATTTTGTTTACATAGGCGTTCGTAAATAGTAGAAAAGGGGGCAAAATAAATTTTATAATAAAACTAAAAAAAATCAATTATTTAGCTTACAAGAATTTGGCCTAGATTTGAAATATAAAATATCTGCGTATAAATAGTGCCTCCAAAGAGAAGAAAAAGGCACAAAACCCGATACAAAAAAAAAAAAAAATAGCTGATGTCTAAAACAAAACAAAAAGGTCATAAAATTATTACTTTTACACTTAAATATGGAGAGCTATTCGTGCCTCGAGGGCAACAGCTAGTTTTCTATAGTGACCGTATGTTGATAATTTGTAGTATTTTATTGGGAATTCGGTCAAGTAGGGCAAAGAATTAAAACTCTAGTTTGTAACTATGCCGAGCTTTCGGGTATTTATCATCCCCTTTATCAAGGCTACAAACAGAAATAAAACCATTACAACAATTATTGGTATAAAATTATAGTAAATGTGCATTTACCTAGGCTGCTAATCGAGTTGTTTCTGCAGTGTTAATGTTATTTTGATCATTTATAGATTCAGAATTCGAGAAAAACAAAAGACTTCTTACACTGTTTTAGCTATTAGTGGTGTATGTTAATTTTTAATCTCTTTTAAGCAGTAGCACCATCTGTCACCTGGTACCCCTACCTACGCCGGAAAATCTTCCGTAAAATTGTTGGTTGCATTAATATTTGTTTGATGATTCTGGCCCGCTACCATCTATTGGCCAAAATCGTTAGTCGCATTGAGTGGTTGACAGTCTCCAATATATTTCAGGTGCATTGTCTTTATTGTTTTCTATTTATTTGTTTATAATGCTTGACCGAATTCCCAATAAAATACTACAAATTGTTATATATCTATATATATATACGTTAAAACCTTGTTATTATCTGCCAGACATGTTTCGGACTACACACTACATCATCAGTGGCTTAAGGAACCTTATATAATATTGGTAAATGTGAGGGTCATACTTCATATATTATTATTATTCAATTAAAATGAATAAAATTAATGGTTTGAATATTGGTAAATTTTGACGAGTATTTTTGAGTTCAAACCATTAATTTTATTTATTTTAATTGACTTAATTTAATTTCCAGCAAGGTTATGTGTATAGACGTTTAAATCAATGTAAAAGCTAAAAACTCCCTTAAACATTTATATGAAGTATGCCCCTCACATTTAACAATATTATATAAGGTTTCTTAAGCCACTGATGATGGACGTGTAGTCCGAAACATGTCTGGCAGATAATAACAAGGTTTTAACGTATATGTATATATATAGATCATTTTGTGGAGTAGACGTCGTTTTATTCAAATAAAGAGATATAATCAATGGGTAGAACCTTTGGCGTAGAACACTAAACTAAAACACGTTTTACTACTTCACCAAAACACTTTTTTTATTCTCGACACGCGTTTCGCTAACAATGTTAGCATCCTCAGTTTTAATTCTCTCCTGGGGATGCTAACATTATTAGCGAAACGCGCATCGGAATAAAAAAAAGTGTTTTGGTGAAGTGGTAAAACGTGTTTTAGTTTAACAACAGAGATCTTTTTTAAAGGAAATACCTAAGGTTAAATGTAAAATTATCTGAAAATTTTTAGGTAACAGTGTAATTTAGGGAGAAAATTACTAGAATATCCGTTACAATAAAGATTTATATCACAGCTCTTATGTTAACAATACAAAAAAAAAACGTTTGTCATCCCAAAACTTTCCCGAAAAGTTATACTATAATCAAAAATATATGATCTGCGTATCGAAACATAATTTTAATAATAATTATTTAATAAAATTGTATTATTTTCATTATTACCAATAAACTAACGTAACAAACTAACTACATTATTCAAAAATCAGAAAAAAAAAGTATTGCCAGAGCTGGGATTCGAATCCATAACCTTCCGCATGCGAAGAAACGCCATACCAATGATGCCACAGAAACCTGGATAGAAATATTGTATTTTAATAATTATAATAATATAGGTTACACCTACCTAACTGGAGAAATTTGAAACGCAATATTCTCTAGAATTATGGGGCCAAATACCAAAAGTTACCTATACCTAGATAAAAAATGCTTTAAAATGATGAATCATTCGACTCCTACTGCTATTTGAAAATTTAGCGGTTGTGTCTACCCCTTCACAGGGCTTTAGCGATTTCAACCAAAAACTAATGGGTTCATCCGAGGACTGCCCCAAACTCATATATCAAAATTTAGCTGAATTGGTTACAGCGTATGGGCGCTATCGTGGAAGAATACATACAGACACACACAGATAGACAGACAGACTTCCATCTGGAAATGGTCTCGGGGAACTTCAAAATGGTTATATCTCAAACATTTTTTTTAGCGCGCTGACAATAATTTCCCTTTGCGGGAAAGTAAAATAGTTATTATAACGCAATTGTATTAATAATTAATGTATGATTTCGGCGCTACTTTCGAGTAGCTAGGTTGGGCATCCAATTCATTTGATATCATTCCTGGATTGATTTTGTGTTCGAGTGACGAGTTATTGTTATAAGCTGTTGCTCTACCACTCCTAGGTTGGCCAGCTTTGAAACTGCTGTAAAGAATGATTAGAACTTTTTAATTTTTTTGTATCTAGACCCATTTTCCTTACCTGCATGGCGGTCCATTAACCAATGGTGTTTATTCCAACTGGAATGTTTTTACACGAGTTTCCAAATGAATTTCGAAAGGGGGTTTCGGTTAAAAATAATCTTTCATGTTTGATCTCACTTCGTTTTAGTAAATATTTGTCAAAAAGTCGTATGGGGCAGATGTCGGGTTTATTTCTATTTCAAATCAACCATTTGGAGCTTGACAAGGGCATATCTCCTCCATGCGCCGTTTTAGAAAACACTAGATTGTATTCTATACGTGTTTTGTCCTATGCAATTAGTTTCTTTTTTAAAGTAGCTTTACACCTAAATATGGAGGGCTAGTCGTGACTCAAGATCAACAGTTTATTACTTTTTTTTTATAATTTTTGAATAAAGTAGTTAGATTATATATAATTTTTTTAAACATTTCGGTGTCTTTGGAAATAATTTCTAAGTAGACCGCTTACTTGGATTGTGAAATATTTTCATCATATTTTAGACACTAAAATTGGATTTTTCAACAGTGCATTCAACGAGACATCCAAATTGTTCCTACGTTATTTTATTTTAAGAAACTAAAGTAAAGCAATTCCCAAAAATCTGATTTATATTAATTTAATATTAATATAAAAAGTAGACCTAGTAAGGTCTACTTTTTTGAAAGAAATGCATTGCTATTTGATCGAATAAATAGTAATCAGTAGAAATTTGTCTGACAATATTTATGTTTTCAGATTAAATCAATTAAAGAAAGATCCGAACCAAGAATGCCTATCGTAGGAGCGACCATGAATAGCGAAGACGAAAATTTACCAGTTTGCCTGATTGATGATACAGATTCTAATATTTCTCTTAATCCGAGGACCCCTATGGAATCGAATATTCAGCCCGTATTGGACAATACTAATGTATCTAGTGCTAAGTTACATGATGATCTGTCCGACACGACACTTAAGAATTGTCGTGATGCTGTACACAATGGATCATCTGAACCGAGTTTGCTTTCCTTATCATCGGCCGGGACTAGCTTGGCTAGGGAGGATTTTGCCGATGGCGCAAATTTACCAGCGGATAATTCCGATCTGCTGATTGATGATGATGATACCGACTCCAATATTTCTATTACTCCGAGTACCCCTATGGAATCGAATATTCAGGCCGTAGTGGAGAATACTATAAATGTATCTACTGCTAAGGTACATGATGATCTGCCCGACACGAAACTTGAGAATTGTCATGATGCTGTACACAATGGATCATCTGAACCGAGTTTGCTTTCCTTATCATCGGCCGGGACTAGCTTGGCTAGGGAGGATTTTGCCGATGGCGCAAATTTACCAGCGGATAATTCCGATCTGCTGATTGATGATGATGATACCGACTCCAATATTTCTGTTAGTCCGAGTACCCCTATGGAATCGAATATTCAGGCCGTATTGGAGAATACTATTAAGGTATCTATTGCACATGATGATCTGCCCGACACCACACTTGAGAATTGTCCTGGTGCTGTACGCATGCGAATACGCGAACCAAGTATGCCTTCCTTAATATCATGGGGTAGCGTCGTCGATGGCAAAGATCCACCAGTCCATATTTCGAATCTGCCGAATGACAAACATTCAAATATTTCTGTTAATGCGAGTACCCGTATGGCACCACCATTAAACTCGAATACTCAACCATTATTCGACAATTCTAATAACAAAACTACTGCGAAATTGTCCGACACGACACTTGAGAATTCTCGTGATCGTGTTTTGGAAAGTTTTTTTATAAATCGATATTTCGAAATTTACAAAGATCCACAATTTGCTGATGGTAAAAACGAAGCAGCATTTGAAAAGGAGGTTAACAAAATACTTGACGTGTCTTCGTGGTTTTCGCATTTACTTCCGGAAGACAATGAATCCTCTTTAGTTCTTAATGAGTCTACTAACCACGTCAATGGAAACACCGATCTGGAAGTGTTGGATGGGATTGAACTCAGCGATAGCGAAGCGCCAACAAGTCCACTGATTGGAGAGGAACATGCATGGAGACAGGTCGGACTGAAAACATTCGTTAAGAAAAACAAAAATGACAATGGAATGGATGCATTGACAATTAATGTTGATTGTGATAAGGATAAACATGTGGATGACATGCCATGTCCGAAATATTTTCAATTGGGAGAATCGTTTGAGGAACAAGTTAATAAGACATTGAATAAGGACGAGACACATAACATATGGAGTACGGCTCGAGTACGGTGGTTTTCGCATTTACTTCCGGAAGACAATGAATCCTCTTTAGTTCTTAATGAGTCTACTAACCACGTCAATGGAAACACCGATCTGGAAGTGTTGGATGGGATTGAACTCAGCGATAGCGAAGCGCCAACAAGTCCACTGATTGGAGAGGAACATGCATGGAAACAGGTCGGACTGAAAACATTCGTTAAGAAAAACAAAAATGACAATGTAATGGATGAATTCACAATTAATGTTGATTGTGATAAGGATAAACTTGTGGATGACATGCAATGTCCGAAATATTTTCAATTGGGAGAATCGTTTGAGGAACAAGTTAATAAGACATTGACTGAGGACGAGATACATGACATATGGAGTACGGCTGGGGAGACGGTGAGTGGGTATTTAGTTAGTAGTGCAATAGTAATCAGTAGCACTGTTTACTATTGTTTTTTAATTTTATTACTTCAAAGAGAACTAAAAGTTTAATGTGTTATATATATATATAAATAACCCCCTGCATTTTATTTACAATTTTTTTAATAGTTGATGTCGATTCAACAACAAAAAATAAAGAAAAATATTTTAATCGATAAAATTGCTTTTATACCGGATTAATATTCACGCTTTTCTCCTGAGGATGCTAACAGTGTTAGCGAAACGCGCGGCTGATAAGGAGGGCTAATAATTCCATACGAAATTTGTTTAATTTAAACAAAATCTTGTGTTTACGTTAAGTTAGTACTTTTGTCCGAAATTATATAAGTTTTGACTTATAATTATTTTCTGATGATTTAGATTGGACCTTCGCCGTTCCTACTAATGGCCAGCAACGCCCGCAATGAAATACCTCACGTGTCTACCACTAAAGAAGACCGCTCTGAAACTGATCAATTATTCGCCGAGTTGGATAACGCAACAAAATTGTTGAAAGTGGACTTAGAATCCGTTGCATCACTCGTCATGGAGAACGAAGATAGATCTGATCAAGAAGAGAAAACTGACGAAACCAATCTGTTACCATACAGGAAGTTATGGGAGCACAATGTCTTATAGGAACTGAAATATCGTCTAGAAGCAATCTACCAGAGCAAGTACTAAATATTTGTGTTATTATCCTTAATTTTAATATTATCCTTAATATTACATAGATAAATTGATGTTTTTCATTAGAGAATTATTGTTATTACTATTCATTATATTTTTTATTAGGAAAATTTTCGCTCAGCATAACCTTATGAGGCATTTTTGAAAATCTTGTGTCCAATTTATTTTATTTAAATATTTAATTGTCGTTACATTAACGCCGGAAATTGCGTAAAAAATTAAACAGTTTTAATTTTTCCACTAATTTAATGTAAAAATAATATCCCAAAGTGTTTTTATTGTACTAAAATATCTAATATGGTTCATTGTCTCATGACGTTCTGACACATTTTACCTTTTGTTTATTTAATAATTTTTGACATATTTTTGGGTACCTACCTAGTTGTGCAGTTTGACACATTGTGTAGAAGTGACGAAGTCTCTTAAATTGTGAAATTATTAACACCAAGTACCTTCTATATGTTTGTTGTGGCGCGAATTGATTAAAGCTCATTCTTTGGCTATTTCGCCACTATTTAAAATTCTAAATATTAATCAATCAAAATAATCCTTTCGGATTAATAATAAAAGCCACTACGTGAATGAAAAAATCTAAATTTCTCAATGGCTCTTATGTTAAAAACAAGTTGTATAAAGAAAAACGTAAATTAAATAACTTACCTGTATGGAGTCCTAACGTTATATAACGCCAAGAAATAAATTTTAACATAACCAGTAGTAGTGGCCGGGGCAAGTGGTCTAGTGGCTAAGCGCGCTAAACTTGAACAGGCTGCCCGGTAGTGGGTTCGAATCCCGGATCCGCTGCATGTAGCTGCTCACCCGCCTAAATAAAAATAACTAACTGGTTCTGGGCCAAAAAATAATATGTAATAATAATAAAAAAAGTCCCTATTAGGTACTATAAATCAAGTGTTAAAAAGTACATAAACGTACCTTATGAATATGAAAAAATTGTACCAAGTTAACTTTATTTGAGACTCACATCGTAATTCTTCTTAACTATATCGAAACATGTTTCGGAACTTCATACTAGTTCCATCATCAGTGGTAATAATAAGAGAAACTTAAAATATTGTTCCAGAAAATTTCCATTGAGGTCACCCTATGGTAAATGTTTTTGTTGTTTTTATGATTTAAAAATTAACATTGTTATACTATTCTATCTTTCTTTCTTTTTATATATCATGATGTTTTTCAATTGTATATGTAATCAAAAGTGGTTGGACGATTACATATACAATTGAAAAACATCATGATATATAAAAAGAAAGAAAGATAGGATAGTATAACAATGTTAATTTTTAAATCATAAAAACAACAAAAACATTTTCCATAGGGTGACCTCAATGGAAATTTTCTGGAACAGTTTTTAAGTTTCTCTTATTATTACCACTGATATAGTTAAGATTTCTATTAAATTTATTTTGTGGAGATTAGACATTTATTTCATCATATAATATAATAGTAGCAGGAACTCCCAACCTAACAACAAATGTGATTAGTACAGACCTATAGGATATATTATAACATTTTAATTATTATACTTTAGTTTGTGATAAGGAATAACACAACTATACACATTTTTAGGTTATGACATTAATTTTGACAAGGCTTTAAATGACATGTTCCCTATAATTGAAACTGTAGGTACTTTTGGTTTGGACATAAATTTTCTACAGCTTCGCTTTATAGCCACAAATTAAGATATTGTACACATCCCAGGTGGCATTTCCAAATATTTTTTACGCATTTTTATCGAGGTTGGTTAACACCTCTAACGTATAGTGTAACGACACTGATATAGGTATATAAGTATTAAAATATTTTAACTCAAAAAATGGTGCACATATACGTGTAATTTTGGGTCCCTTATTTACAGCATTAATTTTGTTTTGCTATAATTTATTGAGTGATTTTAAATAACTTTCAAAAAAGAAAATTTGTAGCGCGCCCCAAATTAATATTACGATATTAGTTCTAGCCCAGTATCAATTAAATATTTTTTTACATTTATGTTTGTCATATTACAGCTGTTTGACAATTATTACAAGTATTTAACACAGCAAGAACATGGGAACAGTGCGAATATTTTGTCTTTATGTAAATCTAGGTTTTCCAAATTATTTGGTGTATTTAATATGCAGTGTTTTTGTTTTATTTATAAAATTTGTTTATTTACCAGACCATTTCTGTTTCTCATGTTTTATTGCTATTTTAATTTGTATTGTGGCGTTACCAAAATTACATAATTTACATAATTTTATTGTTTTTGTAGTTGTTGTGTAGTTTAATTATTGATCTATTACGTATCTCTACCCGTATTCTTATTTTTATTATGATACAGATTTACATAGCCAATAGAAATAAAGGATTTATGATAATTTTTGTCAAATATATCTGACATATTGTCAAAACTACACAAATATTTAGCTTTCTTTAGTAGGTATACTTTTATGTTGGTATATTTTAAATAATCATTTGCTGATCTTGATACTACAGCAAACCTGCTAGTGTTGAAAGATTTTTTTCTATAAGTATATTTATTTAATTTATGATTTACTTATTATTGTTTACTTATTATTATTTTGTTATTGTAAAATTTTAAATTTAGTAATTTCAACATTGTAATCTTTCATTATTTTATTATTCATTACTATCATATTATCCTTAGTTAAGATTGTAAAATTTTCGTGAATTCAATAAAAATCAAGTGCTTCCCAAACTTAATTTTATTTGCTGCCTATTCCACAACCTGTGCTTTAACAACTTTTCTGTTCCGTTTCTTTAAAAATAACTTTGACTCCATCCATATAAGTATATAATATGTTTCGAATCTGTCTCACGAAGAGAGCAATGGCTTGGCCTCTGTTTAGGTTTCATTGTAGTGATGAAACTGTGTAGGCCGCGTTAATCCAATAGCTAGATTATTTTTACTTTTACACTAATGGCCTTCAGCATTTGCTTAATCGATTTGTCCGTGGTCATATTTATGTGCGCCTGTATCTCCATAAGGACAATACTGATAAAAATCTTTTCAGACATGCTATAATATGTGTTAAATCGATTGAAAACAATTGATTCGTGTAGTTTATTTTAGAATAAACTTCCGTGCACCAACTAAAAACCCTCAAACGAAGCTTCCATATTGGAATGACATGGTGCGCTGTTGCACAAAACCACTAAATCTTTCAGTTGGTTTCCCAAAGCAGATGTAAAAGGTCCCCTTCTTTGTTCCATACATACGACACCAGCAACTGAAATAACTCCAATTAAATGTACATTGGGACCTCTTGCAGCTGGTAGTTGTTGAGTAGCTCTGGAGCCAAATCGAGAACGTCCCCTTGTTCGGTGGCAAAACGAATTAAAATGTGTTTCGTCAACCAGACAACTTGCTTGCCGACTTGAATAAACTGATCTAGGGTTTGAACATATTCAACTCGTTTCCTTTTGTTTTCGGCGGAATTCATTGTGATTGGCTGTTTGTGCATTTGTTTTAAGCTATAAATAATTTCTCCTCCAAATGATTTGAAACAGCGTTAAATACGATATTTTTGGAAAAATTTTCCCTAACTTTTTCTTGTAATTGTTAATGTTGTCACAATTTTCCTGAATCCATGCTAATAACTATATTAATTTGATTATCACTCAGTATTCTTGGTTTTATTACACCTTCTTTCAGCCATATTTCTCTTCCAGAGGTCGTCCAGTGAAAAGCTGACTTATATTCAATTCCCAAACCAGTTATCCAGTCTTCGCCTCTATTAGCAGAACTAACATTTACCGATCTTGAGTAGAGTACTTTTTATATATTTTTTACTTTCCCGCACAGGGAAAGTATTGTGAACGCGCTAAAAAATTTTTTGAGATAAAGACGGATATAACTATTTTGAAGTTCCCTGAGACGATTTAGACCATTTCCAGATGGAAGTCTGTCTGTCTGTGTGTATGTATGTGTGTCTGTATGTATTCTTACATGATAGCGCCTAAACGCTTTAACCAATTGAGCTCAATTTTGGTATATGGGTTTGGGGCAGTCATAGGATGAAGTCATTATATTTTGGTTGAAATCGCTTAAGCCCTGTGATAGGAGTGGACACAACCACTAAATCTTCCTATATCGACCCCTGTCGAGGGATAAATCATTTTAAAGCATTTTTTATCTGCTTTACGGCGATATTTCAGATTTGGCCCCATAATTCTCGAGAAAATAGCGTTTAAAATGTCTTTCTTATAAGAATGTAATGTATACTTGAGTACTTAAACACATTGATAGAGCGTTCGTTTCGCATGCTTTTATAAATATATTATCATTATACCTTATTTATAATTATAACTAAAAATTTGACCATTTTTTTTATCATAGATTTAAATTTTAAAATGTAAATGATCGTTCAATTTTTCAAATCCATAAGTTCAGCTACGTAATTTTATGTTATTTGTTAATTCTATATGTGACCGAAATTAAAAACAAAAACTCTGCACAATTATTCTTACCTCGCATATATACGATTTGATTTTAGGATAAACGATCATGAAAAAAATAATTATGTATTGATAAACATAATACAAATTTGACATATGCGAACAAAAAAACAATGAACTTCCAATCTGTACATATTATTTTATATATATAATTTTTTTAGAGAATTGGGCACATAGATTTAACAAATAAGAAAAAATTACGTACCTGAACTTAGAGTGGTTTGAATTTTATTTATAGAAACCTGTTACAATATCGACCCATTTTCTAACATATATAACAGCTGGGTGTTACTTTTTTTGTTTGTTTTTGTAAAAATTATTCTAGAGCAAAATTTTTGAAAACTTTTTTTAATTATGATATTTTTTCATTATGGATTTGTTTTGTTTTCCAAATTATTTGTTACATTTGTTGTGTTTTAGTTTTATTTTTAAAATTTGTTTATAAGATCATTTTTGTTTCTCAAGTTTTATTGTTGTTTTAAATGGAATATGCTAAGCCATTTCCATGAATAGTTAATTAACTATAATAGTTTTCTTGTGTACATTTTTTAGACACATAGAAAATATTGTAAATTATGGTTGCACGATAAAAGTGTGTATTATTTTCTTAAATAACTAAAGCGTTGTGACAAATTTGATGATTATATTATTAACAGCTTCATTATGCCACAGATTTATACAGCCAATAGAAATAATTGATTCAGGATCATTGGTATCACGTATATTCTGATATTTTAGAAGTTCAAATTTAATGTAATGTAATAAATAATTTTTGTTAATTTTGATTATTATAAATGAGTCATATAAAAATGTCTTATTCAACTGACATTTAATGGCTCTTAAGACATGATATTCATGTCTTGATAGCGTTAAATGCTCATTGCATAATATACTAGTTTACTTTTAAACTTTATTCTCAATTAAAATTAACACATTAGTTTCATATAATTTATATTTTTATATGGAACAAAAATGCATTTAAATGATTTGCTCTGCCAGTGTATATTTTAACATTTTGCTATTTTCTTCTACTCATTCTTTACATATTCCAATATTCCTTAATAGCTGCAGCTATCGAATTTGTCATAAAACTTAATAATAAACTCGTATATTATAGTAATAATTTTTATTAAGTAATATTGACGCACATAAATATGTATTAAATATTGTGAGAAGTGGGCATTACTTTCTTTAATATTAAATAATACATTTTATTATAAAGAAAATATACATATTTATCAAATAACCATGTAAATAGTATTTCTTATTTTGCATAAATACAGAAAAGAAGAAATAAGATACCAGAATAGCTTTAGTTGTTTCTTGTTATGTACATATTCAGGAAAAACTATTTATCATCTGCTTTCCCTACTTAAATTAACGATGGGGCCATCCGATGTGGTGGTTGAATATTTTGAAGATGGATAACTCCAATTTTACACCATGCTATTAATTATATATTATGTAGATCTTTTTCCAGTAATGTTTTTTCAAAGGGAAAATGAGCGTAAATAAAATTTGTAGTGCTAACGTTTTTTTTTATTGTATAAGTATCAGATAAAAAATACAATAAGATAAAGAATAAATATGTGAAGTTAAGACCGTATTTCCATTAGGAAAAAATTATTTATTTTTTTGATAAACTCGAAGTGTTATATCTGTTTCTAGGAAAATATGAATTTAGCTTCACATTGTCTTTTTATCATTAGCTTGACAAATCTTAGCATATAGTTGTATAAGTTTCTCAAATCAATATTAAAATTCCATATAGTTGTTATTCTGTGAAGAATAGTTAACAATTATTAACAGAATATGAAAAGGAACGTTTTTAACTTAAGATTTATAAAGACTATTTAAAATTACATTTTATCATTTTTTTAATCAAACAAATATAGCATTGTCTCTTGTTTGTCCATATACAAAATAGTAAGTAATAAAATAATAAAAAAAAAACTTAAAAATTAATAAAAAGTATTTGTTTAAAAAAGATTCAAAAATAAATAAATTCAAAAACAATAATTACAAAATAATTATAATGCATATTATTTTTTTTATGTGTGTATGTAGTATGTGTGAACGTGTGGGTAATTATGGAAAACATTGCCAAAAAAAAAAAGAAAAAAAAATGCGGTATTGCATCATTATTTATTTTCTCCGCCCCTTTGCTTTCTTTAACTATTTATTTTATTTAAATTCATTAATTGTATAAGTTGTTGAAAGTAGATACATTTTTGAAATTTTAAGTCACTTTGGTATAGGAGATTAACTACAGGTATGCGTTATATCCCTGTGAATATCAATGCAAACTTCAAATGAAAAACTAAATAAAAGGAATAGGGATCAGTTATGTAAATAAATAAAATAAAAGAATAATATTAATAATATCTAGAGAAGCTATACGAGCACTTCAAAAATAGCTGTTCTGCTCCAGATTTGCCTGTTGGAACAAGGTCTCTAACATGCTTTACATCAAGTACCTATTACTATATTTTGAAAATTGATCTACGCATCTACTTTGTTATTTAAATAGATAAATTGTCTTCGTTTTTGGTTCGTTTATGATTAATATCTAGTTTAATTTGAAAATGATTTTAAAAGGAAATTTTCTAAGCAGTGAAAAGTAGGTTAGCGATACCGTTAATTCGTTGAGATTAAAAAAAAAAACAAAGAAATTTTAGTGCCTCAATTTTTTTAATAAATTCTACTTTTTGGTTTATATTATTATTAAAAACTATTACTTATTGCAATCACTAATTAAATAAACATTTTTGCCTTAAACTGGACATATTAATATTTATTATGAAAATACTTATTAATCCGTTAATATATATTTTTTAATAGAAATAATATGGAAAATACACACATGTTTGTTTGTTTATAGAGTAAAAGAAATTTAAATTTAAAAAATTGAAATATCTGCAACAAATAAGGTGTGTATTTTTTTATTACAGTACGAATATGTAATTTTTATTTATGATAGAACCAGTAGTAAATGAAAATTTTTGTAATAGCAAGTTTGTTTTTAGTTTATGTAATTTGTTCAAACTAAACTTGTGGCTTTCTAAAGAAATTTTATCCTTTTTAATTAGGAAGAAATGATCAAATAATAAAAAATTAAACAAATTTGTTTAAAGAAGAATGCGACTAATAAAACATTCATTGAAACTGTGTATGTATTTTATTTATTTCCCTATTGTTGGAGAAATTGACGTTTTTCACCACCATAAATTCGTGTAAATAATGGACTGTATTTTTTATCTATTGTACGGTTTAATATGAATAGATTATTATAAATATCATGTACAGTTTTTACATAGTAGTATCAAAGATAACATTAATCTTTAGCAATCTGGGGGGTTTATTCAGAGTTCAATTTTCAATTGTTTTTTAATATTAACACCAATGCACTTAAATTTTACATAAGTTTTATACACTTTTTAACTACTTTTTACACTATACAAACTAATACTGGGGGATACTCTTACAAACTAATTTTGGGGTTTAGGGTGCAAAACTTCATAAATATATACAAAAACAGTGTGAGTGAAGAGAGCGAGGGGTTTGTGACTTATTCAATCTAACATCTTTCTAAATCTAACTCTAACAAAGAAGAAAAAGCCAATGCCTTGTTTTTTTCACACAGATTAGTAACAAAAATAAACAAACTCAGTAATATTGATGACGATGTCATCCAGATCTTGGGCAATGGTAAAGTCATACAAAAACAAATATAGATTTATAAAATAATAATAAAATACTTTGTTCGGGAGTTTCCCGAACACCTATGTTGATTTATCCTGGTGAATAATTCTCCATTAATATTTAAAGTAGTTGGCGTACGAATACAAAAAATAAGTAGGTTCCTAGCTCTAGAGTGAATAATTGTATTGCAGCAAATGGTGGATATTTCGAAAAATAATTATTTGTTATTGATTTTGTTAAAATTACTTATTTTTGTTAAATATTAATTGTTTTGAAATACAGTTTGCTAACGGAAAGTTTTCCAATAGTATATTAAGTATTGAGAACAGTAAGTGTAGTTTACCGATCGACGACAATGTTTGGCGACTGAGCGAAGCGAAGTCGCCAAAATTGGAGGAGATCGGTAAACTACTTACTGTTTGAGATGCTTATACTATTTTTTGTACGATCGAAATAGCTAAAATTGCAATTTTATTATTTTTAATAATTAATATTTTCAATTAAATACAAATTCAGGTTAGCTGAATACCCTCTACAAAGTTGCAGTTGAACGTTGTCATGGAACTAATTGTTATTGTTATGATTGTTATCGTATTTTTTATGTCATGTATTTGTCAAAACTTATTTAAATAAGTATTATTATTGAAAATGAGTGACTTTGAATGTTAATCTCTTGATGAAGCAAGGAATGTTGGAATAACCGCTATAATTCCAGAGAACGGTATGAAAATGCTTATAAAAGTTCATACCTAATGCCGTTTAATATACAATTTAAAAATCAAAATAATGACGTCAGCATAAATGCGCAATGATATACCGTCGTGAATTTACTTACCGTTCTCTGAACGGTAAGTGACTTACTTACCGTCGTGTTTGGGTTGTCAGCCAGTAAATGTCACTTACTGTCATAAAGACAGACACGGTAAACAATCAAAAAAGGTCGGTCGTACAAAAAATATTATTAATGCTGTGTACTAAGGACCAGTTTTGTCCTAAAATTTTCAAACTCGAACGTTTAAGTTTTTCGATAAAAAACAAGTATGCGTTTTTTATATAGAAATCTTTATTTTATCATATTTTTGATACAAATGGAATAAAAGTCACAAAAAAAAAAGTTAGGTTATGACTAACGCAAGGGTCCCTCCGTTTACCCGCCTATGGTCATCCTTTTTTCTTCAATTTCATGTCAGTTTACGTCATTTAACTAGGTGAATAAATATGCTACATTCATCTTTACTCGTTTCGAAAAGATTTCAAGGCAGTTAAGCTGGTTGTATTTGAGATTTTATATCATGAACGTAAAAAATGAGTGAAGTAAAAAATTGTTAAGACACAAATAAAACAACGTCTACTCCACCAAAATATTTATATATTATTATGCAATCAGCATGCAGCGCCAGACATGTTTCGGAACATTAAGTTTCCATCATCAGTGGCTCAAAATAAACAGTCACGCAGTCATTTAGTTAAAGTCAAACAGTATGGCATGGACTATATAAACGTACACAAACATTTAGTGGAAATTATTTAAATAAAATATTATAAAATTAAAATATAAAACATTTTCTTATTGAAGAAGAAACTCAAAAAATTTTTGCTGTCATAGTATATAAAAAATTTTTAGTTATAAAAAAAAAAAAAAAAAAAAAAAAAAAAATAAAAAATTGTTGTATCGTCGGTGTAAAGAACAACAATACCGTTTATTCGTTTGCCAATGAATTTATATAAATTAAAAAATGGGTAGGGCCCAATATAGATCCCTGTGGAACACCCTCCTGAAGCATAGAAGCCTCAGAGCCCAATGTGCTACCCAAGGACACCCTCTGGGTTCTTCCATTCAGATAGCTCCGAAACCAATACAAACAGTTGCCCCTTAGGGACTAGTCGAATCCAAACCTGTTGTCTTGGTGTGATCCAAGTCGCCGATCATTTGCTCCAACTCTGAAACAGTTGTAGTTTTCTAGGACAGGCTTCTACGAGAGTAAAATTCTATCGTTTCCTCTCTAGCGTTAACTTGGCACCTTAACAGCATACATTAAAATGCCAACGTGCCGAGCCAATCAGAGCATTTGGGGCGGGGCTTTCCTTGGCGCGCATTTGAGTTTGAATTTAACCGCTATTCAACTTATTTTATTATACCTAGCTGAAAAACCTTCATTTCGTATATCGGAAAAACGATACTCAAATATAATTATGTATAATTTGAAGATACCTATCTAATTTGAAAATCATTTTATGCATTACAGATAGGAAGTCAGGAAATAAAAAAGGCACATTATTCTCAATAGTTTATTTTTAGCTATATATATTAAATTATACACAATGATAATAAACAATAATTACAATGAACATACAAATTAATACAAATACACCACTACCTTACATACATATACAGGGTGTCCTACGGTGGTAACCCATTAGATTATTTCAGAAACTACTTCGAATTGAATTTTGAAAATTTCAGTGTCTATATTGTTACATATGCTCTTCTCAAATAATATAATAGCAACGGCATAGCACTTCCGGTTATACCGGAAGTTGATGGCAACTTTGTTATTTTAAATGAAACACCGTATATATTATTACATTTTTGGATTCTAAATAAGATTTCAGACATATTTCATGTATCATGTCCTATACCTAACGTCAGTCATTTTTGACTTATATCAAGATTTATGTCAAAATTGACAGTTTAGGGCTCCATGAGAATTCCGTTTTTCCTTGTAAATCAGTATTTAATAATTATTTTGCAGGTATTTTCTTATCAGGTGGGATCTTGTTTTTCGAATTGACAAGACATTTTCTGATTAGTTTATACAGGGTGGTCAAAAAATTATATTGAAAACGGTTCAAGAAAAACAGTTGAAAGTCAATTTTTTGAAATGGAATGGGTATATTATTATTATTTTATCTCCGTAGCATTAAAAAATAATGCAATTTTGTAATAGGTTATCATTTTCTAAAATGTATAGTTTTCGAAATATCGTCATTTTAAATTTTTCTGCAGCGCCTACCGTTGTCTCTCTGGAAGCTAGCTAATTAATTTAGTTAGCCATGAAATTATGGTCATTTTAACGTCAAATTAATAAAAATGAAAAATACTTATTGATATTATAAATTTATTATTAATTCATGGAGAATAAAATAAAGTGATTAATATCACCTGCAGAGTATTAAACGAGAGAAACCCCCATTTGCTAACGATGACTAGAGAAATTAGGAAGAATTTTGAGAAATCATTTAGAGCAGGTTGGGAGGTATACAAATCAAGTATTACAACGAACTAAGACTAAAATTTAAAATAATACAGCAGAAATGAACAGAAGATTAAACTAAATAAATTTTCAACTAAAAAAAGTTAATCAACTAACGATACAAATATAATTTAATTGTTCGATATGACCCCCATTTAAAATGACGATATTTCGAAAACTATACATTTTAGAAAATGATAACCTATTACAAAATTGCATTATTTTTTAATGCTACGGAGATAAAATAATAATAATATACCCATACCATTGGAAAAAATTGACTTTCAACTGTTTTTCTTGAACCGTTTTCAATCTAATGTTTTGACCACCCTGTATAAACTAATCAGAAAATGTCTTGTCAATTCGAAAAAGAAGATCCCACCTGATAAGAAAATACCTGCAAAATAATTATTAAATACTGATTTACAAGGAAAAAACGGAATTCTTATGGGGCCCTAAACTGTCAATTTTGACATAAATCTTGATATATGTCAAAAATGACTGACGTTAGGTATAAGACATGATACATGAAATATGTCTGAAATCTTATTTAGAATCCAAAAATGTAATAATATATAGGGTGTTTCATTTAAAATAACAAAGTTGCCATCAACTTCCGGTATAACCGGAAGTGCTATGCCGTTGCTATTATATTATTTGAGTAGAGCATATTTAACAATATAGACACTGAAATTTTCAAAATTCAATTCGAAGTAGTTTCTGAAATAATCTAATGGGTTACCACCGTAGGACACCCTGTATATGTATGTATGGTAGTGGTGTATTTGTATTAATTTGTATGTTCATTGTAATTATTATTTATTATCATTGTGTATAATTTAATATATATAGCTAAAAATAAACTATTGAAAATAATGTGCCTTTTTTATTTCCTGACTCCCTATCTGTAATGCATAAAATGATTTTCAAATTAGATAGGTATCTTCAAATTATACATAAATATATTTGAGTATCGTTTTTCCGATATACGAAATGAGTTTTCTGTTGTGTTCAATAAGCTTAACAAGATATATATAATTTGTGTTTATCGATCATCGAGTTCGGGAAATTACCAGAAATTCTTTGAGAACCTTGAGCGGCTTTTGATGGCACTTCCTGTCAGTGCAACTATTGTTTTGACAGGAGATTTTAACATCGATTATAAGAAGGAATCTGTAGAGACCCAGTATCTTGTAAATATTTTGTCGGCTTGTGATCTAAATATGCATGTTAGTGAACCTACACGGGTTTCTAAGACCTCGAGTAGTCTGATTGATTATGTGTGCTCAAATATTCCAGAGCATTTTATTAGTTGTGAAGTGATCCCTGTTGGTATATCTGACCATGACGGCGTATATTGTAGGATTATGTTACCGCTTGCGGATCGTGGGGGCCGAGTCAGGTGTGGATGGATATTTAGCAGGCAGAATTACGGGAGATTCAGGACTGAGTGTGGGTGTATTGATTGGTTCGGGGTAAATTTCGCAAGTGATCCATTTGATGCTTTTCATGGGATTGTGTCTCAGGTTTTCGAGAGGTGTTTTAGGTTGGGTCCATTAAAATCTAAAAAGGGAAAGCAGTGGATAACAAAGGGAATTAGAATCTCTGGAAAAAATTTGCGTTGCTTGCATTACCTTAAAAAATATATTTATTCAACAGATCTAATAAATTATTATAGAACATATCGATCAATATATAGGAAAGTAATGAAACTATCGAAATCTAAATATTTTGATTCTCGTATCCACCATGCAAATAATAAAACCAGGGAATATTGGACGATAGTAAATGATCTTAGAGGTAGAAGTGCTACTCAGACTGTGGAGCCCGATGTGGACGCAAACGATCTTAATGCGTTTTATTGTTCCATTGGTAAAACGCTGACGAAATCAATTAAACCAAAGAACGACGCCTTAAGCTATATGGGAGAGCGTCTATGGGATGGTCCATTTTGTTTGTCTGCTGTGGATTTGGCGGAGATGATTGAGGTTGTTGCTGAGATCGGGAAGAGAGACTCTTGTGGAATTGATGGAATGGCGATTACAGTAATTAAAAACTTACCACTGCCTGCTCTTAGAGCCTTTATCGATGCTATAAACTTATCTTTTTTACGAGGTGTATTTCCTGCATGCCTAAAAACCGCATTGGTTATACCATTACATAAGAGTGGTGAAATTGATAATCCATCAAATTTCCGGCCCATATCTTTACTGTCAACTTTTTCCAAAATAATCGAAAAGCTAGTCAAAAAGCGACTCCTCAGTTTTCTCAGAGCCAATAATATAATAACATCGGAGCAGTTTGGCTTCCAGAGCGCCAGGAGCACTTCGGATGCCGTATTTTCTTTTCTCGAGAATGTTTATTCTCAGCTCAATGAGAATAGAGCAGTTGCCGGAGTATTTTGCGATTTTTCAAAGGCGTTTGATTGTGTAGATCACAGCATCCTTCTCAGGAAGCTTGAGTTTTATGGTGTTAGGGGTGCACCTTTGGACTGGTTTCATTCTTATTTGACTGACCGAAGGCAACTGGTCAGGTTTGAGGGTGGTATGTCTGATAGTATGTGTGTGCCTTGCGGAGTGCCACAGGGGTCTGTTTTGGGTCCTGTTCTTTTTCTTCTTTATATTAACGACATTACCACTATTGGACTAACGGGAAGCTTTACGCTGTTTGCGGATGATACGACACTCCTTTGGCATGATAGAGATGCTAATGTTGTCAAGGAAAACATTCGACGTGATTTGGGAAAGTTAAAGGAATGGTGCGATTCGAATTATCTCTCATTTAATTTATCAAAAACTTTAAGTTTTTTGATTTGATGTTTGAAAATAACCATATTGATAGTCCTAATTGTGTTAAATTTTTGGGACTCCAAATTGATTTAAAGCTGAAGTTTGATGAGCATGTTAAACTGTTAGGCAAAAAGGTTTCATCTGGCTGTTATGCTTTGAGAGTTGTGTCAGGGGCTCTTGGACTGAAAGTTGCACGAAATGTGTATTTTTCTTTAGTGGAGGCGTATCTTCGATATGGAATAGCGTTCTGGGGTACTTGTAGCCAAACTTTGTTTAAGAGTATATTTACACTGCAGAAGCGGGCTGTTCGTTATATGTGTAAGACAGATTTTACTGCAAGCTGTAGAGAATTATTCAAAAAACATCGAATATTGACTCTTACATCACTTTTCATTTTAGAAACTGTATGTCTTATTCATAAAAATGTAAGAAACATTAACAGCTCAGCTCCACCTAGTCACCCTTATCCCACGAGACTAGGTCAGCGGGTGCACTTGCCTATACCGAGGTCTGCCTTGGTAAAGAAATCACTCCTTTATGACAGTCGCAGAATGTACACTCATTTGCCGCCAAACTTGACGGCTGTAAAAAATCCCAAGCAATTTAGGGAGGCTGTTAAGCGCGTTCTTCTTGGGAAGGCCTATTACTCGCTGGAGGACTACTTTGCTGATGCGTGGTGATGTTTGTTTTGATTTTGTTGTGTTGATCCGCTTTTGGCTTGGTTTGATGATTTTAATGTATTATATTTTTTCTGTTCTGCTACTTGCATTTATATACATATTTATGTTGTGTTGTTATTTACATATTTTACTTCATGTTTGTTTGGGGGATTTGACATTTTACTCTTGCCTTCCTACTAACACTGACAACATAATGTAGTAGGTTTACGTATGTTTTTAAAATATTTTTGTTATATTGTGTTTTAAACGATTAATTACATAAATCTGTTGTACTTGTATACGTCTTTGTTATATATTAATTTAAGTATGACTTTGTCTACAAGAACTTTTGTGATTCTTTTATGACAATAAAGTTAAAGATATATAAGGTTTTTCAGCTAGGTATAAAAAATAAGTTGAATAGCGGTCAAATTCAAACTCAAATGCGCGCCAAGGAAAGCCCCGCCCCAAATGCTCTGATTGGCTCGGCACGTTGGCATTTTAATGTATGCTCACCTTAACGGACCTAATTGGAATCGCGGTACCTCTGTAGGTGCAATTTTTGATGTCTAGAAGTAATTTTTAATGGAATAAAAAGAAAAAATATTTATTTTGATTGATTTTAATAAAATTAACTTTCAACAAATGACACAAATCAATATATTGAATCTGCTCATTGTACGTATGTAAGTTAGTATAAAAAAATAAATGACCATAACGGTAACGACACTGGCAATTCGAAAACGAAAACGACACTGGCAATTTGAAAAAAAGAATATGAAAAATAAGTTATTAAGAATTGTTTTTATGGTTTTAAGTATACCTACCCTCACATAAACCACAAGAGATTACATTTTGCAAAAAGACATTTACACAGACCCAAAATTGTAAAAGTAACAATAAGAAACTTTATGACCCCAATAATTGAAGAATTGTCACAAATAGTTTAGACAACTTTCAATTTAAATATAGAGCCAAAGCACAGCATAATATAATCTTTGTGCTGTGCCCAAAGTGCAATAAATCTAGATTAAATATTTGAAGATTATCCAGGTAGATTAATGTCAACAGGTAGCTAGACACTTGTTATTCTACCCTGAATTCTTTTTAATATGCAACATGCTCCCATCATATAACCATTGTTGTAAACTTTTTCTATGGAAATGTCATAATTTTTCACAACAATGGAATTTTGCGTTCCACTTAAAATGCAACATAGGGTTTTTATACAGTCTCATTACTTGTAATTGGTAATCCAGTTAATTGGCTAAAATAACAAAAATGTCTACCATTGAGGAAAAGTTTATGCTTATTACTTGATATAATTCACATTTAAGTAGATATCAGAAGTGTCAGCAATGTTTAGTGCTGAATATCCTAATCGTCCCGTACCCAGTCCTTCCACTATTTCAAGACGTGTCCGAAGATTTCAACATGAATGGTGCGTTTTTTGAAAACAAATCATTTATTCTTTCTATCAACATTATTATAATACATTTTGAGTCCTCTAAACAGTGCTAAAAACACTGGTACCAAGGATACAACTTATAATACTACACTACCCTACGAACTTTATAAGAAAAACAATAATGTAATTCAATCCTTACAATAGAAAAACAGAAAGAAAAAAAAAACGGAAAGTTGGGACAAAATATAGACAAATACAAGATAATAGATGGTTCTAGACTCTAAGGTAAACTCAGCTCAAGGTGTATCTTTTCTTTAAATTTAGCTTTACTAGGAGCTTGCTTTAATAATTCCGGCAATGAATTGAAAGCCTGTGCGGCGTCGTAAACTCGATCATGCAAACCCTTGTTTGTTCTGATATTAGCCTGATGAATATTATGAGAGGTTCTTGTGAAATGATGATGTACCTCGTTCGAAAACATAAAAGGAGTGTTAAATTTCTGGTTGTTACTAATCACATCATACATATACTTACACTGATCTAAATTTTTTATTTGTTTCAAATTAAAGACACCCAACTCCCTGTGCAGATTAACCGTATGCGTAAACCTACTATATCCAAACATGATATTTAAAAGTTTGTTTTGTAAAACCTGAATCTTATTCAGACAATGTCGTCAGCAAATGTGAAATATCTAGCACTGAGACCAGCATTTTTTGAAGATAGAACGTGTAATGAATAAAGCAATGGGCCCAAAACAGAACCTTGCGGAACTCCAAAAGTATTTGTTGTGACCCCGCTGACCACACTGTATTGTTTTCTACCCCTCAAGTACGACTCAATGAGTCTAAATCTGATCATATGAAAGAAACAGATTATCAAGGGTTCTGACTGAAGACAAAAATGTTTTATATACAAAATCCATTGCTGAGGCTGTAGTTGTAAGCAAAATTTCAGTATTTAGAACTCTGTCAGTCAGTAATTTCTTCTAGATTATTTATACTTCTATAATCGATGAGTAGAACCTTTGGCGTAAAACAAAGTAAAAAATGTTTTAATTCTCTCCTGAGGATGCTAACATTGTTAGCGAAACGCGCGTCGAGATTTAAAAGAAGTGTTTTGGTGAAGTGGTAAAACGAGTGTCAGTTTAGTATTTATACTTCTACTAATTAACGACTTATAATTAAATTTACATACTATATAAAGGGTTCTTGTAACGTTAACATGATTCTAATTCATCACACCTTGTAAATACCGAAGATTTAGCGGGTGCCTAAACTTTTTTATACTTTTCGATATCTTTTTACTGTTTTATCAGTAATAAAAACAATATTTAAATATTCTATTCTCGATAGACGCTTCCCAATTTGACAAAATTTTTACCATATTTGTGTGTTATTTCGTATTTGTATATTTCTGTTGTAATGACTTTTTAATTGTGTCTGTTCATTTATAATATTTAAAAAAATATAAAGAATAAAAATTGACTGCGAATAAGTCAATAAAAAGAGCAAATAATTTTTCCCTCTGTGATTTTTATTAAAGATTGTGTAAACACTCATTAATGAAAACTGAGTTGTGTTTTTTTAAAATATTAATGTTGTATGCGTTCTAAACAGGTATTTATTGTGCATTTATTCAAAATAACAATAATTCTAAGTTTGATATTACTTTGGTTTGGTGCGTTTAGCTATTTTATAATTTTTGTGAAAAATCTGGTTGAAACTTCTACTTTAATTTAAACTCACAAACTTTAAATCAATGCTAGAAATGAGAATTTTATTTACAACACAAAATAATTCACTGAAATGGAGCAAAATGAATTAATATTTTCCAGAAAAATGATCAGTTTATTAATCCGAGGGGGCTTTTCTAATTCTGCGAAATAGGGTATAAGGGTAGAAAATAAAAATATATTATTTTATTTTTCAACCTTAATTAATTTCTCAGATCTAGTAATTAAAGTAACAACGAAAGAATGTTTTTGCAAAACCTAATATTCGGCATTCAGTTAATTAAGTGCCAAACTATGGAGATTTTCCTTGAATAAGTTTAAATAACAGCTAAAAATACTGAAAACTTGTTTAAACCATTACGTGTGATACATCACCTATTTTTGAATTGAAAATGGCTTTTTAAATTCAACAATAAAAAATCCAGGGCCGTATTTAGAAAACGAAGTTGTTGATGGATTTTCAAAAACGAAACGTCGTAAGTAGTGAAAATTTGTAAACGCGATCTTTTTCTCCTCAAAAAGTTACAATGAGGAAGTGCTTTTAATTTTTTTTATCTGTAAAAATATCAGAAATAAAAAATAAAATCGCAAAATATCGTTTCTCAAAAATTGTCGAAAACGGCTAAAGTTAGTTTACTTTTGAACACCGTTTAAAAGTGGTTTAAATTGTACAATTTTTCTCTAATTTACCCGACATTCTAACTCCTACCGTTTCCAAGATCCCATCTAATAAACCCAATGTACAGCTTTTTGATAAGGTACCGGATAACCGAGATACGAGGGGGGTCCCAAAATGCAAGGTTTTCAAAAAGTAAAAGTGTAATCTTAAGTTTAATCAAAAAGTAGCACCGTGCCCGAAAACCGTTTCCTTCTATCTTTACTAACAACCGAGATAACGCAAAAAACCATCGAAGTTGAGACACCCTGTACAGCATCCGCAGTGAACTCCACTATAAATTATTGAGGCGATATCTATAGTCAACCTTCGAGAAAGTTTTGGGGCGACATATCCGATTTTTTTTATGGAAGGCGTCCGTTCGAAATAAGTCCCCGGTTTTGCTGCAGCCTCATGGGTTGATTGTGAAAATAACAGATCTTTATGTTTGACTCTAAAATTAGTAGAACACCGTTATATGTATAATATTGTTTAAAACGTTTCGGTGTCATATTTTAGGCACTTCGTTAAAATTGGATTTTTCAACAGTGCACTCAACGAGACCTCCAAATTGATTCTATTTTATTTTATTTTAAGAAACTAAAGGAAAGCAATTCCGAAAATCTGGTTTATATTAATTTAATATTAATACCTACTAGATCATACTTTTTTGAAAGAAATACATTGCTATTTGATCGAATAAATACTAATCAGTAGAAATTTTTTTGACAATATTTATATTTTCAGGAACAATATTAAAAAGTGGAATTAGGAACACGATCGAAGAAACCTACGATATCAATAATTGGCATTTGTTGACTACCGATCCAATGGAAAATTCTAGAATATCAATAAAAGAAACATCCGAAACAAGGATGCATCCCTTAACATCGGCCGGGACTACTTTGGACGAGGATAAATTTGAGGATTTTGTCAAAGGCGAAGATCCACCAGTGGAAATTTCCGATCTGCCGATTGATGATGATGGTATCGGTTCAAATATTTCTAATAATGCATCTATTGATATATTAAATGGTGATCTCTGCGACACGACACTTGTAAATTGTCGTGATGCTGTACACATCCGCACATCCGAACCAAGTATGCTTCCCTTATCATCGGTCGGGTCTAGCTTGGCTAAGGAGGATTTTGCCGATGGTGGAAATCTACCAGTGGATAGTTCCAATCTGCTGATTGATGTTGATACCGATTCCAATATTTTTGTTAATCCGTGTACCCCTATGGAATCGAATATTCAGGCCGTATTGGACAATACTATAAATGCATCTATTGCTAAGGTAAATGATGATCTGCCCGACACGACGCTTGTGAATTGTCGTGATCCTGTACGCATCGGAATATGCGAACCAAGTATATTTTCCATAATATCGTCATGGGATAGCTTCGACGCGGGTACATTTGAGGATATGGTCGAGCGCAAAGATCTACCAGTGGATATTTCTGATCTGCTGAGTGATGATGATGATACCGATTCAAATATTTCTAGTAATGCATCTATTGATAAATTAATTGGTGATCTCTGCGAGCCGACACTTGTGAATTGTTGTGATGCTGTACACATCCACACATCTGAACCAAGTATGCTTCCCTTATCATCGGCTCGGACTAGCTTGGCTAGAAAGGATTTTGCCGATTGCGGCAATCTACCAGTGGATATTTCCGATCTGCTGATTGATGATGATGATGATAATACCGATTGCAATATTTCTGTTAATCCGAGTACCCATATGGCATCGAATATTGAGCCCGTATTGGACAATACTAATAATGCATCTATTGCTAAATTACAAGATGATCTGTCCGACACGACACTTGTGAATTCTTGTGATGCTGTACACATCCGCACATCCGAACCAAGTACGCTTCCCTTATCATCGGCTGGGCCTAGCTTAGCTAGGGACGATTTTGCCGATGACGGAAATCTACCAGTTGATATTTCCGATCTGCTAATTGATGATAATACCGATTCCAATATTTCTGTCAATCCTAGTATCCATATGGCACCACCGTTAAACTCGAATATTCCACTAGTATTTGACAAGTCTAATAACGAAACTACTGCGAAATTGTCCGACACGACACTTGAGAATTCTCGTAATCCTGCTTTGGAAAGTTTTTTTATAAATCGATATTTCGAAATTTACGAAGATACAGCATTTGCTGAGGGTAAGAACGAAGCAGCATATGAAAAGGAGGTTAACAAAATACTTGACGTGTCTTCGTGGTTTTCGCATTTACTTCCGGAAGACAATGAATCCTCTTTACTTCTTAATGAGTCTACTAACCACGTCAATGGAAACACCGATCTGGAAGTGTTGGATGGGATTGAATTCAGCGATAGCGAAGCGCCAACAAGCCCACTGATTGGAGAGGAACATGCATGGAAACAGGTCGGACTGAAAACATTCGTTAAGAAAAACAAAAATGACAATGTAATGGATGAATTGACAATTAATGTTGATTGTGATAAGGATAAACATGTGGATGACATGCAATGTCCGAAATATTTTCAATTGGGAGAATCGTTTGAGGAACAAGTTAATAAGACATTGAATGAGGACGAGATACATGGCATATGGAGTACGGCTGGGGAGACGGTGAGTGGGTATTTAGTTAGTAGTGCAATAGTAATCAGTAACACTGTTTACTATTGTTTTTTAATTTTATTACTTCAAAGAGAACTAAAAGTTTGATGTGCAGGGGGTTATTTATATATATATATATTATTTGCATTTTATTTACAATTTTTTTAATAGTTGATGTCGATTCAACAACAAAAAATAAAGAAAAATATTTTGATCGATAAAATTGCTTTTATACCTGATTAATATACACGCTTTTCTCCTGAGGATGCTAACAGTGTTAGCGAAACGCGCGGCTGATAAGGAGGGCTAATAATTCCATACGAAATGTGTTTAATTTAAACAAAATTTTGTGTTTACGTTAAGTTAGTACTTTTGTCCGAAATTATATGTTTTGACTTATAATTATTTTCTGATGATTTAGATTGGACCTTCGCCGTTCCTACTAATGGTCAGCAACGCCCGCAACGAAATACCTCACGTGTCTACCACTAAAGAAGACCGCTCTGAAACTGATCAATTATTCGCCGAGTTGGATAACGCAACAAAATTGTGGAAAGTGGAAAACTTAGAATGTTTGCCAACATCCGTTGCATCACTCGTCATGGAGAACGAAGATAGATCCGATCAAGAAGAGAAAACTGAAGAAACCAATCTGTTACCATACAGGAAGTTATTGGAGCACAATATCTCATAGGAACTGAAATATCGTCTAGAAGCAATCTACCAGAGCAAGTACTAAATATTTGTGTTATTATCCTTAATTTTAAATGAAATATAAACAAAAAAAAAGTTTTCTCAAAAAAAAAAACAAAAAAAAAATAAAAATAATTCTAAACAAAAAAAAAAAAATAAAAGTTTCTTCAAAAAAAAAAAAAAATAAAAATAATTCTCAACAAAAAAAAAGTTTTCTCATAATAATAAAAGCCACTACGTGAATGAAAAAATCTAAATTTCTTAATGGCTCTTATGTTAACCAAAAACGTAAATTAAATAACTTATCTTTCTGGAGTCCTAGCGTTTCAGGAACCAAACTATTATCGCGGTCAGAGTATAAACCAATCTTTATTCTGTAATTTTAAATATTCTGTAGCGTTGATAGATTTCGCATATTGACATTTTTTGTCAACTAATCAATGTAGCCACAATAAAATAAAAGTTAAATCTCCACGAAACGTTAGGACCCGACCCAACTTTTTTTAACATAAGAGCCATTGACACATTTAGATTTTTTAATTCACGCAGTGGCTTTCATGATTAATCCGAAAGGATAATTCTGGTTGACTAATATTTAGAATTTTAAATAGTGGCGAAATACTCAAATAATAATACCAAATGTTTCCGCTAATCAAAATAAAGCTCTGATTTTTTTTTTATAGAACTAAAATATAGGCAAAACAAACAGAAGTCTTGCCACTTACAATATTTTCGATTCAAGTTAATCTTTAAAGTGTGGTAAACCGCTTTCGGATTACAACCCATCATCAGACATCAGAGCGGCTATTAAAAATTACAACTTTTGTGTATATTGGAAAAGCATCTTCACACTTATGAGAGTAGCTCATTATTATAAAAGAATTCACAGAATTAGTTTAATTAACAATTGCGTAATTATGTCAAATAGCTATTTATTTTATTTTGCAAGTTGACAAAATTATTACACCGATCTGCTATTACAGACCCTTAACATAATCTTGCATGAATCTCTCTTAATTTGTCTTTATTGTTCGCTATTCAAATGTTTATTTTACTAGTTTTTATTTCCAGATTTTCGTCCATATTTTTTATGGTAGAGCTCTCCCGACTAAATAAAAATAACTTACTGATTGCAGGCCAAAAAAAATAATAATAATAATATGTAATAATAAAAAAAAAACTGGTGCTGTAAACCAAGTGCAAAAAAGTACATACATACTTTATGAAACAATAATTGTAGCAAGGAAACTTTATTGTTAATTCTGTTCAATGTTGTTTCATGCACTGAACTAAAGTCACAAACCTTGCTTCAATCTAGGTTTTCGTATCTTCAATAGTTAGTAGGTTTTACAGTAGTATACTGCAGCGTTTATAGGATAGAGTAGTATAGTAAAGTTCTGATATTGACTGTTAAAAATGTCTAATATGTTTCAGATTAAATATTGTGGGATACGTCATATAAATACTTGTACAAACGTCACTGATATAGTTATATATATGTATTATATAAAGGAAGTTATATCTTTTGTGTGCTTTTATAATGGGGATTAAATTTTATAAAAAATATAGCTTTCTAAATTTTTAGTCAAAAACTAAATAAGAAAACACTGTTATATAATTACATCCTAAAATATTTTAATTCAGAAAATGGTGCACATATACGTGTAAAATGGGTCCCTTATTTACAGTATTAATTTTGTTTTGCTATATTATATTGTGTGATTTTTAATAACTTTCAAAAAAGAAAATTTGTAGCTCAAATTAATATTACGATATTAGTTCTAGCGCAGCATAAATTAAATACGTGTAATATTGGGTCCTTTATTGACAATATTGATTTTTTTTTGCTATATTTTATTGTATACTTTTAAATATCTTTAAAAAATGAAAATGTGTAGCACGTCCCACATGAATATTACCATATATTAGTTTTTTATTAACTATTTTTTACATTTATTTGTAACTTTTTGAAAAGTCAAAGCGGGAAATTCTCAGGGAATTTGAACACATCAGTATAAAATACATTTTAAAATTATTTGCCATATTTCTATTTGACAATTATTACGAGTATTTAACACAGGAAGAACATGGGAATAGTGGGAATATTTTGTCTTTATGTATACCGATGTATAACCCTAGAGCCATTTTTTAAAAATATGATTCTTATTATTATGACCTTTGTTCATTATTATGAATTTGTTGTTTAATATGCAGTGTTTTTGTTTTATTTCTAAAATTTGTTTGTTTATCAGATCATTTCTGTTTCTCATGTTTTATTATTATTTTAAAAGTGTGTGTTTAGCCATTTTTGAATACCTCCTTAATTAACTATAATGAATAGTTTTCTTCTGTAGAATATATATAGAAAATATTGTAAATTAAGGTTGCAAGATAATAGTAGGTATGTACCTATTATTTTCTTAAATAACTTTAAGGGTTGTGGAAAATTTTTATTGCATTATATTTTTAACAGTTTTAGTAGTAATTCTGGCGTCACCAAAATTACATAATTTTATTGTTTTTCTACTATTGTAGTTTAATTATTGACCTATTACGTATCTCTAACCGTACTTTTATTATGATACAGATTTATACAGCCAATAGAAATAAAGGATTTATGATAATTTGTGTCGTATATATCTCACATATTGTCAAAACTACACAAATATTTAGGTTTGTTTAGTATATTTTTACGTAATAATCATTCGCTGATCTTAATACTACAACAAACCTTCTAGTGTTGGAAGGATTTTGTCTATGTTGATTAAATTTATGTTACAATTTTGTTGTTGTAAAATTTTAAATTTAATAATTTCAACATTGTAAACTTTTCTTATTTTATTATTCATTAATATCATATTATCCTTGGTTAAGATTGTAAAATTGTCGTGAATCCAATAAAAATCAAGTGCTTCCCAAACTTCATTTTATTTCCTGCCTAATGTACTACTTGTGCTTTAAAAACTTTTCTGTCCCATTTCTTTCAAAATAACTTTGACTCCATCCATATAAGTATAGAATATGTTTCGAATCTGTCTCACAAAGAGAGCAATGGCTTGGCCTCTGTTTAGGTTTCATTGTAGTGATGAAACTGTGTAGGCCGCGTTAATCCAATAGCTAGATTATTTTTACTTTTACACTAATGGCCTTCAGCATTTGCTTAATCGATTTGTCCGTGGTCATATTTATGTGCGCCTGTATCTCCATAAGGACAATACTGATAAAAATCTTTTCAGACATGCTATAATAGGTGTTAAATCGATTGAAAACAATTGATTCGTGCAGTTTATTTTAGAATAAACTTCCGTGCACCAACTAAAAACCCTCAAACGAAGCTTCCAGATTGGAATGACTTGGTGCGCTGTTGCACACAACCGCTAAATCTTCCAGTTGGTTTCCCAAAGCAGATGTAAAAGGTCCCCTTCTTTGTTCCATACATACGACACCAGCAACTGAAATAACTCCAATTAAATGTACATTGGGACCTCTTGCAGCTGGTAGTTGTTGAGTAGCTCTGGAGCCAAATCGAGAACGTCCCCTTGTTCGGTGGCAAGACAAAATAAGATGTGTTTCGTGAACCAGACAACTTGCTTGCCGACTTGAATAAACTGATATAGGGTTTGAACATATTCAACTCGTTTCCTTTTGTTTTCGGCGGAATTCATTGGTATTGGCTGTTTGTGCATTTGTTTTAAGCTATAAATAATTTATCCTCCAAATGATTTGAAACAGCGTTCAATACGATATTTTTGGAAAAATTTTCCCTAACTTTTTCTTGTAATTGTTAATGTTGTCACAATTTTCCTGAATCCAGGCTAATAAATATATTAATTTGATTATTACTCAGTATTCTTGGTTTTATTACACCTTGTTTCAGCCTTATTTCTCTTCCAGAGGTCGTCCAGTGAAAAGCTGACTTATATTCAATTCCCAAACCAGTTATCCAGTCTTCGCCTCTATTAGCAGAACTAACATTTACCGATCTTGAGTAGAGTACTTTTTATATATTTTTTTACTTTCCGGCACAGGGAAATTATTGTGAACGCGCTAAAAAAAAAATTGAGATAAAGACGGATATAACTATTTTGAAATTCCCTGAGACGATTTAGACCATTTCCAGGTGGAAGTCTGTCTGTCTGTGTGTATGTATGTGTGTCTGTATGTATTCTTACATGATAGCGCCTAAACGTTTTAACCAATTGAGCTCAATTTTGGTATATGGGTTTGGGGCAGTCCTAGGATGAAGTCATTATATTTTGGTTAAAATCGCTTAAGCCCTGTGATAGGAGTGGACACAACCACTAAATCTTCCTATATCGACCCCTGTCGAGGGATACATCATTTTAAAGCATTTTTTATCTGCTTTACGGCGATATTTCAGATTTGCCCCCATAATTCTCGAGAAAATAGCGTTTAAAATTTCTTTCTTTTAAGAATATAATGTGTACTTGAGTACTTTAACACATTGATAGAGCGATCGCTTCGCATGCTTTTATAAATATATTATTATTGTACCATATTGTTTATATATGTATATATAGTTAAGTGTCTGTGATGTATTATGTGAATAAAACTTTGTTGAAAATTTTGAATTTGCTTCGCATGAGGAAGGTTATGGGTTCGAATCCCAGCTCTGGCAATAATGTTTTTTTTTAAATTTTTATATAAAGTAGGTAGTTTGTTGGAAATAATGAAAATTATACAATTATAATAATAAGAATTTTAATAAATAATTATTATTAAAATTCTGTTTCGATACGCAGGTCATATATATTTTTGATTATATTATATCATGTCGGGAAAGTTTTGGGGCGACACAACCGCTTTTTTTTCGATGTCTTCGGTTCCCAATACAATATCGCGACAAATCAGACAAATGACATCTGGAGTAGCAAGCGGAGGCTGTGAACACTTGACATGTCTAGATGTCTGCAGCGTAACAACTTATTAACAGGATTCCTTGCTATAGAACTTCGGCAAAATGCACATTTATCCTTTTACTCCATTATTAAGTAATAATTTGGTCATTAATACATACGACACTTTCTTAAATATGACAACTGTAATTAATTTTTTGCATGACACAGATAGTGACCCATTGTTGTAAAAATTGACAGGTAGGTAAGACAAAGGCATTATCTCAATTATTCTGAATTACATTTTTTAGATATGTGAATTATTTAGATATGACATACATGAGAGAAGTCTGCGTTTTAATATGTTTTCTGTTCCGTTGCATAGAGTTTCACATTTCGAAGGTTCCTTTTCCTATATGAGCGCAAAGATTATGAATGAGTAGTTGGATATTCTCCACTTTTCAGCATACTCATTTAGACGAGAATTGAGACATAGACTGATGTTATCATAACATAGGTACTGTAATGCCTTTTTAGTAGATTTTTAAAAAAAATCTAACTATTCAGGAGATCGACACAACCGAAATTTTGAAAAATTTTTATGCAGTACTTCATTTTATGACCCCTGGATCCTAAAAATGACCTCAGTTCAAAAGTTTATATATCTATATATATATATATATATGGGATATAGAAACTTTGCGTCACGTTCTAGGCCGCATTTTTTGACCAATCGAAACAAAATTTGGTTAAAAAATCGGCTAGGTCATGGAATCGCGTGAGTTCGTTGGCGATTGAAATCGGAGAGCTAATTTCAGAATGGCGGCCTGTCAAAGTTTTAAAAAAATCATATTTTTTTCGTTGTTAATAGAAAATACCGATGTTACATATCAAATGATAGAGCACTTAAATCTCTACAATATTTATTTGGAGAGTTTTTTCATCGCTGGCATATTTAGGTAAATGTAAGTCAATATAAAGTAACAAAAAATAAAAAAAAATATCATCACCCGCTATACCTGTAATTATTTTGACAAATAAACACCTGTGAAATAACAATAAGACCGTACTTACGTATGTATTATAGTATAATGGGTATTTCAGTTAAAATAACTGTCAATATGACACTTTGGTTATATTTGGCGAATGTCAGAATATTCTGTTATTTGTTTATTAATAGTGGGTGTCAGTGGTAGACTAAGTATAAATAAAAAATACGTAAATCAAAAATCTACTTTTCCGACTGGCTGCCATCGGGATTTTTTTTTTGCTGATTGTATTTATAATAAGTAGTTATTTTTATTTTTTTTATAAGATTTATCTTTGGTGAGTCATGTTTGTTTATTTATTTGTCTTATAGGCTGCGTGTAAGAGTGGCTTTCCAGCCAAATTTCATGACCTTTGTTGTAATGATTTATGATAATGTATTGTAGATTATTATACACAATAAATCATTTTATTATTATTCAATATGTTTGTGAGCTTTGCATTTTATGCAAAACACATATTATGGTTTGTTTGAGATCCTTACGGATTCTCTACCATTTGTTCATTTGTGTTTATCACGATTGAAATTCAAACAAAAGGCTGTCTTGCGGTATTCCGCAACTGAAGAGACGAATCGAAGTCGAAACAGTAGAATTATGTCTTCACCAACAGAGAGCATTTTATTATTATTATTATATGCATGTTTTGTTCGATTTGTTCAGTATGTCCATGAATAATGTAATAGATTTACGCGCATTTCTTGTGAATCAGCAATGCTGGTTTGTATTTTTGTTCATCACTTTTTGTTGTACAATATATTCAATTACCTAGTTGCTCTGCAAAAATATTTGGTCTTCGTTTTTTAATTGTAGGTATACGGTGTACCGAAATTGATGAACCAAGTTGAAATCTAGATATTTAATATTTAATAACTCAATTGTTATAAAAAAAATGTTTTTTATAAACAATAAAGTTTTGAAATGAATTTTTTGAGATATCTGAATTTGAAACTTTGTGAATTAAATTTGGAAAATTTGAATTATATTTGGGATTTTATGAATTACATTGGAGATATCTGAATTACAATTGAAATTTTCTGAATAACAGCTGGAAAAAGTGTAGCATAGTTCTTTATTTTCCATATTATACAGGGTGATTGAGCTAAGTGTTTCATTAGAAACAGAAATGAAACATAAAGTAGAGATCACACGTTAAGGGCGCCTGGAGCGTTCGATGGATGTATATGCATTTCCGTTAAGGACGGGCGTAGATCTTCAGCCCGTTTTCTAACCCAGCCGTATTCCTATTGTTTTGTTATCTCAACAGTAAACGGCCAGCTCCTGGTAGTACCTTTCCCAGCCAGTATTCCGAGTCACAGCAAAACAAGGAATGAAAATAGAAACATAAACTTAAGTTAATATGGGCAGCGATGTTAGTCAGAACATATGCGGGAAAAATATAGCAAAAACCCGCTTCAATAACCCTGGTTTAACTCGTTGCTGTTTTGTTTATTATTATGTCTGTGGGCGTCGTAGGTCAGTTGGTTTTGTTTTGTCGTAGTTTGTTAGTCTTTGGTTTTTGTTTTGTCTTACGGAGGTTCATCAAAATAGAAGGGTGGATATTATTATATGCAAATCAGTTACTCTTATGTGGCTGTCGCATTTTGTCGCATGTCTGAGAATTTTATTCTGCATTACTTGCAGGCGCTTCATTTGAGCCGCGGAACAGCCACCTCATACTGGCGCCGCGTATATCAGAATAGCTCTCAGCATTGTCTTGAAGAGCTGTATAGATTACCCATTGCGCCGTAGGTTTTATTGAATTATTTTAGTAATTAATAATAGTAATAGTGACCGGTCAAATTTCACTCCCAAATAATCTACAGTACTTCGTGTCAGTGTAATTGTCTGTCCGTCGATCCAAAATGTCTCGAATATAGTCGTGTTCATATATTTTCTGGTCAGGAATATTTGTCGGCGTTAATCTCGATTTTCCATATAAGCAGAGAAGAACTCCTCCAACTTCGGGATCGATAGCCGGTCAGGTGTTCAACTAATTGAACTACCGTGACACATATTGTGAATCTCTTTCGAATCCCACTTCTGATAGAGAATTTTTTTTTCAGTTCGTAAACAACATTAGTTATTTCACTTTTCTATATTTATATACTAAATATATATTTAATAGATATCCAACTTTGACATAACATGACACCTTAAAGAGAAATTTACAAAAAGAAAGATGGTAATAATTAAATGTTTGATGATTACAATGATATATTGGTGTTCTCTTATCTTAGAATTAGAAGAAGTTAAACATTGAATGTTGTAGGGAAATTATTTATTTAATTTGACATTTATGCTGGTCCTAATATAACAGTAAATTTTGCAAAATAACATATCAGGTAAAGGTCAAATCAATATGAAGCATTTATGACCCCTTACTTTAGGTATTAAAAATATTTTGCAAAGTAACCAAGCAACTAAATAATCTTTTCTATGGAATACCTGTATGTCATTTTACCCAAAATGCAATATAATATTCAAATTGTTTAAGGGTAGGGGTAGGGCCAGGTAAATATTTATTAATCCAGGTTATTATAAAAGTTCAGGAAAGCAAAAAAGTTTCATTATATCTCTGTACTTCATAGTGATTGTAGTGATTTGTATTTGAGTGTCTAGTGCTTCAAAATCCTTAACCGTAATATTTTGTGGTGTTATTTCCTCAAATAAGAACGTCGCAAGTTAAGCGAGCTGTGTAGATTGGTGATCAGGTAAGTAATTTTGAAAACAGTTTTAATTATCGATTATTTTAATGAATTTTATTATTTTATTCTGTTTTTATTCGCGGTGTCAAATTTATTAATTTAACAGATTAATTATTGTGGTTCATTGAATCATATGAATTAGTTCTGTTGATCTGATCCGATATTCTATTATGTTTTATACATATTTTATATTATCATAAGCGCTGTAGAATGTATCAATTTTAACTCGAGATTTTCATCGGTTGGTCCCATTAACTGTGTCTTGCACTATATTAATATTATTTAAATGAGCTTCCATACGCAGTAGGTGCCACTAGTACAATGGATTTAGAAAATCAAATCTTGTTCTTGAAAAGCAAAATGTTAGTTATGTTAGGTACTTGATATTATTTACCCCTAATAAGTTTAATTACGTAATAGCAAAATCTGCATCAATTAGAAAGACATGTGCAGTTTATCGTGAAACATTTTTAGGGTTGTCCGTAACATTTTACAGATTGCTAGAGGTTAGTATCGCTTGAGTTTTGATTTTCTGGGGATCTGCAAATTGGGAACCACTACTTCTTTGTTTTTCTGATCTCGTAAGGTCAGCTACAGATGCCATTCCTTCAATTTCAATGGTCATAATATAATAATAATATATATATTATTGTTGCTTATTCCTGCGTGTACTATTAATTAATTTATCGGTTTATGGTAAATTATTAGCTATATTGTTTGATTGAAATTTTGACCATTGCTTATTTTATTTTTAATTACATCTCAATGTAAGTGATTTTTCTGTAAATGGGTTTATCCTGTTGAAAATAAATGCTTATTTATTTATTTAATTTTGTTAAATAAATTATGAGTATGTCTGATTTGGCACGCCCTGCTCTCAAATAATGTGTTTAATGCATATCTCCGTTTAGGACTTGGGTATAACAAAATTATACATGATTCTAATAATTATAGCTAGTATTCATTTTTGTCTAAATCGGAAAATTTCAGTAAATTTATAGAAATCACAAACTGAAGCAAGGTTTACTGAAACTGTTTAAAACTATAATAGTTACTGCCAATAACATAATATTCAGTAGTTCAATTATTGTAGGCGAAGATTTCAATTTTGTAATCACATTATTCAAAGCTAGACATTATTTTTTATGATATCATCCTTGGAATCAAAATAATCATCAACATCAATAACAAATTCATTAAACATTTCCCCTTTTCTAGTAAGTAATCGAATTGTTTTTAAACGGTTTGCTGAATAACGAAATTATGTTATTTTTTGAAAGTATTCCTTCGAAAATCTTTTAAACAATATGACCTAAACATGAATTTTAGTAATGTATTTTTCTTGAACCTTGTTACAGTTTTTTTATTCTTTTCCTTTCTTGGGATCTAAGGTTCTTATAAGCAAATTTTTTTTTCCTTTTGAAATATGTTTATTTCATGTCAAAGTACAACGTTTCGGCTTATTCGCCTTCCTCAGGTACATCTCGTTTCTTAACAACATCGCATGATTCTGTGGGATTTTTGGTAGTATACCACTTTTAGTGGGTATTTTGTTTGAATCATTGTTGTAGATTTTAGGAGTATTATCCTGGAACCTGCCACTTGATAATATCTGTTGTTTTTTCAAAGTTGTTGAGAAACTACAAGATGTTCATACATTCTTTCTATGTTCCTTTTTTTCCAACACATTGTCAATTTGACTGAGAAAGATCTTGGAAATTTGATTTTCTGCATTGTTAAAAATATTCATACCTGCTATAATACAACCTAAATCTGTCTCTTGGAGAACAGGCAAATTTTGACCGACTTTTATTAGTTTTGTAGAATTTTGTTATAATATACATATCTAAACCTATTAAAGGGGGTTAATATAAGAAAGTGTCTAAAAATTTCCGATAATTTTGCAAGGAAGGGTATTGCCTAAAAACAACAGAGATATAATCTTTTTTTTTTCTGAAGTAATACATCTATATTTGAATAAAACGACGTCTACTCCACAAAATATATATTTGAGTTTTTTATATTTTTTTCTATAGTGACCGTAGGTTGATAATAACAATTTGTTGTATTTTATTGGGAATTCGGTCAAGTAGGGCAAAGAATTAAAACTCTAGTTTGTAACTATGCCGAGCTTTCGGGTATTTATTATCCCCTTTATCAAGGCTACAAACAGAAATAAAACCATTACAACAATTATTGGTATAAAATTATAGTAAATGTGCATTTACCTAGGCTGCTAATCGAGTTGTTTCTGCAGTGTTAATGTTATTTTGATCATTTATATATTCAGAATTCGAGAAAAACAAAAGACTTCTTACAATGTTTTAGCTATTAGTGGTGTATGTTCATTTTTAATCTCTTTTAAGCAGTAGCACCATCTGTCACCTGGTACCCCTACCCACGCCGGAAAATCTTCCGTAAAATTGTTGGTTGCATTAATATTTGTTTATGTTTTTAACATTAATAGATTTCATGATTCTGTCCCGCTACCATCTATTGACCAAAATCGTTAGTCGCATTGAGTGGTTGACAGTCTCCAATATATTTCAGGTGCATTGTCTTTATTGTTTTCTATTTATTTGTTTATAATGCTTGACCGAATTCCCAATAAAATACTACAAATTGTTATATATCTATATATATATACGTTAAAACCTTGTTATTATCTGCCAGACATGTTTCGGACTACACACTACATCATCAGTGGCTTAAGGAACCTTATATAATATTGGTAAATGTGAGGGTCATACTTCATATATTATTATTATTCAATTAAAATGAATAAAATTAATGGTTTGAATATTGGTAAATTTTGATGAGTATTTTTGAGTTCAAACCATTAATTTTATTTATTTTAATTGACTTAATTTAATTTCCAGCAAGGGTATGTGTATAGACGTTTAAATCAATGTAAAAGCTAAAAACTCCCTTAAACATTTATATGAAGTATGCCCCTCACATTTAACAATATTATATAAGGTTTCTTAAGCCACTGATGATGGACGTGTAGTCCGAAACATGTCTGGCAGATAATAAAAAGGTTTTAACGTATATGTATATATATAGATCATTTTGTGGAGTAGACGTCGTTTTATTCAAATAAAGAGATATAATCAATGGGTAGAACCTTTGGCGTAGAACACTAAACTAAAACACGTTTTACTACTTCACCAAAACACTTTTTTTATTCTCGACACGCGTTTCGCTAACAATGTTAGCATCCTCAGTTTTAATTCTCTCCTGGGGATGCTAACATTATTAGCGAAACGCGCATCGGAATAAAAAAAAGTGTTTTGGTGAAGTGGTAAAACGCGTTTTAGTTTAACAACAGAGATCTTTTTTAAAGGAAATACCTAAGGTTAAATGTAAAATTATCTGAAAATTTTTAGGTAACAGTGTAATTTAGGGAGAAAATTACTAGAATATCCGTTACAATAAAGATTTATATCACAGCTCTTATGTTAACAATACAAAAAAAAAAAACGTTTGTCATCCCAAAACTTTCCCGAAAAGTTATACTATAATCAAAAATATATGATCTGCGTATCGAAACATAATTTTAATCATAATTATTTAATAAAATTGTATTATTTTCATTATTACCAATAAACTAACGTAACAAACTAACTACATTATTCAAAAATCAGAAAAAAAAAGTATTGCCAGAGCTGGGATTCGAATCCATAACCTTCCGCATGCGAAGAAACGCCATACCAATGATGCCACAGAAACCTGGATAGAAATATTGTATTTTAATAATTATAATAATATAGGTTACACCTACCTAACTGGAGAAATTTGAAACGCAATATTCTCTAGAATTATGGGGCCAAATACCAAAAGTAACCTAGATAAAAAATGCTTTAAAATGATGAATCATTCGACTCCTAATGCTATTTGAAAATTTAGCGGTTGTGTCTACCCCTTCACAGGGCTTTAGCGATTTCAACCAAAAACTAATGGGTTCATCCGAGGACTGCCCCAAACTCATATATCAAAATTTAGCTGAATTGGTTACAGCGTATGGGCGCTATCGTGGAAGAATACATACAGACACACACAGATAGACAGACAGACTTCCATCTGGAAATGGTCTCGGGGAACTTCAAAATGGTTATATCTCAAACATTTTTTTTAGCGCGCTGACAATAATTTCCCTTTGCGGGAAAGTAAAATAGTTATTATAACGCAATTGTATTAATAATTAATGTATGATTTCGGCGCTACTTTCGAGTAGCTAGGTTGGGCATCCAATTCATTTGATATCATTCCTGGATTGATTTTGTGTTCGAGTGACGAGTTATTGTTATAAGCTGTTGCTCTACCACTCCTAGGTTGGCCAGCTTTGAAACTGCTGTAAAGAATGATTAGAACTTTTTAATTTTTTTGTATCTAGACCCATTTTCCTTACCTGCATGGCGGTCCATTAACCAATGGTGTTTATTCCAACTGGAATGTTTTTACACGAGTTTCCAAATGAATTTCGAAAGGGGGTTTCGGTTAAAAATAATCTTTCATGTTTGATCTCACTTCGTTTTAGTAAATATTTGTCAAAAAGTCGTATGGGGCAGATGTCGGGTTTATTTCTATTTCAAATCAACCATTTGGAGCTTGACAAGGGCATATCTCCTCCCTGCGCCGTTTTAGAAAACACTAGATTGTATTCTATACGTGTTTTGTCCTATGCAATTAGTTTCTTTTTTAAAGTAGCTTTACACCTAAATATGGAGGGCTAGTCGTGACTCAAGATCAACAGTTTATTACTTTTTTTTTTATAATTTTTGAATAAAGTAGTTAGATTATATATAATTTTTTTAAACATTTCGGTGTCTTTGGAAATAATTTCTAAGTAGACCGCTTACTTGGATTGTGAAATATTTTCATCATATTTTAGACACTAAAATTGGATTTTTCAACAGTGCATTCAACGAGACATCCAAATTGTTCCTACGTTATTTTATTTTAAGAAACTAAAGTAAAGCAATTCCCAAAAATCTGATTTATATTAATTTAATATTAATATAAAAAGTAGACCTAGTAGGTCTACTTTTTTGAAAGAAATGCATTGCTATTTGATCGAATAAATAGTAATCAGTAGAAATTTGTCTGACAATATTTATGTTTTCAGATTAAATCAATTAAAGAAAGATCCGAACCAAGAATGCCTATCGTAGGAGCGACCATGAATAGCGAAGACGAAAATTTAACAGTTTGCCTGATTGATGATACAGATTCTAATATTTCTCTTAATCCGAGGACCCCTATGGAATCGAATATTCAGCCCGTATTGGACAATACTAATGTATCTAGTGCTAAGTTACATGATGATCTGTCCGACACGACACTTAAGAATTGTCGTGATGCTGTACACAATGGATCATCTGAACCGAGTTTGCTTTCCTTATCATCGGCCGGGACTAGCTTGGCTAGGGAGGATTTTGCCGATGGCGCAAATTTACCAGCGGATAATTCCGATCTGCTGATTGAAGATGATACCGACTCCAATATTTCTATTACTCCGAGTACCCCTATGGAATCGAATATTCAGGCCGTAGTGGAGAATACTATAAATGTATCTACTGCTAAGGTACATGATGATCTGCCCGACACGAAACTTGAGAATTGTCATGATGCTGTACACAATGGATCATCTGAACCGAGTTTGCTTTCCTTATCATCGGCCGGGACTAGCTTGGCTAGGGAGGATTTTGCCGATGGCGCAAATTTACCAGCGGATAATTCCGATCTGCTGATTGATGATGATACCGGCTCCAATATTTCTGTTAGTCCGAGTACCCCTATGGAATCGAATATTCAGGCCGTATTGGAGAATACTATTAAGGTATCTATTGCACATGATGATCTGCCCGACACCACACTTGAGAATTGTCCTGGTGCTGTACGCATGCGAATACGCGAACCAAGTATGCCTTCCTTAATATCATGGGGTAGCGTCGTCGATGGCAAAGATCCACCAGTCCATATTTCGAATCTGCCGAATGACAAACATTCAAATATTTCTGTTAATGCGAGTACCCATATGGCACCACCATTAAACTCGAATACTCAACCATTATTCGACAATTCTAATAACAAAACTACTGCGAAATTGTCCGACACGACACTTGAGAATTCTCGTGATCGTGTTTTGGAAAGTTTTTTTATAAATCGATATTTCGAAATTTACAAAGATCCACAATTTGCTGATGGTAAAAACGAAGCAGCATTTGAAAAGGAGGTTAACAAAATACTTGACGTGTCTTCGTGGTTTTCGCATTTACTTCCGGAAGACAATGAATCCTCTTTAGTTCTTAATGAGTCTACTAACCACGTTAATGGAAACACCGATCTGGAAGTGTTGGATGGGATTGAACTCAGCGATAGCGAAGCGCCAACAAGTCCACTGATTGGAGAGGAACATGCATGGAGACAGGTCGGACTGAAAACATTCGTTAAGAAAAACAAAAATGACAATGTAATGGATGAATTCACAATTAATGTTGATTGTGATAAGGATAAACATGTGGATGACATGCCATGTCCGAAATATTTTCAATTGGGAGAATCGTTTGAGGAACAAGTTAATAAGACATTGAATAAGGACGAGACACATAACATATGGAGTACGGCTCGAGTACGGTGGTTTTCGCATTTACTTCCGGAAGACAATGAATCCTCTTTAGTTCTTAATGAGTCTACTAACCACGTCAATGGAAACACCGATCTGGAAGTGTTGGATGGGATTGAACTCAGCGATAGCGAAGCGCCAACAAGTCCACTGATTGGAGAGGAACATGCATGGAGACAGGTCGGACTGAAAACATTCGTTAAGAAAAACAAAAATGACAATGTAATGGATGAATTCACAATTAATGTTGATTGTGATAAGGATAAACTTGTGGATGACATGCAATGTCCGAAATATTTTCAATTGGGAGAATCGTTTGAGGAACAAGTTAATAAGACATTGACTGAGGACGAGATACATGACATATGGAGTACGGCTGGGGAGACGGTGAGTGGGTATTTAGTTAGTAGTGCAATAGTAATCAGTAGCACTGTTTACTATTGTTTTTTAATTTTATTACTTCAAAGAGAACTAAAAGTTTAATGTGTTATATATATATAAATAACCCCCTGCATTTTATTTACAATTTTTTTAATAGTTGATGTCGATTCAACAACAAAAAATAAAGAAAAATATTTTAATCGATAAAATTGCTTTTATACCTGATTAATATTCACGCTTTTCTCCTGAGGATGCTAACAGTGTTAGCGAAACGCGCGGCTGATAAGGAGGGCTAATAATTCCATACGAAATTTGTTTAATTTAAACAAAATCTTGTGTTTACGTTAAGTTAGTACTTTTGTCCGAAATTATATAAGTTTTGACTTATAATTATTTTCTGATGATTTAGATTGGACCTTCGCCGTTCCTACTAATGGCCAGCAACGCCCGCAATGAAATACCTCACGTGTCTACCACTAAAGAAGACCGCTCTGAAACTGATCAATTATTCGCCGAGTTGGATAACGCAACAAAATTGTTGAAAGTGGACTTAGAATCCGTTGCATCACTCGTCATGGAGAACGAAGATAGATCTGATCAAGAAGAGAAAACTGACGAAACCAATCTGTTACCATACAGGAAGTTATGGGAGCACAATGTCTTATAGGAACTGAAATATCGTCTAGAAGCAATCTACCAGAGCAAGTACTAAATATTTGTGTTATTATCCTTAATTTTAATATTATCCTTAATATTACATAGATAAATTGATGTTTTTCATTAGAGAATTATTGTTATTACTATTCATTATATTTTTTATTAGGAAAATTTTCGCTCAGCATAACCTTATGAGGCATTTTTGAAAATCTTGTGTCCAATTTATTTTATTTAAATATTTAATTGTCGTTACATTAACGCCGGAAATTGCGTAAAAAATTAATAGTATATTAAGTATAAAGGGCGGTAAAGCATTCGTTGCAGCCCGCTGCTGTATAGACGCACGAGTGAGCGAAGCGAGCGAGGGCAGCTATACAGCGAAGGGCTGCAGCGGCTTTACCGCCAGTGGTGCTTACAACTGTTTTTCGCCTGCCTCTTCATACTACAATATTAAACCAAAAGAACTTTATTTTAATAATTAATTATTACTGTTATGAACTGACAGTTTTTGACAGAAATTAATGGGAGTATTTTTTGACGTACATGATAATAGGCGTTATCCTTTGACAAACTCAGATCAGATAAACTTATGTGACAGGCTCACATGTCAGTGTTGCGTATTTTAAATGTAGAAAGAAACTGTCAAATTATTATCTGAGTGTGTACACTATAGAAATTTGATTTTAGAATCTTAGGTATATTTCGGTACTACAATAATAATTAAAAAGTGATTACTAATTAATAATGGACAAATTTAAATAATTAAATGAGTTTAGCGGAATGGCAGACGAATACCTAAGTAAACTTTCTCAATTAATTGTCAACTTATCCTCTAGATGGAATGCACATTAAGTTAAGTGAGTGAAAACTACTGATGTGAACGTTATTATTGGAAATCTAACAGTAGCGCCATCTATGAAAAAAAATTAAAATGAGCGGGCGCTAACTGGTCATTTACCGCCCGCATATGCGGGCGGTAAAACTCTGTTTTAGTGCAGGCAGGCGAAAAACAGTTTTAATTTTTCCACTAATTTAATGTAAAAATAATATCCCAAAGTGTTCTTTTGCAAGTACGTATATGCAATCGGTATACGCATGGTAATAGAATTTTTATTGTACTAAAATATCTAATATGGTTCATTGTCTCATGACGTTCTGACACATTTTACCTTTTGTTTATTTAATAATTTTTGACATATTTTTGGGTACCTACCTAGTTGTGCAGTGTGACACATTGTGTAGAAGTGACGAAGTCTCTTAAATTGTGAAATTATTAACACCAAGTACCTTCTATATGTTTGTTGTGGCGCGAATTGATTAAAGCTCATTCTTTGGCTATTTCGCCACTATTTAAAATTCTAAATATTAATCAATCAAAATAATCCTTTCGGATTAATAATAAAAGCCACTACGTGAATGAAAAAATCTAAATTTCTCAATGGCTCTTATGTTAAAAACAAGTTGTATAAAGAAAAACGTAAATTAAATAACTTACCTGTATGGAGTCCTAACGTTATATAACGCCAAGAAATAAATTTTAACATAACCAGTAGTAGTGGCCGGGGCAAGTGGTCTAGTGGCTAAGCGCGCTAAACTTGAACAGGCTGCCCGGTAGTGGAAATTTTCTGGAACAGTTTTTAAGTTTCTCTTATTATTACCACTGATATAGTTAAGATTTCTATTAAATTTATTTTGTGGAGATTAGACATTTATTTCATCATATAATATAATAGTAGCAGGAACTCCCAACCTAACAACAAATGTGATTAGTACAGACCTATAGGATATATTATAACATTTTAATTATTATACTTTAGTTTGTGATAAGGAATAACACAACTATACACATTTTTAGGTTATGACATTAATTTTGACAAGGCTTTAAATGACATGTTCCCTATAATTGAAACTGTAGGTACTTTTGGTTTGGACATAAATTTTCTACAGCTTCGCTTTATAGCCACAAATTAAGATATTGTACACATCCCAGGAGGCATTTCCAAATATTTTTTACGCATTTTTATCGAGGTTGGTTAACACCTCTAACGTATAGTGTAACGACACTGATATAGGTATATAAGTATTAAAATATTTTAACTCAAAAAATGGTGCACATATACGTGTAATTTTGGGTCCCTTATTTACAGCATTAATTTTGTTTTGCTATAATTTATTGAGTGATTTTAAATAACTTTCAAAAAAGAAAATTTGTAGCGCGCCCCAAATTAATATTACGATATTAGTTCTAGCCCAGTATCAATTAAATATTTTTTTACATTTATGTTTGTCATATTACAGCTGTTTGACAATTATTACAAGTATTTAACACAGCAAGAACATGGGAACAGTGCGAATATTTTGTCTTTATGTAAATCTAGGTTTTCCAAATTATTTGGTGTATTTAATATGCAGTGTTTTTGTTTTATTTATAAAATTTGTTTATTTACCAGACCATTTCTGTTTCTCATGTTTTATTGCTATTTTAAAACTGTGTGTTAAGCCATTTTTTGAATACCTACTTAATTAACTATACTAAATAGTTTTCTTCTGTAGATTTTTTACACATAGAGAAAATATCGTAAATTATGGTTGCAAGATAATAGTAGGTATGTGTACATACCTATTATTTTCATAAATACCTTTAAGAGATGTGAAAAATTTGTATTGCATTATATTTTTAGCAGTTTTAGTAGTAATTTTGGCGCTGGCGTTACCAAAATTACATAATTTTATTGTTTTTGTAGTTGTTGTGTAGTTTAATTATTGATCTATTACGTATCTCTACCCGTATTCTTATTTTTATTATGATACAGATTTACATAGCCAATAGAAATAAAGGATTTATGATAATTTTTGTTAAATATATCTGACATATTGTCAAAACTACACAAATATTTAGCTTTCTTTAGTAGGTATACTTTTATGTTGGTATATTTTAAATAATCATTTGCTGATCTTGATACTACAACAAACCTTCTAGTGTTGAAAGATTTTTTTCTATAAGTATATTTATTTAATTTATGATTTACTTATTATTGTTTACTTATTGTTATTTTGTTATTGTAAAATTTTAAATTTAGTAATTTCAACATTGTAATCTTTCATTATTTTATTATTCATTACTATCATATTATCCTTAGTTAAGATTGTAAAATTTTCGTGAATTCAATAAAAATCAAGTGCTTCCCAAACTTAATTTTATTTGCTGCATATTCCACAACCTGTGCTTTAACAACTTTTCTGTTCCGTTTCTTTAAAAATAAATTTGGCTCAATTATAATATCAGTATAGAATATGGGTCCAATCTGTCTCACAAAGAGAGCAAGGGCTTGGTCTCTGATTATGTTTCATTGTTGTGATGAAACTGTGAAGGCCACTGTGTGAAGCGTTAATCCAATAGCTAAATTATTTTTTATTTTACACTAATGGCTTTAAGCATTTGCTTAATCGATTTGTCCGTGGTCATATGTGCGCCTGTATCGGAGGTTACATATCAGCACATTACTGTACTATTTAGTATAAAAAATATGAATTAGATTTGTACAATTATATTTTAATTCCCTGATTTACTAAACAAAAGCCTGATTGTATGTACAAATATTTTTTTCCGATTAAAAAGTGTCACTGGTGTATTGAGCATAAAAATACTTTAATCTTTCAATATGACTAATATCTACATAATTACGATAATGACTAGGTATATAAGTGAAGTGAAGTGAGCGAGTAAAGAGATTTAAATAAGTATTTTGGTGAAGTGGTAACACCAGTCTTTCAATATTACTAGAAGTGGAGTTAGAGATACGTTACGAGTCATTATCTATGAATATATTATAGACTCGTTCCACTGTAGGATATGTGTTTTTAAAACTACCAAAAATAGGGTTTAATCAAAAATCCAATAAATCCATTATAAATTGAAACACCACTACAAATAAAATCGGACTAAAATCATTCACAAATAGCGTATAATATAAATGGACAAAGGGTCACAAAAATTTATATAATTGTAGTTGTATAAATGTAATGGGTGAAAATGTGCAATATTCTCAAATTACAATAGTATATTAAGTATAAAGGGCGGTAAAGCATTCGTTGCAGCCCGCCGCTGTATAGACGCACGAGTGAGCGAAGCGAGCGAGGGCAGCTATACAGCGAAGGGCTGCAGCGGCTTTACCGCCAGTGGTGCTTACAACTGTTTTTCGCCTGCTTCTTCATACTACAATTTTAAACCACAAGAACTTTATTTTAATAATTAATTATTACTGTTATGAACTGACAGTTTTTGACAGTAATTAATGGGAGTATTTTTTGACGTACATGATAATAGGCGTTAACCTTTGACATACTCATATCAGATAAACTTATGTGACAGGCTCACATGTCAATGTTGAGTATTTTAAATGTTGAAAGAAACTGTCAAATTATTATCTGAGCGTGTACGCTATAGAAATTTGATTTTAGAATCTTAGGTATATTTCGGTACTACAATAATAATTAAAAAGTGTTTACTAATTAATAATGGACAATTTTAAATAATTAAATGAGTTTAGCGGAATGGCAGACGACTACCAAGTAAACTTTCTCAATTAATTGTCAACTTATCCTCTAGATGGAATGCACATTAAGTTAAGTGAGTGAAAACTACTGCTGTTAACGTTATTATTGGAAATCTAACAGTAGCGCCATCTATGAAAAAAAAATAAAAAGAACGGGCGCTAACTGGTCATTTACCGCCCGCATATGCGGGCGGTAAAACTCTGTTTAAGTGCAGGCAGGCGAAAAAAACATTTTCCGCTTTTTTGATAAACTGTAATTTAAACTACTATTAACATGGACAATGTTATTTTTTTTTTTTTGTGAAAACATTGAGACAATGTAAAAACGCTTCCTGGCGCCTAATTGTCTCTTGCCGCCTGCTCTACGTGTCGATGATTGTACATACTCCGTTCCTGCTATAGCTGGCTCTATATTTCGCCGCCTCCGGAAAATCATTCAGTGTACTAGTGTTTGACGGCGAGTTTGTACGTAGGGCACGGCGGTACGGGACAGTGGTAAGATCGTTTACATAATTCCAGACTCGCCATGACACCCTATTGTGTGCTGTCGGAGATGTTGCGAGCTTGGTTACTATCTGCCCTTGTTGTTCATGGTGCCGTAGCTGGGAATCCGGACGCGAAACGTCTCTATGACGATTTACTATCGAATTATAATAAACTGGTACGACCTGTTGTGAATACGTCGGATGTGTTAAGAGTTTGTATCAAGCTAAAGCTGAGTCAGTTAATTGATGTGGTAAGTTATATAGAAAATAAGTCGTAGTAGTAACATAGTTATTATCTGGTGCTTTTATTTAAATACAGCAAGTCTACTTCACAAATTGCGTTAGGTACGAGTATATATTCCAGCAAAAATCGGACGTTTCAAGGTTCTGAAACCTTATCTTCGGTGGTTATTACAAATATATGTTTATAGTTAAATAGAAAGTCACGAATCGAAAAATGTACCTATATAAATGATCTTAGAACATATTATTTTAAAGCTTACATCGTAGAATAATAATCTAATCATGAAAAAGACTTAAATTGTAATTTTTCGGAAAGTCCTTATTTACAAAGATACAGGGTGTTACAAGATGACTGCTTGAGGACGATTTTTTTGAAATATTTTCGAAACGAGTAAAGAAGAATTAACCAAATGTAGCATATTTATTCACCTAGTTAAACGTCGTAAACTGACATGAAATTGAATAAAAAAGGATGGCCATAGGTCTGCCTTAATTATAACCTAACTTTCAAATTCGAATTTCTCGCAAACCTTTAAGTTTTTTATGTAGAAAACTTTATTTAATCACATTTTTGACACCAAATGAATAAAAATCACAAGGAAAAAAAGTTAGGTTATAATTAAGCCAATGGTCCCCCCGTTTAACCGCCTATGGTCATCCTTTTTTATTCAATTTGATGTCAGTTACGACATTTAGGTAACTAGGTGAATAAATATGCTACTATTTCGTTAATTCTTCTTTACTCGTTGTGAAAATATTTAAAAAAAATAAATAAGGACTTTTCGAAAAATTACAATTTAGGTTTTTTTCATGATTAGATGTCCCCAATTCGCTCACAAATTACCCTTGTCTTTCTGAAACACCCTGTATATACCAAAACTATTATTTAGTATCTATAATCTACAATTAGATAATTTTTTCCTTTTGATTAATAAATACGTCTAGTATAGTACCTAACTCAAGCTGCTTCAATTCTTTTCAACGAAAACTGCAGTATACCTAGCTTATCGATATATATGACAATTTATTCAGTAGAATTAAAATCAATTAAATTTAGTGTAAATTACCAATAACAATGCTCGTAAAACAATAGTGGATTTTACTTAAAATTTACAGTGTTCTTACATAAAAAATGGGGGATTATACGTAATTTTTTTGTACTTTCATGAATATTTATGTGAATTTACTGAAACTTTACCTGAATATTTCATTATACTTACCGTATTTGTACAACATTTTTAGGTGATCTATGTACCCAGATAGTTTCTGTAGACCTGAAAAATTGTCCATACTGAAATGGAGTCAGATCTTTTGTGTGTGAAATGAAACTCAACACCACGAAAGAAATTTAATAATCGCTCTATGCGTCAATAGTAAAACCAGACATGTTTCAAAGCTCCAAGCCTCATCATCAGTGGTTATTACATCAATTATTATATGACAAAGAGGAATATGTTAAAGTCTAGAAACAAGAAAGCACTGATATACCAAACGATATACTTAGTAGTATAACTCACCATTTCATGTAAAAAAAATGCATTAAAATATTGAAGTTTAAAATTACATAATTAAAGTTAAAAACTTATTATTTTATTGTATTTCTTTTACAAATCATTTCATATTGAAAATTTAGAAAAATCACCAATGATTCAAACGGCTGCCAATTCGGTAAACTAAAATGGTGGACATCTATACCGAAGGACACTCTGTACAGAAGTACCACCAGAAGGTGGCAAAAATTGAGTGGAAAATCTGGAAGTTTGTTGTGGCGGAAGATTATTAACGTCCATTTATTAAATTTTTCACCACTTTTTAAACCAAATGTAAACTGGAATAAGTAAAGAAAAATTACAAACAACTTTTTAAGTTTTATATAAAAACCACTGCAGCCTAAAAAATATTTCTCCTTTTAGGTTACAGTGGTTTTCACAACTTAAACATTTTTCTTTACTTTCCCAGGTTATATTTGATTAAAGAGTGGTGAAAAAAATAAATGCATGTTAATTCTTTACCCTGTATGTTGAATATAAATACAGAATTACTAGTTTTCCCGATTTTTAATATTTAACGAAAATATAAATGCTATAAACATGCTTATCTAAAAACTAAAATTTCTTGCCATATTTTCCTAACAATAGGTACCGCATACTTAACAAACAAACACGTAAATTCAGTCTTAGAAGTGTCTTACATTAGGCTGGAAAACATATCAAATGCGAATTTTAACAAATGTACTAGAAACGTTATACAAAAAAATGCAATTAAAAATTAAGGAAGAAATGATTTACATAATTTTTTAACTTTCCCAAGTTTTAGGCAGTTACAATTTAAAATTTGTTGATTTTGAGCTGCCATATTTTTCTAATGTTATGTATCTACTATATATACTTTGCAAACAAAAAAAGTAAATATTCAGTCTTAGAAGTTTCTTACATTAGGCCCGAAAACATTTACAATGCGGATTTTAACAAATGTACTAGAAATGTTATACAAAAAAAAATCATTTTAAAATTAAGGAAGAAATTATTTAACATAATTTTTTAACATTTTCCAGATTTAGGTTAGAATTTTAAATTTGTTGATTTTGAGCTGCCATATTTCGCTAATAATAGGTACCTACTATACAATACTTAACGAACAAAAAGAAGTTTCTTAAATTACAAAAAAAAACACTTAAAATTTAAGGAACAAATGCCTATAAACATGCATAGGTTTTATAAACATTAACCTGGTAAGTGCAGTTTGGCCGGGCGCATATAAAAATCTCTCTGGGTGTATTTCTATGTAGATATTGATGGTACCTAATCATATTTTTAACAGTATTACCCTTTATCCTACAACATGAACAAATTATTTTTACTTACCTCGTGACTATAAGCACAGCTAATGTATGTAGAGGCGCTTATTATTCTAGAGCCTCAAAAGAAAGCCATTCACTATTTCTCTGCAACCGTACCTACACACCGCTAATATTTTGTTAACTTTTTGGGCACAGCTTATTGTAGCTATTTAATTTGTGTTTTAGGTTTATTAAATCAGTTGTTAAATGATAAATGTGCATTGTTTGTTTGATAACGCTGAATTGTAAAGGGTAAATGCCTGCTGCGCTTGCGCTGTAAGGATGTTTTTACGAAAGTGTCGTAAAATTACTAGGAGCCACGGAATAGTACTAAAAGTAATGTGTAGATTTGCAGGGAAATAGAAAATTTTCGATACGATTTGAATCCACACAAATTATATCGTGAAAACACATTTCGGTAATGCGTTTTTACGATATTACTAAGGAAAAATACGTGATCTGGGTAAATTATCGGCAATATTCGCGAATATTTAAGATTTACCTAATATTACATAAAAAACCATGTAGGTATGTTTACTACAAACCTTACGTATTTCTCACCCAATTTTTAACAGTGTACAGGCATTTCGCATGTTTGAGTAAAAAGAGGAGTTAACGCTAGATCGCTCAATGTGGTAATTATTGCCTTTACTTTTTCCGGGATTTCTTTGCTAGGTTTTTTCATGGCGATTATTTTGCGGTACTTTTTCTGCAGCAGGTGCCACATTTTGTTTTATTACAGTTAAACCCTCTACCAAGGTACCCGTAGTGCGAGTGTTGTATGTGAAACCGTTTCACTTACAATGTGTTTTAATTAGAACCTCATCCCAAGAAATCAAATCCATTATGAAGTAATAAAGACGGGTTCAAAATAGAATATTTATATATTATTGTTAAGCATCGGTGGTTCAGTGGTAGAATGCTCGCCTGCCACGCGGGCGGCCCGGGTTCGATTCCCGGCCGATGCAACTTTTTGCTTCCTAACTATAAATAATTATATAGTATAACAGCATCATTAACTTTTTAGGTGAAAAGATTACTAGGTACTTTTAATTCCAGAAAACATTGCGCGAATAATGATTAATAATGTTCTCTTATAGGTATTCTGAGCACCTTGTAAATCGAAGAATTCCTATGGTAAAATATTCTTTTATCGAGCATCGGTGGTTCAGTGGTAGAATGCTCGCCTGCCACGCGGGCGGCCCGGGTTCGATTCCCGGCCGATGCAATTTTTTGCTTCTTAACTGTATAAATAATTATATATAACAACATCATTAATTTTTTACGTGACAAGATTACTACTTTAAATTCCTGAAAACATTGCGCGAACCCACTGATTTATGTATAATTTTTTGACCCAGATTTACATTCGAATGCACCCACTCTGTCACAGGACGCTATGTAGAAATTTATCGCCCGTCTGGGCCCTATTTACAGGAAAACTTTTGCGAAATAATAATAAAAACAAAAACACACTCTCGCGCAGGGACGGAACAACACATAACAAACCATATAATGCATTTCCAACGTTTTCGTGTATATGAATCAATATAGGTACCTTAGACCTTGGAAAATGGAACAATTGAATTTCACTTTGGAAGTATTTATTTAGATACTCGTATATAACTATTTCATTGCATATAAATTACATTAAACCGAGGATTGGCTATCGACAAAAAACAATATATATGTTTATTAAGTGGTCTTATAAATAACTGTACGCGCACGTGACTAGGTTTAAGCTGCATATTAACAGACTAACACGATGGATTTATAAAAATAAGAAAGAAAAACCACACTCGATCGCCACTGGTTTAATTACAAATTAATTATTTTTAATGTTGTTCAGCGATTACTTCGTCATTGGACATAAATTTATTTCCAGCAAGCATTCTCTTGAGATCTGAAAACAGGAAAAATCGCTGGGGGTAAATCTGGAGAATACCGTGGGTGGGTAAGCAATTCGAATCCCAAATCATTCATTTTTGCCATAGTTTTCATCGATTTGTGACACGGTGCATTGTCTTGGTGTAACAACACTTTGTGGCAGTTTCTTTTCAATTTCAGCCTTCAATCGATCCAAAATTTCCTGGTAATGACAAAAGTAGCGCCCGCTATGAAAAATGACCATAGCAACGCCGACAATACAAACACACCAAATTGACAGTTTAGGTATTTATAATTAATAATAGATGTCACCACAATATCATTGTTAATATATTTATTAGAATTCTAAAATACAACATCACAATTGCATCTATCCTACATATACAAAATCTATTTTTTGAGAATTCTAAAACGCCATTGTCGTGTGAACGTGCAGTCAATTAAGAACTTAACAATATTATCGAAGAGAAATTTAATCTTCGATGATTTACAAAAAGAAATATAGCTTGAAACTTACATTAGAAATAATGTGAGTTTTAGATTTTTTAGTTTTATTTTTAAATGTTTAGTAACACAAACTTAATTTCACAAAAAAACTTTTTATTTTATGACTTGAGAGAATAAAATTTTTTCACACAATGGTAAGTTTAAAAGTTAAAATCATTTTGGTGCAATTGAAAATAATATATACAATCTTACTTCTAGAGTTAATAAATAAATTCCCAAAAATAATATGTACTGACTAGTATAACATAGCTTTTCGTAAGAATCTCATATAACCACTGATGATGCGGCCCGGAGCTGCGAAACATGTATGGTGACAAATGTAATTTGTTGAAGATATTTATTAAATTTATTGTGTGGAGGTCGACTTTTATTTCAAGAATATTTAACTATTCTACTCCACTTCGATATGGACTACTTCTTTCGAATGAATTATAATTAAGTATATCGCTAATTTCAAAACACAGAGACAGTGAGAGTGAATATAGTTTAACACCACCTACTCAATTTAATACTTCTAACTTATCGTATTTAACTGCGTAAAATAAAACAACTTTAGTTTTAAATATTTCCAAACTTTTATAATATACAAATTTATATTTCAAAATTACACGACATTAGCAGAAATTTTTATGAACAATCTTGAACTTAAAATAGAACAACACCCTCTCTTTAAGAACTTTCTCTATTGGTATAGATACGTAGATGATGTACATGCTTGTTTTGTAGGAACTGATAGACAACTTACCCAGTTTTTTGAATTTATCAACAATCAGCACCCTAACATAAAATTTACAATAGAACAAGAAACGAACAACTCTATCAATTTTCTTGATTTAACAATCACTAAAGTAAGTAACAGACACTCGTTTTCGATTTTTCATAAACCTACACATATAGACACAATTATACATAATACATCTAATCATCCTATCCAACATAAATTAGCCGCATTCCACAGTATGATCCATAGACTTGTTAATATTCCATTAAATAAAGTTAACTTCAAGAAAGAACTTAATATAATTAAACAAATAGCAGTAAACAATGGTTATCAACCGACAATAGTAGAAAAAATCCTAAACAAAATTAATTACAAAAAAATAATCAACACTGTTTTCCCTCAAAGCCCAAAAGATCCCCAAAATTATGGCTTAATTACCTACTCAGGCCATAATTGTTCCTATATTTCAAAATTTTTTAACCAACATAATATAAAAATAGCTTTTAAAACCAACAATACAATAGGAAAAATTATCAAAAATTCAAAATCAAAAATAGATAAGAGAGAAAAATCTGGAGTGTATGAACTGACGTGTGGAGACTGCGATCGGGTTTACATAGGACAGACAGGTCGAAGTTTTTCTAAAAGAATTAAGGAACACTACTTAAGTTATATCAAGAAAAAAGACAATTCTAATTACTCTAACCATCTTTTAGAACATAATCATAATTTTAACGATAATTTCAAAATTATTCATATAGAAAACAAAAGTAAAAAGCTGGATCTTTTAGAATCATTAGAAATAATCAAACTTAAATATTCTAACAAATTACTCAATAGCCAAACACATTTAAATAATTCCCCTTTGTTAAACCTCTTTTAATTTTTGTAACCCTAGGTAGTTTTTATGCACCTGTGACCTAGTTATTAGTTTTCATTTTGTTACACTTTTACTATATTTTATTACCTGTATAAACCATATAAATATTTTGTATTTTAGTCTTAAGTTACACTTGATAAAGCCACTGTGTGGACGAAACATGTCGTGTAATTTTGAAATATAAATTTGTATATTATAAAAGTTTGGAAATATTTAAAACTAAAGTTGTTTTATTTTACGCAGTTATAATGAATTTCCAACAAGTATCGGCTAATTCTATTCAAAAATTATCGTATTTAGGCTTACGCCAACAGGGGTAAGTTTCGAAAAACAAATATTTTCCTAAATATTATGTTTAATTTATTCAAAAGCATTAAAACAGTCCCAGAAAAAGTATAGTGTGAAACTCACATGAAATGACCAATTCCTACTCGTATGATTTGCAGCACTCGCCTGCGGCTCATGCTGCAGACGATCATACTCGTAGGAAATATCTGTCATTTCATGTTCGTTGCACAATATACTATTATCCAACCACCTTTAGATTACGATATTGAAAATAAAAATGAAATTTTAGCATTTAAAATCGTAATATCATTCATATTATAAAGATAATTAATTATACCTTTGGATGTTTCTCAAACTGCCAATACTACAATAAAACAATCCGAAAATAGTTTAAAATTAAATGGTGATCAAAAATATATATTTCTTCTTCCTATAGAAGTATCAGTGAATAAGGAATCCTTACCAAAATCCAACTCAAATAGTTTTAATGCATGTTTAACTATTAGGTGTTATTTTCTGAGAATGATGAACATTGTTTAAACGCGTATATTATAATATATACATCATTAAATAAGGTGGTAAAAGATTGGCTCTAAAGTATTATAGTTAACCTTAACTATTCAACTGTAATAATGTTAACTTAGGAAACTAGTACTAAATAAATTTTTGTGGAAAAAAGGATTTGCTCTCGCAATGCGATTTTTAATATGATGGATAACTATATAGGTATACGACGTTCTAGCATCCTTTATTGTTGTCGACTACTATATCTTTCGTCTTGACCTACATTGCGAGAAAAGTGTCTTCAGAACCAAAATGATATACATATCAGATAGTATTGATTGAATATTATGAACAGTTGTATACGAGGCGAGTGTGCCAAAAACAAGATTTTCTGCATTAAATAAAAAGAGTGAAAATCTACCATTAAACTAGATTTTTAATTTTTACAAAAAAAAAAAACTTATATGGATACATTTTAAATATATATCCTAGTAAACAAATAATCTCATACTGCCTGGATGGAACGCGCCTTTTACACTCCCGGCATGATCGTCCTTTTTTTGATCTCTCTGGCAGTTCTTTTTAGCACACCTGAATACTTTTCTATTATTTGTAGTAATGGATCTGTTCTATTTTCTTCTCCAGAATTTTTTAAATCGTTTGGCACAATCGGGACATCATCTAGGCTCGCTTATTCTTGGTAATATCTTGAAATAATAGCCTTAACTCCACAGATATCTATCAATATTCATTCTTTTAGCCATACGTGTTTCGAGCAGCACCGCCGCTCATCATCCATGGCTTTTTTATTTTTACATTACAACGTCAACAATTCTGATTATACATGGATATCTATTCTTTTTAATACAATAGTACCTAATTCTTCAATATCCAAATTGAAAACTAGTGGGGAAGTTGACTATCTTCGAAAAGAATAAAACTCTTTTTTGTACTTGCAGAGGTTTGGGAAAAATTTATTTCTTTCCTCAGGCAGGCCTACGGAAAATACACAATACACTATTAACGAAAAATTTACACAATCATTATACATTTTTTTTCTTTTGTCGAGCATACATTGTAATTTGAGTTAACGTTTGGTATAAAACTGTCAGTAGTATGTATGGAACATTATAACGTATAATAATCATTTAAAACATATAACATTAACCAATAATTAATAATTATCATTAATTAGAAAATACGTACATTTATTACATTATATGCAAAAACAAAAGCCCAGAAGAAACAATAACTTTGTTGATCAAAAAATGTTTAATATATATTTATAAATTAAATTGACATTGGTGCACGTGGTTTTAATGAAAGTTATAAAATATGCTTAATGCAGAACTTATAGATTTTATTTTTATAAAAAATGTCTCCCCCTTTTTATTTAGTTATTATTTTAATTAAGCTATGCTGTTAATTGGTGTTTTTATATTATTTATTATTATTGTTTATTCACTGATTTTATTTATTGTATGTTGAGGATGATGATGATGCCAATGATTTATAAATATTTAAAAAAAAATGCTTAAACATTTTTTAAATAATCACAAAAGTTATGGAGGAAAAGAAGTAAAATATAGAACGATATAATAGACACTCGAATTAACGTTATTAATAATAAAATCTTTGTTGTTTAAATTGTACAACTTTTCTCTAATTTAACCGAGATTGTAACTCCTACCGTTTCCAAGATTCCAATGCTATCCCATTTTTATCTTGGACACAGAGTATAATATATATATATATATATATATGCATAGTATCAAATTGGCCTCCGTATCAGTACATTCGCTGAACGAACTTGCCTCCAAAACGGAGGCAACTGCGAAATTTCGGAGGCAACTCAGTACCCCCGTGTATAAGTAGTTTAAATGATTAGAATAGACCCCAGGAGGCCACTGCCGAAAATTGTGGTGGAGGCCAGTTCGCCACTTACACATATACAGTTATACAGTTTAGTTCGAGAAAAAAAGTTCAGGTGGCGCCTTGGACATATACACATATACAAATTATATGTGAGCTGAACGAAGTTGCCTCCATAAATCTAATGGACCTACTGGCCTCTGAGATTTGGCAATCACGCATTTGAATCAATAGTGGTATTAATATACTTGCATTACAAGTGTAAGATAGGTGGTGGAGGCAGTTACGATATTTGAACAGTCTGATAATTTAATAACACCGTTGGTGATTCGGAAAAATAGGATAAGGGTTGGAAATTCAGGTTTTGTACGTAAAATGAAACAACTTGAAACATTAAGAAGCTGTATATGTTTTCTCTTTGAACTAAAAATTAGAAAGTTTTTTAAAAAAGGTAATTAACATAAAAACAAATATCGTCAAATTCAAATAAATTCTAGCAATCAAATGGTAATATTTTGGTTACTATTATTTAGGCTAAACATAATAAACTGTTACATTATGTAAGGTAAGTATCGTATGTCTTCATTCTAACCCAGCCCTTATTGCTCAATAAATTAGGATGTTTCCTAATCAATTCTTCATTTTTCTTTTGAATATGGCTCTTAAAGTATCGTTTTACTAATTTAGATTGCTCTGCCGACAATAGAATTTTATGTGTTAGTGTTTGTTTTGATGCTAAATAAAAAGTTTAAAATTAACCAAAACATGTAATCTTTACTCAAACTGGAATCAATAAATCGGAAATGGAACTCAAAATCCAAATCACTATTTTAATTATTGAAAACACCCTATCCAACAAACCGACGGACAAAAGTACACGTTTCGAGAACAGTAGTTCTCATCATCAGCTTTAAACGGTCCAAAGCGATAAAATTAATAAAAGTAAAATAAAAATGTTTGAAAACCTCTCGAAACGCTCACAAGTAATTAATGGCACTACTAGTTTTCTTTCGTTTATTACAAAGTTTGCAGCAGCAGTTCTAATCAGCAACGGACCGGGAGAGCCCTTTCCCATAACACTGGCGTAAAACAGGGTTGTGTCATTGCACCGATTTTGTTTTCGATGTTTGTGGAAACGGTCACTCAACTTGTTAAGGATGAACTACCGGGGGGAATAGAGATCGTCTACAGATTTGATCGCGGCGGACTCTTCAAGCTTCCTAGACTGCAAGCTGAGACAAAGATCGTATCCACATCATTGAGCTTCAATGCGAGGATGACAACGTTGTACTAGCTGATACAGAAGGGGATCTTCAATATATACTAAATGCATTTAACAGCGCATACAGGAGATCGCGCATGAACTAAATATAAAGAAAACACAGATTCTCTGCCAGCCGGAGACGGAGACAGACTTCAGAACATCGAGAGTGTCTCTTACCTCGGCAGTATTCTCGCGGCGTACGCAAATATCGATGATGAAATTCAGCATCGCAGAAGATGGGCAAGCGCATCTTTTGGCCGACTGAGGCCGAGAGGCTTCCATAATCAGAACATCGACGTTCGAAATAAATTGCAAGTGTATAATGCTATTGTAGTTCCTACCCTTACGTACAGCTGTGAGTCTTGGACCACTTATCGGAGGCATTTAAGACCCTTAGAGAAGTACCATCAACGATGTCTTAGAAGAGTTCTTGAAATCAAATGGCAGGACTGACGAACAGACATCAGCGTTCTAGAGGAAGACAAAACAACTGGCATTGAGGCGATGATTGTGAGCCACCAGCTGCCACGTAATCTGCATGCCAACGGAACGCCTTTCAAAGAGAATCCTTTGTTCACAACTTAAGGTCGGCTCACGAAATCAAGGAGGGCAGCAAAAAAACATCCTTGTTCTTAAGACCAACATAAAGAAGTATGGCTTAGATGTAAAGAGCAACTGGGAGCAGATCGGGAACGACCGACCGAGATGGAGGCGTACCATTTACTAGGGTCATCAAGTTTTTGAAGAGCAGCGTCGGCGACATGAGGGTGCAAAGAAACAGCATCGAAAAGAGAGAGAACGCATCGATGGGGCAGCACACCTACAACAGCCGGTAAATGTTGGCGATTGGGTGTGTCAATTTTGTGATAAGGTTTGTGGCTCGATGATCGGTCTGTTTAGCCATCTTAGAGTTCACAACAGAAATCCCTGAGATGGAATAATTCATACTCATTAGCGAGTGAATGCCGATTTTGCGAGTGAGTGCCGGTTTTGCAATCTACAGTTGTGAGCGTTCCACCAGCCAATGGAGGCTTTTCAAACCATTTTCAATATTGACTTTGTATATTGATTTTATTGCTTTGTATCGTTAAAAGTTGATGATGAGAACCAGTGTTCTCGAAATGTACTTTTGCCCATTGGTGTGTTTGATAGAACGTTTTGAATTAAAATAGTAGATTGGACTTTGAGTTTCAATTTCGAGTTAATATTACCGGTTATAAGTGCGAAATTATGAAGTATCTATATGTTTAGGTTAAAAGGTATTTAAACATTTTCCGTAAAAACTATTGGCCAATAAGCTGAAACAGGTTTTTCCTTTTCTCCATAAAAAGTCTATTATAGTCCGTATAAAAGGTGATTATGATGCAATATTTTAACGATGAATTTACAGCATTTTAGCGATGAATTTACAGCACTACTGTAAAAATAATCCGAATTTAGACAAATTTAATGTTCAGTATTGAAAAATAAAAGTCCAATCTCAACGAAATTATTTTTATTTTATTTTTCATTACTGAAATTATAACTCCACTTAAGAATGAACTACTTTTTCAAGAAATTTATTTATATTTAACCAAAAATCAACATTTAATAAATAATTATCTAACAGATCATTGTTATTATTTTATAATTTTAATTAGGCTAACATTTTTTTTTTCATTTCAGTGTTTATAAAAAAATAATCAAATTTTAACGGAAATCTCGGATCTTTAAGTTCGAGAAAAAATCAGTAGTTTTGTTTACAGCCTGTAAATTTCAGTATCGATTAAATTTAAAAAATCTACAGTGATGGCTCTAGTCACATAATGGTTTGTCTTTAATCTCCGGAAAATCACATGTTTGTATCTCTTCTGGTTATTAAAATATTTGACTTGTCAAGTCTAAACCAATGAAATTGTGGAATAACAAATAGGGCTTTCCATTTAAAAAAACGTAAGTTTGGTTCATCCTGATGAGATGAGCCACCCTGTACAAATATCAATAATTTTAAAATACGTACTTTATGACTGCCTAAACACTGGCTGCTTAGTTATGGGTGAAATTTTTGGTCTTTGAGGTTCAACGCACTAATAACTCACCGTGTATATAATTTTAGTTAAAATCATTTTTACTTTCCATATTATACCTTTTTAATGGATTTCTACCCGTTATGTTAACACCCAAGTAACATTCAGGCTCCGGAAATATTTAAAAGATTTTCACACACTGACATTTGAAATTGAATAATAGACAATTGAAGTGGGTAAAAAAATCACAAAGTTTCACTCCTACACATGCGATTCTTTTTTTGTTGTGCAGGTTTCGTCAAGCAACAGTCGAGGTCAAACATCAGAACTTGTACAAACTGTTGTTTATCTCAGACTAATATGTTTCTTTCTTATGAAAGTTGAAGATTAGCTGCGCTATAACCAACCCTTGAGTAGCCTAATTCATCACCTCTTTCAACTCTCTTATTTATCCGTGTAATTTTTTTTTATTCAATGCTTGCAATATTGATGTTAACTGTCCGTCCGTACGATATGTGCATATTGTTTATGTAGTTGTTTATGATCCCTTTCCTTGTTAACTTCGATTACTGTTTAGCTGCCACGATTAATTCATTAAGTTTGTACAAATGACTCACGCTGTTTAAAAAATATTTCTTAAACCGATAAATGAAAAATTTAAAAAAACCTCAAAAATATGTTGAACTAGGATACACAATCTTTTTATCATTTGAAATAGCTCGTTTGGTTGTTTCTTAAGATAATTCGCTAATTTTTTTGCATAGGTACAAATCTATAAGTATAATCATAATTTGACTATAATCCATAAATCAATCTATTTAAATGCAATAAAATATTAATATTATGTAAAGGAATCGCAGTAATTTGCTTTACTAATAAGATATCGAAGCAATTTGAATTTTGTCATATACGAGGCCTACTTAATCTTGAAAAAAAGAGGAAAAAGCCATCTTTTCATTTAAGTTCCTGTAAAACTTTAGTTTAGATTTTGGAGAAAGTGAAAACTCAGTTACATATTTGGTTATGCAAAGCATAACTATTAGTTCCTGTTAATCTTAGATCAATTAAAAAAAATCTACGCTACCTCAGCTAAGGTCCTTGTATATATTTTTAAGTTTTGTTATTTAATTTTCATTTACCTTTTTCGGCCTGTTTGTTGCCATTGCGACCAATCTTTTGCTTCGGCCAGTTATGATTCTAAAAATTCAATTACTTTCGTACCACAAATTCTTACAGGATATCTGCTCGAAAAATATGCATATTTACCTGCTGTAGCGATCGCCGAAACCGAAAGTTTTTTGACTAAATCTGCAGTTAGTTTTTTAGACAAGCCAATATTTACAAGAATTGGTACACGTTTAAAAAAGTTACAATGCAAGTACAAAATATTATTATTATATTTTTTTTTGGATCACCCTTAATGAAGTTAATAACATAATTAAAACTCGAGATAATTCTGTATCTTTCGCACCAATACCACGTAATCGTATCTATATACTAGGTATTATAGTATAGTATTAAGTAAGGTATTAAACACTTTTTTATTCATCGTCACATACATAAGCTCAAATATTTCACTGAACTATTTCGGCGACGTAAAAACAATCAAATAAATAAGAGGGGAAAGCGTGCAACAGCGCTGGAGGCCACTGCGTCGCATCCGTGTTGTTTTATATACACACTGGAGGCCAATTTGTCGCTACGTGTATGGAGGCCATTTGCTATCTTGTGTTTCATTTTTATTTGTATAAGTTTTATTTTGTATTTCCTTACCCCTCTCACCGTGCCCTTAATAAGATGGCAAATGCGAATCGTCTGGTATATAATATACAGCTGTAGCATTAGCGGAAAGGGTGGAGGCATGTGCGTCTGTTATATGTGTGGAGGCAAGTAAGATAGGTAGGCCAATATATATATATAATTATTTTTTGAACGTCTTATATAAATACTCGTATCGCACCCATACTCAGCACTAGTATAAAGTTCATCAATTTAGCCGCTAAATTTGGTGGCGAGAACGTGAATACTCCTGTATAATTTCAAAAATAATATTTCTAACTTTTTTGTATCTATTTGAATAATTTCCTTTTATTTTTTGTTTGCGTTTTTCAGATTTCCATTTCAGAATTGCAACTGATAAAAGGATATTATTGTATATCTCAGGTTTTCCAGGCTTTTTGTGCTGCTCTCAACTCGAAAGTGAACGACTAAAACTCCAATTTCGTGTATTATATTCTAGTTTATACAAAAAGTTGAAGAGCACTAGGGCTTTCTATAAAAAGTATTTTTAGTTTGATGGTTTTTATTTGATGCCTGCAAATATTTAAATTAAGCAATAAAAATAGAAGTACGACTAGAATTTATTTCTTTTAATGACTTAATTAAAACGTCCTATTGAAATATTTTGAAGGTTGTTTTCATTTTCATAATTGATATGACATATTTTTTGTTTCAGAACCTAAAGAATCAAATAATGACAACGAACCTTTGGGTTGAACAGGTAAGGCTTGTTTAATATTATAAATGTCCACCGCTCTAAGAAAATATAATATAAAGGGCTTAATTATTAATCAAGAATCTATATATATATATATATATATATATATATATATATATATATATATATATATATAAGTTAATTTTGATACAATATTTTTTAACTCGATAATTTAGAAAACCATAATAGCCTGCTCTCTGGTTCTAGAGAGTGTTACATAGAGGTTGCTAGGTCCGTATTTAGTGGACTACTCATATTTAACAGATCGTCGTTTATTTTAGTCTTGGTATGATTACAAATTGCGATGGGAGCCAAAAGAGTATGGGGGTGTTCATATGCTACACGTTCCATCTGATCACATTTGGCGACCCGACATAGTCTTATATAATAAGTGAGTATAATTGTTATTACTTTTCTATAAACAAATGAAGAAATACTTGTATATCGGATCAGTAATGTTTGTAGTAGAATTGACCTGTCTGTGATTAATTACAAATTTCTGATAGGGGCTAAACTTAAAATTATCATTTTATATATAAAATTGATTTATTTAGAAACTGTAAATCCTGACACACATCTGTAAAGTAAGTTTGTGTTAACGGCTCATTGTTGTAGTATTATGCTACTAAGTAGTTAATATTAAAACAAAATATCTATCCAAAATCTAAATAATAAAAAAGTAATCCTCACGGATAGGCATTTCTTTATTGAGAAAAGAAATTTATAATAGTGAGTCACAATGTCAGTGGTGTTTATGTGGAATCTTAATTAAAAATAGAACACACTGTACAAAAGCGTTTGTTTTATTTTTTTGCATCTTGTATAATACGAATAATGTAAAATTAGCAGCCACAGGCAGGTCGAACTATGAATATTACCATAGAAATTATTATGTTTATTACTTAGTGATATTTCAGAGTGATTTATTTGTAGAATGCTTGTAGTGTGTAGCTTCTGTGTTTAGATGTAGCGGACATAGTGTTCTGTATGTTTTAAGTACATAAATCTTCATCATCATTTATTATAATAATTCATCTGGTTTCTTAGACAGAAAACTTCCATAAGCAACGAAACATATATAGAAACAATACTATACTGTATAAATCCTGCGTCATATTTACACTAGCTAACGTTTCGCTGATCATCCTGTGAGTTCCTTTACGTAAACGTGGTTCTTTTAAAGTTGCTCTGAAGCAGCTGACAGCATGTACCTATAGCGCAACGTGAACTAGTGTGAATTTGTCACAGGACTTATTCAGAATTATTGTTTATATAAATGCACTATAGGTACTCGACGAGCCTTAACTCTAAAGGAATATGTGGTCATAGATTTTAGATATTCTTAGGAGACGTGATGTATTCTCAACAAATATTTATTTCATAAATAATGTTATTTTTATTTTCAGATGTGTAGAATATATTATCGAATAAAAATGGAATTTTCCAAATACCGAACGACTATATCTATAACATCTGATGGGAAACATGTTTAGATATTTATATTTACGGGGAATTTATGATAAGTCTAAATATTAGACATCTAAATCTAATCCTTTAGATCACTAAAAAGGCACAGTTCAGGATTATTTTTCTTCTAATTAAGATCTTCTCTTAGATCTTAGATACAATAGGTAGAATTATATATACAAAATTCATTCATTGAATCTTTTGTATACATATTTAATTTAGTAACACATGCGTTTTTTGTTTTAATTTTAAATTGCCTGACTGACCTGTATTGTCATTATCGTCAGTGCGGACCAGAGCGGGTTACAAAAAATATATATTTTTATTGAAAGTTTTCTTGAACCTTATTATTCAGTTTTTTAATTTGTCGATTTTCTTGGGAATGTGAATTATTTTAGTTAATTAATTGATTGATTATTTATTATTTACACAAGAATTTATATCGATTTTCCTGTAAATGGGTAATGCTCGTTGGAAGTAAATGCTTATTATTATTAAGCGTTTTAAACAATATTAAATGTCCTGTTTTGAGCCATATTACGCGGGGAAGCAAATATCCTCCATCAATCACATACTCGCTGTTTGCAAAAATATGGTCTCGTTCAGTATTGATACTCTGGTATAAAGCTGCATTTGCGTCTCATTTACTTTATAATCCTGATTATCTCCATCAATTTTCAAAGTTTTGTCGGATACTTATATCGCAATATGAACCATAATATTACCTACCCAAGTGTTATAGCTCTAACTAAATGAAATATTGTCCCTTTTTAGCATTCGAACTTAGTGACTTTACCTTATAAACACTGTCACGTTCAATCGATGATTTGATATAGGAAAACGTGTCAAATACGATAAAGGAAAAAAATGAAATGAAGTGTACGAAATTTATATTTGAAGATGGAAAAGAACTATATCTTTTGCAAAATATAACCAGCAAATGTGACATACTTACATGTATCGTATTCTTCGTGTTAAAATTACTTTTAGATTTAAATGCTTGATTTTGTGATTGTGTTTATTAAAAAGACATCATATAAAGAGGACGGGATGCCTGAGTGCGACATAAGAATTCCATAAATATTAACTTTCTACTTACAGGACCTTTTTCGGACATTTTCCTCTGTTTTTTTAATGGGGAATTTTAAGCTTCATTCTATATATTCGGATCACAAATTTGTAGGGTAGTATACATAATAGTAGTTAAAAATAGTCCATTTTAGAGTGGATCCCTAAATATTTTAGCGGGTTTGGGATATCTGTCCATCGGACCTGGCGTTGGCATAACTATAATCCTTTGAATACCTACAGATAAGCATTTTCGACGACACATGTTGATAAAGTGTTATATTTCATTAATTTTAGTAATATCACAGTATAATAAATAATACGGTATTCTGACTTTCCGCTTGCGAACCGTCCTGCGCATTTCGTCGCGCATGCCGCCATTATGGGTTACAACGTCACAATAATCACATAGACGTAGATAAATACCGTTCACTCCTGTGTTCAATATATAGTTCATTGTCGGCGTGTACGAGATAAATAAATATTGTGTTTAAATCTAATTCTGTGTTTTGTGTTTTTGGTATAGTGTTCGTGAGAATTAAAAGGATTTTATTTTTATTAACGTGTCTTGGGATTCATACAATGAACAATCACGGAGGACATGTGTGTGTTGCAAAATGTTCTCCCAATAAGCGGTACACTTTTTCTAAACATTTTTTTCGCTTCCCCACAGATCCTGTTAGGTGAGTAATAAGTAAAAATAAAGATGAATACTAGATAATTTTACGTTTATAACAACTATTTGTATAGCCGTAAAATTTATATTACGAAATGGCATTATCTAATATGTTTTTAAACTAAATGAAAGTAAAACATAAACACAAGTTGTCTCGTGGCGAGATAGCATGATAACGCAATCAGCTAGAGGTTATATTATTGACAATATATATATGGCCCTTGTTTGACTAAAATTGCTGAGAACAGGATTCAGTTGATGCAGAATTCAGGCACACGGCTTGTATGTGGAATTCGTAGGGGTGAAAGAGGCTAGCAATAAGATTAATGAAATCGGCTGGTTAAGAATGAAACAACGTCGGATTTTCATTCACTAATTTTTATTAATAAAAATCATCAGATGGAAATAGGCGGAATACTTATATGAAAGATTGAAGTTCCGGGGATCGCTGTATGATGTGAATATTCCTCATGAAACTGTCATTACGCCACCGCTAGACTCAACATCAATCTTTGAGCGGTCATTTTCCTATACGGTTTCAAAATATTACAACGCTCTACCGGAGAATATAAAAAGTTTACTGTCTGACACGTACCTAATAGAACAAATTAATTTGTAAACATAAGCTACCTACTTAAGTTGGCCAGCGATGTAAAACTATTTTCAGATAGGTTTAAGCTAAAATATAAATTACGTTTAGGTTAAGTTAGGAAGCACTGCTTCAACTTTTATACAAATGTCTTTTTTACTATTAAAGTCTGTATTATCGTTGTGTTTATTATTATTATTATTAAAAATCATGTCAACATTTAACTCATACCACCACTTAAGGCTGTTTTCAATCACTATGACACACCACAAATATTTCTGAAATTGACAGCGATATTATTATGTACTTAAATATTTTTAGTCAGGACCTGATTTGTAACCCAAAATGGCGGCATCATACGTCACAGTTTATTTCAAAGTGCCAACACGGAGTCGGAATGCTGTACTTATTAATGCTGTGGTAATATTATGTTATAATAATATTTGTTTGTGAGGTGTATTTAGCATAGTGTCATTGGATGTTGTTTCAACCAACAATCCTCCCTGACATCTAAGATTTTTATCATTTTTTGGTCATTCAATAAGTCCGTAGGATAAGTATGAAAAAAAAAACAAAATTTTGACAAAACTCGATTTTATTATTCAACCTAATTGCCTTTGAAGGCAATACAACGAGTATAGCGATTTTCCAACTTTTCGATACCACTTTTATAGTACGCTTTCACTTCTTCGGCAAAATAGACTTCAGTTTCAGCGATTACTTCATGATTGGACTTAAATTGCGATCGTTCATGACCGATTTGTGAATTTTGTTGACGTTTTCTGGATTAACAGCCTCATTTTTTCAATTTTTATAGGATTTCAATTGATAAATTAGTATTTTTTACTTAAATAGAATAATATCTACACATAATAGATATACCCCTTTTGATTTGTCTCGATTCTTCTTTTACAAAATGAGTTTAAAGGGCAATAAAAGTACTAATTTCAATTAATATAATTCAATTTTTTGTCGAATGTAGGTACATGGCAAGATCGGTAAATCGCAGCTAATGTTTTGAATAAATTCGCGGAAATATATTGTCCCTCGAAATTAGCAGCATTACTATGTGAATCCTATATCACAACAATTACAAATTCCATTTACCACGGTTTGCAAAATTGTACGGAATATCCCAAAAAACTGCAACTGCGGTTTGATTTAAATGATGGAATGGTTATCCCGTATTTTATGGACATATGAGGCTCACTTCTCTCTTAATAGTGCAGTTAATATCCAAATCTGTCGATTATTGCCGATTACCACAATAAATCATTTGGCAGGGTCTTCATGTTATGAAAGTAATTGTTTGGTGCACTAATTTCATCATTGATCCATAGTTCTTGACAAAATACTGTATAATATAATAATAATAATAATAATAATAAATGTTTTATTGTGCAAAAAACCCAAATGACAAATCAAGAATACAAAGTTTGCTTACAAATAACAAATCAGTCACTTAGGCTAGTTTACACAAAAGGAATAAGATTTTGCTATAGCCACTCTTCCACTTATTCCAAACTTAACACGGTACAAAAGAAACACGCACTTATGAATATAATTTAAGGAAATAATCTGCGCCTCAACCCTCTCTTGAAACTAAACAACGATAAGTTAAGAATATCTATTAAGTTATTTAAAAGTTTAGGACCATTATATGAAAAACATCCTTCAAATTTAGCAGTAGAATGTTGAGGAATTGTAAAGGAGTTGAAGCGCAAATCAAGTCCGTGGACATTATACCTCCTCAAGAGCAAGTCAGCAAGGTACTGAGGTATATGGAACGTAAGAATTTTATACAACAAGACAGAATACAAGTAATCAAACCGAATGGCGAGTCTAGGTTCTTTTAGTTTAGTAAGAAATGGAGTAATATGAGCTGCGAAGGGAACTTTGCACACGAATCTTATACCTGCATTCTGTATTCGCTGCACTTTATCTTTATTATAATTTGCCAGATAATAGTAATACACTTGCGAACAATAGTCCAGGTGTGGGTAAATCAATGATTTTACGAGCATCAACTTTGTACCTTCATCCAACAAATACTTCAAATGATACATAGATTTTAGCCTAAAAAAGGAATTCCTGTATAGTTGAGAACAATGATCATCAAAACTCATTCTCCTATCAATTAGTATACCTAAATCTTTAGCGGTATTCACCCACTGCACCAATGTTCCCTCAACAAAAATACTACTAGAAGCCCGAATCAACTCAGTATGGCGTTCATTCCCGATACACAGAGTTTTATTAGGATTTAATCTCAAGCCATGACATTTACACCAATCGGTAAAGTGGGACAGATCTTGGTTAAGATTATAAATAGTATTTTGAAATTCGGAAATAGAGCAATGAGAATATATTTGCGCGTCATCTGCGTAAAGATGTATTGCAGAATGAGCTATGCTCATGGGCAAATCAAAAGTAAAAATTGTAAAAAGAAGCGGGTCAAGGATGCTTCCTTCCTATGTAACTAATACTATGATGAACGATTCATGTAAATGAAAATGTATAAGTCTACAGTTGCGAAACAAAGTACAAATTATTTGGAAATATGATTTTTAGCAGGATGGAGCATATCCGCAAGTTTACCGCTCAATTAAAGAACAAGTTTATTCGCCAATATTGCTTAATATTAACGCAGCGGAATACTCGCTGGGGGTTATTTAAAAGAGTAGGTGATTAGAACACGATCATAAAGCTGAAGGATTTAAAGAATAGTGCTAAACTATGAATTTGAAAGGAATGTTTTTAATTTTACAACAACAAAATGGAGGTCATATCGAGCAATAATTGCATTATGTATGCAACTAGGCATTCCATTTCATATTTGCTAATAATTTGATTTCGTTAAACATATAAAGTAGAAAAATATTACTTATCTTATGATAACCGTCGCGTCGGAGATTATCATCATAAAAACTATCTTGTTTAAACTATGATATAAAGCGATGTTCTAGTTCAAGAATTTATGATGAAACGAAGAAATTTCCACAATTTGCTCCAGACTCCACAGTAAATGCATTAATACATTGGACTGCAAATTGAGTTAAATTGGTATTGTATGCCGGAAGGGGTCAGAAATGTTAGAAGTGGAATTAGTGGAGCATCACTGGGGTAAACGGTAGATTGATTAGCATATTTTAGGTTTAGAGAAGGAACCATAACACTAGCGTGATATTATTATATGGAAGCAATATTATAGTTAAGTTTGAACAAGGGTTTCGCCTAGCAATTTTTAGGTATGATTTATTCCTTCTCGAGTTACCATGGAATGTATTTAAAAATTAATTAGGTTTTGGATACAAGTATTTTTTTACAAATCGCAGTTTGTAAGGATATAGAACAAGCCAACTCAAGAATATTTCGAACTGAGGTATACAATTAACTTTTAAGTTATCTTCTCAACAGGCTGATTGCGTAAAACAGTAAAAAATCCATAAAAATGCAAATTAATTTTGCGTAAATCTTTATTTTTACCTAACTAATTATAATATAGCATGAAAATATTCTAAGGAAATAAAAAAAACATGGCATGGCAATCTGGTACATTTACACAACAACTATATTTTCCAAATAAGAATTGCCATTCTAGGAAGATGGAATACTAATTATATCTAAATTATATATACTTACCCCCAAGCAAAAGTGCATTAAAATATTTTATTTGAATAAAATATACACCGATAAATTTAATTTGCACTTAAAATAATTTCTATGGTATTTTGAGCAGTAAATAATTCGATTTTTTCGGAGACTTCGGATTCAATGGACCATTTCTTGTGTCATATTGCTTCTTAAATAAATTTTAATAAGGAATTTTTAACTTGTTAATTTGGCGCCAGTTTTTTTGCTAGAATTCACAGTCTAAGAGTTAATTCAAAGTTATAATTTTTGTCGGTTATGCAGCTCTGCACGTCTCATGTAGGTACCAGCCGCTCCTGTCTGCAGGTCTTCTTTTACGGGCATTGATAATACTTTTCTTCCTTTTCATATATATATATATATATATATATTATTCTAATATTCTGTTCTTTCGTTCATAAAATTTCGTAATAAAGTACTTAAATTGGAGAAATATCTATCTCCTATGGCCTGGCCGCTCCTTATTTTGGCCGCTTGCGAACGGTGCATGCGTCTCGTCCCTGTAACATGTATGTACCTAATTAACGTTTCCTTACTTCGTTCTTGCAATATTTCTAAAATTATAATCGTGATTGATTGTTTAGTATTTTTAATTTAAGAACACTCACGTTTTATTATTTATTAACAATGATGTATACATGTATTTTGACATTATAACAAATTATCTGTCATCTTTCTAAAATTTCCGATACCTATACAAAACGAAAATTCTTTGTAAAAATAATAAAAATACAATAGAGAAACTCAAGATGAGCAAATCTTACTCTGAAAACTTTAGCGATCGATCTGATAGAAATTTGATGCCGGAAAATATACAACAGAAACTTTTGAATATGCGTCGACAGATGAATCTTTTGAGGAATCGATTGCAAAATGAACAACAATTACTCGCACAGGAAAAGAATTGGGTGAACGAATATAGCATCTATCAGTTACCTAATGCAAAGGTATGGAAATGCTTAGACTATGTTTTAGTTATAGGTAATCCAACGGATGTAGTTGGTCCGTCAAGGCAGTTTTATATAAATAAAAATAAACGCGTTTTACAACTTCAACAACTTATAAATTGAAAAGCATATTCAGACTGGGACTACAATAACTTCTACACAATATTTCGGTATCTACGCTCGTCAAAGTTTAAAGAAGGTGTAAATCTATTAAACTGAACTAAAACAGTGCTTGATTTTTTGTTTATATAGTGAAAAACTCTCGATAGTGCAATTTCGGTCGATATTTTGGTCTTTCACTATATAGAGGTTCGACTATATCTGGAAAATATAACCAAATTACTATTAGGTATAATTATTTTTATTATACTTAATTATTTCCTAATAGTCGATATGAATCTTCAGGATATTAGTTAACATGAAATCTCTCGTATATTCGGAAGTATTCCCAATATTTTTATAAAAAGAAAAATGCATTTTATAGGATGTGGATCGTAGATTTATGGGCGATGCCTTCCACCCAGACCCTCTATTACAAATCTACCCCAATCCAGAGGTATCATCGCCTACATCGTCAAGATTTAACATATCTGGGAAACATATCACGTCCCAATCGAGTCCTACAATTGTTGTACGTAAAGAATATTTGGAAGATATCCAAACGAAATGTGACCAGGAATTGTGTAAATTGGAAAATTATATTGAAAATATTAAAGAGTTAAAGAATAATTGGATCAACATGCAATATTTGAAAGAAAGTTGTAATAAACAATATGAAGATGTTTAGGACTACAGTTCGAGGGAATTAAACGTGGAACTACGCATATGTGAAATATTTTGTGATTTAAGAAAATGTTTGTAACGCTTCAAATAAATTTGAGATATGATAGTTAAAATTTTGTATTTGTCTTCGTCGATTGATTTTTTCTTCAATGACGTAGTATGTAGATCCAATACAGCCACATTTCATCGTCATAAGATGCTTGAAGAGAACTAAATTGGGGTGAAATTATTATATGTGGATAGCATTGGGGTATGTGCCTCCCATTTAGTCGACACTCCACAAAACTTCTACATGTATTAGTCAAAAATATAGATTATGTCTAAACGTGGAGACTCAGGCTATGTGCTTCTCCATGACAAGTCTTGAAAACATCGCTTTGATTAAAATTTAACAAAATAGTAAGATATACCTATTGTGCATTTTGATAGAGTTAGTCACACATCAGAGCAAATGGTGAGTAAATATTTCGAGGAATTATGATCTTGTCCGACTGCATGCAGGATGATCCTGACAAGGAATTTAGCACTGTTGGTACGGCTGGATAGCGCCACGCGATATATTTTAATAAAATTAAGTAATTAAATTACCATAAATCAATTACTTACCTACTCAATTAATTTTTACAAATCCGGCTTTAACTAACCTAGAATTCTTCAAAACAATCTTTCTTGGCCTTCGTGACATTCAATTATTTACTTCAAGGGATCACAAGCACAAAAAAGGAACATTAATTCAGAAAGTAGATACTATATAGACCTCGTTTTTATTCGTTATAATTTTTCTACGTTATCCCTGTTTTCCACAGCTGAGGTAAAGTATACCCGTAATAAGGAAATTCTCAATTACGACATTTTACGGGAAATATCTTCCACGTGATATATTTTTTGCTTGTACAATATATATTTCCCACTCATTTTGATTAATTGTACTAGGTAGGTGTATCTAATGTTGTAATATCGCAAGAATTTTACCTCACTGAAAGTGTTTTCCTTCATTTAATTTAATTCACGACCATCTATTTTACTCATTTTATACCTATTGCTTTTACTATTATACTCTTTTTCGGTGACCTTTATAATTCTTCTAAAGTAGTCCATAATATCGAAGAGTAAATCAGATGATTGAAATAAAACACGTCTACTTCACAAACGTATCAATATAATATGCTTAAGAGCACACACATGTTAAACCATACATGTTTCGGGATACGTTGGTCCCATCATCAGTGGTACATTAAAAAAGAATCTCTCGACTCTCGAGACGGTTAATTATTGTTATTGGAAAAAAGTGAATTTCGAGTTTTGATAAAGCATTGCTTTTTGATGAAAAAAATTACAGTGGAAACCAAACAATGGCTTGATAAACATTATCCGAACGCTGCTCCATAGAGACAAATGATCGAGAAGTGGATTGATGAATTTAAACGTGCTCGTACCAGCACAAATAATGCAGTGGCATTGGACGCCCAAATGAGGCTGTTATTCCAGAAAACGCCAAAAAAAATCACAAATTGGTTATGAACGATCGCAAATTGAAGATGCACGAGCTAGCTGATATTGTAAAGATATCAGATGGTAGTGTTTTTACTATTTTACACGAACATTAGGGTATGCGAAAATGATGGAACAAATAATACAAATAGTATTCCATTGCACAGCTGAGAATGCAGCCAGAGAAGCAAGTTGACGCCATATCTTGACACAAAGAAGGCATATGGAATTCTGTATAAGAACTATTTCAAACGAAGATCAAAGAACTTATGGAAGAAGTAAAACAACAGAATGAGTGACGGTTTTTCCGTAATCGGTAACCTGGCTGCCTCGTTATCAGTAATAGTGAAGCAGCCAATGGAACACTCAGTAGTAAAAAAAAAATAAGGACACTGCAAATGGTGTATCAATGAGCGCTAAATTTTAAATAAATAAGGAAATAAGTGATTAGAAAATTAACACTGACATAAAATAACTCCAGAATGAAATCAGTGTAAATACGAACCATGAACTGCGGCCATCGATTTTTCAGCACATCTTTCGAAACTTTACTATTTTATCCCATTGATATTGGCAAAGATTAATCTAATTGGTATCATGCCTAATTTTCAAAAATTCCACAATTTATTTTCGGAGAAATCGATTGCCACAGTTTTTTATGTGACAATCAACTGAATGCTCTGTCAACCTTAAAAATTTAAATATCTCTGCTTTTCCTAATTGTTCATACTACTAGCATTGTTTGATGGGTAAACTGTTTTTCATGTTGTGTTACTTTGCCTCTTAAACCGTTCGATTAGTTTCTCCCGTTAGCGTTCATTCTGTACAAGAGTTTTTTTTGTGTAGCTATAAATACACTTTGAAACTTTATTAATAATAAACTTTCCAACTTCACATTCTGATCTCCAAAGTTAGATATAAAAAATATACTATTGCAGTATCCAGAATTTATTAATTCATGCTACTCAGACAACTTTTCGGTTACACACACTAAACATACCTACTGCAATAAATTGCTCCGATCGCAAATAAAGAAAAACAACACACAACTTTTCCCATACAAAGTTGAAGTTCTGTTGAAAAACTTTAGCCGTTAGTTACTATTACATAAAATACATTTCTGACTGGAAAATGTCTGATAAAAAGCAATATGTTTTATTTACGGTGCGTCCAAATAGGTGATCGACGTGATGCCTATAGAGATCCTTTATTCCAAGAGCCAGTTAGTTGCCTTGAAAGTTCCGTAGCCAAATACAATTGTGGTTAATGTTATTCTACCTAGGCATGAAGTTAGTCTATTCTTTTGAGTGTTGCTACTAATTTATTGATCTCCTATCCAAATTTGCTTTATGAGAAAATATGTATATATTATTTTCCCTGCCTCAAGGGCACCAGTTTATATAGGTTCAGACGCATGTATCATGCATTTAGCACAATATTGCATTTTCCCGTTCGATAATTTCTATTTGTAAAATGTACCTCTATTTCTTTCGGGATATACTACTTTCAAAGTTTCAAAGTATACTATTGAATATAATAAAACTAAACTTTAACTATGGAGCTTAGTGTATTGGAAAGTTTCATTTCTAGAAAGAGCGTTCTACCATTATTTTACGACTTATCTATCTAATAGGAAGAGATTTGTGGGTACTTTACTTTCTAATAGAAAACATTGAAACTGAAGTAATTGTAATTGTTTTGTTGTTAAAGAAAATGTAGGTGAGTATGTAAGTTCCTGTTATACCGAAACTTCTGGGTGGAATTTCCTGAAATAGTTTTCGCATTATTTGTTCAAAGAAAATCCAAAAAATATAGGCTATGATTAGAAAGTTAAATTTTTACCGTTCGAAATGAGGTAGCAGTCATAAGAAATTTCAGGCGCGTGATTGTCTCCTAGGAGATAAAAGTGTGTGTTGGAAAATATGGTTGAAATGTGTTCACCTCTGAAGCAAAATTACCGTGTCCAATCATTTCTGCTTGAAATTTGACGAAAACAGAAAAAGCTAGGTGTATCTTTTGGATGGACCACCCTGTATATTTATATCATCAAATTTATCATAATACGTAATTTCTTAAATTCTTTTAAATACAAAAAATAATAACTAATATAAAATTTTTGAAATGCCTTCGAAAAAACCCTATCTCTCTACAAGGTTCGTATTAACAACAAAAGTGCAATAAAGTTTTTTTATTTCATGTCACTACTTTTTTTTTCTCGACGTTTCAACAAACAAATTTTTGTCTTCTTCAGGAATTTTTATTTTATGAGTCTTCCAACATCTCATTAGTGTTCTGTTTTCCCATTTTCTCTTTCCATTATTGGATTGTAATATTTGGTACAATTTTTGTTTTAAAAATCCTTTTAGAATCTAGTGAGAATCGAAATTCGAAAGAAAATGGGAAAACAGTACACTAATGAGATGTTGGAAGACTATTTTCGATTCAAAACGTCGAGGAAACAAAATGTGACATGATATAAAAAAACTTGATCTCACTTTGGTTGTTAATACGAACCTAAACCCCAATAATGATATAAAAAAAATACAAAATACCTTTTTAAATCGTAAGGATGAAGCTTAAAATAAAAATGGAGAATACGATAGAAATGTTTGTGAGTTTTATCTTGAGCAATATTTACAAGGTATAATATTACTACAATTAAATTTTACTCGTCGAAAACATGTTATGAGTAATGAGTTTGCTCCATTAACGTTTTGGCAAATTTGCATCGCTAGAATGACGCCAAACTCTCTATGTATATGTATGTACGTTCTTGCTTTTCTCGTTCCTTTTTTATTTCAAACAAAATACTTTATCCTTTTGACATTCCTGCTAAATCCATACCTGATCCCTCTTGTTTTTCACGAAATGGCTTTTATGTTAGCTGCTGTAAAACAAGTGTAAATTTAAATTTTTTAAAAAGGATCAAAGGTTATGTGACTTTTTCCAGACAATATGGATATACATAATAATAAAGAGACTTGGCAGCTTACTTTTATATGAAACCATAGAGTGTTATATTACAAATACTATATAATATATAGGAAACACTCAACTTAGATTGACTTATTTGCTTTTGCGGGCTGTTCTATTTGTTACGTGGTTCTTTGAGTTTTATACAGGATTGGTGTCATGATCAGACGATTTTTAAACTTTTATCTCTGCCAATATATGTGGTTTCGTTGTGAGTACTGTTCCATCTTCCCAAATACATTGATACTATAAAGTTGTTGATTAATATAGAACTAATTTAGTGACATGGGGGACAAAATAAGTGGTTTACACCAATTTATCATTTCACTAATTTAAAGTCGGATCTAAAAATAATCTAAAGGATTTTCTTACAACACCGATAAATATTATTTATATTACGAGAATGGTATGAAATTTTCCCGGCCTTTTATAGAGATGGTGCCAGTATGTCTGATTTTTGGCTTTTTACACCATATTCAACGATCAAACAGTGGGTTTTGGGATTGAAGAAATGTTGCATGCACAATCGTGATAGAAGATTGCAAACGTGCACGCAATATTTTGCATCAACGTGCTAGGTGATGCTGAATTGACAAACACTTGATCAAAAGCTGCACCATGTAAAACTGTTTCAACTGCGAATTGCTCACTGTACAACGCAATATCAGCGAAATTTTGAGTAGATTTATCACTGTGAGTGAAACTAGGACCAGAATTAAATTATCACAATGCTTTAAAATACAACACCATTGCGAGTTTTCTATAATTTCAGGAGTCCGTAGAAGGAGTGACATTTGTAAAGACAACTGACATATAGAGAGTTATTTTTCGTCACTTGATAGTCGGTAGATTTTCTAATACTAATCACCCTATTGCAAATATTCTAGCATTGATATGCTAGAATATTTGCAATAGGGTGATTAGTATTAGAAAATCTACCGACTCTTCGGCCATGTGGCGAAAACATTTCGGTGCGTTAACCAGTTAGAGGTAGGTTTTTTGACTAAGTAGGATTTTATCGAATTGTAAAAAAATTGCAGGTCTTTCGAAATCTAGAGCTTCACGACTTTGCCGTGTATGATATAGTATCGTAATCGTTTCGACAGAATCAATGCTCAAAGCATCCCAACATCCACTGTAGATGAATAAAAAACATAGGTTTCAAATAAATGGTATAAGACCAAAACAACAGTAAAAACGATCGCACATAAGCCACCCGCGTATCCCTTACTGGTTTTCTTCAAACCTATAATTTGAAGGACGTACTACTTAAACGCAAACAAAGTTACGATATTTTCAGAATGACATAACTCATAATATAACAAAATACCAATAGTAATAAATAAAACACCAGAATCAATAAACAACATCGTCCAGTCAGTGGTATGAAACAGCCATTAATCAAAGGGAGACTGTAAAAGAAGAGTGTAAAGAAAAAACTGGAGCACATCAAAGTCTAGATAGATGTCAAAATGATTGATGATATCAGCAGTGAAAATGAATATGAAACATTAAAACGTCTAAGAAACCGAGGGTCGTAGAGAGGAAATCTTCCACACAAATTTCCCGTTTATAAGTGGAAATAGAATAAACTAACCATGAAAATGGATTTTTATAAAAAACTTTATTTCGTACGGAAAATTAAACAGAGAATGTTCTGAACAACTAGTATTCTAAGAAACCTCAGTCTCATGTAAACAGGTACATTTTACAGAAATATGTATACATTTGCAACTTAAAGTTGATGTAGAAAGGAACGGGATCTATTATAGTCACTTTACTTAGGGACAATTTTAGTTTTTGAACTTTCTAAGATAGCTAAAAGTCTCGTCGATTTTTTTTCTATTCTTGTGGATTGTTGCCTTTTTAAGAATTTTACATTTTACACAAATAAAATTCTGAACTAAAAATTTTATCGAATTTATACGTGACTTCTTGTTCTCACTGTATAAATTTTAGAACCGATCGTTGATTTCTACAACAAGTCATGTTATATGCAGAGGTCAAGTATGCCCTAAAACAATCTGAGAGTTATACCCGACTCGAAGCACTTGTTTAAGTTTACCAGTAAGATTGTTTTATGAACAAAATTGTTTTCTACAGCAGCGGGTTCATATGCTTTTCCTTTTGAACTCGTGTAAATACAAGTGTCACCACTGCAGAACAGATCAGGGAGGCTCAGTGGTACTCGATGATGTGAAAGTATCGCTTCTTGCTCCTTCAAAGCTTTTGAATGATATTGCTTATTACTACCAGAAGTATAGTTGGTTAGATATGTGGAAATTGTTAATCCAATGTAACTTTTGTTATTACTAATTTATTATATTATATTATTTAAAGATTTAAAAGAAATTTGTAAACAAATGATAAAATAATGTAACTGGAAACATAATTTGCTTAAAAATGTTGATAAATGAGATAATAAGTCGGTTAGACAGGTAAAAATTCCAGAAAACACTGAAACGGACAGCGAATTAATGAAAATTTAATTTTGTTTTGAGTCACTGGTCTGGAAAATGTAATTATGCAAAAGGTGTTAGTTTGTTTGGTATTCACATGAAATATAATTTTATTTCCGTATTATATTCTAGACATTTTTTTACTGCAACCACATATTCGTTTAGAGAAAAAGGATTTAATATCAGGACTTTTTTGATAAGAATGATGCGTAACATTTTATAGATGTAGTAAAGTTTAGATTGGAACGCTTATTAAGCAGCAGTAAGTCGTCATCAGCGTTATATTAATAGCGAAGAGATTAACCACCATTGCGACCTTTTAAACTAAGTAATTTTTTTCTTTACATTACGATAATGGGTGGGAAACAGAATCACTTTTATGGTTCGGCCAACACGTTTTTTTAAGATCTTGTTACAACTTAACAACACTATGTACCTTTTGTCTGCGTTCGAATTTTATAAACGGCATATAATTTATAGTAATTAATTTTTGGCTGCTTCCAAGACATGATAAATAAATGTTTATTATTTTTAAAAACGTTTATTGGTTTAAGAACATTATGTTGCAAGACATCGCTTAATTACGTTTTGTATTTTTGATGACGCCAATCTTCGGACTATATTCCTTAAGTAAATTGTAGATTTAAAGATGAATTTTGAAAATGAGTAACACTTTTTTTTCCAAAGTTTTTCGATATTTTCATTATTTTTTTTTGCGAGCATCGTTGGTAATTGGTCTCAAAAATGTAGTTGGAGTCTGGAACATTATGTTGCGAGATGGACATCTCTTAGATATTTTTCGCATTGTTGAGGACGTTAACGTTGTGACTAATAATAACAATAGTTAATCATGTATCAACCCAAGTGAAACATAAGCTTGCACATTCTTGTCAATCTAAGCCCTTTTCATAAAATGTAACCGCTTCCAAGCGAGCGAGGAAGCACATGAAAGCTGTCTATTCTATAAATTGCTCAAAATTGGAACAACAACCAGTTCTGGTAAGGATGAAACCTGTAGGTACCTTCTGACCCTTTAGTTTAGCTCTCTGTGTACAAGTAATACATGATATTACTGGTGTATAATATATACAGGCAGATAAGTATGTAATTACTCAGCATCGACTTGTTTTAAACCCTGAGAATTACGTTATTTTTGAGAGCAGTGTTAAGTCATGGCACTGATTTGATTGCCAGATTACTCAAACCCTAAGTTGTTGTTGTAAAATTAAATAAAAGTAGAACTCACTCAACATTGCAGTGGTCGACGTCTTTTTCGATAAATTAAATCTGTTTTAAATCAGTTCACATATCATCTGCTACACTGCTCATAACCAGTACCACATAATCTCTTAAGCAATCCAAGCGTCATAGAGTCTTTTCTTGGATGTGCCCACGTTAATTTAACAGCAATAATATCATCTGCTATATTTATACTTCGTTTTCAGTTTAGCAGTACTCATACAATAGCGATTAATGCTTTTTTCTTTCGATATTACCGGAATTGGTGTGTTTTACGGAATCACAACCAATAAATTAAACTATAGCACAGATTTCAAAATCTTATTACTAGAGTTTCTCTTAGAACAACTTTTGGTGTCATTCCTCGCTCGCCTGTTTTAATCTGTCACTCACGCCATCTCTGTTCCTGCTCTAAAGCCTTTCGCACACTCCATGAAGATAAGTATATGTTTTTATTTGTGTATTGTTGTAGTCGTTGTATCCAATGTGTGCCCATAAATGTTACATTGTTGTCTGTATTGTGTGTGTGCGAGCGCACACGCCTTTCTCGTTCCGCTTTCTAGTGCCGATGGTAATTTTGAGGTAACTCTAGCAACCAAGGCTACAATTTACCATCAAGGTTTGGTCGAATGGAAACCACCGGCGATATACAAATCATCCTGTGAGATTGACGTAGAATATTTTCCATTCGACGAACAGACGTGTGTACTGAAATTTGGCAGTTGGACGTACGATGGGTTCAAGGTAAGTATCATGCAAAAAAGAAATCCAGCCACACACTTAACAAATTTTCGAGACTTTTGTGTCAAATTGTAAATATAAACTATACATAGATATTCATAGACAAAATTGTTATGTTTGTTTGTTTTTGTTGTTAAAAGTTGCTTAGAATTATTATGAATGTAAAAATATATACAGAGTGTATTTAAATGCTGTACAATGTTATTTGAAAAACATTTCTTGATTGAATAGAATTGATTTGTTTTTCAATATCATCAAATCAGCAAAGCAAATGCGTTTTCTGCATATGAAATTGCTTGTTACATAATGCAATATTTGTTGAAATTTGAAATAAACATGAATTAGTTGGTGGCGTCGCCATGCGCCAGATTTCGGATCAAATACGCAGGCTACAACATAAATAAAAACTGACCTGTCTCGGCTTTTCTTTTAAAATTGTACCATTTTGAAAATAATCGCCCGTTCCGTTAGTTTACGGACACCCTGTATATTGGAGATATGGACGAGTTGGTTGCACTTTTTTATATGTTCTTTAGTTGAAAAGTTAAAAAATTAGGTATCCGGAGTTAAGATTAAGCTAGGCTAGATTAGTCCTGTGTTTCAATCCTGGTAAATGCAATTTTTTACTTCTTCTTGAATTGAGGTTTGACAAGGTCCTTTTGGTGGTTTGTGGCCATTGGCGTCCAGAAATATTTCTTTCATGAATTCTTGATTTTTTCGTCAATGTCTATGTAACATTATAGAATTTCTTTTTATTTAAATCAGACGGACTTTGTAGATTTTTTCATACACTCTGCATATTATATTAGTATATATATATATTCATTTAGGATGAGTATAATATAATAAAGTTCAGTATTTTAAAGTTCAGTATTTTAAAAAAATGCTTGAGGAATAGTGAAATCCTTTCTTAAAAGTATGCCTGACATCAGAACTAGATTTAGATATTATCAGTCAAAAGGATAATGTAAAAATTTCAATAATGTCACATTCAAACTAAACAACAACATTACTGTGTAATGGATACAACCTCTATAGATGAAAACCTATTGTATCATTATGATACTTCATAAACAGCTATGTTGAAATTTAATATGTCGACCACAAGAAAAAAAAACTCTCAAAAGTCGATTTTTATTGTCATACAGAAAATAGTGCATTTTTTTGCAAAGTTTCCTCAGGAATTGCTGGCACATTTAAATGACTCTGTATATATTATTATCATATAAGTATAGGTATGGAGTATGTGTCATTAAGAAATATGATACTTATCAGCATATTATATATCTAAATGAATATATTTAAAAAAATGCCACTAATAATAATAATTGCAATCCATAATGCTATAAATTTGTAAAATACTGAAAATAAGCCAGCATAGGGAAAGTAGAAGCACTTCTGTATGTGTTGCGAAAAAGAAAACACGGTATAACAGTTGATGAACAGTCAGCCTAGGTCGAAGTGATGGTTAATTGACAGAAAATGTCAAAATTATTATTTGCCATTTCTTATAAACATTGTAAATGACTGACTACATCTTCCTTTCAAAAACAGATGACTTGTACCAATATTTTTTGCTAACATTCAATTTTAACTAAACGCTCCGCTCGTTTAAATTGTATTTAATTCATAATATAATTCAATTATTATGTAAAAGTTACCAGAAAAAAGTGGTTCTAAAGTTATTGACAATTTTAACCATAAAGCTATTATTTATTAAAACTAAACATTGCTCCTTGTATTTTACAGACCGACCGACCGACCGGCGCGGCGTCGAATTATTTGAGTCGTGCGTTTATTTACTTACAAAGCAAACTTCGAAATCCTAATCCATTTTGAGTGATATGTGTTGTTGGCCAAAGGGATTATGGCGATTTTTTTTATAAAATTTAAATAACAATTCGCATTTTATCATGGCAATATCTTCATAAGCCGTACGATTAGGTTTGGCTAAAACAAAGTAAACAACTAAAATAAATTAACTCAATAATTCCACAGTAGATATTTTTATTTTAAAAATAAAATTATATCTATAGGGTCTGGGGGAAACTATAAACTCACTCAAGTAGATCAATAATTATAATTTAAAAGTTCAAAATTAACATTTAACTATATACAAAACCAAATATGCACCCGACAATTTGGCAGCTTTTATATAAAGCTATTGACTTCTTTTATTAAAAAAGTTACTTTGAGAATGGTTTTGATGTAACTATGGATTGGATGTGCCGAAATGCTATTTTTCATTACAAAATTTTAATGGTGGAAAATCCGCATTCAATAATGTTTTATCTTACTACAGACTTCACTCAAACGTCAATTTTGGTTTTCTAGACAAAAATCAGCCTAATAGTTAAGGTTGATACAAAATAAAAATATTATTTTACTAGTTTGTGTTAAATTTTTTAATTCTCAACTATCAAATGTCAAATCCAAGTTGAATCTTTAAGTAAGAAAAAATAGTTGTTCAAATTTGAGAGCAGTTATGATGATGATTTTTTGTTAATGCTTTTACTTGGAATACATGTAGATACATAATATACAGAAGTCGTACGTTAACTTTTGATACGGTCGTAACCACAATACTACATATTTGCCATACTTATATAAACATATAATACGTTTATTTTGTATAGTTTCTGAAATAATAATTATTTACCAGCTAAGATAGATGGATTTTTGCTGTTTAATACATGCGACAAAACTACTATATATCCATGTAGTTACATAATATACTGTAATGGTAAGTTAACTTTTGATATGGTCGTAACAAAAATACTACATATATTTTAGGCACTGAATTATTTGCAAAAAGCTACGTCGAATGGCTTTCGAGCAACATTACAAGTTACAAGTTTGAGAATTCAGACGACTAAGAGTTTTAGAGGCTCGGTTAGTTCATAATCTATCCCTATACAAGCTACAAAATATATTCCATATAATATATATTTATGAGAAAACAAAGTAGAATGATTGAAAAGGTTGAACTCAAGATATAAAAAAAAAACATTACTGTTTTCGATTTTTTTGAACTTTAACATTAGGAAGAACAAATTCAGTCGATTTTTTTGGAATAAAAATATGCCACCAACTTCAAAACATTATTTTATTTGATGGATAGAAATATGAATGTGAATGAATAGGTAAGCCACAAGTTTTGTTATTAAAAATCTTTCAAAATATAAAAAAAAAAACTATTTGTACAAGTTTGAAATAAATGAAAATTAATATATTATAGTATATTATGTTGATAGCAACCATATATCATTGAGCGGAAATAATAGGCACATCTAAAGCCAGCATCACTTGAACCACTGTTTTGCAGCCTAGAAAAGGGAAAAAAACTGACGTTATTATGCAAATCGGATTTTTATTTCATAAAATGTTTAACTCTAAAAATATTTATATCTATTTTTTATAGGTGTTAAAAGTAATCTTCATTTATATGAAAGTGGATTTCGAATTTCAACAAGATATATGTGGTTAATCAATTAAATCATTATTTACTGCCACACTGTATATTTAGTTTTGTGCAAATTTAGCTGTCCACAGGCTAGCGGACTAGTTTTAAGGTAATAGCAAAGTTTATCCAGTATGTAGATAGACTTTGGTAATAGTATCCCACTGATATGACGCGGTAAATAAAACAATTATTATAATAATATAGGTAGTTTTACATATCAATATTTATATATAGATATTCTCAGAGGTGGATTCCAGTGTCGTCACCAGCAGAAGAACCAGATGGGCTAAACATAATTTTGAATTGAAAATAATCACATTTTTTAAGCTGTAGCTTTTCTCTATTCCAGTGCAGATGGCAACTATGAAGTGACATTAATGACAAAAGCGACGGTATACCATAGTGGATTGGTAGTTTGGCAACCGCCGGCCGTTTACAAATCCTCGTGTGCAATTGACGTCGAGTTTTTTCCATATGATGTGCAAACGTGTGTACTAAAATTAGGCAGTTGGACGTATGATGGTTTTAAGGTTCGCGGTATATATATTTTTTGAATAATGTGCTGACGCAACGATTTTTTTGTGTATTTTTTGTGTTTTCATTTTTTTAATACCATGAAATCGCAATTCGCGCGGTTTTTTAGTGCATTTTTATATGGAATAACTCAGGATTGTGGCTATTTTTAATTTTTTTTTGCACATAAAGGCCAATCAAAATAGTTTTTTATGAGAAAATTCTTTATGAATAGTACTTTTTAGTCAACGCACTGCATTACTTTTTCTTTATAAAGAGTGTCACTGAATTTAAAGCAACATTTGATACCCATTCACCGCAAAACATTTCTATAAACAAAGCATAATTTCTACAGGTGCTAAATGCTTGTTATCGAACCATCAGTGAATCATTATTTGTCTGATCTTTTTCACTCGCTGACTGTTTATGTAGAAATGTTAATAGAGCGACAACAAAATTTCCAGCATTGTTATCCTCTGCTGTGGCAGTTTACTTCAACGCTTGAAAATTAATTTTATCATTAAAAGCACAATTTTGATTGGTTCAGTACAATGGACATCTTGCGATTGAGCATTCGAACCGTTTAAGAACTTTTAAATAATTTCTCTGTACACACGTAATGCAAAGTGTTTCTGTTGTCGTTTTCAATCTTAATGGTTTCGTTCTGTATGTTTGTTTTATGTGTTTTGTTTATTTCTTTTTCTTGGGAAGGTATAAAATTTACAAATTATTTTTCATTCGTTTAAATGTTTTAAACAATTTTTCATCAATCATTATTCGTACTTTTATTTTATTCTTTAGTAATATATTTTTGTAGTGCGATTAGTTTGCTTATTCTGCACAATCTCTATGCTTGAAGAATAGCAATCTTTATAAAGCGAGTTTAGCTCAGCACATCGTTTTATTGTATTAGAACTGTTTTAATTTCATTTTAAGCACCGACGATATATAAATCTATTATGGGTTTTAACAATATCAATGAGACCCCTAGAAACAGCATGATCTCGACTGAAGGTTCAATCTTCAATCTACGCAATTCACATTTTGAAAACAATACATTTAGAAAATAAATAATTATAACGTAATAACCGCACAAATAATTACGGTTAAAAAAATTTTTTTACAATTTTGTTCTTTAGGATTAAATTATTACATCTTCAATTTGTATTCCGTGTTATACTTGTAAAAAAAAATAATTGCAATACAAATTTTTGTCAAGAAATTTAACATTTCTATGAAGGTTTTTTTTAGAGATCTTCAATTTCCTCTGATATTTTTTTTTATTTGTCATATCACTTTATTTCGGAGGAGAAAATATTATTGATATTCGATCATATCCCATATAGAACCAAATTAATAAAAAAATTAAGGATTTGACATTCACTCTATAATTTTTATATCATTAAATTGAATTATTTTTTGTACGTAGCTTACAATATTGAGAAATGAGTTGAAAAAATTAGGTGGGACCTCCTTTATATTACTTAACTGTCCAGTGGTGTACTTAAACATTTTCCAGGTAATATTAGGTAGGTAAAGATAAAAATATGCATATATTTTCCACATTTACGTACCCACTTTCGTGCCAAAGTTTTTTGAGAACTCTTAAGCTAATCTTTGTAGTCACACCTGCTCATTTTGAAACTGCTCTTGTGCTACAATATTATTAAAAAAATCATACTAGTATTTCACAACCTATAAATAAACTATAAATGCAGTCAAATATTATGCAGAAGTCAATAGGTTTGTGATGCAAGCTGTAAATAACGTAGAAAATGCTATGGAAAATTGTTACTGACTACATTTTGTAATTATTGCACGCCGCCGGCCATGTCGTTCATTGCATTAAGCTGGATATAATTGGATTTTTGTGTGTGTGTGGAATGACTGCGAATTGTTTTATTAAAAACCAGCAGCATCTACGACACGAAAAGTAAAAGAACTAGTAATTTATTATGAAATTTTAGAAACAAAGGATTTCGACTATGTAGAATATCGAGGAAAATCAATAAAGGCGCACGACAAAAGCACACGATGTTTCAAATGTGGAACAACCCTTTATAACTTTTAAACTAATATTAATGAATATTTTCTGAAGTAATCCATCTTCGAGAGGAGTTGAATGTGTAAGACACAAATAAAACAACGTCTACTCCACCAAAATATTTATATATTATTATGCAATCAGCATGCAGCGCCAGACATGTTTCGGAACATTAATTTTCATCTTCAGTGGCTCAAAATAAACAGTCACGCAGTCATTTAGTTAAAGTCAAACAGTATGGCATGGACTATATAAACGTATACAAACATTTAGCGGAAATTATTTAAATAAAATATTATAAAATTAAAATATAAAACATTTTCTTATTGAAGAAGAAACTCAAAAAATTTTTTGCTGTCATAGTATATAAAAAAAAAAAAAAAAAAAATTTTTTATATACTATGACAGCAAAAATTTTTTGAGTTTCTTCTTCAATAAGAAAATGTTTTATATTTTAATTTTATAATATTTTATTTAAATAATTTCCGCTAAATGTTTGTATACGTTTATATAGTCCATGCCATACTGTTTGACTTTAACTAAATGACTGCGTGACTGTTTATTTTGAGCCACTGAAGATGAAAATTAATGTTCCGAAACATGTCTGGCGCTGCATGCTGATTGCATAATAATATATAAATATTTTGGTGGAGTAGACGTTGTTTTATTTGTGTCTTAATATTAATGAGTCTAAAAGATTGCATAGTTCTATGCACACAAGATGTATAGGTTTATTTACAAACAATTTTTCAAGATATATGTCAACCTCTGCTAAGTTTTTAATAAAATAGGCCTTCGTTGATCTGATCAAGCTTGCATAGATGCAGTTTGTCTCTTGACGAGCTTTGTGCATGCATTGCATATAGTTTTTTAAAATGTATTGTTCATAATTTTTGTATGTTAAGTTTGATTTATTTTAAGGCAGGTTATTGTAAATTTAATACCTTTACTCAAGTTAATGTTTGTTAGGATCAAACATGATTCCATAAATACATTATGCACAACCAAGCCGTTAAGCATGAAATCCGTTGAATACAAACCATCAATAAGCATTTTTCATTTTAAACACCACTGTGAAGTATAGATAAAGTTTAATCTTGAACAACTTTGATATTTATTACTTGTTTTATTATAAGTTAAATGGTTTATCCTTGATTTATAGGGAACGACTTAATAAATTAAAAACATTAAATTTAAATAACCCCTTTGGTTCTGGTTCTGTAATAAGTATCATTATTGCTGCCATATGGGTCACCTAAGTTGAAAAACTTATATGGTGCTAGGGGTTAGGAACATCTAGGACACAAATAAGGATTGTAGATTTTACAACAAGTGTGGATATGGTGTCCATATCGCACCAAAAGTTGAGCACGCCTCCATAGGAACGAATCCACGTAAGTTGTACGTCCTACCAGTGACGAGTGAAACCACTTCCAATATACGAGTAGAACAAAACAGCTAAGTTAGACTGATGTCACACGATTATGTACCACTCACCTTACATGCATTTTTGGTGTAAAAGGAAGGACAAACTCTCAAAATTTGTCGTTGGTCGTAAATTTAGATTTCAAACAAAACATTTAAAAATTTAATTGTAGAAAAAAATTGCTTGCAACATGTGTAAAATAGTATAGTTGTTGCTACAGCCATTACATTACAATTAATTTATTAATTATGTTTATTTTTTATGTTAACAGTGATACTAGCTTGAAATAATATTAACGACAGCAATTAAATATTCAATCATATATGGCCATTGTCAACCAAAACACCATTGTTCGAGTTCACTAGTGTGGACATGACGTTATATCGGTTCAGTTCACCTACATGCTACACACATGATTCAAAAAAGAGCAAAAAATATTAATTTAGCAACAGAAAAAAAGTTGCGGTGGACTATGGCCAATGAAGCGTACACATTCATCAATTAATAATTAAGGCAATAGAAATAATTCAATCGACAATATCTTTATACTTTTGACAAAAGATGGCTTTAACAATACAAATGTTACAGCTAATCTGCTAAATTAGGTAGAGTACAGATTAACGCTTTTGAAATTTACCTGAATTCGTCCGTTAAAGCCCAAACACTATTACGGAATATGGGTATTCTGCAGACGACCAACCGCTTGGAAATGTGTATAAAATACGAGTATATTTGATTTAATAAAACATTAGGTGACAATTCTTTTTACGATAGGTAAAGGGGGCTAAAATCAATAATGCATATTTAAATATTTTTTCTAAAGGGGTAAGTGGTTAACGAATGTTTGCGAACGCGTGCAAAATAATTTGATCTTCGTAAACTGACTGAAAAATATTCACGTGGTAGGTATGTCGCAATCGGAAAGATGGGCCCATGCAAAATTTACACTTAATTATTTTTTTACTAACGCATGAGTCAGCAATGTTCCTAGTATTATCATTAATTAGAATTTGTACTCATGTTAGATTTAGTTTGTTAAAACGCTTACAAATCAAAATGTGCTTAGCATGTCTTTTGCTTCATATCTCATGTTCATTACTTTCATTTGAATTTAAACAAATAACAAATTGCTAATATGATTTAAAATTAAACTAAAGATTTATATTATTAACATAGTATGTGGATTCGGAAATTGGATAGGCCAAAGCATTGTACAACATATTTTTATAATAGTATAAGTCAATAATTTTAACAAACAATTTATCATTCATTTTATGGTCGCACTATGTACATAATTTTTTCAATTTATATAGAGAAAGATAAATTAAGAGTTTACTATTGGTATTTAAATATTTTACCCCCTATTTCGAGATCTATTTACGTTCCATTTTCACTGATATTGAATGTTAATGTTTTATTTTTCTAATTTAGTCTTCATTTCTATATGTGGGTGTCAGCTACGAAAAATTATTCCATATTTCGAATAAATTTATGAATTATATATATGTTTTTATGCTTGAGCTTGTTTTTAAACCCCTTGCCTACGCTCAATGTTTTCCAAGCACAATCAGCACCTAGAAATATTCTGTAGCAATTGTGTACACAATTTGGTTAAAATCGGGTGCGGATACAAAATTTTCTGACCTTTTTGACTCTTGACGGACGCCTATGGTACATTAATTATTTATTGTCGTATATCTTTAACACTAATTATTTTGACCCGTTTACCACTGTTTGCTGCAAGTTTTTTTATGATATAGGTATATTTCATATATTTGTACTAAGGAGATGATGTTCCTTTTCATAGAAATCGCCTAAATTCGCTATAGAGGCACCTTATATATTATTATAATATCAACATACATTTATGCAACTTGTATACTACGTTTAAATGCAAAATTTTAAATCATGCTAGCAATATGAAAACAAAGATTATTATGTTACTATTTTTTCTATTTTTGTTTTGTTTGATTGTTTCTGTTGGAGTTTTATTATTTTATAATTTTGTTTAAATAAAATAAATAAAGTGAAATAAATTTATTAACTAAAATATAATAATAAATAAAAACATTTACGATTAAAAAAGCTCTAATAAAGTAATAATAAACAATATGTGACTAAACGAACTTGAATAATTAATTAAATAGGTACATTATTTTTTGTGTGTAGTAGAAAATGCAGGATATCCAAATTTACCAACATTTAAGCAATATTGAACCTGGTGTCACAGTCTGAGCTTTAATTAGGTATTTGATTTATATCTGCTCAAATCAGTCTATTTCGTATAAGACAAAATTTGATTTCAAATATAATTGACATATATATTTCTTTAAACCAGGCAGGTCTTTTCCAAATCAATAAGAAATTCTGCAACTATTATTGTAAAATTGACATGAATAACTTTTATACCTTCTGTATTGAGTACCTAGTGAGTTTTTTTAAAGTCCCTGATACACTTTTGGATAATAATGTTAACAAAAGGAAGAAGGTATCAATAACATGCAAATCCTACTAATATTTTATTAATTATTTAGTAGGATCATATATTTAGAAAAAAAGTTGCATTGAAACTGCTTGCCATTGGAATAATTGTGTGAAACTTGTAATTCGTGACCAAAATAGGAATAGACCTAATATAATAAATAATATCAGATGCAGTCATAGAAAATGAGTGCCGAAAAGTCGTAATTTTTTAGTATGTGTTACCAAAAAAGCAAAAATGTTTTTTACCATTAAGACAACTGACAGTTCCAGAAATACTTTTCAATAAGTAAACATAAAGGGTAGAAAACATTCGGTTATCAACTTATTGATTGGTATTATGTTGGAAATCCCGCATTATTAAATTTAGGTTGTCTTTCTTTTTGCTCATTTTTAGCTGTATATAACATTGTATTGTTTAATAAGTATAGTTTTTAATTTAAAATAAAATTGTATATATTTTGTGCGCATATTTTGTACATTATCATTTGTAACATAATGTAAATTTACCTCAACTGTAATTTTATTACTTTACAGTTATACTAATTTTTTCAGAATAACAATGAATTGATTAACTCAAAATTTCCATACAGTGTGTCCGGTAAGTTCATGGCATACTCTCGGAAGCATATAGGGGAACTCAAAGTAGCCCTTGTTTGCCATATAAAAAGACAGTTAATATGTTACATTTTCTGCTCTAAAGTTTCAACACACTTGTAGAATTTAATATAATTTTAGTGTTTTATATAGTCCATGCTGCCTTGTTCAAATTTCCCCATTTCATTGGATTCATGCGATCGTTATGGACATAAAATAGAACCATCTCGATCAATTGATTACCAAAAGTATGTGATAAATGCTGACGACCGAACTAAGTATTTAAATTTTATATATAATTCGAATATAATCTGGTTTGAAGGTTTATATTAAACACTTAATATTTCATGAGCACCCTTAAGTTCAAATGCTAGCAGATGAATGATTGAAATTAATTTGTCTTATTCTATTTATAGGGTTCCACAAAGTGCTATTTATCAGACGGGTTTGAGATGTATCTCGTTAAACAACAAATAGGTTCCTTACCAATTGAAAACTTCACTTTACTCATGATGGTCATCTTAAACAATCTAAACATGGACTTCTGCTACCTAATTCATTCAGAATGATAATATATGGGCCAAGCGGAAAAAGTAACGCTCTTTTGAACCTTTTGTTTAGTCCAAATGGTTAATGATAACGTTTCGAAAATGTGTGCGTATACTCTAAGAGTCTATACCAGCCCAAATATCAACTAATTCAAGATGTAAGACAACAAATTAAGAGAGTTGGATACCTATGTGTTCAATAATAATGATGATTTAGTTAACGTAAATAATGCAAATTAAAATTCAATATTCATCTTTGATGAAACAGTTCATTTTTACAGGATAATCGTCGGGAGTTGCTTACGGAGGATGTCATGAACAACCCTCTTTGTCGAATTTATTGCACAGACAGCTTTCTTTCAGAAACCTCATCAAGAAATTTTTCCTCTAACTGAGGGTTACCTACTTGCTTTTCTAGGAGGCCCTTTTTTTATCACTGTGTGATAAAAATCATTCTAAACGAATAATTAAAATTAGCCACTTTGAGTATTTTTGTACCAAAGTGGTTGTGGTTAGTCTGTTCTTGACTTCCCTCACGGTGTAAAACACCTATACTGTAAGTTCTTTATGCCCTACATAAACTATTAAGATTTCATTAAATTATACGAGTACATTCAAAAATTAGAGCCGAAAATGTAAATAGCGTACCTCTTTATTTTTCAGTATCTTCGTTAAAGGGCACTTTTTCCCATGACAAACTAGAGTTTTTTGACTTTACCTATACGCTTCCGACAGGATAATATGCCATGAATTTACCGAACACCCGGTTTAAAGATATTTATGAAATAAGTTATCAACTCAATCAAAATTCGTTTTAGAGATTAATTAAATAGTATTGCTCACTAGTTTGCTTTTTAGGCAATGAAGTAGGGAATAGGTCACCTGATATAACCGTAAACTCTTTTCCATTACTTAAGTTTTCCGCGGGTAGTTTACCAAATTTTTGAGAGAGAGTGTACATTTGAAAGGTAATTTTCAGCTCCATGAGAAATTATACCGTGTATTTCCATAGTAGAACCCGCCTAACTTATGTCGTAGACAGTCAAAAAAATTGTTAGGGGTGGCCTCACGTGACATATTCTCTAATCCGGGATTTATGTGATAACTTTATTAATCTATTAATTGTAAATTCATGTACAACACGATGAATTAATTAAATTACTTCTATTAAGACCACCACTACAACTTTAATTAAGTTCATATAAATAATGATAATATACAAAAACAACAGAGTGCAAAATTCATTGTTGTTTTAAAAATAATATTGAAATATGCTTTATATTAATCAAAATAATATATTATGTAAATAGGTAGTAATTATTATTATTTATTAATTTTTGTTTTTGAATGTGGACTTGTTTACGTGAAATCTAATAAATAAAACAACATAGCATAGTTGCATATTTATTTTTTGGAGTGGTTATTTTTGCTACTAAAAGAATGATCTATTGTAAAAGATAGTTCAATTTCTCAAAGCAGCTAAAACTCACGCCGCGTTAAGCTACCTTATTTTTTTTCTTTACTTGTTAATTTTACTTACTTAATGACCTTCATCAGACACTAAAATAGATAACAAAATATAAAATTGAAGATACCATTTTTTAAATTATTAAAACGATTAAAACTAATTCAAAATAATAACAATATACACCAATTAAAACACAACACAATTATGTAGTGCTTAATAATAAACTTATTTTGATATTTAGTTTTTTTAATAATTTGTAAGTGAGATTTTCAATTTTGTTAATATTTTTATTGTCTGATGATAGTCATTAGGACCGTAACCGGTCACACATATTATCCATAAATATCGAAACAAATACGTAGCTGAGTTTAGACTGGTTAAGTTTTATTTATTGAATAATCTATTAGTGTTCTAAAAGTTTGACCTCCTCTTTTGTTAACCTGGAAAAGCTAGATTTTAACAGTTAATGGTCAGGATAAACAGCGACGAGTCAAATTTGAAAACACGTTTGCTTACAAACTATTTGGAATTGGATTCTTATCACTATCCTAATTCTAGAACCATTTTTGGCAATATTGCATCTTTCATAGACGTCCAAATATTTACAGTTATGACAGACATGTTCAGCTAAACTAGATTTCTCTACTATACCATATTTTATATGACCTATATTTTATTCTTTAAAAATAAGGTTAATTTGTTGTCTTATATAAAATCTGATGTTTCTCTACTCTACTTTATTTGATTTAAAAAGAAAAGTAATTATAAATATCTTGGATTTATCAAATTTATTGCAATTAATAAACTGATTTTTTGTCAAATTCTCCTATGTCTGTTTTACAACAGTCAAGTTTTAGACTAAATTTAATTTGCAAATATGTTTGGAACCGGCAAGTTTTCAGGACTGGTTCAGCTACTATATATGTGATATTTAAGTTTTTTACACTAATATGGTTAATATAAAACTAATCAATATTTGGAATTTGGTTTGGACACAAAACTTTTACCGTTTTCTTGATCCGCAACTCATCCATCGATCTTGGACTTCAAGTCATTTTATTCTACTTGTAAATTTGTTTTTGTGCGTCATTAAAATTATTGGAAGTATTAATCAGTCTACATTCCTTCATTTCATATAATATTCGTCTCAGCCTACAGTGAAGTAAAGTGGTTTATGTGTAGATCGTTTACTAATGATGTCAACGAAAATAATATTAACATCTAGCATTTTTAAATTGATTTACATATAGGTTTTACTTGAAATCCAGTTTAAAGTAATTGTGTTCTATATACATCAGAAGTACATTTCAATGATTCCAAAGAGAATGGTCAAATATTGAATACCCAACGGTACTTCATGTGCGTATTTTGGAAACAAAATGTCTTTTGCTAATTGCAATACTGCTCCAAAGATTAGTATGTGGCTAACTATGAATAATGTTTGGGCTGTTTTTCTATCTAACTTCAGAACGAAAATTGCTCTTTGAATTTATCAGTTATAATCAGTTATTTTTTTATTTAGGTTGACCTAAGACACATGGATGAAAAGGCTGGTAGTAACATTGTTGAAGTAGGTGTGGATTTGTCCGAATTTTATATGTCGGTGGAATGGGATATTCTTGAAGTCCCTGCGGTCAGGTATGCATTTAGTTGTTAAACATACGGGAATTAATTAGTTTTGGTTAATTTTCCCGTACAAAATCGAAAACATAAATTTGCAACCTTATTTAACTTTCTGAAGGTGTTTAGAAGAGATGAAAGACAAGAGTATATCCATAAGGAGAAATAATATTTTAAAGGAAATTAACATTGTAGAATACTTGCTGTTATAGCTTTGACAAAATTGACTAAGTATTTGTTGAATTTTATATAATATACACAATTACTCTTCAATAATTTACTCAAAAAAATAATCCTAACAATGGGTTTTTATACAGTACGTTCATTTGGAAACTTGTCAACAAGAATAACTCATCATCTGAAGTAGACACGATTTTCCGCAAAAACAAGTCGATTTTGTTCCACAAAATTCAACCAACAATGGTTTTGGAGTTCCCCCTCTAAACCAAAACGACGTGTTTTTGTCGTTTTAAAATGACACATTTTAAAATGAAAGCACTGTATGTTACTTATCTAAGTTATTATTTCATCACTATAACCATTATCCTGTGTTATAAATTTGGAAGTATAATTTAATTTGTACTTTTACTAAAATGTATATTGCGACGTTGTTCATTAAAATTTGCCTACAGAAGAAAACAATCCTAGCCAAACAAAGCCCACAATTTTATTGTTTTAGCTCTGGAGGGATGCTTGAATAGAAATGTGTTACATTTCAATGATGTCCTTATGTCTGACATCTGATTGGGACGTTGTGTTGTATGATATGACAATAATTATCACAATAGATGCTACGTAATTTTCTACTCAACTTATGTTGTTGTTGTTGTTCACATCAGGAAAAACTGTTATCTCTGATTTTGAATTTATTCATGCAGCTTAATACTGAGATAAATCTCATGATGCTATATAATAAACGAGTAGTGAATTTTCGAAGCATTAGCGTGTGTGCCCTAAATACAGGACGTTTGTTATTGAAATATTTATCATGCCAATTTATTTCGTTTCTATCATTTATCTTAATTGAGCGTCGAATATTGAATAATAGGATTCATATTGTAACATTAATTTGATTACTCTCATCCATATATACCTATTTGGAGTTGTAAACACCTCCGTTTCGAAGTATAAAGTTTGCATTTTCAGGATAATATCAGTCGTCTAAATTCCCACCCGACAACTCACATTTTTTCTCAAATTAGCTCTTTTGTTGTATTATATTCGTCATCTAAAGGTGCACAAGATGTACATCGGATATTCTTTTTCAAAGGCCGACATGCCCTCTTCAACCAATGGAAGGCATGGCGTTGTTTAGGTTTAAGTTTATTTTATTTTTGTTTAATGTGTTAATTTTTTGTCACTTTTATACTTATGTTTATTTTGTTTTAACTCCAATACATTTGCTTTGTTGCTGTTTTGTCTCTCTTTTAGCAGTAAATTTATTTCCAAAGTCAAAAAGTCATAGACTTTTTGCGTAAAACTCGAAATATTCAAATTTATATCTGCGAGTACGTCGTAATAGGCAATTCTAGATTTTTTAAATATAATTTAATATTTTTTATCCATTTATGATGATAATATGCCATAATCAGAATTTTTATAATCCAAGGAATATAAAATCTAATAGTTGTTTGCGGTTTCTCAAAAGTTTGTTATCATGGACATGTCGGATTTTGAATTTAGTCGACTGATATATGAAATAGGTACCTAAGAATTTTAGTGAACAACAACAGTATTTGAATCAAATAAATTCGACAAATACTTAGTCCTCCTTCTTTTTAATAACAGGAGCGCTCGTTGAATAATATTATGCTTTCTATATGATGTACTTGTGTTTTTACAGGAATGAAAAATTTTATACTTGCTGTGATGAGCCCTATTTAGACATCACATTCAACATCACCATGCGCAGGAAAACGCTGTTCTACACTGTAAATATCATCATTCCGTGTATGGGTATATCGTTTTTGACAGTTTTGACGTTTTACCTGCCATCAGACAGCGGAGAAAAGGTAAATGCAGACAAGCAAATCTTTATGTCATAATCTTATAAACGACTGGTGTAACTAAAAAATAGTTCGCGATTTTTAATCAATCTGATTTCTATACTGTTGCAAAAATCGGTTGGGCCAATCCATGGTTTCCTTTAATTCGTTGGTATTTACTGTCGGGAAATTAGTTTTAAGATGGTTCCCTGTTAAAGTTTACAATAGAATTAGAATCTTGTTAATTTTTGTTGGAAATATCCATGATACGTGAGGGAGATCGATTTTTATTATTTAGGGATTGGAAAATCTCAGATTGTTGAAATGGATCTTTAAATATTGAGTTTTAATAGTGCTAGATATCCATATAATATGATAACAAAATTTTTCTTAAAGGAGTTGCAAGATGTAAACATTGAAATTAATCTGCTGCCTCTGTTTGTCAGTAGGTATATTGTACGGAAACCCTGTATATGTATGAGCGATTGCAGGTCCCCGATACTAGCGTGATAGTCACTGTACCCGAACGTTCAATATATCATACAATCGTCAGGATGGGACCCTTCAGTTCAGACCCTCACCATAACTTTTACTTAAATCATCAAAACGTTTCTTGTATCAGCGTATGTTGTTTCATGACTGGTGCGTGTTTAGCGTTCACAATACTTCTTCATAAGCAAACTCTACTTAAATATTTTATAAAAAGGATTCATTTTTCTTAAAAGAAAATTTTTATTCTAGCTGATGCCGAAGGGTCGTGGGCCGGAAAAAGGATATACTATCTTATAGTATATCTATACATGTCTGTATATAAAGAAGGGCAACCTGCTGGGAGTTGGGAGTTCACAACCGTCCTTTTTAATCTATTTTTTCAAGCGTATGAAAAGAACTTCCGAATTGCTTTTCATTTGTTCACAGTGCTTTTTTTTACATTTACTTTAGAAAAAATAAGTGTCACGTGTGGCTGAATTATTTAAAAAATCTCTAAAAACAGTCCCGAGAGGGCGTAAATCTGTGACATAAAAAAGTAACATTCAAAATAATGTACCTACCTAGATACGAATATACATTTTAATATCGGATCTTTCATTACAAAGAGTATTAAGTATATACGTTGAGTCTGTATCTATTTTTTTCTTATCGCATAGTTTACTGACTTTCTTTGCAGATGATCTTGTAGGATAAGTAAGAAAAAAACAAAATTTTGACAAAACTTAGTTGCCATCGAGGGCAATAGAACCAGTATAGCAATCTTCCAACTTTTTATACCACTTTTATAGTACGATTTCTCTTTCTCGTCAAAAAAGGCCTTAGTTTCAACGATAACTTAATCATTTGACTTAAATTTCTTTCCAGCTAGCATTCCCTTGAGATCTGAAAACATGAAACAGTGGCTGGGGGCTAAATCTGGAGAATACGGTGGGTGTGTAAGCAATTCGAAGCCCAATGCATTCAATTTTGCCATAGTTTTCAGCGATTTGTCACACAGTGCATTGTCTTGGTGAAACAATACTTTTTTCTTTTGCAAATGTGCAGCCGTTTCTTTGCGATTTCAGACTTGAATAGATCTAAGAATGCACAGTAATAGTCGCTATTGATGGTGGTTCCTCTTTGCTTTACAAAAAATGCTATAACTCAGGAATCAATAGTCAGAATACACGTATCGTTTGAAGGTTAGTACTAAATAAAAATCATATAGAAAAATTCTAGTAACGCCACCTATGTGTTATACTACGGACTTATTGAATGACCTAATATATACGTTGAGTTTGTATCTATTTTTTTTTCTTATCGCATATTTTACTGACTTTCTTTGCAGATGATCTTGAAACATGGCATTTGTTTTTTTGTAACTTATAGGCCCGGTTGTACAAATGATGGTTTACCAGTAGTTCCCGTGAACTGCAGGTCACTTTGAGTTCACTCTTGAACTCAGTTCAGTGTCTCGAGCGTTGTACCAATACAAGTTTACTTGAACCAGCATTTAACTAGTCTATAAAATGAGAAGAAAAAAAATAACAATCTAACCTATAAAACAGATACTTTTTAGACATATTTATGTTGTTTTCAGTTCTTTTTAAATTTGTATGTTCGTAGTTTTAGAATATTAAATCGGTATATTATATAAACAAATTTATAATATATAATCATGGAAACGAATGAAAGAGCAACTGATATATCTGCTAAGAGGAGATTATTTTAATCAATTTAGTGATCTAGAATTTGTAGAGGGTGATATACTGTCCTCCCACCTTGCTTTAAACTCAGAGAGTGATGTGTTTAATGTACCTGTCTGTGGAAGAGGATATTCTTTCAGATATCAAATCCACAATAAATATTACCACTCGTTTTTCTAAACGAAACCGGGGCTTTAAATTCTCGATCATTCCAAACGTTGCAATGATTTGGCCTATTTCTATATGTGCCGCCCGATGATGAACAACATTATTTACTAATTCTAAGATATCTTCATCAATTGTAATGTCTTTCCACACATCCATTTTTGTAGGTAATTAATTTTGGAAAAACAAAAAATATTAACATAAATAAAACTTCAAAACATTCAAAAGTGAGGTTAAAAAACGTTGAACTCGGCTTGAACGACCAAATTCGGGCGTTCAAGTTCACCGAGAGTTCACCATCAAAACCAAGAATGTACAACTCATTTTCACGGCTGAACCGAAAATCAAGGTGAACTTCGGGTGAACGCCCATTGTACAACCGGGCCATAGAGGAATATTTTTTTCACTATGACAACAAACTACGGTTTCATGCTTTTATCTCAGGAAGAGATTGACAAATTTGATTTATTGTTGGTATATGGATAAAACATTTTAAGCTGTTTAATATGACGGATCAGAAGACAGGGCGGGGTGATATTTGAAACTATAAAATTGGTGTGGTTGAGGATGAACTGGTGGAACACAAAATTCAACCGACAATGGTTTGAAGTTGCCCCTCAAAATCAAAATCGACGTGTTTTTGCCGAAAATTGTGTCTACTTATTCTGGGTGACAACTTTTAAAATGAAAGCACTGTATGTAAAATATGATTTTAATAAACAACTATCGAATATGTGAAATAACTAAGTAAAACATCCCTTCCAAATCTTCTAAATTCCCTTGCTGGCACGTCTGACCTGAGATCTCAAGTTGTTTTGTAATAAACATTAAACAGTCCCATTCTATGCTGGATTTTTTTGCACGTGCCTTTGTCTTCTTCTAGTACTCTTAATTCTTCTAGTACTCTTAATGTTGGTAATCCGAGCGTCTGTTCTGGCCCTAATCCAAATAGTCCGCTATACATTCATTCTTCAACTAATAGTTATTTGAAGCAGTTCCTCATTACGCCGCTGCTTTGCATGCTTATGGTCTCAGTGAGGCCTGAGTGTTTCAAATGATATGGATACGCTCTTTTTTGAGAACCCACTTGTTACTTGTTGTTTCTTCTAAATATTTGATTTTTAATAAATATTCCTACGCCTAGTTTTTTTGGTGCTTTCATATATTAACATACTTCAGTGGGGTTCCAGTTTTATAATGGATAACGCTGTACCTTTAGAAATAATCTAAATATGCAAACAGATAACATAAAATACCAGGTGTAGTTTAATTTAAATTATTCATGCTTAAAAGCAAAATATACCGGATATTAGGTATCATACCAGTTACTTTACTGTAAACACCATTCCCTAATCTAATGATTTAGGTATATACCTATTAGCTTTAGGACTATTATACCACACTCTCTAATCTCGGCATTATTAATACGCTGTTTCAAGTGTACAGTACTGATTATGGACAGGAATATTGTCCTATTAATACATTAAAAATGCAAATAGTGTGTGGAAAAGGGCCATCATTTGCATACTGCACGATAAATTAACTGTTGTAGTACGAAGTTAGAGAAAAACTTCGTCTTGAGTTTGGGAATTGTTTGAGCGTGGACGAAAAGTGGTATATTCACCGGCAGTAAATAATATAATCAAAAGGCCAAAATTGCTGGCTGACTTAAAAGAGGGTTTTGTTTAAATTAGCAGACCCTCAATTAAATTAAGGCATATCCATGACAGATATTATTATTAGCTCATCAGAATACCAAAACACAGAAAATATCAACCTGCCTTTATGCATATACAGAGACGTTCACCATGCCAGCAGTAAAGATACAGAAACCTGTAAAATAATGTAAATATTGTATAATTTTTGTGTATCTTAGCGAGTAGGTTCACTAATTTAAATCGGTACCAAGTACATAAACCATGATCATTTTGTGCATTATCTGTACTAAAATTACAGACGTTTCCACTATTTGCTTTGAAAAAAATTGTAAAAATGTATGCATTTGTTTTAAAACACTCAGTATAAATAAATGTGTTACTTATCAATTTATTTAGTTTGTAATACCTTAGAGTTAAACATAAATTATTCAAAGTGAGACAAATAAAAGTACCTACGTAGTATTATCAAAGGGAATAAACTTGACTTTAACCATCATATGTTAATCTAATAACTTATAGATTACCTTTGCGACTAAACCAAACTCGAAATGCTCTAATATTCGCTTGATTAATATGCTGTCGCTGCCCCGCACGCTGGTGCAAAATGTTTGCCGTCTGATTATGCTTAAACGTTAAATATATTGTACAAAGGTATTGGAATTATGTCATACATTCATACTTTATTTCTTCAGAGCTCCAGCCTGCGAGGATATTATCTTTGTTTTTCTGGGCTAATATTTTATTCAAAATAAATAAGACTAACGCTTGTGGGCTTTATTTTTCTTTTCTGCGCTTTCTCTGTGCTATACTTTTATAGCAACAAAATCTTCGCAATCAAAGCGTTTGTAAATGGACGGGTTTAGTTAGAGTAAATGTCTTAGAAATGTAATAAGAAACAGAGACTTTCTTATCAAATTTAAAGGGGAGATACATATTTTCAACCGTGCAAAATAATAAAAAATTATATTAATAGTTACGGGCCACGAAAAATCTAGATTACTTATTTTACAAGGAAGATTTTCTGGTAAAGATTCCACTTTCATCAGAAAAACTTCACTTCATTAAAAACCACAATGATAATTATATGAGAAGTGACATCCCCAACTGACTAAACTTTTTAAGCCTAATTGTGTTAAAATTATTAGAGCATCACAAAAAAATGCGGTTTTTATAATTATTTATTTATGTTTCAGGTCACATTATCAATTTCCATCCTAATTAGTCTCCACGTGTTCTTCCTTCTGGTCGTCGAAATAATACCGCCTACTTCACTCGTGGTTCCGCTACTGGGAAAATACCTGATTTTCGCTATGATCCTAGTTTCAATAAGGTATGATTTTCATGTTTGAACTTAGATGTTATGTTATGAATTAACAAGTTAACCCTTATCTTATCGAAACCGGGTCAGCGATGACCCGAAGCTCACAATTTTCTTTATATCTCTGGACTGCATGACAATTATATGGCGGTATATTCCGTCCTAATGTCATTTTGAAAGAAAAATAATTTTTTAATAGTAAAAGGGGACCTTTGACCCGGTTTTGGAAACAAAGTTCGTATGGTTGAAGCGTACCACCTGTGTGTAATGTACCCCCTAAAAGCGAGCCTAAAAGGAATCGGATGCCAATAAATATTCATCAAAATGTGACATTTGTAGAAGATTTTTTTGTTTGTCCAAATCTTTCAGAAATTACATTACAAAAGAAAATTATTATTTGTGTATCCGGAAAAACGAAAAGAAATTGAATGAATAATATGCACTTCTTTAAAATCTATAATACTTAGTCATTTTATTCCGAATTATTACCTTTCGTTTAGGAAATATGATTTTTATTTATCTTTTTAACCCTGTATTTGTGAAACTTGATTTTTCTAAAGGAAAACACGTCCAAATAGCTTAGCGCGTTTCTGACTTGAGTGAATACAAAACAAACATACACACACACGTGTCAGCACATTCACCTTTTCAAAAACGTTATATTTGTAATCAGGGGACCTCAAAATGTATATTTCCATGAATGTGTAATACCTCCTTTCTATAGGTACTATACTAGTATAGTGTGCGGGAGTTAAAAATGAATATATAATGGGTTTTTAATATTCACGACTTGTTTGGCGTCAAACAAATTAGTTTCCAACAGATACTTCTTTATTCAGTATTAATTATCTATTAAGCAAAGTTTCATCACACCAGTTTTCCACGCTCTCCAAAATGTATAATGGTTTTTACGATTTGCAATGTCTCTGTTCTTCTACGTTTATATTAAAACTTAGGTCGTCTTCATTTTAATTAGTCTGATAAGTGTTCGAGCAAGTTGAACTCCCTTGTCTTTTGCTCTTTTTACTGTCTCTGAAATATTAATTTATTCAAAAAATCTAACGGCAAGCTAGACGGACCGACGGTAAATGGGAACGTAAATAATTTAACTAAAGGAAAAAACAGGGTAAACAAAATATGATACAAATTCTGTCTAAATGGAACATTTCATTCATTGCTTCTCACTAGAGTTTGATAAAATTATAGCATTTTTGCGCGCTGCAAAACGTGTGGCACCATTTTTATTTTGAAGTCAGAAAATTCCTCGAATATTTATCTTATTACTGATTTAACCAAACCAAAGTTGCTAATCTGTAAATCAGACAATCAATGTGTAGAATAATATCAACTAAACAAGTTAAGTTTCATCTTTCTCTTTTTTTGCAACAATTTATATGAAAACTTTATATTATTCTCATTAAAAAAATACATAGAAAGTAAGAGAGTCAAATTATGGATTTTTTCGTCCCTGCTATCAAAAATATTATGTTTAGAGAACAACGCAAAGCAAGTACTGCACTGGCTAATACCACGACTAGCATTTAATTACAAGCTAAATAAATACTAAAATGAAAATTATATGTAGCTTTTTCGCATCAAACGGAATATATAAGTATATCAACAAACCAAAAAATAATTGAATTATAATGCCAATCTCCTCCGTACTACTTTAAAAAAATCGGTTGTGTCACCTCAAAACTTTCCGACAAGTTATAATATACCTAATCAAAAATATTTGACCTGCGTAACGAACCAGAATTTTAATAATTATTATTATTATAATAATTGTATAATTTCCAATAAACTAACGTAACAAACTAACTATTTTATTTAAAAATTAGAAAAGCAAAGATATTGCCAGAACTGGGATTGCAACCCATAACCTTCCGCATGCGAAGCGAACGCTCTATCAATGTGTTAAAGTACTCAATTACCATCTATATTCTTATAAGATTATAAGTTGCAACTAACTAACTGGTGAAATGTTAAACCCAATTTTCTCGAGAATTATGGGGGCAAATATCGAAGGTGACCTATCGCTGTAAAGCAGATAAAAAATGCTTTAAAATGATCGACCCCTACTGCTATATGAAAATTTAGCGGTTGTGTCCACCCGACTTCCATTTGGAAATGACCTTAATCGTCTCGGGGAACTTCAAGATGGTTATATTAGTCTTTATCTCAATTTTTTTTAGCGCGTTCACAATACTTGCCCTGTGCGGGAAAGTAATATTTACTATTGTAACTTTATTATTGTTAAAACATTTTAGCTATATCAAATAAAATGTCCTTACTATTAATCTCTACAGCATCTGTGTCACAGTGGTGGTACTCAATGTCCATTTTAGATCGCCGCAAACCCACAAAATGGCACCTTGGGTGAAGAGGGTGTTTATCCACATTTTGCCTCGACTCCTGGTTATGAAGCGACCGCAATACGTTTTCGAAACGAACAGGTAATTATTAAAATTAAAGAAATAATCCATTTGATGCAGTGGAGTTTTAATTTAATTACAATGAAACAATTTCGTCGTCTCCAGTCTCCACTATTAATTTTTAAAAACTTTAATTAACAAAACATGTCCCTTTGATTAAAGTTAAATAGTTATATAAAATAATCAATAAAGCTTGTTCGGTAAAAAACATATTTTGTTATTATAAAGAAAATTTGAAGTTCAAAAATTTTACGGGTTCTTTTATGACGACTGTACGAATATTTATTGCTGAATATATCCAGTTTTATAAAAAAATGCATATTTTTATATAGAGACTCAAATATTCTAAACTTGTATGTAAACACCAAATAATAAAATATCTAATTTTTGGATAAGTTTAATTCCTAAAAAAGCTTGCATATTATATCTTTAATTTAAGACTTTGAGTATAACTATATATTCCCAAGTGTAATGATATTAATGTAATGGAAAGTTTACCTTTTTCTTTAACTTTTCGTAGCAAATTTCTTTCGAACAATCGATTTGTCACCAAGGGCAGGGAATTGTCAACGTGCCTTTACCCTTATCACACAACCGTGCAAAGGGAGGAACTCAGCCCGAAAAGACGTTACAACGTGATCAATAGCAGAACACCATCAAAGGAAGATGTCACGCACAGGTAGGGTAATAATTTTTTATTTTAAATTCATGTGCACTTTTTTTATCGCATGATTTTCTAATAATAGTTACGCAACTAAATAGACGATGTCCTACCAAGAACAACCGCGATAGATATTGGAACAAATATAGTTAAGAAAAATTGGAGTCGCAACCAAACCTTTATTTCCCTTTATTACCTTGGCAATAACTTGCAGCCGTGTGAGTTGTTATTATTTATTACACGTTTGTATACTTGTCAATGGTCACTAGGTACTGTTCAAATACATGACGTGTATATATTTTTATATTCAATTTTGATTATATGGCACAAAAAATTGTGTATATATGTGGAAGCGACCCTTGCAAAACCGCAAATAAATACGTTTGCATGAGTATTTTTTCCTATACGCGCCTAAATTTGTTCATTCGAAAAACATGAATACACGTGTATATCGTGTCATTTGTACATACACTGCTGCTTTTATTAATTAATCTCAAGCCTTTTGAGTTATGCATTTTGTTAAATAAATGCCTGTGCATACGTATAATGATTTAATCAGATTATGACAAATACAGAGAATTTTAATTTGAAAAATAAGTATATCTACCCAATCAGAAAAGCCACGATTTCCGTAGAGTGTCAAGCATACATATCTTCGGTAAAAAAATAAAAGGAAAGCAGTATAGGTACGATTATGAAATATTACTTGTTTTGAGTTTTAGAGGGTGCCGCCTTTTATCCTTTTACAAACGTTGAACAAAGAGTTTTCTAAATGAAGAAAGGATTTCATTAACAAAAGTAACTTCCTTTTAGAAATAAGATGACATATAGCCACGTTTTTAGTGTAATTTTACGACAAATACGAGAATTACATTTTGTTTCATAGGAATAAACAGCCAAAAGCGAAACTTCCGGTATACTTGTATATATAGAGTATATATCAGGATATGGAAACTATACGGTAAGCGCGTATTACAAAACTCGAGAGTTACAAAACTCTTCTGCCGGAAATATCTGCTATTTCATTATTTACGAAGGCGCATAAAATGTCGGAAATATGTGTAATTATTTGGCGAGTGACATACAAAAACTTTAGTTTAGGAAGTAAACAAAATGTGTAAAACTCATATATAAAAGTTGACTCCATTGCAATCATATAGGGCCGTTTTTGTAAGAATCATAACTTTAAATAATAAGCTCGTAAGAAATTAATTATTATCTAATAATATTATAATTAATAATATTAATTATACCTAATGCCTAAAAGATCCAACTTTCTTGTAAATTTTTGTTCTCAATTATAATATTGGTCCAAGGATGACATAATACAGGTCGAAACGTCAGGAACAATTTAAAAAAAGTTTAATTTACATGGACCTATCTCCAATAAAAATAACACCTATAAAACATCGAAGACCTATCAACATTCTTCCTACATTTTCAAAGAAGAAAAATAGAGCAAGAATATCATTTACCCATTATAATCTAGGTTCAACTCTGGTCAAGACTGTGCCTCTACCTTACTTACTTACTTACTATTGGTATGTCCAAACTTACTGTGCTTGTGCTTATTGATTTTCCAAAGCCATTTGATACTCTAAATTCTAAATCAACGACTGTTTGTTTGTTGTCTGCTTAGCTGGATGGCAGGCTACAGAATCCAAAAATCATCAGAAACCTATATTAGGTCTTCTCCTATTTACAGTATACAGATTTAACTGTTCATATACGTATATTTAGCCCCTACAAGCCGCAGTACTATGCGGATGACACCCAACCATATCCATCGTTCGACACCAGTAATAAGGATCCCCAATGCTGATTTACTTAATTAAGTGAGTTTGTTAAGGCGCATTATCTAAACTGAAATCTCAATATAAATAATAATTGTGTAATAATAATTTTTCCTGCAAGAGCTAGTCAATGCTATATTATCATTTAAACGACTTATGTTTGATCCTAATATTAAATAAAAGAATAACAGAACGTGTATTTGCGCCAGTATTGCTTTGTATGATATATTGGCAAAAGAAAACACAACAGGTTGAACTCACATAACAATTGCAGGGAGCGTTTGCTAATTTCCCATAGGCAATATCACTATTATACATCAGGAGAATGTAAACAACAGATTTGATTATTGTTTGCTCTTCGAATTACTATAAACATGTACATGATTAGGACGCATCAGTTTTGTTAAATTCACTTATTTTAGATTCAATAAAAGAGATCAAAATACTCGTATCAATGGAACTATTTTGCGTGCTGTACAATAAAGAAACAAGAAATAATGAAAAAATAATTTGATAATAGCGGAAACTATTGGAAGTTGTAGATTTTAATTGGGTTATATGAGCAAAAACTCCTATCAACTTCAATTATTCAAATGGAACAGTCTGTATTTAAAAAAAATTTAGACGTGCCAGATTTCGAGATAAAAAAATCATTTGTGTTAGATATGGTCAAAAACTTGGCTGTAACTAAACTTAGCGCGATATTTTAGTTGTACTTTAGACAGACCCATTGCATTTTCATTACTCCTTAAATGAAAAGACGAAGAAAATTACTTTGAGATGTCTTCTCATGTCCCTATAACCAAAATCATCTAATTTTCTGAATAAAGCCGATTTTTTGTAAAAAAAGTTTTTTTTTATATTTAATTTTGTACTGTTGATAGCCTGTGTATGGAATTGTCCCACGCAATATTTTAGTTTTACATTCTTTATTATGGCATTTAGTTAAAGTTAATTTGATGGTATTAAGTGTTGTATTCGTTCTGTTGTTTTACAGATACATTAAATATTTCCGCTACAAGAACTATGTTATATATTATATTGTGTAAAACTACCTGAAAGAAATAACGTAAATTGTATTTGTTATTTAATTAAAAGTTATGAAGACGGTTTCTCAGTTTCCAAACAAAAATTCAATCATTCAATCATAATAAAATAATTAATGGATCAATTAATTAATAAAAAGGAGGTAAAATTGGTATAAAAGGTTGTTCATTTATTGAATATTGAAAATTGTATATACCTATTCAAATGTTATAAAATGGTAAATCAAGAAATTGATACTGCTATATACAGGGTATGCTAAATAAAGGGTTGCTAGATTTTCATAGCTTTGCCTAATATCTGGGGCAGGTTTTTCCATTGGGACACCGTGTATTGGTATATTGGTTTTCACTATTTCTCTAGTAATGAATTAGAAAATTTTGATGGGCTATTACAAATATATGTAATATAATATACGAGTAGTTACTTCCAATAAAAATAATATTATAACAGTCAATACAATATAAGTCATTTTTCAGTCTCGCAGATGGTGGACCTTTCGGTGGCAGTTGTCAAATCCATGGAAATCCCACTATAGCTGGTGATATATAAGTTGATATAGCTTCAAATTTCTCTCTTGACTGACAGAATATTTAATGATTTGCAGGTGTGCCACATTCAGAGTCTGAAGACATGACGATGTCTGCAGATAGTGACAATGGGTTAAAAAGTCCGGTGCTAAAAAATCCGGCATTTTCGCATTATAAATGTCCACCAGAAATACACAAATCATGTTTTTGTGTACGTTTCATAGCAGAACATACAAAAATGTTAGAAGATTCAACTAAGGTATGTACCTAGGCTGAACCAATAGTAAAGTTATATATTCAACGTAGCCGCCATGTCTCTTGATAGAAAAACCATGAGTTACTTTTCCATTGCTCAGGTAATTTTTTTCAATTAGAGCAAGAACCGCATGACTGTAATTTTAGTTGATATTTTGGAACTAAATGAAGGTTCACAATGAATATCGAAAGCAATAAGCATCAGAAGTTTGAAACTTGATTTACTTACTCTAATTATGCTGACCTTTTCACTATTATCTTCCGTTTTTGACGTGAACGCCTGATAGGTACAGATTGATTTGTTTATACACATTAGAAGTACCGTATTTGAAAGAAAACGCTTTCGCTACACAGCTTTTGGTCGTTCGCCATAATCGCATACGTTCTTCTTCTGCACAAGCAAAGATTAATGTACAAATTAATCTTTGGTACAAGCATCAGTCTCAATATTTCAAGTCTAATCCCACTCCCGGCATCGCTTTTTTAAGCCACGCGTCTTCGAAGCTCATTGTTGGTTTTGCGCAAAGGATAGGTTTGTACGTCTGAATAGTTCAAGTTAAGAGTGTTCGCTATGGTCAGGAATTTTATTTGCAGGTCTGCGTACTCCTATACGAGAGTAAATTAGGTCTCGAGTCTGTTCGGATTCATTTCTTATAGTCCTGAAGTTTATTGTACACAAAACACCTTAACCTATCGAAAAGTAAATAGTAGAATATCAGTTTTAGTTTTTATAAGCCAAATTCCAAGTACACTTAACATATACATATTTTTTATTACCTGGAATGTAATTTATGGATCACAAAATATTGTCCAATTGATGAGATCTATAGAAATCGTGTTATTTTAGGATTGCTTTTATACCTTTGTGATATCACGAATAAGTATCAACCCAATATATTTTCCGTGACAATTTCCTTTTATTACATCGTCTAAGTAAGTCATTATCTAACTGATTTCACAATGTGAAAATTATTATTTTATTTTTTGTGTTGTTTTTTGTGAATATTAAAGCACCAGCCATGTTGTTTTGTGATCACAATGACTGCACTATACGAGTATAATACTACTACTGCACTCCAGTTTTATCTACCACTACTTAAGAAAACCCATTGTATTTTATGCCAAAAAAGTGAGCTCTAGATAGTAAAAGAAGGAAAGTATCCTCAACTTTTATCTTCACTACCGTCTATATGTGCCTTGCAAACTCTATACTGTTGGACTTATATGTTTGACAATAGCAGTAAGCGGCTAACGAGAAAGTCATTTTTGTGCAAATATATGTAGAGATATCGTATCAAGGCGGTAGTTTATTGAGCATGATGCATTTTATATATAACCCTATAGGGTGGCTTACTTTACATTTTTTTGTGTCAACATACTTATTAGGATTTGTATCGACTCATAGGAAAAAGATCTCCTCCATCACAAATCAGTAGAACACTTTCATATAATTATTTCTGCTGCTTATGAAAAATGAAAAAAACTGAATGGAATTGGAAATATATCGAATGATAATGATGATGTTGGTACACGGGTATTTGAGTATACGTGATCTCTTGATCTCAGACTATGGAAAATTTAACTCTCTAGTCCCCTAGATAGAGATATAGAAGTGATATTGTTTTAATTATACTTATATAATCCAAGTGTATAAGTGAAAACCAACTGGCCAACTCTCCAATCATGGAGTTTCTAAGTTCGTAACGACAACACAACACACCGATGCCGATGATCGATTACTCAATATACTGAATTATTTGAATGTATAAGTGTTATTATGCGTAATTTTTTCAAACAATGGACTTCAATAGTTTCCTGGATCGGGATATGTAATGAGCATTGTATTTTTTTATCAACTAATCCTTTGGAATTTAGAAAATCTGTTTTAATTTTTACTTGCTAGGTTTAATTGACTTAAGTGTAAAAATAAGTTGCTAGTTCTAGCAAAAACTCCTATCAACTTCAATTATTCAAATGGAACAGTCTGTATTTAAAAAAAATTTAGACGTGCCAGATTTCGAGATAAAAAAATCATTTGTGTTAGATATGGTCAAAAACTTGGCTGTAACTAAACTTAGCGCGATATTTTAGTTGTACTTTAGACAGACCCATTGCATTTTCATTACTCCTTAAATGAAAAGACGAAGAAAATTACTTTGAGATGTCTTCTCATGTCCCTATAACCAAAATCATCTAATTTTCTGAATAAAGCCGATTTTTTGTAAAAAAAGTTTTTTTTTATATTTAATTTTGTACTGTTGATAGCCTGTGTATGGAATTGTCCCACGCAATATTTTAGTTTTACATTCTTTATTATGGCATTTAGTTAAATGTTTTGTTCCGATTTCTGCTCGAAATGTTTTTACATCATTTGGAACCCACATTCAAACTTAAATACTACTAACATTTATAATATGGCATGGGGGATAAGCAGTTCAAATGGGAAAACATGCACTTTAGCACTTAGAAAAAATTTTCGCTACGTTATACTGAAAGCGAAAACGTATACTAAATTGATATAGACTGGCTTCGGCGTTCGGTTAATGTCCTGTAATCTAATTCCACCTAATATGGTACAGTAACAGGGTAAAAAAAACATAGAGGAGGATAAAGTAATGGAAAAGAAATCTTCACTAAAAGCGTTTTTGCAATGTGGCTAATTTATTTTTTTGTAGGTATCGTAGTTTTAATTTAGGTATATTGTAATAATAAAAAATTAGAATCCTTTTTAATTTTTTTATTTTATTTAGGCTATTAGTATTCATTCAAAAAGGCCACAGGATGACACATAGATGGCATTACTAGAATTTTTTACATATGATTTTTATTTAGTAAAAACCTTCAAATGATACGTGTAAAAATTTGATAGCAATCTGACATTTGATTCGTAAGTTATAGCATTTTGCGTGAAGCCACTTTTGTTATTGAAAAAAAAAATGGAAAAAAGTGAATTTCGAGTTTTAATAAAGTATTGCTTTTTGATGAATAAAAATACAGTGGAAACCAAACAATCGCTTGATAAACATTTTTCGAATTCTGCTCTATCGAGAAAAATGGTAGAGAAGTGAATTGCTGTATTTAAACGTGGTCGTACCAGCACAAATCATGCAGAAAACGTCAAAAAAAATCACGGACTTATTCAATGACCTGTGATTTGATCAGTCTGCAATTAGAAATGCAGGCTAATATTTGAGTAACAAATGTTGACTTACAAAATACACTAAATACGTTTAAAATTATAGCTGTACTCCCGCCTTACATTAAAGAAATGAATGACGCTGTATGAACTCCAGTACAATAAAATTAAAGTTTGCTAAAGTAAGTTAAGATGATACAGGCTGTACTCCAATGAAGACCTTAATATTTTCTCTTCAAATTTTGGCCAGGAGCGAAAATTAATTTTGAATTGTTGCATTTCAGATAAACTTGTTGGATAGGGACTATCTGCTCTGACAAAATTATTGTTTTAAATTGTAATTTTAGTGTAGTGTAAGTATATTATTATAATGTTCCATTGATTGTAATTACTATTTTCTTAGTGTGTGTAATGTGTTGGAAAAAAGTGTGAAATTTCGCAAATAGCAAACACACTTAACAAAACTTGACTACTTTTGCTGTTCCTTACATTGGAAGCATTTTAGACAAACATTTATCGTTTATCATATTTTAGCTAATTTGATAGTATCACTTCCAGTGTTAAAAGTCCAGTATTTTAACTATAAGAAAATATGTATAATATACCACCCAAACATAAAAAACAGAAAATTTTCAAGTTCAAATTTAATTTTGTATTTTGATTTTAGGTTAAAGAAGATTGGAAATATGTAGCGATGGTATTAGACAGACTGTTCCTTTGGATATTCACATTAGCAGTATTAGTTGGAACCGCGGGAATTATTCTGCAAGCGCCCACATTGTACGACGATCGAATCCCTATTGATAAAAAATTTAGTGAATTTGCAACTACATTAGTTCGGTGTCCACCACCCAAATAAACATAAATGTACAGTGACTAATTTAAGAAGAACTGTATTCTTACTGTTTTGTTTTTATTATTTGATGTGGACTAAGAGCTAGTACTTAAAATAGTTGCCATATTTGCAAACATTTTGTTTTCCAATAAATTGGGACACTACAGTGATAGTATATTTTACTGATAACATTTGTCACTGTAGATATTAAAAGAGGTCAGCCCGTAAAATAATTGTAAAATAAAAATGCATATTTTAAAATCTCTGACCTATTAACTTACCTATACTATAAAAAATAAAGTTCTAGCTCTTTATTCAGATCAACTAACAAGATAAAACGCAAACAAAACCCCGTTACAAATAGTAGATATATTCGTACATTGTGTAATTATTGTTAAATTGTTTAGATTGTTGGTGTGATTTGAGAAACTCAAATATGTTATAAATAAATCATCGAAAATTTGATACTATGGACAGCAATCGCAATAGCACATAGCTTTCAGTGCCAAATTAATTATTGATCATATGCATTTTGTTTACACACTATTAATCCGTTAATTCGCTTAAATTTGTATTGTAAATTAAGCCAAAAAATGTAAGAATATTACGCTAAACTACCCTTTGGGGGGCTACAAAAAATTGTTGTTTTGATGGTTTATAATTGACTACAAAGAAGTCCGTTTAAATCACATAAAAAATATTTTTTTGCAAACACTAATAAATATCTGATCGCTAGTAAGATTGTCTTTTAACTACCCATAGACTTGAAAATATGTTGAAATAAGATGTGTTAAGAACTAAAGCTCAAATAATATGTTTTAGAGCCCTACTAACTAGAATATATCTTAGGAATAGTAGATTTTGTGATATTTTGTTAAATTTATAGAAATAATAATTGATAGAGTATTTATTGTATAATTAAGATGCAAACTAAAAATCTTTTATATGTCCGATAATTAGGATTGTTCTATATTTAGAAGTGTTCTATAATCCGAAATAAATGGATATATTATTTATGTTGACATGTTTGACAAAATTTTATGTGGCCATTTCTTCCACATTTTTGAGATTTATATACAGAAATTACTAAAAGGGTGTTTTTATTTTTCGTTATCATGCACAGTTTTTTAATGCTATTTTAGTTCCTCAATTTTATTTATTGTTTTGCAATTTCTACCGGACCATTACTTGTAGCATATATGCACAAAGCCTGTCTTTAAATTAAAACACTTTTTAATGATTATGAACTAGTTATTAAAATCTATGGCGAATTTTCTTGAATAATTTCAAATAACAGCTAAACATACTGAAAACTTGTTTAAACCATTACGTGTGATATACCACCTATTTTTGAATTGAAAATGGTTTTAAATTTAAACATAAAAAATCCAGAGCCGTATTTAGTAAAAGGTGTTTAAAGTGTACAACTTTTCTCTAATTTAACCGGCATTGTAACTCTCACCGTTTTCAAGATTCCAATGCTATCCCATTCTTAATTTGGACACAGTGTATAATAGAGTTCAAGCTTTGTAAGTTAGATAAAACTAAACATAAATACCTACATTCTTGGATTCAATCAACCGAAAAAAAAAATGCATTTAAAATTAATTTTAGTTATTCAACATTTAAATTCTCTTAAAATTATCAAAATATTTTGGGCGTACTTGGTATATAAGCATTCAACACACAACGTTTGTTACGAACGAGAAATACACTTTGCTGTGGTCTAGACATATTCACATGCCCAGTAGGTACAATACAATTTTATTTTTTAGCTGTTGTAGCGTGTATAGGCAACATCTATTGGTTGTTAGAACACTAGAGGATCCACTGTCGGTGTAGAGTTACCACTGCTGTTTTTGAGTATTAATATTGCCATAAGGGTTGATCATCTATGTTTGTTTATCTATGCTTGTAGATTACTGCCAGTTGTTTTTAATACAATGTGAAGGAAAACCTTAATTTCGTTTTGTTCTTTTTACCGATTAGGTGACTTTTTTAGAGATGGAGATTTAAAATACTATAATAATCATTTTTGGGCGCATGGAATTGCTTATGCACCAGCAGCAATTTAACGTAAACATATAGGCAAGAATTATCAACGGTAAATTAATTGTACATTTTAGAACAACGACTCATTGGTGCAGTGTGTTTAATATTTTATCCTCCAAAATCTGATTTAGCTGTCATAATTTCACGAAAAGTAGAAAAGCAATGTGAAAACCGCTAACTGTTATCTTTATAAATAAGCGAGACACAGTAACAACCATTTCTGGACAACCTGTACAGTGATAACTCTTGAGTAATGTTAAACAACGGAGTATAACAAAAAAGTACAGAAAATAAACTATTTCAAAAATGCAACTTTTAATAATTGCTTGGTTTACTTTTTTCATGAGAAATCTACGAGTTTACGTTAGAAAAATTACACATGGATTTCAATAATATAGTCAATTTTCGTTACTATCCTTCTCATTAAATAAGAGAATAAGAACAAAATAAAACATACACAAAATTTGTTTTTTTTTGCACACACATTATTCAATAATTTGTATTTGTTTGCATCTTGTCATCATCGAAAGAACAAATTATTTCTTAGGTTGTTGCCATGCGTTAATTGAGCACATATTCGATACAAAAGGTTGGTTGTGCATTATGTGTCCAAAACGAATTTGTTTGACAAATCGTGTAAGCGCTCTAATATGAATAAATTTGCAACACAAAGAAAATTATAATATCACTTAGTGCCATTATCAATTTAATGTAAGTAGAACGGAAATTATAAAAAGAAAATGCGTTAAATAATATTAAAAAAATGATAATTAAATGTTGCATAGTAAAAAATCTATAACAAAATAGGTATTAATAAATGTAAATAAGATTGATAAAGATGTTTCCTATACATACGCTTTGTAACATTGGAAGTAACAAGATGGGAAGAGCTAAAGTGACAAATACTTTACACAAGACCAAGTCCTTAAACTAATAAAGATAAACTAACTCATGTAGCAAAGCATCCAAGTTGTTTAGATTTATAATCTAGCGACTTAGATACCTAAAGCATGAAAGCATACGAAAGTACCGTAGAGACCGAGAGAAATGAAGCGCGTTCGGAATTAATAAGTACAAATTATCCTGTCATCATTCTCGTTATATTTGGTACCTTCAAAGATCTTATCGAAGTTCAAAAATGAATGTCATGGACATATGTATACCGTGTGGGAGTCGTGGATCGACGAAACGGCCGTCTGGTGAAAGTATAGTGGTTGACAGACAAACTCTCGGATTTTAAGTCTTGTTTTGTTAAACAAGCCCATTTCAAATATAGACGATCCCGCTTAAGGGAGTATCGGCGCTTCTATGTGTTGGTAGTTGCTTTATGGGGTCAGAGACCTCTCAGGCAGCCGATATAGGAACTGTTGTTCACTCGGCGTACTACCAACGAAAACTAGATGTCGCCAAACACATCCTTTTACAATATATTTTTTGTTATGAGGAAATTTACTTGTAGCTGTACGCGTTTGAATCAATTTGTATTTTGTGAATTCTATTTTATGAAAGTTAGCTGGGGTACAGCTGTTAGAATAATTAAAACACCTTTTTAACATCAGTTTTGAACCAAAAATGGCATATGTGTTATGCCAATGAATCTCTGTTTAAAAAAATGTGCCTTTTGCAAAAAAAAATTGACGTGGAATTTCCGGAAAAAAAAATCATAAAAAAAAATACGGGAGGAGAATTCAGAGTTCATAAATTTGATAGGATCTACTTCGAGTTGCAAATCGTACTTAGGAAATATACTTAATAAGCACTATTTAGTTACAATACATGTTTTATAGAGATGTTAAGATCGTACAACTAAGGATTTTTTTTAACAAATCCTTTTTTACATAAAAAAAATATCGTTTCCAATTTCTTTTTATATTACGTATTTAGGTGGTTCGAAAAGTGAGTTATAGTTATCCCCTTTGCAATAAGTGTACTTTTAGAATATTATTATTTGTAAATAGATAAAAATATCAAGAAAAAAATTGTATGACGTAACAAATTGTTATAAACGAAAAATATAAATAACTATTGCATGATGATTTTCTAAAAACATGCTTAATTTATGAGAAAAAATAAACAAATAATTAATATAAAATTAAACACAATAAATATTATTTGTTTTACTTATAATACCATAGTTATTGTTTCGTGTTTACATTATGAGACCACTAGTAGATAGATGAATCTGTCGTAAGAACATTATATTTTACAATATTATTGGTATGACGAATTCAAAATTAGATTTATCTTGACAGGTCAATGCAACATACGCTCACTGATACCTACTATACAAATTATCATAATGCGGTAATTTTATTTTTTGAAGCAGTTCTGGTAAACTCTCTCAAGTGGAACTAATCTAAACTAATGTAATCTTACAGGTTATATTGTTTGCTTTGCACTATACATTATCCAAAAAATAATAGATATAAAAACTATTTATTTTCTTATCTATGATAAATATCAGTAAACTATTTAGTTGGTTAGCGGAAGGAAAAAAATAGACCATTTTTGATAACATTCAAATTGAATTATAAATTGTTCAGGTGTTTTCCAAATTAGGATGTTAGTTCCGAGATAATAATAGCCTTTATTGTCCAACAGCAAAGCCAATTACAGGCAGTCATCTTTAATACTCTGTATCTTTGTAAATAATGACTTTTCGAAAAATTACAATTTAGGTTTTTTTCATGATTAGACGTCCACAATTTGCTCACAAATTTTGACCACCTATTTTAGAAACACCTTGTATATTCCTTGAATGTGACATGCATCTATGTTTGACATATATGACTCAATCAATGTACTGCAAGTATACTATGTGTAGTCCATGTATTTATAAAATTACAGAGACAATAACATTCAGTATCTTTGTTAAACACTGACTTACATACATGTCAAACAATAAATGGTAAAAATATAAAAACCAACATTACAAATTCTAATAGCAAAATAAAATTAAATATGTTAGAAGTACATAAACAATCAATCAATTAATACCAAAAATTTATCAATGAAAATATTTATAACAAATAATATTGAACTAATAACTATTTAGATTAAAAACATGGTGTAATTGCAGTGTCAAATTAATAGGAAATTCCAGTGAATACCCGTTACTTCAATATACAAAACAAAATAAGAAAATATAAAGGTCAGTTATAAGTTTTGTATTTATCGTTAATATTTTTCTAATCATATTTGATAGCTATACATTTATAACAAAAGGATTCCTAACATTTGTTATTCTTACACAACTTCTGTCAAATTCAGGGTTCTAATACATACTAATTCATTTTATGCTCTACGATAGGCTCCCTGGCAAATGCACTTTAACAACAAGCAGGAACGGTCTCAACATACGGATTACAAAAAATTAGATTGTTAGCATCTTGAATGAAAAATATTGATAAATTTGTCGTGTATTTTCAGTTGTCTATTTCTTGTAAGTTCCAAAATATGTCGATATCCGATTTGGGCATTTTAATCTTTATTCTTGTGCATTGTAGAGGATCTAGAGCAGGGCTAATTAGGTACTTTATGTAATGACATATATAGCGAAAAAAACATTGGTATTTCTTGGTGTTGACGTTTAGTGTTTGATATGAAATTATGTTTAAATTCGGGTTACAAAATATAGCTTATCTGCGTTTCACAATTATCATCTTATACACGCTGTCTATTAAACGAACAATTAAAAGTTTGAAGACATGATTTTGAGGCTTCGAACAGGTTGTATTGCATGCCTAAATATCTTTAGAATATTCATGTCAGTGTTCCATTCGGGACTTATAGGAATTGCGGTAATTTCTGTCAATATTTGTTTCAATTACTAACCAAATGTCAAATAATATTCTAATCTATTTAAATATATAAATATTTACACTTTCCATATTTTATCGTTAAATATTTAGTACACATTTTTGACCATTGAAACATTTTCATCCACTGTTTTGCTAAATGCCAAACTTCAATTTTCAAACCATTCCCGAGGCGTGACCAAGCATGTTCATTAGCATGCTTGTCACCTCTTTAACAAGTACCGATTTTGCGACATGATTCGAGGACATCCCGTATACGAAATAAAGAAAAATGTGACCCGAAACAGTATAAATCCAAAACATCAAGTATACGTTAGCACTACACATTTTCAAAACGTGAGGCTCGTTAAGGCAGTATAATTATCTTATTATTTAAAAGGAAAAACATAATTACTCGTAAGTGTGCAAGCGGTACTAGTGCTTGCTGGTTATAAAGAAAATACATTTTAATACTTACGTGATACAGCATACAATCGATTGAACATGTTTTAAATTATAATCCTTTTGTTGATATTTTTGTTTAAACTAAGTATTAATTACTTCATAATTTATATTTTCGATTTATTTATGTATACGTACCATATTTAATTTTGATTTGAAACAATAGAAAATGGATAAGATATTGGTTGTATTGTGCATGGCTCTAGTGGTAGTTTATGGTGTCCATGGTGCGGAAACCAGTCCGGGTGAAACTTTAAAACTTGTACATGTTGTAAGTAATTTATAATCGATTAAATTAATTAAATTCTTGTTAGTGATGGATATACAGATATTTTTCAGTTTATTGGACTTTAAATATTGTCGCTATAAAAGAATGTTTATGGGTCAAATATAGTACCAACTTAAATAAAATTGTTTAATTAAAATTTGTTTTTTAGACAGAATGATCTGCATGTTATTGATTTTTCAAATTCCTAGATAGGACTTTTATTTTTGTATATGTACCAGGCAGATTTAGTCAGAATCATATTCCATTTTATTTAAATTAAATTTTGAAGATTTAATTAATAATTATCAAATCAATTAATTAATCTGCTTTCCTAAGTTTATTTTTATTATGACTTATAAACTTCATCGATTTTCTGCAACTGACTCAAGAGTCTTTCCAGAATTACCCTATACGTTTTACCTTTTCACAAATTGTTTTTGGCATCTTCAGGAAAGAATGAAAACTGAGAATGCTACCAGAGTTTAGCGCGTCGATATCCAAAAATGTGTTTTGGTGAAGTGTTATTGATATTACTCTACGCCAAATTATTAGAAACTTATTATTATTTTATACACAGGCAACTAAACTTATAGAAAAAAATTCTCCTGGATAAATCTGATATTTTTGGTGCTTTTAGTTTTTCCGGCATGGTTCTCGAACACCAGAAAAGAAAGATGTATATCCAATGGATCCGTATACTTGTGAGACTTTCCAACCAATGGGCTATGGACAACTTACACAGGTATGTGCTTACTATATTCCGCATTATCTATTCGCTGATATAACTACACACTACTTACGCCTTCCTCAAAAATTTTGAGACGTTAATATTTGGACATTCGAATTTTTTTTAAAACAATAGAGACTAATATTTGAATATGAAAAAAATGCAATGATAACAAACTAAAAATGTATTTGGATTTGGTATCTCAATTTACATGTCTTTCTGTCGTTTTATTTATAAAACAAAATGAATGTAGAGTAATTATTTTAATTTCCAGCGTATTTTTTTTTGTATTTTGTAATTTTTATATATACATTTGTTTAATAACTCACTTTACAGTCTTTGTTTTATATATATTTTATGTAAATTGTGAGTTTGTTTATAGCCCTAAGGAAGAAGTTAATTAGATTTCGATAGCTTCGAGAGTTTTCCAAAATCAAATAGGTTTATAATTTAACTATAAAAATAAATTGTTACATGGTGGTGTTGTGTTTGACTCCAAAATTAAACCCTCAAAGCGGTATTTTCTAAGGAAAAATGTTTTATATTTCGACAATCTGTAAATCCTGCCCCTAGTGTCGGCAAATTATTGCTAACGGTCTAAGCAAAATATGCATTGTTACAATACCATGTTTTAGAAGGTTAGCATTATTTCTGTTTGTGAAGTTTCAGGTTGCGTTTAAGGTTCAAGAAATTACAATTATTGTTCCTTTATGCTGAATGTCACACTCTTTATATAAATTTGATTGATTCTCATCAAGGATTGTAAATGATTATCTTGAAAATCATAAACAGAAGTTTTTAATATTATCAGTCAATCCAATCCAACAGCTAAAACGTACCTTGGTCTATATATGAGGGAAATAATAATTGCTTAACTTAGTCCTCATAAAAATAAATTAAAATATATTTATTTGAAGAAAACATAAAACAAAAATGTTATCTTTACGATAAAATTGGATGACAGCCTACGTATAATAAGTTTAAATTTATTTGTAATGCATTTTAGCAAGGCGAAAATATGGCTTACAAACTTGGTCAAATTCTACGTGAGCGGTATGATAAGTTCTTAGGTAATATTTACATGCCAAACATGATTCAAGCCAACAGTACTGATTATGATCGTACCAAAGCTTCAGCATTATTAGTCCTCGCGGGACTATTTCCACCCAGTTGTTCCCAAAAGTGGCACAATCAAGTTGAGTGGCAGCCGATCCCATATAACTATAAGGAGGATAAATACGATTTTGTAAGTTAGATTATTTACACAAATAATATTTTCTGTTATACCTGTTGCGCATATAGACTGGAACTAGATTGGATCGATTCTTTCGATAGTCATGAAAAAAAAAATTAAAGAGGATGAATGAAAGCGTGACTACAAATTTATGTAGAGTCTGGGATAGCAAAAAATTACCTTATTTTTTATCTTTATATAAATTGATATTCAACATATGAATTCGAGATTTCTACTACTACTTCCAAATTTATATTTAATGTTTTATTCATATTTCTAAATTTATTTTTAGGCTCTCAGAAGACCAAACAGTTATTGCCCTGCCTACATGAAAGAGCTGCATACAATACTGAAATCAAAGGATGTGGCGAGTTTTCTAAAAGCACACCAAGAGACCATAGATTACATTTCTAAACATAGTGGCAAGAAGTTAAAGACCACGAAAGATGTTTTTGGTGTTTTCCAAACACTAACTGCAGAGAAAACAATGAATCTCACGTTACCAGAATGGACAAAGGAAGTCTATCCGGAGAAGATAACAGAAATCGCAGTAAAACAATGCGAATCTGAGAATCAAAATTTGCTCTTACGGCGCCTCAATGGAGGTAGGTTCATTACATGTATAACCAAAAATATTTTTAAATTAAAAGACGCCTAGTCTAGAAAATAAATTTTATAATTGTTCAAACCACCTCGGACACATGTTTTGTGATTCACGATTTCATCTTCAGGATAATAAATCATTTCAGTTTATGATAACTATAATTTGATGTAACAAAGAAGGTTCTTATAAAATTAATATAGGCAGGCATGAAATTATAAGCACCCTATAGTTTTATTTATTTTATTTTATGATCAGATAAAGGAACATTTTTATTTAAATTGAAGCATAATAATTAACAAACTCATTTTGTGAATTACGTCTTTTGGTTTTTAATTTATTTACTGCTCGATACCTTGGATTACTTTCTGAAAATTAACAACATGTATCACTTGCTGTATATAAGTCACAAATAAATGACTGGTTATAAATGATGGTATACAGGGTGTTTTAAAATAAGTAAATGTGAAACATGTTAGATATTAAATCAAATTATTAATTGATTAATAATTATTATCTTCGAAGTAGTATATTACATTATTTAATGTCAGAATTAACGAATCACAATTTATTTCGTAACAAACTAAAACTATATTTACTTTAAATTCATAGTATATGTATAAAAAACGAAAATGCTCATTGAGCAAAAAAATAAACCACACCGATGAGTGCTTTCGTTCTTTGAGCCTTAGATATTATAATACTGGATAAAGCTTATTATACCGTTTTTTAAAAATGTTTTATTTAACACTTTTGAGATAATTTGTTACTGTGAACAAATAATTGAAAGGTTTAACGAATGACGATATTTTAAAAAGGCTAACAATTACCTATAGGTTCATTTCGAAAATTTATTTAAATAAAAAGAAAATAAATAAAATATATGAGTACCTACCAGTTTTGCAATTTTTACAAACAAAAATAATTAATTTAGAATAATCTATGTAATTTTTATAATTTTGTTTTCTTTTGATTACCAATATGTTTTTTGTGATGCAATATCTTTCTATTGGTTGGCTGTTAGTTGTTGACCTGACATTACACGATAAGCTATGTTGTAAATTCAGCAAGAAATCATAATTTCGCATTGTTTTGAAATATCCTGTATTTATCAAAATTAGACTTTCAATGTTACCATAATTTAAAGATGTATTTTCAAATTAAGAAGTTGTTAATACTATTCAATATTTAAAATGTTTATTTAAATAAGACAAATCAGTACCATAGTTGAATAATTAACCCTAAACTTTGTCTTATACATCAACTTATTTCAGGCCGTAGTTTGCAATATGTTGTCCAGAATCTTGTTGCCAAATCGAAGGGAAAATTAGTACCATCCAATCGGAAAATATTTTTATTTTCGGGCCACGAAAATAATGTTGTAAATATTTTGGCTGCATTAGGATTGTATAAGCCGCATTTTCCAAATTATAGTTCAGCTGTTATAATTGAGCTACACTATATCAATGAAGAGAAAACATATGCTGTTAAGGTAAGACGGATTTTTTTATTTTGTTTACAAAATTTCTACGAGAATGCTGCCGAGGTAAGAAAAACTCTCGATGTTCTGAAGTCGGTCTCCGTTAACTCGAATATGTAGTGGGACAGCTATAGTGTTTGGTGCAGGCTGGTATAGAATCTGGGTTTTCTTTATATTTAGTTCAAGCCTGATACTCCTGTATGCGCTGTTAAATGCAATGAGTATATATTGCTGTATCAGCTAGAAAATCGTTGTCATCCGCGTATTGAAGTTCAATGACTGATGTGGATACGATCTTCGTCCCAGCCTAGACCTCGGCAGCATTCACGATAGTTTCCCCATACGGACTTATCCCCTAAATATTTACATACTCAACTTTCGCGCACATATTTTGTCAATACATTTTAAACTCAAGTGTGCATGTGTCCAAACTGTTAAGTACTATTGTCGAAACAGTTTGTTCTGCTTTTTTAATTGATTATTGTTTTTTTATTGTGTGTTAAATATTTCAATTTGAGAGTAAAATAATTATTTTATTTCTGGTGTAACAAAACAAAAATAAAGTAATACAGTACAATACCGCGATATTCATAACTATTGAAACCAACTTCAACCGCATTGAAATCCAAATGTTGCTGAATTTGACCCATATTTTAATTATGTTTTCAGATATACTATTTGAAAGATGTTGAAGAACAACCGGAAGAGATGAAACTAGATGGATGCACCGCACTTTGTCCACTAAATCAATTCTTGAAAATTACCGCCAATGTTATACCAACTAATTATACAGCTGAATGTAATTCGGCCTATAATTTAGATTAATGTTTTGTTTTGTAGTAGGTAGGTACTTTAATAACAATAACCCAATATCAGTATTTCTTTAAATATGTCTATTTAATTCTTAAAGGTGATATTTTACGTTCACTATTTTGTAAATTATTTATTTTAGATAATTTTGTTTGTATAAAATCCAAGTTATCTTTTACTTGATTGTAAAACTATAGCAATTGTTGTAAATAAATCAATCATTGTTGGTTTTCATTAAATTTTTTCTTTATTCTTAACCAATTAATATAATGGAGACATTAAAATAAACTTATCTACCTTCTGGAACGCCCAAGTCCTGCCCAGACCAAGCAAGTCACATATATAAAAAAATATATAATAACTATTCCCGGACCGCTACCAGCCGGGAATTATGGTTCTGCCAACTACTACTCTACTCACCGTGTAGGTTCCATATACATATATTTGCTCATTCTTTGAAACCAATTATTAGAACATGAATGTCACTGCTATTGAGTCACCTCAAAATGATGCAACAGTATCCCGGATCTAAGAATTTTACTGCCAAAGGGCAGTTCAAAAAAACTGACGAAACTATTTTGTTTAGTAAGTCAGTAACGAGGCATTACCGTGAGTAAATAGTGCCCTGTAGATATTGTGAACGCGCCTTTTCAAGCATTTTGAATCATGAAAATGAGCTGTATTATTCTGTATAGAGAAACCCGGGTATTAGGTCCGCTGTTTGTAAAAAACGTACCTCATAGTCTTCTCCAACACCGAAGTGACACACTCGAAAGTCTGCTTAGCTTTCACTTGACTTGGGATCTGTTGAAAATATCCAGCGATTCGACTGACGTTTACGTTTGTGTTCAAATGCAGGTATATCAGTATCCAAGTTTTGTCACTAGTTATAATATCATATACACTCCCAGCGCTATATTGTGTTCGATCTTTGGGAAATCCAAAAAGAACAAAATAGGATATACTTACAGAAAAATTATGCGAATCACATCCTTACCCTCCTACAGTCATCTGTCAGACAACAGCCAGAATATCATCAGTAACTTCAGGAATTGACCTTTTATCTCAAAGTTTAAATTTATCGTAGCAAATATGCGACTTCTTCAGTAAATGCAGCACACTGAATTCATTTTTCAGATAGAGTTCTTCATAGCACATAAATTGTAGTGCGTTAAATTCATTTTGAGAATTTTCGCTATAGGTATATGAAAAGTATAAACTAACTAAAGCTGTAAACTTTAATAACGAAAAAAATAACACGGCTATTTTTTAATTACTGCTATGATACTTCAAATTTCAGTTACTGCGTTGCATAATAAACTAGTTCCAAGAAAGATTGAAAATGTATCCAAAGAATAAATACCTTTAAAATGTTTACTTTGATGAAAAAAATATGAATTATTTAAAAAAAATAATTTATTGCTATTATTGTCTACTACATTGGTTAACTAAATATTGATTTTGTCAAACGTCGAAGCATTCAGTTTCAGAGTTTGGTAACATATCTTTGTATAACTTCATAAACTTGTCCAGACTACAAAAGTTGCCACAATTTTTTATATGCAATCGCTTTAACTTATCTGATTTATAGTCTTCATAAAACAGCTAAAAGAGGATAAATTACACATAAAATATACCATTTCCAATAATCAATATAGTTTAGTTATGATTCTTATACCTTAATTCCTCTAACTCCATTAAAGTTGTGAATCTCAATACTTATATAGCTTCCATATGGTGGAATATGTAGGTAAAACACATCGAAATATCTCAAAAGTTGTGCAATATTAAACTCGTGAGCAGAATATAAATATATTTTGGTATTTATTTGTCCATTTCCATTGATTTTCCTCATTGTGTCATCCATAATCTTTCTCATAATGAATCCTAATATTTCAAATAAAGTCAGTAAAAAGATCCATTTAAAATATCCATATTATATTAGTTTTACCTGGACTCAATCTTTTAAGAGCATCAGTTCCCGTGCTAATGAGGTAATCTTTAATTGCTAAGTCTCTTACGTGATGATAGACCGATCGTGCCCAATATGGATTTTCGTAACCATTCTCACTCTAAAATTAAAATTTATCAATTTGGGGTTCTATATTTCCTCTCACCGTAAGTGAACTTTAGATTTAAAACGTTAGATGTGAAATGTATTGTTGATTTAACGTCTGAAAAATAAAACTGATAATTTTGTAAATCGAGTATGGATTTCTTCAATTGCTGCTGCGTTTAAATCTCCTAATCTACTTTATTCGCATGTTTTCCATTTAAAATTCTATACTTAACAATTGTAAATATTGAGTACACTGGAATTATAGTAGCAAGTAAACCAAATAAAAGCCTAGTGACAAAACTCTTAAGAAACTATACTCAGTTATTCTCTCCAGTTGTAATACGAACAGTTTCGATTCTATTTAATTTAATTTGGGTGGGTTCGCATGAAAGCCAACCTTGGTATAGGCGTAAACAAATTAATAAACAATTCTTTAGACAGTCATTCGGAGAAAAAAATACAGTATAGTGAACAAATAATAAATTACAATATGTTCTTAATTATAGGTATTCTTGATTTAATATAATCTAAAATTACTACTTATAATGAAAACGGATTTGTATCTGACACACCTATGATTTTTATGAAAACAGTTTAATAATTTGCACATAACTTTGGCGGTACCGGCCGCCTAATATAGAAATCTCTCTGCTGGCAAGTGTATAATATTATTCTTATAAGCCAACTTACCTCAGTAGTCAAGGTAAAATACAAATCCGAGAAAGCTTTTACGTGTAACTTTTCCCCCGTGTTTTCTTCTAAGTATTGAATAACATCTGTATAGTTTTGAAAATGCCCTTGTCCTTCACTAGAATTTAAATATTCTTTAAACAGTTTAAGATATTTTGGACAGTTCTTATATGGGTCAACGAGGATCTAGAAAGTCAAAAATATTATTATTAGTTCATAAATGTCAACTATTACTAACATATTTCTTACGTGATCATCCTTTTGAGCCCAATAGTTAAATGGCACAGGTTGCCAATTCAGATTGTTTTGCCAAACATATACTCCTTTCGGAGGGAATAACGATGCTAACACTAATTGCAATGACATTTTCGTTCTGTTATAATCGCTACTTCGAGCATCCACTGTATCTAAAGTGAAATTATCACCAAGGAAGTTTCTATATCGTTTTCGTAAAGCTTTACCAATGGCGTACTCTTTCCGTTTTCCAGGCTATTGTTCATGAAAATTATAAACATATTTAAGTCTTTGTAAGATAATTACTATTGAAAAACAATTCTTACCACTTCACAAAAATACTTTTGGAATTTTGATACGCGTTTCACTAACATCTTCAGGAGCGAAATTAAACTAAAAGTATGTTCGTGAAGTGGTAAAACGTGTCTACTTCTTTCATTCTTCAGGTGTCTCGCAGGGTTATAGAGGAACCTTGTGTTTTGTGGATAGAAGTATAGAGATTTTATTAATGAAAAACATAAAACAATCTGCATCATCATCCTAAAAGGCAACAGTACAAATTAGAAATTAGTCGAGCTCTTAACAGACAAAATAAATAAAACAATATTGAAAAGTAAAATTGTTCAAACTGAAATCGTAAAAAACTGTGAAAAACACCATAGAGGTACAAATGTGTATAAATAAAAAAACAACATGTAAAATCAAAAGTATAGAAAGGACACAAAGTAACGGGACAACACAGTTCAGAAAATATTGGGACAGACATTAGCGTGGATAGATGTGCAGCAACTGAGTCTGGTTTAGGTGTACAGTAAAAAATCAAATAAAGCGAAATGTTCAATTGTATATCTCTGTCTGTAATTCCATTGTTAGAGACATGGACGGCCTTAAAACCCAGAGTGACATCAAATTGATGATTGAGGTCAAATACGGGGTTGGCGAATGCAGAAGTAGTGTCATAATTATCGATTATGTTAGCACCATTATTTGTATAACGGTTTATGAAGTTGGTGTGTTCTATACTACTCTTCCGTCCCGACTGGCCTATGTATTTAGGTGTAAACCCGAATATCATAAACAGTAAACTCCAGATTTGTTAATGAGGGGAATAGCATTTTTTGAGTTTACCAAAATAGAACCCAAATTTTGAGTGGTTTTAAAACAACTCAAAACTTGGGTTCGGTATTTTTTTTTGACTTAAGAAATTTATAAATTTATTGGAGACGATTTCTTTGTTTTATTAGTAATTTATATTACATTCGCCTGCATAATATGAAATTATTATTATTTCTATTTGTGAAAAATAGATAGATTAATAATTTTAACAAATTAATTATCTTTTATCTATCTTAATGCATGACTTATTTGGTTTTTTATATTATATTCAATTAATTTGATGCGAAAAAGCAGAAGATTGGCATCTTAATATGTGTATAAAAAAATTATGCTTATAATTCAATAGTAGTCTTTGTATTAGCGTGTGGTGTAGTTTTGTTGGGCCTGTTCTCTAACAGATTGGTCTTACATCTAAAAAATCTAAATTAACTTTTTTAATTTTTCTATTTTTTAACTAAATGAAATGAAAAAAGTGTAAACATGTTTGCTGTTATTTAAATAAAACGACGTCTACTCCACAAAACGATCTATATATATATACGTTAAAATCTTGCTTTTAACTACCAGACATGTTTCGGACTACACGTCCATCAGTGGCTTAAGGAACCTTATATAATGTTGTTAGATGTGAGGGTCGTACTTCATACAAATATTAATAGAGAGATTTTTTTACATTGATTTTAATTTAAACGTTTATACATATCATCCTGTTGGAAAAATTGAGTGTTAAATTAATAAAATAAAAATATAGTTAAATTGTTGAAAATTTGTCAATTATTCTTGCATCTATAGATCGTTTTGTGGCGTAGACGTCGTTTTATTCAAATAATACTATTCACTCCTCGATAGATGGATTACTTCAGAAAATGTTTGCTATTTTTAAATAATAAAAACTCACATTTGTTAACTGCCCATTACCAATTGGATAATACGTTGCATTAATATGCGGATCATTTTTATAAATTGCTCCTTTGTCTGGTGTTCTGTCGCCATGACGAAATATCTAAAAAACGTTATTTAATATTTAATTTTGACTAATGAAATCTCGAGAATAAAAGAATTTACAAAAATTATAACGCGTTTCTTTGATTTTATAGAAAAAATAAATATATAATTTTTAATTTTTGTGTCTCGATGAGTTTATGAGATATTCCATAGAAGTTTGTATTAAATATTAACTATTTAGCTGTATACCGTTCAGTTAGTGGTGATATACCGGTATATCTTAACTGCAACAAAATAGGATACATTTCCACTTACCACATGGACTAATTCTAAATTGTCATCATTGTCGGTATGTGTTTTGACTTTATTACAACTAACATTAATACAGCAACTCAATAAACCAGCCAAAAATAATTTAAGCAATATATTTGCTATATCTGACATTTGAAGGCAATGATGAAAATCAGTGCTGTGTTTATTTTATAATAATTATTTTCTAAACTAAGAACAACGAACTTTAGACCATGGTATTTATATCATTTAAAAGTTATTTTTGAAATGTAATGTTATCACTAAAAAACGAGGCTGTCATATTGGTCAATTTAATATATATTATTGTTAATATTTATACATCATTATCAGCATTTTGATTTCTGTACAAGTCACGTGACACTGGTACAAAAGCTTTAACTTTCTAGAGAAAAAAAATTAAAAATACTAATTCCATACAATGGACAATTCTGATACCCTCTCTACACCATAGGTTTTAATAAATTATTGCGGCTTCACGACGCGACGTTAGTAACAATCTGCATCTACAACTATTAAACAAGGATAATGATGATATAGAGAATAGTACCTACCTAGTAAAAAAGTGTCAACGTTAACATTTAAATAATTATAAGAATCAGTTGAACATTTTTTGAAACATTTGCAGTGAAAAACTACGATTTTATTTAGGTATATAAGGTCGAACCTATGTTAAATTTTTTTATGTTCACCAATAACCAATTGTTTTAGAGACAATTTTATATAGTTTTCGTAAATAAAATTTTGTTCGACCTTGGTTGAGGCTGGTGGCACGCATTTAAAAAAAAAATTGAGAATAACAATTTATTTTAAGTAAATTTGCAAAAAGTAAATGATTTAAAAAACAATTTGAAGACGATTTCAAACGTCGATTTCGGTGTTATATAAAATTACACGATTACGCTATTCCTCCTACAAACAGCTCTGGGTCACAGACGCCTTGCAAAATCAAAAAAATATAAGGTGGGATAGGTTGGGAAATGAGTATGACATATTCTAAATTCTTCTATGGACGAATTCGTAATCTGTCCAGCATAATAACAGTTTTTGAAATTTGGAAATCAAACAACGTCTGCTCCAGAAGATATGTTCAAATCTATACAATGAACAACGTGACATTCATGTCAAACATGTTTCGGAACCTAATCATTCCATCATTACTAGCTTAGGTACAATTATTTAATCTCAAATATTCATCATGGAATTTTCGGCAATATAAATACTTATACAGTCACCCTGTGAATATGTTAAGTTAAAAAATTACAAAAGTACAGATAATTACATCATTACGTGTTACCTATTAATTTCTATTTTTATTACGTAAAACTTTTGTTTAACTCAAGTAAGAATTTATTAGGTTCATGAGAATTGTTTTATTTTAAAATATTAAAGTTTAATCCATAATAATATGCAGATAACAAGACAAAAAAATAATGGGCGTCTTGATAACGCAACACCAATTAAGAAAGGCACGTTTCTCGCACGAGATGACTTTAAAAATATCAACATGATAAACAAACAGCTTAATGATTATTTTAAATTGGAGTCATTGGTGGTACATTTGATAAACTTTCATATAAATGTTATAATATATTTCGATTATAATGTCGCCAAACTTTTTCATTAATTATGACAAAAGATAATTTTATATTGATGTAGTAATTTTAACTGGACCATAAATTTTATCTCAAAAAATATAAATATTGAGTTTAACGAGAGGGGTTTCAAAATGGAGAGAAGCGAAAAACGAAACTAACTTTTAATGTTCTTTTATGTATATATAACCGTAATAGATGAAATATTTTTTTTCTATAGGTGCTGATTAATTTTTGGAAAACATTTGTCAAGTACCTATATGACAACAAAACCCAACAATAAATTAATACATATTTTCCGATCAAGAAACATCAGAATCGTAGAACGCCAGTTAACTGGTTTACATCGGAGCTTCGAGAGAAAAGGGACAAGCTCATGGCCATTAAGATAGTTTGTGAGCCAACGGGCGACGCTTCTCATCGGACCCTGTATAACTCGTTGCATGCAGATTATAGGAAGACTATTGTTGACCATAAAAAAATGGCCTACGAGAGATATATAGCTAGCTCCACTAATAAACCACGTGATATCTGGAGAATAATTAATAGTGAAAGAAACTATTGTACAATGCCAGTTAGTACTCGGCGTACACCTTCCGAGTTTAACAGTTTTTTTGTATCTGTTGCTAATAAAATTACTGAGGCCATGTCTGTGGATCTTGATGAGCGGGTGCATATGTTAAGTCGGATATCGATGCAGCCTAGCTCCTTTTTTATGTTGCCTATCTGGAGACCATTCGCCACTTAAAAAACTCGGGCAGTGTTGATATGTTTGACTGCAGCAGTTTCTTTGTGAAGGAATATGCACAGATCTTAGTTAAGCCTTTAGTGCACATCTTCAATTTATGTTTGTGCGGCGGCATTTTCCCTGAGCCATTCAAGTTGACTAGAGTTATCCCTGTATTTAAAAAGGGTAACATTGATAATGCTTCTGATTACCGACCGATTTCTATAGTTCCTATATTTGGAAAAATTTTTGAAATTATAGTAAAACAAAATCTAACTTCTTTTTTGGAAGCGAATAACCTTTTGTGTCCTGGACAGTTTGGTTTCAGGGGTGGTCGGTCGACAGTTCAGGCGGTGGCTCGTGTGGTGTCTGACATAGTCGAGGGCCTGGAGAGATGTGAATTTATTAATCTCACCTTATGTGATCTGAGCAAGGCCTTTGACTGTGTCTCATGAGGTTCTTCTGACCAAGCTTTCTCGATATGGTGTGCGGGGACTCTCGTTGCAGCTGCTGCGGTCGTACCTGACTGGCAGAGGACAGGCAGTGGCTCTTCGGTCGGAGCTGTCTGAGGTGAGGGTATTAACGAGTGGAGTGCCCCAGTGCTCTGTGTTGGGTCCGTTGCTCTTTGTCGTTTATATTAACGACCTATATAGTTATTTGAATCCTGGAAGGGTCACTCTTTATGCTGATGATACCTCTTTGGTGTGTTACAGCTGTTTCACAGCTCGAAGGTCGTGCGGGGCACCTTGAGGGAGTTGCGAATGGCTGGTTCACTAGTAATCTGCTGAAACTAAATATTATTGAACTTACATTTTATAGTGCTAGTGGTCATGCTCGGGGACGAACAGCCAACTTATTGGGGATTATTGTTGATGATGCGCTTTGCTGGGCGTCGCACGTTGATTTTCTCAGGGGTAAGTTGTCTTCTAGTATTTACGTTATTAGGAGGCTCAGACATTGTCTGAGTCAGCAAGCTCTGAGAATTGTTTATTTCTCACTGTTCCATTCTCATATTTCTTATGGAGTGAGTCTCTGGGGTAACTCGTCATCGGCTATGCAAATATTTAGAGTGCAAAAAAAGGTGGTTCGCATTCTGGCAAATGCTGGATATCTGGAGCATTGCAAGCCCATTTTCAAGTCTCTCAATATAATGCCTCTCCCGTCTTTATATATATATTACCAACTGCTTGAGATTCACAGATGTAAGCCCGATTTGTGTATTAACTCAACTTGTCATGAGTATGGTACGAGATCTGCGGACTTGGTACGGGCTCGGCGATGGAGATTGACTAAGTCTGCAAAAAATTCCCTACAGATTCGGTTGTATAATGCACTACCTCGTAGGGTCCGGGAGTACAGTTCGGAAATGTTCAAAAGAACTATAAAATCATACTTGCTCAAGCATGCTTTTTATTCTGTGGAAGAATATTCCCAGGAAGTTGTATATTTTAGCAATTAGTCGCTTTTAATTTGTTTGTACCTATGTTACTTACACTTTCATGTTTTTTGTTGTAGATATAGTTTTTTTATTTTGACGTACTGCAATTGTTTTGTACAAAATGTAGTCAATAAAGATTATTATTATTATTATGAGGAGTACTTTACACTTTGGCACGAGTTCTAGTATGACTGATTCCTATTTATTTCTCCCAGCAGATTAACCTCCTTAATAAAATCGATTATTTTGCTAAGTGAGCTTTATACTCGATGGTTATATCTACTCATAACCAACAGCTGCTTGGTTATTGATTTTAAGCTATGTATTAATAAACTCCCTGTCCGTCTAGTCAAAAGTTATAAACATTTGTCACCAGTCAGGTACAGGTGTTGATGAACGTTATGTTGAATGTTGATTGCAGGTTTTGGTCCGATAATTTCCGTCCTCCTCTTGTCAATTTATTTTTTTTTATTTAGATTTTAATAATTTATTTTTATGCACAATATCTCGTGATATGGATACAATTCTCAAGTACCTATGAGCGTACTTGAACACAATCTTTTACAATAGTCACTTAACCATTAGTTGCATAAACCCATCAATTTTTTTAAACAAAAATCATCAAATTTCCCCTATGATAAGATTATATAAAACAATATAAATTGTCTATTGTTGGCTATAAATTGTATTAAATTATTTTGAATAGTGTAATAGCTGTATATGGTCAAAACATCAATATGCCTTATTTTTTGCAACTAAAGTTGTTTGTTTTAACCGTTTTTTTAGGCTTGTGCAATGCTCGAAATGCTAGTGACTACAGATTACCGAAAACTGTGATTCCAACACATTACGATGTTGCTTTAAATATTAATCCAACTGCTGATCAATTATCTGGATCCGAAACCATTCAAATTGTGACTGATGAATCGGTAGGAGCAATAAATGAATTTGCTTTGAATGTGGATCCAGATTTTGTCAGTATCAGCTCAATAGTAGTAGATGGTTCAAACGAATGTAAATTTACTGCGGATTCTGAGCTTACTATTGCACAAGTTGTTTGTGATAGTAGTTTTAAGGGAAGTGCTTCAATACAAGTCAATTTCACTACAAGATATTCTGGAAAAAATCAATATGGAATTTATCAATATAACTATTTGGAGAATGGTAAAGAAAAGTGGTTTGTTGCAACTGAATTTGAACCAGCTCAGGCAAGGATGGCTTTTCCATGCTTTGATGAGCCGCAATTTAAAGCCGTATTTAGGTTCGAGGTCACGGTGCCTGATACTGGTTATTCAGTGTTAACGAATGCGATTTACAACGCTACTGTGAGGTACGTTAAATTGACCAAGTTATATAGTTAATAAGTTCTATAGTTAATATATTTAATTAACTATTATAAATTGAAAAGCAGATTCAGGCTGGGCCTGCAATAACTTCTACACAATGTTTCGGTGGAAGTCTGTAGTAAAAGGTAATTTTTGGTAACAAATGAAAACTGTTGTTATATGCTGTTAGCAATTAGAAATTTTGAAAATAAAACGAGTGATTCTTTGAGTAAGACACTTCTGAAAGAAATAGAAATGTTCTTTTTGTATATTAGTTAAACATTTATCAAGAAAATTCTATTATGTTGTAGTATATTTTGTGAGAGAGAGTGATATATTCAAGAACTTTACCAACTATTTCATAATAACTTTGCTCACAATAATTGTTCCTGCTCCCAACAAAATTGAAGTATTTTTGATGAGTTATTCTGGGTGCCATGCTTTGAAAGTACTGTATGTTACAATATATAAAAAGTAGTTCATAAAATAATGTTCGCAATAAGATTACAATAAGATTATATCCAGTTCTGCTTCTTGTCCGGCCGACATTTATTTCACTAGGCATGTCACTTGCTCAAAAACTAGATGTCGCTTTCTCGATCTTCCCTTTGCATTATAATATATATTTATTATTTGGAAACACAGAACAATATATAAATATGTTAAAAGTTTCAAATATTTTGTGTTACAGGACCAACAATGAAGTTATCTACTATTTCGAAGAATCACCAAAAATGTCAACGTACTTAGTTGCATTAATTGTTTCGGAATTTGAGGCAGTAGATGCATCCAACTTTGGAATTGACTATAAGGTTTACAGTCGCCCCAATATGGTGAAATATACAAAAACTGCTACCGATAATGGACCTGCTGCTCTTTACATTCTTGGATGGTGGTTACAAGTGGATTATAATAGCTTGGGCATGTCACATTCATATCAAGTAGCTGTACCAGGAAAAAGTGGTGCTATGGAAAACTGGGGACTTATTACATACTCGTAAATATAGTTTTGTAGTTACTAACAACTGTACTTCAAGGAAATTGATTTTGATTCCTTTTTGTATTAAGAAAAACTTTCATTATCAACAAAACATACCAGGAGATGCTCGATATACAGGGTGTCCGGAAAAAGGAGGTTAATCCGTTAACCATGATTCCTTGAGCAAAAATAATATGAGTTTTAAGATTTTTCATTTTAATTTTTCATTTTAGCCCTCCATGTTCGATATACAGGGCGTCAAAGTTGAAAATTTAAAACCAATATTTTTAAATAATTCTAGTATTTATTGAGATATTGGATTCAAATTTAGTGGGTTGCTTCAGCATAAAGAGGTACTTCTTTACAAAAAACAACGCAAATAACAATTTCTTAATAGCCAAAATACGGGATGTTCGGTACCCATTGACCACCCAAGTTTTATTACGTACGCCAATGACTTTTAAACTAAGTTTTTATAGGTTACTATGTATTTTGGATTATTTTTTAACTCTTCTAAAATTTGGATAAAATCATTTGTTTTTGAGATATTTTGAAAAGTATTGGCTCTTGTTGTTTACGCGGCTCACGGTATTTTCACTACTAAATCAAGCATATTTAACTGAAATTACCATTAAGGTGCATCAAATTCAGTACAGTTTTCGAAAAGGTAATCAAACTAAACACTACGAACACGAAATTGTTTATTATTTTTAACTTAATTTGAAGCATCATAGTCAAATATTAATTATTTAAACATATTATTTTAAAAACATGAAAAAGTAACTAAATAAACATTAGAAAAACTACCAGTCTAAAGAAATTGCTCGATATGACCCCCATTTTACAAAAACAAAAATACAATTTTACTGATTATAATCAATCAAATGTCTTTAAATCTTACCCATTATTAAAATCATATCCGTCATTTCCGAAAAACATATAAAATTGTTTCGTCTACGATCCATTTTCATTGTGTTTACTTATAAAATTAGCGATAATTAAAAATATTCACTTTTAAACCTTAAACTACTGTCAAATTGTGACCACTAATTTGACAACAATAAAACATTGCTTAAGTAGGTATCCAAGGTAACACCAGAGTGGCTTGATATTTCAACATTATAAGATTAGCCAGAGCCGCCGAGGCATCAAACAAGAGCCAATACTTTTCAAAATATCTCAAAAACAAATGATTTTATCCAAATTTTATAAGAGTTAAAAAATAATCGAAAATACATAGTAACCTATAAAATCTTCATGTCGTCAATGTGTACTGAACATCCCGTATTTTGGCTATTAAGAAATTGTTTTTTGTGTTGTTTTTTGGAAAGAAGTAGTTCTTTATGCTGAAGCAACACACTAAATTTGAATCCAATATCTCACTAAATACTAGAATTATTTAAAAATATTGTTTTTAAATTCTCAAATTTGACGCCCTGTATATCGAACATGGAGGGCTCAAATGAAAAATGACATCTTAAAACTCATATTATTTTTGCTCAAGGAATCTGTGGTTAACGGATTGACCTCCTTTTTCCGGACACCCTGTATATCTCTAAACCAAACCTGAAACGATGGCATATTCTATGTTGAAGGTTATCATGGTATATGCTGTTATTTGTAGAATGTAGCACAGTCTTCAGTTCAAACAAAAGAGATATTTTGTGAATGACTCTAATCTAGAGATGGCTCAGTGACCCCAAATTTTTCTTGAAAATGGTCTCTCTGTAGAGACCAATTGCTTTCTTAGTCAGGTGTTAAGGTTACCCATTCAAGATATTTCAGTCTTTTGTAGAAGAGTGCAATACAGTCACAGAGAAATTGTTCTATAGTCGCCGTTGCTTCGCAAAAACAACATTTATCGTCCTCACCTTTAGGCTTATCTTTTTGTGATGGTACCGCATCGGATAGTATCCTGGAAAAGGGCCTGTAATAATGCGCCTCAAGTCGTTTCCATCCATAGTTCTATAATTTTTTGGCTTTTAGTTCTGATGAACTTTTTTGATTGACTCAGGGCTCATTCCGTCAGTAGGATTCTAATTGTTCATTTTCCCATTCGTGAAATTCTTCCATCATATGGCGCATTATAATGCCAAAAATGGGTTCCGGATCGCAGCATCTTTGGTGAAAAACAGTTTGAATTTGGGCATCTTAATTTTATAGATTAGTCTGAGGCTTAACCTCAGACTAATCTATAAAATATACAAAAATAATAATAATTTACTCTCACTGACTAATCATAATTTATTTGTTAACTCTTTTCAACCCATTAGAGAATCAATTTTATTAGACAGCGCAAATGATACTTCAATAGCACAACAGAAGCACGTGGTCTGCATTTTATCTCATGAGTTGACTCATCAATGGTTCGGAGATTTTGTTACGCCTGCCTGGTGGTCAGATGTTTGGTTGAACGAAGGTTTCGCCACTTATATGCAATATTACCTACCAAACGAGGTAAGTAATTTGTTTAAAAAATATATATAATTTTTTCGAAGCACGAATATCACAATAAGATTTAGCACATAATAAAATTCATTTTTCAGTAATATAATATTTGAAGACGGTGAATTTGTATCAAATCATTTTTAATTACTAATGAATCACCCTGTATGTGTGTGGTGCAAACTATTTTGATAATTTCGAACACAATATTTTACAGATACTGACTGATTGTGAACTCGACAAACAATTTGATGTTGAAATACTCCAAATGTCGTTAGAAGATGATTCAAGAAGTGATGCTTCACCAGTTGTTCAAAGCGAAGATAAGATTTACACCTCCAAGCAAGGTGATATAACTGATGATATGGTAATCTATAATAAAGGTGGTTCTATCGTGCGATTCTTTGGTTTTCTTTTGGGAGAAGAAAGTTTGATACCGGGACTAAAAAAATATTTGACAGAAAAGTATGTAAAAATCTTATTTATTATTTATTGACATCTAAGTTTTTATATTTTATAGCAAACAATCATCTGTAACGACACAAATCTTATTGGAAACATTAGGCACTTTTACTCCTGAGATTGACTTGGTTTTATATATGCACAACTGGCTGTACGAACCTGGTTACCCAGTCATTTCCGTCACCCGTAATGGCAATAACAATGTTACTTTATCACAGGTAATATAAATACAGTCCTTGACAAAAAGCCGGGATCTGAGTAGATAAAACATGCGATCATACCAATTCCTTCTTCTTTATAATCCAAATCTTATAAACAATAAGCAAATCCATGTATGCTAAGACACCCGGGGGCCTTAAGGGCACTGAAGATTCTTAAGTCACAACTAATCTCTTGTGGTAATGCCAAAAAGAACTTAGGGCATTGGTAGGACATAATCGGTTTAATCTGATATGGGCACTTGGGAATCTAAGGCAATTGGAGAGCGGACAGGCAAGACAGCCGTCTGAAACGGCATTGGAGCTTCTGAAATACTGGTCCAAAAATGAGCACAAGAGATATTGGGAACGTATTTATAAACAGGAACATACGAAATTAATAAGTAGAGCAACAACAACAACAAAATAGTGTCAGTAAGCAAGGATGTGTTACAAAAAACCATAGGATTCCTCTCAGGGCACTGCGCCCTGAGGAATCACGTTAATTACAAAAAAGTGCTGCATAACGAGGATCTCCAATTGCACAATGGGGCAGTTGAGACAGCTTACAATATGATATGCGGTAGATATTGACACTCAACACAACTGAACTCCTCAGGCTTGTGGAGGAGGGTACAGGGTTATTGAGATAGGTGGCATAAAAATCAATGAAAGATGAAAATAGGTATTGATGGTATGTAAAAAACTGGTTCTATCGCTCGGTGGTGTATCGACTATTGGGTAATGTCTTATATAAGCAAATAGTCAGGTTTTTTAGATATTTTCAACATGCATTGACTGATTATTGACTATTAAAATACTTCCTTAAATGCAGGGTGTTCTATTTTAAGAACCATAACTATGATATAGACTTATCTCTTTTTTGGACCGCCCTGTATACTCGCAGTGTTATTCAAAATGTATTAGGTTAGCCCTGTTGTTTTAGTTTGTCAGTTTCAAAAGGTACTAATTTTTCTGAAAACTCGTTTAGCTCCGTTTTTTTCATGCATCAAAGAGTATGTTTCCTAATAGTGTACAGGGTGTCCAGAAATTTATGGACCAAACGAAAGCCACAAATTCGACGTCAAACTTCTAATGCTAAATGGCTTCCGAAATGAGTTATAGGTCTTGAAAGATGGCGGCTTAGCATAGGGTTTTAAAAGGTATCGGGAAAACGCTTTAGCCATTGGAGTGGAATGTGATATAGTTATATCTCTCAAGAGAAGCATTTGTTAGCCATGCACTGCTGAATTAAATAGCGACGATAGTCGTCCGAACGGTATCAAAGAACATTTTTGATTAAAACTTTTTTTTCACTAATTTTTCGAGAATTCTGATATCATTCTTATAAAATAGGAGGTTTTCTACACCCATAAGGTATTCTTGTCTCAAGATGATAGGACGCTGAGAAAAATTAAGTTATAGTTTAATATGCGGATTAACATTGTAAGTAATTGATTTACGATTCGTACGGTATTTATTTAAAAATTAAAATGTTTGCTACCAGTGGAGATTTTCATGCGAAGAAATATGTCTGCAAACTGAGTTTATATAGAGCGGGGAAAAATTGCCACAACCCAATGGCATACTCCATAACTGAAAATGAGATTTCTACAATACTTCAAAAGACATAGTTGATTAATTTCGAGCATTCTTAAAATGCAAGATTTATTAAAATAATGTTGTATTTGTGTTGTCTATAACTTTATTAAAATATTTTTATATATTCCAGGAGAGATTCTTTGGCACAGCTGGTCAGAAAGGAAGTTCCACAGCACAATGGTACGTACCAATTACATATACCACTTCTGCAAAACCCAAATTTGATGTTAAAATTGACACTTGGCTAAAACCGAACGAAAAAATGCAATTGTCACTACAAGATTCCGAATGGATCATTGTCAATTTACAGCAAAGTGGATTTTATCGTGTTCTGTATGACGATAAAACTTGGGATTTGTTAACTGAAGCTTTGAAGAAAAATCATGGAGATATTTATGTCATGAATCGTGCACAGTTGGTGGATGATGCATTTGCTCTAGCTAAAGCTGAATATTTACCTATATCTGTAGCTTTGAGTTTAATGGAATATTTAGAAAAAGAAACTGATTATCATCCATGGTATTCTTTCTTAAATCACTATTATTGGTTGGAGCAACTTTCAGATGATGTAGTATCACAGGCAGTCTTAAAAGTAAGTTTATTTTATACTTATTAAGATACTTTACTACCTAAGACTAAAAAACTCAATATTTGAGATATATGGTAGCTTACAAACTCTACAGCATTTCAACTTCAGAGAATATAGTGTAAATGTTCATTTGTAAACCAGTGATAAATCATTTTAGTGTCATTACATATAATTAATTCGTAAACTGGATAAGGCAGGTAGTATTTATTTATTGATGACATAGATGAATGCACTCTTATTTCCACAATTCCATTCTTTGACGTCTACAATGAATATACGTTCCTTTGTGTGCCTCTGCTATAGTATATGCTACATATTATGTAGAGGATATTAATTAACTACACCAACTTAATTTTCATTTAATTTTGTAGATAAAAATATTATCTCTTCTGAAAAACAAAATATCTTTGCCCAAAATTGGACATAAATTGAGAGAGAACCAATCAAGGATAAAGACATTGACGCATGCTATGTTGATTAATGCGGCTTGTAATTTAGGCAACTTGGATTGTGTTGCTTATGCTATAGATCAATTTGACAACTTTAAACACGGTCTCGAGTAAGTAAAATAACATATTAAATTAGTCCTTTAGCTTCTGTAAAGTCTAATAACTTTGCCTCTCACAAACATATAGACAGTAACGTATTGACGGTTCAGAAGCACATGTCATGTCGGTCATCATCGCTCTTCTTTTGTTCAAAATTTCTTTAAAAATAACGAGTGTATTTGCCTAACTTTGTGTCAGTTTCGCACAAGACTTCAGTTGAGCGCTCAATCTAGAAACACAATTTAAAAAAACCGGAATATTTATCCAGTGATGCATAATACTCGTATTATGCGAAATATGGTGTCGAGAGAACTGACACAACTTTTTTAAAAGCAAACAAAAAAATAATTTTTGAGGCTCACAATGAACATTTTTAGTCTTTCAATTTGTCCATTTTCTACCTATAGAAAGTATAGTCTTCTAGTCGTGTATACACGGATATTCTTCACTCAGATGATCGCCTGCGGCTCGTGTTGTTTTTCATCTGCGTGAATTGTATAGCCCTCCTTATAAATTCGTTGAATAATATACTATTATTTGTATTCAATTTAGCTTGGATCCTGATCTCAAAGACGTAGTTTTATGTTACGGTATGAAATACAGTGCTCATCCAGATATTGATTCCAAGTTCTTACAATCATTGATTAATAACACTGAATTGGTATATGAGCAGTCTCAGCTTCTTACGGGTTTAATGTGTGCTAAAGATAAGAAATTAATACAGAGGTAAGTGGAGTTTTAAAAATTTCTATCAGTGAAATAAACAAATCAATATCAAACTAAGAGAATGACAAAATTATGCAAATTTTATTAGAGAAAATAAATATTCACGACGAATTAAAATGATCTACACCTACTAAGATAACATGTTCGTTCCAAATAAAGATAAGAACTTTGTTTTATTTAGGCGAATTGACATAGACAATTAAGAAACACTTTTGTAAAAGGTATGGGCGATAACAATTTATTAAAAAAAGAAAATTTGCTCTCTAATATTCTAAATTCCTGATCTACTTAATAAAATACACCCTGTATATTAAACTAAAGATTAATGTACACATTAATTGTGTAGGTACATTAATCTTTGCCTATTTGAAACATAGTTTATTTATATTTCGCAAACTTAAATATTATATAATATATTGTTTTTTTTTACCGCACTATACCTACTATAATAATGGCGACATTCAGTCAATTTATTGTTATCGAAGTATAGAAATATTTCTTCAGTTGAACTGCAAGTACATAATATCGTTGATTGAAATTAAATATTTCAATATACACTAGCCCTGGTGTACGTAGTGAAATAAGAAGCAGTACATTCCTCCGCGGTACTCTGAAAACAGACAGAAAAAACGTCAGCATCTACGTGTATTTAAAGGAGTGAGCCGGAGTTCCCAATTGTGACCAATCAAAACGGTTTCAGCGTTATTCTTCCTTACAAAACTAGATCAGAAGTTTCAATTATAAAACCTAATATTGTATTTCAGCGTTTTGCAACAAATTAGCTCCGAAGAATCCAATGTTGCTCAAGGAACTGTTCAAGCTATATTTAGAAATATTGTAAAGAACCACCCAAACCATTTACAGACTTTGTTAGAATTCCTAACAGATAACGCAAGTCAAGTAGGAAAATTGTAAGTAATGAAACTGATTTTTAAATATATATTTTAAAACAATTAAATTCTAAACATTTGGTGACATTTTTTAGTTTCAAAGGAAACCAACAGTTCAAGAAATTTTTGAATGACTTAATGGAGAGATTGTTCACTGATACACATATTGAGAAGGTAATATAATAATATTAAAAAAAAAATCGTACATAATTGTTAAAATTAAAAAACAGTTTAATAACTTTAGCAGTTAGATTATCGGAAAAATAAAAAACAAACATAATGAAATATACACCAAAGTATATTTTTCCTGTTACTGCATGAAACCTTTCAAGAATTTGGCTTTTCTCCTTGAAGATCTCATCCACTAAAAGCTTGTTTAAAATATTGAAATAAACTTATATTTACCTTGCTCCTGATAATAATAATTCATTCATTTTCCAGACAAAAAAGTACAAACTACAATAATTCATAAAACCTCAAGAACAAATTATAAGTTTAACTGTCACCTTTGTCTTGTAACATATCATTAAAGTTCTATCCATATATCAGGAATACCTAAATAAAATTGTTCGATATATTCGTATAAGTATATTTTCAAACTTGTTGAACAAATCAGCCTCCCTAACATGGGGAAGTCTATAAGTAACATCATCTACGGTAAATAGGACTATTTATAGAAATTGCTATGCTTTTAGGCTTCGCAATGCTTAAGGATGAACTTTGTTTTCATAATACCATGATTTAAAAAAATTAATTGAATTTGGATGGATCACATTCATCAATTATTATTATTTAAATTTTTCACAGGATTATATTTGAGTACCTCGGTGCTTATATACTAATCACAAATATATTATTACAGTTTGGTGCATTGATTCAACGTGTGTCAGAATATGGTATTAACATCGACAAAACAATTGTGGATAGAGCGATTTCTAGAAAAATAGGCATATCAAGGATTCGGGAAACTTTCAAATCAGTGCTATTAGTCAAGTAAACCAATAGGTACATAAAATAATCTAAAAATGTACGAAGTCTATTTTTGTTTGTGATTGAATTAAATAAAAAGAAAATTTAAAAGTCTCTTTCAGCAAAGCATTATTTATTTATTACATTATAGCATTTGTGGTAGCAGAAAAAATATTTCTGTAGGTATGCCTAGCTCAAACCAATTTTACTTGAAGAAACATGATCTTTGACACTGGGTCGATCGTGTAGTAGTCGAAATTGCATATTATGTTAGTCTTATTATTTTGATTCTCAACAACATTCACCTAAAGTCAACGGTTATCAAGATATTATTTACAAATGAATAGCACAAAACACACTCATACAAAAAAAACCTTAATTGTTAAAGTTTTCTTGGATTTTACTCTCTTGTCAATAAGACAGTCACACGTCATTTTTTTAAGTGATTGTAGACTATTGTATATATATACCTATTTATCTCTTTCGTTTTGAATGTGCTCATTAAGATTTAATTAAAAAAAACCAAACCACGAATACGGTTGTGCAAAAACAACTGAAAGATAAATAAATTAAAAATATTTTTCGTTGCTAAAATTGCTTTGCCAATCATTATTGCACCAATTAATATTTACTTCCGTCAAAGATTAATCATTAATCTTTGCTTCAACGCAAAGTAAACAACTGAAATGAATAAAAGGAACCAAGTAGAATTATTGTTGTGTAAGGGAAATCAACTAAAAACTAGTGCTAACTCTGTCATATTAGTGAGAATGATATTATTAGAAACAAAATAATTTTTATATTCCTATAATATAAGATATTTGTTTGTTCATTTGTATCTCGGTAACTTATAACGTCATGGACTTGACGTCAAAACTATTTTAACATGGAGGATGATGGCACGTAAATATATTATATAGAGCATAAAGAATCCTGCAACTTTGTCTCACATATTTTTCGTCCAAATCTTAGTTTTAAAGTTAGTTCGCCGAATAGAGAGGTCTAATTGAAAATCCAGACAATACCTTAAAAATTCCTTGAATATCAAGTTTAAGGACATTATCACTATCATGGTTATGCAGTAAGTTTAAAACATTCGATATATATACAGGGTCGGGTCTTCGTTAACTGGAGATACTACGAGTCAAATAATGATGATTGACCCAAACTTGCCTTATTCAAATGTTGGTTTTTTTACCAGTATTATCGTTTTTCTTGGGCTATAGATATATGAGAAAAATGAATATGTTTATTTTTTTACGTTGATACTTACAACCTATTGCTATGATAAATTATGTCATACTTTTCACCCTGTATATCTAATGGTTAATAGGTTTTAAAATCTGAAATAGCAACCTTTTTTGCGTGAAAACTTTCCGAGTTTCCAAGAAAAAACGATTTAATGCAGATTATTTGCTTCCCACCCTCTCTAACGGTTCACTTTATTTGATTTTTTTTAACAAAATTTGTTTTGTTTTTCTTGTAAATTTAGATTAATTATTTTTTAACAAGACCTTATCTAATTTTCTTTCATGAAAATATAATCTGCATTAAATCGTCTTTTCTTGAAAACTAATTAAAATATCGAAAATGAACAAGAATTAACTTTTCACAAAAAAAGGCTGCTCTTTCAGATTTTAAACATATTTATCATAAGATATACAGGGTGACATAATCTATCATTGCAATAGGTTGTAAGAGTACCCCCTATGAGCAACGTATATATATTATTAATTTTTCTCATACTAAAAAATTATAAAGCTGCCAATTTTGAAGTCAATAGCCCAAGAAGCAGGAAATACTGGTAAAAATCCAAATGAAATTATGACTTTGATCACCCTGTATTTCCTAAACCATCAACATTGGGATAAGGCAAGTTTGGGACAATCATCATTATTTGTATTGTATCCCCAGTTAACCGTTGTCCCATAGTTAATGAAACACCCTGTATATATTCGTACATTTGGAAGGGATTTTTTTCCTTTGGAGTACTATTTTATCAATACTTAGAATCGAGTTAAATTCATAACAATTACTTAGTAATTTTGAAAACAATCGTGCGCAATCGGATTGAAAGATAAAAAGTACTTCAATTGATAAATCAAAATGTAATTGTAAATGATTTCTGCGATTTTTTTCATAAAGTATTATTATTCACCATATTATAAAATCTTATCGATAAGGAAAAACTGTGTGAAGGTATTAAATAGAAATTACGTTGCTATTATGGAACGTTTATATTTTGTGATTTCTGAAAAATATCTTGATAAATAAGTATATTTTTATTATTTGAAGTATCTACGTCAATAACGTAAATTTAAAACATAGAGAGTGCTCGTAAATATGCGGTTTATTACATACACATTTGGAGAATTTTATTAGCTTCACATTGGCGACTTAGAATTACCAAATAATCACGCAGTATCTCTAAAAGCACCACGTGCTACTAAACTTCTTTTTTTTTGTATTTTTATTTATTTATTTTTGTTTTCTTATTCTTATTTTAAGTATATTTTTGAAATAAAATACATTTTATTGAATAATTCCGAGTTGGAGTGTTCTTGTAGATACGTTAGACGTTAGAGGCAACTTGTCTTATCAAGTACATTGAAGTTCAATGTATAAGGTGTCCGAACTTCGATAGCTTGTTGGTAAAGATAGAATAAAACTGTTATCGCTCTACGGTGCTAGTATTTTATGAAACTTAATATACCAGAATGAGAATTGTTATAGCAGTATCACGTTTAGAAATATTGAACTTTTTTGAAAAGTTTGCGTTTTGGAACCTACCTCGTATCTCGTTTACGTAACCTATAACTTTCAAGAAGCTGAAATTTGGGTTTGATATAGATATTTTTAAATAAAATATTCTGAGGCAATTTTTTTTCTACACTCAAGTTTTTGTATAAAAACCAAACTTTTTTTAAATGGAACATTATATATGTTTTTGATAAGGAAAATGTGCTTTGTCATAAGCTTTCCAAAAAGATGTAACACTCTCTATATATGGTTAATATTTAAGATGCAAAGTGAGATTTTTGAAAACTACCGTTTTTTAATACGCCTTGACAGTCGAACTAATTTTGTTTAGTTCGAACTGTCAAGGCCTATTAAAAAACCGTACTTTTCAAAAATCTCCAATAACCAGGAAAATTTATATTGCTATTATTTGATCAACAGTTCATGTAGAACAAATAAATCTCCTTAAATGACATTCGAGTACTTATTGACATTCATTTTGGATATGATGAATTACCTTACTATAACAATACATGACAGCTGTCATAATAGTTTTGAAAGATGGCCATAACCACCTTCAAAGATTTAAATATCCTGAATATTACAAATTAAAATGTTTTTTTCTGGGAAACATTAAGGTTTAGGTATAGGAGATAATAATCATTTGAAAGCAAATTCAATCTCTTCAGAAGAAATTACTCCAAAAATATAGTAATAATGTTAAGTTGATAGCAACTTTTGATATAGCCGGAAGTGGCACAAATATCAAAATCTTTTAGACTAATAGCTTGGATTCAATTATTTAAGTAATACAATTTTTAAAACAATCGTATGGATAGTTTTCCCAAACTACCAACTTCGTCTTCGACCCTGCAATTGTATACGTATTACAGATAGAGGATAACTATTTGGGTATTGAGGGTATAGTCCAAAGTTACAACGCTGTTTCAATTTATCTCAGAATTCATTCTTCTCTTTGTTACCATAAAACTATATTATAATAATAATAAATGAAAGACGACAGCTCCACAATACAATCTTTTATGATAAATCTCTAATCATACCATACATGTTTCGGCAATATATATTCCCATCATCAAAAAATATTAATTACTTTCCTAAAACTATATAATAATCCATCTAATATAAATAAAATATTATTGACCAAAAAACTAGCTCTAGAGTGACAGAACAAAAGCCGATACACGCCATAATATCTATTATAACGTACCCCAATGGTAATATGGTATGGTATATATACAACCTAACATTGATATTGTAAATTTTTGTCAACCCTGTTCCATAATTTTTAAGATGTAGTCATAGTGATTTAATTGAAAAATGATTCATGTAAATTAAATATTTTTTCTAACCATACATGTCAAGATAAGATAAACTGTACAAGAGCCATTACATGTTTTTATAATATTTTCCTCATTGACATTTTTATACAGTTTTTGGGATAACTGTGTGCAAAGTGGTTCCCAATAATACACTTATTATAAGGTAACATATGTTACAGTAATTTTTCTTTTAACTTATAAGAAATAAAAGACTTTCTCTACACTTCTTTCTTTATACAAAATAATATTTGGAAAATACTTGTTTTTTTTTTAAATGAGATAATTTCAAAAAATGTTATAATCGTATCTCCTATACTACTAATACTAATTTTAAGTTAAATTGCTATAACATCCTCACTGATATTTTTTGAGGTCAAAGTTGTAAATCACGTAAGCAATATTTCAATTAAAGTGGTTAACAAATTAAAAAATCATTCAGAAATTCACCTGGAGTATAAGATTGTTGAATAGATTCTTATATATCTTACGGTTAAGCTCTCTACATTAGAAAGTGTCTCTCTTTTAAATAATCCATGGTTGGTAGTTTTGAAAGTTGCGATTAGGGAAGCCTGTCTAATCTTGGATGTTATTATATTTTCTTTTGAAATGTAATCTGTTTAATTGTAAGAATATTTTTTTATTAATTAATTAAGCCATGCAAAATTCTACAATGAGGCTATCAATATTTGCCCCAAGTAACTGAAATACTTAGTTACTTTGTACTGGATACTTGAATTTTAGTTTCAAGTAAAATTATCACTCCAAGTACTTTTTAGTAAAAGTATGTGTTACTTATTAATTTGTATTGGTTTGTAGAAGTATTTTTTCTTAGAACTTGTATCAGCACTGTTGCTTTGCCCATTTGTGCAGCATTTATCAAGAGATTTTTAACTTTGTGTTACAGAAAATGGCAGCAATATATTTCTTTATTGCTGTTTTTACCATTTTTGGAGCTGGATGTGTTACTGCCAACGACTATAGATTGCCGAAAAATGTCCGACCAATATACTATGATTTAGAACTAACAATCGATCCAGAGAGTGATAATTTCACTGGAACTGTTACAATAAATGTAGTAGCAACAGATACAAATAACACAGAGGAAATCAAGCATTTTCATGTGAATGCGGATCCCAATTTCGTAAACATAACTTCAATAACAATGGAACTTAACGAAACTGTCGCATGTAATCATACAATTAATGCTACAACTTCTATTGTTCATATAGAGTGTGATAGGGGCTTTGTTGACGAACAAAATACTACAGTCACGTTTGATTTTATCACAACGTTCAACTCTGAGCCTTATGGAATATACAAGAGTTCGTACACAAATAAAAAGGGCGAAGTCGAATGGTTTATCGCTACGCAATTTGAACCAGCTAGAGCGAGAATGGCTTTTCCATGTTTTGATGAACCTGAGTATAAATCTCAGTTTGCACTAACAGCCACAGTGCCAATTGAATATAAACTGCTGTTTACTTCAGATGACTTCAATCCACGATTGTAAGTTTTTTAGAAAATGGCGTAATAGGAATGCGTTGGCATCTTACGTGAAAAAAAATGCATATTTACCAAAAATTATATTATTCAGATCATCAAATAATACAAATTATGACACATAAGGCATTGAGTACTCAAGTTGCTAGAAATCACTAGTCACTCTTTTGTTCGGACATTTCAAACCTAACAAGGCTTTAATTCGACAACTTGCTGTAAACCTGCAAATGGTTGTCGTGTCTATCCAGGACTTATCAATAATCACAGTTTGTGTTTAACAGCCAACTTCACTGAATCAAAAAAGTCCTTAAATATAACAAACACGATGTCACATTAACAATTTTTTTTTGTCAAAATTGAACCAACTTTTTTTATAATATTACCAAATGAACATATTGGGTCTGCCAGATAACTTTTTTTTTTTTGAAAATGCTATAAAAGAAAAACTGCTGAATATTTTCTCAAATTTCTTTTTTTATTTGAAAGTACAATCCTTCCGGTTAATAATGACAAATTATTTCATTCAAATGGCTGCCTCGACTGGCCATGCAGTAGCCTACACGTTCGGTCCAATTTTTAAGCACATTATCGATTGTATGCAGCTGTATTTCACCAATGGCTTCACGAATATTGTCCTTTAAAGCGTCAATTGTCTCTGGCTTGTCGGCGTAACACTTATCTTTGACGACACCCCACAAATAATAGTCCAACGGTGTCAAATCGCAGCTCCGAGGTGGCCAAACGACATCAGCTCTGCGGCTGATAATGTGATCTTCAAAAACAGGGCGCAAAACATCGAGTGTAGCTTCGGCTGTGTGGCACGTAGCGCCGTCCTGTTGAAACCAAATGTTGCCAATATCCTCCTCTTCAATTTTTGTGAACAAAAATTCGTTCACCATGGCCCGATAACGATCGCCATTGACTGTAACGGTCACTCCTTGCTCATTTTCGAAGGAAAATGGCCCAATTATGCCTCCGGACCAAAATCCGCACCAAACAGTGACTCGTTTTGGGTGCATCGGCTTTTCAATGTATGCGTGCGGGTTTTCTGTGCCCCAAATGCGACAATTTTGCTTGTTTACATACCCGCTAAGATCAAAATGAGCTTCATCTGAAAAGATGATTTTTTTGGCAAAATCGGCATCTTCTGTAAGTCGATCGCAGGCCCACTGAGCGAAGCGAAAACGCATTGGATGGTCAGTTGGCTTCAACTCCTGACCCAATTGGACTTTGTATGGCGTCATACCAAGGTCTTTATGCAAAATTCGTCTCAATGATGTCTCCGAAATGTTCAATTGTTGAGACCGACGGTGAATTGATGTTGACGGCGCTTCACGCACACTTTCTGCCACAGCAGCAATATTCTCGGGTGTACGCACTGTTTTTGGCTTTTCACGCTTTGGTTTATCGATGAGGATGCCAGTTTCTTTCACTTTTTTCACGAGATAACGAACATACGGAGCTGACGGTGCTTCTCTTCTTCCAAAATCCGTACGCAATTTTCGCACACATTCTGCAACATTACCATGATTTTCAAAGTAATGTCGCAATATTTCCCAGCGTTGTTCAAGCGTATACACAACCATGTTCGTTCAGCGGAAGGATAAAACTAATTATCTGTCAAATCAGACATGAGCTAAGTGTTACCCTTCACGAAATAAGCACTAATTGAAAAAAAAACGTTAGATGGCGGACCCGATATTATAATTATTATTATTAATTAGTGGGGTTCGTAGATAAAACCGTTCTACCTATGTAGGCATAATAATAATAAGAAATTATTGGATAATTTAAAAATTCAGAACTATTGGTAAAATTTTTAGGTTGAATTATCATCTACTCTAGTTATGTCTTCCACAATTTCCCTTGAAGCAGCAAGCGATACCGTTTTCGAAAACCTAACCATCATAAGTACTGAATAATTCAGTGATATTTCAAAAGTTCAAATCGTAAATTTTTATAGATTTTGAGCCTATTTCCTAAAAAGGTACCACATCGGTCACATTTAAACTATTTGGTTTTATAACAATGACAAACTGTCAACCTAAGATCAAAATAATCACACTCTAGACGTCCTATAATATTATATGGAATGTTATAATGAAGCAGAAACATATTAGAGTATTCATTTAGTACCGCTTGTTTGAGAGTCAATCCAACAGTTTTCTTCTTTCTGTTCCAGTAATACAACAAATTTAACATATCAGTATGAGACAACACCAGATATGTCTGCCTATCTATTAGCAATTTTTGTATCAAAATTTGCAGAGCTACAAGTAGATGAAGATTCTAAAGATTTTGAGGTATACGTTAGAGAAGATTTGAAGGAATTTACGAGTACTGCCCTTACATATGGACCTCAAGCTCTTGACGTATTGAGTACTTGGTTGAACTTGGATTACGCGGAACTAGGAATCGTAAGATTACACCATGTCGCTGTACCGAAGAAAAATGGTGCAATGGAAAACTGGGGTCTTATTACTTATGGGTAAATATAACTCTCTTATTACTGTACTTTATATGAGTAATTCAATAATGTAAAATGATTTGCGCAAATCGTTCATCTCTTGTCGTAATCTAAGCGCGAGTCAAAGGAGAATGCTCGCGTGTCAGGGTTGGGTTATAGACAATCTCCCGTCATCTTACATTTATTCAGTAGCGCTTGGGTTTTGCAGAGAATTAGTAGTATGTCATTTAGATTATTTTTTTTATTAAATATATTTTTGATAATAATGATTAGTATGAATTCAACTTTTTCTAAGAATGGTATGATCAAATGAAGAGTTATAAAGTTTATATGAAAGGGAATCGGTAATTTGGAATTCTAGGGATTCAAAGCATAAACACCGAAATTTCGTTTAGGACGCATTCAAGTTTTAAAATCCGGGAAGATGAGCTTTTTCAGTATAGAATTGGTAGTATTTTCAACAGTTGAAGAAATACTATTTTTTCAATCACAATATGTAAACATTTGTCCATATTTTTGTTTTTTTTTTTAGAGAACGATATATTCTAGACAATGGCAATGACACATCAATATTGCAGATCAAACAAATTGTCACAACTATGTCTCATGAGATAAGTCACCAATGGTTTGGAGACTACGTCACAACAGACTGGTGGTCTGAAGTTTGGCTTAATGAAGGTTTTGCTGAGTATATGCAATATTATTTAGCAAATGAGGTAAGAATTTTAAATTATTTCAATGTTCTTTTTAATAAATTTTGCCTTAACTTTTTATATTTGTTTAGTTCTATAGCGTTAATGATATGTTAAAATATATATCAATTACTTTACTGATTTCCTAACAGATTCTCACAAATTTGGAATTGGATAAACAATTTGTCGTGGAAGTACTTCAAGCTGCACTTGAATCTGACGCTTCTCCAAATGCTCCTCCAGTAGTTTCCAAGGAAGATGATATCAATACACCTGCGCAAGAAAGTTCTAAATTCGACGTTACGACCTACAAAAAAGGTGGATCAATTGTCAGATTATTCGGAATATTATTGGGAGAGAAGAACTTTTCACAGAGTCTCACGGAGTACTTAAGAGCAAAGTAAGCATTGATTTGAGGTTTTAGATATTTTTTTTGAAATTAAACCAACAAATGCGGAATAATTTTTTTTTTAAATTTATTTTGAACGGACGTTTCGTTCTTTGTAAAAACGGTCTGCTCTGATAATTGCATGGTGTTACGCAAATTTAATACGGTTAAAACTATATTTTTCTTTTTAAAAACAATCATTCCATTTTGAGAACAAAATATATTAAATATGGGTATACATTCGATTTGATAAAGCTTTCCTTTATCATTGACTATGATATAATAATATGCAGGATTTTATGGAATCTGTTCTGTATTTCAGCGAGCTTTCGTCGGCCACAACCGAAAATCTGTTGACTGTTTTAAACAAAACGACTGAATACGACTTAGACCTATATATGCATAACTGGTTGTACCTGCCCGGATACCCAGTACTCAGTGTATCTCTGGTCAACTCCATTTTATCGTTTAAACAAGTAAGTGTATACCTGAAATATTTTTAACTTAACATTTTTCTGGAATTTTTGTAAGTTGTAAGTTATCGACAACAATTAAGTTCATGACTACCCTGTATACTTGAACTAAAAGGTGACCAAAAGAACAAATGCCTTGAGGCATTGCTCAGGCATAACGCAAATCTCAGCTCCAATTTTTTTTCGTGAGGGAGATATTAAATTCATTTATCCAGTTGTCGTAAAAAAATTCATCATCATCATCACTCAGCTATAGTAGTCCACTGCTGAACATAAGCCTCTCGTTTATTTTGCCACTCTTCTCTATCTTGAGCCATTTGTATCCAATTACCACAGATTCTTTTGATGTCATCGGTCCATCGTGTGGGGGGGCGCCCTCTACTACGATAAGCTTCGTGCCTCGGGCGCCACTCCAATAGTTTTTTAGACCATCTTCCGTCAGTTCTTCTAGCTACGTGGCCGGCCCAGTTCCACTTTGAAAAATTGATTGAGAATAATTATTTTTGGTAAACGAAAATTGAAAAATATACAGGATGTTTGAAATAGCGATGTTTGGACCGGTTTAGAGTAGAAGCCGCAACACGGAATGGTCAAAAATATTTACACAATTCTGTTTCAGATATATCTATAATGAAATAGTATATTGTGCAACGAACATGAAATGACATATATTTCCTACGAGTATGATCGTTTGCAGCATGAGCCGCAGGCGAGTGCTGCAAATCATACGAGTAGAAAAATTTCATGTGAGTTTCACACTATACTTTTTCTACAACTGTTTTACTGCTTTTGAATAAATTTAACATAATTTTTAGGAAAATATTTGTTTTTCGAAACTTACCCCTGTTACTGTATAAGCCTAAATACGATAAATTAGAAGTATTAAATTGACTAGGTGGTGTTAAACTATATTCACTATCACTGTTTATGTGTTTTGAAATTAGCGAAATAATAATAATTATTATAATTCTTATTAATTATAAATACCAAAACTGTCAATTTGGTGTTTGTATTTTCGGCGTTGCTATGGTGATTTTTCATGCCCGCCGCTACTTTTGTCATTACCAGGAAATTTTACCCGTGCGTAATAATATTTCCCACTAGTTGCTAGGTAACTAGTGGGAAATATTATAACGCACGGGTAAATGATAAACAGCATTACAATGTACTACATTTTCAAATCATGATTGAACATATAATAAAGGCATTTAAAGACAGTCTTAGAAAAACAAATTTTACCAACTCAACAATTAGTATGATTAGTAATGATTCTGCTCCATATTGAATTAAGGCGAAAATAAGAAAATGTTTGTTAAATGTCTAGATAAACATATTCTTTTTTAGAAATATAAATACTATTTTTGTATTCTAGACACGATTTTTTACTGCTGGTAGCAAAACAGAAGATAATACTAAATGGTATGTTCCAATAACGTATACGACCTCCAAGGCTCCTAACTTTACTCCTAATGAAATAATTTGGTTAAGCCCAAGTGATAATCAAACGTCTGTAAACATCAGTTCATCAGATTGGGTAATTGTGAATCTGCAACAAAGTGGATTCTATAGAGTTTTGTATGACCATGCACTATGGGAGAAAATCGCAAAAGCATTACAAAAGAACTATATTGATATTCATGTGTTGAATCGTGCACAATTAATAGATGATGCGTTTACATTTGCCAGAAACGATTATCTGAACTACAGCGTTGCATTTGAGTTGACCAAATATTTGGTAAACGAAACTGATTATCATCCATGGTTTGCAGCAGTAAAGCACTTGTCATGGCTGCAAGGCAAAACTGGTGATGAACACACTGAAAAAGCGTTAACCGTAAGTTGTTACTATTAACATATTTTTAATTAAGTGTACAAATTTCAATTAGTTATATGAGTCAAACTGGATTTTATAATATTCCACCAAACCATATGCATTGGAAGCTACTAGTTTCAGGATTTATGGTGACCTATTTAGACAGTTTCTATTAAAGGTCTGCTTTTATATACGATTACTGTAATACAGCTCAATAATCTTAATCAATGCAATGACATAATAATGTGCGCATATCCAAGATCAGTTTATGGTAACAAGAAACGCTATAAAATTAAATCATATCTATAAATAAGACCTAGAGATGTACCACTAAACGCTAGAGCTAGAATTAACGTATTCTGGCTAGACTAAAAACGTCCAACCTATCCTAGTCTTATGGAAATACATTGTTGATGTATAATTAGGCGATGCTCGTCAAAGTAATATCCAGTTTTTAATCGGCGTCCATCTATTTTGTGTATGTGCTAGCCATTAAATAAAATAGCGTTACTGATATTTACAAATACATGATATTTGCTTTTTCGCAGTCTCTACTATTATCATGGTTTAATAATTCCGTCATCCTACAACCCAATGTAAGTATACCAGTTAACGAAACTGGAGTATATTCGATGACAAAATCATTACTACTTCAAACTGCCTGTAATCTTGGACACGAAGATTGCGTAGCATATGCTCAGGAGGAGTTTAGTAGATTCAAAAATGGTACAGGGTAAGCATATTTTCATAAGATTAGATTCTTTTCAGAACCAAGGTGTAATATTCCTATTATAGTATGTTGAGGGTGACCAAATCTATTTTTTGTGTTAACCATTTGTACTTACATATCCTAACCTTTAGAAAGAAATCAAATGAAATAACTTAATCAGAAGTTTCAGTACTTACAAACAATGAGAAGAGGTGTGTCTGCAAACCACAGGCATGTGGCAGAGGAGCATCGTTAGATGTTCACCTATACGGAATATGGTAGTTAGAATCAACAAGTAGCAGACCCGAAGATAATTTCTATCTGCATCCTGTTATCTTCATTATCTGTCGTAATATCTTTAGGTTTAAAATAATTAGAAGATCCATGATTTAGTGAAGATGTGTCCTTAGTGATCATTTAGAATCCCCATCAATGGTTTTAATCATCGCTAGATACTCTTTGCAGGATTGAAACCAAAAGGTCTATCATCCATCATGGTGAAGTGCGTCAACTCGCCACAGGTGATCGTGGGACACCCTCATATAAAACGCATATATCATTATTATCGCAAAAGCTAAAATATAAAATCATGTTGCACACAAATTAGAAATTGCAGTAGTCGTCATCTATTTATTCAATAGAAATCTTCCCAAAATGTTTATTCGTATGCCTTTTTAATTTCAGATCTCTTGATCCTGACTTAAAAGACATCATAATATGCACGGCATTAAGAACAAGCGAGAAGCCCGAAGATGACTTCAAATTTGTATTAAACCTGCTTAAGAACTCAATCTTAGAATTTGAAGAATACAACCTAAGAAATGATTTGGGATGTGTTAGTAATGAAAAGGTTGTGAAATCGTAAGTATGATTGACTGGTTTTTCTGAGAAATGTGGCTGAATGATGAATCATTAATATAGATTTTATTATTTTCTATTAATCCACTCCACGGTAGTTGCTTTACTTTTTTAGTTACAATCAAATTTTTATGTTACGTCAAAAAACGTACCAAAAGTGACATGCTACGAGTATTTTATTATTAAAAACTAAATTAGACTTTTCTACATTCAAGTTCGCACGTGCCGTAACATGAGTGATAAACATACAATGAAGCAACTACTGCTTTGGAGTTACTATAAAATGTTGCATATTTTGCAGGTTTTTAAATGAGATCATCTCAGAAAACTCCACAATACTCCGTGAATATGCTGAAATTGTATTCAAAGCAATTTACTCAGGAAATGTTGGAAACATTGATATAGCACTTGACTTTCTTGTTAATAATGCTACACAAATTATTCAACAGTAAGTATTACGAGTTAGGTTTATAGTTAATTAATATTTATGTATTAATGGTTATTCCGAATATTCTGGGTACCAAATTTTGATTGCAGATTTTATTTAAAATTTTTTAAAATGAGTAAAGCAAAATTAAAAGTTTCGTGTCAAACTGAAAATGTTAAAATTGCTTAAACTAGTGTTTTTTCCAAATTTTGACAGTATTTATGCGGTTTCATAATGTCTAAGTAAATTAACTGAAATATTAACATTATACAGATTGGCCTAAATACCGAGGGCCACTTTTTTACTATCTCAGAGACCGTAAGAGTAAGGAAGTCCAACCCATTATCAACTTTATTTCCTGAATACAGACCTGTATTTTTTATTTCACTCTTTGAGGAAAAATTTAGTTTGCTCCACAAATATTGATGCAGAGGTTGCTATCCATAAAATCTATAATCAATAATTTATTTTTACGGCTCTGTATCTTAATTAACTTCATTTTTTGAACTTCATAACTTATAAAAACAAAAATGATTTGTTTTCGTACATAATAAAAATGAGATTATCAAAGTGATATTGCTAACCAAAAGTGCTGCCTTTACCTAAATTGGTATATCGTTGCCTAAATAGAGGACTTAATTACCATAATATCACATGATAACCTGCTAATAAAAAAGTTTTGAACCGTTTTAAACATTAATCACTGTAAGGGAGGACTATTTTGCTGGAGTTATCGTACTAAGCAAAAAAATGACTTCTGCTAATAGTTCAGTGAATTTAAATTTCCTAAATTAAATTAAATTGTATTTCTTTAATTTTTCAGCTTCGGGGGTACTAGTGAATTAGTAACGTTTATAACTGATATATCTGAAAACATCTATACTGCAGATCACATTGAAAAGGTAATAATACCGAAATTTCATTTATAATATTGTTATTTTAATTATGCAAAAATTTACTCAAATATTCACTGTATTAGGTGTCTCCAACTCAATATAAAATAAGTGTGCCTGAGGTGTACAGACACAAAATAAATATTAATAATAATATTTGACCACTGATGATTAGATTAATTGATTACGAAACATGTATTGTATATTAACTTATTATATTGACATTCATTTTGTGACTGACGCATTTCATTAGTTATTCATTCTCTCTTCAACACAATGGATTATTTCTTTAAAATTAATAAAAACATTATATTTTTTAGTTACAAACATTGGAGAACTCAAACAATACTGAAATTGTTGGTATCAAGAACGTGATTGAATCAGCGATAACGAAAGGTAATGGTACACTACAATGGATTGCTCAACACAAAAGTGATATCAAATCATCCTTAATACGCTCTGGGCATAGTAGTAGTATCATATTTTTACCTATTAATTTATTGATAATATTTATGTTAAGTTATTTGTATATTTTCTAATTTATACTTATGTGAACTTCGGCTTTATATTAAATTTCTATAATTTTAATGAATAATAAAGAGGAATATATTCACGATTACATACTATATTGTCTGTTTATTCTATTCACAAATTGCAAATTATTAGTCATAGTGCGAATTTTCCCAAATATGAGCAACCTGTACATTGCACTCGAACTGGGGGAAACTGCGTTGTAGAAGTTCCAAGAATGAGGAAGACTGCGGGCTTCGGTTTTTTTGGCCCCAAAATTGGCGACCTGTTTCATCTGATTTCAGAGATTTTCTGTAATATTCGTCTGTCTCTAAAATGCACTTATCAAATTAACGCTGATTAGCCAACAAAAATGTTTTTTGAGAACGAGCTATATCTATTAATAACACAAACAAACTTTCCTATTTTACTAAGGCTTAAATGGAGAGGCATGGCCGCCGGAAAGGTGGGGCAAGACGGGGCGCTTCCCCCCCCCCCCCCCCCTGGAACACGTAAATACAGGAAAATATCACATACATAAGTTTATTGGTAAATGATTTAAACCGTATCCAAGATATACAGAATACTAGATTCTATCAACAAAGATATTAATTTTTTTCGTGACAGTCCATATAGAAGAAAATATGTCCCTAAAACCCCATTATTTTGTGACACGATAGTCCTCAAAGTACAAATCCATCAGAATATTTTCCGAAAATTACGAAGAAATAAGAGGGGCTTTGGGACATTTGGCTTATTCAATAGAATTCAGCACAGAGACACGATCAAAAGCTAATCAATTATTAGCTGAAGTTTCGACTTGTAAATTCATACTCTGTCTCCACATCATTTCACATTATAGTGCTAAATTGGAACCGGTGTGCAACATACTGCAAGGAGAAATAATAAATCTTCTTTCGGCAAAAAACCATATTAAAACACTTTTGTCTGCACTAAAAATCACAGATCTGACGCTGAAAAATATTTTAAGGAAATTTTCCAAAAATCTGAAAAAGTTGGTGATAAATTTGACATACCACTAGGAATTCCTAGACTAGGATCAAATCAAATTTATAGAGCTAATTACGAAACGAAGTCTTGCGAGGAATATTACCGTGTTTCTTTGTTTATTCCATATCTAGATTCAATTATCCGCTCAATTGAGATAAGATTTTCGGAAGAAACAAAAATTGCATTTTCTTTGTGCCTGTTTCATCCAGAGTTAACTGTAACAGAAGAGTATAGGACATTAATAGAAAAAATTCCTAACATAGCCATTAGAAAATTTAGAGACTGAGAGTGAAACATGGGATGAAATGTGGATAGAGAAAAATAAAAATGAAAATATTTAGTTAGAGTTCGCCGATTTATTGGAAAAACATTGTGAGTTTTTCCCTAGTAACAAAAAAAGCAATTGCTATTTTTTTGGCTTTATCTCCAACAACGGCCACAATTATTGAAAGATCGTTTAGAACCTTAAGACGGGTGAAAACTTGGTTAAGGTCTACCATGAGTGAAGAAAGACTATCTGGATTATGTCTTCTCAGCGTACACAGAGAACATGTAAATAAGAACAAAGACGTGTTTATTAAAAAAGTGATAGATCGATTTTCACAAAAACGAAGGAATATTCTACTGCTATTTTCTGATTAGACTTATGTTCAATTTATGTTATAACCGATCAGGATCAGTTTATCTTAAGTTTTTTTTTAATTATATAATATTTTAAGTACTTAATATATAAATTAAACTTCAAAAGAAGTTGGATTGACTGTATAAGTATAGGTATTTTGCCACATATTATATACATAATACTTTTGTTTTCCTTACTTAGTATTTTTTGCCTTGCCCTCCCCCAATTTAATTACTTCCAGCGCCCATATGGAGAGGTGTGCTGCCCTTTCTCCAGTCCCATTCCAAGGGCTAAAGCGCTCTATGAGTGAATGGCCAAATAGGCTGTTATTTTTTATGTGGGTCTGAGGTTAAAGAATCTGAACATACTTGCCGTAGCTCGGGTTATGCATGCTCATATACCTTTGGCGCATATACTAATTCTAAAGTCGAGAATATAACATCTGGAAATTCACAAGCACGGCAGGTGAAACAAAGTTCACAGCGATGGCCGGTTATCATCTTACACAATTTTGAGCTTATCTAAAAGAATTCATTTTCTAAGAAAATTATTCATTATCAACTAAAGAGAATTTTTATTTCTGAAAAATATTTCTAATAAATGTAAGTTGACTTTTTATCTTTGTGGCACGTAAAAGTGGTTTTTCATATAAAGTAGATAATATTTAAAAAATATATATAGATGTAATGATTAATCTAATATATATATAATACTAATCAAAATCAGTACCCACTTATAATTATTACATTAATTATTGTAAATCAAGGGATTTCCAATACCAACATGTAGGTATACATTTAAAATTTAACATATTAGATACAATCTTTTATAGAAAAATCATACATTTTCTTCATCTAGCGTACTATTTCTATGTATGGTTTTTTTATATATATACAATATTCGGTAATTCCCCTTACTATAAATAACGAAATTCAATTCAATTCAACTATCATGATATTTAATTTCTAGAGTGTATTAATATTTTCAATAGTACCTAGTTCAATTCTATGCATTAAAATAATAATACCGCAAGAATAATCGCTCTAACAGGTTGGTAAACAATATCAACATTAAAAGTAAACAATTCCCAAATGAAATATACGTATGAGATGGATAAAATGTTTTCAGATTATCTATTTGTTAGCTAAGTGGAAAAAATAATAATAGGTACCTACTCCATATAGGGTGTGTCATAAGCAATTTCTCAATACCTATTCGTTTGTACATTTCGTACACTTCAAAAGTTGGATATCCACTATCGTTGAATCTATTTCAAATTATTTAATTGATGTTGCTAATTTGGTGGGTATCTTTTCGATTATACTAAGATAATAATAAAGTTAATATATTCAGTATTAAGGACTACTAAAAGTAGATAGTTTAAAATATTGGGTTACACACCAACATATTGTTTCAGAGTTACAAAAACTGACAGTTTGACAGATTTACTAATGCGATTGCGAAGCAAGGGTTGCCAGGCGGGATTGTCCCGCTTTCAACTGAAACGTTACGCTTTGTCCCGCATCACCTTAAAACGCGAAAAATATCCATTCAAATATAATAAAACAAACCATTTTAAATGTTTTTTTAAAAAATGCTATTTTTCCGGCCGATTTGCAATAATCGTAGGCGAAATAATTAACTGTTTTGCTGGTTGACAGAGTTGCACTGGCACTGAAAATAGGCTTAACGATAGCTTGATTCGTAATATGGGTAATTCAGATTCTTCTGAAGTACATTGGCTAGGGGTCAGTAAAATTTAGCTAAGAAAATCCGCATTTTAAAGATTTCTTTTTTTTTCATATAAGGGCATTGACCTTAAGACCTAAAAAAGTCCAATCTGATTTGATGTCTCCATCCCTGTTCGTTCATATATTTTCATAATATGCCCAATACACACTATATTTTCAGTTAAACATTTCACAATTTAAGACCACAAACATTTAAGAGAAAACTGAGGATCTTATCTAGCTTGTCTTACAAATCAATTGCAAAAATAAGAGACACTTCTATTTAACGTATAGTGATTGATAAGGAGGATTTTCAACAACACTTACATACACTAAATAAGCAACCGATTATTTCTCCATCTATCTACAGAGAATTGCATAGATTGAAGTCTACATTTTTTCAAGTCAAAATAATAATATTCATACAATGTGACTTGTGACGGTCACTATATCAACTGTACTGTAATTTGAATAAACAAACAAAACAGAGCAAACTAAGATATAAATATAGTTTTTGATATTTTTTGAATATGGGGATCATAAAAAATAATAATAAGGTTGATTATGGTTGCTCCAAATCTATAGAAGGCCTAAGAAAATCTGAGATCGTCATTAGCTTGGCAGCTTCAGACCAAACGTATAGGCAATAAATTTGTAAACATTTAAATATAAATCATGTCAGGTACTGCGTTTAGAAAATATAAGTAAATTGCATATATTTTATAATTCCAAAATATAATAATAATAATATAAAAAACAGGTAAATCTAGGTGGCTAAATATTAGCCATGTTTAGACTCTGTGGTCTTACCTAACTGTTACTTATCAAAACGTAACGTCAAATCAGTTTAGTTCCCAAAGAGACTGAAATTGATACTTTGATGTGATCAAATAAATAAACAATTTTCGTAATTTGTGTGCATAACAAATAAACTATTCTGTATTTTTCAGTTAGTACTATAGCATCATTTTATAAAAATATTGCAGCATTCTTTTAAAATTGTTTTACATAAGGGGGTAAGTCATGTATTGCCATATTTCATGGTTACAAAGTTACTAACAGAAATTGAAAACCCGTATATGGGTTATCACAACCGAAGTAAAAAAAATCTAGTTTTATCATTACGAAAGTAATGGTGATAACGATTCCTGATTTAAGTATTTGGTAACGGAATAGCATGTTTCCGTTCAGTCACAAATTGCAGTTTGAGTGCAATTGACAGGTGAGTTTCCGCTATAAAATTTACCATACTTATTAGAACACAATGTTAAACTTTTTATTAGTATTTTATATCGGTTATTAAGTTAATATATAAAAAAAATGTGTTGCTTGCTATAGTTACTAAAATACAAAATAAAGGACAATAATAATTATTTATTAACGTTCTTTTTGCTCTACTTAGTCGCTGAGAGTTATTGTCTAAAAACAAATGCATGATTTATTTCTTAGCGAGTAAAATAGAATTTTTCCAATAGCAACATTCATTTCAGCCACGGAGTGGCTTGTTTCCGATGGTTTTATGTATTATCGTAAATATTGTAGAAGAATATATTTTTCGAAAAACTGTTATACTTTTGAGCTATATTTTGAAATGTCTGCGTCCATCGTATATGAGTTCTCGTGTAATTTATCAAAAAACCCCAATTTGGAAATATTACCTATACTCACATAATTTTAATAATAATAATTTTTTTGTTAACTTACACAAACTTCTTCTAATGTTTTGTATAATTACTTAGAAGTTCATGACACAGAAGGAGAAAGAGATGCTGATATAATTGACAAAAATGAAATAGAAAGTCAGAGCCTTACTGGCATCATGGTATTAACAGGATGATACAAAACTAAGAAAATATTTTAAATTGATATACTTACATTGTCAAGGTCAAAAAATGCAATACGTTAATGTTTCTTTTAGGGTAGATTATTTTCTGGATACTTGATACTTAGACAAAACCTAATTATTTGTCCTGGCCCTGGGAAATTGCAAGGGCATAAATGCCTGTAGCTTGCCCGACTTCCCCGGAGAATCGCTCGCGCTGGTTTGTTGTACTGACAGTTCACTTATGGCGAGACAGGCCTCTGAAGCAGTATTTTGCAACATGGAAATTTGTGCCCAAACTCAAATCTCGATATTTTCGGAACGGAAAGAGATATCATGTCGCGGTATTCGGGAGGTTCTTGACTAACTTTTTAAGAACACGAATAGGTTCGACCGGTATAATTCTTTTATTAATCCACTTATACAGGATGGGCAAAGGAAGTCATGTTTTTAGCAAAGTTTGGGGCTATGTCAATTTTTTGATGTTGAAAATTTTTCTATGCATCTTTTTGACCTTTGCACTATCCTAAAAAAAGCAGTCTCTCAAATTTTTCGAAAGCAATGAAACCATTCAGGAAGAGTGAGAAATCGTATCCCAAGAGTTTAAATAACCTTGTGGAAAGTATGCCACGAAGATGCTGTACGGGGTGGCCCTACAAGGTACTAACAATATTGTTTAAAATAAGTGTTACGGTTTTTCAAAATTTCGTTTTTGTTATTGTAAGTAGGTATTTAACCAAAGTTTTTTTTCTCAAATGTTACATACATATTTGTTAATGTTAATTAATAAATTTCTTGATATTGTTGAAAAACTTAATAGGGTCTATTACCTATTGTAAAACATCGTCTCCAATGAAGGCTCGTATGCCAATCCTGAATTAGAAAGATAAAAAATTCCCTCCATCATAGCATTTTTTAAACTATTTTTTTTAAGTTATTAGCATTTCCAAACCAAAAAAAGGTTTTGACGTTGCGCCACTGGAATACACCCCTGTATTAATATTAGTAACTTGGATTTGTTCATTAAGCTCTTAATTGCATAGTTTAGTTTATAAATTCGGTTTAAATTACAATTACATGTCAAATTAGCACATTTTCACTGCACGCCACTGGTAGCAATATCGTTCAATGAGTGCTTCAATAGTTTCTCGGGCGGGGCGCAAGAAATCCCACTTTATGCAACAGTATGAGAAAAAAGTCCTGTTTTTAGGGGAACATGCGTAAGATTTTTACAAATTCGATAATTTGTGTTATTATTATTTATTTCGAAAAATTTCAAAAATTACTTTTTTTAGGATAGTCCAAAGATCAAAAAGATTTATCGAAAAATTGCCAACATAAAAAATTGAGAATCTGACATAGCCCCAAACTTTGCTAGAAAAACATGATTTCCTTTGCTCACCCTGTATAAGTGGATAATTAAAACAAATATGCCGGTCGAACCCTGTACGTGTTCTTAAAGATTTGGTCAAGAATCTCCCGACTACCGCAGCTCAATATCTCTTTCCATTCCGAAAATATCAAGATTGGAGTTTGAGTACAATTTTCCATGTTACAAAGCAATTGTCCACCAGTTTAGTTTAGGTAATATTCTGATTTAATTGAAAGTGCTGCTAATTTAAAAATTTTAGCGGTCTAAACCCCACGAACCTTAGAACACCCCTAAATTTTCATAGCTTTTACCAAGCCTTCGTAAATCACCCTATATACAACAAAAAATGAGAGTGATAAGCTACTGAGAGCGAACATACACAATTTCATTTGAACTTAGTGATAATCTAAAATTAATATTATGAAAGTCCTATTATTTTCGCGCTATGTTTATTATTATTATAACATGACTAATTCCCTTTTGCAGAACACCAAAATGTTGACCACACCAATCGTCACAATTCTATGTATGTTCAGCATATCATACGGTTTAAACGAAACCGATTACAGGCTACCGAATACAGTAAAGCCGACGAACTACGAACTAAATTTTATAATTGATCCAGAGCAAGATACGTTCGATGGTACTTTGGTCTTGGAATATATTATTTCAGATAACGATACTACATTGTTCAAAATTCATGCATCCGACGAATTTATTACCATTGACAACATAACTGTATATGATAAAGATAAACCTACTGATTTGAATTGTACTTCACAGCCAAGTCATGAGATAGATATTATGGTAGTAACATGTGATAAAGACTTAAGTAGGTATTGTCTAGCTTGTTTTTAGATATGAAAGATAAATGAGTACACACGAGTATACAAATAGCATTTCCTACGCTATTTATATATATTTTTTATTTCCTATAGTAAAAAAAATGATTAATTATTGTCAACTTTTGCACAACATCTGCCAAATAAAATGAATTCACTAAAAGTGACAATAGCTATATTGGTTTTAGCCTTCAACCTTCCAAAAAAATTTAGCTTGATACAATACTAAATAATTGTCCTGGAATCTAAATGTTCAATGTGGACTTGCAGAAGGTGTCAATCATAAAAGTCGATTTACGTTTTTAGAACGTGTATGTTGTATCTACATGAAACGTATTTATATAATTATTTAATAAATAAGATTTACCGGTTCTCTCAATCTATACTTAACACTTATTACAATGATAAATATAACTGAAATCTTAAGTTCTAATAGCAGTTTTACAACACAACAACTATGTTCTCAAATGAATTAAAGTGGAGACAATTTTGTGGCATATTGTACCGAATTATTGGCTTTACCCAAACAAGAGATTTTGCTTAAATTACCAGTAATTTGACCGCTATGCCACAATATTATTTCTACTCCAAATTAACTTCTATCACTTATTTTTACAGGATACCTTCGATAGAAAAATGTATAAATTGGTTATATTTTATTGGAAGATTTAGCTCATAATATTTCCAAAAAATGGTTTTTGAAACTCAGCTATCTTATTCCCAATAAACATTTTCAACTGTCGGTCGTTTAGAAAAATACACCACACCGGCACTTTAGTCACGCGGTTTATACGAAATTTTATGCACTTTGGAAAAATATTTAAAGGAAGAAATTCCACACCATTATGATATACAGGGTGGTCCAACGAAAAGTTTGCACCTAGCTTTTCTCTTTTTTTTGTAGTCGAATGCGAAAATGCTCGGACACGTCGATTTTGCTTTTGAGGGGGACACATTTTAAACATATTTTTCGATCTGCGCCTTTAACCCCCTAGCGGGGGTGAGTAACAACCCTAAAATTTTAAATGGAAAGAGGGGTCTAATGACATATCATTTGAAAGGACACAAAATTGTCTTTCTAATGATACCCTATTTGTCGAATTTTACTAAAACAGTTAATACGAAAACGACTTTAAAGACATTAAGCCGATAATTTTGGTATTAATGAGAAATACAAATAAGTTTTAATTATTGCGAGTGAAAACACCTGCAATCGTTAGTACATTCCAATGTTTGTTAGTTTTAACATTGCTTTGTAAAAAAAGTAAACAAGCTGTTAAATTGATTTATTAAAACGTTACATTAACAAATGTTGAAAATGTGACCCATTTGATTCCATACAATAATACAGATTTTGTTCAAATCTATTTCTAACATTTTGTAGCATATCAGGTGTTATGTTTCTGCACTCTTCTGTAATGCGTTGGCGAAGATCTTCTATGGACTCGGGCTTCGTGGCAAAACATTTATTTTTTAAGTGCCCCCAAAGAAAAAAGTCTAAAGGCGATAAATCCGGTGACCTGGCAGGCCATTCAATTGGGCCCATCCTTCCAATCAACCGTCCAGGGAACCGGTCATCTAAGAACTGTCTTACAGGAGCCACATAGTGCGGAGGTGCTCCATCTTGCTGGAAATAAAGCCGATCAGCAGTATGATTTTGGTCATCTTCTATTATTTGTGTTATTAAAGGATCAATTGTGTCTTCAAGCATGTTTAGGTACACTTCACCAGTTAAATTTCCAGGAATAAAAAGTGGTCCTATAATATGATTTCCTAATATGCCACACCAGACGTTTATTTTTTGAGGATACTGGGTATGAACCTCACGGAATAAATGTGGGTTACTGTCATCCCAGTAACGGCAATTGTGCCTATTTACAGCTCCATTCAAATAAAATGTGCATTCGTCGGAAAAACAAATGTTAAATAATAATTGCGGATCTTCAATTAAACGCTGGCTCATTGCTTCACAAAATTGCAGCCTTCTATCAGGATCATCCTCATTTAGTTCCTGTACTAATTTGATTTTGTACGGATGAAATTTGTACGCTTTTAAAATTCGTATTATGGACGAACGGGAGACACCTGAGGCTTCAGCTAGTTGACGGGTACTTTGACTATGATCCATTTCAACATGCCCTAAAACAGCGACTTCCACAGCTTCATTTCTGATCGGTTTCTGCGGCTGGTGTTTTACATTACAGACAGATCCGGTATCTACAAACTTTTTAACTAACTTGCCAACGTACACATCATTCACATTTTTATCGGGATGTCTCTCATTAAATAAGCGAGCCGTAAGTCTAGCACTACTATTATTTTGAAAATAAAGTTTAACAATTTCAACTCGTTCTAGAATGGAATAAATCATTTTGTACGGTAAAAGTAAAATAACTTGAGAAGCAACCAAACTGAATCAATGAAAAGACTAAAATAAACGGTGTAAATTCTTTTCCTACACGTATCTGCAGTTTTTATTTCAACAAAAAACGCAAACGATTAGTGAGGAATTTAGTTCTGATAAATAAGATAGTGTTTTTGAAATCCCGTTTTTCTTCAAAGTAAATAATTTAGAAATGATTGTAGTTGTTTTCAGTCGTAATAATTAAAACTTATTTGTATTTCTCATTAATACCAAAATTATCGGCTTAATGTCTTTAAAGTCGTTTTCGTATTAACTGTTTTAGTAAAATTCGACAAATAGGGTATCATTAGAAAGACAATTTTGTGTCCTTTCAAATGATATGTCATTAGACCCCTCTTTCCATTTAAAATTTTAGGGTTGTTACTCACCCCCGCTAGGGGGTTAAAGGCGCAGATCGAAAAATATTTTTAAAATGTGTCCCCCTCAAAAGCAAAATCGACGTGTCCGAGCATTTTCGCATTCGACTACAAAAAAAAGAGAAAAGCTAGGTGCAAACTTTTCGTTGGACCACCCTGTATGATGCGATACCTGTTTATAGTCTAGTTTTTATATTGTTGATAGGTACACCAAAATCCGTTCAAAATCATGTGTATTTTTATAATATAGAGATTAAAATTGCTATTTTAGTCCCTGAAATTAAGAACTAAATTCCCCCGAAGTGCATAATAGTATATTGTGCAACGAACATGAAATGACATATATTTCCTACGAGTATGATCGTTTGCAGCATGAGCCGCAGGCGAGTGCTGCAAATCATACGACTAGGAAATGGTCATTTCATGTGAGTTTCACACTATACTTTTTCTACGACTGTTTTAATGCTTTTTGGAAGCGTATAAGCCTAAATACGATAAATTAGAAGTATTAAATTGAGTAGGTGGTGTTAAACTATATTCACTATCACTGTTTATGTGTTTTGAAATTAGCGAAATACTTAATTATAATTAATATTAATTATAAATACCAAACCTGTCAATTTGGTGTTTGTATTTTCGGCGTTGCTATGATGATTTTTTATGCCCGCCGCTACTTTTGTCATTACCAAGAAATTTTATCCGTGCGTAATAAGATTTCCCACTAGTTGCTAGGCAACTAGTAAGAAATATTATTACTTACGGGTAAATGATAAACAGCATTACAATGTACTACATTTTCAAATCATGATTGAACATATTATAAAGGCATTTAAAGACAGTCGTAGAAAAAATCATTTATCTGTGGACAAATGGCGGCAAAACCGGTGCACGTATCAGAGGCTTGCAATCGTGCTGTACTTTCTATATATTTTCAGGTGTATACACAAAAATTCAATTTGATTATGTTGGAAAGTATTCAACCACGGACATGTACGGTGTGTACAAAAGTAAGTACGTAGAAGATGGTCAAAATAAAACGCTCATAGCAACGCAATTCGAACCAACATATGCCCGCAGGGCATTTCCATGTTTCGACGAGCCGGAATTCAAAGCTACTTTTGAAGTTTCCATACAATATCCCTCTAGCTATAAAGCTATTTCTAACAGCGATATAAAAAGTGATCTCGAAAATCATGACAAGAAGTAAGTGCGTGTATCTCTAAATAAGACAAAGACCCTTTTTTATAGATACATTTCAATTAAAAAAAAAACAATGCTAATCCAGCTGAATATGATTTGATATATACTTTTACTACGATTATTAGTGGTTTTTACTTGATTACAGACATAATACAACTGTATTTTCAAAAACTCCAAGCATGTCTACATATCTGCTTGCATTTGTTGTTTCCGAATTCGATCAAGTCAGTATTAAATCTCCAAGTTATGCCTTTAATGTATATGCTAGAACCAGTGCAACTAATTTTACAACCACAGCTATAAATTATAGTTCAATATTATTGGACGCACTAGGAAACTGGACTGGAATTTCATATGCTGATATGGGAAAGAATAAAATGGATTTGGTCGGAATACCAGATTTTGCAGCTGGAGCTATGGAAAACTGGGGACTCATCACATTTAGGTGTGTATCCCCATCATTTAAACCTTTGCTTTTTATATCCAACAGTGAAAGTGAATTTCATATGCAATTATCATTTTTATCTAGCCCATTTCATATTGAGTGAATGTTATATAGAACTTTGTATAGAAAACGTAATTATTGTTGTGCATTTTCGCGTTCTTGACTGGGTTCTTGTGCGAAACTATCGAACACTTTTCGACGCGCGTAAAACATGTATTTCAATATTATTCAACGCTAAGATTATATAGATTTATAGGATTCCAATAATATAAAAACTCAATCTCAATATATTATAAAACAACTTTATAAAAATAGTATTCTAAAAAGGTTTTAAGAATAACTGTTTTCGAGTAATTTGCGATTGAATATGGACGTTTTTCTAAAGTTTAAGAAATTACTTGCCCAAAATTCCTTCGAAAGTCTTTTAAACAATCCTTAATATGACCTAACCATGAATTGTCAAGTTAAAATTGTTTGACACATTTTAACAACGAAATTGGTGGAAATTATTCTGCTATCATAGATTAAGTGAGGTCCGGTTAGGCTAGGTTACGTGGGCATTGCAAAATTTTTGCGAACAGTAATAGGTACTTCATTTTCTTTATAATGTAAATATGTACATACATCACGGGCTCATTGTTTTTTAGAATGTTTTTGTGTCTGTTTTATTAGTGGAAGAATAGCTTAATGCGAAAATTCGCCATATTCGCCCATTCTATTGGCTTTTCATCAATTCATAATTTGACAAAACAAGATAAATATTTTGTTTTAGGGAGGCAGACTTGTTTGATGAAGGAGATGAAACATCAGCGTCAGAAGTGCAAAATATAATTATAACTATTGCACATGAGTTGGCGCATCAGTGGTTTGGCGACTATGTTACCACATCCTGGTGGTCAGAAATTTGGTTGAACGAAGGATTCGCTACATATTTTAGTTATTTAGTTGCAGACGAGGTAAATTCTTATGTATTAAACGTGTAATTGTAGACAATGAAACTAAAACCAAATTCCGATGAACAAGTTTGCCATTTTTTACCTAAATCTATTTCATAGTTCAATATTTGCGATCGCAAACGTACAACTAATTTTTTTAATAAATATTTTTTTTTAATAAATATTTTTTTGCAGGCAACCCAAAATGAATTTGATCTCGACAGCCAGTTCGTGACGTCCGTTTTACAAGCCGCTATGCAGACAGATGCACTACCCTCTACTTTACCACTCTCATCTCAGGACTCCTCAGTTTATACACCTGTACAGTGTCAGGCACAATTTTCCTTAAACACTTATAACAAAGGTCTGTATACCGTATACCCAGAAGTTCATGACTTTAGTAATAGTATACAATACATTTCACTGTGGAGCTCGTGGGTAAAAGGACGAAATAAAGTTACAACACTTTACGTAAAAGTCAGCAACGTTTCGAGGTTTAATTTTCTCTTTTTCAAGCTTTCTTTTCTTTTTAAAGTATTATGTATTTATACATGTGTATATACACAATACTTTAAAAAGAAAAGAAAGCTTGAAAAAGAGGAAATTAAACCTCGAACCGTTGCTGACTTTTACATAAAGTGTTGTAACTTTATTTCGTCCTTTTACCCACGAGCTCCACATTGAAATATATATCTACAGGACACGAAATATAAAAAAAAAGTATACAATACCATTGTTTTGTATCTAATATATCACTATTAGATACTTGTGCCACTGCCTGAGTTGATACCAACTTTCTTATTTAAAATGTAACACCCTGAATATAATTATATTTTTGTATTCCTTATCTGTTTTGGAGTATTTCCGGAAACAAAATACTCCAAAACAGATAAGGAGCAATATAATAATATACAGGGTTCTATTGTTCTATTTGATATAAGAAAGATGGTATCAACAACACAGATAGATTGGATTCATATGAGTATTCACTGACATTTTCCAAATGAATCGTATATTTAGCTTTCTCATAACTGCTAAAGTACTATAAACCCTGAAACACACGGTATATTACCACAATTGCGTACGTACATAGGCGATTGTAAGTGTTTTTGATTTATACAACGCAAAAATACACCTGTCCAACAAAATGCGTAATTTGACCAAAGGAATGATCCTTTGGCCATGAGGTTAATCACACTTTACGGAGGTAGTACTACATTTAATTTGTAATGCTATATATTATACAGGGTGGTCCAACGAAAAGTTTGCACCTAGCTTTTCTCTTTTTTTTGTAGTCGAATGCGAAAATGCTCGGACACGTCGATTTTGCTTTTGAGGGGGACACATTTTAAACATATTTTTCGATCTGCGCCTTTAACCCCCTAGCGGGGGTGAGTAACAACCCTAAAATTTTAAATGGAAAGAGGGGTCTAATGACATATCATTTGAAAAGACACAAAATTGTCTTTCTAATGATACCCTATTTGTCGAATTTTACTAAAACAGTTAATACGAAAACGACTTTAAAGACATTAAGCCGATAATTTTGGTATTAATGAGAAATACAAATAAGTTTTAATTATTGCGAGTGAAAACACCTGCAATCGTTAGTACATTCCAATGTTTGTTAGTTTTAACATTGCTTTGTAAAAAAAGTAAACAAGCTGTTAAATTGATTTATTAAAACGTTACATTAACAAATGTTGAAAATGTGACCCATTTGATTCCATACAATAATACAGATTTTGTTCAAATCTATTTCTAACATTTTGTAGCATATCAGGTGTTATGTTCAATCAAAATTTCGATGGAGGTGGCATTGATGAATGCTGTTCAAAGAGCTTTTAAAAATTCTACAATATAGTGAGAACTTAACAGTATTGTTTTAATAATAAACATTTCTATTTATTTTTTCAGGTGCAAGTATACTACGGATGATGCGGTACATATTTAAAGAAGACACGTTTCAAAATATTATACAAAAATATTTGGCAAAACAGTTAGTTCAAATTATTTCGCTTGGTATCTATTAAGTTTAAATGTTTCTACTGTTTCAGTAAATTCGGAAATGCTCATGCAACGGACCTTCTAAATATTATTGCCGATGAGAAGTTATCAGGAATTGAAAATGTTACTATGTATTTTAATTCATGGATTTATGAAGCAGGATTTCCATTAATTAGTGTTACATCAGATAGTAACAACACAGTAGTTATACAAACTGAGGTATATATCACATAATAAATAATAATAATATTTGATTTAATTCAAATGTCGTACAGTGATTACATATTTATCACACGCCCCATACTTGGGCCAAACTAACGATGGTCACATGCATATTATCCCCCATCACTTTTTTGAGAAACACTGCTGACGTTTACTAATGAAATACAACACCTTTTTTGTCTCTTACCTTTTTTCTCCGACAGTTTTTGAAATAAATGCGAAAACTGTATAGATGGCTATTTTGCTTTAAATTTGAATTATATATTCCAAATAAAAAAATATACAGGGCATTTTCCCGTCTTTTGCATCGTTTTCAAGTTGATTTCAATTATTAAATCCATGACTCCAACCAAAACAAAAATTTACAGATATTCGCATTTATCTCAAAAACTGTAAATTTCTCGAGAAAAGGGTAAAATACAAAAAAAAATAAAATAAAGTGAATGAACGCACAATTTAAATTCTTGATCAGTAGAGGTCAGCGGCGGTACTCAAAAAAGTTCGGGGGACATACATACGACCCATGAAATATTATTTTATATATAACTAACACTAGGCCCCAGGAAGAAACCTATAAGACTGGCCCTTATCAGGAGATTGAGGTATGTTAATATTATTATTTTCAGAATCAATTCAACTCCGTAAGCAATAACACTGAATTTTATGTACCCATAAGTTATACAACACTTTCTAAGAAAAACTATAATGATGTAGCTATACAATGGCTAAAACCGAATAGCAACATAAGTATCGAATTGGACCCAACCGATTCGGTTGTTGTAAATGTGCAAGTTAGTGGTATGTAAATCCATTACCACGTATTTTTGAAGGAAAAATATTAGTACAATTTTTATATTGTTGCTTTTAATAATTGCTGATCATAATTTTTTAGGTTTTTATCGAGTTAACTATGACGAAACACTTTGGAAACGAATTAGTGAGGGTCTCAAAAACACGACAATTAAAGACTCAATCCATGTATTGAATAGAGCTCAATTTATTGATGATGTTTTCAGTATAGCCAATATTGGTTCTATTAGTTATGAGATAGCATTCGAATTAGCTGACTATTTAAAAGATGAAACCGAATACTATCCTTGGTACTCAGCTTTAAGGGCATTTGGTGGTATTATGGAAAAACTTGACGAAAGCACAAGGAATTTGTTGGAGGTAATAATATTTGATTTGAACTAAATTTCTGTTGTGAGGTTTGAGATATCATTTTCATAATCTCGACAAACTCAAATAAAATTCGGTTTCCGTTTAAATTAAACAACAGATTTAATTCAATTTAATCCCTTTATTGGTAGTTGGTATACAATTCTTAAGCATTGGCATGTCCAGATTCAATTACACTTACAAAAATTAAAAATTAAACTAAATTTAAGATCAAAACATTAAAAAATATCAAAACAAAAAGTTAAAAACATTAGAAACACAAAAAAATAACAAATAAAGAAGAATACCGAATAAATAACAATATTACTTAACATTTACAAGACAAACAATATAGATTAACATAGAACAACTGCCAAGACACACAAGCCCACCAGCAAAATAAAAAGAAGGCACAGCATGGTGGAGCAATGCTCAACAAATTCCTGCAGCGTGTAAAACCATTTAGATATTAGAAAACCTATATGATTCAGAAAGCTGTTAAAAAAAATTGCTTTTACACTTAATACGAACAGGCGTTTTTAATTCCGCGAAATGGTGGGGATGAAAATTAGTTAGATTATTATTTGTTCCCTAAAATGAAAAAAGAACTCCATGAGAAGAAATTTACGAGCGCTGAAGAAGTAGTGGAAGCAGAAGGTATAAACAATTTAATTGACAGAACTGGAAGTGTATAGTAGGGTTGCAATTATGTTTGTAAAAGATTTTTTTCTTAAAAAATTATATTCATAAGTTTTGCTACGAAAACCTGGCTCACCCTGTATATATAGATAAGTGTAAGATTTTTTTAAATATTTTGAGTTTTTATAACAGTAATTTCGTTTACATAATATGCCAATACTCTCGTATGGTTTCAGGAATATATCAGAAATTTATTATCAACTCCCTTACAAACTGAAATTGATAGACAGACTTTTGATAATCTGACACATACCGAGGCATTGAAACGAGCGTTAATTATAGAATGGGCATGTAAAGTTGAACATGAATCTTGTAAAGAATTGGTTCAAACAGAATTTAACAGCTTCCTAAACAACTCAAGGTAATTACTATGAGTATCTAATTATATTGTTAAATAAAACAATTGTGTACGTTGAGAGAATGTAAAATCAATTATGCTATTTTGTTGTATGAAGAAATTAGTTTGATAAGAAAACCAAAACGATTTTGGGAATGTCTACAATGCAACTGCAGACCAAACATTTTCTTGATAATTATTGTATTGTATATTTAGAATCTTCTAGATTATATAGTGTGGTATTTTGCTTCACCTCTCAACGGACATGAAATCCTTTTAATTTTTCATTATTTGGCATTAAACATCGACGGCAGAACGCTTGGAGACCACCGTCCGAGCATTACTGAAACCCAAATATTTGGGAGATGCTGGCAGAAGGATAAAATGGTCTCCTGCTAACGTTTTGTGTTCATACTATTTTTATTTATATTTATTTCTATTTATACGACTGGTTTTACCTATACATTGAGTTTGTTCGGCCTCTGCATGGTCAGAGTACCATAGTCGTTGCCTATCTACAAATATCGGCCTTCATTTAAGCACAATAGGATACACAACAGTAGACACATGTAAACACGTATCAGCTACATGTACATAGTAATGCTGGGATATGCATTACTATGTACATGTAGCTGATACGTGTTTACATGTGTCTACTGTTGTGTATCCTATTGTGCTTAAATGAAGGCAGCTGATACGTGTTTACATGTGTCTACTGTTGTGTATCCTATTGTGCTTAAATGAAGGCCGATATTTGTAGATAGGCAACGACTATGGTACTCTGACGAGCTCATAACAAGAGCGAAACGAATTCGTCAGTATCTGTCGACCCATGCCTCGGTCTGGTTCTATTGAATTAGACTGGGGCCCTGCTAAATTAAACAAAATTCCTTGTGTAGGTAAAGCCAGCATTTTAGTCCGCGTTGCCATTAAATTATTTTTCATCTATTCAACTATGTTTACGTTTCAGCTTAAAGGATTACAACATTCGTGATCAAATCCTCTGTTATGGGCTGAAATTCAACACATCTGCCACAGCCTTTAACCAGCTTTTGCAGATTTACCAAACTTCTATTAACCCGAATTTACAAAAATCACTACTTAATGCAATGGCATGTACAACTGATAAAAACCTTTTGGAAAGATATTTGGCTATGACTCTCAATGATCAGTCATCGATTAGAGTTCAAGATAGAAGCACAGTATTTAAGAATGTATATACAAACACATTCGAAGGATTAAGTCAAGCACTACAATTCTTAAGAACTAATGTAGTCAAAATAGCAGAATAGTAAGTACCTAAAGTATCCTAGATTTGTCAGAGTTTTATCATGGTATCGTATAAAAAACAATTGGAAATCACAATATTTGACATGATTTGAGATTTATCTCTCCTATTATAGAAAAACATTAAAACAACTAATCTGATTTACTGCGGCATTTTGAATAAAAATGATAAAATGTAATGAATAATGACTGTTTGTTAAACTTAATTATACAAGGTGTGATCTCCCATTAGAATATTTCTGACACTATTTCGGCTTTAATTTTGTAAATTTCGGTAACAGTGTGTTCGAGTATGCTATCTTCAAATTAAAAAACAATAGCGTCTATATACTATACATCCTTTTTTCCCGGACGTTGATGCCAACATCATTTTTTAAAAGGAACACCCCCGATATTACTTTATTTTTGAATTCTACATGAAATTCTAGAAAGTTACAATTGATAAGGAAGCTTTTATTTTGTAATACAATTTCATACCTTTAAAAGAATGTCAATTTTTGCTTATTCCGTAAGATATTTTGCGATTTTAAAAAAGAAGTTATACAAGCAGTCGACAGTAAATTTTTTCACATGTTTTTATAAGTTTACCTTATTTAGCATAAAAATGATTGCCAACTTTAAGTTTTCATTTTGATATGTACATTTTTTTCTTACATAATATTAACGTGGATATTTCCACATGTACGTATATAACAAGAACATTCTAATTATTGTCATTATTAAAATGTATTTTTTTTTTTGCAGTTACAAGGATTACCTAGGTGTATCTCAAATAGTTACAGGAATATCCTCCAAACTGACAACTGAAGTTCAAAAGCAAATAGTAAGTAGCAATCAGTATATTGTTGTTAAACCTTGGATTATATTGTAAAATCTAAGTGTTAAACTAATGTGTGTGAGCGTTCATGTCAACCATGATAACATCTTAGTATGGCAATTATTTTACAAACTAACGTGAAAGAAAAATAGTGTCCTATAGTCAGCGAATATTAGCAGATTATCAAGACATCATAACTCATAAATATTGTCTCTATTTTGCTCCAACAATGTATGCGATCTTTCCTGGTTAATTTCTTAGCCCTATTATTATGTCTTCTTGTAATAAAATAATTCTATTGGTTTTTAAAATATTTAAAAATGTATAATAACAAAGAATAATTGGTAATCCTAATGCTAGTACAACTTCAAGCCATTTTGGTGTGCACTTCAACTGACATTTTGAATTTGAGCTACAAAACAAGAGTTATTTTTATTATTACTTATTGATGCCACTGTTATAAGGGCAAAATTTGCAGTTTTGCCTGAATAATGTATCAAGCTTGCTCGCGAACAAACCGGGGCCACTTTAGTGTAGATACTGAAACAAATTGTGACGCTGTGTGACGCTATCTATATTTTATCTATGAAGTGAATCTTGGCAATAGTTTTATTTAAATTATTTATAATTGTTTTTAGTTGGCTTATATTTTCGAATCCACAAGCATTGAGGAAATCCAATCAGTCAAGCAGTACTCATTGGATGCTGTTCAAACAAATATAAACTGGTCAAGTAAATATTCTGGAGCTATCAAAAACATATTGCCTGGGGGGCAAACAACTCCACCAAGCCCAAAAACAACCGATTCCACCTCACCAACAGACTCGCCAAATGGTAATAGAACCACAACAAAAAAACCCGGTAAAGGTGGAGCTACTACACATTATGCTGGGATTTTATGTTTGATAATTACTTACGTTACAATAATTGTTTTTAATTGACGTATATATTAAGATTAGTAGTGTAATGTAATTTTTGATACAATATAAGTTTGGATTCAAATATCTAGTAACCACGTGTATATTAATAACATTCACCGAAGTAGCACTGATGCATCTAATTAACATTGCAGTAGACGTCATATTACGTTATGCTCATCATTTTAGCCGTTGATTTGATAATGGTTTGAACAGAAGTAACGTCGATATGTAGTCATATTTAATTAATTTTCTTGAAGGTATAGAAAACACTAAACGGAACGTTTCCTCGAGCCTTAGTAGGGTGTGTCAGTTCTTTATCACAAAAAATTTTTTTAGGGCGTTCACAATACTTTTCCTGTTCGGGAAAGTAATATATTCACACGTTTAAACTCTATAGAATCTACCGGATTTCAGATCAATAATACTGTCATACTATTAAGTTGTTTATTAGATAATTTTATATACAATGACTTAATATAATTGTTGAAATACATCAAATGCAAATATTAAGTACCTATAAGTATAAATATACTAAATAGCTTAGACTGAAATGTATTTTTGAATAAGGGTGAACTTTAACCAGTTGAGAACACTTTCAAAGTAATTTTTCATCCATTTTAAATTTGTTTCCGCTTGTTCAAGTAACTGCTTGGCTGTTCTAACTGTTATTCCCAATTGTTGTTGGTGAAGAATTAGAAACTGTCTAAGCTGTAAAGAAAACAAGTCTAATGATTCTTAATGACTAAATGTTAATATTTGTACTTACGTCTTCTATTTCCTCTTCTGTATTAAACTCTGCTGTCGCGGATTTAATAATATTTCCCATGTTCATAGCCGAGGATCCCAAACTAAAAAATAAAATATAATATAAATTCACTTATACAAACATTTCAAAACAAAATCAACAGTATTTAAATAAAACAAACTATTTAATAAAAATAATGCTGCGAAACGTTAGCTAGTATAAATTTGGCAGATGATTCATCCAGAAGCATTGTTTCTATAAGCTTAGTTGCCTGTGGAAGTTTCTGTCTTTAAAAAAAACCTATTTTTGGACAATATAAGGCTGGAAACGAACTCAAAATAAAATTTAAACCCTAATAACGAAAACCAAAAAAATAAACATAAAATCCATTTTGATTGTGTTCATTTAATAAACGAGAGGCTCTAACTGCTAGTCCTAACGTATTATTTAAATATATATAATTTCAATAGTTATTTGACGTTAAATTATACGGAAAACATAAAGTTATATAAGGTTTTGTTTGGTAAAAGGGCACCAGTGATGTAGTTACTTACTAGTTTTTGATTCTTTGCCAATTTGTTTTCAGGAACCGATATACCAAATCATGACCTACAGGATTTCTCGAAACCGCTGCAAATACTCTTACGGTATCATGTTTTCTGATATCACTGTTTTCTGTGATAGACCATTCTAGAAATCTAGTTAATATCCATATTTCTTTGGAACATGCCAATGCTGTGAGAAGAATTTCTTTTTCATTAGCGACATTAGTGTTTAAATATCTATCCCAGGCGAAGTCCCACTCCTCTTGCCCACCATCGCCAATCGCAGTACAGTAGACTGTCTCTTTCAAATCTGGAGATATTCTAATAAAGAAAAACAAAAGTAACAGAATAAACAGTTGTTAACAAATATTAATACAAGAAAATTAACTGTATATTAATTATGAGTTTGTTTGGAAAGCTGCAGGGTAAATTTACATAGATACTTACAAATTTTCTTTATCAGGATTTGCACTGTTTCGCCAATTTTGAAACTGTTGCACGGCTTTAATAACACAACTCCTCCAACCAAACCTACATGCTTCTCCCACAATATCTGTTCGGATCAATGTTAAAGTAGGATCATCTTTCGGTAATTCTTTAAAACCGAGTTCTTCATAAAATTCTTTGACAATTGTCATCATATATAGCTGCAATCCAATACAAAAGTAAATTAGGTAATCGTGTAGAGTATATGATTATCGAAATAATTTACTTTATACTTATCAAAATGTCCTGATCTAATAAACATGCTATAAAGAAAATCCAAGTTGTTTAATGCTGCTTTCCAAGGTACATATTCTCGTTCATTTATCAGGTACAATGTGGCATTCAAAGCTATATCGTAACTAATATATCCTGCTAACGCCAAGTTTAACGTATCATCTATAATTTGTGCTCTATTTTTTGGATCTAAGAATATATGACCATTATTCTGCATATGCTGAATTAAGTTTATCCAGTTGTTCTGATCATAGTTGACTCTATAGTATCCTGTCTGATTTATATTAATTAGGAACCAATCACTGTCTTTAGTTAACGTGTTGTCTTCAAAAGCAATTTTATTAACTTTTTTCATCCAAAACTTTTTGAGAACTTCTTCGCCACTAATAGATGTATATGTAATTGGTATCCACCAAAGCGTGGATTCTGAATGAGTGTCGTCATTTAAAAGGAATCTTTCTTGGCTTATGTTAATTATTGTGGAATTTGCTTCCCTAGTTGCAGTTACAACTGGAAATCCTGTTTGTAATGTCCAAGTATTCATAATGTCATTGATGGTAATATTCTTCTCCAATACACCATCTTCATGAGCCTGTTGAGTTAGCGTTGACCAAAGATAATCTTGTTCAGCATTTCCGTATTCACTAAAAAGATATCAAGATTGTCGTGAGAAAGCAGACTATCTATATATGGATCTGTTTCTGTTAATTAGTCATTGAAAAGAAACAAACAAAAAATGACTACAAAACTTACCGGTTTTTTAAATATTTGTTAATTCCTTTACGGAAAACTTCTGTAGTTAAAAACTGCTCCATCATACGTATCACAGATGCTCCTAGAATATTCCAGTTAGGGATTATTAAAACAAAAGCTACTGATATTGCAACCAACCTTTGGAATAAGAAATACTATCAAAAATATCATCAACTTCTTCAGGATCATTTACTTTGACAGAAATTGGATGCGATGACTTCAAAGCGTCCATTCCTAAAGATGACTGCAACTCAATAACGATAAAGAGATCGGGGTCTTTCCATTTGGGACCAACCTGTTCAATAATTTCAATACTGTTAGAAGGACCTACCAAGTGTGTTTTCTTTTTTATTTTTTTTATTTTCTTGTTAGATATAAATTAATTTATTTAAAGAGTGGTTACATATTAATGTAACTAAATATTCAAACAAAGAAACAAATATTAATCAAAATAGTTGAATACGACTTAAATGAGCAACTTCGGTCATTCAATGTGTTTGGAAATGCGTAAAAATTTGATGTCAGAATTTAATATTACAAGCGAGAAATAATAGAAATCAACCGTACTTCTTTAGCACCAAACGAATATAAAGAAAATTAAATACTTAAAATATGCGAAATTTGTTTTCTTTAGATTTTATTTTTGTTTTTGCTTTAGATTTTACATTTATAAGGAATATTTTTTCTTTATTGTGACACGTAAATTCCAAAAATTATCCTATTTTTATGCTGGCATAGAATTGGATTAACCCTATATACATTTACAACGTTTCCTATATTATGAAAATTGTCAATCAATAGCCACATGCTACAATCCTGGTTGATTAAATTAATGTAAATTTGTATATCCTATGCATAAAATTTGAATGTTTTATCAATTCTGGAAATCATGGACACAACCGGGTTGGTACAGTTCAGTTATCTAGGTATTTGTATTCTTACCAAAAATTCAATTTGTTGCAACAATTTATAGAATGCCCTTTTATTTATATTAAAAAAAAAAACAAAAGCACAAATTTATATTGCGCAAACGCAACATTTATATTGGACCAACTATATTTAAAATTCCCGAGAGCTAAATCCTTTATTTTTGGTCTTTAATAACGATCAACTAGCATTCAAACCAAAATAAATTTAAAAAATAGTTAAATTTGTTTTTAGTCCTTACTGCGTAAGCTCCAAGATATTCAACATAGGTTGCAAATCCTTCATTTAACCATATATCCTCCCACCAAACTGGAGTAACTAAGTTTCCAAACCATTGGTGTGCTAATTCATGGGCAACCACATGGGCAATTTTCTCGACACTGGCTCGAGTAGATACTCCTTTTTCATATAAAAGCACTGACTCCCTAAAAATATTAAAATATATACAGGGTTTTTTTGGAATACGATGCAAAGTCCTGTTCTCTTTAGCTACAGATTGGATCAAAACATTCCTTTTCATATAACTTTCTGTAAATTCCTAAAATCTTATATGCATCCGGAACTATTCTATTGGCATACCTATCGCTCTTAATAATTTGGCTTCAAATGCATTGCCGTTAACAAGATAATAATATCTGCAAACTCAACATTTGTGAAATTTACTATACTCATACGTTTGAAATATACTTATTACGTTTTTAATATTTAATTTACGTGAAAAGCCGTGTTCTTAAATAATTATTCGTCAAAACTGTTTAACATTAATTATTATTTTAATGATTATTATTTAATCATACCATTGTTTTCTTGACTGCAAATTTCACAGCCTCACTTTCAAAAATCATGGGCACATAGCAATATGCGCATTATAATGCTTTTTATTTTTTGCATCGTAAACCGTTTGTCGGACGAAAAAAAAGACAAGAACTCAATTTTTTCCAATAATAAATGGGAATTTTAAAAATAATATTTATTTTAGGAAAAAGCGGTATTTTTCCAAAAATATCTAGTCGACATCATGTAGGACACCACTGGTAAAAACATTAAAACATCTTAATGGGTGTTGTTGCTTGGAAGGCGTGTGCCAAATTTCATAAACATATCTAGAGGTTACTAAAGTTATGGTAAAAAACGATTTTTTTATTAGAACTTTAACACCCTGTAGCAAAATGTATTTGAACTATTCTTCTTAGGGACGACATACTTAAGGATCAGCATCTTATACTTATATATACTTATATCCTATGATTTTGATGAAAAAGTTGATACTACAAATGTTTGGATTCATTCCTTGCTTTCTTGTAAACATATCAACATTTGAATGTTGTTTAGGGTTAGTTTACGTTGACTTTATGTGATCTCAGTTTTGGTTTTTCTTTTATTTCCAAAGAAAATCATTCGTATGTATTATAGTTAAAATTTAATTTTTTTATGAATCGTTCTAGAATAGTTCGTACATCACATCATTAAAATGGCTTTTGGTGTCAGTTGTAGATGATTATTCAATTATTTAAATTTTGAAATATTGCTTACCGATAAGTTATCAAACCCCAATTTTCCATAGCTCCAGCAGAAAAATCAGGAATCGCCACCATATCAAGTTTCGGCAAAGGATACTTGATTCCAAAGAATTTTTCATAATACCTTAGAATAATAGGTGCAATTTTCAGGCTATATTGCGCTTGCGATAATGCACTAGGTCTAGCCCAAATCGAGAAATTTCCATTGCTGATATTCTTGAAATCTGATACGACAAATGCTACCAAATATGTTGACATTGGATAGGTTTCTTGATAGTGATCCCAAACGTAATTTGGAAGGTCTGTTCTATACAGAAATAAATGTTTTAAAGTTTATAGATGGACATACAGCAGGAGGTAGGGGTTATGAAATCCTATAGGTACTACCTCGTAGAAAGACATAATATAAGTATATTCAGAGATTTTCCAGTTTATTTCTGTAGTTTTAGACTTACACTTTCTTTGTTGAGTGAGATATAGGCATGTTTGATATTGATGTCATATGAATTGGTCGGGCGATATTAATTTGAAATTTAGCTTTTAATGACGGTTCATCAAAACAGGGAAAAGCTTTACGTGCATCTGTAGCTTGAAATTGGGTTGCAGCCATCCATCTGAAAGCAAGAAAAATTCTTTAGATACATTTAAAACTTTTGTATAAGATAAGAACTCCGTAATTATCTATCATTAGACTACACTTTTTTACCTATTATGGTAGCAAATTCAAGCAGGAAAATTACAAATTTTCTAAGGCCTCCATCGCCGTATACTGAATTATTGTGGTTTCTTTACTCTAGTTCGTGTGTTAGAGGGTATATTAATACCTACTAAGCACTAAATTGAAGTTTGCGACGTTTCGTGGATTTATTTCCATTTCCTCAAGCTTGCTTCATTAATTGAGAAATTTATTATTTTTAAATATGGGATGATTTCGTATCCACCAAGTGAAAATAAATCTGCGAAAAGTAGCAAGCTTCAATTTAGCGTTTATACTTGATAAACCCTCAAACTAGAGAAAAGAACTGAAAATATCAAAAGAGTCAAAAAATCCATTGCAATTGTTGCTTATGCAGTCATCACACCGTCGCGTTGTCTTGTAGATTTTTTTCTCATCGTTTCGGCAGCACGATTGGTCGCCATTTTCAGTGATCTTCGACCATTTAGTTCAATGCCAATGTAAAATAATTGATATTTTTGTTATTTTACTATGAGAGTTATTTATTTATTATTTGATCTCTGTAAATATAGATTCTGCCAGGATTAGGGGTGAAGTTAGATAAAATTGCACCAACATAAATAAATATATCCTTACGCAATTCTTATTGAAATATTTTACCTATAATATCTGTCTAAATCCTTTATAGAGACACCTTAGGTGAGAAGTAATATTACCACTTGTACTTTTATAAAAGCTTGAATTTAAAAATGCCGTCGCGTCGTAGCAGTTGTTGGTTACAATGTGTCTGGAGGTATTCTGTTACATCCGGAACTCTTTTGTAGTTTACACAATATAAAAGAAATTTGAGAGGAATAAGAATGTAATACCCTATTGAATAACGTAAATACGGAAGTGATATATGCTGTTACATTGTCGAATCTCAGTACACGATGATTAACAACAAACACGTATGTCAGTTTACACTCTTGTAAAAAGACTGGGCAAACCACAACAAAACCTAGTTTTACTTTTATATTATATGAGAATAATACGTCTATAGAGACGTCTAGTGAATCAAAGGTCACATGCAATAGCCCAACAAGAAGTAGAACTCCAATACGTCCTATCGCCAACGCTACACACGTCTGAATTCCCTAGCAGGAAGCTGCTTGTTACATAATGTAACAAGACTTTGAATATTTGAAATTGGACTAACACTGTCATGCTTTCACCAGATGGGCCATTTCATTGATCCTCAACTCATCAGTGGTGATGGACAGGCTACGTGATGCAAATTTCCAACATTTATGAACAGCTTATATTAGCATGAAAGATTTAATTACAATAGTACGTGTATGGCTACATCTTCTGTTTGAGCAGGCAATATGCCCGGTAAACCAAAGTTCACAAACGATTTCCGGAAAAGAACGTTGAATGTTTGAATGAATATCCAATTTTCACTATATTTACGTATGCCTTTTTGATTTATACTTAGAGACGTCTCCTAATAATCCTTTATTGTTGATCTGTAATGGCTTGCTGGCCTTTAATTTTTTATTATTTTTACTGCTTACTGTCGTTAATTTTCTTTTCTAATTTTTTATATTTAGTTCACTTTGTTCAAGCCCCATTTTATAGGAGACTCGATGGTGTTTGTAAAGATTTCTACGCTGCATTAGCGTTAAGCGTTTGTATTGCAAGCAATGTAGGTATGTGTGGTTTAGTAATCGATTTAAACCAAGTATACTGTTTGATAGACTTATAAAGCAGTACTCTTACTTCTCACTACAAACCCTACGTTAATATTTTTCTCAGGAGCTTAAAAGCTTAAAAGGATGGATAACATTATATATTCTAGAGGGAAATATAGTTTATATGGTACGATTTCAGCAGTCAGCAGACTATTAATTCTGCCCCCAGTTATCATTAATTGGTTAATAAATAAATATAAAGTATATTTATTATTTATTTCATTTTTAAGGAGAAACCCTACTGTGTTTAATCCAAATAATTCAATAACACTACAGAATACATAATGTTGAATTTAATGCAGTAACTTTGCTTTTGCCCTGTATATCTTAATTTAGTTGCGAAATATATTCAAAATAAACCTACGTGACGAATGATACAACTTTAATTTTATTAGGGAAAACAAAATCTACGAGTTTCTTGGATTGCAATAATCACTTACCTCACAACTCCATTCTCTTCATAACTGCTGCGATAAAATCCTTCTAATGTATCCGTGAGCACTCCTTTAAACAGTATGTTTATAACATATTGTTCATGTACATTTAAGTTCTCGTCTAAATCAATAATAAGAAATTGTTCTCTTTTCGTTAACCGCACATCTCTAATTGACACAGTGTTATTGAGAATATCAGCTACACTCACAGAAACAATATCTAAATTATCTGCATGCAATACAATTTGATTAGTGTTCGATACAGAGACATTTACGAATATCGTAACACTTCCGTGGAATGTAAAGTTTTTCTCATCCAAAAATGGTATTAAATTCAAAGTATATTTATCTGGTAGAATATTTTTTATAAGCCGAACTCCAAACTTTTTTTCAACTTCTGATTCAGTCTTAAAACTCTTTTCAGTACCAATAATTTCAACACTTTCAGTACTTGTAAAATATTCTGCAATTGGAGTAGTACTGGTCACGATGATATTGCTAGTGAAATTATTATCACCAGAGATTTTGGTAACTAAAGTGTTGTTAGGTTGAAGATTTTGATCACATACGGATGACGCAAAGCAATAAACCAATATTCCGGTGACGATTATACATAACATGAACACTATTACTAAGATAATCGCTAATGGTTTTGATATAGTGATTACAGTTGTCTTGCCATATTTTGTTGTCACAGTGTCCATCATAGAGAGGTTCTCATGGGTCATTGACTCTTCTTTGAATTTCTGCAAAAATAAAATTCCGGTATAAAAATGATAAAAATAGAAAGTAGAATTTCTAATACTAAATCCTTTTAGGTTCTTGGGTTGTAGGACTATAAAGAAAAACTATTAAAAGCGACGTTTCGTAGGCTATATTGCTGCTTCTTCAGGCATTTATAAAAGATTAATGGAATTTTACTTTGTGATAGTGTAGACTCATAAAACCCAAGAATTTAAAAGCATTTTGTATTATATGAATCAAAGGACAAGAAATAAAAAACCAAAAAATGTCTAACTTCCGACTTTTGGAAAAAACTACAATTGTGTTTCTTATTACCAAAGTAGCTTATTTTAGCACATGTCATAACAAATATCCAACAAAATAGCAGTCGGATTTTTTCACAAATCACCGGATATCGCAGAAACTACCAGAAGTTTAGCAATACGGTAAACAGATCTGAATTGGACATCAAAAACATCAACTTTTCTTTAATTTAACCATACCCATTACCGTTTTGAAGCTAGCAATAGTGGCACATGCTATTTAAGACGGCCTGTATAGGACGAATAGAGAGTTTTTATTACAACTGACAAGAACCCTCATCTATGATATTAAAAACAGCATCAGCATTGTGAATGTTTTATAGAGATTGAATGGATGTCTCAAATATCTAATTCTACTCGTAGTTTCGTGTTACCATTATTATGATAATACTCGTAGTATAATATAATCAAAGATAATTTCTAAGATAATTTTCCTAGTAAATTCGTATGGACAATGAAATACGAGATATTATTTAAATTTAAATTTTCAAGTTCTTAGATGTTTACTTCTACATCCACACTAAAACTCGCTGATCTCCTTTGATTTTGATATTTGAGACATGTTGCTATTAGGATGCATATTATAAATCGATTTTTAAATCACAAAAAAAAAATGGATGGCTCTTGAAGATAGACTATCAAGATCAAGCCTATGCCAATGTCACCATCAAATAACCAGAGAGACTGCTAAAGCTTTTAGGTATATAAGCTCAACACGTAGAACAAGGTCTAGTCTTCGTTGAAAGTGATATTATTTATTACATAGTTAGTGATAACAGGTAATACTAGGGTTATTCTTTCGTAGTGATTGATCTGAACAAGTGAATGTGATTAAACTGAATGTGATTATACTGAACTGAATATTTGACGAAACCGAAAGATCATCTTTTTTGTGATTGTCTTTCACTCCAACCTCGAAAACTTGTGAAAACAACCAAATCTGCTCTGAAAACTGGAAAATTATTTCTTCCATGATATTATTATCCATGTTTTAAACTTTTACAATTTTTTGAGTTGATTCGAAATCTTATTCCAATTATTATCTCTCAATATCCAATACTTTTAGAGGTTAACTGTTAACTGAACAAACTAACCGGTACCTAGAGGTTGATCAGTAAGCGGCAAGGGGGGTAGGAATTTTAATCAGTTTGGTAGAAGTGACCGATGTCGAAAGAATACGCACAATCGTGAATGAACTGACAATTTTCAGATTGTTCACTTAGTTCAGTACGAAAGAATAACCCTAATGTAAACAAGTTAAATTAAGACTAACCAAAACTTTTGAATAAAATTATTTTTTATTTATAAAAGTTAAATAAAGTACACTACAAACAAAAAGGGCGTCAAAAAAGAAATTGAGTTACACCCTTCAGCTTCTGCTAGCGGAAGAAGATCTTCGGGCTTATCTGTATCAACTCTTCCATCAAGCTCTCCGACAGGAATTAATTTTACTACTACTACTAAGGACTAACTAAGGATGAGTATCGACAAGATCTGATCGTTAAATTAATTTAATATGCCTATAATATGCCATGAGAAAGCTTGGTTCAAGAAATATAAGATCCAATTTTTGTGAAAAATGGACATTGGCGTTCAACTGTATTAACAACCAATTGCAATGAACGTGGAAAGAAAACACTTAGATCACTTTTATTATTATAGCTAAACATGGTTGTAACAGGATTACTGAACACACAATTTATATAAAACTGTGTTTATGTTGAGAGTCGCCTAAATATTCTGTCGCCATATATATAAAATTAAAATTGTTTTGATCCAATTTCGTGTGTTCAAGTATATTTCTGAAAATAGGATTTGACGAAAATTTATTACTTGTATTAATTCTTTCCTTCATAAAACATACATAATGAATTGTTTATCAAAATATTTAGAACAAAAAACTCTTCTGACCTGATTATGTTTTTTATTTTAACTTACAACAATATATTAATACATAATAACGGACTTAAAAACTCCGACAAAAACAAATATCATTTGGTCTCTTTGCAAATGCTTCAAGTTAGGAGAAATATTAGGTCATTCAATAAGGCCGTAGCATGACATATAAATATATACAGAAATATAGCTGACAACTTAACAGATATTAGCATAAATGGAGAAATAGTGGAAAGAGTACAAAAATACAAATACCTAGGCTGCTGGGTGAATGAAGAATGGGATCTAACTCAAGAAATCAAAAGCAGAATAGAGCAAGCGAGAACATCATTTAAGAACATGCAGAAAGTGTTAACCAACAGAGCTCTAAGAATTCCCCTAAGAATACGCATATTGCGTTGCTATGTCTTCAGCATATTGTTCTATGGGATGGAAGCATGGACCCTCACTGAGGCAATGTGTAGGAGGATTGAGGCTTTCGAAATGTGGGCTTACCGAAGAATGCTGAAGATATCATGGATGGACAGAGTGACGAATGAAGCGGTTCTACAGCGTATGAATAAAGAAAGAGAGGTGCTTAATACCATAAAAAGAAAAAAGCTGGAGTACTTTGCCCACGTAATGAGAAACCCGAAATATGAATTGCTTCATATAGTCATTCAAGGAAAAATAGAGGGAAAGCGTGGTCCTGGTCGCCGAAGAACATCGTGGCTCAGGAATCTTCGCCAGTGGTATGGAGTAAGCACTACGACACTGTTTAGGTCTGCTGTGGACAAAGTGAAGATCATGCGACTGATCGCCAATGTTCTGGGAGGACACGGCACTTGAAGAAGAAGTAGCATGATACATAGATGGCGTTCCTAGAATTTTTTACATATGATTTTTATTTAGTACTCACCTTCAAACGATACATGTATAAATTTGACAGCAATCTGACTATCCTACGTAGTTATTGAATGACATTTGGTTGGGTTAGGATATATATATCTATATCCGTTTATTAACGAAATCAACCATGTAGAATAATTTAATAAAAAACATTAAAATCATGAAAATACTTATATTATTATTGAAGATTATGTATGATCAACATGCTCTTATAAATTATATGGCAGTTAGTTTTAGTGGACCGTTAGTTCTCAAATATACCACAATCTATAACGTAATAAACCCAATTTATGGGTTTCTTATGTTTCTCTATATATGAGCAAAATAAAAGAATTTTTATTACTAACACGAGAGCTCGCAATTAATTAATCTAAATTCTTCTCTTAAGAAAATGTGTAAAATTAACAATTTGTATGTGGTACGCATTAAATTAAACCAATTAAAAATAAATATACTGTATTAATAACAGCAGTGTATATAATGTTTATTTGAAGCGCAATAATTTCTGTATTGTTACAGTGCTAATTAATTTGATGACATCAGAGTTCACAATAAATTGATAGATGTGGGACATACAACATATATTTATAATGAGTTAGAGATATTGCAAATTTCGTTTGTCATAAATCATCTTTTCAAAATTCCAGAAAATGAAGCTGTATCTTAAAAAACATTAATACGATAGTTAAAGATATATTAGTGTATAAATATATATTCGCTATAATCTATTGATATGTCGGCTTGTTTTTTAAACTGTATTTTGTATGTAGGTATGTAGTGGTTGTACTGAACTGTGTTAAATATGGATTAGGTAAGCTCATATTCGTGTAATCTGTAAGTCTTGGAATAGAAAAGTTAAGTTATAAATGTTTCATATAAATATTATTTTATGAAGCAATGGAAATGATATCAATCTAGTTAATCAAATATTTTTATCTTTTGGTTTATGTGAACAAAGAGCAAAAGGCTAATCTGTTGTTGAATACGACAGATGCATCAGATGCCGTATCTTCGCTCCACATGTCATCACTAACACATTGTGTCTAGTATGCAACAGAAATGTTAGGTCAAAGGATCACCTTACAAATTGTACAATCTCTGACAGCACCGGCAAGTCCATTACTCGGCAGCTATATAGAGAGGCAAACTTTTCGTCTAACGAATAAAAAGTAGAAATGACTTGGGGGCACTCTCGCTGTATGTAGTTTTTTTTAAGATGTTCTACAGAATTTTTTAATATTCTTTTGTTTTTCAGAATTGTTTTTATTTATTTTTATTTTAATATATTGAGGTGATGAGATTTATTTGCCAAAGTTTTGTGTTTTTAAAAATAAAAGTTTTCCAGAAAATGACTATTTTTATTAAGGGGATAATATTGAACAAACTTGGCCTACAGTACCTAGTTCAGGTTCATCAAAAATTCAGATATTCGGCATACGTATAATCACAAAGTACACAAATACAACCATAATAAATAATATTGAGATATTTAAAATACTTTGTTAAACTACTTAGTACTTCCATGCGTATATATGGCCTGGTCATTATTAACAAAAATAAACAAAAAATTTAATTTTTGTATGAAAGTAATACAAACGAGTGTCAGATTTTTGAAATGTTTATCCTAGAACAGGGTCACAATATGATGTAGTAAAGGTACATATTAATCTAAAAATAACAGAACCACAGCTTTACCAAAATTTGAGTTATACATTTTTGTATTTGCGCATTTACTACTTCATAATTAAGTGCACACATACCACTTAAGCAAAATAATATTTGGTAAGATATAAATTTTTCAATTATACATTTGTATTAATTTCTCACACTCAACAATTTATTGATTTGTTTTATGGATTTTGGCAAATATTCAACGTATATTATTATTTTACTGCGGTAAACCAACCATTATTTGATGTGTTATTTGTAATTCAGTTTAGTTTGTACGAATCTGACTAAAATTAAATAAACAAAACATAAAACATTTACACATTTAATGAAAGGTTTTTACTTTACTTCAATTTAGTTTAGATGTATAATGCATGTTATAATTTTAGAGTCGAAGATTAAATTTTAAGGAACACCAACTCTAAAATATAACACACACATATACTCAATAATTATTATTTTGAGATATTAAATATTAATTTTTATTATAATATTAATAATAATGATGATCTGAATACTTTGAGTACATCTGTTGGATTATTACTAATAACAATGTGATTTACAAAGGCCGAGACAATATATTAATTAGCGATACTGATTATTACAGAAAATAATACTAATTAAGTGATACAAAGAGTATTAATGGATTGATTATTTTAATTATTAAAATCATACTTATAATGTAATTCTCTCTTACTATTTCTACCAATGCAAACTCCTGAATTAGTTGGTTTCTGGAATATTAAGAATTGTTTATGATAATAGTAGATTTTCATACAATTAAACAATATTGTACAATAATATGAAAAAAAAATATTATTAAACTACTTATATACAATTCCTGTGTTATCTTGTGCCCAATAGAATTTTTAGCATCCAGATTTACCTAATTAAATAAGCGGATAAGACCCATAGTAGTCAGCTCATTTATTTCAGAATACACATTGACTCAATCGCCAAACTTTCCAGAGGCATAACACCTGATATGCTACAATATGTTCGAAATAGACTTAAACAAAATCTGTCACAGCTTGTTGAAATAACGTAATAAAAATCTTAAAAAATCAATTTAATACTTTAATTAATCAAGTAAACAAATAAACACGCCCATCCAAGTAATTGCAGTTGTTTTGACTTCAAATAACTAAAATTTACGTGGCTGTTTCGTTAATACGAAAACTTTAGGTTAATGTTCCTAAAGTCGTTTTCGCATTAACTGTCGAATTTAATTCATACTTTTGGATATCAGAAAAAATCTTTATCAAATCTCAGTTTATAAATTTTAGAGGTATTATATTATATTCAACATTTTTTTTATTTGGCTATTCCCAACATATAAAATTATGTAGATTGACATAACAATATTCATCTTCTTTTCAGTACATAGCCGGGATATACAAATGTGCGTCCATATCCAGAATAGTGGTGATGTTAACGAAAATAATTTTAGTAAGATTATGATGCATTAATAACATTTTCCGAAAATAAAATTTCAAAATACAAGCATTATCAAATAGATATATGGATTAGATATCTAATTATGATTGGATATGCATTGACTTAGGATATTCGTATTTCTCGATATATACGATATTCATTAGATATCCAGAAGTATGTCAATTGAATATAATGCATTTACACAGTACCGATATAGAGTTCGTTATGGTAGAGCACCCTATATATCGCCATCAATAAAGTATATCTCATTCAGTTCTGTGTTTTTTTTCTGTGCTAAATCACTGTTATGGATTTTTTCATTTTCACCTTTTCACCGCAAAAATATTTGACGTTTTTGAAGTATAATTACGTTGCAACCCAAATTTTTAACATCATTCACATCCAAGACCACGATATATACTTCAGATTTAATGCATTGCATTCGCTTATATCAAGTTTCATATAATAAATAAAGTTAATATGTGCAACTTCATAATAAATAACAACATTCCCTGCATGCTATGATATTTACTTACCACCATTTAGATAGTTAATTTTTTATAAATTAATTCACCATAACGCACGAAAATGATTATATTTTTCGTATTTATATTTATTTCCGGTATTGTCTATTGTAGAACATTGTATTATTTTAATATCAACATTGTGGCGACATTGTTAAATTTATGAAAACTTTATTTTATTATTTTAGAAAGATGCAAAAGCGCGATTATTTTTAATAATAAATCTGGATGGTCGTAAATACGTCTTTCTCAGATACCAACTGCCATAAAACTAAATTTAAATAATGTTCCCGCTCAACACATGCAATACAATAAAGACACGCTGCGCTTGCTGTGCCTCTAGTTGGGGTATAAGTCTGATTTAGGATTTCGGTTAAAAGAGCATATTCAATTCACATATAGGGTGAAACAAAGACGACTACATTCTCTCAAATTTTAGCTTTTCTTTTTTTCCACGTAGGTACTATGCGTATCAATCTGAAATAGGAAATTGGACTACAGGATAATAAGCAAATAATTAGACAAGGCATTACATATTATAACAGACATAAACAAAAAAATTAAAATGTTTGAAATCCCGCTATGTGATTCTAGTGATAAGGCACTTGTAAATAAAAACAGTGGTACAACGGGTCATATAGATTCTTACTCTAAGAAGCTGGATTATATGTAAAAACTATTATATATAAACAATTTCAAAATTAAACCCTATAAGCGCAATAAATACATCCATACACCTCAATAAAGAAATATTAAAATAATATTTTTGTGGATTCCAAGTCATGTTAGAATTGATGGAAATGATACTGCAGACATAACTGCCAAACAGGCCGCTGAAAGAACAGAAATTTATGTGAAAAGTGTTAAGTCCAGTGATACTGCAGCGACATTGAAACTTAAATCACAGAAGCACTGGCAAGACAATTGGAACGAAAAACAAAAATCCTTGAGACTAATTAAGGAATATATGTCAACCCCATACGTACAATTTCACCTCCCTAGGGAGTTTCAAGTCAAGATTCATAGGCTTCAAATAGGTCATACTGCTTTTACACACCAACCTACTTACTGGAACAAGAGCACATATTATGTGAATGTCCCAAATTTTCAACACAAAAACATAAGAAGAATCTGAAAAACAATTTATGTGAAAAATCATCTATACTAACTAACAATTCAGTATCTAAAAGATATAAATAAATGTATATAACAAAATTTAGACGCTAGTTAAGGTCACTAATTATTTACAAATGGAGCTAATGACCATTAAAGTCGATGCTCTACCAAAATTAAAAAAAATCATCCATCGTTAAAAGGTTATTTACAGAAGATAATACTTTTGCTTTTGAAGTACGTCTAACTAATCAGTGTTCGGAATCTATGTGTTTAAGCAATCGCATATTAACTCTATCTTTGATTTCTATTAAATTCTCTTTCGATCAGTCACTTCCGGAAATGAAACTTTTTTTTATTTTATAATAAAGAACCTAATAAAAAGAATTGGATAACTTTGGATTATGTCGTAATCTGAATGCTTCTTTAAAGAAATATAAGTTTGTGATATTTTCGAAATCGCAAACTGTTTGTGAATATCGCTATCAGCTGAGTGACACTGCGCTTGAGTCTTGTGATGTTGTCAGGGATCTTGGAGTTTACGTTGACACTGAATTGTCATTTAATTATCATATTCAAAGTATTACCCGAGATGCACTACGCATGCTTGGCTTTTTGTTTCGTGTTACCAAAGATTTTAGTGATATTGAATGTGTAACCAATTTGTATTGTGCTCTGGTAAGATCTAAGCTTGAGTACGCATCTATAATATGGTCTACCATTTACAAATGCAGGACACATTGAATACATACAGCGCAAATTCCTTATATATTTAGCGTTTAAAATTGACGGTAGATTCCCATGTAGAGGATTCGATCATAGAGCACTGCTCGATCGCTTTCAAATGGTTTCGCTGGCGGCTCGCAGAGTGTATGCCGGACAACTCTTTCTGTTTAAGATTATAAATAGCTTGGTGGACTGTTCAAACCTACTCCGATCGTTAAATTTTAACATACCGCGCCCCTCTGCGAGGAGTAGCAGACTATTTCACGTGCCTGTTTTTCGTACTAATTATGAATCCAAAGCACCACTACTTCGAGCATGCCAAACATGTAACATAGAAGGATTTAGTCAAGAAATTAACTATTTCAATGAGCCTGTAAGATCTTTTTGCGCTCAATTGTCTCGGTTCCTGCAAAATCTGGCCATCTGATGTGTGTGCGTATTTTGTTTTGTAGGACTATTAATTAGTTTATTATTATAGTAGCTTATTTATTTAGTTATATTGTCTTGTAATTGGGTCTGTAATAAAGAATATTATTATTATTATTATATGCTCCAATTTCAATCAAGTTTATAAGAACGCTAAATCCAATTATCTCAATTTAGTCAAAGAAACCAAAGGAGGGTATTATCAGCGTGAGGAGCAAAATCCCTCAAAAAATCCATGGCAAAGATAGACATGTGCCTGTTTTTAAATAGAAATATGCCATAAATTGGAGAATTATTTCTTGTTTTTGAAGACGCTTTTAAAACTAGATTAATGGTTTTTCTACACTTTTAATCTAATCAGTGCTTCAATCAATATGGAATTCGACAGGGTTATTCTACACTAAGGTTTTGACTGTCAACCACATCTTAATTAATATCCTTATTAATTATATTTATGTATTTTAATATATGTTTGTAAAATTCAAAGAAGATTTTTTTACCATCGTTTTTAGGGATAAAGCAGATAGTTGTTTCACTCAGTATGATGGGTGTTAAATGGTCCAATAAGAGTGTCTATTCATAAAAAATTTAGGTACGTAGTTGTAGAACTATCTGAACCACAGTTTAAAAAACAGACAAAAACTAAGGGTGGAATATATTCCCCATACTATAGTGAATATAATAATATCAAATAGGGGTAAGTCTAATCGTCACAGTGTATTTGATTTTATTATTATTTCTATAAACGTATAGCAGAGAGTATCCGCATGAAGGCAATTACAAAATCTAGTAAATGATGTTCATACAGAGTGTAACAGAATAAATCAGGCATGACAGTAATCAACTTGGAGGTAACACAAATATTCAAATTACATTCTTGTTCTAGATTCACATCCGAAAAAAACATTTAAGTACCACTTTTTATTATCCAAAAGCAAATGATAACTGAAGTTTATGTGCGATAACTTTATGTTTCCTAACTATGTTAGATAGCATAATAAATTTAATACGCATTATTTTCCACAGTCATAAAATCTTCAATTTCATAACGGTTAGCGTTGAGTCTCAGATTTTATTAATTACATTCAGCGTTTATGGTAATTCGGCTAAGCATAAAATTTTATCTGTTGTCTTGCGATAATTCAAGCCCACTATGTTCATCACTTTTGCAAAAATACTTAATCTTTTAATATACCTAATCTACCAATAAGCTTTTTAAAAATTAAAAAAAAATGTGTTATACATATAATCTGCATGTGTCCAATTTATAGAAACAATAGAGAAATATTTAGTATATATAAATCGAACGACGTCTACTCCACAAGACTGTTTTTATTATTTGCATGACTATCTACAATAAGCCACTGAAGATGGAATGATATTCCGAAACATGTCTGGCAGTCTGATCCCAATGAGGATTTGAACATAATATATATTTATAGATATAGTTTTGTTGAGTAGACGTCGCCGTCGTTTGACTTATATATACACTCAACTCCTCTCCGTAATGGATTACTTCCAGAAATAAATATTTAGTATTTCAAATAACCTAAATGACAATTTCTTGAAAGCCTTTTCGTGAATGTATAATGAATGTGAATTTAAACACAACTCTGAACGCAAAATATAATAGATTCATATTAGTTAATTAATTAAACTAAATGACAATTGTCCTATCTATCCAAACTAATAATAAATATAATCTAGATGATATTTTCTAAGTGTGGGTTTTAAAATATAAACTAACAATAAAAAGAAAATCGGTCTCTACACCTACTTAAATTATGTTTTTTTTTTTTGCTTTTTTTGAAAATTGGCTTAATTGGCTATTTTTATATATAAAATCAGATCAGGTGGTGGGATAATAATAATTGTAGTCAATGAATTTTAATAGAAGAAAAACGTGTTTAAAACAATAACATTATGGACTAGCCAGTACAGAGATTGGCCTAAATAAAACTCTAATAACTTATCTAGGCCTATATTTATCAATTAATTTGTGTTTTGAAGGTTCTTGTTGAATTTATTCACAAAAACATTCGACAATTTTTGTGGAGGTTGACTTTTTTTAGCCTATAAATTAATAAAAATATACTAGAAATGTATTTCTATAATATAAAATAATATAATATTATTTAGTCTTATTTTATATAAATAGACTTAAATCTTAAGAAGAAAAATCGAGATACGCATATTCCATAAATCCTAAAAACTTACCATGACTAAATAATGTAACTTACTGCGCTATTGCTTATATGGGGCTTATGATGAAAAAGTTTTTACATGATAACTTTTTGCGAACAGAACTGTTGCACAAATTCATTTGATTTAGAAAATAGGTTTCAAACAAGAATTGCTAAATACCTAAAGTCAGTAGTCTTTATTTTAATTCTCACTCAATTATTTTTAAGGTGACTTCCTGTTGGTAATTTAAATATTTAAGTGTATCGGTTTGGACGTATATAGGGAAAACCTGATTTCTAATCGATAAACTTATTTCAGTTGAGATAACCAAATAATTATTCCGCTTATTAATTCGAGTCTAGGTAGCGAGGTTTAGTTTGCACCAAGAATCATATTATGAACACGGGTCCGAATATTTTTTTTTTATAAATATTATCGATTATTATTTGGTATTTTCTACAAATTATCTTCTGGTAATTTTAGGCATTAAAATACGCTAAAAGTACAAGGCCTTAGTAAAGATAGGAATTAGTACCCTACCCATATCCATTTTTTTATTATTTTCTAAAATATCAAAATTCTAAATAAATTTAATAAAAATTGCCGTTTTTTATAAACAACAAACAAACAAACAATGTGTAAACTTAGGTATATTTCTACAAAGAAAATCAGCTTTTGAGCTTTCGTTATATCTCAGGAACTACGACAAACCCACCGAATAGAACAACTTTGTCAACAAAGTGTAACTCTTGCTATTGAAAAATGTAAGCATAGACAAAGGCACGTTTACATATTCAATATATTTATCCTAACAACTTTGTCACCCGGTATGTCCGACGTTCGTAAAAAAATATCCTTGAAAATAGGAAACTATTAGATATGCTTTTTGGTTCAAATGAATTACTAAAACTAGTTTTATGTTGCATGTTAATTTTTTAGCGCTGAATATGTAATAATTCTGTATATTCAATGTTTTTTTATTAATAATAATGTGTATCAGAAAAAACAAGCCAATCTTTCAAATCAACTCTGCAAATAATGTTAATTATAAAGATTATCTTATCTATAGTATCAGCATAATAAGCCCGCATCACGACGCTTTTGAAATTTCACGAGAAATTTAGCGCTGTTGTTTTGTTACTTCAGATGAGCGAGAAGACTTTGATTATGATTCATCACATCAGCATATACGTAGGAATTAACGAAAATTGTTAATTATTGTACCTAATTGGTAATTATTTATACAGTTAAGTTCTTTCCATAAACAAAATGATTATATGCACTAAATTACGGATGACATATTATTGACTTTGGAGGTCATCGAGCAGTCTCTTAAAGGATTAATACTAAAGGCGCGTTATTTTATATCGTATGACAAAGATGTCTACTAAGGATCGGTAAATCCTATAATATAGGTTTAATAATGATAATCCAATGTCCAACTCAATTTTTGGGGGAGAAGTTGACTATGACCTTGAAGGTCAACTCAAAATCCAGTCCTATTTATAAATGAAACCTTATATTTATGTCACCGGAAATGAAAATAGTCATTATTTGTCAAAATAACAGTATATAAAGAAAAGAAATTTTGAAATTAAACTGCTTAGACTTTTGTATAATAATTGCTGCCATTATACTTTCAACTAGCTGGTAAATTAATAAAATTAATCAAACTACAGATTTCCACAGTGTTTCATTTTTTTAATTACTATTTAATATTGTTGTTCATAAACATACATATAACCTTCATTCCTCTGCAGAAAGCACAACTTTAAAGCTAAACGGTGCAAACACCTGTCCCGTACCTTCATAGAATTTACTCATAAATTCAACCCAATGTAAACGCAAAGTGTGCAAAAAGGCTGACAAACCTTCCATCAGCACTAATATGGCAAGAGTAAAGAATGACCATGCCCAGAAAATGAAGTATATTAAAACAGCACCAATGTAGGAATTTAAAATAAATCCTTTTTTGAACACCATTGTCCAAAGTACGTCTGACAGTTCTGAAAACAAAATAGCAAAGTACTACATGTTGTGCTCATAAGGTTTATTGAAGGAAAAATGGTTAATCGGGAAATATATATTTCTGTGTATGCTAACAGATGTAAAATGTCGCACAGTAGTGGGAATGCCATAGGGATTGTTGCGTCTTACTTAAACCTTGTAATTAGTGCTTACTAAAAATTCGACTTTAAAAAACACTTACGTGCATGTGCCAGGGACAAAGCCCATAAACGCAAGTAAGATGCTGTGTGTGAAATAGTACTCAAAACAAACTCAATTGTATGTATGGCTTGATGAATGTATATTTCACTTAATGGTTCCTCTTCGTCTTCTTCTTCGTGACTTGCTTTAACATCACTGGCCATGCCTTGCTCCTCTAAAACTACCGTGAGTGCTTCTAATACATCAATTTCAGTTAATTCTTCTACATTTTGTTGATCTGATACATAACCCTCATTTACAAGGCCACTATTTCCTTGAGATGTTGAATTGCCAATCGGCCTTAGTTCTGTTTCAAGAACGATACTTCCATTTCTCTGATCCTATTTTAAAAATTTATGTGAAATTAAATTGTGTATATATTATTATTAGAGTATTACTTAGTTAGCAGATATTTTACCGCCGTCTATTTAGTGTTTCAGAACGCAATATGCATAATTAGACAAAGTACACAACGATGGCCGCCAGCACTAGAACAGTCCGAATTTGTTATCTATTTATTTATATTTATGTTATAACGAGTTGAGTATTTGTAAATTCAACAAAAAAACTGCAGGTCAGGAAACCATTTTTTTTTTTAAGTTAATTTGTAGAAAAATGTATGCGGAGAGTGTTGCACTGCTTGGAGTCGGTAACAATCAGAATGTGATGGTTGTGCACGTACTGAAACTCTCATGTTTTTTGGATTCGAACAGAACACCTGCATTCGATCGATTTACTGATGATATCGGTTTTCCGTACATTAAAGTTTGCACGATATAAACGTTGACTTCTGACTATCGAATCACCATTTCGTTCATAGGCACGTACGCAAAAAGCGCGATAACAAGAAAGCTCTGTTAAATAGTCAGCTATTACTCACCTAGATAGTGAACTATTTTAAATTAATTTTTGAACTTACAAGTATGCCCCGTGCTTTATTTTTTCTCCGTCGCATCTCGTACAATGGTTTACCCAGAAGTAATGTTGGTATACAAATTAAAGCTCCAACGAGGAGTATTTTCTCAACAGTCGGTTGGGCTGGAAACATATACGCTTCGCAACAATCTTGTGTACATGTTGGATCTGCTTTATTGTCACTATTATAGCTCAAAAGCATCATGTTGATAAAGTAAATTAAAACAGATGGCGCACATGACGAACTGTGAAGAGTGTCTAAAAACAGCTTTGTCTAAAAATTTGAGTTACATTTTTACAATAATGATAACTTACCAATATTATCGTTTTCGCCTGAGTATAAGAACCATTTCAGGAAAATCATTATAACCAACCAAACAAATAAAAACATTAAAAACAGTATCTGTGGCAGAAATTCAAGGAGTATACTGGAATATTTTCGGAACTGGCTGCAAAAACAAGGAATCATTACATTTTTTAGATTCGTTGCGCTACGGGCTTATAAGTATCTAATCTATGGTCTAGGGGACGTTAATATAATAATAAACCACTTTGAATGGAAACGAAGCGATATCTGTATATTGCATCATGCACGGTGTCCTATATTTTTCTAATAACAAATTTTCGAAGAAATCGGTAACTGTTTCGAGATATCTCAGTGTGTCATGATAATGTAAAAGCTAGTTTTACTTGTCTTTGATTATACAGAAAAACTTTATAATTAAATAATATATTTCTGTGCGGATTATAATCAGCCCAAAAATGCTTATTTCTTCTATTAAAAATCACATCATTCGTAAATTTTGATTTATCGTCGCTCTAAATTATGTTTGACAAAAATCCCGGGTCCTCCTGTATACGTATTTCACAAAAAACACTCTCGTATTGTGCTTTGAGAGCTTGAACTTAGTGAATTTATACGGATGCATTTTGTGATTTTCAAAATTCTGTTGAACTAACTGAAACATACTCAAATATTTATCTGCACTACGGACGGAAGCTTCTGCATCGGTAGAATTTTGTTAATTTAAATAAAAACTTTATTTTGGACATTATTTAATTTGTTTTATTTTTTAAAATGATCTCATAAGGTATAAGTAGATTTCGTTTATCATTCACTGTAAGTCAGTAACAGTAAATGATTTATTAGAATAATCGGTTCATTGTACAGAAATTGGTGATACCGGATATTATTAAGTGATGATATTGCTTAGTTTTTAGCAGTACATTAAATTAACAAACTTTCAAAATCACCAGCCAGGAGAGAGTTTTTTTAACAGTGTGCGGTGTCAAGCTTGAGTTAAAATAACAATAACTCATACTTCATTTTCAGATAGATTTCTTAATTAATTGTTAAGAACTTTTGTGGGTCTTTTTTACAACTGACACTCTGATCCATGAGGAGGATTTTAACAAATTTCATGAAAGTGGCAATATTTTGAAAACCATCGATTTTTTAACAAAGGTCATTTCATGTTTTTCCTGATGCTTATGCTTATGAGTTGCTCTACCATCACTCCAGGTATTATCGTTGACTTTCGGGACACCCTGCATAAGCAAAATTAACGATCTTTCAATTACGATTTCTTCTACTTACACAAAATTAAAGGTGCTGACAATTACTCCAAACAGCATATGGGTTACTCCGATAATGATTGACATTTTCATTTTGAAGGCATTAAGGAAAATAATATTGTTGGAAGCATGCTGGAAATATATTTATCTATTAATTTAATAATAATTTAACAGTTTGAAATAAACAAATAAAGATTTAACAAAGGAATCCTGTTCTTGGTTTTATTTAAGCACCAATATTTGGAAATATATTAAAAAAATACAACTTTGTCATCCAGTAATTTAATTGTATACGTTCGATAATTATTTCTAAAATTAGTTTTAACATACCTTCCACACTGGATCCAGGCCCATCATATATGGAGTGCCTTTAAAATTGATTCTAGGCAAAAAAGTGACAGACGTAGTTGAGTCAGTCGATGTAGAGTGAGTGAAGTTTTCGCCCAGCTCTGATTCTACTACTTGCCATTGACTTCCAAATACATTGATCGATTTAGAAAAGAGATCGTTGTAGATGAATCCAGTGTAGCAAGAAAACAGACCCATCATAAAAATAATATAGCGACCGCCAAAGAATATTGCTGCAATTTCACTCAATTTCTTGCCTTTCATCTTTGCCTCAGACATTATTAAATATAATCCAAAAAGAGCCATGATGATTCCATGGCCTAAATCGCCGAACATTATTGCGAAGAGGAATGGGAATGTCACAATTGTATACAATGCTGAAGCAAATAAATATATCTCGTTATATACAGATATTGTACAAGTAGTTTGAGGCCTGTTGCGTTTTTACTTTTATAATATATTATGTCGGTACAAACCTGGATTTGCTTCACGATAAGACGCCACTCCATATACATCAATCAGGGTTTGAAAACCACTTGTGAATTTGTTAGTCCGATTGAAGGTTGGTGGGACATCCTTAGTGTTGATAATATTTAAGAACGATGGAATTGGACTTCCAACTGAATGCTTAAATGAAAAAAAAATGTAGGAACAGTGTGGATCAACTAGTGGTATCGCGACAATATATCGGTGAGATTTTTGCGACTGTTCCCACAGCCTGTTGATTTGGATAGACTCATCAGGCTCTGTGAGAAAACAGGCCATCCAATCGCAGCATAAAACAGACATAATATATAAACTTGTGTTTCTGCAGCGTTTAGCAACTATGCAATTGTTCGTTCACTTACATGTAGAAACAAAAATAAGAATTTCCTTAAAAGTTTAAATGAAAATTTCACTTACTGTTCCATGAGATAAAGATTTCTCGACTAGACTGACATCAGCTGTTGGCACCCAACATTCGCCAATTAAACATTTTTTCGTTATATCAACACTAAACATATTCAATGTGTGATAAATCGCTTTCATCTTACGCACCATAACAGTCCAACCTTGTAAATCTTTAGCAACAGCATTCAGGAGACGGAGTCTATGTCCATTGGTTTGATTTAAAACCAGCTCAATGTCCTTCAGTTCAGTTCGTAGTGAATCTATGCGATATTTAGTTTCGGTAAGAGTTTTTGGTGCAGAATAGATGTTTGCTTTAAATCCTGTACATATTTTACGTATTTTATTATCCAAAGATTCACCTTGATAGAACGCTATAAAGACTACCTTTGTTTGAGGTTTTCCCTGAAATTTAATAATAGAATTCTAAATAAATCCCTTTTCTTGAAAAATATACTAAGAGAAACCAAATACTAGATAACATCGTTTTTTATCTTCGGCAACTACAGGCCTTATTGACATTTCTCTAGTTGATAGATCATCATCGAAAAACAAATGTGGTTATAAATTCACAATATATACTTACACTAGTTGCTTCAGGCAATGGTTCATCAATCACATACTGTTTTATTAAAACATTCCCTCTCGATATTCTCCAGAGCATTCGTTCAAACGTAAAGAATTTCTCGACATTAATTACTCCGGTAATATAGTTTAAATGTCCTTGTTCACCGGATATTGGTTCATCATAAACTACAGGAAACTCAATGGAGGGGTTTTGTTCATCAAGTAGCCACTGTGTTTGCTCTAACACGTGAAGTTGTTCTTGAACTTCTACTGAATTCATACAGATGCGGGCATAATTATCTGACATTTCTTTAATGTCACCTTCCACTTTTTCCAAATAAACCTTTGTAAGTAAATACATGAAACTCAATAATTAAGAATCTTGAAAAAATTGTGCTAATGTTACCTCAAGGTCAATTATTTCGCGAGGATTTGGGGCTTTAGGTAAATCGGTGATATCAAGTATCACTACATCATCTTTTTTAACTTCTGCCTCAATATATCGCAATTTTCTTTCCATTTCATCACAACGTTGTACTTCTCTGGCATATTTACGTTGAAATGGACTTACGTTTTGGTTTAGCTAGATAACGAACAAAAACAAATTTTTCTGTGAATTTCTATTTCAATAGATTAAAATGTAGGTAGTAAATATTTTGACGGACTTTTTATTTTAATTGTTTTTCGTTTTTTTTTATATATAATAATAATAATAATAGCATTTATTGTCCAACAGCGAAGCCAATTACAGGACAAAATAATAATAATTCCAAAACGGTGAAACCACAAAAAAATAAACTTAAATTAAAATAAAAAAAAACTAGCTCTTAATGGTAATACTAATCAGTAACATGAGACATGGCACAATCCATAATTTCTTTAACACTACACGAAAAAATATCACAATATTTACACATAAGATTGTAGTTTCTGGTACAAATAGAAATAGGAGATCTCAACATAAGATTCGTCCGAACATAACCACAATAAAATGTTGTACTGGACCTTATATGCTGCCTTGGAACGTTGAAATTAATTCTTAAAAGCAAGTGGGAACAATCTATATTGGAGTGAACTAAATTGTAAAGAAATCGCAAAGAATTTATTTTCCTTCTAAGTTCAAGACTTGATATCTCAAATCGATCTGTCATTAATTGGTAGTCAGTACCCCTTGGAGGAATGACCATCCGCTTTATACATTAAGTGCTTCAAAAATCTACGTTGCACTTTTTCGAGCGTATTTTGATGAGTCACATAATATGGATACCATATCAGTGACCCACATTCCAGTTTAGAGCGCACGTAGCTAAAGTACAGCGTTTTAAGGGTATCTGTGTTTCTAAATCCCCTGCAATTCCTAACCAGAAAACCGTATGTCCTACCTGCCTCTAGTGTCTTATAATTGATATGCTCAGCAAACGTAAATTTCGAATCAAATATAATTCCTAAATCAGTGACAGATTCACATCGTGAGATTTGCACCTGATCAATGGAATAAACGTAATCAATGATCACCGTCTTGCGCGTAAAACTGATATATTTGCACTTCGACGGATTAAGTGAAAGTTTATTTAGTACGCACCATTGATGCACCAGCTCCAAATTGTTCTGTAGGTTAGCACAGTCAACGACACTATCAATAGAACTGTACAATTTAAGATCATCCGCAAACATCAGCCGATCACAATTCATTCCATTCTCCAGGGCATTGATAAATAACATAAAAAAGAGGGGTCCAAGGTTCGATCCCTGAGGCACTCCTGAAGAAGCTGTATATGTATGTGACTGGTAGCCATTGTGAGAAACATACTGAGGTCTATTTTTCAAGTATGACGGAAGAAACAATTTTAGGTTTAAAACAAAACCAAACTGGTCAAATTTTCGCATCAAAATGCCGTGATCCATTCTGTCAAATGCCTTAGTGAAATCTGTATATATTACATCAATTTGGCCTCCACGATCTAAAACCTCAGAAACATTTTCAGAAAGAACCGCTAGATTAGACACAGTAGATCTATGGGAAAAGAAACCATGTTGTACAGTGGAAATCTGATTTCTAACAAAACTATAAATACGATCATATAGTACAGACTCAAAAAATTTTGCAAAATTCGACAGAATGGAAATCGGGCGATAGTTATCAATCACAGATCTGTCACCCGACTTCAGAATAGCCTTGTTTTCAAGGGCCAAGTTAAATATTAAGCACAGCGGCCGATATATGGATAGGAAACAAAATTTTGTATTTTCGGGAATACAAATATACAGGGTGGAGTTTTAAATTAAGGCAGAATTTCTATAATTTATTCTTAACACCCTGTAGTAAAGATCCATTTTACGAAAACACAGTGCCAGCTTGAAATAATAATCAAGAGCTAACTTTAAAGTAAATTAACTACACCTGTGACTACTGCTACCACCTGTGATTTTTCTTATCTCTTATCTTAATTTATTAATAATAATATCAAAACTGTTTAATATCTTACGTCACGAAATTGTACGCAACCAGATTCTCCAAGTTCAGATATAAAAAAGTAAGCTGCGTCTGGTTGAAGAAATAACTGTGCTAGGGACATTTCCTCGCTTCGAAACATCGCCCCCATTTTCGGTGGTGTTTAATTCAAACAGCCTACAAAATTCAATTTGTTATAACATAAATCAGCTGAAACACGATATTTAACAACAACAAAAAAAGTAAGCAGTCATGGTGGTAGATATACTTATGACTCACAAGTGGTGTCTATAAAACTCTAATAGATAGAAGATCGATTATCTTCTTCATGTTACATTTGAAAATTTTAACCAAAGCTGAAAGAATACTTTAAAAAGGGGGATTCTCACCAGCCTATACATCCGAATTACTTATAGATTATGTAAGAAACTTTGAAAACTTCATAATTTGAATAACGATTTGTGCGGAATTAGTAATTTCTGAAACTACAAATAAATCACATGATAGGTACTTACCTAGTCGTTATCCGCATAGTATATTTGGTATCTTACAATTTATATGTTTAAACAAAATACTGAATTGAAGTGTATGTAAGATAGATTAGTTATCAATATATACGTTTCTTACTTCTTTGATAAACAACGATTTTGGCAGATATTCTGGCACACATAGTGAATAATAAATAACATTTACACTTAACATTCTGCAACATGATGTTTTGCAGCCTCGCTTAACTAAAGTAAAATGTTCAAGATCTCATAATTAATTAGTAACTGCATATAGTTTCAGTTATAGCAATTTTATTATTAGCTATATAGGGCTTAACACTAAACAAATAAATTTTGAGCCAATCAGCATAAATTATCATTTTAATTAAATTAAAATAAATAATGTGCGCAACCTCATTTTACGAGCACTTATGAAAGTGAGAGTATCGATATTTACAATTCAGTTGACGGGTAGGTAACCACAAAGTACATAAAAGTTACAGCTGAATATCTGCCCGCACTAATAGGCATTTTACTTCAAGATATCTTAGACTTAATAGGAAATAAACTATTACTTACACAATTACAAATTGAAATTTTATTGTGAACCTTATACCACACAAAAGATGTTCACTAAAATGCGTACAACATTTTCCATTCCAGATCCAAATAACAAAATTAATTAAAATACAATAGTATTAATATTAAATAGCTCTGATAACAAAACACTTTAACATACTTGAAGAGATATAGAGGAAATTGTATCATTTGTAATCGTAGACAATAACATGAATACCTACCTATATTCGTATTTTTTTCTTTTTTAACTAATTATAACTAGATATTCGGCACAAACATGAAACTCTCAAGTTAAACGTACAGTTTATATTGGTACCTACCTACTTTACTAAATAAGTTAATTAATTTATTTTGAAAATTAATGCCATATATTATGGTTTGAGGAAAAAGCAAAATACTCTTATTTTTCATTTTATCGAAAAAAGTTTCTCTTGATAAAAATTATTGCTGGTTTTAAAAGTAAGATTGGGATAGAAAAATTTAACATTTCTTATACCAATTAAAAGGATTTCATGTCCGTAAATATAATAAATGAAAAATAATTTAATGGCAAAGCGGACTAAAATGCTGGTTTTACCTACACAAGGAATTTTGTTTAATTTCGCAGGGCCCCAGTCTAATTCAATAGAACCAGACCGAGGCATGGGTCGACAGATACTGACGAATTCGTTTCGCTCTTGTTATGAGCTCGTCAGAGTACCATAGTCGTTGCCCATCTACAAATATCGGCCTGCATTTAAGCACAATAGGATACACAACAGTAGACACATGTAAACACGTATCATCTACATGTACATAGTAATGCATATCCTATACCTGCTAAATTAAACAAAATTCCTTGTGTAGGTAAAACCAGCATTTTAGTCCGCTTTGCCATTAAATTATTTTTCATTTATTTCTTATACCGTCGTGTACCGGGTGTACAGATAAGAAAGGACGCCGGCGCCGGCTCTATCTCGAAAACTATTCATGGTACGGTTTTAAGATTTTTTTGTTTTAGTAAAATTGGAGAAGGGAAATCGCTGGAAAATGGTTTTAGTCTCCTAAAATGTCCGCTAGATGGCGTACATCTAACTCTAAATTGAAAAACACTGTTTATTTAAAAATATACTTATATTACGTAAGTGTTAAACTTAATGAGAATGATCTAAGTACAATTCTAAAACTTTTTCATAGAAAACTTTTTTCTCTATCTTCTTAAATAAATGGTGGAGGAGCCGAAGATTGTTGTTTTGTAAAAAGTTATCTAACTTTCTTATAGATAGTCCGATTTTAATAAAATTAGGCTCAGTATAAAGGTAATGGTTGGGTTCTAGTAGTAGTGCAGTAGTATCAAAAAAAGTTTGCTGCTTTTATTGATTTTTATCAGATGGAGATATATAACAATGTTTCCGATTTTGTCAATTTTCTCAAAATCAAATGCAATGGTACTATTAGTCTTCAGTAGATGGAAAGAGCATATAAAAATAAAGAAAACAGTGAAAACCGGAAGTCTCTATCTTTTTCCTGTCCATCTCAATGACTGAATATAATTTTGCCTAAATTTAACATTCAAGAAATTTTTATATAATGAATAGTGGGCTCTGATGAAGAAATACTCTTATTATTATGGCAACAAAGTTAATGTCAAATATAATTAATATGCTTGTCACAAGAGTCTGGGGATTTATTTATTTTGTTACATTTGATTTTTTAATTAAAAATGCCTATTACCAACGAAGAAGCATTTGATTTGTTGGAGGTTATTTCGAGTGCCTCCAAAATGCTTTGACGCTTTACAAGGATCTACGCGCTTAGATATCCGCAAGGACGATCCTATAAGAAAAATGTCATTATAAGATTAGCAAATCGTTTACGAACGAGTGGAAGTATTCGGCGACCATTCCAAAGAAGGAGTTGTCAGCTCGCTCGGAAATAAATGTTAATATTCTGAGATATATCCAAGGTAACCCACATGCCAGCATTAGAGAAATGGTGAAAGCCCTCAGAGTTTCACACCGAATAGTTCACAAAATTTCAAAAGATCACAAAATAAATACATCCACAGATTAATTTGATAAATACATTAATTATATTTGACATTGACATTAACTTCGTTGCCATAACAACATGAGTGTTTTTTTATCACAGCTCACTATTAATTTTATAAAAATTTATTGAATGTTAAATTTAGTCAAAAATATATTCAGTCATTGAGATGGACAGGAAAAAAATAGAGACTTCCGGTTTTCACTGTTTTATTTATTTTTATATGCTCTTTCTATCTAGTGAAGACTAATAGTACCATTCCATTTGGTTTTTCTAAGAAAATTGTCAAAATCGGAAACATTGTTACATATCTCCATCTAGCAGCCATATATAAAAAATAAATAAAAGCAGCAATACTTTTTTTGATACTTCTAAACATTACCTTTATATTGAGCCTAATTTTATTAAAATCGGACTATCCATAAGAAAGTTAGATAACTTTTTACAAAACAACATTCTCTGGCTCCTCCACCATTTATTTAAGAAGATAGAAAAAAAAAGGTTTATATGAAAAAGTTTTAGAATTGTAGTTAGATCATTCTCATTAAGTTTTGTGGGACAAGGACCAGTTCAGTGGCCTCCTAGAAGTCCAGATTTAACAGTAATGGATTTTTTTCCTATGGAGCAGATTGAAATAAATTGTTGTATCGCACACCTCTAATAAATGCGACTACTGATCAATTAAAGTATGCGGTTAGAGATACCGTTGATTCAATATCTTTACATCAGGTTAGAAAAAGTTTTGATCAATTACTTGTTCGTTTAAAGGCATGTGCCCAACAGGCTGGGTATTACATTGGTATTGATATTTTAGAATGCCTTTTACTTTTGAACAACTTTTTCTAGTAACTTATTTCCCTATCTTCTCTCTCTCAATAAGTGCACTTTACTCTTGTACCATTTAAGTCTTTTTAAATCTTCTGAACACGTCGTGTAATACTTAAATGTTAAATTCTTCTATCCCAATCTTACTTTAAGAACCAGCAAAACTTTTTAGTAACTTTTCTCGATAAAATCAAAAATAGTTTCTTGAACTGTAAATTTTAGACAGGTTAAAAAAAACATCATTTAACATTGCATGAATTATAATTAAAATAGGTAATATCTGAATTGTTTAATAGCACAATACATTTGTTTATTCGTACATCCACTAATAAAGCAAAACTAAATCTCAAAAGCTATCATCAAACTTATTCTCCTCGTTCCTCTTGTTCCAAAATAGCATTAAAGCTAAATGGATGGAATGGGATGCCATCACCAGTGTAGAATTTACTCATAAACTCGACCCAGTGCAGACGTAGAGTGTGCAAGAATGCGGATAAACCCTCCATGACAACCAAAATGGATACTGTAAACAATGCCCATGCACCAAAGAATACGTAAATGTACACGCAACCAACATAACCCTCGACCTTCAAGCCCATTTGGAAGACCATGTTCCATAATACTTCAGATAATTCTGCAAAAGAAAGAGTAAATGTTGAAATCAGTTAAACTGTGTATTTCTGGAATATGAGATGGATGGGAACCGGAAGTGGGACAAATATCATACTTTTGTTCAAACTATTATATAGCCCGAAACATAACTCCAATGCGTATAGATGCTACAAAAAATAGTGCAATGTAATGCATTATTTTGTTTTTTCTGTTCAAACTGTTATATAACCCGAATGTGGAATGGATAAATAGTAATGTTTCACAGGCAATCGATTAAGCTTTTCCCTCTGACGTCAAAAATGTGAACATTGTGCAACTTCCCGGACTGGTGCTCCTCAGTGTGTCAGAACTCCACCAAGTTTGTATTTTTATTATATTGTTTTAGCATATTTAAGTGGCATACATATTCTCTCGAACTGTCACAATAAACTTACGTGAGTGAGCTAATGAAAGTGCCCATAAACGCAGATAAGATGCTGTGTGAGAAATGGTACTCAACACATATTCGATTGTATGTATGGCTTGATGTGTAAATATTTCACTCATTGGTTCTTCTTCTTCTTCCTCATCGTTATGGGAAGAAGCACTAACACCTATGGTTATGTTGGCACTAGTGACATTGTCTGACACTTCATCTAACTCTATGCCTTGGTTCACGTCACCGTTGCGACCATTTGACTTACCCTAGGAGAACATATAATAATTTTCCTATTAGTGCACATAGTTATTTAGTTTTAAAATATCAACTTTAATACAATTTGATATTTTATAAAGTACTCCATACGATCAGTGTAGGGCAATATTACCAACAAAGCAAACAGAAAGATCACATCCACAGAAATTTTATCAATTAGTCAAACCTTAAAGACTAGGTACTTTGCTCTTCAGTGACAACTATAAATCACACTCACATTACATGTTGAAACTAACACGATATTAATATTAATTATGATTATTTAAAACATAAATAATCATAAACTTCACTCCTATTTTTTATTTATTACTTCAAGAACTAAGCATAATGAATATCATGTTAATTTCTATAACGTAAATGTGTTTGTACAACCACAAGTAAAAATCTCAGTATAAAACTGAAGATGAAGATATCTACCTTCGAAACATGTCTCTGAGATGTGTCACCTTTAGGGTTTAAATAATTAACAAAGTTACTTTGGAGGTGACGTATAGGTTTGCATTGTTGTTATCAAAATTATTCTTATTTCTGACATTTCTAAAAGATAAATATGGTTACTTAATAGATAATGGCGACGAGGCTACCAACTTAAAAATATTCTATAGTTCTGGCCCCCAAATCCATAAATGTTCTTACTTTTCCACATTTTGCGTTCCCCATTAGTTTTTCTTGGAGTAATACACTATATATTTTTCAAGGAAAAACGATAGTAATATAAAAAATCATTCTACTCACATTTACCATGTGACTGTGTCCATTTTTCTTCCTAGTGCTCATAATATATAATGGTTTACCTAAAAGCATCACTGGAATGCAAATAAGTGCTCCAAATACCAGTATCTTTTGCACTACACCTTGTTGTTCAAACATGTACAATTTGCAGTCCTCCGCTACCTCGTTGTTTTTGAATAACATCATGTTAATGAAATAAATGAGCACCGATGGAGCACACGAACTACTGTGAATTGTGTCTGTAAAATGTTAAATGTCTATAGAAATTAAACTATAAATAATAATATCGCAGTCACTAAGTATAAAATCTTTTGTCTTAACCTAGCCTGTCCAACACGAAGCCCACTCGCTACATACTTAACAGAAAATTTTGTTTATTAACTGAATTTGCATGTACACCAAGTTCTATATTATTATTTGAAATTCACACATGCCTAAATTGTATTGAGAGCAGCTTTTCCCTGTTTTATATTTGAATTACATTTTTAATAATAATATAAACAAAGTTTTTCCTTAAAAAACTTTAGGAAATGCTACCGAGATTTACTCTACTCAAGTGAACATTTGTTTTAGCCATGATAAACCTATTTTATCTTGTTAGTTCATAAATTTACAAAATCACACCACATCATAAAATATCTTCAACTAAATTAACTTTGTAACAAGTATATCTCAACTTTTTTTTTGCATAATGCCAATAAACTGGCTATTATTTTTATTATTCGGGTTGGACAGGCCAAAGCTCTGATCTAAACTATATGAATTAAAGAACAATTGAACTACCATAGCCATCGTTCATTCCGGAATACAAAATCCATTTCATGAATACCATAATAACTAACCACAAGAACAGAAAGAATAACAGCAGCAACTGTGGAAGGAACTCTAAAAAGATGCTTGAATACTTCTTGAAATGACTGCAAAGAGAATAACATTTATTAGTGAAACATTTTCTAGAGCGTGGTCCAAATTGCTAGGATTTTTATGATCGTCAGCATCTTGAGGCAAGCAATACGGTTTCAGTTTAAGAGCAATATAGCAAAGTTTATAGTATAGATAACTAAAACTATCATCTTTCATCGCTGAAGTTAATCCAAAATATTGCATCACAAAATTCAAATGCACTATTAGAAAATTTTATAGCTACATTAGAATGTAATTATAAAGTACGGATTAAACTTTTTTCTACGACTGTCTTTAAATGCCTTTATTATATGTTCAATCATGATTTGCAAATGTAGTAGGAACATTGTAATGCTGTTTATCATTTACCCGTGCGTAATAATATTTCCCACTAGTTACCTAGCAACTAGTGGGAAATATTATTACGCACGGATAAAATTTCCTGGTAATGACAAAAGTAGCGGCGGGCATGAAAAATCACCATAACAACGCCGAACATACAAACACCAAATTGACAGTTTTGGTATTTATAATTAATAATAATTATTATTAAGTATTTCGCTAATTTCAAAACACATAAACAGTTATAGTGAATATAGTTTAACACCACCTAGTCAATTTAATACTTCTAATTTATCGGATTTAGGCTTATACGGTAACAGGGGTAAGTTTCGAAAAACAAATATTTTCCTAAAAATTATGTTAAATTTATTCAAAAGCATTAAAACAGTCGTAGAAAAAGTATAGTGTGAAACTCACATGAAATGACCATTTCCTACTCGTATGATTTGCAGCACTCGCCTGCGGCTCATGCTGCAAACGATCATACTCGTAGGAAATATATGTCATTTCATGTTCGTTGCAGAATATACTATTGCGAAATTGGTTTCATTAATTTTAGACATAAAAATATATTTAATACTCACACATAATTAAAAGTACTAACAACAACTCCAAAAATCATGTGTGTGACACCCAGTATAATTGACAATTTCATTTTAAATGAGTTTGAAAAGATTATTTTGTTTTTGGAAACCTGAAAACAATAAAATAACAATTTTTTTAGAGAATAAAAAAATAAACCCGCAATAAAATACTTTCTCGACTATTTTAAAATTGGGTCTCTAAAAATAAGTCGAAATGTTACTAATAAAATTATACAAAGAATTTACTTCTTCCAAAGTTAGTTCACTGTCAACATCATGTCTCTAGCTCAAATATCTTTCAAATTAACACAACAAAAGATCTACAGGGTACGTATTAGCCCATAGATTTCTTCTCAAAGTATTTCCAACACAGACACAGTTGTCAACTGAACATCATCACATGAACTCTTAAATTTGCCGACCACTTGTGTTGGTCAAACATTGAGAAGAAATTCTACAGGACGACGACAGCCTTAGACGGGAAGATGCTTATTGGATTATTAATGTCTCTGACATCAAAAATGTTTTTTTGATCAGTTAACGGATATGAATCCAATGCTTCATAATATGTTTGCTTATTCAGCTTTTAATTTAGTAAATTAGTGTTGAATTTGTAAGAGAAAATTATCGTGTACCTATTCAAGTATTGGTCGAAATAATTATCAAAATATCAGCTTTCTAAGTTAGTTTGGACAAAAATGACAACAGAACATTGGTATTTACCTGCCAAGTTGGATCCATGCCAAATATATAAGGTGTCTCAGCAAAATTATCGATAGGTATAAACTGAACAGTAATATCTGCATCTCTTTCCGTATGATGAGTAAAATTTTCCGGCAGTTTTGACGGGTTTACTTTCCAACTTGTGCCAAAAATGTTTAAACTTTTTGAAAACGTATCATTGTAGATGAAACCAGTGTAAAACGAGAAGATACCCATTAGTAGAATGATGTAGCGACCGCCAAAAAATATTGAGAAAATTTCACTTTTGTTTTTTTGTGCAGCGATTTTCTTCTCTGACAATATCAACCATAATCCGAAAGCAGCCATCAATACGGCATGTCCACTGTCACCAAACATGACCGCAAAGAGGAATGGGAACGTTATTATGGTGTACAAAGCTGAAAATAGATATAAATAAACCGAAATTTTAAAATAGCGTTTGTATTATTCATAATCCTGTTTTAACGAGGTATCAAATTTAATTTCAAAAATTACAAAGTACGAAATTGATGTGACAAAACTCTAACTTATAATCCTACCGAAAATAGTATTTTACTTATTTAAAAATTATTGATTTTACGTCTAATGCACCTACGCTCTACATGTCAGTACAAAAAATCCAGATATAAACTGAAATGTTAAAATTTCAATAAATTATAATGTAATGTAATGTGTAATGTCAATCATATATCAGACCACTTTCGTTATATGTTTGGAAATTAATAACATTACTTAGCACTTGGCTAGACTTTACTCACAAAATAAAGATACGATTTTTATTATTAAAAAAGTAGTAGTTTGGGTCAGATCACTCACAGAATAATCCAATTGGACCAGAGGTAATGATAAAACATGCTATTGTACCGACCCCACACAAAGGTATTAGCGAGATATATGTGGAAACAAGAACACGAATAGTATAATTTCATCGTCATCTTAATGAACTAAGAAAGTTAAGTACTAAATGAAAAACAGTGGAGAAATCCACATAAAATTTTACAGAACTTCTCAAGCTAATGATGGACCAATAGCAAGTTACTGCAGTCAATCTTACAAAGTTTCAGTGTAGCCAGGCAATATAATTAGGACAATAGAAGGAACTTAGAAACTCAATTTTATTTAAATTGTCCCGTAGGCGAAAGTCAATCTCACCTGGGTTTGCTTCTCTATAAGAGGACACTCCGTATGCATCGATCAAATTCTGGAAACCTCTAGTAAACTTGTTAGTTCTGTTAAATGTTGGTGGTGATTCATTCGTGTTGATTATATTCAAAAATGATGGTATAGAACTACCAGAAGCACTGGAACCATCTGCTAAAGCCTTCTGCACTACTTGTATATCATCGCTTGGCACCCAACATTCACCAATCAAACACTTCTTGGTCACATCCATATTAAAGAAATTCAATGTGTGATATATAGCTTTCATTTTGCTAACCATAATGCTCCAATTTTGTAGTTCTTTAGCAACACTCATGAGAACCCTTTGGCGATGATTTCGTGTCTGGTTTAGTACAAGATTCAAATCTTCTAATCGCGTTCTAACTCCATTTAGCATTTCGTTGCGTTCTTTTACCGTATTTGGACATGGGTAAAGGGACGCATGAAAACCTGCACATACTTTTTTGATGCGAGTTTTCAGTTGTTCACCTTGAAAGAATGCTACGAACACTGTTTTGTAATGTTCATTTCCCTGAAAAGATGGAAAACAATTTTTAGTAATTAAACGATTAAGGAAGATATTTTATGTTAATGTATATTTTAAAATTTTTTTAGAAACTATTATACAGTGTTAACATAAGCCTTTGAAAGGTTTGTGTGTGCTCTTCACTTAACTCTAAGGTACACAATATGACTTACTGTTGCTGGATCCTCTAATGGCTTCTCAATTTCTGCCTGCCTCAAAAAAACATTCCCACGTGAAATTCTCCACAACATGCGTTCGAAAGCCGGTACTCTCTCTCTGTTGATTACACCTGCTACAAAGCCGAGATGGCCTCGGATTGATATATTATGTGTTTCCTCAGGATTAATTAAAGCTTTTTGCATTGACTCGCTGACATCTTCCTGTTCGTTGAAGAAGCTGAGCGTTTTTTCCAACACATGCCTCAACTCTGTCAGTTCAAGAAAGTTGGATTTTAGATTCACTGCACTCTCTGACAATTCTTTAATATCCCCTTCAGTTTTTTCAAGATGTGCCTTTAACAAACGACAAAAACAATTTATAATATATTCAAACATATTTTCATGCTGCATTATGATGGGATTTATATTCTTCATGAACTCAATGATCATGACCATGATTGAGAATTACGTACAAAGTTTTGCTATAAACCTATGGTTAATACCTGCGAGATTCAGAAAGCTGGACATCTCAATGATTTTACTGATTATTTTGAGAATTTCTTACCACAGCACTGCTTTGATTTCTAAGCATCAAAAATATACATATATGAACCGCAATATGACGATAAAAAAGATATTTAGATTTTTAGTCTTTCTTATTGTTGTTATATTATTATGTTGATATTATCTGGAAGAACAAAAATTAAGTTTTAAATGTTTTGGTGTAACATTCCATCATTTCTGGATTATATTGGCCTATGGTATTTTGTGACCTATAAGACACGTGTTTATTAGCACAACACTAATCCATAATCCACATTCACACACAATGTAGCAATTTCACAGCGATAAAAGTAAGTAGGTCGTAGATGCGGAAAACCAATAGCAAATAATAATCTTAAAATAACATGATAATTGTATAAACATGACAGTTACAGTAATAAATCTGATTACAATGTTAACTACATTTAATTACCATATCATTCTTAGCTCATTAGACTAAAGCGTTAGATAAGCATAGTCACATGATTTTAAAGACGTAGCATAAAGTCTATATTATAAATTTACGTTTAGGTGTGTAAAAATGATAGTTTGGTAAGGTTAGTTAATGCGAGTTATATTTGATCATGACACATGTGGTTAACATTGCAAATGCGCAAACATATATTGCATAGGCCGGCCAGACAGAACTTACACCAGTGAGGGTAATAAAAAGCTCATCCAGCAAAATAATCCAGCTGCTAGGTGAAATATCAATCAAAGAATGAGGAATGAGCCACCATAGAATCTCGTGTTGCTGAAGTGCTTTGTTAATTATGAATAATTGATATGTTATTACTTTATTAAAACATTTCGCAACTGGCATATTTTCAAAATTCACTTTTGGTATTTTAATGAATTAGCAATAATAAAATATTGAAATACGATCGATTTAGCGAGAACTATTTTTTATATTTCTGAAAAATATGTGTCCCCTTACTTCTAAATCGATTATCTCCCTTGGATTGGGTGCTCTTGGTAATTCACTGACATCAGGAATATTAACATTATCTTTTTTGACTTCTGATTCGATATATCGCAATTTCCTTTCCATTTCATCACAACGTCTGACTTCATTAACAAATTTTCTCTGGAAAACGTTGACTTCTTCGTTCAACTAGAAAAAAGAATTGGAATAATTTTATTTTTTTGGTTAAGTACCTATGATCGTTTTTTTTATACAAAAAAGCTCACTGAATCGGAAATATTCAGTGATACATCGAGCTTTTAATAAAGTTTAAATTAAGTTGTCGTAAGATTTCAATTCTGCCTAAAAATTTTCTGGTTATTTTGGCTCGTCGACTGCGCCAGTGTGTCAAGCTTCACGAAGCTCTTGCTGAACTAACGTATGAAGTTTTTATTTAATTATTTTGATTCAGCGGCGTCCTTATGTTCAAATGTTACAAGGATTTCAATTTCTAATTTGCAGGTAAACAAATTCTTAAATACGAATCAAAGTTTGATTTTTTGTTCCATTCCTCTAAAGCTTGCAACAGTGTTTGAATAATTACAGTTAATTAAGCAGACCCTCCTGTCATACACTGCATATTTTATTTTATGTTTCTCAAAAATTATTTGATCGACAGTAAACAGCAATACCTTTTTTTTTAGTTGAAGATTTAGGTTACATAGATTCATTTTTTGAGTCTTTATTATCCAAGGTGTTAAAAATTTAAGCATTACGGTCTAGAAGTTAGTCCGTCCCTGGTAAACTAAAAACGCTAAATTAGTTTCAAACACACTATTTTAAGAGGTCCTTACTATTTTTTAAAGGATAGGAGTACATATCAATATGACAAAAACTAAAATAACATACATCTCTGAATTGGACACAACCGGTCTCTCCCAATTCGGAAATGGCAAAATATGCCGCCTCTGGTTGTACAAAAAGTTGGGCTAGTGCCATTTCCGCGCTCCTGAACATCGCCCCCATCTTGGCAGTATTTTAGGTCTTCTAAGCAGCTCAGAATCTACAACAGTCAATAAAAACGATAAATAATTAAATCACAAAATCATTTGTAATAAATTTTAGATTAGAGGAATATAGATAAGCCTAGATATATAATTAGTTAATCTCTATAATTCAGATCATTTAATACCTACAATAAACAGAAAATTGAGTATTGCACAACGTAAATCCACACAGATAGGATTTGTTATAAACGCAAATAAAGTGAGAAAATAAAAACCGTCATGAGATTTTATTTCTATAGCTAGGATTATAGCAATCTGTACAATGGTAAATTTGCGTAAAATATAATACCCTAAGCTGCGTTATCTGATTCAAACTTGGTATATAATTATTCAAGAACAGAATAAGTGGATTTGTTGAAATTTTCGTCTTAGTAAGATGTTATTAAAGGTTTCTCGCCACATACACCGTGGAGTTTTATAGCCTGATCATCATCCTATGCATACATGGTGGTGTATTAAGTTTACGGTTGGCTATATTTTTGATTTCTGTATGCGAAATAAGGTAGACGTAGCTAAACATTAAAAAATATCTGCCATTGAATAAAAACAATATTGTCGAAAATTATAATTTATAAACATAAATAGGATAAACAGTTTTCTATAAATTTTTGTAATCCATTATGATTATACCTACTCTTAATTTAGTGATATTTTCAAAATCACATATCTATTTCTATGTAATTACATAAATTTAGAAAATAATGAGATACATTTTCTAATCTTACGGACGGATTTAGCAAATAGCTATTATGTAAAAGATTTAGAAGAGGCACATATTTTGAAGAACAAATAATGAAAAAAGATCAGTGAAGATGCTTAGTAGTTTGAACCACACCTTTGGTTCGTCCAGAGAGACCAGCAGTTGTGGGAGGAATTAGCATTAAAATTTCTACAGAAAAATGTTCGATAAAATCTCGTCAAAAAGAGATAAATATTCCTATTTCTTATACACAATGGGCTGACAAGAAGTTGACCACTTTTAACCACAATACAAAAAGCCCAATCTTTGCAACGAGTATTTTAAATACCTCTAAAATTATAGAGACATGATAGATTTTTTAATAATAGGATTTTATTTACTGCAAAAATGAAGGTTCATTATTCGCTTTTATAAAAATAGAATTTAGATATTATAATCTACAGAACGTACAATACCTCTTTAGTCTAGGTGACTTTATCTTTTCTTAAACAAAGAAATTATTAATAGAAAAATTTTTTTAGTCTTATAGAATCATCTGTTAAAGGGTTTCTCATATCATCAATAAGAATATTTCACAAAGATTAAAAAATAAGTGCGTAATTAGTCATTTGGTTAATATATGAAGCTGGAGAATTTTTTTTTTTTTAGTTTTCCGTAATTTAAAAACAATGTCAGCCATTCCAGAAAAATAATGGACGGCAGAGCTGTTTTGGTATCTTACCTTACGTTCGAATCGACTGTGAAAAATATTTGCATATTATTAAAGGCTAATAGCATTAAAAATTACATAAAAAATATCAATTCTCTATTTTTTGAATTATTTCATATTATCGCACTATTCATTATGATTTGTGGTATGGTCCCTTATTTTCTCACAAAGATGAACTTTATTGAGGAGTTTTTTTACGAATTAGCACTATATAGTTAAATACGTAAATTTAACAATTAAACAGCAACTCTAACTGTAGCTAGTACATCTCAAATTTTAAGTACTTGCATTAATTTTCTGATCATAGAATACGTTGTTTTTTGGATACCATTAAGAAAAAGCACACAATTATATTTAGATACCTATTCTAGATAATCCCAAATAATACAAAATATTTCCCAAATATACTCCAGCCAAACTTACAAATTTTCAAAATTTCATACCAGTGCCACAAATATAAAAAAACAATAAGCCTTGTGATTTTTTTTTATGTTAAACTCTAGGGCGACCGCACTAGTGAATACTAAACCCGACTGTAACGTATAGTTGGCGATAAAATTTATGCTTGTTAAGCTGGCCTGATGGATACACCTTGACTGTCACATGACTTTTATGAACAATTTAAATTACTATATATTAATAATAATTGTTTATAATATTAGCGTAAAGCGAGGCTGTTGAATAAATTAGAATATTATTTCCAAACGATAAGGAATTGTACCAAATATGAATTAAAAAAAATTAAATATTGAATTGGAAGAACATTAATGCATAAAAATTTAATTCTGCAAGAGATATGTTTAAATGTTTGTAAGTTCTCACAAGTACAAGGTGGCCAAATATTACCCGTTGAACCTGGACTGCTTTGTAGAACATAATATTTGATTACCTATATATATATATATCAATATTTCTGCTCATTTTGATAGAAAATAATTATTATATGTATGTAATTATTATACGTATAATTTGAAATATTTTTTATATAGAGTGTCCAAATAAATAGTCTATTGTCGGCTCACAGATTAAATTTAACAGTATTTAACTGAAGATTTATCTTTCGAGTTATATGGACTATATTTCAAATATATACGAGATATTTTTTTAATTAAAAGATTAGGCAAATGGAGTTTGGAGATCCCAAGTAGATGCATTTCTTTACCTTTTTTAGTAATAGTTTTCTTGTAAATAGGCTTCACAAGGGCCGTTTGAGTTACGAGAATGTTTTTTCAATATACTAAAGGGTAAATAAAAACTAAATGCACTAGTTTATGTGTAAGTAACACATTTGGTTTTTTTTATATTAGGTACTGATACTTGATAATGGTTAATTGTATAACAAGTCTAAAGAAGACAACAAAAATCTAGTACAAACTTAAGGCACTATGAAATCAATAGAACGAAAATATTTAAGTAAATGTTGGTTCTACTTGAAAATGAATCCAAATGAATAACTTAAAATTCAAGAATCCTATAGCAACATAAACAAAGTATGTAAACAGTTGCGTTATTTTGTAGATTCTGAAAAAAATTACTTTTATTGCATTTTTTTTTGCTGAGAATATGACAAATGACCAAAAGCATGTTTAGGTACTACAGTTTTGTTTTTAATTCTCATATATTCGATTGTTCATGAAAATTTCACAACTCTACTTTTTAACTAATACCATAGCAACCAAAAAAAAAAAAAATTCCGGGCGCGACAATATTTAAGTGGAAATTTTTTGACCGTTTAAAAATAAAACAACAAATCATCAACATCAACAAACCTTGACAAGTTAAAGTAAACTTGGATTTATAATTTTACTTCAAACTTTGGTATGAAATTTCGAAAATATTCGTACCTACCCGACAAAAAAATTTCCGGAAATAATTTAAGCTCTTGTGATATTACAAGGGATGATTATTACGCATGAACATAAAAACTATATTTTTTATTAAAATTACAAAAGGACTAATAAGAGAAATACACGGGAATTTTTGTCAAATTAGCAGGGACTCAGGCTAAGTAGACTGCTGGATGAGACGACAGATATTGACGATGTCGTTTCTCCATAGGTGTGCGCATCACCTGCCCTTAAGCAGACTGCAGCTAGATGTAAAAAATACAGTCACAGTCACAGCATGCAGGCTCATTTTGTCCTCTATGCATGCCACAAAATTATTTCTCTTTTCGTACAATGAAGCACTATTGACTTATTTGAATTTCGACGATTTAAAATTAAGTTAATTAATATAGAAGCTTTCTATTTTATCCAAATAACCTAGAAATACTAGACAATATTTTACTGTTTGCAGCTCGTAGTCAGTATAATTTCTGGCTAGCCTATATAAATTATAAATACATTACAATGCTTGACAAATTAACATTACTGATTGGAAAACTTTTGTTTAGATTTAAACTCAAAAGTGTATTTTTGAAACATGATAAAACTGAACTATATAAATTTGTATATAGCCTTTGTCTGTGGTAAAATCTAAATAATGTCAAAACTGCCTGTTGTAAATTATAATTAAATCTAATAAATTATGAAACTTTCCTATAAAATTTCAGGTAAATATTTGCCTTCTATATTTATATCATTTTTATACGTAATATTAAATTTATCATGATACAGTATGGCAATTAGTTTCAAACAAAAATGTTTACTGAATGTCCAAAGTTTTGCATATATTTAGAATAATGTATAAACCAGATATACCTAGGTATTTTTATACCAGTTCAAATTATTGTCTACTGTAAGTCTCGTAAAACTAATATTCATTTTCACTAGTTTGCTGTAGAGCGTTAAAATATTAAAAACTATACATACAGGGTGGTCCAACGAAAAGTTTGCACCTAGCTTTTCTCTTTTTTTTGTAGTCGAATGCGAAAATGCTCGGACACGTCGATTTTGCTTTTGAGGGGGACACATTTTAAACATATTTTTCGATCTGCGCCTTTAACCCCCTAGCGGGGGTGAGTAACAACCCTAAAATTTTAAATGGAAAGAGGGGTCTAATGACATATCATTTGAAAGGACACAAAATTGTCTTTCTAATGATACCCTATTTGTCGAATTTTACTAAAACAGTTAATACGAAAACGACTTTAAAGACATTAAGCCGATAATTTTGGTATTAATGAGAAATACAAATAAGTTTTAATTATTACGACTGAAAACAACTACAATCATTTCTAAATTATTTACTTTGAAGAAAAACGGGATTTCAAAAACACTATCTTATTTATCAGAACTAAATTCCTCACTAATCGTTTGCGTTTTTTGTTGAAATAAAAACTGCAGATACGTGTAGGAAAAGAATTTACACCGTTTATTTTAGTCTTTTCATTGATTCAGTTTGGTTGCTTCTCAAGTTATTTTACTTTTACCGTACAAAATGATTTATTCCATTCTAGAACGAGTTGAAATTGTTAAACTTTATTTTCAAAATAATAGTAGTGCTAGACTTACGGCTCGCTTATTTAATGAGAGACATCCCGATAAAAATGTGAATGATGTGTACGTTGGCAAGTTAGTTAAAAAGTTTGTAGATACCGGATCTGTCTGTAATGTAAAACACCAGCCGCAGAAACCGATCAGAAATGAAGCTGTGGAAGTCGCTGTTTTAGGGCATGTTGAAATGGATCATAGTCAAAGTACCCGTCAACTAGCTGAAGCCTCAGGTGTCTCCCGTTCGTCCATAATACGAATTTTAAAAGCGTACAAATTTCATCCGTACAAAATCAAATTAGTACAGGAACTAAATGAGGATGATCCTGATAGAAGGCTGCAATTTTGTGAAGCAATGAGCCAGCGTTTAATTGAAGATCCGCAATTATTATTTAACATTTGTTTTTCCGACGAATGCACATTTTATTTGAATGGAGCTGTAAATAGGCACAATTGCCGTTACTGGGATGACAGTAACCCACATTTATTCCGTGAGGTTCATACCCAGTATCCTCAAAAAATAAACGTCTGGTGTGGCATATTAGGAAATCATATTATAGGACCACTTTTTATTCCTGGAAATTTAACTGGTGAAGTGTACCTAAACATGCTTGAAGACACAATTGATCCTTTAATAACACAAATAATAGAAGATGACCAAAATCATACTGCTGATCGGCTTTATTTCCAGCAAGATGGAGCACCTCCGCACTATGTGGCTCCTGTAAGACAGTTCTTAGATGACCGGTTCCCTGGACGGTGGATTGGAAGGAGGGGCCCAATTGAATGGCCTGCCAGGTCACCGGATTTATCGCCTTTAGACTTTTTTCTTTGGGGGCACTTAAAAAATAAATGTTTTGCCACGAAGCCCGAGTCCATAGAAGATCTTCGCCAACGCATTACAGAAGAGTGCAGAAACATAACACCTGATATGCTACAAAATGTTAGAAATAGATTTGAACAAAATCTGTATTATTGTATGGAATCAAATGGGTCACATTTTCAACATTTGTTAATGTAACGTTTTAATAAATCAATTTAACAGCTTGTTTACTTTTTTTACAAAGCAATGTTAAAACTAACAAACATTGGAATGTACTAACGATTGCAGGTGTTTTCACTCGCAATAATTAAAACTTATTTGTATTTCTCATTAATACCAAAATTATCGGCTTAATGTCTTTAAAGTCGTTTTCGTATTAACTGTTTTAGTAAAATTCGACAAATAGGGTATCATTAGAAAGACAATTTTGTGTCCTTTCAAATGATATGTCATTAGACCCCTCTTTCCATTTAAAATTTTAGGGTTGTTACTCACCCCCGCTAGGGGGTTAAAGGCGCAGATCGAAAAATATGTTTAAAATGTGTCCCCCTCAAAAGCAAAATCGACGTGTCCGAGCATTTTCGCATTCGACTACAAAAAAAAGAGAAAAGCTAGGTGCAAACTTTTCGTTGGACCACCCTGTATGGCATAATAGGTAGTATATAATATTTTTATTATTTTGACAAATAAGTGAAAAAAATCCATTTGATGTATATAAAATTGAATCATATAATGAAAGTCTGGATTATAATGACTTTCATTACTACGGCTAGTGAATATCTAATAATCTATTTGTTTTCCTGCAATTGTAGGAACAGCATCCATGCGACTATTTTCACATAGTTACATAACGACTGACCTCCAAAAAAAAATCTAATTACCGGCAAACAACAATTGGAAAATAAAATTAATATGTGAATAAAAAATCACGGTCAGGTTTTACAAATGATTAGGAATTCTTCATTACATGAACAATTTTACTTATATCAACAAAGCAATATTTTTAAGTTTTTATAATAATATTTATTGTCCATTCATTCATTTTTGTATTACTTAGGGCTAAAGAAATCTGTTATGCAGAAGAGGGTGTCCAGATTTTCAGGAGCAACTAGAGACATTTTCGGAAATAACATAATTTTCGTATTTAAATTTCGTGGCTATGAAATTTCGATTTTTACCGCATGCATCTAAGAAGCTGCTTTACGTTTAAATCTAAAATCCGTACCATCATAAAATAAAAAACATAATAAGTTTATTACTCTTTTAGTTTTTTAATATGACCAATTCATCATTTTATCCTTAGCCCAAGTTAAACTGCAAACATTTTCGTTGCAAGGCGGCTGATGCTAATAGTTAGTCAAATAATGTCACCAACGCCCACCAAATAAAACCTTTAAACACTTACAAACTTTGATAAATATCTACACTTTTACCTTACTTCATAGAAATATGCACAATTTCTTAAAAACTACTAGAATTCCAAACTATGTTATGGCTGAGTAATATTATTAAGTATTATGATATACTCGTATTCCCTGACAACACACACGATACTATGAGTATTTTATCCAACTAAAAAGCACATTATTATTTCAACATCGTCAAAGGTTAAATTGATAGAGAAGTTCTCATACACTGAGTGAAGCTATATGACAGCATATATATAATATGCTCCTTAATTCGCTAGATTAATAGTGTATTTTTAATTCCTGTAATAAGCAGTAACATAAGTATTGTAAACAGCTGGACAATTAATTAATAACTTTTACATTTTAGAATTTAATAAACAAGATCAGCATATAAAAATAATCTTATAGATTTTAACAAGAATAGTAGCGTACTTTTAAAGGATTATAAACTGAAATGAGATTTTAAGTCCAATTTCAAAAATTCCTGTTTAAAACTAACTGGTATAATAGTGTAGAAAGGGCATTGTATACTATTCGAACACCTGCAACTGTTTATTATAACACTCTTGCTATAATATTTAGTGTGTTATTACTTATATTTCAATTATTATATCATATGACACAAGATTCCTAAACAGAGAGGGCACTGCACTTTCTGTAGTTGTTTATGTTAACACTCTCTAAACACGTCAACGACTGAGATTAAAAAAAGGCTGAATGTACAAGTTTCAATTTGGATGCTGATATTAGAGTGATATTTTAGTTAGATGATGCTCTTAGAGAATAGTCAGTCGAATATAGAAAAAGCTGTTGTACTGAACGGTTTAAATTCAGTTATTTGCATTATTATCGGGTTTTATTTTAATTTAGTTTTATTATCCTTACATAACAGAAGAAGAAGCCCTATAAATGGCGTTTAGTTTGAAAAAACTTGGAGTGGAGAGAGGGGCAGATCCTGAATAGAGATGAAAGTTCATCTACGGTGTTTCAATTGTTAAAGTGTTTTCAAAATTGAAACAATACTTCAGGATACATCCTGTGTCAAATTTCCACTATCTAACGTGTCGCTGATCATCCTGTCAGCTTCTTCGAGAGCAACTTTACGTTGAATTTATAGATATTGTAGAGAAGAACAGACGTACGATGTAATAGCTCTGATTCCAGAGAAGAGGATTCTGACTGAATATAGTGAACGTTGAGATATGTCAGTGTGTGTTGACTTCGTAAATATTGAATATCCTAAAGACATAATAAGAAGGTCTAAGAATGACAACTTATTCTATTCTTCAATTTCTATTGATAATCAGATATTACAATATTACATGGTTAAGAAAATCCACGCCCATGAGGCCGAACTATGAAAATGTCATCAACGTATCTTCAACGGGTCGGAATTCCAGACTTACTCTCCGAAAATTTCCTTAAATAATAATACATATAAACTGAAGAGAGTGAAGATCCCATGGTAGGTTCCATTATTTGCTCAAATATTTAGCCGTTAAATATGAAAAAGTGATCAATATATTTCACGTTTAATATCTTGTAATATTTACAATAGGTGTTGTGAATTGAGTATAAAATGAGTGTGGCCAACAGAGTTTTTTAAATTATTGTAATATGATTACACATCGGGCAAGGCGCATCGTGCCTTGTTTGAGGAAAAGTAATTCTGATAACTAATATTAGAGCTGCAAATTACTACTGAGATACTTATGTCAAAATGTAATTAATTACGATCACAAATTAATTTAGTCTAAAATGTAAATAAATACAATTACATTGTAGGCTAATTATTTACAGCAACTTACATTTCCACTAATTTCTTACAAACCGAGAAAGACATACTTAGAATGACACTTTTCTGAAATTTGTTCAAATAGTGTACTGTCTGGGAAATCGATCGGGAAATTTGTCGTGGTGCAACACAGAAATTTACTGGATATAGATACATGATTTATAATATTACATTATTGTCATATTCTTGGTTGACCTTATGGTGTTATATTAGTTTTTGTGTCACGGTTATAATCAGTTAAGAGTGATTACAATGTTGTCTTGTTTGCCACTTTTACTACAACTTTTTAAAATAATATTTGATTTATTTTCCTCGTTATCGCAGAGTTTATGTGGTGATACACTTATTCAATGCCAACTACCTTCTGATGTAGTCTTATTTTGTAGACGACCTACAACTTGATACAGATTTATAATACTAATAAAGCTAAAGTAACGATATTTTTGATATAATATATTTTATTAGTGTATTTTGATTCGATCGGCTGCGAACTATATACCTAATCTGGTATAAGAAGTTGTGACATCATTTTTGTATTGTAAGTTTTCCTTTTTAACCCCTTCATGGACACCCTAAGGATTCTATACTGGCCAAATACTCACCTACAAAAGCCATTGTCATCTTTTTTTTTTGACGTCTTATTAATTTTATATCACAGAATCTTTAAGTCAAGTTTTAAAAGCAAAAGAAAGTTTGTGTAATTTTACATTTAAGTAATTTAGGAAATAAACCGACTATGTCTCTCTATCTATCTATTCGAAATCTAATCAGTTCCTCATCGTGTCCACATAGTATTTTACTACTAAATTTGGGTAAATTCCTACGGCCGTTTTCCAGTAATCGAATATATCGACAGACAGAATGGCAGATATTTTTGAAAAACAACTTACGTCTAAAATGATCTAAAGGCAAAATAAAAAATAATCATGCAAAGAATATCTTCTTGATACCTACTATCTATATTATGCAATGTAACATGTTGTGTATTCTATACATATCGTATGTAGAACTAAAAATATACAGTGTCAGTCAAAAATTTGGTCAAATCTCAATGTTTTATTATTGAAAAGAGGCGAATTAGTTAACACAGTCAGAGTTTCTGCATTATTACAAACAGGATGTCTCAGCAGTTCGTGCCCAAAACTTATGGCTAAAAATAATGATAATATTTCATATAAAATGTGTCTCTTTCGTTAAAGCGCTCGAAAATTAAATTAAAAATAGTTTGTTATTTATAATTTATTAAACTACTTGTTTGTAATGTCAAATTTCACCACCATAAATATGCAATTGCTGACGTTATAAACAAATCTACACTACCCTTGTGAACTCACACATATAATACAACCACGACAAATAATGCGCTACTGAGTTTTTAGTTTATACGAGTATATTTACAACCGCATATTATCGCATAGTATACTGTAGTATTTTGAAATAATTTGTGGCAACATTTGAAAGCATTATAATCCTCTAACTATTAATCAAAATAAAAAACTTAAGGGTGTGCTTTCATATAGTGAACCACCCTGGGGACAGTCCATCCAACCATTGATTTTTTATATATAATTCCCTGCTCCGTTATATAGCCACCATAAACATATACGACCATAATAGACCTAAGCAAAGTCAAGGCTATTTAACTAATTAGAGTAAAAGGTCATATAGACAGCTTAAAAATATTTTTGAGTATGCCGTTACAATATTACCTTATAAATCTGGTTTGCAGAGTATTTGAGTACCTCAATTTATTTTTTTTGAGAATCGTACTATACAAAACAAGTGAGATGCTATAAAAATTGTACTTAGAATAACTCCATCAAAATTAGCGTTCGACTATCGCATTTTTACCCAATGTATGCTTTTCCGAAACAACCATCTCAACCTTTTAAATATACTGGTTGAATGTTTAATTAAATTTTATATTTGATATGCACAGCAGATAGTCAGCTTTGACGCATCCTTGGCTTTGTGAAATGTTAATTATTTATTCTTATACGGCAGCGTTTTCATATCCGTGGGGTAGTAGAGAGTGCGATAAAGTCTTACTCCACAAAAATTTATTTCAAAAATAGTTTGAATTCTCTCCTGTGGATACTGTTTTCGCCAAACGCGCGTGGAGTCTTAAATAAGTGTATTTGTGAAGTGGTAATACGTGTTTTCTAATGAAATAATTGCTGTTGTGAGAAGATCTAATTCTAATTTGGAAATATAAATATGGGTCAAAATTACGTACCTACCTTATTTTCAAAATTTCACCGAAGTATAATAATATATAAGAAAGGTTCAATCTCCTATTTGAAAGGTCCACTAATTTGAATATTACTTACCTCAATAATTTATTACGGATTGTCACCAGAACACGATACAAAATATCTGTTCAGCATTGAATGTAGAAAGAATTACTTTCAAATAAAACAAATAAGTTTTATTTTTCAATTTTCTGTATAACTGCGGTAACACAAAAATATTTTTATGTATAGATCACCCCAATATTTTATTATTTTAAGAGTTATGTTTTTTTTGGTTTCATTAACAATGTTATTTCATTGTTTCTGCACGCAACTACAACGGCTACATCAGCGAAATATTTATATTGTGTTTTCGATATTGCACGTTTGTTATTGTCGTGGTATTAAAATTAAAAGTAACCCAGGTGGGTGGGTGGATATACCTCTATAATACGTTGTTGCCATATTTATTTTTAATTTTTCGATATCGACGCCTAGTCGGAGTTTCTTTTGATTATAATTCTTTTTATCCTTTTTCATGTGGGCCACCTGAAGTCCTTAGTTTACGCTAGTCCTGTGGAAAATGTGGAGGACCTAAGGAATCGCATGATTGCTGGGTGTAGTTCGATTAGAAACGACCCTGGTATTTTGAGAGAGTTCGCCAGTCAATGAGGAGAAGCTCGGTTTCATGTTTCCGAGCTAGAGTTTTTGTAATTTTTTGTGTTAGGTATAATTATTATTTATTTTTATTTTGCTTAGAAATTATTTTTATCTGAATTATTCGCAAATATTCTACCTAGTTAGTGCCATATAAGCTTCCTATTTCTAGAAACAACGCTGCCAAATTTCAAAGAAATCGGTAAGGAGATATTTGACTTAATTAAAAAAAACCGCTATTTACAAAAAAACTTCAACCCATTGTATCTTGCAAACAATGCGTTTCCAGACGTATGTTAATGAAATAGTATATTGTATTCCTAGGCGGTAAAGTGTCATTTTTTCAGGCTGAAAGAAGAAATGTACGGGCGAGCTTTAGCGAGCCTGGACACTTCTTGAAGCCTGAAAAAATCACTTTACCGCCATGGTTTACACATTATTTTTCTGCCGGCACCGTACAATTGTAGGTAATACAAAAAAAAAAAGAAAAAAAAAACATTAAACGTACTAAATAATAATACTAATAGAATTTATTGCCCAGAGAATAATCCCTTTACAGAGCAATATAACATATATACATAAAAAAAATACAAAACTCTAACAATTAATAGAAATTACAAATTTCAAACAAATAACAAATCAGTAGGTACTAAATAACGTTAAAAGAACAATTAGTCAACCGCTCTTTTGTAATGTTACTAACGATTTAACAAACTTCGCAAGAGAAAAACCCCACAATTCAAAGGCAGCCTGAATATTATTATTAACTATATAAACTATAATTAATTAAACAAACTTAATCTGTATTGTTTGATATATTTGTTAAAAATGGGACTTTGAATTATACAATTAGTAAAAGTGATTCCCTGTTTAGATAAATGAGACAGTTGTAGCTGCTCTATAATAATACTTGTTAAAGCTGATGATGAATTTTTGCTCGAGACTACAGCTGATAAACCGTCAGTAATTACTGAGCTTTTCATGATGTCAGCTTCAGTACTGGTTTCAGGTTCATCATGTGCTTTTAATAAATGGTATGTTGTGGTCGAAGCAGGCAAACCGTTCGAGGGTGTTTTTGATGTAGGTTGATGATTGCAATCCAACATTTTTTTAGCTACTCTAATTTTGTTATTTATTGAGTCTTCCACGTAGCCTTCTGGTACGGTAGCTGATTTCCATCTACCGTGCCTTTTCGGTGACAATATATCAGCTCATGAATCGGCAAGAAGTGTGGCAGATGTCCTTCTGAACGCATGTCCAGTATATTCTTTGAAATTTGGTAGGTTTAAATAAAAAGCTATCGTAGAAGGAATTGGATCAATTGTATGATGTCCTACATTTTGAGCTGAACATTTTCCAGCACTGTATTTCACAAATAATCGTCGAGAATTCATATTTTTGAGGCGTATACTAAAATACTTTTTGCATATTGATACAACGTCAGTAGTATTTTTTTTTTGTTCTGTGTTGCATACAGTAAAAGTTCGGCGCTTATGAGTTTTTGTGGCTGAAGGTGAATTATTAAGATATCGTCTTTATTCACCACATGATCTATCATCATATTTGTGAGTTCAATACTTCTACAAGCACCGGACTATAATCAACACTACCAAAAATTATATTTTTGAAGAGTAAAATTATAGTTTTTGATTCATAAGATGATTGCTTACCTTTGTCATTGAATGTATTTCATCCGGTGCAGTTTCAAGAAATTTTCAATATCCCGTTGGCCGAAAATGTTTGACTTTTCTGCAATGTGGCCAGCAGATTTCTTCTTTAAAAAGGCAGTCAATTTTGTGAAATTTCTAATTTTTACGTTATTTTTAACTAATAGCGTAGATTTTAACATGGCATGAATTGACCACAGTGTTGAAGATTGGTATTTTTGTGAAAGATCCGATAAATACGTCAAAATCACGTTTTCACTATACTTTTTAACGTTTTTAACACTACACCAATCCATAAACAATTTATACTGAAGTTCATATTTGGTTCTTGATTTTTCCGGCAGCAAATTCATCGAAACTTCGTTCGCTTTCTCGAGGATTTTAGGCGGGGTACAATACTCAATTTCCTCGTCACAACAATGAATCAGATGTTCCATGATTATTATATAAATGATGAATCGAATTAAAATTGAATATTTTACGACGCGCTCGATTTTTGACAACCACTGTCACATTAGTCTGTCATCATTGTTAATAGCTTTTATTATTGTGCCGCCATCTATTACAAATAGTTAAAAATAATTTTCTTGCCTAGCTATTGTTGAGTGTTTTGTAGCGCTAGCCTTAGAAATGCATACTTTCTCGTCCCTATGGAAGCAGTAAAATTCAATTTTCTCATAGTGTCGGCAGAAAACGTTTTTTTCGCATAAACGACCTGAAAATCACCCCCCAAAATTTTGCCGCTTCTTTTTGAAATTCGAAAAGCCCTGTATTTGCGTACCTACTTCAAACAGACGTTAAATTCTTGTGCTATTTTTTAGAGATTTAAAATACCTATTATGAAATAGTATATTGTGCAACGAACATGAAATGACATATATTTCCTACGAGTATGATCGTTTGCAGCATGAGCCGCAGGCGAGTGCTGCAAATCATACGAGTAGGAAAGGTCATTTCATGTGAGTTTCACACTATACTTTTTCTACGACTGTTTTAATGCTTTTGAAAATTTAACATAATTTTTAGGAAAATATTTGTTTTTCGAAACTCACCCTTGTTAGCGTATAAGCCTAAATACGATAAATTAGAAGTATTAGTATGACTAGGTGGTGTTAAACTATATTCACTATCACTGTTTATGTGTTTTGAAATTAGCGAAATACTTAATTATAATTATTATTATTAATTATAAATACCAAAACTCTCAATTTGGTGATTGTTGCCATGGTGATTTTTCATGCCCGCCGCTACTTTTGTCATTACCAGGAATTTTTATCCGTGCGTAATAATATTGCCTAGCAACTAGTGGGAAATATTATTACGCACGGGTAAATGATAAACAGCATTACAATGTACTACATTTTCAAATCATGATTGAACATATAATAAAGGCATTTAAAGACAGTCGTAGAAAAAAAACTAATCGCTATCATTTTTTGGTAAAAAATGTTTTTAAGGCGTAGATGTGTGTGATGTATGACCAATAAGATTTTTGCCGTAACAATCAATAAATTAGCCAAAACTATTGATCAAAAATATATATTATGTACCATAACCATAATTGGATCCTGAATTCGGCTTAAGCCTCCTGGTCTATTCTATTTCAAATTTTAATTCAACTAATGAGTTTTTCAATACAAACAAGGACAAGAAGTAAATAGACTTAATGCACTTAATGTGGAATGAATTTTTTATTTGTCTTCTAATAATGTAAATAAAATTTGTTAATGGCTAAGCATTTTTCCACAATAAAAGACGCATTAGTTTCAAAGTAGAATAAGATCAAAAACGTATTGAATTGTACACTTCAAAATAATGCTATTTTCAAAACCATTGTTTTTAATAACAGCATTTTTAAATGTAACACCAAATATTCAAAATTATTTAAAAAGTGGTACAATAATGTATTCAAAATTAAGTTATACGGGATTGCTAATCCAGTTATTTGCTACAGCAGTTTTTTGTTGTCTCGATACCTCGCATTTTATTCATCACATAATTGAAAAAAATATTGGATGTGATATTTTCCTAATGGCTATTTTAGGAAAGTTTGTAATGTTACTCACATATGCTGCTTCTGTTTTTTCCAACCATTTGCATAAAGAATTGTGGTCGAAATTACTACAAAAGATCGTTTACTTAGACATGAACTTAGACATGTACATGCATGCTGCAGATCAAAAACGATTTCATAAATACTTTGACATGATCCTATTTTCTAGTCTTACGTTTATAACAGTTAAATTAACATTTGGCACATATTTGTATGCCAAATTTATTGACGATGTACATTGGTCAAATATTTTCGTACATATTTTTCATAATTATTTAGTAATTTTAATAACAGCAATTAATTGCAACGTTGCTCTATTATTTAGAAATCTGTATTATAGGATTTATATGTTTCTTACACAATGCAAATACTTACATAACAACTTGGAAGTGCTCAGAACTGTGAGGAAAACTTCAGAGTTTTGCATTACTGCAAATAAAGCCGTAAAGTTGTTTAATACGATTTTTGGAATAACTACTTTTGGATTTTATATCTATTGCGGGTCTACCTTAATTCTTGTTCTTGGTGAATTCGAAAAATTTACTACGATTGATATATCTGTTCAATTTTATACTATGAGAAGTATATTGTGTTTCGAGCTTTTGGTAAGTAACAGTGGAAGCGCTATATTTTTTTATTAGACTTATCACATGCCCATAAATAGGTATACTAGCGTTGCTGGTCCCTACAATAATTATACAAATCTGGTAGGTACTTACATTTTGACACCACTACATTTTTGAGATTTCAAGCACATTTTTAAGGTACTGAATAATAATATATGATATAAATTATACGGTGATTTCTATTTTGATAAAATTTACCAATTTTTTTAGTGAATGTTCTACTGCCATAATAGGATTGAAATTAGTAAAAAAACCTGGAGTGACTCAAAAATTTAATTGATTCGCTTCGTAACATAAAACTCACCCCGTAAACTTGATGTAGACATCTGAAAGGACACACCTCATTCTTAGAATTGACCATATTAATGTTTTGCTTTCATTTCAAAATCAGATTTTTAACAGCGTAGGTGAAAGGTATAAAAAAGGGTCAAAACTTAAAAAATCATATTTGCTAAACAAAATGGAAAAACTACGTAACTTTTTTTGTGCCAATTGCTCTCAAAAAGGTGGTGCTGTACAATTATTGTATACAAGGCGTCCTTAACTAATTTGGAACGGGACCAAAATTTTTCAATATATAGATAAAATTAAAGCACTCTGGACAAATGTGACATTAATTTACAGTACCTATAAATTTTAGCTTGAAAGATATCCGATATATAAAAGTGGTTATAAAAATGGTCAAAATATGAAAAAAATGTAAGTATCAATAATGACACACTTTCCAATATTGAAGTAGGAGGCAAGAAAAAAAATCAGTGTCCCAATAAGGGCCTTTAGAAAGGTTTTGAAACATGGGTCTATATCAACGACGCCCCGCCATCGCCGACCAACCACAGGTATAAGTATAAGGCACGTACACAGCAATATTGTTGAGATTCAGTTTAACCGCGTTCACGCCAAGTTGCTCAGAAGAAGCTAACAGGATGATCAGCGAAACGTTAGCTATTGTAAAGTTGACGCAAGAATTATCCAGAAGCATTGTTTCCATAACATATGATAAGATTAAATTGTATTTTAATTTAAACTTATTACAAGATGGAGACATTTAGTTTCTAAAATTTGGGTTTCGCCACCAGTGGTTTGGATGTGTTTGGAGCTTTTGGTTTCACACACGAGTTAAAATTCTCTAATGCGTGATTTTTATGTTACAGATTGCTGCAATTCTGATAACGGTCTGCTGTCACGTAGCATACACAGAATCCATGAAGTTACAGCCTCTAAGTTTTGAATTGTTGCATTCACATTCGATTCGAGGCAAAGCGCGTGAAGAACTGATTGCGTTGACCGATTTGCTGGAAAATATTAATTTTCAATTTACAGCTGCGGACTATTTTGTGATCAAAAAAGGAACTATGCTTTCATTCTGTCATAAAATAGCTACGTACGTGATTGTTATTTATCAATTTAAAAAATAATGTAATTTTTGTGTGTCTGTGTTTTTCAAACATTCAAATATTTTAAACTTAAAAATTGTAGGATTTCTTAAGTGAAATTAACAGAAGTCTATATATTCAAGATTATTAATTAGGTATATTTATATAGATAGAAATAACAGTTTATTAGTGTATAGAAAATTGATAGATACATATTATTATTAGATATCAATAAAGAAAATAAAAAGTATTTTTGTATGCTGTATTTTTTGATGCGAACAGAATAATATTCCTCGACACCACCACCATCAACAGCGACTATTACTGTGCACTTTTGGACCGATTGAACGCTGAAATCGCTAAGAAACGGCCACATTTGCAAAAGAAAAAAATGTTGTTTGATCAACACAATGCACCGTGTCCCAAATCGATGAAAACTATGGCAAAATTGAATGAATTTCCTCATTTTTTTTTTTTTTTTGAAATGCCCTATCACTTCTGTAAATATGTCCCACATATTATGAAACACCCTGTATTCTAAGTTTAGTAAGTAGATATCTTATTGATAGATTTAAGCCCAAAACAATTTAGATGCAAAATATTTTTCGATATTTTGATTCTATTCACTGTACGCCGTCACTGGATAAGACTTCAAGATTAAGACGCACACATTATTTGTTGTGTAATAGTCGATGATTAGCCTACATGCAGATTTAGTTGTTCATAGTATGTTAACTAAATCCAGTTGATCTGAAATAAAAACACTTGCGATCGTTAGACTCGAGATTATTTAATTTATCCCGATTTACAATTAACTATTTACGTCTGACGGATAATAAACATGGCCGCAAAAGGAGCATTTTATTCAAGGTACAGAAACAAAATATACAGCAACTTTGAATTTTCCCTGATAATGATAATAAAAATAGTGAATATTGTTTGTTAAAAATGTAAACAAGTTTAATATATTTTTATAAAAGAATAAGCTAAAAAGTGTGTTCCGTTTTTGGAAATGGCAGTAGGTACTCTTTATAGAAAAACTCATTAAGACAAGGCGTTCAATCTTGAAACATTATTTTGAATAATATTAAACTTATTTTTCTACAATACTTTTAAAACAGTTAATAAAGTCTCAACGAAATAGTGATTAATTTCACAGTTTCAAAAACATCTCGGAAAAACCAAAAAGGTAATCTCCTTTAAGATGTGTAAGTTTATTTATTTTGATAATGGTTGTATTAACAATAATAATTGACTCTTTTTAGACAGAAATCTTACACATGCTAATCAGGTACCTTAGTGTCCACACTGGTCTCGAATTACCATATGGGTACAGCCAGCTAGATCTGTTTTGAGACAGTTAGAGTTCTTCGTAAAGTCAAAATACCACAAAGTCAGAATTGCTAATGCAAAAGTCGTTATGAATACAGAAGATTATCAAGAAAAACCTAATATTTTAACAGACGGCTCCTGGTCACGCTCCAAGTTTCGTACTCAATTCATAACACCTATGCAAATATTGCAAGAAATGCAACTTAAGGATATATTGGTCAGTTTAGAGGCCCAGAGTTCCAATGCCAAGTGACATTATCTCAGATGAGAATCTAAGGTCAGTCATATTACCCCTCCTAGAAAAGTGCCAAATATTCAAGCAATACAAATCCGGCGCTGCCATGGGATATTCACCTTCTTCAGTCATAGCAAACATATTTATGGAAAATTTCGAAGATTTCGATATTTTCTCATGGCCTCATGGACGTGATACTGTTCAGGATTTGCTTAACCATATAAATTCTACCAGTTCCAATAACTGGTTAAAAAGTGAAATTAAAGAGAATGTGCATTTTTAGATCTTTTTATTAGTCTTTTGGATACTCACAGTACCTGTATAGGAAGCCCACATACAGGCACAAATTACTTTTGTAACTAACAACAATAATCATTGTATGTTTTCAGTTTCAGATATAAGTACAAACATTACGGATTTCTTCTACTAGTAATATTACTTTTTACAAGAGTTAATTGTGAATCGGGTAAGTTTTTATTGACAATGTTTTCATAAATCCTCACTGCAGATATAGGTTTATCCCAATTATAATAAACAACGAAAATTCGTCGTAATCCATGGAAAAAATTAGCGTGTCTGGAGACTTTTCCATATTATAAACGTGTGCTGGCAAATGGTTTTCAATATGTGTGTGAGTTTAACTAATCTCATCTGGCACTTCAGACGAAATACTCTCTAACCAAATATCTTTTTATTGGTCAGTGAAAACAAAGTTCATTTGAAAAGACCAATTGCTAGAATTGGGACCATTTTTAGTTCCTCGTGAAACCATGTTTTTCAGTTATTCCTTGGGGCCATAGATAAGGAAAATGTACAAGGTGTCCATTTTACTGCCACCGACACTTTTTTTCAGAAACTATTGACCAAAAAAAAAATATATGTTAATATAGATGTTCCTTGGTTTTAAAAGATTTTTTTAAATTTATTTTACTGTTAATAATACAAGACAAAAATGCTGCACCGATATTAACATTAACTTTCATAAGAACTCCCTAATCGCATTTTTTTGTAATTTAGACCGAAATAAAGATTCTATTTTTTTTTTACATCACCGCAGCAAAAAATGTCTTGTTCAGTCGCTAGTTAAGATATATGATACTTCACCCATAACTTAAAAAACTACCTCCTAACGATCTATGGCGGGTAGATGTTGTAAATTTATACAGGCTGACATCGGCAAAACAGCTACTCCAATAGTTAATACTATGACTGCGACATCGAATTACAAGCACAAGTTTTTTCCCACCTTGGACTGTTTTTTTACTTAAATTAAACTTTTTCTACGTATAGGATGTGCATTAAATGTATCAAACCTTGACAATAACACACCAGTTATGATAAACAATTCTTCAAGGGGATTTGAATTAGTAACAACAAAAAATGGTGTGGTGCATTTGCAGTTTGCTGAAGAACTACTTCTATTATGTCCTGGAAATAAAAATTATTTGACCACAAGTAAGTACCAGATAGACAAACATTATGCAGTATAGTGTCGTAATGCCAACTTTGATATTGTGATGTTTTAAGACTGAGGGTTTTATCCAGAAAGTGGTATAATAGATAATAATTATACCAAACAGAAAAGTTTTCATACCAAATTGATTGTGATGAACGTTTCCATAATTGGCACATGAAACCTACATATTTATGATTGAGCTCGATTCAGCAATAAAGTTTGTTTGGTTTTAGCTAATAGTAATGTAACTGTAGCGTCATGTGTAAGAGGAAATCAATTAAAAATTGGAAAAAGCATCCTAAATATGCAAGAAATTCAGTGCAAAGCTCTTTCACGCCCAACTATACAACAATCAAAAGATAATAATTGCGCGAGATATCATGGTAGTGAGTTTTATAAAATTGGATATGAAATTATCAGAAATGCATTTCTGACTGTCATTGGAGTTTGCTACAATAAATACAATACAAGCACCATGTTCACTGAGCATTTGTTGCAAGGTGGTGATCACTTAGGTAAGATTCTTTGAATAATAAACAAGTTCAGAAATTCCGTGTGGTGGATTGTTCAACGGAAACACTTTATGCAGTACTTATCACACGACGCGAGGTCGAATGTTATTTTGCGGTTTTCTATTAAACAACTACATTTATAGTTCCTCGAATTTCAGCTTCTAGGTTAAGGTTTTTATAATTTTAGATGCCTTAATCAAGATGCAACACAGACCTGGTTTTAGCACAGAGTTTATAAGTGAAGCTCTTTCTGTGGCATACAAACGTACATATCAAAGAGCAACATTTAGTTCGATACTGAATTCTGCAAAATTGGCTCATCAATATATTAACGAAACATCGTACCTAGTGAGAGGACATTTAACACCTGTAGCTGATATGTCTTTAATCACATCAAAATTAGCTACGTTTTTCTATTTAAACACATTCCCTCAATGGTAAGTTTTTTTTCTTCAAACAATCGTATATGGTTACTTTTTCCACAACTTCTATGTATAGTGTTTCTAAAGTTAGTTTAAAATGATATAAAAAACCACAACTCGATATCCCTTTGTAATGTCAATACCAACCGTAGCCATCCATAGGCGCACCCTTTTAACTTTTCATAAGAATACTTGTCCTACGATATTTTAAAAATCCTTTATGTATTAACAATTGCATGTACTCACTTAGTCAGTGACATTTTCTATAGAACGTAAAAATTTTATAATATGTGTATTCGGCACTTCATTATTTTCAGACCTTAACTGATGATAAATATTTAAAAGAAGACGCTGGCTGGCTTAATTAATCATTAACCCAATACTTTTTTCAGTCACTGTAGTTATTTTTATTATTGTCGGCATCCTTTGGCAGGCATGATTTATTACACTTACGCCTTATTAAGAGGGAGAAATGTATTAAAAAAACGCTGCATTCGATGCCCTTTTATAATGTAAAGAGGCATGGGAACGGATAGCCCCGGTAGAATCGTGACAGTTTTGTGTAATAATTTGAGTAACAGTTTTGTGATTTTCTAATTTAAAATGTGATGTTGCTACAAAATTATTAAAAGATTTTAAATTAATAATTAATCTGTTGGTACCATCCGGCTTTGGCACGATAAAAACATTTGATATATATTGATCTTTACAAGGTTTAACTAGAGAAAAAACACCCTCTTGTAACGATTTTTTAATTAAATTATCAATGGCAACACACTCTTTAATTGACCTTATAGGTTCAGTAGGGACAAAACTTTGTCTAGGTCTTTTAATAAGGGGAATTTTAAGACCATTTATATATGAAATAACTTTCTTATGAAACCCTAGATTTTTCCACCTATGGGAAAAAAGTCGTAGACGGCCACACGGCCTACTAACCTCTAATAACTGCTTATTTGGAGTCTCTAATACCGGCGTCTCCTCTCGATGTTGTTGTTGTGACGCCGACGATGACTCTGAGAATGATGCAGAGTATTGGACGTCCCTGGGTTGCTGCTTTGCAATGGGGTGCGTCTCTGAAATTTCTGACCCATTTGCTGCACCCCCTTTGCAAACGGGCGACGGTAGTTTCCCTGTCTTGAAGTAGAAGTCACAGTGGGAACAGGTGGCCTATTTTTCTTAGCCTTCAGTTGTTCACCCGACTTTTCGAGCTTTTTTGCAGCCTCTATGGTGGTTTCTAATTCTTTACCAAACAGCCACTCAGAGATCTTCGTGTTTTTTAAGGTTTCCTTAAGGTCCTTATTTAAGTTTAATAGTAAGAGCTCCCTTCTTGAAACTGATTCATGATGGAATACGTTACAAAGCAGGCGTAAGGCGTCATTTGTAGTCTCAATATTTTTAATGTCTGCTTCGCCACCTTTTTTCGCCAATTCAGATGTGAATCTAGCTAAGGCTGAAATAACTGCTGCGATTTGTTCCTGCAGATTTGATAGCCTCGTGTCCCTCTTAATGGTGTTTTCTTGAACAGCCACTTTAACCTCGGGGTTAATTATGGGAGGTATAATTGCCTTAAAATTCTCAGGAGGAAGATATTTTTTTATAAGGTCCGTCTTGACTTCTTCTTTTAATCCATTGAGTAAAACATTAGTATAGCGTGGAACTAATTCTTCAAGTATTGGCTCAGAAAAACTCTTTTCCTGAACCTCATCTTCTCCAAGAATCGTGTTAATATTAACAGTTTCCGCTGTTAAGTTAGCTGTAACAAGCGAGAAAAAATTAAATGAGCACCTAGCTTAGGTAGCATGGGTCACTCTAGACTCCTTTTCCAAGAATTAATACCACTCTAGGTATTAAGGTTGGAGCTGAATATTGTCAACTACGCAAACTCATGCCACTCTAGACACAAGGGAAGATTTTAAACTTATGTGACACTCTAGGCACATAGGTAACAGGTGAAATAATTATGGAGTTGCCCCAACTCCAAACTTCCATTATTAAAAAGAAAAAGAGGTTTAACAAACCTGTGTTACCAGGACTGGTGTTATTTGGCAGAATGTTCTCCACATTTTCAGAGTCATCATCATTTGACAATGAACCCGCAGAAAACACCTCGTCCGCATAATCCATTTCACTATTACTCGACGTATAGTCAGAGGAATGTGCTGGTAAACGATGAAAACGCTTTTGTTTTTGCTCGATTGCACTTAATCTTCGCATCACTGTCTTAAACATTGCTTTTATTTCCACACCATCCAATTTTTTATCAGGACTTCTAACTCTTTTCTTTCCTCTGCTCGCCATTTTGAATCTATACTATACACATACACTTACACTATTGAAAACAATAATTCACACGTGTGTTTGACCGTACGCACAAAAACGAAGACTGAAGCTATTGGAAATGGGTTAGCCGGGGTGCTGCCTACAGACGGGAAAAATCAATACTTTAAAATTGTGGACCGAGAGCGCAGGAGCGGGGGTACTACAACCTTCTTTGTTTACGAGACGAGACCGTAATATAATACTTATTTTAGGCAAATTATCAATACTTCGAATTGGAAACGACTGGAAAACTTACTAAGAAAAGCAGTAAACTATTATACATCATTCCGGATGTATACAGGTACATCAGGAACTTTAAAACTATCAAATTATAGAAACGAATTGAAAGAAATAAGTTTGAATCCATCAGGAAAAATACCGGTTCCAGAAAAAATTTGGAAACTAGTATATGAGCCACAAACCAAACACGCCATATTATTTGTGGTTTTCAATAATCCCTTTGTAGGCAAACTTGGCGATGCACATGCAGAATCTATATGGAGTGGTAGTATATGCGAACGATCAGGCTGGAGCTCAAAAACTTGGACAAATAGGGAGAATGGGTTTTTGGTTTGCTTAAGTTACAACTCAGTATATTCACATTCACTAATTCTACCTAAATTGGAAGTATTGGATATTCTTCAAGGGCCAAATATTTAGATTAAAGTATTTCTTACCGAAACTTAAGTAGCCTTATTGTATTTAAAATAATGTGTTTAGAATTGTCATTGCTTTATAACAAGGAGATGCTACAGACTTTTTGACTTTGGTAACTGGAGACTTAAGAGAGGAAAAACCTTGGATTCCGAATCTGAAAATTGCTAAACTTAGTTTTGCCGCTGGAAATTTCAAGATAACTGTAATAATACGTTTATTCAAAATATATAATTTCACAAAACAAATAAGTTAAGAAAAAATCCGGATGGCAGCCAGTCCGAAAAGTAGATTTTCGTTTTATATGTATTTTATTTATACTTAGGCTACCATGACACAAACTATTAGCATTGTCTTTATAAATTTTGATTTCTACTACTTAAAAAGTCTTAATGAGATTTCGAAAAGTTTTAATAATAATATAATTGGTATAAAACATGTCATTATATTGTACTTATTGTATAATATCACCATAAACTCTACGTATAATATGATAACACGGCTATTGTGATAATAATATAAAATATATGGATCTAACCACAAAACGTATCCCAATCTAACCTGGAATACAAATGTTAAATTTTATGTGGGAAATGGAAATGGGAAAAGCTAATGTTGCCTCATTTAAGATATAAAGAATTATTGAGTGTTAAAATTACATGTAATTTGGCAGTAATAAAACCATAGTATATTATTTAGCGAGCGTATAATGTAAGCTATATTACACGAGCCACAGGCGAGTGTAATATAGCCATTATACGCGAGTCAAATACTGTACTTTATCTACGACTATTCATTTCTGGAAGAGTATACATGAAATTTCGTTTTCACTGTCAGAATCCATTAAAATTCACGTTAATCTCTACACTAAACCGTAACATTATTGCAAACGTCAAATATTTTTTATTTGTGTCAAATGCAAATGCTCTAGTTGTCATAGTAACAATAATCTAAGGAAGCTCTAATATGTATAAAAATTTATATTCCACGGGTGTGGAATATGAAACTCATATTCCACACCATATCTCTTTCATAATGATATAGAAAAATGTTAGATTATTCTAATATTTTTACACCACCATATATTATTTTTATTTGTTCTTTGAGCATGTTATTATGTTATAGTATAAAAATTAAAAATTACAAATTACAAGACAATCAAATAACTTGGCAACAAAACCAAATCAAAATGGCGGTATCTCTATCTGTCATTTGCGCAGATCATAAAAAGAGATAGATGATGCGCCTCCATTTTGAACCTTAATTATGTTATCAACAACCAATAACACCTCTACATGCTTTAGGTGTTATTGCAACAAAGCCTGTCTCGGGATATTCATAACCTATTTTGATTATATTTTGCTGTTTTTAAGTAAATAAACAATTTATTTTTCTGAACTCTACACAGAATATGTATGAAGGCACAGTATATATTATGCTATGATTAAGATATGTGAGTTATTCTCTGCATCTCGGATCGCTTGTCATTCACGTGCTAATAAAGTTTCTCACTTAATTGTAAACTAATGTAAAAGGAACGGAAGCCGTGAGGTAATTCTGGGGTTAAATCAGTTGGTCTTGCCTCGCTTTTCTTGATCGTTCTACTCCGGGTCTAATTAATGTCTTCCAGGCATGGCATTTTGGAAGGTGAAACAGAAAAAAACAACTAAAGTACTAAACATCACGATGCTGTTGGTTTTTTACCATCTGACACACATGTTCTCTATTGCGCATATTTAAGAGGATCTATTTTGTATCATGTTGGAATGAAGCTAATAAAATAGGTTGAATTAATGTACTCACTTCTATTTGCTTGCAGTCCAAGCATGTGATATTTGACGTCGAATACGTGAGTTACAGTTAAGGCGCATTAACTATGCGCCTTGAGTTACAGTGATCATATCAATTTAGTTGAACTGATATGTAAAAGGATAATGCGTAATGTCAACCATATTACCGTCAGTTGTCAATCACAAAGTGTCAATATTAAACATTACAAAGATCCAAACATTTGTCAGAAATTATTGAGTATTGAGGTTTCTGTTTCTAATTTTATAAAAAGTGATAAATAACATTTTAGTATAAAAATTGTGTTTTAATGTTAATTGTATCTTTTAATTTTCAAGAATATGTTTAAGACTAAAGTGGAAGTCGACAGACATGTCGAACAAAGTTTAAGACGTATCACCAACGAGTCCGAGGTACCTACATAACCGTTGCTATCCGGCATTTTGTAATGCAGTTTATTTTATAAAGAACATATTATTAAGTATCTTATAATCGGTTGTAATATGTATTAGTAGATAATCATAAATAATCGCTTTACAAATAAGTCAACTTAAGTACATTATGCCATCATTTGCTCATCGATTGTAATGCAGGTTTATCCAATGTTGCTGTCTCTTTTCGAGTTTCGTTGTTATCAAAACGCAAGCACACGAAGAAGAATTTGAATAGTTGAAATGCCATTGTTTTTCTGAATAGGTACACCCCGATATTATCGGTACGTCTTTAACATTTGGACGACCAGGTTCATAATTCATAACCTGCTAAATATAGAAGACCGAACAGAGTTGGCAATTAATTTTAGTGTGATTCACAATCTTGGTTACTATTTCCTCTGTAACAAAATAGCTCCAACTGTCGTTGATTATGATCACAGAACATTTTGTGCTCCATTAAACCGTTGATTGCAACTTCCCCTATTCATTAGGCCATACTGCTAATATTTAAAAATCCCAATCACAAATAATTAATGATTTTTAATTTAAATAATAATGAATTAAGCACTCCTTAATTTTTTACCAGACGTACAATTTAAAGAAATTGGGCGTCTCATTAAAAAGTGTAATTTCGATACACATATTACACATTGTAATAACTTAATTTCCAATTATTATTATTAACGAACCAGTTACAAAATCTATTCCACTGTCAACTGTGGTGCCGTATCGTTTAGAATAAATTTTAATTCAAGTTAAAGAAGGTATTTTGAATTGTTTTAACACGCGAATAAATATTACAATATGAGTAAACATATACTGCGTTAGTTAACACCGCTTCTCTAACGTTTGAAAGGATGATACTAAAGCGGTACTAAACTAAATTTTGATTTGCAGAGAAACTTGCGTTGTTTCGCTTTTGCCAAGCTATATTACAACATCGGAGAGTACCAACAGGCTTATCGGTATATCACATCATACCTTAGTGTGAAACCAAAGTCTGCAGAAGGTCATGCATTGTTAGGCACTGTTTTGGAAAAATTAGGCAAGCTCGAGGCGGCATTGGAGAGTTATAAGACTAGTTATCAGCAGGATACAAAACAGAATAGCCTGGTATTAAAAAGTAAGTGTCTTTTATCAAACTTAAATTAATATTGTAACGTTTTTTTGAACTGATTTGTGAAATGTTTGAACTAAGTACTGAATGTCAGTAGTATAGGCTATGTCGGTTCTGGTCCATTTCTTATGGGAAAACGCTAAGGTCCCAAAACCACGAAAATGACTCTAAAGGTGGTGGGGGTAGCCATATGTCAACGCTATTCGTCTTATGTCAACGCTATACGTCAAAGACCGGGTGAGACCCAGTTCTGACGTCATAGCGATATACAAAGGACATTCAAAAGTTAAGCTAGATACGCGGGTGGACTAGATTTTTGCGTTGGTGCAGCGGCGGCCCAAGGTTCAGGGTAGCCCCGAAATGATAGTATTAGACGCGCTAACGGAGTGAGTACTATCTATACGAGCATAACTACAAATGTTATTTCGTATAGGCACTTGCGCCTCTAGATGTACAGGACTTGAATATATTGATTTTCGTTATTATAGATTATTATCTTTAGATTAGTATTCAAAATTGGTGCGAATATAAAATATTAAAATTCTGAAGATGGGTGAAAAATTGGGTGGTGAAGTAACATAATTCAACAAGTGGTTCATATATTTATATATCAATTTTTGTATAATATATTGTATATTATATTAATTTAATTAAAGTATTTTGGTAAATACAGCGTTTGAAATATAAATAAATAGAGCATACGATTGATTGTAATTGAAAAGGAAATAGAGATTTTTTCAAATATGGTTTTAAAAAAATGTACAAACATATTTGATCGAAAATAGTTTTTATTTAAGTATATGTAGCAGCCTTAAAGAGCTCCCTCTCAGTAAAAAAAATATATATATTTAAAATTTTTGCAACCACTTAAACCTAAATGTTTGTGACGTGTAAAAATAAGTGCTGAAAAAGTATATAATAGTAAATTGAAGTTTGAGAGTAATAGTTTAAACAGAAGCAAAAAATGCCTTTTATGGATTCTGAACGAATTCAAAAACTTATATTGATAATTATATTATTATATTTTGTTTTCTCGGATTTATGGAAAAAAATATGTAAAACATTATGTTGGCGTGACGAAGCAGCACTGTATCTATGTTTTATGTTACAGTTTGTAAACTTCTGGCGACAGACACTCTTTCGGAAATCGATCATTCAACGGTAAAATATTTCTCTGACCTGGCACAGCAAATCGATGCACATAACCCAATAATTCTCACATTGAAAGAACGTTTAATCAGCAAAAAATCGTCAAACCCAAACAGCGAAATCACCCAATTACTTCTCACGGAGCTAGAACACAATCCAAAAGATATTGTTGTTAGAACTCGCTTGATCAAACATCTTTTACAAAATGGCAGCAATGAAGATGCCTACAAGCATGCGAGCGAGGTCGAGTGGATGCTAACACAACAATCAAATTACAATTTCGCTTGGTATCAGACATTAAGCGAAGTAATGTTGCGCTATAAACCTACTGGGCGTGATGTTATGGAATATTGGATATTGTCGATCTCATCACTGGAACGATTAGTGTCATTATCGCTTGACGAAAATATCAATATGAGCGATGCTCATAGGAAATTGAGTGATTACCAGAATACTGCGTTGTACAACTTTGATCAGGCGTTGACACAGGCCAATGCTTGTCTCAGTACAATAACAACGGACGATAGAATGTTGTTAACAACATTTATATCGCATTTTCGAGCGCAGTTGTACCTGCATATGGCGACAGCATTGTACAAACAGTCTAAAAGAGAATTGGTGCCATTGAAGGAAGTGGCGAATTTAGTATTACCTGTCTTCCTGGTGGCATATCATTCGGCACCAACAGATATAATGGATCACGGGATGTGGTTTAATGGATTGACAGAGAAACGGAGAGGGATCGTTATGCGGTGGTGTAGAGATGGGGCTTATCGATGTTCGCAGGTGAGTTAATTTTCGGGTAAATCCGAAGTGGTAATGTTTAAACAATCCTCAATACAAATATATTTGGAAGTAATACTTAAACATAAAACTCAATTGCCAAGAAAAAAAAATGTATATCTCGAAACAATTATTTGTAAAATTTCCATCACAAATAATATTTTTGATCCTTTAAATTACTTATTCCAGGCTGGCCACATACTTCTATCTTCATTAAAGGACCGCAGCAAATCAGCTATTCTAGAAAAGGCCAAACAGTTCTCCACTGGAAATTGGCGTGAATACATTTTCAAGAAACTCTTCGTCACCCGCGACCTTCAATCTAAAATGAATTCAAGTTTTTTCACTACAAACCTCACAGAGATCATCTACCAACTACCAGATCTATCTGATCTACGAAAATATGATGAGTCCGCTCAACACGTATACAGCGACTCACTTCATCATTATGTGTGGCTAGCTGCGAACTACACAGATTTATCGCTGTTTAATTTAAAAACTTTTGATGGTTTGAAATATTCTATAAAAAATTTACAAAATTGCGCTGCGGAAACATTAAATATATTGGATATTTTGAGTTTTATTTATGCGGCAACGCTTTGTATACGTTATCGTAGTGATAGTTCTAGCATCTTATTACCCGCGGCGATATGCGAGCAGCTAGCAACACAGAATCAAGCTAACTTCATACGTGCCGCGATGAAGGTGTACCGTAACGAGGAACAACAGTTAAGTCATAACAGCGAACTACGCATGTTGATAATTAAAGGAATTGAAACGGTGCGTTGTATGAGTAGTAATAACGGGTTGCATGTGCGTTTACTTGTTGATTTGGCGCGCACGTACAGTGAACGCGCCACGCGCGTCCATGCAAAACAATCAGAAGTCGATGCAAACAACGCACGTGCTGAGTTATATTGGAAATGTGCGCTACCGATGTTGGAACGAATTAAGAATAATTTACTACCACAGCAGATGATTTCGACAACGCAGCGATTGTTTGACGTGTCGCAATCAGTAGTTCTTACGCAAAACGAAGCGAAATCGAACATCGAGCAAGCGAAACTATTCACTGGTGTACAACTCATGAAGCAGAAGGATTATGATAATGCTACAGCGGTATTCGAGACCCTTAATGATCCATCTGCGAGCTTCTATTTGGCACAAATATACAAGACTTTGGCTGAGCAGAAAATTACGCATGCAAATCAGGGCTCAGTCACGTCGGAGATGCGTAGTCAGCACGTGATTTTGTTGTCCAAAGCACGTGATTGGTTGTATGTCACACTGGACAGATTGCGCGATCCCAGCTTTAATGGCGGTAATGATCATCCGTTGAATGCCAATTTAGGTAATGAAATTGAGAAAGTTGAGCGATTGTTGTCGCGTATTGAGCCGGACGATCGGAATGTCTGCGATGGTATGTCAGATGCGAGTTATTCGTCGAACGAGCAGCATGAAACGGCGTACACAAGTGCGTTATTTAGTTTGAATATGTCAAAAATTGATCATGGTGAGTTATTGGGTTACATGTCAAGTAGTTAGCATGTTTCGTACTTTTGTTTCTTTTTTTTTATAATTCATCGCATTCCGCCCTACATGCCGAAAAAGCAGACTCGATAATTATTGCCAAAAATTCTCAATTGCAATTTTCACGAGTTATTTTCGCTCTAGTTTTTTGTTTTTTAAAATTTAGATTTACATTCTTTTAGGTACGACTCCGAAAAAATCGTCAGCCATCGTGAAACGATCGGAAGCCAGGCCTAGTCCGGAACGTTTAGATGCCCAACTACGCCAGCTGATATCCACAAAGGATGCAGCAATTTCAAATATAGTGGAACAAAACCGCATATTAAGTGAGAATAATCGCATCATACTTGATGAACTACGTCAAAACAAAGAGTCTATCGTTGATATAAGTAATGCAATTACAAAAAACACATCGGCCGTGAATGATTTAAAAAAGTCTCTGGAAGATATCAAAAGTACGATGCAAGAGTTCAAAGCGAGCGTTAGTGATAACATAATTGAAATTCGACGTGAAATCAGCGATATAAAGACAGGGAAATCGAAATTTAACCAATTGAGCGATGAGGATTTATACGTTTTAGATCAGGAATCTTTGGGATTCGTAACACCGCCACCATTAACAAATCAGCAAGTATCAACATCATCAGCTACATCACTACCTCGCTGCTTACCTCTGCAAATATCTCCATACGCAAACACTGCCACAGCTGCGGCCATGCTAGCTGCTGTAGCTTATGGAATACCACAGCATCCAGCTGCAGCGTATTATCAATCAGCAGCTAGCGAGCATGCAGCAGCAGCTGCGGCTGCTGCAATGTTACCGCCACTATATCCTCCAAATTGGGCAACGAATTTGGGATCACCACATGCAATGACTGTGCCTACACCACAAAGTCAATCCCATTTGCCGGGAGTTCCGCAACAGACCTCTTCCATGCATATGCCTAGCTATAATATGATGCAGCAGCCGCATGCGTTGGGTCCACTTATATCGAGTCTGCCAGGATATGGGTCAAATATTGCAGGAAATTTGTCGAATATGGTCAGTAGTGCTCCTCCGACAAGTGTGGCGTTTTCAAATGCGTTTTTGTCAAATATGACTGGAAGTGTTCCGACCATGCCAGCCTCGAGTGCATCCATTATAACCGGTAATATATCAACTTTATCGTTTAGTTAGTAATATGGTGTCCCATGACGAACTGCGCGAATGATTTCTTTCGGCTAAAACATACTTAAACTTGGTCTGTTTTGGGTGATGGCACTAGATGTCTGTTACTTTAAAATCGGGTGACCATTTTACGGTGTTTTAACATAATTATTGTTAAAACAACCAGACATGTTTTTACTATTTACTACACCCTTTTACGGACATCTCGTTAAAAATGTATTAGATCCTTAATATTCTCTCCAAATCTCACCTTATTGAATTTTTTTTGAATTTTGAACACATAACAGTTTGATTCAACGTCTGGGAGCAGTCTAGTATTTTAAAATCACTCTAATGCAAGCACCCCAGCGCTAAATAGAGCAAGTACTTTAAAGGCCCGTTATCCATAAATACTTTACGCTATTTTTTTTATTGGTGCCCTTTGAAATCATAAATACCGTGATTACTACGAAAAATGGAAATAGGAACTAATAAAATGCTTGAATTCGTGATGTGCCGCGGTTAATACCTCAAAAATCTATTGATGCGTACCTATAAAAAACAATATGAGAAGTTCATCAAATGGATGGAAGAGCAAAAGGTAACAGATATAAACGAGTTGTCCTTGCTTACCTTCAAAAAATGTCCGAACAGGACAAGGCATCTACCATGTGGGCTATCCCTTCCAGATTCCGACATGCTGTGGGGTGCTTTAAATAGGTAATAAAGGGCACAAAAAAACAAAATTCTATTGCCTACTTTTATTTGTTCGTCATGGAAAATCGCATCATTGTTTTTTTTGCACATATATCAGTATTTTAGGTTACTTCACTTTTATAGGCAATCAGTACTATCAACAACAACAAAACGTTGCAGCAACACCAAACGTTAGTATGTCAAACATAATGGGCTTCAACCCGCCCAACTTGATAGAAAGTATACCAAATCTAACTTCTAATCAGAACACAATGATATCGCCTGCTTCCAATGTAGCAAAGATTGTTCCAAAAACTTCTATGCAGTCACCATTAATCGTATCAAGTCAACCGTCAGTGGGACAAGTGCAAACCTCAAAACCATCGATATCGGCGGCGCCGGTTAATGTCGTCATCACATCATCCGACCCACTGCCATCACTAATTAATAATCGTACGTCCGTATCGCAACCGGTTTTATCAGTGACAATTCCCCCTCAGCATATACGCGGTGGTGTACCGAAGCTAACTATGACAGTTGCAACGCCATTGGTGCCGCCTGCGCACAACTACCAAATTGCCATGCCCGCAAATGCTGTGTCGCCATCTGTGGCTGTTGGTGGTAAAAATGTTGCGTTGGGATTACAGATTGAAAAGGACTTAAATGACACGTTTAATGGTTCAGACGCCAAGAATGTCAGTACTAGTTCCGTGGAGGAGTTTGAGGCAAATGTTCACTTTAAACCAGTGATACCGTTGCCCGAAGAGGTGCCTGTTAATACTGGTATGTATTTAAATTTTAGAACTAATGGAAATTTGTGATTCACTGTCAATGACGAGATGTTTATTTAAAACGGAAAGCAGGATTTTTCTGAAATTTTGGCTTACATTTTCTCAGCTGTTCTGTTGATCTAAATATATGTGCAGCATTGGGACGTTGCCCCTTCTATCACAAAGCCCTAACAATAAATTTTTAGAAGTTCGTCTTTTTATTATAATACTTTTTTCTTAACATTTCCTTATCGGTTTTCCAGATAAAAAAAAATGGTGTTAAATATTGTCCAAAACATGGTCCTAATGAAAACTTAAGTAAATTAGTACTCTCAATTTGTGATTTTGCTGGTAGATTACACAGACCCAATGTATTTAAACTATCAATGATTGTTACTTATAAAAGTCATAAAAATACCATTAACTTGATATTTTCATGATTACTTAAAATTAAAATCTTAAAAAATAGTGCTTTATCAAGAAAAATATGATTTTGGTATAGACATTGTCAACTTAAAGCACTTTTTTTCGTCTTTCAATTTATGGGGTAATATACAGGGGGTTTTATTTGACAAAACGAACTTGATTTCTCGGCGTACCTACTTTAAATACATATAATCGATGTTCTTTTTTAAAGAATTTTTATAGATAGGAAATACATAATTTTGCTTGGTGTTATCACTTTCTAAGACTTTCTACGGTATATATTATGTTCTCTATTAGGTGAGGAAAACGAAAATGAACTTTTCTGCCAACGCGCCAAACTATACCGCCACGTTACTAACAACGACACGAAAGAATGGAAAGAGCGTGGAGTGGGCATATTGAAAATACTATATAACCCATCAACGCAGAAGACGCGGGTTCTCATGCGTCGCGACCAAGTTCACAAAATATGCGCCAATCACTTCATAACATCAGAAATGTGTATGACGCCCATGACCAACAACGATCGTGCTTACGTCTGGGCTGCTCATGATTTCGCCGATGAAGTTGTTACTGTAGAGAAATTTTGTGTCCGATTTAAGACAGCAGAAGAGGCAAAACAATTTCATGATGCTTTTAAGCGAGCACAAGCGCTCATTGATACTGACATTAAGGGCAAATGTGAGACTCAATCAAAATGGACGACCCCAACGTCACAAAGTCTTGGCGGTTTTACATTCAGTGGGACACCAAATTTCAGTGCGAAAAATGAAGCACTAAAGACGCCTACAACTGGAACAGCTGCAATTAAAACAACGCCTGCCAGTCCATTTGCAGGTTTTAGTTTTACGTCGACTCCAACAACAATAACAGTGACAACTGCAGCAGTTCCAGGTACTAATGAAGGTATTAAAAATGATTCTCGAGCGGCTGAAGATGGAGATGTTGTTGATGATTTCGTGCCCACTGTAGAGTTTCAGCCAGTTGTTGAATTGCCGGATATAGTTGAGATTAAGACTGGAGAGGAGAACTGTGAGATGTTATTTGGTGAACGAGCGAAGCTGTTTAGGTGAGTTGAGTTACAAATGATTTATCAATATTCAAATTTATACTATAATTGAATAATAATTAAGAAGTTATTCTAAGAATCATCATATTATTAATTATTTCAGATACGACACAAGTGGAGAAACCAAAGAATGGAAAGAGAAAGGTATTGGCACAATAAAAATTTTAAAGGACGATGTAACAGTCCGTTTACTAATGCGGCGTGACCAAGTCCATAAAGTTTGTTGTAATCATCAAATACTAAAAAATATGTTGTTCAAACCGCATCCAAGTAATACGAAAGCAGTCCAGTGGCATGCTCAGGACTTCTCAGAGGGTATTTTAAAGCCCGAAACGTTTACTGTTCGCTTTAAAACAGATGATCAGGCAGCAAACTTTTTGCATATTATACATCATTGGCAGAATTCTTTAGATGAAAATAACCAGGTAAGTGGTAATTGTCATGGTATAATAATTAAAATATAAAATGGTGCAAATTTTATGTAAACTTCAAAAACTGTTTGTAAGGTTTCGACTAGTAAGCATCATAAATCAGAACCAGCTACACCCAAGACAGAAGTGTCCAAGCACAAGTTCTCACCGACTAACGCTAAAGGCAGCTGGACCTGTAAGAATTGTTACGTCATTAATGAACCAAAAACGGACGCTTGTGCCGCTTGTGAAACCCCGAAAAGCGGTACTTCCGGCACGGGTAAATCTGGAGCGACATTCTCATTTGGAGTGCAATCTAGTACGCCTGTCGCAGTTAGTAATGTCACCGTATCCTTTTACACAATTTGTATGTAGTAGCAAAAGATTGCAGGTGATATATCAATTATTACCAAAATTCGTCGGATTTATAAAAAATAAATAATTTATGTGTATAGATAGTGTGAAGAGTCAATCTGAAATACTTTTTAATAAAAGTAGAGGAAGAATATAATTTTCAAATCATAAAAATATTTTTTTTTCTTCAAAATTGTGACTACGGAAATATATGAACACTTTAACCACATTTATTTTAGGTCTAAACATCTCTGTGAACTTAATATTCAATTAATTTTATTAAATATATTCTATGCGATTTCTATTTCTCTAAATATATCTCACGTATTTAGATGTTTTTTCTTAACATAAATCAAATTAGACAAAACAAACAGATTTAAATCAAAACCGACAAAATACCACTGCAAATAAATCAACATCGTGGGGTGATGCCTTCAAACCAGCTGAGGGTAGTTGGGAGTGTCAAACTTGCTTTGTGCGAAATAACAGCGATAAATCCAAATGCGCCTCATGTGAAACTCCACGATACGGTGATGATAAAACCGATGAGACCAAGAGCACTACTACTAGTGGCCTCGGTTCAACTTTAAAAGGAGTGAATTTAGATACTGGTGGATTAAAGTTTAACTTTGGAGTACCAGCTTCATCAGTCAGCGTGGCGAATACTGTGAGTAAGATTGGAGCAAGTGATGGAGGTGTGTTAGATCTAAGCGGAGTCAAAACAAGTGATAAAGGTGAGTTTGTTATCTTGATGTGAGGTTTTTTTGTGGAGAAAAGAGAAAACTGAAAGTTTTCAGGAAACACTCTATTTTCCACGAAACGCTTTGTCAAACTAGATATAGAATTAGATAAAACCTTGTAATATTTCTAGGCTTCGGCGATATTTTTAAACTGAAAGAGGGTACATGGGAGTGCAAAGATTGTTATGTACGGAATGAACCAATTTCAGTTCGATGTTTATCATGTGACACACCTAAAATTGGTAGTGTAATTACACCGAGCAAGCCAACGAAAACTGAAGCCTTAAAGGCGCCAGCTTCTACATTCTCATTTGGTAGTAGTCAGTTTAGTTTTGGAACTGGTAGTTTGAAGTCGTCAGAACCTAATAGTGGATTCAATTTTGCACCATCCGTAAAAGACGACACCGCAAATACTGATGGATTTGTATTTGGTTCACCACAAAAGCATGACTTTGAGTTTAAACCGCGGTCGCCAAATAGAAGAATAAGCAGCGGTAAGTAAATTTCACTGTATATATCGTTAGTTAATTATTATAAATGCATTTTTATGGATATCCAAATATCAAAAACCACTGGATGTTTCTTATTTAAAACTTTAAAGCTAGCTGGCAAGTCGATTCTTAAGTGGTGTTGTAATTTTTTTTCCGGTGACAAATAAAACTCAAATCTCCACAAAAATAAATTTCATAGAAATTCATATCCTTTGTCCAAACATGTTTCGGAACTCATCCAGTTCGATCATCAGTGGTGAAAGAGAAACTATACAATATCATTCTTTAAAGTTCTATTAAGATCACCCCTGTAGAAAGAAACTAATTAAATTAATTTGAAAATCTAATTTTTCACCTTGACATTAGGGTTCGGAACAACCGTCAGTGTGCGTAACAAGTTCAATTTCTCTCTCAAATGTAATGTACCATTCATAACATTCGATGTCCATTTTTTCTCAAATAGATTGACAGATTTTTTTAATTTTAAATCTGAAGTTGGTATGGCACAGAACAAGTGCCTTGTCTTTAGATAGTCTCACCGAAGTCTTCATTAGGGTTAAGATATGTGGTTCGTTTAACGATAGATGATGGTTTACTGCTTTGCTGTTGATGTTTAAGGGTAGCAGTCCTCATCTTCAGTGGCAGTTATCAGATGACCTAACTGACTGTATAAATATATTTTTGCTACGATAAAAATACATTCGTAGTCTCAGCGATTTTAATAAAATTGATTTTCAACATACAGGGACATGTTTCGGGGCTTACTTAATCCATCATGAGTCTATCACAATAAAATACCCTATAATAAAGTTCTTCGTTAGAATTTTATTATTCAGATAATGTCCCTTCTATGTTGAAATTTAATTTTATATATTATAATATAGTGAAGTCGACGAATGTGTTATTATCGTAATTAAGTACACCCGACTGCTTCATATGGATTACTTTTTTAATTTTCTATAACTATATTTTTATTATGTTTGGTTTGGTTTGGAAGGCCAAGGAGAAGAAAGTGATAGTTATGTTGAGGAGGAGGAAGACAACATATACTTTAAGCCGGTAGTTCCGCTACCCGAAAAAGTTGAAATTGTTACTGGTGAGGAGGGAGAGGAAGTCTTATTTTGCCAACGTGCGAAATTGTTCCGATTGACAGAAGGTGAATGGAAGGAGCGCGGCATTGGCAACATTAAAATTCTGAGGCGTAAGGATAATGCAATGCTAAGGTAAGTAATACTGAAATGTTTTTACTTGGTCGTATTTACCAAAGAAATATTTAGCTTCCTGATAGTTTAATACTTAGTTTCTATACCTTTATTAATAACCAAACCGTGCTCCAAGTATACCATGGAAAGTTTGCGATATATTATAAATATTAAAGTATGGCCTGCAAAATATGAGAATTCTTCGAATTTCGGACTATTGTCGGCATTGATTTTTATTAGAGTTTTGACCTTGTCCCATATAATACTAGTGGCTCATTCAATATTGTATTAATGACAAATATAATCAGAAAATGTAACTATATACACCAAGAAAATATCCTTTATAACAAATTTCTTTAAGTTTAGCTTATAAAATTATTTAGCAGTTTAGAGAAATAATACATATCTATTTGCAAAATTATATGAATGAAAAACGTATTAGCGTTTGTTTTTCGGAGAAAAAAAAACTTCTTGACACCCTGTATGTAATTATCAATGATTATATAGTACGACACAGTTAAGAATGATACACTTTTATATGGATAGCCCATTTAAAAGCGTATATTCTTAACTGTGTCGTACTATACATATTGGTCCATGTCACTAAATAAATATTGTTTTATTTTACTTAAAACTATATATTTTGTTGCAGAGTGGTAATGCGTCGTGATCAAGTATTTAAAGTCTGTCTAAATCATTTCCTTACTAATGATATCAAATACACAGTAAAAGATGAAAAAACTTGGTTATTTAACGCTCCTGACTATTCTGAAGGAGATATCAGTCACGATATGTTTTGTGTTCGCTTCAAAAACGCTGATTTTGCTAATGAGTTCAAAAATTCAGTGAAAAGGGCATTAGAGAATTCTGACAAAGAGCAGACCACCGAAAAAATCAATGCATCTCGTGCTACTGAAACAGATGATGAAGTTGTTTTTGTATCGGAATCTACTGTAAGCAAAGAAGAGGAAGAGGAGGCTGTGAAGTTAGGACTGCCTCCCAAATTCATGTCGTACCGACAATTGCCAGATTGTACATGTGAGCAGTGCAAAAAAGATGATGATTACTTACAAGAATTATTTGCTCCTAATGCGTCAAAACCATCTGAATCGTTACGAGATCTTTTGCTCAAACCGAGTGGCACCATTTTCGGTGCAGCTTCTACTAATATTTTCGGCCAAAATCCTACTATTTTCCAGAACAGCAGTCCTAGTACAATATTTGGCCAAAAAACATCTGGATCGCTATTTGGAGCAGGCATTAGTGCAGTAACTACTGCAATGGAAAGTAATATTTTCGCTTCACCTACTGTCACTAATACGTCAGCTTTCACTGGTAGTGCTTTCGGAACAGGTACAAAGCCTAGTTTTTCAATGTTCAATACAAGCACTGTTGCTAGTAAACAGAGTACTGTTACTGCCCCTGCGGTATTCTCTATGCCAAGTTCCATTTTCAAACCAGTCTCTGTCTCTGGCACTGCGCAAAGTTCCCCTATAACGACACCATCTGCCACGGATGTTTCTGCAAAATTTGGTGCAAAGTCAAGTACTACTACTATATTTGGGAATAATAACCAGAATATGACTCCTACTACCAATATTCCTAGTTCATCGAGTTCCATTGGTAAAACATCTAATATATTTTCATCTGCAACTAGTAATTTTGGTCAAGTTAGTACGCCTACTACAGGTACGTCAATTACAGGTAGTCTATTTTCTTCTCCAATTTCTAGTGGTACTGCAAATATTTTTGGTGGTAAGCCATCATTCCTCGCAGATACTACAAAAAGTACCGCGCCTTCGTCTGTTTTTGGTGGCAGTATTTTCGGCAAAAAGAAAACCGAATCACAAGTCAAAGACGCACAATTATCGTTTGGTAATAACTTATCGGGTATTGTGGGAACAACAGAAAATCTGAAAGATGATGATGAAGTAGTACTAAAATGTGACACGGATGTGTCTTTTGCGTCTCTGGCTGGTACTGCACCTGTTCAACCTGCTATCTCAAAGAGTAGCAGTGCAACAACATTTTCATTTCTGGGTGCTGGCGCTCCAGTATTTGGTGGTAATACCGGTACTGCTGCTAAGAAAACTAGTGGCGAGATAGATAACATTGAGCATGTGTCTGATACTGAGGATGGTGGTGGAGCTGGTGACGCTACGCATGATCCTCATTTCGAACCGATAGTACCTCTTCCCGATGAGGTGGTTGTGACTACAGGTGAGGAGGACGAGACAGTGTTGTTCAATGGTAGAGCCAAATTGTATCGATTTGTTAGCGATACTAAAGAGTGGAAGGAGCGCGGTGTTGGTCAGATTAAATTGTTGTACCATCCGTCTAATGGTGAGTTTATGGAAATTGTAATATAGTTTTATTTATTAGCTTCAACAAAATAAGGACGGTTTACTACGTATTCACAAGAACTGACCATTTTTATTTTACATTCAAATACAGAAACGGAAGGTTTTATTATCAAATGCTTTTTTGCATATTTTACGTAAATACTTCAAGAAAATATAAGAATATCTTTTTAAATGGTAAATTAAAATTCCACATATTGATGATATATATGAGGAATAACGTATCTTGATTTTTTGTGATGGACTTTATCATACGTATTCTTAACAACAGGCGTTTTCCTTAGCTTAGCTTAACCGCTAATCTGTAATTGATAACTGATGATATGGGTTCTAAGCGCTGGCAATATGCCATCGACGACAAAACACCGGCAATATCTTGACCGTTTGAATTTGCAACTATGTGGAACTTATAACCAAATGATACTCGAAACCATTATTTTTGTTCAAAAATTTGAATATCTATGAAATTTAAAAGTCAATTTTTGTTATAAACAAATCTTACCCTATACATTTTGATCTTATTTTTGTTTTTGCATAGAGACGTACCGTCTCCTACTGCGGCGTGAACAGGTACACAAACTTGTACTAAATCAGCGCATAACCAGCGATCTAAACATACAACCAATGTCGACATCAGATAAAGCATGGATGTGGGCGGCTTATAATTACACTGATGATGAAAACAATTTGGAGAAACTTGCAGTGAGTAAACAATTTAATTAACTTTTTCGTCCATACCTTATTCTAACAACTGTAACAACCAAATTTAAAACTCATCAACTTAGAAGTTAGGTGAAATGCGTAAAGCTCTATGTAAAAAAAAATCATAGCCTATTTTTCTGGAAACATGGACCCAAACTGTGTGGAGTAAGCGCTCCCCAAAATAAATATTTTGCAAAACTAGCAACGGGAATATAATGTTATTTCTTTTACGTGGGAAATACAAATTCGTGAATCCACTTGTGCTAAACATTTCCCTGAAAGAAAAAGTTTAGTTCACTACCATGTGCGTAATTTTTAAGCAAAAATCGATCGATCTGTTACATGTTAGGATTTATTTATTCATTATTTTGAAAATAACAGTTACAAAAATTAAATTATTCAACATTTTGGTAACGTTCGCTGATGCTGGATCGATTAGGCTACGTTATTTTTCTATCAAACTGTCAGTTTTCTTATTCACTCCTCAAATGTTTTATTAATAGTCGATATTTTATGCGCGTTTGACCGGACGCCGATTTTTTTCTCCTGCATAGCAGATATATCAACCCCGTGATTTTGTTTTGCGCTTTATTGTTATTTTTTTTCTTTCCCACATCAGGTACGTTTTAAAAGCGTGGAATTGGCTGTAAGTTTTAAAGATGCAATCACAGATGCTATAAAAAAACTCGAGGAACTACAGAGTCAGCAGGTACTAACTGTTGGTGATGGTACTGGTGACAGTGCAACTGAACAAGAGGATGGTGGTAATGATGAGGAAGATCAAGAGGATGATTATTTGGATGAAGATGATGATGATGGAAAGTAAGTTTTTCTTTATACATGCTTTTGTGTGTTACCGCAATTCTCAGTAAATAAGGATGTAGCTTTCGTGATACGATACTCTTATAGTTTCTTAGTATATAGGAAAGCTATTGTGAATTTGTATTGATTTTAACCTGAAATACGCAAATTCTTGTACATGTCACAGGTCACTGATGTTCTCCAAACGATGTACACTGAGCGAACAATTACTACCTGACGAGAAATGGACGACAGTGACAATGGGTGATTTGCAAGTATTTTACGATCCGGATTTCTATGCGGCCAAAATTATTGTTACGGATGATAATGGAGTAGTTCATAGTAATACACTGATTGGAATGAATACAGAGATGCATGTAAACATTTTAATTAATTTTGAAAATATATTAATACCTTGCAATGGGGAATTTTAATCTTTATTGAGCAAGTTTTTCTTAATTGAGTCACTCGGTACGATTTAGAATCATCAGACAAACCCTGGGTCGATTGCAGGTTTATGGTTCAAAATTAAAGTCCATATAGTGATCTGGGTTATAATCTAAAAATGGGTTGTTGGATGGATTTTGTGTCCAAAAAAAATATCATTAGTTGTTGCATTGTAGGTGTATGCAATAACACCTGAGTTGTTAGGGTATGGCGCAACATTAAACAAAATTGGGATGACCTAAGCTATATTCTAAAAATTATATCAGGAATACAAGAAAGCGCAACTCTTTTAAAATAAAACACATCTATGTTAACGTAATGGATCGCTATCCATTGTATACAATATAAGTTTTACTGAATTCAGTACAAAAGAAGTTATTTGAGTTGAAATTTTACCAACATTTTCTTTGTCCAGAAGTGTTTATTGTATATTATAATATGTAGAATATATATACAACTCCACTATAAGCATGGACGGATTACTTACATTTTTACAAATAATATTTTTAAGTACCATTTATAAACTTGGTGTCATTCATGTAATATCGAAACTACCATCATACAGAGGCCTCCCATACTCTAACTTGTTGTGTAGCTAAAATGAACTCGCATAAATCACAAACCATTGTATTAACAAGTTTTCGTTTCCATTAATAGGGTAATTTAATTAATTGACTTTTATTATTTTACTACAGGTCGAAAAAAATGAATGTATATGGCGCGCCGTTGAATGGGCAATGATGGGTAACATGAAATTCCGAAATTTGAAGGCGACTTTCAGTAGTGCGAGTGCAGCTCAGGAGTTCCACTCAAACTATTTGGAGGGCTTAAATTATGCCGAACAAGTGGGATTGTTGGACGAGTTACCCACCGGTGAAGATGACTCGGAATGATAAGGTTGTAGTAATGTAATAGATAGCTTACTTTGCTACTGAATATTTTAATTACTTTGTTAGTTTAAAATGTTATTTTGTAGGTAGCTGAAATCTGTTATTATTTAAAAATCAAATATTTCCAATTCTATGAAATTTAACTTTTTGTACAATTTCAGTTTTAGTTTACGAAATTATCAGTTTCATTAAAATGAGAAATATATGTATGTATTTTTATTATATAAAAAACACCAGTGGCTTGTTATTACAAAGGTACATTTGTACTCCGATTCAGCAACAAATGAGAAATTTTGATCGAGAGGAAACCTATAGTTGGTTTTGTAGCTGTAATAGACGCGAAAGTTATCTAACCTTTATAGCTGGCCAGATGGTTGATGTGAAAGTTGTGTTAGGTAATTAGATCCGAGCTTTATAGCAAAGGTTGCAAGTTTATTAAACCAGGTAAATTTTGTTAATTTCTATCATTTGATCTTCGATAATTTTCTTTGTGCAAATATTTTTTGCCGATTGTAAATACTCCACACTAATATTTAGTATTTACTGGTCAGTGTTTTATGGAACGCATTCCACAGAAACCGTTTACAAATTGCACACTTTTTGTGTACCTACTTGGTAACATTGTGATTTGTAAATTGATATTCAGAGGGTTCGTTTTAATTTCAAACGGTTTTTTTGTTGCAATATTAATTATCAAATTTATACGTCACCAAATAAATTGCTCTTCTAAGTCTTAATTAGTAACTAAAAACTCAAATTCCAATTACATTGTTCTTGTTTTTAGATTTAAGTACACGGAGCAATTGAATTAAACATTTTTATGAGGTCTCATATTTTATATGTATTTACATTTACTAAAATATTTACATCATTATTTTGAGGAGCGATATAAAATTAGGATTTCGGTTTTAGTGGCCGCTCTTCTTCTGTATTAACAATATTACTCCTTTTTAAATTATGTCTATTGAAAGCTTCTTGCCGGTTTAAGGTGTTTGGCGTAAAGAGTGCCACTAAAGTTCCAAATAATAAAATTCCAACTTGTATAGCTAACGCCCAAAAAGTACCATATTTTTCTATTGTGTCACTGGTTATCAATGTGATGACAATACTAAATAATTGAGTAGCAGCAATCATAACACCTGAAGTCGTACTTTCTTTGGCTGGATATGTCAGTTCAGTGGTGAATTCGACTGCGGCTGGGAAAAATGCATTCAGAAAAATTCTGGAAAATTACATTATAATTAAAATTTCAAATATTTTGTTACTTAGAGTATTATACAGGGTGTTTCATTATATGTGGGTCACAGAGATGATAGGGCATATCACAAAAATGAAAAAACTTTCTTAGCCTACTTGTGAAAATAAGATAATTATTGTAAAATTAGTAAATCCTAGAGACAAACTATTTTTTTCGGAAAACGAGCAAAAATAGTAAGAGACAAAAAAGTTTCTAAATTGGAGAGAAATTTCTTATTATTAAAGATCAGCGGCGTTCCACGAAAAAGTTTGGGGGAATAAAGAGTATTCAACCCCCGAAAATACCCTGTAGGTATTAATTAACATTAAATTGGTCTTCATATTGAGTTTTTGACGTGTCAGAAGTGTGCCAAATTTCAATTTACTGATTTACAAATTTCTGGGAGATAAATTAGAACTTTGTCCGAGATGCCACCTTGCATCTCGGACAAAGTTCTAACATATAATAATATAAAGTGGTTTCGGACATATGTTTATCGGAACTTTTTTGAGATGCCCTATATCACTTCTATAAAGGCGTCCAACATATTATGAAACACCCTGTATTTTCCACCTAGAGGGTAAAGTGACATTTTTCCAGGTTGAGAGCAGAAATATTATACACTTCTTAAAACTTGAAACTATAAAGCATATTTTTAAAACGATAGTCAGGAGCGTATCAAAGTGGGACGGATGTTGAGAAATAATGCCCAATCTTTTTCTTGTCACTGATATTTATTGCTCATTTGACATGATATTATTGGGCTAGTTTAAATTCAGAAAAATATATTTTTAGTAAATAATTTCCTATGGCAGTGCCAAAAAATATACGTTTATGGCAGCTTTAACAAAAATATAGATTTTTTTGTGAACGTCGAAAATATTCACAAAAAATTTATATACGAAAAGGCAGGTTTAACATAGGACATTCACCTCTAAATCTCATAAGTAATCTAAAATTATTAAAAAAATTGGTCATGCCATTTAAATTACTTGACAAAGTAAGTAGATAGAAGTGCTATAATGAAGAGCATACCGATCTTTAATATTCCAATAGTTCTCGAGATAGGTCACTCAATTGACTTACCCTAAAATTGTGATGCTGATATAAACTGTTGGTTTAGAACGTATCTCTAATGCGTACCAAAAAACCGCAGTCGATATTGCAGAGAGAAGTATTAACAAAACATTAATCTCCCTAGAATTTAAAACAAACATTTTTATAACAATTGGATACTTTTGGATGGAGAAGTTATCTGAAAATTGATGATTTTCAATGTACATTGATCGTCCTGTAGTCTACAATGTTAACATTGTTGTACAGGTTAGCCACTCATTTACTTTCATCATTTTTGCACAACATTTTAAAAAATATATGAAAAAAGTAGTACATATTTTTGTGGAGTGTTCAATCAAAGCACGTAAATCAAAGAAAGAGACTCGTTTGATGTACGTTCCTTAAACGAAATATAGGTTAATCAATATAATATCAATTACATATATTTATAATAGAAATAAAAATAGTGTAAACACAAAACGCCAGCAGTAGACCGTTTATTCTTCTGCTAGCATCACCCCAAAATATTTGGGTATCAGCAACGCTTCGGGCGTCGATCTTTGATGCCAAATATTGATTTTGTCCCCTATTTTGCTTTTATTATATTCACGGACACAAATTCCTTTTCTAATTTTCTATACTTATAATTGTTCATTATTATATTGTTTTTGTTTAATGATCTATAATCACTTTTAAAGATTATTATTTTATACTTACTTATACTTTTTCGTTTTATCCATAGCAATACCCACTACCACACTTCCAGGCATTCCTAGAATAGTAATCATTAATCCCATACGACCAGCATCTTCTTGAGCACCCTATGTATAAACTGAATTATTGTTTAATAACTATTATTATGATATTTTTTCTAAATAACTTTCAAACAGCATATATAACATATATATAGTTCTACAAAATTCAATACTTACCGGAAAGTAAAATAAAACCAACCTATTAAGAACTGTACCAATTGCAGCAAATGCGCCAATGCCCATGGAACATGCCGTAATGTGAATGAAAAATGCTTTGCTTTTCATCAGTTGCTTCAAAGATGCTAGGAAAGAAGTGACACTAACTCGTTCAAGATTATTTCTTTCTGCTGCCTGAATTGGACTTGGTGCATGTTTAGGCTGGTATGGGAAAACTGAAAAATAGTCCTTAAAATATCAGGAGTGGCTTCTAGCAGATCCGTAGCAATAACAATAAAAATCGTCATTGGGCAATAAACTTAAAGCCTAGTTCTCAGAGCTTCGTTTGTCGCTAGCTCTCCTCGTTCCACTTTTCAGAGGTTCAATTCATGACGACACGCTGTCAAATCTTAACGGTCGCAGGCGAACATTTCGTCGTGCACTTCACCTGCTTTTCACTCTATTTGTCTGATATTTAACTAGGTATTTTTGAGAATAATCAAAGAACTTTTGTGTGGCATTGTGATTGTTCTGGTGATAATTTTTACTATTCTTATTTTTAATTGCGTTTCGTACTTACACAGTACAAAAATACAAGCTGGTATCATAGATATTGCCAATGACCAACAAAGTATTTTAAAATCATACCCGATTTCTTCAATACTGTCATGGTTTTTTACTATCACAGGGGGAAGAAGAAATCCCAATGCAGTGCCTAGTTGAGTCCCAAAGATTCCAAGTGAACATACTGTTGAAATCTGAAACCAATTTTAAATAAGAAAGTTATTTTGATAATTTGTATGACAAAAATAAAATACTTTTGTGACTTCTTTGTATTGTGTTGGAAAGGAAATATGGGGACCCTTTATTGCAAAGTTAGCTGATAATGGTCTGTTCCCGAAACTTGTTGGAACAGTCTTATACGCAACGAAAATAAAAACATTTTTGCAATATTTCAGAGCGAAGACATGTAAAATCTTGTAATTTATTTAAAATTTTACCTCGTTATGTTTGAACCAGGTTAACGCTATTTTCGGTGGTAAACTTAAAATAAACACTTGTGCAGCTGAAACTAAAGCCTGTCCAATTAATATAAAAATAAATTGGTTTTGTCCTATTGATAGTGTTTTAATTCCCGTTCCTATAGCAGTTAGAAAACAACCAGTGAGAACAGCGAATTTGAGACCCTGCAAAAAAATGATTAATGAGGTTATAAATTATAGGTGCAAAAGGAATTTATATAATATAAGAAAGTAGAAATAATTTTGTGACATAGTGGAACCAGACTGAAGCATGGATTGATAGATTCAGGCGAATTCGTTTCGCTGTTTTTATGAACTCTATGACTTGTCCATCTACAACATCGACCTGCCTTTGAGCACAGCAAGATATATTTAAAACCATATGATCTACATAGTAAGTAATACACATCTCACCGTACATAGATCGATAGATCCAATGTATAGGTAATGCAAGCAGTAAAGCTAACACTTTAATATACAGAACGTATAATACCTCTTGCTACATAGGTGATTTTGTCGTTTCTTTAACAAAGCAATTATTAACATTATTTTTTTAGTCCTACAAAGTTTGCTTTATACGCTCAAATAGAATTTGAACAATTATTAAATAATAGGTGCATAAAACCCATATTTTATACCTTTCCATCTGGAGACTAATCAAACAGCCTTAAATTTAATTATATTAATATTTACCTGATTTATTATGATAAGTTATACAAACGAGATAGGTATATTTATAAGTTTGGTGATCTTGGTCATGGCGAACGAATTGATATTTAAAATAATTAAATTATATGAACATCGTATTAGCACACAGAAGAGTCACAAAGAGGAACAGAGTTGATGATGGCTCATCAACTTTGTTTTTTTTCTTATATACTGCAGATTGGATTTTAACACAACTTTATAAAGTTTTCTTTCGAGTTACAATATATATACTTAAAATTTTTTTATTTTATTATAAAAAATTCACCCAATTTTGCAACAAAAAAAAAATGTAAATCTTTACTGTTAATGATAATCAGGTTATCCCTTTGAAGTGGTGTGTTTGAAGCCCAGATCTACGAGTTTCTTAATCAGGTTTGAAGTGTTTATGTCAGGTAAATTATTGCAATGAATATGCATTATGATGATGCGATGGTTTACGAAATAGAAAACATTGCACTATGTTATACATTTTATAAGTACATAGATAAAAAAGCTTAATCAACTGGTTAGGGAAGACAAGTTACACAAGGTATCTGCTGCCATTTTCGCGTAGAGAAGAAAATGTAGCTTTGAAAAAGTAGGTAGGTGCTGTTTGTTTTGAGAAAATAAAATTTAAATTTTGTTATTTTCAAAAAGTTTAAAATTTTGTAGCAGATATTTGATTTCTTATTAGCATACGGATGTTCATAAAATACTCAAATTTGCCAAATTTAAACTACGCCTTTCCGATTGTGAGTTCCCTATGGTGGACCTCTAATTATTTGATTCACTCTGTATACTTACCCATCTGTCAATCATAAAACTACCGGGAAACAAAACTATTGGGTACACGAACATAAACATAACACTCGTCCAATCTACTGCATTTGGACTAACATTGTAATATTTCATTACAATATTACCGATAATGCTGTATTCAGTCCATTGCATACAATTAATTGTCGTGTAATAATTGAACAATAATAATAATATCCATCGTTTCTTATGAGCTTTTATTCTAACGTTTGCTAACTCGTTCACATCTTCCATACACCTTTCTACTTCCATGATATCTATTGCTAGTCTTTATTATTAAATATAGTAGGACCTACTGTCAACCAAAATGAAATGAGATGAATTTATAAATTTTAATTAGCGACTGCAGAATAAAATTTTATACATTTAAACTGATTATAAATAATTTAATCTATATGTAAGCATTGTTAATTGTGTTAAAATCCTATCAGTTTACAAGTTTATAACTAGAATATTTGTACAATTATTATAATCATAATAAATGCTTTAATAGATCTTTATTCAAATTTAGCTTTCTTTGTCATATCAAAAACATGGCGCAAAGAAATGACACAAGCCCGTATTCCTTATGCATTAGCATTTTTTTAATGTGCATACACATATCATATACGGTGCACTATCCTCACGAGTCCTTTACTACTATAAACTAGAAACAAAGGCCTATAATAGCGGTCCGGTCAAAAACTCCATGGGGAGTGTTCTCCCATTAGGACTATCATGACTACTCTTGGACGGCTCAATTGCGATGTGGATGGGCGGTATTGTTCACAAAGATGAAATTGGGACCTATTTCATCTGGAACTGTTTGCAGAATAGGTCGAAAGATACGATCGATATAAATTTGGCCGGTCATAACGCCTGGAACATGAACCAAAGGCGTTCTTTGTTCATACATAAAAATGGTACCAGTTCTCTAGCAAAAGCAAGTCGGTGTTTTGCTCCCCGTTCTCACCAGACTCGACAACGACGATTGTCCAATCCTTGTCTCATCCGAGTACATATCATTTGACCAATGAGGCAAAAGCCAATTTTGGACCCAAAATCAAAATATATATATCAAAGATATAATATATCTTTATCTTTGATATAAACGCAATAATGTCCCTATTATAACGGGTCCAACATGATAGCATCAAAATAAATACAGTCCTTTCTGTGGACATCGTCATTTTGTTGCCATGGAGATAGACGCGATCAGAAAAATACAAACAATCAAATATAATTATTATACCAACTTATTTTTCTTTTCGTTCGCGTTATTGTTACTAATATAAAACAATGGTCAAAAACACATTAATAAATATTGCTGGTAAGAACTATATTTATGTAATATAGATTTATTTTTATTGTAAAATATCTAAATAAATTCGTTTCGTTTTCAAAAGTGTAACTGGAATATGGATATTTCATATTAAGGCTAAGGCAGATATTCAAATGTTAGAATATTACTTAATTGTAACATTCTACCATTAAAAACATAGAGTTGGCAGTATTAAACATTATTAAAAATAATATAGGTTGATAGATACATAAGAGTCTTAAGATATCTTAAATATTTATTTCTCCTTTTATTTTCAACGTATCTTATGTTCATGCTAAATATTTCTGGTCTAGGGTGTTTTTGTTTATTATTATATATAATATGAAATTATAATTATAGAAGTTATGCTGAAAAAAGTAAGATAAGTATGTTTAATTTCGCAACGCAATTTTTCTATTAGACCCTTATAGGGAATCAAGCTCCTATAGTAAATTACATTTCTTAAAAAAAATATAAATAAAGAAAAGAACAACGTGATAATAACAATTCTTAAAATTAACAATAGGTCACCTCAAATTCTGACTCATTATATTAATATGGGATATATTTGTCTAAAATTCTTCTATCCTGTTAAATGAAAGATGGCTAATTTGGATTTAGCCCATTCCATTCCGTAATACAGGAATTTCACCAAAAGATTGAACTTATCTATCTATGTTAACGTACATTTTTCAGTTTGTCATCTGGGTATTACATTTCCAAAAGATGAATTGTACAAAGATATTATCGGTACACAATTCCTGGAAAAATTTATTACAGATGACAGCAAAATGGTTCTTTATGGTACCCTGAATAAAAAAATCGATATACGTTTAGAATTTTTTGATACGGTAAGTATTTGATAACATTCCTTAATAATAATTTTAAATATTTTCAAAACTGTATATCTTTATGAAACAAAAAATCCCGAATAATTAAAAGTCGCATTGTCCCGACTGAAGAAATCAAATGTAAAAGACCTAGATATAAAGTGTATACATTTAATTTGTTCTACATTTGTGTTACGGAACTTTAATCAATGTTTTCAAATATTTTGTGGCTTCCACTTTTCTGATTTGTAGGTATATTGTTTTGAGTTGTACATGATGCTCTTTACCGGCAACAATTTGATCTCAGTCTTAAACTCGACAGAAATACACGTTTCAAATCAAAAAATCTTGTTTTATCACGACATTTCTTTTAAATATCACTTGTTTATATCAAGAACTTGCAGTAGAACGTTTGACATAGAGTAATATTGAAAGACACGTATTACCACTTCACCAAAACAATTTTTTCAAACTCGACGTGCATTTCGCTAACACTATTAGCATCCCGAGGAGAGAATTTTACTAATAATAAAACGCGTCTGTCACATATAATACAGTATCCAAATTATTTAATAATAATATCTATTCATATGTATCACACATCGATTTTAATGTAGTCTTTATTTTTATAGATGTCAGAGGCAATATTTGAGCGATTAATAATTTTTGTCAAAATGAGACGAGCTGTAGTAGATGAAGAAAATTTAACAAATTTAGTCTATATATGTTCTACATCTGGTTCTCCAACAGTTGCATTGTATCAATCATTAAACAATGTATTCACACCAATTCTTGAAAAGGTAAGATATGAAAAAACAATTGATTAAAAATTGTCCTGTATGTGTTACATCACTATGTAGTATGTGCGCTATTTTTGGGCAAGCATTGGCACTCTGTGAATCTGTCAATATAGTTGATTTTTCTAAGACATTCTTCATATATCGTCGAAATTTCCAGAGTCTGCCTATTCAGGTGATCAAATGGTGAATAGGAAACTATAATTGAATTCAAAAATTGAAAAAAAAATCACCAAACAAATAATGTGGCGCAAATTTTTTCAATCGTAAATATTTATTTGACTCTTTCATTTGTGATACCTACCAGAAGTCTGTTTGACAGACCTTGGATTGTCGAGTGATTTGAGCTTTTGGAGGAATCAGCACTAAAATTTCTTTAGCACATTGACTAATTATTTACGATAAACAGATAAATCTCCCACTTTGTGTAAATTCCAACGATAGCAAAGAACAGGTCAGCGAATATGGATATATGGTTTGCTCGTTTTTTGATAGAATACAGCACTTCAGCATATGTTTTGGAGAAGTGCTTTTTTATGACACCCGCAGTACTCCATTAAATGTCGACTAGTGCCTTGTACCACCTTTGCTATTGAATGAACATGAGAAGTTAAATTAAAAAATGGGCTGTATCTAACGAAAGACAACTTCTTGTATACATGTTTCATGCATTACGGTTTACTTCTATTTTGTTCATAGGAAGTAAAATATACCAACATCCAGCGCAATTTACTTACATTGCAAAACCAGCTAAGATCAGTGATATTTTCTGATTCCATCACAGATGAACATGATGATCAATCATCATTTTTTGGAGGTAATTATTTAAGAATTTAAAGGTGACAAATTATTTCTTAAGACATAAAATAACAATTAATTTTATAATACATAATGACACCCAATGTTATGATCTTATTAAATCAGGAAAGAAATGGATAAACGCCAGAGATTTATCATATTTTATGATACACATTTCCAATTACTTTTTACAGTAACGAATTACACACACATACAAATTACACAAAATTAAGTAATTTTTGGAAAATGGAACTATTTAAGTAATTAAGAAGAAAACTTATAAGGCCTTCTAAAAGTCCAATTCGTATACTTTTTGGTGAAAGCAAATTTCCAATTTATCAGATGACTTGAATATTCTTTTATTAAGATTTAACTAATTTCTATGAGTAAATTAATTTATTTAGGTTTAGAATATATTGTGGAAATGTTTTATTAAGTACTTTAAAATGCATTTTTTATATATTTCGAAGTAGCATCATGAAAGAGAAAATTAGTATTTTTTCTCAGAGTGAATTAGTGAATTCAATAATTATTAAATATATGTGCTATGATCGTGAGTTATAAACACTTAGTAAGAGTGACTGATAATTATAACTCATAGAAACATCGTACCGCAATCCGCTGATAGAGTGAATAAGCTTAGATAATAATGGATTAGTTTTAATTATTTTTTGATGTAGGGATCTTAAAAATTGCAAATCGAGATTTATAATCTGAAGCAGCAAAATCTGATCTTCAATTTTTCGAATGTGAATAGAAAGTGTACTTGAGTCAGGAGTTTTGTTTTTTCTTAAACAGTACCTGTCCTATACTGTCCAATAATTATAAGCGTGAAAAATTGGGACACTATTTTAAGTATAATGGTTATAGTTATAGAAACAATTGCGCATGAAGTCGAATATTGGAATAGTGCTACAGTAGTTAAAAAGGACAAATTTCTCAGAAAGTCTGCGGCAGAGTTCCGGGACTTATTAACACCGATCGCTAAAGAATTCAGGTAAGTAAGGAATTAGAGCCAGCTATTCTAGAAGAAAGCGCAACATGTGTGTCTTCGGTGCCGTATACCGATTTTAGATAATCAATCTGAAATAAGATCAAGTTCGCTTACTCTGATCTTGTTTTAAAGGATCCATTGCCGCCACAGACAACTACTATTTCTGTGAAGGCTATGATCACTTTAATAAACTAGAAATTTTTATAGTACCTACTTGCTCCTCCCGTCAAGCAACATGTTAAAATAATAGTTAGGTATAATTATGCACCCAAGAAAATTGTCTTGCCACACAGTTTTATTTAATTTACTTTGTTAACGGTTTCGACTATCATTAGACAAACAAGAAACAAAAATGCCTCGTTATAAAAATATAATTTTCCTTTGCTAAACTTGGTTTAACTTTAAAAATTCTAATTGACCAGTATAATAATTAGCAACAATTCAGTTTTGTTATTTGTCTGATAATGATCTTTGGCTAGAAACAAGAGACTAAGTAAATGATTTTTGTTTAAATCTGTGTGGCAAGACCTCGAGTTGTTTTCTTGGTTGTAAAAGTATGGCTAGCCTCTTAGAGTACCTAGGTATTCGGATGAGATTTAGAAAGTTAATAGTTATAATTATTACAATGTTTTTAGTATAATTGAAGCCATGCCGCTTAGTGATGCAGAAGATTTACTAGATCGAACACATAACACTATGGATGACTTGTGGAGATCTGATTCAAAATATCCGCAGGACAGAATGCAGCATCTTATGAACGTAATTGGTATGGTTGCTTTTTACACATCATAGCCTAGTGAGAATGCCTGACACCTTCTTTGTTTGAAACGACCCCCGTATTCCCAGTTTTTGGATTCTTTAATTTTTTTTCTGAGAAATAAAAGAAATAAATTCATGACGTAACTTTCTCACCCAAAAAAATCTTTAACCAGTAATAAATGTATTTGAAATATTTATTAATTTTCAAAAGCACTGTAAGTATCCACTGCGGTAATCGGACATCTCTAGCTTGAACTTTTTGTGATCAGATTTTATTTTAACAGGTGTGTTTTAATAATTTTAATTTTAGCTACAACTGTTTGTAAATATATTGTCAAGCAATTAAATAATATCCAACTGTGGGATGAAGACTACAATAAGGTTGTTGACAATGTTTTGCAAAATGTATCATTGGGTGAAAAATGGTTAGCCTCCTGTCAACAACTCACGGAAATATTTTGGCCAAACTATAATTCGAACCCATGGCATGGAGAATTATACCAGCCTATAGTATTAATGCAGTTTATTGTGTTACTAAAACAGGTAATTTTATCTAGTTAACGTATTTACCTCTATTTTAATAGCATATTTATAGGTGGTAGGCCTCAGATCCCTATACAAACAATTGATGAAGTTATTGACTACTGAAGAGCAGGAAGAACTTCAAACGCATAAAATTTTTACACCGTTTAAAGGTATATTATTATTTATCAGACGATTAGTGTTCAGATTACATAAACAAAATAATTATATTTTTTAAACCAAACTTTACTTTTAAATTCAAATTGAGCCAATCATTTTCAAAATGTATTACATTTATTTTGTTCTATACTTACATAAAAAAGATAGATGGGTGAATGCGTCGAATAACAATGAGAGATTTCAACAGAGCGGTGCAAATGGAGGGAAGTAATTAATGAAGACAATCTAGTTTTGACTAAGCAATCTGTAGAGGGATATTCCTATTCGAATCTGATACAAGAACTGATATATTCTGAAGTCCCAATTTGAATATGTTCATTTCCATTTTAAAATTGATCGGCCTCAATTTGAAGTTGGAAAGATTCATTGTTAAAGATACAAAAATACCATTCTAAGGAAGGCAGGGTTCCAAGGCGAAAATAAAAAAATAAGAAATTTATTTGGGGCTTGAGAAAGTTTTGAAACGTCGGATGGTGGGGGTAATCTTGAGAGAGCTTTGCAACTTAGGATTATATTTATGTTTTAATTATACGGATTTATTAGGAAATAAAGTAGTACAGCTTGTAAATAAAAACTTCATCATCTTAATTTAATATTTCTATTCTAGCAATTGATATATTGGTGTATGATACCAATAATGAGATAGAACTTCTGAAAGCAAAGAAAGAATTTGAATATCTCTTGCAACCATCAGAAAAAAGAGTGGCGATGAAGCTAAAGAGGCAATTATCAACAGTTAACGCTAATACACGACAGGTAGGTAATTGAGACCTGGTTTATGGATTGGTATATTTATGTATGGTATGTACTTGATCAGTTTCCCATGACCCAGGAGGGTCTAAATCAGCTTCCAAATCGATTTGAAGTTTTTCTTTTAAGTATTATTTATCTGTAAAATAGAAAATTATATTTTGTCTTGATTTAGTCCCCAATGACTTATTATTCACGGACATCAATTTTAGACGCATGAAGAAACAGTTAATGTGTTCAAGATGTTTGGTTTGGAGCTAAATTAATATGTCTTTAATCTAATTATGCTCAATGAAACATTTGTTACTTATAACATTATATTATATGAAAACGTTTCAGATAAAAGTTGTCACATTTATAGTTCTCAACATTTTAGTAACCATTGTCCCACTCTATAGTGGCAGTTTTCTAGATTGTTGAGTGTTTTGGTCTCTTGGATGATATATGGAAGTACACTAGATAATTTGGTTTGTTCTAAACTATCAAAATTAAATTATTATTTCTAGTTGATGTACGAGTTCTCACGATATTCTGAAATAATTAGTCGCCCCATAATCAAAGAAACTTTGCGCACGGAGCGTCAATTCCTGTTAACATCGCTGCATGAGTATATCAAACACCTTCAAAATCAGAATAATATAGACAGCAATATGATACGGACAAAGCAAGAAACTTCACCGATTATTCAAGAATTACTGTTATTACTACAATTAGAAGGTAAAACCAAAGAGATTCAAAAAGTGTCGGAAAAACTTTTAAACGACTTGAATGGATATGGAAATATTAAGCAACTTGTTGATGAGTTATTACAAGATTTTATACGGCAACAACAAGAACTCTTTGAAATATGGAACACTCAAGTTATATCACAGATCAATGACCAAAGCTTGAGGTAAGTACAATCCGTTAAATTGTTGATTTCTCGAAAAACTTAAAGGTTTTCGAGAACTTAGAGTTTGAAAATTTCAGTATAGTACGACACAGTTAAGAATGATACATGATACACATGATATAGCCCATTTAAAAGCGTATATTTTTAACTGTGTCGTACAGTATATACAGAATCCATCTCTTTCGTGAGTTTATTTTGATATTGATTGATTGATTGATACAGTTTGCTAACGAAAAGTTTTCCAAAATTTGCTGTGTACTAAGGACCAGTTTTGTCCTAAAATTTTCAAACTCGAATTTCTCGAAAATCTTTAAGAAGAGAAAAACAAGTACGCCTTTTTGCCTTTTTGATGTAGAAAACTTTATTTTATCACATTTTTGAAACAAATGGAATAAAAGTCACAAGAAAAAAGTTAGGTTATAATTAAGCCAAAGGTCCCCCCTGTTTACCCGCCTATAGTCATACTTTTTTATGCAATTTCATTTCAGTTTACGACATTTAACTAGGTGAATAAATATGCTACATTTGAATAATTCATTTTTACTCGTTTCGAAAATATTTCAAAAAAATCGTCCTCAGGCAGTCATCTTTAACACCCCGTATCTTTGTAAATAATAGTTTCGAAAAATTACAATTTACGTTTTTTTCATGATAAACGTCCCCAATTCGCTCACAAATTTTGACCACCTATTTTAGAAACACTTTGTATATTATATATCTGCATGCGAGATATTTCACACATTTTCCGGGACACCCTGTATAGAATTATACGAGGCACGTTTTTTTAGTAAGTATCGTTTTGCGATTCCGCCGCCGCAGCGCTACGGTCGGCGTTCCGCGCATGCGCGCTGGTTACCTACATCTCTTGTCTACGCACTGACGCCATTACAGTCTGATTCCTCATTGTATACGTTGTTTACTGAGTGTTTAAGATGCCTCCAACAATCGTGAGTCCCGCCGATTGTGAAGTACGGGCTGTTATACGAGTTCTTAGTGCTAAAGGCGTAAAACTATCGATCGGTTTTACGCCTTTAGCACTAAGAAATCGTATAACAGCCCGTACTTCACAATCGTGAGATCTGTGAAGTTTACGGACAAAACATTATGAGTGATGGAATGGTAAGGAAATGGGTGAGAGCATTTAAAGATGGCAGCACAAATGTGCATGATGAAGAACGGAGTGGGCGTCCTTCGGTCGTTAATGAAGATTTGGTGCAGAAAGTGGAGGAAAAGGTGAGAGAAAACAGACGGTTTACAATTTCATCAATGTGCGACTGCTTTCCTCAATATTCTCGTAGTGTTTTGTATCGCATTGTGACCGAGAACTTGAATTACCGGAAATTGTGTTCACGTTGGGTTCCAAAAATGTTGACGGATTTGCACAAAACCCAACGTTTAGGCAGTGCATTGACTTTCCTTGAGCGGTACCACAATGAAGGTGAAGATTTTTTAGACCAAATTGTTACTGGTGACGAAACATGGGTGGCCTACGTCACACCAGAATCGAAACAACAATCCATGGAATGGCGACATTCATCATCACCCAAAAGAGTGAAGTTTAAGCAAACAATTTCTGCCCGGAAAATCATGTGCACAGTTTTTTTGGGACAGAAAAGGAGTATTGCTAGTGGAGTTTCTGCTTCGTAATGAGACAATCAATGCAGCGTCTTATTGTGAGACATTGAACAATCTGCGTCGTGCAATCCAGAACAAAAGACTTGGCAAGTTGAGTAAGGGTATCGTTTTGCTGCATGACAATGCCCGTCCACATGTGGCTAATCGGACCAAAGATCTCATCAAATCTTTTAAATGGGAAACTCTAGATCATCCTCCATACAGCCCTGATCTGGCGCCCAGCGACTACCATTTGTTCCTGCACTTGAAGAAACACCTGGGTGGTCAGCGTCTTCAAGACGATAACGAAGTCAAAACATTTGTGATACAGTGGTTAACAAGTCAGGCGGCAGAATTTTATGAGGAGGGTATTCAAAAACTGGTGCCACGTTATGACAAGTGCCTCAATATTCACGGAAATTATGTAGAAAAGTAGATTAAGGTACAGGCTTTCATGTAAAAATAAAAATATTGCGATATCTTTGCACGTCTTTTTTTAATTCCAAAACGGTACTTACTTAAAAAACATGCCTCGTATATAAAGAAAAAAGAAAGAATACGTCTTAGCATTGTCTTTATAAACATATAACACACACACTGATCTTAGTAAGAAAATCTCCGTTCATATTTCACTATCCCTAATTATCTATGAAATAACAAATCAAGCAAGATCTAAATATATGTTAGAATAGTAATGGAACTCTACAGCTGTCGCTAATTTTATTTTCAGCCTAAAAGAGCATGATCCTGTTGTGCAGTTTTCGAAGGATAAGCTAATGTGTGTTAACTATTCGCCGAAATTGATTACTCTTTTATCTGAAGTCAGACAATTAATTGCTTTGGGTTTTAATGTCCCTAACGTTATAGGCGAGGAATGTGAGCATGCCAAGAAGTTTATGAAAGTGGCCAGAACACTGGAACAGGTAATATATACCGAGTGTTTACCAAAAAGACGTCAATTATTTTATTTCGTATTTTATCAGATTGCAAGTTTTCATAACACTATTGGTGACAGAATGATATCTTCGCAAAAACCGATGATGCTTTCCAGCGCATTGGAGTTTTCAAAATTAGTTCAGGAACAAGAAGTAGTGTCGTGGAGCGAGGAGAAATCCGTTGAGCAATATGTCAAAAGTTTACAGAAATCTGTAGAGAAATTGTCTTCAGAAAACGCCTTGTTAACACAATATCATTCTCAGATTATTGACATGGTAATTAAACTCATCTTAATATTATTATGAGCGACCCAAATTTTCTACATGTTCTCTTTTTTAATTACGTACAAAAAAATCTGTCTTTTCTTCACAATAAAAGGCCGTATTTTTGACTGTGTTTTTCATAAAATAACATAATTCATTTTCGCTATATAATTTCAGATAACTGACTTGGAAAATCTAGATCTGATCAAAGAATATGATAGATGGAAAAATTGTGCAAAATCCATACGACAAATTACATCTCAAGTTGAAGAGAAGGGTTTCAAAAATATGATGGCATGGAAATCAGATCTTGATAAAAAATTGTCGTCGCTTTTGGAAAAACAATATAACAAAAGCTTAGATACTTTGCATTTAAATTTACCATATATTCATGTAGATCTAGTTTATAGAAATTCCCTATTGGAATTCCACCCAAATGTGGAGAAATTACAAAGCTTGTATGAACAGAATCTAAATAAGTACCTAGATATACCAAAACATTTTAGAGGAGTATGTGACATTCCGAATAATCAGATGTATGCTAGCATCATTGAGAGGTAAGTTCATTTATAGGATTTAGGATAGAACATTATTTTGCACAAAAATTTAGATGAAATTTGTTGGTATTTTATTTCCACAAATTTCTATACCATGGTTTCCTGGTGACTTACATATAATCGCGTGGTACAACCTGATATGGCTGAGAAATTAAAACTTTGTGTTAATTTCTCAGCCAAATCAGGTTGTATCCTTCTAGTGAATAACACTTATGAATTGTACTATATTATCGTAGACAAAAAATTATTTGAATTGTATAACTTAATTTTTAGGTGTACTTCGGCATTTCAGGTGGTTTCTAAACATAAATCAGAACTTTTCCAGCAATTAAATGACGTGTTAAAGCACTGGAAATCGTGGCTTCAACTTGATACTTTAGATAGGAGTAAGCTTACAAATTGGCAACATTGGGATCTGCAATTTAGAGCATCTAAAACTTTTGGGCAAGAAATTGCAAAATTGCCGAGGTAACTAAATAGTCGTTATAGTAGGTATGTATTTTCGATTACACACGAGAATACTACTGCGATTCAAAATTATGTATTAACAGGTTGTAGTTTAAATGGCTGGAAAAAATAAAAATGTCATGAAAAGTTATAAAATTATTTGGAAGTGTTTTTTAAATAAAAAAATAATACTTTAGAAAAATCTACGTAGTCCATTAAGGGTGTCATTTTGAAAGCCTTTAAATAATTTTTATGAAAAAAAACAGAATTTGTTTTCTCAATTTTTAAGTCACATTTGGTGCGTTAGTAATTCTTATTTCACCTATTACATACAAAATTTTATTTACAAACCGTTTATTATTAGTATTATTAACAGTATATTAGAAAATTTCATAAAAAAATATTTCAATTCAACGTATTGTTAATAATATTCGCTGAGAACACAAGGTACCGGTGACCATAAGAACAAAGACAAACAATATTCTGATTACCGCACCAATGCGGTAATGTATTCGAAAACGCACTAGTGCAGTAATGTACGTCATTATGTCATTGAAAATAGTGTCAAATCGTACCTACTACATGACGGTTGTAGATAAAATCACTATATGAAATTGTTTTATAGCACCGAGGAAAATGTGGGATGTTTCGTGATAAATCTATCTCGTTTGAGATGTGATTTAGAATCCCACAACAGAAGTTATTGGGATCAACTTGTAGATTCACTTAAAGACTCAATAGCGGAAGATGTAGTTAAGCTGCAAAATTTTATCGATCCGTCCACGTCGGCTTTAACGAAACAACCTGTTACTTTGGAGGAAGTTGGAGAGTCAACTGTTGTGCATTCAAGTATTTTAAAGCAATTTTCTGAGGTAGGCGGAAAATAAAATAAGTATTTTTGAAACTCTAAACAGTATGTACCTAAAACTAAACCTTTTTAACACTTTGAAAACACTTAAAGTGTTGGATAAATTGCAAAAATATGGCACTATTTAATCTGCCTTCAAAAAAATACTGTTAAAAAATAATTTCCACTGCACCCTGCTAACTAAAAATCTTTGTTGCTGCGTTGTACAATTACGTAAGATTATTGTCAAATCAACACTTAGGTACCAGTCACTGCGTAATTAAGTTATTAAACTAATTGTTCCCTTTCTTTCGGTTTTTTTTTTTTCAAATTAAGTAGGTACCTACATTAATTATGTTGCATTTATACTTCATTAACCCAAAATATTTTCAATTTTAACTATCGTCTTTAATGTTAATTACAGATGGAGATTATGCTCAGTGAAATGATTAAAAAGTCTCAAATTTTATCAAGTTGGTCTCGGGAACAAATTGATTCAGTCCACAGAGTCAAGGCGTCATGGGAGAGACTACAAAGTTTAATTGACAATTATCAACACATAATGACAAAACAGGTTTGATGTTTTTGGATTATGTTATTAATCAGTAAGACGAAACAGTCAGTTAATAACAGACTGTCGATTGAGGAAGGAGACATGCCTGAAATTTTCGTTATATTTGGAGTTGACCTCAACTATTTAACTAGACTAAAAAAAAGATACCTTCATATATCTCTCCTAGAAGTAGTCTGTTGTATTATTATGATGAAATAAATTGCTGCTTTATTATTATACCTAACGCATATAATGCATTTAGAACGTTTTTGATCTCTTATTTAGTAAAATTTAGAATTTCAAAATGTAGCTTGTATTTATTTGCTGATGGATAAGAAAACGATTACAGCTTAGTTTATTTCTTTGAGGCGTCTACACTCTAGCAAATTAGAATATTTCCAACACAATTTAATATCAAAGAATTCGCAATGAAGAAAATATTGTATGGCGTATAAAGATGAGATATTTTTTAATTCACATAATTGATTACCTAATTTAAATTATTATTTCTGGACTCCTGTGGTTATTGTCTTTGTCGAGTCATGCGTATAATTATTGTTTTTCCTACCTATTTTACTCTTCCAGATGAATACAATTAAAACAACCCTTAGTATAAAAAGAGAAAACTTAGAAAAAGAATGTGAACGTTTTGAAGCTAAGTGGGATCAAATGATTGCAAATTTTTACAATAATGATATTGACAACAAAATCATAGAATTGTCCAGCCAGTTGGAAGAAATTAAACAGAAAAGAATTGAATGGGATGAACTTATAGTCAAATACAACGAACTTAAGTACCTATGTTCTATTCATTATTATTATTATTATTATTATTATTATTCACACAAAATAGTTAAATATTAAATTTTTATGATTTTTGCAGATCAGACTATGAGAAATTTAACATTGAACATCTTGGTATACCTAATTTTGATGTAGTACAAAGTAAATTGGTTTTTGAAGAAAATAAATGGTCTGTTTTTGATAACTTTTACACAGGTAAATTTCACACACCTATATAAAAGAAGTGTTTAGTTATTGGTCATTCTAGTATTTGGCGCAGAGTCATATTAAAAGACACGTTTGACCACTTCACCAAAATACTTTTTTAAATCCCCTGTTAGCGAAACGCGCGTCGGTATTTAAGAGAATGTTTTGATGAATTGGTAAAACGTGTCGAACAGTATTCACTCATTTCTGCCTTTTAAATTGGCACGTTTAACATTCCTTCAGTAAATATAAACTTAGAGAATTTTAATTTACAAATTAGAGAATTTTTTTATTTGGTCTAAAAATATAATTATCGCACCAGCAAGTCTGAGAAAATTGAGATAGGCAATTTCACGCAGCATTTTTTTTTCTTGAATGCATTTTGTCAAATCTATTAAACTAAGATAAACCGACGCAATATTGCTCCACAGAACTTTATTTGCGTCCATTATCAAGTTTCTACCTAAACCCTTGCCTAGTAAAGTGGTTGGGACAAGCAGACCGACATGCACAAATATGCATTACTAATTTTTAAGGGTTCCGGTTTTGTGAATATTTATCTTTTGCCTTATTTAAGTACTTAAACTCTATATTTAAATTGGAATTAACTTCACATTTATTAATATTTTGTTGACATCGTAAACATTCTTACAATTTTTACACATACTTAAAACTTTCACAGGCAACTAAAAGTTTCGCTGATCGTTATCTAAGAAACGTTTGCTAGTGTAAATTTGACGCAGGATTTATCCGGAAGCATTGTTTCTATAATCTTAGAATTCATTACTTTGAGGCCAGTAGATTTTCGTATAACTTGCTAATTTTTTATTTCAGAGTTCAATGAAATATGTTCAGAATATTGGATCGTATTCAGAAAGAAAATTTATCGTTTAGAAGATTTTTTAAAAAAATGGAACGAAAAACTTAAACTGACAGAAGCATCAAACTTATCAAACAAAATTTTAAGAGAACTTGAAAATTATGAGGTTTTATTTGTACTTGTTCAAAATTGCTAGGTATACAATTAGTTTGTATATTTTAGGATGTCGTCGGTCATATGAAATATGTTAGAGGTGATGATTTCACAGAAACACATTGGATAGACACATTTCAACTACTGGAAATGGAAGCAAAATCAATTGATCATTTAATAGTTAAAGACTTTTTGCAAGTGTCTCAAAACATAAAAAGTAACTCTAAGCAATTACAGGTTAGAAAAAATTAATAAAATAAATTTAACTTTCTTCAATGTGATGTCAATTTCAGATATAAACATTTTTTTTATAAATTGAAATTTTATTTTGTATAAAATTGAAACATTTTTCTCTTTTAGGCAATTTGCAAGAAAGCAGCAAGTGAAATTGTTGTAAGGCAAGCACTTAATGAATTAGAACAGTGGGAACTAGTTACAAAGTTTGAACTTAGTTCTCAAAAGGATTCACAAAATAAGGATGTCTGGCTTCTTAAGGACATAAAAATTATCCTTAACTCGGTAAATTGCAATAAACGCTATTTTTTCCACATCTCTTTAACTTATTTTTATTATAAAAAAACTTCACACAATATTTCACCTCTAGCGCATCTCAATATAACACTGATTTTAATGTGATTTGATGACGGGCCTGTCGTACAATCGTCTAATTCGTATTTAGAAGAATTTGGAAAACTGACAAATTATATTTATATTTAAAGTAATATTCTGACTCGTATAAACACTATTTTTTAATTTCTTTGATAAAATGCATAAACAGATGTTTTTATCTCAATTTTTTCTTCTTCGAAAGCAAATACAGCTAGCTAGTTTTGAAAAATCATGAAATTACTTCAATAATAAATTATTGTGTTAGGAAAAATTAATTTGATACAAACCGCTCATTTTGGATGAGGTTTACTAAATTTGCTAGGTGTTTCAATTTTAAACACATGAAAATCTAATAACCTTTCAAAGGATTACAACTTAGTTTTTCACAAAGGAATTAGCCCTCAGAGAGATCATCAACTTCATGAAAAGTTTTGGACAACTGAGAGAACTGAAGATTAGAGTAATTCAGAAAACTAAACGACTCCACTACAATGTACAACACCTGAATTTACCTTATTTAATGTTTTACACATGGTTTTAGATTGGTGATCATCAAAGCTTAATACAGTCTTTAAAGAATTCAGCAGATCATAATTCGTTTGCTGAAAAAGTGGTTAATTGGGAATCAAAGTTAACAGATTTAGATTTTTATTTAACTTCTTTCAGTCAAATTCAAAGAAAGTAAGATTTTATTAGCATGTATTCTTTACTTTTTTATTATTATTTTTTTTAATTTGTGTTCCCAGGTGGATATATTTGGAACCAATTTTCAACACTGGAACATTAGCAAACGAAAAATCCCGCTTCGATAAAATTAATAAAGAGTTTCGTCAAATTTTATCTTTTATTGAAAAAAATATTAGAGTAGTAGAATTATGTCGATATTCAAATTTACGTTCGATAATATCAAATATATTAGAACAAATCTCTAGATGCGAAAGTAGCTTAGCACATTTTTTAAAGGTAAAAAATCAATTTAACAATTATTTTTACATGCGAGGCTTGCTCTTTGTAGCACCGAGTGTGGCTGTTCTTTTTGATGCAAATTTGTAAACTTAAATTATCAATATTTTCACTTTTTTAGGAGAAAAGAGACAGTTTTTCCAGATTTTTATTCTTGAGCGATGAAGATTTACTTGAAGTGGTGGGTCAATCTACGAAAGAGCAAGTAATTCAATCTCATCTCAAAAAACTATTTTCTGGTATTAACAGAGTTAAATTAGATAAAACTCTCAAGAATATTACAGCAATGTGTTCAGCACACGGTGAAGAAGTTATTCTTGAGAATCCTGTTTCAATTGAAAAACCCATTGAAGTAAGTATGGCATTTAAGAAATGGTGTGATATGTAGAAACACGTTTAGATTAAATGTAGGATTCTTATTTAACGTGGTGAAAACTAATCTCGGTTCAACCACGGTTTAAATAATTTAGCAGATATGAAAGTCAAGGCTAAACAAGCAAAATTTCCAAATTAGTGATGTTGCGATGAAGATGATCTCACATAGGTATAGGTATATAAACCCACGTTTTATTGAACAATCCTCCTAGCTTATCAACCCAATCAACGAAAAACCTTCGTTGTATAAACAAGTTGTTCAACAAGTTACAAAGTTTTATGTTAGTGCTTAAAAATAAAAAATTGTTTTGTGATCAATTGCATATTGAGACCAGGTTTTAGTATAGTGACCATGGTTTTTGAAATGTTTTTGTTTCCACTACAAAACCAGTATTTTCGATTAATTTGAACGAACTATATAGTAAATAAAGTATTTCTGTTCTTAAAGTTTTACCAGTTATATTTATCCTATCTCATCTTTAATTCTCCTTGTTCAGCACTGGCTTAATACATTGGTCATTGAGATGCAACGAACATTAAAGGCCACTCTTGTAAAATGTCAAATGGAAAAGCAAGCACCAGATCCTCTTATGTATCCTTCTCAAATTTTATGCTTAGCAGATAGTATAAATTTTACAAGTAAATGTGAGCAAGCAATTAGTAGTATGACATTGCCTCCACTCTTAGCGCAATATAAGGTAAGGGTTTTAGATTTTTATATTATATTATAAAACGTACAACTTTGAATATGTTCTTTGTTAATTTTAGGCTAAATTAAACCATTTCAGTTTGTTCAATTTCTCGGATGACACCGAGTATCAGCAAAAGAAAATCAAAGAGACAACTAAAAGTTCTACGCTTGAATTAAAACTCAATGCATTGTTATTAGATACAATATATCACATAAATATTTTAGAAGAACTCTTACTCGATAATGTTTCTAAAATATCTGACTGGACATGGCAAAAACAACTAAGGTACCTACTAAAGTAGAAATTTTCTTGTTTTTATAAAATTTTATTTATTAAAAAAATCTTTTTGGTTTGTCCAAAAAATATTCATCGAAATTTGTATCCATTTAAATTAAGGGTTGTAATGAACATTTTCTATGGCATGATCACAAAAAGTATAATATATATATAATAATTAAGTCTTTCTTACCGATTATTTTTCAAAACAAATATTACATGAATATGTGAAGTTTGAAAAATTATAGTAATTTATTTAAAAATAATATTAATTAATAATTTAAAATAAAATAAATAAAATTTTAAATATTAGAACTGCAAACCCCAAAAATTAATAATGAGGTTAAATTTTCAGATATTATTCTAATTCATCTGGAGACGTAACAGTGAAAATGGCCAATGCACGGATGGAGTACTCGTATGAATATTTGGGAAATATGCAAAAACTAGTCAGAACGCCTTTAACAGAGCGATGCTTCTTAACTTTAACACAGGTACCTGCTTGTGCAATAAAATTTATAGTTTTCATCATTTCTCATAGTGAAGTTTTACTATTGGGTCAATACACCAGGTAGTATATACCCAATACTAAATACCGTTAAGTCATCAAATGGTAGAAACATTGCTGCAAATTTGCACTTCCAACCTATCTCAACTTACCTAAAAGTTATTTCAACGTTGCGCGATAACCTAAAGTTTCGGGAACCAATGGAATCTAAGTGCAGTGATTTTCTAAAACACCCTACACAAACTCAAAATTAATTGTTTAGTATTTGAATGAACTGATACCCCGAGAAAACTAATTATATTTCCACATAAGTTAACAGAAAATATTATTTTTCTTTTTAATAGGCAATGCATTTGGGTATGGGTGGTAATCCCTATGGTCCTGCTGGTACAGGCAAAACGGAATCTGTTAAAGCTTTGGGGGCCCTTTTGGGTAGACAAGTTTTGGTATTCAATTGTGACGAGGTTAGTATAATTAAAATATATCTACTTACATTTAAATTCTTGTATTGCGTGTGGGTATTCTTACATATTTAACAAGGTTCATCTAGGCTGCAGTCTACTGTAGGTAAATTAGATGTTAAAAATCGTCATATGTCAGAACAAGAAATATCTTCGAATTTCATGTTTTTTCTCATTTATATTTATAGGGAATCGACGCAGCTTCTATGGGTAGGCTTCTGGCTGGTATTGTTAAAACAGGAGCTTGGGGTTGTTTTGATGAATTTAACAGATTAGACGAGGCAACTTTATCTGCAGTGTCAATGCTTATTCATCCAATACAAGTAGCTTTACGAAATAAAACTAATTCTGTAGTTCTTCCCGACGAAGAGGTATGTATATTTGCATCATTGTGAATCACTTGAATTTTGGATATAACATCGAATATTGGTGTTGTCATTCTTGCATCGTTGTTTGAACATTTGCTTTACTAATTTAAATTATTAATTTAATTGCTTAACGGAGTATTTCGATAAAATATTATGTGTTAAAAATTTGGAACCCTGCATCTTGATGTAAAAATGTATCAACTCAGTCTTTTTTATATTTAGATTCCTGTCAACAAACATTGTGGCATTTTTGTTACACTGAACCCAGCTAGTGAAATTTATGGTGGTAGAAACCGACTGCCGGATAACTTGAAACAACTGTTCAGACCTGTTGTTATGACTCAACCTGATCATGAACAAATTGCCAAAACTCTGCTACACTGCGATGGTTATCAGCACGCGGAATCGTTAGCGAAAAAAATTCTTGAAGTTTTTGATTTATCCAGGTACATATATATTTTTTATGTAGGTATTTCCTTTCAACCCGCTGCTCAAATTAAATGTCAATATATCAATTAACTAAGATTATTGAGCAGAAAATTGAGAAAGTTTGAATACAGGTGCCGATAGTTAATGGGTTTTGAAATATTTTTTATTTTTCAAAACAGCAAATACATAGTACGTGTAAGAGATATAAAATTGTATCTAAAATATAAGCATTTAAATGCAGTTTCAAGTAATGAGTTAATGGAACCGCTTTATAATTTCGTATGCACAACGATGACTTTTTCATTAAGTTCAAGTAGAGTAGAATTCAGAACATATAATTTTTATTTTTTGTTAATTTTCAGTAAGCTGCTCAGTAAACAACAGCATTACGATTGGGGATTACGAGCAATTCGCACAGTTCTCTCCAGTTGTGGCAGGGCAATCAACTCACACAAGTTGACAAATATTGATAACTTATCTTTAGTTAAAGAAACTGAGGAAGCACTTGTTGAGAATGTGCTACGCCTTGCTACTCTTTCAAAATTAACTTTTCAAGATAGTAATAAATTCGAGGGAATTATCAAAGATGTATTTAAACAGTCAACAAATTTAAAAAGTTTGGAAAATGAAATGCTTATTAAAGCGATATCTGATAGTTTCCAAGATTTGGGCCTTTCATATAACGCAGCTCAAGTAAGTCAAAAACAAAACACGTCCGCTCCACAAATTGAGGTTTATAATTGTTCAAAATGCCACACGCACACATAAATTTGTGTAGGAGACATGGAATAAGTTTTATTAATCTGAGAGTAGACTTTAACAACTATTTTGTTTGTTCTTACTTGTAGGTAAATAAATGTGTCCAGTTCTATGAGCAATTAAATCAACGCATGGGTGTTGTAATTGTAGGTCCAGCTTGTTCAGGAAAAAGTACAATAAGGAATTTATTACTCAAAGTTAGTTTTTTTATTAACACATAGAAATAAAATTTGGAATAATCGTTCATAATCAGAAACAATTTTCTACAAAATTAATTTATCTTAGTGTACTAATACTTAATGTACCTATTGCTTTAATCTTATACTTATATTTACAGGCTTTATCAAAACTTAATAAAAATATAAAGCAGTACGTTTTTAATCCAAAAAGTATGCCCAGACAGCAGTTGCTTGGATCAAATAAAAATGATGTGAGTCAACAAAATGATGGAGTAATAACAAAATATAGTTTACAGATGTCTTCCGAATCTAACGGTATATTTTAATTATTTATTATGTATTGATTTCTCAATTTTGTTAGAAAATGGTAGCAATAATGTTATATTATCAGTGAAAAATATACCCACACACTACACAACGTATACAACAGATGATTCTAAATGGTCGTTTAATTACTATCTAATACCAAAGTGGCCTAGGACCCAGACTAAAACCAGATTATTATTTCCCAATATCTGAGAGTATATTCCACACTGTTCTTGATGAGCTTAGCTATCGGAAAATATTTTAATTGACTCCTGCTCAAGACATGTTTACATAAATGAGTAAACCTTCTGACATGGTCAAATGTCTGCCTTTTCCAAATAGTTGAAGTCGACTCTCCCATACTAGCTTATAGCATTTTAGTTATTGGAAAATATTGTCAATATCAAAATGGACAATAATTATAACTATTATTCAAGAATTCAGATTTAAATTAAAATTAGTTTGGCTTGCTCAACCAATAAAGTAATTTTAAGCACCAAACGGCACAATATATTTGTACTTTTTATGTAGTAAGATATTAACAATTTCGGCATGCACTAAATCCACTTTTGTAGAAAAGTAAATGCCTATATAACTAGAACAAATATTTTACAGATATTTTTTCATGGATGGTGTGTGACGGAGATATTGATCCAGATTGGATAGAATCCCTAAATTCTGTTTTGGATGACAATAGATTACTGTCTTTGCCTTCTGGCTGGCGGATACAATTTGATACTAACGTTAATTTCATATTTGAAACACATGAATTAAATAACGCATCACCTGCTACAATATCTAGGTTGGGTATTGTGTTATTAAGCGAAGAAGACCTTACAGTCAATAATTATGTAGACCGATATTTAATTTCTCAACCACAATCCCATATTGACAAAGAAGAACTAAAAACTTTAGTTGATGAATATTTATATAAAGGTCAGTTGACGAAGTATAGTATAGTTTCGATCTACTTAATTAAGTTGAGCATTTGACTCTATTCAAAGCACTGATATTGAATTATAGGTCTTGATTGGGTTTTCCAACAAGGAGAACTAACAGTACCTTCTTCTAAGATTTCAATAACAAAGACAGTATTATCAGAATTTAAGTGCGTATCGAACAAAGCATCATTTGCAGTAGCTTTGGTTCATGGGCTTGGACAACAACTTCACTACAAATTTAGACAACAATTTGCTCAACAGGTTAGAAGAATTTGTTAACTGATTATTAAAAATACAGGATGATTTTTCTTGAGTGGCTTATTCAAAACTCATGAGAACTACTTACTTACCAAAATATAAGGGGCAACTCAGACCTGTAATGTGAGTTTTGCTCTAAAATATACACTGAATTTGCTGCATGCTCTCTAAGAATGGCCAAAGCATACGGCTAATGATTCATTCATCTGCTAGTCAACAACAGATACGATGTATATTAAGACAGCTAGAACTCCAACTTTTAAAGCTTCCTCTGGCTCTTAAATAAAAAATGTGGAAGTCACTACCTAACCTACGCTTGCCAGAGATATATAATGTTCAACTTTTGTTTAGGTTCATCTATTATCGTTTGTATATTCCTTTGAAAACGGATTCATAAAAAAAAAGAAATCGTAACCGTCTACTAAGTAATGAAGTTATCTATCATAACTCCTGAATATGCCTAAAACTTGTGTTGGCGAAATTTCGGAAAAAATTCTACAACACCGCGACCTAACAACCCAAAAAACTACAGTTTCGTATCTTATGATTTTTAGGTTTTCGACTGGATTGGAGAAGTTCAGCCTCCTTCTATACTAAAATGCTTTTATGATAGAGAAAACGATCGTATCGATGTATTTAATACTAGTCACAATATAATTGATACTGTGCCAACTTTGTCATCGCTTATATTAACAGGGCAAATTTTAACATACCTGTTAACGATAAAACTATGGTTGAATGAAACACATGAGCAACACTTCCTTGTTATTGGACCCCATGGGTCTGCAAAGAGGTAAAAATATTATTGTATACTCTTGTGTCTGTGAGCGTGTATTGCTTTCGTATCTTTCAGACTTATTATCAATCAACTAGTCAATGAAAGAAACGACATGGAAATGATTACTTTTCATTGTTGTCCGAATCTTCTACCGATTTACATAATTAGTAAATTGTCACAGGTGATTTAGTTATTATATTGCGAAGCCGGTATATAAGTAATAATTTAATTTGCAGAATTGTATTACTATTAACACACACAAAGGAAAAGTCTACAAGCCAAAAAAGGGTTACCTTGTACTGAATTTCCGCAATATGCATAAATTAAAACAGGATAAATGGGGAACAAATATATTAGTAGAATTTTTAATACAAGTAAGTTTTTCTTTAAATTATAAATTTATTTTAAGCAAGTCATATATTTATACTGAATGTATCAAATTCGAATCATCATATTCAAACTAGGTATCGGTAACTTCATCTCCATAGTTTTTTTTTGTTAAATTGGTGACACCAGAGCTTAGTCAATTACTTTAGAAGCAATGAATAGAATTTACCAATGACTTGGATTTATTTTTTCAATTAATTACAGCAAGAAAAATAAAAATTGAATTACATTTTCAATTACTTTTACTATCCTGCATATATATACTATACTAGAATGGTGTTTGCATTTATTCTCACGCGTTAATAGTTTTTTTATCGATTCAGGTTATCACGGTTTCTGTCATATCCGAAGTTAAATAGGACTCAAATTTCATACAACATATGTCTTTGGTGACTTTGAAACTTACTTGTTTACAATTTACATCAGCGTGTCCCAGATGTGTACTTTACATTCAAGCTCTTTAAGTATAAAAGCTGCGTATGAACGGTGCCTATCAATATTTGACGTGTGTTGTACAATGGTTCAATTACGTAAGGAATTTATCAACAGGGTATTTATAGTCTGGTTAAAAGTGGAGCTTGTTATTTAATCTTAAAGATTTCTTAAATAAAAGTGTCTTACAGCATATAAACGTCTTTTATCTATACATCAATAGTACTACGAATAAATATTAACTACAAGTTTGTATTTGGCATTAATATTAATTCTAATTACCATTAGGCTTTTATTAAAAAACCTGTATTATTCGTATGAATTAAACACCAAACATTATGCTGTAAGGTTACTTTTTAATGGCTCAAACATAGATGTTTTCGAATATAATTTTCCAATATGTACATGTTTTTGTAATTCATTGATTTCTGCTTGACTCTGTAATATTTTGGCTTTGAGGACAGCCACTTCTTTGATATTTTCCTTAACTTTATTGTCAATTTCAGTATTTGCTTCTCCCAATTTTGTGTTTGAATAATCTTTCAATGTATTGTAATTTGCATTGATTTTATTGATAGTTTGCGCGTATTCTTCTAAGTTTGTCTTTAAAATATCTTCATTTCTTTGTAACTCTTCAATGGATCGTTTAGCTAAATTTAATTTTGCGTTGAGCTTTTCACATGTATGTTCCAATGCATCTACATGTGCATGAAGTGCTTGGTTTTCCTCTAACATGTTCCTTCTTTCAATTAGTTTTTCTTCAATAAACTCATTGTAGTCATCCATAACATTCTCATATTCTTCATATCCCGTTGATGCAGCCGTCAGTTGATTTTCAAGCTGACTATTTGTGTTTTCTAATTCAGCTATCTGTTCTTCTAATTCTTTTATTCTCGCACGGTTGTTTTTTAATAATACATCTTTTTCCTGCATGGCTTCTTTATATTTTCCTATCTCGTTATTCTTTGACAGTAACTCTTTTGATACCGGTTCCTGCATTCGAAATATCTATAATAAAGTTAATTCAATTGATAACTTGAAATTTGTTCGTGGTATACATGATAAAATACCTTTAAAATATCCATTGCACTACTAATCAGCTAAATATTTTGACAAAAATTGTATAGCAACTTTCAATTTTTGATTGACATTTCAGATTATTGTTTATAAAGGATTTATTGACAGTGATAATGAATTTGTTGGTGTTCAAAATATGATTGTTGTTGGTACATTGAGTGAAGCAAATACAATATCTAAACGATTGTTTTCCAATGTTCATGTCTACAATGTTGAGTAAGTAAATCATGCATGCGTCAAAAAGCATAGGTACGATGTAAATATTACATCAATAGTTAAAACTAAATTGTGTGAAAAATCTTTAAAATAAAAAAGAAAATCAGGAAAAGTAGAATAACTATAGATGTTTGTTCTAATTAATGTAAAAAAACAATTATTACCAGTTTTCAGTCTTACAAGTCTATAATAATGCAAAACTAAATACATTTATAAAAGGTTTTCAAAATCCCATTTTCTATTCGTCTAACATCAAATAATAATGAAGAATGTTCATCCAAAGATCAAATATAAATCATAGATATGTAATAAATATATTATGTGTTAGTGAAGAAAATCGATTTTAAATTTTTGGTTGATACTATAAAAAATCAAATAATTTTTTATTTGTTGTATATGTTTTAGTTTGCCTGGAGAAGAGGACCTAAATCTAATAACAACGGCATATTTAACTAAAGTTTTGAAATCATCTTTTGCAGAAAATAATTGCCCTAAAGCAAAAATTTTAAAGTATGCTGCTACAATGGTGTCAATTTTTACAAAGGTATTCTTATTTGCACGACCTAGTCTTAATTTTCAAAATTTATATTCATGACATTTATCAGAATCTGCTTCAATAATATTTTCGCAAATCTCACTCAACTTCTGGTCGGATGTGCGTAATTTTGGTTCTGCAAAATGACTTATTAAGTATTATTATTATTCAATAGAAACATGTTTGAATTAGGTGTCAGTCAATTTGTCTCCATGGCACCGCAATTCATGTCAGTATTTTGAAATACAATTAAACCATTTGCATTTGACTTTTCTAAGCATTAAGAATAATTATCTATCTTCAATTACGATCAACTTTATAGAGGATGTAGGGCCTTTTATGTGTACTAGCACTAACTTCAGAAAAGTCACCCTTTGGTTTGGTGACTATTTCTACGCCTTTAAATCTGCAAAAAAGGTAATTGTAACTGTATTTTTTTATTAAAAAATTATGGTCCTCTTAGAATTGAAAGAACTTGCTGGTAACTAACGTTGTTTAATATTCAAATAAACGTCGTGGAAAGCTCATAAATGGTGCCATTCTACTGCATAATTTTGCTTGAATGCATGTATTATGTCTATAAAATTTCTGTGCTACATCTTGCGTTTCTATTATTTCTTCATCAAGTTTGTTCCTCTAACTGGTATAGCTTTTCAAAATATTTCAAGCAAAGTTTTATTTCTGTTTTTAGGTCAACACTACATTTAATGTAATACAATGTACACTCTATAACTTTAATCCACATGATCTTACAAACTGGTGTAAACGTTTACAGCTTTATAAAAACACAGATATTGAAGACTTCGAGCAGCATATTCTTGAGGTACTAACTTACATATTTACATTCTAATTATACTGCTTACCTAACTAACTTCATCCATCAATTGTTTTGGAATATCTTAACAAGTGTAATAGCTCTGAGTTCCTTAAACAGTGTATGCTGTGCAAACGGTATTGCTATTATTGTCCTGTCCTTAAGTTCTGAGGTCTAGGTGAACTTATGAAAATGACAAAAGTTATTTTCTATCTTGTCAGCGTATTTCAAATAATTAATAATAAACCCGGGCATATTGCCTGCTCACACTAGATGTCGCTAAAAACATCTTGTTGTATTTCATCTCTCATTCTAGTATAAGCTCTTCGCAAGTGTTGGAAATTTGGGTGATCGGCAGGCAGTGGCCGATCACCACTGATGAGATCTGGATCAACGAAACGGCCAGTCTGGTGGAAACATGTGTTGATTTGCGAATGAATGAACAAACGACAAATATGTTAAAAAAAAGTTGAAAATTTTATATCTGAAATGTTGAACATCATTATGAAAACCTGATGGATATCGTGATATACAAAAAAAAACATATTTTCTCCTTTGTGGATATTTAACATGTTTCACATTTCCTACTCCTTATGCCAGAGTGCCAACATTTTTCTTTTGAACCCCATAACACTTCGCTACGGAGTTATAAATAGTGACACATTGTATGAATTAAACAAGTTTTTTATTTATTTAAAATAAATCGTTGAGTTTTTCACATTTTTGCAGATTATATATTATGAAGCTTTAGAAGTTTTTGGTACTAAAATGGTTACTTCCAATGACTATAACGTACTTATCAGTATCCTAAATGAGGTTTTCCAGAGTCACTGGGGGAGATATGATTTCTTTAATAAGGCTATAAATACCTATTGGGTACCACTAAATAGTATACAAAATGTGTTTGCAAATCTCACTCATCAAGAGTGGAGCAATGTTGTAATACATGGAATTGAACAATATGGTATTGTGTAAAATTATATTCAGTATTACTTGTATTTAACTTATATTTTTTTATAATGTCTACTTAGCATAGATCTGATATTATTTGTATTATCAAATCCAACTTCAGGTTGAATTTAGTAGCCCCCCAAAGATACATCTTTCATGTATATTTGGCAACTAAGGCACCCCAATATTTGAAAAGCGTAAAATTTTCTATTTAGCTTTTATAGAAATTACATTGTCATATTTCTTTGTAACAAGTCCTAGAATGATATCGGACATTAGCAGAAGATTAAAATAATGTAAATATAATAGTATATTGTGCAACGAACATGAAATGACATATATTTCCTACGAGTATGATCGTTTGCAGCATGAGCCGCAGGCGAGTGCTGCAAATCACACGAGTAGGAAATGGTCATTTCATGTGAGTTTCACACTATACTTTTTCTACGACTGCTTTAATGCTTTTGAATAAATTTAACATAATTTTTAGGAAAATATTTTTGTTTTTCGAAACTTACCCTTGTTAGCGTATAAGCCTAAATACGATAAATTAGAAGTATTAAATTGACTAGGTGGTGTTAAACTATATTCATTATCACTGTTTATGTGTTTTGAAATTAGCGAAATACTTAATTATAATTATTATTAATTATAAATACCAAAACTGTCAATTTGGTGTACTTTTGTCATTACTAGGAAATATTATCCGTGCGTAATAATATTATTACGCACGGGTAAATGATAAACAGCATTACAATGTACTACATTTTCAAATCATGATTGAACATATAACAAAGGCATTTAAAGACAGTCGTAGAAAAACTATTTTGCATGATTAGTATATTTATATTTTTAGCAAGGGAAGGACAAATTTTGGATATAATCGTTAACGATGAAATATTAAATCTAACAGCTGTTTTATGTAGAGTTCTGGCAAATGAATATGGAAGTATAGTTCTAATTGGAAAATCTGGTGTTGGTAGGCGAAGCTCGGTAAAAATAGCGACAACCCTTATGTCATCTAAATTAATTTGCCTGAGAAATACGGATCAACCCAATTTTACTAAAGATTTAAAATCCGTGAGTAATTATAACCTATATAAACCTATATAAAATTTACTTTTTAATTTACGCATAGGTCGGTAACTGTTATACTTTTATTAATAGGTCGATTCTTTAGTATAAAGACGTAAACTTAATAAATACTGTGATGAGAATTATTTGAAAAAACCATCACACTGATTATACAATTGCACATCAAAGCCTCCACAGCAATGTCATCATCGAATCGCTCATCTCTTAGACCATTTTCAGTGGCTGACCGCTCCAATTTTTCCAACCGCCAGATCCCTCTCCAAACGTTACCAATTAAAATCGGCAAAACTTCTCCATTTCTTCCTCAAAACACGTTCACGTGCATGACGTGACTTGAGACTTACTTTCGTTAACGTTGTATAGCATAAATCTAATATAGGGCATAATTAAAAGATTTAAAAACAGAGATATTACGTGTAATTTTTAACTAACATACTGTTGATAATTAATTGTAGGCGTTACACATGGCTGCTTTAGAAAATGAGTCTGTCACATTGCAGTTCGAAGACAGTTTTTTCCTGAAGAATAACAATATCGAAATAGTAAACACTTTAATTACCGCTGGAGACGTGAGTAGAATTCAATAAAATGTAAGATTGTTATTACTAATCTTATAATTATTAATAAATTATAGGTACCATCATTATTTTCAAATTCAGAAATGGACTCTTTTGTGAAAAGTTTAAAAGACGAATTATATCAAGAGAATTTTGAAGGCAATTTATTTGAGTTTTTTGCAGAGAGTAAGTAGTGTTTAGAATAACGCATAATAATAAGTTAAATTTGTTTAGGTACCTAGTTATTTTATGGTCACGAATTGAAACAGTAAAACTTGTCAATGAAGCTTTCAAAAGTCCAATTTCCTTATAAATTTTTGAAAGAAGTTTAACAATTGATTCTCATTTATTTTATTTCAGGAATTAAGAAAAATGTCTGTGTCGTTGTATGTCTAGATGTAGACAACGAGAACTTATGGAACATTATATCTGACTGTCCAGCGCTCACGCAGAATTGTAATATCATCTGGAAAACAAATTGGAATGATGAAACCTTAGTCAATATTCCAAAATTATTAGTTGAACGGTATTTATTAACATTGTTTTTTAGGAAGAACTATACTCATTACTATATAAACTATAATATTGTTTTTAGCCAGGTTAATAATACTGATATAGTGGAATACACACAGGGTTTCTCAAAGATTTACAAACTAACTAAATCTAATATATCAACGCCTTCAAGATACGTATCACTCATAAATCTTTATAAAACTATTTACTTGGAACAATCTTCAAGTATTCTCTCCAGGAAACTGAAATTGCAGGTTAGAAAACAAAGCTAATAGCTATTTCCAATGTATATGAACAAGATGAACTTCAGCTTGTGAATATGAGATACATATAAGCAAGCGTTAATTTAGAGATATTATTAATATTTTGTCTAGTCAAACTTCTCGATACTAGACATGTTCAGTTAGATTGAATGCATTTATAAACTTATTTAGTATCCATCCTTACTTAAAATAATCAGATAATTCATATTTAAGTTAGTGGGTAATTATTTTTGGAATCGTTGCTTATAGGCAGGTGTTGACAAGTTAAAAGAGGCTGAAGATCTTGTAAATGAACTTAAGACAAAAGCTGAAAATCAGCAAATTCAGCTGGCCGAAAAACAGGCAAAAGCAAATAGAGCACTTGATATGATAACGAGCACAATGAAAAACGCACATAGTCATAAAGAAGAAATGGAGCTCTTGAAAAATAAAACTGAAAGTGAAAACAGGCAACTAATAAATAGGTAATAAACAAATATATTAAATTGTTGAAAGACTGATTTTATAAAATTCTACACGATCAATAAATGTAGGCATATTTAAATTGTTACTTTGTCTGTTATAGAAAACGTGAAATTGAACTTGAATTGTCTGAAGTTGAACCACTGATTCAAGAGGCTAGATCCGCTGTTGGTAATATAAAATCTGAATCTTTGTCTGAAATACGATCATTGCGAGCACCTCCTGAAATAATTCGGGACATCTTAGAAGGTGTACTGAAACTAATGGGCACTCAAGACACATCTTGGAATAGCATGAAAACGTTTCTAGCTAAACGAGGTGTTAAGGAAGAGATAAGGTGGGTGTTTGATTTAATATCCTAGAATATGCTCTGGATTTATTCAAGCATAGTCGTAGTTTAGGGTAATCAAGGTGGGATAAGCACATTTTAATAAACTATAGAAAAATTAAGGCCTAAAATAGTTTCCCTTATTTAAAAACTTTAATAAAGTATTTTTACTCAAGGAATGAAGAATAGGCGATCTTAAAAGAAATAATGTCTCACAATCTTTGTTTAGATTGGCTTACTAATTCGTAACACCCTGTATATTTAGTACTTCGATAATTTTAGATCATTTGACGCCAACAAGATTTCCACAGAAAATCGTCTGGCGGTAGAAAAATTAATGAATACAAAAAGTGACTCATTTGATGTGAAATCAGCTAAGAGAGCTTCGGTCGCTGCTGCACCTTTGGCAGCCTGGGTAGCGGCTAATGTTAAGTATTCAAAAGTACTGGCTAAAATTCGACCATTGGAGAAGGAACAAAATAAATTAATGGAGTAAATTTATCATATTATTTCATTCCAATAATACTATTTTTATAGCACTAGCACTAAATACCTTGTAAAGATAGAAGGTTTTGGTATTTTGTTGTAAAAAACAACAAATAAGTACTCGTATTTCTAAAAATAGTTGAACGGTCAACATAATCAAAATATTCTATTTAACAAGAGCAACCCGATTATCTGTTTATTTGCAATGTCCATGGTAAGCGAGGGGTCGCAAAACTTTCAAAAATCCGCTTCCATAATTTGTTTATAACTTCGGTTTCTTAAGGAAACACAATGCCGCGAAAACCACATCCTTCTAACTTTACTGACCTGAAAAATAATCGGTTGATACAAAATTAAATATGTATTTTTAGGAATTTGGACGATGCTCAGGCTCAACTAGGTGAACTTACTTTAGGTTTGTCAAATGTGGATGCCACAGTGGCCAAATTAAAGGAACAGTTATCAGCATATACCAAGGAGGCAGCCGAAATAGAAATTGGTCTGAAAGAGGCAGAAGAAACATTGAAATCTGCTCAGGGTTTAGTATCAAAACTTGCTGATGAAAATGAGCGTTGGAAACATCAGGTTAGCAAAATGCTAAACTAATTTTAAATGTTCTCGAGGCGTTGATCCGAGAGATCAAATATTAATATAATGTTTCTATGTTTATATAAATTTTATTTCAGTTGGAAGATTTATCCGTTGAACTGAAAAAATTACCCCTAAACTGTTTGCAAGTGGCTGCGTTTATGACTTATTTATCCGAAGAACCTGAGAGTGTTAGAATGTAAGTTACATGATTTCATTTTTTAGTTTCCTTGTCCACAATAATAATATGTAAACTGTCAGCTGTGTCTTGTTTTAATCCGGATGACTTAAAAATTTATTTAGAATATCTACTTGCATGTTGGAAACTGGTTAAAATTATTGGTCCATTTGTGGCGTGATATTTTTTGTTCTGGTTTTTTTACATGTCAAATCTCAAAAATGTTGATAGATCAGTCTCGAAAACAAGTACTCAATACTTCGAGATTATAGTTTTAAAAAAAGTATTTCTGATTCTGTATAAAAAAATAACAATAAAATGAGCGAAAAGTTTCCTTTTTTTATGATGGTTTCCAACAAACAACCACATTTGGTACATATTTACATAGAAAAGATCAAATATCATACAATATTTACTAGTTTTTATTTAATAATATTAAACTTACATCCCTTTTAGAAATATTTATAATGCTTGGTGTGCTGAAATCAACAGCGATATTATTCAAATTGAAAAAGTTTTATCAAATGAAAGAGAACAAATGCAATGGAAAAATGAAGGATTATCAAGTGATAAGGTTTCAATCCAGAATGCAATTATTATAATGAAAGTAAGGTTTTAAATCAATTAGCATACAATTTTCGATTACGTTTCCGCGCTATACTTATTGGTACAATAACTAATACATTTCTGCTATGAACCAAGTAAAATCATGGTTATTCTTAAGCCAATTTTACTTAAAACAGTATGTCGTTCATTATCATAAATTGATTATGTTATGTTAAGTATTAAATAGGTGAATACATCCGAAGCACCAATAAAATTCATTAGCTGATACAAATAACTTTATTATATTATCTCAAATCAAATTTTTGTTTTTCTACTTGCAGACAAATCTAGTTCCACTTTTAGTTGATTCAACATCGAATGCTGTAAAGTGGCTAAAACAACATTGGAAACATCAAAATCTTGAAACGATTTCACAAAGCTCATCAAAATTTGTAACGAACCTTGAATTAGCTGTGAGGTAATAAAATATATTTTACTTAAGCAATATATTTTATGATAAAAGTTTGTTAAGTTAAAATTAAGTACTGCCCACCGTGTTAATCGTAAAATATGTTTATAGAGTTGAAAGTTTCGAGGTTGATACCGGATATCTAGGAAAGTTTTCTCACTTCAGTAGTGAATATACTTCTAAATAATTAGGTAATCTAACATATTGTTCACAAATTCTTCTCTTGTGGACGTAAACAAAGATGTAACTGAAGTAAGGTTTTGTCTTTTTTTGCAAATGCAAATTTATTTATATTTTCTCAATAAACAAATAAGTTTAAGCCAAATTTAATAAATCAATGAAATAATCAGAAATACATATACAAGTATTTGATGTTATTTATTAATTTCAGGTTTGGGAAAACATTTATAATTGAAGAAGTAGAAGAAATTTCTTTATTGTTATATCCTTTGTTAAGAAAAGAATTTATTTATCAAGGTAAATCATAAAAATATTATATATAAGAGCATAACAGTCTTTCATAACTTCCTCAGATATTCAACTGGAAAGCAAACATCTAAAATTCTTTGTCAATTATTTTCATTAATCTAATACTTTATCTATGTGACATCGTTTGACGAATTTATGAAAGATTGAAATATGGGAGTTATTAATTAAATATTTTAATTTTAGGAGAGAGAGTATTAATAAATTTGAATGGCAAAATTATTGACTATCACAAAGATTTCAAACTAATCTTATCTAGCAGGAATGAAGATTTGAAGTTGCCTGCTGAAATAGCTCCATTAATGGTTTTTTTAAATTTCTCAGTTACTCATGAAGGCCTTACTGGTAATAATTATATGTATGAATATAACACTGAAACATTTTTGTATCTTAATATGATGATTAATGAATGTTCCAATCCAAATGTGGTATTTTTCACAGAAGATAGGATCAGAAAAAACCCCCAACGTTTATTCTGTATTTGCCAGATAGGTTTCAAGTGTTAAGACTCATTATTCAGTTAGTCTTATATAGAACAAGTTGGATGACTGGATGCTAATACATAGAATGATCCTATTCTCTAATAAATAATTTTTATTGAGTATGTACGTAACTTATTTTAGAGCAACTTCTCTCAATTGCGGTGAAACAAGAAAAACCGGAAATGGAAACTAGAAAAACTGAATTATTACATAAGAAAGAAGATTTAGAAGAACAGCAGTACAATTTACAAAAGAGACTTTTGGATGATCTAGCGACATCTTCAGGAAATATATTAAAAAACAAGGTAAATTTCTAGAAAAAAAGTAAAAAGAATATTTTCCAAAATATTGACCATTTTTTTAGAATTTATTAGATTCTTTGAATAATACCAAGGCCAGTTATGTGGAAATAAGTGCTGCGCTAAATGAATCTTTAGATATACAGTCAAAATTGTTAAGTGAATATGAAAGTTACAAAGAAATATCTGAATTCGGTAGTCGACTGTATTTTGCATGTAACCAATTTGCTAAACACAATAAACTCTACATTGTGTCAAATAAAGCATTTGCAAAACTTTTTCTTAAAGCCATTCAGACATTTCAGGTAAGTGCATTGTTTTTCCTTATAAAGCGCCAAAGCTATCTTCTGGCTCCCAACGCGCTGAAATATATTTATGCAGTAGTCATTTGTTTCTTAAATATGGATCTTTGATAAATATATATTCAATAAATATTGTCTACAATGTGTTTATGTTTAAGTCACTCTATTTATTTATTATTATTCATATTCGACAGCCACCGCTGCGATCTTGTAAACGAGAGGTTAGAGAGATAATTTAAATTTGTCAATAAAACAGTATGCAATGTTTCGTGTCTCGAAAACCTTCATAACGAATTTTTATGGTAATTATTAACATGACCTTTTTGACGGAATTAAATGTAACATAAGCGTCTTGCATCAATGGAAATTAGAAAGAAGAGCTTTATCGATTGGTGTCGATATAATATGGGGCTCATAAAGAAACAAAACTAATGATGGTTTACATTTTGTCGTAGAAAATAAAAAGTTGTTTTGCGAATATACTTTTTGTGATACGTTTTTAATCATTGCAAAAAATATATAAATGAAAATTCCAAATTTCAGTCTTTCCCGAAATTTTTTATTTGTTATGGTATAATTTTGTTCAATTACGCAATAATTGCCAAATAAACTATTCCTGAATATGTCACTGTCAATAAAACACAGAAATTTATTATAAAACACTGTTATATAGATATTATGTGAACCATAAACTGGATGCCCTAATATTTTTTTTAAATGGTCAAACACATCTTATGTTATGTTCTGCCATCCTCTTATTAAAAAAAGACTACTCCCGTTCATATTCAAATGCTATATTGTGTTAGTGAAACATTACTTTTCTAAACTCGTGCAATATATTTACTATTTGCGATAATACGATTATCATCTTCTATTATTTATTTGCATTCTTCTCCCTTTTACGATTTTTTTCAAAATCTTGAGAATCAAAAGAAAATTAAAATGATATGGAAAAAGTTTCCTAATTAACTGAATTTGACTAAATGTATCAACTTGACTGAAAATACTACCACTTATATTACGAGTAATGATCAAAAAAACACCAAATAGTTTTTGAATATGATTTCCGGATAGCCTTCTAATTCCACATTTTAATTTTACCTCTTTGGAATACTCTGCAGTTAAAAACTTATTGTGTGCGTTTAACTATGGTATAATTATTTATATTCACAGGCTATTGGTAATAATATTAGTTTACAAAAGAACCATCTTCTAAAAACGATTTATCAATATATGAGCAGAGGAATTTTTAAGGAAGATAGATTAATATTTTTACTGCATTTGGTTCATGTATTATACCCAACAGTGATTTCCAAGAATGAATGGAGTATATTTATGGGCAACTTTATTTTAAAATCTGGCGAGGAATTGGATGTACCTCCATGGATACCAAAAAACTGTGTGCAACAGATCCAAAATATTCAGGTATATTTTATCAATAATTTTAAATTACGTTCCAATATGGCCTAATCAAAGTTCAACTACTAAAGCTATCTTCTTGAAATTTTGCCAGGCCCCATGATCGGGAGAGCCCTACATAAGTGTGACCCCTGTTATTATTTTCTTTTTCAGATGCCTTGTGACATTTAAAGGTCACTTTGATCGGCATAATATCTTATACCAAACCTAATAGTTGTCTACGAATTTTGACGTTTTTTAGCTTCTACAAAAAAATATATATATAAATATGAGCAGTTATAATTTTTTTGGCATCCATTACATTGCATTACACAATTTGAGTTTCCAAACAATGATCTTCTATTCTGTTCTGAAACAACAAAACATTTGTGTTTATAGATTAGAATATATTTTAATCGACAAAAAAAAAACTTTTTAAATAAGTTTTAACTGTTACAATGTTCAAATCTACGTTAAAATTTCTAGATGCATTAAGAATTGCAATTGTTATAACATTTCTTCGCAGTCTTTAGATTTTCTTTGGATTTATTGTCGGTAAGTCTGGATACATATCATATTTCTATAAATATGACGCGTACACGCGCGCGTATTACTTATTTTGCAAATGAATATCTGATTTTGGCGAAAATTTTATACAAATCAATATATTGAAGAAAATGCAAATTTTAGGTGGTATATTGTTGGAAAGCTTATTTGTGTGTCTATCAAACGATGCATCACAATATATACCATTCCATGAAATAAATGAGTTCCTTTAGTATTTATGTTGTTAAGTTAAAAAAAGCTAAATTTTGATAACAAAAAATCATAAACCTAAAGTTCTTAGATTTATGTATAGGATATGCTTAAAAAAAAGACTTTAAATCTCACAAGGCAACTGCAACAAAAATAAACAAGGGGTCATTCCTACTTCCGGATAACGGGAAGTGTTAAGGCACTGAAAATACCACACTTGTGTAAACCCCTCTCAAACATGGTGCTTGTCAAAATTTCAAAAAGATAGCTTTAGTAGTTCTCGAGAACTTTGAATACGCCGATTACGTCCTGCATTTTCTTTCGATTTGATTTGATGCTTAAGTCCATCTATCCTAACTATTTATTGAAGCTATATGTCATCTTAAAGTCTGAGTGTATACCGAACTTAAGACGACCTGCATATTATGGTCGTTGCAGAGTTTGAAAATACTAAAAAAAAAATGTTTTGCTATCCAGCGCGCAACAAGTAATTTAGGAATAGCACAATGACTATATTTAATTGTTTCAGTCTTATTTACCTGAATTGTACAGTAAACTACACCTTAAGGAAATGGCTACTTGGAAAAAATTCATGAGTGTTAATGAATGCGAAGATCAGTTTCCGTGCGTCCTAACGGAATTCCAAAAAGTATTGGTGATACAAGCACTTAGGCCTGACAAATTGTACTCGAGGATGTTACAATGTGCTTCGCAAATTACTGGTATGGTATGAAGTTATAATTTATAGCTATCTATACAAATGAATAATAGGAACCATGTAACTGCTAGTGTACTGTTTTCTATACATGCCAGCCAAAGGTGCAAGTATGAGAAAACAACTGCTGAATAGTGAGTTCTACAGTCGTGAAACCGCCAGTATAATCGAATCACTTCGATATTATTGCCTCAAAAAGTTAATTACATTATTGAGTAATGGTAGCGGCGATATTACATCATAAATAAATGAAAATGTAGTAGAAAATTTGGTCAATATTTAAAAGATTGTCAAACCAACCAATTTAATTTTTAGGAATGAAGAGTATAGAACCTACAGCTAATGACTTAGGAAATATCCATAAAGAGTCAGATAAGACTGAGCCCATTCTGATTCTGACAGGTTTCGGTACAGATCCTACTAATGAAATCAGGGATCTATCCGAAAAACTCATAGGCTCAGATCAATATGTTGAGGTAAGAAAAATCGTTTAGACATTACACAGAAAATATGAAACTTTGTCCACGATTTGTCTTGAAATTTTACCATTTCATAAAAACATTTTTTCTACATCCTCAGGTGCGTTTCGATAAATATGAAACTATTTAAATTAAAAACAACAAAATATGAAAAAGCTCTTTAACTTCTAGTACACATATTATTTGACAGTTTTCAGCTGGCAAATTTTTATCATAATCAGCATTATTCAGATTTTGAAACGCAGGGTACAGATGAGTTTCAAAATATCAAATATTATCTATGCTTTGAGTCTCCAATACATACAACAATTTAAGGTTTTCTTCGATAGTTGGTTTACTTGATGACTCTTAATCATTATTATTTTTTTTGAGGTTGATGATTTTGGGATTTCTTCGATATTCCATCTTTGAAACCATTTAAGTACATTCTTTAATTAGGATGTGCAATTTTAGATAGCTCTGGGGGAAGGTCAAGAACAAAAGGCAATAAAGGCGTTACACGAATGTTCTGAGCAAGGAAAATGGTTAATCCTGAAAAACATACATTTAGTTAGATATTGGCTACAACTACTCTGGCAATATTTTAAGAATTTGGAATCCAAATCCAGTTTTCGGTATATTCATATATTAATTTTAATAAGATCAAACCTAAAATTAATTATATGCTATGCAATTTATAGGTTATGGTTAATATCCGAACCAGTACAAGACTTTAATATTGTATTGGCCCAAAACAGTTTAAAACTTGCATATGAGGCCCCTCAGGGTATTAAAAATAACATGTTACGAACGTACGAGATTTATGGAGAACAATATATAGAATGTCTTAGTTCTAATGCAGCTAAAATTTTCTTCGTTTTTGCTTGCGTTCATGCGCTTTTTGAAGAAAGGCGAAAATATATTCCACAGGGTAATTGTTATAATTTTGAATTAAAGGCTGATACATATTATTATGATTTGTTTAAGTCTTTGTACATATAATATATAATCTGTTTTATTACAGGGTGGTCAAAATTTTATGAATTCAACAACACTGATTTGGCTACCATATTAAAGTTAACTGAAGATATGTGGCAGACACAAAGTACAAAAACGCCGTGGAAATTCATATCGGGGTTATCGACTAATGCAGTTTATGGCGGCAGAGTAGAATCTATGGATGATATTGGTATTTTGGAATCATATACAAACCAATATTTTACCGATGATATACTAAGTCATAGATGGAGGCTGTTTGATAATAATATATCTTTACCTAACAGTCCAAGATTCCAAGTAACTAAAATGTGTTTATTTCCCATAACTTGAAAACAAATTCGGTTTACACATTAAAATTAACTTTCACGAGTTTGCTCTTGAATTAAGTTTAAATAGCCACAACCGTCATAAATCGTCTCTCTAGTCTGTAAACATACAGACGCCCCTGAAATCAAGTAAGCCTGCCAAGAAGACCAAAGTTTATTTTAGAGTTTTCCAAAGGACAAAAAGTATTTTCCATATCTTGAAAGTCCTTAATATTGGCTTAATATTGGCTTTTTCCTGTCATGTAGTTAGAGACAATATACCTTTGGTGCCGGAAGATTTGCATCATCCAGCTTTGCTTGTTAATGTAAATGCACTGTTTCAAAGAACTAATACCTTTAGTACTAATTTGAGTAAAAAGAGCTGGAATTTCAAAAAAGCTGATTACCAAGGGCTTTATGGCGCGCTCGTTGGGTTTGATTGGTCATGTCTGGCAGATGTTCGTTGTGTTGATCTTGCACTGAGCATGTTTTATGAGAATTTGCACGGTCTGTTCGAGTTGTATGTTCCAATAGTCAAAACGTTTCGACATAGCTATCCACGTTGGTACACTTCAAGCATTGTTAGAAATGTCAAACGGAAAAATTATTATCACAAGAAGTTTAAAAGTACAAATATGGAATATTATTATGAAAAATTTAGCGAGATTAGACGTGTTTTAAAGAATCAAATTGCGGAGGCTTACAAGTCATATGTCCGACTGTGTGAAGATAACATAAATACGGATCCTAAAATGTTTTGGTCATATATTAACGCAAACAATCGTGACTCGCGGATACCTGGTGTAATGAACGATGGCAATCGGACTATTGATGGCCCTCAACAAATTGTTGAGGCATTTGCCAGCTATTTTGAGAGCGTTTTTGTCGGATCGGAGGACAATTGTGCTGCGAGATCTGACTTGGTGGCAGATCGCGACTATCTCTTATATAACATTTCTGAGGAGGAGATTTGTTGGGCTGCCCGAAAATTGAAAAATAAGTATACTTCCGGTCCGGATGAAATACCCTCTTTTTTTGTAAAGGATACAATAACTGTCCTTTCCACTCCCCTATCTAAAATTTTTAATTTGATTTGCAGGACTTGTATTTTTCCACAGGATTGGAAGGTAGCGAAGGTGTGTCCGATTTTTAAGAGCGATGACAGGGCTTGTATTTGTAATTATAGACCTATATCCATATTATCTAATTTCTCAAAGCTGTTTGAAATTATTTTATATCAGAGGATTTATAGAGTGACAAAGCCTAATTTATCAATAAATCAACACGGTTTTATCGGTGGCAGGTCTACGCTTACTGATCTGTCTGTGTTTACACAATTTACTTCAGAAACTGTTGATGGAGGAGGGCAGGTCGATGTGATTTACACGGACTTTGCCAAAGCATTTGACAGAATAAATCACGTGGTTCTGTTGAACAAGCTTACTGTATTCGGGCTTGGAGCTGGATCTGTTTCGCTAATCCGTTCATATATTACTAATAGATCCCAATATGTTCTCCATAATGGATATAAATCATCAAGATACCATATGTCATCTGGTGTTCCGCAAGGGTCGAATCTGGGCCCATTATTGTTTTTAATTTTTATAAATGACTTAGCCGGACTACTGAATTGTCAGAGAATGCTCTTTGCGGACGATATGAAAATATTTAATTCCGTTAATAATCTTGACGATTGTAATCGTTTGCAGCGTGATATGGATTTGGTTCAATGCTGGTGTGAGGAAAACAAACTGAACTTGAACTCTTCCAAGTGTAAAGTTATGTCATATACGAGAAAAAAATCAGCCATTCATTTCGATTATACGATTGGTGAGACGATTTTAAATCGTCCTGAGTCCATTAAGGATCTTGGTGTGACCTTTGATAAGCTTCTTTCATTCGATATACATATAAATAACATAATTCTGAGTGCATCTAGGTCTTATGGCTACATTGTGAGAAATTCCAGATCTTTTGAGAATATGGATACAATAAAAACCTTATACTATGCATATGTCAGGTCAAAGCTGGAATACTGCTCTTTAATATGGTTTCCATATTATAACTGTTACAATATTTCTGTTGAGAGAGTTCAGCGTAAGTTCTTAAAATACTTATGTTTCAAAACTGATGGATCATATCCAGAAAGAGGAATAGAGTATGGCATCTTGTTAACAAGATGTCAAATACAAAGTTTAGAATTAAGACGAAAAATTCATGCAGTAAAATTCCTTTTTAATATATTGCATAGTAAGATTGATTGCGCTGAACTCTTGCAAAAGTTGTATTTTCTGGTACCAAGGCAAAATTCGAGATCTTCTAATTTATTTTATAACGACCGACCTAGGACCAATTTGTTGATGAAGTCGCCTGTCTACACAATGTGTCGGACATATAACTTTATAAGCGATGAGAGTGATATTTTTTTTGATCACTTAAGTACTGTTTTGGGTGTTTTGAATGAACATTTAGGTTGAATGTATGGTGTTTCTTTCTTTCTGTTTCGGTTTATTTGTATTGTTATTATTAATATTAAGTAATTTTGTAAGATTGCTCTGTAAATGGATTTTCTGTTGAGCAATAAAGCAATCATTATTATTATTATTATTATTATTGGCTGAATATGCTTAGTTTAAAAATTAATATGAATCTCGTTGCCCCATTAGAGTGTTTATTAATTAAACATAAGACCGGCTATTTGAAATTACGTATATATAGCACTGCTATTGGTTAAACCTCTGCTCTACTTTCTAGGATTATCTGTCGACAGTCAAGCAAATTCCTAACAAGGACGGACCATCAGTTTTTGGATTACCTGAAAATATAAACCGAGCATGGGAATACCAGACTTCTACACGAATTATAAAACATTTAAAGCGTAAGTATCTAGTATCAAATTGATGCTGATTGTACTTAACAACATTTCCTTTTCATTGACCTTGGTTTCTTAGTGTCAATGAGAGCTTGTACATCTTGTTGTACCCCATCAAGCTCTGCGTGGGATACTATGATACTAACGCTGAATTTATAGATTCAGAACCACAAACACAAAACATAACTATAAAGAAGTAAACATTTGAGAACTAATATGGCGATTTATAGTTCACTAACAAACGTAACACATAAAGAAATGGTTTATTCCTATTTCTACGATTGACGTTTAACTAATAATTTAAAAATGTGTAAATAATAATAATATAGAACTTCCCAAGTGCTCATAATACACGAAACAATTTGTAATGTCGTGATAAGCATCAGACTTCCACTTTAAAGAGTTTTATCTGTTATATGTAGGACCGTTTGATCTAGTTTAAATGCATATCAACACATACATACAAGTTCACTACTTTTATATATGTGAAGCTAATTTTGATTGTAGGTCTATACTCCTCAGAAAATGGTTCAAGAAATAAATTTGTTAAAGATGAGTTCTTGAAAGGATTGCATCCGTTCTTTAATTTATGGAAGAAACTCAACCAAAATTATGATTTTATTCGTATGAACATTGATAGTAATCATGAGAGTGAATCATGTATCGATGCCTTTATAAATGAAGAGTTTAATAATGGACTGCGATTAATTCATCTTATTCATAAAGATTTTAGTATTTTGAATAAAATAGCTAAAAATGTTGTAGAACAAGAAGATTCCTATATTCTATTAGGAAGAAGTCTCCTGCAATATGAGGTAAGAATATAATGGTTTAAGTTAATGGTAGAAATTATGTTTATACTACCAAGAAAATGCCAGCTATGAGTAGAAACCAAAACACATAACGAGTTGCCTTATAGTAATACTACAGTACTAATAGTACAGTACAAAACATGAATTTTCCAAATTCGCTTACTTCAGTGTTAACAAAATTATATTACACTTAGTATATATATGTGTAGCCTCTAAAATACCATCGACTATGAATTTCTCTGAATATATGTTCTATATTTTTTCTACAGACGCCAAACCATTGGCAAAGTAAATGGAGAGGCCCCACTGATCCGACTCAGTATCTCCGTAGCGTTTTATCGAAAGCTGTAGAACTCCTCAATTGGAAAAATGGCAATACAAAGGAAAAATTACAAGCCGTTAGTTTAGCAAACTTCTTTCACCCAGAAGCATTTTTGGCTTCAGTGAAGCAAGATATTGCAAGGTAATTAGAAAATGTATTTAATGCCCAAAATAGTGAATGTAAAATATGAAATTGGGTCTTATTATTGCAGAGGAAAAAATCTATCGGTAGATCAGCTTGTCTTACAAAGTGGTTGGAGTCGATCAAATAACACAGATCTCATGTTGTGTCAATTATTTATTGAAGGTAGAGTGTTTGAATCAGGTTCATTTAAGGAATGCTCCGGGGTTAACGAAACCATAAACCCTGCCCCTAATTGTTTCTTAAAGTGGATGGAAATGGTAGGTAATCGCTTCTATTATTGTTTATTTTTGTAGTAATAATATTCACAGGGTGATTCAAAACATAAAGGAGAGTAGTTTAAATTTGGGAAAATGTAAAAATTTCTCTTTTATAAAGTTTGAAACACATAATTAAAAAGAAAAGGTGCCCTCTAATAGAAACATTTTATTTTCTGTATAATAGTAATTACAAATACCTCGAAACTCCTTAGCTGTGTAAATTAAAATACCCCAGTGAGTTTCCCCTCATACAGAAAATTGATTTTCGAAATATGTCCCCAATAGATAAATTTTAGACGATGTGTTAGTAGATGAACTGTATATAGCGACATCTACTTACTAAATTAACTATGATCGATCCCCTCTGACTTAATTAGGCCCCATTATTATACATATTCTCTAAAGGCCCACCTAAGTTATTGTGAACTTGTGAAAGACAGGTTTAAAGTCTTGTTATGTTGAACAAGCTCGAATAAACACGTGAAGCTTACCCGTGTAAAAGAAAAATTAGCAATTATATGGTGATCATTATAAATGACATATTGTGTTTTAGTAATTTAATACAATACTATATTTTAGAGATCAAGTGTTGATGAAAAATCCCTTCATGTGCCTTTGTATACTACGTCGGAAAGAAAACAAAAAATTATTGAATTACAAATACCAATTACAGATTTGAACGAAAAAGTTAAATGGATACAAAATGGAGCTGCATTCTATTTAGAAATGTAATTATTTATAAGATACAATATTAGCTAATAATAAACTTCAGAAATATAGCCATGTTTTATTGGGTAGCTGTACCTTTCATTTTTGACCTTTTTTAATCAGAAAACTTCAACAGGCAACTAAACATATAGAAACAAATCTTCAGCACAAATTCCGCATGAAATTTACACTACAGCTTCGTCAGAGCAACTTTGCATGAACGCTGTTAAACTGACACTCTATTTTTGACTTTGTGAGAAAACAACAATAACGGAAAGGAAAAAAAAACGACAGTAAACTTTTTCTGTTAGGCGACATCTAGTGCTTAAACTGGTAATGTGCTGTGTGAATAGTTTCACTATAACGGCCACTGACCCCATTATGTCCTATTGTCAACATATAGAGTAGTTAATCGGGTTTTAAAGTCTTGTTTTGTTAAACAATCCCGAACAACTACATTATATAAAAGTGGTGGTCGAGGAAACTATAGAAAAAATAAGCCTCCAGTGCCTGCCTTATCTTGCAGTTCATGCGTACAACAAAAATAAATGTAAATACAATTAACAGTTATGTAATATATTTAAAGTGTAAAATGTATAATACAATAATAGCAGGTTATAAAAGACAAAGTATATCTACTATTAGAGAAGATAATCATCATATGATACTGAATCTTTTGTATTATGACATTCCCATATCCAATCAGGTAGAACACATTTGACATTGGGATTTATTTCCTTGAAAATGTTGGCGTTTTTCTTTGTAACAAAGATATCAATATTTTTTGTTGGGTCATCGGCCAATAACCTATTTAACAGTAATAAAGATTTAAATTATTTGATCGGAGAAGTTTAAATCTTCATTTTTTCCGGGACTGAAGCTATAGATTGCTATAAATTATACGTTTATGCCTACAATCTACTCATTTTGAGGGCGTTTACAAACTGCCTGTTCTGAAGCTTGTAGTCCTTTAGTTTTGTAGTTGTAATATTGTAAGTTAAGTTTAATTGTGAATGCGAGTTTTCTCGACCTGGTTGTATTTCTTATTACTCTTATTTTAATAGCTACTATTCACTATAAAGCTCAAATTAACAATATTAAAAGATATAGTACATATCAAACCGCAAATTTGGAAAAATTTTACGATCAAGAACAATTGAAAATTAGGTAATTTTCAAGTAATATAATTTTTTTTAGTAATCGCATATGAATTTGTACCACACATATTTATACTTACCCACCATAAGCCATAATATATCTTCTTAATTTATGGTGTAACTCAACATTAAAGGCATCATCCAAGAAAAATGTTATATCGTCAAAAATGTTTCGGAATTTGTTTGTAAATTCTTGTAAACCCACGTTTGAGTTAGATTCATCATCAGTGTTTTCAGATGCTGTATCGAGATCAAAGATATCGGTGCTTTCACTTTTAGATTGTTTATCTTTTTCTAAGATTTTTGCAACTCTTTCGTCTGTGTCGGAACCCAGTTCTTGACTAAAAAGTAACACACCTATTTACCAATAACAATGTTCGCATGATATTTGTGTCAGTAACAGTCTTTATAATAAACTACTACAGAAATATCAAGTAAATCCACTTGCAAAATATAGATATTAAGGCTATCTTCAAAAGTGTGTCCATGATATATTTTAGTAATTACAACTTACTCCATATCTGAACAATCATCTTCATTGTTACTAGCCACTGGACTATCAAGTTTTTCCCAAATTTCTTCTTCGCTTTCATCTCCTTTATCATTTCTATCAAGAGCATATCTTCTCCAGGGCAAGCGCTTTCTGAGACTGTGGCAATCTTCAATCCATTTTCTAGTTACAATTTTTCCTTTGCCTTTGACTTGATTGAATTTTGGAGTGTTCACAAACGCACAACTAACATAGCAAGAACACATAATTTAATAAAACGAGATGTTTTCGATTTCACACTGAATATTAAAAAAAATCAATTAAATCCTTAATACTGATATAATTAACCAAATGATAATAATTATTATTGTAAATTATAAAATTAAATTGTACCTATAGCAAGTTTTACTTAATTAAGGCTAGTTTGATTTAATATCTTTAATATCTATTCAAACAAGGACCAAACTTTTTAAATTATCTCTAGATTCAAATTGTTTTTTGTTCTTACGTTATTGAATGTTGGAATTATTCAAACAAAAATTCAAAATTACAATGTAAGTATGAACATAATAGAAAGTATACATTTTTTAAGCTAAATAAGATGAAATTATAAAAACATAGAGGCTCGATTTGAAAAAAAAATAGTTTTGTTTGGTTTTATATCTATCGAAAAACATTTCCGTTCCTTTATAAGGTGCACATTAATAATAAATAAAATTAATAATTAATCAAAATGTAGGATTATTATTGGACCTAAAAACATTTTGAAATTAATTTTCGTATACGTCTGGAATTCAATAAGGTAACGTAAAATAAGTAAATTACAGTATTACTGAGAGTGCTACCATCCCACAGACCTTAGTACACACCTAAACTTTCATAATATTTTAAGTATTTCCCGCAGAACACCATATATACAAACTTACATTAAATGTGTAGATTCGTTATCCCAATCTGGCTTATACCTCGCACCCATTGATAAAGCAAGCGTCCGCAAATTAGCCCTATCTGGATTTTGTATTCCACTTATTACCAATACAACACCCTCTAAAAGTTTTGAAAAAACTTTTTTCGTTACGTCTTGTTTAACCTTCTTCGATATGTTGCCACTACTACCGCTACTTGTGCTACTGTCTAATTTTTTTCTTTTTTTATTCGTTTCTCTATTATCATCACTCTTATTCTCTTTATCTTTATTACTTTCTATTAATTTTACCGTAGTAGCATTTCTATCCTTCGAAACCTTATTTTTCTCTTGCATCTCTTGCACTCTTAATTTCTCATTATCTCTTTGTTCGAACCTTTTTTTAATTTTCTCATTTGCCTCATCATCTTTATCGTATAATAACTCGTCCCTATTACGTGGTTTCTTGGCAGAGTTTCCAATGTCAAAACATGTTGTTTTTGGTTTCGGGGTCAAAACTTGTGTTTTTGGTTTAGGAGAAAAGGTTTTATCTGAACAAGCAGCTGATGATGCATCTCTAATAGCAACCGCAGCTTTAGGTGATTCAACATTCAGAATTTCTTTTCTTCTGGCAAACAGGCTTCCAAATAAATGATTATCTGGCGAATCTGGACGTATTGTAAATTTACCAATATTTGTCTGCGTTGGTGCTATAGAATTTGTACCATTATTTGTGTGCAAATTAATAAAACTGAGGCCATATTGAACGTGTCTATTAAATGGTTGTGTACAAATTATTTTCACCTAAAAATAAGTTAATTCATTTTTTACAACAAATAATTTCCGGCATTTAAAATTAATAACCATAATTCAAACGACTAGGAGTAGATTATGTATGTCAGATTCAAATTTCGGCAGATAAATTATGACAAACGGTGAGTATTTATGGAACCTTGTCGTTAGTAAAGATTTCCTTCAATTTGTTGAATAAGAAATTAGCACTAGGCACATAACGTGTGTGTTATGTGGGACTAGGATACCGATAACGCATCAATATATGCGGAAATATAGCTAATAACGACATTTTGGGGCAGGAGATTCCCACATCTTCAAGAACGTCTCGGTGCGATCACGATAGTCGAGTACCTGGTGGCACGGAGAGTGACTGGATGGATGGACGCTGCTTGCGGCCGAGTCGGTAGGCTGCCTACGCCAAGTAGCTATAGACTACATAGTCGTGCGTGCTGGCGGCTGGCAGTCTATGACCGTGATTCGGATTCCACACTAAACTGTAGGTCCATCCTTTATACAATAAATAACTAAAAAAATGGCTGATTTACCTTAGTTGTAGAGGCCAATAAATGAGAAAAAAAATAACATTTATTAAATCAAAATAAATGTGGATTTGCTTACCCTATCCCACTTTTCTTGGCAAACGTCTTGTGAGAGATCATCCTGCTTAAACATTCTAACCTTATTAATATTTTGACTTTGTCTTGAATCTAAAGGACTCATAAAAGAAGACATAACCAACAGCACTTTGAAATCATCACTAGTACCAGACCGTGTTACTAACACCTCAACATATGCAGAATGTTCATTTCCAATATCGATACTGCTAATTTGTGTGGCTTTTTCTAATTGTAATACAACAGAAGCCATCTTTTCACCAGTGGTTTTACATTTCCATTTTTTGGTGGGGTCTTGTGATAGAAGGTTTGTGGCTACATGTACCTAGAAAAAATATAAAATAAAAAAATTCTGCAAGTGAGTACTGCCACTAAGGTTTTAACTAACATAGTATTTCAGTGGGAAAGACCAACAACTCCTATAGGTAGAAATGGGCTTGTTTAACAAAACAAGACTTAATTCTGAGAGTTTGTCTGTCAATCACTACTTATACTTTCATCAGAAGGCCGTTTCGTCGATCCACGATTCGGATGTCTGGGGAAAGTATAGTGGTTGATAGACAAAGTCTCAGAATTAAGTCTTGTTTTGTTAAACAAGCCCATTTCTAATATAGGCGTCCCGCTAAAGCGAGTGTCGGCGCATCTATGTGTTGGTAATTATGCATTATGCGGTCAGTGGCTTCCCGTGCAGTCGATATAGTGAATTGTTGTTCACTCGGCATCTTACTAGCAGAAACTAGATGTCGCCAAACACATTCTTTTACAACTCCTATAGGTGTTATTGATCCACTTTGAAAAATACTTCCCTATCCTTCGAAACTACCCTGTATAAGTAAACTCATAGCAATATATAAATTAGAAAATTTTAGCGTTTTTTGATTCAGACACGTACTTACAAATTTAAAACCACATACAAAATTAAATGAGATTTATTGAAATATAACTAACACCCGGTATTCTCACTGATACTACAAGAATGTACTGCTGAATGTTAAATTAATAAGGTATTTTATAAATGACTATGTAAAATCAAGAGTACGCCGCATATACCTCCAAAAATACTTACAGGATCTTCACTACTGAAGGTAATGACATTTTGAACTTTTATTTGAGGCATATTCGCTCTTATTGCTGTATTATACCCAGTCCAACTCCAATAAATTAATTTATGGCTTTATGGTCCCACTCATATAATAATATTATATATACAGCCATCCATCCCAAAATCACCAATTATAAACAATAACATAGAATAGAATCATTTTTTCGAGGTTAATTAACTTAAAACGTTATCTTTCTAAAACTAGATAGTCTTATGATGCCGTGGGTGCTGGCGGATGGCAGTCGAGGACCGTGGTTCGGATTCCACGCTAAACTGTAGCTCTATACTTCTGCTGGCTGGATCTCAATTCTATATTCCATGACAATTTTGCCATGCCAATAACACAGAAAAAAACTAACGGACTAACCTACAAATTACTCATGCTATGCAAATTACTAATGTTTATTGTTTATTCTCAGTGTCTCCGTTCCTGTTCCCCATTCCATTTTTTGATATTTATTACTCAAAACAACTCTATATTGTGCCCCAAAATGTAACAAAATTAAATAGCTAAAATGTACAAAGGATTTGTATTTCTGCGCCAAAATTCCTTAAAATTTTGTGGTTTACACAACTTTAAAACAAGACCGTAATAATTCCATTAGTAAAATTAAGTACAATAGTAAATATAATCTAATTTTAGGTATTTTTTAGAAAATAACTGTAAATATTCCGACGATTCATCTGCGAAAGAAAAGAATCAAGACTGTATAGATATTCCTATTGAACGCGTTCGAAATTTTAGTATAATTGCCCATGTTGACCACGGTAAAAGTACGTTAGCAGATCGTCTTTTAGAGTTTACCGGCGCAGTAAAACAAAACAGTGGACAAAGTCAAATTTTAGATAAATTACAAGTGGAGAAGGAGCGTGGTATAACTGTTAAAGCACAAACTGCGTCATTGTTTTATAAGTTCAATAATGAGACTTACCTTTTAAATTTAATAGACACTCCTGGGCACGTTGATTTTTCTAATGAGGTAACTATATGGATTACTCGCTTATTCAATACATATTTAATTTTCTCATTTAATCTCTAGGGTTAATGTTAAGATATCAAGTAATCAATCATTTATTGTAATAGAATAATAATAATATGTAAATGTCAGCTGCGTTATGTGAGGTTCTCATTAGTGGGTTAATGTTTGTAGGCTACATATAATGTAGCTTCGATCATAATAACATCACAAATAATGGTCGAAGGTATGTAGTGAATTTTACTGCATTTTTTTTAATAGACCTAGCTTACAGCCTATTACGTCTACAGCAATCATGAAATGTGAGCGTCAGTTTAAATCCCACAGTATACCATTTCAACGTAGTATGTTATAAACTTTAACAGTAGCCAGATTCTCTAATCTGACATTATATAGGTATATATCATTTGTTCATTCATTTGATATGGGGTCTCCATGTTTAAAAAAGTACTACGTATAAAATCGTTGAGGCAAACTGTATTTTATTTTTTAGGTTTCTCGATCACTTTCTGCTTGTCAAGGTGTAATCTTATTAGTAGATTCCAATGACGGTGTACAAGCGCAGACAGTGGCTAACTTTTATCTGGCATTTGGAAATGACTTAGTTATAATTCCAGTTTTAAATAAAATTGATTTGAAGAATGCAAATCCTGAGAGGGTCATTCAACAACTTAATTCGTTGTTTGACATTAACAGAGAGGAAGTTCTGAAGGTAAGTTACATGCCATTTTAGTAAACATTGATATTAGAACTGATGAAGATACTAAAGTGTCGCGTTTACGTAGATAGAAAGGCTTTACGTATTGGTCCAAGAGTATATTCGAAAAGTTTTATAGATTCATTACAGACACATGTAAAAAATAATAGTACCTAATGATATTTTAATGTGATATTTTTATTAGTATCTGACACCGGATTAATAAAAATGATTAAATGCATTCTGAATCTGCTTTATTTAATTATCGTGAGAGACCTATGTTGCTAAAGCAAATAAATCTGCCCAAACTGATAGGTTAGGATTGGTTCTAGATAATATGATGTTATATACCTAGTGGGTTAACCATTATTTCTACACGAAAACGGTACTCTCAACTGATGTATGCCTGTGCAGCGATCTTAATTGAACATTTATTTCTAGATATCTGCGAAACTCGGTATTGGTATTGAAGATGTGTTTAAGGCTATTGTTACAAGAATACCATCGCCATCTGTAAATAGAACAGCAAATTTTAGATCACTTTTGTTTGATAGTTCTTACGATAAATACAGGGGGGTTTTGTCATTAATTTATGTGAAAGATGGTGTTGTTAAAGTTGGTGATACAATTTCGTTTTGTCACACTAAAAAAGAGTACGAAGTTAAATCTCTTTCGATGCTAACACCTCATGAAGTAGGTGTGGAGAAACTGTAAGTATCTATATATGAATTTTACAGCTATTCATATTGATTTAAAATGAGTTTTTAACAATAATAATAAATTGATGTGGATGTAATTAAATTACATAATATTATATTGTTTAGTTTGTAAATGCAGCTGTTATGAAGAAACTGTCAATTAAGTAAGAGTCTTCAACTGTCATTTTTTTTTTTTAATTTGCAAATATCTTTGAAAATTATTTTATTTTTTGTTACTTTATATTGACTTACATTTAGTTAAATATGCCAGCGATGAAAAAACTTTCCAAATAAACATTGTAGAGATTTAAGTGCTCTATCATTTGATATGTAACATCGGTATTTTCTATTAACAATGAAAAAATATGTTTTTTTTTTTCAATTTTGACAGGTCACCATTTTAAAATTAACTTTCCGATTTCAATCGCCAACGAACTCCAGCAAGACATTGACGTAGCCGATTTTGTAACCAAATTTGCTATATCCCATATGTAGGTATATAAACTTTTGTTCTGAGGTCATTTTTAGCATCCAGGGGCCATGAAATGCAGGACTGCATAAAAATTTGTCAAAATTTCGGTTGTGTAGATCTCCTGAATAGTTTTTTGAAAATTACTAAAAATAATAATTATACTGACTGTAATTTTTAGAGTTGCAGGTCAGATTGGTTTATTAGGATGCAATATGCGGTCCAGCAAAGAAGCACATATTGGTGACACTGTTTATCATACCAGTTTTCCAGACATCGAACCACTGCCAGGTTTTGTACCATTGAGGCCGATGGTTTTTGCGGGTGTATATCCATTTGATCAATCTCAACACGTCAATTTACGTGGAGCTATTGACAAGTTGACATTGAATGATTCCGCTGTAACAGTGGAGGTGGACAGTAGGTTTGTGTAATATGTATTCCTTAAACTAATAAGATTTTCCCTACTGTTGTTTAGGATTGTTATGTTTATAGACTAAATACTATTTGAAAGTATTGAATATTTTTTAACTAAATTTCACTTGAAAGTATTAGTATATCAATACTCGTATATTATAGGGTTTGACAGAGTTGCTTCAATATTGACGATAATACAACGCATAATAAACAGGTATTATTTACTTTCCATTATGATTTTAGTCCAGCATTAGGACATGGTTGGCGCTTAGGGTTTCTGGGGCTGTTACATATGGAAGTTTTTAGCCAGAGATTACATCAAGAGTATGGCACAGAACCTATAATAACGGCACCTTCTGTAACTTGTAAAATTAAACTAAAACCTACCAAACTCAATATTAAAACTGGAAAGGATGTAATTTACGTAAATAATCCGGCATTATTTCCAGATCATATCCAAATTCTTGAATCTTATGAACCTATGGTAAAAGGTAAGTCAAATAAAATTAGTGTCATGTGAATGCATCTTTTAATTTTGAGGAAGGCAAAGAATGCAGACCACTGTGCAAGCTACTAGTCCTTTGTATCCGAGTTTTTCTTTTGTATAACTGAAGAGTTGTATGTAGAAATTCCCTGTCTTGTAACTTACAGTGAAGTGAAATTGTATTGTTCTCTACAGTCAATATTTGGCGATTTCAATATAGTCAGCACAAAAAGATTATGACAGTATAGTAGAAGCTACTTGTTTTTTTATGGCACCTAAAACTCAGACGCTCTTTTTAGTCTTGAAACCGATGGCTTAGCAGGACTGATAACTACGATTTAAAGTATGCGGTATTATAAGGATATGCGGGTCCTTGGTTTGGTAGATTCGATAATCAGCAAAATGAAAAAATAGTATAAAAATAAAAGATTATTAAAAAAAACATTAGCTCGAAGTTTATTGTTATGAAGGTCGCTTATACAATGTTATGTATCTGTGTGTGTAATCGTCTAAAATCCAGAACATGTAAGGTAACACGAACGTTCTCGGTAACGCAAAAGTTATTCAAGTACCAAATACTTGATTCTTTTCGCCACGACTCTGGACCATTGATAAAATCCGCTCACGAAGTGGTCGATCATAAATGAGACTTACACGTTTTACCATAGCTTATCCACAAAATAAAATATAAAAAACGGCTAGTGGTCTAGGCTATCTTCGTCTTGGTTATCGAAGAACACTAAACGGCTGTCTTTGAGAAGTCACAATCCATCCAAATCACTGATTTTTGCAAAAATCATTATTTCTGTTAACTTTCATCTTCATAATAATTACGTTATACATACATCCAGAATTTACATTTACATTGTTTATTTCATGTTTTTAGGCACCATTATAACACCAGACAAATACTTAGGTCCAATAATATCGCTTTGTGTCGAAAGAAGAGGTGTTCAAACGAATGCGACAAATATAGATAATGATCGGGTAATGTTGCAGTACGATTTACCTTTATGTGAAATTGTAGTAGATTTTCATGACACGTTAAAGTCCATATCTTCTGGATATGCTAGTTTTGATTATGAAGATGGCGGTTATCAAAATAGTAATCTTGTTAAGGTAAGTTTTGTAAAACAATACTGTTGAACAACTACTTTAATTTAGGTATTGACAAGAATTTTGACATGATCCTGACTAATAACATATTACTTCAGAACGGTATATTTTCCATTGTAATTCTTTTTATAACACCTAAGAGTTCAGACTCAATCTAATAAAAATTAGAATAGGAGTTAAAAAAAAGCTCTAACACATCGATTATTGTTTTCAGTTTAGAGTAATTATAAACAAAAATCGACAGATCTGACTGGTTTTTAGTCTTATTTATTACGGCTAAGCTGACATTTTTCATGCTGTTTCAATAGGTAATAAATATTTTAATAAATGCAGAGATTTATTTTGGAATGCGATTTCACGATTAACAATTTTTTAAAAATGTTATTTAAAATTTTTTTCATTGGTTGCGATTATTGAAAAATGTTTAATTATAGTTATGCATTCTATTGAATGGTACACAAATGGATGAATTGAGTACTATAGTTCACATCACGAAAGCACAAACGATTGGTCGAAGAATGGTGTTAAAGTTGAAAGATATTATACCACGCCAAATGGTTCAAATTGCAGTGCAAGCAGTTGTTAATGGCAAAGTACTAGCAAGAGAAGATATCCGAGCATATAGAAAAGATGTTACAGCAAAGTTGGTATGATATATTTTTTTCTATTTTAATTATCTCGCGACAGCCACTTATTATACTATAGCATTTTAAAAATTGCAATATTTATATGTAATTATTGTGTGATGAGCGTATTTCAAAATATATTTCAATGTATAGAATGCTTGCAGAAGATGTGAGTTGTAACATCCAACCAGTCAGTTTGGACGTCCACAACATCTGCTCACTAAATAAACAAATAAAATTTAATATACGATAGTCTAGTAAAACACAGTCTGTGACAGATTCTCGGCATTTTTGAGACGAATGGTCATGTGTTTTTATTTATCTTATTTAGAAAATCCATAACACTCTTCTATAAAATCTAAAATCTTGGATACAAAATCATGTCGTCTAAAATGAAATACCCAACATAATTCAATAAAAAAAGAATAATGGATACCAGAATGATGAAACGACAGTGTGTAACAACGTTTTCTAAATTTCCATCGTATACAGTTTTCCATATTGTACTGTAAATATCAGCCGATAATTGATTTTCTCCTGTACATTTCTGTTTGCCTGTTCCTGCCGATCGCCTTCAATGCGATTTTTTCAATTGATTGATACGTATGGCTCTCGGCGCACAAAACATTGTTTAAATTTTCTGTAAATATACAGGGTATCTCTTCAAAAAATACTGCGTTCAATATTGGGAAAAGTAGACTTCGGAAAGGTATGAAAATTTATAGTTTTGCTAATGTCTATGTGGGCAGTGTCGACAAATATTCCTAAGATGTTTCTAACTGAACTCACACGTGTCAACTTGTTTATTTAAATTATATACTGTTATTGCACTTTTCGATTCTTGGCAAAATTCTAGGCCGTTTTTTTGTATCATGCCCTATAACTAATTCTTAGAGGTTTTGAATATGTGAGTCACGACGGATGCCACGGAGTTTTATGAGAAAACTAGATATATTTTATGATTTTTGTTGCTGGGACAATGTGTAGGTCCATTAAGGATACATTCTTAAAATAATTTGAAATATAGAGAGTACCATAATACTCAAGTTATTTTTTTTTTAATGGAATGCTCTATATTTTATATTTTTTTAAAATTAAGTATGACCAATAAAATAGACTTTCGTAAGGGTTCCTGTAACTAAATGCAGAGCGTTTTGATTTTTCTTAAATTGCAGTTCTTTGATTTATTTAAAATTTAAATGGGAAAAATTCTATACTGGGTTGTTCAGATATTTCTGTTATATTATTAATAAATTCAAACAACATCTTGCTTATCTCAAATGGAACACCCTGTATATTTTAGTTCTATCATCATCTATCAAGTTAGGGTTATATACATCGTTTTGTTAATATTAGCAATTTAACATGTTTTCTATTATGCTCCGCCATTAGTTGACCTTGAGTCCATTATAAGAAAATTTACTGATACGTGTTCAAAAATGTATCTCATAAATTTTAAAATTACGAATCAATATGCCTGTTACCACGAATAAATTTGTTTAAATTTAAAATAAAACAAAATGCTACAACTACCATGCGAGATACTATATATTATTATATAGTGTCATCCCTATAGTAGACACACTTGATAAAGCCACAATGTTGGCGAAACATGTCGTAAAATTAATATATAAGTAAATTGGAAATATTTAAACTTTGATTTCTTAAGTGAAAAAACAGAAGAATTTCCTACAAGTATCGGCCAAGTCAATCCAATTACAACTAATAATAATTGTAGATATAATTTTTAGTATCATCTTTAGTTTAGGTTCGACCTCACAGCTGCAATCTATTTAAGTTTATATTTTAAATGTGTATAAATATGTAGTTTCAGCTAAAGTAATTCCAAGTCAATCAAATGTTGTGGCTGATGCACTATCATTATAATAATAATACATTTATTTGCATTCCAGCCATAACAACGTACAGATTAAGTAACGAAATCATTATAATGAATTGATATGCAAAATGGAGTTGAAAACAATTCATAAAAGTTCTAAGTTCAATAATTCTCTACCTTTCTGGCGGTCTCTTCACAGACACTCTATTGCGGAAACTTGTCACAATATGTATTCATTTGTTATACGTCATTCTTCTGTTGTAGTATGGCGGCGATGTGACCAGACGCATGAAACTCTTAGCTCAACAGGCTGCTGGTAAGAAAAAAATGAGAATGATTGCCAATATATCAGTACCACGGGAAACATTTATTGAGGTATTAAAAAAATAGATTTGTTTAATATAAGCGAAAAATAAATAATATCTGTATATTAAAATGAGTTTTATTCAATCGAAATAACAATATAAAAAACTACAATAGAGTTTTGTAAGGTTGAATTATTGAAGTACGAGTATTAATTTAAAAAATGTTGGGTGAATACTTTGTTTTCTATTTTTTTAATTGAAGGAAAACTAATTTATATTTGTCCCAGCAAATAAGGTAGGGTTTTCAAAAAAAAATTATAATTTCCTCGATTTTTTTGCGTCCATTTAAAATCATGCAATTATATTCAATTTCAAAATCTAGAGGCGGACAAGTTACCATCTTGTCCCACGCCTCTGCACTCATTTTCTTTGACAACTTGCATGAAATGATAAAGCATTCCGTCGTACAGTATTATCTTGAGAAAAACACCATAAATTCAATCATATCTCGAAGCCATAATATGTTTTTTTACATACTAGTATTTTATTTTAATTATATATTAGTTGATAATAGAATAGAATTTTCCTATGTATTCCAAATACGTACTTAAATCATATCTTGAAGTAATACATTTATATAATAGACCTATTACATTTTTGCTAACTAATAAACATAAGTAGTTAATGATACAGGTGCACAAAACTACCATCACGATTTTATACTAAAAAAAATATATGAAAAGTTAAATAAATTATTGTTATTTTAAAACTCATAATTAATGTTTTTTGGAGATTCTTTCAACTTCTGATATCCCCTTTCCGAAAAGAAATGATTCGATCCCTGATATTTCTAAAAGTTTCTTGAGACATCCCCGAAATCTTTAGCCTAATATTCGTTCCAAGAATTGCAGGCTGTTTACAAAACTCTGTTCTTTTAGATATACATAATTAATATGATCTGCAAAAGGAGATCTTGGAGACCATCGCTAGTCTACCTTTCTCGATATTAGTGGTTCGGGAAATGAGACAAAGCAATGTTGGCAATATGGGCATTAGCACCACGTTATTGACACTTTATGAAAAGTGTGGGACAGCTGGGCAATTCATAGATTAGAGTCATTCACAAAAGATCTTCTGCAGGTCGAAGTGAGGGGAGGCCAAACCGCCTAAACGACCCCGAAAAACAATCTACCATGTTATTGAAACTAGCAATGTTGATTTTCTTCTTGTGGTAAAAAAAAAGTTATCCCTATATAAAATACCGATTATTTCTTGGAACGAAATTACGCACCATGGCGCTATATTTTCGAAGTGAAGAAGCACTTGGTGAATTAATTGTGGATTCTGTTGACGTCTATGTGCATTATAACCACCAAATTACATTTTTCCATTGAATGATTTGTTTATAACAACTAAACTAAAAATGTTTTATATTATATGAAAAATAACTTAGTGGCAAAGCGGACTAAAATGCTGGTTTTACATACACAAGGAATTTTGTTTAATTTAGCAAGGCCCCAGTCTAATTCACTAGGAACTAGACGGAGGCTCTTGTTATGAGCTCGTCAGAGTACCATAGTCGTTGCCCATCTACAAATATCAGCCTGCATTTAAGCACAATAGGATACACAACAGTAGACACATGTAAACACGTATCATTTACATGTACATAGTAATGCATATCCCATACCATGCAGAGGCCGAAAAATTCAATGTATAGGTAAAACCAGTCGTATAAATAGAAATAAATATAGATAAAAATAAAATAAAAATAGTATGAACACAAAACGCTAGCAGGAGACCATTTTATCCTTCTGCCAGCATCTCCCAAATGTTTGGGTTTCAGCAATGCTCAGACGGTGGTCTCCAAGCGTTCTCCCGTCGATGTTTAATGCCAAATATTGAAATATTAAAAGGATTTCATGTCCGTAAATGTAATAAATGAAAAATAACTTAGTGGCAAAGCGGACTAAAATGCTGGTTTTACATACACAAGGAATTTTGTTTAATTTAGCAAGGCCCCAGTCTAATTCACTAGGAACTAGACGGAGGCATGGGTCGACAGATACTGACGAATTCGTTTCGCTCTTGTTATGAGCTCGTCAGAGTACCATAGTCGTTGCCCATCTACAAATATCAGCCTGCATTTAAGCACAATAGGATACACAACAGTAGACACATGTAAACACGTATCATTTACATGTAGGGTAGGGTGGGGCAGTTTGGTACGCTTTTTTTCGGTAGCCTGTACTTAGTAACCAAAAACATTTAATGAACAGTCATATGGAAGAATAGCTACGTACATATATCGGCAAATCATTTTTATAAGTAAAAGTAAAAATATAGAAGCAGTTTTAATGGAAAACTATCCTGAGACAAAGTTAGTTATTTTTCCAATGTGCCCCACCATGGGGTAGTTTGGGACCATGGTGGGGTACTTTGGGACAATGGGGTGCTCTATGGGACAACTAGCCCCAAACTATCCACCATCCTGGAGTGCAACATCAAAATGTATGTAGGAAGCCAACCTACTAGTACTACCCGATACTTCCAGAATCGGGTAGAAAAAAACGTAGTTCTTTTTTTTTTGCGAGAATTTCACTATTGATTCATCTGGATCACTGACATCTTGAATGCACTCCAAGTAGTAATATATAGTTCTCTTGGTAGCAAATTTAACCAAAATAAAATCTTTTACATCATTTTTTGTGTCGTCAAGTAGTCCTTCTATTTCATAGTCTTCGTTAATATCTGAATCTGATTCTTTCACTTCATCTAAATCACTTGATGAAGAGCTTAATTTTCTTTTGGAAAGTTTAGACTTTATCTTGGAGGTTTTCCCTTTCAGACTAGGTAATTGATAGATATTATTTAACTGATAAAGTTGAACTGGCTTTCTCTTTTATGTTTTTGTTTCCCAATTTCACCTTGCTGGAACCATTTCTGTCCCCTATATTTCGTTCGTTCGTTGCCTTTAATTGGTGTTCCTCCCTTCTCTGTGTTTCTAGCTCAATTTCATTTCTCTCAGGCGTGTTGGTGTAGAATGGTACACTGTCCCAAACTGCCCCTACAAATTTGTCCCGATCTGCCCCAAACAGCATCATCGCGTAAAACATAAAACCATTAATTTACGGTTCTACTTGGGTTTTGTGTCTATGCTCTAAACTTAACCTCACACATCCTGGATTATTGTAGACAAACACGAAAATTATCATGCACTAGTTACCTACTCTATGTTCTTACAAATAAAATGTTATAATACTTACGTTCGACTCACGAATTTTTTCACACGTGATAAAATTTAAACGCGCTTTCAGATTGAATTGTTTATTATGCACATTCGAATAACACTGATTGAGCAATACTGTAGCGCAGCAGCGGCAAATTCAATAAACCCGAAGGCGGTAAATTTGAACGATCCCGAAGTGCCCCATGTACCAATGTGCCCCATCCTACCCTACATAGTAATGCATATCCCATACCATGCAGAGGCCGAAAAATTCAATGTATAGGTAAAACCAGTCGTATAAATAGAAATAAATATAGATAAAAATAAAATAAAAATAGTATGAACACAAAACGCTAGCAGGAGACCATTTTATCCTTCTGCCAGCATCTCCCAAATGTTTGGGTTTCAGCAATGCTCGGACGGTGGTCTCCAAGCGTTCTCCCGTCGATGTTTAATGCCAAATATTGAAATATTAAAAGGATGAAAAATAACTTAGTGGCAAAGCGGACTAAAATGCTGGTTTTACATACACAAGGAATTTTGTTTAATTTAGCAAGGCCCCAGTCTAATTCACTAGGAACTAGACGGAGGCATGGGTCGACAGATACTGACGAATTCGTTTCGCTCTTGTTATGAGCTCGTCAGAGTACCATAGTCGTTGCCCATCTACAAATATCAGCCTGCATTTAAGCACAATAGGATACACAACAGTAGACACATGTAAACACGTATCATTTACATGTACATAGTAATGCATATCCCATACCATGCAGAGGCCGAAAAATTCAATGTATAGGTAAAACCAGTCGTATAAATAGAAATAAATATAGATAAAAATAAAATAAAAAAAAATAAAAATAGTATGAACACAAAACGCTAGCAGGAGACCATTTTATCCTTCTGCCAGCATCTCCCAAATGTTTGGGTTTCAGCAATGCTCGGACGGTGGTCTCCAAGCGTTCTCCCGTCGATGTTTAATGCCAAATATTGAAATATTAAAAGGATTTCATGTCCGTAAATGTAATAAATGAAAAATAACTTAGTGGCAAAGCGGACTAAAATGCTGGTTTTACATACACAAGGAATTTTGTTTAATTTAGCAAGGCCCCAGTCTAATTCACTAGGAACTAGACGGAGGCATGGGTCGACAGATACTGACGAATTCGTTTCGCTCTTGTTATGAGCTCGTCAACGTACCATAGTCGTTGCCCATCTACAAATATCAGCCTGCATTTAAGCACAATAGGATACACAACAGTAGACACATGTAAACACGTATCATTTACATGTACATAGTAATGCATATCCCATACCATGCAGAGGCCGAAAAATTCAATGTATAGGTAAAACCAGTCGTATAAATAGAAATAAATATAGATAAAAATAAAATAAAAATAGTATGAACACAAAAAGCTAGCAGGAGACCATTTTATCCTTCTGCCAGCATCTCCCAAATGTTTGGGTTTCAGCAATGCTCGGACGGTGGTCTCCAAGCGTTCTCCCGTCGATGTTTAATGCCAAATATTGAAATATTAAAAGGATTTCATGTCCGTAAATGTAATAAATGAAAAATAACTTAGTGGCAAAGCGGACTAAAATGCTGGTTTTACATACACAAGGAATTTTGTTTAATTTAGCAAGGCCCCAGTCTAATTCACTAGGAACTAGACGGAGGCATGGGTCGACAGATACTGACGAATTCGTTTCGCTCTTGTTATGAGCTCGTCAACGTACCATAGTCGTTGCCCATCTACAAATATCAGCCTGCATTTAAGCACAATAGGATACACAACAGTAGACACATGTAAACACGTATCATTTACATGTACATAGTAATGCATATCCCATACCATGCAGAGGCCGAAAAATTCAATGTATAGGTAAAACCAGTCGTATAAATAGAAATAAATATAGATAAAAATAAAATAAAAATAGTATGAACACAAAACGCTAGCAGGAGACCATTTTATCCTTCTGCCAGCATCTCCCAAATGTTTGGGTTTCAGCAATGCTCGGACGGTGGTCTCCAAGCGTTCTCCCGTCGATGTTTAATGCCAAATATTGAAATATTAAAAGGATTTCATGTCCGTAAATGTAATAAATGAAAAATAACTTAGTGGCAAAGCGGACTAAAATGCTGGTTTTACATACACAAGGAATTTTGTTTAATTTAGCAAGGCCCCAGTCTAATTCACTAGGAACTAGACGGAGGCATGGGTCGACAGATACTGACGAATTCGTTTCGCTCTTGTTATGAGCTCGTCAGAGTACCATAGTCGTTGCCCATCTACAAATATCAGCCTGCATTTAAGCACAATAGGATACACAACAGTAGACACATGTAAACACGTATCATTTACATGTACATAGTAATGCATATCCCATACCATGCAGAGGCCGAAAAATTCAATGTATAGGTAAAACCAGTCGTATAAATAGAAATAAATATAGATAAAAATAAAATAAAAAAAAATAAAAATAGTATGAACACAAAACGCTAGCAGGAGACCATTTTATCCTTCTGCCAGCATCTCCCAAATGTTTGGGTTTCAGCAATGCTCGGACGGTGGTCTCCAAGCGTTCTCCCGTCGATGTTTAATGCCAAATATTGAAATATTAAAAGGATTTCATGTCCGTAAATGTAATAAATGAAAAATAACTTAGTGGCAAAGCGGACTAAAATGCTGGTTTTACATACACAAGGAATTTTGTTTAATTTAGCAAGGCCCCAGTCTAATTCACTAGGAACTAGACGGAGGCATGGGTCGACAGATACTGACGAATTCGTTTCGCTCTTGTTATGAGCTCGTCAACGTACCATAGTCGTTGCCCATCTACAAATATCAGCCTGCATTTAAGCACAATAGGATACACAACAGTAGACACATGTAAACACGTATCATTTACATGTACATAGTAATGCATATCCCATACCATGCAGAGGCCGAAAAATTCAATGTATAGGTAAAACCAGTCGTATAAATAGAAATAAATATAGATAAAAATAAAATAAAAATAGTATGAACACAAAACGCTAGCAGGAGACCATTTTATCCTTCTGCCAGCATCTCCCAAATGTTTGGGTTTCAGCAATGCTCGGACGGTGGTCTCCAAGCGTTCTCCCGTCGATGTTTAATGCCAAATATTGAAATATTAAAAGGATTTCATGTCCGTAAATGTAATAAATGAAAAATAACTTAGTGGCAAAGCGGACTAAAATGCTGGTTTTACATACACAAGGAATTTTGTTTAATTTAGCAAGGCCCCAGTCTAATTCACTAGGAACTAGACGGAGGCATGGGTCGACAGATACTGACGAATTCGTTTCGCTCTTGTTATGAGCTCGTCAACGTACCATAGTCGTTGCCCATCTACAAATATCAGCCTGCATTTAAGCACAATAGGATACACAACAGTAGACACATGTAAACACGTATCATTTACATGTACATAGTAATGCATATCCCATACCATGCAGAGGCCGAAAAATTCAATGTATAGGTAAAACAAGTCGTATAAATAGAAATAAATATAGATAAAAATAAAATAAAAATAGTATGAACACAAAACGCTAGCAGGAGACCATTTTATCCTTCTGCCAGCATCTCCCAAATGTTTGGGTTTCAGCAATGCTCGGACGGTGGTCTCCAAGCGTTCTCCCGTCGATGTTTAATGCCAAATATTGAAATATTAAAAGGATTTCATGTCCGTAAATGTAATAAATGAAAAATAACTTAGTGGCAAAGCGGACTAAAATGCTGGTTTTACATACACAAGGAATTTTGTTTAATTTAGCAAGGCCCCAGTCTAATTCACTAGGAACTAGACGGAGGCATGGGTCGACAGATACTGACGAATTCGTTTCGCTCTTGTTATGAGCTCGTCAGAGTACCATAGTCGTTGCCCATCTACAAATATCAGCCTGCATTTAAGCACAATAGGATACACAACAGTAGACACATGTAAACACGTATCATTTACATGTACATAGTAATGCATATCCCATACCATGCAGAGGCCGAAAAATTCAATGTATAGGTAAAACCAGTCGTATAAATAGAAATAAATATAGATAAAAATAAAATAAAAAAAAATAAAAATAGTATGAACACAAAACGCTAGCAGGAGACCATTTTATCCTTCTGCCAGCATCTCCCAAATGTTTGGGTTTCAGCAATGCTCGGACGGTGGTCTCCAAGCGTTCTCCCGTCGATGTTTAATGCCAAATATTGAAATATTAAAAGGATTTCATGTCCGTAAATGTAATAAATGAAAAATAACTTAGTGGCAAAGCGGACTAAAATGCTGGTTTTACATACACAAGGAATTTTGTTTAATTTAGCAAGGCCCCAGTCTAATTCACTAGGAACTAGACGGAGGCATGGGTCGACAGATACTGACGAATTCGTTTCGCTCTTGTTATGAGCTCGTCAGAGTACCATAGTCGTTGCCCATCTACAAATATCAGCCTGCATTTAAGCACAATAGGATACACAACAGTAGACACATGTAAACACGTATCATTTACATGTACATAGTAATGCATATCCCATACCATGCAGAGGCCGAAAAATTCAATGTATAGGTAAAACCAGTCGTATAAATAGAAATAAATATAGATAAAAATAAAATAAAAATAGTATGAACACAAAACGCTAGCAGGAGACCATTTTATCCTTCTGCCAGCATCTCCCAAATGTTTGGGTTTCAGCAATGCTCGGACGGTGGTCTCCAAGCGTTCTCCCGTCGATGTTTAATGCCAAATATTGAAATATTAAAAGGATTTCATGTCCGTAAATGTAATAAATGAAAAATAACTTATTACATTTACGGACATGAAATCCTTTTAATATTTCAATATTTGGCATTAAACATCGACGGGAGAACGCTTGGAGACCACCGTCCGAGCATTGCTGAAACCCAAACATTTGGGAGATGCTGGCAGAAGGATAAAATGGTCTCCTGCTAGCGTTTTGTGTTCATACTATTTTTATTTTTTTTTATTTTATTTTTATCTATATTTATTTCTATTTATACGACTGGTTTTACCTATACATTGAATTTTTCGGCCTCTGCATGGTATGGGATATGCATTACTATGTACATGTAAATGATACGTGTTTACATGTGTCTACTGTTGTGTATCCTATTGTGCTTAAATGCAGGCTGATATTTGTAGATGGGCAACGACTATGGTACTCTGACGAGCTCATAACAAGAGCGAAACGAATTCGTCAGTATCTGTCGACCCATGCCTCCGTCTAGTTCCTAGTGAATTAGACTGGGGCCTTGCTAAATTAAACAAAATTCCTTGTGTATGTAAAACCAGCATTTTAGTCCGCTTTGCCACTAAGTTATTTTTCATTTATTACATTTACGGACATGAAATCCTTTTAATGTTTTATATTATTTGCCGGCAAGTGACCTACCTAACCAACAAAATAATTAAACGGCGCAGAAAAACTACATACAACCGAAGATATAATATTCTATCTTTGGGTAATAAAGTAAAGGACGCATTTTAAAAGTATTTTTATTATGAAAATTTTTAATATTCACATACATTATTTGGTCTCCTTGTAGCTGGGCATTCACTACACCCCTTTTAAGCACTATATTTATTAGTAAAGCTGTTTTAGAAATAATTTATTATCAAAGACTTTCAATGATTACTTTTTTGTAGTTTTACTATTTTGTAAATAATATAATAATAATAATAACGGTGGTATAACAATAAAACCACAGGCATCTGTTGCAAATATTTAGCTTTATTTTATCAAAAAGGTTAAATTACAGCTTTATTTTGATAATTTAACAAAAAATTAAAATGACAAAAAATTGCGATTTTTGTTGACAATTTTTTCTTTTGAAATATTTTTTATGAAAACGGTTAGCCTTAATAAGCTCATAAAATATGATATCAATAATAAGTATAGAAAAGGGACCTCTCAAATTTAAGCAGATTAACCCATTTAACATTTTCCCATAAAAATACAATATAGAAAATGTGAGCACCCTGAAAAATTACAAATTAGATGTCAATATTACAAAAAGGGAATTCAAATGGACCTGACACGAAAAATTGATATGTTTTTTGTTTCTGTAGTTACCACAACGCCTTAAATGTAACTCAAAATTAACCCTTACTTACAAATATTTAAAAAAAAACTACTGGACCTAGGCATAGCAACCCTTGTGTCATTTGTCTTGTCTTTTAGAGCGCAATTTATTTATGTGAAAATATACAGGGTGTCGCTTTAAGAAAAAGCAAGTTTGGTCTGCTGTGCGTTTGTGAACTTCCCGGTATAATTGAAAACATTTTTGGGTTGTACATCTCTTAAGTGCCTAAAAGTTTTGTGAAGGAGTTTTTTGTCTATCGCTTATAGATCTTGAGATATCTTCCGCCCACACACTAATGGGCCACCCTGTATATTGAATAGGTAGCAAAATGTGTATGTCTGGTCAAAAAGAAGTAGTTGATTTTAATAAAGCGGAGTTTACTGATTTACTGATAAAAGTAAAGAAATCTGCGTAATAATCCCATACACCTAACTTGTTTTTGTAACCTGTGAATTCGTGATCAATCTAAAAACCGAATATTCGTTGAGTTTTTACTCGTACGACACTGAATTCTTATTAACTCAACTAATTAGAATTTCATGGAAAAAGGTATACACCTAATTAGTAAATAGGTATGTAATGGTAATTCTGTTTCTAAGTTAAGTGCTACCATTGACCTATAAATATCTGAAAATCCAACAAAATTTTTACAGTATCAAAAACCAGGTAAGAGAAAGCATCGTGATTTAGTTGTAAAATGCCTATTTCTTTCTAAATTTTGATTTTACAATGAATCTATCATTATTGTGCATCTTCTAAATTTATGTGAAGGATGTTTTCAGAATTTGAATGATTTTCTTAGTAATACTAATACTAGCGACTGTCACTAATATATAAGTTTAGGACAAAAAATAACCTTTAGAAATAAAAAAAACCATTTCCAAATAAAATAAATTAAAACGAACAAACATAACGTCGAAAAAAATATTTATGAACTATGTGGAGAATCTTTTCGCGAGTAATATTGAAATACAAGTATTACCACTTCACCAAAACACTTTTGCTTTAAATCTCTACTCGCTAACAATGTAAAAAGTGTTTTGATCAATCGGTAAATACATAAATATTTAAAACAATTGCTCTTAATTTGAAATAAAATTCTCAGCAAAGAAATCAACAAAGGCAAATAAAACATTAACTAACAGTAGCTAATATCCCCGTATATTTACTATATACGAGTATTACTACAGGTTTACAATAATCAGGGCTATACGCACATAAAAAATAATAGTTTCTTATTTTGCCGTACCCGGATAATTTAATCACGGTTTCTTGATTTCCGACCAATAATCCAAAATACCTATCTATCATGAAAATGTTGGCAATTTTTATCACACTGATCATTCCATTAGCACATGCAGATGTTAATTTTAATATAAAAAATAACAACGGTGGCCCTGTATGGATTGGAATACAAGGCAATCCGGGGCATCCTCATTTGAACAATGGAGGATTTGTTCTTGCACAAGGTCAAACAGTACGTTTTGTAGTTGCATTATATTTTTACGCCAACATTTTAAATTAATCTATTATTTAAGTTAAGTTATTTTTTTATGTAACTAAATGCGAATATACCTAATATCCGCATAATTGTGGTAAATTAAAGGGCAGTTGTTCCAAGAGGCGAGGGGAGTCAATCAAGCCGTTTATAAGTTTAAAAAGAAATATTTGACCAGCTGAATCTCTACGAAAAACGAATGAATTAACATTAAATATGTTTAATACTATATTATGGTCAATGCCTCTGACTGGGAAATATCCATCGCTCTTAAAAGCTAAAATTTTCTTTGAATACGCTCCAATTTATTGATATGTACCTGGTATAAAGGAGACCATATAAAAGAAGTATAGTCCAATCTAGAGCGGACAAAACTTACGTATAGCTGAAGCAGACAAGTCAATTTCCCGAAAATCAGTCGTTGAGTGGAGAATAAAACCCATCATTCGGATCATTGTGGGATGCAGCATCAAACGACATTTCACTATCCATGATTACTCCCATTATTATAAATTCTAATTATTATAAATTTCAGACAACAGTTACAGCTCCAGACAATTGGGCTGGCAGGTTCTGGGCCAGGACATGGTGCGACGATAATACAAAGCATTGTTTGACTGGCGATTGTGGTAACAAGTTAGAGTGTAATGGTGCTGGCGGCAATCCTCCAGCCACATTAATAGAAATTACCCTTAAAGGAAATGGTGGTCTAGATTTTTATGACGTGTCACTAGTGGATGGATTTAATGACCAAGCATCGGCAAGTCTCTATATTATTAACACAGCAACAAAGCATAAAGGAGGGGACTTTATGCGATTAATTACATATCTTATATTCTAGATTACACCAGTAAATGGCCAAGGTGACAATTCACAGTACAGTTGCAAACCAGCAGCATGCAATGCGGATATCGACAATGTTTGTCCAAGTGAGCTGCAACTCAAGAACTCTGCAAATACTGTCATAGCTTGTAAATCGGCGTGCGAAGAATTTAATACCGATCAGTACTGTTGCAGAGGACAATATGACACAGCAGAAAAGTGTAAAAGCAAAGATTGGCTGAAAGATTATGCAGCTTTCTTCAAACAGCAATGTCCCGATGCATATAGTTACGCTTTCGATGACCGTAAGAGTACTTTTACTTGCAAAGCTTCTCAATACAATATTGTTTTTGGATAAAATTTTGATCACAAATAATGCTATATATATTCAAAAAGTAGTAAATGATACATATTAAGTTTAGGTACTTAATAAATATATCCTTGCATTAATGTAAAAATATTCCTTAGTCAATAAAAACCTTTGGAAGTAAATCAATATTTTTTTTAAAGAATGTGTTTGGCGACATCTAGTTTTTGTTGGTAGTACGCCGAGCGAATAACAATTCACTATATCGACTGCTGAGGAGGTCACTGACCCCATATTAAGCATTAAGTCTTGTTTTGTTAAACAAACCCATTTCTAATATTTTTTTTAGTTAAAATCTAGATATAGTGTAGTAAAATTTTCACATATAGTAGAAACTGCCGTGCTTTCGGGAAAAAATGAGAATATGTTCAGCTACACACGAGATTTCTCTAATATACCATACCTACCTTAAATGTGCTATATATTCTTTAAATTTAATTTTATCGTTTAGTGTCTCCTTTAAAAAATTTTAAATCGTGGATAGTCTTGACTTATACTTACTTAAACTGCGAATATATTTTGGTAAATATTGTTAGAAATCAGCCGATAGGCAATTAATAAAAGCCGCTGCCGGTCTAATGGACGACGCGACGTACAGACAAAAATGCTGATAACATACCCTTTGTTTTGTGAACTGGTTTTATCTTTTTGCATGTGGTTGTCTAGTAAGAAACTTCTCTGTGCTCGGGATAACAGGCCGTTTTTATTTGTATTTTTGTTACATGTGAATATTGAAATATTATGATTAAATGTTAATGGTTGAATAAGTGTGTTGTTTTATTATTAATTTCAAATATTTTCTAACAATATGGTATCGAAATAATTTTGAAACTATCTTCCGTTTTCAAATTTCCAACGTATATATTTTCCCCTATTGCGTCAGACGATAATTGATTTTCTCCTGTACGTTTCTGGTTGCCTGTTCCAGCCGATTGTCTTCAATGCGATTTTTCCAATTGATTGTATTGGGCAGGAGCATTATAATATACTAGTTAATCAATTAATATTTCTTTGAGATGTGCTAACTTGGATGGATGTACAGGGTGTTTCGTCCTCCGTATGGTCTGCGTAAAATGCGAAATACGTGATTTAGAGACACAATTTGTAATTTATGAACATCGTATAGATTATTAAGATTATTTAATGAGATTATACGTTGACCAAATAGTTACAAAAGTATTTGTGCAAATTAGTATCGATTTTGAGATATTGAGGGTCAATGCCATCTTTCTCTTTTCAGGTCTGATTTGTTTAACCAGTAAGTATGTCCTATAAGTGCGGATTGAAAAACCATTGATACTAATTTCTTCTTTCAACGTGTAAAGTAACAGACTTAGATATAAAATTAAAATCTTAACTCCACAAAATATTAGTGGAGTTAAAACTCTCATATTCGAATCAATCAATTTCACTGACCGTAACAACATATTCTCTAGAGACTCGTTTATGTATATTCTTAAATATTTCGGAAAATTGTGTCAATAACTTATATCATTGTTCTATTGTATTATGGCGGCAATGTGACCAGATGAATGATAGCTGGTAGCTGAACAAGTTGCTAAGAAGAAGAAAATTATATGTTAATAATTATACATCCACTTTCAAAATTAAAAAAAAAAAACATTTATTTCAAATTTTAGGGGAGGGCAAGTGCGCCACTGGTAGTTTTCGATGATACCTGGTACTCATTGTGCATGTGATGATAAAGACACTCATTTACATAACTTGAGGAAAACCCAGCAATAATCATATAGGTATCGAAGGGTGATTCTTAATCTATACGCATAATCTTGGGAAATTATAGCTGCGGAGCATAAAAAATTGTTTTCGTTTCGGAAATAATTTAAAGATATGTATCTGGTGAAATTTGTTGTTTATAAAAACTAATAAGTATACACGTCAGGACGATATGTTTGGTATTTCTAACAGTTCTTTGATATCAAAATTCAATGGCTGCAGCTGAGCTTTATGTCTAAACGTTTGGGATAAACAAGTGACAATTCCCTACCGTGGCCTGGACAACATGGGGGAGGCATTAGACCTTTACTGTGAACATTTAAATTTATTGTTTAATATATAGATAGGTATAGGTTAAGATAGGAGGCTTAAACCTCAACTTCGCCTCTTGTACTTTAATACATTGTACAATAAAGTCAATATATTATAAAGTAGGTAGTTGTTGAAATGCTTTACTGAAATTAAGAAAGACAGTGCATTTGAAGATCACAGGTTATCAATAATTACTGATATAGAAGTATAAACAGTGGTAAAACCAGGTATTAAACAAGACCAGTATGCAAAATATTTAGTTTTAGTTTATTATTCTACAGCTCCAAGTTAAATATTATTTGTGTACGTAAGTATACTACATAGTAGTAGATAATAACTAATATACGATCTCAAAATAGCTTGCTCGAAATTGAAAGTCTTGAAGTACTAAGTACCTTCAAATAAAGTTGATTTATTGAATTCACATAAAATACATCTGCTCTAGATTCGCCAATTTCTTTTATGCCGAACTGTTTTCGTGAAATATTTCTATAAACGGAAGATTCGTACGTACGACTCTGTTGATCTGATTTTTTTATATTAATTACACAGAATTTCAAGGAAAAAAATAATATCTACATAAGTATTGGAAATTCAGTTTACAAGTTACTTCTGTGTTACTATTGTCATTGTCTTTAGAAACAAAGACAATGCTATTGCATGCATATATAAATATCTGAACATCCCAGATTGTCTTAGTGTCAAAAAACAGGTAAGACTAAGTAGTGTCATTTCGTTATAAAATGCCTAGATTTCTCAGAAAATGTTTCTATTTACAAAATCTTAGTCCTACAATTAATTCTGTAGTAGGCTGGAATAACTAAAACTGCCAAAATGTTCTTTTAGCTTGAATGTAATGTGAATTGTATGTTTTCATCAGTTAGCATCTTTATCATATATTCTGCAATACCTAAATATATAACGTTTAGACCCGGACTGGCATTTAAATGATTTTTTAAATATGAAGCGTTTTACAGTCGGAGAACGAATAAATATGTAGTAACATTGACTGAATTAAAATAATTCCAAAAACACTGGCGTAAAATCGCTATGATATAATAGTATATTGTGAAACGAACATGAAATGACATATATTTCCTACGAGTATGATCGTTTGCAAATCATACGAGTAGGAAATGGTCATTTCATGTGAGTTTCACACTATACTTTTTCTACGACTGTTTTAATGCATTTGAATAAATTAAACATAATTTTTAGGAAAATATTTGTTTTTCGAAACCTACCCCTGTTCGTAAGCCTAAATACGATAAGTTAGAAGTATTAAATTGACTAGGTGGTGTTGTTCACTATCACTGTTTTTGTGTTTTGAAATTAGCGAAATACTTAATTATAATTATTATTAATTATAAATACCTAAACTGTCAATTTGGTGTTTTTGTATTGTCGGCGATGCTATGGTGATTTTTCATGGCCGAGCTACTTTTGTCATTACCAGGAAATTTACCCGTGCGTAATGAATATTTCCCACTAGTTGCCTAGCAACTAGTGGGGAATTTTTATTGTGCACGAGTAAATGAAAAACAGCATTACAATGTACTACATTTTCAAATCATGATTGAACATAGAATAAAGTCATTTAAAGACAGTCGTAGAAAAAATATATAACAAGTTATTTATTATACTATAAGACGGTAAAAAAATGAGTGAAAAATGTTGAGGAGGGAGCAGGGGATTAACTCCACGAGTAAATAAAGCTTTTTTTATCGTCGTACGCATCGATGCTCGTATGTAATATTCTATTTGGTTCTTGAGCGGAAATATTTACTAAAAATTAATAAAATTGGAGCAGTTTATATTATTAAGTTGAGTGGATAAAATTGACGTTTGAGTGGGTAAAAATGGTTATTTTTACTATTGTAAATAAATTGTCATATTGACATCGAGTTTACCATCCAAGATAGAATAAAGTTTACTTAAAAGCAATTTTACGGTATAATGAAGTACGTTTTAATGCGAGTAAATTGAAAACCGACAAAAAATTAAAAATAATATATATTTTTACCAATTAATATGATTATTATTATATAAAGTTTAACCAAAAATGGTTTTTCTGCTGTTGACGCGGTTTTTGATTCCAGTGGCAATCAAATTATTATATTAAGGATTGGTTTCGTGTTGAAACTAAAAGGTGCTTTGACATAATAAACATTAAGACTGATTTTCAGATATAGGACTGCACTGCATCTATTGTGCGCTTATCGTGTCGTCTTGCTGCGACTCAATAAAACGACCTTTTCTTAAAAGATTCACCTAGATCATTATATTCATTTTGATATTATATAGAGCTGTGCTGGTCGTCTCGTGTTCTAATAGACAAACATTCGAAGCAATGCGTATCTGAAATTGTCGTGACACGTTTGTTATGATCAGTGCGCAATCTAACATGATATACTTTTGAGGAAGTATTTCTTAAAAGACTACTATACGGCATAATTTCTCAATTTAAAAGAACTATCCCTATATCGCTTGTTTATAGGTACAATTTTTAAAAGCAAGGCATACCTAACAGTTAAAAAAAAATAGATAAGTTACCTAGTACATAGAAAAAAAAAATAAATTAAATGCGTTTCCTGTGAAATAAAAACTAATTGGGCGTAACGCACTAACAGTTTTGGGACTTGTACAAAGATTATTCAAACTAAACTCAAAGATCTCCTTCTTTTAAACTATAAACTATTGTAATTGTCAAATTATGTTTTGTGACCAGCATATCAATATAAAATGTAATACTACCCTTAAACAGAAAAATAGGTATTTATTAAGTTAAAGAAAATCGAAGCTTTAATTGACATAAATGTATATACAGGGTGTTTCATCACAATGGGATAACCGTTAACTGGATATACTACGGGTGAAATAATGATGATTGACACAAACTTGTCTTACCCAAATGTTGATGGTTAAGGAAATACAGGGTGGTCAAACTTATTATTTTATTTGTTTTTTTTTTTGCCAGTATTATCGTGCTTCTTGGGCTATCGACTTCAAAATTGGCAGCTTTATGTTTTTTGGTATGAGAAAAATGAATATGTTAATTTTTTATATGATGCTCATAGGAGGCGCTACTTACAACCTATGCCTATGATAAATTATGTCATAACTTTTCACACTGTATGTCTAATGCTAAATAGGTTTTAAAATCTGAAAGAACAGAATCCTTTCTTCGGATGTCAATTAACAAATATATTATTTTACCCATTTTTTTTATTTCAGGGCAGTAATCCAGCAAATCTTGAAAATGATTGTAATTTCTACGATTTTTGTCATACTGATCATTCAATTAACACAGGCAAATGTAAATTTTGGGATAACAAATAGAGACGGTGGCCCAATATGGATTGGAATACAAGGCAATCCGGGGCATCCTCATTTGAGAAATGGAGGATTTGTTCTTGGACAAGGTCAAGCAGTACGTTTCATATTTGTTTTGACGACATTAATTTTAGTACAATTAATAATTCATTAGTTGGAAAGTAATTTTTGATTTTGTAGATTCTGTTAAATCCAAATAAGCATGTTCTATGTTCATAGAATTTATAAATAAACGTAGAGTTATTTGGGTACAAAATAGCAAAAGAATAGGATACAATAAGGACAAGAAAAATAATATTACAAATATCGATAAAGATACGTTTTTATAATATTATAAAAATTAATTTCAGACAACAGTTTCAGCCCCAGACAATTGGGCTGGTAGGTTCTGGTCCAGGACATGGTGCGATAGTAATACAAAGCACTGCTTAACCGGCGATTGTGGTAACAGGTTAGAGTGTAATGGTGCTGGCGGCAATCCTCCAGCCACATTAATAGAAATTACCCTTAAAGGATACGGTGGCCTAGATTATTACGACGTGTCTCTAGTAGATGGATTTAATAGCAAAGCATCTGTAAGTCTCTATATTGTTAAACATTATAAAAAAGAGCAAATTCAATTTCCATTCGTTTTTGCTGTTCTGGAATGTTATCTGTGTATCAAACATAAAACGCCTAATATGAGTCCTCTTAGTTTTGTTCCACAAATCAACAACCTTTATAATATTATCAACCGTACACAAATAACTACTGGGCTTAAAGCGAGGCACATTCTTCCTTAGAAATATATTTATCATACATCCTAATGTCCTCGTATAAGGTGTCATTTACCATTCCCATGACTGTATTAAAATATTCACTTATCAAAAACTTCAGGTTTACTTTTAGTGGATAATAACATTCTTATGAGGTTAATATTAATGAAATTTCATTCCATTTAGATTACACCAGTAAATGGCAACGGTGACGGTGGTAGATACAGTTGCAAACCATCAGCATGCAATTCTTATATCAACAATGCCTGTCCAAGTGAGCTGCAACTTAAGAACTATGCAAATACTGTAATAGCTTGTAAATCGGCGTGTGCAGCATTTAATACCGATCAGTACTGTTGCAGAGGAGCACATGGAACACCACAAACTTGTAGAAGTTCAGATTGGCCAAAAAATTTCCCAGCTTTCTTTAAACAGCAGTGTCCTGATGCATATAGTTACGCTTACGATGATAATAAGAGTACTTTCACCTGCAAAGCATCTCAATATAATATTGTTTTTGGATAAAATTTTAATCACTAGTAATGTATAAACATTGAAAAAGAATAAAAAAATACATTATATTATAATATTATATAATAAATATCTTTGAATGAACAGTAGTTAAAATCTAAATTTAAATACAAACATTTTATGTAATAGGAATAAAAGTCAATCCTCCACGAAATAAATTCCTATTACATAGAATTTACTCCACCCCAGAATGGACTACTTTTTTAAAATGAAAATCATTTTAATTAAGCGTTTTATAACTTGAGAAAGATTCAGAAGAGCGAATTATAGAATATGACTCCATATAAGAAGATTGTGAATAAACATTCGAACAAGATACTAATTTTACTTTTATAACAGAATCACTTTTTCTAGAGATAAAAGCTCCAGTGGGAACTCGAACGCGCACCTCTGTATGGGTAGCCGCAGATTCTATAACATAAGCAGTGGAAAGTTCTATTTTCTGTCTATAACACATCGTGTGACTGGAGCTCTATTATTTTCAATGATTTTATAGATTTTACTTGAATGAATATTAATCAACATTTAATATACTGAAGTACCTCCCGTAAGCAAATGCTTGTCAATGTCGCCCATCCCTGCTTCTTTATTACAAAAATGTGTATATGTATTTTTTTCTTTTCATATTCCGTTTATTTCTTGTCTAATTAATTATAATAAAAAATGGTTTTTAATTATAAAAACAGCAATTGCCATGAATAGCATAAGACTTTCAAGAATCTAGTAAAATGTAACAAGATATTCGCATTTCCCTCTCATATGAACTCAATGATTGTATTTTTATTACTCACAAATAAATAACATTTTAAAAACAAAGACCTGCACTTTCCTTACAATAGACATTACAATAAATGCATAAGATGTATAACAAATATCTGTAAAGAAAATAAAATATAAAAAATACAGTAGACAGTAAAGTTATAGACATATATAACATAGAAAATATCTAATAAAAAATAATAAATCCCAATATCATAGAGGTTTGGAAGACTTCGTAAAAGTAATATAGATAACTTGTTTCCTAGTCCAAGATGATTCATTGCCACAGCGTGTATAACTAAGCTCCCCCAAAATTGGTTGAAAGCTTACAGTGCACAACGAAAAACACATACAAGGGCAGTTGCATTTTTGTAAGTTTACAAATACGACTCACAATACTGGCAAGATAGCCTGGACTTCCGGCTAGCTGCTACACAAATTTGGTTTCCTAATTTTGAATGGTTTGCAAGATATAAAATACTATGGCGGTAATTATGTTCAAAAAAATATATCAAAAACCGTAAAAGATAAGTTAACATAACTTACATTAATTTACCTACAAAATAACGGTAATGAAAAATATATTGTCAAATAGCGATTACGTCCTTTGAAATTAATATTAAATATTAAAGCATACAATAATTTAGATTTTTCACTATAAGCTCATAATGAACAGGCGCTTAGGTAGATCAAATCAATAATAATGCACACATTCGAATTTTAATGTGTCGAATCATAATGAACTGAGGAACTGTTTACCAGTAAAAGTATTATCTAGGTCTTAAAAGAGTATAAGATAGTTATCATAAAATCACAAGAGGAAACAGTATTGTGTTTACATAAGTAGTTATACATACATACCTACGTATTACATAAGAAGTATAAATATATAAATATTTTGTACCTATTCAACAATAAAATGCAAAAACTAAAAATATAAATAACATAATTATTTACAATACGAATTCATATAGAGAAGAACTATTTCGGATAAACTAATCACAATTTTAAGAGGTATAATTATTTTTTGAACCTGTAACCAGCACAGATGGACTTAAGAGTGGTTGCTTTAAGAACTTGAATGATCTCTCACAACTATGACCTTTTTAGTGATTTTTATTATGTGACCTGTATGATGCCAAATATATTATTCCATCCCACCATGTGCAACCTTAAAACTGGCTTTAATATAGAACTTATTTATATTATCCTACTGCACTGCTATTGCATTTCTGTAGAGTGAGTTTATAAACGCATTTACAATTTCGCCTCCAGTATGTAAAAGGTGATGATTCTGGAGAATCCTACTTAATAAATCACGTGTTTATGACAACTATAAAAACAATGTTTTAAAGCGATTAACAATGAATTCTTATTGAGGAAAACAAAACACAAATTTTTAAAAGAGAGGTATACAGGAGAAAACGGCACGTCTAAATTCTCTTAGAATATATATATATCCTTAGGAGTCACTTTGTTACCAAAGTAAAACTCTAGTTGAATCTGTCCAGTACCAAATATTCACTAATCTTTGTCCAGTACTATTTGACTTGGACAGACACGTTTTACTACTTCACCCAAACACTTTTTCAATCTTGATCCGCGTCTCTCTAACACTGTTAGAATCCTCAGGGGAGAATTAAAACTGAATTGAAATAAAACTGAATTTTAATTATCTTCTGAGAATAACAACGGTAGCGAAACGCACGTCGAGATTAAAAAACTGTCCTGGTTAAGTGCAAAACGTATCTTTCAATTAAGTCGTAAAACACAATCAATGATGTTTTCCATATGTACATTATTTCTTAAGAGTTTTCGGAATTGTCCAAAACTTTTTCCACATTACTTGTCAAACTTGCTATATTGCAACTAACCTCTTTGTGAATATATATAATTCCTTCAATTCGATTTATTGCTATTTCTTCAAATTGTGTAGCGGCGCTAACAGCAAATTTGTTTTCTCTATATTTCCAAAGCAATAAATCATTTAAACTAGTTTAATGACGAAGGAACCAAAATTTTTCAGGTTTTAAATAGTTTAGTTCACTTTGATATACATTTTTACTCGCAAGCCTTTGAGAATACTTAAATTCTAGAATCTTTTCTTCATAATGTATAGCAATTTATTTTTCTTTGTTCCTTTGTCTTTAAATATTTTTTAATCTGATAAATGCCTTTTTCACATCAGGAATTCAGTGTTTACTTCTTATCAAAATCCTTTTTTTTTTTTGTTGCTTCAATACATAATTTACAAATCTTTAATCTGGCTGGTAAAACATATTTAATTGTTTGCGTATTCGAAATAATTCTCCTTTAATATGGTCAAAATAAATAAATATAATAAAATTTGAATCAATAATTAACAAAATATCAATAAGTAGATAGCTAACTAATCGTAATAATTTGTAAAATGATATTAATTTCGTTTCTAGGTATTTCGTACCATTTTTGGACGTAATACATTTTTTGGTATATAAAACACTATTTTGCAACATATAAAATTTCAACAAGTATACAACATGACAGGGATAGGTAAAGCTTCTAGTGTAATAATATAATGCTGCCCTGACAAGAGGTATAATTACAATATTTAAAGCTTTGTTTCACTTAATTCTAGCGTTACATTAAAATGTGTACTATAATTTTCTAAAACTATTTCATCACATAATTACGGTTTATTGGCTATATTTATCTAATTCTTGAATATATCTTCTATTTACTGTGTAATTTAACATTTTCTTAGACTTTTCCTTCGTAGTTGTATTCTCTATTTTTCTAGTAATAACTAACTAAAACTACCTATTACAATTAGGTATGGTATATGCTAAAATTTATAATTATAGCGATCAACAAGTTTGTTTTATTAATGTCTAATATAATTTTTTAAGAAGAGCGAACTATATAGCGAGCAGAAGTAAAGATTTTAAATTAATTTGTCAAAAATTTATTCTACAGAAAATGCAAAAACATACTGGAACACATTACATAAATAATTTTGTGAATTTCAATCAATTCCTAAAGCTTGACAGGTTAATACTAAATATCCAACTACATTTGTAAAATACATCGCTCATTTAAGGTTACTTAGTACTTGAAAAAATGTACATATTCATAATTAGAGAAATATAGCTTAAATATTTCACTAAATAATTTGGAAAAATTGCTACTAATTCTTGGTGATTTAAATTTAAAAAATAAGAGTGAAGACTCTCCTAATATGGAACGTATTATAACAATGGCATTTTCCTTCCGGAATAATCGTTATAGATATTGAAAAATTGAACAGACTACTTCAAAAACACTTTTCAAAACCAAAACTAAATTATTATTATTATTTTAATTAAGTAGTTTTACGAAATTTAGAGAACAGATTTAAATTTCTGCATTTACAAGATGAAAACCACTAAAAATTTAATTATATTACTGCATCATCTTCGACTTGCAAAATAATCTCCAAACGTTTAAGAATATTCTAAAAATGAAATAATAAAACTGTCATATCTATTTGAGGTAAATTCATCTTAAGAATATTATACCAGCCCAACCCCCTATATAATATTCCCAATTTTTAATATTTATCGCAATTATCCCCGGAGTAACACCTTCTATTCTAGAAATTTATATTTAATATAATTAAAAACAAACGTATAAGATACAAATAACTTATCTGTAAATACTTATATATACATATCAAATTGTGAGGAACCTTAGTTTGTATTTGAATATAAAAATTTTCATTAAAAATCCGTTGACATTATAAATTGTACATTTGATAAGTTGGTACAAAACTTTATTATAAAAACAACTGTATTAGTAATATCGCAGTGGGAATATTGAAACAAATTGATTTTAGAATATTACCTGTGTTCATTTTCGATGTATAATTAAAGTAAAATAGTATTTCATTTGAACGGTCCACAACAGTTAAATAAACTACAATATTGGTTCTTACAAGTTTCGATGTAAATAAATTGCTAGAATTTTCAATTACTAGTTATTAATATCTTTGCCTATAAATAGAGTGATTGGACATAATTATATACACATAATAATTATACATTATACTACCAATTTTGGCATTGTGATAAAGTTACAGTATTTGTATAAATATATCATTTACTAAGCCACTTCATAAACCGCGCACAAGAGCATTTTTGAATTCCTTGAAAATCACAAAGTGTATGGCTTAAATTACCTAAATTTATTTATTAGGTACAGATCAACAATGGTCCCTTTATTTTATCTTAGTACCTAAACGGCCCTACATATATTTATCTGAGTATCTAAAGTTACATATATATGGAGCCTGAAAAAATTACATGAAAACTTGGAAAACGATAAGAGTGTGTTTCTTACAATTGATTAAGTGGTCAAAAAATGCAATATTCATGCAGATTCTGTTTTATCAAATATATTTAAAGTAATTACTGTATCTTAGTCGGAGAATTATTAAACTTTTTTTCGTAAAACTTGTTCTTCATTGTAATTATGCACCCGTACCGTTTAACATCTCGTATAAGTACATAATTTATTTCAAATAATATTGTGTCGTTCTTGCCGTTAGGTACCTAAATATTGAGTTAAAACACAAAATTTTACAACTCAACCAAACACTATTACGATTCAAAGAGTATAAATAACAAATAACTGAAATATATTTTATATGGGATGACACTACTACACTGTTACCGCAGGTACATCTAAATACTCAGTCGATTTTTTGCGTTTTAGTAAAAATACATTCATATCATCTTTTCCTTTAACATAAACTGAACCCCTAGCTTCAAATTCAAATTTTTTCTCCAAAACTTCCAAACAGTTCTCGCCAATTTGAATACGCCCGTTGACACCGGTAGAATCCATTCTCGATGCGATATTAACAGCATCACCCCATATATCATAATATAATTTCGTATTACCTATAACAGCTGCTGTTACTTCACCGAAATTGTAGCCTATTCGTATAATCAAATTGAATTCGATCAAGTCACGATTAAAATTGTTAACCACATTTTGCATTTCCAAAGCAAAATCCATCAGAGCATATAAATGCTCGTGTTGGTCACATTGAGATTGACGCATTTGTGAATTCAACCCGCTAGCAGCCATAAATGTTGAACCAATTGTTTTTATTTTTTCCACGCATCTAAATTCAGGTCGTTCGAGTAGTTCATCAAAATCAGCTATTAATTCGTTTAATACTCGTAAATATTCTCGACCACCCGCGTATGATTCATCATACATTTCATTAAAATTCACGATACTAGCAAACATGATACCGACATTTTTAAAGTTCTCCGAATATTTGGCATCTTTTTTCAACATTTCCGCCACATGCTCTGGCACGATATTATAGATTAGATAATCCGCTTGGTTTTTAAGACTTTGCACATGACTCTTATCGCGATTTGCAATATAATTCGTGTGAAACCCGATGCGATATCCAATTTCAAATTCACGATTGAGCAGCCAAACCAGCACAAGCAGTGTTAGTAAATTTAGAAGGAATTCTAACTTCTTTATATAATAATTCTCTAACCGCACAGAAACAAATGAATTAATTGTAGTGTTCGCTTGAGTATTATTAGTTCTATCATGAAACAGTTGATTATCCAAAAACTCATCATGAGCTAACATGAAAAATGCAATAAAACCGATACAAACAATTGTCGCAATAATGTTTTTCATCCAACAGTTGAGTTGTGTGAAATTACAAAAATGTATTAAACCAATAAACAAAATATATGAATAAATATGCATGTTGAAGTTTAACGATTCATTAGTACCACTTATAAAATTGATAACAGCCGCGAGAAATGGTAAACTGACTAATATACCACCAAACACGTTCCAGCGAAAAAACCTACTTGTACACCAACACACTCTGTCAGTCCATCTAATTACCGAAATGAAGCATAATGTACTATTTAATATCTGCAAACAAGAGCAGACAAAAAACGTTGCTATCCAAAATATTGTGACACCATAAACTAACGCTAATCCCGTTGATACAATAATAAATACTAAAACTGAAATGGATACATCTAAGAATGTATTAAACCGTGAGTTAGCTAATGTTTCCATTTTCGCGCTCTTCTGGATGTGATGTACATTCGTTCTATAATCTGCTTCCATAGTTTTGTCTTTGAAAAACAATGATATATTCGATAGAGGTGGTTTTATAAAGTAGGAACATTGTGATTTTGAGTTGTCTTGCACGCATTTTATCAACTGTCTATCAGATTGTTTTCGCAAATTTTGAATGCACGTACCGTATTTGTCGAAAAATGGGCCAGGCATGCGTGATATTGCCGGTGTTGTCACCGAACTTTGACTAGATGTGTAATAACCAGACACACGATGTTGTAGCATTTCTGAATTCAAAAGCGTAGTATCCATCTGAAAATTATAATTTGCTGATGATAAATCGTATTCTGTTCTAGTGCAGGTTTAATCAACGAGACTGTAAGCTTCACGATATTTCTTCCATACGCATATATATTCATGCATGTGCTGAAGTCTATCAGCAATTATAATAAATTAATTATACTTAAAGTCTCGATGATTGTTCATTTTCTTGAAGGATATGGTTAACGAATAATTAATTGGTCCATGTAATATTTGTGTGCATTGGCGATAATACGCAATTTTTTACAGGATATAGAACCGAAAATAAAAACTCATTTTGTTGTCCGTTTGTTGAATATTTAATGTATGTAAATGCTTTTAATATAATTTAACTAGCCTTAAGGGCCCTGAAAAAGTTCAAATAAAAGAACAAAACCTAGGCAAATTTAAAGGTTATGTTATTATTTTGATGTACATACACATGCCCTATGAAAAATGTCAAAGTTTATAAGAATTAATTGTACCATAACATATTAACTAATACTAAATTTGGACAAAATGTAAAAGCTATTGGGGGCACCGAAATTTATATTGCCTTAAACGATTTATGTACGTCTAGACTTTAATAGTTTTTTAAATCAAATAATTAAAAGAATTAGTATAGATACAATTTTTGTTTTACCTTATACGCTCACCTGTTGTATGCTACTTCGTCGACTGTTACTTTTTATGCCAGAATCTTTTCTGCCTTGTGCTGCTGTATACTCATCAAGTCTAGCTGCACTAGACAGCCGACTAGGTATTTCTATTGAATACTTCGTACGAGGTAAATTAGCTGCAGTTATCGTTGCGCTGCGCAACCTATATTAACGTAATTATTAATATTGTTTACAATTTTCTTTGTTTTACTGGTTTATAATTTATATATATATATATATATAAATAAACAAAGATATTCAACTAAGTTGACAGAGTATAGTATATCACCGATATATATATATATATATATATACAAAGAAAAATGAAATAAACTAACTTGTACGAATCAAAAAAATCTCGTGACACAAGCTGGATTTGAACCAACATCTCCCAATTGCCGGTCAGGTGTTTTAACCAATTAAACTATCGTGGCACATGAATGAAACTTCTTTAATTCGTACATGCCTTGCCTCCTATGTGCTGTGCTACGCCTCGACCTTTTAATTCAAAGGCAACATAGACTACACACTGCCTTTGAATTAAAAGGTCGAGGCGTAGCACAGCACATAGGAGGCAAGGCATGTACGAATTAAAGAAGTTTCATTCATGTGCCACGATAGTTTAATTGGTTAAAACACCTGACCGGCAATTGGGAGATGTTGGTTCAAATCCAGCTTGTGTCACGAGATTTTTTTGATTCGTACAAGTTAGTTTATTTCATTTTTCTTTGTATATCGGTGATATACCATACTCTGTCAACTTAGTTGAATATCTTTGTTTGTTTATATATATATATATATATATATATATATATTATATAATTTTTTGCAATATCTATTTGGAATTAAATCAAGTAAAATCTCATTCTAAACACTTTTTTGATAACTCGTCTCCTAGACCCACTTTTTGTCCTTTAAAATTTTATTTTGAGATTTTCCGTCATCTTTGATTTCCGATATCATAAAGTCAAAATAACTTTTAGGTTAAAAACATGCACAAACGATCTCAAAAGTTCTTTTTGTTTAAATACCAATACGAAAAAATGTGTGAACTTGATTATTTTATATTTATTAAATCTATCCACATATTGTCTCTACAATTGATTTGATAATACTTAAATAATTGTTATAAAAATCTCACCTTCCCATACGCTCCTGTCCTTCTAAATTTGGTGAGACTCCTCTACGAGATCTACTACTTCCTGCTCTATTCAAAATAAAAAAATCTCCATTGTATGATCTACCGAATTGAGATCGATAGCTTCCACCCCTAACGAATTCAGGTGTTGGTGAGTAATCGAAATGACCTATATCACTACGAGAATGACTTATATACGATTTTATGTCGATAGGTTCGGTGTTATCATCGTAAAAAATTGGTAGAGCGGAAAATGAAGTCTTTCTGTTATTGGACTCCAAAATGGTAGGAACCTGACGATATAAAATAATATATTGTTAACTGTTATTAATTGATAATTAAATTATTATCAATTATAATAAATCACTTTCGCCCATACACTAATTTTTATTTACGTCCCAATCAATAAGCAAATTAAGCAGCAAAATAAACTGCATTTTATTATTCAAAGTATCTAATGATTAATTACCTGTTGATATCCATCTTCAAGACCATCTTTAGGCACTACAACTTCTGCCTCACCGTCTTTTGTTTCATTAGTCTTTTTCATAAACTTTGGTAACTTCCAATTTCTCAGTCTTATAGAATACTTTCCGGAACTAGCTGTTGACGTAGGTGTTTTAATAGCAATTACGTCACATAACTCAACGGAGAAGTCATTATTTAAATCTTGTGTGGTCTCATTTTCTGAATCTAGAATACTCGGTAAACTGTTGGCCTTTATCATACAAACATCGGGTGATAGCAAATTTTTATTATGTGTATTATTAATATTCACATTCGAAGACACACATGATAGAACTCTAGGACGAGGAGATACCGATGGAGATGTCGTTGGTGGTGACACATACAACTGAAGAGAATTTACGTATTTTTGACGACCTTCAGCACGGAAACTGCCTTGATAAGATGGTGTTTTATCTCCTTTACGGCCAATAATGAAATAAGTTTTTAAACCTAAAAAGAATAGAATATTTAACAATAAGTTAAAGAAATAGTCCATTCTGTGAGTTGGGTGTAATATTGTTGTCAAAGCAAAGAACTTCACTTCCACAATTATTTACCGAATTGTTTCGGCAGTAAACTCCTCCCAATCGGCATAGAAATATAAAGTTATTGTAAGAACAAAGTTGAAGTTGAAGCTCCTAATAGTTGAATGAATAAGACCAACGGTTGATCGTACATGAGTATGGACCGTCGAGTGGTCACCGTGGATGGATTCATTTTGACCCTGCCTACATAATGATCATGTATTGGTTTCTGGTTATCGTCCTTTGGTCAAATTGAATTTGAAATATATAATTAAGTATTTTTGCTCCGTTTGCTTTTCAGTGAAATGCAAGTTTAAAGATAAATTATTGTTATTCAAACTTAATCAAAAAGATATTTGTTTACATTATGTATTTATATGAATAATTTCGAAATATTGATATTGTACATACCAAACACACACTCGCCCTCCTCTAAAATATAGTCATCGCCCAAAAAGCTGCTTGTCTTTTCAGATATATGCACCATACCAGGCTTTCCAGAACTCTCCATTCTGTTTGCTAAGGTAACATCGTTACTCCATACATCAAACTTAAAACGTTTAGTTCCAACAATTCCACACAACACCGTGCCGGTATGGATACCCACTCTCATATTTACACCTTCATTGCGTTCTTGGTCAAATTGTTTGATAGCTTGTATCATGCTAAGGCCCATTTCCACACAACATTGGGCGTGATCTGCTCTCGCCTGTTCCAGTGAAAAAATAAATATTATTATTCCAAAACGTATACTTTTTAGAAATTCAGAACTAATCGCCAGTTTTCATAGATTTTGTCAGAAATGCCACTTATCAAGTCAGAGGAGGGCTTTTTAGACGTTTTTGAAAATTTTATAAAGAATATACTTCAAATACTTCTTTACATTGCACTTTTAGAGTGTCTTTACTATGAAGTCTGTAAACAGTATCATCAAGTCCGTAAGCAGTCCATCTAAAGAACACAAACAAATTTTCTAAAATGTTTATCTTTGGGCTAGTATTTTACATTGACTAGATAAAGCAACGTTCTGTATTTCTTAAATAAAGATGTTTCTATTCAAGATGGTGATTATTATTATAAACCTTACCTCAGGACATCCAGAAACGCAGTAATAACAGTCACCCAACGTAGATATTTTCTCACAGTTATGAAATTTGCATAACAAATCGAATCTTTGAAATAAATTATTCAGTATATCTACTAATTCTTCTGCACTTTTATTACTGGACATTTTAGTGAAACCTACAATATCTGCGAACAGTATACTAACATTATCCATTGTGTCCATATTAAAAGGTCGAAAAAGCGAACGGATGTCATTAGTTGATTCGGACGAATGCCGCCTAAAAAATGCAACATCTTTAGCTACGTAAATATTAAGTACTTAAAACGAATTTAATATGAAGAGTAGACAAACGTATTGAACACTCAAAATTTTTTCAAGTTTACAGGCATGTACCGAAACCGAATTTAAAATCGGCGCGGCATAAAAAACGATATACCATAGATAACCAGCTAGCATGCCACTGCCAAACAATTCAAAATTTTCATTCATTTTATGCAAATTTTTATTAAAATACAGGCGGCCATACACTTAACTGTATAAATAACAAACATTCTGCAAAACTTTTGTGCATGTGAAAGCATGTATGTTTTTGAAAAAAGAAATAGTAATAAATATTGACTGAAATGAATATTGATTCTATAAGAATGCATTCTGTATCTGTAAGTTCAAAATATACAAGTATCTCAATGAATTTAATTAAAATGCAGGTACCAATAAGTAATAAGATGGTTAATAAAAGTATAGCAGTACAATAATTGACTTACCTTGTAAAATTGTCATCATCATGCAGCAACCAATTAGCAACACTAGGTGGCATTAACGAATGTATCATATTCTCCTTCAATCTCTTTTCTAGTTCTAACTGTCGACGCACAAGCAAACTCTGACCCACTTTCATAAACGTATTCCTCATACGGACATTGCTCATAAAATAAATGTGAAATCCAATAAAATGGATCGCCAAGTGACAGAAAAGTCTAGTCAATATTAAGTAGGCCGTTTCCTTTTGCCTGCCGATATTTAATGGTAAAAATCCACTGAGTAGTTCAAATGTCACCGAATAAAAAATCGCTATAGAAAGGCCCATGTAAAGTTTCAATGGTGTCAAGGTATAAAATAATATCAACATTTGCACGCACAAAGAAAAATGACCTACTGGTACCGGTTGGACCACTAGTAGGAATGTTAAACTAAAAATTACTAATAATATGGCAACAGCTGTTGAAGCAGTCAACATATATTTTTGAAATAGATGCGTGTAAGTTATAAGTAAGGCCACACACGCACTGAACAATATAATTAAAAGGCAGCACAATAAAGGCCAATTTTTGGACTGATCTATAATGCCTATTATGAGGAAGTAGAATAGCCATACGAATGATATAAATATCACGTACCACAAAGCATATCTGAAACAAACAAAAAATTGATTTTTTCTACGATTGTCTTTAAATGCCTTTATTATATGTTCAATCATGATTTGAAAATGTAGTACATTGTAATGCTGTTTATCATTTACCCGTGCGTAATAATATTGCCCACTAGTTGCCTAGCAACTAGTGGGATATATTATTACGCACGGATAAAATTTCCTGGTAATGACGAAAAGTAGCGGCGGGCATGAACAATCACCATAGCAACGCCGAAAATACAAACACCAAATTGACAGTTTTGGTATTTATAATTAATAATAATTATAATTAAGTATTTCGCTAATTTCAAAACACATAAACAGTGATAGTGAATATAGTTTAACACCACCTAGTCAATTTATTACTTCTAATTTATCGTATTTAGGCTTATACGTTAACAGGGGTAAGTTTCGAAAAACAAATATTTTCTTAAAAATTATGTTAAATTTATTCAAAAGCATTAAAACAGTCGTAGAAAAAGTATAGTGTGAAACTCACATGAAATGACCATTTCCTACTCGTATGATTTGCAGCACTCGCCTGCGGCTCATGCTGCAAACGATCATACTCGTAGGAAATGTATGTCATTTCATGTTCGTTGCACAATATACTATACCGTTATTTGTGTGACAATGTACCCTAGAATTTAAACAATTAATGTTTTGTGATATACATACAGGGTGATTGCTGGTCGATGGTACCTTAGAAGTTTTGGGAAAAGTAACCATACCATTGGTTTGACAATGTAAGCGATTACTCAGGTCAACCCAATCTATCAGTCTATAATATTGTCATATTTGCAGGACTTCCGGTTATACCGGAAGTTGATACCAAATTTCTTATTTCAAATGGCACACCCTATGTATTATTATATTTTTGGATTCCCCATCAATTTTGGAATTTTTTAGTTTAACACTTCCCTATACTTAAATAATTGATTTTGAAGTTTTTTGGTCCAAAACAGGTCTCCGAAAAATATTCGCCATTTTGTCCGCTGAATAGACAGAATCTTGGATTTTGGAAGGTACTTCAATAACATATTTAGAATATCAACTATCTTGAGAGATTGACACACTTGGTTACAGGGTGGTCGCAAATTACTGCAGTATGCTCTACTACTAAAAATAGGCACAAGTCCATTTTCTCAAATGGCACACCTGGTATATAATAAAATATTCTGAAATACACTTAAACTAATACTTAAAGATGAAAAAACCTTCCCTTGTTATTTAATGAACGCATATCGTATACACACATACTACACTACATTCAATAATTAATATATCGCATACCTAAATTTAAACCTGCTATGGGGATACGAACTCTTCTTATACTGTTCTTCGAGTATTTCGGAATCAAACGTTGGATCCCACCACGATTTCTGAGCAGCTCTTTCGAACGGTATAGGAAAGTATGTACCCCAACATCCCGATTCTTGAGACATTTGAGCCAAATATGTTTGTAGTTTGGGATCCAACGACAATTGGGCATGCTCCTCATCACCAATATCAGATGGCTCATCTGGCATGATTTCAGGTTTAACATAGCTTATGCAGTTGTTTTTGTTTGTGGTACTCATCTTTGGTTCAACATACAATTCGTATATAGCAGCTCATCGTATCAGGTTTTATGAGGACGTTACATTTTCTTTTCTACAAAAACACACAAACATTTTAAAAAGGTATTTATTGGAACAACTCGTTACATTTTGTTTTCACGTAAAATAAATTAATTTGAGGTATGTTTTCTATCATTCTAGACCGTAGTATTTTATTTTTAAAAACCATCATATCTTTATCTCATTAATTATAAATGATAATTAAATAATGTATTTTATTTAAGAGTCGCTTCATGTTGAAACATATTCCTCAATGATATTGAGTAATTTTGAACAAGACAGATTAAAAAACGATAAGTAATGTAAATTGAACATAATCCTACTTAAGAAATATTAAATTAATACTTAAAAATATACCTACCTATTATGTCCTTAGTTGCAGCTAAATTATTCGATGCTCATATATAATTGGGAAAATATAAACAAATTGCCAACACAATCGTAATTTTACTTATGAAGTCCTGTATTGTAAGGACACATGATTAAATAAGTCCAAACTAAACATTGCATACCTATGTCAACAATCGTTTGTTTGCACTTATTTTTAACAAATATGTAAAACTCGCATGAACTGTATTTTATTGGACCTTTTATGATTGTTTTGCTAAAAACCAAAAAACATCGTTCAAATGATAATTAAATTAAGGAGTAATATGCAAAAAACTTTATTTTCTTTTTACCTTTTACTTTTTGGTTTTATATTACTTTATTATGGGTTTCAGTTTTATTAAACTTATCACATACAAATCATTTTTGAAGTTAATCATCTGTTAATTGTGGATTTCCTTTAATATCAGATATCACATTTTTCCCTCAACCTCCTTTTAGAGCCCGTTCCTTTTATTAATCTCGTAAGTGGTAAAACAAAAGGATCTAAAGAGACCACACACTAGTGGCCATAAAAGTTAGTACAAAAAAAAAATCATTTTTCAGTCGAACCTCGAACCATTGTCTTTATAGACAATGCGAATCTTGGAAGATAGGAGATTGATTCCCAAAGTAGCATATTTTACTCTAAAGAGATGTTAATTTACGTTTTATTGATATTATTTTTATGCATCCTTACGTTATTCAGGCAATGGCTCGATTTGCTTGAGTTTTTACTAGAGATTTTATTAAGTAAATATTATTAAAAATTCAACCCGAAATATCTAAAATGAGAAATTCAACATTAAAATATTTTATAGAAAATGCAATAAGTTGCTCACCTCACTTATTGCATTTTCTCTAAAATATTTTAATGTTGAATTTCTCATTTTAGATATTTTAGATCTAATAATACTATCTTATTATGAGGTCAATGAGTCAATGGAGGTGAGGGGCTGATGAACTTCATATCTCTGCTAAGCTGACCTGAGTTTTAAGTTTTGTTATATCTGCAACTTCCCTGATGTCCTGAGAACATTAGTTGTTTTCTGCCCAAGACGCATTTTTTGCTTTGTTGTTTTTGTTTATATTTTAGTTTTAGGTCTTATGTCGGATATGAATATAATCCAGAGTTACTTAAAAAATGCGGAAGAAAATTACTTAATCAGAAACTATTCTTTGTCGTTTGAGAACTTCGTTAAGTATTTTGAAAGTTTGCAAGATGTTTCTGCAAACATTTCCCCAAACGAACAAATACTTTTTTCAAATGTGGTTTTAGCCATTGTTCATACACTCACAAAATCATTTGATAACATTGAAACAATTTTAAAGATACTTTTTAAGGCTCTAGAAATATTTCCAGATGACCTAATAATTCTGAATACAATGGGGAGTTTCTTATGCAAGTAAGTAAGCAAGCTTCTATCGGTCATAGTTTTTCGTTTATCATAACTTGTTTAATCCTGCAATTGCACTCCAAGTGGTAACTTCATAAAATTCATGCATTAGTAGTAGAGTGTTTTTTTTGAGTGTATCTATCTAGTTAAATTATCAGTGTTTTCCGTGATATTTCACACATACAAATTGTTTCGTTTCAAGTTACCTTATGGGATAAAATATAATAATATTATTTGTTTGTTTTCTAGAGTTGGTGATTATGACAATGCCAGAAATTATTTGCAATATGGTATCCAATTAGACTGTAACAATTTAGCAATTGAAAAGAACTTAATGTATTGTAAATGGCAGCAAATACCAAGGTGGCATTTCAAAATGATGAATGATAAAATACGGAATACCGCTTATTACAAAGCAATTCTTCAACGAATAAAAGAAGGTATAGATCTATAAGTACAAGTTGCTTCCTATTGAAGCAACTGATTACATCTTTACTTACTATACTTTGAAAATTACTACTAATCGTAGATGATTTTTTGGAATAAATTCAAATAGACCAACTACGGAAAATATATTATGTTGTGATTTATTAACTTTTTGGCAAATATGTACAATTATTTCAACTTTGTAACTGAAATACAGAATTACGTTTCTAGGATATTCGAAAGTTATTGACATAGGCAGTGGTTGTGGATTATTGAGTATTTTTGCTTCGCATTGCAATGCTACTAATATTACAGCATTCGAAGAAAATCATTATCTTTGTAAAATATGTGATGATGTGTTTAGGGAAAACAATGTTGAAAATGTGAAACTAATAAATCGTCATTCTACAAGTTTCGATCGTCCACCAGCGGACGCTAATTTAATTGTAAGTTGCAAATGAATTAGGCATAGCGGACTAGTTTTATAAAATTTAATTACTATTTTCCTAAAGATCGGTATAGTATATACTTAGTCACATATCTAGAACGAGTTTCTAGATCTGTGTATATAGTAGTTATTCGAATTTTAAGTTTTCAAAAACAATATCTTACTTCCCATAGTTTTGAGTTATAAACCCACAGTAGATCTTATTTAGACACTTGTATCGCAGAAGAAGGAAGCTCGTAGCTTCCTACTTCTGTGCTTATAAGTATATCTTCCTCATGGATAACAATATCAATAGTTGGATGAATCAAATATTTATTTGTTTACCATGCGTTTTGCTTTTGTAGGGTTTTCATTGAATTATTTAAAACAAAGTAATTATTATATTTTGTGAAAAGTAGAAAAACTTGAAATTTGACTTTTAGGTGACTGAAATTTTCGATGTTGGTTTATTTGGTGAAGGTATGTTGCCGTCTCTGGTTCACGCTCATGATACTCTTATTACTGAAAAATCGTTTAAAATAATTCCGCATGGAGCGAGATTATATGTAAGAGGTAAGTACTGTACGGGTACAAAAGTCACATTATGATCAGACAGACATTTCAGGATGTGCCGCAAAAACAATGTCTGAATTAGGTTAGGGGTCGGTGAAAACAGTCGTAAACTAGCCCCAAAATCACTACGTATTTTGTCATTGTTTAACTGAATCTTCTATCTTCTTTTAAGGAATTAATTATAAAGACCATCAGAGTTTCCGATTTAATAATTCGATACCAGAGCTAAAACTGACAAATACCTGTATTAGACAAAATACTACAGAATCGTACGATGCCGAAGATATGTCTATAAAACGCTATAGATTTATTACGGATGCCGAAATTGTGTTTGATATAAACTTTTATGATATTAAACAACTTAAATCAATGTTATATGGTAAACAATATCAACAAAATATTACAGTAAGTAATATTATGTGAGTGGATGGATACTTCTATACCCATCTCACCTTTACTACATGAACATTGAATATTAAAAATACAAATGGTTAGATGGGTAACCATCGATTCCATTTTTTCATAGTGGTACCGTGTAGCAAGGCCTACTGTCATATAATCGGATTCTAGATGGCTATTTCTAATGATGTTTATCGGTCAATACCTTAGCTACTAGGGCTAAAACAAAGAAGCAATTATTATTTTGGTTGAGACGCAATATAGTGGAATAGTTAAATATTATTGTTTTGTATAGTACGTCAGCAATTTTGCAAATAGCGTCTAAAATCATATTTATTACAGGTACTTTTATTTTCATAAAAAAGCTACACGAAACGCTGGAAATCACAAAATTGTCATCGTAATTATGACATTATGAATTCCTTAAACTGTGCAGTCGTCAATTTTTGACCTCTGTATTGGAGTGAGTTACGTCACAATTAGAAGTGAAGAACAATGATACCCTTAGTCTCCCATTATTCTATCTCGACGTGTTTTTATAGTTTTGTATTTAGATTTTACTAATCTATAATTTAGATATTTTTTGTAGCTGAAATGCACTACTAATGGTTCATTAGATGCCCTGGTATGTTGGTTTGATTTAAATCTAGATGAATATACAAAAATCACAACGGATCCTACAAATGAGGATAGAGTAAAATGTTGGGAACAAGCCCTTGTTCATTTGCCTCATCCAGTTATATTACAAGAAAATCAACAACTTGATTTTAAAGTTACTGTAAGGGAATCTTTCGAAAATGTGTAATTGTTTGTTCTACAATATTTGCACATAAAGATTTCCCGTTTCACTCTTTTCAGGTCTTGAATGGTCGATTAGAGTTTAGTCCATTTGGAGAATTAGTGGAGAAGTGTACAAAGTGCTGGTTTGTTCCCAAAGAAGTAATCTCATTTTTAAATGATAAAACACTGGTACGGCATACGCTGGATGTAGCAAAAAAATTTGATTTTGCAAAAAATTTATATGTAAGTTTTCCAAAGATATTGTTGCGATATAATTTGAAGTATGATTGTTGATAACTGTCGTCTTATTAATGAGCGTTATAAGTTGTCGGACGACACCTATGCATATTTAATTTTCAACATTTTTGTATAAACAACTAAATACACATACAAAAATTATTAAATGCTTCAAGTTGCACGTTCTAAACTAAGCTGATATAAAAGGAGTCCACCAATGTATTGCGTCCAGTTCGGTCGAACAACCATCCCGAAAGAAAACTATTTTTTTCATGATTCTAGAACTATTTTACACTTGTGCATCCCAACATTTATAGTTCTAAACAGGTATATACCTAGTTCTCTCACGGAAACTACAGTCTTTAATCTTATTATGTGGTTATTATATTAAATCTACTATTATCATTGTGGTTTGTTCGTTTCTATATACATTTTGTCACAACACATTCAATATTATTATTATAGTTACTTATAATTCTGATTTTAGGTACTTGATGATAATGTATTTCCACTTTTTGGTGTGATACTAGCTAAACAGGGATGTAAAGTCTTTACAACAAATCATGAAACTGATGAAAAATATGTTGAATTTTTGAAACATATCCTGGATTCAAATAGTATTCCCACAGAGAACCTAGCGATGTCATTAAATTCACCACTTAAAACTGAAATCCAACCTATATGTCACATATACTACCACATACCCATAGATATCACTGGAACACTTGGTTACAATTTGGTAGGTATTTTTTGTTAAAGTACAAACCTTCCCATAGACCATTGAGATATAAGGAGACGCTATAAGCATTCTTTCACATTGTACAGAAACGGGTGCATTGGGTGGGGCGTAAGTGCATACCAATATGGCGGATTCTCCAGAGCCGGACTAACTATTTTTGTTGACGTTTTTGTTTTTTAATTTGCAGCTTGGGTTTATACTTTATTTTGAAATGTTAAGCAGTGTACAAAATACTTAAGTATAGGTAATTATTGATATTTGATACCTAAATACACGAATAAAAGACGTTAGTACTTTATAAATTATATATTAATACCCCTTAAACAAAACAATTTTATTTAAATGTTGCCGTATGCTAAGTGACTTATCTACTTTATTTTTACTTAAATAATACATCCTGGTATTAACATATTTAGTCGCAATAGATTTGATCAGTAAATATCTATGGTTATCAAACACTGATTGATCAAAACTGTACACAACTAAATTTGGAAAAATATTACTATTTACATTTACCATTATAAGCAGATGGGGAATAATAATGCAGTGTTAACGCAAACACTTTCAGCTTTTTGGCATATTCTTTGCTTAATGGCTGATTACATTTTTTCTTCAATTGCCGTATGTACAAGTCCTGTGGTCCTCCTAGTTTTGAAATAACATCTAACGTTTCTTCTGGAATAAAGTGCTTCTTTTGCAAAGCAATGATAATATTTTTTATGCTTAATATCCGCTTCTCTCGCCGAAGAATTTTTTTTTGCAGCATAATTACTTTTTTTTTCTAATTTTGCTGACTATTTGAACCTCTTTCAATTTTCTCCATATTTTTCGCCTTCTTGGAGTGGATATGGCAGATGTAGTTGGTTGAGCAGGTGGCGTTTTAGGCATATCTATGTCCATTGGAGGAGTCCCGGATTGGATTAGAATGTCAGATATTATTGTGATCGGTGGTTTACTGGAGGACTTTTCCTGAAATTAAACATGTTATTAGCTACTAACCACATATAACATGTCATAAAAGCATATTATTACCACATTTTGTGTTGGATATATTATAGTATAGCATAATAATTAGTTGTTATTTGAGTTAAACAATTATCCTACATAATAAGATTTACTTACTAAATAATGCGGATGAGCAGGGACAGCATCGAGTTTCAGCCTAACACAAACTAGCGACGTTCTGTCAAAAGTTTCAGGTGCAAAATGTTTAGAGCAAAGCACACTGGTTCTCGTTGGAATCCAATTCATTCGAGACACATATTCTGTCCAGATATGTCTACGAGCAGGATCTTTAGGAAATCTAAAAACAAGAATATGTTTTTAACACACATTTAGGGGTCTTTTTCGCCAGAAAGTTATAAAAAAGTAGAGAGTTTGAGAGTAGAAATCAAGTAAAAGAATTTGTAAAAAAAAAAACTACAATGCACGTGGCAATTGTTCAGTGCAGAAATAGAATGCTACCAGACTCCTATAATAATGTGTTTTAATAAGTTCGCTTACAAATAAACCCTAAATACGTCCATGTACAATGTTTACAATATTTGGTACATACCTATGAAACGTTATTCCTGATATTTTCTTGTCGAATTTACTTCTACTACTGCAACTACGCACAGCACAGGACTCCATTATAGTATATTGTCAAATAACCGTCCAAAAAACACGAAAAACTTAAGTAAACTTATAAAATACTCGAAAATAACACTATCAACTTGAAAACACGACAAATGACAGAGGTTCAGTACCAATATGGCGTACCTGCACCCGCTTTTGACCACGTTATAGCTTCTCCCCCCACCTCAATGCCATAGACCTACCTACTTAATTCGAAGCGATTAACCAATTATATTCAAGGTAACTTCATACCTCTATGATCATCTGTTTCCTCAAATTTCAATCATAAAAGTGACATTACTTGTTTTAGGAACATAATAATGCAGTTATAATGCCAGAAATTGTACAGTTAAATATATTGTTGATACATTCAGAGTCTCTCGAAATATTTAATAAAGTTAAAGATGATAATGTTTTGGGATTTAAAGTAGCTAAGTTTTTTAATACCTATAGTGTAAGTACAACATTCGTGATTTATATATACAGGGGATTCAAATTGGACGGCCAGAATTGGTATCGTTAACAATAAATAATGGCATGTTTTTAGGGAAAAGAGCATCCAGATATCGACACCTTAAGTTACATAACATTATCTGATCCAGTCGTTTACACATTAGATAACTCTAAAGCAGAGGAAGTATTCGTGTTTAACATAAAGCAAAACGGACATGTTAATGGCATCTACACATGGTACGATATGGATTTTGATGGAGACATATTTCCCACATTAAGTAAGATAATTTTGTATATTATATTTGAATGAATTTTTTAGCCATTCTCTAATAATATAACATCCTAATTTGGTGGATCACTTTATATACATTTATTTTTAATTGATGATTTCAGAAAGTCATCACTACAAAAAATGTGCTTATATCTTGGAACCTAAAGCAGTTGAAGCTGGAGAAATAATTAAAATACAAATGAGAATTCAAGACAACTTATTAGACTTTAAATATAAATGAGGTTTGTTTTGTGAATATTACTAAAAGTATAATATAATTAAAAAAATTGCGACTAAGTTTATTTCATATCTATACAGGGTGATTCATTGGTAAGTGTATCAATTGTAGCCAAGATACTGGGTGTTTTACTAATTTATCCTATTTTTATTATCAAACTTTTGACCATCCAATTGCGTTGCATCAAAAATTAAACGAAATATGACAAATACGCCTTACAAGATATTAAAAGTAACTTATTTGATTCCTTCTCTAATATGTCAATAGTGTTAAGAAACAATGTTACACCGTATAAATTATATGTGTATGTTTACGAATTACGTGATTCCTTTTTCTTTTCTTTAGGTTAGAATATAAGTTGCTTATGTGAAGTAGGGTTAAGTTAGGAAGCATTATGCTTCAACTTCACCTATTTATAGCTTTCATTATTACAATAAAGTCTTTTATTATTATTATTATTTACTTTTTTCTGCAGTTTTCGAATCAAAATTAAAATTTTGTACAGCGTGGGTCAAAAGTTACTAATAAAAACAATCCACAACACAACAATTATTAGTGTCTTGGTTACTTGACCCATGAAGTATGTGATTCAGAGCCGTCTAGTAGACCTAAATACATTGTTAAAGCATGTAAAATTACTAATGAATCACCCTGTATATGTACTATTGTATAAAGAAGGTATTTTTATTATTTTACAAAAAATAAAATATTCTGTACCAACTGTAATAAAACGATCAAAATATACTAAAAACAATATTTATTGTAACTTCATTTTTTAAAAGCACACAATTTTATGTAAAATATATAGAAATACAAAATAAATGAAATACAATGACTCGACACCTTTTCTTTGCCAAGCAAAGCAATTAAATTATTATAATAAAAAACAACATATATTGCAACAAAAAATTAAAATATAACTAATTATACAAAATAAAATATTAAAATGGCAGTCACTTATTTCGCCGATAAAGAATAATACAATATTTTAGGTGATAAAGTTTATTTGAACAGTTTTAAAAACTTCGAAAGATTTCATTTATTTTAATTTAATAAATAGTTATTACAGACATTCTAGGATACATTTTTTATTTAATATACCCTAAATCCATTTATTAATATAAATTTCTCGTAAATCACATTGTATATATTAATTTTTTTTTCTCTCATGAAATTTACATTTAAATATAGATATCTAATTATTAGTTAATGTGCAACCTACAACGAAAATATAATTCTTATTAAATAATGCTAATATAAAAAAGAAGGGCGAAGACATGGACTTCAGTCCGTTTGGTTGTAAAGCATAAAGAGGAAAAGGAGTTTTATCTGAAAATAAATACAAGTTTTAATTAATAATATAGAAATATTATTTCGACGAATAACACATATTATTGCATTCAATAATAATAATTGCTGAAAATCGCTAAATTAAACTTACGTTTTCTTAAGAGTAAAGAAGCTGCGTCGTTTTGGATCATCCTTCTGTGCGGAAGCAGGCAAAGTTTGAGAACGTGATGGGCCTGATGAGTCTGCCTCTGCATGGCTGCTAATATGTGATATCCAGGTGTTCATTTCTGCATCGTCATGGGCTTGGAATAAGAATTCACCACCACTGTCCAACCTTAAATAAACAAATATTTATTAGTAGTATTAAATGCGTTGTAATAGTTACGCTTAACTGAACAATGGACTATTTCTTTAACAGATATATATTATTGAATTTAAAATAATGCTTTACTAATTAAATTGTTTTAAGTTTAAATCTACATATATTACAAAACTTTTCTTACTTGAGTCTAAACACGTGTTTCTTTTTCTTATAGTCCTGTGCAACCGACACATTCGCTTTATGTAGTTGAAGAGGTGCCTCTCCCTTGAATCGTTGATCCGGAGCACTCTTTGCTGATTTGGCATCCTTATAGAATGCCAACTGGTTACCTCTCAATAAGCAATAGATTTTATCCCATGACCTATTCGATGCTTTTACTGTGGTATTTTCCCACTCGTGTTTACGAACCAACATACCTTCAAAACCTTCTTCATCCGGACTGCTGTGTTCTAGTGAAAATAATTACAAAAATAAATTTGTTTTCTATCAATGTTTTCCAGAATCCAAAATGTCACTCTTTTAAAGTGCGTTAATTTGTAGATCTTTATATTGATATTATAAAAACAATGAAAACTACGTAGGTTGGCCATACTAGGTTACCTATATGAAAATATATCAAAATAACGTGAAAACACCACGATGTTTTTCTCCAAAATTGAAGTTTACTGAAGATAAAAAAAATTATTTTAATTATAAGTACTACTTCTATTGATAATATTCTAAACTTCTTTCACCTCACCTTCGACTACTAGTAGTTTTGTAATATTTCTTAGTACAAAATCAGTTCCTTAAAAATTTAAAAAAATGCTTTGATGGAATGATTACGAAATATTATCATCTTATAGCACTTATAAAATATACTTAATGTATAACACACATACTATCTCACCAAATGTATAATTTACCCATTCCTTAAGCAACAATTTAATAAACTTACACACATAAACAAATATATTTACCATCATCTTTTGGTAATTGTACAAACTGTGAATTATTGTTTAATAAAGCATTTATTTTCGAAAAGAGTATTAATTATTTCATAACGAGCGTTAAAAGTACCATTTTTAAAAGGTCGAGTTTATACAACTTTTTCAAAAACATATGGATAATAACGATAACAAACGTAATTATATAATAAAGATTGGTGGAATAACGTAAAGTTTTTTAAGTTTATACATTTATTTGAGAAAAATTCTAAATATCTAATTTTAAACCTCAATTATTTTTAGGTGTACTGTGACGTCGCGTCGTATTGAGTAGAAATATAACTGCATTGAAATATAATTTAAGCTGGTAGGTACTCGTTTACGCTGCGCACGCATTTTTATTGTAAAATAAGCCTAAAAATTGAATTTGCTGAACTCCAAGGGTTTAAGCTTTAAGAATATGGTAATGGCCTAACAATTAGCATGTAGAAAAGATACATTTAGTTAGCATTATACTTATAGATACAAATTTGTTCATGAAAGTGTAGAAACCTGTGCACAGGAAAAATTTAGGTAGACTAGTTTTTGTATACCCTAACGGTATATGTCGGTACCGACTTCTAGGCATACGTTCACCGTATAATTCACATGCATGTAAACATAAGAAATTTTGAAATTATTATTAGTATTTATAAATTGAAAAAAAAAATGTTATATGGCTCCTTAGTTTAGGTACAAAAACAGCGACCCAGTAAAGAACAAAAATTTCCTCAATTTATAAATAGTAGTTGATTTCAAAAGGAAATATATATCACAATACGATCAATCAAATTAATACCTTGTGACGAAGACCCATGTATACCCTCGTCATCGCTATGGGCCCCTGAAGCTGATTTCGAACTTTTTTTCCATCGAAAACTACGGAATGGTGATTTGCTGCGAGATCGATCCTTACGTTTCGGTTTCTCCTCGGATCTCGACACTTTGAAAATGAACAAGTAAAGCAAACGCAACAAAACAAAATAATAGCAACAAAATACCATGCAAATTTATACAATTCACAACAAATATTATAATTTTGAAAAAAAATTCAAACACCAGAACAAAAATGTAATATTATGTATATACCAACTTATTAATTAGAATAACGTTATAGATAAATCTTGCAGATTTAAATAATTATTTATATTACGACAAAGACAAATTTGTAAGTCCGGAAAGTAATAATAATATGACTTTATTTTCTCGTGACGTCGTTCACTTACGCGCTCAATTACAATTGAGTATAAGCACAATTATTATATCATTACAAGACAAGAAACATTAGTTAATTCTGAACCATGCAAATCGTCAATATTAATAGACGTTGAAATAGTGTTATTGAAAATAATCCTCTATCCCCTGTGCGAAAGATAATACCTGAAATATCGAGTTGAAGAATCAGTCAGCTCAAAAATTTTTAAACTTTTACATAAAAGGTCAAAAATCTTAATAAAATACATCAACACAATAGAAGTATTTTGCTGTGAATCGGTGGCTCTCAACACATCAACTACAATATTTAGCAGCGCCATTGCAGTACTATGGCCGGTACGAAATCCAGACTGAGTTGAAGGAACGATCTTGTGCTGAGAACGAAATAACTTTGAGTGATCACAGACAATTATTCCAACACCTTCGAAAAAAAATAATAGGCTTATAGGAGGAAATTGGAGAGGGAATGTTAAATGCTTTCAAATATTGGAAAAACCATCTCGGCCATTTATCTGTCAATGCGATATGGACCAGCTGCCTGCATTAGATTTTATTGACCTGAAGGCCTTATTTCCTATATCAACTGATACCTCGCATCATAAATTGCTGTAATATCATCTGCTACACTCGCATCCACATGAATAAAAAAATATTAAATGCAATATGACTGCCTATACTAGTCATATTTTTAGTATTGCTGTTCAAATAATTTAGCGTTTCCTAGAACTGCCAGGTAGCCGCAGATTTATATCGTATTAACATGCTCGAGAGTTTTAAATATTGTTGAAGTAGTAGCATTGTAGTTGGTACATCATAAAGTCAACAATTTGTTCTGGGCTGACAATTATTTTCTAATATATAAAATATTTAAAGTTAACATATTTACACCCAACTTACTAGTTTGCGATCGCGGAGTACCTTTCGATGCAGGAGATTGTACAACGGGTGTGGCCGGCAGTGTCTGAGGCCGTGGCTGTTGTCCATGCACTACACAACATGCTCATGCATTAATATCATGCATTTTAAGTAAAATACATTATATTAAATATTTCAATAAATAAATACATTAATCAAATAATATCAAATATCTACAAAAATTATGATAAACAGTGACAAAACTTAAGCACATTTTAAGTCTAAGTTTACCTTTGGCATTAGTATATAATCATAACACCATAATCATAGTGAACTGCAAAATTAATGTATCACCTAATATCTTTTATTTTGGACTGTTAAAGCAATAAGGTGATTGTTCGAGTTAAATTTTATTTTTATTTTTTTTTATTTTAACGTATTATCCTGAAGTTCCACTTAGGTCTTAATAACAACTTGAAAACAAACGCCCAATCTACATCATACAGAATACATCTATTTTATTTTCATAACAATTATAATTAATTTTATAACGTTATTATTTTGTTTGGCCAATGTCATTTTGATATCGAGACGCGTTTCGGAAATATTACTAAAAACCCATCGTCAGAAATTTACAAATAACACTCTGTATCTGAAAAACGACGCATTTTCGATATATATGTTCATTCTACAAGCGAAAATAAGATTTTTTTGCATATGAACATATATCGAAAAATGATTCGTTTTTCACACTTACGTATCTTTGTAGGAAAAGGAGGTTATTCTGTCAACCCTTAATACGCATTCCCACCCTGTTTCTTGTATTATCGTAGCCGTATAATAATACTGGAGACGTTGCATAGGAATTTTCAGTCCTTCATCTTGAAAACGGCTTCTTCTAGCGTTATGAAACAAGTGAACATTTTTATGAACAAAAGTCTCTCAAATGTTATAGCCGCTCGTTAGCAAAAATTTTTGCTCGAAGATTTAAAGCACCCCATCCGCAATTCGAAGTACCAAATTCAAATTTTTAATAAGTTATAACTTCATGAATACTAAAGATATACCTGTAATATTATTCAAAAGTCGACTAGTAAAAAATACAGCAGTTTTATTATCAATCTGTAGGATAGTAGATACTGAATTTGAAATGATCAGTTAAGACATTTTAATAATTTGCTCTACAAAATGTATTAAAATGAATTAAATCGAGATAACAGTTTGAAATGGTTCAGCTTTATTTATACATTAGGTGCGTTAATTTTGCGATTCAATCTATTTTCTGACACTTTTAAATACTTATTTATACAACGTGTCCCGGAACAAATGAGAGCGATCGATTTCTCAAAGAATAAAATATATAAATACTGTTTTCGAGAGGCAATTTAGTCATTTTTCCCTAAGCTGGAGTTTTCAGATATACAGTTAATCTAACCGGTTACTTTCGATGGACGACTTTTACGTGCCCTTTTCGTAATAATGATCTTTTTCGAGAAAAAATTTTGCTATTTTTTTGTCGAAATTGATGTGATCAGACTAAAACATAATTATTATGATATCAAATTCATTTATACAGAAATATATAATAATATTGTGCTGGTTTTGATTTTTGGTAGAATTTCCAAAATATTTTGATAGTATGAGTTCGGTTTTAATAAAATAATATTCATGACTTAAGTAATTGCAGTTTATTGGCATTTGTGTTTCCGTATAGGTCAAATTATTTATGCACTGCTCTTCAGATTCCATATCGCAAAAATTCAAACAAATTAAGACTAGACATTATAAATGCAATATGAATAAAATATCTGTTATTCTATATGTACATACAACAAGCAAACTACCATTTACCTCCAGGCAAAAATGTGTCACGGTCTTAAGAATCTTTTAGTTAAACTGCCTCATCGAAAAATACTAATAACATTTCAAAATATTCCATCGCCATAGTTCGTTGTGGGGCACCCTGTATAATAAATCAAATGTTAGTGAAGCATAAAGCATTAACAAGCAAAGCAAAAGATGCGAAACTTTAAACATTATGCACTTACCAGATGGATGTTTTTATTAAGAATATAAACTATACAAAAATATTCTGGACTATATAACAAATTACTTTTAGAACAATGTAACTATTGTTGCATAAGGAATTTAGCAAAATACATTAGTACATAAAGGTGATGTCGATAATCCCAAAACCAAAAAAGCATTTTGTAATGTAAACAATTGTATGAATATTTGTGCGTACATTTACTAGACATAGGTGCGAATATTCAATAAATTATGGTTAATAATTATTATGTGTATTTATAAAGTATATTAAATGTGGAATTTAGCTGTTTGACATTTAATTACCTTCACCAGGCGATGAAGCTTTCACCGGAGCCCTTTGCAAACTGGCTGCATGTATTTAAATAATTTAAAAAATTAAAAAACTATATTCTAATATTTAAATTAACATTGTCGTTATAAAAACTATCTTTTCAATGACTATAGATATCTCTAACTTACCAGCGCGTTCTTCAACAGCAGTACTAGCTGCGTCAGGTCTATCGGAAGCAACTTCTTCAGTTTCTTTCGGTTTTGCAGCTTCTATTGCGGCTAATCGTTCAGCTTCTTCTCGTTCACGTCTAGATCTCTCTTCGGCTTCAGCGGCCTCTTGTCTTCTCTTCATCTCTCTTAATTCGAACTACACAAAAATATAATAAACCAATATAAACATTTCTTTAATAAAAAATACAGATAATTATGTATTAAATATATAAAACATTCTTCTAGAATAACTTTAATACAAATAAATTAGTTAAGCCAGCAAACGCTTGTAGAAAAATCACGCAAAAAATCAACAATTATTGTAGTGTGATTTTTTACAGATTCGCCTTAGTCATTTAAACTTTCATCGCATTGTAACTAAAACAGTTTTAATTTTACTGCCCTACTTCCCACTTTCAATATAATTGATCTATTTTCTAAAATTAAATCTTATGGTAAAGGAGGAACAAATGGTTCACCGTCATCATAATTTTTATATCAAAAAATTTACTTACCGATTCGCCTTTTGGTGACCCGAAAGGAAAAGATTTCCTGAATGATTTACGCAAACCTGCTCCTGTACTCGACCTTTCACGTTTGAAAACTTTACCATTAGAAGAAAAGTTCTTCATAAAATTTCGATTATTGTCAATAAATATAGCATACTTTTCCGCTGTTATGAAATCATGACAAATATATTTATCACTTCTATAATTCACTACGCTTAAGTCGGAATATAACGAATGTCTATTAAATCTATTGTTATGTCTTTTTGATAATTTTTCTTTAGCATTGATTTTATGCAAAAAGCTTTTCTGGGTTGGACACGATGATACACAATCAGGGTAATATTTCTCTACGCCGTTGAATGTAAACTTTCTCCTGCACCTTTTCCTAGGTTTATAAAATCTGTCAACGCTAAACACAATATTGTTTACTATTTCCCGAGTAAGAAAACTACTGATGTTACGTACTGGAGCAGGTTCACGTTTTGTGTATTTTGGTACGGACACAACCGAAAAATCACAAACAATGGAGGAAACATGCACAAGTGTATGAAGCTCCAAATAATTACCACCACCAGTTTCTAGCTACAAATACATGCAAAATATTGTTACGGATATGTAATGAAATTTATCAGTGTTAATCACTAATTGAATCACAAATTTTATCATTGGTTAACATACTCTTATTTTATAATGACTGGCTTGCAACTACAAAAATGTCAAAATTACTATTCATTTTGTAGTTGTGTCAAAATATGGAGAATTTTATATCTATACAATATATAAATGAAGACTATCGATTTTGAAATTTTCTAGTAACAAGAACGAGGTTTTTATTGCTTAATAAAAATTGCGATTCTGTTTAGTTTGGTATTATGGAAATTATAAAGTACAATACAGTGCAGTTAACAACATAAGTTTTGTTTACACCAAGCAACTAATTGTAGAATCAAAAACGCAACCATTCTTACCGTCGTTAATCGCTCTAAAGCACTAAATCTTTCCTCTTGGGCTGCCGCCGACTTTTCAAATGCTTCATGTTTCTTAATTAAGTTCTCAACGTCGTCAATTGTATGTCCCAACTCTGTACTCATTAGATACGGTTCTTGAGCAATCAGCCAGGCTTCTGCTACAGCTGCATCTCTTGCAAATTGATACACTTCCAAAATTAATTGAAGATTCTCCCACCTAAAAACAATACCTCTTTTTATTCACAGAACTTGAGACTTAAAATATATATTACAGTCTATACCTTTCTTCCCATCGTTGTAGGACAGAATTCCTGTGATTACTTAATGAGACCAATTTTTCCTTAATTTCAGCACTCGCGTAATGATTGCGACTAAGCAATTCTTTACCTAAGGAAATACATGCCGTGAAATTATCCTCTCTAGCATCAATCTCTGCTTTAAGGCTTTGATGATTGTTCATTAGTAACTCTACTCCACTAACATCCCTTGGTTTTTCGCTTGTATTCATTTGTCTAATCACATCATCCATCCATTGCATTAGGGTTCTCACTAGATTAAAGAATTTGAACAAATCACCAGTGTCCGCCAGTTTCGAACGTCTCTGATCGCAGACAACTTGTAGATTAGCCCAAGCAGCTACAACTTCTTGTTCCCTATTAGTGATTTCCTTGGCACGATCTCCAGCATAACTTGCTTGTAATTTTGCGGATTCATCTTGTATTTGTTGTACTTGGAATTGTAATGTTTGCAAATCTTGCATAAAATTCTGATGTTTGCGTTGCAACGTTGAAACAGAACCTGCATCTCTGCCCAGTTCATCTGACATAGCTACCTGTTTCTCTAAGATGCGACTGAGCACGTCCTTACAATCATGGAAGAACTTGTGCAATTCGCGGGAAGCAGCAAGCATCTGCGTACGAGTTTCAATGAGTTCTAGCAAGTCTTGCCAAGCTTCGTTCAAACCATCTTTCCACTCAGCAATAGTTGCAGAATCTGAGTGTCCAGCAGCAATTAACTGATCAGCAATATCATTCACAGCAGCTACTCGTTCGCTACCAATAGCTTCAGTATCATGCGCGAATTCTTTAAAGCGTTCCCAAAGTAAGGTGACATGATCGTAGTCTTGACCTAGTTCATGGGATGAAGCCACAACCTCTCTATCGGCTATCCATTGTTCTAAGTCACCTACATCTCTATTCAAAAGGAACAACTGTAATGCTTCATCTAATTTTGCGCGCCTCTCTTGTGACAAATCTTTTAGTCCTGCATACAGTTTGTCTAATTGTGACTGTTTAACAGCTACTTGTTCTGCTAAGGGATGACCTTCAGCAGCTAATCCCTTCACTGTTTCTCCAAGTGATCTAATAGTATCAGCATAATCTTCAACAGCTGCTTCAAGACTTTCATGTTTCTTCATAAGGTTTCTGGCTGAGGTTTCGTCTTTTCCTCTATCTTCTACCATCATATATAATTCTTGTTCACTCATCCAGCTTTCAGCTTCATTAGCATCAAACAAATACTGCTGCGCTCTTTCGTTTCTTTGAAGATTCTCGCGTCGCTTATCAATAGCATCTTTTAGTTCTTGCCATGCTTTGTGAAGTTCGTTAATTAATCTGTTAAACTCAGCCGCATCTTCGTGACCTTCATCGATTAATTTTTGACCGTTATTGCATACCGTGTTGATTCTCGGTTCATGGTTATCTACTTCAGTTTGCAGGGATTGGGTCTTCTTTTCTAACATATGAACTTGGAAGAGATTATTGCCATATTCTGTAGACATGGCTTGTGGTATTTTCTCAGCAATCCATAATAATTCTTCTTCAACATCACGTCTAAACTGTAGTGCTTCTTTTTTCTTTTCTAACACTCTTTGTCTCTCTAAAAGTGGTTGTTTTAGCTGCTCAAATCGTTGCTCAACTTTGGTCTTTTTAACTTTAATTTCGTTAATATCTTTATCAGGTGCAGCAGTCTCCAAATGTTGAGTTTGCTTTTCTAATTCATTAACTTGCCTTGCCTTTACTGCCATTTGAGTTTCAATCATTTGTTGTTTTTGCATGAGAATATTTACTGACGCCAAATCGGATCCGGTGTCATCACTCTCAATTTGCTTTTCTAAATCGTTCATCCATGAATCAATATCGTCACAAGTTTGATGTATGAGCACTTCGCGGTTAGCGTCAAATAATCGTTCACCTTTTTCTTTAGTAGTTTGTTCTAACACACCGAACTGATCAGCAAGCTCTTCGATTTTCGGTTGAATATGAGTTGCGTATTCTGGTTTTTCTCTTGCCAATTCTTCACCTGCTTTTTGCAAATTTAGAAGACGTTCTTTATTTGCAGCAATCTCAGCTTCAAATGCTTGGTGTCTCGTCCATTTAGAATGAACAGTTTTGGCGGATCTGTAAGTTTCATCTTGAGCTGTTATATGCTTTTCTTGCATCCATTCACCCAATTCATCGCAGTCTCTGAAATACTGGTGCAGTTCTAATTGATCGCGAAGTCTCTCGAGCAAAGCCTGCGCCTTTTCTCTGTTAGCAAGCCGCCGCTCATCGATGTTATCAGCGCGCTTACCAATCTTGTCAGATGCGAAGTGATTCTCTTCAGAAAGACGTCGCGAGAATTCTACAACTCCATTTATCTTGTCATCGTTGGCCTCCATTGTAGCCAAAAAGGCTTCATGACGTTTAAGTGAATTTTCAGCCTGTTCAAGAGTAGTAGGACTCTCATCTTTGCTCAAAGTATGTTCTTGTTGATTAAGAATAACTTCAGCTTGTCGAGCGTCTCTGTCTAGAAGTTGTAAGCTAAGGGACTGTGACAGAAGGTGTTGTCTGTTATCCCACATTTGGTGAATTTCATCCCATCCGTCCTTGAGAGCCTTAAGTCTCTCTCGTAAGAACATATATTGTGGATCATCTTGTGTACTAGGATCGGCAACAATTTTTTCGCCATATTCCATCATTTTAGTGTAATCATCTGTGTAGTTGTCAATCTCTTCTCGAATGGCTTGGTGCTGTGACAAAAGTTTTTCAGCTTCGGATAGGGAACCTGGTGAATCTTCAGAAGCAATATCTGTTTGAGTTTTAGTAAGCCAAGCTTGGAAGTGATCCAAATCCCGCAGGAATCTATGTAAATCACCTGCCTCCTCAAGTTTAGCATCCCTTTCTTTCAACATTTGAGTTAATCTCTCCCATATAATTTGAATTTGTACAATTCGTTCCCTAATAACAGCAGCCTCTTCAGGATGTTCACCTTCAATATTATCAGCTTCTTTCTGCAATGAGGTGAGTTTGGCTTGAATAGCAGCTAAATCACGTTCCATACCAGACAATCTACGTTGTAAGGTCATAATACCTGTAAGGTCCATTTCAAGACTATCCGTTTGTTGTAGTATACGTATCTTATCCTCAATCCAAGTGGTAGTTTCGCGACATTCAATATGGAATGTTTGTACACCATGAGCAGAGTTTAGTTCCTCACGCTTCGCCTCAGCCTTTTCTCTTAACTCTGCCCATTTTTGATTAAGTTGGTTTTGCCTGGCAGTGATCTGTTCCGAATTAGGATGCTCTACGTGCAATAGTTGTCTGGCTAATTGATTCACAACAGCTACGCGTGAAGCATTTGCGTTCATTTCTTTCTCGAATCCATCGTAACGGTGCTTCATGATCTCTACGTCTTCAATATCGCGAGCCGGGATCATCGTTTGCAGCATACGGTCTTTTTCGCTGATCCATTGCTCAACTCCATCGCTCTCCGAAAGTAATTTATACAGAGACAAAGCGTCAAGTAATCTTTGCTTGCGCAACTTAGCCAGTTCGAGCAATTCTTTGTATCTGTTATCAATAGACGCCAGTCTTCTGGACACCTCTGGAGAATCTGCAACGTCTGGACCTAACTGATTAGCTTGTTGGTGTAACGCATCGATTGTGCTAACGTAAATCTTTAATTCTTCTGTCACATCTTTATGTTTTTTAAGTAAAGATTGAGCATTTCCTTCATCCCTGCCCACGTCTTCACTAGATACTAATCTCAATGTGTCTAACATCCATAAATCAACATCATCGGCGTCCGCGAAGAACTGATGATAATCAACAGCCTCTTCTAATCTTTTCCGTCGGTAAGCTGCTAAATCTAACAAATGTTTCCATGCGTCCCTAATTTCACTCAAACGTTCTTGTATTTTCTCTGCACCAAAATGACCAGAATTTATCAACTCTTCACCAACGTTAAGAGCATCTTCTAACTGTGGCTCATGAGCTGATAACTCGTTCTCCAAAATTTTATGTTTACTTAACAACATATTAACTGTGGTAAGATCGTGGCCAATATCTGAAGTTGATACAATCTGTTCTTTCTCCTTAATCCAATTATCTTCATCCGCCATATCCCAATAGAATTGCCACAGCTTCTTGCTTTCTTCCAATCGCGATCTACGTTCAACAGCTAATCTAACTAACTGTGCATATGCCTCCTCTAATTGTTGCACACGTTCTAATACCAATGCTGGATCACATGGCTTATATGCCTCTTCGTTATCCACATCAACAAATCGTTGGGATTGACTTGCGACAGCTTTGACTCGTTCACCAAGAATATTAATATCAGCTTCAAGTAGATTATGTTTCTGAAGTAAATCTTCAACGCCCATAAGATGTTTACCATAATCGTCTGTAAGAAGGCGTGCTTTCAATTCCTCCATGGCATCAAGGATATGAAGCATTTCTTGGAAAGTTTGTTGCAATTGGAGAGATAGATCTAGTCTATTTCTACGCGCTCTAAGCAATTCCAGTAGATAATTCCATAGGCGAAGAACGTTGTCCTTTCTCGCATTAATTCTTTCCATGTCATGGTATTTTTCTACTTCTAATTCGGCAGCAACAGATACTACAGCCTGCACTCTTTCTTCATAAGCGAATATATCAGTTTCAATTGCTTCGTGTTTCTTAGCAGCAGCTTCAACTGCAGCCAAATCCTGTCCAAAATTGTCTTGTGATACCAATCTCTGGTTTTCGCTCAGCCATGTCTCACGCATACTAGCCTTTCTATTAAATCTTGCAGCAAGTTGTTCTAATTTTTCTTGGCGAATCAATTCCTCGCGCAAGGCTAGTTCTCGTTCATGTTCAGCTTTTTCTAATCTGTCCCATGCTTTGTTAATGTCAGATATCATTTTACCCTCCCTTGGGGTATATGGTCTTTGATTATTTGCTCTCATCTTTGATTGTAGGGTAAATAAAAGAATTTCAAGATTTCCTTTCTCTACGAATTTTGGTGGTTTCTCTACAGTCCTATAATTATTAAATTGTCCTAATTGTTGCTGTACCCCAACAAGACTGTTTGCAAATTCTCTTTCCCCAAGAGCTTTAATGGTAGCTTCAATCCAAGCTAATAAATCACTGGTTAAGGATTCATATTCCTTAATCATTCTGTCATTATCTATAGCAATACCAACCACTTTTCCAATACGTTTACCTTGAACTGTTTCCTGTTTCATCTTGCTAAAGTAATGATAGTAGGTAACGACATATGTAATTATAGATTTCTCATCAGGTTGCTCCACAAACACATCTTCAGCATCAAGAAGTTTCGTCAATCCGAGTTTATCTTCAGCAACATTAAATGCATTATTCAAATTATGGATCGGGTTTGATTTGGACAATTTTTCGAACTGAATTAAATCAGGTCTATGTTTGTGAATTAATGCATTAAACGCAAGACCATCACGCCAAGAAGTAGTAAAGTTCCTTACATTTACATTATTGTAACCAGCTGTTTTCATTTGACACCATAAAAGTAGAGCATCTTTAGCAGATTTTGTTTCTTGATTATCAGTTTCTTCTATAGTGATATCTTGAATTTGGAAGCGAAGGATTATAGTCCATATAAGACCTAGCGATAAACGAGGATTGCCATCAACAATATCATGTGAGCCCATATTTTCTAAGTGAACTCTTTGATCTTTAAGGAATTGCAAAGCTTTATCTACGTTTTCGAGGCAGTGAATGCGCATTTTTCCTTTAGTTGGTCGTGGTAATCTTTCACCAGAAAGGACTTCCAATAGTTTTATTAGGTTTTTTCCATCTCGAAGATCTGTATATAAATCTGCTATTCGGGAATTAACACGAACGAGATGTGAGTTGACCCATTTTTGGAACGTCTTTTTCTGTACGCTTTCTCTTTCATCTGTAAAATACGAAATACGTTTGAGAGATAGAGGGCATTGTATTAAAATATTAGTGTATTGATTCAAAATGTGCAAACACATTAAATTTTTATCGGAATGTTTGTTTTGTAACAAGATAAGTACATTTTGTAATATTAATTTCAACATGGGATAATTACTATTCGTTACTTTTTTATCTTAAAACGGATATCGGGGAGACAACTCATTTTGGTAAAATTGTAAAAACTGGTCAAAATGTCGATTCGTTCGATTTTCATTTCAAGTTATCAAGTATAAAGTAATCCTTTTACAACTTTAAATGTACCCGCCATCTTTTTTTATGTTTCATATTTTTATTTTAAAATTGCGTTATTATTTATTTTTTCTTAGTTTTGTAGGGTATGAGGTGCGCCTTAAATTCATGTCAGTCCATTTTTTTTATTATTACATATTTCATTTTGCTTGACTATTTTGTTTCAAAACAAATCAAAATATTAAGATAAAAATAATTAACGGTACTCATATTATGTATAAAAGAAAAATTTGATGTGTTAGATACAGTTAATCTTTGTTTTTGTTTACGTCTTACAAAATATTTTTTACTATAAAATAAATTGAATATTTTATTGAATCATTTAATTCTTTAAAAGAATATTTTAAGAATAAAAAATGCACCTCCATGCTTAATTAACGTACGACTTTCGTTTAAGAATTTTTTTTTTTCGTTTTTTTCGGCGCTGTTGTTAAAAAGCAAAAGTTGCTTTTTAACAACAGCGCCGAATATCTGGTGTTTGGTGATTCTTGGAGTACCGGAAATATTTCTTTAGAGAATTAAAACTTACAAAAAATGTATTGATTTTTTTGGTAAAAAAATATAATTAAGAGGTAAACAATGTGTTCCAAATTTTTTGAACCCAGATGATGTTAATAAATAATAAAAGTGTGTTCTTTAAATCATGATATAAAATCCAAATACAAAACCAGAACAGATATAACGAAATTATCCTTGTCAATAAAAACTTACAAATGGGATGTACATTAAGTGTTATAAATGCAAATTATATTCTGATTATTTTGTTCTCAAATATATGACAACAAAAAGATACAAATTTGAGATCCATGACCTTTTTATATACAATTTAGAAGGCATTCATACCAAACAAGACAAAAAGCCTTTGGATCAGAGGCAAGGCCCATAGTTAAAAAAAACCATCACCAAAACAATCGGGATGCGCCTGTGTAAAACCGAACTGCCTGCAACAATTGGTTCGATTTTATATATTTGAGAATTTCAATGTTGACATAGCCTTTTCCTTGGCAATTGCAGGGCTTACGTCATTTTGTTAGCCTTCGATGGAAATATCCTATTGCCTACGAAACCGCAACCTGGTTTTAACAATGGAGTTCAGACAATTTTAGGAAGATCGCAGGGATTCGTAATATTTGCAAAAACTATTGTACAACTAACATTTAAAGTACCTACCTCTTAATTCCAAAAAATATTTATCGTAATAAGCAGTATTTTCATCACTATCACTATTTCGTACCATTTTAATAAAAACAAACTAAATAAAAATTACATATATCCACTCGTTTCAGTTAAAAACTCTCGACTGAACAGGAAACCAGAATGGTTTTTGATAAAAGCATTTAAACAGATAAAATACAAATATTTAGGGATAATGGGGGTAAAATAAATAAACATCTACCTACATTTACGTTGGTAAACGTAACATAATTTTCAAGTTTATATAAAATTTGGGAAGAAAATAATCCTTTCTGTACTGTACTAATTTAAGGTATACTTAGATACCATGGGGACTAAATAGTTACATTTAAAAAGCAAACACCTAGTCAAATATAATCTACATTATTTTATAATTGAAAAACTTTAACAAATTTGGTCAAACCTAAACCAGATGATATAGTGCAACATGTATATGTAATTAGATATTTATTTATCCACTATTTTTAAATTATTAACGAATAAATAATCATTCGAAATAAACAAGTATAGGTATTAAGTATAGATTACAACTATTTACAGTAGGATATATTGCAATAAAATGGTTTGCAGTTACTCCTAGAGGGACAGAAGTGTTATGTGTTAATAAATCTTTAGATATTTTATAGATTGACCCTACCCCTATTTTTAAATTAAAAAAATCTTTTGAATTTTGTGGAAATATAATGAGAAGAAACTTAATGTTATGAGACAGGCTGATGTCATTTAAATCTATTGAGAATTTGTGGAAATAAGTCCTCAACAAAATTACACATTATGTGTAAGTAGTAGTAATAATAATTGAAGTCATACTAATAAAAACAATCCAGGGCAGTTCTTTATTGTATTGGGGCAAACTTATATGTGCGTAAAATCTTAATATAAATGACGCATCCTCATACATTTCAATAATTTTTAAATTTGATGTTACCTGCTAGAGCTTTAATTCGAGATCGTTCGAACAATCTTGAAGAGGAATTTCCTCCATCGTATTCGTAATCTTCTTCGATTTGTTGCTGTAGGGTGGGATCCCACCTTATAATGCTAATATCTGTAGTCATTTTTTACTGTGATTTTACCAGCAGAGCTGGCTACCTAGAATTAAACAAAATTGTTATTGCAGTTATTATTATTTTTTTACAACAAATACGATAAGTTAAACGTTAAACACGGTATTTAAAGGTCACTTTAAATTTTTTGATGACATTATTGAGACGCGTTGTCAGTACTTATGTAAGATTAATATTTATACAGTTACAGGAATTCACCTCATTTCCCCTAGAGTAGGTTTAGTATATTATACAGAACTATCCAGATGTAAAATTCACATATATTTGTACACATTAGCCTGGAATACTGTACAATTTTTTTCACGTGAACAATATTAATCAGCAAAAAAATGTTCTTCTTCGAATATGCACCTAATTAAATCTTTTTTAATCTCTATGTTTTACAGACTCTCCTAAAATGTACTATACTGTAATGGCTATGGATCTTTTAAAGAAATATTTAGTACATTAGGTAACATAAATTAGAGTAATTTTACGATATGGTCATTAAAACAAAGTACTTTACTTACTACGACTAAGTAGCAGTACTTAATATACAAACTCATATCGTTTGGCAAAATGTTTTTCTGTCCGTAATTTACAATGAACCGTTTATTATTTTAGAACTGAACATAATGTATACTACATAGGTTGTTTCCAAATGATTGGCACTGGATATTTTTTAATCAAGATAATTTTTGAGAGATCAAAACATCGAATTGTTGGGTTATCCATTGTTGCAGACTTCTGATCAGCCTCCAATAGCTTCTTTTTACTCCCACACATCAAAAATAAATAACGAGAGTCCAAAAGGCATGTTTTCCAACTATCTCACATTCGGGGTGGTAAAGTTTCTTGATTTCCATGGAGACAATTTTGAAAAACAACAAAGCCATTATCGATGGGGTATGAACTCACGAAAACAACATCCAAATTATTTTATTATGAAAAAAACACGTTAAGTATGTAATTTAATGGCTATAATTTACATAAAGCATTGCATTGGCAAAACACAACAAAGGGTTGATGGATATTTTTTCCAAATGACCCAGAGTAAAATATGCAATATTTTTATCTGTGAGTGTATTATTCTAATTATGTCACCAAATCAAAAGATTTACCGTGTACAAAACTGTATTTTCACCAAATCAATAAAGTGGTCAACAACATAAATAAAAAGTTTGGTTGCCAAAACTTATGATGATGTTGACATATGACCTTTTTATATGTATCTAATGAAAATATATGTATATTTATCGCTGATTTAAATTATAATTATAAAGAAGTACTTTAGCAACTTAATATACATATCTATGTCTACATTATACATTAAATCTATCATATGATGACTAAATCAATGATCATGACCTTTTCAATATGAAATTTTGCATCTTACCATCAGGAAAAAAAAATTATATACATAATTATTATGACTCACATATTAGTATTTTTTGTAACTACTTGTATATTAGAGATTCACTGATAATAATATTATATCATTGCAGCTTAATAATTATTTCTACCGCTACCGGTGTTACCATAATAATTCATGTGTTATTAAACTCCGGCAGCTATTATTCTTTTTTATCCACAATCTGCGCAGCGAAGACAACGTTCCAACTGACAGGACGTGCCTCTGGTCCTGTAACCGAGTTCCGAAAGATCAATAGGCGTAAACAAGGGCGTAACAGCTAACTTTACCTAAACGAATAAAAACGTGAGGGAATTTTATGTCAATTTTCCGCTGTTTTTACAAAACTCAATATCGATGTGGACAATGCAAAACACCTAATATAGTGGCATAGCGGACAAAAATGTTACTCAAATGTAGGATTTTGTAAAAATTTCAGCACCCACTAGTGTTAGCGAATTTTTCTTCTGCGCAAACTGCTTGGACAGGGTAACTTATGATTCTGAAACTAAGCGCCAAGTGTTCATTGGAATCGCCCACCTAAATCCAACCTATAAAGTTAAAAACGGTAGAATGAGCAAATCCAGATTCAAAACCACGATGTTTTTTTTTATTTCGAAGAAAAAATGACCTAAATTGTGTGACTCTCAAGAAGTTTCTGGCGAAGTGCAACATTCCAGGGATAGACCTTCCGCCTTATTCACGTGATTTTGCACCATGTGAATTATTTTATTTTTATGTCACTAAAAAAATTTGCAACTCCACTTACGAAAGGACTATTTTTTCAATTTATAACTTAATATGTTTAAATCCCAAGTGAAATGTTTTTACGCAATATTCTCTATTTTATGTGACTACTAATACCTAAGGTTTTGTTGACCCTTCGAAGACGGAACAACTTAGGAGGTTCCTAAAATGGTATTGCGTATTCATACAAACTGATATTTTCTTGGCAAGGCAATGTAAAAATATTTAAAAACAGTGTTTTCCTTGAGAACATTTGATTAGAATGATTTTTACTTACACTTTAAAAAAAGCCTCAATAAACTAAATTATATACCCTCCATGTAGGTTCACAACACATTCAATGAAAAATTATTGAAAATGTGCAAGTCTATATATTATAGCATACAAATTGTTTAATTAAAAATATCCGGATATACAGCGTGTCCACGGATTGTGTGCAAGTAAGGTGTAAATGACAAAAAAGTTTCGAGTTGAAATTTGACCTCTGGCAAACCAAATGTCGAACCACCTCTTTGTTTTTTGGCACTATTAGTACTTGTATCTCCTTTAATGAATGAAACAGGTTGCATAATAATTAAATTTTGAATTTATCTATGTAAACGACTCTAGTAAAATCGATCAAAACCACCGTTTTTACAAAAATTAGGTTCTAGAGCTTCAAAATCATGATTTCCCGTATTAAATAGTGAGATCCGACACTGTATAATAGGCGTCTAGACGTCGGCGTCGGCTCTTTTGGCAACGCGTCGGTGGTAAGCGACACTGTAAATATTACGTTGGCGTCGATGGTTCAATGTTCAATGCGTTCAGATTGTTGCGGATTGCGCAAAACGTTATGTTTCTGTAGGCCAAGGGTAAATTAAAACGGATTATTTTTATTAGATACATTTACCAAATACATAAGTGGGTACCTATTAAGCCTATTTTAAAATTTTCTATTAGTGTTAAATACTATTTTTATTATTTAGCTTATTATACAAGGCCGTTTTGAAAACAAAAATACATTAAAAAATATGATTTTTTTTACTCATAATAAAACAGGAGTTATTTTAATTTTTAAATATCGTCTCACTTTCATAATTATGTGTTCAAACACAACAAAATATCATTATACACTTACACAGGGTGTCAATTTCAAAACTTACAATGGCTATATTCCCATCCCATCCAGTGGATTGGAAGAAGAGGTTCTGTTGAATGGCCGCCTAGGTCACCGGACCTAACGTCTCTTGACCTCTTCTTGTAGCTTGTGGGGTCACATGAAATTCAGTGTTTTCAAAACTCAACCGGACTCAATAGAGCAACCCGGGTAGAGGAAAACAAAATAATACCGCTGGTCCACAGAAACATTTGCAAAGGCAAAAGTTGCATCGGTTATGAAAAATCGCCATAACAGCGCCGACAACACAAACAAACCAAATTGATTGTTTAAATTATTTCGCTAATTTCGATACTTTTAACTCATCGTATTTAGGCTTACGCCAGCAGGGCGAGTATAGGTAAGTTTCGAAAAACAAATATTTTCCTAAAAATTATGATGTTTAATTTAATCAAAATCATACTGTTGAAGCATCCTGTATATTAAAACAGTCTTAGAAAAAGTATAGTCTGAAACTCGCATGTAATGACCAATTCCTACTCGTATCACGATCATACTCGTAGAAAATATATGTCATTTTATGTTCGTTGCACAATATACTATTGGAGAACACTATGTTGAAAAATATCAATTGTAATATAATTGTTGATCAAGGACATGGTTCATTGTTTACTATAACTAAAAACCGTTGGACAATGTTAACATTTTAGTACAGCTTCAACTAAAACAAAGTATGTACCTACCTATGTTAATTATTATTGCAATTCGTTGCTATAGCAACACGTCTTATAGGAAATACAAACATTCTTATACTCGGGGGAAATGAACATCATTCCGTGCCCGTTGAACAATAGCTCTACTGGTACTCTAGTTTTCGTGGTTTTGTGATAATATCACCACAATGCAATATTTTTTGCCGCATACAGGTATCATAAACTAAGAAGCTGTCGGTGTCGTCAAAAGTACTTAGTAGTAAGTACTTGAAATACAATTCGTCCGCAAATTAGTATACATTATATGTTAATCCGTAGTTTTCTTTCTTTTACAGAATACTGGAAGACAATTTAGAATTATCTGGTACATATTCTACTGTACACACCTATTCAGACGAATTGGCACAAGGCTATTTTAACATCTCATAAAATGACAACATTTTCTATACGCAGTCCATGTACCTATAAATTCAAATAATTAACACCGTATATGAGAGTATGGCGGTATTACGTAATAAACGCATATAGAAGGTTTACAGGATGTCGCTTCATGAATTATACATTTAGGATAGTAATTTATCACTCTTCTCTAAGAATGAACTATTTCTTCCATTAAAAAAATATTTGATGAATGAATTATTTCATATAAGAATAATATAGATACCTAAATGTAAAAGTAATTACGTATTTTATTTCGGAAAATGATGATTCATATGGCTCTACTGCCATCGTCAACAATCTTAATTTATATACTTAAGTAAATTATATTTCATTTTGTCTATTATTTTTCATTCCGAAAAAGTTATCTAACATTCTTCTTCTGGGATATTATGTACATTTATATCACAAATATATCAATAATTTCTGTAATACCTAGCTGAAATTCAACTCAACTAAATAAATACCAGAAACTTATAATTTGGAACTAATTATAGATACTTACCTACCATATTACAGCATAGGTACCATTATTTAAGCGAATAATCTACATATTTACATTTTTGTATGAATATCTTGCTAGAGATGTACTTATTAATTAACTCAAGGCCGCCCACTATTACAAAATTTTATTAATATAAATACTAGGTATGAGTCATTCCCCTATACATAAGTCCCATAGAATATAATAGCTAGGCCTATTTTGAGTGACATACATAATTATACCAGTTAATATTGATTATTAATTACATGGCTAAGTACCTAGATATCCACTTCATTTTTACAATTATTTGCATTTTTTAGGTATGCTTAATAATTTCATCTTATTATCTGTTGATTTGATATTTGTCCCCACCCTATAATAAATTTTACATTATCACAGTGTTCAAAAAAAATAATACCTGCTTATGAAGTACCTATATAGGTACAAATACACCTACAGAATAATGCAAAAACAGAGCGAAAGAACCGTTATTATTATGTTTATGCATGATAATTACTATAGAGGAAGCACTATTGTTTTTGTCTTTTTGTCCCATTTTTCTAAAGTTCGATGACATTATGAAGGGCTACAAAAACATAAAATCAAATACGTGGGAGCAGGCAAGTGGAAATTTGTTCTAATTTAAATTACCTGTACCTATGAGAACCATTCATAAAAAATACTCATATTTAATAAAATAATTTATGTCCACTATCCTGCATTACATAATTTAAAGGTCCGAGTGATGTACACTGCATAAATTATAGTTTTATTTTGAATGATTACACCCAATGTCGGCCATTTTAATGACACAAATAAACACTACTCGCATATGAGGAAATAAAACTTTTATACACTTACCTTAGTTGAAAATGGATTATAATTTTAATTTAACACTTTCACGTCTGTTAAAAACTTAAACCTTCAGTGAAAAACAATGCAAATATTCAATTCTTTGATAAACCGCGATTACAAACGCCCTGCATGACAGCTAACATCGAGTACTACTAAAACGACGTTGCCATGTCATACGAAATTCTAATTAAACTATGAATTTTATTGTTTTAAAATCTAGTCAATGTAATGGTTCCATACTATAGAAATGATATACGCATAGGTATATAATTTTATATACCTATGGATAAAATCGAACTTTTAATATAATATTGCAACATAAACATTTCGAAAATACAGACCTTCCTTTTCATAATAAATAAAATAAAGTTGTTTTCAAATCATTACCGGTATTTCAAGAATTTAATGTTAGGAGGACACCATAAAATACGATATAAAATAACGCGCTTCAATCAATAACGTATAACAAGACGTTATTGTTTCGGAATATCAGTAAAGTTTTCACCTTCACCCGTTACAAATTAAAATTTTTTAAATTAAATGTGAAATTGAACCTGAAAACGCTATATTGCCAATGGTAAAATTGACAGTTATTTCGTTCCTTTTACAACAAACATGAAAGAAGTGAAAGGCAGCTGATAATGTAACACAACTCAGCTGAGCTGAGTTGTAGCAGGATAACGCCTAATCGATATATTTGCCACACAATATGTATATCAAGAGTAAAGTTCTTTTTACCATTCACATCAGACAAATTGATGTGAGAAAAATCTTCAAACTGGAAGGATGAAATGAGTTTGTTTTTGTCAACTGCAAAAATAACTCATCCACTAATTTTGAGTCCCAATGTAATGAGGAATCATTGGATTGGGTTTAAGGCAGGCATTGCACAGGATGTATGTGCTTATATGTCCATCAGACCAACTGATTATTAAAAAAAAATTATCTCACTCAATGGAAGCTTTACTTAGACCAAAAAATAGAGGCATCACTGTGCTAAAACAATAGGCATTGCCTCGCGTCTACTTCCCGCTTTAAAACCGCAGCACACAGATACAAAAGTATCAGAAAGGCGATCGACGTAACTATTTTACATGGCATTGACGTCGTTCATTGGGCTGTTTAACTGTCAACATTGAGAGTACGAATTCTGCATAACCATTAATTTTGTAACTTTTGCAACCCAACCCAAAATATCCAAATAACTTACCGCGTGTAGATTAAATGGACGTAGAAACTAATTAATCAAATTACTTATTTGACTTAAAATAAAAGACCATACCTCTGTAGGTATAACAAATTTTTATTATTTTTATATTACAAAACTCTACTAACGTTCATAACGTTGAACTATTTAAATAGTAAGCTGAAACAAAAAAGAAAATTATCCATTTCCATTCTCCAAATTCGATATACCTAAACCAAATTCTGGGTGATTTATATATATGCTTAGCGACCAATAATTCAATTATTGTGAAAAAAAAAATTATTGGGATATCGAAAAAGCAACAAAAAACTGATTTTACTATTAGATGGTTTTTATCATCTGCCGGGCGTAATCTTATGCACTCGAGTGTACGCTGAACATGTGGCCTATACAGTTCACATATTCACATGACAATGAGACATATTGGTATCATATATATTATTCTGAATGAGACAAAAATCATCGTATAAAATGGGCAAGCGCATCTTTTAGCCGACTGACGGCGAGAGTCTTTGATAATCATAACATCGACGTTCGAACTAAGTTGCGAGTGTATAATACTATTGTAGAATTTACAGCGTCGGGAAATTGTACATATTATACTTAATTTCAGAGCTGCCTACAGAATAAATTATAAAAGTTTATGGTAATTCCAAAAAATTAAAGTGGCAAAATTTTTTTGAATATGTGTGTAAATTACCATCTAATATTGTTAACTATCGACTGTGATGTAGGCAACCAAATCTTTGTAATAAGACTATGAATATAGCACAAATACCATGTTTATCACAGTAGTAGATATAGTACGAGTAATAACAAAAATAATTGAAATTATTTACCTATATGGGTAACCTTGGGTTTTTGTTTTAAAAACAGAGAGCAATAACGAAAAGAATACCATAACCAGTATTAAGCCAATTACAGCCATAATTTTCCGCTTCTTTGGATCGCTTTTTCCCTTAGCAGCTTCTGTCAATAAAATCATACCCAACACGATAGCAGAATCTATTTTAATGTTAAGGATATTTGACGTCCAAAATTGCAACACATGAAAACCATAACACTCAGATTTTAAAACATATAAAGAGGATTCGATATTTATGCGAATTCAATGTTGTAACGTACGCGACGGTACGATGATCATAATGATTTTAAAGTCTCTCTAAAGTCTTACAAAATAATCAAAGGATACATAAAACCATTACAATATAAGTTTCAGCCACGAGCTGCCCTTGTGAACTGCCATGAATATATGCCAATTGTCCAGTACTTGGATTCCTGTGATAAAATGGTGGACCTCTAATATGGTTCCACATTTGACCAGATGTCATAGCAAAACAGAAAAATAGCGCTGCCAATCCCCAGCCAGATTTGTTGTACAAGAACTCCAAATTATTTCTGCGTAAATACAAAAATCCCGCAACGAAAAAGAATAAAGTTAATAGTGCCAATGTACCGGAGTAATTTGGTGGACGGAATACTCTTACCTAAAAAAACAAGAAAAAGTGAAAAACAACACAGTAATGTAATATAGAAGACACCTACTTGAATATCTGTTCTTTCTTGTATCCACTTAGCAATAGATTCAGCACTAAATCCCACACGTTGGATATCCATAGTATCGGCATTTTTTGGTTTTCCCTTAGGAGGGAAATGTATAAATACTGGTGCTGTATTAAGTTTTAACTAAAACATAATTTGATCACATAGATTAATATGCAAAAACGATGATAAACCATAAATACCATTTGAAATACTTCTGATCCTTCATCGAAATCAACTACTCCAAAGAATAATTTGTTAGAAAAAGATTGCGAATATCTATACGAATTCGCAACAATTGTATATTCATCAGTAGCATGTCTGCAGACCATACACTGTCTTTGTGGAGCCATGGCAGTGAACATTATCACCACCGAATAGTTTCTAGGCGTAGCTTTCACATAATCACGAAACTTGTTGGCATTAAATCTTAAAACAGACCGCTTAGAAGTCATATCTGTCAGTTGCTGCACTCTTTCAGGTAACGTTAAAGTCTAAAAAATACATTTGTACATCCTATTTAAATAAAATTTTAATCCTGTACCTGTCTTTTGGTTTGCCCATGGACATTGTATAAGATAGTAATGAAGGTGATACAAAAAACCAATAGTGTTTTCATTATTTCCTTGTTTTGTAATAACTTCCAATATATGAGAAAAGACCAGACCGGCTTATCTAACTACCAATAATTAGGTTCTTGGCTGAATAAATTTAAAACTATTTAATTTATTTCAAAATTAAATAAAAACACGTCAATGATGTCAACGTGTCAAGATCAATCAACAACTGAGGCCAGCTGGGATGATGTGACATGATCACTGCCACTCACCTCACTTGCATTTTTGTTATAATAGGAACGTAGAACCGTCAACATTATTAATGGCTGAGATCCTATAGCATCAGTATATCGAAAATAGAGTTGAGCGATATGTTACCAGAGAACAACCAAAGTTAGTTTCTTTATTCTTTGATGTTACTGTGAGCAGACAGAAAATCAATTTAACCTAAAAACTTCAAAAAAGGAAAAGACAAAATACAATTATTGCAATATACTTGTTTCAAATTTTTATTACTTGTAGGTACTACATATTTTATGAACATATGTCTTAAAATACTTTAGAAAAATGTTCGTAATAAAACTATGAAATTATACACCTAAATTAAAAACTAAGTAGACCCTAATCTGAGTCACTTGCACTAGACTCAAAATCTCCCACATCTATTGAGAATTTATATTCTTGATCACATCCCAAATAAGCGTCACTCATAAAGTATAATGTGTAACTGTGATGCCCAGGACTAGGTGCAACAAAGTCTAGCTTCACCCTTGCTCTTTGTTGAAGTGTTAATCGTTTGATGGACAGAAGGGAATTTGTCTTGGGATCACCAATGACTACCCACCAACCTTCTTCTCGTTTCTGAAATTCAAATGAATTAATTTAATAAGCCAAATTTTTATGCACGATGTCATTTTGACGGAAGTTTCGCATGTAAAATCCAAGTAGCTTTTTTAATAATTATCAGAATCTATCACTGATGATGAAACTTCGTGTTTCGCAACATGTTTGGCAATTCATAATGGTTGATTCTACTACACTTATTTCGTGGATGTGAGACTTTTATTTATGTACAATAATTTATTTCTTGAAAACAGATGAATTATTAAATCACAAAAAAAATAATTTTAATCCTATGATTATAATGATCATCTTTATTCACTTTTTCTTCTGCGGATGAACTAATGTAGCAAGCCAAAAAAAAAAAAGAAGTTGCCAGCGTGATCGAAACGTTAGCTAGTGTAAATTGACACTTAATTTATCCAGAAGGATTAAAGTTTTCTGTCTAAAACATCATCATTATACATTTGCATATACCGTTAAATGAGCAAATTTAAGTCTTCGTCAATATATGGGTCTTACTTGTGGAAAGAATGGCGCTATCACAGGGCCCGTAACATCATCTTCACGTTCTAATTGGACAGCCACATGGACTGAACTACCGGAATGAATTTGATCTTTATCCACCACTTCATAAGTCAGCTCGATATTTGGATACCGATTACAGAATCGGGCAACATCAGCCATCTGAGTATCAGTCAAGCCCAACAACTTTGATCTGTCTTCATCTTCAAGCTCCATTATGTCGAATACTGTTTCAACACCCTAAAAATAAATTTTATTGGTATTGTTAATATAATTTAAAGAATCTTTTAACATACTGAATCAACGAGTGCTAAATAAAATAAGAGTTAAATATAAATGAAACGACTACTCTTGTGGAGTCGACGTCGTTTGAATACTACTTCAACACCCTAAAAATAAATTTTATTGGCATGTATTGTCAGTATCATCAAAAGAATCTTTTAAAATACTGAATCATCGAGTGCTGATTGATGATTCCCAATAAATAAAACTTTCAAAACTCTAAATCGATACGTGTTATTTTCTAAATTTAGTGTTATATTTTTTTTTATTTGCATGAAAAATTACCTTATCAGTACAACGTTTTATAATTTCTGATGTGAAATGAGGTAATTGTTTCAAATATGAGTCTTTACTCCACATAGCCTGTGTTACCATTTGAGCTAATTCCATTGCTGCAACTGCTGGTGATAACCAACTACAAAAAGAAAAAAATGCTAGTTTTTAAACTTCCTTCAGTCATATATGTGCACGAAAAATAATGAAAAGACTGCAAATTATCACATAATCTGGTGGTTTCATATATATCTGTATACGATAATTAAAAATAGAATAGTTATCCAGTTATGCTATGATTTGTCACAGAAACTGTAATTCTGAAGAAACATACAATAGTAGAAAAGAATTGGTAATTAAAATACATTTGACTGTATGTAAACAATTGGTAATTGGATTTTATAATCTTGTGCACCAATAATTTATAATTGTAAATTAATTGCTTCGAAGAGTAATTGCGACAACTCTGGTTGTGCTACAATGAAGCCAATATAAATTGAGAACTTACCCATGGGAACTTAACACATCAACACATGCTTGTATTAATCGAATAGCTTTAGCCAATATAACCTCCGTATCACCCTGTAATTCTGCTCCTAATTGCAATCTACACAAGTGCGCCTGCATTAATAGATTCGTCTTCACATGGGGATCATTAAATTTTGGTTGACCACTAGGCGATGTTAATTTGTTGGGCAATTTCTGTGATAATTGTCGTAAAATGTTATCTTCTCGATGACGCACAGGGATGTTTTCAAATTCTGCTGCTGAAGAGATGATTTCTAGTAGACCTCGGATTTTTGTTTTGCTGTTTAGCGATAGACTGAACAATTCTGTCAAAATATAATAATTGTATTTTTTAGTTAAGTGTTTTTTAAAAATAGTCGGAAACGAAGAGATGCATTGTTTAGACTTTATAGTTCGAGAATTTGTATGTCAAACATAATCGTTGCCCCAGAGGGCCGTTTAATAGATGCAACGGGAACTTATAACCTGTATGGAACAAAAAAACCTTTACTTACCCATAGTTGTATAGTTGATATAATAATATGCGGCAATCATGCCCAAATTTAAAGGACCACAATCAAAATCATCCTGTATACTGACACATTGAGATTGTTCCAAGTCATTCAGAGTGTTCTCCATAAACTCAGAAATATGATCTGATAGATGATGATGATCCACCCCTTGTAAATTATAATAATTAGGATTCTGAGTAAGTCTCTTATAAAGGAACGTCCAAGTAATGTAATCTACAGCATCCTGCTTGTTTTCTATTGTTTTAGTTACAATTTCCGCATTGAAGTGATCATGCAGACGGTGATCTAAATGGCTCTGTGAATGACATAAACAATATGTTAATAACTGAAGGCACAAAGATAAAGAATTAATATTAAGTAGTATTTTGTTTAATTTCAACATTAAAAGTACTTACTTCTACTGGCAATGGATCACTCAAAAACTTTTTGAAAAAATCCTTTTTAGCACTTTGACACATCAAAACACATTTAGAATCATCATCCTCTAAAGGTCTATTTGCTCTGCCCATCATTTGAAGCACATCAGTTACAGGATAATCCTCATAAGCATGTAGTTTTCCATTATAGAATTCTGTATCCATGATAATAACTAAATATGCGAAAATATTTACTGTCCAACAGAGATCCCGTGTCACAACAGCAATTTGTACTGCACCCGAATCGAATAGTTGCTCCACCAGACGTAAATCACTTGCTGTTAAACCTTCATGAATATATGCCACTCCTTGGGATAGTGTCTCTTTTAATGTCTGAAATATAAATTATATGAACTTGTTGCTGTCAAAAGAGATGATGAATAGTGACTTACTTTATCTGACATTCTGTCCAAGAATGGTTTAATGTCCTCCTCATCTGCATGGAAAAATTTGTCAGGTTGACCCTCAGAAGCAGCATACGTTAAAAGTTCAATCGCGGTGAGGCGAGCCTGTTTTCTTGTTGGTACAAACACTATAACTGGTTTATGTGGACTGTGCCGCACGATAGCGTTATATACTGGTTTTGCCATTGCAATCAATCTGGATAAAATTAAAAAAAAATAGGTTCATATGAAATTACACCTGGGTGTACGACACCATATCTACTAAAAATACAAAAACATATTCTTTTAAAAATTTCTGTTCATTGGCTTAATGTGCAAAATTGCATATTGTTAACTCGGGAATTAAATCAGTTTAATCACGTATAAGAACTGAGCAGTTTCCATTTATTATATTGACATGGTTAAATGGTAAAATCGATTGCTCTGAGTTGCTGGCCGAGATTGATATAAATGTTCCACGCCTGGGGAGTCGTAACGGATTAATGTTTTACTGCAAACGTTCTGTTACGAATCTATACACGAAATCGCCAGTTTTTGTGATTTGCAATAATTTTAATATGATCTGTAACGGTTGCGACATATTTGATTGTTCGTTGCACGACTTAATGGAAACTGCTCGTAGTTTTTTTAGGATGTGATGTAATGTTAATGTAATAGTAATATAATGTAATGAAAGTAAATGTCTACATCTGAATTTAATTTGTTATTTTGTCCAATATTATTCCGTTTAGTTTCTTGATTGTGATTGATTTTGGTTTGTTTGATTTGCTGTAATTTAATTTATTATCTTTATTATTTATAATGTTGTATTATATGTTGATCTGTAAAGGGATTTATTCTGTTGGGCAATAAACGCTTATTTATTTATTTATATAATGTAATTTGCAAATATATACCATGTCTGCAAAAAAGCCTGCATCAAATTATGAACAGAATTTTTTTCAAGCATGTGTTTCTATATATATTTATAAACCCGTTTCCAAATTTCTTCATCCGTTATATAAATTTTAAAAGAGAAATCTTAAGGCAATCGGTTACCCGACTCCCGCATTATTTACGTATTCATGAAGTATTAAACTGAGACTTGTTCTTACCTCGAAGCATTGTGTGTTAAATTAAAACCCTGTACGTGTAATTCTAGAGGCACTGGCCTTACACTGGGATGGAAGTTGAACATCGAGTTCGGACTGCAATCCAACCATAATCCCAATTCCTTATAATCAGCTACAGAGGAACTCAGAGCCAAAATCCTAAGGGGTTTTTCTATTTGGCCGGCAATGTAACGCATCCGTGAACAAACAATTTCTATAACTGGTCCATCTTCTCCACCAATTAAATGCAGTTCATCCACAATAAATAAATTTATGTTTTGTACATTTTTTCTTTGCCGCCATCGTCGGGATAGGACATCCCATTTTTCCGCTGTGGTGATAATTATCTGCCCTTTGGCCAACAATTTCAAGTCCGTTCCTGTGTATTATTTAAATACTATCAATATCACATATTATAACAATCAATTAGAATATTTCCTACTTATTTCTAAAATATTTTCGGATGCCTATTGAATTTGCTGGCCCAAATTAAAATAGACAAAAATCATAGGAACCCTGACATAAGCTTTTCGTCAACGACCTTTTTAATTATTATTAATACTCGGTGGGTAGAGAGATTATAACTTGAGAGAAACTCGTCTGATTATCAATAAATGTAGAATATAACAATAATAAAATTTCAATTCAGTCCAGTTTTATTACCAGTTTCTCCAGTCAACAACACAACTTTCTTGCCCAAATTTTGACCAAATTTGTTGTGCCAATCAGCAAAAATTAACTCGGCCAGTGCATCTTTTGGCACCAAATATACACATCTACCTTCTGGATTCCTGTCGAAAAGTCGAAGAATTGCAAATTCAGCTATTGTAGTTTTACCTGAACCTGTTGGTGCACCTGAAATACATTATTTTTTGTTTGCAACATCATTCAAATTAATATTGTAACTGCATTATTTACCTATAAAAACATTATCGTCACCATTATAGACCGAATTGAACACTTGGGTTTGAATTGGATTGAACTGTGGAAATTTCTCAGAATAAAGCGATTCGTATTTTTCATTTCTTAACGCAGTAATGGGCAATGGTTGTAAATCTAATAATTCTGTAGGCGGAAGATTTTTTTCTGGTAGTATTAAATGCCTGCAAATGAGAAAATGTCAATTTTATATACTGAAAGGAAATGATAAGCCTTTGATTAAATATAGAATAGAAACTGTGGCTATACAATACTAGTGACAGTGAAAATATACATACTTAAATGACACAGGTAACTGTGTTTCAGCTCCAATCCATCTATCTGATACAATTCTTAAGAAGTAGTGTGGAGCTAGAGGTTCGAAGATAGGTACAAAGAACTTAATGTGATGTTCATCTTGACAGTAGCGTTGTTTCAACAGGAAATACTCATGATGTAGTATTACTTCCGAATCGACATCCTCCACAAATATCCAAAATGCTTCAGCGTTACCTGTACAAAGTAATTAGTGTCTCAAAATTAATTGTCATTTAAAATTTATTCATTTTTCTTCCTAGAAAGCTTTCTGATTTATTTATTTATTTATATATATATATATATATATATATAAATATATATATATATATATATATATATATATACAAAGAAAAATGAAATAAACTAACTTGTACGAATCAAAAAACTCTCGTGACACAAGCTGGAGTTTTTTGATTCGTACAAGTTAGTTTATTTCATTTTTCTTTGTATATCGGTGATATACTATACTCTGTCAACTTAGTTGAATATATATATATATATATATATATATATATATATAGATATGGTTACGGGCAAAAACATAATAAATTAAAGATCAGTCGTTCATAATTAGAACCCTGCCTGAAGAACAGGAAAGATATACTTAAAGACGTAGATTATAAAAATAATAATAAGGAGCTGCAAGAAAGGAAATATAGCGAGCTGCCCTGAATCAGTGTGTCAGTGTGTATGTACCTCTGAGGTGCATCAAGAGATCAAGTTTCCCCAAATATTTCAGTGCAGAACTTAAGCACTTAGTGTGTTTAAAGAAGGAGGCGCATAAAAGGTATCAAGAAACTGGGACGAGGCACTGTATTGGGAATTTGTTAGGTTACGAACACAATGTAAGGCCAAGTCTAAAGAATGTTATAAATCATTTGTCGCACATTTGGAGACAAATATTGGCAACAATCCTCGTCACTTTTGGCATTTTATTAATAATAAGAGAAATAACAATGGTCTTCCAAGATCAATGTTTTTTAACGATCAGGTGGCTGGTACGGGTCCCGACATCTCAAATCTTTTCGCTCAGTTTTTCTCCAGCGTTTATGATGGATCTGCGTGTAATGTTGGGGAATTTTCTGGTATCAATTCGGGAAACATCACATTGGATGGTATTTCTGTAGGTGAGGTGTATGACAAAATCCTTAGAATCCCTAATAAAACTTCCGTTGGTCCAGACAACATCCCTAATTACTTTCTTAAGAGTTGCATACATACTGTGACGGTGCCTCTTCAGAGACTGTACAGCATGTCATTGAATCAAGAGAAATTTCCAGACGCCTGGAAATCTAGCTATGTGATACCTATATACAAATCTGGTGCCTCTGAGGACATCTCGAATTACAGAGGAGTTTGCAATCAATCTGCAGTAGCGAAGTTATTCGATGGCCTTCTGTTCGATCAACTTGAATGGAAATGCAGAGGTCTCATTAAGGAGGGTCAACACGGTTTCTGTAGAAAAAAATCTACAGTTACGAATTTGATTTGATGTTTTGTTGGCAAAGCTGGGAGTGTTCGGATTTTCTGACCATGCCTTATCTTGGTTGGAAAGTTTTTTGAGGGGGCGTACACAGGTAGTAAAGATCATGAATCACAAAAGTCATGAGTTTCTAGTAACATCAGGAGTCCCGCAGGGGTCCCATTGTGCCCCATTATTGTTTAATATTTTTGTCAACGATATCAGTGATGTATTGAAGTTTTCGATGGCTAATCTATTTGCGGATGATTTAAAGATTTATAGAAGAATTTCGTGCGAGGCCGATGTTGAATATTTGCAGCGCGATGTTGATGCGCTGTGGCAGTGGTCTGTGTATAATAATTTGAAATTCAATATCAATAAGTGTTCATTTATTAGCTTCTTTCGCAAGATGAATAGATTTCCTAGTCGGTACACGATGGATGGTAATCAGTTGAAATATGTGGACAAAATAAAAGACTTGGGTGTTCACTTTTCAGAGTCTGTTGACTTTAATGAACACATGTGCCGAATGTCTCAGAATGGTCATAAAGTATTGGGATTTGTGATGCGGAATTCTAGAGACTTATCGATTGCGAGCTGTCGTTTGTTGTATGTATCCCTGGTTCGTTCTTCACTGGAATTCGCGTCAGTGATTTGGTCGCCTTATTATCAGACTTATATAAATATGATTGAGAGAGTTCAGGACAAGTTTTTGCGTTATGCTGCGTTTAGAATGGGGATACATATGCGCAATTATCATAGATCGGACCTACGAGGGGCGTTAAACTTGGATACTCTTGGTAAACGCAGAGTTTTAAACGACTTGGTATTTGCGTATAATGTGTTGAAAGGTAACATAAATTGTCCTGCTGTCCTGCATAGGATTTTCTTCAGTGTGCCAGTGCGTGATTTACGACACCATGATCTCTTCTTTCACCATACAAGTAGAAATAATTATACATACTTTTCTCCTATAGAACACTTCGCACTCTGAATGAACATGATTGTATAGATATCTTTTGCAATTCACTTTTAGAATTTAAACGTCAAATTAATTGTTGTATTGAGTAGTACTCATAACAGATCTTGAATTTATTATGAATTTGTTTATTTTGCCTTAGGTACTGTCATGTATATAAGAAATTTGTTGTAAATATAATTGGGGTATCCCGGTAATTTAATAAAATAAAAATAAAATAAAAATACAAATACAAAAAAAATCACTCAGCATTTACGAACCACTCTTATAACTTTAATCAAATTGAGACAAAAAGTTAATCTTACCATGTACTTTTTCATCCCAATTAAAGTCTGGAGTAATTGTCAACTCGACTTTCAACATTGACCGTGTAATAGGTTGAATATGTGTGGAAAGGTCCAATTTAGGGAATTGATGTACATATTTATGTATGGTTTTCCCTAACTTTGGAACACGAATCAACTCTCCAATTTCGTTGGGACCCAAGTCATACAATCTCTCCCATGGGAAGTATTTCTTTTCAATTTTCTTAACAATTTCTTCTGGCATTTTTTTGAATTGTCGAAGTGGAGACATTGATTGCCACATTCGTTTATCTACCATCTTTAAAAAGAAATACTGTTATATTCACTGATTTAAGTTAGAGCTAGACTAAAACTGATTAAGTTAAATTACTTAGCCTTATATATTATTGATTTAAAAAAAAACTAATTTAAAATTAGCATTGCGTATAGGGTGTTCATTGTATACATACCTTGCAAAGCGTTAACACTTTATCTGCCAATTGTGCCCATCCCCGATGTAAAACAATTTCAAAAATAGCTCTGAGTAATCTTGAAGCAGACTGCGTTACGTAAACCATATCAGACATCAAAGCGAAACTCTCCAGCTTTAGTTGGGAGACGTATGCTTGCAATAAAACGTTAACTTTAGCGCTAGGTTCTTCAATACTCTCTTTTATGGGTATAGGTACGCGTTCCATAAGTTTTTGTAGTTCTCCTGGCTCACCTTCACGTACAGCAATATTTTTAAATTCACCCGATAAAGAAAACACACGAAATAGGTCAATGTCACTTAAAAATGGCTTCAATAGTTGATTATAAGTAGACATTGTTTCGTGGGTGCAGTAGTACTGTGAGGCAATTCTACCTGTAATAAAGACAAATAAATAACATCATGTTTTTAGTCAAGCCCTGATTAACAGAAAATAGTTAATAATTATTTCAAAATAAGTTTTATAATAACCAAAAACGGAAGTATACAGAGTGGCCCACGACGATCGACTTCTCTGAAATTAATCGTTGGAAAATTTTAAATTAAAAGGTTTTCAAAATGTTGACACTTCCGGTTATACCAGGAATAGGCCTGTACTTGCTTATTTCAAATACAACAAACACCCTATTGCATTTTTAGATTCTAAACCCATACCATAGGCTAAACTCTAAACATTGTGATATATTTAAGTTTTTATGTCAAAAATGACCTTTGTAGGCTCTAATTTTTTCTCTAAGAAATCCTTATATTATTTAGGTTGTAGTCGTTGTTGGAAATTCTCTACTTTAAGAAGCAAAACTCGATTTTTTCAAATAGAAATCCCAAATTTTTATAGTTTTATTAGCATTAAAAATAAGGCAACTTTGTATAAGGTTGTCTATTCCAAATATTGTTTATGTGATCTGCCCCCTAAGTATCAGATTATCTTACCTAATTCTGTGCCTTGAAATTGTCCAAGCTTTCTATCATATTTCACTAACCCGCTCCTCTCCAAATGCAGTGCTGCAGTGTGGATCAAATCAGCTCTGTACTGTTCCAAAAGTGGATCATGTTTTAAATGTTCATGTGTAATACCGTAAAGCGTCGGTTGGCGTAACATTCTTATATACAAATAGGTGTATCCCATCCAGGTAATTGCGTCTCGAACACACTGAATGGTTCCTAGTACGATTTCAGCATTGAGAACATCCGGCAATTTGGAAATCATTTGTGATTCAATCGGAAGTTGTTGATTAAGTAGAGATAAATAGTATTGAAGTTCACTGTGATTTGTTATCAGAATACCTTCGCCCTTGGTATCATATTGAGGCCGGCCAGCTCTGCCTGCAATATAATAAAGATTGAGTATTGGAATTATTTTTCTATTTGCTAATTTTTCATTTAATAAAGTGATCTAAAATATTCAAGGAGGCAATTTCAAGAAAAAAAACATTTCAATTGATTCAGCTATAGACATCGTAAGAAAAAATGGGACGACATTAGAAATTACACAAATATTCCATTACATTATTTTCCGAAAGCGATTGAAGTATGTAAAATGTTTCCTTACCCAACATTTGCAATACATCCAAAGCACCTAATTCCACCCATCTACCCTTGGTAGGATCATATATTTGAGTACCCTTAATAATTACTGTATGTGCTGGTAAATTGACACCCCATGCTAGTGTTGCTGTAGATACTAATACTTGAATATGCCGATCGGCAAATAAATCCTCAACTAGAGTTCTGTCAACACGTGTCATACCTTTAATATAGTAAGATTATTATTATAACATATTATGGAAATAGTTCGTTTTTTGATTTCAATAAAACATTCCAATTTAATGAGCAATGATTTTACTTCCATCTGCTCCCGGATACAGAAATTTAAAATATACACTGAAATATTTAGTTTCAACAGTATTTAATTATGTAAACCATGATCATTTTCGAAACAAAATAGGATTTTTTCTGCTAAATCTATAGTGTTATAATTTATGTGAATTCTAGACTCACCTGCATGATGGATGGCAAACCCATATGGTAACAGATCCCTAAGCTCATTATTTTTTACCTGTTCAGCTTCAGTACGTAATACCTCCATGGAAGCAGAACCTTCTCGTAAAAACTGACCTAAGGTATCTTTTTCCAGGCACATATCCCTTATAGCCCGTGCAGTTTTACCGGTTTCATTCCGGGAATGCACAAAAATCAACACTTGATTTCTGCCAGCATGTTCCATTGTCTTTTCATATACTATTTCATTCATGATTTGGCATCTCTTGGTTGCTTTTTTCTCGGTTACACCTATTTTTACAATAAATATTGTTTAAAATGCTTTAAATTTAAATTGATTTAAAAATAAGCAACCGTTAAAGTGAAAAGATATTTTTTTTAGTTTTAGTATTTTGAAAATCGTGTAAATTTTTCCAAAAGAAAAATAATCTATGAAGTCGGTAAGTACCCACTGATACAATTATCAATATGGAATGATACTTACCGATATACTGTTGTTCCAGAGCTACAGGACGAAAACTGTTGTCGAAGTAGAACAGACCAGAATCCGGTTTCACTCGTAAAAATGCTGCAACATCCTGGTAATTAGGTAATGTGGCTGATAATCCTACTAATCGCACATCCTCCTGTGTAGCCTCAATGGTACGAATGGTACGTGCCACTAATGATTCCAAAACAGGACCTCTTTCATCATGCAGCAAATGTATTTCATCTATTATGATTAACCTAATAATTGCAACATATAATTAAATTGTTCAGAAACTGAAAGATTATAATATAATAATATATAATACCTGACTAAAGCGGTAAAAGTTTTTTCACCACCTTTTCTAGTAATTATATCCCATTTTTCTGGGGTGCAGACGATAACTTGAGCCTCAGCAATTTGGTCACGGGTCAGTTGATGATCACCAGTTAATTCATGTACGACAATATTATAGGACGCTAGGCGTTTTCCGAAATTTCCTACCATTTCCTGGACTAATGAACGCATTGGGGCGATGTAGATAATTTTGAACTCACTTGCGTTGATTGTACCTAATGAATTAATTTATTTCATCTATAAAATATTTCAAGACAGAGTGGTTTTCTTCTAAATCCGCATCCAATAACATTTTCTTTTATTATTAGAGACAAGTGAAATTTAATGACGCAATTAGTTTTTGATGGTCTAAAAACCAAAATTGAGCTATATTGGTCATAGGGTCTTTAATCAAATGGCAGTGGAATTGAAAAATAAAGCGCATTTAAAAAATTTTAAATCAAAACTTTCAAGTTGGTTGAGGAGTCAAAACATTGAGTTTATGAGTTGAACCTACTTCTGTGTCTGTTTCCCTGTATTATCATTATACAGTTTGGTTACTTTATTTTGTTTTAATATTTATTGTTTATCTTTGAATAGGAATTTTCGTTACAATTATAATTTAATTATTGGAATAAATAATTTAATTAATTAATATATAATTTAATTATTGGAATAAAAGGCGCCTACTCCACATTTTGTGGAGTAGACGCCTTTTATTCCAATAATAACATTCACTCCTCGATAGATGGATTACTTCAGAAAATTATAATTTAAGTTTTTGTTACTAATTTTGAAAATATTAAGTTGAAGTAATTAAAAAGTGCGTGGAGAGTTTTTAGAGTGTCTGTAGGAGGTGGACAAACTTCGCAAAGTTTTTACATCCTGCAGGCAATAAATAAATAAATAAATAAAATTAAAAAAAAAATTAAAAAAAAAAACTTGCATACCATCATCATTAATATGTTTGCCAATTTCACGCATCATACACAACAGTGCTACGTTAGTTTTTCCAGCTCCGGTAGGTGCACATAACAATAAATTATCGTCAGATTCCAGAGCTGTTTTATACAGTCGACTTTGAATTCGATTTAACGTCTTGAAACCATCAAATACTGGTTGTACATATTTTGGCAATTGATCAACTTGTTGCAACTTTTCATTTTCTGAGAAGGGTTTCGGTTTCAAGGCAGGAACATGAACTTCCTCATAACCTAAAAAATAATTATACATCTAAACAGCGAATAACATTTTCTTCTGGTGGATATCAGCTAGAGACAGACATAGAGCGAAAAAGACAGTATATCCGTCAGAACGTCTAGTATCCTGATACTATAACTTTCGAATAATTTAATTCGCATGTGCTGGATGATGATCAGGATGTCTTACCTTTTCGCTGTTTCCTGAATGAACCATCCGGGAGTTGACATTTTTTATTTGCCATATAATGTGAACCTTGGGCAAACACCAAATCTTCAAAATCCACTAATTTTCTATTTCCAGCAATGTGCTTCGTATTACTAATAAACAAAACATATTTTCAGTAGGCTGAAATTGAAAAATAAAAACACCCATACCTTATGTCATCTTCATCGTCATCATCGCCATGACGTTTACGTTTCCGAGATTTCGCTGAATCATCATCATGTTTGGCATTTTCATCGTCCCCTTTGCCGGTCTCCAATAATTTCAGAATTTTCTTTAGTGCAGAATCCTCGGACATTTTTTCTTTAATTTTTTGGCGCTCAGTTTCACTTTGTGACTTTGCCAGTAAAGTACAATACAGAACTAAAATAAAGCATATACAACATCAATAAAACGACAACGCAAAACTAGATCAGGTACTTGTTTTAAGTATTATGAGTTTTAATTACGGGATTTATAATCAATTAATAATTATACGTACTCATTTGCCGATTTTTCTTTAACAACTTGATGAAATCAAAGCAGCCGTATCCTAAAAGTAACACCAATTGATTCTCAAATTCTCGGTCATCACTAGCATCTCTCAAAACATTAAGAACTTCGGCTGCTTTTGCTTGAGATACCATTGCATCATCGTATATCTTAGATAAACGTCTTTGCAACCAGTACGCATCAATGTCTAAAGGATGAAGGCTTTTTTCTTTTTTCATTTCCTCAACTCCACCCAACTAAAGACATCATATTATTACTCAACTAAACTATAGAAATGTAAAATACTTATAAAGTAATTGCTAAATCAAAGCTTAGTAGAACAATGAGAAAATACTTGCATTTGATGCATGAATAGCTCCATCATCTTTCGCTTCTTCGCCTTCATCTTCTTCATCTAACTCTTCCTCACGTACTTCACCATACACATCTTCATCGTCTTCCTCTTCAGATTCTTCAAACTGCACATTTATGCCGTAGGTTTCATCAATATTTTCATCATTTGTTGTTGTTTTCGTGTCGTCTGTCCCGAAATCTGATATTTTTTTACTCAAATTTAATAATAGCGCAAATCGTTCTTCAGCTATAGGACCTAAATTATAGAAATTAGGTAAGTATTACAAATCGAGGTTATTACATATTAGCCTAACTTTAGAAACAAGTAGGTACTTAAAGCTGCCAGGTTTCATATTTACCAATAAGTTGCTCAGATTCTTTTTTCTTTTCCCGATCCTTCAACTTGTCATTCTTTAATACAGACAAGACTTCATCGGCGGCACCACAAATAATATCCCTGGGCTGGTCGCCCAGAGCTTCTTGCAAGAACCCCAGCAGAAATTCATATGTTTGACGAGTTTCTTGGGTTTTAGGACGATAAATAATACCGACCATTTCATCAACACCTTCAGATAATAGTGTAGCTCCCTTCATTCTAGCAAAATCATATTGGGCTTCATCTCTTTTTTGGCGCCTAGTAAAAATAAATATAATAAATAAAGCAAGTAACAGAAATACTGATGCTGTCGTACTTGACTTTACGTTCCTCTGCTTTTCCTGGACGAGTCCTTTGAGCTCTATCACCCATTTTAGTATTGGATAATTTGCCCACTAACGACATAACCTCACCAGTGGCCTCATCTCGACTCCTTCGCTCAATAAGCCGTACATCGGCTTGTAGAACAAGATTAGAGTTCTAAAACCAAGATTTTATAAAATGTATACATTATAAAACAATATTATTTGCAATGTATACTAAAAATATTTAGTTTTAATTTTAAACGTTTAGTATACGTACCGCTTTATATTCATATTGTAGCTGTCTCGCCGCTGCGTCCGCCATAATATACGGATATTAATTTTCTGTAACGAAATTGTTACTTGAATATTCCAATAATGGGAAGTTTAGTATAAAAATTAAAGCAATTTTTAACAAACAATGACACCATAACAAAATATTTTCACAACCTATACTTACAACTTACAATTTACAATGGTTACTTATAATTTAGAATGCGCAGGTCCCATGGTCCATGGATCTCAACAGTTGCGACCGCTTAGTCTTAGTAAGCGCAATGTTGTGCTCAGTTCAATATATAAACATTCTTCTATGGTGCTCAGTATAAACAGTTCATGAAAACCGGAAACTTGACAATCTAGAGAACCGTATACCTGACTACTCAATTAGAGACTCTTTATAAAATAAAGACAATGACAATAGTAAAAGAAACCAAAGTTGAATCTTCGAAAACAATAGGTATAGAAACATTTTGTTCACTGATAATTTTTAATAATTCTCCTATCAGCAAAATTACTGATTTATGAATTGACATCAAACATTTTGAGATTAATGTCCTACTTAATTGTCAATAGCAATTGTAAAGCAACGTTCGTTTTATCACAGGTCTGTTGAAATTGCTAATACAGGCAGAGAACATTATGTTCTCTGATAAAGGCTCTATCGTTCAACGGGACATATCAGTAACTTACACTCATTTAGCGGTCACGCTTGTTCCTTTTGAATAATAGATTGTTAATTGAAAAATTAGCCTCAAAATGATAATTTTGACAGTTTGTCATACGTTTATATAAAATGCAAGTGGGTGAGCGGTATGAGATCATGTCACATCAGTCTAGCTGATCTGAGTTTGTAGAAGAAAAACGCCTTAATTCACGAACTCAAAACTCCAATAACATTACCATCACGAACTAACACTAAAATCATATTTCGGCACCGACTAAACTAACTAGAAGACATCAAGCAAAAATGAAGTAGGAAAATACTTACTTAAAACATGGAAGAAACGCTGGCTGTATGTAACTATTTAGTAGCATACAGCCAGCCTGCTAATTTTAGCTGGAGGCCAAGAAATTGAAGAAGAAGAAATAACCTTACTTCAATTGTAGAAAGGGTAGATTGTATTTTCAAAATGCTTATTAAAACATTTGGTAGTTCATTAAATACTTTAGGGAAATGTAAGTATTATATAATAGAAGCACCAAAATAATAAACTCGTACAAATTTTAGTTGTGAAATGTCCATACTCGGACAAACCACGTACGAAATGGGACTTATTTACTGCAGTGTGTCTTGAAAGAAAACCGATAGTAACGCCTGAATTAAATGAGATAGAAAAGAACTTCAATGAGTATTTAAAATCGGTAGAGTTTGAAAAGAGTTTAAAATGTGAAACTGAAGTAAAAATTGAACTTGAACAGTAAATTTATTATCTATCATTGTTAAGGCAGATTTAGCCAACGAATAAGCATAACAATTTGCTTAGTGTATAACTATAAGCACAACTAGTTAAAATACGTTGGTAACGTTTAGGTTTTTTTTAAAAGGGTCCGTTCTACATGAGCGCGGTTTCACTGCAGCTTCATGGGCTTATGTGAAAAGTCCCCGTATATTATGCCACCCAATCCAGCGTGTAGGTTACAAGCATAGTCATAACTCTGAATGATCAATTATTTTAACTTTTATGATTGTGATTACGACGAATTGATATATGCGCAGCCCGGTTTGGTTTTTTAAATTGTAGGCCATACAAAGTACTACTTAGTTATTGAAACGTTTTTTTTTTATGAAACACCGTATAAAAGAAAAGTAACAGGACTAGATCGTTAGAATAACACATGAAAACAAATTTTGTATGACTTTTATGTTGCATAAACCACTCGCTTTTGTTATACATTATACACTAAATCTGTAACAAAAATTACGACTAAAACTTATTTACTGTGATTTGTGTGTTATACAAACACGTTGGCTGAATCGGCCTTTAACAAGATATTAAAGGAAAGGTTTTTAGAAAACAACTAGAATTGTTAAAGAGAGGCAATGTTGAAGAACTTGATATTAGTTTGAAGCAAACCGCACAAGACTTTATTGATCTGTACACAGATGAGCTAACCAAATTTCATCCCGCTTCAAAAATTACGGGTCAGTATCGAAATTCATTTAGTTAATATTACTGTTATTGCTTTGATACAACTTGTAGATTCAGATAAGAAAAATGATTTAAGTTCAGTAAATCGTAAGCTAGAAAAGCATTTAGTGTTGGTTACAAGCCAGAAGATTGGCAATCAACAATATTTTTTGTTACCTCAAACTAAACTACAACAAGGTGAAAGTTTACGGCAAGTAAGTTAAATAGCCTTAATCTAATCTGTTTTACAATGCACCAGGAGTTTCATATAGTTAACTCCTGGTATGTGTTAGATTGAGGAAGTCTGTCTTAATACCTGTACGGAAAATCTACAAGTATTTGGGTAACTCATGTCAGTTACATTAAATATAATAGTAGATAAAACTTTTAATCAAATGATTTTATTTTCTAAGTAATTTATCATTTAAGGCTGCACAGCGCATCTTAAGTGAGACTCCAATTAATGCGAAAATTTACGGAAATGCTCCTAGCGCATTCTACAAATACAAATATCCTAAATCAGCTGTTGTTCAAGGTAGTGATGCTATCGGTGCTAAGGTAATAATTATTAACTTAAATACTAATTTAATCCGAAGTTTGATTAATTGCAAGACGTGTTCATTGTGTATTATATTAGAGTGTGATTTGCACTATTTAATTAATATTTGAATATCCCACTAATAAATGTTTTGATGCAGCTGAGCTCATCAGTAATCCCAACGCCACAGAATCGAAGTAATTTTCAAGAAATACGAAATATGATTTGAATAAAACGACGTCTACTACACAAAATGTCATTTTGTGGAGTAGACGTCGTTTTATTCAAATCATACTATTCACTCCTCGATAGATGGATTACTTCAGAAAATTAAATACGAAATAATTTATTTCAAATAATATACAAACAAAAATATATATAATTTTATTAAAAATACATATGATGAACCACTGAGACTAACTATTAGCCTGTGCGTGGCTAAGACAGTTACCTACTTTTTACTTTTTTTGAAAATGAGAAAATATTTTTTTGAAAGTATTCACAAGTTAGTTGATAGTTCCGTAACTGGATGTTATGTTGTAAGTGAGAATATTAAAAATTAGGAGTACTCCTCCATGATTTTCTATTACTTATTTGTCGAACTTAAACATGCCCGTTTGGTACGTGCTGAACAACCGAGATATGAGGATATATTCAAATTATCAAGACACAACATATATTTTTTTCTATGTTTTAGATTTTCATATACTTTGCTCGTTACATCAATGATGATTTGTCAAAGAAAGATAAATTAGTTAATCATAAATGGTTAGACCGTAAAGAATTAGAACACACATTACCACCTGTTTATAATACAACGGTTTTAGATATGTTAATTGATGAGTAAATGTATAAGTAATAATTATTGTATAATTAATAAAATGTATTATGTAATAAACGTATTTTTAATTTTGCATTATAAAATTAACTGAAAGTAGGTATAATCACAGATCTAGGTCTGTGGGTATAATCTACCAACAAGTGTGTTTTTCGAGTTCGGTTGTTTTTGACGTATAAAGTAATCAAAACACGTTTATTTTCCGTTTGATAAAGCCATTACAAACTGGCTTATTACATATTTTTATATGGTTTAAAAATAAAACTGGTACTGGGTAGTGAATAAGGACAACAATAATTAAATACTAATTTATTTAAAGAAAATTACACATTTGTTTACTGTCCTCCGCCTTGGTTTTCTTGATTCGTAGCTGATGAAATCAACATAACTATAACTACGGGCACAATATACATCCACTACAAAAAAAAACAGGGTTTGCTAGTTTTCACAATCTTGGAATTGGTATCCCTAATAGGTAAAAATTAATGTTAGCTTGCTGCTAGGGCTGCAATATTAATGTAGAAACTCGAATTCTCTAATATTAACAATATTTCACCAGAAGAACTTTTCTCAACAATAATTACTTACATATTTGGCTAAAAACGATCGATTATCTTTCATATCACCCTTTTCTTTAGCTTCACGTTCTCGTTCTAGTTTTTGAATAAATGACGCTGTATCTGGGCTAAAAGTAAAAAATATACATTATCAAATAAATCTTTAGTTTTGTTGTTCACTTGATAACATTTGAATCATTGGCAAAATATAACAATGTATAATCTCAAAATCTCTTACGTCGGTCCAGAATCTGTGTGTCTTACATAAACGCTAGTAGTGAATTCTTTTAATTTATTTTCTATGGTATCAATATGAGATCCTTCACAAGTCGATTTAGATGCAATTATATCTGTTACACTTATAACTCTGCCCATATAATCCAATGAAATACTTAGGCGATCGTCCAAGTCTGCTTCTGCTAACATACACTAGAAAATAAATACAATATAAATCTAATATGATGCAATTTCAAACGAAACATTGGTCATAACCAAATTTCAAATAGATCAGTAGTGATTACATTAAGAGGGGCGTTTGAATACAATCGTTTGCAGACCTATTTTTGCGCATGGTAGACTCCACTAATACGTATCTGGTAACAAAAATTTTGATAGGGAGTTAAAGAGTAAAGATGGGATTAGGTATTGAAGTATTTTGAAGTTGAAATATTGGATAGTTAGTTCAAAAACAGAGTTAGAAAATCATCATATTTCGCTTTGCAGGCATAATTTTGCGCATGGTAGTCGCCACTAAGACGTATCTGCTAGCAAAAATTTTCATAGGGTTTTAAAGACAAAAGATGGGATTAGGTAATGAAGTATTTTCAAGCGGAAAGATTAAATAGTTAACTCATAAATTGAGTTCAAACATGGGTAATTTTTTCACATTTACAGATATATTTTTGTGGATGGAAATCTCCACTAATACGTATCTCGTAGCAAAAATTTTAATAGGGTTTTAAAGACTGAGGTTTGGATTAGGTAATAAGCTATTTTGACGCTACAACAATAAATAATTACTTAATAAATTGAGTTCAAAGTCAGCAACTTTTTCCTCATTTTGTGCTATGATTCTAATATTTAATAATGATAATATTACTTTATTACCTTATTTACATATTTAACAATCACTTGTAATTAAAATTGTACGTGAAAACTTTCTGTATTAGACAATATCCATATTTAAAAAAATCCCTCATATTTTCCTTCAAATATCCGCCATTTTCTTATAATTTTTTTATAAATGTAGGCAACAAACATATAATGCGTAGTTGGGACAGTATTGAAGAGATGGCGCTGTTTATACACAGTGAGACAAAAATCTAATGGTTTTGTCGTACTTATATTATTAATATTTAGTTGTATGTGGTATAGTATATTATGTATATGCGTATGTACTAGGAGTAGAGATTATTAACTTTAGCCATGTACAGTAATATCAGAGAATAAATAAACATCTATGGTAATATTATGTAGGTATACCTACTGTTAGAGGATAAATACAAGAAGGAATAAAGTACGAGTAGTTAGTTTGTTACGTTAGTTTAGTGGAAATAATACAATTATAATAATTATTAAAATTCTGTTTGGTTACGTAGGTCATATATTTTTGATTATATTATAACTAGTCGGCAAAGTTTTAGGGTGACAACCGATTTTTTATGATCTATAGAGAGATTACAAGAACTCCCGACTGGTAGTTATTATAAAATTATAAGATACCCTTGGTGGGGGTTTAAATAGCGGTTAAAATTTCACCAGTTAGGTAGTTGGAACGTATATACAGGGTTATTCACGCCATACGACACGGAATACTGTGGTTAAACTATTTAATTTCCTTAAAGTTTTATTCGTGGGTTCGATAAAAATGATTTATGGCTACATTTTAAAAATATTGTGAGTCTATACAGGGTGTCCCAAATATAAGAAATTAACCATAGTTGCATTTTTTTAAATGGAATGCCCTGTATATGAATAAATTTTTAGATTCCCTGTTCAAAATAAACCTAAATTTTTTTTATGTTTTAATAAAAATATAGACATAATTTGAATGAAAAAATTCACACCTATTTGTTTGTTCTTTTTAAGCCAGTCTAGGCTGATAAATATCTCATCACTTGTTACGCCAAATATAAAAAATCACCAATACTAAATACAGGGTGTCCAATAATATAACTTATATGAACGTAAAGTTTAATTCTAAATAACTTGTGTATTTCAAATGCAACACCCGGTATATGAGGTAAAAATTAGATGCACAAAGTAATTCTCTGTCAAATATTATATAATACTTTCCTATGGATAACTCTTGACGTTTTCGTGGAAAATGCACATATTCATAATATTATGCGAATTTTTAATTGAACCTGTTAATTTCATGTAGACCACCCTGTATTTGATCATGATGAAATTAATTATCTATTAATCACTATGAGGTTTTCTTATAGATATGTATATTTTTTTAATGTATGGAAAAAGCACATATTGGTAGTAATAGGAAGAATTTTTTAAAATTATATTTGTCATGTCGGCCATGAGAATTTGACAAACCATAATTTAAACAATAACATAATAAATAAATAAATTTTTCACTTAAATTAAATAACAAGATATACCTTCATAAAAACTGATAAATTTTATAATAAATGTTCAAAATGATTGGACTCTAGGCACATATGAATCCTTTTCTTAAATCCTTCAACAACTTTAACCTGGTGTAACGCTTCTAAACGCTTCATTTATTTGGTTCTTCATCTCCTCTATTAAAAAAGTTTTCATTTGCGATGATTTTGTTCCTGGCCCATGTACAAAATTCAACACGATTTAAAATCAATATTGAAAAGTTATTGATGCAGTTGCACTGTGTTTGGGTGGTATCTTTCGTTAAACTGCCTTAACAGTCTCTCGAAGACCGCTTTTTTGGGGTGATTTTGCCCCAGGAGCCTTTGAGCGTAAACTCGCGATGCCAGTAAAGCGTTTTTGGACCATTCTCCCAGAATAAAAATCATGTCTATTCTTTCTCCTTTGGAATAGGTTCGCATTTTTGAATTGAATTAAATCAAATGTCACAGATAAAAAACTGTTTTCTGAAAAATTCTCAACTCTTAAGTAAGAATTTTCAACAGACTATTCGACAGTAAATATCAAATTAAAAGAAATGTATTCTATCTTCTCAAATTCTCATGGCTGACTTGATAAATATTATATTTTTGAAAATTCTTTCTCTTATTGCCAATATGTGTGCCTCTTCCATGCAAAATTAAAGATAAGTATACATATCTATAAGAAAACTTTAATTTAACTTTAATTTTTGCATCATCAAATACATGGTGGTCTACATGAAACTAAGAGATTCAATTTCAAATTTCCCTAATATCATGAATATGTGCATTTTCCAAGTATTATAATATTTGACAGATAATTACTTTATGCATCTAATTTTGACCTCATATACTGGGTGTTCCATTTGAAATAAACAAGTTATTTAGCATTAAACTTTACGTTCATATAAATTATATTATTGGACACCCTGTATTTAGTATTGCGGGTTTTTTTTTGGCGTAACAAGTGATGAGTGGGTATATTTATCAGCCCAGACTGGCTTAAAAAGAACAAACAAATAGGTGTGAATTTGTTCTTTCATATTATGTCTATATTTTTATAAAAATTTAAATATTTAAAAAACTGTCAGGTTTAGGTGAGATGTACTTTAATGAAAGTTAGGTTTATTTTGAACGGGGAATCCAAAAATATATTCACATACAGGGCATTCTATTTAAAAAAACACAACTATGGTTCATTTCTTATATTTGGGACACCCTGTATAGACTCACAATACCTAATACCCTACTTAATTTTTAAAATTTTTACTGTTAAAATAATCACTGTACCAATCGTAAATCAAATAGATAGGTACTATGTTAAACCGCATATTAAACTAAAACTTAATTTTTCTCGAAAATGCAGCATTCTATCATATTGAGATAAGAATACCTCATATTTCCTAAGAATGTTGTCAGAATTCTCCAAAAGTTAGTGAAAAAGAAGTTTTTTATTAAAAATGTCCGTTGATACCCGTTTAGACGCCTAAGTTCGCAATTTAATTCAGCAGTGTATGGCTAACGAATGCTTCTATTTAGGGAAATATCTTTTTCACCTTTCACTCCAATGGCTAAAGGCGCTTTCGCGATACCTTTAAAAAACCTATGCTAAGCCGCCATCTTTTAAAAACTATAACTTCTTTCAGAAGCAATTTTGCATTAGAAGTTTGGCGTTGAATTGCCATGAAATCTGCTCTAGAATTTGTGGCTTTCGCTTGGTCCATTAGTTTCTGGACACATTGTATACTATTAGGAAAGACACTCTTTGATGCATGAAATAAGCGTCTCATGGTTTTGAAACTGACAAACTAAAACAACAGGGCTAACCTAATACATTTTGAAAAACACTGCAAGCATACAGGGCGGTCCAAAGAAGAGATAAGTATGTATTATCATAGTATTTTAATAGTCCCTCAAAAATAACTGGGATTCGTTTTAAGGTGTCATTTACCTATGTTTTACGGTTTTCACAAAAATCATCAATTTGTGAAAATATTTAAAAATCTTGACTATTTATCGCAAATAAAACCAGTTTTTTTACATTCATCCTTTTTATGTATATAGTATAGTATATAACTATGACTAGTCTACGCGAAGATAAGCATCAAACGTATAAGAATACGAGCACAAAAAAGAATGTGAAAATAATTTACGCAAAATAGAAATATGACATTTTAGGGTCACTATGTATTAGTTTTTGGCGACACCTATTGAGGAGAAGAATGTATTAAAATATTCTATAAAATTACTCTAAGTTAAGAAATGAATGATTCGGAATACAATGAGATTCACTAGCGCCACCATCGGACATTTTTGTAAGTAACCATTTCGGATTCCCCTCTTAACACAAATAGTTTTATCCATTTTATATTTTTTAAAATATTGTTTTACTTACTGCTTTAATTGTTGATAGAAAAACCCGATCGCCACCTTCATTGCTTGTTACTATTGATTTTAATTGATAAAAATCATTGTTCTCTGATAAATCCTATGAAAAAAGATCACTTTTAGTGTATATTAATATATTATTCACAGTGGAGCATGACAATTTTTGAGATATAAAAAATTTATATTATTACCCTATAATAAAGGATATTTTAATTACCTACCTTTAATACATAATCGACTAAGTTGTTTGGAATTGAATATTTTATATGATCTATTCACTAATGAATCAATTTGTAATCTAAGTATTGTGAAATTTAATTGAAAGTATCCTATTATATATGAATCTAAAAAATGTCATGCGAAGAAAATATAATTTGAATCCCTCTGGAGATCAAAATATATTCAATTTCATTTGCAAATAGCACATGAGGAAGAAGCCATTCTGCACTCGGGAATCAAAATTTGTTATAGAATATATTATTATATCCTTTCATAATCGTACGATTCCTTCAATTAACTCAAAACCAAAAATATTCTGTACCTTTAACAAATTTTTCTCATGATTTTTGAGACTATTTTGGCGGACAATAGCTTGTCCTAATCGTAAACTATGAATTGTTATATTACCACGACTCAACTCTGTTAATGTTTGCGGAAAATAATGATATAATTGAACGTTGGCCTGTCCGTCACGTTCCAAATTACTCTAAAATAAAAATCAGAATTATATTAGGATGTATTATATAAAAATATTATGATAAGTTGATTTCAATACTTACTGCAGTTGCTAATGAGCAAAATACTAAAACCGTGTAAGCTATAGATAACAGATTCATTTTAATTGTTTGAACTTTTAGCATGAAATATATTTTAGTTATAATATAATTTTTGTAATTATATTTTGATTTTTGATATAAATTAGAAAATTAGGGTTAGAAACTTCCTTCTTTCCTTCATGGGGTCTATTTTTGAAAACGGGCGCGTCGGCAGTAGAACAACAGATATTGTCATTATAAAGACAATGAAAAGAGGCGGCGTTGTGCTAATTTAGTATGCTGTACCTCGCTTCGATTGATCGTTCTACTGCCCAGTTTGCAATAATAGGCCACCAAAGGTCAATGTACACCAGAAAACAGAGTAAAGCTGTGGTTATAAATACCTGAGAAAAATAAACAAACATCTGAGATAAATACACTGGCTGTGGCATTGGCTTTATAAACAACCTTTTAAAGACAATGGCTGTGGTAATTCAAGCTTTCTGTGCCTCGCTTTTCCTGATCTTCTACTCTCTGTTTTTCAGGATTTGATAGGCCCACAGCTCGTTTAAACCTCGGTTTAAACTAATGTGGCATGATCACTTACCACTCACTTGTATAGTTTTCGATATAAAAGGACATATTGATTTTTTATATCAATGAAAACGTGAAAATTAGGTCTTCGAATGAGCTTTTTCTCGATTTGCTATTATCCTGTTATATTTCCTCTGAGTTGTGCCTGAAAATACTTCTAGCTGAGTTTTCCTGAATAACCAGCAATAGCTGAAACCACCTCCATTTACATCAGTTTTCAGGAGGCATTAGCTGAAAGTTGCGTATATTCAACTGTAAATGGAGTTGAAAAGTTGAAAGTGAAGCTAACGGAGTTTCGACAGCGCAGGATAGCAGAAGTTGTAGAAGCAAACCAGCTAAAAGTTATATAATAAAGCATACCCTAAGTTTGGATGTTGAGTTTATTGGAATTAAATTTTAAGTTGTTAGTCCCGAAGTACCTACGTGAAACAACCGATACAAACCCAAAATATAACGTAGGTAAGTATGCGTTTACATTATTTTTTGTTAGAATGTTAATTATTTTATAGTTTGAATATTCGTTTTTATTATTATTGTTAGAATTTATAATTATTTTGTGAACCCCGCAGAGAAAGTTTAAACATTGACATTACAAAAAAAGTTGGCGTAAGTTTTTGTTATTTGAAGATGTAGTCCAAATAATTTTAATATTTCTTTACCATTGTCTTTATAAATAAAAGACAATGTCATTACTATTGTCATTATATGTTTATAAAGAATACCATACATGGTGCTCCGAAACATGTATGGTCATGGTAAAGAAATATTGGGAGATATATTAAAATTATTTCGTGGGGGTCAGACATTTATTGTTTCATATACAAAGAATTAACGATACCTACTTACCTACTTATTCAGAAATTTTTATTCACACAACTTTATAAATAAATTTTAGATTTTAAGTTTGGAAGAGTTACATTTATTAAAAACTAAAATAAAACAAAATAAACAGTTATAGTAATAATAGGTAATATAATATAACGGTGATTCTTCTCAAAGCTGCACCCCTAAAAACAAACCAAATTGTAAAGATATTTGTAATTTAAACAGAATGCCGTGATTTTTCAATCACAGTATGGTAGTTTTATGTTACTGTGATTTTTTTGCTACTTATCACTGATTTGCCGTAGACTTTTATGGCCGTTTGCACAAACAGTTTTAGGCAGCACCATTGTCTTTAAAAGGACAATGGCAGCACCTATTAAACTTGTATTTTGTTTGCAGTTATTCTTTCACTAACGTTAAGTCCTGCCTAAAATAGTTGGTGCAAACGGGCATAAGGCGACCAAAAAAGCCAACTGCAGCAAACAAGCTTTAATTCAAAGAAAAAAATCACAATTCACGCTTATATATTAAATAATGACAGAGAACTTTGAGTTTAAGTCTGGTATAGCAAATGCTTTGTGGTCGTCATTGATATATTATAGCCAAGATATTTATGACACAAACCATATACTTAGCAGTGAAAAGCACGCTTGCTTCAGAGGTACGTACCGTCCTAGTACAAGAGGTACTATAGGAATTTTATATTTTTATATCGCATATTTTGGACTACCCAGTCCTGATTACTCAATTTACCAGAAATGTGATTATCTGGGACTCGAATGCCCAATACAAATGCCAAAAATTTCATGACACGATTTTCGTAATTGACATTAAAATATATTTTACCTTGTTGATAAATTTCTCTGGCATTGCATCTCTGACATTTGGATGAGAATATACACCGGGACATTTAACATTCATCAAAACTGTATTAATAATATCGACAATTAAATCTTCCAATACGTATGCGGCATTTTTTCCACAAACCTTTGCCGATTTTACGTAAGTACAGTCTCTTATTGATTTATATGTTCTGAAATTAAAAAAAAAATGTTTTCACTTCAAATGTTTCTGGAAAAGTAAAGTAAAAATATGGTAGGTACTATATTATTAAGCCAACCCTTACTTGCATACTGCTTCTTTATCTTCATCTTCGTTCCAATCTCCGGGACCATTGCATGAATGTAGATCTAAACTTAATTCACTTAGACATTTCGAATATTTTTCCCATTCTACAATATGAAAGTTACCATTATTTAGTTTAGCAATTTTATCACTTGCAGAGTTATAAGTACAGGGTGTTCCGTTTTCAAACCGAGATACGTATATAACAGTGACTAGAGGATACCAATAAGCTCGTGCAAAATATGTTATTCTTAGTAACTGTACCCTGCTGTACCGCCTTCCATTAAAAAGATACAGAACGATTTGTCTTTTTTGCCATTTTCTTCCTTTTATAGACTGCTTTTATATTTTGAATGTTTATTGTTTTAACAGGTCTAATCAACAGCTGATGACAGACGGATTGAAAATTAACTAAATTATGTCGTCGACTACATACCAATAGTACTCTATATATCCGAAACGTGTCAATGCGTTTACAGGTTCAAAAAACTTTTGAACTAGGGAAATTTTCCCATTGAAATCTACACTAGTTTTATTAAATATACGTATTTAAATTATTAATCAACACGTTAACCTACCACAACCCCCAGAAAATTGTAAGTGCGTTGAGCCATATTCTTCAGTAGGGTTAACGGGTTTTGCAAAATATTTGCTATTATTTCCAAAAATTTGTAAAAACACAGGAAGTAGGTAGGATACCAAATTTTAAATCAAACCACTTTTATACAATAAATTTTTGATACTTACGTCTAACGAAGGGATCGTCTTTACATAACTTCTTACTCAACTTTTTTACGCCAGCAATCAGTGACATGAATAAATCGTTATCCTTTGGTGGATGACATGTGGTTATATAATCTCCTATCCGTTTCAGCTTAGAAGATATTTTGCTAATTAAATACATAAACGATATTTTGATTTCAACTTTGTTATATAATGGATAAGAACATCTACAGTCCAGAGCCGCATTAACAATATAGCAAAAGTAGGTACCCAAATTGCGCAAGTTTTATTATTATACAACGGCCCCATGCTGACTTAATCCGCCTCTGATATAGATAGTTGAAAATATATTATTGTAATAAAATTGATACCATTTTTAGAAATTAAATCGTTACCTAACTCAAATTGTTTTGAGGGCTTTAAATATACATATTTGGAATTCAGTACTGTTATTTGAAAGTTAAAGGGAATAATAAGATTAGAAACTTAAACGCACACTGCACACTAGATACATTAATGTTACCTACTTGCACATTGGTTGAATGTTCTGAAATGCTAAATGTATTATATGTTCTGGCATAACCACTGATATTTCTGCTAAATGTTGCATAAGAATATCCTCAGAGCATGGTTCTTTTTCTGAAGTACTTTCAATAGGAGCAGCACGCACATGGCGAACTTCATCAGGTTCAAAGAGAATATAAGCAGCTGAAACCAATATTTTAAATAAACCTAAAATATCACAACATATTGTGCCTTTAATCGCGCAAAAAGTCATTGGATAAATATGGCGGCTGTCCGAAAACTAAACTGACAAACAGACATGACTATTTGAAATTGTTGTCAAAATGCTTGCAATTCTTTCACACAAGGGTGGATCCATTGAGATCCACTCTCCTTCCATCGGAACCCTATTTTTTCGGTGGCTGCAACAAGTCCTTTGCAGGTTTTCAAATATTTGTTTCGTAATTATTACCGACGGATTGTATACATTGCAATGCAACAATAATTATCTCCATACCACACATACCTACACTATGGAGAAGCTATTAATTTCATGAATTATTTTCAGCGGAAATACGTGTTTTGAGTCATTATGGGGAACTGTAATATATAGTATAAACAATACAGACTTATAAATCTTTTTTCTATCTACATACTAATAAACATAGAAACGTACAAAAAAATCTTACCCCGTTTAGTAAATATAGCATAAATTATTAGAATTTTCAACAATGTTTTCATTAATGTGCTTTCTGTAAAATAAATAGTTCTTGGTATAAGAGTATACTTCAATAATGTAAGGTGATTAATATGTCAATCTGTTTCACAATTTTTCAAGTAATACAGGATGTCCCCTTTAAGTCAATTAATAAATATATTCAGAAATTCAATGACATGTTCTTCAAAAAAAATTAAACGGTTTGCTTTGTATAGCTGCTGCTTCCCTTTTAAAATAAGCTTTGGTACTAATGTCGAATGCCGATTGTGCCTGGGGGATGACGAGACGGCGGAACAATTATTATATTCTTGCCCAAACTGTAGCTATAGAATTAGATTCGCAACATTCGATGAACTAGCCCTTGTACCAGCGAGTCTTAAAGAAAGCTCAGACAGCCAAAGAATTAACTGCTGGGTGTAATATCTATAGGCAAAGATTAATGTACACAATAGATAGTCAGCGTATATGGGAAATAAAACAAAAATTGAAACTGTCTCGACACGAGCCACATCTATTGGAAAAACATGCAACCATGGAAACTGTAGATGGCGTTATATGTATTGTGTTGAAATAAAATAATCATATGGGCAATGTTAGACAAGGACGAGTATACTTTCCCCTACGAGGTGGGAGTTTGTTTTTATATTATAGGTATCATATATGTACTACTGTGCAGCAGTGTTTTATGTCGGGTAATATAAAATATATGGTATACCTATCTACGCAAAGATTAATGTGTATGTACGAAAATAAAAAAATTACTATAATAGTATAAATATACAGTCAAAAGTATGTTTCTATCTAAAAGCTTTTCATTTAACGATTGTTCGCCACTGATCATGGGACTGGTCTAGTCTTGAAACATGTATGACATGGATTAAATATTATTATATTAAATTTAATTCACAGAGATTAGGCTTTTATTTCAATACTGTACTTGTAATAAATCACCCTGTGTGTTTCTTTTACCGACGAATTGGCAACAGCACGACACACACCACATTCGCTTGTTTTTTTTTCTACCCTCCCTGCGTATCCCCTCCAGATTAATACAGAATTTCATCAATTTCTCTCTCTGACAATACAGCATTGCCGGTGCATATCTGTTGCAAATGATGTAAATAATTGTTATACGTTGCGTTTTGTTTCTGATATTAATAAACTACAAAACGGTTTCTGGCTGTGACAATACTGCTCTATGCTGTACACGCTAGTATACGCCACGTAGTGGCAGGCATACTTAGAGATGTTCTGATTTTAATGCATTGGGCTGACTATCTATTGTGTAGATTAATCTTTGCTATAGGTATGGGCCACAAAAGACGGTGGAGGCAGTGAAGAGTCTAGGCGGACCCACTAATTTTAAACCTACCTAGTACTTATATATTACATATAGACCATATTTTAATTATTGATGTATCCTTTAATTAACAGTAATACTTCCACAAAAGTTAGCATTCCTCCATTTTTTTTAATATATTTTTCAGTTTTGATCTAATACATTTTATATTCAAAGTAGATAAATACATTACCTAAAAAATACGAAATGCTAATTAATTTTATTTACAAAACTTGTGTTTTTAATACAAACTACTATGCAGATTTGTTTTAATCCTGGTAGGGATGTGAAGAACTGGGAGCAGATCGCGAACAAGATGGAGGCGTACCAGTAACGAGGGCCATAGCCATAGTTTTTGAAGAGCAGCGTCGACATGAGAATACGAAGACGAAGAGACGAAAGGATAGAGAACGTATCGATGGGGCAGCGCACCTACAACAGCCGGTAAATGGTGCTGATTAGGTGTGTCAATTTTGGGAGAAAATTTGCGGCTGGAGGGTCGGTCTGTTTAGTCATCAGAGGGTTCACAACAGAAATCCCTGAGTTGGAGTAATTCATACTCATTAGCGAGTGAATGCTGATGATGAAGTAAAAAGTTACCAAACTAAAAGAGATTACAGTTCTGTTTATTTTGAATAAAAATAAAACAATTGTAATACTTAATTAATATCTTTTAGCTTAATCTTTCAAATTTCTTTTTTCCTTTTGGGTTTGTTTCTTATTACGCTTCTCAATGTGTTGCCTTAATTTATTTTTATTCTTCAGATTCTCGTACTTTTCTATTAAAGTTTCAAGTTTTTGTATAGCTAAAACAATGAATAATGAAAATTGAAACATGAAGAAACATTTCAATACTGTACGTACATTTCTTTTTAAACGCAGGCTTTTCACCCTGTTTTAATTTGTTCTTAATCTCCTTTTTATATTCCAAGCTCTTTTGTTTTTCCTCGTCTTTTCTTCGATGTTCTCTAATTTGATTTTCCTGTAAAAAACACATATTTAATATGTGTCCCTTCATCTCAGCCTCACAGTATAGCAACTGCAGTCGACATTGCCTAGCTAAACTCAAAGTTGAAATTTTAAAAACATGTTTTGATCCACTTTGCTTTTGACAAAAATTATGACAAAACTTCAGCTTTTGGTTCCAGAAAGTAGAAAATTTATTGAACTTTTTTACCAACTAAAAAATAAAAGCTGCCACTAGGTACTTTTTGTTTTGAATGAATTCCACTCGCAAGGAATATCGTGTATTCCAAGGACACTGCAAGTAAGAGAGAAGCGAAGACAACTACGTCAAATCTAACATGTTCGATATATTATCAAGTTCAGTAAAAAAAAAGGGCGAAATTCCATCTAATAAAACATAGAGTTGACCAGTGTAAAGATAGGAACTCTGAACAAACAGAAAAACAAATGAAAACAATTTCGTGGCAAAGCGGACTAAAATGTTGGCTTTACCTACACAAGGAATTTTGTTTAATTTAGCAGGGCCCCAGTCTAATTCGATAGAAACCAGACCGAGGCATGGGTCGACAGGTACTGACGAATTCGTTTCGCTCTTGTTATGAGCTCGTCAGAGCACCATAGTCGCTACCCATCACAAATATCGGCCTGCATTTAAGCACAATAGGATACACAACAGTAGACACATGTAAACATATATCATCTACATGTACATAGTAATGCATATCCCATACCATGCAGAGGCCGAACAAACTCAATGTATAGGTAAAACCAGTCGTATAAATAGAAATAAATATAAATAAAAATAGTATGAACACAAAACGCTAGCAGGAGACCATTTTATCCTTCTGCCAGCATCTCCCAAATATTTGGGTTTCAGCAATGCTCGGACGGTGGTCTCCAAGCGTTCTGCCGTCGATGTTTAATGCCAAATAATGAAAAATTAAGAGGATTTTCATGTCCGTAAATATAACAAATGAAAACAATTTCGTGGCAAAGCGGACTAAAATGTTGGCTTTACCTACACAAGGAATTTTGTTTAATTTAGCAGGGCCCCAGTCTAATTCGATAGAAACCAGACCGAGGCATGGGTCGACAGGTACTGACGAATTCGTTTCGCTCTTGTTATGAGCTCGTCAGAGCACCATAGTCGCTACCCATCACAAATATCGGCCTGCATTTAAGCACAATAGGATACACAACAGTAGACACATGTAAACATATATCATCTACATGTACATAGTAATGCATATCCCATACCATTGTTTTCATTTGTTATATTTACGGACATGAAAATCCTCTTAAACAGAAAAACCTTTTGTGCGAACCTAGCAAGTTATATTAATAAGATTAAAATTGAAATTGTCCACAAGCAGATAGCATCAAGACAATAATTATTGTAACACTTGTCTTTTCTTATAGTCAATCAGTTAACTTTTATAAATGAAACACAAATTCAGCTATAGATTTACTTACTAGTCTTTGTAATAAATATTTAAGTTTCTTTGCCCTGTTTTCATCAGTACATGACTCTAGTTCCTTTTTAATTTCCTCCTTTTCTCTCTCCTTAATTTCAAAAATAAATTGATAATTCTTTTTAAAGGATTTATCATCATAAGTCCCACATAATGGATCAAATCTGGGGTCTCTCATTTGTGTTTTATTTTCTACATAAGTCCTATTCTGATTTTGTGCTTTTGGTCGAATTTTAGAACTCATTTCACGTGGTCTGTTTTTGTTGGCCCGCTTAAAACTTCTTTGTATATTAGTTTTATTTTTACCATATACTGTTTGATTATATAACTTTACACCCATTTCCTCCTTCATCTTTAATAGATCTTCAAAACTCATACAAGACAGTTTTTCCCGAATTTCCTCCTAAAAAACAAATAATTTGAATTCGGTATCTCAATAATCAAGTTTGAACGTTGCCTTCCTTATAAAGACAATAATTATATTACCCTTTGAGTGTCATCCGGGATCGATTCAGCGTCTGATATATCATTTTCATCAAAATCATTATCTGATTCTGATACATCACAAGAAATTTCCTTGATTTGTGTATTAGAAGACATTCTCTTAAAATTTTTAATTATTCTCCGAAAAGACAAAACACTAGACCAAACAGGAATGATAATTTTTGACAAATAAATTAGGTTATGTTCTTGGCACTAGGGATGCCAAAATAAATAAATATATCGATATATTGAATCAAATGAAAAATATCGATATTTTATATATATCGATATATTTGCTATATTTTTATTTTAGAGTGGATTGTAGTTGTAAATAAACCTGAAATTTTAAAGATTCAAATAATGAAATAAAATAGTATTCCTGTGAGACGATTTCGATTTTTTGTTGTGTGCGTCGACTGCTACGGCAACACAACAAGGACCTTTTAGTTTTAAACCTGTGTATGTATTCATCCCCACTTTAGCGCCTATCGCGATCCGGATACGTAATCCCCTTGCATCTTTTAGGTAAACTTATCGAGCCTTCAGAAATCCAACAAATCCTGATTAATAAATCCGGATCAATAAAACTAGCGAAAGAAAGAACAGCTGCTCTGTAGCAAATACATTTATTTTGATAATGTACCGATATATCGTGTTGTATATATCGATATGTGTCGATATATCGAAAAAATATATCGATTAAAATATATCGATATATTAAAAAAATATATCGATATTTTAAGTATATCGATATATCGTTGCAAACCTACTTGGCACTTGACACTTCTGTTGCATCATATCTAAAATGCGCGTTCGGCAGAACAACGAAATGATGGATCGCTCTAAAGATCGCTACTGTTGTGATGAACGCGACCAATGGTTTAATGTTAATGACTTAATGATGCATTGTTTTGTTTACATAACATTTGCAGGCAAAGAGTTTTGAACAAGACATACGCAGAATAATTTCTGGGTTATTTTTCAACGTCAAATATCAGCAATTTTCACTCACGCCATAAATGCAAGTTCCTTTTATAAATTTAATTGAGAGTTAAATGAGAAATTTAACCTCAACATATTTAATTGATAATTTTGACCAACCTTTTATAAAAAATGCAAGTTAGCGTAGCGGTAGGTGATCATGAAAACTGAGAACGCTTTTTGTAAGGAACAACACCCAATATTTTTTTTTTTTTTTTTTTTTTTTTTTTTTTTTTTTTGGCCTTTGCATCTATTAGGCAATTCAGCCATATTCTAATTGATTTTTCAATTTTCATTCAGTCTTCTTTTATCTAAATAATTTTTCAATTTGCTTTGCAATGAGCAACTACATGTAGCTGATCCGGGGTTCGAACCAACTACATACCGGGACAGTCTGCTCAAGTCACCCAATATTTGTCAATTAACTTCCTCTTCTTGAAAAATTCGGCTATATCGACTTCAACGATCATTTTAGCGTAATATGTGTTATAAAGCTGGCAACGCTATGAAGTAAGATCAGTGCAATTATAGGGTTATTCTTTCGTAGTGATTGATCTGAACAAGTGAATGTGATTAAACTGAATGTGATTATACTGAACTGAATATTTGGCGAAACCGAAAGATCATCTTTTTTGTGATTGTCTTTCACTTAACCTCGAAAACTTGTGAAAACAACCAAATCTGCTCTGAAAACTGGAAAATTATTTCTTCCATGATATTATTATCCATGTTTTAAACTTTTACAATTTATTGGTTTGATTCGAAATCATATTCCAATTATTATCTCTCAATATTCAACACTTTTAGAGGTTAACTGTTAACTGAACGAACTAACCGGTACCCAGAGGTTGATCAGTAAGGGGCAAGGGGGGTAGGTATTTTAATCAGTTTGGTAGAAGTGACCGAAGTCGAAAGAATACGCACAATCGTGAATGAACTGACAATTTTCAGTTTGTTCACTTAGTTCAGTACGAAAGAATAACCCTTATGATGCGGGCCGAGATTAGCCAAGGCGCATGCGCATTAACTAAATAATGCGCCTTGGAGAATAGCTCTGTTTAGTTAATAAATCAATGGAGAATAGCCACTTATTTTCGGAACAGAACAGTGTTGCTAATGGGTAAGATCTAAATTATGCGCACCGCAATGACATTACAACCTATGGACCTGATGTCGCCTCAATTTGGAAAAGCAAATTGAATTCTGTCATAAAGCGCAGAGTATATGACATAAACTCCATAATACGATCCTTACCGTACTTTTACGGCCGTCACTAGATTATACCCTGTAAGAGCGTAAGTCTAGAAAACAAGTAGAAAAATTTTGTTTCGTGCAATGTTTGTAAAAAGCTAGGTGCTTCATATTATTCACTTTTTATGCGATTGTAGTGGAAATATGCAAAATTATGCGATTTTCTTTACAGTGCGAAAATTATTCTCTACCATAACCAAGCGGCAACACTGCAACAGGACCAAAACATCTTTTTATTTTTTATACCTATAAAACTATAAACCTTTTGTTTACATTATAGGTACCATAGAATAAGTGATTATACTAAAATCACAGCACAAAACATACCCGTTGTTTTGTGAATCACAGCTAATTGCACAAAACATATTGCTTTTATGGCTAATTATAATACGTTTCATAACAAAATCAGTTTTTAAGTAATAAATATGGATATTCCTATATTTTGTAGAACATGTCTTCGATATCCAAAAGAGCCGATATCATTACATGAAAATAATGATTTAGTACGTAAAATTGAAATGATTGCCTCCGTAAAGGTACTAAGTACTGCATTTATAAATCTTAAAAAATACATAAACTGTTTATTGAAGAGTAGAGTACTCTTCGATCAACAGTATAATAAATTGCCTCTTTATTTTACAGATCTCATTGGAGTACAGCGCATTGATTTGTCAAGAATGCATAATTAATGTTAAAAGATGTTATAATTTTAGGAAAGTTATAATTCATACTAATCAAGATATTAATGATCGTCTACAATACAGGAACCAACATTGTCAAACAAAAAGTGAATATAATATTGAAGAAAGTAATACAGAACTACTTGATGATACTCAATGCAATAACGTAGAAAGAAAAGAACATAAATATATTGTAGAAACTAATGATTCAGATGGACAAAATTATATGTCCGACAATACAGACTCTTACGAGAATGCTATCTCTCAAACTCAAACACTAACAGGGCGAACTGATATAATCAGGCAAATATTAGTTAAATGCAGACTGTGGAAATGTTCTGTTTGCAATAAAACTTTTGAGTCAAGGTTGACCTTAAAAACTCATAAAACCACGGATCACATAGCTAAAGGCATGTGCAGTATATGTGGTTTAGTTATAAGAAAGGATAATTTACCAAGACATGTAAAAATGCATGGAGAAAAACCGTTAAAATGTGAAATATGCGGTAAGCTGTGTAAAAATTCTGGATCTCTGAGAACGCACAAATTGCAACACAGAGGGCTGTCATATCCTTGTGAAATTTGTGGAAAAATATATACGACAACCTCCTTGTATAACATGCACATGAAGCGGCAACATACAAGTAAGGATTAAGAACTATAAATGCTGATTGTTCCTAAAGATTTGGGCAAAAGGATTATTCATTAAAAACTCAAGATGTAAAACTTTATTCAGCAGACAAACAAAAATAACTTCATTTTATTTAACCCGTGTTATGTCTTATCTTTTGCCTGTCTTGGAGGTCCAAAAGACAGCCAAATGTATAACAAATCATTATTAATAGGCGTTAAAGTATTTGTATACAGAGTTGTAAAATAATTTATTTGGCGACATCTAGTTTCTGTTGGTAAGATGATGAGTGAACAACAATTCACTACATATATCGACTGAGCGTATACAATTTCTAATCAATATTGCAAAACTCGTTTACCAGTTTACCAAAGCAGTTTGTTTATACTCGACGCGCTATTGTTAACACTTAGCATCCTCTGGAGAGAATTAAAACAGTTTTCATTTTCTATTTAGCAATATTTGCTAAGTCGTAACTTTGACGAATCAAAAATCATAAAAATGATAGGTTTTATGATTTTTGATTCGTCAAAGTTACGACTTAGCAAATATTGCTAAATAGAAAATGAAAACTGTTTTAATTCTCTCTCAAAGTCATGTATTGTCGCAATCTGTAAGTGATAATGACAACCTTGTTACAGTTCCGTTCTTTGTCACATGCAGCAAGGCGTGAATTTTGTAGTGCGGCATAATCTTTAGCGAGCTTTGTCCTTGTCACCGTTTTCTGGACGATTCACCAAGGGCAGAAATATTATTGAATACGAATACATTTCTGACGCCCCTTTTTGATCCTAGATTATAATTTAAAAACAATGTTTGTAAAAGAGCCTTGTATTTTTAACAAATGCATCCCGAAAATGTTTCGTTATCGTGGAGGCATAGCCAAGGGGTACCCATCTCAAACGTCAGTTTTGATTTTTTGGTAGTACATAATTACTTTTCAACAAATTCGAGTCTATTTACAAAATTATTATTAGTGCTTTTTCAGATCCAGAATCCAGAAAAACCGCATGTCCTGTGTGCGGCAAGAAAGTGAATCGTCTCTCACGCCATATGGTAACTCACACCGGAGAAAGAAGATATATTTGTTCTTATTGTAATAAAGCTTTAACAACACCAACAGCATTAAGGACTCATGTCAGAAAACATACAAATGAGAGACCGTATGCTTGTTCGTATTGTCCAAGTGCATTCACACAAAATGTATTATTGAAATCTCATTTGACATCTAAACACGCAGTTGTAAAGTAATAAAAGTATTTTATTTTAACTTAATTATAATTTATTGTTAGATTTACGAATACAAAACTTGTCAATTAAACTTACATAACTATAATATGATATACGGTGTTTCAATGGTAATCTGGAGACTGCTGATAAGAAAATAATAATTTGATTATTGATGTATGTATACAATGTGTTGCCAACATTTTTAGAGGGTGTAATCGTGAGCATACCGTTTGAGATCAGGGTCAGCCAGTTAATAAACGACTAGAGGTTCGGCGGTGTTTATTTTTATTATTTAACGATGGTCTAAATGTCCAGGTTTTCGATATTCGAGAGACCGAAATTTAAAATGAATAAAAAGAGTGAAATTATGCAAGTCACGTATTAATTTATATTACACAATTAATTCACCTAATACATTTAATAATAATGCTAACTTACAAAAAAAAGAATTTCATTGACAATAATAGGGTCATATGTTGTTATATTTTGACTAGAAAAGAACTAGTAGCCTTTTGATTAAAACCGAAACGGATTTAGTTTCCTTGCTTGAGTCGCTAAGTCATTTTGGTTTAATATTTTACCTTGTTTATTCAAAACGGTCATAGAATAATAACTATAAATAAGAAGGGTCAGTAGACGTTAAAAACGGCATCGACTCGTCGCAATCTCAGCCACATTCGGGCCCGCTACTATGTTATACTATAACTATAGTAGCGGCGAATTGCTTTGAAGACAGAGAGATAAAACGTTCCGACACGAAGTGAAGTAACTAATTAAACTGTGGAACGGTGATTACGTATAACGCAGACATGTGCGCATGACCCAAACAGCTAGCAACATACGTTGGTAATAAATAAATAAATAACTTTAGTGTCTAACACGTGCAACACACTCAATTACAAGACAATTGTCAGCAAAAATAACATTCTTATACTAGACTTCGACTAAAACGCTAATATGGTCATCAACTTAGATACATCAAATCGTCAGATATAGCAAATATGTCGAAAAATATACTTTTTCCATAAATAAACGAGCGAATGTTAAACTTTTGTGGAAGTTTTCGTTATTAGAAACACATTTAGCATACATATTTTGTCACTAAATAGAAAAAAATATCCACCGACCAGAGGATACTATCCACCTTTATATTGTGTGCTCCGTACCGTACCGTATTTCTGTTTTATAGTAATCCTCACGTATCTTAATTTCATTGCTGTTGACGGCAGTAATATTGATTTTTTTTTGTGAATATATAGATACAATATTGTTCAAAATTAAATTCGTATATTACAGGCTGTGCTAAGCATTAAAAGTTGAAAAGTAATTACAAACCAAACTATTTTGGAACACAAAGCATTTGTCAATTTTTAATAACATACACTTTAAAAGTTTAAAATATGTTGCTATCTCTATAGTATTTTTATACTTATATAACATAAATAAATATTTATTAATTTATATCTAGGTACGTACAAAATTTTCTTAAATAGGTTTGTAGAGTAAAGTGGTAACGTACTTTTTGCGGTATCTGTGAGTTGCGCTTAATACCATCACACCATCTTTAATCGAGAGTGCATACAGATGGTTTAACATGACGTGGTTCGGTTCAGGTAATAATGTTGGTTCACACTGTAAAATAAAACTATGATTATTTTTTAGCTATTGTTAATGTAATAAAGCAACTATTATTAATTCTTTTATGGAGAAAGTTTTTGCGCGTTTAAACTAATTTCAATTTCCGTATTTTTGTCGCTCAATTTGTTAAACTTCAATTAATTCACTAGTTAATTTTGAAAAACATAATTAAAGCTTATACAAATTAATTTCTGAAAGTTACTTCAAATAATCAACATTTATTAACTGCGCAACAAATTACACAAAGTAGATGTTAACATACCGAAAGAGGCGTGTCCTTATTTAAGATAACTTGAAGTAAATGTGGCGGCAATACTGGCGGCCCTTGATTTTTCTCCCATGGTTTATTTACAGGAATTTCTTGGGAGAATTCTTTTTGGGCACTGTCTTTGGCATTTTCACTGTCTTTTGCCAATGCCTGAAATACTTCAAAGTCTGACTGTTTAACTGTTATTAAATTTTTTCTCTCGCCACTAGTATCCTCTATGACTTTCGTATTAGGATCATTTTTCCACTCTCCATCCACACAAAATTTATATTCATGTTCACCTTCGGGCAAATCAATAATCGTCACAAAATCTCCATGACTTTTCACCATTGGTATGGTTTCCCAATTTGAAAAAGTACCACTTATATAAACATCTTTACCTCCACCTTCCCATCTAAATACAGTTGGTGTTTTTGTCAAAGTTGTGGTTCCAATTGTACTTGACGTGCCTTCAGACACTAAAATCAGATACCAATGTCGCTTATAGGTAGGGTTTGGAAAGTTTAAGTAAGTATTGCCAATGACGTCACAGTAATCTGTATATTACATGGTTTTGTCATTTTACCTTGGTTTATTATATAAAAGACCTAATAAATCGCATCCATATCGGTTATGAGAAGAGTTACCTTTTGAAAGAGTTTGAAATAATTGGATGAATTTGTTTAGCCCTCCTTAAAGATCATCATTGCATACCCAAAGAACTCTAATTTACGCGTGTATTATAGTAACAGTTGTAGATGTGCTTCTCTTACCTATAAAAAATTTATTCTCACAAGAGTAGGATAGGGTACCTATCATAGATAGATGTTTATAATTATTGTATGTGCATGTAACTTAGGTTTTTTTGTAAACAAATGCGAAAAAACAACTCGTAAATGACAGTTGGTTCAATTCGGGTCTCTTAACTACTGTCAATACGTAAACTTGGTATATCCGTATGTCAATCATAATTACGTTTACGTAAAAACACTACGTGTAGGTACGCAGTACGCAGGATTTGTTCTAAGTCTATGACTACTGTTCAATACAAATGTCAGCTGCGTTAGGTTCGGTCTAGGTATTAGGAATTAAATTAAAAAAATTATAATTTCCAAAATAAAGCAACTAACGCCTTATCTAACACGTGTGAAATTTATTATTGATTAGAAATTTAGTTTAAATTCCATAGCTTACGGTTGCGACGTAATATGTATGTTGCAACACTACAGATGATTTTTTTTCTATTCTGCTACCGACCACTAATATCGTAAATGTAGTATTCCCTGAGTTTTATAAACCCAGGCTTTATTAGGCATATCATTTATACACTAGTTTTTTTTTGTTATAATAAACTAAGGTATTTTGACTTTCCCAGTACCTACACTATCGAGTGAATTCGAATGGCATATTTATTGTACTTTTATTTCCAAATTTGCCCAGTGACAGCATTCACTTACCAGTATTTGCTCGTGGTCTTTGAGGATTATAATTAACCGCTGGTTTTGTAAAATAAGGCTCCTCTTCTTCTTGAGACCCCTGATATGATATTTTTTCTGGCCTTTTGTCAAATACAAAAGCTTGACCTTCTTTGATTGGTGATGAAGGGGCAGTTTCAGAAGACTTTTGTCTCTCTCTTGGCACAGCACCACTACCTGCATTACCCATTTTGTATTAATTATATTCAAATTTGAGAGGAAATAAAACAATAATAATCACATTTTCAAAATAAAAATAAATCATTCAGGTTTGCACATCGTAAATGTCAAATTGTCATTTATTTTAGATGAGTCAACTCCAAGCAGATAACCAAAAGTAATTGGTAAATATCACAACGATCTGGAGAATTTGCTTATTGAGATATGACGTCTTAATCAGATGTTTAATATAAAATTGACAACAAAAAAATAAATAAAATAGAGTAGAACGATCTAGAGGAACGAGGCATGTTCTACTGAGTTTGTATAGCGGGTCCCAGTGGGTTATGGCCGTTTGCACCAACAGTTTTTAAGCAGCGCCTAACATTAGAAAGAATAAAGCTTGTATCATTGTCTTTGAAGACAATGCTTGTATTTTGTTAAGGATTATTTCCCTAACGTTCGGTGCTGCCTAAAATTGTTTTTGCAAACGGCTATTAATTCTTGAATATCGGAGAGTAGAACGCCCGATAGAAGTGAGGCACTGCCGCTCTGCAAATTCAGTAGAACCGGTTTTACATAAAAAGAAAGAAAATAAAAACATTTTTATTCAGGATAACAACTAATAGAGAACTGATATTTATAAAAAATAAAGGAATAAAGGGAGATAGAAAAACCGCCATTTTGATGCAGTTTTGTAAAAATATTTGAATAATCTAACATTTTTTTCTACGACTGTCTTTAAAATACCTACATATATGGTTAGCAACAGATATACTTTTTTTAAATGTCTGGTTAGCCGTGTCAAAGATTAAATTACACTAAACTTTGGCAGTGTTATTGAATGGCCGTGTATTTCGTAATTTTGTATTACAAATGTTTTGTCTGTTCTTGTAGAATGATAATGCCCTCTACTCATTACACAGTACATGGCAAACTAGTAACATGGAAGTAGTGTGTATGAGTTTATTATATTTTTTTTTAATAATTGAAATAACTAAATAAAATTATTGGTTCAATACAATAATTGCATGACCTTTATATTATGCGTTGTGTAGATATCCCAAAATCAATTACCTATTTTCTTGTTCTTATATAACGCCGTGGCAACGTTGCATTAGTGACAATTGCTTTTGACTTTTGACATTGACGTATGTTCAACTTCCTTTCCACTTTACAATTTTACTTCGTCATGTTGGTGATACGCCGTACATCGTCTTAAATTTTATAGTTGTAAATTATATTTTCCGTCTATTTTAGCTGTATTTCAGTCTTAAAGTTATAAGATATTGATTTATATTTAGTATTGTCCCCAGTTTTGATACTGGTAAATAATTAAATCGTTCCGAAGGTCACACTATAATAGCTTGTGAATTAGATCGATAACAAGTTCGGCAAAAAAACGAGATAACCTTTTGTTTGTATCGTTGAGTCGGTAAGTGGAAATATGTACTGAATAATTGTTATTTTAACATTAATCGTTTGTTCATATATCAAGACATGGAACGCTCAGTTTCTCCTGCTTCAAAAAGTCGAAGCCGCTCCTTGAGTGGTTCCAGCAAAAAGAGTAGAAGTAGAAGTCTTAGCTCATCTTTATCGCGGTCAAGATCACGTAGCAGAAGCAGTGAACGAGATGGATATCGTTTGCATATTGCTGATATTGGAGATGATGTTCGTAAATCAGATTTGGAGAGACTTTTCTCACCCTATGGTGAACTAAAGGAAGTTTGGATGACAAATAGTACGCCGTGCTTTGGTTTTGCAGTTTACAAAGAGAAGAAGTCTGCTAGTGCAGCACTGAAAGCGTGTGATGGGGCGTAAGTAATATATTGATAATAATTAAATTTAATAATATATTTCTAGATGTAACTATTCCTGTTATGCTCGAACTTAAACGGAAATAAGTATTTTTTATCTAAATAGGTTTACTATTTTGAATAGATGAAGTATCGATAGTTTCTTCCGATTCAGCTTACAAAGTACTCAGATATGGTGTTTAGTATTTATTATGTATTTGCTTCTTGGCAGCGATCACTAATGAAGTATAAATTTAACTCACTACCAAAAGTTTAATAAAGTCACTGCTCTTGATTCGGTATCAAGCTGGATGATGTCCTAGAGATTTATTTTTAAACAATTAATTATGATAACGATTTTTAATCTTTTTGCGTAAGTAGCGCGTCTGAAGTGATTCTTCTAAATTTTTTTATTGTAACAGAAATTGATTGGTAAAATAGAACTTTGATAAAAATCATCAACGTTTTATTAGTTTTAGATTTTAACTACCTTGGTTTTTAAGAAGTCTCTCTATAAAATTCGGTAATAGACATTTAAATATGGTTAACATGTTAGCTGTTAACAAAAGTTAAATTGTAGGTGGCAGTTGATATTGAAGTTCAAAACACTTTTTATCCACTTGTCTTATTAGGGAGGTTGCAGGATGCAGAATTCGGTTGACCAAAGCAAGACCAAGAACTCGTGGTTCAGGACGAAGATATTACAGTAACAGCATGCGTTGCTATCAATGCGGTTACAGCGGACACTTCTACAGGGATTGTCCTGAAATTACAGGAGGCAGTGACAAACGCGACCGGGATAGGTAAGATACTTATTATCATCTGTGTTTTAATGTTTTTAAGCATTGTATAGTGTTTTGTATTATATGTCGTTTCAACATTTTGCCATTTTTCTGAAGTTATGTTTTAGATTGAGGCTTCTCATTTCTATTTCTCTTTATATACAAACATTTATGTTTGTGTGTCATTTCTGGGGCTTCATCAGATCATTATCATATTACACATTGCTTTTATTGGTTTATGTATTATTAGCAAATGTAACACCCTACTGGGTAGGTATTCACTTATGCAATGCAGCGAAGACTTAACTGTATAAGATGCAGAATTGATCAAATTACGAAGAAATCGTTTATTTTTGTAATACGATGATTTTTATATTTAATTCTAATAAATAGAGATATTTTATACAGCGAAGTAAATATATTTTATTAACTGTTTCGTTCATTCAAGCATTCCATACAGAAAAATAACACATAAACGGCTCAGTACGTTAATTCTCGATTATGGCACATAAGCAATTTAAAGTACTCGTTAATTTTAAGACCTGTCAATAAATATCAAGAATTGCACATGAAATAGTACTTTAACTGTCGTTTGTTGGTACTGAAATTTTATTGATTACGTTTTACACCATCTAATTAGTGTTTTCTATCGGTACTTATCTATGCAGGGTGTTTTTTATACGTGGGGCCCACTACAATACTACACTGCAGCATATTTTTTCTCATATATCCATATTCGATGTCTTATTAAATAAAAGTGCAGTCAGAAGGATAGTACATACATATTACAAAAAATAAAATTTTGCGACGTCTAACTTATGGGTTAATTTTTGTCGTTTATATGATGTCTTCTATTTCTACTCTTCTTTAAAAAAAGTTTCACATTTGTTTTAAAATACCCTGGATATTATGTATAATATATATTTTTTTTATTTGTTATTTAAATTCGGTAATATGAATCAATTCTGTATCTTATACAATGTGGTATTTATCTAGGATACACTGCGTACGGAAAGCAGATTTAATTAAATTTCATGTGCGTTTATCATTAGGCATTTTGTTTTCATTTCACATTTTATTATTTTGACTACTGTTTAACATGATGTGTGTGCTTCATTTAAGTCACAGTCAACTATCAACATGCTTTAATTTGTGACACACTTCAATCATTTCAATTTATTGACATTACATTTTGTGGCCCTTCATGAAAAGTGGGAATTCTTATTATAGTACTGCTATATAGGCTTACCGTGATTATGGTCCATTATTTTATTATTTGGAAACACCACAAACTTAGTTCTCAAATGATATATAGATTACTGTGGAGGCCTTATCTCAATACTTTTGTTTGTTTAAGTTATTCTACTGACAAACAATACACATGTGATCTATACTATTGGTTTAGTTAATTATAACTCTAAAAACCCTTTATTTATTTTACATTTTATATAAATGTTGTTTATTACATTAATATGTGATAATACATAGTGAGTATAAAACGATATAACAAGCAGAGGTCATATTGTTTATTTCAGATATTTATGTTATAAAAAGATTTGTTTTTTTGCTTTATGATCTGTTCAAAGATAACTAATAATTGGGAGATATTATACAGAGTTTGGGACAGATATTAGGTAAATTATCGGGAATATAATGTGTTTTTAAAATGGCAAAATGTTTACTTATCTACAAACTGTATTTTCATGTGTTAGACTAATTAATGTGTTGATAATCGGAACTGCAGGGCGCCCACCAACTAATTTTACGATGATTATTCTAACTGTGTTCTCAAGTTTTGGGGGATCGTACAATTAATGAATGAGCTAAATTTGAGTTAATAAATTTGATACAAGCAAAATACTTTATTTAAATCATAATTCGCTTTGTTAAATTCTATGAAATAAGTAATCATCATTCTTACAAGCAAAATTGTAAATTATGTGAAATTTTTTTGTCACGCAGTTTAATTGCATGCCATAATCGGCTTATTAAGAGTAAGTGTTTTAATCATGGATAAAAATAACGGTGCGATATAATGAATTTGTTAAATTGGCTCATGCTAAATTGATTAATAAATGATAAGGTTGAGTACGGAAATCAATCAATTAACTTGTGTCATCATGTTTTGACTAGATACACTCGTTCTTAATAAAAATATCATTCCATCATTCCAACGTACAATCTCATGAATAAGGAAAATTATTTATTATTTGTCCTTTTCTGCTTTGGATTGTTTTCAAACTTCAATAACTAATGTTATCTCGTTGAAGATTGATACATCAACATAAAATTATAACGGTTCGGTGTTTCGTTGCATTTTCGACAGATTAACACTACATAAACAAGATTGTTATCAATATTTTAAATAATTTTAATATGCAATTGTTCAAAATTTAAATGGTATTTGTGTTTTTGAAGAACTATTGACAAATTAGAACATTTTTTAATGTAAAGAACATATTTGTTTAAATAGTATTGTTTTGGTTTCATTCGTTCATTAATTTCAGAATAGCTTGTTTGATGGTAATAACAATAATCATAGTTTTATAGTTGAACGAAAAGGACGCATGTTCAAAATATTAAAAATTTATATTGCCGAGAATTGAGTTTATCCACCGTTATTTAGTTTAATAACGCCGCGTATCATCTTCGCCACAGAAAAAGGCGCAGCATATCCGTATGTTAAAGACTCAAATCTCATTTTTCCAAAATAATCCCACTCAATTAGAAGCTACGTTTTTAATGTTTAAATAAAATGTATGTTTTTGTAGTGTTAACCTGATGAACGTTTGCATCGAAATGTTGTAATTTGATGATATTTTTAATATTAAATTTAGCATGATAATAAACATAATTTTTCTACAAATTCAAAAAAAGGTTTACATTAATAGTACAATCAATCATGACAGGCAGTAATATTAATTAAATTAATAAACAAATGATTCGCTTATAGACTGATATTTCTTTGAGTACGAGTCAATGCTTGAATTTGAATTGGAAACTTCACAGTTTAATAATTAATTAGTATCAAAAAAATCTATTGCAGTATTTTTTGTATCAATTATAAACCCCTCAAAAATTAACCGGTACGCGAATAGCCCCAAACACAAAATACGAGTATTTGTGAAAACTGAGGCGAATACAAATGTCCACGCTGATGCAATAATACCAATTCCAAAAAACATGATACATAATCAGGGGAGTGCATTTCTTTCAAAATCTCTACATCGAGTTGTTCGGATCACATTCTCTTCCTTCCTATACGGTAGGCTGCGTAAGATCAAAAGTGAACATTAGGAACGGGATAAACATACCAAAGGACATACCAACAGACTTTTGCAGCATTCTACAGAGGATCCCAATAGTACTAACGCGGTAACAATATCTACTGAAGTACAGTGCATATATGCCTGTTTTAAAAATTATTGCTACATGCTTAACACTTTGTGAGTGTTTTTATTTTATCATTAGCAAATTCTCGTGTTGCCTCCCATAATCAGAAACTTTATTCTAAACGAACTCTTTTGCCTTAGTTGTCACTGCTTCTATATATTCGTAAACGGTTCCAAGTGTGGGACTTTCTATATCCCATCATAACAATCCAAAAGTGATCAAAAATCACAAATCAAACAATATAATTTAAATAAATAATGTAATACAGTTTCGGTTCCAAACTATGGTTGGTTGGTGGGTGCCCATTGAAGGTAATGAACAAACCTGGCATTATCACAAAAAATACTGATGCTTTGATTAAAAATGATTAACCACACCTAATTGATGTTTTGTGATTTGTCAGGCACATGGTATTAGTTTGTATGATGGTTTGGTTAGACATAATCGAATATGGTTTTGTATGAGAAATGGGGGAGAGAGAAAACTTGGTTGGGTCCATAAATAATAAAATGTGTGACACTCTCACCCTTCTTTTATTGGTGTGTTCTGGCGCGCACTCATTGGTTATGTTCGTTGATATTAAAAATATTTTGGTGGGCCACAAATATGATTTGTTGAATTTGGGCATACGACATGATATATTTTAGTGTTTGATGGTAATGTATAGGCGCGGCTACAGAGGAGAGCGGGACCGTGACTACGGAAGGCGGTCAACGTACAGGTCATCCAGGAGGTACAGCGACGATTATGGTAGTAGAAGAAGACGAAGTGGCGGCGAAAGAAGTCGCCACCGCTATTAAAATGTTTTGCTAAGATGGGCTAATGTATCTGGTGTAAGAAAATTAGTGTAGGTACATTATAAGTGAAGGTTGGAGTAAGTACCTAACTTAAATTTATATTGCGTTATACAGAGAGATACATATACCTATATTTTTTAACGAATAGTTCCATTTATAAAATAAGTGACGCGAATTAAACTCATATAAACTGAATCGCAAAAAATTACTGAATGTTTTATCCAGTTTTCTCTTACTTTTAATTTTAAGGAAATCAGAATAATTGTTTACTTTAAACATTTTGGGTTTTTAGACATAACGGTATTTCTCTCACTAAAGTTGTACCAGTTCAATGATTCGGCCAATGCCTATTGGCTTTTTCTTTTGACGTGATTCTAATAATGTGCTGAATCTGTCAATATGTATTAGCGTGTGATGACAAAACATCTGACATCATTTGTAAATATCGGACGTAATGCAATAATTAATTCCCAAAGGTCGAGAAGCAACTGGATCAAATTTTCGGTGAAGCATTAATTTTGCATTCAGTGCATTTTTTTGCTAGAATTAGAAAAGTATTTCTAGCAATTTAAATTTTTTTTATGGATTTTAACTAAAATATTACAAGAAATTCATGAAAATATTTTAAATTTTAAGATATTAACTTCCTATGACCATCATTAGCCCATCTTCAAATTCTAGATTTAACAATGAACCTACTATGTGGTTATCAGTGTATCAGTTCTTTAGTTTGTACAATGTTAAAACACGATTAGAGGAAATAATTTTAAATATGTATGTTTTCAAATATTTTCTAGAGTTTGCTATATGAAATAAAGTCGTTTGATTTAAATTTAGCCAAATTCTTGTTTTATTTAATAACGCAGTAGTGTGTTTGGTGTAAAACATTTTTCTTGGTAGTAACAATTATTTTTTATTATCAGATCGACATAATCGATTTTCATAATTTTCCGATCTCAGATCTGTCAAAAATGTATCATATTCAGTTTTGTCTGTTAATATTCTATACTTTTCATATTTAGGTACTTATTATGTAATAAATAAGGTTTATTTTTAAATTTGTCGATTTCAGTATTTCTAAAATTATTATGCTTAGTTTGATAATCACTGACAGGTCTGAGAGGAAATAAATGCCTGATTAACCAAATCATACATGAATGTTCTCCATTGCTTCAACATTTTTCTTCTGCACTTGGTAAACATTCAACCAGTTATGTGACTCACAGGTCGTATGAAATGAATTTTGTTATAATAATAATATATGACTTTATTTTCCATACTGTTCATACAAACGAAACGGGTACAAAAAAAGAAAATACAATTATTATAGGTATACTAGACATAGTAGGTATAAGAGTATGGAAAATCAGGGGAGGAAAGTCTTTTGAACTGCTTATGTGAAATTGTCTATCTAATCTAATATAAGAACAACTTTTTGTGCTGTATGATCTGAAATATGACTTTCGAATAATAGTGAGGAACAATCTTCATTTGTAAAAATATCAGTTTTAGAGGTACTAATAATCCTAGTATATTCAGTTGTTACTATCCTTACTATGCCATATTAAAATCGCCAACAACTAAAATTAACTTATCTGTTGAAAAAATTAGGTAGGGTGTGAACAGGCATCACCATGAGGCAAAATGACCCCCCTACTTATGCTACGTAGTTTAAGCACAGCATTAATAAGTACAGCATTCAGACTCCACGTTCGCACTTTGAAAAAAACTGACGTAAGATGCCGCCATTTTGGGTTACAAGTCAGGTCCTGACTAAGAATAATTATAGTGACTCAAGTACAAACAACTCTGTCAAATGTTTCCTTAGTGTCATTTGTGACATGCCAACAGATCTGGGTAAACAAATAAAACCACAAATATTTTAAAATATTTATTTTTCTGAAATTTCACAATAAATATAAAAATATAAATAATATCTAATATATTTAGGTACTTAAACAATTTGTTACTCATTTGGCAAGAAATTATCAATTTTGTAGCTTCTACCGTGGTGGTCGCATTTGATTTGGTGGCCCTTCTTCTAATTTCCTCCACACCACCTGAAAATTAAATAGTTGTCAACATGTTTCTCGTTTTGATGTTATGTTAATGTTTAGTTTGGTAGGATGTACGATTTTCTATTCTTTAAATTACGAAGATTATTCAGTACAAACAGGTTTGACATAGGGATCAGTGATTGTCTAGAATTGGCACTCAGTACTTTCAGAATCAAATTTCGATCCAAAATGAGAATTTTTCACCCGTAATTTAGACGCTAATGTCTTAAATTACGTAAAAATTCGATATTTCGTGAACTGGTTGGTAACAAGCAATTTTTAGACAAAAAAAACTCCATTATCCTGCTTTTATAGACAGACCGTTAGGGCTGATGGATTGGGTTGAAAAATATATGGGGACATGTTTAAAAGGAACAGCATCTAGTACAGACTTGCTTGCGAACCAGAATTGAAACAGCAGTGTCCAGTGAACCTCGGAAATTAATGCAAGATCTAGAATAAGCGTCTTGTATATAATCGTTTACAATTGGTGTCTTTGTATACTAGTTGTAGGCATAGGCATCTATATATTGTATAGATAATAAATATATATGACATTCAGTTAAAAGTCTGAGTGTTACTTGTTTTCAAGTGTCTTAGTGGGGGACTGTTTAGGATAAGAGACTTTAGGACAATGTAATAGTATAATATGGATTGAATATAAAAAAATATGCTCCAAAATTTTATTATTTTGAAATTTGACTCACATTACACATTTCTCGTACTAAAGCTTTCTCTCCATCGTCCATGTCCTGTGACGTAATGTCTGACATGTTTTCCCTCTCCGGCAACATTGCGTCTCTTTCTAATTGTTCTCTTACTTCTAAAACCTAAGAAATACATTAAATTAAAATTAAAAAAATCTAGGAAAACGTGAGTCAAAAGGTAATCACTATCGAGGAAATGTTGCCTGACAAAGACAAATAGTATTACTTTTATTAATATTAACAAAAATTCACTATTCTAGGTTTCCCAGTGTTCAATAAATCAGCTTCCCAAACACACACACTCGTTTGTAAAATAATCATTTAGTATATACTATTTTATGGTACCAGTATGTCTAAATTTCTAAAACATCTCTGGTAGAGACACAATATTATCGTCTCACACATACCATTTTGGATAATTATTAAATTAAAGTGTGTTCATTCATATTTAGTTTTGATTTCTTTTTTTTTTCTTCGTATTTTAGGGTTAATGTGATTAATATTTAAAAACAAATTTTTCAGCATTTTTTGAAGATGACACAAACAATAGTGAAAACAATGTTTGAATAAATCATTGTTTTACAAAAAAGGAAAGAACAATTAAATGAGTCTTTGGAAAGCTGATATATTTGTAAAAAAATAATTATAACATCTACTTAGTTTCAAAAATTTTAACATTACAAATTTTCTGAAACTATGACTGTTAATTAACAAAAGTCACTTTTCGCCTACTCTGTAATTTTTATAAAATGATGAAAAAAGTTTACTTTTCAATAGAACTTCTAAACAACGGGTTAGAAAAAACCTGCACATGCAAACAGTCTTTGTAGGTACCTGTAATGCTCGAACAACTGCTTCGGGTCTACCGCTTAATGTAGCTGAACCAGTGTCTTGTGGGATGGCCAAACTGCTATCTCCAGTTGATATTGCAATTTGATTTATTCTTTGCGTTAAAGAACGTTTATCATCTTCTAGTTGTCTAACTCTTTGTTCTAGACTGCGCACATATTGCATTATTTGATCTAAAAAAAATAATTTGTCATAATTAAAAAGTCAAAATCAGTGACGAATTCGTTTCGCTCTTATTAAGAACTCGTCAGAATTCCATTTTATATACTAACAGAAATGTCTAGTGGAGTGGAAATATCTCATGAATCATTAAATGTTTCAAGAAACAAAAAATATGGTAATGAGGACGTTGGTAGAAAAGATAAAAAAGTTGCGCAGTTCTGAGGGCATATAGGTATGGGCAGGGAACTGCGTGGTGCTTGATGCATATTCACCATCACTTAGCTAATATTATTGTTAATAACAATTTGTACAAATAAGTACCTACATAAATTCTTGATTAAATTACTTTAAAAATCAAAGTTTGACTCACTATATAAATATAAAAGTGGAAATGGCACAATAAAAGTTCTAATACACGGGACATGTATAACGGATTGATTTCTAATTTGCAGGTACGCAAAACAACGTTACTACTTTTAATATAATATTAATAAATAATGTAATGGCAATAAATCTTAATCAATAGCGTATGAACTTATTTGAGGCTCTAATGAAAGGAGCAATTATTGTTTTTTCTCATTTCTCCATTGTTAAGTGTTTGTTGAACTAAAAAGAAACAATGTATGAGCTTTCACTTGATAAATTTGTGAATTATTCCTATATATGTCAATCATAGGTACATAATAAATTTTCACTCAATTAGTTTATGTATATATTAGAAAGTGTGATAATTGATGAGGCAGGTATATATGCATTTTAACCAGACGACACCAAACATTATACACGTTCATAATAAATTTAATTTTATATTAAGTCTAATTAATTATTAGTCTCACGTAATATATACCAGACTCAAAATTTTACATGTATATGGACATTATGCTAAACAAAATTAATTAATTTTTGTGTGGGAATACATTTGCTGATTTTATTACTATTTTATTGTAGGTATATGTATTTTAAGTAATAGGTGTGAGATAAAAAATACATACATATTATGTGATTGCTATTTTTTTAGTATAAATGGTTTCAAAACTCTGTTAGATATTATCATTTTTATAATACTGCGTGTCTGCTTGATTATGTCGTAAAATGTTAGGGACTCGGGTGTGTGGCAGAAAAAAAAAACATTTCCGGACACATAATAGTATAATTTTAACCCTAGACTGTCTATATTTGCTTAAATTAGGACTTCTTGGAATACATCCTTACAGCATGTGTAAAGGAGAAAGTTGTGCCACTGGGTTCACTCACTAGTTTATCTCAATTAATGAGTATCTTTTGAATAATTGAATGAACAGATATTATTTAAGGTCACATGGACATATATACATTAATTTAAAAATAAAGCGTTTTTAGTTTATGGTTACATTTTAACTTTAACTAATTTTAAAGTATTAACATTATCTTCAATTTAAACAATTTGCTATAAATAGAACCTACGTCATGAGTAATCTATACAAGCGTTTTCTCACCATTAAACGTGCTCCTTTGTCTCACGAGATTTTCGTGTAATAATCTCTCTCTGCTGGCAGATCTCCTTGGTCCATTACCCCCAGCGGGAAACTGATGTTGGGGGGCCAAAGGTTCATCTGCATTTGTACTTGAGCTGGATCCATCACCGTCATCCCTTAAATAAGTCTAATATAGAGTCTGGCTGTTGCAATTCTCTATTTCTACATAAAAAGTCGTACTAGAGCCACATACATACACCCAACAAAGAAGTGTCTACAGTTTTTCAAAAATCTTTCAGCGCGCTACTGAATTCCTAGATTTTAGCTCTAACAATTTAAAAAATAGCATAGATAAGGTCGAAACCTAGATTTAAATTATACCTATTTCGAATGGATTTGAATTCACAGAAAACCGAAACATGCGAGAATATGCGTCATATTAAACCAATTATATAGAAGTCCGGATTATTTCAAATATTCAAATCAGTAGATATCTTATAGGAACACAACGGTAGTCAAGATTCTTGTGCGGGAGGTTTTAAAATACCCTCGGACCACCCTCCTAGCTACATCCCTGCGTATGGGTACACCTGTCAATAAATTTCACAGAGAGTAATGATTTTGTTGTAAAAATTATAGAAATAATACATGGAGAATGAATTGAAACTACTCTGATAAATTATTAAACTTACCTCAAATTGGTATTCGTTGCACTCCCACATGCAGGACACAAAGAACTAACACCTCTTTCCTCATCTAAATACAAACACAATTCTTTTAATTCCAAATTATCTTTTATCAGTTCCTGTTGTTTATTATCTAGTTCACGTAATTTGCTTTGATATGCGGAAACCTCTTGGCGCATAACACTCGCTGTATATCGTCCGAATCGTTGCCACTCACGCGCGAGTTTTCTACCTTTTTGACGGTCATCATCAAGGAAACAACACAAATCACGCAATTCCTGGTTATCATCAGCCAAATGTTGATTTTGTTCTTTTAAGGACCGCAATTCCAGCAATATATTTTGCATGTGACGATTTTGGTCATTTATCAGTCGCGGATCGTCTGCCTTTCTGACAAACTTTAACATATCTGGTCTCAAAAAGTTTTCGTCGTGCCTCACTACAGGTCTGTGTTGAGAGATCCGTAAATCTCCTGGAGGCACTTGTGGAATTCCTGGTTCATCCAATGGTCTTGTTTTCAAGTCCTGATGGATTTGTACTTGTGTGGTGATCTGTGTTGGTACTGAATTATATTGTTGTGGCGGATAAAATGACTTCTGTGGGTAATACTTTGCATGTGGATCGACTGGATACTGTTTCACGTTTTCTGGAAGCTTTTGTGCTTTATTAACATCTTTAGTTTGCGATATGTGGTGTTTCAGGATACCACCCTGATTGCTGTGTGGTATTGGAGGCGGTTGATATTTTGGCGGTACGGACGGTACGGTGTTGTTAGTGTTACCTCCTGTTTTTTTACTGGACATGCTGGTCGCGTAAAGATTTATTTAACTTGTTTATATCACATCATTTTTTGAACACATACTCATGGGTGCACAATCACTTCTTGTTTATGCTATACGATATGGTCATTCTCTTTAAACTTGAATGTATGTCATTCTAAGTAGCGCAAATTTCTATAAGCTGGTTTCACTGCATAGTAATAAGGCGTTGACAATAATAATAAATATAATACGAAGACACAGTAGTATAAACGCAGGTCACCGTTCACAAGAATATTATACAAACTTACGTTAGAATATGTGTGATAATGATTTAATACGTAAAAAAAACATTGAATGCTTATGCTTTTTACACTACTCACAACATGGCCGATTCTGGTTGTTTTAAAACGTCAGCATCAGGTAGAAATTCTATACAATGTGGTGGGAAACTTAGCAAAGAGCACATGGGTGGGTTGTCTGTCTTTTGTTAAGTTACTTATTTTGAACATTTCCCATAATAAATCTGTTGTACCTATTTTATCACTTCGTCTAACAATTATTCTTTGACAGAACAAAGATTTCTTCCTTGGAATTTATTTGTTGCTCTAGCCTTCATATACAGCGAAATGGAATTGTTACTTAACATTTTGAAGACATTTTAGGTACATACCTACTGGAAATTAGTGGTGGGCGAATAGTATCTACTCGATACTTTTTATCTGATACTTGTGAATATCCGAAGTAATCGAATCCTTTGACGTGATTACTGATTACTCGTTATTCGTAGCGCGCCAGGAAAGTTGTAGATTCGACACAGCAGCTGTTTACTTGTATCAGTTCATCGATGAACCAATCGGAACCGGATCTTACTGTACTGGTTGCGCGGCGTTGTACAGGGGGCGATGAACTGCACGGCTATTGTTTATTTAATATTTTGAATAAGTGATATTTGGCGCCTTGTCGGTTCCCTTTAATGTGCTCGAACTCGTCATAAATCTTATGTTCAGCAATTTATTGGGCCTTTTATTATTGTTGTGTTTGTAATAAGAAATATCTATAGTTATATTTTAGGATTAAACTACTGGAGTTTAATCAGTGTTATATTTATATTTTCAGTATAGTATACTTTACAAGGCATATATCTACACCATAGATAAGTAATATATTATATATTTTTTCTATGATCTACACTGCCGCTTCCCGCACATTCCGTTCTTTTCCAAGCCTCTAACCACTTAACTTAATGTTGTTAATATAAACATAAGCTAGACTAAATAAACGAGGTATACTTTTATAACAGAAGAGTTCATATAGGTACTTTTTAAAATATTTCATAACATGTTAGTATGTATATATTACTTACTAAAATGCAATGTTTTTCCCGGTCTCTCGCCAGTCTCACCTAATAATAATAAGCCGTCGCGTCCCGTCGCATCGTAGTTCTAAACCACAGATCTAGAAACAGCAAATAAATACGAATACAAAGGATAGTTGGCAACAGAGCTCAAACTACCGGCTGATTACAAAAATGAATGAAATAGTAAATTCTTCGCGTACTATTCAAGTTGCTCTGCTTTACAGAGTTGCCACGTGTACTTCATAAATAAATTATAATTTAGTGAAATATGTTTTGAATATGTTAAAATTCATAAAAAAGTAACTAAAAAATATCTTGGGTATATCGTTTTATAATACACAAAAATTAGTACCATCACCTAAGTTATATTTTGCTTTAAAACGGTAAAAAATGCCGTATGAAAATAGTGTATTTTAAAACAATGCGGGAATGACCTCGGAAGTTTGGCATTATCGCTATCTGCAAATAATGATGTTTGATCGCTTGGAAATGTAAACAGTTTTATCTCCCCCTTTTCTAGATCTGTGTTCTAAACCTTTTATCTTTTATTTCAATTTAAATATTGATAGCGATGTCTGATAGGAAAAAAAGTAAAGTTTGGTTACATTTTACTGTAATTAGTAGTGAAAAAGCTAAGTGTGATATTTGTAAAAGTGTGTTTTCTTACAAAGGTGGCGCTACTTCAAATTTACAAAAACATTTAAAAGCAAAACATATCACTACACTCCATGAAGATATAGATTCTAAACATCCACAGTCTCAATCGACCAGGATGACTATGGATGTACCTGTAGCAGGTCCTTCACGTGATCCAGCAGAAGATGATAGTAATACAAACATTACGTTAATGCAATCTCGAAATGCCGAAAAAGTACCGTCACGCAAATTTACCCAAACCAAAGTTACCGCTTTTCCTGTTCGCCCAGCATCTGTATCTCGAACAAAAATGCTAAATGGAATGGTCCTAAATATGATTTTACAAGATCTACAACCATTTTCTGTAGTAGAGGATAGTGGATTTAAAGCCCTAATAGCTGCCCTAGATCCCTCGTATCAACTACCATCAAGAACCACTTTTAGCCGAGATTTACTAAATAAAAAATATGATGACGTTGTATTGAATGTGAAATCTTTATTGAATGAAGCCGAGTTTATAACTCTCACATCTGACACTTGGACATCTCGTTCCGTTGAAAACTACATGGCGGTAACTGCGCATTATGTGAATAGTGAGTGGATACAAAAATCGTTGCTATTGGGTTGCTTCCATTTCCAAGAAAGCCATACAGCTGAAAATATTAGAAATATGTTATTGCAAATTTTAAAAGACTGGGATATTGCCAATAAAATAGAAGCTGTAATAACTGACAATGCAAGAAACATTTCAGCTGCAATAAAGCTAACTGGCTGGCCAAATCTACCATGTTTGGCCCATACTTTAAATCTCGTGGTTCAAGATTCCCTAATTTTATTACAACCACTGCAGAAAAAAGTAAAGAAAATTGTAGAGCATTTTCATCGCAGTACTACGGCAGCAGAAAAACTTAAAGAAATGCAAACGCAGATGATTGGCAAAACCTTAAAATTAATTAACGACGTTATAACCCGTTGGAATTCAACCTATTTTATGTTCAGCCGAATTTTGGAAGTTCAGTTACCACTTGAAGCAGCTATTGGTATTTTGCATAACCCTGTTGAGGCACTTACTGCAGTTGAATGGTCAGTGTTAAAACAATATTGTGTCCTTTTAAAACCTTTCGAGGAAGTAACTAGAGAACTAAGTGCTGACAAAAATGTATGTGTTTCAAAAATAATACCCTTGATTGAAAGCTTAAAACAATTCTTAAGTAGCCTTCAGGTTGACGATGAAACTGCTTCGAGCTTGAAAGACAATTTGATACAGGGCTTAAAAACGAGATTTCATCGTATTGAGTATAATGTTATACTTGCGAAAGCAACCTACTTGGATCCCCGGTTTAAAAAGAAAGGTTTTAGTGATGAGAATGCAATAATTCAAGTGAGAGAACTTCTAATAGCTGAAATGTCAAAGCTCATTAAGAAAAACAATGAAGCTCTCGAAGTTGACAGAACCTCAGTGTCAGAAACTAAAAACAAAGTTGCGGAGGATTCAATATGGAAAAGTTTTGATGCAAAAATTACAAAAAACGCATCGACAGTAGCCGCTTCAATTATTGAAAGCAAACAGTATGCCGAAGAACAAAACATTCAAAGGCAAGATGACCCTCTCAAATGGTGGAAAACCAGGGAAGCAGTGTATCCAAATTTAGCTAAGTTGGCACAAAAATACTTAGGTGTAACAGCAACTTCTGTTCCAAGTGAACGAGTGTTTTCAAAAGCAGGTCAAGTGGTTTCGGAACGTAGAAGTAGACTTACACCAAAAAATGTAGAAAAGGTGGTTTTTTTAAATGGTAATTCGCATTTATTTTAATTTCTAGTTTTAGACGAGTATACTATTTAAAAAATCCTATATTTTATCAACCAATTTCATTTCCATTTTCATACTTTATAGTAAACCATTTATTTGGTCACGTATTTATCTCTGTTAAGAAACCGATTTCCAATATGACATATAGGTATTTATATTAATGATTACTAAGTAACGAATACAAAGTATCTGATACTCCGATATAAAGTATCAGTATCTACTCGATACTTGAAAAAGTAATCGTTGCACATCACTGCTGGAAATTATTTAAAATCGCTGGATTTACAAATTTTAAATAATTATTTTTTTAATGTCATAAGTTTCGTTTTGTTTTCTTTTAGTTTACTAACAAACATAAAAGAATTAAATATCCTTGATAAGCATTTGATTTGAAATTCATATTTTTTATATTATATTTTTATTATTTATTTTTCTTGGTGTTTTTGGTTAATTTTAAAACAATTTATTATTAATGGCTTTAAAATGAACCAAAAACCCAAAGAAAAATAAATAATAAAAAACCTATTTTAATGAACGCCCTTTGGATAAAGGTTCTCCTGAAAAATAAACAATGTTTTATTTTGTATAACCAATAAGGAGGGTATAGGTATACCCCTTTTTTTTTTCTATAATTAATAATTTACGAAAATTGGTCCACTAATAGAAACATATTGGTTTGGTTTGCAGGATACAAAGCAAATCAATCATTGACATGCATTTTTTAGAATCAAATTCAATAACCTATTTTATTAAGGAAATCCATTACTTGCATACCTATAAGGGCATAAACAAGACCATCCAGGTTTGGTACTTTCAAAGAAGTTTTGTCTACTTCATTCATTCTTATCTCAAGTTGTTCAAGTAAAGCAACTAAATAATCATTGTAAAATGTGCTTGAACAACAATAATTATTTTAGTTTTGGTATAGGTACACGAATTTTTACTGATTACTATATTGTCTATAAAATGTTTGTTTAATACAACGCATTTTTTAAATATCTTGTTTAAAATGTAAAGTCCAACTCCATATAAATATCCTTTTATATTATAATCGCCAGACTTATCAGTTGGTCGTTGGTCTGGTGTTTACTACATTATTTTCGCATTCTTGCCATGGTGATATTAAACTTATTTCAACATTTTACTCGCCATTTCTTGAAACAATATTTTGATGTAAAAATAAAATCTTAAACGTAAAACTCATAACTTAAAATGCTAAATACTTTTATGCATCATTTATATAATATTAATATTCTTTGGTACAACCTGCCCATCTTCATGTGGTGCAAACTGATTAATCTTGGACCATCAATCTTTCTCTCTAAAAGGTTCATAAAAATTGTCTGTGGTCAATATTTTACCTTAATTTAAGCAATTCCTGACCTGCAACATAATAATTAACTTAAAGAAGTCTAAAACCCTCATGGGATAATAAAAATAACATAGACTGGTTTAAAAAATTGTTGCGTTAAGACATGAGAAACCTGAAATTAATGAAAAAACATTAGCTCGTTGCAGAGACGCCACTGATCGATAAGAATTGAAAATGTTAAAATCTGTACTGCCTCCTACAACGTTAAGAATTTACGTATTTGGCATTCTTGGTTTTTGCTTCGGTAATTACTATTCCAAACTCAAGACATGGATTTTTGACGCAACGAATACCTAAGAACTCTGTACCTACGTCTTTCATATATGAATGGGGCCTTAGACGCCCGATTTAACTGCAGCATAACCGAGTTCTTATAAACAATTTACAACAAAAATTAAATGTAGAAACATTTTCAACCACAAAAGCAAAGATTAATTGTGTACATTAATCTTTGACAAAAGCATTGAAAAGTGAAGATCACGTTTAAAGAATTAAAATATAATTGCGCATGGTTTTCGAAAATAAAATTGCTCTATGCAATGTGTGTTGACCGAATTCTCTAAACAACATTGCTACTTTTATAGGAAAAAGAATGAAAGAATATAGTTTTCTGCAGTATATAAAGATAGTTTGAACTTGGAAAGCAATAATGTAGAGTTTAGATCGGTAGTGAAGAATCTAGGACTTAGAATGGACAAGGACTTATTCCGAGTATATCTCGAAGGGCATTCAGCTTGGGTATATAGGTCTGATATTGACTTTAATATGATGTTATCTAAGATTAGTTTATTTGAGGCCATTTACTCGTCTTGCTTCACTCAAGCATACAGAAGCATCGTAAATATAATTGAATATACTGTAATAGTAGTATCAAACTTCATGTCTTCGTTTGATATTTGGGATTCGTAAATTTCAAAGGATTTCTCACACATTATCATACTGTTTATTAGGTCTTCTATTTTCTACAATAATATGTATGTAATAAATCACCATATTTGTATAAGGCTTAGAACTGATGTGCATAATATTACTGACAGCTGCCACTGTACTGAAACTCGCCCAAATAAACGCCTTTTATTCTTATTGTAGCAAATATGTCTAATACGTGTTCAAGACAGTCCCAAAAATGCATTTCTTAAGTCATGCAAGTTACGCTGCTGCTTTGTTCATATCTGTCGACTAGATTATGTCTATTATAGGTCCCTACTGTAGGTGCCGTTTAAAAATACCTACAGACTTATTTCTAACTAGGTAGGTATTATATTATTATTCAATCTCTTTCCATAGTCCATACTACTCCAGCTGTTTTTTGTTGATGTTTTTTTGTTAATGTTCATGTAATTACATTTTAAATTCGCGCGACCCGCGGTCAACAAAAAAAGTAGTGAACACTCATCACTCCACTTGTGAAATTTTTATTTTCTCTACAGATGGGACATCGCATGCGCTAAAATAAATTTGTTGGTTTCGGCAAGGTGACCCCTAAAACAAAACACTGTGCGTGACGGGATTCTGTTGGCAGTAGTCTTATGATCAGTGTAGTGTTTGCAAGAATAATAATTATCATTATAAATAAATAAAAACAATGGCAAAACCTCAATCTGAAGCAGATAGAAGGAAACAAATTAGTGTTAGGGGGATTGTCGAATTAGATGATGTGAATGAAATTAAGAAGACTTTCAACCGACACATTCACTACACCCTGGTAAAGGACAGAAATGTTGCTACATCAAGAGATTACTTTTTTGCATTGGCTCACACTGTTAGGGACCATTTGGTATCAAGGTGGATAAGGACGCAGCAGTATTACTATGAAACGGATCCAAAGGTACTGTAGGTATTTAAAATTCATAGACCTGGTTCAAATGCTCAACATTTAAATATGTTGACTTATGACTTATACCCTATTTAAATATTATTTGTAGTACCTGCCTAATTATTTTTAGGAACTTATCTAATTTAAATAATGATTGTTGCCAAGTTTTCTTTTATTTTTTATATTTGGTTTTAATATTTTTAAATTACCTATATATTTTCAAATAAATGTTGTATTATGGGTACCTAATGTTTTTACTAATAGGGATTCATATGGTTCTATTTGTTAATAATTAAAAATTAATTAAATAAGTTTATAAGTACAAAACCTAAAACCAACTTATTCTAAATTAGTTTGACATAAAAATTGTATGCATATAGGTTTATGTGCGTAGTGTGCGATTTATAATTATTACTACTTACCATGCAAACACTGACGTTTTCACTTTCCCGCACAGCAAAAGAATTGTGAACACGCTAAAAAAATTATGAGATAAACACTGATATAACCATTTTGAAGTTCCTTGATAGGATTAAAACCATTTCCAGATGGAAGTCTGTCTCTTATAAGAATATATGTAGTAATTCAGTAAAGGGTTTTGTGGCGTTATTGATAGAGGGTGCGCTCTGCATGCGGAAGGTTCTGAGTTCGAATCCCAGCTCTGGCAATACTTTTTTTTTTCTAATTTTTGAATAAAGTAGTTAGTTTGTTACGTTATTTTATTGAAAATAATACAATAATAATAATTATTAAAATTCTGTTTCGTTACGCAATATTTTTATAATAATAATAAAACGTAATATTTATTGGTACAAAACCTCAAAAGGCCATTGACCGAAGTCCTTCAGCCTATTTTACATTATATCTTGTCGGGAAAGTTTTGAGGCGACACAACCTATTTTTTGGTGGCGCTTTCGATTTTTTTTACTTACGGTTCATCTTGATTATAAAAATCAAAACGAAGTGATTTACTATATTATTATCTTTAAAGAGAAAAAAGAATGGGTTGCCATTTGAAATTTTTTGTATTAAGTCAATAGTATATAAATAGACTATATCAAATGATTTTGTCTGAAATTATATATTTATTTACGGACAAAGTCCATTATCACAATACCGAAATAACAAAAAACAGGCGTCATAAACACTTAGATATCCAACTAAACTAATTACAAGTACAATATTATAATATTACAATATCACAAGACCAAACGAAGGCGCAATACTAATCGCAAAGCAGTTGTGAAAATCTGTTAAGAAAATCTAGTAACAAAAAAAAAACAGGTCTGGGAGGAACATGGAGCCCAATCTGTGAGAGCAAGATAGATGAACTAATGATATTAATAATTTTGTAAAAAATGGTAAGGTCTCTCACGCTCCTACGCGTTCCCAACGTCGTCAATCACACCTCCTCCATCATTATGAAATATATTTAATGTTATTGACTTATTTATTTTGCTGGTTTTAGGTCAATATAAAGAAATGAACGAAAGGAGAATGGTGTTTTTCTAAAAATATATTTTTTGCCAAAAACAAAAAAATAATCCATTAATACCAATAGTCAGTTTCGTCCAGTTCCCCAATGTACAATTCATCTAAATTCTTAAGTGGTCTCCTTAAATTTGCATTTGAGCATGACCAATATTATGTTATGCCCCTATGTTTCGTTCTTCCCAACATTCCACTTGATTTGACTATACAAATAATGAGAAATAGATTGTCATCAATTCAACCTAAAACTACAGTTAACTTGGAGCAGTTTTTTGAACTTTTACAGTTTGTTTTTAATAATAGGTATTTCAAGTCCCACGATTCTTTTTATAAACTGATTTGCGGTTTCTGTATGCTGTTTGTTTCCGATTTGTGATGAAAATTTTGTGTCCGAAATGCAGAATGTTTGTATTAACCAGCTTGATATCGCATATTGATTTATTATTCAGGGACCAGAAAACAGAACCATACGATATAATGTCGAAGAAGGATGAATGAATATATAATAAGTGATCTAAAATGGCAAATTCAATTATTTTGTTAAGAGATAAGTGATTAATGGCACACATGTCTAATTTTCTGATTAATCCCTTTATTATTTAATAATAAAAAAATAACTTTGTATACGAGTAACACCCTCATAAGAACAACTTAAGTATTTTGGCACGCGAAATTTCTTGAATTCTAGCCACATCTTGAACCTATAAATTCCAATTTTTGCAATGTTTTATATTTTTTATTACGCTTTTATTAGAAATGATATGCCACAATAAATTAACGAGCCCAAAAAAAAACAACATTCACCTTTTGAACGATAAAAATATAATCTATTTAAATAATGTAAAAATAGCAAAAAACAAGCATCATAATTATGTCCTAATAATCTTTGTGGTCACGATATAAACTGATGATTTCTTATATCACTTACATACAGCCTGTCCCAGTCTTTGCCATTCATCGTTGATTTTAAAATAACTCTATGCTTCAATATCAATTATTAATCTTAATTTTTAGAGAATATACTACTTATCCCTTGAATTCTACATGGGTCGCTCTCTACAGAATACTATGATAAATTTGGGTATTCAAAGTTCTTGTGATGAAGCTCTCTATCAACTTGGTTTAGATATAGAAGAATTAGAACAGTTGGAGGAAGATGCTGGATTGGGTAATGGTGGTCTGGGACGATTGGCAGCTTGTTTTCTGGATTCAATGGCAACTTTAGGTAATTTTGTCTAACACTAATCTTGAACATCTATGTGTGACCTCTTTTACCTCCAGGTTCCTATTCAATAGGCATAGCATTGAAAGGGAGGTATTGAAGATCAATTGAAAAGTTCGATGTCATTTTCATTTTCTCCAATTACATGTGTGTCTCTGTACCCTCTTTAAGACTAACACGCTTTAAGTTACCTTTATTGTTATTGGTATTTTGAATGACAAATAATAACCAACAAAATAGTTTCATTAAGATGATATTATTTAAGATCATGTTATACAGGTTGTCTCATATCAGAAATATATACTTGGTTTTTATTTAGGTATGGCCGCCTACGGATATGGTATAAGGTATGAGTATGGTATTTTTGCACAGAAGATAATCAATGGCGAACAACAAGAGGAACCAGATGATTGGCTTCGTTTTGGTAATCCTTGGGAGAAAGCCCGTCCTGAGTATATGTTACCTGTTCATTTTTACGGACATGTCATCGATAGTCCTGAAGGAAAAAAATGGGTTAACACTCAAGTGGTATTTGCCCTTCCATATGACAATCCTATTCCTGGATATCAAAATAATGTTGTCAATACATTAAGATTGTGGTCTGCCAAATCACCTGTACAATTTGATCTCAAATTCTGTAAGTTATAAGATAAAATAGAACTAAACTAACTACTTAAATATTGATTGTGCATATTAATCCATGTATTTTTAATTTCACCTCCTAAACTATTTAAATTGTTTTAGCCGGATTTATTAATAAACATGTAATAATTTTTTTTAGTTAACGATGGCGACTATATCCAGGCGGTTATTGATCGTAATTTAGCTGAGAATATCACGCGGGTTCTGTATCCCAATGATAATTTCTTTGAAGGCAAAGAATTACGTCTTAAACAAGAATATTTCATGGTAGCTGCTACTTTACAGGATATAATTCGACGTTTTAAATCAGCTAAATTTGGTACTCGTGAAGCAACTAGGCATAATTTGGATTTATTACCAGAAAAAGTTGCTATTCAACTTAATGATACTCATCCGTCATTGGCTATACCTGAGTTGATGCGCATATTAATTGATATGGAAGGTAACTTAAATATGTTGATTTGTTTTATGCTGTGTAAAAGCAATAAATGTTTTAAAATATTACACGACAATTTTACCAATCCTCTTAGGTCTGCCATGGGAAAAAGCATGGGAAATCACTGTAAAATCCTGTGCGTATACTAACCACACGGTATTACCTGAAGCATTAGAACGATGGCCCGTCACTTTATTGGAAACTATGTTGCCAAGACACTTGCAGATAATATATCACATAAACTTTTTGCATTTGCAAGAAGTTGAAAAGCGGTGGCCTGGTGACTTGGACAGATTAAGGAGAATGTCTCTCGTAGAAGAAGATGGCGAAAAACGAATAAATATGGCAACTTTGTCGATATTGGGTTCACATAGTGTTAATGGTGTGGCTTGGATACATTCTGAAATCATTAAAGCTGACTTGTAAGTAATCAAATATGTTATTTTTCTACAAATGTTTAATGTGTACCTATTTTGATGAAATGAAGCACTCAGGAAGATTTTATTCTTCCATCGACGCACAGACGCACATACTATAGATTTTGTGTTTTTAGATTTAAAGATTTCTACGAGCTTAGTCCAGAGAAGTTCCAAAATAAAACTAATGGTATCACACCACGTAGATGGTTGTTACTTTGTAATCCAGGGTTAAGTGACTTAATATCCGACAAAATTGGTGAAGACTGGCCCGTCCATTTGGATCAATTGCAACTATTGAAAAAGCACGCAAAAGATCCGAATTTTCAACGTGCCGTGATGAAAGTGAAACAAGAGAACAAATTGCGTTTAGCACAATTATTGGAAAAGGATTATGGAATAAAAGTGAACCCAGCTTCAATATTCGATATTCAGGTGAAGCGTATTCATGAATATAAAAGGCAACTGCTTAACTGTTTACACATTATTACATTATATAATCGAATTAAGAAAAATCCTGCTGGTAAATTTACACCAAGAACTGTTATGATTGGTGGAAAAGCTGCACCTGGTTATTACATTGCGAAGCAAATTATTAAACTGATTAATTCGATTGCAAATGTTGTAAATAATGATCCTATTGTTGGTGATAAATTGAAGGTTATTTTCCTCGAAAATTATCGTGTTACATTAGCAGAAAAGATTATGCCTGCCGCTGATTTAAGTGAACAGATATCTACTGCTGGTACAGAGGCTTCTGGTACAGGAAATATGAAATTCCAATTGAATGGTGCACTCACAATTGGTACATTAGATGGGGCCAATGTTGAAATGGCTGAGGAAATGGGTAGAGAAAACATTTTCATTTTTGGTAAGTAAATTTACGAAAGTATTTTTTATTATTTCCAAAAAAATTTCTCCGTACGTCAAAATGAGTAAACCTTTGGACTTTATTTTAATAGAGGAAATGGCTATATACAACCTACGTCATATGATACACGAATAGCACCAATTCGTTGTGAAATGACACTTAATTTGTACATAGTAACGAAAGTCTTTAGGGTTGCATTTGGCAGCAGAAGTTGTTGGATGCAGTTTTTATATTATTTGTTCCTCTGTGTCTACTATATTTTGACAATTATTAAACATTTTAACATATTTGTAAGGAATGACCATGGAAGAAGTTGAAGCACTGAAGAAAAAAGGTTACAACGCCTACGACTATTACGATGCTAATCCTGAACTAAGGCAAGTAATTGATCAATTACAAAATGGATTCTTTAGCCCAGGCAACCCTGATGAATTCAAAAATCTGGTCGATGTATTACTGAAGTATGACAGATTTTTCTTGTTGGCTGATTATGATGCTTATATTAAGAAACAAGATGAAGTTAGCGCAACATATCAGGTAAGCTCGAATATACTTTCGAATCCCTATTCATTTGTGATGTACCCGATTGTAAAACCGTAATACGCTAGTTAGCAGGGCTACAAGATGCACCGTTTGTGACAAATCATGACTGAGCCGAAACGTTTAGTTTAGATATATTAAATCCTTTTTCTCTACAATCTTTTTTGTAATAAAACCCACGAAGTTAACTTGAAAATGAAATATTGATAATGTCTTTTAGAATCAAGCCAAATGGTTAGAAATGGCCATAATGAATATCGCAACAGCCGGTAAATTTTCCAGTGATCGCACGATTATTGAATATGGTAAAGATATTTGGGGTGTGAAGCCTAGTTACAAGAAATTGCCAGATCCTTCTATTCCAAGGGATTTAGCTTTAAAAGAAAATTAGTAACTATTTGCAGAGAAAGCGTCTCAATATAGTGTCAACTTTTTATGATGATAATATGTATGTTTCGAAAACTATTTTTTACAGTATAATTATTGAAAATAATTTATCATTGTTATTAGAGTGCCATATTATAATAATATGCTAGATAATGTTTGAATTACAAAATGTATCGTTGTTCTTATTAAACAGTTTATTAACATTTGTTGTACAGGTAGTTTTTTATTAACTAAAAAGAATTCCGTATGGCATTGAACATACTTATGAATTTATGAATATTATAAAGTACCTACTACACCGGCCCAATACTACTCGGACTCTCATGCCAAGACATATTGCGAACTGCGACAATATATTTCGTTCCACTGTATGTTCCTTTCTTGTTTATGTTCATTTATGAACCAAAATAAAATTAAAATATTTGAGTTTGGGGGAGTCCTAGGATGAACCCATTAGTTTTTGGTTGATAGCGCTTAAGGGGTCGAGTGATACATCATTTTTAAGAATTTTTCATCTGCTTTACAGCGATAGGTCACCTTTAATATTTGCCCCCTAATTCTCGAGAAAATTGCGTTTAAAATTTCACCAGTTATATAGTAGCGGGCCAGAAATGTGGCTGGGAATGCGACGAGTCGATGCCGTTTTAATATTCGATGCTTCTGAGGTCGAATCCCAGCTCTGGTCATATATTCTTGATTATATTGTATCTTGTCGGGAAAGTTTTGGGCGACAAAATCGATTTTTTTCTTAACCGCTTATTTAAAATGGAATTAGATATTTATAGAAAAAAAAAAGAGATTTCCATTTATCTAGGATTTATATATAGATTTAAAAATAATTTATGAAATTATTTAGAAAATAACAAAAATTATATAAACAATTGTACGAGCACAAACAATTACACTACTTATATAATACAAATATTCTAAAGATCTTCGCAACTCATCTCATCTTGTATTTGACTCCCACTCATCACAGCTTCGAGGAACCTAATTTGGTGTTTATTGACTAATCCTAAAACTTTTCTTTCATTTAGGTAGGATTCTATTGGCAGCGTTAACGAAAACAAATTTGTAGCTTCAACTTTGGCCGCTAGTCTTAACTTAAATCCTTCAATACCTACAAAGTAAATAATCTTAAAATAGAATCAATTGAGTTAAATCTCCATTTACCCTTGTACTCAAATGCTTTCAGCACTTTACTATCTTCTAAAAATACTAGAAGTGTTTCACCATTTTTAAATTCTATTGATGTTAAAGATGATGGTTTGTACGTGTGCAATTTTTGAAACATTGTTCCCTCAACAGGATTTAAATAAATCTAAAACAATATAATAACATAAAATTAATAACTCAATTCAATTCATGTCAATATTATTAGACTTTAGGCAGAGGTGATGACTAATTGGAGATAAAAAACTAGAATTGCTAAAAATGACTATACCACTGTGATCAATCAGCAATAATTATAGTATAAAAATTAGATAGTCTTAGTGTTACCACAGTGGTTTTACGACTGTTCTTGCTTTTTGATGTGTAAATGTGGTTTGAAATTCTAACTCAACTGATCTTATACAAATTAAAAAAATAGTTAACATAATATTGAAATGTTTTAATGTTATTTTAATTAGAAACAAACTTTTTGGTATTTATACCAAGTACACTTAAGGTATATGAAAATAGTAGAGTAGCCATTAGAATTAAGCAAGAAATTGTTAGACTACTAACCTACGTAATTTTTGTTTATTATCTCAATTGTAAGTAATAATTAGTTAAATAAATACCTACCTCTATAAGGTCCAATCTATCACGTATGCTCGTTTCTCTATGGTTTGCTACAGCCAAAAGAGACTTTTTAGTGTTCCTGACACCAACGTTTAAGACAGCTAAGTCTCCCCCATTCGCCCCCGGTATAAATGTATTATATGCCTTAGTAACATTTCCAATCAAAAATGTTTCATCCTGTGCATTTACCTCAAGTTTAGACAAATCAGCTTTTTGGAGAGCAATTAGCTGCTCACCTGTTCTCAATGATAATCCAATTTTCAAATCTTCTGGTACAAAAGCCGCATTTTCTATAAATACAAACAAATCAAATTATAATTAGGTACATATTGACTGAATTTGTTAGAGATTTTGGGTTGCGATTGATATTATTGGCTACATTCTATTATGAAGTTTAAAAATACTTTTATTTATCTTTAAATTTAGGTATAGTCATCGAGATGGTTTGTATTCATAAAACACATATTTATAGTCGCACATATTGGAAAAATATAACTAACCTGTGTTAATATGCCATTGTTGATATAGACGAACTGGCTTTTCATTTTGTTGAACTTTAAACTCTGACACAACTCCTGAGCTCATACCATAAAATGTTGCAGGTACCAATGATTCTTGCAGGATCTCTTGTTTATCTAAATTTTGAATAAACTGAAAAATCAAAGTAAAATAAATGTTTTCATTATTCGTTAAAATTTGCTTCAACAACGAACCAGTTATTTTGTTCAGTTAATACTTGTATAACTGCTTAATTATCGGTATAATCCTAACCAAATTTTTATTAAATATACTGTAAAATTTTGTAAATATCATTATATTTTAGTATTTACTCACCTTTAAACTATTATCTTTGAAATCCCATACATTTGTTCCGTTGATATTACAAAACTTATTTAACATAGGTCCATCGGTGGTAACTACATAGATATCTTGATCAACGCTTATCGCAATCATTTCCGAAATTGGTCCAGTTTCATACGATTTAATAAATAAAAATGAATTGTTTTTGAATAGATATAAATTAGATGTACACATGTCATAGTGTACTAATAAATAATGGTTGGTTCTGTATTGGATGTGCTTGATGGATATCACAGTACTTGGAAATGTCAAGCGTTGCATTTCTTCTAAATATTTAAATTTGAACAATTGAGAACTTGATTGTTTGTACAGGTGTGAAATATCTTTGCAGATATTGAGATAATCCGTCTGCAAATTAATATTTCTTAATATACAAAGCAATAGGAAACGTTTGGATACATGTTATCATGTTATATTTTGGTTTTCTATAGATCAAGTTATTTTAATCATTTATAACTTACAATTATGCTTTTTTCAGTGTCATATTGGTAATTGAGTTTTGTTTCAACAGAATTTGCTATTTCATTCAAATCAATTCCATCGATCCTAACTTCTCCTATCACACTGTCATTAAACATAAAGTCGCCATTAATAACTAGATCATTGGTGATAATTTGTGGTACTTCAGAATATGTTTTAATACTTTTATTAGTCCATGTATTAAAATCAATACCATTTATTTCACCTTCAACAGTTATATTGGAATATGTACCACACTTTGAAATAAATTTGTATGCAGCTGTTAGTGTCTGAGTTGTATTTGTGGTGACAAGTTTTTCAATGCCTATATTATTGATTTTTCGAGTTTTCAGATTGCCGCGAACGAGTGGTGATTTATTAAAAAATATTCGAGGTGACATTAACGACTGCTCAACATGTTTCTGAAACAGAGAAATGTGACAGTTTACATCTAAAACAATTTGTTAAGCACATATCACCTATTATGTGTGTTATGTACGGTAATAGAATCATTAAATATAAGTTGATGGTGGTGACATACATATAAACTCAAAGCTGGACAACATGTTCGACGTATGCTTTAGCATAAAAGACAGTAGTTTACTGCTATTACTTGGGAGTTGTTACCTTATTTTGCTGTTACTAGTTTACGAACTCACCATAACACTTTTTTCAAATTCTTCTTGAAGAACAACCCCATTTACTTGACCATCAACCGTAACATCACGTGCAATACTGGCAGTTTCAAATAACAGATGTTGAATAGTTTGATTTTCCTTTAATGGTATCAACGTCTCCATATCAATACCGTTAACATGTTTGGTATGAAGGGCTTCATGAATTACAATGTTATCAAAGGTAAAATTTCCTACAATTTTATTTGAATTCGTTATATAGTAGGATATGTTTTTACGGGTCATTGCATTGTTGCCTGAGAAATATGGTGTGAAGGATTTAGAAGAAACTATCAAATACAGATTCCGTAGGGGAGAGGAATAACCTCTCGAACAGTTGACAATAGAATTCGTCGTCATCGACAGCTAACACAGGGAATTAAATTATATAAAATGCAGTCATAACATGCCTCAAACCAACCCTGTTAATGTTACCTCTGGAAATAGCTGGAGAGCATTCGTAACCTTAACATAAAACAAACGTGAGGGACTTCAAGACAGAGGCACCCAAATTGGTGATATGAGAGGACGATTGAGGATGTCATTATGCACTTACCTTTGAGAAAACCAGTATCAATTAAAATAGCCTTCTCAATAATTTCAGTAAAATTTTCTCCACATAGAAGTGATGTATAGAAATTTGAGTTAATCGTTAATAATTTATAAATAACTACAGGTTGATTAAATGTAACTGGTCCGTCAATTTCAATATCCTTTGTTTTAAATATTACGTTGGATTCAAAATCGGATAATTTGACATTATTAACATTGCTACGTACTGCCAAATTGCCTTTAATATTAACCTAGAATAATAATAGAACAAAGAATATAGAACTCAATTGAAAGATAAAATTTTTTGAAATAATCCATTTCGGAATTGTTTCTGGTGTTCCAAATTGTGAAATGCGTCAAATTATTACCCATATTAATTAGGTATTATAAAATAATTGTTAACTAGGTAAGTAGTATAATTTTTATACGGAATCAAAACAATTTATCGGACCAGAATTCATAATTATAGATAGGTATAGCGCCCAGTTTCGTCAAAGAGGCAAAACCATTTAAAATCAGATATTTTAAGACTGATTGCCACTTGAGTCTAGCAGATAAAGACTCCACACCCAATGCCGGCATATTTTGTCCAAGAGTACCAAAAATGAGATGGATGAGAGGAGCAAGAATCCGATGAGTATTGTCGCCGAAAATGCCGCTTATTATGCGCTATGAAATAAATTGAGTGATAACTGTTATATACTCACTTGATCTTGAAATACAATGGAACCATTTAGCTTAAAATCATCGTTAATTAATATAATAGCATTAAGTAGTTCACTGAAATTTTTATTGTTAACATAACCAGAAACACTTAAATTTTGCATGTACACCAATCTTTCAAATATTACGTCGTCTGAAAAAATATAGAATATTATACAACCTGACTTGATCAAAGAATTGTACTAGTTTGAATTTAATTTTTTAATCTACTGTGTGACGTCAATGAAAAAACAAAATGGTATAAAAAAATATAAAAAATTCGTCGAGAAGTGATCTCTCTTTTTAGGAAGAGGAAAACAAAGACCTAAACAATTTAGTAGGAATATGTACGAATTTCCAAAGAACTTCTGCATAATTCTGAAATATTTTTACCTTGGATTATAATATTTCCATCATTATCTATTCTCATTAATTTTGATAATATGTCAACTGATACACCATTTAATTGACCAGTTACATTATTTTGTTCTTTCAAAGTGACATTTCCATGAATAATTAAGGCCCCTTCAATAACCTGTGGACCTTTTGATCTCAATATGTTTTCTACAGCGATGTTATTTAATTTTTCAGTTTCCAATAACTTTTTGAGTGTTATTCCTTGATCAAATGTGACGTAACTATTAATGCTAATATTTTTTTGATCTTTATATATTAAATCAGTCACAAATTCATTAAATTTCACGTTGCTTAATTTAGAGATTTCCAGCCAATCTATGAATATGTCGCCCTGTAATATAGAAATAAGTCATTTGGATTAACCAAGTAAATACATTTGATTAATAGCGTCTAGATTTTCACTACCTAACATTGTTAATGTTATACCCAGAACTAACTCACTCTAAAAATAATTTTAACAATTCATGATGTTAAATGTTGAAATTTTTTACAGCCGTTAGTTTCGAATATACATATAAGTATAGGCTATAATCTCTGGTAACAGATATACTCACTCTTACAGCAACCTTAGTTTTAGGTACTGATTGTGTCAGCCAACTAAAAATATTCGCATCTTTTTTATTTATTGCATCAATAGTAAATGAACCGTCAATAATTAGATCTATAATGAAATAAACTCCATATTAAAAAAATAATATAATCAAAAAGGATTTCCTTTCATACCTTTAACTGAAGTGAGATTATGTTCCAATAGATTTTTAATATTCAACGTTAAACCATGTCCAAATAACTCATTGTAACTAAAACCGTTTATAAATGCAACGTTCAAATTATGGACAGTACCATTTTTCATGATCAATCGTTCAATATTACTTTGGTTTTTAGTATAACTTAAAGATATATTAAACAAGTTAGCAAGGTCTATTCCTTCAATATCCGATGTTAAATTATTTTCTATAACCATATTTTCACAAACGATGTTTTCAATATACGAAGAGTCCGTAGGAACATTATTAAATATAAATTCTTCTATCCAGTAATCATTTAACGAAGTTAATATTTCTAAATCATCTGTCTTAATAAATTCTTCAAATGTTAATAACGCATCAATAACTGTATCCTCATTTAATTTTACTGTATCATTATATAACTTTCTCACATTTATGCCATCAAAAAGATTAACATTTATATTTTCGAAATTAACCATGCCATTAAGTGTTGATATTTCCAGTATTTGTTCAGTGTTCGTTGTAACAATAGCAGTTATAGGTATATTACCAATTTTCTCTGATGAAATATCTAAATTATGACGTACAGTAATTCCTTCTGGGAAATCTTTATGTGACATTACAGTTATGTTTCCTTCAGTCTAAAAAATAAAATTAACACAACAAAACTATAAATTCCATTTTTATTTTCTAATTTATATTAAAATTACTAAATACTAGCGGTACTTTAATCATGACATTTTGAACCCTTTTGGCTAAGCGCAATATTTTTTAATATGGGGTATATATTTAAATATCTTACAGATTGCAATTTTTTTTTTAGTTTTTTTGATGTAGATCTACCTTATAAACAAGATCCACCAATAATGCTTCGATACGTTCACTATTAAAGCATTCCTCAACAAACACTGATCCCATTATTTCAATATCATCAGCATGTATGTTTGATATAATCTGATTAGTATCTTTTAATGTCGAATTTGATAAATATGTCTTAATTTCTGCACCTTTGATATCCCCAAGTACCTAAAAAGTGTTCATATTATTCAAAATAAGCAAATTCCCAACATTTCCAAACTTATTACAATTAATACACTAACACTTTTATTAATCCTATTCTGTCCTCGAAAAAGCTCAAATAAGCCAACAAATATCTGTTACGATATAGTTGAATAATAAAATTGGAGATAAGTAGTTAAGTAATAGGTTTAAGGACACTTGTAAATGTAACTGTCTGCTAGTCGAGAGATAATCTGCCAGCGAAGAAGCAGATTAGCTTCGAAATGAACCGTTGCTTCAATAGAAGACAGTGACGTTTACATTTATTAATTGTATTTTCTTAATACGTTGACGACAAGCCTGCCGAATTATTAAAGAGATGTAATGTAAGATATGTGTATGTTATTTAAGAGGAGGCAGTACTTCCTTTACGTGCATGAACCGTACGCCCCTGGATCTTCTTATATTTGCAAAACAAATTTATTGATGAGGTGTGTTGTCACATATTCAATAGTCAACTTACGTTTATTTCCTCAGTGACTGTTAATGCCTCGAAAGTAATATTATTCACAAACTTTTGCGTAGACGATAGTGTCATAATGTTGTTGAGGCTTATGTTGTTCAACATGTCTGTATCGGATATAATATTGTATGCTTCAATATTTTTTGTGAATTGTTTGTATCCTAGAAAATAATTAATTAATCAAGTGTTTCATCAAACTGCGCTATATACTTCTATATATTTGTAAATATTTTGGATTTATTCTTCTATCAATATGAATAGAGAATATTGAGGTGGTATTGCTTTAAACATATATTATAACGCGGTCTAGCCAAGAACCTGCAGTTTTGGTAATAAAATATACAAGCGTCTTACCAGAAATAATTAAATTTTGGTTGAGATTTTCTTTAACTACAAAATCATTTGGAAATCGTAAACCTCCAAGATATTCGGTAAAACAATCTCCTTCTACGTTTATATTCTAAAAAATACATTTAAGTTAGGAACAATATAAATATATACACCCCTTATATTTTTCATTTTTGAATTCTGCAAAATTCTAGATGTAATTTATGTATGATGTCTCAGGCCTAATACCAGCGGATTTTGAAGTATTTAAAGTGTGGAATTTCATGTAGAATTCGAAAATGAAATAATATACGGGGTGTTTCATTCATTTAAAATAACGAATTTAGTTTCAACTTCCAGATGCCACCTATTTGAGGAGGGCGTACTCGAAATTTTCAAAATCAAATCGCAGCAGTTGCAGAAATGATCTAATGGGCGGTCACCGTAGGATACCCTATATATTTTTATACTCGTACCTTTTCAATTTTTAGTTTTGGAATTACACAAGCAACATTAATCAAACACAAACTTTCAATGAACTGTGACATGTTTCGGCCATTAATATGAGTAACTGTCATATTTCCCGGGATATGAATATTACTGAATTGATTATCGCTAATAACCAAATCTAAACTAGCATTGTTAAGTGTCGATGTTTGTAAGTAATGCGTAATGTTCATCAATTCAAATTCTAGAGGACCTGAAAATTAGTTAACTCTGTGAACATCATCATTTAGCAGTTACTCAATATTATAGTTGCACTCAGTTAGATAAGATTATAACATCCGAACTGAATAGAAACAAGACTAGATGGCACCATTAAAAAATGATAATTTAAGGGTTGCCAACATTCTTATTAGGAAACCTTCATCTACAACCTAAACTGTCATTCTAGTCCTTTCTTACCATCAATATAATCATCCAAAAATAAAATATCGTTGTCAAAATCCATATCATTTAAAAGATTTGATAATGTATTTCTCGTTTTCACTTCATTGGAAAAATTGATATCTCCATCAATAGTAATAATGTCCTGATCCCTAGTAACCATATATTTATGATGGATGCCATTAACAACATCAAATGTAATGTCATCATTTACATGTAAATCTGTGAATGATTTTACTCCTTTGATCGGTAACAATGTCCGATCTTTTCTGAAAAAACACATATTAAGACGCGTGGAGAATCAACGAAATCTATATATTATATGAAATAGATTCTAAACAATTTCTATATCAAATATATTTTAATTAAGATATATAAGTAAGTAATATTAAAGAAATAATCCACATTCTTACGAGGAGTTTATTTCTCCTTATATTATATATATATAATAAAAGGAATTTGTGTCTTTTGTAGCATATACCATATAATATTTACAGACACTAATTACTTTTATAATTTTCATTTAGAAAGCTTTTGATACCCCAATATGTCGGTGCTGCCGGCAGTCTCCTACTTGAGTTTTGTCTTTTAATTATTTATAATTTCGATCTGCTGGCGTTACCTATACAGTGGATTATTCGACCTGCGTGCGGAGAGATGTGTACTGCTGTGGAGTTGATTTTTTTACATCTCAAGGCAGGTCGATGTTGTGTATAGGCACGACTCTGGCACTCTGATGAGCTCATAATAAGAGCGAAACGATATCGTCAATATCTGTCGATCGTTACCTCAGTCTGGTTAAACAACGACTAAGGCTCTGTTAATTTAAGCAAAATCCCGTGTATAGGCAAAGCCATTAATTATGTACGATAAGCCACAAAATAAATGTTGCTTTAATCAATTTAATAAAAATGAAATGTTAATCACCTTACAATATCATTAAGCAAAAAAGTTGCACTTTCTTCAGCAATGGTCTCAACAAACATATCATTTACTACCAGTAATTGTTCGACATCAACAACGTCGCTAAATATTAGTGTTTCTTGTTGGCGTTCTAACATTTTATCAACTTTCAAACTTGCACTATTTATCTCTTCCATAAGTTGTTTAATATCTTTATAAAGTTTATAATAAGGTGATGCTTCCTGAATTTCCTGTACAATTTCTCCTGTGCTGTTAGCAAGATCACTGGACCTTGGCTTCATATCCACTTCTTCTGTAACCACCATCTCAGTTTCTAATATTTTGTGTTGATTACGATTTTCATCAATTAAATCCTTGAAGAATAGTTTGGAGTGTTATGCTAATTGTTTTAGTAAATTTAATTATAAATAAAAAAAAATCAATTCAAGACTGAAAGATGGTGCTACAAAATACCATTCAGAAAGAGTTTGGTTTTGTTGAATTATAATAATTATATTAATTTTGGTGCTTCATTCGTAAAATCAAAGTGACCAATTACCTGTATTATCTCTTTGGCTTTCTTAATATTTTCCATTTCATGATATTTTGGATCTACTACAGATTTCATTTCAACTTTCATTTTGTAAAAAACCGATGAATTATTTAATCTTGGAACCAATAATCCGACTATATCGCCAACGGTGATGTAAGAAGCTCCATCGATACCATGAACTGGTTCGTAGTCTATAAGACAACCCAAACCTAAAAGTTTAATTATTAATAAATATTGTTGTTGTCACATGATCACCAATTGCATATATGTATAGTAACATAATACCTGTAGTATTTTCAGTGAAAGAGATGCAATGCACGTCTTCATGCTCTTCAAATCTAAGTCCATTGTAGGTAAGTAAATCAATTTCATACGAAACATGTGTGGAAAAATCTAATAATCTCTGTACCAAAAGAAGCACCTCATCTCTATACGTATTTACTGGAATCGATAACCATAACTTAATTCCATCCAAATGAGAATTAATAATATTTTCTTTATTCAGATGATCCTGGGTGAACTGATATATGGCAGCAGCAGAGCCGTCGATTGCGAGAAATGATTTAAATCCATTTTCAAAAGCGACTATATTACTAACATCATAGCTTGTTATGTTCTTGTAAGTAGTAAACGCCTTGCCATCATATTTGAAAATATGCACACTGTTATGGGCTTGTTGGGGAAAAGAAAGAAAATAACAATGTTGGTAGTTATTTATTGCTGATACGGTGGCATGTGATGCAAGATGAATTTGTGTCAAAAACCTACAAAAACAAAAAGATATTTATAATAAACACCAAAAACTCAGATCCAAGCAATGTGCCAAATGTGCGCATTCCATTAAAAGCTGTTGATATTGATATTCACTGGTGTAGAAAGTTATTCATTATTGTAACATGTGCAACTTTTGGCTATATTTATAGTAAAATGTTTGGATTCATCAGCTTGTAACTTCAACAGACCAGCACGGAGTCTTATTTGACCTTGATGGGCAGGTTAGGACTAGGTGCTTTGAAGTTAACGAATAATTTGAACCTATATAAGACGGTTTTGATATTAGCTCATCCATTACAAATTTTTCTTGAAAAATGTAACGTTTCCGACCTTCAAATCAGGATGAGGAAAAGTTCTTTTGCCCATCTTTTACGTACCAATAATATTTGTTTGATGAATCAATTGTAAACTCGTATAAATCAACATGTGGATCTTCAAGATAAGAAATTAACATAATTTGTTTCTTATCCATTTGAAATTGATTTATATGAAGAACTGTATTTTGTATATGATTCCAATTCCACACATTTGTCTTAAAAATAACAGATTTATATTAATTTTTAATAACGATTATTAGCCTACTCAATTCCTACCAGTTTCCGATTTTCTACTTTGTACCACATTAATTCTTTATTGTTGCTATGAGCGATAACAATATAAACTTCATTATATTTCCAGTTGTAATACCAAACAATTTCTTTAACATCGTATCCTACAACTAAAAAAAATAATTACAGTGATACAATACATCTGGATAAACCAAAGTGAAAATTATGATCAACCTTCGAAGTTTTCAACAAGTGCCCTATTTGAAACTGTTTAAATCACTTATGCATTAATTTAAAAAAAAAGTCCGATAAACATTAGTTCTATAAATTGTGCTATTGATACAGATCAAATTCCTTGGTTTCCCAGAGACTGATGAAAAAAATATTCGAATCTTATATAACATACCAAAAACTTCAGAAGACATATGAAATGTATTCTGGGTTTGATTTAGACTTGCAAATACAACTTCAATTTCGGAACCGTTGTTCCAGCCTACTACATAACACTCGTGACCAACATTTAATGTAGCCCATTTTAATATGTTTAATTGCGATTTGAATATGTTTTCAGCCGTAACATTAGTTAAACTAATTTCTAAAAGGAAAAACAATAAGTAAAACTTCAAAAAAACGCTTAATAACAAACGTACCTTCTCTATTTGCATTTTGATAATGGTTGCTGTAATCCCAATGCTGTTCAAAACTCAAGGAATAATTAAAATTAATAAAAATTGTTAAAAATAAAAAATAGTTTAATAGATACATGACTTCAGCATAATATATAGGTCTATAAAATATATTTTAAAACTTTAAAAAGAACCAAATATGCGGTAGCGAAATGAATATGATATTTAAAAATATAAATCAGATAAAATTAATATCGCTTCTTTTTTTCTCGAAGATACAGGGATCTTCATACACTTATCAATACAGGGGAGTCAAACTGTTTAATAAAATTCTAAGAAATGTGTAAGTAATTGTAATTAAAAGACTTCAACCACTAATTAATTAAAATATTATTCATTTAAGTAATTATATCAAATTGAAATACAAAAAATTGCGACAAATATTTTTTTTTATTTTCTTAACTTTTGGTTTAGGCACTAAACTTTGACATTGATATGCCTTATTTAAGTAACCAATTATTGCTCAATTGCTAATAAAGGGTTTGGATTTACGCGAAGGCAAACTGGGTCAAAACGGTTTTCCTGTGTTCATAGAATTATCGGGACATTGTCGTCGGGTAGGTAAATGTAATCCTTCTGTATATCTACATTCTATTGGGTATATAAACTTAAATCTTAGTGAAATTCGGCAGGTACACTTAGTGTATGAACAGACCAATTAATAAAGTATAACTGTATAATAATAATAATAATAATCTTTATTATGTCTAACAGGCTTACGCCCAATTACAAGACAAAACATATTATGCATAAATTATCCAGAAATATAAAAAAAAAACACAAAAATATATATGACAATGGTATAAATTAATTATTATAAATTAAATTAAATACACGTGAAAGATTAGAACCGTCATCAACAGCAATGATACAGAAAAACATCTACAAATGGACTGATCTTAAATACTCTCCCAGTTCCCGCTTAAAGGAGGAAACACTTCCGCCGAAATAATTTACATGTCTATTTAAGAACCAACCGTTACATAGCGTGCAAGCCCTTGTCAGTGGTGTTTTCCCTTCATAATTGTGGCGAAATTGGGGTGGTTGAAATAAATAGGGGTTACGAGAATGGTATTGAGGGGCGTTAAAATTTAATTGCGAAAGAAGTCGGGGGCAGTCAATCAGAGAATTGATCAGTTTAAATAAAAATAGTTGATAACTGAACACTCGCCGGAATTCGAGAGAATCGACATTAAATCTGTCGAGCAGCTGTCTATGTTCGATACCTCGTGAAGGAAAATGACCATCAATTCTATAACAAAGATGCTTTAAAAATTTGCGTTGTATTTTCTCAAGTTTTAGAATATGGGTCTGGTATATAGGAGACCATACAATTGAGGCATATTCAAGCTTGCTTCTAACTAGTGCATAGTAAAGGGTGATAAGACAATCGATGTTCTCAAATCCCGAAGTAACTCTCAGTATAAACCCCAATCTACGCAGAGCACAGCCACATATATCCGTTATATGATCATTGAACGATAGATCAGAATCCACTGTGATCCCAAGATCCCTGGTAAGCACACATCTAGCTAAGGAAGCACCGTATATCCGATAATCGAATTCATGTGGACTACGGCATTTAGACATTGATAAACATTTGCATTTGCTGATATTCAGTGGCAGATTGTTTTCCACACACCATTCCGCCAAAACATTCAGATCGCTCTGTAGAGCGTTACAATCGGAAGGTTCTGAGATAGTCCGAAATACCTTCAAATCATCCGCGAATAAGAGACATTGACTCGTGAACGATGTCGTTAATGTACACGGCAAAAATTAGTGGAGCCAGGTTACTTCCCTGTGGAGCACCGCTAGTGACCACGAACTCAGGAGATCTAAAGCCACCATACTCAACAAACTGGCGTCTATTTGATAAATATGAGTCAAAGACAGTTATTAGGCTCTCATGGAACCCAATCCCGTTCATTTTATTTTTTATTATATTGTGGTTAATCTTGTCAAAAGCCTTCGAAAAATCTGTATAGACAACATCGACCTGTTTGCCCAAACCAACAGCAGGAATTGCCGCCTGTAGGAATTCAACTAGATTTGTCGTAGTAGATCGCCTATGAAAAAATCCATGTTGTTCCAAAATAATCCGATTTTTTAGAATAGATATCGGGCGATAATTTGTTACTCTATCAATTGGACCCGCCTTATGAGCAGGGCATATTCGAACAAGTTTCCAGGAGGAAGGAAACCTACTGGATGTAATAATTTTGTTGAAAATAATATATGATTACTAAAATATTAGCTAAAAATTATAAAATATATTTTAATTTCTTAAATAAAAACATATTTACATAACTTGTTTCAATAATGATGAACCACATATTTTATATAACTATGTCAATGTGAAGACCAACGCAATTTCTCCTAACGCTAGGCAAAATAATCATTTAAAATAATACATACCTACAGGTTTCCTAGTTCTATTGCAATACAGAATAACGATCTAGGTGTATTTTTTTTTCTATCCGATTTAATTAATATTATAGGGTACCCAATAAGCATCATTAAGTTGATTGGGAGCCTGAAGAACATGTTTTCCCGAAATACATAATATACAGGGTATTTCATAGTGAAAGCGACATACATTAACAGTTAATTTGTAAATCAGTAAATTGAAATTTGGTACGCTTTTTACACGTTTTTATTTTTTCGTGATGTCCTATCACCTTTGTAAATGCGTCTCACATATTATGAAACTCCTTGTATATTATAGTAGGTATTACCAGCGTCCAAAGATATTATTCTTAGAGGTCTATATTCGGTGGTATTACTACAGAATTTTATTTATTGTCATTATCAAAAAAGGTTTACACAAGTCATATTAAATATTAAAATATTACATAACACAACATAAAAACATAGAAATGTATATAACTTAATCAAAACAGAAAGTCAGTGCTGAGGAATTCATCAATGGAGTAAAAAGCCTGGTCAATTAAGTAGTTTTTAATCTATTTTTGAACATTGCAAGGCTCAGTGTTTTCAAACTATCTGGCAAATGATTATAGCATAATAATTCACAGAATTTCTGCTTCTACCCAACCTCATATATTCAGGAAGAATGTCATTTTTGTTTCTGGTATTGTGGTTGTGAACTTCATCATGCCTTATGTACAGATTGTAATTATTTTTCACATACATAATTGAATTGTAGATATAGAGACACGGGAGTGTAATTATATTACATTCTTTAAATTTAGGTCTGACATCCTCTCTAAACTTTAAATCTATTCTAACCACTCGTCAAGACAAGAGTGTCCCAAATTGACAAAGCATACGAAGCCACACTGTGAAAAAGGCCATAATATGCTGATTGCAAAACATTAAAAGAGACTTCACCCTTCAAGCTTCGCAACATGAACACAACCTTAGACAACTTGGCAATGGTAACCTCGACATGATCCGCCCAGGTTAGCTTTTGGTCCAAAGTGACACCCAAAAACTTTACCAGACCATCAGAAACAGCAACATCCGTCTCACGTAATGTAAATATTTTAGTAGCTGTTTTATTGGCATTCATACAGAGTTTGTTAGCTGCAAACCAGATGAATAATATAAAAAACCAGTCATATTTACGTTTCCTTTATTTAGTTAAAATTAATACCAGGAATATAATAATTATATGTTATACCTGTACACTGAAATTATTTCTATTACAGTCGTTTTTAAGTTCCTTGATTTCTCACTAATATATTAAAGTTAAGTACTTAACTGCAGTATCTCGTGTTAAGTATTAGGCCGTCGTCTTGTAGAATTTCTTGTCAACGTTGTTGGCAAAATTCGACAAGACTGATCTGAGTAATAACTCGAGATACTAGAGTTACAAACTACGCGGTCGCTAAATCATTACACAATTTATATTAAAATTTATGAATAAATTTAAGGTACATGGACGGAATAGAACCTCTTAGGATCCCCTATGGTTGGTTGAAACCTCAAATTCACTCTCTTACCCTTCTGATCATCAATATCTAAAAATGTATTCCAATCAACTAAGTAATAGAATCCTGATTTACGTACTGGTGTTGTTGTTTCGACTGTTGCCTCTGTTGTTGTTTGTCCTCCAAAGGATTCTTCCAACAGTGAAATTGATGGCGATGTTTCAGCTGTAACTGTTACTACTTTTTCTGTAGTCGTAGTAGTGGTCGTACTTGAAGTTGTTGTTTCTTCTTCACGCTTAAATTCACTCTTAGATGCACTCGAATCAAATAGGTTTGGATCAGGAGCATTTTGATGATCTAATGTAAGAATTTCATTATCTTTTCCTGTCAAACTATTAACTAGTTCATTAAGGCTTTTTGTATCAATCTGTTTTAGATCTTCATCAGTTACCGAACCATTTAATGATTCTAATTGCTTCACAAAACCTAAAAGTTTTGTCAATTTTTGTAACTCCTCTTCAGTAGCATAGTTTTGTTTTTCAATACTTTTTTCAAACTTATTATCACGAATTTTTCGAGAGTCTCTATTATTGACAAGTCCTAAATCAGTTAAAACTGATTGAAACTCATCAGGAACTACATCCAAATTAATCTCTTCCTTCGAAATATTTGATGTTTTTTTTAAAATTGACTTTTGTTTTCTTTGATTTCTCCCCAATCCAAATTGTGAAAGAAACTCGTCCATTTCATTTCTAGCAACAGAATCATCTGGCAAAGGTTTAAAAGCCGAATAAGCCTCGGGATTTATTTGTGGTTTGACAGGATTGAATTCGTTAGTAACACTAGAACTTTTAGATTTTTCTTTGGGATCTGGAAGTAATCCAAAGCTCATTAACAGATCCCTCATTTCTGGTGTTAAGTTATCAGCAATGTCGTTAGCATCTGGAAAAGTTGTTGAGGTAGTTGGCGAAGGGGTAAACCCTGGAATAGATGCTAAAGCATCTTTGAGTTTTTGAGTGTCTGTGTTGTTAATTATAACATCATTGACGCCCAAGATGTTTAGATCACTTACAACGTGCTTTAAATGTTCTGGTATTTCAATTTCAATAGATGGTGTAGCAGGTGATTTAACCGGAGCGGTTACAATATTGTTATTGCGTTCATTTTCTTCACCATGTAAATCGTTAATGACATTATAATTTGGCAACCACTTCGGCGGTTCAATAATTTTAATGCCATCATCAGGTAGTACTGCAATTGTTTCTTTGGTTATTACTATATCATCAGAGTATCTGTGATTGGGATATTTAGTTGTAGGTGCTGTGGTTGTAGTAGTTCTACGTCTTAAAGTTTTAATTGTAGGATGATATGTCGTTGCTATAGTTTTTTCAGTAGTCGTCGAAAGTGGTTTTCTGCGTCGTTTAAGAGATTTAGTTGTTACAGTAGGTGTGGAAGATTCTTTACTTTTAGGCAGTTTTAATAATTCTACATCAGCTTCATTAGAGTCACCAATTTTTTCGTCATGTCTAGTGCTAAGTTTTTGAGTACTTGTTCTATATTTTTCATTATGGACAGCTTGACCATTTACAATATGTGTTATTGGCGGTTTGGTGAAAAGTTCTTCCATCGCAACTGCTTCATTGGCTGGTGGTGTGTATGGCATTACCACCATAAAAGCTTTAGGATCCCGTTCAATGCCTATTATCTCAGAATCAGCTTTAGTAATATTCTCCAATATATCGAGAATTTCGCCACGAGTAAGTCTTGGCAGCGACGAGTCACTTTTTATCATATCCTCAACTTCTCTAACTGTATCTTCAATGTTATTGGCTCCATTTTTCTTAGTGTTAATTGATCTGGAAAATTGTTTATGTTCAGCTAAAGTATTAACTTCTTCTGGTGGAGAGTAATGTGCTGGATCGGGAAGATGGTAACTCTGTGGATATGCCAATATACCGCAAAAGAGAACCCATGGAATGATTAATTTTAATACCTGAAACAAAACAAAAATCATTTTATAATCAAATACAGGTACCTACAATTTATTTATTATTTATCTTAGTTTGATGAACTTTTAAGGTAATATCATACTTATGTACTTTTGTGTACTTTTTTAAAACATTTTAAAATCAAGCGAAGTACTTACTACTTTAGTTATAATCTCCTTGTTTCCTTTAAGGGAATGTTTTTTCTATTTATCCTTAATCAAAATTAGTGCTATCAATTCATGAAAATAGTCATTTATGTAATAAGTGTGCGAAGGCTAATTTCGCGCATTGAGACAGAAATTTATTTTGACGATGCGCAGCTGAGTCCAAATATCTGTTGAATGCGCGAAATTTCTTCGCACACATATTACATACAACATTTTTCTACAACTGCAGATATTTCCTTTCATCAATAATTACTATTCTAAAGAATACTCATATTATTTATAATAATTATAAATATACCTCATACATTGTATATTTCGTTACCATGGAAAGTAGAATATACCCACATACGCGTTTTTAATTTTGACAAAAAGGTGACAACTAGTTTTTATTGTAATTTCTAATTAAATATTAAGTATGCAAAATAGAGAAAATGGAAATATAAGCAGTGACCAAGAGGCAGTATGAAAGGACATACAGTCAATTCAAAGAGTGCTGTAAAACTAAAAATTTGAAAAAGTTAGTGAAAATGTTCTGTTAGTAACGTGAATATTGTGAAGAATATTTAATACCTACTTAATTAAGAATGTTTGAATCAATTTATTTATTTCATATATTATTAGTACCTACAATAAAGTTGAATTCTACGTACTTAGATCGTGTTAAAGTTAGTGCACGCAGTATTTCGCAAACGCCGATGTGCGAAGTATTTTCTTCGCGCACCGGCGTTTGCGAAATATCATTTGACACATTAAAAGTGGTGAAAAAATGTCACTCTTTCTTGACAGTTGTAGAAAAGTTTATTTTGGTGGTAGTTTAGACAGACTTGACTCCATATCAGGTGTGCTAAATTTACCATTATTTCCATTATTCATAAAAGGGGTTGAAAGTTCGGTTTTTCAAATGAAATGCCCTGTATAATGCCCCCCATAAATTGAAAGGCACAGAAAAATGCTTTAAGATACATCATGACCCTATACCTAAACCATTAAAATTTCTTATAAATACCTACACCTGAACTACCACTAAAATATTAACTTTGCACTCAAATTAATTAGGGCCATGTATTGGACTCTATTACAAGTTCTTTTTTAACTCGAATGCCACAGAGAACAGTGTTAACCTCAGGATCGAGGACCATCAGGGAGCGGATTGGTTTAGGCGGTCTGGGGCCTGCATTGGGCTTTTGTGAAAAACGGTGCGAGATCTCCTAAAATGCTTGGCCAAACAAGCACCAAAGATATTGAGAACATGTTCCTAAACCGGACTATGACAATCAGGGCAATATCCCAACCCAACCGCACTGAAAACTGCTATCAGTAAACAGATGCCATTAAGAAATGACAATTTAAAAAAAATAATTACAATTAAAATATCATAGTAATTAGATGCCTGCTTCCGGTATAACCGGAAGTGCCATAACACTGAAAATGTGGGAGCTCATCTCTTTAATAGCTATCGTTAAAATACCGGAAAAATACTATATTTTTGAACCATACATTTATTTTTATATCCGTATCAGATAACCTACTGACATTTTTTGCAATGTAAAATAATCTCTTTCTCTGGCTAAACTAGGTACATCGCAGGCTAAACAAGCAGAAATTTCTGAGTCTACATTTCTGATGAGACTATTGTACAACGAGTATTTAAATTCCTTTTCTCAAAATATTTAGAATGTGATCTTCAGTATTTCTTTACATATGGTTGAAGTAAAAACGATATCTAATTAATAATGCCGTTCGAAGTAATTATCAATAATTATGTCTCTAACGGTGTTGTGTTTCGAAAACAAACTATTACCTAAACATTCTTGCGACAACACATCACAAATTGATTGTAAATACCTACGTAGGCTAATTTAACTTTTCTAATTAATATTTAAGTATATGGTTGAAAAAATTACTATTAATTGTCTAAAGATATAAATGTAACTAAGTAACATATTCTATTATAATTTTAAGTCAAAAATATAAATGCGAGTCATTGTAAAAATGGAAAGCCACAATTTATCAAGGATAATTCATTAATCTACCTTTATTGATTTAACTAAATCAAAATTATCTTGATTCTAATGAATTTTATAGCCTTTCGTAAAGTAAATGTTCTATGCAAAACTGTCTGTCGTTGCATTAAATATGAAATGAACAAAGTTGAACAATAATGTTCTTTTCGCAGAATTATTCAGACGTACAACATTTTCATAGGAGATTTGGTGTTGGAACGAACTACAAAATGTCGCATTTCTCAGTTTCTATTCTATACTAAGTACATGTTTTTGAACATAATTAAAACATGTGATAGTTTCGGACTTTTAGTGAATATCCTAAGATACTTTAACGTTTTTTTAACCTGTGTTCTATTGTGAAGTGAATAGGGTCTGATTTCAAGCAGACGCGGTCGACTCGTGATATTTTGGTGTTCGTGTACATACAACTCCAATAAATACTTAAATAAATTCACTTACCATCTTATTGTCTAATTCTCAATTACTATTATTGTTTGATATCTCAACCAAAATATGTAAAACACAAATATTTTAATAAATGTTGCATAATAGTCACTTTGCAGTTATGTTGTTATAAAATTTCTCAAAAAAAAAAACAATTACTCGTATATTTGAAATACAAATAATGCGCTACAACCAATTCAAGGTAGAAATCGGAAACTTTCACAAGAACTGCAGACAATGTATTTACTTAAAGAGTGACCTGTAAACTAAACCTGAAGAATAATAATGAATATACTAAGAAGTAGAAGTAATACCCCACTTTTTAACTATACATCATATAATTCAGCCCCTTCGCTTTATAAAAAACGCGGTATTCATTTGAGGAAAACAGATATACATTAGATTAAATAATAGTACATAGGTAGGTATTAAATACCAATAAAAAGCTTCAATTAATGTTTTATAATCAAGTGCAAAATTATGTATTTTACAGTTTCCGATATTCATTTTGCACTTCATGGTAGATAGGCAGGCTTGGATTGGCAAATTGGATTTATTATACTAAAATTAACAGTTGCAGCTTGCTCAACATAAACATTACTTATATGTTTCTTGAAACATTGATTCCACAAATTTATTAGTCATGAAAGCTAAAGTTGTTGGGAAGAATAACATCTTATATAATATTAGAAATATCAATGTTATTACTGAGGTCTTAATAGCGGTGGCAGATAATGGCTAGTAAAAAAAGGACTGGTACATATTTTGTTCTGAAATCGCATCTAGTAACGCTAGCAGAATAGAGAACAAATCAACTAATCCGAGAACCGCGACTGCCATCACTTACGTTTGTCATAGATTAAAGAATATTTGTAAAAACTTATGTGACTAAAAAAAGCTAATTTAGGTAGGTACTTACCTCCCTTTAGTATTTCCTGCTCAATAAATAATTCGTCTGAGACCTCCAGAGAAGATGTTGGAAACACGTGGTTTGATGGCCAGCCTTTATCTAATTTTCGTATTCGTGCCGTTGACCTTTAGATGCATCCGACTTTTGGAATCTCTATTATATAAGAATAAAGTATCCTAAAATCCTAATGTATTTGCAATAATCAATTTTTGGGATCATTTTTTATTATTATTCGCAAAAGTATTATTGAGGAAAGGCTCTAAGCAAACAGTATGATGAATGATCCAGGAAATTTCTACAGGTAATGTGCTTTATCCCAATATAAAGAATAATTAATAATTCGCACGCATCAAATAGTCATCAACGACAGACTCCAGTTATTCTTATCCAACCATTCATGTCTTATATCTCAGAGTTGCCCAAAACACAGGATAATATAGTATTAAGGTCTATTCCATAAATATTTACACCATCTTTACGCAACGTAGTTACCGAGATGAGCTTCTGTTATATGTTAAAAATACAGTAACATTATTAAACAGAAGTAAGTATAATAGTTACTTAGGTTAGTTAACATCAGATTATTTTAAATTATACAATTTTTAATTTTATATATTATATTATATATTATAAATTACTATCTATTTTAAAATAGAAAATATGTTATTAAAGTGTGCAGAGATTTAAATAATTTTGTTATCTCATACTTTCCTATAGTATTGATTAATATACAGGATATTTAAATAACGTAGAAAAAGTGATTGATACCAACGATAAGAATATCTTATCCCGATTCACTTATTTTATTTGATTGAGAGAGAACAATGCATAGATTTAAAAAAAAAACCTCTCCAGAAAGTCCGGTACTTCATTGAAAACAACTGAGAAATAACATACAAGAATCTCAACTAATATGTCTACACGTTATAATGTGATATAAAAATTAAATCAGCAATAACAAATTATTTCTAATAATTCATGAAACTATAGAAATAGGCTATAGTAATAAACCTTTTAAAAATATACTAACTACTACTATAAAATTTTGTTTTTATATTACAAATAATTAATTAATTTTAATATGCGCAAAGTATTGCATAATCAATTTCATTCAATCAACTTTATTTAACAAAAAATATTAAAATAATTCACAGGAAACAAAAAAACATATTACAATAACACGTAAGATAATTTACAACCTACTAAACCGTATCTGCACAATATATAAATTAAATTCCTAAGTACATCAAATACATACTATTCTTTATGCAAAAAAGGAGTGCACTTCAATAATTTTATCATGTGATATATTGTGAAGACCAAAGTCACGCATGAATTCGATAATATTTGAATGTAAATTTTTGGAAGAAACGCATGTCACTTTGGGTGTTACCAGTTTTTGACGTAACAGAAATGTGCACAAGGTCGATCGCGTAGAAGATATAATGGCATGATTTTTCTAATGTTATATTATTAACGTTTTTGATTCTCCATAAGATTCTAACAATATTTTTGATATGAAGTCAACGGTTATCGAGAGATTTAATTACTGTTAAAGTTTCCTTGGTTTTTACTTTCTTGTCAATTGTTGAAAATTAGACAGTATCACGTCAATCAGGTATGAACTTCAGCATATTCCCCTGAAGTGATAAGAAACGTGTTGAAAGAATTCGAAATTACGGCTTGCTGAACTAAGTTCAGCCCTGAACCACGCTTAAACCTGACCTTAATGTTTATTTTTTCAAAGTAAATAAATAGATGCATATTTTTTGGGAGTGCATTTTGTGCTATTCAACCGTATATATCTCGATAACCGTTGACTTTACGTGAAATTTGCGACCGGTTCTTCCAAAAAAAAAAATTATCGAATTTATGAGTGACTTTTGGTAATTTTTAGGTATAGGAGGCTCGTTCTTGATCCTTAAAAACAGCATTTTTGTAGAAATTAATTAATAACATTTAAGCAGTCATATGTATTCATGCTACATCAACGGTAACCAACAAATATGCGAATATCTTACGTTTCCTCAATCTAAAATTATTTTTACTGTCTCATATTTAAATTATCTCGTATATGCAAATAACACAGCATACATGAATATAACAGTCAGGAAAAATCATAATAAATTTGTTTATAAATGACACTAAACAATAATATTGTTTAAACTAATATCGTTTGTTGGTGACAATGTTTACCAGCTTTTATGGACATACATCCAAAAAATTAAGACAAAATACAGCTATTTAAACATTTATTATTTACCCCAGGCAGCAGCAGTAATATACCTAAATCAAATCTTATTATATACGTAGAATTTATTTTAAAAAGTACTTACTCAATTAGACAAATTAACTATTTTATAAAGACAAATTCACAAATATGTATCAAGTCAGCCAGTTTATTTTTTTTAACGCTAACACCATATTAGAATTTCACTTGACATAATAAAATATAGTTTTTCTTTAAAAAAAGGAAACAACAATAAGATATAAAATTAAGTGGCTTTTTAATATAATTTATACAACATAGTAAGAGAACCTCTTATATTTTAATATTCAGCCTTTAATTTATAATATAAAATATTTATTCATCCTTTGATTTTTCGTTTGTAGAATTTAATTCATCCTCTTCATCTGAATAGTTTGTTGGTGATTCTCCTGGTCTCAACAGTTTGCCAACTAACTCGTATTTTTCTGTAAAAAAATATATATTTCAATATTAAAATAAATTGGAATTACTAGTACTACTAATTTTATTTTACAGATTATAGTAATGTTTTACAGTACAAAGTACATGTTTTCGTCATACACACGCTCATAATATATCTATATCATTAATTCATGTTTCATTTGTGTTATTAATTAATGTTACATATGGGCGATTCGAAAATAACCCCTCAAAATTATACTGTCTTTGTACATTCAATATGTTAATTTTTTATCTCAGCAAAGGTGTAAAAAAGTAATTCTCGAATATTTTAAAAACATATCTGTCACACTTTTTTAAACACAGACCTCACATATTTGCGGATATCTCCGAAATCATTCGGAGTTTTTTATACTTCGAAACGCCATTGGTTGACATCTCTATCCTCCTTATCTCGGATACGTATATTACATACCTCACAAAATGTAAGAGGTTCATTTGAAATTAATAAAACGATAGTAAAAACTAGGAATATGTGACTCTGGCTACTCCTGAGTAACTTGCGATTGCCGCTGTCAATCCCAAAATATCAAACGATAATATAGCATAGGCCAATTGATATGCCAACATCATTAGCCTTTTATTTAATTGTGAAGAAATTGAGCCATCCGACTAATAAGGCGAAACTATACAATTTCAACACATTACATTAAAATACATGATAACTATCGAGAGATTAAAGCTAAAACAATAATCGAAATAATACTATTATTAATTTAATTTACGATAAAAGCCAATTTCATTAAATTAAATTATTTTAGCCATAACCCTTTTTAAACAATACTATAAGCAAATATTGTTATAATTATATCCAATATGCAATTATTAAATATATAGTCGTTTCAATTCGATAAGCAGTTGGAATCATGAGCGCCGGTATACAAATAACAAGACACTTCGAGAGGTAACTAAAATGTTCCTCTAATTTTTATATGAATTAAATTTGAACCAATCAAGCGATAAGCGCTAAGAAATGATTTTACTTTTAGTGTAAAGTAAAATATCTACACATGCAAATATTGAGATATGGTTCAATGTTTATCAAGAAACTACTTACTTATGTTTGCCGTTTATCAATTACAATGAAAAAACATACGTCGTGTCCACCAAATTAATTAAAAAACTTGTTTCTTTGTTTTTTAATTACAGGAACATGTTTCTGAGACTCAACTCCATCATCAGCCTTATTAAAACTAACATATAGGTATTACAGGCAGAGATCGACGTATGATTTTTCATTGTAATTGATATTACACTCCACTGCATCCTATGGATTACTTTTTTAATATGTCTTTTATGTTTGTGCGCCCAAAACAGATTGATTGATTGATTGAAATAAAAGATTATTATGCATTAAAAATTATACATAAATAATACATGTTCCAATTCTTATTCATATGGTTATTTTATTCCCATATGTTTAACTTACTATTTAGAGTTTTTATTCATCGATTGACGGTCAAAATCGCGAATAATTTTTTGTATATTAAATATCAAGAAAGTACAAGGTTAAAGGAACAAGACCGCATAAATTGATTAGCACTATAGCTAGATTTTCACATAGCAAGTATATCGAGTTAGTTTTCTTTACATTTATTATGCAAAGCATAACTAAACTCAGCAATGTATGTATGCTGTCGAAAATACATTGTTCGCGGACGCATATTTCTTCAATGACGCGAGACGTTCAGTGATACATCATTTAAAAACTCTTTCAATCGTCTATACCTAAGTTCGACTATGCAATTCTTTTTAAACATTTAACTCCAAAAATGTTTAGGTATGCACATTTAGAGTCTACAGTGGTAACGGCATAGTTCCTAAGAAAAGTCAAAATAAGTAACTATTCAAACCTAATAATTTGGGTCAAATATTGACATACTTATAACAAAAAATATTTTCTTACACCTTTGTGGATTGGACCAAAAATAAAAAATATATTTTGTAGTTCTAATCAATAAAAAATATTCTCTCAATGACTATTGCTTATATTTACCGAATGATGCAATCTAATGGAGAATTGCAAATTAAAATTATGTATACGTTTAGTTTACGAACTAGTACAATATGTTATTACATTGAGCACGACATGTATATAGTGTCTCAAATTTTTAACTATTTTGCCAGAAGCATTAAAATGTTGGAATCAATTTACACAAGCAAACACCATAATAGTTCCTCCTCTTCAATTATTGATTATACATGTGACAACCTTTCTCTAATTTCCTTAAATTAATAGCGTTTAATACAGGGTGATCCATCGAAAAGTATGCAAGCTTTTTCTCTTTTCTTAAACTTCTTTCTTCTTTATTTATTATCATAAGCAAAACACCTGATATGCTACGAATTGGATTTGAACAAAATCTGTATTATTGTATCGAAACAAATGGGTCACATTTTCACAACTTGTTAAAATAAAGTAATAAAATAAAATGGTAAATAATTTAACAGGTCATTATTAATTTTCGAGAAATTAATCTTCAATAAACTAATAAACATTGAAATGATGATCTATGCACATTTAAAGAACTTGCGCTCTGACAAATGGAGAGGCTAGGATCATCACGAACAGACCGATGTATACTCTTTACGGATTCGTTACTTCTTGATAATCTTGACCGCCAGGATTTCGGTTCAATCCAGCGTTTAATGGATCTCCTCGAACTTTTTAATCCATTTCTAAATACGGGACACAATTGGAGCATCATTGAAATTATGCAAATCACGAGCACTGCTTTATTTGTAAAATTCTTGTCTTGAAATCCCCCGCGTCCTCCGCTTGGTTCCGCCACATATAACGTGTTTTAATGTGCACCGTTTTTTATCTTTACAGAAAATAATATGTTCTAATAAATATTAAGACGTTGAAATATCTCTATGAAAAAACCAAATTTAAATGAACATAATTGTCCAGCAGATATTATTGTTATAATTATTTTTTTGATTTTCTAGAGTCTACGAACATGAGCCTTTGTAAGAATTCCATAATTGCATTCACACACACCAGTTACTATTTATTGGTAATACAATCAAATCCAAATTAATGAATAAAACCATCGTTACCTTGAAATTGTGACTCCCATTCCCTGACAGAGTCCATTTCAACAGTGCTTAGGTCGCTTAAGTCATCATAACCTTCACCAGATGCAGATACGCTGAATGTTGCCAACCCCCTTGATGCATCTTTGCCCGCAAATGCTGCATAAGGACCACCTAGAAATAATTTTATTTTACTGTAAATTACGTAATACACGCTCTATCTTTCATATACAACACAAATACAAATTTCAAGTAAAAACGTTTGAGAAAGAATACCAACTGTATTCCTATAAATAATACTGCATTATTCTGATCTTGTTGAAGTACTAGATACTATTGAAATTGAAGATCGTTTCCTACTATGAGATTCCAAGCGATAAGACAACCACAAATTTAGCTGATTTTCACGAATGCAGTTTCCGAAAGATTTGTAACCAAAAGATCAGACTCTCAGAATAGGAAATAATAAAATAAATGAAAGATAGCAGTTTTGACCACCAAAACTAGGTAAAAGTAAAACAGGATTGGTGTCTCAGATTGTTTAAAATAATAACCCATTAGCATTAACCATAATTATGGAAACCATATTATAGGTAGGTGGTAAAAATTCTAAGACACGGATGTCGAGTTTAAAAGGAAAGGGAAATCCATATTTTATAAATTCTCCTCTATGTCAGTTATTACTTCAGATGTGTCCTAAGATAACATCGTTGGAACCAAAAGCAAATGTATAATATGAAGTATATGGTAAGATATAATAAGCCTTGCAGAAATACATGCAATTAAAGATCTCCAACCTCTGCATCTTAGGTCAAATAGATACAGTACAGGTATATTTTCATATGTGGAAACTATCGTAGTATTTCTCTCCTCTCCATCGCCGGAAAGGTTCTCGCAAGAATTTTGTCCAATCGTCGTCTCCCACTCTCGGAAGGGTGCTTGCAGGAAACACAATGTAGTTTTAGACCCAACAGGGGTACAGCCGACATGATATTTAATAGTTAGTGTCAGGCAAATACAGGAAAAGTCCGGGAACTAAATCGGCCTCTATACATGGGTTTTATAGACCTTGTCAAGGCGTTCGACTCTGTGGAGGATATTGAAGCTCAACGGATGTCCCCAGAAATTCATCCGGATACGTCGACTCCTTCACGATAACATGAAAGCAGCACTTCTCAACAGCAGCGGACCGGGAGAACCCTTTCCAATAACCACTTGCGTAAAGCAGGATTGTGTCATTGCACCGATTTTGTTTTCGATGTTTGTGGAAACGATAATTAAACTCGTTAAGGATGAACTACCGGGGGGAATAGAGACCGTGTACAGATTCGATGGCGGCGGACTCTTCAATCGTCGTAGACTGCAAGCTGGGACAAAGATCGCATCCACATCAGTCATTGGGCAGACTTCAGAACATCGAGAGTTTCTCGTACCTTGGCAGCATTCTCGCGACGAACGCAAACCATAGTAGCCCCTAATTCTAATAGCGATCGGAATCATACTTTTTCCAATATTTACCTTGTATAGATTAGAAATTATACCTAGTCATTAAAAATTGTGATGTATAATACGATATGCGTAAATGATTAGATTAAAAATATATCAAAAATGCTTGTCATAGCTCAACATAATAAATTATGCTTTTGTACTTTTTTTTTCTAAGATCCAACACTGGCTGATTCAAATCAAAGCCCTACCTGCCTGGAGAACAATAACTAAGGTATCCGGAATATGAAATTTTAACAAATACCCAAAGTCCCAAAATTTAATTTACCTACCTGCCCTTTTATATTTATCGCTATGATGTTAACGACTAACAATATACAGGTTGGGTTCGGTTTTCTTTAATATTCAAGTCAAGACACAATACTTATGTTCCAAACATTGGCTTTTGAATCATAACTAAGTACTTACATCGATTACGTTATAGGTATATAGACAATTTTGGTGAGCCGTGCTTCGCTTGGATCAATTATTTTAATCCTTGGTATGTTCAAGAATTGACGTCGAACATACTAAACTTAGTTTAAATGTCTCGCTAAACTCAGGAGGTCAAAAACTAATGATCCTATACGTAAAATATGTCCAAATTAAAAAACAAAATATTTATTTAAGTGTATGTAAAGATAAATTGCTGTATACCTACTTAAGATTAGTTTAAATGCTTTATTTAACTAAGCCCTGTTAAGTGCGTAGTGTAATATGTAATAAACGACAAAAAATAAACCCAATGACCCCAATCTACATAAATTTTAAACATTAAAAACGTTAGTAGATACAGAAAAACAATGTCCTTTACCTACCTACCTAAATAAATGGAATTATAAAGAGATACCCTGTTTAGTAGGTACACTTATATTATGCTATTTAAAAAATAGTAAATAATAAGTCAACACGTAGAATAGACAATTTTCCTAAGCCATGTTTTATACCAATTGTTCAAAATATACACTGGATATAGTAACATTAATTTAAGAACAGGCCATCAGAAGCGTCATTTTTTTGCCTACGTCACAGATGTGCTATCTCATAATATTAATGCCTGCTATTATAGTCGTCGCTAAAAAATCATATATATTAAGTATACCTTATCTGGTTCAAATAAGGGTTTCCAAATATTTCTTGACATAATTTTATCTGAAGCCTTTCATGTGTTTTACACAATTTCCACACACCCCCCTATAAATTAGAGGAATCGATGTACCAAAAAAATTATGCCGATGTTACTATTTTAGAAAAGACTAAAAGTTATTCATATTATAAAGTTTTATCAAACTGCATAGTAGAAATCAAACATAATACAAAAGATATTACTATTGACATAGTATATATTATAATGTGTGTAAAAATAGATGATTAGATAAATAAAAATGTTATTATTTATAAACCTAGCTGATAGAAGTTTGATTTTAAATACATTTTGGAAACATCCACAATAGTAGGTATATTGTGCAACGAACATGAAATGACATATATTTCCTCCGAGTATGATCGTTTGCAGCATGAGCCGCAGGCGTGTGCTGCAAATCATACGTGTAGGAAATGGTCATTCCATGTGAGTTTCACACTATACTTTTGCTACGACTGTTTTAATACTTTTGAATAAATTAAACATAATTTTTAGGAAAATATTTGTTTTTCGAAACTTACCCCTGTTGGCATAAGCCTAAATACGATAAGTTAGAAGTATTAAATTGACTAGGTGGTGTTAAACTATATTCAGGAAGCCTCTTGACATTGGTTGCTTCCAAATTATTCACATCCAGCTTATTTAGAAATATAAAACTTAGTGTGTATGGCTTTAACTAAAAGATCGTTTTCACATTAAAACACCCGTATTAAACTAATAACTTCTAAAGTTCTACTTTAGCATGCGGACATCCTTCTGCATGGTAGGTCGTTATATTGTACTACTATTTAGAGATTTTTCTGGGGCAATATTATAAAACAGTTTAATTTAAAAAATGTTTGTATTACAAAACCTGTACAAACTAAATGTTTGTAATAAGATACCCAACTAATACTTAATATATGTAGGTATATACCTAGGAAGTTTTATTAATTTCAAAAAACTCTTCTCGAAACCAATGAACATTTGCCGATTTTTTTTCTATATTAGCTAAGTCATTTATGTTTTAAATTATTTTTTAATTAAATAGCCACCTACCTATTCCCCGATTTTCTGTTCTTTGAACATTAAAAATTAAAGGTAAGTTTTGTTAATTCGTAATTATTACTTGAAAACGGTATCTAAGTACATATTATATACTTTAGTTATTCCAAAACATTTAAATAATCGGTTTATTTATAATACCTAATCATCATATCATTACATGTTATCATCTTTTGGGTGTAAACTTGAATGAAATAAATATGTAGTCACAGAGATTTCTTACCCGGCCCATAAAACCTTTTTCCTCTGGTAGCATCGTAAACATTTCCATTAACAGCAAGCAGCACACGTCCGTCTTCTTGTGTACCATCGAATTTTTTTAATTCTTCAATTGTGAAGTCTCTTTTTTTCATTTTAGGTAAGGGTACTTCTTCCGGCACTTGGGGGGTAGGCTCCTGTTTAGCTGCTTTGACTATTTTATACACTAAAAATGCTATTATAGTCACAAGAGCAATATTTAGCGGACTGCTAATTAAATCATTAAATATATTAGCTAAAAGGCTTTCAGAGTTTGCTGAGCTATCTGCCATGGCGCATTAATTGTTTAATGAGACTGTAGAATTTGTACACTACACTTTAATTTACAAATGATTTATGACTTTATGTTGATTGGATGACACACACTAAAGTCAAAGAAAGTAACAACTGAAGGAAAAATGCCGGAGCAGGAGGTGACAGGTGACACTAGTAATTTAGTGTCAAACCACAGACAAACATATAGAGAGACAACAGTTCGATCTTTTTCAACATTGACTTATATAACAGGGAATAGGATGCAGTCTATCTTATCTTTCTTGAGTGAATGAGAAATTTCTTTCACTTTGCACACTTGCATCATTAATATATTAGATCTCGCTCAGTTAGGTGAAAAAGTTATTTTTTTTTAGTTTTCATTAGAAAACAAAGAACAGATAGACTAGTGTGATTAGTTCCTCCTATTAAATATTATTCTATGAGTTACCCTCCAACCTTAGATTATGTAAGATTCCTTGTCTAAGCCTTCAACGCAATATAGCAACAATTTTTACTCACCTGTCTTAAACACAAGTTTTTTGAACCAATTTGATTGACATTTAATTCTTCTATATCTCAGGTCAGCTGGTCTGATGTGACATTAAGACCTGCCACCACCTCAATTTTTATTGTAAAACAAAAAACAATGTAAAGCTGTCAAAATTAAGATTAGCAATAAAACATTTTAATATCGGATTTAACTGTCAAATTTCTAAAAGGTAAATACGTTTAAGATAGATGTGTGAAAATATTAGAAATGGAAGTGATGTGAGCGGTAGATTATCATGTAACATCCGCCCAGCTGATCTGAGTTTTTGGAAGGATACTCACGCCTATTAACGTCATACATCAGCTGTTTTAGATATTTGCACTCTTAACAGTCTTAACTCTATACTTTTTAAGGTCATTAGAGGTGAGACGTAGACAAGATCAAGATCAAATTATTTTTGTGTAGAGCATTTATAAATTAAGCAAGTAGTTACAAGAAATTATCTCAATTAATATGGTAAGTAATATTGCAGATTTTGTTCACTTAATAATGCTTCATCCCGTTGTTACGTAACATATCTTTATTTAATAATTTTTTTTAGTCTGAACCAATCAGTGTGGTTGTAACCGGGGCAGCCGGTCAAATAGCTTACTCCCTGTTGTACATGGTAGCTAAGGGTGATGTTTTTGGTCCCAACCAACCCATTAGTCTCTACCTTTTAGATATTAAACCTATGATGGGTGTCCTTGGCGGTGTTGTCATGGAGCTTCAAGACTGTGCATTACCACTGTTACACGAAGTAATTGCTACCGATGATCCAGCAGTGGCATTTAAAGATGTTTCCGCCGCTTTTCTTGTTGGTGCAATGCCCCGAAGAGAAGGTATGGAAAGAAAAGACTTACTATCAGCCAATGTTACTATTTTTAAAGTACAAGGTGAAGCCTTAGATAAATATGCGAAGAAAGATGTCAAAGTACTTGTTGTGGGAAACCCAGCCAACACAAATGCATTGATTTGTTCTCGCTATGCCCCTTCTATTCCTAAAGAGAACTTTACAGCCATGACAAGATTAGACCACAATAGAGCTCTTGGACAAATAGCTGCTAAATTAGAGGTTGCAGTTCGTAGCGTAAGTAATGTTATTATTTGGGGAAATCACTCATCAACGCAAGTACCAGATGCTTCACATGCAGTTGTTGAACAGAACGGCAAACTTTTGCCTGTACCAGAGGCAATCAAAGATGATGCTTGGCTTCAGTCGGTGTTTGTAGAGACTGTACAAAAACGCGGCGCTGCTGTAATTGGTGCTAGAAAATCCTCATCTGCGATGTCCGCAGCTAAAGCTGCTGCTGATCATATGAAAGATTGGTTTTTAGGTACCGTTCCTGGTACAATAGTTTCTATGGGTGTCTTAAGTGATGGAAGTTATGGTGCTCCCAAGAATGTTGTTTTTTCATTCCCAGTTACAGTAAAAAGTGGCAAATGGGAGATAGTTCAAGGTTTAAATATAAGTGATTTCTTCCGGGGACTTTTAGAAAAAACTGGCAAAGAATTGGAAGAAGAACGCCAAGAAGCTGAACAGGTCATTGGAGCATGACTAAGCAAACTGTAATTCACTGATAACATACCGGTTTATACTTATATAATAGGTTATCAGTTACGACTCGGAATATTTTTATTGCATAGAAAATTCTGACTATAATTTTGCAACACATAACATTTACTCTTGTATTGATATTAAGTATGTTATATTCATATTTAATTTGACCTTCGCGAAGGTTTATTTTTATAAATTATATTTTGTCATATTATAGAGATATAGATAATATTATGTAGGTATACAAATAATTTAGAGATCAAAGATCAATCAAGTTATGATTTTCAATATTAGGTATATTTTTTTAATTATATTGATATTTCATTCAAAATATTTTATTAAATTTAAGTATGGGTGGTTGAAATAAAGTAAGTGGAGGTAAATGTAAAACAAAATACTTGTATTATTTATTAGATTGAAATTTTTGTTGTCAATAATATAAAATTGATTTAAGCTTACTTTCAGACAAAGATTAATGTACATTAATCTTTGTTTCAGATAAAGTGGCGAATGCGAAAAGCTGTAGGGTGTCAATTCTTAAAACTGAAGTAGATCAACACAGAAGAGAGTAATGCTGTGATAAATCAATAGGCTTTTCGATGTTTTTACCCGGTTTTTAAGAATTTACAACTCGTAACTAATATGAAATAAATAAAATCACTGTTTAGTTGCATCCGATAAGATATTACAGATATAGGGTATAAAACCTGTGAGCTGCATGATATTGAGCAATTGCAATTTGTTTAATGAACGGACATATGAGGTATATTTTATAGTTGCGGGACATAGGTAAAATACGGTACAGTCGTGACTAATGCGCGACGAATGGTCAAACAAATGCCCAATTTACCGCTTTCAACCGCCAGCCATATCGCATCCCGACTTAAACTCAATAAGAAAAGGAAAAATATTAACAACTATTAGACCTAAAATTCATTCGCAAGAATGTTTAGCTGCTATACTACTTATAAGGCTTTTTTTGTTAGGCCTAATCTTTTGTCTATTATTTTTTAAATTAAATCATAATCATGTAGGTACTTTTATGATTCAAACTTACTAATTCTTTAAAAAAATATATTAATTTATTACATTTAATTTTTGGTATGAAAATATTCAAAATTCATACAATTTTTACTAAATATAAGCAGTAGTTACATTTTTAAAAATAAAAGCATCAAATTTAAAAAAAAAATGCTGTACTTGAACTCTGCTATTCTACATAGTTATTAGTATTCTATGGAGCAATGCTTGTAGGAATTCTTGAAAACCGGAACGATCGAGCGGAGTGAGGCACTACATACCAATTTAAGACAACGTTGCCTCTGTTCTCTCTATACAGTCATGGCCTTCAGCGACTGTTTCTTCTCTCTCTCTCGCTCTTCCAATTATGGCCTCCACATTTGTTTCTTCTTCTCCTATTTTTGGCCTCTTGCTTATGTTATTAGATACAGCCTTCTTTTTCTATTTCCTCATGACGCTATTGAAGTGGTGGATGACAACTGACACAAAGAGGACATTTCCTTTTCCGATTCTAAAGTTGTTCGAAGCAGACAGGTTAGTTATTTTTTGATTGTTTTCTTTTGAAATAAGGTAAAATTTAAGGATTAATTGATAATTTGTAGTAATTTTAATTATTTTACATGTGCGATATAATATATTGGATTCAAGATATTTTGTAATAAATAATTATATATTTCTAACCTTAAAGTTTAATGGCGTGGTCGACACACTAACATTTTGTATTTTTTGTTGTAGAAAATGCCTTCTGTTACTTTAAAGGACGTAGATCAACACAAATTTGTGAAAGCGTTTGCATCCTTCCTTAAGAAGTAAGTATAAAAAAATGTTTGTTTTGCCATCATTAACAATATGATTTTTTAAGGTCTGGTAAACTGAAAGTACCAGAATGGGTAGATCTAGTGAAAACTTCACGTTCTAAAGAATTGGCACCATATGATCCCGATTGGTACTATGTAAGATGTGCTGCAGTAGCGAGACATATGTATATCCGTTCTCCCCTTGGAGTCGGCTCAGTTACGAAAATATTCGGCAGCAGAAAACGTAATGGTACCAAACCCTCCCATTTTTGTCGGTCCAATGGCAGTATTGCTCGTAATTGTTTACAATCTTTGACACAATTGAAATTGGCCAAAAAGAGTGATGATGGTGGTTTAATTTTGACCTCTCAAGGCAGAAGAGATTTGGATCGTATTGCGGCTCAAGTAAAAGCTAACGAAAGGAAAGCTCTTAAGGCAAGTTCAGCCGTTATTACTCTGTAGATGTATTAGTGATAAATAAAACAATTTTATAAATTTTATAGTGTTTTTATTTACACAAAACGTGATTAATACATACATTTTCTGAGCAGTTAACATTAATAAAGTGACTAGATTTTTGATTAAATTTTTGATGTTTCTAAAAATTTAATTTGTAAGATGAAGAACGTAGCGTCTTGATATCTTACATCATAAGGTACACGAATCCGTCAAATTATAGATTAGTTATACCATTGTCTTTATAAAGACAATTCTATACTTATTTATTTTTGATAATCTCTAGTACCTATATTGAGATACGTTCATGTATCTTAAAGCGTAAGGATCTGTCTTTGATGTTGCTACTAGATAATTTTGTATTCATTAATTAGTTTAGTTGGCACTATGTTGTACAATATTTTAAAATCTGTACAGGCTTTCAGAGAGATAAGGAATATATTGTTAAAATACTCTAAGTAATGTCTATTTAGAAATTTAAATATTTTGAGTTATAAAATAGGTAAACTTTAACGGTAGAAGTATTTCTCGTTTTAATTCTAATTTCAAAGCAAAATTAGGTTTCAAATCGTTTAAATTTTTCACTAGTCTCGGTTATCACTATTTACTACAGGAGCTAACGTTTTCGATGAACAAACGTTTTTGACCACGTTCCACTTTGACAAAATTACTGTTAGCGTACATTTTTTTATATCAAACCAGAAGTTTGCCTAACAGCACTTAAATTTGACAGACGTGCGGTGGGGGAGGCGTAGATCGACGAAATATATGCAATTTCTGTCGCATACAGGAATAAACTTCACTACTCTTGGGTGGGTAAATTTACAAAAATGATTTAACACACTGTCAGGGCACTAATAGCTGGTGTATGGGAGGCTGATGTCTCATTAGGCTCTTGAAATCATATATTAAGGGATCCATCTATAATCAATCCCTCTATACGCCCACATTTTCATCTCAAAACCCAATTACTTATACCTATCTACACCCGAAAATATTACAACATATATGCGTTTCATTCGAAATAAATTTTAATACAAGTTATCAAATTTTTTGCTCCATTGATCTTGGTTAATTATATTCATTAGTCTATAATATTCATAAAATCTAATATCAGTAAACATCTATCACATTAGGAGATCTATAAATAACAATAGGTCAAAAACAGTAGGTACTGAAAAGGTATATAATATAGAATTAGAGTAAATATTTTTTATTAGGCACTAAGTAATGACTTAAACTCAGGAGGTATGCCATTTTCTATGAATATTTTAAATACAAAAAGTTCGTTCTAGGTAAAGAACCAAATATAACAGGGTTTTCAATAATAATGATATGAATTAAAACTATTTTAGATGTTTTAATCTCGAGAATAATCTTGATGTATCAACAGTTCGATATCGTGACTGATTGTAACATTTCGTCTAAGCCCACAACCAAAATTATAATTTCATTCGTTATTCTAAGCTCCCAGCAGCAAATTTTCTGGTTGGCGATGGTACAGTGGCTTAAGTTCTTAGGACAACACAATCTTATACTACAGTTTCAAAGTTATAACATTCTTATTGGAAAACCCTTTATTTTAAGTTAGACAGAACACTAATTGAAAAGGGGCGTTAATTGTTAATTTTTGTAATTTATACATTATTTAACAGTAAATGACACAATACAGAATAGAGGGGAGGTTCTGTACAGACCCAGTCATTTTGAACCTACCTACATACATGTACGTTTGGAACGATAATTTTGGTAAATTCGATTATGATGTTAATCAGCGATTTTTCGGTATTGTAAAAGATTTGACCAATTTAGTGTTACCTTTTGACTCTCTATACCAGTACTTATAAATAGTAATTTAAAAATAATAATCTTTTGCATTCACATCTCTCTCTGCTCTAGTCGACTTATTGAATTACAGAAGGAATTCATGATAATTCATTGTTACCTTGTTCACTAAGTATCATGGTCGAAGAATGTAAGAAATAGAATTGGTAATCCCTTGCAGTCTTACAAACTTGTTATAGATGTAATTCTAACACCAATACTTCGCTCTTGGTTATACTATTACGTAACACCAAGAGAAGATGTAACTGGTATATAGAGTAACATTACGAACTTCTTGTACATGATTGCGATAAAAGTATGGTGTAAAATAATCGACCTTATCATCCACACGCAGATGGAAAATGCATTTAACGATCCAGTAGTTCTTTACGTATATACTTAATATTCATTTCTTGCCAAAATTTTGCTCACACCTATAATCAACATGAAGCTACATAATATGACTAGGTTAATAGTTATAGTTTTAACTGGTCAAGAAGAGTAAAATAGGTATTAGTTTACAATAATTCTGAATTTGTCGATTATTATTAGTTAATATTAGTATATTGCCTACTTAGAACATACATAAATGTATTATGTACTATAAGTTGTTTTAAAAATTGCGAAGGGATGTTTTACAGCGTTGCTTGACTAGCATTATTTTCATTACCAACTTCTATGCCAGTTTGTCTCAGCCAATGTCTCAAATTCCTTGTTCTCTCCACCAGCGTTGTAGCAGCGCCCTGATTTACTTGTGTAACCATAGTGCTCTGTGCATTTGCTAATGCAATATGTTGCCTATAGTTATTTAATCTGTCAGCCAATGTCGGAATTGATGGGGGAGCTGGCACATTCACGCTGCCGGCTAGGACTGGCCATCCTAGATCAGGATACACCAATGGTGGAATTACTGAAAATAATAATTAATTCTCAAAACAATCTTAGCAACATAATTTCTCTACTACAGACAAGAGAAAGGAGTTTAGAAATGTCAATAAATCATCTAATTTGCCTTTTTGTAAGTTGGTTACAGTTATACATTTGAAATCTCCTACAAAGAATAAAACCCTTTAGTTGGTAAATTGTTTTTTGTTGTAACTTTAACGTAAAATTTTTACCTTGTGCTAAATTAGTCTGCTGTTGTTGTGTCCTTAGCACATCCCAAATTTCCCGAATCTCAGAATTCAAATTTTCTAAACTTTGTATGATTTCTGAAGATTCTTGGTAATCATTTCGTATAAGAGCTCGACTGTAATTTGGATCTGCAGCTGCAAATTCAGTGGAACTTATACCTGAACTAGCGCTATGTGATGATATATCACTAAGTGTGGCTTCATCCACTTTATTTTGATTATTTTGGACGTTCGCCCGATGCAAAGATTGCTCCAAATGACGTAGGCGAATCACCTTTTCACCTAGTAGACTACGAGTACGATGCAGATTAACTTCCATATCTGTCAATTCTTTCTCTTCCTATGAAATAAAATAATTTAAAAAATTAATGTCAAATACGAATGTAATTAAAAAATTAGATTCATGAAGCCATGGAATACTGTTGTTACAAATATATGCCGATACTTGTAAAGCAGAGCCGGTTATTGGATGGTATGCGGTTTTCTGGTGTAATGCCATGTGAGTACTAACTTATGATAGTTCAATCCCAATGTCAGCTTTACAAAGAACAGGCGTATGATCAAGGATTATTCGCTGACCTTTTTTTTTTAACGGGGCGGCGTTCGAACTAGGACGATTTAAGGTATGTCATCCACAGACAGATATATATTATTACAACTGGAACTTCACTGAACGTTTTCTTGAGAGTTATAATAACCTTGAACGTATTAAGGTTCGAACTAATCGTTATCACTGTATATTCCGTTGCCAATGGAATTCATACTAAACAGTAAACTGTTACACAAAAATTATTGACAAATTATCTAAAAATAATAAGATGGGAATCACGAGGAGACAAAATTTAAAACTAAATTAAACGAAAGAGTAGGTAAATAAAAATTACAATGCAAGATGAAAATTGAAACAACGCCTTTTGAACAAGGTGGAAAACGGGAATAAAAAAAAAATAAAAACGCAGAAAAAGAAAATCATACCTACTTAAAAATCTGAATCAATATGCCTTACTTGACACAATTGTTGTAAGGTGTGTCTAGCCATCGATCCATGCTTTAGTTTCAGTTCTTTTTGCCTTTGTTGAAATAACGCTTTCTGACTACGTAAACTTTCTTTCGCTCTTTTAATTGAGTCCCTTTCTAAATGAATTCGGTGGCGAAAGAACTCTAACTCAGAACTTCCTTCAAATTTTTGTCCATCTGAAAATGGATACCGCAAATGGTAGGTATCTGACTGCGAATTCTGGGGAAACTGATCCTCTAAATCTTCTAATTTTTGTAGCTGCCTCCTTAAATTCTCAACTGGTGAACATGATCTTTGACTTCTTTTAGATTTTGAATTGGCGTTTATTCTGAAAGTATAGTAGGCGTAAAATAAAATACAATACAGACCTCTTAAGTTAGTGCTGTAAATATTTATAGAATCGTAAAGTCAACAATCAAAATGAGAAATTTAAACCGATTTAAAACAAGGAACGTAAGATTTTGGTAATTGAAATAGTCCACAAAAATATTTCGAATTTAAAGATATTCTCTAAGTCTGTCAATGTAAGTGCTTGTGGCTTGAATTGAAAAATTAAATTGACTAGGGGGTGTTAAACTATATTCACTATCACTGTTTTTATTATATAAATAGCTTTAAAACCTTCGAAATTAGCGAGATAATTTAAACTGTCAATTTGGTTTGTACTGTCGTCGTTGCTATGGTTATTTTTCATAAATGATGCTACTTTTGTCATTACCAGGAAATTTACCCCTGCATTTTAAAATATGCTGGGCAACAATGAAAACCAACATTACATTGTACTACATTTTGAAATTATGATTGCACATATAGTAAAGGCATTTAAAAGAAGAAAAATAACGTTTACGCATTAAACTCACACAGCAAAATATTATGTATTGGCGTTAGGATTTTAGAAGAAAATTAATGGTGTCAAAAGCTAATCACTAGTTAATAGTGTATTATCAGATTTAATAATAATAAAAAAATACCTTGAAGTTGAAGAGCTTTTAAGTCGTGAAAACAACTTTTTTCGACTCCTCCCCGGATTAGTGCTTTCAGATGAATCATTTTGAGTCATTTTATCGTCACTTTGGTAACAATTGTCACTAAGAGACGTATCTACATCTTGTATTATTACATTCTTAGTGATTTTTGTGTCGGCTTTTACTCTAGTTGGATTAGATCCTGATTTACTTTGAGTAGCATTGGGTGGTTTATCAAGAATTTTTTGTGTTGGTGAATTAAATTGGGACCTATAATAGAAGAATTAATATTTACATTAAATCTTACAACAGTGAAAAGAAATAGCTTCTGGATAAATCCTGCGTCGTATTTGTACAAATTAACGTCTCGTTTATTATCCTGTCAGCTTTTTCAGAGTAACTTTGCATGATTTTAGGTTGATAGGAACTTGGAATTTTCGATTAAAATCTTGTGTCCGGTTTTTGCAAAACGTTTGGCGAATGAAGTTATATTCCGATATCTGAGCAACCTTTCATGATCTTTTAAGCGGGTTGAGACTTTTCTACCAGTTTCTCCAATATAGGTACTCTTTACCACATGAGCATGGTACCCCGCATATGAGAGAAACAGGAACAAGCTTAAAGGAACATGAAAGATCCGTCAGCCATCGGAATCTAATAACCTCATTCGACGAACATTTTGCAGAAAACGTTGTGTACTACTAAGATTCCTCTCATCGATGAGTAAAATATTTTCTTTGGGACACTTAAAAATATTTTAACACATCATGTTAATATTAGCAACATACCTATCTTTATTATTCGAATTACTTTGTTCAGTTTCTGAACCAGTGGTATTGGTTGTAGTATTTTGTTCTTTCCTCTTGTTTCTTTTTTCAATTGACAATTTAACTTCGGTTTTTAGCCTCAAATATTTTTCTTTTAAACAACGATATTTATCTTCTAACAAGCGTTTTTCACATCTTAATTTCTCAAATTGTTTTTCATCATATTCGGGTTTACTTTTTTCTGCATCAACTTTAGCCTGGTGTTTGTTTTTTAATTCTACCATAGCGGCTTGATGTTCCTGTCGCAAGATTTGTTCCTAAAAACAACAAAACCTATTAGGTTAAAGAAATACTTTATTGTAAAATGGAGAAAAAATTAGGCTTGAACTTCAGAAAATATCTATGATCATTAATTAAATGAATATCCAGGCAAACATAATTGCTTACTTATTTTGTATTAAACTGCAATTTTTAATGCTTTAAAGCTTTTTATAGGACAACTTAAACTAATGTCTACAAAATAAGTATCTTTAAACTTTAGTCATCAAAATTTTAATACTAACTACATCCAATTTAGTGTTTTTTAAGTCAGCTTCAGTTTTTTTTTAATGAAGTTATTATTTTGGTGAAAATCACTAATTTAGCAAAACTCGTACAATAAAGTGATTTTAAAAAAATAAAATGTTGTCTATAATAAAAAATATTAACATTTTATATGTTCTCTATAATTACTTATGACTTACCTCTATTTTAAATTCTCTTTTCAACTCTTGAATAATAATTGAATGATTCTGTTTCAGCTGTTCAACATTAGAATTATGATTTAAAATTAACTCCTCTTTATTTTTCTCAACCTTATCTGCTAACTCTTTCTCAATATCTACCAATTTTTCTTCGTAATACTTCTCGATTTCTTCTTTCTTATTCTCATAATGTTGGCGTTGCGCTTCTAAAGCATTGTCTTCTAACTTCTTCTTCTCTTCCACTAATTTATTCTCATATTTCAGTCTTTCGTCTTCTAATTGTTTATTGGTCCTTATTTTAATTTCATTTCTTATTTTCTCTAATTCAGTCTTAATATTTTCGTCATGACATTGTTTTTCTTCAGATATCATCATATCAATTTCAGCCTTTTGAGATTTTTGCAAATTCCGCTTAAAACTATTCAATTCTTCATTCTTTTCTTCCCATATTTCTTGCTTCAGTTTTTCTATTTTCTTACTAGCCTTTCGCTCCAAATGCGGTTTAACATTATCGTCTGGACTGGAATCAGTACTATCACTGCTCTCAAAAAATTTATCAATATGTTTCAATTCAATTTTGTCTAAACTTCTAGTGTCCTCATCTGAATCGGATTTGGGTGTAATTGTTAATTTTGGTTTAACAAAATCAGCAGGATTGGGTTTGATTACTTTTAATGCCGGTAACGACGCTTCATTCACAGATATAACAGAAAATCGAGATTTATTAGGAGTGATTTTCAAATTTATTATTTCTTCAGGTTTGTAATCTTTATCACTTTTAATATCATCTTCACTGGATGAACTTTTGTCTGAAAATGTTATTCCTGCAATATCTGTAGTGTTATTGTCAAGATTAAATCTAACGCTTTTCTTGTCATCGTCGTCTTTATCCGATCTATCTGTTAGTGGAAACTCAATACTTTTTGAATTATCTAAAACATTTCTCTCCCTTAATATACTTCGCGGTTGTTGGTCTAAGTTCACGGATTCAGTCTTATTTGATTTATTGCATGTTGGACTTGGCAATAACAATTCATTTTTCTTGGTATTTGATTTTAAAAACATGCTTCCGCCTCCAGATAATGTAAGTTCCATTTTATCTTCCGTCTTATCTAACGCTCTTGGATGTTTATTAAAACTACCAGCAGTATCGTCATCTAAACTGTTAAACTTGCTTAAAATCTTATGATTATTGCCGAATATATCTTCAGATCGTTGCTTAAATAATTTCAACTCATGTTTAGGACTGGCACTAGGACTTAATTTCAGTGGAGCCAACTTAATATCCTTTCTTTTGGCACCAGTAGGTAGTAGATCCATTTTGTTCGGAAATGCTTCTTCAAAACTAGGAAGCTCATCACGGATACATGTAGCATCTTCTGTTTGTTCATTTACACTTATAGATAAGCTCTCAGCTCTAGATTTCCTCACTATACCTCGATATAAGTCATCTAGGGGGTGTTCCCATTGAGTTTTCTTCGTTAAATTATTGTAATAATAGTATGATTTTGATTTGTCATCATAGCTGAAACAAAAAATATTTAATAAAATATATAAATGCACAATATTTGAGTGACTCATGTTTCTAAGATTATTAGGTAGACGTTTTGTAGAATTTGTCCAGGAGAACACCATCACGATAACTCCTGAAGATACCGACCATTCGTGTTGGCGAAACGTTGAGATTAAATAATAAGGGGGCGCGACGGCATAACAACCGACACGACAGTTTAGTAAGTGGCCGCGAGAGCCTTACACAACTTGTAGAAGAATAACTGTTCCTTGCTTTATTGCGGGATATAGCTCGCAAACTAACAAAACAATCTATAATATCACCATAAACTATACGTATAATATAACAATTAACACTGCTTATAGCTTATTGTGATAATAATAAAAATATAAGGATTATAATATATGGATGTAACCTGGTATATAAATTATAAATTTCAAATTTTATGTGGGAAAAGTCAATGTTGCCTCATTTAAGATATAAAAAATACATTGAGTATTAAAATTACATATAATTTGGCAGTGATAAAACCAACAATTTTATCATACCTCTTTCATAATCATATAGAAAAATGTTAGATTATTCTAATATTTTTACACCACCATAATATTAATTTTATGTGTCCTTTGAACATTTTATAGTATAAAAATTAGAAGGCAATGAAATAACTTGGCAACAAAACCAGATCAAAATGGCGGTTTCTCTATCTCGCTTTATTCCGTTGCGCATACGGTTTTGAGCGATATAGTCCTCCAATATATGGGCATTGTGTTTATTATTATAATATAGTGTGTCAGCGCTTGGTTAGTATCTGTCAACTAACAACAGATGGCGGTATCATATACGAGAAATTTATTAATGAACGACTGAAGTTGATAACGCCGTCTGTTGTTAGATGATGGTACTAACCAAGCGCTGACACACTATATTATAATAAACACAGTGATATGGGTAATAATGGTAAATGGTAATACTCGTCTACGGCCTAGATTACACGTGCATCACATATATTGTACCATTGTCTTTAAAAGGAAAAGATAATGATTGTACTAATGACATTTTGTAGCAAATGTTTATTTTTCTAATAATTGAAAGAGACAGATATTAATTAAATAATAAAAATGGAATGGGGAAATAAGAACTAATACGTATTTGCCAAGTATAAGGATAATTCAACTCAAGCACGTATTGAGTGAGCAGCGAGATTAAAGTGCAAGTGAGCGGGACGTGATGATGTCAGATCATTTCAGTTCAAATGGATGAGAAAGGAAATATCCTATTGATTTTTCATCAACACTAGGGTTATTCTTTCGTAGTGATTGATCTGAACAAGTGAATGTGATTAAACTGAATGTGATTATACTGAACTGAATATTTGGCGAAACCGAAAGATCATCTTTTTTGTTATTGTCTTTCACTTAACCTCGAAAACTTGTGAAAACAACCAAATCTGCTCTGAAAAATGGAAAATTATTTCTTCCATTATATTATTATCCATGTTTTAAACTTTTACAATTGAATGGTTTGATTCGAAATCATATTCCAATTATTATCTCTCAATATTCAATACTTTTAGAGGTTAACTGTGAACTGAACGAACTAACCGGTACCAAGAGGTTGATCAGTAAGCGGCAAGGGGGGTAGGAATTTTAATCAGTTTGGTAGAAGTGACCGATGTCGAAAGAATACGCACAATCGTGAATGAACTGACAATTTTCAGAGTGTTCACTTAGTTCAGTACGAAAGAATAACCCTAATGTCTGTCGGAAGGTAGAAGAAGACTTTTATGCTATATGCCTTTGACAAGTGTCAAAGCCATATGCCATCTTATCTAACCTAACCCTAACCCAACAATTTGTAATAAGTAACAATATCCTGAATACTTAAGATGTTAAAAACATTGGTATAAGGTATTACCTTGCTGGATTTTATAATATTTTAAATTAAATTTTATAAATATAATAGGGTATGTTCCAGTTTAAAATATTAAAAACAATACAAAAAAGATTTTGTAGAGCAAATATTAAAAATTTGTCCAAACAGATTTTAACTTTGGACGAAATATTCCCAAAAATGAGTGATACAAAAATAATAAAGAAACCCAAATATGATGGAAGATCAAAGAAACGGCAATGGGAAGAACGACGATCCGATAAAGGTGAGGGATTGAACCCAACTACACCTAAGCAACCAAAAGTAGATGATTCAGGAACAACTATTACTGAAAAAGTAAAACGAAAAAAATTCGTATTGTTAATGGGATATTCGGGAGCAAATTATTATGGTATGCAAAGGAATCCTAAAATGGAAACGATAGAAGAAGAACTATTTAAGGCATTATTGAAAACAAACCTTATAAATGAAGAATTATTTAATCAAGTGCAACAAATGAATTTCCAAAGAGCTGCAAGAACTGACAAAGGTGTATCTGCTATACGGCAGATTGTTTCAATGAAACTTGCAGAGAATATAGATTTAAAACAACTTAATGATGAACTACCGGAAACTATACGAGTATTCGCTTATAAGAGAGTTACTAAGGGATTCAACAGTAAATCGCAATGTGATAGCAGAACATACACCTATCTTTTACCTACAGTTGCATTTGCAGATAAAAATTCCGAAGTAACACAAAAAGAATTTAAATTATCTGAAGATATCCACAATAAAATCAACCATGCGTTGGGTTTTTATGTTGGTACAAAAAATTTCCATAATTTTACTTTAAAGAAGAAACATAATGATCCTAGTGTTAAACGACATATAAAAAGTTTTATTTGCGAACAGCCGTTTGTTAGGGAGGGTGTGGAATTCGCCGTTTTAAAAGTGCATGGACAGAGCTTTATGATGCATCAAATCAGAAAGATGGTTGGGCTCATTTTATCTATTTTAAGGGGCCAAGCTTCAATTGACATTATGAATACAGTATTTTCTTCAGGCAAAGTTAATATTCCGAGAGCCCCAGGATTGGGTTTAGTTCTAGATTATGTGCACTATGATAGATATAATGATAGGTGAGTAAAGGAATTTGTACTTGCCACTTTTGCTATGCTTTTGAAGAAAACCGTATTGCCATAAATCTAAGTTTTTTTTAAACAAATCTCTCCCTGATACCTGGATACCACTTTAACTTTTTTCTAACCTGAGGAAAGCCTGATTGGAATTTAGAGAAATGTATGTATTTTAAAAATATTTCTTATTACAGATATGGCAATGATGGAATGCATGAAAAATTAACATGGGATCATGTTCAAGAGGAAGTAAATAGTTTTAAAGAAAAATATATCTACCCCACAATAATTAAAGAAGAAGTCGAAAACGAAGCTATCCTTACATGGATTAAGGAGAAGTTATCTCGGCATTCTTATACGGATTTAGAAGAAAAAGAAGGCAATGAAAGTGAAAATGAGGGCGATGATGACGATGGAAACACTGATTATGATTTAATAAAAAATATTAAAGTTAATGTCAATCAAGCTGCAGCTTAGTTATTTCATTTAATAAAATAATAACAATTTTAAATATTTTTTTTACCATTACGATATATTACCTGATACCGCTATTATATTTTAATAATATTCAAGGTGAACTATGATGTTAACATACCCTAAATCATAAATCAAATTCAAAAACTTTTTTAGAAAGTCGTCTTTCTAAAAAGTTCAGGATGATTTAATAAAAGAGAAATCATTATAAGAACCATTAGATCCATATATTAAATCAAAATTATTCAAACATTAACGTGCTTCACTAGCCTTGTGACAAGTAAACCTATTCTGACTAGTTGAAATGGATTAAGAGCTGTATAAATCTCTTTAACTGTCGATATAAATACATTTCAGTGGAGAAGCCAATATAGAAATAAAATTTTTGACAAAAAATAATAATGGGAAAGCATTGGAATCTTGGAAACGGTAGGAGCTACAATATCGGTTATATTAGAGAAAAGTCGTATAATTTAAACACCTTTTAAATGGTGTTTTCAAAAGTAAACTAACTTTAGCCGTTTATGAGAATTTTTGAAAAAACGATTTTTTGCGATTTTAGTTTTTATTTAGTTCTGACATTATTTTTACATATATAAAAAAATGAAAAGCACTTCCTCATTGTTATTTTTTGATGAGAAAAAAATAGGGTTTACAAATTTTCACTACGACGTTTCTTTTTTGAAAAACCAACATCAACTTCGTTTTTTTAAACACGGCCCTGGAGTTTTTATTTTTAAATTTAAAGCCATTTTCAATTCAAAAACTAGCTGTTGCCCTCGAGGCACGAATAGCTCTCCATATTTAAGTGTAAAAGTCATAATTTTATGACCTTTTTGTCATTTATCTAAATTTTTGTTTTGTTTTAGACATCAGCTATTTTTTTTTTGTATCGGGTTTTGTGCCTTTTTCTTCTCTTTGGAGGCACTATTTATACGCAGATATTTTATATTCCAGATCTAGGCCAAATTCTTGTACGCAAAATAATTGATTTTTTTTTAGTTTTATTATAAAATTTATTTTGCCCCCTTTTCTACTATTTACGAACGCCTATGTAAACAAAATTGTTATGCTGCATGTTGTAGGTTATCCGTTAAGTGGTTTTTGAGTTATCACGGATACAATTTTTTCCTGACCCTTTTATAGAATTTTCACGGACGCCTATGGAACATTAATTTTTGTCGTGTATTTTTAACACCAATTCAACTAGTTAAATATAAAAATTTTTACATTTTATTTTTTTTTTCATTTTACCCCTTTTTTTTACTATTTACGAACGCCTATGTAAATAAAAATTTGATGCTGCATTTTTTAGGTTATCTTATATGAAAGCTATATATAATTAGCCAAATTTTCTGGTATATTTGGGAAACATTTTTTTTTCGTTTTTGACTCTTTTTTTAAGACTATTTTCGAACGCCTGTGTGAACTAATTCTTTTATGTAACATTTTTTAGGTTATATTCTATCACACCTATAAAAAGTTATTCAATATTTCGGATAAGTTTAAGAACTATAATTTTTTTAAATTTTTGAACCCTCTTTTAAACCCCTTGCCTACGCTCAATGTTAATCACCACCTATAAATAGCCTGTAGTATTTTCGTACCAAATGTGGTTAAAATCCGTTAAGTGGTTTTTGAGTTATCACGGATACAAATTTTTTCTGACCCTTTTATAGAATTTTCACGAACGCCTATGGAACATTAATTTTTGTCGTGTATTTTTAACACCAACTCAACTAGTTAAATATAAAAATTTTTACATTTTAATTTTTTTTATTTTACCCCTTTTTCTACTATTTACGAACGCCTATGTAAATAAAAATTTTATGCTGCATTTTTTAGGTTATCTTATATCAAAGCTATATATAATTAGTCAATTTTTCTGGTATATTTGGGAAACATTTTTTTTTCGTTTTTGACCCTTTTTTAACACTATTTTCGAACGCCTGTGTGAACTAATTCTTTTATGTAACATTTTTTAGGTTATATTCTATCACAACTATAAAAAATTATTCAATATTTCGGATAAGTTTAAGAACTATGATTTTTTAAATTTTTGAAACCTCTTTTAAACCCGTTGCCTACGCTCAATGTTAATCACCACCTATAATTATCCTGTAGTATTTTCGTACCAAATGTGGTTAAAATCCGTTAAATGGTTTTTGAGTTATCACGGATACAAATTTTTTCTGACCCTTTTATAGAATTTTTACGGACGCCTATGGTACATTAATTTTTGTCGTGTATTTTTAACACCAATTCATCTAGTTAAATATAAAATTTTTTACATTTTAATTTTTTTTTATTTTACCCCTTTTTCTACTATTTACGAACGCCTATGTGAATAAAAATTTTATGCTGCATTTTTTAGGTTATCTTATATCAAAGCTATATATAATTAGCCAATTTTTCTGGTATATTTGGGAAACGTTTTTTTTTTCGTTTTTGACCCTTTTTTTAAACTATTTTCGAACGCCTATGTGAACCAATTCTTTTATGGAATATTTTTTAGCTTATATTGTATCACAACTATGAAAAATTATTCCATATTTCGAATAAGTTTAGGAAATATATATTTTTTATGTTTTGACCCCTTTTCCTCTATTTACGAACGCCTATGAAAGTAAGTTATTCATAACACATTTTATAGGTTATATTCTATCAAAACTATCAATAACTAGTTAATATTTCTGCTATTTTTAAGAAATACGTTTTTTTTTAATCTTTTTTACCCCATTTTACACTATTTTCGAACGCCAATGTGGTCTAATATTTTATGTTCAATATTTTAGGTTATATTCAATTAAATGCGTAAAAAATTATGCAGTATTTCGGATAAGTTTAAGAACTATGAATTTTTTTAATTTTTGAACCCTCTTTTAAACCCTTTGCCTACGCTCAATGTTTCCCAAAATCTAATCAGCTCCTTGCCATGTCCAATAGTATTTTTGTACCAAATTTGGTTAAAATCTGTTAAGCGGTTTTTGCGTTTTCGTGGATACAGACAGACAGACATACAGACAGACAGACAGACAGACAGACAGACAGACATTTTTTTAAAACTACTTATTTATGTATAAAATGACCAAAAAGAAGTATTTCCGGTGAAATTAAAAAAAATTTTTTTTTCATGAAACTAATAGTCTCCATATATACATACAGGGTGTCCTACGGTGGCAACCCATTAGATTATTTCAGAAACTACTTCGAAATGAATTTTGAAAATTTCAGTGTCTATATTGTCAAATATGCTCTACTCAAATAATATAATAGCAACGCCATAGCAGTTCCGGTTATACCGGAAGTTGATGGCAACTTTGTTATTTTAAATGGAATACCCTATATATTATTACATTTTTGGATTCTAAATTAAATTTCAGACATATTTCAAGTATCATGTCCTATACCTAACGTCAGTTGTTTTTGACTTATATCAAGATTTATGTCAAAATTGACAGCTTAGGGCTCCATAAGAATTCCGTTTTTTCCTTGTAAATCAGTATTTAATAATTATTTTGCAGGTATTTTCTTATCAGGTGGGATCTTCTTTTTCGAATTGACAAGACATTTTCTGATTAGTTTATACAGGGTGGTCAAAAAATTATATTGAAAACAGTTCAAGAAAAACAGTTGAAAGTCAATTTTTTCAAATGGAATGGGTATATTATTATTATTTTATCTTCCTTAGCATTAAAAAATAGTGCAATTTTGTTATAGGTTATCATTTCCTAAAATGCATAGTTTTCGAAATATCGTCATTTTAAATTTAAATATTGTCATTTTAACGTCAAACTAAACGTCAAATTAATAAAAATGAAAAATACTTATTGATATTATAAATTTCTTCGAATGAAATTCGGATGCGTCCTACTAATTCTTCTTTTGAATTAATTGGGGTGGAATACACCTTTTGTTTAATTGCACCCCAAACATAAAAATTCAGCGGTGATAGATCTGGAGATCTCGCTGGCCAATCCCAAGGCCTTAAACGTCTGATCCATCGATCTTCAAACATTTCATTAAGCTGTACCAACAACTTCTTAATTCATTTAATGATAGATTATCCAAAAAATTCGCCACAACATTTTACAAAATATAAAGATAACCTTCCCTATTTAAAATATTCAACATGTGTGTCTTTCACCATACAAAAAACGTTCACACTAAATTTATTTTGAAAATTTTGTTCACGAATAGCGTGCGGATTCTCAGAAACCCAAAAATGACTATATTTTGTCTATTAACGATTCCATCTCTCGAAAATTTCGACTCATCTGTCATCATCACTTTTTGCAGAAACCCAGGATCTTCTTGCGTTCGTGTTAAAATGGTTTCGCAGAACCGTACACGTCGTTCGGCATCACCTGCTTCCAGAGCACAAAGATATTTGAATTTAAATGGATGTAAACCACTACTTTTTAATATTTTTTGGACAGAGGATTTTGAAATTCCTAGATCTTGTTCACGCACGCACGCACTGATGATTCAGGATATGTATTAAAATATGCCAAAACATTTACCACATTATTCTCATTTGTAGTTACAGGTTTTTGTAGTAGTCGATTTGCATGACACTGCCCCCACCGTATTTGATTTCTCAAAATTCTTCTTAATTTTTCTCTAATCATTGTTAGCAAATGCGGGTTTCTCTCGTTAAATACTCTACAGGTTCTATTAATCACTTTGTTACATTCTACATGGATTAATAATACATTTACAATATCAGCATATCAATAAATATTTTCCATTTTGTAATAATTATTGTAATAGTCACAAATATTGATAAATAACGATTGGTTGGATAGCAACAACTAATTTTATACTCGTATTTAGTTTGACGTTTATGCTAATTCAGAGAAATGTCATTATTTTCATGGCTAACTAAATTAATTAGCTAGTTTCCAGAGAGACAACGGTAGGGGCTGCAGAAAAATTTAAAATGACGATATTTCGAAAACTATGCATTTTAGAAAATGATAACCTATAACAAAATTGCACTATTTTTTAATGCTAAGGAAGATAAAATAATAATAATATACCCATTCCATTTGAAAAAATTGACTTTCAACTGTTTTTCTTGAACCGTTTTCAATATAATTTTTTGACCACCCTGTATAAACTAATCAGAAAATGTCTTGTCAATTTGAAAAAGAAGATCCCACCTGATAAGAAAATACCTGCAAAATAATTACTAAATACTCATTTACAAGGAAAAAACGGAATTCTTATAGATTCCTAAACTGTCAATTTTGACATAAATCTTGATATAAGTCAAAAACGACTGACGTTAGGTATAGGACATGATACATGAAATATGTCTGAAATCTTATTTAGAATCCAAAAATGTAATAATATATAGGGTGTTCAATTTAAAATAACAAAGTTGCCATCAACTTCCGGTATAACCGGAAGTGCTATGCCGTTGCTATTATATTATTTGAGTAGAGCATATTTGACAATATAGACACTGAAATTTTCAAAATTCAATTCAAAGTAGTTTCTGAAATAATCTAATGGGTTGCCACCGTAGGACACCCTGTATATTACATATATGATATGGAGAGCTAATAAATGGTATATCACACTTAATGGTTTCAACAATACTTCAGTATTTTTAGCTGTTATTTAAACTTATTCAAGAAAAATCGCCATAATTTAGTATTTAATTGAATGCAGAGTAGTAGGTTTTGCAAAAACATTATTTCGTCATTACTCACAATTATTTATTATTATTTGCCAATTTATTTCTCTCTCAATACAACATTTTATGCTGTACGCGGTTTTTTAAATTTAGTTGACATTTTTGTGCTTTTTCTGAACTTTATTCCATGCAACAGTTTGTTTTAGTTTGTGCAGAGGGACATTGGAGAAAAATGTTTTGATAATCTTTTTGGAGACACTTTGAGAATGGACAAATGTTTTCACCCTCACCTTGGAACACCATGATCATTGTGCATTAATATTAAAAATACAGTTATTTGTTTTTTATAAAATGTATTAAAATTATAAAAACAGTTCTTTTGATGGATTTAGACTAAACTAAAACATTTTAATTTAAATTTCATATTTGAGGCATTTCAATAAGTCAAATTATTGTTATTTAACATATAGGTATGTTACCTACCAAATAATTTTCTAAATTTTAATACATGTTACAGGGTGTAATAAAAGTACCGCAGTAAGTAAGTATAAGGGCATCAAGCGGCATGGGGCGCCGAGTAAAGGGGTACCCCCTCTATCCCGCATCTGACTAAGCCACTGCTCCCCTGTTGAAAATGATGAATTCGGAAACTCTTTAATTCAAGTAACACAAGATGTTTATAATAATTATTATTGACGTTATTTATTTGTGACCAGAGATGTCGAATTCACTTTGGCATTGACGTGTATTGTACCTAGGTATATAAAATGTCACCGTAGACATGACGTAGTCAGAAGTGTGAAAAGAATGTCACTAGAGTTCAATTCAAAAATAAATTTAAAAACATCGAAATTTTAAAGTAACTTCCGCATTAAAATGAAATGACACAGAAAAGACTTACCATGGCTTCCATCCAGACGGTAAGGCTTTCATAAGCCCTTCTGTTGCTAGTGGTAGTAAATGAGGTTCAGAATCAGGATCAATGCCAATTTTCTTGGCGTATTCTCGTACTTCTAAAAATTATGTATAACACCTCTGGTCAGGTTAAAAGAAGCATCATAATCAACTAATTGACTTTCAATTTACTCTATATATTGTGTAGATCTAATATTCTATTATTTGTTCTGTTTTTAAATATTAAACATACTTACCTTGAGCGGAGGGTTGACTCGCTTCATCAAACACTTCTTCACAAACAATTGACATTATTATTTAAAATGATAAAACTATTTAGCGGTCAAAACAATTAACTTGAAACAAAAAAGTTTTTTATTTTTGCAAAAAAATTATATTTTTACGTGTTTTGGGCTTGGGGTTATTTGTTATTTAAACTTTGACAGAAGGGAGAAAGACATCGAAATACAAGGGGTAAAAATAAACAATCCTTATGTCGCCATCTACTGGTCCATCGATGAACTACATGATGATATTTATTTACTATTGTTGGCAATTTGTTGAGTAGAGTAAATTCTTATTCCTCGATAGCCTTTTTCTGGGCTTCGTCGAAATACAAAATACAGCGATTGCACCACAGATATAGATATATCTCTGGATTTCACATTGATGTTCCGGAGTTCTTGCTTCCACATTGAAGCAAACCGGACACTTTTGTATTTTGTGTTGCATAACCACGTATGGCATATAGAGTTGCATATCCATCACAAGTATTTAGTCTTGTAGCTTGTAGTTGTAGACCACTTGTAATCTTAAATATAAAAATACGGGAATTGGGAACATTGTTGATAAGTGGTTGTTTATGTAAAGTGAATCGGTGGTCACGAAAAATTACATTTGTCATATTATGTAACATAACGATATGCTTGATATAATTGCATTCGACATTATCACCATGTATGCGGCGCATAACTTACACAGCCGGTTTTAACGTGATCCTCTAAAATTCGGGAGGATCTTGAATCAATTAATGGATTGGATACAGTGTACCAAATTAATCTGAAAATGAATGGATACTTTCAGATCAACGATCTATCCACTAGGAATGTTATAACTATATAGATATCAGCTATCAGCGCGTCATGTAGAAATGGACTATTTATTTCACTGTATTCATTGATGAAAATAATCCAAAGTGTTTACAAAGGTTAACAACTGCGACTCATAATGTTATATGTAATGGCTGTTGATACAGAGATGCGAGCAAAATCAATCAATCTTTATTTAATGCTAGGATTTTTGTTTGGATTCTATAAAATAATAAAATTACTATATTATTAAAAATGTATTTATTTAATTTTTGTTATTTCCTAATAATATTCAATATGTTCGGACCCATCGACCGACGTTTGGTACATACATCCACCGAAATCAACACACACATGCGTCATCGTCTATAGGAACGCCAAACGTCGAAGAGTTTAGCATCCAAAGTTTCAAACTTACGAAAACGTATAAAATTTAAAAGACATTGTCAGAATGTTTCAAAGCAGTCCCACTTTACTTTAACTAACACCTACTAATTTTTACACTAAAAATTAAACATTGATCGATGTACCATGGAGTAAAGTTATGTTTATTCAATGGTTGTACTCATTACATACCTACCTAGATATCTCGTAGAAATTCTTTTGAAAGATGCACGAATAAAAGTTTGGAGGGCTGAAATCTTCGCAAAAGCATAGGACAGAATTTTTAAAATACAATTTTTTTTATTTTTAATTCGAATTACAGAAAAAAAAACAACTGTAATAAAGGTCGTAGTTGTCAATTTCCCTTAAAGTTGTCATTATTCTTCGAAAATTTATCTTCACTTGGAATAGATTATACTATTTATGTAAGATTTTACATAAAATAAACAATCGTTTTGAAAAGTTCTCGAAGCGCATATGTGAAATGAAATTTATGAATAGCAATCCATAAGAAAACAACATATTCTGTATAATAAATTACGCCAAATATAACTATAAATCACCCTTAAAAATCTTTTGAACGTACGAGTATAGCAAGTACACAGTATATACATATAATCGCAGATACGATCCTGTCCGCCCCCGGTCCTGTTACACCGAGATGGCAGCGCAACTTGGATGCTGGAGAGGACTTATTGATCACAAAGTGGTGGTGTTATGTTCGAGGGGTGCCCCAATCCACACCCGAGTGGCGGCCCGTCCTGAAGCCCCCTCCGAAATATGAACGGGTTGCGCGACAAAATAATGTGATTTTCTCTCCGGTATTTTTCTTAATTTTGCCAAAATTAATTTTACACTGGACACGATGGCCATGGCCAGCGATGGCACATCGGTTGTCTATAACACGGGACTAAGAAAACGGTTTAAGTGGTGGAAATTTTATGTGCATTTGGACTATTTAAAGCAATTTCCGAAACATTTTTGTACCTGAGACATACATCGTTAAGTTAATATTCATTCATTTACATTAAAATATTACACGAAAAGTTGTTACATTTTTAATTTTAATAATAAAGCAAACGCACAAATTTAAACTTATCGTAAAATAGTAAATTGTGAAATAACCAAACAATATAAGTATTTTTGGTGATATAATCAATCCAGAATCTGTCGTTGACAACTATCAACGTTCCAACAAACTAAAAAGTATGTTAAATTTAAATGATATTTGTAAAGAATTTTGTATGTAATTTTATAATCCTATAGCGATATCCTTAAAACTCACTCAGAACAGATGATAGTACGGTTGCCCTACTTTTGGCTCTTAGCTCTATAAGTTAAGAGATCTATGTTCAATAGGTGGAACATAGATCTCTTAGCAGTGCAATCACGTATATTATTTATAAGTAGATGTAGTAATTCAAAATGTATCACTATTTGGGTTATTGAACAAACGAATCTCTTGCCAATAAAAATGTACCTCGGTTCTCTGAAAATGTTTATTGGTATTTAGCATCAATATTTTTTGACAAAATCAAGCATGCGACTATATGGTGTGTTAATTTGTAGATTTGCCTACTTAGCATCTTTACATCTTTTTATTTTCCTTTGATTGATTACCTATCTAGAATACCTTAATATGAAAGTGCACAAATATTATTCTCAAATTTGAAATCTTATCAAATTCCATCTCCAGTGTATGGGTTTATTTCTCTTACCACAAACTGTGAATTAAGAATAATTTATTAAATACAAGCAGGCAAGTAATTTTATAAAGAATAATTTATATTGAATTCATTTTGATTTTTTCCACACTTTAACTTTCTGAATAATTCTGATTTAATATATTCTTTCAAGTTTTCCAGTGTTGCGAAAAATACTTATATAACTTTGCAAAATTGTATAATATTTAAACGAACGAAGCGCTCTATCTCTATTAAATATTTATTAGTTGGAAAATGGGAAGCCATAGCCAAGTTTGAAAAATTGGTTTTACGTTCACATGGGTAAATTACTGAATATAAATTAATTTTTCATTTTTTTGAAGATAAAATCTACAAGATATTAGATCTTGATATGATAATCGGCCTCAGGATATGACTATACAATTCAGTGTGCTCCTCATTTACTTTTTTATTCAAAATTCAACATCAATCGACCTCTACTTTCATTTGGGTTGCTGTGTGATTGAGTTTTTATTTATTGGAGTGCGTTCATTACTTTCAAGAAAGAGGCAGTTGATCAAAGATTAATTTGGATGTAAAATATATTTAACATGTAAAATCTAAAATTATTATATGTATGCAAATAATTTTTGTAATATAAACTACTAAATAATGCTGGAGGATTTGATTTGTTATATAAATTAATTATTTATATGCTGAAAAAAAAAATCAAATCAAATATTTACATTGAAACTTCATTCACTAAAGAAATATTTCCGTTACGCCAAGTTAGAAAAAAAAATGCAAATATTATCCCAACATTACTTATAATAGTAGTACAGCATGCTGTGGTAGACACACTTCCATCTGGAAATGGTCTTAATCGTCTCAGGGAACTTCAAAATGCTTATATCCGTCAAAATTTTTTTAGCGCGTTCAGAGTACTTTCCCGCGCAGGGAAAATAAAATTACTGTAGCATACCGGATTTTTAATTGTCCTAATTTCGTTTTTATTTCAGATTTGGTGTCACCTAAATCATGGTGGATTTAGGAGGTTATGTAATAATTCTGGTTGAAACCAAGGACAAAAAAATCAAGCTTTATGGTATGTAAATTGCAAATTTTGAAACACTGTTGATTATTCAATTTTGTGAATAGGTTTCTTAAATCAATAGCGTCCTAATTGATAAACCAAGTATGAAACCAAAAGTCTTTTGAGTGCGCATATTTATATAGATAAAAATTGAACTCTATCTCCGTTCTTCAGGGTTATTAATGTCAACTAATATTGTGTTTAAGCTCAAGAATTGTATACCAGCGTTGGCGGCTTTCTAAGCAAATTTTGACATATTTTAGACAGAAAACTTCCACAGGAACCTAAACTTATAGAAACAATACTTCTGGGTAGATCATGCGTCAAACTAATATAGACTAGCTAACGTTTCGCGGATCATTCGATTAGCGTCTTCAAAGTATCTTTGCGTGTGCGCAGTTAAACAGGGTTTCAGTTTAAATGTTTAAATTGACGCAGGATTTATCGAGAAGTATTGTTCCTATAAATTTTAACATGGTAGTGGTTAATAATAATAATAATAATGACTTTATTGCAATATATATCATATTACAAGAGGCGAAGTTGAAGCTTAGCTTCCTATCTCAACCTAAGTAATTTACCTACGGTAATACAAGTCACAAAAAATATATATATATAAAATAAGAGAAAGAAAAAGTGCTGTGATCATTAACAATTAATTAAAATAGACAGTTAGTTATAGAAACAATGAAACAATCTTACAAACTTCATGTTTAAACCTAAAGCTATTAAGTCCTTTTAAACTATCTGGAACTTTATTGTAACATGTATTATTATTATTATTTTAATGTACCAAAATATTGTTTTTTAAATATCATTCCCTGTGTATTTTTACTCTATATGATACATATTTTTTGTGTTGTTTTTTTGTGAGAAAAATAGGGACCAGAATTTATCTCATATAAATGATAAATAGACGAAGTTTCAACAGAATCGCCGAAGAGTATATACATCAAAAAATTGCAATTATTAAATCTGTGTTTTACAAGAGAGTGCGTCTGACAATCATAAGATTTAATTTTTAATTTAAATTAATAGAATTCGTACTGTGTAAGTGTATGTACTAAACATTAATAATTAGATATAGTTTCGGTTTTACACTACCATCATCAGTCTGATATAGGTACAGAATTCTTCGCTGTGTTAAATAACGAAATGTATGGTATTGTAACATATCAGTGAAAACTGACATTATTGGGTCTTATCTTGTGATTATCATTCCAGGATCTCCTGCTGACAATGATAATTTAGAAGTTGGAGACGAAATTTTGGAAGTTAATGGAAAAACACTAGAGAACGCAACACATACAGAGGTTATCAATCATATTCACCAGGCAAGTATTTTAAAAATAACCTAGGAAATATCTCAAATTTGCAGTTTATTAAAACATAAACAGAGTTTTCTTGATAACATTGAATACATCTAAAATTCAGTAGTTATAGGAATACCTATGTAAAAAAACATTAATTTTAAATGAATTCGGTCAATGATGAAAGAACAACATTAAAAAATGGATTGACAATAAAATACCTACTAAATAAATAAATATGAGTATACTCCTTGAGTTACTTCAAATATTGGGTTCAAGTTTGAATCTGTCTATAGGAAGAAAACATTTGTTTTTAATATGACTTGATTTTATTATTTTTGATTGATTTAGATATAATCGTCGATAGTAAAAAAATGATACTGATAAAAAATATTCGCACTAGAATAAACCATATTATGTCTGTCGTCCCGCCGTCTGTCTGTCAGTCTGTACACACGATTACTAAAAAACGGAGTTTGATACAACAGTACTGTTCGAGATGAAAATGAACTGATTAATTTCAAGACACATAGCGTTAGATGATGGTATTGAAATAGTATTTCTGCTATGTTTAGTTGTTGTTGTTGTTTGTTTGTTTGGCCTCTACACTAGGTAATACAGCCATCTTTGTAATTCTTGGACCTACAGTTTAGCGTGGAATCCGAACCACGGTCCTCGACCGCCAGATGCCAGCACCCACGACTATATAGTCAATAACTATTTGGCATAGGCAAGTCTACCGACTCGACCGGGAGCGCCGTCCACCCATCCAAACACCATCCACGCGACTAGGTACTGTAATACCATAATCCCGTCGATGCGCGCTTGCACATGTGGGCATCTCCCGGCCCATCTGCTATGTTTAGGAAATATGTTTTATTTTTTTTAAGTTTATAACCCATTTTTACAGAACGCCAATGTGATATAATTTTTTATAAAAAGAAAATAATTTTGTGGCATAGCGCACAAGATTGCTGGATTTACCTACACAAGGCATTTTGTTTAATTTAGCAGGGCCTCAGTCTGATTCAGTAGAACCAGAGCGAGGCATAGGTCGACAGATACTGAAGAATTCGTTTCGCTCTCATAATGAGCTCGTCAGAGTACCATATTTTTTATGTCAAATCTTTTAGTTTATATTCCATTAAAACAATGAAAAATTATTAAATACTTCGGATAAGTTTAAGAACTATAAACTTATAAACATTCTGCCTACGATAAATGTTTTCTAAAAGTTAATCAGCAGCAGTTAGAAATATCCTGTAGTGTTTTGGGCTAAATTTGGTAAAAAGTTATCGTGGATAGACAGAGATACACACAGACAGACATTTTTAATAATAATAATAAGTAGGTAGTTTGTATATTTCCTTTAATAAAAAATAACATTAATAATTAATAATCTAATCTGCACAATAAAAACTAAACACTCTGAAGGTATACCTATGAGCTTTCGGTTATTTAGTTCCATAAGAACTTTTAATTATTTTGGAGTATACGATGCTTATCGCTAAACTACGTTCGACCAATAATATAAATAGTATGCACAAACAAACATAAAATATGGATAAATAAATATTTATTTTATTATGATTCTTTTGGTTTCAGTGCATTCGGTCAAGGACAATATGCCTTCGTGTAAAAAGAAGAAGTGGTGCTCGTCTCGGTAAGTTTACAATACAAGTACAAACATTATATTATTTGAAATGTTTGCTAAACCATTTTAAACTTGGTAAACTAGTTTGTTATATTACTATTTCGTACAACTCTTCCACTTTTCAAATGTAAACTACTTATACTTACATACGAGAACATAAAAGAATAACAGAAGTTTGGATACACAGAATTCTGTTATTTAGACACAGCCTTGATATTTAAAAAGGTTCATGTTTAGGAAGAGTCTTCACCAAATTAAGATTATTATGGAGTTGATAAGGTTTTAATTCAGCAGAACCATTAACGTTTGATAAATTTTAAGGAATGTATCAATCGGGAGGGTCAGTTTGAAACGACTCGTTTTGAACCTTTGTACATTCCTAGTCATCGGTTTGTGAAATTAGTTCTTTTGGGCAATTTAGAAATAGTATATTGTGCAACGAACATGAAATGACATATATTTCCTACGAGTATGATCGTTTGCAGCATGAGCCGCAGGCGAGTGCTGCAAATCATACGAGTAGGAAATGGTCATTTTATGTGAGTTTCACACTATACTTTTTCTACGACTGTTTTACTGCTTTTGAATAAATTTAACATAATTTTTAGGGAAATATTTGTTTTTCGAAACTTACCCTTGTTAGCGTATAAGCCTAAATACGATAAATTAGAAGTATTAAATTGACTAGGTGGTGTTAAACTATATTCACTATCACTGTTTATGTGTTTTGAAATTAGCGAAATACTTAATTATAATTATTATTAATTATAAATAATAATAATAATAATAATAATAATAATAATAACTTTATTGTAAAAAAAAGCATTTTACAAATGGCGAAGTTGAGGCAAGCCTCCTATCTTAACCACTTAATTACTACCTAGTAAAAGAAAAAGAAAACAGAAAAACGCACAAAAACATATAGTATGTCCGACCATATACTACTATAATTTCTCACAAAAAATAGCAATAAACACTCACAAATCACTACGCGTTGCCATGTCCCCTTACTAAACAAGTCCTTACAGCTAATTTGAATCTGAAACCTGTCATTTTCTTGACCTCGTCAGGCAGAGAGTTGTATATTTTTGAAATGTTATAGGTGAAGGACCTTTCATATAAAGCTGTGCTGTGCATTGGTGGTGTAATCATCTCTCCATTTCGCGTATTTAAGCTGTGAATCATACGCCGAAACGTTATTTTGCTGTATAAGTAACAAGGAGAGCCAGTTTTAATAATTCTATTAAAAAGAACCAGCATATGCAGCTGCCTACGTTCATCCATCCGCAACCAGTCAATTTCCCTAATCTTTGCACTCACCCCACGCTCCCTGCCCCTCATTCCCGCAACTAAACGCACACACGAGTTTTGCATTAGCTGAATGCGCCTTATGTCTGAGCCCACAAGACAAGGACCATAAACCATATCCGCAAAGTTAAACTGAGACAACACTAAGCTGTCACAAAGCATCTTTCTCATCGATAAGCTCAGAAGATTTCGTTGGCCAAATATTAGTTTTAAATTCACGAATGCTTTTTTTATGCACATACTTACATGGCTTTCGAATCTCAAGTCGCTATCAATGAGAACACCCAAGTTTCTTGCACTTTTTGAACAGGGCAGATCAACTCCTTCTATTGTCACTGAAAACAGATCAGTAGCAATGTGGCGCGAGTTTTGAGGACCCAACAACAGCAACTGAGACTTATGTGGGTTAATCTCAAGAGCATGGTTTTTTGATATTAGTGCTAATTTTCGAAGATCTGCATTTATTTTTTCTCTGGCGTTATTTATATTCCTAGATTCAAATGAAAAATATATTTGTGTGTCATCCGCATACATATGCGCATTGCAGTGATCTAGGCTCTCAGTTATTTGAGATGTATAAAGACAAAAAAGAATTGGGGCGAGGATGGAGCCCTGAGGCACACCACTGGTCAATATATTTCTTTTAGACGTTTGCTTACCCAGAATAACGGACTGACTCCTATTTGTTAAATAGCTTCGAATAATATTTAAAGCGGCCTCTTCAAATCCAAGAAATTTTAGAACTGCGAGAAGCAAGTCATGGTCAATGCGATCAAAGGCCTTCGAATAGTCCAAAAGTACAAGGGCCGTCAATTGACCTTTATCGGCCGCACCCAATACATCATCCAGAACCTTCAATAAGGCCGTCGAACAACTGTGGCCACGACGAAACCCTGATTGATTCTCGGGGAGAAGATCGTTCTCCTTCAAAAAACCATTAATTTGGTTATATAAAATTCGTTCCATCACCTTGGATACAGCCGGAAGTATACTTATTGGTCGCAAATCCTTATATTCAGCTACCGACGAACATTTAGGTATGGGAATTACATTAGCGTGCTTCCAGTCAGAAGGATAGGTACTCGTCTCTATGCAGAAATTTACTATATGTTGAATTATGGGTACAATAAACGGACAACCGCGTTGCAACATATTCGCACTAATTTTATCGCAGCCTGTCAATTTGGTGTTTGTATTTTCGGCGTTGCTATGGTGATTTTTCATGCCCGCCGCTACTTTTGTCATTACCAGGAAATTTTATCCGTGCGCAATAATATTTCCCACTAGTTGCTAGGTAACTAGTGGGAAATATTGTTACGCACGAGTAAATGATAAACAGCATTACAATGTACTACATTTTCAAATCATGATTGAACATATAATAAAGGCATTTAAAGACAGTCGTAGAAAAAATATACTTTCAACTTAAATAAGAAACATTGCATACATTTGTGAAGAAGTTTTCTCTTAGGAAAATTAAACGTTTTAATTTTGTATAAAAGTTATAAAAGATAATGAATACATTTTTATGAAATTCGACCGGATTTTGACATAAACAACGCCCCTTAAGATGTAGGTTCATACAATAATTAGGTATTACAACATTGAAATCATATAACCGTAAATAACATAATATAATGCTGCTAATTTTATTTTAGCCATTATTTAACTGTTTCCCATTGTGCTAGTGTATCTATCTAAAATCCCTTTGTATTTGAAATTGTTGTTGATGTTTTATTGTGAAGCTAGACTGAAATTAAACCATAAAACATAAATAAAAGTGTACAGTGGGCATGATAAAAAAAACTTTTCGGAAGAACGTTCCATAGAAGATTTGTGAGTATTTGTATAGTCTGATTTTAGTAACTAAACTATATTTCTGTTAAAAAAAAAACAAAACAAAAGAAATATACAAAGTGTAGATATTTATACATAAACATTCTTATGTGTTACATGTACCTCCAAAGAAAACAAAATAATATTACTTTCAATACATTACAAATATTTCCGAACACAGCACACACAAACCAATGCAAACCAAATTTCTTTCAAAAAATGATTTTTTGTACGATCGACCTTTTTTGATTGTTTACCATGTCTGTCTTTATGACAGTAAGTGACATTTACTGGCTGACAACCCAAACACGACGGTAAGTAATTCACTTACCGTTCAGACAACGGTAAGTAAATTCACGACGGTATATCATTGCGCATTTATGCTGACGTCATTATTTTGATTTTTAAATTGTATATTAAACGGCATGAGGTATGAACTTTTATAAGCATTTTCATACCGTTCTCTGGAATTATAGCGGCTATTCCAACATTCCATGCTTCATCAAGAGATTCACATTCAAAGTCACTCATTTTCAATAATAATACTTATTTAAATAAGTTTTGACAAATACATGACATAAAAAATACGATAACAATCATAACAATAACAATTAGTTCCATGACAACGTTCAACTGCAACTTTGTAGAGGGTATTCAGCTAACCTGAATTTGTATTTAATTGAAAATATTACTTATTAAAAATAATAAAATTGCAATTTCAGCTATTTCGATCGTACAAAAAATAGTATAAGCATCTCAAACAGTAAGTAGTTTACCGATCTCCTACACTTACTGTTCTCAATACTTAATATACTATAATGACACTGTCACTTCCATTAAATTTCAAAATAACACCAGATAATTTTCTTGTAACAAAAAGCTGACTTTACCCAATTTTTTAGTAGATTTTTAAAAAAAATCTAACTATTCAGGAGATCGACACAACCGAAATTTTGAAAAATTTTTATGCAGTACTTCATTTTATGACCCCTGGATCCTAAAAATGACCTCAGTTCAAAAGTTTATATATCTATATATATATATATATATATGGGATATAGAAACTTTGCGTCACATTCTAGGCCGCATTTTTTGACCAATCGAAACAAAATTTGGTTAAAAAATCGGCTAGGTCATGGAATCGCGTGAGTTCGTTGGCGATTGAAATCGGAGAGCTAATTTCAGAATGGCGGCCTGTCAAAGTTTTAAAAAAATCATATTTTTTTCGTTGTTAATAGAAAATACATTTGATATGTAACATCGGTTACATATCAAATGATAGAGCACTTAAATCTCTACAATGTTTATTTGGAGAGTTTTTTCATCGCTGGCATATTTAAGTAAACGTAAGTCAATATAAAGTAGGTAACAAAAAATAAAAAAAAATATTATCACCCGCTACACCTGTAATTATTTTGACAAATAAACACCTGCGACATAACAATAAGACCGTACTTACGTATGTGTTATAGTATAATGGGTATTTCAGTTAAAAGAACTGTCAATATGACACTTTGGTTATATTTGGCGACTGTCAGAATATTCCATTATTTGTTTATTAATAGTGGGTGTCAGTGGTAGACTAAGTATAAATAAAAAATACATAAATGAAAAATCTACTTTTCCGACTGGCTGCCATTGGGATTTTTTTATTTCAAGTGAGTGGCATATATATGTTTCGCTATCAAGTCTCACATGAGTACTCTTCAGATATCTTATTCTGATTGAAAAAGTAGGAACGGCAAAATAAATTAACTAATAAAAGTTTAACATTGTTCAAATCTATTCTTAAATTTAAAATCTTCGACTTAAAAATTACTGAAGAAGACCTGTCGTGAATCTAGACTTATTTGCTCTGCACAAACAATACTCATCTCACATCTCACCGCAGACAAATCGATATAGCTAATGCCAGCAAAGGTAAAAAAATTGGTAAATAATATAGAACTCCAACGCGCCAGCAGGATACTTTCTTATCCTTCTTCTATACCTACATCCTTTTATAGTTTTCACACTCATACGTTTTCAAAATTCTTCAAATATAGCCTTTACATCGTTTTGATACCTATATAAATGTAAAAAAATATAGAGTGGTTTTTTCATTAAGTTTGGTATTTTATAATGTCATCACTGACAAAATCTTAATTTTTGTTATTAATTTAATTAAAAACTTCTGACTCATGGTGACTACGATAGTTTTTCATATTTTTAATCAAAACTAACAAATACCTAAATTTGATCAAATTGCTCGTATATTATTGGCATTATTGAAGATTAATTATAATCTAATTTTGAATGATTTCCTTTCTTTTCTTTTTCTAGACACGTTTGTTTAATTACCATACCTATTTTAAGCATTTATCAGAAATAATTGGGAGCAATTAACAGTCATTTGTACCTACCTCTAATTGAGGAAAGTCCGAAAATTAATTAGGTATCAGTTACGTCACCGCAAAGGCATACATTTGAAATTTATATTTTTATCTTAATATTATTTTAATTATGTATAATAAGTACGTATCATTTTTTGGAAAACCATTATTATTACCAATAACTTATGGTAACGTGTTCTTAATATATTCACTTCCCCGCGAATATATACCAGGTTCAGACGAATAGAATCACAGAGTACTGTGGACTACTCCACATAGGGAAGCATACAGTATATTTTAATATTTTCCTTGGGTTTGATGTTCAAGTAATAGTTCTTATAGATGTTCTTAGAAAAGATACAAAAAGTTATATTGAATAAGAAATCTACATGATTTTTAAATTTAAATAAAACATTTTAGAAAATATTAAAAATGAGACATCATTGCACGGACGTATGTTAAACATTGGTAAAATATATTTATTTATGTACCTATTAAATTGATTAAAATTACTAATTTAAAAGAGATTAAAATTATTGAATAAAATATAGTTAACTTTTATCACACAACAACAATACATAATTTTAAAACTGCAACCTTGGATAATTCTAAAAAATTTTATAACTCCTATGCACTATAGTTTAATGGGCTCATCATTACTAATTTGTCGTGTGAAAATTAATAGAAAATGTTCAATAGGCTTGAAAGATTCACCGGACAATCTGTCAAGAAAATACAGGTCAGCAATAGTCCTTTAGACCTTTGAACTCTAATGTCCTAATATTTAGAGCTGAGATGAATAAATTGTAGTCAACGTTATTCCAACTATTCCAATTAATAGAGCCAGACCGTTATGCGTTACTTCTAATAAACTTGGTTTAGACACGTTGAATATATGTATTTCATACGAATTTAATTTTTTTAAATGGGAGAACCCATCACACACATACGATAGCACAATACAGTGTTCGGAGCACGTTGGGTCTGAACTGGGAACCCAAACTGTTTCATACCCTGATTCACAACTAAATTGATGTGAGCAGAAAAATCCAAATTCGAAAAATCTGCATTCCAAGTATTTATACCCATGACAATTGTGATCCATCAATGGCATAATCAATGAGGTGCATAAATAATTATGACATGTGCTGATATTGTGTTAATCGCTTCAATCTACACCATAGGCTTAAATAATTTTAGGTTTATCACCAAACATAAACTGGTTAGAACTTGACATATATAAGCCAATGTCTTTTGGTTAAATTTATCATAAATATAGTACTGTATTGACCCTGGAAATGACAGTTCCTCAGTGTATAGATGGTCGCGAAAAACGCCAAAAAGTATTAACAAGTTATTTGAGATACAATTTATTTATCTAGGAGCGCGTATTTGACCAGACCTCATATACCGCACAATAGAAAGTACTAATTAACTTTGAAAAGTTCGTTGCGATTCGGTGGTTTCCGACCAGGTAAAATGAAAAAGGTAAAAATACCTGAAGTCGCGCTACGTCCACAATCGTCGTATATACTGTTCCCGCGAATAAGAGACTATCGCGTATTCAATTGTTTTTTTTTTAGTTTATATTATTAATTTATTTGACGTTTTTGTTTTTTTTAGTGTCAGTTGTGATAATTTGTTCGTAACATAGTGTTTCTTAGTGCATTAATAAGTTTGTGATATATTAGTGTGTAAATACTTAAGTAACTGTGTATTGTTATGTAAAATTAAGTTTTTAAACAATTATTGTTACCTTGTGTTTGCCTTGGGCTAATTGGATTTCTTATTGGATTATTTAGGTATTTGTTTTGATGTCAATTGTTACATAAATAAGGTTGGTATCTAAATATTTATATTTTATACAGGGACAACTAAATTTTCATCATAAATCTTGCATAAAACAATAAATTCTCAATTTGTCTATTATTGAGTTGCCATAATTGAAAAAGCGTTAAATTCGGGTGTTTTAGTGAGACTGGTGATGAATTAGTATCATCGAAACATGTGTAGTTGATTAATGTTGTTTTATCGTAATTGAATTACATGCCACTGTTTCATAATAATTAATCAAATAATTAAAACTTTGGGTAAAGTGGAGAGTATTTATTATTTATTATGATAAAAAAAAATTGACTCCTTTTTATTCATATCACTTTTGTTTTTATTATATTTTAACACTTAAGAAGGCGACGCGACGTATTTCTTGGAAACCAATATATTTTCGCATTATTATTATTCTTGCTCGGAAGCAAATCTTACTGCTGGCAAAGTCAGCCATTGGAATTATCGATTCGTCTGTGGTGACATTAGCCCTACTTACATGTTTCGACTGGTGGACAGCTCAGTACTGTATAAAGCAGTTCTGCCTTTCATGCCCATGCCACAATTTAATTGATGTTTAATTAGTTACTTGCCATACATGGAATGCCCATCATCAGCTCAAATGCTCACTCAACATTAAATTTGTTTACAGTTAAATAGAACAAGTCATTTTACGGAAAGAAAAGGTTGTATTTTATTTTTAAAAAAACGTTAATCTCATCAAAAATGTAACAGTTTGTTCTTAAAAAATAAAACCTTTTCTTTCCGCAAAATGACTTGTTTTTAACATAACGGGGAACAAAAAATAATGTTGCGTGTTGATCTAGGCATTTGAGCCATTGATGATGGGCATTCCATGCCCGAAACATGTATGCCAAGTACAATAAATTAACTTATTTTGGGTAGTATAGACTTTGATTTCTTTTTCTATTGAATTAAGGATTATTTTTTAAAAAAAATACATAATTTACACTCTTGATTGACTGCAAAAGTTCAGCACTTTTTGTCAAAACGATTTGGCTTTGGTCAATTCAAAGAAGATTATTAAATTTGGTATCAATGATCTAAACGCAAACAGCAGAAGGACATATGTAGATCTCATCTGTGATGTCTAACAGGACTATACTTGGACAAAGCCATTTGAATCGGACAATTACGAATGCTGGAGGAGAATGAAAGAATTGAATTACTTTGGTATGAGCTACAACAGAAAGCCTGCAAAATATGTCGTTAGGGTTGTAGAGAAATAAAATGTTTATACTTAGTCATATCCAAATAACATTCACTAACGTGTACAAGTTCAGGAAGAATAAATCTTTAGAATCCTCATTGTTCAATTTTTTTACCGAAAAATCTTAGCCGCCAAAAACTTAATAACAGCCAAAAGCCAATATTTTGGCAAATTGGACACTATTAGTGAATAATTCACACAGAATAAATTCCAATTCAACAGTTTCCGCAATTAAAATGAAACGAGAACAAATTGACTTATTCCGAGACTTATTCTAAATATTTTGTTTGTGCCTCGTGTAGCTGTGTGAGAATAGTACCTTGTGCATTTGTTTTATGGTGAATTTAGAGGTCACTATTTCGATTGTTTAATGATTCATGGGTATCGATAAAAAACAATGATGAATAATTCAAAATTACTTTTTGTTTGATAGGAACATTAAATGTTTGGTGTGCAAATATTTTTGTACAGTTCTCGAAAACTATATAAAAAAACCATAAAAAGATGGTTTAAAGCAAAACCACAACCAAAGAATTTATAAATATATGTTATTGTTAGACTGATAAATTGTGTAAGGTTTATGCGGTCACCGTCCACTCAGAACTTTGGTTTCTTGGGTTCTTTGGTCGACAGTTGAAAGAAATGGGTAGCAGCTTCAGGAATTATTAATTAATATTTCACAATTTTAGAAAATCACATATTTAGTGGACCACATATTTATGGTTTCGATAAAGTTGGACAACAAACGCTAAAAAATTAAATTATTGTCGTTATGCCACGTAAATTGTTAAAAATGATCGCTAAATGAATAAACATATTTGAATATTTTACTTGCATACTAAAAACCATTTTTGCGAAATAACATCTAAATTATGGTTTAAATAATCGAAAAAAGCGTTTTGAGATCTGTTTTTCAATATTAGGGTTTAAATAACAATATATTTTAAAAAGGAGTTAAAACCCAAGCAAAAGCGAGTTATTTTACGTAAAATTGTCAGATGTTTGTTTACACTTCAGTTTGTATCAAACATTTACGTGAAAATATTTTTGTAAGTTGTATAGGTACTTATTCCATTTGGGTGTACCGCAATCATCTCTTACATGTTATATATCAACCGGTTTTTTAACCTACACTTTTATTCCAACCATAGGATTATGTTGTGTTACATTTTTAATTTAATGCAATAAAAATAAATGAAAGAATCTTTATAGTGAGGTACACAGGATTACAAATTAAAATGGTTTACATAATATCATGTACATTTTTGTGTTATTGGACCAGATTGTGCTATTATGTGGACAAATGATGCATTTATGATAGAAATATTAATCAAAACATCATTATTCATCGAGCTAATGGCACAAATACATTTCAATAAACATGCTTCTCTTTAGATCATTAGAGACTACAATTCAAACCATGGTTGTTTTCCTAACGTAAGCCAAAGCAAAGATTACTAAATACTATTCTGTAGTCTTTGGCCAAAGTTTTCACATTAAATGAACCCTCCGGTTTCTAAAGACATTTATATTTTTCAAAAAAGTAGTGAAAGGCAATTTTATTAATAATTAAGTGACTGTGTTGATGTACTTATATTGCTTAGGTTTTTTTTTTGAAAAATTAATAAATCGGTATACACATACATATTTCAAATCAGAGATAAAAGATTTAGCTGTTTACTGAAATCATATTTTACCTACTGATATGTCCATTTTACCAACTCAAGGGACATTGCCAACAAACAATTCGATAAAAATCAAAATGGGTCGTGTTATTTTATTAATTCTTAGTAAGTATTTTTGCTCAAGAATAAAATAGAATACTACACGCGACAGTAAAAAGTTTTACCTGCTCGTGGATTTAATCCACTAGCCCCTTCGTTTCTCGTGGATCAACGTTTTCCACTTGCAGATAAAGCATAATTTTACCGCCTTATATAAGTATAATAAATAATTATTATATGTATATAAGAATTTTCACAAGAAGATTATCTACTCATCACAAGTGTTTTAATTTATTCGAATTAAAACAATATACTGTTATGTAAATTCAAATATATTTTGAAAGTTTCCCAACCGAGTTCGTTCGTCAGTTATTGATGGGTAAACAAATAATTTAAATGCCATACTTTTAGATTTGCTTAATTAAATTGAAATTTGATGCTAATTTTCAAATAACTGCCCTGTTTTTCTATAAAACAGTCAAACCGAATTCAAATCGCTTTGTTTTTTTTTCTCAACGTCATATTGGATCTAATTGAATGCTTTTGTATTATACTTGCGCAGTTTTTAATAATTGAACAGCGATAATGATACCAGGGAAATAATAAAAAATGTGTGTTTTTTTTTTTAAATAGCAACCATTACGGACGTAGGAAATTTTTAATAACAGTAATAGTAAACCAGCATTTCCCCAATTCATTCTACATATCTACATTGCCTTTAACGAGCTCCAGCAGGCTATCTACCAGATAATAGGTACAACAGATACCGAATTTTTTACATTAACACATTTGGCATAGTGGTATGGAGCAGTTATTGGTTTCATATTTGAAATAACTTAACGAACGTTAGTATGTACAGAGCACCCGTGAAAGTTTTAGAGTACATCAGTTTCTCTATCTGTAAACATTTTATTATTATACGGATTGCTTGTTAGATAAAGTTACCAGACTTTTAGTTATGTTGGAAATTTGGGTCACACTGCCTGCCGATCACCACTGATGAGTTGTGGATCAACGAAGCGGCCCATCTGGTGAACGCTTGGTAGTGTGAAACAAATTTCCAACATAAATAAAAGTCTTGTTACTTTATGTAACAAGCAATCCGTAAATAAAAGCTCCCGCCAGGGAATTCGGGCGTATCTAGTATTGGCAATAGGATATGATGGAGTTGTTACTTCTTGTCCGGCTATCGTCTGTGAAGTGTGTTTCACCGGGCATATTGCCTGCTCACACTAGATGTCGCCAAAAACATCTTGTTTTATTATTATATTTGATATTCACTCAAAATATCTTTGTTTTTCAAATACTTTGTCAAAATAGGTTTCATGTGTAGTGAAAATATCATTGGCCAGATTTCAAATAGACTAATTATTAGAGTATGCTTAAGAAACCATTGACATTTATATTAAATGAAAACAAAAGAAAATAACTACATATAACAGTCAATGGTGTTTGAGTAATCAATATCATTACTTCGACGATGGCCTGATAGAAGTTAATAACTTCATATAATCCGGTTGCCTATACTAGATTGAGCCGGATTCTATATAGTAGCACTTCCAACAATGAAGTATTGGTACATTGTGTGACAAGCAATTCATAAATTTTAATATTGCTTCAGATTCAACCCCTAAAGGAGAGTACTCTATCCACGAAAGTTTTGAATGGAAATGAGTTTTGCATTATACATACAAGGATTTTTTTTTAATTACATTTTCAATAGTTTATTTTCAAATAACAATTCTCTAGAAAATAGGGTTTCTAAGTGATGTTTTTAACTACGTGTCATTTGCTTTGTACTATCCCATTAGTGATTATTGAGCAGCAGCAGTAAGGAGCTATATGATTTCATAAAGTAGATTTTTTTGGAGTTTTCGTATCATCACACAAGTTTCTAGTTAATGCCTTCATGCCTAAAGCATCTGAATCTGATGAAGTAACATACGAATGAACCACATTTACGTTGTAATTGCATATGGTAAAATTAACAAAATTATAAAAGAAGATGATGATCATTGGCGTTTAGGATTTCATGCAACCATTCGTTAACAAATGGCGAACTTAATACTCATATCTGCCGTTATTGGTCCTCTAACAATAAGGTAACGAATTTTGAGTAAAACTCCATGTCTAGATTGGTTAAGAAAGTTTTGTCTCTTAAGGGGCTTCTTTTGATAATAAAAGTGGCCATAACCTCTAAACGTGTTTAGTTTGATCTTTGTAATTAATTATTTCGAAGGATATTTCTCATTGACATAAGTAATTTTGATATTTAAATAAATTAACGCAATTAACATAACATAATGCATATATAGAAAATGTCTATAGATCGTCAATATTATTTATTTACGTCATACCTATTCCGTAATGTTTATTAAATATAGTTTGTTGTTTATAATTTACATAATATGACCTTATTATCTATTAAAAAAATTATATACGAGCTGCAGTTCTCAAACTATGTTAATCAATTAATTACTTGTTTATTATTTTCTTTTAATTTCAATATCAAGACTATATAGGGTTAAAAACTTAATTTAAAAATAATGTTCAAATCGTCGCGTCGTAAGTTTCGAAAATTTATCAACATCATCAGAACATGACTAGGAATCAGTTAAACTTGTATAATTTGTTAACAGGTAGCTAGTTGTTTTATACAAGAAATTGTCAATATATAACATTCACTAATGAAAGTAGAATTAACATAAAAATACAATACAATAATTTACCTCTCTCTGCTGTACATAATACGAGCATACAAGCGGTCTTATTCGATGGCATATTAAACTAGAAAAATGGCATTTAAATTCTTTTTATTATGTTTGCCATTGAAAACTCACTATCGATCTAAATAAAATTTGTTAAAATTGCCAAAAACTAGAAGGAATAGTATCTAAATGATATCCTAGGTATCAATCTTTTAATTGAATGTTGTGGCTATTTCGCCCTCTATCCCACTATTTCCTCATAAAACTTTAAAAATAGTAATTTGAAGTCCTGGAAATGGCATATGTTATCTGATGTAGCAATACAAGCAGATAGGACGCATTAATTATTAAATAACTCGCCCTTGCACAGTTAAAATAAAAGATATCCGATGGACCTTGTTGGAACTGGAACATTGTCTCGCTAATTTGTATTTAGAAAGGGCAGAATAAAAATATTTTTATTAATAATGAGTGATATAGTCAAAGATGATATACTTACCCAAAATAGCTAGTGGAAATTAATTCAATTCAGAACAATTTTTAGCTTATTATTATGTTCTTATGTTTTTTATCTTTTTAACAAATATTTGTATCAAAATTTCCATACTATACACAATGAACGATCTTTCAGCGTACAACTGCCAAGCTCCTAATGCATTGCCATCAGCGAGTCCATAAATGAAGTGCATGTCAGTCATCTCTGCATTTGTATAGTTATTCATGTTAAGGCACTTCAACAAATTTGACAGATTCAAAATGATTGGCACAGTCAAATAACATCAACGTTACAGATTTTTAGTCAAATTATTCGCAAATATTCTTGGTATGTTGAAAAATGTTCTAAATTTGTATCTCTTAAACGAAGCAACGTATGAAAAAATACAAGTAAAAAAATGTGTAGGAGCCTACATTTTTTTGTCAATAATTTTTTATATTTTAATAAGTTGCCCCGCTAACGTCACTGGACTTAATAATTTTGATCTAGTTCGGGCCATATAAGCTCCCTATTTCGAACAAGAATGCTGCCAAATTGCAAATAAATCGGTAAGGAGATATTTGACTTAATTAAAAAAAACCGTTATTTGCAAATTTTGAAAAACCCTGTATATGCGGTATTTTCTTTGAAAAGCTACAGTGTCTCGAAGGTACGATAAAAATCATGGGTCAAAGGAATGTAATTGAAATTTGAATCTATGAATTTAATAGAACATATTATATAGATACATTTTCGTTCACAATACCAAAGAATATGTACATTAATCTTTGCCAATACTAATCGAGAGGTTGGTTTTAATTTAATAAGAAACTTTCTGTCCTTGCCAATTCAGTTTTTTGATAACCAACCCAGACAAATAACAGTTTTAAAGGGTCTTCACTAGTCATACTCTGATTTAATAGCCGATGCTTCATTGGTCAAATTAACTTTTGAAACAAGTTTTGTAACATTGTGTGCGAGTAACGACTATAAGTATGGTGAGTTGTTAGGTCATCGTCGGATATAACCCAGATACCAAAAGCCACATTTTCTTACATTTCTTGTAGCGGTCGAGTCGAAATAACGCGGATATAAGAAGTTCGCTGACCGAAAGCGTGAGGCATGCTCACATACAAGAAGTAAATCGCGTTTTATATATTCGTGAATCGTGTAGAGCGTCTTTTGTTGACACTCCTCTATATTAGGCGCGAAAAGTCATGCAGGAAATTAGATACAAGAAACTATTTAGTACCTATTTGAAAAGTAAGTATGAAAGATATGATAAATTACATGGACAGTCTCTACCTGGAGGTACTATAGACAACAAAATAAGATTGTTACTAGACTGATGATAATTTTTTTAAAATTTTATTGTAGACCTATATTTTATAAATTATTCCATATTTCGAATAAGATTAGGATTTTTTTTCTATTTTGACCGCTTTTCCACTATTTACGAACGCCTTTGTAAGCAAGATGTTTATGATACATTTCATAGGTTATATTCTATCAAAGCTATAAATAACTAATCAATATTACTGCTATGTTTAGGAAATATGTTTTGTTTTAACCTCTTTTTGCACTTTTTTCGAAGGCCTTTTTTATGTTAAATGTTCTAGGTTATATTCTATTAAATCAATAAAAAATTATTCCATATTTCGAATATGTTTAAGAACTATAAGTTTTTGAACCCTTTTTCAAACCTCTTGCCTACGCTCAGTGTTTTACAAAAGTTAATCAGACTCTTTTTCTACTATTTATGAACGCTTATGTAAACATGTTTTTTAATGCTGCATTTTATATCAAAACTATATATAATTAGCCAATTTTTCGGATAAGTTTTAGAAGTATGAATTTGTTAAAATTTTAAGCTTCTTGCCTACTCTCAATGTTTCCTAAAAGTTAATCAGAACCTAGTCCTATCCTGTAGTTATTTTGTACCAAATTTGGTTAAAATATGATAAGTGGTTTTTGAGTTATCGTGGATTGGATTGCTTTTTTGGGTTCGGTTTAATACGATTGACCATTTAATCATACAGTTATTGTAGTAGAATTTGTTACGACCGTAGCAAAAGTTAATGTACCATTACTGTATTAGTAAATGGGATGGTTTGGTTTGCACAGAGAGACAGACACACAGACAGACATTTTTTTAAAACTACTTATTTACGTACATAATGACCGTATTTTCGGTGAAATGAAAAAAAGATTTCATGAAACTAATAGCCTCCATATACAGGGTATCCTACGGTGGCAACCCATTAGATTATTTCAGAAACTACTTCGAATTGAATTTTGAAAATTTCAGTGTCTAAATTGTCAAATATGCTCTACTCAAATTATAATAGCAACGGCATAGCACTTCCGGTTATACCGGAAGTTGATGGCAACTTTGTTATTTTAAACGGAACACCCTATATATTATTACATTTTTGGACTTTAAATAAGATTTCAGACATATTTCATGTATCATGCCCTATACCTAACGTCAGTCGTTTTTGACTTCTATCAAGATTTATGTCAAAATTGACAATTTAGGGCTCCATAAGAATTCCGTTTTTCCTTGTAAATCAGTATTTAATAATTATTTTGCAGGTATTTTCTTATCGGGTGGGATCTTCTTTTTCGAATTGACAAGACATTTTCTGATTAGTTTATACAGGGTGGTCAAAAAATTATATTGAAAACGGTTCAAGAAAAATAGTTGAAAGTCAATTTTTTCAAATAGAATGGGTCTATTATTATTATTTTATCTTCCGTAGCATTAAAAAATAATGCAATTTTGTAATAGGTTATCATTTTCTAAAATGCATAGTTTTCGAGATATCGTCAGTTTAAATGGGGGTCATATCGAACAATTAAATTATTTTTGTTATCGTTAGTTGATTGATTTTTTAGTTGAAAATTAGTTTAATCTTCTGTTCATTTCTGCTGTATTATTTTAAATTTTAGTCTTAGTTCGTTGTAATACTTGATTTGTATACCTCCCAACCTGCTCTAAATGATTTCTCAAAATTCTTCCTAATTTCTCTAGTCATCGTTAGCAAATGGGGGTTTCTCTCGTTTAATACTTTACAGGTGATATTAATCACTTTATTTTATTCTCCATGAATTAATAATAAATTTATAATATCAATAAGTATTTTTCATTTTTATTAATTTGACGTTTAGTTTGACGTTAAAATGACCATAATATCATGGCTAACTAAATTAATTATCTAGCTTCCAGAGAGACAACGGTAGGCGCTGCAGAACAATTTAAAATGACGATATTTCGAAAACTGTGCATTTTAGAAAGTGATAACCTATTACAAAATTGCATTATTTTTTAATGCTAAGGAAGATAAAATAATAATAATATACCCATTCCATTTGAAAAAATTGACTTTCAACTGTTTTTCTTGAACCGTTTTCAATATAATTTTTGTCCACCCTGTATAAACTAATCAGAAAATGTCTTGTCAATTCGAAAAAGAAGATTCCACCTGATAAGAAAATACCTGCAAAATAATTATTAAATACTGATTTACAAGGAAAAACGGAATTCTTATGGAGCCCTAAACTCAATTTTGACATAAATCTTGATATAAGTCAAAAATGACTGACGTTAGGTATAGGACATGATACATGAAATATGTCTGAAATCTTATTTAGAATCCAAAAATGTAATAATATATAGGGTGTTTTATTTAAAATAACAAAGTTGCCATCAACTTCCGGTATATCCGGAAGTGCTATGCCGTTGCTATTATATTATTTGAGTAGAGCATATTTGACAATATAGACACTGAAATTTTCAAAATTCAAATCGAAGTAGTTTCTGAAATAATCTAATGGGTTAACACCGTAGGACACCCTGTATATATTACCTACAGACATGGAGAGCTAAAAAAATAATAATAAAAGCTTTATACTCATAATTTAACAAGATTTTAAAGCGTCATGAATGAGTAGAAAAATGTTCTTTTTTTGTGAAAAATCAAAATCCATATTGTAAGGCTTGAAATTAGCAATTATTTTGTCGTAATAATACTTGTGTGCCATTTCAAAAATGTATATAAACATAAAAAATCAGAGAATAATAAAAATTATTGCCTTGTTATCCAATGTATCAGAATAAATTGGTAGTTTAGTCGCTAATATGCATCTTAGTAGAGCTACTCTTCCTCTCAAAATGGTTCTCGTAACAATTTTATTGGATTGTAAAACTTCGAAATAAGTGACATATAAGTTTTGAGAATATCCTATAGAACAAATCGCATTAGAAGGATCTGTACCTATATGAAATGTTGTGTATACTACTCTTCAGATTTGACAGTTCTTACTTGTTTATCTAAGGAGGAGAAATGTGCTCGAAAATTCTGGTACTTTAGAGATAGTCTTATACAAATTCGACATAATATGTTATCACACTAAATACCATTTAAAAATCACAAGTTAATTAAATGTTTAATTACAGCATGCATAATCATTCTGTTTACTGTTTATCACCTAAATATGTTGTCTGTTATTAAAAACTAACTAAATTATTATACAACGTAGATAATTATAATTAATAATCTAGAAACTTTGGACAATAATATTTGAGAAAACCCATATATAACACCTTGTATAGAATTCACTAATTTCCACAGTTGAGTAAATTTAATTGAATATATCATTCATTATTCATTGTTTAACGTACCTATTCTACTTGTTTCAGCTGTGGATTTGGATTTGTGCTCCAGCAATGTTCAGGATGCATTTGTCATCGCTGTGGAGCAGCAGGCCAGGGAGCGGCTGGAGAGATTGTCGGCTCTCAAGAGGATCACGCCCGTCGACATGACCAAACTTTCCCAACAGGTTAGATTTAATATCGTTAATAGTAGGGTTCTCCTGACAGAATATCTATTTGATGTTACTAGAGTTTTTCACTTTCATTGAATATTTGGACGGAAAATAATTAACACTATATATATCAAAATCGTTTGATCACTGTAGGCGTAATAAATTATATTTACCTTGGAGGGAACAGTGATTAAGCTGATGTGTTTGAAGCAGTACCTACGTGTTGTTGTTTAGCGGGAGTAATACTCCCAGTCGGGACCTTTCATGGATTACCTATAACGTGAATTTGTAAAAAATTTTCGGAAAAAAATTTGCTAGCGCTATATACAGTTAAAAACATCTTTTTCTTTAATGAATTTTAAACCACTTGAACTCTTTTTATCAGGTTTGGCATGATGTTAACACTCACTAAGTAGGATTATTTTATATATAGAAATTCAAGAAAAAAATAACCAATTTTTAAATCATATTATAGTATGCCACTGGCTAAAAGTTACATTTTGAAAATTGTTGAATTTCCTGTACTTTTTTTTTGTTATCATCGCAGAAGCACAGTGTTACAAAATTATTTTTTAAAGGGTGAATCTGCTCCCTTATACTCTGACTTTAAAAATTTCCTTTCAACCACTTATTTGTCATCTAGAATAAAAAATACTGACAAAAGCTGAAAGTGTTACAAAATTATTTGCGCAGGTTATTAGCAATTTTGTATTTAGGGGGTGCATCTACCCTCTTATACTCTGAAATTTAAAATTCCCTTTTAAAAACCTATTTGTCGTCAAGAACTAAAAATATTGGCAGAAGCTCAAAGTTATTTGTGCATTTTATGAATAATTATTAAGTTGTTTAAAGGGTGAATATACCCCCTATAGTCTGAATTTTGAAAAACACTGGCAAAGGCAGTTTATGACTAATTTTGTTTTTTAGGAAGTGAGTCTATTCTCTTATACTCTGAATTTTGAAATTTCCTTTTTACCACTTATTTGTTATCTAGAACAAAACACACTGAGAAAGGCTTAAAGTGTTCATTTTGTGGTCGATTTTGTAATATGGGGGTTAAAAGCCGTCTGGTTTTTATGACGGGATGTCCTATTTGCAAATAACAATAAAAATAAAAGATTTATATTGCTAAGGCCACTACTTATCTGCTCTACTGTAAAAACATGAATCTCAAATCTGATGCTAAGTTAATTCAGCTACATTTTTAAATACCACCGTATATGTTAAAAATTATCAAAGTTGACATTTTTTGTCAAAAAACATTCAAGCAGTGTTGGCTTTATTGTTTACGGAAAATGTAAAATGTTAATAAATAAAATATTGTAAAAATATCTCTGACGTCTTCTTTCAATATTTTACGTTTTACTTTAAGACATCAGTGTGGTTACTGAGGGTGTTTTGGACATTTGGGTCACACTGCCTGCCGATCACCACTGATGACTCGTGGATCAACGAAAGGGTGAAAGCATGGTAGTGTGAAACAAATTTCCAACAAATCTTAAAGTCTGGTTACATAATGTAACAAGCAATTCATTTATATTTTTATCTTTTTAATAGCATCAATGCGGGAAACTTTACACACATGTTGTGAAAATGTAGTGAAAGTCTTTTTTGCTGAAAAACAGTGACATCTACAAAATAAGGATTATTCATTTGTCTGGAAAAAAATAATTTAACACCATATTTAATAGAGCTGGATTACTTTTTTTTAAATAATAAATGGAAAAAGGTTTGTCTTAGTATGAATATGGCTCTTACATACTCATAACAAACCCATAATATTCAACGTTTCATTCTAAATTTAATCTAAAAAATATATATAATGTTCGCGGGACTCCATTGATGCAATACATCTTTAATATTCATTTGGAACATAATGTAGTGGTTTCACATTTGTTAAGACAAAATTAACGGAAAAGAGTTGATGTACAATTAATTTCACAGCATAAAACATTGACAAAATTTCTGGATTCATGCAAAATAAATTGAAAAAATGTGAAACATTTCTAGTTTTCTTTATCAATTTGTAAATATAACCTTTCTCCCGCAAATACGCCACTGTTTAGTATAATCTAAATAAAATCTAAATAGTTAAAAACCGAATAGAGCGTAAATTGGTATATTATATCCCACGACAATTAAGTTTATGATATTATGCTATAATTAAAGAGTACCACTCAAATACTCCTAACGATGTTGGTTGATTTACTCCGGCTGTTAAAAAAACTATATAGGTAATATATCCTAATCATCGCTTAAAATTCAGACTTTTAAATATACAGCATGTCAATCCATGAAATGGAATGGAAACCTAAACTTCATGCGTTGCAGTGGCGTATAGAAACTGTTATTTGAGGGGCATATAGTTCTTATTAGACAAGAATATGAGTTTGTAATCTTTCTATAGCAGAGAATGAAAATACATCTCAGATAAAATATAAAACAGAAAATGTATACAATATATTAATAAAAGATAGATTAGATGACAACATTATAAAATGAATTCAAGTTTTCTATTGCTATATGAAAATCTGTCAAATATCATTGATTTTTGTGGATGTTAATGCAATAGGGCTAGGCCAGTTAAACGCTCTTCACCCATACGATTCCCCATTTTCTAATTCCCGTTTCCATTTAGCAAACCAATAAATTCATTTTCAATTTCCATAATGAAGGTTTTAATATTTCTTTATATAATGAGGCTAAATATCTAACACTAAAACTCTTAAATTGAATATATCTAAATCATTTTTCGGTAAATTCCAGTAGATGTAGTTTTTCAAGGCTGCATTATCTACTAAAACGCAATTTCGTTTTATAATCCCGACACGTATTTTAACCTCAATTTTATTTCACGTCTGAGCTTCTATTGTACTTGAAAGACTTGCCTCAAAAGCTGGTACTGCCGGTATAGTTATTACCTTATCTGTCGGAGAATGTTGATGTATGTTTTCAAGATTATTGTTAAGTACCTACTCATATTTTGTACAGTTCTGGAAGTCCACTTATAACATTTTAACTAATGTTAAGGGCAACTGTTTAAAATCAAAAAGGTTTCGACAAGGTACATAGATTGATGTTTTAAATGTTCTGAGTATATATTTCTCTATTTAAATATACAAAACAGATAAATAAGAAATAAATGAAAAGGGCTTAAGTGTACAAAATGTGTAACAAAAATGTATCCGACTGATTACGCTATCTCGTTCATTGCGTTTAAAAAATGGCTTTGTGAGCGCTCTAAACATCAAACTGATGTGGCATCTATCGTACTGTCTTGATTTAGTCCCCAATGATTCCTTTATTCCTGCATATCAAAAATAAATCACGTGGATAGGATTTTTCGACGCTTGAACTAACTTTACTGTCCATGCTGGTTAAATATTCAAATCGAAACATATCTCCTAATAATTTATTTGATTTCTAAAATGGTCACAATTGGACTATATAAATATCAGACAGATTAAGAAATCGCAATCTTAAATAATGCATAGAAATACTGATTTTATGAAAGCCGTGAAATCAAGAAACTGGCAGATGTTGGAAATGATGCCTTTGATTCGTGAAGTTAGGGCTTGTGGAAAATTCTGAATGTTTTGTGCTTCCTATCCAGCTATAGCTAGATTTACGATATTTGATGACATAACTGGTTCGCCTCGAATTTTAATTCATTAAAATAATCCACTTCTGAAGCTTGGGTTATTCACTGAAATATAAATAGGCTTGGGCAGCTATCTCACACATTTTGAACGTACCCCACATGACACATGACATAAAGATCAGGATTTCCTATACTTAATAAAGAGTTACAGAACACACTATTGTGTTGTTTTAGCTGAATCAACAAAGTACAGCCAGCGAAGAACTAAATGGTTTTATAAACAATTCACCTATTTACGTGACATCTTTGACTGCCACCGAAAATTTAAACAACAATTCCACAGGTTAGTCTCATAATAAAACTAAGAATCATATTATGAATCTGTTAAGAAGAAAAATAATTTCTTATTTTTAATTAACTATATGATTCCTAGGAAACAAATCGGGCGGCGGCGTTTTGTCCAGTACAACTTCAGTAGTAGCTATTAGCAAAAACGTTACACCAACTCCTAAACCACTACTGCCTAATGGTCACAATTCCAGTGACTTGTACGTAAACAAAAACTCCTTGGATAGTGCAAAAATTAAAGAAATTCCGAACCAAATACCAAACGATATACGCGTGATTGCTTCAGTTGCACAAGACACCTCGAATAGGTAAGAAGTAAGCCTAAATAAACTCAGTAACGAATGATATTACTGGATTTCTGACAGATTTTCGAGGATATTTTTGGTTTATAAATAAATATATTTTTTACTAAATTGTTTTTTATATGCCTATATTTATTGCAAGGCTTTTTGAATAATTGTATAACAGAAGTTGCTAAAATTGTGATACTCAGTTTTGTGCAGACTGTTTCTTGAAAATCTTGTGGAAATTCATTGAAAAATAAAGCAACTACGTCGAATTTATGATTTCTTTGGGGTGTCATAGTCAAATCTATAATTCTGTCAAGGAATTAGCTTGTTAATATCGTCATTTTTCTAGGAAAGATAGCCCCACCCAAACCCTAGACGTTAGGAAATTGGGCGATAGAAGGGCTTCATCTCCTTTCCAAAACGGAAGAACCGAGCTACTTATTGGAACCGAAGACAATAAACTTAAAACCACAGTCATCGTAGAAAGCAATAATAATAAATTGGCAGTTGATCCGGAGCAGAGGTGAGTAGTTTTTGATATTATTTTCCAAGGGTCATTGGCTGTAAAATTTATTACTAAAGTATCTTTTATATTAAGCGAAAAAAACCCTATAAAATCACTATCTGTGCTAGAACAAATAATTTAAAATTGAAATAACTGTAAGAATTGATTATTTTCTTAATTATTATTATTAAGATTTTTTACTACATGACGTTATTATAGACCATAATTGCTGTCGGTTTTTACGGTGTGGCGACTAATTAAAGTGCTGCTTCAGATAGACTGTAATTTATTTATTGTAGTCGTCTACAATGCAAGGGTAGTTGTGATATAATTATATAGATTTTAATGCCCAAAGATTCGTAGTAGCATTTTCGATAGTTTGACTTCAAGTTTTAGTTGTTTGTTTTTTTGGAATGCATTTAATAAAATCTTATTACCTCCTCCAGAGAATTGCGCCAAGATGTGCAAATAGCTCTCGCACAACTTGTTCATTGAGATATTTTTGACGTACAAAACATTACCACTAATGATTTTATTAAAGATATAATTACTGAGTCTAATACAAACGATTAAAAATGAGCACTGGTTATCGCTTAGATATAGGAAATTGAATATACGTTAATGTTAGATTGTCCATACTCAAAGAGGTTGATGTAAGTAACAATCTGGGCATCATCCGATCATCATATAGAAAAGCACTACAAAGAACAAACAAAAATTGCTCACAACTTTGAAAATAATGATATACCTACAATGGCCCGGAATCGAATTTCAGTCTTTACTATACTGCAATGCATATGTTTATATTGTGGTGACATATTTAACACGCATGTGTTTATTATATCCAGACAAAGCTTACAGCGGCGCAGCAGTGAAAGCGAGATATTTTTTGGCAAACTTCGCAATGTAAAGGTCTACTAACTGGTTTACCAAACAGCACATGGGACTATAAGGTAGCAGCGTACTAGCTAAAATGCTCACGATGTTGAGTTGGAAGGCGATAAACAAAGCTTTGAGAATGCGAGGTGTCAGTACCCCCTTACTTTCTGAATACGTGCCATTGCTGGATTGTCTGGAATAAACAGCGTGCGTTTAGGCATTCTTTATTTTGTTGCAACGATATGGATGCCTGACAGTGTATTAAGCTCACTAGAAAATCTCACGGTTATATTTCGTAAAAAAGTTGGAAAGAAAAATTTTTATTCCATTCTAAGTTATGAGCAGAAATGCGAAATACAATTTTTGATTGACTAGAAGATTGAGAGCAGTTGTTGAAAACTTAAAAAAAAAATGAAATCGTAAAATAGAGTTTAGAAGGAAACCGGTTCGAAAACTAGGTAAATAAGTCGAGCGTTAATTTTGCTGTTCAGTGCATATTTCGAAACGAACAAAGCTTGTGAATATTGTTATGATTTTCTTTATTTCCAGAACTTTTGAAGTAAAACACAAAGATTTAACTTCTGCAACATAATTTCATGGTTGGTGGATAAATTCCATTGCAACTTTAAGAAATCCTTGAATAAGTTAGTAGTTGTTATTTATGTAAAACTAAATAGCTTGATATACCTAACTGGAAATATTTATTATTTTTCCACAATTGCAATTGTAAATAATGAAATAATAGTTGGTTAAACAATTAGGTACATCATGAATTCGCTTTAATGAGATTTCTCATCATTATTATGTGCGTAGCAATGAACCTGTTGTCCTTTCTTTGGCGGATGTAACGTCACACTCCATGAAATTTCAGATTCTAATAATTAAATTACCAGGACAACAAATAATTTGGACATGCATTATACGCGTATGACATAGCCTAATACAAAATTTACAATGCACCTTGTATACAGGGTGTCACAAAAAAGATCCCCACCCTTTGGGGGTAAAATCTTCGACTAAAAATAAGACGAAAATCACTTATGTCAAAATTTCGAAAAATGTCTCCTTATGAAATGATAACCATTTTGCATATTAAAATGAAGCAATATTCGAAAATCAAATCAAATGTTTAAACAATTTAATTTGCAAAGGCAAGTGTTCGAAATGCTCACCATTTTGTTTAGTGCATGCGTGCAAACGGCGAATAAAATTCTTTTCTGCACGGTATCGTTTGTAATTTGTGCTAAAGCTCAATAATTGCGAACAATAACATGATCTTCACTGTTGGGTAGGTAGGCCATAGTAAACCGTATTTTTTAGCTAACCCCGAAGCCAAAAGTCTATTGTGTTGAGATCCGGGCACCTAGGAGGCCAAGAAATAGATCCTCCACGACCGATCCATTGGTTGGGAAAACTTCGATTTAATATCTCTCGAACATTTCGAGAGTAATGGGCAGGTTATGTTGAAACACAATATTTGACCGCTATACTAAAGGAACATCTTAACGATTAATTTCCATAATTCTGGTGCTCACCGAAGGATCTTGTTCAATGTTGTGAAGTAATTGGTATGCCTGTTGCCACCTACGTTTTCTAGGGCGACCTGAATTAATCTTCCGTGTTTCAACTAGACTTTGACATTCGAAATATACTATTCTGTATATTATGTCTAAAGTTTTCTTAAATTTCTTACGGGATGCATTTTTGTAAGACATCAGATATGGCTTCAGCTGGATGGTGCACTGCTAAGTCACACATATCTCAGAACAATTTCAAAAGAGGCCGATTGGAAGGCGAAGTTCAAATAGTTAATAATACATACATATTACATAGCCACCCAAATCGCCGGATGGATATTTTTGTGTGGGTTAAATCTGATGTTGATACGAGGTTTTGAAGCCAAAACCAGACAAAACAAACTGCATTTGGTGATTCTTTCTTTTTACCTCCAAGAAGAAATAACTAAACATATTTTTCACCGGTGGATAGAACTATTCGCATTCTAAATAAGAATGATTGTCTTGAGGTTTTTTGTGGTGCAATTTTGAAATTTAAGCGACAATTTAATTGTATTGAATGGAATATTTGATTTGTTTTTATTTGATATTTTGTAATGTAAAAGTTTCTGTCATTTAACATTAATTTATTTGTTGTTAATATAAATGGGGTTAAAAAATAAATAAATATAAAAAACATTATGAACGTATGTAGCAGTCGTTCAGGCTTATTACTCCTGACAAAGATTTATACATCTATAAACCTTTGCCCCTTATATGCTTCGAGATATGTGATTTGTGCATTGAGATTTTGTGTTTGCAGCAAAACGGTAGAAATTTTGAGCAATTGTGTTAAAGATCCGTTTTTCCTCAAAAATTAGTCGTTTCTTTTCTTCGGGACGTTTATTACTTTTTATGTCGTAAAATTTTAAATTGAAATTTTGGATGAGGTTGGTGATAAGTTTTTGAAAAATCCCAGAGGTATTATATGATTTTCACATTCATGTATAATAGTATAATGGTATCCACGTGCCTTGATATTGATTAAAACTGTTTTATACTTTCATGCATAAATCACCTGTAGCTCTCGCACATAGGTATTAATAAAAGGAAGTTAAAAGTTGTGAAGCGGGATGAGTAGAAAATGTTATAATTCCAATTAATTAAAAAAAATCCGATGTTCATTTAATCCGAGTTGCATTTAATAAGTGCCACGTGGAAAAGCTTGTTTTTCAGTTGCGGATTATTAAATGAAGCCAGTAAACTACAACACGTGCCTATTATTTGGACGGTAAGAGAAAGAATTTATAATAAAATGCATATAAATTGCGTTATAATGCAATATAGTGTTTGTTTGGATTATTTCGTTATATTTCATATTTTTATCTTACATTTTTTGTGTCATTTAATTAACGTTATCTTCATTTTGTATTTATGTTTTACCGTAAACAAAGTACCTAATTAACTAAATAACCAGAAGTAAATCCTCTTAGATTTTTTCGGTTGAGGATTTTTAAAACAGCATGAAAGATGAAGTTAAATTATTTTTTTTTAATAAAAAAAGTACTACTATATTGTACATACATACCGGGTGTAGGTACAGATAAGAAAGGACGCCGGATCTATCTCGAAAACTAATCATGGTACGGTTTAAGGATTATATTTTTTAGTAATAGCGGACAAGGAAAATCGCTGGAAAATAGTTTTAGTTTCATAAAATGTCCGCTAGAGCTCGTAAATCTAACTCTAAATTGAAAAACACTGTTTACTTAAAAACATACTTATATTATGTAAGTGTTAAACTTAATGAGACTGATCTAACCACAATTCTAAAACCTTTTTTCCCTATCTTCTTAAATAAATGGTGGAAGAGCCGAGGAATGTTGGTTTGTAGAAAGTTATCTAACTTTCTTATGGATAGTCCGATTTTAATAAAATTGGGCTCAGTATAAGGGTAATGTTTGAGAGTATAAAAAAAAGTATTGGTGCTTTTATTTATTTTTTATATATAGCCGTTAGATGGAGCTATACAACAATGTTTCTGATTTTGTCAATTTTCTTAGAAAAATCAAATGGAATGGTAATATTAGTATTCACTAGATGGAAAGAGCATGTAATAATAAAGGAAACAGTGAAAACCGGAAGTCTCTATCTTTTTCCTGTCAATGATTGAATATATTTGTATCTAAATCTAAAAAAAACACTCATGTTGTTATAGCAACGAAGTTAATGGCAAATATAATTAGTATATTTGTCAAATTAGTCTGTAGATTTATTTCTTTTGTTGTTACATTTGGGTTTTTTAATTAAAAATGCCTATTACCAACGAAGAAGCATTTGATTTGTTGGCGGTTATTTCGAATGCATAAAAATGCTTTGATGCTTTGCAAGGATCTATGCGCTTAGATATCAGTAACTTTTGGTTTTTTAACATTTTAGTGAATTAAAAAAACAAAAAGATAAAAAAAAATGAAAAACAAGAAAAAGAAAAAACTTGTACATACCAGGATTCGAACTCGAGTTCTCTTAACTCAATACATAACCTATTCACCGATTTAAAAAATATCTCAAAAACGAAACGAGGTATCAAAAAATTTATTGTACGAAAAAAATTCACCTTAAGATCGATAATATTAATTTTATACATAATTAACGTAGGTATTTTCGTTTAAGAAATATGATTTTATGTAATATTTTCCATATATACCGCAATTGTTCTTTCTCATAGGAGAACACCATTTATACCTTTATACCTTAATTAATAGTTACATTGTGGTTTGGAATAAAAGACAAGAGAGTAATTATAAATCATCATATCATAATTTATTTGTAATTCATTGTTTCCGCATGATGCAAAACTTTCATATTTATCATATCAAATTACTAAATAAGTTACGTCGCTTATGTTCCATGCGAGGCGCATATCGCGATTTCTACAAAAGAATTTGTATTTTTATTCAACTATTCTCGATTTTCTACTCTGTTAAGTCAAATTGGCAATATCACACATGCATGGTTTATTGAATTAGAATAAGGAGTGTCGGTTCCTATACACAGTGTTCACAAAAATCTTCTAGTATAGGCAATCTGTTCTTATTCAAAAACTATATTATGATCCTTATTCAATGAAATAGTGTAAAATTGTTGCAATAAATGAAATTGCGGTAAATGAGATAGTCCTATCACTACCGAAAACATTCTGAATATTGGATATTATTGATGATGACATTGATCAATAGAGATAACAGAGTTTCTAGGTTAAATTTTCCCGAAAATATCAAAATTGGGCTCTGGATGATTGTAAACAAGTTTTCTTCAAAGATGAAATTATTAATAATAGTCAATTAATAATTTACTTGAATTCACTTAACTCAATTTAAGGGGTAAAATCTCCATAAAATTATATAAGAAATAGTAAAAGACCATAAGCCCCTAACTTTAATATTACTCCTGCTAACACTATTGACCCCGAAAATGGGCCTTTGGGAGTCATAAATGAATCAAAAATATGGGAATTTTTACAAAAAAAATTGGAAAACCTTATTTTTTTTATAATTAACGTCTACCACATTTCAATGGCAGTAAAACCGAAAATGCAAGAAGTTTAAAACTTTTCATTAACAAACAAGAAAAACAAAATGTCTTTAGGCTGCAATTCTGCTAATGAAATTGCGTCCCAAAAAATCATCCCGACAGTTTTTTATGTATTTGTTTTCAAACTCTCCGCATACTAATTTTGCAATATTCCGCCTGCCTTTAAACTTATTTGATTTGCAAAATACCATACTGTCGTCGTTAGCAGTACAAGGGAATAGCATTATCAGGATATTAAGGACAACTCAAAACTTTCCAGCACACATTTTTTGGAAGGCAAGATCAAAACAACATTATAACTTTTTTTATAGAGCTTTGTTATCTGTTTCCGAGTTGCTACTCTTACAAACTTCGCAGCTACAAAATGAGTATAATTAATTATTTTTAGAGAACATGATATTACAGTTTAACGAAGAGTTAAAATCAGCGTTTTTTTTTTTTAGTTTGGTGTTCAGTTTTCGTAAATTAGAAAATACAGGGATACATGTAACGTAGGTTCTATTTCTTTAATATGAATTAATCAATTGCTTTATTTGACTGAATTAACACATATTTGTTTACACCAGTAAGATGAATGCATATATTTGTTTCTAAGTTCGAAGCTACGATCAATTTGTTTGCGACACGGTGTATTATAGTCGGGTGTATGTATGTGTATCCATTGTTGAATGACTGGGTTGTGGGCGAATAAATAATGAATGGATAAGTACTTACTGGAAAATTCACAGTCTATACGTATATCAATTAATAATGAGTCACCCTTTAAATATTAGTTTGGCAATAGAAATTTATATACCTAATGTATATAGGTGGAACCAGAAAGTACAGTCAAAATTAGATATTATTCATTGCCGATATGGGGACAACATGCGTCAATACTTTTTTTTTTAAATTCACTTTCTTAATTTCTACATAAATATTTCTGTTACTATCAATACAATATGTCAATATTTCTTTTAATATTAAAACTTCAAAAATTAAAGCTCAGTGAGCTTAGTGCTCACACCGTCCTAGGGGGTCGAAACGTGTGTGATGCTGGCAATAACTTGTCCTGTGAATTAACCCTATATTACGAAAAACAAAATCAAAATTCAAATACTAATTGGGGATTCTCGCACTACTAGATTTAATTAGTTTTTTTTAAACAATGTTTTTAATAGAAAAGTGTAGATATATTATAAAGTCCTGAGGCAGCTGTAGCTTTAAGCACATCGAGATATACACCAGCGGATATATGTAAATCATACCATCTACATACACATAGCAATAGATATCTCACCATACAGCGACCGTAATAAGGACGAAATTCGTCAGTATCTGTTGACTGAATTAGACAGAGGCCCTGCTAAATTAAACAAAAATCCCCTGTGTGGGTATAATGCTAGCAATTTTGTGCTCTAAGAGAATTGTAAATGTAACTTCGCTATTAAGACGCAAGCAAGCCTATATATGCACATATTTTTAAATTTCAAACTAGTTAACTAAATGGACTTTATTTGGTTACATTAAATTATCATGAATTTTTGTTTCGAGTCATTGTTTTTTGGGCTTTATCTAAATTTTACGATTTTTATACACTCAGAGAGGAATCGATGATTTTTGAATTAAGAAAGCTTTACAATTTTAGCATCCCGTACCCAAAAATTTCACTTTCGTTGTATATTCTGGCTGAACCGCATTTTAAAAATTTAATGATATAATGCCCTATTAAAGTGGTTGCAATGTTAAAAACTAAGCCTTCTCAGACCCGTGATTAGCCTAGTACATTATTTGAATTTACATTTAGTACGTATGTCCAACAAAGTTCGCCATAGTCATAGTGAATATACCCGCACCCACTCTATTTGACGAACAAACGCGAATGACGTATTGTAGAATGTAAATATTATAAAACCATATATGTTAAGCTTATTAATATTTTAAATTTATTCAAAATGAACAACAACAATTTTCATCTGAAACTGAGGTGTCTGATAAGCCTCTTAGCTCGTTAATACACATTGTCTGGCACCAGCTTTTAAATTAAAATAGTAAATATATGCCATTGTCTGTATACAAACGAAAAAGGAAGGACTCTGGGCTTGCCGAGAATTCAAGATTAGGCTTCCATCCGACTTTATGAATTTAAATTTATACTATATGCCTTATCTATTCTCATGACGTATTTTTGTTATTTTCTTTCTTGTTTGACTCGTTTGTAACGAGGCGATGTATTATAATATATCTACCATATACCTACTTTGGTATGGTATGTCTTTTGCCTTTTGCCATATAGCTGTAAGCAAAGATATATAGTTGTAACTATGTTGAAAATAAACATATGCTTCAAGTAGTTTTAGTCTGACAAGTAAATTTACTTAATTCTTAAATTTAATAGTATCAGGTTCATACATTCTTTTGTTCGTTGTGGTGTGAAAGAATTTTAATTGGATTTATTTAAAGATAAATTGTGTATTTGTACAAAAAATACCTAAGTTTAGGTTCTTCAAAATAGAAAGAAGTGCAAATATTGGAACTAATAACGTGTTATTGATGCAAATTTTCTTCCAGTTATACTGTTGGTTATTTAACGATTTCGTTTTGACAAAATTCCACCAAGTTAAAAAGCTACTTTGCCCATCTATAGGGCGTTCCAAAGAAATATCTGAGGATTTAAATATGGTTTCTTGGTTTGTATAAATACAAAGCCAAAAAACATACAAATCTAGGCATTTCTGTCGTACATTAAGCATCCAACAGTCATGGTTGGTCCAGTAGGTAGATGAGTCGACGACAACGACGACACGGCCTTCTGGTAGATGTCTAGTGTGCAACAGAAATGTCCCAATTTTGAAAATTTAAGTATTGTAGGTGCCACTTAGTCTTGGTGAGTGAGTATTTTGAAGAATTGTATTTTTTCTTTTCGATCGCGCGCCATTGTACTGCTGGATGGCGCCTCGCTATATTAGTTTACTTATCTGAGGATATATAGTTTTTTTTTTGTAGAATTCAAGCCACTTATCAAGCTTTCTTCTATTAAAATAGTGTATATAATATATATATGTGGTTAACATTTTTACAATCAAGAAATCAAAATTAAAAATTTTAGAAGCTTAAGTTGTTTATTTATTATTCTTATTTAGACATCGAACAACAACAAGAAAACCAACAGCTTCGTAAATTTTTTAATTGTGATTAATAATTTTAAGTATGATAATTAAAAATTGAAAACACTGTTCGGTGACCCTGGGGGCCATCTGATTCTATGCCAATCCAAGTTCGGCCACAATTGGCATACATTCAAAGATTCATCTATGCTTTTAGTAAATGTTTTTATGTCTGTTTCAAAGGGAGGAATAGATAAATGTTTTGAACATTTAAAATACATTGCTGTTTGTTTGTAAAAAAACAGTTAAAACAAGATTTTTGTTAATTTGATGTCTAACAATAAAAAAAAAATAGATTGTGATCCATTAATGCAATCACAACAAACATTAAAAATCTGACGTTACGATATACAGGTTGTTTAATTTCAAAAATACATACTTTGGCGCATTCTCAGAAACGGTACACCAAAATTTATGAATAAATCCTGCATAAAAACGTCTATCAAAGGGAGTGTACCTTGTATCTCAGAGACAAATTAATTCTGGTTGTGGCATTCAAAGTTTCACGAAAAAGGGGCACAGGGTCGCGGAATCTACAAGTCTCTATCTTTGTTAACAGCTGAAATACTCTGCAGTGTCAAACAAAATAGGACACAGTGTACTCGAGTATATTTTTAACGATGTACTTGTACTTAATTACCTACTCTGGCATTATCCTGTACTCGGAAGAGCTCTGTTTCTATAAGTTATAATAAAATATCGTATATTTACGATGGGGTGCTTTCTAAATATCTTTATTACATGTGAAATTCGGTGCTAAATACGTAATCTTGGAGGATATAACAACTCTAGAATAGCTAACTCAAACTTTTTCGTATTTTACTAACTTTAACTTTATTTAATAACAAGTTTCATTTTGATCTAAGGTAAAGTTTCGAGGATATTTTAATAAAATACAATGATAAGTATATAATATTTATAAAAATATATATTGACAGAAATGGAATAAATATACAGATTTCACGAACTATTTAAAAACCTATCAATTTTCCTCCCCGTTTGATGGTACATTCCAGAATTTTCGTTGTTCGCTGCTGTAGCAATAAAGATAATTTGCTATTAATTAGTTTATATAGTATGATTATTATTATATAATATGGCTCCTTATTGGATATATTGCCTGCTGATGTCTCAAACAAAATGCTCCGTCTTTTTTAATTTAAATTTTAATTTAAATAATAACAAACAAAATATAAGATTTTATGTGTTTAAATATATCCAGCTCTCCAACTAACAATTATCACTTGCAATATCACAAGAGCTTAAATTATTTTAAATATTTTAATTAATTAAAAAAATTCCAATTAAATATCACCGCGCCTTGAAAAAATTTCCACAAATCTTTTTGGTTGCTATGGTAATGAGTCAAAATTAAGACATCTTATTGGTTCAATAGTAGAGGTGTGAAAATTTTCCAAAAATATTTAGTTTTATCTAATAATGTGTTTTCATCCACAGTGTAGCAATCAAATAATTCTGTATACCTGCAAATACGAACTATTAATTTTATGGTAGTATTAAATTTATTATCAAAATAAGTCTCCATAAATTGTAGCAGTGCAATGATTTCAATACCTAATACCTGTTTTATCTTGCATCAGCAATATTTCTTTATCAAAATTATTGCTGTATATGCATTTTTCGTATTTCTTTTAAAACTGATCATATTGTTTTACTAAATATTTACATTTAGTTTATACACTGAAAATTACAAAAGCGTAGAAGGGCTACACAAAATGCAAACATTGTTTGCAGAATTCTAGAGTACATAGCCTTCCGTGAACGGTGTGAAAAAGAGTCAAAATTAAAAAATGTATAAACTGCAAAAAATAAATAGTTGCTATTTTGTTAGACTTGGCATTTGATAAACACCCGATAAAATAGTGGAAAAAGTTAGTAGTAATATTATGAATGTCAAAAAAGAGTTCATTCTTAATTGGAGTTGTATATTCTCAATGACGAATTAAAAGTCGAATATTCACAAAAATAAATTTAATAGAAATCTATAATTAGTGTCCAAACATGTTTCGGAACTCACACTAGTTCCATCATCAGTGGCGAAAAGAGAAACTTATAAATCAATGTTCCAGAAAATTTCTATTGAGGTAAGCCCTATGGAAAAAATTGTTTGTTATTTGTCACAATAAAATGTTACATTAAAATTATGCGAAAATCAATATTATTCTGTAATTTCTTTGTTTCTTTTTATAGTATAGATCATAATGGACGATAATATTAGTCAAACGATTTTTTATGTTAGGTACTTCATTTTTCGATTTCTGTCGAAGTAATAAAAAATAGTTTGAGTAATATTATCCATTATGATCTATAAAAAGAAACAAAGAAATTACCTGATGATGGAACTAGTGTGAGTTCCGTAACATGTTAATTATAGATTTCTATTAAATTTATTTTTGTGCAGATTCGACTTTTATTTCGTCATTGAGAATAATATTATTGCCATAAAACTAGTGGATTCAGTTAGGACACACTAAGTTTGGAGATATTAAACATTTTTACACAAAACGAGATTTTCAAGTCCCTAAATGCCACAAAAAGAGAAAGGAAATTAATTGTTAAAATTAACCATGCTCAATGAAGTTCCACGAAATTCGAAAATACCCAGTATAATGCAAAACAAGCAACGATTTTATCAGTTCTAATCTCAAATTCAAAAGCAAATTTATATATCAAGTTAATGTATGCTTAGAGTAACCATCGTAACAAATTTCATCCGTCGTCCTCAAAAACTAATGTTCAAATTCAAAAAATCCTATCTCAAAATAATCCGGAGATATCATAAATCCGATCAACAACGGGAAGAGAAAGTTTGATTTATCCAAAAAATTCCTGATCCAATTAATATTTTCAAATTGTTGGAAATTTTTATCACTCCGAGTTTTTTTTACAGAATTCTGCAAAAAATATTTTGTATGACCCTTCGCTTTCATAGAAAATGGTATGGTTTGAGGACACTATAAATTTTTATCATAATATGTTCTAATGGTTTTTATTTTTACAAGTCTGATTGATTATTATGGCCTCAAAACTCGGCTAATGGCGACCTTCATCCTAATACCTAAATGCATTTCTGCTGGCAATTAAGTAACGCATGTGTGTGACCCATTTGAGATTTATAAGGAAAATTCAGATTAATTTAATTTAAAAAGTATAATTTAATTAAAAACAAGTCTGTGAATTTTAATAATAGGCCTAAAATTCTTTATATAGGTTTGAATTGCTCTTAGGCCGCGGCGCTGGTTGATTTCATAAATTCAATTCAACAACAACATTAAATATGAAAATGATGAGTATTCACTAAAATACTTGCGATTAACAATAATAGCTGTTCAAGTTTTATTTGAAGAAATGTACATTTGATTCGAAGTAATCGAATTTTCTTATTTTACGGTATTCCTTGACTAGAAGTGATATCTAATGTAGACATTGAAAGAATTATTTTTTGTTTTGAATCATATGGAAGCTGTTCTTTTTTTTTAGTAAATTGTATGCTTGCATTATTAAATAATTTAAAAAAAAGGTATTTTCCCAGACTTAATCAACAGATATTAATGACGCTTGAAGCAATCATGACGTAAACAATACAAAACACGTCATCCACCAGAAACGCTGAATAAATATACACCAGGTATATATTTACTCAAACTCAAAGGTATAATATATATTATGCTTCTTTAAGTTGTGGTGTTGCCCAGACAAAACCCATCTTATAGCGCAGAGGAATGCCCTTACTGTTTACTTGGTCAATTTTGAAATAAATATAGAGTCATTCTTATGCTTCTTTATAGCTCTCAACGAACGGTATGACTAAAACTACTTTCTTTTTTGTACCTGCCTGGTTCTACACCCACTTGTTCTTCGCGAGAAGTTAAGTTAGTTCAGTTTCTTATAAACCGTGTACCGTGTGTTGTTTTGAACCGTTTGCACTAATTTTTGTTTATTTTTTTAAATATTTGTTTTGTTTATTAAAGTGAATTATAATACCTACGGTACTAATGACATATAAAAAATGTTAAATTAGTATTAGTGTTTATATAAAATTCAGTTATATAAACAGTGCTTTTAACAGTAGTTACAGTGTGAGATTTCGTTTGTTGTGGAGAATACAATAAGCACCTACCTGTCTGAATTTACCTGGAAAATGAGGATTTTGAAATATTACTGGTGCGTGAGAACTTTTATAACTGCCTTTTACCTACCTATATCTTTGTCAGGTCTATAGTACCAAAGCAACAATAAAGAATTCCTGTCTATTCTGTATTAGGTTTTTGTTATAGAATTTAAGGTATTTCAGGTGAGCTTGTTCATATAGAACCATTAAGTATTGAATTACAGGGTGGTTCTTTATATATGAGGTCCATTTCCAGTAGTGAATTGACATTTTTCAAAATAATCACTCAAACTGGCTGAATTTTCACCTTGGATAAATATTTTTGAATACATACATATTTGCAACCCTCTCGAAGCATCCTTATATTTAATAAATTATATTTAGCCAATCAATTCAGATTTCATTTCAGAATAATTTTTTGGTCATTACATTGCTCTATGCTCTATAAGGTCTGTTGTAAGGATATATTCGAAAATTGAGGAAGTTTAGTCATCCAAATTTTCTCCGGTATACCCTTAGTGTGCATCTTTAAAATACAAGTGTTATGTTTCGGGTTCACTACGTATTATACAATAATATTTTGCATACATCCAAATAAGAAATGTAGGCCTCTCAATTCTTGTCTTGTCGATGCGATTTTCTCAAGTTTCTGAAGTATGACCAATAGAAATAACCTGCTGCTCTCGAGGCACGAATAGCTCTGCATATTTAAGTGAAAAAGTAATATTTCTGTGATCTTTTTGTCATTTACCTTTCTCGTAAGACTTTTGATGACAGCTATATTTCCGATTATTACTTTTTTTTTAACTTTTATTGTATACATTAGCAATTTTTTATTTAAATTATTTCATATTTCGAATAGGATTAGGAATTTTGGCCCCTTTTCCACTATTTACGAACGTCTATGTAAGCATTTTTTTTTTTGATACATTTCATAGGTCAAATTTCTGCTATATTTAGGAAATATGTTTTATTTTTTTTAAGCTTTTAACCTCTTCACTCTTTTTGAACGCCAATGTGTATGATGTTGAGTGGTTTTTGAGTTTTCGGAGATACAGACAAGCACACAAACATTTTTTAAAACTACTTATTTAGGTTAAAATGACTGAAAACACGTATTTCCGGTGAAATTAAAAAACAAATGTTTTCATTAAACTAATAGCCTCCATACTGTGTCCAAATGGGATACCATTGGAATCTTGGAAACGGTAGGAGTTACAATGTCGGTTAAATTAGAGAAAAGTTGTACAATTTAAACACCTGTTAAATGGTGTTTTCAAAATTAAATTAGCTTTAGCCGTTTTCGATAATTTTTGAAAAAACGATTTTTTGCGATTTTAGTTTTTATTTATTTCTGAAATTATTTTTACATATATAAAAAAATTAAAAGCACTTTCTCATTGATACTTTTTGAGGCGAATAGCGATAGCGTTTACAAATTTTCGCTAGGACGTTTTGTCTTTAATTTAACAGACATTGTAACTGCTATCGTTTCCAAGATTGGACACAGTGTATTTTAATATTTTGGACAGTTTAATTACTTGTCAACATTTTTACCAAGTAGACCCAAAAAAGTGGTTATTTTCCTTTGTGTAATGGGATCATCAGCAAAACATTGTCTATTGAATTGTAATTTATTTTGTTCTAGGAATAGTACAGTAGTACAGACTATGATGACGCACGTTTATTTGATAGTTCCAATTTATTATTAAATTAAATTATAATGTGATAGTCATTGAAATTGTTACCTATCTCAAGAATTCCACAGGAGAGTCACATGTCCCTAATTATTTTTAAATCTTTTGTAAATGATGTTTTAAAATGTTTATTGTCAATAGTTTTTACGTTTTATAATTTCGCAATTTTAGACTAGAATTTAAAACTTGGCTATATGTATTCACCCAGACCAAAGAAATAGATCTTTCTCTATACCGTATGTACTGCTAGAGTATCTGGTAATACAGTTACTAACATCATTGATTAAAACTAACATGGAATATGCATTTATTTTAATTACTGCATGAAAATCTAATTCTCCTAAATAATACGTGACTATGCCTACCATATAAATTAGGATATACGTTTTAAAATACATAATATATGTTATTACAAAACAGACACAAATTTAATCGCATACCTTTTCTCAGATAATAAGAAATTCTTAAAACCGGTTGGCATATTATGTATAAAAGTTGAATGATAATCTAGTACAAAAACAGCCTATATACTAAGAGTTGTTTGAATTTACCATTAAGTAACTTTCCGAAAACAAATTAATGTTAACTACATACTAAAAGTTATAAATATAATGCAATTTACTATATGCATAAAAACTCAAAACAAGCATCTAGAATAGCACGTTTTTTTTTTTCAAATATCTACACATAAAGTAAGCCTAAAATTATTTTTTACTTTCCGGCACAGGCAATATTGGCCTTATATAACCATAACGTACATCCAATAGATTTCTTTGGGTTTTCCAGGACTTTCCACAGATTTGTCGACATGCCCAAGTATTGCCTTTTTAAGAGGACTTTCCAGATGAGCATTCCACTTACGCATTTTGTCCAGTATTTTATTTGTTTGTAGATTTTGAAGCTTTCTGAGTAAAAAAAAATAAGAACGGAAAATCTAAAATTTGTTTCTATTTTTTAAAACGCCAGATAACCTATCTATATAAAATATATATTATGTTTCTGTGAAAAATAAATTTACATAAAGGTCAGTTTTTAATTGTACTTTATACCTATTTTTTGCGTCGACAATTGCATAAAACTTTTGCTATCATTTTAGGTATACTGGCCTGAAAGTACCAGATAAAATTATAATGCACGATTATTAGGCTGAAAGTTTATACAATTTGGTTTATCCCTATCCGTCCCGAAATAGAATGCTTTATGCAACGTTATAATTACTACGGAGTTCGACAGTATCAAAAGCTTATTATTCATGTAAGGGTATTACTAAAGCCGGGGTGTGCAATTATTAATTTTCTAAGCTATAGAAATATTAGGTATATGGAAGTACGATTAGGAATCTAGCATTAATTAGGTACACCATTAAGGATAACAACTATCGTTTCGTTACTAGTATTAAATAATGATATATTAATTTATAAATAAATTAAATAATGATATATTAATTTATTTTTATATTATATATATTTTTATTATTAAGTATTAAGAGGGGCGTTTGAATAAAATCGTTTGCAGACCTATTTTTGCGCATGGTAGACTCCACTAATACGTATCTGATAGCAAAAATTTTGATAGGGAGTTAAAGAGTAAAGATGGGATTAGGTATTGAAGTATTTTGAAGTTGAAATATTGGATAGTTAGTTCAAAAACAGAGTTAGAAAATCATCATATTTCGCTTTGCAGGCATAATTTTGCGCATGGTAGACGCCACTAAGACGTATCTGCTAGCAAAAATTTTCATAGGGTTTTAAAGACCAAAGATGGGATTAGGTAATGAAGTATTTTCAAGCGGAAAGATTAAATAGTTAACTCATAAATTGAGTTCAAACATGGGTAATTTTTTCAAATTTACAGATATATTTTTGTGGGTGGAAATCTCCACTAATACGTATCTGGTAGCAAAAATTTTAATAGGGTCTTAAAGATTAAGGTTTGGATTAGGTAATAAGGTATTTTGAGGCTACAACAATAAATAATTACTTAATAAATTGAGTTCAAAGTCAGCAACTTTTTCCTCATTTTGTGCTATGATTCTAATATTTAATAATGATAATATTACTTTATTACCTAATTTATATATTTAACAATCACTTGTAATTAAAATTGTTCGTGAAAACTTTCTGTATTAGACAATATCCATATATAAAAAAAACCCTCATATTTCTCTTCAAATATCCGCCATTTTCTTATATTTTTTTTATAACTGTAGCCAACAAACAAGTAATTAGTAGTTGGGACAGCATTGAAGAGATGGCGCTGTTTATACACAGTGACACAAAAATCTAATGGTTTTGTCGTACTTATATTATTAATATTTAGTTGTATGTGGTATAGTATATTATGTATATGCGTATGTACTAGGAGTAGGGATTATTAACGTTAGCCAGGTACAGTAATAGGGAGTTAAAGTTGTACATGAGACGAGACGTATCTATGCTAACGTAACGGAAATTATTTAGGATAAGTCAATTGAAAAATCTAGGACCAAAAATGAGTTAAAGTTTGATTAGCAACGTAACGTATTTCATTTAATTATGTGTCAGTCATATGGTTCGCGCATTATATTATTGTTTTTTGGTGCACCTATAATAAAACCAATATAATTATACCACAAACAAATAAAATTTATAATGATTATATTTACCTTACAATACAATGGATGAAATATTAGATGTGGCAGCCTTTGCTGGGGATGATGAAGATGATGATATTGAAGATGCTTTGGTCCTATATATATTAAATGATAATGAGCATGTTGGCCACAGAGCTGCATTATATGGATTATTTAACTTAGATGAAATACTAGATATAGAATGTAAAAGCCTTTTCCGATTTAACAAAGCAGAAATCAGAAGACTTGCTAGAGGTCTGGACCTACCAGCAGTATTAACCATTCCTGATGTAACTACAATATCTGGTAGGCAATAAAAATGATAATATACGAACAGTAATTATATACGATTTTTTTATGTTCCGACAGGTCTTAATGGGCTTTGCATTTTACTGAGAAGATTTGCTTATCCCAATAGACTGGTAGATTTGGAACCACTCTTCGGCTTTTCATCAACAATTTTATCCCATGTAGCTAATACAATACTTGATATTATTGATGAAAACAAAGGCCACTTATTACAAAATTTACGAAATATTCCATTCTTGAATTATAATAAATTGGATCAATATTCACAAGTGATTGCTCTGGCTAAATCAACGTTAATATATCTTTTTACACTATCTATTTTTAGGCAATATTTCAGAAAGGCTGCCCATTAGAGGATTGTTGGGGCTTTATAGATGGAACAGCTCGGCCCATTTGTAGACCGAGCATAAATCAAGAACTTTATTATTCTGGACACAAAAAGTTTCATTGTATAAAGTTTCAATCTGTTCTTTGCCCTGATGGTATTGTAATTAGCTTGAAGGGCGCCTTTCCAGGAAGGCGTCATGATGCAGGCATATTATGTTCAGAGTCTGGTTTTTATGAAGAGTTGGAACAAAATGTTGTTTTTCCAAATCGTAGATTTTGCTTATATGGAGATCAAGCATATGGAATTAGAGAACTTCTACTTAGACCTTACACCGAACATGAATTACAAGCAGGAAATAATGTGGATAGACAGAACTTCAATAACCGAATGGGAGTTTTACGTGTGTCAGTCGAATGGGGGTTTGGGAAAATTTTGCAAGAGTTTGCTTTCCTTGACTTCAAAAAAAATCAAAAATTGTTGCTGCAAGATGTTGATAAAATGTATAGGGTTGGAATGATTTTAACAAATTGCCATACATGTTTATATGGCAGTGAAACATCTTCATATTTTGCACTGAACCCACCAACTTTGGAGGAGTATTTGGGTGTTAATATATAAAGCTTAAGTAGGTTTTGAGAATGTAGTTTAGGTAGATTTTTTGTAATTAAGAATTAAGTTAAATTATTTTATCTTTTATATATATTTTGTTGTTCTAAGTTAAAAACCTAAATATAATGCATTTTTTATAGTTTGATTTATTTATTATAAAACAAAGAACTTTTGAACAAAAAAATACACAAAAACAAAACACATCTTAAAACAAACATTCTTATTCGTATAGAAAATATATAAATCCAAAAATAGGTACTACATTTTCTTTAATATGGCTTCTAATAGTCTTTGTTGGTTTTTAAATAAATCCAACTCCATAGCCGCTTTATATTCTTTTGCTTCTAATTCTTTTTTAATTCTGAGAGCCTCTCTTTGAAATCTTTCCTCTTCAAGTGTTTGCTTGCGCTCTTGCAGGGCTAGTTCTCGACTCCTCACTTCAAACAACCTATCATTTTTCTTTTGTAAGTAGTCCAATGTTGTTGTCTTAAGGCCTCCAGTTCTCTTCCTTGTTGGAGCTTCAACAAAAAAAAAAGTATCAAAGGACTATTTTCCTATCAGTCTTAATTACTTACTTAAAATATTTCTTTGTGACCATAACCGTGCTTTTGGTTTATCTTTATATTCGTTAGGAAGGGGGACCTCATCTGTTGTTACTTCTGCATGCGATATGTTCTCCATATTAACTTCACTCGAAATTTCTAATTCATTTTCAACTAAAATTGAGATTTACTTGTAGATTACTTTCTTAAATATATTATAATATATAGAATATCGCAATATATTGATGGTCCAGTCCACCAAACTTTAAAACTAGTTCAAGTAAAACTGAAAAAGAAGGTACCACATTCATCATTCTCCAACATTCCTGATGAATTTATATCCTTATGACTCGCACATTCTCTCAACAAGAGCCCACGTTGGTACGAACTTTGCTCTTTTGTGCTAGCCTTTGAAGGTTTGTGTTTATTTTCTTCAATTAAATCATTAATGCATCTAAGGAGGTCATCTAGTTCGTTAACTTCTTCTTCAATTCCTGATCTACAAAAGTGATATTGAATAATTATTAAATTCTTACATATTATATCCAACAGATATCCACAAATTATATATAATTAATGAAATAATCCATTTGTGGAGCTGACGTCGTTTGATTTATATATGTATAAACTTACTTAAATAGTGATATTGCGTCCTTGTTCTGGAACTTTTTTACCATATTCCGCAGCCTATCTTTCAAAGTCCGTACTGATACAGATTTTCCAATTATTTGTAACAAGTTCATACGAATTGTGTTCCATCTGTCTGGAAATTCAAAGGGGTTGTGAGCTGCAACCTCTCTGGCCAACACCAGATCATCTTCATTACTGAAGTACACCCTTTTTTGTATTTTCTCCATAGTCCATAATAATTTAATAACAATTCACAACTGAACTCTTAGGTTATGTTTATATTTATTAACCTCGTTCGGATACCTCCGGTCATACAATCGACGACTTCCGGCAAAATGCGTTCTCGTGTGAATGACACGCAAGAGACCGTATCGATACGGTATACGTATCCGCAAACGAGATGAAAAATACATCTGCGCATGCGTAGCTGTCAATAGATACGTTTACGTTCTCGTCTCATGTACAACTTTAACTCCCTAATATCAGAGAATACATAAACATCTATGGTAATATTATGTAGGTATACCTACTGTTAGAGGATAAATACAAGAAGGGATAAAGTAGTAGTAGTTTGTTACGTTAGTTTATTGGAAATAATACAATTATAATAATTATTAAAATTCTGTTTCGTTACGCAGGTCATATATTTTTGATTATATTATAACTAGTCGGGAAAGTTTTAGGGTGACACAACCGATTTTTTATGATCTATAGAGAGAATACAAGAACTCCCGACTGGTAGTTATTATAAAATTATAAGATACCCTTGGTAGGGGTTTAAATAGTGTTTAAAATTTCACCAGTTAGGTAGTTGGAACGTATATACAGGGTTATTCACGCCATACGACACGGAATACTGTGGTTAAACTATTTAATTTCCTTGAAGTTTTATTCATGGGTTCGATAAAAATGATTTATGGCTACATTTTAAAAATATTGTGAGTCTATACAGGGTGTCCCAAATATGAGAAATTAACCATAGTTGTGTTTTTTTAAATGGAATGCCCTGTATATGAATCAATTTCCCGTTCAAAATAAACCTAAATTTCATTAAAGCCCATCTCACCTAAACCTGACAGTTTTTTAAATATTTATGTTTTAATAAAAATATAGACATAATTTGAATGAAAAAATTCACACCTATTTGTTTGTTCTTTTTAAGCCAGTCTAGGCTGATGAATATCTCAACACTTGTTACGCCAAATATAAAAAATCCCCAATACTAAATACAGGGTGTCCAATAATATAACTTATATGCCCGTAAAGTTTAATTCTAAATAACTTGTTTATTTCAAATGGAACACCCTGTATATGAGGTAAAAATTAGATGCACAAAGTAATTCTCTGTCAAATATTATAATACTTTCCTATGGATAACTCTTGACGTTTTCGTGGAAAATGCACATATTCATAATATTATGCGAATTTTTAATTGAACCTGTTAATTTCATGTAGACCACCCTGTATTTGATGGTGATGAAATTAATTATCTATTAATCACTATGAGGTTTTCTTATAGATATGTATATTTTTTTAATGTATGGAAAAAGCACATATTGGTATAGGAAGACTTTTTCAAAATTATATTCGTCAAGTCAGCCATGAGAATTTGACAAACCATAATTTAAACAATAACATAATAAATAAATACATTTTTAACTTAAATTAAATAACAAGATATACCTACATAAAAACTGATAAATTTTATAATAAATGTTCAAAATGATTGGACTCTAGGCACATTTCAATCCTTTTCTTAATCCTTCAACAACTTTAATCTGGTGTAACGCTTCTAAACGCTTCATTTATTTGCTCCTTCAAAATTAAAAAAGTTTTCATTTGCGATGATTTTGTTCCTGGCCCATTTACAAAATTCAACACGATTTAAAATCAATATTGAAAAGTTCTTGATGCAGTTGCACTGTATTTGGGTGGTATCTTTCGTTAAACTGCCTTAACAGCCTCTCGAAGACCGCTTTTTTGGGGTGATTTTGCGCCAGGAACCTTTGAGCGTAAACTCGCGATTCCAGTAAAGCGTTTTTGGACCATTCTCCCAGAACAAAAATCATGTGTATGCTTTCTCCTTTGGAATAGGTTCGCATTTTTGAATTGAAGTGAATTAAATCAAATGTCACAGATAAAAAACTGTTTTATGAAAAATTCTCAACTCTTAGGTAAGAATTTTCAACCGACTATTTGACAGTAAATATTAAATTACAAAAATGTATTCTCTTCTTCTCAAATTCTCATGGCTGACTTGATAAATATTATAATTTTGAAAATTCTTCCTCTTATTGCCAATATGTGTGCCTCTTCCATGCAAAATTAAAGATAAGTATACATATCTATAAGAAAACTTTAATTTTTGCATCATTAAATACAGGGTGGTCTACATGAAACTAAGAGATTCAATTTCAAAATCGCCTAATATCATGAATATGTGCATTTTCCACAAAAACGTCAAAAGTTATTCATAGGAAAGTATTATAATATTTGACAGATAATTACTTTATGCATCTAATTTTGACCTCTTATACTGGGTGTTCCATTTGAAATAAACAAATTATTTAGAATTTAACTTTACGTTCATATAAGTTATATTATTGGACACCCTGTATTTAGTATTGGGGGCTTTTTATATTTAGCGTAACAAGTGATGAGTGGGTATATTTATCAGCCCAGACTGGCTTAAAAAGAACAAACAATTAGGTGTGAATTTTTTCATTCATATTATGTCTATATTTTTATAAAAATTTAAATATTTAAAAAACTGTCAGGTTTAGGTGAGATGTACTTTAATGAAAGTTAGGTTTATTTTGAACGGGGAATCTAAAAATATATTCATATACAGGGCATTCCATTTAAAAAAACACAACTATGATTCATTTCTTATATTTGTGACACCCTGTAAATACTCACAATACCTAATACCCTACTTAATTTTTTAAATTTTTACTGTTAAAATAAGTAATGTACCAATCGTAAATCAAATAGATAGGTACTATGTTAAACCGCATATTAAACTAAAACTTAATTTTTCTCGAAAATGCAGCATTCTATCATCTTGAGATAAGAATACCTCATATTTCCTAAGAATGATCTCAGAATTCTCGAAAAGTTAGTGACAAAGAAGTTTTTATTAGAAATGTCCGTTGATACCCGTTTGGACGCCTATGTTCGCATATTTAATTCAGCAGTGTATGGCTAACGAATGCTTCTATTTAGGGAAATATCTTTGTCACCTTTCACTCCAATGGCTAAAGGCGCTTTCGCTTTCTTTTAAAAACTATAACTGCTTTCGGAAGCAATTTCGCATTAGAAGTTTGCCATGAAATCTGCTCTACAATTTGTGGCTTTCGCTTGGTCCATTAGTTTCTGGACACATTGTATACTATTAGGAAAGACACTCTTTGATGCATGAAATAAACGCCTCATGGTTTTGAAACTGACAAACTAAAACAACAGGGCTAACCTAATACATTTTGAAAAACACTGCAAGCATACAGGGCGGTCCAAAGAATAGATAAGTATGTATTATCATAGTTAGGAAAGACACTCTTTGATGCATGAAAAAAACATCTCATGGTTTTGAAACTGACAAACTAAAACAACAGGGCTAACCTAATACATTTTGAAAAACACTGCAAGCATACAGGTCGGTCCAAAGAAGAGATAAGCATGTATTATCATAGTTCTGGTTTTTTAAATAGAACACCCTGTATTGGAGTATTTAATAGTCCCTCAAAAATAACTGGGATTCAGTTTAAGGTGTCATATACCTATGTTTTACGGTTTTCACACAAATCATCAATTTGTGAAAATTTAGAGGCTTGGCAAAAAAATAATATGTTGAAAATATTTAAAAATCTTGACTATTTATCGTAAATAAAACCAGTTTTTTTACATTCATCCTTTTTATGTATAATAGTATATAACTATAACTGGTCTAAGCGAAGATAAGCATCGAACGTATAAGAATGCTAGCACAAAAAAGAATGTGAAAATAATTTACGCAAAATAGAAATATGATATTTTGTGCCACTATGTATTAATTTTTGGCGACACCTATTGAGGAGAAGAATGTATTAAAATATTCTAGAAAATTACTCTAAGTTAAGAAATGAATAATTTGATATTCAATGAGATTCACTAGCGCCACCATCGGACATTTTTGTAAGTAACCATTTCAGATTCCCCTCTTAATATCAAAAATCTAAATAAAAAATATCTACAAAATTGTATGTCTAACATTAATCTAAAAAATCACACTCCGTTTGGTGATTTAAACCAATAATTTAACTAGAATTAGTGAGTTTTTGTATGATGATGTTAATAAATGATTGGAAGTTTGGATTGAAATATATTTTGTGGAATTCGGAACTATGCCTAAGCCTCATCTATACTAAAAATGTTATATCCCTAGATAATTTTAAAATATTTTTAGTTTACAATAAGCAGTATATTAAATTGACCATTTGTCTAGCTTTTCGGCGCCTACCTCCTACAAGTTATGTTTGACGACAAGAAGTGCCTTTGACAAAAGAGGTTAATAGTTATAATTTATGGTACGGGTCATAAAATAAATGTTCCAAGTAAACCGTTCATCATGAACAGTCTGCCATGTCCCCCGAATATATTTTATTCTCCTTATATTTTTACATGCAAAAATCAATCAATTTGAAAATTTTATCAGTTTAACATAACTATAGCCAAACTATATTTAATTTTATTGTAAAAAATACGTTTTTTATAAAAGTAAAACAGTTACCTATTTTTGTTGTAGAACTAACATTTTGAAGTAATCGGTCATCATAGGTTTACATACAAGCTTATAATTTATTATATTTAAAGAAAATTGTTTAAATAAATTCCAGTTACAGTCTCTGCTTGGTTTTTTTTTACACCCTGTCCATTGCTCAAATGGTAAAATCTGCAACCTCTTGTCGTTGTTACCTTATAGAATGTCGATATTGTGTTTCCACCAACCATGCAATTTTGACTGCTTACGCACTACCCAGTTCGTCCGATCAGTCACCGAGATTGAGTCCATAGCCTCATCTATCATAGACTAAAAACTGGCAATCCCAGAATGTATTCTATTTGAATCCGGGAAATAGCTCATATAATATATAAGATACCCTGTATATAAAATTTTTAACTATATTAAATTTATTTACTAATTATTAATCTTTAATTTTTCAGGCCTCGTCGCCGGTCTGGCAGCACTATAGTCGTGTTAGACAGTGACTTGGATCAAATAAAAAAACCGCCTGATGATCTGGACGACGGATATAACAACATGGTCATCATGTTGACTGGGGACGGACCGCATAGAGAGATGGCGGTGGATGTTCCTGACACCTTCATTGCCAGAAATAAAACTCCTCCGCGGTATCCGCCTCCAAAACCCATTTTGACTGTAAGAATAATTATATAATAATTTTGAACAAAATATTAACAATAAAATAAATGAATAATCACGGATATCACGAATATGGTAATTGTGCAGAATTAACACCTCAGTGATGTATGAATGAACAGTTATTTGTAATTCTTGGTACGAATTTAACTTTAGGGCTGCAGTTATGACGAACTTTGGCGGACCCAAATTTTAGTTTGTACCTATACACCAACCATTTCTTTAGGTTTAAATTTAACTAGAAACACATACATATTCTACATCACCTTCGAATGTAATTTTATATCAATTTGTTGCGTTTACAAGCAAAATGTTCTCTATCTGTAATTTATATAATGGATTTGTTTTTGGTCAACAATAGGTAGGATACGACAGGCTGTTAGGTGTTACATTTGGCAATGAGGGACAAGAAAGGGCAATCGACGTACCTGAAAATTTTGTTGAAAGAAAAAAGACTCCACCCAAATATCCATCGCCAAAAACTGTAAAGGTAACAAGAAAATTGGGGGAAGCTGCATGTAGTTTTGACAACCAACAACTAACTTAGATTTAATAATAATATGAAAATGTAGAATTAACCTAATTTCGACACATTGGCAAGTAGATATTGTTTCGAGTTTAGATATCCCAAAGAAGATTTCAACAAATTAGGAAAATTCGCTATAAAAAATACGCCATTAAGAATGATTTCACAATGATATAAGATAATTTCGTTATTTCCATGGCTACAATAATCCAATTTAAACTAGCAGAACAGAAAGAAACAACAAGACTAGAAAATATACCTATATGTTGAAGTTTGCCAGTTAGTTTGTTGTAAACACATTTTATTTGCGTTGTAAATCTATTGTATATATTAGGAATGGTAACATGCCATTATGTCTGGTGCAATCTTCTAGTAGTGGATATAACAAAATAGGTGTTTGTTCCAAACTGGCACACCATTTGTGTGATTTATCGGTCTCACTGACAAAATCAATATACCAATAATTGTAAAAGCAAAGCTGGTCTTTTGTTCTTGTTAAAACAATTGCGAAGTGTAGGAAATGTAACAACGCATGTTACTCTCCATCATATACCTACTTATGAGTTATTTTGAAATACATGCACGTTTAGTGTATTGAAAAGGCTGGATATCATAGATAATGGTGATGTACACCCGATGATGTATATTTATATGCTCCACTATTGTTTACTATTAATGGAAATTGATAGGTTCTTCATGCATGGTAGGTATTCAGAGTTATAGTAGAGTTGTAGTTGCTTATTTCCACTAACTGTACAATAGTAATGGATTTTTATATCAAGTGTTGAAAGTAAAATGTAATGCAGATATAACTAACCTTTATAGCCTTGTACTTTAGTGGATGAACTATGTTTTGGATTCTTTGGTGAAATCCCGCCAAATATTGCTAGGTTATTTCCCATGAATTTACTTCCAGCCACATACATACTTATTACGAATGTTTTGTTATATTTCGGATATGTATTTATCAAAAATAATTATTTGAGACAGAAAACTTCCACAAGGAACTACACTTATTGCAACAATTAAGCTGGATATATCCTGCGTCAACTTTACACTAGCTAACTTTTCGCTGATCACCCTGTCAGCATCTTCAGAGCAACTGTGCGTGAACGCGATAACCTGTGTAAATTTGACGCAGCATTTATCCAGAAGGATTGTTTCTATAAAAATAATTACCTTAGGGGGCTTTTACCTTGGGTTGTGAATGAAAAACTATTATAATACCTACATTATTTTTCGGTTCGTTATAACGCAATTCTTTAGTTAATTTAATTATTTTAATTAAAAATTATTTATGTTTGGTTTCTTTGTTACTGTGATTGGTATATTCTAAAAGTCGTTTCGTATATAGGTATACTGGAATCATCTTGAGTTTTTTAATGGAAAATCCTATTATTATTTTCCTGTGCTTGTTCAGTCTACACAAAATAGAGAACTTTTCCTTGTATTTCATATAAAAAAATTTACTTTTATAAAAGTTAACAAAACACATGGCGGAAAACTAAAATGATACGTGTTTGGCAATATATAATAAACGAATTCTTTTTTATAAATAAAAAACTACTAATACCTACTAAAAAATCACACAGAAACTCAATATCATATCCTAAAGAATTGAAAATCACGAATTGGGTATAATTATATTATTTGATACGTTATACAATAGCGGATTTAGATAAAACATTTTAGGAAGAGGTAATTATACTTAGTGTTTTTCTTTTAATTATTTTAGAGTGGGTTGAATGGAACGGCAACAACAACGCCACCCTTTCCAACAACCCCAAATAATTCCACGACGACTCCTTCCTCGAAACCTGTTCCACCTCCTCGTGATCACTTGAAAATCGAAAAAGACGGTCGCTTAGTGAACAGGGCACCTGCACCCCAAGTACCTGCTAGGATAAGCAGTAACAACAATAACAACAATGTGAGTCACGCTGTAGTGCCCCCACTGACGCCTACTTCCGTTGTTACGGAGCCTACGAGGGAGCAATTGGATAGCATTAAAAAATATCAGGTATGTTTGTATTTCAAACTGATACATCCATATATTCCATTTTTAATGATTTGATTGAAATATATAAGGGTGTATATAGAAAACTTTAGGGCAAAAATATAGAACTGAAATAATATATCGTGATTTTTTAAGAATTTTCGGATTTGATTAAAAAAAAACACATAAAATCTCACGAATAAATTCTTCAATATTGGCTTGCAGTGCGTCACCGTTGCCGACTTATCCCTATAGACATGAGCCTTAACATAGCTCCACAAAAAATAGTCTAACGGCGTTAAATCGCGCGATCTAGGCGGCCAATTGACCGGCCCCGAACGCGCTTCTCAATTGAGCCATTGTTTCACGTGCTTGCTAAAAAATCACCCGTTATAAGCAAATATAGAAAAGGTATCGGTTAGGTTTAAAATGATACCTTAATATAAATAGCAATTTTAAATTGATTTCGCGATACCTCAGACTAAAATCACAATGTACAAGATTGTTTATGTAAACTTTGTAAACCTAAAATAAAGAGAGTACATACATAATCCTTGGTATCTTTGACCAAACCCAATTTGTAAAATATCTAGGTCTACTATGAGCACTTAATAAAAAATAATTATTGCAATATAAGTAGATGTGAAAAGGCAGCTCTTGAATGACCCCATACTTAAAACAATAATAATAATAAAGCCTTTATTTTTAAATGAGCGAAGTCTAGCCAAAGGCCAATCATACGACAAAGCGTCTAATAAACAGTTTTTAATGTAAAAATCTCGATATTAGTAGAAGTTGGAGCTTTTAGCGGTTTGGAGATGTTAATAATTGCAATGTTGCATACGAGCGAATGAGAATCACTCTGTATAAATAGATTATCCTGAACATGTGACCCACATATTTTACATAGTACTTATAGCAAAGATTAATGTACACAAAAGCAAAGATTAATGTACACAATAATCTTTGCTTATAGGTATTTTTTTTTTTTTGAAAGGGTCCGTACGACTTAAGTCCCCGGTTTCACTGCAGCCTCATGGGCTTATTGTGAAAAATCCCCGTATATTATGCCACCCAATCCAGCAGCCCTGTACCCTCCACTAACTTGTGGAGTTCAGTTATGTGTTGTGCTTATAGGTATAGTTTTCTATGAATTCAATGGGTGGTGAAAAGTTCACACCAAAATTAAATGGTATGTTAACAGGTTAAAAGTAATTTGTTAAGCGATAAGCATTTTCAGATTTTATACGAATGTAAATATTTACATTTTTTATATAATATAGGTATATACCTAATAAATATAAAGAAGTATAATCTTAGGTGATATATACTTTGTGAAAGGAACTTAGTAGAATGGTATAGAGTGCAGTTGTTTCTGAATTCATGAGAGAAACAGCATCGGTAAACGAGTTTTTTATTTTCACAAAATGCAATTTCATTCTAAGAAATTTTATACAAGAATTAACAATTCAATTTGACAACAAATTTATATATGAAGTGTTGTATGTGCCAAATATTTATTCGTGCATATGAACCTTTGTTGAATTTTATTTCATTTGCCTGGAATATAACAAATCACTGCCCTATCTAAATGTATTGTACTATTATAATTGTTTAAAATCAACGTTATTTAGAAAGCACTGGCTCAGCTACTACTCTACTGATGCTTTTCTGAATTACTTAGGTTAATTACCAGTTCCTAAGAATGTCTGACTGCCTCTATGCCTCTGTCGCTCTGTCTCTATTTACGATTACTAGAAAAGGACATAATGGAAATCAATCCAAATTTGGTAGGTACTTGGTGATGATGAACCGTCGAATTGTAGTATTTATAGGTCATAATGTCAACGAGGACAAGCTTTTTAAGGTTGAAATAAGTATAACTTATTCTAAAGCTTTCGAAACGGCTTCTAAAATTTAAAAAATGTCTTTTAGTCAAAATACATCAATATACTCCTAATTGTAGTGCCTAATTAAAAATTTTCACACATCCCTTTGTTCAATTCGTCATTCGAGTACAGTTTTTTACCAATCCCCCAAGCCCTAAGTATGTATAAATAAAATACCTTACGGCTAATTTTGGTTTCTCTACAACGTTAGTTATTTACCATTAAAATCGTAACTGTGCATATGATTTCAGCTACTCTAAGGTAACTAAATACTACATAAGGTTTTTCAGTGAAACGTTCTCTATTTGACGGTGATCCGTGTTTTCCATAGATTCCTTTCGAATTTTTATATTGAAACTCAACAGAAAAAAATTTTAAACGAAATTTTGAAAACCAAACACACTGTTCGTGTAAAAAAGTATACATTGGTTCCATATTTCATTTTTACATCACTTTTATATTATTATGTGTGTATAGTGTGTAATGCAATATTAGTGGGAGTTTTGTACCTGTGTAATACTTAATAAAATGTGTATCTCTTTCTAACTGTACGATAAAAATATGTGTGTCTCTATTCATTAGTCCTCGCGTCACAGTTAAATTGGCGGCTTTATTTTAATTATTATTTATGTTGGTGTGTTATACCTGTATTATACTGTACCTCTAGTTAAAAATATTAAAACGAATAGTATTTCATAAATGGGTGAAAATGTATATTTTTATTGATGATTCAGTTAGGAACCTTATAAAATAAAATGGTGATGTGTTGTACAATGTTCGATAATAAAATATGTTTCAATAATAATTTTATGATTGATGGGGTATGTATACGTTGGATCAAACATTTTATATTAATTAACTTATTTCAAGATATTTAAACTAATAATGTTGTTAATTATTATGTTTCAAATATGTCTTCAGTAAGTAGGTATTGTAGATATTTGAAACTTAACGTGTATTTAATGATTCAAAAGTTCAATAGACAGTAAAAACATATACTTACCTACCTAGAGGTACTAAAATCCAACTGAAATAATTAAGTAAATAAGTAAAGGAGACAAATTTTGATCGAAAATCGATAATACCCAAAGATTGATGTAAGATTAATAAAAACTCTAATTTAGGCTAGTTTAGTTTAGGTCCCTACTTTGGCTAAAAATGATCCATGCAAACTTTTCACTTTGACCAACGAGGTCTATTAAGCCACCACAGACTTTTAATGAGTTTTATGGCAAATTCAATTTGAACAATATTTACGAAATACATCGTGCTTAAAAAGAGTAATACTAAGTTCAGGTTTTTCTTAATGGCTATATTTGATTGTATTTTTTAAGTATACGGTATACATTTTTAAGAAGTCAAGTTTTACTCTATTTGAATGTTTCATAATTTCCAAAACATTAATCAAATTCAATTATTTTAAAATTCGTTGCCTGCAACGAGGCGAAGGGAACTATGTGTCGGTGATAGGCTCATAGATATAGGCTGAGTAGTAATGAACCGGCTTCTTGTCTTCTTGTTTTACAAAGTCACTGTAACTTCACTTATTCATACCACCATTGTTGCCGGTTTTTGGATATCTAAGTGCTTATTCACTTGTTTGTATATAGTACTGGCAGTTGTCAGGCTAATTTGTATTAAAATTTACATAATATGTTATACCTAATTACTTACTGCCCTATCCAAAGATCCTTATTAAATCTTCAGCCTAATCTAACGCTCTATTTGTTTTGTAGCTATAATGCATATTTATTCTAGGCTAAGTTAAGAATCGTAAGTCTTCAACGTCGCTTGCTGTTGTTTACAAAATTGCCTTCAGTTATGCAATTATTAGCCATTCAGAATATATTATATATCATCCTTATTTCAAATGAAACAGCCTCTATATAATATTTAAGACTATTATATTATTTAGATATCTTTCAAACTTGTATTAGTATTAGGGTATCCTGTACCTAAATCTTCGAAAGTTATTTTGGTATTTCTGAAATTTCTCTTCTTTAGTCAAACAGAAAAAGTAAAGTAAAACCCTACTTTTCAGTAATTTTTCTACATTACTTGTTCTTAGATGAAATTTCGTCTACTGTGTACTTTCATCATAAAGAGAGATTTGGGGATGATTATTATTTTACTTTTATTATGCATATTTTCATTAACTTTTATTTTTGATATCTTTGTCGTTTTCGAGATATTTTATTTTTTGTTTAATTGTGAGTTTCCGTTAGACTGAGTTTAGAAGATTCCAATCACGGTCGGGACAATTAAACTCCGATAAAAGTTGAAATAAATACTTTCGTTAAACTTTTTTTTTCATGACGTATTTAAAATGCGGGAGGATGATATTATTTGTATTTTTTCGAGGCTCTTCTACATTTAAAACACTCCTGAGGATTTGTGTACCTATTAGACTCTTTTATATATGTTTACACCCATGGCTTGGAGTTTGATCTTGTCATTGTTATATTCCTTCTATGTTTTGTTTGAGTGTTTTTGCTTATTTGTTTGTATACACTTTCAATACTTTTTAAACTTTTAATAGCGCTTGTACTGTCCCATTACTTTTTGTCTGTTCATTTTACTTTATCGGGACCAACATTTTTTACATCTTTTTATTTATATATACCTGTATGTGTTTCTGTTATTTTAAATTCAATATTTTAAACAAAAATAATTGTATACTTTACTTTAGTCTGTTAGGATCTGCCTTCACAAAGTGAGCATTTTATACCACCAAGGTTTGTTGACTTGTGTTTTTCGTTATTTATGTAAGAACCCTTTTCTAATATTGTATTGTTGCCTTTTAGGCTGATGATGGAGCTGAGTCTCCGAAACATGTCCCTTTGACATAATTTATGAATTAAATAGTGGAGACGATGATTTTTGTTTTATTGTAATTATATTACACTCCACTGCATCTAATGGATTACTTCTTTAATTATTTGTATATTACACATCAAATAATGTCCTATGATTGATATGACTTCTAGAAATTTTCTGTATAGATACTAATATTTTGTACATGGATTGCATTAATTAAATGAGGCCAATAGTACCTACACAACAATAATTATTAAATGGTGTATGGATAACAGTAAAAACTATAAATATATATAATACAAATCTACTGTTAATATTCTTAGCGCAAAATGTGGAACAATTTTTGCACTCATTCAATCCTTTGAAATAAATATTTACCACGTATGTATATGAAATATGCAGAATTAAAATTCAAATTAAATTCTGAGCGGTTCTTAAAATAAAATAAGTTCAGATAATAACAATAACAATATTTTGCAGGAACAGATTCGTAAAAGAAAAGAGGAAGAGGATCGGATAGCAGCCGAAAACGAATTTTTAAATAGATCGCTTCGTGGTTCTCGTAAACTTCAGGCCCTTGAAAGTGCACCTCAAGGCTCTATAAATGATGCTTTCGAGGATGAAATTGCAGAAACGACACGCCCTACAACTCCAGCCTCGGAAAAAGAGCAAATTCATGTTGCCTATGGTGAGTTTTATTGTATAAAATGTGAAGTTTCTGAAATTAAAAATTCTGTTAAAGTAAAAGTTTTTTTACAAGGTACGTTGCATAGAGATACATTTATTTTGTGGATACAAAATATTTTTTATAAAAAAAATCTAATTATATATTTTAATATTATGACGGTATGTATAAACACAACAGAACGTCGCGTCACATGCAATATGAAATTTTATATAGGTTGCACATGAGGGTTAGTTGAACAGACTAGAGTAGAGTTGAACGTATAGTTCCAGCCTGGTTGACTATACACGGATGATTGTCATTTGAATCATACCTGTCAAAATAGCAGTACCTACTAAATATCGCCCGTCAATAAAAACATTGATTTCTTTATATATTTTGATGTTTTAGCCCTAATTACCAGCCAAACTAAAATTGCTCAGAAGCGTCAATACATTTTTAATTATAATAAAAAGAAACTTAATATACTCGTATATATAAAACGTTAGATTAAAATAATATTCATAATTTTTAAGCCATTCTTAAAAGGATATGTACCTACTTTTTAAAACTTGCACTGTAGGTAGTGTTTCTTGTTTTTTAATAGAAAGGAAATAATGCCATAAACACGTCATATTAATTCATTATTTATTCAACAAATGTCGTAAGGGACGAATATATAAGAAGTAGGTAGATTATATAGGATGATTCTTGTATAGGAATACAAATTTTTCTTAAGAAATCAAATATAGCATTAAATTTTCTGTAACAGCAGTACATTCCAGATTTTCATCCATGAAAATCTGGAATGTAAGTATGCAGAGAAAGGAATTACATTATATACCTACCTATTTATAAAAAAACTAGATATTTTTTGCCAAATTTAATCTTTAAAATTTTGTAACAATTTTGACTGAGAAGGAACCTGCTTTATTTTCGCCTAACTATCTGAACGTTATATTTACTATAAAACCTTGCTTGCAGAAAAATTGCACGTTTTTAAATATCATTTTTGTCAAAACGTATTTTTTTCAAAAATAATTTGTGTAAATAAAATATCATACATAATTTTATGGCATAGCGGCGTTACCTATATTACACAGGATTTTGTTTAAATTAGCAGAGCCCTAGTAATTTTCTGTAATATCTATACCTATGTCAAACAATTATTTCTATTTTATTCTTTACTTTTGTCTAAAGAAGTTGGTTTATTTTGTTTTTGATATTTTTTGCACTCCCTGCGAGCTGCCTTCAGGATATTTTATCCACTGGGTAAATCTTCTCCATACCTCAGGACTAACTTCGTTTACTCAATCAATAGACGGTAGATATTTATTTTATACGATTATTATCATCCGGTATCCTGTAATTTTTGTGTCAATAATTTTCCTCTTACTTTTCAATTACGTTTGGGATGTTCTGAGTTGCTTCACGCAAAAGAATGTTGAATTGACCATAAAAGCTACGATCAATGAATGAATAATGAACTTTGTGTTTCTTATTGTTTTCTTTATTGTATTGTACATATTCTATAACACACTGTTGCAGACTTTTTGTCATTAGTCGTTTGTTTGAATCGCTCATGTTCCAATCAATTTATTTTTGTGATATTTTGAAATACTATTGGAATGTTTTTGAGGAAAATAATAGTGTAAGTTTTGTATTAAAAACATGATTTATAACTAAGTAACAATAATAAACTTAATACAATAAAGTGAATTTGGTGATGTCATTCTACATTTATGCAACATGTTTTTTATTCAACACGGCAGTGATAACATTTTCGGCTGTAAAACATCCATAAATTTGTCTGTCAAATATATACATTTTATGGGAAATATCCTACTGTATTGAAGAATTATTCAAATGAAGACAGATTTACATTTGAAGATTTGAGTCGACGCTAACGTAATATTACCCAAATTTTCTTTGGACTTCTTAAAACTCCAGAATCTGTGACCCAAGTTTCCAACATTTACGAAGAGCTTATATTATTACGAGAGATGAAAGACAACAAGATGTTTATGGCGACATAACTAAAAGTCTTGTTACTTTATGTAACAAGCAAATCACAAATAAGGCCTCCCGCCAGGGAATTCGGGCGCATAAAGTGTTGTCAATAGGATAATATGATGGAGTTGTTGCTTCTCGTCCGGAGACCGTTTGTGAACTGTGTTTCACCGGGTATATTGCCTGCTCACACTAGATGTCGCCAAAAACATATTGTTTTCTTTCATCTCTCGTGCCTAGTATAAGCTCATCGTAAATGTTAGAAATTTGGGTCACACTCCCTGCCGTTCACCACTGATGAGTTGTGGATCAACGAAACGGCCCGTCTGGTGAAATCATGGTGGTGCGAAGCAAATTTCCATCATAACTAAAAGTGTTGTCCCAATTTGTTGACAAAGATACCATCAGTTCTTCCATCCTTATTATCTCGACACCGGAATATTTTAACCATTGGAAAATCAACTTTTAACTTGAAGATCTCCAATGTTGGTTTGCTTCCGTCGGGACGGCGGTATCCCAAATTGGACATAATGCTATAATACATAGTCGCCAATTGAATAATGCTTTAATTCCCTCCTGAAAATGCAAAATCCTCAAACATTTGTATAAAGGTTTTAATGAAGTAAGCCATTTTTTACTATATATTCTTCTTTTCTGCAGCATACGGTGATTTAGTTGCTGCTGCACAACGACTTCAACTTCAGTTGAAAAAATCCTCAGTTGGTAGTGGGCTAAGCGGACTTGAAGGTCGGATAGCAGCTATACAATCACTACTATTATCGCCTCATTTTGGTGGGGCTTTGGCCATTTACAATAAAATCCAATCGGTCAGATCTAGAACGACACCTAGGCCACAACCTACTGCTCAAAACGCGCTTAGGGACTGTTTGGATGCTTTTAGTAATTCGCAGAGTGCCTATGCAGTGGAATTGGCCACGCTTCTTACAGGTAAGAAGAAATATAGATTTACCCTGCCGATATAATGATTGCATTGCATTATTTCTGTAAGGGATATATGTTGTAGGTATACCACAATAAATTATATTAATATATAACATGTTTTGCCTTTCTAGGGTATGAATTAGAAGCTTTAATGGTCGCTCACGATTGTGTGGCTTCTACGTTACCTCCTGATTCAACCTCACCAACGTCACCAACACAACCAGAAATTGGAACAAAACCAGTAACGAATAGTCGATACGGCGAAGACAATATTAAAATAATAAAAATAGAAAAAACTACGGAACCTTTGGGGGCTACTGTCCGAAACGAGGGAGATGCAGTTGTGATAGGTATATATATTTGAATAGCTGTTATGATTATAAAACAGGAGTATCATAAATTTGGTGTGGGGTGGGGGAGAGAGGACTCAACTCTCATATTTCCCAAGTAAAAATAAAAATTACGTAGGCTATAGTTTTTTTTTACAATTTATTCTTTTGATTTCTACGGCAAATTTGCAAAGAGATAAGACAAGAATAGGAGTTAATGTTAGAAACGGGCGATGAAAGGCGTTGTTGCAATATCAACCAAGCAATTCATCGCTTATGAAGATACCTATATGCTTTGGCAATTCAATTTCAATCTATTGAAACGTTAATTTTGAGGCTCAATATACACCAGCCATATTCTCACAGTTAGATATTATCTCCATATGTTCATAGTTATGGTGTGATTATGTAACGAAGTTAGATTATAACGATATTCTATTTGATCTTTTCAATTGTCTAGGAAGGGTTGTACGGGGTGATGCAGCTGAGAAGAGTGGTCTTCTCCATGAAGGTGATGAAATTCTTGAAGTTAACGGTATTGAAATGCGTGGCAAAACCGTTAATGCTGTCTGTGATATTTTAAAAGACATGGAAGGATCCTTGACGATTCTAATTGTACCTGCTTCCCAATCACGAGCCCATGTCACCAGAGATATGGTACTACATATACGAGCACTCTTCGATTACGATCCTGAAGATGATAGATATATACCGTGCAGGGAACTAGGTAAGAACACATAAGGTTTTTGTTTTTATATTGCGTATACTACCATTAGGCCTCTGATTGCTTTGGTTCCTTTATATCAACAGTAACAAAAAAGATCACTCAGTAAAATAATCTTCATATGATCGTAGTTCAGACATTTTGAACCTACCTATACTTTTATTGATTTATAGTATACTGAAATGGACTCGTGTCAGCATCATAATTACAATTTTTCGGGTACCGATATTAGATGATAAACAAATATTTTTTTCCAGGAATAAGTTTTAGAAAAGGCGACGTACTTCATGTCATTAGTCAAGAAGATTCCAATTGGTGGCAGGCCTATCGAGAGGGTGAAGAAGATCAAACTTTAGCAGGGCTAATACCATCTTTGTCATTTCAACAACAAAAAGAGAGTATGCGACTGGCGACAGAAGAACGTATGTCAAAACCGCACAAAAAACCGGCGACGTTATTGTGTGGTACGACAACAAAACGAAAGAAAAAGAAAGGTGCCTATGACGAAGGTATAAAGAATTTATTGATTTTTAACATAATTTTGGATTTTTTTGAAGCATGAAACGTTATGTATCTTGTATTTGACGTTCTGTGTCATTTTCAGTATATATTTTTCATATTAAGCTTTGTGTCGTAAAGGCCTACGGTAGGCTTTGAACATGGGAAAATAATATATTTTATGAGGAAAATTTAGGAAATGTACTATAATTTATATAATGTTTAGTATAATAAATTTGGGCAGTACAGAAATAGAAATTTTAATGGTTTAAATGGGAGCTTTCACAGGCAGGATATTTTATTTAAAAGCTATACAAATAAAAATCATTTTACTTGAGAATAAATGTATATTTCAATGCTTAAAGCAATGAACACGAGCAGGTTGGAACAAACTGAATAAAATCTGTTTGGGACAAAGAAACAAAATTGGCTCGGACACGTCAACCTTATGGTTTGTCATGCGCAAATTGTGACATATAAATGTGTCATATGACGTCATCGGTGTCCCAAATTATGACGTAATCGTATTTTTTTTTATAAATTTTAAGCCTCACGTGATAGCGCCATTTGAAAGAGCTCATTTTTGCTGCATACTTGGACGATGATTATTGGTATAGTTAACTTAACACATTTCTTGAGGAAAAAATTTTCTATTACAATATTTGCCAATTTATTTAATTCTAGCAAGAAAAGTTAAATACGCCAAAAGTGGTTGAAATAAGAGAAAATAAATGTTTGAACTGCTGACCATATAGACGATATTTAAATCCTCTTATTATATTATTTAACATCTGGGAAGTGATCAACCTGATTTCCTCCGTATTTTCTTCAATAGGTTTCTTCACATAAACTTTAGATTTCACATAGCCCCACAAATAATAACTAAGTGGGGATAGATCTTGTTAGAATTTGGGACACCGATGACGTCCCATGACACATTTATATGTCAAAATTTGCGCATGACAAACATAAGGTTGACGTGTACTAGCGAATTTTTTTTGTTTGTCCCAAGCAGATTTTATTGAATTTGTTCCAACCTTCTCGTACTCACTGTATATAGTCTTTAAGTTATAAATTTCTCGTTTGTTAAATGAATTTCCCCGCAAAACGTCTATCTAAGACACTTCAAAAACCATTGTTTTGATATAAGCAGTAAATTTATGATTGGAAAATTTTTTATTAGGAGGTTACCCTATGTATTCTAACGATGAGTGTGAAACTGAAGAAGTATTAACATACGAGGAGGTGTCACTATATTATCCGAGAGCGAATAAAAAGCGACCAATAGTACTAATTGGACCACCAGATATAGGACGACACGAATTAAGGCAAAGACTAATGGAAGATTCCGAGAGATTTGCAGCAGCAATTCCACGTAAGCATAGAACTAGTCTTTCTTATTCGGAAACAAATTGTCAATCATTTTAAGAGATCTCAAAATAAGATTTTCCACATATTTCAGATTTTCTTTTAATATTGCGATGTAGAAAATATGTTGCTATTTGTACTGTGGTAGCTCGATCAGGGGGTTTTGGATGTAGCAACAGCTGATCTTGTATAATATTCTTTTGTTCTTTTTGGGCGCCACTTTCATTTTATTTTAAAGGGGAAAATCAACAAAAATTCTCTTCAGTGGCCATTCAGATAGTACCTGAAAATTACAACTATACCACTTCTACGATAGGACAAACGAGTAAACATGATTTATTATAGCTTTATCGGCAGCTATATTTATAATATTTAAGAATTTGAATGAAAAGTGTGTCCAAAACAATTTAAATTTATGACAAAAAATGAGCTGTAATCTATTTTTTGTCCAAGTTACAATATCTATGATATATGTCGTTTTTACAACACTGTTTACGCAACTTTTTTATTGAATTTTTAAGAATAGAGACGTTTTTCTATTGTTGTTCTCATTGAATTTATTTATTTTTCAATTACAGATACTTCAAGAGCAAGAAAAGAAAGTGAAGTAGACGGACAAGATTACCATTTTATAACGCGGGCACAATTTGAAGCTGACATATTGTCTAGGAAATTTGTGGAACACGGTGAATATGAAAAAGCCTACTATGGCACATCTTTGGATGCAATTCGATCTGTAGTAAATTCAGGCAAAATATGTGTTTTGAACTTACACCCGCAAAGCTTAAAAATTCTACGAACTTCAGATCTGAAGCCCTATGTCGTATTTGTAGCACCGCCAAATCTGGAAAATTTGAAAATAAAAAAGGATCGATTGGGAGAAAGCTATAAGGTATGTGTTTTATTGCCAAAGTTATTATAAATTAAATATGCCATGATGCTTAGCAGTGTTATAATAAACCAAAGTAATGTGTTGTTTTGAAAATTTGTATACGGGCACATTTTATAACATAACCTCATTTTTTGGGCGTAAAGGGGAAACTCAGGAACAGCAAGTCGAATGATAATAGTGAGGAACGATTAAAGGACAAAGGGCCTCAGTAATCTAATAATAAGCATCTTTTTAGAAAAATATATAGGATATTTTGTCCTTGTATATGTTTAGAAACACTAGTCCAATTTTGTCGCCGCTCACGAAAATCCCAGTGGTGTCATGTTTGTCATAACACTAAATTCTGAGATGTGTATTTTTATTTAATAAATTAATGCTTCTATTTACAGGAGGAGGATCTGGTGGATATAATAGAAAAAGCAAGAGAGATGGAAAAGAAATACGGTCACTTCTTTGACATGATCATAATTAATAACGATACAGAAAGAGCGTATCATGATTTGTTAAATGAAATCAATAGTTTGGAGAGAGAGCCACAGTGGGTACCTGCAGTCTGGGTGAAACCAATGTAAAAACGAAGAAAATCTATAGAAAATATTACTAAATTTAAATCGACAATAATTTAGTAACATTTTAATAATATATGCAAAAATAAACATAATAATATCATTATAGAATTTAATACAAAACGACTGAACATTTTTTCTGTTAAATCAGATGTACATAGGCAGAACATTTTTTGAACTTGAGGAAAATATTCTTTATGTAAGTACTAGACATAATATTAAACTGTGTATTTGGAATTTATACCTATTAATTAATGAAAGGTGCTAGTCGCAATAGATTTATTCTATAAATATTGTAGAATATTAAATCTATTGATTAAAACATTCTCATGTAACCGAAGGTATTGATATACTTCTCTGTCAAATTATCATTGGATTTCGTTCCGCTGAATATTCTGTCAGCTTCTACAGGAATTATTTAGAGAGAAACATTATATTAAGCAAACCGTTGAAGTAGAAATACCTACGCTTAAATTGCACCCTTTTATGTGAATGATCGTGAAATTTATAGAAATGAAAGCGATACCTTGATAAATATCTTAAATCCTTTGGGAAATAATGCCTTTAACTGAACATGATTAATTGTTTATCAATTTTTGCATTAAGGTGGTACCGCGTTGGTTCCAAATCCTCTATGAGAGAGGAATCTATGATGCAATATCGAAGACACCACTTCCGTTTGTGAAAAAGGCTGGATTGTAGAAAGCCATATTCTATCAATCGACGAATCAAAGATCTTCTTTCAGTTATGTAATAAAATAAAATTCAATTGCAAATACAGATGTAGTTGTTCTAAACGTGTGTTATATTACCCTTCAAAGGTTGTGCTAAACAATGAATAGAATTTTAGGCCAACTTCCTTGAAGTTTAAAAATGTTAAATTCAAATTTTTAAAATTTTACGCACGTATAGTAACGTTGACCACACATCGATTCAATTCTAACAATTACTGGGGAAAGAAAAACAATCCTTAATTATCAACATTTTTGGATATAAAAAAATATTAATTTTCTTTAATACAGAAACTAAATAAAACGAATAATACTGCGGGTCTTAGATCATGGTTGTCTGAATTACGTAACGACATAAATGATATTGTGAAATATTTATTTTATTTTTGTATTTTCTTCTGATAACCAAGTGTAAAAGAACATCTACCTCATCAAAATATGTGTATCAATGGTCATTGATAGCCATCAAAGCAAAATATCTAAGTAGAACTATTTAGGTTAAATTCGCTGAGAACGATCATGGAGCGATCAGGCAACCACCAGTTGACCTAAATAAATTCTGTCCAAGTATTGTACTAGTTGTATTACAGATCCCAGGAAGTAGTGGTGCAAGAGACACAGAGAAGTTGGTATTATAAGTTTTATTTATTATCGATTAAGTTTTACTACTTCACCAGGTTATAAGGAAATGGTTAACGCGGAAAGCCAAATCAGAGGGTAATAGGCGGTGTCTGTTCTTAGTTTGTACATATGTAAATGAGGTATGATGTGGTAAAATTTCCTCTCCACTAAACGTTCTATTTATCCATCGTGCAAGCAACTAGCATCGTTAACAATTCAATTTGCAAAATGAAATTAGTCTTCCTTAATACAATGAACATGACAAAATAAATGGTACTGGTTGAATTCAGGATTCATATTTACTTTCAGAATAAGATTTAGTCATTTTAAGAATTCCTAAAAAACAGATAATCAGGCTTTCCGTATTAGTATAGTATATTAAAGGTATTAACTTAAACATAAACATTAGGATATACTCATAATCAAATCATTACTTAACTGTTGGTCAGACCACACTAGTTCAAAAATGTATATATGGTGTATTTAAGTCAAAAAATAAATTACATTTTACTTGTTCATAGCTCTGTATGTAGCAAAATTCGAATAGTTTGTATATATTGAAAAAGTTTACATATTTGTCGTATAGATTTAATCGATTCAAATCTGCTCACAGGATTTTAAAATTATCGATGTTAGAACATTTTAAATCTATTCAGGATGATATATTGTGTAATTATTATGTACTTAAATTTATTATTAAGTAGTAAATAGGTATTGATTTTATTAAGTATTAATTTTAAAATACATGATTATATTTTTAAACTAAATTAGTAACGTTTTTGTTAGTATAGTAGTATATTATTTAGTGTGTAATGTTAGGTGCAATTTTATATAGTATTTTTAAGTTATTGTGAAAAACCGGTTATTTTAGTTTATAAGACTCTTTTAAGATTGATATTTTTAAATATTAATGGTATTTGAAAAAATAACTCAAAAAAGATCTACAGTTACATAATATCATCTTATTTGTAAATAGCCGAAAAGAGCAAACACTAACGCCACTCAACAATATAGTGATTTGAGACATTTTTTTAAATACCTTATCTGAAGTCATGGTATTATATTATGTTTTTAATATTATTTACTTGTTATTGTTTAATTGTATATAAAAAACCCATTTGTACATACATATTATCAGACCCTATGGTGTTTGATGACAAGTTTCGTGTATAAAACTCTTACATATATCGTTAGATGTGACTTCGGGTTCCTTTTTTTTATTTAAATATTTTATTATGCCTAAATTATTGTTTTAGTATTGCAGAAATAAATATTTCTCATTATTAATAATTTGTTAATTTTCTTTCATCTCCTATTTAATAATAATCCGTTTATTTGCAAAAAATACGTAATTAACACATAGTTCCAGCCCTAGTTCACTTAAAACTACTTATCAGATATCCAACAATTTTACATATCTATGTATGATGCAAAATTACCAGTAATTTATTTTTTGGTAAGAACAAATTAAACAATAATTGCCTCAATTATATGGCTCTAAAAGGTCAATAAAACACAAAATAAACTAAAATCTGAAACTATATAGTTTTATGCCTAATACAAATTTTATAATAAAAAAAAATAAGTATGCAGGTTATGTTTATTAGAAATAACAACATAATATATTATTTTGATGTGCAGTAGTAAACATAAAGATTATATGAAAACAAAATTTATAAATAAATATTAACTCTTGATTAATAATTAAAACTTGTTGTAACTTGTGTTTTTATCACAACATATCACAAACTGAAAAAAATCCTTAAAACTTAACCACACAAGTCTTAGATAGGCCAAAGAATAGGTACATATGATAAAAATAGTTTTCAGTCGGTAAAAATAAATATTTAGTCATTATTTGCTAAACCCTCATCCTCGGATAAATCAGATTCAGTTTCATTAAAAGTATTTGTAACTGTTAATGGGGTCATTAATGCAACATTTTTCATTTCGGCACGGTTATTGTGTAAGAATTTCCGATTAGTTCGTATGTAAACGAGCTTCACATATTATAGCGATCGCAGTAAGACCGTTAGGTACCAACTTTAACGTAATATTGAAGCGAATATTACCGGGAATATTACCCCGAAAATTAACGAAATTTTTCGGAAATATTACAGTAACAATGTAACGTTACCGGATAGTAGAGGTAATATTATGTAATATAACTGGAATTTCTGATGGTAATATTCGGACCGTGCATCACTATCTATGTATCTAACAAACAACGGTGGCGGCTAGTGGCAGTTTACTGTAGTTTCAAACAACTTAAAAGTTTTAATGATTTCAGGTCGACGTGTGGTTGTGGTAAAGATAATAAAAATATATGAATTTGTTAAGCTCTATATATTCAAACATCCTGCTAAATATCTAGATTAAAAAGAAAATTAATAAAAATCCTCGATGCGAATCTTTCGTGGGTTGTGGCGTTGTCATGTATGTTCATGTCCAAGTCGCGCTGTATCCCAGCCCTTGTATTGCCTTAATTATAACATTATGAGTAGGTACCTAATACCAAAGATTAATCTACACAATAGATAGTCAGCGTATATGGGAAATAAAACAAAAATTGAAACTGTCTCGACACGAGCTACATCTATTAGAAAAACATGCAACCATGGAAATTGTAGATGGCGTTATATGTATTGTGTTGAAATAAAATAATCATATGGGCAATGTTAGACAAGGACGAGTATACTTTCCCCTACGAGGTGGGAGTTTGTTTTTATATTATAGGTATCATATATGTACTATTGTGCAGCAGTGTTTTTTGTTTAAAATTATATGGTATACGTATACCTATCTACGCAAAGATTAATGTGTATGGACGAAAATAAAAGAAATTACTATAATAGTATAAATATACAGGGCTGGTTTATTAAATGTTTTAGACAATAATTTTAAATGACTAAAATAATATTATTTTAGTCATTTAATTTTAAATTTCGGATATAAGGATGCATCAAAAAGTTATATTTAAATTAACGAAATTTGGCGTTACAGATAGGACTTCCGGTTATTACCTGATTCAGTTTTAAGGATCAAACTCAAACAGCAGATTCAACTTGTCGTTAACATTATGAAAAAATAAATCTCAGAGGCGGGTAAATTAAAGGGGCATACAGGCGTGAAATGCTACCCTAACTTTTTTATGCACATTTTTTGCGTGTGTTTCAATTCGGAGATGTAAAATCTAACAAATTATATACGTAATAAATGTATTCTTCTGTGATATTGATAGAAAGTCATCGTTATCGCGTAATATCGATTTTAAGAAATGTTAATATTAAAAAGGCTGTGCTTTTTACAAGTTGCTTGAAATTTCCAGCATGACAATAATTATTTAAAAAAATACGGTTTCGAAATGCAGGATGTAAAAAATTAGAATTTTTAATCTGTTTTTAATGAAAATTTAAATCTATTGAGAAATATGGTTCAGGGTTTTTGTGAAATGTATTTTACTCCAAAGATTCTACTCATCGATTATAACCGAATTAATTTACTCAAAAATATCTATACTAGTAAAATAACACAATTATCACAATTAGGTTCAAATTCTGCAACGCCGAATTGAAAAAAAACTTACAGTCTCCCTAATATTGGTTTTTGTGCAATGATCATAAAACTTTAAAAAACTAACGATTTATGTAGATTGTATTGTTAACACGTTTCGTAAAAAGCTTTAAAAACCCACCAACAGGGTGTTAAAAGTATCACGACAATAACTTTTTTCATGTTTTAACAAGTACAACCGTCTGCTTCAGATTGATCCTTAAAAACTGAATAACAGTTTCTCTATATAAAAAAATAAAACTCGTAAATATCATCCCCAAACATTTAATTTGAATACAATTACATAACACCATATTTGAAAGTAAATAAAAAAAAACAGCATTACCTAGTTTGACAGATTTACAAATTGCAAATCAAAGTATCTATGTATACAGGGTGTTGCATAAGTACTTGTACAAACTTTAAAGGGTGATTCTTTGACTAATTTTAAGATACAAATTTCATATGTACATGGGTCCGCTACGGCTTGGTTTTCGAGATACAGGTAGTTCAAAAAGAATATTATATTTAGGATTATATGCTTGTTCAATAGCATCGCAATTTGGTGCAATTCGGGATACAGGTGTATTGATGACACCAGAGCTGTCAAAAGAACTAATAAAAAATACGAAAAATAACAAAATACAAATATCATTCAAAAGACAACAATGCACATAATAGTCGGTACCAAGCCAAATAGGTAGTAGGTAAATATAGATTTATTTTGTTTCGGGCTTGGGCTTGGCACCGACTTATTGTAATCAAAACTACCCACCAAACGGATACATTTAATTTTACGCAGATGCTCAAAATGTTAACTTTCTTTCATTAATAGAGACCTGTGAAGTGAGCTTACCTCTTACGCCCACGTATTAAGTACTAAGTTTCAGTTATCAGTTATAATTTTTTATTTTCCAAGAAAGCGAAACGAGATATTTAAAACGGCATTGCGCCGCCCTCATGTATACCTCCGGGGGCGGCATCGAAAATCGCTACACGTCACAAACTTGTAAATGCTTAGAACTACCCCTATATCAAATTTCTATTTTCTATCTTTTTTGTTTCATACCCAAAGCCCTATTCCTACCGAACTTATTATTTACCCGAAGAAACATTAAAAAGAAGTAAAATTTAAGTACCTAAACCGATAAAGTGGAACTTATACCTGATGAAGAGACAGACTATTATAATAGGTATACCTAATATAATATAGGTAGCACTGATAATTTTTTTATTATAGGTATTATAAGATCTACAACAATCTTGTTACATCTTTGCCACATTGTCTACGTGAAATATTTAGTCAAAAGTAGGTATGTTTATATCTAAAAGCTTTTCATTTAACGATTGTTCGCTACTTATCATGGGACTGGTCTAGTCTTGAAACATGTATGACATGGATTAAATATTATTATATTAAATTTAATTCATAGAGATTAGGCTTTTATTTCAATACTGTACTTGTAATAAATCACCCTGTGTGTTTCTTTTACCGACGAATTGGCAACAGCACGACACACACCACATTCGCTTGTTTTTTTTCTACCCTCCCTGCGTATCCCCTCCAGATTAATACAGAATTTCATCAATTTCTCTCTCTGACAATACAGCATCGCCGGTGCATATCTGTTGCAAATGATCTAAATAATTGTTATACGTTGCGTTTTGTTTTTGATATTAATAAACTACAAAACGGTTTCTGGCTGTGACAATACTGCTCTATGCTTTACACGCTAGTCTACGCCACGTAGTGGCAGGCATACTTAGAGATGTTCTGATTTTAATGCATTGGGCTGACTATCTATTGTGTAGATTAATCTTTGCTAATACCTAACCTCCTTGCCAGACAGTACAATCCTCGCCAATAGTAAAGCAATCTATTTCAGTAAGAAAAAATCCTGTAGCTGATACACACTTTACTATGTAACCAGCTCTCCGACTATATGTCTCAAGCAATAAAGAACAAGTTTTGAAGTATTGATAAAACTATATATTTTTCTTAAATTGTGACATGTTTAACAATTATATTTTGTTTCCTTTTACAGCATTAAAAATATATTTTTTATTGATTTCTAACACCGCAAATTGAAAAAAATGTGTGTTTATTCTTTAAATGTACAACAGGTACAAGTGTATAAACCAAACGTACATCTTCGTCTTTAAATTTATCCAAACAATTAATTATGAATTCAGCATGCCTGATCTTTCCAACTGCGTAGAAGATTTTTAAGTTATATACTGAATTTAAATCGTTTTCATGGCCTTGTTTCAGCTTATGTATAGTATATGTAACAGCTTCATCAAATACATTAAAATCAAAATCTTCAATGACCTCAATATTCTCAACTCTGCAAACTACGGCAGCTAGATTGTTTTCATAGTTTACACGACGGTAAAGCGATATCGCATAGTTGTCTACACATTTTCCAGTTTCTTCATCTATAATGTAAAATAAATATATATAAATGTATCCAAATACATAATACTACAAAATACTACCCAAGCAAATTGTTGAGTCTTTATAAATGATTTTGTTGCAATTTAAAGAGATTTTTTTTTGAAAATATGACATTTTTTGATAGTCAGCAATCTCAAGACTTTAACTTCTTAAAGGAGAACAAAAAACAACATGTTTGTACCTACCAACTCAACTCAAGCTGGTTATTTTGTGTTAGTACTTTTGATTTTAAAAGCATGTTTACACCAACTTTTAGTATACTGGGGAAGCAATAAAACATTACAAAACGTTGACAGATTAAAATAGCATATACCTTTTGAAATGGGCTTGTTTAACAAAACAAGACTTATAGTCCGAGAGTTTGTCTGTCAACCACTATACTTTCACCAGACGGCCGTTTCGTCGATCCACGACTCATCAGTGGTGATCGGTCAGTAGTTGACAGCCAAACCCAAGGGTTTGGCACCACATTATTTCCAAGGAAATAATGTGGTGTATACCCCACACGGTACAGAGATGTAAAAGGATGTGTTTGGCGACATCTTGTTTTCGTTGGTAGTACGCCGAGTGAACAACAGTTCCTATATCGGCTGCCTGGGAGGTTACTGACCCCATAAAGCAACTACCAACACATAGTTGTTGTTTTGTTAAACAAGCCCATTTCAAATATAGGCAGTCCCACTTAAGGGAGTATCGGCGCGTCTATGTGTTGGTAGTTGTCTATGTGTTGGTAGTAATACGATTCAAAAGATCGACAACAACCATATCAATAAGTAAGTTATGTCACTTAATATACTAAATAAATACTTACATTCAAATTGATTATTATATTTATGTGCCCAGACATGCCACTCGATTAAAGCATTTTTAGGTAAACCAGTGACAACAACATAGTCAACTATTGCATTATTTGTTTTTCCTTCCCAAAGTTTCCTGGCTGAATCGATATAGGATATATCAGTCACATAACATATACCCTGCAAAGAACTGGGTAAAAAAACCACACCTTTTACTGCTTCCATATTTCAACAATATTCACAGCAAAACTAATAAAAAACTACTATGGGGGGAAGAGAGCAGTGACTGTTTAAGTCCCTTGTCGTTTCCGATATATTTATCCAAAATTGTAATTATTGTTCTTTAGTTTATTTTCGTGATGAGTATTTTTTCCTTTTGATAACCAACTAGATATTGTGACCAAATATCCAAATCTATAACATAGGACCTTTTCCTCTGCTACCACTAATTTTGACAATAGACTGAATAATTTTTATACTTTTGTGATTTATAAAGTGTCTTCTAAAAGCGTAATTTATAGGCAAAGATAAAAATACGAAAACCACATTTACCTGCACGACATCTCTTAAATTGACATTAGAATCCACAGCCTTTAATAACCGACCAATATGTCTAAGAGCTAATTGACACTGATATCGGATACCACCTGATACTAGTTCTAATGTACCAGGCACCAAACCTATTTGACCTGCCAAATGAATGAATTTCGAAATTTGAACAGCTTGACTGTAGGGCCCAATATTGGCTGGTGCCCAATGCGATCTGCTTTGAACGTGCATGGTATGTCTAAAATTCACGATTATGATATAAACATTTGCTTAAATAAACTTACCGGGTTTGTGTATTTAATTTATTTTTAAAGTGCTTTATAATATATAAATATAACATACCTTTCAGAATTTAAATCGCCAATTATATTCAAAGATCTTTTCCAGGATAGAGCCTCAATCCGCACTGGACATCTTACGTCAAAAGGTACTTCAACGCACGCTCTACTAGGAGGATTAACATGATTAAATGTATCCACATAAATTTTGTTCAGTTGGGCGTACTGCGACATATCACTAATAAATATACTTATAGAACAAACGTCCTGTAATGAATGTTCGTTTTCACATAGTGCAGCTGAAAATACAACAATTATTGTTTAAATCGTTTAAGTAGAAGCAATATATTTTCTCCAAAAGTTCGCAAACTACATCAATAATATTTACTTTTAATCTTGTGCAACATCAAACAAAACAAAACAAAAATACGACATGCATAAAAAACACATAGTTATTTTATGAAATGCATGCCTACACTTTAGAATCTTCATTGCATCTATCATAGCGTTATTGGGGTCAGTAGATGTTCCTTGAATACCACCAATCCACAACCAACCTTCCCCACTAAGATATGAGCAACATTTTTGAGTTGTATCAGACTTTATGTTAGATATCTCTCCATCTTGGATATCAACATTTTCGATATCTACAATCAAAAAATAAATAAAATTTAATAAATATTCCGTATTCTAATATAAAATAATAATGTCAAGTCATTTCCATAAAAACGTTTACATATGCGCGTACTGAGCTAATTCTCTTTGTGAATACTGCTGTTGCTGTTGTCGAAACGCACGTAGATATTTAAAAGTTTGTCCTGTTATTTTTTTTTTACTAATTTTACTGCCCTTGCTATATATCTATACTACTGGATTTACATATAATATGTTGGGTTTATCGATTTTTTTGTGGGTGTGTGTATATGTAAATGGCTACTATATCTGCCATGGTCATGCCTTAATCTATCAGGCTTTTTGAAAATGAAACTAAATTATATGTTTAAAGTCAGTAGAGTTGTTCAAAATTCCACAAAAACACCAACAATTTCTACAACTCAGTGTCCCACACACATTCGTTAATTCCCAGAATATAGAAATCATTGTACTCATAATACATAGGAATAACACTTCAAACAAAAAACGTCAAGTTGACAAGTTCACCCATATGTCCATGACCACAATAGACAATAGGTCCTGAAATTTTCTTCTTGGTACCGTTTCAGTACCATTGTCTTCTTACCTCGCATGATACGAATATTTTTTTCTTGACAATGTAGATTAGTATATAAACTTGTATAATACATGAGGAAATAAAATGTATTAAAAGTATACAAGACTGACCTTCAATATATTCAGCAAAAACTTCATCTGCTTCATCGGTGACATAACCATTACTGTCTTTTAAAGGCAGACCTTCCAACCGACTTTCTAAATCTAAAGGAGGCAATTTTAATTCTAACTCTAATTTATTAAGTTTTAGGTAGCCTACAGGTGCGATTGGATCAATTGAATGCATTACTATTTCGGATTCTTTACTAAAATGATACAAAAAGTTTCATGTTGTCAATAGTGTAATACCAACTGTTATGTTATTTGCAATGATATGGTGAAATGATATTGATGGATTAATACACATTCTAAAGGCGAACAAGTTTTAATGTGTATTGTGATGCATTTATCAATATTAGATTGAGCTATTTTATTATTATTATTAATGAATCTCTAGCTTTACTGCAGCAAAAGGAATCTGACAACACACGAAACAAAAATGATTTGAAGAATACATAAAATTCTTCTAATAACGTAAAAGATTTAATAAAAATAAATAATGACCCTCACGTTACTTTTTCTCAATGTCATGTAATTTAACGAAAGATAAAACATTTGAATATTTCCAAATGCACAACATTAATAGCTATGACAACAGACAAAGCATTTATAATATTGTAATTACCACTCACATAATGATTCTACTTTTGAATAAAGGACAGTCAAGAGTTATAGTCTCATATTCGCCACCTTCACCACAAATATTCAAACCATACTTCTCATGCATTGAACGCAAATGAGGCTGCAATATTGTTAAAGATCTTCCTAAATGTTTCAGTGGTTCTAATCCTAATGCTGCAACTTTGACGATAACAGCATCCACCTCACATTTTATCATTTCATCCAACAATTCATCTTGATCTCGTTGCCACAGATAAGCTAGAGGTGTCAAACCTAACGTAATACATCTAAAATAAAAACATTATAGTTATAATAGGACTTAATGTTTGAACCATCGTTTTTAAATTTATTAAGATACATTTCCACTATTTTTACCTTCCTGGTTCCGTAACCGGGAATTACCTGTTCAAAAATAAATATATCTAAGCTTCAAATAAATTTAAAAAATACGATACCTATAGAGTAGGCTAATTAAAATGAAATTGTTATGAATATTTTAAATATATAAATATATTCTTTTTAATTTTTCAACAAAATTAAGTCATCACAATTAACTTTTGACATTCGTTTTCGTTATTGTTCTTTAAATGCAGGGAAATTTAAACCTATTCCTAAGAGGATTAGTTGTGATTAGTCGCGGTTTACTAAGGTGATGAAGTAGAACACCATAATTAATATACCCGTTATGCCCAATAAAGAAAACATTATTTTATGACGAACATCCAATAAAGTTTAAATTATTTACAATAATAACGATAACTTACACATGTTCAACTCGAATTCTCTGATAATCAGATAAAATTGCTCCAACTGATACAGCCTCAAATTCAACTTCTGCCTGAATTTCTTTTAACAACTCAAATAAATCTTCAACCTCATCATTTTCAGATGGGATATAGTTCTTTTCTTGGTTGTGGGAAATGCCTTGTGTTTCTTTTCTAAACAGTGGTAAATCCATGGCTGCAGCTATCAAATTAATTGCTTCATATCCAACACTTTGATACATATAGCTGTCTATCTCTGATCTATTGTGAGGTATAAGATTTGCAAGTCCTACAATTTCATGACCAGCAGCTATGCACTGCATCATGTTGAAGGTGCTGTCTTTGCCGCCACTTATTAAAGCTACTACTTTCATCTTAATTTTACCTTAAACATATAAAATAAATACAATCACTATTTAAAACACAAAAGCTAGTAAAACTCGATGAAGGACTACATAATTCCAAGACTAAACAACCAAAACATTATTAACGGACCAAGTAAAATTGATGAATTTCATATTATGCATATTTTTTGTGTTTAGAGGAATTGTTTTAATATTCCTGATTTTACAAATAGTTTTAAATTGGAAAACATTGTTTTGGAATTTTATTTTTAGTGAGTAGCAATTTTATCGCTATGCAATAATTTGTACCACAAATTGGTAGGTATCAATAAAATTCTTAATAAATCTTATCACTGGGAGCTTTTTCACTTTTAATTCTGCAGCGATGCAAAAACGTTTTATTGGGCTCATGTTTATGTATATAGCTTAATATCGCCAAACTGTTAAATATAATAAATTATAAATAAGTATAAGAAATGTTGCGATTTTACAGCTTAGGTTAAGGGTTGCGTAGGTCAAATCAGATATGTTGAAAGGCTATCATCATCAGCCTGGTTATTCCAGTATTGAAGTAAGAAATCCATAGCAGACGAACTAACTAACTAACCTATCTGCTCGGATATACGAAATTACCCCCATAACTTAAAATAGTGGATCGGTGAGGACAAACAGATTGATTCGTTCTTATATATATAATGCCTTAATATAGTTATATTACAATATGATAGAATGATAGTGGGGTGCTCCTCTATATTGTGAGAAAACAGAAGACGATTGCTTACCTTTATTATTAACAACCGATAAATAATATTAATTGAACAAATAGGAGTTTAAATTCGGCACTATAACGGTTTGATGCTTACGGAAGAGAAACTAAATAGGTAACAAGATTTTTTTTGATAAAGTCATAATATTCATTTTTAATATAGTTATAAATTTGGTATGAACTGTGAATAAAAAAAATATTATAAATTAGACATAGTGTTTTTATTTACTTCTTTACATAGATTTTTTGAAAGGTGAAACACAGAATAATGACTTACACCTGACATTGACGTTTAGTAGAGTCATTCATTTTACGTCAAAAAGATCGGATGTCGGATGTTTCATTTATTTTCACTTGAGATGTCAGAATATCCTCACAGCAGTTCAACTGACAAGAATGGCAAAAGGTATGCATTGTCTTTATAAAGACAATGGTATATGAAAATGTCAAAACCACATTTTCACTCTGGTTTGAAAGTGGGCATCTCCCGCCTAACGCACATTCTTTTTACTAAATTGTAAATTGATTCTTTCCTCCACATGGCCTCTTGCAGTTCAAACGAATTTGATTGAAAGCAAACTGATAAATTAGGCCAATAGCCCTGGCAGCTGCGACCAATAAATATGTCAGAAAGAACTGATGAATTAACCTCAAAATGTTTCATGATCAATGATAAGTTTAATAGTTTGTCGATGTATTATAAACAATGCAATTGAGGTGAGTGGTAGTTGATCATGCCACATCCTGTCGCATGAGGGATACCGCATACAAACATTTTGTACAAAATACTTATGCCTAGGGTGTCCTTACAGCAGATACCAAATGAGGTAAAATCATAGATAAATGTTTCTAATTATAATGTGAACGAAAGCAAAGATTAACATGGACAATCTTTGACGAAAGAAGGATAGTTGAGACTGTAGCAAGTACGAGTAGGTATATCAGCGTTATACAAAAAATTAAATAATGTTATACTGTTGATTGAAGAGTCTACTATTTACCAATTAAAAAAAAATTCGTTACACAAATGGTCGTCGATGTATAGTTTAAATAAATTTGGCCGCATTTTAGCACCTCTAGGGACAAGGATCTAGCGATAGCGGGACTTTATCGATTTCAGCGACTTGCGCGCTGTGCAAAATGCAAAAATCGTTTATCGTTTGACAGTATCTACGAGGGCGGGTTTAAGAGTATTATCTTTATGATGACTGAAGTTCAGGGGATATTGCAAAAGTAAAAGCAGTGCAGGTGGCATTGAAATTGTTATGGACTTTTTACTTTTCAAAATACAAACCTCAAAATAAATATATATGTACTCGTATACCTACTAAAAAAGTTTTCAGCCTCCATGTGCTTTATGTTCAGGATCTTCGTTATCTGAACTATGACTATGTATATCAACTGCCTAGAAATGCTTACATCCTTAGATTTTGTACATTATAAGTAATCTAAGCCTCCATCCTAATATGTATAGTAATAATAGTATACCTAGCTACCTTAAAATATCCATACCTACACTTACCTTCACTGTTTTTGATGGTTAAGAAATAATCATTTCATTTGAGAAAAATCAATTGTCTTGACAGATTGAGCCATCAGGTTCAAAGTGGATGGAAACTACTGTATTGTGATCTACTAGTAAAAATAGGCGTCAGTCTAGTGGTGTTATGTTATTATTATTGTTTATTAACGAAAGTGTTTTGCAAATAAATAGAATAGAAGAACATAATTAAATGAAAGAACATGCAGAAAGTTTAATGAAATATATCCTGATTTTTAACCTTGGATGATTACAAAATATAAACAGCATGAGAGGTTTGTATAACCCAGAAATACCTACGTAAGTATTAGGGTTTTCTATTAAAAATACCTTCCTTTGTAAATTTTATTTCATCTGTCAAAATAATTTTTGTTTCATAAAATTTTGTCCTTATCCTGGTCTCACGGCTTGAACATCATGTAGACTTGTATGGATGCAAAGTTACGATACCCTAATATTTTTTTGCATGGAAGCAAACGTTAAGCCTATCTTCTCTAATGAGAGCTTGAGAAAAGCGTTAAAGTAGCCTAACTATTTATTGTAGTTTCTTCATCTAAGTGACAGCCTAATGTTTGACTCATATAGCTTAATTATATTCTTTAGCAATCGTGGAAGCTTTCTTTTGTTTATTGGTGGTTAAATCAGAAACATCTCTTTAAACTTTCAGCATGTTTGTATGATTTTCTGACGTTCCCCACGAATACCTAATAGATAAGTTCAATTTGATTATTTTCTTCTATTTCAATTCTTTTGAAGACATTTTCGTTAATAAACAATTAAGGTGTATTACTAATTATTATGCGGTAACGTTAAGTACTCAAAACATTGCCTTCCAGAATCCTTAAAAAATATACAGTGTGGCACTTAAAATTTTACGGTATGTGGGTGCGGATGGGAGGAGTAATATTAACAATTGGGCACTGGTATAAATTTTGTAACATTAAAAAGAGGGAAGATAAGGGGGATGTAAGTTTTTGTGTGATTTACATTTTTTCTTACATTATACGAGTTGAAATTCCAGTGAAACACCCTGGTTAATATTTGGTGCTTTATTTAAACAGTTGGAAAATTCTAAACCTCATTACTGTGTTTGACCTGTGTCCTAAAATTAAATAGGTATTTAGAAAATGAAAACGGAGATGGTTCTTTGTTTATATATAAAAGCGATGAATTTCCCGCTAGGCATTTATTTTCTATACATGCATTTGTACGCAAGCTTCTGCCTTCAGGCACACAAACGCTTCCATTTGCCTGTTTGATGCCTGTCTCCAGCCGTTAACCTCACTAGTGTGCTATGGTATTCTCGTTTATATTACATACGAAACACGCGTCTCATATCATTTGTCAAATCCGAAAACTTGCTTTTGTGACATGTGATTAGAATATCCGGCTCTTTTAAATATGGTAAATTATCTTTTTTAAACTTCTTTACGTAGCATCTGTTTTTGGTAGAATTTTTCAGTTTAGATTAGCATAGACTTGAAATCTCTGTGGTGGTTGGTTCGTTTGAATATTTGAATAACAAAACTAGTTGTGAGAAAGATGAATAACCTATATAGAAATTGCATTTAAATAATAATCTTTATTATTTTGCAATGTTAGATATAAATTAAAATTTCTGACTTCTACGGATAGCTAAACTATCTTTTGAATAAAATACGTACGCGAATAACTCTAGTTCTTAAAACTAAGTATTTTCCGAGGTATTTTCGTTTTCGGGCTACGTTGCCACTTGGACAAAAAATGTACGCATGCGCACCTCCTTTTGGTTTTCAAATTTGATCATGTATTTTGAACAATACATCATCATATAAGGTTATTCAATAAAGAATATTCTAGATTATGAGTTGAATACTTATGATTATGATTGTTTCAGATTTGTGTAGGTAACACAAAATTTCCTGTACAGGGTGTTATCAAAAAAGCTGGACAGCTAACAACTTTTTTTTTATATCATGTTCTATACCTAAATTGAACTGATTTTAAATTACGAGGTGTTTAAAATCTCAAACTAAATTACAAACACAAGAACGACATTGGGGGAAGCCCACATGTATATCTTGATCTTCGATTTATAATATAAAATACATTGCAGATACGACGTAGGTACTACTATCGAACGCGACAATACGAACGTTACGTTTTTTAGAATCAGTTTTTCTATCTACATAATATTGTAAAGAATAAAGATACAAAACAGTATATGTATATAAATGGTACATAAAATAGGCAAGGTACGTCTACTTCTATTTTAAATTTAAGTTGCGTATAACGTCCTTCGCACACCCTAAATCCGCTCCTGAGCACAACTAATGTTCCAACTGATTAATCTAAAATACCTACATTTAAATGAAAATTCACCTGACGCTTTTTTTAAATTTGAAATACATGAGGAAAAGGTATCAAAACAAAATCCCAAGCTATAAAAACATAATATTATGTATTATTCGATATGGCATTTTAAATCACACCAAAATCATTTGTTTGCTTTGATCTAAAATGCCATATCAAATAATACATATTATATTATACGAGACGAGTATACCTTTATAGCTTGGGATTTTATTTTGACACAGAGATCACTGTGATGAATAATATTCAATTTGCTGTTCATGAATTCATTTCATTCATTTATGTCATTTTTTTTTCTATTATTGATTAAGTTATGTTATAAGTGTTAACATTTAGAATTAGATTATTGTTTATTAGGTAAGTCGATATAGGTTAGGATAGCAGATTTAGGAGTCAACTTCGTCTTTTGTACTTTTATATATTGTACAATTAAAAGTCAATTTATTATTATTGTAAATATTATTCGTTAACACCCGCCTAACATTTGATTTAGAAAAAAACTAAAATATGTCGAAAACGAAAATAGATATATAAAAGAGAGAATGAAAATATGTCGCTCCTTAGATCTATAATATCGATCTAATGCATAATTAACGTACTTCTTTTCGTTTAGAAAATAAGATCTTTTAAACTTTTCATTAGTCGTGAAACCCGATTTTTTTGAGAAAAACTAAACCAAATAGATTGCCGCCGTTTTGACTTTTAGTGAATACAGACGCACACAAATTTATCGTGTGCAGTATTCTGTAATGCATGCGATAACAAACCAAAAATCTTGTCAGATACTTACGTTTCCAGTACAAGAATCTGATTGTGTAGTTTACTGTGGAACATATGGACCGAGTTATTTTCCTAGAAAAGCAGATATTCTTGTTTCCTTACTTATGGATGATAGAGCTTTAACATAACATGATATGTATTTTTATATATGTACAAGGTGGCTTAATTTCGATAGTTTTGCAGGTGATCTTGGTGGTTGTGCAAAGGTAAAGAAATGTAATACTTTCTAGTCTAGAGCTTCCACTGTTTTCGAAGAATAATCTAAGCTTACATTTTTGGTTCCAGAACACCCTATATATTTTTGAACGGAATATTATATATGTGTACCTACGTATTTTAACCTTTCAATCAATTTGCAAATATCTCTGTTAATGCACGTACGTTGCCACTGTCCTTTAAACCTCTGGACAGCATTTACTAATTTCATCAACTAGGTAGGTATTGTATTATGATGCCTAATAAACCTAATAATACATATATTATGTGCATTGTTTGCCATATATGTGTATTCAAAACTTAATATCTACTAGCAACTAGCGTTAATTAAACTGGTACACTGACGTGACAAAGACTAGGGGGATGTTCGATAACATCTCCACAACAGTAGGACGTACTAGGTGAAAATAAGCATAAGAGAGTTACGACATAAATTTATTTGAACTTCTATTCTTAAAATAACTTAAGGCTCAGCATCTTATCCTGAAATACCCTGTATACACGAATAGATTTTTAAATATTTACTTAATGAAAAAATATATAACTCAATATACGCAGACTTTCGTGTATAAGAATTTTGGACTCACAACAAAAAAACTTATTAGATGATTATTTCAGCAGAGCAATATCCTATTATATAAGGTGTTTCTAAAATAAGTGGTCAAAATTTGTGAGCGAATTAGGAACGTCTAACCATGAAAAAAATCTAAATTGCAATTTTTCGAAAAGTCCTTATTTACAAATATACAGGGTCTTAAAGATGACTGCCTGAGGACGATTTTCTTGAAATATTTTCGAAACGAGTAAAGATGAATTAATGAAATGTAGCATTATTATTCACCTAGTTAAATGTCGTAAACTTACATGAAATTGAATAAAAAAGGATGCCCATAGGCGGGTAGGACCCTTGCCTTAATTATAACCTAACTTTTTTTTCTTGTACTTGTATTCCATTTGTGTCAAAAATGTGATAAAATAAAGTTTTCTACATAAAAAGGCATTAAATTTTGGTATATAAGTTTGGAAAAAAGTAAAGAAAACACTTTTTTCCCGGACAGATAAGTAAAGGTAGATATTTAATTTTAGGACGTTTTTCCCGTCACAGAAAAAAAATAGTGTATTATACACGGGAAAAATCGGTAACCTCGAGCTAAAATCTAGTACCTTTTTCCCTTGTATAATAAATAACTATTGTTCATAGAGTTTCGTATTTTTTCTCATTGTAACGTTGCTAAAAAAATTTAAGGTTATGCCGCGTTTGCCACAAAACATAAAAGGGTATGTTTTGTGGCGTTTGCTGCATGGAAATGACATTTGATTTTAGAGTTGTGGTATTTAAAAAGGTCATGGAATTGAATTGCTTTATTAATTTCAAAATGGCACCTACTCTTTATACGTGTTTTTGCATAATATTTTAACCACCTACATCTGACTCTCGAATTTGTGGAAGTTGCTTTAAAAGGTTAATACATCTGCTCGAGTATAAAAAATAAGATCTACTTGTAGATAATTCTGAACGTTTTTATTTCTTTTATCATTTTGCATCTTTTTCAGTAAATTTGTAATACAGGGCAATTAAAAAGAGAAATAAAAATAAATTTGGGAAATAAATATTTGTAGTTTTCTAAATATTGACAATTTACAATTTAGCCTGTTTGAAATTCAATTGTGCTCGGCTAGTAAGAGTGAGTGATTGCAATATAAAAACCAAAATTAATTACTTAAATAGATTGTTATTCAGAAATTTTAACGCAGTTTTTAAATTCCTGTTAGGGTTAACATATACACATACGGTCAATAAAGAGCCACATAGTTGATTATCTGAAGTTAAAATAAAAAAAATGAAGTGCTCGTAAGTTTCACTGAAACAATTTTTATTTTAGTTAAATAAGTGTTTGGCTTTGGGGAAGTCGTCCATCAATCAATTTTGTTCGTTTTTTGTAGTAACGTCCTAATAAAAATTCATAGGAATCAATAAATAGGTAATAAAAAGAAAATAAAGCAACACAATTTTCATATTTCGTAAATAATTACTTTTCCAGGTAACTCGCGTTCATTTCTGTTCTTGGCCACGACACGCAAAAATGTAATTTATTTTGTTGTAGCATTATTAATACGGAGGGATAAACGAAGCAGCACAGATTTTATGCAAAATTTTAAGCACTAAACTAAATTCGTCTTACATGTTATAAAATTCTTTGTAGTTTCAATTTATACAAGGATTACTCAACACACGAGTAAATTACTATTTTTTGGTAGAAAATTCAATGTTCAGTTTAATTGTTAACAACATTGAGAGTTGTCATCTTTGCAATTTGATTGAGCAAGATATTGGTTTTTCTGAACTCCAAAAGTTAAGGCCCTATTCGACAGCATATAAACAATACATTACTGAATGCATTTTATTCTATACATGTTTCGTTTTAAAATAATTCTAAAATGAGAACATCTTTTTTGAAATATCCTAAGTTTTAAATTGCTATTGGCCATTGATGATGGGAACAACGAGCACCGAAACGTCTATGGTATGAAATTTGAACATTGACTAATTTATAAAATGAAATGGCGTTACAACAGTGATGACTTTGTTTTGTAAATCTGGTAATAACAATATCTAGAATAATATTTTTATTATTTATTTTTATTCTCTTTTCTTGAACCTTATTACCATATTCTCATTTTGGAATTCTTGGAATTATACATTTTTGATATAGATTGTAATTATTGTGTAATTATTTCGTTTGATAACAGTTGATATATGATGAATTGTTACATCTAATATTTTTTAAATTGACAGCACGGTTTTAGGCAAAATGAAAATAAAAAAATAAGCACTCACAGGCATTACAAAATATATTTGAAGAAGACGACAGCGTTTGCTGAAACGTTGTACCATTGATAAAATAAGTTGATATGAAATAAATAAATAATTATTTCAAAAAGTTGTTTTACAAACCTAAAATTCCTAAATTAGAATAATATTTTTTTGTGAGGCACTAATTTTGAAAATGTATCAGGTAAATTCAAATCATTTTTCTTTTTATTCCAAAACTTGATGGTCTACGACCATTCTCGTTTTCTAATTTTCCTGGTCTGTTCCGAAACGGTTGTGGCCATTGGTATAATATGAATTTATAGCAGCACCCCAACCCAAAACCTCTGATATGTATGTCAATTGTAATCTTAATGCTATTTTTTTAATAATTATTGTTGTATCTATAGTTTCCCATACAGTTATTTTTATGAATTAAAATTTCACAGTATTTTTATACACAAGTCTATTTAAATCGAAGTGTGATCGACAGGCAAATGAAAAGGACTCAAAGAGCTTTTATTATGAAGTTATATCAGAGAAAAATATAAAGCATACTTTTTTGATGCATACGCCTGCACCAGCAAAGTGACGCAAAATATAAAAGGTGGAAATTTTCATAGATGTCACTAAGCAATTCCAGTAAACGCTTAAATATTATTTCTAACTTTTTACAAGGAAATTATAACAGGCCATGAGCACAGCATTAATAAGTACAGCATTCCGACTCCACGTTGGCACTTTGAAATAAACTGTGACGTATACCGCCGCCATTTTGGGTTACAAGTCAGGTCCTGACTAAGAATAATTATAGTTTTCGGTTTCTAACCACAGTACTGTATTTTCATTTTTGTAAAAATATTTAAGTACATAATAATATCGCTGTCAATTTCAGAAATATTTGTGGTGTGTCATAGTGATTGAAAACAGCCTTGAGTGGTGGTATCAGTTAAATGTTGACATGATTGAGTGATTTTTAATAATAATAATAATAAACACAACAATAATAAAGACTTTATTAGTAAAAAAGACATTTTTATAAAAGTTGAAGCAGTGCTTCCTAACTTAACCTAAACCTAACTTATATTTTAGCTTAAACCTATCTGAAAATAGTTTTACATCGCTGGCCAAATTAAGTAGGTAGCTTATGTTTACAAATTAATTTGTTCTATTACGTGTCAGATAGCGCTCTTAAACGAAAACCCCTGTAAACTTTTTATATTCTCCGGTAGAGCGTTGTAATATTTTGAAACCGTATAGGAAAATGACCGCTCAATGATTGGTGTTGAGTCTAGCGATGGCGTATTGACAGTTTTATGAGGAATACTCACGTCATACACCGATCCCCGGACCTTCAATCTTTCATATAAGTATTCCGCCTATTTCCATCTGATGATTTTTATTAGTCAATACTAGTGAATGAAAATCCGACGTTGTTTCATTTTTAACCAGTCGATTTCCTTAATCTTATTGCTAGCCTCTTTCACCCCTACGAATTCCACATACAAGCCGTGTGCCTGAATTCTGCATCAACTGAATTCTGTTCTCAGCAATTTTAGTCAAACAAGGGCCATATATATATTGTCAATAATATAACCCCTAGCTGATTGCGTTATCATGCTATCTCGCCACGAGACAACTTGTGTTTATGTTTTACTTTCATTTAGTTTAAAAACATATTAGATACTGCCATTTCGTAATATAAATTTTGCGGTTATACAAATAGTTGTTATAAACGTAAAATTATCTAGTATTCATTTTTATTTTTACTCACCTAACAGGATCTGTGGGGAAGCGAAAAAAAAAGTTTAGAGCAAGTGTACCGCTTATTGGGACAACATTTTGCAGCACACACATGTCCTCCCTGATTGTTCATTGTATTAATCATAAGATACGTTAATAAAAATAAAATCCTTTTAATTCTCACGAACACTATACCAAAAACACAGAATTAGATTACAAACACAATATTTATTTATCTCGTACACGCCGACAATGAACTATATATTGAACACAGGAGTGAACGGTATCTATCTACGTCTATGCGATTATTTTGACGTTGTAACCCATAATGGCGGCATGCGCGCCGAAAAGCGCAGGACGGCTTGCAAGCGGAAAGTCAGAATACTGTATTATTTATTATACTGTGCCATGAGTCCATAGTGGTTCTATTATAAGGAAAACATAAGTAAGAATACAGTGCAAAGTATACCTAATTCAACTAAATTAAAATTTATTTTTCACTATTTAAATTCCTGTTAGGGTTAACATATACACATATTGTAAACAAAGAGCCACATAGTTGATTATTTGAAGTTAAATTAAAAAAAAATAAATTACCAAAGACACACACACTAGTCAGAAACACATTAAGCTGTACCTACTTTGTGGAAATACAAAGCAAGAAAAGCACTTTCGTCGAACACTATAGATATTATGCCGTTGTTTCCTCGATTTATCGATCTATCCTCTTTTTCAGCTTTGTACAAGTTTAGATATAACACAGAAAATCACACCATGAAAAAAATCGGTTTTGTCGCCCCAAAACTTTTCCGACAAGATATAATATAATCAAAAATATATAACCTGCGTAACGAAACATAATTTTAATATAGTAATTATTATTATAATTGTATTATTTTCATTATAGAAAACAATGTTCATAATTATTAGTTATATAATACTCTGGAAAAGTCATAATGGTTTATTATCTATTTGAAATGATCTCAAATTGATATTCGGAAATTTTTATCACAACTTAATATTAACGAAATTAGTATGTATTTTAAGATTAAAAAATGAAAATCAGTTGCCGATAGTAAAAATATTAAATTAGCTTCTGATATTAAAGGTGCAAATAAATAAATAAAACTCCTCTAAAACTTGAAATTGTTATTTTTTATTAAAGGTGCAAATAAATAAATAAAACTCCTCTAAAACTTGAAATTGTTATTTTTTATTTGACACTGGTAAGGTTAGCGCTTAGTTTACTCATGAAACCTATTCTTGATAGCGTCAAGAACGGTTTTGGTGTTTATTAAAATAGAGTCTTCAAGCATTTATGATTTGCTAAAATAAAAATTGTCTATGCCTCTGCGCTATATAAGGAAAGTATTAATTATGCGTTAAAGGTTAACCTGACATTTCTTAAATTGTTTTGTAAATGTAGTTTCCTAATTTTTATACCCATGATATTTAAATTTTTCGCCAAAGGCTACAGATTGCGGCTACTGAGTAAAACTTTTTTCCTGTTGTAATTTTTTTATATTATTTTGGTTTCAGTCTTGTATAAAGGGACAAAACTATTAAAATTCATCGATTTTACGGAACTGGTGATAAAAGGAAGACTGTAACGCGTTTCTAAAGTAGCCTATAAGTTTTACCAGATTTAATTTTTCTATATTCTATTTACTATAAGAAAAAAATTGGTTGTGTTGTTGTATTTTTTCATTATTTCCAATAAATTAACGTAACAAACTACTTTATTCAAATATGAAAACTCCCCAATAGGAAAGTTTCGGAATGCCACTGAATGAAACTGCTCCCTTTGGCAAATTCAACAAAGAGAACAGGTTTCCAGATTGGTTTGATCATGATTGCGTCGACTTAATTATTCATATTATAGGGACTAGTACAAGTGTATCCTATATTTTGGCGAACCAAATTCATTATTTCTGTTCTGCAATCTCTTCCATATTCCTTCATAATTTATTTAAATATCTCCGACTCATTTCCTAACAAAGTAATTTTTCCACCATACCGAAACAGGAAAATTGATATTCAATTATTAATGTAAAGGGTCTGCTAAAATAAATTACGTCTCAAAACTAACGAAATATGTAGATTAGCAAAATATATTTTGATATAACCAGGGAAGTTCACTTGTTAGTTTAGGATGTTTACTCGACGTAATTGATCAAATACTTTAACAAAATAAGAAATTTTAAGTTATTCAATAGGTTGATTTCAAAACCTACGATATTAAAAAAAAACAAGAATCAGGAAACATAATTAAGTAACAATTAATAATAAACAAAATTTATCTTAATTTTCACATAAGATGTTCGAAAGGACGTACATGAACTTGCATCTGCATATAAGTATGCCGGCTTTTTCCTTCTGATGATTTTATTAAACAAAATTATTGAATGAAAGATCCGACGTTGTTTCATTCTTATCCAGCCGATTTTCTTAATCATAGCGCTAATGCCTCTTTCACCTCTATGAATTCCACATACAAGCCGTGTGCATGAATTCTGCATCAACTGAATCCTGTTCTCAACAATTTTAGTCAAACAAGGACCATATTATATACCATCGCACTAAATAATTGTGTGGCTTATTTTACTTTCATTTTCTCAAAACTGTGGGAATTCATATGCGAGTTTGTTAACTTAGGTGCTGCTCTAACTGGATATTTAAAAGCGTGCTCATAAAGTTTATTTATAAACTTCCAAGAAATAATGTTTTCATCATAATAGAATTCATGCTTGAGGAGAACTAGTTTAGTTCAACGAAATAATTATTTCTTATAAAATCGTGAAAGTTATATTGGGCTATTTGAAATAAGAAAGTTATTTTAACAAAACAATCTGAAAAAAAAAACTAGTTTCAAGCCACATTGTATAATATTCAGGCATGAACCGTTTGACATCTTGCTTGCCGGAAATGAATTTTAATATTTATGTGAGAAAATAAAGTCACGCGATGGTTTCATGTCCAGTAAACAATTTGTTTTAGGTGTAGGATCGTCGATTCAAAGAGTGAAAAATGCAATAAAATAAGGATATTTAACGTATTCGTTCATATTTCCACAAAATTATGTCGATTTTTTTATTGATCAGACATGCGTGCCGTGTTTTTTTAGCCTCATCTTCAGTGGCTTAATCACGCTAATTAGGAGAAGTAGGTATATACAGTCATTTTGATTTGAAAACGTATAATCTTTATGTGAAGTTGATAACATGTGTCAGTTCAACTAATAAAGTTTTGACTGGAATTAAAAGAATTTTAAATTTTATACAATTTCCGTAATATTTGTCTTTTCTTAGTTTGCTGGAAAACTAACCAGGATATACTTTAATTTATTTAAGATTGTTCTTTAGCACAAATATTTAAACACCTAATTTATACCATTGAGATACTTACTGCTATACATTTTACAAACACAATATAAATTTCGCTTCTTAATATCAAGGTTTAATTAAAAACCAAAATTGTAAATGAGTATTTTAAAGCCCATTCCGTAAAATCCTAGTGCCTCTACAATATACATATTATAAAGAATTCAAAAGCCAATTACTACCGTTGACGTGAAATGGATGTTAGGTAGGTATATGAGAGTATAAAATAGTGTATTTCTTTCATGAAAACTTTATGAAGGGAAGGGGGGAATTGAACTATGAACTTTAATTAAAATGTATGTTGAAAATAAATTAAATTAAAAATATTAGTTTATTTTTTTCCTAAGTTGAGAGCGTTTCTTTCGTTTGTTTTTATGATTTATCTGGGGTTTGCAAAGAGAAATATCATTGCATTATGGCAGTGTGTAGTCTTTGAGCTCAAGTACGAATTAAAGAAGTTCCATATATATGCCACAGTAGTTTAATTGGTAAAACACCTGACCGGCAATCGGGAGATGTGGGTTCAAATTGATCCCACTTGTGTCACGAAATTGTTTAACTCGTGTATGTTAGTTATATATTTTAGACCTATATTATATTAGGTTTTCTAAATACGAAACTAGTTTTAACTATTTAAATGTTTATTGTATTAATCAGTGTCGCAGGTAATGAACAAAGGTTAATACTCAAGGTGTTTATACTGTTATATTTAAGTTTATCTGGTGTAGTTTAAGGACCTACTTTCTGATATCCTCAAACCGTATTATCTAAACGTGTTAGTAGAAGGGCAAGTACACGAGATTAATATAAAGTGCTTTCAGCTTCTCTTTGCACTCGCATTCTTAATAACACCATCATCTTTCCTAATAAATCATGTTAGAACCACACGAACAACTCCATTGACCTAAATAGAGCTACGTAAATATTTAATGCGAGTATGCTGACACACATTTTACCCACCATCTAATGCCACTTACTTTTAACTAAATAAATACTGATAAGTTATTAATTACATACACTTTTTGTACATTCACTTTTCCCACAAATTTACTTTTCACCCGTAGACGAAAACAAACAAAAATTTAAAAAAATCAATCATTAACTTCACGTTGTTTTATTTATGACTTTCTAATAGACCATGCATTTATTTCAGTGTATTTTTTAACATGCATTTATGCATTGACCACCGTTAATAGAAGCAAAATATATTATCTGACAAGTACAGACGCGTATAATATGTCAAAGGTTTATATCGTTTCAAAATACCAAATACTCCATCGTTCAAACATGAATGGAATAAACATTTTGTAAAAACCATTTGTCGCATTCGACATTCTCTTTTATTTTCATATTGTACAATTTTCTAATTACGACTAATTTAAAATTATTTATTTTATATAAGGATCAATAGCAAATGATCCTGTCTTCGCAATTATTTTTTTAATGAAAAATGCTTCTCAATATGACTTTATAATATTTATTTTATATATAATTAACTTATCATTGAAATGAGAACAAAAAACACTTTTCAAATTTTAATTGAAAACAAAAGCTATAATTTTTCACTTACCGAATTCCATTCTCGAACAATGCCTAGAGTCTATTTCGTAGCTAGTATTTTAGCTCGTATTGAAGTGAATGCCTTATTTAAGGCAAACATTTTTGTAAAACCACCTGGTGTATATGAATATCAATCGAATATTCTCCAGACACAGACAAAGAAAAAGCTGTAGAATAATTTTAAATAGTAACTGGGTAGCAGGAGAAATGTTAAGTCCCCCAAGCGGTATTGGGTTTGAGCCCGTAGAGAAATAACGTTTTAAGGTTTGAGAACGAAAAGGGGAAAAACAATATCACATACAAAAGCTTTTAAAACGATGCCAACATTTTCTCCAAGTTTTGTTGTCAGCCAAACATTTATTTCATTTATATACTGAATAATTATAAACCAGGTATAAATTAAGATGTTACATCTCGTTTGATTTCATTATTCCCGTTGGCTCGTGATGGCGATGCATTGTGTTATAAAATATTTTCCGTATCTTCTTTTTTTCTCAATCATAAAGCGGCTCCAGTTTGGTATTGGAAAATATTGAAAACTAATATTGTCCTTTCATGTTTCATGTTTCCAGACTTATTTTGTTTTTGCATTGTAATTTGGTATGAGTAGAAAATACGGTTTTCTTGAATAGGTATAGTGAAATCAAAGATTATGTATTAATCTTTGGTTAAATTATTATCTGAGCTATCTGTTAAAATATAATATGTGACTTTATAAAAAAAACTACTTGAATTTGCGATAGTAATTATGCGCAATTTCTTTTTATAATATTAAAAATTTATATTATATTACATTGATCTTTTTGAATATTTGTTTTCTTATTCTTGAACCGTAATTCTATTTTTTTTTTCAGTTTATTTTTGTTCTGTTCTTATAAAAAATTCTTTTACACAAGACAACATACCAGGCAATTTATATTGTTTGATCAATCTTTAAATACAATGAGTTTTATTATATTTGAATGTTTAAATGTTGTGTTTGTAATTATAAAGCAAATTGTTTGTTTATTTTTGATATTGATATGTTGGAATTTGGTAGTAATTAGTAAAGAAACTTCGTTGTCATTTTATTTAATTTATTCGACGACAATAAAAATGGACGTTGTTTTATTTAAAAAAATTTTGTAAAAGAATTTTTTTATAAGAACCGAACACCCTAAAAAAAGTAAACTGAAAAAAAGTTATCTATTTATTAGTTTATTAGTAATGGTTTACGTACAAATTTTATATTAACTAAGCTTATTTCTGCTAGTTCCATATTCATTAAAGTATTAAAATTTAATGACTACATTTACAAATTTAGCGATTAATTTTCTTTGCCTGGGACAAATAATAATGTTCTTGGTATTTAAAATGTAGTTCGCTAAATATCTATATAGGTATATGCGCTTATATTTAATTATTTTTGGTTTGGTAAGGCAGTTAGTTATAATTTAGTACGCTTTTCTAGTGTTCATGCCAGATATGGAGGAATTCATATATGGAAAATTGTTCGTTAAAGGATCATTAAGATATTCTTGTTAATGATTTATCTATCGTTGGCCGTTATAATTTGTTTATACCTCTATAACTTAATAGAATCATGATAATAAAAGTATGGAGCTTTTGTCGCCCGACTATTTTCAATTACACCGAAAAACATCTTCAGCGACTCTGTTACTCTCGAAATAACTAAATATAGATTTTGAGGTGTAATTTGAAACTTTTCCATCTATTATACAGTTCATAAATAAATCGATTTTAACAATCATGCATCTAATCGATAGTCCTTTGTAGTTAAAAATGTTGAAAGCAAAATGCAATTGGGATTCCTATATGAATAAAATATTTTCATTGTATACTGTTTGTGCTCTAAGCAAATTTCTTTGTTCTTATTTTGCTTTTATACAACTGTCTTTACATCATCAAGCATGTTTTGTAATTTAAAATTCGTAAATCTAGTAAAATTCTAAACTTTTAGTAAATCATTGCAATAAAAAACCATTTTACAGCCTTTTGGTCCGATATCCCTATTTAAAAAATTTAGGAAATATACAGGGCCGAGATAGCCTTGGATCACGCATGAATTTAATTTTAGAGAAACTGAAAATACCGAAAAATAAGTGCATTTTGATTCGTCATGAAAACTTTTTCAATATTATTTTTCTTTTTGAACGGAGCATCCTGATTATTTCATTTAGTTCTTCATTATTTAAAATGCCTAATAATAATATCAATTCAAATAATGAATAATACTTCGATTATAGATTTAAAAATAACAATTACCAGGGGGACCTACAGTGATTATTTGAAGTATAAGTGATATTATTTACGAGTTAAAATAATTAAAATGCTGTTTAGTCAAGTTAATACATAAAAAAACTCCTTTGTTTCAGGTCAAATCAAAGGATTAGCGAAAAATTTAATGCCCATCCGGGTGTTACATTTCCAAAATCATTCATTATGGCTTTAGACGAACAACAGAAATTACTAAGTTCTGGTAAGTTTGCCGTTACCATTGTAGTATAGAGTGATAATGGATTATCATGTCTGTTTATATTATTGTATTGCATAATTGAATCGAGTTGTTTGTAGCAGTAGCGGACGGGGAAATTGATATGCTCGATCGACGTTTCTATTGTCGGAAACCCGTCAAAGTTATTTGATCCCATGGCAGCAACAGACAGGGTGAACAGGCTTGCTATTCTAGAGAAATGTGAAATTCTTCACAGGTTTTTATGTCGTTTTAATGGCAGCTCAAGGCATATATTGAATGCCTAGATATTAAATGGACAAAATTTCACTGTCAACTCAATTTTCGATTATTGCTATTATACACGGTGTCCCAAAAATGGTGAATCCATTAAACACAGATTCCTTGTGCAAAATGAGTTGCACTTTTCTTATGCCATTTTCCATATTACTGCTCCATGTCCGATATAGAGGGTGTCAAAGTTTGATTTTTCAAAAACATTTTTCTCAATAACTTGCGTTCTAATCATCGCATTTATAAGAAACTTGGTACATTAATATTAAAATTTTAACCGCATATATTCGAGGTAGAAAAAGTTAAACCGTTGATAAAATTATTGGTTTCAGAGATAATTTGATAAATATCAGATGTTGTTTTGTTACAAAATTGGATAAAAAGTATAAATTTACAAACTTTTTACAAAATCTCGTAAAAAAGTAGGAGGTAGCCTTCTATGCTTTAGTAAAAAACAAATGAAACCTGTAGCTTCTTTATGTACGTACTATGTGGAAGTTCAACAACTCCTATAAAAAGGTGTTATTGGGAATATGCTTTTTGCATATTATTATGGCATGTATGGCTAAAAATACTTTAAATTATACATACATAGGTAACTTGAAGTTAGTCTGCTCATATAAATAAATAATATGCCTTCTGCGCTCATGCTTAATAAATTACATGGATCAATATTATGCCCCCAATTGCAATAAAACAGAATAATTGCTATTGGTCGCGTTTATGCAATCAGAAATATGAGCCTTCGTCGCTTTGTAATAGCAAATTTTTAAAGCAATTTAAATGCCTATATCAATTAAACAAATATACCGTGTTAATGCTGGAATTTACGTTAGTTTTTTCTGGAATATCAGAACAAAAAATAGATGTATTTTTTGTCCAGCCTAAACTGGCATAAAAAGTCGTTTGTTATCAGATTTCACATATTATTGCGACAACATTCTAAAGCGGTGTACACACTATGAAATATGTTGCAATGCAAACACACAAAAATGAAACCATACACTAGGCAGTTTCTGTAAATCAATTCCGTATCGAATTCTATCCCGAGTTTGAGGTTAGGTTTATAACAATAGCACAAATAGGTACGTTTACGCTAATATAAGCTCTGCCTGAAAATGGTGGATATTTGCATAAACCTAGCCTTCCGATCACCACTGATGAGTTGTGGATCAACAAAACCGTACGTGTGGTGAAAGCGTTGTAATGTAAACCAAATTTCTAACATAAAACCTTAGGCTAAGTTCAGATGGTCGCGCGGTTTGTGGACCTATAAATTTAGCCTTAAATCCTGCCTGTTCTCGGCTGTATAAGGGTATAAAGGTGTCATCTAGTTGTGGTGAGTGAACATTTTGAAGAATTATATTGTTCTTGTCTGACTGCGTGCAGGATAGGATGGTCCTGACCAATAATTTGCCACTGTACCGCTGGATGGCGCCACGCTATATATTTTTACTAATATGTATAAAGTCTTGTTACATAATGTAACAAGCTTGTTATAAATAAAGCCCCCTGCTAGGAGAGAGATTGAATGAAGTCCTCAGAAGTGTGAAGTAAGTAGTTTCAGTTTAATAGCGAGGCGAACGTTTGAGTTTACCTACTTACCTAAGTAGACTAAAAGTCTACGAATTTCTCACCAATCATGCACAAGACTAATGTAGATAAAAATGAAAAAATTAATTCCATTTAATTATTTACTTACAAGTTTTGTTCACCTTTTAAGGATTGCGTGCATGACTCTACAAAAGTAGTGTACAATGGTTTTACTAAACTTGTGTTTATGATACCTGTTTTTTACTGTCAAATTAATATACGTATAAGATTTTTTTAGGTGGCCGCTCCCAGTTGTCCGTCACCATTGTTGATATAGGTAGCACGCCAACACCCAGCCCAATTTCAGAGAGGAGTAGCCAGCAATTGATTCAGACACCTATGGATTTAGGTAAAATATACATGATAATATGCATAAACAGTCGAATTTATATTTCATTATAATTAGTGGCATTATTACTGGATTTACTTAAACAGAGGATTTTCTTTAAATTAGAGAATTTGGAGCCGACATTAAATTAGAGAGCGGAAAAATACTTTAGGCAACGCAAGAACGTCAAAGTATAACAATATCGACTAGACGCACGGGAGTGACACTCTCTTCCTTCTTCAAATAACGTTCAATTAAACATTATTTCAACTCAAATACATCGATAGTTTTTTTTTTAATTTTTGTTACATCATATTGTGAAATTAAAAATTTTACTATACCTAATAAATTAAATAATAACATAAAAATGACGGAATTAAATAACCGGTACTCTAGGAGATCCATATTCCCAATGTTATCTGGATAACTTAGAAGCTTTATTCTTATTGATGGGCCTCTGTCATGTGTTTCGGTTAACTAACAAGATCTTTACAATAGTTGCTTCAGCTATGTTGGTTTTTGTGGGTTTGAGAGAAAAATTGTAAAATAATAGCACTAACAAACACAATAATACAAAAATGAAATTCATTTCAAACGTTGATATAATGAAATAACAAAAAAAAATGGTTGTTCATCCTATAGGGCACTCCCAAACTCATACACCAGAATCTAGCTCAATTGGTTAAAGCGTTTAGGCGATTATGACAGAGTAGTAGTTAATAGAAAAGCAAATATTTCCGTGTTTCATTCAATATTACGATAATTGTAAATAAAATCTCGCTAACCTTTATTTTTTATCTGCCTTGTAGTTAATCTCGGCGAACGAGTCGGTTAACGATATGATTTTCTCGACAGTAATGAAACATTTCTCACCTCACTAAGTAATATATACTATTACTCATGTGAAAAATGTCTCTATTTCTTGCAATTGACATGTTTACACGTTTTTAAAATGTTCGTATCTACTGTTAAGGTTATTATTAACAGTATAACAAATAAAAAAGTATTATCCTCCATATACCCACCATAACAATGAAACTTAGCCACAATGTGATGCACATTGCATGAACTGAAAACGAGAATAGCTACAACAATATAGACACGTAGATGTAATTGGCAAGTTAATCAGAACTAGCAGTAAACGGTTTATTAGGTTCGTAACAATGTGTATTTTTTCTAGTGCCCTCATCCTCATGCTGTCAGGTAAATCCTGCATCACTATTATTGGAAAGCCCACCGAAATGGGGTGCAGCTGCTCGGTATGCTTCGAAGCAACATAGAAAAATAGCTGGTAAAGCCACATTCCAGGGGCAGGTGTACAATTTTTTAGAGCGACCAGATAATTGGAAATGTTTTGTTTACCATTTTATAGTGTAAGTATTAATTAGTTACTTACTTTACTATCTACTTTCCAAAAAGCTTAATAGGCAGTAAATCAATCAAAAATTCATCAGAAACTAAAAGTTTACTTACTCGATGTTCTTTGCCAAAATAATTAGTTTTTTATTCTTGTTAAATCTATAATATTGTAAGCGAGATATGCTGATAGTTCTTAATGTAACTGTACATATGACATCTGTGCTAACCAAAATTATTATTGATGCTAGTAGATTTCATTAACTATTAAATTTCTAAATTAGTAAACTTGAAATTGTAATTCAATTTATACTGTTCCGAAATCGCATTTAAACGGAAGCTTAAATCGAGCTTATATACTCATTAGTGCTTGCACAGTAAAATCAAAGTAAATTAGTCATATATAATATGAAATTAAGACATTACGTATGGAGTTATGCTAAATACATTTAGTTTAAATTAAATTTTGAAGATATTTCTATAGTGCCTAGTATTAACTGTTTTATACAGTGCTTTCATTTTAAAATTTACCAGACAGATTTAAACAATAATACAGCCTACGTCTACAGGTTCGAGTTTAATATTCTAGATTTTGAGTAGGAAGAAGTCCAGTGGCGTTAAATCTGGAGATCTTGGCGGCCACTCTCTTTAGAAAAAACTACAATTTTCAAAAGAATGTCTTAAGAGATTCAGAACGATGTATTAGATATGTTACAGTTATATCAGCATGGAAATAGTTAAGTCAGTTATACAAAATACTGAGCATTTTTTGGCAATAATAACGGATGAAGCGAAATCTCATTTAGTTGCAGTATTTAGGTACATACAGCACCTCTAGTTTTTGGCAGCATAAGCTATTAGAGTCAATTATACTAATTTTCTTTTGAATACAATATTTGAAATCCTCATTCTGTTTTAGATGAAAAAAGGTACTGTAATGAACGTCTAAAATGTACCATGTGCGTAAATAATCTATTACAAATTTCTCTTTTTATTTGCATCATTCACACTTATGTTTACAAAATCAAAATATCTATGTTAGTGCCTTTGTAAGAAGCTGAAAGTTTGTTATTCAATCATGGCTGTCAAAATTCGAGTTCTCCTGAAAATGTTTCTATTTCTAATCTCATGTTGATATTGGTGGCAAATATATTAGTAACTTGGATTATCGGAGATTTGCGAAAGTTAGTGTAACTTTATAATCAAATGTACCTAAGTAGGTAAGTATTGCAAACAATTTAAATGGATTTTTAATGACAAGAGAATCTTTTTTAATCTAACAGTCTGAAGTTAGATTAAAATATAAAAAAAATTAAGAAAAAGACAATTTGTGTACAAACATCACTTAACTTAACATCCCTCCCATATTGCGCATATATGTTTATAACTGTGTATACTCTGAATTATCTCTAATGTATTCTAACATTGTGCTTGCTTGAATGAAATAATCATATAAATATTGTTTTGTTCAGAAGTCGAAAAACGCCAACTTTTTCGCAAAAAAAATTGTACGAAAAAATCTGTTATGTTTTGGTATAGGGAATGCTTAACAAAGGGGCCTTTAAATTTTATAGGGAATCTGAAAAAAAAAGATAAAAAATGTGGTCTTTCCATTTAAAATAACAAAGTAGGTGATTACTTCCGGTGTGACCGGAAGTAATATAAATCCAGAAATAGTACATCAATATAGAACCTTTCCGATATTACCGCACCCAAAAGTTTCAGCAACATATCTTTTGTAGTTCCCGAGAACTTTGAATAGGCCACTCAGGATGAATCACCCTGTATAAAAACATATTATATAGTATAAAAGTTCGAGATCTAGATAAAAGCTCGACCTCCTCTGGAGAACAACTCTGAATACGAATTCGAAGAATGTGCTGTTATTTTGTTAGTTTACTTTTTAATTGAAAAAGCGACTTTCATTCACAGGTTAATTTGTTATTTATGAGATTTTTTTATTTAATTTAATTAATTTTAATGTACGTATAGTTATAAAAGTTACATTTACTACTAATGTTAATTGCCAATACAAAACTATGTAGTAATTGCTTGGGAAATCACAAAGGTACTGCGAATCAGAAAAGGAGAATAATTCTGAATTTAAAATTATGGCTAACATAATCTTTTCTCCCTGTTTCGATATCACTTTTGTTCATAAAATCAAAGCCATTAAAAGAAAACACTTATAAAAGTAGTTTTTGTAGTATATTTTAATGTCATACCTGAAATCGATGGATTTATACGCGCACCACAACATTCTTCCGTTTAGAGCTTCCAGGCCAGCTTGTGATGATGCCAACTTGTGATATAAGTTTTGTCATAGAAATTTTTATGTTAAACAAAATTAAACAGTTTTATACAATAAATGTATAGTTTAATTAATAACATAATATGGTGATTTAGTTTTATGCAAATTAATATCAACAAAAGTTCATTTGTTATCAAGATTCAGGGTGTTCCAAATATTATTTCTGTAATGCAATACAATCAAAATAAAAAAATCTGTTTCCTTAGTATTATGGGTTTTTTCAATAAATACGCAGTGATTTAGAGGACTTGAAAATTAAATCATTGAGGTAGAAACTCAAAACTTTGACGATTACCACTGATGAATTGCGCAATTATGATAGTATGAGTCCAATTTCCAATATACTTAAAGTCTTGTTACATTATACATTATGTAGCAAGCAATTTGTAGTCTAAAAATAATGGAGATTAATTAAACAATGAGTAGTGGTAAAAAAAAAGAAGAATACTTTAAAAGTTGAAGTTCTAGCTAACTTAAACAAGGACTATGACTAACGGACCTCAACCGAGTGGTTTTGTTTTCGTCTATTTTCCAACAACTGCAAATAACCTAATCACAATTAGCCCTGAGGTTAATAGGTACAATACATAGAGCGTCAGAAGAATCCCTTTCAACGCTATATTAAAGGTCATCTTTGTTAAGTGACTTTGTAATTGAACAAACAAACCAATTAAGCTTTTAAGCGGAACAACCTGTCGCTTTGTTTCTTCTGTGTTTAGGATCACTGTTAATTGGCTTAATGATAGTATAACGGTGACATAGCTGTAAGCCTGTTGCACACAAACACTAAATATTAAATACATTTTCGATCACCATGTATAATGGTGTAGTATGTCTTGAAGGACCATGTACATTTGTACAGATGTTCGTAAATTAAATAAATGCCTTTGTAAACTTTATAAATGTGTGATAAAAGTTGACAACCGAAATAAATTGATATGATACGTCTTTCTCGTAATTCTCGCTTGTTATCTCGTTATTTCAACATGTTCAACGATATGGCAATATTTCACCTAACCAGCAACATAAACGGATCATTTGCCAACGTTGCAAGGATAAATGATTGCGCGTCAGTATCCAACACGACGCTATCCAACAGTTGGTTTAAGGACGCGAGGCCGTCGTTTTGAAATTACCGACGACTGACGACGACGCACGCTTGATTTATGTTCTTAATGGTTGTTTTTAATCTTTTAACGTGCCCTTTTTGCCGATTAGTTGAAGTTTAATTCCTTTACTACTAACGAATTAATTACATTAAATATTAGTGAAATTATAATTTACGTATTATGAAAGAGTTATCATCTTTAGACGTTGACTTGAAGAGTTAAAGTAAACTAATAAATGTTTTGGTTGTATTAAACACTCTAATTTTCTAATAGTGAAGTAATGTTCTTTTATTGATTTATTCTTAAAATACTGGACACAAAATGCATGATATATTAAAATGGTTTATTTACCACTATTTACCTAATATTATGAGCACGTTCAAGTTGAAATAGATTTTAAACACCATAATTATTGCACATTTTACTAAGTAGATCAGCTTTTGGTTATTTATATACAATAAACCCCAAACTACCGCATCACTCTTGCCTTATGGATAGTTTAGTTTAATTTTTCTTTCTTATCCGTGCTCTCGATTCTAAAATCATCAGTGGATTTTGCTTGAAATTGAAATACTTGTTACAGGATGATGCTAACTAAACACTTGTTTTACTTATTTATATTTGTAGTTCGCCCGTAGCTTCTTTGTGACTATATTTATGTATCCATTATTCATTCATTTTGTATAAAATGACATGTTTGATAATGAATTTGTTGAGTTAAACTGTTCAATTCGTTAGTTATTGGTGATGTGGTAAAGTTTATCTTATAATGTTTACTGTTTGATGGTTTGCTTGTTGCAAAATTTTTCTAAAATATTGAAAATCTAGTAAATTTATTTAATAATCATTGGTATTATATTGGTTAATATGAATAAAGTGAATGTCATCTAACAATAACTTTTAAAAGAAAACTTCTGTTTTTCATACTACTAAATGAAGTTGATTTTACTTATTTTTATATTTTATGCTCATTCTAATATCAGCTATAAAAGAGAAAGAAATTATTATTACGAATTGATTTATTAACTTCAATAAGATCAAGGATCTTACAATATGGGAATCAAACATTTTTTCTTACATTACTATTTACATAATTATTTTAGGAAGAAAAACAGGACCATTACTGACTACATTACATTATTAAATACATCGGTGTACGAAAAAAAATAGCATAACAAGGAAGGGGAGAAAAATAATAAACTACACGTCTCGAGAAAATTTAGCAAGCACAAACTTTTTCAATTCTGATTTGAACTTTTTGCAGCTACTATACTTTATGTGAATCCAGCAGTTCATTTTAAAATTTGACACAATTATGCAAAATCTCTCTGAATATATTACGTGAGATGAATATATGATTAGGAGGTCTAATTCGATAATTATGCAGCTCGTGTTAATGATGAATGTTATGGAAGAGTGCTTGTGCTTTTTTTAAATTTAAAATACATAAAAACAGACTTTAAAGTTATAAATTGACTTCAAAATCAGCATATTAGTTTTACTATGTAATTCCTTTGTAGGATAGAGTCGAGACAAAGAAAGAAAATTTTGTCTTCAAGCCATTATTCTGGAATATTTCTAGAATATTTAGATACACATTCCCAGCAGTGTCTAAGGGAGAGTTACACATTCATAGAATTCTTATCATTTTACTTTTACGTTTTACAAATGAATGGTGGCGTTATCAAAGCTACTTTTCATTTGGAATAATTTCATTCTTAGCTGACCTTCAGTAAACCACGACATTTAACCTTGGGTGCCTTAAGGGAAACAATCATGGACAAAGATGGAATATAAGATTTCCTGCGGTGACTTTTAACAAATAAAAAAAGCTTATATTGCAGTTTACAACAAGAAACTTTAACCTGCAACGTACACGTTACTAGTCAATAAAGCCTGTGTAGTGGAATTCAAAAGTTTTAATTTTCAAAACTAAATAATGTTTATTCTTGTATTGTGGATTGTTCTACATCCAACCCCGACAAAAACGTATGTTTATATGTAGCTCTAACAAAAGTAACCTACATACCTACACATCATGTTTTGTTGAAAGTTAATTTAAAAAGTTTTAAATTTCGTTTACATTTTATTTCAGATAAAACATTCCGGTTTTGTTTAGTTTATCGTATAAAATAATGATTGATATATTTGGAATATTTGTATATTCTATGTCTAGATTTCCCGGGAACTTTACTAATTAAAAGTTTAGAACTGTTCATAAGTTTACACTCAGTGGGGTCTACTTGTGGAAATCCCATGCAATGAATGTAAATATTTCACTACACACACCTTAAACAGGAAATGTGTTAGGTATACGCAAAATCTAATCATATAAGACTTGCTGAATAAATCCTTTAGTTCATTTATCAAAAATCATGATTAAAAAAATTCCATTTTCCATACGGGGAGGAAAATCAGCATAATTATTTTGGTATATGAGTTTGGGGGAGTCCTAGGATGAAGCCGTTAGTTTTTGGTTGAAATTGCTTTAGCCCTGTGATAGGGGTGGACACAATTCCTAAATTCTTTAATAGCAGTAGGGGTCGATTCATACATCATTTGAAAGCAATAGGTTACTTTTGAAATGTACCTTCATAGTTCTCGAGAAAATTGCGTTTAATATTTCACCAGTTAGGTGTAGTTGGTAGCCATATACCTATGTCTTATTATATTATAATTTGTATAAATAATGTACGTGTTGTCATTGGTAGAGCGTGCTCTTTGCAAGTGGAAGGTCCTGGGTGCTCAGGCAATTGTTTTTTATTTCTAATTTTTGAATAAATTAGTTAGTTTGTTAGGTTAGTTTATTGGGAATAATAAAAATAATACAATTATAATTATTATTAAAATTCTGTTTCGTTACGCAGGTCATATATTTCAGATTATATTATCATGTCGGGAAACTTTTGAGGCGACCCAACCGATTTTTTTAATTTTGCTAACAAGCACAATGCAATTATTTTACGAGGTGGCGTTTTGAATTCCGCGGAATGGTGGGGATGAATCTTGGTTTTAACTTATTTGAGAAACGTAAAGGTAAAACATGGATAAAATCTAACAACGCTCCCTTATAAAATTCCTGACTAAACAAGAAAAGTCTGTTGAACCCGATACAACTATTTTTAAAATTCTGATTATTCATCGCATGAAAAAGTTTAGTGTCATGGCGTAGAATGTTCTCGATCAATTTTTGATCTCTGTAGTGATGATAAGGATAGGATGCTGACCCGGATTAGTATTGGCGACGAACCTTGGGTCTATCATTATTATAGCAGTTTAAGACCACACAGTCAGCTGGAAAACTCACGGCGAACATCTTTTGGAAATCAGAAGGAATCCTATTGATTGATTATAAACATTAACGTGTTTCTATAACTAGAGAACACTACGCTTCAATTTTAGAACAGTTAAAAAAGCAATCAGAGAAAAAAGAGGAGAAAAATTTACGAAAGGTGTCCTGCTCCTAGTACACAGTTGTGTTACGCTGGTTGTCCTATACAATGTAGGCTTCGATATTATAATAATTCACCCACCCTATAATATCTAGACCTGGCCCGAGCGATTATAAATTAAAAAAGAACTCCCTGGGGAGAGATGCTGCAGATTCAACATTTTTATGAAGGTATAAAGAAATAAATTGATAGATCTTAGATGAAAATGAAAAATAGTATTGCATTTTATTGTCTACCGTTATCTCCTGTTCTGTGAATTTAAAAACGCCTCCTCGTAATTTTAATTTTATTCTCCTCTCTCGCTGGTTACGGCCATAGTTACTTAGAAGCTCTTCATAATAGAAAATTCCTTTAAAAAATAACTTTGACAATCGTATGGAAACCACAAAGCAATACTTATTCAACTTAAATATATATTTGAAATATCTGTATGCAAAAAATCTTTTAAAATTGCACTTGAACACCATTTTTCGCTCTGATTAGTGTGAGCTATATTTATAAAACTTTCAAAGTGAAACAATGTGAATGATATAGACTTTTTATGTTCGCTCTATTACGTGGCAGTTTTCTAATAAAACTGTATCGCTATAGAAAATCACAAACTTTCTACATGATGAAGTAAAAGTGGATTTTGAGTGGCTTGGTGGGCCGCAAAGGCCGCTAGGCGACAAATGCTATCATTTGTTATGTACACCGACATGAATCGATCTGAACAAGAAATATTGTATCGAACATCCAGAAGGCTTAGTTTAGTGCCTATAAATTTTCATCAATCACATGGTAGTTTACATGAAAGTGGTAGACGACACTCATCGATGAAAGAAAATGAAAGTTTTCGACCGGTAAGTTTTTCAATCAAATTAATGTTATATTAGTATTTTAAATATATTCAAAAATAACACACTTCAAACACTGAAAATTGAAAATCTTAACAGTCGATATGAGCTTTTATATCCAGAAAGACGTGAAACGCATAAGACAGTCAAAAAGATTAGAAAGAAGTATTGCGAATAACGATGCATTTTGTAAAAACATAAGACTTAAAATGCAAGCCGGTGTGAAGATACTGCTATAATAATTAATATCCCTGTCAAATGAGAGCTTTACTCGTACCCTTAACTTGACCAATAACACACGTGATATTCAAAGGTTCATATGCTACACGGCCCACATCCTCTTTCACCTAATAAAACTTATCGCCGATCAATAGAAATAAACTGTTAGTTTCCCAGAATATTGTCTACCAGGCTAGCCTTCTTCAAACTGCCGTAAAGTAAACTTTTACTTTGCAATTTGTTGCTCTTTGTAGGCGCATATCTGCCAGTTCAAGGAATAATGGAAAATGCACTAATCTAACAAAATATAATTTCTTTGAATTCGTTCAAAACTATTGATTTTTTAGCCAAGTTCACAGAAACTATACCCTACGTCGAATAAACAGGTGTATTCAAGTTCAAGGACAATATTTGAATAGTGTAACATTATTATGCAATTTATCAATAAATCAAGACAAGCACGCGTAGAAATTTCCAACAATTATATTTTGATAGCATGTTTAACAAAACTTACCTATATATAAAGAAATAATAATGTTTAAACAGTGGTTCCAAACCTTTTATTGACCAGGACATTTCTTTGTTTTTTGTAGGGTTAACAAGGCTCAACATAAATAAACCTTGTCAATTTAAATTAACCTGCAAAGAAATTTTAGTGAATCAAACTGCTTTTATATAGGAAAACTGCGTGTCTTTAAGGCGCTGCTTTTGATTACTACCAAAGCATTCTTTCTTTCGTTCTTCTTGTCTAATCGTCATTTATCATGCGAACAAAAATGAGTAACTATCAATCAATAGCTGTCAGTGGATTCATAATACTGCAAAGTGAAATATATATGCCGATATCGACATCGTGACAGTTTGAGCTTCAACCATGTGTGTCGTATCAAGTGGCTTTTTTCTTCAAATATTTCTGGTGGTCAGACAGAAAAATAAGTCAATAGGGACTGTTTCTAAGTTGCATTTTAATTTCATTGGCTTCAAGTCAAGACTTTAGCATAGCAAGATCTTTAAATAAATCATAAACTGCTAAGAATATTCCGGGATAACCAATTGATGGCCTCAGATCACTAAACAAATATAATGTCCGATGCGACGCGACGCCTCCGAACAAGACAAAAGAAAGAGTATGATTGATTGTACATTGTACCATGCTGTAGGTTCAAAATGAGTGGGCCTGCACCGGGCCCTCCATTAATATACAAAGTTCATTCTACTCGGAACTCTTTTTAGGTAATACTTTTTCAATCACTTTGAAGATGGTCGCTCACTAGAGATAATTATGTGTTATGAAAAATACTTGCCAAAGCCATACGCTTCGCAGTGGGAGACACCTTATTCCACCAAACAACCTTCTAGTAGGTTAGAGTGCAAAACATCCAAAATACGCTTAAAATAGGATCCATTAATTAATTAACACAACACCAAAAATTCTTGGAGACCCCCTAGTATTGTTGTGTATTATTATTTAATGACACAAATATTATCGGTAGATGACACCAACTGTAATTCACAAATAATATACACAACAAAGGCAAAGAAATAAAGTTAACAATAGTCAGTAGTCAGTATGTCCTCCGCTGCTTCGTACTAATGCATTGAAACGATGATTTCTTGTGCAATATTGTTGCCCTCTAAAGTTTGAGGCCGTTTAATCCTATTGTCAAGAGCTCTAGATATAAAATCCCACATATTTTCCAGGGGATTCACATCAGACGAATTGACTTTTTTTCATTTTAAGTGTGGCCTAACCCCTCCTTGCATTATCATAAAGATAAGGGGTAAACAATGGGTCTGGCATTTGTCATATTCTCCAGCGTGAGAGAGAACATTATCCCACTAGAATGGAATAATTCCACGGGTGCCTTCGGTCATCACTCACTAACCCAATCCTGGTTTCATTTCTCCCATTGGAAAAAGGGAACTCAGTGCTGTGTAAGTAGTGTAGTGACCCTTAAAGTTTTTCTAGCTCATAAATTCGCGCTGTGAAGTCTTCTTGAGATTGTAGAAGTTTAGATAAGAAGCCGAAATGTACCTTGAAAATGCTGTTTTAGAGCTGACGTTGTACAATTTCGATTTCTACGGGTATACTAAACCAAATAATTCTTCATACTATGGATACAGACATACGCAAAACATTCGGGATCTTTCATGATTGGAATGTCAAGAATTAAGCTAGGAAACAACTCTAAGTTTCAATTGGAAGTTGCAATTGTTTTTGATAGTTTTTATTTGCTAGACAAACTTTTTTTTTTCATAGCAATAAAAAATAATGAGCATGGTGTTCAACACTTTTGGTGTTGTGTGTACGTTAATTGGATATTATTCTCTAAATTTATATCAAACCACGACATATTCAAGAAATAAGTTGTCTATAACTTAATATTTATCATCCATCGTCAAATTTAATGTAACATTTAGATTAAATCCCAACAGGTTTCCAAAGACGATATAGTGTTGAGCGTTCTCAAGAGTCCCGTCAACCATATCTCAACCGGAATAAGAGACACTAATTGCGATCGCACCCCGTCGGAGGATGAAGAACAAGCGGAAACGGAAACTAATAATTACGACGATGAAACAAGGTACCCACATTTTGTATTTGTATTACATGGTTTGTGATTCCGAACTTGGATAACTAATTTAGGTTGTATTTATCACAGTACATGAGTTATCTGCTTTAACGATAAACATTACCTATAGGCTAATACTATAATCTGTAGTTCAGCTGCTGCTGAAAAAATCGAGATTGGTAGTATAATGAATTAAATTGTTAATGCATATTTGTGATTTTATAATAAAGTTTAAAACTAAGAAGTCAATTCATTTCTTTGAGCAAGAATAAGAGTACTAGTATTAAGGGTTTAAATAAAAAGTGGGAAAAATCGAAGATATGATTCTTTGTTGAAAAATAGGGTATAAAAGACCCATACGAAAAAAATATTTGAGCAACAACCCCTGTTGGATACAGGCCGTTAAAGAATACGCCAAAAAGTAGTTTTTTTATTTTTTTTTAAGTTAAGACAATGAAAATGATTCTGCGATCGAGATAAAAATTTTGGTGGTGTTCTCCTATCGTTGCAAGGGGTAGAAAATTTTGTTTTGTACATAACAATATTTTCCTTATATATCATAACATTTAAAAATGTATTCTAGATAGCTAACATTCTAAACAAATAATGTCTCTTGTAATTTTCTCGTAGACGTAACGATTTCTGAGAACATTTAACAGAAAAGTTAAAAATAATTGGATTTAGACACATTATCATTCAAAATGTTTATAATGGATATTACATACAATTAGGTGCGCCTATTAACGAAAACTGTAAAGTAAAAGTAGGAGCAGTTCTCAGTAAAGAATAACAAAAGAATAATTATTGCAGCTGTACTAATGGGAGAAGAATGTATGCAATTGATATGAAAACCAAAATAGCTGTAGCTAGTTCTGTCTAGTAATAGCGACGGTGTGCTATTTCATATAATACGATATGAAATAAAATAGCTGCAAGTAATTACTTCAACATTACCTGGAAGTTGACATGACTGGACCTACTTCTCAAATTCAAGAGAGGAACGTACAAAAGGTTATAAGCCCCTATACCACGCCCAACATACAACATAGGTGCCACAAATGGCGTCAATAAACGAAGTTTAGTAGAAATGTAAATTGTTGAATTATTTTGTAATGGGTGGTGCTCTAGACGCCACTGAAATGGTTTTCTTCTCTTCTTTTACAATGCATAAAAAGATCTGTGATTACACTATTTCATCCGTGTTGGAGGACGTGTTTGGTGTTACTACTCCATTATAAATCACCGCCTTTAATATTGCCGCGTATTTTTGAAAAAAAAAATATATATAAAATAGCATTTCAGTATAAATTGGATAAAATGTAGATATATATTTTATGGCGTTAAAGCTTCCAGCTCTTAATATTAATGGAAATATAGCTTAAATTATTTCACTAATTTGTTCATTAAAATTGTAACCTGCAATTTGAAGTTGGGAAAGTTCGTACATTTTCTTTATTTGATTTTAAATCTCGCAAGTATAGAATTCCTATCCATAGTTGCCAAGTATTTAACGACATTTTTCTTGTATATTTGATGGAGTTATTTTACGAGCTAACATTTTCTAATAGCTTGAACACATTTTGATATTCGGGGTAGTGTTTTAATCGTGTATTACGAATGCGGATAATGATTGAACCTATTCTAAAGAAAAACTCGAAGATATGTGGCAATATGTGCATCACGATAAAGCATCTACTTATATTTCATTATTTTTGAATTGTTGGCCAAACAGTACCCTATATGGTGCCATGTGACTTTTTCTGTTCATAAAAGAGCAGTCGTTTTACAAGCAAAAATGACAATAAAAACAGCAACCCACGTATCTTTATGTATAGGACATGATGCGCGAAATTTCCATAGAATTTTGCGTGATTCCAAAAATATAATAGTCTTGCATTTAAAAAAATTAAATTAATCAAACTTTAAATAAAATAAAAACCTTAGGTTTTGATATGTCGATTTATTCTAGTTGCCCGAATATATTTCAAGCGAGAGAGCTTTATCCGAAAAAGATCTTAAACTATTATTTCATAATATTTTTCCAAGTTTTAAATTATTTAGATACAACCTTTGAATTGAGCAGTATGAAAAGGAATGTATAATTGAAGTTATAAATACTTAAACATAATGCATATAGCGAGTTTTAGTGTGTAAGGTAGAAGAGGCACATGCCTACATTATTTGAATAGTGCCATTTACATAAAATAGAAGTTAGTAATGACAGTGTTGTTGAGTCGAATTTATATTTAAACAAAGCTGTGCTTTTGTATATAAAAGAATAAAACCCTAGTCTTACCACTTTTGTATTCAAGAAGATTATCCATATGCAAGCAATTTTAACAAATACAAATAAATTACGACAATGCTGCCATTTTAGATAAAACAAATTTAGAAACGTAATGCTAAAATATTTACAATTGCAATTAATCAAACATAAAGCTCAAAGAAACATAAGAAAAATAAATACGTGAAAAGTTTGAAACTTCCCGAATTATCGGTTTTACCGGCGTAGTAAACGTTAATTTTAATAAGAATTAGATTTTTCCAGTTCAGGCTCACTTTTACTCATTTTTAAATTCATATCATATCTACAGTAGGCTAAAGTTCAGGTTTAGGAGAATATGTAAATATCCTAGATCCGTAGGCACTCAGAAAGTAGAAAACAACCAGTGGAAGCGTACATGAACACACATTATTAACAAAAATAAACATAAATATGCCTTAGGGGCCAATTATTAAGAATAAATCAGTCAGTAAAGTCTTAGTCAAATTTTGACAAAGTTTAGTAACAAATTCCTCTACTCTTATTAAATTGCTCTAAGGGTTCGTGAATTGTATGGCAAATTAGAACAATACACTCAAATTCTTTTCTATATACATGAATAAGAGCGAGCTTGAAATGGTGGAAATAGAGAGTGTAACGCTTTACGTTACCCTACCGACAAATCCTTAGGGAAATAAAAATTTTAGTTTCAGGGGCGTCTCGTTGGATAAGTTTGGCAGTGTTATAATGAGACTCCATACCGATGTTTCAGTGACGTACAAATAGCCCCCCATTTGTCCATTTGCTATATTACCACACTTTGGTCCTTCTAGCAGCTTTGTTTCCGACATATTATTAGCAAATTATGACATTTCTATAAATTTTGAGCTAAGTTAGTATTGTTATGTGAATCAATTTTAAATGAATTTATTTCTGTTACAAATTTGAGGATCGGATATCGATACAAATTCGTAATTCCGTACAATTAAAATTATTGCATGCATGCAAAGCCTGCTCAACAAAGTGAACTTTAAATTTAAATTTGCTCTACTTCTGAGTGAGTTGCAACTTTTAAAGAAAATAATCCATTGTCTTTATTGTATTCTGATCAATCAAGTGCAACTGGCATTTAGTTATACTCTTTGATGACTTACACCAGCTGCTGAGCGTTCACGGAACCATAAATTCGTCCTAAAATTCAGCTCACACGATGGACATATTCTTTGATAATCCACAGCGTTTTAGGTGGGTAGGTATATGTAGGTTCAAAATGAGTGGGTCTGCACCGGACCCTCCACAACGACCTCTGACGATCTATTGTGGCTCATACCTATTTATATTTCACCCAGCAGCTCAGTCTTCTTAATGAAGTCGATTATTTTGATGGCCGAGCTTTCTTTTAGACTCACTGGTAGAAGTATTCACAACGTTTTAAGAATCAGAACGATATATTGATACAGTTACAGCCGAGGCTTAACAACACATATGCTCATTCAATTTTTACATAACAATGTGTTTTTAAACGTACGTCACTGTATTTACCGAGAACATTGTTTCAGGTTAATGTAAGGAAACATGCGCAGGTTACGCGTCGTCGTTGTTATCGCTGTCTACCAAGTTTCTTCTCTAAACTTTGTCACTAATTTAACTGCTACTTTTCTTTAATATGTCAGGCTAAAGTTATATGTTCGTTGGCTTTAAGTATCGCGCCTTGGATACCTTACATCCTTTGTTTTGGTTTGGTTATTAGTTATTATGTACAAACAGCTTTCATAGTGGCATTTAGGACGCCAACTGTTTCATTTATAGGTACACTACTTCTGAATTGTATTTTACTTATTAGTAGTCCTAAATTAATCAACCAATGTCTTCACCATGTCTTTCATAAATACATACACATAATTTTAAATGTACCGGATGTCCCAAAAAGTGAGTGAGTGACAATGAGTAGGTAATCCAGATAGAGAAAAAATATCCAAAATTTGAACAATGTGGGAGATAATTTTCCAAAATTTTCCTTTTGGATTTTACGCACCAAATCCATAAATCCCTAAGCCTCTCTGCTCAGGAGAGACTGTCGCAGACCCAATGACAACAATTTCTGGAATCAAAGTATCAAAGAATATTATAACCGTAGAATTGTTAAAAAATATTGTCATTATTAAACCAATTCTAATATTTTTTAATGTTCATAATCAATAAAGATGTTAAATATTGAAGGATTATAAAAATGTAAACCACCTCAGGAAATAAACAAGAAACTTTATTATAATATGCTTTTGATTTTCATATTCTTAAACTACAGCAGCTATTTCATAACTATAGAAAACTACACCTAAATTAGATATTCAAATAAACAGTTTGATACAACGTATATCTATAACGGTAAAAAAGTATATAGCAGTTTGTGGCGTGTACCATAAAAACTACCGCGACTTTTTGGATTTTGGCTAGAATATTAAAAAAAAACAAAACGACACTCTCACTGTTATCCCATCCACGAAATTAAATCACATTATATGCCTAATTAAATCATAGAAGATTCGATCACGATAACCTAAATCATACATATAACCCATTTGTCGTAAAAATCATTTGCAATAGATACTAAAAAACTAAAACCATTATTTTAGAGTAATTTTTTGACTTGTCTTTGAGAAATCACCATCAAACACTTCAGCCTCTGATCTGACTCATTTTAGTATAAAGTTAAGTTGTTCTAAGCATACCTATATCCATAGTAAATAGAATCTACCACCTTTAGCATATGTATTGATCACTACAATTGTATTGTGTGCGATTTTTACTTTTGCTTTTCTCAAGCATACCAAAAATCTAATACGGTTCTGTTTTTAGTTCTTTTCTAAAAAAATTACGAAATTCACATCTGAACTTCCTTATCCAAATAATGTTTAATGAGGCACTCATTTCACGTAGATTGAAAAATCCCCAGTCCAGTGTCTAAAACAATACAACACAACAATTGATATTTTTAATTCAACTTTGTCTTGTATAAAAAATATATTTCTCAGAATATAAGTTTAGTGTTAGATATTAAGAATTTACTGTAATTTTTCCTGCCCTTTAATTGGATTATTTATCTGTCTGGGCAGTGTATCTTAAATAAATAAATAAATACTAGCTGTCAGATATTTTATTTGTTTCAAGATATTTGAGGAATTCAATGTTGATAGATACCGCTGTCGATTACAGAAATTATAAAAATAGGACAAACACTGCTGCGTATGGTTTTCTACTTTTTATAATAAATTGAACTCTGGTAAACTTTTACATGCGTATACACTTGGTGTACGAAATCTCGAATAGTTTAAAAAATATAGTGGCTTAGTTAGGCGAGCACATATTTTAGACAATTTAACAAATTTCGCGAATGCCTAACGTCCTCAAACGACAACTGCTTGTTAAAGAACGACAATATCCTCCATAACTAGTCAATCATACCTAAGTATGTTTGAAAAACTTTTATAGCATTTATCTTAATATTGAAATGATTAATGGAAATGGACCTACATTCATTCCTACAAGCTGCTATATAACTTATTACTGTATCTACTTAATAATAGGTCATAAATATTATTTAAAATTTCCTTTAACTGATTAAGGTATAGGCAAGGAACTAGTGAAGAAGAAGACTGCAATGAACATCTGCCATTCCTACATCGATTTTGTCTGCATAAAGATACAAAATTTGTCAGTATACATCATAAAAGGTTTTCACCTGTCAAGCATAAATTTTGGTATGTGAAAATGAATCTATAATTCTTGTACATTGCTCTGTTAAGGTTGTGGTCACTTCTTCTATCTTGCCCACCACTCGAATCTAAACTTAAGTAGCATCAAGGGCCACAAGTAAAATCTAAATATTTAATGCGAACACTGTTGACATTAATTTAATTTTCAGCTAAAATCTTGCAAGTTTTGGAACCATTGCCTTGCCTGTCCTTGCCCCATCATTTCGTTTTAATAAAAACTGCTTAAGTTGTTATAATAATAAATTATGCAAGCCTTCTCGGAGCAATGTATCAATAATATGAGGCGCGGAAAAATATGCAAACCCGTAAATATATCAGAAACTTAGGAATCAGCACATTATTATTTTTTACAAAACTGTCGGGAATTTGATTATCATTTTGGTACTTTTGTTTTATGCTTGTGTTGTTGTTTTTACACCATAATTTAATATTCTAAGTATTATTTACATGAAAGATGGTTGATTTTCTGAAATTCATTTAAGATATCTGAAAAATTTAGCGTTTAATTAAAAAAACTAAATATGATAGAAAATTATACCTATTTCATGATACTTATATTAGAGGAGTTATTTTGAGGATAATTGGAGTTTTTAGTTTGAATTCTTGTTTGTATATCTAAAATATGGAATGATTAAAATTTCACATTCCATGATGATAAATAGAAACGTAGAAATTAGTAGGTCAATACAGACCCCAGATTGCTAGTACCTACTGTGGGATTATTGTGGCTCATACATATTTATATTTCACCCATACTCTCGTCTTTTTCTCTTATACTCCGTTAATGAACTACTGCACCAAATGTGGACAACCTAATTCCAGCTAACACAGGATATAGAACAGAGAACAAAACACTGGGTCCACCGTTCAACCCTCCTTTAGGCACGAAAACATATTTTCATACCGATATTTTCGAGAAAACTTAACATGGATACTGTACAATCCTGTTAAATATAGTAGATGAACTCTGCTGCGTTTTTTTATTTTTAACTTTTAGTGCGACTTCCAAATTATCTCTGTATTTTAAAATTCAAAGATTTTATCCCATCCCTCTATATATTTTAGAAAGGATTTTTCTCGATAGAAAACTTCTAAAGGCAACTAACCTCATAGAAACGACGCTTTTGGATAATTCCTGCACCAAACGTTTCGCTGGTCAAGGATTTCTGTTTAAAATACCGACGAAATTGACTTTAAAATAACCCTCAAATGTATCCTCAAGCTTAGTCTAATTTAACATAACCACGAAACGTGATAGTTTCTAATATATTTACGGGTTTTCATATTTTTTTCGCACCCTGTATTTATATTTCCATAATTCACATTACCAAAAAAAAATACAGCAAAAACAACAATAAAAAAGAAAAAAGCAGAATGGCCCAGGACATGGAAGATGAAGAGGTGGATGAAGTGGACGTCGACGGACCTTCAGATACACCTCAAGGTGTTATCGACCCCTACTACCCCATTTATTTGCCTATCGATCAACAATTTAAAGCAAAATACGTGTTTCATCATAAAAAGGGGAAAACGCTGCAGGAGAAAACATATGTTTTTCTGGAGCATCCCAGTTCATGGTTGTGTATTATCTACCATTGTATAGTGTAAGTAATATTTATGTTCAATTTATATACCAACTTTTTAATTATTTTTAGTATCGTTTTGGGAAACAATAATTATACAAATTTTAAATTTTAAAAAATGAATTATTATTATTATTTGGCACATTATCATGGAGTTTTTAAAATATAATTGTTATTAATTAATTTAATAGTTTAAAAAAAGCACATCACTCTTGATGTTTTTACGTAGTGGTAGGTATCTGCGAAAGCTTTTTGGATTCAAATTATGATGTATGCACGTATCCAGTTATTGTCAGTTCTTGAAGTCGAAGGCTGAGCCATCGAATATTAACTATAGACAAGAAGCTCCACTAGACGCTGAAAACGGCATCGACTCGTCGCATTCCCAGCTCATTTCTGGGCCCGCTACTATATCTATATATACTATACTATACCTACTATATAACTTGGTCTCTTGACAAATTGACAAAAAACTGTCTCCTGTTGATGATTCCGACTTAAAATAATTACACAATATTATAAATTTTATATTTAATTGGTACGAAAACTTAAAAACATTGTCAATGTATAGGTATTCCTATGAAACTCTGCAGTCTAATTAGAAAGGCATTTTACAATTCAATGAGATGGTATCCTTACTATTTCATGACTAAATTTGAAAAAATCAATGATTCTTCTCCAGTAGCGCGTGCAATCTGCATACAATTTAGGGTTTTTTGTACTTGAAACATAATTGATTAGGCTTGCAGTATCGAACTATAAAAAAGTATTGCTTTGAATTTACCGTACAAAAGTTCAATATTTTTTTTACAAATAGCATATAATTATTATTAACTTAATGCTTTTATTGTTTGATTTATACATTAAATTGGTAGAATATTTGTTACATCCTATATATCTGGATACTCTTTGTTAGCATGACATTCTAACACGAACATAGTTTTATTGGTAATATTTTCAGAATTTGAACGACTATTTGTCACGCAATCCTAATGAGATAGAAATAAAAGAATTATATTCTATCAGGCATCTTCGGTCTGTTTGTTTTCGTTAGGGAAAGTATTGTGAATGCGCTAAAAAAATTTGAGGTACAGACGGATGTAACCATTTTGAAGTCACTCGAGACGATTAAGACCATTTCCAGATAGAACTCTGTCTGTGTCTTTGTGTGTCTGGATATGTGTATGTATTCTTCAACGATAGCGCCCAAAGGCTTTAACCAATAGAGCTCCATTTGGTATATAAGTTTGGGGGAGTCCTAGGATGAACCCATTATTGTTGCGTTGAAAATTTCACCAGTTACGTAGTTGGAACATATCTTATTACAATTAGAATACAATTTTCAAAGAGGGTCTTGTGGCGTCATTGATAGAGCGTTCGTTTCGCATCCAGAAGGTTCTGGGTTCGAATCCCTGCTCTGGCAATATTTTTTTTTCCTAATTTTTGAATTAAGTAGTTAGTTTGTTACGTTAGTTTATTGAAAATAATAAAAATAATACAATTATAATAATAATTCATATATTTTTGAGTATATTATATCTTGTCAAGGAAGTTTTGGGGCGAAACAACCGATTTTTTTCTGTTACACTGCTGCTCAGATATAGAAGAAAGGAAAAGCTTTCGTATTAATTTTGAGTGTAAACGACAAAGTATTCTGAAAAGCTTTTAAGGAATTCATACGAAGCATTGTTCTTATAGGAGAAGGAAATGTGAAATGTGTTGAGAGGTTGATTCTCATATGGCCAATGCATTTAGGATGCTGAATTTCTTAGACGAAGTACTACTACTGTTGACCACCATAATTTTATAAATGTCTGTATGTCCCTCTTGTTTTACAAAACTTCAACATGCATTTCCATATTAAAGGCCAATTCAGATTTTTGGGATTATTTCAATTTTTTTAAGTTTGTTCATGAAAATGTGCTAGTGCACGGGTTTGTTTTCTTTGGTTTAAATAAATATTGTTATGCTGTAACCATTAGAGCAATTTTAAAATTAAATAAAATTTATTGAGCTTAATTTCGTGGATAGATACGTATATAAATATTTTGCGTGTATTATTTTTCGAAAAAACCCCTAAAGGTTATAGAGCGTGACATTAATAAAATTGGTACAATTTACGATTTTATAGTCTCATAAAGCATTTTCACTATAAATATTTTATTATATTGCTTTTAATAATTTTAAGTTCATTGAAAAGCTTTTCCAGCGAATGGCAAAATAATATAGCTGAAGTGTGTGCTGCAGTGGAAAATTAATTTTAATATCAATAAATAAAAAAGTATTAAACTAAACCTAAATTTATAGCGTGTGAAAATTATTGTAACAATAGCACACAACATTACATTTTAAAATCTGTTTCAAAATCTCTATTTTCACTGCTATATATTGCTGCATATTTTTTTTAGTTGAGCATTTACCAATAATTGTTTAATGAAATGTCATTAGAAATAATATGATTTAGTTATTTTATTTTAATATAAAACATATTATGTTTATTTTCTATTTCAATAATAGTAAAAATACATACGTACTATTGCATTTTGCTTTAGGCACATTTGCTAGGATTAATTATTGTTATGATGAAGCTTTACTTGAAAAATGAATAGATACTTAAAATATTCATAAAGCCACAATATTTAAAAAATTGGGACTTCAACTAGAAATGTGTGATTAAAATTACAAAAAATAGTTACTAATAAAATTTATTTTTAAGTGTCAAAAGGGAGTTTTTAATATTCCACTACCTGTACCATGTAAACTATTTTAAAATTTTTAGAATCGTTAATAGCTTGCTATCCCAAATCGTTTCCGACTAAAGCGAATGGAGAATGGCCCCTTGAGTACCTTACTCGAAATTTCAGTAAACGTCTCATCAACTTATTTACAATATATTAGAAAAAAAACTAACATCGTGCAGTGATTCAGTTTGTGTTGAAAAGGTTATCAGTAATAAAATAAATAAATAAATTCATAGTCAACTGATTTGAACTATTAAAGAAATACTTGCCTCTGTTCACTGATGGACAGTTTAAAGGAGATCGTACTAGCGTTTAAGCCTATCCTCGAATGAAATGAAGCTGATACTATATTTAAGTCTCCAAAAACAGCGAGTAGATTCTATTTTGCACGAAAAATTAAAGATCAGAAAAGTTCTGAATTAAATAAAGTGATTTTCATTTCAGTTTGCAAACTATTTCAGATTTTCCTCGTAAGCATACCTTTTCACTGCATTGTTTCCGAGATTCAGAATGGAATATATACGTATGCATAATATAATTATTGTGTTAATGTATAGTGAAAAATTTTAAAATTTAATGAGGAACTTCAGTCTACTCCACGAAACTTTAACTTATATACTTTCCTCATTAAATACACTGAACCGAAAAGGTACGTGATATTAATAAAAAAGTGCTTCAAATCAATGAACGTCAACATTAAATTTGAGCCGATGATGGGTGACATTAATACAATGAACGTTCGTACATAAATTCGGTAGCGAATTCTGTACGTTGAATTAATAAATAAAGAACATAAATTTATGCTCGCCGGTTATTGATCTTACGAATGATGGACATTAATTTATAACTCCTGTACGTTAAAACGATGTTACCAGGTTGTTAATGTTACGAACGATGAAGATTAGTTTATGTCTCCAATACGTAAAACCGATGTTAGCTGGTTATTAATGTTACGAACGATGAACATTAATCTATGACTTTTGTACATTAAACCGATGTCTGAAGGTTATTAATGTTACGAACGAGAAACATGAATCTATGACTTTTGTACGTTAAACCAATGTTAGCTGATTATTACATTGGGTTATAATAATTGTTTTACGTAATTGTGTTCGCCGGAAATTATTATTACGAAAGATTGAGATTATTGTTCTGTATTCAATCAATAATCGCGAGCATATAGGTACATATGTATTATGTGTACTGCAAAGTGCAGTATGGTTCAAATATACTAGTACCAATGGTTAGAGAATTTAAAAGCCCAAATAAGACTCAAAATTATCTTGCTGTACGTCCATTGATTTGATGCACCTGCTTTGTAAATAAATTAAATCATATTTGTACGACACTCGAAATCTAAAGGCTTTATTTTTAATTTAGTTAATATTAAATGCTTAAAATGTCAGATTCGTCTGTCGTCTGAGGTGAAAAGGGAGAAAAAACTATATTTGGAAACTAAAGTCCGCGGAAATTCTTCTAAACAAAATTGGAAATTATTACGAGATCTAAACATTTATGCAAGGGAAAATATCACAATACCGTCTTTTATTCATGATGTTGATAATATTAATTATTTTTTTGTGGCCACTTCTACCAACAATCCGGACCCAGGAACGATCAATTTTTACTTAGGTAATAAAATTAGGCCTGATATTAACTTTGAATTTACAATGGTGGATCATGGGGAGATACTTGATGCATTGCTTGGGATTAAGTCAAATGCTGTAGGCAGTGACATGATCAGTATTGATATGCTAGTAGTAGTAGTTGTCCGTTTATAATGCCCTTTATACAGCATCTAGTTAATTACTATATAGAAACGAGGAACTTCCCAACATGTTGGAAAGAAGCCAATGTCATTCCAATCCCAAAACTAAAACTCCATCAACATTTAAGGATCTTATAGACCGATTAATATACTCCCAGCGATTTCCAAGGTTATTGAGAGAGTGATCTGCAATCAAATGAAAACATATATTGATGGGCATGGGTTGTTGTCGGAGGTCCAGTCTGGGTTCCGTCAGGGTCACAGTTGCTCCACGACATGACTTAAAATACTGGATGATGCATTGGGGGCGGTAGATCAGGGTCGATTGACGGCATTGCTGCTGTTGGACTACGCAATCAAAATAACAGGTTTTTAAGTAAACAGTGTGCGCCTTTAGAATAGACTTATAGAACCCATAAGTACGGTTGAATTGCAGATTTTCTTCCTTTAATGTTTATTATATGTTCTTCTATTTCTTGAACTGTTTTAGCACAAAATAAAAAAGATTCTTGAGAGTCTTTTATTGTGTACTTTAAATGGCTTATCTTTCCACTGGCACCTTTGGAACATAGCTTAGCGGATAGCACTAAATATCCATGAAGAGTCCATAAAATTTCTCCCCTCGTATTGGCGGGTTTTCAACATTACAAAGGAATACCGCACTGTGTTTTACACTGACTTTAGTTTTGTACTTTACTAAATGGTACTTATATAAAAGGATTACTACGTACCTTATATTTCTACATTTGTTGTATTATTCGGGAACAAATTTTAAAAATAGATTTGGGAACACACTTCACTTTTCAACTGTATACATTTAACTAAACAAAACAAAAAGGACGCGTAAACAAAAAGTCTATGAGAATGTCATAATGTCAATGTTTTGAGTATTCAGTCTATGGTCCGGGTGCATTGATTTGCGCGCGTTATTCAGAATTTAATGGTTAGGTTCGTAAAATTAATGCTTACCATCCATTGAATCAACGATGATCGTTTATTAGTTTTTATGTTCGCTGTTCATAGGTGTATGATTTACAAATTATTGTGTTAAAGGCGAAGAGCATAAATTAATAAATTTAAAACATTGAAGCAATAAATAGTGACATTATATTGATGAAAAAAAACATAAATTTTCGATGTCTTGCATTTATTGATTAATGTTTCATCGTACATTGTTTCTATGTATGAAATTATTAATTTATGATCAAAATTCATTGTAACAGTGACCAATTCATAATATTAATGTTCAAAATATTGATGACAACCATTCATTGGTTTTACGTACAATATTTTTTTCAGTGTAGGAACTCAACAGAAAATGGACTATAGGTACATCCAAATTGTTTTCTCTATACATTAAAATAAACCTATTCAAAAAGATTTAAGTAATTATTTATTTGTTGTTATATAAATTCTTGGAATTCAATTTTTAATTAAATAAGTGTTAATTACCATTACAACTATAATAGTACTTCTCATTAAATTGCACTACGTTCGTTTTCTTCAGTTATTTTCTATCAGTTTACAAAATTTATTAAAAATCTGATAAAATTAAAAAACAGGTACATGGGGAACAATTTATGTTTGAAGCTTCCAATAAATTTATATGAAAGGCCAAGGGCAGCCAGGTTTTTACATAATATCCATTTTAGGCTGGTGTAACAGCAATAGCGATAAGAAATTTGCGGAAAGCGCACGAATTCACAAAATGATCACGAATTTTCCTTGAAACACGTGGATTACATTAATGTATTGCGAGAATGTGTTAAATAAAATATGTCCGAAAAACTGTATGTCTTCCACGTTAGATATATTTTCTGTAAATAAATTGCTTTTTCGTAAGAAAAGATTTTTATCTGGTTGTAGAACAAATTTAAACCCTATTATATATTATGAGATGAGGAAAATGACATTTTCCGATTTTACTCGAATATTCTTGCGTTCTACTTTTACATTTAAGATTTCGATTCGATTTTAATTGTTTAGGACTATTGTACACATTTATTAGGGTGAACAGCTATTTTATAAACTCACAGTATTGCAAGATGACTGTATATTTTTAATTTAAACTTGAAATTACATTTCGTATTGTGCGTACAACATGTATTATTAGTTAATTTATCCAATTATTTAATCCCATTGTTTTTCATGAAATAACAATCATAAATGAATCTATTGTTTACATATAATTAAATTTCGTTCCATTTATATGTTTAGAGCTATTTTAAGTTGACGATGATAAATGAACAATTCGCAATTTTGCTTTTGGCATTTTCATGCCTCTATACATCACCATCACAGAGATAATTCTTGTGTTTTGAAATGCCGCCATTAGAACCTAAAGCACGCGAATAAATCTCAATCCTTTGGTGTCAAGGTAACACGGAATTTGAGCTTTAAATGTTTGAAATTGATCGTGTGGATAAAAGGGAAATAATGTATACAATTTTCGGCCTTTTCCCTCTACAGTGTCATTTTCCAAAGTTTATGTTTTCAAAATTTGTTATTCTTATTTTTAAAAACACAGATTTTTGAATTTGAAGCTTATTTTTTTTAGGTCGGTGATCTTAACGGCATTGTAATATTGCCGTTTCGAAAACTGACAGACGATGCTCATGCGATGGCACTAGTAAAACTTTAGGTCCAAATAGTGGATTAGAAAATGGCCATCGACACTGATTTGTCACTAACACACTAGTGTCAATTAAAACAAATGTAAAACAAAGATCGATATAATTTCGACTACAAGGTGGATTATATTACTCTTCCATAACGCTCCTTCTGAAATTAATTTGCTAAGGTGGGAGAAACAAATTTTTAGTTACCCAGTAACTGTGGTTTGTTGAATGATTTTGCGGGTTATCTCGGTTCTCAGGAAAGATAAGATAAGAAACCGAGACGCCACATAGACATAATTGTATGTTTTCGATATAACATCACCCGAAAAAGAAATAGAGAATTCTTCCAATCTCGGCTGGTCCATTCAGAAATAAAGTTATTGATTCCTAAATGCTAAAACCATGTAGCACTTTCCTCCCTTGATAGTTTAATATTTCTTTTCCCTCCTTAACTAGCGGATTATAACTTATGCATTCGAGTTTCATAACTTTTATTTTAATTAAGATTACTACTACTACTACTATCAATAACAAAATAAATGAGTGATCTGTTATTCGTTTTAAGGTTTGAAACTATAAAAAGTACGCTGCTTTAAGCATTGAAACTGTAATATAATTCAATAGTTCGTATATGAAAACATCGTATTTTTAGAAGATACTTTGTTACATCTGTCCCACAAATCGTAAATTTGTATCTTTTGATGGTTAACGGAAAACAACATAAAATTTGGAAATTGTATTTTTTAAGTAAACTAAGCTGAGATATATTCGTATCAGACAGAGTTGCCGTTTTATGTTCTGTAATACATACTTTAATTACGAATTCGTTTATAGCCCATAAAAAGATGTTTAACACATAAAATGTTAAGAGTTTCACCAAGGTCTTTTAAAACGAACTTTTTATATATTATAGGGTAACTCATAGTAAAACTTTATTACATTGTTATATAACACGACTATGTTTTATATTAGGTTAGAGTGTCTTGCATTCCTGGATTGATTGCCGGAAGCAAATAAGAAAATTAGGGAATTAGAATTAAATTTACAGACACAATGTGAATTTAAACTTAAAGAATTTATTGCTCTAAAGGGCCATCGATCCCAGTGACTTGTTATATGTTCAATTATTTTCCATGGCGATATTAATTGATTGCATATTTTTAGTTAAACGCAATTGTTTGCCATATTTTATTTGGAACTTATGTATTATATGTATAAAAAGAGGCAGCACCTAATAAGCGCTCTGAAACTAACACAGTCATCCCCTCGACGGTGTACGTAATACAAAAATTCCTAATTTGCCAAAAAATGTTCTGTAACAAATGACATTTTGCGTTTTCCTTAATTTCACACTACAATCTCAATCAGGGTGCATCCTTTATAAAGAATGTTTTTATTACATAGGTACAGCACGCGTTTTTAATTTTTCTCTTTGATTGTTTCAGATTTATGTTAGTGTTAGTATGCCTGATATTCAGCGTTTTGTCAACGATCGACACATATGCGAATTTTGCCAATGAAACACTATTCTGGATGGTAAGTTAACGTAGTTTCGTAATATTGATAATAATGTATAAAGTGTATGCTATCAAAATACTTTCTTAAAAAGGAACGTTAAAATTTGTTGTAATATAAATAAATACTCCTCTATATGTATAAAATTCGAAATAAGATCAAATTTAATTGGATGATGGCACCTCTGCTTTTCAAGAATTTGAAAATAGGCGGAAATCAGATTTCGATAACTTCAGGTTGGTAGGAATTACAAACAAGTTGGTTTTCTATTTTATGCATAGATAATGGTTTATCTATGCTATTAGGTACGCCAGTATGTAACTGCTTGTCTGTATATGTAGCTTCTAAACTTGAAGTCTAACAGGGTTACGGTGATTAATTTCAAGAAGGGTTGGTTAATCCTATATATTATATATTATAGAGATATTTGCGTCAGGAAAGCGACCAGATTTCTTCATGTAGTTGACTGCCAACTTAGCTAATATATACAGGGTGTTTCAGAAAGACATGTCCAAATCGCTAGAGATGATAAAACTACTTACAATAAGTGTAGCTTGTTATATAAATTTTTGCCGAACGAGCCTTCCTTTTCGAGATACAGGAAGTTAAAAAAATATTATTTTTACTATTTTTCTGACTATGAATTATTAGAAATAACGGTCTCAATTTTTTTATATGAATGTTTTTGGGGTCGCAGAATCAATTAAAAACATTCGCGTTCCTTTAAAACATTGAGGGCGCTACTCACACTATGTCTCAATTTTCATTTATAACTTTTTTTAAGTTTACTTTAGAGACTTGGTAATTACAAAAAATGATAGCACGTTTATTATCCAACAAAAAAGGTACTCTTCGAAAAAAACGATTAGATGTACCGCTTCCAAGATGTTTGTTAAGACATACAAATACAGACAAAAAATAAAAAATTGATATTACCTACACTAAAACTAAAATAACTGAAAATGTAAAGAATGCGTCGCACCTTCTGGGTTAGGAGCTATAACCCTTCAAATTTTAACATACATGGCCTGATATTTTGTTTGAAACGACCTCCGTATCCTGTTTTTTTCGATTCTTTCATTTTTTTTTCTAATAGTCCTCTCTCTAAGAAATACTTTGAGCCTAGTTTTAAATAAACACCGAATGGCGGATTAACTCACAATACATTCAACATCATTTGTAAATATCCTAGATACCCATGTATTTCACTCCGTTGTAGAGTATAATTCCAAATCCTTTAGTAGTAACAGAAACTAGTTAAATATTCCGTATAGACTAAAAGGGGCCTCTTATAAAGCCGTTCCACAAACTTGTAAAGCCACGGACTGCCCAATGTTATTATCAATAATTGATTAAGTGTCTTATTTTGTGAGATTTAATGAGTTACCCAGAAACCACTCTGAACACATAAAATAAACCCTTAGTTAAATATGTATAAAGTGTAATAATGTAAAAGCTCTTTGCTCATTTACGGAGGCACATCGTAAGTGCTATATAAAGCGCAATAATATAGAATAATTTTAATAAAATGAATAATAATAATAAAATTAATAATAAATGTTTCTGTTCGTTAAGTTTTTGGGGATGCTCTATTGATTAGAATATAAACAAAACACTCTTAAATATTTGCATACCTAAAAACAAATAATAATCCATAATGTTATTCTTAGTAGTTTTTTTATTACCAATGTGACGCTGCAATTCTTCCTGTTTATTCTTCTGAATAAAATGCATTTCGTAGGAATATACTAAGCAGATACGTCTATATGTATAAATATTACGTGTACAGGAAAGGAAAGATGCCGAGGTCTAAAATATTAAAAGCTATGCAGCCTAAGGCCAGTCGTAGGATTATCTGGAGCAGTAAAGCAAATGACGATATGACGCCATACTGGTACAGGGTGTTGTATTAAATAATAGTTTTATCGTAACTTTAAAAGTTTAGAAAGATAATTGCTTATTTCTGTTAATATATTTCACCATTGATTTTTATAATTTGAAACCCTGATTTTTTGGTTTGAATACATTTTTGAAATCTGATATTTATATTTATAAGTTCTCATATGCAATGGTTCGGAGTTTCTCTGAGTTAACTGAATGATGATGATCTGAATCAGCAAAAGTACAAAAAACTGTTTGAAATTATTTAACGAGGAATTAGCGAGAGATTCAATGTTCATACATTATAATATAAAGAATAACACAACACGCAATAAGCTTAGTGAAGAAGTCAATGAAGAAATAACGTAAAGCCAATCCATTATAAATACTAAAAAACCTTTGTCAGGTCCTATGTGTTGAGAGAGATGTCAGTATTGAAATTAGATGAGAGGCTTCATGAAGCCCATTGTCTGCAAAAGAAAAGCACTGGACACAGCTTAATAGACTAATGGTAACTAATGCAAAGCGCATGATGAAGCTTTTCATACCTTCGCTGAGGAATTCTGAATCCATGGAAAAAAACATTGAATTAAAATTTTATCGCGTTCTTTTAACGTGAGGGGTATAACATAAAAGGATTTCAGTTTACAAAATACTTTTCAGATATGATGTAACATTATATATATTTTTTTCAATACACAAGAGACCCAGGAATCAATATTTAATCCCTATACAAAAATATGCTAATGAAAAAGGCGTTTGTAAAGCTCGATTAATGGTTCTAACAATAGACCCAGGTATTCAATTCAAATTAAGATATATCTTTTGAAGTTATAGGTTATCAGTATGAAAAAAATGATTTATTTCCTAAAGGGAATTCAAAATACGTACGTATCGTTATTTCAATAGCTATAGATGTATAGGTTGAAACAGCATATTGAAATTTTTAGACTAATTTTGCTTTGGAATAGTTTACGTAATTTTCCTTTAGTTTTATTACTCAGACGTTTTATATATCGCTCATTAGTTATGGGTTTTACGATAAACTCACACAACTTCACTGGGAAACTCTTGACAACCACTTTACAGTTCCGACTTGGCCACATGTAATATGCATTAGTTTAGCATATAGTGAAAAAGACAATAGAATTCAAGCCAATGCTGCAGTCCAACAGAATATGAGCAACTCCTATGTAGAAAAATATGATACTCCATTTGTATTAGTATTACTGATAAAGCTGCACATCAAAATTCCCGTTTAAATTTAAATCTAACACTTATGTTTATAACTTTCTCTATGTTACGATACATTGTGATGCCTAAGTTTATATATTGTTTTAATTGTGTAGAATTCATTAAAGTTAACCAATATTTGAAACAACTTAAAAAAACTGAAATATAATTATTTTATTAGAGGGTTGCTTTGTGTTTTTCGTATGGTAAGTTTAAATAGTTGATAAACCGAATGCATTTCGGAGAACCAATTTTCAACACCGATTTTTCGTAAATCTAAACTATTTAGGAAATTATTTTCTGTGTTAGAAAAAGTTGCTCTAAATATCCGGCAAGCTATTTGGCTTCTGCAGGATCGTGCACCTACCCATTTTAAACAGGATTTTCAAAATACTATTTTTCTGAAAAGGTGTATCGGGCGAAATTTTAGTTAGTATAGTTTTTTATATTTCCATATGCTTGCAAACACAGTAGAAGAATTACCTGATCACATAAAGCAATTTTGTTATAAATTTAAGTTTCTTAGTTTTCAGTTCTGTGAATTTATAGAAGAGAATTATAGTATAGTATAATGTTCCAAATGAACTACCCTGTATAATTGGATACATTTTTGGGTTCTGCATCTCTTCAGTTCCTAAAAGTTTTGTAAAGGATTTTTTTGTCTATCGCTTATAGATCCTGCGATATCTTCCGCCCACACACTATAGGGACACCCTGTATATAATATGTTGATATTGATATAAATGATTTACAAATGATTCTTTTTTTCAGGAAATATGCCTGGTAGTCTTTTTTGGCGCCGAATACATAGTAAGACTATGGTCTGCCGGATGTCGCTCAAAATATATGGGGTTTTGGGGCCGATTAAGATTTGTGAGAAAGCCTATTTGTATAATAGGTAAGATATATGCTAATCATTTTAAATTTAATAGATGATCTACTGTAGTCTAGTTTATTCAAATTATCACACCAAAATATACCAGTAATTTGCAGTCAGGTTTTACATGCCACATATAAACTTGTGTAACCTTAAACAAGGTATCTGAAAAATAAAAACCTTTACTGGTAACTGATCGAAACTTTTTAAGAATTTTTAATAAATTTAAAAAGTTCACAAATTCTGTTCAAAAATATATGTGAAAGAAGTAAAAAAAATTAAAAATTAATTGTCAGTAAAATTAATTCCAACATAACCATCTCGTCTTGTTACTTTATTTAACAAGCAATTCTCAAATATAATTTTGTTTGAGTTTTTGCAAATCATGCAAATTTTAAGGTCGCATTTTTGTGTGTACGTACTTTTGCATTACTTAAACCTTGCATATTTTAACAATATTTTTGTATATTTATGTATCTTTAACACATTTTCATCTTGCCTATAGCACTTTTATAAAATTAACAGTTTAGCCATGTACTCGTAATGTTATGGTTATTTCGTGTCAAATAAAGTGTGTTTGAGTTTCGTTGTTTTCTCTATTAAATATTAATATCTTGTTTATGACCACCAGCGTTATTACAGTAATATACAGTGGTTTCATTTTAAAAACTACCACCAAGAATAACTCGTCATCGAAAGTAGATACGATTTTCAGCAAAAAACGTCAATTTTGCTTTTGAGGAACTTCAAAACCAAAGTTCTAAATAATTCTGTTTTTTAATAATTTAAAATTGAAATTCTTCATACATATTTCTAATTTAGCTAAAGCCACCTTCAGGAAATTACAAAAATCCATTTTGTAATTCATCTCCTGATTTTGATCTAAAACTAAGATGATAAAAATTTGTAAAACGGAGAAAAAGAAAATGTAGTAAATAATAATAAAAATGTTATTCTATTTGGATGTAAACTAAATAAATAAATTTTCCGCTAAGATCCAATGTATATTTATAGTTAAGCGATTATAATTTACTGAAGATGGCGTTTTAAGTTATTAAAAACCAGTATTTTGGTGGATATGACAGGAGTTTAATTATATCAAAAAAATATTTTTTGACAAATTTGGATTATCTGTTATTTTTCTGGTCATCTCGCCACAGAACTGTATCCTTCTCTCGTATTGGTGTTCACTGAGTTGTTGATGAATTTGTAGCTTGTACGGATGTCACTTATTTTTCTTTAGTACCTCACGTGCAGAAATGCCAGTTAACTACTTTTGGGTGGAAGACAAAATTCAACCAATCATGGTTTTGAAGTTCTCCCTCAAAAACAAATTCGATGTGTTTTTTCCGAAACTCTTGTCAACTTCAGATGAAGCGTTATTCTGGGTGGCAAGTTTTAAAATGAAAGCACTGTACTATGTACATGAAGCATGAAATATAATTCGATTACACATCAGTAAACATTTTCATTATCTAGTTTTCGTGTATGTTCAAAACAAGTCCGTTCTTAATATTCTATGTCATAATATTTAGCTAGAAGCATTGTTAAATTAGAGCAAATATTTTGACTGTCGCTTTTCTATTTTATTCTTTATAAACATAAAATAATTTCTCAAACGAAATAAATTATCCATCATCAAAGGGAAGTGTCAGTTTCAAATAAAAGAAAACAAACAAAACTTTCGAAGTCAACTCCACACAATATTTAATTCAATTATAAAAAAAGGAAACTAGTTTCGGCTTAACAAGTCATCATCAGTCCTACAATAAAGATAAAAACGAACGCATAAGAGAAAAGAAAACGTAAAATGGACAACAAATTTGTACATAAGTTTATAAGGTAGAAAACTTACCATTTCACAAAAACATCTGTGTATATACAGAAAACATCAAACTGTAAATAATACACCAAAACATCTCACATACACGAAAATATCCTGTGTTGAGTAAATGAAAATCAGAATTTTAATTCATCTAAGCTCCAAATATATCAAAAAATGAAAAAAAGAAAAACGTTTATCCTTTTTCATATCCAAAATGAATTATAAAAATCAGTAACTTTAAATGAGGCAAGCATAAACATTAAAGAGAGGCATAAAACATGAACACACTACAAATTAAAGAGTGAAATAATAATAATAGAGAACTCAATGAAAGCCGTTTGGTTATTCAAGCATGTGACACTATTATTTGCCTTATTTCATGATTTCCAAAATTTCCAAAAAATTTAAACGGGAGCCCTTATTACACCTATGCAGTAACGTTGAATTATTTAAAACATCGAAGTAATGATTTGTCGTGATCAGGTGGTTTGCAAAATTAGATGAAGTATTAAAAATATGGATATTCTTATAACGGTTGTAATAATACAAATGTTCCTTGATTCTCGTAAGGATCCTACGGCCAGATTGGCCGATATAAATGCTATTACAGTCCTAACAAGACAGGCTATAAACTCCCGAACAATTCAGAAAATTTGTTCTATCTTTAGAATACAATACAATAACTATCGGTATACGTAAGAGAGATATATCTTATGTTTTCTACAAGAGGACGTATAACCGTAAAAGAAAGTCTAAATCTTGTGTAGAATCTAAAACATAGTTTCATAAGTAATCAATAAATTTGTCACTTATATATTACTTTAGTCAAAATATGAGGATATTTTAGAACCGTAATATATTAATAACAAGAAAAATGGTTCAAAATGTATATCAATATCTAAAACGAATCAAACAATATGGGTTGATGAATGAAGCGTTTTTTTTTGTTAATCAATATGTCAGTATTCCCACCGGATATGAACAATATAATGCAGCCAAAACGATACCCATTTTGTAGCTCCTATGATGATTGTTACAAATTATATCAATATACACACACCCAAACTTGGAATAACCTAATATTTTCTCTAAAAATTAGTTGCTGGGAATCAAAATACACTTTCTGTAATCCATTTTTATTAGATAAATAATTGAAAAGGATTAATATTTATTTTGTAAATTTAAGATTTTAATTCCATATCCAAATCAAACAACTAATATACCATAATTTATACAAAAAATACTTTTTTTTTCAGATTTAATCGTAGTAGTAGCATCAATTGTAGTTCTAACGTTAGGTTCAAATGGTCAAGTTTTTGCGACATCAGCAATCAGAGGCATCAGATTCCTCCAAATTCTTCGAATGCTCCATGTTGATCGACAAGGTGGAACCTGGAGATTGCTGGGATCAGTTGTATATATTCATAGACAAGTACGAAATGATTATATTATTAACCTTTAGGACAATTTTCACAATTGAATGATAATTAGTTTTCATTACAAATAAAAAACAAAACAACGAATTGAACACGCATGAAAATGTTAAATTAGAGAAAAGTTGTACAATTTAAACACCTCTTAAATGTTATTTCCTAAAGTAAACTCACTATAGCCGTTTTCGAGAATTTTTTAAAAAATGATTTTTTGCGATTTTAGTTTTTATTGATTTCTGACAGTCTTTGTTATCATGTGTTTCAGGAACTCATTACTACATTGTATATAGGATTCCTTGGACTTATCTTTAGCAGTTATTTCGTTTACTTGGCTGAGAAGGACGCAGTTGGTGACGACGGCAAAAGCACCGGGGAATTTGCAAGTTATGCTGATGCTCTTTGGTGGGGTGTCATTACTGTTACCACAATCGGTTACGGAGATACAGTGCCCAGAACATGGATGGGCAAAATTGTTGCTTCCTGTTTCAGTGTGTTCGCCATCTCATTTTTTGCTCTTCCTGCAGTAAGTATAGAAACTGCTTGGTTTAATAATCCCTATTGTAGAACCTAATAAAAAATGAGTAGCTTGAAAACTAGTAATATTCATTTTTCAATGATAAACTTTTTTGGGCCTATTGTTGCAGTCACTGAAGTGACTTCTAAAGCGTGGAATATAACTCCACACATGAAATCTCTCAGGAACTGGTAGCAAGCAAAATACTTTTTAGATTGCTACGAAATATGCTTTATATATATTTCCGAATTTAAATATCTTAAATTTACTTGCAGATTATTATAAATATACTATAATACAGCTGTGTATATATGTATATTATGCTTCTTACTAAAATAATTTACCGAACATGAAACATTTACAAAACTTTTACCCGCGAATTATGGTGGATTTTCTCTCCAGAGTGTTTCCGTTAGGATAAAGCCAAACGAGTTGCGACATGGGTAGAAAATTTCTCGAAGTTGATGCGGCTTTATATTACATCATGATTATCAAAATTGCGTGGCATGTGTTTCTTTTCGTCGACGGTTTGACTAGTTTTATATAAGTTGAGCGCCTAACTTGTTCTGTCTATTTTGTCAAAATCTAAAATGTATTTATATTGCAAATATAGTCACTAAAAGTTTATTACTTGTAACACTAAAATGCCCCTTTATAATAAGAATATCGTTAGTTGTATTAAAATAGGTCTACCAATACTCGTGTAACATTCAGTTAGTTTTTAAAGTATGTCCCTCGAAAATATTTGCATTTCGCGTCTTCTTCTGATAAACACGTAAGGATCACACTCATATAGAAGCTCCAATCAAAATTCAACCTACTAAGTTTACTACTACCTATTTTCTTACTTTTACTGTAAATATGTGTTTTATAGTAAAAGTAAGAAAACTAATATTGTATGGACACGTAAAAAAATCTAATTTAAAAGAAACTTGTATATACTTTGATGATAACACCTTTTTGGCACTGTACTTTAAGATCCACCAAGCATTTTAAACTATTGCTTGATACTTGCAGAATAGAGCAGCGGAAATTTCAAGATAACTGCATTTCGTGTATCTTAAAGCCTCATTATATCTCGCTCATCGAGATATATGGTCAATGAATTAAGCTGTTATTTGCGGTCGTCGGTTGTACCAAATGCGTTTTCTAAATTATCATTGTTATCGAAGACCCGAGAATTACATACAAACCAATCGTGTTCAATTATGGAAAATATTCGCTCAACAACTGAACTTATGTTTTAAAATTAATTATAGATTCTCATTAGCGTGAAGCGCTCTTTAGAAATCCAACTACAAAATAAATTATCGATACCAATAAACTTGCGATAACAACCAAATTCAATAATTCACAACATTGCATTGTAATACTAGATGCGATAATAAAAAGGATGATGGAAATTGTACTGTGGATATTCTATTTCCAAAATATAGATATCGTTATCGCTGTAAGTTGCGCTGATTTCGACACGTTCGTTGTGATTTCTTAGCTTCATTGATTTTAGGAGAGTGCATAAGACAGCTACCTATCTTTCTGTCTATATTTTGTATTTATACTTCATTCGGAGTTGCTAACATTTAATTCGTTATGAGAGAATCAGTGTTCAAATCACTTTATTATCCACACATTTTCAATTGCTTTCTAACAACCCTTTACGGGAGATTTTTATACAAGAATATGTCTATCAATGTTCAAACAATGTATTAGATTGAAATCCGGAACTCAATAAATTATGATGAGATGATGTTAAAACCCTGGTCCCTTTATCAATAATAGTAAATGTGAAAAATAAATAATTGCATGGTTGTTAGTCATTAAAAGTCAATCAAAACCAATTTTGGAAATTTAATTTAAAAATTACCTACTTTAGTATGAATTTTCAGTAAAAATAAATAATTTTTTAGGGTATACTTGGCTCTGGATTCGCACTCAAAGTACAACAGAAACAACGTCAAAAACATTTCAATCGTCAGATACCTGCTGCCGCTATGTTGATCCAGTGTTTATGGCGATGTTATGCTGCCGACAAATCCTTTAATTCGACAGCAACATGGCAGATATACCTCAAAGATACAAACGCAAGTACACAACTGAATAGTAATACGAGTGGTCCAGGTTTAATAGGAACATCGATGTCTAGCATGCCTTTGTCCAAGGTAAATTTCACTGCACTATGAATATTGTTGTCTTGAATAGCTAGCAGTATAAATATGTTTAATATTACAAAATATTTACGTTAAAAAATCATTAAAAGTGTCTTAAAAAATAGTATTCCTCACCGAAAAAATTAAATTTGAACTCAAAATTTACATAAAGTTTAGACCCTTACTTCCCTATAGAAGACTTAAAAATGAAACCAAATAGATATTTTGCAATAATAGGATAGCAAACAAAGTGTTTGTAAAAAACTGCAGTTTCTTATACAGAGTCAGTGAAACTTCAACAAATAATTGTCGGGTTAAAACCATGAATTAGTGAGAACATTTAACTATCTCTCAGAGTCCAATCCACTAATACATCAAACACTACCAAAATCATTGACCATATACTATTATAAACCTAAAATTAAGAAATTAGCTGTCTTTTCCACAAAATTCAAGACTTAAGTTGTCTTACTAGTTTAGGTTTTGCACCATAAGTTTATCATTATTACATGATTGATATAAACAAAAAATTTCGACATATATCAAGGTGGTGCTTTAGAATGGATTGTTGTTGAACGTATTAGGTACAAGATTTATAAAATATTCAAAACGCACCATGCAATAACAACAAAAAGATAAAATCACTGGAAAACTGACGTTTTCATATAGTGTTAAAAATTAAGAGAAGTTGCTATAAATAGCACATATTCGAACTATACGAGCCAATACTATTAAAGCTTTTTTAAGTGCTATTAAAAATAGTTACTCAAAATAAAACTAGAGGAAATCCTGTAGTTCTATTTTTGCTAGCGGAAATCCTCTAGTTTTAGTTTAAGTATGGTTTTTGTATTATGATTACATGGATCATAAATTAATAATCGGAGAGATGGTATATAGTATGAAAAATGATATTTTTATTAACCGTTGCGCAATTATTATTGAAATAAGAAAGTATAATTATGTTGTCTTTTATTCAGCTATTTTTGAATGTATTGACATATACGTGAGACACCATTTTTTCATGATTCAGTCTAGATTAAATTGTAATACATACGACAGGCTATAGTCGTGATTCGAGAAAACACTCCAACACCTTGTTTCTCCTTTAGGCACATATCTCATGATCTTTCAAGCTTAGATGTAAGCGCCATCAGCGGAGAGACCAGTTTCAGAAAAGATCATGGTTAACATATATTCGAAGTGTCAGGCAAACTTGTAGTGGATGTAAAAAAATTACGAAAATTTCATATTTCATCAGGAAGGAAATATTTTTTTGCCCTAATTCTTCTCTAGGTTGCGTGCTGGTTTGCTTTTAAAATTGACGTTATATAATTTAAAATTCACGTAAAGAAACACTTTCCAACAACATTGTGTTTTGTATGTATATTTTACAGCAAAATGCTTTCAGAAAGTAAAAGATAAGTTGCTTCGCAGCTTTTGTTCTGTATATTTTATTGTATTATAGTTATGTTGGTAGCTTTATGCAACAGTACACGTACGTTTATACATGTCTAGATGTAAGATAGGAAATGGTATATTTTCCATCCGTTTCTATAAACTTGTAGATGGTTTATTGTTTTATAGAAATTCACCCATATTAAAAATTGTACCTGATAATCATTGTATATGATGATGTTTATGAAATAAAAAGTATGTAACTGTCATCAGAACAGTATAAAATGCAAATCCGGTTGAAATTAGATAAGTTAGATGTTTTTCAGGATCTATGAATCAAACGGAAATCCAGAGTCATATTTCGCGATTCTCAAATATCAGAAAACTACTCGATTTATCTACAGACTTTTCCTCATCAAAATAAATTCACACAATTCTCGTTGAATTTCAATGTAATTCGGTATAAATCACAAAAAAACGTATTTGTTTCTTATATAAAAGTCATTGTATCTCACTCACTATGGGTTCTACAACTACATTTATAAGGACTTAAAATTCGCCATTACATAAATTAGAATTGGTCATGTAAAGCATCTACAAATGTTTTAGAAAATATGTGAATTTAAATTTAAAAATATAGTCAATCAATGAAGATATACCATTCGATTGTTGAAGTAATTGTCTAGATAAGCAGTTTTTGGTGTCTTGGTGTTAAGTCTGCATCCGTTGGGTCAGTCCCTCATATTACAGGTTGCAAAAAAAGCATCCGTGCTCAAAAGACGTAAATCCAGAAATCGCATGGAGACTTCAAACACAGCAGTTAGTACTCCACAAACTGATACACCGGGACCAATGGGGGCTAGTATGGACGTATCCGTTACAGAGTCAGCAGGTTGTTTAGAAGACTCAAAAATTGGTAAGTGTTTCTTAAATTAATCATTTTAATATGGTTTATGTTTAAATAATATACATTTTTTCGCAAAACAATCGCCATGTATTTTTACGTTCTGCATATCATGAAAATACTAATTGTTTTCTCACCTAAGTGATTAAATCCCACACTGGTAAATTTCTAATTATCTACCGGTGGTTTAAAACTTGAAATAACGTTCTCGATTTCAGTTACACATATTGGAACTTTAAGCTTCATCTTTCTAGTTTTTCTGAGCCTCACCTTCAATGTGTAATGCTGGTCTTCAGTTTCATAATAATAACTTATTCAAAAGTTATGGGAATAACAGTTAGTCGCGTCATTTTACGCTTACGTTGGATCACTTCCAATAATTTGTTTACGATGTTTGGCCACGCTCTTTTTATTTAACGTTAATCTAATCTCCGTCCATGGTTTATCAAATGTCTGTCGATTTTCGCCTAAACTATACATTTATTTAATAATTGGCTTTAATACCAAAGTGATATCATTAAATATCGGCAGTCTTCAATTTCAATATCTATTCTGACATTCTAATTTCCCATTATATTGTTATTTTTTTTTTCCTTAAGAACTGGGAGTTTAATATGTTGTATTTTTAACTGCCAAATCGAAAAATTTTGAAATGCAATGCAAGTTATATTGTAGAAAATTATATTACCATGTATTGTAAACAGCATAAATTTAATAGGCACACCTATCAGAACTCGTCGTGGCGAACGGGAAAGTATTCGAGGCGCTATATTTACAAGTCAAACGAGTACTGTAACGGAAGCACCAAGCGATGAAATTGATGATATAGATGGAGAACCTCCAAGAGTTACTCAGTAAGATTTGATCGTCGTCAGTAATCATTCAATCATCATTTGAACTTTTTACTCTCATTATCATTGTTATGATTTATTTAGTTAGCATATTATGCAACTATTATATTTATTGTGTATATTTATATTGTCTTCTTCTTATAAATTGTTTTGCCCTATATAGTGTTTGCATTTCGCATTGTTTACCATTTATTCACCTGTGTTTTATTGGACTGAATGTCAAAATTAATGCACGACATAAAAATTGTAGTTTTAGAAGTATTGGAAATTGCCTTCTGTGAAACAAAACCTATCAGGTTGATAGCGAAAGCAAAGTATGCAGGGCCTATTTAAATCTCCTACTGAGAACTCTTATTATTTTTTTAGTAAGTGTATTCAGATGCTTTGGAACGGAGTGATTTTTTTTATGCAAAAATTTTAATAGTCGTGTGTCTGAAAATGGTCAATAAAGCTTAAATCATTTGAGGTACAGCTCTAAAGAAGACTGTGGTAGTATTTTTAATCACATATAGAATATTTTAAAATTTTGATTTATAAGTCGAGGAAGAAAATATTTATTCTGGGACGTGCATTAATATGGTTCTTCAGTGTTTTTAGTGTTGTGAATTGTATAAAATTCTTTTGCATGACGTATTATTTGTATAACATTGCTATACTCGATTTACAGTGATTCTTATTTTATTAAATGTATGATACATACATAGGTATATTTCATGAGCCATATTTATTGAGAAGAATTAATTAAGAAACTACAGTTTACTTAACAAAACATCCCTCTTTATTTTTACTAAATACTACTCAGTTTTTTTCAGCGACAAATAAAATTTTATAAGATCAATCGTTTATACGTATCGTTACATTCGTTATTCGTAAAAAGCACAAGATGTAATAATTAATAATAAGGCTTTATTTGCCCATAGTTATTGGCATCGGCATAAAATTCGGTATAATAAACTCAAACTTAAACCAAATAACACTCCGTCAAGTTTACAATACAACCAAACTGTAGTTGAGATAATCAGTATAGATGTACGGTATCATTCCATTCATCAGCTTTTTTAGCTTAGATTTAAATTTTCTATTGTTTAAAATTTCTTTCACTTGTCAAGGGAGGTAATTATAAACCCTAACATCCATAGTATCCATAATAATATTATTCTTATTATAGTCGATGAAACGTTCTTAATTTAAATTGCACACTCAGTATTTAGTTTCGATATTAAATTTAAACTGTGTTTACTGCGTTAAAATTTGTCACTTTTATATTTAAATTTATTTAATATATTTTGTAACAATGTGATGGAAATCTATGCATGGTGAGAATTTCATTATAAAGAAATTTTATCATAATATACGATTTTCTTATAACTCATCACTACCAAATCATAATTCATTAAGTAACTTTTATTTTTATTAAGGGACTAAGAAAAAATGTCAATATTATTGAGATGATAACTTAATTCATTGTCGATTGAAGAAAGAAAATCATTATAGCAATTTGTTTAATGATTGAAAGATTCCATTCCACTAAAATAATGAATAACTGATAATACATTTCTTAATAGAAAAGACCATTATTTGAACTCATCTATTCGAAAATGAAAACGAATGATATGTCACCTATGACTTAAAATAGTATATTGTGCAACGAACATGAAATGACATATATTTCCTAAGAGTATGATGGTTTGCAGCAACGAGTAGGAAATGGTCATTTCATGTGAGTTTCACACTATACTTTTTGTACGACTGTTTTAATGCTTTTGAATAAATTTAACATAATTTTTAGGAAAATATTTGTTTTTCGGAACTTACCCTTGTTAACGTATAAGCCTAAATACGATAAATTAGAAGTATTAAATTGACTAGGTGGTGTTAAACTATATTCACTATCACTGTTTATGCGTGTTTTGAAATTAGCGAAATACTTAAGTATAATTATTATTAATTATAAATACCAAAACTGTCAATTTAGTGTTTGTATTTTCGGCGTTGCTATGATGATTTTTCATGCCCGCCGCTACTTTTGTCATTACCAGGAAATTTTATCCGTGCGTGGGAAATATTATTACGCACGGGTAAATGAAAAACAGCATTACAATGTACTACATTTTCAAATCATGATTGAACACATAATAAAGGCATTTAAAGACAGTCTTAGAAAAAAATTGTTTTAGGTCAAACAAGGATTTATTTACCATCCAGTTTTCTCATGTTGCACATCACTGTACCAAAAATAATCCATCTTTTGTTCATTTTTGTATGCAATGGAAAATGGAAATGATTGTAATTTGTGCATTATTTTTCCTCTAGGCTAACGGAAGCGCACAAAAATGCAATTCGTGCCATTCGGAAAATAAAATACTTTGTAGCACGACGAAAATTCCAACAAGCTAGAAAACCGTACGATGTTAGAGATGTTATTGAGCAGTACAGTCAGGGTCATTTAAATATGATGGTGAGGATAAAGGTAAGATATATATATTTTTGAAAACTATGATTTAGAAAAAGTTTGAGGTAGTTGTTAAATTCAATAATTAACATTTTTTTATACAGGGTGTTTCAAATTTTATTGTTGGTTCCGTGAAAATTATTTGCTTGGTTTGAACCTTGATTTACTAATAACACCTCCTTAGCTTGGCCAGTTCAAAAAATCAAAAAAAGCAATGCATATAATTTCTGTATCATTCTACTTTCAACATCGATATAACAGCAATCACAAACTCCAATTTTCTAATTTGTATTTCATGCTAAAATTATTATTTTAGTCACGGTTTGAATCGATATTCTGTAATACAGTATAGGTAAAAGAAAAAAGGTCACAGGTTTAACTTTCAAAAATAAATACAAATTCTAACAGCAGGAGCAACTCCAAACTGTCCATTAGGTAATTCGAAACGGCGTCACTTCGATATTTACCTAACGCTTTTTATTTGTGCTTGCCTTACAACATTAATAGAGAACTTGATATAGCCAGCAAAAAGCTTTCTCTTATAAGTACATACCAATAGATAAATTTATTATTGTTATATACTGGGTGGCCCTATTGTCGGAACACGTCGATTTTTTGTCCAAGGAAGACATTATTTATTTAACATAGATGGCAACCCCTATAGCACGGGGGTCTAGTGGCACATCCCATTTACCTCCTTTCAAAAATAAAGTCCTTGTTCGACATTTTCCTCAACGCTCTGAAACTTAGTTCAGCACATGTTACATTGGGTGACGAAGGTCTTCTGGAGAGGTACCTAGGTCTAGTTTTATAGACAACACTGTTTAATGATTTCACAAAAAGGTCGAATGGTTTTTAATATTGTGACCTAAGGGTGTGTTCACCGGTGCTGCATAGTGGGATGTATCTTGTTAAAAATAATGCCATTCTCTAGCGTTTCTGGTCGTCATTTTCAAGTATTTCCACAGTTCAAGGATAGATACTGTCTTTAAGCAAATTCAAGTAAGATTCTCCCGTCAAGTCAAGGTACGATCTAGGAAAAATTCAACTTTTCTGAAATGCGAAGTACAGAACTTTAAAATATACACTGTGATCATGTTTTCAACATAAACAAAATAAAACACATTATATACAGTATTGTATTTAGGATGCCATATTTGATCAATACGATTAAACTAATCGGTTTTTTTGTCATATACGATCATGCATGTTATATTATTTTATTTATTATATTTATCTTACTGATGCAAGAAACGTATCCAATATATAATTCAAATATCACTTGTATATCACTAAACAAATAATTAATAACAATAAAATCATATTTTTTTTAAAACAACACCTGTTTTTACAATCGTTTGTGAGCATGCAATATCGCCAAGATGTATGTGGTTTCAAGCCAAAGTTGTCTTAGGTCGCCAGTCCGAAGTCTTCACACACACACATGCCATTATTTCTCAACGAAGTGTTTCTTAAACAATATGCCTTTTAACTATTTTAAATTGGGTTTAACCGTCATATGTTAGACATAAGCTATAGCACATCAAGATATTATTTGAAGGTTTGGCCAAATCATATAATCTAGTGTTTAATTAAATTAATATTAGCATTAAACAGTAAAAGAGTACTGGAAAGGTTAAGAAAACGATAGTCCCTTTATGTATTTATTTGTCAATTCAATTATAAAGAAATATATCAATTTCGGTGCAGATTTCAGGATGTACTGCGAAAATAGCCTTAAGTTCTATCCCTTTTTAATACATCACCTTCTTTTATGTAACCATATAAAAATATATATACCTATGTATTCCAGGAGCTGCAGAGAAGATTAGATCAGACCTTAGGTAAACCAGGTAGTTATCTGGCAGGGATCGACCGAATTGGAAATGTTAAGCCAATGACCGTAGGAGCTCGATTGTACCGGGTTGAACAACAGGTGAAAACAATATACATTACAATATATATTTTTTATTTCACATATTGGTTAAATAAATACAAAAACATCAGAATAAAAGGAGAAATAAAATCGACATGTCAATACTATGTTCTGTCTTAACTTCAGCATTATATAAAAAATCGGTTGTGTCGCCGCAAAACTTTCCCAAAGATTGAACTATCGATATCGCCTAAATAATTGATAGTGGAGTTCATTGCGGATGATGTAAATTATAATTCAAAATATTTTTTAACTTGAAGAAGTAGTCCATTATTCTCTCAATGGAGTGCAGTGTATTAAAACAAAGCAAACAAAACGTGACCTCCACAAATTTATTCTTCTAAAATCACTCTAAGTGAAACATGTTTCGAAAGCAGTAGCTTTCATCATCAGTCACAAACTTTACCAAAAAAAGAGTGTCTTAACCATGTCGGAGCAAACATTCAATTTTTTACTTGGTGCGAAGGAACACCCAATTGCTATTATAGGGGTAAAATTCTAGTTAGTATATTAAGTTATATTTGGATAATTTTATTTTATACTTAAATAACATACTAATCAAAATAAATTCTTATAAACTCGCTTTAATTCTTAGCAGTATTTATTTTGAATTATGTGCAATCATCTTAAAGGATATTTGATAAACCATTTATCTGAGACGTTATTTTGTGGCTAATGTATATATGTTTGTAATTTATTTCCATGCAGCTAGGAGCTTTAGATAAGAAACTTGACACTTTAACTAATATAATAACTGCTATAGCACAAAAACAACACATCGCTGTTAGAGTTGTAGAAAACGACGTGTCGTAAATTGATGAAACCTGAAATTACTACTACTACTAAATGAAATAGCAATATGTATATCACGAATCGAGTAAGCATTTGTTACCACAGAAGTTACATTATTAAACTTATAAAATAAATAAAAGTGGATATTAATTCGAAATTTACGCGACAATTAATTAGGAAATACAACCACTGTCTAAATTTATCATTTAATTATAAATTATGGTTCTTTGTTCATTTAGAATTAGTATATTATTCTGCATGTAAATTAAGCAATAAATAATATTTCTTGACTATTTTAAAAAATTTTACATATCGCTGTAAGTTTGAATGTATTCATTTAAATTATGTTATAAAAAAAATGTCAACATTTTTATGAGCTTCACAAAACGTCTTCGCTTATTCATCTGATAGATACTGGCAACATATTTCTTATAACAAATGTATTGCCGACTATAAAGGATTATGAAGATACCTATACAACTTCAAAGCACAAACAATACTTCAATTGTAACAAGTGAGCGGATTTTTTTGATAAAATGATAATGTTAATGCTTATATTCTGGATTTTATTCTAAAAAATTCTAAATTTTTATATTACCCACGTTTAATTTTAGTAAATCAATTTTTTCCTCATCAGTATTTTTGTTTCTTTATATACACTGTCCACCATTAACCTAACACGAAAAGTTTTAAATTAACAGCGAGACTAAAAGTGAGCAATTTTTTTTTTGATAAAAAGATAATGCTAATATTGTGTGGTTATGGAATTAATAAAACAGCAACCCAACTTTTTGGTTTCGACTTAGTTTGAGGTTTTAGTGAACAGCAATTTGATCCGGAAATGTGTTTTTTTACATTGTTGGGGGGTTCTTGTTGCAGTATGTTGTTTTCAGTTTGCTTCTGAAGAAATAGGCATCACAAAACTTTGTTTCATCTCAAAGGAAATTTTATTGGAAAACTGTGTAAGCTTTGATCCTATTGTCTAATATATTTTATTTGAGTCTGCTAAGATCTGCAGCTTTTCTAGTGCACTATCTCTTGCATTTTGTGTGTCTAAAAGTAGGAGGCACCCAAATGGTTCAATTAGTCAATTACATTTTTTTTTTTGTGAAATGTTTCTTGTAAGTGTATTCGCATTTATTTCATGAAAATATTAGTAATACATATGTTTAATGGTTTTTTAATTGAATATTTCCTCAATGTTGTCAAGCGAAGTCTGAAATAGCTTTTGTCATTCCAAAACTAGAGAAATTACTTTTCATTTTATCTGGGGATCGATGTTTCACAGTATTATTATATCTATTTCTCCTATATTGATAACGCTTCCGGATCGGCTTATTGTAGGCAGTATGAGAAAATTTTAAAGCAAATCAAGGTTTGTATAAGTATTTCAGAACCATACATGTAGGGGCAGTCATTTTATAATTCAACTTTTTTCCACTTCATCATATTATCCTCACATAGGAAATGAAATGTTTTGTGAATAATTTATAAAAATGTAATCAACTTATATGAAGACAATAACGGTCCACTAAATTACTTTAATTACTTTTCATGTGTATGAAGCTAAAGGTTTGTAATTATGTGTTACTTATTATACGTTAATTGCAAGACATTCTGAAAACTAAATTAATTAAAAACATAATTTTCTGTCAGAAAAGTGCAGTTTTGTGAAGAAAATATGCATCTCTTGATAACTTTAGTTTACATCATATCCTGCTGTTAATATACTAAGATATTTCGTAAAAATTAATTTAGAGTTGCAGATTTCAACCATGTTAACTATGTCAATTTATTAAACAATATTTGTTCTATTTGAAATCTAGAGTACGAGTTCTAAGCAGTAACAGATATTCATTTGCCACGAGAATCGGTTATCGCTGTAGGCGTCACATCCATTTAATTTAATGCATAAGATTTAAGTGTCAACCCCGGCAGTTGGTATCTACTTTCTTATTTCTAATTGAACACTCAATTACATTTTGTCTCAATACTTCCCTATGTCTATCTTTAACTGTTTTGGTATAAATAATTTGGTCCAGAGTCTCGATAATAGTTTCAAAACATCTTACCAATATCAATTCCTTAACAGATTGACCCAACAAGTTACAGTGTGGTCGCAAACTTCTACCCGTAAAAATAGACATATAATTTTTTAAAACACGTACCTATTCCTATTATTCCTAATATTAAATTCAAGTGAACCCATATTTAGCTACAAAAATATTTTTGCTATTCTAAACACTTTTAAAATAGAAACCACGATAATACCAACTGAATATCTATTACTTAGGTACTATCAGAAACTTTTATTATTCAATTTATCTGTTTTTATAAAGAAGTCGTTATGACAATCCAATACTAATTATAACTACAATATTAACTACTTGTAAATACTTAATCGATCGATAACATTTAAATTTCAAATAAACTTATATTACAAATAAGGATACTCTGTAAATATAAATAAAATTAGGGAAAACAGTAGATTTAAGGTTTAGATATAAAACAGCAATCGATAGTGAGAAAGTGAACTTTAAGAATATAAATATTCATTTATTTTATACTGCAAACTTAATTCAGTTGACGCATATTTTATGCGGACAAAGATCGAAATCAATCACATCAAATATTTTACATTGCCGTACCTACGAACATTATTTGAACACCTACTTTATTTTCCCGTATCTATATTGATGAAGCACTAAGTATAACCTACGAGGTGACTCAAGATTATTATTAGTAAAGTTCGCTCGCATTACTATTCAATCGAATTTTAGAATCGATTATATAAGTTTATGATGATTTATCTAAGGTTGATCGAAATCGGCATTAATCGATGCATAACTATATTAGATATAAGAACTTAAATTAGATAAAGCTACTCAAAAAACTTCACACCGTCTTATTTATATTATATTGTAGTTAATTAAGAAGGTTAACAAAGTTTTATAGTGGGTTCCAAGAATCTTATATTCGCATTTAAACTTTTTATATATTGTATTTGTTATTTTTAAAAGTATAAACAAAATATCATATTCCTCTAATTTCTTATATTTAGATAATTTGTGTTAATTAACCAAAATACTGTTCTGTTCATTCTGAACTTGGAACTCTCAATCTTAAACTTTTTTCCCGAAACTTTCAATAGACTTTTCAATGTTTTTAAATTTTGAGATTTAACTGTCGCACTTGTGCACTAGTTTTTACTAAATAAACTATTAATAATTTATTGTAGGGAGATATTATACTAAAAATAAGTAAAAATAACATTAGTAATACATTTTAATATTCCTTTTCTAAATTGTGGAGTGCCTATAAGTCTGTGATTTTATCGTTTTACTTGTGCTATTGCCGAATTACAAGAATAAAATATCACAAATTTTCTAGGACCAAAAAAGAAGAAATAATTGTAACTTATATACCTACTTCCAAAATTTCTAATAAAGAGTAATAATTGTAAAATAAATAAAGCTAGTGGTACAGAGGTCCATAATATTTAGAGTCTCTATGGGACATTTGGCCCACTTAAATTATTGAAATATTTACTATAATTCTAAATAAATATATTATATCAAATTTATCAATAATTCACGTCAATAACAAATAAAAATTTAATAAGAAAGCATTTTCACTACATTGATTAAGGCTAAGTACCTACTGAGAATAAGTAAAAAAAAAATAAAGTGTAAGTATATTATCTTATATCTGAAAGAAAAAAGGTTTGCCCTATCGATTTTATTCTTGTCAATAACGATTACTTAATTATTAATATGTTATGTAGGTTGCAAAAAATTGGGTTTCCAAAAATTGGACACTCTCTCCCATGCAAATGGATTAGGATTATTTTTTAAACTTATTTTCTGTAAGAGTTATATGATTTGCCATTACCGGAAAATAGGACTCAAGAAAATACAAATTAAATGCAATTTTCAATCGTCACCGTTAAAACTACTGTAATTTTAATCTGAGAATGGGACTAATCAACAGTTATAGATCCCGATTTTTAGTTACCTACATAATGCCCACCTAGTTGCCTCTAATCTTTTATTGTAAATAAGTAAATTGTTTAAAATTGTATTAGATAATTATTGTAGTCAAATCAATCGATACAAACGTAGTATTCATTGGCACTATTGTATAAGAAAACCATAGAGTGAAATTAGAAAATAATATTTATTATTGTTTCGTATTACCTACCCATTGTTAGAAATCTACCTTTAGATTATACAGTGAAAATAATATCAGATTTATTGAATTGTGTCCTTAATATAAATCATAGGATAGAAGAAGATGTCGATGTACGACAAAAAGTAATATATAATTGCCTAAACTTTGGCCAAAGGTTCGTTTATTTTACATTAATTCTTCAGGGTATCATTTAGTCATTTTAAAAAATATATAAATTCACAAATGAATAATTAGTTATAATAAAACACATATACATATTATAATATATCCAAAAGAACTAAAACAGGAAAGTGTAAGTGCCTATTTCTGGTCGGACAATAAACGAAACGTTGGCCAAAGTTTTGCTAAGTTTTATTTTTTGTCCTACACTTACAATTTCTACCATTGCATTCCAGTAAAAGTAATCTACACAGATACCTAATTAGTATAATTTTAGCATAATGTTTACTCAAAACCAAATACTACATACCTACATATCCCATGATTTTTTTAAAGCGTGTTCTGAATTTTTAAGATTTTTATTATATATGATACAGAGTGGATCATGATTTTTTATGAAAAAAACCCATATCGATTTTTTATCTTTTCTGAAACACAAATCCCGTCTTTATAGGGTATCTAATAGGTATATTTATGTTACAAATTTCGTAAAAATCTTTAAATTTATTACAGTTTCTTGACATTTGAACTGGTAATTCGTTATTTAATATCTTTAAAAGAATCTGGACGATTTTGCACAATAAGCCCATGAGGCTGCAGCCAAACCGGGGACTCATGTCGAACGGACCCTTTAAAAAAAAAGTATAGGTAGTAGCAAAGATTAATTAATCTTTGGTAGTAGTAATAAATTCTTTAAAAGTGAGAGCCGCCACGGGCAGTAGTTATCGTCGTTGTGATAGCTTAGCTTGTTATCTCATCCTATCGTGATTTAAAGTCGGTTTCCCTGTTGTGTTTAACTGGCCAAATGGAACGACTTGTCAGATATAGAACCATTTTCACTCGAATTTTATGGATTATCTTGATTTCATCAATTTTATGTAAAACAAATGGCAATTTTTTTTTTCAACATAGAAAATGTAAAATATTTACTAAAATATCACTTTACTAGCACATGTTTTTGAGACACAAACCAATAGACACTAATACTAATACAGTGAATACTCCTATCATTTTTAACTATTCTTGTAAGCTCACAGAGTTCGTGCTAATTTTATTACGATAAGTTGTTAAAATTAAGAAAATTAAATTTATTATAATTATATAGCTATTTTCTTGACGCTAATATAAAAATGCTTATATTATTGTAAAATATTGAAAATAAATAAACTTTAATTCATTTTAGTTGTTTTTTATTTCATTGTTTAGTTGATTGTTTTTGTGTAGTAAAAGAGTATTAAAAAGTTAAATATGCGGAAAATTCTTAAACATTCTCCAGGAGTATGAAATTCGTTTAAAAGATCAATATTAAAATAATTTGTAGTTGATTTTTCATTATAAAATTTGATGATATATCCATGCCAGTAAATATTAAATATCAAATAAAATTTTCCTTGCAATGGCCGTCTATAAAGGAAATATCCAACTTTTCCCTCTTGACATGTAGTTGAAGAATTAGATGAGAGAATTGACATCATCATCATCTCTTTCTCTACCCTCAAAATAAGATGGCAGCTAAAGCTTATCGCCGGCCCTTTAAGTCAGAAACTTATATTTTATTCACAACCTACCTACTTCAAAACAATATATGAAAAAAGTCATCTTTTGCAAGGCCAAATAACAACAACTTTTAAATGAGGATTTTATTAATATTTTATTAATCAAATTAAAAATTAAACAACGATAAGTACACAGTACTTTAGATATTATTTTTACAACGACTAGATTAAGATTTAAAAAATGCTTTAGTTACAAACACTGTACAATATTAGAACCATAAAATGATGGTATTTCACGGATTATAATTTAACAACTTTGATAAAATATAATTCTTTTTATAAATAACGTCTTTACGCACTACGTTCATAACATCTTTGGTTAAAATCGCTTAAAAAAATAAGTCTTTTATAATGGCACAGTATTTAAGCCCGATGTGGCCATATCACTGGAATTTACTGACATGCTATCGGAATTGTCTAATATCTCAATGGTATCCGAGTTCAATTTTTCACCTTCTTGTAACTCCCTGACATTTCCAGGTAAATGATCTTTCCACGATCTAAACAGGTACCTCGTAAATTTACGGAGTTGTCTAAACTTACAATATGTTGCACCTTCAGCTGATTCAAGTTGTTGAGTTTGAATAAGAAATCCATTTTCCTTAAACGTTTGTTCCAATTTTTCTCTTTGTATTGATTTTCTTGATTTTCGCTTTTTTTGTCTAGCTACAATTTCCTGTTGCTGGATGGATGTTGGGATACTGTTTGACGGTAATTCTGGTGTTAGAAGAAAATCTGAGCTGCTTTTACCACCAGTTATTTCAACTGGAGGAAAAGGATATATTTTCTCACCGCTGGCTTGTAGAAATGCTCCTGTACTAGAGCCATGAGTATTATTTATTTGTTGTTGAAGAGTTTCTCTTGGAAAAAACTCGTATCCGCGCATACTTTTATCTCCAGTTCCACTATAATAACGGAAATTACCTCCTGAATCCACAGAAAGCATTTTTTTCTCTTGTAAACTTGGCTTAGCACCACCGGTAAATTTAAATTTACATATACTAACTTCTGTAGCAGGATTAGCTGTATTTTCAGTTGGAATTGGGGGTATAAATATGGCTGAGCGTTTTCTTTTAGCTGGTGATTTGTCACTCGCTGAATCAGGGGCACTTCTTTTAGCTTTGCTTTCATGGATATTGCTTTCTGCTTCTTCACTACTTGTGTCAGATTTTTTAGGCCGTATTAGTTTAGGTATTAATTTTCTTTGCTCCGTGGAATCTCGTCTGCCTTCAGAAATTAATTTAGAATTATTGTCAGGTACAGGATAATTAGTACCACCGGTTAACTTCTGATACATCATTAAATGTTGTTGCAACGCCATCGGGTGAATAAACACGCCAGCATTCGGCCAGTATACGTAATTTCCTGGTGCCGAAGGACTATCTGGTGATTTTACTTGATCTGAATTCGTGTTATCTTGAAATTTGATCTCATTTACTATACTGGCTGAGGGTGATGGGGTCTCATTTACAAACTCTATATCATCGTCACTTTGGGGCTCCGATTTTATTTCTGAGCTATACGTGTTATCATCGTTTTTATGCAGTCGAATTTTTAATTGGTTAAGGTCCCTAATACACAAATTTAAAGGTTCATCTTGATTCACTTTTCGTTTTATCCTTCTATTTTCTTGAGTCAGTCTTTTTTCTAACAAACTACTAATAATTCTATTCTGTACATTGTTTCGAACATTATCGCTGCTCAGTTCTTTTACTTCTAATGAATGTGACTTCTTTTGACCTTCAACATAACTACTGGGATTTGGTGTACCAGGAAATATTGTACCATAATTTTTATATATCAGATGACAAATATCGGCCTTCTTCGGCTTTCTACCTCTTCTAGGCTTCGAGTTATCCAATGTCATCTCTCCCATATAGGGCAAATCTTGATACTTAACCACTCGATTGGGTTGATTGACTGGTGTGGTATTTGACTTCTTTTGAAATCCATTTTGAGTTTCTGTTAGTCTCTGTAGCCAGCTTTTAATAGATTCCGTGGGGTTTTGTTCGGGTATTTCAGGAAAAAGTGATAATGGTGAAATTTCAATAGATGTTTCGGGAGATTTGTATTCAGTCTCTGAGGATTCTTGAGAGGTTACTTCAACTTTTTCTATGTCATCTTCTAAATTTATGCCATCAAATCTCATAGAATCACTGAAACAGAAAAAAATATTTGTTGCATTAATTTCTAATTTTAATTTAACCTGCCATTGTAAAGGCAGGTTTATTATAGAAAAGCATCGTTTTCGCGTCGGTTTATTATAGTAGAACTGTTTCTTTCAGCGTCACTCTGTTTAAATTCAATTAAATAGAACATTATTGTGCCACTGTGTACATACCGGGTATTTCATTAAGGGTGGACAGGTAGCATATCTCAGGAAATAATAGTCGTAGGATAATGGGAAATCGACCATATGAAAGCACTGGAAATAGTTTTTTAGTTCCTAACTATACCGCTAGGGGGTAATGCGAAAAATGCATTTTTATTGAAAATTTCGCAAAATAAGTTAAAAAAAACAATACTAACACAGTAATGCTACTGAGATTCGGCATCTTTTTGGTGTATCACTTTTTATTGCGCGGCTTGAAATAAAGGCAGCAGGCAAGGACGAAATTTTAACTATGATAATGTCTATAACTTTGGTTTGGCTCAACCGAATTTATCAATCTAATTTTTGTTTAAGAACTGAAGCCTTGCTGATGAAGAAAAAAAATATTTAAAAAGAATGGTTTTTGGGGCACCGCTAGATGGCGATATTTGCAACGCCTAAGGTTTTTTTTGATTTTTCTTTAAAAACTTAAATGGAATGATACAAATATTTTATCAAAAATGAAAAGTAAATTGAATTTGCAACAAAAAAGTCTAAAACCGCACATCAAAATCTTTATTCGTTTCAGAGTTATGGCCAAAAGAATGTTGTTCACCAAAATTCGTTGAAAAATCATGTATCTTTAATTTTCCTTGATCCAGAATGCCATGGAGAATAAAGAAATAGGTTTAAACTTTATTAAACTGATAGTTTAACAAATAAAAATAATGAAAAATCCATTAAAATTACCAAAATGCAGAGCTTTCATAAAATTTGATAAAAGAGGTAAGTAGATCTATATACCCAAATCTAAATATTTCATAATATTCATATAAAGAGTAAAACCTATTCTAAAGTTCAGCGCAAATTTTTAAGATACATATATATTGTAAGATGACAGAAAATTGACTAATGATTTCCAACGTAATTACAATGAGATCAGTAGAAAAAGCAACAAAATCAAATTCTGTTCATTTGCCAACGTTTCGGTTCATATTAAACTATCATAAAGACGCAAACTTTAGTGTAGTATTTAGTTCTAATTACTCCTCTAGTATAAACTGATCAGTTTACTAATGATACTTACATAGGATCACAGTCAGTTTCAATTTTAATTATTGGTGAACGAAGTTCTTCAACATCTCGGCATTGCGTGAAGATCATTTTCTCACTTGAGTTATTCTCTGTGCAACTTAATCTCTCCTCCGCTTCTTCTGATTCCATTGTGCTATCCCCTGAAAATTAAAATAATATTTTAAGATACCGATTCTATCATACCCAAATAATATGTCTGTAATATAAATTAACGATTTACGAAATTTTATTATCTAAAATGAAAATTGGCGGCATATGATGAATTATTATTTATTATTCCTTATATATTCCTGGGTAGCGTTATATATGGTGTTTATTCTTTAGCTTATTTTACCAATATGTAAGAATTTAGTATATAGCTTGGCAATTTGTAATGTAAATATAAAAAAAGCATAGAAATTTTTTTCTTCACTTAATATCATATTGTTAGAGAAAACAAAGAAATTTCGCCCATGTGTATCTCAATTATTGTTAAGCCCACCAGAAGAAGGGACTAGACCATTTTTTTCTAGAATGTTAACCTGCTGGAATTTATTTGCCAAAATTGGTTCATTTTGAGCACATCTTTTATAAACATGTTTTCGAGCTCCATTTTCGGGGGACTTCAAAATTGTCATATCCGTCTTTATTTAGCGCGTTCACAATACTCTCCCTGAGCGGGAAAGTATATAACTAATTTTAGGTCGCATACTTTTCAGATAGTTTGATAGGTAGTAGATAGGTAGATACTATTATCTGTATCAAACAATAATAAAATGAGGAAGTTATTATTTTATTTTGTTTAAAAAATTTACTGTGGTACTTGATCACTTTTTTGTTTCTGAAATGCAGAGTTTAGTGAAAAATATTTTAGTGACAAAAAGATTACACAAAAACAAATTATATTACGCAAAATGCATCCAAAACCGAAATTTGTTCTCCATGTTATTTCGTGAAAACTTTGCATTCACAGAAACTTTATCTGTGCGCTATTGTGTCCAGATTCTGACTTTAACCTGAGTAAGTATTGTTTAAATGCCTCGTACAACGTCAATTCTATATAGATTTTACTTTAATTAGATTTAATTTAATAAACAATTATTACTGAATAATATTTATTTTAGTAGAGATGCGCTTTGCATATATCTAATCTATCTATGCGATAGGTATGAGGGGAAAAGTAGGTTATGTCAATTGTGAATAAATGTCTAATAATAGTAGATTCCTTCGAAAATTTGTATAAACACATAAAAGAAAATATATGTTTACTTCATCTAATGTATCGTGCACAGATCCGACACGCTCCACTATGTTAAATTTATCATTTCATATTATTATTTATTAGTTATTTGAACTGTTTCTGGAATAGATATACTCGTAGGTATCTTTAGGTTATAATAAGTAGTGCATAAATATATTTTTATTTAGAATTAGATATTAGTGTGCATTTTTTGCATGTGAATTTCAAATTGTTTTAAACCATATTTCTACATAGTTTTCATTAAATTTTAAACTACACATAAGTAGGTATAAGTTATTTGTCTTAAAAATAGCATAATGGACCTTATACAATGGCGGCTAGTGCATAAGAGCTACAGAGCTGCAGCACCTGCTCCTGTTAATAAAATATTTAAATTTTTTGGGAAATAGTTATCTCATAATTAAAAAACAAAAAAAAATATTTGAAATTTGTTATATTATTTCGCTATAATTTTTATCCATGTCGTTTGTCAGCTCCCAGTCGTGGTTATATTATTATATTAGTCCTCCCACCCCCGTGATATAGGCTAACTTCTCGTTGCAGTACTGGTGGTATCACAGATCTAGAAACTCTAGATCTGTGGGTGATATACATTACAATACAGATGGTCCACCTTGAGCCGACCAATGGCAATTAGGAATTATTTTCAAGCTGAGATATTTAATGTAGTTTTTAGAGCGTGATGACGTATACATACAGAGCTGCAGAATGGACAGATTCTAGCGTTTGTTTGCCGGTATAGCTTTTGTTTTATATTTGAGTCTATTGTTTTGAATGTTTTGGTTTTGTTAATTGAAAAATATATTTAATTTCAAAGGCATTGACGAAAAAATTTAAATTGAACAATATGGACGTCTTACCTGACTTAAATAATTTTCCACAGCCAAGCCGGGGAAAAAGTTAGGTAGGTAAGTACATTTGTAAGAAAATTTAAAAAAGCATTTATGAAAAATACGGATGAATCGTGGCTTGAGATAAAAAATAGACTATTTTGTTTTGATGATTTAGTGCATCTCGCTGAAAAGGCCAAACTGCATGGAAATTCCAAACAGCATCTTACAAATCAAATGCGGTTAACACATTTTAAATATATTTTATTAGGTATATCACGCTCATATAAAAGAGCAGTTTTTGTTTAAAAAAATTTATATTACTGATATTTACGCTCTGCAGCACTGCCTCCCTAATAGGAACTGAATTTGTTTAGTAGTGTGTTTTGCGTCCAGTGTTGCAAATGAAAATGAAAATCGAAATTAGTGGAAAAATTATTACTAATGGGATGGGTAAATTGAAGACTAAAAGAGAAAAAACAGGTTAGCAAAGAAACATCTTGCGGTAAACTTCAAACCAATGAAAGTTCGAATGAAATTGAGCGTAACGAAATCTATTCATATTTCATTGTGTAAACATGTTAAAGTACTCACCATTTTATAGAAATTTTTTTTATAGATTTTATTAAATATAAAGTAGTATGTATTAAATACTTATTTTATTAATGTTTTACATATTTTAAAAATTCTGTAAAAATTTACACATTTACAATTTAAATATGAATACATAAATTCGTTACGCTTAATTTCAGATTATAATCGAACATTTGATTATGCATTGCAACTGTTGACTGTTTTCCATATTATAAATAAGAAACACTGATGATGTAACCAGTTGGGTTAAAAATACGAATATAGGTACAGTTCGATCAAATTTGTTGTGTGGAGACAGAAGTTTGATTTCACCCTATAAATCTTAAGGATATCTTTCAACTCCTTTAAACCTTATCTGCAAAAGCTATCGATTAAAGGACATAACATTTTTGGGGACCAATTGAAGATTATAGCCACATTGCAATCAATCATAATAATGTACAATGAGCACAGAACGATATCCATACTGGTGTAAAATGAAGTTGCACACTAACCTTTTCTACGACTATACACTGTAAAAATTTGAATTATTATCGCTATAGTTAATTTAATAGTTAAAAACTTCGTTATTTAATAAATTTAACTAAATTTGATAGTGGCGGTGCAGCCTACCAAAGAATGGAGAGAGTTTACTGAGAGCTGAACTGAACCCAAGGTGCTGATGGAAAGTAGAATAGGTACTATTTTGTACTAAATGAAAACAGGCTTTGCAATTGAATGAACAAGCTCTCAAACCTAAAACATAGCTATAGATTACAGCAAAATTACGTTACTGTGTAAGAGATCAGGGGGGTCTTCTCCTTTTCTATACTTCGGTTTTTAGGCTTTAATCTGTACAAGGTATTGAGTTTGCTGCTACAGATTTCTACCTCTCCAAATAATATGATCTCGATGAGGAATTTGAGATGATAATATTGGGACCTTATTGGCTTATTTAGGAAATATTATTATAAATTGTAAGTGTTTACTTTTTTTGTGAAAAATGTTGAAATCCTTTTCATAGTTATTTAAGGATATAAGTCTTCATATTTCAAGGTGATGGAATGAATCGTGGCCAATTTCTAAGATGCTATGCAATCAACTAAAGATTCGTATTATTAAATAACGTATTATTATTAAATAACTTCAATGTATAAATCATTAATATAAAGATAAAGACCATTAATTTTGGGGGCAAATGACATGAAAAAATAACTGTACATAGGTATTCAAAGGATCGTAATAAACTTTGTCAATGCGCGCAATATCTTTCACTTACTTTCATTCATGATTTAATTTATAGCCAACTACGTATTATCACAGCATGAATAATATCATATCCTTTATGTAAATGATGGATTGATTTATAAGCACTTAATTTTATGTTAATTTATAATTTAATTTATATTACGGACACGACACTCTTTCAAACGCATATTACTTCATTTATCTCTAAAACTATGTTAAAAACTTTTGCTGCCGTTTGACGGAGCACCGATTTGTCCGTACATGGCCCGCGTACGTCGGGTTATTTTCGGCGTCCCGACGCCCGCCGTCTCCTCTCACCTCCCTGTTTCATGTATAATATTCTTCATTTGGGCGACTGGTGTGTAATCCGAGATTGAACCATATTCGGTACTGCGCCACGTTTTCAGGAGTTATTATTAACCCGTTCTTAGGTTGCCGCCGTCTTACCGCGCTTATACTTCCAATATCCTGCTGCTTACTGTTGGTGGTGAATTTTCGATGCCTGAGTGTTGCTTCACACATTATATGATAGCATTTTACATTTAAGTATATGTAATTTAAAATGTATTCTACTACAACGTGTTATATGAAAATGTATAAAAATAGATACAAAAATACACCTCAAATATACTGTATGATGCACAAAAACCGGAATTGTAACTGTGATTTTATTCTGTTTTCACTTATCTAGCAACTGCGAATTACATGAGAAATTTTACCTCCTCTGAATAGCCACTTTATTTTATCGATAGGTAAAATTTAAATATGTGATACCTACAAGAGGTGAAGATACCTAAGAAAAGCAACTATTTGGGAATCAATTAATTCAGCGCGTAAATTGCTATAAAAAAGGTATCTTAAGATTATTAATTCCATATGTATGTAGGTTCCAAAACATTTGGGACTTCAGAATTGCCTTATTCAGCATGCAGAATCCTCTGTGCTAATCTCAGGCATACATGGATTAAAACTTAGATGGCTACAAAAATTTGTCTGTCGTTCCAAGCAGAGGGCAAAATCAATGCCAGCTCTCTGTCTATTAGAAAGTAGTACCAAATATGTAAATATTTACATTAGGCAAAAATTAGGTAATTTAAAAATTTCAAAATATTCAATATTAACGAATTATAAAAGTTAGATGCTAAATTTTATTAAGTACATAATTTATTTAAGTGTTTCTTCATTTTATGCTAATAAATAAATAATAATTATAATAAGCACATAACGATTTAGGTTTGTTCTTATCAAGGAGTTATGCTGAACGGAATATTTGTATGCGTGGTATTTATAATAAACTAGCGCCTTCGAGGCACGAATACTAAAACATAACTTTATTATATTAAATTAATCGAGGGACATGTTTTGGAGATTACTCTAATAAATAATTTCAAAATTCGTATTAATTAAAATTGAAACAATCAATACGAGTGTTTAAATTTTATTTTAGTAAGAATTTGAAACTCAGATCATTCATTTGCTTGAGAGAAATATGTAAACGTACGTGAACCAATTAGGTACATGCAATTTGACGCCCTCAAGACTACAGAACAACATTAGTAAAAGAAAATAATATTTAATCAGAACAGTGGCGGCTTTAAGGGGGGGCGCGTGGTTTTACAAAATATTCAACTTTTAGAAAATGACAATGAATTCCTCCACATATAAATAGATTAATTGCATACATATGTTTTAATCGAGCACCCGGTCTATAATATTCCCTTTAACCTTAATAATATAAATGATCACGATTCCCTGAAAAAGGTCTTGTCGCATATAATTTTGGAATTTGGTGAACTACTATGAAATCCTTCTCTTATGCAATTGCTTGGGGAAATACAATTGTATAAACACAGAATGGTGGATACTAAAAATGCATTTGAAGCTTTGCAGAAATGTGATAAAAACTATTTCCCACTAGTTCACCAAATTTTTAAAATTTTATGTACGTTGACCATTTCTGTAGTAACGGCAGAAAGAAGCTTTTCTAGTTTAAGATTAATTAAAAGTTATTTAAGATCCACCATCGCAGAAGATCGTCTAAATGGATTAGCCTTATTGTATGTTCATAGAAATATTGAAGTAAATATTAAAAGTGTAATTAACCGTTTCGCCAATAAAAAAAGAAGATTTTACAATTTAACTTTTGGCTGTGTGTTTTTTTTCGTATGAATACTCATGTCTATGTTTTTATTTTATTTTTGTTTTATGTATTTTGTTTTTGTGTGATCGAGTTGTTTCAGTTTTGTTTATTTTTTTTTTTTGTTTCAAATTGAGAATTGTTTAGTTTCTGTTAGTATACCTATAAGAAGTTAACAAACGTATTTCCGTTAAATTTTATCTCCATGTTCCTCGTCATGCCCGATCAGTAACATATTTTATAAAGTCTTCTCCGCATACGTGAAAATTTACAATTTTTTTACAAGCATATTCAATATTGCTTAAGACTTGACCTTTGGGGATGCCCCCCCCCCCCCCCCCAAGTTCAAATCCTAAAACCGCCACTGAATCAGAACAGTAGGATTTAGGGCCATTTTTCTCACTGCTGTTATCCTCACAAGTCATCAAGCAAAAGTTTTTCAAATGTTATATCCAACATTTTGCTAAGGGGAAGCTTGAAAAGTGATAATATGATCACGAAACATCGCTATTCTACTATTCTTCTGATGTACAGGGTGGTCCAAATTGGACACTTTTGATAGGAAACACCGATTTCTAGAGGAGTTAGAAGAAAACTAACCTACATGTCACGAGCTCGATTTTCAAGCGAAATCAGATTCCGAAAACCGCACCTCGATATCTTGAACCGTTTAAAAGATACAGGGTGGTTTAAGTCATTAGTTTCTGAGAAAAGATACTGTCCCCAAATAAAGTGTACATACATATTCTATTATGTAAAAATCACAGGAATAATTAAAAACTAGTTACATAGGCATAATTTTGAATTTTAACGAATCCTAAACCGAATAACTGCCACTGGTAGGTCTTACATATTAAGAATTAAATCATACTAGCATTTTTAAGTTAATTATGACTTGCCTTCTGTCGTGAGAAATCCATTTTATTATCCATTCATTATTTAATTGTTACTACATATGTTTCATAGTAGATAATTAAGTCATTATTTTGGAACACTAAAAACCGCGCACGATTTTGATTTCTTATTTTTGTCACTCACACCAGTAATAATTATTTTCATATAGTAGGTACTTAATTAAGGTGACAGCATTAACAAAATATTATAAATTTTACTAAATAAAATTGTATAGGAAAAGCACAACTTAGCGTAGCAAAAAGTCTTCTTTCTCTGTTGCCTTACATGCTTCATTTTACTGTATTAATCACGTAAATACTTAACTTTGAGAATGTGTAGGTTTTCATTCAGGGCGGACCATGAATGGGATTAGACGAATTCCCCCAGTCGATTCCTAAACAATTACACATATATACACAAATTATATTGTTAATTTCTTAATCAAAGGCAATTGAATTATCAGCTGCTATTGTAAACATAGCTTATGATATAAAAAATGTATCATAGTAGTGTTTTTGTTTTCTGCATTTAATTTGTATATTATATTAAAACAGCAAACTGCGGTAGATACTTTGTACATGGTGTAGGAAAGTTTTTGGTTAAAAAAGCGATACACTGTTCGATAATTTCCACCCCATCGATGCTCTCGGTCCATGACAGAAATTGTACAACAGTGGATTACCAGATTTATAGCAGTGATGAAGAAATTCAACTTAAATGACGTAATTCAAAGATTACTGATTGTTAGGTTTTGTAGGAACTCATTAAGCCCGTTATCATTTGCGTACTGAATAACTGCGGATAACCAGGTACATATTTTGGCGCAGTTACACACTAACGATATAGTAATTCAAACAATTTTTAAAGGTTTAACGCTACTTTGAAACTACTAATTATTTATTTATTATAAAGTATTATAGTATTATAATACTAGTTCCCATGCACAAAATATATCCAGTTATGCAAAATTATCAGTTAGAAACCAGACACTTCAATACCGATATACTGATAATGTGAGCTTAAACCCTCGAAACATGTTTGGTTTCTAACTGATGATATTTTGTGCATCCTGACTAGTATTATGTCAATAATATACTCATCAAAATACAGTCGACATTGTTTATAGTGAAACTCTATATAGTGAAAATCTCTTTACAGTGCTAATTTTTCAACACCTAGAATATTTCAATGGAAAAAGCCCTGCATATAGTGAATCTTTAAAATGAGTAGGACTCTATATAATAAAATTTTTACCGGACTTTTATGTATAAATTTTTATGCGTTTATTCAGATCTTGGCATTTTCGCGTTTCACATTTACATTTTTATATCGCATTCTTTTGAAAATGTTCTTAGCGCGTTCATAACTTACCTAATGGTAGGCAATAAAGCAGGTAGATTTCTGTGAGACACCTGGCGAATTCCTAACCCATTTTATAGTAGAGGCCTGGTAAATCGCAAATTTAGGTTCAGTTGGTTTTTGTTTAAGAATCAAGTAAGATGTCCAAGCGTGTGTGTTTAAGTTTAGCTGAGAAAATTAAAGATTTGGAAGAAGTTGATAAAGGCTGCAAAAAAATGTATGTTGCTGCAAAATTCGGTGTTTCCCCAAGTTGTGTATCTCGGATAGTGAAAACTCGCGAAACTATCATCAAGAAAACTAATGTTCCAAGCAGTCGAAAATGAGTACGGGTGTGTTCTTATGAGGATGTAAATAAAGAATTTGACTGCGTTAATTTTCAAGCTAGTGAGCAATGCGATTGTTTTCAAAACGGTGTCTGGCGAGAGTGCAAGCGTTAGTCAAGAGAACTGTGACATTTGGACTGAAACTATTTTAGAAAATGTATTGAAAAAGTACGATCCAAAAAACGACAATGATGTTGGAACGACAGATCCCGTAACTGACCAAGACATACATAATTGACGATATAAAAAGTATAGACGATCATGAAGAAGAAACTGAAACCGAGCTAAATTTAGTGAAAATGAAATAAGAAATGCATTTGCCATTGTGCGAACTACTCTCAAGGGCCAGAAAAGGGTACGTGATCAAATCTTTATGCATTTAAATAAATGCGAGAATTTTATCTTTTTTATATCGTAGATTTTTGATCAGAAGCTGATATCTAGTTTTTCAGAATATCGTTGTTGTTGTTGTAGCGGATGTGCACTAAGGCTCAGTCTTCGCTCCGAGTATATTTTCATCACATAAAAGAAATACAATGCAGGCAAAATAACCATCAACACACGATGAGATTCTATCCAAAAAAGAAACTGTATTAGTGGCGATATTTCCAAATTGGATAGCAAAATAGAGAAGCCACCACATTGTTAACAGAAGACACAGGACGGTCTATTGGTATAAAAATGGGATAAAACAAGAATTCCAAGAAAAAATCAGATATACTGGGTCTCCAAATTATTTTAACATAACGCTCTTATTTGTAAACAGACATTGCTCAGGATTCCTGACCACTCTGCTTTAGCAGGAGGATGAATAAAATATTTAAGGATAGGGCTCTATTGGATGTGAGTAGATCTTATCTGCCATATACTGGTCACAATTATTTGAAACATCATCATCTGTCCAGGTTGGGACGATTGAAAAATCCTGAATGCCATTTGTGCCTAAAGGAGGTTGAAAGGGCGGAACTTGTACAATGTTTCTGTCCAGATTTAGATAGAATTGTGATATTTGTTGAACTACCAGCAAATCTATCGTCAACTTGGTCAAGAAGATTCAGCTGTAGGTTGAAATCTAAATAGGTAAGTATCAGCCAAAATAATAGTCAGTCATGCTGCTATTCGTAATTATTAAAATAAAGATTTTAGCAGTACCTATATAAATTACCAAAAATAAATAATTCCATAATACATGGGTGTAAGGTATAAGTCGAATTTACTATAATCTTAATAAGCTCTTCTCATGCAAAATGACATTGGCGTGCAAATAAGTAATCTGAGTAATAATACTTCATAAAAACAACATAACCAACACGCGTTTGATAAATATTGAAAGCATGATGTCTGAAAATTATGTATGAATTTAAACATAACAAAAAAGAAACAGAAATTGTATATAAGTAAGTAATTTAAAACAGCAAGATATCATCTAATTAAAGAATGAATTGCTTAATTATATTATAGAATACCCATATACGCATAAGAAATTAAAAGGATTTGACTTTAGATAAAATGAGAAATGTGAATTTCTTATGCCAATTAACTTTAATAGTTTATTATGCATTTTAATCGCAACCTGTAATCAGTTTTACCAAATACTACGTGGCATTGTTGTTTGATATTCATGAAAAGGTTGCACATTTTCTTATTTGTACTTTAAGTATATAATTATAAACATTGAAAAGTTGTTTTAAAAACGATTATACTTATACAGGATGGCTTCGCGCATTTTGCTAACACTGTTAGCATCTCCTGGAGAGAAGATGTAATAAAGGGCACTGGAGAAATAATGGTTTTTTGCCGTTACGGCACAATGTAGTGCGACCGAGGGGTTGCTGATAGGATTCCAAAAATGCTTAAATTATGTTTTCGTAACTGGTTCTGGCAATTAAATTCTTAAAATAAGTATCAGACATCTGTCAAAAGAATTTATAAACTAAAAACTGAAACAATTTAAATTGAGTGGAATGGTCGTATTTTCTGTCAAAGTAGTAAAAATTTGAATTGAATGAAGGAGTGAATAGACCCGTTGCAGAACAAAATAAATAGGCTAATATAAACGTTAATGGAAATTAGTTTCATAATATCATTACTTAAAATCAAAAACAGCTTATAGAGATAACTGATCGATTGATGTATAAATTCATATTCAACATGGCTCTAACGGTGAAAAAAGGAAAATCATATCTTCACTAAGTTAGGAATCAACAAGCTAGTGCAATTATCGTGCCCATGCAAGATGGATTTTTACAGTATACTACAATCCATAAATAAATAAAATACATCACGAATATAATATACAAGTTACATATAAAAGACAAATAGCCGGACGGCAACAATTAGATATTCTAAAGAAACGATAAAAATAGGCATTGAAATATAAATTAGGTAATCAAAAATTATAAAACTAAGTAATTATAGCAGGCACTAACATATACATACACAACAAAGATCTAATGGCTAACGCAATATTCCGCAAACTCCTGCAGCGTATAGAAGACACCCGTCACCAGAAAGTTTTCCAGTTCTTTTTAGCAATAGCAGTAGTAGCAATAAACATTCAAACTTTGGATGGAACGTTGATTTTTTCAATACTAATTTTATGACACTTATAATAAGGAGAGCAATACTCTAATTTAGAGCACTGGCGAGATATAAGGACTTAATTATCCGTAGGAGATCAATAACTCCTAAACATAAATCCACACAGCTTCATTGTCTGGCGCACAATTCCAAAATCTTTGATCGACCTACAACGAACCAAGATTGCACCAAATCCATGATGAAAATACTAACGTTGCCTACTTTTATATTGTACGTCATTACATTTTTTGCATTTATATGCAATTTTATTTATTTGTATGTGGTAATGTCTTGAAATTAGAAGCAGAACATTGTTTTTGACATAGCAATTGATCAAATATAAGTTTGTATAATTTCACGTAAAATATTAGATAAAATGTCTTAAAATATGCAAGTAGACTACTTTCGCTATGACCAAAACAGCAACCATTTTTCTTAGGAGTGAGTCTCGATTTAGAATCAGCGGGTTTTTTCGCTTTTCCAGTTTTTTCGTAAATATTTTACTTCATAATTAGGTAAGTAAATATTTAAAAGGAAGAAATCTGAAATCTACAGCCAAATAAATATTTTTTTAAATTGTCCATAACCCACAAGGCTTAGGAAAACTAAATCCTATGGCGCACGAATTTAATAAATCACATGAATTCTCATAGCTTTCGAAATTAGTATTTTTTCTAATACTTATCTCCCACGGGAACACCCCGTAAGCGGATTCCGTGCACTGTGGAATTCTATAGCAACATGTCGCCCTCAATATTTACAGTTTTCTACACAATGTCCCTGCCCAGTATATAAGAAAAACAACACTTCGAGTGGTTTGTTTAAATTTTTTCACACGACTGGTAGAGATTTTTGTGTTTTTCTTTAGCGATCTAACCTCATTAAACAAGTTATAGCATTATTTTATTATTATTATTTTATTTCATTATTGCAATGGGAAGACGTTTAGATAATATTATTAATTTCTATTTTAAAAACAAAAACTTATTGTGTTTTAATAAGTCTTGCTAGAATTACCTATAGCTTAGAGCTTACTTCGCTCTATGAGTATGAGTCTATAATTTTTATTTCCCCGTGTCTTGTCTATATAGGTATTTATAATTATTCACTCAGATGATTTTCACAAATTTCGATGAAAACCTCCCAGTGTTGCTGTGTTAACCTCATCTCATGATATATTATATAATATAAGTATAACAGGTATTTGCACCGGTTACATTTAAGCTTCAGTGGAACTTAAGTTTGACGCATTATACATTATAATACGTCTAACTTAAGTTTCACTTAGCGCTAACTGAAGCTTAAGTGTAAGCGGTGCAAATAGCTGTGAAATTTAATAAATAGATGTAAATTGCAAATAGAGGTTCGAGATGATCACAACACACAAAAAAAAAAACAACAAAAACCTAAGTTAGTACGAAATATCCCTAAAAAATACGAGCAAATAAAAAATTCCCCAGATTATCAAAACATCATTTTTAGAATGAATAGACTTTTCGTGACGTCTTGATTCTACATTATAAATCTAAGCATATTATTTGCTTTTTTGTAGTTTGAGAAACTGTAGGTATTATAAATGAAATAAAGATTTAATAATTTAAAGTACATGCCATCAAATAAGTTTCTGTGAGTCACCTTTGTCTGCTCCGCTGGGGACAGGAGAACAAATATTATTATTTCTGGTATTAATTTTCTAATTTCTAGATTATCGACTTGTTTACTCATTACCAAAAAATCTGAAACTTTTAGTCTATATGTATAATATATTCTATTGCATGGTCTGATTTTCTGCACTATAATTCTTTCATATGTCCCGCCTCTGTTCAAATTATGGAATTGGAAATGTTGATCAGAAAATTGCGTGAAGCTGTCAAGTGTGCACGTGGGTGTACCAGAGTTATCCATCTCTCCATATTTCCCTCTCTTTCGCTCTATGTTCTAGGCTTCCTTTATTAGTTGTCTCACGCGCCAAAACAGATTCTTCACACCTTTTGCAGGAATGCATGTATAAATGTACAAACGTGCGCTTAAAGAACTTAAGTAAAAATAAAATCTTATATTTAGAAAAAATCTAGTAGATTCCCAAGGAAGTCTTGATTTTAACTTGTCGCAACTCTATATCTAGTGGTAACGTAATAAAATATATTGTTAGGTAATATTATATGCCTATACACCTACGCTTACTATTAAGTTCTTTTATTTCGTTGTTATTTGGAAAATAATTGCAATTTATCAACAGTTTTTATTACAGACTAATGCGTGATACACGACAAAATTTAATAATAATAATGTTATGTTTGAAAATATAGTTTTAGTAGCAAGAAGAAGAACTTGCGTCCAAAAATTGTGTATAAAACTTTTAAAATGTTTATGTTGATTATATCGTGTAAACCCTTCAGTTATGTCGCAAAAAATGTGATCGAAATATAGTCGGAAATGTATTTTTCCTACCCCTAATATTTTGACATTTGTACCACTTCCGGTTATACCAGAAGTTGCTACATATTATATTATATTTTTGAGGTTGTCTTTTTTTCTGGCTTTTGGCCTCTTGTCTTCAATACTGATGACACACAGCCAACATTAGTATTTTATTTGCTTTTATCTGGACCTACAGTTTATGGTGGAATCCGAACCACGGTCATCGACTGCCAATGCCCACGACTATGTAGTCTATAACCAAAGACAAATACATATTTGTCTTTGCTATAACTATTTGGCAACTCTACCGACTCGGACGTAAACCTCGTCCCCCCATCTAATCACTTTATAGCATTGGAATCTTGGAAACGGTAGGAGTTACAATGTCGGTTAATTTAGAGAAAAGTATTTAAATACCCTTTGAAATAGTTTTTATTTATTTCTGACATTATTTTTACACATAAAAAAAAATTAAAAGCACTTTCTCATTGATACTTTTTGAGGAGAAAAATATAGCGTTTATAAATTTTCACTATGACGTTTCGTTTTCGAAAAACCATCATCAACTTCGTTTTTTTAAATACGGCTCTGGATTTTTTAATGTTAAATTTAAAGCCATATTCAATTCAAAAATAGGTGGTATATCACATGTAATGGTTTAAACAGGTTTTCAGTCTGTTTAGCTGTTATTTAAAATTATCCAAGAAATATCGCCATAGTTTGACACTTAACTGACTGAATGCAGAGTAGTAGCTTTTGCAAAAACATTCTTTCGTCGTTACTCACAATTATTTATTATTATTTGACAATTTATTTCTGTCTCAGTACAACATTTTATTCTGTACGCGGTTTTTTAAATTTAGTTGAAATTTTTGTACTTTTTGAAGTTATTAAAAAACGCCTTTCTCAGATGAATGTTTTACGCAAAATAAGTGCCAAACTATGGCGATTTTTCTTGAATAATTTTAAATAACAGCTAAAAACACTGATAACTTGTTTAAACCATTACGTGTGACATACCACGTATTTTTGATTTGAAAATGGCTCTCAATTAACAATAAAAAATCCATGGCTGTATTTAAAAAAATGAAGTTGATGATGGTTTTTCGAAAATGAAACGTGGTAGTGAAAATTCTTAAACGCTATCTTATTCTGCTCAAAAAGTAACAATATCTGTAAAAATAATGTCAGAAATAAATAAAAACTAAAATCGCAAAAAATTGTTATTCCAAAAATTCTCGAAAACGGCTTTTAGTTAGTTTACTTTTGAAAACACCCTTCAATAAATTGTACAACTTTTCTCTAATTTAACCGACATTGTAACTCTTACCGTTTCCAAGATTCCAATGCTATCCCATTCTTATCTTGGACACACTGTATAGCGTGCTCTGTTTGAAATAAGAAAGTTAATAGCAACTTTTGGAATAATCTGTGGATATATTAGATTCACTTATTTAAGCACCCCAAATTTCAAAACTTTCGTACGGTTAGTTTGTCCAAACAAACCTCGTGAAATACCCTGCATAAATTATCAAAATATTCAATTATATAATTCAAAAACAGCCTCGCTAAATTTCAAAAAGCAAAAACCTTGCATTTTGGGGAAACAGTATTATTTTTTCTTAAAGGTGTCAATATACTCCTATAACGCATAATTATATGGAGACGCTACTGTGTGTAAACACCAAATCAAATATGGAGTTTGTTAAAATATGTAATTTTAAAACCTACTCGCAATGCCTTGTAGCTCCCATTTTTGCATAAAAGCGGGTATTTGTTTTTAATTTTTACCCGTTGAACACACGTACATATAATACCTACATAATATTCTATATTGGCCGAATTGTGTAGGCTCAACTTATGGTTCTATTGGAATAATGCTGGTCTCGCTTGGCAAATATTGTCTTAACACACACCTCTAGATCTTACAAATCTTTCATATACAATGTGAAGCTGCTGTTTCTGATTTATTCATTATACTGGTCTAAGTATGCTACATGATAACCGATAATGATTTAATTAACTGTTTATTAAAACCGGTATACTTGATAAAGCAATCAGTTATGGTAACGTTAAATTACTGAGTTTTTCAATCAACTTTTTTAGATAAAATGTTGAGATACATTGAACTGGAAAATGTGTGGTGTGGTGTAAAATATTAAATTTAAAAATGCCGTTGCGGCATAGAATAATAACTATAGATAAGAAGGGTCAGTAGACGCTTAAAACGGCATCGACTCGTCGCAATCCCAGCTACATTTCCGGCCCGCTACTATGTTATACTATATCTATATATACCATAAGATAGTATACTACAATAACTATAAGTGCGGAGAATTGCTTTGTCGACAGCGAGATAAAATGTTCCGACACGAAGTGAAGTAACTGTATATTCAACTGTGGTTGCGATTACCATCACTTGAGAACCCTAAAGACACATGAATACTGAATTTTTTTGTGGCATGAATTAGATAATTTAGATTTGAATGAAATGTGATTTCAACAACATAGGGCAACATGCCATATTATATCTAATGACGAAATCAGTTTTTTGAGAGCAAACTAAAACTTCCAATGTGAATTAGCCACAAAGATCATGCAATAAAACTCCATTTGGGTTTTGATAAATAATCGGCTAACTCCAGTAATCACAAAAAATGAAGACCTTAAAACCAACATAATTCATGTTAATGATGAAACACCTATAGTCATGTGAATGATAAAAAAACATCAGACTCAGGAGGAAGCTGAAACAACTAGCGATGGACATGTAATGCCAACGAAACGCCTTCCAATGAAATTCCTTTATTCCGCCGACCGCGAAATCAGCGAGGATCGGTCTGTTTAGCCATCTTAAGGTTCACAACAGAAATCCCTGAGTTGGCGAGTAAATACTGATGATGATGAATTTATATATGCTTATTGTAATTGTATTTAATATAAAACTCTAATTATAAAAATAATTCAGGAAAGCAGAAAGAAAACCGTCCAACATATGATGAAGGAGGAAGCTAACTCTCAAAACCAGTGAACTCTGAAATGTTAGACAAATGAATGTCGGTATAAGAGACCTTAATGAATAATGCAATACATTCCGCACCCTTCTTATACAACAATTCATAATAATTATTGTTGGTCTTGACTGATTTATTTTTCATTTTAATTGACTACCAAATTTAGAATGTACAAGCAAGTTTGGAATTATAGTTGAATGGATGGAAATAAAAGCCTCACTTATATTTTATTGATTTATTTTGCTTATTCATGTATAATACACCTGGTGAAACGTTGACCTCCACCAAACTCCTACATACAGATCCACTTTTTATAATGAAATATTTTTGTCTTAATTAATAATATGATAACATTTAAATCAGTTTGAATATTTCACTCATGTAGTTTTCAGAGAATAAAATAATATCATTCTCAGCGGCGGCGTAGATTTAACAGTCACAGCCGCACACAGTCTGTTGCAAATTCTATATGATCGCACAACAATACGGAATAACCAGATTTAACATTTCCACATTCACACCATCAATTCCAACGTCAATCTTTGCATGACTGTCCAGTTACACCAAAAAAATAATAAGTAATTTCCTCAGGCGAATTAAGATGATCCGGCAGACTACTGATCGTGTTCGAGGGAACACCCAAATTTGAAATATTTTTCCAAAGCTTTTTCGAATTATTTTCACAGCTGGATAAAGAATGTCTAATACTCGGAGATTTTTCGCGTTTAATAGCTTTAGTTTCTCAATCGAACATATGAGAGTCTATTTGTTAAGGTCCTATTGGACAGATACTTTTTGTGTGCTTTATTTTTCAGTTCAATGATTTTTCGTACTCAGTATATGTGATATAGGGCTGATACGGCCTTCTAGTTTTAGAGGTCTTGGACATCAAACAATGACAAAATATTGAACAATTCTACTCTTAAATTGATATCATCAATTGAATTTATATACAGCCAAGAACCAAGCTGTGCATCTCGTGAAGAAAAACTTCGAGGAAAACAGTATTGCTCTAAATGAGAAATTCATATGCAGTAGCATTTACATGCGTCTATAGTCCAGAGAAGCTTCTGTAGCAAGTTATTATTTATTATTTACTGCATATTTTTATATGCCCTTGTAGGACGAAGGTGTGTTAGTAGTGCAGGCATTGAATTGGAATTTCCCATGAGGGATGTTGTGCACGTACGCGGATGGAAAAAGTACGAAGAAAGACATTCTTCACGCGTGAATGTGACTTTCGAAACCTCTTTCGATTGGACGAAACAAACGTGCAGAGGTTACTTCATTCGCCAGTATAGAAAATGTGTGAAAAAGTGTTCTTATCGCACATGGCACATCCGGGCTTCAAGTGCGGTATCAACTTCCCATCCACTGATATTTAAGTTATTCAAGCCTAAGTAAAGTAGGCAGCGGAAAATTTACCAAAAAAGTTATGCTAGTATCAAATGTTCAAGTCGTATGTATATGATTAAAATTACGTGTTCAGGAATATTGATTCACGATGGCCCTAATCCGTCTCATTTACACAAAATTGCCTCATCGTGAAGTGGTGGAATGGTTTGATGGAAATATCAGCTTGCTTGGACAAATTTATTTAAATGTACTTTAACGCGCCAACGTTAAGGGTACTTAAACATTTTCGCTATCGTCAGGTCTAGCAATAATAATAATAATAATACATCTTTATTTCAAACAGCCATTTACAAAATATCTTAATAATACGTCCCAGATAAACAATTTAACCAAAAACAAAATATAATCAAAACAAAATATATATACTTAAATGTACATAGATACCATAAAAACAACAATATTACGCAATATATTCCGATACCAAAAATTCTCTTATATTGTAGGGTGCTATTTTCACTAATAGTTTAAAAATCTCCCGTTTGAATTTTTTTAAATTACTTTCTAATTTTATTTGGTTTGGTAAAGAATTAAAAAAATTTATACAATTGTATGTACAATTTTTTTCAGACAGAGTTAATCTGTGTTGTGGAATATTGTACTCTTTAATAACATTTCCTCTCGTACTATACATGTGACTTATATTATGGTAAATTAGAGCTGGTAGCCCTCTGAAGAGTCAAGCAGCAATATAGTTTTTATGGGTTTTGTTTGAGTGAGAGATTGGATGAAGTTTAATCTGTATCACAACCTCCCAACCATAATTTGCTAGTCTGAAGATAGCAAAAATGTTTTCTAACACGTTGGCGTTGTAGAGGAAGTTTCCTATACGTTTGTGTAAGCAAGCTAATGAGTCTGAGAGCCTACGGAGATGGACCTGAAATGAATAAATATAAAAAACATATAGGTACAAAAAAACATAATATAATTTTGAAACTGAAAGAAAGTTATTGAAATATAACCACGAATTTTAAAGTCTTGTTGCGGAAAATAAATCTGAACTTTTTGGCTGAATCCAAACTTTTGATTGTTTATTTCAATCATTTGTGATTAGCTCAAACTATATGGTTTCGGTCCAATAGAATTTATAATTCCCTACCTTACCGTTTTTGCCATCTTGAAAATGAATTTGAACCGTTCCCGATTTATTTTTGTAGGTATAAATTTAGCGCAATACTTAATGATAATTCGTAATATAAAATATGAAAAATAAATTTCCTAAGTAACCAATGATTTAGAATTTAGAGCATTCAAATAACAACACTTAGTAGCAACAGACGTTTCTGCAATAAAAGGTAGGGAAATCCCTTTCCTAACTAAATTATTACTCCTGATTTAATAAATTTGTCTCATAACAAGCCTAACCAACCTTATTTTATAATACAGGCTTTATCAACACTAGCATTAACACTATCTATCAAGATATTTGCAAGCTACTTGTACCGGTTAATGCTGTATAATATTCAGATAAATTAATATAATAAATATTTATTTCCAATAAGTCAAATACAACACTTAATGAAGTACTCAACCTACACGGTTTAGTTCAATAAAATTTCTAAAGCGATTTTTATGGACAACATTATTATGCATAAAAATCGAACAATTATAATGTGGGCAGTCGTGAAACCAGTATTAAAACTGCAATATTTATGAATTTTAGAGATAGACCTTATTTAGAAAAAGACGTGGGATTTTCAAAACATTTTTTTAATCTTTTGAAATGTGAATATGTTCAGTAACAGTGCACTCTTCAGGGTAGGAATGGGGCCGCAGAGATCATTTATATCGATTAATATTAATAAATGAAATATTGAATCTCATCACGGTATTGGTAACACTCATAATTAAAAACCTGTATGGTTTACATTTATTTACAATGCAAATTCTGAAATAATAATTTTTACTTATAGGATCGTCAACCTCAAAACTTAGCATTTACCTATCATTCCAAACAAACCCTGAATTTCGTGGTCATCCATAGGCGTAACTTTGTTTTGTGACCGAACTATAAGGACATAAAAACATGTTTGCCTGAGTTAACCCTTTTTGCATGGAGTCGTGTGTTAGCACTTAGCACCGCTTACAATAACACTCAGCTCGAGCTCTTAACATCGCTACTAACTAGGTATAGATAGAATTAAAGAACAGTCAAAAAAGATTACATTAATTTGGGGTAGGTACAGGATTTAGCTTGAACGACACGCGATATAAATTTACTATACATAGAGCGTTTATAAAAGGGTTACAAATGGCAAAATTATAAAAAGTTGGCAACTGTCAAAAGTGACAGTATTTTTTTCTTGAAGTAGGTAGTTATACCTAATGTTCAGAATCTACAAATAGCTAAAATAATATAGCATTCCATCTAAAAAAAATATGTTTTGTCGCCCCAAAACTTTCCCGACAATATATAATATAATCAGAAATATATGACCTGCGTAACGAAACATATTTTGGTAATAATTAATATTATTATTGTATTATTTTCATTATTTCCAATAAACTAACATAAGAAACTAAGTACTCCATTCAAAAATTAGAAAAAAAATATTGTCAGAGCTGGCTTTCGAACCCAGAACCCTCCGCATGCGAAGCGCACGCTCTATCAATGACGCCAAAAACCCTTTATCAAATTAAGTACTTTCTTATATTCTCATAATATGAATTATAGGTTCCAACTAGTTAACTGGTGAAATATTAAACGCAATTTTCTCGAGAATTATATGGGGGCAAATATCGAAAGTAACCTATCGCTGTAAAGCAGATAAAAAATGCTTTAAAATAATGTATCACTCGTACCTCAATTTTTTTAGCGCGTTCACAATATTTTGCTTGTGCGGGAAAGTAAAATACGAGTTTCATCGTTTCGTTTCATAAGTACTTCTTTCTAAAAAATTCAACAGTTTGACCACAATTTCTGGATCAAATAATGTAAATAACCCTATAAAATAAAATTAGTAATTGATCAGTGGCACCTTGTAATGTCTTTCTTTAGGATTTGTTTACGTGAAAAATTATCATTTTCGCCTATATATGTATGGAGGCGGTCTCTTCGCCGAGGAGGTAGTTATACCAAATTTGGGTAAAAGGCTTGTCATCTAAAACTGGAAGGTCACTACAAAAGAACTCTTTAGAACAGCATCCGCTCACTCTATGTTAATATTCGTAGGCCTTTTATTTAAACATAAAAATGAGTAGGTTTTGAAATGTATTTAACAAATACATAGGTAATTATTACATAGAATTAATATTTTACATTGGTTTAATTGCTCTTCGGCTAGCTAGTTAACATGTTGTTTGTAATCTTAGAATACTTAGATAATTCTGTAATTAATATTGTATCTACAAACATAATTAATTTAATTTATAATAATAATAGTTAATAAACTGCTTAGAGACCCCTGTTTGTGCTGAACATGCAGCTGTTTCTCAGTTATCCCTTGTTCATAAGTGAAAAAATAAAATTAAACCAGAGAACATGCGCACTCATCGAAACTCATTCTCCCTTCTCTATATCTCTGAATGAAACTGAGGCTAATATCACAGCTAACATATATGTGTATAGGGTTATTCTTTCGTAGTGATTGATCTGAACAACTGAATGTGATTATACTGAACTGAATATTTGACGAAACCGAAAGATCATCTTTTTTGTGATTGTCTTTCACTTAACCTCGAAAACTTGTGAAAACCAAATCTGCTCTGAAAACTGGAAAATTATTTCTTCCATGATATTATTATCCATGTTTTAAACTTTTACAATTTATTGGTTTGATTCGAAATCATATTCCAATTATTATCTCTCAATATTCAATACTTTTAGAGGTTAACTGTCAACTGAACGAACTAACCGGTACCTAGAGGTTGATCAGTTAGCGGGAAGGGGGGTAGGAATTTTAATCAGTTTGGTAGAAGTGACCGATGTCGAAAGAATACGCACAATCGTGAATGAACTGACAATTTTCAGATTGTTCACGTAGTTCAGTACGAAAGAATAACCCTTATGTTACCTATCCCACATAATTTCAACTCAGTGATGTAGTAACTCATACTTCGCCGGGTTTATACAACATATACATAAGGTGATGCAGGTAACAAGCGTCTAGAGTCTGACCACAGGTCTGACTATGGACTTTTCAACCGATCAATCATACGCCACCATGAAAGTATTTTTGCAGTCAAAGAGGTTTTAATTGCAAAGCCGGTGGTATGTTTTTGAATTTAAATTCGAAAATAAAGTGGTTGTGCTATTACAGCTATTTATTAATATTGGTATTATTGTTATTAAAGTGTTATTATTAATTATTTTTTCTTCAAATGGCAGTAGTAAATAAAATTCTCAAACTCACGTTAAACAAAGCACTAATGCTTTAGAGTTTAGGCGTAAAAGTATTTTGTTATACTGTTTATACGGCAGTCAAATATTTTTAAAGCCTTGGCATTAAATCTAAACCTGTAAAAGTAAATTAAGCCGGGTTTAGTCAAACATAATTGTTACACTTTGGATTCATTTTTTACTTTTACATAAAAACTTCCGCATTATGTGCGCATTCTATTTCTAACTCATTTATTTTTAAATTTTCCGCGCTTAAAAGCGCACGTAGATTTGCCGGTTGAAAAGTCCACAGCCGGACTCTAGACAATTATATTCAGAATTCAGACATTCACGTTTTTTCTTATGCTCGTGGGCTCGTACCATAGAAATCTTATATTATATATGTACTCTAGAATGCTAAGTAAATCCAGCCGAATACCAAAAAGTGTAACGGGTATGCAGAGTTTTCTCGAACTACGCATGCTCCTCAGTCACTTATTTTCAGTACAGAGCTGCCATATTTAAAACTATTTTGTCGTTCGCCTTACAGAATTTATGCGACATATCTGTTTTATAAATAAATCCATATGTTGCGTCATACGAAACTGCTTGACAAAATCAAATAATTCAATGTTATCGGTAAAATTGTAATACTGTTTAGTTTTCAGCAATATGAACGAAACATTTTTTTCCAAATCTTATTAAATTTAGGAGATTTCGCAACAGCGTCTATTTTCGCAAATGACATTTCTCGTAGTGGGAATATCTGTCAGAGTCGGCTTCACAACAATTCAGATAGGTTTTATAATTGAATTATGGGTTTATGCGTGGTATATTTTAATTGTTGATAGATATACCTATTTGTGATTAAAATTGTTTTTAATATTTGTTATTTTGGTTTGGTAGTTTGTTTATTTAACAAACAATGAGGTGTATAGTGTTGTGGTGTAAAAATGAAAGTATCATTCCTGGTGTTAAATATTTTCAGTAAGTTATTGTTTCGGGTTTCTAACAGTCTCAGTTTGAGTCAATATGATACCATTGACATGATACTCATTTTTAGCTTGACAAAAAAAAGACATGATGTTTGGATGCGGGCATTGGGATCCTAGTACAGAAAATGTATGTGATGGGAATGTCATATGCAGTAAGCATTTCGCTGCAGAAGATATCATTTGTAGAGAAGACGGCAAGAGGATCACCCTCGTACCCGATGCAGTTCCCAAACTTTTGTTGAAAAGAAGAGATTATGTAAATGAGAGTGGAAGTTAAATTCTTAATCGTTTGATATCAAGACACTGTTTACTTAAAAGCAGTCAGTCAAAAATGCATGATATGTATGTCAAGAATATATTTCCTACGTTGTGTAGGTATACAAAGTTCGTTTGAATTCTGTTGTTAAACTGGAATATACTTAATTATAGAATCCTCCATGAAATTGCTGAGAATAAAAGTTCTACCAACCATGTTTTGTCACAAAATACTATTGCGAGTAGTACGGATGATATGGAAGTGGTTTACATGGACACGGAAAATATTCGTGAAATCACTGTTTCTTGCACCCCTTCTTTGAAGGCTGCAGAGAGGTAAGAGGCCTAAGGTGGTTGTATAAACAAACAAATATTATATAATAATAAAATAAATAATTAGAATGCTCAAGTCCTTACGATATTTTCCAATATTAGAATTTTTACTTATTTCTCGTTTCTGCTTAGATTTATTATTATTGGGTTGTACCTGTTAGACAATAAAGTATTTATATATTTAATGTAATTTTTTATTTCTTAAATTCCTTTATTCCATTTTTTTATTTGAATTACCAAATGGTAAAATTTAATTTTAAATATACCTATAACAGTAATATTACATTTAATCAAAGCCGGTCCTGTTGAAAAATAAGTGACTGGTGATCATGCGCATTATGGACAGCTCTACACTTTTGGTTACATTTTTGTACTACGGGATTATCATTCTAGAGTATATATATAATATAAGATTTCTGTGGCTCGTACGTACTAACTTCACGTTTGAGTTTGCTGTTTGCTGAAGCGTTGAAGAATAATGGCCAAATGGCCATAATAATATAATAATCTCACAGGTGTTTATTTTTATTTACATTAATTATGTTATTGATTTACCGTCATTAAGTTTTAAATTACAAAATACCGAACGTTTTTTTGTAGGGAAATAGGTATGTGCGTTTTTCTAATATTGATCGTATTTTACTACGATAAGTACGCAGTATAAATGTAAAGAACATCTGAAACAGAAGAAATTACTGGTTGAAATCTTGTAAGCCCAACAAAAGTATTAATGTCTTCTCTCTTCTCTGGATCGTATTAAATAAATATACTTAATAAAAACAGAAAAAATTATCTACACAAAATAAGGTACTATTCTGATTCTCAGAATTTCGATCGGTATTTTTTCGAATTAACACTTTTTTTAAGGAAAACAAAAAAATATACAAATATGTAATATCAAATATTCAACCCATGTGGGATAATTTAAATGATAACCTTATTGCTCAGGATTTGTTTTTATTGACTCTTGCGATAAGAAATTATAATTGTTCACTATATTTTATTACATTGATCATTGATACGTAGTTTTATTTAAGTATCTGTTCTTTTTTCAGTGTGAATTAATATCGTAGAAATGGAAGAAGAAAGGTCTATACTAAAATTTTTTAAAACACCAGGATGCACATCTGCAAAAAAAGCTGAAATTTTGTTTAAACTTCAACAAAAATGTACAAGTTTAATAGATTTGGAAACGGAGATTTGCTTTTTTGTGGAGCTAACTCAAACATTAACCAAAACTGAAAAAGATATGTTAAAATGGGTATTACAGGATCCATTGTATCCCGGAAATTTATTCGAGCAAGAACAACTGAAATCGGTTAACAACAAGATATTGGTTGAAGTAGGTCCAAGATTTAACTTTTCCACAGCAAATTCTACAAATGCAGTGTCAATTTGTCAAAATATAGGACTGAAGAAAATTGTTAGACTAGAGACATCGAGAAGGTATTTGCTGGTATTTAAAAATAAAACAAATATAACAGCCGATATTGAGAATGATCTGGTTGGTTTGTTACACGACCGCATGACTGAATGCAGATATACCTCAGAAAACATTCCTAAAACTAGTTTTAATGAGAAACTGGTTAAGAGAGAAAATATTAGGGAAGTCGATATTTTAAGAAAAGGTGAAGATGCTTTAAAAGAGATTGATGCTGAGTTGGGTCTCGCTTTTGATGAATCGGACTTGAAATACTATACGAATTTATTTAAAAATGTCATGAAACGTAATCCAACTAATATAGAATGCTTTGATTTGGCCCAATCAAATAGTGAACACAGCCGGCATTGGTTTTTCAAAGGAAAAATGGTTATCGATGGAGTGGAGCACAAGCAGTCTCTTATTGATATGATCATAGATACACAGAAAAATTCGAATCCCAACAATGTGATCAAATTTAGTGATAATAGCAGGTGAGTTGTTATTTATATCCCGGTATTAATTAGGTTTTTAAGTTTAAAGCATGTGTGCTTAATCCACCAATATCAAATTTTCATAAGTGTCCAACTTCTACTTTCTGAGAAATTAACATTGGGTATAGGCATGTTATATATATTTTTTATTATTTTGTTAGCAACAAATAGTATGAAAATCACTTGAGAAAAGATTGTCAACTATAGTCGATAACCTAATTATTTAATTCCATGCTCAGAAAATTAATTTGTAATATGAGGCTGTCAAAGTCTTGGTGACATAGACACAGTGATAGAAATTCCTGAGTTAAATGTTGAAATGAGTTTGTGATTTGTGCCATATGACAAACGTAATGATATTTGAATGCCTGATAGAACCGTCAAAAATTTGTCTTTTTAATTATTTTTTTTTTAAAGACAAAGTTTAAGCTTTTATCGAACATACAACAATATACAACAATCATATTTAGATAATTAAAAAAATATACTTATATTTGGTATATTTATGGTATTTGAAAATATTATTAGAATTAATTATTGATTACGTCACTTGTTTAATTTTGAATGATAAAAATAAGTTAATAATAACAAATCTGAGTTACTATTGTGTCATAAAAGATGTCTGAATAATTTGCAATATCGATGGATTGGTATAACGATTCACTCAGTTGAGAAATACAATTAGTAACATTGAACAAAATATTATTGATAACTTTACATAAATATAATATATTGTTTTTAATTTATTTCATTAGAAAACAAAATAAATTTGCGTAAATTATTTTTGTGTACCACAGGCTGTTTCACGTGGTATTTTTCCTATATATGTAGCAATGAAAGTATATAAAATATCTTACATAATTACTCGAATTAATAACAGGGATAAATGTGATAATAGAAGTAGATTTATGAAATTGTATACAGAAAAATAAAGGACACATAGAATTAGTAACTTCAATCAAAGAGTTAGAACTTTAAACCATTATTCTGCTCTTGTCAAGGAGAGTATAAGTAAGTACGAAGAAGAAAGACGGTAAGATTATGCCTTACCTGCGAGTGGAAGACGTTGATCCTCCAGACATGAAGGATCGAGTGAATTAATTCTAAGTATGAGCCGGTAAAGATTTTTACCGTCGTGAGTAATATTCTATTTTATTCTTGTGCGTAAATATTTACTAAAAATTAATAAAATGGGAGCAGTTTATATAGACAAATTGACTGGTTTTCACTCAGTTTACGCATTTTGACTTTTATTGAATTGTTTATTCGCGGTGTCTATTGACCGAACAAATGATAATATACCATCCATCCACGAAGGAATAAACAATATTATCACAGTTTATATACAGTTACTTCACCTCGTGTCGGTACCTTTGTTACCTCTGTCCTAAAAGCAATTCGCCGAATTCGCCGCCGCTTATACTTATAATATAGTATCTTATAGTATATATTATAGTAGCGGGCCAGAAATGTGACTGGGATTGCGACGAGTCGATGCCGTTTTTAGCGCCTACTGACCCTTCTTATCTATAGTTATTATTATGGTGAGAAATAAGAAACGGAGTTTAGAAACTTTGGTGCTATACACAAAAATACTTTTTCATGTATTAAAATATGTTTATATGGCTAATAATATATAATAAGGTTATGGTCGAAGTCAGAACACCATGCCGTTACGGCGAGGGTGGAGATCTATCGAACTTTTTCACATAATTTTTTTTTAATTTGTCAATTAACAATTAACTCAGAAAACAATCCAATAAAGACACGTTTCTTTTAACTAAACCATAAATAAACACGCCGTTTCTTCTTTTTTTACCTTTTTATGTCAGACCTGAGCTTAAGTGATGTTCAAAAGTTTATTCAATATGAAAATTTGGTTGAAGGCTAACAGTTTTCAATTTCCTACAGGAGTCTGAAATCTGGATGTATGGTAAACTTATTTATAAAATATTATCATGCATATGAAGTAATCGCCCTACAAATTTGATGAAATTATTCTACACCTTTTGTTACAACCAGTCAGCGCCGTAATCACTAAAACACAACTATTTATATTATAATTTTTCGCAGTGCAATAAAAGGATATATTCACAGAAGTTTACGGCCAGCTGCTGCTGGTTCAGTATGCGAACTCCGGCAAGTCAACACCGAATCCCACTTAATCTTTACAGCAGAAACGCACAACTTCCCAACTGGGGTCGCACCCTTTAGTGGCGCTACCACTGGAACTGGTGGTAGAATTAGGGATGTGCAAAGTGTTGGAAGGGGCGGTTATTGTATAGCAGGAACTGCTGGCTACTCGGTTAGTAAAATTCTCTAATAAGAATAAACATTAGTTGTTAATTAAAATTACTCTGAATTCAAGAACATGTAAGGTGTGCCACAATGTTTCTTACATTGTTGGATTATAATATATATAAATATTTTTTGTAATGTTAATTTCTTACATACATCTATTTCACTTAAGGAATAAAAATTGGCTATCAGATTAAATTTTTGTTTATACCACTTATCTCAAAATGTGTATAATCATTCACACCTCAATTTAGTTTTGTTCTCACTGGGTGGGATTAATTTTGAGTTCTATAACGATCGTGGTCCGCTAATGTCAGCGCGACAAAGAAAAGTGAGACTTGTAACGAGAAAATTTCACCTAGTACAATATAGGACTAATGTAATATTCCCGACAACAAACGTTTTTACTACTTTCAGTTAGGGAGCTGCTGCTCATAATAACAAATAGTAAATATAACAGTGACCTTTAGTACTGATTATTTGGCATTTTAGGTAGGAAACCTTCAAATACCTGGATATACATTGCCATGGGAAAACGAAACGTTTAAATATCCAAATAACTTTGCTTCGCCAGTAGAAATACTAGTAGAAGCTAGTAATGGTGCATCAGATTATGGTAACAAATTCGGTGAACCTTTAATCGCAGGTTTCGTGAGGTCGTTTGGTCTGATAGATGGTAATGGAGAAAGAAAGGAGTGGATAAAGCCTATAATGTTTAGTGGAGGTAAGCTATATTTCAATAATATATTATATCACACTTTCTAGTTTTAAAACTTCAGCTTATATAATTGTTGTACCATTTACGAACTGCTTTTTAGGTATTGGTACTATGGAAGCTGATATGACAGAAAAACTAAAACCAGAAGTAGGGCAACAAATTGTTAAAGTTGGTGGTCCGGTATACCGAATAGGTGTTGGAGGTGGTTCTGCTAGTTCAGTTGAAGTCCAGGGTGACAATAAAGAAGAATTGGATTTCAATGCCGTTCAAAGAGGTAAATAAATCAATCTGTTTTTGTTATATAAGTCAAAAGAAAATTATCTTGATAAATTTTTTCTTGCTATAGGTGATGCTGAGATGGAAAACAAATTAAATCGTGTTGTACGAGCCTGTTTAGAACTCGGTAAAAGGAATCCAATTTTAAGTATCCATGATCAAGGTGCTGGTGGTAATGGCAACGTTCTAAAAGAATTAGTTGAACCAGTTGGAGGTGTAATCTATGCTAATCGATTTGAACTTGGAGATCCAACCATTAACGTTCTTGAATTATGGGGAGCTGAATATCAAGAAAACAATGCCTTGTTATGCAAAAAGGAAGATTTAGAACTGCTAAAAGCTATTTGTAAAAGAGAGAGGTAATTTTGCGACTTAATTAACCCTTAAAATTATTTGTCCTATCTTTAGTGTAAGTTTATAGTATTAATTGCATGAATTATTTTGCAGATGCCCTATTAACGTGGTTGGGGAAGTAACTGGGTCCGGTTCCGTTGTGCTTGCAACTGACGAAAGTATGACCACGGTTCCATTTAATCTAAAGTTAGACCATGTTCTGGGTAAAATGCCACAGAAAGTATTCACATTAGAAAGAAAAACGCCAGTTCTGAAAGAATTATCTCTACCAGATGGAATATCAATATTCAAATGTTTACAAAGAGTATTAAGACTGCCATCTGTAGCTAGTAAAAGGTATATATACAATTTTTTTCAGAGTCAGCTGATATTTATAAAGAACGGTAACAAGGCGTCAGGCAGAAAATTATATCCATCGAAGTTTAGAACTGGAATATAGACCTAAATGTCCATAAACGCTTCATAATTACAAAATTACAAAAAAAATCATATAATCGTCCTCTCCACGAGATTTATTTCAAAATATACATATAAAGGACATGTATGTTTTGAAATAAAACTTGTGAAGAGGATTTTATGTTTCCTTTATTTATTATATACCTATATACATGGGTTTTTTTTTTTTTTTTTGAAAGGGTCCGTACGACTTTAGTCCCCGGTTTCACTGCAGCCTCATGGGCTTATTGTGAAAATCCCCGTATATTATGCCACCCAATCCAGCAGCCCTGTACCCTCCACTAACTTGTGGAGTTCAGTTATGTGTTGGGTGTCAATATCTGCTGGCGCAATCAGCGCATGCCCAAAAATAGCGTGTCGTCTTCCTATATACATGGGTTATTCACGCCATACAACACGGAATAGTGTGGCTAAACTATTTCATTACAATGTATGTATATGAACTAACTTTAACTTTTTTTAATGTTGTAGGTATCTCACAAATAAAGTAGACAGATGTGTCACAGGGTTAGTAGCACAACAACAATGTGTTGGTCCTCTACATACACCATTAGCAGATGTTGCTGTTACTGCAATATCATATTTCGGTTATGTAAGTATTATTGGGGTCTTGAACGGTTAGAATGCGAACATATTTTTATTATATCGCCCAATTAACGCTATAATGCAAATAAAAGTCATTGTTCATTCGCTGGAGCCTATGCAAGACAGCAGTACAACAGTTGCTATGGCACATCTAGTCTGGTCATAAGTATTAATTAATAAGAGATTCATGGGTTGAGTCACATTATTTCTTGATCCATATCGTAGTAAAAAAATGACCCTCTTTTCACGTAATTTTTTTTTTTTATTATTTTATTTATTTATTAGCAACATACAGATCTGACGATCCAATTACATGTTGAAATTTATCTAGTAACAATACACTAATAAAGCTAACATCAACAACATAAAGTAAACTAAAACAAAAAAAAAAAAAGAAATACAGAAAATCAAAAAGAGAAAAATACAATCAATAATAATTAATATAGGTACAAAAAAAGTTCCAATTATTGATTAAACTTCAAATAGTTTACTATTAATTTCTTAAACTCAATCAGATTATCATTGAAAATATCACAATGATGTTGACATTGATTGTAGTTTCTTAACATCATTGAAATCGGGGAATTCTGCTGGTAGTTCGTTCTTGGTATTACTGTCATAAATGTTTTATTGTTGGTGGTACGAGTTTTTATCGAGGGCACTAGTATATTAATTTTCTCTAGTATAGTTGGGTCATATACTTTATTATTAATTATTTTGAATAAATAACATACACCCTGTAAGAATCTTCTATTAAATAATGATAGTAAATTGTATCTTGTTAGATTGCGCTCATAGTCGGAGATGTGACAGTTAAACATTAAGAAATCTGTTTGTCTAATAAACTTTCTTTGCACCCTTTCAATCATTAGTATATACTTAGTATACATAGGCGACCAAACTATGGAGCAGTATTCGAGCTTGGAACGTACGAATGCGTTATAAAGTAGAGATAGAGTGGTTTTATTTCGAAAATCTCTTGAGTTTCTTTCGATTGGTAGAATTTTCAGCTCAAGGCTGCTTCTTTAAATTTCAAGAGTATGATATCCTTATTAAAAAATTACCATTACTTTTCCTTATATCTCAACATCTGAGATATTTTTGTAAAGTGTCTTGCTTTCCAATATTTTTCTGATATTCATATTTTTATCTGATTCTCGATATTTCTATGCATATTAAATCCGTGAATTTATGTAGGCTGACGATCCTGTAAAAATCTGAATAAGAGCATACTGTTTACTTTTATATTGCAGGAAGGCATTGCATCGTCTATTGGTGAACAGCCAATTAAAGGCTTAATTAATCCAGAAATTGGTGCCAGAATGTCAGTTGTCGAAGCGATTACTAATCTCGTGTTCGCACCCATCACTGATTTGAGAGATGTGAAATGCAGCGGTAACTGGATGTGGGCTGCAAAACTCCCAGGAGAGGGTGCAGCTCTATATGATGCTTGCAAAGCAATGTGCGAGCTAATGTCCGAACTTGGAGTAGCTGTAGACGGAGGTAAAGATTCACTTAGTATGGCTGCCAGAGTTGGAAAAAATACTGTTAAAGCACCAGGCACCTTAGTTGTTTCGACGTATGCTCCGTGTCCTGATATCAGGTAAACAAATTTTCAATTTTCTTCAATGTAAAACTACAAAATAGGTTTAGAAATGGAAATTTTATTTGTAAAATCTCAAAAAGGTGTCTAATGAAAATGTTAACTTAGTTTACTTTCCCGACCCTTAGGGAAAGTATTGTGAACGCGCTAAAAAAAATTTGAGATAAAGACGGATACAAAACCATTGTGACTTCCCTTGAGACGATTAAGACCATTTCCAGATGGAAGTCTGTGTGTATTCTTCCACGATAGCGCCTAAACGCTTCAACCAATTGAGTCAAATTTTGGTATATGAGTTTGGGGGAGTCCTAGGATGAACCCATTAGTTTTTGGTTGAAATCGCTTTAGCCCTGTGATGGGACAGAAGCGCCAAATTTTCAAATAGCAGTAGGGATACAGATCATTTGAAAGCAGTTTTTATCAACCTGACGAGACTCAAAGTGTTATTTTCAAAAAATTTGTATTCTACGCGAAACTTACCTTAAAATATGTTTCGACAATATTTAAAATTTTCCTGAGAAAAATAATTCTTTATTGCAGGAAAGTGGTCACACCAGATTTCAAAGCACCATCCATCGGCAAAAAGGGAGTATTGTTGTTTATAGATCTTTCACATAATTCACATAGATTGGGCGGTACAGCACTTGCTCAAGCCTTCGAACAACTAGGAAAAGATGCTCCAGATCTACATTGCGCCAAAGACCTAGTGCGAGCGTTTGCTGCCACTCAGGAATTGATAAGAGATGGAGCTGTTTTGGCAGGCCATGATATCAGTGATGGTGGATTGGTGGTATGTTTAATAGAAATGGCTATAGGTGGTATTTCTGGTATGGAAGTTAATATCAAACATAGACAAGGAAAACCGGTACCTATTTTATTCTCTGAAGAAGTTGGATGGGTGTTAGAAGTGCTCGAACAAGATTTAGCCCATTGCATGGCTGTTTTTAAGGTAAGAGCCCGATGGGAGGACATTGGAATTTTCTAAAACAGTTATAGTAACAGGATAATGATGTTGGCAATATATCTTATAGAAACACGAAGTACCAGTCTTTGATATTGGCAGAAGTACTAGTTACGGTGTCAAATCAAAAGTTATCATAGCTGTAGACAACGCAACCCTGGAAAGTAGTGTTCTCTCGTTTATGAAAATGTGGGAAGAAACCAGTTACCAATTGGAACTGCAGCAAACAATTAAAGAATGTGCCGATTCAGAATTTAATTCTTTAACTACTAGAAAAGGACCACAATATCAGTTAACATTCGATCCAGATGCCGAATCACCAAAGGGAGAAGAGTCGATAGCTGTTGCTGTAATTAGAGAAGAAGGTATAGTGTATATTTATGTAATAATGATTGGTCCGCTAAATTATTTAATATTCTTTCTTTTTTCTTGTTCTTGAACAACTTTCTTTGGGTTTAAGGTTCTCGAAAAAAACTTTTTTTTATTAATTTTTAGGCTAGTTTACATTTCGCTTGGCTAATTTTATTATATTTTTCTTTTTACAACGTTCAACGTGTTTCAATTTCGCTTTTTTTCCTTGCAATTTGTTGTTGTTTTGTGATGAAAAATATTAGAATTAAACGAGCTAAATGTATACTTCGCTAAAAATTACTAAGAAAAAGTTTTTGCGATAACCTAAAACCCAAAAAAAGATACAAAAACAGTAATTAATATTATTAGGTAATATTTTTTACATGTGTAATGTTTTCTTAAACAGTTGCTCTAAAAAAAATAAATGATTTTAACGGATTAAAACTTTTTTGGTTTGGTTTTTCTTATTTAAAATACTTATTCCATTTTTAGAAGGTATGAACTGTAATATAAATTTGTAGGTGTCAATAGCGACAGGGAAATGGCCGCAGCACTACTTAGAGTTGGTTTTAAGGTATGGGATATCACAATGCAGGATATAATCAGTGGAAGTGCTAATTTAGATAGGTTTAGAGGATTAATCTTTCCTGGTGGTTTTAGTTATGCAGGTATGCAAATCACTTCTTTATGATTTACCTAGATAGCTGACTATTAACCTTTTTTTTTGTTGCATGCTCAAAATAAACGGCTGTATTGATATTAATAAAATAGAACTTAAAACTTAGTAAATCTTCGACGAAAAATTAAAAACAGTCCTATTACATTTACAAAATATTTTTTTTTTACAATTTAGATGTTTTGGGTTCGGCCAAAGGCTGGGCAGCTAGTATATTATTAAGTACAACAGTTAAAGAACAATTTGCAAAATTCTTCAATAGGCCGGATACATTCAGTTTAGGAGTGTGTAATGGTTGCCAACTGATGGCTTTAATAGGGTGGGTTGGATCCCCAGTCACAGCTAATACGAAACCTGATATAATGCTGGAACACAATAAGTCAGAGAGGTTTGAGTGTCGCTGGACAACAGTGAAGATTGAAAATTCCAAAGCTATTATGCTTAAAGATATGGTTGGTTCCTCATTTGGAGTATGGGTGAGTTTAACAACAGAGAAAATTAAATATAAAAAGAGAAACTTGACTTAATTAAAAAAACATTGTTGTAGGTATCTCACGGCGAAGGCCGATTTACTTTTAAAGATAACACCATCTATCAAAAATTGGTAAAAGATCAGTGCGTAGCTCTACGTTATGTCGATGACGACAATTTTCCTACGGAAATATATCCGATGAATCCTAATGGAAGTATCGAAGGTTTAGCTGGTGTCTGCTCTACTGATGGTAGGCACTTAGCTCTTATGCCCCATCCAGAACGATGTGCACAACCATTCCAGTGGCCGTACATGCCCAGAGAATGGATCAATTACCAGAAGAGTCCATGGGAGAAAATGTTTAGAAATGCCTATGAATGGTGTACTGGTGTTAAGTTCCATCAAGTATACTATTAAGGTTTTTAGAAATGTACTCATAATATTAAGGCTTAAAAATAGTCTAAAGGAACAGAACAAACGCATTTAGAATTGAGCACAAAGTATCTAATATTATCTAGTGTTATTTACGGAGGTACATTTTAAAACGCTACTAACAATTTTAAAATGCCTTAACAGTGCCTACTTTTTTTTCTGTTTTATAAAGTTTATTAAACATACATAGTAAAATTTTATTGTTAATTGTTGTGTAGTTAAATATATTACACAATATTTTTTTACCTTTATCTAATGTACTGTTTTATTGGTATATTATACAATATTAAATTTTGTTTTCCTAAGATGTTTTTCATTCGTAATAAAGACATAAAGTACCATGAGAAATAAGAAAAGTGGAAAACAAAACACAAATCATTTTAGCAAAGAATATACAATATAATCAGGCCTTATGAGAGCTTTTAAACTCAAAATTACGCGTGTTAAAGAGACTCATGTCTGTTAAAGCCTTAGAACCGCAATGTATATTGAAACAGATTCCACTTCCACAACCGTGCATCGTAAATGTGCCATAAAACACGAAATACAAACAATATTTGTTCTAGAACCGATTGATACATATTAGAATGTTGTTTTAACTTTGTTAAATAATTCTTTTGAATCGCATCCCGTATTTCCTGAATGTTGCAACATACAAATCGTATCTATAGAGACATCATGTTTAACAATGCAATTTACTTTGCGCCCTAGTGTGGAAAATATTTTGCGCACGTTGCCATAGGGAGCGTGAAAAAATAGTTTTCAATTAAAAAACTGGCAGTTCACACACTGACATTAGGATAAAAATATTGACATTTTTCGCCAGTTATAGAAAAAATATCAATTGGTCATACCCTGTACGCGACAGCTCAAAGCAGGCCAAAGAGAACAGAAAAATAAAAGATACTAAATAATTATCTAGTTCGCATTCCCTTCACTCCGCACCACCTGTTTAAATGCCATTTGTGAGGAACGAAGAGCACTGATTATGGCACTATACATGCCATAAATGATTCTGATGTGTGTTTATCTTTTCAAGTGCGGCAGGAAATGCAAATGCTTGTTCATCCATCTATATCCAAATAGCAGCAGTTGAATGATCAAAAACCAGAGACAATATTGGCTGCTATTAATTTAATCGTGGAACACACATATGTTATAGCTAGCGTAGGTTTTTCTACAGTAAAACTACTAAAAATTTATTACAAAATTATTTTAATTCATAGTTGCCTTCACTAAGCAGATATAGAAAGGACTTTCAAGCAGTCTTAATAGCTTTTCAAAATTCTGTACATAATCCAATTAATAACTAAACATTTTGTCAATTAATGTTCACAGTATGATTTAGGTGCTTCTTTATATAACGTATAAATTGCTGGAGTACAATGAATGCTTGGACCAAAGAGCTCTTATATAAATCAAAAAAAAATGTTCTACTGTATCTAAACTAAACAATATATTGAAGAAAGAAGCATTATATTAATATTAAGCTATTTCGAGTATAAGATCGTTTTATTGAAGTAGTCTGGTGCAATGGTGCAGCTCCATATTTTCATAATTTATTTGCTCATTTTGACAATAAGCAACTATAACGATTTTTTTGTCTAATTATCAATGGCTATAACTATCATTCCGAAGTGAAAATATTCAAACAATCTTATGAATATAAAACAACTAATACAATACCAAGGTTTACATTTAAAAATATACAAAATATTCATATAACTTTGTATACAGACCTTCTGGCAATTGTTTTACTAATATACATTTGTTTAATTTTGATATCTCCATAATGGCTCCCAATTATAGTTGCATAACTTTTATTAATTTACTTAATATTAAATTATCATAAAGTACATTTCAAAATAAATAAAATGAAATTTTTTAAAGTCCTGCAAATATTAAAATGGGTTATGTTATGAAAAAATAATAAAATGACTTCCATAAATACTAAGAATGTTAGCTCCTCTTAAGTAGTATTAAACTATGTTGTTATGTACGTTCATGTCTGAATTATTATTACAATAAATTATCCTTTAGTCGTGAACAATGATATACTGCAGCTTTATTACACATTTTGGTGGAATATTTAGAAATATTGTCGGGGACACTCTATTAATTTAATGGTGTATTTCCTATATACATAACGTAATTCCATTTATCGTCTTGTCGCGAGAAACGAACTCGAAATTAGCTTGCCGTAGGTAGTCCTATCCACAAAACTATTCATTAATTAATTCCCTAATTATTGGAAATTATACTTTTTATTAATTTTCCTACCCAGGCCCATTTAACAAAACATAATAATTATATTTATATTATTTTTTAAAATAGAGAATAATATCGAGAGTTTCCACCCTGACAGGTTTTGCGATTTTATGATATTTAAACATACATTGCACAACCTCCAAATGGTAGATATACAAATTTTAATTTTTTGTGAAACTTACCTGTGCCCTCAGAGTTTGTGTTGTGGCTTTAGTAGTGAAGTTTACGATCATGCCTGTCACCATTTTGATGTGTGCAACGCATTAACAATTTTATAAGAAAAGTATGAGTATGCTTGAAGCTGAAGATATACCAAAATAACATAAAGCAAAATACTGAAAAATACTTTACTTTGGAAATCAAACTTTAAAATATTGCATACAATTAGCTTAATATATAAGTCACTGTTTTATTTACGTCATATTTCAGTACTCTTAATTTTTGGTCACACAAAAAGCCATGTGACAATTTATTCATGATTAGATATCCTTTGCTATTTAATAAGGCGCCATAAACATTCAGTGTAATTTTTTTTAATTGTAACACACTAAACGCTAGGCATTTGACATTCTTTAAGTATCCTATATATTAATCGAAGCTTAATTATTCTTTATACTATAATCTGATACTTACTTAACACCCTGTATAAACAAACACACATCGTAAAAGTTCAATATGAATTAGGAAAAAAACATTTATTTAAACCTTAAACATTACTTTGCATAAAGCTATCACCATCTATGAAATTGCAGAAGAGGCATTTTTAATTTTACTTATTGGTTTTCGTATTTGTTTTATTTTGGTATAGTTTGGACATAATATCTTGAACTATTATTATACACTTAATATTATTATCTGATAGAGTGTTAGGCAGTATTTAACTAAACGCTCATACTAAGTGCTGAAGTAGATATTTCAAATGAGCCCTATAGATGCAAAACTCGGTAAATGCAAAAATGGTGAAAATCGAGTTAAATACCCTACCTTATAGCAAATTTTCGTCTCTATCCAAATATGCTGACAAACATATACAAAACTTGCTTATTCACATACAATTTTCAATTCAAAAACAGCACCTAGATGCATAACTCTCTCCTTATGCTTCATGCACATATGTGCAAAACTCGCTTTTTGCTCTTTGGCCAATGACAGGCTCTCAATTCCTTACGTGACTCCCGGTGTTTTCTGTTTAGATGTTTTTATTACGATTTACTATGTTATTATTATCGCAATATATATTATTATTACTGGTTCGTAAACATTTATTTCTTTTTTATATTTTTTCTTAATAAATTTTTTTTTCAATAACCTGCGAAATATATTTTCATTGAGAGAAGGTTGCAAAACTAGGTTTTTGCTAGCGTTAGGGTGCAAAACTTGGTGAATGAATTATTACTTGAATTTTCCGATATTTGTTACTGTATCGAGGTTTTGGTCTATTATAAATTAAATCATGACCACTATTGCCACCTAATATCAAAATATGAAAATGTTTTAACAAGAAATAACAAGAAAAACCGTTTTTTGTAATTCCCAAAATTCGGATGTCTGCATTTACCGAGTTTTGCATCTAGAGGGCTCAAATAGTTAAACATATCAATAAAATAAATGCTATATTATCACGTGATATTCACCTACTATGAGCGTTTAAAATGCAGAGAAAATACTGAGAAACAACCAATGCAACGCCTATATCACTACAGTGCGTTAAAGCTCTCTTCGTAGAGCAATCAGACCCAATTCCAAACCGGCTGATGCATGCCGCATTTCATCTCAGTGCTCAAAAACATTAAATACACACGAAAGGTTTCGGACTCCTCTACGAACCAAGGCTATTAACTATAAACAATCGTATATTCAAGATACAAAAATATATTTGCAATAAAAAAATCAAGATTTTAATATCATTTCTTCCTTCAAATTTTAAGAATGAAAAATCTTACTGTTATCTAAATAAATTTCTTGAAATAAAAACTCTCAGTCTATCTACACTAATTGTGGTCCCCCAATCAAGAAAAAAAATTATACATTTTTGGACGACAATTATCTGGTAAAGTGAAGATAGACAGAGTGTTTATGAATATTATTTTCTTCACCAGTAAGTATATGAGAATTAAATAAGTCTGACTCAGCAATAAAGTAATATCAGTTTTCTAATGACTTAGAGGGCTCAACGAATTCGTATTTTAGAATTAAGTGGTTATAGTTGCAAACAGTTTAATATCTAACAAAAAAAATTGAAAGAAAAGCATCGTAAGTATATGTAATTTGATTTTAGTACATGTTATCGAAATTCCAACTCGGTTTTACAACTTCTATGGAAGAGTACCTATTGAGGAAAAAAAAGACGACAACGGAGTTTTGTCAAAGCAAAATTTGTGTATTGCTTTGCTAAAGTTGCGTGTTTATTGTTAGAGTTCTACAAAATCTAAAGAAATATTAAAACCAGCTAATAGAATTGATGTAAGTCGGTCATATCAAAGTAGTAATTTTAATTCTAGTTTAGAACGAATTCGTCGTTTACTTCTAAAAATGTCATCAGCTTTAAAAAACTCAGACTAAGGAAAGCCTGGTAATCTGTGAATGTCAATTTAATAGGCTTTAATAAGGCTAATTAAATTTCATTTTTTAGTATTTACATTTACACATTAATTATTTAGAAATTTACAGCAAAGTGAAGATAAAAATGCACAGCCAATGAAAATTTCTTACAATATTTCTAAAAACAACAAATGAATTGCTTACCACGTTACGCGTTGTATAAATATCTTAGAATGTAGAGATTTTTATTAATAACTGTTCTATACAGAATGCTTTGCGATCTTGTTATTAGCGTCTAATACTATGAGTCAGCTACTTGTAATAGAACAGTCACTATAATAAATAACCCATATTGAAAGCAGGCTGTTAGTATTCTTATCTTATAAGACATCATCCTAGCACATATTATTAGCTCAAATATTAGCTTATATCCCATATGCTCAGCTGGTTCTAATTTACTACTATCTTCTTGTTACTTAATTTGAATTACGCCATCTATTAGTATGCACAGCAGTATATTTTTGCTCCATAGTGGGAGATAGCAATGAACGTATGTTAGATGTCGACTGAAGACTAGTTCTACTAAAATACTTTGGTGTGAGTGGTGATTGCAAGTGTTTGTGTCTGATCACTTCGACCTCCACAGGACCTACATCAATGTCCTAGATGAACAGAGAAAATTCAGTCTATAATAGTTGATATTATTATATGCTCTTGTTTTAAAGCTTCATTTCTATGCAGTTTAAGTTGAATTAATAGTGTGGTTGAAATGATTAACAACATAATTTGGTTTAAAGTGACGCTTATTAACCTCGGTCGTCTGTCAACAAATAATCAGAGGAATTGATTTGGTGTACTTCAAGTATCGGGTTGTTATATTGAGAATTGTTATGCGAAATGTTGACAGCTGTGAAATTAAAACGGTATTCATCTTATGAGTTTGGTGCCGCCCTAACAAACCATCTGTTTCGCAAATTGGTAAGAAGACCTTTCTCCAGATCAATCTCAAAATTACTGTATTCAGACTAATTATGCGTAGTCGTATATTAGCAACACACGCAGTGCACGTAGGTACTCTAATTAATTGTAAAGGAACAACCCGAAGAAAGTTCGACAAAGAATTTTTGGGTATTGAATTTAATTGTATTTGTAAGTGAGAAATCAAATAATATCTATTAATTATTACTTAAAATGTTCATTGGCATTTTAAGACATAATGCAAAACTCTATTATATCATATATATGCAACTTGTATGTCTTTTTCTATAGCACAAACTTGTGCCATTATAGTAAAGTCTGAGATAAATTTATTTCCGACTGAATCATTTTCACTTGTTGTATCAGGAGAGCTTTTTTTTCTTAAAAGAAGAAAATTTCCAGGAATAATTTTTTGTGCTCGTGTGGTATTCGGTATGAAAATTTCACAACAAAATTTGGAATAAAATATAACTACGAAAAATTTGGTTAAGTAGCAAAAGGACTCTTCTTTTGGTGCAAACGTGATGTCGTGTAAGCTCTTCCCTGTAATTACAATGCTCCAAATTTTCCTCCTGTAAGTTCTTAGGATTTTTAATAGCTCAATGAAAATAGGTACCCAGTATTTTAGAATTTCCCGACAATGAGTATTATCAACTTTATTGCTTAATTAGATTCAACCACAATTGCAAAAAATGAAGCTTTAAAAATGACTCACCAGCAGAGTTAATGTTTCATTTCAAGAATCTGTACTCTTACTCTTTCGACCTCTCAGAGAACCAACAATGGACTTCAATGCTGCACCAATACTGCTGCTTGGAGTGTTTGCACTCATACTGCAACTGTTTAAGCTTTGTGGATGAGCGTCCAAGCACTTTTGATACCGTAACTAAAAAACAAGAGTTAAATAAAAAGATTTTCAGATCAAGAAATGTCAGTCTTTACCATATCTTAAATAAAAAAAAATATAGTTACCTTACAAGCAGCTTCAATAGTCTTGCACAATGCTCCGGATGACGGTTCGCAATAAAATACATGTGCCATAAATGTGTCTTGTGCGGTATGCATTATAAACCCACAGTGTTTGATAATCTTGCCTATACCCAAAAAAGATAAATACCGTACTCGGCATTCCGCTAAAAGCCTGTCGTCCTGAAACAGAAAATATTATCTTATACTATAAAAAACAGGGTCCACCATGAGTATGAGTGGAGCGATTATTTTGCGGAATTTGATGCCTCAAGCATAAGAACCAATCTACAAAAGCGCCGTTTATAAAACGTTGATCATATGCCCAAATTCTTCTTTTTGGATATTTTGACAATTCACAAGCTGGGTAAATGGCTAAATATTTTTAAATAAGTGAATTTTGCTAGGTACACTTATGATTAAATAGAAATCTTTTGGATCAGTTCCCAAATTTCTCATATTCTCATTTAATGCCGCACCACGTGCAAGTCCAGAAAGTAAACGAGTTGTATCCTTGTCTGCATAATGGAATTACTTCAGCATTCAAATAACTTAACCACCTTCGTGTAGCAATCGACTTATAATACGCCTCAATCGATTATTATTGATACAAGGAAAGTGATTTTCAAAAATTTATTGATCAAAAAGAAAAGTGGAGTGTGTATCGTTAGATCTGCAGTTATGAACTTACCATTGGATGGTGTATTGATATCATAGATGGCGCTATAGAAATATTAACCGGCTGCCATTGATCTTGAGGTACCGTTGTAACTAGTTTGTTAATGGCATCATTCAGTACATCGATTCCAGAAGCATTCAAAACTTGGGTACATCCGAGATATTGTGCCCTAAGTACCTTTTTTGGTTCTTCCATGGGTGTAGGAAATGATTGTGCTACAAATAAATCGATTTATATTAAATTGTGTCAAGTTATTTATAAACAGTTATATGATTACCGAAACGTCGAGTAAAGATATATAATTAATTATAAATTTTGTTATTGTAGTTCAATGACAGTTAAGGCATTAGCTAGTGGAGTAATAGTTCTGCCTAGTTCCCTAAATGTAGAAATCTACTCACAAATAAATAACTGGCTATTTCTACTTGATCGTCTGTGTTCTGTGGGCAAGTTGTTTGGTCGCGTCGCTAAACTCCTCCCATTCACATCCACACTTTTTCCTAGATTTTGCTGTAAACTCCGCTCAATCATGATTTTCTTACAAATGTCTCGTAAAGTATTGGCAATAGTTCTAGCAGGCATATCGCATCTGAATACATGACACATGTGTTTGCGTGTGATTCGATCGCGAGCAACGTATGCAAAATCCCTAGAAATTTGAATATAATTTCATAGTGCTCCACATTAAAGTTAAACAATAGCTAAAAATGATCAGTAATTTTACCTTTCTCTATAAGATCCATGAAAAGCATGAAATAAAAACACCTTGTAGAATACGATTTAAATTTTACATGTAAATAGAGACACATCAAGACAATATATTTGTAGGACATTCGTTTTCCTTATTAACATGTGTGTCCGAAAAGCATGGATCGGGGCTCAGGCCTACTGATTACTGTAGATAGCCCTTCTTCTAATAACATTTTGACATTCTTTGAACATCATTATATCGTTACAGAGAGGTACCTCCAGATACCTGGAAATGGGGGCTGTTATTTTTACGGACGGCGAACAGAATTATGTATAAAGAACCAATTTTACATACTCATGAGCAAAATGGGTCATTACTGAAAGAAATGAATTGTTAAACTTTGGTGAAACTATCAGGGGCTAGTTCTGGACACATGTTCATAGGAAACAATATTTCACATTGTCTCACGCCAGAGTGGCTAAGCACTGAGGCCATGAATAAGGGCCAGTTGTAGTTTATTATGTTTCCCAATATAAGAGATTTTAAAGGGTTATATCCACGGGAGATTTATTATTCTTAAGAATTGCGTGGTCTAAGATGGAAAATGATCTTATAAAGCTCATATTCTTTACAACAGATTAGCCTTTAATTGCCGACGCCTTGTATACAATGTTGAAAGTTCCAAAAACCGATATATTTTTAAGTTTCTCAATATCATTGGGATATTAATATATTTGAGCTTACCTGCCATTATCACGTCCGACGCCCCACACTCTTATCGTATGTATAGGTTGTGTATTCAAAACTGTTAAATTTTCAGGGTCAAAAAGTTTTAAAGCCCCTTCATCCAAATCCATAAATAGATCTTTGCCCTATAAAAAAAAATTCAGATCTAGTTACTATTACGTCTCCAATACTTTAAATCCCAGAATCTAACACTTACATCACCCCATCTACCGACTACGTCCAAAAGATCATTTTTTCCTAACGATAGGTCAACAATACATTTATTCACAGCTTTACTACTTCGCTCTGGTGTTAAATCTTCCTCAGCAATTTCTACCCAACCTAATGATCTCACAGCAAATCTAATTGGTCGTTCTTTGATTTCTGGCTCTGGTTTCGATGGGTAACTTCTTCTTCTAATCGCCCAAAAAGAAAAAATATAACACTCGTATAAAAAATCTATATTACAAAAAATACACAACATACTTAAATGCCAATTCGTCTTTTCGTTTTCTATCATCAGCTTCTAAGTCGAGTGCTGAACTGGTGCTGCTTCTCGTTACTGTTAAATTGTCGAAGGAAGTTACAAAATCATTTTCTTTAAAGTTTGATTTACAATCTGTTTTTTCAGTCTCTGATTCAAATTGTGGTATTTCTCTTTGTATTGTACCACTTTTTATGTGCCAGTAATATGGTCCGTCATTATCTAGGAAATAAACAATATAAATAAATTTATTTTCAGGACCGTTTGAACTTTCATTTGGAGAAGAAGATGTTGTATATATCAGGAGATTTTTTTTAACTGCTTTTCTTCTAGGTGTAGTCGTTTTCTATTTCATTGCGTTTTCAAATATTATTTATATTATGTAAGTGCAACTCATTAATGATTTTCCCTCATAAAAAGGAAAAACGTTAATAGTACGAGGCACGTTTTTTTAGTAAGTACCGTTTTGCGATTCCGCCGCCGCAGCGCTACGGTCGGCGTTCCGCGCTGGTTACCTATATCTCTTGTCTAAGCACTGACGCCATTACAGTCTGATTCCTCATTGTATACGTTGTTTACTGAGTGTTTAAGATACCTCCGACAATCGTGAGTCCCGCCCATTGTGAAGTACGGGCTGTTATACGATTTCTTAGTGCTAAAGGCGTAAAACCGATCGATATTCATCGTGAGATCTGTGAAGTTTACGGATAAAACATTATGAGTGATGGAATGGTAAGGAAATGGGTGAGAGCATTTAAAGATGGCCGCACAAATGGGCATGATGAAGAACGGAGTGGGCGTCCTTCGGTCGTTAATGAAGATTTAGTGCAGAAAGTGGAGGAAAAGGTGAGAGAAAACAGACGCTTTATAATTTCATCAATGTGCGACTGCTTTCCTCAATATTCTCGTAGTGTTTTGTATCGCATTGTGACCGAGAACATGAATTACCGGAAATTGTGTTCACGTTGGGTTCCAAAAATGTTGACGGATTTGCACAAAACCCAACGTTTAGGCAGTGCATTGACTTTCCTTGAGGGGTACCACAATGAAGGTGAAGATTTTTTAGACCAAATTGTTACTGGTGACGAAACATGGGTGGCCTACGTCACACCAGAATCGAAACAACAATCCATGGAATGGCGACATTCATCATCACCCAAAAGAGTGAAGTTTAAGCAAACAATTTCTGCCCGGAAAATCATGTGCACAGTTTTTTGGGACAGAAAAGGAGTATTGCTAGTGGAGTTTCTGCCTCGTAATGAGACAATCAATGCAGCGTCTTATTGTGAGACATTGAACAATCTGCGTCGTGCAATCCAGAACAAAAGACGTGGCAAGTTGAGTAAGGGTATCGTTTTGCTGCATGACAATGCCCGTCCACATGTGGCTAATCGGACCAAAAATCTCATCAAATCTTTTAAATGGCAAACTCTAGATCATCCTCCATACAGCCCTGATCTGGCGCCCAGCGACTACCATTTGTTCCTGCACTTGAAGAAACACCTGGGTGGTCAGCGTCTTCAAAACAATAACGAAGTCAAAACATTTGTGATACAGTGGTTAACAAGTCAGGCGGCAGAATTTTATGAGGAGGGTATTCAAAAACTGGTGCCACGTTATGACAAGTGCGGAAATTATGTAGAAAAGTAGATTAAGGTACAGGCTTTCATGTAAAAATAAAATTATTGCGATATCTTTGCACGTCTTTTTTTAATTCTAAAACGGAACTTACTTAAAAAACATGCCTCGTATATCGGACATGAAGATCATGATGAACTTGGCATGTATTTATTTCACAGGGTGAATCACCACTAACCAGACGGATTATTACAAAAAAACACTTCGATGTTTTTTTAATCTTTCATCACTGAGGAATCTGTTTATTTTGGCGGATATCGCACGTATATCTAATTACCGAAAATATCTCACCTTCATGTTTTTCCCATCCAGGAGGCAATTTTAATTCACTTTCCCATTCTTTTTCCGGTGTACTTGTTTTATCTATTAATTTTTCCGGAGGCTTTTGGTCATTTTTCTTAACTGGTATTGCATATAAATCATTTGTAATTTTGCCAACAATATGGGGGACGGAATCGTTATTGGTTATCCTTTCACATAAACTACAAAAAAACATAACATGAACATTGCAGCAGACGATAGCGTTTCCGGGAAACTAACCGTGTTCAGTACCAACAATTTTTTACTGTGAGTGTACTTACGTGGCAGAATAAGGCTATTAGTATGCCTACTTGCTTGCACCACAAAAGTACATTCAAAGTAGCTACAAATCATATTGACAATTTTGTTAGCAAATAAATATTTGGTTCTATTATTATTATCATCATGCATCATTTTACTACTTGCTAAAATGGGTTCTATTGTAAAAATATATTCCTTACATGATGGAAAAGAGAGAACGCGCCCTATATTACTAGATTCTAATCAAAATTATATGTTGCTTTATTGTAAACGTATATGCATTATATACAATTTAAATTTAACATAAATTTAAAAAAAAAGTACATACTTGTCCCAAACAGATGTATTATCACTTTCAGCCTTCTCAGAAAACGCATCATTACCATTCCATTCTAAATCCCTATAACAGAATTATATTCATAAAAATTTAGAGTTTTTAGAAGCCGATAGATACGGGCAACAGTCTAACTGATTAACAATAATTTAAAAATTAAAGATGCCCCAAGAACATTTGTTTAATATTATTTGCATATACAGGATTTTGAAAATTATCGGTAAAAACTTCAAGGGTATATTTTTAAGTCTTTTCCTATGAGCCGCAAATCATCTCCGTTGGACCTATAGCTCCCGCCTCCCCACCATACTCCCCAAGGTGTAAAAAACGTATTAATTCCATAATTTGTAGCCCTGTTTATTCTAAAATTAACTAAATCGCTATCACTATATGGTTTTTTACCCTAATATTTTAAGGAGATCCGGAACCCCTCTTCAACAACGATAATCAATAGATATTAAGTAATTAAAAATGACATTATTTCTCGTATCATTGGGTTACAAGCTTAAATCACCAACAAATGGAAATTGAGCTCCTTTACATCATGTTCTAATAGGATACTATTCTTAAGCCTCGATATCAAAAAAGTGCATATAGCATCATAGCCTTCAATACTTATGTTGTACATTCAAGGATTTCTGAACAAGACTAGCGGCTTTTTTATGGCCTAATCCTAATTATATCGACTGTAATAGTTGTAAAAGTTACCACAAATTATGGAAAATTGTTTATTCATTATGTAAAACTCTCTTCATACCTATGGTCATATTTTGCAGTTAAACTGCATACGTTTTTTTTAAATACAGTAACCTGGCGCTAGTGTGAACCTTCCAGTAGTATGAACAGCCTTATGAAATACATTATATATTCTGTAGTGTGAACTTTTGAGAATCTCGATAGTATGAAGAATATAGTTTGACCCCGCATTCACCGTTTTCGCTGTAACTGTTTTTTCGTTGTAACTTTCTATGAGAAGTCAAACAATCTAGAAATTACCAGCAAGATATAGCAAATTTAACTAAGAGATACGGAATTGCTAAGTCAACGATTTGTTTGATTATTAAAAAAAAGATAAAATAATGACAGTTGTAAACCAAAGTAGTAGGATTAAAAAACGTACTCTAAAAAAGGCCGAATCCAGGCTTTAGTGAACTCAGTACTAAAAACTTGGGTACGCCTTTTCTTAACATTTTCGCTTTTTCAACACATCAAGTTCTTTATATATGCCGGACGTACGAAACCTACATTAAACAAATTATTAAGTGTCATTAAGTCTAGTATTCTAGATAACATAAGGCGGGTTTAGCCAACTAATAATGGATAGTGCATAATGCATAAAGAATAATGCTTAATACATAGTGCATAATCGATAATTCACAACAAAATATAGGTGTTTATACAACTCATAACTTTTATGCATAAAGCGAAAAGTGACAATTGACTAGACAGCAGGTTAACCTATTACCATTGTCTTTAAAGATAATGCTTTTACTTTGTGTTGGACTTATTTATGTTTTAATAGCTTTAGATTAAAAATTCTGTTAATTATCACATTTTCAATTATTATTTAGTTTATTTTGTAAATTGAGGTTATGTAAGTGTTTATAATTTATTTGCGGCGCATGCGTAGTGATATTTTTTGCATAATTTAGTGCATAAAGTTGAAAGTTCCCAACCTTATGCATTATCAACGAAAATTATGAATTATACACTATTCGTTGTATAAACAGGTACATGTAAATGCCATGTTTTAAAAATTATCCATTATGCACTAAAATTATGCATTATGCATTATTAGTTGGCTAAACCCGCCAATAGTTAAATAAAGTATGCGCTCTCTAGTGAGCATATCATAAATTAAAAGTAAAGCCACTGAAACATACCTATACATAATTACTGAAGCAGCACAATTTTTTGCCCATTCTAGATTTTTTTTAATCTAGCGAGCAACAACGGTTTATTTATATTAAAAAACTACTCGTAGTCAGTAAAATAAATAATTAATTTATAGTCAATTTAAAGTAGCATCGAGCATGGTACACCCCTTAATACAAGCAGTACTGACGACGCTACGGTTAGTTTACCAGAAAGAATATTGCTTAAAGGCTTAAAGCAATGTTCATAAGTGTCCTTGTTCTTAAATTATATTTATAATATACCTCAAATCACTTTTACATAAACTAGTTAACATCAAACGAAAATTAAAAACTTTGGTGTTGATTTACTATAAACATAAATCCAAATTTATCAAAATTCCACCTACATCCTGAAATGATGCATGATTGCAAGGGTTCATATTGCAATCATTCTATTAAACAATATTAAAATATCTCTAAAATAGATGAATTGTATAGATATCGCTTTCAAAATTACTGTTACAAACTTCTAATTTATAATTTTGAGGTCTTCAGGTCAAAAAATCCATTTTTAAGTCCGTAGAAGCATATAAATATATCAAAATGTGTATATGTGCTAGACAATTTATACTTCTGTACCGCGAGAAACTCATAATAATGGGAAAAATGTCATATTTTGAGATATGCCTTAAAGATTGTATCAATTATTTTGAATCACCCTATATATGTTTCCACGTAAATGTTTTTGACACGATATAGGATATATTGTATTTCTTTTTATCATTAATATGAACCAAAAACCAAAATGTTAAGAAAAGATTGGGCTACATTTGCGATGTCATAAACAAACAAAACCAGGTTTTGCACATTTGAACATTTTGAATTCAACACAGAGCACATCACCATATTATTTACCTCCTATTATCAACGAGGTCAGTCTGTGTTAATGGACCAGTAGTTATATCCACACCCATCGATCCGATATCTAGTGTGGCGTATGCTTTTCGTGCTGAATTGCCTGTCGTCACATTATTAACACTTTTCACACCACGGCCCATACTACAAATGTCATCTAATTGTTGATATATATCGTTATACAAATTATCCGTGTTGGAATTCAAGGCATCATCCAATCTGTTATCGGATGGTCCTAGGCTGTAGTTGGGATTTTCGTAACTTAACAATCCATTTTCTATAAAAGAAAAAATATGGTTTAGGTAAAATATTTGGTATGTATTTGATTTTCCACACTACGACATTATATTTAATGTTTTGTAAATGGCTTTAAGATAAATTCCTCCCATACAAATGAACCCGATTTTGAAGCGTTTTCCGACCCTTAAACATAAAATATATTTTTAGAAAGTAATATTTCTTCCATATTTCTCGTATTGTTTTCATTTTATTTGTTTAAGGATAATAACAGTAAATTCAAATAATAATAATAATGCAAATAATTGAATTAAATCAGTTCAGTACAACAGCTTTTTTCTATATTCAACTATTCTGTAAGAACATGATCATCTAACTAACTAAAAGATCACTTTTCTTTCGTTAACATGTTTAGAGAGTGTTAACATAAACAACTAAAGAAAGTGCAGTGCCCTCACTGCTTAGGAATCTTGCGTCATATATATAGTGATTGAAATATAACTAATAACACATTAACTATTATAGGAAGTGTGAAAATAAACAGTTGCAGGTAATCAAATAGTACAATGCCCTTTCTATATTAAAAATATTATAACATTTGTAAAATAAAAAAATTGTTTTAATTCAATTAAGCTGATAATGGATTAGCTCGAAACTTCCACATTACGCGTCCATAAATTATCTAATAAAAACATTTTGAGAAGTTACTACGTGTAGATGTCTTGAAATTATTGAACCCGACACGTGTTTCAGGGTTTTTTAAAGTTCAACTTCCAGAGGTGACATGAACGTTCGGCAATCCAAGAATATACATTGAACCCTTGGCGGGCTTTGGCTTTCTAATATTCATCAGGCGCCCTCCCAATCGTCATTCAAGAGGACGCCGAATGGGCGAGACAGAGCGCAGTCGTAAACTAAAAACAAACGTTTATTTTACAATCCTTTATTTTGAAATTAGCACCATTATTTAATATATAAACCACAGAGAACACCAGAGACGAAGGCCGGCTGAATCCCTTTGAAGTTGTCTGGTGACCCTCATTTGCAAAACGCGTGCTGGTGGTGCCCTGTGCGCGTATTGATATTTTTATACAATGTAAATTTTTCGTGTGAGTCTTAACGGTTAAAATTACCGGGTAGCATATAATACATTCAATATAATGTAATACGTTCGTTGATATAAACTAGCTTTGCATTGAAAACATTTAATAACAAAAAATATACAAACATCTTAAGCAAAACTACAAAAAAAAATATTCAAAATAGGAAAGGTAATTAATTTGCACATACTAAAAGAAGTAACAATAATTTCGCTGGGACGTTGATCCACCCTCAAGAGTAGGAAATATGGTTCAGACTGCGCTGAATAATATATACTTTCGGTTTTCTGGATTGATATACATTTTTAATTCAAAGTGAAGAGCACATACGCGATAATTATTGTATATGGGTAGGCGTTTTAGAAAATAAATCTTCACGATGGCAGCCATTAATCACACTTGAGATCTGAAACCTATGATCTTGACTTTAAATTGCGCCGAAATTACTTACATAATAATTATAAGCTATTGATACTTCCGGTTATACTGGAAGTAGGTGTCCACTTGCAATATTTCAAAAACCTAAACATTTTAGAAATATACAAACTTACCCTTATTTTTATTGCTTAATAAGATAAAACTATAAAATATTGGTGTTACTATCTAAAAATATTGAGAGTTTTCTCATTTTCATGAGACTATTTTTGAGATACAAATAGTATCTAAATCAATTAATGAATGTTTCCGTATAGGGAAATTTTATAATGATTTTACAACCCAAAACTGTAATAATATCTACGGTGTTCCATTTGAAATAACCAAGGTGACACCTGCTTCGGGTATAAGTGTCAAATAACTCATTTTACCTCATCTGCCCCCGTCAACATAGTTACAGTGCCAAATTTTCAAAATTCCTCTATGTATACTTAGTTTTCTATATACAGATCGATTTGGTTCCCGGTGGGACACCTGTATATTGAGTTTTCAATCTAACAATAACATCAACACAAGCAAGTGACATAGCGAGCACAAAAAAAGTGAGTTAAGTAGGTTTAGTCATGCAAATGAAAGTAGGATGATAAATCATGAATTTGTGTACTTGTATCTTTGAATTGTACGTTACCAAGAAAAATATCGTCCTCGTCATGAACATTTTGAACTGTAATGGCAGCCATCCCACGTATTAAAGTCAACAATGACCAATAGGGACTATTGTATCCCGAACAGTAAGCGCCGTTATTTAAATGTAAACCTAAGGGTGTCCTGTGGAAGTCACCACACAACATTCCCACGCAATATTAACTTTTTTCCTACCTGTGGACAATAGAAACCAAGGATTATTTGTCGAAAATGTATCCATTACAAACTATTATTAGGTATTGAAAATATTTAGCGTTTTCCCGATAATAGGTACTATATGGTAAGAGTTCAAAAATATTGTGTAAATCTCGCAGCGTCACTTTCCAATCCAAACTGACAAATGGAGCGATCACAAGGTATCATCTACATTTAACATAAAACAGAATGTCCAAGAATAAAGTGTATATATACATAGATCAACCACAGCTGTATGTATACCTTATTCATATCCACGTTGAGGTCCCCTGATTACAGTTAAAATAAGGAACAGTTAGTTCTCTTCGTGTCGGCACGTCTGATGTACAAAGAATTCGCCGCGCTTATAGTATAGCATCTTATAGTATATATAGTTGCGGGATCAGAAAGTAGCTGGGAATGCGGCGAGTCGATGCCGTTTTCAGCGTCAAGAGAACCTTCTTGTCTATAGTTAATAATCGATGCCCTGATAACGAATAGTTCTTTTCTCAATTTTATTGTTTTGTAATTCTATATTTCAATCAGTTTCTTGTGAGTATTTGTTTTCGAAGGAAAAGAAATAAAAATGATGTATCTTTTTATGGAAAACAATTATTGCACAATGTGTCTAACATGTATAAATATTGAAATAGAGATTGTATACCTACTCAAAGTGTGTCTGAAGGTTCATGAGGATGCATATAAACGTTTTCTAAATTTTGTAGATAAAATACACCAGTCATACAAATATTTCTGACAAATGCCCGTAAAATATTAAGAAATTGTAGTTTAGTTTATATTTAATATTAGAAAAAGGGACCTAAACTATATAATAAAACTAATCATTTATTTACTTTCGAAACTAAAAGCATTTGCTTTTTCACTTTATTCACGTACCTATAATGCTTCAACTTGATGCTTTTTAATAATTTATGTCGAGCATCGCGTGCGTTCGTTACAGAATCGAAGTCAGACTTTGTGGCGTCCGATTTGTATAATAATAAAACATTGATCCACACAATAATAACATTTTAATTTATCATCACATGTTAATTTTGGAGAGTCTTTTCAAGAGGCCGTTATTTGTTTTGTTGATAGAGCATATCATGTTAATTAATCAGAAACAATTTAAGTAGAAGCCGAACTGACATTTAAAAGTTGAGTTGAGTATAGGTATACAGTATACATATCTATAGAAATCACAGATCAGGGAAATTTAATAGAAATATAACTAAGAAATGAGTGTAAAATATCAATAAAAAATTATTAAATTTGCACTGTAATTTCTAGTATAAGTAGTGAATCGAGGATCCACGAAATAAATGTGATCTGCAGTTACTACTCATGCGATGTGTGATTCCTGATATACACTTAACATAACAATTTTAATACATACAAAATGTGTCTCCGAAAATGGTGCCGATATAAAATTTTCACGATTGAAGAAAAAGAAAATGTTTAACATTTTGAATGCTATTGACATACAATCTTGGAAATAATGATGGTAACATCTGATGAATCTTGAGTTTTCACTTATGAACTTGAAACTAAACTCCAATCCATGGATCACAAACTGCCAACTTCACCGAGAACTAAAACAACTCTAATAAGCAAATTCAAATGATTATGATGATGGTTTTTTCGATATAAATGTGACTGGGTCAAACTATTAATCAAAATTACCATTTTAAGGTTCTGGCTCAACTCCTTGAATTAATAAGAAAACAAGCGACCTGAATTAGGTTCCCTATCAAGATAAAGCGCCGACTCATTCTGCATTCTATGTCGAAACGATTAAACAGTTTTTCAACCTCTGTTACATTGCCTGCTCAATGATATGTTTTCTCATTTTTTATAGAATATTCAACCACGTGTAAGCATAAATACTGTCTTCTGTCTGTCTCTTATAATAATAGATTGGACTTTCTTTTTTACTTAGTAAAGTCAAAGGATTTTTTCTTCAATACACGAAAAGTTTACGCATCTTTCAAAACGTGTTTTTATAAAAACTACATACCTCAACCTTCGTATGTCGTTCTCATGCTGGAGGATTCTTGAAGTGAATGAGTAGGTAGGTATACATATACTTAAAAGTTCGAAAAACATATTAAAAGCAAATTTTATTCATATTAAGTACTATTAAGTTATCATCAACAGTGTTTTCGAAAACCTCATGAGGATTAAATTTCTATATAGAAACTTAAGTTATGATATTCATTTATCGCAACCGTCAGTATTATAGGTACGTTGCTGTTTATTTGACAATTATAAATTTTTGTTTTCGCTGCGTGAAAGTATTAATATGAAAAATGTGACTGTTCTTAATTGTTTTTTGACCTCTCAATAGAATTTTTATATATTTTTTTAATTAATTTTTGTTTTGAGTTTTTTGTCGTTATTATACTTCACAATGTATCACTACGTATTATGGGCCACCTTTTATAAGATATACAACAATAAAAAAGAAAATATTTACGTTAATAATAATGAAATTTGCAAATGAAATGTTAACTCGTTCTTATAGGTATTTAACAGATGCTATCTGAATTTTTATGCAAATTTAGGCTAGGTATATGAATTCATAATTAACCGCAATTTACATTTTTCCAAGTAATCCTTTTAGTGGGCGAATACATTAAAGGCTTACAAAGTTGTAACTTTCCAGGAGGGTGTATTATAAAAAGGAATGTCTCAAAACATTCGGCCGAGGTTAATAGTCTCCAACTTACTCACCCCATGGCCATCAAAGGATAAATAATAATGCAATAGAGTATACATCAATAAAGAGACTCGAGTTTCTGTGAAGAAAGATAAATGTCATATAAATTTTGTTTGTTTTGAGCGGAGAGTAGGTATATTTGTGCCGCCCTCATTCTGCGTCATCTAGATAAAAGGAAAAACACGAACAGTTATTGTTACTGTATCCAATATAGCATATAGCTTGATTTTACTTTGATTTTTCTTTTACTTTCCCGACCATTTCCAGATGGAAGTCTGTCTGTCTGTGTGAGTCTGTCTGGATTCTTCCACGATAGCGCCTAAACGCTTTAACCAATTGAGCTAATTTTGGTATTAGTTCTGGGGAGTCCTAGGATGAACTCATTAGTTTTTGGTTGAAATCGAATTAGCCGTGTGATAGGGGTGCACACAATCCCCAAAATTTTAAATAGCAGTAGGGGTCGATTTGAAGCATTTTTAATCTGCTTTACAGCATTAGGTTAATGAATCGTAATCGCCATCCATAGCCAGATAAATTCTCATGAAGACCAGAGTGCGTTTTCGGCATATTATTTTATTCCGTCCCTGGCTCATTTACAAACCAAAGCAATTATTATTACGCTGCATTGTAACCCGATATGTAAGGACTAACGCTGTACAAGCCTAAAAGTCTAAACCTCTTCTCTCAATACGTGTCTGGGACGTTGGATAACCGAGGTCAGGTTGACGTTGTATACACCGATTTTTGCAAGGCGTTTGATAGAATTGATCATACAATCCTTATACAAAAGCTTCCGCATTTTGGCTTTAGCGCTGATGCCGTCTGTCTTCTGCAATCTTATATTACTGATAGAGTTCAGTTTGTGTCATACAATGGATATACATCGACATATTATACAGCTCTATCTGGTGTACCTATTTTTATTATTCATTAATGATTTGGGAGAATTATTGAATTGTAGTAAACTGATTTATGCAGATGACTTAAAGATTTTTACAACTATAAGTACGCCGCAGGATTGTATTTCGCTACAGGGCAGTATTCAATTGGTGAATGCTTGGTGTGAACAAAACAGACTTTCCCTCAATCCTAAGAAATGTAATGTTGTTTCTTATACCCGCAAAACGTCCCCGACCATCTTTTATTATAATGTGAATGGAGTAATTCTTAATCGAAAGGAGTCTATTAAAGATCTTGGAGTTACTTTTGACATGCATTTCACTTTCAAGGAACATATTACAGATATGGTGGCTGGTGCGACCAAAGCTTATGGCTTTATTGTTAGAAACAGCAAATATTTCGAGAGTGTCGTTACTTTGAATACTCTATATTTTGCATATGTAAGATCCAAGCTTGAGTATTGCTCTTTGGTCTGGTACCCCTGCTATGACTGTGATATTCAAATGATTGAGAAAGTTCAGCGTAAATTTTTAAAATGTTTGTGCTTTAAGATTGATGGAACTTACCCGGATCGCGGAATACCTTACAAATATCTTATTGACCGATTTCAATTTCAAAGTTTAAGTTTAAGGAGACATTTGTTTAGTATAAGCTTCCTATATAAGATATTCAATAGTGATGTAGTGTGCCCTGAGCTACTGGAAAAGGTATCTCTGTTGGTTCCGCGTATCAATGCTAGAAGGTCTATTGCATTTTATAATGAGCGAGCCAGAACAAATGTTATATTAAAATCTCCCATTTATACTATGTACCGGCAATTTAATTTGGTTAATGATCAGTGTGATATATTTTTTGATTCTCTGAATGAAATATTGTCTTCCGCGGAATCAATACTAAAGGAACTTGATCTTCATTAATACTTGTGTACTTTGGTTGATTTTCGTTGTTTATTGATGCACCTACTGTTATTTAATATAGTTAAGCTTTAGTTATAGTTGATTTTTGTATGCATTTCTCTGTAAATGGAACTTGTTTTGTTGAGTAATAAAGCTATTATTATTATTAAATCGTACTTACAGTACAAGCCCTAGGTTGAGTGAGTCACATATCAGTATCCAGAAAGTGTTAAAAATGTCCCATGATCTCGTGCTGTAAGATCGACTTGTGTCTAACATAGAAAGTAGAAATAATTTTGAGGCATAGCGAATAAAATTTAGCGTACCGTAAATGTATCCGATCGCAAATATTTATATTTAGTTAAATATTTCTTAAGTCAGTATAAAATAAATCATGTCAAGTGCGAAAAAAGACGCTTCTTTAATTATATTTTAATATAAATTATTGTATCATTAGTTGTTTCATCGGCAATATTGAGGGTTTATTATTACTTGGAATATAGAGTTAATGTTCTCGGAATATCTGATTCTGCTTGTTCCTATCTGGTTTGTTAAAGATCAGTCATTTAAATAGGAAAATAGGTCAATTTCACCGTTTATCTTACTGAAAAAATAATCCTATTTTTATTGTCAACCACAAGTCATTTGTGTGTATTATTTTCCCATAATTAGGACGAAATTTGTGGGGATACCATATAAGAACAAAAATCGAAGCACTCTTCGCTTCGCTGAAGTCTGCGGCCTACAGAATACTGACACGAATAACATCCCCAGCCTTTCTTTGAGAAACCCTACGCTCTACCAACTCATCCACAACCGCCCATGAACATATTTATAAATGTAAAAAGCAATACTCGTATGGAATCTGGTCCTTCACGCTTTCTTCCCACAACTCTCGTAAGGTATAAACTTTCCTACTTAAGAGAATTCATCATTCTGAGGAAACCCTAGAATTAGTACCTACCATAATGATGCAAAAATACTTAATTCAATGAGGCACATAAGTGCAAAATATTCTTCACAAATTCCAGATACAAAATTTGTATAATGTATACCGGCGGTTTATCCTCACACCGCAATGGTTGAATGGAGCAGGACAATTCCTTCCCGGACTTGCACGTGTTGCTGCACCAGATACAAACGGGAGAAGGCTGCTTCAATTCTCATGCAGGGGTAGAGATTACAGTTAGGGCATGATTTCATTGAGATAGTAAACATTTATTTACAAATTGCGTAAGATTGGGGTTTCTTATGTTTCTATATATCCCGATATAATTATCATAATATGTAACAAGTCTTGAATGAGCAAAAGCGAACTATCGTATAGATACGTTTTATCATTTTAATACGCATCTCACAAAAATTTTATTTCCTAGATCATGATTTGATATTACAATAAGAATTTTGTGTCTAGGAACTTTAATATCCTCATAATCCGATTTCGTAAAAACGAGCCATCGCGAAAAAAAAACAGAATTTAATCCCAGACATTGAGGGTTTAATTTCACATAACTACATGTACATATCACTATATATACCTAATTCTTATACCTACTACAATACAGCTACTTACCAAATCGGTATTGATTCCACATTAGAATGATAGAAGAAAGAATTCAAACAAGTCCGAATTTAGAATAATAATTACAAATAATAAATTTCACTTATACTAGATTAAATCGTATACTTTTCACTTTATCTAACACTATCATAGAATATGTAATTTATTAGTTAAAATTGTCATGAACAAGATATTTTGGAATAATTCAAACACAATATAGCAAGGCAGAAGAAAACGGGTGGACAGAACAGTGGATTTTCACGATATGCAATAGTGTCGGTTCGCGCAGATCCGAAACTCTGGCTATTGATTTTTACACTGCCTAGAAAAGAGAGCCGTGGAAATGAGTTATGTTAGCAAATACCTTCGCCTAGCTTCGGCTAATACCTGGTAACAAACAGGTCTTACATGGAAAAATTAGGTGTTTTTCCCCGTACTTACAAGTTGTAACTTTTATTTTATTGATACTTGGCGAAATTGAATTTTTCCAAAAGGTGCTGTGGAACAGTCTATTAGATTTTATTACCAAATTGTTGACTAGGAGTTTAAATTTATGATGTCAAGACTTATTTGGATAGCAACTGAAAATATTTGCCTTGTTACAGTTTACGAGGAACGCATGTTACATTACAATCGGCGATCAATGTTTCGGAAAGAGTATTTTTTTTTGAGAATTTAGTATACCTACAGGGTGAGGTTTGTGTATAAGGACTTATAGAATATAATTTTTTAAGATGGAAATCTTATACAAACATATATCCTTGTTTTCTCCAACAGTTTTAGGAACAATGGATTATAATTTAGTTCATTTGTTACACGTCAAAAACTCAAGATCTGGGTTTATTGAGAATTTTTCAAAATCTACAAGGTGCATGGTACAATTTTGAGCCTCTCGAACTTTTTTGTGCGCCGCCTCTGCTTTCTATTAATTCATTTAGAATCCCTGGTTAATTTAGACACTTTTTGGTCTCTTGTATGTTTTTCGAGAATTGTACCTACTGATTTGGAGAGAAATGAAATTTATTTGTAATCGAGCGGTATGTTTTAAAGATACTTTTGAAATTTAGGATTAGTTAAACGTAGAGACTACATTTTATTTTTACAACCTGACTCACCCTGTATAGAGTTGTAATTAAATTGTAAAAACAGAGCGAATAACGCAATAATGGCGAAACACGACTAAAATGCAATCGATTAGGACCAGATTTTCTTATACAATGTTTATTAGAAAGTGTCACGGAAAGTATTAAAACAAAATCCTAATCAATTAGATTTTTAAATTATTGATACTTACCTAATACATTTTTTCCCAAAAAACAGTCATTTTTGATTGATTTTGTAACCCACCACCACTGAACCATAGTCTAATAAATAATATAATAGTCCCCGCACTGTAAGTAAATCCTTTGTCATATTGCCATCTAAAGCGTGCCGCCGATTTTAGGACTTGTAGGGCCAGCACAAATAAACTGTACGAATACAGGTGAGAGAAATGAGAAAAGGAGAGTAGCGAACGAGTGAAATCTTGCTTTGCTGTTGTTTAAATTCCTACGCTACCTACTTGGTTGACTGTGTATTGTAGAGAACGAAGAGAAATTCTGGGCGACCGGTGCACCAGAATTCTAGACGAGAGAGGGTCGGGGAAGGGGCTAAATACCAACGGCAAAACGGCTGCATATGTTCAAGTGCGGGGACTAGATTATTTATTAGACTATGACTGAAATCTGTATTGTTTTGTAACTTGGTTTGCAGTTAAATACGTGGCACAAATATCGGCCATCTGTGAATTTCTCGTTACCAAATATCGAAAGTATTTACCGGGAGTCAAATTTCTGATTTTATTAGATTCTAACAACTGAAAATATAAAAAAATTGTACATTACATTCGGAAATTTTAAATTGGTTTAGCACACAAGGACACAGACAAAAATGAAGTGCTCCATATGAGTAATGTGAATCTATACAAAAGATTTATGAGCAAAACAATCTTCTAATATCGCTCGATTCACCACTCGCATTTCAAATCTGAAAAACCAGCTTAATTTAGATGATTGTGTGCTGTCTAGCTTTTAACCAAATTATCAATTACATAATATATACCACATTTGATTAAGCTACAAGTCTTTGGCATGAATGAACACTTAATTGTGAGGCGACCTGGTGGAAGTTTCCACTCATAGTGTGCGATTATAGATACTCAACTCTGATGATTTCAGTTTGTTTGTTTCATTATTTTTATTTCGAAAGCGGTAAATTAATCAAGCTGCCAGTTTTGTACCTGATCGTTATAAGTAAATCACCTTTCATTGTACTTAATTCCTACTTTAAAATTTAGTTTAAACTTAAAAGAAATTTGTCAATCTTTCAAAATTGTAACTAATTCAAATCATCATTCAAAAAAAAAACATGGTGAAGTATATAAGTAGCTTGTATCCTATTTTAAGCTGTATAAGATAAGGAGATCCGATAAATATCCCGACACGCCAAGACTGAGTATGGCGCCAAACGCAAACTTTGCAAATAAAATAAATTCTGTTTGGGACATTTATTTACGCAAATGGCTTTCAACAAGAGTAAAAAAGGTTAACGCCATACAACTAGACCACAGTTACAATAAAATAAATGTGTCTGCTTTCTGGTCGGCTAATTTTCCTATTGAGGAGCCGTGTGAAGCGCGTTTTGTAATTATTTTATTTTCAACTTACAAGAACAATAGAAAAGTATTCATTATAACATTTTAAAAAATATGCACCTGATCAACAAGAGGAAACTCACCCAATTCTCTTTAATAAAGGGTGGGTAACAAATAGTATCCCTACAGGATCCCGCCATTCTTACGATCGTCAAAGAGTCCAAACAAATTACTTTATTTTATTAACTAACATTTTATTCGGTATTGTAATTTGTAATGTAGAAATTTCATAATACTTAATCCGTTTAAAAGTCAGATCAATGCTTAATTTTAGTAGTAAATCAAACTAGGTATAGTAATTCGCAACCACCCTTTAACCCAATATGTTAATTCGCCTGCGAAGAAGGTTAACAGACCTAAACCACTCCGTAGTCGATATTTTTCTGACTAGGACCATAATTGCGAACATTTCCGTATGATCGCAAATAGTAGTGTTCCAACAAGAACACTTTTTCTGCAGTCTTAGGAATAATTGTCAAGTCAATTGTAGCGTAACATTGATATTTCAATAACTACAATACACCTGCTTATTACGCAAACAACTCCATAACTCCCTAATTTTACACATTCTTCGACAAACTAGCTGGATGCTGGATCGTGAAACAGATGCAAAACGTATATTTAAAATGGGACATACCTAAATAATCAAATGTTTAATGTATAGGTATAAGCAATTTCGATTAAAAACATTTGTTGTAACTATAAGTACCTACAATTCGTTGATACTACTATGCTTTGGTTCAACCATACTTCTGATATGGACTAATAATTATTAACATGAGATCGTTGAAAAATGAAATCAATTAACATTAATCTCTTCAATGAAATTTTACTTATATTATTCCTGGATTTAAAAAAGAAAGCTGAACATAATATTAAATGCTTCAAACAAGTTCCGTGAATCAAAATAGTTTGCATATAAGTAGGTATGTATTATTTTCCTGCTTTTGCTATGAGAAATACCTACTAGCATAATTAAGTAGAACAACATAAGTAATTAATTTATGTGTTCAGAGTACAGCTATTCCGCGTATCCACACAGTGAAATAAACATTTTCCACTTTCAGGGCAGCTGATTTACCAAACAAGCTATAGTGTCACCTAACGGACCTTCTCATTTCAAATATATCATCATCATACGGTACATATCATTGAAATCTTGGATCTGAATTCAAATGGATCAAAGAATAAAGTTGAAAGGTGGACATTAGATCTCAATAAAGACCCAACTGATTCCAGACTACCTACCTACTATAAAATACTTAAATATATTATCGAAAAAATATAGGTAGGTATATTGTTTTTACCTGACATGGCCATTTCTCCTTATGTAGCACTTCTGATCACGGTTTTAACTTCTATCATCTATTAAAGACACTTCAGTACTTATTTTAATAAACGCACGTTACCGAACACGACAACCGTACTAACAGTCTCTCACGGCAATTAACAACTCTATTTAACTATTGCTGAAGTATTAAAAAATCTTCATAAGTAGGCACGACAAAAATTAAATATATTAATATAGCATAAATAAATGTATAACCAAATGTAAAGAATGACCGAAATTTTTTAATTTTTCTTTGGTGCTACAAACTACAAATAAATGAACCATTTAAATTTTTTTAAAACTTAGGTATTCCGCCCACATAATATGAGAGTATCCAGTTGTTTACCTACTTAATCTAATATGAAGTAGAGAACAAATTAAAAACCATAACATCTGAAAATATAAAATGTATAATAATTAAATAAGGAAGATGTTTATCATACCCCAATGATCTAATTATTATAAGGTCAATGAACATTGATCATGATCATACGAAATTAACAACAGAGATATTAGATATTATGCTCTTTGCTCTTTTTCTCTATGATTAACAGTCAACAATTATCAAAAAAAATCTAAATACTAGTAGTTAAAACGATATATCGATATTTTGATTATCGATATATCATTTTGAGGTTAATTTCTCACTTAACTTTCAAATTTATAAAGAGAAAGTGGCTTAAGGGATTGTACAACTGCCCCTAAGACAGGCGAGTAAAGATACTGGCATTGTCTTTATGAGACTGAGTAAGTAATTCTTGAAACCGAGGAGTAGAATGATCGAGTGAAGCGAGGCACAGTCTAATAAATTAGTACAGCATTGCCTCCTTCTATCAGTCGGTCGAGTCTCTGGTTTTCAAGATTAGACCTCGAGGTCTATCATATTCGGTTCGAATGCAATGCTATTATTACAATTAAATGTACTTATAACAATGCCAAAAATTTAATCAGAATATCATTAACTACCTAATTTATAAAACTGAGATTGTGAATATATAAAGTGATTTTTCTTTAAATTAATTAGTACCGCCGAGGCTAGTACCATTGTTCCTTATAAAGAATGCTAGTACCTTCGTCTTTAGAAATACATTGCTAGTACATTGTCTTTACAAACCTTTTAAAGACAATGTAGTACTAGTAACATAAATGGCCTTTTGCTGCTTTAGTAGATACAGCCAGGTCCCGGTTTCTAAGAATTGCCCTGCACATAACCTAACATATTTGAATTTGACAACATTTTAGTTTTACATTGTACAAATACAACCCTAAACCCAATATTTTTTGTTGTATAAACAAATAGGCAATATTAAGAACTTTCTTTAAACGCTACTTACTCTTAGTTTTTCTGAATTGAATTAATACATTTGTATTCCATTTAATTGGAGTAATATTATGGAGAATATTGTGCCTGCTATTCAGTCTAAGAATGATATTGAAAATTTGTCTAACGAGGATTTTCAAAAATTATTGAAAACTTGGTTTGAAGAAAATGGTTTAGTTAATGATCTAAGAGCTTATGTGAAATATCAAATGATAAATAGATTGCGTAATACAGTAGTTGGCAAAAATATTGTTAAAAATCAAAATAAGGATAAAACTCTATCAAAACAAGCGCATGATTTAATTATAGCTGAATATCTGTTGAAAAACCACTGCCATTTTACATTGTCTGTATTTAGTAATGAGGTCAACATTACAAATATTTTACCAGACTTGCCTTCAATGACTACTAGTAATAATAAATGTGATACGAGGTTTAGCCGAAAAAATGTAGTTAATATATTGGACCTAATCGGATTATCAAGTTCCAGCGTTGTCTATAAAGAGTTATTGAATTTATATTTTAAACCAAATGAAGAAATTACTTTGCTGTCATGTTTGATTAACTCTGTTTCTGTTAAGAAAGATGAAATTTGTCATGACGAATATATAGCTGATGTTGAAGGTAAGCTCATCAAATTGTGGCGACGTTCGAGCACGTATAAGTATTATACTTTAACTAAAATAAGTATTCTATGTTTTAAGCAAGATCGCATTTTTATTTTCGGTTGCATAGTTTTCGTAAATCTAACATTATTATATAATTATCTGGCATCAACGAATTGCAGCGTGAGATGCTCTGAAAGTAGATCTTAGATCATTTCAAAAATTGGATTGGTTAGTTAGGTTGGTTTTTGGAAAAGCGCCGGTCTACATTGAATCCAGACGGCGAAATATTGCGGAGGTAGTACAGTTTTTAGTGGGTAGTTACCTAGTAGGTAATTGAACGTTGTTTTTGCCATCGGGAATGATTATAGATCGGCGGGCCCTAACCACTAGTGGTTTTTGGTACTAAAATCAGAATAAAACAAATATTTTTATTTATTTCAAATGGAAACAGTATGTACGATCTTCGTCTCCCAACGAGTATCGTTTCTGAGACAAATATCGCTGCAGTTCGTTGTAGGACACTGTGATATGTTATAATCAATAGTAATTGACATTTTTAGCTGAAATTTATAAGGACATCTTTTACAAGAAAATTTCAGATCTACTAATAAACAAATTATGCACAAAAACATCTTACAAGATTTTGAAACTCTTTAAAGATAAAATAGAGTCAGAGAAGGACAGTATTACCCAGAATTATACACATATTCTATCGGACTTAAAGCAACAATTACTACACAAAGATCAACAATTAAAAGAATTTCATAGAAATAAACAACTTTTAGAATCTAAATTGTTAGAATCAGTAAAAGATAATTATAAAATCAAACAAAAACTATCAAGGCTGAAACAGAAAAATGCAATAAAAGAGGAGAAACTAAAGACTGAACTTTCTAGAGTTGAATCACATGATTGCATTCTGAAACACTGTACGGATAATTGTCTTTGCAAATTACAACATTGTACAGATAAATGTCAGAAATGGTTTGAACAACTAAACAACTACAAAATTGATAACGAACGATTAAGGAATATAATAGAAGACCAAAAGTGTGAAATTAATAAAGTCAATGTAAGATGTACTGAATTAATTAAAGAGTTCAGTTTGTGTCAGATGAAGATAAGAACGCTAAATTCCAAATTGGAGCAAGACAGCTGTAACATTTTAGGACCTTCTGCATTTGAAAATAAGGATAGATGTAATAGCTGTTCACAATTCAATGAGGGTTTGTATTTTATATTTAAACTTTTTTTTTAACAAATTAGATTAGACTATTGATGAATGTTGTTGAAACAAAATTATAAAATATCTTAGGTCAAAATGTTGTTTTTTCATACAGTTGAGACAGACTTCTTCCAACTCTTTGACGAATTGCTAGTAGCGACTTATACACAAACTTTCGTTTGAGAAAAATGTTTAAAAAAATACTTTGAAACACGAAAAAACACACATATTGAAGGTATTAAAAAATATCTTAAAGCTGATTTATGCTGGAATTTTTTTGTTGGGAAACTGACATTAAATTTGCCGTTGCATGTTTTATGCATAACTTTAAATCATTGTACTTGCCTTTATTTTGAAAGTAATTCCATGTTATTTTTTCAGATAATGAGTTTTCACAAAATGTTACCGATGAAGTTTTACAGGACGCAAAAATAAGACTTCAACAACTCGAAAAAGAAAGTATTCAAATCGATGAAAATTTTAAAGATTATCTTATTACCTAGCATATGTTGTTTATAGGCATAAAACTTAATAATTATTATAGATGTAAACGATTAAATTATTTTCACTTAAATAATATGTTTTCATTTATATCAGAATCAATCAATCCTCTTGCATATATTAACTTTGAAAATTATTTATAAATTACTACTTACTACGATTTCTCCAAAGCCTTCGATCGTGTAAATCATAAGATCTTATTGATGAGGTTGGCATCGGCGGACGCATGCTCGAATGGATGAGTAGCTACCTTGATAACAGGATTCAATACGTTAAGGTCAAGAGCTTTGTTTATACTGAGATAAAAGTATCATCTGGCGTCCACCAGGGATCACACTTGGGACCACTGTTTTTTAATATTTTCGTTAATGACATCGCCAGATGTTTTACTTCGAGCGATTTTCTCTTGTTCGCTGATGACCTCAAACTATTTACGATAGTCAACAAAACTGAAGATTGCGAGAGATTGCAGTCTGACCTCGGGGCTCTTCACGAGTGGTGTGTTGGGAATGATATGCATCTGAATGTTGATAAGTGTTGTTTTATGTCCTTTTCGAGATCAAGACTGACCACGCTTTTCGATTACTCACTGAACCAGACTTCCCTTAAATTGGTTACTAGTGGTTTGACCTTTATTCCACATATAACTTCAATGGTCTCAAGGTTTCTAAAGGTTCTTGGCTTCATTAAACGTTGCTCACGGGAGTTCACACATGTCGATTCTCTGAGGCTTCTTTACACAAGTTTGGTCAGACCGTGCCTTGAGTATGCGTCGGCAGTCTGGTCTCCACATTATACTGTGCATCTAGTAAAAATTGAGCGGGTACAACACAAATTTCTTAGATACCTAGCCTACAAACTGCACATAGACTTTATTTTTGAGAATCGTTTTGAATTATATGCCGACATAGAGTCCTACCTTGGCATTGACACGCTGGCTGATCGACGACAGAGACATGATTTGATTTTATTGTATGACCTTATAAATGGAAGGTTGAATTGTCCCGATCTTTTGGGCAAGATTGGAATTCATGTTCCATATCGTCCAACGCGTACGTGGAGTATGTTTCACCAGACACATTCCAGAACAAATTATGGTTGCAGTTCATTTTTGGCGCGCTCAATGCGTCTCGCCAATGACAGTGAAGAGACACTGGATTTTTTTGTCACGAGAAATACCTTTTTGGGTTCAGTGAGGCACCTCTTTGATAATTGATACGTTGTGTTGTACCCACAGATCTAGGAAGTTTCTAGATCTGTGGTTGTACCATATTGCTTTATAATAGTGAAGTATTGATCGTGTTGATTATTATTATCCATTTTATTTGTGATTGATTTTTATTTGACATTTTTCGATTGTCTAATTCTTTTGAAGTGTTTTATTGTAGAACTATTTATATGTATTGTAATTTTGTATAAAATGGGCGTTTGCCGGTAAATAAATAAATAAATTACAGAAAATGTCATATATTATGCTACTTTTCAATTTTCGGCCCATTCGAAACATAAATAAATAAAATGCATCAAAAGCAGGCGCAGAAATTAATGCATGTAGCTAGCTATATTAATTTGATAGAGAAATTAAAACAGGGTTGGTAATGTAATGTCTCGCAAGCTAATGATATGGGAATATATATTTGAATGCCAACCTCCTCTGAATTCGTCACTGCAACTGTTTTATTTTGAAACGGACTGCAACAATGTTAAAACAAATGCGTTATGAACAAACTGTATGTCATTGTTAATACACTCTACCCTAATTTAAACTCGACCAACTAAATAAAACAAATATTGAAAAAGGCTTCATGTAAAATTTATTTACTGTTACTCTGAGTACCTCAACAGGAATAAAAATTAAGAAAATATAGCAATATTCGTATTTTTAGATAGGCACCAACCAACATCATATTAAATTTGCGGACAACAATTTTTTTAAAATAAAAAATATTGGTACGTGTGGAAGTATAGGAAACTATTTCAATACAAATAACGAATACCATAATTTTAAAATTATTGTGTCTAATAAAAAAAATATATAAAAATATGCAAATTATTATATATAATTTGTAGTAAAACTTATCTTAAACTTTAAGTAATAAAATTTACAAATAAACAATTCATTTCTAAAACCTAATATATTTTTGTGGACCCCATAATGTGTTCTCATAAATGCGCATGGTATGTCTTAAATAGAGCTTTTGGAGAATTAGCTCCAGTTACCCTTAACCATGGTTTTGAAGGGGTACTAGTCAAGGTTTTTGGCGCAACATCATTGTCAAACTTAGTTATAGGCGAGTCGATACGATTTACACTATTGTTTTTATGATTAGCTGCTGTCCATCTGCAATCAAAAAACATAAATTTCGTCATTTGGTATTTTATTTATTATTGGAGTAGTGGCCTTTATAAGTGAAAATTATAAAAACTAAAGAGTTTTCAGTATGTATATGAAATTATTCTATTGCGGTGGCAGTTATTATCCTGCCCTAAATGTTGTATTTCTTAAACCAACCGTCTTGTAGTCTGGTTTACAGACAATAGAATACCACTAAACATAGGCAAATGGGGGAGGAATATCTCTTAGATGAATTATAGGGGGGTGGCCTTGAAGAGATGCTAGGTTAGATAGATATAGATAGATAGATATATATATTTATTCACCATCTTATGTTACATAACATGTATAGTACGTCATAAAAGAACAAAAATTAAACAATCCAAGTTACAGCAACAAAGAAAGGCTTACAAACAAATTAAAATAGCAACAACAGAAAACAAACTAAAATCTCAAAAATCTTACAATATCGCTTCTGAAATAGTCCTCAAAGGTATAAAAAGCTTGAGATATCAAAAATGATTTAATACTTTTGGTAAATTGGACTTCACCAAGGTTCTTTATGTGAGACGGCAGCTTATTATAAAATTTAACACAATAATAGTCAGAACCTTTCCTAGTCCTCAATAGGCGGTGAAATTCAGGCAATATGTCATTGCGATTTCGCGTACCATAATTATGCATATCAGAGTGAAGAGTGAAATGCGAGGCATTGGTTCGAATGTAGCCAAGACAGTTTAAGTTGTACAAGGAAGGCAAAGTAAGTAGTCCGTTTTCAACAAAATACTTTTTACAGCAGTCACGCCAACCGAGCCCCAACATTGTACGTAAACATCTCCTCTGTAGCTTGAAGATTTTCATTGCATGGGAACTATGTCCCCAGTTCAAAATACCATACGACATACGGGAAACAACATAACCATGATATACCGTCAACAGACTGGCGATTGAAACACTCTGCGCAAGCCTTTTGATCAGATATATGACCCTGGACAGCGAGCACCCAAGTTCTCGAACATGACTCTCCCAGGTTAATTTAGGATCAAGATGAACCCCAAGGAACTTCACACGAACATCGCTCTGAAGATCGATAGGCGCAGAACGCAATGTAAAGTTCATGCTCTGAGTTTTAGCCTGATTCAAGCTCAGTTCATTTGCCAGAAACCAATTGCCTATGTCAGTCTCAACAGCATTAACCAACTCCCCTAAAGGGTCGTTTGGTCGATATCTAATCAGACTAGTTGTGTCGTCAGCAAAGAGGATTATATTTGACTCTTCTTGAAATTTGTATAAATCATTTACGTATATTAAAAACAATAAAGGTCCCAAAACCGACACCTGGGGCACACCCCGTCCAACCCTTCGTCTCTCCGAGTATCGTCCCCCATACAAAACGTGCTGATAACGATCGCTGAGATAAGAGCCAACCAAGGCAACACTGTCAACATCAAAGTTATAGTAAGAGAGTTTCTGAAGTATCTCGTGTGAGACACAGTCAAAAGCCTTAGTGAGGTCATGAAAGGAAGCAAAGGTGTCACAGCCCCGCTCCATGCCATCCGAAACATATTCCAAAAGGTTATTAATTGCAAGAGTAGTAGATCTCTTATTACGAAAGCCATATTGACCTTGCATAAAGAGATTATTGCTTCAAAATATTCAGTTATTTGATTTTTAAAAATAGACTCAAAGGTTTTCGAAAAAATTGGCAAGATCGATATTGGTCGATAGTTACTGTGATCATCAACCGATCCTTTATTTTTGTAGATTGGAATAACCCTTGCCTCCTTCAAGACCGCCGGAAATACAGCGTCACCAATACAATGGTGTATCAACTTAGTCAACTTAGCCAGAGATCTTGGACTATCTATAAGCTACAATAAATTTACAGTGGTGAATTCCGCATATCCGAATTCCAGCTAGCATCTATTTGTGTTGTCTAAACAGCGCATTTTTGATATAATAAAGTTGAACGAAAAAATCATTAAAAAAAGTAGTGGATAAAAAGCCGATTTGTATTATATTACTATTAGAAACAATGAATGTAAACTTACTTTTCTCTTTCTGTCTCTGTGAACAGGCTAATACTATGCTGCCATCTATATACTAACGGATATTTGTCCTTATCTATAGCACAGATTGAAAGTTTAACAGCATTAAATACATCATTGTCAGTTTTTGTAGGGAATTCTCTGCAAAAAAAATTGAGCAATAAAAATGTTAACCATCAAAAACATGTAAATATATACGTAAAGCTTCATATACAATATGTTTTTTTTTTTGACTAATTAAGATTTATTCAAATTAATTGCCTAAACACCCTGTATAAATACTTAATGTATTACCCTTCCAAGTATGCGTCATATTTTGGCAGTTCAGCATCTTCAAATTCTTCATTATCAGACAGTATGCCACTAGGTGTAGATGGTGGGGTATAAAAATCATCTTCGGAGCTACTGTCATCATTGCTACTACTACTTGTATCTAACAAACTGTTATTACTTCCATTCAAATCTAAAGTCATTGGTGAATCTGCAAACCAATACGTTTTCTGTTTTCATAATGTTCAATTGGAAATTGTCATATTTACGAGTTGTTGATAATTGATTAAGAATGAGGCCCAGTTGCTTGACTTGCTCAGATATCGGAAGCATTACATTATTGACAACTATAAATTGATTTCCGAGTAGCAATTAATAGTTTCTACCTCCAAAATCACAAAGCAGAGTCACTTTGTTGTTACTCAAAAATTTTATTAAAAGTAAAACTTACGAATTCACTTACTTATACTGGTGTTGTCACCTTCCTCGAAATTTAGCTTCTTTGATACGAATGTTCGCTCCATTATATTGTTAAATCTTGAGTTATTTTTAAAACTGCTGTTTCTAGACATACCTTTCTTTATCTTTCTAGTGAAATATACACACGAACAAACTTCCGCAGTGTGCCAATAAGTTTTTACAAAATCTACCTCGTCATTCGATACTAATCTATTGTTGAATACTTCAGTCAATTCATTTAAAATTTTATGCACAAGACACTGCAACTGTTTTCTATGCGTAGTTGGCTTTACAAGTTGTCTTCCATTCTCTTGTTGATTGTGACCTTCGTCATCAGATGAAAAATAATCTAAGCTCCTTTTGGTAACTGTCTCCAACATACTCTCAATTTTTTTATAGAAAAACATTTCTTCAGAATTATCTTTAATGCTATTGTACAATTTTTGGCCAATTAATGCTCCTAACCGGGGATGAACTTTTTGAAAATTTACCTCAGAAAATCTATAGTCTTCCATATAGCTATTTATCAACAATTCTAATTGTTTAATTTCATTTTCTAATATTTTAAATACATTTTCACCATTTTTGCATAAAATAATTAGAATGTTGTTCGAGATGCGATTTGCAAACACATGACATGCTTTGTCCGCCGCAATTACAGGTTCAAATTCATTTTTCTGATCTCCTGAACCATTAAGTGAATTAGAATTGTTTAAGTGACATGCAGATAGTGCATTACAAAGATGTGAGATTGGACTCAATTTGTCAGTCTTATTTTCTTTTTCAATGTTGTCATAAAGGTTTTCATATCGTTTCTTCAGATGATTCTCGAGTAGATTTAAACCCTCTTCTGATGACATATCTACAAAACTATTTAAAAATGGCCAATACTCTTTCCAACTGACATCATAATATTTAGCCAGTTTTTTTCCGATTCTTTCTAAGCCCTTTGTAGGATCTTTAAATCGCAATGTCGACATACTGGCTACGGCTTCGGGTGGTTTTTTGCCATGGGGTGAATTGAAATTTAATAATCTAGGTGGAGTTTTCCAAATTTTTCGAAACTGTTCAGCACCTTTTTTATCCATTGGACCAGCGTATGCATGAATTTCCATTTGAGGGCTCAACGGATCGTTATTTAATACCTGAAAATTTAGCATTAATATTAATTTTTGACCTTTCTTGTTGAAATCAATGGCGATAGAGCTGATAAAAAAAACAACGACAAATATACATATTTCAAAACATTTTATAAAAAATAACTAAATAATTCTGTACATATTACTAGAATTTGATTTCATTTGTCGCCAGCTACACTTTGTAAAGTAGGGAAAAATAATCTGATAACACAATAAAACGTGTACATATGAATTACGTATAACGAGAAAATCAAGAAGAAACATAAAATACCATTCTCGAACAAGAACGTATCAATCCAGAACATCGTCCAAAAGAATTTTCATTTACTTAGCCTCATCTTACAACCATATAATATCACCATTAAAAAGACTACACTTTCCCAAACTACTGTTTTCCAGCTTTTAAACCCTGAGTTTCTCAAAAACTGAAAAGCCACCATTCTGCGTAACCAGTTATTTTTTTGTCTATATGCCTACTACACTCGATCCATAGCGGTTGATTCAGATTTCGTAACAAAATATCTACAGTATTTTCCTATCGGTCTCACCCTTTGACATACCTGGTGGATTAGTTTTTCTGTAAGACTCTCACTTGAATTACTTCTGGAAATTTTTACTTGGTATTTGCCATTTTCGAAATATTTAAATAAATATCTTAAGTTTGTATATGAAAATATCATAGGGTTCACAAAAACACATGAACATAATTAAAACAGGTATCGAGGTATCAATTATTGATGGGGGGTAGATCGACCGAGACAAGTGGTGGTAACGCTATGCAAATTCAGTAGGCAGTGCCTCGCTTCTCTCAGATTAGTGATGCACGGTCCGAATATTACCATCAGAATTTCCAGTTATATTACGTAATATTACCTCTACCATCCGGTAACGTTACATTGTTACTGTAATATTTCCGAAAAATGTCGTTAATTTTCGGGGTAATATTCCCGGTAATATTCGCTTCAATATTACGTTAAAGTTGGTAGCTAACGGTCTTACTGCTTGTTTCAACATGCTGCAACACGTCTAGTGATAGCTGTTGCTTAAGTTCTTACGCCATCGCTATATGTGAAGCTCGTTTACATACGAACTAATCGGAAATTCTTACACAATAACCGTGCCGAAATGAAAAATGTTGCATTAATGACCCCATCAACAGTTACAAATACTTTTAATGAAACTGAATCTGATTTATCCGAGGATTTGTCTGCGGATGAGGGTTTAGCAAATAATGACTAAATATTTATTTTTACCGACTGAAAACTATTTTTATCATATGTACCTATTCTTTGGCCTATCTAAGAATTGTGTGAACTATATAGTTTCAGATTTCAGTTTATTTTGTGTTTTATTGAGTTTTTAGAGCCATATAGGTAATTGAGGCAATTATTGTTTAATTTGTTAAAGCTTCTTTGCATATTGTAAAACCAGCTTTTTCTAAGTTGTTCAGCAATATTACCTAAAATTACGTAATATTTCCAATGTTCTTACCAAAAAATAAATTACCGGTAATTTTGCATCACTATCTCAGATTATGTTATGAAGGATAATTTGACTCGTTGACAAAGATTTCTGGGTACTTTTAATATTTTACAAGATGCTAAAGACATTCCGCTCAAATGAATATTTGTTGTTGTGTTAAGAAAACTCGTACATTAATTTATATCTTTTACAGTATATGAGACGATTAATATTATTTCAATTTCTCATTCATTCAAATGATATCAAGAATTTTTTTAATTCTCAACCTGTATTTATATTTCCCTCAAATAATAAAAATCATAACGGATATGTTTTAACAGGGTCGGAGAGAAATGTCTCTAAAATATGAATTTTACTTACAGGAGGGCTAGTAGGGGAAAATGGTTCCCCAACACGTGGTGGTAAACTATTGTCTTCTGTTCTCAAAACAGGAACATAATAATTATCATCTAAAAGCATTTCTATCTTCTTTTTTATTTCTTGCAGATTTGGCCCTTCACCTCTTTCACAGTTTAACTGAAAATAAGAATAAAACGTAATTAAGAAAAGAAACTGCCATTGAGCGATATGAACCACATTGTTTTGTTGGGTTGCATAAAATCAAATTACATATTACTAGGTCTCAGTTCTTATAATATGATATTGATATTATAGACATAGACTGGAAATAAAACCAAGATATTTTTCGGTCTAGACATGCTTTGTCATGACATCGAAACTTTGATCCGAAAAAACATGACGCCTTTCACCCTAGATATCGTCACACATTGGTCAAACTGATTTTTATACAACAATATTATCTTAATATAGGATACATTTATATATAAGTAGAACCTATAAAAAAATTTAAGTGTAACAGATAATTGTTTATACTAACCTCCCTAGCCGTAAAACCATACTTGTTCTGTTTTGTTCTATTACACTGAGAGTAGGAAACTAGAATTTCTACAACATCTGGAGCACCGTGTTTGGCAGCAAAATGTAATGGTGTTTCGTTCAAACCTTTATTTGGCGTATTTAAATATAAATCTAATAGCATTCTACATCTGTCTTCAGCATTTTCCTGATTATCATCACCATAGAGTAATTTAACGAATTCTGGATCAGTTATTGTGTTTATGATCAGTTCTGTGATTGCAGCATTTTTTGACTTAGCAGCAACGTGTAAGGCATTGTATCGTGAACCTTCCTACAAAAAATAAACTATATTACTGATCAAGATAACATAACTGACACGTCTACTATTTTAATAATATTCTTAGTTATAACGTCTTCTTATTACTTGTAATATGCTTGGTGTATCTCCACTGCTAACAAGAAATCTAGGATTTTGCCAAATAGTATTCTTAACATACGCATAATTTCCAGTTTCAATGGCTTTCCTTAATTCAACGAGTTCTTGTGGTTTAGGCCCTTTAAAAGGGCTAGCTTTTTCTGCTAAAGCTGACTGACCATTGTCACTGCTATTAGAATGTAAAGATCCATCTATGTTACTATTATTAGCAAAATTTTCACATCCATTCAAAGCAAATTCAGCAGCTTCATGATAAAATTGAAATGCTTTAAATCGTGATTTTTTATTCTTTTTGGTTAACTTTAGGGCTTCAGATTTATCTTGGAAAACATTAATAGATCCATTATTGTTGTCATTGGATGTATAAACTCCATAATATACAGTATTACAACCATTTGTATAATTCATGATTAGGTCTCTGAAAGTGATTGATAAATCAACAGGTCAATTTGGGTTATTAAGGAAATATTACCTTTTTATTAATCAACACATGTCACAAAATAAAAATAGTATATTATAGGTTTTTAAATTCTATGCAATTAAATTTCGCCAAAAGTGTTCTAAATCCAAAATCAAACTCCACTAACATTAACAAAACAAATCATCACTTTTTACTTTTTTCTACTTCTTATTCTTTAGTTTATTTTTTGACAAAATAGGAGAATACAATATAGACTCAGAGAATCAGCTTCATAGATGCGCGAACTGTCAATATAGTAGGCCGCCATGTTTCACCATTGACAGTGGCGTATCGTTTTAAGGGGTACAAATTAAGTAGAAAAAAAAGTTTATATAAAAATTTTATGAACCGTGACTACCAGTTTTCAATATGCTTTTTGTTTTATTTAAAATAAAACAAATACTGATTTTTTAGTAATATTTTATTAAACTCATTTTGTCGACTTTCTTTTCAAACATTATTATTAAATTAATGTATTTGGAGGTAAAATTAGTGTCTTTTGAATCCGATGACCCAGATAAACAGGCCGATGACGCTACTATCAAAAAATCAATAACTTTCTTGTATATATTATTCCCTAATTATGTATTTCTGATACCAAATTTGAAAAAGTATATTACTACCTAGTATTTACTTTCAATTTGTTATTTACTAAAAATACATTTTGTGTCCTTTACTAAAGCCGGCCATACACACTAGTGTACCGGAGAGGTCTACCGGCCTGCGCAGGTAGACCGGAACGTGGGAAAATCAATTCTTTCGAATAACACTGTGTGTGCAAGAACTGAAGACCGCTCCGGTACACCGGAACGTCCCAGCACATGTCGGCTGACCTGTGCAGGTCGTCTCTCCAGTACACCGTAGTATGTATGGCCGGCTTAATGCTCGTTAGTAAGTTCGTAAATGGAAAGTAGGTAATAGATCTTTATTTTTTGTGTTTCGGAATACTTTCTATATTCATAAAATGTCAATGTCATCTGTTATCCGTCATCATTAATAAATAAAAACATTTTAATTTTAACCATAGAAAATTGTATGAAATATTTTTGAACGAAACATTAAATCTAGTGTTATTGATAAAATAATACATTATAAAAATTAAAACATATTTCTGCTTTCCAATCTTTTTTTTTGATATTTATCACCAACTGATGATGGAATTAATCCGTACACCAAAGGTTTGTTTGAAATAAATAATATCAGAATCACTATTAAAATAACGAATCTATACTTTTTTTACTGCAATAGATTGAAAATGTACGAATGCTAGACAGATATTCCAAGTCACCCTCACAAGGAACATTATATTTAACTGCAACACATCTGATTTTTGTTGATCCAGATGCAAAGAAGGAAACATGGGTGAGTTTTGTGATTGTTTTTAGTTATCCTATCCTATGTGAGTTTGAATTATTTCAAATAGGATTTTATTTATTTAAATGCGTAAGTACCTTGGAAATATTGGGACAGCTGAAATCTGTGATCAACTACCTACTGCTGTTGAAGATAAAGGCAGTTAGAAAAGTATAGCACTTGGACTAGCTACACTGATCCCAACCGTACAACGAAAGTTACCGCAGGCCCAGCTCGTAACACGATTGTCCTTTAAATAAAATTCATTTCAATTGCATGTAATATAATATGTCACAAACAGAACTGCTTTGTGCATTTATTTCTATTTACAAGTTGTTTCGTTAGTTTACACATTCCTTTCAATGTTGGAAGATAACTAGATACTTTTTGCTACTGCTATGAAAGGTTTGCATATACAGTGGAATTCAAATTAGAGTCGTAGCAGTGGGATCTCTTAAAGTGACATGAAAACACCTACATACCTACCTATAAGAAAAGAAAAAGAACATTGCAACTATCATTCATCCAAGAAAACCAATTTAAATTGTCACTTGAAGCCTATATATTTATAATTTATTGTAAAGACACGACGGATAAAGGTGGACGATGCGGAGGCACATTTCAATACCTACTTTTATCCATTTCCGTTCTCAACTGGTTAATGTACCATAAATTATAAATATCTCTCAGACCGAAGAAAAGCATTGTGGAAATATCCAGAGGCTCACACGCACTGGATTTTTATCTTGGATTTTCCTATTGTCTTTTTGCAGATACTGCGTTTTATTCACTGAAACCATATTGTTGGTAGAAAGAATAATATAAACGAAAATTTAAAATCTCAGTTTTTTCAAGAAAATTTGAATTTCGAGTAATATTTGTATGGCAGAGTGTTTTATAAAATTATACAATTTTGCCAAATTAAAACTACCCGAAAATATTTTTTACTGTGAAAAGAAGTGTACGATAGACAGCGCAGCACCTTAAAGCGTCAAATTTAAATTTTTAGTTAGGTTTTTTGTACCATGGTTTATTGTAATACAAGTTTTTGTATATAGATGAATGTCGATAATATTGAATCATATTTCCCATTATACCAGAAACTCGCCACATTTTCGTAAAAAGAAATTATAAGAAACAATAATTTATATACAGCCATGCTTTAATTTTCTCTTTACTTTTTACGTATTTTAGATTCTTCATATGCACATAGCCAATTTGGAAAAATTGCCGTTATCAACTACTGGCTCTCCACTTCTAATACGCACAAAGACATTCCTATCGGTTACTTTCGTCATTCCAAAGGAGAGAGACTGTCATGATATATACCTTACTCTCCAGCAACTATCTCAGCCCAATAATATTCAAGAGCTTTATTGTTTTACTTACACGTCACCTGTAGATGATATTCCGAAGACAACTGGATGGAACTTTTTTGATTTACAGACTGAATTCCAAAGAATGGGTGTACCGAATGAGCAGTGGTGTTTGACAACATTAAATAAAGATTATGAGGTATTTGTTAACTCTGTACAAAAATAGATATAGTTAATATTAATAAATTTAAAATTGACATTCCAACTGGATTTGGGTGGCCATCACCCACAATTTGCATTCTCCAATAATGTATTTTTACAATAATGAATCATCTTTTTTATTATATTTTTAACGAACTATCACAAATCAACTTTCTTGTACCAAAAATTTGAAATAGAATCAAAGGCTATCGGAGCTTTGATACAATAATGCTTACTTGGGATATATGATTCAAGAGGTGATAAAAATGCTATGACAATTTGCAAAAATTGTTTAAGAAAATAATAAAATTAACGATAGCCGCCCAAAGTCGAAATGTCAGATTTTAAATTTGACTGTTTGCTTTTGTCGAGGCTATAAAGTGAAATAATAAATTGTATTAATGATATTGGTTCCGTATGGGAAATATTGATAAATAATTCTGTTTGACATAAAATTTGTAATATACTAAAAAGGGTATAACTTGTAACCAGTACAATGCAGTGTGATATTGTGCGGCAGAGCAATGTGTATTTGTAAGAGAAACCCACGTAGTAGACAAGTCGATGGCCATGGAGATTATCACAAAAATTGTTAACGAATCTTAGCTTTGATGGTGAATTAAACATGGAGAGTTCTTGACATTTTACTTCTAAAAATGGAGGTTATATTCTGATTATATTCTTTCAATTAAGAAGGAATTTCAAAGATGACTTCGGAATAGGTCAGATTAACGCATTCACATGAAATTAGCCTTGTTCAAGATGAGGTATTTGTATTATCTCTCCTGACTTTAATTATTTGATTGCTTGTTATACATATTTTTTAATATTCGAAATTATTTTTCTCTATTCGAAATTATTTTTTTCTATTCGAAATTATTTTTTTAGCTTTGTGATACGTATCCAAGGCTTTTGTACGTTCCTGTAACAGCGAGTACAACGACTCTAATTGGAAGTTCTCGATTTCGTTCAAAAGGTCGACTTCCAGTGTTGACATATTTGCATTATAATAAGGCTAGTATTAGCCGTTGCAGTCAACCGCTATCTGGGTTCAGTGCAAGATGTGTAGAAGACGAAAAAATGTTAAACCATGTTTTGAAAACGAATCCTAATGCAACATTTATGTATGTTGTGGATACCCGACCAAAGGTAATGTGAGGTGAGAGAGATCTCTTCTGACGGCTGAAAATTAAACATATTAAAGGAAAGTAAAAATAATTTTTAGAATTAAATTTAAAGTTTTTTTGTTGTTCGGTTATTTGGGTACCTATTTGAGCTCCATTTTTTCCTAGAAACTGTTTTGTTTGTGTAATGTTTTGTCTGTTTAAATGACGATTTAGGGATGCAACCAATATTAAGAGTTACTGTTAAATATTGATGATTTTGTGGTATAATGGATGGGTTAACGTGTTCCTTTCTTTGAGTTCTACTAAAAGACTAGTAGCTATTGTTTGCTAATTTTTTTTTTAAATTTAGATTAACGCAATGGCGAACAGAGCTGCTGGCAAAGGATATGAAAACGAAGCGTTTTACGAGAATATTAAGTTTCACTTCCTTGGAGTAGAGAATATCCACGTAATGAGAAATAGTCTTATTAAAGTAATCGAGAGTAAGTCATATTTCCCTTATTCAGTTTATTCATTTAAATCATTAACCTAGATTCAATCTGTTGTAATTAAATAATTATACGTCACCATATCTTTTTCTTAAAGGTTACAGGACAAACCACAATTTTCACTATAGCATTTTCCATTAATTTGTTTTACAGCTTGCGAACAGAAAAATCCAACCATGAACTCATTTTTGAGTGGGTTAGAATCTAGTGGTTGGTTGAGACATATCAAATCAATTTTGGATACATCACAATTTATAGCAGATGCTTTGGAAGAAGGGATTAGCGTAGTGGTGCATTGTTCTGATGGTTGGGATAGAACAGCGCAAGTCTGCTCTCTAGCGTGTATATTACTAGAACCGTATTATAGGACCATTTCAGGTTTCCAAGTAAGTATACATAATTGAAAATATAAAAAAAACAAGGTTTAATTAAAATAATTGTTTAATAATTATTCTTATATAAAATAATAATATAATAACTTATATTTTAGTATTAACCAATAATATTTCTAAGACTCACCGTATATTTTTAGGCTTTAATAGAAAAAGACTGGTTGGCTTTTGGGCACAAGTTTTCCGAACGTTGTGGTCACATACAAAGCGATGCCAAAGAGATATCACCAATATTTACACAATTGTTGGATACGACGTGGCAATTAATGCAACAATTTCCTAGTTCATTTCAGTTTAATGATATGTTCCTATTAACTATACATGATCATATACATTCTTGTCAGTTTGGCACTTTTGTTGGAAATTGTGAGAAGGACCGAATAGATTTACGGTAAGAAAGCATGATGCAATACTCGAACGTGACAGATTAGCATATAAACTCGTTCAGCATGATATTCTGGCCACGCTGATCCAGGTGACCTTTTGTGAGGGGTTTCTTTAATCTGATGGTTTAAGACATATTCCTGCAGTATAGGGAAGGAAAATGATGCGTGTGTTACAGTAGTAACAAAATACATTACATAAAAGTTATTTTTCCGAAATAATCATATATCCATGTGACGTTCTTCGGTACCCTCATAATTTATGCAAATTTAATAATTTCAGATTAAGTGAGAAAACATATTCATTGTGGGGTTATTTGGCCAATCATTTAGATGAATACATCAATCCTCTATACTCTTCAGATGAAACACCAGGTGTTTTAAAGCCAACATTAATCCCACAAAACATCAGGTATGTCATTGAATGTAATATGTATGTTTTAAATTTGCCAATCCTCTATGATTAAAAATATGCATTTTAATTTCCAGATTTTGGCGAGGAATGTATTGTCGATTTGAAACTGGTGTACATCCTAGAGAACCTACAGAAGAATTACTATTGGCGACATCTGATCATTCGTTTTCATTAGATGATCATATAAAATTTCTAACGAAGGTAAAATCTTCACACACAGCTCATGTCCCATCAAAAGGTTTTTAACCTATCCGCCCTGGCGAATGTTTTTCCATTTCATTTCACAATTTCCTTCGGAATTACATAACTAGTTTGTAGTTGTAAATTTTAGTCTATTTTAAATTAATCCTTGAGTAAGTTGATTAATTTTTCATCTGTACTTTTAATGTTTTAGAAAATTTCATCAGTAAAAAATTTGCTATCCAGATCAGTCAACAAGCAGAAAAATAAATCAAATAAACATCAATTATGTAATAATGTGCATTTAGATAATAAACTTACGTATGAAAAATCAACGTTGCGTGAATTAAAGTCTGCAGATCATGACCATCCCCTCAAGCTTGACGTAAAATCTTCTGAGGTTGCAACCGAAGAATTAGTGAAGATTGACGATCTTTCCAGGGAATTTGATTCAGTGGCAGTGGATTGGAAAGCACTGAGAAATACAAATGAATGTAGTTGTTCGCTATCTTTTGATCATTTAAGTAAAAAGGTAATTTCATAAGCGTATATTCAGGTGGTTACCACGTGTTTCCGGAGAACAAAGTTTTCTTTTGTATATTTTAGATATATATTATCATGGCGTGTTGTTTTCTTAAGTATTATTTCAACGATGTGGACTGTATTTTTATCTATTAATCTGTCAACTCTAGTACTTTCAACACTCTATTTTATCAATTCAAAAAACCTGTCATTAACCATCAAACATAATAATAATCAAAATACAGGCTATTACAAAATATGTATTATGTCATTTTCAGAGTCATTGCCGAAAATGCGGAGACCTCTTCTGTGTTAGATGTATTACTAAGCAAGTAGTACTTCCTGGACACAACACACAAAAAGCAGTACCAGTTTGTAAACCATGTTACGAACTGTTAGGAAATTCATTTGAATCTTAAGAAGTAGGATAGATATTTAATTGCACTGATAAAACTTGATTTTTTCTGTGGTTTAAATCTGTATTATAAAATCAAATTATGGCACTAGTTGCAGATTAATAATAAATAAAAAGGGATATCACTCTAAATATATCTTGAAAACTACGATAGGCATGTTTTTCATGTGGTATTAAAAACTTGCATTTATTGTGTTATTTCTTGCGAATGCTAATGCACCCGGCATTGTCAGTCTTTCAATGATCTACTGAGATTGAACTTGGTTCAGTAGTAAACGATGTTGGTAGAACGTATTGCGTATGTTGTACTCATTTTAAGCTTAAAGTTTAAGTTGTTCCAGGTTAGTAGTACAACCGGCCAGCCCCTAGTAATTGTTGCTCTATAGGTTAGTAAAAAAAAGATGTTATTAAAATTGTATATTTATTATTTCAATATTAAATTTAAAAAATCGTACATATATACAGAACTAGAAATAAACTATAACAGCACAGTCTTCGTGTATTTTTACTTAGTTTTCCTAGGGCCTCCCATACCGTCAAGTTGTTGCTTAAGAGTTTTGAGGTCACTGTCAGGTATGTATCGGACTTCGTCGTGGGATTCTTCATGGGGTACAACTTGTACAGTAACTCCAGCTGGGGTACTAGCTTCCAATGCCCTTAGTACTACCGGTAGCTAAAAATATGTCGTTTAGTAGAAAATAACTGCAAAATCGCTTTTCACGGAATTTCTCCTATATGCATATATTTCCAATTATTTTGTGAGTACTACGAGATGACGATACTCAATATTTGTAAAACCTCCCGGAGCAAAAAAGTTGAATACTTATATTATAAACTTGGTTATCAACACAGATCTAGGAAGTTTCTAGATCTGTGGTTATCAACGCACTTTAAAATTACCTGTACTGATGCTACATCTGTTATTTGTATTGTTCTAGCATAAGTTTTCAGATTATAAGTTGCATTTACAATTTCACTTTTGGGCTGGTATGTAGTAATTTTTATCGTTTGTGGTGGTAAAGCCCAGCAATCTTCAACGTTTATATCCATATTTTTCAAAAGTTTATGCAGAAACTTTTGGTAATTTTCTAGTATTGGATAGTCGTGTCCTTTTAACTGTATATTTAACGTATCGTACAACGGGATTTTTGATTGCATTTCCTAAAACGATAGAAATTACATTCTCAATATCAAATAAAGACTTGATATACCTTCAAATACTCTGGTTCATATATATTGCTGATTCTAGAGCTCTTTTGAATATTTCTGTTGCACACAATCACTCTAGTTAAAATCGAATTTGAAAAAAGCTGTTTTGCAGAATTCATTTTTAGAGTTTGAGTTTTGCAAGGTTTTATTGTTTTCAGGAACACTAGGTAGCTAGGTAAGATGATAGATAAACATTCAGGTTATGTTATGTATGAAAATAAACATTGCCATTTATGCCACAGCCACAATGGTCTGATGTAATTCTTGTTTCGTTTTTGACTTCTTGCTGCAAGCTAATCTTGATTATTTTACTATATAATATCCTACGCGAGATATCAGGAATTTTAGCTCCGTGTGTCATGCAAATTCGTTTTACGAATTTCACAGTTCAGTTTTCAGTTAACTGAGAAATTAACCTCAAAATTCAAAATGTTTTTTTTTTTTTTTTTTTTTTTTTTTTTTTTTTTTGGCCTTTGCATCTATTAGGCAATTCAGCCATATTCTAATTGATTTTTCAATTTTCGTTCAGTCTTCTTTTATCTAAATAATTTTTCAATTTGCTTTGCAATGAGCAACTACATGTAGCCGGTCCGGGGTTCGAACCAACTACATACCGGGACAGTCTGCTCAAGTCTAGCGTGCTTAACCACTAGACCACCCGCCCCGGCTTCAAAATGTTTCATAGCCTGTGTCAAAGATTAATCTTTGCCTGTGTGAATCATGCAAATGTACACTTCTTTACCTGATCGCTCAATTGAACTACTATCGGAGTAGTTGTGCGTTGTTGGGTTAGAGCTAGAGGTTAGATAATAGCTAATTCTCGGATTGGGTTTGGGCATTGTCTTTATAAACCTTTTAAAGACAATGGTTTGGGTCTATTCTTGAAAACTGGAGAGTCGAATAACCGAGAAAACGGAGGTAACTCTGTGCAAATTTAGTAACCTGTGCCTCGCTTCACCCGATTTACTTTTACCATTGTCTTTATAAACAATGCTTTTACATACCTTGTGCAATGATTTAATAAATACGTTATTATTATAGGGTCATGAGTTTGGTGGGTTAACGGTAGAATTAGAGATTAAACAGTCCTATGGTGAATAATCGATCGAAGCGCGTGCGTTGCCTCCGTTCTCTCGGTTGTCACAACCGGGTTGTGAGATATTGTCCTCACTCACTATTTATTTCAGAGAAAAACAGTCTGATTTGTTTATGAAATGAGTTTTGTAAGAGGAATGTATGTGGGATAAAGGGAAGTAAGTAACAATTGACGTTAAAAATGAGAATCTAACCTAATTGTTATAATCATCTTAAGCCTTAAGTAAAAAAATAATAAAGATATACATATATTCTGGAATTCGTCAATTTAAAATGGTATATATATGCGGAAAATAAATTAATGTTCATTAATAATTATTGTTGTATTGCAGAATTTGGTTAAAGGGTTTGGAAAAACTCAGAAGTATATTAGGAACCCCCTTAGATTTTATTCTGAAGCTCAAAAAACTGTACAAACCCCTGAACCGGATACACTTTGTAAGACTTTAGAATTAGAGTTGCGTGGCCATGATCCTGCAGTTTTAAGAAGTTATTGTAAATTTGCTGTAACAACTGGTAATCACTTAGATATAAATTCTAAAACGTAGGTATTAAGTAACCATCGACAATACTAAATGAAGACTAATTTTAATTAATTGTAGGTGGTCCCTAAGGAAACCTGTACATGATAGACATACCCTTCTTAAATCTGTTCACATTTATAAAAAACATCGAGTTCAGTATGAATTTAGAACTTATTTTTCATTCATACAATACCAATTCTTAACAGGATCTACTGCAGATACTATGTTGGAGTATTTGGAAAGAAACCTACCAGAAGGCGTGGCTCTTAAAGCAACAAAAGTAAGTTAATAGAACAATTAGGTATGGTCACCATTCACCATGACTTAAGAGGGAAATTAACTCTCAAGGAAATTTGTTAATACATTATGTATTACTTATGTTTCAGGTCGAAATTCAAGCTCTTCCTGACTATTTAAAGCCTCCAGAAACCTCAGACCAGAAAATCTTGAGTGCTGGATAACCAAATATAAATTGAATGAAATTGTTTTTTTTGTAAATAAAATAAATTTAGATTTGTCAAATTTTTATGCAAAAAGCATTCATTGCGGATGGTATTGAGATTATACAAGTTCTACATTTTCGTCATTCCTGAATATAGATATTTTAACAAAATCACTTAGTGGCTGTGATTTTATAAGACATTTTTTTCCGTTAAAAGTCCGATACACTAAAAATAACAGGCCAGCATATTTACTGATGAAACATTTATTTGATGTCTTTTTTATTATTTGAACAAGAAACACGATTGAAGAAAGAAATAGTATTACACACTGATCCGTTATTTCTATTCATAATCTGTGAGAAAGAAGTAATACATTCAAGAAATTGCGTACTTAAACAGTCTTTAGTAAAACAAGTAAAACATTAACGAAATATTAAGAATCTATAAAATACAATGAAATGCATAATATGAGTACAACCGTAAATTGGTATTTGGTTTTTAGTACGTACATTTAAGGAACACATTGTGATGGAGAATAGTAGCCCTCAAGGTAAGATTGAACGGGTTTAAAAAATCGAAATAAAATTATTTCATAATTGCAACACATTATTGAGATCCTTCGTATTTCCAAATCGTACTTTGATTTGGTGGCCAGGTGTTTGTCGAACCAAATGGACTGTATGATTCTTTTGTTTGATCCTGTTGAGCCTAAAAAAGAGTTGCAACTATACATACTAGTATTTGGAGACATTTAAATTGATTTAAAAATTAAAATCGAAACACAAAACATACTTACCCCATTTTCTTTTATTTGTACAATTTCCTTGAACCCAGGTGGTGTTCTCCGAGGTGTACTTGGTGCATCACTTGGTTTCCACGGTTGCCATACAGGGTTGGAACCCCACAAATAATTTGAAGTACTGGAGGCGGATGCTACTGATGGTGGCACAATATCGTTTAAACTATTAGTCCAGTATACATTTGAATTCAATAGGTTTTCGTTCCAAGGATCTGAAATATATATTACTTTAAAATATAAACAAATCAAGGAACGTGAATAAAACGAGCCTCTTCCACAACAAACTTAAAAACAAGTAGAATTGAACATGGAGAGATTTTTTAATAAAGTGTTACAACTAATGTGTTAAATTGTTTATTTCATCCTCATATTGAGAAAATGCTAGCTTATTCAGAGTAGCTCGTATTTATTTTTAGAAACAGTATTTTTTTTTAATGACAATACATTGAAGATTCATATTAGACGTTTGATCGAATCTAGAAAGTATTCTGCTGAGATTACTTAATTAGTTATAGTACCACGGCATGTTAAGAATTACACCAGAACGAGATATTGATAGTTGATTTAAATATTAATTTAAATAAAAAAATCATATTACTACCTTCCATGTGGCTTGAAGATGAGTGAGCCTTATTAGTGCCGTAGTCGCTTTCAATTAAACTGTTTAACATATCTGGTTGTCTACTCCAATTATCCGTTGAAGCTAAATCACTCAACAAACTGTTGTCACGTAGTTCTTGACGATTTCTATATAAACCAGTTCCAGGTAACACCGTATTTCCTGTATAATAATATTAATTATGGTTATTAGGTTAAGACTTGGCCAATATAAATAGACCTGTCTATATTAAGTAAATATACATACCACTAATTGCCGCTATGACGCTACTGTCATTAAGGGTTGGATCGTTTACTAAATCTTCCCTCATATCATGATTCGGATTATCAAACCAAGAGACACTATTATCATATCCTCTGCACAGTTCCACACTTCTTTTGTTTGATATTCTTTTCGATCCAATGGGTCCTAACTCTGCCGGTTTATACGGCTCTACGTACATTGTTGGTTTCGAAGTTAAATTGCTGCTGGTAGCAGTCAAAGGACGCACTAGACTGGAGAATGTTATTGTATCAACCTGCGGTTCACTTCTTGCCACAACATCACTAAACTTTGCTTTATTTTCATCCCAAATTGACGATGTACTGGTAACAGTTGGCAAAGGAACGAAAAAAGATGGACTGCATTCTTTTTGTTGATGTTCTTTATCTTCCCTGCACATTTTTGCCGATTTTCTTTCACTTTTATTGCGGAATATTAGTTTTTCCTTCCTATCTCTAAGTTTGCTTTCACGTTTCTTTGCGTCCTTTGCTTGGATGTGATGTCTGCAATCAGGAAATTTACTATTTAAACGGATACAAATATTTTAAACCAAAGCCGAATTTATTGTTAAAATTGCAGTTGAAATCAAAAATATTGACTAAAAATTATATTTAAAAAGTGCACATAAAAATATTCTTTATGCTAGGAAATTTTTTGTTATTGTATACTTTTTCCCAGAATCATGTTTTGATTCTTCAGAAACAGAATTCATTTGATCGCGAGAGAATTCTTTTGCAGATACAATATACTTCACCTGCGATATATGTGATATGTATAGCTCTCTAAGAAACGTCGGGAGTTTCGCTTATTGGATTCATAATCAAACAGCGTTAATATCAAATTCTGATGCATAATGACTATTTTTTTTTTAATGTTTTTTGAACCTTTCTTATACTTTATTGATATAAAATTTCTTGGGTATATTAGGTTCATTGAAATTAAAATTTTCAGGTTTGTAATAATCTTTTATTGCATTGCAAGTCTCTTCGTTTAGGAAATATGATTTTTTTAAACTTTACAACAGGGTATTTGTTAAACGTGAGTTTTCCAAGATAAACAAAAAAACGACCCAATAGCCTGCACTGGCGCATATAAACTTTTCCAAAAACATGATATTCGTAATCAGGGGATCTCAAAACGTGAATTTACCTCAAAATCTCCACGTTTTTGACTTGATCACAATATCTCCCTGAACTGCTTCTATAATAGTATAGTGCGTAGATGGTAAAAATAATTTGTAAATACTTACATATTTTGGTTGCGATATTCACTACACTTATCATCGACCCTCTCATCCATACACTGTTCATTTTGCGTATCTAAATGCTTTTTATTTCTACGAGCCTTAAACTTTGTAGTTTGATTGGTATTATTAAGAAAATTCACGTTTTTACTAATATTAAGTGATTTATTTGGACATTTATTTCTCATATCATCTTTACAATCTTCGCTCTCTAAATCTCTATGGGCATTTGCATGAGAGTTGTCCCTTACATTCTCTAAATCTTCCGGAGTATAACTGCCTGTGCTACTGGATTCTGTAGTAGTGGAAGACGTTTCTTCTTCCTGTACAATATTTTTTGAATTATTTTTAATATCGAAATTTGGTTTCTTAACTTCAGGGTCTTTACTGATTTTCATTTTATCTTTTTTGATTTTGTCAATTAAGACCTGTTGCTCTTTCTCAGCTCGTCGTTCTCGGGACCTTAATCGATGTTTTTGAAATAAAATTTCTTTTTTCTTTGCTTTTCTCTCTCGTTCGCTTTTAAAATTATGATACTCGTCATCTTCATCTTCACCACATACTTGCCTTCGCTTAGTTTTAGTACCAGTTGTTGGTATAATTGCAGGTTCAGTTTTAGTTTTGTCACTATCATTTTTCTTGTCTTCATTTTCTTGTTCCTCAAGTTCTTTAACCTTCTCTTTTGTGGAAGACTGTATTTCTTCACGTGTTTGCTGTCCAACTTTCCTCAAATCTAGAACTGGTTGCACATTTGGTACGTTGGATGTCAGATATGCTTTCATAGCTTCCCTTTTGATACGTTCCGCATCTATTATTGCAATCGTCATAATAACCAGAAATACGAAAAATAGCAGAATTACAGAAACCATATTAAGGTACGGCTCCCAATATGGTCGGGGAAGAATGTCTGCACAGATTTGAAGATATGCATATGGAATGCTAGCTATTAATGTATAATTGACATGTGTATTGAGGCTAGTGCGTAGAACTAACATACGCGTTACTTTCGTCAATGTCAAATCAGGTGTGAATGCTATCGTGATACGCTTCGTTTCGTTGGGTGCTAGTGAGAAAGGCTCGCAATCTATAACCTGAAAATAAGAAAATTGAAAATGTACTTAATATCGTATTTACTCAATGAGTAAGGGAGGCTAAAATGACAAAAAAATAATAATGCCTTGCTCAAATAATATTTGTACCGAAGGTTGCAAAAATCAGATATTTCTATACATAATTTCAAATGATTCTTAAAAAATATGTAAAGTACGTTTTTATTTCCGCCTACTGATAAAATATTCTTTTTGCCCCATAAAAAAATATTCGTAAATGACTAATTTAAGAATGTAGGGAGAGCGGGAAACGGCGCCTGCAATATATGTCCGAATGGATCTGGTAATACCCTGTTATTAACTTCGGTATGCCCACTATCTGCATTCTATTCTTGAAGTTCCGGCGACTTGCTTGTTAATTAATATTTCTAGCAATTCGATTAAGTTGAGACAAATTAATAAATAATACAGGAACGACACAACACAGTAAATAAATTGTAGAATTCAGTTATAATAGGCATGCGTCAAGCTTTGGTACCTATACTAAAGTCATATTTCTTTTTTGTTATCAAAATTTTAATATATCACTAAGAATTAATCGATTATGTTGATATATCTGAGCAATATATGGAAGCAAGAATACAGAAAATTGGAAGAAAATATCGATATCGCATCCACCAGCGATTCAGTTAGGATAATCAAATAAACATTAAGAATAGAAATATTATACATACCTTAAAACCATATGCCTCGCACATATAATCATTTATTAGAAAACTGTGAATATATATTTTTACTTCGCCCATATTCTTTGCAGTAAACGTTCTCTTGACCGTTAAATTTGGTTGGGGAGTTTCTAAACCTTTCTGGCGTTCACAATCTTTCATGTGCCTACAAATACCGAACATGTTTTATTAATTATTTTATTTTTATCATAGGAATAGTCTTTTTTATTAATTCTATTAACTATTCATACCTATAGGACATACACTTGTAATGGAAAACTTATGGTTTTGTTGCATAGCTATCTGTATCTCGAAAACAACAAATTTTTATTGTAATTTTAACCATCAGACATGCAATTACACGATTTTATAGAGGTAGTCTGAGATTTATAACAATTACCTTGAAGAACCAATATTATTTGAGAGGATTATTTAATGAGGAAGTAACAGTATAAACCTCGATCAAAGAAATAAACAATAACTCTTGAAGAAAAATCGGTTTTGATTGTTAGCACATAATTCATTACTATGGAAATCTATAAATACTTTAAAATGATCGCTTATACAACGATAACTCGTATAATTATAAAGAGTGTCAAATTCACAGTTTAATTCGCGACCTGAGGGGATTATGCTGTCGCTCACGCGATCCCGAGTTAATAAAATATTATTAAATACATACATCATTAAAAGATAAACTTACCTATCCGTCATTTCAAACTTTAACGGTTGCGACGCTCCTGGACATCTATTCCCAAACTTAAGTGAAGGCAAAACACCCTTTGCTGATACTTTAATAACTTCCAATATTGTCAAATTATTACGCAACATTAAAAGAGCTGTTGAAAGGTTAGCGGTTTCTGCGTAGTAACCAATAATCACCCTTTTGGTTTCATTGGGTCCTTAAATATATAAAATTATGGTTACGATTATACATATATTATTATTTGAATATTGTTTTGATGTTGCTTAGTCAAAGTGAAGATTATTTCCTCAAAAGAAGAACATATTGATAAGACATTTTTTATCCTTAGAGAATGTCATCAAAATTTTGTAGTAGTCTAAGAAGACTTAGCTAAGGACACCAAAATCAAACAAAATCTACATATTGTTTAAATTTTACTAAGTAATGTTTTTTTTATTTATTATACAAGGTGATTCTAAAATAGGTGGTCAAAATTGGGGACGTCTAATCATGAAAAAAAGTATGAAAATTTTAGGATAAAACTGGTCCTTAGTACACAGCATTAACAAAATTTTGGAAAACTTTTCATTAGCAAACTGTATTTCAATATCAAAATAAGAAAGAGATGGATATTGCATATACTGAAATTTTAAAACTCGAATTTCTCGAAGTTTTTTGAGATAAATTACCTTTCCTTGACTAGAACAGTTATTTGAAAGTTTTTTTAAGTAATTTTCTAAGTTTTCTCATAAAAAAATACATAAATCTCAAGAATAACTATTGGGTGTTAGTCCCTCACAATTGTAGCAACAACGCATGTTATTTCCATTACTCTCCAACGAAAAAAAGGAAAATCATCACGAATATACCTTACTTTACCCTATGCCTTTTTTATATAGAAAACTTTATTTTATCACATTTTTGACACAAATGAAATAAGAGTCACAAGAAAAAAGTTAGGTTATAATTAAGGCAAGGGTCCCCTCCGTTGACCCGCCTATGGTCATGCTTTTTTATTCAATTTCATGTCAGTTTACGACATTTAACTAAGTGAATAAATATGCTACATTTGATTAGTTCATCTTTACTGGTTTAGAAAAATTACAATTTAGGTTTTTTTCATGATTAGACGTCCCCAATTCGCTCACCAATTTTGACCACCTATTTTCGAAACACCTTGTATAATTTAACAATAAAATATTAAGAACTTTGTGAAAATAGTTAAAATTAAAAATTACCCATAGTATTTGAATAGCCAGTTTAGAAATATTATTCCTTATATATATATATATATATATACATACAAAGCCATGAAACATACAAATCTAGGCATTTTTGTCGCAAACTATACATTGACCAGGAAAAAAATAAATAGAAATAATAGTGGTTAGAGATCTAAGCTACTTACTCATAAGAATAGGTAAGGTATCTTTGTGCGCTTTAATATTCAAATTTTCCGAAAAGAAATGTAGTTGCTTAGTTCTCTCAACTTCTTCGAAAAAAAATGTATGTTTATGGGTAAGCTGGTCATTCTCTGCAACTGGTAATAAATCAGGAGGTAACCCTAATCTAAGAATATCAACATCAGGGTAGTCCTTATCCAACACCAACTGCACCGCTAAGTTATAATTGGCTGGATTATACAAAGCAAACGACAAGTATGTAAAATTGCCTATCTGACACAATGGAAATTGCAAAACAGACCTGAAACAAAATAAAAGTGTTAAACTTTTGTCAAGTATTTAAGAGACACGCAATAATAAGGCTACTTTCTTAGCTTAATGCTCTGGTGACATCATTTTTATAAAATACCCATGCTGATATATTTTTTACAAATTTTTAATTACATATCTATCTTCTTTATAATATGTATATTATCTTTCATAAATATCTAAATCACATCATAGTGCAATTCCCATGTCAAATCAATCTGATTTTTATTGATACCGTCAAATTAAGTCAGTTTTTGGTATAAGTTAATAAAATAAATAATACTTACTTATTTTTCCAATTCTTCACTAGAACAATCCTCGGCCAACTCATCTTTACTTTACCAGAAAACATATGACCTTTAACTTCCGAAGTAACAAGACGGAATGATACATTATGCCACTTTGTTAACCCATTAGATGTAACATTTAAAAATCGATTATAAAATGTATTTACCAGATTTAAATCATATTGAGAAACATGTTTTGGTATCGCAAATGATTGAAGCCATGAAGCTGAAATCAATAGAATGTTAATATGGACAGTACAACTATATAGAAATAATTGTTTTTATTGGTTTTAGGAAAAAGTTATTTTTCATAAAAAGTTCTGCATGTTCTAAAACATAAAATGCAACCATCAGATCACCAACGATTTGAAATTCACTAACATGTCAGTGTAGTCTAGAATTGTACATAATAATATATAATCTCAAATTAATGTAATTAAACAATGTTGAATACTGGAAAGTTATGTTTAATAATTCACAACCAACACACAACATTTTTTTTTCTACGACTGTCTTTAAATACCTTTATTGTATTATGTTCAATCACAATTTGAAAATGTAATACATTGTAATGCTGTTTAAAAAGAATAAAAATGTTTTGCTTATCCTGTAGAATATTTAATTTAAGTGAAAAAATAAACCATCAAATGTTTTTAGATAGATATAGCGGTCGTAACAGCAACTTTACTTTTACCTGGATATCGAAATTCTTTTTTTTTTTCTTAGGTGCTCCTAGTAGACCTAACTCAAGTTAGTTTAGAAATTGTGTTGACCATAATGAACGCATGTTATACCACTAAACTAGCAGTGATATCACTACCAAAAAAAAAAAAGAAACAACCCTTGAAACATTAATATATTTTAATATTTTTTTTTTCTCAAAATGTTTAATTTTTTTTTATTTACTAGGTTCAGCTTTGCTAACTTCACGAACGACTTATAATTTATACAAAGTACCACTCACCTGAAGTATCTGTATGGAGGCCAGTGTAACATTTAGGCGCGCATTCGAGATGAGGCGTTAAAATCAACTTGCCTATCGTTCGCAAATTTTTCGGCAAAATTATACCGTTATTTTCTAACGCAAAAGAGAGCCTTTTATCGGAAGAAGTCAGTATTTGTTGTATTGTCATTTTATCATTAAATGTGGAATATATTTTCAACGGAACTGTGCATAGTTTACCCTAAAATACATAAGTTTTCATTAGTATTAATTCACTTATTTATTTACAATCTACGAGTACTAATATCTCACTTACTGGAAAGCAGTCGTCAAAAACTATATTTTCAGAATCAATTTCTAATCTTCCGGGGGCTATTTTGATACGAACTGGAATTGATAAATTCTCAAACGGTGATTCTATTTGAATATCACCCCAAATTTGTCCTTCAATATTTGTAGTGGTTACCAGCACCCTTATGACAGCAAAATGTTTCGACCGTACACTATGCTGAAATTATTTTTATTAATTTCATAATTATTGACAATATTTTTAGAATTACTGTTTATAATTTAGTCGGATAGTTAAGTATTATTTTTAAGGAATATATAAAGGGTGCCGAGAAATCAGTAATAATACGTATGGTTGTACTCATAACATGACTAAGGATGAATCTCCTGAAGAAGTTATGACGATAAATCCATGGTTCTGATCAAACATAATATAGTTTCAAGGCATCCTGTATGTAAATGTAGAACATGTAAAAATGAATGAAATGTTTATTTACTTACGCATTTGGTCAAATTTTTGAAATCGTTATTAACCATAACCATTTTGAAATCGCCTTGGCCGCAACCGAAAAGTTCAACATGCGTCATAGGAATTGAGGAACTTAAACTAGTCACATGCAGTGATACTGGATTTGGATTGGATACAACTAAAAAGTATTCTTTCTTCGTGTTAATATCAATTAGACCAGCGTCCAAACCAATTTCATCCTCTGTTTTAAAAGGTACTCTCTAAAATAATTACGTATGGTCGTTGTTAAAAAAGTGCAAGTATGTCGCCAGCATTTATTAGTTCCTTTTGCTGAATTCTCGAGAAATGTGGAATTACACAACCACATATCTACAAGACACTGAATTGTTGATCCCATAAATAAAAAGACAGAGAAAAGCATGTGTTGCTTAAAATATGATGAATTGCGTGTAGATTATATAATAAAATACTTGGTTCTACATGAAATTTATATAGCGACATCTAGAGCTAAAAAAATTGCATATAATGACAGGTCACTGATTTCATAAGGTGCAATTACTAACGCATAGAGGCGAAAACTCTAAAGTTATTCGGGTTTAAAACCACAATAGTTTGTCTGAAATAATTGACAAAATAATGGGTCCTATAATAACGTACTCTGAGGCACGGACTGTTAAAAAATCAGAATGTATATTTTTTCGACCTTCAACACCTTGGACATGAAGTAGTTTTAGACATATTTTCATATGAGTCATATTACGAAACATACAATATTATAGGTACTTACAACTTGAAGTTTTCCATTGTAACTTAACAGCGGCACTGTAACATCAGACACATTCGTATGTATTTTTATTGAGCTAGACAACTGTATATCCGACTTTCGTATGGTGCTTTTTAATTTTATATTAAATAAAATTTCTTTTGTTCGTGCATCAATTAATTTTGGCGTAAAAGTTTCAATCTAAAAGGTCAAATAAATAAATATCACCAATCTCACATTCCTATATGACTGGTGTAGCTACTAAAATGTAAATAAATCGATGCAAACTCTAAAAGTTAAAATTAAACACTATTAGTTTCTGTCAAGGCTATCATTTCTGAGCCCTTCACTAATATGGATAATAATACGTCGTCAAATGAATTTAATTAACTAAACTAATTGAAACAATGGATAGTCGCTTTAGTAGTTTATTGGGTTGGGATTTTCTGATTTATTTATATTCCAAGTCGATCAAAGATACCCGCACTATACACATAGTAGCCATAAGAAATAGCTTAACTTATGATAAGGTAATTTGATTGCCAGTATTTTATAATACAAAAAATGCAACTTGTCCCAAACCACAATTTTTAGGGTATTTTTGACTTCAAGACAGAGTCTGAATTGGCCCATATTTGTATTATTTGTATAGAAAACAAAGCTTCCGGATAAATCTTCCATCAAATTTATACTAGGAAACGTTGTTCTGATCATCCTTCTAGGTTCAGTTTAACCGTGTTCACGCAAAGTTACTCTGAAGACGCTGACAGAATGATCATCGAAACGTTAGCTAGTATAAATGTGAAGCAGGATTTTATCCAGAAGCATTGTTTCTATAAGTTTAGTTGTCTGCGGAAGTTTTCTGTCTAAAACTATTATTATTATTGAATGTATGTAAAAATGTACCTTAAAAAGTGCATGAGCGTCTGTAGGAAACGTAATGTTCGTCACTTTCAATGGAAAATAAAATTCATTTTTTGCCTCAAAATTTCTTAAAGCCACATCCACATCTTTATCGTTAAGAAAATATGACGTCGCCATATTGTCAAAGCTAAGACCGCCTTTTAAGACGCTCAAAAAATATGGTATTTCCGTACGATTTTTACCATTACGAAATTTTACTATTATTTTTCCATGAAAATCTTTAAGTTTCCATGCTGTTTTCCCTAAAAATATGCATAACATACAAACAAGTCAATAATTTTAATGTATAACAAAAACAACTGCAAATCATGCATGAGACTAGAACAATGTTATTACAAGGATTGTTAAAGTATGATGATGATATGAAAATGGATGACTCCCTTCAAAGCATGAATTACAAGAAAATTTTCTGTTCACCTGTAACAAAATAGAACCCGCCACGGGCAAGCTTACAGATTACTTAATTCTAGAGTACATGGGTGGCAGATCACTGCTTTCTGAGAATTTCCAATATCTAACAAGTTCTTTTTTCTAATATATCTATTTACGATAACACGAAATATTCCCATAGATTTGTTGACATATTATGTGATACGACAAACATGGGGGGTCTAAAAGTTATCTGCGTCATAAAAATTGTGCAAGGCTTTTAAAAATATTTTGTTCTTAAGATGTCTTTCTTCTGATTGGCTTATTTTCATTTTGTATTACCTACTATGTAACTTTTATGAGGCAATTCTGGAAAGGCAAAAGGACTTTAAGATTAGAATCGTTCTAGCGTTGGTTCAGTCAAGTCGTGTTTTCTCTAATTATAAAATGTTAAATTAAATATTTGAATTTGTTTTTGGACTTGGTATAATTTTCAGTCAAGAATTATTTTCTAGTTGTTTTTTATGTTTTAAAGTAACTGTATAAAGACTGAGTCCATTTCTTTCTCATTCTGAAGTAGTGAATTGTATAAAGTTCCGTAAGTTTTGATATTCTTTTAATTGAAGGCCTTTTTGTTTAATCAGTTTTTTTTTATATAAAGTTTAAAGTTATTTCTTTTAGTAATTGAAATAAATTCCGTTTTCAATAGTAATTAAAGTTTCATACAGAAATTAATATAATTATTCGAATTATATTAATTTTCCTATTTTTAAGTAGTACAAGTAATGATTAAGATTTCTTTTAAATTCTCATTATCGCTTAATTGTTTTATTCTTTTTCTTTTATATTATACATATTTATTTCTTGTTGTTATTCATTTTCTTTAATTAGTTTTAATTATGAAATTAGTTGTTTTAGCCCGAACTATGCGTTTTATTTCAAATAAAGTTTTCGATAAATTATTGACAAAAGGGTCAACCAATTAAATATTTCTTTTTAATTAAAGTCGGTGACCGGAAGTGATACAAGATTATAATGGTAAGTAATTTTGTATTACTTCAATACAGATTAATAAAGCTTATTTTAGTTGTTTGTTCTTCTTTATTTGAAACCGCTCGTAAAACTTGAATCGAACCATAACAATTTGGAATAGCATATTGGGATTCATTCGGACTGAGCTATAACATTAGTATTATTTCTGAATGTACATAATTCCGCTAATTTCAAAATGGTAACACACCTAGCCGAATTTATAAATTCAAATTATTTATAATAATTAAATACTATTTAAATGTATGTATGTACTTGTGTCGTTAAATTTACTATTTATACCGTATTCATATCTTCCCAAAGTTGACTTTATCCTATTTTAAGTATTAATATTTTACTTCAAATGATGGTTAATTACTTAGTTGTTTTTAAGAATGTTGTATTTTCAATATTTCTCATTATGAAAAACTTACAATTTTTTTAATTACTGTGCCGTATTTTTACAAAATCAGAAATACTTACAGTCCACTGTTAAACTTCCGACTTGTGCGCAAAAATTGTGCTGTTCACGTTGAGTTATTCTCACATTATAATACAAAACTTTGATCGATTTTGAAGTAGTTGATACGCTGTGCACTCGAATTGGCTTCTGACCAGGATTACTAAGACATAACGAAACTTCTCGCTGGCCATCCATATCACCACCAATACCGAAATCAATGTGGCCCTGTGGATGGAACAGACTAACCGCTTGCGTCACTTCCACTTCCAGAGGTACGATCAAAATTTCGTCAGGTTTGTGTAGTTTTATCCTAAATTAATTAGGACCAAAAATTATACCCTATTTTTGTCAAAAATTAAAAAATTAATGATTGATGACTAAGTTATCCCGTCTAGCTTCCATCGACCTTACTATACCCTGATATGTTCATATTTTTCGGAAGTTTTTCCAATATTAATCGTGGTTGATCCCGGATGGATGCATTGCCTAAATATAGAGCCGGTTGTACCAGTCTCAATCAACTACAGTTCAAGCTTGAACTAAGTGATGTACCCAGCATCATTTAACCAACTTCGTTTAGTAGTGAACTAGGTTCACTAGGTTTAAAACCGACAGATAATTTAACAACTGATAATGCCCATTGAAAAAAAACTAACAAAATAACTGATATTGCCAACACAAGTTTAATAGAGTTCTGCTGAACTTGTACGACCAAGAAACCAGTGGAACAAAGATCAAATGTTATCCTTAGTCCCATTAATCGTTTGTCCAACTGCTATCTAGTTGTTTTATGAAAATTTGGGTTATTCATGTATCAAATTACCTTACATAAGCGCTGTGATTTTGAACACTACTAGCCTCAAAACGGACTCTTACAACAGCCTTTGTTTGTTGAGGTAGTATTTCCCATATATCATTTGGACCCTCATGATCCCCACTGGGAAGTTCTAAATGAAATCCTCCACCACTGCTGTAGACCTCAACAATCTAAAAGACAACAAAAATATATTTCAAAATCGTACCGGGTTAGTGAGAATTGTTTCGATTTGCAAAGAAATATGAAGTAGTCGTACAATTCCATTCATAAGAGTATTTAGTTTACAAAATTTTATAAATAACGTCAATGATATTGGAGAAACATATCAGTCTAATCAGATTTTTATATCTAAATATGAGCCCTTTCAGATGGCTAAAAAACATACGACTACTTCGGTTTGTTCAAAACATAATAACAAATTTCATGACACTTTCCGTATTTGAAAAATTTAATTGATTACCTGTATCGGATGTGAATGGGGATTGTGCATATAAATTAATGGCGTGAATACTGTATTCACGGGTAACTTAATTCCTACAATCGGTCTTAACCTATAACCACTAAATGTACCAGATGCTTTGACCTATAATAAAATTAATGAACATTTAAACAAATCCACAAAACATATCATAACATTACTCAGCAATTACAGCCAAACACGTTTAAATAATAAAATCAGCATCATCAGAACATGGACATGACATATTGACGAATACAATTTACTTTTATTATGAGCTCATCAGATTACCATAGTCATATCCAACCCTAAATATCTCATAGTGAGACGGCTACCAAAAGATACATGTAAATACATATTATACTTTCCACAACAGCGCATCTAGCTCTAACTAGCCATAAAGACAGGTTTTATAACAACAAAGACAAATAATATTTCTGATTTATTACAATTTTAACCGTCATAGTCGCTTCATTAATTATATGAATTCCATAATTAACATTTTCATGGAAGCTATTGAGAGCTATTCACAAAATTTTCGAATGTCGAAAAATGTTAGCTGATAGTGTTGACAAAGATAGTCAGTAATCTACAAAATTAAAGTTTGCTTTGCTTGCCTGAAAGCTGAAAGTTATTCATAAAACAGTTAACTTGTTTGTCTAAGAAACAATGTGGCATACCTACATAAATGGTTGTTGAAAGCAACACCACCCACTTCGACAAAAAGGTAGCAGCAATTGACTCATTTGGAGTTTCAGTGCGAAATAATAAAATTAATAAGGACGAAATTCGAGCCATGAAAATACTTGATCAACTAAGAAAATATTCGGAAAAAAAATTGGTATGACACGGGTTTTTTTTATGGAAAAATGACAACATAAAATTATTTTATTTTATAGGCAGAACATGTATTACATAGTCAATATATTCCATACTTACAGGATACTTAATATAACCTTCCGAAGTATGAATAAATAAATTGCTTTCAATTCTTCCCTCATGTCTTCCAAGAAAAACAACTTTAAATGTTGTATTGCCATTTGGGGGCACTCTCTAAAATTCAATTAAATAATTAATATTTCAGAAAAAAATTTTTTTTATTAATTTATTACATGAGAATGAAGCAAGTAGGTAAGTATAAATCTATGCAAACATAAAAATTTTAGGGAATTTTTGTTCAAGGTAAAATCACGAAAAACTACTTACCTTATCCTCAAAAAAAGAACTGTGAAAATGAATTGTATTGCCTGAAACTGAAGTCATTTCAATTGTTTTATTTGAATCCATATTAAAAAGTTTAACGGTCTCTGAATGTGTAACACCAAGAGGTCTAAAAAAATACCTATTACACAATATCCTGTTTTTTTTGTTATCTAGCATACCTCTCTCTAAAATCTAAGAATTCTGGTTCGAACCTTAAATGTATTTTCATAGGGACCTCCTGTTGGTTAGCGGGGTATTTAATGGAATATATTTCCTAAAACAATCATGCCTTCAATATGTATCTTAACATCTCTCTAATTTATAACATGACGATGATGATTGTACCTACCTGGTGAATATGTGTAAGATCATCGTCAAAATAAATTGGATTTTTGCTAATAAATCCTAAAAATTAGATAATTAAGTAAACAAAAAATATATAAATGTTGCAAATTTTAATCTCACCATGACCGCTGTCATGCAAGGTTAAATGGGTGTTAAGAAATAAACCAAAAAATATCTGCCAAAAAATGCTCCACGAATAATTTCTAAAAGCCATTTTGCAAATTATTTATGGACATAATTCTTCATAAATAACATTTTATATATATTTTTTGAGAATGTCATTTGTATTTTATCGTATCCGTGTGAACTTGTACTATCGACTATCAATCACTTTTCTCTCTTCAGTTGCAGCTTTGTCTGTCTCAATTCTCAATTTAAATCTAAATGAACACCTAACTTCATACTTCAGCATCATTATTGTATAGCAATGGATATTAATTAGCTCGGGTCCTTTTAAAAATTTTAAAAATCTGATTACACAAAGTGAGACTGTTTAGTTAGTTCAGAACGGTTCAGTACTCTACGCTTACCCATAGGCGCAATAAAAAATAGTGTTTCATTATGCTACAGAAAGAACGGAATAGGCAATTCTCCGTTTATCAGAATGTAATAAGCAGCCGAACTGTAAGAAACGATTATTGCTTAATAGCAAGAACTGACAGCAACTTTACGTCGGTCTTCACTGAATAAATAGCATTATCGTTCAACGCGAAATATCAGCAATTTGCACTCACCTGTTATATCGACCTGTGTGGCGTTTACAAATTCGATTGACAGTTAACTGAGAAATTAATCTGAAAACGTTTTATAATCAATGATAATTTTCACAGTTTGTTACATCAGACCCCAGAAAAATAATGTTTGTTTATTTTCTGAGCATCAGACCAGTTGATCTGAATTTATTATATTTTATTTATTTATTTATTTATAATCAACAACCACAGGATAAATTCCCAATTACATGTGGTATTTAATTTAACTAAAACTAGAATTACCTAAATTAAAGTACTTAAAAACTAGACTTAACACTAACTTAAAAACCTAAATGACGGAAACTTCCATATTAGCAATACTAATCAGATTTAAGTTGGTTTGATAGACCATTTTTGAATTGTTTTAAATTATCTTTAAATATATCACAATAGTTCTGGTATGAATTATAATTTCTAGCCATAGTTGTAATGGGTGATTTATATTGATAATTTGTTTTGGGTGTAGGTATATAAAAGGTTATATTATTTTTTATTCGAGTTTTCGAAGAATATAGAATGTGGCGACTTGGTTCAGAGTAAAAAACATACAGGAATGTTGTATAAACTCGGCTTTCACAACCATTGTTGGTATGATCGTGGTCAAGTATATGAACTTGGTTCAAAAGTTAAACGGGGATTGTAAAACTGGCGGTAAATCTCAGGTCAGCTGGGCTGATGTGACATGATCACCTCCCACTCACCTCATTTCTATTTTTGTTATAAAAGGAAGGAAAAACTGTCAAAATTAACATTAGCTACATTGTGACAGCAAATTTTGCTGACAAATTTTGTTTGACAATTTAATGACAACAAAATAATTATATAAACATTAAGAATATCTATGGAAACCACTACTACCACATTATAATAAATAACAACTAGTTTAAATAATGAACTATTATTTAGTCAAAAGCATTTTGAGTTTTGATTTGAAGGTTAAAATTCTCATTTAACTGTTAATCAAATCCTAAGCATTAAACATTGATCTCATAATAATTTTATCAGGTCAGTGGTTTAATACAAGTCAGTGCTAATTGTAATTTGGTGAGAATTTTGATGTCTATAGTTATTTTATTTTAGTTTTACCATTGTCTTTCCTTATAAAGACAGGGGTTTTACCTAACATAAAATAACTTGTGTGTATATTTTATTCCTTAACTTTGATATTCAACGGTTTTTTGGGGAAGTCAATTCCGTCATCCTTCATTCAATTTCGATTTGGTAGAATTGGCGCTAAAAGATATTCGGAAACAGACATTCGGTGTTCGTTGATTCGTTTTCTCTTTTGGTCCCAAATTTTGCAGATTCTGTCTTTTTATACTTCACCGTCTTGTGAAACAGTGTATTTGTACAGTTAACAGTTAGCAGCCATTTTCTATAGTAAATTTGGATACTGTAGGAAGGTAATACGTTTTCTTTGTTCTAATTAAATAGTTATTACGTTTATTTATTTATTAAGTTATACACATCTAGATTGCGGATATTGCGTATTAAAAATGTAATAGCCATTCAGGTGACAGTTTGACATATGAACGTACACTTAGTTTATTTCGTGTACACGTGCTAAAATCAACCATCCTGCAATACATTATAGTTCTTGATTCAGCGTAACTTTAATTTTAAAAAGATATTTAGTCGCCACATCAATTTGTTCCTACTAATCAAATTTCTTTAATACTATATTCAAGATGACTTCTGATCGCGATCAAGCAGGAGACTGTCCCGATGATATGGAGTCCGTTGAGGAGGAAGAAACCAATCAAGAAATTGTAACAAATCAAATTTTGGCATTTCCTAATGTTCTTGCGGCCATTCAAAGTCAAAATCATCAAGAATGGCTTTCAAATTTGCCTGCTGCAGTAAAAAGACGAATTAAAGCACTGAAAAAAATTCAGTTTGAACACACTACCCTGGAGGCTAAATTTTTCAAAGAGGTCCACGATTTAGAATGTAAATATCACGATTTAAGTGTTCCATTATACGAGAAACGTAGCCAAATTGCTAACGGAGATTATGAACCTAATGATGCGGAATGTGAGTGGCCTTCCGACGAAGAATCTGAAGATGAACTGCCTAATGCTTTAAAAGAGAAAGCTAAATTAACTGAGGTCGAAAAAGAAAATAAAGAAGAATCTAAAGAAGACAAGGATATTAAAGGCATTCCAGATTTTTGGTTAACAGTCTTTAGGAACTGTAATGTGTTGTCTGAAATGGTGCAACCCCATGACGTTCCCATTTTAAAACACCTGAACGATGTCAAACTTATTACTGTACCAGAACCCATGGTAAGTGTTTTTGCACATTACCTACTAAAGTAAGTACCTTTTAGGTGTTTTCATTTTTAAAAGTCTAACTAGAGTACAAACTCCATGGCGGGCGCATCAAATTTTCTCACTCAATAATGTGATGTGATAAGTCATTGAAAATTATTACGAAATCTAAAAACTGTTGAACGGATTTTTAATATAAATATTTAAAATTCGTTTAATCTCCCAAAATAAATCGGCAGGCGGTTAGAATTGTTTTTTACGCTAGGTACTTCTTTATCACTTTGCTTTGTTAAATTAAAATTTTTATATTTTCTATATTATAGAAATAGCAATAATATTACAAACAGAATAGAAATCATATACACATTTGCATAAAAGTGAAGAATATAAATAGGTATAATAGCCAAACGGCCAGAGAGGTATTTATAACAAATTATGATAAGTGGTAGGTGCATAGTATTTTTGAATTTTCAAAATCAGAGTTATATGGTTGTAAATTCACTATGTTTAGTTCGAGCTGTTTTATTGGAGTTTTTATGAGTACATAATCTTTTTTCTAAATGTTTAGTCTAACCTATAACCTATGTATACCTACGCTGTTACAATCCCTACAAGGTCCTTCATAAACGTCGGCTCATATAAGTACGTAAGTCAATGTTTATTTTTTTTATTGGTGGTACCTACATTTCAAATTGTTAATTTTTCGGACTTTTTAGATGTGATTGATATTAAATTATTATAAAAATTATTTTTTAGTAACAACAAATCATAAGAGTTATTTTTCTAGTTTTCTTTCCTGTGTGTTTTTCTTGCAGTTTTGTCATAGTCTAATAAATAGTATATTTATTTATTAGACTATGGTTTTGTTATTCCTTTTACGGAATTTATAACTTCTTCAATACCACACGAAAATACATCACAATATTTACACATATCAGTGACTCATATTCCAGCTTGGAGCGGCAAAGTCCAGCGTTTTAAGAGCATCTGTGTTTGTAAACTCCTTGCAATTCCTAACCAGAAAACCATAAGTCCTACCCGACTTGAATACCACATTACTGATATGCTCAACGTAAACTTTGAATCAAACATGATTCCCACATCAGTGACAGATTCACACCGTGATAATTGCAGCTGATCAATGGAATAAGTGTAATTAATGATCATCCTCCTCCTCGGACATAAATCAAATATACGTTTGGCAAATTTTTTAGTTATTATTGTAAAATTTACAGTAGATATTAAAAACCCAATTTACTATGGGGAAACCTTAATTTAATTACTATAAATTTAATGTAAACTGACGCCGATTGGAACCTAGGTTATTACTAGTAATAATATGCCACAACAAAATTCTAAAAAAATATTTATCATTTTTTATTATTATTCTGCAGAGTTTCACTTTGGAATTTTATTTCGCACCCAATGAATACTTCACCAACACAGTCTTAACAAAGAAATATGACTTGAAATGTGTTCCTGATGATGACGACCCATTTAATTTCGAAGGTCCTGAAATATTTATGTGCGCAGGATGTACCATTAACTGGAATAAAGGCAAAAATGTCACTGTTAAGACTGTGAAGAAGAAGCAGAAACATAAAAACAGAGGTTAGTAATAGTAATTTTTTGATTTCTACAACACATGTCAGCGAAATGTTCTGTTTTTTTGGTCTTCTTTAGTCACAAATGTTATGTAGGACAAAGAAAATTTATTGGGTGATTATTCTAAAACATTTGCATAATTATCATCCTGGCGTTTTGCATAGAGTACAACACATTTTTATGTAATTTATCTCCACAACAATAAAATAATTTGTTTTATCTACTTCTGTTTTAACTAACAGAGCCTTAATTGAATTGACGAATTTAATTGGCTTTTATATGCTCGTCAGAATACCTAGATCCAAACAAAAATATCGCCTTTATGCATCTCAGTCTTTTGATGAGTTCATTCGATATAATTTCATCAATATCCGTTATGCACATGCCTCAATTGAGACTTTGCTAATATAAACAAAATCATGTACATATTTAGATAAAGGCAGTGTAAATGAATTTCCTTTTTGCCTCATCAAACAAATTTCTTTCACCTTACTATTTTTGATTGATAAATTGAAATATAATTTTTTAGGTGTTGTGCGTACTGTTACAAAAACCGTCCAGAATGATTCATTTTTCAATTTCTTCACCCCTCCTGCAATACCGGACACCACAAAAGGTGAAGATTTAGATGATGATCTGAGAAATTTGATTACCGCTGATTTTGAAATTGGTCATTATCTTCGTGAGCGTGTAATTCCCAAAGCTGTGCTTTGCTTCACAGGAGAAGTTGGTGATGATGAAGAAGATTTTGAAGAGGAGGATGATGAAGAAGAGGAAGATGGTGATTCAGATCACGACATTAGCAAAAGTAAACAAAATGAAAATTGCAAGCAGCAGTAGATAATATATCTCAGTTCTAAAGATGGGCTAAATTAATAATAATTGTACTGAAGTCTTATCAACTATTGGGAGTATAATTCAAAAGTTGTGTTTTGATCTTAAAATCTGTAACTTGTAACGAGGTTGAATGCAAAATTGTGGTATAATTCTCTTTTACAAAATTTGGCACAAAGTAGACAATTTTGTCAATAAATAATTGTTTTTGTTTTCCATAATTTTAAAATTGTTATCGCATGATTTCTCTGACCTAATTGTCTGAATTCGTATAATTTTTGGCAATGATAGCCCGTCGTCATTAATAGATCAATGTTTGTTTAATTCTTTATTTTTTTCTGTTTGCTTTTTTAGCTATACTTTGTACGTTGTTAATTTATGTGTCTTCTAAATTTTATAACAGCAATCTCAAAGATTGTAATAATTAATAATAAATTTCCATTTCTAAAAATGTGTTATTTGTATTTTTTTTTCACTGATTAAACACTTCGAGGAAGATAACTGTTGAATATTATAATATGAGCCTTTTCTAAATCATTGAAGAATGGAATGTGCTTAGTTTTTATGGTCAAAGATTAAACATTTGATTTAAAAACTATTTGTTTTCCATTTTGCAAATGAATATGGAAATACACAGACTCAAATTCACTCTAGAATAAATTAAGTACCAATCACGCCAATAAGAGTTTTTATAGAAGAAAACCTGTCTATGACTCAGAACGAATTTGGCGATTATTTTTCGCGTATAATTCATGAGAAACTTAAATGTTTTTTATGCCAGCTGACCCTGAGGATGTTTTTCATGTGATAAGGAACCTGAAAAACAAGATATCCACAGGAATCGATGAGATGCCTCTACTAGTCGTAAATCTTGAGTTCCCTCTTTCATTATTGAGCAAATATGCTGAGATGGAAATTTTCCCGAGTCAGTTAAAATCCTTGAAACATTATGTATTCGCAGACGGTGTCATTCTTAGAGAAGAATTGAGCACTGTCTCCAAGTCTGCATGCTTTCGGGGTGGTCGTTCTACTGAGGCTAATACTGTAAATTTCATGAACTTTGTGTTTGAGAGGCTGGATCAGATTGAGTTTGTGATCGCCTTGCTTTTTCATTTGACCATGGCCTTTGATTCAGTGGATATTCATTTTTTTGCTAAGAAGCTGGACGCGTTGGGAATCCGTGGTCCTTTAAACCACTGGTTTAGATCTTTTTCTGAAAGATAGATCCTTTAGGGTTAGAGTAGGTGAGGCTGTGTCTGATGAGTGCACTTCGGATGTGGGAACTCCACATTACGGGAAAATGTAGACAGTTTATAACGTGCCTGTAACTTAAACTGTGACATTTTGTCTTTATAAACTATAGTGGGCGTTATCCTTCGACAAACTCATCAGCTGAGCTGATATGACATGATCCTCTACCGCTCACGCATTTGCATTTTCTATAAAAGGAAATCAAACTGTTAAAATTATTCATTGGGTGTGAACAATTAATTTAAGGCTAATTTCCCAGTGAGTGAAAATTGTTGATACTTGCAGCATAGTTTTTAGACAATGCTTGAGATATCGTCTCAGAAAACTAATGTTTGTTTATTTTTCTGAGGATATCGCATAATAGCTTTGTAGTGAAGTTTGAAATTCTATGTTCTTTCATTAATTGGCAACACAGGTTAAATTTTTACGTTCACAAGCGCCAAATAAAGTTTAGATCTATAATGAGTATTTCTGTGAAATCACAGATCAGTTTGAAAATATCACTGCGAACCTAATGAGAATGCACCAGCACCAGAGATATGGTGAGTGGGTTGGGGTTGGATTGGAATGAACGAGGGGTTAGGGCGGAACGAAGTTTATAAAAAATCCAGTTTTATGCATTACATACATTAGAGCAGCTTAACGAAAAAATATATCGATATATTGTTACATATCGAGTATCGACACAAAATATGTGTATCGCAAAAAACAAACCAAAGTCAGCGAATATTAACTATTATTAAACTGTTTCAGCGAATATTAACTATTAAACTGTGCCAAAGTCGTATATTTATAATATTATTCTATGACAAAAATAATACAGCAGTCTTTAAAGACAATGCTACAGCTTAACACAATAATTGTGGAAATACGTTGATATCACGGTGTCAGCATATCATGAGATTTTGATATCATCAGTGTCATGGTTATTTTAACTTGTTAAAACCTTATCAATTCGTACAAAAATACTGTGATAAGAGACATTAGGTATAAGCATTGTCTTTATGAAGACAATGGTATAAGTCTATACTGTATTTTTGAGACCCTCAAATGTTCCATTAAATTTTACAATCAATAGGTTATACCAACTGATTACATATAGGTATATATATATTCAAATTGTAGGTGCATTGATCATTAAAAAAGCTTCGAAAAATTGAGTGCACTACAAAAAAGAATTTAATAATAATTTTATTTGTGCGTTTTTGTGTAATACCTAGTTGGAATACAAATACATGGAAATAATTCGAAATGTCAAACACTGAACTACGTAAACGAAAGGTAAGAAAGAAGCTCTGATTCCAGGCTAACACATTTTCATGATAGGATTTAAAAATAAAAGATAATATGATGTTGACGTGTCCATAACATTTATTACATTATCAAGTTGTTACATCTAACTGCTATTACTACTAACCCTTTTTTATTATGACAAATTACTATGCAAGTTTGTAAAGTAATATAGGTACATTTGTTTATAATTTTGAATCCATAAATGTTCTGCAAACTAGCTGTAATTATGGACAATATTTTTCCTAATAATTTTTTAAAGGTTCTTTAAAAAATAGTACTTATATAAATTTTTAGGTACGAGAACATGAAAAGCAACATAAACCAGCTACCAATAAAACAAGAAAACGTAAAGATGTACCCACAAGCTCAATCCAGAGGTCGTTGTTATGTCTTATTCTTAGTGGTTCATTATTAACTTTATTTATAGGTAAGTAGGTAGCTAGAATCATAGAATAAGAAAGCTAGCTTTCTTATTCTATGCTATAATACAGAAATCAGTAATTATTTTGAACTTTGGACAACATGACACTGAATTAATAGGTACCTATATAAATGTTTCTAGGACATTATCGTAGGGTAATGTTGCCCTTGTAGTTTTCTTTTGGATAATAATAATTAATAATACCTAATTTTATTGTAAAAATAGCATTTTAGAAATGGAAAAACTCGGGCATCACATCTTATCACCAATATTTTAGACAACTTACCTCCCGCGACAGTGATATATTTACTTATATACCTACCTGTTTTCAAAATTTACATCTACATACCGAAAAATCGATGTCTGTCGTTCATGATGTGATATCCCAATAAATCAAAAATATAGCTTAATCTATGGCTTAATCATAACCCAATATCCCATTTTTTTGTTGCAGTTTTTTATACAGATGAAATTCCATGGCACGTAGGACATAGAATTGTAGATCATGTAGCGAAAAAATTTGGATACCATAAACCAGTACATGCTGTTGTTATTGATGCTGGGAGTACTGGATCCAGAGTATTAGCATATACATTCCATGAGGCATATTTAGGTATTATAGTAAATGTTAACATATTCCTGAGTAAATAAAATAAAAAAAAATAATTTAAAACCAGCAATCATGTACGCTTTGCCACAAAATTATTTTCTTTTTAAAAATTGTTTTTCTGAGTATTGATGTAAAAATCAACTATACACTATTTAATAATGTAATGTGTAAATATAATGATGACAACATCTAGCCCATTAGTTTCAAGATTTGTTTGAGGGCATGCATGGGTATAGAACATCATACTTGCCAACGTGTTATTTTCATGTCTTTGGTCTATTAAAAAATATTTAAAAGCGGGATGTTCTGTTCATAAGCATAATTTTAGGCCAAATTTAACAAATAACTTATTTTTTCAGATGGGCATTTGGTGCTCGATAAAGAGTTGTTTGAATACAACAAACCAGGTTTATCATCGTTTGCTAAAGAACCCAAAAAAGTAATAACATAAATTTCCTATCCTATGCAAATTTTATACATATTAAATCAAATATTCTAGGGTGCTGAAAAAATTGTCGAATTACTTGAGAAGGCAAAAAAAGAGATTCCAAAAGAGTATTGGTCAAGCACGCCATTGATAATGAAAGCAACAGCTGGTTTGAGGTTGTTACCAGCAGAACAGGCTGAAAATTTATTACAAGCAGTCAGAGACAAGTTTGATTCAGCACCTTTTAAAACAGATGAAAATTCTGTTGAAATAATGGATGGTACTGATGAAGGAATTTTCTCATGGTTCACTGTAAACTTTTTGTTAGGTATACATATAATTGTTGACGCAGGTATAATTATTTTACTATTGACAATTATCCATTTAAATTGCAGACAAAATAAATGGAAATCCCAGAAACACAGTAGCTGCTTTAGATTTAGGTGGTGGGTCAACTCAAGTTACATTCTCTGCATTAACGCCATCTAGTCTAAAACAAACTGAATATATTCATTCAGCCATATCGCCAAGCGGTCCAATAAAGGTGTTTACTCATAGTTATTTAGGATTGGGACTAAAATCAGCTAGAAAAGAAGTTTTAACTTTTGGACAAGGTGATAGTTTGAATTTGACATCAGAGTGTGTAAATCATGTTGTTAAGGATAGAAAATTTGTTTATCATGGTAAGTAACTTAAATAATATTAATAATCGCTATCACATTAAAAACCATTTGAATAACTGATTTTATTTATGTAGTAAAATCTAGTGCATGACAGGAGTGCTTAGGTTTTCTATACTTATCTTGACTTTGTATTTATACAAACCAAGAAATATTTGAATGTATTTTATGCTGCATAGACAATGGTATTCCTAGCTCTCAGAAAAGAAATATTTGTGGTCCGAATTTATTCTTGTAATAATTATTAAATATTCTTTCACATAGTAGTAGTAGATGATTTTAACACATTACTAATTAAATATACTTTGGTGGAGTAAGACTTTGAATTATCATTAACTTAGATAATGGACTATTTCTTCAAAAAACAAATATTTGTATTCATTTTAGATAAAGAGTATTTGGTGAATGGGCCACAAAAAGATTATCCGATGAAAAAAATATCTGACAATGATTTTTTCCTTGGTGATACTGTGCCAATTGTCAATTTCACAAGATGCAGTGATATTGTCGCAGCGTATGTGGCTCAAGTAACTAGTAAGACGAGGCCACCAGAAGAATTGCCAACAAAACATATTTTTGCTTTTAGCTACTATTACGACAAAGCTAGTGCTGTGGGAATCATAGGTAAGACACTGCTCATAAAAAAATTTGATCTAGAAAATTAGAAGTTTGTTAAAACAAGTTTTTTCGATCAATCTAATTTGATTTATAGCTCAATTATCAACAAACTAACGCTTCACTAAAAAAATATTGTATAATCGATGAGTAGAACCTTTGGCGTAAGGTAATATTGAAAATTCGTTTTACCACTTCACCAAAACACTTTTTTAAATCTCGACGCGCTTCGCTAACACTGTTAGCATCCTCATTGGTTGAAAAAGTAACCAATAAGTGCGCAGCATGCGCTATAAACAGTACACGTATTAGTGAGTGGAGTGGTTATTGTCTTGCTTAAATCCTTTTGCAGATTTTGCTGTTGGGGGTCAAGTGACAGTTAACGATTTCCGCAAACAAGCAGAGTTGGTGTGTAATGAACCTAATACTGAACAACCATTTATTTGTTTGGACTTGACATTTATTTGGTTATTATTAGAAAAAGGATTTGAGTTGAGCAGTGATACTAAGATTTATGTAAGTAAATTTTATTTCAGTAAACTAGATACTTCGAAAAATTTTTATAACGCCTTTTTCTTGATTTAAACATTGTCTTACTTAGAACAATGTACCTAATATTAGACTCAACTTAACAAAATGTATCTGATGTCTTTTTAAATCACCATTTAGTTTAATTATTATACCAATGTAGTGTAAACAATGAATTATTGTTTTCGCCTATTTTGCAGTTGTACAAGAAAATTAATGGACATGAGATTAGTTGGGCATTAGGAGCAGCTTACAATGTTCTCAGAGAATGATACGCATCGATTTGTAGTACTGTTTAACATTGCGAATGTGCCTTAAATTAGTTTATAATGTATTATGCAATTTACATTTAAAGATAGCTACTTACCAACGAATAATAATAGTCATAATAATGTATATTTTCCAGGAATTTAACAAATTGTAAATGGGCCGTATACCAAAATGACCAAAGGATTTAATTATTGGAAAATTCGCATATTCTTCTCTTTTAACAGTTTTTGATTTGTAAATAACGTAAGCTGTCAGCTAAACATTCTCCTTAATAATCGTCAACGATTATTACGCGTTACTACATTGTGCATCGCTTCGTCATTGATTTATCGCAGTGTCTTGATTATTTTTTGTAGAATAAATAAAGAATAGAAAACAGTGGTATCAGATTTAAATCCTAGGTTAACTTTGGAAGACGCTTGATATTGTAACTTTAACGAAATGTTGACTTGATATTATATTATCTGAATTCCTTGTGTTATAAAAATAGGTACTTATTTATTTAGATTGTATTAAGATAGGAGTCATATAAGAAATTCAGTAGGCAACTCGTATTTGGTATTTATTAGGTAACTCTAAATTATTTGCATAATATAAAAAAGTTGATACGTAGTAATTCAATTTCACACTTACATTGGGAGATTTTTGCATAATTTCTACACATTCGCTTATATAAATTGTTCCAAAGTACAACTTATTTATGCAAAATCTCTTATATATTTTTAAGGGCTGTGTATAACATACCTATTCCATTCTTTCTTTCCGTTTTTTTTAATATACTTTAGTTATAGATGTGTAAATAAATAAATCTGGACTAAGTTAGAATAAAAACAAAGTGTTTAGTTATATATTTTTTACTTGAAACTGAAATTGCAATATACGGAATATCCGGCAAAAACCTTCATATTCTGACATAAGGTTGGACACAAAAATAAACTTATCATTCATTTAAAATATGTTTTTTATTACTCCATACTTAAGTAGATTTATTAATAATGTGTCAAGGATAGTCTGGTCTTTCTTTATCATTCGAGTTTTCAGGTGTCACACAATGCCTTAATGTATGCTGTAAGTTTTCGGTATCATCTAAAATATTCGAAGATCGTTTTTAAACACATGACCAAGGCGTGTACTTAAAACTCAATTTTATATGCAATTTTCGGTGTCAGTTTCATTTCATTACACAACAAGTTTAGTATCTGCGTTTAATTCCTCCATAAGTCCATGGTACATCAGTTCATTCAATAGTCTCTCTGCTTGGAATCTTTGAGCTTCCTTTAAACCTCGCAGTTTATGAGCCACCATCTTTGACATTGTATAGTAAACGTCCCAGTTTTCTTCGTCTTGATTAATATTTACCGATTCATTGGTATCAATATCTTGACAATCTTCATGTTTTGCTTTCTCTGTATGGTACTCTTCTTTTATGATCTACAAGATTTAACTAATAGTATTATGGCATCAAAAAATAATTGTATTTAAACCGTACACTCAAAGGGGTGTCATCTTCATCCTCACCGTCCAAATTTGATTTAGATGAATCAGATTCAGCGTTACTTAAATCCTGCAACAATAATTCAATTGCAATTATATGGACGAATTCGTTGTAATAAAGAGCAGTGGCATAATAGTAATATTAACCAGTATTTTATTTATTGAGACAATCAGGTGTAGGTGTAGTATTGTGAATTAGGTTAGGAGAAACAAAAAAAAAATCGTTTGTCGTTCATATTCTACAGTACTATCAAATGTAAAGATCTTTTTATGTTTCTGAAACAGGACATGCTTAGCAAAACAGTCTTATTGGTGCATTTTGTTATAGGTATTCTTGTAAGGAGTGAAATTTGGACTATGGGTTACAGAAACTGAAATGTTTTGCTTAATGACTTAATGCAAGCGACTCCTTAAGCCTAATTTTCAGTAGAGACAGTAATACTATACATGGTGTTTCATAATATGTGGGACGCATTTACAGAGGTGATAAGGCATCTAAAAAAAATGAAAAAAGTTCCTATAAACATATGTCCAAAACCCCTTTGTGTCTGAAATACAGGGTGTCAAAGTTCTATTTTTTTCTGGTTTTTTAAAATTTTCTCCTAGAATTTGCAAATCAGTAAATTGAAATTTTTGTACGCTTATTACACGTCAAAAACTCAATATTAAGAGCAATTTAATGTTGATTAATATCTACAGGGTGACACATTATAGGGGGATTGAATACTCTATTCGCCCCAAACTGTTTCGTGAATCGCCTCTCATCTTTAGTAATTCATACTCAAGATGAGATATAATGCCATAGTACATACCATTGTATCTCATCTTCAGCCACCCCCACTACTCACTTCTTCCGATACACACAGGTGAAATCACATTTTCATGTTTTATTGGATTTTTTTCTCACTTTTTGACCGCCCTTGGGACGAAGAAGTGCATGGTAACCCCCATATAACCTCAGTAGCGTAGAACCTGATGGACAGGTTACCAAAGGGTCCCAGATTCCCGTTTGCTATACTACTATAACTCATAACGTAAGTAATGGACTATTAATGAAAAAAAAAAAAAACAAAATTAGTCCACAAAATTTTATTGTTAAAAAATCATAAATTAATTTCTAAAATTGCTTTTTATAAACTGAGTTTAGATGATGTGGATAGAAAACCCATCTCTGCATTATGCAATATATCCGTAAGTAATTTCTGACAATACTTATTTTGCTCACTGTTCATGTCTTTTATTTTTTTTGCCACATTTCGTCCAATCACATTGTAGATATCTACTTCATCGGTATGTTCATTATTTTCATTGCTGTTATCGAAAATTTCTGTAATTTCTTCTTTGATATTCTAAAAGAACATTACGAATATTTTTTGAAATTTTTTGTATTTATTCTTATTTTTCACCTCAACTTCAGTTTCGCAGAAATCAATTTCAGACTCTGATGAATATTGGTTGTAGTTTGTCTAAAAAATAGAAAAATATCGATCAGTGCACCGAATTAGCTACTTGTTTCTGATATTGTAGTATAAATTTAGTGACTGGTAGTACTTTACAAAAATTGACCTACATATGCCCTTTTTTTACAATTTATTTATTTATTTTATTATGGAATTATCTGGGATATAAAGAAAATACGCTTTTGTGAACCCCGAACCCCTATACTGTATTAACGTTTTGTTGTTTAATTAATTAATATTACAGAGTAAACATAGTAGTCATACTTTTTGTTACCCTTAAATCTGGATATAGTCTGCCACCATTAAGATGGAAAACTTGTATTTCTGAGAGTTACCAAGCCTAAATAACACGTAATATGAAGATGTTCTATTTAAAACAAAACCGTTTTACACATTGAAACAATACATTAATTTAACTTCATAAATTGAACATCTGATCTGAGCACAGCGCAGCTTGACAGAAAAGAGAAAAGGTAGGTAGAATGAACAAATCTAAACATTTAATATTTGTTGACCTATTAAGTTAAACATTACAAGATTGCCACCACCATTTGTCGTTCTATGCTGAAGCCTAATTACTCCAGATCAATATTTTTTTGATAAACTACCCCTCGGCTCCTATTACTTAAAAAATGAATGAAAAAACAGATTTAATACCGTTAAACGTTAAGAAATAAATCATAATATTAATTATATAACATTTAATCAAATAAGGTACTTACGTATTAACGAATTGACTAATAAATATATTTTTGAACACTTTCAATACGATATAAAAACAATTCTGCTAACAAACAAAATGTGCAAATTGGTTAATGAAAATGATAAACTGTGAGGAGGAAATACCTAAAGGAAAGGTCAACCCCTGTCTTGTATTTTAGCAATGTCTCTCGATTCAGGAATATATTGGACTGCTAAGAATTAGTTAATTTAAAAGAAATATAAAGTAAAGCTACCTAAAATTGGAAAACACGTTTTACCACTTCACTAAAACACTTATTTAAATCTCAACGCGCGTTTTGCGAACTTGAAATGAAATTAAAACTCAGTTTTGATTCCCTAACAGTATTAGTGAAAGGTGCATCGCGATTTAAATGTGTTTTGGTGCAGCGGTAAACCGTGGTTTTCTTTGTCAAGTTCCTTGTCAGAGGTGTTTTCCAATAATTGTATTCTATTAATTGATTATAAAGCATACCTTATCTACTTCTTTATTCTGGATTTCAATATTACAGTAGGGTGATAAAAACCCGTGTAATAAATCGAACCACCATGATTTTTGAAAGGTTGGCTTTTTGTTTATAAGAATAAGTTGTTTCCTATATTGGCCTCTCAACATATATATCTTTTTCTTTACATCTTGAACACGAAACTTTTTACCTGTAAGAAATTTCAAACTAAATTCGTAGCAAAAGAGCTGGCAGACAAAAATTATTTAAAACAACAATTACTGGTCATGTAGTTTTAATTTAATTTAACAAGGCGAAGAATTAATTACTTAACTCTCTACAACAATTCTGCCAATATCTTACCTGTTGTTGCCGACAATTCTTCAGTAATTTTCTTAAATGCCTCTTCTCTCTTTACTTTGTTACACTCAAGAGATGTTGCATGCAAAACTTCGTGATTTTTGTACAATTCTATTAATAGCGCTGTATACTCCTTTGTCCAACAAGATACCTTCTGCAAAAAATATTTTAATATATAAGAACATAAGTAATATGTTATAACTAAAAGAAATTTTACAAATAACAGTAATTTCTTTGACCACACATAATTTCAAATAAATTCAATACACATTACTTAATGTTAGTAAGATTCTCATATTAACATATTTTGCACTAATTCACTTAAAAACTAGTAGGTATAAGCGCAATAAATATAAAGTCACTGATATTTAGTTCAGCTATTGAATAATCTTCGTAGTTCAAGAATTAAAAGTTCTTGGGTCATATTCATGTATCTTTTTAAGTAGGTACACCTGTATTAACTGTACAATTTTGAAAAATTAAGCAAAAATAGGAAATTGTTACCCTCAATGATTGTACAAACCTGGAAAAAATCAAATCCTTTTTTCGGGGCATCAATTTCATCTTTTTCGCATTTTTCTCCAACTAAAAACAGCAGTAGTTTGTAATACCATAACGTAGGTTTATAAACTTGATCTGAAGATTTAGCTGTTTTTCGAGATTTAAGTACCTGTAATAATTAAAAGATTTATTTATTTTGAAAAATAATGTTTGGTGTTGACCCAAAAAGTACAATAAAAATGTTCTGGTATTACCTCTTAAGTGTTTTTAATGTAAATACTTAAAAATGTTTTAAACTGTTCTGTGAAACAGACCAGATTGAGGGGATAAATATTTCCCTATTAATTATCGAACCCTGTATATTGTTATAAAGAATATTGGAGGGCACAACTGTACGTTCAGAAAAATCCATCGCCGGAATACATTATGAGATAGCCTCTATATTTGAAGTCTTAAACGCATAAACATAGGTACCTATCACCTATCTGTTATACGGTTTAATGAAATAGACTTACTTGTCTATACTGCCTTCTAAATCCAGATCTAATTGTATTAATTTTATGTATTACATCTGCAGCATCAGTTTGAGGATAATATTCACGACACTTCTCCAATAAAACACCAAGAGCTATATTTCTTTGCTCTCTGTTTTTATGATTTGGGTTGTTGGTGTCCCATAAAAGACTGTTTTCTTTATATATTTGAATAAACTCTCGGATAAACCTTTCGTGGTGTTGAGATGGATGGTCGTCTGAATCCATTAGTAGAAAAAACTAACAAATTCTAATCTCCATGTAAGTACAATAATGGATTAATCCGACGTAAATCACTAAAAAAATGACAGTAGAGGTTAATAATATCCAATTATTAGCAATCCTTTTACCAGATTAAAGTTGTGCTTTTAATAAATACCTAATTTACTATACTGCTAACTACTACATCTTCATAACAACAATAGAGAAAAAGATCAATATTATTATTATTTTATTAGGTTATCTCTGTTAACGTTAACAACAGACAGATCAAGGAAATTAATTAATTCTTAATTCTTCGTTCCATACAAGGCGCATGAACTATATGGTTGCCCCAAGTGATCTTGACCAATCACAAGCAATTACGTCACCGGCGACCGGTTGCATTTTCACGGCATTATTTACAGTTAGATACATTTATCTATGGGCTTTATCGATCTCTTTTCTGTGAGGTTTTAATTAAATATTATAAACTAACAAGTTTTATTTCCAAAGTTAAAACATTATGGTTACAATAATTTTAAATTTATGTTTAGGAAGTTACCAACTTTGTCCATGTTTTGTTTTTTGCTGATTACATTTCAAAAAGTTCTCATCGAAAAACTATAATGTATTAATATATTAAAAAGAATAAACGATAATCTAAATTTGCGCAAATATAAACTAACCTAGTGGCCACAGAACTCCGGTCGCCGTCATGTCGTCAAGACCCCTGCGCAATCCCCTCAGCAGAAAGCTGCTCAATGAGGTAACCTATATACGTATAAAGCGCTTTGGTATATGTGACATCATTTTGTATCAGGAATACAGATAAGGCTAATTCTAGCGACATACCGTTTTATAAACTGTAACTGCTTTTAACCGCTGCATTTTTGTGAGGTAGTAGCATTGTCCATCTTATAAAGACAATGGTAACAGTGTTAGGGGGGGGGGTAATTTATGACATCATCGTGACGTCATTATATTTGTTAAACGGCAGCAAATTGTATAACACAGGTCGGGAACTGTGCAACTGTGTTACTGTCACTGTCGGTTATCATCTAACAAGAAGGACTAGGGCATACATACATAACATAAGGGTTATTCTTTCGTAGTGATTGATCTGAACAAGTGAATGTGATTAAACTGAATGTGATTATACTGAACTGAATATTTGGCGAAACCGAAAGCTCATCTTTTTTTGTGATTGTCTTTCACTTAACCTCGAAAACTTGTGAAAACAACCAAATCTGCCCTGAAAACTGGAAAATTATTTCTTCCATGATATTATTATCCATGTTTTAAACTTTTACAATTTATTGGTTTGATTCGAAATCATATTCCAATTATTATCTCTCAATATTCAATACTTTTAGAGGTTAACTGTTAACTGAACGAACTAACCGGTACCTAGAGGTTGATCAGTTAGGGGCAAGGGGGGTAGGAATTTTAATCAGTTTGGTAGAAGTGACCGATGTCGAAAGAATACGCATAATCGTGAATGAACTGACAATTTTCAGATTGTTCACTTAGTTCAGTACGAAAGAATAACCCTATAGATAAATGTTTATGTTTACATGACGGTTATTCTTTCGTAGTAATTGATCTGAACAAGTGAATGTGATTAAACTGAATGTGATTGTACTGAACTGAATATTTGGCGAAACTGCTGTGAACTTAAAGGCAGAGGCAGACTATTATCATAGAATAAGAAAGCTAGCTTTCTTATTCTATGCTATTATCACGTCATGTGAGATCACATGTTAGTATGCAATGTCACGGCACGTGCGAAACTCTGCAATACAATTTATGCGTGCTTATAAATGGATTTAGAATCAGACTACGATCATCATTTTAACATAATTTTGTCATAGATTTACTGATAAAATTAAATAGATTTGCTAATCAAATCGGGTTTAACATAGGTAAGCAAGCATTGATGATAAATTACAGGTAATTACTAGTAGTGAAATACTATTTACCTGTTTCATTTTAAACATAATAAAAAATTAAACTATTGCAAATATTCTAAAATTTTATTCATTCAACCTAGTTTAGTTAAGATTAATTTTTTTTATCTAATGCTAAATTTTGACTATTGTGGCTTTCAGAACCAAATGTATACCACCAAACATTTTTCTGATATTTTGTAAATATGTTGAGCACTATCACTAAACTCATAGCAAAACAAAGAACTGCGCAAAAACAAAACACTTCATGTACGGTACCCTTCTGCCTCCATCCATTATATTTTGTTTTATAAGTTTCTTTCAAGTTGTTTAAGGCGGTTTTTACGGAAGTCCTGAAATGAAATAATTATTTTATAATAAAACAGAGTTTTTAAATTCACTTAATTGAGACAGTGTCTGACACCGTAAAATGCTCTTTACGAAGAGGTAGTGGGACTAATAAATAATACAAGGCAATCAGAGTACGGTTTAATATGGTACATTGAAAAATCAAACTTTGAATCTGTTAGTGTGCCATACCTAACATAGAGCTTCTATGAGTCCAAGGATTTTTAAATGATCTTACATCTATGGTACATAATACGTCCTCGTACGTGGCAAGATTGGGAATAGAAGAGATTGATCAATGCATATTCTGCAGAGAAGATAACTGAAATCAGGATGCATCGCCATTGTCAGCTAACACAAAGAATGCTTAGGACATGAATTCATACAAGATAGATAAGTCCATCCCCAAAACTAACCAAGTTAATAGTGTTTATCTGAGCTTCTGAGCGCTGGATGGCGAGCCGAAACTTAAAAGAAATATCGAGTGCTTGAGAACAAGGGGGATAAAATAGATCTCCAGGTCGCAGCTGTAGGCACCTCTAATTTAAGCTTAATTTTAATCTTACACCAATGGCACATCCTCTGGCTCGGTAGTAACTTCAAATGTATCTGAAATCGACTTTTGATGCATTTCATCCTGACATAAGCTGTTTTGATCATGCGAATTTAAATGTATATCATGGGTATCTTCATCCGTACAACCTTCTTTGATCTTAACCAATCTACAACAAACAATAAAATATGCTAAAATCGCTTTAAGTACTATTAGCTTTAATCCAATGGAAAATAAGTTCCTCATTTTAAATAATTCATGTAGATTGAGTAGTATAACAAGGTGTGGTACTTTAGCAGATGTCCATTTTGTTTTACGTCACTAATTCCTATCTGAATTGCCAGCAAGTATTGTCAAAACATATAAAATCTGAGGCATAATAATAACTCTCAACGTGCTCTTTTTCTGACATTTGAAAGTCAGCTAGTGATATACGATTAGATTCGTAGAATCCCAAACCACTTTCTCTTTTATCAGATCAGTAAGCACTTGGGGAAATCTTTAAATTAGTTTTCTATTCTACCGGTTGTTCAGTGTTCAGCCCTCTTTGCGTGAAAACCACATCGAAAGCAAGGTTTTTGATGTAGTGTCCTTCGAGTTATCTACTAATTAGTAATATATAACTTCTCAGAGGTGGTGTAGGGCTAATAGATCTGGAAGAGGAGATTTATGGATTAAGCAAAAGTAATTCTTACTCTAAACGATTTGACCGGTTGCGGTTCAGCGAATTTGGTGCACTGAGAGAAATATCCGATGTTCTCCTTGTAATAATTTTTCTCTCGGTATTAGCTATCGGTCTATTATGTTCAACGGTGACTGGTTGATTTATTATTGCTATACTAGCTCGCCGTTTATTAATTACATTTTTTCCGGCCAAAACCAACTTCTGTGTGACATTCTTTACACCATCTACTGGTGAGCTTTTTAAAACCCGTCTAAAAATAATTTTAAAAATTAGTTTTCAATTTTGTTGCACAACAATTTCTAGATAATATATTACTTCGTATATTCTAACTGCTTTTTGATTGTATCTCTTTGTTGTTTCAATATTTTCACATGATTTACCATAAGCTGCACAGATTCTGTTAAACGTTTTTCATGTTGAACTGCTCCGTATCTTTCTGCCGAGTTCAAAACCAATGACAATGCTCTTGTTATTACTTCTATCTGCGAAGAATAAATAATATCAAAATAAAAATTTAAAATAACTGAATTAGTCGTAATGAAACCCTTAAGTATATTTTTGTATAAAAAGTATTTGAATAAGACTAAAGCCTGATCAACTTTGTTGTGATGAACGCGACCATTCTTTCCAACAAATTTTATGGAAAAATGTTTTGACGTAAGTACCTATCTCTGAATCACAAATTAGATCATTTTACAGATACGTTATTTGATACTTTTTTTACAAATCCCTGGTATATGTAAAATCATATCCACTGTTAATGACTAATATTAATAATAGCAATTTGTGGTAATTACGCATTTAATAAATCCTTTTAAGTGATTTGTGACATTTTAATCTACGTACTTACAACTGTAATTACTTGGAATGTTAAAAGTCAATCACTAAGTTAGGTTTCCTAATATTCAACTTTCAAAACAATAATTAATTATTAAAATTAATCCATGTTAATGCTCTCTAGTGAGAAAAACATATTTACAATATGTTTAAATACTTAATCAGAAATGTTTGCGGAATGGAAAAAAAAAGTTATTTGCGGTGTCACAAAAATCGTTCCAATAAGTACCATTCATAACGTGAAGCTATAGCAGTAAGATCACAGAAGACCTTCCTTCTTCTTTGGTAAGATCACTTGCGAGGATGCCGTGAACATGCCTCAACTGTTATGTTTGACACACATTCTTTCTAAAAGACCGTGGCGGTAATTTAATTATTCAATTCGACGTCTTGTTAAAGGCCCGATTTTCGGATTATTTCGAACAGTTAGATCTACTCTCTCCATGTCAGTTTGGTTTTAGGAGAGGGCGAACAACAACCAGAGCGATCCTGAGTGTTGTGGGCGATGTAATTGTGTCTTTTGAGAGTGGTAAACACTCTGTATTGACCACGACTGATTTGTCTAAGGCTTTTGACTGCATTTCCCATGATACTCTTCTGGAAAAGCTGTCTTTCTATGGAGTGAGGGGGATACGTTTGGGGTTGATTAAATCTTTCCTTTTTGAGAGACAGCAGCTGGTCGAGTTGAACGGTGAAACATCTTTTCTTAAAAGGGTGAGATATGGGGTGCCTCAGGGCTCTGTGCTTGGCCCATTACTTTTTATTATATACATTAATGATATCTCCCATTATATGTCAGATATCTCATTTCCGTCCCTCTTAGCAGATGATGCCAGTTTTGTGTCGAGTAGTTCAAGTTTTGACAATCTGAACACTATATCCCTTGCGATCTTGAATGCAGCCAAGAAATGGTTTGGTGCGAACGGGTTAAGGCTTAACGAGGACAAGTGCAATGTTCTGAAGCTGTCTTCTAATTTCTCCCATATCAGTGGTGACACTGTCAAAGTGCTTGGAGTCTATTTAGACGACAATCTTAACTGGTACTCTCACATCGAACACCTAGGTCGGAAGTTGTCCAGTGCTCTATTTTTGCTTAGACAGCTTGCGTGTTACTTAAATTTTCATGTCCTTAGAACGGCTTACTTTGGGGTTTTCCATTCATACTTGACTTACGCCATCGTGCTTTGGGGTGGTTCTTCGATCGCCTTGAGAATTTTCAGATTGCAAAAGAGGGCGGTCAGAATACTGGTTGGCGTTGGGCCACTTGACCATTGCAAGCCGCATTTTGTAAACCACGGTATAATGTCATTGCCGTGTGTTTTTATCTATCATACCTTATTGGAGACCCATTCAATTTGGGATTCACTGCGGCCTCACTCTAGTAATCATACTTATAGTACTCGGTCGGCTGATTTGTTGATCATTCCAAAATATAAACTAACAAAATCTAAAAATAACTCTCTTAATTACAAATTTTATAATAAGGTACCGAAGCAGATTCGGTCGTTTAACTACAAATTATTTAAAACTAAAATAAAGACATATTTGTTAAAGCATTGTTTTTACTCTGTCGAGGAATTTCTTGAGAGTGATTGGTTGTAGAGTTCTTGATTCTTGTTGGCAGTATGGCGTTGTTTTGTTGTGCAGTATTGTCCTAATTGTTGTATATTGTCGTATATATTTTTATGTGATTTGTATTTGTGTTGTATTTGCAAGTATTGTATTTATATTGACAAACTGTGTTTTTCGAATATTGTAATAAACTATCTATCTAAACTAAACTATCTATCTAAACAATAAAAAATCAAATTTTTATTGTATATTTTATATTTGATATGAGATTAGAGAAACTAACTAACTAAGTAAAAGCAAGTGAAGTTCCTTACATGAAATGGACGCACCTGGGATATTTACGTGAATCAAAATTATAAAATTACCTTTCACGACATGAAATAAAAAATATTTCAAAATAATAATTCTCTTAAGAAAGAAGTGTTTAAAAAATTGTAAGAAGGTTCAACAAAAAAAAATACAAGATTAAAATACAATATGAAAGAATTTTGTGGAGCTGACGTCGTAATGGATTCCTTCAAACAATATTATAATTACCTGTACTCTTAGTATAGAAAGCAACTCAGCACTTTCAAAATCCGTACAAAGTGGTTGTATCAATGATAACTTTTCCTTCAACTTTTGAATTTCCACTAATAAGTTGGTTTCTGACTGATCTCTCTGACGTCTTTGTCTATCACATCTGTCATTGATTGTGGCAGCGTCAATTGAAAATGCTAGTGATAATGATATAAATTTTTGTTCCAATTCTTCTTCATTAATTTGATCTCTAAAAAATAGTTTTTAAGGTTGGCTAAATGTGAAAAGAATATCAATTTATAAGAAACTAATAAAATATTATTTATGAATGAATACTACGTCGACAGATGTCTGCGTTCATCCTCAATGACTAAGACATGACCGCAGGTTACCAATCTTGTCACCTGGTGACGTCTAAGCAACTTTGGACCAATAGCTGGCTTGCAGAAGCTTTTAAGCAAGCTTCTTTTAACCTGCGACGTATCGTCCCCTTACTGATATCTGCTCCCAGGATAATTTTGGGTTAACCCCAAAAGCAGTATTTCTTAAACTTAGATGATAGAAATATAAAATGTAAAAAGTTATTTAAGAAATTGGTTTATCATTTTATACCAGCCGTTTTTTGTGCACCTCAGTGTATTAGTATTAAACACTCATAAAAATGTTCGTGAAATATATTTCTTCCACTATGTCAAGGTGTGATTCATTAACGAAATTTACTGTGTTTATATTATACACTCACTTCGATCTCATTAACATTGTTTTATTACAAATTAATAATCAAAGTTTTGATATTAAATTATCAAAGGAATATATACATACCTTGGACCATCTCCAAGTAAATCAAGTTTCTGTAGAACTGAATCGGGTAAACTGGGAAATACCTCAAAATTTGCATCATCTGTTGAATTTTCAGTTTCTGTGCCAAGGGAACTCGATCTGCCTCTTTGTAATTTCGCCTGTAAACAAGAAGATATTCGAGTAGAGTGATGATAAATACATTATAATTAAAGTGCAAAACTTACTATGACTTTGACCATTTTTTTTTTTGAGTGTGAGTGAGTTTGTACTTTGGTTTATTGTTCTACAATATACATAGTTGTATTTATATATTATGTTAAGTACGTCAAAATGACAACCCTTAAAAAAATTATTAGCCCACTACTCCATCTGCGATTAAGTTTAGATTTTTACCATAGACATTTACGTACTACAGTTATTTCATTATTTACGTTCTTGGGCCGATAAATAGCAATAGTAACATACGAAAATCAATATTTTTGGCTAGATACGACCCTGGTATGCGGTTGTAAAATCAATATAAATTATCTTAGTTGACTGTTTATAATAATATTCGATATTATATGTTCATTTTCATATTTTATCGTACAAAAGTAACAATTTACTTTTTATAAAAATAAACTTCATTGATGTTTAATTCAACCGTGTTATCGAATGATTTTATAGTAGGTATGATAATATACATATTTAAGCAGATTAAAATTTTTCGCGACCTAAGTTTATTTGTTAAAATATTTTTTACATATTTGCTAATATAAATTTGGCCGATAGTGAAACCACTGCTACAAATTTTTTCGTTGTGTGGAATTATTAAAATGTCTTGGAAGAATTTTTCACAACCAGAAGCACTGTTTATCTATTATAAAATGCGACAATGAACGCTCTTTTTCTTTTCATGCATTTTTTGAAGTTTATTATTCGATGACCTAACTAGGTATAGGTACCTAATATAAATAATGTTTGTTGGGATGGAGATGAGTTTTTTATCCTACAATTTCCTTGTAGGAATTGTATGTATAAGTATAATTATTGATGTTTATTGTTAACCATGAAAATTGTATGCTATTTATTATAATAAACAAACAATAATACCTGCAATCATTATTAGCAAATTGTTTGATATTTTATATTCAAAATTGTTTAGCTTTTATTTGCAGACAAGACATACCTATGCATTATATTTTTCCGTTATGGTGATAAATTTTGCAACAATTTCTTAACAATGTAAAAAAAATATTTTTTAATTAAGGCTGGATCATTGTCTTTATGTTTATAAAGACAATGGCTGGATGGATGATAGGCAGTGGCGTTCCTATATTTGGCCGCCCGTCTGCATAATATTATACATAGTATAATAAAAAATTTCTTTAAAGTTCACCCCTGATGATAGGGTTTATTTTTTGTACTATTTTCCTGACGAAATTAAATAACAAACTCCTTGCTAACTTAATCTAGGGTGGGACTTTAAATATTTCTTGGAAATAACAGAAAACAGGACTAATAATTTACGGGAATAACTTTTACTGACCCCATGAATTTTCCATTTATTTTTCAGTTTCAATTTTACCGGATACTGACCCAATATATTGCATAAACACAGATAATGCTGGTGAGGCAATTTATTAAATATGCTTACCTTGAAACTTCTTTAATTCCATAACATAAAATTTCAATATTTCATTTGATATTATAGTTTGTGTTATTATTTGTACCCAACAGACCAATAATATTTCGGTTTTATTGCCTAATTAAGATTTAACATTTGACCTAGCTAAACCAAACTAAATTAGAATCTTACCTATAATTTTCATAGATAACGAGGGCAAAGTGAAAAGTTCCGACTAGAAAAACATTTTTTGTAGATAACTTTTTTCAGTTTATTTATCAGTATATCTCCATCAAGGCTATTACAAGATTCCATTTTCAAAATATGTACAGCATGGTCTTTCTCATTGTGTTCAAATCTTTTGGTCGACTAAATTTATGGTGAAAATGCTGCATAAGGGTGAATTAAGATTTTCTCTTCACGCAGAGCTCCAAATCTCAGATGATCAGTTCTCAAAACTTTCGCTAGAATATCACTTGTAGAGCCCGAAAAATAAGACTTCCTGACGCCATCTCTATGGCATGAAAGTTATCGAGGATGGGACGAAAGTATATAATAATGATCTTAGTGATTACAGCCTAATATCTCAGATATTTAACGTGAGAAAGTGAGAATAAATCTCTTTTTCCTGAAGACATAAATTATAAAAATAAGGTCGAACCTTTGGTATATCAGTCTTCAAAAATAGTAGTCAAAAATTAAACAAAAAAAGAACAGTGTTTCTCTAATTCTAAGGAAAATAAAAAGCTTCGGTACATAAGCCAAGTAAAAAGAGTATGTAATACAATTTTTTTTTTAACTATACGTTTTAAGTATCCGCGCCGGCCTTTGCCGCCCCTTCTAAGGTATCGCCCGCTCACGGGGGCACAACTGTTTAAAGATGACCTTCCCTACGATTTCAGATCATATTTTTTCTCACCCTCACAGTGTAAATCCGCCGTCGAATGTTAATAATAAATATTAATTAAAGGTGTTCTCTGCTATGTGCGTTCTCCTCTTAAGTTAATAGGATGAATTAAATATCTTTCCGCTATTTTTGGTTTTTGTATGTACAGTAGGTATGCCATGAAGTAAATGAGTGAATTCGTAACTTTTTTTTTGGGTTTTCATAAATCAAAACATATATGGGATTTTTAATTGGACACCTCTCTCTAATTAAAAACGTATTTATAATGCGCAACATTTATGATAAGTGATTAAGAATGCAATATTTTGTTTTTCCACTTCTTTTAAATGTTTATATAATATACAGGCTGTCCGGAAATGACGTGTACAACGGAATATCTATATATATTTACATTTTATTTCTCACCACAAGATCGAAATATATAATGGTTCAATTCAGAATTTACAAAGATATGTCAAGCGTATTTCGGAATTCCAGAATTCCAACATCAGTGCGGCTTAATATTAAAATATCTATCAAAAATAAAAATATGAAGTTTTGGTGGCACCAAGATATTGGATTATCTTGACATTTTGTGAAAATTTGAGTGTAAAAGGAAAAATTGGGAAACTTAAATCCAATATTATTGTATTTTAGAGTATGGGGCATATTATTGGTTAGATCTCATTCATATGAAGACATACCATTGCGTCCGGCAGTGTGGTGTGCCGTTGAACCATATTTCGTTTATCGGCAATGTTGAATAATGTTTCTTCCCAATTGTTGAAAATCAACTAGAGGAATTATGGTTCCAATGATTGCGGAATTGCAAAAGCACATAACTTTACTAACTGACTAGGTGATGTCGAAGCGAACATCTAAATCTGAATTGGCATCAGAAATATTATCGAAAATCTCAAAATGGATGGGTTCAATTCAATCGTTGTGGTCATACATAATGATGTTATTTTCAAAATATATCTAATTGTAACTAAATGCTTTGTTCTCCAATTACTAGTAATTGGACATACTTAACAACAACAACAAAAAACACAATGATAACGAGTAAAAGTTATAAAAACAGTAGAGATTATCGAATTCATTAAGAAGTATATTCGTAAATAATTATTATATCTATCGAAGGTCGTTATATCAACCACAATACAATACGTGGACAGGAAACCTCATTGAACTATAGGTATTAATTTAGTTTCTAAAGTGTATTGACTTAAAAAGGGGACTATGTTGAAAAATAAAACAATAAAAATAATCAAAAACAATGCTTTCGTTGGTTGGTTTTTTGTTTATCATATCGCCCTAGCATGTTAATAAACGAGCGATTTCAAATATCAAAATCTAGAGGGGTTCAATCCAAAGTTCGTGTTCTCCAAAACATGTCATTTGCACGACCTATCTAGAGGTTAGGGAATTTATTATTTACATCGCCTAGAGTTATTAATGATATTGTTCCAGCAAAATGTTTTTAGTTTCCATTTTATCTTATTTTGGTTAAATCAACTTCATTCGTCCTTTGTATGAAATTTTTTATTTGAAACTAAGATAGACCCTGTATAATGATAAGCCCACGTGTGATATCTGGCATTTAAACGCAGCTTTGTTGTGGGTGTTTCTCCGCATATTTAAATCAAGAACAGAAAATGAATCTAAACCACAATAATTATTTTTCATAAATTGTCAAAAGATTACTTTTTTAAGAAATCTTTTTACAAAATCTCAATATTAAGAAAATATATAATTAATACGACAATAATTATTAAAATTAAAGAACAATAGTTGATTGTGCATTGTACAAACAAAAAATAAAATAAAAAACATAAAAACAAAACATGAATTGTACAAACTGTCTCTAATGCTAAATTTTAAAATGCATTTTGATGAAATGTTAAAATGACATTATCTCGAAAATTAGTAGGAATGTAAATATGATTTTGCCTATAAACTACTGTGAGAAGGTAACTCAATTTTTACCTTAATAGCTGGTAATAACTTGTTTTCAGACTCTAGCTGTCTATCTGAAATTTGCACATCATGTTTTCCATCCTCACTGAAATCGGACACATCGCTTCCGATACTGGATACAGACACATCCGAAATTTTTCTGATAATTCTCTTCACTGCATTGTTATCAAAGTGACTGTAATTATTCAATTCGTAATTACGGTACATTGTCTCAAGAGAAAATACTCAATGATTATAAATTGAAACTGTTTGTTGCGATACCAATACCCGTCCTACTATGTAACACCGTAACATCAAGCACAGGCGAATTTAGCGGAACTATAGCAATTTTTGCACGAGTGAACCGTTTCTACAATGTTTTAATAAATTGTTATACAGGATGATTCTGAAATGATAACTTTGTGTTAACTAAAAATTATATAAATCTCTATTTATAAATATATAATTATATCAAAGGCGCACCGTGAATTTTCCTCGAAGAGGAACAGTGTGATTTACAAAAATAAATACCGGCGAAAGAATGTTTTTGTATTTTGAGCAGAAACAAAGGATATTCAGAAAATTTTAAATGTTTTCCACCAATTGGTATTACACGTAGGAAACTCCTTCACTAATACGGAGAATTTTGTTTTGTAATACATATTTAGTGTATTTTTTTAATGACAAAATTTAAACGATGTTTTAATACTTTTGGATTGCCAGTTTGGGAACTTTAGGGATTAAGTTCGGAAACATTGCTTTTACAAAGAACAAAACCTAATTGGATTTAGATCCAGGTATACAGCACATTGAGGGCATATTAAAATCGACTAAGAAGCAAGAATCGGAGATAAAAAAATCAAGCACTTACCTAAAAATCCAGCTGAATTTATTAATTTATATATACAAACCATCGTAGAAAAGACACTTCCACCGCTTTGTTAAGTATACGACAAAAATATTGCCGTAGCTTATACCACTTTATTTTATTAGCAAACAGTTTTTCGACGATATATTTATACACATTTATCACTAGTAGTTTTATAAAAAGAACGCTTTTTACGACCCAAAAATAGAACCAATTAGTATCCCTATAGGAATCCCGAAATTTTAACCACCGTCAAAGAGTCCAAACAAATTACTTTATTTGATAAACTAACATTTTCTTACACAAAATTTAGACGGTAAGTACTTATATTTATACACACTTATCACTACCATGAGTTTTATAAAAAAAAATGGTTTTAATTAAGCTCTATAACCACTGATTTAATTAGACAGCGTCTTACAAATGTTCCAATGTAAACACAATCGACTTGTATTCGGGGTTGCCAAATTGACTTGTGCATGGCTTGTCTAAAGAAGGCTGTGAATATACTGATTGATGTACTGAATACAATATTATTATATGAACTTTATTAACGAAATGACAAAGTGTTAACTTATTAATTAGACATGTAAGTTCTTTATTTCTCGTGTTATAGCGATGCAGATCCTAAGAGATTCTAAAATCAGCAGCTATTTCTAATGTGGACAAGGCTTTCCACAATAAATAAAGCTTGGAAATATAAAGATGGTGATTTTCCTCCTAGTGTACGAAGCATTTGAAATTTCAAATAACTACATGTAGGTACGAGTAGGTTCAAGTTTGGATAATCTTTACAAAACAACCAATGAAGACACCCAGTAAATGAAACTATATAACACTATTATTTACTTACATAAGTATATAATATATACTATTTTCTCAGAAAAAGAAAAAAACCAAATTGGAATATATTTAGAGGTAATTAATTCAAAAATATTTTAGATTTTTGTCCATATGTGCATACTTATATAAATATGTTTACATTATTAAAAATGAAAATACAATTACTAAAAACATACAGACCTAGATATGTATATAGTGTATTTGAATAACAATACATTTAAAACATTTTCGATTCTGAATTATTATATCAAAAGTCAAAGGATTGCGTAGGAGTTTTATTTAAACAATGTTATTTGAATGCATGGAAATGAAATATACAGAGCTTTTCCTAGGGCAAATATATATACGCTCTCACACCGCATTGATAGAATATCGCGTAATATAATAATTTGTTAATGATTTTCAAGATAAATAATAAAATACAATGTATATTTGATGTTCAATTTCTAATTCATTTTAAATAATGTTTAGTTTCATATGATTCGATTCGGTTTTTGCTTTGACCTTTCTCTAAATTCACAGCAAGCTAATTTTAACTTTTCTCTAAAAGAAAACATTGAAAACCAAAATTATGTATTAACAAAAAATAAAACCCTACATTATGTTGAATGCAGAATGTATTTATTTCTTTCTTTATTTGTAGTTTAACACAAGTAATAACAAATAATAAATTACAAAAATAAATTATCTAATTAAATTAAAAAAGCTTATGCATGAAAGCGTTATTTTGTAGTTCTAAGTAAACAGTCTCAAAAAGAGTTTTTTATAAATATCAATATAAAAAAGTATATAAAATAATAAATAAAAAAACAATAATCATAACATTATTAAGATGTTTATATATTTTTAACTAGTCTTGTGATTTTATATAATCAATAATAATTTTAGGAACTTCCATTGTCTGGTCATCCACAAGCACAATGTCAAATGTGTCCAGATAATCAGGTAGCGCTTCTTCGGCCTAAAATAAAATTAATAAAAGTATATTCTTAAAATTGTATGTAGTACTCTAATAATCAGTTTCAATTTCTATTTAGAAAGTAAAATATCAGTATTTCAATCGTACTCTAATTGTATATATTATGTACACTATCTGTGAAAAAAGATAATATATACATGACCCCTAGGAAGCCAATCAAAGGTCGCAAATATTAATTAAAAAACACATTTTTGATAACTAGCAAGAATCTAAAGTTGGTCTTACTCGTAAATTGATTTCATAGTTTGAATAGGATAAATATTTGCTGATGCTTGACCTTAGATACTCGGACCACAGCTTACTAGTTTACTATGTTCGGACCTCGAGTTGTATAATAAACATGTTAAGGTTTAAAATTAGACAACTCGCAATGTCTTAAACAAATCTCCCACGATGAACTGCTACGATTAATTTCTCAGAAAATATGCTTGTTTATTTTAGATGAAGCTTGCTTAAAACTATAAATATATACATGGATACATTCCGAGACACCCGAGAGATATTTTGATTTTTATATCGAAAATGATACTTGAAGATCAAGCCATATAATATATATAATAATAATAATAGCTTTATTACTCAACAGAACAAGTTCCATTTACAGAGCAATGCATACAAAAACCAACTATAACTAAAGCTTAACTATATTAAATAACAGTAGGTACATCAATAAACAACGAAAATCAACCAAAGTACACAAGTATTAATGAACATCAAGTTCCTTTAGTATTGATTCCGCGGAAGACAATATTTCATTCAGAGAATCAAAAAATATATCACACTGATCATTAACCAAATTAAATTGCCGGCACATAGTATAAATGGGAGATTTTAATATAACATTTGTTCTGGCTCGCTCATTATAAAATGCAATAAAACCTCTAGCATTGATACGCGGAACTAACAGATACCTTTTCCAGTAGCTCAGGGCACACTACATCACTATTGAATATCTTATATAGGAAGCTTATACTAAACAAATTTCTCCTTAAACTTTGGAATTGAAATCGGTCAATAAGATATTTGTAAGATATTCCGCGATCCAGGTAAGTTCCATCAATCTTAAAGCACAAACATTTTAAAAATTTACGCTGAACTTTCTCAATCATTTGAATATCACAGTCATAGCAGGGGTACCAGACCAAAGAGCAATACTCAAGCTTGGATCTTACATATGCAAAATATAGAGTATTCAAAGTAACGACACTCTCGAAATATTTGCTGTTTCTAACAATAAAGCCATAAGCTTTGGTCGCACCAGCCACCATATCTGTGAAATGCATGTAAAAAGTAACTCCAAGATCTTTAATAGACTCCTTTCGATTAAGAATTACTCCATTTACATTATAATAAAAGATGGTCGGGGACGTTTTGCGGGTATAAGAAACAACATTACATTTCTTAGGATTGAGGGAAAGTGTGTTTTGTTCACACCAATCATTCACCAATTGAAGACTGCCCTGTAGCGAAATACAATCCTGCGGCGTACTTATCGTTGTAAAAATCTTTAAGTAATCTGCATAAATCAGTTTACTACAATTCAATAATTCTCCCAAATCATTAATGAATAATAAAAATAATAGAGGTCCCAGATTTGAACCCTGAGGTACTCCAGATAAAGCTGTATAATATGTCGATGTATATCCATTGTATGACACAAACTGAACTCTATCAGTAATATAAGATTGCAGAAGACAGACGGCATCAGCGCTAAAGCCAAAATGCGGAAGCTTTTGTATAAGGATTGTATGATCAATTCTATCAAACGCCTTGCAAAAATCGGTGTATACACCGTCAACCTGACCGCGGTTATCCAACGTCCCAAACACGTATTGTGAAAAAACGTGTCCAAGATAAGGAGGGCCAGTATAATGATCTCGGAAACCATTAGAGATCCAAAGACGAATTTGTGAAGTTAAGTTATCGAGTCCCCATCATCATCTTATTTTACTTTCCCGCACAGGGAAAGTATTTTGATTCTGATGTAAGAGTTACTATTTAAATTTTAGATTGTCTATCTTTGACACTGATTATTGTAGTACTACATAATTACTAACGTATTAAGACATATTATCTAAACCACTTAATGTTTCGCTAATTTTAATTGGCTTTGTTCTTTCAATTTCGAATTATTACTGTGTCGGTATAGCTAATATAAGCTGTAGCTAGTTAGGTTTTTCTACTGTAAGTAAGTGTTTTATTGATTGTAATTTCTTCATTGCATGCTTAGCCCTTCTGTAAATGGGAGTTATTGCATTATATAGCATAAGTTCTACTTCATAGCTTTACCTTACCTGCGTTAAATATTTTTATGTAACGCACAACTGAAACTCCCCCTGTTGCAGATATATATTTTTTTTATTAAATTTGCATTAAAAGCTCTTTATTATTATAGATATAAGAGAAACGATGCGATTCGGTGACGCGCCGATAGTTCATACGTACAAATACAATTTGTTGTTAATGTCATATTTTAACATTCAGATATAAAAATAATATCCATACAACTTACCCTCTCATATAAAAAACCGATTTTCAGAACATTGTGTACATCTTCCATTCCCTCACTCATATATGCATCACCTAAAGAATCCCCCATTAACATCACATTTTTTCTGTTCATATTTTGTTCATAAAATTCGCTATTTTTAATTGAATACTCATTTTTATTATATACGTGGATCAGCGTGTCTTTAAAACCCTCAATAATTCCTTCGCTGTTGTACTTGAGGAAATTTGAAACAATCTGAAATGCGTATTTCAAATTAAAAAAAAAAAAACAGGTAAAAAACGACAATATTGTTGTTCTTGCTTATACATAAATCAGTAAAATTTTTTATTTATATGACATTCTACTTAAATGTGGAAGAAAGTGTCCAAAACATTGACTGTATTTACATACAGTGAGCAGTATATAGAGTCCAGTGTAATTTCTAGTCATTACTGTTATGTATGTAATTTGTTAGAAATATTGTACTAAAGCTGTAAAAGATTTTTTGCAAACTACAAGCAAATGAATCACAATACAAAAACAGGACAGCACAATACAAAAACATACCTTCATATTATTAAAAAGTACACCACAGTGCTTAAGCACTACTTCAACAATATCACCTAAACCAGCAGAAAATACTAATACTGGGACTTTCGCATCGTTTAATAAATAAAACATTTCTTTGGTACCATCTCTAAAAGTCTGTAAGATAAAATAGATTCTTTCACTTTAAAAATATGTATGGAAAACTTACCTTAAGGATGGAGCTAGTTGTTTACAGACTTCGTCCATTTCTTTACGTGTAACTTTCAAGCCCCTGGAAATATAAATTATATTACAATAAGAACAATAGAATTATTCAACCATTAACAAATACACAATAACGGCTTACATAATAAAGTCTCAGTCATGGCGGGCACGTTATAAGGATGCGCTACATTTATAATTTGTACGTATCTTACAAAAATTTTGGATCTCTGCGCTAGAAGTTTGGGATGTGGAAATTAACCGCACCAGAGAATTATACAGTTACTTAGTACATTTGTGGTTAGTGAAACTTTTAGTAGACCTTAATATAAAACTATACTCAACATCGACATCCTGTACTATATTTCTCAGGATAACAAAAGAGATCCAGTCTTAAATACCAATGCAATACATTTTCTGCTGAACAAGAAAGTTATCGAACTTACTGAAGCCTTCGTACAATTTTAATAATCCTACATGTTTCCGAGGCTTAGGTTCTCATCAGCATGCTATTATTCGATACGCAATACTAAGTTTTAATTTGGCCAATGGAATTTTCAATTAAAAAGTAACATTAAACCTAACTACAGTAAGTATTGTTTGGCATTTTTCTCTTTTTATATATTATTTTGCTTAACGTTTAAAAACGGCATACCTAGGTTTCTTAAGTTCAGTCGGATTTGATCATTTTGACGGGCCTATAGGAAAATCGCAAGAATTACTCTGGGATACCAACCACTGCCTGCGAATGCTATAAATGCACTTATATACGATTAAAACATCGAACCTAAGAGAAGACTATATAGAACATAAAGACAATAAGGACCCAAGATATGTCGTTTCAAAATTCATGTACAATTTACACAACATATATTCCCTTAGGTTCTTTCTGTTTATTTTTCTTTTAAGCCTCCGCATACAATTTAAAGCCACATAAGTATAGGTAATTGGGCAGATTTACCTTATGGCCATTTCAGATTTAGCCCACCATTCTTCCATTAAAACACGTTTATCAGCCTTAGCAATATTAGGGTCCAATTCTAAAGGATAATACTTTTTAGTTAATTCATCCACCACAGTTAAATAATGTTCTTCTATTGATGGACACTTGCTGAACATCGCTGAAACATTTGTACAATGAAAATATGAACATAATGCTTGTCTTTTATGTAAATAATAATACAAACAATAACTCACCAAAACTGCTCATATGCGGTTTTCCATTTTCATGTTGTTTCGTAATAGTTTTATCAAAATCTGAAATAACTTGTAGAGAATCTATTCCATCTCGTTTAATGTTTTTTAAAATTTCTTTAACTCGGTCGAAGTCCTTAATATGAATATTTTTTCTTGACAATGTTAACTGATTAATTTCTTCCATATTACTTGATCAAACTTTGAGGAAATTTAAAAAAATTCGAAATGAATGTAAACCAAGAATCTTCGTTCAAAGATCAAGATCTTTTTCCTTGGCAATTCAGTCAATTCCTTGTACTTGAATAAATCGAATCCTACAGTCCTACACTTAACCTTAACGCCTTAACCTAATGATCGAACAAAATATCAAATATTTTCGCTCAACCTCACTTAATTGTCGGTTCCATTTACAAAAACATTCATAAACTAACAGAAGTGGAGTATATCCTCATATTAATTTAACTGATGTGAGATTGAGGCTTTATATAAAATCTAATTACATATAAATTATCTATTTTTAATGCAAAAACTTTGTACAAGAATATTTTTTAAGGCATCAAATATACATTATATTTTTTCGACGAGAACTTTTTGAAATGTATTCAGCAAAACAAAACATGGACAAAGTTTGTAACTCCCTAAACATAAATTTCAAATTATTGTAATAATTTAGAGCTTGAATATTGCATTTTATTGTAACACTAATGTTTTAACTTTGGAAATAAAAATTGTTAATTTATAATATTTAATTAAAAGCTCACAGAAGAAATAATGCCGGTCGCCGGTGACGTAGATTGCTTGTCGTAGGTCAAGATCAATCGAGGCAACCTATTTAGTTAAAGCGCCTTGCCTCAAAACGGCCAAATTTCTGACAGCCAATCAAAAACATATAAACTGATCTGGATTTGGATTCAACGCTGAATATACAAGCGTCTAGAGTCTGACTATGTTTTATGCCCGTTTGCACAGACGTTAAGGCATTGCCCTTATAAAAACAATGATAATACTATTTACATTGTCTATATAAACAACAATGTCCTCATTGTCTGCGGTTCTCGTGAATAAAGGCCGGCAGTAGGATATGCTGTTGCTTGTCGCAAGAAGAAAAGAAGAAGAACGCATTGCGTAAGCCTAACTTCAAGCATTTCAGTTGTGATTCCTGAACTTGCAACTAGAGGCAGCGTGTTACAAAAACATTGAAAACAAATTTTTAGTCTGAGAGTGATCGTGATAGGGGAAAGTGCTACAATGAGTTTTTCAATTAAATATAATGATCTTGTTTGGTAAGTAATTTTTCAATAATTTTCCACAACTTAAATATGAATTTTACTTAAAAATTGGTAATTTTATATGTTTTTAGGGCAAGAATGAAAAATTCACCGCCTTGGCCTGCTCGAGTAAGTATCTGCCGCCACAACTTTCAATCCAACCGTTATTCCCTCCCAGAATGCGTGCGGCTTCATGTGTTGTGTTTGAATGTGAATGTTTGGATATAGGAACTACTCGTTTAACCTATAAAATAATGTTTGTTTTTGTTAAGAGTTCTTAAATTTATAACAGTGTTTTTTCAGGTTGATAAGGCTCCAAGGGGCAAGAAAGGGAAGGAATGGGTATATTTTTTCGGTTCAAGAAATTTGTAAGTTACTGCATCCAAATAGTAGCATTTCCACATTTGTAATTTTATATTATATATTTTTGTAGTGGTTGGGTGCCAACTAAACAAATTCAACCATATGAATTGTACAAAGAAGCCTTGCAAAGTGGGAGTATTCAGGCACAATTTAAAAAAGCATTGGTGGAGATAGAAGAGTATAAAAAGGTTAGTTAGTGTATTTAGTTCGTTTTAGTTTGTATAGTATAAATATACAGGATATTCTTAGTAAAATATATAGTGACAAAGTTCTAATTTAACCCAAAAGTATAACGATGGAAATAAAACAAACTCTTGAAAAATAGTTCAAGATAGGTATAGAGAAATGTTAAGTCAAAATACTCCAAATGAGATAAGGAATTTGAAAATACAATTATATACGTACAGATTTTTCCATTTGAAATAAGCGAGTTGCCTAGGTATAACCGGAAGTGGCACAAATATGAATATTATAGTTTGATAGATGATGGGTTGACCTCGGTAAATCGGTAAAGTTGATCGCAACAGTCAGTAATACCAGTACCGTACAAAGTTGTATAATAGCGAAGAGCTCTAATATCTTTAGTTACTAATAATTCTGTGTTTCGTCATGATTCATGATATAGAACAGTAACAGAACTGTCCCATTCAGGGTAATAACAAGAACTAACAGTGACTTTACTTCGATTTTAACCGAAAAGAATTTGTTTTTGTATATAGAGTACAAAAATAATATTGAAAAACAAAACTTATATTTCAAACATCGTATTGAATTTATTAAAGTTGTATTATTTTTCGTTGATGTACTTGGATATAGATCTTTACTCTTTGATCAAGAATAGTGGGTTGACACAAAAGTAAGGTAATTTTATAGTTATTGCTGCCATTTAAAGAGAGTGTTAATCATTCCTTAGGAGTATAGTTTCAGAGCTGAATAAATATAATTTTAAGTCTTGTTGAATAAAATCAAATCGATCGTCTACGCCTACAAGTGTAAGAACGAAAAAGTTATCTACTGCGACCGGTCTTTCCAACTATTTTACGTGTCCCTGTCTTGTTCGTTTTGTGCGGTTTCGTCAGTAATTTTGAAACGAACCAATTCATCTTTTTAGTTTGCACATGCGTAGAAGTAAATAATAGAATGGAATAGAACTGATTCACTTTAATCTACTTTGAGTTTTCACATAAAAATTCTCCAAATTTCAATTATATTTAATGCTTGTTACTCTTCATTAGTATTATTTATTATAAATGATTCAATTAGAACTACAAGTCTTGTAACCTTGAACAAAATTTACAAAAGTAAACAACTCACTATGGCTTTTAATACAAGTCGTTTTTTTATGATTTTTTAAATTAAAAAATATATATAGTTTGGAAATAGTTATTTACCTAACAAGTCCGGAAAGTAATACTTTTCCGTACCCGACAATAGTTGCCCGAACGACGAGCAGTGGAGTTCGGTCAACCGTCAAGTGCTTCGTACACATTTTTTCCCACGAGCACTTCAAATTTCGCCAAACCAACGAGTACAGGCAAAACTGTAGAAATAACTCGCAATTATTTAAAATACATTATTTCCAGAAGAAAACTTAAAAAGCTTAAGTTTGGAGTTTAATACATTTGAAAAATCGTTCGGAAAAGTAAGCTATAAGTACTTCTTCTTTTAATGTGGATAAACAGTTATTAATATTTATGATTTATAACAAATTTATCTGACTATATTAGTTATAGCAATATTAAAAACAGTGCGGAAAGTGCAATTGTCATATATATTTCTGCAAAATCTTGTGATTTACATTTTCTCTGAAACTGCGCTCCAGAAAAGTGGTTCTAAAGAGTTTGGATGACTGACCGCCGAAACGTTAGGTTAAAAAAAATCACCCACAGTTATTTCAGAAATGTTTTTTAATAACTATAGATGCCTAAAGTTTTTAAGGCTCGTTTATCCATCTAATAATCCGATACGCTATTAAAGCGTTCGTTACATATTGTGTTTTGTTAATAGGAGAATCCGACAAGTGAAGAAGACATCGTTGTGGATACCTCTGGAGCGGATAAAGTTGCAGTTACACTATCTCCAAAAAAACCAGTACAAGTATGTTGTTTTGATTATTTTATGTTATAAATAGACAAAATTCTAGGTATTAACTCATCTTCGATAGGGGCTATTTGGTACCTTGGTGAACTTTGTCAATATAATACCCAGTGTTAAAATGAATAATTTTTGTTTGCTAACTGATAAAGTTGTATTGTTTTAATGTCTGTCTTTTAAACAAGGGTTTTTGCTACATGTATATTTTTTCTAAGAGTCCACGTAAACGGCGCAATCAAGATGATGGTCACCCACCGAAAGTGTTTAAAAAGGCAACTACATCATCAACACCTCGAAGCACTGAAAATGGTACCACTAAGTTCACTAGCCTAGCTACAGAAATTCTGAACTTACCGTCAGCATTAGAAAGTCCGGTAAATATTGTCTTTATTAATTTATAATAAGTATAGTACACGTCGATTTTGTTTGCGAGGGAGACATTTTTGGCATTAGAGTTTTTGTATCCATGATTTAAAGAGGGAAAATAAAATATATATAATTTTATTCTCTTTATACAAACCTTTTGTTTTTTTCTTAAATTTGTGGATTCGTTTAGGAATTGGGACAATGAAAACAAAACGAAAATGTGTCTAGTTTACTTATCAACATTTTAATTTTTACCGATATATTATATTATTTATTTTTAAGTTTTCTGTTGAGCTTAAATATCCGGCCAATGCTGTGCGAACATACAATGAATTTGTATTTCTAAAGCACGGAGGTATACGTCAGCGCTTATAGGAAGATATGGCGTCACAGTCAGTACATTTCAATAATTATTTTAAGTTACAAACACTGTTTTTGTAAATTTTATTTTTCTTGAATTTCTATGTCTGATGAAGTCCATATAATATAATATAATGCATGAAACGTTGCCTAGTAAAGGCAATACCAGGAGTATTTTTAAATCCCAAAAATATGATTGTTTCTCTCGGTAAATTTTAAGTTTTTTGTTTCTGTATGACTGTTATGCTGTGGGTCCTATACTATGATTTGTACATACAAGTCAGCTATATATACTCTACGACTTTATTCATGTGTTTAGAATTCGGGTCCAGTCGATGTTTCAAATCTAGAAGAGCTCCGTAACGAAACAAGCCAACCATCGGACTTAATTTATGGTTTTCTCGGTTTGGGTATAATGGGTACAAATATCGTGAAGAACCTCATCGCTGCCGGGCACCGTGTAAATATTTGGAGCAGAGATATTGAGAAGGTAAGTGAATTGTTTTTATTTCTCTTTCCTTTGACCGTCATTTTGAGGGTCAAAGTCACTTTTTTTTTATTATAAAATATGACTTATTGGTTAGGTAAAAATCAATATATAAATATAAATAAATCCCAATCCTCTTCGTAATGGATTACTTCTAATAATAAAAATCAATAACAATTCTCTGAAGCAAAGTATCTTTAATAATCCTAGGGGGAACAGTATCTGCAATGTAAATAAGTATTATTTAATGTTTTTTTAAACTGAAGCAGCAATTAAAAGGTATGTAACATCTGAAAAACGATACAATATTACGTTTTAATTTTTTATGTATTTATTGAGGCTTTTTAAAAAGTTTTGTTATTTTCGTTAAATATATTATAGAGGGTGTCACGACGGAACGCCCCAGAGTTTTATGAGAAAAATAGATATACTTTTTTTATTTTTGTTGGATGGACATTGTGTATGTCTATTAAGGCTACATTTTAAAAATTATTTCAAATATACATGTTGCTTCAAAAAAGAGTGGCATATCAAAGTTATGTGTTTTTGTTGAAATGGAATAAGTACCTTATATTTTATAATATTTTTACGAAAAATAAGCTAGACCTAATACAGAGCGTTTTGATTTATTTAGATTTTTCTTAAATTGCAAGGTTTTGGAAAAAAAAATTCTGCAGTGGTAGGAGTTGTAGCATACACTAGATTTTTAATATATCCTCATAAAAAGAAATCCTTTGGAATGAGATCGGGATATCTAGGGTGACCAGTTAATTGGGCCTCTTCCGATCAATTTGGTACGAACTTTTCGATCTAAATATTCCCTTACTCGTTTTGAAAAATACGCTGGGCCACCATCTAAATGTAGCCGGAAATACGTATAATAATTTTTCATAGCAGTCATAAAATATAACCTAAAAAATATCACATAGAAGAATTGGTTAACACAGGCGTGCATAAATAGTGTAAACTTGGCCAATTATATATAGTTTTGATATAAGATAAAAAAAAACTTGTTTACATAGGCGTTTATAAATACTAGAAAAAGGGTAAAAATGATATATTTAGCTTTTTAAGTAGGTAGTTGATTTGTGTTAGAAATACACGACAAAAAATTTGCGTACCATAGGCGTCCGTGAAAAGTCTACAAAGGGTCAGAAAAATGTGTATTCACGATAACCCAAAACAAAAAAAAAATACTTCAGGATATTTTTTCCTGCTGATTAACTTTTGAAAAACATTTAACGTAGGCAAGAGGTTTAAAAAAGGGTTCAAGAATTTATAGTTCTTAAACATATCCGAAATATTGAATAAATTTCCATTGATTTAATAGAATATAACCTAAAACATTTAACATAAAAAATAGATCACATAGGCGTTCGATAACAGTGTAAAAAGGGGTGAAAAACATTTCCTAAACATAGCAGAAATATTGACTAGTTATTTATAGCTTCGAAGAATATAATCTATGAAATTTATCATAAAAAACTTGCTTACAAAAGCGTTCGTAAATAGTGGAAAAGGGGACAAAATAAAAACGTTTCTAATCTTATTCGAAATATGGAATATTTTAAATAAAAAATAGTTGATGTGTACAGTAAAAATTAAAAGCGCGAGCTATTGGTGCAGTTTATTTTTATTTGGTGTGTAATTGATGTTTTCTAAAAGTAGTTTTTTAAAAAGATTAAGAATGTTCGACCATACACGTTAATACTCCAATAATAATGGTATTTATAACGATTAACATGGCCAATAATAGGGAGTTAAGGCAAAACCAAGGACGTATACGTATCTCCATACGTAAACGTGAGATTCTGGTTATGTTTACACTAGATAAGCAGTCATTCAAAATAGAGTTAAGGTGCCATCCAATACGTATCGTATATGAGGAAGGTAGAGATAACACTTTACTTGAGAAAAAGACTATTTTAGATTTTTCTACTTCCATTTACTATGTTGTTAATATTATTGTTTTTTTAATTATTAACCAAATACATATATATTTTATTATGTATATCTATAAACAATAACAGAAAACTGTTTAAAATTGTTACAAAATAAACTACTACTACTAATAATAATAATGAAGTATTTATTGCAAAATAGCTTAGCTTAATTTTCAATTTAGATTGAGTTTTTAATGTTCTATTCTAAATATTCGTACAAGTTCATGTAATTCCGACAACAATCGGTTCAATACGTTTAAGTATACGATACGCGTAGAGGTACATATGTTTACGGCCTTCGTATCGTTAAACGTATCATAAATTTAAAGAGCGCATGCGTAGATGTCAAAAGATACGTTTACGTATACGTCACTGGCTTTGCCTTAACTCCCTATTATGAAATGTTGTCCGATAGGTAAACAATACGTATTGATCAAATTTATCTTTATCTTTACTGATTTGAGGATTGGTAAACAAAATTCAATTCGTAAAATCTGTTGAATTTTGATGAAGTTGAATACGATAAGGGTGATGGGGTTTCCTTAAAATTCTGGAGACACTTCATTGTCTGTCTCCAATTATTCTAGTGCTGGTATTTGGATTATCAACAAATCATATTTCTAAAAAGAAAAAAAAAATGTCAAAATTACCCCAATAACATTGAAAATTGAACGTTAAGAATTAGTGATGCACGGTCCGAATATTACCATCAGAAATTCCAGTTATATTACGTAATATTACCTCTACCATCCGGTAACGTTACATTGATACTGTAATATTTCCGAAAAATTTCGTTAATTTTCGGAGTAATATTCCCGGTAATATTCGCCTCAATATTACGTTAAAGTTGGTACTACTGCTTGTTTCAACATGCTGCAACACGTCTAGTGATAGCTGTTGCTTAGTTCTTACGCCATCTCTATAATATATGAAGCTCGTTTACATACGAACTAATCGGAAATTCTTACACAATAACCGTGCCGAAATGAAAAATGTTGCATTAATGACCCCATCAACAGTTACAAATACTTTTAATGAAACTGAATCTGATTTATCCGAGGATTTGTCTGCGGATGGGGGTTTAGCAAATAATGACTAAATATATATTTGTATCATATGTACCTATTCTTTGGCCTATCTAAGAATTGTGTGATTAAGTTTTAAGGATTTTTTTCAGTTTCTGATATGTTGTGATAAAAACACAAGTTACCTTTTTTAATTATTAATCAATAATAATTTATGTTTACTACTGCACATCAAAATAATATATTATGTTGTTATTTCTAATAAACATAACCTGCATACTTAACTTATTTTTTTTTCTTATAAAATTTGTATTAGGCATAAACCTATATAGTTTCAGATTTCAGTTTATTTTGTGTTTTATTGACCTTTTAGCGCCATCTAATTGAGGCAATTATTGTTTAATTTGCATATTGTAATGTTCTTACCAAAATATAAATTACCGGTAATTTTGCATCACTATTAAGAATTGGATCCCTTTTACCAGACAATTGAATTGGTCACATGATATATCTAAAATATACAGGGTGTTGAGATAAGGAAGATATAGTTTGAACTTATTAATATTAAACCGGAAATATCAGAACACCGTTTAGTTGTTTTGTTAAAATTAGTTATGTTTGGTAACAATTATTTTTTTCAAACCCTTACAAAAAGGAAAATAAATCAAAACGCTCTGTATTTAGGTATGAGACCCTTCCGAAAGTCTACCTTTGTTTTTCATACTCAATGGGAAAAAATACGGAGCATTCCATTTAAAAAACATAATTTTGATACGCCACTCATTTTTGAAGCACCCTGTATATTTGAAATTATTTTAAAAATGTAACCTTTACGGACCTACACAAATGTCCCTACAACAAAAGTAAAAAAATATATATATAAATCGCCGTGACTCACCCTGTATAATTAAGAAATAATATAAAATTTGGTATAGTATTTTTAAACTCAGTTGAAATCCTAGCTCAAATAACGTAGGGATCAAAATTAATTGATTTCATAATGTTAAATTGCTATCGTTATGAGCAGTGTCTGTATGTTTGCAAGAAAATGCAGAAGGTGTAGGAAAGAGAATAAGGAACATCCAGCAAGTCAGATATATATATATTATAAAACCCAAGTGGCTGCTTAAAAACAACGAATGTTTTAAACGTGCCACGCGAGACCATTTGCACAACACTTAATCATAAAAACAATGGTACTAGTAGATTAAACTGTAGTGTAGAATTTTAAACTCAAGATTTACCTGTCAACAAATCATTTTTATGAGTGATGAGAAGAACATGAAGATTATATTATAAATATTTATGAAGGAATAGGCAGACTTCCACATTTACCTTCTTAATTACCTGATAAATTGTTAAGTGGAAGTCCTAGAAAAACTACTAAGATTTGTTTTCCAACATTGTGGATACGGGTTTACAATAATTTAATTCTAGGCATATGCAATCAACACAATTTCTGTATTTTAATCCTGTTGAATTAATTTGAGGGATCATAAAAACCCGATTAAAAAAGTAATCAAACACCAGCATTGCGTTGGACAGTTTTGAAAAATAGATAATGATGTGTGGAAAATCCGTGTGCTTCCTATTATTGAAAAAGAAAAGGAGGATTGCAGCAATTCATTTAATTGGACGCCAATTACTATTCAACCCGGCGCGGCGTTGATAGTGAGTAAAGTTCTACTAATGATGAATTTAATACCTACCTATATGTATACCGTTCAAAATTTTTTTTTGTTTACCATATTTTATAATTTATTTGGTGTAATTATACCAGTAAATAACTGGCTCAGATTTTTACAGTTTGAAGTGGTTTTGCTTCTAATTGCAACGCCACTTTTATGATAGGGTTACTTATTTCGGTGCAACTCAAAACTGAATCACTTTCTGGTCAGTGCGCGCCATTTATATACTTTTTCAGAGTTCTAGAATTGTACAGAAAAATCTTGGGCGTTACAATAATGATAAAGAATATTTGACACTAGAAATTTCTGGATCTGAGAAAGATAAACAATAAATAATAACCTTAATAAATTTTACCATTTTCGGGGTTGTTTTGTATAAGGTAAATTTGATACAATACATACAAACATATATCCTGAAGAACCCAGATCATTTTATTTAATTGAAAACAAACTAAAATATACGAGGCATGTTTTTTAAGTAAGTACCGTTTTGGAATTAAAAAAAGACGTGCAAACATATCGCAATAATTTTATTTTGACATGAAAGCCTGTACCTTAATCTACTTTTCTACATAATTTCCGTGAATATTGAGGCACTTGTCATAACGTGGCACCAGTTTTTGAATACCCTCCTCATAAAATTCTGCCGCCTGACTTGTTAACCACTCTATCACAAATGTTTTGACTTCGTTATCGTCTCGAAGACGCTGACCACCCAGGTGTTTCTTCAAGTGCAGGCACAAATGGTAGTCGCTGGGCGCCAGATCAGGGCTGTATGTAGGATGATCTAGAGTTTCCCATTTAAAAGATTTGATGAGATCTTTGGTCCGATTAGCCACATGTGGACGGGCATTGTCATGCAGCAAAACGATACCCTTACTCAACTTGCCACGTCTATTGTTCTGGGTTGCACGACGCAGATTGTTCAATGTCTGACAATAAGACGTTGCATTGAATGTCTCATTACGAGGCAGAAACTCCACTAGCAATACTCCTTTTCTGTCCCAAAAAACTGTGCACATGATTTTCCGGGCAGAAATTGTTTGCTTAAACTTCACTCTTTTGGGTGATGATGAATGTCGCCATTCCATGGATTGTTGTTTCGATTCTGGTGTGACGTAGGCCACCCATGTTTCGTCACCAGTAACAATTTGCTCTAAAAAATCTTCACCTTCATTGTGGTACCGCTCAAGGAAAGTCAATGCACTGCCTAAACGTTGGGTTTTGTGCAAATCCGTCAACATTTTTGGAACCCAACGTGAACACAATTTCCGGTAATTCAAGTTCTCGGTCACAATGTGATACAAAACACTACGAGAATATTGAGGAAAGCAGTCGCACATTGATGAAATTGTAAAGCGTCTGTTTTCTCTCACCTTTTCCTCCACTTTCTGCACCAAATCTTCATTAAGGACCGAAGGACGCCCAGTCTGTTCTTCATCATGCACATTTGTGCGGCCATCTTTAAATGCTCTCACCCATTTCCTTACCATTCCATCACTCATAATGTTTTGTCCGTAAACTTCACAGATCTCACGATGAATATCGATCGGTTTTACGCCTTTAGCACTAAGAAATCGCATAACAGCCCGTACTTCACAATCGGCGGGACTCACGATTGTCGGAGGCATCTTAAACACTCAGTAAACAACGTATACAATGAGGAATCAGACTGTAATGGCGTCAGTGTGTAGACAAGAGATGAAGGTAACCAGCGCGCATGCGCGGAACGCCGACCGTAGCGCTGCGGCGGCGGAATCGCAAAACGGTACTTACTAAAAAAAACGTGCCTCGTACATGTCAGTAATATAAGTAAATAAATAAGTGTATATTAAATTTTATTTATAATAATATATAGAGATTTATTTTGTGTTCGCTATAACAATGCCCATGTCCCGCAACTGATATAACATGCCGACGGAAGTTTTTTGTCATATCAACTGAGTTTAACAATACTATACCTACATGAAGTTATGGGCGTGGTGATTTTAGCCCTAATGTCTTTAAAACTATGAGAAGTAGAAATTTCTGAATAAGATCTTAATTATTATTATTATTATTTATTTATTCTCCAAATGACATTACAAAATGTATAGAAGTCGTCAACGTAAAAAAAAAACAAATCAAATTTTAAATATATACATACAATATTTACAATCTACACATATAAAATAACACATAATTGTAACTTCACAAAGACTATTAAACATTTAATGTATAAGACACATGTCAAAACGCAACAGTTTCTAAATAACAGTTACTCGGGCATCCCGAGAAAAATACTCGTTAACAGAATATATCGCCTCAGATACAAGAAACGATTTTAGTAACACTGAGAACTTCTTAATTTCGTTTATATACTTCAAGTTATCTGGCAGTTTATTATAGATCATGATCCCCCGGCAATAAATTGACCTCTGAGTCAAATTGTATTTAAACTTGTTTATGTGTAAGTCGTCTCTACTCCTTGTATTTACAGTGTGTATATCACGGGTTTGTGGAAAATTCTTTAAATTTTTTTGAATAAAAATACATACTTCATATATGTATAGAGCGTATATCGTTAAAATATTAAATTTCTGAAACACGGGCCTACAACTCTGTCTGTCGGGAAGCCCAGCTATGCATCTAATAATTCTTTTTTGCTTCACAAATATATCATGCGTCATGGTAGAGTCACCCCATAAAAATACCCCGTACCTCAGGCGCGACTCCACTTGGGCATAGTAAAGCATCAACAACTGACCCTGATGCAAGACCGACTTCAGTGAGTTCATCAGATAAAAGGATGAATTCAACTGACCCACCACTCTCTCACAATGAAGCTTCCAGGTTAAACCGCTATCCATCCGAACACCCAAGAAATCCACATAACATGAGGCAGCAATCTCATCACCGCCAACTCTTACAGCAAGAGGCTGACATGTGCTTGGTCTAGCACTAAACCTCATCAATTTCGTCTTTGATGAGGTAAAATAAAGGCAATTTTTCTCGAAGAACGCGCAAAACTTCCGAAGAAGCACAGCAGAATCCTCCTGAAGTTCATCTGTTGAAACATTCGAAACAATGAAAGATATATCATCCGCAAAAGCTGTTAAAGGGACATCTGGAGTCACTGAGAATATCTCATTAACGTACAACACAAATAAAACTGGCCCCAGTACCGAGCCCTGGGGCACACCGATGTGAGTATAGGTTGGTCTAGAATTCACAGTCTGTCTGTGAGTCGCATAGGTATGGGTGATACTGACGTACTGCTGCCTATCACTCAAGAATGTCTTAATCCAATTCAATGCCGGTCCCGTAATTCCATAGCCAGATAAACGGGCCAATAGAATTTCATGATTCACACAATCAAAGGCTTTACTGAGATCGCAGAAAATCCCAGCTGGAGCCTCACCTCGTTCTATATATTTCAAAATCTCTCCGTACACTGACTCTATAGCTGTCTGTGTAGATTTCCCACTCTGAAACCCATGCTGTCTTCGTGAAATAATATTATTTCTACTCAAGAAAATACTTAGTCTGTCGAGAAAACAAATCTCAAAAAGCTTCGAAAATGACGATGAAATAGTTACAGGTCTATAATTTTCTAACTTATGTATGTTTCCTTTTTTATATATGGGAATAACTTTACCTATTTTGAGCATACTTGGAAAATTTCCACTACAAAAAGATAAGTTCACAAGATACGCAAAAGGTTTAGATATTTCAACAATAATATACCTTATTAAAAAATTATTTAATTCGTTCGTGTTTTTAAGCTACTAATGTATGGAGTGAATAAATTAAAAAAACACTTATGCGTGAGTTTTGTTAATAAGCACAATTTTTGAAAAAACGGTATTTTGCGAATTTAGTTTATATTTATTTTTGACATTATTTTTACAGATAAAAAATTAAAAACACTTGCTCATTGCTACTTTTTGAGGAGAAAAACATAGCGTGCTTATACAAATTTTCACTACGACGTTTCGTTTTTCAAAAACCATCATCAACTTGGTTTTTTGATATTATGAGATGAAAGTTTTACGCAAAATAGGTGCCAAATTATGGCGATTTTCTTCAATAATTTTAAATAACAGCTAAAAACACTGAAAACTTAAACTATTACGGGTGATATTTTTGAATTGAGAATGGCTTTAAATTTAACAATAAAGAAATCCACGGTCGTATTTAAAAAAATCAAGTTTATGATGGCTTTTCAAAAACTAAACGTCGTAGTGAACATTTGTCAACGCTATCTTTTCTTCTCAAAAAGTAACAAGTGCTTTTCATTTTTTTATATCTGTCAAAATAATGTCAGAAATAAATAAAAACTAAAAGCACAAAAAACTTTTTTTCAAAAATTCTCGAAAACAGCTAAAGTTACTTTAATTTTGAAAACTACATTTAAAAGGTGATTAAATCGTACAACTTTTCTTTAATTTAACCGACATTGTAACTCCTACCGTTTCCAAGATTGCAATGCTATCCCATTTTTATCTTGGACACAGTGTATATGTCATTTGAAACAAACTCGATATACTTTAGAACTATGACATAATATCCTTTTGAAACAGAATACAACAAGTCGTGATACCTTGTTAACCAAATAGATCAAAATCAGTCGTTTACTCAGGAAGTTGTCATTAGATGTCGTTATCTTACTGTTAGATTGATAGCAAATTCCAGTATAATCGGAAGTGGCACAAATGTTATATTTTAGACTGAAAAATTTCGAATAAGGTGCACTATTTACGAACGCCTATGTAAACAAGTTTTTTATGATACATTTCATAGGTTATATTCTATCAAAGCTATAAATAACTATTCAATATTTCTGCTATGTTTAGGAAATATGTTTTTTTAAAAGTGTTTACCCACTTTTTACAACGCTAATGTGATCTAATTTTTTATGGTTAATCTGCTCTAATGTTTTAGCCCTTTTTTAAACCCCTTGCCTATCCCCAATATTTCCTAAAATTTAATCAGCACGTAGACATATTCTGTAGTATTTTTGTACCAAATATGGTTAAAAGACGTGTGTGCTTTTTGAGTTATCGTGCTACAGACAGACATTTTGTTAAAATTACTTATTTACGTATAAATTGGCCGAAAACACGTATTTCCGGTGAAATAAAAAAAATTAACGAAACTAATAGTCTCGATATCATATTATAGTTGCTAATAAGTTAAAACAAACACAAAAATATAACGCAATTCACGCCACCACTGCCGGTAAACGTACCGCTATCGAGAAATGTAATTGACACACTACTGAGCTACTCTGCTACTCTCAAACCTCTGCATTAATGGCCTCTTCGTATACATTTCAAGCTGGTGCGCATTCTGTTTTTTTTTATTCTCTGGTAGAACTGTAATATTTGACAGGAACACTTCCTACGGTCTTCTAAAGTAGTATAAATGAGCTTTGCGATAATTGGCAAGGTAGGACAATCGCCAGTAATACCATAGAATAATAACTATAGATAAGAAGGGTCACTAGACGCTAAAAACGGCATCGACTCGTCGCAATCCCAGCTACATTTCTGGCCTGCTACTATGTTATACTATATCTATATATACCATAAGAAACTATACTACATTTATAAGTGCGGCGAATTGCTTTGTCGACAGAGAGATAAAACGTTCCGACACGAAGTGAAGTAACTGTATATTAAACTGTGGTAATACTATAAAAAGTATAACCAACCCTGATCTGAAATTTTGTGGATTACAAGGTTGCTGCTCCTAGGCCCTATTATTCCGTCCGCCATGGGCCAGCAGAAACTCTGGATTATCTCTGCCAACCCCTTTTCAGTGAAAAGACGAGTTCGCACTTGATGAGCTATATAAATATTCTAATTTTTAACCTACCTGTATGCATAACATGTGTTAACAAGTCTGTTCTGTAAAGCAATATCAATCAACTGAAATAAATAACTCATCTGGAAACAATTTATTTAGATTCAATATTTTGTACATACAGTGCTTTAAAAACATTTTATATAGTGCAATTTAAAAAAAAATATTTTGAGGATATGATTTTCTATGAAGGATCTATATTAATTTAGCTTAAAAGTTTACCTATTGCCTATTCATGTAGAAAATTAAAAATGCGGAAAAATAAAAACTAAAAACATATTCTATTCATTTATAAAGAAGTTTCTAAGCTTAACTGTTCTTTAATAACTTGCTCCGTTTCATTTTTGATATTAGAGATTTCCTGAAGACTTTTACTAGACTCCATAAGACATTTATTATTATCACTATGGTTAATCTGTTCTCTTTCACTATCACTTGACAAACTTGCCTCACTACATATATCACCGTAATCAAAATTATACTTTGAAGTTGATGGTACATCTAACGGCGGCAGGTTTGGCTTGGTCTCAATGTAGTTTATGTGAATGCCGACTAGATTATCTGTCGTTTGATGCAAACTTCTTGATCCCAGTGATCTTTCTGTTGGTGTATAGTACAATGATAATTTGCTCTGGTTAAGATCATCCGCTGTCGGGTCTTCTAAATTCGCCAGTTGCTCAATTTTCGATTTTATATAAAAATCGATACTTTCTATATCGGTGGGATCCACTATAAGAGATTCTGCACGTCCGCAAGTACCTGCACGACAATTTTCAAAATAAAAGCTTGGCAAATTCTCCAACACTTTGTTTAGCGTTTGCTGTTGGTATTTGTAAGTTTCACGTAATTGGAGCACTTTGTGGGCACTAAATTTGCGGATTTTGTTGCGTTGGAACACGTAGTTTTCTCGTACCCAGTTGAGTTGTCCAGTTGAGTAGTCGCGGACCTTCCTCACCTGTAATGCATAAATGAAAAATCAATTGAGCTTTGATTTTTTTAACGAAGGATATAAAATATGCTATTACACTGTGCAAAATGATCGGACGCCACGAAGTTGTAAATTGAATGAATATATTATGACCGAAACATGTTTGACAAATTATATTATTGAAATACAGGAATTTTTTTGTTTTATTGTGTTTCTATTTTATAGAAATAATAAAATAGTAATGACTATGACATAAATGTTCAAAATATTCACATCTAGCTCAAATGCAAGCTTTCAATTGACATTGACATTACGACATGCGAATATCTCGTAAACTTACAATCGGAGTTGTCTAAATGAATGAGTAAATATTCAAGAGGATTCTCAAGTGACCATGGCTTCTAATTATGATAATTAGCAGGAATAATATTCGTTGATTCTCAAGTGACCATGGCTTCTAATTATGATAATTAGCTGGAATAATATTCGTTGATTTAGAACAAGTTTTTGTACACGAAGATGCAGTTCAATAAACGTTTCCAGAACTTGGCAAATCTTTATTTTAATGAATTTAGGCCCTTCACATTATTAAATTATTGACATAATATATAAGACCTATAGTTAAAAATGTTTTTAAATTATGGAAGTTGTACTTTTTTAATATTTTATCTAGGATTTCAATTTTGTGAACATTTTTGCTTACATTTTTAAGTTAGGTTTATTACTTCTATCAAATAGTAAACATGGATCAAGGTTTGAGTCAATACAATGAAATTTTCAACTATTATTAGACTTCGCTATGCATGTGTTTTCGTTTTCATAATAAATTTACATATTGATCGTCGACAATTTTTTCAAAAATTTAGTCTCGTGGGATATTTTTTTTACAACGTAAAATGTTCTTTTCTTGGTATCGTTTTTTTTTATATTTAGATGCCCTCAAAAAAGGTCTGCATCAAATGGGATATTCTTTTTATTATTATTTGAGAAAAGTTAAATTTGATCACAAAGGCAGTTTTTGTCTAAAAACAAAAAATTATGTATACGATAGTAGTTGCGCGACTTGCCTGTCAAATTTGACATGTTTCATTCTAAATGTCAAAAAGTGCTCTTATTGACATTTTGAAAGCTTTTATTTGAAAAAGTTGCTCGTTTTTGTAAAATTTTCAAAAATTTTTGATTTTTAATGAAAATCCAGATTTGACAGGCAAAGCAAGTCGCGCAACTATCATGGTTTACCTCATTTTTGGTTTTTGGATAAGCGAAAACAAAAATTGACAGTATCTAATGTATTTTCAAACAACAAATGCAAGTGAAACATAAACACAAGTTGACGCGTGGTTAGAGCTAATTACTTTTTGTCAGGACCTGACTTTTACCCTAAAATGGCGGCGTCATACGTCATAGTTTGAAATTATTTAGTTCAAAGTGCCAACGTGGACTCGGAATGCTGTTCTTTATTATGCTGTGGTACTAGCCTGACGACGCGAACAAGTGCTAGCGATTATATTAATAAAAATATTTTATTTTAATAAAATAATATTGAAAAATATCAGAATAAAAGTTCCTCAACAGTCAACGAATGTTCTTAAATAATATTGATTAGCATGCATGCCAAAATGATAATTAAAGTCATAGCTTGAATAATGCTTTGTGGAATCAAAGTATGCTAAAATATAGCCCACAGCTGCCGCAAAAATTGCATTTGTAATTTTCAAATCCCTGGGCCGATATCGTCCGACCGACGCCGACGGTAATATTCGGAAAAAATTAAAGGTAAAATGTTATAACTCCACCAATGGGTTTTAATATAAATATTTGATTATTCTGCACTGTCATTGAATTATGTTTTTATTTATTTCGGTTCTTTTTTTGGATTCATTTAAGTGTCTTTTTAGAATCATCACTTACTAAGACCTAATTATCAATTTTTATTCTTTCTTATGTCCTAATTTCAACAATAATGTTTGGAAACCCTAACAATGTGATTAGTTATCACAATATATCTATTTGTCGGAGTTGTAATATGATATAGTGATAAGCAGTAACTCTTACCTGATCACAATATTGACCGCGCAATGTTGTCAAATGTTGTGTTCCTATATCTCTGAATTCTTTTAAGTGTTTGGCTTGGGATTGATAGCTGTTCTGTATCCATTCCATCTGTTGGGCGCAGTTGTCTTTTATCCTGTTCACCTAGAAGAAAATTTTAATTTCAAGTAATAAAATATATTATACAATGTACTTATGTATACAGATTAGCTTAGTGAATGTTTCAAGTCAAAGATCGATAAATTTTAATTATATATGAGGGTTGAACAAAAATTTTAAGCCTTTCAATAATAGATTAAAGGAATATTACGACCGATTTTGACACACTTACTCATTGGGACCTTCCCATTTCAGCTCTCCGCAATTCAGGTGACTATGCCAATACAGTTATTAATATTTTAATAAATACTGGATTTATTAATAATATATCGGATTTAGGTTTCAAAAGTTGGCAGGCTGTATGAACATGTTGGGCCAAAAAATGAACAATGACATTAATAATGTGTATGCTTTTTTGTATATGCATATAAATAATTACAATATGTAAATAATTGTTTATACAGAACGGGGTGATTGTACATTGTACATTGATTGTACATACAAATGTTGTTGGTTAGTTCGAAAAAACTATTCTAATGGAGCTTGAAGATACCTCAGAATTAAATCTCAGCGATGGGTCGAGACATTTCGAAATCGTTGGTTACTAATATACAATACATAAGGAACACTTTTTTCATCATCATCCTTCTGGTCCTCCACTCGCACACCTCGGTACGCACTTAAGCCCCCGGCATGTACGAATGGCGTACTTCAGCCTTGAAAGGCTTATTGTGTCTTTTCAGGACTGCACTCATTATCATTCTACTACCACGCAACATTCATTATTCGCCTAAATGGGCCACCGTCAGGCCCGTTTTTAATAAACCCCCCAAACGGTCACTGTATGATCCCGTCTAGGCTACCCAGCCCGGCTAAGGAACACTTAATAGCTTCTTCGTTTTAAAAAAAATGCATACTATGATGGGCGTGATTTCTCCCTGCAAGGTTAACGTCTCTCTTGGTTGATGAACAGGAAACCTGAAGATCCAACCTTTTTTTCCTGCGATTTATATTCAGATGAATTTAGTTTTACGAGAGACAGAATTGATAATAAACATCAACACCACAAAGGTGTGGATTGGTATTACAACAATCTGGATGGACTTTTAGAGGTGCGCGGAATCTGATGTAGATGTTCCAATGCAAACGCGTGAGTAGTTTTGGATACAAGTTCAAATGCCTGCAATGAGTTGTGGAATATTTTGGGACGGATCCAGGGATTCTTTGAATAGGAGAATTACATTATGCCTTGGACTCAACGGTCTACCTACTGTTAAGTAAGCTGCGCTACGTTTTATATGCAAAACAGGTTTATCAAATTCAATTTACGCAGTAGATAGAGGAGATATAATTTGAAAAATAATCCATTCTTAAGTGGAGTTGTATATTTTCAATGACAAAATAAAAGTCGAATCTCCACAAAAAAAAATTTAATAGAAATTTATAATCAGCATCCAAACAAGTTTCGGAACTTCCACTAGTTTCATCATCAGTGGTAAAAAGAGAAAAAATGTCTATTGAGGTTTGGAAATATATTTATTAGTGACCACGTGTCAGTAAGTAATTGTATTAGTATGAACAACTCACCATTTTTATGGACAAATTTTTGTTGTTGGAATTAATAGGTTTGATTTTATTTAATGTTTTATTAATTCAGACCTCAATAGAAATTTTTCCTAAATTTGTATGTTTCTCTTTTTGCCACTAATGATGGAACTGGTGTAAGTTCCGAAACATGTTTGGATGCTGATTAAAAATTTCTATTAAATTTATTTTTGTGGAGATTCGACTTTTATTTTGTCATTGAGTAGATATAACATGTTACAAAAATACATGCTTTCATAATTTTTTCTGAAAGCTACATAAGTATATAACAACAACTACCTAAGTATTATACTTATACCTATTAAAGCGTAAATAAAATTTCACACAAGAATATGAGCGTCATTCACATTATAGCTATAAGGCCCGTTGTGTTGGTTGTTGTTATTATGGAAAACAAAAGCGGCAGAAAAAAATAATGTCAAAGGCTGTAATGTACACAATGTATCCTCTTTTAACTTACCTGTTGCGTGTAATTTTCTCGCAACCTTTCAAGTTGCTGGGATTTATATTGTTCGATGTTGTCCAACATTGCGTAGATTTGACGCGCTCGAGGAGATACACGGTCTCGTTTGCAGAAGCTGCAGAAATTGTTTAATATACCAAATCTAAAACGTAGACAAAAAAGAACAGCCCATAAGTATTTTTTATTGTGCTTATTACATTTTAAATGTATAATTATACAGGGATCTTCAATAAAATGGACATTAAATTAAAACCAAAAATTAGTGTATTTATAAATTTCTCAAATTCTTCCATCGGTTTTCTAGTTTTTAATTCAATGTCTGTCAGATTTTTCTAGAATTTTCCACTTTTGAATATTCTTGATTGTTGTTCGGTTCATTGTTCAAGATTTTGCTAGTGCCCTGAAAATCTAGATAAAAACTGTGCTTTGGTCAGTTTCGAATTGAGTTGAAAGTGACAGATAAGTTGTGTTAAATCTATTATTAGGCGTTATCGGTCAACGCGAAATATCAGCAATTTTCACTCACATGTCTGTCACGTACGTATTTGTTATAGTGTGTTGCTTTATCACAGATATCGCGACTTATTTTTGGAATTAAAAAACAATTAGGTAGGTATGATGATTTTTAATTATCAAAAATAAAATTTCAAGTGTTGATATTGTTACTATTATCTTTAATAGAAAATTGAATTGAAGTATATAGAAACAATTGAATAGAAAGATGTGCAAAAAACCTCAAAACCATAATTATTTCTCTATCTTTCGACTTCTAATATTTTTAAAAACAATAATATTATGTAGCTTTATAATATGTCAACTCAAAAAAATTGCGGTAAAAACACAGGGTGTCCCAATAAATTAGATCACTTTATTTTTATTAACCTACTATTGCATGGCGTTAAGAATACAAGGGAAAATGAATCAATATGATTAAATCTATTGATCATATTTTGCATCATCAGTTAAAAGATAATCACTTCAACGTAATCATTGTTATAAGTCCACTAGCACTAATTTATGGCAAAATATTACTTTATGTGGGAGTTTTATTTATTTGACAGGTAAATATATTTTTTTAAATAAGTTCCTAACAGTTTATTGGACTACTATTAAAGTTTTTCCCAAATTATAAATCATTGATATTAAGTGAAATTTAAATTATGTTTACTTAGGATTTTTATATATGCGCGCGCGCGTCATATATTCAATACTTATAAAAATAAAAACTGCATAATATTTATTGGCATTTATAAAACATACATAAATATTTTTGTGCTACAATTTTTATAGTTGTTGGTAACAATCGACTTTAAATTGTTAATTACTATCACTGTTTGCTTGACCTTTAGCATTACTTTATTATTGTTATCTAATCTAAAGTAATGAATTTAGTAGTCGAATAAAATAGCAGACATTTGCATACTCACTTGCGTCAGATTTGTTTGTACTCACTAAGATTTTTCCAACGTTTATTTTATTATTTACTTAGGTATTTACTCATAAAATAATTACTTAATTTTGCTGCAGAAATTCAGCAGGTCGCAATATTTTAATAGACTAGACTTTATAATTAGAATGTATAGATATAGAGGTAATCACAATTTGAACATATTTTTAATTTAAATGTTTAATAAATACAAAACGACGGGAGTGTATTGCATTTTTTCATATTAAAACTAATATTTTAATTGTTCAAAAAAGAATTGGACCAAAAAGCATATTTATGTTTCAACGGAAAAGTCTTATTTTTACTTAAAAAGTATGCCAGCTTTGCTCCAAGAATTTTGAAATACCATGTATATAATTCTGTAGTATTCGATTGTTAAAACGATTAAAAATACCTATTTTTACCTACTACCTATTTTTATCAATTTTATAACAAACGTTTAGGGCGTAAAATGAAGTCAGTAATGATTTATAATACTTAGAATGTTAAAATACTTTTAAAATTGTTAACACATAAACACTACGTAAAATTTTAGCTATGCACAACCTTATCCCAGCATTGTTTTGACATTATTTATTGCGGAATTTTTTCTAATTACCCAATATTATTGAGTACAGTTTATTTAGGCGTGTAATTGATATAGTTATTTCTATAGATAGAGAAGTTTTAAACATCTGCTATTTTTACAGATCCCATCGCCTCGGTTCCAATATTCGTTTTAGTTATAAATATAATTGCTGGTAGATGCAAAATCATGAACGTCTATAAAACGAAATTTTAGAGTATAAAATAAAAAGTTGAGATGATAATTTATTTAGGTTATGTACATAATAATAATTAATTGTTTTTACAAACTGATGGAAGCGATAGAATACGTGTGATGGTATTTACCTACATTAAAAGTTATCTTTTGCATATTGAATGTTATGTACTTTTAATTGGTGGAGGTGTGGCTATGCTATGCTGACCAGCTCATAACCAGAGCTTCAATTGAGGATCATTTACTTAAGAACATCCTCTGATAGGATAAAGTCAGTAATTTGGTCCAAAATATCGTCAAATTATTTAATATTTTGCTCACGGCAAATTAATTAATTGACTCATTAGTAATGTACTACTTGTAGTAACAGTAATATCCATTTTCAGCAAGATCAAATTTGCCCTATTTTTTGATTTTTATATATTTTTGTATTGTTCAATAGAATTTAAATTAATCACAATATATATACACTTACTTATTTAAGATGTATCGCAGTGCTTGTATCAGAAGTGTTAATCCTAAGAAGCCAGCAGCACTTTGACTACCCACAATAAGACTGATGATTCGAATATGGTTCCAATCAGTAGGATCGATGTGTAATAAAACGTCCTCGGTAAGATTACTTATCGGATTACTAGCATAGCAGTAATAACGACCGCAGTCTGCTCTAGTGACGTTTTTTATCCACAAAGTTCCATTATCTAACACTTGAATACGCGGCGGTATTACTCTTAACGGGATCATATTGTGGTCGTGCGCGTGCGGGTGCTTTTCGAATGCGTCCGGAACTGCAGGATCAGGATTCCAATGGAACACTTCGCGTTTTGGTGTTACCCACGTAATCGAAGGTGGTGGATTCGCGGCGTAACGACACTCGAGTAACGCGTCACTTTTTAGTCTATACAGTCTTGTTGGTGTTTTAAACATAAGAGTTGGTTTAGTACAGTTGAGATGGTTTAGTGTTGGTAACATATCGTTTGGATATGCGAATGGGCCGCAGCTTAAATCGGACAGTGTTATGTTGGTGGCTTTCTTCGAAGTTACCCATGAGGCGAACCAATACATTCTACAATCACATGCCCAAGGATTGTTGGATATATTTAATAGTCGAAGATGTGTTAAATTTGCTAAGTATTTCGGTAGGAATGTCAGCGAATTTCCGCTTATATCTAATTCTTTCAAAAGTGGGGTATCTACAAATACATAATTCTCAATTGTTTTCAGCCTTTTATTGTTTTTCAGTGACAGATACTCTAATCGTGGTATTCCTAATAATTCAGTATTACGCAGCTCCTCCAAATGTGTGTCATCCAATGTTAAATATACTAAGTTTGGACTGAAATGCAACAGACCAAATGTGAAATAGTTGATTTTATTGGAACTTATATTCAGGAATTTGAGATATCGTAAACCTCTAAAAGTACCACTGGCTATCGTTGTTAGAGGATTATGGGCCAAATTTAAGTACTCTAACTTTACGAGGGAATCAAATAGACCTTTTGCAATGTGTTCGATGGAATTGTGTGATAAGTCTAAAATTTTTAGTTCCATCAGATCGGCCAATGAGTTAGAGGTTAGCTTAGCTATTTTATTGTTATTCAATAATAAAGTTTCGATGTATTTGTTAAATTTAAAAAAATGATCTAGGAACGTTACCATGTTATTGTACGATAAGTCTAATTCTATCATGTGTTCCATTGGAGCGAATACTTGAAACGGTATTGCGATAAGCTGGTTGTGAGATAAACAGAGCTTAATTAATTTTAAGTCTTTGAACACATCTCGAGGAAGATCATAGATTCTATTATGCGACAAATTCAATCGCTGAAGACTGCTGTAGTTTTCGAATTTGAAATCACTAATATTATTATATGATATATCAAGAATGTTAATTGCTTGAGGATGTTTGATGATATTTTCCTTAATGGACATCAATTGACTTAAAGTCCATTTCAGATGCAATACATTTCGCACATCCAGAGGTCCCTCCGCTTTGACATTCTCTAAATGAACTTTTGTTACACTGGGAGGAATCCACAACGAAGAGGTACTTCTGTCTTTGCACTGTAGCAGATCGGTGGGCTGTGAATATATACAGTTTTGTGGTGGTGTAATATTATTGGCAACATTCCCTGTAAAAGCCGTTGCTGACGTAGCGGCCAAAACCAGGAGAAGCCAAGCGACTGCAGCTGCATTACTGACAATTTTTGTCAGCCAGTTATTGCCCATATTCTTAAAGTCATGATCTCCTGACAGTTGTGGAATTGTCAGCAGTCTGCAACAAAGAAAAAGCGTTTCTAAAATAGTACGACTTATGAAATATTAAATATATGATGTTTGATAATTTTAATCTGCTATAAATATGTTGATCTAAATTAAGTATAATATCATAAAAGATTTTTTCTACATTTATCCTCAGCTAACAATTCAATAATTTAGTGGAAAAGTGTATAGAAGCAAGTTGATTTTAGTAGTTTGATGAATAATAATAATCGATAATAATGGTTGTATGCTCGAACCATAATGTGTCTAGTACAGTTTTATGAGAGTTTTCTAGAAATTCGGATTTGTCTTTTTTAATAGATTTTTAATAAAATTGAGACGGGAGATATTTCAAAAACATACTTTGTGGCAATCCTTGCAGTTTTAGCAACAATATGTTCGATTAATACAAAATTATATAAAATGATGAAACTCTGATTTCATATTGTTTTAACTGACATAGAACATTAATTATTGTTATTATTTAAATAAAAATATTCTGTTTACATTACCCATACGTAATACTTTATTTTACAAATATATAATATAATTATCAAAAGCTTTAAGAAATAGGATACCTACATGTCTATTAATTTATTACAAATGTAAATATGCGTTTAGATTTGCAATTTGAAAATATAATTCATTTGAAATGCAAGCATAAACTTATATACATACATATTACTTTATAAAATGCAACGCTTTACAAAACAGATTAGTTTTATAATGCATAATATAAATATTTTTTTTATTATACCTATATTAGTATATTATTCCCACCCTTGTTTGAGGGTTTTAAATGGTACAGCCATGGATAACTCACTTGTTTATTATGATTTTAATTGCTTGTTGTTTGAGGTCAAGTCATTCGTGTTGTACAGGCTTTTGCAAACTAAGAGTAATAGAGTTGGATTCTGCAATAAGCTTTTTACTCATAATGACATACAAATTTCAGCTAATTGCCAATATTATGTCTCCGGCTCGGTCGTTTGTAATGCGTTCTAATTTGACATAACCAGCCTATTTTCGATGTCGCTACATTCTGGTCGGAACCTTGACCTTATAAATGTGGTTTTTTAAGGATATTTGAAATTAGTAAGAATTTCAAAGGAAATGCGCAATTGAATGGGTAATTTAATAATAAATTCACATTATTTTTAAGTATGTAATGAAGGTAAACATTATTAAGGAAACTTGGTTATAGGTACATATATCAAATATCCTTAAAACCCGGGGAATAGTGTAACAGTAAGAGTCAACTTACGCATAAAATTATACATTCAGTATTATTTTACGTGAAAATATGTTATGTATACCCAAAAGGATACATTATTCCCATACGAGCAAAGTAGGCCAAGGACGAATGGTTGTGATGTATTTTCAGTGCAGCGTGCATATGTGTGTGTGTTTTTCTGTGATTTTATGGCGTTCATCTTCAGTTTTTAGTGACTAATAGAGTTTAAAAGACCTTGTTGTTGGTGTTGCCGTGACGGCTGAAAAATCGGTGGAAGTCTGCTATCCTTTTGTATTTAGACGTTGATTTTTACTTCTAATAATAAAGTAGGCTACCGTTATAGAAAATAGTGCTACGTAAGTTGCGGTTTATGAGTACTTATTGAAACAAAATTTTCTTGCCTAACATAATATATATTTCGTTTTTCATTTACATACTTGATGATTACTTTGCTGTCTCACATTTCAAAAACCATTTGATTAAAATAATGCGCTATTTTTTATTTCGCCCAGATTAAATTGACCTTGAACTTGTAACTTTGCAGCATAATCTTTATACTTACTCCTATTTCGATATTAAATTCTGGCCACTTAGCATTAAGTATAGGTACATTAAAGATATTTTTATTAGGTAATCGTTTTCTAATTTTCCATCCAACGGGGTCTTCTATTGATTGAAATTTATATGGTCTGCACAAATTGATGTTCTATTTTTATACGAACCATATGTGGATTTAGTTTTCTATACGCAGGCTTTAGAAAAATAATGGCAAGTTTAAGGAAATTCAACATGTTAACTGTAATAAGTATATATTTAAAGTAGATACTGTACAGATAAATATATTGTTTATATGATGCACTTTAACATAGACTGCTATCCCAGAAAAAATAAGTCTCCTAGAACATGCACTTTCCTTTTAAATCAATCTATGCCTAAATGGTTCTGAAATAAACACGATTTTGTTACAATCAAATATGCAAAGCATGATTAGTTTCATAAATGTGTATTATTAGACGTATACCACTTTATTTTATTAACAAACAGTTATCCGGTGTTGTAAAATTTAGACAATATATTTATACACAACGTATCACTACTAGTTTTATAAAAATATGGCTGTTCACGACCGTATTCCTATAGTAATTCCGCAATTTTAACCACCGTCAAAGAGTCCAAACAAATTACTTTATTTTATTAACTAACATTTTATTCGGTATTGTAACTTACACAAAATTTAGACGATATATTTATACACACTTATCAGTACTAATTTTATATAAAAAAACTATTTTAATTAAGCTCAATAGCACTGATTTAATTAGACCGCGTGTTATAAATGTTCCAATGTAAACACCAACAATCGACTTGGATTCGACGTTGCTAAATTTACTTGTTCATGGCTTGTGATTAAACCGTGTATTTATCTATTTTTGCGAAGCAATTCTATTTTGACAATTTTGTTTGTCTTAAAAAATTAAATAGAGCATGATTAATTTCATGAAAACCTTACAAATTACTAACTTTCCATAAACTGAATAAACTTATAATTTGCCCTTTACTAATAATCTATTTATAAGGGAAACCATATTATATTTATCCTAGATTAAGATTGTGCGTCCTAATTAATTATATTGAAATTATTCTCGTATCTACCCGGCAAAAACGCTATACTTTTATTTATAACATTTGTGTAAAATAAAATTTGCTGCGTTGTAACGATGTTAGTTGATTTATCAATCCTCTTTTGTGTGCTCAGAGTGCTTAATCAATATTCTGTCAGTGAAAGTAAAATAAACTTTTACACGGTGTCCGGAAAGGTTAGGTCAAAATCGAAAGAGCATATAGGTAGTGCGGCGGAAATGCTGAAAATCAATTTTTGTAACAATTACAACACGGATTTAAGACGATTAGCTAAAGTTTCGCTGATCAACTTGTCAGCTTCTTCAGAGCAACTTTACGTGACCGCGTTTAAACTGAAACTAGTTAACGCGATCTTTGTCTAAATTTGACGTTGGATTTATCCAAAACTATTGTTGATATATACATATTATATATCAATCATAATCATTCAATGTTGTAGGTTTAAGTAGCTAACAAATAGCACTTAAACATTAAGTGTAATTTAATAATGATTTTTTGCTCTAGTACCTAGTAAAAATTTCATTTATATAAGTACCTAAGTAGTTTTAATTTTGTTTTTCCGACATATTAGTTATGTGTTATTTATTGTTGGTTATAGTCCAACGTACACGATTTATTGATTACTTTAATAACTAAGTATTCATTTCTTTATAAATTGTAAATCTGGTGCCATCGAGGCACGAATAGCTGTTAATGCAAAAATATAACCTTTTGTTTTTGATAATAATTACCCCTTCATGCTTAGAAGTTATTACAACACATCTTTTAAGTTTTAACCCCCTGCATGGGGTAGTAATTTTAATTTATTTCAGGAACCTGAGCAGTAGGAGAAATTAAATTGATTCATTGTAGAACAATAACACTAAAATAACATTGCTGCCATAACAACTTGCGGAAAAATACTTATTTGCGTCTTAGAATTTCTGTCTACAATCCGTACATTTTCTAACCTACTAAATAAATCATTTATCGAAGAGAATTTCAGTAAATCAAATGCGTGTGGTCCAATGTTAATAAGGATATTGGTACATAACTAAACTTTTTATTATTAGCATTATCTTCGTGTTTTTATATCAAATCGACCAATAGGTGTTATACATAGGTAACTACCTAAATATGAAACTTTAAATAGTGATTGGCATAATAAATTTATGTTTAGTATAAATATTATCAAAGATACTATTATTATACTAGGCAAGTAGTTTCATGAATATTTTAGATCCATTGATACTTACCTAGCTGTGTTATGTAGGTAGTTAAAACATAAAAAAATAACAAATTCAAGTTATTAAGACAAAACAATACTAACCAGCCATAGTACGGAATGTTATCATAAACACAATATGATACTCAATTATTTGTAACTTCTTTATCTATCTGAATGATATCCTTTTTTTATTGATTGAGAAGTTTAAACAAAACAACACTGGCAAATATATTTTTCAGAAGACACTGCTATTTAGTTATATTTTGTTGAGAATTAGGTATCACTAATAGAGTTTATTTAAAAATACACATGTTTTATCATTCACCGTCCCCGTTTATAAATATGGCTGAGTTGGAAATTGTCATTTGTTTATTAAAAGAAGTAATAATAAAACACGCCGTTCAGACTTTATTTGTAAAATATTAACTATACGAAAGACCTATTGTAATTTCTGAATTTTTATGTGGATAAAATATACGTAGTCCTTTTCGTAGGTATGCATACCCGACATAAGCCAGTTGCTAGTTACACGCGACCAGCTGTTTGTTACGTCTGTACGACAATGTTGCCAGTCTGTGTTCATGATTTTATCACATTTTATTCTAGAAAACGTATGGGAAGTGGTGTTTATTTTATATTATTTCCGTTTTGTTTTGATAATATCAAAAACTCAAGTACGTTGTTCATTTTGAAGATGGCAAAAAATATCTAGTCTGGGCATCTAGGATAGTGTAATTGAAATGAAGTATAATATGTAAATATTAAATAATTGTTATACAGGGTGTATCACAACGAAGTCTCAGACGTATCTAAAATTAATAGCAAATTAGTCTTGAAAAGATAATAATACTTATTTTTTAAACTTATTACTAATTGTTAAACCGGAAGTAGGTGTTTATTTTGTTAATTTAAATGCAACAATAACATATATTATGTATGATTTTGTTTTTTTAAACTCCCTGCTAAGTCTTAGTTTAGTTTTGTATAATTACCACCGTAAAAAATGTTGTCATTCATGCTACATTTTGAGTAGCGTTGTAACATTTTTACAATACATTTAATGTTATGTATAAGTCAAGAAGATGTGAATGCCATAAAAATATATGTTCAAATGCGGGCTGTAATTAACAACATTTTTAAAATATGATTTTTTTTGTTGTTGTAAAAACGGTTGGATTTAAATATTGCCGACATACCTAGCTGCTTGTACTAATTTGCAAACATTAATTCCTATTAACCACCGAGATAGTCTAATGAGCCTTTTGTGGTATACACTCTGTATATATTAATGGAAACTCGTCGCAGTTTTATGAAATTATTCGTTGGCTTGGTGGAAACTATAGAAGTTAAGTCAAATTAGATTTGAAAGCGAAAGTTCTTATAAAAACGTTTTTAATGCTTTAAAAAGTTTCAAGGTAATATATACAAACATTTAATAACATCTTAACATGAAAAGTAAAGAAAAAAAAATGAAGATATGATGAGTCTAGGGTCCGCTTGGGCGTACGAATTAAAAGGTTCCCGCTATTTTCGAAATTTGTATATTTCGTTTATTCATTAAAACAGAAATAAATGGTCTTGTATCCATTCTTCGAGATGAGTGGCAAATTAATATCTCTCTATATCCCTTTATTATTAAGGTATAAAAGGTACTTGCCGAGTGACCATCAGTCATCAGTGGTCATCGTGCTGGCTACAGTATATATATTGTTTGATAAAGTATCCATCCTTAAAACGGTATGGTATATAAAAAAAGTTTGTTGAAATATTCTATTGAATACAGTCATTTATGAAAAAATATTTTGTATAATTAAGTGAAAGTTAGAGAATATAAAAATACCTAAATTTAGTTTCCCGGGTTATTAGGCCGTAGTGTTATATAACTTCATCATCACAGTTTCGCCACCTGCCATTTCGGCATCCTCAGGAATTAATGTGATGATGTTCGCTTCGCTACTGATGGTTTCGTCTACGTCGAAGCAAGTATTTATATGATGCGCCTAGCTCCGCGTACGGATATGTAGACGACTGCTACAAGCATTATAATTGGGTGGTCGGAGGGAGTTTTATATTTACTGCCCCTGCGGCGGCCCAAGTATTTCTTCTGTTATATTTATATTATGTTTATACTTGTGAGTCTCAATCGTGTCTTGGTGATTTTTAGGGCAATACATGGTTTACTTGGAGATTTCCAAATTCAATTCCGTGAGCGTTGTTAAATGAATATTCGCTAATGCAGACTTGACAGGCATGATCCAGGCAGCAATTCGTTTTATCCTTTTTACCCTAGTTTGAATAAAGGTACAGCTCACACAGCTCTCTTATTGTTTGCCGATCTTAAGCAGTTCTTTATTTTTCTTGTAGGTTTGTATATGCCTTCGTTTAGTTTTTCTATAACCTCCTTAATTAGATAGAGCATTTAATACTTACAGTTAGGGCCTTGGTAAACAAATAAATATTTTCAACATTAATAAATCAATCGTATCCGATTAATTTGTTTTAATTAAAATATTAAATTACGATATTAATTAAATATATTGATTAATTAAAATGGAGTGGGAAACCTAAATTTTAAGATATCCGAAAAGGAGAGCATATATTGGGATGGAACTACATAAAAAAAGTAGTGAAGTGTACTTGACGGATGGACGAAGATTCATGCCCATGTAGAATTAACAAAAATATTGGCAATAGCAACGTTTTGAAATTGTTTAGCTTTGATTGCATTTATTAGCTACAGCTATCTGTTCATTATCAGAAATTGATGGCATTATGAAATATTAAATAAAATACGTTCTTTTACCTTGCCACAACAGTCACAACACCCACTTGCCAAGAAATATTGCGTTTCCCAAATAATTTTTTAAATGGCCAAGCTCAAAGTAGTGCATAAAACTTACTTTGTGTTTAACAAGTACTTGCCAAGTACAGTCCAAGTAATTTGTTCGGTAGCACATAATGAGTAGTAAAAGTTGACAACATGTAAAATAATATGGTTTTCTATTATTATCTTAGAAATTAACATAAAACAACAATAATAGTCCAATCAACAAAACGTCGATATATTTAAGGTATAACTGAATTACTTAGTTTGTACTTTTCAAATGACAAATTAGTTATAGGTATGTTATATACTTATGTCGGCCAAATGTCCGGAATGTTTGTTGTAATCTGTTATAGTTAGAATTTATATAGGTACGTACCTATTTAGAGTTCAGTATCAATCAAAGGCCCATAATATGTAACGTTATTCTCATCTCTATCTAATAGAAAATTACCGTACCTATCTACGTGAGAATGATAATGTTGGTAGGTGTTAATATAGGTATAGCTTTTGCTGGTTGTTTTCCCAAAAGTTAAATAACAAATATTCGATTTACGTAGGTAGGTATTAAAACTAATGTTTTTTGTGACTATTTTTGAATAAAGGTATTTGACATTGAACTAGTCAATAAAATTAACAGTCCTCTAAGAACTTTATTCCGATAGAAAAAAATGTACGATCTAGACTACAATATTAAATAAAATAAATAGATATCATGTAGAAACTTTCCTCGAGAATAGCGGCAACGCTGTTATATAGTAATGGATATTGTACGGACGAGTCCACTGTCACGTTTTTAATAGGTGAAGCAGCTATAAACCGTTTGTATAAAAAATAATATAGAATATAATATTATCACCGAATTACAGTGATATTATTATGTATATTATATTTCATTTCTTTATTCTATAAAGAATTATAGAATAAAGAAGTGAAATATACCTATAGAAATAGGTATGCCCAAAGATATGCACTAAGCATTTCAGTATAATGTATAACTAGACGCCATTTTATTTAGCCAATACCTATTATGCAATTATTGATGTGCCAAATTCATTTTCAGATCAATTTTTTACCAAACTCGTTAGGTAGGTAGGTACTAGATCGACTGAATAGATACCTAGGTAGGGTTGATTTGCCAGTAGTCTGACCGCTAAGACAAATCCAAATTTAAATTTTTAGTTAAAATTCTATATCCTACTTACGTACCTACCTAGGTACCTACTTCATAATGCAATGACAACTTTTTTCAAGATATTATAGGTAGGTAGGTATAGTAGATATATTGTCAATTGAAATCGTAAAAAGAAATTTTGGCATTACCTATATCAGTTTGGAGGCATGGGCGTATCATTATTTTAGAGAAAATAAAAGCAAATTTATATATACATTTATTTGGTGTTTGAATAGTTTTTTGTCATCGGGTTTTATGATCCCCAAATCATCTCGATCGGATTGAAAATACAGTGGTAAAGCGGTTTGTGATTTTTTTTATATTTAAATCCGCAGAATATTAGTATTTCCCGCAGTGTGGCCAAGCAATTATTGTAATTCTATTGTCCGTAGTTTTTAAGTTTTTCTCGAACTATATCTAAAGTAGGGACCTTAATTTTGTTTATAAAAACTATACACAATTTTCCTAATGAAGTCCCTACCTTCGTCATCAGTTTGTTTAATTTTTTGTCCAATACGTTTTCTTTTTACACTAGGTCACTCACATTTCCCTTTCTAATTAATTTTCACCATCCCACCGGGGTCGTCGACTTTTCGATGACCAAATAAAAGTAAAGCAATAATTTCTAAGTGACAAGATAAATAAAAGAAACATCTCTCTCTCAATTTTAATTTTATTTCGCTACTCCTAAAACAAACATAAAAACTGTCCACATATATTCAACAAAAACAGCGTGTGAAGGACTTGGAAAATTGCGCCGGGAAATAGAGAACGAGCACTGTATTTAAATTGTTCTGAAAAGATAGCAATTTCAGCATTTTTAAGGATTAACACAATTATTTATTTTTTTTTATTTTAAAACATAGAATTACAAGTTATTATCAATGTACTTTTTTTTTCAGTGTAAGGAGTTCAAAAGTAAGGTGGACAAAATTAAAGAAGGCTTTGTCAATACCTACATAGTTCCATGCGATGTTATGAGTAACTCTGACATAATCTTCAGTTGTGTGTCTGATCCTAAAGTTGTTGAACAGGTAATTAGTGAAATATCATTTTCCAATAGGATTTACAATATACATATTATGCTTTGTGTAGAAATTGAGACTTTAAATCACAGTTCACTTTTGTGTTGGTCTTACTCCTGATAGTCATCATAGAAATTCCAGGAAATAACTTTTTTGAATAGGCAACTTAAGAAGATTCACGCTGTATACACTCATATATTATGATAATTAAGCCGTTCAGATCACTCTGCCTACAAAAATATCTATTATGAAATATACTTAAAAATATGCAATTTCTGACTACCTTATGTTGTGAAATTTTGTTAAGGATTACTAATGAATTACATGTTATATGTTTTCTGTCTGTATTTCATATAAATTACACTATGAATTTTTAATTAAAGAATTTTTTTGCCTTCAATTGTATTCCGCTTTTGTTTTTTCAGAATGTAACTGGCAATTGTGGAGTAGCAGGTAGTTCTATTGATAACCTTTCCGGTAAAGCCTATGTTGAAATGTCTGGCATTGATCCACAAACGTCGCAATATATTTGTGATGTAATCCAAGAGAAGGGCGGTCGGTATTTGGAAGCACAAATACAGGGCAGTAAGAAGGAAGCTGAAGAGGGAAAATTGATTATACTTGCTGCTGGAGACACTTCATTGTTTAGTGACTGTCAGTCATGTTTTAAAGCTATGAGCAGTTCTTCAGTATTCCTAGGAGAAGTAGTAGGTCATGCTACCAAGATCTGCCTTATTTTACAGATGATGAAAGGTATGAGGAAACTTTTTTTTAAGCTTTTGGGGTTGTTAATTTATAATTATAAACAATACCATAATTAGGAATATATATATTCGACCAAACAGCGCATTATATTTAATAAATAAATTATTGCTTTACGATGTATTGTCAAACCTGCGCTGAAAGAAATTGATCTTATTTAATACTAGGGATATTGTGTTAAAACAATTTCGACATTGACAAATTGTTCTCAGGTAATTTTGAATACAGGGCCAGAAATCATTTTTTTTTTTGATTTTATATAATTTTTTAATTAACTTTAAAAATGAAGTCAATTTTGCCTTAGTTTTTCTATATCAAAAATTTGTTGTTTTCGAAATATTGGCAATTTAACATTTTTCTACAGTACCGTTGGTTTTTTACGATTAGTATTGTGAATAAAGTAGTTTGGTTGCTTAGTAAATTCTGCAGTAGTGTTCAATTTAATCATAATAGCAAAATATAATACCAATGAAGACTATTTAAATTTACATATTAAATTAATGGGGCATTTGAGAAAGTGACAAGTGATACCAAGAGTAGTCATAGTTTTGAGATTTGATATCCGCAGAAAAATAGTAGCAAATCCATAATATTTAATTGTTGATAATAGTCATGGCCAACTAACGTAGTTACAAATTGACATTCGTGAAAAACCAACAACAATGTAGAGTTGCCATCATTTTTTAACGATAAAAACGATAAAATTATAAAAACACAGGGGTTCCATTTGAAAACTTGACTTTCACTTTCAACTGTTTTTGTAGCTTCATTTGCAATATAATTTTTTCACCACCTTGTATTTAAGAAATCCCAAAATATCTTACAAACTCGACAAAAATTGACCTTCCTCTACATACAAGGAAATGCATTATAGATGCTTCCATATTGGGAAAAATCAGGTGTACTATTGAATTTTGACAGAAATCTTCAAAAATCACTGAACTGTAAGTGCTGTAAAAAGTAACACTTTTGGACCTTAATGTATTCAGTTCATGTGCATTGGTAAATCTTAGAGTTGGAAAATGACGTCGCACAATTATTTTTCAACGAGGCTCGTTTTCCTCTTGCACATTTCTTTAACAAAGAGCACTAGGGCTTGCATTTCCGAAAATCCGCATTAGTTGTAGAGAAGTCATTGTTTGCTGAGGGTTTTGTATTAGTAACAGTATTACGGTTAATGAAGTACGTTATAGACATATATGCTATCTGATTTTTTGTGTCCGATATTCACAAATTGGTTTTAGGTCATCTTTGTTTCAACGAGATAAGCAATATGCTACTGAAAGATCTATTTTTTACACAATAAGTATTGTCCGTCCTTATGGAGACGTTCATTGACAAGCTAGATTTTACGTTTTATTTTTGAGATATAATTTAATTCACTGAATTTATAAACAATTTTAAACTTGTCATCGGTAGTAGAGACGTTGCGTATTATAATTTCGATTATGAGCGCATTACTCCAATAACGTAATCCAAGAAAACACCTAGTAGCTTAAAATAGTAACCTAACCTATTCAATTATTAGTTTATTTTTTATTGTGATTTTAAATAAAATTTGTGTTTTTTCGCAGGAGTTTCACTTGTAGCCTTTGCTGAAGGTTTAGTACTCGCCGATCGCTGTGGCATCTCAGCCAGTGATCTCTTCAATATCTTCAAACTAACAACATTGGCGTGTCCGTATCTGACCAACAAAGGCGAACTGATTGTGAATAAAGACTTTAAAACCGTTGAACATTCAGTGCAGAACATGCAGAAAGATCTCAAGTTAACATTGGATTTAGCTGACCAACTAAAACAGCCCTTAATGTTGGCTTCTATTGGAAATGAAATCTATAAACATTCTCGTCGTTTGGGATATGATGAACATGATGCGGCTTGTATTTATATGAAAGCTAGATATTGATGAACATCTATTTTCATTTGATTTAGATGTTTTTATAATTGACAAGTAATAATAATATTAATTTTTTATAATTTCTTTTGTTTGTGTTGTTTCAGTTAAATACAATGTTTCGACAATAATATCAGTGTAAATAATTTTTTGAATGTAGTTGTGTAGTTTTTCCAAAAATAATGAGTACCTACCTAGTGTAAAGTGTAGAGTAGTAAATTAAAATTATAGGGTTTTATAACAAATGCAGTTTTATTACACGTACATACAGGTAAATAAAATTTGATCATGTATTTTACAGACAACAATGTCTACTATAAAAAATGGCTTTACAAAAGTTAGTAGTAGTAGTTAGTAATTTTCAGCCGTGTTGGCAGGTGAGAAATCATACGATTCTTTGAGTTAAAGTGCTTTTTTCTTCCATGCCTCCATGAATGAACACCGAAGAAAAAGTTGTAATGTTGATACATTTTTTTGCACTTTGTACTCCACAAATAATGTTCCCAAAGCACCCGGTATTCAAGCATTGCATTTAACTAGAACAACATTTTTCTATATTTTTTTATCGGATATAGTTTCTAAAATGGTAGATGATTTTTCATATATCAAACATATTGTATAGGATAAGGAATAAACATTATAAGAGCATTAATATTAATTTTTTTTGTGAAGAATGTAATATTTATTCCTGTCTTGAATATACATAGGTATATATATAAGTTAATGTATCTGTAATTGTTTCTCATTTTTCAATAGGTAATTTTATATTTTAAGGAAATATATTTACCGTTTCTAAAAACATACTTAGTTTGTTTTAGGAATACACGTATGATGCGATTATTTAGTATTAGTAATTAAAATTAGTGAAGAAAATATTATTTGGAAGATACTACACTTTCAAAGCACATTTGGTATAATTTATTTATTCGTTTGCAGACTTTTAGAATTAAAGAAAGACTTTTGCATTGGAAGGAATGCAGTTTTCATACATGCACCAAACACGCAATTTGCATTCCTAAGATGGTTAGGTAATTTTTACTTGAACAATATATTAGTTAAACGCCCCAGTATAATAATCAAATTAATTATGTATTTATACCCGTAAATATTAAGCAGGCATGGTACATATGAACGATTTTTTTCCGCTCGTCAGCATACCACAGCCATACCCAAAAACAAAATTATCTTTATCCATTGATGAACTGGATGACATTTGCAGTGGCAGCTCGCAACTCCTTGAACTAGGGAGGCTAAACTTACCTAGACAAATTTCCCCACCACCCAGGACGTACTATCCCGACTCCCGATTATATTTAACTATTTCATTATAATTCTCAACTTCTTGTTTATACACAGAGTTAACCGCACTCTGCGTATTTTGTTTACCACAAAATTTTAATTTTATATTCGATGAAATATGTTCCTGACTTTTGGAATGCCTTTCAATGCCTCTTATTAGATTATTAATATCGTCGTCACTTTACCCCAAATTGAAGAAGTTTCAGTGGAAAATAATAAAAAATACCAACAAAACAATTTATTTATTACCTGGCTTCGCGTTAACCATGGATGTTTACTTTCCCGCATAGGAAAGTATTGTGAACGCGTTAAAAATAAAAATTGATATAAAGACGGATATAACCATTTTGAAGTTCCTTGAGACCATTTCCAGATGGAAGTCTGTTTGTCGGTATGTATTCTTCCACGATAGCGCGTAAACGCTGTAACCAATTGAGCTAAATTTTGGTGTATGAGTTTGGAGAGTCCTAGGATGAACCCATTAGTTTTTTGGTTGTAATCGCTTTAGCCCTGTGATAGGGGTGGACAGAACCGCCAAATTTTCAAAGCATTTTTTATCTGCTTTACAGCGATAGCTTACTTTTGAAATTTGCCCCCATAATTCTTGAGAAAATTGCGTTTAAAATTTCACCAGATAGGTAGTTGGAACCTATATTATTACATTTAAAATACAATATTTGTTACCAGGTTTCTGTGGCTTCATTGGTAGAGAGTTCGCTTCGCATGCGGAACATTGTGGGTTCGAATCCCAGCTCTGGCTAGTGAGTTTGTTACGTTAGTTTATTGGTAATAATGAAAATAATACAATTACATATTATTATGTAGTAAACATTCATGTAAATTAACTTGAAAATTGAGAATTTCCTGTGAAGGCTTAGCCTCCCTCGACGAGCCGCCACTGGGTATGTGTTGCTAATATTTTATATATTTTTCAAATGTGTAAAAATATCTCCGAAAGCATATGCGCAGTTTTTTGGTTCATTATTGTAATCACTCAAGAATTTTATTTGCGAAGTAGTCTTTAATCGAGAAGGAATGAGGAAGAATTGAAATAAATGTTGAGTAAAAAAACAACTACTGTCATATGAAAGTTAGTGATACGATTGTTGAGTTCTATCAATAATTCGAGACGCGTTTCCAGGTGCAAAACTACACTATTATTAGTTATTAGTGACTTAATTGTTGCATCTTATTTGGAAAAAAATATAAGTGTGCAAGAATTTACCATTTATACAAATCTAAAAAAAGAAATATGAGGTGTTAGAAAAACATTACAAATCCAATTTACCTCCACAATTCAAAATATGTACAGGGTGAACCATGGCGGTTTTTATTTATGAACGCAACATTTTAATAGTGCCTATTTTACAGGGTCTACCAAAAAAGTATGGCATATCCAAGTTATGGTTTACACCGTATATTTGACATATCGATAACATGTAAAAAATAAATAAACTTTGGATTAGAAGTACCTTATATCTATTTTGAATGGTTTTGGAGAAAGTTATTTTTTAAATGATAGTATTCTAAGTATTTATATTTTTCGAAAAGGATATGTCAATTGCGTAAGCAATTTACGATACACAGAGAAGCAGGTAATAATATTAGTGTGAGTGTCTTGATGTAAATATAAAACTTTTACTTAATTTAATCACTCTTAACTTAATTTTCTCAAATGAAACACACTATTCAAAATTTAAGTTTCTATCGATTTTTACAAACTGCAATCTTTAAAAAGCCCTATAAGATGTAGTCCAAATGAGCCTAGTCTTTTAAGGGTTGGACAAGAAATTTGTTTTTCAATTAGTTGCAATATTATTGATCTGTATTGATGATAATATTACAATAAAAAACCTTATACTGTTTGATTTGATATTCCAAGTTCTGATTCAGTTTTTTAATGGAAACACGTTGTTGATCGCCTTTGACATATTTGTTTAAAATTTATGACCAGCAAAAAATTTATCGAAATAGTTATACCTAGGTATATAAAATTTTTCCTGTTTCGAAGGTAGTTTATTGTGATTGTTGGTATAATGGATATGATCACAAATTTGAAAAAAAAAACAAGCCGGAACTTTTCACCTTGCTCTTGTAGTGGCTTTTCTTATATTATGTAAATACATATAGTTTATAATTAGTTAGCAAGAGCAGAAGAAAATACATCGTACTCTGTATGTTTGTTTTATCGAGACGTACCTACCTGTGTGATGAGTGGAAGAAGTGGTCTTTTGTAGCTCAGTTGCATAGCCTAAGCCTGAATTATATAAAATTGTTAATTATGAAATGGATAGGCAGATATAATAGGTAATTTAAAATTTAGATTATCCCAAATAGATGTACTGTTTAAATATCTTCCAACACCTATGAATTTTAAATTCTATGGTTAAAACAAAACCCAAGTTTAATTAAGGTTTACCTACCCCCCCTCAAACAGAACTATTTGATAACATTTTCGATTTAATCTTAATCAGAACCTTCAATAAATTGAAATTATAAGTTTTTGACCAATCAAATGGTTACATGACATAACAATCACAAACAACTTTGAGACACGTTTTGTTTATTTGCGATCTTAGCAAAGTTATTAACTCTTTAAGAGTTCCAATATTTATTTGTCACAAAGCATTAATATGTCCCCTTCTATTCCTATATTATATTAGGTAACAATTTTTAAAACGTGTAAGTTTTTGAAATATTAGCAATTTAACATTTTTCTACAGTAGGCAACGACCGATACCTATAAAATGTACATTCCTTTACAAACAAGGGTAGGTATGAAAAAATTATTAATGAAGGCTTCCTTGAAAGAAACATTTATGATTATTATTGGACAATTAAACGTCAATTTTGACATATAACTTTAAACCGCCGCATTTAAATGTAGGACTTCATACACATTACATTTAGAATTTCTTTCGCTAATCGTCCACTCTCACACATATATAAATACTAACATTCACAAATACAAAAAAAAGCATAGTATTCCAGCGAGCCACCGCTACAAACAACACCTTCCAGATCGAGAACCGAAGGAATGAATATCGGAATGAAATCTAGGTGAACAAGTCAGTTACCGTACGTACCGTCGTCAGGCCCCTAACCAACTTTGTAATAATTTAACATTCTGCTATGTGTAATATACTCTGTGACTGTTGCATTATTGTAATTATATCTGAATAAAACTATATACCTAAATTGCTAAAACAATTTCGATGGTTCACTTGCTATCAAGGGCATATTATTGCAGAAGTAGCGCGCGTTGTATAACTTGGTACTGATTTAAACAATCGAAAATTGCTGGAGTACAGATAAACGTCAATACTTAAACGGGTGACAGCTGTCAAACATCGTGTAGCCAGATAAGACATCGAATAAGTGATTAGTGATTTTTTTTTGTGCGAGATTTGTCTCGTGTTATTTTTGGTTGTGTGATTTTGTTGTTTTTTTTTTCATATATAGTGGATTTTTAGTATAATATATGTGTTCATTAAAGGATTGCTATATCAATAATTATTGGATTAATCCTTATCAACACTATGATAGGAGGATATTTTAACAAGAGGAATAATCCATTATTGAAAGGAAATATAACAAGGTAAGTTGATAGATTTAACATAATATCTAGAACAATATTTATTATAATCACAAAGCTAACTGCTGAAGAACACAGTAACGGATTTAGGATTTTTTTTAACATTAATAAAAAATTAAACAATGATTTTCATCTCAACATAAATAAATAAGTAAAAAATAAGACGCTGGTTTTGTACGTAAATTCGTAAGTAGAATTTATAAAAAATCTGCAGCTAATTTTTTCAATGACTTAAATTTTGTTTTGTTTTTTGAACTTTATTCGCAATAACATTATATTATGGCGTAGGTACTTTAGTATAATTACTTTAATAATTTATGGTCTTTATCTTTTAGACCTTTGTAGGTTATGAAGGGTTTCTATTTTCTGTAGGTATAATAAATAATAGATTAAAATATATTGTAGTAGTATATTTTATCATTTGAATTTACCGCTAAAAGTATATTTGTGTGTGTATTGTCAAATGTCATTCTTGTCAACTACTCTTCTTTTATGTTAGCCTTATGTTCAGAGAGTAGTTGTACAACCGGAATGTAGAGGGCAGGTTTATGAAGTTTATGAAATGTGTCTTATGTCAGTTGTCACTTATGTTAGGTATTAGACATTTATGCATGAAGAAGAGAAATGTAATAGTTGTGAAAGAAATTATGTTATCCTCAATTAGTTATTAAATCATTTATAAAAATTAAAAAAATGAGTGTTTCAGTTCTACAGTTCAGGTGTGGGGTTGGGGAAAAGAGATTATTTTTATAAATTTTAGTAAAGTAAAAACCTAACCTAAAAGTGTACTTACCTCGTGAGCGTAACAATGGAAACTACCGGTACAGACAATGGGACTCGAGTGAATCCGTCTCCAGATGACCCTAGAGCAGCTGGTTTTACTTTGACGTTGGAAGATTTGGTAACATCGACAGTTACTGCATTGCAGATGAATAACATTAACCAAATTTCGAACGCTGACCTAACGAATCTAATTCCTACGTTTTCTGGACATACGGGCGAAGATGTCGAGCAATGGTTCGAAAGAATAGACAAAATTAAAACCAAATTTTTGGCATCACCAGATAAACTATTGTTAGTTATTATCAGTAAATTGAGAGAATCTGCATTAGAATGGTTTCATTCTAAGCCAGAACATGTTATGTTCAACTTAGACCAATTAAAAAGGGAAATGATTAACATGTTCCTAGTTAAGGAGGATGTGATTACGTTGATGAAGAGATTTGAAGCACGAAAATGGAGAAAAAATGAAAAGTTTTCCAACTATTATATCGACAAAGTTCTATTAGGCAATAAATTGAACATTGACGAGAAAAACCTAATATCGTATGTTATCGATGGGTTTGATAATAGTCAATTACAGGCGATTGCGCGAATGAAGGATTTTGAAACTTTAGGCCATTTGCTTAGCAAGATGAATGAAATAACGACGACAGAACGAAGTTTCACATCATTTACACCAAGGGGGGCATCAGTTAACGTTAGACCGATCAGACCAAGTGCATCAACGAGTAATGTCAGTGGTAATAGGCCCGCATCAGCAAGGTGTTTCAACTGCAACGAAATGGGGCACCTATCAAATTCATGTACGAAGCCAAGGCGACCGAGGGGTTCATGTTATGGTTGTGGTTCTACGCAACACATTATAAAAGACTGTCCGCAGAAGAGGTCAGTAAGCAACAGGCACCAAGCAGTACCAGATAGTACGTCCACATCAATGGTGGTTTCAGCATCTGAAAGCGGCGGAATGTTTGAAATTCCTATTCAATACAGGTATGCTGATCCAAATGTTGTAACTCTTGTGAATATTAAAGCAATGTTAGATACGGGTAGCCCAATTAGTTTGATCAAAATTAAATATGTACAACCCGATATGATCCAACCTTACGACAACAAAATTTCTTATTTTGGATTAAATAATTCTAAACTTACAATATTAGGAATATTTTCACACTTGATTAGTGTTAATGACGTTGAATTCGAAATGAAATTCTTTGTAGTTCCTAATGAAACAATGTCATTCCCTGCTGTATTAGGTAGAGATTTCACTAAGATGGATAACTTTACATTAACTATATCGAATAGTAACGTTAAAATTAGCAAACCGGAATCCACTAATGTCATACAATCTTCTCAATTTTACGAAGCATGTCAGGAATTAATGTTAATAGATACGAATGAAAATTCTTCTAAAGTGTCTTTAAATATAAATCCGGTTATTAGTCCAAAAGTAGTAAACAAACTCGAAAATATTTATATGGAACAGTATATTTCACCTATAAGGCCAGATAAACCTATTGTCGATACGGAAATCAAAATTTGTCTTACGCATGACCAGCCTTTTTCATTTAGACCTCGAAAACTATCGTTTTACGAAAAGAATGAACTTAGGAAAATATTAGATGATCTTTTAAATCAGGGCATAATTCAGGAAAGTAATAGTCCTTATTGTAGTCCTATAGTGCTTAGAGAAAAGAAAGACAATAGTTTACGCTTATGTATAGATTTCAGGGAACTAAACAAAATCACAATTAAAGATCATTATCCGATTCCTCTAATTGATGACCAGTTAGACTTATTAAAAAATAAAAAGTATTTTTCTTGTCTGGATCTAAAAAATGGATTTCACCATGTAAGGGTAGAAAAAGATTCTGTCAAATTTACTTCATTTGTAACTCCTTTAGGGCAGTATGAATACTTGTACATGCCATTCGGACTAACGAATGCACCATCTTGTTTTATGAGATACATAAACGCAATATTTAGAGATTTAATTCGAGAAAATAAAGTTTTAATCTATCTAGATGACATCTTAGTCGCTACAGAAGGAATTCCAGAACATTTAGAAATACTTTCCGAAGTTTTTAAATTATCTGTCAATAACTTACTTGAGTTCCGATTAGAAAAATGTTCTTTTCTTCAGAACAAAATTCTATATTTAGGTTATATGATAGATTGTGATGGGATTAAGCCAAACCCCGTTAACGTTAAATCTGTACAAGACTATCCTGTACCTGATGATGTAAATAAAGTTCAAAGATTTCTTGGACTTGCCTCATATTTTCGTAGATTTATTTCAGGATTTTCTGTCATAGCTAAACCGTTATACGACCTTTTGAGAAAAGGAAATAACTTTAAATTTGAAAAATTAGAATTGCAAGCTTTCAATAAGCTTAAAAACATGTTAGTAGAAGCTCCAATATTATCGATATATTCTCCCGACTTGGACACAGAACTTCATTGTGATGCATGTGCTCAAGGCTTCGGTGCAATTTTATTACAGAGACAAAAAAATAATTTATTCCAACCGGTGTCTTATTTCAGTAAGAGAACTACTGTAAGTGAGTCAAAGTTTCATAGTTATGAGTTAGAATTATTAGCTATTGTTTATTCTTTAGAAAGATTCAGGGTATACTTACAGGGATTAAAATTTAAAATAGTTACAGATTGTAATTCTATTAAGCTTGCTCTGAACAAAAAGGAGTTGAATAGAAGAATAAATAGGTGGGCTCTTCTATTACAAAATTATGATTACATTTTAGAACATAGGGAGTCAAATCGAATGAGACATGTAGACGCGCTTAGTCGAGCAAATTCCGTGTTAATTTTGGAAGAAAATTCATTTGAACAAAATTTAGCATATGCTCAAAATTTAGACCCAGAAATAGTCAAACTTCAAAAAATATTAGCGACCACAGAACTTAAAAATTTTGAAATGAGAAATGGTTTAATATACCGTAAAAATAAGAATGTCGTTCTCTTTTATGTACCAACATCAATGGAATACAATGTAATCCAACACTGTCACGATAAATTAGGTCATGTTGGACTAGAAAAATCATTAGAATACCTACAAAGAGTATATTGGTTTCCAAATGTTAGGGAAAAAGTAAAAAATTATATTTTAAATTGTCTTAAATGTATAACATATAATAAGAAAGCAGGACAAGCTGAAGGTAATTTACAGATTATACCAAAAGGAGATAAACCGTTTGTAACCATCCACATAGATCATTATGGACCTTTAGAAAAGACGCCATCAGGGAAAAAAAATATTTTCGAAATTATAGATAGTTTTACAAAATTTGTTAAGTTTTACCCTGTAAAAACAGTGTCGTCATCAGAAGTTATAAATAAATTATTAGACTATTTTAATTCATATAGCAAACCTTTAAAAATAGTATCAGATAGGGGCACAGCTTTTATGTCTTATGAATTTCAGAATTTCGTTAACATTCACGATATTATTCATGTAAAGATTGCTACAGCATCACCCCAGTCTAATGGACAAATAGAACGTGTAAATAGGGATCTTACACCTATGTTATCTAAACTGACTTTACTTATAAATAAATGGGATTTACATTTGACTGAGGTAGAGTTCGCAATAAATAATTCTGTATGTCGATCAACTGGTAAAAGTCCAGCAAATTTATTATTTGGTGTAAACCAAAGAGACAGACATGATAGTTTGAGGCATTATTTAGAAATGTCAAATAATGATACTGATAGAAATTTAGATGTTGTTCGAGGAGAAGCCCTTTTAAAAAACTCTAAAGTTCAAGAATACAATAAGAAGTATTATGATAGTAGGCATAAACCTCCAAGAGAATATTATGTAGGAGATTTTGTTGTTGTAACGAATATAGATACTACACCAGGATCTAATAAAAAGCTTATACCTAAATTTAGAGGACCTTATGAAATTAAGGCCAAGTTAGACTATAATAGATATGTCGTTGGTGATATTGAAGGGTTTCAGATCACACAGATACCCTTTGAAGGAGTTTTTGGGCCAGATCACATGAAAATGTGGTTACCATTTAATAATATTAAAGAAAGTGAAGTGGTTTAAACAAAGTGTTTTATAGATTAGAGAAGTAGTTTTAAGAAAAGAATTATTCTGTTTTGTTATAAGTATTATATTTTTTGTTTGAATAAATTGAAATTAATCTCGCTTTTTAACTATTACAACTTTTGATTCTTTGATACATTTATTATGTTATATATTATTATGTATACTTATGTCCAGGGGAAAATACTTATGTGAGTTTTATTTATGTTTTATGTGCAAATTTATGTTATGTTACAGGTGAGGTGATCGAGGACGATCTGATATGTCAGATTGGCCGAAACTGTAGTAGTATATTTTATCATTTGAATTTACCGCTAAAAGTATATTTGTGTGTGTATTGTCAAATGTCATTCTTGTCAACTACTCTTCTTTTATGTTAGCCTTATGTTCAGAGAGTAGTTGTACAACCGGAATGTAGAGGGCAGGTTTATGAAGTTTATGAAATGTGTCTTATGTCAGTTGTCACTTATGTTAGGTATTAGACATTTATGCATGAAGAAGAGAAATGTAATAGTTGTGAAAGAAATTATGTTATCCTCAATTAGTTATTAAATCATTTATAAAAATTAAAAAAATGAGTGTTTCAGTTCTACAATATATTTTTTTGTTTTGTAGGAAACGTATTTGCTGTGATTATTATTATTTTAAGAATACAAATTTTTGTTAAATACAGTGTGTACCTAGAATTTGGTGTTATGCTACACCTGTGTGGAGTAGATTAACAATATAAGAGAGTCCCAATTAAATTCTGTTCTTTTAATTATGACCAATATTATAAGTATAGGTAGATACAAATTTAAACGAACTGAAGGAAATAAATCGGATCAAAATACAGAACATTTTTAAACTTAAAATGTATTTTTTTGTTAGCATCATTGAGTTCTGAGTTTCAATTTTTAGAATAACCTGTTAAAAAACATTTGATTGCGCTTGCCTAAATAAACTAAATGACTTAGATTTCGGGTTTTCGAAAATAGTTTTAAAATAGTGTGATATTGAGAAATACAACTTCCACAGCGGGAGTAAGAGTAGAGTCATTTATATCGCTTAAAAATAGGTAATCCTAGAATTGTCACACTCCATAACGAGGAGGACGCGGACATAGAGACAGATAAAAATATTAAATTTGATTTAAAAAATGTCACTATAGTTACCGATCTATACCCTGTGATATATTATGCTTGTTGAATTTACTAAAACTTTTTTAGACGTTGTTAGTTTTATCAAGTTTAACAATATTTTGATATTTTTCTTGAGCCTTAAATACTTGCTAATATTTCGCTTCAGTTTTTCTTGGGATGAGGCCCATAATTAACAACGCTGATTATAAATACCTAACTAATTTTTATAATGTCAAAACATTTTTTTAAACGCAATGCTTCAGCAACGTAAAACCTGAAGACATTGTTTTGTTAGTATAAGCTGTTAATTATTATGAGCGTCATCCTTAGAAAAACTGCGGCGCAATCTTTGGATATTATATTAATGTCACATAAAAAATGCTTTAATACTAAAAAAAATTAATTTCAACAGACAAAAATATTTATTTTTGATATACTAAAGCCGCTTTTTCATTTATTCAATATTATGAATTTAATTACTTAAATTTTCCAATTTGGAAAACCCTGTACAATTCTTTGATGAGTGATTGAATTCTGAATTACAGATATTTAATTAAAATTTATCAAGTAAATTGTTTTAGCATAATAAAGAATTTGTTGTGACGCGTAGGTATTGTTACGAGTAGGTGCTCTTTATCTGTTTTTTTTTTTGATAAGTGATGACTTTGTAGGTATTTTACTTTTCTGTAATGGTAATTAGCTACATTGCTTTTAATTCTGTACAATATAAATAATTAATTTACATTATGGTAGATACATACAATGTTTTTAAATGTGTTTTAGAATATAGTATTTGAGGTATTTTAGTTTTTGGTAACTTGAAAATTAGTAGAGTGTGACTGACCGCTCTAACAAGTACCGGGTGTCCAGATTTCGTGGTAATTGCAGGGTAGCTCCGTTATTGGGAAAGTTAGCGATATACGGTTTTCGCTAATCATACGAGGGTTGCCTTTTATATTTCGGGAATAGAGAACAAAAACAAATTTTAATTATCGAAAATCACTTTATTGTTTTTCAAAATATTCCCAATGAAGATCTATACACTTTTGCATGCGTTTGAACCAATTGTCGAAGCACTTTTGCCACTCTGATTGAGATATCTCCAAAACATGCATTCTGAATGCAGCAACTGCTTCTTCAGGTGTAGAAAAACGTTGACCTCTCAGTTTGTTTTTTACGTACGGGAATAATAAGAAGTCATTCGGTGCCAAGTCAGGACTATACGGCGGATGACTCATCAAATCGATGTTTTGGGTGCTCAAAAATGCAGTTGTTTGAGCCGATGTGTGAGAGCTTGCATTGTCGTGGTGAAGAGTGATCCGTCTTCGGCGGTTGGTTTTCCGGATTTCTTGGAAGACAACTGGCAAACAAATGGTTGTGTACCACTCAGAATTGACTGTTCTGCGTTGTTGTAGTGATACGGTTGCGACATGTCCAGTTTTTCCGAAAAAACAGGCGACCATTTGCTTGGAAGTGCTTTGTGCGCGAACAATTTTGTTGGATTTGGCTTATCTTGAAACACCCATACAGTCGACTGCAGTTTACTTTCGAGCTCATACGCGTAAATCCACAATTCATCACCTGTCACGATGTCATAGACATGTTTTGAAGCACCGCGATTGTATTTTTGAGCATTTCTTTCGACTAATCGACACGAGCCTTTTTTTGAGCGATGGACAAATTGTGTGGGATCCAACGCGAACAAATTTTGTTGACAGTCAAATGTTTATGCAATATTGAATGTATGCTGGTCCCACTAATGCCTAAGGTTGTCTCAACCTCTTGATAGGTCACATGACGATCTTGCAATATCAGTTCGCGCACAGCATCAATGGTTTTCGGAACAACAACTGATTTCGGACAACCTTCACGAAATTCGTGTTGGAGTGAACTACGACCACGATTCAATTCACCATACCATCGATAAACACTGGTCCTTGATGGAGCTTCATCGCCAAAAATTGAATTAAGTTCATCCATGCACGGTTGCTGAGTTAAATAGTTTTTGTTATGACGTCTCATCTGACACGGGAAATTTTGACTTCGTTCTGGTGATTTGACATTATTTTCTTTATTTGATCAAATTCATTGATTTGTATTTTATACAAAGGGAGTGAAAGTGAAACAGCCATTTAATTCCTCTTTAAACCAGAGTGGCCAGAATCAGGTTATTGTTTTACCCGATATTTGAGATTCTTCCAGGAAAGTGATTTTCTATTAAAATCTCTAACGTTTTTTCCATAAACTTTTGAATTCTATCACCTTGGGGTACGTTAGTTATACCCTCACAGAACTTCCTCCAAGAATCTCGCTTACACCTCCTAAAAAGAGTGATAGTTGCATGATGGTAATTAGATCGAATTTTTGAATGCTAAATTCGATATTGTAGAGTTCTATACAAGCATGCAAAACAGTCATTAAGGATAGTTTCTTAGGTCTTGATTAGGTCCTGTGTGATACCCTCCTGTACTTAACCAAGGCCGCAAAAAATTGAAATCTGGTTCCCTAATAATGGGGTCGTGATACGCAGGACAATCATATTATGAAGGGCTATCTACATGCCAAACGACAAGCGGAGGATTCCTCATTAAGGATAGTTTCTTAGGTCTTGATTAGGTCCTGTATGATAGCGTCCTATACCAAACCAAGGCCACGTCGAAAGTTGTTAAAAATAATCGCATGAAAATGTTCACGATTTAATTCCATTTTTGGGGCGAGATGAATCGTTTAAGTTTCTGTAAACAATACAAAAAGCGCTCGTATGTCTAAACGCTCTGAGTACGTATAACCTCAAAAATGTCCAACTTTACGATAGAGCTGTCAGTTGCCAAATTGCAACACCAGGGTTGCCAAATCCCGAAATATAAAAGGCAACCCTCGTATATGATATTTATGGAGAGGTTAAAATTGAGCTCATAGTTGGTCAAAGATATTGTTATTGTCGGTTTACACAAAGTTTTCCAAATGAATTGTTATATTTATTAAATTAAATATAAGAAGTAAGTATATTACGAGTAGTTCATAACTAAAATCAACATTTTCGTATGTAATTGCATTAAAAAAGGGCACGTAAACTATTTGGTATACTTATTCAGTTCTGTTTGCTCTGTTACTTTATATTGCACGCTGATGACCTTTAACAGTCATTACAATCAATTACATAATAATTTTATAATAACCTCTATACAATACAATTATGTATTATTATCGTTGGACTGTATAACAATGAGTGAGTACACACACTTCAGTCGTTTGATATTTTAATATCGCGGGTTCTCGGTAAAATGACATTAGTGGAAAATCTTAATCCAATTAGTATTTTTTTCACAGGATGCCTATTATGGATGTTTGAATTTTACCATGTATAATCACTGAAGATCTGCGTTTATGTAAATTCTAGGTGCTATGCCAGTGAAGGTGGAATATAATATTTCGAAATATGTTTGGCTATGTTCCTCCTTTGATTTGAACATATATAAATAATGTGTTTTGTGGAGTAGACGTCGTTTTATGCTTATCAACCCAAATTTAATATCTACCTATGATACCAGCTCTTCATTCGCTAACCACGTACTCAACTGCAATCATTCTTTAACGTTAGCTTGGTTGTTATAGAGTATTCCATGTTTGTAATAACGAAATCAAACTGAACGCCATCATAATTATCAAGAAAATTGTTTGTACTACAGAGAAAATTAAATTTAGTATGAAAGTGTAATAATGTATTCTGACTTCATTTCCAACAAGTAAAATGTTATGTACCTACTCCATTGTATATTGCAGAGAATATTCGCAATTGCAATTTGACAACAAAATAAATAACTTTCCTCCGAGAATTATAATACAATGCAACAATTTGAAATATCTTAATTAAAATTATTTGTACAGGATGTCTCAAAAGACGCGGTAATATTTAAGGGGCTGATTTTTTATGAAAAATAGTTCCCATAAAAATATTTTTCAACATGTGACCACCTCTAGCTCGGATACATGAATCCAATCTTCTCCTCATTGACTCGCGAAGTCTTTCAAAAATACTAGGATCGTTTCTAATCGAATTACACCCAGCAATAATGCGATTCCTTAGGTCCTAAGGAGTAGCATAAACTAAGAACTTGATGTGGCCCCACATGAAAAAACCCAGTGGGTTTAAATCCGGATCATGAAGGCCCATAAGTGAGATTCACCTCGGCCAATCTAGCGCTTTCTGTATGTTTCGGTTAAAAACTCACGAGCAACCCGACTAAAATGCACTGGTGCACCATCGTGCATAAACCATTTTGCATTTTTTATGGCCAATGGTACGTTTTCCAGAAATGCAGGAAACGTGTGTACGGGTCCAACGTTCAACGACACCTGATGGTGAAAATGATCTCCAACCATCGCATTCGGATTTTCATCACACCATAAATGGTTATTATGGAAGTTCTTTATTGCATTTCTTGAAAAACTCGCTTCACCAGTAAACAAACAATTTTGTCCAAAAGCCATTGGCAGAATTCCATGCCATGATGGAAAATCAGCAGAAATAAGTGATTGAACCCGTTGGATGTGGTATGGATATAACAAATTGTCTTTAAGAATGCACCAAACAGTACTATTACTTACATTCAAAACCTCAGTAACTGATCAAGGAGAAGCACCTGGATTTTCTTCAGCCGTGTTCAGCACATCCTATTCCAGCTCTACCGTTCTTCCTGTCTTCAGCCTTCCTGTTCTTCCAATTCGATTTAGTGTGTCTGTTTCATGAAGACGTGATAGAATGCTATCAAAAATTTGTATAAGCTCCTTATTGCTAGCAACAACGCTGCCAAATTTCACATAATTTGGTAAGGAGCTATTTGATTTAATTTAAAAAAAAAACCGGTATTTACAAACAAACTTAAACACCTTGTACCTTGGAGAAAATGCATTTCCGAACGTATGTTTCTGTGAACTTTTTTTCATAAAATGAAATCACCCCTTTAATTATAGGGATTGTTATATATCATAACTTTTTGATTTTACAAATCCAACAAATATATGACCATTAAAAAGTGAGTACGTTCGTTTTTTTCGCAACTGCTTACGAAATTCTTTAATTCAAAACTTGTTCTAGTAGCTTCTGACAAGATCATAAAAATTGTTCAGCTTTTTCGCCGTGCTTCAAGTCGAAGTATAAATTAGAAACTGCCTGATTTGAACAATTGATATTGATTAGGATAATATAATAATATCACACATTCCACAGCAGAGCTGTTCATGTCTAATAGTTTTCTGGCTTTTGATGTCGATGATCATTAAAATAGCAAAATACTTTCACTGAAATGAAACATATTATTTGTCTTTCTTTTTTTAATTTTTTTTTGGGTTTTAGGTTAGGTGAAAACACATTTTCTTTTCTTTTAATTTTTAGCGGAAAGTTACATTTCGCTTGTCTAATTTTTTTACAACGTTTCGGCGATGGTTTATCGCCTTCATCAGGTCATTCTATTAGTTTTTTTTTACAGTTCGTTATTAAAATCACATTGTATAAAATATCTTATTTTTAGCTCTCCATATCATATATGTATATATGGAGACTATTAGTTTCATGAAATTTTTTTTTTTTTTTATTTCACCGGAAATACTTGTTTTTGGTCATTTTATACATAAATAAGTAGTTTTAAAAAAATGTCTGTCTGTCTGTCTGTCTGTCTGTCTGTCTGTATTCACGAAAACGCAAAAACCGCTTAACAGATTTTAACCAAATATGGTACAAAAATACTATTGGACATGGCAAGGAGCTGATTAGATTTTGGGAAACATTGAGCGTAGGCAAGGGGTTTAAAAGAGGGTTCAAAAATTAAAAAAATTCATAGTTCTTAAACTTATCCGAAATACTGCATAATTTTTTACGCATTTAATTGAATATAACCTAAAATATTGAACATAAAATATTAGACCACATTGGCGTTCGAACATAGTGTAAAATAGGGTAAAAAAGATTTTAAAAAAGCGTATTTCTTAAACATAGCAGAAATATTAACTAGTTATTTATAGTTTTGATAGAATATAACCTATAAAATGTGTCATAAAGAACTTACTTTTCATAGGCGTTCGTAAATAGTGGAAAAGGGGTCAAAACATAAAAAATATATATTTCCTAAACTTATTCGAAATATGGAATAATTTTTCATAGTTGTGATACAATATAAGCTAAAAAATATTCCATAAAAGAATTGGTTCACACAGGCGTTCGAAAATAGTTTAAAAAAAGGGTCAAAAACGAAAAAAAAACGTTACCCAAATATACCAGAAAAATTGGCTAATTATATATAGCTTTGATATAAGATAACCTACAAAATGCAACATAAAATTTTTATTTACATAGGCGTTCGTCAATAGTAGAAAAGAGGGTAAAATAAAAAAAATAATTAAAATGTAAATTTTTTTATATTTAACTAGTTGAATTGGAGTTAAAAATACACGACAAAAATTAATGTACCATAGGCGTCCGTGAAAATTCTATAGAAGGGCCAGAAAAAACTTGTATCCGTGATAACTCAAAAACCACTTAACGGATTTTAACCATATTTGGTACGAAAATACTACAGGATATTTATAGGTGGTGATTAACATTGAGCGTAGGCAAGGGGAATAAAAGAGGGTTCAAAAATTAAAAAAAAATAATAGTTCTTAAACTTATCCGAAATACTGCATAATTTCTTACGCATTTAATTGAATATAACCTAAAATATTGAACATAAAATATTAGACCACATTGGCGTTCGAAAATAGTGTAAAATGGGGTAAAAACGTACTTCTTAAAAATAGCAGAAATATTGACTAGTTATTTATAGCTTTGATAGAATATAACCTATAAAATGTGTTATAAATAACTTGTTTTCATAGGTGTTCGTAAATAGTGTAAAAGGGGTTGAAATAAAAAATATATACTTCGTAAGCTTATTCGAAATACGGAATGATTTTTCATAGTTGTAATAGAATATATACTAAAAAATGTTACATAAATAAACTGGCGTTTGAAAATAGTGTAAAAAAGGGTCAAAACGAAAAAAAAGCCAAATATAACAGAAAAATTGGCTAATTATATAGAGCTTTCATATGAGATAACCTTCAACATGCAGCATAACAATTTTGTTTACATAGGCCTTCGTAAAATAATAAAATATGTACGTATAAATAGTGCCTCCAAAGAGAAGAAAAAGGAACAAAACCCGATACTTCAAAAAATAGCTGATGTCTAAAATAAAAAAATATATATATAAATTTTAGATAAATGACAAAAAGGTCATAAAATTATTAGTTTTACACTTAAATATGGAGAGCTATTCGTGCCTCGAGGGCAACAGTTTATTTTACATAAAAATACATATTATATTTCGCAGGATATCACGTTTACAAACACAATACAGTTTAAAAATTTTGCTAATATACGTTTAAAAAAATTCCCTTGAATTTAGACAAGCCAAATGTAACTTTTCGCTAAAAATTAAAAAAAGAAAGAAAATTTGTTTTCAAGAACCTAAAACCCAAAGAAGAAATTAAAAACATATTATTTGTATTAAGAGGCGATTTGCGATTTGCAGACATATTTTTGCACATGGAAATCTCCACTAATACGTATCTGGTATCAAAAAGTTTGATAGGGGTTTAAAGTGGAAGGATGGGATTAGGTAATGAAGTATTTTGAAGCTGAAATATTAAATAGTTCAAAAACAGAGTTAAAAAATCATCAAATTTTAAATTTGCAGACAGATTTTGGTAGCAAAAAAGTTAATTTGGAATTAAAATCGACATCGCTGATCCTAGTGAACATCACTCATAAAAATAATAATCTTCAATAACATACCACGTGGGAGTGTGTTTGTTGATATTGACAGGCAGTTTATTTTCCTTATGCCACCCTCATCAATTTCGTCAAATCTGATATAGCTCGAGTTTACGCAGACATAAGTAAATAAGTATTTTATAAATGGTGTAAATTTTAAATAATTTATAGCAGTCACAAAACGTATCCAGAAAGTAATGTTATAACTATTATAGTACATATCAATGCAGAAAACCATAAATAATTTGTCATTTATTTCATCAACTAAAAATATATAATATTTATAACGAATATATTTTTATTATTGAATTATATACAAGTGCAATCATTTTTCAATTGTTTCGAAGCCACCACTGTATAATCAAGATCGACAATGTGAAAGTTCTCAAGAGTTTCAAATGAGAGAAAATTATTTGTATATGCAATCGCATAGATTTTTTTGCATTAAATTAATGTATATTTTTTATAGTAATTATTTTATATTTTAATTGTTACGTAATAATTTACTATTACGAAAACGTACGATATACAGGGTACGCCAAAGTGGATGGCCTATTAGAAGCATCTAGCTTTTGAACATATTTTTACCAGTGCGTTGTTGCGAGATCGTGTGATACTGAGCCCAACTTTGAAATTTCATATTGATTTACCATGCCCTTACTGTTTTTGATATATGAATTAATTTGCAATTTTTTCGCTAAAAATAGCATTATCGCCAGTACTGACCGAAAGCCTCAATTTTTTAAACGGGTTCTTAATACAAATTTGTTGTATAAATTTCTACGCACATTGATCCAATTTTATTATACAGGGTTTGAAAATATCAAGTTAAACTCCGACACAAAAAAAATAGCAAAAGTCGATTTTTTTTTTAAATACACTATATTTTCGATTGTCTATGAATTAAACACTTAATATCTTCAACGGTTTTTGAAATTTACGATATTTTAGGTGGAAACAGGAAATAATACGTTAATCTTACATAGTGGGCCATGACTCAAATCTGTCAAACATTAATAACAAAAAAATAATAAAAACCATTGAAGATCGGTATAAGAATATGTTATATCATTTGATGCTAATTAAGTGTTTGATTCATAGATAATCGAAAATATAGGGTGTTCCATTTAAAAAAAATGGATCAATGTGTCTCAAAATTTATATATATATATATACAATTGTGTTTTATGACGCCTCTCTAAAAATTGCAGATTTCCATCAGTACTGGCGAGAAAAATATCGAATTTTTTGATGATGCTATTTTAGAGGAAAAAATTGAAAATTAATTTATATGTCAAAAACAGTAAGAGACAGCTATAAGGCATGTTATAGCAAATATGCTTCATTTGAAATTCCAAAGTTAGGTTCAGTATCACACAATCTGGCAACAGCGCACTAGTAAAAATATGTTGAAAACCTAGATTCCGGTATCAAATAGCAGTACCCAAAGTTTCAGAAATATATTTATTTCCGTTCCCTAGATACTTCTAATAGCCCATGCACTTTGGCGTACCCTGTATAGGTATATGTGTGTAATTATAAAGAGAATGATGCTATTCGATATAGAGAAGCTGATTTAAGTTTAATAACGGTATTATTAACATATTTTTACTATTTCATCCACAATTAATAGTCCGGAAACGAGCGATCGTTTCCAATTACGATTTACAGTAAAGTTGATATTTAGCAGTTTCAGTATATAATGATCGATTTTGTTCGGGGAGAATATGTTGTTCGATTCGGGGTTAATAATGTTACAGATTAAAGTTTTATATATTTTTTATTTTATAAAATAAAAAAGTCACAAATTAAAATTCTCAAAATCAAGTTTTTAGCACAGTTAAAATAATATACAGTTGGTTCTCATCGTGTCGGTACGTCTGATGGTCATGTCTACAAAGAAATTCGCCGCACTTATAGTATAGTATATATAGATATAGTAGCGGGCCAGAAATGTAGCTGGGAATGCGACGAGTCGATGCCGTTTTCAGCGTCTACTGGACCTTCTTGTCTATAGTTAATATTCGATGTTTTTAGTCTGTACCTATGTTTAGTTTTCCGGTACGCCTGAAGAAAAATATTGTAAAAACTGAACATTGAATTTTTATGGTAGCTATTTAGAAGCCGGAACATCGGAGCCGCAAAGATATAAAAGATACTTTTTCATTTAACAAATCATCAATAGTTGTCAAAAAAACTCCACTATCAGTCTTCAAGCTTGCCTGCCACAGACCTGATAAACATGTCAAACTTGTGTTCAAGTTCGGATAACAGTTTAGAAGGTGTAGTGTTTGAAAATAAAAAGAGCCCAACAGGGTCTTATTAATAGTCTATATTTTGATGGATGGATGGATCTTAGTATGAGTCTCAATTTAATGGGAAAAACACTGTTACCATCACTAAATTTCATGATTTGTGCGGCGCTATATTATATCATACATATTTTCACCTTAGCTAAGGCCAATTTTAGTAAACTATATAGAAACATTTTGATGGTGTCCAGACTTGGAGTTTTGTTAATTTTTCTTAAATAATTATTTTGCACCCACCACTTTCGGTTTTTCTTTAAGTACGTGGCTTGTTTTCAAAGTAAGTACCTACCGTTTTTAATTAAAAAAAAAACATAGTCGACTTTTAGTACCAAAATTATTTTAATATGAAAGCATAGATATAATAATAATTTCCGTCAATATTGAGAGACACTTGTCCAGCTTTTTAAATCCTTTCTCGAAGAAATCTTCCTCCTGACTGGACAACCATTGTCGATTTGACAGCGTTCGCGTCGTCGTCCTCCCAGATGCTTTTTCAAATTTAAGAATGAATGGAAATCACTGGGTGCAAGTTCAAGGCTTTATGGTGGATGATCAACTTGTTCCCAGCCAAATAATCGGATCAGTGTTTGAGTTTGATTTGCTGTGTGTGGCATTGCATCAGACAAAACGATACTCGCATACCACGCCTTTTGTTTTAGGTTGCTCGGTGCAAATTTCTTACCGTGACACAATAAGATACATTTATTGTTTGACCTTCTGTCCCAGAAAAGGGTAAACATGATTTTGTTTGTTTTTGTGAACTTCCGTCAGCATTTTCGGAACCCAGCGTGCGTATAACTTTTTGTACTTGAAACGTTCTAAATCACATTTCTTAACACTTTAGGAAACTCACAGCTGATATCGTAAATCGTCTGTTCTCTTTCACTTTTTCATAAATTTTTTGCACCAAGGCATCAGTAATGAGTGAAAGTCGTCCAATTCGTTCCTCGTCATGCACATTCGTATGCCATCTTTAAAAGCTCTCACCCATTTCCTTACCATTCCATCACTCATAATGTTTTATCCGTAAACTTCACAGATCTGACGATGAATGTCAGCTGCTTTGACGCCTTTAGCATTAAGAAAACGTATCATACCGCGTATTTCACAGTCGGCGGCATTTTCTATCGGAGGAAGCATTTTAAACTTTAAACATTCGTAAACAACCTTTAAGACTGTCGAATGGGTACTAATGGCGCAAAAGATAACAGTACACAGCGTGCATGCGCTGATTGCCGACCGCAGCGCTATAACGGTGGAATTTCAAAACGGTACTTAATTTAAAAACATGCCTCGTACTTTACTTAAAGATTCATGATAATCGATGGCGTAGAGGTAAACATACAAATACAAGCAACTTTCTTTTCGATTATTCGATTTCGGTAAATTGTTCTTCAACAATGTTCCAGACACATCCGTAATAGTCAATTCTTAGACAATGCATTTAGTACGAAATCGATTTAATTGTCAAAGTAGAAAAAATGAAAGTGTTTCTTGGTCGCATATAATTTTAGGAATGAAACACAAAATTATGGATGTGAAATAATCAAAAACAAAAAGGTAAGTTCGTGTAGGTACGAGTACAAACTACAAACATAAAACAGTTAAACATTTACACACTAGTTTGGCCTTGACATCAAGATATGGCCGTGTAAATAAACATAAAGCAACTAGATATAGGTATAAGTACGTACATAATATTTATTTAATATTGTATAAAGCTGCATTGATTAACTTTTAAATTTACACTTTAAACCAATTTAATTCTTAATTTTAATTTCAAATTAAAGGGCATTTTAAACACTAATCTTTTTTACAACTTAGCATACCTATTTTGTTTTCTATGAGTAATTACAATACACGCATTTCCGAATTTAAACATTTACATAATAAAGCAATATAATGAAGATATATAATTAAAACTTAGTCAACTTATGAATTTTAATAAATTTGAAAGAAAGTTCAGACTTAAATTTTGTTTATCTAAAAGGGGAAATCACTCAAGGCATGTTGTATATTTTTAGGCCATATAAAAATTCGTTGATGGTAAAAAAGTTACATACACTATTGGACAAAAGTAGAGCAACAAAGTGCTTTTATTTCTTTGAATTTGAAAAACTAATTAAATATTATTGTCATCCCCAGTTAACTTTAACGAAATATTATCCCTAATATTAGGAATATTTCACAATATTTTGGTACACTTTAAACGAAATGTAGGTACAGAAATATTTATAATCATAAAGATCGACGAAATGAAGTGCGACAAAAGTAAAGCAACAAATTGTCTCAACAGTATTTTATTGTACATATTACGATAAAAAAACATTAAGCACATTTAATAATTAAAATAGCTAGAAGTATTATGTTAATAATTAATAGAATATCCATTATTATTTGCCAGCAACGTCGCAGCATTGAAGTAATCAATATTTGGACAGTATTTTCGGAAAGGTTTCTCCAAACTCCATTGATTTTATTTACCAATGATGGTTTATTTGTGAATACTTGTCTACGATTTCCACGCTCAACTTCTTCACATAGATTTTAAATAAAATAAAAGGTCTGAGGATATAGTGCCGCCCACTCCAAAACGAAACGTTATTTTCTTGAAACCACTCTTGAACAATTCGGAAGTGTTTTGGATCGTTATCCTATTAGAAAATAAAATGCAACGGCATTTCCCACTCTGCGTAAGGCAACATTACATTTTGCATTAGATCTCTATAGACAAATCGATCCATGGTGTCATTAATGAAGTATAAAGGACCCACCCCATTCCATGAGAAACAACTCCATGAAAACACTGCCTTTACCTGTGGGTGTAACGTATTTGGGAGGAAACCTTGGATTGATTGGCCGTCTTATATGCTTCATTCTATCAGAATTGAAAATTTTATATCGCGTTTCATCGCTAAATAACACTTTTTCCCAATTGTCTACTACTGTCCAATTTAAATGTCCAGGTGCAAATTCAAGCCTAGCCACTCCATTTCTTACCGAAATAAGCGGCTTTTTACCCGGGCGTCTACTAAATAACTTTGCGTCTACCAACCTTCTTTGAACTATCTGTGGACTATCCTCAATTTCGGGAATTTCAGCAATTATTCTAGGTGCAGACATCCAAGGATCCTTTTGGGAAATTCTTTTAAGGCGTCTGTCTGTCGTAGTTGTTATTTTTCTCGAGCTTGCCGATTTCGGTATATTCTCTGAATGTCCCCTTTCATTGTAACTTCAAATTATTTTGGATACGCTGTCCCTGGGTAAAAACAAACCGTCTTGCAATTGGGCTTGTATTGTACCTTACAAGTGTGCAATCACTACTCTCTGTTTTAATTCTTTCGAAATTGGAATACCTCTTGGCATGATTAATCCAGCACAGAAATATTAATTAAATATAAAATAAACTCAGCAAAAATATTTTAACCTTTACTGTCACTAAAACCTTTCTTTTTTAGGGAAATATTAAAATGTTGGTTTACTTTTGACGCATTACAATATTGCATTAAAAGTTTACGTCAATATCAGTTCATTTGTTTTGATTGTTGGAAAAAGCTGTTGCCGTCGATAATAGCAGCCTACGTTGATATTTAAGACACGACGTATTTAAATACGATATCATGCATTTAATATTATAAAATCGAGATTTGTCTAATTTTTCGAAAGTGTTGCTATACTTTTGTCCAATAGTGTATAAAGTAAAATATATAAAAACCCTCAAAAAAATAATTAATTCTTAATTAACACCAATGGCGACGTCAAAAGGTTCGGTGATTTCTTGTTGACAAATCTTAGTATTCATGTAAGAGTCCCAGCAGGTTGTGCTATGTTCAGTCGAGAGCAGCCACCAAAAACGCATGAAGTCGTCAGCTTGGACTCCTTAAAACTGACTAGTTAAAGTTTGCTTAATTTCTTTGATTGGCCATCGTTTGACCAGCAGACTTATTATAGGTATGTTTTGGCCTGCTTCACCAATATTCTAGCAGATGAGACGCCCAAATTGTGGCTTGTGGTTCCAAAAAAAACTTTCTAGGAAATTCTACAAGGCAACGACCTAATAAGCCACAGTTATTGAGTATAAATATGTTTCACTCCAATTCATTATTAATTTTCTCTATGATATTTAGTATTTTGATTTCTGTTTCAATTTACTGATATTATAGTTCCATATTTATAACATGCACATGTCTTGTTATTATATTTCATTATATTAGAATCCATTACGTGAAAAAATGGTTGTTTTTTTATTTAAAAATATAAAACAATACCAATAGTAAACATAATATATCACTTGCATATAAAATTTAGAACAGAATTCTATATTTGTTTCGATTTCATTTAAACTGAAACATTTTACAAACTCCTCACGTTTTCATTTTGTCATCGTGCCAACTACTGTTTAAGCGTTGCCAAGCCTTCATCTATTTTTTTCTCTTTAATTAAACACAAATGACTTAATAAATTGCTTTTGTGGTATCTGTGGAATGAAATTTTTAAAAGCATTTTGCCAGTTTTCGTATATATAATGTGAAAAAGCAAAAAAGTTTATGATTTGAGCAAAATTGTGTTTTCTTTGTCCTTTCAAGAGACTAATAGGTTGATTAATGTAAAAACTTGAATAACGTGATTCAATGCAGTAAGATTCTTCTTCCATATGCATCGAAATATCTCTGGAAGGAGTTATTCCATTCGTTTATTGATAAGAACATTCTTCTGGCAATCGAAACCTTTGATCATACAGTCTTTATTTGTCGTTTTGTTGCTTTAAAAATTTAAAAATAAAAAAATGTTCCAATATTACCTGCGTTTGAAGCAAATGTCGTGAACATCTTTTTGGAGACACGGGAACAGACGACTTCACCTTTGAACACCTAAAAATAAAATCTCCACCATTAATCGCCACTGAAAATACTGTACACTCTACATATTTTGAGTGTTTCTTGCATTCTGACACCAATAGCAAACTTTTTTGATTTGCGCTCTGTGAATGATACATCTGTCGACGTTTTCCTTGGCAACTGCCGTTGCAACTGTTCTTGGCTCATCACTAAGACTCACCTGTCCACGGTTGAATTTATCGCTTGGAACTTCATTACCGAAAACAACTCGACGAGCAATTTTTGTTGAGATTGTCCTCAAAAGTTGTAAAAATTAACTTCTGTAGTTGCTGATGAGAACATTACTGGTGTTGAAAAGATAATTCAGGATAACACGTGACCTACAGAATTATTCGCTGGGGATAGGACTGACTGAAATTGATTCATCCTTGAGTCAGGAAAGCTTATTGTTGAATACCTCATAAATTGGTATGTGATTTTAAAAGCGAAAAGATAAAATGCAGCGTAAGCGTTTTGCATTCGTAAATTTGTGTTTTAACTTGTAATAAAGTTTCATATATTTTTAGTTTTATTATTTGGTTTGAAACAATTCCTGGTGCGATCTATATATGTAACATAAACTTCAAAATCTTTATTTTAAAAGATTTTAACATAAAATATATACAGTCGAACGACATACGAACCGACCAATTTAACAATTTTAAACTTATCTGCTAGCTACCGACGCTCGTCTCTCATATTTCGTTCGTTGATAAGAAACTTCAAATATATTATTGTTATGTGCATTGTATTTTGAGATATAAACAATTATTTGGGTTAAGAATGGCAGATAGTCAATTAGAAAATTTACCATTTAAAGAAAATTGATATACCTACTGAACACTTGGACCGCGTTATGCATAACATGACCAAGCGCCATTTTAACGAATATAGATAAATGACTTCTAGTTATTAAGCTTTTTAAAAAAAAAAACTGTCCATCAGATTGAGTTCAAATTTTATATGGAGATCAAAAGTACTAAAGAGAAATTAGTTTCGCAGTTTTATCATGATAATATAAAAAATATAGGTTTTGTGAACAAAAAAGCCGTTTGGTCGCTTATTGGTTTTATGCATTCCTGCATGTTTGAGTTTTGCATACTTTGACTATATACCATTTTTGGCGCTTAGTCTTGTTATGCTAAATTCGGGCTGCATTTTTAGTTTTACATATTTTAACTACACGCCATTTTTGGCGTTTAGTCAAATTATGCTAATTTAATAATGATTAAACATAACTTGACCAAGCGACAAAATAACGGCTATATTGACGGTTGGTCATGTTTTGCTAAACTCTCGTATTGACATCTTTGAATCTCTTCTTACAACATGGACTTGGTCGTATAATGCGTAATGACAATAAGTAAATGCATAATTTGGCGTTTAGCGTTTTTAATTATGTCTTTTAAAATAAAGGTCTCTATATGCCGATTAATTTTGTATAGTTAGATTCCACCTATAGACATTAGTTGGCGATATTATCTCAAAATTAACGAAATGGTGCTTGGTCATGTTATGCATAACGCGGTCCACTTGTTATTAAGATTTATGATCCCGTGGCGATAGAAGCTTGCCAAATCCATGAGAAGAAATTGCTCTTGATCCTTAAAATACAGACAGTTTAAAAAACCATCGGACACGTCCAATTATATTTTTGAATATTAGTTATCAAAAAATATACCATTGTTTTGAAAAAACCAAAGTAAGAATTCCGCATTGAAGTATTTTATTATGTATGTGTTGACTAAAAGTCAGACCGTGAATCAGAATGCCAAAATCTTTGATGGTATGAGGTATAGTTTATCCAAACTTAATTTAAAATATATAAATTTAACCTATCCGTTCCCATGCCTCTTTACATTAGAAATGGGCATCGAATGCAGCGTTTTTTGATACATTTAGACTGGTTATCTATTTTGAGAACACCTTACTTGCAGATTACACAATAAGCAACCAGAAACAGCAAAACACATATTATGCGAATGCAGAATACTGATCGCAGGGAAACCGGCAGAAGACTTGGGAATGTTTAACGACATAAAAATACAGAAATACATAGAGGAATTGACAGGAATTTACTCTATATTAAATTAAAGAATTTTAAAAAATATGTGATTTAGGTAATATAAATGAAAGTTCTTATACTTAGTTTTGAAATTCAACAATTTTACATAGTTGAAGGGTTCAACTCCAATACTCCGTGAATGACCTTGTATGTCTACGTACTATTTGCTTGTCGCGTTAAATCTTTCTTTTTACGAATACAAAATTGTTGGTGTTTTATTTCTGTTTATATACAACGTTATCCTGTTTGTCCGTTTGGTGCTTTTCTGTGAAGAAAATCCAATAAATCTCGGTCTTTTTGTGGTGAAGACCGATAAACGAAATCAATATTTACATAGACGAAACGAATGGAATTTGATAAAAGTACTCAACGCTCGGCATTATTACAGAATTCGTTTCTACATTTACCTGTCACAAAGAAAATATCTATTATTATATTAGAGCAGGCAAAAATGTTGGTTTTATCAAAAACTTACAAACGAATAATAACCGAATTTATGGAGGCAAAGATAAACTAATCTCTTGTTTTGTGCGATGGAGTTTCACAAATTTGGGGAAACTTTTTTAATTAAAATAACTTGTATGTACTTAGCTTGAAGTGACGGTTTCCAAACTTCTGTTCTCTTAATACGGGAAATGTGTGATTAAATTGAACATAATGAAGCGAGGCATTTCTAAAACGGTAGGTATATAGGAAAATGCATTTGGTAGATCGAATCGGCAATGGTGATATTTCAACAAGTTTACTGTTGGGTATTTTGTGATTGGATTTAATTAGTCTCTCCAAGGTCAACTAGTAAATTCCATAAATATATTGTAACGCTTCAGGTGTAGAACTTCTACAATCCTATATTACAGCTAGAAATTTGACCTTAAAATTATTTCGCCATGGTACTTACTTAAATCGTAAGAAAACGACTTGCACATTACTTCATAAATCAAATTCTAATTGAAGCATTTCCTCTCTCTGTCCAGATTTGCCATACATATGCCAGATCTTTTCATCTTTATAATTCTAACCTAAACACGGGATTGAGAAACTGTTGAAAAACCAGTGTTCCGAAAAATAGTTGAGTACCTAAATTTTAGAAAATATGGTATAGAACCTTAAACTCATTTAAGGCAAAAGGTCAAGCCCGCGGCATCTCCCAATTCAACTGCTAATAAAATATCTCGAAAAGACTATAATATCGATTTTATATATAACTAAGATACGTCTTCTCGTTTAGGAAATATCATTTTCCAACCTTTTTTCGTGTACACCGATGGTCATCAAAAAAAAAAAAAAAATAGACTTGATATTTTAAGAAAAAGACATCCTAATAAGCATTAAGCGTTCTTCAATTATAACGAATAAAGACCACTGACCTCTAATTTGGCCCCATAATGTCAATGCTGCTTTTATTAAATTAAAAGTGGCAAATCTTGGCCGAAAAAGAGAGTTTCTATACGCATGAGTTCCGGGAAGAACATCTATGGGCGTGCGCACAACCACCGTTTCTCAGCTGATTAGCAAGTGTGTGAAATGAAGGTTAAACGGACAGTGCCGGGCTGATTCGACATGACATGAAGTTTTTTTGTGTTAAATATTTTAATGTTATTCATTATGGTTGTTTTGTACACTCTGAATACGTATCTAGGATATTTACAATTTCTCCTGAACTATAGGGTACTGTATGTATAATATGAATTATTGAAAATGAGTAAAAGTAGGCATAAACTGGAAAAACTTAATTGTTGCTAACCTTAACTACATTTAAATGCCGGTGAAACCGAAAAATGCAGTTTAAAACTTCTCACTTTTTTTTTATATTTTGACCCATTTTACTACTTTGCCTATTCACATTAATATTATGTCAGATCTCTTTTGAACTAAATTTTATACTCTAAATTAATGTTACAATTTGCGATAGTCCTTTAATTGTATCTATACATATTCAGATATTTTGATAATGTTTTTAATTAATTACGCAGAATCATTAATTGTATATCATCGTCTTTTTTTATGCCAAAGTCTATTGGAACAAAGAAAATTACATAGTTTTTCCATTTAGTTTAACAAATATGTTTCTTATAAGTTTTGACCTTTTTTTATACCCTTAACCTACGCCTGATGAGTCTAATTAGTTCATCGCCTATGTTTCATACCAAATTTCGTTAAAATCCGTTGAGCAGTTTTTTAGTTATCGTGTATACGAACCGATAGAATGACAGAATTTTTTTCTAAAACATGCTTATTTAGGTCTAAATCTAAAATGACCCCAAAACACGTATATCCGGTAAAAAAAATCAATAATAATTCATGAAGGCAATAGCATCTTCATATACCATAATAATATGCAAAAATACATTTTAAAATAACATACTAGCACAGATATTGGTTATATGTAAGATTTTTCGTAAATTACACATTTAAATAGAGGTCAATGACATTGCCGCGTAACGAAAATTTGTTTGTAATTACGGGCCTGCACACTGCTTGCAATTGGCACACTACGAATGTTGCACAGCGCACGCCCAAAGCTGTTGACGTTGTTTACATTTCAGCGCCGTAAATTTTCAATTTTGTGGATTATGCTTTGCTCATCTAAAGTTAAGATATCAATGGTACAGACCACAGATTTATTCTAGATCTGTGATACAGACACACACACGTCATTACGCATATCCACTTTTCCAGAAATAGGAAATTTGGAATCAGGGGACCTCAAAACGTGTTTTTCCATGTTTCCCTTTTATACCATAATATTAGATTATAATATTGGGGTAAGGGGTAAAAACCTAACATTGAATTTGAGAAAATAAAAAAACTCCTATATTCAGCCATGAGAGATTGTTAGTTTTTGCAAGTACCTCGTATTATTCAAGTTACTTTATTATTTATGTTTTCGATATTTGGGGGTTTATTTATTTATTTAAGATACACTGCCCAGACAGATAAATAATCCAATTAAAGGGCAGGAAAAATTACAGTAAATTCTTAATATCTAACACTAAATTTATATTCTAAGAAATATATTTTTTATACAAGACAAAGTTGAAACAAAAATATCAATTTGCTCGGACACAGAGTTACAAGTATGGCACATAAAATATAAAGGGGAACGCAACAACAAATTAGTACGCGGGGCCGGAAAGTAAAATACGATTCCGTTATTACGTGTACGTAGATTTGGGACACAAAAAGGAATCTGGCTTAAAAACTCTGGACAGTCAAGAAGTCCATTAATAATCTTAATGAGCAATACTAGAGCGGAATATTCTCTCCGAGTATTTAATGGTACTAGATTAAAACGGTTTAACAGAATATCATGAGGAAACCCAATGGATGGATAAACCCCATCAACCCGAAACCACAGCAACTTGGCAAAACGACGCTGGATACGTTCAATATTATTCATATGTATGGCATACATAGGATTCCATACTACAGATGCATATTCCAGTTTAGATCTGACAAATGCGTTGAAAAGAATAATAAGAGTTTGAGGTGTCACAAACTCTTTCGAATTGCGCACAATAAAACCCAGAGATCTATAGGATGCTGAAACTATATTATTGTAATGATTAGTAAAGCTCAGTTTACCATCAAACCAAACACCTAAATCTTTAAACTCATCGCAAGTTGTTAATGGACTATTATTTATACAATATGAAAATTTGACAGGGTTTATTTTCCGTGTATAGGAAACACTAAAACATTTATCAATATTCAGATAAAGATTATTACGGACACACCACTCATATACAACATTTAAATCGTCCTGAAGATGGGAACAATCTTCAGTACTATTAATGACAGAATATACTTTGAAGTCGTCAGCATATAATAACGAACTATTTGTCAAGCCACTAGAAATATCATTGATAAAACACAGGAACAACAATGGTCCAAGGACAGAGCTCTGGGGAACACCAGATGACACTTTAAAATTTGCGGAACGAAATCCTCGACTTTCCACATACTGAAATCTATCCTTCAGATACGACTTCAAAAGCAGCAGTAAATTACAGGGTTACAGAATAGTGGCGTGATTTTCGGTCAGGATATAGTACCTACGTATTTAGTATTGCTCATTTTCAATAGTTTTTACTTGAAAACAATTCACAACAATAAAAAATTTAAATTAAATTCTCCATATTTGAACTGAACTAAATAGTTTTTATTAGGTTTTAGTCGGTTTTGGAATAATGCCTTCTAAAATGTGTATGGTATCTAGTTTAATTTTGATTAAATTCTTACCATTGCATTGCAGGGCATGGTTTAAGCATGAAACTAGTTCCCTATTACTGTTTACTTTATTTTTAAACATTTTCTGAAAATTTATTTGTTTTATTTTATTTGAAATATTCATGTGGTGATGGGTCTGCGTTTTATACAGTTTTTTAAATAATTTTTCTCACCATTATTTCTTATAATTCTGATTAAACTATAAGTATTCCAAAACTTTCTTTAAACAAAGATGATGACCTTGCTCGGACGAACCTCTTATGTATTTAATTCTTAAGTTTTTGTGTACTTTCTAACGAGTAAATGTATAGTTACACTTCTTATATTACAGTACACAGTGCCTTACAGCAATTTAATGATTGTATTTATAGGTATACATTTGTGAATTCTTATTATGTATTGAAGAATCAGGATAGGCTTTGGCCTACTGCCAATGTGATATGACCCACATTGGTAATTCGTATATAAAAAGAATAATATTGTATTGTGTATTAAAATTTTGTTTCTGTAAGATTTACAATAACAGGCGAGTGTCAATACTTTTACAAGGTTGAGCCTTATCTACAGCATAAAAAGTAAATTAAATAAACTAAATAGCTCTCCATAGTAAAGTGTAAAGCAATATTTCTGTGACCTTTTTGACATTTAAGTTTCTCGTAAGATTCTTGGTAGCAAGCTATATTCCCAAATAAAGTATTTTATTTAAATTATTATATTATTACAACACAATGTTGATCCACATTCTTATGTTCGATTTTATTTACTGATGATGCAACATTTACGAGGTGGAGAGGGTTTAATTTCAACACGACCCCAAGATGGCACTGTATCTCGAAACAAAAATGTGTAAATACAAAAAACTTTAAATCCGTTTATACAAATATGCTGTCATTTGATTGAAATTAAGGAGCTCTGTATTTGTGGTTGGGAAGGCTTATTGCTGATAAAATGTGGCCTTAATAGACTTATATACATAAAGTAAAAGAAGTAAGAAAAACTCATTGCAGTATTTTATGAATTCTTTCATCAGCATGAAATTATAAAGCTTTAAAAATTAAAATTTTATAAGTATAAATTAAATGATTGAGGTCTTCGTGTTATTATATAAAATACTGACTTTATTTTACAATAACATTGCGAACACTTTCACTACATGCAGGATTTCTAATAATATTAACTCCCCCCTCTAAACTATATCAATGATCAACGGTGGCCATTCTCTTTTAAATATATAATTATTGTTTTTCCATTGTTGCCAAAGATGTAGCAAAATTTTTGTTCATTGAGGTATTAAAATACAGGATGTTTCAAAAAGACGCGGCAATATTTAAGGGGCTCATTTCTCAGGTCATTTTATGAAAAAAATTTCCTATAAACATACGTCCGGAAATGCATTGTTTCCAAGATTTTGTAAATAACGTTTTTTTTTTTAATTATGTCAACTATCTCCTTACCGATTTCTTTGATATTTGGCAGCGTTGTTGCTGGAAACAGGGAGCTTATATGGAACTAACTAGATCTAAATTATTAAGTTCACTGGCGTTAGGGGGACAACATAATAAAAATTATTGACAAACAAAAATTACGATATTGTCTTGAGATAAAGCAACTAAAGCTACAAATTTTTTATCCATATATTCTATTAATTCTGAAATCCTAATCTTCTTAAAATTTTCGATGCACATTTTACATAAATTTAAGTAACTATTGGTTCTTAAAATAGTTCGCGGATGTTCGAAAAATAATTTCATCTCTCATAAGGAAGGAAGACAAATTACTTGCAACTGTCACTTTTCTATAAATAAATCTATAATAGAGCACAGCCCTAACTATGTGAGGGTTGTACCACACTTTTTAGCCAAGTGGTATCTAATACATTAAATTTAACATATATATCTGTGCCATAAAAGTTGTGATGTTGTGGTGCACAATTCGCCATATTGAACTATGCACTAAATATTTAATAAGATCGTGGATGGTAAACTATCATTTGTTCGCAAAAAATCGAACCATTTTTACCCACTCTAAAGTTACTTACTGAAATGTCAATTTCACCCACTCAAGGGGCACTGTCAACAAACAATTCGATAAAAGTCAAACCGCACAAACCCTTTAAGTGTTCGCATTTACAGTGCTGGGTATATTACGTATAAAAGTAACTAAGTATAATAATTACAGATCACTTTATCATTTTTTTGGTAATTAATTACAGTTACAAATTACTTTCGGGAAAAATTATAATTTAATTATATTTTCAATTACAATTACTTTTACTAATTTTCAATCTAAACTGGGCAATATATTTTCTTATTAAAACTACAATACAGTAGAAGATTATTAATTTTATGTAATCTCCAATACACAAATTTTTTGACAGTGGAACATGTAAAATTAAAAGAACTATTCATAGTTAATAGTATATTGTGCAACGAACATGAAATGACATATATTTCCTACGAGTATGATCGTTTGCAGCATGAGCCGCGAGTGCTGCAAATCATACGAGTAGGAAATGGTCATTTCATGTGAGTTTCACACTATACTTTTTCTACGACTGTTTTAATGCTTTTGAATAAATTTAATATAATTTTTAGGAAAATATTTGTTTTTCGAAACTTACCCTTGTTAGCGTAGAAGCCTAAATACGATAAATTAGAAGTATTAAATTGACTAGGTGGTGTTAAACTATATTCTGTTTGTGACTTGAAATTAGCGAAATACTTAATCATAATTATTATTAATTATAAATACCAAAACTGTCAATTTGGTGTTTGTATTTTCGGCGTTGCTATGGTGATTTTTCATGCCCGCCGCTACTTTTGTCATTACCAGGAAATTTTATCCGTGCGTAATAATATTGTTGCTAGGCAACTACTGCGAAATAATATTACGCACGGGTAAATGATAAACAGCATTACAATGTACTACATTGTCAAATCATGATTGAACATATAATAAAGGCATTTAAAGACAGTCGTAGAAAAATATTTTTGTGACACGGATTTATGTCGCTAATTTTAATATTCAGAACATTTGTCGTACGTTTGTGTGTATATTTCAGCCAATATAACATAAAATGACTGAATGGAACACTCTGACTGAATGGACAACAATGGACAATGATCTTGAACGTCGGACATTATAAACGCAAATATAAGTTATAAAACTGATTTAAAAAATATAATAACAAAATTGATGAACTGAAGCAATGGATTTACTTTTGTCTCCTCTACCTTACAGGACTGCACTATTTCAGGATCTCCTATCGAAATCGCCTTTTAGACAATATGTGAAGTGTTTGTTTTGGATTTTTTTTTTCAGTGCCTTTATTTTGCATTATTTGCTTATGTTAGTATTTTGATTGTGAAATACAGGGTATCACCTGATAATTATTGCATAATGCGTAATATCGAGGAAATTTTGTTTTTTTTCTTTAGTTTCTTTCTTTTTCTTTAATTCAAATAGAAGTTTAGTTTAATGCTCAGGTCAGAATATCATATCAGTATTGCTGCCTTCTGACCCTTTTCGTAATCACTTATATGTACATTATATGGTATTGTAATTTGATTGCGATTAAAAAGATAATTATTATTATTATATAATTGATCCAGGTCGAACACCTCAATCGCGGTATAATAGAAATATATTATATTCTCTATATTCGAAGATGTTAAATAGTGTAACTCAAACACGTCCACTTTAGACACACTTTTATTAAGAATGCGTACAAGAGGGTAACGTCCGGAATGGAATATTTGACGGTCTTCTAGACGTCTGCCTTCGACGCTTATTCTTTCTGCTCCTCACCCCTCTCTTCCTCCCCTAATATTTGAAGTTTATCGGCCCCGAGATTTTACCCCCAATAAACAGCTGGGATGTTTCTAATGCCATATTAACAATTCCGGAGCAACAGCCTTTTTATGTTATTCTTTTCTAATATGAAATAGAAACAATTTGGTGAAATATGGTGTCGTATTCAGAACTAAATTTGTGGCACGTGTGCCATAATTATTATTGGTTTTATAATTATATACACACATTATCCAATTTGCACTGTCCTTGGCAAAATCCTAAATCCGCACTTGTTTTCTATTTTTTAGTTTGCAGGATTATATTAAAATCTATTGTTTTGTTACAGGTTTGGAAAGTTTTAGTTCATCTTTGAGTAGTATACCTATTAGCTGACGAGCAGATGGGGTAACATGCATTATTTAACCTTTTAAAGTTTATCGGAAAAAAAAATCAGCATGAAACTAGTGTTAATTACAATTCAATATATTATATGAGTTTGATGTATTTTTAAGTCGTTTTTGTTCTTTTATCTGAACGTTCATACGAATTATGATATATTATGATAAAAAGATTATTTTAGAATAATTCGTAAATAAACATCTAATTAGGTACATATTATACACGAAGATTGTAGTATAGAATTAAATTCTAAATAAAATAAAACATAAAAACCCTTATACAGGGTTTTTCTATATTCGACCTCTCGCTAATTCATGTATTTTGATAATAATAATATCTTTTTCTACGACTGTCTTTAAATGCCTTTATTATATGTTCAATCATGATTTGACAATGTAGTACATTGTAATGCTGTTTATCATTTATCCGTGCGTTGCTAGGCAACTAGGTGGAAATATTATTACGCACGGATAAAATTTCATTGTGTAATCAATTGTAATGACAAAAGTAGCGGCGGGCATGAAAAATCACCATAGCAACGCCGAAAATACAAACACCAAATTGACAGTTTTGGTATTTATAATTAATAATAATTATAATTGAGTATTTCGCTAATTTCAAAACACATAAACAGTGATAGTGAATATAGTCTAACACCACCTAGTCAATTTAATACTTCTAATTTATCGGATTTAGGCTTATATGCTAACAAGGGTAAGTTTCGAAAAACAAATATTTGCCTAAAAATTATGTTAAATTTATTCAAAAGTATTAAAACAGTCGTAGAAAAAGTATAGTGTGAAACTCACATGAAATGACCATTTCCTACTCGTATGATTTGCAGCACTCGCCTGCGGCTCAAGCTGCAAACGATCATACTCGTAGGAAATATATGTCATTTCATGTTCGTTGCACAATATACTATTATTAACCATAAATGGGTACATTAACAAGTACATTGGCACGTCAAGTAAAACTAAAATAACACAACAAAGAAAGATACATACAAAACTGAATTAAAATAATGAGAACAACAATAATTTCACATTCTTTTGTACGTAAACGCGTCGATATAATCTACAATATAAAACACACAATATATATAAAAACTCTAGACAACAGGTAACACAGATAAGACACCCAAAATGACACAAAGGAAAACACAAGAATTAAATTATTGAGCCACAGCAACAAACTCTTGCAAATTATAGAATGCGTTGCTCGTCAAAAAGAATTTTAACTTTTTTTTTAAATACAGTCTCTAGGGATATATAGCGTTAAAAGGCTTAGTTGTCTAGATACAGGGTGTCAAAGGTTTAAATTTAAAATCGAAAATTGGTCATAATTAAAAAACTTCTTTAAATATTTTTTTCAAACTTAGTGAGCGATATGTGCTTTAAAAAAGTCATATTTTGACATAAACAATATTTTAAAAAATTAACCAGTGACATGCTATAGGGGTTAGTGACACTTTTGTCCCCCAATTTTTTAAGCCACTGGAATAAATAGATCTTTTTATTTTTTTTTAATTGCCTGTTCATTTTTGCTTAGAAAAGTTATAACTTTTTATGGGTTTAAAGTGAACTGTTTTGCAGGAATTTGCCTCTAAACTAAAGTCTGCAAGTGCCTGAGATCCTGTTTAACATTACATAAATTTCGAAAATTTGCCATAATTTAAAAACGCCTATGATTATTTTTTCAAAATTTCGTGACCGATATGTTCTTTAAAAAATTCATATATTGACATAACAATATTATTTAAAAAATAACCAGTGGCATGCTATAGGGGTTAGTGACACTTTTTTTATTTGCAGACTTTTGTTTACAGGCAAATTCCTGCAAAATCGTTCACTTTTTTAAGCAAAAGTGAACAAGGAATTGAATAAACATATATTTATTCCAGTGGCGTAAAAAATAGGGGAATAAAAAGTGTCACTAACCCCTATAGCATGCTACTGGTTAATTTTTTAAAAATATTGTTTATGTCAAAATATTACTTTTTTAAAGGACATAGCAGTTATTAAATTTCAAAAAAAATATTTAAAGGCGTTTTTGAATTATGGCAAATTTTCGATTTTAAAGTTGAATCTTTGATGTAGACAACAAAGCCCTTTAAGGCCATATGCCCCTATATCAAAATGCATATGAATTAGCCAGAGCTTTCTGTGGTAGAGGGTTGTCGGTCGAATATACAAACACCCTGTATACCTAGTTATAATAAATAATAATTAATTATTTTAAGTATGGTAAAGGGACAGAAGAGCCTTTCATTAATTATTCAGTCCTAGTTAAGTACCTAGCGGGTTTGTACATATTATTTTCCCCGAGTATTTAATAAAGTAAACGTCGCGGTCGAATTTGGTATGGATAGCCACTTTAAAGCCATATTGAATTAAAAATTAGGATACTAACAATACTAGTTTTGACACAGACATATTCTTTATGTTACTTAACAATAAGTTTGAGCTAATCACAAGAACTAATGTATGATTACTAAATACAACGAGACCAGTAAACATACTAAGATTGATATAACTAATTACATACGACCACCTTGTATAATTATGTTTGCACATTGATTGCAACCTAATATCATGTGGATATTTTATGATTTTAAATATGATAATTGATAGTTCTCTAAAAATTGCAAAAGCAAAACAATAAACAAATTTTAAGTTTTTTTGATCTTTGTTTGCAAAACCTTTCGTTGAGTTTTTCTATAGAATCTGTAAACTTTTTGATGTTTATTGTAATTGATAGCACAATTAAAAAACACATAACCGAACGTGTGCTATATTTATTTTTGAAAAGTAATTTGACATACTTATATAACTATTTTCTTTATGTAAAATGTTGCCAACATGAACACAATGGATATTACATTTTTCGAAAACTTTTCAAGGATAATCTCACCAAAATCACTGTTCATATACAATCCTAAATCTCCTTTCGAAAGCAACCCCAAATTTTATTATAAAATTATACTATGCTAGGTGGTATCCGTACAAATATTTTACTTATTTTATGTGTTTTCATATCCAATAAGAGTTTTGGAGTATGAAACCAGTGAAGGAGAACAAAAGGCAAAAGAGCAATAGGTATGTCGTTCTACAGATAGCATTATTCAATAAAGCTTGCGAATAATAGAATCTCTATAGGAATATATTTGAGAAGAAGAACCATTTAAATAATAATTATAGTTATAGATATGAGTCTATTTGGCTAGTTAAATAAAGGTTGTCTAGTCATTTGTTGTTGGAGGGAAAACTATATTATTTTTTTACATTATTATTACCTTCACTCGCTCCATGGGTTTCCGTGGTACCTCCACGTGTACCTAGTTTCTTTCACTACATATCTGACGTTGGCAAACTATTGTTGTTGGCTAGAAATGTCTTAACAGACAATGCTAAGAACACACTGGAGACAAAGCTATGAATATTGAACAAAAAAAATCATGACTACTTTGAATATTGTACTACTCATTCGACCCTTTTAATCGGAGTAGTTTAGTTCTCACGTGGTCCAAGAAGTTTTGGGGACATAGTTTGGTTCTGTTCATTTTTGAGCAATTTAGGCACCATTTTTGCACGCAATTTTAACATGTTAAAATTATATTGTGTAAAATTTATTTTACACGTTCTTTATCAATTCCAGCAATTGCACAATATACTCGATCGATTCAAATTATCGATTTTTTTAATAATGGCATACACTGAAGCTGTTCTATAGCTCAATTTTATCAGAATGCTCACCTATTTTTTGAAAACTATCAAACATAGACCAAATGTGGGAGATCTCTTTTATTATCGATGCTATCCTATCATCATAAATGTTTTGTAGATATTTCAGCCTGCGGATTCGTCCTTTTTTAGTATAAAAAACTATGACACTGGTCAACTATTTTTACAGAAGAAGTTTATTATATATTTTTTGAAAGATTATTAGGAAATCTATGTTCTAACTTTTAACCTTCATTTTAATGTACCAATCTCATAAATATACCTAACCTACACCACTGTTCATAAAAGTTTAAATAATTTAATATGTAGTTCAAGGTATTATTTGCGGAGACCGTAACATTGTTACTTATGTAGGTATTACAAATGATAATGTATTTGGGATTATTTATTTGAGTTCGAGAATAATATTTGATGGATTTCTATTGTGAAATAACCTCTTACAAACAAATGCAATTGGATGAATTTACCTCATAAACGCCAAAGAAAGTCGAGGACCAAGAATAAAAACGGTGAGACATAGGTACTATAATATATTATGAAGGCTGATTATATTCGGCAAATATTTTATTCTATACCACCTACTAGTGGAAACTGGTATGTAATTTTCTTATGCAAACGTATTACGTCTTTGATATATAAATTCCGGGCTTGTCTCAATTTGTCTTAGAAAAGGATTATACATACAACCTATTACTAGACATCTTTGGCTTTACTGGTTTTGAGTAGTTTGTAAATGAATAAATGATGATTCACGGCCGTCATACATATTTTGTGTAATTGGTTTACATGTACTTACAGCAATCTGCAATAATGCAGTAGGGTCTCTGCAGCATTTTATCAAATTTAAATAATTCGCGATCACACATTTCGCACTGTATATTCGTACAAATTAGAATGCAGAATAAACCCAAATCAATTCAAAATCCGTAGCTCATATTTGGTAAATAATTTTTTCTACGACTGTCTTTAAATGCCTTTATTATATGTTCAATCATGATTTGAAAATGTAGTATATTGAAATGCTGTTTATCATTTACCCGTGCGTAATAATATTTCCCACTAGTTACCTAGCAACTAGTGGGAAATATTGTTACGCACGGATAAAATTTACTGGTAATGACAAAAGTAGCGGCGGACATGAAAAAACACCATAGCAACGCCGAAAATACAAACACCAAATTGACAGTTTTGGTATTTATAATTAATAATAATTATAATTTAGTATTTCGCTAATTTCAAAACACATAAACAGTGATAGTGAATATAGTTTAACCTCACCTAGTCAATTTAATACTTCTATAATTTATCGTATTTAGGCTTATACGCTAACAAGGGTAAGTTTCGAAAAACAAATATTTTCCTAAAAATTATGTTAAATTTATTCAAAAGCATTAAAACAGTCGTAGAAAAACTATAGTGTGAAACTCACATGAAATGACCATTTCCTACGAGTATGATCGTTTGTAGCATGAGCCGCAGGCGAGTGCTGCAAATCATACGAGTAGTTCGTTGCACAATATACTATTTTATATAACTGTCAAAATAATTTCAATATTTGTATACCTACTAATGTCAGTCTGCGAACTGTCAGTTGTTTTTAATTGAAAACTATTTTTTCACGTTGCCCATGGCAACGCGCATACTAAATAATTTCAAATTGTGACGTATGACGCCGCCATTTTAGGAGAGAAGTCAGGTCCTGACTAAAAATATTTATATTTTTCAGTTTCTAACCACAGTACATACTGCATTTGTATTTCCGTAAATATATTTAAGTACCTACATATAAGAATGTCGCTGTCAATTTAAAAATTTCAAAAATATTTGTGGTGTGTTATAGTGATCGAAAACATCCTTGAGTGGTATTATCTCTAAAAATCTTAACATTTATATTATATAATCGCAAAACAAAATCATTTGGAAACATTGAACACGGGTGACTATATTTTAGTGAATTATTAATTGTTTCATGGCACATTCGAATTAATGAAATTAATTATGTGTCATTTACAAAACACTGATTTTGCACACTTGACACAAAAATAACTATTGTGTTGGTGCATATGAAGAAGTTTCTTACTCTAAAATTCTCTCTGCCTCATGAATTTCTCTTAATCAGCCGAACAAGTCCAGAGATAGCTCACTCTGTCTTTCTGATTTTATTCCTGTGCGCATTTTAATTTGCGTCCGCTATATAGATTCAGTATCTTATGTTTTGTCACAATGACGTTATTGAAGGAGTCATACAGGAATTAATTACGTCAGAAATGTCCCTTCAAATCAAATCAAAACATGCTTTATTGTTGTAAATACATAGTATTTGTTAACAAAGCTAAAAAAAAAATGTTATCCTATGCTAACAATAATCACACAATAATCAAAATCACAGTAATTACAATGGGAAGAACAAACAAACGCATAACAAAGCCAATACACAATTAAAATCATTTTCACTCTCTCGTGCTCGCAAAATATTCATTTAGATTGTAAAATACATTCTCCTTAAGAAGTGATGTTACAGACCTTTTAAAACTTAGCAAGTTTGGCCTCATTTTAATATTATTAGGGAGATGGTTAAACAATTTTATGCTTAAATAAATTAGGGAATTCCTGGTTAATTCCGTCGAGGAATCGGCATTGGAATGTCAAACATCTGCCTGGTATTATAGGGTTTGTTGAAAGATCCAAGTTGAGTACCAAATTTTTTATAGATCAAGCAAGCCGTTTCCAGTATAAAAATACCACACAATGGTAATATCCTTAAAGTCTTAAACAGAGACCTACAAGTGTCTCTGGTAGTTTTACGACAAACAAATCTTACTGCTCTCTTCTGCAAAACAAACACAGAACTGAACAGATACTGACTGCAGCATCCCCAGAAAGCAATCCCATAACGCAGATCGCTCCCTATCGTTTGCATACAAAAATTGTGGAGGAGATGTTCGATAAGATCTAAAGATATCTTTGAAAATATTTCGATGTAGCATTAACGTCTCTTCCAAACTCAATATATGCTAAAAATATGTCGTATTTTTGAAAATTGTCAAAATTCATATTGAAAGTTTAATTTTTAGCAAACATGAGATTTTTAGTACGGCTATGTTCAACAAGTATAATAGATGTCGCTGTATATATGTACATTTCATTCCTAGGTATTCGCTGATATTACTATATAAAATAAAACTTTGAGCAAACATGGTGTTGGATTTTTTTATTTTCTTTTGTGGTTTTGAAGCTATCAATTGAGATATACGGTTTTCCATGAGAATTCCCTGGAAGTAGGTCAATTCTATTACCTGCTATATTCTCCACTCCTCTTTGTTCGTAGTTGTAAATAAGTAAAGTTACTCTCGGAATTTTGGGGAACAGAATATTGTTTCGTTGGGAATAAATCATTAAGTTGAATTGCTCTTCTAATATTTAAATAACTCTTTGTCTTCTATGCTGTATTTCATAATGTATAAAAATTTACACTGCGGAAGCAGAAACTATATGCTGCTACCCTTTTATTAATTAAATAAATGATTTATTGTGAAATATAAGTTATTACATTTGCACAAAAGACAGAGATTTGGCAAATGCCATTCTTCCACTCTACCTTAACAACCATGAAAAAAAAAAAGTGTTCCTTAATTTATTATTATTTCTACGCAACTATAACACAAACAACTAAGCATGATTAAAAAACAACAATCTTAAATGTCGCTTAAAAGCTGCTAACGGTACATCAAGTTGGTCCTGCACTCTATTTAACAGTAAGGGTGCTACATATGAAAAAGATCCCTCGAATTTAATAGTGGCATGTTGAGGTATGTTAAATGAATCTGTACGAACATTAACACTGTATACAGCTGACCTTCTACTTAACAAATTATACAAATATAAAGGTGTATGACTATTATAAATTTTACTAAACTGACAATCGTTTTACCACTTTACCAAAACACTTCTTTTAAATCTCGACGCGCGTTTCGCTAACAATGTTAGCATCCTCAGGAGAGAATTAAAACTTAACTACTACTAAATATATTACAGCTTATATACTATTCACATACCACAGATACGCGCTCTGATTGGTCGCCGCGCAACCAATGAGAGGGCGGTACATACGTCAACATATATTAATTACTTACATACTAAAGAATACAAAATACTATTAGGGATTGGACCCTTATCTTTGTTTAGTGCTTTTGAATTATTCTTAATAATTTCCAAACTTTCATAAGCGTCCAAATATTTCCAATTGCTAACAGATTTCAACAATCTTAAGTTACTACAATCTACTCTATGATTATTTTCAAACATATGTTCTGCTAGCCAGATTTCGCGACTTCTCTACCCATGCGATATTTTCGTTATTTATAACAAGATTAAAATTCTGCAAGACAAAATTTCTTTGCCTATCGCTACCGAAGCATAAAGCTACCGATTTCTTAGGGTTTATTCGCAGGCCATTGTCGTTGCACCACTCTGAGAAGCTTCGCAGATCCGAATTCAACCCATCCACAGCATACTCTGCATGCAATAAAGTAAAAGGCATATAAAACTGTATATCATCCGCAAACATATGCAGTCTCGAGCAGTTCACGACCGACGTCACATCGAATGTAAAAATCAGGAACAAGACTGGGCCCAAAATGCTACCCTGGGGGACTCCACTTTTCGTCACGCCAAACCCCGAATAGTTCGTCAGACCAAGCTTAACTCTTTGTTTCCTATTTGTCAGATAACTTCGAAACCAATCCAGCGAGGCAGCATCAAAACCAAGATTAATTAATAAAATGCAATGGAAATATTAACTATTTTGGAGAACTGATACGTAATTTTGTTTCGATGTTCTTGTGAATTTCAAAATAAATAAATAAACCACTTAGTAATGATGAACAAGATTATTCCGAAACTTTAATTATTACTTCCCTACCACTTTGGAATAGAATATTTCTTAAAAAATAATACCTTAACCTATACTAATTTAACCTCAAGTGCCAAAAACCAGTGGTACAAATATAATATAATACGGTATATTAACGAGTTGTCCTTCAAATAATCATGTTGCAGTTGTGGCGACCGATATTTTACATTAAGATATATTTTAAACTAATATATTACTTAATAATAGTTTCAACTTAATTATAGAATTATTGTCAAGAAACATACCGATAATATACAGGGTATCCATAAAGTAATGGAATGGGCGATTATTATTTCCAAATTGGGTACATTTTCAAAAGAAAAGCCGAGCCGTCACGTCAGTTTTGCTTTATGTTTAGCAATTTTGTAGCCTACATCTAAGTTATGTTTGTTTCAAATTGCAACCCCGGTTTTTAGGGCACTTTTGAGTTTCTGCTATCGCCCTGTATCTACTATACACACGGTGAATCACGAGTAACGAGAAGGTTTTTTGGATTGGCATTCGACAGATCTCACTGGCCACTTTGCTTATGTTTCATGAGCGTGGGACTCAAACTGGGGAAGATGGCCCAGTTAATATACCCACTAAAACCTATCAGGTGAAAGGAGCTATCTGATCGCAGATACCTAAAGGGACGACTTCTGCTGCTCCAGAGGCTCTGCTTTTGATTTCCGAAGGCATCTTGTTTAGTGTTTACTAAAGAATAATAATATAATACTTTTAGAACAAGTAATAGGTACAAGTCATTTGATGTTCAACCAATAATAATTACAAATAACTGTGCCTCAAAATGTAATCAATTACAAATGCCAAATTCATTTAGAGTAAAAGGTAATTGGTTGCAATTATATTTGACAATATTTGCATACATTGTTGTTGTTTTTCTTAGATTTTCGAAATTGTCTTACCTTTTTGATCAACCAAAAAAATACTTTTTTGGCGCGGTGCGCCACTGCAAAAACCGACTTACCAAATTACGTAAAATTTATTAAAGATATATTTTTATAACGACGCTACTGGCAGTGCTTTTTTCCATTTTTAAGCACACTTAACAGGTTAGATGTTTTCCCATAAACGATTAAGTGGTTTCTGATGTTTTTCTCGTGCACTTCGTACATTCACATTTTCAATAGAAAACCCCTATCCATATCGATTACTGGTTCCAGTTATATTCAGTTTGTACAGCAGAGCTTAAAATTACCAAGCACAAAGCGACTTCATATACGACATGCGATCGGTCTACTCGATTAAGTGCACTGCACCTAGGTATATAATGATGAAATTTATGTTAATTGAATAAATCTGAGGATATATATATGTAGAGGTACCTATCCAGGAAATTAATATTTACAACATTATAATATGGTTGTTAAAATTACATTTACTTAGAGTTTGCTTCATTAGAATTTCCATGTTAGGTATTCATCTACTAAAAATAATTTTAAAAATTAAATTATTCTTATGTAGTGAATCATTTGTTAAATTGCATCTAAAAGTGACAATTATGGTAGTATGATGGACTCTAAAGAACTACTATTTACGCCCTTTTTATCAATTCCATTCTTGCTCTTGCTAAGGTTATTCTCTATGGGATATACTCGTCGCTCGACGCACCACCTGACGCAATTTAAGTCTTTAACCAACTTGAAATCTTGGAATAATCCGGCCTGCTACTGCTGATTCATAGATTCCTACTCCATCCCTCCCTCAAAAGCCTAGAGATGGATCACAGGCTGTCCCTTCTCCCCATCAACCATCTGTAAAACAGTCTTTAAACAAAACCATTCAGAGCCGCCTCACAATTTTAGGTAGGTATAGATATTTCAATTCAATTTATTTGCTTATAAAATTTTTTTACAAATTTGCAGAAAAATGTTTATGTACAATGTAAAATTTAGAAGAACAAAAACAAAAATATCCATCATAAATACAATCAACAACAACCATAACCACCAAACACTAACCAATGCATATAAAATAGTTGTTATGCGATTCATATATTATACTATTACATAGCGTGCTATTACTCTGAAAATTAATAGTGAATTGTTTTATATAAAATACGAGAAAGAAAATAACAATTAAAAAACAAAAAAATGCATACTACTAGGCCCTATCCAAGATACTTAATATCATAATAATTAACCACATTTTCAATGTGATAACATATCGTCTTAATTGACTTAGTATCACTTTTAGACAGTTCAGTCTTGAAGTCGAGATACGATCTAAGAAAATACTCGGAACCCTCATTGATACATGACAAGGGGACACATTCGAACAAAACATGCTGGATAGATTGGTTGACTTTTAGATTACACACACTACAAATCTCCTCACACTGGATCTGATGAGTTATACCACGGACAGAAAAACTGAGGAATACTTTGCTCGCCAAACGGAGTTGTGCTATGATCCTAATAAAATTTATATGCATGTCGAGCTGAAGGTATCTCTGACAGGCGTAGCTGGGAATATTAGGCGCAGTATATAGTGGGTAACTCGAAAGCGTGGCCAAATGGAAATCCTCACCAGAACACCTGTCCCTAAATTCATTCTAATAGAGCTGCTTTTCACTTTTCAGTTGTGCGACTGTCATACGTTCAAACTGGTCCCCACGGTCAATATAGCTAAACATGCATTTCACCTGTGCTGCCCAGTTATATCTGACATCAACATCCGTGCCAAGTAAGCTTATTTGTCGCAAACCAATTCAGTGTTAGCCGGAATAGCATAACTGAAAGCTTTACAGTGCCTGTCTCAATTCGAATTAAGTAGTTTGGGGTTGTTTTAGGCAGTAGGAGCAATCGCTTAAAAAACTGAACTTGCACCCGCTCGATTACATCAGGGTATCTAAGACCCCATACTACCGCGCAATTCATTAATATGCTCAAAATCAGCGAGTTATATAATTGCATTCTGGCTTTCCACGATGTTAGTCGAGAATTCGCCATTAGTCCCAAAACTCTGCCCGTAGCTTGAGTTGCCTTCGGAAACAGGGATGAAGCAGAGAAAGTTCCCAAGTAAACAAATTCTCTCACCATTTCAATGGGGTTTGACAAATATCTAAGTTTCCACTGACAGCCCCAAAACCTCCTCTCTGAAAACACATTATTTTGGTTTTTGCGACATTGACCTCGAGTTTATTAGTCTGACAATAGCTCTCAAGGTTCCTTAAGCAGCGGCTTACCCCGATTTCACAATCAGAGAGAATAACTAGGTCGTCTGCATATAGCAGGATGTTAATGTTTGTATCATGGTCAATGCTAACTCCCGTCGACCCATTTTCTTTAAAAAAACGTTCTATATCAGCCAAAAATAGTGAAAACAAAAGGGGGCTCAAAGAATCTCCCTGCAAAACGCCCTGGGTGATACCAAAATTCTTAGTAAATTCATTTTTCACCTTGACTTTAAAAGCAGCACTCTTGTAGAAGTTTATCAGAGTATTAATAATAATATTAGAGGACAGGTCTATGTCGTATAATTTCTGCCACATAAGAGGATGATCTAGCAGGTCAAAGGCTCTACGAAAGTCGACAAATATATTATTAATATATTTAAAAATAACAAAATATAAATTTTGGGTGGTAATTAGGCTAAAATGTCGTGGTTTGTTTGTTTGTCAGTTCTTCCACGGAATGTTTCGAAGTTTATATGAAAATGCAATTTTTGGTTTCACCGTGTATAACATTAAACATTGATTTCTTGTATTGAAGTACAATTAATTGAGGCGTTTCTCGGAAAAACCTCAGAAGTCCAGTTTCACCGAAATTGAGATAATGGCGCCAATTCATTCCTAACATCCGTACACATGTTCACACATCATTATTTCTCGTAAATATGTCACAGGTTCCAGAGTATTTATATAAACTGCTTGATTTGTGCAGAAATTTGGTTTTGATTTGTGATAGCTGTCCAGCCCAAAACAAGAACTATACCTTGCTACATTGTTTATATGTATTAGTTCATGTGCTAAAAATGTTTGATTCCATAACTTACCTATTCCCTGTAAGAGGACATTCATATTTGCCCAATGATCAGGATTTTTCTCTCATCTCAAGAAAGAAACGAAAAACTGAACGAGTTGAGATTCCAGAGGGGTGGGATAACATCATTTTACAAGCCAGAGCTAAGCCGTCTCCATTTAGACTTGTCAAAGTATGATTTAAAGGTGCAATTGACAAGTTTTTTCTAAAAAATCCAAAACCTGCTATTAAAATAAAAAATTTGAAGCTGCTGAGAATTGAAAGTACTAACAGATTTTTGCCTGACACTCCTGAACATCATCAATGAATACGATGATAGCAGCAGTGGTTGTGAGGACACTTTTTCTTTCAAAAACCTCACATGTCCATATGTTTTTTGTGTTTTGTTCATATACTGTTGACAAAAATGCTATAAGTAATTCTGGACGAAGCATTTTTTATAGTTTACTTCTACTAGATATGCCAACAAAGCGCTCTTATCAAAAATAAAAATGCCACAGAGTTTTTTTTAATTTTCCCAAATATGTTAATTTTGAACTAATGATGAAACTCCTCAATTGTATTTAAGAAAAATATCTAGGTATAACAATTTTATGAAGATATTGGCAACTCTGCACATTTTAGCACGCTATGAACGCCTGATATTTTCGAAGACAGCTGAAGACTTTCACGAGTTTCATGGCCTCTCTTGTGCACGTGATTATTACTGCAATATCAAACACGATGCACAAAATAATAAAAACACAACAAACAGCAGAACCAGAAAAGCGATGTTGTTAGTTATTGTGTCGATAAATGGCAGAGCACGGTAGTCGAAACAACCTTGCATGGAATTCGTTTAACCGGATATGATTTTCTCTCCGTCTTTCTCTCATTCTCTGTTGTGATAAATTTTACCTTCTCTGTCTATAGGTATATACCTACCTATTTCTTCCAAACCATTTTATATAAAATTTATATGGTTATAAAATAACCAACAATCTAGCAATGAACGAATGAACGTGTTTCAAGTTTCAGTTAGTTGTCGCAGTATTATATTTTGAAAGAACAAAGTACCTACTTACCTACAAAAAATACATCATCTTCATCATAATAAACGAAACATACAGGGTATTTCATAATGTGTGTGTGTGTATAGAATTTACTTCAAGAAATCAGGTTATCCAAAAAATATTTATAATTATAAAAATGACTTAAACTGACATTCAGTGGCGGCTTTAGGATTCGAGTTTGAGGGGGGCACATCCCCAAAGGTCAAATCTTAAACTATATTGAATATGCTTGAAAAAAAAAATGGTAAATTTTCACGTATGAGGAAAAGCTAAAATTAAAAGGAAATATGTTTGTTAACTTTTTTATAGGTACCTATATTAAAAGAAACTAAACAATTCTAAATTAAATAAAATAAACTGAAACAACTCGTGTATCACACAAAAACAAAATACATAAAACAAAACTAAAATAAAAGCATATACATAAGTGTTCATACGAAATAAACTCATAAAAGTTAAATTGTAAAATCTAATCTTCTTTTTTGATTGGCAAATCGGTTAATTACACTTACAATGTTTATTTAAATATTTCTATGAACATATAATAAAGCTATTATGACTTTTAATTAATCAAGCTTCTTTCTGCCGTTGCTACATAAATAGTCAACATACAATTTTCGTTAAAAATGCGCCGATATCGTATTTTAATTGTTCGCCAAGTTCTGTGTCCATGTATTTTGATTTTGTGTTGAACTAGAAGCAACTGCAACATTGGTTTGTGGAGAACGAAGCCGACAAGGACAAAGACGCCGCTCTTAGAATTAATAGACCAAGAGCAGTCAGACCTGTTACAAATATTATAGACCAGGTGCTGCATTCAAAAATATTTATGCAATTTATTTATTTATATATGGATGAATTCAAGTCATTTTCTAAATATTTAATATTTTGTAAAACCACGGATCGATCGCCCTCTCCTTGTTGATATTTGATCTAAATGCATTCGCTTCGTATACATAATTGAAAAAAATTGACCATAGCAGTCTTCATGATATTTCGGAGGCTGGTAGATTCATCCTTAATCAAATAAGAAATCTCTGTTTATTTTATATTTCTTGAAAAGAAATTTAATTTGATAGCAATTTATGTGGACTTGGACTTGGAATTTACTGCCCGAAATAAACAAAAAGTTATTTTGTTAAACAAGTCCGTCACTTATATAGGCATCCTGCTAAGGTGTATCTATGTGTTGGTAATTGTACCTGATGGGGTCAGTGGCCTCTCGCACAGTTGATATAGTGAATTTCTGTTCACTCGGCGTATTACCAACGTAACTAGATGTCGCCAAACCCATTCTTTAATATACATAGAAGTATAGAATATTTTTAACAAAAAAAATCTGTTATTCTTAAAATTGAACTAAGAAAAACTAAATTATGTTATGTGGTCTCGTCTCGCAACCTTGTTTTCTTTCAAAATTATTAAGACTTTTTTTTACGAATTTATCGCTTGTGTAGCGCGTTGAGACAAGAAATTTACTTCCTAATACCCAATATTGAACAGATATAAATGCGTAAACGATAAGCACGAAGACAAACAAAAACAATCTATATTAATTTTAAGACCGCCCAATTTTCTGATTAATTTTAGCAAAACAATTTCTAGTACCAATAAAAAAGTATTTGTCTGCTTATTAAAAACTTCACACTTTTCTTGTTCATTGGATTGGAAGCTATCTAAAATTTTGATTTTACCACTTGTGTGCGCACCCAAAAAATCAAGATTTACTTTATTTTCCTCACTACGTAAAACTTGTCTTCAGGTTTTTGTCCACACATATTTAGTGAACCAATCTACAAATGTGTGTGGATCTATATAAAACGATTGTGAATAGTTTTGGATGACTATAATAGCAGATAATTTGTGTCAAATGAACATCGCTTTTACGTACTACATTTAAACTTCGAAAACTGACTCCACTCTGGAGTGTATTATTGAATCAAGTTATATACCTATACAGGATGTTGAATTGATAGAGGTAGTACTTTATGGGACATTATGTACAGAAACCGTATACACGTAATTTAAATCTGATAGAAAGTGTAATATTAGCGCGTGAATTAAAGAACTCCAGCACAAAATTGATAAAAGCATAATAAAATTAAAAACAAAATTGTGTATTTATTTATGGAATATCATTTTATGTCAGTTATGTGAACAAGTTGTGGCTGACAATTTAATTAAATATTCATGGTTGCTGCCAGTTCATTTGTATACCGATAATATACTTTTTTTTTTAATTATTTTTAGCTATTCAGCGGTGTTGAATAACAAAATTAATAAAGTCACTACGTGCCTCTTATAATTGAAATGCCCTTATTTAATATTTGCAAACAGATGTAATTTAAATTTAAAAGTAATGAAAATTGTAAAAAACGTATTTATCTAGCAACCTGTAAAATTCGCAAAACATCATGACATAGTAAGGATAATAATGCGACAAGTTCGAATCAATCCGTGGAAGAACTGAGAAACAATCAAACGACATTAGTTATCTTCTGGTGCATAGAAAAAAGTCAATATTTCTGTTGCCTGGAGGTTACACTTTAAAGGTCCATGCATTGTGAGGATTTATGACACTTTTTTCTAATCTATGGCGGTCTACGACACAACCAGCTCGAGTTTAACTAGACGCGTAGCGGTGTTGCCAACAGGTGTACATTTTCTTGTTCGTTGCAATACTATATTATGCAACGAGCATTTAATGGAAGTTATTAAGAAACGTCGTACTGAAGAGAGTGTTTTAAAAGCCAGTAAATGCGAGTAATTTATCCATGGTGAATGTAACAGAGTAATAAATAGAACTTGCAGAATGTTTAACCATGTAAATATAACTATAAAATTGTAACCTTATTGTAATTAGCGGGTGTTATATACATTCAGAAGAATACTAAATTTATAGCTCCATCCGAATGAACCCCAATATGCTATTCAATTTGTTACGGGTTCGATTCAATGTTTTACGAGCGGTTTCAAATAAAGAAGAACAAACAAAGAATATCAACTTGAATAATAACAGAATCAAATTATTATATGAGCAAACAACTAACTAAAATAAGCTTTATTAATCTGTATTGAAGTAATGCAAAATTTACTTACCATTATAGTATTGTATCACTATCGGTCACCGACTTTAATTAAAAAGAAATATTTAATTGGTTGACCTTTTTGTCACTAATTTATTGAAAACTTTATTGGAAATGAAACACATAATTTTCGAGCTAAAAACAACTAATTTAATAATTAAAACTAATTAAAGAAATTTAATAACAATAAAGAAATAAATATGTATAAATAAAAGAAGAGAAAGAATAAAACAATTAAGCGATAATGAGAATTTAAAAGAAAATCGTAGTTATTACTTGTAGAGGTTGTAAAACCCATATCAAAGACGACAAGAGAAACAGAAAATATACCCTTACATTTTTATGACTTAGTTTAGAACATTTGTATACAATCTACCTAAATAATATTCCCAAACTAATATAAACCATAAAACTCAGACATAACCACAGGGCCGGACAACAGTAAATTCCATTGCCCGTTCGTTTTATTACAAAATAATAATAATATTACTATTTTCTTTGAAAATATTTTAATGCACTGTGAGACACCCTGTATATTTAAAAGTAATATAACATCAAACTTATGTTACAATATTCGTTTAAACGACGAAAAGAGTCGTACAGTTTTATAACTAGTATAGTTATAGAGTTGCAATAGATAAAGGAACTTTGTAGTTGAAGAATTTACATTCTTATCATCAATATAAATCACAAAAGCGGCAACCATGTTGTGAATTTCATATAAGCATTGGATTGATGAATTTCCAGTCCTTGGAAACTACAAACAATTCAAATAGTTTTATTTCTACAAGGTGATTCAATGCATTAAAAATAGTGATAAGTATTTGGTCATTTCTGCGATGGCTAAATTTGGTCTTCAAAAAACCCGAGACATGTCCCAGAGGTCTACAACACCATCATTCTAACAATTCCTCTTCGAGATGGCAACGACAGCGAACAACTGGGATGAAACCGAGAAAAGAACTGGGTTAGTAGTAGCTAAGCTAAGCTAACTAGGTAAATGCATTTTATAATACGACGATTACAAGGATTACAAATTTTTTACAACATTTAAAATTATTATGAATAAAATTGCGAAAATAGTTCACCGATCATTATTGAATCAAAAGAGTAGAGATTTCGGTTGAAATTATTTTATAAATATTAATTAATTTTTCGCAACAAACATTTGTTTTAATTTTTCCGAGCTCAAAATAAAATCCCATACCTTTAAATAACAAATTACGCAACTGTATTGGTATTATTGTAATTACACACATTGTGTACGGTTCATGGATTCCGTTTGAATTATTAGTGACAATCGATAATTCAATTGGTTAGAGAATTTTATGGTGATGCGCCCTGCTGGCCTCTAAAATTTTATGGCAAAATTTCATAGCGAATAAGTTTGAAATTTATGACTTGTATATAGCGATTGACTTGCTGACTAGTTTCTTGGCCTTTCTCAATTTGATGATAAAATTTATTAGAAGAAAACGTATGGTTTTATTTGCAGCCTTCACACTACTTTATTGACTATTGACACAAACTGAAGCAACATAAGTATCAGACAAAAGAAAATTAGCTATAATAAAACGCTAGCTAACTTATTCACTCCAATCTTCAACCAAAACGAGTAAATGTTCGGACGCATCTACTAATGTTTTTACATACAGTTAAATATTGAGAATAGGCGGTAGGCTACATTCGGTGAGACTTCTTTGAAGGGAAACATTTTTAAAATAGTTCGCAAATCGCCACATTTTTCATTAAAGTGAAGTCAGTAGAAAAGAAAACAGATTTGTGTGTTATTGTTATGGAATCTACTCGCTTAAACAACATACCAACTTACAATGCTCTGCTGCCAGAATGTCTCTATCTCTATCCTACACCTCGTACTTATTATTCGCACAATAGCTTAATAATTAAACTGAAACCTATTTAGACCCGACACACCCCCAGATGCTTAATTAAATATAATCTTAATTTCCCCAAGTTTATTTTATTTTTGCTAAAATAATTTCGTTATTGAAAAAAATCCATATTATTTATATGTCATTCCATTCTATTCATTCAAATTCTGGCAATAATCAAGAGAACATGAGGATGCGGATGCCACACTTTATTTGAACATTTTCACCATAAAAATATTGCAGCACAGTTTCCTCAACAAATCCATACATTACGCAATATATTTACACATGGAACATGATTAGATACTTGATTTCCAACAAAGTTTTCTATACAAACATATTAAAATTGCAATTTTGAACACCCCTCATAATTTGGGTTGGAGCAAATCATAAATTAGCTTCCTAAACGAAAAGACGTCCCTGTACGTTAATTATGAATAAAAATGATTTTATTATGGACCTTAATGAAGTGCATTTTTTCTATTGTAATTATTTTGATATACCTAGGTACTTACTAGGTATCTCTTCGTTTTTGATATCTTTTTGTAAAGCTACAAAACAACAAAGGCATTTTTTCTCCTTTCAAAATTATCAACTTCTCTTTTCCCACATACCTACATAATATAAGTACAATATCTACATATTCCCATAAAATATGTCCTCTGCTCTGCAGCTAGTTTAGAATCACATTTTCAATGCAACACACGTAATTTATTAAGTCACAGCTTGAGGTCAAAGTTCAGACGGCTAGACTCTGTTTAGTTGTCGACTCAACTAGAAGCTCATAATGTAACTTTACTTGAAGCCTGTTTGAACATAAAACTGGGAGGTTTTATCGTTTATATATGGATATATGCGATATTTTTATGTAGAGTGCTTTTTAAATTTTTTTCTTGTTTCGTAAAGAATTTTTCTATCGACCTAAATATGAACACGGACCATTTTTAAACAAAAAGGTTTGTGTAATGTTTGATAGTGTTTTGAAAAACAATAGGTAGGTATAGTTTATCCAAAGTTAATTTAAAATATATAAATTTAACGATCTACCGGGGCTATCCGTTCCCATGCCTCTTTACATTATAAAAGGGCATCGATTGCAGCGTTTTTTGATACATTTCTCCCTAGCATATAAAGGCGATTGACTGGAGCCGATCATTGTACAGCAACACCTTCAGTTCATCAAAACACATAGAAGCGAATGCTCGCGTTTGAATCCTCGGTTCACGAGAGATCCCGGCATTCTGATTAAGACCAAATAAAAAAAACTCACAAAATGAATTTTATTGTCTAAATAATACTGCAATATGAAAAAATGCGACCTTCCCTTAACTCGCAACGAACAAACTGATTCACTGATTGACTAGCGCCGAACACTACAAAGGGATTTTTTTTTGATTAGTCCAAGGCAGAGAAATCATCATGACACCTAGGAAGTTCCTTACCACTTCCCTAGGTAGTGTGGGACTCTAACCCAAACTAAAACTCTGCCTTATCTTTGTAGTATGGCTCGGGAACCCTCCCTTTTCCATGTCCTCGCTTGACTGTCCTCTGTTGCTGTTGTCTTCTGATGTTGGTTGTCGTCTGTTGCTGTTGTCCTCTGTTGCTGTTGTCTTCTGATGTTGGTTGTCGTCTGTTGCTGTTGTCCTCTGTTGGTGGTGCCTAGAAAATACTCTGAAACATACCTTTAGATGAGTATACCTGACCTGAAAGAAACAATATTAATTGGTGTCCCTAATCCTGTGGATTCCTTCGTCAGAGTTGACTCCTCGGTCTCCGGTACCGCCTGGCACCGTCTTCTACGTTGTAGTTGACTGCTTCGCGAATCAGTGGGTTTGCATGGGTCTCTGCCATTGCAAAGACCTTCTGGGCTCTCAACCTCATGACGTCCCTGAGGGCGTCGAGTTTGAGGTCCCTTCGGATCTGTGCGTTTGACACAAACCAGGGTGCACCCACTGCCATCCTTCTTGCCTTGTTCTCCGTGGCCTCCAATCGTTTCAGGTACGATGGTGCCGCGTATCCCCATGCTGAACTGGCATAGGTCAAGGCAGGTTGGACGACTGCCTTAACCATTTGGAGCTTGACCTGCAAGGGCATCTTGCTCCTTCTGCAGATCATCGGGTAGAGCTTCGAAATGATGCCTTTGGCATTCGCGATGCTCTTCTCGATGTGCGGTCTCCATGACAGGGACCTGTCCAAAGGTCCCTGTCATGGAGACCTTGCAGTGTCCTGCCATTGTATGTCAGTACCCTCGATGTTGACGAAGTCGTCGGGGCGCACTTGTCTTCTTCTGATGAGGAGCGCGGTGCTCTTCTCGGCATTAATCTTGGTCTTCCACCTGGTGTACCGTTCGGTGAAGTTGTCCGCTGCTCGCTGCAGGTATCTTGTCACCAATTCCGCACTGCGACTGCGGGCAATCAGGGCGGTGTCCTACAAAGGGATTCGCGATAAACAAAGAGCTTATACTACCACGGGATATTGATTGACAACAAGATGTATGTGGCGACATCTAGTGTGAGTAGGCAATATGCCCGATGAAATAAAGTTCACAAACGATGGCCGAACAAGAAGTAACAACTCCATTTAATGCTATTTCCAACACTAGATACGCCCGAATTCCCTATCGGGAGTCTTTATTTACGAATTGCTTGTTACATAACTTAAAGTCTTGGGTACATTATTTAACAAGCAATTCGCAAATCTATAATATATTGAATATGAAGAACATAAGAAATGATGATTTATGTGCATTTTTCAATGTTATTTTGAAAAGCCCAATAAATAGGTAGAAGAGTACGTAAAGTTTATTTGGTCATCCAGTAAGAAACTCGAATCAAATTTAAAAATAAAAGAACACTAACCAATTGATCAATATTTTGGGACCAACCCGAACCCGTACAGTTTATTTGCATAATCCAACCAAATAAGTAGGTAGGTAGCTTTGTTTTTGTCTACTTCAATATTGTGGAAACAAATTAAAATTAACCTTGAGTAAACCACATACGTAGGTACCTACAAAAAAGCAACTTTTATATATTTTATTCAATCCTAAACAATTTATCGGTATTATAATTTGTTTTTAAATTACCCTTTTTACTTGTCAATTAGGTACAATGGATTTCTTTGAGTTGAATAAACTTGCAACACAGACCAGTGCCGGTTGCTAACTGGGTCTGGGTAGGTTACGGGTGGTCAGCTGATTTCCGTCACTGTAAATGGCAGGTAGGTAGACGGGTAATTTCACTTTGCATGTTGATAATACCATGCATAATATTAAACTGATATGGTTTCCCGTTTCGAACATATTTTTAATGACCTTAAAATAATAGTCCGCGGATGTACCATATTCTCTTTTTCAATCCAATTCACACAAAAAAAGCAGTAACATTAGATACATTAACAAAAATATTGGCCGGGGACAGAACGCTGCAATGGAAGCTGCAAAATCATTCATAGAGGCTGCTCCAGTGGTCAGGCAACTACCTACCAACGAAAACAATTCATCTTGTGGAACTTTCGACGACTTGGAAGGCATCTAAAGGGAATTGTGGTTCAAAATGTCCCTATGGGTCGGGAAAGTAAAACATAAAAATGGGTTGATTCATTTTAAATAAATAATAATAATTACTTCCGGTAAAACCGAAAATCCCATAATACTGAAAATTGAAAATATTCTGTTATTGATTGACATGAAATTGGTTTTATACTATAGGAAAATTTAAAGTATAATAAATTGTCAGGATGCGTTAATTGTTTTCGTATATTATTTTGTATTCTTTTTAAGTAAAACAGTAAATTCAGAGAAAAAGAAAATATATAAATATATATACATATAATGAAGAAATAAAGAAAGTAAAATAAAAACTTAAAATAAAGAAATATATATAAAAAGTAAAATTACTTTGCCAGTAACTGGGCCGAAGCTTTAATCGGTTGATGAGGTGACGTATATCTGTAAATAAACAGAAGGAAAGTCTGAGCAATTTTGTTCTACTCATGTGTGTATGTAAAATCTTGTATTATAATGTGCATTATTATTAATTAATTCCTTATTGTTATTTCATGTCGTCAATTACGACTTTAATTCAGAATTAAGATAAAATCAATCAAAAATTGCCAGTATTACATCGTTCATTGATATACTGAGCGTCAATGATACCAGGGGCAGAGTCACGCAAGGTATCGCTACAGTTATCACAAAATTCAAATAACACTAGTCCGGAGTGGCCATGGTACCAGGGGCAGAGTCACGCAAGGTACCCTCCAAATACTAGGAATACGTTAGTACTGAGTGTGCAATGATACCAGGGGCAGAGTCACGCAAGGTATCGCTCCAGACACTAACCAATAAAATACAACGGTCGAGAGCTTATAATGTATCAGGGGCAGAGTCACGCAAGATACTGCTCTATAATTGACCAAACGTTAGTACTGAGTGTGCAATGATATCAGGGGCAGAGTCACGCAAGATATCGCTCCAGATACTAACCAAAAATAAATAATAATTCAACGGTCCGGAGCTTATAATGTATCAGGGGCAGAGTCACGCAAGATACTGCTCCATAATTGACCAAAATATACGGATGTTTCTTACGGCATTAATGAGTCAATGATAATAAAATAATAAAACATGAAAAATCTGATAATTACTCGATATCAATGTAAATATGATCAAGAATAGAAAATGCACTTGTTTTGAATTTAACTTCCTTCAGATAAATTTGTAATATCAAATTAAAATATCAATAATAGCCAAATGTTGAATAAATAATGAATAATATATGTATCGAAAAGAAAATCATGCAAAACAAATTTACTCAGTGAGAAACTCACCCTTATGGATGTAGAATAGAACCTCGTCGACAATAGGTAGGTTGAACACACAAGATTCACAAACACACAATTTAATAATTAATAATTTAAAATATTCGAATAGTTGTAAACTCTTTGGAAATAAAATTGAAAATGAATCCCATAGACAAAGACGTGATTCTCAGACGTTAGAACCATTTATTTGTTTACTTTACAAACCTCTTGAGGCTGCATTATTTTTATTTAATATAAACATAACGCGCTATCGAATCTTTGTATGTTCCCACGAAGTTGATGAAGAAAAAAAAAATATTTCGGTTATAATATTAGGAAAAATATATAGGGTCTTACAGTTTGAAGCTGTTAGACTTGAAGTGCGCATGTGCTAATCAAATCGCATTTCATGAAAGTCGAATTACCTAAGAGTCAGACATAGGTACCTACTAGGTATACAATATACTTATTAAATTAATTTTTCTTCTTTCTCAATTATTAATCACAATGATTAATTTAACTAATTTATTTCACAAATAACTTATTCTACATACTTTTTAATATACATACTTAGCCGAGGACACCGATAGACTGTTGCCGGCTTAATGCATACGTGTCTATAAAAACGTAACGTACCAATAACCATAAATTCCTAAAACATATTGTAGTATTATTTATTCTTGAGTCTTTGGTATAACACTGTGTGATGAGCTACAGACAGAAATTTTTGATTCGCACTGTGTATAGTTCTGATGTATTAATAATTCATCCTGTATACCTACTTTTGTTTAATATCATGCATTTTTTGTGCCTAATTATTGATAACTTTAACACAGCTTGGTGTATTAAACAGATAATGTCTGACAACGTCGCAATCGAGAAACCTGTGGCAGTATGTCTACTTGATCAGTGGCGCCTTCCTAACGCGGCCTCGTGAACGACACACGGTACCGTCCACTTCTCGTTACAAAGGGGAAGACGGTGGACTCCGATCGAGTGAAATCTTTAAATGTGAAAATAGGCAAAATGTAATGTACCTATATGTGTATGTGAATATTGTGAAGTTGCGCCGAACGCGTTCTCTCTCTCTAATGTCTACGCACACTATTTTGATACAACAAAATACAAAATGTCAAATAATGGGATCTGTTTACAGCTGTGTATATCCGTAACGTAATCGAATAATAGATCGGTTAGAAATGTGTTGTTTTTTGATTGATGTTTAATTATAAACGGGTTTAGTTTTATGAAACAAAAAACATTTAGATTTAGTGTAAAATCTGTTTAATTTTACAACAAGTGGTTATATTACAAAGTGTATCGACAATTTAAATACATTAACCTAAGTAATCAAGAAATTATAATTTGAAAGTGTTGTGTGTTTATATTATGGATTTGAGTGGATTATGTGCTTATTTTATGGTATAAATGAAGAAACCACCTGGGTAAGCCTTAAGATGACAGATATTTATCGTTAATCGGTACGGTATCTAATTTTATTTCTTTTGCATAGTGATAGATTTACTTAGAATATTAAGAATCGGTGATTTCCATACAAAATAGATATAATTTGATTTTATTACTACCTACAGAGAAAATATTGGATACCTACCTAATCATTAAAGATAATATTTACGATAAAGCTAATCCGTATGTAGCATTTTACATACACCTATCTACGTAAGTCGAGATTAGGTAGGTGGTAGGTAACTCTGTAATAATTAGAAAATCTCCCTGATCCTCTAGCAATTTTTTTAGGAACATTGTTTTCATAATGTGGGTAAGGTAACTGTACATACTTACTTACTTCTATCTAAATGTAAAATTAACAACGTATAGGTAGGTAATTAATAAGTACACCGAATTACCTAAGTACTTAATATAAATATTGCATCTTTTTTTGTGATTGAGGCCAAGGTTTTGTTCACCTATTTGCAAAATAAATACTTTCATTGCCTCTAAAGTTAATTTTATATTCTTGTTGAATGTACCGGGTGACTTATTTTCAATGGTTTTGGGAATTAGATACCTCCGAGATCCATATTGTAGGCAGGGAGCTATTGCAAACTATTGTGAGAGTATTGTTGACTAGTGCTGAGTATTGTGAATTAAGTAGTATCATGAGACATCACGTTAAAAATATCTTTACCGGGATTACGATTCTTTTGGCAAGTTTTAACCAGTACACAACGACAAAACAACCCTAAAACACCTTTGGTTTTAGTTAAAATCGTCTAGCGTGAACTTAAATACCTACACTCAAGCGTAGGTATGTAGGTACGTTTTTATAATAATAATAATACTTAGTCTTTATTGATTGAGCAATGTGTACAAACTTTAGATGATATACTTGTACAAACTAAAATGGATAGATTTTCTGCAGATGTAAAATATCACAATGAACTTGTCCTCAATCAAAAGGCGAAGTTTAGCTATGAACTACTTTTTACTTATAGCACTATCCTTAAGTTACTACTATATTCAATAATTGATAACAGAGCAGAAGTATCATCCTGAAAATAGCAAATGTATAGGTACAATTATAAGAACAATCGAAATAATTAAAATTAACAAAACTGCAGTAACAACTGAAATGAGACTCCCAACAACACGCTCAGCCAACCTCATAAAAATTTAAAATTATACCATCAAACCTATTTATCTATTTCTGGTAAGAATTCGTCCGATAAATGCTTCCTATTTGGAGCAGTATAACCTGGTCGTAACTAAGATATCATTGAAAAAATGGTTAATTTTCAACTAAGTACTTACATTAAAAAGTTAAAAGGTATACACCAGAAAAAAATGTCGCTATTGCTTTATCTTAAGTTATCTTTCTGATCACGTGTCGTCTTTATAATAACAAAATGGTGAATCAAATCCGTGGTTACTCTTTCATTAAGAGCCGCGCGTCTTTTTTCCTAGACTTCTGGTCTCTCATTTTCATTTTCGCTATCAGCTTCGACCTCGACGTTATAGCACTGTTGCTTGTACTCTGATAAAATAAACATGGAATTTAGAGCGAACTAGGTAATTATGTGTAGATCAAACCGCATAATATAGCAACAGAATTTGAAAATATTTTTGTCAGTGTACTTTCCTGTCTTGCTGCTATACGAGGGTTGCCTTTTATATGAACAAAAACAAATATTAATCATCGAAAATCACTTTATTGTTTTTCAAAATATTCCCCATGAAGATCTATACACTTTTGCATGCGTTTGAACCAATTGTCGAAGCACTTTTGCCACTCTGATTGAGTTATCTCCGAAACATGCATTCTGAATGCAGCAACCGCTTCTTCAGGTGTCGAAAAATGTTGACCTCTCAGTTTGTTTTTTACGTACGGGAATAAAAAGCAGTCATTCGGTGCCAAGTCAGGACTATACGGCGGATGACTCATCAAATCGATGTTTTGGGTGCTCAAAAATGCAGTTGTTTGAGCCGATGTGTGAGAGCTCGCATTGTCGTGGTAAAGAGTGATCCGTCTTCGGCGGTTGGTTTTCCTGATTTCTTGGAAGACGACTGGCAAACAAATGGTTGTGTAGCACTCAGAATTTACTGTTCTGCGTTGTTCTAGTGGTACGGTTGCGACATGTCCAGTTTTTCCGAAAAAACAGGCGACCATTTGCTTGGAAGTGCTTCGTGCGCGAACAACTTTTGTTGGATTTGCCTCATCTTGAAACACCCATACAGGCGACTGCTGTTTACTTTCGGGCTCATACGCGTAAATCCACTATTCATCACCTGTCACGATGTCATAGACGTGTTTCGAAGCACCGCGATCGTATTTTTTGAGCATTTCTTTCGACCAATCTACACGAGCCTTTTTTTGAACGATTGACAAATTGTGTGGGTCTCAACGCGAACATATTTTTTTGACAGTCAAATGTTTATGCAATATTGAATGTATGCTGGTCCCACTAATGTCTAAGGTTGTCTCAATCTCTTGATAGGTCACATGCTGATCTTGCAATATCAGTTCACGCACAGCATCAATGGTTTTCGGAACAACAACTGATTTTGGGACGACCTTCACGAAATTCGTCTTGGAGTGAACTACGACCACGATTGAATTCACCATACCATAGATAAACACTGGTCCCTGATGGAGCTTCATCGCCAAAAATTGAACTAAGTTCATCCATGCACTGTTGCTGAGTTAATCCACTTCCAAAGTTGTAGAAAATAATCGCACGAAAATGTCCATTTTTGGGCCGAGATGAATCTTTTAAGTTACTGTAAACAACACAAATATCGCTCGTATGTCAAAACGTTCTGAGTACGTATATCCTCAAAAATGTCCAACTTTACGATAGAGCTGTCAGTTGCCAGGGTTGCCAAATCCCGAAATATCAAAGGCAACCCTCGTATTGCTGGTACACTTTTCTAATTGACTGTCGATTTTTTTACTTGCAATGTACCATGTTTTTGTACTCTGTATCTACTACTTCTGCAAGTTTTCCTGACACTTCCTTTTGGCATTAAGTAGTAATGTTAATAATGATTATAAACGTTAGTGACAATATTACAGTAAGATTTGTGAGTGTAAGTAAGTAACTAATATTGTAAATTGTAAGTGCATCATAAGAACATCTAGTCCTTCTGGTTGGATGAGTGTTAAAGTAGAATATTATGAACACAAAAACCCCGATTAAGCTCTATATTAAACCAAAAAACCCATTAGGATGTTTTTTATATAACCCGGACTTTTTCCAGCTCTGCTTTGCATTTTGGAACTGATCAAATAGCCTTAATCGTCCAATTGTTGGTAGATTAATGTTGAGCCTTCTTCCTATATGTGCCCTTGTAGTTAAACCCAACTGTGTTAGACACTGCTCTACACAGCCTCTATTGAACAGTCACTTACTAGGTATTCGATGATTTTCGATAGGCTTGGCATTTTAATAGTATTATTGTTTTAAATAATGAGGAAGTATCTAGTTAAAAAATTAAATTACATAGTTATTTTGCTAATAGATGCATAGACTTATTATTGAGCACATACATAGAGTTGCTTTTATTTCGAAACATTGAAATGTCCAAGGTCTTTTGTTATGATATTTTAATATATTTGTTTCTATTTCTGTATACTCTACCTTAAGCATGATAATATCTAATAGTTATGTAGAAATTGCATAGCATACAATGTACGCAGATATACTATGTATCAGTTGTTGTGTTTAACCATTTAGTACGTTATTAGGTTAACATCTGCCTAGACAAATATAATTCCACATTGTGTACTTTTAAGTAGGTACCTATATTATAAATCTTATTTACCTATCAATAGGTAGTTAATTAAGTTTAGTCACCATTCTATTGTTATTTGTTTTACTTAGTTATTGATTGTTGATTAGCAGTAACAATTAAAAGATTTACTATTTATTATTGTTTATCCAAAAAAATTAAAATACCTAAGTAAGTACAACAATTTGTTGCCTAAAGCGGTAGTTTTTTGAAAATGACTCCTATAAAAATAATAATTGGTAATTTAATATAATGCTTCAGAGCTGATTTATCTGCTTTATTATTATCTTGTTTTACATTATATAAAAGTATATACTTATGTACAATATAGTAGTATAAAATATCGCTATTTAATGTACTTTCAGTTCTCACTTATCTCTAAATGTATTCAAAGGTTATTCACATTGCCTACGAAGCATTCCAAAATAGCATTTTTAGGCCGCATAGCAATTGATTTCATTTCTTAAGCCAGATCCACATTATAGTTGGCATGCCATATTTTTAATTATAGTTAAATTGACAGAGAAAATACAAGGTGTCCGTCCTTTTATTCTTGAATACAAAAATATCAGGATCAATTAAACGCCGTTCTAAGATATTGATCATAATAGCGGTTATTGTTGCGGAAATTTAATTTTCTTTATGTTTAAGAAATAGTCGATAGCTATGAAGATTCTATAGGAAATAAACATCATCTTTGTTATTCTGATATTATTACAGTAATTTACAGGTCACTTTATTAAGCCTATTCTAAACCAAAGTCAATGTAAAATATATAAATTTAACGATTCTACCGGGGCTATCCGTTCCCATGCCTCTTTACATTTTAAAAGGGCATCGAATGCAGCGTTTTTGGATACATTTCTCCCTCGTTTATAAGACGTATAATAAATCATGCCTGCCAAAGGATACCGACAGTAATAAAAAATAACTACAGTGACTGGAAAAATTATTGTGTTAATGATTATTCGAAAAAAAAAACAAACAAAAACTTGCGAGTTTCGCACACAACTTCAAAACTTAGCGACTTTCGCTTTCAATTTGCGACTTTCGCAATACAACTTCAAAACTTGTTGTATTGCGAAAGTCGCAAATTGAAAGCGAAAGTCGGGAAGTTTCGAAGTTGTATGGCCAAAGTGGCAAATTGAAAGCGAAAGTCGCTAAGTTTTGAAGTTGTGTTGCGAAAGTCGCAAAGTTGTATTGAGAAAGTCGCAAATTGTAAGCCAAAGTCGGTAAGTTTTGAAGTTGTATTGCCAAAGTCGCAAATTGAAAGCGAAAGTCGCTAAGTTTTGAAGTTGTATTGCGAAGGCGCAAATTGAAAGCGAAAGTCGCTAAGTTTTGAAGTTGTGTTGCGAAAGTCGCAAATTGAAAGCGAAAGTCGCTAAGTTTTGAAGTTGTATTGCGAAAGTCTCAAATTGAAAGCGAAAGTCGGCAAGTTTTGAACTTGTATTGCCAAAGTCGCAAATTGAAACCGAAAGTCAAGAAGTTTTGAAGTTGTATTGCCAAAGTCGCAAATTGAAAGCGAAAGTCGCTAAGTTTTAAAGTTGTGTTGCGAAAGTCGCAATGTTGACAGCGAAAGTCGCTAACTTTTGAAGTTGTATTGTGAAAGTCGCAAATTGTAAGCCAAAGTCGGTAAGTTTTGAAGTTGTATTGCCAAAGTTGCAAATTGAAAGCGAAAGTCACTAAGTTTTGAAGTTGTATTGCGAAAGTCGCAAATTGAAAGCGAAAGTCGCTAAGTTTTGAAGTTGTATTGCGAAAGTCGCAAATTGAAAGCGAAAGTCGGGAAGTTTTGAAGTTGTATTGCCAAAGTCACAAATTGAAAGAAAAAGTCGCTAAGTTTTGAGGTTGCGTTGCGAAAGTCGCAAATTGAAAGCGAAAGTCGGGAAGTTTTGAAGTTGTATTGCCAAAGTCGCAAATTGAAAGGGAAAGTCGCTAAGGTTTGAAATTGTGTTGCGAAAGTCGCCAAGTTTTGAAGTTGTGTTGCGAAAGTCGCAAATTGAAAGCGCTAAGTATTGAAGTTGTGTTCCGAAAGTCGCTAAGTTTTGAAGTTGTATTGCGAAAGTCGCAAATTGAAAGCGAAAGTCGCTAGGTTTTGAAGTTGTATTGCGAAAGTTCACTTATTAATATGATCTGCAGGTATCACAGTTCGTTTAGCTTCAAATTCTTCTCTTAAATCTTCAACTTCGTATTATTAATTAATTTGTTTGTCATACGAAAAGGACTCTTGTACTAACAGATAATTTGTGACTACTTGCAGTGGCAGGTCTGCTCGTTATCTTGACCATAATTAAATCACCTTCACTGTATATGCAGGCTTCTCGTCTAGTCTTATCGTAGCGTAGCACTTACAATTGTTTTGATATACCTTTCACACTGAATTTCTAGCAGGAAAGGTTTTAATCGACGATAAACTGTAAAAAATTTAAACTCTGCTTACGTTTAAGCATTATAATAATATGTTCCTGATCGATGGAGTTGTGCACTTTTATAGTAAATCGTACTTCAAATATTTATCTGGAACAATTATGGCAGTGACCACTGCTGATACACCCTGTATATTAACACATATTGCACAAAAAGATTTACACTGTACGTGCTATATTTATGTCAGTTATGCCACAAATTACAGCATCCACTAAATATGGGTCAGGAATACAAACATTTAATGCTCTTAACTTAACTTAAAGTTCTCATAAAATAGTAATTTTGAGATAGATAAAAAATCACCTTTCTATGTATCAAATCTCCTCAATTGGGTGTAATCAATATGATGTATAAGCTAGGTAATCATTTATATTTACGAACATATTTCCCTCATTGAATTTTCATCAATATTCTAGCTTTTCCTAAATACATAATATATATGTACCTACCTACTGGCAACCTGTTTATCAATTTTATCATCGCTAGACAAATTATGTTACTCTGATTTGTCAATGTAATGAAAAACAAACAAAAAATTAAAGATCAATCAAACACAGAGTAACACAAAATGAACATTTTCGTCTGGTTTTACTGTAGCATAATACATATTATTCAGAGGAAGCAGGAGAACAAAATACCTGACGAGTGTGGGGACCTGAAAATAGTGCCGGGAGATTTGGGACAACGAACTCATTTAATATGACGTGATATGGCCTTAAATGATCTCGTACTGGTTACCTTTTTGTCGCAAGTTGTATATAGGATACTATTATTAAACACACAATGTTGTACGGCAAAAACCGGACAGAGAATTTTCAAGTATTTTTACGTTAGATTTTGTTTGTAGTGAAAAGAATGACAATGTACATTTCTTTGTTTACAAAACCGGTATTTTTAATAATAAAACAGAGATGTTTGATGTTTGTTTAACGTTAAGGGTGGTCTCGTTAATTCTCATACCATTTATCTAGTGATTGACCGATATTTTCATATGTTTCTTCTACTAGACTTGAGAAACCACCCCCTTAAATATTGTTGCGTCTTTTTGAAACTGTATGATAATAATAAATCAGTTTTATTGGAAATATTTAGGAAGTGGTGAAAAAAAAAATTGCTTTTGGCACGGGCCTTGCCCCTTGCCCAGCTAGCAGTGCCCAATAATATGGTATCACTTTTAAACACACATACAACTTGATTTTTGTGAGGATCTTGAAATGTGAAATGTTGTTTTAAATCTATTTATATACCCTGACAAAACAATCTTTATTTTTAAGTTGAATAGAAATAAAATAGGTACGTGTATAAAGGTTAACAATACCAACATCGAGAAAAAAAACTAATGGTATTGTAATGACATAAATTTACTAACAATGCCAGGAAGTTGGTTACTATTTTGCATGAAACTTACCTAAAACCAAATTTATTTAGGTATTATGGAATAGTAGGTATATTGTGCAACGAACATGAAATGACATATATTTCCTACGAGTATGATCGTTGGCAGCATGGGCCGCAGGCGAGTGCTGCAAATCATACGAGTAGGAAATGGTCATTTCATGTGAGTTTCACAGTATACTTTTTCTACGAGTGTTTTAATGCTTTTGACTAAATTAAACATAATTTTTATGAAAATATTTGTTTTTCGAAACTTACCCCTGTTAGTAAGCCTAAATACGATAAGTTAGAAGTATTAAATTGACTAGGTGGTGTTAAACTATATTCACTATCACTGTTTTTGTGTTTTGAAATTAGCGAAATATTAATTATAATTATTATTAATTATAAATACCTAAACTGTCAATTTGGTGTGTTTGTATTGTCGGCGTTGCTATGGTGATTTTTCATGGCCGACGCTACTTTTGTCATTACCAGGAAATTTACCGGTTCGTAATAAATATTTCCCACTAGTTGCCTAGCAACCCAACGCAACGGGTAAATGAAAAACAGTATTACAATGTACTACATTTTCAAATCATGATTGAACATATAATAAAGGCATTTAGAAACACAAACAATATTGTTTTCCAATTTTATTAATATAAGATATATAGGGTGTTACGAAAACCTTCGAATTGTTGAAAGTAAAGGCATAAAGATAGAATTTATTGCATTGTTTCATATATACAGGAGGATTCAGGTAAGTGTTTCAAGAGAAAGTTTAGAAGAAAGAATGAATATGTTGATTTGAAACTTTCTACATTTATATAATATGGCGGAACTTCCGGCTATACAAGAAGTGGATATGAACTTCCTTATTTTAAATGGAACACCCTATATATTTTTAGATTCCCTGTTGAATTATAAGTATTTTCTTAACCGTTCCCTATGCCTATCTTGAACCGTTTTTTAAAAAATAATTTGTTTCGATTTTTTTGGTCCAAACCAGGTTTTCCTGAAAAAAAAAAATAAATATTTCATAGCCTTAATAGATAGTATAAATTTTGCAGGTACTTTAAGAATATCTTAGGAAAGTTATTTATCTTGACAAATTGACCCATAAGGTTACAGGTCGTCGCAAATTATTGTAGTATTATCTCCTGTTAAAAATTGCCAAGTCAATTTTCTAAAGTGGAACACCCTCATCAAATATTCTGAAAGACAAACAAATTCCCTTTCAAATGATAGGCCATATTGACCTAAATGGTAAGGTTTTCGAAATAAAAGCAAGTTTGTAGAAAAATTGGATTGGAATAAAAAGTTATAAATGTTGTATGTTCTAAGGAGTACAAGCCAAGTTTACGAGGGCTTTTTTGGTGTGGTTTTTTTCCATTTTTCTAATGCATTGATACCGTTTCGTCAAACTCCTCCAAATAGATGCAGCATACCTATATTTATCACGTCCTCGAGCGATTTTTTGAGTTTAGTCGATGATCAGTCATGCCATGTCGTCTTAAACTTGTCTTTTTGTCTAATAATAAATATAATAAGGCTTTGCAAAGAATGAATTTTAGGAGGTGCGCTAATTTTTCAATTCAGTTTTATTTGGAATATCCTGCCGAGATACCTATAATATGTGCCCATCTCAAACTTCAGATTTAGATAATAGTCATATCAAATTATTGAGAGTAAAACAAAACACTGAAATTGCAAAGCAAACAAGCCATTAAATCACTTGTTGTAGCATTGCATGGAACCAGTTTACAAAGTGATTTATCGAATCTTTTATAAAACCCGTATAAAGACCAGAGAAGCTATATAAAAAATACGTCGACAAGCGCAAAAAGAAGTAATGAAATTGCGTATTTTTGGAGGTGATATCCTGCTGTCTTGGCTCTTTGAAATTTTGTTACTTATAAGAGCTATTTTGCTCGGTATTGGACTATAGAACGCTATCATTCAAGCCCTAAGAAACTATCCTTAATGAAACTGCCTCCGCATGTCGTTTGGCATGCAAATAGCCCTTCATAATATCATTATGTCTTGTCTAAATTTCACAACCCTTCAGGCAAGGAAAAAATTTCAATTTTTTGATGCTTTTGCTCGGTATAGGACTATAGAACGCTATCATTCGAGCCCTAAGAAACTATCCTTAATGACACTGCCTCCGCATGTCGTTTGGCATGCAAATAGCCCTTATAGAGTAACCTATTAAAAGTTGTTTTGCGATTGCTCGGGTTTGATGATAAACCGATGCCCTCGTGGCATAAATCATTCTCAATGCAATTCTATCTCAAATTTTTACTTTTTTTATACGCATATATGTATGTGGCTAAAATGGACGGAGTACAGCTTTAGCAAAACGGTGTCATAATCTAAAAAAGATTATTTTTTTGAAATCATTACAAAATATTGACATTCTAGGAGCGTTTTTACGCCACAAAACCTCTTATTCCACTATTTTAAGTTGCTACCGGGCAACGACAAAAATAACAGTACGAGCAACACTTTCCTGCCGGAAAAATTATTCCTGTACTGTTTTTTGAAGCTCTCATGATATACCATAATAGCGACAATGCACATACATTATTTATTTGTTATACACTGTGTTCAAGATAAGAATGGGATAGCATTGGAATAATTATAGTTTCATTGACAAAGAAAAGTCGAATCTCCACAAAAATAAATTTAATAGAAATTTATAAATATTATCCAAATATGTTTCGGAACTTACACCAGTTTCATCATGAGTGGTGAAAAGAGAAAAATGTTGTTGTTTGTATTAATAAAAATAATAAACTAAATCAAGAAAAAAACTAACATTATTCTGTTGTTGTTCGACCTCTGTATGGTGGGATATGCATTACTATGTGTATGTAGATGGTACGTGTTTACATATATCTACTGTTGTATATCTCACTGTGCTTAAATGCAGGCCGATATTGTAGATGGGCAACGACTATGGTACTCTGACGAGCTCATAAGAGCGAAACGAATTCGTCAGTATCTGTCGACCCATGCATCTGTATGCTAAATTAAACAAAATCCCTGGTGTAGGTAAAACCAGTCATTTTGTCCGCTATTTCACAATAGTAATTTACGTAACAAGTTCGGATAATAGGTTTTTTTGGACGAATAGACAAAGTCTGTGAGTCCAAAAAAAACATTTTAATTCTTATTTATATTAAAATTCGAGCAATTGCTAATATTGAAGGGATTCAATTTGTTCGAAATGGCAACAACAACGTGATTCTTCCCGTCCTAGTCCGGGGAATGCTACATTCTAAAAGAAAAAGCGTCCGGGAAGTAGGTACATCCTGGACGGTTGCCGAAAATATTTGTTTATTCTGTTATTTACGTTTCTTTTTATAGATCATGATGGTTTATAAATTTTTGAAATTAATTTGATATTATTTAAATCACCTCTACAGAAATCGATTTTTTTAAATTTATTTATTTGTAAAACAGATACAGGCATACACCCAATTACATTGTTTTGTGTAAAGGTTAAACCTAAACTACTTATAACTAACTTACACTAAAGAACTATGAACTACGAATGAATTGATGGACGTTTTAAAAATATTTTTCACCACTGATGATGAAACTGGTGTATATAGATTGTAGATTGTTTTTTCGGAGTCGTTTAGGCGGTTTAGCCTCCCCTCACTTCGACCTGCAGAAGATCTTTTGTGAATGACTCTAATCTATGAATTGCCCAGCTGTCCCACACTTTTCATAAAGTTGATGATTTCTCTGGGGGCTAAATTCCTTGCCTCGTTAGGGTCACCCCTCCAAGTGTCGTCCTCGGTTAGACCCATCTTTTTGAGATGGTACTTCACTGGGTGGTGTCCCGTAAAAAGGCCTGTAATTCGCCATAGGTCGCTTCTCTCCAGTTGGATAAGCTTCCCTTCGTTGGCCTCTGAAGGTTTGATAAACCTTTTTAATTGTCTTAGGCCTGGAGTGTTTCTCCAGTAGGACTTAAGTTGTTCCTTTTCCCATCTCCGAAGTTCTTCCTTCATATGGCTTTTTGGAAGGCCAAAGATGGGTTCCGGGCCGCAGAACGGAGCATTTGCGCCCTCTTTTGCAAGTTGGTCCGCCGCTTCGTTCGCCTCTATGCCTTCTTGTCCTGGCACCCATGTCAGAGTAATCTTTTTCCCCTGAGCTGCCAGTTGCTTTAGGGTCTGTTTGCATTCCCATGCTAGCTTTGCCGTGAAGGTGTAAGACCTCAGTGCTTTTAACGCAGCTTGACTGTCTGACGTAATATTGATCTGCCGCTCCGGGATGCCTCTCTGCAGGCATTCTTGAGCACAACGATTAATAGCGTTGATCTCTGCTTGGAATATAGTGGGACTTTTCCCGGGAGATTCAGAGAGCCTGCAATTTGGCCCGTATACTCTCATGCCTGTGTTCCCTTCTATTCCTTTTGAACCGTCCGTATACCAGACGGATGTGTTTTCTGGGAATCGTGGTTCCCCATTTAGCCAATTTTGACGGTCTGAAATGACCACTTCAAATGGGATTTCAAAATCATGTTTGAGTGGCAAAGCGTCCGACGGTTTTCTTCCTGAATCCAAAGGTATTAGATTCAGGATTCCCATGTGTCCCTCTAGATCGCCAGATTTGTATTCCATTACCTGTGCCAGTTTCAGAGCGCTAATTGCTGCCTCTTTTTTGACTAGGACAGGCAAAGGTATTAGATGCAGCAACGTTTCCATCGCTGCTGTGGGGCAAGTTCGCATTGCCCCTGTTATTCCTAAACATGCAAGCCGTTGAAACTTTTGAAGACGGCATTGTGTATGCTTAATATTAACTTTTGGCCACCATACTAATGAGGCGTATGTAACCATGGGTTTAATGACTGTTTGGTACACCCAGTATGTGAGCTTTGGCTTTAGCCCCCAAGTCCTACCGAGTAGCCTGTGACACGTCCATATGGCCGCTGTGGCTTTCGATATGGTTTTCTCTATATGCTGATTCCAGATTAGTCGTTTATCCAGGATTACTCCCAGGTATTTGACTTTATCCGAAAGGCAAATTTGCTCACCGCTGAGAGTGGGGTTAATAATGTCCACCTTTCTCTTTCTCGTGAATGGTACCAACACTGTTTTATGTATATGGTGTATATAAGTTCCGAAACATGTTTGGATAATATTTATAAATTTCTATTAAATTTATTTTTGTGGAGATTCAACTTTTATTTGTCATTGAAAATTTACATCTATTTTTTCAAATTAATAATAATTATAGTTTATGATCGAAGAGAATGTTGATAAATTTTGAATAAAAGATGTCTACTCCAAAAAATTTCTTATGATATTAAGTAAATTAAGTGAATTTATAATAATATATGAAAAGCTATTTCTAGTGTTCAAAAATTTGGAATAGACCAATGAACGTGAATCATTCTTTATGAATGTAACTGTATAATATATTATACATTATATCGGTAGACGTTTTCATTTAGCGTGGTGTTTGACTATGCAACTAAAAATAGTAAAGTGTTACTAATGTGGGAGGAAGTTTATATCACAGAGTATTTCTAATAAAAACAGATGTAGGACATCAGATATTTGTCGTACTTTTCACGATATATTTCTGTTATAGGTATTACATAATACGTGGTTTCGGGAAAGTCCTAGTCAATGGCCAAAATGGCCGCAACTGTCAAGTGAACGTCGACTGTTTCTTCGAATAATTATACCTGCTTTTTAACGATTTTTCGTTCAAGATAACCGGCAGGCGACTTTTAATATTAACGCTAAGGTTCTCTAGTTTGGCCTTGTCAATTCTGTTATAGTCATTATAATTACAATTGAAATCGTAAAAGAACTTTGGCATACATCTATCTGTTTGGAGGCATGGATTTAGGTCAACTTATCTATATACCAATCTGCTTGGTTTTTGCGCTAGAGGGCTTTAAAAGTGGATATTTTTTTTACGTTTTTTCAAATAAATCGAAAAATATTTGATCGATTTTATTAATTTTTTATTCATTTTTTAGATATACAAATCTATCAAAATTTTTTCGATTTATTTGAAAAAAACGTAAAAAAATATTCACTTTAAAAGTCCTCTAGCGCCCAAACCAAATAATTTTAAACCAAATAATTTTGTATACAGGGTGAACTATCACTCAGTACAAAAATTTTAACCACGTGCTCATAGAAGCATGAAAAACTATAAAAAATTTGTTTCGGAATTTTTATTCGATGTTTACAAAATGGGGCAAATCCACGTTTTTCCCCGGTAAATCGACGCCTATGACAATAATTTTTCAATATGACCTCCAACATATAACAGCTGTAGGGTTAATATTCGCGGCGTTGCCAATTGTAGAGACGGCGAAAATGAACAGTTTTGTTAATAATAATAATTAAAATACCTGATAAATAAGTTCATCTGCATAATGGTACATTACTTCTTCGCTTTTGGAAACTGCTAAAAGGATATTTTAGCATATTGAACAACTACACTAATAACAAAAGCCGCAAACACACTAAAATGTCCGATTATTTTATTCAAATAGGTTATTTTTACGACTTCTCGCGTATCCAAAAAACCAAATGTTGGAAGAGGCCACCGTTAACTTCACTTTATTTCCGCACTGAATTTCATCATCAACAATCTCCGTTTCATAGTCTTCATGTAGATCTAAAACTATTATTATTTTACATAAATCGTTCATGTTTTACAACAGAAACTTCTCACTCATCACAATAATAATATGTATGCCTACAACCTATACCGTAAATTGTTGTGCTTCAAATTGATTCTTAAACTTACGCTAATTCCGTTCACTTTCATCACAAAATTTAAACAAACAAATCATAGATAAGTGTTTATTAAAACAAATAAAAAATACGGTTAGTAATCTTACGGTATAAACCTGCATTATAATATGATAAATATTTTGGGAATTTGTTTTTGCAAAGCGGTAATATTATTATTAATGAAATCTTAAATATTCACTGTTAATAACATAAAATAACTACTAACAACAAACTTGTGCATAAGTTAAAGTTATATTGACATACAAAAAATATTTGACAGTTCACAATTTCCTGAAGTCTAAAACATTAGTCGAATTTCACGTTCCTTTTACAAAAAAAAATTCAAGTGAGATGAGCCGTAGGTGATCATGTCACATCATTAGTTTGCGCAGAATCCCGACTGTTTCTGACGGTTTCGGACTCTTGTGAAACCGCAAAGAAAATATGTCACAGCTAACATACACATGTTAGCTGTGATGTCATGATGGTCTTTTGCGTGACGTCATCATAGTGAAACCGCCAATAACCGGGGTCGCGTGAATGCAAAAAGTTAAACCGGTTATAATCGGTCATGGAGTGAATTCGACTTATGTTTTAGTTTTTAGGAAATTGTGAACTGTCAAATATATTTGTATGTCAATGTAATTTATAAGCACAAGTTAGTTGTTGATATTGTTTGCTAAGTAAAGATTTAAGATTTCGTTAATAATAAAATTGCTGCTTTGCAAAAACAAATTCCCAAAATATTTATCAGATTATAATGCAGGTTGATACCATAAGATTATTAATAATTTATTAATCCGATCCGCAATAGTTCTGGTGTTTTTGCACGTATCCGAAGTTCAGTGATTAAGCGCGTAAATAAAGTGAAGTTAACAGGAGCGGCACTCTGTAACAAAATAGTGATAGAGATTCCGTTCGCTTCGCTATTTCGTACTCTGTAACCAGATTCGGTATTTTCCGTGTCTAGCTGAACATAACCGAAGGGGCGATAGAGAAGCGAATGATAGAGACAACTTGAAAGGTGTTTCTATGATCGTTCTGTCTCAGTCTATTCAATGCATGCATGAGTTTTTTATCTTTCTTCATTCAATGACAATAGAATAATAAAATGAAAAGAGGTTAGGTTATGATTTTCAGGTGATATTATTTATTTTTTAGGTAAACTTCTTACAATAATTATAAACATTTATCGCGAAAAAGGTATAAAGGGAAGCATTTAATTTAAACCATTTTAACAAATATCATTTTTGAGTGGGTTCAAAATTTGTAAACAAAGGTAGCAATCTAAGTATCTACCACTTTAAACTGTAAATTATTAATTAGGGATAGATACTTACTTAGCTATGTATGCATAGAGAATTGTAATAATATTAGTGTATCTATAAAACAAATCATAGGTCTTTATTTAGACAAAAAGTTCAATAAAACGCCTATCATCTTGTAGACTAAACCCTTTTTCTAGCTCTATTTTCATGAATTCTTGCTATATTTTCCATTTTCTTACAAGAAATCTTTGCAGTGGCAATATTTTTAACAATCACATATACAACGCTTTTTGTAAAACGAAATAAAGAACTACTAAACACTATCAATCTATTAAGATTAAGCCCAAAATACCAAGTAAAATAAACAAAGGAAATGTGAGGTTAATGTCAATTAAATATCTTCTTTTATCGTATTTGTCATGGCTTTAAGCAAATATGTCTTATGTTTTCTAGGCGCTTAGTAGTATTTTCTCTGTCCGATTGAAAAACACGAAACTTGTCGAACTATTACCGAGGCTATAAGGATTTGCTTATAGAGTACCGATAATAAAGTAATAGCGATCCTTATCGCTTGCTTATTCTCTATCTCTATCCTTAAAATTTATATTACAGAGTGCCGCTCCAGTGGCCGCTTTGAACATTTGCTGCTGTAGTGCTTTGAAGTGCTAGTGTTATTTGCATTTGTGTGTTTTTTGTTACCCTTTGGGGTTTTTCTGACCTTGTCGGGGTCGTCGCGCTGAGTACCTGACATTGAACAAGAAGAGTGAACGAGGAAAACCAAGCGGTCCCCAGGAAGTTCAAAAATCATTCTATGGCATGTTAGACAAATCCGAAAGGTAGGTGCTAACCACATAACACACACAAGTGTTATGTGGTGCTAACATAATATTTAATATTTTGCATGATTGCAAGTCAAAATCATCTACATTTTCTAAATACATTTTTTACTTTAAATGCTCGGTAAATCGATACACTTGGCAACATGTCGCTGTTTTATAACCTTTAAACTAATGTCTAATTTAAACTTCAGTTGGGCAGGCGGTCATAGGCGTCGTAAAAAGGGAGTTTAATATGATTTACAAAAAAAATATTTTCAGCCTTAATAAAAATGTTGGAAATTTTTTGAAATGCGATTCTGTTAAATCTTATTTTTCTCTACCTCTAGTTAAAATTTTTGTACTGAGTGATAGTTCACCCTGTATACATATATTACATATATGATATGGAGAGCTAAAAATATAGAATATATAAAGGTTTAACCTTAATTTACCTACCAGTTGAAACAGTAAAACAAACACTTTATATGTAAGTAAATCTCTAATATACCTATTTAGTTAGTTTACTTTTGAAAACACCATTTAAAAGGTGTTTAAATTGTATAACTTTACACTAATTTAAACGACATTGTAAGTCCTAACGTTTCCTAGTTTCCAATGCTATCCCATTCTTATCTAGGACATATATATGCCTTGGTTTTGATCAGTACCTGGTAGAAGCCTCATTTTCAAGTATCATTAAAAAAAGTATACACAGTAAAATGCACGGGATTTGGAAGCCTGCATTTAACGTCCTTGTGGCTAGTTTCTAATTTCCCAACTACTATATTCTTGTTTGTGTTTTGATGTTCCATAAATTAGATACGGCAATAAAAATTAATACAAATTAATGAGCGTTTTTAAAACAAAACTCGTTTATTATGATTGTTTCATTATTTTAATTTGATATTATATATCAAAACTAACAATAAAACGCAAATATGCTTCCAAGAAAATTGGTGTTTTATTGACGAAACCATACCAATTATGGGCAGGTGGATATTATATTTTGTAACGAAACCGGTCCCCTGTGTAACATATTATATTAATATTATTACAACGATAAAGACGTCGTCTATCTTGATGTGGTTTTCTTCTGTTTTTACGGCCTTTATTCGATGTTTTGTTTTCAGTATATTATAATTATGTCCGTGTAAATAATGTTCTGTGGCGTGTTTTGAGTTTATTAAATGACAATACACTGCTTAATGATAGTGAAATTAGAACAATTATGGAAACTAAAATACTTTTTTATGTTAATTTTGTTTAAAATTAAATATTATTGAAAGTTTTATTCACAATCCACATCAATATACACGGTTTTCAAAAATATATATCGAACACTGCCTATGCCAGAAAACATCACAAAGCTTTGAAAAATCAAATATCAAGGGAAACCCATTCTTATAATAGCGCGTACAGCATATTATATGATGTGTATGTATGGGGTAGGAAATGCGAAGATGAAGGACTTGGATTACAAACCATATGCTACACAGTCTACTTTATAGCAAAACATAATCCATTATTCATATGTGAAACGATTTTCGTCCGTACTTAATAGGTCGCACGTCATCACAGTGTTCAAAAGAATGCAAACTCGCAATTACTTATAAGAATACATATTCATGACACTTAAGTTGATCGGCTATGCATGTAAATATGGATAATGTTATGGTCTTTCCCGATATCGTTGTGTTTCAATGAAAAACGACATATTATAGGGTCTGTCAGTTAAGTAAGTGCACAAGGAGATAAGCTATTCTTGAGATTATCATGTACCAAAAGTGAGCTGTAGTTGGGCCATCAATCTCTCTTTTCGTTTTTGATGTACTTTCTTTTTAATTAAGAGTGTAGGTTAAAATTTTTTTCACACCTCGCCATTGGAAATATTTTTTGGGGATTTAAAAGTAAAAAAAGATAATTTGCTAAAACAAAGCTATACCATTCGTCACATCCACAAGTTTATTTTATTTTGTATAAAAAAAAAATAAAACATATTCAATAGTAAAATAATTGGAAACAGGATTCAGCCATAACATTGTATTATCTAAGATGAGAGAACACACAGAACAAATTGAAATTTCCAGAATAATGCTGTACTTACATATATGTTAAAACTAATGTAATTCATTGAGCCATAAGCCATCCTGGAAGTAGGTACTTTGCAATAATAATCACATTTCGGCCGATTTACATTAAAATAATTCAATTTAAAAATAATAAATTTAATATGGTGTCTATACAGGGTGTTTCAGAAAGACATGGTCAAAATTTGTGTCCTTATTTACAAAGATACAGGGTGTTAAAGATGACTGCCTGAGGACGATTTTTTTGAAATATTTTCGAAACGAGTAAAGATGAACCTAGTTAAATGTCGTAAACTGACATGAAATTTAATAAAAAAGGATGACCATAGGCGGGTAAACAGGGGGACCCTTGCCTTAATTATAACCTAACTTTTTTGCCTTGTGGTTTTTATTCATTTTGTTTCAAAAATGTGATAAAATACAGTTTTATACATAAAAAAGGCATACTTCTTTTTTGTCGAAAAACTTAAAGGTTTTCAAGAAATTAGAGTTTGAAAATTTTAGGACGAAACTGGTCCTTAGTACAAAGCATTAATAAAATTTTGGAAAACTTTTCGTTAGCAAACTGTATTTTAATAATTTTATTAATGCTGTTTACTAAGGACCAGTTTTGTCCCAAAATTTTCAAACTCGAATTTCTCGAAAACCTTTAAATTTTTCGAAAAAAAAAGAAGTATGCCTTTTTTATGTAGAAAATTTTATTTTATGACATTTTTGACACAAAATGAATAAAAATCACAAGGAAAAAAAGTTAGGTTATAATTAAGGCAAGGGTCCCCCCCGTTTACCCGCCTATGGTCATCCTTTTTTATTCAATTTCATGTCAGTTTACGACATTTAACTAGGTGAATAAATATGCTACATTTGGTTAATTCATCTTTACTCGTTTCGAAAATATTTCAAAAAAATCGTCCTCAGGCAGTCATCTTTAACACCCTGTATCTTTGTAAATAAGGACTTTTCGAAAAATTACAATTTAGGTTTGTTTCATGATTAGACGTCCCCACTTCGCTCACAAATTTTGGCCATTTCTTTCTGAAACACCCTGTATAATAAATATCTGTTTTGACCCTGTGTAAGTAGGTATATCTTGGAAATATGAAATCTCATAAAAATAATATTACTGTATGATTTAGAAGAGAAAAGCAAAATGTTCTGAATACGTAAAATAGGTGGGCCACCACGCCTCTACCACCGTTAATACAAAATCCGTTTGGTGGCGCCACTTTACGGCTATCTTATATATGATTACAAGGGTCTACGTCTAAGCGATTTATTTGAATATTTATCAATATTTTTTGGATTTTTTTCACGATTGTATAGATGAAGGATATCGACATGTTTGTATCGATTTAGTTTTTCAAGTTTCTAAATTTTAACGGAATAAAGCTCATTTGAAAAACACATATTTTTAATTTATAATATTTTACACAATTTGACACCTTTGCCTATAAACTTGTGTTTTTTTTAAATATTCAATAGCAAAATTAAAAACAGCTTCAAGCCAGACCCTTGTAGTTTATACTCGGGAGAACAGCCTTAATAGAGATGCAAGAAATGTATCGATATATTACTTTTTTCATTATTAGAGATGCAAGAAATGTAGTGATATATTCCATTCGATCTCAATATCTTTTTGAGGTTGAACTATTGTCTCGAGGACTGCAACTGAGTTTATTGGGTGCTTATATAAAAATAAACTTTAATCAAAATCTTTAACATAATCGTAAAGTAACATTCATTAACACAAATAGAAAACACAACATCTTTAGTAGTAGTATTAAGTTTACATGCGTGTGATGTTTCAGCTTGACATTTTCTTTATAAGTTTCGTTGAACCAAAGTTCTAATAAACTAACATAATTCGTGATCACCCACACAGCACTTCCAGAATTAAATTGTTATTTAAGCACGAATTGAGCACATTAAAGTTACATGGTACATACTGCAAAATACTAATTTCGAATGTTTTGGTGCATCAGGGAGTTAGATATCTGCGGTTGTTAGAATATCTTATGGGATAGGTACGTGTATATTAACCTGCACAGAAACCAACAACAACTCTATGATAGAGCATAGGAGGTAAATAATCCACTGTGTGCATTATTTACTTGCTTATTGTAATCTGTGATATTAGTATGGAATTATATTCCTTTTGATAGGACTTAATGTGGTATAATAACAACAGGTAGCGTTACAAATAAGAGATAAACATTAATAAAATATTTACTGTATTGTTAGAGACAATGTTGTTATCCTACAAACTTGTTTATTTATTATCTCGTTTTAGCCCAGGGTCGTTATTTTTATTTATACAGCAGCTCGTCGGAAAATTTACTTAATTTTAAGCGGTTGTTGTGTAGACATCTCTAAATCACAATTAAATAAAATACAAACATTTTAGAGTTAAAATGTCATATTTTAATAGTTTTCCCACTTTGATGATTTGACCTATTATATTTTATGTTTTATTGTAAATAAAAGAACAAATAACGACCTCACAATTCCATTCATTTACATTATTTGTGAGTTCTCAAAGTTATTTCATCCCTATTACCCCTCCTCGACGCCATTATTAGGAAGTGAGTCTAAATTTCTGCAAAATACTGTTCAATGGAATGGAGGATATCGACCGGTTCAAAATAAGTAGAGTTCGCGCAGTGACGTCATCGGTGCCCAGCGATGCATGTCATGCACTGTATGGTATATGAGGCTTGGATTCGATAACCAAACAATTTTTTTTAACTTGTGGCACTAAAAAAAATAGAATAGACTTATTTTATGCTTAAGGGCCGGTAAACTATTTTGACAGATAACTGTGAAATATGGCGTCAACATTTTATAGTTAACTTCAAAATGTAAGAGATAACGTTATCGAGAGGATGGGATTTTACTTAAGTTTACTTTGTAGAAAATACAGTCTAAATGAACAAAAAGCTAATTTGACCACTAAATTTGGACACCCTGTATCTCGATTACGAAGCATTTGCGGATATGGGTTCAATGGCAAAAAATGCTTGAATTGTTTTCAGGAATCTCCAGTTTTCGTTTGTTGCAACCATAATGAATCACCCTGTATATAATAAAGAATTTCTTTGTTTATGAGTTTTTTAGCTAGTTCGCATTATATTTTAAGAATTATTATTTTTTAAAATGATAAATATAAACAAGATTTATATTTATTTATACAGTATGTTGAGTATCGCGTTTAGGTCTATGAATGTTCGCCGTACGTTCAGGGTTCCGCAGGGTTCTGTAATGGGCCCTATTGAATATACGGGCAAACTCTTAAAAAATGTGACATTAATTTAAATTATAGAATTTAGGTCGAAAGATATCCAATATAATACAAATATGCATAGGCTGTCCATAAAGGGTTAAAAAGGCTCAAATTATAAAAAATAAATTGGTATGGGTTAATAAATTGAATTATTATTATTTTCAATTTTTGATCAAGATAATATTTAATTTTTATACTGTTTTGTTTATAAAAGATTTTCCTCTTTGAATTTATTAAACATCTCTTCTTCCTCTTTGGTTCACTTGCTTTAAAACGTCGTCCTGGCTTACGACGTATACACATTTTCATTATGGTAATGTTTTTAAGCTGTATACGTTCACAAGTTCATTCTATCCACTAACGTTTTGATGATTTCTTGCTTCTCATTTTTGATATTAGTACGTCCAGTAAAGAAAGTGGAACGTTCTGCGTAACAAGGCAGATATAGACTTTGAATTGCTTCTTATAATTTGACATTAGCTGCTTAGTGGGTTTATGTTAGGTTTCATCAGATATGTTTGTCTTCCACTTTTGTCTGTTTTTGAGTACACTGAAATGTGTCCCTGGCTTTTGGTGTTCCTTTGCAGATCACTCTTCGTGCTTCTGTATTATACTGCGTCTACCTACTTATATGCGCAACATTTACTCCAAAGTAAATAATGAACATCCGAAAATGAGCACTGTAACAACACAAAATTATTGAATCAAAAAACCTATTACACAAAATATCTCGTTTACACAATATAGACATTATAACTGATTGCGAAAAAAGGCGAACTAATAAGAGTCCATCCGGCAGCTCTATCCACATTTTGCACATGCAATTATTTTACCAATATGTATGCACGTTTTCATTAATGATATTTTGAAATACCTTTTAGAGGCAGCAAATACATTCATTCCAGTTGTACGATTACCAACAATTTTGATTACGAAACAGTGGCGGCTAGTCATTTTAAGTAAAAACTGTATAATTGTACGAAGGGCGGGTGAAAAGTTTCCGGCACAAGTGCTCTTAAATCCTAAATCCTTGTGTAAAATCTCAATAATTGTGCGACAGTTTTATGATTTGTTCAACAAGCATGAATAATTTTAGCACCGTATATAAACAAAGAAGTAGTAGGATTACTCGTCAAAAAGCATGTTCGATGTCGACGAGATTTGGGTCTGCGATCAGCTAGGCAGTCGGTCCGCGGTCGTTGTCAAATACAGGGTGTCTCCGCTTCGATAACTGTACAATTCTTGCTTTTGCAAAAAACGATTTTTTGCGATTTTAGTTTTTATTTATTTCTCACATTATTTTTACAGATATAAAAAAAAACAAAAACCACTTACCTTTTGGAGATTATAAGATAGCGTTAACAATTTTTCACTAGGACGTTTCGTTTCTGAAAAACCATCATAAACTTGGTTCTTCTCAACACTGCCCTGGATTTTTTATTGTTAAATATTAAGCCATTTTCAATTGAAAAATAGGTGGTATATCACACGTAATGGTTTAAATAAGTTTTCAGTGTCTTTAGTTGGTATTTAATAATAATAATAAATTTATTTGCAGTTCAAAAAAAAAACAAGTTACAACTCTAATAATTATTACATTACCAAAAAAACTAGAACTACAATAAGGTCTAGATGGCAGTATAACTACTGATTTTGAAATCTAGGCTGGGGGTGAAAGAAGATTACGGTATCTAATATTCACATTGTGAACGTCAGAACGGAATGTGATTTTATTATATAAGTATGGAGGCTCTCCCCGGGTCAGAATAGAGTGGAATAAAACCGGTGAATGAAGATGTCTACGAGCTTCCATGGAGAGCCACTTGACATCAACGAGTTTATGGCTTACTCGGTCATACTTCCTGATGCCGAATATGTATCGCAAGCAAGATTTCTGTACACGTTCGACGCGGTTTTTATTAACATTTAATAAACTAGGACTATATACTACATCACAGTAATTAAAATTACTGAGCACCAAGGCATCAGTTAGTTTACTTTTAAGCTCTATTGAAAGTACATGTCTGTGTGGGTATAACATTTTCAAGGAGGAATATGATTTTGAAATGCATCCCGAAATATGTTCGGAAAAGCGCAAATCACAATCCATCACAAGACCCAAGTTTCTCGCACTCTGAGACACTTTCAAAGAGACATCATTAATTTTAATTTTCATAGAATCTGATATGGTTTGTCTATTTTTACCAAAGAGCAATACCTGAGTCTTTGAAGGGTTTATTGACAGCTGATGTCCCTCCGACCAGTCCAAAAGTGCTTCCAAATCGAAATTAATTTTCCTACAAGCATCTACGTAATCATGAGCATAAAAAGAGTGCTTTATTTGACTATCATCAGCATACATGAATGTATCGCCAAATGTAACACTTACTGGGAGTGTCACAGTATATATTGAGAATAACAAGGGTCCCAAAATTGATCCTTGTGGGACACCACATAATATACTACCTGAGGTGGAGCAACCTCTGTTAGTTTCCACGTATTGAAATCTTCCGGATAGATATCTTTTAATTATTTCGATAGCATTTGACGAAAATCCAATGTATTTCAGAATTGCTAACAAAAGTTCATGGCTAATTTTGTCAAATGCTTTACTATAGTCAACTAAGATCAATGATACTTAGTACTTTGCCATTATCAATATCACGAAAAATATCGTCCGTGATATCCAGCAATGATGTTGCGCAACTATATCCTTTACGGAATCCTGATTGCTTAAAAGGTAAAATATTATATTTTTTAAGATGGTATTTAATTTGGTCACTTAGGATTTTCTCAAAGATTTTTTAAAATTATTCAAGAAAAATCGCCATAGTTTGGCACTTATTTTGCGTCAAACATGCATCGTTTGCGTTTTTTAATAACTTCAAAAAGCACAAAAATTTCAACTAAATTTAAAAAACCGCGTACAGAATATCATGTTATTCTGAAATAGAAATAAATTGCCACATTATAATAAATAGTTGTGAGTAACGACGAAAGAATGTTTTTGCAAAACCTACTACTCTGCATTCAGTCAATTAAGTGCCAAATTAGGGCGATTTTTCTTGAATAAGTTTAAATAACACCTAAAAATACTGAAATATTGAAGAATGATTTAATTTCATTTAAAGTGCAAACAAACCTTCATTATATTTGACCAACTGTCCTTCTAGGTGGCGTTGAATATTTTATTTCCTTAGAACTATGATGATACAATCCTTTTATGGTGGTTTAAATAAGCCTAAAATAAGAAACAAAATGATATAAACCGGAAGACCATATCTATTACAATCTTAAGTTATAGCCAGATATCATCACACACTCAACTAAGATGAAAATTAGTTCCTTTATTTGTTTTTTTTATTTCCAAAGTGTCTTACGACGTTTCGTCTTGCTTTAGACACTGGTACTGAAATTACATTTATTTTTATGCATATCTAATAATACAATACGTTAAAGATTGTACTTCTTTTAACAACTTTAAAAAACCATACAATTGACACATAAAGAAACTCAGAAAAACACCCAATAAAGTAACGTGTTGATTGTATCGTTTTTTTGGGAATCTTGTGTCATATTTATGATGTAATTGTTGAACTATAACTAATAACACATTAAGTGTGTTAAAATAAATAGTTGCGGCTGACCGAATAGTACAAAGTACAATGCTCTTTCTATAATAAATATTTTAACAGAAGTGACATTGCGTAAAATTTCGACTATATCGGATTAATTGGACTAACAATTCCAGTTTTGTATATTTAAGCTAACGCCGTTAAAGGCTGGTCAACTAGGTATTTTCATTGGGACCCACTACATTATAGTAACAGTTATACAAGATGTATTTCTCTCACGCAACAAACAACAAACATGGGCTAGCAGTGTGTAGGATTACAACGAAAACACAATTAAGTAAACAATGCAAAGTGGTACCATCTACCGGTAAATTACAGGTCAAATATAAATTTGCACTAAGCTGGGCAAGAGGCTAGAAAGCGTTACAATATCTAATTACACAAATGGATTGTTCTGTGTTTTTTTTTAATTAGAAAGACCACATTAGAAATAGTACATTAAGCAAAAAAAATTGCGGTAAATGCATTATTTAAGCCAAAATTTAAATTCTAATTCCCCTAAAAATCGACATTTTTATCTATTGTAAATATGGAAACTACATAGTTTCTGTCAAATTTAGGAAATAAAATGCAACGTTGCCAGATTGTACTAATAAGTCACTGATACATAAATTATAATATAATCAAAAATATATGACCTGCGTAACGAAACAGAATTTTAATAAACTAACGTAACAAACTAACTACTTTATTCAAAAATTATAAAAAAAAATATTGTCAGAGCTGGGATTCGAACCTAGAACCTTCCGCATGCGATGCGCACGCTGTAGTTTATTATAATATTTAATAAGAATAAGAGTTATATGTTCTAAATTTTAGACGCAATTTTCTTGAGAACTATGGGGGCGAATATCAAAAGTTAAGCAGATGAAAAATGCTTTAAAATGATAAAATGATGTATCACTCGACCCCTACTGTCATTTGAAAATTTGGCGGTTGCGTCCATCCCTATCATAAGGTTAAACCGATTTCAACCAAAAACTAATGGGTTCATCCTAGGACTCCCCCAAACTCATACACCAAAATTGGTTAAAGCGTTTATGCGCTATCGTGGAAGAATACACACAAACTACAAAAGTAGGTAGTTTTTTCAAAAATTAGAATAAAAAATGTCAAAATAATAATTATAACATCATGCTAAACTAACTTAACTACCTAATGTTACAAAATAGAGATCGAACCCCATTTCAGAATAAACGCATACAAAAATACGTAGCAAAATTCACTCGCAGGCGCTATGAATTTAACCTAGTACATCAAATCGAAATGGCTGGAACCTACTAATTAATTTTTTAGCTTTCAAATGTGTTTTATTAAAGATTCGAGCTTTAAGTAGGTAAATCCACCCATATAGAAGATAAAATATCGTTGAATTATCAAATTTTTATTGAATCTGTATGGAAAAAGAAATTACTGTCCATAATATCGACCGCGGCCTGGATATTTTCTTCCTATAACCGGGAATATTATTTCCCTACGTATTTCTTATTGAACCCTACTGTTTCCTGCTCTATGTTACAACTCAATAAATCTTGTGTTTCCGGCTTATAGGCGTGAAGGTTGGAACTATCTGGTGTAATAATAATAATAATTGAAAATTCTGTTGATTTTTATCGCCTTGACTAGGTGAGGAGCGTAAATTTATTCTCGTATACAAATACTTTAGGCGTTAACTATCGGACACATTGTATATAAAAATGAGATTATGTGAGTGCTATTATTGCCATTCATCAAAATTAAATCAATTATTTTAAAAAACAATATGAATATAATTCAAAATGTTATCAGAAATTTATAATATAATTCAGATTATTACGATAAATCCAGTGGCGTTAGGGAGGAAACTTAACAAAAATTATTGACAAAATAAATGTATGCCACTACACTACATCCATTAATAATGTGACTCTGAATAATTAAAACCGTCCAATAGTTTTGTTTATGGGTTTCGTTGAAAGAAGCCATTCCAAATAACAATCTTGTGTAGTAAGATTTACATTAGTTGTTCGATTAATATCATCCATCGAATACTACGTGTGGAATTGGTCTATGAAGATGTAGCCCAAAAAAAAGCTAAATTTTCTTCATTTTGTATTTATTTTTATTATTGTTCGTTTATGTATGTTTATTTTTTGATATATTTTTTTGTATGGAAGGGGAGTTGAACGATGTGTTTTGGTTAATTCAATTTCCAACGACCCTAAAAATATATTTCGTTTTTAACAGCTCTATAATTTTCTACAGTGTTTAAAATAAAAACATCATCAAATATGTATTTAGATATAAATATGTTACTAACAAATTTCCTGTCTAAAAATAAACAAAACTGATACCTTTAACTCTGATAAATTCTATTATCATTATAATTATATATTTATCAGTGTTATTTGTTTATTCCATTTTAACCACATAATATTCTATAGAATATCGCATTACTGTATATTTTTCCTGTTTTTCTTCGTTTCACGACCCGTTCTTTTAGTTTTTGTAAATATAATTCTTGATTAGGTATATACGAGGCAGGTTTTTAAATTAAGTATCGTTTGGGATTTCCGCCGTTATAGCGCTGCGGTCGGCATTCGGCGCATGCACGCTGTATGACAAGTGTCTCAATATTGACGAAAATTATATTGAAAAATAGTAGTATGCTCTCATATTAAAACAATTTTGGTACTAAAAGTCGACTGTACTTACTTTAAAACAGGCCTGCAAAACTTTAGACATAATTGGAAGTAAACTAATAGGTCTCATATCATTGAAACTTTGAGGATCCGAAGTCTTGGGTCTTGGGCAATGATATGACAATTGCATCTCTCCAGGAGAACGGGAAATATGGTCTCCATATAAACATTAATTATTACACACATCAATCAGAGATTGCTGGAAAACACAACTTTACCATTTGCAATGATATACGGTCAGTACTTGCTGCATTTGAATGTCTACTCTTAGCAATTATTTCTACAATCTTTCGCGAATCGAGGTGGCTTCTTACAAATGTGGATTTTAAAGTATTAATAAATTCTGATAGTGCTGTCTTTGTCGTCGAAAATCTGCAAAAAGGCCGAATTTAAAGCCACCATAACTAAAGTTACGCAAGTACCCGCAGTGCAGTCTAAATGGCAATTTTATTTTCGAAACTTTTAAATAGGCTACTTTTCAACTGTGATTTAATGCGGTCTCACTATTTTATTAATTAATTTAATTACATCTACACAGTTAATTGAAGTGTGCGACGCAGAGGGAGATATTCTTCTGGGGCTATTCACAAATATATGATCACATCCATCCATCTGACGGCTTTCATGGCACTGTCACTTTAGGTTCTTAAGGTTATTATCACTTTTTCAGTAAAATTACTTTAAATACACAATGACAACTTCTAAATTTACTACAACTATATCGAATAACCTTTTTATAACACTACAATATACAACATGTTGATAGAAATTGATCTTAAACATAAAAATATCGCCGAAAACTCTTAGGCTATTAATGTAAACAAAGAAAATAATAATAAACTATTTGACACAGCAATTTGTCTGACGGTTAGAAAAAACATTCTGACCAAAACCAAATTATGACGTGAAACTAGAAGTGTCAACGAAACTAAAATAAGTGACACCAACGTTAGAAATATTGGCAAATTATGACGTGAAACTAGAGGCGCAACTATATTGGAATTTGTCGATTTTTCTGTGAAAACCATTTTCATGACTTTATTCTTAGAAAAACATATGGACTTCTCCCATTTCGTATATTTTTAGTCGCAATCGTGTCAAAGAATGACGTACACATTCGTAAATTCTATTGAAAAATTATTAATCTTTAAAAATATGACTCACTTCACACATACTACGTTCCTTTTATAAATATCACTATTCCAAATGTCATATAAATTGTGACAGCTACCCCACACAAAAATATTTCGATATCAATAAATAATTGTTTGTATTGGAAGCACCTAGCTAACAAACCTTATATGAAAATTTCCAGTCAAAACTGTACAATATACCGGAAGATAAGTGTACAATCATATAAAATAGGGTTATCACCGTACACTTTGATGAAATTATTTGTTGACATGCCGCAACGACTTAACTAACCATTATTTGTAGGAGAAACTTACTTTTTTTTTGCAACCCTCAATGACTTTTTTCATAGATAAAACTACCACAAAACGACTGGGAAATCCCAAAGGGATTTCTTGTATTATTATATTTTGTTAATTTTGAGCGGGGGTACTAAACCATTTTGATCTCGCTTGGCTACGGATTGGAAATTATAATAAACAAGATGTATTCTGAATATCTTTAAAACGAAATCTCTAAATTTTATTTAAAACAGGGCTGCGACGATTTAAATCAAATAATGTAGGTATTATCTTGAAAACTTGAATTCCTTATTGTTGTAATTTTAGACTCTAACATGAAATGTAAAAGTTTAATTCATTTATAGAACTCAGACTTATACCTATAACCAAAGAAAACTACAAGCGTATTCAAAAGAAGGATTAACTTACTATTTTATAATTTTCAAATTGTCAGTATGGAAGTAATACAACCCATTTGTAGGTAGATACTCTGAATATTGAAAAATGCGGTACATTATAATGCAAAATAAAAGAGTCAATATAAAGTAACAAAAAATAAAAAAAATATCATCACCCGCTATACCTGTAATTATTTTGACAAATAAACACCTGTGAAATAACAATAAGACCGTACTTACGTATGTATTATAGTATAATGGGTATTTCAGTTAAAATAACTGTCAATATGACACTTTGGTTATATTTGGTGAATGTCAGAATATTCCATTATTTGTTTATTAATAGTGAGTGTCAGTGGTAGACTAAGTAGGTATAAATAAAAAATACATAAATCAAAAATCTACTTTTCCGACTGGCTGCCATCGGGATTTTGTTATTACAGAACCCTGTATATACATACTACTTTCTACATTTTGAATGTTATGTAGGTATACCTATTTTAAAATGTTTCTATGATGACTACCTACTATTATAGCTGCTGTCGTCTAACCACATGTTGCCAAGTTTAATATAATTAGTGGTGTATGTGTATTGCTACAATTAATATTATTTGTTTGGATTCACTCAAAGATAACGAAAACAGAAACATAATATTATTAGATCTTTTTCATGATACGTATACCAACAATTCCATATTATGAGGGTGTTACATTTACATTTCTTCATGCTGCACTGCATTCAAGTAGTAGAAGATAGTCGTAAAATACCGTTAAATAATAATTTATATTTTATTTGCGGCCGAGGATACATCCTTTTTAAACTGTATCTACAGTGTGTCCCAGTATTATTTTGTTTAGAAGGTATATAGTTTTAATATGAGTGGGTCTATACCGAGCATATCCTACAAACACACCAGGGTTGTTACAGTTATATTTGGCTCTATATTTCAATTTTCATTACGAAGTCGATTATTTTACAGGTTGAGCATCTTTTTAGATTTTCTGGCGATTATTAACTAACCTAGGCAAACATTTCAACTCTAATTTTAGCTATTGCTGTATAGAGGAAGTATATATTTTGCTTATTCTACTCCACTCACGAGCGGCATTCAGAAGTTTCCGGAAGACCTAACCGTGATAGGTGTTTCATTTTTATCAAAATCAGAGTGGCCATATATTCAAACCAGGATCAAGACTGTATGTCCCTGATTTACCATTATTTAGTTTGTCAGATTTGGTGTAACATTTCTAGATGTAAATACCAAAATTACAAGGTTTTGTGACTTATTGTTAACGCTCGGTTACATTTTAACTAGTTTTAATATTTTTATTTGTCCATATTTACCACAACACACAATTTAACCTATACATAGGGGGATTATGAAGAAACTACACCGTGGAACAATCTGAAAATCTGGTGTACTACTTAGGTCGACGGGACCAATTCGGCTAAAATGCTTTAGAGAAACTTGTACTTCCAGTTATACCGGACACTTCCAGTGGGTGTCAACTTTATTTTAAATATGACCCTATATAAATTATATTTTTTTTTGGATTCTTCTTGTAATTCTAAAGATAGTTCATGTATATTATGTTATACCTGTCAAGCCGTTTTCGGAATATTTGAAATTTTATGTCAAAGTTGACGGAGTAGTTGTTTTAGACCTACTTTAGGCGCCTATGTATATTTTTTAATAATTATTAATACAGAGTATTTGAAAAAAAAAAAGGGTGTAAAATCAAATTGAAAAAAGTGTCAAAACTCAAAATTTTTAAACCCACAATTTTTATTATTAAAAAATAAGGGCAAGTTTATGGAAGGATGTCAATTCCAAAAATTTATAGTTTTCAGGATATTATCAATTTGACATTTATCTATTACACAGGACTGAAATTAAATTTGTTTTAGTTGACACTTGATCAAAAATAATCAACAATTTAAGTCTACAATCTATTCGGCGGGCAACACCATCAACAATTAATTTTATGATGTCTAAAGTGTTTAAAAATGGAAAATTTTGATCATTTTTAAACACTTTCGACATCATAAAATTAATTGTTGATGGTGTTGCCCGCGGCATAGATTGTAGACTTAAATTGTTGATTATTTTTGGTCAAGTGTCAACTAAAACTAATTTAATTTCAGTCCTGTGTAATAGATCAATGTCAAATTGTTAATATCCTGAAAACTATAAATTTTTGGAATTAGACAAATTTGTATCATACGTTATCATTATTAGTTTATTAAATTCTTCGCAGACTTTTGAAATTATGTACTATTAGTTTAACAACATTTTCCTTTCTAAAGCCACCATGGAAAAATTTCAATTGTCAATATTTTGAAACTATAAATTCATAAACTTGCCCTTATTTTTTCTGCAAAAAAAATATAAAAATTGGGGGTGATAATTTAAAAATTTTGAAATTTAACAAAATATTGCAATTATTCTTTAATCTACAAACGTTATTTTTGACATAAAATTTAAAATATTTCGAAAACGGCTGGACATAGTTATAACATATTATTATTATACATGAACTATCTTTAGAATTACAAGTAGAATCCAAAAAATATATCAATTTATATAGGGTCGTATTTAAAATAATGAAGTTGGTACATACTAGATTATTGAAAACATTTTAACCGACTTGGCCCTTTCGACTTAAGTACTACACCCAGATTTTGTGTAGTTTCTCCATAATCGATCGAAATCCTTCACGGTATAATAGACATTATCATAAAAACAAAATTATTTTTTGGGAAAACTTATATGAATGATCCCCGGATTTTATTATTGTAAATGGTTACTAGGGTAAGGTACTTTGTACTTACATATAAAACAGTTCAAAATTCACATGTATTAGAGGTCAACGGCACCGTTGTTGTTAAATTGTGGATGAATTTATAATTGTTTGGTGTGCATTTTAAATGAACTTATATAAATATTCTCTTAATTTTTACTAAGTATTTGTTACTCCTCATTTTCCACACTGATTATACAACAACTTTTCTGTCGTTATAGTTTTATATATATGTAATATACAATCAAAAATAACTGCAGAAATATTATTTACATTAGACCAAAATTGTAGGAAATAGTATATTGTGCAACGAACATGAAATGACATATATTTCCTACGAGTATGATCGTAAAAGTATTTTGCCTATGTGCGTGCGGTAAAGTGCTTTTTGCCGATTTTTTTTTAATGCGGAAAGTGCACTTTTGACTTTTGTGATTGACATAATTCAACAAACAAAATAGAGTTTTTTACCATTATGAGTCTTTTTTTCTGGTAATTACAACGTATTTGAAATTATTGCGAGTTATTTTAACAGTTTTTTGCCTGTACTCTGGTTTTGCGAAATTTGAATTGATTGTAGGACAGATGTTGCCACTTCATTACGCGTCATTCGGTCAACTATCGTCGCGTGCGGAAACGTGCTACGTTCCGCACTTGTTAGGTAAATAACAATTCCCTCTAAAAACCCTAAAAAAACCACTAGTTATCAAAACAAACAATCAATAATAATTAACATAAATATATTAATTGAATAATTATATATACCTAACATATACATACGTGCACGTGTCATGCATCTTTAGTGTGAAGCCTCCTAAAAGTAAGTAGGTATAATAATTTCTTCCAGCTTCGTACTGTAAAACAGACGACAATTTGGCAGGTGTGAACCGTCCTAAATATATGAAGAATACGATAGGGACAATAAACCCTTAGGTGCAGAAATACCGGGTGCTCGATATACCTATTATAATATGTACTTGCCGGTTGTATAAAAAAGCATACCTACTTTCTTCTGTCTTCTAAAGTACATAAGGTGTGTAAACCATAAACTTGTGCCCATACAATGTTGTTTCACTAATTCTTTTAAAAGTTATGTTTCCTGAAAGTCGTTTCTGTACATACCTATGATAGGTAGGTACATCTGGGTAAACCTGTTTTCAGATTTGTAATATTTTTATGTACATGTGATTGATGTTAAATCAACTAAACTTGTATACCTAATAGTTTTTCGTGCATATGATCAGCGTCAATGTGGCACAAAAAATTTCTGTTCGCGATGACCATCAACTATCAACTTCGCAAACAGCCCAAATATAAATATTTTTGTCCTATAGATCCAAATAGTCCTTGAGATATGAACCGCTAACTTTAAGAAAACATACATGTCATATAATCGCCCTATTTTATTAGCAATCCTCGTAGTAGGTAAAATATGTTAGATAAAAAAATTGTTTGTGTTAATCTTTAACAATTGCTTTTATGCTGTACGCACCCTGTAAAAAAAAATCATATAAATGTCACCGGTCGAGCTTTTAAATTATTATTTTGTAGACGGTTCCCTCCTCCCTCCAAATCCTTTCGCATGCAGCTCCACAAGTCGCACGCCCGCCTTCCAACATATCGCCATCTTTATCGAACACATATTCCTATTGCAGAAGCGAAACAGAACGAGATCGTGACGTAGTCGTTAACGTCATGGAGATTCCGTTTAACAGTGGTGCCACGTATGGATCGCAAATTCCAATACACAATAATAATACATTATGTCTGTGTATTTATGCAATGCACCAGAAAAAGAAATCAAAATTAATTATTATTATGTTAGACAATTTTGGACATTTTGATGTGACTGCAAAGTAACACTCTTTTGGGTGAAATAATTTTTTTATTTTACAGTTTAAACTAATAAGATACAGTACAGATTTTTTATTTTAAACAATGGGCAAAATCTAAACCGCTCAGTCCCAACAATAATTGTGTATTTTAGTTAGAGGAGAATTTTTACACTCACTTACGTTTCAGCTACACTTTTGTATGCAACCTCAAATAAATTGAGGCCTACTTTTTTAAGTTCTCAAATACATTGGTGTGAGAGAGATTGGTATATCCTCACATCAGTTCATCTGATGTAAATGATAAAAGGAAAGTACCTAACCTTACTACTGTTAACCTGTAATTTTAAGACTGCTAAAACACTTCAGCGGTAAAAACTTTTAAGTGTAACTTTTGGCTAATAATGCTTTTTGATTGAGTCCATTATTTAAGTTTTGATAAAAGAACTACTCAAAGATTCAAATAGAAATTGTATATACGTTACGTACGGTAAGTTTAAACGGCATACGTGTTTGATTGCATCTGTTTGGTAGAAGTATAGCACTGTGTACTAAAAAAGGGATTGATTTGACCAACATTTATAAATAAATTAAGATTTGTAATTTGCCATAGTAAATTAAATATTTTAAATACACTCTTTAAATTCTATACAGTATCAGTTAATATCATTTCGATCTTACTGAGCTACTAAAAATAGCCTTCAGGTTAATTCAGTTATCGGGAGGTATAATAACCTGACTCTGGTCTGGATCCCTGGCTATTCTGGCTTAAGGGGAAATGAAATGACCGACTGTCTGGCAAGAGAAGGGACTGAAGGACCAGAATCCGCAACTGGCATATCATTTAGCACTGCCAAATACATACTTAATACCTGGATGACGACAAAACTTCAGAACTTTTGGCAAAATCATCCAGGTTTAGTCGCGGTTGGGTCTCTTGGAAAATTCCGTTGTGTCTGGAGGATGATGAGACGGCGGAACATGTACTGTAGCTAGAACTAGATTCGCAATATTTGGTGAAGTAACCTTTCTACCAGCGAGTCTAAAAGAAAGCTCACCCGGAAAAATAATCGACTTCGTTAAGAAGATTGAGCTATTGGGTCAAATATTAATAGGTATGAGCCACAATAGACCCTCGGTGGTCGCAGTGGAGGGTCCGGCGCAGTTTAGATATTTAAAAAAAGCAAAACACAACATTTGCGCATGTCTAATATTTTTTTCTTCTTATAAATAATCACGTTAATTCTATTCGGTTTTACCTTCATAAATAATGTGAACCAGCAAACAGACGATTTTATTCACTTTCACATTAAAACAGCTGTATTTGAATATCCCTTTTTGACCTTGTTATATTAAAATATTTTATATTTTTTAAATACTGCGTTTTAGTGCATCACGGCAACACTGTTACGTTAAACTGAATAGGAGTAATTTCCAAGTTCCTCACAGTTTGTTCGTAGCGCGCTGCGGTTCCTATGATGATTCAAATTTCATTGTTATGTCGGTAGTAGTCAGATGTTTTTAAAAACTAACCTATGTGAAATTCATGTTAGGAAAATTCCACATTAACGGATGTAATAATAATGAAGTGATATTGTGGAAATAAAATCATATTGTTATGACATCGACTAGATGTGTTGTGTTTATTGTTGGTTATAGTTAAAAAGTTAAGGTGTTATAACAAATAATACTAATTGTGAATAAAGCACTTCTGAAAAGCAGGACCGTATTGTATATGTAGATACATAGGTACATAATATAACAAGTAAAACTTATTTAATGTGTTGTTTAAGAGTGATTAACGTGTGCGTAGAGCTATTTCTCGGTAATGGCAAGTGTTATTTATTCGCTTCAGTGAAATTGAAGTAAACAAAAGTGTATTAAGAAATATAATAATGTAACATCTATTTTTCTAGAAACTGTTATGTGATGCAACAACTCAGTTTAGTGCGTGAATAATCATAATCTTTAGGTTTGTTTTGTAGTAACTAACCTATTTAGTGAAGTAATACCACCATTTTAGTTACCTTAAAACCGGATATCATCATACCTTATGGATTAAGACATGTGGCCAAGGTCTAATAAATCGAGTGGCTATTCCGGAAAAGTACACATCTTGCCACTGACATCGGTAAGGTTGTAAGCTACATATCTATTTTATCTTAATTAAGTTATCAATCTGTTTTTCTTTAAAATATCTTAATGATTTTTATTATCTATATTGTGGAACCAGAGCTGAAAGCAGGTATCAAGTACATGTTTTAATCAGTACCTATTATACATTGATAAAACTGATAAGATAGCATAGTAGGTAGGCATTAACGTAAATTATGTAGGTACGTTTATTTTTTTATTTAGGTGCTGCACAATAATTAAAATGTTAAATTATGTAGGCTTCTGGTACTTAATAGTTGTTACTAAAATCGTACAAGTATAGATAGGTACCTACATTTTCGGAAATTTTGTTAACAGCTGATCTATTATTGTGAGATATGGTCCGGTTACTTGTTTTTCGTTCAAAACCGACAAACTGTCAAAATTGTCATTCGTACCAAGTCGGACGTTTTAGAACTACTTAAGCCGAACCTAACCCAACTTTTTCATTGGGATGACAAATAACTTCTTAAATCATTTAAAGCGTAAATACCCCTACTGCTTCGGTAAGGGAGAATGTTAAATTTCTCACTTAATTGTAGATAAATTAATATTGCAACAAGATCGCACGTGTGAACTTCTGATAGGTATGTGGAATTTTAAGTAATTGTTTTTAATATAAGCATTCGCATCTTTAATAATAAGGTAGATACGTACCTATTACTTAGGTCACTGGCGTGCCTAAGGGGGGCGAATGGGAATTTGCATGCAACCCCCTGCCAAATGAATACAGTAGAAAGTATAGTACTTAGCAGTAGGTAGGTAATTGAAAGTAGAAATGCAACTCTTTATCCTAATATCAAAGTATTTGCTACTTACGCTACCAAAGCTTTATGGCTGAAAGAGCTTTTAGTGCGCCAAGCTCGAGAAAATTGCGCTTAAAATTTCAGCAGTTTGGTAGTTGGAACCTGTCTTGTTAGAATTATTATAATACAGTAATTTGAAAGAGGGTTTTGTGGCGTCATTGACAGAGTCTGCGCTTCGCATGCGGAAGGTTCTGAGGTCGAATCCCAGCTCTGGAAATACTTTTTTTCTAATTTTTGAATAAAGTAGTTAGTTTGTTGGAAATATTGAAAATAATGATAATTATTATTAACATTCTGCACCCAATATATAACTACTTACATATTCAACAATATAATATATAATAATAGGTATCTATATCTTTGATTACGTTTTATTTTGACGTACTATCAGACTTGTATTAACCAAAAAAAATACGTTTAGGTACTACCTATTTATTACCTGTTGTAAATTATTTTTTTTCTCTGCACAAAATCCTATAACTACCTATCTACCCTATACCTAGTTACCTCTATATAGGTAGGATAAGTGTGGTGTTTTTGGTGCCCTTTTTGAGTTTTATTACCTATGCAATGTAATACATAACTAGGTACCTAGTTTATAATATTTTTGGTAATATCTACCTACCTATTTAGGATATGCGTTTACAAAACCTAAATAAACTAGTTAATATTGGTTTCTGAAAAACATCCAGTTCTATAGTTACAGCAAAATCCTGAGCATCAGTTCTTGTCTTGTAGCTATGAGAGTGACAGAGCGGTACTAGATATATTCTTTAATTCGTTGTGTTATACTTGTTTGTTGTGTTTTTAACAACATACGTGTAAGTGGTAGCAGGAAAGTGTTTTAATCTCGGTTTTTTCTTAGATTTCCTAAGGACAATAATAGGTAAATAAATCATATTTTGTTTTGCTATATACATACTTTCTTTATTTTGAGCTAGACATTTAGCTAGTTTCGACATACTTCTAAAGGGTATGTTTTTATAGGTATAGAACTTTAAGTTAGCGACACTTTTTGGCTGCCATTTTATCAGCTGTCAAGTGATTTATTTAGTTTGGTTTGGCATTTCAACATATATAGACTGACCCCTGAAAAACTCTTCCAAATTTTATCATTTGACTTCATTTATTGTTTTTATACTATTGAATAGTTTTCACAAAATGTATTCATGTTTCGAAAATCCATGTATACGGCTTAGACACTAGGTAAGATTTTTGTAAAAGCTTATTAATGCCACTGATGATGGAACAGTGAGTTCCAAAACATGTTTGGCTAAATGAACATCAATATAAAACATTTTGTGGAGTAGACGTCTTTGTTTTGTAAATACATCCCGCTCCTCGTCGTAACGGATTATTTCAGAAAATAACATCTTGTTTTAGCTTAAGCAAGGCTTGTCTGAATAAAACAAGGCTTAAAATACACATTTAGAATTTTACCCTACAAAAAAGAAGAAATACATAACAATATAAAATTAAATGTCTAATTTATTGGCAGTCCTAATATTTTTAACTAAAAAAGGACAAAAAGAGAGAAAAATAACACAATTTCTTAATAATTACACATTTACAGGATGGAAAAACGTTCGTCAATTAACCAATTTGTTAAGAGCTTTTTGAAGGATTTTAATTTTATTTTTTCTCTAAGTTCTCTGGGAGTTGATTATACAGTTTTACATTAACATAATAATACGATCTTTGTCCGATACTTTTTGTTGTTCGTAGTAAGTCCAAATTTTTATTTTCTGTATATCTAGTTCCATAATCATGAGAGGATTATGCTGCGCTTTCAAAATCGCTTTTTATTGAGAAAAAGAAGGGTTTGTTTATAAAAAAAATTCTTATTGATAACATTTTGCATTCCCTAAAAAGCAGATTGGTTGAATAATAAGCGCTTAAACTAAATATTATTTTTCATTACTAAATGATAATACGCAACCACAGAGACGTCGTACAGTGCGTACAGAAGAAGTCATTGCTGCTGTGGAGCGTAGCGTAGAGGAAGACCCGAATCAGTATCGCCATCGATCACAGGAATTGGATATGTGTTCATCCACTTTATGGAAGATTTTGAAGCTTACTTTTGTTTGAATGCCGTATTTGGTGTGATGGTAATCCTCAAGTGTATATTGAGACACCGTCACATCCAGAAAAACTGACTGTTTGGTGTGATTTATGGGCTGGTGAAATCATTGGTCTGTACTTCTTTAAAAACATGATCACACAGCTCGTGCCACAATTGATTTATTGAAGGAAACGCATAGTTTCATGTTTCGGACCCGTGAATTGGCCTTCAAGATCGTGTGATTTAACGCCGCTAGATTATTTTATGTGGGGATATGTGAAGTCGGTAGTCCACGCCGATAAGCCCGAAACGATGACAACATTCGCCGCGTTATTGCCGATGTACGGATAGAAATGTTGGAAGTCTTCGAAAATTGGACCTCCAGATAAGACTACGTCCGAGCCAGCCGTGGTGGTCATATACCAGAAGTCATATTTAAATTATAATGCCAGAAGATTATCAAGCTGTTTGGAAATTACTTATACGTGTTCAAAAAAACGCGCCATTATCAAACATGTTCACATTTTATTAAAATCTTGCGTATTTAATTGGCAAATTACAAATTGATTTTAACGGAGCAATAATATAATATGAACAAATCAATCATCGTTAGAGAATCTAGTCGACTGATACAAAAACTATTAATAGTGAGTCTTATCTATTTTTAGCGATACGGCTTGAACTCATTTTACCACACCCGCACATCCTGTATTAGGTACCAATATAATTTAGTTACTTGAATAATACACGGTCTCACTACGGGAAAAACCGCGATAACAATTGGAAAATGTATAATTCGGAATGGTATGAAAATTATTATGACAATATACTTAGGTAAGTATTTTAAATATTTTTAAGATGATGACGCTTCCCGTTATACCGGAAGTAAGTAAATCTCAATTTGCTTATTTGAAATACAAGAAAAATATACTTTTTTGGTACAAAACTACTTGCATGCAATGTTTTTAAATTATAGAAAAAAAAATATGAATATAGAACTAAATTAAGTACTAAATCTATAACCGTGTCAAACGGCCTTAATACGGAAGCAATTAATAATACCTATACATTTTTATAGGTCTGTTCCTGCCGATTCTGTAACAAATTTTGAGGTTTTTATAACAAAATGATGCTGAAGAAGTCGAGAGAAATAGTTAAAGTCAAATTTGTCAAGTGGATCCCATTTATTTTTATCATTTTTTTATTTTTTGGCAGTTTTGCCAAAAGATTTAAACTATTGTTTATGATTTTTAAGGCAATTTTGCAAAGTTTCTATGAATATCTATTTGGAAATGTTTTGCCATAATTTTTTTAACATTCCCCCATTCTCTTGACTCGATTTGACGTGTTATTTTTTATTATCGTTTATCTAACGTTTAGTTTATGTACCTAATTAATAAACAAGAATTAATTAACTTTCACTTGTTGCAGAACACTCATTAATAATAGTTCTTTTTCTATCATTGCCAATTGAAGTTAGTCACATTAAAAATTGTGTTAAATTGCCAAAATTTCGAACACTACATTCACTGAAACATTTACCCTTCACTATTATGACATAAATCTTCGATTATTTTAAAAATCGCAGAACTTCGGTACATACCTATAGAATATATAAGTTATGTTTCAAATTTGATTTGATATAAGTACTTATAAGTAATTAGTGCCATTCTATACCTTTCCGTGATTTCCAAAATTTTTGTTGCATAATTTCTTCCTAATAAACCATTACTTAATATCTACATAGGTAATTGGGATAAACTTATGGAAACATCAGTAAAAATACCAACACATTTAAGATAATTCACTGCTTATTTTTAGACCTTGAATTTGCGGTAGACTAATCAGTCTGTCTGTAACGTCACTGCATTTACTTACTAGCTATGTACAGTATAAACTACGATTTATTTATCACCGTGAAAACGAGCTATGGTTTTTAATATGTAGTTAAGTGCCAAAAATTATTTAAATAATCTATATGTACTTTGTTTTTATAAACATAAGGCGTATTACACTTGAAAAGCGTGGCGGTTCAATTTCTGTAATTATTAAATTCTACCAAGTGTCTTTTACTAGAGCAGGGTGCAAGGTTTCCGGTTTGATGCACTAAGCAAAGTAGAAATCTCAGCGTCCGCTTTGGACGATATCTATTAATCCATATATAAAACAAAATGAAACGTCTTATGGTAAATTCTAGTGTGGAATGTCAATAGTCACACAACTTTCCGTGAAAGATAGAACACCAAACTTTTTAAAGTTGCCATTAACGTCATCGGTTTTACACTCGATATTCGCAGTCAGTGCTTCGCTCCGTTGGTGTATTTTACCGAGAATTTTACTTTGCGAAGGGGATTCAATGCAAAGTTTTAGACGGTGGATGAACTCTAGAAATTACCCTCAAAATATAATAATACCGAAACTCCCGATTTGGATAGGGATGATATAATAGGTGTATGATTTAAATAGCATTTAAGAACAATACGAATAATTCTTTTGCAATATACACTTACTCTGAATAATCAACATATTATATGCTATAGTACACATTATAATTTGATGCAAGGACCTACATTTTATGATCATTGTAAAATTCTCTTTCGCACACGCTCTAGATATGTGCAGTTAACCTTAACCCAAATCATAACTCTGTTAGAAATTTTATACGTAGCCTGTACCTAATAATGTTATTATTATTTTGTTTTCTTAATGATGTCCTACGCCTGACTTAAATATTGAAATGCCTTTCAAGGTTATGTAAGAAAATTTTCTGTGAGATAAAAAATATACTATTTGGTTGTGTGTACAGAATCTTACATATTATCAAATGCGTCTAACACATTTTAAATATATTTTATTAGGTAGGTAAATCACGCACATATAAAAGCCCAAATTACTATTATCTAGGTTCTGCCGCACTGTCTCTTTTAGAGGTCACGAACCGCCACTGGGGCCTGCAAAATAAATATGTCACTATATTATAAGACAATTATCTCTTAAAAATCAAGATGATATATAAGTAAGTAATTTATTTTCATAATAAAGATATTTTTGAAAGGATTATCTAATTTACTATGATTAAGTACATTAAGTAGGTATGTATATTGCAATTAGAATTATTACATTACTGGTCAGTCGCACAACATAGCGCTATCAGCAAAGAAAAATAATTCTGTTTATAATATACTTAATACAATTAGGATTGTTAAGAATTACGTACTTAAGTTTGGTATTTAATAATTGACCACTTGTTGATAGGCATGTGTTTTTATCCCTTGTTATTTTCTGTTGCAGTGTGGAAAGAGACCGCCAGCGTGAGCGGGAAAGGCAGGCCCGGGCCCAGATGTCGTCCCAGGTGGCCGAACAGGAAAGTCCGGTGCCCTCCGGAAATTTTCTTTTTCAGGAGCCTATTCGGGTAAGAATTTTAAGTGTATTTATTTGTAATGCATGTATATATTTGACAGATTTGATAGACGCTAATTTTTATAAAAATAAGAAACTTACTATTTGTTTCGAGTCCACTCTGTAGATATCTAGAGTTCAAACGTTTATTTTCCGTAGGTACCAAATTTCAACTTAATACTATAAACTCTGTGCCTAATGAAAACTCCCTAGTTCTTGTAATTCGCAGTCTTCATCAATCACTCTTAGGTATTAAGTAAATAGAATAGACTCATGGATATTGTCAACAAGTACGTACCTGGTATGATTTTTTCTGCTACTACTCAAGTAATTTTTAATTTTTTACCGCTTGGGTCTTTATATTGCGAAACTTTTAAGGGACAAGGAATCACTTGTTTGAACATAATATTATGAAAAATGAAAATTTTTAGACCCTTATATTTGGATTAATTTTACCAAAATATTTTAAAAATAAAAAATTTTGGTGAGAAATTTAGAGCAGTAAATTTTTGAATCTTGTCTGTGACACATTTTACAAGTATCTGGGATCCAATACAGGTTATTCTTTCTACAATTTACCTATGTAAGATAAAAACCGATGTTTTTGTGAAAAATCCTGACTTTTCGTTGGTAGCTATCAAGAAAATGATTTTCAATTTTGTCGTAAAAGTAGGCGATTTTGATCCATTTTGTTACGAAAAAAAAATGAAAATTTTTAGACCCTTCATAATATAAACATAAAAAATCCAAAATTAACTGTTTAGAAAGGTCAATAGAATGGAGAAAGATAACAGTTTTTATTTTTTTGTTACTAACGAAAAAGAAGTGGTAGTAATAAATAATAAATAAATAATCATTTATTGCCTAACAGGCCTGAGCCCAATTACAAGACAAAAATTACATAGTTTCAATTAATATCAAATAAATCTAACGAACTACAAAAGTACCAGAATCGACATATTAAGCATATTTTGTCACTTTTTGAAAAGGTTTTAAGTATGACTTTTGATAATAGAACTTCTAAAAGCAGGTTCAGAAAGAAACTTTATCCGTGCAGCCAACTGTTTTCAAATAAATAATAAAATTTTAATTATTCCATTTTGAAAATATTCTGCAGCTTTTTAACTTGGCGGCTGTCCGTTTTGGGATACATATTTCCACACAATATTAATTAACATCCGTTTTTTATTGCTTTGTTTATTGAAATCAAAACGTATTTTATTTTAGACAGGAAACTTCAAAAGGCAACTTATTTTGTTCGCAATCTTTGCGAGACCATTATGGTGGTAGTATTAGGAAGATATGATATCTTCCTAATGATAATTTTTGTTTAAACGACAAATTTTTATATCTCAACAAAAAAACTTGATGAATTTTGATGTAATATTCAAAATGGTTTTGATTTTAGACAAATACCTAATTTACATAATACTTACTATTCAGAGTGTTTGTGTTTATGAATTTATTGTTTGCTTCGTTTGTGTTGTTTTTAAATTTAAATATTATAAAGTCAAAATAATCAGCAAAAATTAAGTAATACCTATATAAAAAATTATAAGGCATCTAAATAATTGATATCGACTTTGTGTCCTATCTGATTTTTTATAATTAAAACTTTTCTATAAAATATGCTTAGTTTGTAACCCAGCTTTAGAATATTTTTTTTTATTATTCCTCCTGTACAAACGTACTTCGAAGAAGTAAAAGTTGGGTTGTTGATTATTTATGATGTCAACAATACCTCCAGTTAAAATTAAATAGGAAAACCATTTCAACCATGTATACATTTTAGTTAACTACCTACTAAGTAAATGCGTATGTAATGCAGTTAGAATTTAAGCGCTTTATTGTTTTACGTCATAATCTATAATAATTATTGCTGCAGGATTTTTCGATTCCGAAGGTTATTATGTAGTTAGAGTGACGAAATAATAGTTCGTAATAATAACGCTATCAAATAATGTACTAGGTGACATAGAAATTGGAATAATTAATTGGATACAATTATTATTCTTTAATTGATCAATATACGTGTGAATTCTAATATTATTAGATTCACAGTAAACTCTGTCGAATCCACTTATTTTGAATAGATTCAAATTTTTTATCTTATTACAAAACGGTGGACAGACACATTCAAATGGGAATAAAGAAAACTATTGTAAACATTATCACAATGCAATAAGACAAAACTCTCTGGATGGCGTACCCTGTATATGAAAGTAATAGACAAACTTTCATATACAGGGTACGCCATCCAGAAAGTTTTGTCTTATTGCATTGTTTGTCTATTACTTTCATATACAGGGTACGCCAAACTCGATGGCCTATTAGAAGTTTCTGGAAAACCGGATAAAGATATCGATCTGAAATTTTGTTTGCGATAATATAACAATGTTAACTCTCTTTTATAAATAGTAAATTCACAGATGCGGTGTTGCCACTTCTATACGTAACTGATACCAACTTGGAAATTTCAAATATTGGTCAAAACTGAGAACAAAAAGCCATATTTAACGAAGGCTATGACTGCAGATGCGAAGACAACATAATGTTTTGAGCTATTTTAACTCTAGTTGTTAATTAGAATACGTTTCATTAGAGTTTCTATTTATTTTTTCTATAATTTTGACATTACGCCTGAATAATAGACAAGTTGATTAAAAATTAATTTGAGTCATAATTTTCTTCTAGTTTACTTAGTTTCACGACAAACAACAACACTAAATGTCCAAATACTACAATTTTTCATGACGTTTAATGACAACTCACCTAATTATAATATAGCAAAATAATCCAATTTTTATACAAACTTGTTTTTATTTCAGAAACATTACATGATATATCATTTGAAAGCACATTTGATTGTATTTCATAATATTTGATAATATAGAAAGTGTGCCATTTGAGAAAATTGACTTATGCCTATTTTAAGTAGTAGAGCATACTACAGTAATTTGCGACCGCCCTGTAACCAAGTGCATCAATCTCTCAAGACCGTTGATATTTTTGAGATGTTATTGAACTACCTGCCAAATTTTAAGATTCTCGACAAAACGGCGAATATTTTCCAGAGACCTGTTTTGGACCAAAAAAAATCAAAATAAATTATTTATTCAAAAACAGTTGAAGATAGGTATAAGGAAGTGTTAAACTAAAATACTCCAAAATTTGAAATTTCAAAGAGTTCACATTGTTATATTATCGCAAACAAAATTTCAGATCGATATCTTTTTCCGTTCTTCAGAGACTTCTAATAGGCCATCGAGTTTGGCGTACCCTGTATAGGATACACAAGTTCTCATATCCAATATCGGTTTGACAGTGTTTTTTAATTCAGATTATTTTTAATCTGTTCTCTCTATATCATGAAGTATTATAAATATAATACAACCTGATTCTTATAACCATGTTTAATGAAATAATTCTTCATATACACTGTTCGTATGCCACTTAGATAAATTGAGGTAATTGTCAAGCTTTGGTATCGAATAATAAGCGTTTGATGTATTGTGAAAAAACGGTAACAGAAGTTCATCATCTGGATTTAATCAATATATAGAACTGCTTATTACCGAGATCCCTTGTTATTTGCGCAATGTTATTAGTAGAATTTGTACTGGGTTGATTATATATTAAACACGTGACATGAACATATCTCTTCATCGATTCGGCAGCCTGTCAAGGCGCGTGTCAAATACACCCGAAGACCCCCTATATTGGTGGCCCCCTTAATCTCAAAGAAACTTTATAAAGCAAACCAAGAAAATTTGACACGCTATTGTTTCTATCTTTTGAAAATATACTGCTAGGTATAAAGGGTGTGTTACAATATTCAAGTTTAAGTACTCTTCAAATAAAATAGTGGTGTCCGCCTAATACAGGAAATTGACGTCAACTTTGTTATGTTAAATTGAACACCCTGTATATTATTCCATGTTCGGATTCAACATGAATCACTAGACGTAATTTGCATATAATGTCCCATTATACCAAAGTTCACCACTTCTAGAAAGGTTAACATTTACAGTTTATCAACCAAAAAATTATTCTAAATTTTTTGTTATATTTATACTTGTTTGACTTTATTACTAAATTTTCATAGCCTCCTTATAAACGAAGATCTATTTACTCACCATTTTGTGAATGAGAAAAAGTTTTTTTAAGGGCAGGTTACATAAAACTACATAAATGTGACGTATTTTGAAAACTTTGTTTTATAAGGTTATCATAATATTTTAACAATAAATTAATTAGATCAGATATAATTTGCACATTAGAGAAATAATTATCAAATACAGAAGGTATAATAATGAAAATTGGACAATTTAATTTAAAAATTGTATATAAATACTTCACTGTTCTAACACACATACTTGCATCTCCTCTAATTTATGGATTCATAGAACCTTCGCTTTAAAGTGTAATTTTACAATTAAAACTTCTTGCATGAATCTTTCGCTGGAATTATCTTGTACAACGTAATGAAGTCTCAAAATAATTAGGTCGGGTCTAACCATCTAAGCAGCTAATGCTTTTTCTGCAAACTAATATCAAAACATGCATTTTACGTAAAAGACAGTAAACTATAAAATCTACATAAAACTAATTGACAGGACTGAGAAGCTTATGATTATCACTTTAGTTTTCGTGATAATATGTAACTGATTTGGAGCCAATTTGTGTAGTCTGATTCTGATTCGCCTTATATAATACTCGTACACAACTCTTCGGTAAACCAAAATTCAATTACATTAATACACACCAATGTTGTAATTTAATCTTGATATCGGATGAAATTAAAACTTACCCTACAATTGAGCGACGACTGATAGCATCGTGATTATAAACATAGTAAATAAACAAAGGGCAATAATAGGGTTTTGATGTTTTGTTGAAAAAAAAAACAGTTTTGTGAGGTTTTTAAATGTTTATACGATAAAATTTATATTTAATAAAGTCGTATAGTTTAGAAATGGGCTTGTTTAACGAAACAAGATTTAACTCCGAGAATTTGTCTTTCAACCACTATACTTTCACCAGACGGTCGTCGTCATCAGTGGTGATCGGTCATAGTATAGTTGAGTGTTTTAGAAATTCCTCATTCATACAGCCCCATAAATGTCTATCTGTCTAAGGCCTTTACATCTGAAAATCTGGCAAATATATTTCTTGTCAATATTTGAATGGGATTGTATGACATAATTTTAGGTATTTACATTTTGCCAGATAAATTAAATGGAAATTATTTTTTGGATCGTTTTGAGGAGAATCATTACGGTAAGTCGTAGTGGATATATAACTAACTATCCTCTCCGTGGTCTCCCTATTCTTTGCTATACATCGATAAATTAAATCTAGAGCGAGACTGAAAAAGATAAATATGCACAAAATTTTGTTCGAACTTGGAAATGAGATATACTTATGTAATTTTTTCCAGAATCATACCGATTTTATTTTCATCGAAATAAACATTACGACTACTATAATCTACTCAATTGATACTTATTATTCCTATGACTAGGCTATGACATAAAAATAAAAGTTTATAACCGAAGTTTAATACTAACAACTCACTTTAAAATAAGTTTTTCTGGAGAATCTTAAAGCTCTGAAAAAACTTCAATCGTCTGCAAAATTACAGACATTCTCGGTTTTACAAGATAACTGTTAAAATATTAATGCAAAGTAAAATGGCAGTGAATTGGGACCAATTGAGGCGTCTTAATACAAAGCTCACAGACATATAAATTAACTTAAATTAACATTTTAGTCCGCTTTGCCACGAAATTATTTTCATTTATTATATTTACGGACATGAAATCCTCTTAATTTTTCATTATTTGGCATTAAACATCGACGGCAGAACGCTTGGAGACCACCGTCCGAGCATTGCTGAAACCCAAATATTTGGGAGATGCTGGCAGAAGGATAAAATGGTCTCCTGCTAGCGTTTTGTGTTCATACTATTTTTATTTATATTTATTTCTATTTATACGACTGGTTTTACCTATACATTGAGTTTGTTCGGCCTCTGCATGGTATGGGATATGCATTACTATGTACATGTAGATGATATATGTTTACATGTGTCTACTGTTGTGTATCCTATTGTGCTTAAATGCAGGCCGATATTTGTGATGGGCAGCGACTATGGTGCTCTGACGAGCTCATAACAAGAGCGAAACGAATTCGTCAGTACCTGTCGACCCATGCCTCGGTCTGGTTTCTATCGAATTAGACTGGGGCCCTGCTAAATTAAACAAAATTCCTTGTGTAGGTAAAGCCAACATTTTAGTCCGCTTTGCCACGAAATTATTTTCATTTATATAAATTAACCTTATAGTCCAATCTGATAAAAGGGATAACAAAATAATAAAAAAATGCTACTTGCAAAAGTAAAAACAAAGCTTTCAAGTTTGTTGTTTGAAAGTCCTATAATATAGTTTCTCTCACAACAGGACTCCACCAGCAGCCGCGGTTTAAGACTTTTAAAGTTGTTGGATTTTCCACAATGTGGCTTCATAGAAAACTTTTAATGGCAGTAAAATTTATCGCTATAAAACACGCGAACTTTATTTAGTATCAATCGCGAAAGGTTCTAAATCGAATAATTAACAGGAGGATAGGACATAAATTAGGGCAGATGCGCTTTACAAATTAACTGAAAATTAATCAATGGTGTAGGTACAGATGCAAATAATGCATAATATAATAAAGTTTGCGTATTATTTCATCAGAAATATGTTATTATGTGTATATTGGGTACAGGGTGGCCCAATTAACCCTCATATTAAGATGAAAGTGTTACGAAATGCTTGGGTCTAACAATTTAGGATTTGTGGTGTTTTCTTGCTACCTACCCCCAAACTGAATATGTTAGTGAATGTGATAGATTTTTTAAAGTAGGTATTTTACAGTCCAACAGTTTGGCGCCATTTTTTGCGTCCCAAAATGACAGCTTTTCAAAATTTATTTCTGTTTCTCTGATTGCCGGTCATATGTCTTGCAAAAAATATTCCCTGCCTATTTTTGTGTTCAAACTTTGATATTCTAAAATTCAAAATCTTATGTCTGCGCAATAATAATTGTAACCCAACTACAACTGAACTCTGACCCCCACAGAGTTTTCATTTATTGTAGACGAAAATAAATTAAAAAACCTGCATTTATTATCCAGTTTTTAACGTGCATTTTGCATATATATATTTACTGTATATCTTTGTTGTGTGTATTATTTATTATACGTCTATGCAGTTTCCCCATATCCGAAATAGTTTCTTTGTTCAAAGAGACTACATTACCGAAATGAAATATTGAGAACAAAAGAGGTTTTCTGTCTAAACTTTTCGTTATTGATTTCAGTGAAATATAAATGATATTTTTCAACAGCAAATTCATATCAGGAATAAACTTTTAATATCAACTTTTTTTTTTGCAAATATGACCGTGCAATATTTTTTGTTGGTTGCATTTCGTTTATGTTGTAACAAGAAATATTTTTTTAAACGTAAGCGAATTCGGATTTTTTAATTCGTTAATTCAATTTATTAAAAAATGTTCCGTTAATTTAAAATTGTATTTTCAATATTTTTCATTACAATCGGTTGATGAAAGTTGCAATAATATTTAGAATTCTGTAGTCACATGCAATAAAGAGAAGTCTATAATGTCATATTTGATATAACCAGATTTTTTTTGCATAAGTGGTTCAATTTAGAGAGAATTTTTGGAAATTTTACGGAAATAATGTAAATCTTGACAGGCTAGCAAAGTCACGTGACTTCTCTTTTGTAAGGCAAACCAGATGACTGAATTAAAATTTTACTTAAATTGTGTGGAATTCTTAGGATTAAGGTTCGTACAACAAATGTATTTAATTAAATTATTTTTTATTTCATGTCGGTTTTTGTGGTCCAATTATTCTACAGGTATTTTCTAAATAATATAATTCAATTCAGGTAAACTTCGCAAAAGTTCATGTAACGGTATCTTTAAACACTATTTTATTACAATATTATGTAATAAACTCAAAAATGTAAGGAACAACCAGTTAACAATACTGACAAGCGTAAATGAGGAAGTTAATTATTATACATTTCAAGTTACTACGGAAGCACTTCGCAACTTGGCTTTGAAGAAGATAAGAAGTTTTATTGCATACAGCTAATGAGATGTCGTGTGTATATATATACGGGGCAACTTTCAATATGTTGTTTATTGGCTTATTTTGCGTATGCTGGGAAGGACTTCAGTTCTGATCGCAGGCACTCTTACGCTTCTGAAGTAATGGCTTACAAAAAAGTACTATTTCACCAGCACAATGCTCAAGCTCATTTATCATGATCGCCACTGGTTTAATTGGGCTGCCGCATGCTCAGTATTCTACAGACCTGGCCCACATACCTTAATCATACATAATCTACCGCTCATCGATCAATTGCGCAGTTCATTGCGAGATAGAAAGAGATAGGTGCGCCTCCATTTTGAACCTTAATATGTTATCAACAGCGCCTGTCTCGGGATACTTCGTAACATATTTTGTTTATGTTTTGCTGTTTTACACAATATTAAGGTTCAAAAGGCCGTCAAATAGTTACCCTGGTCGGATGTACTCTTTGCACAGTATATATGTATGGTTAAGGTACACAGAGAAAAATCTATCATATCATGAACCATATGCACATTAAATCAATGATAGCATATATTCCGTATTCCACAATCAAAGCTACATTTCTTTCAATCATAGTTATATGATTAATTGCGAAATATATGACTTTATTGCTTTAAGTATAATAATTAATTGACTTCCAATCAAATGCCTCAATTATAAGAATATATTGAAATTAAATAAAAAGTATTGATTGGACTGTCACTAACGTTGATAGAACATTTATCGCTTTTTAAGGGGAATACAGAAATTATAGACAGAATATATTTTGGTATTGAAATAATTGTTTTGTCATTTTAAATCAATTTTATATATAATCCTGGAGAGAAATTAATTACTTATTTTAATAAAAGTATCACGTTAAATAATTGTATGAAATAAAAGAAAGTTTTTATTCAAAAACAGTTTTATTAATTCTATAATACATTGTATTGTAATAAAAAAAATATTACTCTATAATCACAGTACAAAAAATAAACAATACATTAAACTATGTATGTGATTCTAATACATGAACATTGAACATGTACGACTAACAAAATATTAAACCAAATATCGTATTTGTGCTTTTTTACCATATCTTCATAGTGTCCCACTCCCACTCGGTACTTTGTATACTGTATACCTACATCGTGTTAAAACAGGATATTTTGAATTTTGAGGTTATCTGAGGTTGCAAAAATGTATTCCATGCTGCCATGCTATACTGGTTAATGTGAAATAAAAAGGTTAATATTCATAACTTTTGAATAAAAACACCCTGAATAGTTTTGTTAAAACGTTTTTATTATGCATTATAGGTACCTCTTAAATCATTTGTTGGCTAGACCGATCTTTAATAGTATTGTTCGAAAAGCTTACACAAAATAATTTATAGGAAAAAACTTATGATTAGATATACTTAGGAGTAAAACTTACCGGAGAATATTGGAATTAGTTTGTCCAATTCTGAGGCGTTTAAGAAGTCTTCCATAATATATTATTGCAGATTATAGAACTTAACTATATAGACACGCGCTACCGGCACACAAATAGAATATATAAATGTAACATAACCTATTGTTTTAAGCTTTGCTAGTGACTAGGGAGTTCCGAAATTTCCCGATACATCAGCCCGAAATCTACGTTTTTATATCAATGGTTTTGAATTCGTTTTATTATGATATCGGCGTATGAAAGCATTTTTTTTTAAGTCACAAACAAATATTTACGAAGTGGGGTAGGTAGTACGAAAATCCAGTTTTTATTTAATTTATATACTTAAATTCGATACATGCATGAGTTGAAAATGTTGGATACTCGACGTTTTGTGTTTCGATATATCGATGAATTTAGCCCGGCCCAATTATAAGTTAAGGTTGTCCCAACAATAAGAAGTATTCACTTAATATTATTTAGTTTATTTAAATAGTAGAATATGATAGCGAGTAAAATTTGGTTTTGTTAATTCAATGATATATATCTAATAATCCGAGTAGAGAAATAATATTCTTCCAATGCTTTTTCTTGCTTATCGTAATATAACAATATTTGAAATAATACAATTGCAATATTAGTTGCCAATTATACTGTAATCATTGAAAGAAAAAATATATCTGTTTTGTGCCTAACATATATGAAATTGAATTTCAATAATATCTGGAATGTCGGATTAAGTATATATTTAATGTTGGCCGAATTGTAATCTAATGAATTAAGTATTACTGTCATTAAACCAAAATAGAGGCAATCAAACATATCGCTAATATTGATATTACAGTAAGATTTTTTTCTGTGTATGTGACCTGGCCCCGTCCGACTTTCATTGTTGTCATATCATCCATGAAGTTTTGCGCGCTCTCGTTCAAGCGTCTATGCTCAAATTAATGATGGCTGAAACTGAAGGTGAATCCACTTTCATCAGTGGTAATTCCCAAAATACTGTGCGTACTTGGAGGCAAAATATCTTATGGATATGTTAAGGGTTATTTTCGATTATTAAAATTTTATATCTAATAATAGCTGCAAGTTATTTGATTTAAATTTAATGAAATTCAATAATTAACCATAATAAATGTTCATTAACATTATAATTATTATTACGTGAAAGTAAATCGTGATTAATTAATTAATTTTCAACTATAATAAATAGAATATACCTACCTATAGCCTCTACCATATAGCTACGCGTTAACATAGGTTATTTATAAGAATTTGCATGTTTAAATACGATAGAGATACTTACTTAGTTTATGAAAAAATATAAATTAAATACAACTTGAATTTACATGTTTTATCACACTAAATTATTTTTTTGTTTGTTTTATAGTCACGAATTATTGCGGAAAGTATTTTAATTTTAATTTAACGCTTAGTTATTAAAACCTATAATAAAAAGACAACAAAACAGAGATCTATAATGTAAATTGGTAATCAGTAGCGTATAAAAGTGGGAAGTTTGGGAGGCCATGCGCCTCCCTCCAAAAAATACAGGGAATTATCCAAGGTTGACATCTTAATTTTGATTTACGAGGGTGGTATGATGATTGATGGGCCTAACAATGTAAGCATTGTTTTTGTTTTCAACATAGTCCTCTTTTAGGGCGAACCACTTTTCCCGACGAAGTTCTACAAGCTTTCAAAAAATATGATATTGGGAAATCTGTAAAATACTCATCTATTTCCTGAGTCGACGAAATGTGCTAAGTTTCCATGTTTGTGAACAAAAAAAAGTTGTGGAGAATACGAGCTGCAATACCTCGGAGCCTAATTCTGCCATTTGGGATGAATAAGCTGCAGTCTTGGTGAAAGAGCAATTTTTTGTTCGTTTCGTTCTTCCGTTCACCATATAGCAAATGTAGGTCACATCTTGCGAATTCTAAAAAACTCTCGTCTTGGGACCATTCTTGCGTTCTTCGGAGCTTTTGATTTGAATTGATTGATATTGTGAACGTGACTGTTTCAAAGATATCCCATGTATACAACAAGCAGTTTTGCAGTACGCCAGGTGGTTTTAAGGCTCAGGAAATCATCCTCTTATGGTATATTTGATTCCTAGAGCGAATCCTGTTTAAATCTTCTGAATAAATTTCAGCTGTGAGCGCCGGCGCTGCGCTGTGGGGCAGAAACCTTTTAAAGTGTAGGATTTTCGTAATCTGCTTTCTCTTACTTGCAGTGCCTTATTGAATTGAATTCAATAAATACTCGATTGTCTGATAAATGTAATCTCAATAAATACTAGAATTATACGAAGGACTTTTATACCATCGATTTGCCACAAGTCGTCGGATTAGGATTTCTTTCTTTCAAGCTGTGATAAAAGCATACGGTGCACTATAATACTGGAAAATCATAACAGACGAAATCGATTTTGTTTTCGTTTGAGAGAAATGATAATACCTACCTGTCTTTGGTAAACAAATTTTTTGTCATATTCCATTGCGAGGAAGTTACTAGCGGACGTATAAAAAGAGTTGGTTAGATGGACTGGAAGGATATTTGTGGAGCGGATATAGACCGTTAAATTGCTGCATAGCAGTGTGCATAAGTCGCTATTATAAACCAGATTTTCTGTACTGGCATAGTTACCGACCACATGCATTTTTTATAGATTTATTCGAAGAGGGCTCTTGCTATAATTTCATTTTAATGAAGCTAAAGTATATAATCTGAACGCCCTTGTTAATTTATTATTAACATAACAATTTTTAACATCACTTTCTTTTCCGTGTTTCCTCTTTTATTATTAAAAATGCTTTAAAATAATTATTTCGAAATAAAAAAGAATTGGTTGCCCCAAAACTCACCCGACATGATATTATATAGGGTGTTTCATAATATATGCGCAGGACTTTGTGAGGATGTGAGAGCTCGTCCAAAAATATGAAAAAATGTTTTTATTAACTGACCTTCTAAAATGCACCATTTTCGAGATATTGAAATCCGTTTTTGCGAATTTCTCTGGAACCGTTTGTCGTACAGAAAACAGCTTTTGTAAGCATTGTTTACTCATAATAAGATGTTTTTTTCAAGAATTTTTTGTTTTAAATTCATAACTGGTGAAAATTTTGAAGGGGTAGCGGTTGTTTTTCGTCCCAATTCCTACGCCACTGGAAACAGTACGGTTTTATGATACCCATTTGAACCGCCAATGTTTTCTACATAAAAAAGATACTCTTGGTTATAAGCTCTAAAGTTGACCGTTTTCGAGGAAAATCTCAATTTTTGTCTCTTATCATTTTATCACCTAAAAATATCTCTCGAGATATACGTCTGTCTGCCCTAAAATTGACTTTTTTAACTCCACAAATAAAAATTGCACACTCCTATTTAACTACAAGTGGTAACTGTTATTATCTTTAACATTTTCGTGAAGTATGAAGTATGATTTGGAGCGAATCAGAAACGCAAAGGAAAATCAGAAAATACTACGATTTACATAATATAGTACAATATATTATATCAATATACAAACACAGAAAGCTGTGTAAAATTCCACCGACCGACGGACGCGACGGCCAAAGAACTAAATGCCGTTTTAATCTAGACAGAGGATCTTTTTTCATTATGTATAACCAACAGTCTGACATTCGAGCCACCGGTTTTAAGTATTCAAATGCCTGGGATGTTGAATATATTTACGTGCAATCGATTTTTACCCTTTTATATTTTTTTATTTAAATGACAGTAGTTGTTAATGAAGGAAACTCATAGATATTGTTGATTTCGATTACAAATTGAAAGATTATGAGTGATATTATTTGAATTAGACAATTATTTTCATTTTAGAGTCCATGTGTAATTTACCTGATGCATACCTCAGTAAAATTTAAAAAGTAACACTCAAGCTATCAAAATACAAAGTTTATCTTCAAATTTTATTTACACGAAGGCAATTAAGACCGTAAGAAATAGGTCAGGACATAATATAATAATTTAAGGTAATACATCGGATGAATATACAATGATGAATACAAATAGTAAGTACTTCAAATAATGTGACAGATTCCAAGATATAAAATTAGTATTCATATGTTCAAATCATTAGTGAGTTGAAAATTAAGTTTTTCAGTTCCTTAATAAACATTTTTTCAAAATTAAAATTTCAGACGGAATACGCACAAAGTTGAAAATCGCTCTGTATCTGATTTTAATTTTTCAAAACTCCATCATACTCTTCCTACTTTTTGTCTATATAAAGGGTGTTTTTTTTTTATAGAGGTATAGAACTTTGAAATGGAATAAAACAAAGATAAAATTTAAGCTAATTAACATCAATAACATCAATGCTTTCGCTTAAAAGAATAAGTTAAAATTTTTAAATTGACATGAAATTTACTTTATTCGAAAGATAGTATTCTGGCATTATAATTTAAATATTTCTTCTGGCATATGACCGCCATGGCTGGCTCGGACGTAGTCTAATCAGGAGGTCCAATTTCCGATGAATTTTTCCAATATTTGTGGCCGTATATCGGCAATAACGCGGACGAATGTTGTGCTCCAAGAATTCCACATTAAGATTTCGCAAATTTTCCTCTAATAGTTTTATTTCTTCGGTGTGATGACTACATCCAAAAAATATATGGTTTAAATAAATAAATACTGATTGTATACACAATATTTCGAAAATAGATAATTTCAATATTCCATATAAATACAGGGTTTTCGATAATGAATGAGAGACACTGTAAAAGCAAATTCGTGTTTTAAAATTATTGTGTTTTAACTTATCTCTCTTAGTCTGAAAGCAAATAATATTAACCGATTATAGAGGGTATCAAATTTTGTATTTCTTTTTTTTTTTTTCAAGTAATTTTTGAACATCTTTACTTATTTGGTATATGAGTACATTTTGATCTTCAGGTTTTATCTCAGTTTGTCTCGTGATTGTAGAGGGTGCTAAAATTTGCCATTGATATTTACGTAAACAAATTTAATTAATGAAATCACAAATTAATCCCCTTAAAAATGAATTTTTAAAAGATGTTGCAAAACAAATATTAATAATAAAAACGTTCAGTGTTCTTTGGCACTAATAGAATAAAATGTGAAAGTTATTTATAAAATATCAAGAAATAAACTAACAATCACAAATTTGAGATAGTTGAATTAGAATACCCTCCCCCTTTCTTAAAATTACTATAATTTCTGCAGCAGAACTTCGTGACCATCTTCCTTAGATTAGATATTTTTCATATTCTCGTAGAGGGACTATTTTCGATCATGAAGAATAGGTCCATAACTATTAATATTTTTAAGCTATGGCCATCGAATCACTGGGCACCCTGTATATTACATTACACACCAGGTTATTTTGTTGAACATAACATTGAAATGCAAGCAAATAGTAAAACACTAGTACTTACTTACTTGTTCATATAATAGGTATATATTTTAGATTTTGCTGAAACATCTGTATTAATTATTATAATACTTGTTTGAAATTAATGATATCCTACCCAAGTGCTAATATGTGTTTACATAATATATAATATGTACATGTTTATATTATGTTATAAACGGATCGTTGGGTTGCCGTTGGTTGGTCGTAACATAACATGCAAAGTCGTGACTTTGTATTTGACTTTTTAAAATTTAATCCAATACAGTCAGGTTCTTTACTTCCTGCTGTGCTGTATACGGTGACACGATTTGGTGACGGTAAGTGTAAATCGGATGCAGGACCGGTGTCAGGTTACGCTTCATTGATTTTCTGGTATTCTGTAATACGTATTGTTTGTAGAAGCATTGTTTTTGTCTAAAACAGGGTGGTATTTGTAAAAATTACACGAAAATGTTAAATTCATCGACCAAAATCTAGATGCAGTTTGAAATTTCGTTTTCTTCTTAACTGTTACGATCTTTGTTATGATATCTTCATTTAACAAAACCGCTTTTAAAAGAGCAATTTTTCGGGATTTTTTGTAAAATTTATTGGATTTTGTGTAATTTTATAAAAAAACTTCAAAAAAATTTTAATTTAGCAAGGAAATGTATAATATATATACGAATCACAAAGAAGACAAAAAATGAGGGAAAAAAGAGAATTTTAGGGCAACAGAACGTAATTGACGAACTGACTAGACAGCCGTTTTGCATTTCCCATGTTTGCTTTTTCTTTTCTGATAAAGCATTCTAAAGGAATGCCAATCGCATTTACCTACCTAGGTATATCTCTAGAACTTTCTAGAATAAAAATCATACGACATGTATGTACGTAAGTTGAATTAATTTTTCGGTTCACTTCCACATTATATGGAGGTTTTAAAATTAGATATCCTGCGATTTTCTGAATTCATTAAATGTATATTAAATTGTTGAACATCTTTTTGTATAACAGGAAATTAAATTTCAATATCACTTATACTTATATTTTGTCCACAAATCACAAATAATATACTGCGGACTACCTATAGATATGCCAGGAAGTCCTGAGGTGTTCCTAAATCTATTTCGTGAAAATCCGATACAACTGATTCCACTCCGACCGCTTTTTGTCTATTGGTTGAATTGTTAAAGATCTTACTCAAACTGACCTACCCTTTCTAGCTTTCTGCATAAAAAATCTATCAATCCCGTCAAAAGAACTCGACAGATCAAAAAGAAGAGCAATGACACATCTTGGTAAGTCAGGTCGTGCACTTGCTGTATAAACTTCTAAATCCGTGTTGGCACTCTTGAAAACCTGCACAAGCGTTTAGAAATTCAAAAATTCTCTCCAAAATAATTTTCTCAATGACTCGGATCACCTTTCTTATAGACTAGAACAACTACACTCTTCGAGTTGCGCAGGGAAAAGCCTGTAATGACACGACGCGTGGTTTGCCGAACCACACTGGACAAACCTCGAACCGCACACCGTCTGACATAAGTGGTTTGTGCGGTGAGTGGTTTGCATGGTTCCATGTCGGTAAATTTGCTCGAATCAAAGAACCGACCGGTTTGAGCAAGGCTCGGTCTCCGTCGATCCGACCCATGCAGGTTTTTACTTAAATTACACTAGTTTATTCTGGTTTTCTACATCATCGAGAGGATTAACATGGCTTGGCCAACAAAAATTTAGAGTTTATTGAAGCCCTGTAATAGAGGAGGTTATATGGAACGCTAGGCATCTAGTACTTCCGGTATAATCGGAAGTACTAGATGATTGAAAACATTTTGGCCAAATTGGTCCCGTCGACATACTACACAAGATTTTCAGATTGTTCCACAGTGTAGTCCCGGTGGGACACCCTGGTATACTGTTTTGTTTCAGCAAAACAAAACACATAAATATATTCCATTTAACATTTTTTGTCTATCATGCTAACTGGTGGCATATAATTAAGCTATTTTATTTTCACATTTGACGGTATAAATCTCCAGCTTCTGTTTTATATATTTTTCGGATTTTTCCCATAAAAATGTTTATCACAACGTCAACAAAACCTTTACCGACATACCATGTGTGTGTAATTCAGATGCATCGTTAAGTGGTTAAATCAATTAATTTGGTGTCCATTACACATGCTGAATATTAAACAACATCTAATAATTAAAAAAAAAACTTGTTTTATACCTAGGTTGTTTAGAATAGACGTGCCCGCCTAGAATTTCAGTGGTGTGCAATGCATGGACAACCAATCACAGTGGTAACATCATAGTTTTGTTGATAAGGCACTAATAATAGTCAATCATGACGGCTTATAACACTGGTTATCATTATCACCGCCTATATTATGGTTTTTGTTTTGTTCAACCTATTTTTATTGGTGCATAGTAAATGCATTTCCTCAGGTGTTGGGAAATACCATCTGTATACAGGATGTAACAGATTTCATCTTACCACTTAAAATTAACAAAAAAGTGAATAATTAGAATTGCAGAAAACCTGAAATATTAAAATAATAAAAATTAATACACAAGGTGTTTCTAAAATAGGTTGTCAAAATTGGGGACGTCTAATCATGAAAAAAACCTAAATTGTAATTTTTCGAAAAGTTCTTATTTACAAAGATACAGGGTGTTAAAGATGGCTGCCTGAGGACGATTTTTTTGGAATATTTTCGAAACGAGTAAAGATGAATTAATCAAATGTAGCATATTTATTCACCTAGTTAAATGTCGTAAACTGACATGAAATTGAATAAAAAAGGATGACCATAGGCGGGTAAACGGGGGGGGACCCTTGCCTTAATTATAACCTAACTTTTTTTTCTGGTGACTTTAATTCCATTTGTGTCAAAAATATGATAAAATAAAGTTTTATACATAAAAAATGCATACTTGTTTTTTCTCGAAAAACTTAAAAGTTTTCGAGAAATTCGAGTTTAAAAAAAACTGGTCCTTTGTACACAGCATTAATAAAATTGATATTGAAATACAGTTTGCTAACGAAAAGTTTTCCAGAATTTTATTAATGCTGTGTACTAAGGACCAGTTTTGTCCTAATAGTTAACTACTTTTCAACAGAATCAGAACCAAAATAATTAAATAACAAACAAGAAACATCACTAATTTATTATTATAACCAACTGCATATTATATAAATGCGAAATCCAACTTTGTAAATGTAAAAACAAATCACTCAAAATATAGTTCTGTTCAAAAATTCATTCGGTAAATATGTAACCAAATACTAGGAAAATTTTATTCATAAAATATTAGTTGGTTATTATTATTTACGGCGCCGCAAAATCATTAAATGAAAATCCAACTCCTCTCTCTACTCGCGCAATAAATTAATTATGCATTAAATGCAAGCCTGTATTTATACTACCATAACAATATGAAATGTAATGCAGTGGTGTCAAATTGCAATGAAAATCTATAGTTACCATGGCCATTATATTGCTTTAATATACACATACCTATAGAATATTTTTTACAAGATAAACTAAACACGATTTGTAGCCATGTTAATTTAATTTCACTCACAATCATGCGTTGTCATTTTTAACTTTATTTCCATAAAGCAAAAAAGAACTTTGTGACCTAGCCGACAAAATTGTTAACACAAGCGATTTTCTTTAATTTGTCACCCTTTTTTCTGTTATATTGGGTCTGCCAGATAACTTTTTTGTTTTGAAAATGCTATAAAAGAAAAACTGCTGAATATTTTCTCAAATTTCTTTTTTTATTTGAAAGTACAATCCTTCCGGTTAATAATGACAAATAATTTCATTCAAATGGCTGTCTCGGCTGGCCATGCAGCCTACACGATCGGTCCAATTTTTAAGCACATTATCGATTGTGTGCAGCTGTATTTCACCAATGGCTTCACGAATATTGTCCTTTAAAGCGTCAATTGTCTCTGGCTTGTCGGCGTAACACTTATCTTTGACGGCACCCCACAAATAATAGTCCAACGGTGTCAAATCGCAGCTCCGAGGTGGCCAAACGACATCAGCTCTGCGGCTGATAATGCGATCTTCAAAAACAGGGCGCAAAACATCGAGTGTAGCTTCGGCTGTGTGGCACGTAGCGCCGTCCTGTTGAAACCAAATGTTGTCAATATCCTCTTCTTCAATTTTTGTGAACAAAAATTCTTTCAACATGGCCCGATAACGATCGCCATTGACTGTAACGGCCACTCCTTGCTCATTTTCGAAGAAAAATGGCCCAATTATGCCTCCGGACCAAAATCCGCACGAAACAGTGACTCGTTTTGGGTGCATCGGCTTTTCAATGTATGCGTGCGGGTTTGCTGTGCCCCAAATGCGACAATTTTGCTTGTTTACATACCCGCCAAGATCAAAATGAGCTTCATCTGAAAAGATGATTTTTTTGGCAAAATCGGCATCTTCTGTACGTCGATCGCAGGCCCACTGAGCGAAGCGAAAATGCATTGGATGGTCAGTTGGCTTCAACTCCTGAACGAATAGGACTTTGTATGTCGTCATACCAAGGTCTTTATGCAAAATTCGTCTCAATGATGTCTCCGAAATGTTCAATTGTTGAGACCGACAGTGAATTGATGTTGATGGCGCTTCACGCACACTTTCTGCCACAGCAGCAATATTCTCGGGTGTACGCACTGTTTTTGGCTGTTCACGCTTTGGTTTATCGATGAGGATGCCAGTTTCTTTCACTTTTTTCACGAGATAACGAACATACGGAGCTGACGGTGCTTCTCTTCTTCCAAAATCCGTACGCAATTTTCGCACACATTCTGCAACATTACCATGATTTTCAAAGTAATGTCGCAATATTTCCCAGCGTTGTTCAAGCGTATACACGCGTATTCGTTCAGCGGAAGGATAAAACTAATTATCTGTCAAATCAGACATGAGCTAAGTGTTACCCTTCACGAAATAAGCACTAGTTGAAAAAAAAAAAACGTTAGATGGCGGACCCGCTATAACTTCTATAAGCTTAAACTATAAGTTTTTAAGCTTATAAAGAATGTTCCCCTAAATTCAAAAATATAACGATATTACAATTTCCAAATATTCAATGTAAAAATAGTATGAAAGCTAGATGAGACGATATTATCTGTTATAAAGGTCTTGTGTCCGATTTTAGTTATTTGTCTTGTTTTTGTAGAGGCCTGATAGTGGAGTCAGCTACACAAGGGATTTTGTTTAATTTAGCAGGACCTCAGTCTAATTCAGTAGAACCAGACCGAGGCATGGGTCGACAGATAGATGATTAGAATCCCAAAATATACTCATATTTCAAGAAAGATTGATTCGTTTAGATTGTTATAGGTACGCTCGCACAAAATCAATTTTAAATGTGAACAATTTCTACAAAACTTAATGAATATTCCACATTACTACGTTTGCCATTAAAATCCTGAAACTTTTAAACAATCCATATTATACCCAACTGCATACAAAAACGTATAGAAAATCTGCATTTTATTCATGTTAAACCATATAACACCAAGCAACTATAGATCTTTGTGAAAAAATCCTTTCTCTTTATATGAACGTTATTATTTCCGTAATTAATAGGTAACAAAACTGTACGTATTTTAACGTGGTAATTAATTACTTTCTATAGTCCCCGCACAAACAAAAAAGAAGATAAACCTCAGTGGCGTATATATTTATCGATATAAAGCCAAAGTTTATCAATACCGCGCATGAATGTGATGATTTAACAGAATGTATCCATATAATTTATTTTTATTTCCTAAATAAACAAACATTTTTTCTATGTGAAACCAATTTGTCCCCGCTACCGAAATTAGTATGTATAAATTTAAAGAAGGCAAAACAACTACTCCATTGGCCAATACCACGAAAATGAGAATTTTATTTTTCGCGTCTCCCAGAATATTATACAGGGTGTTTCATTAAGAATTCTCCATAATAAGTAAAAAACGGCTCAACGGATTTTAACAATATTTGTTACAAAAATACTAGAGAACATGGCTGATTAGATTTTGGCATTCATAGAGCATACGTGAGGGCATAAAAAAGGATCAACATTTTAAAAAAATCATATTTGCTAAAACCACATGGAAAAACTACTTCTTTGTGCCAGTAGAACTGGGCGTAAAAAAGGCGCCAATGTACACAACCCTATGTAAATCATTATGTAACAAACAACCCATAGAATAATAACAGTTTGAAGCAATTTTATCGTAATAGGGACAAATTGGGGGATGTGTCGTCATGATGTACCTACCTACCTATCTATACCTACCAATTAAGGAACCAGTGTATTGATGTTTGTGAATTTCATGTAGTTGGTTTTAATTATTTCTTTTTTCTACTCAACTAGAACAGTTTAAGTCTAATATAAATATTTTTCTTGCATTTTGGAGTCTGTTCTTTCTATACACAGAAGATGGAATAGTAAAGTTGCTTTTTACAGATTGAAGTTTAAATAGAAAAATTAAAAAAAAATCTTAATACGTTTTTGTGTTTTTGAAATTCTTCCTTTCCTTGTAACACCTCGAATTTTGTCTAATTTAAAAAATAGTTCGATTCGTAAAGTATGCTATTTACTAATTCAAATTAGAGGCCAGAGTTGTTAAATCATATTAATCAAGGACTTTTATTTTGATTTTTTTTAATAAATTCCTGAAAATAAGAATTGCATGGTTATCGCTGTGGAAAAAAGATAAATATTTTATTCTCAACATATTATTAAATTGCTAAATTAACTATTTTAAATTAAACAATGTAATCGAATGCATTTTTGTAGAGCGTTATACGTGACAATGTTCATAAAATAATAATATAGAATCGACACAATCCTTGAATACAAATTCAGTGTTTACCGTTGAACAACTTATAATAATTGACACATATTGATTAGAATTAATATCTCAAGACCTACACGAATGTAAAATAAATATAATGAACTTACTGAATACTAGATTGTTGTATTTAATAATTTGCTTAATTAAATTCAATTAAAACTCCGTACGTTAGAAAAAAAATCTGCAAATTTTATTTTCTCTCTTATAAATATGCTCTAACATTGAAAAAAATAAGGCTTGTCTTTTGTAATTCAAAGGTCTTTTCACTTGCACATAAGTAGGAACATTATTTGGTATATTTTTTGGGAGTGTATATTATGTAAGACCTTTTCTGTTAGAAAAGTCGTATGTATATCGCTTGGACCTCTCTACATTTTCAGTCTCAATGTTTGATAGTATAATATATTATTTTTTAATATAGAACCATATATTCTAATTATTTTTGATTCTCTCTCTCTCTTGTCTTATTCTGTGATCATTATTTGATAGAACTAAAGGAGTGGTGTGATTGTAACTATCTTTCATTCAATATAGCAAAGACGCATATCTTGTCTTTTAATTTTGACTTTGGTGACTTGATCCTGGAGAGCAATCCCATCGAAGATATTAAGTGTGTTAAATTTCTTGGACTTCACAAAGATATAAAACTTAAATTTGAGGAACATGTGAGGCAGTTGAGTGGAAGAGTTTCGTCGGGTTGTTATGCGTTAAGGGTTGTTGCGTGGGCATTGGGATCGGAGGCCGCGCAACGCTTATTTTTCCCTAGTTGAATCACATCTGTGATACGGTATAGCCTTCTGGGGTTCATGCAGTCGAGCTTTATTCAAAGGTGTCTTTATTTTACAGAAACGGGCAATCCGCTATCTGTGTGGGGTTGCTGTTGGAGCAAGTTGTAGAGAACTGTTTAAGAAACATCAAATATTGACACTCACTTCATTATTTATATTAGAAACTGTATGTCTCCTGCATAGAAACTTGCAGATTATATCTTCATCTTGTATGGATCTATTGTTTATTGTATTGTTATGTGTATATGTTTGTAATTTTACATTTATATTTTTGTTTTTTATTTATTTGATATGATGATTGCACACTGACTTTGTCTACAAGAAAGTGTAATTCTTTATGACAATAAAGTTATATATTGTTATATTGTTATTTAGTTACAACTTTGAGGTGTACTTCCGGAGTTTATAATCCTTTGCATTTATGGATCCACTAGTTTCCCTAACATGTCTTAGTAGTGCTTTGCTTTGCAATTATTTTTACACAGTAATTAAGGTTCTATACCCTTTAATTGTTACCTATGATTGTGATCAAAATGTAATTTATACACAGGGTTTCAGAACTTGAAGATGGCGATAATCGTTCGCCAAAACGTTGTTGTATTTGGGATAAGATGAAATAGTAAAAATTATATGTAGTTGTTAAATTCAACGTAGATGAATCAAACACTTCGCCCATGGTGTGCAAATCAGTTACTCGCAACTAGGTTTTATTATAAATTACAGGAATTCACAATTGGAACAAGTTCGTGGAGAAGCGAATTGGGGCCAGATAAAATGCTATAAAGTCTGACAGTATGCAATCTCTAGGGATCAACATACATAATCGCGTTCATTTTCACGAAGCGTGGTAGCTAGTAAATACCCTAATTTCATATAGAGAATATGCTTCACGAAATTCCTCCAACTTTACCAAAGTTTTACTACAAGCAAATGTTTCCGTGTCCCTTTTCCTTTATACCTAGCAATATTCTAGAATTGTGATGTAACATGTACTACTTTTTAACTAAAGTACGGAGAAGTTTAATAAAAGCAACGAGACGTTAATTAATTATTAAATACTTATCTGTATATCATATTTGAACATGGATAACTCTTAGATTAAGACGTTGGAGGACAGTGAGTATGTAAAAGGTCATTCAATAAGTAAGAAAAAAACAAAATTTTGACAAAACTGAAAACAGAAAAAAGTCACTGGGGGCTAAATCTGGAGAATACTCAATTTTGCCATAGTTTTCATCCATTTGTGACACGGTGCATTGTCTTGGTGAAATAACACTTTTTTCTTTTGCAAATGAGGCTGTTTCTTTGCGATTTCAGCTTTCAATCCATCCAAAAGTGCATAGTAATAGTCGCTGTTGATGGTGGTTCCTTTTTAGAGGTGGTCGATGAATATTATTCCGTTCGCATCCCAAAATACAGATGCCATCACCTTACCCACTTTGCATAGAGCTTTCGTATACCCAAACGGTGTTATTAATTTACTGCTGTTAACTGTGTTAATAGAATTGTTTTGAGTGTTTTAGAAATGCAAGATTTTTACTTATCAGGTCAAATATTCCATATGGATCAGGTATTTACTTTATCATAGTCAATCACCTCTGTAGCTATTATTCGCCGTATAGAGTTTTTTTTTATTTACGGTCAATCCAGAGATCAAACAATCAGAAAAATAATTTGGAATGTTAATTTACTCAATAAAATGAAGGTTAGGTTTTTGTGGATTTGTTTTAATTCAAATTTATAAAAAATATTTTGAAATCCTTAAAAAAAAAGAAATTTCAACAAATACGCCTTGCAGCCTGATAAAGCATAGTGACAATGCAAACGATTGCGGGGAAAATGTCAAGTTTCATTTTTGTAGTAGTCCACAAACTCTCACATATTGTGAGGTCAAAATGGTATTGTATGATGTTGATAAATGCCAACCAACGCTATCTGTTGGTGAATAATATAAAAACGTATTTTACCGATGGAAAAGCGTCCATATAAATGTTTGCGGCCAAGCATCTCACGTCCAAATACGTTAATATTTATTTATTGAATAAGGGTTTCGTTTTTTTAACGTTTGTGTGCAGCTACAAAAATATATAAAATGTAATGTTTAAAAATATTTGTTTGTGGCAAACCATATTCAGCGTAAGAAACGTAAGACAACTTTATTGTCTTTTTCGGGAAATCAACAAATGACAATATACACTGTCCAATATAATAATGGGATAGCAAGAATGTCGGTTAAATTACAGAAAAGTTGTACAATTTACACACCTTTTAAATGGTGGTTTCAAAAGTAACCTAACTTTAGCAGTTTTCGAGAATTTTTGAAGAAACGATTTTTTTGATTATCGTTTTTATTTATTTCTAACATTAGTTTTACGGATATAAAAAAATTAAAATCACTTCCTCATTGATACTTTTTGAGGAGAAAAAGATAGAGTTTACAAATTGTCACTACGACGTTTCGTTTTTCAAAAACCATTATCAAATTGTTTTTTTAAATACGGCCCTTCATTTATTACCAAAGGTTTCTCACGTTCGACTGTCATAACATTATTGAATATCTATTTTTTATTCGTCCTGTGCATATAGTTTATTTTGTTTTAGGTTGTCCCATCCGCCTCGGATCCAGTTTCTCAACAGATCCAACGCAGGCTCGGGGACTTCCAACGAGTCCGTCCCTACATCGACCAACGAGACTCAGGTCTGATCGGAGTGGATTTGGTACCACCAAGTCCAGGAGCACCAACGTCAACACCGCCGACAAATTCAAGACATCACAGTCAATTGCCGGGCGGAGGAAGCGGGACTTCCAGTGCGTCTAGCAGGTAATGATGTTGCTTATATGCCTTGGCATATGTACTATATGAAGCATGTCTCTTTTTTTTTTTAAGATGACCTTTGAAAGCGAAAAGTTTTTTGCTTTCTTTACGTTAGGGTAGGTGATGATATATGTTCAACAGATTGAATTACAGTTTTGTTTCAACGTGAAAATTACACTCACACCCCTAAATTCTTTAAAAATATTGGAAACCTAATCTTTAGAACATGAAATAGATTTTGCGTAATTAATATCGAAGAACTACGATATCGGAGAAGAGAAGAATGTCACCCTAAGGGGGTCAGAAATGATTTGTTTCATAAAAATCAATTTATATTAATCCCTGTACCATTGGTGTCTAGTTACCCTAACTTTGTCTATATACTCTGTTTGAGAACTGGCTAATATCTCCTTTAAAACATAAACTACTGTTCTTCTAACCACCATTTCTCGTTCTCTAGTAAGCGGAAAACAAACCAGCCAGCATTTCAATTTTTCTTTATGACAAAGATAAATGTCCAAACTTTCGGAAAATTATAACTTTTTCAAAGTTAAAGAATTGCTGTTTGCTGAAACTTGTTTGTTATATTTCTATATTTACAGTTCTATATAATAATGTACACGTACAGTTTTGTTGTTTTACTGTTTTTACCAAGTCGGGTGGACCTTGAAATTCTCTTAATTGGTTTAATAAAATCTATATTAAGCAAATACTGTCTCTTTATGTCCGCTAAAATTGAAGGTTTTTTCATATTCGTTAAATGCATGATTTAAGTACTGTAACTGTGGAATTATTATGACCAGTCTTGAAATAAATCATATTTCTATGTATTTGTGTCTTCAAATTTCTATTAGCTCTGATTACAATACTCAAATTTCAGAGTATTAATTAATAGTCGATGTTCAATAGATTTTTAATCTACAATAAAATCCATAATCCCCAGAACAAGTAAGTAGTCTATATGGATATAAAAACTAAAAGATAAATATTTACACTAAACAGGAATGATAATGTGTAACAAACTTGCTAACCCAGATTTGTTTTAAATTAAATATGGCGACGCCGCCGAACGATGGCGCGTCAGACGTAGTCAGTCGACGAGCTGATTCTTATAATATGTTATGAGAGTTGGTTGTGTCTTTTTTTTACCGTTAACGGTGCTAATTATAACTTGACGCTAAATTTATGGTGGCAAGGCGATCGTTTTCGAAATGAGCTTTAATTAAATTGTGCCTGATAGAGTTGTGATTATTTGTATTTTATACACTATTGGGTAAAAGTTGTGTGCAAACACAAAACTCAAATTGCAAAAATGTATAACATGCACAAAATCGTATTTGAGCAAAGAAAAACAGCGTTTAGTTGTTTGTACTTTGGAAAGCTTGTATTTTGTTTGATTAGTTTTATTTTACATTAGGTTCCTCTCTTATTTGTAGGTCTGATGATGTTGCTACGCCAACGAAACATGTTGCCTTAATAACATCAAAAACTATTTTATTACATTTTAGAGAACTAGACATTGTTTATTATTATTTCTAATTTTCTTTTGTTTCGAGTTATTTTTGAGATATGGACGATTTCTATAAATCTATGATATACCTAATACGAGGGTCGTCCCAGAAATAATTTAAATGTCTCCATGGGTCTTCCTTCATGTCTTCTTGAATAGAATGGGCAGAGACAGAGAACTCCTTACCATAATAAAACGAAGGAAAACTGCATATCTTGGTCACATACTTCGCAACACAAGGTACCAATTCCTGAAAGTAATAATGGAAGGGAAAATCGAAGGGAAACGGGGCGTAGGCAGGAAAAAACATTCATGGCTCAAAAACATCAGGGACTGGACAAACCTAGACGCCCATACACTATTTAGAGCCGCACAGAACCGAGAAGAGTTCGCTATAATTGTTGCCAACATTCATTGAAATGGATATGGCACTTTAAGAAGAAGATGGGTCTTCCGAGCATGATCAGGAAACAATTTAAACTCGTTTTGTAACAAGTGTTGAAAAATAAAAAATAATTCGATGGTGAGACCTAGGTTTCCAAAAGATTTCCGTTATGTCCCTTAATCTGAGCTATTTTGGGTAATGCTTATACCTAAAGAATATATTAATTTTGGCTGGTTTTAGTGAGTTTTTCGAGAGTGTGTTTCTGCCATCCACTTCTACATCTGTAGAGGACGTTGACGTCTCTTTGGTTAATAATTTTATAGACATCGAATGCATAACGAGGGATGATATTTTTGACAGTCGCGGAAAGATTAAGGCTGGGCTAACAGCTGGACCGGACTTAGTACCATCATTTATTGTTAGGGATTGTATTGGTGCCTTTGCGGAGCCACTGGAGATAATTTTTAATTTAATTTTAAGTTCGCAAAAGTACCCTGTGTTTTGGAAACAAGCAAAAGTTGTACCAGTATTTAAAGCTGGTGACAAATCCCAGATTACCAACTACCGCCCCGTGTCTATTCTGTCGAATTTTTCAAAAATTTTTGAGTCAATAATATACAAACGTATTTATAATTGTGTGTGTAACGAGATTTCTATACATCAACATGGTTTCATGAATCATAGGTCGACTGTCACAAATCTTGCTCATATGACACAGGAAATATCTGAAACTTTAGACTTTGGTGGACAAATTGATGTTATATACACAGATTTCTCGAAGGCGTTCGACAGAATGGATCATGGTGTGTTGATGCAAAAGTTAAACCAGTTTGGATTTTCGAAAAAGCTAATTTTACTTATTTTATCCTACTTGAGTGACAGATGTCAATTTGTATATTTTAATGGACATAAATCTACTACATATTTTACGACTTCCGGGGTTCCGCAGGGCTCTAATTTGGGTCCTTTATTATTCGTCCTTTTTATTAATGATCTGGTTTCGGCTGTTGGGACAAGCAGTCTCTTATTTGCTGACGACCTTAAAATTTTTCACTCAATAAATTCTTTGGCAGATTGTTATGCATTGCAAAATGATATTGACAGGTTGAGTGACTGGTGTCAGAGAAATAAGCTTGCATTGAACATAGCAAAGTGTAAGTCTGTTTCATATTCAAGAAAAAGGGACACTACTGGATTTTCTTATGAGATCAATGGTGTTCCGCTGTCTTCGTTGGAGACCATCAAGGACCTTGGTATTGTGTTCGATTCACAGCTTACGTTTGTTAATCACGTTCGTGGGAAGGTTGAGGAGGCCGGTCGCATGTACGGATTTTTGGTTCGGAACTGTAAGGGATTCACGGACATAAATACACTTACGGCTCTTTATTGTGCATATGTACGATCGAAACTGGAGTATGGGTCCATAATTTGGAATCCATTTTACTCGGTTCATAAACAGGCAGTGGAAAGGGTCCAGAGGAGATTCCTAAAGTATCTGGTTTGGAGACAGGATGGTGTTTACCCCGTTCGGGGATATGATCATAGTCTGCTTTTATCGCGCTTTTCGATGCAGAGTCTGGAGCATCGTCGTCTTGTGTCGTCCTTGGCTTTCTTATATAACCTTCTCCATGGCAAGATAGATAGTCCTTATTTGATTTCGAAATTAAATTTCAATGTTCCTCGTCTTTGTGGTAGACATAATTATTTATTTAAATGTGTGCGTGCTAGGACCAACGCTCTCTTAAGGTCACCTATTTATATGATGACCAGCAACTTTAATAAAATATGTCACTGTTGCGACATGTTTTTTGATAATTTTTTTAGAATAAAGTTGGTTTTTGATGAATTTTTCAAACAATAATTTTAAGATATAGTTCTTTTTCTTTTTCTTTTTTGTATTGTATATATATATACGTATATTTTCAATGTATTTGTCCTTTAAAGGGATAGTTTATCTGTTGGGCAATAAAGCATTTATTTATTTATTTATTTATTTATTTATTTATTTATTTAATATCTCCATTATATCATCTATAAGTATTGTATAATTGCAATATTCTTACTTCTGCCAGAATTTTTATTAAAGCAGATAGTAGGTACTTGGGTACCTACTAATAAATCAATATTTATTGTACAGCCATACATGACAGAATAATCTTTATATACGCAGTAAAAAAAAACTTACGTTCTTATTGCCATAGGCGGGCGACCGCGACGGCCTAGTGTGGCGCTTCTAACGGTATCCACACGGCCTTTGCAATTATAATTTTTGATAGTTATATAGAAGCTATTTTAATAATACAGTATAAGTATCAGTTTATTAATAGGATTTCACGTAAAGTTTTTGGAATAAGTACACAGGCGAAGACTTTGATCAATTATTGAACTGGGAGTGGTAAAGTCTGTTTAAATATTGTTATTCCAAACATGATATTAATTATATAGTCGTACTATTATAAATATCAGCATATTTATAATTAAATTATGGTTATTCAATTAGATATTTACTTTTAATTACTTTGGATTTAGTGAGAAGGTCATTCGAATTATTAGATATCTACGGAGCTTTTTCGGTTTTAAACTAACGAAAAGTTTTCCCAAATTATATTAATGCTGTGTACTAAGAAAAAAAAGTTAGGTTATAATTAAGGCAAGGTGGTAATCCTTTTTTATTTAATTCCATGTCAGTTTACGACATTTAACTATGTGTATTATTAAGTACAGTTCAATAAAATTTAATTTGTTCTCTCCATCCTAAACTGTCATGAATTGATATGCCTATGTATGTATGCAGAATAAGTATAAAAATTTGTTTTAACCCATTAATGCCCATTGGCACATAAATGTGCCAGCGTTATTTTCTTTTATTTTTTCAAAACTCCCCAAACTGAGCTGTTCTAGATACATACTGAACTGTTCCTTGCGTAGTTATTTACAGGTGATAATTTTTTTTTATATTTTACAGTGCTTGAGTTTTGAGAAATTAATGAAAACCTAACCCACTCTGAAGCATCTTACTACACCTGTCTGCACTGATGTAAATATACATTTGTTTTCTACTTTTAATTACTTTACTAGTTGTTACATTTTTCATTTTGTTATTGATAAATATTCATTGTAACGATATTCAACAAAACCATAAGTTTTTTTATAACATAAATTTTATTATGAAGGAAAAAAAACCATTGGCACATAAACGTGCCAGTGGGCAGACATGATGTCTATTTCAAATATATGCATGCGCAGTTGGCCTTGTTCTATTTTTAGTATTTGAACTGTCAAACACGCACCAGTAGGTATTTATTACGTTCAGTACCCAATTTAGAAATTATTACTGGTACTTTACGGAAAAATAGAGTTTCAAAAGAATCAAATATGTCTGAGTATAATTTGTTGCTAAAACAAGCCGAGGAACAATGGAACTCAAAACCGATGGAAAGTTAGTACTTGTGCGGGGGAATGATAACACAGGCCAACAAAATGAAAAAAAAAATTTGGTGCCAGAAATCTAACATCTGATTTTAGATGTTTTTAATGTGCTGATTCCAAAAATGCCACCAGATTTTTTCTATCAGCTCTAGTTTTTGAGATACACGTTACAGGTTAAATGATATATTTTTTTCTGATAAAGGACAACAAATAAAGAGATAAATATGTACTTAATCGTCAAAATAGGAATTTCCCAGAATCTAATTAGCCAAATGGATACCTGGAATTGTCCCTGACCCAATGTTCCTATACTAGGAACTACTCAATACAATGCTCTTACTTACTTTTATACCTGTAATTGCCTATGACCCGATCCTTCTATACCTGCTTGGCTGTACTTGATTTAGTATATTACTGAGTTTTCCCAAGTAAAGTTGTGCTATCATTTTGTGTAAATTTTGGTCGTTTTGTAGTATCAAGACACTAAACTGAAACAATGGCATCCACAAGCAGACGTACCTGTGCAAATCATCCCGATGTTTTTTGTTATGTGTGTGGTGAATACACTTTGAAAGAGAGCAGAAAAAGGATTTCTGACTTTGTGAAAAGAGCTTATCTTGCCTATTTTGGCGTTCATTTAGGAGATCAAGATAAATCTTGGGCCCCACATTTCATATGTAAAACATGTGTTGAACATTTGCGACAGTGGACAACTGGAAAGAGGAAGTGCCTAAAGTTTGGTGTACCAATGGTTTGGAGAGAACCGCGGAACCATCATGACGACTGCTATTTTTGTCTCGTTAATATTAAAGGCATAAATAGAAACAATAGACACAAATGGACATATCCTGATCTAGATTCTGCAAGAAGGCCTGTAGTGCATTCGGAAGAAATACCCGTTCCATCATTCAGCAGTCTACCCAAACTGACAGAAGATGATACAGAAACATCAACGTCTGACGAAGTTAAAAGAATTCAATCAGAAAACGACAGCGATTTTGAAGCAGATTTAGCAACTCCGCAGTGTTTCAATCAAGAAGAACTAAACGATCTTATAAGAGACCTGAATCTCTCAAAGGAATCCGCTGAATTACTTGCATCCAGATTAAAAGAAAAAAATCTACTTTGTCGAGGTACTAATATTACATTTTATCGTAAAAGAGATAAGGATCTGCTGCCTTTTTTCACTCAGGAAAATGACTTGGTATTCTGTAACAATATAAAAGGGCTCTTAGAAAAAATGGGTTTGCCTGAATACACTCTAGATGATTGGCGCCTTTTTATTGACAGTTCAAAACGTAGTTTAAAATGTGTTCTTTTACATAACGGTAACAAATATGGCTCAATTCCTATTGGTCATTCTACTACCATGAAGGAAGAATATGAAACAATAGCATTAGTTTTGAGAAAAATTAAATACGAAGAACATCAGTGGTCAATTTGTGTTGATTTAAAAATGATTAACTTCCTCCTTGGACAGCAGAGTGGTTATACAAAATATCCTTGTTTTTTGTGCCTTTGGGACAGCAGAGCTAAAAATGAGCACTGGGTTAACAAAAATTGGCCTTCAAGAGATGTCATGATTCAAGGAATACAAAACGTGATCAACGAACCTTTGGTTTCAAGAGAAAAAATCTTACTTCCGCCCTTGCATATCAAGCTAGGCCTAATGAAGCAATTTGTGAAGGCCTTAAATCGAGATGGAAATTGTTTTGGGTATTTGTCACGTAAATTTCCTGGCATTAGCACGGAAAAACTAAAAGCTGGTATATTTGATGGTCCTCAAATAAGGCAACTTGTTAAAGATCCACAATTCACCACATCAATGAACGAGACTGAATCTAACGCTTGGAGTTCATTTGTTCAAGTAGTACAAAATTTTCTTGGCAATCATAAAGCAGACAATTACGTAGAATTAGTGGAAACTATGCTTTCAAATTTTAATATTCTCGGCTGTAACATGAGTATAAAAGTTCACTACCTCCACAGCCACCTAGATCGTTTTCCAGAAAACTTAGGTGATTGTAGTGAAGAACAGGGGGAAAGATTCCACCAGGATATTAAAACTATGGAAGATCGTTATCAAGGACGATGGGATAGCCACATGATGGCGGACTACTGCTGGAGCCTTCAGCGAGACTGCCCTAGTAAACTCCATTCTAGAAAATCGTATAAAAGAAAATTTTTATGTGATTAGTGACTAATGTAATTATGTAAATTAAGTTTTTGCAATAAATACTTAAATCCATGTGTCTTTGTTTTTTTTAACTGTCAATAGTAATATTATATATTATAACAGTTATAACGTAAATTATATACACAATTTTTTAAAAAATCTCAAAAACTAGATCTGATAGACAAAATCTGAGAACCTTTTTACATTCTGCATCCAAAAATTACTCAGGAACAGTTAAAAAATCGCAGGCACCAAAATGTGTGTTGGCCTGTGATAATTCCATTGTAACTGTATTATCAAACTGCTGTAATCATATGCTTTCTTTGAAAAATGTAGAGATATTCTATAGCTAAAAAAAGTAAAATTCATATTCAAATGCCGCTTGTAACAAAAATATGGGAGGCGTCGATTTTGAATGATCAGGTCTGTCTAGCTATGGAATTTCAATAAGGACTAAACAGTAGTGGTGGTCTTTCTTCAGTTGTTCAATTGATCAACCTAATCTACAAGTTTGGCTATTATGGAGAAGGTGTGAAAACAATAATATGCCGCTACTCGAATTCAGATGGCAACTTATTGCTTTATATTTATGGGCACCCTTCAATGAAACCAGGGCCATCATCAAGCGCATTATCACCAATTGTCAATTAGTTACGTTTGAATGAACGAAATCTCTTGATAGTCCAAAGTAGTGAAACATAGACAAAATGTAAAACATGTTCTAACCGCACCAGTTTTGAGTGTAATACCTGCAAAGTAGCCCTGCACCCAAAAACATACTTTAGAAATTTCCATAGAACATACCTTTTTATTATATTTATCAATAACTGATGTAATTATTCAAAAAATATTTAGTTTTAAATATTTATGTAATGTTTCTCTTATGTTACTGTATGTGCCTGGTGGCACATTTATGTGCCACTATTTTTTTGGTACTTTTATTATAAATAAATTTTAAATTTTGCGTATACAATGTTATTTCACATATATAAACAGCAACTAACGTGTTTTTGTTCTAATTAAAACAGACAAAAATTACGGGCACTAATGGGTTAATAATCCGGCGAATTAATGAAATTGATGAGAACGAACAGAGAATTGCCGTCAGAGACACAGAAATGGTTGAAAATAAAATGCGATAAGCAAAATACATGAAAAGCAATTTCCACTATATATTTTGTGTGAGGGCGACCCTTTTGAATTTTAATAAAATGGTTTTTAGGCAAACCACATATATGCAGTACACATAAAACAGTTTTGTTTTAAAATTAAAATATTTTGTGGTAAATGATCAAAGAAAAAAAAAACCGGTCTGTTGTGAGAAAATTAAATAATAAAATGTTGATATGTTAACATATCAACATTTTATTTGCATCAGCAACCTTATGAATTATTTATGAAAATACGTAACAATCTAACTACAGCAATTTTTAATTTAAATTATAAAATCTGGTTTCTCGATATTTAATGATTTTTTCGCTGAAAAGAGAAGCAAAAACTGGACGAAATCGCGTCAGGAACCTCTATATTGGTTATTCGAATAAAACGTTTAGGGTAAAACTTCTGCTTACCACACCTTTTTCAGAAACATATAGAGCATACCTATAATATTAATGCCCCCTGGGAGCTATATTTTACAAATCTGACATCAAATTGGTGATTAGCGACCTCGAAAACCCTCGGAGGTAGTATTTCCAATGCGTCAAAGTTGTAGAATTAAATTTTAATCATGTTCAATTAAGTTTGATTTCATAATTTTTTTCAAACCCTCTATTAATATTTATTAAAAAAATATGCATAGGCACCTAAATTAGGTCTATAACTACTAAGATACCCCAACAAATTAAATTATTAAAGCTTGCATATATAATAAACAATTGTAATTATTCTTTAATCGCCAAACGTCATTTTTGACATAAAAAATTTCGAAAACAGCTGGACATAGGTATAACATATTATACATGAACGATCTTTAGAATTACAAGGTCGTATTTAAAATGAGGATAACCGGAAGTACTAGATTTTTAGCCACATTGCCACCAACGACCTAAGTTCTATACCTGATTTTCAGATCTCCATAATCGATAGAAACCCTTCCCGGTGGGACACCCGGTATATGATTGGGCGAGTTATTTAGCTTTTGATAAAAAATTATAATTTCGTTGAAGATTCTTACAGGATTTCGATAATTAATATTTATTATTAGTATTTAGTTTGTTAAGTCACTCAATTTTGATTTCACTCTTCATTTATATGATTGTTAAGGATTCCCAAATCAACACACATATTGGTCGTGCAGAATCCACAATTACGTTTAGTTCAATATATTATGTTCGGTCAACTAGTAAAACGCACTGTGACTATTATCGATATTTACAGAAGTAGCTGCATTGAAGATTAAAGTTTCCATGACAAAGGCTAATCCTTGCTACTATGCATTTTGGGTTAAATGGATGACTGTTTCACTGTGAACCTTTTATTAGCTAAAAGATTACAATCTCTTTGACGACTCACTCTACACTCGTATGCTTTTGCTAAAATAAGATTTTATAACCCGTAAGCCATATAGACAAAGGAATATTTATGTTTAATTAGACGAGAGGCGCGCTAGGATGTGAACACATATAGAGATACTTTTTAGTTACATCTCTTGGGTATTAATACACAAAATATTATTCAAATTGGAATAGTTTACAACAAACATAGTAATTACAAAAAGTTTAAATTCACTGTTACACGTCAAGAGGATATTTCGTTGAAACAAAGTAATTAGGTTAAAAAAGTAGTCAGAACGTCGAATATCCACGAAATAATCTTTAATATAATGATCGGTAATTCTTTAGCCAGACGTATATGTTTCGGAACCTCACTGGTCCCATCTTCAGTGGCTAATAATTAATAATGAGGAAACTTTTACGAGATAGGGATACTTCTTTCAAAGTTGAACGAAGAAACGGCGGGCGGCGGTGGGAGTCACACTCAAAGTTAACCTACCTACTTTGTAAATTTATTTCAGTTTTGGTCGTAAATTATTTTCGAAGCAATACATTATTTGTACGAGTAATCTGTGTTTTGTTTAAAACATGTTTGACTATAAATTATATTTTTAAAACAAACATAGCAATTTCAAGATAAGCTTACAATGTGTGAAATAGTTTCATGCATGTAGAAAGATCTAATCACACCTTGGCGTGTATGGTGAGCTTTCAGAGTGACGTGTGTTTTTAAGGCTTTTTATATGGAGCATATAGCAGGACTTAATGAGTACATTAGCATGCGATGAGTTCTTTGATATAAGTAATTACATAGTTAATGACCGTTTAAATGCTTACTACCTTCTGAAAATAGTGTGTAACGTGTGACGAAAGAATTTTTTTATTTAATTTGATGAAAGGATTTATATAGGTATTGGTTCAAATTTTCTAGATTAAATTGAAAAGATAATCAAAGAAGAATATATATGTAGCCATATTGAACATAGCACCGTTATAAGCTAGTTTTGTGGGGATTATTTTATTAAAACAAAAAAACAAATTCAAGGACTTTTAGTAATACTTAGTATTTTATATAACAAGTTGTAAAAATTGTGTTTCTTTTTACAATGCGATATTATGTAGTTTTAAAACTACGCATTCAACAGCCGCAGTTATAGTAAATGGTAAACAGACATTGGATGAAATTTAGTAGATATATAGATACATGATAAATGTATATAGACAAATATTTTCGCGCTGTTTTGCTTTGGTAACGATTGCTTAAAGGTTTTGTAAGAATTGGATTGTTTTTGGGAAATACTTTAAGTTGTGTATCTTATTAATGTTACTGTTTTCGAGATTTCGTTATATCGTAAATTTTTCAAGAAAATGATCTCTTAAAATTTGTACATCTGATACTGTCCTCTAGAAAAAGTTACAAACACCATATACAATGGTAATAATAATAATAGCTTTATTACTCAACAGAACAAGTTCCATTTACAGAGCAATGCATACAAAAACCAACTATAACTAAAGCTTAACTATATTAAATAACAGTAGGTGCATCAATAAACAACGAAAATCAACCAAAGTACACAAGTATTAATGAACATCAAGTTCCTTTAGTATTGATTCCGCGGAAGACCATATTTCATTCAGAGAATCAAAAAATATATCACACTGATCATTAACCAAATTAAATTGCCGGCACATAGTATAAATGGGAGATTTTAATATAACATTTGTTCTGGCTCGCTCATTATAAAATGCAATAGAACTTCTAGCATTGATACGCGGAACCAACAGAGATACCTTTTCCAGTAGCTCAGGGCACACTACATCACTATTGAATATCTTATATAGGAAGCTTATACTAAACAAATTTCTCCTTAAAATTAAACTTTGAAATTGAAATCGGTCAATAAGATATTTGTAAGGTATTCCGGGATCCAGGTAAGTTCCATCAATCTTAAAGCACAAACATTTTAAAAATTTACGCTGAACTTTCTCAATCATTTGAATATCACAGTCATAGCAGGGGTACCAGACCAAAGAGCAATACTCAATCTTGGATCTTACATATGCAAAATATAGAGTATTCAAAGTAACGACACTCTCGAAATATTTGCTGTTTCTAACAATAAAGCCATAAGCTTTGGTCGCACCAGCCACCATATCTGTAATATGTTCCTTGAAAGTGAAATGCATGTCAAAAGTAACTCCAAGATCTTTAATAGACTCCTTTCGATTAAGAATTGCTCCATTTACATTATAATAAAAGATGGTCGGGGACGTTTTGCGGGTATAAGAAACAACATTACATTTCTTAGGATTGAGGGAAAGTCTGTTTTGTTCACACCAAGCATTCACCAATTGAAGACTGCCCTGTAGCGAAATACAATCCTGCGGCGTACTTATCATTGTAAAAATCTTTAAGTCATCTGCATAAATCAGTTTACTACAATTCAATAATTCTCCCAAATCATTAATGAATAATAAAAATAATAGAGGTCCCAGATTTGAACCCTGAGGTCCTCCAGATAGAGCTGTATAATAAGTCGATGTATATCCATTGTATGACACAAACTGAACTCTATCAGTAATATAAGATTGCAGAAGACAGACGGCATCAGCGCTAAAGCCAAAATGCGGAAGCTTTTGTATAAGGATTGTATGATCAATTCTATCAAACGCCTTGCAAAAATCGGTGTATACAACGTCAACCTGACCGCGGTTATCCAACGTCCCAGACACGTATTGTGAAAAAATTGACAAATTTGTAAGTGTGGACTTGTGTGCAATGAAACCATGCTGATACTGGACCAGGCCATGTTGAACAATTGGATAAATACGATTGTAAAGGACTATTTCAATTAATTTAGAAAAATTAGACAGAATTGATATAGGTCTATAATTGGTTATATCCGCACGATCTCCGCTCATGAAAACAGGACACACCTTAGCATTCTTCCAGACCATGGGAAAAGTATTACCTCTTGATATTAAGTTGTAAATTATACACAGAGGAACGCACATTACTGAAATTGTATCTTTGACCAAAAATGAGGGAATCCCGTCAGGTCCGGAAGTAAACCTGTTCTATAATTTGCGAGCAGCCATAACTATATCTCCCTCAGTTATATTTCCAAATGTGATATCATTTCCACACAGGAGCGATAATGCATCATCATTACCACAACCCACAGGTCCCACAAAGACACTTTCAAAGTATTTAGCAAACGTTTCAATAATACTTTGCGGATTCTCAATAACATTGTTGTTGTATTGCATAGAACCGGGAATGCGTGACTGCTGGCGCGACCTGTTAATAAAGGACCAGAAAGATGTGGGATCAGTGACAATATGACATGGAAAGTGTCAGTAGTAGTAGTAAACCACACCAACTATACAATAAATCATACTGAAGTAAAGTAAAACTACACCAAAGCAAAATGAAGTTCACAAGATTTACCTACTGAAATTCATTGGCGAACAAAGGTCCTTTATGGTTTTTGTGTAAAATATCAAAATCTGTGAGGCAATTAAATTGTTGCAACATGACATTAATGAGACACTGAAGGTGTCAATATGAAACATATCTTGGTTTAACAATCTTAGATCGATTTTAGGAACTCTAAATTTAATGATATTAATTATATCAATCTTGCTGTAGCTTACATTGTTTAGATTATAACAAATACATATCACCCCAAAAACTTTTCTTCTATGGTACTTTGAAATTCGTAATTTTTTAACATCGATATACAGGGTGTCCCAGAAAATTCCCCAGCCTTCTACGACCAAAAATAAGACAAAAATCACTTATGTCAAAATTTCGAAAAATGTCTCCTTATGAAATTATGACCATTTTGAACATTAAAATGAAGCGATTTTCGAAAATCAAATCAAATGTTCAAATTTAAATTATTTAATTAACTAAACACATAATAAAACAAAAACATTTAAATTTCCAAAGGCAAGTGTTCGAAATGGTCACTATTTTGTTCAATGCATGCGTGCAAACGGTGAATATAATTGTTTTCTACACGGGATATTGTTTCGTGTGTAATTTGTGCTAGAGCTCCATAAATGCGAACAATAATATCATCTTTTCTGTTGGGTACCACATGGTAAACCGTATTTTTCAGATAACCCCAAACCTTTCCATAATTCTGGTGCTCATCGAAGGCTCTTGTTCAATGCCGTGACGTAATTGTTATTCCTGTTGCCATCTAAGTTTTCTAGGGCGACCTGAATTAATCTTCCGTGGTGCTGAGCACCCAGTTTCAAGAAGGTGATTTTCAACAGCACTTAGACGTTCTGCGGCATGGGCATTATTGTTAGAAACTGCTAGTAGACGCATGTCTAAATATTCTTGATTACTGTACCTTCCTGTCCTACTTGAATCGCACTTTTTCAACTTTGCACTCCAGTCTACGATTTATGTGACAAATCATTTTCAAATTGGTCATAATTTCATAAGGAGAAGTGATTTTCCTCTTATTTTTGGTCGTAGATCATACCTCTAAAGAGTTGGGACATCCGGTACACGATATCTTACATAAGTATACTTTGTTTTCTCTAATATACAAGAATCTGAAGAATCACTTCCGGACCCTCTCAGTGAAATCAATGGCATGCATATAATCGAAGCATACTCAAGTTGCGACCTTACTAAAGAGTTATACAACTTGTTAATATATTCTACGATATGTAATAGTGAACAGTATTTTCTTCATAAATTTATTATCTTCAAACAAATTGATTTTAAAGAATAGATTTAGTGTACATTAATAGCAAATAACTTATCTATCACTCCATGCAAATTGTTCACTCCCTAGATTTTCCAAATAGCGTATCCTATCGTTAATTATCTGGCTTATGTTATGCGAAAGATACAATCATCAATTCAATATTTTGATTTATGGAACTTTCTATAACTTAAAATAGAAAACGCACAGAGACAACGTATTGCAATTAGCCAGCAAAAGCTGGATATCTCTTAACAATAAATAACAAAAGATGTTTAAAAGATTAAAATGTTGATTATTATTGTTGTTGGTCGTTATATAAATACCAACGAAATGCTCTTGAGAAAACGTTGCACTGCATTAACAACAATAATAATTATTATTGTGTGTTACTTGTTCAAGGACGATTGTATCGATTTTAATACAAACACTTTTGGAATCGTAATAAGTAGAATTATAAAAGGTGGATAGATATAAACTTTAAATAAATATTATCTTAAACCAGTTTTATTTTATCTTCGTATTTCTTTACTATTATTATTAGTAGTAAATCTTATACAACATTTTGATTTTTAATGCAATAAATAAATTATCATTGGCTTAAATTTATACAGTTTTAAAAAAATTGACATATTGACACCAGGGTTCGAACGATTTAAAGCACATTCCTAATCTATTAAGCAACTTATCGACTTCAAATGTAAATATAACTTCGTCATTAATACAGGTATAACAATGTTTATGTTCTGTCTACTTTTGGACTCTTGATCATTTCGATTAACGCAATAGACTAGGAGAGGAAGAAAGCAGAAAAATTAGTGTATTTTGTTTTTAAAATGTATCTAATGGTTTTTGCAAAATGTTACAGGGTGGCCCAAACTGCATGATTTCTCATGGGAACTCATATTTCTATCACATATACCGAAAAAGTGATATGCGTCCTCTAGGCTCAAATTTCATGAAAAACTGAGTGGTGAAATTTGATCCTGGAGGACGCATCCACAGAAATCTTATATTATATATATATATATACTCTAGAATGATAATCCCGTAGTACAAAAATGTAACCAAAAGTGTAGAGCTGTCCATAATGCGCATGATCACCAGTAACTTATTTTTCAACAGGACCGGCTTTGATTAAATGTAATATTACTGTTATAGGTATATTTAAAATTAAATTTTACCATTTGGTAACATTCAAATAAAAAAATGGAATAAAGGAATTTAAGAAATAAAAAATTACATTAAATATCTAAATACTTTATTGTCTAACAGGTACAACCCAATAATAATAAATCTAAGCAGAAACGAGAAATAAGTAAAAATTCTAATACTGGAAAATATCTTAACGCCTTGAGCATTCTAATTAATTATTTTATTATTATATAATATTTGTTTGTTTATACAACCACCTTAGGCGTCTTACCTCTCTACAGCCTTCAAAGAAGGGGTGCAAGAAACAGTGACTTCACAAATATTTTCCGTGTCCATGTAAACCACTTCCATATCATCCGTACTACTCGCAATAGTATTTTGTGACAAAACATGGTTGGTAGAACTTTTATTCTCAGCAATTTCATGGAGGATTCTATAATTAAGTATATTCCAGTTTAACAACAGAATTCAAACGAACTTTGTATACCTACACAACGTAGGAAATATATTCTTGACATACATATCATGCATTTTTGACAGACTGCTTTTAAGTAAACAGTGTCTTGATATCAAACGATTAAGAATTTAACTTCCACTCTCATTTACATAATCTCTTCTTTTCAACAAAAGTTTGGGAACTGCATCGGGTACGAGGGTGATCCTCTTGCCGTCTTCTCTAGAAATGATATCTTCTGCAGCGAAATGCTTACTGCATATGACATTCCCATCACATACATTTTCTGTACTAGGATCCCAATGCCCGCATCCAAACATCATGTGTTTTTTTGTCAAGCTAAAAATGAGTATCATGTCAATGGTATCATATTGACTCAAACTGAGACTGTTAGAAACCCGAAACAATAACTTACTGAAAATATTTAATACCAGGAATGAGACCTTCATTTTTACACCGCAACACTATACACCTCATTGTTTGTTAAATAAACGAACTAAAACCAAAATAACAAATATTAAAAACAATTTTAATCACAAATAGGTATATCTATCAACAATTAAAATATACCACAAATAAAACCATAACTCAATTATAAAACCTATCTGAATTGTTGTGAAGCCGACTCTGACAGATATTCCCACTACGAGAAACGTCATTTGCGAAAACAGACGCTGTTGTGAAATCTTTTAAATTTAATAAGATTTGGAAAAAAATGTTTCGTTCATATTGCTGAAAACTAAACAGTATGCAATTTTACCGATAACATTTAATTATTTGATTTTGTCAAGCAGTTTCGTATGACGCAACATATGGATTTATTTATAAAACAGATATGTCGCATAAATTCTGTAAGGCGAACGACAAAATAGTTTTAAATATGGCAGCTCTGTACTGAAAATAAGTTACTGAGGAACATGCGTAGTTCGTGAAAACTCTGCATACCCGTTACCACAGAAATCTTATATTATATATATATATATATACTCTAGAATGATAATCCCGTAGTACAAAAATGTAACCAAAAGTGTAGAGCTGTCCATAATGCGCATGATCACCAGTCACTTATTTTTCAACAGGACCGGCTTTGATTAAATGTAATATTATTGTTATAGGTATATTTAAAATTAAATTTTACCATTTGGTAATTCAAATAAAAAAATGGAATAAAGGAATTTAAGAAATAAAAAATTACATTAAATATATAAATACTTTATTGTCTAACAGGTACAACCCAATAATAATAAATCTAAGCAGAAACGAGAAATAAGTAAAAATTCTAATATTGGAAAATATCGTAAGGACTTGAGCATTCTAATTATTTATTTTATTATTATATAATATTTGTTTGTTTAGACAACCACCTTAGGCCTCTTACCTCTCTACAGCCTTCAAAGAAGGGGTGCAAGAAACAGTGATTTCACGAATATTTTCCGTGTCCATGTAAACCACTTCCATATCATCCGTACTACTCGCAATAGTATTTTGTGACAAAGCATGGTTGGTAGAACTTTTATTCTCAGCAATTTCATGGAGGATTCTATAATTAAGTATATTCCAGTTTAACAACAGAATTCAAACGAACTTTGTATACCTACACAACGTAGGAAATATATTCTTGACATACATATCATGCATTTTTGACTGACTGCTTTTAAGTAAACAGTGTCTTGATATCAAACGATTAAGAATTTAACTTCCACTCTCATTTACATAATCTCTTCTTTTCAACAAAAGTTTGGGAACTGCATCGGGTACGAGGGTGATCCTCTTGCCGTCTTCTCTACAAATGATATCTTCTGCAGCGAAATGCTTACTGCATATGACATTCCCATCACATACATTTTCTGTACTAGGATCCCAATGCCCGCATCCAAACATCATGTCTTTTTTTTGTCAAGCTAAAAATGAGTATCATGTCAATGGTATCATATTGACTCAAACTGAGACTGTTAGAAACCCGAAACAATAACTTACTGAAAATATTTAATACCAGGAATGATACTTTCATTTTTACACCACAACACTATACACCTCATTGTTTGTTAAATAAACAAACTACCAAACCAAAATAACAAATATTAAAAACAATTTTAATCACAAATAGGTATATCTATCAACAATTAAAATATACCACGCATAAACCCATAATTCAATTATAAAACCTATCTGAATTGTTGTGAAGCCGACTCTGACAGATATTCCCACTACGAGAAATGTCATTTGCGAAAATAGACGCTGTTGCGAAATCTCCTAAATTTAATAAGATTTGGAAAAAAATGTTTCGTTCATATTGCTGAAAACTAAACAGTATTACAATTTTACCGATAACATTGAATTATTTGATTTTGTCAAGCAGTTTCGTATGACGCAACATATGCATTTATTTATAAAACAGATATGTCGCATAAATTCTGTAAGGCGAACGACAAAATAGTTTTAAATATGGCAGCTCTGTACTGAAAATAAGTGACTGAGGAGCATGCGTAGTTCGAGAAAACTCTGCATACCCGTTACACTTTTTGGTATTCGGCTGGATTTAATTAGCATTCTAGAGTACATATATAATATAAGATTTCTGTGCCCGTTACACTTTTTGGTATTCGGCTGGATTTAATTAGCATTCTAGAGTACATATATAATATAAGATTTCTATGGACGCATCTCACTTTTTCGGTATCTGTGATAGAAACATAAGAAATCGTCCAGTTTGTGCCACCCTGTACATTTATAAAAGAAAAGAATAGGCACGTCAGTTTTGATCCATGTTTAGCAATTTTGTAGCCTACGTATTTGATTCGAAATCTGCTGCATGCGTTTTGACCTTGACATAGAAACCGATATATTTTTTCAGGGTCGTTTATTTAAAGTTAAAATTGAACGGCTTTTGCCGGTGATGGTCGCATCTTTATAAACATTCCAAATTTTCCTATGCAAAATAGGAGGCATTATATGATGTGATGAACTTTAAATTTAGGAAATGAGGAATAGCAGTTCATGTATTTTTGGTGCATTGTTTTGATGGAATCCGCTTTTGTGGTTTTTGTGTCTTAGGTTTACCAACTATTGAGATTCGTCCGTTTATGTGCCTTACTATTGTTGTAATCTTAAGGTGGGGATCACAGTCAGCATCATTTAACTGGTAAAGACCATATTTAGATTTAGCTGTTCAGTTTTTCGTAACATACTGACACTGCCACATTGTGTACCGTTATATGTGAAAACATATACCAGAATAGTTTCGTCAACATCTTCATGTTGAGAAGGAACTCTACCTGTATAGTATTTCTGTTGATATACGTGCATATTTTATCGAAATATTCTATAAATTGATGAAACTTGATTTAATTCATTGTATTTAAATTATATTTGAGATAAGGTAAATTGATAAATAATTTATTTTTACATTTAAACATTATGTCAATACAATAAATACTGTTATAATTTTTCAAAACAAAGATAATAACACAAACCTATTTAATATATTTATCTCCAATCTCCAATTTTTAATACATTTTAGTTAGTGGAATCTACAAATAAAACTGTAAAGCTCGATTTAATCTAATAAATATTTTCTAATAAGAATTGGCAAACTTCCTCGCATATACGTTTTTCAAAGTTTTATTATTGTTAAAGGATTTTCAGCAGCAAAAATGATTCATCCTACTGGACGTAATCTCAAAACAAGATTAAAGAAAAACCACATAATCTATTACATCATCGCGCTATATGGGAGAGAGCCTGGGGAATAGGATAAAAATATGCAGTTATATGTTGGGAAATGATTCTGTTTTAAAACGTATATCTCAAGTAAACTGGTGGATATACAGACCTTTTGTGTTATGTACAAGTTTGTACAGATCCTTAACAGGGGGCCTATTAAATATTTTCGAATTTCCTAATGCTTACCCTTAAAGTATTTGCCTATACGACCCAATGCCTCATACCCTCTGTTTTAAACAGCCCAATTTTATACATGAATTCTTTGACTGGTAAATGGCCAGTTATGTATTATTTCATTAAGCTCAGCCTATTCATATCTAGTGATAGTAAGCACGTGAAAAAACCTGCAAAATTTTTATAAGAAGGCGGTCTCCCAATTGAACTAAGACTAAGCAAAAATCCATCCAATCCAAGGTCATAATTTTTTGTTTAATTTATTTTAAAATCTTACGCTGTCTTGTATAGTTCTCGAGATATTTAGAGGGTCTTAAAAATGTTTTTGTTCTATTTCGACCTGCATGTCAAATAACTTTCAACATGCTTTTCACTACATAATGTTATTTTAGCAGAAATTGATAACTGGGCGGGTCATGTCGAGGTTACCATTGCCAAGTTGTCTAAGGTTGTGTTCATGTTGCGAGGCTTGAAGGGTGAAGTCTCTTTTAATGTTTTGAAATCAGCATATTATGGCCTTTTTCACAGTGTGGCTTCATATGCTTTGTCAATTTGGGGACACTCTTGTCATGCTAGTCGGGTATTCGCAATCCAAAGACGAGTGGTGCGAATAATGACAGATTTAAAGTTTAGAGAGGATGTCAGACCTAAGTTTAAAGAATGTAAAATAATTACACTCCCGTGTCTCTATATCTACAATTCAATTATGTATGTGAAAAATAATTACAATCTGTACATAAGGCATGATGAAGTTCACAACCACAATACCAGAAACAAAAATGACATTCTTCCTGAATATATGAGGTTGGGTAGAAGCAGAAATTCTGTGAATTATTATGGTCCCACATGCTATAATCATTTGCCAGATAGTTTGAAAACACTGAGCCTTGCAATGTTCAAAAATAGATTGAAAAACTACTTAATTGACCAGGCTTTTTACTCCATTGATGAATTCCTCAGCACTGACTTTCTGTTTTGATTAAGTTATATACATTTCTATGTTTTTATGTTGTGTTATGTAATATTTTAATATTTAATATGACTTGTGTAAACCTTTTTTGGTAATAACATGTAATGACAATAAATAAAAAATAAATAAATAACTTTGATGAGATTTACTGGTGTGACATCGAAAAGAGGGAGTTTCATTACTTTGCAAATTAATTAATACTATTATTTTTAATTACAGATTGCAACCATCACCTGATTCCAGACCGGAATTCAAGAAGCCTCATCACCATGCACCCCATCACGCCCCACAAAGAGGTGGATACGTAAAACCAGCAGAAGGAAAGCCACCCTATGGTGGCAGAGGTGGTTATCCAGGACAGTCGGTGAAACATGGTGCTGGTACCAGTAGTCAAAGGCCTAATGGTATTGTGCCACCCAAAGGACCTCCTTTACTGTCGCCAGGTTCCTCAATACCATCATCATCTGGGAGTATCAACCGGATGTCCAGCAGCAGTAGTAGTAGTATAGTGGAGAGACGGGGTAGTTCGTATGACCAGGTAACATAATTTATTTTGTATTAAAGAGTATTGAGTGATTTTACGAAACACGTGTTGTTCAAAGCAGCCCCATATGTAACATTTATTAACACCACTTTTAACTTTGTTGTTTCACCCTGTAGAAGAAAATGTGAAATACAAAAGTTTTAGGGCTTAATGTAAACTATTTACAGCATATATTATATTATCGCATATACAGGGTGTCCCAGTAAAGCGTTAGAAATCACAGTTATATTTTTTTAAATGGACACCCTGATATTGTATTTTATTATTAAAGATTCATTTCTCCTGATTCCGAAAATACCATATTTGTGGGTATATCTTAAACGGTTCACTAAGAATTCGCAATAAAACATAGTCTTTTCAAAAATAAAATGTATTTTAAACAAAACTAAAAGTAATTTACACAAAGCTGAGAAAAAAAACAAAATATCTACAAAAGATGTTCGAATCTCTCTCCGTTTACTTCAATGCATTTTTCGAATCTATTCCTTAAGTCGTTAATAGTGTTTATTAAAAATTCGCGAAAATTTTTAACTAAGTTACTCACTTCTAATTCAAGCAACTTGAATGTCCAATTCAAATACGCGTTATCTTTAATTTAGGCCCATTCAAATATATCCAGAGGCGTTAAATCATAACTGCTTGGTGGCCATCGAATAGTCCCAAGTCTTGAGCACCCCTGGTGTTATGAGGAGGTGCTCCGTCTTCAAATTTTCTAAAAAATCGATCAGATATGTTTCCAAGAAATTTAGATCAGTTTCTCCGGTCAATGTGCGTTCTAAAATATATGGTTCTATACTATGTGATCCTCTAAAATACCACACCATACGTTGAGGTCTGTCTTCCTTGAAATTGCGCTTCTCTAACAAAGTTTGGATTGTCAGTGTTCCAAAATCGATGGTTTTGCTTTTTGGTACTCCACTGGTTGAAAATTAGGATTCATCTGACCACAAAATTGTATGAAGAAACTATGGATCTTCGCCCATTCTCTGCAGCATTTGCTGGCAAAATTGAACTAGGAGATAATGGCTGCGTTGTTCGCATCTTGTAGGGTCTGTAAGAATGTTTTATGAGTTCCTTTCTTAACTTTCGGAAAAAGCAACTATTTTGGAAGCCTCTTTGTCGAATCGGTGTTCGCGGGTTTTCTTCAAAATGAAGCAAAAATGTTTAAATCCATTTCTTCGTTTGCTGAAACTGTTCGCATTTTTCTTTTCACACTTGAGGAGTCCGTACATTTAAAAAGTATTTTTATTATGAAAATAACCATTGGCTGACGGTCAGATTGTCAGATCTTCGGGGTTGCAATAATTACACGATTGGGAGCCTCGACAAAATTGTTCACCAACGAAATACGCCCTTTAAATATAAAACTCTGGTAATATTATGCAACGGTTATATATAATTTTAAAATATTTTACGTCTACAGTGGACATAGGTATAATCAACCATTTATATCAAGTGTAGCCACAATATTCCGTGTTAAATAACTTGAACAACCCCATATATTATTTAAATTTCCTGGTCTATTAAAGGATTTAAATAAAGCATAAATTTATAATAATTGTTGTTAAGTAAATAAACATGATTTCTGAGAATTGATTAGTATAAATTAAATGATAACCGGTAATAATACAAACATGTACAATTCCTATATTTTCTATTGAATTCGTAATGAATTTAATACCTACATTTAATATATTACAAAAAACCTTTTATCGCATCACAATATGAAATTTAAATTTTAATGGTCATTAATGTTACTGTTCTGTCGAAATAAATATAGGCTAAGGGTTATCGATGGAAACATAATTTATATTGTTCTGTCGTTTTCGAATATCCTATATTAATTTAAATATCAAAATGTTATAAAATAAATATATTTACGGAGTCTACTAGTAATAAAATTTACAAGAAAGTTGATAAATTATACAGTGAGCACGAAAAGTTACGCATAAATTAAAAGTGTCGATGTTTTGAATTCTATTTCTGTTTTCACAGCTAAAATTGGTAGTACCTATATAGTAATTTTAAAACGTCATATTTATATAAATAAATTGGTCATGTTGGAAAAGGTAAATATACTGGAAAATACGTTTAGACATAATTGTAACAAAAAGGCGTAAAATAATTATTTTTAAAAGTATTGAAACTACAAAAGGCAGACTTGAAAGAGAAAATAAATGAGTTATTTTCGCGACAAATAAGCGAGTAAGTAGCGAACGGGAATTAATCATGATTATCGCTCAACAGCCCAACACACTTCATCATATTGTTTGTAAAGCCCTACAAGAAAAATATAGCTACACTAAAAAAATTTTGAATGGACATTCATTTGTATCTTGTTATTTTGTAATAATAGGATGACATTTTTTCGATATTTTTCTTTATTTTCTGAAAAAACACAAGTTTGCCATAAAGGTTAGGTTGCTGAACAGATTGTGACAATTGTCTCGCACTATTTAAGATTGTTTTATTATTAATTAGGTCGCCTATATTAATAATATTATTTTGTCTGATATACAATTACTTATTACACATTTTTATTTGTGCTACTGTTACTCGGATCTACATCATCTACAATCAGTGAATATGAAACTATTTAATTATGTGCTTAATGCATAATAAAGTGACAAATTTTCATAGGCGTATTTTGCATGATAACATTTTTCATGAGAACGTGGACAAATAGGCAACTTATTTCTGCTTCATGATATAATAATAATAATAATCGTTTATGTAGGTATATAAATTGTCTTTCTAATTCCATGTTCTATTCTTCCTGTCTTTTTTAATTAGTTGACAGATTCCAGAAACTTTTCAAGTTGGGAATGCATTGTAATTTTGTAGTATTTATTTTTGCACTAGAACAGGTACGACTCGAGGTACGACTCAAACCTTGATCGTTGACTTTAAAATTGGGACTACATTTTCACAAATTGCAAAATATTTTGAAGTATAGGCTAGAAAATCTTAACAAAAGTTCGATTTGTTTTAACCATAATAGATCTACAAAATCAAATAAGTACGAGAACATTCCAATAAAAAAATAGAACAATACATTCTTATGGAATTTGGTCCGACAAGGGTGCACATTTTATATGTAAAAAATTCAGCCGTTTTCCAAGATATTTAGTATCTGTTAAATCTTGAGAGAGTTTTGGCAGATTTCCTAATTATGGGGTTATTCTCGTTCAACATGTAGTTTATTTTTTGTAGGAGTTCAATGACGTTTTTTTTCTCTGCTTCCAATGTTGCTTATCGACCGCCATATCGTCGTCTTTTCATGAACCAGTGTTACACTCACGGTCTATATGGCATAAATTCTAATCTCTCCCAACGGCTTTTAGAATTACTAGACTCAGTTGGCTGGCAGGTTTATAATTATCATTATGGGAAAAGAAAAACGTATTTAAAAAAAGAACTCGAAACGGAATATTTATTATTTAGCTTTGGTCTGGAAAAGTTATTATTTCACAAAGCTTTTATATATTTATTTATTATTGTAAGTACATACTTAATATTATGCTCGTATTACAGGATACAAAAATGTTGATCTTAATATATACCTACCTAACTGAATGCAATTGATTTTAGTGTCATTAATAATGTTATTCGACAAGAAAGAAATCAGTTGTGAAAGCCGCTAGGATAATGTGTTAGTGACTGGTAAAACTTAATTGAGCTATTTTTGTCTTCTTGCGAAATCATAGATTGACAGTGTTCTAAACACCAATTTTTTTTAAATTAGCGCCCATCCAAGAATCTGCAGAGTTAAGATCAGGTCTTGATGGTTATAAATTTGTAAAATCTGAAAAAACCAAACTCAAAAATTCTTTAAATGGTCGGTAACTATGCGAAGGTGCTCAGCATGTTCTCTTAATCCCTAACATTCATTCACCAGTAACAGTTACAGATATCGGCGTTTCGGTTTTGTATTTCATCGATAAAAAATTATGGACCAATGATGATATAAACTGTGACTTTTTTGTCATGAAGACCTTGCTGTGATTTCATGGGGATTTTCAGTTGACTATATTCGACTGTTTTAAGTATTTAACTCCACCATTAAGAAATATATATGCCCCATCTGTTTATAAAATACGGGATAACCATTTGAATTCAGTTTCCATCGGAGACAATATTTGTAATGAAAAGTCGCACAAAATCAGCGTGCGTTCAGTCAAACGCCAAGAAAATACAACTAGAGAAAAGTATGGAATTTAAAAGAAACGAGTGCAAATAGAGCGAGCAAAATTTCGCTTTATGCACAAATTTGTGGTGGATTTTGGACAATTACTGATCACGTTATATCGAAATAACGTATTATGGTATATTATCTTCCTATTCCTTTACCGATTTAGGAGCTCTAAAACGTTCTTCCCTGTCTTGCCGTCGCTGCTTTTATTGCAACCAACCAAATTTGTATTTACCAGATTTCACTCACTTATCACAAGCTTTGTAAATCAGATGTTAATGACAGATGTATGTGTTTGCACCACTTTGCCTTTACCTGTGTAAATTGTTATTATACACGACTTTGTTGCTGCCGGCATTACCATCAATTTTCCGAATGCCACTTGACGTGTAGAGAGGAGTGAATCAGCAGTTTAATGAAATTACTGTTTGATAGTGTGTTTCATTAGACTCAACTTGTGTTAAGTTTTAGATAGATATGGTTTATAATGGACGAATAGATTCTTATCATACTTATAGAATAAATCAACTACAGCTTTCGACGTAAACGTGACAACACTGTATTTAAAGCATAAAGTGGCACCAAAAGGTATATTATTATTTGTTCTATGCTCTTTATCGTTTTATCATAGGGCACTGCCGCAGGTGTCTTTTTCCGGATGTAATTTATTTATTTTTGGGGAACACTGTTCCATTTAATTGTTGTCGGTATACCTATCTATAGAGAGTTTGTTCTGTGTGACGCCAAGGACTGAAGACGGGTTTCTCAATCTTAGAAACTTTCAATTACACTAATAAATCTGAGTAGGCAAATCAAGCCCTGTATCGAAGAAACTAATTTGTTTAATTATTACTATTATTCTTAAGTCTTGGTTCGTAAAATATGAAAGCAAATACTTAAGTATTAGTATCACGTGGACATTACAAATTCTTTTAGTTCCTGAATATACCAAATAAAGTAAAGCTATTAATTGGTACTATAATGTTTGCTATTTCTTGTTTTACTGTCGTTGGTGGTCTTCATCATTGCTAAATACGGGGTGAAATATTTCAAATGAAAGTAAATATAGTTGGTTGTGTAGAATGGTTTGTTTTAGTTTGTAGTAGAGAAAAAATGTGTATTGATCTTGCTACACTCATGGAGCTATATAGGGATATTTAGGAATTTGGACTCAACAAATTTTCAGTTTTGATTGAACAACCAGAAGATTATAATAATAATAATCGTCTATAGTATGTCCACGGATGCGGTTAACAAGAGGACAAATGGAACAGTACGAAAAAAAGTTACTCTTAATAAAAAATGTTGCTTATCGAAAAAATAAGAACTACTATAATTAAAAATTATTTTTATTAAACAGAGCGTCTCAAAAAGGCATAAATATAAAATTAAACAAGAGTAAACAGTCATTTTTTGGTAAAATGATAAATAAAAAAAATGCTCCAAATTTAATTCTAACCCTGATTCCAGAGTTACAGAAAAATATTTGGATTTATGGAATATATTTTTTTTCATGCATTCATGTCCGCATTCTCACTATAGGCTCAAATTATTTCTCAAGAAGAGGACTATTAAAAACAAAAATGAAAGAATCGAAAACAAAAAATGAAAGAATCCAGAAAAAATTAAATAATCCAAAAAACTGGGAATACGGGGATCTTTTCAAACAAAATATCAGGCCATGTATGTTAATATACCAAGGGTTATAGCTCGTAACCCAGAAGGTGTCAGGCATTCTCACTAGGCTCAAAATATTTCTTAGGAAGAGGACTATTAGAAAAAAAATGAGAGAACCCAAAAGACTACACCATATTTTCAGATTGTTCGAGAGTGTACTTTCTCCATAATCGATCGAAATCCTTCCCGGTTGGACATCCGGTATATTGCGTCAATTAGTTACTGTTACTGTGTAAAATGTAAAAAGTCATTGTTGGAACTGCGAAGCAGTAATTTTTGGTTTTTATTTGTTGACGTGTTTTTCATATTTCGCTATAATCTCGCAAGAACCATATTATTGAAAGTTATATTGTTGGTAGTTTATTTCAAAATCAAGAAATCAAAATATTTTTTGTTTTTATTATTTCTCTACTGCAACACCTGGGAGCAAAGTATTTCATATCTCTCCGCCGAGTTTTTAGGTTAATATTTGTTTCACTCATGTGGATGTATTCAAAATGTTTCCGTTTTGTTTCCGCATGCGGAGGTTTAAAATACAGGAACAGAAAGCCTGAATTATTTTTAGAAAATTCCTTTTAAGTTTGATGTTTTGAAGTGAAAGTATATATTTTAACATTTCCAGCAAGGGTGAAATGAAATGTATTACTTCCTTGAAAGTATTTGAAAATGGTTAGTGAACTTTGTGTTTGTAGGAGACCTATGAGATTTTATAGAATTTTTAACTTAATGGAATGGAAAACGAAAAAATCTCTCTCCGCAATTAACTTTTGTAATTGTTTTCATTCAATACAAAAGGTTTCGCTACCGTGAATAATTAAGTAATTTCGTGGCATATCGGATCTTCTTTAGTTTTGTGATGCTTTGGCACTTACCGCTTCGAGACCACTGTCAGGAGTGGTGCTCATGGGCTTAATTTGGGAGGTGCTCACAGATTTACATTTTTTTATCTACATTGGAGTATAGAATAATATAAATCATAACTGCTTGGTGGCCGTCGAATAGTCCCAAACTTGTCGATCCATTCTCTAAAGTTATTGTAGGAAAAGTCTTGAGCACCCCTGGTGTTACGAGGAGGTGCTCCGTCTTGATGGAATATAAGATCTTGTAACTGATTCAATGGCAAATTTTCTAAAAATTGATCAGATATGTTTCCAAAACATTTAGATCAGGTTCTCCGGTTAATGTGCGTTTTAAATTATATGGTCCTACTATACGATCCCTAAAATACCACACCATACGTTGAACGTCTGTCTTCCTTGAAATCGCGCTTCTCTAACAAAGTTTGGATTGTCAGTGTTTCAAAATCTATGGTTTTGCTTATTTGGCACTCCACTGGTTGAAAATGAGGATTCATCTGACCACAAAATTTTATGAAGAAACTGTGGATCTTCGCCCATTCTCTGCAGCATTTGCTGGCAAAATTGAACTAGTTTTCGCTTCTGTTCAGGAGATAATGGACCAGTGTGAAAACAGCAGTTAAAATTCTAGCAGTTAATTCCGAACATTGCCGAATGGAGTATACGGGGGTGATTGATGATTTATATCAAATTGATGCAATGCAAATGCAAACTGCATGTAGTATCATTAATATAAGTTAATTTACTTATATGGTAATAATTATTTGTCAATAAATAAATATTTCGACAGACATATTTGAGGTTAGAATATCAATTAATTCAAATGTTGTGTTCAGAGTGGTTATATACTACTAATATCAAGAAATTCATATATAAATAACATATATATTTCAGTGATATAATTATCAGAGCCGTATTATTAATTTTTAAGCCCCCAACAACATTATAGCTGCTGACCTTATAGCTCAAAACTCGCAAGGTGTGCCACTTTGAAATTTATAGCATAGATAGTCCTCAACATACCCTTTGAACTCATATATGTCAGAATGACTTACACCCCGTCAGAGCCGGACTATCTGATTTTTTTATTCCGCGACAGGTTTTAACTGCTGAACTCATAGCTCAAAACTGGCAAGGTGTGCCACTTTGAAATTTATAGCATAGATAGTCCTCAACATACCCTTTGAACTCATATATGTCAAAATGACTTACACCCCGTCAGAGCCGGACTATTTGACATTTTATTCCGCGACAGGTTTTAACTGCTGAACTCATAGCTCAAAACTGGCAAGGTGTGCCACCTTGGAATTTATAGCATAGATAGTACTTAAAATGTCCTTTGAACTCATATATGTGAGAATGACTTACACCCCGTCAGGGCCGTACTATATGATTTTTATATTCCGGGGTAATGTTTTAACTGCTGACCTCATATCTCAAAACTGGCAAGGCGTGCCACCTTGGAATTTATAGCATAGAGAGTCCTCAACATACCCTTTGAACTCATATATGTCAGAATGACTTACACCCCGTCAGAGCCGGACTATCTGATTTTTTTATTCCGCGACAGGTTTTAACTGCTGAACTCATAGCTCAAAACTGGCAAGGTGTGCCACTTTGAAATTTATAGCATAGATAGTATTCAAAATGTCCTTTGAACTCATATATGTCAGAATGACTTACACCCCGTCAGAGCCGGACTATCTGATTTTTTTATTCCGCGACAGGTTTTAACTGCTGAACTCATAGCTCAAAACTGGCAAGGTGTGCCACCTTGGAATTTATAGCATAAATAGTCCTCAACATACCCTTTGAACTCATATATGTCAGAATGACTTACACCCCGTCAGAGCCGGACTATCTGACATTTTATTCCGCGACAGGTTTTAACTGCTGAACTCATAGCTCAAAACTGGCAAGGTGTGCCACCTTGGAATTTATAGCATAAATAGTCCTCAACATACCCTTTGAACTCATATATGTCAGAATGACTTACACCCCGTCAGAGCCGGACTATCTGATTTTTTTATTCCGCGACAGGTTTTAACTGCTGAACTCATAGCTCAAAACTGGCAAGGTGTGCCACTTTGAAATTTATAGCATAGATAGTATTCAAAATGTCCTTTGAACTCATATATGTCAGAATGACTTACACCCCGTCAGAGCCGGACTATCTGATTTTTTTATTCCGCGACAGGTTTTAACTGCTGAACTCATAGCTCAAAACTGGCAAGGTGTGCCACTTTGAAATTTATAGCATAGATAGTCCTCAACATACCCTTTGAACTCATATATGTCAGAATGACTTACACCCCGTCAGAGCCGGACTATCTGATTTTTTTATTCCGCGACAGGTTTTAACTGCTGAACTCATAGCTCAAAACTGGCAAGGTGTGCCATCTTGGAATTTATAGCATAAATAGTCCTCAACATACCCTTTGAACTCATATATGTCAGAATGACTTACACCCCGTCAGAGCCGGACTATCTGACATTTTATTCCGCGACAGGTTTTAACTGCTGAACTCATAGCTCAAAACTGGCAAGGTGTGCCACCTTGGAATTTATAGCATAAATAGTCCTCAACATACCCTTTGAACTCATATATGTCAGAATGACTTACACCCCGTCAGAGCCGGACTATATGATTTTTTTTTATTCCTTTTTTTTTTCAAATACCCTGTATTAATATGTATTAGAACAATATACGTACATAGGCCCCTAAAGTAGGTATATAATTACTAGGGTATCCCAACAAATTAAATTATTAAAGCTTTCATATAATGAAAAAATGTAATTATGCATTATCTGCGAACCTCATTTTTGACGTAAAATTTCAATTATTTAAAAAACGCTCCTAAAGAATGAACACCACCAGAAAGATCGGGATAGCTGGGGTATGGTACCTATATGAGAGTGATATTATTTTACAATTTTTTAAATAAAAAATATTTTTTATTCGTATATTTTGGATATATTGGCTCATATCGTAAAATTTATTTTTTTCTACACATAATATTGTGCTAAATGCTTGTATTGTGTATTATATTTATCACCTCTCTGAAAATGACTATGAAATTTAGATTTTTTTCAACTCAATTGAATCGACGTGACATGATCACCTCCCAATCACTTACAGTATTTAGTTCTACAAGTAGCTTTGAATAGAAATAATCGAGTTTTTTTTATTTGTATAATTTCAAACAAGAAACGATAAAATTCAAAATATGGACAGACTGCGTTCAAATGTTACTGCCGTATATTCTCTGTTTCTGAACAACATTCTTCAATAACATTTTACTTTCCCGTACAGGGAAAGGATTTTAGTCTCAGCTATCAGAAAGGCACTTTTCCAAGAAAAAGAGAGAGAAAAAGCAAAAAATCAAAGAATCTTGAAATTTTGAACATATAATCACTTTTTCATTCTGAATAACTTTTCTTAAATAACAATTTATCGTGATATTCAACCGAATTTGCTGGTGTAAAAAAACAATATTTTCAAAATGTCCAAGGCGTATTTTTCAAAACTAAAATTGTGTCTCAAATTAGTTTCAAACCAAGCATGGCTGGACCGCAGATGATCAAATTTAACAGTCATTTCATCTATCCGGGACACACTGTATATGATATATAATTTTGCTACCTCCTTGTTGAAATGAATCTATTAGTTGTGGTCCACTTATGTCAAAAATAATCCGTCCCATTAAAATCATTTTTAAGTAAAATGCATTATTATAGGGTTATTCATTCGTAGTGATTGATCTGAACAAGTTAATTTGATTAAACTGAATGTAATTATACTGAACTGAATATTTGGCGAAACCGATAGATCATCTTTTTTGTAATTGTCTTTCACTTAACCTCGAAAACTTGTGAAAACAACCAAACCTGCTTTGAAAACTGGAAAATAATTTATTCCATGATATTATTATCCATGAAAAGTAATTGATGTATATAATAATCTGTTTTCAGACTTCGGGCACAGAATGAAAATTTTCAGATGCGTAACGCCGATTATGTATTTATGTAAAAAATACACAGATACATTTTACTTACCTACTCTACTACTGTACACATAAATTTATTTGATGTAAAATACATTCATATTACTATGTTACTTTGCTTTTTATTAAGGAATAATGATATTGAAATAAGTTCTGGTATGGTAAACTTGTCTATCTATTAAAGCATAGACGGAAAACGTCTTTTCCCCTAAATTAATACAACTTATCGTTTAGCAAATAGACCTATAAATATATTTCTTGGCAGATCTTTGTGCGTTTACGATTTCGATTTGTGAATCAAGATTGGATTTTGACGACTATAATAATGAACTATAGTAGGAATTTGGTTTAATTTGAAATATCTGATAATTACCATCATCCCAATCTATTGCGCGTTCCTTTTGCCAGAATTACTTGTAGAAAAATAAGTGAATGGGAGGTGATCATGTCACGTAAATTCAATTGAGTTGACTTTGAAAAAAAAATTTAAATTTTATAGCCATTTTCAGGGAGCTGATAAATATAATTAAGAAAAAGCATTTAGAATATTATCACCTATATAGGTGAGGTATATAGAAACAAATAAAACTTACTATATGAGCTAATATATCCAAAGTAGCTATACGAATAAAAAATATTTTGTATTTAAAAAACTCTAAAATAATATCACTCTCATATACATGCCATACCCCATCTTACTGCTGATATTTTTGAGGGTGTTTTCATTGTTTTGGCATATTTTGTTCTTATTTTTCGTCAATTTTCGTTCTAATTTCTAATGCTGTACCGGGTGTCCCACCGGGAAGGGTTTCGATCGTTTATGGAGAAACTACTCTGTGGAACAATCTGAAAATCTGGTGTACTTAGGTCGATAGGGCCAATTCGGCTAAAATATTTTCAAGAATTTAGTGCTTCCGATTATACCCGAAAAGGGTGTCAATTTCCTTATTTTAAATACGACCCTATATAAATTATATATTACTCGTATTTTGCATTCTACTTGTAATTCTAAACATAGTTTATGTATAAATAATACCTATGTTATAACTATGTCCAGCCATTTTCGAAATATGAAATGACGTTTGCAGCATAAGGTATAATAACAATTTTTTATTATATGGAAGCTTTAATAATTTAATTTGTTAGGATATCCTAGTAGTAATAGACGAACTTTAGGGGCCTATGTATATTGTTCTAATAAATAAATACAGGGTATTTGAAAAAAAAGGGATTAAAATCATATTGAAAAAAGTGTTAAAATTCAAAATTCTTAACTCCCAATTTATATATTTTGTTGAATTAAAAATATCGGTAAGTTTATGAAAAGATGTCTATTCCAAAATTTATAGTTATCATAATATTGCCAATAATTTGACATTTTTCTATTACAATAACTGTGATAGGACATAGGACTTTAAATTTAATTGATTTTAGTTGGCCATGATGGTTGTATAAAGCAAATAAATATGACACTTGGTCAAGAATTATCCACGTTAATGACATTCGTAGATACTAATTAGCATATTTTTGAAATATGTGTTGAAAGGGCATGCAAATGACTAGCTACGTCTATGTCTTCCAGTTTTGAGCTATCAAGTCAACAGTTAAAACATTACCCCGGAATATAAAAATCATATAGTACGGCTCTGACGGGGTGTAAGTCATTCTCACATATATGAGTTCAAAGGACATTTTGAATACTATCTATGCTATAAATTTCAAAGTAGCACACCTTGCCAGTTTTGAGCTATGAGTTCAGCAGTTAAAACCTGTCGCGGAATAAAAAAATCAGATAGTCCGGCTCTGACGGGGTGTAAGTCATTCTGACATATATGAGTTCAAAGGGTATGTTGAGGACTATCTATGCTATAAATTTCAAAGTGGCACACCTTGCCAGTTTTGAGCTATGAGTTCAGCAGTTAAAACCTGTCGCGGAATAAAAAAATCAGATAGTCCGGCTCTGACGGGGTGTAAGTCATTCTGACATATATGAGTTCAAAGGACATTTTGAATACTATCTATGCTATAAATTTCAAAGTGGCACACCTTGCCAGTTTTGAGCTATGAGTTCAGCAGTTAAAATATTACCCCGGAATATAAAAATCATATAGTACGGCTCCGACGGGGTGTAAGTCATTCTCACATATATGAGTTCAAAGGACATTTTGAATACTATCTATGCTATAAATTTCAAAGTGGCACACCTTGCCAGTTTTGAGCTATGAGTTCAGCAGTTAAAACCTGTCGCGGAATAAAAAAATCAGATAGTCCGGCTCTGACGGGGTGTAAGTCATTCTGACATATATGAGTTCAAAGGACATTTTGAATACTATCTATGCTATAAATTTCAAAGTGGCACACCTTGCCAGTTTTGAGCTATGAGTTCAGCAGTTAAAATATTACCCCGGAATATAAAAATCATATAGTACGGCTCCGACGGGGTGTAAGTCATTCTCACATATATGAGTTCAAAGGACATTTTGAATACTATCTATGCTATAAATTTCAAAGTGGCACACCTTGCCAGTTTTGAGCTATGAGTTCAGCAGTTAAAACCTGTCGCGGAATAAAAAAATCAGATAGTCCGGCTCTGACGGGGTGTAAGTCATTCTGACATATATGAGTTCAAAGGACATTTTGAATACTATCTATGCTATAAATTTCAAAGTGGCACACCTTGCCAGTTTTGAGCTATGAGTTCAGCAGTTAAAATATTACCCCGGAATATAAAAATCATATAGTACGGCTCCGACGGGGTGTAAGTCATTCTCACATATATGAGTTCAAAGGACATTTTGAATACTATCTATGCTATAAATTTCAAAGTGGCACACCTTGCCAGTTTTGAGCTATGAGTTCAGCAGTTAAAACCTGTCGCGGAATAAAAAAATCAGATAGTCCGGCTCTGACGGGGTGTAAGTCATTCTGACATATATGAGTTCAAAGGACATTTTGAATACTATCTATGCTATAAATTTCAAAGTGGCACACCTTGCCAGTTTTGAGCTATGAGTTCAGCAGTTAAAACCTGTCGCGGAATAAAAAAATCAGATAGTCCGGCTCTGACGGGGTGTAAGTCATTCTGACATATATAAGTTCAAAGGGTATGTTGAGGACTATCTATGCTATAAATTTCAAAGTGGCACACCTTGCCAGTTTTGAGCTATGAGTTCAGCAATTAAAACCTGTCGCGGAATATAAAAATCAGATAGTCCGGCTCTGACGGGGTGTAAGTCATTCTGACATATATGAGTTCAAAGGGTATGTTGAGGACTATCTATGCTATAAATTTCAAAGTGGCACACCTTGCCAGTTTTGAGCTATGAGTTCAGCAGTTAAAACCTGTCGCGGAATAAAAAAATCAGATAGTCCGGCTCTGACGGGGTGTAAGTCATTCTGACATATATGAGTTCAAAGGACATTTTGAATACTATCTATGCTATAAATTTCAAAGTGGCACACCTTGCCAGTTTTGAGCTATGAGTTCAGCAGTTAAAATATTACCCCGGAATATAAAAATCATATAGTACGGCTCCGACGGGGTGTAAGTCATTCTCACATATATGAGTTCAAAGGGTATGTTGAGGACTATCTATGCTATAAATTTCAAAGTGGCACACCTTGCCAGTTTTGAGCTATGAGTTCAGCAGTTAAAATATTACCCCGGAATATAAAAATCATATAGTACGGCTCCGACGGGGTGTAAGTCATTCTGACATATATGAGTTCAAAGGACATTTTGAATACTATCTATGCTATAAATTTGAAAGTGGCACACCTTGCCAGTTTTGAGCTATGAGTTCAGCAGTTAAAACCTGTCGCGGAATAAAAAAATCAGATAGTCCGGCTCTGACGGGGTGTAAGTCATTCTGACATATATGAGTTCAAAGGGTATGTTGAGGACTATCTATGCTATAAATTCCAAGGTGGCACACCTTGCCAGTTTTGAGCTATGAGTTCAGCAGTTAAAACCTGTCGCGGATTAAAAAAATCAGATAGTCCGGCTCTGACGGGGTGTAAGTCATTCTGACATATATGAGTTCAAAGGACATTTTGAATACTATCTATGCTATAAATTTCAAAGTGGCACACCTTGCCAGTTTTGAGCTATGAGTTCAGCAGTTAAAACCTGTCGCGGAATAAAAAAATCAGATAGTCCGGCTCTGACGGGGTGTAAGTCATTCTGACATATATGAGTTCAAAGGGTATGTTGAGGACTATCTATGCTATAAATTTCAAAGTGGCACATCTTGCCAGTTTTGAGCTATGAGTTCAGCAATTAAAACCTGTCGCGGAATAAAAAAATCAGATAGTCCGGCTCTGACGGGGTGTAAGTCATTCTGACATATATGAGTTCAAAGGGTATGTTGAGGACTATCTATGCTATAAATTCCAAGGTGGCACGCCTTGCCAGTTTTGAGATATGAGGTCAGCAGTTAAAACATTACCCCGGAATATAAAAATCATATAGTACGGCTCTGACGGGGTGTAAGTCATTCTCACATATATGAGTTCAAAGGACATTTTAAGTACTATCTATGCTATAAATTCCAAGGTGGCACACCTTGCCAGTTTTGAGCTATGAGTTCAGCAGTTAAAACCTGTCGCGGAATAAAATGTCAGATAGTCCGGCTCTGACGGGGTGTAAGTCATTCTGACATATATGAGTTCAAAGGGTATGTTGAGGACTATCTATGCTATAAATTTCAAAGTGGCACACCTTGCCAGTTTTGTGCTATGAGTTCAGCAGTTAAAACCTGTCGCGGAATAAAATGCCAGATAGTCCGGCTCTGACGGGGTGTAAGTCATTCTGACATATATGAGTTCAAAGGGTATGTTGAGGACTATCTATGCTATAAATTTCAAAGTGGCACACCTTGCCAGTTTTGAGCTATGAGTTCAGCAGTTAAAACCTGTCGCGGAATAAAAAAATCAGATAGTCCGGCTCTGACGGGGTGTAAGTCATTCTGACATATATGAGTTCAAAGGGTATGTTGAGGACTATCTATGCTATAAATTTCAAAGTGGCACACCTTGCGAGTTTTGAGCTATAAGGTCAGCAGCTATAATGTTGTTGGGGGCTTAAAAATTAATAATACGGCTCTGATAATTATATCACTGAAATATATATGTTATTTATATATGAATTTCTTGATATTAGTAGTATATAACCACTCTGAACACAACATTTGAATTAATTGATATTCTAACCTCAAATATGTCTGTCGAAATATTTATTTATTGACAAATAATTATTACCATATAAGTAAATTAACTTATATTAATGATACTACATGCAGTTTGCATTTGCATTGCATCAATTTGATATAAATCATCAATCACCCCGGTATACTCCATTCGGCAATGTTCGGAATTAACTGCTAGAATTTTAACTGCTGTTTTCACACTGGTAGATAATGGCTGCGTTGTTCGCATCTTATAGGGTATGTAAGAATGTTTGATGAGTTCCTTTCTTACCTTTCCGAAAGAGCATTTATTTTGGAAGCCTCTTTGTCGGAAAGCTTGAGATACTTTACGAATTACGAACTTTTGTATTTAACATTTTCCTCTACACTTGTATACATAACACATCTCTAACTTTGTTGTTTCACCCTGTAGAAGAATAAGTTAAAGATAAAAGTTTTAGGCCTTGTTTGCATTAAGCTCTAAACTATATTATACGAGTAGTAACATCGAAATATTGATGTAATGTTAAAATAACCCGCCTCTATATGTATAGTCCAAGATTATTCTACATTAATCTTTGCTATAGTGAACTGGAGTATTGTCATGCAGACCCAGGACACTTGTTAATGTTTCGTTTTCCTCTACTGCTCCAGGTAATATAATCGAGTTAAAAAACATTTCATTTGTTGGAATCGATACCTCAGAATATTTAGTGTCGCCTAAACAACTGTACACAACATGTGCTTTTTGGTTACACGTGAGACCTTGAATTTCTTCACTTTTTTTCATTACATTTTAAACTAAATTTGACATTTTTTCCGTGTCCACGATCTGAGGTTGATCTTGAATGTATTGTAAATGCTATAGGTAAAGTCATTTTACCTATTATTCATATGGTTTTTAGTCCACTGGTTGCCAGGTCAAACACGTGTATTTTTTTATATTAAGAATTTTTTGATGCGTAAGTAGGTACATCAAATTAAGATGTTAAAACCCATTAAACAATAATTAATGACTTGCAGGTAGCAGTATCCCTAATATGTTGTTAAACTGATTCTGATTATTATAATGAACCATAAATTATAGAAAGGTATTGTATTTCACATGCAATGGTACATGTTTGTAATTGATACGTAGTACGTATAGATCATTGAATACATTTTCTTATTGATATCTGTAACATTATGTTACGCTTAATTTGTCAATTGAAACATTCTGATTGTCCCAAAACTAAGCTGATAAAATGTTATATTTAGTTTGATTAAAAAAGTTTACCTGGCAGGTTATATTTACATTAAAAACAGGAAATTGCGCAAAAAGTATTTGTAAAAAAAAAGAAAAAACTAGAACGCCGCGGCGGTCAATCGAAAAGGTAGAATTTTGTTTTAATGTTTTTTAGGACAAACAAAAAACATGGGGACAACTCTGTACTGTAAGGGTAAGGGTGTGCAAGAGTTTTCCAATGTAATTAAAAAAAGTTCTCCTCCTCAACCAAAGAAAGAAACTAAAAAACGTGAAAATATTGATAAACCACCGGAAAAACGTGTTTATATCTATATACCTCTCAAACCGCCAGATGGCGAAACAGACGAGTTTTCTTACTTACAGTTTGAAGAAAAATCTAACAACTTAAAAGAAGAAGTCACGTTACCAGAGACTGATGTACAGAAACCTTTAGAGCCTAGTATCAGTAATGATGATTATAAAACTCCCGAAGTAAAGCAACCAATACTGATAACGAAAAGAAAGGAACCACTGAAGATTAATCCTGCATTTAAACAACTGCTGAAAGATGTGAAAAAGCGTTTATCACGAGTTACCACCCCCTGTACGTGGCAGCGCGTTGTCCTGCAAAAGTATAAGCGCTCGTTCGGTTTTCTCCGAATTTTGTTAGGATAACTTTTAATATTTAATCTTGAACCGTTTTTGAATCAAATTTCTTTTCTTATTTCTTAGGGTGTAGGTGTATCAGAAAATTAAGGCAAAAATAAAAACCTTGTTTATATTTCATCGTTATAACACAACGTTTCGTTAACTTATTGTGTATTGTGTCTGAAATTATAATTATCTTTTTACCTGTACAGAAAAAACACAAAATATTCACATTCCTCATAATTTTAATAGTCAGTTATAATTTCAGACGCCTAAGGAAGTAAAGCATATGTTAACAAAACGTTGTGTTATAACGATGCGAGGTTTTTATTTTTTAAATCATTTTGTTGTGATATTTTGTTAGTCCAAAAATGAAGTCGACAAACACAGGTGTGATCACAACGCAGGACTTTGCATACTTATTTAAACCTACAACCGTTTCAACACTTCACAAACTGATTCTGTTACATAGTCCTTTTTGACTGTCCGATATATATCGAAAAACACAATAATTGATAGCGACCCAACACAGAATTAAGTGAAATCGATGGAAGCAATTTGAGTGAACCATCCTGCGGCTGTAATAAATCCCGAATTACAGGACCTGGACTCCTATGCAACATATATCTTTGTCAAATAAATGAACAGATTAGGCTTAAGATAATTTGATATGAAAATATTGTCAGTTTGATATTAACCGATCTATATAATAATAAGCGCATACATATTTCCTACAGATTCACAAAAAATCCAATTATAGGAAATCTCTAAAATTCAATTACCAAGAATAAATAATAATAATAACATACAGAATGTGAAAAACAATAAATACATATCCACACACTTAATGAAGTCATGACTCATGACTGGATTGAGCTAGTTATCCTTGCAACAGTTGAATGTTGAACATATAAAATAAATGGGATTCTGACGCAGGAAATTGGTTCTTGGAGCATCTGTATAAAACGCCGATCCTTGCCTAGTCGCCAAATTCGGTACCCAGATATTTAAAATACAAAATTGCCATGCAATAGGTTATTAAAACACCCAGAATCCTTCTTCAAGTCTCCAAGGCTACAAAACCAAGGATATAAATCCTAAAAAAAAGTACGACACAAACAACGGACTCCCAATATCGCTCCTTTATATATACAAATAATGCTCGCAAATGTTGCCAATCATTTAAAGCGCTCCTGGTATTTCCAGCGGTTGCCTTTTACTAGTTTGACTCCCTCGTAGAGGTTACGACCGGCCAGCGCTCACCAACAATTTGAAGGGGTTGTAGAAAGCGCTGTGAATTGCTTTGTATCCATGTACATCAGACGTGCCTTGAAGAGAAGAAACTGTCCTTATTTAAACTGTGCCTAAACCAAGGTACGAATATTTTATTTCCCTTAAGTTTTGTAAGGGAAAACTGCAGCTTTTGTCGAATCGGTTTCTTATAGTTTACAAGATTTCAAGAAGGGGCAATTAATTCATGGCGACTTGACTACGAAAATAAGTCAGCACTCGATATTATACGAGTAGTAGTAAAACAGAAGTATTTTACAGCATTTCAACTAAGCACACAACATGCATTTAACAGCTATGTAGTTATGACAAGTACATATAATCGAAAATAAAATGGAATTGATGCAATTAATTTTAACAGTGCGAGAAAAAAATATGCATGGGTAATAAAATGTCTCTCTCAGTCCATAATCTGTTTTGTTGGCATCCATGGTATGCTTTCAGTAGGATGCTTTTGTTAGGTAGATATAACATACCGCACTGGCTATTTGTGGATGATGGCCTGGGGAATTTGTTTTTGTGAAATTTTCTCTTTTAATTGCAAACCTAAAATATTATTTCAGATGTGAAATGGGTAAAGGAATTATTGCGTTGGAATTTTTCACTTATTTAATTTTAAATCAAGAAAATTTTAATGAAATTTATAGTTCTGAGTACAGTTTTCATATTATGAAACTGATAAATTACGAGGGCACTTTTTAAAGTGAGAATTAACATAGTCAGATTTTGCAGTGAGGATCTATATAAAAAAATGTAAACATCAGGACCTGTTTTTTTTTTAATATTGAATTTATTATGAATGTTTCTATTTACATAATTATACGCACAAATCAAACAAAATAAACTAACGAATGATAAGATATCGGCGCATCTGTGTGTTGGTAATTGTGCATGATGAGGTGAGGGGACCCTGGCGCAGTCGATATAGAGAATTGCTGTTCACTCGCCATTTTACCAACGTAAACTAGATGTCGCCAAACACATTCATTTACACATATAAATATTTGTTTAAATGTTGTGTGGCGTGTGATAAGAAAAATTTCTACATGTCGAAAACCCCACTTAAAATTGAAGTAAATATAAAAAAATGGTCAAGGTAACCAGTCAGCGATTGAGGTTTATCAAAGTGTGATTGCAGTTTTGAAATAGTTGATCAAATGGACCTTTAATTCTTACCTAAAAATACCATAACACAAAATCACAGTTCAGGTTACAAATTATGCTCTTATAAATCAAGACTTTTAAGTATCACTGAAAAAATAAACGTTTGTGCAATATCGCTAAACTCTGAGATCTGTTGTTGAAATTTTTTGAAGCAAACTTACGTTGATGGAAATGTGGGATAATTCTTTCTATCACGTGAAATGTTCTAAAAAGATTTTAGTTCTTATTCCTCCTACAGCTCCATGTCCCGAGACTTGCCAACCACATCCAATCCAACTATAAATTTACCCTTTAAAAACACTTTCTTCTGACGGTTAAAACATTGTTTGCTTCAATTTTAGTAGGTTAAGTAAAAGAAAGATTAAGTAAAACACATCTTTTTTGTCCTGTAATTGAAGCAAATTTGTAAATTTACAGCCACAAAAAAAAAATGAATGAATCATTTTAATTCTATTGAAATTCGATGTTCAAGGATTGTCGATGTTTTACTGGAATTACCAATTAACAAACAGGGAACAGCATTAACAGCCTAATTAAAGCTGAGCGTATGAATTATAGTTTGTGTTCTACTAGAACTACTATTTTGATAATGAATAGCCGAATAATTAAAAAAACAGTTTATTACCGAAATTGCAATTAATAATAGTTAACAACGAAAATGACCATGAATTGATAAAATAAGTAGAGGTCAATCACATTGTAGGTACATTTAGGAAAAGCAATCTATTTTTCGTTACATATCTAATAAAAATTTGTTGTATCATTACATCCGTGACTAGTATTCTAAATAATATTTTGGTCTTTATAATTACCATTTTACCAAGTTTGTTGTCCTATAATTATTAATTTTAGTTTTTATCTTACTCATGTATGTAAGTAAAACTATAAATTACCAAAAATGCGATGTTTCGCAGGCTATATTGCCTCTTTATCAAGCACTTTTAAAAAACAACTAGATATTCATAATTTGAAACAAATTATATAAGCAAGACAACTATACACTTAATTAAAATAAATATATTTAATATTTAGTTTTTGAAATATTGCCAAATGAGTAAATTGTATACATGCATAAATTTTCAATATAACAGCATATTGTGATGGTTTCCGTTTCTCAGGAAAGCGATTGGCAAATATTTAAATAATCTTCATAGCTACTTAGATGTACATATTTAAACTTAAAACTTGCAATAAAATTACCGTATGCAAATTACAATATTTCAAAAACTAAGCATTTTAGAGATATGATACACAAAGTCTAGTTGAAATTTTACACAATCCAAAACTGTAATAATATATATACGGTGTTTCATTTGAAATAAGCAAGTTGGCACTTACTTCTGGTATAACCTGAAGTGTCAGTAACTTATAACTATTTTACCTCATCTGCCCCCGTCGATATAGTCACACTGCCAAATTTTCAAAATTCTCCTATATATGTATAGTTTTCTATATACACATCGATTTGATTCCCGGTGGGACAGCCTGTATAAAAACAATATATTTAGGGATCTTCCTTTACTTCAATTGTAATAATAATAACGGAAACCGCTAAAGGGACAATAAAGTTACGAACAATTTTACGTGTAACATAAGATAGGGAAAACTTTATACCTTTTTTGTTTATCAGTACCGATGTCTATTATCTCTTAAATTTTATTGCCAACTCTATTAATTATCACACAACATATCTTGCCACGCACCCTGTCAAGCACCCACACGAAGCTGAGATTGCTGCAATATTTAAATTTTTGTCGAGCAGAAATTTAAAATGTGTTTATACTTACGTATATTTATGTAGCTACGCTTATTTATAGTTTTTGCATTTCATTATTAAGTATTATTTATTCATTTTATATTTAATGTCATACTTGAAAGATTGCGCTGATTGCAGAAAAAGAGATGTTTGTTTAGAGGCAAATAAAATAATCAACCGAAATGTAATAAACATTTATTAATGCCGTTGTCGACGGCTAACCGCGTATGGGTAAACATACACAGATATAATAATAATTATTTATACAGGGTAGGAGAAAGTCGATGGCTTATTAGAAGTATCTAGAGAACGGAAAAAAATATATTCCTGACACTTTGATTATTTACTGCTATTTGATGCCGGGATCTAGCTTCTGAACATATTTTTACCAGGGCGCTGTTGCCAGATCCCAGCTGTGAAATTTCAAATGAAACTCCCTATTTATTATTGGATATTCGGATTCTACGCGTGATTCTAGGCATATTTGCTTTAACAGGCCATTTGCAATGTTTTCGCCAAAAGCAGCATTATAAACAAATGCCATATTTTTCTCGCCAGTATTGACAGAAAGCTCCAATTATTTTTAAAAGATAATCGATTTTTCTTTTTTTTTACAAAAACCTTGATTTTTGTCAACTCACGATTATCTGTCACTTGTGCACTGTGCACTATAATTTGCAAGGTTTTTGGGCCAATTATTAATATTTGATTCATGGCCCACTACAATATCAACGCACACAGTCATCTATACACAAGAAGTCGGCCGCGATGAGCAAATTGTCCAAAGAAATAAAGTTAGCTCTTTTGAAACTATAATATGGCCTCAGACTGTCGGCATTCAATCCCTTCACGACGCACTTCTATGATAATTCAATATAAAGTGGAGGATGATGAGGATCAACAGGCACCACAGGATCTTCAGAACGCGACACATCAAGATCAAACATGCTCAGGCCAAGATCTATCAACCTGCCATCAGAATTTAAGACATGGTTAAAAAAATTTACATGAAAAATTCACAGTCATTATTAAATGCCATAATGTAATTATTATTTTAACCTTTACTATCACTAAAACCTTTCTTTTTGTAAGGAAATATTAAAATGTTGCTTTACTTTAGACGCATTACAATATTTTATTGAAAGTTTACGTCAATATCAGTTCATTTGTTTTGATTGTAGGAAAAAGCTGTTGAGACCGATAATAGCAGCCTACTTTGATATTTAAGACACGATGTAGGTGTTTAAATACGATATTATGCATTTAATATTATAAACTCGAGATTTCCTTCATTTTTCGAAACTGTTGCACTACTTTTGTCAAATACTATATACAGGCTTATTCATTTGTTGGACGTGTGGGCATCTACTATGGCTACTTTTTAAAATTAGTTTCATATTATACAGGGTGTCCCATTTCTTTTTATGGGAATGCGTGAAAGGAATTGTCTACAAGACGCCTCCAACAACACCACACGTTATAAAAATACGCATAAGAGATTTTAGGTTATTTGGGCCACCCTGTATAATACGAAACCAATAAAAAGTAGCCATAGTAGATGCCTACACGTCCAACAAATGAAACTTTTTGAAAGTCACTTAGTTTGTCTTCAATATTCCGCGCCATAATGCGTGAATAACCCTATATATCTTTCTCTAGATACTTCTAATAGGCTATTAACTTTAGCGTACCCTGTAGTAATAAATAATTCTGGAGGCCTGAATAAAACAACGTAATATTTATGTTTTTTTGAGTAATTCAGTTGTACTATTTAATATTAATAATAATTATTAGGTATAACGTGAAAAACACATCATATTCATGCCCAGTTCGCATGTTTATATAGAGAAAATTTAATATAAATGAATTAAAATTACGTGATTGTAAGTTAATTAAATTCATTAATAGCTTTGACGGCGGCTATAATATAAAATTGTAATGTATTCCCACGTTCAATTTAAATATCTGAGATGATGGCGGCTAATATTGTACCTACTAGAAGACTCTTAAACGTCTTAGTATAAACGGCCTGGGAGATATTTTACGTTTTAAATGTTAGTTATCCACTCATTTCATACGAGTATGGATTTTGTATATTTTGGTGCTCGTTATGGATTTATAACTGAAGCTTCAGAACAACAACTCAATAAACTTAGTAGGCTTATGAGAAAATTATATTCCTTCATCCTCTAGACTCTGACGTACTCTGAATTCCGTTTCTTTATTTCAAGATAAGAAAGACATCATCAGGGGTTGAAAAACCCTCTAATAAATAATTTCAACAATATAGCCGATTTGTACATGTGCAGAATTTCTTTCTCTATGCACGTAATGCATCTTTGCCTAGTTACTAATATACTAACGCTATTTCGAATGTTTGCATATTTATTTTTCCTCACCGTCAATATACTTCTCCCTTACACACCTAACGCTTCACGCGGATTTCGTCTCTTCAAAGCAGTGTTGGAAGTCCTCTTCTATGAGTTTTTTGTTTCCAGCTTCAACAGACTAAAGCGAAAGCAAATTTGATTTTGCCAGACCTATAAAATTATGAATAAAGCGGTTGGTCATGTTCTACAATACAATAGATGTAGATTGATCTTGTGAAACTAGTGAAGATAAAAATAAGAACGCTACCAATATACTTACTCTGCCCTAGTATTAAAATATCCATTGCTCTTATCAGGGAAGTACGATGACAGCTTTCACGCAAACGTGCTCTGACGAAGCTGACAGCATTGTTTCTATAAGTTTTCGGTCTAAAATATGAAACATACATTTATTTCAATTATACATTATAACCGGTTCATAGTAGAGTGTTTATTATATTTTTCAATGGAAACTGTTTTTTGAGAAAATATAATGACGGAAAAGTAAATGGGTTCATTGGAAAAACGAATAAATACGTAATACCTACGTTTCTGGTCATAAAATATTAGCAAACGTTCAAGTGCATTTCAAATTTGCATATTCTTGTTTTATGTACGTCATATTATACTTTTACAAAGTAAGTATTTATTTGAAGGCTTTTTGTAAGACGCGGCATATATTTTTGAGATCTCATACGGAATAGAAATGAGTTAAACCAGTGCAGTATTAGATCGCTTTATTTATTATTCATTTTTACAGTTTCATTTAGTTTTATATATTATGCTATATTACTATGGTACCTATATTAGTTGCAAATGTACAATGCTTGATAGAAAACTCTGTCCTATATTGATGAAATTTTCCCATAGTAGTTTCAATCATTTATGGCTAATCAACAAATGATATATCCAGCCAGTCATTGGTTGCTTGTACCTGGGATAAAACAGATTACTGTAATCAATGTTTTTTAAAAATAAAAGTGCCATGGAATGAAAACCAATAATTATTGTTCAAACAAATTGTACTTTCACATAATGTAACGTAATTGTAAACAGTGCTTACGTAATAATTTGATCTAATTATTAGAAGTGTTTTCGAGAGTTTTAAACTATAAAAATCGTTACTAGTATTAGTAAATTATTCAATTTACAAACACAGAAATTGTCATTATGCATTTTGTGTATCGAATGACCGAAGGCAATTCCAGAATGGATAGACGCGTTTATCAAGCGAAATATCCTCAACGCCGCGCCGTGCGATTTATTTTTTTTCAAAAACGAAAATAATGCTAGAAATAAAAAATCGGTTATGTCGCCTCAAAACTTTCCCGACAAGATAGCACCTGCATAACGAAACAGAATTTTAATAATTAATATTATAATTGTATTATTTTTATTATTTACAACAAACTCACCTAACAGACTAACTAACTACTTTGTTCGAAAAATTAGAAATAAACACACCGGCGTTTATACAAAATTACCTTACTAAACTATGATAAGAGATACATATACCAACTACCTAACTGGTGAACTTTTAAACTCAATTTTCTTGAGAACTATGAGGGTAAATTTCAAAAGTAACCTATTGCTCTAAAGCAGATAAAAAATGCTTTCAAAAAATGATATATATCACTCGACCCCTACTGCCATTAAAGATTTTGGGAATTGTGTCCACCCCTATCACAGGGCTAAAGCGATTTCAACCAAAAATTAATGGGTTCATCCTAGGACTACCCTAAACTCATATACCAAAATTTAGCTCAATAGGTTGAAGGGCTTAGGTGTTATCGTGGAAAAATATATACATACACACAGACTTGCATCTGAAAATGGTCTTAATCGTCTCAAGGGACTGCAAAATGGTTATATCCGTCTTTAGCTCAATTTGTTTAGCGCGTTCGAGTTCACTATACTTTCCGAAAGTAAAAGTTGTATTTTTGCTTAATGCTCACAAATATTAGTTAACATTGCTTCCGGAACGCCACTGAACTTGAGAGTTTTAAACTAGTTGAAGCTAAATTAACCCCTTATAACTCGCTGCAACATTTCATTAAAATCGGCTAAAGGATTTTTAAGTTATTTACGAAACAAGGCTTTAATTGACACCATCATCATCCTTTGAAGTACTTAAATAACACCCTATATGTATAGAGGTATATTATTTGATTTACCATTTTTCTCTATTTTACAATATATAGCATCGCTCTGCTGTTATGAATAGCCCTATATAAACATATTCCATGCAACGTACACCATAAGATATTACTTTTCAGTTTACTTTCTTGGGGTGTTCGGTTCTTATAGAAAAAAATTCTTCTTTATTTTACATAGCAAAATTCATGTTTATTTTCGTCACGATCACACTGAACATAACTGAACATAAATTAAACGACGTTTCGTTACTAATTAGTAACTTCCTCAGGTTAAAACATTTCCTTCTAACACAAATTCCAATTCGTCAATGTCAAAAAAGGACAAACAATTTTCATTCTATTTACAAACACATTTATAACATTTAAATATAATAAAATACATATTTATTTATTGATGGAAACTATTGTCCGGTATGTTGTATTGAAAGTATTAGTAGTAGCAACAGCTAACGAAACGACGAAAATAAACATGAATTTTGCTATGTAAAATAAAGAAGAAATTTTTTTCTATAAGAACCGAACACCCCAAGAAAGTAAACTGAAAAGAATTAGAATAGCGGTTCAAGAATAACAAAAAAAATAAATATAAGATATTACTGTATTGTGAAAAATTACATCAACTCATAATGATTACGAACTTGGGAGAAGAAAAATAAAGAAAAAACTAACCTCCTTTTTTTTATGGACAAAAACTTTTTTTTTATATAAATCTTCGATATAAAAGCATTTGTTAATATGGAGTAGAGTTTGATACTTTGTTTTATTGTAAACATAATTGCACATAATTTTGAGTCCAATTTCCAATTGTTACAAATTTATATATTTATTAGTAGCAAGTTATAATGTATACTTTCATATTGAATACAGAATAAAGTTTTATAACTTTCTGAAGGCATGTAAACTCGACAGTACTTTATCAATGCCATATGAAATATATACAGTGCTTTCATTTTAAAACTTGCCTCCCAGAATAACTCGTCATCCGTAGTAGACGCGTTTTTCGGAAAAGGGGAACTTCAAAACAATTGTTGTTGTATTTCCTTTGACCTCCAGGCATCCCAATTTTATGATTTTAAATGTCATACCCTGTCTTGCGATACATCATTTTCAGCAACTAGGAACGTGCGATTTGTTCACATTTTCGCCCTTCCACTGATTTTCTATGGATTGGAACTGTGTTTGACAAATATTTAGGCAAACTTGGAAAGTAGACGGACACGCATGGGACTTAAGTTTAGGTTTATGTCGACAACTAATATTATTGTCTGAATAACAAAAAAAAAATAATATAAAATACTGGAACATTATATATTGTTTTACTAAGAGGAAAGAGTTCTTGAAAAATGGTTTATGTTTATACGTTGGCAGAGAGAACAGAGATAATCTCCATTTACGGAAGTGAAAATCGTTGTGTTCGTAGGACAGCAGCAGTTTTCTACGCTAGACACCCTGGGAAAATACAAGTCACCAGTATGTACTTGATTTGGTAACAAAATCAAGGTCTTTTTATAGAAAATAGTATCTACTTCAGATGGCGAGTTATTCTGGCTGCCAAGTTTTAAAATGAAAGCACTGTATATATACACCGTATTAAAATGATATGTTTTATGCCATGTACAATAATAATATGCATACTGAACGATAAAGTTTTGAAATGTTCTACCTGGTTTAAAAGTTTTATTGGGTCTCGTGTGTTACCAACAAAATATTATAAAGGCTTGCTTTTTTTTATTATGTTGACTTTACTAGTTATATTTTTATTATGTGTAAAATGCTGTGATCAAAACCCGCTATTGTTTCTCAAAAAATGCTCTCAGAATAAAATTGTGTTGTTTCTTATTACTATAGATGTAAAAAAATTATTACTCTGTTTTTGTTCTGTATTGTTGATTTTGTTTATTTGTTTTTCAGATGCAGGGCTTGTCTTCAGGTCCTAGAGAAAATTTGCCTTCCTCAACACCAGTTGCCGATGTCCAAAATATTTTTAGAGTAAGTAGTAGTAATACACCGATTATTTTCCTTTAAATTTTAATAATGTGTATGACAGTAAAATCTTAAGGCCAGCACAACGTTATTGAATGCTAAATCCGCAATCGAACCTTGTAACCACGTTCAATATTTTGATATTATCAGTGCTCGGACGAGGCATGATTAATACTAATTTAAAACAGAAGAAAATGTAAATATGTATTGGGTACATCTTCTAAATCCAATTCAAATAATTAGTGGTTTTGTGTAGTACGATTTCTCTTTCTCGTCAAATTGGCTTCAGTTTCATCGATTACTTCACGCCATCTATGTGTCATCCTACGGACCTAATAAATTAAAAATTTATCAATTTTAGTGCATTGATACATTTTTGTATCATATATTTTGATTTGCGAACTTTAGAGTTGAGAGTATGTGTTGTTAATGTTGTTTTTTAACTATGTGAACTGTATTTTATACTCTATTAACTATTAAGAATTACTATAAAACAACATTGCTAACTAACTATAGAGAAAAAGGAAAATTTGCAAAGAAAACAGAAAATTGATGAACGAAATTTCAAAGACGACAAACAAGAAACGATTTTAGTAAACCATATTAGTACAGAAAATACCTATTTGCCAGATATTTCAAGATTTTCGTCATGGATAAAATTAATAAAATCAACAGCATACGTATTTAAATTTATTAAACGGTGTCAGAAAAAAGAAGTAAATTCAAATATTTCGGTTGAAAATTTTAGAGAAGCTGAAAATGTATGGTGCAGTAACGTTCAGAAGCAATTATTTCCAACTGAGCATTATCAGTTAATGAAGAAGAAGTCCATAGGCAAAGACAGTCGCATTTATCGTTTGTCTCCATATATGTCACATGGTTTGATACGAATATATAGCAGAATAGAAAATTGTCCAAATATAACCGTAGAAGCCAAAAATCCAATATTATTAGATGGAAAACATGAATTTACGAAATACTGACAACAACAATTCTATCCTTACAATAATACAACAACTTCTACAATATGTTCTATTTCTAACAGTATGCTATACTCAAGCAAGACGCCGGCGTCAGCTCTTTTTCTTATTTTACGGACCAGAAATTAAATCGCCTGTCACACCAACTAACCATACCACAACTATATCCAGTTTGAAAATCTGTTTAACCTCTCGGCAGTGTAATTATCGATTATGTATTTTCATTTTCACTTGTTTCCCCAGAACGCCTTCAGATATCCTGGAAACTGTTGCGGAGAAATTGTAATTTAACACACATTTAGAAATATTAGACTTTGCTCTGCGAAAAAGAGTAAATGCAAATGCCCATCTGACGGAAGTTTTGGCATAATAAAAATCTTCAGCCTCTTTGAGAAGTTGACAAATTTGTTGTCTTTTTGTACTTCATGTTTTTAAAAATATTGTGGAAATGGCGCAATGTGCTCTCAAATATTGTTAACGACAACTATCTGACACTGTTATGCATTCCTGGTTACTCTGGAATGAAGCCAATAATGACACCGTTCACTGCTCGATAAATAATACACGTTTACGTACTTACATACCAATAAATATAATAATATGCTATTTGGAATTTTACCTTTATTCAAAATTCTGGAACTATGTTTGGCGATTTCCAAACTTTTATACAGTTATTTAGTTGGACGCGAAAATAAAGTGATATAAAATAGGACACTGTACAATTTCGGAATTTTGTATTGTTTTATTTTGCAGGAAATGATTGTTCCAACCGAGCCTTTAACAGCAATTGCCGCAACACCAAGGATAGAGTTAGACAGCAAGTATCAGTTTAATCCCGTGCTTCCTAAGGTAAGTACTACAACATTAACATCTTGATACTATCACGATATATTTGCAGACTTAAATTTGATTGTCAACTTGGAAGTTATAGTCGGTAAATATGAATCGCTATTTTTTGTTTCAGAGGTAGGAAGCTATGATGTTTTATAGAATTCATTATTATGAGTTCACCACGAGAAATTTTGTACTAAATTTTTCGAGCTTGTCCCTGACAATCCCCTGCAAACCTAATATCACTTGCGGTACATACAAATATTTCTTAATGTTTTGAAATTGAACCGGCCAAACCCCAGCAATTATTTTTTAGAAGCAGCCAAACACTAATTCGTCCACTTTTCTCCATAATTCGTAAATGGTAACAATTTTTGAATGAGTAGTTGATCGTTTTAATATATCAGTTAGGTCGGCAGTCGACGTCAAGTGATTCGCCGTCTTGACCCACTTATAAGTGGATAAACTTATAAAATAGTAAACGTTAAACGTAGTGACTTTGTTTATTTAATCACTAAACTAAATTAATAAAATTGTTCCCCAAACTAAATATCGACCCAGTTTTTAATTAAACATAGTTTTCGGGGACATTTTGTTTAAACGGAACATATAATTAATAAAAAGAAAGATTACATGAGACGTGCCTGCAGAAAATGTCAGCTTATGACCTTAAACTCGTATTTAAAGTAGCGTATTTTAACTGGAAAAATATTACTGCAGCATTTTTATTTTTGTCTTTGTAGGATTTCTTTAGTGGCGATGACAGCTTGCAAGAAAAGAAAATCTTTATGAAACTCTATACCATTTTATTTTCTAGTAGATTAAATTATTTTGTGTGAACGTAATCTTTCAATTTTTTAACAGACAAATACAAATATCAATTAATATAACAATTAAAAGTTAGTAAGTAGATTATGAAAACTTCATTATTACGAACGATATTAATCGACTTGTTTATACTCTACAGAAAATTAATATGAAATAATAGCGTACCAGGTGTTTAGTCTTAAGTCTCGTGTTTACGCACCGCAGATTTAGCATCTCTTACAGCGTTTATCACCTAATCGCGAAACGCAGGTATATAGTGTTAATCTCGGGTCAATTCCTGGGTCCACGACACTGAATGAACAGAGTATGTAATGTGAAACAAACATGACTTAGATCGCGGCAGATTTCGTCGGCTACAATATTGACGTGTCTCGGATTTACACCCTGTATATAATTATATTTTTGGATTTTTTGACCAAAAACAGAACTCCGGAAAATATTCGTCATGTTGCCATTTGAATAGACAGAATCTTGAAAGGTTGTTCAAGAACATCTTAGGAAAATCAACTACGACGGTTGCCTTTTATATTTCGGGATTAGGCAACCCTGGTGTTGCAATCTGGCAACTGACACCTCTATCGTAAAGTTGGACATTTTTGAGGATATACGTACTCAGAACGTTTTGACATACGAGCGCTATTTGTGTTGTTTACAGTAACTTAAAAGATTCATCTCTGTCCCAAAAATGGAATTAAATTGTGAACATTTTCGTGCGATTATTTTTTACAACTTTCGACGTGGATTAACTCAGCAACAGTGGATGGATGAACTTAATTCAGTTTTTGGCGATAAAGATCCATCAAGGACCAGTGTTTATCGATGGTATGGTGAAATCAATCGTGGTCGTAGTTCACCCCAAGACGAATTTCGTGAAGGTCGTCCAAAATCAGTTGTTGTTCCGAAAACCATTGATGCTGTGCGCGAACTGATATTGCAAGATCGTCATGTGACCTATCAAGAGATTCAGACAACCTTAGGCATTAGTGGGACCAGCATACATTCAATATTGCATAAACATTTGACTGTAAAAAAAAATTTGTTCGCGTTGGATCCCACACAATTTGTCAACCGCTCAAAAAAAGGCTCGTGTCGATTGGTCGAAAGAAATGCTCAAAAAATACGATCGCGGTGCTTCGAAACACGTCTATGACATCGTGACAGGTGATGAATCGTGGATTTTGGCGTATGAGCCCGAAAGTAAACAGCAGTCGAGTGTATGGGTGTTTCAAGATGAGCCAAATCCAACAGAAGTTGTTCGCGCACGAAGCACTTCCAAGCAAATAGTCGCCTGTTTTTTCGAAAAAACTGGACATGTCGCAACCGTACCACTAGAACAACGCAGAACAGTCAATTCTGAGTGGTACACAACCACATTTGTTTGCCAGTTGTCTTCCAAAAAATCAGGAAAACTAACCACCGAAGACATGCCAAACAGAACTTAGGGCCTTGGCGGACCACAACAGGGTTAATTTGGTGTGGGTCCCGGGGCACTCGGGAATAGAAGGCAACGAGAGAGCGGATTGGCTGGCTAGACAAGCCTCTGAAACCACATATACTGGCACGGAACCTGCGCTGGGCTTGTCTAAAAGAACGGCGAAGGAACTCCTCAAGTGCTGGTCCAAAAGCGAGCACCAGAGATATTGGGAACATATTCCGACGCAGGAGCATGGGAAGAGGTTTTTACCTGGTGCCGCAACAAAACGCACTGAAAAACTGCTATAATTAAGCAGGAGTCAGATGCGAATAACTATGGGACTCCTTACTGGGCATTGCGCTCTGAGAGACCACCTAAATAAGATGGGGCTGTACAATGGGGACCTGCAATGCAGATTGTGTAATGGGGCAGTTGAAACAGCTTACCATGTAATATGTGAGTGTGTAGTTCTACAACGAAGACGACACGCTATTTTGGGTATTCGCTGATTGCGCCAGCAGATATTGACACCCAACACATAACTGAACTCCACAAGTTAGTGGAGGGTACAGGGCTGCTGGATTGGGTGGCATAATATACGGGGATTTTTCACAATAAGCCCATGACGGATCACTCCTCACCACGACAATGCGAGCTCTCACAACTGCAATTTTGAGCACCCAAAACATCGATTTGATGAGTCATCCGCCGCATATTCCTGACTTGGCACCGAATGACTTATTTTTATTCCCGTACGTAAAAAACAAACTGAGAGGTCAGGTCAGGTTATAGGTTTAAGGTTTCTGAAAAAAATGGATTATTTTGTTATATTTTCATTAGGTAAGACGATAAAGCGCCATTACCATTTTTTGGTATTTACGAAAACAAGGAAATGATTTGATAGGTTAAATTTCGATTATTTTCGAAAATCGCTCTGTATTTACATTGTAGTAGTAGAACGGCTTTGAGGTGCAACATCATGTTCACGTTGGGGGTGACATTTTTCAGACAACACTTGTAATCCCGTTCTGTATAATTTCCTTTTGTTTTCAAATAATATCAAAACGAAAAACAAATAATTTAGTTAAAATCCTACGCATAATATAACATTATTTATGAAATTGTTAACCTTGATCTATGTGTTTATACACCTTATACCTACTAAATATGCCTACGTTTTATTTTATATTTATTTATCTTCATAACAATAATTGGATCCTCTTTTTTTTAGGTGTCCGAAGCTGCACTGCCTACCGCTCCAATAAAAAGTAAGTTTTTATTCAATTTTCAACTTTACAATTTTAATTAAAAGTTATTAGGGTGTAAACATTGGATCGGACATAGGATTGTGTGTTTTTTTTTGTAAAACGCTTTCAGTTACATAAAAGAAGGTTAATTGTGTTAAATCATTACATTCGCTTGGATATGTTGGAGAGCTTTTTTATTAGAACATCTGCCGTTTTTATTTGTAGGTAATTAACACTTCATATTTGTTGAATTGTTTCAATTTTAATTTATATTTTAATAATTTTATATTTTTTGCGAATATATTATGATAATTTAGATGCAGAGTACCTAGTTGAGTATAATTGTTGTTGGGGATGATGCTAGCTGTTCTTGTTTCAAACTGTTATTTTTAGCAATTCAAAGGGTCGCATTTGGAAAGTTAGCTAGTATATTTTTGATAAAGATATTACTCCTGCATCTGTCCAATAAAAAAATCGACTGTAGACCTATACCGGAAAATAAAAGCCAGTCATTTGTTTGGGTGTTCCAAAGATAATCGCGACATATGTCATAATAGCGCATCTCATGTTTCGCAGCAGCCTCGAATACAAACTGCCAACGAATCAAGGCAAGGGCCCACGCAGATCTCAAGAAGCAGCAAAACATCAAATTATTACACCATCCTTTGATTTCAAGAACGGACTGCGTGGTCAAAGGTTTCAGTCGTCTAAAGAAGTAGTCAACGTCCTCGAAAACGCAATTTGTTTAGGTCATAACTGAGAAGATTGATACCGGTCAAAGCTCTTTCGCTATCTTTTTTATCTTTGCAGGAGTTTGGCTTGGTGGATCATCGCTTACTGATTGAAAACCTGGAGCTCTGAGGGATTTCTGGCTTATTATGTATCTCACTGATGAATCCCAATATGCTCTCTTAATACGTATTAGTAAATTTGGTTGGTTTATATCAACGTCTTTCATAGGATTACTAATCCGTAAATGAAAGATATTTTACGATGATGTCAACCTGTGTTTTCAAAGACCATTCTATCGTCTTTTTGAAAATATCTTCAATGATCTCCTGCAGGCCCATTTTGTGCGTTTGAATGTATTAACTTTGCTTTCGATATCCATTTGTGCATAAGGATTATTTGATTATTATTCTAAGAAAAACTATTGAACAGATCATGGTTACAATATTCTGCCACCGTGTTTTACTGTCGGACACAAATTTTCATTGTAAATTTCACATTAAGTCTTCGCCATACCATATGATGTCCATCCGATTATATTTAGATTAATCTGAGAAAATAACACGTTGCCAAAAATTATTTGTCATTCATATTATATTTATTTGCAAACTCGTAATCCTTTGTTTTTCGATTAATCATTAACCCAATACTTTTGTCAGTCACTGTAGTTATTTTTTATTACTGTCGGTATCCTTTGGAAGGCATGATTTATTATACGTCTTATATACGAGGGAGAAATGTATCAAAAGATCGCTGCATTCGATGCCCATTTCTAATGTAAAGAGACATGGGAACGGATAGCCCCGGTTTTTAGATTAAGGTTGGATAAACTATACTAGATTTATTGACTGACACTCCTCAAATCTTTCTATGAAGCGCTACTGCTTTTCACAAAAAAAAAAAACAATACCTAATTTATGGATTTACTTCTTTTGTTCGTTTGATATATTTACGAACGACATAATAAAAAAAGTACTTTCTGATGATGAATTTGATAAATATCATATTATGTATAGGAAAAATGCAACTATAATTAGGTATGCCAAATTGGTTCATAAGATAAATTATCTTAGGCTAGTAGTAAATGTAATTTACCTAATATAAAGTTTTGAAATATCATGCACGAGAAATATACACAAAGAAACTTGAAGAAGAAACATGGGCACTTTTACTTTTTTATGACTTAATGAAGGATTAACGATGATTCACTTCATGCTAATTTATTTGTGTTTAATATAATTACGAAGAATAATAAAATCGAGAGATAAGTAACTATTGAACCCATAAAATTTACCTATAAATGAACTGCATGTGTACATAGTTTTGCACGAAATAGAGTACTAATGATAAGTATTTCAATTTGACTGACGAATTAATTTCGTTCAGTTATTTCCAGAATACATGATGAAATTAATAATTGAGAACTGAATTTGATATTAACACATTGCTTGCCACATGTGTTTTTTTGTTTCATTGTTTATGGTAAAAGTGGTGATAGGGAGGAATTGCGCGAAAGGCATATATGTATAAATCAAACGGCGTCTGCTCCACAAAATAAATATATTTATATTATTATAAGTCAAGGCACATTGCCTATGTCAGTCAGACATGTTTCGAGAAATCAAATATTCTCATCATCAGTGACTTTCAGTACAAGATTAACAAATATTAGTGTTATCAATATAACATAACCTTGTGAAAAAATTTTGTGAATATTTTATCTAAATCAAAACATTGTTTTATATAAAAATTTAAAATGAAATTAAAAAAATATATTCAAAATCAAAATTATTTTATGGCATTACGCCTATTTTTATGTTTTCTTTTTATTTATCATTACAGATGTTTTAAATTTTAAGAAAATTCTTTAAAAGCTTTTACGTTGTAACATGGACAGTATATAATAATAATATTCAATTGTTAATTAAAAAGGCATATATGTCCGACGTGGCCTGCAGGGAAACATCAGGGTCGGGCACATAATATGCCGGACATGGCACGCAATGTGTTTTAAGCACTTTTGGAGATAATTTCAATTATTTACACAATATCGTTTAAATTAAAGCTATAAATAATATTCAGAAGAACTAGACATTCCTTGTCAGTAATTATTCTGAACTTGTTTGGAGTTTTTGGGTTACATAAAAGCACATTTTTATTATACCTTCATTGTCTAAATTTTTCTGAAGTTGCTACATATTGTAACGTTTTTCTGATTTCTTGGTGTGAAATAATACCGCTCTTTAATTAAAACTAATTTATTTACACTTACACTAAACAAACTAATATGACTATATTTATTTTCACTATTTATTTTACTATAATTTATATGTCACAACACTGTTCTCAACTAGTCACTCTTCACTTCATGACTGATTGTCTGTCCCTCTTATACGTTAGCTATTTATATTGTTATTCTCCTTTCTCGAACGCGTCCAGAGAGTAGTCGAACGTTCTGGCGCACGTATGTTCATTCTAGATTCATGGTGGTCGACACAACTAGCTCGAGACGTGTAGCGGTGTTGCCAACAGGTGTACATTTTCTTGTTCGTTACAATATATTTAAGAATAATTAGGCAGTTTTAAATTTTACTCAATCCTATAGAATCAAATGTGTGGGCTAAACGTACTGGCCCTTTACCATTACTTGGGTCCTTTCGATGTAGGAAGAACATCACAATTACCTTGAAGGTTAGGGACGATTTCTAATTTTTTTTAACGTTAAATGATTCTTGGGTGTATTTCAGATGAACGAAACTCCCTGTATATAAATCATGTATGATAACCACAATAACGATTCACGATCCGTATTGCTTCTTCCCATATTCCTTTGTAGTACCTATGCGCTTTTTCATTCACTGTCGCCTTAAATAACTTACACTCAAAACTTCTTTGTGTTATTCAAATTTAGTTAAATCGAAAAATGAGTGTTATTGTCCGGATTTTATAAGCGTGGAATATGTGGTTACAATACTTCTAGAGAAAAAAAATAAATAAAACATAAATAAATAATAAGAACGGTTATTGTGTAAAATAATGAGGTATACATCAGATAATGATCAGGAATATTATAACCTATTGTAAACGTTTGTGATATTATTGACAAGTTTTGAACCTGACATCTATGGGTTAATTTGTTTAAAAGATGTAGGTGTGCACTGGTTCTTCAGGTACATAATAGATGAGATTTACCCAGGTGTTGAAGTATTTTAGTGACGAATAAAATTAATAAATAGCTCTTTTATCGTTTAGATACATTTGCTACAAATTGCTGGTTTACTTATTTTATAACAGTTTTTAAGGTTCTCGTTGTAATCGCACCTCGTAACTCTTAATAAAATTCAACTGTTTTAACTGAATATTGAGATTCATTCTTTTCCTAAAATCTTTAGTATCTATCTTATGGCATTTTATGGAGGTCTTCATTTGGCTGGTGCATGATTAAATTGAGGTTTTTCTGCTGACTATGTACCTATTGCGGAATGTAAAAATGGCTTTTCAGACGTGTTATATGGAACTAATGAATATTGGTAGACAAGTTGAATTTTGTTTTTTTATTATAGGGTTTCTTGAGATGAATTCCTTTGACATTACAGACCAGCCGTGCTCATTTCCTTGATGAAAATCAAAAAGTGAGCTCCCCTCCTCACTTCTTTCATTTTGTCGAATATGTCGTAGTTTTTATAGATCTGCTCAGTATCGCACGATTGTAAATATACAAGTAGTGGTGAAATCATTGTTTCTTGTTATACATCGCCTGGGCGGGCTAATTTGCTTCCAACACGTGGTCCGCGGTCAATTGGATGTGAAAGGGACCAGAGACGTAGATCGGGAATGAATTTTGGCCTGGTGATTTCGATGGATTAATATCGAACACTACATTAAATAAAAACCTGGCTGGTTTCGTCAAAAGTCATGGGCTTTTTCACTTATTTAAAATTTACAAATATACCGTCGATAAACACCAAAACAAACTTAACCATCTCAAATACATAAACGTTGCATCAAAGAGTGCCTACTACTAAGAATACCAGTTTTTGAAGCCAAATGAATTGTTTTAGTAAAAATATTTGCGAAAATATTCATTAGTTTGTCAGATTATCTAAAATCAAATAATGGTGCTTCGATAAGTAATGTAGATTAAAAAAGATTAACTAAAGTGTAAACGTGGATAGAGGATAGGGCGCACATTTTGTCATTTTAATAATACATGTCAAATTGGACAGGTTAATCAAGTCGCGCAACTGTTATGGTATAGCAAGCAAAAACTAATTTCAGTTCACTTTTTATAATCATTTTATTGATTGATGGATTGATCACAAGCTGTTGCGCTCCCTGCAATAAAAGCTTGGACTTGCACGAACACGTTTGTCAGATTGGTATGGTACAGGTTAATTGAAATTCCCCTCAATGCCTCAAAATTCTCTGAAATTTCTCAAAATTCCCCGATAATTCACGAAATACCTGCCATGTGCACTAAAATCCCATATTATTTGTTTTATTTAATTTGGCTTTTGATATGAATATCATAACATTGTTTTGTATATAATTAAATTTAACAAAATATACTTCACTATACCCATGAATAATAATTAATGTTGAAGCTATCTGTTTTATTTATTACATCCTGATTTGCAAGTATTTCTTCATGTACAATTAACAAGAATTTAGAATAAGATACATGTTCATAAATTATTATAAGAGGTTCAAAGCTCCTACTACTGTCATAAATATTTAATGAACTTTAATGGATTGTGTTCGTGTATTAGGTAAGATAATTTTTGAATATTAAATAAAAGCTATTGCTTGTAATTTATAGATATTTTCTTCAAATAGAGGTTTAATTTAGACAGGCTTTGTTGCGTATATACGAGGTTTGTTCCTAAAATATCCGAGTTCTGTTCAAGTCCGCTTTACTAGTAATGGCGAATGGTAGCAACCATCCAATGCTAAAAGAGTCAAATTTTATAGCCCTTTTGGCCAGATTGACTTATTTAAATACCTAAATTTAAAAAAAATAACTCATATCATTAGTTTTCCCAAAACTTCTAAAGAACCACACCCGTAAATTACACTGCCTATGAATTCACTAACTTCTTTACAATTAAAACTTTATTAGGTTAAAATCTGCATAGAAATACGGACGATTCATGCTGTATAGTAGGGCGAAGTCCTCGGTAACCAGCTAGGCTATTGGGATACTCTCTGTGTACAGGAATTTCACTTCAATGGACAAAGCTCTGTTGTTAAATTTACCCCTGTTTAGCATAATACTGCTCAACACAAACGCTGTTCATATTATATTATTAGCAAAATTAATCGAATTATTATATAAAATGCGTTCATAATAGAGATATAAGATTACCTGGTGTCATTCAGCACCTGAATTTATATAAAATAATTGTATTTACGTGCGTATATATCTGATTTGGCTAAACGCCGAAACATTTTAATCATTATGTCACTGATTGATTAGCTTTCCTAAGCTACATTTATTGAGTTGTCGGCTAATCATGTAAATTATTACTCGAAGTTCAGTTATGCGTTTGTATATGTATTATATAGAAAGAAGTACAGTGCCTTCATTTTAAAACGTGCCACCCAGAATAACGTCAAAGTCAGTAAACATGATTTTCAGCAAATACACGTCGGTTTTGTTTGTTTTTAACTAGTCTCTCCTTCCAATACATTTTCGAGGAAACGTTTCAGCAATTGCCTAACACGAAAAGCGTAATGAGAAGGAGCTCCATCTTGTTGGAATTGCATCTTCCAGCATAAGGTTTCCAAATCTTCATCTGTCTGGTTTTCTAGCGCCTGAGTGGCTAATGGAGTTATAACATTTTGTAAAAGTTGTTGATGAATTCGTATAGCTTGTACGGAAAGAACTTATTTTCTTTGAGTACCATATGTACAGAACCAACAGAAATGGCAGTTAACTTGACTATACTGTTGAAATGGAATTCATAACAAAATTACCAAGAACTTGGATATGCGTTCCCGCGTCCAAAATCCTTGGATGGTGAGTTTTTATATTGCACACCGAACCAGTTGTATTTTTAGCAGTGTTGCAAATTGCTGCTGTCTTACGAGCTCAATGATTTTTCACTTTCGTAAATGTAGACTATCTCTGTTCTCTCTGCCAACGTATAAACCATTTTGGAGAACTCTTTACTGTTGTATTATTAAAGCAATACTAAGCAGTTAATGACAAAGTATGTACCAGCGTTTTATCCCTAAGCATTGAATTATAAGAGGAGGTGAAGAGGTCGTACACAAAATTCAACAACCAACAATGGTTTTCCTCAAAAACAAATTCGACGTGCTTTTGCTGAAAATCATGTCTACTTCAGATGACTAGTTATTCTGGGTAACAGTTTTAAAGTGAAAGCATTGTATACCTATTTAATAATGAGAAACTGGTATGACAACAATTTATAATCCTATAATCATGAATTGTAGTATTTTTCATTACTATGTCATTATCCATGCTAAACCTATACTATGCCACATTTAATTTTGACGTTTGAGAAATAATACGTGGTAATAGTAAATGCTGAGTAGTACTTATATATATATGCTGAGCCCCATTTTCAAACTTAGCTTATTTCGAAATCTAATCAAGTTAAAAGGTACGATTACTCTTACTGTCCCAGGTTTGACAGCGAAATCTTTTTCCCTTAGTTATTGTGGATGCTTTTTTATGGGGAATTCGAAAAATTAAAGAACATTGGCCAGAAAACAAAAAAGTTATTGAAATTTATTGGATTTGGCAATACGAGATTTTTTCAAATTTCGTTAATTCTGGAATAGGTAGTATGCAATTCATGAAAAATGCTCAAAGAACCTTTTTTGTACAGAATAAAAAACTACATTAGATGGAAGGAACGTAATGAGAAAAATGTAAATATTTTTTGTACATTTGAGTAGTATTTAACTCTACTTTATAAATCGTCTTCTTCATTATCAGGCACTATGGCTGTACTACAGCTTACACTGACCAAATTTTACAGGGTACTTTAGTCCAATTTTTCTGCAACAACAATTGCTTTCTTTGCAATTACAAAAAATTTATTTTAACAAGTCTGAGGGTGCTGCATCTTGTGTTGTGGTAATTCGTACAAGATCTCCCTATTTGTTTTTATTTTTAATTCTACATAAAAAAGGTCTCTTAAGGTGTTTTGATATAATGCATACTTTATGAAATTATTAATAAATTCCAACAAATTCGACATGGCAGCTATTTTTTCCCAATGCGACAAAGTGCGACTTTTAAACGGTTAATAAGGACCCTATTGACTACTCATTTCCGCATAGATTATACCTTGTTATTAATTTTTTCTACCTCACCTGCATAAACCTGCCTAGATGGCTACACTATATACCTTGTTGTTAGTATCGTGAGGCCCACCGTTAGCCTCCTAAATGCCGGCGTTCTCTAACTATCTATATATTGCCCGCCCACCCTCATCCCCTGTTTCCTCTTTTACACATGGTTGTATAAAGTACAAAGAAGTACGTTTCCAAATAAAACTATTTATTGTTGATAAAATTAGTATGTTTATGTTTCGATATATATAGAAGAGTTGAAGGAAGGAATTGATAGAAGTTCTCTAGCAAGTTTCCGGCCTTTTGTCTTCTCCAATCTTAAGTTTCTGATTTGAGTGAGAGTATTAGAATTGGCTGACATCTTTGGCCGAACTATAGCCTCCTAACGCAAGTCATTTTTACAACTCATTTAACTAATAAACTAAGATCAGGACATAAACACTACTGTAGCAAATTATTTTCATAGAGTTCATTTGTTTAATTGCTCTGCACGCAACCCTTCTCTGCATATTACCAAACGTCTTTTATTATATTTATGTACAGTTCGATAAACCCCTTTTATTAACTTTTTTTTATTGTACTAAAGCCACCCTAAATTCATTCGGCTTGCATGAGCATCACGTTACAATATTAAGCATATTATCCATCCTGATGTTTTAGTGTGTATACTGCATGACGTCATACTTATTGATTTGTAGGTTAAAATATTAATTTTTTCAATAGATTGATTCGTATCATCCTCATGCTTCTTTACATTTAAGATTTCGTTCGAATATGTGAAATATTGAGACTAGTTAGAGTATAATGGGTATTTCAGTTAAAATAACTGTCAAGGTGACATTTTGGTTATATTTGGCCACTGTCAAATATTCTATTATTTGTTTACTACTAGTTCGTGTCTGCGTAGACTAAGTATGAAAAAATATATAAATCGAAAATCTACTTTTCCGACTGGCTGCCATCGGGATTTTTTTATTACTTCTATTTCTATAATAATAATTTCTATCAGCAAAACTGCTAGTCTAGTTTTATTTAGTCTATTTTAAGATTTTATAACCCCAATAATAACGGGATGGCAACAGCAATACATCTGTGTCATACTTAAATTTAAAAGAGCACCTTTTTAACATGCTTCATTTAAAAAACTCTTTGTTATTTTATTTTGACGTCTATTTTCACCACTTTTTTTTAAGTTAGGTACATGTCATAATAAGAGGATGTCATAAATTAAGGTCGTTTACCATTTCAATATTTTTTACCTCTATGTACCTAGTGATTGTGAAACTGTTTTAGACACCTACCTACATAATTCAGAAATTTTTGTTAGCGCACCAAAAAAATGGGTAATACTTGATGCGTTATCTTTCGTAGTAAAAAATATTTTTTTCTACATTTCACCTACGTGGCTTCTTCCTGCTAACCATGGCAGGAGCTTTGTACTTATTTTTACTACAAATTGTCGATAACAGAATATCCTGATATAGTTTTGCAAAAATAATTGTTTTGCGATAAATTGTTTTGTCAAGGCATACCTAATTTGCGCGAGAAATATTGCCACAATAATTCAAATCAAATGTTACCATCTTAATTACTTAATTGGTTCATTTTATTTCAATACTTTTATTAAATTTGAATAGCAGTTAATAAAAGTTTCTTATTCTTTGATTATGCTTGTAGTGAAAATACATATCCTTATTATTAAACCGTTTTACAAAACCACCCCACCATTATTATATAAATCAATTCTCTCGTGAGTTTTAATGGCGGCTCGTCAGTTTGATAATAGAGCCGAATTCTTGATTCCCGCTCTTATACACCCGAAAAGTTGCCCCCTTAAAACACCCCGTAGGAGAAAGAGAGACGTTACGGCTTAGGCCTCTTTATTTACCACCGCGTCCGATAAACGGGACACCCAAAGAGAGCAAATTTACGGAAGGTTGTAGTACAGGACTGGACTATGATTTATCTACGAAAGTTTTTAATGGTAATGTAGTTTGATACTACAAGTAAGATGGTAATATGTGACGATATACACACTTTAGAAAACTATGCTTTTGTACGTTCAAGATCTCAAAACCTGGCATTTTGTACGTCAAAGTCGTCATTGTGTAGAGCCGGGAATAATTCAAATTAATTCTCACATTTTGGCAATTCGTGTGTAATGAAAATTCCGGAAAAAAATATTTAGTAGACATATCAGATGGACAAATTTAATTTTCTTCGACATAGTTTGAAAATGCTGTCTTTGTAATGCTGTTTTTCATTTCAAAATGCACGGGAAAATATCCTGGTAATGACAAAAGTAGCATCGGTTATAAAATCAAAAATCACCATAGCAACGCCGACAATACAATTTCACCAAATTGACAGTTTAAATTATTTCGCTAATTTCGAAGGTTTCAAAGCTGTTTATATAATGAAAACAGTGATAGTGAATATAGTGTAACACCACCTAGTCAATTGAATACTTTTAACTCATCGTATTTAGGCTTACGTAGTAGTATAGGTAATTTTCGAACAACAAATATTTTCCTAATAATTATGATGGATGTTTAATTTATTCAAAAGCATTAAAACAGTCGTAGAAAAAGTATAGTGTGAAACTCACATGAAATTACCATTTCCTACTCGTATGATTTGCAGCACTCGCCTGCGGTTCATGCTTGTAGGAAATATGTCATTTCATGTCCATTGCACAATTTACTATTATGTAACATCTCACATTACCTCACGTTCCGTTTTCTTTCCATTGGTAAAATAAAGTGAATGAGTAACATCAGTTGTTTATGAGCAATGTGATAAATTGGAAACACATTAATCTGATAGGATTCTGTTTGAATTCAAAATCAGGTTAGCCCAAATTAAAGTAAAGTTTCGTCTCTATTTTATGAATTAGGATAAAACGTGCAAAAAAATGATATCTATCTATGTTAGGTAGTAAACTTAAAGTTGCACCAAAGGTGCAACCGCAGTGCTGTTTATATGGAAAATTTGCTGCATCCCAACGGGTACTTTTCAAGGGTGATTGAATTCGGAAAACTAATGTATTTACATATAATAATTTAAGATAATCGTCCGTTAAAAATATCTTTTGAAGTTTCAGATAATGAGTTTGTGGTTTTTATGTTAAAATTTTTTATCAGTGCTACTATTTTGTAACATAATATTATACACTTAAATAATACACATAATTTTGCCTTAAATAAAAGTTGCTTCACTTCAGCACTTTGATTATCGGTTTACCTAGAAATGTAATATTATTACAAATATTTTCTTTCTCAGCCTTTCATTGCTGGCCGCTTCATTCCAAGATTCTGGCACCATCATGGATAGTCTGTTTTTGTAGAAATGTAAAATTTTATGGGCTTTATATTCTTCTGTCTCTCATAGTTTCAACATGTATTCTTTGAATGAGAAAAACGTATAAGTCATCATCATCAGCATTCACTCGCTAACAAGTATGAATTATTCCAACTCAGGGATTTCTGTTCTGCTAAACAGACCAATCCTAGAGCCACAAATTTTCTCACATATAATATCAGTATTTCCTTGACGAATCTTTGTTATGTGTGTCATTTTCCGTCTTGTCCTTATATTTTATTAAACTACATATTATTGTCATGTTACAGCTTTGATTATCCCCATTGTGTGATACTCTATATAAATAATTGACTCTCAGCCTTCATCCGCGCTGGAATATATTCTGTTCCCCTATGAAATATGTGTCCCATGTGGCGAAACAGTATGCTGCCGCCGGCCCTGCACTCAAGGGGGGCGTGAAGGGTGCCGGCAGTCATAGTACTCTATGCAACCAAATGCACGCACACCTCATGGTTTGCTTCGATGTTTCTCCTCGGCTTGCACATATACATACATAGACAGTGTTTCACAGTACACAGAGAGTTAGTTGGCAGATCGACGTGCCGCGTTATACTTACGTAATGGTGGCCGACGTCAACGACGCATACTCGATGTTTGTCAACAGATCAAACCAAACGACTCCCGATTTTATACGTCGCCGGTAGTATTTGTATTTTCTACGCTGTCGACAATCGTTGTGTAGTTATTATACCTACGTATGTGTTAGTGTGCTGTGTTATTTGGGTATATTTGTGTGTTTGTTTTTAATCGTTACGGTTCAGTGTTATCGTAAGAGTTTTCTTTGTGTTTACTAATTGTCGCTTATGGGATTAACTTAACAGTGTGTGGTGATAAACACATGGCATACCGGTGTGAGCTTGCGTAAACCTTACGACATCATCGAGAGTTCGTTAACAATACAAGAAGGCGCTGTGATATGCGTTTTGCTAAAAGCGCGCTATATACATAACCAAAACTACTTTAAAAAAGTCTACCTTGTTGCTGCGACGACGTTCTCTCTTTCTATTCAACTTCTAGTGCATATGTGTTCAGTGTAGTATGTGTATATGCAACCAGTATATAAAATAGTGCCCGTCCGGTTTTCTTTGTTTCCTCCGGTCGTCTTCCGTTGTTAAGTATTAGTAGTCGGTTGCGGTTGATGACATCACGCACGCACATATCCAATTGCCAATACCAATAACAATTATTCGAATTTAACTCCATGACGCGGTATATACTACCACCAGCCTATTTGTACTGTATTATGTGTTTGTGTATATTAATTATTATTAGTTAATTGGGACATCACACATTATATTAGGTATTATGTGTATGAACTACGTCATTAACTACCTAGTGTGTGTGTTTTGTTATTATGGATAACGATGACAATTGGATGTTAGAATGTTAAGCGAAGAGACCTGCGCCGTATACGGTTCCGCTTTTCGTTTGTTTGATTTTCTTTGGGACAGAGGTATGTAAACATTTTTTTCAAGTTCCTCAAAGAACTATAGCTACCTAATACATACTTACCTACCTGTATGTATTTTGTCAGCCACAAGTACTAATTAAAAGTGAAATGAACAACAACCTAGATCTCTTGTTTTGGCTATTATTTGGAACAATTTAAAAGTAAGAATACTTTTGTGGCATGAAGGCCAAATCGCGGACCTTACTTAAACAAAGGTTTTTGTTTAAATTGACAGAGCTCCACTCTATTTGCAATGCAATCAAATTCGGTTCGCTCTTATCTCTTTTCGTCAGCGCATCCTAACGACATGACGATACTGCTAATGCCAAATGCCAGCAGAATTTGGAAAACATAATGCAATTATCACCGTCTGAAGCATTCATTGCTGGTCTAGCTGGTCTAGGTTTGCTGCTGGGTTTTGCATTATTGTCAATAATTGATAAAGACATATGGGTCTATGTATTCATAAGTCAACATAACGCACCTGGTAAATATATGGACATACCTCACATTTAGGGATGATTTCATAAACATATAAGTAATGTTAGTTTCTCAAGTAGGTACTTATTATCCCTCAATCATAATATATAAAAATAAAATTAAGCATCTACTGAAAATTAACTGATTTTGTTTATCCAAAATTATAGAACATATTATGTAACCGCAATTTGCCGTTTGGTACAACAGTGCTTTATGAAGGCTACTTATATAGAAGAAACGTTTTTATTATGCGAAGTCTAACCCAATGATGGTCATTCAGACTTAACCATATAGATTCTACAAGAGTATCTACGATTTTCATTAAATTTAATCATGTCCTACTTAAACACCAGCCGCAACTCGAGAATCGTTAAACGAAAATTGGTTTTATTTGAGAAGTAATTATAGTTTTGGCTTAAATTATCTCGTCAATTAGTTAGATGGATGCGTGTGAAAATGAGTGCTTCTCAAGAACGATTTATTTGTCTCGAGGTGTGCCACACGCATCACATTTGGGGCCATGTCACATTGGCAGTTATTTTATTATATTATTTATTTTAAATTGTTTGAACATGATATTATATATCACATAGGAATCATTGCATGATCAGATTAGCTTATTGTTTATCTATTTATTATAAAGGGGTTTAATGTGACTATTATTATATAGAAGTCTCTCGGTCTTGTTGGAATCAGTTCTTGTCTAGAGTTGCACATTATACTTAAGTATATATTCTTACTACATTATAGAATAAAACTTAGGGCAACCACGTTGGGCGCCAAAGGATATACCTACAGATACCTACCCCCATATTAATTATAATTAATTACTCAACTATATTCTTTTATAAAGAAACAACGTCTGCGACTTTTAAAAATACCTCCCTATTTATTTCCCAATACCGAATAGACCGACATAATATCAATTTTGCACCTGCCTTTTATCTTTTGATTATCAGAAACAGCTGTGACTGTTAGGTTATTCAAAGTTAAATAAATAGCGTGATTTGTTGGTATAGTTTTAATGGCTTTTGCGGAACTGTCATTTGGAATAGGTATGAAATAATCAGTATTACCTTACTAGTAACACAAAGTACACAAGATTAAACTAAAGCACTTTTATCCTACCTTAACCTATTTAAAACCATAATATAAATAATATTTTTAGTTTGAATCCTTGTCGTCGAGACTGCTCTTTAAAAACTTGATGGTCCTCGTAAATTGTTCGTCTCCATCTCGGTGGGTCGTTACAGATCTGCTCCCAGTTGTTCTTCATATCTGAGCTACACCTCTTCATAATGGTCTTAAGAACATCCATTGTACCTCTTTTCCTGTCGTCCCTGATTTTGTGAGCCGACCTTTAGCTGTGAATAAAGGATTCTATGTGGAAGGCGTTCCATTGGCATGCGGATTACATGGCCAGTCCATCACTATCACTGGTCCTCCCTTTTTTAAAAAGCTCAGGAGATATGCCATCAGAACCAGCTGCTTTGTTGCTTTTAAGTTGTGGGATACCTTTATCAACATCTCCTAACTGCGTTGTTGGGTTGGTCTATGTGGCAACCGATCGAAGGTTGTATCGTCGACATTCATGTCCCTGTTTAGTAGTTCCTGAAAATGTTCCTTCCACCACCAACCAATTGATGTGCAATCCCTTAGAAGACGAAAGCCATCCCTGGTTTACAGTGGGTTGAGATTCTGCGCAGAGTGGCAGCAAATGGGCTTAGTGGCATGGAAAAAGCTCTGGTGTTGTTGATGTCGGCTAGTTGTTGCATTTCGATCGATTTAGCCGACCAACCATTTGAAAGAGACGCTTTTTTGATGTTGAGTTGTGGTCATTTTGCCAGGTGATAAATGCTTGACGCCTATTGTCTATAAATCTTTCGTATCTCTTCATCATTTTCGTCGAACCAATCTTGAGAGCACAGCGGACCTAAATAACGTCCAATGTTCTTCAACATCATCCTGGAGGTGTTGTTGGAAACACAGTTTCGCTCGGTTGTCCTTGAGGCATTCGATATTAAGCTTTTGGGTTAGTTTCCGTTTTGCAGGTAGACGTAGGGTCATAGTGGATCGCACAAGTCGATGATCACTCCAGGTATCATCAGTACTCGGAGTCGACCAAATGCCAGTGCTTAGACCTTGGATGTTCGTCAACATCCAAGGTCTAAGACTACTAGTAAAACATTACTTATTTGATTTAAACACTAATACGAATGAATCGTTTTCGTATATTGTGTAGTTGTTAAAATGTTTTTTATTTTTATTATGATTTTAAAATAAAATACAATTCGCTTTAAGTAATTTAGTTTTATTTTAATTTCAGTTACACTCATTAATAAAAGATAACTGAAAAAGATTATACAAACAGATTGTAAAATGATTATATGGATTTTACTTAAATTTTGTCATTCTTAAAATGGTTCGAAATTAAATTAAAGTTTATTTTGGTGTGGTCATTTCGTTGTTGTAAATTGAAATCTATGTATTAATAATATTAAGTAGGTAGATAAGTACTTAATAATTTATACTTTAGACATTTTTGTGAGAATGTTTTTCTTTGTAAGAGCTTAAAACCATATTAAATTACTAATAGGTTCTTGTATTCTGTTCACTAGATATATTTATTATCTTATTAAAAAGGCATAACCGTTGGTGTGTGAAGGTTCAGTTCAGAACCAACACATACAATTAGTGCAGGTGTTGCACTATTTAATATGGCATTCCGCAGGGAATGTTGCGAGGGTCGCTCTATACCTATATAACGCAAATATCTAAGCAAACCAATTACTACATTCTGTGATAATTATATCAGTGTTATTTGCCCTATGAGCGAATCACAATTAATAATAATTGTATCAACTTTATAATATTGTGGACTTGAATATCTGCTTAAATATCTTAATACTTTAGATGATTTATTCTCTAGGAGATGATGCTAAAATAGTAGACTTAAATCCTATATACAGGGTGTCTCGTAGTGAAAGCTGGTTCAAAATATACAATTCTTAGCCGACGTCCATTAAAAGGATAAGTTTTATCATTTTTGCCATTGTCTTTTATCATCGTCATAGCTTCGGAACGATGGTGTACATTGCCTTGATATTTGGTATGTATTTTGCACTAAATATGTCTAAGCAACTGATGACAAAACAAAAAACTACATAAAACTCTGAAGTAAGTAGTGCCATTTTCGTGTTCACGCAAATCAGTGTATTGTATAAAATTTAGTTTCGAAATGTTTTTCTTGGGATTTTTATGACCAATAATTGGCAGTACATAATTGTCGGGGGTAATACCACAAGAGCTCGGATTTAGCCGAATACTTACTTTTATTGGCAGTTTAACGAGAGCTACGCTCTTGATTTTGTCAGAACAGATCGAGTTAAATTACTTATATGAAAGTAAGTATGAGAAAATCATCGTAAACAATATCCTGCTAGATCTGAGCTCGCGTGGTATTTGGTAAGACAATTCCATGAATAGAAAATACAATTCAAGTAAACTTTATTTAACAAATTGAAAGAACAATAAGAAGATGAATAATGTTTAGAAAGAAAAATTATTATATACTCCAGTAGACAAAATGCTAGCGTTGCTACGGTAACGTAATTTATCCGATATTTTTATCCACTTGCATTTCTAGTTAGCCGATAGTAAACTGCGATTTTTGTACTTACAAATGGGAATTATTACTTATTATACATGAGTGGAATTGTCGATAAGCAAATCAGGATCATTTTATCAAATAAAACTACAGCAGTTTTATAAACACCCTGTATAACCCGAGGTATAACCCAATATATATAAGAAAACAATAAGCAAATTGATTATTTGAAAGATGTTTCAGAATCCATCAAGTATCTAAGAGATGATGAAGAGCAATAAAGAAAATTACGACATAATTTGCTGCACTTCTAAAAACATCTATTAGTAGGTACATCTACAACACGTTCAATTTCTTTGTACGTTTAACAAAGAAAATTCTAGTATGAATATAATATTCCCACTGCATGGTTTATAGCTATTCGAAGGTTTTGAAACTATTTACGAGGATTATTCATTAGCATTAAGGCATAAAATCTTCATTATTATGAAGACATAAGTTTCACACCCATTAATGAATGCGGTACTATTGGTGTTTAAATTTTCAGTCTATTGTACACCTAGCAGTTTTTGTTTTCATTAAGGGATTTCCATAAGCTTTGTTTGATCCGCAGAAATTATGACAAAGTTTTAGCCTCATCGATATAGGGTTCCAATTATTATTCGTAAGTACGATGAAATTGCCAGTACAAGACTCGTAGTTCTTAGACTAGGCTAGGATTTTCTGAAAATTCAAATATAAAGTAAAGCTTAAATTCTGGATTAATATTCAGTGAAATATTAGTGGTCAGTCACTACAGACTAGAGCTGTTGTAGTGAAGGTTCATAACCAACTAAATTTCACAATACAGTGTGTACACAATTTGTGATTTAATTTTAACTCCAGAATAATGAAAACATGTCAGATGTTTTTCATACTCTCAACATCTTTATTTGAATCACTGTGTATCAATTATTGTGTTAAGATTTATTTTTATTGATTGCATTTAGTTAGTAGTTTATTTTATATACTTTTACTTTAGCAGGCAATAAATAATATATTTAACAGTTGAAATTAATTATTCTCGAATGATAGTAGACACCTAGGACTAACCTAGATAATTTACAGGCAAAGCCATAATAATATACATTATTTAAGCAACACACGATTTAACTATAACAAAGAGAGTAGAGAAAAAAATGTTGTTTTCTGAATACTGGTCAACATTAGTTTTGGTACTTACTAGAACGTTGTCCAATATGCAATATGGACACTATGTTGCTTTGTGCTACTACCTTTAATGGATTAGCAAATGTAAATGTCTTTGTTTAAGTTTAAATGCGCATTTCTATGGCTTTTCGAACCTCTTTAATTTCTATAGCTCTAAAACTGCAATTTGTTGCGTACACTGCTTTGGCTATTTGTCTGTCCAATTCTTTCTTCTTATCTGGTCCAGTTCACACAACGGAAGACTCCAAACGACCGCTACTTTCAGTATTTTCACGTCCCTTTTCACAGTTCTTGCTTCTCTGTTTCTTCGCTAACTAGATAATTTCACTCTGGCTATAGTTTCAGGCTGTAACTGACAATTACCATGAAGAGTTTCACGATCAAGACTGCTGCTGGTGCTGATATCATTCGCTTTTGGAGGTTTCCCGATGAATTTTAATCTGGCCACTTGTCCTAGTTTTTCCACAACTTTCTTTTTTATAAAATTCTGATATTATTACCCCTAAAGCGAAAATATCACTGATATCTAAAATATGTGCGTATCATTTATATAGTTATTACAAGTTTCGAAAATATATAGCAACTTCTGGCGTTCCTCAGGGATCTAACCTTGGGCCTCTACATTTTTTGATATTATTAATGATCTTGAATTTGAGTTTGAGTGACAAAGACACACATATGCAAAAACTACGCGAATGAAATTTTCATATAAAAAAAATAAATAAAAAAAATCCTGATTTTTATCAACCCTGGTTGTGTGATATTAGGAATTTAAAAGTTAGGATGTATTCATTCTTGAGTGTTGTTGGATTAGGGTTCCACCTAATGGAGATACGTATATACTAATTTTTAAGAATTGCAGTAGTGCCAAATCTATTACCCCTTATTTTGTAATGTACGGAATGGTTGCAAACATAACAAGTCTATCGAGGGGTGAAGGTGAGGTTTTTTTTTTATATTATTTGAAACATAAAGCGTGCAAGGCGAATATTGTATGTAGGGGGAAGCGAAACGATCTCTCTCACACACGTATGTGTGTCTGTTATAGATATATTATAGAGGTTGAAATATACGAGAAAGTTTTCTCTTCGCTTAAATCAATATTAATACCTTAAGGGACTAAGTATTACCGGACGTGGCCCTGCTGTAATCCGATCTAAGAGTTTATTAAATTGTCAATGAAAATTCCTTTTTATTGACATACATTTTCAATATGATTTTCAACTTTAATTGGATATTTATTAGAGTTGAGTAAGTTTTACGCTAATGGAGTTATGTTTACAATTGAATAACTAAAAAGTTTTTGACTTTTTCTAAACTGTGAAAAGGTACATTTTAAAATAGTTCTCAATATCTTTTTTTATTAGTCTGTATAATATGCGAATAATAATCGTGTTGTCCATTGACGTTTGAGCCTAAACACAAACTATAACACAGGTCACCATATATTATGTGAAAATATATAAATTTGACACTTTTCTTATCAATATACAATATTCGCACAATATTAAATGTACAAATAGATTTTAACCCATATTAGTTGGAACCGGTGTTCTAACTTTCATATAGTTTGACAACTTTAAACTACTCTTAATAATTGTTGTTTGTTGCTGCGCAGGCGCAGAGTATAAATTTTGCAAATTATCTCGAACTGATCAAGTATTATCACGCGAATAATCCGAAAACCAATTCAATACCTATTAAACTCAAGATTCATAAAAATATTTTATTGCTCTGGCATTATTTTTGCTATAATATAAAATTTCACGGTTACTACTTTCACAGAAAAAAAAACTTTATTTCGTTTATATTTAAAAAACAGATAATATAAAGTTTTTTTATAGGTATTTAATATTTTTAAGTCGAGGAGTTAATGTTACGCCTTAACGTTTTATTGACATTCTATATTTTCACATAACTATCGTAAAGTAATAAATCATCTTGGCTTGTTGACCGCTCTTTTTCGGGTAACATTTTTTCTATTACCGTGTTGGTAGAGAACTGTTGGTATGTATGTATAAACAGATTGACATTCAGAAGATCGTTTGAGTACTGACCAATAAATCTATTCCTGTAACTGTATAAATGTCATTTCGAGTTTTGTCTTTATATCATTGAAATACAGGTCTCTGCTCTGTTGAATGTTTTTTCTCACCTCCGCCGTGAGATGATTTAGCCACCTTTTTTTTTTACTATATACCCCTTATTCTATACAGTAGACACAGGCCCCGGGGTTAGGACCCACTGCATTACCGGTAGGTACAACCTACTCGCATAATCTAGCAAGTTTTATCACTATAGTTTATGGTCTATACACATTTTCAAGCTCAATTTTGGTAAAAGTTATATTTTAGAAAGTAAATTTAATTTCAAATTCTTATTATTAAAATGTTAACATAAAGTCTCACAGGAACGCTGAAAGCGGATGGAATTGGAAAGCGATCGCTTCTGCAAAAAAAAATTAAATATAAAATTGCATATGGCTGCCTTCGAAAGAACCGAAAACAAAATGCGGCATTTTAAATTATTATACAATAACTTCTAAAAAACTTGATGGTCTAGTGATACCTAATGCCAGAATTAGATGATATAAAATAAACACTTACATAGAAACATTCCTGAGGCATTTACACAATATATTTGATGAAAGAAGTACTGTCAGCGGAGTATTGGAGACTATAACACCTGTTCGAAGATCTTTTTTGTTGTGTCGCGTTCCGAATACTAATTTGCATATAATTTGTTGCATGTCTTCAACAGGGTTGAAATATTGTGACAGATGGAGATGATCCTTTAACAATGAGGATTTTAAAATCTGATTAAGATGTTGCGCAAATGATAAACATAATGTTTATGGTTTGGTGATTGATATGGATAATGCACCTGCACAATCACGAATAGAAGATATAACTCAAGAAGAATTAACATGACTTGTGGTATACGAACTTTTATTATTTTGCTTTTTTATGTTTCAAATGTAAATATTTTGATTTTCCGAAATAATATTTATTGGAATTTACTAATTCCTAAACTGAGGTTTAAATTGAGGTTTTGGCCATCTTAATATAGACTGTTTGCATCTCATCCTCTAACAACCCGGTATATAATTATTATTAATTATAGTTAATTATTTTAGAATATTTCGTAGTTATGAGATTGTTAGCTTTGTTAGGTGCATGTCATATTAAGAAGTAGAGTATATATAAGGAATTTTTAATAGAAAAAACATATTTATAACTTTTCCGTATCAATTCATAATACCTATAGTTTGTAAAAATTTCTAGTTAACATCAGCTGCGTTAAAATCTGACTGTACTTTTTTATGTAGGTTACCTGGAATCTTTACTAAAGAATACAAGCATTATTGTATTCTCCACTGTTGTCTACACCTTGTTTCATGTACCTATATTTATGTCAATAGGCGGGTATATTTTCTCAAGAATGAATATGGATAGCTTAAGGTTATACGGAATGTTATATGTTGGAAATGATGGTATTCATTCGCCATAAAATTTACCTTGTTTAACTTTATTATGTTCTGATATTACTGGCATATTCCCACAAACAATAATTCGTACATGTATCATATACCTACTGCATTATTGTGGGCTGGGTAGGAATTGATTGAATCTTAGTTCATTTAAGCCTCTCATTAAGTATTATTTTGTATATGTTCTTCAAATCAAATACACAAATCGCAAAACCGTAAAACTACACATTTATATAACCCAAAGCGGAAGTTTATTTCATAGCCGAATTCAGTACTGCCTTTTAGGCAAGGGAAGTACTAGAGTATTTTTGCTATGATGAAGTGAATGGGTGTGTTGGTTAAGTTTTATTCAAAATATCTTTTAATGTTGGCTTTATTAACTTATTTTAATAAAATATTTTAAAAATTATATTTAGAGAAGTTAACCTACAAATACTGCGGGCGAGTATTTTTTATTTAATAATAATAATTTCTCTTTACATTTTGTTACATGAACAAATTTACGTCATCCAAAGATAATGGTTGAAAAGTCACTTTATGCTCATTTAATGACGTATAAATCCAATATGGCTGCCATAAGAAATAACAAAATTGACTACGGTCGCAAAAAATCTAGAAGGCATAGAAAAAATCGGTCGGTTATTCGATTGGCCGTAGTCTGTAATAGAAAACTACCAAATTTTATTAATTTGTGTACAAGATTGTGACGATATTGCAATTTTTCGAAAACACAATTTTTAGTTATTCCCGAACAATTTGAAAACTCCTGTAGTTATTTCTAATTGTGGTTCCACATTAACAAACTTTATTTTTCACCGTTTCCTAAATGCATATGTAGTAACTTTTATCCGGGACACCCGGTATATTAGATTTTAAAACCTGTCTACTCATATACACTGTGTCCAAAATAAGAATGGGATAGCGTTGGAATCTTGGAAATGGTAGGAGTTCCAATGTGTTATACAATTTAAACACCCTTTAAATTAGCTTTAACCGTTTTCGAGAATTTTTGAAAAACCGATTTTTTGCGATTTTAGTTTTTATTTATTTCTGACATTATTTTTACAGATATAAAAAAAATTAAAAGCACTTTTTCATTGTTACTTGTGAGGAGAATAAGATAGCGTTTACAAATTTTCACTACGACGTTTTGTTTTTGAAAAAAAATTGGGTTTTTTTCAATACGGCCCTAGATTTCTTATTGTTAAATTTAAAGCCATTTTCACATCAAAAATAAATGGTATAACACATGTTATATATGTTTAACAATTTTTCAGTGTTTTTAGCTGTTATTTAAAATTATTCAAGAAAAATCGCCATAGTTTGGCACTTAATTGACTGAATGCAGAGTAATAGGTGTGGCAAAAATATTCTTTCGTCGTTACACACAATTATTTATTATTATTTATTTCTGTCTCAGTACAACATTTTATTCTGTACGCGGTTTTTATATTTAGTTGGAATTTTTGTGCATTTTGAAGTTATTAAAAAAACGCCTTTCACTGATGAATGTTTTACGCAAAATAAGTGCCAAACTATGGCGATTGTTTTTGAATAATGTTAAATAACAGCTAAAAACACTGAGAACGTGTGATCTACCACCTATTTTTGAATTAAAAATTATATTTAAATTTAACAATAGAAATTCCAGGGCCGTATTTCAAAAAACCAAGTTGTTGATAGTTTTTCAAAAACGAAACGTCGTAGTGAAATTTGTAAACCCTATATCTTATTCTTCTCAAAAAGTAACAATGAGCGAGCGAGTGCTTTTAATAAAAATAATAACTTTATTGTAAAAAAAACTTTACCAATTGCGAAGTTGAGGCAAAGCCTCCTATCTTAACCAATTAAACACTTAGACAGAAGCAATTATACACATAAAACATAATACAAACAGAACAAACAAAAGAGAGCCACTAACTAAGATACAAATTTGTTATCAATCATAATATATCATTCATTTTACCAAGTAATTCCTTACTGCTGTTTTGTATCTGAAACCTGTCAATTTCTTTATATCACTAGGCAGAGAATTGTACATTTGTGAGATGCAGAATGTTTTATACCTATCTGTAAAAATAATGCCAAAAATAAATAAAAAGTAATATCCCAAAAAATCGTTTTTCCAAAAATTCTCGAAAACGGCTAAAGTTAGTTTCCTTTTGAAAACATTGTAACTCTTACTATTTCCAAGATTCCAATGCTATCCCATTCTTATCTTGGACACAGTGTATAGTTATATCCTTTTTGAAACCTTCAGGTTATTTCCAATTGTAAAATTGATCAATAAATTAACACTCATTTATTTCATTGTATTAATTATTAATACAATAATTACAACATAAATGACTATGTTATATTTCTATTTTAATTCATGATAAATATTACACCATTTAAACATATGAATTAACCTGCTCCCACACATTAAAATCCACACTAGGTACTATTTTTGCAACATCGGGAATTAACGAAAAGCTAGTTAATAAATTAAAACACCAAAGCTTAATCAATAAATTCTACATATAATAAATATTCCCACCTATCACATAATTTTAGTAAATTCCGTTTAGAATTAAAATATATATACAAGCATATACGTGCCATCATTAAAGTGTGGCCATCGTATTTCCGCCATTTAATTGTCGTTTACGAGGCTATTTTTATGTTAATGATTTTTATTTATTTTATATGCCACCGCCGAAATGTAAATACAACGCAACAAGTTAATGATATCTACACCTACTTAGTTGAACTTATCATTCTAGTTAAATACTTAGAATATATGAACAAATTAATTTAATTTTTATATTTTATGCTTTTGACTAAGCTTTCTTTTATATAATAATAATAACCTATGCTTCTTTGACCGGTTGTTATTATTGCAATCCGAGCACTGAACTCGAGTCATGTCACGATGATTATAAAAAGCACCTTAAAATGGTTGTTTCAGACACAAAACTATCTCTTCAGATGAGCATTAGTTATCCCATTTTATTTTTATAATTAATTCAATTCAACATCGACAGGTAAGAGACCGTGCCACTTTGAATGCTTTTTCCTGGCCAGAATTCCCATAGATGAAAGTGTGAGTTGAACAATTAACACTAAATTAAATAGCGCTTTGTTGCACACAACACGCTAAAAGTTTCATCGGTCATCCTTCACAAAACGTGAGCGAATTGAAAAGTATATCAGTTAAGGTCAGAAACTTATCAGACTCTTTTGTGTTACTTAACTTTAATACTTATATATTTTGAACTATATATCGCACCTATTTTTGTTTTTATTAAGGTATGTAATTTTTAGTAACCAGACCAACTGTTAGGGCATCAAATAGTATATTATAACCAGTTTGTGACTGCATGTGTGACAATGGTGTACCTTACCAAGTTTAAAGAACTACCTGAACTGATTGGCATGTTTTAGCTGTAGAACAATCATATAAAAAGGTTTATATATACAACGTCTTTAAAGAAAGGTGAACGTACTTTTCTTTAATTGTTTCACTACTATTTTTTATTTATTTTTTTGTAACCATCCTACATCTTTGAATGTTTTTACTGTAAATTGGGTATATAGAAATAAATATTATGCTGGCTATATGTACTTTGTAAAATGAAGTACAATAAGCCAGGATTTTGTCTGAATGACAATAGCATAGTAATTAATTTAATTGTATGTTAATAATTAATTATTGTTATATTGAAGTAGGAGAAAATATACAGGAAGTTTTTAAAAAGTTTAGCGTGCAACTGGTTTTAGAAATTATACGCTCTTGTTGATGTATACACTTCTGTATAAGCATAGTTTGCATAATGCGTTGAATTTATATGGCGATAGTATTGGCAAGACCTTCCAAGAGTACGTGATTTATAAAGGGTGATCCATTTAGTGCTTTAGGATTTTGAAAGGAGATTAGGCAATACTGTATTTGTGAAAATCATTCTTTTTGTACACTTTTATAGGTTATGTTATTACAGAACAACATGGAACATTTAACGGCACAAGAACGTAGGTATAAATTATAAAAAAGTTATTATCAAAGGCAATGTTCGGTTATAGAAATTTGGCGCGGTTTACGTGCAAATTATTGTCCACGTCATCGACCCAGTGAGCAAACTATTCGCTATGTGCTACGGAAATTTGAAAATGACTTCACATTTCTGCACCAATCCAAGAACTATAGAGGATTTGAAAACTAACATCAGAAATGTTATTCGTGAAATACCGACCCAAATGTACGAAAACGTAATGGTAAATTCGACTGTTCGAATTGCTTTTATGTGTTTGGTTTCATTTAAAAAATCCTAAAGCACTAAATGCATCACCCTGAACTGAAGTGGGTGAGGCACCACTGGATGTTACTAATTTTTAATGATTAACCCATAATGATTATAATTCAAAGCTTGGATTCATTTCGCGATAATTGACGGAGCTTAAACAGCTTGAGTATTCAACTGACTTGGCTCAAACCTCTGAAGGGGATCACAACCAGGTTATTTACATAGACTTTTTCAATGCTTTTGTCAAGGTGAATCTTTAATTTTCTTTCACAAGCTTTGATTAACTGGCTTATCCTAACCAAAATTATTTCAAGAGCTTTGTTATCGGCTATTCGTTGGTGTTGAATTAGTTAATTATTTGGCTTCTATTTAACTTGTCGTTGCATTGTATTGTTTTCATATAATTTGTATAATCCATAAATAAATAAAGAAAAAATATATACTTTCCACATTCGACCTTCACATCTTTAGCTCTCTAAATTACCGAAACACCTCACAGAAAAAGTCAGAATGCTGTAGATGGCGTTTAATATAAGTATTGAAATTATTTGATTATGTATTTGATAGAAAAAGTCCATTATTATACTGTGGATTGCTGTGATTAAAAAATTAATTAAAATATAGTCACATCCACTCAATTTCAATCTAGTAATAGCATTTGGCAATCAGTTGAAGACATATTTCAACCCTAATTTTTAAAGATCCATGTCAATGTTCACGAATTATAAGGTATCAGGCTGATAGAATCGCGTATATAAGCTTTTATTTCTTTATTGCTGATGCTAAGCATCAAGTCGTCAAAATTGTTCTTAACTATAATTTACTTATTATTGTTGAATTTAATGTTTATCTACTTCTCTTTACGCCAGTTCTCACTTAAAAATAATTACCCCGTACACATTTCCCCACAGTTAGAGAATATTGCGTTACTGACATGTTTTTAGTAGCAGCTAACTGAATTTACGCGTGCTGCCGCATGAAAGATCAAAAGCTTTTTGTACTTTTGTTACCAGTTTTTCGAAACAAGTTTGAAGGGAAAATTGTGGGCAGATCGCTGGTTGGTTAAATGTTTCAAGGGATATTTTGTGCATGTGATAATACGATTATTTAAAAAATGTGTAAATTAAAAACGTGTATAATTAGTTTATCTTTTCGCTTTGTCTGTAGGTATTATAATCTGTTGATATATTTATACTATAAAGAATGTTTTAGGTTGCATTTACACAAATACCTCGAGAAATTATTTTTGAAATTCCTTAAATAAACGTTTTCACATTGATTTAAATCCCAAAGTTTCTGTGTGCCATACTATTATGATATTATTGTGGTTTCGGTAGCCACACTATACAATAACCTCAAGCTCCATATATAACAATAAACTGATTATATTACCATAGCCGGTATATAAATGTACTAAAACCATTATCTGTTAAATTGATCATATATTAGTAAGTCTCCTTCTCTATTAGTATCCTACCTGATCGTGGGAATCAAATCAATCTGGCTAATGAACTAATAGTCATGGCGGGCAGTGACCAATTTGTTGTTACAATCGTTACTTATTTGTTTTGTTATTACAATATAAGATATTCGAAGCATTAATAAATCGCTAAGAGTTTATAAATAGTTTGAAATAGCATTTTTCTTTTATATAGATGTATAAATAATTACCTTTACTGTTTACAAGATTTTTAATAATAGACCACAACGGCAACGGGACCCGATTGGTTGTAGACCATATGATATACACCAAAAACTGAACCTCTCGCGTCGCATCGGTAACGTATTTATGTGATAGTTGAAACTGAAGAAGCTGATATTAGGGTTATTCTTTCGTACTGAACTAAGTGAACAATCTGAAAACTGTCAGTTCATTCACGATTGTGCGTATTCTTTTACGAATGGTGATCCAACTGATTAAAATTGCTACCCCCCTTGTCGCTTACTGATCAACCGCTAGATATCGGTTAGTTTATTCAGTTAACCTCTTAAAGTATTGAATATTGAGAGATAATAATTTCGAATCAAACGAATAAATTGTAAAAGTTATTAGTATTTTATTGGATGTCTTTCTATACTCTAAATGTCACATTTTTTGAGAGTGATTTAACTTTTTTTTAGACCAAGAGCTTCTGGCAAATCAAAAATTGTTGAATTTCCCATTTAGTTCAATAAATATGAATTTTTTAAAGTTTTGACGTGTCTCAATTTTATCTCGCTTATTATTAGAGCCAAATTTTGTACAGGAATTTAATGTCATTTTTCATTAATTTGATATACACATATTTAGATTTTGACCAATTTTACAAACAAATCAAATTAGCACGCATAAATTGTACATCGCAGTTTTTCTAGGCCTAGGCCAACAACCATTCCATTTAGTTTAGTAAATATGATTTTTTTTCAAGTTTAGACCCTTTTTAACTCCTTAACCCCCTATGAGTCCCAAAGTCTAATCATATTCTCGCCATATCCAATAGTATGTTTGTACCAAATTTGGTTAAATTTCGTTAAGTCGTTTTTTAGTTATCGTGTATAAATGTTGACAGATCGACAGACATTTTTTAAAAATCACTTATTTACATCTAACATAACCCACAACGTGTATTTCCGATGAAAATATTTTTTTGCTTTCCCGCACATGGAAAGTATAATAATAATAAGCATTTATTCCCAACAGGTTAAACCCACTTACAGGAAAATCAATAAATACATTTTCGTTTTCGAATTAATTGAAATGAGATACATATCAAATTAAGAGCAAAAAACAAAAAAAAAACAACCAAATAAATGCGTTACAAAACAAAATAATAAAAAAAACTGATTAAATATTTCGGAAAAACAAAAAATTAACTCACTCTGTCCAAGTATACTTTAAATTCTTAAAATAAATAAACACTATTGACATTAAACACTACAAAAATAAATGCAATCAATATCAGTTCAATATTAAATAATAATTACTATCCATTAAATAAACTATCAGTAATAGCTGACAAAGTTGAGAAATGAATACCAAAATCACGACAACACCGATTGAAAATGTCACACTTTGTAACAAAATATTAGTCCTGGCTGGGCCCACAGTGAACGGCACGAGATGTCAAGCACCCAATCGCGGAACGTGGAATCTGATACATCCTAATAGATATGGGCAATCAACGGCACAGTGCAATAATTTGTATAAAAACTTGTCTGCGTGAATATTTCTTCTGGTCAAGAGGGAAGGTTCATTGAAACGCTAGAGCAAAGACGCATGATCTACTCCCCGTGGAGGATAAACATTGTCAGCTTTATAGGCTAGGTATTTAAGGAAACGGCGCTGAACAAAATGTTGATATAAAGACTGATATAACCATTTGTTGATATAAAGACTGATATAACCATTTTGAAGTTCCCTGAGATGATTAAGACCATTTACAGATGGAAGTCTGTCTGTGTGTGTGTCTGTATGTATTCTTCCACGATAGCGCCCAAAGGCTTTAACCAATTGAGCTAAATTTTGATATATGAAATTGGGGGAGTCTTATAAGAATATGTGTAGTAATTGAGTACAGGTTTTGTGGCGGCATTGATCAAGCGTGCTCTTGGCATGCGGAAGGTTCTGAGTTCGAATCCCAGCTCTGGCAATACTAATTTTTGAATAAAATAGTTAGTTTGTTACGTTAGTTTATTCGAAATAATGAAAATAATACAATTGTAATAATAATTATTATTAAAATTCTGTTTCATTACGAAGGTCATAATATATTTTTGATTATATTATAATATCTATCTATTTGGGCGACACAACCGATTTTTTTTTTGAAACCAATAGCTTTTTTTAGAAATAAAAATGCAATAAAATTAATTGGAGGGCAATGTTCCTGGAATGTATTTTGATGAGAATTTTTCTTTGCTAAGCCCAATTTTAAGAAATATTTAACGTAAAAGTTAAGTACCTACCTAGTATCTATTTAAATATTAATTGTTTTTCTAAGTATCGCTAAATTGCATCCCACGTATTATTCCGTCATTTTGTGTGAGTTTATCTTACCATAATAATAACAACTAGTAAAGTTTGCATCCTTACACATAAAAATTTTGGCCCCACGATTTACTTATATAAAAAACAACGTAACTATAATATTATATGAATTCAAAGTCCATTGAACATAAACAAACGTACCTCGTATTTAAAGATTCAGTTTTTTCCGAATAAACGAAAAACATGAAAAATGGCATATTAAATGAACAAAATAGACACAGAAACCTCGAATGAAAATTGATTTAGGGAAATTTTGATTTATTATTATGTCACGCAATTTCTTCTATTATTCTACCCGGCCTACTTCTTATGTATACGCTGTTTTTATTGATCGTATATATGGCTGGCATTACCAGTTGTTGTCTACCTAAACTTATTTGACTTGGAATGTATTACTAATAGATTTCAATAAGGTTTATTTTTTTATGCATGGATAAATCTGAGTTTTCGCAGAAATACTCATTTATATGTTTCAGGAAAACTATGATTACTCAGTTGAAAAAAAAAAACAATAATATGACGATAAACTATACAGGGTGTTTGGAAGGTCGATAGAAAAGTCTTGAGGAGGTGATAGGGCAACCATTAAGAATCTTTTAAGCCAAACCTTGGTACAAAGTCTTACGGTTTTCGAATTATTGGAGATTTTCGATTTTTAGGCTATATGAAATAGTTTTTAAATACCTAAAAGTGTGATTTTTTTTATTCAGAGAACACACACAAAAACAAATTGACTGCTAGATCCCCGGACTTGACAACATTGGATTGATTTTTATGTCTGGGGGCGGGCTAAAGAGTTAGTTTATACCGAAGAAATCGTATCAAGAAACCATTTAATAAGAAAAATTCGAGAAGGTTTTCAAGTAATGCAGCAAGACAGGTTATTACATACAACAACTACCGAAGTAAGACGTAGATCTCGAGCATGTATTGGAAACAATGGTTCTCACTTTGAACACCACTAAACCATGTTTCAATAGCTTATTTTGTTTCATTTACAAATTTATGATTTAAATTTCAAAATCCGAATATCTCGAAAACCGTAAAACTTTGTACTAAGGTATGGTCTGCCCTATCACCTCCCCAAGACTTTCTATCGACCTTCCAAACACCCTGTATATACAGGTGCATGACTTTTAGAAAAGACAAGACAAAAAGTTCCTTAAAAAAGAAAAGAGTTTTATTCAATATGGAAAATCAATCGCTTGAGTGATATTAATACAATGTATCAAATTGAAACCAATAAGTTGTATATTAGTAAAATTTGTTTCAGTAAGAAAATTTTGGATTTTGTCCATGTTGCTAAGTTGCTTAGGAATTCCTATAGCTTCGTGTAGGTGTTGTGGATTCTGTTTTGTTGGTGAGATGAGCATTCGACAGTACCTTCAAAGTCAGCCATCCGATGCTTGCAGACTCCCTCTGTTGGGAATATATTATTCTTTGGAGTTAGTCCAGTTATTTTGGAACAACTCACGTAATTTTCTTTCGGTAAAAAACGGGACTCAGTTACTGTATTATTTTGGCGTCGGTTGATCGTCGATATGTGGTAGCATCCATACTCATTCTGAAGCAGGTGAGGTCTGCTTTGCATATTGGTGAGTGCGGGATGCCAAGGGAATATTTTGGGAAAGTTGATATTTAGGTCCTTGAGATAGATAATGATGAAATCGAAGAAGGGCGGGTGAGCTCTGAGTCAATTGTCGAATAAATAATTCTTGGTGACTATTTGAATGATGGCAAAGAAAAGCGTTGATTGAATATGCTTGTGTAAGAGTTAGTTCCTTTCGTCTTAGGTGAAGAAGTATCTTCTACGTAGATACTTTGCAATTTTGAATTCAATCTTCAATTCTTTTTTATCGTAAGTTGATGGAGTTGAGATCTGGCTTACAATATTGTTGATTGGTGCATAAGGGAAAATATGGTGCTGAACTTATTGGGTGACGTTCAATTGCGTTTTTGCTGTGAGTAGCAAGCCTTCACTTTTACTCTAAATTCTCTGTCAGAGAGAAAATTAAGAAAGGAATTATTTAATTTATATATTTTACTATTTGTGCTGGCTTTGTATAATGTGTACACAAAACATGAAATTATTTAAACATTAATTTTACATCTTGATAACAATCCTAAAGTCGACTAAATATTGGAATGGTAGATTTCTTTCGTTAAACAGTTTTAGATTTTCAGTTCTAAAGGACTCTTTAAAAAGATCTTTTTTTTTAATACTTTACTTTTTTGACAGTAGGTAATACGTTTTTGTCGTTATCTTGCGCTATAAACAAGAAAGCCATAGCAAGGGTGAAAACGAAGGGCCACTGGTTGCGATATGCATCAGACGAAGACCTAGTCGCTGATTCTTCACACTTGCAAGATTGAAAAATGTCAATTGTGCGATCTTCACCATAAGGAGAGCACTTACGAGTAGAGTAGTAGTACCGTGGTTGTTGGTTATGTAATCAAGAATATTGTTTATATAAACAAACTGTGGTTAAGGTTCGCATGTAATAATACCTTTCAAGCGTATTCAATGCGTGTTCAACAGATGTCATATAGGACCGTATTGTTGCTTTTTGTGTTTCCTACGATACTGAAACAGTTGTGAACCCTATCTGTTCCTGTTACATCAAGCCGTATATTAGGTGGGAAGTAAAATCACTCCTATACAGTTTGTGTGCGGTAAATACAATCGCCATAATATTTACTTGTAGCATAATATACAGGGTGCTGTCCAAAAAAACCGTATAGTAAGCCAGAAGAAGGTTTGCAAATGTGGCTGTTTCTTTTCAATTTCAGCCTGCAATCGATCCCAAAGTGCAGTAATAGTCGCTGTGGATTTTGGTTCCTTTTTGGAAGTATAGTCGATGAATATTATTCTGTTCGCATTCCAAAATACAGACGCCATCCACTTACCGGCCGACTGTTCGTGTAAAATGGTAAAAATGTGCGATCGTTCATAACCAATTTCAGAATTTTTTTATTAAAAATGATGATCTGTAGTTACTTTTTTAACAACCTGTATATTTCTGATCTTTTGTGATTTTAAATATTTTGAGATCCTTAAATCTAAATCAAATGAATGATTTGTTTGAAGTAATATTACATAATACGTACGATTCACGTTATTTTTTCTCCATATTACTTTAGTAGCTATCATAATATCATTATTTTATGTCTTGGGAGCCGCATGTGCACCATCAGCATGGTCGGCGTGCCACCTGTTAAAACGGTAACACCTGCATCCACCATCCAGGTGATTTCGACTGCGGCGAGACTTAAAAACAAAAACGTATACAAAAGCGTCTGCTGCCAGCCACAACAGAAGAAAAAATGACTAAAAGTATAATAATATGAAAAGTACCTACACTATTGTCAAAATATCACGAAATGTTTATATTTTAATTTTAGGGTTACTCGACATGCTTTGAGCTACAGGGTGTTAATAAATAAGTGCGAAAAAATTGATTGTGATTTTTTGCTGAATAACGGAATAGAATAATAAAAAAATGTTATATTTGCGCAACCCCTTTTTAGATCAGATACAGGCTCCTAAAGAAGTATTAGTTCTCCTAAAATTCAAATTTTGGTTTAGCAATAAATGTAACTATTATTTACAATTATACTGGGCTTGCGTCGTTCAAATATGAATATTATTTTCCTTTAATAGCATTAACATAATTAAAGTTACTAATAGTTGGAAATGCTCATCGCATTTAGTACTATCCACAAATTAATGTAGTTTTAACGTCGTTGAATGTATGCAAAAACATCATCGTTAAGGTCAAACTGTATTTATGCTAATTATTATAATTAAATGTACATATAAAAACTATAATTTTTTATGTTAATATATTATACGTTTGAAAATTGTGTATTGTTAATTGTGAGTATAATCGAAATATAGTTTATGGTGAAACTTATAGTTCAACATTAAATAATATAAATATATGATTTTTTTGCACTAAAGCGATAGTTTCCCAATAAACATGAAACATTACATAAACATACATAAGATTTAAAACAAGTGTTTTGGTAAAGTGGTAAAACGTGTTTTTCCATATTACTCTACGCCAAAGGTTCTTCCTACTCATCGGGATCGATTATTTTTAAACATTGTTCTTGTCCATTTATGATTGCCTGATTTTGGAAGTTTATGTGACGAGAATACGTCTGCATCAAAGACATTTTGAGTGGAGTTGTATTGCAAAATCTACCTACAAAGTGTAATGTATAAATATATACAACGCGTTATTCCGTTAAATTTCAATCAATTGTATAAAATACGTAAGATATCAAGGTTGTGCTATTATAAAGCCGCACATCACAATAAAAACTATTAAAAAGGAGATAATAGTCGAGTAGTAAAGCAATTATTCAATGGTGAGTCGTGTTATTCCAAAGATGCGTACTTTACAAGCAGCTCACGATATTTTTATTTTATTCTCAAGTTTTGCCAAGAAACCTTGATCGTTATAATCATGGACAACAAATAGACCTATAAATAATATTGTTGTCAGTATACGAGAAATATGATCACGAAGAAAATGGCGTGTTTATTATATTCAGTATTCTATGATGTAATTGAATGTTAGAACTTCTGCCTTTTTAATTAATCATATTAATAATTAGTATTATTTGAAAATTATTAGTAAATTTATTTTTAACCTTGATATGGGTATAGGGTGACCCAGTTTTATTCGATTCTCCATCAGTTTAGATATTATACTGATGTTATTTTTGTATTTTTTTCATTATTAGTTTTTAAACACTTATACTCAATTTTGTGGGTTGCGGAGACTATTCTTGACCATGACCTATATATCAAGTTTTTCTGGTGTTTGGTATCATGGAATTTTCCGGTTGGAAAGGGAATTTTGTGGTCTTACTAGGTATATCTCTACTATGCCAATGTTGGGTCCCGAAAATGTGTAGTTTAACTGTTTAAAAAATGAACTGGAATATAATAGACCTGGGACTGGGAGTGTTATTGCTATTGCAGTTTCTGATGGAATAGAAAATATCATCTTCATTAGATGCAAATATACCATACTCAATTTACTATAGTTTAAGGGTAGCAGGTCTTTGATAGTTCAGAATACTTAGTTATTACTCCAATTTACGTTACTGATTTGACTCAAGAGTTCTATTATATTTTTGTATTGTTTTGTTTCAGAACGAGAACATCATCAGCCAGTGTTAAAATCTTCAACGTAAGTATTATCACAATTTTCATTTATTAATTTAATAATTGAAATTATCCACAACTACAAATAATTTATATAAGTTTAGAACCAGTCGCTTTTTGTTTCTGCATTCTGTGTAGCAACCGACTTATTATTAGTTGGTTTTTGACGATTTAGGTGCATCTCAATTCAAGAAATCGACACAAAAATATTTGTATATCTACTTATATAAGGCAAGGAGGGGATAGCATTGAAACTTAATTTGAGTGGAAAACCGATTTCAAATTCTAATAAAACACAGTTGCATATTTTGTGCGTTATTTTTGAGGCTTCTTACAACATAATATTAAATATCGCTGTTTATGGCTGCTATTAAATGTTCAAAAGTAGTTGAATAACAACTAGTTTCAATATCGAATGTAATCGGTTAAAGGTATTATTAAACTTTCTAAACCTTTTTGTGAAAGATAGATCAACTTTTTTCAAATATTGTGCCTTGTAGGTAATTGTTATATTTTACATCTTGTGTATATTGTAGAGAACCCAATTGTGTGACCGATTTTAAGAATCAGGTCGTTATACAAATTGAAACACAATTCTGTAAAAAAATCGTTTGAGATGGTTGCGCAAAAGATCCAGCAGTGGGACTCTGTGCTTGTATAGAAATCTACCTGTCGATTTGACAGTTGACCACCAATAATTTGGTTATTTTTAGGGATTTTGGGATTTACGTAACGCTATTTAAATAGCCGGAGACGGTATTTGATTGCGAATAGTTAATTTTTCAACATCCCTACCGCGTGTTTTTGTTATGTATTTGCAGTGTTGTTCCTATGTACTTTTTCGTAATAAATCTATTACGTTTTGGGAGAATTAATACATTCGTCCAATAACGCCTCATGTCACATCAGTTCAGGGGTATATTCAAACAACAGAAATATAGGAGGCAACACTGTCCTAATTTAGTAGGCTGTGCCCACCAGAGATATAGAGAGTGGGGAGAATGAGCGTCAACATGCGCAAATTTTCTAATCCCGGGGACCGCCATCTTCTAGCTTAGGCTTACAGGGTATGGTCAAATTTCGTTTTACGATACGAGGACCGTTCATGAATTGTAGGTTAATAATTGCAAAAACAACTGATGGCAATAACTGTTTACAATTAATTACAGGACAGAAGTGTTAAAAAAACTAGTGTTGTATCAGGTAACATTTAATATTGGAAATATGCGATATTCATCATTCTTTACTACATAAATTATTTATTCAATGAACGTAATAAAATAGGTAGTTCCACTTCCATCTACGTTGTGTATTGTGTAACATTGTCACCCTTTTCAATACTACTTACCCATAATACACACGACATAGGCACAGTTAGGGAAATTAGAGGGGTTTAATAAAAGACAACACGAATTTTGTAATATTCTTAATATATTTATTTTTATTTATTAAGTAATAAGAAAGTTAGCCTGGAATTCATGAGGCAAAAAAGTTCGGCAGAGCAACCCTCATCAATTCCAAAATACTTTATGCTATAAAAATGTATAATAAGAATCAAACAACTGTCTTCATATTAATGGTGTTAATATAAACAAAAATTGTGTGTATGGTCAGATTGTTTTTTTTTTCTATTTCTTTCTTACAATAAATATAGAATGTGTATGGTTGCGTAGATATTAAATTCGTAAAACTACCCCTACTTAACACTAATTAACGGATATCATTTTTTCTTTAAAGTACGCAATAAACTAAACACTAACTGCACTAATAAAAAACCGAATATCCAAAGTAAGTCCACACAATTAAGATATAGCAGCAAAACTCTGGTTTAGTGAAAGGCACTTACTCAAACATAAGAACATAACCACACCAACTTTAACAGTGTTTTGATTTTTTGGCGTTTGTGACTAGAAAATGGCGGCACGCATAATAAAAGCGATAAAATTTAATCCAAGCACTTATTATTTACGATTAGAATGATTAATTTAACTAACATTTGTCAGCCGCTTTTTCAATTGCATTCACCCAATCAGAAGTCTCCTTTTTATTGAGCGTTCTACGGTATTTCTCACGCTATTCGCAATCAAATACCGTGTTTCGCCATTTAAATAGCGTTACGGCAATTTCTGCGCATGTGGCCTAAATACCAATCCGAAACTTACCTCACGCTATTTTAACGTGAGTTGTGCAGAAAGTCTCTAATATTATAATAGTAGTCCCCAAACAAATAGAGAGCACACAGATTACTCTCACAGAGGGAGTACGGAGTAAACAAACAAAACAATCGCAGCGTATGCGTCCATCACTAAGTCACTGCTAATACGCATTGTTGCCAATACCTCATAATATTCACAATTTTTGATTACATATTGTACCTATGTGAAATAGAGACAATTACGATCTCTATTGTTATATATTTATTACGTTTTAGTAGAATTAATACGTTATTACGCCGGCAGGATATGCTATTACGTTTTTAATCAATATTATTAGATCCCCTAACTCAACGAATACCAAATATTCTTAAGTGATTGATTAATTAATAATGGACAATTTAAATTAATTAAACGTGTTTTGTGGAATGACAGATGGCAATTGTCTAAGTCAACTTTCTCACTTAAAGCTGCCTTTTGTGCGAGGAAGATTTGGAGATTCGAGTATTTAGAGATTTGATGGTGGGGGAATAGCAATGTCATGAGACCCTTTTACAGCGTTGGGTATTTGGAGATTCGGTGATCCGGTCCTAATAGTCTTAAAACTTCGAAAAACATACACTAATAAACACGACAGACTAAACACTTTATTATTTAAGTTTAGTAAAGGTTTATTAGGATATTTTTGTTGTTATTTATTAAAGTGCAAATATCCGAGGTATTTGGAGAATCGGAGATTTACCTACGCGCTGGCGTCACGTGATTGTCATCCACCAATACGGTGAATAACCAAGTACCCAAATCTCTCTCGGACAAAAGGTAGCTTAATACGCAACCCTTTTTGAAAATTGAGTGTTTAGTTGTAAGTCTATTACCTAAGCATGCGAACCTGCTTACGATTGCAATTACTCACCAGTTGAAGTCGGTTTATTCTGCAATAGAGTGTCTTCCTGGACGGTGTTACTATATGAACTAAAATAGTGAGTGCTTAATATTAAAAACAGTAGTGAGTGAGTGTTATTTGTTAGTTTAATTTTAGTGAATACAAGAAAACATTAGTGAGTGAGTGTTTTTGATAAATCGAATGTATGATGTCTTCTATTGATGCGATTCGACTGTTTCCTAGGGAACATCTCTGGTAAGTTATTTATGGTATTTAATGTAACAATGTTTCTTAATATAAAGACACTCTTAATGCATCACTCAATTCATTTAAGCGTAACCTGCGCGGGTACTTACAGGCTAATGAAATTGATATTATTTAGGTAGTTATTTCAGTAGCCATTTTATACCTTTGTTACTTTTATTAGTTTTATTTTCAATCACCTATGTCATTGTATCATAATATATATTTTTGTTTTGTCTTGTAATTGGGTAGTTATACCTGTTAGACAATAAAGAGATTAATAATATTATTATTAATAGCATAATTGTTTTAGAATTGACATAATAGTGTTTGTATGTGCTCTTATAAAGGGTTTGAACAAACAAAAAAATATGTATTTTTCTAACTTATTTTGTGCCTTTTTGCTTGATTGAATATTTTGACAACAACCTCTTTATTTGTTGTATCTATATTTGAACCAACACTCGTATACGCACCAAAATAATAAATCGTCATTCGTCTAAATACAACAAGCAGCAAAAATGGCCGATTTTTTCGACTTCACAAAGTAGTGGTCAAAACTTTGGTACTACACAATTTTGTTTGATTTTTTAATACAAAAAAAATCATCAATGTACACGGAAAAAAAGCTATTATTATTATAAGTTTATTAATCTTAAGTCAGCGCTACATTTCATTTCCTATGCCGCAAGTGTAGTAAAACTTCAATTAAATAAACCATAATATAAGATGTGTCAATAGTCAAGTTTTTAGCTCTCCATAATATGTATATATGGAGACTATTAGTTTCATGAAATTTTTTTTTTTTTAATTTCACCGGAAATACTTGTTTTTGGTCATTTTATACATAAATAAGTAGTTATAAAAAAATGTCTGTCTGTATGCACGAAAACGCAAAAACCACTTAACAGATTTTAACCAAATTTGGTACAAAAATACTATAGGACATGGCAAGGAGCTGATTAGATTTTGGGAAACATTGAGCGTAGGCAAGAGGGTTCGAAAATTAAAAAAGTTCATAGTTCTTAAACTTATCCGAAATACTGCATAATTTTTTACGCATTTAATTGAATATAACCTAAAATATTGAACATAAAATACTAGACCACATTGGCGTTCGAAAATAGTGTAAAATGGGGTAAAAAACATTTAAAAAAACGTACTTCTTAAACACAGCAGAAATATGAACTAATTATTTATAGCTTTAATAGGATATAACCTATAAGATGTGTCATAAATGACCTACTTTCATAGGCGTTCGTAAATAGTGGAAAAGGGGTCAAAACATAAAAAATATATATTTCCTAAACTTTGATATAAGATAACCTAAAAAATGCATCATAAAATTTTTATTTACATAGGCATTCGTAAATAGTAGAAAAAGGGGTAAAAAAAAAAAAAATTAAATGTAAAAAATTTTTATAATTAACTACTTGAATTGGTGTTAAAAATACACGACAAAAATTAATGGCGTCTGTGAAAATTCTATAAAAGTCAGAGCGGACAATTTAAATTAATTAAACGTGTTTTGCGGAATGACAGATGTCAATTGTCTAAGTCAACTTTCTCACTTAAAGCTGCCTTTTGTGCGAGGAAGATTCGGGTATTGAGAGATTTGTTGGTGGGGGAATAGTAATGTCATGAGACCCTTTTACTACGTTGGGTATTTAGAGATTCGTTGATCCGGTCCTAATAGTCTTAAAACTTCGATAAGCATACACTAATAAACACGACAGACTAAACACTTTATTATTTAAGTTTAGTAAAGGTTTATTAGGATATTTTTGTTGTTATTTGAGTACCCAAATCTCTCTTGCACAAAAGGCAGCTTAACAGGTAACCCTTTTTGAAAATTTAGTGTTTAGTTGTAAATCTATTACCTAAGCATGCGAACCTGCTTACGATTGCAATTACTCCCCAGATGAAGTCGGTTTATTCTGCAATAGAGTGTCTTCCTGGACGGTGTTACTGTATGAACTAAAATAGTGAGTGCTTAATATTAAAAACAGTAGTGAGTGAGTGTTTGTGATAAATCGAATGTAAAATGTCTTCTATTGATGCTATTCGACTGTTTCCTAGGGAACCTCTCTGGTAAATTATTTATGGTATTTAATGTAACAATGTTGCTTAATAGCGTAATTGTTTTAGAATTAACATAATAGTGTTTGTATGTGATCTAAATAAAGGGTTTGAACAAACAAAAAAATATTTATTTTTCTAACTTATTTTGTGCCTTTTTGCTTGATTGAATATTTTCACAACAACCTCTTTATTATTTGTATCTCTATTAAATCAAGATAAAACTAACATTTTTCTGATATTTACGTTTCTTTTGTAGATCATGATTTATTTAAAATTAATTTGATATTGTTTTAAATAAATTTATTAACCATCATGATTTACAAAAAGAAACGTATATAACAGAATAATGTTTTTTTCTTGGTTTAATTTAAGATTTTTATTACTTAATACAGACAACCAAAATTTTTTTCCATAAAGCTGACCTTGGTGGAAATTTCTAGAACATTAATTTTGTAAGTTCCGAAACATGTTTGGACAATAATTATAAATTTCTATTAAATTTATTTTTGTGGAGATTAGACTTTTGTCATTAAAAAATATACTTATGAATGGAATACTTTTTCAAATTATAAATATTCTTTACTATCATATAATAATTAAAAATAGAAGAACATCATAAATATATTTCTTTGAAGACAAATATACCTGTTATGGAAGGATAATTTTTCTACCTGTTATTGTTATTCTAACTATAAGGTAATTTTAAATCAACTAGGTAAATAAATACACAGCTTACATCCAGAAGTAGGTGAATATTTAAATTGTGTGTTGATTAATCTTAACTGAAGCATTATTATACTTGTGCCAAATATTTTTCTTTATTTGAAGATTTGATTTTTTTCCATATATTATCAAAATGTTTGCTACAAGTTGGTGTTTTAATTACAGGAACCTCCCTCTCGAACTTGATCTTTCCGAAGACAGCGATGATGAACAGAAAAAGGACGACCATCAGCTGCCGACAACAAACTTGACTGTACAAAAGTAAGTGATATATTTTTATTTTAAATTTCCTGTTAAAACAAATTTTACTGCCTTACTATACTATACAATGTAGACATCATTATCTTGCTGAAAAGCAAGCATAGCTAAAGACAAATTTGTTGTGTGTGTTTGCGTAGTCGCGTATAGTAGAATTCACGAAAAATGGTATTGACTAAGTGGTATTCCCATAATGCTCATCATAAACCCCGAGAATGCCGACCATAAATGTAAAAGGACCGGATTGTATATTTACTATAATTTCTAAATTTCTATATCTAAAATATAATCCAAATTTATTAAGGTGGACCCTGTAGCACATTTTCATCTTTTACTTGGTGATTTTCTACACAATGGGATTCAAGAAGGTAGTTTATTGCAGTCGATAAGCCAATACCATTTTTCGTGAACTGTACTATACCTGTGAAGTTGTAGGCTAATTTTAAACTCTATTTGTTGTCGCAACATATTGCAACAGAAATCTCAGGGCATTTATAATATTTTAATTTTTGAAAAATTATTGATTGTTCTGCTGTAAAAATCTCAATAAAAATAGACGAAATTGAACCAAAATCATTCATTATTTACAGCAACTACTACTTGCCTTAAAATTTCCTCTTGTGATTCCCCATAATTAACTTAACATTAACTAATTAAGGTCGATGTATTTCGGTCGAAATCGAAATCTGGACAGGTAGTTAAAGAGGGTTTGTTCTTATCTTTTAAGTACCTTCAACCGAAAGAAACAGGTAAAATAAAATATTACAATTTTTATGAATAACAATCAATTACGAAATAGTTTTCCTAATGTTTAATCCTATCATAAACTTTGTACCTTTGTCGAAATTATCTATAAACTCTGGGCCATTTACTGTGGGCAGGTAGGCCAGAGGATTAGCGAAATTACACCCGTCTAATTTTAAACATTGTAACATATTTTGGAAGTAGGTAGATTTTGTTAACAATTATTTAAATAAGTTATACAATAAGTTTCAGGCTAATCTGATATATTTATAATTCATCTGCAATCGCACCTTTCTTTTCTTTAAGAAGCCGTCTGTCTTCTGCAATCTTATATTACTGATAGAGTTCAGTTTGTGTCATACAATGGATATACATCGACATATTATACAGCTCTATCTGGAGTACCTGAGGGTTCAAATCTGGGGCCTCTATTATTTTTATTATTCATTAATGAGTTGGGAGAATTATTGAATTGTAGTAAACTGATTTATGCAGATGACTTAAAGATTTTTACAACGATAAGTACGCCGCAGGATTGTATGTCGCTACAGAGCAGTCTTCAATTGGTGAATGCTTGGTGTGAACAAAACAGACTTTCCCTCAATCCTAAGAAATGTAATGTTGTTTCTTATACCCGCAAAACGTCCCCGACCATCTTTTATTATAATGTAAATGGAGTAATTCTTAATCGAAAGGAGTCTATTAAAGATCTTGGAGTTACTTTTGACATGCATTTCACTTTCAAGGAACATATTACAGATATGGTGGCTAGTGCGACCAAAGATGCTTATGGCTTTATTGTTAGAAACAGCAAATATTTCGAGAGTGTCGTTACTTTGAATACTCTATATTTTGCATATGTAAGATCCAAGCTTGAGTATTGCTCTTTGGTCTGGTACCCCTGCTATGACTGTGATATTCAAATGATTGAGAAAGTTCAGCGTAAATTTTTAAAATGTTTGTGCTTTAAGATTGATGGAACTTACCCGGATCGCGGAATACCTTACAAATATCTTATTGACCGATTTCAATTTCAAAGTTTAAGGAGAATTTTGTTTAGTATAAGCTTCCTATATAAGATATTCAATAGTGATGTAGTGTGCCCTGAGCTACTGGAAAAGATATCTCTGTTAGTTCCGCGTATCAATGCTAGAGGTTCTATTGCATTTTATATATTAAAATCTCCCATTTATACTATGTGTATTTGGTTAATGATCAGTGTGATATATTTTTTGATTCTCTGAATGAAATATTGTCTTCCGCGGAATCAATACTAAAGGAACTTGATCTTCATTAATACTTGTGTACTTTGGTTGATTTTCGTTGTTTATTGATGCACCTACTGTTATTTAATATAGTTAAGCTTTAGTTATAGTTGGTTTTTGTATGCATTGCTCTGTAAATGGAACTTGTTCTGTTGAGTAATAAAGCTATTATTATTATTATTATTTAACTAACATCTCGGGTCAAATGAAGAAAGGAACTACTGTTAACTAATTAATATTTCTAATTCGATTTCATTTCATTGATCATTTAGATCAGTTTGCACATTGTCATCTACTGACTTAGTACTCTAAGTATTAAACCTTTTTCTATGGAAACTTTTTGTATCCTATCAGACATGATATATTTTGTTATCGGGGAAAATATTTATGGGTTGTATTTTATTTAACGAATGAAATATGATCAATATTCAGTGCATGTATAACACCAAATAATATTGTAGCGTATACATGTGTGTAACTTACGTTTTGCAATCATAAATTCCAATAAACATTAATTTACTGGATTAAAACATTATTTTTTATCGCAATGTTTTCAAGTACCTAGTATGATTATATTATTGAATATTTTATTAATTATTTTCAATCCCGCGTTACTTCATCTTCCAGTCTTCTATAAAGTTATCTTGATATTTTTGATGCAGGTTTATATGTACCTAATATAATGCGAACTGTCACATCTGGGCGTAGAGATCTTTATACCTCATTTATATGTAGACAGAATGGCAAGAATTCAGTTGTTCACCAGTTGGATTTTATTAATAGCTAAATTACTTATATATATTATTTAGAATTAAACGGGTACATTAAATCGTTACTTAAACTACGTACTGGTATAGTTGAAATATTTCTTTAACAAAATTTTAATTTATAATTAAAAGTTAATGATGACTATTTGAAAGTTATTTTTAATTCTAAACATCTTTTCTTTATAACAATTTTCGATATTGTCAAAAATAAAGGTACTTTACTTTAGAGCAAAAATCACATTTTTTTTTTGACAAACCTCGTATACGACTGATAAAATTTGATATCTGATGGTTGCATTTTAGGTTTTGACCCATGCAGAACTTTTTTTCGTAAAAGTAATAATAAAAAAAAATTCCCATATGCCGCCAACTTATGTAGACACACTGTATTTTTTCACGTTTTACTGTTAACTAGCTAATGCTAATACAATGTAGAGTTGAATGTAAATTCATTCTGTCATCAAAATCGAATATCTCCTGAGATTCTAATGACCATAAAATAGAACTTGCTAAATCAAACATAAAAATCGCACTATACAATGTTCACGTATAATATATTTCTAATGATCTTCTACTTGTTCTTTGCAGAATGTTATCACCTATATCACAAACGCCAGCCATCCACACGTCGAAAATGGACCAACCGTCCGATTACCATGGGTCCAATCTTATGTCTCCAATGAATAGTTCTTCTAGTGATTCCGGTTCAGATTCGGGCAGCGACAGCGATTCAAGCAGCGATGATACCGGAGATGAAAACGTAGTTCCTACTGAACCTCGTGTTCAGTCTCCTCCTCCAGCAGCTCCTCAAAACATCGCATCACCAAAACCCGAAGAAGAAAACAAGGTGCGATGGAACTTGGGTTCGTTTGTCGACAGTCAAAATGACGTAAACCAAGTTCAGTCATCATCATCGTCTGGTCCGAACTGTTCACAAAGTGGTCGTATGAGTCCGGATAGTAGGAAACGGACATTAGCAGATGATTCATTGCCAGATATAGAACAAATTGTGGCAGAAGCGAAAGCTCTGTCTAATATCAGTTTGTTATCTAGTCTTTCTGACTCCGATGACAGTGAACACGAAACAATAACTAAAAATTACAAACCTGTTACCAATAACAGCAGTAAAATGTTTAATAGTGATCATAATAGTGAAAGTGAGCCACATAGGACAAGTAAACTGCCTAAACCGATAACAAGGCCTAGTCCAAGGACGAAGTCAATTGATAGTAGTGATTCGGATTCTGATATAAATACTAATACTGCATTTAGTGCCGTGAATAGTGTTAATAATAAATTGCTGGATGTAACAACTGCAAAGCCAAAAAGCCGTGGTAGACCACGTAAAAATAAACTACCAGGATCCGATATAGATACGCCTAAAAAACAACGCGGTAGACCACGAATTAATAAACGTAGTGATTCCGAAGGTGATTTAATTAAGAAACCGGTACGCAGAGGCAGACCTCCGAAACATCGTCCCACTGTAAGTAGTTCAGATGAAGATGACAATGGGAAGTTTGAAAAGCCACCACCGCCTACACGTAGGCGAACCAAATCGAAACGCGATTCATCAAGTAGTTCTGACTCTGATAGCCCATCGCCAAAAATGCATCGAGTTAAAGATATTAACAAAGATAAAAAACTTAATTACAAGTCCCCTAAATCAGAAGATCGTAAAAGGAAGCGAGACTCTGATGACGAATGGGGTAAGAAGAACAAAACAAAAGTTAAGATACATCTGAAGGATAGTGTAAGGAGTACGGATAAAAGTGAGTCTGAACGGTGGGAGCGTAAACCAGAATCAACTTCTAAAAGGAAGAAATTGCCAGAGCCGAAAAGTGCAGCATACATATCTTCATCTGAATCTAGTAGTAATAGTGATTCTGATAGTGAATGCGGTAAATCTGCGAAAAAGTTTCCACCCAATGAAACTAGTCTTGGTTCTTCAGTTAAAGTGGATGAAAATAAATCAATAGCTGATAAGATAAAGAGTGATACTTTAAGAAAACTATTCACACCCAAGAGGGACTCAGAAGGTGGGAAAGGTGGAGGAAAGGGAGGCAAAGGAGGAAAAGGAGGCAAAGGTAGGAGTTGCATTATTGACTATTTTAAGGTACTAGGGTCTTTAACACAAATAGTGAGTTTGGGATAGTAATTACACCATTTTTCTTGCAAATTATGATAAAAAGTATCTGGACAAGGTGAATTAGGAAATAGTGCAGCAGACTTGAAGCACGCAATCAAATTTAGGCCAGTTTAATGTTATAATGGAACTGAAATATACATTTTGTCTCTTTTTTTTCCTACTTAAGTATTTCGGATCATACTGTTTAAAAAGACGAATGTTTATTTTGGAAAATCTTCATATCAGTTTTATATTTCGTTTAAATAGTCCAAGAATTCGGAAAAACTTTGCTTTTTTGATGAAATATCTTTTAAATAACGACATTATTATTAAAAGTGCCACATGATCACTGTAAAACATCTCTTCACACACAGAACTGCAATGTCCTGTATCCAGGGTCATCAATCACAATCTATTCTGTTTGAGCCTCTAGAAATGTTCACCCACATCATTATTATAATCAATCAAATTTACGCAGAAATCAAGAGTGGTTTGAATGAATGAATAAAACTTGGCCAACTGATTATTTCGATGTTCTAGAGCTGTAGAGGTTTTTTGCCCTATGGAACTTGGTACCGACTACTTTCAACTTAGCTTTACATTTTGGGTCCATGGATTTATTCGATTTGGTTTTTGATTGACCTATTACGACGGCGTAACAAATAAATAGAAGGAATATCTTTAATTTCGTACAATATATCATTTGCCAGTGTGTCTATACTTATATTTTTAGAAAATGGATTTTCCAAATATTTAACGTACTTTGTTCGGGAAACTCCATAACCATAACTTAACATAACTTCAATAATTATACTCTGTGTTCTCGTTATTAATACAATCTTAATTAATCTTGCTAAATATTATTTCAGGTAAAGGCGGCGTGAATGTGATATTTATTGACGCTGATCACGAACGTAGCAGTTCTTCACTCGAAGATGATGTGATAGCAGTCGTGGAACGGCCTCCATCTCCGAAACAAAAAGCAAGATCTCCAACTCCACCGCCGGTTGTTGTGAAACGCCTATCAGCCTCGCCAATGTACATACCCGAACCAATCAAACACGAAAAGACTGAAATACAAGACAAGAAACCTTCGCTAGGCAAATTATCTCTACCTATCCGTATAAGTTGGAGTAGGATAAATATAAATGAAATTCCGATTTTAAAGAATCAATTACAAAAAACACATCCGGGGCTGTTGAAATCATCGAATCAAGAGAAATCAGCGAGCAGCGAAACAAAGACTGATGTTCAGAAGAGTGAGTGTGAAAAGAAGGAACCAGTGCCTACTGTACATAAAGGTAAGTTGACTATTAAACAAAAGCAATTCTGTATTAGAAGATCTTTGAGAATTGTGTTGGGTAAAAAACTCTTTCGATTACCTATACCATGCCTGAAGGGTTACGTATATATAAAACGGTTAATTGAGATCTTCGGAAAACTCAAATCTTCATATTCGGCGATTGAAATGTTAAAAAACTTCTTTAAAATTATAACATGAAATATCATGTAGGAGAAAAACTTAAGTAAAATTTTATACAGAATTATGTTTACATTTTATTAAATTATATTAAAATAACTAACATGTTTAAAATTAGAAATTACTAGATTGTTTTGCTTAAAACATTTTTTTTTCGTCAAGTTAATCGTACATCTTTATCTGGCCTATCCAACATTGTAACGCAGCTCAAAACTCATTTGCTTATTCCTTACATATTTTTATCCTATTACAGACAAGGAAAGGAAAATCAAGGACCGGGCAGCCTCCGACTCCAGACACAAGTCAAAAAAGCGAAAACGACGAAACAGCACTAGTTCAACGGTATCATCATTATCGACAGTCAGCAATATATCTCATGGCAGCAGCAGTAAGAAAACAGAACAAAAGAACCATAGTAAAACGTTTGAAAATCATCACAAATCTAAACGGCGAAAAAATGAACAACAAAGTGATAACACTAATTCGAGGACAAATTCCAAAACAGATAATCTCAGTTTATTAAATGTACCACCGACGAATCATGAACGGCAAGATCAGAGAATACCTGATCCCGTAAGACAATCATCAAGCGGTGACTCCCAGAATTTGCCTGGACCAAGCCGTGTGTACTATTCATATTTTGAGAATACACATGATGATGTTGCTGAATACGAGGATAGGTAAGTGTCCTTTTTGTCAGTTTACTAATAATTTGTGTAAATATAGTTGGGATTTTGGCTTATTAACATCTTAATTGGTGTCAAATAACTTGGTGTAGCTAGAAATTTACGAAAACTGCATTTGTCCGTAGATGAATACCTAATGTACACAAAACACTATATTACATGCGAAATATTTTTTTACTCATGTGGATTAAAATATTAAAATCAAAAAATTTGGAAAAGTAGGGAAGAGCATACAAAGTATTTTTTAAAGTCATTCCATTTAATTCTTACCAACATTTATACTATAACAATAAGTCATTATACAAAGGAAGTAGAAAGGAAAAGTGTCATAGATGTAATCTCTTGGAAAAAAGGTCTTTTATCCCTTTTAAATGGAAAAGCAGGGACAAGAACCACAGGCGAATTTTCACGAAAATCGTTAGCAAACCGTGCATATTTAAATTTGAGAGCAGTAGGAAAATAACAACACTAGTTTTTACCAAAAAAGATTTTAATTTAATTGTTACTTTAGGTATATTAGATGTTTTGTTCATCTCGTCGCCAATATATTTGACAACAAAAGTATACCTGGTTGGATGGATCTCATAAACAATTGAAAACAATTTTTCTACAACATGTTATAAGTTTTAGCGAAAAACCACCTTGTATACAGTAAATAAACGTCACGTATTTAATTATTTATGCAAAATAAAATTCTTGTTGAGAAATGTTTGAAGGATACAAGTCACCATCAGCTGTCATTATTGCCATTTTTACTTACTTCACTTTATTGTATGTAATTTTACAAAAGCAATTTACAATTAAGTGAAAAATATCCCACATCTCCACTGCAACCACACGAGGGTCTATTCATGTTTCACCTAGCAGCTCAATTATGCGATTATTTTGCTGGCTGAGCTTTCTTTTAGACTCGCCAGTGAAATAACTACCTCACCGAATGTTGCGAATCTAAGTAACAACTGATAAAAATAAATTTGCATGATCGAGATATTATTTTGTTGAAAAAAATACAGATCATACATCATATGCAACTAATTAAAGTTTAAAACCAATAATAATACGTGAGTATGTATAATTGGGGATTGGGTTTAAGTTTTATTCTATGTACATGCGCATATAATAAATTGGAAAACTGGCCCCTTAAGATCTTGTTCTGAATTATTTGTATCTTTTTATTTTTAATTCCATCAAAGACATTTTTAGTTACTGTTTCATAATAAAAATATAGAACCAACTAAAGGTTCAGTATTACGGAATAATAAACAAATATTCTTCAATTCAAATTCGATCTGCTTTAATATCGTAATAAATATTTTTGTTTCATTTATCCATATTGTTCACATAGAATTTACAATGATGTTACAAACCAACCAGGTGTAATAATTTAATTTAGTAAATGTTTCATTTTCATCAACATATTATGTGTAGTTTTAAATAACACTAATTGAGAGTAGCGTTTATGGAATGTAGAATATAAAAATAATATTCTCTGTGAATGTGTGTATACTCACTTTCTATTATAGCCTATATATTTCGTTGGTATTTATAAATTCACTTTTAGAAAATGGTGATGGTACTGGTATACAAAACTTCATTTCTCTATTATTGAATTTGTTTTAAATGAATAATTTTAATATTTTTCGATATCAGTGGCGTAGTTTTTTATCAAAATAAATAATGGATAATAATTAGCAGTATATAAATACAACATTTTCTTATACCAATAATGTCAATAATTTCAGGTCATCTCTTACAATATTAAGTGTTTACTTTGGTCATTGCATACATTTTGCCTACTAAAATTTAACAAAGCTTTGTTGTTTATATACTAACAGAAGCAACATAATATTTTCGAGGACAAGTTTCTATATAAAATTAATGCTTTCTTATAAATATATGAATAATTTTCGTAAAACATAACATTCGGCATTACCACTCATCCATGGCGCAGTGGAATCATTTGGGTTAAATTCAAACGCATTCAACTCTAACATAAACATTCAAATTTAAATGGTCATGCACTTACGGTAGATTTATTGTCAAATAAAATGATTTATTTGATCCATTTCATATCTTAAAACAATATAAACTGAAATAATTTACATTTTGTTAACGCAACTTATCCAAATAAACATTATACAGACGGTCAACAAATTTGCAAACTTACATATGGGTTCGTATCATAATTTAACTGTAAATTAACTACGCCATTGATATTTTTCTTTTATTCTATGGATTTATTGTGGATTTTCATTCTTGTATTTTGTGAGAACTAAAACTCTTAATATTTTGTGTATTTTTTTGTTTGTAGAGAAAACTTTTATTTTTTCTTTTGTAGCATCAGTAGATATTTTCTTAGTATGTTCCACAAGGCACAATTTTGGATTGATTATAGGAACGCGGTTCCCCAGCCTATAAGGTAATAACCCACCATTTCAATTTATGACATATATAATAATATGATTTTATTGTTACGTATTGATTGAAAAAATGTGGAACATAGGCGGTTGCTTACATTATTTTGACCTCATTCGAATTAATTTGGAGAGAAAAATATTTGCCAACATTATTGATTGTATTTTTGGTTTTGTCCATTTTATAATTAATCTCTAAATTTATGGATATAACATTTATGGCGCCTCCTGGATTGATCAGAGATGAGATACAGTGAAATAATCAATTGTCATAAAATCACATTTAGGCATCGATGGAATTTTAATCCTTTATAATACGCATACGTGGATATCTGCTTTTATTACAATGTATAGCGTATAGCAATAGAGATCTAGATAGAATAATTGTCCAAATAAAAAGTAATAAGATGCCAGGAATAATTAGCTGTTACATAATCGAAATTACAGCTCCTTGTTATAGTGCCCCATTTTATTTAAATGTTTTCTCAAGGCGCAGTTCCTATGGGCTTTTGCATCTGATCTCTTCTTAATAAAAGCAGTTCCTCAGGGTGCTTTATTTTGACCCCAATTATGAATTGCCTACCATGCTGCTGGTAATTCAAGAATTCCTGGATCGTTTTTTTAGACAATCCTAGTACGAGCTCCAGATCAGCACGTAAGGGTGCAGTTTTTTTATGAGTTGACTACATTAGATTAGCTCTGTCCCGACTCTGATCTCTCCAGCATAAGAATGCTTATGATAATACGCATAAATAATAGTTTGCAGTAATTTTTCTAAAATTATAGTTTCTGCAGTTTTGCAAATATTATAATTTTGTCGATATATGTCATTTTCATACCATTCTAAAATTTTGCATGCACGTAGTGAATGAACTAGCAGTTTCAATGTTCTTGCTTAGTAGGTTTCTCTTAGCTCAAGTCGAAGGACGCAAATCTTCAAGTTCATTTGTCTTCGCGTTGCCGGCTTTCAACAAAGGAACTAACTTGTGCCCAACTAGGTTCAAAGATTGCATAATCTCTATCACAAACATCAACTAAATGCTAAATAGTATATAATATAATAGTTTAAGTGTGCATCGCCAATCTGCGCTCTATATATATGATATAATTTTTAAATTAAACATACTAACTCAGTTAATTCAAAAGCTACATTTTGAAGGCATTAGACATCTCTTCAAACCAAAATTACAAATTTGACATTTATTTCATTAAGAGGAAGCAATGTATGAATGTGTCAAATCTGACCTGTCAAGATTTGAATCATTGGTTGGTTAAAAACGTATTCCTGAATGACATGTAGTTGTTGTGTTATTGTTAGTTAGTTTGCATGTGTACAAAGCTGTGTTAAATTAGGTCATACGTATGTGTAAATCTACTTGGATAATGTAGTTCTAGTTCTCTTATGTTTGGCAAGTAGCCCAACGTAATGTCGGTTTCATTTAGATTTACAATTATTTTAAAAACGTTTTTGTGATCCTTGTGGAACATTTTCTTTCAGAACACTTTATTATATTTATTTGTATAAATTTGTTAATTCACTTGAAATTATTGTAACCGATAAATAATATTGTAAGTATATCTAATGTCTTTACAGGGCTCAAAACCAGTACCTGAGCGACGCCAAACGTTTAAAACACATGGCAGACAAAGAGACTGATCCAATGTATCAATGTATGCTATATTTGGAAGCGGTGCTGTACTTTCTATTAACAGGCAATGCAATGGAACAGGAGGTTGTCACGGAAAAATCAGCATTTACGATGTACAAAGACACGTTATCACTGATCAAATTTATTTCGTCAAAGGCGCGGACCCTACCAAATATTTCAGCTGTACATTGTAAACTAGCAATATTAAGGTGACTATTACTTGATTTTAACCCATAATTTTGTTTCAATCATGTTTTCTCAATGCAATTTTCTTACTTCTTGTTGAATTTACTGATACTTGAATTTTTCTTTGACCGCACTTAATTCTTCCAAATATATCGATTTTTTGAGCATACACTTTGTGCATATGGTGATATGTTGTAATTTCTGGTCTTCCTCGCCCATGGTTGTAATAAATTCTTAATTTTTATTTATTTATTTATAACACCCATTATCAGAATCACGTTAAATTTGGAAGCTAGTATAGACATGACTAAGAGTTCAGTACATAAACACATATTAAACGTTGAAGATATTTGAGTACAAGCAATCGCTGTTGAAATTTGAAGATTGTTCTTTTCGAAAACAAAATATTTAAGTATTTTGCTCAATCGCACCATCAGTTACATAGACTGTAAGCTTTATCCTTGTTTCATGGGACTTTACTAAAGATAATGGAGGCCAATTAAATTGTTAGAATAGAAAGAAACATAAGAAAAATTTGCATACACCGTTAATTTCTGCTTGTTTAAAATAAAGATCTGCACGAGATTTTATTGTAAAAATATTCTGTTTTTTTTTTTATAGTTACCGGTGCCAAGCACTTCTACACTACAAATTATTCATAATGAAAAGGCAAGAAGCTAAAGAAGTGCAGAAAGTCATAAGTCAATATGTTGGCAAAGTAAGTACCTTCATTTTAATTATATTTTTCGCCTGCCTGCACTTAAACAGTTAGCGCCCGCTCTTTTTATTTTTTTTCCATGGATGGCGCTACTGTTAGATTTCCAATAATAACGTTAACATCAGTAGTTTTCACTCACTTAACTTAATGTGTATTCCATCTAGAAGATAAGTTGACAATTAATTGAGAAAGTTTACTTAGGTAGTCGTTTGCCATTCCGCTAAACTCATTTAATTATTTAAAATTGTCCATTATTAATTAGTAATCACTTTTTAATGATTATTGTAGTACCGAAATATACCTAAGATTCTAAAATCAAAGTTCTATAGCGTACACTCTCAGATAATAATTTGACAGTTTCTTTCTACATTTAAAATACTCAACACTGACATGTGAGCCTATCACATAAGTTTATCTGATCTGAGTTTGTCAAAGGATAACGCCTATTAGCATGTGCGTCAAAAAATACTCCCATTAATTACTGTCAAAAACTGTCAGTTCATAACAGTAATAATTAATTATTAAAATAAAGTTTTTTTGGTTTAATATTGTAGTATGAAGAGGCAGGCGAAAAACAGTTGTAAGCACCACTGGCGGTAAAGTCGCTGCAGCCCTTCGCTGTATAGCTGCCCTCGCTCGCTTTGCTCACTCGTGCGTCTATACAGCGGCGGGCTGCAATGAATGCTTTACCGCCCTTTATACTTAATATACTATTTAGGTTATATTATCATGATAAAATGTAGGATTACTGATTATAATCATTTTGTTATTTTAGAATGCAGCAATTCCCCAAGATCAACTGCAAGGCCAAGGTACACCATCACCACTATCGCCTACGCCATCTCCCGCTGGTTCTGTGGGTTCTGTTGGCAGCCAATCGTCTGGTTACAGTAGCGGTGAGCTAGCAGCAAGGGGTGTTAATGTTGTCCACCCACCTACTCCTCAACATTCTCAACAGAATGCTGCCGGCACTTGGATCCCGCTATCTGTATACAATTCTATGGTAAAGCAAAATCAACAATTTACCAATTTGTTATCGTATCAAGAGTACTGGGATATGGCTGATACGATGGTTCTCAAAAGCAAACATACAGGTACGTGTTTGATATTTATAATAATCCATCAATAATAAAAACCTCAGGCAAAAAAAAACAAATATTGGTACTAGCTATGAAGAGCTGTTGTAAGTTTTATTAATGTACCAATTACGACAAAGTAGTAGGTTAATGTGTCCAGTAGTATAATTGAAATTTTTAATTCTGTTGAATTTGTAATTTCCCGCTCAATTAGACAAATCGAACTACTTTCATACGATACAGAACAAAGAAATGAAAATTTATTGTCGTTTCTTCAGAGAAGATAACAATAACGAGTAGATGTTAGACTAATTGGTATATATTTATTATATAGTAGTTTTTGAAGTAGACAAAATAAAGGCTGTGGAAATGTTAAGTTAAAATGTTTTTTTTTTCTTTCAGAGTTCTTTATTGAACTGGACAGACAGTGCGCACCATTAACAATGCATAGTTCAATCATTGACTTAGTGAAATATATACGAGAAGGTATCCGGCGCTTACGACGGGAGAGCAAAGACACGCCGATGAATGCTTACAACAATTTTCGCAATCAATAAATACGACAAATATATGATATCGTTGATCGTTGTAACAAAAATTTGTTATGCCAAAGAAATAATGAGAGCACCAAGTCAATTTATTTCACGTCAATGTATGCGTTTGAATCAAATATTTATTTAAATTGCAAAAAGGAGATTATGTTAAATTAACCATATTAGTTAGCTAAGTTTTACCTATGCAAAATTGTTATTAGTATTAGGAAAAAGTAATGTTTCATCAGGAATATACAGGAGTGCCAATAAAGTAAGGAAAATCTAGATTGAAAATTATGCTTTTTTAATTATTAAATAAATTATGTGATCGATATTGTGAAGGCACATTTATACAAAATCCTTTTAGGACCTAGCCTTGCTGTTGAAAATATTTAACGTGATTACCTATGATTTATCAACTATTCCGGGTCAGTTGGATAACGATATTTGGTTGGGATAGATAATATGAGCTGCGTAAAATATAATATTTTTTTTAAAGTGAATGAACAGGAAAATAAATAAATCATCAATAATAGAGCTTCTCAAACCAATATTTCTAAATAAAACAACCAAACTTCTAAGTGTTTATAATTTACTCAATATGGATCACATTAAGATTCTACAAGAAGGGGCTGCTAGTTTGTTTCGGCATAAGCCATCATCATCCAAAGTAATTAAAAATCAAGAAAATAAGAATCCAGACAACTTTAGTCTTGTTTCGAGATGCTTGAGTTTATTTTTTTTAACTAACAACATTTGTGATTTTTTGTTTTTTTATTATAACTTCATATAAGGATTTCATAATGTTATAATTTTATCTAATGTAATTGTTATACTTTCAAAGTTTGGTTTATAGTGGTGTTTTGTGGATAAGTAATTTTTACGACAAACTAAACTAGCAAGAAACAGGAAAAGGATTAAAATAGGAATTTATTTGTTTTCTTTTCCTCTTTTTTTTAATTTCTTCTTTTGTTATAATTCTCATCTAAGTAAATACCACAGAACTATATAAATAATTCGAATAAAAATACCGGAGTCGCAAATGTTTTGTGTGTAGTATTACATTAATATTATACACTTATATAATGAATTAATTGCTTAATAATTGCTGATTATATTTCAATTATGTTCTTACAATCATGTAATACTACTTTACTCAATGTTATACAGTTGATACATTCAAATAATGATCTCGGTCTGCACTCATATTACCTAAAAAAATAAGAAAGTATTCAGTCGAATAAGTTAAAGTCAAAATTTAAACCAATTATGTGTGAATGAAAAATGTTACCGTATTTACAAACATAATAAAAATACCACACAAATTATTTTTATTAACGTAAATTATTACAAACTTGAAAAAATTTATTTCTTAATTCTGTGAATTACTATCATAATATTATTGTGCTTAATTTTCTATGAGCTTCTCGAAATAGTCTTTCTTAAAAATTTGGATTTTGAAATAAGTAAAGCAATAGAAAATAAAGTAAATCGTTGAGTATACATTCAAAACCTTATATCGTAGGCGTAGGTAAATCATCGTGAATTTTCTAACTAAAACTAAAAAATAGACTTATCATTGTTTTTTAAACAATAGATTTTGAAGCAGATGTTAGTATTCCTCACTTCATTGACTTTCTGTATTTGAATGTCATTTAAACATTGCGTTAAAATTATAAATCAAAATTTTAAAACATTAAAAAAACTATTGACTTTTTATGACATTATTTAATGACGTTCACATGGAAGAGAAAACGAGTGCTGTTGATAAGTATTTTGTTAATTATTTTATTATCTCAAGTGTTTTCCTATGTTTTATTAATTTGAAATGTATTTTTTTTAGTTTTAAATACAAAGTAATTATTATTATGACTTTTATTATTATTGTTGTTAATATAATATATATGGTGCAGTACTATAATATTTTTATAAATTTTAATTCCACATTTTTTATGTATATAAGTAATGTATATTTTTAATGTAAATATTGAATGACGCTGAAGTTATACAAAATATAAAATCTTTTATTAGTAATATAAAATATATATATATTGATTATAAATAAATATATCTGCTATATTTGTACAACGCTAAAGACAATTTACATATTATTGATTAATTGATTAGACAAATGGCAGGAATCAAATATAATAGTGATTATGCAACAACTAATTTTATAAAAAATCATAATAAAATCGCATTTGACGCGATTGTATATTATGTCTTATATTCTAATTCTAGAAAACATAGTGTAGAACTCATTGTTATTTTTGAATATAATATATTTTTAGAAAAGTAAGTGTGCATATGTACCATTATGTATATCGTTTTTAAATTATTTTTTGTTGTATTTTTTTTTTTTGTGTCTACTATGACATATAATTAATATTAGTGATATTCAGTTTGCTTGTTTATTTGGTCTATCCGTTTATATATCAAAGTTTGCTCAATATTTTCATAAAACAAGAGATTCATAAATAAATATGTATACACCCTATTTTTAAACTTTAAATGTGTTGCCAATGAAAATGACAATTTTTAATTAGAACATTATATTTTATTGTGTTTTTAATGGATTAATTTGTATAAACATTACGGTTTTATATTAATTAATATTTAATTATTTTAGGAATCTTTCTACACAGTAAATTTTAGACTATTGTCTCGTAAAAAAACCAGTCACTTCACCTCAACTAATTGCTTAACTACTGGAAATTCTTTTAAACACGTTTTGCTTGTAAATAATTTTAAAATTTCGGACGAGTATACAGCAAAATTAATTATTGTTACAATTATAAATTCAGTTAAACAGAGGAACAGTAAAATCATCGACTTTTTAAGAAGATTTAAATCTTGGGTGCAGTATAAATCGGTATGGGTACCAAACGTCTTGATGCAGTCATGTAATTAATTATTTTATCCTACCGGGCAAGTTTATAAATGGCCAAATATTAACCACATATTCAGAAATATGTTGTACAAACGATCAAAAATTTAATTAATTATTGATCGAATTATTGATTTAAGCAGTTATTTTTAAATTGTTACAAATTTTTGCAAGCAAATATATTATTAACATTGCAATCTGGAACCACTCACAAGGTACTATACTAGAATAGTATATTGTGCAACGAACATAAAATGACATATATTTCCTACGAGTAGGAAATGGTCATTTCATGTGAGTTTCACACTATACTTTTTCTACGACTGTTTTAATGCTTTTGAATAAATTTAACATAAATATTTGTTTTTCAAAATTACCCCTGTTAACGTATAAGCCTAAATACGATAAATTAGAAGTATTAAATTGACTAAGTGGTGTTAAACTATATTCACTACCACTGTTTATGTTTTTTGAAATTAGCGAAATACTTAATTATAATTATTATTAATTATAAATACCAAAACTGTCAATTTGGTGTTTGTATTTTCTGCGTTGCTATGTGATTTTTCATGCCCGCCGCTACTTTTCGTCATTACCAAGAAATTTTATCCGTGCGTAATAATATTTAAATAAATGATAAACAGCATTACAATGTACTACATTTTCAAATCATGATTGAACATATACGAGTAATAAAGGCATTTAAAGACAGTCGTAGAAAAAAAATTTTACATGACAAATCGGTTTCAAACTTGTTAACAACCCGTTATTTCTGTTCTGTGAACAGTGGAATTTTTTTAGTCAAGGAACGAAAATGATTAATCTATTTCACTATTTATTATTATTCCACAAATAAAAACCCTCTTTTATTTCAGATGTTATTAAAAAAATCATATTTATAAACTAATTAAACATTGGTGAAATAGACTGTTGCCATTATATTTGTTAGTAAAAATTTTTTAAAAACTTATTAAATCAAATTTATTTAAAAATGTCTTTCTCTTTAATACTTAATCAATTTTATTTAGTGGAAGAAATACATACAATTGTAGCAGTCGTTTATGGCTTCTTTTAGATTCCAGGATATCTAGCCATCATATACATGTGTGCTTTTAATATAATTTAAAAATTGTTATTTCAAAAATCAAAACATATTAAAAATATATATATGGACTATTTCTATAATATTAAAAATATATCACTTTAATATGATATTCAATTTTTAGTTATACAAATGCGCAAATCAAAATTTTAAATGTGTATTAATTTTATTAGTGAATCTCTTATACATACCTAAATCAAAATCTACATACAACAATTTAAATTAATTAAATACTGATTGAAGCAGATTGAGTAATAACCATTAGATATATTTATTTGTTATAAATGGCTAAATAATCTTAAATTTTTTTATTGAAGTTATTTGTTTCTTAATTAAGGTATATTTCTATAGTTTTGTTTATGTATTTTTTGAAGTACTTCCAATCAAATCTATGTAACATTAAATGAAAGTAAAATTTCGCTTATTTTTTTCTTCATTATTTAAAGTTTATAAAGTACAAATACTTTGTTTAAGTTACTATATTCTTACTTTTGGCCAAAACCTTACCACTTATATGCAGTACCTACAAATTTATTACTGACAAATTAATTTTTTTCAAATGTTGTATTAGTTAATTTGAACATTATTGTAAATATTATTGATCTCAATTATAGGTAACTTAAAAAGGAAATAAAACGTAGCGAAAATTTACTTAAAATATACATCCAGAGCAAAGTTTGGTTACTATATACCTACCTAATTAACCAATAAATGTATAGGAAATTTATTTTTGAATCAAAAACTAATACATCTTATATTTACCTGGTTTTATTGTCAGAATAAGATGTGTTAGTTTTGATTGTATAAGATTATTATTTATTTACTTTGGTTATGTTATGAGAAAATATTTATTCAAAGAATGAATAAAAAAAGTATTGGCTGGATGGGACCAACGGAATGGAATGGAGTTTAAAAGATGGTTTATATATACTTTAATGTAATCTCTTCGGGCCACTTTAAAGACATGAGAATTTTGTTCTAACAAAATGCTACTACATTTGTGTAAACGTAATTCACCTAACAATAATGTTTAGGTGACGAACACGACAAATGCTTGTGCGAATCCTATCGTATTCACCTTTTATAGTAGCGGTTCATGTAGGGAAATGTATGTTTTTAGTATCGACAAGAACAAATAAAATCTTATATTTGTACATTTTAAATAATTGGATTCATTTGGCAAATGACCTGATACACACCTTCTTTATTTTCATGTTTTAAGTAGTATTGCGTTATTTCTGAATGACCGTACTTTAGATGCTGTGAAGTATTAGTATTTGTTAGTAACGTAACTCATAATTAATTAATATATAATATCAAGTCGTTCCATGCAAAGTAGTCAATAAATTTGATTTTACAGTGCCAATTTGGAACCTAATATTTCGCGGACCAGAGATGAGAACCATGATATATAATACTTGTATGCACATATCTTACACATGTCTTGGCTCCTAGGGGGGATTTTAGGAATATATTTTTAATTGGGCAAAAGCTTTTTTACATATAAAATATTTAATTCTATATTATATATTATTGATTTTGGCATTGCTGTTATTTTATTGTTTTTTCGATTTTGTTACGATATTGTTTTTGTATTTCCCAACTTGCTGCTTTTATTTAGAATTAGAATAGTAAAAAAATTAATTAACCAAACAAGTTTGTTTTTGTTTATTGTTTGAAGAAGAAAAATATTTATTTTTTATTTATTTTTGTTTTGTTAGGTAATTATTTTTATTTTTTGGAATGTATTGTAGTTAAAATACTTTAATTGAATGTAAATAGAGTCAGTAACCAAACTGAGGTCTGTTATTGAATAAAACCCGAAATTCATTAACTTAAAGTGACCTTGCCTAGATCATAAAAATGCATCAGTACCTTGTACATATTTATATAAAATGATTAAGATCGGTTATACTTTCAAGGTGATGTGTAACAAAAGGACCCAATATTTCTTTTCAATAATATAATGTAAAAATTATTTATGGTGTTTTATTTACTACAAAAAATTTTACCTAAAGTATAAACCACAGCACAGCAATAGTGAAGATGTTTCAAAGATATAAACAGAAAAATAATTTCGTGGAATAGCGGACAAAATTACTGGTGTTACCTACACAAGGGATTTTGTTTAATTTAGCAGGGTCTCAGTCTAATTCAGTAGAACTAGATCCGAGGCATGGGTCGACAGATACTGACGAATTCGTTTCGCTCTTATTATAAGCTCGTCAGAGTACCATAGTCGTTGCCCATCTACAATATCGCATTTAAGCACAGCGAGATATACAAGAGTAGATATATGTAAACACGCACCATCTACACACATAGAAATGCATATCCCACCATACAGAGGCCGGGCAAATCCAATGTATAGGTAACACCAGCCGTAAAAATAGAAATGAAATGAAAATAGTGTATACACAAAACGCTAGCAGGAGACCATTTATCCTGCTAGCATCACTCAAAATATTTGGAAATCAGTCGGACGGTGGTCTCCAAGCGTTCGGTCATCGATGCCAAATAATGCAAAACTATAGAATGAATTTGTGTCTGTAAATATAATAATTTGAAAAATAATTTAGTGGCATAGCGGACAAAATTACTGGTGTTGTAGGTGGTGGTTGTGTAGGTAACAAATTTCCAACGAAACATTACGTAACAACCAATTTATTGATAAAGCCCCCCGCCAGAGAATTCGTGCGGATTTGTTGCTTCTCTGCCATCGTTTTGTGAACTGTGTTAACGGGCATATTGCCTGCTTAACAAATATGTTTTGTTTAGCGAAAAAACACTTTATTTGCTTCGTATGTAATTGCTGTATCAAAAAACAGACCCGCAAACAAAGTCACAGGTTTTCAGCTTGTAAAACAATATACTATTGTGTTTTGCATTTCTCAAAACAAAATCTAAACCTATAAAAGTAAATTAACCTGGTTTTAGTCAAACATGATTGTTATATTCCTTTGACTAGGAACTATCCTAGTCAAAGATTGTTACACTCTGGCAGCTTGTAATACCTATCACCTTGTCACCTTTTACTTTCCATAAAAACTTTCGCATTATGTACGCATTCTATTTCCAAAGATTAATGTACATTAATCTGCTATTTCCAACTCATTTATTTTTAAGTTTCCCGCGCTTTAAAGCGCTCGTTGATTGGCCGGTTGAAAAGTCCACAGCCAGACTCTAGACGCTTGTGTCGCGGGGTTTAAGTTCTCAGAAAGATAAACATATTTTCTGAGTTTAAGGTTAAACGCTTGTATCAAAGATTAATATACATTAATCTTTGCTTGTATAAAATGCGTTATCCTTCTACAATTCCGGTGACCTTTGAAGGAACGGCGTTAACCTTCTACAACTCAATTCAGATGAACTGATGTAACATGATTACCTATCATGGACCCACTAACTTTCTTACGTCATTGTTAACTAATTATGTAGATTGAAGGCTAGATAGAAGCATTGTCTTTATAAAGACAATGATAGAAGGTTGCGATTACCGAACGTAAATCAGCAAGGTGAAGCTGTACTAATTTAGTAATTATATTACTGGGGCTTATATATACATAGAATTCAAATTATTATTTTCCTTTTAGTAGGTACCACGACTTTCGAACTGCCATACACGGTTGGTATTAGGGATACGAACGATACTTCGATACTAGTACGTATCGATACTTTGGTTCCGATACCAAGTACTTTTGGCATCGATACTTTTTGTTCGATACTTATACGCCTTAAATCATAGTATCGATACCAACATACCCACTGGGTTCTCAAGAGTGGCGCCATAGATAGAAAGAGTTAAAAGTTTAAACGTAAAATTGATAAATTAAATTATTGTTTTATGTATAACTTTTAATTATCATAACGCCTCAGCCCCCTAAGCGGAGCAATGTTTAAATTAATTTTTTGCTGCAACTGCTACCTCCAAAATTAAAAATAATATTAACAACAGCAATGATAATATAGTATATATTTTATTTCTAATATTTTATTTGTAACATTGTGAACCTACTTCGACTTAAAAAATTTTTTTTATGAGTATCGAGTATCGATACTTCGAAGTATCGAAGCTTGATCTTCGATATCAAGTAGCGTATCGATACTGAAATGTGAAACCATTGTCTTTATAAAGACAATGGTGAAACTTTACTTGGTATCGGGTATCGAAACTTTTGAAGCGATACCGAATCCCTAGTTGGTATGCATACAAACAAATTACAGAAGATCTCTCCCAAACGTGCTTCATGAATACAAAACATCGTTCCGGTCCAAAATTCATACAAGTGAGTATGACGAATATCCCCACATCAGTTAAACTGAGGAAACTGGTAAAAGAGATGCACGGATTATGTACTTCTTTTTATTACATTTTTTTCGTAAAAGTAGTGTTCAAAATAGCTATTATTACAATTCAGAGTTTCACCAGTAATATTATAGAAAATATAATAGTTTAAGTTTTCTTTACCAGTAATTTCAGTCTGAGCCATTAGCAACACATGCATGTTTTTCGTTGGGCTTCCCATCACTACATTAAATTGAAACTACGCATGCGCTTGACGTCAAATCCTGCCTACAAAAGTCAACATTTGCAGAAAAAAGAGCCATTTCCTTTTCTCTTGTGAAAGTTGAATTTGGGAGAATACAACGTAAGTAGACGCAAATATTAATAATTATAATTTTAATTTTATAAAGATTGTAATGTTTCATTTAGATAATTAATGTTTTTGTTATCGGTATATCTTGCTTTTTTATTAGAACTACGGTTTTATTATCTGTAGTTTTTTAAAGAGCATAATGTGATGCTGATTAAGTGCAGCATGGCCGACGCCATGTTTTATTTAGTTTCAGTATATTAAAGTTTTAAATAAATATAATTTCCTTTAGAATGGCGGACGCAGCTCCAGCCGGTGGTCGCGGTGGTTTTCGTGGTGGATTTGGTGGAGGCGGTCGTGGTGGAGGACGTGGGGGCCCACGTGGTCGCGGTCGTGGACGCGGTAGAGGTCGTGGTCGCGGCAAGGAAGATCAGAAAGAATGGGTACCAGTTACTAAACTAGGTAAGTTTAAATTTGGAAATAATATCCCTCTACTGAACTGAATTTGTATATTGTTTATAAGTCTGGTATGGGATTATCTTAATGCACGTATGCCTTGTTTCTGTACAATAAAATATTAAGTACATTGTCGGAGTCTGATTTACAATTTATATGAAAATAAGTTTTAAATCCTTTGCAACGGTTATCATAGGGAATTAACTTACCTAACAAAATTATATTCTTAGTTGTAGGATTTCTACTTAGATTTCAAAAAATATTACAACACCTACCTTCATTTTTTGAAAATTTAGTAGTTCTATGACTCACTTTAGTTCTTAATAAAGTTTTATAATTTCCATAGAACCCGAACTTTATAATTACTGCAATCGGTATTGTGTTCCAGTTTGATTTTACTAACTAACCCAATAGATGTATGTAGTTTAAAATTATTCTTTTGGGAAGGTGCTTTTAAGAATTCCACATGGCCGTTACGTACCTGCTAAAACTAGCATAGGTACGGATTATCAATATTAAATATGCAAAAGTAGATAATTGTTAATATTTTACCACTCTAATATAATTAATATCAATTTTGTACAAAATCATGAAACATTCTTTGTTTGTGTAGGAACTGATTGACATTCTTGCTCGCATTAAATCAATTGTAATACATAGTTTTACCTAATATCAAAATTCTATTACAGGTCGTTTGGTACGTGATGGAAAGATCAGCCGTTTGGAAGAAATTTATTTGTTTTCACTACCAATTAAAGAATTTGAAATTATTGATTTCTTTATTGGACCAGAACTTAATGATGAGGTATAGTATAAGATTAAAGAAAATTGGTTTTTTTCTTTTAAATTAATTTTAATGATGAGAAAAAATTTAATTCTTTCGCGGTTTCTACCAGAGGAACTATGTTCTGATGATGGCCTAAGAATTCTGATTTATAATTTGACATCAGTTGAAAATCGTATTTGTAATCCAGAGTTTTTCATAATTTATTATTTCACTTCAAGGTATTGAAAATCATGCCTGTTCAGAAACAAACTCGCGCTGGTCAGCGTACCCGTTTTAAGGCTTTCGTCGCTATTGGAGACAGTAAAGGTCACATTGGACTCGGCGTTAAGTGCAGTAAGGAAGTCGCAACCGCTATCCGAGGTGCTATTATTTTAGCGAAGTTGTCTGTAGTACCTGTACGTAGAGGATACTGGGGTAACAAAATCGGTTTGCCTCACACCGTACCTTGCAAGGTAATTTAAAATATATAATTTTTGTTCTAGCAATATGGATTTTTACGGATATACAGGGTGTTATAATAAAGAATTAAGGTTAAGCCATTATTATATTAAAAGGAATGTTTGTGATTTAAAGTAACCTTAACAGTTAATCCTTTAGATGTATAGCATCCTGTATTTTTCTAAACGTTTTTATGATGAGAAGCAAATTAATTCTTTCGCGGTTTCTACCAGAGGAACTATGTTCTTATGATGGCCTAAGAATTCTGATTTTTATAGCAATTATACTAATTAATATACTCACTATGAATAGTGTTTAAATATAATCGAATGTTTCAGGTAACTGGAAAATGTGGTTCGGTAACTGTACGTCTTATCCCTGCTCCACGTGGTACTGGTATCGTATCGGCTCCGGTACCAAAGAAACTACTTCAAATGGCTGGTATCGAAGATTGTTACACTTCAGCCCGTGGTTCCACAGGCACATTGGGAAATTTCGCCAAAGCTACTTTCGCAGCAATTGCAAAAACATATGCTTACTTAACGCCAGACTTATGGAAGGAAACTCAGTTGGCTAAAACTCCGTATCAAGAGTTTGCCGATTATTTAGTGAAGAACCACAAAGTTGTTACAAATCCGAATCCACGTGCAGAAACTGCCTAAGCCAGATGTATTCAACAATAATTCTAGTTTGCTCATTTGTAAATTTTTAAAGATGTAAATATAATTATATATTTACAGGTGAGCAGACTAGGGCAACAACAGCAGCAACAACATAATTTTTTCTAAAAGAATTTGTTCATTCTATGCGATAAATAAATATTAAAAACCTGAAGAAGTCTTTCATTTATAAATTTTTTTAGTTGTGACAAATTTGAAATTAAGACCTAACATGGATAATTTCTAGAATTGCAATTTGGTTAAAATGAACTTCTTTCTTTACCATACCTGTCCTATCACATATTATTATTCAAATTCAACGATATATGAGTGTGTTTTAACACGCTAAATATAATCATTTTGTTTTTTTCTTCGGTTGGGTTTAGTTTACTATAATAATGATTTAACCTGTAATTAAAAAAAATCGCAAGCATTTTCCAAAAAAACTCTATTTCCAATAAAAGCACCCAGTGGTCTCGTTTGACAGTTCTTTTGTTACAATCGCTACAATGCATTTTATGGCAGTGTTAACCACAACATGAGATAGGGGTTTTCGTGAAAACATGGTTTCACGCGAACTAGAAGCACAGCTGATCGCTGTGCTAGAAGCAACACTGATGCTGACATAGTTACTCATAAATCTTTAAAGTTTTAGTTGGTTACATTACTAATTTCCATTGTAATATATTATGCTCATAATTTATTCCTTATAAAAATAACATTTTATTTTAAATGAAGTATCTACTTAATTGACCTATATTGCTATTGTCACAAAACCAGTACTTAATAATAAAATTATATTAATTACACGTACGTTAGGGCCACGGCGCAGATCGAGAAAAGGCAATTATTGACTAGCGGGCCATAGAGACAGCCGCGCCGTGGCCCTAACGTACGTGATTCCTAGGGATCGTCATGGCACTTAACGTGTTAAGAGTTAAATATTATTATTTTGTAGGCTTTCTGGTTTCTTCTCCAGCTGTCGAGTCTTGAGTTGTTCTTATCTTGATATCGTTTTATGATCCGAGAAATTCCAATACGCCACTTTATTTGGGATCTTCTATATTTATGGTAGTTGGAATGGAGAAGCATGTTCTACACAATATTAGCCATTCAGCAGCACTATTACTTAATTAAAAACTAAATCTTACATCACAGCATTTGGCTGCATCAATGTAGTATTAAGGTTTACGGTTCCAATATTTGCACCTACTTCATTCGATTCCAAAGTTATTTGAAATTCATGCTCCGTTATTTCTTTGGTATTAATTTCACTTGTATCCTGACTACATTCAGATGAAGAAGTTGCATTACATATTATATCAATGTCACCTACAGCTTTGATTGGACTTAATACTGTTGTATCTTCATTATTATGTGTAGAATCTGCCGGGCTGTTTGAAATTTCTATGTGTTTTTTGGCACTGTCTTCAACTCCAGTGATAATAGCCGCCATACTCTTTTTATGTTTGTTTTTATCTTTTCTAGGTTTTCTAGTTCTTACTTTCCGAGCTAAACAGTTATGAACAACTCTTATATGTTCTCTTAGGGATTTCTAAAAAAAAAATCATTAAACATCTTTGAAAAAGGTCTGTAAAATATTTTACAACATTATTCTACAATTTCAAATTATAATCGGCACTCATGACAGTCATTCACTCTTTCTTTCAATAAAATCTGTGATTACAGAGAATTACAGATTAAATTATAAATATACAGGGTGAGTCGGGAAGAATGGGCCTAACTTTAAAAACTCAAATGTAACAGCATCAATAACAATCCAAGATTCAGAGAGAGATGTTTTTGGCGACACCTAGCACGAACAGGCAATATGCCGGGTGAAACACAGTTCACAAACGATGGCCGGACAAGAATTAACAACTCCATTATATCCTATTGCCAACACTAGATGCACCCGAATCCCCTAGCAGGGAGGCGTTATTTAAGAATTGCTTGTTACATAAAGCAACAAGACTTTAAGTTATGTTGGAAATTTCAATTCTCATGCTAGTATAAGCTCTATGTAAATGTTGGAAATTTGGGTCACACTGCCTGCCGATCACCACTGATGAGTCGTGGATCGACGAAACGGCTGTCTGATGGAAGCATGGTAGTGTGAAACAAATTTCCATAATAACTTAAAGTCTTGTTGCTTTATGTAACAAGCAATTCTTAATCCAAGATTCATTTATTTTCATGTTATAAGGCTTTTGCAAAATATTGAACCCCCGTGACGGCATCAATAGTAGTCGAAACTCCCATGCATGGTCGGACGAAAATCCTCACGCAATAGTCCAAAGTAATTTTCAACACAGATTTTCAGTAAACGTGTGGTGCGGCATGATGATAATAATTTCATTGGACCTTTTCTTGGAAAATCGTCTTACAGGGGATCACTACTTAAGTTTTTGAGAAAATGAATTGCCAAGACTACTGGACGAGATTTCTTTGAACATCAGAACTGAAATGTATTATCAACACGACGGAGCAAATGCCCATTTCGATCGTCGGGTGAGTCCCCAACTAGCAATTCGACATTCTTAAAGAACTAATATATTTTATAATTATTTTATTGCCGCTTAGTAAAAACTTTTTTGTTCTTTAAAGGTTCGTTTGGTGATAAAACTGCTGTGTTAAACTTTTCTGTGAGAAGAACTGTTTTAAGAACGTTTTTACAGCAAAATAATAAAATAGTTATAAAATATGATATCGTAACAGTTTTATAAACGTTTATAAAATATTTTTTATAGGACGAATTTGTTCCGAATGATAATTGGTTTTAAAAGCATTTTGTAAAAGTACTAGTCTGGATTAACTTGTTCCTTTAAAAACAATTATAAAATTATTCTGTTAAAGTACGTTTCGTAATAATAAAATAGTTTTTTATTGTCGTTATTAAGAGCGATTTGTTTGCTGCAGCAAATTTGTGCGCAAATTAATAATTACAAAATTGTTTGAATAAAACCACGTCTACTCCACAAAATATTTTTATATATATGTTAAAATTTCATATAGGTAGCCAGACATGTTTCGGACTACACGTCCATCATCAGTGGCTAAGTAACCTTTAACAATATCGTTGAATGTGGGGAATGCGATATTGTTAAAGGTTACTTAGCCACTGATGATGGACGTGTAGTCCGAAACATGTCTGGCTACCTATATGAAATTTTAACATATATATAAAAATATTTTGTGGAGTAGACGTTGTTTTATTCAAACAATAACATTCACTCCTCGATAAATGGATTACTTCAGAAAATTACAAAATTGTTTTTTAGTTATTTTATTAAAAACAATAAAAAAATAAATATGTTGCCAATGCATATTTTATAAAATTAAAATGCTGTCATAAACATTACCTAGAACTAATATATAACGTAGTCTTATTTATTTTCAACTGATATTTATTGTTATATCATACACAGGTTTAAAATGTCCAAACGAAAAGCAGTTGTGCATTTAATAGAAAATTAATTACAATATTATAAATTATCAAAGGGAAAGCATTAGTGACTATAATAATGAGTAGGAAACTGTAATGGAATCTAATCAAATTAATGACAATTTATAAGACACCAAATATTTTGGAGACTGATAAATTCTCAGGAGGAATTATTACGAGATGGTGAGCGGGTAGCCGAAATAGAGAATTAGTGATCAATATCATGCTTCAAGCACAACAAGTGAGCTAGAAAAAAATGCAAAACTAAGAGAAAACATGGGCAGTATCAAATAATGTTACGCATTTTTACAGAAGAAGCTTTTTGCTATACTCAATAAACGCATGCCAAATTTTCTACCTCAAGATCCTCGAACTCTCTTAAAGACACTCAACAAACCGTTTTAATAACGGCAGTTATAACATACATACCTACATAACATAAACAAAGAGCTCAATTTAGGTTATGTTTAAATTACTCCCGTAAGAGCTAATAAGAGAGTAATTATAAAAGCATTTTGTTTTATAAGAACACATTAAAAGCTTTTATAAAACATATTATATTAAAGTTTGTTTTGTAAAACTCTTTTTACTATTTTATTATTATTACAATATTGCGACGATGCGACACACGGCGGCGACTCACACAAACATCAAAGTATCAAGCACGAATACTTCAAGTAGACAGGAGTAGACTTGATTAATTTGTATACATTTTATCTTATATATTTTTTGCAGCACCTTTTAATTAAATTTTGATTTTTTAGAGCATTTATATAAAAGCTTGTTTTAGTATGTTTCACTATTAATTTATTTTAAATAACGGCAAAGGATAACTAAATACATAAAACTTCAAGAAAAATACTTGTAATTAGCTTCATTATTCATTATCAAGCTTAGTGAAATATATACTTTTTTACACCATAACTGGTTTATAAAAAATTCTTCACGTTTACATAAAACATAGGTATCTACTTATATTTTGGCTAGTGTCCATATGATAGATATAAAAGAATCATATCATCATCATATCATTCTTATGCTATCAAAGGGGTTTCAGGTAATATTAATTTTATATTACCCTTAAAATACCTATAATGATATTTATGTTTTTTAACGAATACACCCCTGTATAAAACAATTCTGCAGTTATTTTATAATAGCTATCTAAAGAGCATACTCGTCTGTGTTGAGATAATTTTGTTTTATAAGCATCGTATAAGGAAGAAGCCATTTTTGGTTTCTTTAAATTGTTAGCCATGTTGACCAAACTTTTAAAATTAATATTTTTTATAATTTGTAAAATTATCTTAGCTAGTAAGGTATACAGAATCAGTCATTACATAATGAAGGATATACCAAAAGATTATTTTCAACAATAAGTGACAATAAAAAAAATATTTTATATAATTTATAAAATCTAAATTCATTAATTTACATAATTCACGAGGCGCATTAAATTTTTAGTAATAATATACAATATATTTAACAGTAAATTTTGTTTCGCAGCCAAATCTGCTCATGGGTGAATTTTATCTGACTTATTTTATTATTCATTATTGGGTATTATAGCGTTTTATATTGTTTTTACCTCCATGATTGTTCAGATTTTATTAATGTGCACCAACAACAATGCATAATAATTATAAAATAATTTTTTATAAAAAGGTATTTTAAAAAAACGTTTTTATCCTTTAACTGTTGCCGCTGAGAGCAAAAATGTTGAAATTGAGGCTCTTATAAAAGATTTATAAAATATGTTTATAACAGTTTTATTTGATTTTTATTAAATATTTATAAACGTTCTAAAAACTATTGTATAATAGCAACAAGCAACATTTATGGAACCGTTAAAGAGTCGATTTGTTTTATAAATCTGCGCCTTTTTCGTGTTTATAAGGCGCGTAAGAACGTTGTGAAAATGTTTATAAAACAATGGGTGTTTTATAAAATATATTTTATAAATGTTCTTACAGCAATTAAAAAAGTTAAATTGTTAGTTGGGTCAACATTTGGACGACAGGTTTGCAGGGCGTTGGATAGGTCGCGGTGGTCCTATTAGTTGGCCTCCTAAATCGCCAGACCTCACACCGTTGGACTACAATTTATGGGGTTGGTTAAAAACAACCTGGAAGTCAATGTCAATGGCGGTATTTTTGAAAATATACTAAACCAATGATTTATTTAAAACAATGTTAATGTTTGATATTTTGGTTTAACAATACTTATTTTATTTAACGCTGTAGTTACACGAATATTCATTTGTTTTCAAGTTTGAAAACAAATGAATATTGGATAATAACATTTGATTTTTTCTTATTTTGATGCATAGATTACACCCTTAGAGTTAGGCCCATTTCTCCCGACTCACCCCCTCTTTCCAATGAGTTCTATTAGTGGAGTTTATGAATGTTCCACATCGAGGTTGAGAGCATCTGATCGTTAGCAAACAGGGCCAGTAGTAGTAGTACGAAAAAAGTTAATAACAACTCACCTTCGTCTTCAATGTTTTCAAACAACCTGGTTCTGTACAAGGGTGACGATCTTTATCTTCGGCAACTTTTTTGTGAATGTTCTGAACATGTTGGTTCAAATTTCTCTCATATTGATAACCTCTCTTACAATTCAAGTATGGACAATAAAATTTATGTATCTGACTTTCATCTAAATGTGCAAGAGAGTGTTGTTGCAACAATGATGCAAGAGCAAATACTTTGTTACAAATTATGCATTTGTGTGGTTTATCTGAAATTACGAAAAAATTGTTAGTTAAGTGTTATGATGGGTGAGGCGCTCCTTGAATAGTAAGTAATAAATTATCCTAACGTGTACAAAACAGAGCAAATAATCAACTAACAATACACAAAAAGGGAGAAGGAAAGAACACATTTCATACATCGCCTGAATGTTTTCGTTCGTGAATATCTAACCTGCATGGATATTTTTAATTTCGAAACGAAGGAAAGCATATCAATTTATTACGACTAAATTGAGAAGTTATGTGCCCTTTCAAATGATTTAATAATTGATTCTCAATGTTTTACCTGACTTCTTACTACAGGAGGTTCTGCGATGTTCACAAAGAGCTGACCATCTCTGGAACGTTATTCCACAATCACATACATACGTTTTATGGGCAGCCATATGTTGTTTCAAATGTGAACCCCACATATAACTTTTTGGACATAATTTACACCTGAAAATAAATTAAAATAAAAACATTGGACAATGTGTCTTTTAATTTAATTTTTAAATTAATAAAAAAAGTAAAACTTATAGCATTTGTAATACTACTTCTCACATCATTGGAACTACAAAAATTTATTTTAATTAAATTAATTTAGAGATATATTTTTACATTAGAAAAAAACAAAACATTTAAACGACCCCTATATCGACGAAATTGTGAGTTAGCGATCCATCCTAAATTTCAAATTTCTATAAAACCGTTTCCGATAAAGTAGCTGACAACTTTATAAATATCTATATAGGTCTAATAAGATGTAAAGCAAGAAGGTACAAAAATATCTAAATCAATTATCCCAGAAGACAAATATGTTGACGGAAAAGCAATTATTAGGACACCTTAATTCTTTCATAAGCTAGTTTACTTTATTGTTAAAAATGTCAACGTTCCGGGAAATTACATAGGCACATTATTAATCTAAAATGCAGATCCAGCAACACATTTCCTATCAACTAACTCCACTAATACCCTCTACTCAGCTAAGATATTTTTTAAATGATAGCTATTGACACCATGTAGGAAGCAATTTAAGGTTTTACGATTTGCCTATTTACAATATTAATGCATCAAAATATGCTATAACTTACTGGTAACTTCCCACTCCTGTGTGAACAAACATGTGGTTTCTGAGTAAGCATTTCTTTTTGAATTTTTCTGAACAAATTTCACAAGTAAAAATAAAATTACTTTCATTATGCTGTTTTTGAATATGTTTTTTGAGGCTATATTTATTACTCAATAGCATACCACATCCTTCAATGGTACAGAAGATTTCCTCTGACCGTTTAGTATCCTCATGGCTTACAGAAATATGCCGTTTCAAATGACTATTATTTGTGTAAGACTTAGAACATCCCGGCTTATTACATACAAATGGTCGCTAAAAATAATCAACTAATAATATACAAAAAGGTAGAAGGAAAGAACACATTTTATACATCGCCTGAATGTTTTCGTTCGTGAATATCTAACCTGTATGGTCTGGTGAATGCTGCTTTACAACCGATAACCATACATTTATACGGTTTATTAACTTTCTCTTCCGAAGACATCTTAATTATTATTAAAAATTTAAATAATTACACTCCTATTCACAACAGAACTTTACACCTTCCTTATGCTGTTATCAAAGATTAATGTACACATGTGTACATTAATCTTTGCTGTTATGATTATTACGCTTGAGCTGCGATAGTTAGGTTAGTCTTCTTCTTGTACTTTTGTATTTGATTTGGGATATGTGTAACTGAGGTTAGGTTTACCAATAACAAATAAAAAATGTTATTGCTTTTACCATTGTCTTTAATGCTTTTACCAAAGTTGTATAAATCTTTGCTTTTGCACTTTGTGTGGTAATTACCGAATTTTACCATAATTTGGTGTTAAATTCGATAAGAAATTCTAAACATTATTCTATGATTCTAGTTTAACATAATGTGTCATGTTGGTTTTTGATACATTATTATCTATGTAATTATTTACAATTTATAATAAAATTTAATTTTTAAAAATTGAACCGTCTACTATGTTCTAGGCTAGAGAGGAAAGCCGTTAAGTAATTAATTGTTATTAACCAAAATTTAAACATACAAATTTTCAATAATTTGGTAATTACTTTATTATTTTAACACACAGTGATGGATGAAGTTGATAAAATTATTATTGATTCTTTAAAACAATTAAATTGGTGAGTATTTTAAATAATGCCTCGTTACAAATTATAGCTAAGTAGTTTTTTAGCGAATTTGATGAACATATCGACAGTCTAAAGCAGTTTGATGCCAATGCAATTGTAAATTCTTTGTCAACATGCTTAGAGACTATCAATCCTGATTTGAATTTTCCAAAAAAATTAAGTAATTCCATGAGTGCTAAACTGGAATTAACATCGGCGTTGGCACAAGAAATAAAGAATTTAGGATTCCGTGGTGATATGGGCTATCAAACAATTTTATATTGTAATGAAATGGAGATACGCAGGGTGCTCATGTTCCTGATAGAAAGACTTCCTAAAGAGGCTAATCATGTGAGTCAAATAGATCAAACTGGATACGTTCCAAAAATAGTAAAGAAAATAGAGGAAAATTTAAAAAGATCTATAGGACAACTTTGGTTGCCATCTTCTGTATTGAACAAAGGTGTTAGGGAATATGATTCCGGATATACAGTTAATAGTTTTGGAGCATCTACACCACTGACCACAGTTGATTTAGAAATTCCAGATTCTCGATGTAATGATGAAAGTAAGATCTGACGAAAATTAGTTTTTATTTCATTTAACATAAAATACAGGAGTTGTTAAGTTAACTCGCAAATACCTACCTACTAACCCAATAATAATTTGAAATTTACTAAACAAATTTTCATTGCAGATAAGAAGCATTATTGGGTTCATTATGTTCCAGAAGTGACACTACAATGTTCTTCCAAGAAATTAATTCAATCCTTATTATATCATGATATTGATTATCCCATAAATGAAGTGTCTTTAAGAAATATTGTTAGGGAATCCACAGACACTAATATTTCTCAAACTATTCTTCCTAACGTAGTTGAAAATATTCATGAGGAACTATGTACTATATCATTAGATGAGGTAAAGTCTACTGCAGCAAACAAACAAAATGAACTACAAAATGTTCATGAATTTGAGCAGTACAAAGATACATATATTGAGTTGCAAAAGTTAATTTCAGAATCTGAGAGTGAATTATCTCTACTGACAAGAACAAAAGATGAAGAACAGAAAATATTGCAAGATTTAGTGGCTACAGTAAAGTTAAAAACTAAAACTCTAGCAGTAGCAAGTAAAGAAGAAAATAAGGATAAATTGAAAAATCTTATAAAAATTGCTAATGACCGATTAATTGATCTTTCAAATCAGTGGAGTGAAGTACAAACACCATTATTAGAAGAGTATAAATCATTAAAAAATAATTTAAGTTCGGAACAAGTGAAATACCGTGAAGAACAAACGAAGTTTAATAATTTGAAGGATACATATACTTCTATTATAGAGGATATGAAAGAAAAGGATACTTTAAAACAACATTTAATTGAAAAATGTCAAACAATTAATAAGGAGAATAAAAGGTAAAATTTTACTTGAACGTATGGTGAGATTTTCACAACAAAAAATGTAGGTCAAGCAATTAAGCAATACATGAATTCTATATAATTGAAGTTTGAATAATTCCATCGGATAATTCGAAAAAAATGGGAAAATTCATAACATTTCTTAACTTAATGAGACGAGATTAAAAGTAGTAATTTATGTGTTTCATCTATGTTCTAAACAGATTCTATCTGTATTTACAATTCAGTTATGGTGCAGTTGTAATTTCAATGTCCTAAATCGCGGCTTGTCTAGAAGTGTGAAAGATGGCAGAAGTTTTTAAACAGAGTTTGTTAGAAGTACCTACTTATCTATCTTTTCAATTTTCGGTCTTAGATCTGTCGCAGTGTCATAGCCATACCCAAATAATTTTTTTATCTGATTTCCATTGGCGCAAAGGATATTTAAATAAATTAAAAAACGAAATGTTAGAAAAAAATGAGGCTTAAGAATAACCAAATTTTGATATAACTTTGTGTACCAAATAAAAGACGATAGTAATTAATTGCCCAACAGAATAAATACTTGTAGAAAGCAATTTACATTATAAATAACTAATTTCAATTAATTAATTAACAATAATCGTTAAGCCTAAATTACAGACAAGCATCGATATAAATAGTGTTACAGTTTAAGGAAAAAGAAAATCATTACATAATAAACCGACTCAGAGCAGTCTCCAGCATTTCCTCCCTGCAATGGTACAATGAAATATGCTATAATCAACGCAAATCATGTTAAAGGTAGTACAAATTACAAAAACATGATTTGACACGTAAATTAGTATTAGCATTTCTATAAATTGAAACATTAAAATTATTTAAAAATATAATAGCTAGAATAAGACGAACCTAATTATGTCTTGTCTTATGGCCGAAACCGGTAACCAAGTAAGTTATTAGTGTAGTACGACTTGGAGTTCTTTTCTTGGATATCAAATTAGATAGCATTGACCGTGAAGGCGAAATTTTTATATTCTTAAAACACATGATTATAACTCATTTTTCTTAATGATTTACAGGGCAGCGTTTACACAAAGAATTTTAGAAATTGTTGGTAAAATTAAAAAACAAAATATAGAAATACAGAAGATATTACGAGATACAAAGGAGGTTCAAAAGAATATCAATACGTTGACAGGACAAGTTGACCGATCATTCACATTGGCAGATGAAGTGATATTTCAAGTATGTTTTTTTCCTCTGCAGGCTATTTGCGGTATAATAGCCTTGTTTTGAGTCACTTATATGTCGTAACATAACAAGATATTGCTTTTGAAGTATTGCCAATCATTTTTTGATAGTTGATATACTTAATTATTTTATTACTGAAAAAAATTGTAGCCGACTTACTTGAAACCGTTGAGACCTACTGAAATTTGAATGTGAGGTTATATACCTATTCTAACTTCTATAATCATAATATTTTAAGAAATTTTTTATTGTTTGTAGATTGATAGTTGTGAATAAATAATTATCCAAAAGGTACAATGCCATCGTCAGCACGTTTACGACTGATATCAATTCGGCCACGCGCGTTACAAGAATCATTTTGTGTATTGAAGAAAACACCATTTTGAGTTTTTTAAAGTGATTCGTCCTACATATTAAGTATACTGAAAATATCAAAATTTACCCCAACGATACTGACAATTTTTATATCTTTCGGCCTATTGCAATACCACTCAAATTTTTTTCGAAAGTATATTAGTTACCTATATAATATTGTATGCAACAAATTTGGGTTCCAGAAAAAAAAATAAACAATTACGAATTACTTTGAGAAATAAATAGACCTATAATTGAACATACAGACAGGATGGAGAACTTGATATGGTTAGGAAGTCTAGTCGCATATCGCTTTGTGTGGTCTCTTATTTAGGCATGGACAGCAAGAGCAAAACTAATTCGTCTATAAGTTTTATGAACATGCCTCAATTTAGTTGAGGCTCAGTTAATTTAAATAATCAGTTCAGCTAAAGACAGTCGAAATGTCACAACAAAACAAGTTTTTTCTACCATATACTCTATAGCTTGCAGAAAAAAAACTTTTTTTCTAGGATGCCAAACAAGATGAAATGGCAAGAAGTGCATACAAACTTTTGGTAGCATTAAGGGATGAATTTGGGCAAATATTAAAAGCTGTTGCTGATATAGGGCATGTAGAAAGAGAATTTAGAAATATTGAGGAACAAGTTGAAGCAGAAAAAAATAAGGCAGTTAAAGTTAAATTGGAAAGAGTGTATGTAGATTTGGAGCAAATTAGAAAAGAAATACTAGAATTAAGTCAAAATAAGCATTAATCAAACGCTATACTTGTATTGTAGTTGTAATTGATTTTTTTTTATATATTATTTATCAATGAACGAATATATTTTATTTTACATATTTCACCAAATGTTGACTATAAAGTGGCAGTAGTTTTCTTCCTTATGTTCCTATAATTTAATTATTTATAAGCTTATGGAAATAAATTTTAGTTGAGTCAAGAATATTTGACACAGCAACAAGGCATGCCTAGGGCTTAAAGTAATCCAACTGCTTGACCTAATTAAATATTGGTAATAATGAACAAAAACTTACGATATACTTGTGAACTAATTTATTAAAAAAAATAATTAACATATTAATATTGTTTAACATTGTATTGTTTGGAGAATACTTCCGGTGGCACATACTCTTCATCGACACCTCGAATTTTCTTCTTTTTCGATACTTCCTTTTGTAATTCTTTTATCTTCTCTGCTTTTGCTTCTATTTCCAGTTCAATTTGTTCTTCGTTCTCGAAAAACCAAAGTTTTTGTTCCTTTTGTTGCATTACTCGCTTCAAGTCTTCCAAATTGGATAATCTTGTTGCTGTTAATAGCCGTTGTTTCTGTTTTTCTAATGCTTGTGACCTTTCTTCTTCCCAAATGTTGAATAATTTAGTTTGTTCCGCAATGTCATCCTCTGAAGTTTTTTGTACGGCCTGTTCTACAGAAGCTATTATGGCAGCTTCCACATCTTTCTCTTCAGTTTTTAGTTCACTGAGCAAGGTCTTCCCGTCGTTTTCCTCTGGTAGTAAGTCTAATATATCTTTTACAAGTGAAATGCCACTCCTCTTACATTCATTAATTAATTTAGAAGCTATATCTAACTTACCATATAGTAGATAACCAATTATTTCAAATGATTTATTAATTGAATCAGGTTTATTTTTACAAAGCATTACTAAAGTTTTACCCACTATTTTATTTGCATCTCTTAGGTCAAAATGATCATCAAAATAAGGATTTCTTAAATATCTAACACGAATTTTCACTTCTTCTTCTTCTCCTGCATCTTCAGTTACTGAAGGCTCTGGCCATTTGCCAGGATGTTTTAAATAATTATAGCAATGTAATAACGACAAATTAGAAGATATTGGATGACTAAAATCTTCTTGTAGCATTAATTGACTCGCGGTTCGAGCACCCATAATATAATTTTTTTGCTTCCAAAAAGTATCCAGCAACAAATTAGCTGTGTAGTGCTCCAGAAAAATGCCATAATTTATTCGATCATCAAGAACATTCAATAGTTCATCATACTTTGAATTTTTTAACAAATATCTAACAATCGCATGCGGAGTGGAATTCAATGTATTGCCAGTGTCTGCACTAAGTCTTAATTTATGTGTTATATCTAGTAATTCATCAACATATGTGTCTTCTGAAACATTATTGGCAAATATATCTACATCAACCGCGCTTACTTGCCGCGATTTTTGAAATTTTTGGTCAATTTCGTTATACAGTTCATCAAGTTTTACTTTCTGTGCTAAAGTCGTATTTAGTCTTTGATCCCATTCTTCTTGACAGTAGTACGCTTCTGATAAAAATGTTTTGGAATTTATTTTATAGGAAATATATTTATTTAAGAACTGTCTTCTTTGTTGATTAATGAGTACGGAAGATATTATTTTATACATTTCATGTATTTATATTTTGTATTATGTTAAAAATGAAATTGAATTATTTAATGTAAACTAAACAAGAGGTTATCTTCTTCGAAATATGGCTTCCAAATGTTGCTAACCATTGACGCTAGTACTAGGGTTATTCTTTCGTACTGAACTAAGTGAACAATCTGAAAATTGTCAGTTCATTCACGATTGTGCGTATCCTTTCGACATCGGTCACTTCTACCAAACTGATTAAAATTCCAACCCCCTGCCGCTTACTGATCAACCTCTAGGTACCGGTTAGTTCGTTCAGTTAAAAGTTAACCTCTAAAAGTATTGAATATTGAGAGGTAATAATTGGAATATGATTTCGAATCAAACCAATAAATTGTAAAAGTTTAAAGCATGGATAATAATATCATGGAAGAAATAATTTTCCAGTTTTCAGAGCAGATTTGGTTGTTTTCACAAGTTTTTGTGGTTAAGTGAAAGACAATCACAAAAAAGATGATCTTTCGGTTTCGCCAAATATTCAGTTCAGTATAATCACATTCACTTGTTCAGGTCAATCACTACGAAAGACTAACCCTATTATTAGATCATTGTTGCTGAATAAGAAAGGCATCGATCGAAGCGAGGTACAGCTTACTAAATTAGAACACAGTTGCCTCCGTTCTCTCGGCTGTTCCACTCGCCGCTTTTCAAGAATAGTGCAGGCATTGTCTTTAAAAGTTTATAAAGACAATGGTGCAGGTTTAACAAATTTGATTTTAGTTGCATTGATCAGTACTTGGTTGTGCATAGTCTCTCGGGCATATTTAATTAAGAAAAATAATTTCTGAAATACGCATAAACTAAATAATGTAATCTCTAATTTTATGGGACCAGCTTTTAATCTCTACGTATTATAATAGTAGACTTCCTTCTACGGGTAATGTCAGTAGTTTTCAGGTACCTTACTTTATCGAAGGTAACCGACTCATTAGTGAGTCTGAGGAGTCGACCAACCCAACTGAGTTTGTCGTAAAAAAACCAGCTTTTAAATAAATGTAAAGGGTACTGTTGGAAATGGATAAAAGGTGAAAGAATATACAATATACAGAGGTTTTATAATGTTCACTTTTTATTTGAATTATTATTTTTTGCAAAACTGTCCTCAATTTATGATTTCCAAATTGTAATAAGAATGTTTTATTTTGAATTTGTGCTGTACATAAGCATAATAAATGAGTAAGTGGCTTTTAAAATCTAAAACAAAAGTGAAAAATCTTTATGTAAATGATTTAATATTATAATATAGGTAGGTACATGTCAAAACACCGTTTGGAAACCAAATTATCATTAAAAAATAAAAATTTGCTGTAAAACTTTATAAAATATGTATAGGGAATATTATTATAAAGTTTATTTATTTTTGGGTGTGAAATAGGTATAGGGTGTTCCATTAAAAAAGTATAACTTTGATATGCCATACGTTTTTGGTAGAACAATCGTGGATAACTTTTTTGTTATTTACTTACAGCAATAAATGAATCTATGGACATTACACCAAAAGGTCCAATAAAAAGTTTCATGCTCCGCTGTGTTCTCATTATTATCATGAACATCATATATTTTACTTTAGCACTATGCTCATACCAATTACTTTGCCATATAGCATGTGGTATATTTTGGCTCTTGAAAATAGCTAAACTTAACGCTAAATTATGAAATAGTGTAGATTAAATCTTACCAATACGACTATGTCATTAGCAAAGTAATAATAGAGTCCCAATCTCAAAATCATTGCAAAGAAAAATCCACCAACGGAAATTATTAACATTAAAGATATTTGCTTCTAAAAATCAAATCACAATAATAATTATAATCGTCACAACAAATTTTCGTAAAATAAAAATTATTTTTATTTATTTCCCTAAGATTTAATATAACCTAACTATAATTCTTACTTACATCTAAGTATCGAATTTCTTACTTACTCCAGCTACTTGTGTTAATGTGGTAGCTATTTGTAAAGAGCTCTGAAGAAAATCATAAATCATAACAGATTTCATGTTATCATTAAAATCATCAACATACCTGAAATACCAGATAGAGAACTAAGAGCAGATATTAAAATTGAATTGACGCGGTCAAGATCTGGTGTGGAAGGTATATAAGTTTTATTTCACGCACACTGTGCTAGTATAGTATAAAAAGGTGGAGATTTTGATGGAAATATACGTTTAGAAGTCCTCTGATTATGAATATCATGTTTTTGGAAAAGTGTACCTATGTGCGTGAGTATGCATGTGTGTGTCTGTACCTATTCTCTATTGTTTTTTTGTGGACATCGGCGGACCAGAAGAGCTTTTTAAGGGTTTGTTGTCACTTTTCAATCCTTAAAGAAGTGCGGGTATTAATGGTATACATACTGTAAAATATCCTTATGTTTAACAATGCAATCCTTCATTCTAATAACCCCAGCTTCGTCCCAGTCAATATTTAAGTCGTTTTGGGTTTTTTTGATATATAAATCTATGTTTTGAAATATGTAGGACAATATACGTATTTGACCGGTCGGAAATACTATCATACTAAACATGAAGATATCCGTATATGTTACGAAAGATGCTCCCACAAAACCGTCTAAAAATTGCCAACTATAAGCAGCCTATAGAAACAAAAAAAAACATGAGTTTAGATTGATATTGAGTGCGTCTAGAAGTTCTCAAAATATTAATAAGCAAATAATATTAGGCATGTTTAGTGAATTAAAATTACTTTTTTAAATATCTTAAGTTGATGGTTTGAACTATTTCTGATAAGAATCGATAATATAGAAAGAATACAAAATACCTAAATAATCCATAACCCTATAATATGTAATATGTATACCAACAAAATAAATTTAAATGATATTAACTGTCAAAAGTTATAATTTAAGCACAGCATAATAAAGAACATCATTTCGAGTCCACGTTGGCACTTTGAACTAAATAATTTCAAACTGGGACGTATGACGCCGTCATTTTACTTACCAGGAAATGCTCCTGAATGTTAAATGGAATCCAAGCTGACAATGGAACCGTTCTAATCAATACCGTTACGTTATTAACTTCTTTGTAATATGTTCCAATAAATAGGGGTCTAGAAAGATGTAACACTGTAATCATTAAAAATATGCCCAGATATATTTTACTCAAACGAACTGTAAGAGCAGCGCAGTCATCATAAATTTTTATAATTCCTTCGTCTTTTGTATCGTAGATTTGCTTTTCTAAATCCATTAATTTTCTCACCATATTTTTGATGCCTCCTCGTTTAATTATCAAAACTCTACGAAAGTTTAGTCATATAGGTAGGATATACACCAACATGTATCACATTTATCACCGGTATTTCATTTTATTGGTCAAAAAATATATACAGCTTTTATGCATTGAGAAATAGGTAGGTACCAGGGTACTTTTGCGGGGTATCTCCGTTATTTTTATAGATAGAAAGTGGTTTTCGCGACAGTGTGCTACTTTTTCGTAAAACTAAATATGCCGTTAACAAAATTTCCATAGCCCTTTTAGTTGTTAAGATACAGGGCTAAATTGAAAATGTTGCATTTTCAGGCATCCCTCTTATTTCAACTATCAGATAACTTATCGAAAATGTGAAAACTGTTTCTTATATAACTGTCCCCGTATAATTCAATTCCGAAATTAGTATACAGTGTCAGGTCAAAAAGCTATCGGACCCTACTTTTTTTTTAATCAAACACTGTGTATTTATAGAGTATAAATGAGTTTTTTTTTACCTTTTCCAAAACATATTACTGTATGCATTTTTTCTCAGAAACACGCAAATAAATGACAATTTTCTAAAATTAAATACATAATGACAATAATTGAAAGTTACATATTGCTAACGAAGAATAATTGTATCTATACCTTGCTTATAGGTAGGTATCCTCTTATAAAAAAATACCTATACAGTTTTCTAATAACAGTAAGTTTGTAACAACAGTTTTGTAGCATAATATAACAAACACAAGAAAATAACATTATTAAAAAAAGAAAAACAAATTTTTAAAGTTCAACTTCACTATCTATATCTATAAAAATGACGGAGATACCTCGCAAAATAACCCTGTACTTATATTCTATAAAATATTGACTTAAAGCTTCGAGATCTTACCTAGTCACAGTAATTGTATAAATGAGTGTTATGCAAAGATTAGTGGATACTTCGTCTACCCCATTTTCATCCGATATAAATATCAATATTAATTGAATATACGCTCTTGTTATAAATACAATGTAATACATTAACATCGAGTTAAAAAACATATTATAAAGTCTTTGTAATATTGGTTTTTCTTGAAATACAAATGGCCATATACCTATCAACGATGAGGAGTACATGGTTATCTTGAGATGGTGGTTCACTGGAAAAATCTTCAACAAAAGATACACATTATACCTATTAGTTGATCATATGTTATATTAAATTATCTTAAAAACGAGTTAAAATTAAGAATGTGGAGGGATTTTTTAAGTTTTATATCTCTAAAATGCTTTTGGTGTGCCAGAGAACACCAAACACCTCCGAGGAGTACCTGATAAACGGAAAAAAATGTATAAACATATATAAAAACCTGCATTGACCGGGATTCGAATCGGCGTCCTCCATCACCGAATGAAGAATAAACGATATATCCAAATAACGACACAAATATTAAAAGGCAAAATGGCGTTTCATTAAGATCTATAAAATTTTATACAGCAAACTAACGTAGGTCTTTTCCATCTCGATCATTATAGCTATTTTGGTGACCATATGTTTAAAGGGTTGAAAATTAAAACAAAATCATACTTCTTAAACAAAAACGCATAATACGTTCTTCGTATTTAAGATATTTACATATTCATTGAATTCCGAGACGGAGGTTCAACGTAAACTAGTTGGAGCCTCGGTTGAAGTTTATGTGTAACACGTAAGATTTTTGATAAATGAATCAGAGAAAATATTGACTGATATTTTTTCAATGTCTAGCTTAAATTTCTAAACATCCGTAAAATTTGCTCAACAGAAAATTTATAACTTCGAAACATACGTCAAAACATGGACAACTTGAAACCAAAATTGACATGTGTGACCGTTTCTTCCAAACAATTTTCCTTCAAATTTTATATTACTTTAATTTTGCAGCAGTGATAAACATGATTTTTATACTTGCCTTCATTTTTTCTTGATTTATTTTAGTTTGAAGTCCAATGGAAAATCTTTCAGTCGGCTTTCTTTCCAATCACTGACTTATACAATCCAAATATCTCAATTATATATTGGCTACATGCTTCACTTAAATATTAATATTAATAATTTTATGTTTGGAAATGTTATGGTTTGTATGTCAAACCTTTTTAAATATTTATAATCTTTATAAATTTGCGAGGAATACGAATATATTAAGACATCGTGGTGGTCATTTCAATGAATAATTTATTGCATCAGTTACAAGTGCTATATTACTACAATCATCATTTTGTGGTATTTAATATTTAATTTGTTTGTATTGTTGTGTTGGGGGATTTAGTTATCATTAATTGTTTCTTATATAACATACACATCTCTGATAACGTAAATCCTTTTAAATAAACATCTCTTCAGCGAGTTTACATGTACTACTACTACTATAAATAAAATTAGATATTATATGATACTTGTATCGAGTTTCAATATGTAATACGCCAAACATAAGTAGGTCCTTAAAGGATACTTAACACAATAAAGTTATATTATATTCTCAAAGCCAATTTGGCATGTAATCATAGGATCAAGAAACAGTTTTTAATATTAATGTTGAAATTAACTACATAAGTCAGAAATAAGAAGATGAAGCTGTCATACATAGTGCATTGCGCATGTTCAGTTAATGCAAGAACTTCATTCTGCTTAAAGCTTAGAAGTTGAATAGGTTTATAAATAAAAGTGTGTTGGAGTAGGTCGATTTTAAAATCTGCAACAAAGTAAAGTAATTCTTAATGTACCTAACACATACAGGCTGTCCCAGAATAAGGTGGATATAGAACAATTGTAGTAAAAAAGAATTTTGTGTCTATTTCTTGTAACTTATATTGAGTCTAGTCTCTCGGATCTTGGATCATTCGGTTCTCATAAAAAAATTCGTCGCTGCGAAATTTCGAGAAAGGAAACTCACATGTGTGAAAATTAATTGAATATGCTCATAAATAATATTATACAAAAGATTAAGTAAAATAAATAATAAATAAATTAAACTTCGTTAAAATATGAATAAAAAAATGGGCTGGTAAAGATATTACCAATAGTTCCTGGCACCAATTTTACTAAAAACCGTGTTTTATCAACAATTAAATCAAATACTCGTATATGAGTTGTGAAATATTTTACAATTAAATAAATAATATAATTTTCAAGCACTTTTACATATCAATCAATTTAAAATTTTTGTTCATTGTTCATCTTATTCTGGAAAAGCTTTAGTTTATATTAGGTATGTGGTTTAATTAGTAGCTTACGCTGACAAATGTTTCTAATGTCATCGTTGCCATAGGTCCAATGTGTAATTCTAAGGGTTTCTGTGCTCTGGCTATCATTATGCACATCATTTGTTTTACAGGTTTAGATTGTCCATACCATTCATTTTCATATACAGCATTGCCAATAGCTAAACTCTAAAATATTGATTTATTGATAATAATGGTTGAAGTAGAATGGCAGTTTTAGAAGACGGCCAACACCAAAAGGTGAATAATGGCATCATATGATTTTAGTATCCTGAGTACTGGGGAATATTAGGTATGTTACCAAACAAAAAAATCACATTTTTAAACCCTAAGTAATTTTAGCAAAACATGCCATCGCCTACAGTTAGGCGAAGTATAATTGAATATTAACATGCAAATCTAAGTTACTGTTAATGGCTACGCATTGAAGTTAACAGAACATTGACAAAACCATGATTTTTTTCCGACAAGAAGCAATTAGACTTACGTAAATAATGACTTCGTTAGCAATATAATAGTAGATAAACAACCTGTACAACATAGTAATCATAAATTGTCCAGCTGCTAAACAGTTCAAAAAAGTAAGTTCAGTCTGGAAAAAAATAGAAATAACAGTATCTAAATAAGTATATCCACTACAACATGCAGCAATCTTTATACTCACAACTAAAAGTTGGAGAACTATTGATGCCATTTGTATTGAACATTGAAGGAAATCAAAAAGCGTCAGTGTTTTCATAGTTTTATTAAAGTCACTTACAAACCTGAAATAATATAATATACAACGATATGATACCATGATTTTACATATTTCATATGCATTTTCAAGAAAACCAGATTTTTTATTCTAACGAATTTATTCGAGAATATCCATTCGTGGATCCAAGACTGGTTAGTGGTGCTCAGTCAGTCTGTGAGTGAACTTCTCTATTCTTTGAAGGTCATTTAGTGTTTAACAGATATAATATGTCGTGTGATTTAAACTTGACAACAAAGTCAGTATTGTATTGAAAGACACGTTTTACCACTTCACCAAGACACTTTAATCTCTACGAGCGAACTAAACCGTGTCTTTCAATATCACTCAGTGGTTCTACTCATCGATTATAACAAAGACAGGATAAGAAGCAGTCTCTGTTGTCAACAATAAATGCACCCATCTTCCCTTTCTGTAGGAAAAATTATTGATGTCACTATAAATTTCCTAAAATATTTTGTGAAGTTTATTTTAGTATCGCAAATTCTAAAAATTGATTTAATAAACGCATTTTTGTTCCTATACTCATTCAATCAATCAATCAAAACTTTGTTGTTCCCAAAACATACAGTTTTCTAACAATGAGTTTGGTTTGGTACATATGATAATATAATAGTAATACGGTAACACAACGATCATCCTATCCAATGAACAAATACAGGCAACATCAAAAGAAGTAAAAAAATCCCGATGGCAGCCAGTCGGAAAAGTAGATTTTTGATTTATGTATTTTTTATTTATACTTAGTCTACCACTGACACCCACTATTAATAAACAAATAATGGAATATTCTGACAGTCGTCAAATATAACCAAAGTGTCATATTGACAGTTATTTTAACTGAAATACCCATTATACTATAACACATACGTAAGTACGATCTTATTGTTATGTCACAGGTGTTTATTTGTCAAAATAATTACAGGTGTAGCGGGTGATGATATTTTTTTTATTTTTTGTTACTTTATATTGACTTATATTTACTCAAATATGCCAGCGATGAAAAAACTCTCCAAATAAACATTGTAGAGATTTAAGTGCTCTATCATTTGATATGTAACATTGGTATTTTCTATTAACAATGAAAAAAATATGATTTTTTTAAAACTTTGACAGGCCGCCATTTCGAAATTAGCTCGCCGATTTCAATCGCCAACGAACTCACGCGATTCCATGACTTAGCCGATTTTTTAACAAAATTTTGTTTCGATTGGTCAAAAAATGCGGCCTAGACCGTGACGCAAAGTTTTCTATATCCCATATATATAGTTGAAGTTACCTATACATTACCTATACAAAGAAAAATGAAATAAACTAACTTGTACGAATCAAAAAAATCTCGTGACACAAGCTGGATTTGAACCAACATCTCCCAATTGCCGGTCAGGTGTTTTAACCAATTAAACTATCGTGGCACATGAATGAAACTTCTTTAATTCGTACATGCCTTGCTTCCTATGTGCTGTGCTACGCCTCGACCTTTTAATTCAAAGGCAACATAGACTACACACTGCCATAATGCAATGTTATTTCTCTTTTGCTCATCGCAAATAAATATAAATAAATAAACAAAGATATTCAACTAAGTTGACAGAGTATAGTATATCACCGATATACAAAGAAAAATGAAATAAACTAACTTGTACGAATCAAAAAAATCTCGTGACACAAGCTGGATTTGAACCAACATCTCCCAATTGCCGGTCAGGTGTTTTAACCAATTAAACTATCGTGCCACATGAATGAAACTTCTTTAATTCGTACATGCCTTGCTTCCTATGTGCTGTGCTACGCCTCGACCTTTTAATTCAAAGGCAACATAGACTACACACTGCCATAATGCAATGTTATTTCTCTTTTGCTCATCGCACCTATATATATATATATAGGTATATAAACTTTTGAACTGAGGTCATTTTTAGGATCCAGGGGTCATAAAATGAAGGACTGCATACAAATTTTTCAAAATTTCGGTTGTGTCGATATGAGAACGAAAAGTAAAAAGAAAATAAAAACAAACAACAATTCATTCCTCCTCGTTAATAATAAATTATCTTATTTTAAGAAAATTTACAATAAGTGAGTAGACTTGTTTGGATAACCACAGATTAATACGATTTAGGGCAAGAACCAAGTCATCAAGGGATGATATCGCGATCTGTGCCGATCTAATTGGGGCGTAAATTGGGCATTCGAACAGGATGTGATATAAAGTTTCGGGGAGATTTAGATTACATATAGTACACCTCTTGGTCTGATGAGATAAACTGAGCTTTGATTTCTGAATTTAATAAAATATTTGTTTGATATTATTCCACTTTGATAATAAAAACATTTTGTACTCAGACCTACACTATATTGAATATGCCACTATATAGAGAACTTACTTAATAATTTCTTTATGCTGAAGAATACATTCTCTTAAGGTTACTCGACAAGATTCATCCACGGTGTGTAGTCGCAATTGCGCCTGAACCCTTAGAGTATAATTGTTTAAATTACGGAGAACAAATCCTAAAATTTTTAGTTGTCCGATGGTAAATGTTATTAAGCTAAATGTTTGGTTATCCACACACATTGTAATGGTAGCTGCAAAGACGCAAGCTATTGTAATGTATGCATATACTTCCTAGAAATCAAAATACATATATTTATATCGTATTGACAGTTATAGTATGTAATGTGCCTGAAAATTATTAAAATTAAACTAGTGGCGAAAAGATCTAATTAAAGCGTTTATTATTTAATTATATTTCAAAAACCATCCACAAGGGATACTGACATGGCCTATATTTCTGAGGAGGACACTGTGATTCATGATCATGATAAATAAAAACAAAATAATAACGTTTTTATAATTTTGTCTTAACATTTTTCGGAATTCTAATTTAATTTTTTTTTTAAATAACTTTTATTACCACAAAGTGTATTTGAACAATATTGCGTTTTTATTGTATGATAACCATTGATGATGATCGATTAATCCCTCGAAACATGTTTGGTTTTGGTTTATAAGAAATTGGGATATTAGATACAATTAAACAACAATTTCTTATCTGCCAAACAAGTTAAGTTAAGAGTCTGTCATAGAGAAGTATTTCATCTAATTTATTTTATAAATTGGAGTATTAGTAATGGTTTCCAAATTTCAGTCGTCGAACTTCACTTCCAAAGTATAATAAATTCCAAAACGAATTTGTGTCCGTAAATATAGTAAAATTTCAATAATTTTGTGGCATTTTACAGCTGACGTTACCTATACATTGGATTTGTCGATCTTTGTGCTGTGGGATATGCACTGTTTATGGTTTTACAACTCTCTATCTGATTACGCTGAGAAGCAAGTCGATATTTGTAGATGGGCACGACTATCGTACCCCGACGAGATCATCATAAGGTATTGACAAATGCCTACAGTAAATAACGCGGGGGTTTGCGAAACAAAATTTGTATTCCGCATAGGTAAAGCCTGTAATTTTGTCCGCTATGCCACAAAATTATTTCTACTTCATCAATATGATTTTCTCTTTTTAAATTGCCATCATAATAAGAACTTCCTTAAGTTTGGATTGGTCGTGAAAGTCATAATTCGATCTTTACTAGTTCTCACTTTCGAACTATTCGTGACTACGATCGGGTTCAAACCTTTGAAATATTTTGGATTACTTACAAAGGAAAATAAAAACTAGTGTTTACTAAAAGAAACGAGTGCTTTGCTTACCGAAAAGTATTTCTGCTCATCAAAAGGAAACCATACAGAAACTGGTAGATTTTTTGTCTCTTTAACTTCTCCATCTACATCTTGTGTTCCAGATTCCACAAATTGTGTTGAAACAAAATAGGCAAACAATAAATAGTAACCATTACATAAATACATTTTATTATAAAATCTGGTTTGGGTAGCATTTTTCTGATAAATTGTTTTGATATCATTGTCAGCACTATCCATAATTCTTTCCTCTGTGTCTAATATTTGTTGTAACATACTGTGAGATAATAAGTATCGTAAGTAAAATTATAAAAAGAACGAAGAAAAATTATCAAAGTACGGTACCATTTATTACACATTCAGAAAGTATCAGTTAGTACCACACTGACGAACATATTCTACCAAATGCACTCAAAAATTACTGTGAATGATAGCAGCATGGTTGACGACCAGTATGGATTTTTATTTAATAAAGGGATAATTTATTTGCTTGTTAACAATTAGTATACCTTTTCACTGCAGCTCCGTGCATTATCCAGAATCTCGCCAATGCAATGCTGTTTAATAGTACAACACTAAGACTTCTTAAAGTTTGCTGTAAAGTCTCATCTTTATTGGCGTCAAACAATTTGATGTAAGCGCTTATTACATAACTTAAAGTGAATGTGAAATAAAAATAAGAATAACATTTATATCTATTGTTTAAATGCTGCTTATCTTTTGATAGTATCGGCCATGCTCCAACTGACGAGCCAAACTTTATGCACACACGAAGGTGATCATTTTTCGGAAATATCTAAAACAATGGCTATAGACAATAATTACTTATTTTACATTTTTTAGACAAATAATTATTATAATATGCTCATACCAAGAGATAACATTTTGAAAACTACATTTAGACATATTTATGGAACTACTATATGAATGTATGAGGTCATTCAATAAGTTCGTATAGGATAAGTAAGAAAAAACAACATTTTGACAAAACTCGATTTTATTATTCAACATAGTTGCAGCGATTACTTCATCATTGGAGTTAAATTTGTTTCCAGCAAGCATTCTCTTGAGATCTGAAAACAGGAAAAACTCGCTCGGTTTAGACCCATTAACATAACCTGCTGCTTTCGCTGTTTCGGAAATCCAAATCGGAAAATCTTCTAGATTTATGAAGCCTTCTTTCTTCATAGCAACTTCTCCCCATTGTAGTATAAGACTCTCTGGTAGTTTTTGACGTAATTGTTTAACTAATTGAGGGTTTTGTAGTTGAGTCTCATACTTAACTAATTTTATTGTAGAAACAAGGGAAAATACTTGTGTCGATAAATTTATGATTCCTGAAAAATCGTTTTCTCTTATGTTAGCAATTTCTTTAATTTTAGTCAATATTGAGTCAATAATTTGGCAGGTCTTCCAAATCTTAGTTTTAATGTATTAATTACTAGGTTTATACTGTTAGGAGATATCATCATTCCTGCTGTTGCCTGTTTAGCTTCACGTTTCAAACATTTTTGTAGTTTTATAAGTTTTTCTTCATCGGTATAATTACACAGTTCAGAAATTCGTTCGAATTGGTAGTAAAATGTTGGCCATTCTTCGGACTTCCCGTCAAAATATGGAAAATCTTTTTCTATGTTGGATCTGGAACATTTTTCTTCAGCTTTTTTGGCTGATTTTGTACTATTACCTTGTATTTTCGTTTTTAGTATTTCTCCTAAAGCATTACACAACGTTTTAAAATCAGATTCGTCTTTTGCAGTATTTTCTTCCTGATTTTTTGGCATGCTGTTAACCCATTCTTGGACATAACTAGTTTGTGAGGAATTACCTGATGGGGGTTGCACTACTACTACTTCTGGATATACATTTTTGGCTATACTTCCACAAGAAGTTGGTTTTCTCGAGTCATTTTCTAAGATTTCAGCTACTTTTACCTCTTTTTTTGTTGTATAAGTCTTAATTTTGTATTTAATTCTTGCTTTTGTAGTTCAATTTCCTGCTGCTGTCTTTCTATTTCTTGTTGTTGTTTTTCAGTTTCTAACTCTAATCGTTTCCTTTGTAATAAAATACTAGCATTTGAACGACTGCTATGTTTTGATGAAACATATATAAAATAATTCTGTCACATATAACTTCAGCATTCAAACTATTATTTTTGTCTTCTTCTTCTTTTCATGCCGTCTTCTCACAGAAGGTTGGCGACCACTTTTCTAAATTCTTCTCTGTCTTTTGCAACATGGAACAGTTCTCCAACGCTGAGATTTGTCCACTCTCTAATGTTTCGGAGCCAGGATTTTCTCTTTCTGCCGATACCCTTCTTCCCCTCAATTCTGCCCTGCATAATATTTTGTAACAGTAGATATTTGTCATTGCGTAATATGTGTCCTATGTACGATGTTTTTCTTATCTTAATGATTGTGAGCAGTTTTCGTTTTCGGCCGATGCGTCTCAACACTTCGTCAGTCCAAGGTATCTTCAGAATGCGCTTATAGAGCCACATCTCAAATGCTTCGAGCTTTTTAATCATTTGTGTCTTTAGCGTCCAAGTTTTCACTCCGTACATTAACACTGAGCACACATAACACTCCACGAATCTCAATCTGATGGCAAGATTTAGATTTCTGTTTGTAAGCATTGTGGAATATTTCATAAATGCCTTTCGAGCCATTTCAATTCTGATCTTAATTTCCTGATCAGGGTCCATTTCAGAATTTATGACAGAGCCGAGATATTTGTATTTTTGGACCTGCTCTATTCGGTTTCCATTTACTGTGAGAATAGGGTTAATATTTTGGTTTTTGCTTATGACCATCATTTTAGTTTTCTGCGTGTTTATAGTGAGTCCCACCTCTTCACACTCTCGACTGACTCTTTCCAACAGGGTTTGAAGATCTTCTGCACTCTCTGTCATTATGGCAGTATCATCGGCGAACCTTAGGTTGTTAACCAATGTCCCTCCAATGTTTACCCCCTCAGGTCTCTCGTAAAGTGCTTTTTGAAATACAGACTGAGAGTATAGATTGAACAGTTGTGGGGATAGAACGCAGCCTTGACGAACTCCTTTTTGAATTTCGACTTCATCAGTCTCGATGTCCCCAACTCGAACTACTGCCGTTTGATTGTAGTAGATATTTTTTATTAATTGTATATCACTTGGGTCCAATTTGATGCTCTTTAAGTTCTCTATGAGTTTGTCGTGTTGGACTTTATCGAAGGCCTTTTGGAAGTCAATGAAACAGACGTACACATCTTTATTGTATTCTCTACATTTCTGTAGCAGTACTGTGATGGCAAATAAAGCTTCCCTAGTTCCTAAACCCTCTCTAAAGCCAAACTGCGTCTCATCCAGTTGTTCTTCGCATTTTCGATATATTCTCTGTTGGATTATTTTTAAGAGTACTTTCAAGGTATGACTCATCAGACTGATCAACCGATACTCATCACAGGACTTGGGGTTGTTCTTTTTAGGCAAAGGAATGAAGACTGATTTAAGCCAATCTTTTGGGATTTCCCCTATTTCGTATATTTGATTGAACATTTTTGTGATTTGAGTTAAGTTTCTATCATCTAAGGCCTTCAAGAACTCAATTGGTATATTATCGGGTCCAGTCGCTTTTCTGCTCTTTGATGTTTTTATAGCATACTCCACTTCTGATTTTAGAATACATAGCTGCGTTCCGTCTGATTGTTTTCCTCTCTAACGTCATCTCGTCTTGCTGCAAATAGATGTTTAATGTATTCTTCCCAAGTTTGTTTTTTGCCTTCTTCTGTTAACTGAATATCTCCTTGTATGTTTCTTGTGATCATCGGTATTCTTTTTTTTGTATTTCCCGTTAATTCCTTTAATTTTTTAACTAGATTAAAAGAATCCTGTTTACTATTCAGTTGTTCCATTTCACGGCAATTCTCTTCCATCCATGTCTCCTTGGCTTTTCTTATGCGGTGTTCTTTATAATTTGTTCGGACATGTTGGTTTGAAGTCATTTCTTTCAAATCGTTACCTGTTGACATATTTTTCTGTCCAAAATTTTGTGGCCAAAGGTCATCTAAGTTATTGTTTACACCTGCCGTCTGTCTTGTTGTTCCTCGTGATTCATTTTCCATGATTAAATCTAGATATTTCTCTGTACTTTCCACACGGTTTCAAAACTGATCAAAGGACCAAAAAATGTAGTTTCTTCTTTTAATAATTAAGTCTAATACACTCTCTACCATTTGTCTGGATAGAGCAGAGTTCGGATAATGTTTATCAAGCCATTGTTTGGCTTCCACTGTATTTTTTTTCATCAAACAGCAATACTTTATCAAAACTCGAAATTCACTTTTTTCCATTTTGTTTTTCAATAACAAACGTTGCCTCACACAAAATGCTATAACTGACGAATCAATCGTCAGATTGCTGTCAAATTTATACACGTATCGTTTGAAGGTTCGTACAATCACCTAATATGTGGCACTGAGCTTGGAAAAGCTTGAAAGTGCGGCACACCTTGACGATATTGACAATTTCGTTTGTTATAGAAAAAGTTTTATATCAAATGTTCTTACCTCAAACATCTTTAGAAAGACTGTGGAATTAGTTGAAAATAATCAAATATTTGCTTGGATATATTTATTTATTAATTCTAATAATTCCACTTAATATTTATTAATAATTTATTTCGTAATAGCTTTTTTCTAATGGCGAGTAACTATTAAGTTGCCGAAAATTTTAATATTGGATAAGAATCTATTTTTTTCTTGCAATAGGTACAATTATTATATCTACTTAGTTAATACTTATACAAAATTATTATTTAACCATTTGTATTGGTACAGTATAAATAAATAAACACAGAATCAGTACTACTTACCAACATGATTGGTAAATTTAACAAAATGGTGAGAATGAAAATGCTTTTCTTTCAATGAAATGAAATGAAAAGAAAATTTCACTCAAAATAGTTTTTAAAGCATAATTGTCTTGCAAGTTAAATTAATAATAAATAATAAAATTGTATTTCAGTTACGTAATTCTTAAACTTCTGCTAGATAATACATCTTCTACAAAACTTTTAATTAGTAAATAATATGTTCCATTTAACAAATTGCTTCTAAATGGTACTATTATTTAAAATTTAGAGTTGGCTGCAATAATATTAGACGATAAATAGGTAATGGAGAACAAGATTATTAGGCAAAATTAATGCCACACTAAGTTTTAAGATTAAGCTATTATGTTAAAAATTCATAAAATGATGGGCGATGAATGAAAAACAGTTGCGCGTATGCCTGTTTGAAAATTCTCGTTGAATACGCATATGAAGTACCAAGGACGTACCCTATACGACCCTAAAATACACCTAACGTAAGAAAAATAAGGAATATGATATAAAAAACTCTCTCTCTCTCTTTTTTTATTATTGGCCTCTACAACTAAGGTAATTTAGCCATTTTTGTTAGTTAATTTTAATTGAGTGAGTTTGGACCTACAGTTTAGCGTGGAATCCGAACCACGGTCATCGACTGCCAGATGCCAGCACCTACGACTATGTAGTCCATAACTACATGGCATTGGCAAGTCTACCGACTCGTCCGGGAGCGCCGTCCACCCACCCAGATACGCGACCAGATACTGCGATATCATAATCACGTAGATGCGCGCTTGCACGTGTGGGCATCTCCCGGACCTTTATATAAAAAACTAAAAAAAATAAATCACAAGATAAATCTTATTGTCTATAACACAACTAATGTACCGGAAATTAGAAACGCTATTTGAACGGCGAATGATATTATAATTTTTTTTAGGGAATCCACCACTCGGAGGATATCTGCTCCTAGTCTTGCACTACTGTGTGACACAAGATGGATTCGATTATTTGCACAAAATTGAGATTGTCAAAGCAAGTGCTTTGACAATCTCAATTTTGTACTTGGCTTTACTGAAGTCGGTAGTTAATGCTCTGAAAGCAGAAATTGTGGAACAAGATGTTTGAGGTGACATCTAGTGCGGGCAGGCAATAAACCCGGTGAAACAAACTTCACAAACGATGGCCGGACAAGACGTAACAACTCCATTACATCCTATTGTCAACACTAAAGACGGCCAAATTTCCTGGCGGGAGTCTTTATGGATTGCTTGTTACATAATGTAACAAGCCTTTATGCTATGTTGGGAACTAAAATAGTTTCTTAGGTGTTGAATGATAGCGTCCTATTCGAATACAAAACAAATGAATTAAAATTGGAATCTGTTGCGGACCTGATGGGTTGGTGAAATTTAGGCAATGGACAATGATATTATGAAGGGCTATCTGCATGCCAAACAACATGCGTGGAATGGGTCATTAAGGTTAGCTTCTCGAAAGTAGACGTTCGAAGTGATGTTCTCGTGCAATAAGACTTGACAAACACCGTTAAAATCACAATTCATCAATATTCTCATATAGAACGATAATGAGCATGTAAAAGGTAATTTTCTCGATAACGAATTTTATTTAATAATAATAATAAATCAGTTTATTTGCAGTTCTATAAAACAAAAAGATTATACAACTTAAACTTACTAACTAAATAATGTAGAACTACAAAAAGGGTTAAAAAGGCAGTATGTACTGATATAAATTTTAACCCTGTGAAAAACAAAATCAACAAAAGACATAAACATATGTTTATCCTTAAAAAAAACACACAAACAGAAATAGCACAAACAGTATTACCTAATAAGTCTACATTAATAATATATTATACCTATACATGACTATTAGAAGAAAAAAAAAAGAGATTAGAAGACGAGATGAGATAAGGATTAAAAACCATCCCTAAAAGTCTGACTCAACCAAATAGTAAGCGATGTCTAAGTTTGCATTTAAATGAAAGCATAGGTAAGTCCTTTAACTCACCTGGGACTTGATTGTAAATTGAGTAAACATTGTAAGCGTATGACCTCTTAAATAATTCCGTCCTGTGCAGTGGAGCAGAAAGCAAGCCCTTATGTCTAAGATTTCAATTATGGATATCGGATTTAAATGTAATTTTATCATATAGGTAAGGTGGATGCTTATGGATCATTATCGCGTGAAAGAGACAAGAAGCATGCAGAAATCTTCTATCTTCCATCGACAACCAGCCTGCAGATTTCAATTTATGACTGATTCTTTCATATTTCCTGATACCATACACATATCTAAGACACGATTTTTGAACACGCTGAATTCGTTCACTATCACACCTCAGAAGACATGGACCATATACAGGGTGAGTCACGAGGAACTGTACATACTTCTACCATAAGTAGAGGCACGTTAGGGGATTATCAAATGACCATTAAAAAATGTCTCCTTGTTTTGATTATTAATATACAGGGTGAATTATGGATTTTCACCAAAACAATGTTTCGTCATATCTTTTCAATGATTAAGTCGATTTATCTCAATTTTTTATAAAAGTGTGTATTGGTGTCTGGCAACTAACTAACATACTCAGAATTGAAAAAATCCAGGTCCGTCTTCGAGAAAATTTGTGGGACTGCTTCATATTCAACACTTCACCCTGTATATGATTTTTCAAAAATCTGACATAATTTTTTCAGAGAGCATAAATAGACAGTTAGACTTGGGTATTTGAATTTTTTGTTACACTCACCTCACATTTGCAATTAAAGATTCATTTTAGAACCAAATTGAAAATTGGCAATAATGAAGTATCTATTACTGTACAATAATGTTTAGTTATTAAAAAGAAATCTTCAAAATTGACACAAACGACACACACTGTGCCCCAGTATGATAAATACCATAATTTGAATTGATTTACAGGGCCGGATTTAAAAATCTGGCATATCTGGTTCATCCCAATAATTCACCCTGTATGTAACTTTTTCCACCCGTAATAGACTGAAAACAGATAAAAAATGATTGTAATAACCTAGTTTTGTTATTTGTTTGAGGAAAACTCATGTGTCTAATTATTTTAATCGGAATGAAATGAACAAGCCAGGGAAATGTTTATTCATAAATTAAGAAATAAAATAAAAAACAATAAGCAAACAATAAAACAGTTTCAACAATGTGGAACAAAGTAAAAAACAATTTAATAAACATTACAATTATAAAAGATGTTCAAAATGAAATCCATCTGCCTTAATACACTTTTCTTCACGAATGTTTAAATGTGTAATGAACTTTCTGATTGTCAGTGTGTCATTTCTGGTAATATTGCAAGAGTGAATAATTCTGGTAATGAGCTGTTGTGTTTTATAATCGTAATGTTTATTAAATTGTTTTTACTTTGTTCCACATTGTTAAAACTGTTTTATTGTTTGGTTATTGTTTTTTATTTTATTTCTTAATTTATGAATAAACATTTCCCTGGCTTGTTCATTTCATTCCGATTAAAATAATTAGACACATGGGTTTTCCTCAAACAAATAAGAAAACTAGGTTATTACAATCATTTTTTATCTGTTTTCTGTCCATTACGGGTGGAAAAAGTTACATACAGGGTGAATTATTGGGATGAACCAGATATGCCAGATTTTTAAATCCGGCCCTGTAAATCAATTCAAATTATGGTATTTATCATACTGGAGCACAATGTGTGTCGTTTGTGTCAATTTTGAAGATTTCTTTTTAATAACTAAACATTATTGTACAGTAAGATACTTCATTATTCCCAATTTGGCTCTAAAATGAATCTTTAATTGGAAATGTGAGGTGAGTGTAACAAAAAATTCAAATACCCAAGTCTAACTGTCTATTTATGCTCTCTGAAAAAAATATGTCAGATTTTTGAAAAATCATATACAGGGTGAAGTGTTGAATATGAAGCAGTTCCACAAATTTTCTCGAAGACGGACCTGGATTTTTTCAATTCTGAGTATGTCAGTTAGTTGCCAGACACCAATACACACTTTTATAAAAAAATGAAATAAATCGACTTAATCATTGAAAATATATGACGAAACATTGTTTTGGTGAAAATCCATAATTCACCCTGTATATTAATAATCAAAACAAGGAGACATTTTTTAATGGTCATTTGATAATCCCCTAACGTGCCTCTACTTATGGTATAAGTATGTACAGTTCCTCGTGACTCACCCTGTATAACATCACAAAAATTAAAAAAATTAAAATTAAAATTTAATTTAACTATATATTTTATATTTCTTTGATTTACTTATATATTAGGGTAACTGAATATAATTATTATAGGTGCCTATAAAGTTTTATAACTTATATGTGCCTATTATTATTCGCAGTTAAACCAATAACCAGTTTTTAAAATAAAAATACAGAAAAGCGAATGTGAACTACATATCGAGACCAACTTTCAGTTTCATTCAAGTTGTGACCTAATTGAACATTATTTTATCGTTAAACCATATCTTTAATCGTGATACTTTGCTCGCGGTTTATGTCGAGTAACATATCACATATTAGTTACAAAGCTAGGCAATAAATACATAATCTAACGCTCTTTAAATATATTTTAAATGACGCCCCTATTTCCAAAACAAATTTGCCACGAAATAATAAAAAAAAAAATTTTAGTAATAGCCTTGTAGTAACAGAAATACAAAACCGCTAATTAGGAACCTAACACTCTAACCGTTTCCCAAAAACTCAATAAATAATTCGCATATAGAGAGAGTTTTGAAAATCACAATTAAAAATATTATGTCATCATCAAATCTGAGCTCCTATTAATCGACCATTCATAAAAAAAGTGTGAAAATGGATTTTAATAAGGTTTCTTTAACGAAGAAACATTTTTTCTAACAAAAGAAAATCTTAAAAATTCGCGAAGGACAAAATTAAAATATAAATTTCTTAAACAGAACAATCTTCCGTTTGATTTTGACATCTCTCCAAAATATCATTCTCGCGTGCAGCAGCAGGATTTGGTAGATAAATTTTATAAAACTTAGTTGCTGAAGTTCGCTCCGATCTTTCAACCAGCAGTGTTGTGTTTGTGGGTGAGAACAATGCCATCGCAGAATAACTATTCTTTGGCCAATGACAGGCCAGTCTACAATTTGCCATCAACGGGTTAAGTTTATATTCCTTGTACAGTAATTATTGTAATCTTTCATTATAGTAAAGTTATATAATAGAGTTATTAAATAAAAGAACTTGACGTATCATTTCTCACCCACAAACACAAGTGGCGACGAGGATGGGATAAAATAAACGCGAATAAAATAAGGTACAAAAAAGTTTTAACACGTGTGCCGTTTATAAAAATCAATCATGGCGTCAGGTATGAAATTTATTGAACTTTCACCTGAATCGGATGAGTGGCAGATATACAGAGATCGCTTGGACCAGCATTTTGTTGCAAACAATGTCAGTGTAGCTAAACATCAGACTGCAGTTTTACTGAGTTCTATTGGAACTGCGACTTACAAGCTTCTTAAAAATTTGTGTCATCCAACGTTACCGAAAGATAAAACGTACGCTGAGCTTTGTAGCATGTTAGATATAGTCAGTATAATATACAAATTAGTGTCTGGCGCCAGAGAAGAAAGTTTCTTGAACTTCGGCAAACGGATGAAAGCATTAGTGAGTGGTATGCTACTGTTCGATGCTACGCCATTAACTGTAATTTTGGTGCTGATCTCTCGAAGGCTTTAAAAGACAAGTTCGTGACAGTTCAAAAAGTTGAAAATTTGGCAAAAGTGAATTTCGTAATGGCGAATTCAAAAGGTCAAAGTCGAGTACGATCAGAAGAGGGTGATAGAAGTGGCAACGTCCAATACACCAACCGGCAACGTTCATCAGATGGTCATGGACTTGGTAGAAATCGAGGGGCGTATGGCAACACCGCTGCCCGGAGAATTTCGAGAGGTGGCAGCGCCGACAATATGTGTCAATCAGGTGAGAGACGTCAATGTCATAACAGAGGCGAAAGAAAAAGGAATATAAACTTAACCCGTTGATGGCAAATTGTAGACTGGCCTGTCATTGGCCAAAGAATAGTTATTCTGCGATGGTATTGTTGCCACATCGACATAACAAGCAGCTTATCAATACTACTTTTGTCGTCATTTGAATTGATTGCCTAATGTTATCTCTTCAGGCGACAGCGAGGAAATCGTTCAATTATTTTACATATTCCTTGAGGATCATCACTGTCAGTGCGGTAATTGATTTCACCTTGTAATTATGATTTGTTTTTATAGGTACCTACCTCAAGGGAGGAGAGCCTTGGACCACACATTTTAGCTTACAATCTATTTAATTCGAAAATATGTTTTACGATTTTCATACACCATTCTAAAATAAAGAAATGTAATTGTTTAAATTTCATGTAACTAACTCATTGGCGGAGAATTCTGTAAAGTTGTCACTGATGATCACACTTTGTACCTCGAAGCATGTCTGATGATTGTTCCTGTTTCTTCTAGATTGAATATGTATATATAGTATTTTGTGGAGCAGACTTCGTTTTATTTCCATTAATATCAATTATTATTGTTCTATATATTTGAACTATCGAAGAGCATCTATTAATTCAGCTTTCGCGTAAATTTCAAAGTGTCGATCTATAATTGTTTCTGAGAAATCATATTGCAATCACTATCACCTATGGACCACCGATTTATCTATTTCATCTATCATCATCGTACCTAATACCGGCAAAAACGTAGTTGATATATGAAAATCTACGAAAAGTTATGCTATCTGTTGGTCTACTATTACTATTGCAGTAATATAGACAGTACATAGTTATAGTATAACAATAATTATTATTTTTGTTGTACAGTTTTACATCACGCGGAACAACATAAGTGATTGTTAATATTATGAATTTTATTGATTGATTAAGTAAGATACAATATTTCTTTAAGGTCGATATAAAAGTGTTTTATTAAGGTAATTTAAATAAATACGATCAACTCAAAATTTTGAAGGAATTGCTATTTAGGTATTAAGCCAGGGTGTTATTTAAGTACGTGGCCAAACTTCAGGATACAGGGTGTCAAACTTTAAAAACAAAACGGTTTTCCTAAATATCTGTCGACTTTGTTCAAATTTAGCAGGGGTATTAAGGGAAGTAAGGGGCTAATTTAGCCCTAATTACATTAGAATGATTAAGTCCAGTAACAGAAGTTAATTATCAATAACAGCTTTCCGGGAATGTTTGTGTTGGTATTATAGATGATGATCTCATTGGCCCTCATTTTTTACCCCCTAGATTGAATGGAGAGGTTCGTCATTTTTTGGAATTTATTTTACCTGAACCACTAGAAAATGGCGCACTGGAAGTAAGAGGAGCAATGTGGTTCATGCACGATGGGACTCCACCTCACTTTAGCATGGTAGCTCGCCAATTTCTGGATGCAACTTTTGGAGAAAACTGTATGGAGCGTGCAGGTCTACAGTCATGGCCTCACAGGTCACCGGATTTAAATTCATCCGTTATATTTTTTTCTTTGGGGGCATTTAATTAATTAATTAACATTTATTAATCCAACGGGTAGGGGATTCATGTGATCAGATACACAAGACCATAGAAATCTTATATTATATATGTACTCTAGAATGCTAATTAAATCCAGCCGAATACCAAAAAGTGTAACGGGTATGCAGAGTTTTCACGAACTACGCATGCTCCTCAGTAACTTATTTTCAGTACAGAGCTGCCATATTTAAAACTATTTTGTCGTTCGAATTGTCGAATTTATGCGACATATCTGTTTTATAAATAAATCCATATGTTGCGTCATACGAAACTGCTTGACAAAATCAAATAATTAAATGTTATCGGTAAAATTGCATACTGTTTAATTTTCAGCAATATGAACGAAACATTTTTTTCCAAATCTTATTAAATTTAGGAGATTTCGCAACAGCGTCTGTTTTCGCAAATGACATTTCTCGTAGTGGGAATATCTGTCAGAGTCGGCTTCACAACAATTCAGATAGGTTTTATAATTGAGTTATGGTTTTATTCGTGGTATATTTTAATTGTTGATAGATATACCTATTTGTGATTAAAATTGTTTTTAATATTTGTTATTTTGGTTTGGTAGTTCCTTTATTTAACAAACAATGAGGTGTATAGTGTTGTGGTGTAAAAATGAAGGTCTCATTCCTGGTATTAAATATTTTCAGTAAGTTATTGTTTCGGGTTTCTAACAGTCTCAGTTTGAGTCAATATGATACCATTGACATGATACTCATTTTTAGCTTGACAAAAAAAAGACATGATGTTTGGATGCGGGCATTGGGATCCTAGTACAGCAAATGTATGTGATGGGAATGTCATATGCAGTAGGTAAGCATTTCGCTGCAGAAGATATCATTTGTAGAGAAGACGGCAAGAGGATCACACTCTTACCCGATGCAGTTCCCAAACTTTTGTTAAAAAGAAGAGATTATGTAAATGAGAGTGGAAGTTAAATTCTTAATCGTTTGATATCAAGACACTGTTTACTTAAAAGCAGTCTGTCAAAAATGCATGATATGTATGTCAAGAATATATTTCCTACGTTGTGTAGGTATACAAAGTTCGTTTGAATTCTGTTGTTAAACTGGAATATACTTAATTATAGAATCCTCCATGAAATTGCTGAGAATAAAAGTTCTACCAACCATGTTTTGTCACGAAATACTATTGCGAGTAGTACGGATGATATGGAAGTGGTTTACATGGACACGGAAAATATTCGTGAAGTCACTGTTTCTTGCACCCCTTCTTTGAAGGCTGTAGAGAGGTAAGAGGCCTAAGGTGGTTGTATAAACAAACAAATATTATATAATAATAAAATAAATAATTAGAATGCTCAAGTCCTTACGATATTTTCCAGTATTAGAATTTTTACTTAGTTCTCGTTTCTGCTTAGATTTATTATTATTGGGTTGTACCTGTTAGACAATAAAGTATTTAGATATTTAATGTAATTTTTTATTTCTTAAATTCCTTTATTCCATTTTTTTATTTGAATTACCAAATGGTAAAATTTAATTTTAAATATACCTATAACAGTAATATTACATTTAATCAAAGCCGGTCCTGTTGAAAAATAAGTTACTGGTGATCATGCGCATTATGGACAGCTCTACACTTTTGGTTACATTTTTGTACTACGGGATTATCATTCTAGAGTATATATATATATATATATATATATATATAATATAAGATTTCTGTGCACAAGACAGACAGACTTCCATCTGGAAATGGTTTTAATCGTCTGAAGGAACTTCAACATGGTTATATCCGTTTTTATCTTAATTTTTTTTTAGCGCGTTCATAATACTTTCCCTGTGCGGGAAAGTAATGAGTATGGAATCTACAACAATTTGAAGTTTATCCGTTACGTCAAAGATTATGTACATTAATCTTTGGTTATGTGTTCAATCCGCTTTGCTAAAAATGCTAGGACCGTTAGGAGAGCATTACCTAGATAAAATAATTATGACCGTCTCAAAATCTATGAAATGAGAATATAATTGCTTTAGGAAGATACTGTAACATTCTATTAGGTACAAAAATTTTCAGGAGTAATATGTAGAATGATTGTTAATTTTAATTATGAATAAGCCACTTTTTGTTACATGAATATTGTATTACTTTATTAAATTACTTGCGAACCAGTTTACTTGTTCTCCATGACATTTAGTTATAATATAGAAAATGTTTTATTTTAAAAATTCAGAATAAAACACTGTCAATTACATCGTTTTATTCTGGTTCTCTCTCAAACAGTTCCTTTATTTTCCTATGCTTCCTGCTAACATGAATATCATACTATACTAAACTCAATAAATAGGTAAAATACTACATTCGTCACAGGCAACAGACGCTCGTTACTGTCCTTATAGAAATCAGTATACTTCTGTCTCCAATAATAGTGTATTCGTTAATGGAAAGTTCCAAAGCATTCGACGGTCATAACATCCTAATTAACAAGATACAGCAGTCCGGAATTCGGGGGGTTCCACTAGGATGGTTTAAGTCGTACCTAAGCAACAGAAGTCAGTATGTGAGGGTCAATGCGGCTGTGTCCTCTTGCAGACCGATGGATTGTGGAGTTCCACAGGGTTCGGTGTTGGGTCCTATTTTGTTTTTGCTATTTATCAACGACATTACGTGCCTAGACATCAGCGGTAAGGTATGTCTCTTTGCTGATGATACTAGTTTCACTTGGTGCGGCCCGGATAGTGTGGCTCTTCATAGTACCATATCCAAAGACTTAATCACCATAAAATCATGGTGTGACTCTAACCTGTTGTGCTTGAACACTGCGAAAACAAAATTTGTCTCATATAAAGGTGCGCTGCAGTCTTTTGAATTTAATAATTACACTATTGACGTCGTTTCTTCTGTGAAGTTTATGGGCCTTGTGGTTGACAGCTCTCTGAAGTGGAAGTTGCACATTGATGTGTTATCAAAAAAATTAAGATGTGCCTGTTTTGCGTTAAGATCAGTTTCCAAAGAACTTAACTTGTCAACTTCCATAACACTCTACTTTTCACTCTTCGAATTCCATCTTCGATACGCCCTCCCATTCTGGGGTACATGCTGTGCAACGCAATTTGGGCGTATTTTTAGATTACAAAAAAGAGCTATTCGATACTCTCTGAGATGGAACTATAGAGCCCATTGCCAGGACTTCTTCAGAAAAATACTAACACTACCTTCCTTATTCATATTGGAATCGGTCTGCTTAATCCGCAAACACCTGTCAGATGTTTCTGAAAGACCATTCCATAACTATCTGCTTAGAAACGCTGAACATTATCTTTATCTGCCAGCCTCATCCTCCGAATGAATCAAAAGCGCGATTCTATACAACGCAAAAAAATGCACAATAGAAATCAAATCCTTCCTCGATTCCGTAAAGCTCTAAAAACATATTTGTTAGAAAAAGCTTTTTATTCAGTAGGTGACTTTTTTAATGTGTATTAATTTTTGAGCGATTCGCACACTGGATAGTAGTTTGTATTGTGTGTTTTGTATATATATATGTATATTTAGGATAGGATAGCAGATCCTACGAAATGCCGATGTAGCTTTACTACTAACTAACGGGAAAATGGGTTTGATACAATCGTTTTCAGTGACCTAGTTGTTAAGAAAGAAAAATTATTTTAGGAATATAGCAATTTTGTTGAATATAGTTTTCACCTCCTGTCAAATATATTAGTTTCAATTTAGGTTTTAAATTTATATATAATTGTTATTTTGATATTGTATTCTTTTGGGTTTTGGGTCTGGTTTTCATTCAGATTTGGGTCTTTTTCTTGTGTATTGGGGTATCGAAAAAAGCTTAACTTTAACTTTAATATATTATTCTACTACACTTCAATATGGACTATTTCTTTAAAACTAATCAGAATCATTCTTAATTATCTTAATTCAACAGCAAACCTATGTAAAACTGCATTTATATGTGTATTCCATTTCACTATACCTACACTGAAAAAAAGGATCTTTTGGTTTAAAAGAAAAAGACATTTGCTCAAAAGAATGGTGCTCTTGGTATATGCCAAATGAATGACAACTTTGTCACAATTACAGCATTTCTTTGTGATATATGTTCAATATTCCTTTAAACAAAGCCAATATGCTTTTATCTGAAGTACCTAGGTTTTGACCATCAGCTCAATTATTATTTTCTACGTTTCAATTCATTTAAACCAATGATATATTCGTTTGAATCAAATACATGTTACTTTAGTCATAATGAAAGCGCTTTTATTCCAAAGAATAACTGAATTTGTCACAAGACCTTCGTATTACTAATAAATCCAGGAATCATGATGTAAGAAATCGTTGTAATTGGGAGAAAGTATTTTGGCTTCCCCTCAAGTTAATTATTAGCTATTCTTAATGTCATAGGGATTTTGGTTTTTCAGAAGCACCTAATTATACACAGAAAAATTACAGATTCAATTTCAAATTTTGACATCCTGTACCTTTATTAATATAAATTGTTGTATTAATGTAAATATGGCTCACTCGCAATATTTCAATTTGGAAAATCTGTAGTTTTTCTGTGTACAAAAAAATACTTGTGGGACACCGTGTCCATATTAGAGAGAAAAGTTCTGTTTTTCCCCCACCAAATAAACATTATTAATAAGAAGCATGAAAAATGAGACTTCCTTACACTTATACAAGATGACACAGTTGTTCGTTCTGTTAAGAAATAAAAAGAAACATATGAAACAAGTCCTTATATTCACAATTTTAATAAAAAATAAACATTACATTTTTTTATAGAAAAATTTCTTTTTTAACAGGAACATATTATATAGGTATTTTTGGTACAAAAACTATAATGATATGTTTAGTGCCTAAGTACCTAAGTATAAACTACATATAATATATAAAAGAAACATTAAACAGAAATAAATAAAGTTAAAACGTTAACGAAAACAAAAATTAATTAAATTTTAACCGAATCTGTATCTCTGTTTTCTGATGTTGTTCATTCTTATCTTGGACACCCTGTATATTTTACAAAATCTTTTTTCCCTTAAGCTTAAAAAGGTAGGTATTTATTTTCAAAAAACTGGTAAAATAATATATAATATCGTACATAAATTATTTACTTACATATTCGGCGGACTTCGTTTCTAAATCTTTAATACCTCTCTGTAATTTAATTTTTTCCCTTATCTTTTCGGTAATTAAATATATTTGCTGATCACTGAGATATTTCAACAATTCCGGTTCATCTATGCCTTGTTCTGCGCTTACAAAAAAAAATACAAATTATTAATATTATTGAATATTATAAGTATGATATTCTATTAATCGAATAAAACCAAAAACTAATAAGGTTTTTAGTGATATTGTAGTAAATGCTGTGAACTTGTAAAAAGGAATACGTGTTATTGGGTAAAATACGTAAACCTCTGCACAAATGCATGGATATTTTGTACTCAATTTTGGACACTTTGGGGTAAGAGAAATAATCTTGTAACAAGAGCAGTGCTTTTGTATAAAGAATTAGCCATTTTATGTTAAACTAGACAACTCGAACAAAGTCTAAACGTAATGTGGTATTTTTTGACCTATAATAAGATTTTGGGTCTTGTCGGTGTTGTGTGCAAAGTCAATATTATTCGCTAATATGTAAATGTCTATTAAATTAACATAAGCACCGACAAGAAAGGGACATTTCGCATTAGGTACCTACTTATTAAAATAATAAACAATTATATTACTTACCTTTAAATTTCGGCCATAAATGTTCCAGAGACCAACTAGCAAGCAACTCTTTAACACTCATGGTAAAACTAATAGAGTACTATTATAGTATCAACGTAATCAAATAACATCAAAAACCGTTAATCGCTTACACATTACACACGCACACGAAAATTAATGAGCATAAAAACAGTACGTAGGGTAGGTATAGGTACACAAAGCAACGGCTAGTAGAAAAATGACGAAATCGCAAGTGGCGCGATTTTCTTTACCCTCACTTTCTTAAGCCCATAGACGGATGATCTATTTACAAGAACGGCAACCATTGCTTATTAATTATTAATTCATAACAAAAGCGCAGTAGCTTGTAACAAGATCATACAAAATATATACTGAGCTTAAAGTAACGTATCTCTTCCTAAATGAATCAAACAGCAAATGAATCAAGTACTTTATACAAGAAATCGTGATTTCTTTGTCAGAGAGTGGCGCATTTTAGGTAAATGCAATTCTTTTATAATAAGACAAAAAACGGCAAAGGAATTAATTACTTTATCTTAAAGTAACCATTTTTATCAGTGTATGTTTTTTATTTTTACGGCGATGGTACTAACCCCTAAACCCCCAATTGGTTACCCCCATGTTTTTTATTAATTCCTACTTAATATATTTTAAGGCTTGATATTTGAAAAATCCTAATTCATAAATTGTTGATTTTCCTGCTTGGTCCTTTGTTCAACATCAAAAAGCACACAAATTTCAACTAAATTTCTGTACTTTCTAATAATAATTAAAAAAAAACATATTTAGAACAAACGAACAAATAAACTAGCTTCTTATTTTCCTCAAAAAGTAACAATCAGAAAATGCTTTTAATTTTTTTATATCTGTAAAAATAATGTCAGAAATGTTTTTCCAAAAATTCTCGAAAATGGCTAAAGTTAGTTTACTTTTTCAAACACCATTCAAAAGGTGTTTAAATGGTACACATTTTCACTAATAAATGAAAAATAATTTAATGGCAAAGCGGACTAAAATGCTGGTTTTACCTACACAAGGAATTTTCTTTAATTTAGCAGGGCCCCAGTCTAATTCAATAGAACCAGACCGAGGCATGGGTCGACAGATACTGACGAATTCGTTTCGCTCTTGTTATGAGCTCGTCAGAGTACCATAGTCGTTGCCCATCTACAAATATCGGCCTGCATTTAAGCACAATAGGATACTTAACAGTAGACACATGTAAACACGTATCATCTACATGTACACAGTAATGCATATCCTATACCATGCAGAGGCCGAACAAACTCAATTTATTATATTTACGGACATGCAATCCTTTTAATTTTCACTAATTTAACCGACATTGTAACTGCTAACGTTTCCAAGATTCCAATGCTATCACATTCTTATCTTGGACACAGTGTATTTTCATGAAATGCCACAATTCGAAAGATTTACTAAGTCCATTTCACTTTTTATTTACAAATCATTCATACATTCTTAGTACCTACCCTACCTATTAAGTAATTGTGCCGGCACACTAACCTATCCTAGATTAATTTCTATTACTAGTAACCAAACCTACACGAAATACGTAAATACACAAAATTATATATTATAAGAGAATGTTTCAACAACTAAATTTACGGTGTCAACAGTTTACACTTTCCTCTTTTCAAATTCAAGCAATATGCAATTCGCCTACATTTAACCATTAAACACAATATGGTTATCAATCTACTCGTGTCTTGTAATTTTGGTGGGGCGCCGGTGTCCGAAGGGTCCAGCCTGCTAACGCAAGACATGCTGAAGGAGAAAGGCCGTCAAGTGAGAGGGAAACCTGTGATACAATTTTTTTGGTTTGTTTTACGAAATTATAATTTTATCTATCTGGCAGTCGATTCACGGTACTCTAATCGCGACGGTACTTTTACATTTTCCCAGGAAATATTAATAAAGTGTGTTGTTAAAAGTGCGTTTTTTCTTTGCCACTGAGATTTAAATTACTTGTTAAAGGATATTAATAATAACCCGGTGCTTTTGAGAGGAAATTTGTTCCTTAATTTAATTAATTTTATTTGATATGGTTAGTGAACTTTTATTTTTTTAATACATCTTGTAATTCAAAATTCATCAAAATCAAAATATTATTTAATTTACAATATCGATTTATTAAAATTGGTAAAAGTTTCATATACATTATTTAATTTTAAACTCAAGATTGTCCAAGAATATTATTCTGTATATGATACAGCTGCTTGAATATAAAATGTTGAGCGTTACCATTTGATATAGGTCTCAGAAGTGATTCCAAATAAGCCGTAGGTACATAAAAATATTTAGTGTAAAAGAATTTGCATTTTTTTATAAAAAAAAAGAATCAAATTTCTCTTCTATTATACGAAATGTACATTATTTGACAATTACACATGCAGGCAGACTTCAAATTCGTAATCAGCGACCCCGAAAACCCCTTAGCTCATGTTTATACCGATTTTAAATTAATTAAGTTTAGAATTAATTTTAGCTTTTCCTGATCCGTTAGTCTTTTCATCATATTTTGATCTGTAGAATTCAATTCTGAAGTCAAATTAATCATTATTCCTATTCCTCTTTTCTAAAATTATGTTTTTTTGCATTTAGGTAAAAAATTGTTGGGGCTGTATTTTGACTGCTGTTTCGGATTCAGCCTCAAAAAATACGTAGGAAAAAGTTGCCTTAAAAAAACGCAAAAGTTGAAGATTTACCATGATATGTGATCTACATGGCCAAACCACTGAATTTTGCAAGGCTTCTTGAGCCGTTTATTGAGTTCAGGTCTCATTTACGTTATCGTGATAACATAACTCCTGACAAGGCTGACTACTTATGTTTGTTGGTCAAGCTTTTTTTGCATATTAAAATTATTGTTTTGAAATTTGTTTAAAGCATTTATTTGTCATTTCTTAAAGCAATCACACGAATAATATCCGACGGTCCCATCGACAAAAATTCATACCCTTTTTACGTGGAAGAGATACAGGGGCCTTGTTAAATCATCTTAAAGGTCTTCTTGGACATCATGGAAATGCTTAAATCTGTCAAAAACTCTTGACTTCTTTTAATAAAAGATCAGTTTAGCAGCGCTTTTTCCAAGTTTATACGTAACAATAATTTGCAACGCTTAATACAAAATTTGCAACAATAAATAATAATTATTACCTACCTACTACCTTCTAAATTGTATTCCGCCTTTCAAAATTAATTTACCTACATATTAAGAGTAGACCGTGAATTGTATGCAATAATATGTTGATTATTATTGGCCTTATACATATATGTAATTGTTTGTAGGATTGGATAAACGTTGCTAATTAATAAATCTTATATACAGTGTGTGTTTTACAAAATTAAGCATATTAAATGAATTAACTATACGGAAAAGCTAGGACCCCCACGTTTATCTTGAGCTACTCCAAGTGTAAATAAATATTTAGTTTTACTACTTTAACCAAAGATTTTTTACTTGTAAATTAATCTTTGCCTTAACTACTTATCCAGACGAGTATAGGTATTAAAGGCGTTTCACTTTATTGGCACTTAACTCAAAAATAATAAATCTGTTATAGCAACAAGAATTTGTTTTTTTTTTTAATTTCAAAAGGGCTCTAGTTAAAATTTAAGTTATTCCAAATTCAATATTAATACGAAAATTACATGGCATATATTAAAATATAGAAATTTTATAAAAAAAAAACATGTGGAACAACTAAAGAGATTCTTCAGTTTCAGAACCGCCATCTATCAGCGAATTTAAGCTCTGAATTCCATGGCTAGTTTTCCGAATGTCTTAGAAGTTTTTCAGTTGTAAAGTTTCCAACGTTTCAGGGATACATAATGTATATCTTACTATTTAAGTTTGAGAAATATATCATTTTACAAATAGCAATTATTTTTTAACAATGTCTCAAAGCTAATCATTTATAAATAATTTAAAATTCTGCCATTATTTTAGACTCGACATTGTGTTCAGAATAAAATAGTATTAATGTATACTATGAGGCTGATTATAGAATAATTAATTATTTAAATAAATGACAGACAGGCCTCCAGGTTTAATGAACAACAACAAAAATAGCATTAGATTTTCTTTGTTAAATTTTGGTTATATTGTCATTATTAAACATTTAGATATCTATAGTCGGAACTAATTAGCACATAACTAATTTATGTGTTAACTGACTGTAAATAATGCTAACAAAATTAGATAGAATTACTGTTTAGTAGAATTGTGTATAATTTCTCTATAGCAAAGAAATTGTTGACAAAAATGAAAGATACACGAAATATTTAATCAGTAACGAAAATTTACACAATATAATATTTCTATCATTAATAAATAAACTAAACACATTATTACTCTAAGTATATTTCACTTTTTTTAATTTACGAGGTATCTATATGGTTATAAAATGATGGAAATATTTATAAAGAACATTTTATTTTGAATTTATACATATTTAGTTCAATATATCTCTATCTTTACGTTTCATGCGCGATTTCCCTCGATCGAAACAGTGAAGTTTTCTTTTGTGAATTCCTTTATGAGGCGTGCAGATTTGACGATGAACCCGTGATTCCTTTTCCTCCTTCAGGAATACTGAGAAGAAGAAGAATGTCTAAAAACAAATAAGTCAAAAACCGTTGAATACCTATATAGGAGATTATTCTCAAATTCTAGAATTTCATGTAGAATCCAAAAATATTAAAAATATATAGGATGCTTTATTTAAAATAAAAAAGTTGACATCTACTTCCGGTATTACCAGAAGTGCCTCGATCTGATAAATATTGTAGTGGTCTGAGCTGCATGTATACCATAGCTTTCAGATTTTTACTTTTACTGTCCCGCACAGGGAAAGTATTGTGAACGAGCTAAAAAAAAGATATAAAGACGGATATACCCATTTTGAAGTTCCTTGAGATGATTAAGACCATTTCCAGATGGAAGTCTGTCTGTCTGTCTTTGTCTGTGTGTCTGTATGTATTCTTCCACGATAGCGCCTAAACGCTTTAACCAATTGAGCTAAATTTTGGTGTATGAGTTTGGCGGAGTCCTACGATGAACCCATTAGTTTTTGTTTGAAATCGCTTTAGTCCTATGATAGGGGTGGACACAACCGCCAAATTTTAAAGCATTTTGTATCTGCTTTACAGCGATATGTTACTTTTTATATTTGTCCCCATAATTCTCGAGAAAATTGCGTTTAAAATTTCACCAGTTAGGTAGTTGGAACCTATAACCCTTAATAATTATTATAAGATTCTGTTTCGTTACGGAGGTCATATATTTTTGATTATATTATATCTTTTCGGGAATGTTTTGGGGCGACACAACCGATTTTTTCAATACTTAGCGCGGTCTTTACCGGTGTATATTGTTAAAATACCGATTTAATTAATTCGTTAATACTTTTTGGTTTACAGGGTTCGAAACCTCATCTTATGAAGTGAATGGAACTCGTTGATGTTAAGATTTTGCTAATTTCTGGTCAACAATATGAAGATTTTGAGCATTTTCATTATATGCTTAATATGCGTAAGTGCGCAGAGGAGGTCTGGAGCGGTAAGCCTATTTTGTACATTAATAGCATTTAGATTTTTAATGGTTATTTGTTAAAAAAGTTAAAAATGATGACAAATTTTAATGGTGAGAGATGGAAACTATATATTTCAGCCACGGGTCTTCTTCGCTCTGTATAATATTTTATTCACAGTCCTATTTTGATTACTATTTAAAATTGTAATAGATTTTGCTCAGACTTCTTAAATCAATTTTCAGCTGTCCCTGCCCTATATGGAATTTGTTTGGATTAGCTCGGTTTCATGTTTTAATTTTCGCCGGAAATTTAGGCTGAATTTAGTATCTTTTATAAAATGTCGACCTATAACTACAAAAAAGCATTTAGCTGTATAGAAAAAACCATATTTCCGACAAAAAAAAATCATTTTAATTTCCAAATTATTGTTCTAATATAAAATATACGTTGGAATGCAAATAACATTATTTTTCAAAGAAAACATTATAGTGTAAAAAAAAGGTCATAATATGTATAATATTTTTGAACAAAAATTTAACATTAAGTCATACTTACTTATAATGGAAAAAATCATGCTTGTACAAAATGGCAAACTTGTAATAAATCTTAAATAAATTTATTAAAAAAAATTAAATTTGCATAAAATAGTAATACCTATAATAAATTGAACTTAGGTCGACCCTCAATATTATTTTTGCACAAGAACCAATATAAATAATGTTATTGTTGTTATGGCCCCTCTAAATAATAATAATAATAAATGAGTGCAAATTTAGAAAAAATAAATTTTAATTCAAATATCCAAATAACGTCAATAAGAAAGAAATTTTGCAGATATAAAACACATAATAGGGCATTTAGCCCTTTTAAAATAAGCATATTATGGAATTTCATTAAAAAAGTTAAGTTGTAATGATTTTGGAAATTAATGCATATTTTACAAAATTTAGTATTTCGACGAATACTCTTCAGTTCATTTATGAGTGATGACATCGAGTTTGTGGAGTAATTTCGCACGCAAAATTTATTATTTACTGTTGTTTCGCCCTATTCAAACATTTTTAAAATGCTCATTTCAGTTGGCCTTTCTCATACAAAAACAGTGTTGTGAATAGAATGTTTAAGAGTTCTCATATGAAGTGGCGTACATACGTAGATTTCTTCTAAAAAATTCCTAATGTATATTGCTTTACCTTAAATGCTGAATTATGTGCCGCATCTTAACAACATTGAGTAGTAGTTGGATGTGTTACCATCGATTCCGCCTGTAATTCAAAGTTAGTAAATACTTGTATTTTTAAAGGGAACTGACTAAAATAACTAAGTGATATATGGGATTGTTATTGTAAGATGTGCTTATATAGGTACTCTATAAATTGAACCGTGGATCGGAGTCCACATTATGATGTTACTCGTTAGAGCCCAAAATAGCCTAGTTTGTTAGTGAATCACAAATTATCATATTTTTTATTGCTGGTTGTAAAAAATGTTATGATTCTTCCATTTTAAACTGAATTAATATTATATAAAAATAACAACGTAAAAGTGAAATTGTATTAATAACATTTCTGGATATAATAAATATTTAATGTGACTCGTTGACAATATGAAAGTTGTCGTTTACAATATTTAATGGTAATAACCAAACATATTAAATCACTACGCATCATTGATAATAATATAATACACAATAAAAAAAAGAAAGACAGTGATTTGATATTTGATAACATGCTCTTTAAGCATCTAAATTAATGGTTATTAATTCAAAATTATATGTTTATTAAGAATTTTGATAAATTTCACTTTATTTTCTTTTAATTATAAATCGTTGCGACCATTGCCATTGAATTTTAATTATCAACGCTAAAAAGACACTTGAATATTCTTATAATTGAATTATAGCTAAACGTTTTAATATCTGCTCGAACAGTTTTTGTGAATGTAATAAAATATTACGATTTAATATAAAATTACACTTTTGAGCAGCGTTTATATTATGCGTCTAGTTAATGACTTATTATAAATTCTATTTTTTAAATCATCCACCCGATAAAACACCACAGTTTCATGGGATCCTCCCATAGGTAATGCCTCCCAATCCAGCAACCCTGTACCCACCAACAGATATGTATCAGCTTATACAGGGTGTTGCAAAAAGACGGGGCATAAACATATATATGTCCGGAAATGCATTGTTTCCAAGATACAAGGTTTTAGAGTTTTTTTTTTTTGTAAATAACGTTTCAAAAATAACAGGGTTGTTTTTAATCGAATTGCACTCAGCACTAATGCGATTACTTAGGACCTCCACATTTTCCACAGGAGTAGTGTAAACTAAGAAATTCAGGTGGCCCCACATGAAAAAATCCAGTGGTTTTAAATCCAGGGATCGTGCAATCCAGCGATTTCCGTAATTTTTATTAAGTGACCCCCCTAACGCCACTGGAGTTAATAATTTTGAACTAGTTTGTCTGTTATCCGTTATATCAAAATTATTTGAAAAAATTATATATACATAAATCGGGACAATGATATTATGAAGGGCTATCTACATGCCAAACGACATGCGGAGGATTCCTCCTTAAGGATAGTTTCTTAGGTCTTAATTAGGTTCTGTATGATAGCGTCCTAAACCAAACCCAGGCCCCAAAAAATTGAAATCTGGTTTCCTAATAATGGGGTCGTGATATTATTTGATTTTGTTGTTCTTGTTTTGGTTTATTGTTTTTTATATGGTATGGATAGATTTAGGCAAATTGGTTTTGTTTTCGGACTTGTGTTTCATTCTATGTAATGTATAATTGAAATAAAATAAAGATTATTATTAATAATATCCTCAGATCGCGGTGAAACATCAGCATTAGTTTTACTAAATTTTAGTAAAGCTTTCGATACCTTGGACCATCAGATGTTATTTGCCAAACTACATTACTATGGGTTTCATAATAATAGTGTATGTTATTTTCAAAGCTATATTCATCCAATAGATATCTGCGAATTAGAAGGTAAAGTGTCTGATCCCCTTCATAATAATTTTGATCGAGTTAGGGCCATATAAGCTCCCTATTTCTAGCATCAAAGCTGCCAAATTTCCAAGAAATCAGTAAGCAGATAAAAACCAATATTTACAACAACAAAAAAAACTTTAACTCCTTATATCTTGGAATCAATGCATTTCCGGACGTATGTTTATGGGAACTTTTTTCATAAAATGACCTGTGAAATCACCCATTAAATATTGCCGTGCTTTTTGAAACACCATGTATAATAAAGAAAGACAAATATTGAATATTTGTGTTAGTCTGTGTGTTGTGACAGCTGGAATCTAAATATCTGTTTAGGATACTACTTAAAATAATTATTTAAAATTACAGTATAATTATGTATTTTAAATACATGTTATATTGTTCTTACGCAAGAGCTAATATCTTTATTATTTTAATTTTTATACATTATACCGACATACCTTTATATTTTGATATAAATAATTGTTCTATGGACATATCACATATCGTGCTAGCTGGCATAAGGAGATATTTTCTACAGCTTTCAACTTAATAACATGATAATTTTGTTTTTTTCAGTTTTGTAATGTTTAATATCATAATTATTTTATATTGGTTGACTACTTTATTTCGAAAATAATTTGCAATAATAAATTTAAGTTAATCAGTTACGTTGTTTCAAATTTAAATATTTATTTAAGACAATAATAAATAAAAATGTGACTATTTATGGTAATTTTTTAATTAAAAAAACCAATTAGAATGCATATAGTTGAGGTTTCATAAGTTATTAGGAAATGATCTGCATATTGTGGAAGAATTGGAGGATCTTGGCATCTACAGCTAATTGCTAGTAAATGTTCTGTGTTACATATTGGATCGAACAATCCTGAACGCGACGGTACGGTATCGGCCATGTTGAGACGCAGGAAGACCTAGGTGTGTTAGTGAGGAAGCACTTAAAGTGGGCGAATCATATCGCAAAAATAATTAAAAAGACTAATGCCGTATCGTACATGATGTGTAAAGCATTGAAAACCCCATACATAGAACTTTTTGAAAAACTGTATAAAACTTATCTAATATGCGTCCTTGGTGTGGAATCCATTTTTCGCGAAGGACATTCATGTTCTTGAGCAAACTCAAAGGAGCATTACTAAACTCTGTCCAGCAATCCGTGATATGGAGTACGAGGAATGATTTGCTATGCTGCATGATCGGAGAGTTCGTGGGGACCTAATAGAAACTTATAAGATATTACACGGGGATTACAGCGTGCGTCTGCCCATTTTCGTTCGCAACACTAATTGGAGACTTCGTGGTCATGATTTTAAACTGTGTCTTGAACGATTTCGTAAATAGTGTCGTCGCTACTTTTTACCTAATAGGGTAGTAAGAAAGTGAACTCACTTCCTAGTGTGTGTTTGTGCAGTCTCAAAGAACTCTTTTAGAAACAAGTAGGTACGATGCTTTAAATAAATAATACGGACAATTATCTCAAAGAATGTAACGGTTTTAATGGCAATGCCGCCAAATCACGCATTGTAGTAATTAATATAGAAATATTTTAAAAGGAATATTCTTACTGATATTCCCCTTACAAAAAATTACTGATAGTACTTTTTGTTATAATTTGTAATTAAATTTAGGGAAATTAACTTAGGAAAACATAACTTTGATATGCCTATGTTTCTTGAAGCAACTTTTTAGATAGAACTCTTTGTCAAACTCCAAAGAACAAATTTCTAAGCAAACGAATTGCCCGTAAACTTTTATTGAACGGGTTGCGATATCCCTGTTCATGGTCAACAATTATAATAAACGGTTATATGTTATTGACTAAATTCGGAATCAAGGGCCATATTTTGAAGATCTGAAATACGAATGAAGTCGTGTAAAAACGTTATGTGACCAAAAATCAACTGAAGTAAAGCAGCATCATAAAAAAAGGTTCCAAAGTTTATTTAATTAATACCACTTCAACAAACTACCAAAAAAATTTATACATAAAGATTATCCACTACATACAAGTGTGAAACTAAATTTATCTAGCTTATTAACATAAAATCAAAAAATGCTTATTATAAAAAAGTCACAAATTTCAATGGTGCCAATTAACAATAGGAATAAAAATGTAATATACTTTTTATTATACCTAGTGAATATTATAGAATATTTAGTGAAAGTGCTTTGTAATAACAATTAAAGCCATGCCACGCCAGACAAGTTCTATGGTCAATAAACTAAGGAAATACAAAATCGCTAGCTTTTATAATAGGTATACCTATACCTATATTTCTTGATTTAAGTAAAATCGCATAATAAAAGTGCATAATCACGTAACCTTGCGAAGGTATGAAGCTTTGACAGTTCATAATAAGGAATGAATATGAAGCATAATAATACAAAATTGTGTATTGTTAACAATCTCTATCTCTAAATATGTTATAGCAAGCTCAGTTCCACTCTATTTTTCCACGGATTTTAAGCATTATTTAAACACCGGATTTCCAAATCCTAGTCGGCTCGATAAATTGTCCTGCATGGAACTGTTTAACCTTCGATACAGTATTATTTAATATTCCACAAGAAAAGCTAACAAACAGCCATTTAGCAATTTGTGTACACGTTATTAGTACAGTTTACGAAAATGTATAATTCTTTTCATATTTAGTTAATGCTAGCAATTACTTATATATTTATTTTATTTCAGTATTCATTTCCAAATTTTATTTATGTAGCATTTTTGACGACGCAGTTCGCCAAAGAGGCGCGTTTTACATTGGAAGTTTGAATAGAAACTTTTGTATTTAGAAATATTGAATATTTTTAATGCGTTTCAATGTTATTTCAGGAGGAACCTGCTTTTTAGACAAATTAGTGAAAATTGCTGATACTCGTAATTGGTGTTTGGATAACGCCGTCTATGACACTCTGACAGTTTCATTCATTTCACATAAACTTTCTAACAGAATAGTCCTCTGACATTGCGAAATGGCTCATAATTTTATGATAAATTTCTTAAGAACGTAAGTCATCATATAGTTAACGTTGTAAGGCCAATAGTAAAAAAGGTTGGGTTGAAGTTTGTGATAGCTGCCAAGGCTGTTATTTGTCGTTGTTGGTCGTGTTTTGTTCAAGATTCTTTTTTTTCATCATACTGCAGACTTGGAGAACAATAAAATACTTTAATTTAAGTATAATAAAATAAAGAATATTTGACAATAAGCGAGCGGTCATATAGATTTTAGGATATCGGTGTTGTTGCTAGTTGAACGTGTGAAAAATTATATTGTTGAAGTTGGTATAGGGCATATAGGTACTTTTAAAAATATCATCCTCAAGCAGCGTTGTTGCTAGAAACAGGGAGCTTATATGACCCTAATTAGATCAAAATTATTAAGTCTAGTGGCGTTAGAGGGCAACTTAATAAAAATTATTGACAAAAAAAATGTACGCCACTGACTGTAATTTAATTTAGATATTGTCTTGAGATAAAGCTACTAAAACTACAACTTTTTTACCCCTTGTATTTTTTTATATGTTGCTTCGTTTAGGAGATAAAAATTTAAAACATTTTTCAACATAACATGAATATTTGCACTTTTGCATTTGAACTGATGTTTAAAATGATCTTTAACTATCGCTAAAGGAGCCATACGCTGAGGAAATTTTTCAGTGTACAATCGCCTAGCTTGTAATGCATTGCCATCAGCGCATCCGCAAATGAAGTGCATGTGGCCCATTTCGGCATATTCATGCTAAGGGACTAACAAATTTGCCAGATTCAAAATGATTTATTTTTATTAAGTTACCCCCTAACGCCACTGGACGTAATAATTTTAATCTAGTTAGAGCTATATAAGCTCCTTATCTCTAGCAACAACGCTGCCAAATTTCAAATAAATCGTTAAAGAGATATTTGACTTGATTAAATAAAAATCGTTACTAACAAAAAAAAATCTTTGAAACAATGCATTTCCTGACGTAAGTTTATGGGAACTTTTTTTCATAAAATGCCGTGACAAATCACCCACTTAAATATTGTCACGTCTTTTTGAAGCACCCTGTATATTTTGTATTATGTTAGTTATTGTAATATGCGTAGCCAAGTTTCTAAAACCATTCAATTGTGATTATTATTATAAAATAAAACTCGTAATTCCATGTCAATATGTATTTTAAAAAATAATAGCTATCCACCGGTACAGTTAAGTACTTGGAATGCTCTAATAAACTTTGACAGAAGTACTTATTTTCCAAATGTAATAATTTGCACAAAATATTATCATATATGCAGTAAATGGGATGTGAAATATAATAATAAATGTATTTAAATTGTAAGTACATACCTAATAAAAATTTCAGGTTTTAACAATGCATATTCTCATACAGGGTGGTCCAACGAAAAGTTTGCACCTAGCTTTTCTCTTTTTTTTGTAGTCGAATGCGAAAATGCTCGGACACGTCGATTTTGCTTTTGAGGGGGACACATTTTAAACATATTTTCCGATCTGCGCCTTTAACCCCCTAGCGGGGGTGAGTAACAACCCTAAAATTTTAAATGGAAAGAGGGGTCTAATGACATATCATTTGAAAGGACACAAAATTGTCTTTCTAATGATACCCTATTTGTCGAATTTTACTAAAACAGTTAATACGAAAACGACTTTAAAGACATTAAGCCGATAATTTTGGTATTAATGAGAAATACAAATAAGTTTTAATTATTACGACTGAAAACAACTACAATCATTTCTAAATTATTTACTTTGAAGAAAAACGGGATTTCAAAAACACTATCTTATTTATCAGAACTAAATTCCTCACTAATCGTTTGCGGTTTTTGTTGAAATAAAAACTGCAGATACGTGTAGGAAAAGAATTTACACCGTTTATTTTAGTCTTTTCATTGATTCAGTTTGGTTGCTTCTCAAGTTATTTTACTTTTACCGTACAAAATGATTTATTCCATTCTAGAACGAGTTGAAATTGTTAAACTTTATTTTCAAAATAATAGTAGTGCTAGACTTACGGCTCGCTTATTTAATGAGAGACATCCCGATAAAAATGTGAATGATGTGTACGTTGGCAAGTTAGTTAAAAAGTTTGTAGATACCGGATCTGTCTGTAATGTAAAACACCAGCCGCAGAAACCGATCAGAAATGAAGCTGTGGAAGTCGCTGTTTTAGGGCATGTTGAAATGGATCATAGTCAAAGTACCCGTCAACTAGCTGAAGCCTCAGGTGTCTCCCGTTCGTCCATAATACGAATTTTAAAAGCGTACAAATTTCATCCGTACAAAATCAAATTAGTACAGGAACTAAATGAGGATGATCCTGATAGAAGGCTGCAATTTTGTGAAGCAATGAGCCAGCGTTTAATTGAAGATCCGCAATTATTATTTAACATTTGTTTTTCCGACGAATGCACATTTTATTTGAATGGAGCTGTAAATAGGCACAATTGCCGTTACTGGGATGACAGTAACCCACATTTATTCCGTGAGGTTCATACCCAGTATCCTCAAAAAATAAACGTCTGGTGTGGCATATTAGGAAATCATATTATAGGACCACTTTTTATTCCTGGAAATTTAACTGGTGAAGTGTACCTAAACATGCTTGAAGACACAATTGATCCTTTAATAACACAAATAATAGAAGATGACCAAAATCATACTGCTGATCGGCTTTATTTCCAGCAAGATGGAGCACCTCCGCACTATGTGGCTCCTGTAAGACAGTTCTTAGATGACCGGTTCCCTGGACGGTGGATTGGAAGGAGGGGCCCAATTGAATGGCCTGCCAGGTCACCGGATTTATCGCCTTTAGACTTTTTTCTTTGGGGGCACTTAAAAAATAAATGTTTTGCCACGAAGCCCGAGTCCATAGAAGATCTTCGCCAACGCATTACAGAAGAGTGCAGAAACATAACACCTGATATGCTACAAAATGTTAGAAATAGATTTGAACAAAATCTGTATTATTGTATGGAATCAAATGGGTCACATTTTCAACATTTGTTAATGTAACGTTTTAATAAATCAATTTAACAGCTTGTTTACTTTTTTTACAAAGCAATGTTAAAACTAACAAACATTGGAATGTACTAACGATTGCAGGTGTTTTCACTCGCAATAATTAAAACTTATTTGTATTTCTCATTAATACCAAAATTATCGGCTTAATGTCTTTTTCGTATTAACTGTTTTAGTAAAATTCGACAAATAGGGTATCATTAGAAAGACAATTTTGTGTCCTTTCAAATGATATGTCATTAGACCCCTCTTTCCATTTAAAATTTTAGGGTTGTTACTCACCCCCGCTAGGGGGTTAAAGGCGCAGATCGAAAAATATGTTTAAAATGTGTCCCCCTCAAAAGCAAAATCGACGTGTCCGAGCATTTTCGCATTCGACTACAAAAAAAAGAGAAAAGCTAGGTGCAAACTTTTCGTTGGACCACCCTGTATATAAATATAAAAGTAAAATATGTTTTATTATCGTTCAATACTATAATATTGTATATAATACAATAATTAAAAAAAATTTCTTCCGATTTCTTAAACCTATTTCATCCAATTCCTTTTCTAGGCAATGCGGTTGCATAATTGAAAAAAAAAGATTAGAAATACAAAAATTTATATATATCTCACTAATCGAGTTTTAAAGAGCATTGGAATTTATATTATCTACAACCTATTTAGAATATGAGTTAAACTTAGACTTCGAAACTACAGTAATCAATTCACTACCATTCAAACCAAATATTTGTCTTATCGATACGTAGATTATTGTATAGTCTTATACTGTCCCAAATTATTCAAGTTGTAGGAAAATTTCGATATTTTGATAGGCTAACAGATTTTCTTTTAATCTCAAAAACATATACTTCTTTCTGGATAACGATGTTTCAGATGCAATATCGGAGGTGTTATTGCTTTGAATAAAACATTCTAACATGATGATTTAGATGACATACACCTTCTAAGGAAAACATATTATTGTAATTTACCTTAGAAAAATCAGAAGAAGTAAATAATTCTACATAAAACGATTAAGAGCGTGTTTAACATTTATGCCATACTAACTAAAACATTTGTGTTAGAGAGTGAAGATGGACAAGAAACATACTGATTTTGTTAAATATCGAATTAATATTTATTTCTATAAATTGCGTTGTTATAAATATTAAAATAATAATATTATATTGAAACAATACGTATGCAAAATTAAATTATACATGAAAGTCTCCAATAAAAGGCCGTTAAACGTCCTTCAAAATAATTGATTGAACGTAAGTGGTGTATATATCAGCAATATCGTTTCATTGTAACTGTTTTTTTTTCAAGTATAATATCAAAGTTGCAAATATCGAATTTTGTTATTTAATTAGTACTTACCTAATAATGATACGAGTATCAACACCAATTCATCTAGTTAAATATAAAAATTTTTACATTTTATTTTTTTTTTATTTTACCCCTTTTTCTACTATTTACGAACGCCTATGTAAATAAAAATTTTATGCTGCATTTTTTAGGTTATCTTATATCAAAGCTATATATAATTAGCCAATTTTTCTGGTATATTTGAGAAACATGTTTTTTTCGTTTTTGACCCTTTTTTTTAAACTATTTTCGAACACCTGTGTGAACCAATTCTTTTATGGAATATTTTTTAGCTTATATACATCACAACTATGAAAAATTATTCCATATTTCGAATAAGTTTAGGAAATATATATTTTGTATGTTTTGACCCCTTTTCCACTATTTACGAACGCCTATGAGAGTAAGTTATTCATGACACATTTTATAGGTTATATTCTATCAAAACTATAAATAACTAGTTTATATTTCTGCTATTTTTAAGAAATACGTTTTTTTTTAATCTTTTTTACCCCATTTTACACTATTTTCGAACGCCAATGTGGTCTAATATTTTATGTTCAATATTTTAGGTTATATTCAATTAAATGCGTAAAAAATTATGCAGTATTTCGGATAAGTTTAAGAACTATGAATTTTTTTAATTTTTGAACCCTCTTTTAAACCCTTTGCCTACGCTCAATGTTTCCCAAAATCTAATCAGCTCCTTGCCATGTCTAATAGTATTTTTGTACCAAATTTGGTTAAAATCTGTTAAGCGGTTTTTGCGTTTTCGTGGATACAGACAGACAGACAGACATTTTTTTAAAACTACTTATTTATGTATACAATGACCAAAAAGAAGTATTTCCGGTGAAATTAAAAAAAAAATTTTTCATGAAACTAATAGTCTCCGCTTATATACATATATTACATATATGATATGGAGAGCTAAAAAATGGGGATATTGGCACAATTTTGAATTTTGGGTTTCATTTTGCCTAAAGCTACTTCAAAATCTTTTAATAAACCATGTGTACGTAATTAAAGCCACCTTTTATTGTGTATTATGTAGTAGTTAGTAAGTTTCGTCTTTAATGAAGTATCATTAATTTTATTTATATGTTTGTTATTGATTATGGCATCATTCGATAGAGCTTTTAGTTTCCAGACCCATAGAAAGTATTTGATCTAATCTCATAAAATAATGTTCACAAAAAATATTGTATTTAATCTTCTGTCATAATATCGACAATAAACGTGACGATGAGTGACGAGACTGATAATGTCTGCAGTCTGTTTAGCAAACAGATTGGAAACGAATTCACCGATAATATCAAATATTTATATTTCGGAATTCTCGAGATTAATAAAAAAAATGTATCAAATTGCATGTTCTACTATCAAAGAGCATGGAACGATTAATCAGTTTGATTTAATCGTTGTTCTCACGAGATCGGAATTTGTTTTACAAATTACATAAAAAGAATAATAATACTAATTTATTTTATAGCCAACATTTTAACACCATTGTTGTTCTAATGTCAGTGGAGCAAGGATCATCAATTTTCTGTTATGTACAAATTATAAAATATATTTATCATTTAATAATTTTTAATATAATAAATTTAAAGAAGTAGTCCATATTTAAGTGGAGTGTGATATTATTGTTTTTAGGAAATGAAAGTCTAATCTCCACGAAATAAATTTAATAAATCCCTATAAGAACAAATAACCTTACCACATTGTGCAAATTAAGAATGTGTCATAGGACAATAAGAGACCTGAAATATATTAATGTTACTTCGTGAAAGACAAATTTTTTAAAACACAAAAAACTATTCAGGTCATAATTAAAAAATACCTAATGGTTTCTAACATTAACATAGAATTCATGTAAGAAAATTTGGTATATACGTTACTATTGAGTTTAAGAGTTACCTTAAGCAAAGATTAATGTACATTAATCTTTGCCTTAAGTGTTATTTTAACGTCAGTTTAGATTTTCTTCTATTAAGGACACTTTCAAGTTTAAAACTTGGTAACACCATAATAACAATAGAATTATGATTATTATTAAGGAATATTTTAAGTCCAACTTCAATATTTTCCATAGAAAACCCTATTTTTTTGCCATAATAGAAAGAAATTCTTCGAAGTATCCAACTCAATATTTAATAACTGCCTAAATGCTACTTTAAAAGCAGATTTCAGTTTTTTATTTAAAAGCTCAATGATAAACATAATCCATAATCCAAAGTAGAGTTGTACACACAAATAAAACAAACAAAACTCCGAAATCAACTTCACACAAATTATAATAAGTATTGGAGTATTTCTAAGTATTTGCGTTTTCCACTTAACACTTTGTTTATATGTTAGGAAATGAAGGAATGGTCAAAATTTTCAAGTTTTATTTTATTGCGAAAATGAAATAGATTCAACATCATTATAACCTCCACATTAAATTTTATTTACTGTTGTTTTATAGTTATAGTATAGTTAGTCAAATACCTACATGGATTAAAATAAGACTATATGGTGTTTTACTTTAAGCAATGTGGGTCATTTATAACAGTAATCGTAAATCATAACATTTACTTTCGCCCTCTGTTTCAGTTTAATTTAATAATTTTATTTTCATAACTTAAATAGCTACTGGGCATTTTAGTTTCTGATTTTTGAAGGATTCGTGTAAATAACGTGGGAATGCAAGTATGTGCAAAAGGTGCAGATTTTAAATATTATGTTATAGATTATAGAAATATATAAAATTTAAATTGAATAAATATATGTGAAATAAAGATGCAATAAGGAATACTTTTGGTTTGAACGAACGAACGATTCACGAAAAGCTAATGACCATGCAATTAATTAGTAATATTATTAAGTCACTAAAGAACTATACATCATAAATATAAGTTGATTTGAAAATTACTCTTACTAAAAGTTGTGCGAGAACGTTGATTATTTTTTAAAGGAATACCATGTAAATTATACTGGTAAATTACTTGTCAGAAACATGTTTGCAAATACAAATTCAAAAAACAGAAAAGTATAAGCGTTTATGTCATACAATAGAAATCCACCAGACGACCATTTTATCGATCTAGGACTCATTACTGATGATGGATTTGCTTCTTGTAGAAACTGTAAGGTAAACGTCAATTAAATTTGTATGTTTCAAGATCTGGTAATATAGAAATGCAGTTATATTCCAGACGCAGTCAGTGCTAATGCTTTGCTAAGATCACAAATTTTTATCGTATGTTCGATTTACAATAGAATAATTTGTTTTGTAAGTATGACATAATCACCCACACATTTTAAAACAAGAGATAAATTGCTTCTAAATTTTTGATTATATATCAGCGAATTTTGATTTGGTGTCTGATTTTTTGGCGTTTCTTCTATAAATTGTTATTATTGTGTTTTATAATATATCATAATACTTTTAGTATAATTATAACGAGTACGCCTAACTTGCTTGGTTTTTACATAATACAAACATTTCTAAAATTTCAATTTATTTATTTGAGGAGATTTCTTCTATTTTTAAGTGAAATTATTAGTGTATTCTCATAAAGAGTTTGTCATGTTTTACGAGTACCTATTTAAGTTCCAAAAGAAATTTTTAGTAAAGATATGTATACAGTGCGTTCATTTTAAAACATGCCCCCCATCGTCTGTAGTAGACACCATTTAGGACCTCCAGTATCTCCAGATTTAACGACGCCACCGAGCTTTGGCGGACTTAAAAACTGAAGTTTATAAAACGCATCCTGAAGACATTGATGACCTCAAAACTAGAATAACTTAAGCCTGTAGACGGCTATCTCCGGAAACATTACGAAAAGTCGGGCAAGAATTTGAAAAAAATTCAATCAACAAGGGTTTTGGAATCGACGTGTTTTGCCGTAAATTGTATCTCCTTTAGATGACGAGATATTCTGGGTGGCAAGTTTTAAAATGAACGGACTGTATACAATGTAATTAGTAATGCATATATCTGAAACAATTTTTAATAATGTGGCAATGTAATTTACGCAGTAATGTAAATAGTAATTGCAGTTGATTTAAATTTATTTAGCAATAAATGATTAAAACTAAATATATAGGCATTGAATAATCTATAGCTAGTTCTAAATACACAAATATTCTGCAATTTTATTATAAATAGAAGAGGGTCATAGGTAACAATGACCTAAGTCAATTATAATTTCTTACCTAATTTAGGTAATAAATAATTAACTATAAATATATACACATTTTTGATAACAATAAGTGTTTTGTTTAAATTAGGTAACACACTAGGTATAATTACCTGCCTATAAATGGCAGATATAAAACCATGGATGAAGTTATAGAATCTGGCATAATGTGTTTAATTGCAACGCAGTTATAGGAATATTGGAATCAAAATAGTAAATAATCAGTTCCCACAATTACAAAACTCCGACAACTATTAATTATTATTTAATGAAATTGACAGTTATAAAGCTTAATAGCAACGTGATGTATGTTACGGTATTATGTTATAAATATTTCTTTCATTAGCATACCATGTAATGCTTAATTACATTCTCTAAACTTTGGTATTTAGTTATTGGGAATAACCACACGCGTGCTTGGTTCTATTGTCTGCTAGAAACATTCATTTAAAATTCAGTTTTCAACTTATTATTACACAAGAAATTGTTAGATCAAGATAATAAACTAATACATTAGTGTAAATAAAATTGTGAGAAACCAATCACTAAAATATTATAATCAAACGTTATAGGAGAATCTACAAAAATATTTGGAAACTAAACTTTATCTTTAGGATTACCACTAATCTATAAAACCTCGTCGATCACGAACATATTAGCAAAGATTAATGTACACATTAATCTTTGATATTAGTATTCTGAGAAGTAAATGTATCTATTTTTACTTTCCGGACCCATAGGGAAAGTATTTTGAGCGCGCTAAAAATTTGAGATAACGACGGATATAATCATTGTAAAGTCCCTTGACACAATTAAGACCTATTCCAGATGGAAGGCTGTCTGTCTGTATGTATTCTTCCACCATAGCACCTAATCGCTTCATGAGCCAAATTTTGGTACATGAGTTTGGGGGAGTCCTAGAATGAACCCATTTGTTTTTGGTTGAAATCTCTTTAGCCTTGTGATAGGGGTGGACACAACCGCCAAATTTTCAAATAGCAGTGGGGGTCGAATGATACATCATTTTAAAGCATTTTTTATCTGCTTTACAGCGATAGGTTACTTTTGATGATATCCCCCATAATTCTCGAGAAAATTGCGTTTAACATTTCACCAGTTAGTTCGCATGCCGAAGCTTCTGGGTTTGAATACCATCTCTGGCAATATTTTTTTCTAATTTTTGATCATAGTAGTTAGTTTGTTACGTTAGTTTATTAGAAATAATGAAAATAATACAAATATAATAATAATTATTATTAAAATTCTATTTCGCAGGTCATATATTTTTGATTATTTTATATCTTGTCGGGAAAGTTTTGAGGCGACACAATCGATTTTTTATTTATAATATCAAAATATGCATTCCGACTGGCAGAAATAGATATGTTCGAATTAATTTAAATCATGATTGATTTTAAATTCGAAAAGAAATATGTGTTGATTATCTTCTGGAAATAAAAATTAATACTCTATATTCAATCATATATACTTATTTTTTGCTTTTGCACTGGTTGCGAGCGTCTCATCAGTGACTATAATTTAGTTACAAAACTTTGTTAAAAGCGACTCCGTATATGAAGTATGACTGTAATAAGAATTTGTGAATTTTAGTTTCAAGAAAATAATTAATTTATCGCTCCTCTCCGTTAAATTAAATATTTATTGATTGACTGTTATAGCATTAATAATATCTAACATGAAGATTACTTGTTCTGTTATCTTTTAGTGTTATAAACACTTTTATTTCTTCAATATAATTTTAATTAAAAAATTATTGTGATTTTATTCTATTATATTCTAAGACTAAGGTATATGCTAGGCCCAAAGGACGAAATCAGCAAAAAATAACCACGACGCGTTGGGGCTGCTTTAAAACATCAAATTCATAGAACGGTTTGTAGACTATTTTTTCGCTCAGCAGCAAATATCAAGTAATAATTATTTAACTTGAGATAAAATTAGTTAGGGTAGGTTATATGTACCTATCTTTTACAATTCAATAAGCACTTACACAACTTTATAATGTTTAATTAAACGAATTTCATTTTAGGCATGAGTGTACGCAAGGCGGCACTTGCTCTTACTGAATTTTGGACACTAGAAACCATTTCTTGGTTTTTTACATGAATATTATTAGACCGGGTGGGTCTTGCAGTTTTTCACACTTTGGGACGTTAGTCTACTTCTATTTTGTATACAAGACACTGCTTCTAGTAAAAATCATTCAAATAATAACATCCAAACAACAAATGCTTTTTTATGATTAATTCGCAAGAAATCAAACTTAATATCGACCCCCATCAATGATTTTTTTGTCTGAAGACGAAAAAATATATATGATTCACAATGTTGAGAGAGTGTTAGAGAAAGTTGGAGTTTTTTAAAACTTATTTCACAATTTTTAGTATTCATTCTCAGTTGTGAAGTCAATTTTACAAAATCTCAAAATAGCCTGTGCGTTTAAAATTTTAATTTTCACCGACACGACAGTTGTTAGCACAGGCCAAAGTATTTTTTATAAATACGCTAATATTATTCTATTTTATGTATCTTGAAGTTCTAATATGTCTCAACGATTAATTTGTTTGCATCCATTCCAGTCAGGATATGAAATGGACCAGTTAGTTAACGCTCTCTGACATGAAAATAGATATTGATGTTACTTTTCAACTATTTCTTTTCATATGTGGATGTCTGACGGAAACTAATTCGTGCTGTTATAGTTGTTATACACATAAGTTTGCCCTTGGAATTCATCGAAAAATAATTTCTAATATGATGCTCTTCGTTTCCTTATCTTGTAGAAAAATTATATGCTCAATTCGATTGGATTGTCCATATTTGAGGATTTAGTCGATTGAAAACTTCGTCTACAAAATTGTGGTCAAGTTTTGTTTTCGTGCAAATATAAATTGCTATGATAACCACATCGAAAAGTTGTGTTTGTGGAATCACATTGTGGTATTTCTAAAATTATGGTATATGAATTATTCAAAAGTATATATATCTATACTATATAAAAAGATTCAATTCATTTTTTCATTTCTTTATTATACACTATTAAATATACATGAAGTATTGAAATTAAACTTTGTAGTCAATAAAATAGTAATAAATTACGGCTTATTGTTAATTTTCCGTTCTTCAATAACAATGAAACCAATAAATTGTTTTTCCTGTGAATACATATATATTGGTAGAAAAAAGTGCAGTGTTGCGTAATAGAAATTTGAAGTTATTTGTTACAGTTCGGTATAAGTTATGCCCGTATCTTACAGTGGCGTTTCTAAAAAATTCAAAGAAACTTTTTGTAAACAGTCTCGGCTAGTGGTAGCAATATCGATGCTTTGTATCCATGGAAATGGAAGTTCCGGTTTTTATATGATTACGCCATAATGGTGCATCTTGCGTCTAGAATTACATATATTTGACTATAAACTAAGTAATGTAAATTTTAAACAACAACTATTACTGATGAATCGAATGCGGATCAAATGATCAGTCTCAGAAACTCTCACAACAACCACTAACTATATAAAAATAAAAAACAAAATAGTCAGAATTGAATATTATTAAAAATCAGTCTTAGGACACCAATCTAGCGGCTAAAGAACACAAAATTATGAAGATGGGTTAATAAAAAGTAGAGACGCTTATTTGAAAATCACATGACCATTTTAACCGAAAATTGACCGTATGCAAAATTCGGCATGTTTTGGAAAAAGCTTACACTAACGGCGTGGCAGCTCACTCTGTCAGCTGGAATAGCCTCCGAATGGTTTCTAATGGATGAAAGTTTTAAAGACTTATTTTTAAAAAAACCCAAACCAACAATTTTGGGAAAACCAGCGCGAATGTATCAAATATCTAAAGAATATCCAAGTGCTCTAAGACGCCAACGATAATATGGTCGCTGGACAGAAATAGCGCTCATACCTAACAAACGTAAACTTGAAATAAATCCAAAAAAGTTCCAAGATAAGTACTACCTACCTTTAATCCAAAAATTAAGACACAAGTAAACCGGTAGATAGATGTCTCTAATATGTTAAATTATAAATTAAATTATGGTTAACTGATTATGAAAAACAAATAGGACCCATTTACTTTTAAAATGTAAAAAAACAGAAATACACGACAATGGTTATATGTAAGTATTGGGGAAGGAAGGAAATATTTTAAACATTTCGTCACGCTATAGTTTCTCTTATAAATCATTGCTTGTAATAATCTTACATTAACTTTGCAGTCATTTTTTAGTAAACGAAAAGGTAGAAGTCTACTAAAAACTAAACCACATTAGTTACGAAAATCAGACCTGCTCTCCGTTTCAATTTATAAGTTTTGTCTGTGATCTAATTAATGCAAATCCAAAAATGCATTGAGAACATTTGATAAAAACAGATTAAAGTTACCTTGAACAATTACAAATATCAACCGGTCTTCAACTTTAAAGTTTATTTAATTTTTTACTTGTAAACAATGCTACCTTTTTAAACAGGTTTATTGTTCCGCAATAATGAAGATATAAAAAAGCATCATGTTACAGATAATACTGACCTTGCCTTTCCCTAAAATAAAAGTAAATAAATTTATTGGCATGATATATATATGGTCAAAATAAATAATAATATATGTTTGTTTTTATAAATGTCAACACCAAGAGTTAAAAATTTACATTACCGATATCTACTCTACTTTGTGTACTTATTAATATATGATGGATACATGCATATATTCAAATATATACAGACCAAAGATGTAATAAACAATTCTGTGGCTGGCACTTAAAAGGTCATCCTATACGACATAAAATATATCATGCATGTTATGTCATAAGTATTGTTTTTTCAGAGAATATTGATTCAAACTGCTTTAGTACTATACTATTCGCATAACTTAGTTCAATTGATCTTCCACAATTAGTTTGAATCGGGAGATGCCTGATCTGCGGTAGCCGTTTAAACTTTAATGTGGTTTTTCTACAACTTGTCAAAGTCCTTCTAATAAGCTATTACGCACCATCCACAAAGTTGTACCTAATTGTAACGACAATTCATTCATTCATTCGCACATTGGAGTGCAATGTTAATGAAAATCAAAATTTAATAAAGGTGTATAAAGGACAGACACATAAACAATCATTATCACAATAAAATTAAAATAAGGGCCAAAAAAAATAGTTTTACAAAAGTATTCTGTCCTGGTGTAAAATATAACAAATAAGTGTTATAATATACCTACACAGGCATTATCTTGTTTTACGAAATCTGAAAAGTGATACTGATTACAAAATTGACAAATATCAAAAATTACTATGATTATAACTATAGTTTTGACGAAATGTTGCTGATAAGTCGTCCTAAATTCAAAAATTTTATGATAGCAGATATCGATATTTAGATTTTACTGAAATTCGTAATGCTAATGAGCTACTTTCATAGATTTGTATTTGTAATTTCTACTAAGACTTTTATTTTCGTTAAATGCTAAACATTTTAACACATTTGGCACTAAAGCAACCAAATTTACTTTCTTTTTCTTGTGTATTTTCTTCGAATTATAGTAAAATATGAAAGTTTTATTCTTTCTCTTAACTACAGCACATCGTTTATGAATAGCAAAGTTGAAATATTGCCTTTGGTTATTATTAACTCTTATTATGAATCTGCAACGGATTATAAGAGGTGATTACATTGTACATAATATTCGTTCAGTTAAAATTAACAAATTATATAATAAAATGAAATTGTGTTAAGTAATAAATAACGATAATTAATAAAAATAACTTGTGGTAAGCCTGCGGGTGGCCAATGTGGTCCACCCCAGCTCGCACAGTAATACCACAGTTACTTCACTTCGTGTCGGAATGTTTTATCTCTCTGTCTTCAAAGCATTATACTTATAGTATAGTATATATAGATATAGTATATATAGTAGCGGGCCAGAAATGTGGCTGGGATTGCGACGAGTCGATGTCGTTTTTAGCGTCTACTGACCCTTCTTATCTATAGTTATTATTCTATGGTTATAAATATAATCAATTATTGGTCTTTCACGGCCGAGCTTGAAATGAAGATAACGGAGGAATCGGTTCTGAACCCCTTAAATATAGGCAGCGTCATAGAATAATAACTATAGATAAGAAGGATCAGTAGACGCTAAAAACGGCATCGACTCGTCGCAATCCCAGCCACATTCGGGCCCGCTAATATGTTATACTATATCTATATATACTATAAGATATTATACTATAACTATAGTAGCGGCGAATTGCTTTGAAGACGGAGAGATAAAAGGTTCCGACACGAAGTGAAGTAACTGTATATTAAACTGTGGCAGCGTGACAATCATATGATGATAATGATGATGACGTTAAAGGGCAATTTGATATTAGGTAAATCTAAAATTATTTCTTTATGGTGATTTACTTGTTGATGTTAGGCATTTTTATTGTTGTATCACGAAAATGCACAAATTTTAAATTGGTTGCACTTCTTGCATGAATCTGGACGAAACAGTTGTGATAACGGTAGAGGTACTTAATATATTCATGAGCAAAAAGGACAGCAAGAATTATTGTAATACTTTTACTGAGAGTAATATTAATCCGTAATTAAGTATCTATAAGTTGCCAATTCTTATATTCTTCCAATACGATGACTATATTCCATATTGTTTATATTTTTATTTCTCTAAACCCACACTGTTAATACAAAAATGTGTAGATAATTTAGATAGATTTTAAATTATAAATTGTTTATTTCAGAGTCAAGACACATCCACTGAAAAGCCTCAGCCAAGAGGTAGAGGCAGAACAAGATTCGTTGCTTCTACAGATTATGAACTTTCAGAATCGACCAAATCTGACGCACAGTCTTCGAATCGACGACCAGCATCACGTAAACGCGTAAGCAGTAATGAAGCTTTAGCAACGCCAGATAAAAGCCGAAGTCGAAGTAGTGCTGTTCCAAAATCGGTGTATGAAGTTGAAGAAGTTATCAATGAATCTCCAATCGATTCATACCGCAGACAAAGTAAACCACGAGTTTTAACCGATTCACGATTTGAAACTCCAGCGAAACGACCTATCGAAACTGCTTCAACATCTGCAATTCCAGAAAATTTTACTCCTATTGATGAGTTACTCAAAGATTTTGGTAATACTGCAAGGCAATTATCAGATGTAAAAGTACCACCACGGGGCGACATTGTTGTTGACACCAATGGAGGAGTAGAGTTTGGTAGTACTGCTCGTGCAATCGTTTCCTCACGTAAAGGAGGACTAGTTCCACCTAGAGGAGAGGCTGTAGTAACTCCATCATCGTCTGATATACGATTTGGTAGCACTGCAAGACAGATTTTAGCATCAAGAGGCGTCGAACCAAAACCTGTACCCTTTGGTACACCTAATAGAGAATATGTATTACCTCCAAGATCAACAGAGTCTGTTCAAAGTTTTGAAATACCTGAGGAAATTCCGGAAGATGTTGATATACAAGAATTACACAATTCTAATGAATCTGTTGATACTACTCTTCAATCATTATTACCCGAAGAAACAATCAGCGAATTCCCAATAAATGAAAATGAACTTCGGAAAGCTAGTCCAGAACCAATTCAACATATTCCTACAGAAGCATCACGAAAAATTCAAGTGAATCGCAGGACAAATAGTAGAACAAGAATAAGTCCTAATTCTGTTGATTCTTCAGCCACTCAAGCGCCATCAAGATCTAGAAATAGCAGAACAAGAGCCACACGAAAACCAGATAATGAGGTTTCGGCATCAGCTTCTAGAGCTGTGAATCGATCTTCTCGAAGACGATCAGAATCTGCGACATTAGAGACACCGAAAAGTCATGGTCCATCAGTTTTTGCTGAAGAATCACAAGATATTCTGCGAGCCAGGCCCGGTAGAAAAATTGAGAACGAAAATTCTGAAAAAACTTCAATAGATTTAGTGGTAGCGCAAAGTGTTGCCACAAGGACACGAAGTACGGCAAGAAGACCTCCTCCTGTGGAAACAGCTACTGCTAGCTTATCAAGAAGGCGATCAAATAATAGAGTTAGTACAAAAGATGAATCACAAAAAAGCACCACAAGGGATACCTCATCAAGAACAGCTTCACGGGATATAGCGTCGCGCAAGGTAGCACCTCAAGAAGTACAGTCACGTAGTAGCATCCGTGAAGTCGCGGCAAAAACAGGAGCTAGAGAAGTCCCTCAAGTACGACAAAGGCAAGAAGTTCCAAAACCTAGTGTACGCGAAACTGGGCCCTCTCGAAAAAATTCACAAGAAAGTTATTCAAAAAGTGGATCAACAGAAAATGTACCTAGTCGTTATAGAGAGATTCCATTAAGAACAAATCCACAAACAACAGAAAATCCTAGAAGGCGATCTAGGTATACGGAATCGCCTTTACTTATCGACGAACAGAAGCTAGAAGTACTTCCGTTATTTGAAAGCGAAGACAAAATTGTGCCACCCACTAGAAAAAGTAGATCAAGAAATAACGGAAATTCGCTTAATGACATTAGGCAGTCAGCTGCATTAGAACCTGAAATCACCAAACAGTTCAAAGGTCGTACAGAATCTCGCGTAACTGTGACTAGGTCTCAAAGTGTTGAGACTAGAACTCAACCTTCTACTACTGTACGCTCCAAAAAGCCAATCATAAAGGAATCTGTTGTTGCAGAAGTTAACGAAATTACTTCAAAACGTATAGTAAACAGAAAACGTAACAAATCTTTAGCAACTGCAGTTGATGGTAAAAATAATACAAAGGACAGCAACAGATCTAAACTAGACAACAAGGAAATATCATTCAGAGGATCCAAGAAGTCTACACTTAATTTAACGGATGTCAAAAAGAAAAAATCGGAAGAAGAAATCGACGAATCCGACAATTATCCGGAACCATTTAAAGCGCTGATAAATTCAAAGAAGAACAAAAACGATAAGGTAATAATGAATATTGAAAAGAATTGTGCTTATTTTATGTAAATAGTATTATACTAACTCAATAATTTAGATTGTGGTTTATTTTATTAAAAAAAAAACTATTACGATCGATGCTTTTGGTTGATTTACAAATCAATAAGCCACAAAAATACGGCATCACAACGAAAGTTCTATTACATGGATGATCATATACAGGGTATTTCTATATTTGACGGACAACGCTCTACCACAAAAGGCTCTCTATAATTGTTAAATTTTGATATAGGGACATCAACCCTTAAAGTGCTTAGTTGCGTAGATACGTCAATTGTTTAAATTTAAAATTGAAAATTGGCCATAATTCGAAAAAGCCTTTAAATATTCCTTTCAGTGGCGTAAAAAATGAGGGGGTAAAAGTTGCCACTAACCCCGATAGCTTTTTAATCTACAATATAGCTTTGATATATCAAGTCTGTCCCGTTTTCTTTGTAGCACTTCTATGGTTTCGTTTACAATTTCTGTATAACGTTCATCTGATAATAAAAGCGATCTCTCTTTCTTCTCTGCCATCAATTCCCTTAAACATATATTACCCAAACATACCAGAAAAATTGGCTAATTATATATAGTTTTGATATAAGATAACCTACAAAATGCAGCATAAAAAATCGGTTGTGTCACCCCAAAACTTTTCCGAAGGTTGAACTATCGATATCGCCTCAATAATTTATAGTGGAGTTCATTGCGTATTGCAGAAATTTGCTTTTAGACACAATTCTCCAGTTACTTTGCCAATTTGTAGCTACTCAGTCAAATTTTTAATAGTGTATTTGATAAGCTCTTGGTAAATTAAATCATTCGGTATTAAATTAGTTGGATTTCTCGTTTGAAAAATTGAAAGATATGTTAAGGATAATAATTCTGAAAGGTCATCAAAGTATGCGAGATCTAGGCCATTTCCTATATCAAAATTCTTCAATTATCGAAAGCTTTCTGTGGTCTACCATTTTCAGTTAAATATAGAAACAAATAATCCCAAATAACTTACAGAATATTGGATCATATTCGGCGCCAAATATGACTAGAATTTTCTTGCAAACAGATTTTTTATAAAATTATGTATTTTGTAGAAATTATTTCTATATTTCCAAATCTTCAAAAATGGTTGAGTCACAACGAAAAGAAACCTAAAAACTAAAAATTGTACAAAGTTAACACGAGTAAAAGAATCAGATGACCATTAGCTCGAACTTGTTCCAGAAGTGTAGATAGATTCGGAGTTCGCGACATCAGAACGCAATAAAACCTTAATCCTTCCTAAGTGCGTAGGAGGAAATACATATTTTTATACTACTGTTATGTAAGAATAATGGGAATGTGTTTTACGGTCATGCAAGATTTATATATACCTACTGTTTATAGTAGAATATCAATGATGAGAAACAGGCCATGAGAATAGTTCACGATCACTAAACAATATAAAATATGTTTGTTTTTGTTTAAACAGGGGTCAAGGGTGCTACCTTTACCGGCATCTCCATCTACAACTAGCAGTGGCGGCAATGTCGACAAAAGCGTGAGCTCTTCACGAACTACGGAAGCGCCAGTCGTGGTTACCAGAATTTCTATCAAGGTAAAAATGTATTGCATAATTGATATTATTGTTATTATTACATAATAGCAAAAGCAACAGAAAATTCAGATTTCCACTTACGTTATTTACGGTAAAATGTGTATTTTTATTTGGCAAGAAACAGTTATTTGTTGCCAAGTTTCCTAAAAATTAATTTTTATGTCCGACAGGTTATAAGACAGGTATATAACAGATGCTATACAAAAAGCTCCTAAATTTTCATGGGCAATCCAAAAATGTAATAAAATACAACCGCAACTGACAACACTGTATTTCCAAAAATATATTTACAATAGAGCGCGAGGGCCCTATATCGACACATCTACGCTATGAATTTTTGATCTGCAGAAACTACTACAGGCTACATTATTTGGTGAACCCTGTATATTTGTATATTCACTAAGTATGTCTTTTGTTATAGCAACGGCTTATTTTTCACCATCAAAATATAAGCTGGCAGTTTGTATCGCCTACATAATATATTTGAACTCAATATTTAACCATTTTAAAAGCAGCTTTTTTTGGAAATTTTTGTGTAAGCATTTACATATTTTCTATAAATTAAAATATTTATACAAGAAATGTGGAACACAAATAATATGCTTACCAAACTATAATGCACGAAAAATATAAATTTGTTATTTGCAAATGTTATTTGGGACTTTCTCTTTCAAAACGGGTTTTATGAACATATAGAAAAGTACCGGGCAACCAAAGTACCCAATATAAGAATATTGTATTATATTTAGCGAACTTATAATATTACAGAATTACACATCATAATCGTATCTATATCAAACATCATTAGGTTTTGTGGCACTAGATATATATCCAAAAATGTTGATCCCGTTGAGACCAAATGCTGCTGAATAACATGTGGCGTCAACAAACAAGGCTAAAAGCTTGCTGCTGAACCAGTTGAAACTACTGCATTTTTAGCAGAAATCACTAAATGTGTCTTCTGCATATTAAACAGTACGTTTAATATGCAGAAGACACATTTAGTGATTTCTGCTAAAAATGCAGTAGTTTCAACTGGTTCAGCAGCAAGCTTTTAGCCTTGTTTGTTGACGCCACATGTTATTCAGCAGCATTTTCATTCTAAAATAGGTTAATATAATTGTTCAGATTCTTTATAAGGGAGCTTTCTTTTCATAACTTTTGTTTCTAGAATAAACACAATTTAATTCGTGACTTTTCCTCAAAAAATATAATTTTTGTATAAATAATAAAGCAATTTTGAAAATAAATTGCTTTCTGTAGATAACAACCATCCCAGGCTCGAGAATCATGTGGGCTATCGCCCTCTGCCCATCCGTCGTGGGACGACCAAACGACGTTCTTGTGCGTGTGTGTGTGTATTTTTTTTAATTTACACAAAATTAATAAATTTATTTGTTGAATATATTTAATAATTTTTTTCTGTTTTCCAAAATATCAAAAATTCCAGTACATAAGGCCTGAATAATTTTGTAACACAATGTAATTTTGAATTTTTTGATTAATTGCTATCAAATTTCCCTTCACTGTTAAAATTAATTTTTCCTTCAATTGGCTTCTCTCTTTCCAGGAAAACGATATTGAAAACGAATTGATTCCAACACAGTCAACCAAACCAACCACAAAATCTTCCTACCGCGGCACTCGTGAAAAGGGCACCACAACTTCCAAACCCGAAAAAGTTAAGACATTGCGTGGTTATGAACAAACGAAACCCACAAAAAAATATGCAAGATCTACAACAATATCAAATGTTAACTCACAAAAAGAAACGTTACGACAGCATCCAAGGTTTTCAAGTACCACCGCAGCTGGGGTCAGAGCGAGAAGTTCCAGTACGACTACTCGATCAACCAGAAGTTCTAATGCGCCGTCGACCAGAGGAGTTTACAGCAGCAAGAGAAATGATAGGGAAGAAAAGTCTGATAGTGGAGTGAGATTTGTAAAGAAATCTGTAGAAGCTGTGCAGGTAAAGAAAATATTTCGGCTACTAGTTGCTTATGATTATGTTACTTAATAGAATTGTATATTGTGTATACAATATAATTATTAAAAGATAGAAAATTTAATACAAATTACAAAATATCGCGATTTGGAATAGATATCATTGTGCGTTTGAAGAATAATGTGTAGTTTTTCGAGATAATAATTTTTCAAAGTAGTGAGTTCAAAAAAAAGTCATGACGCTAGCAGCGATGACGCTTCATTTTAATCGAAATTCTCCTTTATACTAATTTATTTAACTCAATTACATTAAAAAAATTATAACCAAAATATATCTATTTGGTATTACTTTGTTTATTTTTTTTTATATAAAAAGTTTTTTTCTCCACTAAGTAACTTAAGTAACAAGTTTTCGGATATTCTTGGATATACACATCTGTCAATAACAGTAAATTGGCGACTTAAAAGTCATAAAAAATATTAAATTTAAATAACGCCTAAATGTTTTGAGCTTTTTTTATGAGATTTAGTGTTTTAAAATTAAGAAATTCTGCTTGCCTTTGATATTTTGATATATTGCCAATTTCTTTGATTGAAACCTTGAAACATAATATAGTTAATGTTTTTATAGCAATTACAATTGAAACTTATTTTTAAGATTTCTTTCAAAATATTTCTCAGATATTATAAATTTGATGCTTTGTTAATTATTATTATTATCTAGTATTTTAAAAATAAAAATTCTATAAAGAACACCATTGGGTTTGTAGGAAATCATTCGCAGACCCTATCCTACAAACCCAATAAAAATAAATAATAATAATAATGCGATAGGTATATAATTTACGTGTTACAATTGTTATATTAAATCTAGAGCCCTGAAGATGCCTCAATGTTGAGGCGAAACGTTGGCAATTCCTAAAATTGGTTTTTAATTGATCGACCTAAAATCATACAAATCTAATTAATACAGCAGGTCGTTAATACTAAAATAATAATAATAATATTTAACAGTGCATGAGATTTAGCTATAATAACCGAGAAATAAAATTTATACCATGAAATAGAAACAAAAATATTTTGGAAAAAATCTTATAAATAAGTTTCAATTGTAATTACTATAAAAAACAAGAACTATATTATGTATTTAACAAAATAAGGTTTCAATCAAAGAAAGTGGCAATACATCAAAATATCAAAAGCTAACCAGAATTTCCTAATTTTAAAACATCAAATTTCATAAAAAAGCTCAAAGCGTGCAGGCGTTATTTAAATTTAATAGTTTTTATGCCATTTAACTCGCCAATTTGCTGTTATGGGCACATATCCAAGAACATCATAAAATATTTTTTATTCTTCGGTATTTATCACTTTCGGTAGCTTAACATAAAAAGTACATCGTGCATGTATTTATTCTATAAAATAAATAGTTTGTAACTACTTAATTAATTCAAATGTATACTAATTTGGTTACGTCAGAAAACTATGCAGAAATTATGGTATTTTAATCTCATTTTATATTCTTATTTCCTAGTTTTTATAACAATTTTTTAACAATAATTCCTGGTTATAATAACGGTATTATTTATACTTAATTTGTTGTTTATTTAAAGTCTCTAACAATTACGGATAATTTATTTAAACTTTATGTTCCGTGTCTAAATCGTAAATTGTAACAACACTAATGTGAAAGATCGTAATAATTAATAATGATTGTATTTGAATGGTAATAAAAAATTGCAAATTTTTTTAAGAAAGATCAGATTTCATGGCATCGCATTCATAAGAAAAAATAAAAAACAAATTTACAAATAATGACATTGTAAATAAAAAAAATTGCATCAGCCATGAAAAAGAAATTGATTATCTAAAAAACAAAAAATGTATGGACCTAAAATGAAATCGACTAAGCTCGACAAACGCGCTCTAGCGGAGAATTGGTTAAATATAGCCGAATTCTGTTTAGCTTTGCATGAAATTTCAGTCTGTAGGACGCAGGTTATCTTTACTTCAGCAAATTATCCATTTAATTTAAGTTAGTTAAGTATACTTTGTTCTTAAGTAAAGTATCTAGTATACCAGTATTTGATTTATTAGTGTTTTTCTTACTTGTGTATGTTCAGGTTTACACTTGTAAAATTACTCACAAATGGAAAAAAAAATATATAGATTGTGTTTGTTTTCAGGTTTCCAAGCCAAAAAAATCCAGTCGTTACAGTTCTCGATTCCGTAGTGACATCTCTACGAGAAGTCCACCAACTAAAATAGGTACCACCACACCATTCTATATTCCAACCATTCCCACTGCTGCATATGTACCAACAATACCCACCATAACACCTCCTTATACCGTAGTAAGTACAAGTATATTCAGTACTTAGTGATGTAAGGCTTATTAGTTTGAATTAGTAAATTTTATTAAGTTTCAAAATATATTAGAGATGGCGCAATTCTTAAAAGGACCAACTTTTAGTTGTCATTTACTTTATTAAAAAAGCTGAGTACAAACTTTAAAAGTGGTTAATGGCGAAGCGTGTTGACCCGTTTCATTTGCTTATCATTTCCTTCACCGACGACGATTTGACTATTAGAGGAAAACTATTAATGCGATTTTCTTCAAAGGGAGTAACTATATGAAATAAGTTGGTGAAAATGTTTACTTATATTGCAGTTTCCAGAGAAAACATTGACACATACGTTCGAAACATCCTCACTAGGATAACTTAGAGTAGTTTGTAGTATATTGTCTCATCGGTTCATCCTAATCAGACAGAAATGCGGAATAAACTTCGATGATAGTTGGTTGTAATATTTTTTGTCTGCTTCGCTTTGTGCATGCCTTTAGTCAAATATATATCTGGTTCCTATGGGCGTAATCGCTAGAGAGATTATCAATGCCTGTATACTCTTTTATCTCTCAGGATGATTCGGAGAGTTAATTTTGCTTCTGGAGTATCAACAATTAACGCTATTGTGTGTATAAAAACTTTTAATTTGTACGAATATTTTCTTTGAGTCCTCGAACTATAAATCTTTTGGTTCAGAGGAAAGATGTAGTAAAGGACGAAATATATTATAATTCTGTATAAGCATCCATCTCATTTTATTTTGTAACTTATTAATGAACATTATAGAACCTGAAATTTATTTTTAGTATTATCTCATTGTACCTTTCATTTAGCAAGTCAGTCCTTATAAAGCAAACTGCATGGCATACAGATATATTATGAGGTGATTTTTGTAGACCATTCATTAATTTCATGTGAACTACTACTTTGTACAGCAGGTTTAACTTTGGAGCAATACAGTATCTATGCACGGTGAAAATTTGGTTACTTAAGTAGGTCAATCTAATCTATACTTCTAAAATATTTTGACATTTGTGCGCTCCAAAATTTTAAACACAATTTGGAGCTAGCAGCAAGGATACGCTTTAACACGGTTTGCTATTGATTTTGTAGATTCAAAGTTAAAACAACAAAGTTCAGTTCAGTTCTTGTAGGTACCTCTAGCCAAGTATGCCTAAATAACGAAAAATTTATATTTTTATTTATATAAGAGAAAAGTTACCAATTAATTACACGTTTAAAAACTGCTACTCCGGGTTCTACAAAAATTAGCGTAGTTCAAGAAAATATCATTGAAACTGTGAATGTTCATTTGAAAATTGAACAAAAAATGATAATTCCAGGGATATCGTAATCAACTGGAAATAGTAAATTATTGAGCTAGCGTTCAGCTTAGAACATCAAAGCTCGTAATTTGTATGTAAAATAGTGTGATTTAGTTTTGCAAATACCTAATTTAATTAATTATTGGTTATCGTTATAAAAGCATTCCTCTAAAAAATTAATTGGTTTGCTGTTAATGCATATTTATTGTATTGAAACTAAAACATTCCAGCAGTTACTAGGCACATTATTTTGCTGTTCATGGCTAAATAGTGAAAGGTACAATAATATATTAATTTTAATATAAATTACATAGCAATATGTATCGCGATAATGTGTACAAATAAAGTGTATCATTAATATCTGTAAAAATATAGATTACTAACATTAATTAATTAAAGAATTAAAGGACGAAGGTGCTCAGGTTATTTATAGATATTTACTTATTATTTTTCAAAAATCCAGTTTGTTTTCAAAATTTATTTTCAAAAGAATAAGAAAAAATAAAATAGTACGTCCTATCGTTAGATATAAGTTTATTTTGCTTGATTTGTTATAATCTAATTCACATGTTTATTATTAAGGACTATAGTTACCAGAAGGATGATAGAAAGACACAGAAAAAGAAAAAGGCACGGGGTCACTTCTATAGAAGATAGTGCAGTCTTGAAGATAACAAGCAAATAGTAGTTTCTAATACATTAACAAAAACTATAATTAATAATACCATATCAATATGTGCTCATTTATGTTTGACCAATGGCGTATTCTGATCCGATAATTGGTATATGAGAGATCTGGTTTAGTAAAAAAAGCTGAATGTTTATGAAAATTTCATTACATTATGCTTTATTTATTTTGATTTTTCGTTTTCTTGGTTATTTTCGTTCTAAATATTAACATCTATCTAAACTGAATGCCGGTAAAAAATAACTATTTCATGATATCAAAATAACGAGACACGGGCAAATACAGAAATTTTCAGAAAGTATGGATTTATTAAAATACACTTGTTGCATATTTTGCAACTTTTAGAAAATAAGTGGACACAGTTGAAGTTTTTGTTAATTTAGGAAAAGGTTATTTTAGTTAAGTCGATTCATTTTAAAATGGTTTCCAGGTTGAGAGAAGCTGTTCTAACCTTTTTAAAATCCTCATTTTTTGCTGTCGTATTTTTTAGTAAAGTAGAACACTAGAAGGCTTTCTCAGTGAAAATGATAAAATTTTAAACTCTTCAAGCCTAACAAGCATTCACAGAATAATTCACCTTGAAAAATGTCTTCTTATTCGATTTTTAGCATATAAAGCAAAAACGATGCCATATTTAATGTACCACAACCACATCGCGCACAAGCCAGTTTATCAAAACTTAAATTTTAAATTTATACTTAACTAAAATATCAAAATAGAGGAAAATGACAAGAAATTATTAAAAATGCTGTGAATCAAAATTTATTGCTATTTTCCTGGATTTTGGTTCAATTAGACTATAAATTTGATTTTGATGGCTTCATATCGCTGAATAAAGTGTGGAATCGTTCATGGTTTACATGCTACAAATGCAATAAGAATTTAGATAAGAAATCAGCGAAAGATTTTCAAGGTGAATTATTCAGTGAATATTGTTACGCGTGTTTAATTGACGAGTTTGAAATTAATAAGATTTATTTAATAACTATCACCACCATTTTTGTGTTGTGTGTTCTTTTAAATCGATATCAGCTTACGCTGTTGTATATCAAACAACAACATCTTTGTGAAATGTCAGTTATAGTCAAGCTTAATGTATCAATGTATATTTTACCATAATTATTTTTAAGTATTAACATGGTAGCTTATATTCAATACGTAGATATCTATGTTAGAATTCTGCACGATTTGCACTGTAAAAATCCCAAACCTAATACCTACAAACGTTGAGATTATTGAACCAAATATTTCAAGACTCAATTCTATTTTGGATATTAATTTAATTTATATTACTTCTTAATTCATTTTTAATCGAACAACACAAAACTGTTCTTATTAGAATATTTGGTAAAACGAAAGAAAAAGAGACTGAAATTTTAAAAATTGGTGTATATTAAATTATTATTATTATTTTTTTAATTCTTAATTAAAATTTACAAATACGCGGTTTGGGTTTTCTACTAAGAGGTGTAGGGTAGAGATTCATAAAACATAAATGGGTAGGAATAAGGTTGTAATGGCACTGACTCACAAACATTAGCATAGTTGATACTAATCCAATATACGTATATTTAGATCATTATCTATGACCAAAAATGTATTATTGTTACCAAGATAATTATTAAGTCTATTATAATGTTTTCCCATTTTTATATATTTTTTATTATATACATATTCGTTTAAAGGAGTACTATTTTATTTTTTATACTGTCATATTTATGCATTAATTCAATAAAACGCAATCACAATTTGTTGTTTATTTATTTATACTCATTTATTAATGTAAATAATTTTAACGCACTTTGCACGCTGCACTATTAATATCATCAATTATACAGGGTGTTTGTTAATGTGGGCGATCCACTTCAGTGTACATGGATGTTAACCTCAAATACTTAATATTTATTTATTGAGTTAGTCGACTCAAATTTTATAGTTAAAGATTCCACACCGATTTTCAGTAATTCAGTCAGAGGAGTTCACAATTATCTAATTTAAATACCATACTCCAAAATATTAATTTAATTTATGTCTGCTAGAAGATTTCTTTTTAATGCATTAATAAAAGTTTCATTTTAAACAAAATTTAGTTCTGAATAATTGTTTGCACTTTTACTTATTATTGCTTATTGTTACCTTACTTCTTAGCAAATATACAAGAAAAGCTGCAAATTTGCATAAAACAGTGAATTAAATTCTCTATGAGAAAATAAACCAAAATATTTTACAGTGGGGTATTTCTTTACTTCTAATTAAAATTATAAGGAGCCCAGCGGTGCTGTATTTGCATGTTTAATAATAGTAAAGGACTTTATCCAGTTTCAATACAGTGCAGTCTATCACTGTTTAGCTAATAATTCTATGAACTAATGACCACTAGTACTAAGTACCAAATTTGGGTCGACTACCACGATTGGGTCGCGAAATATTTAATAAAAAACTTCTAACATTTCTTTGATATTCCTAAATACTTTCTGGAGTGGATTCCATTATATTAAGAATCACCTTGTATATCTTTGTGTCGTCTAATAATATGTAAATAATCGAAAGATGTTACCCGAAAATACAATTTCATTGCGTAACATTGTCATTGTTCACTCATTTCCTATCACCGCGGCTGCATAATATCAACTCATCGTATTCAGCTTGATATCGCTTTAAAAATCACAGAATCACCATATTCCAAATTTCCTGACAGATTAGATGAAAGATACGAGATATCAATTACAGGTAAATGGAGGACTCGACAAAGACTTGGGGCTAGAAGTTATCACTTTTGACGATCCAGTCAATACGATCCCATCAGCGAACTTGGTCAATGGAGAACTACTTACCACTGATAAATCCTTAAAAAATTCAGCTTTGGTAATTAATCCATAATTATACTAATGCACAAATTTTCAAACTTGGACGTAGATTTTTATACTGATATAATAATTAATTTACAAATGTCAACGTTATGCCTTCAAAAATTACTTTGTAAAGAATATAATTTTGTTTACTTTATTTCAAATATCAAAATTTATCGATATTTTTTTTTTATTTCTAAGGTGACGGATAAACCGGTGTCTCTCTTCGAACGAATCATAAATTCAATACAAGCTGCACCTACTGCAGCTACCGTTAACACAACGATAGCTCCAACATCCAGTAGTACTAAGGAATCGACAGAAACATCAGCTATTTTGAAATTAGCTACTAAAAAACCGACTAATGACAAGACTAAACATTACAATGACCCGGACGAGAAACCATCCGCCCCGACATTGACTAGTACCAGTGAAAAACCTACCACAATTATACAACGCATACTAAATTCACTTCAATCCTTACAGAATGATCAGTCCAATTCTATACAAGTAGGTAACGATTTTAATACTATTAGCTACACACCAACCACGCCTGTATCTAGTGTACCAAAATATAGTAGTAGGATAAGCAGTACTCCGCTTCCAGCACTGTCTAGCACCTCAATAGATCCTATGAGTGTTTTTGATAACTTTGATGAAGAACAATTATTACAAAAGAGAACTATCAGTAACCTATTAACTATTCTTAATGGTCTGACTTCCACAAATCCACCCGAAGAATTAGTAGCAATTACTCCCAAAAATATCAAAACTCTCACCACTAATTCCATAAATAGAGAAACAATCACTGTATTTCCATCTGCCGATGCCATAACTGCTGGCTATCGGACTAGTACTACATTTTCTCCTACATTTTCTGCAATGTCTTCAGAGGGACCAATCTCGTCAACAATAATGGCTTCTTTGTCTACTACTGAAACTCCTAACACATCTACATTTACTCTGTTGAATACAGAATCGAATAGCCCTGTTGAGCAAGTAGCTTCAACTGCTGCTACAACAGAAACATCAATGTCTGAAATTACGACTGAAATTTCTTCTGATGTCACTATAACCACTGAATCAACCACACAGAGTAATAATGTAAAAGAAAATGAAATTGATGCTACCACAGCAAGCAACATAATCACAAGTTCAAATGAAATACCATACACTAGCACCACAGACATTTACTCTACATCTATTGCTTCAACGGCTAGTACAGTACCAACTCTCACCAAATTTGAAGTAAGTCCAGCAAGTGTTTCAATATTTTCTGCTAATGATCTTTCTAATTTTATAACACCACAATATGAAGATAACTTCTTTAATACTGTAACTATAGCTGGTAGAGCTAATTTCGATAACACTGCTACTACGACAGATAGTACAACTCCTACCGTAACCACTGAGGAGATACCTTCAACCACTTTTCCCAGCATTACTACCGACAGCACTAATATAGCTAGTACTACGTTAATTGTTGATCCTGAAGAAAGTAGTACTATTTCCATGGCAGATGAAGAAAGTACAATAACCACCCTTAGTAGTTCAATGTCTGTGACTGACCCTTCTAATAGTAACAGTGCTAACAACCTTAACTCTGTAGAAGTGTTCTCTGCTAACCGTTCCGGTAAATTATTGAATATAGTAGATGAACCTGTGCAAAATAGTATAGAGGTATCTACGCTATCAACAACAACATCAACAACTCCGGATTATTTTGTGTTTGCTGTGTTAAATAACAATACAATATTACGCAAACGGCCACCCACTATTCCAAACAAAGATACACCATTCGTAATAGTGGGCGTCTATCCTGACAATACGATTGTTCGAAAATTCCCAAATGGTACCCTTGTTCCAATGGAACAAATCATAAGGGTAAGAGGCTTCGATACACGGGAGAATCCTCCTATTTTACCAGAAATAACCAATAACCAAGTAACAAACGATCCTCCTGGAGGCCTACCGGAGAGTAACGAGCCAACGGTATTCACTTGTCAATAACTATGTTATTTGGGATGTGGTTTAGCTTTCCGCTTAATTGTATTTAATTTTCGATTGGTTTTTCTTGTGCCACTTGAGTTATATGCTTTTGTTTGAAAAGTAATTATTTTTGTGTTGCACTTGCTGAACACTAAGTGCACCGTAATATTATATATAAAAAAATGTATTTAATATTCTCATTAAACATCTATTTGTTTATATGTTTGTTTAGAATAATTCAATATACTTGGTGGAAGAATTAGTTATTGCACGCTTTTAGATTTATAAATGGCTTTTAAATTGATATAAGCTCAAGTGGCAAAATAAAGAAATGGATACTCATAACCGCTACATTTTAAGATGTAAATATCATATCGTCGGACAAACTTACGACGAGCTTACCTACATCAATTTATGATCAATGTTATATGTTTTCTAATAGAACTGCTAATCAAATAAGTTTGAACGATGGAGACTCTAGCACCTGTTGAATAAGAATAATATATTATAAGGTAGATTGAACTTTAATTGTACTCAAAGTAGACCAAATTTGGGGTGACCAACTAAGGGTGAATATAGCTTCTTCATAGGGAAGATGTTAAATATACGTATTTTAATTTTCGCAAATTTACTAATGAGTCTAAAGAGTGGTGGTCCCGTCCAATTTTGATTCCAGATACCGCCATGCTTGTAATCGTGGATGGGATGAAGTTAAAGTTGAAAAACCTTGACATATTAATTAAACTAACAATATCAATTCAATCGGGCCAGAGAAATGTGGTGCATTCTAAGATTATTAGTATTTGATGTTGTTTGGTATATTATGTGCTAGGGGTTTCTTGCTTGCTCACTTTCTGTTAGTCATATAAAGGGAAAAGTTAACTCCAATAAAGATATCCAAGTTTTACACCTTGTATATGGGACACAATGCATTTCCGGACGTATGTGTGACCTGACAAATCACTTCCTTAAATAGTGTATAACTTTTTTGAAAAGGAAAATACTAATTTTGTATTTAGAAAAATTGTAAGATAAAATTAAATTTATCATTAGTATTTTTTAAATTATAATTATACCAAAAATCAACAATAATGTATCGAGAAGTCGCACCATGACTGCTATACAAGGTCTCCATAAATATAAAATACATAAATTTAAACTTACAAATAAACGTAACTTGCTTAATTGAAATGGAACACCCTGTATATAGAAATAATTTTTTCATACAATTTCAACGTGATATACTGTCAACTCTATTGTTTCAGTCATATAAAGATTTTTAATGCGGAATTTGGTCTACCTTGATGTAAATTCTGTAAATATGTAAGTACCATTTCTCTATTTTTACAGGAAACCATATTCAACTGGTAATTTTTTGAAATACAGTAGAAGTTTCAAAGCAGAGGGCATAAATTGAGTTTTGTACATACCAACAAAATTTATAATGTATATAAATATTCAATTATAGGTTGACCAAAATCGGATGGGACGAATATTGAATGATCCACCAAATAATAATAGTACTAATCCTACTAGTTCAGAAACTCCTTTACCATTGACAAGTACTTTTAGCAGCACTACTGAATTAGAGTTAAGTAGTACCACTAGTCTTCCAACAGTTGCAAATACTTTGCTGCCAGTAAGTACTACTGCAGCTGACAATGAGTCGGACACAAGCACGCAAAATACTATTTCTGGTAGAACAACAAATACACCAAATATTATTACCAGTACAGTGACGATGAAACCAACGACATTGCCTACACTGACCGAACTGTTAAATGGAAAAACTGTTGAAGCTTTTAATAATTTGGTTAACCAGTCTGAAACTGAAGAAAGGAGTGTGAAACCAAATTATCAAACACTGAATGTGAATCAGGTAAGAAAGTATATTTAAAATATTATTCCAAATAGTATCAGAACATATACTTATACATTTTTACTTGAGTAATAATTCTTTAATTGTTTCCCTTATCTGCATTCTTTCTATCGGTTGAACTTCACAAGCACAATACACAATAACTTGCAATCTAAGTTATGCCGTTTACAACAAAATAAAAGCACTCCTTCAAACCAAATTTATTTTGAGGTTTATTGTTGACAATTTTTTGACAACATGACGGAACCACATACGTTGAGGAACTTTTTCGGAAATAAACTACAGCGCGGTGAAAATTTAAGTCTCCTAGTGCGGAACACTATCCTAGAATATGAAACAATAGGGACAGTGAGAGTACTCAATCACTTCCACAAAGAACTAGCTTATTTTGAGAGAGAGATGTTTTTGGCGACACCTAGCGTGAACAGGCAATATGCCGGGTGAAACACAGTTCACAAACGATGGCCGGACAAGAAGTAACAACTCCATTATATTCTATTGCCAACACTAGATGCGCCCGAATCCCCTAGCAGGGAGGCTTTATTTAAGAATTGCTTGTTACATAAAGCAACAAGACTTTAAGTTATGTTGGAAATTTGTTTCCCACTACCATGCTTTCACCAGACGGCCGTTTCGTCGATCCACGACTCATCAGTGATGATCGGCAGGCAGCGTGACCCAAACTTCCAACATTTACAAAGAGCTTATACTAGCACGAGAATTGATCTCAATCAATGCTTATTTTGATGTTACTTTCTTTACTTCCATTTAATTACCAAACAGGTGCTGGTTGTTTAAAAATTTGTAATTTATGTACAACTTACAATTTTAAAGAAATGGGTAATGAGATATTTGACTTAATTAAAAAAAAAACCGTTATTTACAAAAAACTTTAACACCTCGTATCTTGGAAACAATGTATTTCCGGACGCATGTTTATGGCAACTTTTTTTCATAGATTGACCTGAGAAATTGCCCCTTTAAAAATTTTTTTGAAACAGTACTGTATATGGACCTTATGGATATCTTTAATGATTAAAATTAAACATTAACGGCCATAGTTTTCAAAAATTGTTATAATTATTGTGGTTTGTACCAGCTTTAAACACAACCCTGTTGTTATTATTATTATTTATGCTGCTGATAATCCATATGTTTGGCAAAAAATGGTATATTCTGAGAGAATCGTTATTTATTCAGAATGCTCTACTAAATTTGAAGCAAGACTTATTCCAAAAATTCACAAACAAAAAAAGATTAAATAGTGTTATAGTGCTTAAATATTTGTTATAATGATTACAAAAGCCGAAATCTGCACACATATGCTTGTTATCATTATTAGTAGAGTTTATTTGTTTCATTCGACATTAGCTTTTAGCTTAAAATATTGCTGCAAAGCCTATCTTCACTTCTGATAGATTTTTACATTATCTGCAGTACAACGAGGTGCTAAATATACAAGATTTGCTAAACAAAAACAACAATAATGCTGTGTACCGTTGGAAACCAGTGACAAAGTCCAGCATCAGAAAAGACAAGGCAAGGAAAAGCTTCCTAAATCAAACCTTAATAAAAGGATAACATACTTAACAGACTTACAGCGACAAGACTATCGAATAAAATGCTACTCGTATATTACTTAACATTAACATAATCTAATGGCAAATAATAGGCATGTAAATGGTATAACAAACGGTACTAGGTTACAAAATAATTTAAGTATAACAGTTTTTTATGGACAAATCTAATACTTTTTAAGATATTTCGTACTTTCAGTATATTAACAAGGTCAGATATGGGTATTATTCTAACATTGATTGTGTTATACAGATTGTCTAAAAAGTGTTTGAAAAACGAAAGTTTTAAGTTACCACTTCTGGTACTCCCTTATAATTTGGACACGTGATAAGAATTGGTTCTGATGGTGATCTTGTCGAGAACAATCTATATCAACACAAATTGTCTTGTAAGAAACGCCAAATATGTAAAAAAGTCTTTCAACACTCCAAAGTCCTGACTATAATCACTTATTTTAACCACTACATAGGAATCACCGCTGTCAACGTTCTGTTGCTCTTTTGTGATATTTATGATGTAAGTTATGGGAGCACAAATATTTGTAAAAATGTACAGTTTGTCATGAAAAGCGCCTCTGCCATTGTTTTTCTGTGAGGCTCATGCATGTGCATGGTAAATAATAAACTCAAACTTAATCGACAAAAGAATTAAATTCATGATAAAATAATAGTATATTGTATTCCTAGGCGGTAAAGTGTCATTTTTTAAGGCTGAAAGAAGAAATGTACGGGCGAGCTTTAGCGAGCCCGGACACTTCTTGAAGCCTGAAAAAATCACTTTACCGCCATGGTTTACACATTATTTTTCTGCCGGCACCGTACAATTGTAGGTAATACAAAAAAGAAAATATGATTGCTTTCCTTTGTCATTAAATGTATTTCATCCGGTACAGTTTCAAGAAATTTTTCAATATCCGGTTGGTCGAAAATTTTTGATTTTTTAGCAATGTGGCCAACAGATTTCTTCTTTAAAAAAGCAGTCACTTTTTTAAAATTTCTAATGTTTACGATATTTTTAACTAATAGCGTAGATTTTAACATGGAATGAATTGACCACAGTGTTGAAGATTGATATTTGTGTGAAAGATCCGATAAATACGTCAAAATCACATTTTCACTATAGTTTTTAACGTTTTTAGCACTACACCAAGTCATAAACAGTTTATACTGAAGTTCATATGTGGTACTTGATTTTTCCGGCAGCAAATTCATCGAAACTTCGTTGGATTTCTCGTGAATTTCAGGCGGGGTACAATACTCAATTTCCTCGTCACTACGATCAATCAGAGATTCCATGCTTATTATACCTATAAGTGATGAATCAAATTCAAATTGAATATTTTAAGACGCGCTCGATTTTTGACAACCACTGTCACATTGGACTGTCATCATTGTTAATAGCTTTTATTATTGTGCCGCCATCTATTACAAATACATAAAAATAATTTTCTTGCCTAGCCATTTTTGAGTGTTTTGTAGCGCTAGCCTTAGAAATGCATACTTTCTCGTCCCTATGGAAGCAGTAAAATTCAATTTTCTCATAGTGTCGGCAGAAAAATATATTAAACGCTTTGGCAAAGTCGGTGAAGTGTGCTGCCTCAATGCCGAAGGAATATCTTTTACTTCTGTCGATCAAATTTCGATCTAATTCGAACTAGCCCTAACCTGAGAAATTGGACCAAACTGAAGGATCTAGAGACACATTCTCAAAACTGCTCGATGAATAGAATATTGCGTAATGTAATACTTGGTACTTATACGTGAAAATTCTGATTTAGATTGAACATAATATCGTGGAACATGATCAAACGCGAATCCTTGGTGGAATTGGTAATAAATAATGCGATAAAGAGAACGTCTATTTTCTCGATGGTTGAATTACAACAACAAGAACCTGTTGGGTTGGCAATTTTATAGACAATCTGTATTACATTGCTCCGCACTAATATAATAATTGTTTACATCATTATTAGTAATTTCTACTTAATTCATTCAAATAATAAAAATAAAAAGTAACCGCATGCAGAAGGTCATGGTTTTTATGCACCCTAGAAATAACATTTACATAAGTAGGTATGAATTAATGTTTTGATTCTAGATACCAGTACGAACTACAATAGCTACACCTATCTTTGGTACTCAAGCAGTGCCATTTTTTACTTCTACAAAACAAACTACAGGAGCCTCGACTGAGACAAGCACAACCACTCTGACGCCAAGCGTGAGGGTACGTAAAATCATAAAAAAAAATTCCATGAATTCCAATCATAAATGTGCCCTACCATTAAGAAACAAAAAACAACTAATGTATTAATTCAAACTTTAAGAAGTTGGAGGTTATATTGTTCAGAAAAGCGAAACAGGTAAGACTCCACAATCATGTAAAATTTGTAATGCCAGAATCTCCGAGCCATCAACTAAAATAATAACCTCAAACCTTGTGTGATGATTATGCTTCAACCAGTTTTTGTCTCGCTGCAAGAGACATTTTCGTAAAACAACAAGAATTCCAGTTTAGGATCAAGCATTTTGATCTCTGGGCCAATCTACTTTTATAATTTCTGTCTGTGTTTGAAAAAGCTCATGGCTTTGATAGTTTCGTTTAGAAAATTTCCTCAAAATAAAATTTTTATCTTGAATTTGATCTAAGCAATGTTGAAAATGTCATTATCACTGTAAAGTATAAATCATAAATTTTTGTTTTGGTTTTGAGTTAATTGCCCATTATCTAAGGCTCTATATTCACATTAATCATAGATTAATTTAATATTATTTCCTTAATACTTTAATTTTCAGTTCACAAGCACACCAGTACCAAGCACGGCGACCATATCTACAGGACCTCCATATCTGAGCAACAGAATCCTGGAAAACTTTACGCCTGGTAGCAAAATAGCTTCTAAAACCACGTTTAAACCATACACTACAACCGCGACTACGTATTACCCATCGACTACATTATTTCCCGCATTCCTCACAACTTTATTTCCTAACATATTCACAGCCACTCCTCAACCTGATGTTACTACTCAAAAAACCTTTTTAAGACAAAGCATCCCTGAAGAATTTTTAGCAATTGCAAGCACATCTCGAGTAACAACAATTGTGCCACCTACCACTGCGGCATCCTTAACTACCACAGAAAGTACTACATCTACGGAAAGCACGACAACCTCGACAACTCCAGTTACTACAGCCATGGAAAGTACGACAATATCTACAACTCCAGTGACTACATCTACGGAAAGTACAACCTCCACCACTACTTCAACTCTCCCTTCGACAATTTCAAGTACAGAATCAACAAGTAGTACGCTGCCGTCTTCATCGGCCTTGAGTACTACAAAACGTGTGTTAACTGATCCAGTCGTAATTGAGAAAGAGTTTCAGAAAGCATTAAAGATGAAGAATCTTACTGAAGAACAAAGGAAAAACTTGGAAGCTATTAATCAGTTGGAGCAGCAACAGAAGGAGTTGTTAAAACAACTGTCATTTTTGACTGCATTGGTAAGCAAGGATTACTACTGATTTCACTATGATTTAGATGAAGTGTGTGAAATAATTTCCCTTTTTTAATAATTAGTAAAATGATTATATATGAAAATCCAGCAAAATTTATATAGGACCTCCAATTCGATACTATTTTGTATGCTTACGTTACTGTCCATTATTTCATTGTGAACACTTTCCAATAGTAACAATCTAAACAATAAACTAACTTGTGGTACGGATGGGCTTCCCAGTTTTATTGTAAAAGACTACATTCATGTGTTGTCGGCCTCACTGCAGCATATCTTTAGACTGATTTATGTGACTTCGACCTTACCTATTTGCTGGAAGACCGCAAGAATCACACCTATCCTAAAGGCGGGGGAGAGGAATGTAATTAGTAACTATAGACCAATTTCTTTTCTATGTAACTTCTCGAACGTATTTGACATTTTTATATATGAGAAAATATACTCCCAGCTCTGTAATAGGTTTTCAACCCAACCAACCCAACATGAGTTATCCATGGCCGTTCTTGTGTGTTGAATTTATCTATACTCTCTGAAAATCTATGTTCATCCATAGACAGTCGTCGGCAATTAGATCTACACCGATTTCCGGAAGGCATTCGACCGTATTCGACGTGTTACTACTGTAAGCTGCGAAATATTGAATTTTCTGATCGCTTACTCAATTTCTTTCAGTCTTACCTATTCCAGTGACTACATACAGTTCGTGCAGTACGAGGGTTTTAAATCTTCAATCTTTTTATCTATTTCTGGCGTGTTCTATTGTTTAACATATTCATCAATGATTTACTTGAGTCCTTTACATGTCACAGGCTTGCTTATGCCGACGATCTGAAGATATTCCAGCGAATTGACTCATTACAGAGCTGCACCCTGCTTCAGAATGATTTAGAAACTTTGTGTGCATGGTTCACTGTGAGTATTTGCCGCTTAACATTTCGAAATTTAAAATCGTTAGTTTCTCTAGACTGAAAAATAAATTAAACCTTGATTATGTTATGAATGCGATTTCTTTGGAGATACTGAACGAGATTAAAGATTTGCAGTACCTGGCATTTAGAATTGACAATATTTATCCTTCTCGTGGGATAGATCATGCATCTTTGCTTATACGTTTTGGCGAAAGTTCTCATGAAACGAGAAGAAATCTTTACGCAGCTAGGTTCTTATATATAAGATACTGCGGTCGACTGCCCGAATCTGTTCGGGCGTATAAGGTTCCATGGCCCTCGTTGGGTTGCCAGGCATCCCATGCCGTTAATTTTCGGACCAGCTAGAAGCAATATTTTATTATTTAAATTATTATTTATTTCATGTGTGATGTTTTTAATCGACGTTCATGTATCGTCTTTGTTGGAGATCACAGATCGTTTCCTTAATATATGGTGTTTGTATTTTTCTAGAGCCTCTATCTTCATGCTCTTGTAATTATTACTATTCTTATTAATATCATTATTAGTGATTTTTTATACTTATTAATTATTTTCCAGGATCTCATTTTTGTTTGTCTCATAATTCTTGTATTCAATTATTTTAGTTAGTTATTTACATATTTATATCGATTTTCCTGTACATGCCCGTTGGAAATAAATGCTTATTATTATTATTATTATTATTATTAATAGTAAGTTTAAATAATTTTGATAATTTTTAGAATTTAGGAGGAGCGAATAATGGTAGAAATCCTCCGTCCAATAAGATAAATATCCCTGGAATTAGTGACAGTTTAGCAAACCGAGTAAGTATTGCTTTTGCTGGATTTATATATTAAGCCATAATTAATTTATAGCTTGTTTACTTCTTATATATTGAGGAATACTTTGTTCCGAGCTAGATAAAGCTATAGCCTAACGTATTTCACCATTTTAAACTTAACTTGGTTATGTGGCTTTGAACTTTAGCAATTAGAACACTGAAACTAAAGTAATATACAGATCCAAACAAAGAAACCGATATGATTGTTGATTAAAGCTGCAGTAAAATAACAAATAATAATAGAAATTTAATTTCCTTAGTGCTTATTGTAATAACCATCTCAACTAATTAGTGGAAAAGTTGTAAAATTTTAATGCAAATAAATTTCTTTTATTCGATATAATGTTTACAGATCATTTCTATGGCTGTACAAAGAGATAAAAGTCGTTCTACGGCTTCAACTACACGAAAACCCAAAACTACAACGAAAACCACAACGACTTCCACTACAACATCCACAACGTCTAAATCACCACAATCAATTCAAGACCAATTAGAAATTTTAGAACAAGAACGACATTCAAAGAAATTGAGTCCAGCTTTAGAAGAGGTATTAAAGCAGTATAACATATCAGAATTAGAAGCACCTAAAACAAAGAAATATGGTAATACTGAAGATGCACTACTAGCAGCAATATTGAAGGAACAAGGAGTTGAACCAAGTACACCTAAAGCTCTTGGAGAAAAAATTAAAGAGGCTGTAAGTTGAATCAAAATACATGTTCATATAATGTCGGCTGATCTTGTACTCGTTATCAGATTTGCATGTTCACATTTCTGGTCAACCGTGTCGCTTCTTATGTGGTTTGCGATATTATTATTTTATTTCAGGTAGTATATCCATATAGCAAATTATTTCTCCATATTTTTAGGGTTTATTTGAAGAAACGACAACAACGAAACGTCCAAAACCAAGGCCTAGACCTCGTACAACAACCCAAAGGCCACCCGGCGGGCGATTGATGCAAGGACTTAATTGGTTACTAAATGCTTTAGCACCTCCACCTCCTCCACCACCCACGAGAAGGCCAAAGCCAAGAAAACAAACTACCGAGGCAGAACTTCTAACAAAACAACCAACGAGAATTACGCCCGTAGTAACGGCTGCTCCTGAATCTGTGGCTTCTAAATCTTTATCGCAACAGGTGTATATTAATTAATTAATTGTATATCATTGCCTGATATCTGTCATCAACATATCAATATGAAGATTAGGTTTTTAGTAAACTAGTCGCCATCAGTACTGTGCATTTCAACAGTACATTCTTCTAATTTTTAACCTTCCGTATACTTAGTACGTTATACGTAAGCCGTATTTAGCAAAAAAGCAGCAGAAAGTGCTATTTTGACTTTGCTTGAATAATGAAAGTCAAGATGTAGGTAGTTATTAAAGCATCTGCTTCAGTTGTTTAAGTAAATCTTATTTATTTTACTCTGATTTATTTAATTTTATAGTTGTTCTATTCTTAACATTTGTTCTTTCATTCAAACTGTCTTACATTCATATACCGGGTATTCCATTAAGGGTGGCCAGGTAGCATATCTCAGGAAATAATAGTCGTAGGACAAGGGGGAAAAATTCTTTTAGGGAAATTGACCATGGGAAATCGCTGAAAATAGTTTTTTAGTTCCTAACTATACCGCTAGGGGGCATAATAGATACAGTAATGCAAAAAATGCATTTTTATTGAAAATTTTGCAATCTAAGTTAGAAAAGCAATACTACCACAGTAATGCTATTGAGATTCGGCATCTTTTTGGTGTATCACTTTTTATTGCGCGGCTTGAAATAAAGGCAGCAGGGAAGGACGAAATTTTACCTATGATAATGGCTATAACTTTGGTTTGTCTTAATCGAATTTATCAATCTAATTTTTGTTTAAGAACTGAAGCCTTGCTGATGAAGAAAAAAGTATTTCAAATTATAATTGTTGTTTGGGGCTCCGATAGATGGCGCTATTTGCAACGCCTAAGGTTTTTTTTGATTTTTCTTTAAAAACTTAAATGGAATGATACAAATATTTTTTCAAAAATGAAAAGTATATTGTATTTCCAACAAAAAAGTCTAAAACCGCACATCAAAATCTTTATTCGTTGCAGAGTTATGACCAAAAGAATGTTGTTCACCAAAATTCGTTGAAAAATCATGTGTCTTTAATTTTCCGTGATCAGAATGCCATGGAAATAAAGAAGTAACAATAAATAACCAATGAAAATAACAAAAATTAACAATAACACTAATAATAACAAAACAAAAACAACAACATTATAACTTTCATAAATGTTCAAAATGACCCCCATTTTGCAAAATGCAGCTACTTATTGGCTCATTTTTAATGTACTAGCAACCGCCATTTCAGCTCGTGGAAGCGACGCCACTGCATTTTGAATTCGCTCAATCATGTTCTCTCGAGTGGTTGGTGGTGTTTGGTAAACTATGTTTTTTATCCTTCCCCACAAGAACGGACTGCTAACCGACCGAACACTTTTCTGCTATGGTGTCTTCGGTCAGGGTATTTAGCAGCATATTCGCGTTTGTTTATTTGTCTCCATGCATGGAAACTTGCCAATTTTGTTTCATGGGTATCTAGATCTACCTCTTTTAACAAATTTTATGAAAGCTCTGCATTTTGTTAATTTTAATGGGTTTTTCATTATTTTTATTTGCTAAACTATCAGTTTAATAAAGTTTAAACGTACTTCTTTATTTCCCATGGCATTTTTGATCATGGAAAATTAAAGATACATGATTTTTTAACGAATTTTGGTGAACAAAATTCTTTTGGCCATAACTCTGAAACGAATAAAGATTTGATTGACATTTTTGTTGCAAATTCAATTTACTTTTGATTTTTGATAAAATATTTGTATCATTAAATTTAAGTTTTTAAAGAAAAATCAAAAAAACCTTAGGCGATGCAAATATCGCCATCTAGCGGAGCCCCAAAAAACAATTATGATTTGAAATATTTTTTTTCTTCATCAGCATGGCTTGAGTTCTTAAACGAAAATTAGATTGATAAATTCGGTTAAGACAAACCAAAGTTATAGACATTATCATAGGTAAAATTTCGTCCTTCCCTGCTGCCTTTATTTCAAGCCGTACAATAAAAAGTGATACACTAAAAAGATGCCGAATCTCAGTAGCATTACTGTGGTAGTATTGTTTTTTTAACTTATATTGCGAAATTTTCAATAAAAATGCATTTTTCGCATTACTATCTATTACGCCCCCTAGCGGTATAGTTAGGTCGATTTCACTAAAAGAATTTTTTTCCCATTGTCCTACGACTATTATTTCCTGAGATATGCTACCTGTCCTCCCTTAATGGAATACCCGGTACATAAAGCTTAATATAAATATATAATGAGTGGGTAATTATGAGTTTTAAATTACCTTTTGCCAAAGAGTATAGGTACTGAATTCAAAATTAAAAGTGTCATAAGTATATAAAAGTTCCTAAAACAGGTTCAATTAACATTCGTGGTCCTCTAATAAAAAAATTAGTCCGGCCCTGTAAGAATAATTTTTAATTAAGTACCTCTACTCTTTGGCTAGAGCATCGTAAATATAAGGGTATATTTACTGTGGCTAGAGGTACTTAATTAAAAATTTAAGTTAGAACGTTTCTTTAATAATTATGAGTATGTGGATGTTATAATAAAGAAATAATTCACACAAGATTTATTTCAAAATCAATCAACAAAGAAATTTTAAAATTATGAATATTTTTGAGAGTTATCATTACTTTGTTTGTTTGAAATAGGATATCAAGTTGTTAATAAAACAACTAGAGGACGTTCAAAAGGATCCAAGTAAAGCGAACGAAGTTGATTTCACAAAAATAAAGAGTTTGCAAAACCTGATAGAAATTAATGAAGGAGTAGAAGTTTTTAGTCCTGGACAACATGGAGCAACCTCCAGAGCAACAACTCGGTAGGTACTATTAAAATATGCATATTCTTGTAAGAATTTGGTATATTTTCGGTTGATATACAAAAAATTATAAGATATATCATGGTATACACAAATTTTGTATATCCTTTGTTAAAAATAACCGGGATATTTTAGTCCAAGCCTGAAGACTTACAAACTATCAGAACACTGCCTCGTTTCGTATCTTTTATCTACGTAAAAATGGCAAAAGGAATTTGGTTTCCACCGTGTTCAGTTATCTCTGGAAGTTATAGTAATTAACAACATGAGAGTCATGTTTACATAACGGTTGATAATTTTGTTAAATATCTCATAAACCAGTAGTAACTTAGTGAGTGTTCTGATTTTTTATTTCCATTTCTGACATAAACTATAAAATCATCCTTTAAAAAAATTTATAGCACTGTAAGAAAAATCGTTTTTTTTTTTTGTTTTCACCTAATATACGAGTTTCCTATTCCCACACGTGACTATGTTAGTTGGAATTGTGATAATTTATGTCTGACATTATTTTAAGAGGTTCATTATATACAATTTTTCTTATGTTAATCAAGAAAAACCGATTTACAACAGCGCCCATTGAGGCCTATATCTCCGTAGGAAAGAGAAAGAAAATTATATTACGTAGAAGTGTTATTGTCATTAAAAATAATGCAGTACGAGATATAGAAAAGAAACGAAATGTTACATTGTTTTGTTGGTCTGATACCACATGATGCAGGAAAAGTTTTTCATTCCTTTCAGTTTTAGAAAAAATGTATAAGGAATTCTCTTGAAAATCTATGTAACTTTCCTTTGACAATTAAAAATATGCATCAATATATACATAGGTACCTATGTTTAATATATCAATGCCAATGTAGCACCCATTTAAATTGTTTTGGCGGAAGATATCATCCTCTGTAAGTCGTGATTCAATGAAAAAGCTACTATTTCTAGAATATTAAAAAAATACTAATAGAAATATAATTTTAATATAATTATTATCGTTATACAATATAATAACAAGTTTACTATTATGGTAATTAGCGTACAACGCGTCAAATCTAAATAAAATAAAAAAATCGTGTCTTAAAAATGTCACGAAATTTGATCTGTTGAATAGCAATTAAATATAATTTAATATACATTAGTTAAAACAAATATATTAAATAAATAAGGTGATAAATTTTCCATCTCAGTTAAGTAAATTTACTATTCTGACCATTATTTATTTTTATTCGCGTAACAATAATATAAATAAAATATTATTCACAGAAAATTTCCACATCAATTTAAATTAAACTTTAGTAGAGATAATGCTTTTGAATTTTCAGATAGATAATGTGCCAATATACTGTCAAATGCATGATATCCCAATAATTAACATAGATTTGAAATGCCACACATTTTTGTACACCTTGTATAATAGGCACTATTCTTAAAATGCAGCAACAATAATTGATCTACATATTTGTTGACAAAAAATATTAAAAAAAACGAAGTAGTTTTCGTATAATAAACCGTTAGTCCTGGTTCACCCTGTATAAAGGTAATATATTATATTAATTTATTTCAGAGTTCCATCAAAAACAAAAACGACTCCAATGACGGTAGAGAATGATTCTCCACGTACTAGAAGAGCGAAGTCGACCACATCATCCTCATCATCAACTGTAAGCAACAGCATTGAGGATGATTTTGATTTCACGAAAACTGTCCCAACAACTGAACTGCCGCCACCAGTGCCATCAAGAGTACCTCCATTGAGACTGAATCCAATTCCTGGCATTGATAATGGTTCTGGAGAACCATTAATCAGAAGCAATTTGGTTACAGCAGCTGTTAATGTAACAAGAGCTATATCCAGCTTTTTAGGATCTGCTCTCCAGGTAAAGCCATCTAGTATTGATGGGAGAGGTATAATATTTCACTGATTTGTTAATTAAGAAGGCAAGTGAGCATTTTAAAGATAAGATGCGTGCATGAAGTTAAAAAAATAAAAGTAGCTTATTCAGTATAGTTCAAGAAACGCTGTCCTCCAGGAAACCATTTCAATACAAATGAAACTTTATTTCAAAAAATCTTTTCCGAATCATCTGTCTATTTATGTAGTTCTTCTGAGACTATTTCGATTTTAATTTTGTAAATTTATTTTATTTCCCATAAAACATGACTGCAACTATGTCGTCTATTGCAAAAATGTGTACTTTTTGAAACAGGTTGGAAATATCCTTAACAAACTTTACATATGAGGTCTCATTCTTGGGGATATTTTGAAATGGTACTAGGTAAATTTGCTACACTAGTTTTGGAAATAAAGAAAGAAATCACCCTGTGAGGTGGGTGGGAAGAAATAGTCAATAACTCAATTGAGGATTGCAGAACTCAAAGAGATGTTGCTGCCAAAGAGACTATAATAACAGTCAGCCACATTAATAAGACTGATGTAGTTCTCAACTAGAATAAAGGCTTTAATTGATTATACTGACATTTAATATGTTCATTTAATATTTCTAAGAATTTAACAAAGTAACCAAGTTTTCGACAGTTCCAAATTCACCACTTTGATATTGTAATGCAAATGTGAATTATTAATTATTCTGCCTGTTTTACAGCTACCCGATTGCTATTTTTTATTTGTGCTTTGGGCTCTCGTTGTATATACGAGTACATACACACAATTTTTACTTAAGGTCATTTAAATTGCATGCCAAGTGCAGGCATTTGTATTACTTGCTACACTCTGTATATTATGAAATACCAAAAGTCTCGGAAAACAATTGTATGAGCAAGAAAATTCTGTATTATCACTCAAAAAACAAATTTAAAAAAATTCTCTAACGTATTTTTAAAAAAAATTAAAATGGCTTAATTGTGGAAAACGACAAATGAAGATATTAGGAATACTTAAACTATATCAGATGCCAAATTTACGTTTAGTATCACTTTTTTATTAACAATTTTTGTATTGAATAAAAATAATTTTCTTTTTAACTCGTTAGGAAGCAGACGTTTACTAATAAGAGTATTATTAAAATAAAATTGATTGTTTATAAAAAATAGTAGCTGAAATAATAAATTATGATTATCTCGGGCTACAACACACCTAAATAAACCTTAAAAAGGAATTTCGTAATAAATCTCATGTGGCATGATATGTTTCCACTCCTTTACAGTTGATTTTTTTAAACAGAAATTTACATGTACAATCTATCCGAAATGAATAGAAACACATAAAAATCATCAAACAGTTAATAATATTGTCGAGATTTGTATAGCATACCATCCATGTTTCAACTCATTTTGGAAAAACTATACCTGTTATTTAACAAAATTTATACTGGATATATTTCAAAATTGGAATAATAGATTTATTTTTAAATTTTACGTATTGTTAACTTTGTAATTCCCTTATTTCCGCTCTTTTTAATTGAATTGTAAAACACACAATTCCTTTGCAGTTTAAAATCTCCAATGAGACCTTGATGACTATATTCCAACCGCATGATTTGCAAGTATTATTATTTTATAATAAATCTAATTCACATAGTATTGATGTTATTGGTTTTTATATTTATAGGCATAATTTGGTTTGCAGTAAAAAATATTGAAAACATAATCTGAATTTGTGGAATGCAGTGTAAACTGTATTTTAAATTTAAACATTACAGGTCCTCAATTCAAATCAGATATTTTATTAATTATATTAATCGTCTATCGCCTAGATAATATAACTCTTTAAGTTAAGGAAAAAACAGTTTCCAAAATGTTTTACAAATTAGTAACAAAAGTTCTTTAAACTTTACCATATTGAATGGTGCGATTGACATGTGCGTTTTATTTTTAGCATTATTAGTGACAGGAGTTTTCTTTTTCAACTCCATTATTTCTTACTTACAATCCATTAACCACAGATTCCTTGAGCAAAAATAATATGAGTTTTAAGATGTCATTTTTCATTTTAGCCCTCCATGTTCGATATACAGGGCGTCAAAGTTGAAAATTTAAAACCAATATTTTTAAATAATTCTAGTATTTATTGAGATATTGGATTCAAATTTAGTGTGTTGTTTCAGCATAAAGAGCTACTTCTTTCCAAAAAACAACACAAAAAACAATTTCTTAATAGCCAAAATACGGGATGTTCAGTATCCATTGACCCCCAATTTTTTATTACGTACGCCAATGACTTTTAAACTAAGTTTTTATAGGTTACTATGTATTTTTGATTATTTTTTAACTCTTATAAAATTTGGATAAAATCATTTGTTTTTGAGATATTTTGAAAAGTATTGGCTCTTGTTGTCTACGCGGCTCACGGTATTTTCACTACTAAATCAAGCATATTTAACTCAAATTACCATTACCGTGCATCAAATTAAGTACAGTTTTCGAAAAGGTAATAAAACTAAACACTAAGAATTCGAAATGTTTTATTATTTTTAACTTAATTTGAAGCATCAGAGTCAAATATTAATTATTTAAACATATTATTTTAAAAACATGAAAAAGTAACTAAATAAACATTAGAAAAACTACCAGTCTAAAGAACTTTTTTTCAATGCATATACGAGCTCTTTTTAGTAAAGAAAATCTAAAGTCTTCCCCAGCTTTTAAGATTCTTTCTATTAAATTATTTTCACTCAAAATCGGAACCTTATAAACAAAATCTTTCATGCAACCCCAGACTGAATAGTCCAAGGGACAAGATCTGGGTATCGGGGTGGCCATTTAACAAGAGCATCTTGGCCTCGCCCAATCCAGCGTTGGGGAACGTTTTCATGTAAGTATCTCCTTCCATTCCTAGCAAAATGTGCTGGTGCACCATCAAGTTGAAACCAAATGTTTTGTCTAATTAAGAGAGGCAAATCGTCAAGTAAATTGGGCAGTATGTTTTGAAGAAATGGTAAAAATGAATCACCAGTCAAATTCCCTGGTAAAATTACAGGACCCAAAAAGAAATTATCCACGATATCAACTCACACGTTGACTTTAAAGTTTACTTGATGATGTGTCTACGGTCTTCCCTAAAACTTCCACTGTACCTTAGTCGCCTAACCAAATTTGAAAAATACCTTCGTTTTGAATAATTTCGATTAGGGAACTTTTCTGCGTCCCGCCTAGCGGCTAAACTAGCGTTAGAGTTACATTTTCCTATTAAATAAACAAAAATACAATTTTACTGATCATAATCAATCAAAAAATGTCTTTAAATCTTATCCATGATTAAAACCATATCCGTCATTTCCGCAAAAAATTATAACATTGTTTCGTCTACGATCCATTTTCGTTTTGTTTACTTACAAAATTACCGATAATTAAAAATATTAACCTTTAAACCCTAAACTACTGTCAAATAGGGACAACTAATTTCACAACAAGAAAACATTGCTTAAGTAGGTATCCAAGGTAACACCAGAGTGGCTTGATATTTCAACATTGTAAGATTAGCCAGAGCCGCCGAGGCATCAAACAAGAGCCAATACTTTTCAAAATATCTCAAAAACAAATGAGTTTATCCAAATTTTATAAGAGTTAAAAAATTATCAAAAATACATAGTAACCTATAAAAACTTAGTTTAAAAGTCATTGGCGTACGTAATAAAAAATTTGGGGGGGGGGGGGGGGGTCAACGGATACTGAACATCCCGTATTTTGGCTATTAAGAATTTTTTTTGTGTTGTTTTTTGGAAGGAAGTAGTTCTTTATGCTGAAGCAACACCCTAAATTTGAATCCAATATCTCAATAAATACTAGAATTATTTAAAAATATTGGTTTTAAATTTTCAACTTTGACGCCCTGTATATCAAACATGGAGGGCTAAAATGAAAAATGACATTTTAAAACTCATATTATTTTTGCTCAAGGAATCAGTGGTTAACGGATTGACCTCCTTTTTCCGAACACCCTGTATACATGTAGCTGGAATTTCATTTGCCGTTTGAAGAAGAGTTAAAAGAATTCTGAACTCACATTTCTTGAACAACAAAATGGAGGATAACATTTAAGCTGTCAATGGCATGACATTTTGTATTTTGTGACGAATATAATTTTTTTTGAGCAACACTAAAATAACAAAATTGAGTTTCTAAATTACAACAATTATACGAAAACAAAATTAGTTTTTTCTTGGACCACGATATAATTATTATTTTACAGGATGTCGCATATCAAATATCACATAGTGGACACGAAACTATTAGACAACTGCTTGGCGGTTCATCTAATGTTTTAGCTGCAAGTGTTCCAGACCCGAATAATAGCGGTTAAATATATCCAGTTACTTTGTCCTTACCAAGTCACAAATCGACGGTAATAAATTATTGATATGGCATGTGACATTGTCGAGTATTTTCGAATTTTCCATCTCTTCTTTGTGAATCTAATTATTAATGTGATATCATTTTACTACATCATTATAATTTCCCTCAAAATGACATAAGGGAAACATTTTCCATACATTATCATTTTAATATTGTTTATTTAGTAACATGCATGTTTTACTAATTCATAGATATACTTATTTAATTTAGAGTTTTCGTTGATTCTATATTAGAAACTAGGTACGATCACTCGTCTATATAACCGGGACCCATTTAAAAGTGATCCTGGTATAAGTCCTTTTATATTCAAGGGAGACAATTTTTAAACCTATATTTATTGATATAAGATCTCTTTACACAAAGTGGCAATATCTTCAATAATCTCTGGGCTCAAGGGGACATTGATTTAAAATTATGTTGACGTTTCATTTGAACGTATATAATTATTGTTTCACTTTTTATAGACCTTCACATTAATATAGATAACTACTTATTACGAACTTATTAGCTCTTCTACTGTTTGTCTTTTTGATTAACAAACATTAATTATTTTTGAAAATAATTGACTATAGAGGGAATTTTCAGGACGTGCAGTATATTTAAAGAATTCGTAAATATAATCTTATATGTTTTCACTCTGTTGTATTACTTGAATTGAAATCAACTTGTCAACTCATAATATTCATACATATATTCATCAGTGAATAAATTATAATACCCACTCAGTACTAAAATAACGATATATATTATGTAAAAAATAATTAATACCCAGAAGGTATAAAAAGTCCACACAAATATCTTAAGCTAGTTTGTTTTTCATTTAGGGAGCAGCTCAAGGATTTCGATCATTTATCACCTCCGGATCCTCGTTAGCGGGGAATTTCGCACAAAGCTCGTTAGCTGGTACCAACTCTCGACCAGCAGGATGAACATAAAATAGATTATAATTAGTTACAATTTATTACAATAATCTATGTATTTATTTATTACATTTTTGTTTTTGTGATCATTAATGTATAGATAATAATTTGGATCTATGAGTTTATCTAACCGGTTAACACATAAATAAATAGGTACATAAAAGACCACATTAGACCACAGTAGAGTAAATATAACTGTGATCAGACTAATTAAATTAACTGTTTGTGGGAACAATTATATAATTTATTTATACATTATTGTTAGATACATGATTAGGTAAGAGTCTAAAATGTGTCATAAGAAGTATTTCTGTATGGCTTTTAATTTTCAAGCTAAGTTGAAAATTTTGAAATTAATTCATAGACAACAATAATTAATTTAATAAATATAGCTAAAATATTATTTATTATTATTATTTTTTTTACAAGAAGAGCAACATGTGAGTTTTTAATGTAATTTCACTTATTCTACATTAATCTTTGGTAGTAGTATTAACATCAACTCTAAATTTGAGCAGCACGAGCCGGCACTGCCTGTAAATACCTGACAAGTAGGTATCGACATAATGAAAGAAAACTATTTATTTTACAACTTTTAACAGTTATAGGTAATGTGGTGATAATTTTTATATTTGTTGAATGATTTTCCCGCAATAAATTATTTTTTTTTATTTAAAAAAAATTGTAATTTTCTCAATAACTATTAGACATATTTAATTTTGTAATTTGATGTTTGGGTCAAAAAAACAATACATGACAATGCGCCACAATTTGAGTAAAAAGTAATGAGAAATTTGAATAAGATATAAAATTTTATATTTCACTTATAACACACTCCACTTCAGATGGAAATGGACTATTTTTTTGAATAAAATTTAAATTGTCTCATATTTTTGTTAGAATTCGTTATAAATGCATTTCAACAAGATCAACTAAAATTCAACAACATCGTTATATATATAGTTTCAACTCGACGGAGAATTTATTGCTAATCCGGCAAAGATAATATTATTTCAAAGCCTTGTCCAGTTCAATTATTTTTTAAAGGTATCACGACCTACACATAGTACTTCTGTGACACTTTTTAGTTTAATAATTAATTGATTAAACCGAAATCATATCACCTGCTCAGGATTGATCGATTATTTTTAGTCCATCAATTTCGATTGAATTTATTTATTAGAATTGAAATATATTATTGGTATCCTGTTAATGGAAATACCTGTAGTATTAATTTACATATTATTAGGTAATTGTAAAATGTTGTTGATTAATTATTAATTAGGTACCTAGTAGAACATGTTATTATTTTGTACGAGTATATTTTTTTTTAATAATCCATAGATTCATTTTCCTTAAAATTAGATTAGTTAGATAATCTTACAATATCAAATAATATTTTTGTTTAGTATTATAGTAAGTTGTAGATTGTGATAACTTTTTATTTCATATAACACTTAACAATTAAATTTAATTTTGATACTGATGTTAGTAATATTTAATTAATAATTATTAGTTTTCTTCAAGATGGATTTATTATGGAACCAGATGATATTAATACTCAAAATTCCAGTTAGTATAAGTAGATAGAAAAATATGTATGTGTATAAAGTTGAGTCAGGTGTAGCTTTTATAATTAATAGGGTTAGTTGATTATGAATATTAAAAACTGTGTTTGTAAATAAATAGATTGTAAATTAAAATGTTTGTTTTAAATCAGAGTCTGTTCACTTCGAACGTGAGACCATATACAGGGTGGCCCATTAGTGTGTGGGCGGAAGATGTCTCATGATCTATAAGCGATAAACAAAAAATAATTTTTCTACTCCTGTTTTGTTAACCCGTCTATTGCAAAACTGTTAACGTGACATGTAAATTCAATCTTACATAAGTGTTACGTAATGATCACCAAAGTGTTAAGTAATGAATATTACATAACACTTTGGGGAGCGGAGAGTGAGGCAATAGTCTCGAGCATAGAAAATTATTTACAGCTCGAGTTATGTACTGTACTTTTTCTACGACTTTGCAGAATCAGAATCCATTTTAGAATTAACAATTAAGCAAAAATATTTCACACAGAAGAAAAGGTAATTATGACATTTAAATATTTGACATTTGTGTTTGACATAATTCCATAATAAAAAATAAAAATCCCCAAAGTGTGAAATATTTTTGCTTAATTTTTAATTCTGAAATGGATTCTGATTCTGCAAAGTCGTAGAAAAAGTACAGTACATAACTCGAACTATAAATAATTTTCCATGTTCGAGACTATTGCGTCACTCGCCGCTTCGCGGCTCGTGGGCAAATTAGTCTCTCGCATGTAAAATATCATTTACAGCACATGTTATGTAATATACTATTACAAAACTTTTAAGCACTGAACAGATGTACAACCCAAGAATGTTTTCAATTTTACAGGGTAGCTCACAAACGCGCAGCAGACCAACTTGCTTTTACTTAATGCCACACCCTGTATATTTTAACATAAGTAAATGTCGCTCTAAAAGACAAGACAAATGACATAAGGCTTGACATGTCTAGGTGACAAAACACAAATTTAAAATCGCCTTAATATAACAGTCTATTTTGACGGTTCAATACAGGTCTTGATTCTCCTAAGGTTTGTGGCCGCCTCGTTATTAAAAAAGAAACGGAGCTGAAAACAATATGGAGACCTTGATTTAACATATATATTTATCTGACTATTTCCCTCGTCTTAATTTCCACTATTCACAAACGAGCAAATTTTGAATTATAAATGGTTTCTAGACGCAAAAATTGTATGACAGCACCTGTCACCAGATTTTTCGAGTTTACCAGCGGCAAAACTTGACAGCTGGTGTCACCAAAAATTACAATACCTTTGATAACAAGTAATTATGTTCTCTTAGGAAAACGACGCTAAACAATTTTTTTGATTATTGTCAATAAGAATAATCTGTTACTCATGAAATAGTCTTGTTAATTACTATTCGGGCATCTAATATTTCCTCTGAAAAAAATCGAAAAAACAAAGAAATATTTCTTTTAACAAAATGCATTCGTGCAGGTGCAAAAATACTCGTCTTCAACTCGGATTTTTGTTGCCACCAGCACTCATGCTTCTCTGTTAAAATATTACTTACAACGTGTTTTTCCGATTTTTTGCTGAAACATTAGATGCCTTAATGATATTACTTACGAAAATATACTAAGTAATTGACTTTTACCAACCTGTCTCGAAAAATCAAGATTAAAACTTTTAATACAGTCAAAATACGAGAACTTGAGTGTGTCTCTGAAAGCTCGGTACATATTTCACAAATTTTTTGCTTGCTTTGCTTTCGTTTACCAATTAATAGATCAATACGTTATTATTCGTCTGATTTAAGTTCCATAACATGCCCATAAAGCGACATTCTTATCTCATATGGTTTAGCTTGCGCGTGAAGGTTTTTTTCGCGGGAAAGGTACAATTATTATTGGTTTGCTAGGGCTTACACTGCTTCCACTGGCACATCAATCAAACATATTTAGAGTCAAGGTTAAAACTTGGAGGAAGTAATTTTTTCAGTACTTGACCCAATCCATCGCGTATGCTGATCACTGTCGTCACTATAGGTATGACTACAAAGAGGGGAAAGGTGTAACAAAATCACGGTCAAAGGTAGAAATGTATTAGAATACACGTGGCATCCCGTTATCAAAACATAGGTACAAGGTTATGTTCAAAAATGTCAATTATTAGGTAGGTAGGTATTTAAATTCATCAATATATCTATACCCATTTTTAATTCATTATTCCATTTAAATCTCATAAAATATGTCAATAAATCGTTTTATTTATTCAAAACAAATTATACAATATAGATATTCAATCAAAATACATTTTTTTCGAGTTTTAATATGCTTATATCATATTATGCAAAACAGTGCAACTGGAATTTCTGGACTCACCCACAAAATTATCAAGGCCAAAAACTAGAACAAGATCCTTAAATAATAAAAATAAACCATAAATTAAAAGACACACTTTGTTTTATTTTATTATATAGTTGATTAACATTCAATCGTATAACGCTTGTTTATAAATGTTTGTATGACGGCAGTTTAAGATTCGACTTGTCCGAAAATCAATACTTAAATATGTTATACAGAAATTTTATTTTTTGTTGAAGCGGCTAATCTTATCGAAACAAATCAGGAATGACCAACGTATTTAAAAAAATCGTTCTGCCTGATGGTTTGTTGTATCCTACTGTAGTAAGGTTCTATGAGCCTTTGTTTGCATTATCTTCTGAGTTATTAGAGGAGATCCATATCTAATATTCGAGAAAATTTCGAGGATACAATCTACAGCAATTTAGTGCAAATTAATTTGTACATGCCGATTTGCACAAATAAAACTGAATTGGTTGTCCATTTTGAGGGTCAGTCTAATTGGCACAAATTTACCCACCAGTACAGTTGAGATGCCAGTGAGTCGTGTCTAAGCAGAACTCAAATATAGATCAGAAGTACTAATAACTACTAATAGGGCTCCCTGCTGTAATAAAAATTAAGAAGTTGCAAATCCCAATTTTGGTTTTCATGCAACAATCGAGTTCGCAAATCGGCATGCACGAGTGTCAATTTATGCAAATAAATTGAGCGTGAAAACGAATCTTTATGGTTTGAAATAAAGTACATACCCTCTTCGAGCATGGTTTACACCCAATATGTTGTAAAAGGTGTGGTTATATTTTTTTGTTTACTGTAATATTGCCGTGGTTATTATAATACATTCGATACTGATAAGATCTATTTAAAATCGTTTATTAATAAATATCATTTGTTTTGTTACAAAGTTTTACCAATGCTAACAATGTGAATTTAATTATTCCTTTAGACACACCTTTTTTACCTGCCGACTGGTATTTCCTTTGATTTATATTTCGTTATGTTTGTATTACTTATAATAATGAGCCAAAACACAGATACAATTATTGTAAATTTAAATTAGATGAAGCGGCGAACTTTTGATATATTATATGCCAAAAATTTAAACACTACTGTGCTGAGCAATATTTGGCGGTCAGATAGGGCCGGTTTTAGGGGACATGGGGCTCCAAGCGGATGATTTTTTCGGGCCCTCCCCCATGTACTGTAATAAAAAAAAACACATATATATATTTATAATATAAACTTTATTAAATCTTTTTGTAAAAGTGTTTTGCATTTTAACCCTTATTTATGCTTTTAGAGCCACATCAAATGATTGGCGGATGTTGATGGTTATGGACCGAACTAGTGCCAGATTATATGCCATTAAAATAAGTGAGCTTAATGAAATATCTTTTATTGAGATGAGAGATATAAACTTTTTTTAAAATAAAAGCTCGAAGGACATTGAAATATTGTAATCATTAAATATAATAATTATACCAATGACAATATTGATTAATTTGGCGATTTCTTACGCTATTTTTCCGAATTGTCTGGAAATTTAGCAAAATTATACCGTTATTCAAAAAAGGATCTCCAGAAGAATTGAACAACTATCGACTATCGCCCTATTTCTATAGTGCCTGTTCTAGGCAAAGTTTTTGAAAAAATACTCTTTAACCAATTAGTCAACTATATTGAAAGAAATAATTTATTTTCTCCGAAACAATTTGGATTTAGACCGAAACTTAACACTGTTTCAGCTGCAGAAAATTTTATAAATATCATCATAACCACTTTTAGAGAGTAGAAGGCTTGTGGAGGCTTCTTTTCTTGATCTAACAAAAGCGTTTGATTGCGTCTCACAGGATATCTTGTTGAGTAAACTGGAGCGATACGGTATGAATGTGGATTCGGAGTTCCTCTCTCACTGGTAGGAATGTTGTAACGATGTTTGGGTCAAAGTCTTCTCAGCCCTTGTGAAGTCCCACAGGGCTCGGTGCTCGAACCTCTATTGTTTTTGATTTTCATTACTGATTTACCGCTACACCTGCCATGCTCTGACCTGACATTGTTTGCAGACAATCCAACTATTGTCGATGTTGAACTGTCGAGTGATGTTCTGGCTTCAAGTCTGATTAATTATTCACAGTTTTGTATGAATGCCAATAAAACAGCTACTAAACTATTTACATTACGTGAGATGGAGGCTCCTGTTTCTAATAGTCTGGTAAAGTGTTTGGGTGTCACTTTGGACCAAAAACTAACGTGGGCGGGTCATGTCGAGTGTCAAAATTTTCTTTATCTTTAAAAAAAATTGAACATGGATGTCACTTTCAATATATTATATATACATAGATCACTTAACCAATTGATGATCAAACTAACAACTGTTGCACCCATTTTACCTATAAAGAAACCTGCATTTCATACCATACTCTTCAAATCCATAATAATTGATATGTTATTATTAAATTGTTTGCTTAAACTTCACTCTTTTGGGTAATGATGAATGTCGCCATTCCATGGATTGTTGTTTCGATTCTGGTGTGACGTAGGCCACCCATGTTTCGTCACCAGTAACAATTTGGTCTAAAAAATCTTCACCTTCATTGTGGTACCGCTCAAGGAAAGTCAATGCATTGCCTAAACGTTGGGTTTTGTGCAAATCCGTCAACATTTTTGGAACCCAACGTGAACACAATTTCCGGTAATTCAAGTTCTCGGTCACAATGCGATACAAAACGCTACGAGAATATTGAGGAAAGCAGTCGCACATTGATGAAATTGTAAAGCGTCTGTTTTCTCTCACCTTTTCCTCCACTTTCTGCACCAAATCTTTATTAACGACCGAAGGACGCCCACTCCGTTCTTCATCATGCACATTTGTGCAGCCATCTTTAAATGCTCTTACCCATTTCCTGCACTTGAAGAAACACCTGACCACCCAGGGCAATCCAGAACAAAAGACGTGGCAAGTTGAATAACGGTATCGTTTTGCTGCATGACAATGCCCGTCCACATGTGGCTAATCGGACCAAAGATCTCATCAAATCTTTTAAATGGGAAACTCTAGATCATCCTCCATACAGCCCTGATCTGGCGCCCAGCGACTACCATTTGTTCCTGCACTTGAAGAAACACCTGGGTGGTCAGCGTCTTCAAGACGATAACGAAGTCAAAACATTTGTGATACAGTGGTTAACAAGTCAGGCGGCAGAATTTTATGAGGAGGGTATTCAAAAACTGGTGCCACGTTATGACAAGTGCCTCAATATTCACGGAAATTATGTAGAAAAGTAGATTAAGGTACAGGCTTTCATGTAAAAATAAAATTATTGCGATATCTTTGCACATCTTTTTTTAATTCCAAAACGGTACTTACTTAAAAAACATGCCTCGTATGTTTGATACGTCATACGTTTTTCGGATACCCTGTATGTCTGCAATAATTTTAGAATATCGCCGCTATGTAGATGTATACACCCTTTATGAAGTGATTATGATGCAATTAATATTCCAATCGAAATTAATACATTATGCAACATAATTAAGAAGAAAATATGTTCACCAGATGTCAAGAAAAAATATCGCGATATTTAAAAAGAATTACTTCGCCAAAAATTAAGTTATAGAAATCATGTGAAATAGGTGTGGCAAGGTGAGGCAGGCTTGAGATGGTAAAAAAATTACGTCAATTGGCGTAAGCGTCCTTGAATGCTAAAAATCACGTATGCCTCTTAGTATAATATTATCTTGAATAGATTATTTAATTAAATGCCAGTTATCACTAACGAAATGTTCCAAACAATATAATTATATTTTATAATTAGGTACCTGGTCTACTTGTTCAAATTCAAACATAACTATAGTTGTAGGTATAATAATTGTTGCAACAATAGAAATAAAGGCTATCAAACATAGTCAAGATGGCCGTGTAGAGTTGTTTAAAACAAGTTTTTGGTGTCTTTCACTTGTTTTCTTGGTTAAAGTAAATTGAAAAGTAGGCCGCGAGTGTTGTTGTGTGGTACTACGCTCAGACAGCATAAAGTCGTTGGCAATAGCAGAGCGCGCGTCGAGAGATTTTCAATTATTATTATTATTAATATTTTTCAAGATACATAATTTTGCTATTTTGAGATTGGTTCTTATATTAATTACGCGAATGGTAAAGACTAATATCAGTGTCAAAAAGACGTTTCATAGAGTGTTGAGCAATATTGTGTGTTAAAACGACTAAAAAGGAATTATGGTACTTTTTTCAAGGAGTACAGATATGGAGGAAACGGTAAGTGCCATTAGTGTCTAACTGTCTTTAGATTTAGATAGCTATGTAGCGAATAACAAACTTCGCGATATCTATCAACTATCTATAAAATATGTAGGTAGGTATGTTTTGTTTTCATAAACATTATTATTTTGATTTATTTCCAATACCTAAGTAGATACTCCTTTTTTTTCTTTTTTTGAAATTTGATTTGGTTTGAATGAATTAAAAAAGAAACAATATAAGTTAATGGTGATAGTCTTATATCGAATCAGTAGCGTACCTAACTCAGGGACGATTATAACCAACTTATAGATACAAATCGTTTCTCTTTTCAATAATTTTCGCATTCTTTAATGACATTTTTTCTAAAAATTGGTATTCTTTCACAAACCTGGCTATGCAGAAATTTCCTATACATAATATTTTTTTCGCTCTCGACAATTCCAAAATTAGTGACAGTATAGAGTAGGTATCCATGTTGTTACAAAGAAAATTTCTTACCAAAATAAAAAATTTAATGAAATTTATTTAAGCAAAATCTTAGATTAAGATTACTATATTCGATCGAATGGATATGGATAGATAGGATATTAATGTTGGTGTGTATTTTTGAGTTCTATCAAGATTAAATGGTTATAGATTGTAATTATTAATATCCAGTAGATACAATTTGGCAGTTAAATTACATATTAGAAGCTTATCAGTATGTTGGTATTCTACAATTATTGTCTCCGGCAAAAGATTTACGGTTCTGAAGCAGAAATTTATTGTTTTGCGCGAAATTGTTACTTGTTGGATATAATCCATTTCCCAGACGTTCTATGTATTGAGAAAATGCTGAAGACGCAGGATGTCCAGATATCGCTTTAATTTTATAATGCAAAATAATCATTGTAACGACAACATTTCACTACATTTGTCGGATAAATTTTCCAAAATGCGACCACTCTTTGACGCTCTAAACAAAAAGTTTTCTTCCTTGGCACCCTTTGAGGAGTGCCGTAGTATAGACGAATAAATGGTTCCATATTATGGGGGTCATGTAACCAAACAATTTACCCCCATGGGGTTACAAATTATGGATGGGAACAACAAAACATTGTTACATCGAATGGTTTGAACCATACCAAGAGACAAGCACGCAACTCCCAGAGATTTATCGGCATCTCGGATTAGGAGCTAGCGTAGTATTGGGTCTGCCAGATAACTTTTTTTTTTTTTGAAAATGCTATAAAAGAAAAACTGCTGAATATTTTCTCAAATTTCTTTTTTTATTTGAAAGTACAATCCTTCCGGTTAATAATGACAAATAATTTCATTCAAATGGCTGCCTCGGCTGGCCATGCAGTAGCCTACACGATCGGTCAAATTTTTAAGCACATTATCGATTGTGTGCAGCTGTATTTCACCAATGGCTTCACGAATATTGTCCTTTAAAGCGTCAATTGTCTCTGGCTTGTCGGCGTAACACTTATCTTTGACGGCACCCCACAAATAATAGTCCAACGGTGTCAAATCGCAGCTCCGAGGTGGCCAAACGACATCAGCTCTGCGGCTGATAATGCGATCTTCAAAAACAGGGCGCAAAACATCGAGTGTAGCTTCGGCTGTGTGGCACGTAGCGCCGTCCTGTTGAAACCAAATGTTGCCAATATCCTCCTCTTCAATTTTTGTGAACAAAAATTCGTTCAACATGGCCCGATAACGATCGCCATTGACTGTAACGGCCACTCCTTGCTCATTTTCGAAGAAAAATTGCCCAATTATGCCTCCGGACCAAAATCCGCACCAAACAGTGACTCGTTTTGGGTGCATCGGCTTTTCAATGTATGCGTGCGGGTTTTCTGTGCCCCAAATGCGACAATTTGGTTGTTTACATACCCGCCAAGATCAAAATGAGCTTCATCTGAAAAGATGATTTTTTTTGGCAAAATCGGCATCTTCTGTAAGTCGATCGCAGGCCCACTGGGCGAAGCGAAAACGCATTGGATGGTCAGTTGGCTTCAACTCTTGAACCAATTGGACTTTGTATGGCGTCATACCAAGGTCTTTATGCAAAATTCGTCTCAATGATGTCTCCGAAATGTTCAATTGTTGAGACCGACGGTGAATTGATGTTGATTCTTCTTCCAAAATCCGTACGCAATTTTCGCACACATTCTGCAACATTACCATGATTTTCAAAGTAATGTCGCAATATTTCCCAGCGTTGTTCAAGCGTATACACAACCATATTCGTTCAGCGGAAGGATAAAACTAATTATCTGTCAAATCAGACATGAGCTAAGTGTTACCCTTCACGAAATAAGCACTAGTTGAAAAAAAATAAGTTAGATGGCGGACCCGATACTTCAATTTGCAGATGTACTTTAAACCGTGACAACTTTTTTACGTCGTTAAACTTACTCACAGAACTGAAAGCTAGAGGATTAAAATGTACAGGAACACTGTGGGAAAATATGCTTAGTAATTGTCCAATTAAGAATTGAAAAGAATTTAAAAAACAACCGAGTTGAGTATTATTTGAGGGAAGAAGAATCCGTGATAATATGCAAATGGAATGATAATAACGTTGAGAGTTCACCATTTCCACTTCTTCAGGCGAAAAGATTTTCACAAAAGAAGAAAAAATATATCAACATCGATCTGCCCAACTTCATCAAAAACTATAATGAAAATATGGGAGGAGTTGACCGGGCAGATCAGAATATGAGCTTATATAGAATTAACAGAGGAAAAAAATGGTATTTTTCTTTATTTTCTCATTGCCTTGATATGGCAGAACAAAATGCATAGCAATTCCATAGCATTTAGAAGATCGATCGCCACTGGTTTATTGGAAACTTAAAAAAAAAACAACAAAACGTGGTCCCTCTAAACAAAGTAAAAATCTACATATGCATTCCCGATACGATAGACTTGACCACTTGGTAGTATATCAAGAGAAACAGACGCGATGCGCTTTTTGTCATAAGAAAGCTGCGTTTAGATGTCAGAAATGTGAAGTTACCCTTCACCCTAAATTGCGTTTTATTAATTATCACACGAAAGATTAGTTTATCAAGTTGTAGACTTTTTTTTTATTAAAATAATAAATGTTTTTATACTGGTCTAAATTGTAGTTTGAAATCCTACCGTCCGTTTTAATACACCAATTATCTCCAAATCTATTTTTCTAAAAAGAAAATTCTATTTAAAAAAAGTGCTCAAAATAATGTTTAAAATATTATAATAAAATAATTAAATAAAAGTTTCAGGATTATCTGGGTTAAATATTTTCTAAATATTGAGTTTATTCTTCCTCAATTTCCGAATAAGCTTGTATACTTCTCCAACTCTAAACAAATAGCTGTGAATATCAAACAACTGAAATCTAAGGGTAGTATAAAATTCTTGGTCTAACACGTAATATGCCAAACAGTAGAGTTCCGTTTTCGTTTGAGATACATAACCTTAAACATGAACACTGCTGAAGATATTCTAAACATTCAACATATAAATCAAGAAATGCGTGCAGCAAAAAAACTAAAGGTCACAACGCGGCATTTAAAGGAAGTACCTAGTTGTATATGCATTTACTGATTTCAAAATTGTTACTTTCAGATGCTTAAATGGATTAAAGATCGTGAGATAATGTATTAGTTAAAGGGCACTAAATTTTTATGATGAAATATAATGACTCATGTAGGAAATATGTTTATTATTATTTAACATTTATATTTTACATCTTTTTTTAAATCTGTTTTACAACAATTTATATGAATTTTAGTTATTTGAAACAAGGATTTTATTTTAACATCGGGACTATAAAAATTATTTAAAGATCATCAGTCTTCTAATTTCTTCTTCTAATTTCTTCGGTGTCGTACAGGTATATGGTTTCCAGTCAGCCCTTAGAATTATGCTAACATTGTAAACCTTTAATCGCCATAAAAATATCAGTTTTTTGTAGTTATAAAAATGTCATGAGTACGAAACAAAGCGGTCGAATAAACAATATGTCAAAAATAGCTACTTGGACCTAGAATACTTTTGAGATATTTAGAAAAAAAACTGAGTGCTACAAATGTAATAATAGATTATATTTCGGGCATTCAAAACTTTACCATTGCTGAGTTATTTATTATTATTATTTTTATTCGGAAAAGCTTTCAAACATTTACCACATTTAAGAACCATAAGTGTTTTTAAAACATTAGATTGGATTTGAGACCCTTCCCCGTACCCTTATGTTTGGTATGATAGGTCCTTGGTTTATCCTACATCTTTCTGTCTGATCCAAAAGTTTCAAAATGCCTTTAGACCCATAGGCTCACACTGTATTGTGTACCAAGCATATCACGTCAGCTGATACTTTTTAAAATAATATTTGTTTATATTATCACACGAAAATAATTATAAAATATAATATATTTATTATTTTATTTGGAAGTACAGTCGCTCACTGGAGTACGGTTTGATAAACAGCTAGTGTGTGCTGCCTTAGTTAATCTTTATTGAGTTTACAGGAAAATCAGTGCAAGTGAGTAACAAAAAATTTAATTTTTTCGCATATAAATTTTTATAATAGGTTTTTGCATAATAAAGGTTTCGAGGGTGTGCGCTATTAAAATCGGAAAACCACATAATATACCTTTATCTACGACTATTTATTAATAGACGTATTTTGCTTGTGATACTAAGTACAAAATGTAACTCATATTACACAGGTGTGGAATATGAGTTTCATATTCCACACCCGTGGAATATAAACTTTTATACATATTAGAGCTTCCTTAGATTATTGTTACTATGACAACTAGAGCATTTGCATTTGACACAAATAAAAAATATTTGACGTTTGCAATAATGTTACGGTTTAGTGTAGAGATTAAATTGTGTTAAACGTAAATTTTAATGGATTCTGACAGTGAAAACGAAATTTCATGTATACTATTCCAGAAATGAATAGTCGTAGATAAAGTATAGTATTTGACTCGCGTATAATGGCTATATTACACTCGCCTGTGGCTCGTGTAATATATCTTACATTATACGCTCGTTAAATAATATACTATTTTATGTTTATATTTGATGATCATTTTTACCACATCACAACACTTAAGTCTAGAAGTGCTTATTAGCCTGACATTATTATTATTAAAAAATTAAGAAAACCACTGCTAGCCCTTTTAGTATTTTTGTCTCTTTTATTTTAGAAGATCAATGTAAATAGTATTATTAGTAAGTATTAATTAATTTTTATTAAGTTAACCTTCAAAAAATTGTACAAAAAGGAAAGAAAAAATTAATTTAGTAGGACTTTAATAAATAGAATAAAATATTTCTTGTCACAATTTTACCTGCAATCTTTATTATTAATTTTTACTAAATTTGACAGGCTCTGCTTTTCATACGTTCCTTTATTCCTGTATTGATTTTCAAATAGGTATTTTTTGTCACAATTTCGCCTTTATAACAAAAATTAGAAAAATACACTATTATACTTTAAACTGTACCTATGCGGGACCCAAAAATTAAAATATTCCCTGGGACTTTGTCACATTTTTTTTTTTCATCATTTTTTGAGCTAAATTGTCCATTGCTCCAGGACACCCTTTAGAGAAAATTGAGAAGTATTTAAATTTGGAATATTTAGTTTTGTTCTCTGATCACTATGGTATAAACAATATTGGTTGATTAAAAATTATTTTACAAAACACAATATTTGAAAGCTTTCTGATGTTGCCGACGTTTCACGGTTCGCTCTTTTATATAACATTTTATCTATTGTTCATTTTAATAATGTCCTGTATATTATGCCAAATTTAATTACATTTTACATTGGCAATCATTGTAAAGATTGCTGGGTTTTTTTCAGCAAATATTTTCAAACTGGATTTAGTTTTTTAGTAGTGAAACGGTTATTTCGGTGCAAACCTAGTGCTTTTTTTGGCGAGGTAGGCTCACATAATTCTAAGTTTTAGAAGGATTTATGATTATAATACATGTATAATAATGATAATTGAACAGTTTTAGGCAAATGCGTTTTTTTTTTCTACCATTCAGGTGTTCTTAACAAAAATGTGGCATATTTTAACCCATTAAAGGTTAGATTATTAATTGAAAATCCATGTTCCATGTAAGTAATTCGATTTTCTTTTTTTTTTTCTTATAAGTCAATACTAGTCCATTGAATCCCCAAGAAGATAGCCCTAAACAACAATATTTAAAAATATATGGAGTGCAACTCGCACTTGGTACGCTAAAGGCTAATTAGCTTATTCTGAATCATAATGATAATGTTTGTAGAAATTATATTTTACTCGCCAAACTACCAGTTTCCACACTGGTTAAGTTCATAATAATAACCATTTAACCATTATTGTATGGTATATCAATAATAATTGGTTAAATTACATAATTGTTTTATATTCGTAAATCAGCGTGAAATGAGTGTCAGCAAATTCAGCGTTTAAAAAATTTAATTATTCACATTTTAGTAATGATTCTAGTTTGGATTTTCCATTAATAAGTACCTACTTGTGTTTTTTTTTTTCAAATATTAAATTAGTTAGGTATAGGTAAAAATTACGACAGCATTAGATAAAATGGTTTGGCTATTGGAATTTTGTTTACTTTGTTTTGCATAATTATAAATACATTTTATTTAAATATCCGCATTAAAGTGCAATACATAAATAATTAGGAATTGTTAGAGGCAACTGAAAAAAAGAAGGAATCTATCCCTATAATTTAATAATTGATTTTTGGGGTCATAAAGTATTGAAATCCTCAGTGGTCATATACCACTTCTTATTGTAATTATTTCACATGGCATAACATATTAATTTCATCATTATATATTAGGACACGCGTATGTGCACCAATTTAGTAATTTTTGTTTTGATGAACCTGAATAAAATCGAAAAAAGAACAGCATTTAAGGAGATCGATTATATAATTACGTTTCTAGCATGACAAACACCACAAATTGCTTCATTGAAAATTAAAAAAAAATGTAGCGTAAAATACGAACTTAAAACATTTATATTCTTACCTATATATTATAGAAAAAACGCAATATAAAGTATAAACATAAAATAAGAATATATTGCAAAACATTCCAAGAATTACGTCAAGGCATTGGCCCGTTTGCTACCTATATTATTAAAACTTTCTCTTTTGCTTCCAAGAAAAGTATAAGCAACTATATAGTGTTTGTGAATCATTTATCAAATATTTTATGCAGTGTATGTCCACGATCGATTTTCGGAAATTCATTTGAATTAAATAATTGTGTAATAATATGTTAGTACCTACTAATTTTTGTAGAAATGCAAAATATTGCAGAACAATATTGACTTTATGTTTAACATTCAAATTACAAAACGAAATATACTAAGGTCGATAGGAGCCACATCGTTAAAATGTTTTCAAGAACGAATATACCGGAAGTTGATGTCAATTACATTATATTTTTGGATTCTGCATTTTAGTTTATATCAAAAATACCGGTTCGCCTACAAAAAAATCGTAATTTTTACTTGCAGATATTTGTTATTTTTGATACAGGGTGGTCTAAAAATAAAGTTAAAAATTAAATGGAAAAAAACCGGGGAAAGTAAATTTTTTCAAATGGAACCTAGAGATGTGTTTGTAATCTTATCTTATTTGGTATTAAAAATACAGGCGACTTTGTATTTGATTGTATATGTCAATATTGTCAATATGTCCATGGATGTAGAATTTTGATAAATATCACTGTCAATTATAACTAAAAGGATTTCATGTCCGTAAATATAATAAATGAAAATAATTTCGTGGCAACATGGACTAAAATATTGGTTTTACCTACACAAGGAATTTTGTTTAATTTAGCAGGGCCCCAGTCTAATTCAATAGAACCAGACCGAGGCATGGGTCGACAGATACTGACGAATTCGTTTCGCTCTTGTTATGAGCTCGTCAGAGTACCATAGTCGTTGCCCATCTACAAATATCGGCCTGCATTTAAGCACAATAGGATACACAACAGTAGACACATGTAAACACGTATCATCTACATGTAGATAGTAATGCATATCCTATACCAACCTAATTAAACAAAATTCCTTGTGTAGGTAAAACCAATATTTTAGTCCGTTTTGCCACGATATTATTTTCATTTATTGTCAATTATAACTTTATAAAGAGACTCTGACTCTCTAAAATATACAAATGTTTGGAAGAATTAATGCCCAATTTATACCTTTCCTTGTTTTAAGTAGGGATTATATGTGTTGGAATATCATTATTGTAAATTAAACTAAATATTTGATAAAATCTATTATAAACAATAATAAATAATAATATTGCGTAGTTTATTAAACTGACGAAATAATGTATATATGTATACAGCATTTGATTTATGTTAATTAACTTTGTTAATTTATTAAACATTCAAATTTACAATATAGGTAAACGATAATAAATTTTCATGACAGTTACAGGTAATCAGAGATGAATTTGATTTATCAAAAAATTACACTTTGGTGGGTCCGATCTATGAATAATTCGTTCACAGATTTTCTCAAACATCAATATTTAAGATAACTTATTGTATTCCGGAGAGGCTGTATGGCTTTCTGGCTCCACCTAAAAAGGAACGAACCCTTTCCAAAATAAAACATCCAAGAATAATTTAAAACCCAACCACTATATTTGGATTTATTCACATTACCCTAGTGTAATAACAAATATGTATTAATACCGAAATTATTACTCTATCAATAGGTACTATTAGGTATTATCCACTTTAAATATACGTATTATCCACTTTAAATATACGAATGTCATAGTAACATTTAATTGGCAATTCTCTTTCTTGTCCGATAAACTATGAGCACAGTTTATATACAGTTACTTCACTTCGTGTCGGCACCTTTGTTATCTCTTTCTTAAAAGCAATTCGCCGAATTCGCCGCCGCTTATAGTTATAGTATAGTATCTTATAGTATATATATAGATATAGTATATATAGCAGCCAGAATGTGGCTGGGATTGCGACGAGTCGATGTCGTTTTTAGCGTCTACTGACCCTTCTTATCTATAGTTATTATTCTATGCTATGAGTGTGAGGAAATAATGACGTAATGTAAATTTCCGAGTACGTACCTAAGCAAACGAACTAATGGTGTTGGACAATTATTGCTTTCGAGCATAGAAAATTCCGCCTAACTTTCAAGCTCGATATTTTTGGAACCACAGCAAATATCGACCTCCGGTTTTCACGGGCTGACATATTACCTTTTCGTGAAAGACATTGCTATTTTAAAAAATTTTCAACAGTCAAATTCTTTTTTATACAGGGTGCAAAAAAGTCCATGAGTAATATCCGAATTTTGAATGTCTGTAACTTTACGAGAAAAGTTTTTTAATTATATTTCTATGCGTCTTTTTAATCAATGATCTTCGGCAAAAAAAATATTTATCAACTGTCCTGTTGTATGCCAATAAGTCAGTTTGTAAGTACTCATAAGCTACATGCCTTTTTTTTTTGTTATTTATCCTTCATTCTTAAGCCTCATAAAATTAATTCTTACTTTCTGTTGTTGTTAAAAATATTAAATCAGAATTCACTTATGTCCCTTTTAATTTTTGCCTGCCATAGTCTATGTGTTTCTTCTCTTCTTCTGAAAAAAATCGATGTTTTTCAATCTTTGAGAAAAAAAAGATACTTTTTTGCAGACGATCATTGATTAAAAAACTTCTCTCGGAAAGTAACACACATTCAAAATTGGGATACAAATCATTTTTTTAACACCCTGTATAAAGAAGAATTGGAAAGTTGAAAAAGAGGTCGATATTTCGTCTGGTTCCAAAAATATCGTACTTGAGATTTAGGCGAAATTTCCTTGCTCGAAACCAACTGTCCTTGACATTGCGGATTATATTATTTGAAATAGAATATACTCAAGGTAATAATTTTAATAAATACAAAATATTTTTTTAATTGAAGAGAAGGAGATCAAGAAATAATGCTTGGTGGAAGGGAAGACGGGTGGTAATACACGTAACAGTAATTGGTTTTTGCCTCTGTCAAATCTAATTTTAAAACAAGAAGTTACGATGATGTAAATTTTAAACCACAAAAAAAGTGTATGGATAATAATAAACACGAATGTGTGAATTAATAAATCAATATTAATACAATACTGTGTATTGTCTGTCATATGTTGAACATGGCAACGCCACAAAATGGTAAATATTATTCACATTTGTTTAAATATTCCATAAAAAATTATTGCTATTTTACAAAACTTAATTTAACTTCAATTACTATGCATCTTGTACGTTATTTTATGTCTATAATTTTCTCCCCAATTTGCCCTGGTATCTTCGGAATGTATGGCTCTATGAAGAACCTCATCTATCACTGTATTTGCAATTTATATTTCCTAAGAATGAAACTAAATCTTGATGGCCTCGCCAAGGTTAAGAACAATCACTGTTTTTTGCGATCATTCTAATACTCAGTATACGCAGGGGAGTCTAGCAACACGCGTCGGTTTACTGTATCAAAACTAGTGATGCACGGTCCGAATATTACCATCAGAATTTCCAGTTATATTACGTAATATTACCTCTACCATCCGGTAACGTTACATTGTTACTGTAATATTTCCGAAAAATTTCGTTAATTTTCGGGGTAATATTCCCGGTAATATTCGCTTCAATATTACGTTAAAGTTGGCACCTTGCACTGCTTGTTTCAACATGCTGCAACACGTCTAGTGATAGCTGTTGCTCTTACGCCGTCGCTATAATATGTGAAGCTCGTTTACATACGAACTAATCGGAAATTCTTACACAATAACCGTGCCGAAATGAAAAATGTTGCATTAATGACCCCATCAACAGTTACAAATACTTTTAATGAAACTGAATCTGATTTATCCGAGGATTTGTCGGATGAGGGTTTAGCAAATAATGACTAAATATTTATTTTTACCGACTGAAAACTATTTTTATATGTACCTATTCTTTGGCCTATCTAAAAATTGTGTGATTAAGTTTTAAGGATTTTTTTCAGTTTGTGATATGTTGTGATAAAAGCACAAGTTACCTTTTTTAATTATTAATCAAGAGTTAATATTTATTTATAAATTTTGTTTTCATATAATCTTAATGTTTACTACTGCACATCAAAATAACATATTATGTCGTTATTTCTAATAAACATAACCTGCATACTTAACTTATTTTTTTTTTTATTATAAAATTTGTATTAGGCATAAAACTATATAGTTTCAGATTTCAGGTTATTTTGTGTTTTATTGACCTTTTAGAGCCATATAATTGAGGCAATTATTGTTTAATTTGTTAAAGCTTCTTTGCATATTGTAAAACCAGCTTTTTCTAAGTTGTTCAGCAATATTACCTAATATTACCTAAAATTACGTAATATTTCCAATGTTCTTACCAAAAAATAAATTACGGGTAATTTTGCATCACTAATCAAAACTGCAGCGAATTTGATTTTTTCTTCAATAGAGTCGTATGTAGAACCAATACGGCCACATCAAAACATTGTACGTATACAGGGAGGCTCTAACAATAGATACATATCAAAGTTATGCTTCTTTCCATTAAACATTTTGATAGTCCGTCAAAAATAAATGCGATTTATTATGAGAAGTCATATACCTATATCGAACGGTTTTCATAAAAATCATCAATTTGTGAAAATTTCGAGCCTAAATTAAATTTTTCTAGAAATTATTTCATTTTGTAGATACACGCGGCTACCGATTTATCGCAATTTATTATAGCTACTTGTGTTTACGCAATTTTAAGACGTCTTGTCTGAAAAATGGTGTGTTTAGATTCATTTTATTGACATTAATAAAACCTCAAAAACTCTATTTTTAATTTGCCTTATTTAAACACTATGGTTTAAAGATTTTTGCATATTAATATGCTATTCATTTGGAAATTGTAGAATTGTTTTATTTACTTTTTAAGGTAGAATAAATATTTGATTTTACGTACGTTCTGTTCATCATTAATTAATATATTGGTACTTTATTAACAAAAATACTTTTATTTTATATTTGACGGAATATTAATCTAAGAGAATAATCTTTGCACATGGTCGAAACATGTGCCCGGTTTTTCTAAAAACCTACTCATGTAAATATATGTTGTGATTATGCCTTTTTGCTATGTAATGAAACTATGAAACATAATGTATTGTTAGCGGAATTGGCAATTTTTCAAACACATGCCCTGTGCTTCTGCATACGTCAAAATGAAAATAAATAAATATACTTACTATATAGTTAAATATGGTTTAACGATACACATTTTTCTCATTACTTTACTAAAAATTTGCCGACCATGATATAAAATTCGTTCAGATAACAGCTAACAAAGTTTAGGTCGTGTTAGCCAATTTTTAAGTTGACTGAGTGAAAGTTCACAATCATGACGTGACAATTAGTATTGTAATTATCATCAATTTATGTATTAGGTATGTATTATCCAATTTAATTAAAAATATAACTTAATAGCAGACGGGCAATGTGTTTATGTTTTAAATATTTAACCTTTTACTTTTTAACGTTTCATAACTAAGTGTAAAAGTAATTATCTATCTGAAACAATTTATATAGAAAATTGAAATTAACGCGGATAACTTGAAAATATCAACAGTTTCAGTTTCTGCATTCACGCAAATATACTTGGAAGAAGTGACAGGATGATCAGCGAATCTTGACGCAGGAATTATCCAGAAGCATAGCATAGCAACGATATTTTTACTATTACTTTTATGTTATAAAACAAGTGAATAATCCAACAATAAGTTACCGACAAATTGTTTATTTGAAAAAATATATTTATAAAACTACTTTGAGAAAATTAAAATAAATATTTTGATAAAATCTTATAAATGAAACGATAGAATAGTTGAGTTGCAATGGAAATATTATTATTACTATATACCATACCTAATATTTATTCCAAAATTATGAACTATTTAAAATTCTTAGATTTTAGTATGTAACAATTTGCGTATAACTATTTTTTTTTTGTACGATACTATTTTCCGGGAGAATGTTTCAAGTGAAGGGTGCTACATGTAATGGGAAGCACCTGAGCAATGACTCCCAGGGGTGTCGCCAAGCTTTGATAATATTAATAACTTAGTGCTTGCAAAATAATTCACATCGAACTGAATCTGTTTCGAGAATTCAAACTCTTGCTGACGTTAATGATGTGATTATACAGGTTTTGTCATAAAGGTTGGCACGTTCGATTGATTTAGAAATTAATCTCTTATTTTTATAAAATTTGAATTCATTTGGTGACATTATTTTACCAAATAAAAGCAAAACTATATTTTTTTACTACGTATCACAATCAAATTGTTGAACTATTATTATATAAAATGGATACATTTTACTTTAACCGTCTGATACTTATTCAATTGTAGCTTCATTATTATTATTAATTATTTATTTTTTTAACTTCCAGATGCCGCAAACAGTGCCTTCTGCAGGATTTACGCCCCCATGCGATTATAGTAACTTTGCTGACAATTTTGATCTATCACTTTTACCTGGAGGTGATCAGCCATTGTCTCCATCTACGCTATTCTACAACCTTCCTCAATCAACAGATAAACTATCACAGCCAAAAATATTCACAACCTACTACCCAAATTCACCACAGGAGGAAGAAAATAACGACCTAGAATTAGGTCCTGATTTTCAAAAGTTATTAGGTGATCAAACAGCTACCACCGAACCTTCGAATATTAATACAAATATTTATTTGGATGTCCCGAATAATATAACTGGTAATAATTCACCAAATGGTTCTCTGTCCCCTTATTCACCACAATCACATGGTTTGCTATCACCAAACGATCAGTTTACAAGCTACAGAGACAACAATTTTTATCCCAGTTCACCGGAATATTCATTATATACTCCGTCACCTACTTCTATATATTCAAGATCACCTGGCGGTGAGGAGTATCTTCAGAGCCAGTACATAAAGAAAGAAACAACAAACAGTTACAGTTCTAGATATTCTCCATATGGTGTTAAAGATGAGCTAGCTCTGCAACGTTGTGGTTTGTCCTCACCTGGAAGTCCAGTCTCAACATATTCTGGATCACAGTCACCACAGTATAGTAATTTGCAGACACAAGATTCCGCCACATCTGATTTGTTTGAATTGTTGGATAGCCGAGAAATTAAGCAAGAAAGCACAGTTGATTTTAGTACTTTATTGACTGGGTTCCAAGATACACAACAAACATTGAGACAGTTACTGCAGCAGGACATCAAGAGTAGCACAAAGACTATTGAAAATACCCATCAAATTGTACCTGAAAAACCAAAAGATCACAAACTACTCAGAGAAGCCTTAAGAGATACAAGTTTTCAGAAAAAATATAACATTAAGCCAATTGATTTTACGTTTATTGCTAGTAATATCAAGATGGAGGAACCAGATGAGAGTGAACAGCAAGAGTTGATGCGAAGTTGTGAGGAGCAAATGGCTAGAGAAAATATTGAGCCTGTTTTAAATCTAGCCATCGAACAGATGCGGAAAGACGTTGACAATACTTGTACTGTGTTGGGAATTTCTCCTGGTAAGTGCTCTTTGTATATTTGTATAATATGAGAAATCTTCATTTTTATTTATACTTTTAAGCTAGTCAGTAAGCTAATGCTTACGAGAATTTATATCCTGTTATATTTTATAATAGAACCAAAAAACTATTGATACCATGGGCTAAAGACTTTAGCCAAAGTCGTACAGCACATAGCGGACGATTAAACACTGCCAAAGATAATACTCAAAAGATCCTGTCATTATTGCGCAAATTAGAGCAACCATGAGCACATTTTATTAAGCTTTGGCTTTTTAGGGTAAAAACCATTGTACTTTTTACCTCGATGAAAATGTGTATATCGTAACCGTACACGGTCTTACCAAAGATGATCAAAAAAGCTCAAAAAATAACATAGTTATTGGCTTGTATCCATCTTAAGGCGGACACCCTGTACATGTAAATTTTATAGGCAGTTATAACTTCGTTTAGGTTGCTAGGATAGTCACATTGTCCTCCAAATACCGGCGGCAAGGTTATCAAGTTAAAAATCGTTTAAAATAATTTATAAAAACACATTAATATACTTTTTGAATTAAAGTATAAAAACATTCTGGAAAGTTTTCTATAAAATAATGTTTTGCAGAGATCATTTTGCTTGTTTATTAAGAGATTAAGGTATATATTTTTTATTACCTTTATTCTATATCAATATGGTAAATTCTTTGTGGGGGACTTGATTTATGAAAATATGCAAATATATACCTCTACCAAAAAGATATAGAGTCTTAGTGGTTCTTCTAGAAGAAAAATTATTTTACCTACTTGGAATCAACAAAAATCAATTCTATTCTATCAGCCTCTGTATCACAGTAATATTAAACAGACTAAAAATCAAACATAAATGTAAAGTTTTAAGCAATATCAAGAATAAAGAATGAATATAATCAGCAGAATAATTTAATATCATATTATACCCACTATAATACATAATTTGCATATCAGCATACATATTAAGCATTAAGTAAAGTTAATACAGTATTTAAATAAATGATAGATGCAGATACCAAGTCAAGGTTCATTATAAATAACAGTTTCTCTTAAGTTTAAATTATAGGAGTGGTTGCGTGATTTTCAAAAGGTTATAAACTAAGATATATGGCTAGTAAATGATTAAGCGTTATTAGAACAGTATTAAAAACTTAGATAAAATGTAGTAACGAGTTTCTCTAATAGCAATTTTTCTGTTTTAGGCATAGGCGTAACGAGGGGGGAATCATTGAATAATTCAAAACAAACATATATGCAATACACATTTAAATCCACGTTTGATAATATCTAATAATAATTCTGATGATGATTAATTAGTTTCACGTCCAGGACCCCTCTCCCGGCTATAGGTTGTGTTATGGTTGTAGGTTATATAGGTATTTTAGAAAAATCGGCTAATCTATAGTGAGTTTCAGACTTTTGAAACCCACCAGAAGAACTAGTTTTAAGACTTAAGGTTCGAATTACAAAAGTTGCGTTGGGTTGGTCTTCATAATTGATGATATGGGGTTATACCTCATATTTTTTTATAGAAAAAAAATATATTACCAACAATTTAATATGAATTCATAATACTTTTATTGGAATAGAAATTTTGTATTGCCTTTCACTACAGAAATCACCTTAGTTTATTAATAATATAATTTATTACTTAGCGCATTAGTTCCTTAAGGAATGCAAATTTACAGCCACAGTAAAATATTCCAATCCTTTTGTCGCCATTTTATTAAAATAACAAACAGGTTCTATGCGTTGGTATGCTGTTTGTGTCTTGGTTTTTCCAACTTAACAATTAAATTATTCTTTGAGTTGGTGTGGATAAAAATAGAACGTAGATATTTTTCATAATAAAAAAAATATTGATGTATATTCTTAAATACACTTCAATTACTATTCAAAGTGATGTAATACACTATAGGTGTATATTAGCTGTGTTGTATAGCATAATAATTAATTCATGTCAATATAATAATATACTGTGAGGATCAAAAGTCATCCATAAATTCGATAAAATGTTCGCACTTTTGATTTTAAGTTGTCCGTTTTTGACGTAACAGAAAATTATACAGGGTGAAAAGTGTAGTAAACATTAATGCATACAAGTTTTTCTTCTGGACTCTCCTGTATATTATAATTTTTTTTTGATTCTCCATACAAGATTCTAACAATATTTGATATCTTATAATGTCAGAACACTCTTTAACACAAATCTTTAATCGTTAAAGTTTCCTTGGTTTTTACTTTCTTGCGAATTGAACTATGACGACAATGTTAAGACTTCTAAAGGTGAATTTACATCAGTAAATTAAACTAAAGGTTTGTAGTTTTATAATAGAATGTGGTGATCGAACTATAGAACTCAAAATGACGTTTGCACCACATCTCATTTCCTAAAGTAACCGAAGCCAATGAGATTTAGATTGTTGTCCATGTTTTGCTAAATTTATTAGATCCTCCAGGCAGGAACACCTTCAAGTAATCATTATAATATTTAAAAAAATAATTTCATATCATTTTTGAATTTTGAACTTAAGACCAATAATAGGAGAAATATAGTTAGGTATATTCAATTTTTTTAAAAATTTAAATAGGTACATGTGTCGATTTGTCTGAACAGGTGAATTTCTTTTTAGAAAATCTAAATGACATAATATACTTATCTACTAGAGATTGCAATGCCGGGTGCTCCTTGAATTTTTCAAACATTATTTCGTCAAAATATTATGAAAACTACCTAATAATGAGGAAACCGGAAAGAAAAACAATGAAAACAAATAAAATCAATTTTCTGAGAAGTAACACAAAATATTAATTATATTTATTTTTCATTTTTGAAGATCCGGCAAAATGGACTGCACCAGATGTTTTGTCTTGGCTCAGGTGGACATGCAACGAATTCAGTCTTCCAGAACCTGTTGATGAAGAGTGGAACATAGCAGGTTCCGATTTTGTTACACTAGCAGAGGAAGAGTTTACAAGAAGAGCTCCACAGGTAATTTATAATTAAAACACCTTAATCACATAGGTTTAAAATAAATCAAATTATCTATTCCTTTCATTAATATTGCAAGAAACAAGAAAAGTTATATAAGATTTAATGTTAAAGTCACGAACGCCATGAGTTATAGTAGAATACTTATTTTTGGGGTCGAATACGTATGTACGCTGTCAAATCGATTTTAGTATGAAATTTTGGTCATACAAAATTCTCTAAATAGGTACCATACTTTCCTCTGACAATTAGTTTGACACCTGTAGATATCAATAGTTGTGATGGCAATTCTTTTGTTTCCATACATGACTAAAATTGTTTTATGTAAGCAACAGTCACTAAATATTTTCACATAGGTATGTCATTTACGCAATATTTAAATAACGATATAATAGACGTCATTTATAATATATGATTGCTATTAGAGAACATTAAAATGACAACGTACTTTACAATGATATCGTAATATCTTTTATCATGATTATCTAAAATAATTTTTGACATTACTGCACTCTACATACTTACTACCTTTTGAAGAACATAAATTATACAGCATATATGTAAGTGACTATATGTATAGAAAACACAAGTTCACAAATTGGTCATACTATATAATTTGCATTCTTCTCAGCTTTTACTTTCTACCAAAAACTTCGCTGATTAAAAAATCACTACATGAACAGACTTGCAGAAGAGAAAAACATGTGGGTCACCACGGCATAACCGATCAGTTTTAGTGCAAGGTGAATATAACGGTATTTATTAACTGTGTGTGTAATTTATGTTTTAACAACGTATCGTCTGTGTTATTTAATTTATTATAGGTTTTTACGAACTGATATTCGTCAGGAATGACACCATCATCATGATAATTAATACTTCAATATAATTTAAATCAGTAGCGGATATCTAGGGGTGACATCTATTTACACTAATTTACAGAGCTACCATGACTGTTGACAATGTAGAACTGTCAAAATACACATATACAAGTTTTAACTCAACTAGTTACCTGTATATTTAAAGTTTTTTCAGAGAGTCTGGCGTTAAAATGTTGGGTCACAAAATGAAAGACCTGTAAGTCATCCAACAGGTCCTGTCTAAAAAATCATTTGAATCTCGTTGTTTTTTGGCGTTTATTTGACCTTGTACCTTAAATATTGCGAGAACTTAGTTGATATGCTTCATGATTTTTAAATTGAACCGCACGATTTTAGATGATATCTTATTGATTCTATCATGACGTCACTATTACCATCATCACGTCAATAATTACGCTATGTTTTTTTCTGCTAATAATTTGTTAACATATTCTAACGTATACATACACTCTTATGTCGTACGCCACAATATTAATTTTCCCACGGTTTGAACACTTTGTTCATACCGATTTATAATTAAGAACTGAGTCATAACCAATATACTTATACTTAGATTAATGGCAGGTTTTTATTTATAGAAAAATACACTAATATACCTAGTTATAAGTTATGAAATATCAGATACTTATAAACATGAAAGTGTTATGGTTCGCAAGTTTGCAGTGAGCTATATTTTAATTCAGAATATAAAAGTTATAGCTAATTAATAATTATGGTTATGCCAGCATTCAAGGCCGTTCCGTTACCAAGGTAGATGTGTATACGAGAGTAGTAAATAATCCCCAAAAGCAAAACGAATATAAAAAGGCGGAAGATTAAAAAATACGCAAAAAAAGTAAAATACAGCTGAGTGAACCAGAAACTATATAACTAAAGGGCAAAGTGCATATATTTGCATATTTTGCATATTTTTACAAATTTCATACAAAATTGCATATTTCGGCAAAAACAAAATTTGTGTGCATATTTTTATGTTTTTCGTTTTATCAAAAGATTAAGTGCGACCCTTGCAGGTAATTGAAATAATTTAACCGGTGGGTAGGTTTTATTATTATATGGATGGACCCATTTTATTATTATATGGTTTATTGCCGGCATTTATTGGATGTTTAGGAATTCCCAGTGTGGTAGTAAGTAGAGCAAATGTGGTCTCTTCTTTTGTATTTATATTGTATAGTTTAGTTTGTCGATAGATTCCAGTGTGAAAAGAGTGATTTCGAAAATATTTGTTTCAAACGCCTAAAATGTGAAAGCCGCTTCGTGGATTAAAAATTTTCCTGAGTTGGAGTTTAGTGGGGATAAAGTGTTTTGCAAAGTTTATGCCAACTTACTACCCAAATTAAAATATTGCCAGATCACATTGGTAGATGTTGAAAGAACTTTTTCTTTGTACAAACATATTTTTACAGACAGAAGGCAAACACTTTTATCGGAAAATTTTGAGAAATATATCGTTATAAATTCAATTTATACTATTTCAGGTTAAAAATTTTACCTATTATATTTTTCTTTTAATTTTACTTAAAATAAATAATTTTTTCCATATTATATTCAAGGCATATAATTGCATATTTTGACAAATAAATGCATATTGTTGCATATTTCAAAGAAAAACTATGCATATATATGCGCATATTTTAACTGAATTGACGTGCATATATTCCGCCCTTTATATATAACCAATAATATCAAAAGAAAATGTAAGGATAATAACAATAAATTCACATAAAACCCGATAATAATGCAAATAATTGAATTTAATCCGTTCAGTACAATAACAGCTTCTTTCTATATTCGACTATTCTCTAACAATATAATCATGTAACTAACTATAAGATCACTTCCCTTTCGGCTTCCAAATTAAAACCTGTACATTGAGCCTTTTTTTAAATATCAGTCGTTGACATGTTTAGAGAGTTAACATAAACAAAAACCAAACAGAAAGGACAGTGTCCTCACTGTTTAGGAATCTTGCGTCATATGCTATAATGATTGAAATATAACTAATAACACATTAAGTATAATAGGAAGTGTGTTAAAATAACCAAGTTGCAGGTCATTGAATAGTGCAATACCCTTACTATACTAAAAATATTATTACAAAAAAGACACCAAAAACAAAAATGGTGGCAACAAGAAAATAATCTCCATAAAAACAAAAAATTACACAGCTAATGTAATGATTAGGTACCAATATAGGTTAACTGGGTTTTTATATCATTATAAACTTAAACTACTATATGAACTAAATTGTGTATATAGAGATCAAAAGTGGGAGCGATATTTGCTTTGTTGCTTCATTACAGTTGATAAGTAAAAATAATAGTCTTATAGCCCAACTGAAATTGAGCAGTTTAACTTTCGCTATTCCAGTACTACCTATTAAAATATCTAATCAATTTAATACATTTATACAAAGTGTGCCAAAAGTTAACGTTATATCTTGGAGGATAAATCAAATAGCCGCTAATGCCCTTACGAGTGACTAGAGTGTGAAATATAAATTGACTCTTCTTGGTTGTTTTCTTTGATACTTGATCATTCATCACAAACCAAGTGCTAAAGTTGATCTACTTATTGCGAGCACTAATTTGTAAAGCAGTTTTTATTGATATTCATATATTTTTTACCAACGGGCGTTAAATAAGAAAAACGTATTGATGGATGACTGTCTCTGCCCTATAATAATTGGATTTTCTGTATTGGCAGATGTATTTTCAAATAAATAAATATATCTATCGCATCCTAAAAAAAGTAATACTTATATTTTGGGTACTCATGTGACAGCCCATCAACCATCCAAGGGAGGATATTGACTTTTGGGACACCCTGTATCTCACCACGAATCCATATTTGTACTCTATTATATTCTTTGTTAATACTAATCATTAGATGATCACTTAGCACAGAACACAAATTTAAAATAAAACAACACGAAAATACCTACGTACTTACTTGTAATTACTTTTTACTTAACGTGCGACGATAAAATAAAGTTTTCTTGTGTGAATAATTAATTTATCTTACAAAATAGGTACTTATATACTAGGTATATTAATATACCTATGGTTGATTATCTTTAACACTCATTTTACCTGTTTTACTGCTAACTGTAAATTAATTAGAATTAAGAATTCTTAAGTGTCCTGTTTTTCCAACGTAGTAAAAAAAAGCTAACATATGCGTGTTTCTTGTGCGTGTGTTGAATAATACAATAGTTAATTTAATACGAGTACATATTATATGGTGTTGTTTACTCGTATAGATATATAATAAATCAAATTAACAATAAAGGTGTGTCTTGTGTCTCCATGGTAAATATTTAGGTTAGTTAATAACTTGATAAATATGAAGGTATCTAAGGCTGAAATAAAAATGAATTGGTCATTAATAGTCATAAGGCAGGTGTCCCATAAACATGGTAAAAAATACTTCAAAAACATGTACCTATTTACAAGTCAAACGGTTGAAGACTTAATATTAATAATTATTATTTGACATGAAAATTGTAATGAATTACACAAATATGCTTATATACAAAGCATTTGTCAGATTAGGGTTAAACTTCGAAAATATATAAATAACTGATAGAGTACCTTAACAATAATTGAGATGTTTATTTATTGTTTAGCTGATAAAAATATGATCTGCTACCTAATAATAGTACTTAATACTTTATTAACCACAGGTAATACAATTACATGGGTATAGTTTATCCAAAGTTAATTTCAAATAGATAAATTTAACGATACTATCCGTTCCCATGCCTCTTTACATTATAAAAGGGCATCGAATGCAGCGTAGTAAACGTATAATGGCTAATGTTTTAAATTCCTTCACAAATGATAGATAGATAGATAATGTGAATAACCAAATGTTGTGTAGAATATTCCTACATAGTCATAATTTCTTAAAGTGCATTTGTCTAAAAACAAAACGATCACAAAATTATATCAAACTACGATAACATAGATAATAATAATTATAGATTATCCGATGCACGAAACAGTCCACTTTACTCGAAACAGTGGTAAATGAATGTTTTCACCTGTTGGCAATGTCGTTGAACGTCCTTTAGAAATAAATAATAAAGTATTCTTATTGCATTTTAGTATTAACTTCTTGGTAATGTTTATACTATAGAATAGGTAGAAAGGTTAAAATGGAAAACACTCCTCAGTAAGATCAAAATTATGTTTATATGCTTGTATTATGAGAGAAAGTCTTAAAATCGACCTACTTGACCATTAAAAATAACATGGAATGTGTATATTTATTAAAGGAAAATACAAAAACATATACCATGCGAGAGAATGTTTTGTGGTAAAGTTGTAATATACTTTTATAATGGCACCTACTATGAACGAAATTATATATAAATGTTGAATAATGAGTTCATCAACCTACAACTGCGAAAATTCATTATTCGAAAACAAATAAAAATAAACTTGTTTTACCATGTTTGATTTATGTGTATTGTCTGCCTAAATTTATTTCTAAAATAGTCATATAGGTACCTACTTATATTTATTTCATTAGTATCAAAAAACGTGTTTAATGCAAATGCATAACTGTAGAATTTAAAAAAATGCAGTTTTCTTCACTCAAGAATGGACTACTTCAAGTTATTTTGTTGTTTAATTCAGTGCTGTATTTTGAATTCTAGAAATGTTAAAATCAAAATAGAACATCATAAATTTCAAAATAAAAAAAAAACAACAGGAACGGCAAAACAATAACCTTCTATTTTTCAAACGTCCGCGCACTATTTAAATGTAACGTGTACGCGTAAGAATGGCAAAAAAAACCAAAAATCTTGCATTTTTTGAAAACTAAAACATCACGAACTATCTGAGAAATTAACCGAGATGGTGCTCTCCAAGAAAACCTCTTTATATTATTGTTTTATTATTAGTATTCTTTACTGTTTTAAGGACTGCTTTGAAAAACAATCGTAAGTATATTATTTGAAAAAATAGCAGTATTAGCATATTCTCGATGCGTCTTCCGCAAATCCATATCCCAAAATTTCTCTGTAGCAAAGGACGATGCACGACACCCTGTAGAAATTTACACCGCCTAGCTGCCACAGATCGTTAGAAGGTAGCTTTTTTAAGTTATTGGTGAAATTTTATGATATAATCTTAACTAGCGACAGCTGAGCTAAAATCGTAAATTTGTTAAAAAAAAATATATATACCTAATCTTAATTTCTGTCTAAATGACACACAATTCGATTAGGGAGTTGTTCTGAAACTTACCTTTAATTATTCCAAGGAATCTAAAAATGTAAAAATATATAGAGTGTCCCATTTGAAACTCTGGACGCCCTGTATTATTAACACTCAAATAATTTTAAAATTTCTCTAAAACCAATAAACTTTTTGTATTACCATTTTTTTCTATAGTTAGTAGTATCTGAGAAAAGGTACTGACCCCTAAAAAGTGCCCATACCTTGTACATTTTATTTTGGTGTTGGGCCAGCGATTACAGAGTTTTGGCAAATAATTCTTGGGTTTTCAAAGCAAGAATTACGACAACACTTAAGTGTAATTATAAGGTTTTTCAGATAATTCTTTGTTACAGTGCGGTATGATTTTGCATGCTCAGTTGGAAATATGGAAAGCTGCTTATTCCGAAGAGGGTATGACGTGGATGCTAGAAACCACATCAAGTAATGCATCAAGTGGGGATGTGTCAGATGGTAAGTGTAAAATCGTATAAGTAAAGAAAAGAATACCGTATTTATCTACACTAAATTAAATGATATTATATACTAATATAATCGAACTATTAGCAAGATATAAATTACAGGTTCTCCATCGTACTTTCATATTATTTTGTTTGGTTAGTACTGCTGTTAAATAATAATAATAGTATTAGGGAAATAAAAGTCCACCTCCACGAAACACATTTAATAGATTCCTCTACAAATCTCCATCAACAGTGGTTATTCAATTTACAAAAGCGATTTGTCATAATAATTGTTATGTTTATATTATGAGAAATGTATTAAATTATAGAAATAATGATGTACTTTAATATGTATATTCAGACAAGTATTAACTTTAACTTACCATTCCGTGAAAAAAAAATTTCAGTGAACTAAACTTACATATTTTTAGAAATTTTAAATTGGAATTATTAAATTGTAATATCATTAAAATAATTCAAGTTACTCATTATTCAAATTTTATTTTATTATTTTATTTTCTAAAAAAAATAGTTGGACATATATAAAGTTTGATTTTTTGGAGATGTGTTTTATTCATTCAAAATAGTATAGCATGAGATAATGTTAACAAATAACTCAGACCAAATTTTCCGTTAGCACCTGTGTTCTGAAATCCTTTTTGTGCAAAACTAGAAAGTGTACGCACTTTGTATTTTATTATTAATATATATATTTTTTTATTTAGTACCAATTTTTACACCATTTATGGGTACAATACAGATATCATTTCAGCCCCCTCGGTCGGAAAGGCCTTTTTTGATTAATTTAAAATAAACTAAATAATATTGAAGTAATTTTAAATGTCCATCAATAATAAAATTAATAAATACTTATTATAGCCGAATATTTATATTATTTTTATCACTTTATACCTCAGACTAGTTCAAATTAAAAAAATAACGAATTCCTCGCGTTATCTGCCGGTAAAGCAAGTCAAACCAAATAATCTGTCTTATAGCAAGTTTTTATATTATTTTTGATTGTACTAATAAAATTAATGATTTTCCATACTAGGAACAATAATTGTTCAAAATCAGGCAGTATATGTCGTAATTTTTAAGTGCGCATTAATTTTTTACCAGAAATAATTTGTTTCTCAGTAACTTTATTATATTCTATTTCAACTATAATCTTATAAGTTTGCTGTATTTGTTTAGTAAATTATTGCAAAAAACCGTGGTACATTGTTTCAAGGACAACAAGTTTTTATTGTAGGTATTTTTTTATTTAACCATTATAATATCGTTGGTGGAACGTGTGATATTTAATTTGTTTAACGCTTTATGGTTAATGGTTAATAACTCACTTCATGCTTTTATAAGATAGGTATCAATTTACTTAATATTGAATTTTGATATTAGACCCGTAGGTATTTTATATTTTGGCAAATATAAAAACATTAAAAAGTATTTTTCCCATTTGGAATATTACTGCCAAAATATAATGTTTAGCAGTCGTTTAGTTATTGTTGACACTCCACTAAGTTGATATTTTTTATCGAGAAAGTTGAATTTGTGTTAACCACTTACTTACTCATTATTTATTTATTTTTTTAAGATGAGGATGAGGAAGTTGTCCCACCCCCAGCCGATTTGCAGAAACCCCCTACCACAACACGATCCGGCTCACATATTCATTTATGGCAATTTCTTAAAGAACTTCTTGCGGCGCCTCAGTTGCACGGTTCATGCATCCGATGGTTGGATCGAACGCAAGGTATCTTTAAGATTGAAGATTCTGTAAAAGTTGCTCGCTTGTGGGGCAAAAGAAAGAACCGCCCAGCAATGAATTATGATAAACTGAGTAGATCAATACGACAATATTATAAAAAAGGTATAATGAAGAAAACTGAAAGATCTCAGAGATTGGTGTATCAGTTTTGCCATCCATACTGTTTGTAAGATCCAATATTAAATATGTGTATATAAAACATAAGTCATATAAGTCATAAGGGTTTATTTTTTGGTGTTGGTAGTAATTATAGGAACATTAAAGCAGGGTGTAGGATTAATTAATTATTATTGGTACCTAATGAATTGCATTTTGAAGTTATTAAAATGCAATTTAATTAACGACAAGTCAGGGTATTACTGCTTGTCAATTATTTACTTAATAAAATTAGTATTACTCTTTAGGTTATTAATGTAAAGCGCTAGTTAAGCGTTTTTAGATATTTAAGTTTTGAAAGGAAGGTAATTTCCTTATATTTTAATATTTTTATGTAAAAGTATGTTTTAATTTGCCGGCAAGTAGTCGTTTTTACAAGTGAACTATACATGACATTAGATTTGTGACATAACAATCATTTAGAGGTGCTCGAGTCTAATACTTTTGAGCTCTCTAAGTGAGTTACAAAGGTTGTGTACTATGTTTGCTTGTACACAAACATTGAACGCTGGTGATTTTGGTCCCATATATCTATGATATATCCTTGTGTGTAAGTTCTATGAACAAATTTATAATGTTTAGTGATAGGTATCGTTAATTATTTAACTATGTAGTTATTATATTTACCGAAAATGTAAATGCACCCAAATTATATGCGAATATTCATGTAATCCTTAAAATTTTGCATATACTTTAGGTCATTACATTTATTTATAGATACTACAACAATTATTATGTTGTAGTAAAAATGTATGTATTATTACAACTTGAGTAGCGTAAAATAAGTATTGTAAAATCTGCCTCAATTTATAATAATACTTTAATCCTAGGATACTCAACAAATTTTAAAAATGGGTTATTATTTGCAATCAATATTATTTTCCAAAGAAAATTAGCTTTACTAGGTTTATTAGAGCGTTGAAGTTTAAAAAAATATAAAACCATCTGCAGAGAGATCTACTAACAAAAATACGATGAATCAAGCATATTTTAGTAAAAATACGCGTATATTATCTGCAATTTAGAAATAAGAAGTATAATTAACTACAAGCTCTATTCAAAGAAATCAATTTTACATATTTAGGTTAAGTAATCTAGGATTAAATCTTGTAAATATTTGAATACTCATTTACGTAATACAATAATTATTGGATTGTATCAAAATATAATACTTATTCAAAAGTATTTCTAAATAAGACTAACTTATGTGTATCTCACAATTAGAGATTATTTTTATATAAGTACCTCTACTATATATTTTTATCATGACAATAGAATTAAATAATTATAATAATTCTGAGAATTTTTTGTTGTATATAATTATTATTTATAATTTCTAGAATCGTAGGTACTATATTGTGCTCAAATATTTTTTGTACTTAATGTTTACATAGCTGTTACGAGCTAAAATTAACACAAATTTGCTATATTGCATAATTTAACAACGTGATATGTATTTTTTACTGCAATAATAATAATAATATTTCACTTAAGTTGATTTGTGTTTTATTTACACATTAACTAAAAATATTAGGAGAAGGAGATATAATTGTCGCAAAAGATATGCCTTAAGTAAGATACTTAAAATGCCCCAAAAATTTATTCATCATTACGGCGATGGTGGAACACACTGCAACAGCCAAACTACAATTTTGCCATTTGTAACCAAATTTTGTAGTTTTATTGATTGTCATATTAATTTACTACCAAATTTCAATTCGACATAAACTTCAAGGTACATATCATGGCCCAAGAGGTTCTCAACCGAGACGAACTAAGAGGAATCACATGGTTTACAGACGATTCGAAGACCGAAAGAAGTGCAGGAAGATACAGTGAGACAGGAAACTCAAATCAATTATCACTGTGCAAAACACATGCGTACTTCAAGTGGACGAGCTTTCAAATTTGCAGTGTGCAAAATTCAACCGATTAAGGGCCTAGGCCAATAAGCGAATCAATATAATATGCTCAGACTCTCAGACAATTATGTCACAACTAAACTGGTGTGGGTATGCTATAGAGAACTTAGGAACCATAATAGGGTTAACCTGATATGGGTCCCGGGGCACTCGGGAATCGAGTGGTTTGGCTAGCTAGACCTGATCGACTCATGTCAAATTTAACCAATGTTTTCACGACACAAATATAAAATCACGCTGTATGAAAGGAAATTAAAATCGTATGGCATTCCGAATACCTATCACTATAAATTTAAATGGATTAAACTATGTACCAATATTTGTTGAATGATGGACCTTTATGGCAAAAACTTGGACAGTAGGTAACTTAAAAGTATTCTATAACTAAATTGTATTATACAGATATCTTTTTTTTTATATTTGTACATTTTTTAAAACTCGTTTACTAAGTGCGCCCATCAAAGGGGCGTTTCTAACCACGTGGGTTGGTCGGCCTGGTTTAATCGATTGCATCAATAGGTGTATATAATATTCGATTGTGTTCCTCATCAAATAGACTATAAGACACCACCACATTTTGTGTCCTCGAAGTACATTATGGTTTTAAGTTTTGGCGTCTATCACCAAATCTTGTCAACAGTTTTCTTGTAAGTAAGTAAAAAACTATATTTTCGAGTCACAGAAGAAAATAAATTATTTGGAATTCAAAGTTAATTTTACTACGGCAAAAATAGAATGTAATTTAATTATTTTCATTCTTCTCCCGTACTAATAACTAATCTTTATTAGTTTTGCAAGAAAACCTTAACCTATATTGCATAAGCAAGAAAACCACAATTAGCTCATTTTACAATTGCAAAAATATACTGTTCAATATTGAGCAACATCTACATGGAAAATTCTATTAATGTTTTACTTCTGATTTATTGTAAATTAATTATGTAGATTGTGACTATACGATCATGGACAAGGTCGACTACATTCTACCAGTTAAACTTATTAAATTTATTTTAATGGATATGGTATATGGTTTTATTACTGATTTCGAATGATATATCTACCTACTAGTCTATTTTTTATACAATAGCTTTTTTAACTAGTACAAATCTTTACTTTGACTATTAAAAACACATTTTATGGGTTAGAACCTAGAACTATTAGGTAACTATGTTACGGGAGTTGGTTAAAAATGCACAAAGATGAAAAGGACCCTGTATATTATGAACAGTTTAAGATATCAATGTGCAGTTTCCGGCATTCAGTATTTCACAAATTTCGAGCTTGCGGCATGTAGGTTAATTTTTCTATAGCTACCCTAGAAATACCAGTCTAGTCTTTGAATATATAAATAAAATTAAAGCACTCTCAAAAATGTGACATTCATTTAGAGTATAGAATTGGACTCAAAAGCTATGGGATATAAAATTAATATGCATAGACTGCCCATAAAGAGGTCAAAATTTAAAAAATGTGTTAAATATTCATATACTAATAAAATTATTTTATATAGTCTCTGGATTTTTTAAAAGGGGCATGCGGTGAAATCTGAGATCAAGGAAGCAATTTTTAAGGGGAAGCAAAGTTTCCTTGGTGTGCCAGTTTATTTAATAATAATAATAATAATATTTATTTGCGGAATCAGCTAAATAATCACAACAGTAATGAACAATAAAAGCAATATATGTTTAAATACAATTCACTGAAACACGCAAAAAGGAAACCAGAAGCAATCCAAGAAAGTTCTAGTCTGGTCCCTGTAAGTTGCAAACTAAAATACAATCCATTCCCAAACAGAGCCGTTCAATGTAATTAAGTACCTTAATATAATAATTCACTAATTAAATACCTTAACAATAAAAAACAAATCAGAACAACATTGAAAAATACTTCCATGGGCCATATTTCTAAATAAACATAAGTGCTAGATGTTAAGGAGTTTTTCTTTAATCTTGGTTTTAAATTTCATCACAGATAAAGATTTAAAATTTGTAGGAACATCATTATACAAGCGCCAAACATTATATGAAAAGCTTCGTTTAAATAGTGCTGTTTTATGTGGTGGTAAGGACAACAAACCCCTATGCCTCAAATTCAAATTATGAATATCTGTTCTATGCCGAATTTTCTGGGTGAGATAACCGGGACGAGACTCTATAATAACTCTATGAAAAAGAACCAATGCATGCAATTTTCTTCTGATAGCCATGTTTAACCAACCCGCATCTTTCAATTTATATGATACATATTCAAACTTCCTGATGCCGTAAACGAATCTTAAACACGATTTTTGCATTTTTTCTATTCGATGAATATTTTTTTGATCTAAGCAAAATCCGTAGGTCACATCACAAAAGTTAAAGTGTGTTAAAGTGTCCGCGAGTTTTAATTTCATAGACTGTGAAAGCAGCTTTCGGTGAGGATACAACATCTTCAATGATCGATAACCTTTCTGCAAACATGAAACAACGTGTGCCTCAAAACGCAGATCCGTATCAATTATTAGTCCCAAGTTCCTAGCTTTATACAAAGAAGGCAAAACAGCCATCCAAAGTAACTCTAATGTTAGACTCTACCATCTTCCTATTCTTACCAAAGACTAAGACACTAGATTTTAAGGAAATAACATACAAATCATGCAACTCAGACTGACCAACCAGTCTTCGCAAATCATCGTTGATAAGAGTCTCAGCGCTACGCCAATCCTCTGAAAAAAATGAATAATACATCTGCGTACATATGAACGGAACAATTTGTCACACAAGAAGTCAAATTACTTACTGGTGTACAGATTAAATAATAGCGGCCCCAAAATCGAACCTTGAGGAACACCACATTGAACATCTCCACAAGATGACTGACCCACCGTCGTTTCGACAAACTGTGACCGATGCGACATATAACTAAATATTAGTCTTTGTGCATCCCCTGAGAACCCCAAATAATGAAGCACTCCCATGAGAATTGAATGGTCCATCATATCAAATGCTTTAGAAAAGTCGATCAATACCAAAACAGTCGTCTTCCCCTGATCCGTACTTCTAATAATGTCATCCACAATATTTAAAACAGCAGTGCCACAATCATGGCCCATTCTAAAACCGGACTGGTTCACAGGCAAAAGAGATTATTTGTCAACAAAAACGCATATCTGTTTATATATAACCTTCTCTAGAATTTTGGATAAGCATGGCAAAATACTTATGGGCCTAAGGTCATTATAGTCCTTTATTTCATTCTTTTTACCCAAGGGTGTAACTTTAGCCACCTTCCAGCAACTCTGAAAATAACCATCTATTAAACAGGAGTTTAAAATATTTGTTAGGTATGGCAATATCCTTGGGCAACACAACAGAATCATCTCCAAATTTAACAGATCCGACCCTGTCGCAAGCGATTTTATTTCATTTAAAATTTCCGCAATGTAATTAACATCGACAGTTTTACATTCTAGATATTCCGTAAAGTTGTTTTAAAATTATTTTTGTAATAGTTTAGAGTGTCAAAATTAACCGGTTTCTTTTTAGAGAACTGCATAAAGAAATCATTTATATCTTCTGGTTTATTGTAGTGCTGGGCGATGTTCATCGATGTTTTTGAAACATCGATGTTCTGTTACCGATGTTCGATGTTTTCGACATCGATGTCAGAGGTAGAAAACATCGATGTTGACATCGATGTTTCCTTTCGATGTTCAATGATATGACAAAACAAGAAAACTAGGTTCTTATCTTAAACTCAATTTTCCCAGCACAAGAAAATAAGAACGAAAGCTTTTGATTTCATTTGTTAAAGGTGGTTGAAATTTTTCTGTACTTCCAGTCGGCATTCGGCAACGTCGCAACTTGTTTTCCACACGTATTGTAAACTGCAACCCTGCAAACTGGCTCGACGCCTGTGTTATAAAATATTATGTTTTAAAATTTGTTTTATTTTTGGAGTTATTTATATGTTTTTTTGTTATTGAGTATTTTAACGTTTGATAATTTCTTAATTCTTTCTAATAAAAAGTTTATTTTTATTTTTTATATCTAATTTATTCCTAATCGCAAATGTACTGTTTTAAATATCGATGTTTCGAAAACATCGATGTTTTACAACCGATGTTTTTAAGCCATCGATGTTAGCTTTCGATGTTAACATCGATGGTCAACATCGATTTTTCGTTTCGATGTCCCAGCACTAGTTTATTGAGAAATTTTGGAAGAGAACCACCATCCACTTTAGCGCCAATATTTAGCTGTTTTAGCCTACGCCATAAAAGCTTACTGTTATGCGGACTCACACAAAAATCCAAATAGTTTTTCTTTTCACTCCTAATTAGAACATTTGACTGATTTCTAATTCGTTTATACGACTCCCAGTTTATGTCACTTTTATCACGCAGATACTTTTTATAAGCTTTGTCTTTCATTTTCAAAATTAGATTTACATTGTCCGTGAACCAAGCCGGCTTCTGCCATTTAATCTTTATTGTTTTAAGTGGTGCAAGCACATCAAATATATCCAGCAAACTTCTATTGAAAATGCTAACTTTCTCCTCCAGATTCTGTATACAGGGTGTCCTACGGTGGCAACCCATTAGATTATTTCAGAAACTACTTTAAATTGAATTTTGAAAATTTCAGTGTCTATATTGTCAAATATGCTCTACTCAAATAATATAATACCAACGGCATAGCACTTCCGGTTATACCGGAAGTTGATGGCAACTTTGTTATTTTAAATGGAACACCCTATATATTATTACATTTTTGGGTTCTAAATAAGATTTTAGACATATTTCATGTATCATGTCCTATACCTAACGTCAGTCGTTTTTGACTTATATCAAGATTTATGTCAAAATTGACAGTTTAGGGCTCCATAAGAATTCCGTTTTTTCCTTGTAAATCAGTATTTAATAATTATTTCGCAGGTATTTTCTTATCAGGTGGGATCTTCTTTTTCGAATTGACAAGACATTTTCTGATTAGTTTATATAGGGTGGTCAAAAAATTATATTGAAAACGGTTCAAGAAAAACAGTTGAAAGTCAATTTTTTCAAATGGAATGGGTATATTATTATTATTTTATCTTCCTTAGCATTAAAAAATAATGCAATTTTGTAATAGGTTATCATTTTCTAAAATGCATAGTTTCCGAAATATCGTCATTTTAAATTTTTCTGCAGCCTACCGTTGTCTCTCTGGAAGCTAGCTAATTAATTTAGTTAGCCATGAAAATAATGACATTTCTCTGAATTAGCATAAACGTCAAACTAAATATGAAATTAGTTGTTGCTATCCAACCAGTCATTATTTATCAATATTTGTGATCATTATATTTTACAATAACTATTACAAAATGGAAAATATTTATTCATATGCTGATATTGTAAATGTATTATTATCCATGGAGAATGTAACAAAGTGATTAATAGAACCTGTAGAGTATTTAACGAGATAAACCCGCATTTGCCAACAATGACTAGAGAAAAATTAAGAAGAATTTTGAGAAATCAAATACGGTGGGGGCAGTGTCATGCAAATCGAGTACTACAAAAACCTGTAACTACCAATGAGGATTATATATTAAATGTTTTGGCATATTTTAATACATATCCTGAATCATCAGTGCGTGCTGCTGAACAAGATCTAGGAATTTCAAAATCCTCTGTCCAAAAAATATTAAAAAGTAGTGGTTTACATCCATTTAAATACAAATATCTTTGTGCTCTGGAAGCAGGTGATGCCGAACGACGTGTACGGTTCTGCGAAACCATTTTATCACGAACGCAAGAAGATCCTGGGTTTCTGCAAAAAGTGATTTGGACAGATGAGTCGAAATTTTCGAGAGATGGAATCGTTAATAGACAAAATAGTCATTTTGGGCTTCTGAGAATCCGCACGCTATTCGTGAACGAAATTTTCAAAATAAATTTAGTGTGAACGTTTTTTGTATGGTGAAAGACACACATGTTGAATATTTTATTTACGAGCATAATTTAAATACGGAAGGTTATCTTTATATTTTGCAAAATGTTGTGGCGCATTTTTTGGAGGATCTACCATTAAATGAATTAAGAAGTTGTTGGTACCAGTTAGATGGAGCACCACCTCACTGTGGAAATAGAATCACACAACAGCTTAATGAAATGTTTGAAGATCGATGGATCAGACGTTTAGGGCCTTGGGATTGGCGAGCGAGATCTCCAGATCTATCACCGCTGGATTTTTATGTTTGGGGTGCAATTAAACACCCCAATTAATTCAAAAGAAGAATTAGTAGGACGCATCCGAACTTCATTCGAAGCCTTACCTGGAGTCCAAATTGCACGAGCTGTCACGAGTGAATTTATTGAACGGGTAAATAAGTGTTTAAGACTAAATGGGGGTCATATCGAACAATTAAATTATTTTTGTTATCGTTAGTTGATTAAATTTATTTAGTTGAAAATTTATTTAGTTTAATCTTCTGTTCATTTCCATGAATAAATAATAAATTTATAATATCAATAAGTATTTTTCATTTTTATTAATTTGACGTTTAGTTTGACGTTAAAATGACAATAATTTCATGGCTAACTAAATTAATTAGCTAGCTTCCAGAGAGACAACGGTAGGCACTGCAGAAAAATTTAAAATGACGATATTTCGAAAACTATGCATTTTAGAAAATGATAACCTATTACAAAATTGCATTATTTTTTAATGCTAAGGAAGATAAAATAATAATAATATACCCATTCCATTTGAAAAAATTGACTTTCAACTGTTTCTCTTGAACCGTTTTCAATATAATTTTTTGACCACCCTATATAAACTAATCAGAAAATGTCTTGTCAATTTGAAAAAGAAGATCCCACCTGATAAGAAAATACCTGCAAAATAATTATTAAATACTGATTTACAAGGAAAAAACGGAATTCTTATGGAGCCCTAAACTGTCAATTTTCACATAAATCTTGATATAAGTCAAAAACGACTGACGTTAGGTATAAGACATGATACATGAAATATGTCTGAAATCTTATTTAGAATCCAAAAATGTAATAATATATAGGGTGTTCCATTTAAAATAACAAAGTTGCCATCAACTTCCGGTATAACCGGAAGTGCTATGCCATTGCTATTATATTATTTGAGTAGAGCATATTTGACAATATAGACACTGAAATTTTCAAAATTCAATTCGAAGTAGTTTCTGAAATAATCTAATGGGTTGCCACCGTAGGACACCCTGTATGCAAAACATCATCAAATATCATGTAATATTATTGCTGTATCAATCTAGTTCATTTTGAAACAGATAAAAAAAGTCAATCAGAAAAGAACCGCCCAAATGGTGATTTCTCGTTATATCAACTCCTAAACAAAGTACAGTAGAAACCTTAAATATATTTTATTATAAAAAACATGTATAAATAATACAATTTACATACTTTGTACATTTTCAAATATATTTGTAATAATTTTATAATCAATTTTAGTTCTTGATTAGAATCTCAAATAAATAACACCGATTCCAACATTTAAGTACTGAGGTACTGCTTTCAAAATATAATATCAGTACTATGCAGCAGTACCGTCTTTCCTTCGATCTAAAGATCATTTTGTTTTACCCTATAGACCAGCGCGCATGTGCCTTTTAATCAATAACAACAAGGACGCAAAACGCGATGTACAGAAACCGACATTGAGATAATTTACAATTATTTAATTTTGTCACATCATTTAGATTAAATTTAACAAAATACCTACACAAATTGTTCATTACTACTCGCACTCAAGTCAAGCAATCGCCAAGCTGCTCGCGGGTCAGGTTCATTTAGATCCCGACACAACACCCATACATATGTAACACGCATGATTTTGTCTAGATCACCTTCAATTACATTACCGTTTTGATCTTTTACACACATGACCTGCTGCGAAGTAAACGATATTATCAAAACTGGCCCCTGTTCCATTACTTTGCCCATGACTAGATCTACATTATCAATATCTAATATTTTCGATTCAATTTTATAGCCCTTAGCTAAAGCTTCCTTGATTGGGACAGCAAAAAGATTATATGGTCCCTCGTGGCACCAGTCCTTTAAAATATCCAAATCACCTCTAGTCATCGATTCTAAAATATTAGGTATAATGTCAGTCTCGCACTGTTTCAGAAAACGTTTCGTATCAAAACTGTTGTCAATTTTGCAGATTTCGGTTAGTGTTTCAGATAATTCTGTTTTTTGGAAGAGACCACCCATAATGTCGGAGACTTTTTCTGTCAGAGCTCGTGACGCTCGTATAACTGGATTATGTGATTCATCAAACTTGAGTTTCCAGTCCATAACTTTGTGAACATAAGGATTATTGTCCTTAAAGCTTTGCCATGACTGGTAGAATTTAGAATCTCTATGCAATTCTACACCCATAGCTTCGGTATTCGGTTCATAATATTTTTGTTGTTGAACCGCTGAGGTTTCTGTCCTTTTCCGTAACTTGGTAGGACAAACGTACACTCTTCCTAAAATAACAAAATGCTACAATTATTACCAGGGCAAATGAATGAGATTTGTAAATCAAACAAACAAATAATAATTCTTCTTGTCCGGCCATCGTTTGTGAACTGTGTTTCACCCGGCATATTGCCTGTTCACGCTAGGTGTCGCCAAAAACATCTCTCTCTCTCTCTCTCTCTCAATCAATTCTCGTGCTAGTATAAGCTCTTTGTAAATGTTGGAAATTTGTGTCACACTGCCTGCCGATCACCACTGATGAGTCGTGGATCGACGAAACGGCCGTCTGGTGAAAGCATGGTGGTGGAAACAAATTTCCAACATAACTTAAAGTCTTCTGTCTTGTTGTTTTATGTAACAAGCAATTCTTAAAATAATAATTGCTTGTCAGAAAATAAATAATACACAGAGTTGTCCAAGTATTTACAGGAATAAATACTTTTAAGTATTTAAATACTTTATGGTATTTTTTGATTGATTATTTTCATAAAATAAAATATAAGAATTAAGTATCAAGTTTAGAAGTTCGAAAAATTATGTAAGTACTTAATGTGTGACTGCAGATATGAAAAAATTAAAATATTCAAATTTTGGTATAGAGTATCGATTTAAGTTCGATTTATAAGTGCCTAAAACTTTTGAGTATTTAAATAGTTTTGTGTATTTAAATACTCTTAAGTGTATATGTATAAATACTTAAAATATGCATTTAAACTATAAAAAGTCTTTAAATACTAAATAGGTACTATTTAATATTTAAATAATTCGGCTATCGATATAGTATTTAATACATATTTAAACAATTTTATAATTATTCATATATTTAGTATTTAAATGCTATTCGAAAGTATTTTGGACAGCTCTGATAATACATAATTACTTTATTCGGCTAGTTCTTAATTTTAAAATATATAAGTAGTATCAAATTTTAAGCTTAAACTCGCGATCCTGTTAATGAGAATTCTGAGTTATTACAATCGAACGTCGCAGCCGTTACTCTAAGACGACTGTTAAAAACAGAATGTCTTTAGTATCAGATTCGATTCACTATTATTAAGATTCTCAATATACTTATAGGTATCCTACAACATTTTAAATTAGGTATATGTACCTAAAACCAACCTTGCATACTAGTGGTGTCTATTTCTTGTTTAACTGCCTGAGTTGCTTGAGATATACTTTGGAAAGCACTAGTTTTACCAATTTCCTGAGCTTTCTCACTAATTGTATGTGTTGTTTTGCCAATTTCTTCACTTATTTTCCCAGCCTTTTTAACTATATCTGTTTTTCCAGCCTCATCAATTACGTTTTGTACCTTTTCTTTAATTGTATCTAGTTTTTCTTTGAATACTTCGCTACCTTTAGACGCTTCTTTCTCTACTGTTTCAAATTTCTGTCGAGCAGCTTTCAAAGCATCACTTTGTTCGAGTTTCTCGGCTTCTTCACGAAATTTTTTTAAAGACTCTTTCATCTCCTTATTTTTTGCCATTTCTTCACGGAAATTGTCATAAAGACGTGATAGAAAAGTTGGTCGTCTTTGTGGTTCTTTAGAATAAAATCTGAACTACGATAAATCATAAAACACTTAAGTAGGTATTATTTGTATTGAAAAAATGTGCATGTTTTACTTACCCCATGTTGAGAACCCTTAATAATTCTTGACAACAAAATTGCATGAATTCGTTGCATACTACTTAATTTAAATCAAATTTATGAGCACGTTAGAAATATTTTTAATCATGCATTAAACACCTCATAACCTTAAAATTTGAAACAAAATTTTGCAACATTAAAAGTTTAATTTAAAATCAAAAACAGTTCTGGGCTTAATATCGAAAATACTGTTAGATAATTAATGTATTGACATACAACAGCAAAAATTTAATACTCTTTTCTAAATTTTCAATATCAAATCAAATTTGAATCGTGACATTTTTTTAAGTGATTGGTTGACAGATGATAGACTTTATCCTTCTACAAAAACTCAGATAAGACGGGCTAATGCGACCTGATCACTTACTGCTGACCTCACTTGTATTTTTTGCGTGACAGACAGATGAGAGATGAGTAAAAATTGCTGAACTTCGCGTAACGCGCAGTAGGTAGCCTATTAACGAGAATTCTTAACCAAATCTGGCAACTTTTAAAATGTTAATTAATAATTAATACCTACGTAATTACTTTAAAGAATGATAAATATATAAATAATTTTATCTTTTATCAATTACATTTATTAATAATTATTCAGATCATGAGTTTGACCAATTTAGTAAAAAATTTATTACATAGTTCTGTGAATGAACTAAGTTTTTTTGAAAATTATTGTAATAGCCCTCGAAGCTTAAAGAGGCTAGATAACAGTAATGAGGCTAGAATTCAAAAAACCAAGAACGTAATAGTCTGGAGAATTATAAATGAAGAATTGAAAGAAATAGAACCAAATCAAGTTGGAATTTTCTTCAGTGAGGAAACGTATATTATTCAGTGGGATGTTGCAGTTGACGATGCAAGTAAAGTAGAAACGTTAATATACTATTGGCGTGGTAAAAACGCGACTAAAGGATATTCTCCACTACCTGCTCATTTAGATGAACATACACCAGTTGAAAGAATATGGCAATGGAGTGAACCAGCAAATTTATTCCATATTTTCTCAAAATATATGACTGTATTTGAAGGAAAAAGTGATGACTTTGATCCAACATGTCCTCGTTTGTTTATTATTTTAGGAGAGCTTGAACCTGAGGTACATTTGTTTGAAATTCCACTTTATAAACGAAATTTACGAGGAAAAGGCATATTTTTATTAGTTCACCCAGCTTCTAAGAGGTTTATTTATTGGTACGGTAAAGTTGCCCACAAATTTTTGAAGGACTTTAAACCACATGAAGCTTTGGAATCGTATGTAGATACCTGGATAAATTTTAAAGTAGAACATTTGGAAGAAGGTAATGAAAATGATATTGTTCTACGTACATTAAGAGGTGATTTGGAAGATTATCACAAGATCGATACCGATTGCATCGTTTGTAATTTATCGCCCAGACTGTTTTATTTAAATTCTATTGGTGGAGAATTTACAGCGAGTGAGATCCAATATGAATTACAACATAAAGGAGTACCAGCAAGTTTTCCTTTCACCCAAAATCAGTTATATTCGGCAAACAAACCAGGTACATACAGGGTGTCCTATGGTGGCAACCCATTAGATTATTTCAGAAACTACTTCGATTTGAATTTTGAAAATTTCAGTGTCTAAATTGTCAAATATGCTCTACTCAAATAATATAATAGCAACGGTATAGCACTTCCGGTTATACGGGAAGTTGATGGCAACTTTCTTATTTTAAATGGAACACCCTATATATTATTACATTTTTGGCTTCTAAATAAGATTTCAGACATATTTCATGTATCATGTCCTATACCTAACATCAGTCGTTTTTGACTTATATCAAGATTTATGTCAAAATTTACAGTTTAGGGCTCCATAAAAATTCCGTTTTTTCCTTGTAAATCTGCATTTCATAATTATTTTGCAGGTATTTTCTTATCAGGTGGGATCTTCTTTTTCGAACTGACAAGACATTTTCTGATTCGTTTATACAGGGTGGTCAAAAAATTATATTGAAAACGGTTTAAGAAAAACAGTTGAAAGTCAATTTTTTCAAATGGAATGGGTATATTATTATTATTTTATCTTCCTTAGCATTAAAAAATAATGCAATTTTGTAATAGGTAATCATTTTCTAAAATGCATAGTTTTCGAAATATCGTCATTTAAAATTTTTCTACAGCGCTTACCGTTGTCTATCTGGAAGCTAGCTAATGAATTTAGTCAGCCATGAAATTATTGTCATTTTAACGTCAAACTAAACGTCAAATTAATAAAATTGAAAAATACTTATTGATATTATAAATTTATTATTAATTCATGGAGAATAAAATAAAGTGATTAATATCACCTGTAGAGTATTTAACGAGAGAAACCCCCATTTGCTAACGATGACTAGAGAAATTAGGAAGAATTTTGAGAAATCATTTAGAGCAGGATGGGAGGTACACAAATCAAGTATTACAACGAACTAAGATTAAAATTTAAAATAATACAGCAGAAATGAACAGAAGATTAAACTAAATAAATTTTCAACTAAAAAAAGTTAAGCAACTAACGATAACAAAACTAATTTAATTGTTCGATATGATCCCCATTTAGTCTTAACTAAATTAATTAGCTATCTTCCAGAGAGACAAAAGTAGGCGCTGCAGAAAAATTTAAAATGACGATATTTCGAAAACTATGTGTAATATATTAAAGATATTAACATAAGTACATAAACATCTCAAGTGTACGGACCTGTATATTTTGTTATCTGTATGGATAGTTTTTATATATACAACTGTAGATAAATAAATCTGTATAGTTTGGGGAAAAGGATGTATAGTTTTGTTGGATTATTGTAAATGATATTCATTACCAGAATATAGTTATTAAATTGGTTAACGTTTTTCATTTATTATATTTACGCTTTTACGTAAATATATTACATTGGCGACGAGGATGGATATTGTTAGGGGAGGAATAATGTAATATATTAAAGATATTAACATAAGTACATAAACATCTCAAGTGTACGGACCTGTATATTTTGTTATCTGTATGGATAGATTTATTTATCTACAGTTGTATATACAAAAACTATCCATACAGATAACAAAATATACAGGTCCGTACACTTGAGATGTTTATGTACTTATGTTAATATCTTTAATATATTACACTATGCATTTTAGAAAATGATAACCTATAACAAAATTGCATTATTTTTTAATTCTAAGGAAGATAAAATAATAATAAGATACCCATTCCATTTGAAAAAATTGACTTTCAACTGTTTTTCTTGAACCGTTTTCAATATAATTTTTTGACCACCCTGTATAAACGAATCAGAAAATGTCTTGTCAGTTCGAAAAAGAAGATCCCACCTGATAAGAAAATGCCTGCAAAATAATTATTAAATACTGATTTACAAGGAAAAAACGGCATTCTTATGGAGCCCTAAACTGTCAATTTTGACATAAATCTTGATATAAGTCAAAAACGACTGACGTTAGGTATAGGACATGGTACATGAAATATGTCTGAAATCTTATTTAGAATCCAAAAATGTAATAATATATAGGGTGTTCCATTTAAAATAAGAAAGTTGCCATCAACTTCCGGTATAACCGGAAGTGCTATGCCGTTGCTATTATATTATTTGAGTAGAGCATATTTGACAATATAGACACTGAAATTTTCAAAATTCAATTCGAAGTAGTTTCTGAAATAATCTAATGGGTTGCCACCGTAGGACACCCTGTATACCATTAAAAAAATAAAATAATAATTAATATTATGAAACAAGACACTCTTTTTCAGCATTTTTTCTGTTAGATAATGGGGCAGACATTTGGCTGTGGGAAAGTTTAGTGCCAACATGTTTTGATTCAGAACTTTACCATAAAGAACTGCAATTAGGAAAAGACCTGACTTTAATTTATGCGAAAGAGAAGGAAAAATATTTGGGTGGTACAAAAATTGAAATTAAACGTGCTATAGCTGGAAGTGAATCAATTGAATTTACAAATATCTTTCCGATATGGGAAAAAGTTAATGTTTAGAATAAATTTATTTTACTTTTAATTATTTTTTTATTTAATCACGTGTATTGGAATATGTGGAATTTTGGACGTTTGGGTGGTGTTTGGTGTTATGCTTCTTTTTAAAGTTATTACCGCCGAAGCGAGTACTAACTTTATGGCCTCTTGCCACGTTAGTAGCATACAGCCAGCACAGTTTTATTTTTATCAATAAAGTTACAATTAACAATAAATCCTTAACTAAAGTGGAGCAGTATAAGTGCAGTCTTTCTACATTTCAGTTTAGCTGTAGCTGGAGAATCCAATAACCGAGAGAACGGAGGCAACCCTGTGCTAGCTTAGTTGGATGTGCCTGCCTCGTTTCGCTCTACCGATCTACTCCCCGGTTTTCAAGAATTACCCACACCTCACTTAGTAAAATTTGTAGAAGGAATCCAGAATTGAGTTAGGTGAGTAAAAATTGCTGATATTCGACGTTGAAAGGTAACACATTTTCATATAAACCAACAAGATATACCAGCCGTTATCTTTCTACAAACTCAGATCAGCTCAGCTATCGCATGAGCACGTGCAGTTCTACAGCGTAACCTCACTTATGTCTGCCGTTTACTCTCTATGTCCGGCTAGTGGGCAACTCTTGAAAAACGGTGAGTAGAACAATCAACCGATGCAAGGCTCAGCCTACTAAATTAGCGTTGCTGTCTTGGTTGTTCGACTCGCCAGATTTCTATGCCTCTTGCAGGGCCAATTCTTGAAAACAGGCGAGTAGAACAGAGGCAGCCCTGTGCTAATATAGCAAACTATGCCTCGCTTCGGTCGATCGTTCTCCGGTTTTCAAGAAATGTCCATCCAACAACCATATCTTCCATGTTAGTAGTTAGGCCTTTTGCTTCGGTATCAAGCGATTGCAAGGGGATAACTACCTATTTATATTGAAGTATTATATTGAAATGTGCAATAAATAAAAAAACAGATAATTGAAGCCTTATTAATTAACTTAACTATAACTTTTATTTTTAGGAAAAGTTAAGAAAATAGTGTCATTTTGGGCAAAAATATAATGTGATATGGGGAAATTTCGAAATTCCCATCTGGCGACACAATTCGGTAAGCATTCGGCTGGGGTCGTACATATTCGTGACTAGGGATAGCAAAATAAATAAATATATCGATATATTGAATCAAAAGATATATCGAAACTATATATCGATATACTCGATGTATCGAATGAAAAATATCGATATATTATATATATATCGATATATTTTATTTGTAGTTGTAAATAAACTTCAAATTTTAAAGATTCAAATAATGAAATAAAATAGTATTCATTAAAATTTATTGGCCTTAAAATACATATGCATTCCAAACAAACGTAAGAATATTTGTTAGAAATAATTACATTAGGTTAGGTCAATTAATTCAAAATTTCAACAGAACTTAGAAGTAATAATTTTGATAATCTATTTCCAGTTAGACGATTTCGATTTTTTGTTGTGTGCGTCGACTGCTACGGCAACACAATAAGTTAGTTTTAAACCTGTGTATGTAAGCTGCTTTCTTTCGCTACTGATTTCAGGATCCAAACGCGTTTGGAATCACATGTTCTTTCGCTAAAAACGCATTTTCTGATTCATCCCCACTTTAGCGCCCATCGCGATCCGGATACGTAATCCCCTTGCCTCTTTTAGGTAAACTTATCGAGCCTTCAGAAATCCAACAAATCCTGATCAAGAAAACTAGCGAAAGAAAGCAGCTGTAGCAGATACATTTATTTTGATAATGTACCGATATATCGTGCTGTATATATCGATATTTGTTTCGATATATCGAAAGAAATATATCGATTAAAATATATCGATATATTAAAAAAATATATCGATATTTTTAATATATCGATATAACGTTGGCATCCCTATTCGTGACAAGTGACAGCTGATTGTGACAGTCGTGTACACAAAACATTTTATTTTCGTGGACTTGTTTCTGGTTTCTGTAGATTACGAGTTGGTTAGTTCTATAGTTAGATAAATAAATTTTGAGGAAGTGATTTATTATAACACTACTTTTTGAGCTTTAGAAGCATATTTAAGAAATTACAATGGATTTTTCTTCAGTTATTCATAAGGCACAAAAGAATCAACCAAGTACTACTACGGTAAGTGTTCTATTTACTCGTTTAAATACCTATTAAGGTCAATAATTAACAATATAAATTATGAATTTGGGCAACTTTTAAATATAGTGATTTCTTATTCCCAAACTTAATAAATATTTTGGTACAGCTATTAATTTTTTTCATTTACTATTGTATGTTGTAAATCTCGTTTTTCGACTTCACCAAAACATATTTAATCTCGAAACGCATTTGGCCAACACTGATCTCATTTTCAGCAGTGTTTCTCCGTATTACTCTACGCCCGATTTTTAAATATATGTAACCTGATGAATAATTGCATTTTTGTTATAGAGTATTAAGTACTACAGTACCAAATTTGAACCCCCTAAGAAGGAGCAAAAGAAAAATCGGGATTTGTCTGAGAACGTAAAAAAATTCTTGGCTAAGAAGGAACAAGAAGAACGGGATAAATCTGAGGAAGCCAAGAGGAAGAGAGATGAATTGCTTGCGTTGAGGTCACAGGACAAGAAAGCAACACGCCGTGTTAATGTTATGCTGAAGCGAACTAAGTCTGCAAATCAAGCTGTAATAGATGATGCCGTTGATAGCGATAATACTGCCGTCACTTTATCTGGCCCAATGCAACCAGACGAAGATGATTATGGATACGTGTCGCAAGAAGCAACAGCTTTATACAATAAAATGATGGAAAAATATAGTAAAATGCCAGATGAACCAAAATTTAATTTGTTTAAGAAGAAAGTTAGTACCAATTTAAGTGGTACAAAAGATAGGGTAAAAGCTGCATTAGAAAGAGAAAGGGAGGAAGCTATGCAGCCCCATAGAAGGAAGCGGAAGCGTAAGGAGAATGATGCTCCCGAGGAAGTCGATGAAGAGCATTCGAAAAATGAAGTTGAGTCTCAAAAGAATCCCGCTCCTAAACCAAAACCTCGGCCAGCTATGCCAGCTTTGAGTTTTCAAGATCTGATAAAAATAGCGGAAAAAAAGCAGCATGAACCAATTGTTATTGAAACAAAGGTGAAAGAAGATGAAAAACTGTTCACGAAAAAACAGAAAAAAGAACAAGAACGGGAGCGCGAATGGCGAGAGAGACGAGAATGGAAACAAACAGAATGTGAAACAATTAAAATATCTAAAAGTAATACTGAAAAATTACAAAACCCTATAGTCACTGATAAAATACAGTCAAGCGACAAGACAAAATCAATATCGAAAACTAGCGATATGAATAAGAAACAGTTACCTCAAGGCAATAATGTCGGAGGCATTAACAAACTACCATCATCTTCGAAAATGAATAAAGAATCAGACTCCAGACGAAAAGAACTTTCAGTAAAGGATCCGAAAGTTAATGTATCTAGAGATGGAAAACCGAAAAAAATTAATGAAGAAACAATCTCACAGAAACATCAAGTACAATCCAAAGAACTAAAACCGAAATTACCTCAATCCGAAGGACGCCCTCGGCAGTATCTCCCTGGAGATGTTAGGGCGAAACATAATGTTATCGATAGTAAACCTAAGCAGTTTCCACCAGCTGATCTCAAGCCTAAACAGTCTCCACCTACTGATCTGAAGCCGAAGAAATTTCCACCTACTGATCTTAAATCTAAGCAATTTCCACCCGCAAATAGTAACAGCCGACCATCTGGATCCAACGGAGTCAAACCAAAACAGTTTCCTCCGGCTGACGTTAAACGGAAACAATTTCCTCCACCAGATGTCAGACCAGTCAAAAGAAATGAGTTTGGAGGACATAAAAAGCCAATGGGAAATAAACGTATGTATTTCATCTTTATATTCCAATTGTATAATTCAACAGGAATTTGTAGAGCAGTCAAAACCTTGTTAATAATATATATTCCCAGAATTGTCTTTGTCTATGTCCTCAGTTACAGTTATAAAAACATCGAAATTTGTCCACCTTGTAGAGTGCCATTAGCTTGTCCACATTTTAAACAGCTTAACCTTCTTTATTTTCATAGTATAGTAGTGAACCAAAAAAAAAAAAGACCTCTATGATTGAAATTTTCATAACGAATAACACAAGTGCAACAGCTGCGCTTAGGCAATATGCTAGACGGTTTCCTGGACGTTTGGTTGGACAACTGCACCCCGAATTGTTTTTTGGTTCACTGATAAGTAAAGTAGTTATAGCCGTTTAAAATGATAGATGTATAAACCGGTCATAACGCGTCTGTAAATCTTACTACAAATAACTAAATTGATATTGTTGGAGGTTTTACATAGGAATTTTTATTTTCTCCTTACACATACATGATTAAAATCAGTTAATAGAAAATGTATCATTTGCAGGTCGTATTTTGGACGATGATGACAGTGAATATGACTCTGAGTTGGATGATTTCATCGATGACGGTCCTGAATGTGAAGAGGACTATTCCTCACACATAAGAGAGATATTTGGTTATGATAAATCTAAATATCGGTATCGAGATGAAGATGATGTAGACAACATGGAGACTAATTTCGCCCAACAAATGAAAGAAGAGGTTATCAGTACCAAATACGGCATTATGGAGGATCTGGAAGATATGCGACAAGAGGAAGAACATAAAAAGCGAAAAGCACTATTAAAAAAAAAGAAATTTAAACAATAATTATAGGATAATTTTAGTCCAGAATTCAATTGAGAAAGTGGTTGGTACGAAATCTTAAAAACTGCCGATTAGCAAATCCATCCAGACTATATCATGTCATGCGGATCTTTCGATACGGGTTAAGTGGGTAGAGCAGATTGATCACGTAAATTTGTATTGAATGTTGTCCGAAAGTATGTTCTCTATTATACTCAATATGTCGTTTTATAATCCTAATAAAATGGATTGATGAAACCGAAGTTAATGCTATTTACCGTTAATTATCAGTTAACATCGATAAGACATTAAGTCTGAGCTGTTCGGGGGTTACTTAATATTTGTGTATATTCCAACTTTTGTGATAAGACTATAGCTATTGGTTTGTGTACATATATTTAATTAGTATGTATATTGCAAACATTTATATAACGTGCATATTATATTAATATACATTATAAATCTAAATGCATCTTGTTGATAGGTTTTTAATAAATATATTTAAAATATACAGTACATATGTTTTTTTTTAACCAACAGTGTATAACAAATGTGAATGTAGGTAGGAGCTGTTATGTTTGCACAAAATATACTTAACTTATAATAATAAATCGTCTTTATTGTCAATATATTTAATTCACAAATTTAATTTTAATTGGCCCATGGCGAAGTCTAGCCTATTGGATACTTAGTTTAACAATTGCAAAAAAAAGTACCTGCAGTGTATATTGAATGAACGAAATACTAAATTAGTATCAATATTAAAATTGGACATATAGGGTAAAACCAGAGAAACCACAATTTAATGTAATAATAAAATTAAAATAAAGTTGCAAGAAAAAATCTCTATTATAATGTGATTGACAAGTTGAAAATTATGTTTTAATTTTATGACCCTACAAAACGTGTAAGTATAATTTATGGATTTTACCTAATCTAAAAGGTATTTGTCAAATATGAACAAAAGGTTAGACTACTCATGCGCATGCACAATTCATGTATTATTCACTGATATATCCAAATATTTTGATTACAAAGAAGTTTGATAGAAAGTTCAAAAAATACATTTGTAACTTCCCAAGGGTGAATAAGGATAGCACCTACTTAACCATTATATGAAATGTATGTATGTATTCATAAAAGGTGCAGGCTATTTGATATTTATAAAATATCATAGATTACTCTTTGGTAAATTAGTATGTTTTTTATTTTATCATATATTTCCCAATTACAGCTAGGTTATAATAGGTGATCCACGACAAATAAAGTGCACAGCATATATAGTTGCTCTTTATAGTGTCGTACTACTACTACTAAATTATATATAATATATATTATTTTTATATTTGAGATATTATACAGGGTGACAATAGAAAAAAGTACATTGCATACTGCCACACAATAGAGGACACTAAAATAAGAAAAAAAGTTCCCATGAACACGGGTCCGCAAGGCCTTCGGTTAAAAGATACGGGGTGTTGAATTTTAATTTTTTTTTTTGGTTTTTTTTTGAATATCTTTTGCCAGAGATGCAAGAAATGGATAAAATGTGGTATACAGGGGTTTTTTATCACGCTAAATTCAAATATGATCTTAGTTTTGTGATTACTGATAGAGGGCGCTACATACAAGGTTCCATCCCTATTGAATCGGTCGTAATTTTTTTGCTATACACTGTATGTCATTTTCGACTGAAAAAACATGGTTATCCCTTCTTTTATACTTAAGAAAGGTATACCTTGTCCAAGTCGCTAGAAGCAAGGGTTCCAGTACAAATGCATCTAAAAGCCGACAATGCACGCAAATTATTCAAAAAGCGCCAAAGTAACCTTTGCAAAAACAATGATAAATAAAAATTAAATAATATGTCATAATGACACTTGTCAAACTAATGTAAAAATTGTTAAAGGTATACAAAGTTACGACCGATTCAATAGGGATGGAACCCTGTATGTAGCGCCCTCTATCAGTAATCACAAAACTAAGATCATATTTGAATTTAGCATGATAAAAAACACCTGTATACCACATTTTATCCATTTCTTGCGTCTCTGGCTAAAGATATACAAAAAACTAAAAAATTAAAATTCAACACCCCGTAACTTTTAACCGAAGGCCTTGCGGACCCGTGTTCATGGGAACTTTTAATCTTATTTTAGTGGCCTCTATTGTGTGGCACTATGCAATGTACTTTTTTCTATGTCACCCTGTATATATATCACAAAACCCTATTATACAGGGTGTCCCAGCTCACACGAAACAAGGCAATTTAAAGGCATTTCTGGTGTAAAAAGAACAAAACGGTGAAACACGTCAACTTTGTTTTCGAAGGGGAAATAAGCCCCAAATCCAAAATCTTAATTGGATGTGGGGTCGAGTAGCACGTCATTTAAAGCCTCTTTTCAACGCCGAGTTTTTCTGACAATTGTTTCAAAGCGGAGTACTACTTATTGTATATTATTTAGTAATGGTGTAATGTAGTAGTGGGGTTTCAAAATAGTCGTATCTTAGTTCCCCTTCGACAACAAAGTTGAAGTGTTTCGCCGTTTTGTCCTTTTCAAACCTGAAATGCTTTGTTTCGTGAGCTGGGACACCCTGTATACTTTTTTTTTTCTTTGAACAGGTTCCAAGTATTAACGTCGCAAAGATAAGGGAATATCCTTTTCTAATTCAATCAGTTTACCTATGCGACATCTTCCAGTCACTGAAATATTTATTGGAAACTGTTACTTGTTACTTGTAAAAAGAACACGTTATAAAATGATGTGAGTAAAAATATATTTTGTATACAAAACTGCATCTGTGCGCATGTCTCAACATTAATGAGCGCAAATGCGATAAGAACATTTGAGCCCTTGGGACGTGCCCAATGACAATATCGTAAACTGCAATCTGGTGTAAATCCAGCATACTCGGTAGCATTAATGTTCCTAGATTAAGTAATCGAAATAATTTCTTGTTCTTCATTTGAGCATCATGTTTGTCTAATTTACTCTATTATAGGTTAATGTTAATTACAATCTAATTTTGTTCTGAAGGACTCCCATTATTATAGGATTTAAACAGGTATTAATTCACATGACTTTTACATCTATTTAAAAATCCTAGGCTACGTTCTATTCTGAAATTTGAAATATAATAATGATATCATTGGCATGTCAAATAACTGCTAGAATAAATATTCGTCATCAATAAATTTAAGATTGAATAAGAGGTTCTAACATAATTTCGTAGTTTTTAAAAAGAAAATTGGGTTAGCTTAGGTTCAATATTAACCATTTTTATACCAACATAAACAATTGGATTAATGCAATTATGATGGATTACATGACGATGGTCGATCTTCTCCAAGTTCTAAAAGATTTTCCCTAATTTCATTACTAATTTCTTCTGCTTTTGGAACTTCAGATAATTGCCAAGTATCGTCGATATTTTCAATTTTTTCTCTGCAGATTGGACATGTATCATGTCTGTCATTCCTGTAGGAAGAAAAAAATCAATTATAAGTATTTATACATTTGATTATTAAATATTTATTATGAATATTATCAGCAGAGTAGATGAAAAACTTATGCGTCGAAACATTCGATTCTTAGTTATATCAATTATCAATGGTGCCGAAGTACTTACTATTTACAGACATGCAATCAATGGATTTCCCCGAGGCACATATTTTGAATTTTTTATACAAATTATTGAGCAAGTAGTAGTCGTAGGGTAAAACTAAAATCTTACCATTCTTCGATGCATACTGTACAATAACTGTGAGCGCATGGTAATATTACTTCCTGCTTTCTTTCAAAGCAAATACAACAATCAGTAGTCTTGCAACCATCTGGACCTTCAGAAAGCTTATCTATAATTTCGCATAATTTTGCATCTGACAGATCTATTGGGACCTCAGCACTTGTACTAAAATTAAAGCAAATCTACAAATTATAACATGAAATAAGTGACATATTCTAATGTTCAAAATAGATAACAATAACATTAATGGCGTAAGTGTAAAAAAAATTGCCACTAGGCACTAGAGCATTCAAAAAATTGAATGCTCTTAGGTCTCCCAATAATATTTTTATAAACCAAGTTTTCACATTGGCGATACTTCAAATAATATAAACACGATTCACTTTGTTGAGATATTATATCTCAACAACAACTTAAAAAAGAATGTCTTAATTTTAAATTTCAATAGTTATTTAGATTTAGATTGATTTTGGTGGACACACATTTTTTTTAAATGCTGTTAAATAGGAATATTTATTTTTCAAAAAAAAAAAAACTGCTCATATAGAGCAGCTGGCTGGTTCTTGATTCAAAAATCAACTAAAAAAGCTTAAATTTAACGCCCTATACTAAACTGTTGGGTATAAAGGCTTATTCATTACTGTCTCGGCTTATCACAATCTGCGCATTTAATGTTTTATGCATTCAAACCAATATTAAACTGACATTGTAGCGAACGGGTTAACAGTCTGGTTCCCTAAATAGACGAACACTTATTATCAGCACGGTGTTTATATATTCCTTTAAAATGCTTACCTTTTAGTGTATTCTGCTGTTGTTATTTGACCTTTTATCGTTTTGAATACCTTGATAAATTCAATCAAGTTTATTAATCTATATGAAAGTACTTTTTCCGTGGCAGGTTCAATTTTCACACATGCTATTTGTACGGTTGCCTTCCAAAATAGGGTGCTGTCAGTATCATTTTTTATGGAAAATACCAATTGGTTCCCATTAGAATCTAAATAATTTTGTGACCTGAAACATTACTAGTTGTAGTATCCTATTGTGACGAATATAAAAACGTCGCCAACGCTTAGAGAGAAATAAGTACATCCGGCAACACCGCGTTGGCTATACTATAGTAATCAGGTGATATATTCTCGATGCTTGCGAATCAATCAAACGAGAGGCGACTCTGTACAAATTTAGTAAGCTATACCTCGTCCGGGGCAGCGCTGTGTTAATTTGGTAAGATGTGCCTCGCTTACCGTATGGATCTAGAATTGCCGCACGCGCGCCAGAATGTTGTAGAACAAACGACTATTCACTGGAAGTGTTCGAGAAAGAAGGCCAACCATATATATATATATATAGGCAACGTAACAGGGACAGAAGTCAGTTATGAAGTGAACACTCAATGGTTGAGAACAGTGTTGTGACATATAAAAAATAGTAAAATAAATAGTAGAAATAAATTGTACAAATAAATAAAGTCATACAGTGCATTAATGTTATTAGTTTGTTTAAGTGTTTAGTTATTAAGTGTAAATAAATTAGTTTTAATTAAAGAACGTTATTATTTCACACAACGAACCACTAAAACGTTACATTATTAATCCCTCATGAAGTACAGGTCACAGTGAATTAGTAAACTATTTATTTTTGACAGATATGACATAAGAACTAATTCTGTGTGTGTATTTTAGCACGAAATCGCCATGAGGGGATACAAGATACGGGGCGTGTCGCTAGCGATGCGCACTGCACATGGCGACCCAGTGGCGAATTGTGGCCTTCCGGTGCATGCGGGGCTCTGCGACGGTGGACAGTTACTTCACCAGCTATTCGTGGAAAATGTATGGTATAGTAAAAATTTAAATAAAAACACAGGAGATACACCAGCGTTGAGAAGAATAGTATAGGCCTTGACAAGATAATTCTAGATAAAATCTTAAAATTCGGACGCGATATCCAGAAAGAAGTAAAAAAAGCAGAATTCAGGTCAATGGCGCTCAATCGAATTCTTTCAAATAGTTAGGGTTTTCCTGAAGGCACATATCGGCATGCCGTGCGTCCCAACTTTAGCTACAACCAGTTATGATCACAAAATAAAGTCGCACGCACTAAAGAACTCACAACACGGATGTCCCACCCAGGCAACGAAAATTTGGATTTTTTGTAAAAACTAATTTTAAAAAGAAACACACCTAGTAACCTCTGAACGAAATCGATTAACAGCAAACATAACTTGGTTTTTAAATCGAACTTAACACATTGAAACATAAAACTTTTGTTTTTATAATAATAATAATAAAGGCCTTTATTCTTTTTTTTTTAATATTTGGCGAGTTTCAGTTCAATCATGGTCAATTGTCTTATTAGAATTTTACTTGGATAACTAGCCGATATTAGAGTCAACTAGCACCAGGTGCTAAAGCTATATTTCACTCACATTGTATTCAATTCATTCAATAATCGAATAAAATCATTATAAGTTAATTTTGTTATTTCCTCAGACAGTAAAGTAGTTGATTGCTCCTCTGAAAAAACTGAACCCATCCTTTCAATTCTAGGGCTTCTCAAAATCTGAAATAAATAGTTGTTATTGTGTATAATTATTGAAATAGGTATAAGGTTTAAAACTATCAGATATTTCAAATAAATTCAGTACCGTTTTGAAATATAAACAAAGCAAACAACAGATATCGTTACTAGCGCGAAATGCCCAACAGTTTCTAATTCTAATAGTGTTAATCGAATTAGCATAACATTAGAGCTAGTTGCTACTTCCATTATGCTAGTTGACCATACTAGCCAAACGCACACGGCTCTTAAGTAATTAGATTTGGGTAATTGACACTTGAATTAGACATTTTGGATTGAAGAAGATCCTCTTATTTTTGCTAAAACTTTTTACATAACTTTCGAAGCAAATAGAAAATTATAAATGATGAAACCAAGAACAACAAAAGTGGATATTATGTTAGTACTTCGTTTTCTGTTGTCTCCCATCTACCTACTGCCTGACAAATCTATTGGCAGATACTGAATACCTTTGATTAGGTTTTACCTAGTCATAGCTGAATACGGTCAGTACCTAAAATTTATATTATCATGATTGAGACTGTTAGGTTTTCAGTATTGATTGTTACTTTTTGCAGATAATGATAAGTTGATTTCTAATGACATCCCGGAAACTGTTCAGCCTATTCTTAAAACTATTTTTGATCCAGTCATAACCACGTCCTCGATTAGGGTTAATTTCAAAATCAAGTGTTCATTGTGAGTTAACGCCACCAATTATTATATAAGTAGTTACTTGGAACTCTTCTAACTACATATCAAATTTCAAACCTTACCTACCGAAATCAATTATGAATATTGTTTTGACCAAAAGTTATCTCAAAATGCGTATAATATACTGTTAGAACTATGAACCGAGTTATACATAATTGAATCCACTTGTTACGAATGCCACTGTATATTTTATGTAAGTAGTATTTGGAGATTATTTATGATGCAGTCTGCAAATAAAATATGTATTGGTAAACAAATTATTCCCAATTTGAGAATATCTAATGACTATTTATTATTGAACTTGAACAACCAAGAGTTTGTTTACCTTATCAGCTGTGGAAAGTGGAAAGGCAAGTGGCAAACAAGGCTGCCAACCGACTATTTTTTAATTGTCTTCTTATAACATGAAGCAGTGATTAAGCCAATGACGATTTCTTCCCTTTTTATTTTGGTCTCTGGCTGAAAATGATGAGGCTACCGACGCGACGTCCAAAAGTGAGGCGCATGATGGAATAATTATGATCATCCGCCGCACATCCGCTCAAAACCTTGCATTTTTTAATATAAATGGAATGTGGAACATTTGCAATAAGCTACCACTTATAACATTGAGTAAAGTAAGTATTAGAGAGACAACTTAATGGAATAAAAGCGCGCCTAACAAAATTTAATATATTATCTGTCCCTCTGTCTTTCATCTTTTGGAATTGTAGAATTCCAGTTATTATAAAATGTTTAATTTGTATAAATGCCTCATTTCATATCAATATACAGCATTTGAATTAATTAGTATTTTGTCTTTAAGTATTAAAATGTACTGCCTATCCCTCTAGAATTGATTAAACGACACTGCATTTTTTGGTTATACTCACATTATTACTTACCGATGATATTAACTTCCTTCTTGCCTATGTATTTTATAGTTTTTGCATGATTTTACATTACATACACCATTGTTTATAAAACTTAAACAAACACTAAAACCACAGAATAAGGAACCTACGAGCTTCCTTATTTTATGCTAAAACTAAATAATTAAAAATAAAAACATTTTGCAGCTGTCAACATAAATCAGCGGCTTATTATTTGCCTGAATTTAAAATTGCCGCTTTAAAAGACGAATCGTAATTTAACACCAGATGTTTTCCCACAGTTGGCGCTATTGTTATGGAGGAACATGGCGGCGCCCGTTTCACTCTTTGGAAATCGTATCCGCACCAGAGATATGCAAAGTGGAGAGAATGCGCGTCAACATGCGGAAATTTTCTAATCCACGCGGACCGCCATATTCTAGCTCAGGCTTACAGGGTAGGTCAAATTTCTGTTTTACGATACGAGGACCGTTCATAAATTGTAGGTTAATAATTGCAAAAACAACTGATAGCAATAATTGTTGCAATTATTTGCAGGATAGAAGTATTTAAATAAACTAGTGTTGTTTCAGGTAACATTTATTATTGGAAACACGCGATATTCATCATTCTTTACTACATTAATTATTAATTATTTATTGAATGAACGTAGTAAAATAGGTATTTGTTTCATCGATTGTAGTATAACATACTTACCCAGGTTCGTTCAAAAAACTACATAAGTATCTTCTTTTCCACTTCCATCTACGTTGTGTGTTGTGTAACATTGTCACCCTTTTCAATACTACTTACCTAGAATACACATGACATAGGCAAAGTTAGGGAAATTAGAGGGGCAATCCTCCAAAATTATAGAATGTAAATAAAATACACCTAGTTTAGTTTGGTAAGATACTTATATATTTAGAATTTGCAAATAAATATATACCTAGTAGGTACAGACAGTGAGAGCATAGATACACATATAATTTCAGGTTGAAAAAGGTAAATCTAATTTATAAACTATTCGTTTATTTCTATTTTTTCTTCACTGGTGCTATTTTCATTAATATTTGTTTCACTTTCAATATGTTCGCCAGATTCTGTAGAAACGATATTTTCCACAACTTCTTCACCAACGTAAGTGTTTGGATCAGCTTCGACATTATTATTTGTATCAAGATTTTCTTGGGTTCCCGGATATGAATACTGGGAATTATCCATTGCGGATTGGACGTGTTCCAATTTGGTATATATTTGTGATACTGCGGCCATTTGTCTTCTAGTCAAGTCAGTTTTCGGGCAGGTATTCAAATCTTAAAATTGAGGTAAGTATTTATTAATTTATAATCACATTTAAAATATACATAATATAGATATGTATCTACAAATTTATGGTATATATACCTATCCTGGACACAAATGACAATTGATATAGACTAAACCTATGACATAATAAGCATACAATCAGATGCCCAGATTTTGCAGGGCAGTCGCGTATGACCACTTTTCTAGAATTGAGATCTGACCTCAACAACACACCTCGGCCTCTAGTTACACTCACTCGGATGCGATAGTGACGTGCTTCAAACGAAAGTGCGATTTTATGGTTTTAGACGGACACAGAACCTAGGCGACCAAGTCGCATTACCACACGTGGTGGTCTGGGATGGGTCGTCTCAATGATGATCCACCGCACACCGCCTATTCTATTCAGACGAATAATGTCCAATACTTTTATGTTTGGGCAAAGAGTTGTGATTTCAGTCGTCGCAAAGTCTGTCTTCAGACTCCGCGTCGGCTGCACCTCATTCGTATTGCCCAAATACAATCAGAATTCTGACTCAACTGTCAACTAATTTGGAGATGAACTGACTAGACTAATAGACTAGAAGCTATCTTACTCTCAGCTGGAGTGTACAATTTTCTTAAATTAATATTCATTAACTCCATTTGAACTTCAATGATTTCTTTCATCAACTCAACATTGATAGCCACATAACAATTTGGTCGCACTTCTTTTAAAATTCCGCTTAGTGTTTCCAATGCGTCATACCGTTTCTTCTGAACGGCATACTGAGCGTCAATATCGTCTTCATAAAATGCTAAATATCTGAAATTATATAATTACTATATGTATGCACCAGGAATTAGGGTAAAGTGCTACTTTTGTCATTATCAGGAAATTTACCCGTGCATTTCTAAATATTTCCCACTAGTTGCTCAGCTCAAATGAAAAACAGCATTACAAATGTACTACATTTTCAAATTATGATTGAACATATAATAAAGGCATTTAAAGTCTTAGAAAAACAAAATTTTATTCATACAGTTTAAAATGTCAAAAATTGTTGGAGAAAATTAAAAAAAAACCAAAACAAAAATTAGAACTTTGACACCCTATATCTTGGACACAAAGGGGGTTTTGGACATAAGTTTATAGGAACTTTTTTCATTTTTTTAATGTGCCTTATCACCACTGTAAATGCGTCTGTATAATATAGAAAACATTTTTTTGGTCAAATTTTGAATAATAAATTTTACTAAATGAGCAACTCACCTGTATAGTTCACTGAGGTCCAGGCACAAATTCACATATTGTAATGGGAAATCTCTAAGTGTATAATACAATCTGGCCCGTTTAATGTAAGTCTGCATTGACAAAAATAAAGCCTTAGCGTCTTGGAAGTTCCTAATCTTGTTCGAAGGTAGTGTGGATGGAATCTCAACGGCCAGATTATTAAATGTATACACTTCCTCATCGCAACCATCGGCATCGTCTTTAACTAAATAATATAACTTAAAAAGTGATTAAATATAGGTACAGGGTGAGGTTACTGTATCAAAACTGCAGCAAATTTGATTTTTTCTTCAATGTGTCGTTTGTAGAACTAAGGCGACCCACATTTTGCGAAACATTGCAAGTATACAGGACGGTCCAAACAAGAAAAACATATCAAAGGTATGTTTTTTGAAATATGACACCCTGTAGTTACGAAGGTATTTTGATAGTAGCTTAAAAATCAGAAAATTAACGCTTCGCAAAAATATTAAGCCGTATTTTTGACTCTAAATATTTCCTGTGTTTGGAGTCCATTTAAAAGGTTTGTATCTTTATCTTAGTATGTTCATTATTCATTAATATTATGATAAAAATTTCATTTATTTGTTAAATCTGACATTATAATAATGTTTTAGACAAACAGTTATTCTTGATTGAGACACTAATCAGATGGAATTCACGTGATGATGTGCATTAGTGCAAATTATGTTTTTCTTTTTGACCACTTAAAAGTTTAATATAATAAGATTCATAACACTGATTGCTGGTTATTAAAAAGAATTTAAAATGTATGCAAATTGTTATATTTTTAGCTTTTAATGTTTGTAAGCAGGAAATTAATATACCTACAAAATATACGCAACAAGAATATAATAAATTATTATTGGACCGATGACTTTGTTCAGACAAAATATTGGTTGAAGCTGACGAACTAGTAAGAGCATTTTGTCCATCACAACACAATACTTCATAACCAAAACTCTAGTACACGATTTTGATATTTGCATTAGTGTGAATTTTGACATTGACTAATAGTACCTAATTATACAAACTTTGTTTAAGAACAACAGGAAATTCATAGAAATCGCTCATTAAAAAATATAACTCGTGCACAAAGAATATATCTAAATTTTTGACATATTTGTACCATTTTTTATATTATATATATTATATATTTTTCCAAAAATTATCGATAATTTTCAATGCACTTATTAAATTTTTACTGAAAATTTCATTCATATGTCAAATTTGATGTTTCAACTCTGAAACACTGGTGTGTATATCCAATCAGAATTGAATTACGCAACTTTGCAAGTGTTAGTAAAAAAATATGTAGAAATTAAGAATGTGAGTTTAGAAACGATAGTATTCTTTAAATTTAAAAAAATAGTTTAGTTATACTCAAGGAAATATCCCTCAATGAATGGCAATTGGAAAACATGCCAATTAGTTTTTAAGTTGTTTTTCCAACATTGTGACTTTGACCTAAAGAATACAGTTTAATAGGTGAGTTTCGGATACAGCCTAACTTGTATTGACACTTTGTAATCTGTAATAAAAACTGTCAATCTTAATTTTGATTCAATTATTGCAAGATTTACAATGACAGCTGCTTTTTATTTAAATTACTATATGTTTACTCTCAAAAAGAAAATTTCAAGGAAGATACGTATGTATATATAGATTATGCTCGACCCTTTTGTATGTAAAGAACTTAAAAAATGTAAATAATGTTTCTAAATTAATTTCTACTCACGAAGTGGATCAATATCTTCTGCATCTTGTCCAAAAAGGTCTTTCAATTCGAGTTTGCGACTGCAATCAAACAAATGTAATCCATAAAATACCCATGACCTGGCTAGATCAGCGACTGTCCTGTAGAGTATCGGATTGGGTATCATAGACATTTCTAAAGGGGATAGCATAGATTCTGCGGCTGATAGGTGGTATTTTGCATTAGCCCATTTCATGGATGTTACAAACATACCTGCTAATCTGTAATTCAAAATTAAAATAGTTGCATTGTCATATTATAAAGTATTTAATTTATAGTAGTAGAGTTTCTGATTGCCTTACTAAGGAAAAACTACAGGATACTGTGATAAATGTAAGGCGTTCAATATAATTTAAATAGTTAAAATTTATAATTAAATGTGAACTTTTTAAACAGTATTGAAGTTTCTTCAGTGAGCTGAATATGTGCTTAATCGAAGCATGAAATAAAAGGTAATTTTATTTACTGAACATGTTTCCTTTAGCACTATATGAAGATTATTTTAATTGAATTAAGTATGTGTTACCGGTTATTGCATTCAATATTTATAGAAACTTTAATCTTGAGTATATAATCTAACCTGTAACAAGACTGTGCCCATTGTATTGCATCGGTGTCAGTACAATCCATTTGTTTCTGTAAAATGTTGTGTTGCATCTGTAAATGTTGTTCTGTATTTCCCAATTTGCCATAAATCCAACTAAGCAGTTGCATATTGTTAATATGTAATTTTTCCATTTTATTGGAGGTTAAATTGGCATCCCTTGAGGTTGTTGTAAAAAGATCGTCTACACTAGAAAACATGTAAGCATTATTGATTAATTTAATGTTTGTAGAAAAACTTTTCAAATGCATATAATAAAAATATAAAAGTAGCAGGTACATTTTTTGGTTGGTTGGATAATTTTTCTAGTTTATTCTTAAAATTCAGAAATATGTGAAAAAATTAAACTACTTTATTCTGAAATTATTAATAAAACAGTAAAAATAATAATTATTATCATAATCCTAAACCGTAACATCCTAAACTAAACCTAACTAATTTGTTCAAAAATTATAATTAAAAAAAATTGCAAGAGCAGGGGTCGAACCCACAACCTTCCGATTAAAAAATCCACACGCTATCCGCTAGGTTACACTCAGGAGACATCTGCTATGCCAATTACCACGCGCACATATATTTATTTTTTCCAATTATTGGCACAGAGCGTGTACGTTAATCGCATAGGTAATGTAATATTTATGTATTCTGCGTATCCTATGCCATTAGCGCTCCACGTAGCGCTACTGTATTATCATAGAATAATAACTATAGATAAGAAGGGTCAGTAGACGCTAAAAACGGCATCGACTCGTCGCAATCCCAGCCACATTCTGGCCCGATACTATATGTATATATACTATAAAATACTATACTATAACTCTAAGCGGCGGCGAATTGCTTTTAAGACAGATGTAACAAAGGTGCCGACACGAGGTGAAGTAACTGTATATAAACTGTGGTATTATTATTAGAAAAGGAAAAATGCGCCCGGGACTTTTTGAAGTCGCTGTTGTATCTAAAAATGCTCAAATATTTGAAATAACTTACGTAAAAACATCGGGATTGTATACTTTATTGTCCTTAACGACCTTTTCCAGTAATTCTTTTGCTCTATCAATCTCACCAATTTTCGATAACACATATGACAAATGATTCACAATTCGTAAGTACAAAAATGAAATATTTGTATTTTCCACATATTGAGAAACCACTTGCAAACCCAATTCAAACATATCTTGACTTTCTTTCAACAAATTTTCGGTCATGTACATTTTACCTTTTTCATATATTAAAAAACACTTCATACATATCATCTTGAAATAATCTGGTGATGATTTAGAGAGTTTTCCAAGAGTCTCTTCAATCTTTCCAAAAATTAGAGTAAATTGCTTTTCCAGTTGATTTTCAGGCTTGTCACCTGAATTTTGTATTTTAGCGCAGACATTTTGACTGATTGAAAATTTCTTTAAATCCCCAAAGTCGTTGTAAAGTTCAGTGAGAACTAATTCTGGTATTGATTCCATATTAAAATAAGTTTACCATTGGTTAAACTACAGTGGCATGAACATATTTTAGGTGCCTTTTGACACTGAAAATTTTTTGAAAATTTCTATATGTGACATTAGATAATTTGATCTCGCAATGTCAATAATCGGATGAAATGTACTGTGGGCGATCTTTTATTTATAAATAACCTGCTCATCAATAATAGGCCATTTTAGCCCCAAATTTAGATCACTGTAATTTAAAGAATAATAGACCGATTTTGATGCAGCAAGAGCAAATGGAAAGCCTATTTTATTCGAAATTATGGATTTAGATAGAAAAAATTTTCATAGCCCAGGCGGAATTGAGTTTTACAGGAAAACTACTGACTTGTATTATTCAAGATTCCACTAGATTTAAACGTTTTGTTTTCATTATATTCGTACCATTTACTTAAAATGTTCACGTACGTACTTCGTACCTACCTGTTGTTGCGGAAAATTTGTCATACACTTTCAAAATATATTTTTATTAAATAAACAAGCATAAACAAATAAACAGAAATGTTTTATTGGTGTAATATTTCAGCCTCAATTATTACAACAACATTGTTTATAAATAATAATTCTTAATTCATAATAACAAAAATAGTAAGTTTTCATATAAATACTACAATTAGATTAGAAAACTGAGGTCATTTTTGTCTTTAGTATGGCAAATGTTTATCATACAATTCTAAAGAATTGTTATCTCTCACTTCATAGTCAGTGTCCGAATTTTCATCATGATTAATTTCTTCTTTAACGTCACCATAATATGTTTGTTGTTCATCTGGCGTTTGTTTTTGCATCTTGTCCATGGAGCCTTCTGTAAAAATAACAATATATTTATGATTTACTGGAATGGCATATTCTATGATAATTTTTAAATTTTATAAAGAAATATGTAAAATATAGCTAGCTCAGCCGTTTTTGACTTATTTGAAGCTTTATGTAAAAATTGATGTTTTCAATAGAGGAGCATTTACTAATGTATTTTTCTCGATCTTTTTATAGAGGATGGTCAATATTTGCCGACTTTGTAACACATTCCTCATTTTTTTATACAGGGTCGCCATTTTTTTAATGATAAGCTAAATAAACAGTTCAAATTTTTTTGGAAATTAATGGAACTGTTATGTTGTATAATCTCATCGTATTTTTAGGATTCCAAATTGAGGCAAATTTGTATTAGGTTATGCACCTACTTTGAAAATTCGTAGTTTTCAAAATATTGCTCATTTAAAATTTTTCTAAAATGCCGTTGGTTTTTCACTATTGTTACTAGTCTACCTTTGTATTATAAGGAAAAAATAAATAAACGTAAGTATGAAGGTTACAAGATTGTTTTCATTATGTCAATGACAATCAGTGATAAGTGTCAGTTTGATACATTAATTCTATCAAACAGACACGATTTGTAATTATGCGAGAAGTTTGAGTGCATTATTCTCAGAAAACTAAATAAAAATAGAAGTGGCATAACAAGAAACTAATCACAAAAATGTTTGTAGCCTACATGACCTTTATATTTTTACTAATAAAATCTAACACTGTTGCCAATTGTTCGTTTTATTCATAGAATCAGAACTCGTATTTCACATCCCAGTGTAAATTTTTATTAGGGTTGGTCACAGTGTTCTTACATTGCAGAACTATACAATAGGTATTTATAATATTTCTTTTTGTATTCGGCTTCCATTACATGTTCATAAAATATTTAACGTCAAGAAATCAATCAAATATAATATGATTCACAAAAATACAGTTCTACGGATATAAATGTGTGGCTACCCCGCGGAGAGATTTGTTTATATTTACACGTCACGTTGACGTCTGCAGTGCGAGTAGTGCCACGTACAGTTTTATAACGCGAATTAAGTGAATTTTACGAGACTCTTCCACTTTACTGCATTTGTAGTGTGTAAAACTGGGTTTCCTTTAAATAATGAGGAGAAAAAAGTGCTTATTTTGCATGTCGAGTGATTTTCCGAGTAAGGTTACGTGTCACAAGTAAGTACAATGGCGTAGATTTTGGGATTTTGCAGATATAGTAGTTAACATGAGTTGTTTAAATATACTATACACCTAGTTGCAAAATAGACAGTAATATAATAAACAAAAATAATTGTAAATTCATAAAATGCTTTATATTTCATAATTTCTTAAATAAAAATAGTAGCATACATGTATAATGATATGCACACACCTTTACATAAATACCTTACGATAAAGAGAAGATATGGGATGTGGTGCAAGTGGGCATTATGATCCTATATATTCTATTCATAGCACTTATTTATGTTTTATTTATAGTATAGTACAATAATTGTTGTAGGTTTCCCAGTGATCAAGCCGTTAGAAGAGATTGGTGTACTTCTCTTGGTTTAAGTTTTGAAAGGGTCACTAAAAGTTCTTATGTTTGCTCACAACATTTCAACCAAAGAGACATTATAATTTTTGGAATACAAACATGCATATCGCACACAGCCATTCCTGTTCGCTATGTTCAGTAAGTTAATATTTTTGTGCGATTAGAAATATTACAATTTATTGAAAATATTTTTTAACAGATTATCCTCTGGATTAGCGTCTACAGCTGAGGTTGCAAAAAATATGACATTTACATGCACTCCTTCTGTCATTAAAAATGTAAATATTGACCTTTATGTAATGAAGACAAACATTGAAATTAGATGACATTTCTATTTTTATTTATTTTTCTGATGCGTTATTTTAAAGTACGGATAGTACTTGATACGACTATTCTGACTATAATTTTTGTACAATAAAAACCCATTGTGAATACATCAAATTGAGTAATTTCTATAAATCAATTTTTACATGACCTTATTTGTTTTCACTCTTACTTATTTGAACGTACCTAATTTCATAATTTTGTTATAATAATTAGTTAATATTCCTTTCGTCGAACCCTAAAAATCCTCTTACAATATTTATTTACCATCTAATACGGAGTAGTAATTGGTTTCGGCTGGTGCATCACCTGTGTATCTTCCCAATCTGGAACCAAACCACAATTTGTTTTGATCATTACTGTCTTCTTCATATTCTTGGTTTTGATTCACTAAACGCGCCCGATTCATATCTTTGTCGATTCCCCAAGAATTTAGTCCTGTACGTCCGATCCGAGGGAAGAAAGTTAATTTCGGTGAGCGTTTTAATTCTGAAAAAAGAACAATTTCATTTGTTAGTTTTGGTGTTTTATATTTTCTGTGATTACACTCTCTGTTAAAATTTAGGTGTAATTTCTTTGGTTATGTTAAAATTTGTTTGAATTCTTAACAAAATTAATAGTAAAATAAAAGTTTCAAAACAGTAATTTTTCAGTTTAATATTTCGTTTTGTTTTATATACTTTTCGATTATTCTAGAAAAATTTATTATTATGATTTAGATTGCAGAAACTTTATAGGACGGCGAAGTAACAGAAAAACTGAAGGATTAAAGAATCGCCCACGGTTAATCGAAAATAATCCTGCGCCCTTTATTAGAAACGGAATTTTATATAAGAAAACAATCAAAAAAACTGTACCTAAGTACCTATCCAGAATGAATTTCCTTTTTTGCTATTATGTAGACCATGCCTATAACCATAATGAAAAATAGACTCGTACTCCGAAGAAAGCTTAAAAAACACTAGATGCGGTAAAACTTGGCCCCAAAATAAGGCAAACATACATACATGACCGTATTCAGGGACGTGATTCTGATAATTATTAATAAAAAAGTAGGAACTTCTTATGACTGCCCAAAAAATAGTGCTTGAGGAAAACATAAAGACCCCATTTCAGGATGAAAAACCGCACCCCCAAATATCGGCTTGAACTGCGAGTAAAATTGTCCGATTTTTACGAAGAATGTGCGGTTGAGTTGGTTTTAAATTGTTACAACAAAAATTTAAAAATCCGAATCTGAAGTAGATTGCTCCAGTTTACAGACTCCGACTACTAGCATATGCCTGGCCGGCAACTAGGATATGGGTGCCCGACTACTAGCAAAAAACACATTTTTAATTTAAATATTAACAAAAAGTAATTGACTTTATTACAGTATTTCTTTCTGTAAACACATAAATAGTCTAATAGTTGTGTTTTATTACTATCTCAGAACTAACATCCTAAGTTGGAAAACACCTGAACTCTCATCATCAACTTTCAAGAATGATGTGGCTGAAAATTATTTGGCGATTACTAGAATTGGCCTCCGGCTTAATTAGGATACAAACAAACAGATATTATTAAAATTAATTTAACGAAAGTACAACAATACTAATAATAATTTAAAACATGTATGAATGGTCTTCCGTGATATACCTATTTTTACAAAAATAGAAATATCTGACCTTATGTTGTGTCAAAAGGTACCTACTAGCAAAGATTATTGTGTACATTAATCTTTGCTACTAGGTACACATAATTTATCACAGGTAACGCAAGCTTTTATAAATATAGGATTATACATTTTGATATTTATTTTTTGCCATTGTGTTAACCAAGGAAATTATTGACAAATAAATTATTTACATTTGCTGTTTTTTTATTTTTCTATGAGCTATATTTTAGATTCGTTTGTTCATGTGGTTATTCACCTAATATCACAAATCTATCTGTAATAGTACAGCATGTCCAGGATTCGATGTTATCGCAGAGTAACTCCGGGGTTAAGATTATGGTTGTCATAAACCAGCCTTCTTTTGGGAGGTGACATTTTAGTTTTTAATGTAGAAAAACATAAACGTTTGTTACTTTATTCAAAATATACAAAAAAAAAAAAATGAAAAATATTCAAAAAACATACATTATATTACACTTTTGGACGTATATAATAATTGAAATTAAACTTAAAATTTGTAAAAACAATGTACAACTAACTATTTTCCAGCAAAAATTGTTGCATTCTGTCGGAATACGCACATATTTGTATATAGATTGACGTAATGAGGGCCTATTTTACACTGCTTACGATTTTTGGATTTAGATCTAAATTATCAGATTCAAAATGTCCCATTCAAATGTTTGCTACTTTAGACATAAATTGGTAACCGTTATTTTTTGCCAAAAACTATTTTAAATTTTTCAAATATTTCTTCCCCAATTTTACCCTGGACATGTCTGAAAGCTGACTAAGAGTCCCTTAGTAATTGCGTGCTTTAACATGCCTCTAATTCAGTCAGATATTTTGACACACAAAAGTTGCATGTTATAAATGAAAGCTGCTGCTTAATTTGCTTATTATCACAGATTTCTTTTGCATCTAAAAGTGATTGACAAGAATCATTTGACAAATCTGAAATTATTTCTTTAATCCGACAAAAATTCTCTGCATAATGAATTGCAGCTTCCAGCCAAGTACCCCATCTTGTTAAAACGGCTGAGGTGGAAGCGAAGTGTTTCGAAGGGTTTCTTAAAATACTGCACTCGAGTGCAGAATAAAAACTTTTTTTTACAAAGGAAAATAAAACATTAACAAGTGGAAATTTTTTTCTAATCTCTTCGGCAACCCTGTTTAGGCCATTTGCTAAATATGTTACATGTATTAGTTGTTGGTAAAATATTTCTAAATTTTGAGCCGCCTTTACCATGTAAGGTGCTGCATCCGACAACAAAAGTAAGATACAGGGTCTGTTTACCATCTTTTATTAGGGTGGGTTGGGTTTTCGCCGCTATTTAGGTAACTGCTTTGATTTTATATTTAAAAATTATGTATAGAATTAGAAATTTCTAGTCTAACAATTATAGATGAATTTTTTGGCTAAATATACTTCACTATATGTAGCTTCTTACAAAAATATGCAGAAAAATACCAAAATGCATCAAAAGTGCAAATGATGCAAATTATGCCCTTTGCATAAATGCCCTTCTTTTATGTTTCATCACACAGTGGCTTCTTCGGATGTCGAGTAATAACTTAACTACTTTTTACCTTAACAATAAAATAATATAACCTATAAAATGTATAAAAAGCTTGCTTACGTTGCGTTCGTAAATAGTGGAAAAGTGGTCAAAATAAAAAAAAATAATTTGGCTGTAAAAATGATATAATTTACCTTTTAAGTAGTTGAATTGGTGTTAAAAATACACAACAAAACATTATTGTACCAAAGACGTAAGTGAACAGTCTAAAAAAGGGTCAGTAGAATCTGTATCCACGATAACTCAAAAACTAATTGGTTTTAACCAAATTTTGTACAAAAATACTACAGGATATTTCTAGATGCTGAATGAAGGTAAATGACAAAAAGGTCACCAAAATATTACTTCTACATTTAAATAGGGAAAGCTATTCGTGCCTCGAGGACAACAGTTTATTTGTCATAATATGGTATCTGTCCCTGCGCCCAATTTCAATACGTGTACAATTGAGGTGACTTTGAAAAATACATAACTGATAGCGTGATGTGATAAAAGTTTTGAAATAGAAAATCTACCTTTCCGACTGACTGCCATGGTGATTTTTTTGATTATAGTCATCAATATAATATCTATGTTCATAATAATATAGTAAAATAATTAATAAAATTGGAATGATAATACTAAAAATGTATTCGTGTAAGTTGAGTAATTGCTTTTTAAATGCAAACCAATTGTTTCGTGCCTAATTGGTTATTATTTTATATTTTAAGTATCTTGAAATTAACATTCGGTAATTCTACATCAATTTAGATATAATTCCAATACTATTTAAGTTGTTAGTTTTTATGGTTCATTGTATATATAGTTATATGGTTCATTTATTACCCTGATAATTTGGATTTTTAGGGATTCCTTTTATAGCAGATCTAGGGATCTCTTTTACAGCTGCCCGTTGGTTTTTCCCTCAATTTCGGGAAGTTTTTTATTTCTTTAATCTTTACGATATTGAAGTTGTCACGTAACCTTTACAGCGTTTATGACCTGTAGATAGCAATTAAGTTATATAAATATCGTATACATGGCAATTGCAGCTCAATTGGAAATACCCAAAATTTGAGGTTTACTGTACCTATATTGCATGTATTGTTGTATTGTGTTCTTGGGTGTTTTTTTTCTGGTATATATATTGCATTCACGTTCATTTTTCATTCAGTCATTTTTCATCAGTCAGTAACAAACGATCAGTAAAACAAACAATTTTCATAACAAACACGGCTTAGTAGACATAGTTTTAAATTTATACTTTTCATTTTACGTATATATAGTTTTTTTGTGTAAGTAGTGATCCTTTGTATTAGTGTTAAATAAATAGTGTTTAATTTAGAAATTAATATCTATGTGTTTAATTTGAACTATTTAAATCTACTTTTAATTAAGTAAGATTACACTGAAAATACAAGCGGGGTTAATAACAATTAATTCGTACCGCTAATTCAGTGCCGCAACATTTTTTGGTCCTTCGAGCCGGATCGCGAAAACTTCAAGGAACTCTACGTATTTATTTCGCGTAGGTAAATTTAAAATTTAATTACTATGGCCACAGTAGCAACTGACTTATTAAAACATTTGAAAGCTAAACGTACAGCTTTCAAGGCTCAAATAACTTCACTCAAAAATGCGGTTGAAACTTTCACAAACACCGACGAGGATCGCGCAAAATTATCACGAAAAATCTCTCGTCTCAGTGAACAGCAACTAAACTTTGAGGATGTGCAACACCAATTGGAAGAGCTCGACGACATCGAAGACGCTCTTACACAATATCAAAACATAATAGAAAATTATGACGACATAGTAGCCATCGCAAGCCTAAAAATAGGACCGGTGCGGACTCCTGCCTCATCAACAAACAGTCAAGGTACGTTAGTTAATTTACCTAAGATCGATTTACCTAAATTTGATGGTCGCATCGAAAATTGGGTCACTTTTCGCGATGCATTCACAACAATGATCGATAGTCAAGAATGGATTCCTGATGAACAGAAACTTCAGTATTTGCGATCTTCATTAATCGGTAAAGCACAAAATTTAATTAGTGCTTACAAAATCACTAAAGAAAACTACACACGTGCATGGAAACAAGTTCAAGAAGATTATGAGAATGAACGCGTCATCATCATGAGACACGCTGCGCTGCTAAGGGATGTACCTCTCATGCAAAAGGGTACCCCAGAAGAATTGCGTGATCTAGTTAATCATGTGCAGCTCCAAATAAGATCCTTAGAAGCCTTAGGTCGAACGAACGAACAGCTTTTCAGCGATCTAATGGTAAGCATTATCATATCTCGTTTAGACAAGTTTACAAAACGCGAATGGGACAGAACACTCACCACAAAAATGCCCCATTTAGATGAAGTTCTCAAATTTCTTCGCATATCATATCAGCAATCAGATAAATACAGTGAAACTATAGGCACACAACAAAATACACATAACGTTAGTTCTCATCGTCCAAAACAAACTTTCGTTACATCAAAGATCGAGGAATCTTGTGCAATTTGCAAACAATCACATCCAGTTTATTCGTGTAAAAAATTCAACGATATGGCAGTCAGGCAACGCATCGACGCAGCGCGGAAGGAAAATTTATGTTTAAATTGTTTACGTGCGGGACATAAAACACATGAATGCAGATCGAGTAAATGTCGCGTGTGTAAAAAACATCATAATACCAAACTTCATCTCGAAAATCCGAACGCGAATGCTCCAGACACAACAAACCATGCCCAAACAGCAACCACATTATCAACTCATACAAGGTCTGACGAAATCATGGTGACCGCGAGTTTGAACGTGTTAAACAGTGAAAATCAAACAATCAAGTGCCGTGCATTAATAGATACATGTTCAAATGCAAATTTTATTACAGAAGATCTTGCGAATCGCTTAAAATTACGTAAAAAACACAACCCTTTATCTATTGGTGCATTAAATCAGCTACAAACAGTAACTACATGCAGTGTTATTGCAACAATAAAATCGCAAATCACAGATTATAACAGAAAACTTTTATTCTTTGTGATTCCACGCATCGCTGGTTCAATTCCTGACCAACAAATCAACCGCGCAAGTATCAATATTCCGTCAAATATTCGGCTTGCCGATCCGCGATTTTGGGAACCCGCTCCGGTCGATATGTTACTTGGTACCGGTATAGCGCTATCAATTTTAAGTGTTGGACAAATTAATTTGTCAAAAAATAAAAATTCTGATCTCGTGTTACAAAAAACTCAATTCGGATGGATAATTGGAGGAACCGTTAACTCCTATCCAAAACCTCAAAGCAAAACCTTTGTTTCGAGTCTCAACTTTGATATCTCAAAATTCTGGGAACTTGAGGAAGGTTCATTCACACGTCACTACACAGATGACGAACGCTGTTGTGAAGAGCATTTTGTGCGACATGTCACAAGAAATATCGATGGACGTTACACGGTGGCTTTACCATTCAATGAGAAGGTCAAGTGTCTTGGAGAGTCTCGGAGTCGCGCGCTTAACAGATTTCAATCGTTAGAACGTAAATTGAAACAAAATGTGGAACTCCGAAATCAATATAATGATGTCATGAACGAGTATATTGCATTGGGCCACATGAGAGAAATACCTCAAGCAGACAACAGGGGTTTTTATTTGCCACATCATGCCGTTATCAAGCAGTCTAGTACAACGACAAAGGTACGTGTAGTTTTTGATGGCTCCGCACAGTCTACGAGTGGTGTTTCTCTAAATGACACATTGTTAGTAGGTGCAACGATACAGGATGACATATTTTCTCTACTCTTAAGGTTTCGTTGCTATCATTATGTCCTTACAGGAGACATTGAGAAAATGTATCGTCAATTCCTTGTTCGCCCCGAAGATCGCATATACCAACGCATTATTTGGAGAAATCACAAAGGCGAAATTTCTACTTTTGAATTAAATACAATCACCTTCGGATTATCATCGGCACCTTATCAAGCCATTCGTTGTCTTCAACAATTAGCAGAGGACGAGTTTTCGAAATATCCGTTAGGTGCAACAGCAATCAAGCAAGATATGTACGTCGATGATTTACTTACCGGAGCTGAAACTCTAGAAGACGCATTTCAAAAGAGAAACGAGATTATTCAAATACTCGAAAGTGGCGGCCTCAATATAAGACAGTGGGTATCTAACGAACCAACATTATTAGAAGGACTCCCTCATGAAACCATCCACAAGCAATTACAACTGGGTGAAACTACAACTATAAAAACACTCGGAATTTTTTGGGACTCTGCAAATGACACATTAAACTTCACTTCAACATCTTCACTCAGCCCAAAATGCACGAAGCGATCTATCTTGTCAGATATATCGAAGATTTTCGATCCACTAGGTGTTTTGGGGCCTATAGTTATTAATTCAAAAATTCTCATGCAACGTTTGTGGCAACTGAAATTAAACTGGGATGAATCAGTACCACTCAACATACATACAGAGTGGTCACAATTTACAAGAGAAATTCCATTGGTTTCTAATTTTGTCATAAATCGAAAGGTCATCATCCAGAACGCCACACATATTGAACTACATGGGTTTTGTGACGCAAGTGAAAAGGCATATGGCGCCTGCATATATGTAAGAACAATAGACGCAATCGGAACCATACAGTCAAATATATTGTGTGCAAAATCCCGCGTAGCACCACTTAAGACCATCACAATTGCTCGATTAGAATTGTGTGGAGCAACCCTTCTCACAAGTTTAATGAATAGTGTTCAACATGCTCTAAAATGTCCTATTCATCGCACCATCTTCTGGTCAGACTCTGCCATAGTTTTAGCTTGGTTAACAAAGGAACCAAGCACTTTAAAAACATTCGTAGCAAACAGAGTTTCAGACATTCAACAAAAATCAAACATTCACGCATGGCGGCACGTACGAAGCCACGATAACCCCGCGGACTTTTTATCCCGAGGACAGCTGGCAAGTGAATTCAATAAAAACACAACATGGAAGTTTGGACCATCCTGGCTACTCCAAGAAGAGAGCCTATGGCCTATAAGTATCATAGATCATGCTACTTTTGTTCCAGAAACCAAGGCCATGAAATGTTTCGTCATTAGTACAACATCATCAGACATTCTTCAACGATTTTCATCATTCAATCGTATGAGGAGAGTAATCGCATACTGTCTGCGTTTTACGCCAAACAATACACATAAGGGCAGTCTCTCAGTCGAAGAAATACATCACGCAGAAGAACGTATTATAAAAATAGTACAAGCTAGTTCATTTGCAATGGATCTGGAAAATCTTAAAATCAATGCACAAGTACATAGAAAGAGTAAAATTGCATCGCTGTGCCCATTTATTGACGCAAATGGCATATTGCGTGTTGGTGGCCGTCTACAAAATGCTAATTTATCCTTTGCACAGAAACATCCTGTTTTGTTACCAAAATCAAATCATATTACAGACGTCATTGTAAGAGACGTTCACTTAAATAATCTCCATTCTGGGAGTCAAACAACGTTATATGCTGTGCGACAAACATATTGGCCTATTGACGGTAGAAATATCGCCAGGAAAATTGTTCGACAGTGTATCACATGTTTTCGACATCGTCCTCCGCCTGTAGAATATATGATGTCTAGTTTGCCATCATTTAGAGTTAACGAATCCAGACCATTTCTAAATTGCGGCGTAGATTACTGTGGACCATTCTTTATAAAAGAGAAAAGACATCGAAATCGCAATCGTATCAAGGTTTATGTCGCAGTCTTCGTGTGCCTTGCCACAAAGGCAATTCATTTGGAAGTAGTCAGCGATATGACTACAGATGCATTTATTGCTGCATTGCGCAGATTTATATCTCGTCGAGGAAAATGTCAAAACATATACTCCGACAACGGAAAAAACTTTGTTGGCGCCTCTAAAAAGATAAACGAAATACAAAATCTTTTAAAGGATCAAATGGCAATACAGGGAATGCTAGCTGATAATGGTATTTCATGGCATTTTATTCCTCCACTCTCTCCTCATTTTGGAGGGATATGGGAAGCAGCTGTCAAATCCTTTAAGCATCATGTAAAACGAGTGGTGGGAGACCAATTATTCACATTTGAAGATTTTAACACATTCATAATTGAAGTCGAAGCCATTTTAAATTCCCGGCCTATCACTGCCATATCATCTGACGCTAATGATCCAATTGCATTAACACCAGGGCATTTTTTAATTGGCGACTCATTAACAGCGGTGCCTGAACATCATTTGAAAAATCAAACATCAAATCGACTGTCTTCTTGGCAACATATCCAAAAGGTAAAACAACATTTTTGGACCTGTTGGCACAAAGAGTATCTCAACAATCTCACCATACGCAAGAAATGGTGTCATGACGGACTGCATAAAATAAAACAAGGAACAGTAGTACTTCTAAAAGAAGATGGTCTACGTCCACAAAATTGGCCACTCGGTGTAATTGTAGACACGCATCCAGGAAGCGATGGAATCATACGCACCGCTACAATTCGTACAATCCGAGGAACATTTAAGAGAAATGTAAGAAGCTTAGCATTACTGCCGTTTACACAACACGAAGAACCATCCACGACGGAGTACAAAGATTGTTGATCGCAAGCTCTCAACGGGGGGAGCATGTTTCGTGCCTAATTGGTTATTATTTTATATTTTAAGTATCTTGAAATTAACATTCGGTAATTCTACATCAATTTAGATATAATTCCAATACTATTTAAGTTGTTAGTTTTTATGGTTCATTGTATATATAGTTATATGGTTCATTTATTACCCTGATAATTTGGATTTTTAGGGATTCCTTTTATAGCAGATCTAGGGATCTCTTTTACAGCTGCCCGTTGGTTTTTCCCTCAATTTCGGGAAGTTTTTTATTTCTTTAATCTTTACGATATTGAAGTTGTCACGTAACCTTTACAGCGTTTATGACCTGTAGATAGCAATTAAGTTATATAAATATCGTATACATGGCAATTGCAGCTCAATTGGAAATACCCAAAATTTGAGGTTTACTGTACCTATATTGCATGTATTGTTGTATTGTGTTCTTGGGTGTTTTTTTTCTGGTATATATATTGCATTCACGTTCATTTTTCATTCAGTCATTTTTCATCAGTCAGTAACAAACGATCAGTAAAACAAACAATTTTCATAACAAACACGGCTTAGTAGACATAGTTTTAAATTTATACTTTTCATTTTACGTATATATAGTTTTTTTGTGTAAGTAGTGATCCTTTGTATTAGTGTTAAATAAATAGTGTTTAATTTAGAAATTAATATCTATGTGTTTAATTTGAACTATTTAAATCTACTTTTAATTAAGTAAGATTACACTGAAAATACAAGCGGGGTTAATAACAATTAATTCGTACCGCTAATTCAGTGCCGCAACACCAATCAATTAAAACTTAAAACACTTCATTCTCGATAATAACTCCGACAAAATGATAGCATCTTGGCAAGTCAATTTTAAATTATCAGAACTTATTAAAATAATCTGAAAGTAAAAAACGGTTTTTAAGTGTATGTAGTAAATAGTATAACGGGTGGCTTAAAAAAAATGCTTGTAACTTTTTTAGTAGTATGCGTATTTCGAAATGGCGGGATTTGTTTGATTCATATCTTAAAATGTTTAGAAAGAGCCATATTTTTAATTTCTGTAGTTAATATCTCAATTTTAGAAAATTTTCTTCAAAAAGAATTGATCCGAAATACGGGGTATGTTTAAAGACCTCCGGCATCTTGGATTTTATTTGAACGCCATTTCGAATTCCGGATTTTAAGTTCGTGAAAATCGGTTTACTAGTAAAAAAGTGACAAGCATTTAAACAACTTTCCGTGCCCACCCGGTATATATTATAGTGATAGGTTCGTTAGGAAATTAGTTTAATTTATATATAGAAACATAATTATATTAAAGCATTGTAACATAGTCCAGGATGAATGATGTATATTTAGATTCCGTTAGTTTGGTTTTGGATATGTTTAATCAAGATCATTATTTAAAAGTTAGGCACAACACAACACCTGTTGTGCACCACTGATGAGTCATGAAACGATAAAATAACCGCCTTGTGAAAGTATGGTGATTCAGAAAATTTTTCAGTATACATACAAAGTCTTAAACAGCAGACCATAACAAAATGAATTCGCATTAATTCAATGTTGGTAATATAGGATTATTGAAGTTTGTCAACAACTTTTCCTGTGGAGGACTATCTTTTGTCTGAGTTAATTGCTGTTGCCTCCGTTATCTTCGGAGTTCGCAGCGGGCAAAGAAAAAGAAAACTGAGATTGACAAAATGTCTACTTATTAAAGTTAAAGAAATTTTCTTTAAGACAAGTATTTAGTAGCAATATGATCTCCAAAGACTTGTCACTATCAATATTCTCCCTTTGTAGTTTATGCTTTATAATGTCAGTAACCTCCTTAATTGGAACATTTGTAAATAAATTCATCTAGGGAATTCAAAATTTTCAATTCTGTTAGCCAATTCAATATTATTTTACACTGTATACATCTAAAATTACCGTCAATAGTTGACGTCAGTTTTTTATTTAAAGATTTTGCCAATTCACATGTAGGGGAGTTATTAAAATACCTATACTACCGGTCTAATAGGCATTTGTGATGGTACATCTGACTTATGTACTTTGATCAATCCTTTCAATTATATGAAATATGAATTTCCTTACCATTTTTTTCGTTAGCTGCTAGTATTTCGCTCATTCTCTTTCCGATTCTCATAAATGGCGATATCCTGGATACTCTGTTCCGATGTGGTACTGAAACAACAATAAGAGGTATATTAGTTCCTGAATACTTGAGAAAGTTGCAAATAGTTTCAAGATTAAGTTGGAACATCTAAACATCGCATTATTCATAAGGCCGTAGCACAGTTATTTGAAGCAAATATTTGTAGTATTTTAAGAGTAAGTTTATGACCATCAAAATAATTGATGACAAGAATGTCAACCAAAATGAATGAATCACCCTGTACATTTCGAGCTCAAATTCTCGATAAGTTCGTCATTTTTCCTTTCTTGTTAAATACGTACACGAAATTTTTGAAACATATTTGATGTTATTCCATAACTTTAAAACATGTTATCTGCCTACGTTGATTTCATGTACAAATATCATATTTTTACATGAAAAAGGAATAAAATATACAGTATTTGCAAAGTATAGGATCAAAAAGATTATAAACGTATTTTGACACTACATGGTTTACATAAATTTTGTGATATTCGACGTGACATTTTCACGAAATTTGGATAGGCAAAAACCTATACGCTTTATGCCTGAGAATACGAAGGTGGAAATTTGTATTTAAGAGATTATTCATCTAGAAAAGGAATACGTTAAATACAACCTGATTCACGGTCGACAATAATGTTAGACGTTTATGAAAAACGGTACACAGGATTTTCCTAAAATTTGTTATCTAACATTTTCTTAAGATTTAAAATATTTTCAGTAATTCAACGTTACCGCTTATACCAAAGGTCCTAGCAACTTCAGTTTTTCAAATATAACACATTTTTATTATCCTCTATCAGTTTTCGATATAACAAAATAATTTACCGACCTAAATTTGATATTTTGGTGGTAGTTTACACATTATTCATAAAAAGGGTCAAAATATTATTTTTTCCAAATGCATCAAGATATTAGAATATCTTTAGACGGTGCCTTTACTGTTCTAGATCTACATTAGTAAGATCTGTGCACCACTATACAGTACATTCCCGCACACACCTCACCCAGCATGCAATAATACAGTTTTATAATGTGTGTTTCAGCTGCATTTTGGACAGATCATTCTTCTTTTGGCATCTTGTTTTCAGTTTTAAGTTTTCTTTTGGAAAAATAATATTAATAATGAATATTATTATTATAAATAAATGCATTAAAAGAAAAGTATATACAAGATATTTTAATAAATGTTTTTTATTCGATAAATAATTAGATATGTGTTTATGACAAAGTTAATTCTCGTATGTGCTTGCCTTGTGTATTGTTTGAAGTGAAAAAAATCGGTTGTGTTGCTCCAAAACTTTCCCGACAATATAATCTGAAATATACGAGCTGCGTAACGAAACAGAATTTTAATAATTATTATAAGTCTATTATTTTTATTATTTCCAATAAACTAACATAAAAAACTCACTACCTTATTCAAAAATTAGATATTAAAAAAAGTTGCCAGAGGTGGGATTCGAACCCAGAACCTTCCTCATGCAAAGCGCACGCTCTATCAATAACCCTGAAAACCTTTATAACATTACTTCTTTAATTTATTCTATTAAGAGTTATAGGGTCCAACTATCTAACTGGTAGAATTTTAAACCCCATTTTTTCGAGACAGACAGACCCTCATTGGAAATGGTCTTAATCCCTGGTTATATCCGTCTTTATCTCCTATTTTTTTAGCGCTTTCACAATACTTTCCCTGAACGGGAAAGTAAAACATGGACGCAGGTTGCGGTCATCGATTTCAACCCGAAAGCGAAAAAATTAAAAAATATCAAGAATCTATTTATAAATATTTGACAATATGATCAAAAAACATTTACACAATCAAATTAAGTACACCTCATTGAGTTAGGTTAATATGAGGGAGCAACTAGCTATATTGGATAAATATTCAAAAGTTTAGGGAGGTCATGATGAAACGGATGAAGGGATTTTTCTCGGTTTTACGGCCGAATTAGTTAAAACACTTGCCGAATATTTAGAACACTCTACAGTTTTTAAAGGAACGTCGAAAGAAATTCAGAACGATTTATTAGATTGTATGTTAGAGGTATAACGTGGAAATAATTTAGGTGAAATACTGAGCAAGTCTCTTTAGTTGCAGTATTTACGTATTAGTTTTTGGCATCAAGGTGGAACAGAAGAAAAATGAAAAATGTTAGAATTGGGGTTTGAAATTTTTATTTTATTCTAGAATAATTAAATAAGTTTTTTAATTTAAGGATATTATTTAATAGGATTATATTATTTTAAGATTAAATGTTTTTTGAAAAAAAAATCTAAAATCCCAAAATAACTCAATTATTAAACATTTTTTCTTCATTCAAATAACCCTAGAAAAAAGTGTGTTTTATCCAAGATTCATAAAATTGCTTTGATAGGTGAAAGCTGATATAAAAATCCCTATTTAGGCATTACGTTTGTCTTTATTAAAAGTGTGACCGCATATTACGAGTATAATATTCGGTTTATGTAATCATTCGCAGTTAATTAAATATTTACCGATTCTTAGTATGTTTACGGCGTTTACTTTACTAGTAAAACAATATGAAAGAAAATGACCGTGATTTTAATATAAGCGTCTATAAATGAGTTGAAGGATTCAAATACGAATGATATTTCTTTCTAAAATTGATTTAAATCATCAGGTGTAAAGGTAATTTGTATTTTTCGCATCACGTTATAAAGTGCAACTGAAGAAGAATGAAAAATGTTTGAATTGGGGTTGGAGCTCTTAATTTTATTCTAGAATAATTAAATAAATGTTTTAATTTAAGTATATTAATTGATAGGATTATATTATTTTAAGATTAAATATTTTTTGGAAAGAAAAACATAAAAGCGTTTATTAAATCTAAAATCGAAAATAACACAATTATTAAACGTTTTTTCTTAATTAAAATAAAAAAAAGTGTATTTTATCCAAGATTCATAAAATTGCTTTGATAGGTATTATAAAAATCCCTATTTAGGTATTACGTTTATCTTTACCAAAAGTGTGACCGCATATTATAATATTCGGAGTTTACGTAATCATTCGCAGTTAATTAAATATTTGCCGATTCTTATTATGTTTACGTCGTTTACTAGTAAAACAATATGAAAGAAAATGACCGTTATTTTAATATAAGCGTCTATACCCTCACACACAAACGTACCTAAATAAGTTGAAGCTTCTATTTCTGGATTCAAATACGAATTATATTTCTTTCTTATTTTATTGCTAAAATTGATTTAAATCATCAGGTGCAAAGCTAATTTGTATTTTTGGCATCACGTATAAAGTGCAACTGAAGAAGAATGAAAAATGTTTGAATTGGGGTTTGAACTCTTAATTTTATTCTAGAATAATTAAATAATTTTTTTAATTTAAGTACTTATATTATTTAATAGGATTATATTATTTTAAGATTAAATATTTTTTGGAAAAAAGACATAAAAGCGTTTATTAAATCGAAAATAACACAATTATTAAACGTTTTTTCTTAATTAAAATAAAAAAAAGTGTATTTTATCCAAGAGTCACAAAATTGCTTTGCTAGGTGAAAACTCATATTATAAAAATCCCTATTTAGGTATTACGTTTATCTTTATCAAAAGTGTGACCACATATTATAATATTCGGAGTTTACGTAATCATTCGCAGTTAATTAAATATTTGCCGATTCTTATTATGTTTACGTCGTTTACTAGTAAAACAATATGAAAGAAAATGACCGTCATTTTAATATAAGCGTATATACCCTCGCACACAAACGTACCTGAATGAGTTGAAGCTTCTATTTCTGGAATACGAATGACATTTCTTTCATATTTTATTTCTAAAATTGATTTAAATCATCAGGTGCAAAGCTAATTGGTATTCAGAATAAAATCAGAACATTCATCACATTGACATAAAATATGGTATTGGATAAAAATGTGATTTTAAAATGTTACATTAATGGCTACATTTCTAACTACATACTGACGTAACATGATTAATAGCAAGGGAATAGTTGTTTTACAATGGTTATTTCATGAGTAATTTGCTTAAGCAAGAGCATTTTATTGCGATAATTTATTAAGTCCTGCTGTATTCATCGGAGTAAGGACGTTGTAAGAGGCAATTATGTATTGAAGTGGAAAATTATACCAAAATAAATAATATTCGCAAATATTGATTTTCTTTAATTAATTAATTTTTTTAGAAGACATAATATCCTATTCTTTGATTATATTATAGTAAAACAGATTCAGTCATTCACCAATATCTACGGAGTGTTATCATAGATTGTTTCGCGCAGATAGCCTAAACATGAATGAAATACAATTTTTATGGCATATAGGTAAACATGTGCACTAACCTCGTTTCATAGGCGTGCCAATTAATTTAGAGAAATTTCAACGCTTATATACTATATTTAACAAAATAATATATGATGCAATTTTCAGTTATGACAAATTTATTGGTCTAATTAGGATTAAGTTTAAATTCCGTAAAAATGTTTGCTAAAAGTGAGAAAAATTTTTATCACTGCTATTAAAACAACATCAACTTTCGGGATCGGAATTCCAAGATTGTATATAAAGTTCAGAATCAAATTTTAAACGAGCAAAAGTAGGGTTTATAAGAACAACGATGATGGTATTAAAAAATGTTTGTTTGTCAAATAATTTGATACAATTATTTTTTTGTTTAAATATTTTGTGAAATTATTTTTTACTATTATTTTTATTCATTAGTATTTTGAAAGAACCGGAGCGATTACACTTACACTTTTTTAATTGTGTCATTTATTACTATTATTTTTGTGTTAATTTTATTACTTTACATTATATTATTATTTTTACTGTAATTTTACATATTTATTGTAGCACACATGAAAGTGGTTTGCTTAAACCCGAAACGTGATTTAGTTTGCATTTTTCGGCAAAAAAAATTCTGTTTTATTTCATATTTATATAGTTTGGCCAACTCTCTAATTGCTTAGGAGTTGTACATGACATATCGATTAAAAAAATAAACAGTGTCAAGTCCGAGAAGTCACCAAATTAAAAAGGTACACATACCCGCCAACCGGTGATCATTTCCATTCTTCAAGTATGAGTTACAATTAGCATAACAAACTACAAAACATATCACACAGGAAAACAAAAAAAACTTATACATTTTCTGTATTTATTACCCTATTTTTTAATTATTTATTAACAATTGACACTTGCGTACCTATTAAATCGTGTATTATCAAGACGCGACTCTGTGGAAGGACCATGAAGATACCCTTTTTATGTATATATGGTGCGGTCCACATGTCGCAAGAGAAGAAGACCACCCCCAATGTTACATCGACATGCGTATTCACAGGAAATAATTTGGTTGTTAACTCAAGAAAAAATTGCAACAAAAACAGTGATAGCCTAATTGAGCACAGTTAATTTCAATATAAAATAGATAATCTTTTTTCTTTGCATAATAGAATTCGTTGTTTTCATTTAATCTACCACATTTTCTATATTCATAGGATCAGTTCGGTGTGCTACATTTAAATGATCAGGGTGATCACAATAATTCAATAAACGTAACGATAACGATTTAATTGTTTTTCAGGATTTTCGTGTGAAACATAACTGAGGACTCAGAAAACAAAATGATATAAGTTAGAAGTGTAAGAAACATTTTCTAAGCAGTTTTACCGAAAAAAAACATTTTCAGCATTGCGGAGTTGCCGCTTCTATCAAAAAGATATTGCAACTGACAGTATGTTGAGGTTCAATTGTAAATTACTTATATTGAGTGGTGAATTAATTTGAATCCAGCCACGCAGAGTTCCAGAAGGAGTTTACAGATTCTTGGGTTCTTGTCTGAATCTCTTGAGTTTCTACGTCCTAACCGATAGTCGGTTTGTTGAAAAATTATCAAAATATATTAAATTATACCCTCTTTAACAAGAAAACCAACGCATAATACAGATAATAACATTTCCGGTTTGGCTTAGGCATACTTAAATGAACAATATTTAGTATTTTTAGCAAACTTCAAAAAGTTAATAATAATATAGTTGTTGCTAATAAATAATGAAGTCCAACTCAAATTAAAATTGATTTCAAATTAACTGCCATACATGTTTCGAGTCTCACATTGTACTCATCTTCAGTGGATTAATATATTAAAATAGAAATTGGGTCATTTACACAATTACGATGACTTATTTTTTAAAATCAGTTCGGTCTGAAATTGACAAAGGCCTCGAGCAGATTGACAAATTACTATATGTAAGTTAAATATGATATTCAACATTCAATAATAATCAAATCTTCATTATTTATTATTAATAGAGAGCACTCTTCGTCTTCGAATATGGACTATTTTTTCCAATTATAATATAGTGATTTGAAGTCCAGCTATACTTCTGATATAACTGGAATTTCTAAACATTATTTTTCATGATATCGCCTGTTGATAAGAGACATAAAATATTTTTGTTTTGGGATAAAAATATGGCACAACAGTGGCGTATTTATCGTCCAGAGGGACCCCCCAGAGAACCAACTAATAAGTATCTAAAATTCGGAAATGTGGTCCGGGATTTGTCAATATATAGTTTTAAACATTTTTGTTTTATATAATGTAATATCTATTTTTATTTTCAGTTTTTGAACGGTTGATAATTCTTCCTTCTTAAAATATTATTGTTTGAGAAACATATTTTTTGATCTTGTTACTATTTTAAATATAGTCTTAAACGTTTTTAAGAAGAAACAAGGGAAATTGGTATTTCGTGTAAAGTGATTTTTTATTAATAGTCATAGGGCTTTCGGCCCATCACTGCTGAATCGTCAGGTCAGGCCTTGGTCCTAAAGCGCTTTGACCATTAATAAAAAAACTCTGCACGAAATACCGTTCTCTTCGTTTTTCTTAATCGAGTACGTGCACACAGCTATCTTTTCCTTCTTAAACATAATATATTGTTTTATATAATAAACATGTCTTTTATTCAAGGTTTTTGTATGATTTAGGATTATATAGTACAGCATCTATTATAGTTCATGGGCTTGTTTTTGTCAGCTATGGCAAAAAATATATTTAAAGTAGGTTTGAAATTTCATTGTAAGTAGACCCCTCCCCCAGAGCTGAAACATACGCCACTGTGGTACACAAATGATTAACGATTGTCTTTCACAATGTGGCCATCGTTTATGAATATATCTACAATATATTCTATTTACATTTATAAGTATTCACATTCAATATACAAACTTTTAAATTTATTGAAGTGGTAATCCATATCGGCGAGGAGTTGAATGTTTAATACATAAATAAAACCACATATCCCCCACAAAATACTTATATCTATATATATACAAACATGAATTAAAGTGCCAGACATGTTTCGGAAATTTCACTTTCCATAACCAGTAAACTGATTCTAAAGTTGTGTGGTTAATTAACATTATTAATTCTAAGTCCTAGATCTCCAAAGATCGTTCTTCAAAATTTTAAAATTAACATGATATTCATAAAGAAATTGCTGAATAACATACAGAATTACAGAATTATTATACATAACTGTGAACATATAGTTTTTGACTACTCATATCGTTAATAGATATTTTAATTTTTCTTAATTCATTTCATTTGATGTAATTTTTCCGCAGATGTGTATATAGATGTTTAAATGTCCATGCCATAAGTTTGTAAAAGCATGATTGCGTAACTATGTTAAACTAAGACACTGATTATGGAAATTCAAATTTCCGAAACATGTCTGGCCATTTTAATTCGTTTTTCAACACATATATAAGTATTTTGTAGAGTAGACGTGGTTTCATTTATGTATCAAACTTTTAAAGTTGAGTCGTCCGTATTTTACATTTTTAGCTCTCCATATCATATATGTAATATATGTATATATGGAGACTATTAGTTTCATGAAAAAACAATTTTTTTTAATTTCACCGGAAATACTTGTTTTTGGTCATTTTATACATAAATAAGTAGTTTTAAAAAAATGTCTGTCTGTCTGTCTGTCTGTCTGTCTGTCTGTATCCACGAAAACGCAAAAACCGCTTAACAGATTTTAACCAAATTTGGTACAAAAATACTATTGGACATGGCAAGGAACTGATTAGATTTTGGGAAACATTGAGCGTAGGCAAAGGGCTTAAAAGAGGGTTCAAAAATTAAAACAATTTATAGTTCTTAAACTTATCCGAAATACTGCATAATTTTTTACGCATTTAATTGAATATAACCTAAAATATTGAACATAAAATATTAGACCACATAGGCGTTCGGAAATAGTGTAAAATGGGGTAAAAAAGATTTAAAAAAAACATATTTCTTAAAAATAGCAGAAATATTAACTAGTTATTTATAGTTTTGATAGAATATAACCTATAAAATGTGTCATGAATAACTTACTTTCATAAGCGTTCGTAAATAGTGGAAAAGGGGTCAAAACATAAAAAATATATATTTCCTAAACTTATTCAAAATATGGAATAATTTTTCATAGTTGTGATACAATATAAGCTAAAAAATATTCCATAAAAGAATTGGTTCACACAGGCGTTCGAAAATAGTTTAAAAAAAGGGTCAAAAACAAAAAAAAAACGTTTCCCAAATATACCAGAAAAATTGGCTAATTATATATAGCTTTGATAAAAATGCAGCATAAAATTTTTATTCACATAGGCGTTCGTAAATAGTAGAAAAAGGGGTAAAATAAAAAAAAATTAAAATGTAAATGTAAAAATGTTTATATTTAACTAGATGAATTGGTGTTAAAAATACACGACATAAATTAATGTACCATATGCGTCCGTGAAAATTCTATAAAAGGGTCAGAAAAAATTTGTATCCGTGATAACTCAAAAACCACTTAACGGATTTTAACCACATTTGGTACGAAAATACTACAGGATATTTATAGGTGGTGATTAACATTGAGCGTAGGCAAGGGGTTTAAAAGAGGGTTCAAAAATTTAAAAAATCATAGTTCTTAAACTTATCCGAAATATTGAATAATTTTTTATAGTTGTGATAGAATATAACCTAAAAAATGTTACATAAAAGAATTAGTTCACACAGGCGTTCGAAAATAGTGTTAAAAAAAGGGTCAAAAACGAAAAAAAAAATGTTTCCCAAATATACCAGAAAAATTGGCTAATTATATATAGCTTTGATATAAGATAACCTAAAAAATGCAGCATAAAATTTTTATTTACATAGGCGTTCGTAAATAGTAGAAAAAGGGGTAAAATAAAAAAAATTAAAATGTAAAAATTTTTATATTTAACTAGTTGAGTTGGTGTTAAAAATACACGACAAAAATTAATGTTCCATAGGCGTCCGTGAAAATTCTATAAAAGGATCAGAAAAAATTTGTATCCGTGATAACTCAAAAACCACTTAACGGATCTTAACCACATTTGGTACGAAAATACGAGTACTACAGGCTATTTATAGGTGGTGATTAATATTGAGCGTAGGCAAGGGGTTTAAAAGAGGGTTCAAAAATTTAAAAAATCATAGTTCTTAAACTTATCCGAAATATTGAATAATTTTTTATAGTTGTGATAGAATATAACCTAAAAAATGTTACATAAAAGAATTAGTTCACACAGGCGTTCGAAAATAGTCTTAAAAAAAGAGTCAAAAACGAAAAAAAAATGTTTCCCAAATATACCAGAAAAATTGGCTAATTATATATAGCTTTGATATAAGATAACCTAAAAAATGCAGCATAAAATTTTTATTTACATAGGCGTTCGTAAATAGTAAAAAAAGGGGTAAAATGAAAAAAAAAATTAAAATGTAAAAAATTTTATATTTAACTAGTTGAATTTGTGTTAAAAATACACGACAAAAATTAATGTTCCATAGGCGTGCGTGAAAATTCGATAAAAGGGTCAGAAAAAAATTGTATCCGTGATAACTCAAAAACCACTTAACAGATAACCTACAACATGCAGCATAACAATTTTGTTTACATAGGCGTTCGTAAACAGTAGAAAAGGGGGCAAAATAAATTTTATAATAAAACTAAAAAAAAATCAATTATTTTGCGTACAAGAATTTGGCCTAGATCTGAAATATAAAATATCTGCGTATAAATAGTGCCTCCAAAGAGAAGAAAAAGGCACAAAAACCGATACAAAAAAAAAAGAAATAGCTGATATCTAAAACAAAACAAAAATTTATTAAATTTAGATAAATGACAAAAAGGTCATAAAATTATTACTTTTACACTTAAATATGGAGAGCTATTCGTGCCTCGAGGGCAACAGTTTATTATCATTTAATAAGGTGATTCCGGTAGATGTTTGACCCTAAAGTTCGGTACAGATATCAGGTCCCACTGCTTAAACCTGCTTAAATTGAATCATCGTTGTTATTATAGTCTTTCCATGTTGCTTTAATTAATCATTTTTTGCAATATTTAAATTTAGATTCTCTGATCTACATATCATGCAATGAATCCAATTATTAATACCTATTATTCGATATAATTTTATCAAAAATATCTTAAAAAAATATCTCCATGTCGCAGTGGATATAATGTCATTAACGTAAATCTAACTACATATTTTCTACTGGCAAGTGTAATATTATCATTAATAATTATTAAAAAATGGTCATTTAGTATTCCATTCTAAACTACTACCGTACAACTAATTTTCCACAAAATAGTCATGAAGGCAAAAAATAGCAACTAGGATATAAACTTAATCTGAATAGCCTTTGGCTGTGTTAATTATCGTCCTGTGTCTCTGGTATAATTCTTCGGTCGTGTTAATAATCTGAGAAAAGAATAGCTAGAAGGAGGTGATGATGAGATAATTAAACGTGTTTAGATCCGATCGGAAAACAGCTAGGGCGTCAGTAAGTAAATTTACCTTAATACCGAAAACAAATTTGGTTACTATTTTTAATGAAAATGTAATTGTGCTGAACATTATAATATACCGACATTTTCTTTACATATATGAACGGGTAATGAAAAAGGATACACATTTTATGGATACAAGTATAAGCAGTTATAAGATATGTAACTTCAACAAATATTTGTCATAACAAAGTGAGTCAAGTATGTCTACCAACTCATTTTATTTTTCTACATAACACCAGTTGACACCAGCTGTATTTTGAGTTTCAGTCATGTTATGTGGATTCCATTTATGTTTATACATATTCGAATGTATTCCAATCTGGGATATGATATGATTATGACGAAATTCTTTCTACTGGCTTCCATTCCAAATATTCACCGAGGGATCTAATGTATCCTTGTGGACTTTGAAACCGTAAAAAATCATCATCAAAATGAAATCCTTCACAAGTGGGAACTTTCCTGCTGGATGGATGAATTCTAATGTTTTCATTCAATGGATGGAAAATTTCGTCAACAACTGAAAAAAGTTCTATTATTTCTAGATGGACACGGTCATAAAAGCTTGAAAAAGATAGAGACTTCCGGTTTTCACTATTTTCTTTATTTTTACATGCGCTTTCCATATAGTGAATCCCAATAGTACCATTCCAATTGATTTTTCTAAGAAAATTGACAAAATCCGAAACATTGTTATAAAGCTCCATTTAGCGGCTATATATAAAAAATAAATAAAAGTATCAATACCAATTTTTGATACTCCCAAATATTACCTTTATACTGAGCCTAATTTTATTAAAATCTGACTATCTATAAGAAAGTTAGATATCTTTTTACAAACCAACATTCTCCGGTCATCCACCACTCATTTAAGAAGATAGGGAAAAAGGTTTATATGAAGAAGTTTTATAATTGTAGTTAGATGATACGTAATATAAGTATATTTTTAAGTAAACAGTGTTTGTCAATTTTGAGTTAGATTTACGCCTTCAAGCGGACATTCTCTGTAAAGTACACCCAGTACGTCCAATATAGAGGTATATTTTCATACATACATATTTTTAAATATTATTTTATAATTTGATACATATCAGTCATTGTTAGTATTTAAAATATTTCATTAGACCATAACTTTATACTTTAAAACACATGATTAACCAACAATAAAATTGAATCTACCAATGTAATACTGGATCAACATTATCTGGTCATGCAGACACAGGCATGTATAACAATTTATTTCGCTTCTAAAAGGTTATAACCACACAAAATATCTAAGCTTTTTTTCATCAATCGTTATACCTATGACGATTATAAATTTGTATTTTATCTTTACAGAATGATTCCCGATTCAACGTTGTCAATTTTACAGATTTTTGGGCGGCATATTTAAATATAATTCCTGAGAAGTGAAATCCGTTAATTTTTAAATCTGATTTCCTTAGCATGAAAAGTTAAATCTCTTAATTTAATTAAGTGTTAAATTAGGGTAGATAAGACAAGCTAGGAAAAAGTAGGGCTAATTTTGGTAGCATTAAAAGAAAACAGAGAATTAAATGATTTTATAAATATCCAAGAATGTACATAATTTATGTTTTATTTTGGTTAGTTTTAGCTTTGCTTTTTGTATTGCTTTCTAGTTGAATAAAATTTGTTCAGCTTGATAATCTTCTTGTTGCTCGTTCTGGACAGCTTTTGGAAGAACGGATCTGTGGTTTAGATTTTTTAAGAGTTACATTAAATTAAAACCTTTAAATTTTTCAACATGATATTCAATAGCTGAGACCATCAATAATTGGCACTAATGTCAAATGCAGTATTTTTTAATAAAGCTTCAAATTCTTCTTCATTTAAAAGAGTTTGTAAATGTTTCGAGCTTTTATAAAGCCAATTTCTTTTTTCAGAATCTAATAATAATAATAATTTTATTTTTCTTGGAGTGTTGGGTTTTAACTAATTTAACTAATACTAAAACAATTACATAACTATTTTAAACAAGTAACAATTTAAAATCTCACATCGAGTTTATAAATACTGGTCGTTAAGTGTCTCCTTGTTTTTTTTAATAAAATAAAACTTTGTACTCCTGCAAATACAACTCAACACTTTTTAAATCATTCTTATGACGTTGCCGTTTTTGCAGGATAATAGAAGCAGTCTTAATGTTACTAAATAATTAAGTAATCGTGTATTAGGTTTGAATCTAGAACTAATAGTTCGTAGATATATACCCAAATTTTTCGTGTAATCTCAAAGTGAAACACAGCATCCTGTAATTTAATTCATAATAAGAATAGAAAAGAATCTTCCTTTGAGGATAATGTCGAGTTCTTTCGTTTATCATTAATGTTTTTATTTTTAGTAGTTTAGTTGATTCTGTTCTAAAATTGTTTGGAAAAGTATTTATTAGATTTTCTTACTCGTTACTCCACACAAACGTTTCTAATGATCGGTAAATAGATTTTATGGATTGTACTTAAACTTTTGCTACAAATTGATTCAATTGATAAAATGTACTTTTTTTACTCCTAATTAAATTGGCAATTGAATTGAAGGCAATATCGAATACCTATGGCTTCGAGAGTATACAAAGAATCTTATATACAGGGTGTCCCAGTGTTTCGCAGCTTCAGGCTTAGCTTCTACAGTTGAAAAAATCACAGGAATAAAATAAATGAATATGCACCGAAAAATAGCTCTAAGGGAGTTACTCAGTGTAAAAATTTTGTTGAAATTTCCAAAATTCACTGGGCATATTGCCTGCTCACACTAGATGTCGCCACATAGATCTTGTTGTCAAATGTCGAATTGTTAAACCATCCTCCGTATAGACCCGTCCAAAGCCTGAAAGAATTTCAAAAATGGATAAGAGACGGCGTGATCAAAAATTTCAATCGCCAGAAACAGTAGTGGAGGCCCTCAAAAATGCCATTTTGACTGTACCAAAAAACGAGTGGAATAATTAATAAAAATTACATTGAAAAACAATAAAGTCTTTAAAAGATACCTATCTACTGTTTTATTTCAGCCCTACATGCAAATCCAAAAATTAACCCTTGTGGAATTTGTTGGTCATAATTTAATTAAGTAAATGATTTCTAAGCTCTTTCAAACTCTTAATAAGAAACTATATAATAACATAACCAAGTTTTGTAAGGCCTTTTTCCATTTTGTCAAGATAATTTCTAATTTTGTTAGAAATTGTTGAACGGAACTTGGTAATATAAAGTGTATTAATGAAAATTTAGCTTGATGGTTGCCAAAGTTCTCTATATATTTAATCTAATCACTAATGAGGAACATTATATTATACACGGTTTTTCAATAGTTTTTGTGGCTTATCTTGACTTTGCATATTAAAATGTAATTATTTTTCATTGCCTTTTCAATTATTTTTTTTCAAAAATTTCAAAATAAATATAAGTTGTTCACTACGTTTTGTGATCGAACAATTGCAGTCAAAAGTCAAAATAATAATAATATTTTTTGTATATTTGTATATATGGTTGCATGTGTACTATCAGAATTCTAAAAAAAAATTATGGTCCTTCTACGCTTTCGTAGTAAATAGTCTGAAATCGTAAAGCTGTTTCTTTAACGTTTTGGTCTGGGTTTGTGAATGTAGTATAACAGCAGCACGAGAAGAATTTTGGATCTAGGTACTTTTGAAAGTCGTTTACATATATGACAAACAGCAATGGGCCCTAAACCAACCGCTGAGGAACGTCAAAATTCATCAGGTTAATCTCTGACTGATTCGATTGCACCCTAATATCTTGATTTCAATTGGATTGATAGGTTGGGATAAAGCTCGTGCCCATACTCCTTCCTAGGTATATATTATCTTTCCAATTTCCTTAACAATAGCTCACTTCCACAAGCAGTCAACGGCATGGTAAGAATTTCGTATACCTACAGCCTCATTTTAGACGCAAATAGGCATGTTTCTTAAAATATCTGTGTGCTATTCTGTCGCACGATTAATAATAAACGACTAATCGAATTTTAGCCAAATTTGGTACAAAAATACCATTTTACATGGCGCGGGATTCATAGGGACGAGGTGAAGGGTCAAAAATCAGATTCCCTGAGTAATTTTCCTTGTGCCAAAAGATCTTGAGCTCAAAATACTGCAATATTAAACTAACTTATACCGGGCATGCGAAATTGGTTTGAAAAGGCGACCAAAATCTAAATATATAGATAAAATTAAAGAACTGTCAAAGAGATTATATTAGTTTTGCGGTCTATAATGTGGCTAAAATAATTGTATATCGAATTATTATTAGTGTACATATGGCGTCCATAAAAGGGCTAAAAAGAATTGAAGTATATGTATTAAAAAAACTGTCAAAACTTTTTATATTTTATTAAGTCATACTTTTTTAACTACACTAAACTATGTTCAAACTCGTTAGTACAGCTTTAGTTTTTCAATTTTATTACAAATAAATTAAAAAGTAATGATTGTAAAAAGACATGAAAAGCAACTCGTATAAATATTACGATTATGAACCTGTGTTTAAAAACACTTTTTCAAAATAAACTTTTTTCCTTCCATTTAAACACGTTTACGTTAATCTTCCAATAATTTTTCTATTTGCTATTTGATAGTTTTAATGTTTTTGAATTATCACGTATTATACCTATACTTAGGTGAATCTGTACCTATATAACGATGCTCTCAGGCATGTTTTTGGGTTCATGGAGATATTTTTATAGCTGTTGTTTTGAGAAGAGATCATTAGACCAAATATTTTTATAATGTAGACATTAATCTACTTTCTATATTTACATTTGAATTTACACGTTATAACTGCTAAACTTTCTGAATTAACGAATATTGGCAAATCAATGTAATCAACCTTTGGGTTTTAAGATACACATTGTTATGAAATCTATTTTAACGTAAATAATACAATAAATTATATTTATTGTTCATATTCACTTAATAGGTATAGGAAAGTGTAATAGCAAAGATTAATGTACACAATTGTGTAATAGTATTTGAGATACAACTAATTCCTACATCTAATTGATTGCAACTTCATATTTATACTGCGCTATTTCTGTAAATCTTTTATTCTAATTTTCATGAAAACTTTGAACTCTGGATGCTTTATTATTTTAAAATTTAAAATTAAAGGGCAGGTTTAATTTTATTGATATAAATTACATGTAAGACATTAAGTGACCGCAATTTTAAAAAACTTGTTTTTTTATTATCAATTTAAAAGTTCACAAAATGGGTTGGGTTGGTTAATAAATTTTGTTTCAATTAGTTTTATTTTTGGTGACATTTTGAAATCTTACTATATCCATGTTGAACAGTTTTTGTTTTTTTCTGATATTTGCTTGAGATGCGTTTCATTTTATGCGCATGCACTGTAGATAGCAAAACTGCATTAGAGATTTTTTTGTATGGTTTTTGAACCTTTTTGAGGAACACTAAAGATTATAATGTCATTGTTTCCAAGTGCTATAAAATTGAGTTTTCAGAAGTTTGTTTTATATTATTTTCACTTCAATATCTATAATTCCGATGGATATTTCGTTACAATTTTGTGGCAAATATTGAGCTTTCCTTTTCTACCTTCCACTACAACAAAAAAATACCTTCCACCTTTTTATAAAACTGTTTCGTGATTTTTAGCGATTTTTATTTATCTTATTTTCATTTGAAAAAAATAGTAAAAGTAATTGTAATTGGAGAAGTAATTGAAAATAGTAATTGAATTGAAGGATGTACCGTTGATGGTTTCGACATTTACTTGATAGAAATTCATATTAACTTAATATAAATTCGATAAATAAAAACACTCGTTCTTAAATTCCACTAATAATTTTATTTTAATATACAGGGTGTTCTTAAAGTAACGGAACGGGCCATTATTTTCAAAATTGTATACGTAACAACGAAAATACCTAATTAATTTTTTTTGGGCGGACTATCTAGAGCAGTTGCTCAAAGTGGGCACCGTTTGGCAATGGCCAATCTTTTCACTAACGTGCATAGCACGTTTTCTATGATCTGGGAGTGATCAATTGCATCTCGTTTTGAATGCGGTGCCTTAAACTACTCACATTGTGAGATCGATTCTGAAGTGCTAGCATCTAAATCACTTTCTCTTTTTTAATCGTCATAGTCAATCCTCTCCGGGTCAGTAGCCTTGAATATTTCCGGGAAACAAGGACCTCTAGTTTAAACCTTCCTAGATGAAAAGTTCAATAAGTATTGAAGCAAAGTGGCATGCCATTTGCAATAACTTGTCTCACATCTCCGCGACTAACTATTTCATGATCCTTTTATCCTCATCGACCTCAACCAGTCCCTGGAGTATTTTATGACGTTCACACTGTCCTTTGTGAGCTTGTTTATCTTGAGTACTTTATTAAAGCAACCTGTGGATTCTCTCTCCCTCTCTAATTTTGAATATCTCACAAATTCGTCTTTGGGGCTGAGAATATTGCTTTGAATTTTGAGGTATCACAATTTATTCCTCTCCTTCATATGTTGGAAGTCCTTTGGAGCCGTTGGAGGCGTGGTTGTGGAGCCTTACCCAACTAACAATGTTGCTCTACAATTTTAAGAATATGAATAGTTGTGTACCTATAGACCGTAAAGTTGATATTTTTTGGTCGCCTTCAGATTGGGTCAAAAAAGTTCAATCGGCCGAAGTGCACATAATGTTTTTTATTCGAAAATTTCATTCTGATCAAATACGTTGGCTACAAACTTGCTAAACTAAAACTGGGGCTTGTTTGAAAAATGTACCATTTTGACAATAATCAGCCATTCCGTTATTAGTATTTTAGGGTAATTATTGGACGAACACCTCCTAATTTTAATAAAATTTGGGCATTTAAAAAAATCTTATATCTTTGAATTTGGGGACTGATCAAACAGCCTTCAGTAAAATATATAAAGATCACTCCAACATACAAAAAATGGGAACAATTCCTCAACGATTTGGTTATAAAAATTCGCTATTATAAATTTCTCGGCGTTACTTTTTATATTATGATATTCCCAACTAATACGAATACACTTTACAATTGTGAAAGTTGCTTGTGTTTGCTTCCTTACAACCTTTATATTTTGTGTTCGAATCAGTTCCATATAGTAGGAAGAAAACAATTCCATAGGCGTGACAAAAAGAATCCAAAATATTTAAAAATATCAAATATCGATAAAAATGTTTGTAAATACATACATATCTATTCTTTGCTTTGGTCTAGTACTGCTAAATAACAGTGTGTAAGTATACAAGGTGTTTCATACATACGTGCCAATATTTCTCCAACGTAGAGTGAATCAATAAATAAGTAAGTGTAGTTTACTTATAATAACACTCCTAGGAGAAGACTCTTAAAAATCTTCTTTTTTTTTGGCATTGAAAAAGCTAAGTTGAAATGTTTTAAAGTTAAGGGTTTTCAATGGAATGAAAACTTCTTTTCCAAGCTTTAGAAATTACTTGTCTGAAATGCTTAGGCCTTGATATGTCATACACATAAACATGAAATGGATCTAGCGTGGTGCGGGCGCACATAAGCCGACTTCAATATTTGGGAATAACGAAGGCACACTTCTTCAAAATCATCATGTGTTAAATAGGATAATATTTAAAATAAATAACAGAACAAAATTTTGTATTCGCAAAAACGGAGACCAATTTGAGCCTCTGTAATGTTGGTTTATTTATGGTTCTCTAAGAATTATTACATTTGCGTATTACACCTCATTTTACATCTTAATGTTTGGTTTTCATTCTTTTTCTAAACTTTTTTTTGTTTTTCCAAAATTAGTTCATAAAATCCATCAAACAATAATAATTCTACATTTCATGTTTAAGTCATACCAAGGTCTACTTAAAATATTTTCGAAGATATTTTGGACAAGTAATTTCCAGGCATGCTCGTTAACTTTAAAAGGTTTTATCGAAAGTATATTTTTAATGTCCGATAAATCACCGATAAACCATATGATCCGAGTTGGCGTCTTTGATCCCAAGTTCTCTACCGTTTACCAGTAGCTCGTCCATCCCTCTAGTCGTTGTAAGTTGTAAGGAAAGTACTTCTATGCATGAATAAGCTCCTACGGTAATCCTCCTGTTTTAATTCTGATACTAATCATATTAGTCAAAAGCATAGATCACCACCCTACGCTGTATAATTATTATTTATTCAAAGTAGATCTTAGTAATTAATTTTATTTAAAATATTATTTTCAAAACAATTTATTTACAAAAAATATCATAGCCAAGTCATACTAAACTTTTTATTTTAATCGATTAATTAAATTAATTGAAAGAATATCAATAACCAATCGTAGTTGACTTGACTTCAGCTTAAATTAAAGTACAGTTTAAAACATGTAGTCTCGAAATTAAGACTTGTCAAAATGGAACATTACTCATCTCAAATTGAAATTTCAGCTTGGAATAGTAATGATAATTTATGTATTAAGTAAAATGCACATATTTTTTTTTTAATAAATATTAGAAAAAAAATTTATTGAGAAATACTTTTTGGTTGTTTTCTGTTATTAACTGAGTAAAAATGGCAACCCAACCTAAAAATACCTATTTAACTGTAAGACCTTGGCGCTTATGGTAATATAGTTTGAAAAACTAAACTAAAAAGTTTAAATGTGGAAGAAGAAAGAACTGATTACCCAGTAAAGTATAATATTTATATTATTGATAAACAAACAAGCAGTTTAGTGAAAATTAGTTTTTCTAAAACAGATTTTTATTTCCATTTCAAATTAATAAGGTTAAATCAAAGATTACAGAAAGATTATTATATTTTATTTTGGAGTTTCAGAACATATAGTTCACGCTATTTGATGAGGTACTTGAGAATTCATTCTGGAAACATTTTAAATGTCACCTATATTGAGAAATTTGTGTTACGCCCTTGAATAAAAATAAGCACAACTTTTGTAGGAATCAATCATCTTTTCCGCAACCAATCTGGCCACTCGTTGGCTCAAAACCACAAGTGAAATTATTGCTTGTGTTTACATCGCACAATTCGCGATTTTATTTATCTATAAACAAATGCCACACTTTGCTTTCAGCTTTCAGTAGCAGTATACGGTGTACGAGACAGCGGAAACAAACGCGAGTGCTGTATGGAAATGGAAATATTCAATTCGCTTTTTTAACTACGTTAAATTTTGTGATTTTGTTTAAGAAATAAATAAAAAAATAGTGTTAAAGAATATTAATTATTACTCTTTTACTAATTGAAAATAATATGGAAGACGAGTCCCTAAAAGTGCCCTTACGTTATAATCAACCATTGAAACAACTCAACAGAATAGCTAAAAGGCCACCGGTCGATATTGAGTTTCAGGATTTGCATTATTCTGTGAGAGATCCCTATTCAAAAGGAGGTAACCTATAAATCATTATAAGCTATACTTAATAAGATCTAGAAATTTAAATTCAACAATTTGAGGATAACTATTTAAATAAATCAAACTAATTAAGTAGTTAATCATAAATGACCTTAACCTAAGTTACTTAATTATTTTCGATAGTTTTTTTTGTAAATTGTATTAATGATAGGTATGTTTTGTACCAATATAGTAGGAGTAGGTATGAGCTTAGCAAGTTGTTGCAATTAGAATTTGTTGCATGGTGTGTTAAGAAAGAATTTAGCTATTAAAATTTGTTTATAACACACAACTGGATTTACGTGTTAACATTAAAAAAATGTTATTTTCGGATATACCTACTATATCCTGTCATATATTATCAGCTTTTAGATAAACCAAACTGCCGTTGTATAGAACTATGAAATATGTAGGTAATCACTGTTTTGCCGCATAATGATTATTCGAAGATTATTCAGGTTTTCTGTTTTTTGTTAGACATTATTTAAAGACACCAGGCAGTAATATTAAATATCAAGTTAAAAGCAATAAGAATCAGCTTAAACATGAACTGATTTTGATTGGTGGTACGTAGGTACCTAGTATAATATATTTTAGTTCCCTGTTTGGTAAAATTAAAAAACAAATTTTGGGTGAATTTGTTTTAGCACTATATAATTTTTTCCAAACACAAATATTTTTCTGCGGAAATTATTCATTTTCATATTCCCAACTTTAGAATAAATGAAACCAGTTACATGAAAACATGATTCTGGTTTACATTCTTAGACACTCTTCTCAACACAACACGCCAAAAAACTTCTTGCGGAAATATGTCATTTTCATTTTTTGATAAAATAATGTAAAATTTAGAATAGCTGAAATTAGTTGCACAAAAATTTTATTTAACTTTATATTCTATAATATTCTGAATATAAGTAAACTTAACTTAAATCGATTGCGCAATAAGAATGCGTTGATCATTGTGGTTGTTTCCATACGTTTTCATCAAAGATTTAAAATCTATAGTGACAATACACTAATAATAATAAAGTACTAAACTAACCATCTACCTAACTACTTTATTCAAAATTAAAAAAAAGTTGCAAGAATAGTAAGGATTTGCACTCACGACTTTCTGCTCGCAAAGCAAGGATCTAAGCACTTAGCTACACTCGTAACATAGCGATTATGCGAATTACCTCGACCACCTACACAATTATATTGATAATTATATAATAAAAATAAAGTAATTGTACTTGACGCAAAAGATTTAAGTTTAGAATATATATTTTTAACTTTTAAATCCCTAAACAACTATTTCCTGTACGCCAAAAATGCGAAATGTTTGAATACGAATTTTCAAAGATCATAATATTCTCGGGCGTTTTTTTTTTACCCAGTAATCTGAAGGACGAAATTTACAAAAGCATCTAATGATATTGCCGGAAAAAATCATACGGAAATATATAATAATCAATGTATGATTTTATAACGAGGGTTAGATATATAATTATATTAATTTGATAGTTAGATACTTAATTAATATCTGATTTTGACGTGATATACATATAGTGTAATACTTTTGTGCTAACCAATTTATACAGTTTGTATCTTTCGACACCCTATATAAGTTAAAATGATTTTATAGCTGTTACTTAAAAACCTGTTTCATTGCTTTTTTTTATTCCACCCGTTATTACAATGTACATAAATATGATGAGCTAGACATTATTTACAAACTATAGTTTACAATATTAATTTCATTAATGCTACTACATACTACTGGGGTTAACTGATAGGTCAATGAAATAATTGCAAATTTAACCATTGTCTTATATAGGTATAAAACATAAAAAAACAAAATGTTACAAGTTCAAATTCCTTGATTTAATTTCAATCTTATCAATAAGTATTTTTGACTCGAATGAATCTTTACCGAATTTATTTAATAATAAAGTAACAATAATTGAATACAAAACCATATAGGTACAGCTGTTTTGATTACAAGTAATACTTTTACTTTTATTTATAATTTTGTATAACGCGATAACCTTTCAGTAAATAAAAAGATACTGTGGGTAGGAAGGTCCACTAAAATTAATTTTAAATATACTTACAGAGTGTCCCTATATTTATTTAAATGCACCACTCTTTATATTGTTGCCTATTTTGATTCTTGGGATCAAAGAAAGTGAACTTGCTGTAATATGATTTTTCATAAAAATAGGGTAAAATGTAAAGCTACTGTGTGGTTTTTATTTTGTCTTGCCATTTATAAAAATTAAATTCTGGTAAGATATACAGGGTATTTCAAAAAGCCGCGGCAATATTTAAGGGAGAGATTTCTCAGATCGTTTTATGGAGAAAAGTTCTCATAAACATACGTTCGCAAGTGCATTGTTTCCAAGATACAATAAATAATATTAATGTAAACCTTCAAATCAGATTAAAATCGAATTACTGGGGCACAATGAATCGTGAATTCAATACGAGACATCAAAAATCATTTCGAAAAGATGTTTAAAGTCCATTCAGCACTAGTATAATCAAAGCCTTATTTTTGCACAATTTATTTTTTGATTAACTAGAAATTAACACAAATTTTACTATATGTTTGTAGGTACATTATATTCTTTCCAAATAGGTACCTCTATAATTATGAACAAATAATTCTAATTTTTTAATGTGTTTATTGTGAGGTGCGTACACTTACGTTACTTTTTTTTATTATATACTTACATAATATAGATTCGAGAATTTAATACAAAAATGTTACGTAAAAACCATTAAAACAACCATAAATTGAGAGAAAAGAGAAAGTATTTTAAATTATATATTTTGTTTACCAAATGGTGAATTTCTACAATATGCTTGTTTAGTAATCAGCATTTATTTTTTTTTTTTGATTCAACATTAGGCGTATACTACAAGTATCTAAGTATTAAGAATTTTGATGATTAATTATATTTTTTTAATATAATAGTTATTATTAGATTTTTGGTTATCGATTTTTTTATTAACAATTTGTGATATCAGTGCCACTAAAACAGTGATCTTTATCAGAGTTAAAAAAGCCTTCGTTATCGTTTGCTTTTTTCTTCAAATAAATAATTTTAAATTAATTTTATTGTAAAAAATTTCTATTCGAGGACCAATTGAAATTATTAAACTGACTTTGTATTGCCTAACGTAACGTTTTTTGTTAAATTTATTTAAATAATGATATATTTTTTGAAATCAAAGACGTCTGTCCTAACTTGAAATGTTTTTTACCATTACCAGTTTTTCACATATAAGCCCTAACGTGAAATTCTAATTATAACCTTCCAGCATTATTTAGAGTTACATAAAAGAGGATTACGCATAATATTTAAATGTGGCAACAATTTTGTGGCATTGCGGAGAAACCTTAACCCTAGAAATACTTACCCTCCTACGCAAGGCAACGCAAGGCGATGCAAGGCTACAAAAAGCTAAACTAGGTAACACAATGCTACACAAGACAACCTCCTTACCGATTTCTTTGAAATATGGCAGAGTTGTTGCTAGAAATATGGCTACGCAAGGCTGCGCAATATTACGCAAGGCATCCCAATGCTTCGCAATGTTATGCAATGGTACGCTAAACTACGCAAAGCTAAACAAGGTAACGCATGCTACGCAATGCTACACAATGCTGCGCCAGGCAACGCAATGCTACTCAAGGCTACGCAAAGCTATTCTAGGCATCGCATAGTTACGCAAGGCAACGCAATACTAGGCATGGCGACGCGTAGCTACAGAAGGCAACGTAAGGCATCGCAAAGGTTCGCAAGCCAACCCAAAGCAACGCAAATATTCGCAAAGAAACGCCAGGCACCGCAAGGGTACGCAACGCAATGCTATGGAAGGAAACGCAAAGCTACGCAAGGCAACGCAATGCTAGGTAAGGCAACGTAATGCTACGCTAGGCAACGCAAAGCTACTCAAGGCTACGCAAGGCAACACAAGGCTGCCCTTAAGTACGCAAAGCTACGCAAATCTACACAATGTTACGCAAATCTAGGCAAAACTACGCAAGGCTGCGCAATATTAAGCAAGGTAACGCAATGATACGCAAGGTGATGCAAGACTACTCAAGGCTACGCAAAGCAACGCAAGGCAACTTAATTTATATCTCTTAAACCAAGAAAGATGAAAATAATACAAGAAATAAAAAAAAGTTGTAGATTTAGTTGCTTTATCAAGAGAAATTAAATTAGTCAATGGCGAACATTTTTTTTGTCAAAAATTTTTATAAAGTTGACTTCCTAACGCCAGTGGACTTCAGAATTTGAATCTAGTTAGGGCCACATAGGCTCCCTATTTCTAGCAACAACGCTGTCAAATTTCAAAGAAATCGGTAGAGGGATATTTGACCTAATTAAAAAAAACCATTATTTACAAAAAAACTTTAACACTTTGTCTTATATTTCCGGACGTATGTTTATGGAAACTTTTTTTCATAAAACGCATGAGGTATCACCCCCCGTTCTTTTGAAACACCCTATATATATAGTGTAAGTACGGCAAGATATATACCAGTTGAAACATCTGGTCTAATAAAACCGAAAGGTTAGTATTTATTTACACACAATATCTTAGAGATTGATCTTCATGACTAATCCAAGTATTTAGCCAATAATAAAACGCAATACATTCATATTATGTTTTATACTATAATAATTGCAACTTGTTAATATCCTGTTCGAAAACATACATTGAAATATATTATACTGTACCACAATATTTTAGTTAATTATTGTTTTAGATCATCTACCTATAATTGAGTTGAATAATTGCAAAAAATTTAATTATTCTAGATAAATTATATTCACTTGGTAAGATTTGTGTTTTTCATTAAAATTTAACCGCAAAAGAACCATGATTTCTATTTATAATTATTATTTTTGTTCAAGGTATTGTGACGAATATTTAAATGTCCCCTACGCTTAGAGATAAATAAATACATCCGGCAACACCGCGTTGACTATACTATTTTATTCAGATGTAATTGTTCTCGAAAGCTCGCAACTTAAACTAACCAGAGGCGACTCTGTACAGATTTAATAGGCTATACCTCGTCCGGGGCAGCGCTGTGTTAATTATGTGCCTCGCTTACAGTAAAGATCTGGAATGGACGTACGCTCTCCAGAATGTTGTAGAACAAACGACTATTTACTGGAAGCGTTCGAGAAAGGAGAAAAAGCATATAAATAGCCAGCGTATAACAGGGACAGACAATCGGTTATGAAGTGAACCCGTCAAAAGATAGAGAACAGTGTGACAAAAATAAATAGTGAAAATAAATATAGTCATATTAGTTCGTTTAAGTTATTAGTTTGTTTAAGTGTTTAGTTATTAAGTGTAAATAAATTAGTTTTAATTTTAATCTCGTTGTTAATTTACCTCCACTAACTGACTGACTCGTACCCTCAAAATATGAATATCATATTAAAACGTTTTTTTTGTGTGGGTACAAGTAAACTCATGGTTTTTCCAACAGTTTATTAAATAATACGTATTCCAAATCACGCGATTTAAAATTTCATCAATGCTCCAAGAGTTTTGTTATTCAAATCACATTTCTCAATTAATTACATTATCGTGACGTGTTATTACTTCAAACATTTCTATTATACAACTAAAAGACCACTCAAGACGCCTCACATTTTTATTGTTTTATTAATAACTTAATACCATATTTTAACTTCGAATCTATTACTTTTAAAGTAATCAGATCTTCGCGTTTATTACTTTGGGTGGTTAAATTATAGTCATTCAATAAGTCCGTAGGTTAAGGAAATACCAAAATTTTGACAAAACTCGATTTTATTATTCAACATAGTTGCCTTAGAGGGCAATACAACGAGTATGGCGATTTTCCAACTTTTTTTGTTGGAGTTTGGGCTTTATTGTGATGTTGCATATTTAGAAAACATTGCTTTTAATTAAATTTTGGCAGGTAAACTTTTCTTACTTAAAAAGGTTAGCAGAGTTAAAAACTATTCTAAAATATGCATTTTCGGGCTATAGTAGGGTCCGTCATATCTAATTCGCGCTCCTCTGATTTAGTAAAATATCTAATAATAATAATACGTATATTATTTTTATACCTTTGAATGTCGAAGAGATTTCGTACTAAAGTAAGTTTAGGTAAATCTGGGTACTTATTTTGAGGACATCAATATGTCGTTGATCTATGTCCACGTTATTCTAGGACACCCGGAATAATATTATATGCTTTTATAACCAACTGATGTTGCGGTTTTGAATATTATAACTATTTCTTTATTTTTGCATTTAAATATTATGTTTCATTAAAATTAATTACAGTGTTCTTGATTTATTATTATTATCATACCTCAGTTTTCGTACTGAAGCTCCTAGAATTTGTTAATTGTTAAGTTATACCTATTAATAGGTACAAAATGTTGATCTGGTCAGGCTGTTTTTTTCACTAGAAGTTTTACCACAAAAATGTCTATAATGTAACATTTTTGAAAACATGCTTTTACTGAGAATTTATGTCAATGTTTTGTTGGATTACAAACAATTATTTACATAATATGTAAATGATAAGTCCTATCCGGATGTCTAAATTGACAACAAACGACGTAGCTTGATTATAATATATCCGAGGCTTATAAAAAAAGTGTTTTTTTTGTCTGTTCAAGGATGGAGACCACTCTTAAAATCTATCAATGGAAAATTTAGATCAGGGGAATTCACTGCAATTATGGGACCATCGGGTGCCGGCAAAAGTACATTGCTGAATATACTCGCCGGATACGTGTAAGTTGGTTATTTATTTCGATACTTATTTTAGATATGGTAAAGGAAAAACAAGTGAAAAGTACAGGTTATTTCATGTAATGCTTTGCTCAATTTATGGACTATTAATTTTAGAACTAAACAAGTAAATGTAAAATACTACTTATCCGTTCATTAAGTTCTACTAAACACCCTGTCAGCGTAAATATATTTACGCTATCAGCTAAAACAATTGGTTAGGTGAGACTGAAAACTCGATCTACTGTTATTTTTTTAGTATGAATATGATTTAAAGAATGCAATGCATCTGAATATATTAAACATTACAATGATTACAAAGTAGTATTATTAAATAAAAACCTTAGGAGACGAAAAGATTCGTGTTTATCTCTCGAAAAATACTCCAATTCATACACAGGGTGAAGAACAAATTATGCATTTTTGAAAAACCACAATTTTCATGACATGAAATCCTTTTAATTTTTCATTATTTGGCATTAAACATCGACTGCAGAACGCTTGGAGACCACCGTCCGAGCATTGCTGAAACCCAAATATTTGGGAGATGCTGGCAGAAGGATAAAATAGTCTCCTGCTAGCGTTTTGTGTTCATACTATTTTTATTTATACTTATTTCTATTTATACGACTGGTTTTACCTATACATTAAGTTTGTTCGGCCTCTGCATGGTATGGGATATGCATTACTATGTACATGTAGATGATACGTGTTTACATGTGTCTACTGTTGTGTATCCTATTGTGCTTAAATGCAGGCCGATATTTGTAGATGGGCAACGACTATGGTACTCCGACGAGCTCATAACAAGAGCGAAACGAATTCGTCAGTATCTGTTGACCCATGTCTCGGTCTGGTTCTATTGAATTAGACTGGCACCCTGCTAAATTAAACAAAATTCCTTGTGTAGGTAAAACCAGCATTTTAGTCCGCTTTGCCATTAAACTATATTGTAATGTTTGGAAAAGTCCTTATTTACAAAGATACAAGGTGTTAAAGATGACTGCCTGGGACGATTTTTTTGAAATATTTTCGAAACGAGTAAAGATGAATTAATCAAATGTAACATATTTATTCACCTAGTTAAATGTCGTAAACTGACAGATGAAATTGTGTGTGTAAGGCTTGCCTTATTTATATCCTAACTTTTTTTCTTGTGACTTTTATTTCATTTGTGTCAAAAATGTGATAAAATAAAGTTTTCTACATAAAAAAGGCATAGTTTTTTCTCGAAAAACCTCAAGGTTTTCGAAAAATTCGAGTTTGAAAATTTTAGGACAAAACTGGTCCTTAGTACACACCATTAATAAAATACAGTTTGCTAACGAAAAGTTTTCCAAAATTTTTATTTTTTTAAGTAAAATTTGGACTGCTATACTTCAAATTTCGAGAAATTTGTATGTTACATGTTTATTTTAGATTTTACATTACTTATTTAAAAACTAAGACGCTTTTCTTAGGTTTGTTTGTTGTAATAATGAATCACAATATTATCCGATTTTGAAACAGGTTTAGGGACCAGGGACTAAAAATTGGGTCTTACTCGCAGGCCCTTGATTTTTGTGCATACACATTAATTTTTAAGAGGGAGAGGATACGATATGTTGTTTGTAATTATTTGGGAATTTAAATGCTTAGTTGAAATGAAAATTTAATATAAGGTGTAATTTTCCTAAATTATGATTATATCATTCACATCAATTATTCACGCCAAGGTTCCGTTTCGGGAGTATCTATCACTCTGGTTGACAAACAACACTTAAAATAAATATCACTTTATTTTTTGCGTGCGTAAAAATAATTGGATCTACTGGTTCAAACTTTTTTTTCGGACATGAAACCATAACATGTTCTAATCTAATTATTGCAATTTAAACCTATAATATAATAATAACATAATTTTATTTGTATAATTGGTCGAGTATTTAAGTGTTTGCTATAATTAAGAACTGTTAAAATTGATGGTTAATTACTTATTTGAATACATTATAATTGAAAATATTCCATTACATCTCATATAATGTGTACTTTTATATGTTTGAAATAAAACAATATTTTTTGGCAAGCGTCCGGGATGTACCCACTTCCCGGACGCTTTTTCTTTGAGAATGTAGCATGAAGTACGTACTTCCCGGACTAGGACGGGAAGAATCACGTCGTTGCTGTCATTTCAAACAAATTGAATTTTAGGTTGGGTTGGTTAAATTCAATATTAGCAATTGCTCGAATTTTAATATACACTATTGGACAAAAGTGGAGCAACACTTTCGAAAATTTAGACAAATCTCGATTTTTTAATATTAAATGCATGATATCGTATTTAAATACGTCGTGTCTTAAATATCAACGTAGGCTGCTATTATCGACGGCAACAGCTTTTTCCAACAATCAAAACAAATGAACTGATATTGACGTAAACTTTTAATGCAATATTGTAATGCGTCAAAAGTAAAGCAACATTTTAATATTTGCGTAAAAAAGAAAGGTTCTAGTGACAGTAAAGGTTAAAATATTTTTGCTGAGTTTATTTTATGTTTAATTAATATTTCTGTGCTGGATTAATCATGCCAAGAGGTATTCCAATTTCGAAAGAATTAAAACAGAGAGTAGTGATTGCACACTTGTAAGGTACAATACAAACCCAATTGCAAGACGGTTTGTTTTTACCCAGAGACAGCGTATCCAAAATAATTTCAAGTTACAATGAAAGGGGACAGTTAGAGAGTATACCGAAATCGGCAAGCTCGAGAAAAACAACAACTAGGACAGACAGACGCCTTAAAAGAATTTCCCAAAACGATCCTTGGATGTCTGCACCTAGAATAATTGCTGAAATTCCCAAAATTGAGGATAGTCCACTGACAGTTCAGAGAAGGTTGGCAGACGCAAAGTTATTTAGTAGACGCCCTGCTAAAAGCTGCTTATTTCGGCAAAAATGGAGTGGCTAGGCTTGAATTTGCACGTGGACATTTAAATTGGATAGTAGACGATTGGGAAAAAGTGTTATTTAGCGATGGAACGCGTTATAAAATGCTTAATTCTGATAGAATGAAGCATTTAAAATGTCCAATCAATCCAAGGTTTCATCCCAAATACGTTACACCCACAGGTAAAGGCAGTGTTTTCCATGGGGTTGTTTCTCATGGAATGGGGTGGGTCCTTTAAACTTCATTAATGATACCATGGATCGATTTGTCTATAGAGATCTAATGCAAAATGAAATGTTGCCTTATGCAGAGTGGGAAATGCCGTTGCATTTTATTTTCTAATAGGATAACGACCCAAAACACTTCCGAATTGTTCAAGAGTGGTTTCAAGAAAATAACGTTCTGGTTTTGGAGTGGGCGGCACTATATCCTCAGACCTTATATTTTATTTAAAATCTATGTGAAGAAGTTGAGCGTGGAATTCGTACACAAGTATTCACAAATAAACCATCATTGGTAAATAAAATCAATGGAGTTTGGAGAAACCTTTCTGAAAATACTGTCCAAAAATTGATTGCTTCAATGCTGCGACCGCGACGTTGCTCGCAAATAATAAATAATAATGGATATTCTATTAATTATTAACATAATACTTCTAGCTATTTTAATTATTTAATGTGTTTAATGTTTTTTTTATCGTAATATGTAAAATAAAGTACTGTTGACACAATTTGTTGCTTTACTTTTGTCGCACTTCATTTCGTCGATCTTTATAATTATAAATGTTTCTGTACCTGCATTTCATTTAAAGTGTACCAAAATATTGAGAAATATTACTAATATTGGGGATAATATTTCATTAAAATTAACTGGGGATTACAATAATGTTTAATTAGTTTTTCAAATTCAAAGAAATAAAAGCACTTTGTTGCTCTACTTTTGTCCAATAGTGTAAATAAGAATTAAAATGTTTCTGTTAATATGTAGAATTTTCTGTTCTGTTTAATTCAAATAAGAATTAAAATGTGTAATAAAGAAATGGGTCGTATCATTGATTTATTATTCTACACGGTTGCCGAAAAAATATTGTACGCAACACGCCCGAAAATAGTTTTTTTGGACTCACAGAACCTACGGCTGTCCTAGAATTTTGTGTATTCGTCCAAAAAAACCTATTTTCCGGACTTGTTACTTAAATTACTATTGTTGTTAAATTATTTGCAGTCTTCACGACAAAAAATATACATATAATAATTTTAATAGCGATCAAATTTGTCCTTTTCTGCATTTTTTGAGATCTTTCTCATTCAATACATAACAGCCCTCTCTTAGAGTTAAGCAGTTGTTTATTTAGAAACACCACTTTGAATATACAAATAAATAAATTCCAGGACTGCAGGTGTGAAAGGCAGCATAAAAATAAATGACAGACCACGAGATATGAAAGTGTTTCACAAATATTCGTCATATATCATGCAAGAGGATGTGATTCAACCACGACTGACAGTAAAGGAAGCTATGATGATTGCTGCAAAACTTAAGTTAGGAGATACTATTGGTGCTGAGGAAAAACAGGGAGTGGTAAGTCAACCTGTCTGGCTGCAATTCCACAAATCTCAGTAGATAGATTTGAAAAACAGTTATCCAAATATTAATGCTAAATTTATCCTGATATCTCGTCTCCTTTATGACATGGGGATTGCCTACAGTAGATCTAGAAATATTTGGATACATTGTAGATAGCTTTCTAGCACTAATTTCAGAATTTTCTTCAGGTTCTAATAAAATGGATTCCTCTAATTCAGCTTATTTACATGCATTGTGTTTTAGATAATAAATAAAAAAAATTCATAGGGGTTAGGTTAGGCGACCTAGCAGGCCACTCGATTTCACTCCTTCGCCCAATCCATGGGCGCGAAAACACACAGGTACCTACTTATTATTCCCTATATAGGTCCCGAGAAACCGGTTCATGTCCACGGCGTTGTCTGTTTAGGGAATATTTCTCATGTAGAGGAGCGAATTTAAATAATTCTAATATTCTATGTGCTGTGCTCTACTTCAGCAAATGACCATGCTGCTATAAATATTATAGCTAATGATAGATTATTAATTTATTCAAATAGGTAGATGAAGTTATCAATCTTCTAGGCCTCGAAAAATGTGTGGACACGCTAAGCGAATATCTATCTGGAGGTCAAAGAAGACGACTAGTTGTTGCTTTGGAATTAGTTAACAATCCGCCAGTGATATTCCTGGATGAACCTACAACGTAAGTACATAAAAACTGTAAATTGTTTAAATTACTCTGCCCCATATAGAAATTATGTCATTCCTACAGAGCATCTTTGAATAGATAAATATTTAAGAAAACAAAAGGATAGTTTATGATGAATATTTTCAATTTTATTTTGCAGCTTTTACTGAAATATGAAATACATGGTGTTATTTCACAGCTACGTTACGATATTTTTTAATATAAATCTACAGAAATGTTCTGCAGCGTTTGTATTTATACAGGGTTATCCAAGTTAAGAGTACACCATTGCTAATTTTGTTATTATTAAAACCTGCATTGCGTTATCTTTTGTTTGGGACAATTTTTTATTAATGTATATTATATATTTGTTATAAGTAATACAAAAAAGCTTATAAAGTATTTTGCGCTAAACTAAAAATAACGATGATATTTCACTTTCGGGTGCGGAAGTAAAAGTATAACTATAGGTACTTACTATCCAGCTTTAGAAATAACTAGGAGAAGAAAATAAACTAAATATCTGATTAAAATTTAACTGCAAAAATAAGATCAGTGGGGCAAAACATATTTTAAAAGGAGTTAAAAATAGACGCCAAAAAAGGAGGTGGAGAGCTGTTTCTCCCTACATAACAGTTTATTTTATTTGTTGCCTATATTTGTTTATTTCCCTCTATACGGTATCATTTGTAACTTTACTTTCACTGTAGTCGTAATTATACAGGGTACCTACATGTTGTTTATTTAGTGAATGGTCCGATATTGCGCGATTCTCATTCCCTTAAGACATTTTGTTTGTTTGTTGTTGTTGTATTGAGGTTACCCAACATCCACACAAAATATTATTTACACTAATACAACCAAGTTGATACAATATATAATGACACTAAAGGAAAACTGCAAAATAAAGATGGCCGCTAGTCAGTCAGTTCTACAATATACAGGTTGTCTGGAAATGACGGAATAGCTCAGTTCCCTTGGGCGAAAATGTGATGATTTAGCTCAACTTATCTGTATACAAAATTGCTTGGTTTGGGCGCTATAGAGCTTTAAAAGTTAATATTTTTAGTTTTTTCAAATCGAAAAATATTTGATAAATTGTATTCATTTTTTAGACGTGTTATACGTGTTTTTTATTGAAGAAACCCCAAATTCGAAAATTACAGGATTAAAAGCTTAGCCACAATAAAATATCTACTCATATTTTTTTTAATCCTCATAAATACTTTGTGCTAAGTGACAATCTTATGATTTTTGGGTGATATTGTTCATATCTATATATGTTTCGTTTTGATTGTAGTATTCTATTTTTTCTTTTTTTGATTAGGGATAATTTGTTATAGTTTGGGAAGAAACTGGATGTTGTTTTGAGAGCGAGATATATTTTGCGAAGAGAAGGCTACACCTACGCACAAGTCAATATAACAATGTAAATCTGCCAAATAAACATTGTAGAGATTAAGTGTTCTATCATTTGATATGTAACATCGGTATTTTCTATTAACAATGAAAAAAATATTTTTTTAAGTTTGACAGGCAGCCATCTCAAGCGAGACATTGATCTAGCCGATTTTTTAACACAATTTTGTTTCAATTGGTCAAAAAATTGGGCCGAGAACATACGTCCAAATTTGCTATATCCCGTATAGTATATAGATATATAAACTTTTGAACTGAGGTCATTTTTAGGATCCAGGGGTCATAAAATGAAGGACTGCATACAAATTTTTCAAAATTTCGGTTATGTCGATCTCCTGAATAATTTTTTTATAAATCTACTAATAAAGCAGTTAAAACATGTTTTAAATTTAATATATTTTTTCCTACGCAGGGGCTTGGATAATGTAGCAATCAAACAATGCATGGAGTTACTACAAAAAATTACGCGCCTTGGAAGAACAGTGATATGCACGATACATCAACCTCCAGCTTCTGTGTTTCAAAACTTCGATCAGGTAGGTCCAATATATTTCGCAAAAAACATTTTATATACACACAGGCAAAATTAGCCGAACTCTCAAAATTTACTGTATGATTAGTGGAGCCGAGTTATAAGTATTTAGTGGAGCAGACGTCGTTTTATTTTGAATAATGTTTTTTTGTTAATTTTTGGAGCAAAGTGTGGAGTGAACGAATTAAAGTAGAAATTATTCGAAAATAGCAAATTAAAGATTGATCTTTTCTGTGCAATTTGGTTTTTTATTTACTCTGAAAACTTATTAAGTAAGTTACAGGGTTTTTTTTAAAGGTGCATGTATTAACAAAAAATCATTACTTTTATTTACCTCTGTATATACGACATAAAAACCAATTCCTTAACATTAACTACAGGTCAAACCTAAAACCAAACAAATCATCTCAATATGTTACAGGGTTCAAGAGAAAATCGATGTTAAACTTAGAGTGACATTTGATCGTTCGACTATTTTAGCCGGTGTCGTTACATTATGTTTATTGTTTTACGTATATTTTTATTTTTTTATAGGTATATGTTATGGCTAATGGCAATTGCGTATATAATGGAACTCCATTTGAGCTTGTACCATTTTTAGCGAAAGCAAATTGTCATTGCCCTTCAACGTATACTCCAGCTGATTATAGTAAGTTTTCTGAATATGATTAATTTCGAACATAAATCATTTACCTAATGTATTGAATATTTGCTTTAGTAATCGAAATTATCATGTCAATACCGGAAACGATCAACATGCTATCAAACCAAATTCAAAATGGCAAAATAAATATGAAAACCATCAAAGACGAACCACTATTGATCAATAACAATAGTATAGAAATATATGAAGTTTATCAAGAAACTACACAGAGAGGTATGACTTGATTTTACGTACATATGAAACTTACCTATAGTATCAACATTTTCTAATAGAAACATAATTTTCTAAGACCAAAAACACATATTATAATGCGAAAATAAATTGAAACATTGAAGCTACGGTTTTCTTGGGGGACTGGGAGCTGTGATCGTCTTCTACAGTCCGTTTTCCTCGGGGCGGCTGGCGGCTGCTGTCCCAGTCGTCAGATTGACTCGACATGGAAGGTTTGTCTTGAAGAAATGAAAGACGATGAAATACTATAAGAAATAATATCTTGGAAAAAAAGACGAAATGACCATCACGCCATGTCCAAAGAACGAGAAAACGTTATAATCTTTCAGCTATCAGTCCCCGAAGAAACTCTCAGACATACCTACTTATGGTTTTATTGCCAGATTATGTCAAGCTTTAAATATATTTCAAATACAATGAACTGCTGTCGACTATAGAATCTTCAATGTGTTTAAGAAATCTTGGAAATACAATGGTTGACCAGCTCTTTGTTGTTGATATGTGCTAATATTGTAACGTAGTAGGTATACGTGTGTAGTATTCATCTACCCCCGCATACCATTTTGGAAAATTAGTTTGACATATTTCTGTGCCAGGTTCAAATCATAGATTTTACGTTACTTTATGACTGATCTGGCGAGTTCAAAAAAAGAAAGATGAACCAGTAAAATAATCGACTCCATTACGAGATTGAAATGCTATGAGCCACAATAGACTCTCGTGTGGTCGCAGTGGAGCGTCTCGGCGGACCCACTCCTTTCGACCCTACTTACCTATCCTTAAGCTCACCTGACCTGAGTTTTTGAAAGGATAACGCTTGATTTTACTTTACACTATATTACATATTTTCGGTAATTTCTACATGTTTTCGTTTATAATGTTTTTGTTTATTTATAACTTTTTCATCTGTTAACTAAGACACACACACTGATTAATATCATATTCTCTGTATTATTTTGCAGGTCTGCTTCGTAGCGACATCCACTTTCCATTGTCAGTATGGCGACAATTTCAAATTCTTCTATGCAGAATGATGATTCAATTGCTACGAAATAGAACCATGTTATACACGCAGTTCTTTCATCATTTCCTCTCTGCTTTGGTCGTAGGTGGTATATTCTATGGCACGGGAAATGATGCCAATCAAACCATTGCTGTATTTAAATATTGTATAGGTGTCAATGTCTTCTTCATGTACACCCATGTTATGGTACCGGTGCTATTATGTGAGTTAAGGCAGAGACAGACCATTATCACGTCACGTGAGATCACATGCTAGTACGCAATGTCACGGGACGTGGGATATTTATGGAAATTGTTGACATCGTAGCGAAATAAAAGAGATTATTGATTTCCTGTTTTTATGATTATTATCGACATCTTTATTGATTACAAAAATTCTGTCATGGATAAGGTATTTTGTGGATTTTCACCTATTTTGAAAATAATTTTACAAATGTTGCCTACATGAAAGTGTTGTAAATTTTGTGCGCTATATTTACCTACCATGTTTTTACAGCGTGTTATTGTGGATTTATTTGGAAAAGTGTAATAGAACGTTCTCAATGACACCTGAACTAAATTAGACACATTTCTACGAATGTACTTACGAGTCGCATCCAAGTTCTGCTGCATTTATAAAAACTGACGAAACCGCAATAATTGCGCAAACAGTCTCGTAAAAGTCTACTCAGTCGTCACTAAAATAACTGTAGTCTATACTCTAAAAATGTTTTTAAGTCCATTTAACAAATCCAAATGTGTTAGAACTCAATGTAATTTTGGGTAATTGTTATTTCGAACAATACGGTACGCTCACCTCATGGAACTCACGGCAAGTTATACGCGACTGCATAATTGTGATTTTGCAAATTTAAATTTTCGTCACGCCTACTATATCACGCACGACAACAGTGTTGCCTTTTTATCTAATTTTAACATAAGGTTTAAGTAAAGGGAAATGATAAAGTTCTTAAAATAAGTTTTTTTAGTAATCGTGTGAGTTAACAAAATGTTCCGGATTATACAGCATAATCATAACTATAAGCATAATTAAATTAGTTTAAACAATGATATATAGGCGTATTTATCTAATTTTGAGTTCTAGATAGAGCACAGCTAATTTTCTTAACCCAAATTGTGGGTTTTGTATGATAATGCATATTCTAATTTGTAAATTTACATTTACGACGAATTTTTTAAACTTATGATACAAGTATAAACGATCCCTTTGATTACAATAAATTTAACTTTTATGATTATGCTAATTCCCCTGCTGTGTTACATAGTCTGTTTCTGATGCGTGATAATATGTGATCACACGTGACGTGATAATAGTCTGTCTGCGCCTTTACAGTTACATTATGTAAATAAATAAAAAATTCGCTATATTTGACATTATCCTGTTCTGGACCAATTGATTGCATAGTGATGATTTATTTCCTCAAATTCCGATATCGCTTGGATAATCGTATAAGCTCTTTTAGATAGTATTTTAATGTTTTAGTTCCGTTGGAGTTCAAGTTGTTAAAGCGTGAATACTTCAACCGCTGGTACAGTCTGAAAGCATACTACATGGCTCTCACATTAGGTTCCATTCCCCTGCTTGTAAGTACCTCGGTTTAGTTTTAATTTAAAAGTATTATCTAATAGTTATTATATTTTTTAGATAACATTTGGTTTCATGTTTTTAGTAATAGTATATTTCATGACCGATCAACCATTAGATGGCCATAGATTTTTATGGTTTAGTCTAATGGGTATGTCGGTTGGTTTATGCTCTCAGGGTCTAGGATATGTTATAGGTTCCTGTTTTAGTATTACCGTAAGTATTATTTGTTAGAATATGAATATGATTAATGTGTTTAGATATTTCACTTTTTCGCATCAAATTAACCAACTAAATTATATAATTTCGAAAATTTAATTGCTCGCCATTTGAATCTTTTAATCCATAGGAGTTACAACGTAAGTTAATCAATTTTTATTGTCAAAATTTGTCCTTTATTCGAGAATTTAAATAATTCTTAAATAATGAAAGTTCATTGGGGCGATATCGTTTATTAACTTTTTTAATTAATGGAAATGAATTTAAAATTGTTTCCAGGATTCTCTTTGGGCTTCATGTTGTTTTATTAAAATCTAACACATTTTCTCTTTATTGTTATTATTTATCAGTATACATCTGAATTCTGAATATACAGATGGAACCATCCTAAAAATATTTTAGCGTTTGGTCCCATTTAGAGTTAATTTAATTCTAAGTTAGTGCCAAGACCGAAACTTTCATCCAATTTGGGGTTTGGCAGTTCCCAATGGTGAGCTATTAAATTAGGCGACAATCAAAGACAAAAAATTAGCAAATTTGAATTAATTCAAACTAAATCTATTGTATGGCGATTTACATTTTAGAGTGGATCTGTAGTAGGCCCTTCAACATTAGCGCCTCTGTTAGCTTTAGCTGTTTATGGAATGGGTTATAACAATAATATTGAACCTGTTATGAAAATATTGATGAGCTTTAGTTATCTTCGGTATGGCGTAGTAGGCTTTACAAGCACCCTATTTCAAAAACGAGAGCCACTGAGGTGTGATGAGTTGTATTGCCATTATAGGAATCCGGAGGTAAGTGTATCTTTATTTTTCACAAAAATGTCTATTTAAAATAAATTTCATTTGATGACGTTTAAATGAAAAATTTTGTATTCCTCAGACATTGTACAGAACAAATTACTTTATTATTTTTTAAATATTTTAAAACAATTTTATACATAATGGTGTTTTACATAACATGCATCCTTAAAAAGCTCATCTTTTATTTTACAAAATAATACACAAACGAAAACCATCCAAATAACTATAATAATAATAAAAAAAACTTCGTAAACAACTTATCCTTCTAATATAAATTCGTGTGTAGGAGATCCACGCACACATGTAATGCACTCCACCTGATAACAGCTGCCGCGAGTCGCATAACCTGTCGTCATGGCAACCGAGATATATAACGTAATCATAAGCAGGCCGGCGCGTGCCTCGGGCTATGTTTCCGTCCGTCCTTCGGTTGCAATACACTCGAATTTGGAGGCTGGCGCCTCTCGCGCCAGTGATTAATTTTTGATTAATGTGAGAGTATTCTTTGTTTGGAAGAAAACTGTCGCGCCAGTGGTTCATGTTAGTAAATAAAGACTATAAATTGTAAAATATTAGTACATGTTGTTTTGTTATTAATTATTTTTGGTGAAGTGGCACTTTTTAAATACTACACCTGAATAGCCACTTCAAGCCTGCGATTTTTATTCAAATGACAAATGGATGACGAATAATCACTCACTTCCTTACTTTTATTAAAAATAAAACTCATTATATTCAGTTGTTAATATATTGTAACTTTATTTACAGCTTCTAATGAGAGACTTGGGCATGGAGGGACAAGTCAACACGCATCAGTTTTACAGTATTTTAGGTTTTCTGATATTCTTCCGTATACTAGCATATGCGACATTGAAGTACAGATTGACTTCAGAGTTGTCAAATAAAATAGTCTACTTAGCCAATAAAATAGTCCGACAAAAAGAGTAAAATATATAATATGTAATATTTTACAAACTGTATATACTATATTCACGTAGAATTTACGTATTTCTTTTAATTTAATAATAAAAAAAATAGTATTTGTTCCAAATAACTAATAACTCAACAATTATTGTTTGTTGAATAAATGTCATTTTAATCTAGTGAATTTAAGTCAAAATCAAGTATTAATGGCATCTCTCTGTCTTATGTCTTCTCGATGGACATGATAGACTGATTAATTTAAATATATATTTTATGGTACCTTAAAATGTTTAACATTTGATTAACAATACGTTTTTAGAATTAAATCTAATATTGGTATTTGTACTTCTGCTTGAGTAAAAAATTCTTCCTTTTGTTTTATATTATCATGGTTTTCTTATTTTATTTTTTGTTTACTGATACGAGTATTATCATAAGACAGTTTACCGAATTTAGAATAAACATTGGATTTTGTTTTTTAGCGAGTCTTTTAAAATCGGATATCATTTAACGCTATATGGTTTTAACCCGTCGAGATAAAAATGTGAAGTGATTAGTATTAATTGGTTTTTCAATAGACCGTACGATTGCTGTCCAAATGACAGTTAAAATAACTAAACTCTTTAAGAAACAAAATTGTATAAAAAATAAATATAAGTATATTAATCATCAATACATTTAATATAAACTAATCGGAAGCTCTATATTATTTGTCCCTTTCTCAAGTTTTTAAGTTAGCCAGTGTTTTTTAATGATTAAAATAATTGTTTGTAATTTATTGTTATAAACCAAATATTAAATATTATGTGATAGAATAATTAATTATATTAATTAACATGTAGGTTCTTTGTTTTATATATTTGTTTTCTAATGAATTAGTTGTAAAATAAATATATTGGTTTTTAATGAGTTGATTGTTTAATTTGCTGAATTGAAAATGGTAATCCATATAATAAGAATAGAAAAACCTGTTATAATGAGTACATTTAGTGTATAGCATGCAACACATCATACACTTACTTAACTATTCCAACACAGTTATCACTTGATGTTTCGTATAGACTACGAAATCGGTTGGCGAACCGTTAGATTGTGAACATTTGACACCTGATTTGTCTGGAAATATTGTTTATAAATTTTAGGGTTATTGGATTTCCCATTTTATACCTGAGATTCATCACATGAGTCCGTATTTATTCATCACATGAGTCCGTATTTTATAAAAGTTCCTATTATACCCTCATAGATAACCACTAAATAAATAAATAAAGCGTTTATTGCCCAACAGTTTCCCATTTAAAGCACAATATTACAAACTAAAAAATTAAATGCTTAAATAAACTAAAATACTAATTAAGAAATCCTAATTAATTCCGCACACATACACACACCTAAACCACAAATGTCTCTGCAGCTACCATTTTCAAGTGATTGACTGTAGTTGTAAAAATGTCATACCTATCAGAAACTCTATTAAAATTAGAACACATGACATTAACAGGCGATCTTAACAGTACGTTGGTCCTAGCTCTGTGTAAGTGAAATGTTAAATTGGATCTGGTATTTAACCTAGGAACTAACAAATTCAAGCAAGATAGCAGAAAAGAGCAGTCGATTTTTTCTCTAAGCAATTTATATACGATGGTTAATGAGCTCTGAATTCTTCGGTACTCCAGACTCTGAACGTCAAAACGTGATAGTAACAATTCATGATCGAAACCTCTTACTGGATAAGCACCATCGGTTCTAAAAACTAAATATTTCAAAAATCTACGTTGAATTTGCTCGACCTCTAGTTTATGAATATTATACTGAGGATACCAGATGATGGAAGAATACTCCAACTTTGACCTCACATAGGCATTGAACAAGGTGATAAGGGCAGAGGTATTATTGAAGCCTTTGCAGTTACGCATTATAAAGCCATACATGCGAGATGCCTCATCAACCATTCTCTCCATATGCTCCAAAAACTGGAACCTCTGATCGAAGGTAACACCAAGATCCGTGAATACCCGACATCGTTCAAGTTTATTTGTGGAGATTGTATACGGATAGTCAATAAACGTTGTTTTACGTGTAAAACTCAGACATGTGCATTTACGAATGTTAAAGAGACAATTTGTTACTGTCGCACCACCTTTCTAGAGCACACAGATCATGCTGCAGGTTTATGCAATCTGCTACTGAATCTATGGAGGCGAAGATTTTTAAGTCATCTGCGAAAAATAGAGTACGCTGAAGTAAACACGGGTCCAGGTCATTGATGAAAAGAAGGAACAACAGTGGACCTAAGTTAGAACCCTGGGGTACTCCTGACGTGGCCGAGTAAAAACAAGATTTAAAGCCGTTGGAAAAGACATATTGTTTCCGATCATGCAAGTATGAGTTGCATAAAGATATCAAGCCGGAAGGAAATCCATCATACGTATGCAGTTTACTCAGCAATATGCCATGGTCTAGCCTATCAAAGGCTTTGGTGAAATCAGTATAGATTACATCCAATTGACCGCCGTGATCAAGAGTTTCAGAGATACAGTGGGTAATAACTGACAGATTGGTGACAGTGAACCGGCCACACATAAAACCATGCTGGTTAGGTGAAATCTGGTGAACTAAAGAATAACTCCAAATATAATTGTATGTAACATTTTATTTAAAGGAATGTAACTATCACAAATATACAATATGGTAACAAGTAGGTACATAACGTCACAAAGCAGGACTAGAATAGTTATTGGTTAATTATTTCTAAAGTACAGATAAAACTGAAAAATAGTGCTACTTTCCAATTTTAGATGATATTTTTAATATTTTCAACTATTTAACCAAAATTAATTAGTAAACAATATTAAAATTTCCTAATATTATCGCTCTAAAATAATATTAAAATCAGAATGACTGACAATGTATTTGGGCCTTCCCTATTTTTTGTTTGATGGTATGATGTCCCTTCATATTATTCATTAAATATAAGAATGTACTAATGTATCCCATGAACATTATATTAACGAGACAGGCAAGTACTCCCTTCACGGTCACGTTTGTTCTAGTTAATAATTTTATTTGTATAATTATTTGCTATATTTATTGTTAAATACTGTGCTATGCATTTTTGATTTAAGTTTTTCAGTCTTACAACTGGAGACTAGGAACTCACAGTAATATTAAGCATTAAAATAATATAATATTAAAAATAATAGAAATATTTGAAACTAAACCGACCAAAAATAATATATTAAAACGGTTTTCTTATATTTGCTTTTTTAAGACCCCTGAAAGCAGCCTCGACATGTCAAATCATATATTTTCGCCAATGTCAACTCTGTCACATATGCCAAATATATAAATTTTAAAATTAAAAGAGTTGTTACCATCTTTTAAATCAAAAATTAGATAATCGAACTATAAAAATAGGTATGGGATCCGACGTTACGTTGAATTTGATTCACACGGGGTCCATATATGTTTTATAAACAATTTGCTTAAGCCAAATTTGTTTCAAATGTACATGGTCATATAATATTCTGAATTAAAAAAATCTTTGAAAAAATAAAATAGGACAGAAATTAATTACAATTTTGCAATAATTTGTTTTAAATATTGAGACACAAAGGATCGTGTTCACATCAAAATTGATATAGATATGCTTTAGCATATTGTAGGCCACTATAAAGCGATTACGAATGTCAAACATTTAAGTATTTCCTACGATAGTTATTTGTAGAACTGTACTTAAAAAAGAGAATTGTATTTTTATAATCGTCACACGACCTCATTTTTACATAACTCCTTATCTTCTTCGCTCGTAATACTCGTACTAGGCTTCGGAGGATTGTGTACAGGACTTTGTGAATACAAATACGTAGCAAACATCACTGTAGCTATGGCTAATACTGTATTTAGATAAATAGGGATGCCGAAAATTATATAACACAAAACCGCAGTTAGTCCTAATTCTAATGCACTTGCAAACGTTTTTACTATAGAATTAAGTGTTTTCAAGAAAAAACTGGTAACAATACCCACTACTGCATTATTAATCATCACAAGCAATACTTTAAATTGAAATATTTTGGCTATATTTTTAAAGAGAAATGCCTCTGTTATATCTTGGTTAACTATAAGCAATATAATGTTGCACAGTATTGAATCAAGATACATGAATACGTTCTGCACGTAAATATTAATATCAGTACCCTGTCTTTTCAATAAATACTCATTATATACACCTGCTAAACATGAACAGATAATTTGAATGGAAATTAAGATAGCTTTTAAGCCAAAAATTTCATACGTATGTACTACTTCTCTGTCTTCTTGTTCCTGATTATCATCTCGTGAAAAACTGACTTGCTTGAGCATACATCCAATAGTCAAAATTAACAGTGAGACCCATTGTTTTCTACTTAAGTTCTTGTTAAAAATACACTAAAAAAATAATTTACATTTACAACTCAACATATAAAACATGTTTTTCTTATAATGATGATGATTGATGAACTTAAAAGAAACTAAGACATTTCTACATATTAATTTATATTATTTTCGAAAACTCACATATGAGAATGCAGCAAGTACAAACATTCAGAGTTTAATGTCGACAACTGGATTTGAGTTACGCAATAATCAGGATTCTCAGATTAAGTGACATAAAACATAACAGTTATAACCAGTAAGAACTTGCTAAATTAATTAAATACTGGTCGCCAAACACATTATTTTACATAATGATTGTTCTAATAATCAATTAAATACTATGGCAAAAGCATAACAGTTGCAAATCATTTTGGTACCAACACCTACACATTTGTTATGATAACTGGGAAGATGCCTAGTAAATAACTAGTGAATAAATATGCGAAACGTTAGAGTTTTTATGGAAATTGGGTTTTAAATGGATTATATAACAATAACTTAAAAGTTATGAAATAAAATTCAATTTGATTCAGCAACATTAAAATGCAGTTAGTACCTGAAATAGAACTCCAGTGACAACAACTCTTAACTGCAACAACAGGTAATAAGTCGTCGGATCAAATGATGCCAAATTTATAAATGACAAATTGTTATACAGACAATACAAAAATGCTGGGACTAAGTACAAAGTCAATACTTTCTTGTTTTCTTGAATTTCACTTATTAGCTTCAATGGACTATTCCTGAAAATTTAAATGTTTTTGTATTTAATAATATACTACATATTTCTGCAGCAGACGATGGCGGCTTTGATGAACTAACCGTAAATAAACAAAAATATATATACACTTAATATATTTTTATTATACCAAAATGAAAAATAATTTAGTGGCATAGCTGACAAAATTACTGGTGTTACCTAGACAAGGGATTTTGACTGACGAATTCGTTTCGCTCTTATTAGGAGCTCGTCAGAGTACCATAGTCGTTGCCCATCTACAATATCGGCCTGCATTTAAGCACAGTGATATATACACCAGCAGATATAAGTAAACCGTACCATCTTCAAAGACATAGTAATGCATATCCCACCATACAGAGGCCGAAACAATGTATAGGTAACACCAGCCGTAGAAATAGAAAATAAAAATAGTGTAAACATAAAACGCTATCAGTAGAACCATGCCTCGGTCAGGTTCTACTGAATTAGACTGAGGCCCTGTTAAATTAAACAAAATCCCTTGTGTAGGTTTTGACTGAGAAATATATCTACTAGTGTTTTAATATTAGGATTTTATTTTTGAATAAACGAGATTTCTAGTTCCATCTCTATTTTGTATACGTAATTAAATTTTATATATTACAAAAGTAAATTTTTAACGTAATAAAAGTAACACTCTATGGTGTATGAAGAATAACATAATCACTATCAGCCGTAATTTGGGTCTGCAACTGAAATATATAGAGACTATGCTATGAACCAATAGCAGTATTCATGCTTTTGTGTTCATCCTACCATGGTCAACGGAAAACTGAAATCACAAAATAACTAAACGCATGCTTACTCTCGACAATATAGAGCACTGGAAATAAGGAGCTTTAAAATTTCTGTAAAAAGTACCACTGTGACTATGTTGTAATCATAATGGTTATTTGATTGTTGTGATGCTGTTACCAAAATACCTAAAAAAAAAAACAAAACATATTCAAAATTAAAGTAATATTTATTTAAATGATGGTACACAGATAATTCCTAATTTTGGTAATTCGAAGAAAACAATGGTTTATATATTCTCCATTGTTATTACAAAAAATAAGAATAATAATCGAGTGAATAATCTGGTTTCTCGAAAAAACAACAAAAACCAACGTACATATGAGCACAGCACCATTTTATAATAAGAGTATATACAAAATGTTAAACATTTCTGTAACCTCTGATTTGTAGCCGTGTCCATATACAAATGAGAGTTTTATGATTATTGATATGTTACATAGTATCACCATGTAATTAACCACAGCCTATAGTGTTGACGGCCAAAAAACTGTTTCAACATTTAAAAAATTGTAGGAGTTCTAACTCTAAAGAAATTCAGACAGTTAAATGTTTGGCTATTAATTAATTCAAGACGACCGAACTTTTTATATTATATTATTTTATTATTATTATACCTATATAAATATAATGTAGGTAATAAAAATCTAAAAAAGATGCCGCTATTGGAGAATCAAAAAATATACAAATCAAACTATTGAAATTCTTTCAGGGAAATTGGATTAATATCAAAGTAAACCAAACACGTCACCGCAAGGATATTTATTGATTAATTCATTGAGAACCTGTAGACAAGTAAAAACGGGGACCTTTTTTAAATCAACAAGATACGTTCTAGGTAATAAAAACTACAACCTGCTATATAAATATGTGGATATTTTAGAACTACAAAGAATTAAGACTGATACCTATTTGTCCTAAGTAACTTTTATTTTGGATGACATTTTTATTGTAAGTTTAAGTAGTACCTATGTAAAATAATATCTTACCTTGGTTTACAAACAAACAAATATAAACTACAAAAATTACAAAACTAAATTTTGAAGGGAAAACCTCCCTCCAAATTACGTTAGCCATTTCTACAATAGTAATTTGTAAAGAAATCACAATTTTTATCTTATAAAATGTGTATTCCGTGCCAACACTTCATTCTCATACATTATGTTAGATGTTACTGATAAAAAAATTTAAATAAAAGTGCATCTATTGTTTATGCAATTCGTTTATTTGAAAATACAATAAATAAAAATAATTTGAAATTGTTAGGTTACCTTCTTCTCTCTCTCTCTCTCTTTATCGTTGGTTTTTTATGCCTGTCCCCTGGCCGTTTGCGTTAGAATAGGATAGTTCCAGCTGGTGTATGAAGAAATTTTCTTGACACATATCACCAGTTATCTGGTCAATTTTTTCCATTCCTTTTACAAAAGTGACAAATTTAACGTTCCCGCTGCTTTATTGTCGTTACAAGCCAAACAATTTATTGCTGCTATTCAGTTCTATCATTGTCCTCGTAGACAATGGTTCTATTTTAAAAACTAGTAGGGTATATCGTATTGTATTTTAAGTTGCATATCTCTTGTTTGCCTTACCTATAAATAGACTACAGACTGGTTCTTATTATCACATTATTATCTCTTAAAACAATAAATATAAGCAAGATTTACTTCAAATTATTATTTATATTGTTTTGTTTATGATTGATTATAATAGTTTACTTAACTTTGAATTTATTAAACATCTCTTCTCTTTGCTAAGGTGCCGGTGGCCAATTTCTAAAAAATGTGGAGTAAAACGATCCATCGAAACGAGGCACAAACAACTAAATTAGCACAGCGTTGCCTCCGTTCCCCGAATCGCCAGTTTTCTGAATAGACCTTCTGGCTTACAACGGATACGCATAATATTTGTTAATAGGGAGTTAAGGCAAAACCAAGGACGTATACGTATCTCCATACGTAAACGTGAGATTTTGGTTATGTTTACACTAGATAAGCACTCATTCAAAATAGAGTTAAGGTGCCATCCAATACGTATCGTCTATGAGGAAGGTAGAGGTAACACTTTACTTGAGAAAAAGACTCTTTTAGATTTTTCTACTTCCATTTATTATGTTGTTAATATTATTGTTTTTTTAATCATTAACCAAATACCTATATATTTTATTATGTATACCTATAAACAATAACAGAAAAACGTTTATAATTGTTACAAAATAAACTATACTACTACTAATAATAATAAAGTCTTTATTGCAAAATAGATTAGCTTAATTTTTAATATAGAATCACAGTTTTTGTTGTTCTATTCTAGATATTCGTACAAGTTCCTGTAATTCCGACAACAAACGGTTCAATACGTTTAAGTATACGATACGCGTAGAGGTACATATGTTTACGGCCTTCGTATCGTTAAACGTATCATAAATTTAAAGAGCGCATGCGTAGATGTCAAAAGATACGTTTACGTATACGTCACTGGCTTTGCCTTAACTCCCTAATATTCCTGTTCTTCCAGCTTTACAGCATAAGATAAGGCTGATTGTCTTTAAATAAGGAAAGGCAATGGTAATGTTTAACTAACTTCGGTAGGGGCGGGAGAAAATTGTTTTTATTTTAGAAACCTTAAAGTTTAGGTATAGGAAAATAAGATATCATATGAAAGCAAATTTGATTGCCTTTCAGAAATGTGCAGGAGCCCCATTGAGAATATTCACTTATGCCTGTTTTAGGTAGTAGGTACCTAGGTAGATCATACTACAACTAGGTACAGTAATTTGCGACCACCCTGTATCCTGATGGTTCAATCTGTCAAGATACAGTTGATTTTCCTATATTGGTTTTGATTTTAAACTCCCTTCAAAATTTCAAGATTATGTATATGCAAAGGGTTTCCGGAGACTTGTTTTTGGCCAAAAAATTTCAAATTATAGGTACTATGTTTATTCTCGAACGACAAATCCAAAAATATAATAATATATAGGGTGTGCCATTTTAAATAAGAAAAGTGATATCAACTTCCGGTATAACCGGAAGTCCTGCACATATGACAATATTATAGACTGATAGATTGGGTTTAACTGAGTAATCACTTAAATTTTCAAAATAATCACCCTGTATATACCTACTTATGCATTATTGTGTTTGTAGGTACCTACTCCATATCTGCTTGGGCTTTGTTATATCATATAAATAATTATAAATATGTAGGTACCTATTCCATTATTATTTCATCCCCATCCTTCTTTTCCAATTTCCTCTAAAAACAGTAGATTTCTCAGAAAAATAAACATATAAAAACAGCTAAATTGCAATATGTACATATATTTCTGGCGCATTTCAAAAATAGAGAGAACAACTTGTTATACATTCTACATAGGTATTATGCAATTTCAAAGAGTGAGACAGACAATAATAGGTATGTCGTGAAATGAATGCTTATAATGGCTTATAGTAAACACTCGTCCAATGAGAGACGGCGAGGAACCAGACCTACCTTTGTCATCAATGGGTTGCCTGCCGGTCCATGTGCGGCTCAGGAGGGGGGGAATATTTATAATTTTAATAAACAATATTCGTCTTATTTGTAGCAATTTAGGAGATATTTTTCGACACAATGAATTTTTAGCTACTTTTACACTTAATCTTCGTTGCATATCTCTATATTTTAAGCTGTAAAAAAATTATTTTCATATAATTCATGCGACAATCCCTGTATAGTAATAATAGACTCGTCCGGAATTGTAGTTGCGATCAGCTGCACTACGATTCGTTCCTTCCCGTACAATGTACATTATGTACAATCAGTAGTAGTAAAACACGGTGTGAGAAACATCGCTCAATTTCGTAACTTTTTTTGCCCGATTTGTTTGGTTAATTTAGCAAAATACAAAAAAGTTGTTCGGATCGGTAATGCTGTAAATAGTACAAAAATTAAGTATAGAATTCCTAGTGTATTTAGCGAAAAACGGTTATAAAAAACTGCTTCAAAGTGGCTAACTATACCTCAACGGGAGCAAAACGAAAGGAAAATATGCTGAAATTTTTAACGCACAAACTTCGTACCCATTCAATAAATGAGGATAATTTTGTTGAAAAGGTGTGTATTTTTACTACTCTATTTGTAAATGTAAACATTGTAACCTCAATGAAGGTCATATTTGTATGTGTGTGCAAAAAATGGCTGCTGCTCCTTGGAGCGCTGAGAACAAAGGAATATATATTTAAACTCGAATTTAAACATTAACAAGCTGATATTTAATAATTTCATGTAAATACAAGATTAAATACATACATTTCTTTATGTTTATGCGAAAATAAGGCAAAATGTTATTCAATTTAAGAGAAACATTTAAGTTAATGAGGCTTAACGAATGGTTTACTTTTCTAGTTGAATTAAATATTTACACACCTTGTTTTGAAATAAACTTAGGTGTACCCATTAATTGTTATGATTTTTGTCACACTAGTACTGAACGTATTTTTTTTTCTTTTCTAAGGCTGATGAAGATCACGATTCGGGTACGGAATCTGATGAAGAAATCGATCCTCCTGACTTACCTTCCCCAGGTAAGATCATCATTCTATTGTTTTACGACTTTCACTTTTTTCCATACACTAGGCAGCTTTATATTTTACACTAGGAATACATTTTCTTAATGTTGCAGAAATAGGTATATTACTAAAGTACCTACCTACCTAATTATATCAGTTTATGCGACAAAATATATTGTAAATACCTAGGAATTTTATAAACTGTGATTACTAGGTACTCAGCATGTGATATGGTTAAAATTAGGAATAGTTAGGTATGGGGTAAGAACCTAGTTTTGAACATTTTGGCTAAATCTTTGAATGAAAGATTTTGGATACGATTTATACTTAATGTAATTAGTCAATAGCTTATGGTTATGATCACGTTTGACATATATTTAAGTAAATTAATGTGTAGATACTTCAAGAAGGTGAAATTTAACGTCAAAATGTACCCTGTACTCTGGACTTGATTATTTTTGTTTGATTTGATTAACAAACACAATACAATTATAAATAAATGAAGAGGTTAGTAAGTGAAAATGGTAAAACTGTTCTTACCTATTTGTGGTGTAATTTTATTTTATCGGAATTGAAATAATGTGGCGTGTTTTTAGTAGTAGGTACCAAATTAATCAAGATTTCTACGTGTTTGCTATTGCATATTGGCATCATAAAATCGTTGTCAAAGAAAAATCACACCGCACATTCATATAAATATGTACTCAATGTTAAGGTGCGTTCACATGAATCTTGGCCTTTGGTATTGCCAAAGAATAACCGCAGGTTTGGGGTTTTGTCAAGCCTCATTTAACTTGCAGACTTTTGTTTAGAGGCAAATTCCTGCAAAACTGTTCACTTTAAACCCATAAAAGTTGTTACTTTTTTAATCAGAAATGAACAGGGAATTAAAATAAAATAAAAATATATATTTATTCCAGTGTCGTAAAAAATAGGGGGATAAAAAGTGTGTTTATGTCAAAATAGGAGTTTTAAAGAACAAGAGTTTTTGAATTATGGCAAATTTTCGATTTTAGATTTGAACCTTTGACACCCTGTATCTAGACAACTAAGCCCTTTAAGGGTATATGCCCCTATATGAAAATATACATTTAACACATTAACGAGAGCTTTCTGTGGTAGAGGGTAGAGCGTTCTCGGTCGAATATAGAAACACCCTGTATATAAAAAGACAGCCATAGTATACAACCCAGTTTGTTAAAAATACGCATTCCCGTTTTAATTCTAGTAATTTTTTTTAAGAGTTTTACTCTTGTAGTAGGTAATTTACGCTTGGTGTCAATTTGTTGATTGCTGTTGTAAAAGTGGGTGTTTATATAAAATAAAATATAAACAATACGTAACTGAAATACGTGGTCACCCATAGTAAGAAAAAGATCGTAAACATTGAATCATAAAATTTGAATACAAATATACGAGATAGGTACATTTTAAATAATATTAATCTTCTGATAGTGCTGTCTTTGTCGTCGAAAATCAGCAAAAAAATGACCGCTATCTATGTGACTTAACTTAAAGCTGCACCGAAGGTGCAGCCGCAGTTCTGTCTATATGGAAAATTTGTTTTTTGCTGCATCCCAACGGGTACTTTTCAAGGGGATTTAATGCGGCCACACTATTTTATTAATTCATTTAATTACATCTACAACAATTCATTTTGTGTGCGACGCAGAGGGAGATATCAACTATTTCCCATCCATCAGACTTAGGTTATTGAAAAATATATGATCACATCCATCCATGTGACGGCTCTCATGACACTGGCACTTTAGGTTATTATCACTTTTTCAGTAATATTACTTCAAATACACAATGACGACTTCTAAATTTACTACAACTATATGGAATAACCATTTTATAACACTACAATATACAACAGGTTGATAGAAATTGATCTTAAACATACAAATAATGCCGAAAACTCTTGGGCTATTAATGTAAACAAAGAAAATAATAATAAACTATTTGACACAAGCAATTTGTCTATCGTTAGAAAAAACATCTTACCAAAACCAAATTATGACGTGAACTAGAAGTGTCAACTAAACTAAAATAAGTGACACCAACGTTAGAAAAAAATACTACCAAATTATGACAAACCAACGAACCATAATAGAGAGATATGGTGTCCTCAAAAATAACGTCCGCCGCTATTAACGTTAACGTTAATAACACCAACGAGTTGCAAATAGAGAGATGTGGTAGTTCTAAAAAATAACGTCACCTATGATGATAATCATATTATAGGCAGCCATTTTTAGGCTAGCAGATTTAAAATACCTATCTAATATATTTATAGTAGGTATTTAGTATAAAATTTTATAGGGTTATTGCATTTGACAAGTGGATTTATTATTTAAATAAAGTATTTATCAGATTATAACCACATTAATTAATAAGCAGCATGTACAGGGTGATGCAAAAAAAAACATTAATTAGCCGACATTTAACAAATTTTCTAGATTGCAATCGAATAAATTTTAAATGTTTAGAAATTTTTAGCATACACTTTAAATTTATATACGGGGTAAGTCAAAAATGTTTCGATTTATCTTCAATATTTTTAGGAGATATATAGATTTTTGAAACGACTGGGAAATCACGCAGTGATTTCTTGTTCAGTGTAATAAACTGCTCCCTAAGAGAATAATTTTAAGATAAAATATTCAATAGCAATAATAATCAAAATTCTATACAGGAATAATTCAATAGGTTTTGAGTTTTTCATATTATATTCATAATAACGGCTCGGTAATGTCCTGGTAAACAAAACCATTCTGCTACATAATAATTAGATCTTTAAAAATTTGAGAATTCTGAAACCTTGGGACTATCGAGACGAATATATAATCAGAAAAGGCTTTGCAAGCTTAAATGTCCAGGCAACTTTTGCTACAGAGCAACAGCAATACATCATTAATTTAACACGAAGCAAATGCTTTTGCTACTACCTTCTTCCAAGACGTTGTTCGGAACGAGTCAGATTTTCTGTGTCGATTGATAACTGCAGAAATATTGGACTTTTGCCTGAAATACAGTTGGACGAAAGTTCAGACATTGTGTCATTTTTGTTAAGCATTAGTGAGTCGCTCCCATGCAACCATTGATCTCGACTGGGAAAAGGAATCCCTAAGACTGATTTTCAATGTCGTTCTCCATGCCTCGTGATTGGTATTAGGGGATGTTTTTAAGTGTGCAAATTTGTAGGTAAGTTAAGGTTTCTTTTCAATCGGTTCAGTCCAATCCTACCTATCCGTTCTTCAGTGGTCTAAGTTTATATTATTTGGTTTCAATGTAAAAAACAATGAAAATGTGTTTTTTCTCTACAAATGTCTTTGTTATTACTTATGCACTATTAAACAGGTGCCCCACCTCAACTCTTCAAGTTTTCCAGACAAGTACTAATGAATTATATCGGAATTATAATGTTATTTGTTATAAATGTTAATACCAATGACTACCACACCCATTGTATCTTATTATAATACATAGGCACATGTCTCCATTGTTTAAATATTGGCATTAAATGATGTCTTTTTAATATATTTATTTGCCTTTACCATTTTAGGTTCAAGTAATATTGAAGTATAATATATGGACATACATTTAATCATAATAGTTATGGTGTTGTTATTATTAGTGCCACCAACAAAACATGTCTGGCCATACCTAGGTTGGTTTTCGTGAGCTTTTTAGGTAGCTCTATATACACAGTGAGGAGCGTCGTCTGTTCACTGCTCCTACATTGGCACAGATTTGAAATTTTCTTCTTAAGTACTTGCTGCACTATTTTGAAAAACATAATAATAATAAAAGCCTTTATTTTAACTGGCGACACTCCCTTTCGTGCTATTATGTGTAAACCAGTGAACAAATATGACAAATTACAGATATTCAGAACACATATTATAACTATGCTTGTAACCATTTTGAAATTAGCGGGTGTTATATGCATTCAGAAAGAATACTAATGTTATAGCTCAATCCGAATGAACCCGATTCAAGTTTTACGAGCGGTTTCAAATAAAGAAGAGCAAACAAAGAATATCATCTTGAATAATAACAGAATCAAATTATTATATGAAACAAACAACTAAAATAAGCTTTATTAATCTGTATTGAAGTAATGCAAAATTACTTACCATTATAATCTTGTATCACTTCCGGTCACCGACTTTAATTAAAAAGAAATATTTAATTGGTTGACCCTTTTGTCAATAATTTATCGAAAACTTTATTAGAAATAAAACGCATAGTTCGGTCTAAAACAACTAATTTAATAATTAAAACTAATTAAAGAAAATGAATAACAACAAGAAATAAATATGTATAAAATATAAAAGACAAAGAATAAAACAATTAAGCGTTAATGAAAATTTAGGAGAAATCTTAATAATTACTTGTACTACTTAAAAATAGGAAAATTAATATAATTCGAATAATTATATTAATTCCTGTATGAAACTTTAATATACTATTGAAAACGGAATTTATTTCAATTACTAAAAGAAATAACTTTAATCTTTATATAATAAAAACTGATTAAACAAAAAGGCCTTCAATTAAAAGAATATCAAAACTTACTGAACTTTATACAATTCACTACTTCAGAATAAAAAGAAATGAACTTAGTCTTTAAACAAAAACTAGAAAATAATTCTTAACTGAAAAATATACCAAGTACAAAAACAAATTAAGATATTTAATTTAACTTTATACAATTTAGAAAACACTTCTTTACTCAATCAAGGCTAGAACGGTTCTAATCTTAAAGTCCTTTTGCCTTTCCAGAATTGCCTCATAAAAGTTACATAGTAGGTAATACAAAATGAAAATAAGCCAATCAGAAAAAAGACATGTTAAGAACAAAATATTTTTAAAAGCCTTGCACAATTTTTATGACGCAGATAACTTTTAGAACCCCCATGTTTGTCGTATCACATAATATTAGGGTACGTTCGTATTTATGTTTAGAAAAAAATAAGAACCATATGTCAACAAATCTATGGGAATATTTCGTGTTATCGTAAATTTATATATTAGAAAAAAGGACTTGTTAGATATTGGAAATTCTCAGAAAGAAGTGATCTGCCACCCATGAATTCTAGAATTGAGTAATCTGTAAGCTTGCCAGTGGCGGGTTCTATTTTGTTACATGCTTAATAAAGTATATTGTAATACAAAATTGAAAAACAATGAACAGAATTACGTAATCTACAAAACTTTTTTATTTGTAGATTTAGAAGAAAAAGTCATTCTTTATGAATTTAATATTCTGGCTGATACGATTTTTTCCAAAAATTATCAAACCTGTCTTTGACTAATTCAATAGTACTTTGTGAGCACTAGAAATCCTGCAAACAACCTGCAGATCACTGTTAATTTGTTCGACTGCATGATCTAAACCATCAAATTCGGCAAATTGATGTAATTTGGTATGCTGTAGGCAATTTTTGAAATCAGCTGTATATATGGAAAAAAGCAGTGGTCCTAGTACACTGCCCTCCGGAACTCCCTTCCTACCCACCTTTAAGCTTGAGGTTCTACCTACGCAATGCGTTCTACGGCCCAAGTATTTTCCCAGAAAGCAACAGCAGCATTTTCAGCTCCGAAAAACCGCAGTTTATCACACCTAATTTTGTGATCCAAAGTGTCAAAGGCCTTACTATAATCAAGCAAAATGAGGCTGGTATTAAGGCCCTTATCACTCGCACGTAATATGTCATCAAGAATAGCAGTCGTTGTACCGTGATGCTCTTTAAAACCAGATTGTGTGGGAGATAGAATATGGTGGTCTCTCAAATAAATTCCCAATTGTTTGCCTACTATTTTTTCGATAACATGCTTTGTAAATTAAATTACAGGGTGTCTCATTGGGAACCAAATCGATGTATATATAGAAAACTATACATATGAGACTCGGAATACTGTTTTATTTATTATACTGTGGTTACACTGCCAAATCTTCAAAATTCTGCTATGTATAGTTCTCAATATAGAGATAGATTTGGTTCCCCACCCTGTATAACTAAATCAAATTAACTTTGTTGACGTGACGAATTTTATTTATTTTGATTTACATTACACTCCTCTGTAAGAATCGACTATTTATTTATTCAGTTCAAAACGCGTTTGATATGTAAAATCATGAAAACGTAACAGTTACAATAACAATACAATAAAGTGGACAAATAAAATCTTAATTAACAAAATGTTATATATTACGTATAATTTTACGAGTACATTCGAAATTGCATCAATTTTTAATACACTTTTTCCTAACAATTCATTTGTCAGTCCCCTTATTGGTTTTTGGTCATTCATAACGCATCTTATAGTATTTTCTTTGAGATTTCTGGTGTTTCTTTTCCAGTATGTCTTGTTAGTTTTGTGGAAATTTCCGTATTTATTTGTTTTTTATGGAAGCTTTCATCGGGGTCAATTTTGTCGGTTGCACTATCGCCGCTATCACAAAGTTTTTAGTTTAACCGATATAAGTGCTTTGCGTCTTTGTAGAAAAGTTGTTTAGACAAACTCCTTCTAACTGAATGTGGAAGTTTGAAAAGTCGTGTAGTAGTTTAGATGATATAAAAATAAGTAGGTATTTGCTTTCTTAAAAGTGTATGCTTTAGGCTATGTAGGTGAGTTTGCCGGTTTATTTTGTGTTTATTGTATAGAACATTTTTTTGGTTAAATCCAAGAAAATCGTACCTCAGAGAATTTTTTAACACGAATTTCACTTGAAAACGAATATCTCAGAGAGGGAAGAGAAGTTAGCGGAGAAACTTGTGTATCCAGCCATTGGCCATTGACAGATACATTACGAGAAAAAGAAAACATCAACATATTAACCCGAAGTTTAAAAAATTGGAGTTTATATCATTCAGAAAAGGCTGGCAAGTGACTTTGCTCTTCATAAGTATTAAATATTTTAATGGTATAATAAACTGACCATTGCCTCTCTGATTTGCTGATCAATTTACCGTTATCTTTAACTAAATGAATCAAAACCTGTTTTTTTCTTCTTCTAATTAGGTATATTTATTCCATGATTTTGGAAATCTGAAAAAATTATATAGGTATTATAATAGGTATATTATTCCTTGTATATTCTATATTTGCATATTATTATTATTATATGGATTTTATGGAGTCATGCCTCAGATTCTTTCGAGGGGTGAAGACAAGCCTAAGCTATTTAGTGGGAAACATTTGAACTTGGACAATGAATTTAGCTTTATTCGGATTCGTACAAGAACTGTTCTAGAACTGTCAGGAGTGTGCGCAGTTCAAATTTACATGTTCGAGTTTTCTTGAACTGATTTAGAACGGTTCTTGAACCAGCAGTTTGCTGTTCGGGTTTGAAATAAAAAAGTCCGAGAACGGTTCTAGAACTGACAGAATCGATCGCTGCTGTTGGGCAAGAACTGATCTCTGACTGTTTTTGGATTATTTGCTCCACATGCGCATATCAATAAACGTGTTATTTATGTTTTGAGTTTCATTTTAACATATACTAAAAACGTACATCTTCTCAAATAATATATTTAATTAAATATTAGATGATTAAATGTTATATTATAATTAAATTTATCTATATTTAAAATGGTGGACTACATTTATTTAACAAAAACAATATTATATATTTAGTATATCTAAAAGAAGAGAATGATAATTATATTAAACATTTGTATTTTGTCTTCATGAAATTTTTATGCTTTGTTAACTTATGTTTACTACCCATTTTGAATGAAAATGAAAAATCCAAATAAAAGAAAATGAATAGATACAATAAATGTTTGGCTCTTATTTTATTAAACTTTTTGAAGAACACAATGTTTTTAAATAATTTTGTGAAAATTGATTACACAACACATAATTGTCATATTTCGTAAAATTATTTAAAAACATTTCTTCTTTTCTTCAAAAACTTTAAAAATAATTTGCATCAAGTAGAAGTCAAGATATTGACTATATAGTCGTGGGTGCTGGCATCTGGCGGTCGATGACCGTGGTTCGGATTCCACGCTAAACTGTAGGTCCAAGAATTACAAGAGGCCAACATAGAGAAGGAAGGAAGGAAATAATATTATTTCCTTCCTTCCTCCTCTTCTCTCTCTCCCGCCCCACGATATTATTTTATTGTTTGTACATTAAAGTTAGGTTATATATTATTTATGTTTGGTATAGATGAAGATGAAGCGTTCGGGTTTTTCACAATTTTGAACAGTAATAGAACGGTTCGAGAATTTTATCCAAGGCGCAACTAGTTCGGCGCAGTTCTCAAACAGTCCGAGAACTGTCCTAGATCGGTTCTAATTTCCAAACCCGAATAAAGCTAATTTAGATTTATAAACATTCTTTGTGTATAGTTTAGTCAAAGTTAATTTAAAATATATAAATTTAACGATTCTATCGGGGCTATCCGTTCCCATGCCTCTTTACATTATAAAAGCGCATCGAATGCAGCTTTTTTTGATTCATTTCTCATGCCTGCCAAAGGATACCGACAGTAATAAAAATAACTACAGTGACTGGAATAAGTATTGGGTTAATGATTAATTGAAAAAAAAAAAAAGAGTTAGCAAATAAATATATGAATGAAAGAAATAATTTTTGGCAACGTGTTATTTTCTCAGATTAATCTAAATATAATCGGATGGACATCATATGGTATGGCGAAGACCTAATGTGGAATTTAAACAAGAAAATTTGTGTGTGACAGTTAAACACGATAGCAGAATATTATAAGTCTATGATTTGTTCAATAGTTTTTCTTAGATTAATAAAATGAAAAAAGATCTATCAAATTAGATAATAATTTTTAATAAAACCTGTGATGAAACGTCTTGCAGTCACTGTATACAGTGACAGTATATACTGGCCTTGTCTGATATATCTTTTATTTTGTACGCCACTGTGCATTACCATGTATGAACGAACTTCTCTCGTTAAACCACATACCGTTTTATTGAAATTATTTTATCATCAGAGAAAAAAATAGGAATATTTTTAGACAGCAAATGCTGGTGTATCGATTAGTAGGTAGCGAGAGAGTAAAAAAAAAGGAACAAAGAACTGTGGAAGGGATTTTACAAATTGCTGCATTTGACTCATTAGCGAAATGGAATTAACTGATAGTTTTTTAGTTTTGCACTCTGCAAACGGACAAATTTACTGGGATTAAAATTTTTAAAAGAGAAATTACTTTTAGGATAAGATTTTTTTTTTGTTTGTAATGATTGGAGGTTGCGTTAATGAAAAAGTTTGAATTTTGGTCTAAATGTAATTGTTCAACTATAGATCTATCTACGAAACTGTTTTATTTCGGATGAGATATTTTTCTGGTAGAGATATTTATAATCTTCCGAAGAACATTTAAAAATAGTTGATTTCCATTTACATATTTGCAACCTTGAACGTTTGAAATATTCAGTAGCGCACTTTGACATTGTACCTAGGTAAATATCACACATAATATGTGCAATATATTATATTGCATCTAATTGTAGCACTTATCTTGATGGTGGTCAGCATAAAATTTTATAAACCCTTTGTTAAGTGGCAAACTATGTTTTCTAAGTTTTATTATAGACCAAAGTTTCTAATCGGTGATTATAATCAAAACATCGTCGACTCAATTCAAAGTCAGGGTTAAGATGATTAAAATCAATCTGCTTTACAGTGATAGGTCACTTTTGATATTTGCCCCCATGATTCTCGAGAAAATAGCGTTTAAAATTTCACCAAATAGGTAGTTGGAACGTATATAGATATTACAATTAAAATACAATATTCTGAAAGTTGTTACTGTGGCGTCATTAATAGAGCCTTCGCCTCGTATGCGGAAGGTTATGGGTTCGAATCTCAGCTCTGGCAATACTTTTTTTTTTCAGTTTTTGAATAAAGCAGTTAGTTTGTTACGTTAGTTTATTGGGAATTTTCCCTGTTTTTGCCTACCAAAAATAATTAATTAAGATTATCTATTTTTCTTTCAGTTATATCAGATAGAATGTATAGTATATCACCTGCAGACATCGGATGTTCGATGGAAAGTCCCGCCCCTGATCAACATGATCCACACAGTTCCGAAGAAGAGCTGGAGGTAATCAACAGTAACAAAATTGATAGGCCAATTACGAAAACGTTAAGATCCGCCTCTGTATGTCTGCCGGAGAAACGGAAATGGTCTCAAGTGGGTGATCATTTAAAGTAAGTGCATTGTGCTTATCATATTCATAAGAGCACTACGAGATTCAGGTTTATAAATGTATGTACTCTGGATTTAAAATTATGTTTCAGTCAATTTGAATTTTGTTTGAATCTGCCCTAGGGAAATTGGTTCCATTAATCTTCCTTCTCCTATCATGTCTAGCCCATTTCCCGGTCTAATCCAGTGAATGGGCGATAATACATTGAGAGGTTCGAGGGTTGTTTTTATAATTCTGCTTATAGGGCAGATTAATGCAATTTTGCATGCGCAATTGTTAGGACTTTGGTCGGAACTTTATGGATAATGGTCAATACGAGTTTTCAAAGGTATGTAGTTTCCAAAACAAGGGCTTCATACTATACGCATGATGTTTGGCATCCAGATAGCCCTTTAGAATATCATTGTCCAGCCTAAATTTCACGACCCAATCAAGCGGAACAGGTTCCAATTTTAATGCATTCGTTTAGTATTCGTTGGACACTTGCATTAAAGGTCAAAGAAATTGTCCTTAATGACGAACTCGACGCATGCCGTTTTTTAGTTTCCTATCTGGCGCGGTTCTACCTCTCTTTGTTTGGGTAGAAAGTGCGGATAGTTCTAGGATCAGTGATCCCTTTTCCCACGACTGTCATTAATGAACTGAAGAATTTGCTTTCACTTTGTTCCACCAGTCGATGCGGCATCAAAACAATAGTTGGGACCTATAACTCTTATTAGAATATAATAAAGTAATTTGAAAAAGGGTTTTTGGCGTCATCGACAGAGCGTGCGCTTCGCATGCGCAAGGTTCTAGGTTCGAATCCCAGCTCTGGCAAAAATTTTTTTTCTAATTTTTAGTGAATTATCTTCTATTCCAACATTATACGGGGGTATTCTGAAAAGTTTTTCAAATGAAAATTAAAATCATTGTTTAATTCGTAAAAACACTTCATATTCCATCATAAACTCCAAAAACCAACGTTTTCATTCGACATAAAAACCAATTTCGAGACAGGATATTTCAGAGGCAACCCAATCTGGCGAGTAGGTTGGATTTGGCAACAATTAGGCTTTTGCCTTGATTTTGTTACTGCAAACCAGTTTTTTTTTCAGGAATTTTTTACAACAACATTTTATGAAGTATACAAAATAAAATCGGTTCTAAATGGCCTAAACAAGTGAACCAACTAAGTGAAAATGTGTGTCTGGGTGTGAATCCCCATTATTGTGTTGACGTTTACACTGTTGAGGTTTCAAAATTAATTCGAAATAATTACAAGTAAGCCTCAAAGAGGGGTCGTAATTCAAGTAAACGTGTACTTATGATCAACAATAAATGTAACATAAATTTTATATCTGATTTGCTTGTTACATATTCACTAGTCAGACTATTACATGAAATGGAAATTTCTTTTAAATTTGTTCAATAAAATATGCCACCATCTATAAAATACTGTGCAGTTTCCTTGACTTGGTTTTAATTTCTGGATATTAAATTTAACCACAACTTTCTTGAAGTTGAGTGTTGTGTGATGTTGTTTGTGGGATAGCTGAATTAAATTAATATGAAAACTTATTAGGATGTTTCTTATTAGGTATAGTCCGGAAAACGCGGAAAATATGTCTCACTACAGCAACTTGAGTCCATCGTCTTCATGTTCGCCATATTTAAAGTGTTATGGAGAAGATGGTATTCATGTTGAGCATTCTGGATCATCAGATGATGAAGTAAGCGTGTTATATCAATATTATGCTTTCATACATTTTTCATGCTTTAATAATTTGAATGTAACTGCTTATGCTCTCTACACTGATCAACTGCTTTTTTCCTTGCACTAAAAAAAATCCCACTATAATAGTTGAGTTCCTTTTATATCAATTCTCAGATCAGATACGATCGCGAGTTTCTTCTTCTGCTAAATTAATTGTTCCTTTGATAAATAAAAATACTAATAACTACATTCAACTGAGCGAAAAGGAAAACAACTATTATCATCGCATGAAGGACAATTATTGCATATTGACACTGATATATTTTTTTAATCTTAATTACTTTGTTTCCATTTTGTTATTTAACTCGGAACAACTGTTATTTTTAAACTAAACAGTTTCCTGAGTCCTGTTTTGGGCCAAAAACATTCAAAATAAATTATTTATTCAAAAACAGTTGAAGTATAGGGACGTTTTAAGACAAAATACTCTAAAACAGATAAGGAATCCAAAAATACAATTATATACAGGGTGTTCCATTTGAAATAAGAAAGTTGATATCAACTTCCGGTATAATTAATAATTAATTGCGTATTATAGTCATACGAATGTGCGGCAACATTTTTCAAATTAATTACATACTCAAATGTTTTTATACTACTAGTAATTTTTCTAATCAAAGACGATATGTCTATTACGTGTACAAATTGTATAAACACAAACAGTATGAGTTTTTTTTTCAGATAATTATTATAGTAGTCATAAATGTTTTCATTATGATTCATTTTTAAGTATTATGATTGTGAATAACGTCTTGAAAAATTTTAAATTGTATAATACTTACAATGTAATAAACGTATTGAACATTAAGCTACAATTATATAGGTATAGTCTTTCTAATTTTAGTTTAAAATGATATAAAAAACCACAACTCGATATCCCTATGTAATGTCAATACCGACTGTAGGCCGTCCATAGGTGCACCCTTTTAATTTTTCATAACAATACATGTCCTACGATATTTTAAAAATCCTTTATGTATTAACAATTAAATGTGAATTTGTATAAAAGTATACTGTATTTTTTCTTGCCGCTCCAACACGGCAATATATAAACCTACGCTGAAAAAGATTGTTTTTGTTTTTAGAAGTTTAGACATAGATGCACATACTATTGTTAATACTTGTTATGCATATAAGTAGATACATTTATAATAATATGCTTCTGATATTATAAACTAATAACAAATTTTACTCACTTATTCAGTGACGTTTTCTATAGAACGTAAACATTTTATTATATGTGTATTCGTCACTTCATTATGTTCAGACCTTAACTGATGATAAATATTTACACATATAAATCTTGATGCTTAAACTCCCAACGTGTTCCGCTCGTGTCGTATATAAGCCGTGTCTGCAAAAAGTGCCACCCACTTGAGGTTTTATTAAAAATTATTATCTAATTTGATAGATCTTCTTTCATTTTATTAATCTAAGAAAAACTATTCATCAATCAAAGTTACAATATTCTGCCACCGTGTTCAAGGGCCTTGCCCATATGTTTGTTTTTTACAATGTTTAATACTTGAGATTTAAATTTAAGGCTGATGATGGAGCGGAGCTCTGAAACATGTCCCCTTTTATAAAGGAATCTTAATACATTTTTATTAGTGGAGACGATGTTTTTATTTTTATTGTAATTAAATCTTTTTTAGTCAAATCTCCACAAAAATAAATTTAAATAGAAATCCATAATTCTTGTCCAAACATGGACCTCAATCTAGTTGCATCATCAGTGACAGAAAGGAGAAACTTTACATAATTATCAATCCAGTGTATTTGTTTGAATTTCTACTGAGTTTACCCTTATGGAAATTTTGTTTATTGTATTAATAAAAATAAAATTAATAATAATAATTAATTTAGAATTTTTGTTCATCAGAGAGTAGAGAGTAGAAATCTGAGTATCACGGTGTTTAATGGCAAAAACTCACATCAAATTGTGTAAAGCAAAATAAAAGCTACCTACTTATAAAATATGGGGGTGCTTCGATATTTTTAATTTTTGTAGCTCCTAACAGAAAAATAATCTCTTTATTATTTTTTTTGGGAAAAACATTTCCCATCCCATAATCAGTGACTCAAAAGAAAATAAGTGCGCTTTCCTCCAAAGGTATTGATGGTGAGACAGGCGACCCCAAACTGTCTACAATATTGAATATTTTATCGAATTATGTCCAATTTACATTATCCCTCTTCGATTTCTGCAAACGCCATAATTCATTAATCAAAATTTGAAATAACATTGTACATATTATATTAAAATTATTTTCAATGTTTTAATCGTTAATTAACTAATAATTTATAGTCTCTTTCTGTACTACCAATGAAAATAATCACCACATTCTTCAGTTTGTTATAAAATGTTGTATATTTATAGTATAAAAGCATACTCCAAATTCCTAAACGGTTATTTTAATAAAGTGCTTTCTAGTTGCTTACCTAAGTTGTTTTGTGGTTAATTTTGGATTCTGTGGAAAACTTTTTCATCGTGTCGTCGGTAATTAATAAGATGCTTATGTATTTAACAGCTGAGTTACTCTGTTGTCTATTTTAGAAATTTCTGAACGAAATTCATTATTATTTTAAGTTTAATTTCCACTTAACCAAAAATTAAAATATTTTCTGGAAGCACCAATCAACCTGCTTATTACAATGTACTGTTTACAAACTGCACGTTTATTATAAATTATATTCTCTTATAGGTACACCATTTTTTGACCAGCAGAGCGACCCCAGTACAATTTCGCACCTCCCCGCCCTTGGAGGCTGTAAAACCCGGTAAACGGATATTGGTAAACAATAAGAGTCGATCAACGAGTCCGCCTCCTAAGCTGTTGCATTATGAGGTGTCCCCTAGGAAACGAAGCAAGCATACCAGACACGCACATGTACAAAGGCCGTATTTAGATTTTGAAAAAATGCAACAGGTAAATTTTGCTATTAATGACAGTGTTTCTCTGTGGGCCTACTTCAAGAGAAGAGTGGTATATTTTGTTTAAAATCAGCAAACAGAAAAAATAATATTAATATTAAGCTTACGAAAAAAGTTTAAATTAAAAAAAATTGCGCTAATTTGGTATTCTTTGCCTTTGGTCTTGAGATTGCGTTTACCTGTCGCATCCTCAAAATGGAAACGTTGTATTTTTAGACAAAACCTGCCCATCAGCAAGACAGAAGAAACCTCCTGTATATGTGCTTATATTTTTAAAATTTAACTATCAACAGATTTGCGTACCACAAATTCAATAAAAAATTTTAGTTTAGAAAATGGTATATTTTTAGAAAACACAAGAGTTTATGTTATTCCGGCATACAAAATAATATGTACTTAATAGATTTTTTGTTTGTACACCAACTTTATGATTACACTAATAGCATCTAATTAAAACTGGTAGTAACATAAATTACCATAAATTTGTAAGGTATTTAAAGTGTAAATGTGTACATATATATTCTCAGATGTTTCGAGGTCAAGTTCAGAATAACAAAAACTTTGCGTGGTGAAGGATCGTTAAATATTATTATATGATTAAATATATTTATTTATTTGATTTGGATAAGGCCCAGTGTACCGTCTTTCCAAAAAATTCTACACATTAGGAGGTATATTATGTGTTTAATACAGAGGGTATATTGTATATTAATATTATAAGTTATCATTTCCTAGATGCATTCATTCAAAATATTGAAATATTATTTTAAGACTTCATTGAAACAATTTAATTAATTTATATGCGTAATATTGCCTCACCAATTTTCAGAGTCTGTAAAAAAGGTGTATAAAGTATAATTTCATTATTAAATGTAAAATATCCACAACAAACAGTTGATTGACATTTCCTCAGGATGCTCCCGCACTGGAATTCGACACGATATCTTGCTGACAAATCGTTAGAGCCAAAAATGTGTTTTATCGGTCAGTATGATTTCACGGTGAAATTCAAGATCTCAACCGAATAATATGTTTAGGACCCGTTGCTGTTCTTAGCCTGAAAGTTCTGTAGCAAAGCAATCTTTTAGCCACGTAAACGCATATTGTGTGGAGACCATTCTGGATAAACCTGGGCTTGACTCATATTTTCCCAAACAGCAGCTATATTATATTGACCTCGCTTCTTAGCAGGGTTGAGATGATTAAAATCTAATTTTAATCAGTATGATTTTTTATACAATAATTATGATTAATTTAAAATTATCGTTAATAATAGTCTAGATCAATGATATCGCGAATATTCGCATGCGTAATTGCGGAGCTCCCGCATCGATTCGGACATCTATATCCATATTCGCATCCGCAATAATCAGAGATGTTGATGTGAATGCAGATGTGTTACAAGTTTTGACAAGTAAGAAATTGGGCGGGACCCGCGAACGTGAGCTCGTTCTAAGGGACCAATACGAACGAAGCTTTTGGTGACAAGATACGACGCGTTTGATAATAATAATAATAATTGCTTTATTGCTCAACAGAAAATCCATTTACAGAGCAATCTTACAAAATTATTTAATATTAATAATAACAATACAAATAAACCGAAACAGAAAGAAAGAAACATCATACATTCAACTTAAATGTTCATTCAAAACACCCAAAACAGTACTTAAGTGATCAAAAAAAATATCACTCTCATCGCTTATAAAGTTATATATCTGACACATTGTGTAGACAGGCGACTTCATCAACAAATTGGTCCTAGACCTAGAATTTTGCCTTGGTACCAAAAAATACAACTTTTGCAAAAGTTCAGCGCAATCAATCTTACTATGTAATATAAAAGAGCAGTATTCCAGCTTTGACCTGACATAAGCATAGTATAAGGTTTTTATTGTATCCATATTCTCAAAAGATCTGGAATTTCTCACAATGTAGCCATAAGACCTAGATGCCCTCAGTATTATGTTATTTATATATATATCGAACGAAAGAAGCTTATCAAAGGTCACTCCAAGATCCTTAATGGACTCAGGACGATTTAAAATCGTCTCACCAATCGTATAATTGAAATCAATGGCTGATTTTTTTCTAGTATATGACATAACTTTACACTTGGAAGAATTCAAGTTCAGTTTGTTTTCCTCACACCAGCATTGAACCAAATCCATATCACGCTGCAAACGATTACAATCTTCAAGATTATTAACGGAATTAAATATTTTCATATCGTCCGCAATTCAGTAGTCCGGCTAAGTCATTTATAAAAATTAAAAACAATAATGGGTCCAGATTCGACCCTTGCGGAACACCAGATGACATATGGTATCTTGACGATTTATATCCATTATGGAGAACATATTGGGATCTATTAGTAATATAGGAATGGATTAGCGAAACAGATCCAGCTCCAAGCCCAAACACAGTAAGATTGTTTAACAGAACCACGTGATTTATTCTGTCAAATGCTTTGGCAAAGTCCGTGTAAATCACATCGACCTGCACTCCTCCATCAACAGTTTCTGAAGTAAATTGTGTAAACACAGACAGATCAGTAAGCGTGGACCTGCCACCGATAAAACCGTGTTGATTTATTGATAAATTAGGCTTTGTCACTCTATAAATCCTCTGATATAAAATAATTTCAAACAGCTTTGAGAAATTTGATAATATGGATATAGGTCTATAATTACAAATACAAGCCCTGTCATCGCTCTTAAAAATCGGACACACCTTCGCAACCTTCCAATCCTGTGGAAAAACACAAGTCCTGCAAATCAAATTAAAAATTTTAGATAGGGGAGTGGAAAGGACAGTTATTGTATCCTTTCCAAAAAAAGAGGGTATTTCATCCGGACCGGAAGTAAACTTATTTTTCAATTTTCGGGCAGCCCAAAAAATCTCCTCCTCGCGTTTGTTATTGTTTGTCATTTGTTTCTTGTAACTCAATCATAACGTGTTTATTTGCGATCTTCACTCTTCAGTTTTTGAATGTGATTAAAAGTGTACAATTTTTAACTTTATTAAATATTGAAATATACAACAATAAAAATATTAAAGATATTTTATCTTATTTCTGCACCCATAAAAAGTTATCCAAAATCTTACACGGACGTGTCTAGATAACTACAAAAACATAAAAACTCTGTATACTGATTCAACATCAGTATATTTGTCGCGTAAATAGTTTGTTTTCCTTCCAATCAAGAATATAAAGATAAACGATTTCCATGCTTTTCATTACCTATTCAATAATATGGTCACGACTCTCCAAGTCGCTTATTTACCATTAATTCATCATTCTACATAATACTTAAATCAACGTTGACAAAATTGAAAACGAACGGGAAAGAAACTGAGCTAACAAAAATAAAAGAATCTTTCTCATTCAACATTATCGATCCAGCAAGTTTCCAACAGCACTGAATTTTTATTTTTCACTTCTATTTAGAATTCGGGACTTTTTAATGTCTATGCACCGGTACTCCGTTGCACAAAACTTTCAGTGTTCCTTTGACGCGAATTTCGGAATATTTCAGTTAAACTTCTCACTCATATTGTTTTTAATATTTTAGCTGCAGGTGCATTTTTAATAGCCATGAACGTATCTTGGATATTGTGGCAAGTAAAATTATTATGTTTAAATTCAACAATGGCAATGTTTTCTTTCATTTCGTTGAAATAATATTTGTCCTGTAATAAAAATTGCAAAGCAAGACTCTACTGTAATAAAGTTATTGTTGGCTTGGAGTGTACAATTAATAATTAAATAATACAATTACTAGTTTTTGTTCATTTTCTTTGTCAATGTAAATATTAGTTTCCCCATTACAATTCCTGTAGACAAAGGGAAATGTGTTTCTATGAATATATAGTGTTCTGAATAGGCAATTGTTTGTAAAATTTGATTTTTTTTTCGATTCGGGAAGCATTTTAAAAGTAATCGCTATTTAAATATGTGTGTTTGACGTCAAGCTTCCATGGCAGCCAATGAGTCACAATATTACCCCTAAGCCAACTTTCGCGATTTAATTTATATTTAAAGGTACATGGTCCTCAATGGAGTGCACTTTTCGAGTAACCTGCCACATCTTGTTCTGGATGGTGAGTCTCTAACCACTGTTTTGTTGTTGGAGAGAGTGACAGGACGCCAGATGGTCCAAAATTTAATGTAATCGATAGGGTGATGGATTTTAATAAAATTGCGGATGGCATCGCTTAGTATAAATAGTCGAATCTAACGCCTCACGTGTCCAAGATAATGTCTTAAAATGCATATCGCTGATATGGGACGTCCGACTAATACCACAGCTAATACCTTGTCCTCAAATTTCTTTTTTGATTTATATTGAGCAGTTTTGTATATCATCCATAATCACAACTTTGTTTGCCGTGAAGTAATGTTCTTAATGCACGATAAAATATTGAGATTCTCCGCAACTATTGTTCAGTGTATTTTGAACATTTTTTCTTCCTTTTTATACTTAAGTGTATTTGTGTTTAATTCTCTAGTAACGGTTAGTGACTTATACGAAATCTACCACCGAATTTCCGAGTCGATTTTCCCATTGGGTCTTTTGCGGATTTCACCAACCTTTTTGACTGGACATTAGTCCAAACCTTAGGCCAGTTTCACTTTTTGGCAAATGTTCATCTTAATTTTAGACATATTTTTTCGGATATCGAGTTCGTATCTCATAACTTTTTTGAATGTTTGACAATTATGATGTCTTATTGTCGTTTGAATGAATTTCTCTGATATTTGTTTCCAAAAATGACTGGATTTCAAGTTATTTAGGTTTATTTTTAGAAAAGTTTTGTTACACGCCACCATCTAAGTCATGCAAGAAAAATCAAAAAATATACGAGGCATGTTTTTTAAGAAAGTACCGTTTTGGAATTAAAAAAAGACGTGCAAAGATATCGCAATAATTTTATTTTTACATGAAAGCCTGTACCTTAATCTACTTTTCTACATAATTTCCGTGAATATTGAGGCACTTGTCATAACGTGGCACCAGTTTTTGAATACCCTCCTCATAAAATTCTGCCGCCTGACTTGTTAACCACTGTATCACAAATGTTTTGACTTCGTTATCGTCTTGAAGACGCTGACCACCCAGGTGTTTCTTCCAAGTGCAGGAACAAATGGTAGTCGCTGGGCGCCAGATCAGGGCTGTATGGAGGATGATCTAGAGTTTCCCATTTAAAAGATTTGATGAGATCTTTGGTCCGATTAGCCACATGTGGACGGGCATTGTCATGCAGCAAAACGATACCCTTACTCAACTTGCCACGTCTTTTGTTCTGGATTGCACGACGCAGATTGTTCAATGTCTCACAATAAGACGCTGCATTGATTGTCTCATTACGAGGCAGAAACTCCACTGGCAATACTCCTTTTCTGTCCCAAAAAACTGTGCACATGATTTTCCGGGCAGAAATTGTTTGCTTAAACTTCACTCGTTTGGGTGATGATGAATGTCGCCATTCCATGGATTGTTGTTTCGATTTTGGTGTGACGTAGGCCACCCATGTTTCGTCACCAGTAACAAGTTGGTCTAAAAAATCTTCACCTTCATTGTGGTACCGCTCAAGGACAGTCAATGCACTGCCTAAACGTTGGGTTTTGTGCAAATCCGTCAACGAACCCAACGTGAACACAATTTCCGGTAATTCAAGTTCTCGGTCACAATGCGATACAAAACACTACGAGAATATTGAGGAAAGCAGTCGCACATTGATGAAATTGTAAAGCGTCTGTTTTCTCTCACCTTTTCCTCCACTTTCTGCACCAAATATTAACGACCGAAGGACGCCCACTCCGTTCTTCATCATGCACATTTGTGCGGCCATCTTTAAATGCTATCACCCATTTCCTTACCATTCCATCACTCATAATGTTTTGTCCGTAAACTTCACAGATCTCACGATGAATATCGATCGGTTTTACACCTTTAGCACTAAGAAATCGTATAACAGCCCGTACTTCACAATCGGCGGGACTCACGATTGTCGGAGGCATCTTAAACACTCAGTAAACAACGTGTATAATGAGGAATCAGACTGTAATGGCATCAGTGCGTAGACAGGAGATGTAGGTAACCAGCGCGGAACGCCGACCGTAGCGCTGCGGCGGCGGAATCGCAAAACGGTACTTACTAAAAAAACGTGCCTCGTATCTAGTTCCTGTGGTGACTCTGCTTGTAAAACATTTCAGTATTAGTGGTGAAAATAATTATAATAACTAATTCCTAGTTCGATCGGTGGTTCGTTACCACACAAGACACAATTTATAGAATGCCATTTCTATATTTAACAGGTGACAACCTGGATTTAATATCGCAATATTGTGGTGGCACGAAACTCATATATTTAAAAGTATATTTTAAACTATTTAGTAACGTGAGGCGCAACCCATAAATTCATAAAGTTTTATTTGCAATAAAAGTGTTAAATAAATAACCATTACAGTTGTATTACCAGGAGGTAAGATAAATGCACTAAATAATTGAAATTAATTATTATCATAAGAAACACGTACAGACTGAAACAGAAAGGAGCGAGGTTGGGACGTCGTGAGGAGCGTACTGGATTAGATTTTCACAAAGTTTGCAAAATACTGAGGTTTTTTTTATCAATGTTCTATACTTATATGTTTACCAGACATGTTCATGTATTTATTTCGAGAAAGTTGATGCCCACTACCTTATTTGTGAGATAGCGAGATTTTGTGTGTTTGTTATTTTTCAAGTTCAGTTCTCTTTATGTTTTGTTCATCGTCATGCTAATTAATAGAGTGTTTTGTGGTTTGACTCCCTTTTCACCTGTGAAAAGTTTTGTGGCAGCATTTGCTTTGCGAGTGCGACAAAATTTCTGATGGTCAGTAAAAACGAACCGCTTTTTTAACTGAATTGGGCTATGAAGTAACATAAGGTTTCGGTTGGCCCAGATCCAGAATTATTAATTAAATAATTATATTATATTAAAATTCTTTATAAAGGTAGTAAACTTTTTTTTTTTAATTTAGTTCTCTATTTGATTTTTTTTTACATCCGCTCACGTAGATATTGGTCAGTAAAAATGTCCATCTCCATATATATTATTCAGACTATTCTTTATTTTATCTTCTATACCATACCGTCTATTTTTTGTTAAACTTTTATACAAGAAAAACACTGAACATATTTTTACAGCTTCTGTATGTAGTAAAAGTATATTTTATACACCGGCAGGCAGACGAAGCACTTGAAATGTTTTAAAAGCTCTCAAAAGTCCACATTAAAATTCATATAGAAGTGACCTTAAAAAAGCTACCGTGTCCGCTTTGTTGTTTTTTTTCGTTTTGTTCATGAGATTTCTTATATTTGTGCAATTTGCAGCCCTAATGTTTCATGCATTTCTTTTAATTTCATGTACAGGGTTATTCATTATATTTTAACGCCCACCTAGAGCCGTTATTATGGATGATGAAAAAAAAATTAAATTTAAAAGTTTTAGGGTTTGAGCTGTGGTATCTTTTAGAACTATTGGAATCAAAATATTGAAAAAAAATAATTAGGCATTATATATTTTAAATGTAACACCCTCTATATTATAAGCTAAAATCAAAGATCTTTTTGATCTGGTATCAAAAAAGTATAGATTAGCTTTAGCTGTTCTTGAGATATTTCAGTTTAAAACTTAAATTTCGGTTACTGGAAATCATCAACCATATTGTTTATCGTTCGGAAAAAATCAAGTGTGTCCTGATTTCAATTGACATGTTATTATGTCAACAATATATATATGGTTGACACTACATATTTTGCCAGTGCTTTTACTATTTGGAATCTCCTTTTCCACTAATTAAAATAACCAATTTTGAAAATGTCAGTCGATAAATTTGTCTTCGTCTTTTTTCAATCCGTTGTTTTAACTGTTTTTTTCATGTTATGTACAGGGTGTTTCAAAAAGACGCGGCAACATTTAAAGGGTCGAGTTCACAGATCATTTTATGAAAAAAAGTTTATTGGAAGCAAAATGTGCGCCACTGACTGTAATTTAATTTCGATATTGTCTTGAGATAAAGCAACTAAAACTACAACTTTTTAATCTCTTGTATTTTGTTCCTATGTTGCTTCGTTTACGAGATAAAAATTTAAAACATGTTTCAAATTACCAATATTATATTTATCAATAACATAATATAACAATTACGGCCGAAAATATTGAGTTACTTTTGACTAATATGACTAATACGTACACGTTAGTCTCTTATGGTCAAACTAAATATTTTACTGTGGCTATATGTAGGTCCACTATAAGCACTTAATAAAAATAATTTTAAATATAAAGGGTGTCCCAATATAGTGTGGCATATGAAAGTTCTTTTTAATACAATATATAATTAGTTTTTTTTATAGCTATCCCATAAAAAACATAACTTTGATATGACACTCTCTGGGGCTGTGCAAATCATGGGGTGTATAAGTAAAATAATTTAAAAATACTCTGATTATGATTAAGTAGTTATAGAACATATTTTAAATCAGATTCTACAACCACACACAAACCAAACAATCTATCACATTTTTAATTCAAAATCTTGGATGGATTTAAATACATTATTATTTTCTAAAGATTGATAATCGAAATAAGAAATTCTGGAATAAGTATGATTTTATTAAGATTCCGTAAAGTTGTTACAGTGTGCTAAAAAATAAACTACAACGCCATTAGGCAAAATTTGCTCACTGCTTGTATATGGTTTATATAATCAAATAAATTGCATAATAATTGCTGTTGTTAAATTGGTGGAAAAATTGCTTTATTTAAATTGCTAATGTATGTAGGCAGGCAATTAATAATTAACTACAGATTTGGCCGTGAAATTATATCATTCGGGCGTCCTTGAACTAGAACTTTGTTGTATTTCATTGTTATTACTATTATTTTTAGTTTTTTTTTCTCTTAATGATATGATATTTTTAATATCATAATTTTTTTTGTGATACTGACAATTAAATAGCTGTTTTAATTACAATTTTGATTATATTATTGTAAATGAGTTTAACTTTTGTTGCACGCTAGTTAAAAGTATAATTAATACTCAAATATATGAACAAATAATAATAAGCTGTACATAATGGACAAAAAATACAAGAGTAAGTATAACTACTGATTTCATGCATTCAGCTTATCACTTATCTATCCTCTTACTCTTATTCGATATACTAAACTAGTGATAGTCATATTTACAAAATATGTTTTCAATATAATTAAATAATGGATGTAGGAAAATTTATACAAAAATTGCTTCGGTCATTCCGTACGACCTATCGATTATCTTCAACTTAACCCTATAAAGAGATAACCCTAACGTATTTTTCTTGTTTAGTAGCAAACTACCATGAAAAAGTTGGTAATATATGGTTGGAATGTAAGATCATTTGTTAAAAGTTTTACAGATTTTAGACGGTATCGCTATAAATGATTAAAATTCACATATGTAGTAGACCGGAGTCAAATTTTGAATATAAGATCTTTTTTATATACACTGGAACATTATGGATAAAAAGTAAAATGTGGAATGGATTTGGAGTTCATCGAGCTGACCATATAATATCTAAATATGGTATACAATATAACAATAATTGTTTCATCATATAACTAATGAATACCACCAGATCGTGTAACAAGTATTGTTGGACCATTACTTGATATATTATTTAGCCATTAATCTTTCACCTTATAATAGGACACAGGGTACATACCTATTAACTTGGTAATGTATCGTTTAAGAAGTCATACAAATTTGAAGTATTTTATGTACCTCTAAAATTCGAAAATAAAAACGCCTGTATTTCATGTTGAAACAAAAAAAATAGTAAAGCTGTAATTTGACTAGTTCCAGATTGATTGTTCATGCAAGGTTTCGTGTTTACTACCTCTATTATCAAGTTAAAATCATTATTCTAAATAAAGACTTGTCATTTACGTAAGTGAGAATTATTGGTTTTGAATATTTTCTGAACTTTTATTAATTTGCCTTCACGAACTTCTTGAATTCCATCTTTTTTAATTGACAATAATTTCATCCAACTTGTTGAAGTTTTAGTTAAGACATGACATGGGTTTCTTTAAGCCAATAATTATTTTATGAAGTTTGAATTAAGTTATTCGAAAACCTATTTCATAATAAAATGAATTTATTAGTGAAGAATTTAAACGGTTCTAAAGTAATAATGAACTTAAGTATAAGGAATTCAACGTAAAATTTGAATTAACTTCAAAATAAAAATAGTGTAATTCGAATTAACGTTGTATCAATTCTTGAAATCCTAATATTTTTATAAGATGCGTTTAGGTATTTTACTTCTAACTAAACATTATTGAAAATAAAAAGAAACAAAAGGAATTTTCGTTCGTAAATTATTTGCTGTAGAAATAATTTCGTAACATAGCGGACTAAATTAGTGGCTTTACATAAACCGGGGTTTTGGGTAAATTAGCAAAGCCCCAATTACATTGCTATGCAATTCGATTGAGGCTTAGGCGACAAATTCGTTTTGCTCTTATTGAGCTTGTAAAATACCATAGGCATACCCAACAACTAAATATCCACTGCTTTATGTATATTGAGGCATCCAACCAGCGCAGCGGAGACAAGCAAATCCAATAAGTCGTCGATCTTAAGTTGCAAATTATAATAAACAACAAGTTCGTGGATGAAATGGTCTGGTAGATCACGCTTTTGTGAAATTACGAATTGCTTTATTATTTTTCTGCTGTAATAAAAAAGGAAAAATATCAAATTTAGGGCTTAATATTATTTTGGTTCCGCTTAATTAAAAATTATTCATTCTTCACGTCGTAAAGGTTGGCGACCTGTTCTACTAAACACGCATTATTATTTATTGAATGTTGCGGTTTCAGATAATCTGAGAAAATGATAGATCTAGTGTCAAACAGAAGCCAGTTGAATTAAAAAAATAAGTTTTATCACTTTTTTCATTGAAGATGTTAATAGTGAAATATTGTTTTCATTCATTCTTAGCGTTAAATAAATATATTTTTAATAATACAAAATTCAAATGATGTAATTGAAAAAACTCTACTATTAAAATGCTGTTTTACTAGTACGCATATTTGATTATTTAATAATTCTTGTTTCAGTTGCGAGCCAGATCTGTGACAGCATGGAGGCATACCGGAGAACACCGAGGTGAACTGTCTGTATTTTGTTGGTGAGACAAGCTTAAAGGGCGGCCAGTGTCGCCCTGTAACCTATCGAAAAGTCCACCCCATATGGGTAGTTTACCATCGTTATGGCCAGAATGTAGCCAATCAACTTCGACGGATCCTTCATAAAATGTTAGGGCCGACCAAATAACAAATATATATATATATATATATATAGAAAAGAAATATAAATTATAATATAAAAAGAAGTGATAATGAAAAGATTATTATAGTTTGACTATTCAAGGTATTTAACTCCATTATATTTGTATTTTTCTAATTTTATTATTATATGATCTAAAATGCAGTTAAATATCTTGAAAAGTGCAGTTGTGGCTTGTGGGTATTACAAATATTAACAACACATAGTGTATAATATTGTTTCTAGATTTTTTTTGCTGTAGATAATGTGGTTATATTTTAACAATTATTATTATATTACTTATGAAGGCTTTTTATTTTAGTTCATCTAAGTCTGCAATAGAATTAAATTTAAGTTTACGAAAAATATAATATAATCGTTTTTGTTATTTATACGGAGAGTTTTATAATGTGTTAATATATTTCAAAAATTAGGTAAATATTTGAAGGTCTCGACTTAATAAAATTGTTTTAAAACAGTTTTTTGCCCTTTGTTCTTACATGCTTTTTAGTCGCGAGGACTTGGGTTCGGTTACAATAATTCTTCGAAATGTTTTTGGCAACTGTTTGAATTGTGTTCGGTGTGGGATTGGAATAAGGAAGCTGATTTTTTGACGTATGAATTGGAGCTGTAAACAAGATCTGAGTAAATATTCAAAATCGTCAATCAATGTTAGTCTTTCATCTTTGACCTCTGATCGAAAATGAATGATGTTCAATAACACAATATTTTATTTAGACTGGCATTTATTTTTGGCTCCATAATCATATGCTAATTTTCTTTTTGACGGGAGATTTCAACTGAATACTATTAACTAATGTAAATCTGACTTTATTTATTATTTGTTTCCTAATTTGCAACGATATCGTAGCTATCTATTTCTAAGAACCTAATCAAGATTGTATTTATATTATCAATCATGCCAATTTAAAAAAATTGTTTTAAAATAATGAAATATATATTATTAGTTTTATGTTAAATAAACGTAATGACCAAATCTAAAAAAGTGCTCAAAATTCTTTTTATATCAAACTCTGCGTATAACTAAGTAATTGTACATTTTTATAATAAACATCGGGTTTGATTTAATAATTTTAACATAGTTTCTAATATCTTAACATGTGTGATAGACACAAAAAATGAAGCCTAGTCATAGGCAATATATTGTTACTATAAAATAAATATTTCAGAAATAATAGTATAATAAAATAGTTTTAGTCAAATAACTCAAGGGATAATAATGATCTCGTTTCGGTATAAAGAAAGAGTACTTTTACTATACTCTGACAAGTAATAATTAATATAATAATTATCATTAATGCTAGTTTATTTCATATTTTGTTGATTAATTTGCCATAAGACAAAATATTGTACAATTAACATGGTGGAAAATGTGTTTGTGTTGCAGAATAGCCAAGAATTAAGTTCTTCATATTTTTTATTATTTTGATTAAGTTATCTGATTTTACGAGGGCATTTTTTTATAGTTTATTTGCCCAAATGAACACTTAGTTTCTGCATTGCACCAACAACAAATTATTCTAGCTCAGACCAACATTCCATTTTTGACAACTCCCAATTGCCGATTTAGAAAACTTGTAGTGGTCCAAAAGATTCGATATAGTTTTCGACGATTTCTTCTGAGTATCGTACAGTTTGACAATCTAATCATCGTTCAATTATATCTCTTCTCGTCATTTCCAATTAATTACGACCTTTGCATTTGATCACATTTAATTTCACAAATTGTGGATCTTTCTGTTTCAACTCATATTCTAAATGAACGAATTTTTGATTAAATTTTTGATGTGCCCAGTTGTATTTTTTTATCTTTATTAAACAAAACATTTCTTGGACTGATTTTGCTTTCAGCTTCTCGATCTGTTTATAGAATATAGCTTTTTTATTTTCTGATTCTATACGCATTGTGGATAAATATATTTTAGCGTTTTATGCATCCTAAACTCCAGTTCTTCGCAGGATCGGCCTTACACGAATCAATTATCGCTAATAAAAAGGAATTTCCTTGTATAACATTGAAAATGCCTTGTAAATATAACTTTTTACTTTCCTGACACAGAAAGTAAAAAACGTGTGCCGCGCAATCTGCTTTGTTTAGAGCAATTCGTCATAACCCGAATAAAAGAAGCTCTCGTAAATTTAATTTTTCTATTTTCATTAGTATTAATACTTTAATAGGTTTTTCTAATCAAATGTTTGAATATAAAGCAAAGGTATAGGCCCTTTCTTTTGGATGCATTTAAAAAAAAATGCCAAGAAATTTGGATGTTTTCCATTCAATTTTATTATACTCAACTGAATAATGCAGTCAAATTCAAAAGCAAATATAAGATTACATTTCTATTATTTACATAGTTTAATCCCAATAATAGGTATAAAGTGAATAGAATTTAGGTCAATCTAATTTCTAAATTGAAATTTGATTGAGGCTAATATGTCTATCACTAGTAGAATTTGACATATTAATATTGAAAATAAATGGTTTTGAAAATTATGTTATTATAATTAATAGACCATAGAAAACGTATAAAATATTAACAATATTTTGCTAGGTACCTCGACTATTTCTCAAAGGAAGTCATTAATTTTGTTTTTTTTTGGAGTGACACATCACATTATTAAATCTTAATTGAATAAATACTTGATATTATGGTATAAAAAAGAGGGAAAATATTGCAATTTATATACGGGAATATGTATTAACAGACACGTATATCTTATTTATTCTATATTCTCAAAAATTGGATTCATTTAATTTATAAAAAATCATGCGACGGAGTCATTAAAGTGCTCAAAAAAGCATGAAAAACGAGTTGAGAGAATGATATACGATACATAATATTGTGCAATTACTAAATAATATTAATTATGGACGAATGAAGCTCTTCACTATGTGTGTGTGTCAGTTCAACAAAAATTTATCGAAAAGTTGAATGTTAGTCTTATTGCTTGGAGACTTTGTTATTCTTTCTGAAACTGAATAATTTCAGAAACGTGACTTTTTCGTTATTTCTTGGCAATTTCATAAACATTTGTGTATATTTATTTAATTATGGAGACATCACACACCGCCTAAGCAACTGCCTTGTTCAAATTAAAAATTGTCTACAAAAAACAACTGCCCTATTAAAAAAATAATTTATTATTAAACTGTATAAATCAAATTGTATCATATTTTGTAATTGTATAGAAAAAAAAACGAGATTTATGATTCATTATGTAGCACTCCTATAATATGACAGCATTTACGAGAAATTGCACTCCTGCACAATTGTCGCTTAACTTAAAATTTTAAATTCGTGTAAACATCTTAGTTTTAAATTGACTTCGATATCCTATATTCAGATTATAGTAACAGATTCCGCATGCAATTTATATAAAAATTAAATAACCATGTCGTGAATCACGTATGCTGAAATTACAGAATACATTTGTATTTTTTTTTTTTTTTTGAAACAATCTGTATATTTATATAGAATATCAACGTTACCTGCAAAAGCAATTTTTTAACAAAAAAACTGTTTTATCGAAAATGACCGTATGCTGTTGATCGGCAAGAGGTCAAATTGAAGAAGTCAAGTCAAAACTGATGCATTAATTTTCTAAAATTGTTGAAAATACGATGTTTTACAGGTTTTTAAAATTGCAGGCGATGAGACAGGAGTGTAAGTGTATTTAAATAACATCAATTATTAAAATTGTACAACAATTAAGTTACAGAATTTTTATTACGTCATATTGTTACTAATTTTTCGTGAACAAGTAAAATGAAACATTGTGGAAAAAAACAAAAAAAAAAAAAACATCGTGTTGGTGTTAGAAAAAGGACATTTTAACAAATTGAACATTTTAAAATTGTGTGCAAGCGCGAGAGTGGAGTTTTTGATGGTCACATGTGTATGCAATTATCATAGAAATGTAGATGTAAGTTGTATTAATAATACTTTCTGAAAGTATGTGTTGGGTTACAAAACAATGATCTTGTCAGCATAGCCAGTGATATTATTTTTTAGTTTTGATAGACAAGAAAAAGTGAAAAAAATGTATATTGTGTATAATTTAAAGAGCTTCGATAATGGTTCTGTTCAAACTATTGTTTCTAGTTTAAAATTATTATAATATATGTACTTAAGTTCTAGAACCAGGAATGCCTTATTCATGAACAGTTGCGTACACAACAGTCGTTTATTGGTTCACAAAATTTCATTAAATTCACCTTAAAGCTTTGTTAAATTTTCTTAACAACTTATCCTCAATTAATCTCAAAATTAAGAAGCTCTTTAAAATACATATTTGATTATCCATATAGGAAAATTTGATCTTTGGGAAGTGTAATCTATTTAATTTCTTTTTAGCAAAAATTGTTAGTATCTGTGTTGCAAAAGTGGCAGGCAAATGTACTCGCTTTACCTATACCTGGTTTTTGTTGCAAATGCAGCCTAAAATAGTTTTTTTTAAGTATTTTCTTAATAAAAAAAGGGGAAATTTCAATGTATAGGTAAGGTCATTACTAAAGATACTAATAATACAAAGTAATTTAAACACAAAATTATTTCTATTTCATTATATGTACGGACAAAAATTCCTTTTGCAATTTATTATGTTATTATATTTAGAATAAGTGTATTATTAATACATATATTTACCGTGCTAGTCCCTCGTGTCTTTTGACAAGTTTTAATTAAAATAAACTTTGTACCGTCATCTATGACTATTACGTCACTTGTTACGACTAGTTGAAAAGCCTACATCCGTTTATTTTCACCCTCCAAATTTCATTATTTTAAATATAACGGTTCAAAAGATACAAGGGTGAGGGGACTTTTGACTAGCACGGTATATTAAGAAACACACAAACAAACTTAATTCTGTTCTATTTCTCGATACCGGGGCCACGCCAATTTTGTAACTTTTCTTAAATAGAATAATTAACTGTTCGCCATTGAATATAAAACGAATCTATATGCAATCTACCTAGTTATTACAAACTTCGCAAAAAATACATTTTTGAATTACAGGTGCTAATGTATTTTATTATCTAAAAAATATAAAAATAAAAACTTCTATCAATTAGTTAAAACCGGACAAGTTGTAATAAATAATATTGACATCATTTTTTATACAATGGAAATTAACTTCGATTGTTGTATTAAAATTACGAGTTTAACGTCGAAACATTTATGGAAAACAACGGTTCGGCAGTACCTACATTGCTTTATTTTACAATTAGCGTAGTTTCCTTATAATAACGCCTCTTCAAATGTCTTCTTTACCCATGTTCTTGAAGGTAACAATTTGAACAGAATTATAAATTGTTTGTGTGCAACCGGAATCAGTATGATATTTAAAAAAGGATTTATTTGAACCACTGTGTACAATTATCTTTATTGATCAAATATAAATAAACAGTACCTAAACTATACATTACATAGAATGGATTTCATATTTTTTATCGGATTATAGGATTTTTTTATTATTAAATCTATTATATAACAACGCTTATTGTATAGTTGAGTGATATTAACATAAGTGGTCAGATTAAATGTCTTCCTTGCTCAGATAAAGGTCACGTGAACTCAACATTTAGTTAACACTTATCAAGAGTTGGTTATATAATAATCATTTAATAATATTTTTTAAACGTGATATCTTTTAGAATTTGTGCACGTTTTTGTGCATTTTTTTATGTGAAAGGAGTACAGATATTTTTGAATTTGACATATTAAATTTTTAAGCATAAGTTGACTTAAAGAACTTACTATATTAGCTTCTGTTTGTTTCAAACGTATGCATATTTTCTACAAAGTTTAATTCGTTGTTTTGAAACCGAAATGAAGTAAAAAACTCAAGCTCCCTATCCTGCCCTAGTTTCATACAATTCTTATTTTGAATGAAATCTTAAGATGTTTGTATAAAATGTTCACCCATCTATTAATCATAAACGTCTCACAGACCCGCTGAAATTTTAGACTGGTATAGAAATTGTTCTAATCTTGTTGCTATTGCCTGAATATTTTACTGTCATGTTCGAAAATACGGTCTGTAATCCATGATGTTTGTATAAAACTTGTGATATGAACAAGTAGTCATATAGAAATTCAGAAAAGTTAGTAAAAACTGATTGTTTTTAAAATACGGCATTCATTGTGAATAATTAAATTTCCTAACCTATGATCAATTAGGTGCTCCAGACGAAGATATTTTTTTAAATTTAAAATTCCGCTGCATTATGTATATTTTTAGTTAATTATTCACCTTTAATTCATCATATATCAGAAAAACAATGTATTCCGAAATATTTCTATATGTCTATTATAATCTTGCACTAAAAATAAATAATGGGGTATTATAACACTTTTTGCACCACTTAAAAGATTAACTCCGTTATACAAAAAAAAATTAAATATAGTGAATATCAAGTTTTATGTATGTAGCGTTATTAAAACAAAAGAATAGTTGCGTATGAAATATTCAGTCTCACATCAACGCCAGAAGTTCATCCTTATGTATCTATAAGTAAAAAATAATAACTATAACGGAATACAAATTAAGAGGTGCAAAAACTCTAACATTAGTTGCAATAATATTAGTTTTTTTATTATATGTTTATGTTTAAAATTTTATTTACTACAATACTTGTCTAAATAAACAAATAAATATTTTATAATCGTATTGGTTTTTTATTTAAAGCATAATGGGGAGTTTGAAGCCTTTATTTGATACGTAGGTAACGGTCTCCTTTATTTCCGAGTATTTTGGAAACTATAGAAGAGAGCAGTAACTAAAAAAAAAAATATTATTTTGGACTGAACAAGTGCAGTTGAGTCTTTTTATAGTGGAGTTTTACACTTTTTAGACGATATACTTTACTCTCATAATTTTTAAAAGAAGGAATTAACATTTAAATATAGTTAGGTACCAGGCACTTAACTAAATTGATGTGATCATATTTTGTAAATATGAACCAATTATTTCACCTTAAAATTTTGACCGGTTCTCAGAATTTCTGTCAATAATTTGTTATGACATTTTAAAACTCAAATTATTTTTCAATTTAAGAAAAATTTAGAACAGATCTAATCAAATGATTCTTAAATTATGGCGTATCCTGAAGTGTACAGATATTCCGGAAAACAACCAAAAATTTTCCATTTTTCACAGGAACATGTGAGTGAAATGTGTAACATTATATTTTTGTTATTATGGACTGGAGTACTACTATATTTCAAAAATTTAAGAAATCTGGATATTTTCAGGAACAGCAAGTAAAACCACGATCTGATCGGCACACATCCACTAAAGAATTACCAAATACACATACTAAAAATAATCAGCCATATATCAGTGAAAGTAAATGTCCAATCTACGTTCACCAGTTTACACCAGTTAAAATATCACCTCAATATTTCTATAACCAGAAACCAACATCTCCCAGAGTTAGACCTAATAATAGTATAACAAAAAATCCAAAACAGATGCTTGATAAATTAGAAGAGACTTACTGGGTTAGCTGGAAGCCTCGAAGAGACACTGAAATAAATACTAATTTCCCAGCCAAAGATAGAATATCTCCCACAATTGAAGGCCATAATCAGATGCAAGCTTATGGTGACATTGAAGATACGATCCTGGCTTATCTAACAGAGAGAAAGATTAAATACAGTGATCCTACAATGATAAAATCCAAAGAAACTAAACCCACGAAATATAAATCCATTACTCGAAAACCTATAAAGGAATATTCTTCCGTGTTTGATTCTGTTACAGATGCTTGTAGCGTATCTGACGATAAAAGTTCTGACACATTAATTAACCGTTTTGAGGTAATTTACAAAGCAACAGACGCTCATATTACCGATGACATTCATAAACCAAATCAACGAGACGCTACAATAATTGATAAAAATCCATCTGAATCTGACAAAGAATTAGTTGTACCAAACGAATATGATGTAGCCACAATTTATAAAAAAGATCAAACTGAACAAAAATCATCCACACTAATTAATGAATTGTCAAATCTCGATAATACAAGTTCATACTCAACAACACAATCAGCAGTAACGGAAATTAAAGAAAATGAGCAAGGAAATACCGTATTTGTTGTGAACAGTATACAACTGTCAGCACAAGAAAATTTAACAGACCAGAATAATGAACACGAGGAAATCATTGAACCTGAAGAAACGGAAAGTAAAATCTTAAAACATACTGATTCCTTGATACTAGCGAAGAAAAAACATGAGGAAAATGAAAATAAAGAACATTACCAACAACCAAAATGTATTAAGTTATACAGAAAACATACTGTACCAGTTACAACATATTCAAGAGGTGGTACATACCCATTGAAGTCTTGTTTAAGAAAAGAGTCGAGCTTTAAAGGGAACTTCAGATTAGGAGCGCCTGGAAGTAATCTTTTTGTTAGTGTTGGATCATTTAACAAAAGAAGAAGATACTAAATGTATATAGGTACGTATCTATTAAAACAATGACATAAAACTTTGGTCTTTTATTTAATTTTCATAAACAATATACCTTAATATTTTCTAATTAAAAATCACAAAAATAAGTATTTATTGTACATTTTCAACAGTTTAAAACCTTTTTGCTAGGAGCATTTATTAATGGTTCATCTTTATTATTTTCAATAGTTTCTGTTGGTTTGTCACAAATAGCAACTGGTTCTCTCTCTATTACTGGTTTTTGTTCACCACTTACAATAGCTTCGCCCATTCTGATATTTTCTTTAATAAACATAGAAGCTTTTCTTAAAAGATGTGCTTCAAGACCGCTAATTTTTGGCATATGTGAAGATAAGATACCATGGCGACCTAAGATGACACATTTTTAAAGTCACGTAAACACTTGACTATAAGATATAATTCAGAATTGATATTTACAAAAAAATTATCTGGATAATTTACTGCAATGCTTTAAAATATCTTACCTAATCTTACTACAGATGTCATATATGGTAAGAACTGTCCTATATGACCTGTCTGTCGAACAAAGGCACATTCCACACAACTCGTATCGCCGTCCAGGGCTTTTAACATTGCATTAATAAACCTGGATATACCTAAAGCTGGTGTTATACATATCGAACAACAATTACCGTATAACTTTAGGACCTCCTCTTCTGATCGAGCAATTGCTTCAATTACAGTTCGATGATTTTGCTATAACATAATATAATTAGGTGTGTTAAAATTGCTCTTTTGTTAAACACGGTCAAATTCGTCGAAATAGGATAGAATAATATTATCCAAAATATCAATGGAAGCTGGTGAAGCGATTTAAAAATGATAGTTTATTAACGCTAATGCCAGTATTAATTGCTCAAAAATCATACACTAGACGCGGATAAAGTTTTACCTAATAAGCTTAGCAGTTTTAGAAATTTATTATTAAATCCCTTCTAAAGATGTCTATTACTACTACTAGATTACTAAATAATCTTTCTAATCGAAGATCACATATGCTTAAAGCAGAGCTGACTGATAGTTTCAAATATCTACAACAAACCGTGGATCACGGACACGTGCAGTAAACTTATATTTTTAATAGCCAAATTCTTGATTATCATCAATTTTAAAACTATGTATTTCCCTTTTCTTACTAACTCTAGGAATACACACTGTCACAGCCTTCTTTAGATAAGCCATGGAACAGTATATTTGGCAACGTTGAATTCTAGTCAATTTGTGTATGTTTACATTATTACATCGCGATCTAATTAAATCAGTGCTAATTGAGCTTAATAAAAACGTTGGATAAAAAGTTTTTTTATCGAACTTGTAGTTATAAGTGTGTATACATATCGTCTAAATTGTGTGTAAGTTACAATACCAAATAATCTGTTAGTTAAAAAATAAAGTAATTTGTTTGGACTCTTTGACGGTGGTTAAAATTGCGGGATTCTTATAGGGATACTAATTGGTTCTATTGTTGGGTCGTGAACAGTTTTCTTTTTGTAAAACTAGTTGTAATAATTGTGTATAAATATATGGTCTAAATTTTCTGTAAGTTACAACACCGGAGAAACTGTTTGTTAAAAAAATAGAGTGGTATATGCTGCGGTAGTGTTTGTCGTATACCTACCTACCTTTTGTACGAGGGTTTTTATGTATATTTAAGAATTATTATTTTTAATAAGTAACCAACATTAAGGACTTTTAAGACCAGGAAAACAAGTTTTGTATTTTGAAAAACTCTAAACTAAACTTGGCAGGCTTACTTGACTTGATGGGCGCCCGTATGTGAACAGACTAGAGATACGATTGATTTACGATTTATGAAGGTCTAATTTAATGCCTGACAAACTTGTTGAGACAAGAGTTATAGCTATTTAATTTAATTGAACAGCAAACTTATAAAAGTTTTACCACTTCACCAAAATCCAATTATTTCATTGAACATTGAGAAGAAATTCGAGAAGATGGTAGGTACCTACACTATTTCTTTACCTCGTGAATTCTTTTTGGCTTGCATTGTGAAACAACTGGAACAAGACAATTCTGGGATACACCTCCAATTATTGGACAAATTATATCCGATACATTCTGTTCGCAATTTTGACTTACATAGTAATTTGTTCTCATACCAGAGACATTTGAGAGTCCAATAATTTTCCTGCTATCATGTAGACCAGCTTTTTTGTATTCCTAAAAATATATTAGCTAGATTAATCACAAGGTCATTGAGATATTATTAAAAAATAAAAGCTAATACCTCGGATGCCAAGGGAACAAATGCTTCAATTGGTGGTTTTGCAATACAAAATATTCCTTTAGGATTAAACTCTATCATATACAAAGCTGCAGTTCTGACATCATCTAAATTTTTTTGAAAAAGATCTTTAGAAGTTTCGCGAGTTTTCGATCGACAACCACCTACAGTAACGACTATGTCGGCATCCTTAAAATAAAATACTTGTTATATACTTAGAGAAATATTTCAATTAATATTTGTTAAATGGAATCTAATGAAATTCTATACTTACCATTATTGCATATTTGAGTACAGATGGTCCAGCAAATGATTTAACCACGGTTTTCGTATCAATATGACTCAAATCCTCGGCAATCGCACAAATTTTCATGTGTTTGTCATACAAGCGTAATTCACCTAAATGAGGACTTTGTTTTAAAAGTAATGCTAAATATTTGCCGACATTATTATGTGCTGCATCCAAAATTGTGACTATCGGATGATTAGGTTTTGAAGCATTTGAACTACAAAGCCTAATGCAGGAGTTCTTTAAAAATACTCTACTGTTAAATTTTAATGATTTTGAAATCATTATTTTGTTATTATCACTTCAAATTTTGTATCGTACACAAAAAAATATTAAACTAAAACAAAACTATCAAATTGACATTTGACAGTTTGTCTTTGTTGATGAACACAACAGAAAGAACACAAGCAGCTCTTGTGCACGATGGACAATGCTTGCTAATTTAAATGTCTCATATTCATATAGGATCTCTTATGCAATAATTTCGGAAGTCCTCAGAAAATATGGCTTATTATAGCATATATTTTCTCCTGCTGGGCAGGAACATGAAATATGTTCCGATGCTTAATATTTTTCCAGGCATATCGGCAATGTTACGGGACATAAAAAATGAACGCTGCCTATATGGCGTATACTTACGCAAAAAGTGTAGATACCTACCTAATTATTGTTGTATTATTGAGGACTGTTCCAACCACATCCTTAATAATTAAAACACACCATCTTTCATAAATTAAAATTCTAATTTAACAAAATAATATCGCATTTATAAAACAGTGTATTTGATATTTTAACATCTAAAAACATGGAAACAACCAACCTAGTTTACAATTTAATGGCATCAGCAAGAGAGCAGGAGAGACCAGTGCCATCTGGTTCTACTTGTAATGATGTAACTTTACCATTTTCAACTACCATGGAATACCTGAGAATGGAAATAGTGAAATAATAACAATCATAATTAATTAAAATGTAATGTAATAGGGTTAAGTGTACGCTTATTCTTAATTAAACCACTAGATAGATACCAAAGCAAAAAAAGACCATAATGCAACTTAGAAAAAAATAGAGAGAAAATACAACATGATGATTTATACTTATTGAAATTCAAAAGTCTGAATTCGTGCGGAATACATACAATATAAACTCTAATTACCTTTTGCTTCGTACACCCCCAAGCGGTGGTAGTTCAACAGCCAAGTCAACAGCCTTTGTAAAAGCTGCTGATGGATCAGCTAACAAACGCACTTTTCCTTCAGCTTTCTGATCCTTAGCCCATGCAGACATTACAAATGGATCGTTTACAGACACACAGAAGATTTCGGAAACCCCTTGTGTTTTCAACTCGTCAGCTTTGGTAACATAACCAGGCAAATGAGTCTAAAATTTTATAGAAATAATTAGTAAGTAGGTACCTAGTAAGTATAGTTAGGTAGTGTTTGTAAAATTGTAAATGTAGATTTTCTAAAAAAACTCTTGGTCACACATCTGCCTGTAGTTTCTACTACTTTTAGTTAATCGATGTGACCTGATGTGTAACGTACTTAACGTACAATAACTGTCACGAAATATATATAAGTACAATTTCTGAACCTTACAACATTGTCCCCGAACAATGTCTGCATCTACCTATCTATTTAATTCACAACTCTTTATTAAAAATACATATGATTATTTTCAGTTTTAAATTATCTGATATTATGCATCTAATTATTGCAGTACTTTTATAAATCAAACCAAGGTTACCTTAGAACAACCAGGTGTAAATGCCCCAGGCACCGCTAATATCACAATTTTCTTTCCTTGAGACTCTTTGACCAAATTTACTTTTTTTGTCGGATTATCCTCGAACAGATCAACATTAGGTATAGCTTCTCCAACCTAATTCAAATTAAAATGGTAAGTAAGTACACCGTACTTTAACATAGCTAGGTACATACATATTAACTAACATTATGTAATTAATATTAAATTCTATATAATGATAATTATTAAGGAAACTTACTTTGACCATATTTATTGCTGTTGTTGCAAGAAATCTATTAAAAACACAATTTGCCTGCTTCAAACCACTTTTAATAACAAAACTGACATTCATTTTTTTTTATTTCGGTTCCTATTGATTAGCAATTCCCACTTATTTGACTTTCCACTATCAGAAGACAGAGAAGAATATACTGTCCCCATGCGATAGAAAAAGAAGGAGTAACAAATTATCAATAATTTGCATCATGGAAGGGTACCTAAAAGAAATATCAGATAACCTTGTAGAATTACAAAATTATTACATGTTTAAAACTGCTATGCTGTAAACAAAATACCTAAGTCATTGTTTATAAAGACAGTTCCTAAGTATATCAGATATCAGTTTTACAAAGCATGACAGTAAAAAGTGTTTGTCATACATCTCTCGTGATACCTACTATAAGCTCTTCGTAAATGTTGGAAGTTTCGGTCACACTGCCTGCCGATCACCACTGATGAGTTGTGGATCAACGAAACTGGTGAAAGCATGGTAGTGTGAAACAAATTCCAACATAACTGAGTCTTGTTACTCTACGAGTATGTAATTCATTAATACGTGTTTGTATTAGTAAGCATAACTGCTGAGAAATGCTACGTAACTTTAAAAATATCAAATGTTTGACCATACTAATTTTTTGGACAACCTATAAAGTCGCTCATTTCCTACCAAGTTGATCTCTTCATTGCATAACGTAGATATGATGGAGCGAATTTGAGAATGTTTATTGAAATAAACTGTTACGTATACAATGCCCCACATTCCTTCTACCAGAAAGGCTTTTTCTATAAATTTCTTTGCAATGCCGCCTTCGAAATATCATCATAGCAGATTTTCTCTGTTCAACTAGATAACATTTAGAATAATTTTAACAAAAACACTAATAGCACAAATGTTTATGCGTCTGGGAAAGCGGAAAAACAAAAAATGATTTGGAACAGATAAATAAGTAGATCGTATAGGTAGGTACGTTTAAATAAAATCAAGACTCGTATTTTATAATTTATTTACTCAAAGAAAATATAGTATTATAAAACCCTACAAAAGTATAATTTACAAAATTAATGATGTTATTGCAACATGGGTTTTTAAATACAGCGTTAAATATTATGTAAATAACGTAGTTTGATATTTACTTAAGGTCTAAGTAATTCTAATAAGAAAATTACAAAAAAAACACATTCTTTTACACAGAACATATAAATATGATAGATGGCATAATATTACAGTAGTACTCTCACTACCATAATAAATATGGGAGATTTCCATTATAAACGAAAAATCCTCTTTTATACATACCTACCACTTAAAATTCCTTAGATTTAGATACCCCACGCTTCAAACTAATACACCTCTGATAAATTTTAAAATAATCTAGATTTAAACATTTTTTGTTCGAACATACAATTATTGGATGCTAAGTACAGAACATAGTACTAGCAATAGTGGTAAAATACAATACAATATCATAATAAATCATAAAGCTTAACGACGCATTCCACTCCAGGTGGGTGATCTTGAACGATATCTTGGACCTTCATCATCAAATCTGCGACCTCCACCACCGCCTCGTGAACCATCCCGTGGTGGCCCTCGACCGCTATATCCTCTACTGCTGCCTCCTCCTCTACCACCGCGATCGCGTCCGCCGCGACGTCCACCTCCGCCATAACTGTCAAATCTACGTTAAAAAAAAAAGCACCACTAAATATCATGAAATAATAAGCCGATTTTAAATATCCTATTTCCTAATTTGACACAAGTAACTGGGAGACCAACTGAATCTAATAATATAATAGATTATGCAAGTAAGCAATATTTTTTCAGTTTGAAAATAGTAGTGTAATTAGTAAGGCTTCATGGACCAGTAAATATTTTATAACAGAACAACACCATACTGTTAAAATGTTATTAGGTCCTCAATTCCTAACATAAATTTTCTACATTTGAAAAACGTTATTGGGCCAAGTTAATGAAAATATGAGCAAACGAATACTGAAAAGTACAATAAAAATGAGTCGGAGAAGCAAAGGCACAATTTGAAATACTTTTACAGAAAAAAACTGGTAGTAGATTGATAATAATTATATTATGTATTATTATTCAAAATTTCTCTTTGCTTAGCATTTTGTAACAGCGTAATTTATATTTTGTAAAATAGCTAAATCTAATTACACCTTTTTATTTAAGCCATTGATTGAAAAAAAATACTGGCCTTAAATTATCGTTAGTCATTCTGTAAGTACCAGTAATTGAATCCTCACCACCGATAGTAACATAGCTGAGACAGGCGCGTCGAGAATAGTTTTTAATTTTATTCTAAACCAAACGATCTAGCCATCAATAATACGACATTATACTAGGTAACTCACATAAAAAAGTAACATTTTCTTGTACGAAGTAGTAAAATAAAATATGTAGTTTATGCTCTCGCTGCCAAGCTGTCACTCTTGCTATATAAAATATATTATATACATTTAATTTTTCATTGCAAAATGGAAATAGGTAGGTATACTTTTTTTGAATTAATTGAATGAAATTGTAAATTATATTCTTAGGTACCTATGATTCGCGACATTTTCGATTTCCTATCATTACCACACATGAAAAACTGTCGATAGTATACACTTGTGTAATTACTTCTCGCTTGATTATAAGGATGCAAATAATATTTATTTCAAATGAATCTAATAATTAGCTAGTGTTGTTAAGTACTTAATGTCAAGAATATATGCTGGGACACCGTGTATATCGGTACTATATTAAAATTTGTTCTTCAGAATCACATTCATACAATAAAATATCTCACCTGTCACGTCCTCTGCCTCCACTACCATATCCTGAATCTCTATAGGAGTCACCTCTCCTGCTTCCACCGCCTCGTCCGCCTCCTCTCCGTGATCTTCCTCTGGCCATTTCTACTCTGAGCTTGGATCCTAAGAACTCAGTACCATTCAAGTTATCAACGGCATTTTCGGCATCAGTGGCATTAAAAAATTCAACGAAAGCGAATCCTGGTGGATTAAATGCCACCCAAACGGAGCTTAGTTTTCCGTATTTTTCAAATTCACCTTCGAGATCCTCTTTCCTAATGCCCTCAATTAACCCGCCAACAAAAACTCTCGCAGCACCATCTCTGTCTTTGTCGCCCATTGTAGATTCTCTGTGGAATACGTAGAATTTCGTAGGTAACACGAAAATAATATCATTTGAACCAATTTCGCTACCATTTGAATAAAATTTATCAATAACTGTAGTGTATAATGGTGACTAATTTTCAAATATTGAATAAGCATTTTTAGTAGTTAATGAAAGTACTGATGGTTTGTTGTGATACTTAACTAAATTGATGCAGAGTATAATTAAATCCAAATTGCGTAGAATCGGCCAAAATGGTATTTCGCAATAGAACAAAAAATCGTAGTACTGATTACAATACAAAATGTCGGAGGCGTGAGGGCGTCTTAATAGGACGTATTATTGTGTACAAACAGTATAATTACGTAGCAAAACGGTTGTAAATTATAAATAATATGCACAGGTCGCAGTACTAGTTTTGTTTACAATTAGTTACCCAATTTCGAAGCGGAGATGATAATACACCAAATTTCTTAACGTTTTTCGTAGATCTTCTAATCGTAATGGAAGATATGCGTTTAAATCAATAGCTTGCTTTTTACGGAAATGCCAGATGCCAGGCGCACGCACACGAAAATAGAATACGCAAACAAGAGACTAATGACAAATGACATCTGTCAATCAGTTTATCATAAGGTTCATTCCAACCGGCAGTAACATTACCGTAATATTATCGTCTGTAAGCATGTGATGCGACTGCGCGAACGAAAACAGTAAAATTACTTGGTGTTAACGTAAAACTGGTTTTGCAAACTGGTAGTAATAACATAGTAAAACAACTAATTGTACGACTCATCACTTGTCAGATGATGAGGATTTGGATTTTATTGGGAATATTGCCACAAGAAATGGGAATTTCTTGGGATTGTTGAATGTATGTAAAAATGTCTATATAAAAATATAGATACCATAGTTCGCTTCCTCTCTTCAGACAAACTTGCCAAACCTAGTATAAAACTATCTTAAAATCATAAATTAAATACTCTTTATTAAAACTTATTAAGCAAACCATTTTTTAATTAATGAAAACAAACAAAAAATTTATCTTATTGGATTTCTATCTTTTTCGACCTTCTACGCATGCGTCTAAACTTAGAAGTAACAGTTCTTACACGTAAGAATCGTTTGAACTTTAATTTTACTATCAGTAAGTCCGGTTGGAACGACTACGAACTAGCAATAATCCTCGGTTCTGAACTAGTTATTTAGCTGGTTGGAACGACATGCGCATGTGTGTATTACTGGAAATTACTACTGGTTGGAATGAACCTATAGAGTTACGGCGTTATCAAAATATCTGCAATTTTCACTCACCTTTGTCTTGTACGGTCCGTCTACAAAATAGATTCGACAACTGAGAAATTAACCTCAAAATGTTTTATAACTAATGATAATTTTGACAGTTACCGGTCCTTTATAAAATAAATGTAACTGAGGTGAGTGATCATGTCATATCATCCCAGCTGATCAACACCAACTGTCGCTGTAGAGCTGCTCTGATTTTGTAGAAGGATAATGTGTTAATAATAATAATTTCCTGTAATGCCAATCACCTTATCCCATAGATAAATATTTATCTTCATCGACCGTTCGTTTCATAAAAGTATTGATAATCAGGTCCTTTCACTAGGAAATCAGGTCTAAAATATAAGAACCCCCCACACAAATAGGTTTTTAGTCCGGGTTTATACAACATAAGCGTAGGAGAAACCCAGAGATCTAGACTTATCTCTGGCGAAAAAATCTATGTAATTTTAAGTTTTAGAAAACTCGACAGTAGAACCATCGAATATATACTACGTTTTATATCTACGGTGGTAGAACGTTCGTGAGACGTGAGGCAAGACTGTGCTAATTCTGTATGTCGTGCCTCGCATCTCTCGATCGTACTGACAACTGACACCTTCGACATAATTTTGAAAATACATTAATTTGCCAAAGTGCCGAGCCAATCAGAACATTTGGGGCGGGGCTTTCCTTGGCGCTCTATTTGAATTCGAATTTAACCGCTCTTGCGCGCTTTTTTGGCAAATTAATGTACCTATGCTATAATTTTGACCAGTCTCCAGTGTTGCCCTTTTACACATCATAAATATCGAAATAATTTTAGTTGGGAAGATTTTTTTATTTTTTCTTATATTATCTTATATCGATATATCCTCGGTTTAAATACAAATTTAATCTGAACATCAACAAAATAAACCACTATTTATTATAGATATTAGATTTTTTTAGGTTCTTCCAAACTTAACAAAACAGAAATAATTTTGTAGCATAGCGGACAAAATTACAGGCTTTGCTTTGCCTATTTTCGAATATTATTAATTACTGTGTTCATTGTTGTAACGCCCAAGATATTTTTGTATTTTTTAAAAAGTCTGAAAAGGTATATAAATGGCCAATTCACTCACCAGAAAATAATTTAGTTCAAATTGAATTGAGAGCGACAGAAGTTTTGTTGCAGTGAGTAATAGTGGTATTGTTTAAATCGGTAAATATAGTATGGGAAACTTGAAGTACTTGTATTTTTGAATTGTGAACCAGAAATACGTAACAACATCCATCATTCTTTTCGTCTTGTTATAAAAATATCTAGCAATATTTATTTTACCTAATTATATATTTATTCATATAAAACTTTATAAACAATAATTACTTCATTAATCTTATTACTTAATACAAATAAAATAAATCGCTGTAAATAATTTATGAACTACTAGTTAAGCTGGCCATGAGCAACTCCATTTTGTGTAAGAAGTTTTTTCCCTCCATTTTTTCTAATCTCACATCTCGAAATTGCCCACCTAAGTGTTCCCACTTTCGTTCAGTGACTAATCGACTTGGAAAAAAGTCTGTTCTAGGTGAATGAGCTACAGACACGTGCATTCCTGCTGCTTGAGTACCACCTTGTGAATCACAACGAACAGCAATTATCCTGTCACCTGTTGGTGAAGCTAATAAACACGATCCGGCATTGCCAAGTGGCTCCACGGTACCAGTACCAAGATGATTCGAATTTCCTAAGGCCTGCCAACCCATAGCTTTTGCTAGTGCTTGAACAGCTAATATTTGATGCTGATTTATGTGACAAAATATGAGATCTCTTAGTTCTTGCGGTTCATAACTCATATTCATTACTTTTCCGTCCCTACAAATACACTTGAGCGTCTTCTCACCAACATGTATTACTAAAGGTGTTCTACATACTGCGTCATACCCTGGAAAACATTTATTTCATTAATTTGCGTATTTCGCCACTAAGTTGCTAACACTGTGTCAAGAAAAAGCACAAATTAAAATAGACTATTGTCTTGGAATGAAAATAATATTTCTAAATGCGTGAATAGTACTTAAAAACGCAATTATATCCATTGCCATAGGGAAGAAGGTACTATTTATTCTACTTGTACGTAATAGAGTTCTTACCATGCGTCGATATATTTATTTTCACACAAGATTGTGTGGGACTGTTTAAGGTATTCCAATGCGAACAAATTAAAGGATCCATAACTTCTTTAGCTATAGTATCTAATACATATTCTGTTCTCATTCTCATAATGTAATGCTGCGCTTGTCTAACAATTTGTTCTAATAGTGTATCCTGTTTTGTCATTTCTATTAATTCGTATCTGTCGGCAGCCATTGGTCCTAGAATAAGAATTTAAATGTTTTACCCTTTTGATTCGGAACTAAGATAAAACACACTTCAAACATGAAATGAAACACAAAAGTACTATGAATTTATTTATTTATCTACACCTCAAGGCAACCTTATGATTGCATAGGGTCCTCTTTACACACAATACATTATTATAATTACAATTTAACAAATACAGGATAAACAAAACCCGAAATACATACAAAGAACACAGAACAACATTTAAATGAAAGTACTGTCAGCTTAAGAATCAAAAAACTCTGACAAACTATAATAACACTTGTCACTCAAAAAATCTCTAAGTTTTCTTTTAAAAATATTTTCAGTTTTCGAGCTTTTTATTTCATCAGGTATTTTATTAAAAACGTAAGAACCTGCACATATAGGCGACTTCCTGAACATTGTAAGGTTATATTTATCGATGTAAATGTTATCTCTATTTCTAGTTGAGTAGTTGTGAGTAGGTCTTTTTAACTCAGTTTTCATTCGATACACATGAAACCCTATTTTATATATATACACAGATGATAGAGTTAATATTTTATGTTTTCTAAACGTTTCTCTACAAGATTCCAAACGCCCGAAACCAAAAACGACCCGCAGAATTCTCTTCTGCAGAACAAACACACGCTGTATATCCACACTCTGACCCCACGCGATCACACCATACTACAATCTAGAGTATGCAAGTGCATAATAAACACATAAAAGAGCCCCTGTATTTAGAGAATTTAAAGAATTCCTAAGGACCGACACAGCAAAGCACACTCGGCTAAGCTCCGAGCACAGTTGACCTATATGCTGAGACCAACTCAGGTTTTCATCCAACATTATACCCAGGAATTTTGATTTTTCAGTGATTTCTATAGGATGTGAGTTTAGGTATAAATTTAAGTCGAACGTAATGTCTCCGACTTTCGTTCTAAACATAATGCAAGATGTTTTTTCCGCATTTATAATTAATTTGTTTTTGAAGCACCATTGACTAAAGGTTTTTAATATATTATTAGTTTTGCTTTCTAATTCCTGCATGCTTAATGCCGATATAGCTATTGACGTATCATCCGCAAACATGCAAACCTTTCCAGTATTTATCTCATTCGTTAGTTCATTCATATAGCAAAAATATCAGGGGTCCAAGGACACTTCCCTGAGGGGTACCTATGTCAATGTTATATTTTCTAGAAAAAGAGTTACCAATTTTAACAATTAATTGTCTGTCACTTAAGTAAGAAATAATCCAGTCGTTTATGTTACCCCTTATACCGAGATTTGACAATTTTCGACCAACAAAAGAAATATCTATGGTATCGAATGCACTTGTGAGGTCAAATAGTATTCCCAACACATACCGATTTGCATCCAATCCTTCCTTTAAGAAAGTTGATGCAAGGTAAATGCTCAATCGACGTTATCATTTTGAAAAGGCATGACGTGTTAGGATTAGTACACATTGTAATTATTAAACGTTATGTCACAATATAACTTCTAACAAAATAACATACATACCGACTCTTCAGTAGAGTCGGAAGTGGACTCATGGAAAATGCACCGTCACCAATTATGGTGTGTGAAAAAACAAGGATCATGTGTTCCCCGGTAGCACCGTCTATGTGTAGGTCAAAAGCGACGAAACTTAAATATTGAGTTTTACTGCAATCTGGCACGTTACTAAATATTTAATACACTATCTTAAAGCTGCTTCGATATTTTTGGCTAATCAAAAATCTCATGAAACATTTTCGTGGAGAAGAAGAGAAAATTGATGACTTCATAAGATTTTTAAGGACATAGGTACCAAAGAATTAAGTAAACTGGAGGCACTCCATTTGTGGAAGATTCGCATAGAAAAAAGTATTATCGTTGCAGGCACATTTTTTTTTAACTTACCGGTTTTTTATTTGCTTGCTGTCTCAAATTGATCAGAGCATAAAGATATGAACCCACGAATATAATGTATTAAATATTTGTGCATACCTGCAACCATTCTCTTTTTAGAAGGTCCTAATGGCCCTGTAGCCGGATGTGGAAATGGATGATGAGTATTTTTATGATGCACTTCACGCAACAACTGATGCAAAGAATGTTCCAATACATGATCGTGTTCGCTCTTTGAATGTGATGGTTTATCAGGTTTTTTATCTCCAGTTGTTGAGTGACATAAGCCTGGAATGTTATTGAGTAATGCTAAAAATTATTCACACATATAATTGAAATCTTAATAGCTAAGCTGAAGGATCCTACACTTTATAGAGACATTATTGACAATGTAATTGTAAAATACTACCACTTTCAGGAACAAATCAATAAAATTTGTCATTCAATCCTCACCTTCACAGTATTTGCCAAGAGGCGACTAGAGGACTTGGGTTTATTATAAGGTCAACAAGGGAATTTCAGAATATAGACCCTCTTATAGCCCTTTACCAGTCGCTGGTGCGGTCAAAGTTTTGAATACGCATCTGTCGTGTGGTCACCGATTTACCAGGTATATATCAATAAACTTGAGCAGGTTCAGCGTAAGTTTTTAAAGTACATTTCGTACAAGATTGATGGACGATATCCAGACAGGGGGGTTGATCATAGCGAACTCTTAAACCGTTTTGGTTTTCAGTCGTTGCAGTGTCGAAGAGTGTCTGCATCTCAAATATTTCTTTTTAAATTAATCAACTCCATGCTGGATTGCCCTCACCTCTTACAGGAAGTGAACCTCAACGTACCACTGGCATGTACAAGGAACATGCACTTATTTAGAGTTCCCCAAGCTCATACGAATTATGAGACGAGGGCTCCCGTAATCAGTGCATGCAATCTATGTAATAAGCATAAAATATCTGTTCAGACCAATTTTTTTAGTAATAATTTAGTGGCATTTGAACATAGTTTGCATATGTCATCCTTTTGATGCGACGACATAAACCGAGGAAAGTAATCCAATTAACTATACTTAAGTACTAGATTTTAACGAATCTGGTGTCAGTGTTGTTAAATTCGGATCTTACACTAAATAATATCACTGAACGTAACTTACCAATAATAAGCTGAATACCAGGTAAGACAGTGGCCATAATTTGATTACCAACTACCATATGAGGTATTGGTGCTTGTAACTGAACAGCTTCTTTTGCTAGTTGATTAAATAATTCTCGACAAAATAAAACGTTTTGAGCTGCTTCTAGTTTTTGTTGCCAATGTATATCAGGGTTTGACGGTGGAGGACCAGAACCCAATAGATTTATATTTGCACTACAAAGTTCTTCTTGGTCTAAAAACAAAAATTTATTAAAATTACATAACATATTAACTGGTAGACTAACTAACTAGGTTTTACACTTCTTTATTCTAATTTCTAGCACCACTACAATATACTTAATAGATTTTTTTTATTAGTTATTTACAATTTACAAGCACTAACCTTTTTGGCACAATACCTCAATGTAGGCAACTCCTTGAAGCTCCGAAGGAATTGAAACTCTTAGAGCACTACTTGTTTTTGTTGATCCAGAAGCTCCAGGAAGTGGGCTGCTTGGAGGACTTGTGCTTTTTTCATCCTCTTCAGCTTTCGTCACTTCGAATACACCTGTCTGTAAATATTTTGAGCCAGCTGTTCGATAACTTAAATCACCGATGATTGTATTTGAAACTTTTTTCAGACGCCAATTTTGTCGTAATCTTAATAATTCGATATGGAAATCTGGAGTAGTTCGGTTCCTTGCAGCTTCATTCTGTGAAGTTTTTAATTTTTCTACTCCAGCTATTAATACATTAGCAGCCCCTACAAAAACATGTTTTTAATATTGATACCATTTTTGAATGTTACACCTAAACTAGCCTCTAATCTAAAACTTTAGAACCTTCAACATTGCAATAATTGTGATAAGTACTAATTAGGTACCAAGCTAAGTATTTGCAAAAGTTCGAAGTTGTTAAGTGCACTGTAATAACTAACAACTGGCCAACCAGTTCTAGTTAAATAGAATAGGTTCTTATATATATGCAATATTTACCTGCTAGTGCTTTTTTTCTAGCATATATTTGAACCATAGGCTTAGTTTCCAATGGTTCTTGCTGTACAGGATCTAATACCATATATCGTTTATTTTTAGCTATAGCTAAGACATCAGCCAGCACACATACTTCTTGATAGGCATTTCGTAATTTATTCCTTACAGAATCCCATGGCCACAATGATGATTGGAAAGCATCTTTGCTATCACTTTCAGATTTGGTCTCATCACTTTGTTCTTCCTTTTTAATATCGATATCGGTGGTTTTACTGAAGTCAATTTTCTGAGCATATTTTGATAGACTTTCGGACAAAGTTAAGGGCCTAAAATCATTATTATATACTCATAGTTTAATATAAACCAAAATGTATATTACGGTTGGTATATTTCTGTTCCATCATATGCAATTTCTTGAATCTGGTTTTCTATAGGAGCTTCTACAGATATATTTACACTATAAGACATTTTTTAAGCAGTAAAAATAAATATACCCTTAATATTAAATACCCATATTCGTATTAAGAAATACAACTAAAATTGGAAAGTTGATAGTATTTAGTGTATGTTATGTTAGCTTGGCTGTTAGCTGTGTTTTATTTACATTTACACTTATTGATCACAAGTGTCAATGTCACCTACCATAATGTCAAATTCAATATCTGCGCAAACCGTGATGTTTTATTCACAATAGGCGTTATTCTTCTAATCGAAATATCCGCAATTTTTACTCACCTGACTGTCACGCAATATCCTTTTACAATCTTGTTTGACACTTAACTGAGTAGTACCCTCAAAATGTTTTATTTTGATAATAATTTTGAGAGCAAGTGAGGTGAGCAGTAGGTGATATTGTCACATCAACCCAGTGGTAGAAGGCTAGCGCCTAGTATTTTAATATGTTACTGTGATTCCTTAACAAAACTGATATTTAACTGTGATGTGACGTCAGTTCTTGTTGATTGATGTTAATGAATATTTGAAATCTTTGTCTATTGCGTAATTATTATTCCTGTAATACTGAGGTCTATTCTCAGTGGTTAGTTTTATTTTTGTAATCCAAAAGGACTGATCTGACAGATCACCAGCCACTATTTTTATCAAAGGCTATAAAACATTGTGAGGTTAATTTCTCAGTTAACTGTTAATCAGATTTGTAGAAGTAATGTACAGACATTCCTTATGCTGTAATAACATTGACTTGATGTCAACCTTGAAATCATGACATAAAAGTGTCGTTTGACATTTCAACATTGAGATTTGGTGTCCTCACATCAATAATTGAAATTATTAGATTTCAAGAAATTGAATAAAGTCAAGTGGCCTTGTAAATTTCAATATTTGGTATGCTCTAAAGCAAAAATTGAAAAATAATTACAAGTCAACATTGAAAAAAGTCAATATTCTTAACGTTAACTAAAAACCAAATGTCTAGGAGCTCCATTTAAAGAGCTGTAGCATCTTTGAAAATCACTTTTGGATAATATGATATATTATGGCAAATCGGCATGAAATCATCCCTAGAATCTGCTGTCTTTGTTTTTCCGTTCAGTTTCTGGACACCCTGTGTAGTTGCAGTTTGGTACACAAAACATACCCCTTTAGAAGATTAACTTAAATGGCAGAGACTGGAACACTGTTTTTAACTATGCGGCCAGTCACGAGAGGCGCTGCAAACGAAAAGTGAAGAAAACTGTCTATTCTACTACGCTTAGTTTGACTTCCTATCGCTAGGTGCCGCCAAAAAAATTTTTTTTTTTTTAAACATCCCCCTATTTTATACCCACAAAACATACATATGTTATAGTCGTATTTTCCACAAAAGGGTGTGGCATAATTTCAAGTCTTAATATGATTTTTTGCGTTAAGAGTTTGAAAAAAGAGTGCGAGTCTTGTTTAAAAGTTTGTTTAGTTGTAAATTGTGCATAAAAATTGCGTTCAGTGTGTTCTATTTTAATTATTATGGCTCTTTTTGTTCGAGAAGTTCGGCCGGCAAAAAAAAATGTTGTGTTCCCAACTGTGAGACTAAGAATGGTAGTTTTTTCCGATTTCCGAACCCTAATAAAGAACCAGAAATGCTAATAAAGTGGTTGGCAAATCTAAACACCCCCGTTTATTTAACATTCCCTTTGATAAACTACTTAAAAGTTATCTAGTGTGTGCGAAACATTTTGTTCCGGATGATTTACAGTTTGGGTGTCGAAGAGACCTTAAATGGAATGCAACACCAATATTACATCTTAATACAGGTAAGAAAACCACGCACCTCTATTAAAAGTGGTACATGTTTTTATGAAATAATTGAATTTTTAGAGGAGGCACCCGGTCCATAACGAAGAAAATTGGAACCCTCTACTTGTGACATAGACATAAGTACTGGACCTACCACATCAAAGGAATCCGTCGGTGACCCTAGTATAAGTTACCCCATGGTCATCGATGACATGCCTAGCCCTAGCACATCGAAAGAATATTCCAAGAACGTAACTAGTCCAAGCTGCCTGTTATTTTATTTATGTTTTTAAATTATAAACTTTATTGTGTGCCTACTATCTACTTTTTGACTAAATTAAAATGTAAACTAATATTGCTTATTGTGCGTTTCTATTTTAATAATAAATGTTTTATAATAATAATTGATTTTTTTTCGATCCCATTAATGTTTTGTCGTGTAACATATAATGGTGCAACATTTTTTGTAGTTTTTCAAAAATATTTTGAACAATATCTCGTTTGAATAATTTTTTGAAAAACTACAATTAATAGTTGCACCATAATATGTTACTATTTAAATTTATTTGAAATATTCCTCACTAATATTATTTTAAATTTCCCGCCAAAACTAATTTATGAGTATGCGACACATCAATAGATGGCGCTTCTTTTACTTCCAATTGTTAACATTGCAGTTCGTATTCTAAAAGGGTATGTTTTGTGGTTTGGTATACTTTGTTTCACAAACAAGGGGGTATGTTTTGTGCTTTGTTTAATGTTACTTGCAGTGATGTGCAACGATTACTTTTTCAAGTATCGAGTAGATACTGATACTTTATATCGGAGTATCAGATACTTTGTATTCGTTACTTAGTAATCATTAATATAAATACCTATATGTCATATTGGAAATCGGTTTCTTAACAGAGATAAATACGTGACCAAATAAATGGTTTACTATAAAGTATGAAAATGGAAATGAAATTGGTTGATAAAATATAGGATTTTTTAAATAGTATACTCGTCTAAAACTAGAAATTAAAATAAATGCGAATTACCATTTAAAAAAACCACCTTTTCTACATTTTTTGGTGTAAGTCTACTTCTACGTTCCGAAACCACTTGACCTGCTTTTGAAAACACTCGTTCACTTGGAACAGAAGTTGCTGTTACACCTAAGTATTTTTGTGCCAACTTAGCTAAATTTGGATACACTGCTTCCCTGGTTTTCCACCATTTGAGAGGGTCATCTTGCCTTTGAATGTTTTGTTCTTCGGCATACTGTTTGCTTTCAATAATTGAAGCGGCTACTGTCGATGCGTTTTTTGTAATTTTTGCATCAAAACTTTTCCATATTGAATCCTCCGCAACTTTGTTTTTAGTTTCTGACACTGAGGTTCTGTCAACTTCGAGAGCTTCATTGTTTTTCTTAATGAGCTTTGACATTTCAGCTATTAGAAGTTCTCTCACTTGAATTATTGCATTCTCATCACTAAAACCTTTCTTTTTAAACCGGGGATCCAAGTAGGTTGCTTTCGCAAGTATAACATTATACTCAATACGATGAAATCTCGTTTTTAAGCCCTGTATCAAATTGTCTTTCAAGCTCGAAGCAGTTTCATCGTCAACCTGAAGGCTACTTAAGAATTGTTTTAAGCTTTCAATCAAGGGTATTATTTTTGAAACACATACATTTTTGTCAGCACTTAGTTCTCTAGTTACTTCCTCGAAAGGTTTTAAAAGGACACAATATTGTTTTAACACTGACCATTCAACTGCAGTAAGTGCCTCAACAGGGTTATGCAAAATACCAATAGCTGCTTCAAGTGGTAACTGAACTTCCAAAATTCGGCTGAACATAAAATAGGTTGAATTCCAACGGGTTATAACGTCGTTAATTAATTTTAAGGTTTTGCCAATCATCTGCGTTTGCATTTCTTTAAGTTTTTCTGCTGCCGTAGTACTGCGATGAAAATGCTCTACAATTTTCTTTACTTTTTTCTGCAGTGGTTGTAATAAAATTAGGGAATCTTGAACCACGAGATTTAAAGTATGGGCCAAACATGGTAGATTTGGCCAGCCAGTTAGCTTTATTGCAGCTGAAATGTTTCTTGCATTGTCAGTTATTACAGCTTCTATTTTATTGGCAATATCCCAGTCTTTTAAAATTTGCAATAACATATTTCTAATATTTTCAGCTGTATGGCTTTCTTGGAAATGGAAGCAACCCAATAGCAACGATTTTTGTATCCACTCACTATTCACATAATGCGCAGTTACCGCCATGTAGTTTTCAACGGAACGAGATGTCCAAGTGTCAGATGTGAGAGTTATAAACTCGGCTTCATTCAATAAAGATTTCACATTCAATACAACGTCATCATATTTTTTATTTAGTAAATCTCGGCTAAAAGTGGTTCTTGATGGTAGTTGATACGAGGGATCTAGGGCAGCTATTAGGGCTTTAAATCCACTATCCTCTACTACAGAAAATGGTTGTAGATCTTGTAAAATCATATTTAGGACCATTCCATTTAGCATTTTTGTTCGAGATACAGATGCTGGGCGAACAGGAAAAGCGGTAACTTTGGTTTGGGTAAATTTGCGTGACGGTACTTTTTCGGCATTTCGAGATTGCATTAACGTAATGTTTGTATTACTATCATCTTCTGCTGGATCACGTGAAGGACCTGCTACAGGTACATCCATAGTCATCCTGGTCGATTGAGACTGTGGATGTTTAGAATCTATATCTTCATGGAGTGTAGTGATATGTTTTGCTTTTAAATGTTTTTGTAAATTTGAAGTAGCGCCACCTTTGTAAGAAAACACACTTTTACAAATATCACACTTAGCTTTTTCACTACTAATTACAGTAAAATGTAACCAAACTTTACTTTTTTTCCTATCAGACATCGCTATCAATATTTAAATTGAAATAAAAGATAAAAGGTTTAGAACACAGATCTAGAAAAGGGGGAGATAAAACTGTTTACATTTCCAAGCGATCAAACATCATTATTTGCAGATAGCGATAATGCCAAACTTCCGAGGTCATTCCCGCATTGTTTTAAAATACACTATTTTCATACGGCATTTTTTACCGTTTTAAAGCAAAATATAACTTAGGTGATGGTACTAATTTTTGTGTATTATAAAACGATATACCCAAGATATTTTTTAGTTACTTTTTTATGAATTTTAACATATTCAAAACATATTTCACTAAATTATAATTTATTTATGAAGTACACGTGGCAACTCTGTAAAGCAGAGCAACTTGAATAGTACGCGAAGAATTTACTATTTCATTCATTTTTGTAATCAGCCGGTAGTTTGAGCTCTGTTGCCAACTATCCTTTGTATTCGTATTTATTTGCTGTTTCTAGATCTGTGGTTTAGAACTACGATGCGACGGGACGCGACGGCTTATTATTATTAGGTGAGACTGGCGAGAGACCGGGAAAAACATTGCATTTTAGTAAGTAATATATACATACTAACATGTTATGAAATATTTTAAAAAGTACCTATATGAACTCTTCTGTTATAAAAGTATACCTCGTTTATTTAGTCTAGCTTATGTTTATATTAACAACATTAAGTTAAGTGGTTAGAGGCTTGGAAAAGAACGGAATGTGCGGGAAGCGGCAGTGTAGATCATAGAAAAAATATATAATATATTACTTATCTATGGTGTAGATATATGCCTTGTAAAGTATACTATACTGAAAATATAAATATAACACTGATTAAACTCCAGTAGTTTAATCCTAAAATATAACTATAGATATTTCTTATTACAAACACAACAATAATAAAAGGCCCAATAAATTGCTGAACATAAGATTTATGACGAGTTCGAGCACATTAAAGGGAACCGACAAGGCGCCAAATATCACTTATTCAAAATATTAAATAAACAATAGCCGTGCAGTTCATCGCCCCCTGTACAACGCCGCGCAACCAGTACAGTAAGATCCGGTTCCGATTGGTTCATCGATGAACTGATACAAGTAAACAGCTGCTGTGTCGAATCTACAACTTTCCTGGCGCGCTACGAATAACGAGTAATCAGTAATCACGTCAAAGGATTCGATTACTTCGGATATTCACAAGTATCAGATAAAAAGTATCGAGTAGATACTATTCGCCCACCACTAGTTACTTGAAAAATATGCTTCTAACAGGTAACAGGTAGCATGTTATTGAGCGTTCACTTGATGCGTACCTGCATATTAGTAAAAGACAATGAGTATTTTAAACGTGCCACATTATGCACTCTAGGCTTATTACCATTTTTATTATACCGACTTATTATAGATTTATTTCTAGTGTCGTAGTTAAAGAAGTATTTAATATATGAGAAATATTTTCTATTTTGTTTGTATACCTATTTATTGTTTTTAACTGTTGCAATATGGCGGTTTGGAGACCATTCGAACATAATTTAAACTGTAGTGTAGAATTTAAAAATAAAGATTTACATGTGCAGTGTCAACGAATAATTTTAAATAGGTATGTATGAGTGCCTTAAAAACGAACATGAAGAAGAATGTGCTTTAAATATCCGTAAAAAAAATAACCTGACTAAATTATCACTGGCAACAATTTATCGAGTTATTAGAAAGGGAAATGTAAATGACTTAGTGTAAAAAGAAAACGTATTGGACAAAAATTTAAACAAATTGATGACGAGGGTAAGGCCTTCATTAGGAAAATTTTATAACCAAAATAAGGTCCTACTTTAGATATGGTTCGCGAAAAATTTAAAAACTACGCACAATATAATTACAATTTCCTTGGCCACACTGCGGGACATACTAATAGACTAACTAAAATTAAAAATTCTTGAGAACTTGATTTGAGGTAACCGAAAAATCTCTAGTGATTCTTACGATTGTGCGGAAGGTAGGAGCAGAACGCACACCACGCTTTAGGGAGTCAACTTAAGATTAACACATTTAATCAAAATCTTAAAAGTTATTGAGCTAGAGCCAGATGTACCTATCACCTATACCTCCTTATTCAAAGCATTCTATCATGTTTTTTTTTTTTGTATATACCTACCTACCAATCTCAAAGTTGTATTCCGTGTTTAGAGCAATTTTTGCGGGTATACAGTTTACGATGAGAAAGGTTCGGTGAAATTGCAAATGGAAAACATCAATCTTACGCTTGAGACCGGTTGGGTTTTTTTTTCGTGAAATACACAAATACGGAACGATAAATCAATTGTGGAAGGCCCTGTCACTCGCTAGGAAGCCACACACTGGCTCTCACTGGTTGGTTTGTATCGAGTTTATATGCTGCAGTTTTCCTGATGAAAAACGTTTTGTACAGGTTATTCCAAAATGCATCATATACCAAGGAGTACCTATAGTCAGAAGTTGAATAGATTGTTTCTCAGTGGATATACAGGATGGTTTGAATATTAGATATGAGTTGCAAACACATCGTTAGTGGTTATATTAGCCTGAGAATGTTGACAATATAAGATGGAGAAAGCAACATACAGTGGCTGTTTATTGATAAAAAATATGAGATGTAATTTACAGCTTTCAATAATAGCAAATATTAATATACACAATTGTGTACATTAATCTTTGATAATAGTAAATTCTTAAACCTATTAATCCTATATGTGCCTATATATACCAGGTGTCCCAAAAAAATTCCCCACCCTACGACCAAAAATAAGACGAAAATCACTTATGTCAATATTTCGAAATTATGGCCATTTTGAATACTAAAATGAAGCAATTTTCGAAAATCAAATTAAATTTAAATGTACAAAGGCAACTGTTCGAAATGCTCACCATTTTGTTCAATGCATGCGTGTAAACGGCGAATAAAATTGTTTCCTACACGGCTTATTGTATTGTTTCGTTTGTAATTTGTGCAAAAGCTCCATAAATGCGAACAATAACATCATCTTCATTGTTGAGTAAGACAAGGTAAACCGTATTTTTCAGATCACCTCAAAGCCAAAAGTCTATTGGGTTCAGATCCGGGGACCTAGGAGGCCAAGAAATAGGTCCTCCACGATCGATCCATTGGTTGGGAAAACGTCGACTTAATATTTCTCGAACATTTGGCCGCTGTATAACGGAATATCTTCCAGAAGAGTAGGTAATATGTTATTCCAAAAATTCGCATAGTTTGCGGCGTTTGGTATCCTAGGTAGAAACTGTGGTTCTATTATCCTATTTCCCAATAGACCAATCCACAGATTTAAGCTCCAGCGTGCTTGCTTATGTGATTCTGTAATTTGGTGTGGATTTTCGTAATTCCAACAATGCAATTTGTACTGATTTAACACAGTACCTACTTGTTTAAAAATGACTTCATTTGCGTCCAGGCAATTTAAAAAAAAATTACAAAATCGTAAGTGCAACCCACTATCGCCAGGATGAACCGGCTGTAGATGATAAGGACGCAGATTTTCTCTTTGCATGAATCTGTGTATGGTGCTACGTGGATGGTGACGATTACTTTCCATAATTCTGGTGCTCACCAGGATCTTGTTCAATGTCGTAACGTAATTGGAATTAATCTTCCGTGGTGCAAAGCATCCAGTTTCAAGAAGGCGATTTTCAATAGCAATTGTCGTATGATCTGGGTGTCGCCTAGTTGGAAAACGTTCGCGGTATAGACGATCTGTGGCACGGGCATTATTGTTAAAAAGTCCAAGTATTGTAATCACGTGTAAATATTCTTGATTACTGTAACTTCTTGCCATACTTGATTCGCACTTTTTCAACTTTTCACTACAGTTTACGATTCATGTGACAACTAGACTTTGACATTCGAAATTTACTATTCTGTCTTTATCAAGGATAACTAGATTTAAATTTATAATTCCAAGTGAAAGAATTGCCTGATTTCAATATTCAAAATGCTCATAATTTCATGAGACATTTTTAGAAATTTTGACATAAGTGATTTTCGTCTTATTTTTGTTCGTAGATTCTACCCCCAAAGGGTGCGGTTTTTTTTTGGGAGACTCGGTATATAAGTAGGTACGTCTATGATCTTCAGGCGCTTTAAGCTGAATAGTTTCTTGTCACTATCTCTCCGGAGTTGTATAAATACAAAATTATAATTCCGGGATAACGGCACGACACAAGTTACGAAATTCATTAATGCGCTCTGGAGCCGACCCATCCGATGAAAATCTTGTCCTAGAGTCCTATATCATAGAACAGAGACTTAATATAGTGAGTGGGGCAAACTTTATAATAATATAAAAAATACATTTATGATTTCTTCCAAAAGAAATGCATATTTTAGACAGAAAACTTCACAACTGAACTTATACAAACTACAATTTTTAAACGAGATAGATATTTCATGACATCTTAGTTACCGCTGCACAGGAACATAGTAAGTACATGTCCCGTCGTCTCTTCCCAGGTACAAGCGGCACTCGAAATTTCCCAATAGGCCTAAGATTAAGATGCAAATTAGGAGTGTGTGATACACTGAGACCTGATGGTCTATTGTGCCCCCCTTCTTCGTTCGTTCGTCTTGAGTTACTTGATCTGTGTCTCAAGTTACAACTCTCCATCAAGTTCTAGAGGTCTAATGAACTCCAGTGGTTTGGCTGGTTTCAGGGATAATACTTCTCCATCTTGCACGATTTCATGCCCTAAGTGTTCCTTGCATTAGCTTCTGCTAGGTGATCAGGAGTTTCTTCTAGGACAAATCTTGCCATATGGTTTTAAGGCGACATGGTGCTGTAAGAAATCCTGTAAAAACACGTAGTCTATTCTTACTGAGATCCAACAGAGTTTGGATCTTTCATGGTTGAAGTTTCAAAGGAATTTCTTGGAGTATATGAGCACAGGAAAATTTTGCCAGAGTCTCTGTGTGTTTCCTCCTGTTGTAGAAATTCAACATTTCTGATAAAAAAAAAACATGTGAGGGGGAGTCGGAGATAGGTTAGAGGGTAAGAGAGGTTATGGTGGCACGAGGGAAAAAAAGGAATAATTTGTTTCCTGACTCTCGTGTGTTAAGAAATTTGTCCTTTTGCCTTCTGGAGTACAAACTTCCAAAAAGTTGCGTTGTTTATGGTTATGTACTACCAATAAATATAAAAATCCCGATAACTTCACATCTTTTATTACTGGTACCCAGCATGAGTCCGATGTGCGTGTGAAGTAGGTAGGTAAAAGAGTCTCAAGCCGCAACAGAACAACACCTACGGAATACCAACAAGAACCAGGACTTCTCCTTGTAGGGGTGTTTTCCTAAGCTGCAGAATGGTTCAGCTAACGTATTGACTTCTTCGTTTCCCCTGATACCAGAATGTCCAAGTATCCAAACAAGGGAAACTCGTTAAGACCTCTTAAGCATTGCCACACTATTTTTGAGCTGATGACCTATGAACTCAGCGCTGATATGGCCGCTTGGCTACCAGAGTGGATCGCAATGTCGCACTATCCAGGTTAAATTGTACGCATCTACCGATTGCGTGAATTTTCGCTTGGAAAACGCTGGGATATAGTCCCATTGATTCTCAGTCTTTGGTACCAGTCCCGAATACTACTGTACTTTTATTGGTTTTGGAGCCATCTGTAAACCATTTGTTGTTGTCTTTGAGGTTGCTGGTGTATAAGTTCGTTTCCCAGTCCCTTAGTTTCGACACTAGGGAGGTTTAGAGATGAGATGGGTTTGATCAGCGATGTTCAGACTCTCTGAATCTCCCATGTCCTCCCTCTGGAGATAGTTTGAGTATGGTTTCATTTGCTATTACCAAGTGCAGAAGTGTGAGATTCGGCCAATAGGCCTAACCTCGACAGATGATGATTTAAACGTCAGTGGCTAGTATACGGTCCTGTTATGCATCGTAGGAGAGATTTACTCATGTTTAATGGTTTACTCGTTCTTCATGGACTAATAACATTTCTTGAAATGTACCAAACTTGGTCTTGCCATACGTTAAGAACTTTTCCCAAGTATTATAATATAGGTATATGACGGTACTGATGGGTAATTTCAGTTTCTGGTTCGATGAGTTCTGTTTCAGCCCCCTGTATAAACATAGAGTACCTAAGCCCGAAATTTGAGAGAATTTGGACACGTCCACAGTGTCACGGCTACTACTACACGTGAGCAGGCAGGTCATAAAGCAATCGCAACCAATTTAGATTATAATTTCCTGTTGGCAATGAGAGAAAAACATTTCACATGTTTTTAAGTAACAATGAGATGTATCATTTCATCAATTATAGTTAATAATTTCCGACCAACCGGTCCATTCTTTTCCTACATTCCTCAATAGGTACAGTTGTCTGGCGAGCTGCATAGACAACAATATAACGCAAAAAAGGAAAACTTGTTCCTTTATAGTCACATTTTTGTAAGATATTATAATTCAAAAAGCAGTTTCAGGAGCCGGGGTGTTATTTAGAGATTTTCTGGATGGTATATAGGGGGCTAGGTGACGGTGGGTGGAATAGAAGAACGGGGTGTAGTGGAGGTAGACAACATGAACCAGACTGAAAGTGGAATATCAATAATGTGACCGTGCGATTGCCAAGACTCAACATGGCGGCCAGAGATCTATATATTCTCTCTACTGTTTCTATATGTTTCTCCTGCTGCTGCCGCTGGCGGGAGTAAAAGTAGTGAATGGTGATACAGGAACGCGACACATCAGACACGAAATCAAAAGGTGGGGCAGTAACGGGGTCAGCGAGATGCGACAATATAGAGAACATTGTCCCATCTCTTTGGCGATTTTTTATAAAAATAACTACAAATGTGTTGATTTTTAATTTTATTAAATCAATTGAAATACAGTAAGACGAATTATTTTTACAGATATATAAAAATGAAAAGCATTTCCTCATTGTTACTTTTTGACGAGAAAAATATAGCGTCTACAAGTTGTCACTACGACGCGTTTCGTTTTCGAAAAACCGTAATCAACTTTGTTTTGTTAAATACGGTCCTGGATGTTTTATTGTTAAATTTAAAGCCATTTTCAAAATCGTCAAAAGGTTGACCTTCCTTTATAGGAAATAAGGCTTTGCAAATTTATCAATGAAAGTCCTCTTATGTGAAAAATTTAGGGTTTCTCTTTGTTCCATAAACTTGTTCTGGTCCACACTTTGTATGGAAAAGTTTTTTTCATTATAATAATAAGATATAATCCTCCTTCTATATGTTAAAACTTTAAAATCATTTTTGCTTCAAAAGTTTTCTTTCTATTTGTTTGGTAAATAAACTTATCCCCCTTCTTTGGCGTTTAGAAATCGAGGACGTGAACGTAGATACTCGTATGTTGAAAGTTTAAAAATATAACTTTTTTGTATACTTACAGTGCTTTGATTTTAAAACTTGCCACCCAGAAAAATTCGTCATCTGAAGTAGACACAATTTTCGGCAAAACCAGTCAAATTTGTTTTTTAGGAGGAACATCAATTTTGTGTTCCAGCCCTTCATCCCTAGCCCCCGAATTTTATAATTTCGATTGTCATCCCATCTTGTGACACTACATTTAAAGCAGCTTAAAATGTTTTATCCGTATACCAAGAATAAATGAAATTATATAGGTTTTATGCAATTGAAACTATTTTTAAATTTTCCGCTAGGTCAGATTTTATCAAATTTGTAACTGTAACACTAATTAATCAGTGATTATAGAGATTAATTAAAACAGTTTTTGTTCTTTTTTTGGAACACAAAATTTAACCAACGGTGGTTTTGAAGTACCTCCTCAAAATCTAAATGCGAAGTGTTTTTGGCTGAAAATTGTGTCTACTTCAGATGACGAGTTAGCGAAGTTTTAAAATGAAAGCACTGTATAGTAAGAAGACACTTTTGGGTTTAAGTTTTCATTTCAATTTCGAACCAATATGGAATAAGACATTTGTATTCGTAAACAAAAAAATAATTCTGAGCGATTTATTGACGAAATTCGCGTGCAAACCCATACCCAATTATTATAATTTTGTTACTAGAAAAATTGTACTTCCAGATACATTTTTATGGAAAGAATAGAAAACAGAAGTACGCCCTAAACTATTCCACATCCAGATTCCGTATTTGTAGAAATCCGAAACATACATAAAGAATAAAAAAGATGTGAATTCCATCCAATAGAGCGTCGGGTCGCAACGACGTCGTCCCGAAATCCCACCCCCGCCTGCCGCCACAGCAATAAGATCCACATTCGGAGAAACTCTGTGCCGACTGTTTCTATTGGTCGCTACGTTTCCGCGAATCCCGCCAATTTCTCGTATTGTCATTTGCCCGGGTTGGGTGGGATTCCGACGTGTGTTCGGGAGAATCCAATCGTACAGTCGTCAAAATTACTGGACGCTATAGTTATAAACTAAATGCAAAATTTTCCCACGCCACCGCCCGCGGTGGCATTTAACATAAAATGCGAAATATCTATATGAATGGGCTAGGTGTCTGCGAGAATATTGTCGCAAAAGAGGAAATGCAGTCGTTGCGTTGGAGATGCAGTAGAGAACAGTGGCGTAGTCAGATTTTATGTGCTATTCGATTTTGGTTAAAAATATTTACATTATAAAACATCTTATTTATCTAGGACGACGAACACTATGCTATTTTGAAAGAGATGCTCTGTATATTATTTCGGGGTTTAAATTGGAATTTGCCATGTATTTGCAAGGTCTAATAGCTTTAGTTTAATACACACGTAGGGCACGCGAGTACCCAAATATTGTACTATTTCTGAGATATGAACGATAAGAATTAATTTGGTTGCTTCGATATTCGCTAACAACTCTTGTAACGAGACTCCATCGTGCATCGATTGCAAAACTAATCCAACCGAAAGCTCGAATCATTTGAATAAAAACATGTTCGATATTTAATCATGTTTTATACAAATGCAAACTACAAGAGAAAAAATTATTGTTTTAAATATTGCAGAAGCTTCTTTCAAATGAAGAAATAAAATAAATGAAAACCAGAACCATTTATACTGGCGTGGTTTTGCAAATGGAAAGGAGATGGCTAATTATGCACTCCTATAGGACTAAAACAAGTTTACTGTCAAGAATTTCTTTGTTTAACAAAATACAGAATCACTTAGGTTAAAATATCGAAATTCTACTTCTTTATAAAAGCATAGAATGAATCTTCATCTTTTCATCAAATCAATATTATCATTGACAAATGTATAAGGACAGTAACAATTAGACAACTACTAATTCATGTTTGCTAATCTATATTGTTGCAATGTACTTATAGGCTGGAACTGGAGTTATAATTTTAGACGAATTTAATATATTCGGTAAGTCAACATTCGTTACTCAAAGATTTGCATTCGGGAAATGATGAAACAGCCTTCAAATAATATTGTTTTAGATTTCAAAAATATTTTCATGTATTTGAGAACATTCAATTAGTCTGATTAACAAAGGTAGCAAATGCCTGTACTACATATTTTTATTTGCAGCGTCTAAATTGTGAATTATGATTTTAAAATGAATTTAGAGCAGAGAAATATTAAAAAACCAGGTGATTACAAAAAGCTCTTCCGTTTTAATGAAGAAAATGTTTATTGGTTAAATATGAAATATGAAAAACGACACCTACCCAAAAAATGAAAGATTTTTTATGGTACATTTCTGATCCTTGTTACCAAAATAGTCTTGGTGAAGTAATTGGAATAAGACAACGCACGCACAATTACTGAAGTTTCAAATAAAATAATGGCCAAATCAAATTTATGGATTAAATTTCATTGATTGGTGGAAGAAATTAGAGAAGCGAAGTAGCTTTGGCAAGAAAAATATAGGTTTCCTAGTGCAGTAGGAGCACTGGATTGTACTACACATGTGCGAAATCGGAAACCTTGAGACTATGAAGACGAATATATAAACAGAAAAGGCTTTAGATAGATTTACGTGTAGTTTAGATGTGCAATTACCTGGATCCACTCATAACAGCAGAATATGGAATTCCAACCATGTTTCTTGACTTGTCAAAAACTAGCATTTTTCTGCGGAGCGTGAAGGCTTTGCTATGGAGCAAAAGCAATACATTATTAAATTAACACGAAGCAAATGCTTGTGCTACTACTTTCTTCCTCGCAGCATTTGCTTCTGTTTTATTCATCAGACACAATATCGTTTCTTACTCATTTGAAAGGAGGCTGGAATATTTTAGTCATATATGATCAAGATTGCAGCAAATGAAATTCTGAATGCCACAGAATACGAGAAATTTCCCATTTTCATTTCTCTAATCTGAACCAGGCAACGAAGAGCTCGGTTGAGGGTTGTTTTTAGAAAAATTCAGGGTAATTCGTGTGCTCGTCCATTTCTTCTGAAGGTACACTAAGATACCTATAGGTAAATTTATGAAATGACATACTCGTATGTGAATGATACTGTACATGACAGAAAGTATTTTCAGTATCAGTTAAAACATTGGTACCTGTTACTGTACCCGATACTGACTTTGAAAAGAGACAAAATAATAAAACTTTGTTCTGTTATGGCGAGAATAGTATATATAAGCCAAGCACATGAGATTCTTGGCTATGTATGTGGGGTATAAGGTGGATGGGTGGCGGGATGCAGCGGTATAAAAGGGACCATCATTTTTGGGGGAGGAATGGGCGGCAGAAAGCATTCGGCTCCGGTATCGACCCGCCGTCGCCGCGCCCGGATGAGGACATTACCCGGAGCTCTCAATACAACTCTCTCAGAGCGCGCAATGTTATTCGAGTGCCTCCAGATATATCCCCGCGGGTTCCAACTGGAGTTGCAGAAAAGAATTATCGGTGCGATGTATATGATGACAGTGGCGGCGGTTAGGAAAAAATTGTGTCATGGACATGTTTGAAGGTTTTGGAAAGCTACTATTAATTTAATATGGATTATTATAGAATATTACTAGGAAGATGTTACCCTATACAGAATTTCCAGATAGTTATAATCTAATTTGATGAAAAATATAACTTTTCGTAATTTTCGGCTATTTTCAGCAGTTTTTAGAGTAAAATTTTTCATCATGCAAGACGTCTAATTCGATACGTGCAAACAGCGGAACCCTATACCTGACTCATCTACTAGATATCTTGATAATGTATAATATGCATGGTTATCGTCTCACCGAGCAGAATAATGCACTTTATTAAGATTGAGCTTTGTGGTGACATGAATACAATCGACTTTCTTGTGGTTGCAGTCTGGAGGTTCCAGGCAGAACCAATTATTTTGAAACATCAACATGGTTTTATTTGTGAACGTTCTGGTCTTACTAACTAGTCCTCTTTTGCACATGGCATCTGTGATGAACCACGGTTAACAGAGTCGAACGCCTTGACAAGGTCTATAAAACCCATGTACAGAGGACGATTTTGCTCTCGTGACTTCCTGTAATTGCCTGGCACTAAATATCATGTCGGCTGTACCCCGTTGGGTCTAAAACCACATTGTGTTTCCTTCCGAGAGTAGGAGAAGACGATTGGACAAAATTCTTGCAAGAACGTTTCTGGCGATGGAGAGGAGTGAGATACCACGATAGTTTCCGCATACGGCCCTATCCCCCATCTTAGATATACAGGGTGGTCCAACTTTTACCTGCATAAATTTCAGAATGGATAGATAATCGACAAATAATGTGAGTTTGGTTAATAAAGTATGTGCTTCGTTACAAAGTTACAGGGTGTTGAAAGTTAAGAAAAAAATTCGAATTTTATTAATATTTTTATAACCAATTGAGATATTTGAATGAAATTTGGCACGTTTAGAGAGGTAATCTAGCTTCATATTTTCATGTAATAATATTATTTTTATTTCAACCAGTGGCGTGCGTACGGCTACCGATTGCGATATTTTGAATGAAAAAACAGATACGCCACTGGGTTTTCTCAAAATAAAAATTATATCTGCAATCCTTATTCAATTTAAAAGAAAATAGTACTCTTGGCTTTGTTTCGTATGACGCAACATTTTCGAGTAAAAAAAATATAAATCGTCTAAATCAAATGTATTGAAAATAAAACATAAAAATAACATTTATATAAAAAAAGTTTAGAAATTAAAGGAGAATCCAAAAATGAAATACAAAAAAATTGGTTACTAATTTGAAATAATAATAAATTTGGACCACGCCCAGACTTTCTCAGAGATATGTAACTTTTATTTGAGACGTTTTTTTCTAAAACGTCCAATGAGAAAGTTAAAGGGGGATACATTTATAACCGGACAGCCAGTACTATATGTTGTCAATGGTTACTGCAATGAAAATATTGCGAATGTCGTGCGTTAATTTGAGAATGAAGTGTATTGTTTGACGACGGGAGTTTGTAATTTGAAACAGTCAAAAATTATTCTTTTTAACGACCATTTGGTAAAGTAAAATTTGAACGTTGAATCCTCTCTGTTGTCTAAGTTCTAACTTAAGTATTTCCTTAATTTAGGTTAGTTTAATATTTTAAACTGCACAATTTGTATTTATTCATTGGATTTATGAACTATAATACTTGATATTTCTATAAGTTGGTCCAATTAAATTTTTTCAACGATATAAATTTTTGCGTGCAGCGCTTGTTTCTACAAGCTTTGGCTTTGTCGTTATTCCAATTGAATCATAATAAGTAGAGAGCTAATATACTTTGGCTAAGACTGCGTAGGGTAGAACTTGAAACATAGATTCGCTCTGTTTTAGCTGGTTTAACCTAATATTAACCCTCGTGTAGTTTCTTTTTTCCTTTGGATAATAGTTTTTCTATTACTTACCTGATTTTTGTGTTCGAGAATTAGGTAGATCAAGTACCTACAAACACTTTGAATGTCACCTAAATAATATTTAAAGTTTAAAATTGAATTTTTTACTTTCCCTGTGCGGGAAAATATTGTGAACACGCTCAAAAAAAATTGAGATATAGACGGATATAATAACCCTTTTGAAGTTCCTTGCGACGATTAAGACCATTTCCAGATGGAAGTCTGTCTGTCTGTGTTCTTCCACAATAGATAGATAGATAGATCTTTATTTACCATAGTAGCAATTACAAAAATTTCATAATTACAATTTACAGCACGTCCAAATAGAAAACTTACAATTCAACTTGTAAAATCTGTGTATAACATGTATGTATAAACAACAATCTCGATTACATTTTACAAACAAATTTCAATATATTTTATCTCAAATCCAACAAGGCGTAGGTATAGACCATCATTTTCAAAATGAGTGTGACATGTACTCATCAACTGAATAAAAACAATTACTTAAGAGAAGTTCCTTTATTTTTCTTTTAAATGTATTCTTGTTTAAAATTTTGAAGCTAGCAGGAAGCCTGTTGTATAATTTTATATTTAGCGAGTTATTTTGACTTTTGTTAAGTCTAAAACGTGGCGCAATGGTCAGCCCAACGGAACGAGTATTGTGGTCATGAACCTGTCCGTGCCTAGGGAACCTATCATAATGCTCATGAATTTCCATGAGCTGGTGATAGACATAAACACAAGGCAAAGGCATTATCCTGTACCCAAGAAAGAATAGCTTTCTTCTGTAGCCTAAAAACCTGTAACGCGTTGGGTGAGTTGCCCCAAAGAATAACCCCGTATACAATACGCGAATGAAACAAGCCATAATAGACAGACTTAAGAACCTCAAAGGAAAGCGCCGTTCTGAGTTGCCTAATCACAAACAAAATACCAGACAGCTTACTACTCAGCTGACTCACGTGTTCGGCCCAATTCAAACCGCCATCAACAACAATCCCCAGTATTTTGCAAGAGTCATTACTAGCAAATTTCGGGTTACTAGAAAAACAAATTTGTTTAGTTTTGTTGCAATTTAATTGTAAATTATTTGTTGAGAACCAGATTTCGGCTGCTTCCAGGACATCCTTAGACAAAATGTTGAGATTCTCAAACCAAACACACCCGATGTACTTAAAAAGGACGTGTCATCAGCAAACAATACACAGCGACATTTATATATATATATTATATATATTATGAAAAACAGGGGACCCAGTACCGACCCCTGGGGCACACCGTGCTTGACGTCAACTCTGATGGACTCAATATTTCCCACTCTAACACACTGTGGTCTACCAGTGAGGTAGGACTTTATAAGATTCCAAGGAACACCTCTCACACCGTAAAAATGCAACTTTCACACCATCAACGATGCGTGCTCCCCCCGCTCAAAGGCATCAACTATGCCTGCCACAATCTCCGACACTGCTTTGACCGTGCTCCGTGCGGATCGAAAACCAAACTGAGCAGAGTCAAACAGGTCATGTTCTTCAAAATATTCTATTAGTCTATTTTTCAGCAGTACCTCAATGACTTTAGAGAAGATTGCAGTAATTGATATTGGTCTGTAATTACCCAGAACCGAGCAATCGCCCTTCTTGAACACAGGCGTCATTCTACTTAGTTTAAATCTTTCGGGATATAGCGCCTAAACGCTTTCACGAATTGAGCTAAATTTTTGTGTATGAGTTTGGAGGAGTCCTAGGTTGAAATCGCCTTGTCCCTGTTGACACAACCGCCAAATTTTCAAATAGCAGTATAGGGTTCGAGTGTCGAGTGATAGATCATTTTAAAGCATTTTTTTCTGCTTTACAGCGATAGGCTACTTTTAATATTTGCCGCCACAATTCTCGAGAAAATTGCATTTAAAATTTGACCAGTTAGGTAGTTGGAACCTTTAACTCTTATTAGAACATAATAAAGTAATTTGATAAAGGGTGTTTGGCGATATTCTTTTTTCTAACATTAGTTTATTGGGAATAATGAAAATAATACAATTAGAATAATAATTATTATTAAAATTCGGTTTCGTTACGCAGGTCATATATTTTTGAATATATCATATCTTGTCGGGAAAGTTTTGGGGCGACACAACGGGTTTTTTTTAACAATCGATCCGCCTCATTTTGGTCCTCGCCTGTACGGCAATGTGTTATCAAAATATAATATAACAATGTTTAAATATTTTTGAGAAATTTAGCCTCATCGTAGGAGCTTAAAGTTTGTAGTGAAAGAAGAGGAGTCAGAGACGTGCAGTGCTGGACGAGCGAGAGGGGCGACACATTATTATGTTTGTCATTAGACAGGCGCAGGCGCGGCAAACAAGCCTCAGAATGAGGAAATATAGCAAAAAATAAAAAAAAGAATGACTTATGGTGATATTTATTCCTGCAAATTAAAAGATCCCTTTGAAACATTCGTTGACATCTATCTTTAAAAGTAACGTAGTGAATTTTATTAAAATATGTTTATTGTAAAATTATATTTAAATTAGATTTGAAATATATGCCAAACAACAAATATATTACAAAATTGCAGCAACTTTACATGATTCCAGTCACGCACAATTACAGCACGTTAAATAATTCAGTATTATATTATATTTTTTGCCCATTTTTCTTTTTCCATGCGGGGGTAATTTCGTACAATTAAGTTTTGCATATCTGTCTGATAGGGTATATACGAATTGAGGCATTACCATTTCTTCGGTATGCATATAATATAACTTTTAAGTTTTTCTCTATATGCACGTCATGAAGCAAAATGGCCTCAATAATGGCCTCCCTTTGAGCGTTTTATTCATATAGGTATGTTTTATTTTGATAGATATCACTAATCTTTTATGTAATAGAGGAAAGGCATGCTATCAAGGTGGTAACTTCATTAAATTGGAATATATTTATAATTTGTTTGTTCCCTTATGTGCGGTATTGTCGAAAATCAGGGAATAGTAATACCTATTTGATAAAATATTTTTTAAACAGGCTTGGCATATACAAAGTGAGTTTCCTTACAAACAAAAATCGAAAAACTCAAATTTAACACACTCATCATTACTATGGCAGAATTAACGGAATACAAAGAACTGAAATTTTGATGATGGTGGGCTATGGTGACAGAAAACGGCGTTATGAAGAAGTGTGCTGACTTTTTCATGAGTTGTACCCTAACCGGCCACAAATTCAAAAAGGGTATCTAACGAAAATATGTCAGAAATTTTACGAAACTGTTAGTGTAAGAAACGACCTTAAAACGGGACAGGCCAAAAATAGCTGCAGGGGGTAACAAGGCATTAAATGTCATTTTGTCGTTGCACGAAAACCCGCATTTATCGACAAGCGTAATCAGTTAATAATACGATATTTCTCAAAGATCTGTGGCGAAATTATTAAAAAAAAATCGCGTGCAGCTCAGTACACAGAACAGAAAGAAGTATTCACTTCTATCACGAGAATTTCAAACTACAACAGTAGCTCGTATAATACACAATCTTTGCTTTGTAAAATAACACCCTAAGTGTAGCTGTGCCTATACATGCACTCGTTTTCTCTCGCTGCTATATACATTAATAGTGTATGGTATAGGATATAGTGTGTAGCATACACCACAAATATCTCTGTCTCTCTGTCCCTCATATTTATTATATGCTTCATCTCATGCAGCCAAAGAAGTATTCACTTCAAAAAGAACATTTCCATCCATACAAAATACTACTGGTTCAAGAGCTTGCAGATGGAGATAGTCAGACGCGTCTTGAATTCTGCAATGTAATGTTTGACTTGAATCCAAACATTCTTTTTACTGATAAAGCCACTTTTACTTTGCATGGATTCGTAAATAAACAAAACTTTCGATATTGGTCTTCCGAAAATCCACGCTGGATCATGGAGGGACGAACTCAGCGACCACAAAAAATTAATGTATGGTTGGGTATGTTGGATCGTAATGTTATTGGGCCATTCTTCATTGATGGCAATCTTACAGCTGAAACATATTTGAATTTGCTAAGAGAAGAAATTGTACCCGCTTTGTTGGCAGTGCGCCCAATTAATGAAGTTTGGTTTGGACGGTGCTCCTAGTCATTTTGGCAGAGATGTGCGGCAATATTTGGATGAAGTTTTGCAGAAAGATGGATAGCTCGTTGAAGAGCTATCGAATGGCCCCCGATCTCCAGATTTGACACCCTGTGATATTTTTCTTTGGGGTCACTTGAAGAATAGCATCTACAAAAATAGACCAATAAATTTAAAAGAACTGAGAGCTAAAGTAAGAAATTCATTTGAAATGAGAATCCAATTGTGCACAAATAACAACGGACAACATTTGTTGGACTAGCAGTTTTTAATATTCGATTTTATTTTTACCAAATGTCTTTTGCATTAAATTCTGATATTACCATATATTGACATTTTATTTTAAATTGACAGCTACAATGTCTTCCATAGCAAGTCTTATAAAAATTTAATTTTAATGAACTGTAAACGAAGAACACGATTGTTTTATAAAACAGTTTTTTCTCAATTATTTTCAAATGTGATTCTATCAAAATTTTATGTTTTCTTATCCACAAAATAAATGGTCTACCTAAAAATGCAAAGAAAAATGTCATTTAAAACAGAAACAAAGTTGGTTGCCGTAGCAACAAAGCTGTTACCGCTATAAGAAATTGAACATCGACAGGTTGTGCCAAAAATTATACTAAATAACATTTCTGAATTTTTTTTTTCAAAATAACAATCATTTTCGGAAATATACATGGGTTTCCACACTTTATACTCTCTCTGTATTATTAGCTATTTTTCTTTATAAGTTTAAGTTATTATTTAAATATCTGTTAGCGAAAATTAGTCTCAATACATACTCAATCGGAAGTCGGAAATTTCCAAAATGAATTTGGTTTTATTTTAATTATTTTCTGCTATAAAATAATATAAAACTTTATTGCAAACATATTTGTAATATATAGAGACAAACCGATGTAAGATGTAATAATTATAATAGTCTACACTTTGTATATACTGAAATATGTATCAATCTAATCTATAATTCTAAAATATTTTGACATTTGTACCACATCCAGTTATCTCGTTAAACTGAAACAAAATAATAAAAACCTATCAAATGATACACATTTTTACAAAAATAAAACAGTGCATTCACCATTTGTCCAGAAAACAAATACGAACAATATTTAAATTGATATTTAAATGCTGAAATCATGGTGATTTTTGTTGAACGCAGATTAGTAGTGGATATACGTAAAGAAAGGACTCAGGGGCTCTATTATTCACATTGGCTCTGTCGGATTTCTGTCAATTTTATATGTTGTTCTATTCGCCAATAAAGTTAGAAAAACCTGAATAATACGCACGCAGATTATTTTTTGTGTCGATTTTTGCTAATGTATATGATTTTGTAACTTATTAACAATGTCGAGGAGAGACGTAAGCGTAAGTTATAATACAGATGTTTCTTTTCTTTGTCCGTTATGGCCACTTGCATCTGTATGCACTCAAATAGTACAGATAAACTTACAGGAAAAATATGTGTATTTAATGTACAGAAAGCGATCATCAACAAATAAATATTTTCATTTCAATTCAGGAATAGAGGCTTATATGAGCTTCTTTTTCTTTAATGGTGCTTTGTTAACATTGTTATAGACACAATTCACTCTTTGCATTCTTTGGCAATTCTTATGGTTTCAGCAGTCGAACGAATAATTAGCCCATGCAAAAATTAGATTAAAATAAATTTTTCACTAATTCCATCTATCATCTTCAACCTCTTCTCGGCCACTTTAGAAAAGGCTTAAAAAACTTCAAAACTTCCGCACAGGATAAGTATTCATGGCTATACACTTCTTTTTCCAAGTTCACACGGAATATGCCGCTTTGGAAAATGTAGGTTACATACCGTTGGGAATCATCAGTATTGTCATTTTAGTCTCGGGTCTTCTAGATATTAAGAGTGCAAATTACGACTCAATAGAGTTCTTTTATAATATGCGACAAAACGCAAAAACTCAAAGAAATTCCATATCAGTGAAGATATTGAAAAGTTCGTATCATTAAGGCGCAAATGTTTTGACAGTGAAATTTTAGCGGTGCACTTGGTTAACTTCTGAAAAATTAATATTATACAATATAGTCAGGTAGAAATTGATGATTATAAAATATTAAGTTGAATATAGCCGTCGAACTTGATAACCGTTTTGTCTCAAAAGTTAATTAGCTTCTTTTAGGTGCCGACATTTTTTTTTTTTTTAATTTTATTGATTGTGAATTTGGTGAACAATAAAACAATTAATTTTATTTTCTTATTTGTTTCAGTCTAGTTATTTTATATGTAGTCTAAAGAATATTGACTGAAAAATATTTTGGAAATATGCGGCTTTACTGGTGTACTTCGCCACTTCAGAAATTCATTGCACTGTTTATGCTGGCGTATTTTTATTAGTACAAAGTGTTTTTACATTTTTAATTCATTTTTTAACAACGATATTGAGAAAATTTTGAAATATTCGGTATTTTTGTCCATGAGTGTAAGTATATTATTAAATATTTGGATTCTACATAAACTTGCCATATACCGCTTTGGACATATTTTGAGTTTTATTATGTTTTTCCCATTAACATTTCAGTTTTTCCCTAAATGCCACCCTGTATATCAAGTATAGTTCGTATTTGTTTAGTTAATAACGCTGCTATACTCTCAGATATTAATACTTATCTGAGCAAAACCAATCAGACCTAATATTTTGCTGTGTCATTATTTACATTTCAGCGGTCTTCTAGAAAAAGAGCCAATTAGAAATGGTGCGCTTTTACACAAGGGGTTTAAAGGCTAATACAATCTGGTGAACACATTTTCGACATTTCATTCACTTATAATTTAAGATTCGTTTTGGTATCATATAGATGTACGGCGCCAGATATTTGTATAGACTTATAATATTAATTCATATTAGTTTATATAAAAAATAAATTTGTATTGGTAGTGATCATGCATTTTTTTTTGTATTTATCGTATTTCTGTCATACTTTTCGGTTAACAATCATACCAAGAAATCATATCATTAAAATAACCATCATCATCAGCATGAACTCGCTAACTAGTATGAATTATTCCAAACTCAGGAATTTCTGTTAAACGTTTCGAATGAAAAATACTGAGAAAAATCTTCGGACCTCATTACGAACGCAATATCGAATCAGAATTAATGCTTAAATCCAAATTCTATATAATGACAGCGCCATCATCCAGGAAATAAAATCTCAACGTCTGAGATGGGCCTGCCACGTACAGAGACTCCATGAAGAAAGGTTGGTGAAACTGGTATGAGAAGAGACGCCAGCAGGTAAAAGACCCCCGCATGCGATGGAAAGACAACATCCACAACGACCTGCTGAAAATGAACGTTCCTGTCGATACAGACCTGATGGAAGATCGATTATATTGGAAGAATGTAGCACAGTCAGCCAAGAAGAAGGAATTTCTGTTGTGAACCCTAAGATGGCTATAAACAGACCGATCCTCGAGCCACAAATCTTGTCACAAAACTGACACACCCAATGACCGAAACACGGTTTCACTCGGTTGTCCTTTAGGCATTCGATGTTAAGCTTTCGCCTTAGTTTCCTTCCCTGTTGTGGTCGTTTTGCAGGTAGACGTAGGGTCATACTGGATCGCACAACTCGGTGATCAGTCCAGCCATCACTATCACTCGTTAAAGCTTTGATGCTCGTTACTTCATGTCGGTCACGAGCGCGAACAATTACGTAGTCGATTTTATGCTAGTGGTTAGACCTTGCATGTTGCCATGTCGTCTTAAACTTGTCTTTTGGTCTAAAAAGTGTAGATCTTCTTCTGCGCATTTTGTCAGGAATGTTGGTGAGCACTCTATCAAGCTGGGAGTTGAATTCCTCTTTTAATTCTTTGCCGGTGTCCATGATTGGCGCCTACGCGCTGATAATTGTGGTTCGCCGATCCTGGCTTAGTTTCAGGCGATGGGCCATCAAGCTCTGGTTTATGCCAGATGGTAGTTCCTCCAAATAACTAATTAGGTCGTTTTTAATGGCAAATCCGACATCATGGATACGGGGTTGATTGTCGTTTTTTTCTTTCCAAAAGAAAGTATAGCCACCACTATGTTCTTTCAATTGACCTTCACCTGAAATCTGGTTGCACTTAATGCAGCCATGTCAATGCTGAATCGTTTTAGTTCACGGGCTATAATTGCCGTACGGCGTCGTTCTGGTCTATTACTGCAGTTATTATCATGAGTGTGCGGACGTTTCATGTCGTGAAGTTCATGTTTAATTGTATTATTGCCCTTATTTCGAATGCAAATGGTTATCCAGACAGGCGGATTGGTGGACTGACTATGCCTAGGACATTATTTATGAGCAGAGTGAGCTCTAAAAAGGACTCCCCGATCGCCGCAGAGCATTTCTCATTCGTAGGAATGGATGATGGATTTTTTAACGTGGTAATGCTGCTGCATAGCAGCAATCAAACGACTACTGACAGAAACTGAAGTCCGACCCAATGGCATAGTGGCTACAAAGATTGGAGACCAGATCTGTTTTAATGTAGATTTTGAATAATCCAATTTGTATTTTTTATTTAATTATGGCAATAAATAACAACCTTTTACAAAATTGTCCGAAATATTAAACTTAAATAATGCAAAGTGTACATATTATACTTACAGCAATGGGAAAAAGTAGCCAAATATTATACGTAATGTGCGGTATAAATTTACAATACCCAATTACTTAATTATATACTTAAACAACTGGGTAAAGTGGAGACGTAATTTCTGGCAAAGATTATGGTGAAATATTGTAATCTACAATCTTGTTTGATAGTTTACATGGAATATTCTAAGCGCACAATCAATAATTTTCTCCTCATCTGTTTAGAAACGACCGACGTTGTTGTTTCGTTTAATCCGGACATTAATATTTGTTTGCCGGTAATCAGACTTGATCAATATTAATTATTTGTCGAATTTGATGGTCTTGGAATTTTCGATATTATGTTTGGGGATGTGCTTCATAATTATATGAAAGGATGGTAAAAGGATTAAAAAGTTGTACAGTTTAAACATTTTTTAAATGGTGTTTTCAAAAGTACTAACTTTAGCCGTTTTCGAGAATTTTTGGAAAAACAATTTTTTGCCATTTTAGTTTCTATTTATTTCTGACATTATTTTTACAGATATAAAAAACTGAAAAGCACTTTCTCATTGTTACTTTTTGAGGAGAATAAGATAGCGTTTACAAATTTTCACTCAACGACGTTTCGTTTTCGAAAAACATCATGAACCTCATTTTTTTAAATACGGCACTGAATTTTTTATTGTTTAATTTAGAGCCATTTTCAATTAAAAAATAGGTGGTATATCACACGTAGTGGTTTAAATAAGTTTTCAGTGTTGTTAGCTGTTATTTAAAATTATTCAAGAAAAATCGCCAGAGTTTGGCACTTATTTGCGTAAAACATTCATCTGAGAAAGGCGTTTTTTAATAACTTCAAAAAGTACAAAAATTTCAACTAAATTTAAAAAACCGCATACCTACAGAATAAAATGTTGTACTGAGACAGAAATATATTGTCATATAATAATAAAGAATTGTGAGTAACGACGATACAATGTTTTGCAAAACCTATTACTCTGCATTCAGTCAGTTAAGTGCCAAAGTATGGCGATTTTTCTTTAAACCAATACCTCTGATACGACCCATTTATGAATTGAAAATAGCTTTAAATTTAACATTCAAAAATACAGGGCCGTATTTAAAAAAACGAGGTTGGTGATGGTTTTTCGAAAACGAAACGTCATAGTGAAAATTTGTAAACGCTATACTTTTCTCCTCAAAAAGTAGCAATCAGAAAGGGCTAAACTAAAATAGCAAAAAATAGTTTCATCAAAAATTCTCAAAAACGGCGAAAGTTAGTTTAATTTTGAAAACACCATTTAAAAGGTGTTTAAATTGTACAACTTTTGTCTAATTCTTATCTTGGACACAGTGTATATTCGGACAAATATTACACTTGTAAAATTTAATGTGAACATTTTTCTTCAATTCATGTTTTAACACTTTCTGGTATTGATTTCGCGAGAAAAGTGCATTTTCTGCAGAGCCAAAATTTGCATATCAACTCAAACAAATTCTAATCGCATCCTGAAAGAATTGAAGAGGTTTTTAAACCGCATTCTTACACAACATTTCGTTCTTATTAGCGGTGACATTAAATAGAGGGTGTAGATACGATTCAATTTAAGAAATGTGTTTATAATAAAAAAGTTAAAATATGACATACGTATAGGGTGCGCGATTTAAAATAAGAAACTTATTTAAAGAAATATTTTTGAAAAGAATAAACAAGTTTTGTGACGACCCTGTACTATATTTAGAAATGACTGTATAGTGACTCATAGGATATGTTCCGAAGCCTGCTGAAAACACTTAAATAATACAAAAATCATGCTTTTTTAGTACTGTTGAAATCTCATTATGCATCCTGCATAACATTACTTTACTGACATTTACTGAAAATATCAAAACCGCGGGAGGTGATGATTTATCAGCATTTTGGTGGGGGTATTATTTGTATTTCTTAATTTATAGTAGGTTAGGTAAACGTAGATACGATACGTTGTTTTTGGTTGTTATAAAATATACCTAATTATACGTATGAGATAGAGCTCACAAAAGAAGAATTTGATAGAGCGCAATTAGGTACACCTTGCATATCGGATTTAAATGCCACTAAATTACATCCTCAAATTTCTTCGTTTATTTCAATTAAACAATATTAAATTATATAAAATGCTGACAATTAAAAAATACCGAATTTATTCATCATCACAAAATAAGTATAGGTACTTAATCCTTGTACATAAAATAATACATCTAGAATTAACTATTAAAATTGAAAAATATAATATATTATGAAAAGTTTTTCACACAATCATTTCAACACGTCATAAATCTTTGAGAAAGTCAGAATCGAAACATCTATTGCCTTGTCAACACGCGGAATATATACGAAGTGAAATAACAATTGAAATGCGTGTCATGGCCGTATTGACATTCCCGACCGGGATTTAATACCGACTTGTAACAGCTATAAAATATATCGCGTGGCTCCATCTATCATGAGTGCCACGTAGGAATCGCTTTTCGGCTGCCGTTTGCACTGTGTTGTGCAAGTCATTCCCAATTCAAACAGTAATGGCACGTATAGAATTTAAGTGTTAACATATGATGGATTCGATTAAAATGTTTTGGCCGTGGTCAGAGTGGAACCGTGAATAAGAGATTGGTCAAAGAAATTGGTGGCTATACCGCTAAAAATATTAGTTTAAATCAGAATTTAGATTTGCAAATAATGATCTCATGTATAAAGCTCAAATCATAATCAGTTCCTCACTATGTGAATTTTTATTCTGATAAGCGTATTTCGCGAGGAGAGACTACAAATTTGTACAAGTCTTTGCGAGTTCATTGCCTACCCTATGTCAAAATTCACCTGTATGTACAAATATTTTAAAAACTACTGAACCTAGGCATATCAACCCTTATGTGATTTTTCTTGTCTTTTAGAGCGGCATATATTTCTGTTAAAACATATGGGGTGTCGCATTAAGAAAAAGCAAGTTTGGTCTGCTGCGTGTTTGTGAACTACCCTGTATAATTGAAAACATTTTTGGGTTACACATCAATCTCTCCAGTGCCTAAAAGTTTTGTGAAGGATTTTTTTGTCTATCGCTTATAGCTCTTGAGATCTCTTCCGCCCACACACTAATAGGCCACCCTGTATATGTACGTGTTTAATTCAACGTCACTGAAATGTACATTCAAAATAAGTATAACGAAAATTGTGGTTGAATTGAACGAACGATTAACGTCTGCCTTTGTCAAAAGTAATGATGAATGTTCAAGCACTATGGTTCCCTCAGCAAGCACAGTATAAATCTGAGTATAAAACAGGAAAACTTTGAAGCGAAGCGGCGGTCGATCTGCTCCCAGATTGCAATTAGGTTTTAATTAATTATTTCTTTAGAAATGAGCCGTTCATTCTTACATTGCGGTTATGCCTCTATTTGTAGCGAAACGGTCTCGAGACCTTTCATCGTAAAAATGATTTAAAACCTGCGAAATAATATAACAATGAAATAATCAAAATTCTTAGTAGTATACGAAATCTTCTTACTTTAATTTTCTAAAGAGTGTCTCAAAATTAAACGCGGATTTACACCTCGCGTTTCCTTAACCACAGTCTCTTGATCCGCATAATATTCAGGTACAATATTGTAACATCTAAAAAGAAAGAACATATTAATATTATGTAAAAGGTGCGATTACGAACGTAGCATTTTAATTTTATAGGAAATATATGAATTGAGATTCTCGTTGCTGTTGTGAATTTACAGAACAAGGCAAAACAACTGGCTATTACAGGTATTGCACAAGCTTTCAAAATAAATACTAAAAATGAGAAATGTATCTAACTTTTTCGCATTATATTATCTGAATGTAAACCAATGAAATATTTGGATAATTATGCAAAATATTATTAATATAAGTATGTATATTATCAATGCGTTTATTATTAGGTGTAAATAGTAATGCATTATGATTGTATTTCTGTGAAAAACGGAATAATTATACATATTTAACACAAGCAGAATGTTGGAAATGCGCAATGGAAATCGGTCCCAGCATTGTCGCTTCTCTGTGGTGGTTATTCTCAGCAAATACTATTCATAAACCCTGCATTGAATTGTGTCCAAGAAATTCAACGGATAACAGGAATTGTCGGTATTGGACAAATAAAAAAAACCTTCTAAATTTCAGCCAACATTTCGTTCACTGTACGTGAACTTCTTCAGGGCCTATATAATCAAATATAAATAAAATCAGTATAATACAATAGGAAATCAGTCAACTAATTACCTTATTTAATCTTGATCTGAGAAAAACATACACACATAGTAGGTACTGCTATTCATTCAATGTATATATGAGGTACAATCAAAAAATACTTATACACTTATATCTAAATCAAAATCGGAATAGATAATGCTCAAATTCATTGTATCAGTTCCATAATTTAGGGACTTGTCTCGGAACTTATTAATAAAGAGCATTTCAGACAATGATCTTTTTTGGTAATTAACCTCCCGATCAATGATTCTAACGTTGTTGAAGTCAAAATCGTGGTGTGTCTCCAAGTGGTGTGCTGCAAGGGCTGTCTTTGAAAGAGAATCTATCTTACCGGGATGACAATCATTTGCATGCTGCTTCAATCTTAGAGACAATTTATTTTTTGTCATACCAACATAAACACTATCGCAAGATGCACACGGTATCAAATAAACCACTTCAGATATATTCTGTAGCGCTGTCCTATCCTTCAAGATAGTGAAAAGGAGTTGTACTTTCTTCTTTGAGTACGTCTCAATATTAGTTTGGGGAGTCTCTAGACATTTAATAAGTCTATTACTAAGACCTCTAACTTGTAGAATCTTTAGATACTTTGTTCCCTAACGTCAGAAACAGTCGCCCTTGGGCCCTGTGGATGTATAGAATTAAACAATATATTGTTGATAATCCCTTTCTTTTTTTTTTCCTTTTCTTGGGATGAGGTTCACAAATTTAAAAAAAAAAATTTTTTTTTTGAAACTATTTTTTTAATCGTTTCATGTCATTTTTTTTTCCAACGTTTCGACTAGACTCGGCTAGTCTTTTTCAAGAAATTCTGAAATTTCGTCTACAATCAGTAACATAAAACACTTAAAAATATAACAATACATATATGTATAAACCATTTATTTGGTTGTTGTTTTCAACTTCTATTGTAAATTGCAATTTTGGATGATAGGAATTGAATACGTTTAGGGTGTTATTGATGTCTTGCTCGGGGATCAAAGCAATACAATCATCAACATATCTGAAAAAGAATACCGGCCTGGAGTGGAGTGACTGGATAACAGTGCTCTCTAAATCCTCCATCACGATTTGCGCTACAACACTCGATATGGAAACAACCATAGTAACACCATCAACCTGTTTGTAAAGTTGGTTTTCAAATTGAAAATAAGTGGTGGATAAGGTAAACTCTATTGCCTTTTTAAATTCAGGGAGAGGAATGTCTGTATGTTTTTTTATTTCATTCCATTTTTTCTCAATTATTTGGAGAGCAAGGTCTATGGGGATATTTGTATATAAGGACACAACATCTAGCGATATGAGGACGTGTTGATCTGGTACGTTTATATCGTTTATTTTCTTTTTGAAATCCCACGAATCTTTTATGTAGTAATCATTGTCATTAATTATATTTTGCAAAATATTTTTTTAGAAGTCTGCTAGTGGCTTTGTCGGAGCTTGTGTACACGATACGATAGGTCTCAATGGCACGCCGGCCTTGTGTAATTTTGGCAAGCCATACAACTTTGGTGGTAAGGAGTTGTGCGTTACTAATTTTTTTGCCAGAATCGGAGAGATGTAACCTTTTTCCTCCCAGTCATTTATGAATTTATTTTGTTTTGTTTGGAAAGACCCGGTTGGATCGCGGTTAATTTTTTGATATGTGGAATCATCGGTAAGTAAATTATTCATCTTTTGAATGTATTCAGTTTTTTCAAATGATAACAGTTTTATTTGATTTATCTGGCAAGAGAATGACAATGTCAGGATTGTTTCTTAAGAATAGTTTAGTTTTTTTAATGTTTTGTTCTAATACTTTGTCATTTTTATTTCTACGAGGTTTATTTCTGGTTTTATGATTTGTTATTGTGTTGGTCACATCCAGTCTAATTTCTGTTTTTTGAGCGTTTGTAAGATTTGTAATAGAGTTTTCAATGCTAGAGATAATTTGATGACAGTCAGTTTCTCGAACATTTTCCGAATTTAACCCAAAATTAGGTCCTAATGCTAAAACTCCCTGTATCTCCATTGGTATTACAGTGTTTGTTAAATTTTCTAAAAAACTTTCCTGTACTTGATTACCATTTTCAGATCCTACCTTTAAATTTCCAATCTTTTTAATATTTTTTTGCTTAATCTTATAAAATAACTTATCATATTTCATATTTTCAATATCCATATATTGGTTAAAAATATTAGCAGGCAAATTAGTGCGTAAATTCTCTTTGATTTTTTCTTTAGTATTGAGCAGAACATTTAGATTGTAATGATTATCGGAAATTAGTAAGTTTAGAATTCTACTTGTAAAATCATTTAATAAGTTTTTAAAACAATGCTGTAAACTTTTATTTATTGGTTGCAAATGTATTAGATTGGTTTTTAGGAACTTTGGTTTAAGATTTTCGCATCTACAACGTAGTAGAAATATTTTTCTATTTTTTTGATTAGCGATTTTCTTTAAGTGTTTTGAAAAATCGTTACACATTTTGAATACCTGTTCTCCATGTTGCTGCTTGATTGTAGAATAGATAGACATTGGCATATTTTCACCCATGCCATATAATTTTTCTTATTTATTATTCTTGAACCTTGTTCTTCAATTTCTTTCTTTTTTTTTTCCTTTTCTTGGGATGAGGTTCACAAATTAAAAAAAAAATAATAATTTTTTTTTTTAAACTATTTTTTTAATCGTTTCATGTCATTTTTTTTTCAACGTTTCGACTAGACTCGGCTAGTTGATTGTTGATAATATTCTTAGGATCGCTATTCTGGAACCCAATCTTTCTTAGGATAACAAAAAAAAAATTTATGAAATAAAGGATCAGATAGTTTAATGATTGTAAATTTAAAAGATCTCAACACCGCGATCTTCTGATAAAGTGGGTGAGTAGATTTAAAATTCAATATCTTCCCAGAGGAAGATAATTTCTGATACCAATCAATCCTTTGTCAATAAGTCTAATCAAGTCTAAAGAAAGGTAAGGAGTTATTCTGCTCAACTTCAATAGTGAACTGTAAATATGTATTGAAATTATTGAAGTACTGTAACACAGTCTGTTCCTGGGTTCTAGGGATACTGGTAATTATATCATCAACATAAATATACAAAAAAGGCAAGTCAAATGGCAAAGTCGGTATTACATTAAATAAAAGTTCATGCATTGTTAAATTTGCCAATATGGGAGAGAATGGATTGCCCATTGCGCTGCCGAAAACTTGTGAATAGAATCTATTATCCAAAGCAAAGAAACTATGGTCGAAACGTTGGCTGAAATTTAGAAGGTTTTATTTATTTGTCCAATACCGACTATTCATAAACTTCCTGTATAAATAAAAATCGTGTCAGTTTGACAGAATGATCGTCCTTAGTAAAGCTGTCAAACTGACAATCTTTGTATAACTATGCAACAAGTTATAAATGTATAACCGATTATTTTAAAGCACTTATAGTATATAGTATTCGGTACAACTGATTATATGCCTCTATCTAAAAGCATAATGAATAAATATAGTGAATAATATTTTCATATGAATAAACACATACTATACTTATAAATTTGAAGACAGCGGAAAACAGAAATAATATAAATGTTTATTCCAACTTAATGCTATCTTAAGCGAGCTGTGGTGGAATCCATACATAAGATCCACCCTATGCATAGACATGAATTTCATCCGCTTCTCTGGTTTATAATTCAAATTCCTGATAGTTAATGAAACAGCCCCGAAACTAAAACAAATACAAATAATTTAATGGCATGGTATTAAGAATATGAATGGGAGAGCTGATCTTATACCAAATGGCCTTCGATGTGTTTATTCAGAAAGCAAATCGCGTACTAAATAGTATGTTTAATCAGTCCTGCAGGGGCGTGTCAACAGTTTAATGAATCATTAGGAAGTTTGCTGTTTTTTTCTCACATTTTCATTTTGTGAAAACATATTTATGAAATTCTTAAAAATCAGTTGAAATGATACGCCACACTATACGAAAAGGCAAATAATTTAAAGGAAGCTTCATATGGCAATAAAACTAATTTATTCATTTTGGGACTATTTTGTGATGAATTTTATTTGATACTCAAAAGGAATGGAAAATCTGCTAGCAAATCTCAAATTATATCACTCCTACACCAAAATATTTACCTCTTATGACATCGCTCAATAAAAGAATAGAAATATTCGTTGGATGATCCTATTAAAGGAGTTTAAGCAAATACGAATATGTCATAGTAAATGTTACACTACTGATTAACTTATTTCCTCCATATGGACAAAGTAACTAACACTCAGTGGTGCCAACCTTTCTACCCAATAATAATAATATATTTCTAAATATTATAACAAAACCAAAAATAATAAATTCGTGGGATACACTAAGAAAAAGAAAAGAAAAAAATATGCATCAAGAATCAAATCACTCGAGTTTAATATTCAAATATCTTCCGATTGTAACATATCTTTTATTTTCTTGCTAAAACTAAAAGGTCTTACAATTATAATATGAATTATACAAATTTATCTACTATTTGATATGTAAAACTTCTTGTAAATAATGCAAGCGAATGCTGAGGCATGGTCAACAGGTTTACATTTCGTACATTTCTGTTGTGAACATTATGTCTGAAAGTCAATGCAGCTTTACGATATTGTGTAATTTGAACCACCCAAGGCCAAAGATTTTTTGAGAAACACGATTATACTTTCGCAAATTATTTATAAATCAGCAGCAAGTGTTTTGAACTATTTTGCAACCTATTCTTAGTGCGATAATCGAGGCAAGGATAGTATACTAAATGGCAATAGAAAAATATCGGCATAATCAGTGATTCGCAAAGTTTTCCTGATTTTATAATTCAGAATATTTATTTCAGTTGGCATAAAGCATTTTCATTCGAACATAAGATCTCTGAATTAAGCTTAAATTAACATCAAAAATCAAGCCCAAATATTTAGCTTGATTTGTGAAAGGTAATTGTGTGTCATTTATTTGGATATGTACGTTGGACTCAATGTGAGCTCTATGGTTTTTTGAGCAAAATACCATGACCCTAGTTTTGGATTGATTTTCAAGTTATAGGCCAAAGAATATTTATAAATACCTTTGAGATCTTGATTGATTTTGGCTGAAGCTAAATGAACATTTTTATTATCAAATTAATGTAAAATATCAGTATCATCAGCGTAGAATTGTAAATGAGAATAAGTCACTGAGGATGCAGCATCAGACGTGTAAATTAAAAATAGCAATGGGCCTAGAACTGAGCCCTGGGGAATGCTATCAGTATCAGTATACACCAGACGTATTTTTACTAAATAATAGAAAAATATGGAAATGATTTTCGAAAAATATTTTCAAAATTATTATTAAAAATACAGTGTCACTTAAACACAGGCGCATTAGAAATAAAGACGTATGTTTTCATTTCGACGAAATCAGAAACATGTCCTTAAAGGTGACTGCTAAAAAATAATCCTAGCGTAATTTCAAAATTACTTGAATAATTTGAATTAAATTTGGAACTGTTAGTTGCATCAAGGTCGTAAATGCTTCTACAGCATCAGATTGGTTGTTATTTTGGTTCAAACTTTTACACTTAAAAACTTGTTACTTAAAAGATTTTAACTAAGTTGTTAATAAGTAATTTTAATTATAAATGTAGGCTTTGGATCAAGGTGCTTATAATAAAGAATATCAAGTTATCAAGTTAAACAAATCGCAGATAATTCAAGTCAAAATCGCCAAATAAATCAAATCATTTGAAAACCCTTTATTCTTCACGACACCACTGGCGCCGCCCACTGACCTGCAAGTGTATATGTGTATTCAGAAAGCAAATGAATCGACTGCTAAGTATATTCAATCAGGAAACCGCTACAAGTGTTAAGCCTCCATTTAGTCTTAGTCTGATTCCATTATCTACAGCCCCTCAAGATATTTCACCCTTTACTGCCACGGCGAGCGGACTTTCCCTTTTCCGTTTCCAGCTGGCAGGGTTGGAGATTCAAGAAAAAAATATTTACAGGAAGTTAATCGGATAATAGAGGCCCATAGATAATAACCTAACCTCATTTGCTTCACTTACATCGATGTATCATGAAAAAAAAGTTTTACAATAAATCTAGGTAAACTTTTGAATTTTAAGTCCTGTTTTGTTAAACAAGAACGAATAAAAATCAAACACAACTTTTACAGGGGGGTTCAAAATAAAAAACCATGAAATTAATGACTCTAGATTTCTGACTGCTTCTTCTATACTACAAAATAGAAGTTCAATTATATGATGTATTATAATAATACTGTTAATTTTTATGCATTGAAATAAAAGTAATTCATGCCACTATATCCACAAATTGGGTAAACACACAATTCATATGAATTGTATACAATGGACTTCAAACCACAGATCAAAATTGTAACCTCGAGCGAACATACGCCAGAGCATTATTATTTGCAAAGCTACCAAACCAATACAAACATGCCGTTAGCCTCTTGAGTTTTGTTATTAACATGTTCAGTAAACGTGATTGCGAATCAAATTTTATTCCGGGGCCAGTAACCACGTCTTATTTTGTTTGTTTGTCTAACTCCAATCGCTAATTATTAGATGTGAGCTTTACAAAAAAGTAATACGGTTACTTCTATCTTCACAAGCAACTCAGATAACTCATAATTTCAACCAAACATACTAACCTACTAATTTGCTACACGGGTTTTTGTTATTAATAAGGAACATCAAACACAAATTGCAATACTATCCAGTCAAAAAGAGCATTTAGAATTTTCTTAAATTAAATTTCCTATAATACCTTCACATTTTTACAATAGGGGCCCCGGTAAGAGCGAACTCCACTGCTCATTGTTTCTCTTTCTGATTTTAACCTTTTAATCTTACATCTCCGAGCCGTTTCAAGTCTTATTTCCAATCTTACTTATTCTTTGTCAGATTACATCAAAGAGAATTAGAATAACTTTTGAGACTTCTCTTGCTCTACCCTTTCGGTTCCAGATAGAGCTTAATACGTTTTGATGAATACAATTAAGAATTATAAACTTTTTGTGAAATGAAATAAATGCAGTGGCACACGGGTTTACCTACTCTTAAATAAGACATATTATTATTATGTACTAGATATGTTACTGATGTTACAGTAGTGCTAAAAAACTTGTCTAATTAAATATTCTACAGTATAACTAAACTGGCGCCCTGAAGGCATGAACAATTATCTATCACATAACATAATTGATATATTTTATATCATTGTAAAGTTGCAATGAAGAAGCTGGCAGGATGATGGGTGAAATCTTAGCTAGTGTAAATTTGACGCTTTGGTTTCTTACTAAAGTATCATAATTTTATCATTGTTTATTAGGATATTAGAGTAAATAAATATAATATATACATGAGGACTTCGATTTGTAAATTATTTCATATGTATTATTTTTATTTTGTTATTATTTGTATATTTTACCTTCTTTGGAAGCTATCTTTGGACGACTTTGGCTTCTAGAATAAGATTGAGTTACTGAATTTTTGTAATAATTTAAATTTGATTTACTAATATTAATTGTCTTTATAAACGTATTGTAGATAATAGTTGCAATAAAAATGAAAATAGAAAACTTTTACTAATTTCTGTTGTTTATCTGTTTCTTTGATCGGATTACCAAAATCAGAAGAAAGTTGATGTAACAAATCCACAAATGAAAATATTAAATAATTAAAGAGAAAAAACTAATCTGTACTTCAAATTGGAGGAGTCTCATTTTAGTAGAATTTTCTCCTCGAAATAAGACCAGGTAGTTCAACATAATCGAAACATCGTCCTTTATTTGATCAACTCTAGTTGATTTCTTATTGACCCAAAATCCTGCATTGATTACTAGGAAAAAGGTTACATTTACATTTTTTTGAGATATCTTTATAACTATTTGCTGGAAAAAAATAATGAATTACAATTAGAAATTACCACAACAAAAATTGTAATTTAATTACATTTTCAATTCCTCTTACTCTTTTTCCGATATCTAATATAATTATATAAAAAGAATCGGTTGTGACGCCCCAAAACTTTCCCGACAAGATATAATATAATCAAAAATATATAACCTGCGTAACGATACGGAATTTGAATAATTATTATTATAATTGTATTATTTGTTAAAGTAATCCATTGCATTATATTATTTATTGTATTATTTTCATTATTTCCAATAAACTAACATAACAAACTACTTCGCCGTCTAGCTTTGCTTTCATAATTTTACTTAATATTATATTGTGCAACGAAGATGAAATGACATATATTTCCTACGAGTATGATCGTTTGCAGCATGAGCCGCAGGCGAGTGCTGCAAATCATACAAGTAGGAAATGGTCATTTCATGTGAGTTTCACACTATACTTTTTCTACGACTGGTTTAATGTTTTAAGTTTTGAATAAATGTAACATAATTTTTAAGAAAATATTTGTTTTTCGAAACATACCCTTGTTAGCGTATAAGCCTAAATACGATAAATTAGAAGTATTAAATTGACTAGGTGGTGTTAAACTATATTCACTATTACTGTTTATGTGTTTTGAAATTAGCGAAATACTTAATTATAATTATTATTAATTATAAATACCAAAACTGTCAATTTGGTGTTTGTATTTTCGGCGTTGCTATGGTGATTTTTCATGCCCGCCGCTACTTTTGTCATTACCAGGAAAATTTATCCGTGCGTAATAATATTTCCCAGTAGTTGCTAGGTAACTAGTGGGAAATATTATTACGCAAGGGTAAATGGTAAACAGCATTAGGTACAATGTACTACATTTTCAAATCATGATTGAACATATAATAACGGCATTTAAAGACATTCGTAGAAAAAAGTGTTTTTTTAAGTTGTGTAGTTATACAATTTAGATACAAGGGAACTCAAAAATGTTCCCATTTATTTTCTAAGATTTTTAGGCCCGACAGAACCTTATAAATAGAAAAACTCTTGCATTTTCTTAGTTAGAATGGGCTCATAAATTTTTTATACAGGGTGTATGTGTAAGGTTTTCATTTATTTGATCAGGTTTTCAAACCATATTTTCAGAGTTATTTGTTTTAGTTTAGTTTTAGTTGTTTTGCAATTCTTTAGAGTGAAACGTAGAAATAAGAACTATTACATTTTCAGGATAACCGCCTACATACAGGGTAACTCAAAAATGTTTCGATTTATTTTTTACGACTTTTAGACACGGCAGAACCTTATAAATAGAAAAACTTTTACAGTTTTTTCTTTCGTTAGAAGGACATGTTTTATACACGGTGTCTCAAAAATGTTTTCATGTATTTTTTATGATTTTCGGGCACGCCAAAAGTTAATTAATAGGAAAACTTTTGAATTTTCTTGGTTTCTTAGAATGGGTTATAAAGGGAGTCTCAAATGTAATTCCATTTATTTGATTAGGTTTTCAACCCATATTTTCAGATTCTTTTTTTTAATTTCAAAGTATAACCCTCAATGACTTTTGTCATATATAAGACTACTACAAAACAACTGGGAAATCATGCAGTGATTTCTTGTTAACTACTATAACACGTGTGCTCTTATTCACTCTAATCTTCAACGAAAACATATTGTTACTCGAACGGATACATTTAATTTAACGCGGATGCTGGAAATGTCAACTTTCTGTCACTAATAGAGATGCAAGAAATGTATCGATATATTCTTTTTTTCATTATTAGAGATGCAAGACATGTATTGATATATTCCATTCGATCTCAATTTCTTTTTAAGGTTGAACTATTGTCTCGAAGAATGCAACTGTGTTTTTTGGTCGCTTGTTATAAAATAATGTGTAAATAATGTATTAAGAATCACACCAAAACTACTAAGCGGTTATTTAGAATCTTCCAAATTCTCCCATGGCACATATACTTTATTCTGCTTCCCACGATTACCCATACCCACCTTTTTTATTTCTGCAAAATGGCACGATGATACAATTAGCAAAACAAAAGTAATAATTTAAAATGCATTTCTCTTTCTCGTATTGGTTCAAATAAAAAGTAAAAATTTCTAGATTTGAAACCACAAACCATACAATAGCGTGCTAACAGATTGTTTTCAGCGCTTCGTGATTACGCAGGGGGCCATGAGGAATGGTTTAATTTTTTTCCTTTTTCGTTTTTTATATGGCAATATACAATACACACGTATTATGGACGCCCGCAGTTATTTAAGTAAATAAATGTCTTGTTTTAGCATGAGATAGTATTTTATATGGGTATATTTAAACATGAAAATAGATATCTTGGATATAATGACGTCATAGATATTCAATTTATATCAAAAGTAGGACTGCCGTGATCCAGTAAAAGCTAGTAACTATGATTATAGTAATTCTAAAGTGTGGCAAACGAATTTGTAAGAGCGAAAGGAATTCGAACAAAAAAATCCGATATTGACAAATTTAACTACAAAAAAGCACTAGTTTTCAGTACTATTAATTTGAAAATCGATTTTTTGATGTTGACCAATTTGCTGTTTTTCTACTTTGTTTCATTGTGTGTTAGTTCTTACTAGTTTTATTATTTATGTTTTAAAATTAACAAATTTACTCGCAGATAAACTCTCAACAGCCAAGCAAGAGAAGTTATTAGAAGTATAACTGGAAGTCGTCCAAAAATGACAATATTATTGACTGATCATCACTCTGGTTGACCTGAGGAATCACTTAAATTTTCAAAACAATGGTAGGATTACTTTTCCCAAAACTTCTAAGGTACCATCGACCCTCAATCACCCTGTATGTATATCGCGTAAAGTTATACGTCAATCATAAATACACTACACATAAAACTTAAAGCAAAGATATATACCCTAAAGTAACTTTTGTATATATTTCCAAAACTGGCAAGGAAAGAAAAAAAGATTTTTATATTAAAGTTAAATTATATAGCAACACCCAGATATAAGATAAAGCTGAAAAATAGGCTGTTAGACGGCACATCAATCATATTTTTCCTCTCTATTCCCTCACTTGCATCATTCACAAACGCACCACCAGGCGCAAGCTGCAAAACAAAACAGAAAAACAATAATAAAAAAAAGCCTGCATCACAAGCAACTAGATGGGACGACGACGACTTTATTTTTATTAAAACGTTTTCGAAATTATAGCCATCCGTAATCAAAGCTATAAAAACAAATTAAATCCACTAAAATGGAGCCCCAGTTATTTAAAGGTATAACCCATTACGAGTGGACTGAGCCAAAACCTATCATTATAGGGACCTCACTGGCCATGATGGCATCTCTTCAACGGTCTTTCACTAAACATCTGAATATGAAAAAAACGGTCTTATTTTGATGCATTTTTAAACTTGAATTATTTTTGTTTTATGTTCTCTCTTTCTGTTTCCACATAGCGACTGATTGGTTTTAAATCATAATATTTTATATACATGGTGTCCCTCCGGGATAGACCGTAAAAATTTGGGATTATACTATACCACGGGGGTCAGACGACTAAAATATAATACCGAAAGTACGCCACCTTGCTTATTTTAAATGGAACATCCTATATATTGTTCCATTTTTGGACACACATGAAATTCTAGATGTAATTTGTGTTAATTAGCGTAATTTTCAATATAATTATTTGACCACCCTGTATAAAGAAATTACAAAATATGCAGGGTGGGGAAAAATTGACCTTTCTTTATAAGAAGATAAACAAGCTATTGAAACACATTGGTGTTTTATTGGGCCTGAAAGTTATAATAATTTTGACATAAATCATCAAATAAGTGAAAAACCGCTAGGGGACATTACAAACAAAATTTCATGCAGAATCCAAAAATGTACAATACACTGTGTCCAAGATAATAATGGTATAGCATTGGAATCTTGAAAACGGAAGGAGTTACAATGTTGCTTAAATTAGAGAAAAGTTGTACAATGTGAACTAACTTTAGCCGTTTAGCCGAGAATTTCTGGAAAAACATTTTTTTGTGATTTTATTTTTTATTTATTTATGAAATTATTTTTACAGATATAAAAAAATTAAAAGCACTTTCTCTTTGTTACTTTTTGAGAAGAATAAGATAGCTTTTATAAAGTTTCACTACGAGCTTTCGTTTTTTAAAAACCATAATTAACTTGGTTTGTTTTTCAATACGGCCCTGAATTTTCGATTGTTAAATTTAAAGCAATTTTCAATTCAAAAATAGGTGGTATATCACACGTAATGGTTTAAATAAGTTTTCAGTGTTTTTAGCTGTTTTTTAAAATTATTCAAGAAAAATAGCCATAGTTTGGCACTTATTTTGCGTATAACATTCATCTGAGAAAGACGTTTATTTAATAACTTCAAAAAGCACAAAAATTCCAAATAAATTTAAAAAACCGCGTACAGAATAAAATGTTGTACTGAGAGAAATAAATTGTCAAATAATAATAAATAATTGCGAGTAACGAAAAGAAAGAATGTTTTTGCAAAACCTACTACTCAGCATTCAGTCACTTAAATGCCAAACTATGGAGATTTATCTTGAATAATTTTAAATACCAGCTAAAAACACTGAAAGGTTGTTTAAACCTGGACTGGATTACTTGTGATATACCACCTATTGTTGAATTGAAAATGGCTTTACATTTAACAATAAACAATCCAAGTTGAAGATGGTTTTTCAAAAACGAAACGTCGCGACAATTTTTCACTACCGACGCTATCATATTCTCCTCAAATAGTAACAAGAAAGTGCTTTTAATTTTTTTATATGTGTAAAAATAATGTTAGAAATAAATTAAGACTAAAATTCTCGAAACGGCTAAAGTTGGTTTAATTTTGAATACACCATTTTAAAGCTCTTTAGGTAAATTGTACAACTTTTCTTCATTTCAGCCGACATTGTAACTGAATGACAGTTGGTGGTGGTTGAAAGTCAGAGCATTTTAGAAATGAATGATATGTCATCAGCAAACAGATTTAATAAATACTCAGTCCTTATTGTTTTTGGTAGCTATCGCCGTTAAAGAAGGGATCGAAAGTTAAAAATGTTATGTTTTCTCAAAGGACCAATTGAAATGAATATTGAACTTGTATAACTACTTTTTTTTATTGTAATTGAGTTTTGTATTGAGTATTGAATGAACTATAATTGACATTTTTTTACAAAAATGTTACTATAGAAACATAAAAATACAAAGCGTTAGCAAAATTAAAGGACTGGACTATAACAAACTTAACAAAAAAAAAACATATTTCCTTAAGAGTATCTACGTTAATTATGCATAAAATTGAGATTAAAGATCTTAAAAGGGTGCTTTTCCTTTTCGAGATCCTTAAGTTTTTTTTTACTTTCAGGACTAGGTTAGGTTGAGTTGGGAGGTCCAGTTTCGAATCCCATGAAATTTTTAATTACTTTTCCTTTTTTCTTTAAATGAAGTTTTACAAGGTCTCTTTGTTGTAAAAGTATGCGACTTAGGAATACACTCCAGAACTACCATGATAGCATTGCCATAAATAAAACTATCCAGACATCATTCTGACCAAACAATTACTTTGCAGTTGAGCACTAGCATTGATGTGTGTCCAGAGATTAGTTAAGAGCAAGACCAATATCTGCTGAAGCTACCTACTAACGAAAAGTAGCGCCATCAAGACGACATCCACACCCTATTTAACACATGGATTTATTTGAATATAACAATGTTTTGAAATATAAAATCATAATTCTATTATGTCATTTATTTATTGTTTAAATTAAATTAAAAAAATGAAATGATGGAACTGAAACAACAACCAACCGCGACTAGCGTTAAAATCTGCACATCTCAAAATTAAATTTGTTTTGTATCGTCCAGTGTAAATTAATTGTAATGTTTCTTAAATTCTTACAAATATGTAGATTTTAAGGCTGGATGAGGTTGGATTCTGATGTTTGTATAGTTGAATTTAATATTTACTTAAGTTCTTATGGATTCTTTGTACGTTCTATGAAGAGGTTTAAACAAATTAAACGAAACGTTGGCCGAAATCTAGTGCTTTTAACCGACAAAAAAGATTTGTTAATATTTCGTGGACGCAATTATTGCTTGAGCTTTCATTTGCTAATATACTCGTATTATGTTTATATATTGCCAGAAAAAACATGTGTGTGTAGTTGCTTTGGACTCATTGTATTATCGAGAGACGACTATATATAACATTGAAAAAACGTATAAGATAGGCGCATAAAAATGCTGTTTCTTGTACACAAGTTTGCGAGTAATTTGAGGTAATATTATTATGTATAATTTTTTATTATTAAAGTTCAGTGTGAAACGTATTTCAATTTAAATTGTTTAAAATAATATTTCTATAATAGCATTTTTAATTTAGTAATAATTTGATTACAATACAAAACCAGTAGCGTAACAGTTTTGTGGGAACGAACCAATAATTAAATTATTATTATTTTTTGCTAATTGCCTTTAAAACCTCTATACAATTTACAAATAATTACAGGTGTTAATGAGAAGTTGACGCAAATACATTTATTTATACACAGTTTTTGTATTATGGTACAGATATAACAAACAGGAGATTAATTTTATACTTTTTAATGTTTAATTTTCCCTCAATATTGTAAAAGTTCTCAGTTATATAGATAGGTAAGTCATATATTGATGTTACCCACTTTAATAAGTTAGAAGCAGCAGCACCAAGACAGAAGATGAGAAATCATTTTGTTTTACTTTCGTTTTACTGTTATTTTAAAATATTTCTTTGTTTGGGTTCTTTTTGCACCGTTTATACCTCTTATTTCTTTAATGATGTATGCAGTTATTTTATGTTAATTTTACTCTATACAGCTTTTCTCTAAATTACATTTATTATTTCGGTTTTACAAATATTCACTTTCATACTAATACCCGTAAATTATTATATGTCTCTATTCCAATGATAAACAATTAATTAATAATCAATAATAATTCATGTATGTAATTAATATTAATTTAATTTAATTAATATTAGTAATTATATAACGTTATTAGAATAAATAAATATAAAAAAAACGCAAATTTTTATATTTATTTATTTGAACGCCGGGGACAGAAAATAATACTATCAAACTCTTAAAAATCAAAAGAAAATTTTCTCTCTTAGAATGACCAGGATGTCTTTATATCCATACAAAAACGGCGAGCTTTATCATTTCGACCGAAAATTGAGAAACTTCTTCAACTTCTGACTCTTGGACCAATATCTACTACTATTTGGTATAAAATATAAGCCCGATGAACGAAAACAAATAATCAGTCCATCCAACCACTACCGTATAAGAAATATGAAATATAGAAACCACCATATTTGATTGAAACTCGAATTAAATGGCGGTCATTCACACTAATACATAATAGTACAATGTATACCTTCTGAAAACAAAAACAAACCAATTTTCAATATAAGGTAATGTACATTAAACACACGCCATACACCACCATCACATTTTACCATATTTTCCGGACATGTTTTAGCATTATTTTCCATAAATCGATATTATCTTATTATAGTTCTCGACATGGCTGTAGTAATATGTATCTTTCGATACATAGGTAATTATTTTCTCCGAAGTAAATGACATTAAACATAAACTTCATTTCCAAGCGTTGATGGAAATAAAGTCCACCAATAAGGCGTATATCATCTATATATTACCAAATTCAGTTGTCAGAAGCCCTTCTGAAATAAAATCAATGGCGTAGATTCGGTTTTGGCCATTCCAAAAAATACCTAAAATAAATATTCAGCACAGACTTTTGTTTTATTAGGCAGAGTAAGATTCATTATAGTTGCTAAACTGACCCAACCAGCTACCTAACTACTTTGGTCAAAAATTAGAGATAAAAAAATGCCAGTCCAAGTATCGAACCCAGGACATTCCGCACCCAAAACCACGCCTATTATCACTGAACTATGGCCTACGGTAAAAGAAATGACACCAAATTGTATTAATGTCGCCACGGTCGCCGTACTACATATCCGTAACTTTTAAACGCTTTTTTTTGAGAATTGTGGAAGCAAATATCAAATGTAAGCTATCGCTGTAAAGTAGTAAAATGCTTTCACATGATGTATCACTTGTAAGAAAAATAATACTACACAGGTTGGTCTACAAGCTCTATGACAAACTTTGCTGATGATACCTAGGTTATACCTAATCCTAATTTTTTTTTATTAATGATTCGTTTTTGTTTAGAAGCTACAAGCATACTAGCTGATTCTCAAATGTCACTGAACTCAACTAAAACTAAATGATGATTGAAAATAATATCAATTATTCTAAAAATGCATGTTGTTGCGTAACGGGCGTGTGCCAAATTTTATAAAAATATCTAGGAATTATTATTAAAGATATGGTAAAAAACGATGTTTTTCTTAAAATGTACACACACACCCTGTAGCTCAAAATTTAAGATGTTTAAGAGCCAACTTTTCCTTGTAAATCACCTAAGGATCCACCCCTGCAGGATCAGCATCTTATTCCGCGCCACCGCATGTATAGAAAACAAAAAACATCCACACCTACGCCCTTCGTTTGTACAACTAATATGTACGGAATATTATGGAATCTGAGAGATTTCGAACGATATTCTAACGAGCATGTAAGGCTAATTGGGTTGCTGAGCTGTTAGTTATCTCCGTCAGATTGCTGCCCAATCTAATTAGGATACAATTGGTTAATATTGTTTTCTCTCGTCTACGATTCAGTTCATGTAGATAATAAAATACAATGTTATATGGGAGCTCAATTTTAATATTTGGAAAATATAATAAAATTATTAAAAATAGTATAATATGGTACAACGACCATGAAATGATATTAATTAAATAATGCGAATGCTGCAGAATTATATGGGGGTACAGTACAAATATCCAAATGAATGGACGTCGCGTATAGCTTTTACTATTCTAGTTGGTCTAAAACATAAGGATCTGTGCATCACTATATACAGGGTGTTAGTAAATAAGTGCGACAAACTTCAGGAGATAATTCTGCATGAAAAAATAATGACAGTTTGCTATATAAACATATATCCGCAAATACTTCGTTTTCTGAGATACGGGGTGTTAAAGTTTTATTGATTGCCCTGAAACCGGTGGAGATATGCAAATGAAATTTAGTGAGTTTTAAGAGGTAGTTATTGCGCATTTTTTGGCAAGCAATTATACGGGTAATGATCTCAATATTTAAAAAAAAAAATGATACGCCACTGGAATTTTTCAAATAAAAAATCATTTTGCAATTTTTCGTTCAATTTTTGATAAAAAATCTCTCTTGCTGTTTTATCGTAGGTGGCATCGTCTTTGTGCAAAAAAATAAAACATCTTACCCCGTATTTTTCATTTCTTTAATACATTATCAAGAACTATCTAATACAATAAACATTAAACCAAAACAATAAGAGAAAATAACACTAATAATAAAGAAACGCTAATTTGACATTTCGTTGAAATATTCGTATAACAGAATGTTGACAGTAGCCTACTAGCGTCGCGGCGAGATGTTTTATTTTTTTGCACAAATGCCCCCTACGATAAAAAAAAACAAGATAGATTTTTTAGCACAAATTGAACGAAGAATTCCAAAATGATTTTTAATTTAAAAAATTCCAGTGGCGTATCTTTTTTTTTCTTCAAAAAAAATTGAGATCATTACCCGTATGCGCGCCACTGATAAACATAAAATTCTTAATTGCATGTCAAAAAATTCGCAATAATTACCTCTTAACACCCACTAAATTTAATTTGCATATCTCCACCGGTTTCAGAGCAATCAGTTTTTCAGAAAAACTTTAACTGTATCTCAGCAGAAAACGAAGCATTTGCGGACATGTGTTTATATAGCAAACTGTCATTATTTTTTCATGCAGAATTACCTCCTGAAGTTTGTCGCACTTATTTACTAACACCCTGTATATAGGTACCTCTGCTGTTTCCCGCACACACCTTACCCAGCGTTTTCATACAGCAGCAATAATGAGATAAAATAGAATTGGTTTGTTTTTAATTTACAAAAAAACTGAATATTCTTAAAAAATTATCAACTAAGGTAGGTGAACCAGACATATGGTAGGTACTGACATGTAATGTAGGTATATTAATTTGAGGTACAATCAAATAACAATAACACCAAATTTATAACAAAACCAAATAAGAACTGATTAAATATACATCCTCCATAAATCTGTTATCACGATAACAAACAATAGTTAGAATAGTTAATGCTCAAATTCATGGTATCAGTTCTAAAAATTTAGGGATATAGAACTGATACCATATGATGATTTGTTATTTTAATGACTAAATAGTGTAATTAGTTGACTGATTTCCTCTGCGACTGTATACCTATTGTATTGATTTTATTTTCTGATTGTATGACCCTGAAGAAGTTTGCGTACAGTAAACGAAACGTTGGCTGTTATCCGTTAAGTTACTTTCTTGAACACAATTCAGTACATAATTATTTATATTTTAATGTTTGATAATTATTTTGTAAATATATTGCCGAATTTTATAATAAAAAAAAATGTGACAAACGGAATGGTCAGTTTTGCTTGCCAGCTCCTGTTTTGTAATATTTATAATATAGCAGTAAAAAAAAAGAATGCAATTTTTCAAGTTACAGACAATCCTAAGTGTATCCCCTTTTAAGGGCTAACATTAAAAATAAAACATATAAGCGTATTTTTGTTGTTGTTTTTGTTTTGTTTGCAGATTTTAAATAAAATATATTTATATATCTTGAATACATTTAGGCACAGTTTTAAAAATATTCCAGCGAAGTTCTCTTTATTTACAAAAATTAATTATTAACTTTTTAAAATTCCCATCCAGAAATTGATCGGGGCAGTTCGACGAAGGCCACCATTTATAGCACTCCCGAAATATATTCAAGAATCTTATACACAAAATAAAAAACAAAAGAACTTCTTTTCGCAGAATAGCAAAATATGTATCCTTACAATATAATAGTTAAGTTAAGGTAGATTAAAATAAACATCGGCCCATATTTCAAAACTTCCAGTTGGTCAGTATGGCTTCCAAAAATTGATGTCTGACCCACAAAATTTAATCTGACTAATATGACGAATCCCAAGAAGAAGTATTAGTTTGTGATGAACCTTGTTATCGATTAAAGAAATCACAGATGCGAGACGCGGTTTATATAATATTCTATGTTACTCTTTTATACAGTGTGGACATATTATAGTCTGTACACGGAATTCTACTCTTATAATAAATTGACTCTTCTATTATTAATAAATAATAGAGCCTTATTCCATAATTCAAATGCAATGCAATGCAAAAGTCCTTAACTTAACTATACATATTTGGATTCAGGAAGAAAACCGTCGGACGCTTTGCCACGCAAACATGATTTTGAAATCCCATTTGAAGTGGTCATTGCAGACCGTCAAAATTGGCTAAATGGGGAACCACGATTCCCAGAAAACACATCCGTCTGGTATACGGACGGTTCAAAAGGAATAGAAGGGAACACAGGCATGGGAGAGTATACGGGCCAAATTGCAGGCTCTCTGAATCTCTCGGGAAAAGTCCCACTATATTCCAAGCAGAGATCAACGCTATTAATCGTTGTGCTCAAGAATGCCTGCAGAGAGGCATCCCGGAACGGCAGATCAATATTATGTCCGACAGTCAAGCTGCGTTAAAAGCAGTGAGGTCTTACACCTTCACGTCCAAGCTAGCATGGGAATGCAAACAGACCCTAAAGCAACTGGCAGCTCAGGGGAAAAAGATTACTCTGACATGGGTGCCACGACATGAAGGCATAGAGGGGAATGAAGCGGCGGACCAACTTGCAAAAGAGGGCGCAAACGCTCCGTTATGCGGCTCGGAACCCATCTTTGGCCTTCCAAAAAGCCATATGAAGGGAGAACTTCGGAGATGGGAAAAGGAACAACTTAAGTCCTACTGGAGAAACACTCCAGGCCTAAGACAATCAAAAAGGTTTATCAAACCTTCAGAGGCCAACGCAGGGAAGCTTATCCAACTGGAGAGAAGCGACCTAAGGCGAATTACAGGCCTTTTTACGGGACACCACCCAGTGAAGTACCATCTCAAAAAGATGGGCCTAACCGAGGACGATACTTGTCGGTTTTGCGAAGACGCAACAGAGACAACAGAACACGTGCTCTAAGAATGCATGGCACTTTTCTGCAAAAGGCTAAAACAATTTGGAGGGGTGACTTGAACACCCGACGAGGCAAGGAATTTAGCCCCCAGAGAAATCATCAACTTTATGAAAAGTGTGGGACAGCTGGGCAATTCATAGATTAGAGTCATTCACGAAAGATCTTCTGCAGGTCGAAGTAAGGGGAGGCCAAACCGCCTAAACGACTCCGAAAAACAATCTACAATCTAACTATACATATCAACAATGTTGTTTCTATAATCAGCGGTGGTAGTATTACAATAACTTGCTTGTTTCATATCATCACAAACGAGTAAACGATTTGATAACATAAACTGTATGTCACCTTGTGTCTTTTTCATAATGTTCTCTTTTAAATTATCATCTTTGGGAAATAGAAAATCTGTTTTAGTGTGCTATTTTGCTCTTGTTTTAATGCGCTATTATAATTGAACCATCAAAGAGTCCAAACAAATTACTTTATTTTATTAACTAACATTTTATTCGGTATTGGCCTTGGATTCGACGTTGTCAAATTTGCTTGTCTAAAGAAGTCTGTGGTTCAACGAACAATGAAAAACGTGCTTCTCTAACAATCGAACTAGAAGGAATGGAGAACGGTTTTTAATTTTTTTCTTACTAATGGTTATACATGTATCGTTAAGCAATGCGACATTCAACTTGATTTGTGGAATAAGCGTCTATATTTTCTAGATACTATATATAATGGATCTTTCAACATAAATACTAGTATTTGGCAGCAGAGTTTGAGTTGAATTTAGAGGAGATTATCAGACCACCAAACCAAAACGATTCCAAACCCTTGGTTTGACGAGCTGGGCAGAAATTGCCCTAAGTCCTAAGCAACTTAAATAAATTTAATAGGAATTACAAAAGGAATTTGTGTTAGTAAAGAAATAATTAATAATATAATATATAAGGCAGGTCGAAGTTGTAGATGGCGACGACTATGATACTCTGACGAGCTCATAATAAAAGCGAAACTATATCGTCATTTTGCCCGCTATACCACAAAACTATATCTTCTTAATAAATATATAAATTGAATTTTATATGCAATTTTATTCAATTCTTCATCAACTTAATTGAAATATAAGTACCTAATTATCAGCGTTTTTTTAAGAGCAACTCCAAAATTTCTTAATCTTTCCTGCAGTTTCGAGGATGCTGATTTTATGTCCTCACTGTACAGATATTATGTGTGTGTCGATAATAAAAAGGTCGGAAATCAAGTGCTTTTAACCTATAAATGTATAATTATATATAATTCAGAAACCGGGATTATTATCTTCAGATGAAATCGATTTAATTTTTATTTTTTTAATTCCATTTCGGCATGTTGAGGCTGTCTGTCAGGTATAATATTATATTTTAGATTGGAGTGTGTGAATAGTAAATGTGACAATCAGAATAGTTTAAGATCTCTTATATTATTTCTTTATGTTATTATGATAGAGATGAAAAAATTGAATTAATTTGTGTTGTAGTGATTTAAAGACTTCCGTCTTAAGATAAGTTTTTTTAAATGATACTGTTTAATTATTCTAATGAATTATAATTTGAAATAAGGTCTGCAACATCAATTATATTTACGAGATCATTAGATCTAGTATCAACAATAATTCTAGCCAAATTTAATTTTTAATATACAGGGTGTTTCAAAAAGACGTGGCAATATTTAAGGGGGTCATTTCTCAGGTCATTTTATGGAAAAAAGTTTCTATAAACATACGTCCGGAAATGCATTGTTTCCAAAAATGTTAAGTTTATTTGTTTATTTATTTTTGTCTTGCTTTGAAATGTGAATATTATTTTTAGTTGAATTAGTCGCAAATATTCTTGGTATGTTGAAAAATAGTTTAAATTTTTATCTCGTAAACGATATGAAAAAAATACTAAATATAAAAAAGTCGTAGTTTTAGTTGCTTTATCTTAAGACAATATCAAAATTAAATTATAGTCAGTAGCGTACATATAAGCTCCCTATTTCTAGCAACAACGCTGCAAAATTTCATATTAATTTAAATAAAGTATAACTGGAATTCAAAGGGCATTCTTAAAGCTAAATTGACGCCAGACAATCTGTTAATGAAAATAAATGTCATTATGCAGCTTAGATTCATAATATAACTAAGGAAAGTTTCGTAGCTTCAAGCTAATTCTCTCAGTTCCCTATTTATTTAAAAAATGTAATCCAAAATATAAAATGGTTGTAAAATTACATATTATACCATGTTCGGAGAAACCCTTGCTACCAAAACTCATTTTTTAAACATTAGAGACAGATTTAAATCGGTTGGCATTGAGATTCATTAAAAACAGAAAGACAGAGATTCACATGATATTATAGGGTACATAGAGGGTGAACCTTTACTATACATTTTATTATACAATGTACACTTATTGCGAAACCGTGACCAAGCAGAAATGCCGACTTTTTTACTTTATGGGATCCGAACGACGACGACAACCTCGGGAACGATTTAATTCAAAGTTACAATAAAATTGTTTTATGTATTTAATATACAGGATGGTCTGCTGTAGCGTAAAAGGGCGTTTGTGAACTGAAATCACAATGTCATAGAAAAAGTTATATACCAATTATTATTGTGCTGTTCTTTCCTTATCCAAGGTTCTGAAAGAAGAATTTAATTATTATTTCTGTACAAATTCAGATATCTGCTTTGCCGGGCGGTAAGAAAATCACACAACACATAACAGTAGTAGCGAAACGCGTGCCGATTTTTAAAAACCTTATCCATATGCACAAACATAACACTGTTACATTTTTGTGCATAACATGCCTAAATTAAAAACAAATAGCTAAAACTAAGCACCAGAAACAGCGGCTGATTTATTATTTTTTATTTCTTGTAATGTTTACTACTTTCTAAGTTACTAAATGTCACATCGATTTTTTATATAAATGTACTTAGCTTAATCATAGACGTAGACGATACTAAGCATGTTCATTACAGTAAATTGCTTATTCTTTGGCTGCATCCCCTCTTTAAGTCGAAATCGTTAATTATACTTATGATTTCTCACTTTAGATGAATACCAAACAAGAAAGAAAACAAATAATGGCAGATTTCTATTAGTGTTCTCGTAGGTGAATTTTGATTCATTTTCTGATTCACTCGGTATCAGCAAGTAGAGAAATAATAAAAAATCAGTTGGCATTGTGCTAAAGGAAACGGACAGTCATGTAGCTTTAACACGGATTTCCCCTTTTGCGTATTATGGGGTAAAATGAATAGGGTTGTGTGTAATTAATAAAAAGTATCTTGTAAGCTGTTTCTTGTCATTCTATTATTTTGCATAAAGAAAATTTGAGAAAAACATAGGAACGAAATGATTATAAAATATGGAACTTGGCGAATTTACTTAAAAAATATAAAGTAAAATATTTTTTTCTTGTTCGACCAATTGAAAATCGTTCGCTTCCATCCCTATAACTTATTTTATCTCAGGGTTGAAGTAGGTACTACAAATATTGTACTTCAGCAACAAGAATGTAGGTAGCTTGTTGGCAAAAATGATTGAGCATAAATTTAAATTTCCGAATATAAAAATACGTTACTTATGTACTATAAAGTCAAGCAGAAATTCGATAAAGTTTGAATGAACATTTTTTGGAAGAAACGCTCGTAGATTTTACTTTTGGTTTTAAGTTTCCCGTTTTTTGACATATCAGATACATATCCAGGCTCAATCGTGTAGTACAGGTGTCGGCAACCTTTTTTATGCGAGCCGCACATTCAAATGTAACTTAAATAGTGCTTTTATATCATATACGAGTATAAATATTATTAAAGATAAATATAGAACAAAATTATTTTTTATTGCCAATGCTATAATAACAATAATGTCAGAGAATAAAAATTTTACAATTCTTAAAAGGGAAAAAAAATAAAAACAATATTAATTACATAATATGTATAAATATGTAAATTTAAAATATATAAAATATTAAGGAAAGTAGTTTATCTTTCATTTTATTCATTCATTCATTAAAATTCAATGCGCTTTATGTTCTTGAATATTGTTTGATAATTCATGCAAGTCCGGTTGTGTTCGGGATGCTGAGATCCTCAACAAATTTTGTAAATTTATGTTTTGATATTATGAAATTCATTCTTGAAAATGTTTGTTCGCATAAATGGGTCCTTGAAAAAATACAAATCATTGATTTTGCACGTATTTATTTTCTGGTAGATTTGAATAAAATGCAATTCAATTATTTTCGTGAAAATAATTTTTATATACATTGTTAGATTGCAAATCAATTAACTCTAGTTTGTTTGGTGCTTTTACAATATCAAATTTTAAACGATTTTCAAATATTAATATGTCCATTTCTTTTGCATAAAAATATTGAAACCGATGACGAAAAATTTCATCCAGTACTTTTAGTGACTCAATAAAAATATTCGAAGGACACTGTTTGTCGTTTTTGGTCGGTTTCCCACTATGCTTCTGTTAGAGCGCATTTTTGTCACCGGTAACATTTCAGCACGCTCACGCTCAAAGTTTGTTGATTTTCCTAAAATTATATTGGTGCTTTGGCGGGTCGCACAAAAAGTTTCAAAGGGCCACAGGTTGCCGACCCCCTGGTGTAGTATAGATAAACGTAATTGTATATGTTTTTCTTATGGTACACCCTGTATATTATTAATTTTTTGATTCACCGTAAGATTCTAACAATCTTTGATATGTTAAAATTCACATACAGTCAACGGTTACCTAGGTAATATATCAAATATTGTCTGAATCTTAAGACTGCTTTACATTTTGATTAGTAGCAAGTGGTGTTAAGTGACAAGTGCAAGTAAATCAAATCATGTTCTATTTTTCTGTTTAGTAATCAGACCCTTCGCATAAACACTTACCTAACTTAATGTCAAGTTAACACTTGCACAAAATGTAAAGCGGCCTTTATTGTGAATCAAAAATTAGTAATAAACTGATTAATGATGAAACAACCATACCTGGAATAAAATATGTGAACCAGTATCTAAGCATGTTTCTATACTGGACAATTCTAGTATGAAAAATATGTATTTAAAAATGTTTATGGAATGTCATTCACGTACTGTGCAGTGTGCATGTTAATTTTATGTAAAAATTGAGTTAATGGCCACGTTAAATGCACTGGTATAATGCAGCCTGTGTGGTTAAATAATTGAAAATTTTTATGTTTTTCTTGTATATACTAATATGTAAATTTTACATAATCATTTTTATATGCATACAACAATATTATACTAAGCTTAGATGTAATTGTGAATAAGGTTTTTTCCAATTTAACTACTTATAAGTACCGAAAATTGTTTTACGAGATGGGTGTACGGCGTGCGGTATAACTGATTATGATAATATTCAGCTTTTCTTTCCTTACAATTTATCAATTTACAATGAATTAATAGTTTACACAAATTGGAATTGGAAGTTGTAGAATGATTAACACTTATCCATATAGCGGTGTAACTATTATTGGTAAAGAGTAATACTTCTAATTCCACAGCTGAACCAGGCAGGTCTTCTTCATACACCGTATTAGACCTTATACCCAGTAAACACACATACGTTTATTTAACGTTTATCATTACAAAACACCTTTCCAAAAAAAGGTACATTAAATACGTACATTTTACTTTTATATGTCGCGCTTTTTCACGTTACAGAACACTAATAACGAAACGTTAGTTAAATGCTATATAAAAACGTGTATTGAACGTATTTATGTATATATATTCAACGGTGAAATCAAACGTTATTTAAATGGTCTAAAATACGTTAATAATACGATTACACAAACGTTAATTCTTAGCTTTTGAAAAACGATAAATGCATGTATATCTAATACAAGCTAATAATTAACGTTTGTTTAATCGTTTTAATTACGCATTTTAGAAACGTTTAAATAACGTTTGATTTCACGTTATTTAATGTGGCTTTTATATATTTTTGTGACGTGAAATATACGTTGATAAAATGTATAGAATAAATCAATAAAACTACCAGATTTCCATTGTTGGGTTGGTACAAAAGTTTGATGAAAAAATAATGCCCTTTTTGTTAAATAGTTAGACCAAATAATAAAAAATTTGAGTGTTTTTGGTGTTTTTTAATATTATATATTGTGGTCAAATATAACTTACAAAATTATACGATACAATAATGCACGTTTCGGCGAACGCTTTCTGTCGCCGAAACTTACGTTGTATCGAATAAATTTGTAATTGTAGGTACATTTGGAATTGTGATAACATACTTTATAAACATTATATAAACGTTTTGAATTTTCCCATATTAAGCAATTAGAATTTTTATGGGATATTTTACACGTTATCTTAACTGTAATTTTAGAATTATTATAAAATACTTAAAAAACATCATTTTAACGTTTTCATTGTCGCCTCTAAAAATTATGCGCTTCTAATGAACATTTTCTAACGTTATTTTAGCTATAAATATCGGTTTATTATAAATTACATAAAGAACGTTTTTAATTTTGACAATGTTTGACACGCGTTTAAAAAACACCTAAAACAAACGTTTTTATTTTATGGTTTATTTATAATACATATACAACGTTACTTAAACATAATAAATGTACGTAGTTGTATTTAGATAATAACAACACGTGTCTACAACGTTTAAATTGAACGGTGTAAAATTAAACTTAAAATAAACCGTCACTTTTCTAACGTAAGACCAATTATCAACGATTGACACGTTAAATCAACGTTCAATTTACGTATATGTGTTTACTGGTTAATGCTTGGACCTCACAAATACCGCTAAATCTAGATTCTATCTGAGTAAAAATATGATCAAGAAAGAAACGCCCCTGATTTTTTTTTTAAATAGTTTTATCAGATAATCCAACCATTTATGCGACTTGTTTCTTCTTCAGCCGAGCAACTTTAGAACTTTAAGTTGGCAACACTTTTTTAAATGGCGGTCATTTTGTCAGCTGTCAAGTGATTTATGATTAGTTTGGTTTGGCATTTCAACATGAGTAGACTGACGCCTGAACAACGCGTCTAAATTGTGCAAATTTATTTTTGAAAATGATGGTTCTGTTGTATCGCGCACTATCATCCATCAGAACAATTAATTCGATTAACTAAGGAACGTTCTCGAACCACCTTTACACTAAATGATAAACTTCACCATTTAAAAGAAAAAAACGTTGACTCCCTGTACTTATATAAAAAAAGAAGGCCGGCAGAAAATATTTTTGTGCATAAGGAAACGCCCGTTTCACGTATGGTATCAAATTAAAGTTTTGACCAAACCTCGTAGAAAATCTTGCCAAACGAGACACTTCAGTGGTATCTTTAGTTTTGTTGTGCAAATAATTTTTATATTATGGAAAATAACAATCACCTGATCCAATACAAGTTTGCTGAAGTAGATACGTCGTAGTAAATTTCATGTCAATTTAAAAAATTCATATTTGTTGTATTTCATTGCAAAGTTCTATACCTACCTCTATTAAAAACACCCTTTACATTTCAAAAGTAAGCTATTACTGTAAACATCATATAAAATGCTTTCAAATTTAAGAATTTGGGGGTTGTGTCCACTACTATCACAGGGTTAATAATAATAATAATGATCTTTATTTCAAAATTATGTCAGTACATAAAGTGAAATCACGTCAAAATAAGTACTACAACTACACTAATATCAAAAGAAAAATACACACCCAATAAAAATATTATGCAGTTTTACATTGTATTCAAATATTCAGGTAAACAATATGGTTCTAAATGTAGTAAATATGTTTTGATTTCTCTTTTAAATATTTTAGACACTTTAATGTTTTTTATCCTAGGCGGTAAATTATTGTATAATTTTATGCACATATAAGGTGCATTATTAGCAAAAACGTTTAAACGATGTATTGGATATGTTACGTCAACTGTTCTATTCGTGAATTTCAGATGGGTTATCAAATTTATCTCTATTATTACTAAACATTCGTTAAAGCGATATTAACCAAAAACTAATGGGTTCGTCCCAGGACTTACAATTAGGAATAAAATAACGCGTGTGAAGGTGATTTGCATGAATACCGCCGATACTTATTTGCTGATATCTAACAGTAAAGCGTTAATATATTATTATCTACGCTACTGGGAAAATATCATTAAACTAGACCATAAAAAAGCCATTATTATTTGTATTGAGTAGGTGCCGATATAATTTTGAAACAGACATTTTTCGATCATACCTATATATTTCGAATTCGGCTTAGCGTGTGACAGATTTGCATGCAAATTTCTTTTCAAGTATATATTAGAGATTTAGCATACTGGAGGGTTGTACCACTTCATTTATTTGCCACACATTCGCATGCAGCAGTCAGGTTTATGAGTCAGCCTTAACATTTCCATGTTTCATTACAGACATATTACATGTTCAATATTATGTTTATACCTGGACATTTTGTGCGTGGTTTAAATTTGACCAGCCTATCAGGCTACGATACTATCGTTTATTTTAAAATGGTTTCATTTTTGCTACTGGATACGGTAAATTTGTAGCCGACAGCCTTTCGCCCACGATGCTATTCAATCGCAATTGGACAGATTGGTAAAAGAAATCGGTTGTTTTGCCCAAAACTTTCCCGACATGATATAATACGAGGCAAAGATATCGCAATAATTTTATTTTTACATGAAAGCCTGTACCTTAATATTGAGGCACTTGTCATAACGTGGCACCAGTTTTTGAATACCCTCCTCATAAAATTCTGCCGCCTGACTTGTTAACCACTGTATCACAAATGTTTTGACTTCCTTATCGTCTTGAAGACGCTGACCACCCAGGTGTTTCTTCAAGTGCAGGAACAAATGGTAGTCGCTGGGCGCCAGATCAGCGCTGTATGGAGGATGATCTAGAGTTTTCCATTTAAAAGATTTGATGAGATCTTTGGTCCGAAACCCTTACTCAACTTGCCACGTCTTTTGTTCTCGATTGCACGACGCAGATTGTTCAATGTCTCACAATAAGACGCTGCATTGATTGTTTCATTACGAGGGAGAAATTCCACTAGCAATACTCCTTTTCTGTCCCAAAAAACTGTGCACATGATTTTCCGGGCAGAAATTGTTTGCTTAAACTTCACTCTTTTGGGTGATGATGAATGTCGCCATTCCATGGATTGTTGTTTCGATTCTGGTGTGACGTAGGCCACCCATGTTTCGTCACCAGTAACAATTTGGTCTAAAAAATCTTCACCTTCATTGTGGTACCGCTCAAGGAAAGTCAATGCACTGCCTAAACGTTGGGTTTTGTGCAAGTCCGTCAACATTTTTGGAACCCAACGTGAACACAATTTCCGGTAATTCAAGTTCTCGGTCACAATGCGATACAAAACACTACCAGAATATTGAGGAAAGCAGTCGCACATTGATGAAATTGTAAAGCATCTGTTTTCTCTCACCTTTTCCTCCACTTTCTGCACCAAATCTTCATTAACGACCGAAGGACGCCCACTCCGTTCTTCATCATGCACATTTGTGCGGCCATCTTTAAATGCTCTCACCCATTTCCTTACCATTCCATCACTCATAATGCTTTGTCCGTAAACCTCACAGATCTCACGATGAATATCGATCGGTTTTACGCCTTTAGCACTAAGAAATCGTATAACAGCCCGTACTTCACAATCGGCGGGACTCACGATTGTCGGAGGCATCTTAAACACTCAGTAAACAACGTATACAATGAGGAATCAGACTGTAATGGCGTCAGTGCGTAGACGAGAGATATAGGTAACCAGCGCACATGCGCGGAACGCCGACCGTAGCGCTGCGGCGGCGGAATCGCAAAACGGTACTTACTAAAAAAACGTGCCTCGTAAAATCAAAAATGCATGACCTGCGTTACTACAATTGTATATTTACAATATTTATTTTAATATTACTGTGCGGGAAAGTAAAACTAAGCTAAAGAAACGTCAATATTGATATATTTGCCTCCCAGGCCTTCCTAAGTTATTATGGTAATAAATAATCATAAAAAATAGAGCTAATTTTCTTTTCATAGGCGAATCTGGATGCACAGGGCATACCACAACTTGCTAGTAGTTGCAACCTATAGAAACTGGCTAAACCGACAGGCAACTCGCCGGTCACGGAATGTGCCAGATGTTCCAGTCAACTCATCATGGCAATTTTGACGGAACACTGGCAACTAAGGAAACATTTGAGATTGTATGAGTGGCCTCTATGCAGAGCCAAATGGCTCTAGGGGATTAGGAACATTGAGCTATGTATGGGAGTTCCACTATAAAATTTATTTGCAGTAGGTATTGATTTACAATGTGAACAAGAAAGTTGGTATAAAATAATGCCTCCGTACCAATGATATCCCATTGCGAGTGTTCTTGATCTATTTCACTTTTGCATATTTGCCGTTTATATCCTGAAATGTAAATATCAAAATATCTATGAGAGCCAAAGACAAATCCCGCGGTTGTGTTGTGTTAGATTAGACACTTATGAAAATTTTGAATAAGAGAGAGTAAACAATCAGGATATAAATTTGAAATTTGCACAATTATTTTTAATTTCACTGGCTAACAAAAATTAATAGGATTGATTTTAAAATTTTGTAGCAACATTTTATAAAAGCTTCAATTGCACATGTGTACTTAGTATGTAAAACTCAGATAAGATCGATTGAGATAGCGAAAAACTGAGAAAACTAGATTAAACGAGAGTTCCTTTATATTTTAAGGCTTCAAATCATATAAAGTTAACTCAAGTAAAATCAGTTGACAAATAGAAATGTCAAAAATAAAAACAATCCCAAAAATTTGCATATTTTTAGACTTGTTTGCCTGCTATACTTCTACATTTGCATCAAAATCGTTTCGAAAAATAGACGTCTCTATAGAATCGCTAAGTATCAATAACTTAATGGACAACAATAAGGCACAAACTTTAAGATAAACTCTGTAGACAGCTGACAAACGGTTGAAAGATTGGTTGAGAGATGTTCAGACTGGCCGAATTTACTATATCTAGTGGACAATCATTCATCACTTCTAGAGTTTTTGTAGTGTATTATTTAGGATAAAACAGTGACGTGCCGCAAATATACCTATTGCATTAAATACATTTTTAATGATAAAATTAAAAAATGTGAATATTACTATTCGAATGGATACTTTTTTTGTTGATTTTTCTAATTGTTATTGTGGCACTATGTTGTTCATGTTTATTTAGTTTTAATATTTTCTTGTTCATCAGTGATGACTATGGTGACTATGCAAAAAGCAATTTCTTATTTTTCGTCTTGAGGATCACCATATGTAAAATGTATGCGAAAGGATAATTTTTAAAGCTCAGAGAATTTTTAAACCTTAAACCATGGCAAATATAATAATTAAAAACCCCAAGATTAACATAGCCGGTAATTGGGAATTAATTGCAACCCCCCGCTTATGTCCAATATCAAAGGAACTAACTCTGAAAGGAAATGAACAAACCAATTTTTTTTCTAACAAGATTTTTATTAGAACCGAATGGCATGGTACAACTCAGACGCCTTTATCTATCCTCCAATATCCGTTTTTTCGGTCAATTTCATATCCGAGTCGTATTGGCTTATTGAAAAATGACGGCCACATGGGAACGATGCATCGTCTACTGGACGATAGCTGGGTATTGTTATCCCTGGAGAATTCTCCCGAAAAGAGGAAGTGTATTATATAACATAATATATTGTTCTATATCTGTTTATAAGTGGAACGTAGGTATTATTACTATTTTGATGGACAAGGCGCACATAATTTAATTGTAAAGTATTGATCCTTTATATGTAGATATGATACGTAAATATCGGTATAATTATTTTTGCTTTACTGTTACTTAATCAGCAGTAACTTAACAACACCGGCAATAATTGGCACTAGATTTCACATCAATCACTTACGCTTTCTTCTGGCCCATCACTGTCTTGCATCCACGAAACGACCGTCTGTTAGAGGTCGAGTGTTTATCAAAATTGCCTAAAGCGTTGTTATTTCTTACCAGCTGATGTGCAAATTGGATGTTTCGAGAATTTCAATTTTATTGAGGTACAGAGCAATTTTTTGCACTGCGTAGTCATTTGTTTTTGTGATAATAAAAACCCTGTGTAACCCTTAGAATTTGTTTCGCATATGGATTCATGAGACGTGGATAGAGACGTGACCGTGTCATGTCTCTTTATTTATAAAAATAAATAACTGCCTCCACCGAGGGTCCATTATGGCTCATACAATTTTTTTTCAGCAGCTCAATCTTCTTAATCCAATAGGAATTTAGACCTTTAATTCATAACCACATTGATATTAAAAATCTAGCGACGACTACAAATCCAATTTTTTAGGCTTATATAAGCCTACGGAGAGTTTAATTTAATGCATACAAATCTAATACAAATTCTCCCAAAAAATTCTACAATTATTTGAGATCAGACTACGATACTTATTTACATGTTCTTCCATTGGTCACCCCTTTTATCGCCAAAGAAAAAACATTTATGATGCAATCCACCCCCCCACGAAACACTCATTGCAAAGTTAAGGTTCTTGGCTACAGGAAGGAGTTACGAAGACCTCAAGTTTTCTACAATAATATCTCCTTAGGTACATTATACCAGACACAATAAAAATCAAATGAAGTCTTAAGGCAAATTGAATGTCAACCACCGACGTTAAGCAAAATCCGGCCTCAGGGCCAAAATGAATTGATTTTGTTCGTGTGGCTTTATTAAAAACGCCACAAATGTGGGGGAATTCCTCAAGGTTTGGCGTGAACAGACACAATTTTTAAATGCTTCTTGATATTTTTTCTGCTTTGAATCAAAATTGCTAGCAAAAATTATTTTTCATTTTCAAGTTGTATTTCATTAAATTTAAATTAAATTAATTTCCACAAAAATTGTATTTTGATATTAAAACATTTTTCGGATATGCAGTTAGTAGCCTATGATTTTGTCTTATTCTTTTAGAATATGGGGCATCATTAGTTAACATATTTATTTATTAACTTCACCGCATTGTAACGAACTCAAAATTATGTGTGAAGATCGTTGGATTCGCCGTTTAGGTCCGTGAAATTGGCCTGCTAGGTCCCCCGAATTGACTCCCATGGACGTTCTCTTCAGGGGCAGCATAAAAAATAAAGTGTATAAAACACCAATTAACATACGGTAGGAGTAATTGGTCGACAAGTAGCTCTACAATGTAACTATTTGGCGTTTCTGTGAATTGTTGACGTTTAAGTATCCATAACGTTTGCCTACTATAGATGGTTTCTGCAAATGGGCTCATTATGACAAAAATGGTAATGCTTAACACAGTGACCTTTAATAGGAAATATGAAAAAAAATGGAAGCAATATAAACCGGAATAGTACATCAATATTCCCGATAATACCGAACCCTTATGTTTCAGAAACATACCTTTTGTAGTTCCCGAGAATCACCCTGTATAAGAGGTAAAATGAATTCCATTCCTGGAATTTGGTTCGTATCGTCCCATATACTGTCAGTGTCAAACCCAAAAATGTAAACATAAATACGAACGAGCAAAACAATTTTATATTTTTTATACATCCAAATTATCAAGCATCTCTTAAAACATGATAAAGTAATCTATATAAATTAAGTAAGTTCGAATACCGTAATTGTTTAGTTAAGCGTTTTAGTTAGTTTGTGTCGATTGTAGCAGAATGCCGGCTGTAACAGATATTAAAGTTTTAAAAGATATTGCAACACGTATAAGGATTCACAGTGTTGAATCCACAACAGCTGCTAATTCTGGGTATGTAGGTACGTGGTTATTTTATCAAAAATACATCCCCATTTTATTGGACTGTCCTTAACAGTTAATAGATATTAACATAGTTTTTAGGAGAACATAATTATTATCACACAATTACTATTATACAACACAACAAGGAAAAATCTTATTAATTGCGTCATTAAGATAAATAATATTACTGATGTTCTCGTTTATATCATTTTATTGTTTTTTTAATTGTATTTTCATTTTAATTATCTACTATTACCGTATCATTACAGTACAATGCTATATGGCTTTCTGTAATTTAAATTGATCAAATTTTAAATACATTTGAATACAGCTTTTCGGGTGTAAAAACTACATACACACTTCTAATCTGAATTATAAAACAAGTTTTTTTTTTTGGTTAGGTCTTAAACATTATATTGTACCTACAAATATTGGCTTGAACGAGTGGTGCAAATATTATGGAGCCGCATGTTGAGGTTTTTTTCCGCTCGTATCAGCATATATGGCAGCATGACAATCGCAATTTACTTACAATTAGCCTCCTTAAGTTCGTGTACGGGTTTCTTATTTGAAAACCTCTGCCTTGAAGCACCTTCATAAGGAGAAGTCACAAGACTCAAATGGGGAGAACATGGTGTCCGTAAGAAAATTAGAAGACTTGGGAATGTTTTCTGAATTTTTTAAAAATGGTGCGAGAACCCCGCCGTATGGATACATTAACAGTGGCTCTATCATCCTCAATGAACTCACAATGCCTACGGTGACTATGAAGAGTGCACTGGTGAAATTGTCGAGGATTCTCAGCAGCCGAATAACGAAAATTCTGCTTATTTACTTCATTACAACCATCTCTTCCTTTCTAATCTGTTGCACATAATTCTTCAGCAATCATAACCTCATATAAGGGTGTAATTTTAGGTCTGTATGTAAAATTTGTTTCACCGTTCGATGTCCCAAGTGCAGCGGCATGTTTCCTAGCAGAACGAGATGGTGACTGTTTTATTGACGCTCTGCAGCAATGTTTTGGATCCATTTGAAAATCGCGATTTGGCAGAGTTTTTTGGTTTACAATGATGTTGTCTGATTCTTCATTTATTGTTGTTTTGTGTGACCAATTTCATTTTTGTGACAATCATTGCATTTTATTTTATACAATACCAGGATTCTTATTACTTAATGTCTGCATTTTCTTATATTTTTCTCTCTCTCTCTCTCTCTCTCTCTCTCTCTATATTATTGGACTCTACAACTAGGTAATTTAGCCATTTCTTTAGTTATATATATTTGTGAGAATTCTTGGACCTACAGTTTAGCGTGGAATCCGAACCACGGTCATCGACTGCCAGATGCCAGCACCTACGCTATGTAGTCCATAAGTACATGACATTGGCAAGTCTACCGACTCGACCGGGAGCGCCGTCCACCCATCCAACCACCATCCACGCGACCAGATACTGCGGTATCATAATCACGTCGATGCGCGCTTGCACATGTGGGCATCTCCCGGCCCCTTATATTTTTGTTTGAAACTCGTGATATTTATCGAAAAAAGTATGAGAGTTGAAATTTTGTTTTTAAACATGAATAAATAAATAATATATCACTGCAATCATATTGTTTTTTAAAATTATTTATTTCGTATAAAATTATATAAGCAAGTTTGATAACAAATGTCAGATATATCAAATCAAAACAATTTGCATATAAGGTCATTGAATATTTTTGTGTAAAGGTTAAATTAATTTCTTTAACCTTGATTATTATTTTTTTAAAATTTTGTTAAACAATTGTATTCAATATCATTATCAAGTTATCAACTAAAAGTGCTATAATTATGTTATACATGGTGTTTCAAAAAGCCGTGGAAATTTTTAAAGGGCGATTTTATGAAAAAAAGTCAAGGTGTTAAAGTTCTTTTGTAAATAACTTTTTTTTTAATAAGATCACTTTATCGATTTCTTTGAAGCGTTCAAGATCAAAATTATAATGTACATGCAAAGGGGTTTTAGGGGGGCAACTTAATAAAAAAAAATGTGCGACACTGCCTGTAATTTAATATCGCTATTATCTTGAGATAAAGCAATTTCCTATGTTGCTGCGTTTACGAGATAAAAATGTAAATCTTTTATCAACCTACCAAGAATATTTGTGTAACGAGTTCGTAGTGTGAAATAATAACGAGCTTTAATTAAAACTAATTTATTTACACTTCACACATCACACGAGAACGTTCTGGACCTTTCCAGTCTTCTTCCATTCTATTCGACGGTGGTCTACGACACAACCAGCTCGAGTTTAACTAGACGCGTAGCGGTGTTGCCAACAGGTGTACATTTTCTTGTTCGTTACATTTGCAAATAATTGAACTAGAAATAACATTGACATTTCGAAGCAAGATAAAAATAAATAAATACATAAATAAAATTAACATTTATACCCAATACAAAAAATTATAAAAACTGTTGAAAGTGACTACCTCTAGCTCGGATACATGAATCCAATCTTCTCCTCATTGACTGGCGAACCAGTCAAACATACTAAGGTCGTTTGTGATCGTTGCGTCGTTGGCGTCTCGCAGAGTTTGTGCGGGGGCAAATTTTTCTCTTTAAATTGGTGAATGGTTTGATAGATTGTCCTCGATTGCTTGGTCAGGTTGATTTGAATGTGCATCAGTACTCCTCCAGAAGTAGCAGGTTGTTTCATTTAGACACAGCATTTATGCATTAAGAGCGCCATTAGTGAGAGCGTGTCAGACCTGCAATACATTTAAATTAAGCAAAGAGACTAGCTACTTTGGCCGCCGGCCTCTAGAATTGTTCGGTGCTTATCTGTCTGGATGCCTTCCAAACCCTAATATTTTGTGGACAGAATGGAAATTTTCGCTGCATTTGCTTATTATTTTATTGTTATCATGAGATACTGTATGCTGTTATAAATTCATTTTTGTCTTGTAATTGGGTGTACTACCTGATAGACAATAAACTATTTATATATGCAGATATGCGTTTTCAGAATGGACAGAGGTTTACACAATGTTCGTGGTAGGATTAAATAAGTCACTGACTGCTTTATGTAACACCGCTGCTGCACGGTTTCACTAATTTGCAAAATATTATATCCAAAGTGATATTGCGCGACGAAAACATAGTGGCGTCCGTCGTGAGTCACACCTTCACGTGTTGCTTTTAAGTTACAAGCAAACAGCGAAAAAAAGGCATTTTTCACCTCTTTTTGCTGAAACAAGCGGCCTAATGTCATTCAAGGGAAAACCCCATCCTTTAGTACTCTACATTCGTTTTCTTACCGTCGTTCTTTGAATATAATATCCAAAACGAAATTAATGTATTATTTTGATGCATACTTTCAGTCACCCTACAACCTCTTCGTCAATATGCGAAATCCTGTCCGTTCTTCATTTCAACACAATGCGCTACAAAGTAAAAGAGCCAAGAGATCCATCTAGTGATCGTCTGGTTCTTTCTAAAGGACACGCAGCACCTGCCTTATATGGAACATGGGTTGAAAATGGACTAATTCCAGCATCCGAACTCAAGAAATTACGTCAGCTTGACTCTGATTTAGAAGGGCATCCAACGCCAAGGCTGAGCTTTGTTGATGTTGGCACTGGATCCTTGGGTCAGGGTTTAGCTATTGCTGGCGGTATGGCTTACATTGGAAAGTATTTGGATAACGCAGATTTTAAGTACGATATGCTAACATTTTTAATTTATATTTCTTTAAAATATTTATATAAGGTTTTTAACAACAAATATTTAACTGCATGACCTGCATGATGAAAGTTGTTTGAAAATCCAAAATTATATAAATACATTAATCTATTAGTTTTATATTTATTTAGGACATATTGTATTATTGGAGACGGAGAATTTTCTGAAGGCTCAATTTGGGAATCAATTCAATTTATCAGCTTCTACAAACTTGATAATTTGGTTCTCGTTATCGATGCTAACCGCTTGGGTCAATCAGATCCGACAATGTTAGGTCATGATATGGAAGCATACCGATTACGAATGGAGGCATTCAACTGGAATACTATTATTGTCGATGGTCACGATGTAAAGCAACTGATCGACGCTTTTGATCAGGCAAATGTAGTTAAAGGTCGTCCAACTGTTATAGTTGCAAAAACATTTAAAGGAAAAGACTTTCCATGTATTGAAGATAAAATGGGATGGCATGGAAAACCACTTGGTACTGAAAGTGAACGAGTACTAAAATACCTTAAAGGATTACTTACAGAAGGTTGTCAATTAAAATACACAATTCCACCACCAGTATCTGAAGTTCCAAAAGTTGATATTACGAATATTAAACTTCCAACGCCACCATCATATAAGTTGGGTGATGCGCTAGCAACGAGACAAGCTTATGGAACAGCTCTGGTAAAATTAGCCCAAGCCAACCCAAGAGTTATCGCATTGGATGCTGATATGAAAAACTCTACATTTTCCGAAAAACTAAAGGAATTTGACTCGAATAGATATATTGAGTGTTATATTGCTGAACAAAGTTTAGTGGGAACAGCGATTGGGGCTACATGTAGAAACAGAACTGTTGCATTTGTTTCTACTTTCGCTGCTTTTATGCCTAGAGCTTTTGATCAAGTAAGTTTTAGGTTAGAAATATTATTGCAAATAGTCGACTTTAGTAATCAGTTTATTACTAAATAGAAACATTTTGAGTGAGAGAGAGAGAGAGATGCTTGTTACATAATGGAACTATATTGGGAATTTCACATACCATAATTTCATTACCAGACAGGCTTTTTCGATAATGACTAGGATGAACCTATTAGTTTTTGCTTTAAATCGCTTTAGACCTTTGATAGGGGGATCATTTTAAAGCATTTTTTATCTGTTTTACAGCGATAGGTTACTTTTGATATTTGCTCCTATAATTCTCGAGAAAATTGCGTTTTAAATTTCACCAGTTAGGTAGTTGGAACCTATAACTCATATTACAATATAATAAATTTGATAAAGGGTTTTTGGAGTCATTGATAGAGCGTGCGCATTAAATGCTTAAGGTTCTGTGTTCGAATCCCAGCTCTGGTAATATTTTTTTTTTATTTTTGAATAAAGTTTGTTGGAAATAATGAAAATAATACAATTATAATAATAATAACTATTAAAATTCTGTTTCGTTACGCGTTTTTGATAATATTGTATCTTGTCGGGAAAGTTTTAGGGCGACGCAACCGATTTTTTTATTGATACCTATAGGCGTTTATCTAAAAATGTTCATCATTCCACAGTCGTATACGACGAATTTCTGTCATTGGGCTTTAGTCCTAGAGCAAGTTAAAAATTTTCTTTGCTGCGAACGACATTTGGCAGACAAACGAAATAACTTAGAAGTTAGTGGAGAAATTTAGAATACCTTCTTAAATTAATGTAAGATATCCCATTTTTGTGCAATATTCGACTATTATAGTTCCACCATGATTGGACACAAATTGAAATATTAATATAATTTTAGATTCGGATGGGGGCAATTTCTCAGACCAATATCAACTTTGTCGGTACTCATTGCGGTGTATCTATCGGTGAGGATGGTCCAAGTCAAATGGCTTTAGAAGATCTTGCTATGTTCCGAGTCATTCCTGGAAGTACTGTGTTCTATCCAGCAGATGCGGTGTCAACGGAAAGGGCTACGGAATTGGCTGCCAATACTCCAGGAATATGTTTTATTCGCGTTAACCGACCAACAACTAAGGTCATATATGGCAATGACCATGTATTCCAGGTCAATATAAATTTTATCTTAATATTCACCTTATTTTAAGGCATAGAAAAAGTACCTACACAATTCTCTGAATATCGAAAAAACAATCATCATCAGTTAAAATCTTGATTTACTCATTCGGATCGGATCGGTTATTTGTTTCACGAATAACAAGTGAAAAACTAATATTCGATATAATACAAATATTATCACTTGTTCAATGACATTTACTATGAAAATTTCTGAAAGCTTTTTTTAATCACATCCGTTGTCACTATTACGTATTACGATTGATATGACTGCTAAGATCCTTAGGTCTTTAAACAGTTGACACAACGTTCTTGTTCGACTTCAATACATTTCTACCACTCCTAGTAATCTAAATTCAAAAAAATACACAATGCAATTATCTTTTCTATAAAAATTTATATCTAACCACTGATGATGAAACTTATAGCTTCGAAACATGTAGGTTTAGTGACTTATATAGTAATTTATTAAACTTATTTCGTGGAGATTTGACTTTTGTTTCTTACATATAATATTGTAATTATATTTACAGATTGGTAAGTCAAATGTTGTCCATACCACCAAAAACGATCAGGTTCTTCTAATTGCCGGTGGCGTAACCCTGCAGGAAGCATTAATAGCCGCTCCTCAATTAGCTCAAGATGGAGTCGGAGTTCGTGTACTTGATTTGTTTACTGTCAAACCCATTGACAAAGATGGAATTATATCAAACGCTAAAGAATGTGGAGGAAGAATTTTGGTTGTTGAAGATCATTATCCAGAAGGAGGTATTGGTGAAGCTGTTTTAACAGCTGTAGCTGAAGAAAGAAATATTTATGTGAAAAGAATTGCTGTGAGGGAAGTGCCACATTCTGGAAAAACTGCTGATTTGTTAGACTATTACGGATTATCAGCTAAGCATATTGTTAATTATGTAAAAGAAGTTGTAAAACATTAATGGTTTTTTTGTTGAATATAAACATTGTTTTGTTTCGGAATTAGCGTTTAATTTTGTTATAAATTATCTAATAATTAAAATCCGAGGATTGTTCAGTTAGAATTTAAAATGAGGTTTGTACATAACTAAATTCCGGTTCCATTCATATATTTTCATATAATTTAAAAACTGTTTGTAACAGTTCCTAGAACATATTTCATTTTGAAATAAGAAAAACCAAAACCATCATACCAAAAATCATTTCTTTGCCGATGTAATTTAAATATAATGATCATTTGTCCGCCACTTAAATTTAAATAAAACAAACATTTTTCTTCGACAGCGGCAAGCACTAAGCTTCCGAAATCTTGTTACAAGAACGACATCGGAATAAATCGTTTGCCAATAGCAAGCGCACACACATTTGAATAGCAATTTGGCATGAGGGGTGAAATTCTAATCAGTTTTTACGACAGCATTTTTATAATAACAGCCCTGTCTATATTCTTTTCCGATGTGTTTAAAAATCAAATCAACCATTTAACAAATAAAAAAAATACCTAAAAAATAATTAGGAATGAATTCTGTGTATAAACAAAATTGCCAAAGAATATAGAAATATTTATCGCATGCTGAAAAGTTTTGCTTAAATTAATAGTACTTTTTTGCTAGTTATCAAATTGGTGCTGTTAAATACGGAAACAATCTGAAATACTTAATAACTATTTCGATTATAGAAACCACGTTTTTTTGTCAAATAGTGTCATAATTGAAAAAACCTAAATGATGGTTCCAATTCAACTTTTTTTAGCATATAGGAGCATTGGGAGAGATTCTATCAGGACATCAAAAATATTGTTACATAATATCAGGTTAGGATTTCCAAAATACACGCACTTCCAAATACACACACTGGATATACATTAGCAATTTAGATTACAACTCGGGTCAATAAGACTTTTTTGTCACTGTCAAATTAAATTATACAAACAGTCAATTAAAACTGACTTATTTACCAGCAGATGCCCGACCTTTATATACCTTTTCAGGGTTTTAAAAATTCACATACAAGCATATTCGCAAACAGATTCTGGAAAATCTGACAATGATAAACAATGAAAACAACTAACCTTGACCTTAAGGTAAATTGGCTACAATATATGGAAAGTCCTTGCCTTCTGGTCACTAACAGGTAATATTAAATGCCCGCTTGATTTTCTTAAAGCTTTTGCAAACCAAGTAACTATTAGTTACTATTAGTTTCGGAAATTTTACGAGGATTTTATATATCCTCAAACTTTAAAATTTGTAATATCTGTATCAGCCTATACAAGCATGGGGTCTAGTACAGGTGGCGACCCACAGAATTTCGCAAATAGTGTTTTTTTAATTAAAAGCTCTATTTTATTTTTTTATTTTATTTTTTATTTTATTGCAATAGAACAGCCAACAACCCTTTATCAAATTACTTTATTATTATTCTAATAAGAGTTATAGGTTCCAACTACATAGATGGTCAAATTTTAAACGCAATTTTCTCGAGAATTATGGGGACAAATATCAAAAGTAACCTATCGCTGCAAAGCAGATCAAAAATGCTTTAAAATGATGTATCACTCGACCCCTACTGCTATTTGAAAATTTGGGGGTTGTGTCCACCCCTATCACAGGGCTAGAACGATTTCAACCAAAAACTAAGGGGTTCATCGTAGGACTCCCTCAAACTCATACACCAAAATTTAGCTTAATTGGTTGGAGCGTGTAGGCGCTATCGTGGAAGAATACATACAGACACACTCACAGACAGACATACTTCGTAATCGTCTCGAGTGACTTCAAAATGATTATATCCGTCTTTATCTCAAAATGCGGTAAAGTAAAATACGCTAATAAAATTTCACAGTACCTTCAGTGTTGTCAATTTGTTTAATTTTCACTGAGTTTTAAATTTAGTGCAATATCATTGTTTAAACGATTTTGGAAAACTTAAGGTAATAAAAACCTTACCTAATTATTCAAAAATTAGAAATAAAAAGGTAAAAATATTAATTATAACATCCTAAACTAGCCCAACTATTTTATGTCACTATATACACCGTTTTAAAGGTGAGAGACGTTTTGCTAAGCTTAAATATACAGCTCCGCTTAAATGGTAATGTAATGCATTGCACAACTGGCAACTGTGGAAATTAATGGTTATACGAATTACATATTTATTCTACTTTTTTTAAATTATTAGGTTTAATTATAATAAAAAATTTTCAAAATCGAGTACCTAATTCGGAGAAGTTGCATTTATTAGATACAAATTATTTCAAATAAATATGGGGCAATATTAGATGACACAAAAACAGATATAGATTGAATTTAACCCTTCATCCAGAGCCAGCCTAGGTCTGCGAGTTCTTTAAAACAAATTAAACCAGAAAGAAAGAGTTAAGGAAATCATTGGCTGAAGGAAACAAATATAAATATCTATTTTACAATGACAAGTAGTGACGTTTTAATTTCACAAGCTATATATTGACCGCTCAACTTTAAGCGCCTCTAATGCTCTGTTCATTATATGCAGATATATTTGGCAACATCGCATGGACCGTTTTCTTGCACAACGTCGTCGAATATAAGTAATCCGTTATTGTTTGATAGAATTTGTAAATGTGAACAAACTACTCATTAACTAACCCTATATATTAATATTTTAGAAAATTTATTTTACTTCAAAAAGTGCTTTAATGTAATGTGTTTTAAGTAGTAGTTCTGTGGGTCATCAAGTTTACTAAATAGAAGAATATACCATAATTAGGGTGTTATTATGGGATATTGTTCGTTTTTTGTTTCAAAAGAAGGGAGGCAATTTTTTTAAAGTTAGGCCTTATTATAAAGTTAAGAAAATGGGTAAACAGCTATGGGCCATCAAGTTTACTAGAACCCAAACATGATAGATGTTCATACTTTGTTTACATAGTGTAAATTAAAATAAAAACAGAATATTATTATTTATTCTTTTCGTAAAACATTTTGTTGTTTATTATGTTACAGCACGTGTAACCGACATTATTTAATATGCAAACGAATTCAATATTAATAAAAACATAATCAAAATTTGGTTTTGGTGCGTGTATTTAAATGAAGGCGTCAAAAGATGTTTCAGCAGCAATTTATGTCTCACTTTTGATCGTTGTTTCATTGCTGGACATATTTTCCAACTTTCGGTTGCTGACTTTGCAGATTACACCAATGGCGTACAGTTCATGTTAGAAAGTCTAGAACTGAGAGGACTGAATTAACTAATTTTTATTTGAGTGCTTAACAATAAACTAATACTTTCATTCAATTCGACCTATACCAGAAGAAGAAGTTGGCTTTTGGTAAATCACTTTGGCTTTAACAATATAACCGTTAACTTTTGAATGTTTGGGATAATAATCCTGGTAGTAGCTCAGAATTTCAACGAAAAAAACTGCAGAATAACATAAGTTTGAATCCTTGGTACTCTTTCAAATAATCATGCAAATTTATCCTATAAACATAGGTTGCACTTTGAAGGCTAACGGTTTAACCTAAATACCTAGGCGAATGTGAATATAAAGGTTCTGTTGAATAGGCCAGTTAATGATATTAAACCAAGGTTGATGATTTTAAGCCAAGGTTGAAGACGGTTAGAATAATTTAAATTAAGTATTTAATTTCTATTAGATTTAGATTTCTAGAGAAGTATCATTTCCAGACCTAAGGCATATCACTAGATAGCCGTTTTATCGCACTCGTTTTTGATCAGTATATTAAAGTCAACTTTTCGATTATAATTTTTTACAAAAAAACTGGTGTATAAGAACTGGGTATAACGACATCTAGTGTTTAGCACGCAACATATGTGATCGTCGAAGTGGTCGTCGTTTGGTCTAAGTATAATTTTAACAGATCAAATCCTGACAGAGACAGAGACAGATGCTGACAAGCAAATACGCCCTTCAAGACAGGAGAATTATAGGTTCTTTAATATATTGGTACAGGAAGCTTTCCGAGCTCAAATATGGTGAATTATTAAATCGCAGTTGGTAATAGACATTCTTAATGGACATGTTGTCTGAGAGATAACTGATGATGATTTTGCGAATTTTATAGATATTGAGGTTCAGTGTGCGGGGCACTCTTTAGATTGATCAAAAAGGTTTAACATACCGGAGCTGGATATGCATCCTTGCTAACCGAGAAGAGCTGACGATTAGAGAGAGAAAATAGCCGTTATAACGGAGATTATTTCGTGTAGTTGTTAGGAAAATAATTATTTACTATTAATTAGGTAAATATTGAATTTTATTGAGTTGTTAGTAATGCGTATGCTTTGGTGCTCCGAGGGAATATATCTCCGGCACTGCTGTATGATAATCGGTCGCGTTTCTATTCGACACAACTCAATTTTAATTACATTTTCTTTAATTAATATGCTAATAATTTTGCATAGTAATTATCGAGAGCATTCTAGCGCGCGAGTCGTTGTCGCTTTGATGTGTCTATATCTCTCTGTCTGTGTGTGTATGTGTGTCTGTATCTCTTCTACCAATTCCATATTCGTCTCCTCCTGTCCGCTTTCCTATCTTGTATAGCATCGAGTGTATAAAGCATGATGACAATCCAATTGGTGAAACAGTTTGACATGTCACTCTCAATCAATATGCGCTTTCTGTGTGGGTCTTATATGAACAAAGTACCATCATATTTCGATTAAAATGCATTTATACGAGGGTCATTTATCAAGTGACTGTTTAAACAAGTTGGAATATAAATTGAATCCGTTGATCAATTCACAAAAAAACAGCCTCAGGGAATAAACTATCGCCCAATGAAGTTGGTCAACAATTTTTTAGGAAATTTATCGGTTTGCTATGATTCTATTACAAAGAGCATTGAATGCGGTCGAAGTACTTTGTACGTAACATGGTCATTGGTCTGAAATCTAATCATCTAAACGGTTCTTACAGAAAAATTATAGAATTTCGATAGAGGCATATGTCAGCTGGGATTAATGATGCCATGGATGCATGACTTATATAGAGATTTCGGTGTTTTCTTAAGACCAGGTTAAGGTCAAGTCAGAATCAACAAAATTTCTATCTCTGCTCGAAGATCAAAAAAGCGCTTAAGGACTTTTCCGCAACTAAGTCAGAGTGCGGCAAACTGATATGGTAAGTCATTGTCTCCGAACTCTTTAATAAACTCGCGGAATTGTCGGTGATTCAGCCCAGTGTATCTGATAAAGTTAACAACTGATATGACTGGTATTAGACCTTCAGACATATCCAAACATTTTCCACACAGGGACTGTGCAAACACTCCTTTATTTTCACCAAACATATTTTTGCATCACTTGTGATAGATTTGAAGTTTTTTCATCGAAGGTTCTATCAATATGAAGAAGTTCTTCATACACTTCATAGCTTTTATCTATTCCGCGAATAAAAAGCAACACCTGAGCAATATCTGACACATCCGTTGACTTATCTTAATAGATAAGATGTCAAGATGTCAATTTTTGTAACAGTTGAAATGATATATTTTCTCCGAGCCCCGGTGTTTGCTGACAAACTGACCCTATTTAAATAAATTTACTTTTTCGGAGCATATTTTATCATTTCTCCATCGGTTTTCCACGTTTTTCGATTTCCAGAGCCATACACGAATGCGGGCACGAGTTGCAGACTCTTGTTCAGTATTCCCTTTGTAAACAAAGATTGCAGCGATTTCAGTCCACAATCTGCTGATCTTTGCTAATAGATATAATTATGAATTGCTCTGCTGATTTCCTCGGGCACACCAGTTTATTGTTAATTATTAGATGTATTTTATGCTATGTGTCTATATTACTTATTTTTTACTGTTTATTTCTTCTTGTTTTATTATTATTGTCTTTGTATTCTCTTAGTTTTACGTATATGTATTTATCGCGTAATATTTTTATTGATATTTTTGTAATATGTTTGTACTTTTCTGACCTGCCAATGTATATATTATATACAAAATTATGGCTAATAAAGATTATTATTTTTACTACTAGTCTAGTATTTTAGAAATATAGTCAAGGGCAGAAAAATTAAAACTGTTGGGCCTTGGAACAAATCATTATAGCCCTAAGGCTTCAAAATTTGGAGACCTCTGATCTAGATTAATATACTTGTTTTTTTTATATGAAGAAATTGATAATAATAATAATAATATTTTTTATTCAAAAGGTACAATGGTACATTGATTGCGTCTAAATAGGATTGATATCATCACACTGGTTCTATATTTTATAACACATTTCAGGTATTCCTATATTACTTACACTACAAACAAACAACCTTAAATTCAAATTAATAATCATTGTCCGTGATCAAAACTGTCAAAGATAAAAACAAAGTAAAAAAAACGTGGGTTAAAAACAATAGACACTAAAATCTTAAACATTAAAATCATATGAATTAAATAAAATCTAGAACATTAAAATCATTTGTATAAAATTAAATAAGATCTTAAACAATAAAATCACATGTACAAAATTCAATGAACTATCCCCCCAAGGTAACCGAGAAACTCCGAATAACCATAAAATGCGTTTACTATGAGTAAATGCTTCAATTTGTTCTTAAATGAGATTATGTTTGAGGCATTTTTTATATCCTCTGGTAGCATATTAAAGAAAGTAATACCAGAGTACATCGGTGACCTCTTGTAAAATTCCCTCCTCATTAAAGTCCAAATGTAATGTAATGATTCTAAGACGAGCATTAGGAGATAGCCTATTTTAAACATTTTAAAGATACTGAAGCTGAGAGATTAGGAAGCTTTGCATTTTATATGACTAGCAACAAAAGAAATCGTCTTAAATTGGTACTATTGTGAAGGTAGGATTGAAATTAATAAAATAAAAACAATAATCTTGATTTAACTGAATACTAAACAAAACCGATCTTTTACACAATTAATTTGCATAATTATTTACTTACAGTAAAATATTGTTTAATCAGATTTGTCGAGAACGTCAATGATTGCTGTAGTAAATAATGCGGCACACCTTTCCTGAATCAAATTTCCTCTAATTATGGCATATAATGTATAGTAATCTGGAAATGACTGAACAGAAATAATGTTCAAATTCCACATCGGCCAGGCGTCATACATGATTAATGGCTACAATGATTACTGAAATAAAAATGGAATAAGTAATTATTTGTCCATGCCAATAATCACGAGAGCTATAGAATTAAAATTTGGTTTTGAAGTTTATATACTAAGTAGCGTAATATACCTATTGACAATAATTATTAAGCTTAATCTTTGAAGTGATTTTCCTATATCAAAATAGTTATTTTCTATATACAATTTTTCCCTATTGTATGTTTGTTATCAAATATTTACTTACTCGCATAAACTACACGTGTGCCATAATTTTACGAATTTTGTTGAGCAATTTATACAGTGACGACCAGAAGTCGCATAAATTCGATAAAATTGAAGAAACATTTTTTGGAAGAAACGCTTGGATATGCTACTTTTGGTTTTAACTTGGTAATTTTTTGAAGTACCTAGGTCGATCGTGTAGCAGCTAGAATTTATTATGGAACATCCTGTATACAGTATATCCTCAGCAAAAGTGTTCAAAAGGAAAAACTTTCTTATTTTTCATTTTATACAAAAAAAAGTTAATATTGATAAAAAGTTTTGCTGGTTCTTAAAGTAAGATTGGGACAGAAAAATTTAACAATTCTTACACGGGGTGTTCAGAAAATTTAAAAGACTTTAAATAGCACAAGAGTAAAGTGCACTTATTTGAGAAGATATAATAAGTTGCTAGGAAAAGTTGTTCAAAAGTCAAAGGCAGTCTCTAATACGAAGTTTCAAAAAACTACTTTTATTTATTTGCAATAATTAATTTTATTTTACATCAATTAATTCCAAATTAACTCATTTTTGCGCTAGTATGCGTTAATAGTGACAAGCTTATTTGACAATTTGCTGTATTTATTTTATTAGTCGTAGTATTGTCAGCTTAAAATGCTTAATTTACAGCAATAACTTTACTTGGTGCAATGCACTGACTGATATAGAGGAGTGAGAATGAGCTTAGACGAGTGCGCATACGATTTTCGAAGGATGAAACGGCCGTCGTCATGTTCCTCTATGGTTGTGCCAACTGCAACTGTGGGAAAACAAATCTCGTGTTAAACTACGATTCGTCTATTAAAGCGGGAATTTTAAATTCAGGCCAATAAGAGGCCGCTGTTTTAAGATGACAGCGTCAAAATGTTTTTAGGGCAACTAAAAATTCCAACTGATATATCCTCATCAAGCACCAGCTTATGTTCTGAAGAATTAATAAGAATTGGAAAACAAAGGTTTATTAATACAATTTGTTTAAGCTACAATTGTTGTAATTCCTTTTTTTAAAGAATTATATGTACTTAATTCTTAGCACACCGTGCTTTTCATTTTAGTTCTGAAATCCAACTGGACAACTCCGGAACAAACACGGAACAATGCGTCGAAGAATTGCCTCAAGTTATAGGTAATTTATTTATGGGTTTATTTCTTTTCATGTTTATTGTTGTTTGTGGGTTGGTAGTATGGAAAGGGGATTTCAGGATTTCATAACAAAATTATGATTTCTAATGAATCATTTATTTCGACCAATGCTGTTGTGGTTTCGTAACATGCACGATATTGGAGTGCCTCTAATCCGCATTTTCAAATACCACGGATGCGTCAGTACTTTGCTAAAGTAAATAAGGCCCATCTTACTCTAAGAATCAGCAAAACTTTTTATCAAGAGTAACTGTTTTCGATAAAACGAAACATAAGAAAGTTTTTCCTCTTGAACACTTATCCTGTGGACATACTGTATATATTTTTTTCAATTTTATTTATCCATATAAGAAAGAAGTTTGGAAATAAGAAACCATAAGGAATGAGATTCTCAGAATCCATGGGAACCCACCACAAAGACTTTCTGTTCCACACGCAGAAAATTCCTTGAATCTGGAGCGGGATACCTCTTACCTTGTCGCCTAAAGAAATCAGATGGAAAGATTAGGCCCTGAAGACGAATGAAGATTCAGCTGTGATGAAGACAAAACTTCCGAACGAGATGCATAGCCATGGGCAGCTAACGCGGAGAATATTTAGGACATGAAATCATTTAGGATGGGAAGGTAGCATTCCTAAAACTAAGCAAGTTAATGGAGTTTATAATTGCTCAGGAACTAGATGGAGAGCTTTAATTTAATTTACTTCAACTACAGTAGGCTCTAAAATGTTCATATTTCAGTGGTCGAATTTTTATATTTGAGGGTGTTAAATTATCTGGAAAAGAGAAGTTTAGTTTTTTTTTGAAGAAAATGATTTCAGGGGAATTTTACACAAAAAATTAAAAAAAAAAGCCTATATTCTTACTCAATCCTATTCACCAATTTAAAGTGAGAAAAAATTCTTGTGCTTCTGCCCCTCTCCAAGTACTTTAATCAAATGAAATCAATCGGCAAGAGTACGCGTTTTTGTTATGAGAAGCTATAAAGTTCTCATTGCGGTAATGTGCATGGTACGTATTCGTAAAACAAACAAACCCGAAGGCATATTTTAACGTAGATGGGTTAAAATCGCGTTGTTACGAAACGCCATTTAAATTACAATTTAGCAAAGAGCAGTAAATAATATTCTCAGTGTTAATTGCAATCAAAAGTAACAAAGTAACAAGGGGTAAAACCGTTTATTACGCCATATAAATAACCTCGGAGCCAGATATGTCACTTTTGCCTTCCCTTTCTGCTTAGCTGTAACACATTTATTTATAAATATAGGGTGTCTTATTGCGCACTTTTTGAGAGTATTTTTCGTTTTTTTTTTTGAGAAACGAACTCGAAGTATTACTAATTACGAGGGGATATCAAAGTTTGCTATATGTTTCGATTCAGACATAGTACGTATAAAATGTAAATAGGTTCTCTTCTTCAGGAAAACCGGAGAGGTATATCGCGACTTTCTGTAACACACGCGTCCTGGATTTCTGGAAAACGTACCTTTGGCAATAAGAAATGCAATGTGGTTTAAGCACTATGGTGCACCAGCGCATTTTAGTCGGAATTAAATTTTTTTGGCAATAATCTGTATTAAGTTATAATAATAATTTTAATCTAGTTTGGGTCATATAAAGCTCCCAATTTCTAGCAACAAAGCTGCCACATTTCAAAGAAATAGGTAAGGAGATATTTTACTTAATTAAAAATAAAGGTTATTTATAAAGAAACTTTAAAGTATCTTGGAGGCAATGCATTTCTGTTCGTATGTTTATGGGAACTTTCTGTTTTAAAATGACCTAACAAATCATCCCCTTAAATATTGCTGCGTCTTTTTGAAACACCCTTATTATCCAAAAATACAGATGGAACTATTAAAATGCAAATGTTTTTTATTTTGCATGCCACCTTAGCAGGAATTATGTATGTGAGTATGTGTTTACTTGGAGCCCCTGTTATGTATAAGTAATACACTGATGTCAGATTTTGCAATAGAATAACTTTCAAAAATTACCCAAATGCAACGTTCCAATTAAATGTTATTTATTGTTAACATTGAGGATGCTCTCCTTCATATCAAGGAATTTACCTTTTGTAAAATTGTACTTAAAAATTTTTCGATAATATCTTTTCGAACTGTGTTGGTTATTCATAATTTTTAGCTCTAGAGCCGCGTGATAGCCATCTGTAGACACCAATGGAGATCTAAAAGACGAATTGAAGTTTTATTTGTTGTTGCAACCCTCTAAAGTTTGCAGGAATTTTTGAATAATTAATGTGTTTAATTTTGATGTTGTATGATTCGCTAAGAATCCTTATCGGTCATCACTGCATCCATTGGATCGACAATAACCAAGAGTACCTCTTTTAAGTTGAAGGTTCAGACTACTCAGATTTATTTCCTTTTTAATCTTTATTATCCAGGCTGTTCAAAATGTAATCTTTAAGGCTTGAATCATAGCCCCCCCTCTGGCAAACTAAAAAAGCTAGATTAGTTTCAAGACCACTATTTTAAGAGATCCTTACTTGCGTTCATTATACAATTTTTGTTATATTATACAGATTACTTTAAAAGTTATTCAAGAACAACCGATTTTCAACGGCGCTCTTTAGGGGCATATTATCTTCGTAAACAAAGCCTGTAGGTAAAAAATTATACGAACTTGTTATATATTTTCTATCTGTTTCTGAGAGATTCCCCACAGTTTCCGGGACACCCTGTATAGAACTATATTTTACTAAACGATTAGTTCAATTATTATTCTAAATTATATCGGAATTTCCCTCTACGAAAAGAAACAAGTAAAATTTTAACTGAGTATAATATAAAAAACTCTAAAAACTACTGTTGTTTACATTATTCGTTTTTTTTCAGTTTTCTTATCTGTTATATTTTAAAATATTATTCTATTTACGATGGAAGTAGGTATTTACTTTTCATATTTCTTTGTGCACGTCGATATATCGATTTTAGGCATATTGTAATGAAATAGGTATAAGTAAGTTTTAAAAATAATTTTTGTGATTAAAATAAAATATTGTATTCAGTAGACAATCTTTTCGCGAACGGTAAAGATGTGTTATAGATTTTAGAAGATACTTTTGGTATTTTATAATACCACGAACCGTCTTAAATTTTGCTCGCGAGTATAAATTAAGTGGATATAATTACATTATTTGTTTTTAGTTATTTTTGTAATAAATGTTCAATCATCGCCGCGGCGGTCGCGTAAAAGTGATGTGTGTACTAAAAAAATCGGTAAAATGGTTTCTAATTGTGTCGGGCTACTCAGTTTTTAAATCTAGTGAACAATTTAGTGCTTGGAACTATGTAAAGCTTGGTTATTGCTGGTATGGTATCCAGGAGGTTAAACAAAGGAAGGAGTGTCAGGTGTAAGTGATTAATTTTTTAGATTTTCACATCAAAATGTCCAATAGTTCTAAATATTTTTCATAAAATACCTACATGGAACGCGTCTTGGTTCTTGTAAAATATCTCCCTGTCAAATAGAATTACTTATTATTTTTTTTCATGTGATCAATAATTAGACTATTTTGAACAAAATTAGGTATAGTGTTTCTAAAGTTAGTTTAAAATGATATAAAAAACCACAAGTCATAATAATACATTCCCTGTGATATTTTAAAAATCCTTTATGTATTAACAATTGTATGTTCAGTTGTATAAAAGTATACTGTATTTTTCGTTGCCGCTTCAACACGACAACATATATAATCCTACGCTGAAAAAGACTGTTTTTGTGTTTAGAAGTTTAGACCTAGATGCACACATACCTAGTCCGTGTTTGAACAGCAATTAATACTATTGTTAATACTTGTTATGCATATAAGTAGATACATTTATAATAATATACTTCTGATATTATAAACTAACAACAAATTTTACTCACTTAGTCAGTGACATTTTCTAGAGAACGTAAGAATTTTATAATATGTATACACATATCGTCACTTCATTATTTTCAGACCTTAACTGATGATAAATATTTAAAAGAAGACGGTGGTTTTGCACATGTAAATCTTGATGCTTAAACTCCCAACGTGTTCCGCTCGTGTCGTATACTGGCCGTGTCTGATACAGTGCCTGCAAAAAGTTTCATCCACTTGAGGTTTTTTTAAAAATTATTATCGAATTTGATAGATCTTCTTTCATTTTATTAATCTAAGAAAAACTATTGAACAGATCATGGTTACAATATTCTGCCACCGTGTTCTACTGTCGGGCACAAATTTTATTGTTTAAATTCCACATTAAGTCTTCGCCATCCTATGATGCCACCCGATTATATTTTTTAGATTAATCTGAGAAAATAACACGTTGCCAAAAATTATTTATTTCATTCATATATTTATTTGCAAACTCTAATACTTTTTTTTCGATTAATCATTAACCCAATACTTTTTTTCAGTCACTGTAGTTATTTTTAATACTGTCGGTATCCTTTGGCAGGCCTGATTTATTATACGTCTTATATACGAGGGAGAAATATATCAAAAAAACGCTGCATTCAATGCCCTTTCATAATGTAAAGAGGCATGGGAACGTATAGTCCCGGTAGAATCGTTAAATTTATATATTTTACATTGACTTTAGATAGACTATACGGATGGAGACAAAATTATCAAAATGTATATTTTTAAACTCCAAAACAGCACTGTCTATCCTACTTGGATCAATTCAGCTTAAAATGTATTTGTTTAAGTGCCATTTGCAAATAAAATTATCCGATTTTAAAATAGTACATTCGTTATAAAATAATTAATATAATTTTGTTAAGGATTTCTTTTTTTGTAATTTCAGGAGTGCCCATAGGCCCTAGTTTTGTTAAGATTTAGCATGGAATGGAATGGATTTGGGTTTAGTGCAGCAAGGTTTGTCACATGGTAGGTACCTACTCCTCAAATAAATTCAGTAATATTGCGCATATTTTTTTTTAATACTCAAAAATTATAAACAAAAAAAATAATAATTGTTATTTTTTAACAGTGCCTACTTTCTTTGTTACAGATAAATTATATATCCAGTGCGCCGCGCCGGTATCGCGTAAAAACTAGTGAGCTTTTTGTCGTCGAAACCATGTGTGTGGAGTTTATGACCATTTAATTGCTATTTTCAAGGTCGTTATTCGTTAATTGAAATACTTAGTAGTTCGTCTCGCGCTTGTAAATTTCGAAAAAAAAAACGTAAATGATTTCATTTGGTCAATGGTAAGACATTGAAGTATGGTAAACATTTCCTGGTTTGGAAGAATAAGCTACAAATTTCTAGGTGTAACCATGGGAACAGAGAAGTATGCACAGCAATCAACGGGAATAATATTTAAGGCTGCTTTTGATGTTAGGATATTCAAGGGTTTGAGTTTTAATATGTGCTAATTAAAGTAAACAAAAACAATTTGTCCCAAAATTTTCAAACTCGAATTTCTCGAAAACCTTTAAGTCTTTCGAGAAAAAAGAAGTATGCCTTTTTTATGTAGAAAACTTTATTTTATCGCATTTTTGACACAAAATGATTAAAAATCACAAGGAAAAAAAGTTAGGTAATAATTAAGGGAAGGGTCCCCTCGTTTACCCGCCTATGGTCAACCTTTTTTATTAATTATTATAAGTTTAAATACATAAATATTAGAGTGTGTTAATTACAGTATAATTTTATATTTTAAGATTACTTACTTTAGAATATAATTTTAATATAATTTGGTCTTGTAATAGCTGTTCATAATGTTGGGCAATAAATGATTATTATTAGATAAAAAATAATTAATAATATTTGAACATTACTAGTCGAATTCACTAAAAGAACGTTTTTCGGTTTGCAAGTAAAAACCTGAAATATGTGGCAACATTGGAAGCGTCTACATACATTTAGAAATATAAATGGCTAATAAAAATGAAACATATTCAGGATTTTTCTGGGTGGAGGACTAAACGCGAACAAACCCATAGCTAACATTAACCTCCCTTACAGTCGTTTCCGTGACCGCATTTATATTTCTTACACTCGGATGACGAATAGAGAACCCGCCTCCGGGATGAATTTTTATTGAGAATTAATATTCATAATGTTTCTCTCTTTTGTGCTAAAGAATGGCACATTTGGTTTTTTATTGAAATTGGTTTTTCCCAGTTTTGTTTAAGTTGAGTTTTCTCATTTCGTAAAAGTTTCTACAAAGAATTCTTATAAAGTTATTTTACTTCTGTGTAATATCATACCACTACTTAACACATTTTCGTTGGAGTCAATTGAAGCCAAAATTTTAGAAATATTCGCTCATGCAGTTACTGGTATTTGAGGTGCGTTTAGCAGTTTCTAAAGCTTCCTCCTCGGTAGATATCATCAGCAAATATGCTTTATAGCTAACTCTTATGTGTTGGAAGCTTTGCAAGGATTTCATCGAATGTCCCAGGCCAGTAAGTTTTAAACATCTCTTTGTAGTCGTTCCTAACCTACAAATGGGACAGAGCCGAGAAACGTGGTGTCTAAATCATATAAACTCTTAGTTCTTACCAATTCGTTCAACTCAAACCTAGATCAGGCTATCAGAGTAGATTGCGTCAGTTTTAATTAGTCCAAATATGATTTTGTTTATTGCTAATTTGCTTTTGATTGATGACACAGTCTGAAATTGCTTTGACAGAAGTTCCACAAGTTGAATTTCCTAGTATGCAAATTATTTTATACACATTTTGGATCAACTAGGCATTCTGATGCCTAGGACGCATGAAATAACCGTCGAAATAAAACCAAAATGGTTGGCCGCTAGGGATAGTTTTTCTGCTGCCATCGTATATAAATTTCAGTTAATATTACTTCCAACTTTATTTATTTTGCAAAAAATATACCTTTGTATTTACTCCCCACTGAGAGCTTTTATACAACCGTACCTCTCATTAAATTAAGAGATAATATTTCCCTTGAAATAAACTTTGTGTAGAAATTAAGAAGACGCTGCCTTCAACTCTGGGGAAATAATAATTAAAACCACCACCAACTTATTTATTCATTTTACACGTAAAACGTTAACTTTTCAAAATATACAGGAAATATTTCTACAGGGAATGGCAAAGGAAACTACAGAGTTTGTTAAATATTTCAATCCATATATTTGAAACTTACGTAGAAATATAATTCACACATTGGCTGGCGGTTTGTCTTCAAATTACTTTCCCCCACAGGGATATAACCATTTTGAAGTTCCCTCAGGCGATTGAGGCCAATCGAGATAAATTTTGGTATATGAGTTTGGAGGCGTCCTATGATGAACCCATTAGCTTTTGGTTGAAATCGCTTAAGCCATGTGATAGGGGTGTACACAAACGCTAAATTTTCAAATATCAGTAGGGGTCGACTGATAAATAATTTTAAAGCATTTTTTTTCTTCTTTGCAGCGATAGGTTAATTTTGATATTTGCCCCTATAATTCTCGAGAAAATTGTGTTTAAAATTTCACCAGTTAGGTAGTTGGAACCTATAACTCTTATTAGAATATAATAAATTTGATAAAGTGTTTTTGGCGTCATTGATAGAGCGTGCGCTTTGCATGTGGAAAGTTCTGGGTTCGAATCCCAACTCCGGAAACATATTTTTTTTAAACTTTTGAATAAAGTAGTTTGTTGGAAATAATGAAAATAATACAAATATATACTGTGGTGTAGGTGTGTGTCTGTATGTATACTTCCACGGTAGCGCCTTAACCGTTTAACCAATTGAGCTAAATTTTGGTGTATGAATTTGGGGGAGTCCTACGATGACCCCAGTAGTTTTTGGTTGAAATCGCTTCAACCCTGTGATAGGGGTGGACACAACCGAATTTTTTTCTGTATGGTGGGATATACATTGCTATGTGTATCTAGATGGTATATCTCGTTCTCGACGACGACGATTATGGTACGCATAAGCTTTATTCGGGTTCGTTCAAGATCCGTTCTAGAAGTGTCAGGAGTATGCACAGTTTGAATTTTCATGTTCTGGTGTTCTTGAACTCATTTAGAACAGTTCTAGAACTCTAGAAAAGTAAAAGTAAAACAATAGGAACCGATTTTTTCTCAAACCGGATTTTTAAAAACAGAAAGTTGCCGTTTTATCTGAATAATTGTAAATTTTCCAACATTTCCAATCAGATTCAAAACGAATATTTGAAAGACAAGCAAAATAATATTTGTCATGCATGATTACTTTTTATATTTATTTTCATTGTTATTTTTAACTAAGTTTAATTAAATTGTTACAAGCCAGTAAATTTGCAAAATACCAAATTATAACCTTATAAATAATAAATCCGACGCCTATGGAGCAAAACACATTTTTGCTTTTTTGCAACATACTCAAAGCTTGTTTGTCACTTATTAAATAACTACCCAGTATCAATACCTAGCTATCAACAATTTTAATAATGTAGTTATAGTGAGCGAGTTATGGGTGGTCTTTGTCGTAAATAGCCTTGTAACGGTGATGTCTGTTCTTTATCGATTACCTGAACGACAAAAAAATTAAATTTAATATACGTGACTATAGAAGTTTAAAGAAATATACAGTTGGGCTAAGAATAGACATTTTTTAGTTGTTCACTTGATAAGGTATCAAACTTTATCTTTAGAAACCAAGTTTAATTCGTAAATTGTATAAGGCTTTCGTAACGATTTTACTTAGTAGCCCATAGTCTATTCGAATTTCTGCTGAACGTTTCACCAACACGATTGGTCGGCCTCTTCAGGAGTTAATGTGATGGGTTCTTCTTCACTACGACTTTGACTAGGTCAAACTATCCTTGTGTCCGGATGAACTTTAGTTAATAAAAAAGAAGCAATCTTCAAAAACTGTAGATTTTTCTAAATATTCGGTAAATGTTTTAACTAGTTCGGCCGTAAAAGTTGTTCATCACGAAAAATCCGTGGATCTTCGGATTTATGGGTTTCATCATGACGTTAAAATTATTTGATTCGTTCGCGGTGCCCACGAATTTTTTTCAATGTAGGGTATAATTCGCGGCGAGCGCAAAGCAAAGCCGAAAATCTCTAAAAAGGAGACTGGAATTACAAGAAGCTCCGCAAGGGAAATTTTAAAGAAAAACTATTATCGACCATAGAGAACTAGGAAAATCCGCCACCTGGTTCTGCACGGTTTAAGAAAATGCGACTAAATTAGAAATTTGCGAATTAACTGCATTTGGACAGATGAAGCGTGTATAAGTAGCGTAGGTAATTTTAACAGGTACAACTCGTAACTACAATCCAACTGTCACAATCGAAGTGCGTAATCAAGGACGTTACAGTTGTTTGGGGTAGAATTAAAGATCTGGTTTACCGGAAAAGAATATCTTCAAGGGAAATGCTGTAACAAAGATTAATGCAGGATTTTGAATCAATATTGAAATACTAAATGCGGATGTGTATGCAAAAAAATGGTGAACAATTTGAATACTTATTTGTTTCATTCATTTTTCTCTTAAAGTTGTTTCGTGTCCACAGATAATATTTAATAATAATAATAATAATAATAATAAAGCGTCTTTGGATGCCAATAATTGGAAAAAAAATATAGATATAACAATAAAATCATTCATCCACAATATAATTATACACAAAATTAGATTATTTTAGAGAAAATAAATTTCTTAAGTTTTTTCTTGAATGTAACTACAGTTGTACAACTCTTGACATCCTGAGGCAAAGAATTATGAGTTTTAATGGCATTATAACTGAAAGAACGTTCAAACATAGTGGTGATATGACGAGGGACAGTATATTAGTAACGACCTCTTGTATATCGATTGTGGTTATCAGAACCCCTTGGCAGCTTATGAACAGATATTCTGGCTGATTGTATAAATTTAATTTATAAACCAATGTTGATGAATGACAAAAATATCGTTCATCCAAACGTAACCAATTAGAATCTCGAAAATGACTCGAAACATGGTCAAACTTCCTTAAATTGTAGCTAAATCGCAAATAATAATTCTGGAGCCTCTGCAGGCTGGACTTATTATTTGAAGTTAAACAAGGCCAATACAAAATCTCACAGTACTATAATATAGATAATACCAAAGTATCACAAAGTTTTAATTTAATATCTGTAGTGAACAAATATTTATTTAAATAAAGCAAACTCAAAATTTACAGTATCCATTCTGTATCAATCTTGCAACATTCGGATCAAATCGCAGTTCCGAATCAACGAGCACGTCTAAGTTTTTAGTGGTATAGGCTGAACCCAATTGTACTCCATTCAGTCGAACAAAATGATCAGCTCTAATACGCAACTGCTCAGCATTTTTACCAAATAAAATGCTTTGAGTCTTGTTAGGACTCAGGATTTATCCAGGAGACAAAGAAATTCTGGACATAGAAGCCAGATCCTCATTTATCAATACAATTGCAGTCCCAACGTCAGCCAATCTAAAAGAATAATAAATCTGAAAATGAGATGAGATGCACATTATTTCATATGGCTACCAAAATCTGCCGTATATATTGAGAACAATAATGGCCCCAGCACGCTACTCTGTGGCACACCACTAGAAATCCTATGAAAATTAGAAAATTTTGCTTTTATAACTACCTTTGTTTTCTATCTAACAAATATTGAGGAAAGAAATTGACACAATTCTCAGAAATTCCAAAATAACTCAATTTAGTTAGTAGGGTGGCCTTGCGGATAGTGTCAAAGGCCTTGCTGTAACCCAGAAGAATCAAGTTAGTATTCATCCCCATATCACAAGCCCTAAATTATATCGTCAGCAACTTGTAACAATGCTGTTGTTGTGCTATCCAAAGGTCTAAATCCCCACTGAGTGAGGAGTACAATTTTAGAAAATTCTAAGTATTTTGAAATTTGTTTATGAATTATTTTTTGTAAAACTTTCGACATAGTCGGCAAAATACTTATTGGTCTGAAGTCTGTTTGTTGAATTTAATTTATTAATGCGGCATTAAGACGTTTTTGTTAGTTAATAGTGGTTTTTCTATTGTCTTTTAATGTCTACGTTAAGTTTGTTTTCCTTATTTATTTTATTATAATTTGTTGTTTGACACCGACACCGAGATTTTTATATACTTGACAGAAGCATACACGTCTTTTTCATGGCCACCTGATTTATCCTCACTTAATCGCAATTTAAAAACCAAATATATCCAAAAATGTAAAAGTAAAGTAGGTAGATCACATATACATCTTCTTAAAAAACTGCGAATAGGTGTTTCCGAAATTTATTATCTCTTAAAATGCAAAAGTTAGAGACGTTTAACAAAATTGACGAAATTTTAAGTATATTTTTTATATCTCTTAAAATAAGAGGTGGTCCCATTTAAAAGTGTCCAATTTGGCCAACCAATTTTTTGTGTTCAGTATTTAACAGAAACTGTTTAGGTTCAGAACGAGTCTATTCCTACTATCATTCGCTCAATTCAGTTTTAGTTTCAGTTGATGTCTTTAATTTTTTTGCTTCTCAGTTGTGTTTTAATTAATTTTAGATTGTTGTGTACCAATCAATTACTAATAATTTCCTATAATTGGATTTATTGTAAATCTGTTGGAAATATACGCTTATTATTATTACAATTTTAAATGAATGACCCTGTAGCACAAAATAGCGTTGATTATTAAAACCGTAGCTGTGCTGGTAGAATACTGATAATGAATGGTAAAAGAAGTATCTATTAAAAGTTTAAGTATAAAGGGTCCAAGCCATTGTGTGTGCATCAATACGGATCACCTCAATTAAAATGTAATAAGAATCTTGTCTTATATTCCGAGCTATATGAAACTCATTATCACACTCTCGCTGGTTTTTAAAAGGGTTGGTTGTAACTGTAATTAAAACGAACAAGAGAATTTTTTTGAAGGTTATTGATTTTATTTTCATTATTTACAAAATGTACGATGATATTATTTATGTTTGGTCGTTTCAATAGGCACAAGAAAATATTAAACTGGAAGCCAACGTGAATGAGCTTGAAAAATGATGTGATGATGATTTTCATTCTCAATGCGTCACATGGATTTCATTTTGAACTGGAATCAAATTGGAAAAGTTCCCTTCCTTTCAATTATGTTAGTTTTTTTAAGAATGTGAATATAGAAGTGTCAAAATAGTTTATCAAATTTCGATAAATTGTTTCTCGAAATTTTATAAATTAAAATGATTCTAAAAGCAAAATATCCAGTGCTGTGGCTTGCATGATGAGTATAAACGCTTGTTCTTTTGAAATAACAAACCTCAAGACAAAAGTAAGTGAAGTGTATTTTTATTTTTTCTTCAATTTGAAGGATTTATTTTTTTTTGTGTTTTACTTATATATACAGTTAAGTTGATGAGTTTTTGAAGTTGATTTGAGTATTTATTTAGAAAACTTGTGCTTGTAATTCAATGCCAGTCGTGACATTAGCATGTGGAGTAGTTATTTTGCCTATAAATTCATATATAACTATTTGTCCATGGAATAATAAACCGCTTCATTAAAACTCCATTCGAGTAACCATATTTACTCCAATTTTACTTAGTTTTATAATATTTGCATTAAGAAACAACAAACGTTTTATTTAAAATATTCAGCGCCCTGTAAGAGGCAAAATGAAAAGCAAAAGTATATTTCGATCGACTTATTTTTAGCTGAGGAATTTGTGGTTATGCGATGTACATATACGTTTTTATCTTCCTCCACTTTTTAAATCAAAATCATAACCTACCTGCTAATCATAACTCATGCAAATACACTGAGGTTCCTTACTTTGTTTATTCAGCTGCATTTTTTTAATTCAATAGATTAATCACATTCAACGAGGAAATGTAAAGATATAACATGTTTCGTAAAGTATAGATACAGATACGGCAAAGCGGAATTAGGGAGAATGAATCGTTATGGCCATACAGAAACCATGCCTTCTACATAGCTTGAATTAACGTCATCTTGAAAAGAATTAAACGAATGGAATTAATTATAAGATTGATGGATTTGTGAAATCTTTTTTGTGTGTTGCGAATCGTTAGTTTTAAAGATTTTGCGTGATATTCAAAAAGTTGTTGAAACAGGTTTCGTCACGGGGGTAAAATGTATTTCTCTAATTATGAAGTTATGAAAGTTGATGAAGATTGCTCCGTGGTAATAAAAGAAAACAAAAAATAATAAATAAATAAAGTCAGGACTTTCAACACAACATATCAGGCAATAGATTCATCTTTTAAATAAAAATGTATTTTATTATATTTGAATGTTTTAAATGTTGTGTTTGTAAATATAAAGAAAATTGGTTGTTGTTTTATTGATATTGACGTATTGGAATTTGTGTTAGAAAGGAAAAAATGTTGTTCAACCTGAGGAAGTTACTAAGTAGTAACGAAACGTCGTTGTTATCATTTTAGTTTTTTATCTAGTGACCAAAATAAAGATTTTATGTAGAGAAGTTTTGTAAAGAGGGATGTTTATAAGAACCGAACACCCCAAGAAAAAAGTAAACTGAAAAAAAAAATAATTAATTAAAATTTATGTTCTGGGAATATTCAGAACACTCTGTAGATGTACCGACATTCCTTGTGGAAAAAGTTCCTCTATATATAAATTGAATGACGAGAGATCTGTAAGCTGTATATACCAAAAGTTGAAAAAATATCGAAATGTTTCGAAATTATTAAATCATGCGATCGCTTTCATCCCCTTTCCGGTATGTTCGTATAACGGGGGTCATATAGACATTCCTTTTGCAATAAAATTTTCAATAACGGCAATCTTTTTAATTTCATATCTCGATTTGATTCTGGATTAAACCACAGCAGAAATTTGAAAAATGGAAAATGGCGAATATAATGACTAACCATCATTCGAGTATTTATAAGTATACCATGAAGTATTTTATGAGTCTTGTATGGCATTCAGTAAATTTCCACAAATTTCAACAAATTGTGAAAAACTGTAAACATAAATACTTACTTTATTTTATGGATTGCTGTTTCATAATGTAAAAAGAATCCAGGTTATGTTGAAAATTTGTTTCACACTACCATCCTTTCAGGAGACGGGCCGTTTCGTTGATCCACAACTCATCAGTGGTGATCGGCAAGCAGTGTGATTCAAATCTTCAACAGAAGAGCTTATTAACACGAGAGTCGAATGACAGCAAGATGTTTGTGGCGACATCTAGTGTGAGCAGGCAATCTGCCCGGTGAAAAGTTCACAAACGAAGGCCGGATTAATTACTTTTTCTACGAAATGCCTTTATTATCAATCATAATTTGAAACCGAACTGACAGTTTAAATTATGTCGTTAATTTCGAAGATTTCCAAGCTATTTATATATAATGAAACACAGTAATAGTGAATATAGTTTAACACCTTCTTCTTAAAATGCCGTACACTTCTAGTGCGTTGGCGACTATCTCATCATAATAAGGGTCCTTGCTTCCGCAGCGCGACAGAGCTCGCCCGTATGCTAATGCCTGTCCAGTTCTTTATGTTTCTCAACCAGGACATCTGTTTACGTCCTACTCCTCTCTTCCCTTCAATTTTTCCTTGGAGAATTATCTGTGGTATTTTGTACTTCTCTCCTCGTAGTATGTGGCCCAGGTATCCAATTTTCCGCTTCTTGATTATGTTGAAAAGTTCTCTTTCGCATCCCGCCCTTCTAAGAACGTCTTCATTTCGAACTCGGTCTACCCACGAAATACGTAGCATCTTTCTTAGACACCACATTTCAAAAGCCTCAAGCTTGTTTATCGACCGGATCTTCAGAGTCTATGTTTCCATTCCATATAACAGGATGGACCAGACTTAACACTGCACCATTCTGCATCTTAATTTGAGGGACAATGTCAGGTTGCAAAGAAAGGGTCTTAGGCTTGTGAAAGCTTGCCTCGCTTGTTGTATGCGACAGCAAATTTCCTGTTCGGGATTCCATTGTTCATTTATGTTGGTTCCAAGGTATTTAAAGTTTTGCACTCGTTCAATAGGTTGGTCTTCCAAGTTTAACACAGCATTTTGAGGAGGGTTTAACACCACCTAGTCAATTTAATACGTTTAACTCATCGTATTTAGGCTTACGCCAACAGGGCGAGTATAGGATATAGTTGCCTGAAAATTATGATGTTTAATCTGTTCAAAAGCACACTATTGAAGGATCCTGTATATTAAAAACAGTCGTAGAAAAAGTATAGTGTGAAAATCGCACGAAATGACCATTTCCTACTGTGATCCCATGCGGGATGGGATGGGAATCACCTATGATTCCCATCAAGGAACAGTATATTCGAACATCGCAGATTTTTAAAATATGTGGCGTTTCGAGAGGACAATTCCCCGAGGAACTTTTTTACTATGATTTATTAGTCGAACGAAATCACTTTAGAATCTAAGAGAGCTATCATATACAGGGTGTCCCGAAATTAACTTAAAATAATTTATGGGGACATTCTACAAGTGAAAATAAGATTTTTTTCCATCTGAACATATATATCGAAAAATGCTTCATTTTTCAGATACAGGGTGATATTTGTAAATTCCTGACGGTGGGTTTTTAGTAATATTTCCGAAACGCGTCTCGATATCAAAATGAAATTTGGCACACTTACGTATCTTTGTAGGATTATTAAAAAAGATGATGTCCCATGGTTAGGAAAATATCAGAGGTGGATTAGACTGGGGGGGTCAGAATAAATTTTGTCCCAACTTTTTTTTTGTGCGCCTTTTTTACTTTTTCTAAAAATAATAATAAATTTGAGACTTTTGTACATAACAAATGTCGTTTTCAAAATAAATGACTTTGAAAATTTCTATGCAACGTCTCCAATATTATTATACAAATAATTTGTATTTGTATAACGAAGCATTTTCCGATATATTTTCTTATGAAGAAAAAGTCTTATTTTCGCTTGTAGAAAGCTTTCTTCTGCGCGGTGAATTCACAAACCTAGTTATGACCATAGATTTTTTATATTTTTATTAAGCAAGTAACACACCAGGAGGGCTAGAAATGACACACACAGGATCTGTATAGGTCACTACTACTATATACTACTAGATTGACTAAAAAGTAGGATGCAGTGACATCAATGATCTTATAAGTCAGACGAACCAGGATGAAAAAAGTATGTAACGCGTAACTATATTCAACAAGTTCAAAAGTAAGTATGTATTTGGTCTTGAGCGGCGCCACACTGTATGTTATAAACTCAAATAATTTTCTATTAGCTGGTAAAAGATCCTGTACCTAAGTAATTTTAAAATACACAAGTATATAATAATATAGTTAATTTACAAACATGTTGTTAAGTTTTGCGATAAGTGATCAGAAACACTTTTAGAGTGTTAATGACGTTATTTACGAAGAGGCTGCTTCAAGTAATGAGTTCTCAACGATTCTCAGTAAAATAACAATAAAAAAGAACTTACTTCAATTACTGATGTGTACCGGCCTACTGTATATAGATACTTATTATTTTTATAATTATTTGGTATTTTTTCTGTTAATTTTATGGTCTGTAGGTATTTTGAGATAGTGATTATAATTAGTTTTTGTTAGTGGAAAAGAATATTTTACAAATTCATTAAAATTGGCGCCGCATATGTATTATGCTGATATAACAAGTTTTCTTTAGTCGATAGTAGGTATATTTGAACATATTATAATATCAAATTCTAACGTCTAAATTAATTCTTACCTTTTATCATTAAGTCCTTCCTATTGCAAATGCCTTCATGTTCCTGAAATGGTCCACAGTGCGGGCACAACCTATGCGACGATAATAAATAAGTTTTTAAGAGTTTAGGTTCTAGATATAATAATATGAACTGATATTCTTGATTCAATGGTTATATCTCACTATTTTTAATAAAAGTTAGGGTTGCCGTGAGACGAGACGTTAATTGTTTCAAAACTAATAGCAAGAAATGTATCAAGGCCACCTCGAGGAAAATTATATTTTAAGAATTATTATAAAAACATAATATTTCGACAATTATAAATTAAATAAAATAAAATCATGATTAATTAGAAAAATATTTTCTTTTTATATATCATCAGGACACTCAAAATTTAAAGATCAAAAACTTTTTGTAATTTATTGCGAATTCGTAATTAGCAACCCGAAACATCTATGGTGTTGATCGATAATCGTTGAGATATACACTCTGTCCAAGATAAGAATGGGATAGCATTGGAATCTTGGAAACGATTGGAGTTGCAATGTCTGCTAAATTAGAAAAAGGTGGTACACTTTAAACACCTTTTAAATGGTGTTTTCAAAAGTAAACTGGCTTTAGCAAGTTATGGTCAGCCTATACATTTGCTAGCACTATTTTATCTATTATATTGGGTCTGCCAGGTAACTTTTTTTTTTTTTGAAAATGCTATAAAAGAAAAACTGCTGAATATTTTCTCAAATTTCTTTTTTTATTTGAAAGTACAATCCTTCCGGTTAATAATGACAAATAATTTCATTCAAATGGCTGCCTCGGCTGGCCATGCAGTAGCCTACACGATCGGTCCAATTTTTAAGCACATTATCGATTGTGTGCAACTGTATTTCACCAATTGCTTCACGAATATTGTCCTTTAAAGCGTCAATTGTCTCTGGCTTGTCGGCGTAACACTTATCTTTGACGGCACTCCACAAATAATAGTCCAACGGTGTCAAATCGCAGCTCCGAGGTGGCCAAACGACATCAGCTCTGCGGCTGATAATGCGATCTTCAAAAACGGGGCGCAAAACATCGAGTGTAGCTTCGGCTGTGTGGCACGTAGCGCAGTCCTGTTGAAACCAAATGTTGCCAATATCCTCCTCTTCAATTTTGGTGAACAAAAATTCGTTCAACATGGCCCGATAACGATCGCCATTGACTGTAACGGCCACTCCTTGCTCATTTTCGAAGAAAAATGGCGCAATTATGCCTCCGGACCAAAATCCGCACCAAACAGTGACTCGTTTTGGGTGCATCGGCTTTTCAATGTATGCGTGCGGGTTTTCTGTGCCCCAAATGCCACAATTTTGCTTGTTTACATACCCGCCAAGATCAAAATGAGCTTCATCTGAAAAGATGATTTTTTTGGCAAAATCGGCATCTTCTGTAAGTCGATCGCAGGCCCACTGAGCGAAGCGAAAACGCATTGGATGGTCAGTTGGCTTCAACTCCTGAACTAATTGGACTTTGTGTGGCGTCATACCAAGGTCTTTATGCAAAATTGGTCTCAATGATGTCTCCGAAATGTTCAATTGTTGAGACCGTCGGTGAATTGATGTTGATGGCGCTTCACGCACACTTTATGCTACAGCAGCAATATTCTCGGGTGTACGCACTGTTTTTGGCTTTTCTCGTTTTGGTTTATCGATGAGGATGCCAGTTTCTTTCACTTTTTTCACGAGATAACGAACATACGGAGCTGACGGTGCTTCTCTTCTTCCAAAATCCGTACGCAATTTTCGCACACATTCTGCAACATTACCATGATTTTCAAAGTAATGTCGCAATATTTCCCAGCGTTGTTCAAGCGTATACACAACGATATTCGTTCAGCGGAAGGATAAAACTAATTATCTGTCAAATCAGACATGAGCTAAGTGTTACCCTTCACGAAATAAGCACTAGTTGAAAAAAAATATATATACTTTTATTCTTAGTTCTTATTTTTTTTATTTTAAATTATTTATATATAAATAAATTTATTTATTCTTAGTTAGCATTTTTGAACTTATATATGTGTTAAGAATTATTTCCAGCTTTTTACTGTCATCGACATTGTACAAGTACTTTTCAATTATTGTAATAAAGTTCCTGTGTAAAAGTTTTGTTTTTTTAAGACAGCACTAGCACACCGAAAAAAATAACTAGAAGTTTTCGAGAATTTTTGAAAAAACAATTTTTTGCGATTTTAGTTTTTATTTATTTCTGAAATTATTTTCTCAGATATAAAAAAAAATGAACCGTTTCGTTGATCCACATCTCATCAGTGGTCGTCGGCAGTGTGACCTAAATTTCCAAGGGATTATGCTATTATGAAATAGAACTTGTGACCATTCTAATTACCTGTATGTTCCTCCAGATAAAGTTGTTACTTCTTGTCCAGCCACCCTTTGTGAACTTTGTTTCACCGGGCATATTGCCTGCTCACACCAGATGTCGCCACAAACATCTTGTTGACATTGTTTTTTTAGTCTCATATATAATGGACTTATTCAACATAAACATCAGTTTGAAAAGTGTAGATGAATTAAAAAAAATGTCATCTCCAAAGTTTCTACTACTTACTGAATTTGAATGTGTCATTATCCTACATAATGTTCTTAACCACTCAGTTTGCACGTTATACTTGTTTACTCTTTAGGTTAAGGCCTAATGATGAATTGTGGTGCCGAAAAAATCCCAAAAATGGTCTCACCGAATTGAAAGTAAAACAATATAATAAATGACATAATTTTTTATTTGCTACAAGGCACACGCACACACATAAATATTTACAATAAATACAGACATACGTTTTCAAAAATATCTAACACACCTTAGCCTTTACAAAGTTGTAACTATCTATTTCTATTTATAATAATGAAGTATGATATAAATAATTATTATTTCTATGCCAATAGTTTATCAGGTAGTAAATAGTAATCTTTTTCTTATAGTAGGTACATGATATGCCGCTGAAAGAAAACTGAGTATTTGATACAATTTAAATATACTAAAAAGCTAAATCTATATTATAAGAATATACTTATTTAGGTACGTATAATTATGAACAATAAACTAGACAATAATAATTATTGTCGACAGAAAACATAACTGTTCGGTTTACCTCATGTTACTTATGTCTGAAGAGGGTTAATTTCTTAATTAGATTATATTTTTCTGTGATGGAAATAACACTTTTGATGCTGCATAAAACACACACACACACCAACTTCTTCCTTCAATAGTATCTTGAAGGAATAAGATGGAATATGGTGTGTCTTCTTTAAACTTAAAACTTTTGAACTAAGGTACAAACAACCCTTAGTTCAAAAGTTTTTAAAACACTCTTACAAATGTAAGTCGGATGTTCTGAGGAAGATTTAAAAAAAAATTGAAAATGCAACCTCACCTCAATATCAATATTTTAAATGTACTTGAAAATCTGCAATAATGGGAATGCATAATTTGTTAATTTGGATTATCATACGTCTTTGTTTATCAAGACATTATACAGGGTGTCCCAAAAAATTAAATGAATGAATAAATAAAATCGAAATGAAATAAACTTCATTCCCAGAACAGTTTATTTAATTTAGAATTTAAATTGTTTATAAAAAGAAAAATAAATCTCAAATTATCCGTAATTTTGATTAATTTGAATAATTTGACAATTTCAATTTGAGCAATTACAAGAATATGTAATTTATTTTTTTTTTGTAGAGATTTAGAAAATATTTTTTTTGTCTCGAAACTGTTTGACAAACAAAAATTGTTATTGATTATACGAGCGTTACAAAAAATATGGGTAGATAATTTATTGTGACTAAGCTTTTAAACACCCTGTAATTTAGAAATTTCTTCAATAATAAACTGTAGTTTATTGATTCAAACAATGAATAAAATCTATCAAATATTTTTCGATTTATTTCAAAAAAACTCAAAAAAATATTCATTTTTAAAGCCCTCTAGCGCATAAACCACACAATTTTGTATATAGATAAGTTGACCTGAATCATCATATTTTCGGCCAAGGAATTTGTGCGATTCCGTTGTACACGTCATTTCCGGACACCCTGTATATATAATAAGTCAGTTATTGAGAAAAATGTCTTCTAAAAATCATTACTTTGACACCCTGTACCTATATTGGACAGGGAGCTGTAAAATGGGAAATGGCATAAGAAAAGTGGCAACTTTTTTGGGACACCCTGTATATATCGTTATCGTTCTGATGAAAATACAATAATTGTTTCTTTAGTTTACATTAATAAGTACCTAGTTGTCCCATGTTTTGTCTCAGTAACAAAGTTGTTTTTTTCTGTTTATCGCAATCAAACCAATATCTGCAAACTACAAAATACTTAAGAATGTTATGAGAACTATTTACACAAGCAGGCAGAATATACACTAATGTAGGTATATTAAACCAAAAGATTGTCAAAATTGCGTATACAATTTTAATATCATTTTAGAAGCAACTCCTTTATATATAAAAAACTTATAACTAGTAACAAATTTTTGCTAATTACATTTGAGCCCGCTCATAACGGAATTACCAAAATTAGTTTAGTAATTTTTTGTGTCTAATATTTACAATAAATCATTTTAGTAAATTTACGTTATTAATAAAAACTTATACAAATAATTTTAGGTTGATGCCCAAACTCAGTCTTAAAATGACAATTATATACTTTTGTTTGTAAGGATAACAATAATAATTATTACTAGTAGATATATTATGAAAGTCTGTCTATCTAAACAAATCTATACATCTGTCGTTTTACAGGACTTAATCTTTAAAACTATTGCTTTTAAAAATAAAGTTTTAAATGATAGATTTAACTATAAAAATCAACTTTTCTCTTCATCCTTTTATACATATACAGGGTGGTCCAATTTCGAAAGCGGAAACTTTAGAGGCAGACAGAGAACCACAAAAAAATATCAATTTGTCCACAAAAAAATATCAATTTGTATAGTGGAGTGCAGTGGAGTGTCCGTACACATCTCCCGGCAATTTTAATGAAAAAAAAAATAGTACGCCACTGTTGTTTTTAAAGTAATAATTATTTCTGGAATCCTTTTTTTTTGTCCGTTGGACATCAGTCCCCGGTTTCACTGCAGGCTCATGGGCCTATATTGCGAAATATGGAATCCTTAATCAATTTATAACGAAAAAAGACACTTTCGAAACTAGCCACCCTGTATACAGAGTGTACATTTTTTTTAAATAAAACACTCATGTTTTTAATAATTTCAAATCGCTATTCAAATAGCCAGTTCAGTCAGTAAATAAAGGACCAACAACCCGTTTTTGGAGCCATAAGCAATATGACGTTTATGTTACATTTTTTGAGACTCCTATGTAGTACGAGGGCAAATATAGTACCTATATGTCCACAGGAAAAGTGTTCAATGGGAAAAACTTTCTTATTTTTCATTTTATCGAAAAAAGTCACTCTCGATAAAAAGTTTTGCCGGTTCTTAAAGTAAGATTGGGATAAAAAAATTTAACATTTGTTATACGGGGTGTTCAGAAAATTGAAATAACTTTAAATGGTACAAGAGTAAAGTGCACTTATTTGAGAAGATATGGAAATAAGTTACTAGGAAAAGTTGTTCAAAAGTTAAACGGCAGTCAATAATACCAATTTTCGAAACAATCAGCCTACTTTTATTTATTTGTATCGATTAAATTTATTTTAGGTGTGCGTTAATGTGACAAGCGTATTTGTCAATTCGCTATATTATAAAAAATTTACTTGGTGCAATGTTATGGGAAAGGCGAAAAATTTTATCGTCAAGTTATTCAGGAATTTAATGAAAAATTCCCCGTAAAATAATTGAAGTTTTTAAGCACTGGCTCAGTAAATAATAATAAAATTCAGCAATTAGATGCAAATTACATCTGATTGTTGTTCAAAATATCTGAACTTAGTGGAGCAGATACGAATCGACAGTATCAGTGACATAATAATGAATATCACTGAATTAGAGTATTTAATTATATTTAAAGAATACGTCACTGTAGTGATGGCTCTCTTACTTACTGGCAAAACCGTACAGCAATACGTAATTATTATGAGGTTTATGTGAAAATAGTTTTACCCTTTAAAATCTAATACAAATTATTTACGGAGACGATGAGATGCAAACTTTTGTTATACCATAGTACGTGACTTATTTTTAGAGCTTACGTTGCACTACTTGTAAATAAAACTGAATTTTTGTAGTATCCGGTCCGATCCTGCAGTGGAGACTTCACTTCTCTTTCAAGTTGCTGCTGCCTTGACTTTCGTTCCATTTCCAGTTCTTGCACCAGAGATTCTGAAAAAAAAAATTCATCATGATAATAGGTACAAGTCTTTGTTAATTCGCAAAAATAAATACAATTTAAAGAATGTCTCTTTTGAACATCATTTTTTTGCCTAAACCAATTGTAATAAATTGGTTCTTGCCGATATGTATTAGATATTTGATTTTTATTTTTCCATACTAAAATAACAAAACGCTTTTGATATTCACCAAGAAATGATCCCTAAAGCGTGTCCCATTTGTTTTAAAACCCACTGTATACCGTGCAAACTTAAATTGGTCATACCATATCAACGTAACGCCCTAGTATTATATTGTCTTGTGCCCTTTAGGGCTGAATTTATTCAAATTCAGATATTATTGTCGTTTCGTGAATGAACAAAGACACTTATATATCCTGAACGATTCCATGACTATACAAACTGAACGCGATTCACTGGTGTAACTAAATAAACGGAAAATTGTGTATTTCTCACATCCCCAATCCACGTTAACACTCACTCCAAATCTTAATCTTATAAAGGTTCCGAGACCCCGGGGATAAACGCCTGCTCACGCGCATTATTTTCATATCAAAAAGAGAAACAATCGGAATGGAATTTTGCCAGATATAATCCTCCCATACGATGATGCCTACGTGGGAGAATTGGTGTATGAGATTAGCTGTGTTTATTTAATGAAAACATGTTTTTCCAGATATAATAAATGTTTTTAATAAAACTTTTTGCATGATTTCATTTTTATTTAGCTAAATGGTATACGTAAAAACGAGCTTTTAAATCAAATCTAATTGACTTCAAAAACCGCACGGAAAATCAAGGAATAAGTCATGAGCGAGTAAAGCTCGCCCAAATTGGATTCGTTTCCAGGAATAATTGAATAAAATTTCAAATATGTATAGTAATTTGCCTTTTAGTGAAAGCAATAGTTTTTCTGAGTACCTATATTGGATTATTTTTATTAAAAATTAACTAAAAATTAAAAAAATCATTTAAAGGTTGTACAATTTATACACCGTTTAAATGATGTTTTCAAAATTAATTTAACTTTAGCCATTTTCAATTCAAAAATAGGTGGTATATCACATGTAATGGTTTAAAGAAGTTTTAAATAACAGCTAAAAACACTGAAACATTGTTTAAACCATTACTTGTGACATACCACCTATTTTTCAATTGAAAATGGCTCTAAATTTAATAATAAAAAATCCAGGGCCGTATTTAAAAAAACGAAATTTGTATACACTATCTTGTCCTCCTCAAAAAGTAACAATAAGAAAGTGCTTTTAATTTTTTTTATAATAATAATAATAATCATTTTATTTGCAGTTCAATTTACAATTTAAAATAAACTAAATTCTAAAAAAATTATATTCCAAAAATTATAATACACTGAGAACTACAAAAAGGGTTAAAAAGGCAGTAGTATTAACAATATTTATAATATTATTAACTCCTAGTACTACACGAAAAACTAAAGTCATATAAAAGAAATAATAATAATTTAAAAGAAAAAAAAGAAAGAAAAAACCGAATCTGTAAAAATTCAATTTCGGGATAGGAGCTGTCTGAAATGGCACCTGAATCTGGATACGTTGTAAGTTTTTAATGGGCTGGGAATTTTGTTATAAATTTTGAAAACGTAGTAAGTAGTATATTTGTAAAAATAATGTCAGAAATAAAAAAAAAAACTAAAATCGCAAAAAATTGTTTTCCCAAAAATTCTCGGAAACGGCTAAAGTTGTTTACAAATAAACTCAGATGAAAATGGACGGATAATATTATTGAATAACCCCCTGCTTATAAGGAAATCCCGTCCCCCAAATGTTAGAAATTGTGTTAAATTAAAATGGATTTAAAAAATATTTGCTGCGCCTCTGTGTTTTAGTATCAGAGATGTGGATGTGGGCTCTTTTTAGGCTCGCGGCTATTTAGCACGATGTTATCTTTACTGTTGCAATTTCTCGGCTCGTTGTGCTGTTGTCACTGCCGTGTTATTCTAAATCGGAGTCGGTTTAAGCCTTTGAATTTAATTAAGAAGTTTCTGCTAATCCTATAGTGACACAACGAAAAGAGAATGGGTATTTTATTATTTTGAATACATTACATGGATTTTAATAGAAATATGTACCTACTTATAAATATGAGATTAATATTATTTGATTTAGGTATTTAGTTAATTTTAATTAACAAAGGACGAGAAATTATACACTGTGTCCAAGATAAGAATGGGATAGCATTCGAATCTTGGAAACGGTATAGGAGTTACAATGTCGGTTAAATTTTTGAAAAACCATCATAAACTTTGTTTTTTAAATACGGCCCTGGATTTTTTATTGTTAAATTTTAAGCCATTTTCAAATAAAAAATAGGTGGTATATCACACGTAATTGTTTAAATAAGTTTTCAGTGTTTTCAGCTGTAATTTAAAATTATTCAAGAAAAATGGCCATAGTTTGGCACTTAATTGACTGAATGCAGAATAGTAGGTTTTGCAAAAATTCGTCGTTACCGTTATTTATTATTATCTGTCAATTTATTTCTGTCAGTACAACATTTTATTCTATACGCGGTTTTTAAATTTAGTTGAAATTTTTGTGCTCTTTGAAGTTATTAAAAAAAGTATGGCGATTTTTCTTGAATAATTTTAAATAATTGAATTGAAAATAGCTTTTAAGCTATTTAGCAATTTAACAATAAAAAATCCAAGGCCGTATTTAAAAAAACGAAGTTGATTATGGTTTTTCAAAAACGTGAAGTTTTGTAAACGCGTTACTTTGCGCAAAACATGCATCTGAGAAAGGCGTTTTTTCAACTAAATTTCATTAACCGCGTATACAGAATTAAATGTTGTACTGAGACAGAAATAAATTGGCAAATAATAATAAATAATAATTGTGAGTAACGACGAAAGAATGTTATTGCTAAACCTACTACTCTGCATGCAGTCAGTTAAGTGCCAAAATATTGCGAGTTTAAATAACAGTTGAAAAAACTTGTTTACACCAATACGTATGATATACCACCTATTTTTGAATTGAAAATGGCTTTAAAATTAACAATAAAAAATCCAGGCCCTGTTTAAAAAAACGAATTTGATAATGGTTTTTCAAACACGAAACGTCGTAGCGAAAATTTGTAAATGCTATCTTATTTTCCTCAAAATGTAACAACAAGAATGTGCTTTTAATTTTTTTATATCTGTAAAAATAATGCTAGAAATAAATAAAAACTAAAATCGCAAAAAATTGTCTTATCAATAATTCTCGAAAACGGCTAAAATTACTTTACTTTTGTATAAACACCATTTAAAAGGTGTTCAAATTATACAAATTTTCTCTAATTTAATCACATTCTTATCTTGGACACAGTGTATATAAATTAATTTTTATGAATATCCGATATGTTGTTTTTGTATAGGAATGCCATATATATTCAATTTTATGGGCTTTAGAAAAAAAAAGTATAAGTTGGAGTACATAAAGACACATCTAACAAAGTTTTATTATTTATTAATTGTCATCATATGAGACATGTTTCGAGGTTTTATCATATCATACAAGATCTAATAAAGAGGAGAAGATTAAAATACTGATAAAATTGGGTAAGCAATACCACACTTGCTCTATTATTGCCCATTATTTTATTATATTATATAATATTTTTTGATAAATCAAACAACGTCTGCTCTACAAAATTCTTTATATCTATGTTCAATTCAGGATGGGATTATTGCTAGACATGTTTCGGAAAGAGTATTGCATCATCAGTGGCATGACATACAGGTTGGTGGATTTGTTAAACTTAGTTACGGAATATAAACATACATATACAGGGTGTCCCAAAAACATTCCCCACCCTTTGGGAGTAAAATCTACGACCCAAAATAAGACGAAAATCACTTATATCAAAATTTCGAAAAATGTCTCCTTATGAAATTATGACCATTTTGAATATTGAAATTAGACAAATCTTTCACTTGGAATTAATAATTTAAATCTGGTCATCCTTGATAAAAACAGATTCATGCAAAGAGAAAATCTGCATCCTTATCATATAAAGCCGATTCAAGAATTGCATCCTGGGGCTACTGAGTTGCGCTTATGATTTTGTAGATTTTTACCAGCAAGGAGTGTTCAATCAGCACAACTTGCATTGTTGGAATTACGAAAATCAGCACCAAATTAGATAATCACATAAGCAAGCACGCTGGAGCTTAAATGTGTGGCTTTGTCTGTTGGGAAATAGGATAATAGACCCACAGTTTCTACCTAGGATACCAAACGCCGAAAACTATGCCAATTTTTGCGATAACAGATTACCAACTCTTCTGGAACAAGTTCCTTTAGTACAGCGGCCAAATATTGTATTTCAACATGATGGTGCACCTGTTCCGTTATTCTCGAAATGTTTGAGAGATACTAAATCGACGTTTTCTCAACCAATGGGTCGATCGTGGAGGACCTATTTCTTGGCCTCCTAGGTCCCCGGATCTCAACGCAATAGACTTTTGGCTGGGGTTTACCATGTCCTACCAAACAGTGAAGATGATGTTATTGTTCGCATTTATGGAGCTTTAGCACAAATTACAAACGAAGCAATAGGCCGTGTAGAAAACAATTATTGAATAAAATAGTGAGGATTTCGGACATTTGCCTTTGTAAATTGAAATGTTTTTGTTTAATTATATGTTTAGTTAATAAATAATTTCAATTTGAATATTTGATTTTATTTTCGAAAATTACTTCATTATAATATTCAAAATGGTCACAATTTCATAAGGAGACATTCTTAAAAATAAATTTGACGATCACATATTAATTAAATCTAACATTATTAAAATGTTGGCTTCTTTTTATACAGCATCCTATTGTTGAATAACAAGGAAATCTAAGCTTTTATGAAATTTTTCTTAAACAGCGTATTTGACTTTTAGTATAATTTTATACTGTTATTTAATATGCCATTAAATATAAACTATACCCTGGTACCCAGTATTTTTCCTAAATGATTTTAACTCATATATCCACCAAACGTTAAATGTAGGTAAATATAAAGTTTTACCCTATCAATCTCAATAAACTACTTGGAAGATATTTTCCATCCATACACTATACCACAATCCCGGATTAATCCGGTATATTTAGGTATAGGTGGAACAGGGAGACCCATTAAGGAGCCTTCCGGCAATGTTACGTTGGTCTCCCGCGCGTCTTACCTCACTTCCGTAACTTGGCTTCCGCGGCGGACTTCTGAAATAATTCAACTTGCTACTTTAAGCTGTAATGAATAGGTAATTAGTTAATATCGTGTATGGTGGTGCAGAGGGCTTCCTGTTGTCCACGTAGGGGATTTGGGGACACAAAACTATGTTTTCAGAGAAGGATTATTAAAGCATTGCTCTGATTTATGTGGCAATATGGAAATATGTCCTAAGATATAAAATACAAGCGTGTATAAAAAACTAATAACACAAAAACTTATGTTTGACCTGTAGGGATGCTTTATTTTGAAAGTATTAGGTCATTCAATAAGTCCGTAGGATGACACATAGATGGCGTTAGTAGAATTTTTTCCATATGATTTTTATTTAGTACTAACCTTCAAGCGATACGTGTATAAATTTGACAGCAATCTGGCTATTGATTCGTGAGTTATAGCATTTTGTGTGAAGCAACGTTTGTTATTGCAAAAAAAAAGAAAGTTTTGATGAAAAAAAATACAGTGGAAACCAAACAATGGCATGATAAACATTATCCGAACTCTGCTCCATCGAGACAAATCGTTGTTTGCAATTTTTGTATAGACAAAATGTGGGAGATCAACCCCATTCCCATTTCCTTAGATTCGATGCCTGTTATCCATCGAAAGTCCATACGAAGATAACATGAACCTACGTTTAACGTTTTCTTCAGCAGAATTTCAAAATTGCCTATGCCTTTTCCGATACATTTAATCTTCAACTTTTTAGAATCTGCAAAAATACAAAGGGAAATAGCAGCATGAGAGTCCCGAAAACGCTTCCAATTCTAAATCTGTATATTTTTATTGCTTAGCTTATAGTCAGTGAGAACAGGCTATTAATATTTTTCGTATTTCTGTAATTGAATTAGGACCCTCTATATGTGAAAAGGAATTAACCCATTGTTTAATTGAATCCAAACTTTCTCTTTATATCGCACTTTTATATTATACCATCCCATCTAAATAAGTCTGAAGTGAACTGTCTTATGGGACCCATTAGAATACCCAAAGTTCGTCCTATTGTTTCGCATACAGGACGACGGAAAGGACCGAATCGAATTAAGTGTAATTACACGGGATTATTATAGATCGTTCTAAGACTATGTTTTCGGCTAATAGAAACTATTGTGTGAGTTAACTAGACAAGTTATGTCGTGAAGGTATAACAAAGTTACGTACGCTATAATAAAGGGTATAGCAGAAATGGAGAGGAAACTGTGTTACTATATTAAGATTTTGTACTGGCATTATGTTCTATAACAAGGTAAATGGGAAACTTTTCAATATCTGGATTTCGAGGACAGCACTATTATAACAAGAAATATATATTTATGAAGTGCTATGGTTCAATACCAAATAGCCCCTTTAATCAAATAATATATTAACACAAGTCTAGAAAAAGTATTTGTCTTGGTTTTTGGCCAACTAAATTTTACTGAGATCTAGTGTGAGCATGCAATATGCTCGGTGAAACACAGTTCACAAACGAACAAGAAGTAACAACTCCATTAAATGTTATTGCCAACACTAGATCCGCCCGAATTCCCTGGCGGCTTTATTTACGAATTGCTTGCTACACAAAGCGACAAGATCCTCAGTTATGTTGGAAATCATATCACTATTGTAATAGAAAAATGTAAAATTGTAAATATTTTGAAAACTATAAATTTTTGGAATAGACAACCTTTCATAAACTTGCCCTTATTTTTGATGCAAAAAAATAAAATATATATAAAATGGGGGTTTCCATTTAAAAATTTTTGAATGTTGACACTTTTTTCAATATGATTTTATACCCTGTATTAATATTTAAGTTTATTCCGCCCATGGATTTATTTTTGTAAGATTTTTTTATAGCATTGTGACAAAAGGGGGTGAGCTCCCGATGATATCAGCAAACAGTATGAAAAACAATATTTTTCTACGACTGTCTTTAGATGCCTTTATTATAATATGTTCAATCATGATTTGAAAATGTAGTACATTGTAATGCTGTTTTTCATTCACCCGTGCGTAATAATATTTCCCACTAGTTGCTATGGTGATTTTTCATGCCCGCCGCTACTTTTGTCATTACCAGGAAATTTTATCCGTGCGTAATAATATTGCCTAGCAACTAGTGGGAAATATTATTACGCACGGATAAAATTTCCTGGTAATGACAAAAGTAGCGGCGGGCATGAAAAATCACCATAGCAACGCCGAAAATGCAAACACCAAATTGACAGTTTTGGTATTTATAATTAATAATAATTATAATTAAGTATTTCGCTAATTTCAAAACACATAAACAGTGATAGTGAATATAGTTTAACACCACCTAGTCAATTTAATACTTCTAATTTATCGTATTTAGGCTTATACGTTACCAGGGGTAAGTTTCGAAAAACAAATATTTTCCTAAAAATTATGTTAAATTTATTCAAAAGCATTAAAACAGTCGTAGAGAAAGTATTGTGTGAAACTCACTATGTTAAACCATTTTATCAGAATGATTATCTAAAAATAAAACAGGCCTAACTTTTTCACGCGCCATCTTTAAAACTTTTAAATGCAGCTGGTTTAAACTTTCTGGAGATTGTAAATAATTATAATATTATGGACACAACTTTCGCTTTTTTCAGTGGTTAACGGGCGTATATTGAATAGAAATATTAATATTAGTTGAATTGTGGCAGAATTTTTGATCTGTTGAAAGTCACTATTTCGTTATTAATCAAAATCGGTTGTAAATGTAAAAAATTATTCTTATATTTATGACTACATGTTCGATCTTGGCCGCTTCACATCTGTATATATTATATTGTACATATACGTATTATAGCTACATTAAATTTGTGAGACCGTTAATTAGTTACGTGATTCGCTGGGCGACCGAAAAATGAAAAGTTATTATCCTGATATCGCTATGTCATACCGGACCTATTATTGGAGCGCGGCGTCAATTAAAATATCTCAAATATCAATTATTGTTCGACGTTTGACTGGTATCCATCGTATGTTCTGGTTAAATTAAATAAAAGTATTATAAAAAGGAAAAACATTTAAATTCATATAATCACGTAATAATTTGAAATTTAATTTATATCTGTTATTTCAAAACAGTTACAGTGTCGTCGCTTAAAGTTTTTATTTATTAAAATATAAAGAATAGAAATGTTTCACTTTTTGTTGTCATATTCGTTGCTTTAGAACATTTACTAATGTTGGTGAAACTTTTGGCGTTGAAGTTTTGCCATTTGATTCTTATTTTGTTTGTGAAAAATAAATATTACGATTTTTATATATTTTTACTTGAGTGATCTCAGTATTTAACTCAACATGGAATAATGGATAACGAGATACAGGGTGTCCAAATTTAATGGTCAAATTAACTTTTTTGTTTATTTCTCAAAAACTAGCTAATCGATTTTGACAAAGTTTTACATGCATTTGGGAATATTATATGATTTGAGAGTCATTATTAATAAAAAAAACCTGTTCTAGCTTTGACATCCCACATTTTGTACTCTGTAAGTTAATTTCGATACTGCAAATTTAATGTATCTCTATGTCAAACATTATACATAATATAAGAAACATTTATCTTGCTTTACAATTCCTCTGCATGGTAGTTATATCCTAAGTGTACAATAATATACCCACACAACACCGTGCATAATTCAGAAGGTCCACTATTTAATTTAGCATAGATCTACTTTAAACATATAAAGGCCTAAGTGCCAACCATAATATGCCATTCAAGTGTAGGTACTTGAGGAAATCTCCAAGTGTGTTTACATTTTGCTACGTGGCAAATACCCCCTTAAATAATTTGTGTTGTGTATATACATGCGTTCTTATTACATATTATCTAAGGGTATTTATTAGGTTTATAATATACCAAGTGAAAAAAGGTCTCCTGCTTAGAATAGATATCTTAAAACTAAGTGTTCTAAGCTCTAATAAAAAATCGTTTCCCCCTTGTAACATAGTTAGCAATGTTTACTTTGTTCTGTTCTTAATTCAGTTTTTACGAAGCCTAGATGATACAAATCCTTTACTGGGAACACATTGGGAATTATGGTGGACTCATATCTATGTCTGTTCATTCAATTACGATTTCGTTTATTAATGGCGGAGCTTTTTACTATATATTTGAGATAAATAGATAGATATATACGAGATATCCAATCCAATTCACAATTAGGGGTTTCTGAAGATCTATTGTGCCGCCCTATCATGAGGCTATTAAAGTTTGTTTCAAGTTAACGCTCTAACAACGAATTGATGCTTCAAGGGGTGTTTGGCGCTGTTAAATAAGGTGCATGATAACAATTCCGGTAATGATAGAATATGGTCAGTTTCGTGTGAGGTTACCATTTGAACACAGTTAAATTGCAGCGGTGTTAGATCATCCACTGGTTAAAGCGAATTACATATTTATCTCTCTGGTTTACAAATAATTTCAGTTTAAAGATGCAATGAACAATATGCCAGTCAACTTGATTGATTAATAACTGCAAACTTATGATTTAATTATGTTAGATAGTAAGATCTAAGAGAATAAATACTACTCCCATTGTAATGAATTCAATCACATCTGATATACACCACTTGTAGTATAATAATGTTCACTCAAACACAACAGTATTCTGAGAAACGTCGTCCCTGCGACACTCCTGAGATATTGTTCCTGCAAAACTTATTGCGCCGCAGTATAATTTCCCCGGAGTTCGCTAGTTTACATAATATGTTTATGGTAGAAAGCTTGTTTCTTGTTTGTTTCGTCATAGTTTACGATGAATTTTGTTAACGGTGCTACCGCCACACTATATGTACTGCTAAATTGAATTTTAGATAATATTTGTTCAGTTAGTGGAATTGATTTTCTTTTACAATTATGTTTTAAATCAACAATAGCACAATTGAAATTCTGTTGCTAATATAGTGATACTGTATAGGTCATAACACAGTTGCGTGGAAAGGGGGTTAAAAAGTTTCACCCACGCCAATGAGAATAAACTGAAAATTAAACAAAATGCATTGAAATCCATAAACCGGAAGAGTTCGTTTTAACTCCTATTCCTTTTATAAAATAAAAAATATTTTTGTGGTCAGATGTTTAGCTGTCAATCACTGCTCGAACACAACTGATGAGAGAATCAATTATAAAACAAATGCAGTACGGAAACCTGTAAAGTAAGTTTTACAATCCGTTTGACCAACGTGAAAGATTTCAACTAACTTGTAAAAAACCATTGTTGCTTTAGATCTTTTTTTTCTAATAACAAAATTAGAAACAGACTTGAAATTCGAACCTCTTATAGGCAGAAAATTTTTTCTCTAAAAAATATTATTTATATCTTGAAATTGTGTATACTTATTGAATGACCTAATATTTTATGATTTTACATCATTTGCAAGTTAGATAATAAATACGTGAGACAATTTTCGCAACTACCAGATTATTTCCCACTAAAGTTTCTCAGAACTATTACAAACGATTAATCCCCAAATTGAATCTTTTTTCCTAAAACGATTTAAGTCATTTCAAACTACCACAACATTATCTCTGCCATCTGCGTTCAGTCAGACTTCACAAAGCGTTAACGTTTAACAACCGTTTAATTTCCAAATTAAAAAATATGTTAGAATGAATTGTGACTTTGATTGTGTACCCGAAACGGTATATATTGTTTTGCATTGTTGCTATTGTGGGGGGCAGAATACTATTAAAAAAATCACACACAAAACCTAACATACAATTTATTTTCATCGTGTTACGGTTGTTGTTATTGATCTACTCAGTGTGATAGAAGCGCTACTGGAATTACAAGCGTTCCATAGATTTATGAAAATAAAAAAAAAAAAACTACCTAATTAAACGGTTTAATTGTTGTTTTTGTAATAGACGTCTCATGCGGAAAGAGAACATATTCTTATTAAATGGTTTCCGATTACTTTTCATGTATCGATATTATGTTCCCAATTTCTTTTTGTAGTATTTCGAACATCCATTGTCATATACCGACGATAGAATGCCATTTTATTGCGGTTTAACAGCACCAAACACTCCTCTGAAGCATCAATTCGTTGTTGTTGTGAACTCACGCGGCACCCACTTTGCACAGAGCTTTCGCACACCCAAATCTTCGTGTAAAATGGTAAAAACACCACAATCTGATGTCTTTACAATGTCAGTTAGCTCGTCCATTTTCAATTTGCGATCGTTCTTGATCAATTTGTGAATTTTCTTGACGTTTTCTGGAATAACAGCCTCATTGGGGCGTCCACTGCGCTCTGCAGCATTTGTGCTGGTACGACCAGGTTTAAATTCAGCAATCCGCCATTTGTCTCGATTGAGCAGAGTTGGGATAATGTTTATCAAGCCATCGTTTGGTTTCCACTGTATTTTTTTCATCAAAAAGCAATTCTTTATCAAAACTAACTTTTTTTCATTTTTTTTTTCAATAACAAACGTTGCTTCACACAAAATGCTATAATTCACGAATCAATAGTCAGATTGCTGTCAAATTTATACACGTATCGTGTGAAGGTTAGTACTAAATAAAAATCATATGGAAAAAATTCTACTAACGCCATCTATGTCCATAGGATGACCTAATTTATATATATTACCTACTGACCTGAGTAATTTTGCCAGAATGCAGCTTCGCTGTTTATCATATCTATGCCGGGATATCCCCAAGCTTTGGCTTCAGGAGGCGGCAGTGGAGGCTCTCGAATTTCTCTAACTGATGCGTGTGTGTATTGTGGTGATGGATCATCCTGTGAATACAAATCAAACAATATTATCACCATAGTAAGAAAGAAAAAATTGTTAAATTAAAATGCAGATAAAACTGTTTTGTTGTCACTTTAGAATTAGAGAGAAAATAGGCAGTTGAATATTATATTGACCTGAATTTCCTGTTTGATCCTGTCAACAGATGGGCGTTCCATAATTCTATCGACGGGTGTTGATGGTGGAGGTGGTGCTATAGGAATTATTGGTGGTACATTTATGTTATTAGAAGTTGACGATGCTACATGATTCATGTTTTGATTTTGTGCTTGCATTTGATGCTGATGTTGTTGATTCTGTTGTTCAATTTGAGCAAGTTTTTCTGAAAAAAATAAAAAAAATTTAGATGTCGCCAACCACATTCGCACATCGCCTTTTGAGGTCTTCTGATTCCTAATTACCTTAAGATATTTGGATAAATCGTCCTCAGAAAAATGGGGTTTCACAATTACTAGGTCGTTATTGCTTTTAAAAAAAATATTTGTTAGGTTTTAAAAAAGATCATATAAAGAAGAGACTTAAAATTACGTTAGGTAGAAGGTTCTTTCCAGAAGTCTCAACTGGACGAATTTCAAATATTTGGTTTAGATTCCTTTCAATTTGGTGCCCCTCCCCCATTTACCCACGGTACGCTACTGCCTACAAGAAAAACATAAATAAAGGTTTTTTATTACTGTTGCTATTCTGTTTGTTCAAAAATTATGAAAATACTAATATTTTTTTGGTTACTTCTAAAATACAGATTTTATGATAAAACATTTTTCATAAGATACAACAATGTAATACCATAACATTTGTAGCCAATTCCTGGTATCCCGCAGGGCATCAAAGCATTGGGGCAAGTTATAAGACGCCCTTATTCAGATCCAGAGTCCTTTAAATGTGATTGACACGCTGCCTTGTAATAATATGACGTTTATGTACATGGCAGGCATTCCCCAGTTCGCGCACCATTGGGGGTAAACTCGCGAATTGTGATATTTGTTTATATGAGAAAACGGATTAAGATGAGTGTATTTGATATGGTAATTGGAGAAGCAGTGTAAGAAATTATCAAGGATATTTATTTATATGTTCAAGACATTTACGTAAATTAATATCATCGGTATAACGATGGCAGAGGTTATGTGGGGGATTTGCTTATGACTTCATAAGTTTACAATTTCGAATTATTGAGAAGCTAGCCATCTACTTTTCATTATAGCTGAACTTAGTAGTTGGAGAAATTCATGTAGAAATAGTAGTGTTTTTGCGTATATATACACCCTGTATAATTTACTTACCATTTATTATGTTTATTTGATCGGCTGCCCCAGCTGATTTTAAAGCATCTTCGAAATGAGTCCTTCGTTGCAATTCTATCTCCAGCTGATCTTGTAGTCTCTTTTTGGATCGTTTTTCTCGCCTTAGTCGTTTTTGGACTAGCACTGAAACATTGAAACATATGTAAAAATATAGATCTACATGTAGCCGAAGGATTAGAAATGTGTGGGCGATTTTAATTTTGCATATTTAATCACTAGGCAAGATTTAATATGATCCATATAGATGTAAGCGCTATGGTTGGGTGGCAACGACTTTTTGGGGTGATTACAATTTTTCTTCTAGATCAAAATATTTTTTACCTGGACAGCAGCCTTAATCATTGCAGGTCTGCTAAAACTATGTCCAAATCCCCTGACTTAACCTTATTGAGAATGCACGAAGTGTGTTGAAAAAATGCGACCTTTGAAATCTCGCGGGCCACGTACATTTGATTTTCAACGTGTTTTGGTATTCTTGGCGATTATTTGCTATTGAAGAAACTGCATTAAATTTTGATAAAAAAATAAAATTAAGTGCTTTAACGCACTTAAAATGTTGACTGTGTCATTTGTCGAGTCTACTTTGAGCAAAACACATGTGTATACTGGTCAGCACGTGAATAACCGATGGAAACTTTGAAGCAGTGAAAGAAGTTGCTGAGGATGTTGTCATATCGGTTGGAATGCAATTTTTTCGAGTGACTTGGGCAGTAAACGTGTGGCAGCGGAATTGCTAAATTTCAAACATCAGCATTGTTCAGAAGTTGTTGAATAACAACAACAACGATCAAAATTTGCTCAAAAGAGTCATAACTGGTGATGAAACATATGTATATGGCTGTAGAAATTTGGTCAAATGTGGCTATATTTCCAGATAAATTCAGAGAACAGTATGAAAATACTTATAAAATATTTAAGATGTAGTTACATAGCAAACACAGAACGACTATAAATGCGAAAGTATTTTCATAACGTTATATGGATTTATCTGAAATTATAGCGGTGTTACGTTCCCTCTTTCCTAATTATTATTGTTCCACTAATTGCAATGTTTACTCTAGATACCTATACAGTTTTATAGTTAAAACTTTGTTCTTTTATAATTTGCGCGATAAGTAATTGGCGATTCGCACTTATATTCTTCTGAAAAGTAGTAGTCGACTATAAACCAAGCAGATCGACCATTGAAATTAATTTTCATAAAGTTAAAGGTGAAGAGTGAAGTGTGCCTAATTTTGAGGAATTTTGTGACAATTATTGGATTACGCACGAAAAGAAGAAAACCAAGGAGGCTTTCCAATTTTCACGAATTTTCAAAAATAAAAATACCTACAGTGTACAAAAATAAAGTTATCTAAAATTCAGTAAAAATCAGCCCGCTTCAAGCGGCTATTCCAACATTCCATGCTTCATGAAGAGATTCACATTCAGAGTCACTCATTTTCAATAATAATACTTTTTTCTGTGACGGGAAAAAAGTTTGACATATTTACTCTCTTGACAGGTAACAAAATGTCACTTTTTATTCCCGGAAAAAAAGTGAGTACTTTTTTCCCGGACACATAAGTAACGGTAGATATTTAATTTTAGGAAATTTTATTATACAAAAGTTACATTTTCTTTATATATCAAAACTGGCAATAATTTGTGACGCTACTTTTGCTGTTTCTACTGACTCCGGTGGAGTGTTCGCAATTTTTAAATTAAATCACAGAATGAAATTGACAGATATTTGATTACTGAAAGGTTTTTAAAACTTCAAATTTCACTTGGATAATTTTCTGACTTTTTTCAATATTAAATCGAAGTTTTTCCCGTCTCAGAAAAAAATCGTGATCATACACGGGAAAAAAGTTAGATTTTAGCTCTCGGTTTTTTGTCTCCCTCCGCTGCACGTCGGGAGACAACACAACTTTGAGCTAAAATCTAGTACTTTTTTCCCTTGTATAATAAATAACTATATTTACTTATTTAAATAAGTTCTGACAAATACATAACATAAAAAATAGCAAATACGATAATTCAAAATAATAATGTCAGCATAAATTGGCAATGACATACCGTCGTGTTTGGGTTGTCAGTCCGTAAATATCACTTGCTGTCATAAAGACAGACACGGTAAACAATGAAAAAAGGTTGGTCGTACAAAAAAAATATTTGCTTACAATAAAATCACTTAATTGCTTACATTAAATAATTTCTTATTTCTTTCTTATGCGTAGGTACCTAAATCAAACTATTAATTTTATATGAAATGTTAAAGTTACATGTAACAAAGAAATGAAGAAATTTGATAAAAAAAATAAAAGTATCATTTATTCACACAAATTGCATATTTGCAGATATTTCGGTTCCTTAATTATTCATTTATTCGTAAAGTATACTGCGAACTTATATTAAATACATTATTTTTATTTTATGACAATGAAATACTGCAAATCAAAGAGATATTTATTTCTTCGACTCATATCAAAATCAAGAGTTCTTTAAATCAATGCATTTTCCTTTAATTCAAGTATTTCTTTTTTTCCGTGTAGCGCAGTTTATGGTTAATTTAAATTCAATAAATCTGTTTTGAGTAACCATCAGGAGTGTCGTTAACTATTTCACAAGAAACAAATAAATGTTAAGTTTAATTTTGATATACCTACTGGTTTTTTAATTGTATTTATAATAAAAGATGTTTTTTACTACTATTTTTCTCTAACACAGGTGGAAAACAGTTAGTAGTTAAGTACCTACTAGTTCCAATTTATAATATATGCACTTTTACCCCTTTTATTTTAAGAAAAATAAAATTGTCGGTACTAAACCCATATTCAACCATGCCCAGACCGATCGTTACATTTACGACTTCATTTTTTTTCTTTTTACAGCCATATATACCGAAATAATAAAAAAACAAGTAGTGTAGTGCATGCATGTAATACGAGGAATGAACCGGCCAGTAAAAAGCAGCAGTGGAAATAATTAGAAAATTTACCATAATTGAAGTCAGTCAGTCAGTCAGTCGTTGGTAAATTTACATATGTACATTAACTACAGTGAGTCAGTTGTACAGTGTGCGGTCGAGCGGTATTGAACTGTAATACAGGACACCTGTTTGTGTTTATTTGAACAAGTGTAAAATTGAGCAACTGGGTGGAGCTTAAGTTCGTATACTACGATTGTCCTCTTCTTGGAACAGCCAATAGCGTTGCACACAATGGTATTATAATGTTAGGTTGCAATAAAATGCATTGGTAATATGCATAAAAAGAACAACAAAACACAGTGTGCATTAGGTTTACATATATACCTACTATATAGAATTGATCGAACCGAGACCACAGACAATAATATTAGTATACAGGGTTAGTACAAAGAACGGACACTATATTAATTCTTTGCAGAACCTTGTGAAAAAGGTTTGATTTTTGTCACAAGGCTTTTGTGAAACAAATATTATCTAAACACCATGCTATATGGCTACTTTCCCATACTGATGAGAACAAGAAGTTCGAAAGCGGGGAATCGCCATGTCCAACTTTTCCAAGGCATTATTTCCATTGATTGTTCGTAGAGGACCCAAGTCCTTAGAGCGGACAAGTTTGTCTTTCTTTGTTTCGACTTCAATTCATCTCTTGAGTTGTGGGGATACCACAAGACAGTTTGTATTACTTTTATTAATACTATTACAAATTAAAATATTTTTCATATTTTAGAGGTACCTGTTTTAAAAGCAAATCGACGATCATAAAAGTGAAGAAATACGTAAGTACACAGATGGATAATGAAGACCAGGCACTTTTATGCATTTCTTTAACGCCAATTTCTTAATTAAATATGACGTATTCATTTACTTTTATATATAGAGAGTGTTTCAAAAAGCCGCGGCAATATTTAAGAGGGTGATTTCATAGGTAATTTTATGAAAGAAAGTTCCCATAAACATACGTTAGGAAATGCATTGATTCCAACATACAAGTGTTAAACTTTTTTTGTAAATAACGGTGTTTTTTTACTGTCATTTCAGGCTCTGTTACTATTCGATAGGGGCGATAGAGGTTATGTTTATATTGGATATTTATTTATTTACGGGCAAACGCCCATTTTATACAAAATTACAATAAATATAAATAGTTCTACAATAAAACACTTCAAAAGAATTAGACAATCGAAAAATTTCAAATAAAAATCAATCACAAATAAAATGGATAATAATAATCTACACGATCAATACTTCACTATTATAAAGCAATATGGTACAACACAACGTATCAATTATCAAAGAGGTGCCCTACTGAACCCAAAAAGGGATTTCTCGGGACAAAAAAATCCAGTGTCTCTTCAATGTCATTGGCGAGACGCATTGAGCCGGCCAAAAATGAATTGCAACCATAATTTTTTTTTAATATATTATTATTTTATATAGATTTTAATATTAATATATATACTTTTAATTTTACGTTTCTTTTTTGTAAATTATCTTTTCTACAAATTTTATATTAAAAATGCTATGGATGAACAAACAATGAATGAATATAAAACTTTTCAAAAACTGTAAATACAAAATTATAATAGTATAAGGGACACCCTATACAAAATAAATATATAATTTTTCTAATTTGACATATTTGAAATATCTTGCAGAGCATGACGAGTATTGAGATGGGCCTTAACCAGCAGGGTGTACGCTATCCATTCCATAAAGTCCAACTCATTATAACACTCATTAGCGAAGTTTATCAATCAACGTACAATAATAACAATTCAGACAACCAAAACCATCGGGTAAAGATGGTTTTGCATTGTTTTGTCAGCGCTTTTACCCATATAGATTGTATGATGTGAATAATATAGTAGATAGTAAAGTTTGTAAAGAACCATAGCGAGTTAACAGATCTTTTTAACAACTTTTTTTCTGCTAAGGTTCTCATCATCATATCGAGTTTGAGAAAAATATGCATTACAGTTGATTTACACATTAACATTAGTTTCACTTGTATAATTTATTCCATTACAGGGCCTCGGCAATAACAAAAATCTTTGAAAGGTTGGGAGTTACGCCGGAGTTTTTAAAAGTTCCTTATCACTTTTAGTATTTTTTGTTCAAAATTTTACCTATGACGCCATTCTTTGTTTCCTCTAGTTTAAAAATAATTTTTGAAATCTTTCTTGACACAGAAAAGACATTAATAAGTTGAGAAGAATTCTTGATCTCTTTTAGCTGTTGATAAGACACATTTTCTAGGAGCTAATATGCTCTTTATTCAGACTAAAAAAACAAACAAAATAAAGATAGGTACATGTTACCTAGAGTGATTCGTTTGTAATAATATGATGCTATACTCGTATTACGAGTCTGTTATAAATCCATGTAGCAGTTGGCAATACTCTCAACAAACATAACAGTAGTAGAAAAAGCTATTTTAAATAATTCTGGATACATTTATAGACATATTTCTTTTCTCTATCTTATTGTAACTAACGTAACGTCTTGTCATATTTTATTTTTTGACCTGAAGAACGAGCACATTACCTACGAAACGTTGCTTTAATAATTGATCGATTCCATCGTGACGTTGCAGATGCTCTACAAAGAATCCAAGAGAAGAACGCAGCTTTAGGTTCCGATCTCGGTCGTGATCTTAACTCTGCTTTAACGCTAAATAGAAAACACGAAGCATTTGAGAATGAACTAGTAGTACTTGAAGCTTCTAAATTGATCAAAATCTATCCAAGCAACAAAAAGAACATCCAGCAACAACAGGAATTAGTTGTTGATGATTGGAATGGGCTTAAAGAACGCGCTGATTTAAGACGTGATCAATTGCAAGCCAGTGTGGACTTAAAGAAATTCCTAACACAAGTGCGCGATTTAACAAGTTGGGCTACAAGCTTACGGTTAGCGATGAGTGCTAAGGAAAATGTACGTAGTGCTGCATGTGCGCAAATATGAAAGAACGAACATGATGCATTGAAGGGTGAAATTGAAGCGCGTGATAAGAATTTCGAAGAAGTAGCGGAAAACTTACCTGCGATGGAGCAAACGCGCCATTACGCCGCTGCAGAAGATGTCGAAAGGTATAAAAACTTAATCCAGGAACGCGACAGGCTCTATACCGCTTGGCAATTGAAAAAGGTCCATTTAGACCAGTTGTGCGATCTTCACATGTTCCTGCGTGAAGCTAAACTAATTGAAGACGCGCACAAGAAGCAGCATTAGCTAGTGCAGACTTCGCAGAAACTGTTGATGAAGTCCTGAATCAATTGAAGAAACATGAAGCCTTCGAAAAACTCGTAATAATCCAAGACAAGAATTTAGAAACATTAATCCAATCAGGTAATAAACTCTTAACGCAAAATCATTTCGAATCTGCTAAAATTGCGAAGAAACTTAAGGAAATTGAGGATAAACGTAAACGAGTACATGACGCTTGTGCTAGGAGAAAAGAACAACTCGGCGACGCATTTTTGTATGCGAAATTGTATGCGGATTAAACAATAAATATGTAGCTTTTAAAAATACGCCAAATAACGAAATACTATACTTACTACTATAAAAAACAGGAATTTTTTGGGAAAAGCTCTTTCCGTCAGTTGTAATTTTATTGAATTACAAATTAATCAATCAAATTACTTATCGCAACAGTAATTTCATTAATTGTATTTTTCTGACAATATTATATACCTAATAGTGATATTAACCACACAAAAAATACAAAGGTTCATTAAAATTCGTACACGAAAAACTCATAGACCTCTAAATGTCATAAGGAATCTAAAAAATAGAAAACGCTAAATTCTATATAAAAATAGACCATTGAATGAATAATCTCCATAGTAGAATTGAAAATACCATTAGTATTTCTCGAGATTTTGGTAAAGGAAAGTTAAGAAAACTTACCCCTGTAGTGCTTGGACAAATAAATTTATGTACAGTAATTTTTTCAGCCCTGTCCTGATTGTGTCACGCTTATGATTATAAACAATTCATTTGAATTCATGATCGAAAAAATATCGAACCAAATTATCGATATTCAAGGTTGGTTAAATAGGCTTACACTGTTTTACTGCAGAAGAAATTACTGCTACTCTTAATGCAGTGTAGATAGTAGTTTTAAAGAAGACAATAGCTTCCGAAACATTAAAATTCCAATTTTTTTCCTCTTGTTACAATAACGGGAAGTTTTTGTTAAAAAAGCCCATTACGGCATCTCTAATTTTGTATAGGTTTACAATTTTATGGTGTTAATTTGATTTACACTCTATTTTGAACGCATTTTTTTATTTTCGTGAAATTGGTTTCCAACAACAATGACCGCAATAGATGATATTTAAATTAAAGTAATTTGTGCTGCTTGAAATATTATATTGTTTTCCAACAGGCTTTATGCCTACCGGAGATAGATGTTCTTTTTACAATATTGGCGAGGCAAGTAAACAATTGGATTTGGATTAATTTAATAAATCTCATCTCTAATTTGTTTATAAAATTATATGCTGTATTTTAAATTTTCTGGAAAGCATTTTTTCAGAATCACGTTTTCTTTAAAAAAATATTGTTAAATAAGATAAAACGTGATAGCTCTTATTCACTTTAATCCTCTACGAGTCCGTGAAGATTTTTTTTATTATTCAAATTGTAGCATGTCTGCACATATTGTTACCTGCCATGTTTATTAATTGTTTGTCGTGTGTTGTGTCATGATATGAATTTAGCGCGGAAAATTTGAAACATTTTGATATACGAGTAATATGCCAAATAGCCAAACAATTTTGCGAAATGTTTAAAAAAATGATAAAATATTAGTATTTCACGTGACGCATGTTATTGTAAACGAAACTGCAAACCTAACGGATACATTTAATTTGACGCGGAAGCTCAAAATGTCAACTTTCTTTCATTGATAGAGATGCTAGAAATGTATCGATATTCGATCTCAAATTCTCAGCGAGACCAAAATTAGTAGAGAAAAATAAAATTACAAGACATGCCACACATTTTAAAGGTTGAATTATTGCCTCGAGGACTGCAACTGAGTCTACTGGGCGCTTTGGTAAATTTCTCTATATTCATGATATTTCAAACTGAAAATTTGGACGCTTTAGGAACTCTAGTAACGCCACCTATATGTGTCATCCATGGCCTTTTTGAATGGACTAATATAGCATATCAAAAGTACATAATTTAAGATTACTATACGTTTTTATTCAGTAATAGAAAAGAGGCTTCTTTGTTTTCAGCAAAAAAACGTATACAGAAAGTAAATTTTTATCTACGTCGGTCATATATGTCGTAAATATGACGATTTGGTTCATTGGAAAAATCTGTCGAATCAAGTTTTATTGGCCGAAAAGCCAGAGATACGTGTTTCACTTCCTTCAACCGAAACATATAGTGTTAGCTTTGGCCAGTGCAATCAGCCAAGTAAAAATACAACATGCTTCTATACGATACGATTTCTGAATCATGTGTTGGTCAACATACCAAGAGAAATAAAATTTCCAACGGTGTCAATGCAATCAGTATTTAGAGACGTAAACGGGCATAACACAAAAATATAGACAATTTTTTTAGGGTGTAATGTAACGTATTAGAGTGAGATATTTATCTACTGATGTACACAATTTAGGGAAACTTGCCGACATTTTATATCTTATAATAAAATACAGGAAATATAAGTACCTACGTAGTTTTTATTATTGTAGTATAGATTTAGTAGTGTCAGGTTCTTAACAAAAAATACTGCATTCTTCTTTATCAGTGCCAAACTTAATTAAATTGTTATTTTATTTTTATTTCCACTGGGTTTAATCTACAAATTAATTGTGGCCGCAGGATTTTGAAAATTTTAAATTGATACATGGAAAACCTGCAATTACTCGTTAGAATTTTCATGAAATAATGGAAGAAATTTCAAAAAAAGATTAGACAACAAAAGCTGTCGAAAACTTGTTGCCTTCAAAGTCAAGAGCAACATATGATCGAGAATATTATATTTCTGGTCTCGAAGGAAAAGATTAGTTAATTAGTAGCATCAACGAAACAGTTTTACCATTCCCACAGATGTCAAACCCTTCATCAAACAAAAAACATATGAAAAATGGCAAAATATGTGGAACAAATCGCAATCAAAGCTATCCGAATCCAAAAAGTCAACGAAACCTTGGAGCTTTACACCCGGACAAAGGAACCAACAAGTCGCTATAACAAGACTCAGAATAGCTCACCCATGAATTTATGATCACTAAATCCGATAGACCCAAATGTAACACCTGCAATACAATAGAATCAATAAAACACCTACTAACTGAATGCCAAGAAACCCAACAAACACGAAAAGAACTGGACATACCAGAGAACATGGAAGAAGCATTAAGTCAAGAACGAACTACAAAATAAACTGTGAAAAGTACGCTTGAACAACGCTGGAAAATATTGCGACATTAGTTTGAAAATCATGGTAATGTTGCAGAATGTGTGCGAAAATTGCGTACGGATTTTGGAAGAAGAGAAGCACCGTCAGCTCCGTATGTTCGTTATCTCGTGAAAAAAGTGAAAGAAACTGGCATCCTCATCGATAAACCAAAGCGTGAAAAGCCAAAAACAGTGCGTAAACCCGAGAATATTGCTGCTGTGGCAGAAAGTGTGCGTGAAGCGCCATCAACATCAATTCACGGTCGGTCTCAACAATTGAACGTTTCGGAGACATCATTGAGACGAATTTTGCATAAAGACCTTGGTATGACGCCATACAAAGTCCAATTGGTTCAGGAGTTGAAGCCACAACTGACCATCCAATGCGTTTTCGCTTCGCTCAGTGGACCTGCGATCGACTTACAGAAGATGCCGTTTTTGTCAAAAAAATCATCTTTTCAGATGAAGCTCATTTTAATCTTGGCGGGTATGTAAACAAGCAAAATTGTCGCATTTGGGGCACAGAAAACCCGCACGCATACATTGAATAGCCGATGCACCCAAAACAAGTCACTGTTTGGTGCGGATTTTGGTCCGGAGGCATAATTGGGCCATTTTTCTTCGAAAATGAGCAAGGAGTGGCCGTTACAGTCAATGGCGATCGTTATCGGGCCATGTTGAACGAATTTTTGTTCACAAAAATTGAAGAGGAGGATATTGGCAACATTTGGTTTCAACAGGACGGCGCTACATGCCACACAGCCGAAGCTACACTCGATGTTTTGCGCTCTGTTTTTGAAGATCGCATTATCAGCCGCAGAGCTGATGTCGTTTGGCCACCTCGGAGCTGCGATTTGACACCGTTGGACTATTATTTGTGGGGTGCCGTCAAAGATAAGTGTTACGCCGACAAGCCAGAGACAATTGACGCTTTAAAGGACAATATTCGTGAAGCCATTGGTGAAATACAGCTGCACACAATCGATAATGTGCTTAAAAATTGGACCGATCGTGTAGGCATGCCGAGGCAGCCATTTGAATGAAATTATTTGTCATTATTAACCGGAAGGATTGTACTTTCAAATAACAAAAGAAATTTGAGAAAATATTCAGCAGTTTTTCTTTTATAGCATTTTCAAAAAAAAAAGTTATCTGGCAGACCCAATATGTAATGTATATGAGCGCATAATAAGGAACTTAACTGCAATTAGATTGGGGCCCTGCAAGTTAAGACAAAATCATTTGTATATGTAAAGACAGTAATTTTGTCCACTTTGACACAATTTTGTTCTGTATCATAAGTTGATTTTATTTACATTAAGGAATATTTGAATGAGATCATTTATTTGCACTGCATTTTATTTTCAAGGTACCATAAGTTTATTTCAAATCATTTGCGGAATGTTAAATGAATCATTAAATTTTTAATTAATTCAGAGATCGGTATAGGTATCGCCAAAGTAGCCTTCGTATAATTTGCCACTTGATTTATTATTTATATCATCACAATTGCACAGTAGTCAAAATAAACATCAGCATCCACAGCGTGCAACCTGTTCAAGAAAAAGCTGAACAAATTTGTACGTATTGTGTTCATACTTGGTGTGCGGGCCACCCACAGGTGGCGCCAGTTTCTAGCTTTTCAGAATCGTCCAAGCACATCACTCTGATGGGGGCCGGTTATTAACTTTCTTTTGTATGTCCGTCATCCTTGTTCATGATTAATATCATTTGTAATATATAGATTCCAAAAATAAAATTAAAAACGGAATTCCTCAAATGGATATCGATATTATTATGTAGTTTTGGGTATTGTTGTTTTGTGTTATTATAAAATATGTAGGTAGGCGGTGTTTTTTTTATTGTAACCGTATACAGTGGCGTACTAGTTAAATAATCTGTTATTTGATTTTTATAAGTGTGTGTGAGTTTTCACGTTAACTAAAATAAATCTGTAAATCTAGGTTGTTTGAATAAATTGTGGGGCCAAAATATTGAATTAAGTTTTACACAGTTTCTTGCTAACATGGTGTTGGCTTCTTCTATTCTATTGACTTTCTGGTTTTACGACGATGTACTGACAATCAACTTGGAATTTTAGAATAAAATCTTCTGTTCGGTTTCTGCAAACCGACAAGGGCGAAATTTAACCGATATTTCATGTTCCTTTAAACGGGTTGAGACTTTTCTACCGGTTTCTCCAATATACTCTATACCACATGATACGATTCTTTATTGCTCTTAAATAATCGGATAATTTTGAACATGTTGCGAATCTAGACTTATTGTATTACTTACAGTTTTTCAAGATTTTTTAGATGCGGTCGCAGTTATACCTTGTACATATGGCAGAACGACTTGAGCAACTCAGGACTGACACTCACTCACTCGGTCATTTTTTACCTCGTAATACGGCGACTTAATAGTGGCAATTGAATGTGAGGCATGTCCATACACACGGCATCTAAGTCGTTTTCGATTTCCTCTCTAGTGTAGCAGTTCTTGTCTCGTAAATCGAGACCGCAGCCGATAGCAAGACCGACATAGCCGGATCGAGACCGAGATAACGAGACTCTGGGTCTTCAAAAATATTTTCTAATTTTATGTTTGTCAAATTTTCACAAAACTATTTTTCTGAAAAAACACAAAATTATTATTAACCAATGAATCTTCAGTTAATTGTGTCCTTAAGTGATAATTTCTTAAAATATAAATTGTCGATATCGGACAAATAACTCCAAAAACGAAACTTCAGACAACGTTTTGTTTATTAAGCATAATTCGTAGATATTATCCATAACAACTCAAAGTAAATAAATCAATCACACTTTGATGGTAAAATTCTTTACTTCTTAAAAGAATAATTCTTAAAATAATTTACGAATTTTCGACCACCAAAGTGTGATTGATTTATTTATTCTATTTGTATTGTTTTCTTTTGATCTTATGTTTTATGTTGTTTGTGACGTATTATTCAAGTAAATTGAAATGATGATAAAATTGATTTATAAAAGATATCATAACGACGGTTATGACACTAAAGGGATAAAGTATAGATCAAATACAAATACATAGGTAATATGAGATTCTAGAAAATCATGAGCTAACGGCCAATGCATTTAATTATCATTATGCGCGCAAATATTGGAATCCATATGGCAAATAAAATATAAAAAGCTTCTGTAACTGGTAAGTGGTAAGAGAACAAGAGTTAGTCAGGCTTTTTACCTTAGCTCTTTAATTTATAGATTGATGAACTTTGGAATCTGTTAATCATCTCGACATTACAGAGCAGTTGAGTTGGATGCAAAATAATTTATAAACAACATATAAAATAGTACAGATAAATATCGCAGCTGCACAAACAGTGTTCAGCTGTTGGAATATCATAAACATCAAAATAGGCTATAGCTAATTTGCAAAATTTATTTAAAAAGTTCATCTCCAAGAATTAATACACAAAAGATTCGAAGTTTCGTTTAGTACACTTCTTAACTTGTGTAAGTGTTCATTAAACCAGCTTGAGAAAACATAACTAGCTCGGCATCTTTTAAGTCTCTATTCGGTGGTTGTGTATACTAACCGAGACCGAGATCGAGACTAAACTTGTTTTTTCGAGACCGAGGCCATGCGAACCCCTCTTCTAGGCTTTCAAAAAACCGAAAACGAATCACCGACTTCTATATAGTAACTTTTTCGTTTCACAAAAAATCCAAAAATTGTCAACTTCAAACAGCTGTCGCACAAAATCTACTCGACGAAATTGGTTGATATATTGAACATGGCCATTTCAAGTATCCCATGTAAACAATAATAAAAATAAAATCCAGTGCTGCAGTGTTCTTTCAACAAGAAAAGTATCCCTAGATTGATTTGATCTTCAAATGTCATTTTTGGCATAGAAATCGAAATATCTCAAAAGGTTTAGGATTTAGGTATACTTACATGAGTATATATGAAAGTTTATTGTGGGTATAAAAAGAAGTTATAATGTGTATAATAATATCAAAAGGTGCACTAATATCTTCATTTTAACTGCTCTATTAACAATAAAATACGTTTATACAGCATTGTATTTAAATTTCAACTTAATTAGAACTGCCTTTGCATTGCATAATAATTAATTAAATGTGGTAATCATTTACGTTTCTCCGCAATTTTATATTATTGGTCTGTGAAGCACCAATCAGTTACGGTATAGAGAGAAAGAAAAATGCGATATGCAAAAGATTTATTCCAACCCAAAAAATGGTAAAATTACGGCTTCAAACAGACAAATTGCTGGTTTTGGATCAACGCCCAAGGCCATGAATCAATATAGTCCAAGTATTCCATTTGCATATTTATGAGAAATGCAAAGTTTTGCCGTGATGATGATTTCTTGTTTGGTCTTGCGTGAATGTGGTGAATTACCGTTTTTTCGGATGCGTATATTTTTGAGAAAGTACAGGGTATATAAACAACAAAGAAGTGAAATGTTTCGATGCATGGGTCTGGTGGGCATTTTCAGTTTAGATGATAATTACAGGACCTTCGGGGATAGATTTTTATAAACTTTTTGTATTTTGATATAGTGAATTATTGTAATAGTGTTCGTTATAAAATTTAGGGTATCAAAAATTAGCCTATACATATTTTGAGCAAAATGTGCAGTACTAAACTGATATAGCAAGCAGTGACGTACAGTTATATTTTTACGCTTTATTCATTCACGCAGTGGCGTGTATTATTAATCGGAAATTATTATTTTGAATGATTAATGTATAGAATTTTAAATAGTAGCGATATACCCAAATAATGAGCTTTAATTTAATAGATGAGGTTCATAGAAGCTCTCAGTGAACGAAAAACAATTAATTTCATTCATTTTTCGACTTCTATCAAAGTAATTGCATTGGATACTAAATATAAATTTCTATTAAATTTATTTTTTGTGGAGAATCGACTTTTATTTCATCATTGAGGATCTATAATACAACTCCACTTAAGATGGACCATTTTATTAAATTTTCATAGAAGTTCATCAGCTTTTGCTAAAAATATGGATTAACAAAATGGAGTTAAATTACGCCTATAATAAAAAGAAGGATTAAAGAACTGGACACGAATATGAAAAGCGGAAGATTGTGATGTTTATAGACAATTGTTATGCACATCCAGTTAGTTTAAAAAAAAATTAACGAATATTGAGTTGACCTTTTTTCCAACGTGTGACGTTATTTGTACTTGCAATAAAAAAATGATGTTAAACAAAGATTTTTTGGTGACACAAAAGCACGGCAGCTCTTCGCCTGGTGGCACTAGGTCGAAGGTCGAAGAATCTTTCTTGGTTACTCTTCCTTGTTGAGCGCCACTTGTTTTTTATAGGGTTAAAACAAGAAACCCTTTCAACAAATTAAGGAAACACACTAGTTATACCTATAAATTTATTCAAACCTTCATCAAGTTTATTGATAAAACGAAAAGTAATAACAGGAGAAAATATATCAGTTAAGCTATGTAAAAAGGATTTTAAAATTTCATCATTTAAATTACTATCATGTGCACAATTATTAATTACTCATTCTTGAATTTCATGAATTTCACTTACACAGTGAGCCAATAAATTAAATAATCTGTGAATCATTAATCAATCAATTCGCATTTTGTTTTCACAAAATTTAGCTAATAGTTTTAATAATACTACTAAATGGGTTAGGTTAGTAATAAAAAAATCTGGCCTTTATTTTTTTTTCGTACTGAATGCTCCACAGGTTGACGGAGTGAGGTGAAGATTACGTGGTGAAAGGTAGTGATCAATGTTATAATACGTATCCTTCGGTATTAGCACGTAGAACCGTAGTTAAACTTTCGGTAATCCAAAAAAACCCTGGGAAGAAATGATTTAATAAAAAACTTGATCGAATTTCTACGTTTTTTTATTTACTTACCCCAGTAAGGAGCTGGGGGTATGTGAACAGGAAACGCTTGTGCAATACCCAAGTAGGATAGAATGAAATTTGTATAAGTCAAACAGACACTATAAAAAATTAGAAATACCAATAAGTTTGGATTTTTTGAAAAAAATGGAGGATAAAGTACTTACATGTTGTATAAAACCATTACACAACAATCTCGAAAACTGGATATAATATATGGTGATACATAACTGAACCGGTATATTAAGTTTGTTAAATTTCACCGATTGATTATCAATTTCAAATCCCAAAAACTCGGAACAGAACCAAATGAAACATTAACTTTTTCAAATCTATGGCCACCGAAGACTCTACCAGTAATGAATTGTCCTTGCGAAAAGGTAAGGTCAATTTGTTGTTTGTGTGAATGTCGCATGATTTTGGAAGTGCGTACGAACTTTACCACTAACGAGAAAAAGAGAGAATATATTTATATTGAAAGTTGTATTGGATAGTAAAAGAAAGTGCTCATTAAAGGAAATCTGTAATTAGAAATGTTACAGGTAGTATTCAGAAGATGATACAGGTAGGTTCCAAAGTATAGGTAAGTATTAAAGTAATCATTAGTTATATTATTTATTTGTTTATAAATCAGTAAATATTTACGTTTATTACTTAACTTATTTAATTTATCTTTCAGGTTTTTTGAAGCGCATAAAACATGACAAAGAAGTCACCTAAAGGCTCAGATATATAAGCAATACCTGACATTATATAATGTATAATAATTAAATAAATAATTATATTTTCGGGTTTGAATATCTTAAGTAAGTTATTTTAATTTTTTGTTGTTGTATATAGTACTCAATAAACAACTAAATTGAATTTAATAAAATTATTTGCTTTGTTTTAAAACATTACAAAAAAAAAATGCTACAAACATGACCTCCGAATTGCAACCTATGGACCAGGGTATTATAAAAAAATATTTAATAAAATCTTTTATAATTTAATTTGGCGATTTTTTTTTGTTGCTTGTTGATTTTTTCTTTAGATAGTGAAAAACTCTCTATAATGCAATTTCGGTCAAAATGTCGACTATAATATAGAGAGGTTCGACTCTAGTTGTTATATTTAATCTTCTTGAAGGGCTGATGAAAATATTTTAATTTTGTTCCTAATAAAGAAATATCGGCAATTTGTTTGGACGATAATTGGCGAAGATAGACTAAGAGTTTTTTATTTCAAAAAACTATAAGGAAAACCATAAGTTGGCACGACTTATGTTAAAAAACAAGACTTTGTTTATTTTTATCGCTATATAACGTAATGGAAAAAAAATCTATTCCCAAAGCAATAATATAGATATAGTATAGTATAATCTCGCATTTTCTGAGGTTAAAATCGTAGGTTTCTATATGGAATCCAGTTTCACATCACCATAAAGTCATTTCGAACAACTTTGCAGGATTTACATTTACAAGAGCAAATTGTGGCACCTCGTATATAGTTTTTTGACATATAATTTAATGACTTACAAATTTGTAGTTAAACAAAGCATTCCTCTAATTATCGTATCCAATCAAATATCACAATAAATGTAGGCGTTTCTATTCTTAAGTACGTACTCATACACCACAACAGAGATATTATTCATATTATTACCTACATGATTTTTAAAGAAAGTGGGCGTAGGACAAACAATGGAATGTAATCACAAACAATTACCAAACCGCTTGTACAATTGGTTATGTGAGAGTGAGCTCGACATGTACAAATATGTAATTAGTAACTCCATTTTTAATGGAAAAATATGTTTATTACTGACTGTATAAATATTTATTTTGTTTTATAGCACGCAAAATGTAATTTAGTTTATTGTGTGTATGAATGAACGCCATATTTGTTTTCATATCTTTATATCTCGATATTGAAATTATTATAATTTCCATATACCTATACTCTAATTTTTGTTAAATATTTGTTCGTTAAAAATAAAATGTAATAACAATAAATACCGTATCCGCAATTAAATATCAATAAAAGTAAACTGGTGGCTTTGAGGCTAAAATTTACTGTATGAATTATCATAAGCAACTTTTAAGTTCCTGCTAACTCACAGTTTTTCTTTCTATTGCATACTTACGCTAAAAAAAAACTGAATAAAAACACAAAACGCATATCACTATTGAGGGGTGACATATGCCAATGGGGTGTCCCAGCGTGGTACATAAACATTCAATCAGCCCGACACAATCTATAATACCTATAAATATGGTATCAATAAAATATTCCCGCGAGGCCGTCTTTCACCAAAGCAAAAGCATGCACAGGGAACCCCTACAAATTTCTCTTTTATGGGAAAATGGTGTGAAATCGAAGAAGTCGGAAAATACAAATAATAGAGTACTCTGTGATGGTAGATCAGCATTTACAAAAAACTCTAGACAACTATGTAAATGAAACCAATTAATACAACTCGCTAAACATATTTTGGAATTTTGCTTCTATTTTCGATTCCTTACAATATTAAGCTAATATCAAGAACAGGCTTAGTAACGATAGGTATCCACTTATAATAGTCTAGAATAGAAACAGATAAAATCAAGAAACAAACAGACACGACGAGTATCATTTTTTAGTAATGAGCAGTCTGAATTATTAATAAACTTCATACTTGACCGATTCTCACTTAATGTTGTGTTCTTTTCTAAAATGCTGTTAAAATTATTTAAACACTTTATCGTGACCATGTTTTTTTCTCGATATTAGTTGTATATTGCAACAGCAATAAAATGAAATAGTCAAGTTACAAGTCAAGAAATAGGCAGCAAAGAACGGTATCAACTTATCAAATGGTCAAAACTTGATCTGATACACGTTATTCACAGAAAGCTCTCGCTAATTCATGTATTTTGATATAGGGACATCATATAGCCTTAAAGGGCTTAGTTGTCTATTTTTTAAAAAAATAACCAGTGGAATGCTATCCGTTAGTGCCACTTTTTATCCCCCTATCATTTACGCCACTGGAATAAATATATCTTTTTAATTCCCTGTTCATATTTGCTTAAAAAAAAACTTTTTATGAGTCTAATGTGGTTTTTCAAGAATTTGCCTCTAAACTAAAGTCTGCAAGTGCCTGAGATACTGTCTAACATTAGGTACATAAATTTCGAAAATATGCCATAATTCAAAAACACTTTTAAATATTTTTTCAAAATTTCGTGACCGATATGTTCTTTAAAAAATCATATATTGATATAAAATATATCGTCAAAAAGTTAACCAGTGGCATGTTATAGGGGTTAGTGACACTTTTTAACCCCCTATTTTTTTACGCCAGTGGAATAAATATATTTTTTTTAATTTTACATAATTTCCCTATTCATTTCTGCTTAAAAAAGTAATAACTTTTTATGGGTCTAAAGTGAACAGTTTTGCAGGAATTTGCCTCTAAACAAAAGTCTGCAAGTAGCACCCTTTACTTGTCTTTTGTTTAGAGGCAAATTCCTGCAAAACTGTTCACTTTAGACGTATAAAAAATTATTAGTTTTTTAAGCAAAAATTACCAGGAAAGTTAAAAAAAAATAAAAAAATATGGACTACTTCTTTCGAATAAATACAAAAATATATGTAAAAGGATGTGTTTGGCGACATCTAGTTTTATCGTTGGTAGTACGCCGAGTGAACAACAGTTCCTATATCGGCTGCCTGGGAGGTCTCTGACCCCATAAAGCAACTACCAACACATAGACGCGCCGATACTCCCTTAAGCGGGATCGCATATATTTGAAATGGGCTTGTTTAACAAAACAAGACTTAAAATCCGAGAGTTTGTCTGTCAACCACTATACTTTCACCAGACGGCCGTTTCGTCGATCCACGACTCATCAGTGGTGATCGGTCAGTAGTTGACAGCCAAACTCTCGTAAATAATGTGGTATATACCCCACACAGTACAGAGATGTAAAAGGATGTGTTTGGCGACATCTAGTTTTATCGTTGGTAGTACGCCGAGTGAACAACAGTTCCTATATCGGCTGCCTGGGAGGTCTCTGACCCCATAAAGCAACTACCAACACATAGACGCGCCGATACTCCCTTAAGCGGGATCGCATATATTTGAAATGGGCTTGTTTAACAAAACAAGACTTAAAATCCGAGAGTTTGTCTGTCAACCACTATACTTTCACCAGACGGCCGTTTCGTCGATCCACGACTGATGAGTAGCAGCCGATATAGGAACTGTTGTTCACTCGGCGTACTACCAACGATAAAACTAGATGTCGCCAAACACATCCTTTTACATCTCTGTACTGTGTGGGGTATATACCACATTATTTACGAGAGTTTGGCTGTCAACTACTGACCGATCACCACTGATGAGTCGTGGATCGACGAAACGGCCGTCTGGTGAAAGTATAGTGGTTGACAGAAAAACTCTCGGATTTTAAGTCTTGTTTTGTTAAACAAGCCCATTTCAAATATATGCGATCCCGCTTAAGGGAGTATCGGCGCGTCTATGTGTTGGTAGTTGCTTTATGGGGTCAGAGACCTCCCAGGCAGCCGATATAGGAACTGTTGTTCACTCGGCGTACTACCAACGATAAAACTAGATGTCGCCAAACACATCCTTTTACATCTCTGTACTGTGTGGGGTATATACCACATTATTTACGAGAGTTTGGCTGTCAACTACTGACCGATCACCACTGATGAGTCGTGGATCGACGAAACGGCCGTCTGGTGAAAGTATAGTGGTTGACAGACAAACTCTCGGATTTTAAGTCTTGTTTTGTTAAACAAGCCCATTTCAAATATATGCGATCCCGCTTAAGGGAGTATCGGCGCGTCTATGTGTTGGTAGTTGCTTTATGGGGTCAGAGACCTCCCAGGCAGCCGATATAGGAACTGTTGTTCACTCGGCGTACTACCAACGATAAAACTAGATGTCGCCAAACACATCCTTTTACATCTCTGTACTGTGTGGGGTATATACCACATTATTTACGAGAGTTTGGCTGTCAACTACTGACCGATCACCACTGATGAGTCGTGGATCGACGAAACGGCCGTCTGGTGAAAGTATAGTGGTTGACAGACAAACTCTCGGATTTTAAGTCTTGTTTTGTTAAACAAGCCCATTTCAAATATATGCGATCCCGCTTAAGGGAGTATCGGCGCGTCTATGTGTTGGTAGTTGCTTTATGGGGTCAGAGACCTCCCAGGCAGCCGATATAGGAACTGTTGTTCACTCGGCGTACTACCAACGATAAAACTAGATGTCGCCAAACACATCCTTTTACATCTCTGTACTGTGTGGGGTATATACCACATTATTTACGAGAGTTTGGCTGTCAACTACTGACCGATCACCACTGATGAGTCGTGGATCGACGAAACGGCCGTCTGGTGAAAGTATAGTGGTTGACAGACAAACTCTCGGATTTTAAGTCTTGTTTTGTTAAACAAGCCCATTTCAAATATATGCGATCCCGCTTAAGGGAGTATCGGCGCGTCTATGTGTTGGTAGTTGCTTTATGGGGTCAGAGACCTCCCAGGCAGCCGATATAGGAACTGTTGTTCACTCGGCGTACTACCAACGATAAAACTAGATGTCGCCAAACACATCCTTTTACATCTCTGTACTGTGTGGGGTATATACCACATTATTTACGAGAGTTTGGCTGTCAACTACTGACCGATCACCACTGATGAGTCGTGGATCGACGAAACGGCCGTCTGGTGAAAGTATAGTGGTTGACAGACAAACTCTCGGATTTTAAGTCTTGTTTTGTTAAACAAGCCCATTTCAAATATATGCGATCCCGCTTAAGGGAGTATCGGCGCGTCTATGTGTTGGTAGTTGCTTTATGGGGTCAGAGACCTCCCAGGCAGCCGATATAGGAACTGTTGTTCACTCGGCGTACTACCAACGATAAAACTAGATGTCGCCAAACACATCCTTTTACATCTCTGTACTGTGTGGGGTATATACCACATTATTTACGAGAGTTTGGCTGTCAACTACTGACCGATCACCACTGATGAGTCGTGGATCGACGAAACGGCCGTCTGGTGAAAGTATAGTGGTTGACAGACAAACTCTCGGATTTTAAGTCTTGTTTTGTTAAACAAGCCCATTTCAAATATATGCGATCCCGCTTAAGGGAGTATCGGCGCGTCTATGTGTTGGTAGTTGCTTTATGGGGTCAGAGACCTCCCAGGCAGCCGATATAGGAACTGTTGTTCACTCGGCGTACTACCAACGATAAAACTAGATGTCGCCAAACACATCCTTTTACATCTCTGTACTGTGTGGGGTATATACCACATTATTTACGAGAGTTTGGCTGTCAACTACTGACCGATCACCACTGATGAGTCGTGGATCGACGAAACGGCCGTCTGGTGAAAGTATAGTGGTTGACAGACAAACTCTCGGATTTTAAGTCTTGTTTTGTTAAACAAGCCCATTTCAAACAAAAATATATATTTCTTCCAATGGCGTAAAAAATAGGGGGATAAATCTAGAGACTTCTGTATCGAAAGGACCATTTCTAAAAAATGCAAAGCAAATTTAAGTCAATGGTTTTGGTATTAAATAAAAAAAAACACAAAGAAAGCTTCAAATTCACGAAGCTTTTAATGTAGCTGTACTTGGTACAGATGATGTCTCACGTCTTTCAAAGAAAAGTAGCTAGCAGTAAAAATATTGCTAAAAATAGCGTAAAATAATGCAAACGTTATAAAAACAGTAAAATGTTAGCAGAACACTAATTTATCCTCCTGTTCCAACGCACATAATGGGCGTATATCAGAAATATGTAATAAAAATAATTTAATAGAAATACAGTTTTCACGGCATTTGTGCAGTTGCATTAATATAATTGGAATTTAAACTATTAGGAATTATTATTATTAAACTAAAGTAGTGAGCGGTCTCCCGATGTGACTACCCCAATGTTTTACCACTTTGCACTCAATCAAAAATAATGTATCATTTCTCTAGACAAGTACATCGTCCACTCTGCTTTTAAACGAATTCACCGTTGTCGCAATCAGCAATTTATGTCAACAAACAAAATTTTTGACAAATTTTAATGATCTAAAAAAATTTTAACCTAATTAATGAAGAATATGTGAGGTATTTTAACACAAAACATTTAAAAAAATTTAACTACTGATGTGCTCCGAAACATGTTTGGTTGATATAAGAATGTTAGGGAGATCCATTTAATTCGTTTCGTGGAGGTTGACTTTCATTTCAAAAATACGTAAATAATTAATGTTTTAGAAGGCCTAACACCAATATTTCCCAATTATATGGAACAAAACCACTTATTTTAATAAACGATAACCTAAAATAATAATTAAATACAAATTATAAGGTAAATATAAACATAGATAATATTACACAATATTATAACAATGATCCTATTTTGGAGTTAATAAATTTTAAAATTATAAATAGAAGTACAATGTCACAGGCTTGTTGTTAATGACTGTTTATTTTTAACAACAATTAGGTACTTTGTATATAAATATAGATTAAAAATTAGATAATGTTGCAACACCACGCTTGTTTTTATTTTATAGAATATTATTAGAGTAAATAGCTCTTTGTTGTTTTAATGATATTTCATTATTTTGTCACCTACTTTATTAATTAAAAATATTATGTGAATGAAGTGAGATTTTATTGATTATCTTTTTCGTACCATTTTTAGCGAATTAGAACGTCGGATTTGCTAATTTAACTTGTATAATTTCGATAATATTAAACGATTACACTCCTGCAGCTGTCCAATCAAAAAATAGGCTTCGAGCATCCAAAATCTAAACAATCTTTGGATAACTTTTATTTCAACCAATAACTACAACTATTTGTTATATGGACACACAAAATAAGTAAACTGAGCTTAAGAACACTTTGCAGAGTACAAGTCAAAACATCTACTTTGCATACAATATAAGAATATAGTTTTTTTTTTGTAGTTGTTATCGTAAATTTCTCTAGGTATTTACAGAAAGTCAAAGTCCCGGAAAAAAGTCAAATGTCTCTTTTTATCATTTCATACATCACCCTAAAAAAATGTAAGTAAAAAAAGGAATTCTATTTATCGGACTTCAACCCCACTTTTTCAGATTTGTCCATGTATATCCCACCCTGATAGTTAAGGGTCTTTATATGTTTTATGATATATCATAATACGGGGCTTTACACAATACGTATGCAATACATTTTTTTTACGAGAAACTGTAAATGTGCCTTTCAGCGGCGTTTCAGAGGAAAATATAAACTTTTGGCATATACTAAAAAGCAAAATATACCTTATATTATAAAAAAGAATATCATGGTTCTATGAATGTAGCAGCAAAATATGCTTGTTTAGATGTAACAAATAAAAATAAATAATGATAATACATGACTTTATTTAAATTATAGTTAGATCTGATTAATGAGGCGACATCTAACAATTAACCTCACAAACATAAAAATCAAACCCAACAGAAATATATGTACTGCAAAATCAAATACAAAAACCAGTACCATATATAACGTATAAAAATCAAATGGTATTACAAATTCTTAAGCAAATTATTAAAGTAACAAACAGAATGACAATCGACTTAAAAAAAGAAAACTACTTCAATTATTAATAGCAATCAATTAACTAAAGCATTAATAATAACTGATATTATTATGACAACAGGCATACTTGACAAATTTGTCAATTGCTATTACCTACCTGGATTGTCAGTTTGACAGTTATAACAATATTAAAAACAGTGCGGAAAAGTGCACTTTACCGCACGCTCGGAGGAAAAATAAACATCGCATGATTTTAGAATTCGCATTTCAGTGCACGAAGGCCTCAAAATTATTTTTTCTGGTCGAATTTGAGCGTGTGGCCGAGTTTTAAAATTAAGAGTTAATTAACTAACGAACCCAAATTTTTCTAATCAACCTAGTTACACGTTAGTTTATTCGAAATAATGAAAATAATACATTTATAATAATACTAATTATTAAAATTCTGTTTCGTTACGCAAATCATAGATATTTGATTATACTATATCGTGTCTGGAAAGTTTTGGGGGGCACAACCGATTTTTTTTTAAATCGTCAATATGAAAGTAATATAGAAAAATTGTATGTTCCGACTATGTATTGATTCTCAGCTAGATTACATTTCTCGCCGAGAAAAAAAGTATCTACAGAAAATGTTTGCCAGAAAGCTATTTATTTTTATGTGTGTGTGTTATCATTGATAGGGAATGAACAGTTTCAACATTCGCGCAAAAGAGAGAAGGGAAGAGGTTTTATATTGTTTTCATAAAAGATTTTTGATACTTGGAGGTGCTATTTTTGATTTTATGAAACATTTACCGTGAAAACAATATTCGTTTTAATGTAATCGAAATAAACTTGACAAATATAATAGCATACGTTTCACACAAAAAGGGCTATATACAGTTTGATTTTTTAAACTGTTTTCTACCAGGTGCTTCATTGTAAAGAAGAACCTTATCAGTAAGAATAATTTTCTGATATGGTTCCAAATTACAACCTGAATTTTATAAGCGTTTTATTTTTTACGATAGATTTATCACAATAATATTTCTTTCTGCCTCATAGATATCACTAGATTATTATTATTATTACTAAATTATTTTATTTTCTTTGGGTTGTGGGTCCAGAATTTATAATCCAATTTTGCATTAGTATCCGTGATTTTTTTTAAAATATTTTTTTTAAATATTTATTTATTTTTACGGTAATAGGTAAAAAAAATGTGTAAAAGAAACTATTAATTTAACAAAGTTAACTAGAGAATGTCTGTATTGTCAAATATGATTATTGTAGATACCTGAAGAAGACAAAATTAAAAAAAAAATTGCCGAAACGTACGTCGTATTATTTTTGTATAAGGATAATACAAAAAAATGACAAATATTTAAAAAAAAATGCACGGATACGGATGGAAAATTGGATTATAAATTCTGAACTCACAACCCAAAGAAAATAAAATTATTTTTAAAATTGACCAAAAGGGTTCAAGAAAAACAAAAAAAAATAGTGTCGTTTTTCCACTGGGCTTAAAAGAGATAATGAGGCTTTCGCGAATAGTGAAATATTGTTTGTTATGTAAGTTACTTTGAAAAACTATTTAAAATATCTAAAAAAAATTATTTATTCCTTTTGCTGTGCACCAATGATTTATTTATTTATTTATTCTCCAAATGACATTACAAAATGTATAGAAGTCGTCAACGTAAAAAAAAAACCCAAATTTTAAATATATACATACAATATTTACAATCTTCACATATAAAATAACACAATTGTAACTTCACAAAGACTATTAAACATTTAATGTATAAGACACATGTCAAAACACAACAGTTTCTAAATAACAGTTACTCGGGCATCCCGAGAAAAATACTCGTTAACAGAATATATCGCCTCAGATACAAGAAACGATTTTAGTAACACTGAGAACTTCTTAATTTCGTTTATAGACTTCAAGTTATCTGGCAGTTTATTATAGATCATGATTCCCCGGCAATAAATTGACCTCTGAGACAAATTGTATTTAAACTTGTTTATGTGTAAGTCGTTTCGACTCCTTGTATTTACAGTGTGTATTATCACGGGTTTGTGGAAAATTCTTTAAATTTTTTTGAATAAAAATACATACGTCATAAATGTATAGAGCGTATATCGTTAAAATATTAAATTTCTGAAACACGGGCCTACAACTCTCTCTGTCGGGAAGCCCAGCTATGCATCTAATAATTCTTTTTTGCTTCACAAATATATCATGCGTCATGGTAGAGTCACCCCATAAAAATACCCCGTACCTCAGGCGCGACTCCACTTGGGCATAGTAAAGCATCAACAACTGACCCTGATCCAAGACTGACTTCAGTGAGTTCATATGATAAAAGGATGAATTTAACTGACCCACCACTCTCTCACAATGAAGCTTCCAGGTTAAACCGCTATCCATCCGAAGACCCAAGAAATCCACATAACATGAGGCAGCAATCTCATCACCGCCAACTCTTACAGCAAGAGGCTGACATGTGCTTGGTCTAGCACTAAACCTCATCAATTTCGTCTTTGATGAGTTAAAATAAAGGCAATTTTTCTCGAAGAACGCGCAAAACTTCCGAAGAAGCACAGCAGAATCCTCCTGAAGTTCATCTGTTGAAACATTCGAAACAATGAAAGATATATCATCCGCAAAAGCTGTTAAAGGGACATCTGGAGTCACTGAGAATATCTCATTAACGTACAACATAAATAAAACTGGCCCCAGTACCGAGCCCTGGGGCACACCGATGTGAGTATAGGTTGGTCTAGAATTCACAGTCCGTCTGTGAGTGAGATAAAACACTCTGCGAGTGGAAGAGATCAGGGCTGGAATTGCTTTTTAACCTTTCGTATATGCTTCAAAGATTGTGAACAATAAGCCAGGGAATCATAATTAACCTTATGTTATTGATCCTTTTTGGATGAATTATGATATAAGGCTACTATTATTATTGTAATTGTAAATTTGATTTGTAGTTGAAGAGAGGTCAATGGTGTCGAAGTTAAAGAGATCGTGATAAAACTGAGTTTGCTGCCAATAGCCACCCAAACATGAAAAGCTGCTAATAAACTAGCCATAATGCGGCCAAGGCTATGAAGAAGTATTCATGCAAACAGCTTCAAAAGCCTTTGATGTATATCTGTTACCACAATTTTTCTTTCATCAGCATTTTATAAGATGGTTAAAGAGACCGATCCTCGAGCCGCAAATTCTGTCACACCCAATTACCATCATTTACCGGCTGTGCTCTGCCCCATCGATGCGTTCTCTGTCCTTTCGATGCTGTCTCTTCGCATCCTGATGTCGTCAACGCTGCTCTTCTAAAACTGGATGGCCCTCGTAAATGGTGGGCCTCCATCTCGGTCTGTCGTTCGCGATCTGCTCCCAGTTCTTCTTCACATCTAAGCCACACTTCTTCATGTTGGTCTTACGAACATCCATGTACCTTTTTTGCTGAATTTCATCATGAGAGAACTGCTGTTTTCATTATTATTATCTTGAAGGACTCGGAAGTATCGGGATGAATTTCTGGGCACATCCGTTGAGTTTGTCTATCAGATGTGTAGTTATACAAAATATTTCCATCGATTATACGTTTTATTTACTTATCCGAAATACTGCATAATTTTTTACGCATTTAATTGAATATAACCTAAAATATTGAACATAAAATATTAGACCACATTGGCGTTCGAAAATAGTGTAAAATGGGGTAAAAAAGATTAAAAAAAAAAACGTATTTCTTAAAAATAGCAGAAATATTAACTAGTTATTTATAGTTTTGATAGAATATAACCTATAAAATGTGTCATGAATAACTTACTTTCATAGGCGTTCGTAAATAGTGGAAAAGGGGTCAAAACATAAAAAATATATATTTCCTAAACTTATTCGAAATATGGAATAATTTTTCATAGTTGTAATACAATATAAGCTAAAAAATATTCCATAAAAGAATTGGTTCACACAGGCGTTCGAAAATAGTTTAAAAAAAGGGTCAAAAACGAAAAAAAAAAATGTTTCTCAAATATACCAGAAAAATTGGCTAATTATATATAGCTTTGATATAAGATAACCTAAAAAATGCAGCATAAAATTTGTATTTACATAGCCGTTCGTAAATAGTAGAAAAAGGGGTAAAATAAAAAAAAATTAAAATGTAAAAAATTTTATATTTAACTAGATGAATTGGTGTTAAAAATACACGACAAAAATTAATGTACCATAGGCGTCCGTGAAAATTCTATAAAAGGGTCAGAAAAAATTTGTATCCGTGATAACTCGAAAACCACTTAACGGATTTTAACCACATTTGGTACGAAAATACTACAGGATATTTATAGGTGGTGATTAACATTGAGCGTAGGCAAGAGGTTTAAAAGAGGGTTCAAAAATTTAAAAAATCATAGATCTTAAACTTATCCGAAATATTGACTAATTTTTTATAGTTGTGATAGAATATAACCTAGAAAATGTTACATAAAAGAATTAGTTCACACAGGCGTTCGAAAATAGTCTTAAAAAAGGGTCAAAAACGAAAAAAAAATGTTTCCCAAATATACCTGAAAAATTGGCTAATTATGTATAGCTTTCATATAAGATAACCTAAAAAATGCAGCATAAAATTTTTATTTACATAGGCGTTTGTAAATAGTAAAAAAAGGGGTAAAATAAAAAAAAATTAAAATGTAAAAATTTTTATATTTAACTAGTTGAATTAGTGTTAAAAATACACGACAAAAATTAATGTTCCATAGGCGTCCGTGAAAATTCTATAAAAGGGTCAGAAAAAATTTGTATCCGTGATAACTCAAAACCCACTTAACGGATAACCTACAACATGCAGCATAACAATTTTGTTTACATAGGCGTTCGTAAATAGTAGAAAAGGGGGCAAAATAAATTTTATAATAAAACTAAAAAAAATCAATTAATTTGCGTTCGAGAACTTGGCCTAAATCTGAAATATAAAATATCTGCGTATAAATAGTGCCTCCAAAGAGAAGAAAAAGGCACAAAACCCGATACTTAAAAAAAAAAGCTGATGTCTAAAACAAAACAAAAATTTATTAAATTTAGATAAATGACAAAAAGGTCGTAAAATTATTACTTTTACACTTAAATATGGAGAGCTATTCGTGCCTCGAGGGCAACAGTTTATTTTGGGTAAAATAATCATTGCTTAAGTTCTTTCAAAAATCAAATCTTGGTAAAAGTTGTCTTATGAATTTCAAATGAATGGAACTATGAGGCGGCTACCGTTATGGGTCAGTTAAGGACCATAATTATTATGCAGAACAAAAATATTGCTTATAATATTTGTAATGTTACGGTACCTACTGTGAATTAAATAGTTCAGTTTATCTCTAAAATTGATAAAGTCTGAACAAATCCACCAATTTCCATACTTCTATCTTTTCAGCATACGTGTTGTAACAAATTCAGAAATAATATACAGCACATATCTTGATAGCAGTGTGTTAGTGTGTGTGGAAAGAACTAAAATGGAAAAAAGCCCCTTTCAATTTTCGACTCGTAAATTCGATTTGGATGACCACATATTGATCCGGAATGACGTTTCCCGTTGAGTGGAAAAAGCGATTTCTCGCCGTTTGCCATTTCAATTTATGCGCTTTTTTACTTTTCCTCAGTTTCATGAAAAAATATGCATGAATAACAAATGTAAATAAAAAACAAACAAAAATATAGAGGTTGGATATAGAGAAGTTGAAAGGCACTCCGCTGACATTATGTACTCGCAGATGAAAAAGGGAAGATATGATTTTACCCTTATATTGCTAGATCAATCTTAATAATAATAATATAAAGATAAAATAATACTTTACCTGCGAATTGATGACGTTGATCCACGGGAAACTATAAACTCAAGTTTTATCAAAATTTTGTTTTGCAACATCATTTGGGTTCAATCATAACCTCACATTTTTGCAATCCTAATTAAAATTACTAATTTGATTTGTCCTAAACATATTGATGTATGGCTGCCTCTTTGTATAAATGTGTACGAAATATTATAGAACATTATAATTATACATAGAGTTCAAGATCGAGTTAGTGGTTTTGCCAGGAAGTTTAGCTAAGATTTCCAACACGGAACATTACACATTCACCTCCTATACCCCCTGTTTTCCCTAATACCCGTTTTACCCCTCAGGCCATCATTTCATACCCCAAAAAACGCCACCCCTTCGAACCGGTATATGATTGTTCTCTTTGCAGCTTGTTTTGCTATCCTGATGTTTGGTTATATTATAATGCATAAAGGAGATGGAGAAGTGAACGAGGAAGTCTTTTACTTCCGTTGTTGGTTTCCTTATTGTAATTTCTATAATAATATGCTTTTATATTAACTCTTAGAGTAAAAATTTATAGGAAATGCTAGAATGTATATGTTTGCAAATTATTTCTTTGGAGAAAAGTTTGACCGCGTTTTAATAGCGGTGACGCTAGATACGTTTTTTTTTTTTGGTTTTGTAAACGTTTTCTAATTGACGGTTGTTTGGTATGGTACTTCCAATTCTTTAATAATTAAACAGCTAATCAATAAAAATGCATATATGTATTGTTCACTATTTCCTCCTCTACTTGGCTTGGTGGTGCTTCTTTACAACGTGCCGCACTGTTTGAGACAGTCCTGGATGTTATCAGCTGCGAGCTGACTTTTATTTTCACGGCTTGTTCCTGTTAATACAAATTTGGACTTGAGAAACAGATAAAAAATGTGTCGTCCCAAAGTTTTCTCTAAAAGATATAATATAATCTAAAATATATAATAATAATAATAATAATAATAATAATAATAATAATAATAATAATAATAATAATGTGGAAATACCACCAGCTGACCCACAACCAGCAGCCAATGTTAGGGAGGATAATCCTCCCCCCATAGCTCCTGGACGCAGTAGACGCATGAGATGGAGTACTAACTTGAATAAGGATGTCATGCGCTACTACTTCATAGCCACAAGCCTCGAAACGGATTTTACTGATTATAGGGATAGACTAAAGAATATGTTTGCTGCTGAACATCCAGAACACAATGATATTACAGCACAACGCCTATCCGATCAGCGTAGAGCAATACAGAGAAACAATCTATTAACCCAAATTGAAATTCAGTATATTTTAGACAGAGTGAGGGAGGAACTAAATATACCTCATACGCCCAATCAGTCTTTTGAGGATGACAATGTTTATGGTACCCATACACCCTCAGATTCGCCACGTGGGTCACCATTCAATAACATAGATATAGAGATTCCTCAAGAGCCCCACCAAGAGGACGAAATACTTAATACTTACCATGCTAACTTACTGAAATACCTTGGAATGGACCCTAACGTTAGACCTCCCATACAAAAACTTAGATTTAACAAGAACACAGGAACACTTATGAATAGAGCCAATTCCATCCTAGAACAAACGCTAAACGATGGTATGAATCTTGAAGAGGTACATTCCACGATATATTGCGCGGCAATTACCGTAGTGAGCCTTAATCAAAAATATACATCACCTAACAAAAAAAATACAGATGGGTATTTACCATCATGGCAACGCCGCCTCACCAATAAAATTAATGGCCTACGAAGGAGTATCGGTAAAACTCAACAGTACCATGACGGAAATAGAAACAACAGATTGCTTAGAACACTGCCGACAGACTTAAAAGACATTATACAAACAATCAATGCCGAAACGGAAAATAAAGTACGTACATACCTTGATACACTTAAACAAAAGTTAGCAGCATACTCAGCTCGATTAAAGAGATACAGAGAAAGTTACTCAAGACGCAGAGACAACAGCCTATTTTCGAACAATGAAAAGGCGTTTTACTCATCACTATCAAAAAAATATGATAACCTTAACCCCCCAGATCTTGAAAGTCAGACCAACTACTGGACGAGTATATGGTCACAGAGCAATAACCATTCAAAAAATACTTGGATAAACCAAGAAATGAAAGCACAGAACTCTCTACAACCAATGAATGAAATTGTAATAACCCAAGCAGATCTAACAGCTGCTTTAAAGAAAATTGCAAATTGGAAAGCGCCCGGACGCGATGGCTTGCATAGCTTTTGGTATAAACGATTCACAGCTTGTCATGAACTCTTAGTTAACAATTTCAACGATGTCATTAGATTTCCTAACAACTTTCCAACATTTTTAACTGAAGGACTTACTTATTTAATTCCAAAGACTGATAACCCGGATCACCCTTCGTTGTTTCGTCCCATTACATGCTTGCCGACCCTTTATAAGATCCTTACGTCGATATTATGTGCTAAACTTGAAGACCACCTGGAACTGGCTCAAGTGATGACAGATGAGCAGAAAGGTGCTAGACGCAACGTTATGGGATGCAAGGAGCAGCTGGTTGTCGATTCCGTAGTTATGCAGCAGTTGAGGGTGGGGCAGAGGAATGCACACATTGCATACATCGACTATAAAAAAGCATTTGACTCTGTCCCTCACTCTTGGCTCAAATTTGTATTGACACTGTATAAAGTACATCCTACGCTTATACTTTTTCTTGAGACAACTATGAGGGCCTGGCGAACCACACTGTCTCAAAAAATAAATAACGAACTAGTATTTAGCGGGAGCATACCTCTGCGCAGAGGTATCTTTCAGGGGGATTCGCTCAGTGCCCTATGGTTTTGTCTGTCTCTAAACCCAATTTCAAACACTCTTAAGAAAACAGAGTATGGAGTAAAATTAAAAAATAATGTACAGGATCTCTTAGTAAGTCACCTTTTCTATGTTGATGACCTAAAAGTATATGCAGCAAATGACAGACAGCTGAGAGCCATGCTAAAGCTGGTGCATGATATGAGTTCGGACATAGGTATGACTTTTGGACTGGAGAAGTGCCGCACGATCAAAATGGTCAAAGGGGTACTTAAAGAGTCACAACCTATAGAAATTAATAACGAGGTCGTCATACAAGGTCTTGAAGAACCCTATAAATACCTGGGTATAGATCAGACCCATAAAATAGAACATACAACGATGAAATCGAAACTGTCTACTGAATTTGAAAAGCGAGTTAAGCTAATTATCAAAACAAAACTAAACTCAAAAAATATCGTTAAGGCTATAAACACATATGCAATATCTGCCTTAACCCATTCCTTTGGCATAATCAGATGGTCTGATACAGATCTTGATGCACTAAATAGACGAATCAGAACACTTCTAACGCACAAAAGAATGCATCACCCAAATGCATGCACTGAGAGAGTCACATTGCCTAGATGCCTGGGAGGTAGAGGTTTAAAAGATGTTAAAGCAATGTACTATGAACAGCTGGATAATATTAGAAAATATTTTTACAAAAACTCGGATAAACCGATGTACCGTGCAGTGATCGAGGCAGATAAAAATTTGACCACACTTAATTTAAAATCCCGAGAATATAATCCAAAAACACACATTACTACCAACGAGGATAAAATTAGGATGTGGTCAGGAAAGCAACTCCATGGAAGATTTTACAACTCCGTTCAAAACAATTACGTTGACAAATCCCTCTCTTTTATGTGGGCTACAAAAGGTTACCTCCATCCTGAAACTGAAGGATTCTTAATGGCCACGCAGGACCAAGTTATAAAAACACGAAATTACGCCAAATACATACTGGGAGAAGACCTGAGTTCTGATAAATGCCGCAAGTGCGGAGCTGTTTCCGAAACTATAGATCATATTTTGGGATCCTGTAACACACTAGCAAATACGAAGTACTTGACTCGACACAATCAAGTAGCACATATAATCCATCAGAAAATACTGATAGACAGAAAAATTAAAACCGAAATTGTCCCCTACTACAAATATGTGCCAAACGAAGTTGAGGAAAACGATCAATTTAAAATATATTGGGACAAAACAATTTACACCGATCATACAATAGAACACAACCGTCCTGATATTACATTAATAGACAAGAAAAAACACACAACATATCTAATTGATGTTTCTATACCAGGAACACACAATCTGCAACAAAAACATACGGAAAAATTAAACAAATATCAAGCGCTTCAACATGAAATAAAGCGCATCTGGAATATGAGGGAAGTGTACATAATACCTATAATACTATCGTCGATAGGAGTAATACCGAAAAATTTGGAAAAGAACCTAAAAATGATTCAAATCCCTATTACCGTAATTGAGGAGATGCAGAAAGCTGCGATACTGCAATCTCTCAACATTGTGAGATCTTTCTTGGCTGTTGGCAATGCTCATGAATCTTGAAACCTTGTTTTCCGATTCTAAAGCAAAATATACCCTTATGGTGAAAAAAAAAAAAAAAAAAAAAAAAAAAAAAAAAAAAAAAAAAAAAAAAAAAAATAATAATAATAAAGGACTTTATTAAGGGCGAGTTTTAGTTCAGTGTCAGATGCCACTGTCTGTTCAGCTAACCCACAAATATCTAATAATACATAAGCATGACAAAAAAAAATGACCTGCGTAATTAAACAGAATTTTAATTATAATTATTATTCTATTATTTTTATTATTTCGAATAAACTAACCTAACAAACTCACTTCTTTATTCAAAAATTAGAAAAAAAAAGTTTCCAAGCTGGGATTCGAGCCCAGGACCTTCCGCATGCAAAGCGCACGCTCTATCAATAACCCCAAAAATCCTTATTAAATTACTTCATTATATATCTTTTCTATTAAGAATTATAGGTTCCAACTACATAACTGGTGAAATTTTAAGCGCAATTTTCTCGAGAATTATGGAGGCAAATAGCAAAAGTAACCTATCGTTGTAGAGCAGATAAAAATACTTTCAGATGATATATCACTCGATCTACTGCTATTTGAAAATTTGAAGGTTGTGTCCACCACTATCACAGGGCTCAAGCGATTTCAGCCAAAAACTAATGGGTTCATCCTAGGACTAGCCCCAACTCATATACCAAAATTTAGCTAAATTGGTTGAAGCGTTTAGGCGAAATAGTCTTAATCGTCTCGAGTGACTTCAAAATGGTTATATCCGTGTTTATCTCAAATTATTTTTTTAATCGTGTTCACAATACTTTCAAGTAATTACATGGTTGGGCTTACAATGGGACATTCTACTTATTGATTAGAAATTTGAGAAAGACAATCCCATATGAACCAGCCCATAGTTTCGTTGTTTTCTACAGAATTCAGTACACAATCTTATGAATATCGAAACAAATAATTTATCACTATATTTCGTATTTTTTGAACCTTCTTCTTGTATATTTTTATGGTTTATATTTTAGGAAACAAAGATAGTTCATTTTTATTTCCGTGTCAAAATTTACAAACAACGTTTCGTTGCATTATTTGCAACTTCTTCAGGTTTTTTTTTCTTTTTTTTTTTAACTTTTTGACACAAGTTTACTAACAACTTTTTTATTAAAATTGTGTATAAATAAAAAAACACAGAGTAAGACATCATTTGACATGCGTGACAATTACAAACACTTATAGGCAAAATAAATCTAATTAAAATCATGTCGTTTAAATTATAAATATTTCTACTTTCCTAGGAAAGTAAAAAAAAATATATAAGTTGCAAATAATGCAACGAAACGTTGTTTGTAAATTTTGACACGGAAATAAAAATGAACTATTTTTGTTTTCTAAAATAGTGTATCAATATGTACGAACCTACACCCCAAAAGTATAAATCATAAAAAAGAAACAAATAATCATCATCTATATTATTATTTTTCGATGTTTATGTCCGTGATCTAATTCTGATAATCAGTATAAGTCTTGGTCCCTTTAGGGACGTGCGTTTGCACAGTCCCTACTTGGAGGATTTTTCAATTAATATATTTTTTATTTTAAATAATTCTTTATTCTTGTGATGCTTTGCTTTTGGATCATATTAGAGTATCCAGAATGGACTAGGATCTAACAAATCACCAATTTTCTGTCTATAATATTCCAACAGAACTGTGTTCTTCCTACCCAAGTCCAACGACTATCCAAAACAGAAGCAGGGAAACACCAAACATTAATAGATGAACTCAGACGAATTTTCTATCAAGAACTGAAGTATTTCTACGACTATTATAGCCGTTAAGCCCTAATTGTGCAATAAAAATAAAGACTTTTATTATATTTTAACTAAAGCTGTATTAAAAGGATACAACGCAGAACGCTAGCAGTTAAGGCTAACATTTCAAAATCAAAACTGCATAAAACCTAAGAATAAAAATAATGGGCTAACTAAGATCGGGAAAAGACTGGAGATATCCACTAGCTTCATTACAGTTGCACCACATATCTTGCTCGTGTGCCATTAATGTATGCTATGCAATAGCGGAAAATTCAACAACGACCACCAAATTGATTTTTTTTGGAAATATAACAACAGCTTCGCACAAGAAACCAATAGATGATGATGATCTTGGTTGCCTTATACAAAAAAAGTCAAGTATGAATGGAAAAACTGTTGGGATCATTGATATTAATGCAAATTAATTCATATTATGTATTTCATGGTAGAAGCACATCCAGCAATTACTTATATTATATCTCACAGTGTTTATGTTCCGTAGTTCTGGTCTTTCATCATATCATCACCATGTTAAAATTGTTATTAACTAAACCGAGTCCCTGTTTTACAAAAGATTAATGTAATGATCACAAAGAGCTTTTAATTAAGCTATAACTTTATATTCTGAGATTATCTAAGTCACGTAATCGTTCGAATTTTAATAATGGTTCATGTGAATAAATAATTGAAATGAGTAAACAGCACAAAATAGTAGTCACCAACATTCTCGATTATATTTTGTTACTTGTCTTTTTGTGGCTTTACATTCCATTCCTCCTATATTATCTTAATTTAACTCATCATACAGAAAATATAATTTTTTTAATTGAAGATACCTAATGCTTCAGCTAGCCCGTCTGCACAAGCCGCTGAATAATTAACGAATACAACATCACTGCCGCCGGCCTATTAACGTTTGCGGAAATGTCGATACATTTTTGAGGAGCTAGTCATAACTAGAATGAAGTGTTCCAGGTAGGAATTAAATATGTTTAACTTCAAAACATTTTCAAAAATAAATAAATTAATATTAAGTTTACAGGGCCATTAATGTGTGGGCGGAAGATATCTCAAGATCTATAAGCGATAGACAAAAAATCCGTTACAAAACTTTTAGTTACTAAAGTGATGTACGACACAAAAATGTTTTCAATTATACAAAGTAGTTCACAAACGCCCAAACTTGCTTTTTATTAATGCGACACCCTATATATTTTAACATAAATAAATGCCGCTCTAAACATAAAGGTCGATATACTTGGGTCCAGTAGTTTTTAAAATATTTATAAATAAGCGCTAATTTTGACATAAATTTAAGGCGTTGGATTACTACAGAAACCAAAAACATTACCAATTTTTCGTATCAGGTCCTTTTGGATTCCCTTCTTTTCTCCGTTTTACTGGATTTCATTGATTTGTAATTTTTCAGAGCAGTCACATTTTCTAAATTGTATTTTTTTGGTAAAAGGTTAAATGGGACATCCTGCAAATCATCTTAAATTCGAGAAGTCCCTTTCCTATACTTTTTATTGATAACATATTTTACCACCTTAAGGCTAACCACTTTTTCAAATAAAAGAAAACAAACAAAAACAACTTTCAAAGTTGTTGAGGGCTGAAGTTTGGTGTTTTCTGTACACAATTGATTTGTTAACTGGTGAGTTTTTCACCTTATATGTATAGAGATACAAAATTGTTGTCCATTTTACGTTAGTTTTCTCTTATGCGTTCCTTTTTATCGTTGTTGTAGGACTGATGATGGCTTATTAAGCCGAAACTAGTTTCCGTTTTCATAATTGGATTGAATAGCTCCAAAGAGCTAAATATGCATCTTGTTTAAGACTGCAGAAGTGCCGCGAACAAGGTGCTCAACATTTTGAGAATTTGGAAACTTGGATTGTTTATAGTTTACTTTATGATATATTTTTAATATGTTACTGTTTTTCGTCTGTACTTGTTTAGTTGTTATCAAAAGAAATAGGTATTTTTGTATTTAGTTTAACCCACTAATTTAACTTTCATGTTTTTAAATAGAAAAAAAAATTATTAAAATAACAAAAAAATTGCGCCTTTTCTTAGCAATTTTTTCAAAATAGTTTCTTATGAAAAAATGGTTATATAGCCTGAAGCTCATGGAATATTATATCAATAAATATTCTAGAAAAGGAACTTCTCGAATCTGACAAGATTGAGAGGATCTCCCATTTTACATTTTCGAGAAAAACTACTACTAAAACTAAAAAAAAAAAGGAAATCAGATGGACCTGAAACGAAAATTGGTATATTTTTGGTTTTTGTAGTAATCACAACGTCTTACATTCAAAAACATTAAAATTAACCCTTATTTACAAATATTTCAAAAACTACTCGATTTATGCATATCAACCTTATGTAATTATTCTTGTCTTTGAGAGTGGCATTTATTTATGTTAAAATATACATAGTGTCGCATTAGGAAAAATCAAGTTTGGTCAGTTGCGCTTTTGGGAACTACCTTGTATAATTGAAAACATTTTTGGTTTGTACATCTCTGCAGTACCTAAAGGTTTTTTGTTGTCTATCGCTTATAGATCTTGAGATATCCCCCACGCACTAATGGGTCACCCTGTATATATAACAAAAATATCATGTTTTAGGCAAATGTGTTCTTAAAGTAAATGATTAAATTAATGGCAAAACTGCTCTCGCCAACTACCATCTATCGGTAGAGTACTGTAAAATTTTTTGTGTCATTTAGTTTATGTTTGATAGCCAGCAGCTAACCTCGTTAATTTCCCCACAACTGCATGCTGTAAAGCAGATAAAAAATGCTTTAAAATGATGTATCACTCGACCCCTACTGATATATGAAAATTTAGCGGTTCTATCCCCCATATCAAAGGGCTTAAGCGATTTCAACCAAAATCTAATGGCTTCATCCTAGGACTGCCTCAAACTCATATACCAAAATTTAGCTCAATTCGTTAAAGCTATCCTTATCAATAGTGCTAAAATATTGGAGAGTAAATCATAAACGTTAACGTCTAAACGCTTTTTTGGAACGTCTTGTATATTGACAACCATTTTAAAATATAGATTAGGTAGGCCACTCAATAATTTTTTTATGGTTTTGTGCTTTAATCCCATAAGTGACCAAATAGCGATTTTTTTTTTGGCTCGATCCGTATATATTTATTTTCTAATTTTATACGCCATTTATCAAGTAATGAGTGACTTGGTATATGAGTCAAATTTAGTTATAAGTTCCTCTGTGTTTATCTACAATCTTGACAATAACACCCATACGATCTCCATTTAGGATTATAGGATATAGGAGGCTGTGATTCAAAAGTTATCTTAGTTCCGCCTGGACAGAGGCCGTTAATTAAAGTTCAAGTTGACTGTATAGGGTGTCAAAGGGTGTATTTGACAAACGTGCATAGCTTGAAAGTAAGAGAGAGAGAACGAGAATACTGACCACTGCCGCCGTTCGCAAACTCCTTTGATGTCCATCTTCTTAGTGTTATATGCAACATGACTATTCCGAGGTGTTGCGGTATTTAGCAATGTATGAAGTCGAGGGTGGCTTTGTTTGTGTATATCAGTTTCCAAAGAGCAAAGTCCCGGGGCGGCGACTTTTCAAAGTGTTTGTAAATCGCCACACCTTCATCGCCACCTGATGTTTTTTGATACATGAAAGTAAAAAGGAAATTCGTTTCATATAGTGTTATAAAGGAATTGGTTTTCTCTGTTTGTAAGTGAACCGATGATTTCCAATTCTCTATGTGCATTTTCAAATAAAGCAAAACGGTATTTACGGTTTCACCTATTCTAGCTTAGGTATGTTTTTTATAGCAATGTTTGTTTTGTGAGTGAAGATTTATGAATACGAAATAAAAATCGAGGAAGTATGTGCGACTTATTCCATTTTTGTTGTGTTTTTCTATACAGTTTCTCTTTTGAAATCGGTTTTAGTTATAGTGTGAAATAAATATTTCTTAGTAATTCATTATAGGTTTTTGTGGCGTCATTGATAGAGCGTGCGATTCGCATGCGGAAGGTTCTGAGTTCGAATCCCAGCTCTGGCAATACTTTTTGTTTTCTAATTTATGAATAAAGTAGTTAGTTTGTTGCGGTAGTTTATTGGAAATAATGAAGATAATACAATTATAATAATAATTATGAGTAAAATTCTGTTTAATTACGCAGGACATATATTTTTGATTATATTATATCTTGTCGGGAAAGTTTGGGACGACACAACCGATTTTTTTATATATTTATTTTTTTGTTATTCTTGAACCGCTATTCTAATTCTTTTCAGTTTACTTTCTTGGGGTGTTCGGTTCTTATAAAAAAAAATTCTTCTTTATTTTACATAGCAATATTCATGTTTATTTTCGTCACGATCACACTGAACATAAATTAAACGACGTTTCGTTACTAATTAGTAACTTCCTCAGGTTAAAACATTTCCTTCTAACACAAATTCCAATTCGTCAATGTCAAAAAAGGACAAACAATTTTCTTTCTATTTACAAACACATTACATCACATATTTACAAACATGAAATGTTATAAATGTGTTTGTAAATAGAATGAAAATTGTTTGTCCTTTTTTGACATTGACGAATTGGAATTTGTGTTAGAAGGAAATGTTTTAACCTGACGAAGTTACTAATTAGTAACGAAACGTCGTTTAATTTATGTTCAGTGTGATCGTGACGAAAATAAACATGAATATTGCTATGTAAAATAAAGAAGAATTTTTTTTTATAAGAACCGAACACCCCAAGAAAGTAAACTGAAAAGGATTTTTTTATATTTCGAAACCTTAATGGACGCCTTTTGATCATTTTTTTTTTGCTGCGAGCTTTACAACTTTCATATGTTTTGCCGCCTTGAACCCTATTACAGCTCTATGTATACTAATATTTGGCCCTTTTTTAAATCAATTACGCACTCTCTGTACACATTAATTGTGCACTATGTCCTATTTCGGTTAAGACTTGCGGTTTTCGCGACCCTCTGCCACAAACAGAATTAAAATAAGTTCTTTTGTTTCTGAAATACAGGGTGAAAACGAAAATTTTCACCTTTTGGGATGTTATTATGTCTCATGTCAGATAGAAAAAACGAGAAAACTGCTTTTCATAAATATTTTTATGTAGAATTCAGTAGCGTACTCGAAAACTTTGGTGCACTATTTCTGAGATTGGACGCAAAGTTTGTATTTTTGAAACAGGACACCGTGCATAGAAAATTACTTCAATTTTTCATATAGTTTACCAAATTTGATTTTTTTAACTTTTGACCCTTTCTCATACTCTTCAGCTAAGACATATTATGGGTCGCGAAATCTAATGAATTCCTCGCTATTCCCAATAGTATTTTTCTATATCACAAGTGATTTAAATTCATTCAGCCGTTTTCTACGCTGACGCAGAATTTCAGATATTTACAAAAAATGTTTATTTTCGTCTAAAATCAACGAAACCATGTATTTCCCTTGAAACTAATAAACACATTTTTATTTCATGTAATTAATAACTTCTCCATATTATACTATATTAATCAATATGTGTATTTTTTGTATATTGTATGTAGTACTAAAAATATGATGTGTATATTTCGAATATCCCATAAATTTTAAAAATATTACAAATACAATACAAGGTGACTCATATAAATGGAAATTTAACTTTTCTACATTATATTCGTTTGTAGCAAAAATGTCTTAGATATAAAATCACACATTTTCGAAAAATTCTGACAAATATAGATATTATTCCATTATACCTGATGGCCTCTGTAAAATCCTGACGATAAAATCTATTTTTTTTTTTATTGCAACACCCAATGCACAATATCATTTTCAAATCAAACACTTGCCCTTAACTTTTTGAGACATAAATAAGAATTAAGAGAATTTTAAAAAATTTTTAATAGATCGTATTATTATATGCACAATATCTAGGTTAGCCGAGCATTTCAACCATAACAAATAATTAGTTGTGCGTTTGTTTCCATAGCCATCCATAATTAATTTGGTGGATATATCAACAATATGACGTACCTACCCGAAAGTTATTAGTAACCATTATATTATGTATAATTATTAATTTATAATGAACTTTGTATATCGGTGATATTGATTAAATTAATAACAATATTATATCGTTACCTTTGTTACAAATGTATTTAAACAATGTATAAATTACATTCCATATTGCATCTGTTTTGTTGTTTAGTAAACAGATTACTCTTTTGGTTTGAGGCTTCTCAAAACTTCTATTATTATAATAATTATAGTTGTGTTTAGATTTAATAAAACTACTTTCAACGCTCAATTAAATAAAGAATTGTATTACAGATTAGGTTTTACGATTTTATCATAGCCACCAAAACCATAACATGTTTTTTTTGATATCTACAGTTACAGCTACAGGGTGGTCCAAACTGGAGAATTTTTTATGGGAAATCATTTTTCTATCACAGATACCGAAAAACTGACAGGCGCTAGGGGGCGTTTCTCAATTTTGGTCGATTTCATTTTCGATCTTTTTCGTTTTTCTGTATAATTCATTTCCGAAAAAACTTTGTCATTGCACTTTTTTATGTAGAAGAAGGTGATGTAACTTGCTTTTATACAAGGCTATTCGTAAATTTGCTGTAACAATTATTATCTTTTTACTTATGGATATTTTGACATTTTCTTGTAAGACATAATAGTATATTAAGTACGAGTATAAAGGGCGGTGAATTCGTTGCAGCTATACAGCGAAGGGCTGCAGCGGCTTTACCGCCAGTGGTGCTTACAACTGTTTTTCGCCTGCCTCTTCATACTACAATATTAAACCAAAAGAACTTTATTTTAATAATTAATTATTACTGTTATGAACGGACAGCTTTTGACAGGAATTAATGGGAGTATTTTTTGACGTACATGATAATAGGCGTTATCCTTTGACAAACTCAGATCAGATAAACTTATGTGACAGGCTCACATGTCAATGTTGAGTATTTTAAATGTAGAAAGAAACTGTCAAATTATTATCTGAGCGTGTACGCTATAGAAATTTGATTTTAGATTCTTAGGTATATTTCGGTACTACAATAATAATTAAAAAGTGATTACTAATTAATAATGGACAATTTTAAATAATTAAATGAGTTTAGCGGAATGGCAGACGACTACCTAAGAAAACTTTCTCAATTAATTGTCAACTTATCCTTTAGATGGAATGCACGTTAAGTTAAGTGAGTGAAAACTACTGATGTGAACGTTATTATTGGAAATCTAAAAGTATCGCCATCTATGAAAAAAAAATAAAAAGAGCGGGCCTAAATTGTCATTTAAAATTCTGTTTAAGTGCAGGCAGGCGAAAAAATTCTTTTTCTGCCGACACTATGAGAAAATTGAATTTTACTGCTTCCATAGGGACGAGAAAGTATGCATTTCTAAGGCTAGCGCTACAAAACACTCAAAAATGGCTAGGCAAGAAAATTATTTTTAACTATTTGTAATAGATGGCGGCACAATAATAAAAGCTATTAATAATGATGACAGACCAATATGACAGTGGTTGTCAAAAATCGAGCGCGTCGTAAAATATTCAATTTGATTCATCATCTATATAATAATCATGGAACATCTGATTCATCGTTGTGACGAGGAAATTGAGTATTGTACCCCGCCTGAAATTCCCGAGAAAGCGAACGAAGTTTCGATGAATTTGCTGCCGGAAGAAGCAAGAACCAAGTATGAACTTCAGTATAAACTGTTTATGGATTGGTGTAGTGCTAAAACGTTAAAAAGTATAGTGAAAACGTGATTTTGACGTATTTGTCGGCTCTTTCACAAAAATAACAATCTTCAAGACTGTGGTCAATTCATTCCATGTTAAAATCTACGCTATTAGTTAAAAATAACGTAAACATTAGAAATTTCACAAAAGTGACTGCCTTTTTAAAGAAGAAATCTATTGGCCACATTGCAAAAAAGTCAAAAATTTTCGGCCAACGGGATATTGAAAAAAATAGTAGGTTTAATGTTTTTTTCTCTTTTTTTTTTAATTACCTACAATTGTACGGTGCCGGCAGAAAAATAATGTGTAAACCATGGCGGTAAAGTGATTTTTTCAGGCTTCAAGAAGTGTCCGGGCTCGCTAAAGCTCGCCCGTACATTTCTTCTTTCAGCCTGAAAAAATGACACTTTACCGCCTAGGAATACAATATACTATTTACATACATATACAGGGTGTCCGGAACTGACGTGTACAACGGAATAGCAAAAATTTCTTGGCCGGAAATATTATGATTTAGGTCAACTTATCTATATACAAAATTGCTTCGTTTGTGCGCTAGAGGGCTTTAAAAGTGAATATTTCTTTAACGTTTTTTCAACTAAATCGAAAAATATTTGATAGATTTTATTAATTCTTTAGATACACGTTTGCACCAATAAACTACAGTTTTTTATGGAAGAAACTCCAATTTCTAGAATTACAGGGTGTTTAAAAGCTTAGTCACAATAACTTATCTACCCATATTTTTTGTAAACCTCGTATAATCAATACCAGTTTTTTTTCTGTGAATAGTTCATTTTATTTAGAGACTATTTACTCTCTTACAAAATTTTAGTTTGTCAAACAGTTTAGAGATAAAAAAATATTTTCTAAATCCCTACATGTCTGAATCAGTACTTAATAATTATTGCAACTTAGCACAAAGTATTTATTAAAAGGTGGTTATGATTACTTCATCTGTCACATTTGTTCGCCAATTGATAAATAGGATATTTTTAAAAACGCACAAGAACTTTTTATTGTAACAATTAATAACGAACGCTTTTATCAACAATATATCTCAACAATATTAATATAAATAAATACATAATTATTTATTTAGCCCTGTATACAAAAAAGCTTTAAAAACGGCTAAAAAGGCAGCTATTTAGGATTCAATTGTTGCATCTGAGAATAAATCTAAACGTATCTGGCAAATAGTGAATAACGAGAGACAGAATTCTAAGCGGTCTGGTGCGTCCCCATCTGGGAACGTAGATGATTTTAATAATCATTTTGCCAACATCTGTGACAAGATAATAAGCACTTTAGCTCTTTCACCCGAGCATCATTTGCACTATCTTAAAAAGCTTGATAAGCCTGCGTTTTCCTTCTTTATGACACCGGTCTGATGTTCGTGAGGCGGTTTTATCTCTTAAAAATAAACCGTGCCTTGATTATTACGATCTAAATGCGCCGATGATGAAGGCTGCCCTTGATTCGCTAGAGATACCCCTTACCGTACTCTTCAGAAGATTTCCAGAATTACACCTATTCAGGGACATCAATGATATGGAAAACTATAGACCTATCGCTATGGTTCCTGTGATTTCCAAAATATTTGAAATATTACTGAAGCAGAAGTTACTATCATACTTGACGAGTAAGTCAATAATTTGTCCTCAACAATTCGGCTTTCAAAAACAAAGATCGACAACATCGGCAATTTTAAAATTTGTCGAGTTTGTTGTTGAGGGTTTTGATAAGCGTAAGATAACTCATGCTACATTGTGTGATCTTACCAAAGCATTTGACTGCGTTGATAATAATATTTTGATCAGTAAAATGGAATTCTATGGCATTAGAGGTACGTCGCTAAAACTGTTTGCATCATACTTGCTTAATAGAAAGCAGTTAGTTTCTGTAAATAATGTAAATTCAAGTATAGTTTGTGTTAAGAATGGTGTGCCGCAGGGATCGGTATTAGGACCTATCCTTTTTTTGCTGTACATAAATGAGTTAGCTCTTAATATTGATATACTAGGTAACGGGACCAGCGTTTTGTTTGCCGATGACACGTCATTGTTAACGCGTAGTGCGCGAGATAGAGATGAGTGTTTTAATGCGGCGAAACCTTGGTTCAGTGCTAATAAGTTGAGTTTAAATGAGGCCAAAACACAACAAATAGTGTTCGATTCTGATAAATTTGAAATTAGATCAAATCCGGTTAAGCTGCTTGGGTTGACGCTGGACTTCACACTGAACTGGTCTAATCATGTGTCGGCACTTTGTGCGCGTCTGTCAAGTCAACTTTTTGTCATGAGGCAGATGAGTTCATTGGTATGCTCTAATGACATCATGAAAACGATTTACTTTGCTCTGATACACAGTCACCTAAATTATGGCGTGGTTTTGTGGGGAAATTCGGTGTCATCCCACAGAGCATTTGTATTGCAAAATGCTGCAGTGAGGATTATTGATGGCGCGGGTCACCGAGATCACTGTAGAGCCTTGTTTCTTAAATACAGAATTTTGCCACTACCTTGCGTGAACATACTCGAGAACCTTCTTAATGTACATAAAAAAGGCATGATATTCAAGCTCACTCCGCGGTTCATGCATATGGAACTAGACATGCGAGTGAGTTGGTTGCTCCGTTCTCGAGGATTCGTATAACGCAGGACAATAAATTAGATGTAAACTTATACAATAGGATTAAGCAATTGCATCCATTTGTAAATATAGAAGATATGACACTAAAAAAATTTTGTAAATTTTCCAAAGAATTTCTCATAAGTCAGTGTTTCTATAATATTAATGAATATTACATATTTAATTACGATTAGGTGGGAAAAATTGTTATTTTTAGTTTGAATATTGTTATTTTTAGTGTAATTATTGTTATTTTTAGTTGAATTATTGTTGTTTCAGTTGAGGTATTTATATAGGTCAGCCATTATAATGCTGAATTTATTATTATGGTAGATAATTAATTATTAGTTTGTAACACATTTTAGTTAATTTATATAATTTAGTTGCTATGCGAACCATAAATGTACAAAGTATGTAAGAATGGTGAATAAAGTCTAAAGTCTATAGAAACAAGTCAGATCAGCTTATCCCAAAAAAAGTGCTATAAAAAAGTTTTTCGGAAACGAATTATCTAGAAAAACAATAAAGTTATAGACCGAAAACGAAATCCATAAAAATCGAGAAATGCCCCTTAGCCACAGATCTATAGTTATTATTCGGTGCCTTAGAGGCGAAACAGTTTAACATAGCCAAACTATATTTTCACCACTGAGTTTTTCATGATATTTGAGCCTGGAGGACGCATGTAACTTTTTCGGTATATGCGATAAAAAATCGTCCAGTTTGAAACACCCTGTATATCTAAAAATTGACTACCGGCACCGCTGTTTAACTTAACGCTGAGACTGCGTTAAAAGGTACGTAGTATTTGGTGGAAATATTTATTAAAACTCTTAATAGATAATTAATAACATATTTATAATATAAAAATAAATAAATCTACACCAATGAGTTTGATGCACCACACATGATGCTAAAAAACAAAGAAATAACATTTCAATAAAATAAAATAACGTTAATATTGATGCAGTGAAGTGGTAAGAAAAGGCAAGGCCGCTCGAGAATATGGTGACGGGTTTCCGCATCATGAATTTCGATATCGTTGTTGAATTCGACAGGCGAGGATGGGTTACTAAGATATATCGAATTTTAAAATATGTCACATTGGTTTCTTTAATTTGCATTACTTTTTTGCAGATAATGAGATGTGAAAGGTAATTTTGGATTAATGCCCCTTATGATTCTCCAAAACAAAATTTATGAGTAAATCGAATGCTATTACAAAAAATACCTATCCAAAGATGAAATGTAACTTGAATACCATAAAAAAGTTTTGTTAAAACCCCCATCATCATCAACAATTGAAACCAACCCTAGTTTAAAATATAAAAATTCCTGCAAAATGGTGTAGTTTTAATTTTATTTTTAATGTACTCTAATTATAAGGGTTTTTTTGTGTTATAATGTAAAACTTTTCTGTTAAAAAAATCAGCACACCATTTTAAATTTGGATTTAATTTTGGATTATATTTTTTGTGAATGATGATGGTGGTACTTACAGAGCCTTGAAGCACACACTTTAATAACTTTAATAAAATATTGTAGCGTTGTAAAATTTTCTTTATATTAATAAACAAAGCACTCTACCGTAAGATTGCAATATTTCAAGTCAAAAATTATTTAAATACAACTTAGATTAATACTTACTAAATGAGCCAAAGGAAATTATGGATATGCGAATATTATTACGATATCAACCTTTAGAGTCTAATTTAAAGCGGTTAAAAAAATATTTTTTTAAATCTATCGTAGAAGAATTTGTTAACCAACACAGCCTATTTTCAAAACATTTTGAAAAATGCTAATCACTCTTTATATTACGGCTCTAATAATTTTCTGCAGTCCAGGAGGCGCCACATATAATTTAAAATCAACCAACATAACACTAAAGCTCGCAAACATTTCAATTTACCGAATGACATTATAAATTGAAATTTTATTTACTTAATTTTCTCTACCTGCTTTTTAAGTTTAATTTTTCATTATACGAATATACAACATCAAAAAACCAAAAATCCACTGTATTGCAAAGTCCATTCTGATGAATTTCCACCCCATCTTAATTACAAAGCCCTCTTTTGCAAAATGGGAAACTCTAGAGCTTTTCCCCGCACTTAATCCACGGATATCCCTATGCCTCAGTTTCTTTTTTTCTCCTGTGGTAAGCCGCATATACACACGGTCAATATCGTCATTGGGAATGAAATTTTTATTAACATGGATTTGATATTAAGTATTCAACTTGGTTTTGAACATTTTTCTATTATTTATAATTTAAACATATTGATTAATAAATATATTGTTTAATTAAATACAGAGTATTTCGAGTGTCTTAATTCTGGCCCACTTAAAGAGGCTAAAATTAGAACATGTAAATATAAATGGGATGGAATTCGTACCAAACCTTTACTTAACAATATTGGTACCTATCACGTATCCCGAATGTTAAACCTCTGATGATGATGTTAGACCCGAAAGCAGACATGTTGAACATGGCTTTTTAGTATTGTTAATATTTCGCAGAATACTAAGCCAATAAACGTGAGTTTATAAGTCCCAATGTCGCCTACATCTCTGCATAATATATTTTATATACTACCTGTCGGGAGTGGAATGAAATCGGATACATTATTTTTTTTTGAAAGAAATACGCAAAATGTCATATAAAATTAGCTTTAAATCTATCGATAAAAACTTAATTTGATGCAAAGCCAATTGTGGAAAGAGGCAGATTTTTAAGTTATTATTTTACAAATTTTACAATGTATGCAACTTGATAAATTGCATAAGGAATCTTGGCCTTACATTCGACGCAGCCTAAAATGTTACACCTTGGCAATACACAAATACTTTACGCCAAAGATTTCAAAACAAGGAAAAACCATGTGAAACTCTTATTCAACCAATAAGTTACCTATAATAGAATATGGCATGCATTTTTTTCAGTGTAGAAAGAAGACAACACAGGCGATGATAAGTTTTCCCATACATAAAAATATAGAAAACAAAAATATTATAATGGAATAACTGATATATTGTAAATGGTTCTCGAATTCCTCCCCAGAGTTAAGTAATTATTAAATTTATGCTGATTCTACGTCTTAGTTGGGCTATACCGTTCAAATTACAACAAGATTTACAATATTACCTTGATACGCCTTGCTTAATTCTAATTTATCTGCGGAGGGGAAACAGTGCCTGAGATATGACTATTGCTGAAAGTATCCGGTAGCAATCGTAAAATTAAATTATGACGTTTTATAATGGTTTTATATTATAATAGCGACGGGCTCATACCCTCTGTTGAATTGAATATCGTTATCGTTATTATTGTCTCTGTATAGTGGCTGATTTCACCTGATGCTTTTAATAATAAGTCTTTAACTGCCCTGATACAGTGTTTGCAATTAGTGCGGTTATCATAGTTATATTTTTCTACGACTATACTTTGAGTTATTAGATCTTCACTACGGGCACCTTAATGAGATTCATTATGATTCATATTTTCATTATGAATACATATTTTTACAGCCAATAAAAATACAGGATTTAGGATAATACAGGGTGTTTCAGAAAGATATGGCCAAATTGCTAGAGGTGATAGAAATGCTTAAAATAAGTGTAGCTTGTTATATAAATTTTTGCCGAAGGAGCCTTCCTTTTCGAGATAAAATATTATTTTTCCTATTTTTTCTAACTGACTACGAATTATTAGAAATAAGGGTCTCAATTTTTTCATATGATTGTTTTTGGGGTCGCAGAATCGATTAAAAATACTCGCGTTCCTTGAAAACTTAGAGGGCGCTAGTCACACAATGTCTAAGCTAAATTTGCATTCATAACTTTTTTGATATTTACTTTAGAGACTTGGTAATTGCAAAAAATAATAGCACGTTTATTACCTAAACAAAAAGTGCTCTTCGAAAAAAACGCTTGGATGTACGGTTTCCAAGATATTGTCAGTTTATTAAGACATAAAAATACAGACAAAAAATAAATAATTCATATTACACTATATAAAGATTTATAAAATTAGTATTTAAACTGTTTTCATTAGGTGTTCAAAATGTCCCCATTTTTACAAATGCATAATCGAATCCGCTTTCCTAGAGAATACATTATTAAGGGTTATCCATTAAGGCAACTCAATCCTCGTTTGCAGTTCTTCCACATAATTAACTTCAAAGGCATACCTTTTCTTTAAGGTCATTCCAAATTGTAAAATCTAGCGGGTTGAGATCAGGCAATCGAGGAGGCCAATGAGTTGGAGCATCAGCACACCGACCTATCCATTTATTGGGAAAATGTTCACATAACCACCTTTTAGGCGCTCTACTAAAATGTGGTGGATCACCATCATGCATAAAAAACATAGCTGCTATATTATTCAAGAAACGCGGAGCATGAGCTGCTTGGCTTATTCGCCTAAAAATTGGCAGAAATCGAGTCTCTGAGGAAAATCATCTGGCAATAGTTCCTGAACTTGTCTGTACAAATCTAAGTAACTAAGTTAAAAGGCAAACTATGCCTTGTCCAATAATAGTTGAAACTGTAGAATATAAATATAGAAACATGAAATAAACTAATATTGTATACGAACTGAAAAAAAGGCCGTGTCACAAGTGTGACTCGAACCCATCATTTCCCGATTTCCGGTCAGTTCCAAGGATTTATAAATTCCTCTAAAACAAGTTTAAAAGGGATTCTGCTTTTTTGCACTTACCAAGTAAAATAACGGCCTTTGGAAGATATTCTAGGCAAAGCTAAAGTTCTTCTTCTTGTTGATCCTAGTTAGCTTCATTTTACATTAAACTGGCATTGGTGAAAACATTTCGTTGAAACTTTCGACAAACAAGGTGAAGACAAAAACCGTTTTGCGTACTGCCCACAGAATAGAAAATTATCAGATTGCAAAGTTTTACCACTGAAATTTTATTTCACTAAAGGAGTCAACGAATTATTTTGGAACCGACAATACACTCAGAACCCAATTTTTACTTTTAAAAATACCTCCGTTTTGGGAGAAGTCAGCAACACAAATTTTTGGTTTCGCTCATCATCTTCCATTAGTCTTACCAGAGAGGTATAACATATGACAAAGATTTATGCAATAAATAAGACGGAATATTTGTAATCTAACACATATTATGGATCAATATCGCCTAGTGATAAATACGTGTCTTGAATAAAGCACGAATAAGTCGCATTTTTCTCAATGTTTGTGGCTTTAATATTACTTTTCGTAACTTAATAAATTGGAAAAGTTTTTATGCTGGAAACTACATCGCCAAATTGTTGAAAGTTTTACTATATGTTAGGAATTTTATCATAATTTGTATATTTGTCTAGTATAACATTCGAGAACTGTATTATTATTATTCCTTTGTGTCATAAATATTAAATGTCTTATGATTTTTCATGCACAATTTCAACAATTTTCCGGTAGACATAATTTTTATCACTACAAATATATAAGAGTTACAAAGGCCGTTTAAATTATACAGGGTGAGTAGACGCGACACTCTATTCGGATTTTCAAGATTCTTTCAACGTCTGATCCTATTAGGACTACACATTTATACAGGGTGTTACATTATCCCGTAGCTTATCAAATTTACAATTTTTTTAAATGGAATACACTAGATACCTATTATTTTTGTTTTCGATTCAGACATCTTATTAAATTATTCTACTATAAGATTTGTTTGCTCTAAAAGGCATAATTAACTAGATATTAATTTTTATAGTCAAAAAATATGCCCCATTATTAGCCATTTTTTATAGTTACGCTAATGCGTTTTGCAAAAAGTAGTTATTTCATAAGAGGTACAACGACCTGTAGTAAAATAATCCATTCCACATTGGATCGAAAAGCTACCCATATACAGGGTGATGATATTTTGCAAACCCCTAAATATCTCGATATTTTGAAATAGCACACCCTGTAGATCATCTTACTGTTAAAAAGCCAACATTCTAACAGTTCAAAAAATACCATAAAAGTATTATAGCAAAAAACAACGATTATAAGCCCATGTAGTCCAAAATAATTCGTTTATAATGTCAAATTATGACACATATTTACATACTTTCACAGTTTATGGCAGTATATTTTTAAAACAATTTTTATTTTGATTATTTAAAGAATGTATTCCGCAGAAGAAGAAAATGTTGACATGATATTAAAAATTCGTAAATGTTTTTCAAATTGTCAGCATCCAGAGTATATTCCCAGAAATTCCCATACCGGAGACACTCTGATATCAAAGTGTTGCCTATATATGTTTAAAAAAAGAATAGCCAAAAATGTAAAGGAAAACGATGAAAATGAATTATTGGTGTTAGGTTCTGTGATTGAAAACCCACATATTAGCACCAGAATTATTGGAAGAGAGGTTGGTATAAGTCAATCTAGTGGTTCCAGAATTCTCCGAAAACATAAATACATCTATTTCATATTAAAATGCATCAAAATTTATACGTCTGGATTTCTGTCTATGGGCTATGGAACAATAATTGCATTGTAACCATAGTTTTTGCCTAAAATTAACCAAAAGTCATGTTTTAAAAATGGTAAGAATTTACTTTCATTTAGATGACTGTCAAAGAAATATTGACCAATCATGATATCTGGGACTATAGCACCAAAAACAGTAAAACTCTACTGATTTTGGTGATCAACAGCACGAGACTGATGTTTATTCTCGGTATCGTAGTAATGGAAATTGTGCCAATTAACTTATCCATTGTTGTGTAAGATGGACTCACCACTGAAGAGCAAATATTGAAAAAAGGCATCATCTTGTTCCATAGCCCATAGACAGTTTCCTAATCGATTTATCGATCGAGGCGGCCCCTATAGCTAGCCAGCAAGATCACCTGACATAACTCCATTACATTTTTTCTTACATGGGGTTATGTAAAAAACATAGTTTATAGTACTCCACTGACAACAGCTGAAAATATGAAGCAAAGGATTAGAGATACTTTTAGCACAATAACATCTGATATTGTGACGCTCTAAATTTGATTTCACGAACCTCAATCACAAATATTCGAAATTACGGTTACCGTAAAGGAAGGTAGCAGCCGCTAGTTTTTAGACAGTGGAGTCGGCGGGGTCCGAAGATGTCTTGGGGCGCCACATAGTTTAAATACCACCAACCTTCACCAGTAAACCGAACCGCTTTAGCTAAAAACCATGAAATCGCAACGCGATCCTTCCAAATATCTACGAGAGTGAATCAAAAGTCTTCTTTTAAAGTAAGTAATTACTTAGTAGCAGAGCCAAGTGGAAATAACACACCAAAAGTAAATTTCACAAACACAAGTTTATTTAAAAAAAATTAAGTTAATGTTTATTAATATAATATATAAGTATGAACGATGAGTTGAATAATCAATAAAAATGAAATTTATTTAAATTTATAATAAATGTTATATACACACCCTGTAGATGAAAATATCACTAAATATATGACAGAAAAGAACAAAGTGTTATTATTAAATATTTTAAATTATGCAAAAGAATAAAAATAACTCTCCACTAAGTCGCCTTTAGCGCAAGAGAAAAATGATTACACGAAAAGATTCCAAAATTGGTCAATCAGTTCAGTCAGAATACATATACGTGAGCAAAATACTTTATAATGACACCCTGTAAATATGGGCTGAGAAAAGAAAAATATATTTATACTAAATATAAATTACAAAAGTTACACTTGAATGCACTTTATTCACTAACCCGGTAAAATAGGTGAAGTTCTTGAACGACACGGTATATAGTTTCTGACCACCCTGTATGACTTCAAGCAAACAATTTAAATGCTAGAGAAATGAATTAATGTGATGGTTCAGTTTCTGCAAGATACTTATACACTATTCACCCTGTATAAAAATGTATAGAAATGTATGGAGATCATATGAAAATAGGCTTCAATATTGTGTTTATGAAAATGGACCCCACTTTGAACATTTGCTATAACGCCGATTTAATTGAAATTTTAGAAGATCTTCTTTTAAATTTAAGTAAAAAAAATATATTTGTAAAACCGTGGAATATTAAAAAAAATTAAAATTTCTATGTTAACAAAAAATATGCTTTATCAGAGCTAACTTTATACGGCATTATGTAGTTGCAAAATAAATTGTTAAAGTTTGTTTTCTAATATATTTTGTTCAAATTTAAGTTTGATGCATTTCACATATTTAAGATAAGTACTGTAGATAAAAAAAAAAAACACAAAACAAAAAGAATCTGAATAACCAACCATGTATATCGAACGGATAATTATTTAAAAACATGAAAAATTGTATTTACTTTATAAAGGTTAATAGCCCATTTCATCGATAATAATATTAATAAAGAGGAAACAGGACGAAACAATAAAGTGAATTAAAGGTTATCGCGTGGTGCATTCGGAGAAACTCCTGCCAATCAAATTAATATGAGTTATATGTTGTATAACATACATACATATATACTATACACAAGCAGTAGCAATTCCATTTGCCCCAGAGAGATTTAAGTCCATTTCTGTGGTGAGAGTCACGCCGCCTGTATATATTGTATATATATTTCTTTTCATTTCCTTCGGGCATACACCGGAAATTATATGAAATTTGAAATCAATATGCCGTAATATTATTTTTATTTTTAATGAATTAAGTTTTCGTTTGTCGCGTGCTAAACTGGCAGCCCAATTGGATAGCGCCAGGGTATACTTTATATATAATTTCTATACAGGGTGAGTCACGAGGAACTGTACATACTTCTACCATGAGTAGAGGCACATTAGGGGATCATCAAATGACCATTAAAAACTGTCTCCTTGTTTTCATTATTAATATACAGGGTGAATTATGGATCTTCACCAAAACAATGTTTCGTCATATCTTTTCAATGATTAAGTCGATTTATCTCATTTTTTTTATAGAAGTGTGTATTGGTGCCTGGCAACTAACTGACATATTCAGAATTGAGAAAATCCAGGTCCGTATTCGAGAAAATTTGTGGGACTGCTTCATATTCAACACTTCACCCTGTATATGATTTTTCAAAAATCGGATATAATTTTTTCAGGGGGCATAAATAGACAGTAAGACCTGGGTATTTGAATTTTTTGTTACACTCACCTCACATTTCCAATTAAAGATTCATTTTAGAGCCAAATTGAAAATTGGCAATAATAAAGTATCTTACTGTACAATAATGCTTAGTTATTAAAAAGAAATCTTCAAAATAGACATAAACGACACACACTGTGCTCCAGTATGGTAAATACGATAATTTGAATTGATTTACAGGGCCGGATTTAAAAATCTGGCATATCTGGTTCATCCCAAAAATTCACCCTGTATGTAACTTTTTCCCCCGTAACAGACAGAAAACAGATAAAAAATGTTTTTAATAACCTAGTTTTCTTATTTGTTTGAGGAAAACTCATGTGTCTAATTATTTTAATCGGAATGAAAGGAACAAGCCAGAGAAATGTTTATTCATAAATTAATAAAAAAAAATAAAAAACAATAACCAAACAATAATACAGTTTTAACAATGTGGAACAAAGTAAAAAACAATTTATCAAACATAACGATTATAAAACACAACAGCTCATTAACGCAGAATTATTCACTGTTAATATTATCAGAAATGACCCATTGACAATCAGAAAATCCATTACACATTTAAACATTCGTCAAGAAAAGTGTATTAAGGCAGATGGATTTCATTTTGAACATCTTTTATAATCGTAATGTTTATTAAATTGTTTTTTACTTTGTTCAACATTGTTAAAATTGTTTTATTGTTTGGTTATTGTTTTTTATTTTATTTCTTAATTTATGAATAAACATTTCCCTGGCTTGTTCATGTCATTCCGATTAAAATAATTAGACACATGAGCTTTCCTCAAACAAATAAGAAAACTAGGTTATTACAAACATATTTTATCTGTTTTCTGTCTATTACGGGTGGAAAAAGTTACATACAGGGTGAATTATTGGGATGAACCAGATATGCCAGATTTTTTAATCCGGCCCTGTAATTCAATTCAAATTATGGTATTTACCATACTGGAGCACAGTGTGTGTCGTTTCTGTCTATTTTGAAGATTTATTTTTAATAACTAAACATTATTATACAGTAAGATACTTCATTATTGCCAGTTTTCAATTTGGCTCTAAAATGAATCTTTAATTGGAAATGTGAGGTGAGTGTAACAAAAAATTCAAATACCCACGTCTAACTGTCTATTTATGCCCTCTGAAAACATTATATCAGATTTTTGAAAAATCATATACAGGGTGAAGTGTTGAATATGAAGCAGTCCCACCAATTTTCTCGAAGACGGACCTGGATTTTCTCAATTCTGAATATGTCAGTTAGTTGCCAGGCACCAATACACACTTTTTTAAAAAAATGAGATAAATCGACTTAATCATTGAAAAGATATGACGAAACATTGTTTTGGTGAATATCCATAATTCACCCTGTATATTAATAATGAAAACAAGGAGACAGTTTTTAATGGTCATTTGATGATCCCCTAATGTGCCTCTACTTATGGTAGAAGTATGTACAGTTCCTCATGACTCACGCTGTATAACGAATGAATGAATATGGATGAATAGATTAATTTGATTAAAATATTTGGGAAGCGTTACAAGTATTCAAAATACACACTTTAAAGCACTAGAGTATTGAAGTAAAATCTCAAATATATGATAAAACGTCAATCTCATATTGCACTCGAGATTTTCAGGGTTACAAATCCAAGGTAGCTCGACTAGCCGATTTATTTATGTCATTAAATGGATCGATGAAACCATCATTTTCTTCTACGTTTTCTTGAATTTTTAAGACAAAATCACAAAAAATGTGTTTAAAAAAACTGACACAATGACAACATTTTCGAGCAAATGGCGTTTAAAATTTCACCAGTTAGATAGTTGGTGTTTATATCTCATATAAATACTTGTAGAACTTATTTGTGTAAGTGTAGGTGTCGTCAGCGCACTATAGACTGCGAGCATTGCATGCGGAAGGTTTTGGATTTAAATCCCAGCTCTTAATTTTTTTTTATTTCTAATTCTTGAATAAAGTAGTTGGTTTGTTAGGTTAGTTTATTGGAAATAATAAAAATAATACAATTATAATATCAATTATTATTATTAATAAATATTATTATTATCTTTTTATCTCTTTCCTCCTTAAATATATATATTTAATATTATTAAAAACTTTAAAAGCAAATGCTTTCATCAGTTTCGTCTTGTCTGTTTTCTGTATTAATAAAACTGATGGTTAAGTAATTTGATTCGAAAAAGGTACGGTTTCATTTGTTGTTGTAGATGTCACGTGCCGAAAAAAGGGAAACTCTAGCAACGTCTACATAAAGTCATATGACACGCCATTAAATAGAATAGAAATATCAAACAATAATTTTTGTCTGTTTACTTTTGGGCTGGTTCTCAATTTTATAATAAAATATATAAAATGCGGAGCTTTTACAAATGGGGTAAGTCCTACTTAATTAACGTATCCATTATTAACGTCTGCGTAACTCAAAATAAAAATTATACAAGGCGCTCCGGAAAATGTGGGAAATCTCGGATGCAGATAGAAGCCTATAAGTTAAAGACCTCTTAAAATAGTGTTAAGTATTTAAACTTTTCAGGTTTTTTTAGTTTGCCTATAAGACTAAGTTTAATGTTTAAATTTTTAACATCCTGTATAATAAAGACTTAAAAAAAATAAAATAAACCTGAGTAGCCTGAACCTTCAATTAAATAAAGGAATTTTTGTTTACTGTCAATCAAAAAATAAACAATTTTTAAGAAAAAAAATATATACAATGATGACAGGAGCTGCTTCGTAACTAAATCATTGAAACAAATTAAGCTTAAACAGAGCTGGGTTCCGATACAGGTTAATGGTTATCGAGTAGGGAATTCGGATACTTTCAAAGTATCCGGATACATATGTAATATTCGGATACATTTAGAGTATCCGGAGACGCATAGGAAATGTACTCGAGTATGGAATACAATTTTTTTCCGAGGCGGATACGGATATCGGATACAGTTCTTTGGAAAGTACTCTTTAGGATATAGAGGAATTGTATCCGAATACTGCACAGCTCTGGCTTAGAATTAGTTTTAAATGTATATACAAAGATACATTTGTTATTGATATGTTGCTAATATCGTACATCATGTACCTACTCTATATTACCAATAATAATACCCATAATATTAGCTACGTAAAGCTTCGCTTTGTTATATACACAATTTGTTCATGTGGATGTTTTCCGAAAATTTTAACACAATTACCACAGCTTGTACATGGTGTACATACTGTTTGCCCAAAACAAAACATAATGAATTAGTTATTGTTAATAATTCAATGCCCGTCATTGTACCGAAATTGAACCTAATTAAATTGATTTATTGTATTGTTAGCTGAATTTGTAAACGTATACCAGTCGATTAGATGTTATGTTACATTCTAAAAATTTGCATACATTTTTTCTAGTAAATATGAAGTTCACACTTCGAGATATCACTCAATACGCTCTTAATGTTTGACATATCTCGGATTTTAAAGGCTTACAACATTTATATAGCCATAAGTGTTGTACAGGGTTGGTCCCGGTTATACAGCAATATGATACCAACGTGAAAATAATTACTGAAATGAAGTTTAAATGAATTTGTTTATGGGTAATGAGACAAAATTATAGAAAAAACATGCAGAAAGGATAATGAAACATATCGTTATTAACAACTAGCGTTCAAATAGCTAAAAACATAACGTTGTCTTAATTTGACTTCATAGCCTTTCATTTCAAACTCAAATAAAAAAATAATATTGTTGACACAAATAATGACATTCATAACAATTAATTTCCGCGCAGTTGCCAGTTGTATTTTGCGGTTTGCTAAGGTTGGATTACATCTATATTACCAATTGAGCAAGGGTTTATATTTCAGCATAACTTGGCAAAGCGGCGCTTAACGTGAAAACTATGCATGTGACCATTACTGTTTTGGCACTATGTGCAATCTATATTTTAAAGTATTAAACTGTTTTATTTTGATTAAAAAGAGTATATTGAATGAACGTAAAGTAACCATTTTTTAGTAAATCGCCCGGATGATTTTCTGCGGTGAGTTGAGAGAATAGGAGGGGTAGCAAAGAGCATTTGTTGAGTAAATGATTGAGAATTTCCAGTCACACCTGGGATACAGATGATATTCTCATTTTCATCAAAAATGACCCAAAAATTCTGTTGAATATCAATTAGGAGTTGAGATCTGCATGGCCTCGATCTCGGTTTCGAAAAACCACCTCCAAACATTATAGTAAAAAGAATAACAACTTATATAAAAACACAATACACAATATCTATAGCTAAAATGGGGTGGAGCATACAGAAGCAATCTTGAACCTCTACTTATCATACAAAAAAGAATCTTAAAAATTATTTTTCATTTGGATATTCGTTATCCAACAGAAGAGCTGTTTAAGGTTGCTAATGTGTTAACTATTCGACAGATGTTTTATAAGAGTGCTGTAGTCCATCTTAATAAATCAAATCAATTTTTAGGAAAGCTTGATCATAATTATTTAACGCGTGATAAAAAAAGAGATATTATTAGGGAACCTGTATGTAAAAAAGCAATCGGCCAGAGATCTCATGCATATATTGGTCATAAGGTGTATAATCAAATGCCATTGGAATTAAAGGATAAAATTAATTTCAAGAATTTTAAATTTTGTGTTCATTTCTAATTTTTAAGAATAATTAAATGTTATAAAACATTATTGGGTACAATGGGATAGATTATTTGAGGGTCTGATAGTGCGTGAGCAACCGTTTGGTGTCTGGTGGTGTTTGGAGGAAGCGGACAAACTTTACCAAGTTTTTGCATCCTCTAGGCACCGCTTAGTAAAATCAGGGCGGTGCACATATAAGATTATATTTGTTTCTTTATTATTATTATTTATTTTATTTATTTCGGCTTAGAGCAAAATAACATGTATATAATTTAAGTGGATATTGGAAATAAATAAATTTGCATTTGAATTTGAAATACTTAACATCGAACTCATGTGTTCGGTCGAGATTATTCACAGTTTCCAAAGTTCATCAATCTATAAATTTCGTTTCAGATTTTATTTGATCCATTCCCGAAGTTGTACAATTTTAAACTTTACTAATTCACTAAATCTAACTATCCTTTAGATTAATATAGGAAAATTTAAAATAATAAATAATAACTCACGGCTTGAAACTAGATTCAATAATTTTTTTTTTTTTCGAAAAATAGTTTTGTGAAAATTAACTAATTATATTTTTCGAGACCGAGTCTCGTTATCTTGGTCTCCGTCTCGATAGTTAAGGCTTGGTCTCGATCCGAACACTTGATGACTGTCTCAATTTACGCCCAATAACAACCAATAAACTCTCGATAAACACATATTACATAAAACCCTTCCGACATTATTTGAAACAATCGGTCATTTTTATCTGGAATATCCTATATCTACACTTGGAAACAAATTCACAGCAAAATACCAAATCAAATGGCCCTATAGAAATTTCAACATATATGAAATGATGAGTGCAGTCAATTAGAGTAAAAGCGATACATTTATGATGATAACCGGCATCGGCGCGCTATCATTTATTCCATGCATACAAATCCAGTCAAACAAACAAACCGCTAATAATTGGCTGATAGGGTTGTCCATATTCTTTATTTTGACCATTAAATGAGCTTTGTATGTGATCATCATTCAACACAGTATATTTGCATCGTTGAATATTAATTCACCGAGATCGATTGTTTATTTTACCGGTATAAAGTGATAATTATGTTTATTATTATGTATTTATATTATATTAATTTTCTACCGTTTTTTCTGAAATAGTTTTATTGAAAAACTTGTTTTACCACTTCAAAATTGTCTTACTCCTCCATCCAATACAATTCATTATGCCGGCTTTATCAGTCCATATTATGGAAGAAAAGAAAGCTTTACATATTTTGAAACGTCACTGCGCAAATTAAATTCAGCGATAAGGTCGAAACTTATGATTTTTTTAATTGCTTGCAGTTGAAGTTATTGCAGCACCTACTTTATTTTCTATTTTACTCAAATACGACCATAACAAGATGCCAATAAAACAATTTTTTTTATCCAGCTTCTTAAATGCTTGTTTTTCCGACTGACTTCTTTCTTTTAGAATGTGTTTCGAGTGTTCTAACCACAATTTTTGGTGAAACTTGACTAGTCATTTCATTTGAAATAAGGTCTTGGAAGCTTTAGTTATTAAAATTAAATAAAAGGTACGAGAACAGATAAATTCTCGTGCTAGTATAAGCTCTTTGTAAATGTTGGAAATTTGGGTCACACTGCCTGCCGATCACCACTGATGAGTCGTGGATCGACGAAACGGCCGTCTGGTGAAAGCATGGTAGTGTGAAACAAATTTCCAACATAACTTAAAGTCTTGTTGCTTTATGTAACAAGCAATTCTTAGATAAATAAATGTTTGTTAATTTTGGAAATTATACAACTATACTGTTTTTATTTATTTTCATAGGAATAAGTTTAATAATACAGAACTGTCGCAACCAAAGAAATTTTTGGCATAACATTGTTAGTAACTCGGCATCTGTTGTCGACAGAGCAACCGTTTGATGTTTCTTACTAAACCAGGCCTTTCAGATTTGACAAAACATTCATTGTTCCTTCTAAATATCTGAATATTCTTTGTTAATCCGGAATCCTCAAACTCCAATTGCAATTTCTCCCATGCTTCTTTACCATCCTTTGCATTTTGTATGTGTCCATAAATTTTGCTATCCTAATTTTCATTATATCTTCATTACCAACAAGACCAAAAATCTTCGTGCTCTAAATATGATTGCATTGCAAATTTCCACGTATTGTAATTCTCCCTACCTTTTAATTTTTCAACTGAAGCCAGATAATTCGAATATGGAATATTGAGAGTGGCTGACAAGAATTTCACGTTCTGATGACAAATTTTCTTTTCAATTCTTGTACTACTCTTCTTCGCCCATAATCAGATAAGAATTTGGAACACAGACATGTATGATTGCTATTTTTGTGAAATTCTACAACTACTGGTTTTATTTATTCTGATAGCAATAATATTAAAGGCAGAATTTGTTGTTGTTTAGTGTATAACTATAATCACAATCACAACTAGTTAAAATATGCTCTATCTACTGGTAACGTTTAGACAACGTTTAGTTTACAAGTTGTAATGCAGAATCATAAGTCATAACTCTGAATGTTTAATTATTTTAACGTTTATGATTGTGATTATGACAAATGGAAATGTGCGCAGGAGTTAAACGTTTTTTTTAACAATTTTTTATGGCACACCGTTAAAAAGAAAAGTACCATAAGGTTAGATCGTTAGAATAACACATACAAACAAATGTTCTTATGACTTTTATATGTTGGATAAAACCACTTTTGTTATGCATTATGCATACACTAAAAGTGTGACAAAAATTACGACTAAAACTTCTTCACTGTGATTTGTGTTATACAAACACGTTGGCTAACTCGGCCTTAATATACAATAATATTATAATATAGTCTTTCAAATATATGTAGGTTTACTTTAGTTTGCAATATACAATCAATATGTAATAATATACTGTATTAATTTAAATTTTACATAGGCTGATGGACTCCGGTCAATGGCCTTTTGGGGCTTTTACCAATAAAGTACGTTTTATTGTTATTATTATTATAATATAATACATACGGGAGGATTAACATATATAATTTAATGTTAACATCAGAAAAATTTGATCTTCCTGCATAAACTGATGAAAATAATCAAAATTTAAAAAACCTCTAATTTCTATGTATTCGTATTTTCCGTATCTATTAAAAGTTCATTTAAAGTATCATGGAATTTCGGCACACTGTACAATGAAATGAAATGCATACGACTGATAGTTTCCAATATACTCTTTAGTGTTCTTATTAGAACTTTGTGTGCCAGTTGGATGGATAATAAAGTCTGAGAAAAACCTACTATCTGGGCTTCTTCTGCTAATTCTTTTTTTACTCTATAATAGAATGTAACATTATTTTTCCCAATTGCTTATTTCATCTAAACTATAATATTCTTCGTACCAATCAAAAACAAATGCATAACTGAATGTACGTTTTTGCGGCAACACTAACTTCTGCGTTACAAAAAATTAATATGAATGGAAATTCAGTATTTTATTTGTAGATGGTGTCCGGAGGCGTTTTTCCTTTTTCAAAGATACCAAACGGCGGTATTCAACTGTCAAACCATTTTCATGCTAATTCGGTTTATAATGTGGCATTTAAAAGGATTTCACTGGGATTTTTAATATTTTCGTATTAGGGCATCGGGCATGTGACAACTTTTAAAATATTCTCGGTGATAAGGATCCAAGCCATTTAAATAGAAATTGACAATGCGAGATTTATAAATAATCCTATTGGATTTAAGTAAAGAAATACGTTGTCAATATAAAATATTTTAATTTTATTTATTAGAATAGATATTATGAAATATACTAAACAAGCTCTCATTATTTAATGAAATAAAGATCTACCTACTTTGCAGGAATCGTTATTGGATTCTGGATAAAAATGAACTATCTAAATATCTGAAGGTACATTACCGAATAAAGGGCGGTATCAGGCATTGACCGAGGTATATTTATGTTATGGGGTAAGTATAAATGATGATGGACGCTTAGTCCGAAACATGTCTGGCAGATAATAGCAAGGTTTTAACGTATATATATCGATATTGATCATTTTGTGGAGTAGACGTCGTTTTATTCAAATAATTCAATATATTTTATGAATAGAAAATCTTATAATTAAGATAATTACATGAAGTTCAGTAAAATTACGAACTACAAAATTATATTTTTAATGGAAAGGCAAAAAATAACTTTATGGTCAAATTTCATGGAAAGAGCTAATAAAACTGTATTCTCATATATTTTCCGCTAGACAAACGGACGGAACCTTTAGTATAAAAAACACCATGTTCAAAGTAAAAGAGTGATTCAAAATACAGACGCTTATGTAATTACTCTTTTGTTGTACTAATTTAATTAATACTATGAAATCAGCTATACTAGAGCGCTTTTTTATCACCTTTAATTATACTAAATCAGAATGGCTGAATACCTAGGTAACATATACTGGTATACCGTGTGTTAAAATATGAATTAAACATTATAATGAAGATAACTTAATTATAATGAGTTATAAATAACCACAATCAAGTACTACTAGGTATTACCAGAGCGATTTAGTTCCGTAGTATTTTCGAATAAGGTTGAAATTCATGCTATTTAAGAATAATACCTACAGTATTTTCGAATTATCGTTATTATATTTCTTTCCAAAGGTTTCTTGAGCTGAAGGTTCATACAAAGAATTTTATTATGAAAACAGACATAAAATTTTGTAGTGAATTTACGTTATCCATCTACAAAAGACTCTAAGATGTTCTGTATAACACACACACAAAAACTAAGCATTCTATCAAAATAAAAGAAGACGACTTTTTTTAAGAAAATCATATTTTTTTTATTAATATATACTCAAAAAGTAAAATATTCCAACGACAAAAGATTTGGGGCGTTATTTCCCCCAACCGCCTCTAGTTTGATACGCTCATGACTATACATTTGGAAATACTTTTAGTTTGACTTATAAGGAATTAAAAATCAAATACATGTGTAAAATTTTATTGATGTACCTAAAAACGTTTCGTTAATATACACCATAAACCATCATCAGGGGCCAATTCTGAATTGTATCTATGTTTATAGGTAGGTTTTGCTTAAAATTCACAGGTCTATCACCTGTATTAATGAATAATACATTTTAAAATTAGAAAAGTGTAGTACGATTAACAAAATCCGATTAAATTTACTTACTCATGGGCAATGAATTGATATTGAATATATTTTGTTACAAATTATAATTTATTTTGATTTTAAACAATCCGAATGACAAACAGTTTGCTGGCGTGATATAATAATTCACCCCTTCTGAAATAATGCGCATTTTTGTCTGATATATACAAAATTATATATTGCTTTGTATCGGTAGGTATATTATTTCAATTAGCCGTCAAAATGTTGTTGCATTAATTTGATTATTTATTTGGTGCGATTGTGGTATAACGCCACATAATAGTCAACAGAACAACGCCAAAATAATATGCGAGGACGATTGATTGACATGCAATAGATACATATTACACTATTATGTGTATAGGCCGATATCGCAGCCAGATACGGATTAGTTTTGTATATTTCAAAATACATAATATTTAGTTTTAATATAGATATGGCGTTAGCTTTATAAATTATTGATAATGATAAAAATAACCTACTGAAAGTAATAAAGAATTGGATAATTCGATATATAATATAACTTGAAAATGAGGCTTCTACCAGGTACTGATCATTTTAAAGTATTTTAAACGTGCCACATTATGCACTCTGGACGTTTTACTATTTTTATTATCCCGGCCTAATACTTTATTATCATTATCTCTTGGATTGTGGTAGTTAGTTTAAAAATAAAGATTTACATGTGCAGTGTCAACAAATAATTTTTAATATGTATGAGTGCCTTAAAAACGAACATGAAGAAGAATCTGATTGAATTATCTGTAAAAAAAAATAACAAGCTGACTAAATTATCAGTATCAACAATTTATCGACTGATTAGAAAGGGAAATGTAATTGACCTAGTGTAAGAAGAAAACGTATTGGACAAACATTTAAACAAATTGATGACGAAGGTACGGACTTTATTAGGAAAATTGTGTATAGATTTTATAAACAATCTAAGGTGCCTACTTTAGATATGGTTGGAGAAAAACTTAAAAACTACGAATAATATAATTACAATTGCTTGGTCACACTGCGGGAAATACTAATAGACTGCGAATTTAAATATGAAAAATTAACAATAGAATGGCTGTAATGGAATCAAGAAAAATAGTAGAATTGCGGGAAGAATGCTTAGAAGAGATTAAAGATTATCGTCAGTCAGGTAGTTATATAGTTTATTTAGACGAAACGTAGTTTGATACTCATGATGCGTTGATGAAATATGGTTGGGTAGATAATCCAAAAAAATGCAGTTTAGGCACTCCATTTCTTCTAGAAGTAAACACGTCATCATATGTCATGCAGGTGGCAAAAATGGATTTGTTCGGAATGCGTTGTTAATATCTGCTAAAAATATAAGCGAATCGTCTGCAGATTATCACGAAGATATGAATGCTCAATTATTTAAAAAATTGATGGCTGAACAACTGCTATAAAATATTCTGAATAATTTAATTATCATTGCAGATTGTCCCTTAAAATTGCTAATACCAATAGCAAAAAACAAGATCTTATTAATTTTATGACAGAGAAACAATTAACTCTTCTTAAAACAAAGTCGAAAAAGAAATAATTACTTGATACAATAAAATCATTTAATTTCAAAAAATAATATGCAGTAGACCAAATTTGCCTAACTGTTCTCAGTTTGCCGCCTTACCACTGTATATTCAATCCGATCGAAATGATTTGGGGATCATAAAACCCGATTACAAATAAATTATTCAAACACCAAATATTTATTTATTTTCGATAAAATAATGATACGCCCATGCCTCCAAACTGATTGATGTGTGCCACGGAAAGCTTTTGTACGATTTCAACTGAGTCTATAACGACTTTACTTTCACTTTCGTATAATGTAGGTATAGTCTAGGTTTTTCAGAGTGAAGCTTCCAAATTAAAGCATTATAGCGAACAGATTTTTATTGCGATACAGAATGTAATAGATAATTCTAATTTTTTACTAATAAAAATATTGTATTAAAGTCTCATTTCGACACGAGCGCGACTGCGCCATTAAATGCTCGTTGCAAAATATGCGATATACTAAATGGATTACTTTAAGAAATATACGATTCATATCTGTAATGTTCTATGCATTGTCCACCCTGCATTTATTTACAGTGACTTTGCTTTGTTAAATTTATTTATCTACGTATCTCTCTAATGCACTCTATAGGGAAACAATTAAAAGTAACACATTGTGATCTCTTAATTTTTAAAAGAAACGCCGATGTAGAGAAGCATTAATTGGGTTGTGCAACGCATTGGATTTAGTAATATGAGTTTCTGTGAAAACATTTAATGAGATATTTTAATTTAAAGAAAATGTTATTTTATACACAACAGTCCAATTTGGTGTAGCCGCAGGTTGTTGGAAAAAGAGGAAAAAGCCGCCAGCCCAGCCTAGTTTATTGTGACCGTGCTGTTGGTAAAATCGTCTGAACTGCATAATATGCTGAACTGGCTATTAAATAGAAATTACAGACATGATTTTGATGATGGATTGCCGTATAATTCAATAAGAGTTGTGTAGTAGTAACAAGACAATATTTGTACATGTAGTTTTTGCATCCTTCATAGGTGGTTTCATAATAATATGAGCAACGATCATTGAGCTAACATAACGACTCCAAATATTACGAATATATAATATGTCGAATATTGTATTCTTTTTTTTAACATACATCCATATGTACGCTTATATTAATGCTGTGTACTAAGGACCAGTTTTGTCCTAAAATTTTCAAACTTGAATTTCTCGAAACCCTTTAACCCTAGAGAACTCGCGCTAAGGAAATTACGGCAGAACTGGCGTGTGGGCATTTCTCTCACTACTTATTATTGTGTATTTTTTTTATTGTGACGAGACAAAATTAAACTCAAATAATTACGCATCATTTTTAATGAAGTGCTGCATCTTTTTTTTGGATTTTCGGTTTTTTCTTCTTGGGCAAAATCCACAAAATCCAGCTTGATCTTCTGCCGTTACACGTTCGGGTTCAGGAATGCCTACCAGTTCTCTACTTCGCTGTCGCCTGTTGAATGACATATATATTACTGAAGCTCGGTATACTAAGTGTGGTTTCATCAACTGTTTTCATCCTCAGAAACATTTGACGATCTTGAATAATTTCTGTATTGTCTTTACATATTTCGAAAATACAAACGCCAGAACTCGCGCAATGAGAGAATCACTCACAAACCTGCACTTGATCAACAACTTCATATTATATCGCAGAACACAGTGTACTTCGAATTTAACTAATCAGGGGGCGCATCGGGAACACAAAGTCAGCTAGAGAGCGAGGTAGGCTCATCCAGTGTCTATATCGTGAAATCTTGCGATTGTAGGCGAAGCGTGAAAGAAATGCTCATAGCGCGAGTGCTGCAGGGTTACGTTTTGTTGCCTTTTTTATTTTATTATTTTTATTTATTTTATCACATTTTTGACAAATGGAATGAAAGTCACAAGAAAAAAACTTAAGTTATAATTAAGGCAAGGGTCCCCCCGTTGACCCGCCTATGGTCATCCTTTTTTATTCAATTTCATGTCAGTTTACGACGTTTGACTTGGTGAATAAATATGCTACATTGATTAATTCATCTTTACTCGTTTCGAAAATATTTCAAAAAATTCCTCCTCAGGCAGTCATCTATCTATCTTTGTAAATAAGGACTCGACTTCGAAAAATTACAATTTAGGTTTTTTTCATAATTAGACGTCGCCCATTCGCTCACAAATTTTGACCACCTATTTCAGAAACACCTTGTATATATGCTTTCTTTTGTATTCCTTATAGTTATACCATTGAATGAATTCAATCAACGTTTATACCAAAGAAAAACATATTATATTATTATAAATTTGATTCTGTTTATCTTTCTCAATCTGTTGAACTTAAAATGGACCTGGCAACACTGGCACTGCAGCAGGTACAGAGTTCTTTAATGCGGCAGGTCACAGGTCACATGTCATTTCATATTTTTATTGCATTAGTAGATTTTTCGTCTGTTTGCTCTTACATATTACGTTGTGAATTACTGAATAATTTATTATAGAATAGAATTATGTCCCTTATAAAATATAAAAATAAGAAGTAAGAACCTACATATTGAAATTAATAGAAATAGCTTCTAATGCAGGGCCAACAGCAAGTGATCATCATGAAGTGCACCCTGTATTTCTAAATGAAGGGGAACATTATTTATTCAACTTATCTATATCATACACTAAATATCTATTTTGGGACAATAGTGTTTTAAATTATTGTTGAAGTTCTAGATAATATTTTTAAATAAAGCTGTAAACTTAATTATTTTAGGATGTGTGTTAATGTTATCATCTTTCCGGTAACAGGTTTCTGCTACATATAATTATTACTAGCATCTGATATATCACGCACCGTCTTTCTCTAATTCTACTTAAATGTTTTATATTTGATAAAAGTAAAGCTACTTTAAAAGGGATGAGGGAAATTGGCCATAAATATTTATATTTTGCAGCTGCAGATGGTTTGCTTTCTAAAACCTTATATACGAGGTGTCGCCAGTAAATAACGAACACGATGAGATGGTGAATGAAAACGCGACCTTAATAATTATTGAACTGCTTTCAGTAAATATATGCTGGATACAATAAACAAATACTCATAAAAGTCCGGTAAAATTTTTATTATATGGAGTGCTACTCTAAAGATTCACTGTATGCGCAGGGCTTTTTACATTAAATTTCACTATAAACAGTGTCGACTGTACTTATTTATCACTTGCGCGCCACTGAGTTTTTGTTGTAGAGGAAAATTTTTTATACATTTGCTTAAACAAATTTGCGCAAATTGTATCGTTCAATTTTAATTATACGTACTGCTTTTATATGTTTGTTTTTCTATTACGCTCTCGTTTTTGTTGTAATGTAAATAATATGAGCAGTAAACCAAGTTAGTTTAATATAGTAATAAAAGCAGACAATTTTGCTATGATGAAATATTTATTTTGCAAAATAACAAAATAACGTGAAGCTTATTTTGAGTTATGGTTAATTACTAGATACCTACAACCTCAATTAACTCATTAAAAATCTTACGAATTCTGTAAAGTAATATTTTCATAAAGCAAATAGTGGTTCCATAAAATATTTTATAGGAGGATGAAGAATTTTTCTACTTTAAATAAACTAGACTTAAAATATTTTGATACATAAGATAAATAATAAAGGATACAGGGAACAATGGAAAATGAAAAACATAAAAATAATAATTTAATATTTCGTACGACAAAAACGTTTGAATCATTATGTTTTTTTTTTCAGTTTTCGATGTTTATTAATGATTTATCAGTGTGGCGTGGGGTAGTTCAATAAAATATTAACAATAATTTATATGCATGCGGCAGTATCAGCCATCAAAACGAAAACACACCGACACCGTTGTCCTGTATATTTAATAGCCTATTCATTTCCCCGGCATCTTGAACCTATATTACCTTATACAGCATTTATTATATGATTACTGTTCTAGCTCTATTCCAAAAGACATTAAAACCATTCAAACCCTACCAACGTCCTCAATATTAAACTAATCCCCATTTCGGGAAGATGTGTCCTATTTTGTCCTGTATTGCATTTTACCACCCACTACTACGTATATGGTGCTAGATCATATTACACGAAAAGGTTATATACTCGTATTATTCTATAGATTGCTACTATGTTGCCACATCTTCTACATTTTAGACGAGAATTTTGTTTATATGAGAAGAGCCCTCTCGACGTCCTTTTTGCATAGTGAGACGGTCACCAGACATGAAAATACATACACTTCTCACAAATAATACCAATTGTTTTTTACATTGTGTAAATACAATGCAAGAAAAATCTGTGATACATGGACCATAGCCTGACGTTTTCTCGATCAGCGGGCCAACATTGGTGTTTCCTCTAGTATGGCAATAAATGAGGGTAATCTATGAAGAAATGAATCCTAATCATATTTTCCCAAATACTTCACTACTTCATTCAAAAATTGGAAATAAAAAAAGAAATGCAAGAGCTGGGATTTGAAGACAGGACCTTCCATACACAAAGCGCACGCTCTCCCAATGACACCGAGGCTTATACGAGGCACGTTTATTTAGTAAGTACCGTTTTGCGATTCCGCCGCCGCAGCGCTACGGTCGGCGTTCCGCGCATGCGCGCTGGTTACCTACATCTCTTGTCTACGCACTGACGCCATTACAGTCTGATTCCTCATTGTATACGTTGTTTACTGAGTGTTTAAGATGCCTCCGACAATCGTGAGTCCCGCCGATTGTGAAGTACCGGCTGTTATACGATTTCTTAGTGCTAAAGGCGTAAAACCGATCGATATTCATCGTGAGATCTGTGAAGTTTACGGACAAAACATTATGAGTGATGGAATGGTAAGGAAATGGGTGAAAGCATTTAAAGATGGCCGCACAAATGTGCATGATGAAGAACGGAGTGTAGTGTAGTGTTTTGTATCGCATTGTGACCGAGATTTGCACAAAACCCAACGTTTAGGCAGTGCATTGACTTTTCTTGAGTGGTACCACAATGAAGGTGAAGATTTTTTAGACCAAATTGTTACTGGTGACGAAACATGGGTGGCCTACGTCACACCAGAATCGAAACAACAATCCATGGAATGGCGACATTCATCATCACCCAAAAGAGTGAAGTTTAAGCAAAAATTTCTGCCCGGAAAATCATGTGCACAGTTTTTTGGGACAGAAAAGGAGTATTGCTAGTGGAGTTTCTGCCTCGTAATGAGACAATCAATGCAGCGTCTTATTGTTAGACACTGAACAATCTGCGTCGTGCAATCCAGAACAAAAGACGTGGCAAGTTGAGTAAGGGTATCGTTTTGCTGCATGACAATGCCCGTCCACATGTGGCTAATCGGACCAAAGATCTCATCAAATCTTTTAAATGGGAAACTCTAGATCATCCTCCATACAGCCCTGATCTGGCGCCCAGCGACTACCATTTGTTCCTGCACTTGAAGAAACACCTGGGTGGTCAGCGTCTTCAAGACGATAACGAAGTCAAAACATTTGTGATACAGTGGTTAACATGTCAGGCGGCAGAATTTTATGAGGAGGGTATTCAAAAACTGGTGCCACGTTATGAAAAGTGCCTCAATATTCACAGAAATTATGTAGAAAAGTAGATTAAGGTACAGGCTTTTTCATGTAAAAATAAAATTATTGCGATATCTTTGCACGTCTTTTTTTAATTCCAAAACGGTACTTACTTAAAACACATGCCTCGTACATATATTATATTAGATATTGGTACCAACTACCTAACTGGTGAAATTAAAAACGCAATTTTCTCGAGAACTATGAGGATACATTTCAAAATTAACCTATTAATAATAATTTGAAATGATGATCTCTCGACCACTACTGCTATTATATAATTTTTGTCCACCCCCATCTAAAGCGATTTCAACCAAAAACTAATGGATTCATCCTAGGTATTCCCCAAACTTATATACCAAAATTTAGTTCATTTGGCGAAGCGTTTAGATTTAGATCCATAAAATTTAATCTATAATTACTTATGCCAACCCAACAAAGCACGTCACCATACATGTTTCGACATGTAAAATGTCATCATCAGTGGTATAAATTTAAAAAAAAATATTGTTTCTAAAATTTCAGCACATCCGAAACTCAATATAATTATACATATTCCCTAATAATTAATTATTCTGATTATTATCTATCGTTTAATATGATATATAAAAAGAAAAAGAAATAAAGTTTAAAATTTCGTTTATCTAATTTAATAATGATATTAAAGCAATAATTTCTCGAGAATCAAGTGAGAATCCACATTTTATTTTATTTTGTCAAACAAAAACAATTTTCCGCAAAGTGTAATTCAAATGACATATATCAAGATTTCTTATTCAATACCACTGATGATGACATTATATATGTTGAAACATGTATGGTGACGTGCTTTGTTAATTAACTTGGCACAATTGAAGTAATTATAGATTAAATTTTGTGGTGTTGACCTATTTTATTCTATATCATATAATAAGTACCTACTCTTCGTAAATATGGACTATTTCATAAAAAAAAATATTTAATAATAATTATAGTCAATTACTACTATACAAATGATTTTTTCATAATCAGTGTAGATATAGGTGAAAAAAAAAAAATGTTTCGAAACATATCTAGGATATGATAAAGATAACTAATACAGTTGTATAAATTTGGCAACCTTGCAGTTGTTTCCATCAAATAATTACATGGCCAAGCGGACCATTCCCCAAAATAACTCTGGCAATTTAGCGCCTGCTTTACTGACCGTAACTCTGTCATTATTTACAACCACAACTCGGGTTCTACAATTTACTTCTATCTCGGATTTTGGCTCGGATTTAAAGACCCGCAAACAATTTGGCGGTTTTGTTTATTGGCTAAATCAAGGAAATACGATTCAGTATTCAACATCTTTGGTTTAATGGAAAAATGTGGTATTAAAAATATATTTAAAACATGCACGTGCCGAAATAATTCAATTTTGTTTTATACTCGTTTAATTAATTCGGTATATCGATTGTGGCGGCCCGTCATAAGTATTAGGTCAATCAATAAGTCTGTAGGATGACACATAGATGGCGTTACTAGAATTTTTTACATATGATTTTTATTTAGTATTAACCTTAAAGAATTTTAACTCATCTGTGAAAAAATACATTATATGAGCCACAATAGACCCTCGGGTGGATGCAGTCTGCATTTGGAACCTACGTACCTAAATGACGATGATTACTGGTGTAGATAAATATGGCGAATAAAAGTAGGTAATCTTCAAATAATGTAGGTACAGTATATGTAATAAATGTAATAAAAAATATGCGAAAACTAAAACCTCTGTGTATGAGTTACTCATTAGAAATTTAATACCATGTCGATAGCAGTCGTCCTTAATACAAAATCCGCCTTTATAATGCTTAAAAGCCCATTAGCATTTGTCACTAACCTTGTCAACTCAACAAAAGCAACGCACCGGACTGAAAATACATTTCACAGCTTTTCCTTTTCCATTCAGAACAACATAAATATTAAATACTGAAAATGTACATTTTAAGCGCACGACAAACGCCACCATACATACATATATGAAAAAGGGTTATTCGACGCTTTGATCTCGGTCAGTGGTTCTAATTTTATTCACTCGTCACTCGTAACTCATTTACACAACACAAATGACCATTGGTCTCAGTAAATTACTTGTCAATTGCTTTCACAAAGCCCCGGTAAACTTTAATTTAAATGCTAGTGGCGGCACCCTCAACATTTTTGGCTTTTAAGTGTAAATTTTCAAAAGATACCGTTATTGTATTGGAAATTGTATGTCTCTTCACGCTCCTGGTGACAGGATTCATGCTGAGAAATGAATGAAAAGCAGATTTCATTTTCTTTAATAAACTTTGTGGTCATTATTATTTTTGTTGAATTTTTTGATAAATGGAAAACATATTTTTTTTAGTAGCCTATAATACACGGGACAAAATTACAGCGAACTCCACTATTTTGGAGTGTAGCCCGTCAAGTATGTCTACTGCAACTCAAATAAGAAAGATCACAATTCGGCATGGACCGATCACCTATGATACCTCGATAAGAATTCGATCAACCATTGAATTTTGACACTGAATACGACCATGCCTGCCTTCTCAGACTTTAAGTGAAGCTGGGGTGAGACAATAAGCCTCAGAGCCTCTGAGTTTTCCAAACAACTAGAATGGGGGCTGCAAATATGTATTTGGGAAAGACACTCATCGTGACGGGATAGTCTTATTTTTTAGTTTCATGTACCATTATTTTCCAATAATTGCCTTAATACTTACTTGTCTGTAGATTCTTCGGACAACCTGTATATAAAATTCACAAAATCGTTTATTTATTCATTACGTATAACACAAGTAAACCATATAGATGCAAAGTGTAGCGTGAAAAAAAAAACTTATATATTCGGCAATTTTCCAGACTACGGTGGAAAATTATATTATTTATTTTCACCGTTCTTTTTCCACATACATATATTTTTGCGTTGTTCAGATTGAGAACGAGATTATATACGGTCCATTGATGGAAAATTGCTTGAGGGCGACGAATGTATATATATTTTTAATTGTACTAACTTAAGTGGAAAAAGAATTATAAACATTATTTTCGGTTTGGATGAACGTGGTGCAGAATTAAAAAATAATATGAGAAAAAACAAAACAAGAAATCATCAACTTATATATTATATATTACATGAATAAAAGGCGTCTGCTCCACAAAATCCAAATATATTATCTTGAATCTTCTTTACATTACGTTAAATTAAATCATCGACAAAAAATAGTTTAATTTTGGTTTTTTGAAGAATACATATTTAAAAGTTTATTTGATTTTTTTAAATATCATGATTTTCGATATAAAGAAAGGTATATAATTTTTATTTTCTGAAAACAACTAGTTTAAGTAATTTTGGTTAAGAAACTGTTGGTTTGACATTATGAAATTATAGGTTAAGTTTTATGTGCTTATTTAAGGTATATTGTAGGGCAGTTGAGGCTAGCATAATTGATACTGTGGTGAGAAAAACTCAGATGTTCATGTGAGTGGAGAAACTGCAAGAAACGTCGAAATTTAAAGGTGTGTTATTTAGCGGAAATGGTTATATTTAAACTAAATTGTCAATAAAATACGAAAAAAAAACTTATTTTCGCTTGTAGAATGATGATGTATCGAAAAATGCTTAGTATTTCAGATACAGGGTGTTATTTGCAAATTCCTGACGATGGGTTTTTAGTTATATTTCCGAAACGCGTCTCGATGTCAAAATGAAATTTGACACACTTACGTATCTTCGTAGGAAAGGTTCTATCAACCCTTAATATGCATTTCCACCCTGTTTCTTGTATTATCGTATCGTAGCCGTATAATAATATTGGAGAGGTTGCATAGAAATTTTCAATGTCATTTATCTTGAAAACGGCTGCTTCTAGCGTTATGAAACAAGTGAACATTTTTTATGTACAAAAGTCTCAAATTTATTATTATTTTTAGAAAAAGTAAAAAAAGCGCACAAAAAAAAAGTTGGGACAAAATTTGTTCTGACCCCTCCAGCCTACCCCACCCCTGACATTTTCCTCACCATGGGATATCATATTTTTTAATAATCCTACAAAGATACGTCAGTATGCCAAATTCCATTTTATCGAGACACGTTTCGGAAATATTACTAAAATCCCATCGTCAGGAATTTACAAATAACACCCCGTATCTGAAAAACGAAGCATTTTTCGATATATGTTCATATGAAAAAAACATCTTATTTTTGCTTGTAGAATGTCCCCTTAAATTATTTTAAGCTAATTTCGGGACACCCTGTTTAGTTCATTTTTTACAGACAAATTTATGTCACTTTTTTTTCTTCAAGAAATTATTACTGCGATATTGCAAAGCAAAAAATATTTATTATGACATTTATAAGGAATGAGAATATTGTTATAGCAGTTAGGGTGGCTCTTAGTAGCTATTGTGTCAAGCAGAAAGGAATATTATTATTTCCAATGTTAAAAGATATTCAGAAATCACCCTTAAAGAAGACGTATAAGTGCAGGGGTTAGTTGCTTACTGTCTTTTGTATTAGTATAGACTGACCTTTAAATAAATGTCAGCCGTCTAGAGTTACTTCGTCTCAAGACACTTATTAACAGTCAGAAAATATATAGGGTGTCCAAAATTGAGGTATCATTTTAATTTTGATGCCATTTTTTTGTAATTTTTACTCGAAATTTGTATTTTCAGATTCTGAATACATTCCGGTTAGTTAATATGGAACTTTACACGAAGGAACAGCCTGTTTTTAGTATTAAAACATTTTTTGAAAATGGCAAAAGTTTTCAAGTTGTTATTAGAAAATTTAGAACAAAATTCGCTAGAGAAAATGTTTCAACAAATTGTTCCATCAAGCCGATGGTTGAGAAATTTGAAGAAACTGGATCCGTTCATGATAACAGAAACAGAATTTATCAACGTAGTGGTCGTTCACCCGAGAAGATAGCAGCTGTGAGTAGAAGTGTTGAAGCTGACCACGCATTACGTCACAAATTTATTTCTCGGGCCATCGAAAAACAAGAAGAAAATGAGAATTTTTTAACAAAATAACCTTCACCCATCAAGCCCATTTCCAGCTCAATGGATACGTCAACAAGCAGATTTGCCGCATTTGGGGTGAAGAGAATCCAAGAGTTATCTTAGAGCAACCATTACATCCACAAAAAGTTACGGTTTGGTGGTCTAGAGGAATCGGACCAAACTTTTTTGAAAACGAAAATGGAAATGCGATTACGGCAATGGAAATCGCTACAGAGAGATGGTACAAAGCTTTTTCTGGCGGAAAATTGATGATTTCGACGTAGAGAATATGTAGTTTCAACAAAACATTTTTTACCAGACATTTATAATCTGGATGATCTTGCTGCTGCTTTAGCGACTGACTCCTTGACTCGGGTGTCTAAAATCGCGAAATTTCTTTTGGCCGTTATGAAATTACGCTCTTTCCTGCTTAATGAATAAAATAGTGTGTCCTGTTCTTTGTTATAGCTAGTAGCTTGTTATTATATTATATAATGTGTATAATACTTTCCATTTATAGGTAATGTTCTGTTTATTACTTACAATATTTTATTTATTCTCTTCATTTATTTCTTTTTTCACTTATATATACATATTATGTTTATTTGTTATTTACCCATATTTTTGGTGTTTTTGGACGAATTGTGCTAATTGCTATTGTTGATTATGTATTTCTTTTTCTTTTTTTTTGATTATATCTTAGAATGTAAGTTTATGTTTGGATCATACCCTTGTTATAAAGTTTGTACTCTTAGGAACAATAAATGAAATAATAATATAATAATAATAATAGTTTCAACAGGATGGTGCCACTTGTCACACAGCAAGAGAAACAATGGAACTTTTGACAGAAAAGTTCGAAAATCGCATTATTTCTTGTAGAGGAGGAGTAAATTGGCCACAAAGATCGTGCAATTTGACCCCTTTAGATTTTTTTTGTGGGTTTTTTTTTTAAATCGGAAGCGTACAGCAATAATCCAACAACAGTTTACGAGCTTAAAACCAACATTAGCGAGCAGATATCAACCATTAACAACAATTTATTGCAAACCGTGATTGATAATAATTGTGGTAAAAGATTACGAGGCTACCTAGCTAGTAGGGGGGTCACTTAACCGACATATTTTTTCACTTTTAACCGGAACCTAGTTGTAATGGACTGATATAAAAATATTTTTAATATTAAAATGATACGTCAATTTTTTTCTTAATTTTTATTGTGTTGGTTTTTAGTTTAAAATTATTATTTTTTCATAATTATCTGTTGTAGTGTTGCATAGTAAGTAGTAATAACTGTTTCTACAGGCATTCTAGCCGCTGATATTCTACTGATATACCAACTACAATAAAGTGCTTCTTGAAGATTCTTTAAAGAAACCTTTAGATGCGAACCTATAATTCGATAAAACATATTTCGAAAGAGATAAATAAGAATAAAGAATGTTGCCATAGAATTTATTCCGTTTTAAGTCAATATTAATTGAAACCAATTATTTTCCGTATGAATATTGCAAATATAACTTTTGAATAAGAAGTACGAGATTAAATATTATTTTTAAACTTTTACAGAACTTTAAATGTGGGTTAACACCTTAATTTTTAATAAATAAGTCCCGTCTTCCAGAAATCTCTTCTAAAATATGTCAAAATTTACAATCTGAAAATAATCAGTGATTCGCATACTGTGTGGCACAATATACAATTATAACATACTATGTTACAGAATATATTATAGCAACTGAACAAGGTTACTTAATATAGATCTAAACTATTTTGCAGGCAACCGAACATATTATAAAGGTACACCGGTCCTCTCTATGAGCCATTAAAATGTAATGGCACCACGAAAACCTCTACAAAAGCAATAAATAGCCCTCTAGGGCTGAGCCATATGGCAAACTATAATTAGTGCAATACCAATATAATCTATGTGGAACACGTTCATGGTAATGTAGTAATTTAATAGAACTTCTTTAGTTTTATTCTAAAAACTCCTTACAAAATACTAATAGTGTAATATTCATAAAAAAGCATAAGAAATTAATTAAAACTTATACTTTAATCTAATGACATTTGTTTTTCTATCCACATTTTACTAGCACTATGCCTATTTCTTAAATGCATTTTGTGTCTCTTATGTTAACAAAGCACTGTTAGCGGTAGAGTGTTCCAAAGAATTTGCTTGAAGCAATCATAAAAGAACCTTTGATTTTCATTTGATCGGTTATTGTTTATTAACATTTTCAGAAAAATAAAAATTCACAACCCTCTTATCTTAATATGACCCATCTAAAAATAGCATGTAATGTACTATAGCCAATCTGCCTTTAAAGCAATGTTGCCAGTCACTATAAAAAGTAATCATTGTAAAATTATAGGTTATTTAATGCCCAGTCTCCTTTTTACTGTAAATGTGTAGTATTTAAGATGTCGTAAATATACGTTATCCATAACCGGAGCTTTCCACTTATTTTAATGGAACTTCACCCTATATTTACACTATTGTATGTAGATTTAGTTCACTTTTACATTAATTTTTCAGGAAATTTACATAACAATTACTATTTGTCGCTGAGTAATAATACTTGAAACGAATTGCCTTTACTGTAAAATCACAGACTTTAACAACTGAGTTACAACATATTTACGCTTAATGTACGATTACATTAACTTTACACTACATATACAATTCTTTCTGTGCAAAATTACAACATCTTTACAAATATAACAAATTATACTAATTTATTTTCCAGAGGATTGTGACGAAGAAAAATCTGTTTATCATTACAATTTTTTTATTCAGATATTACTTTTTCTACGACTGTCTTTAAATGCCTTTATTAAATGTTCAATCATGATTTGAAAATGTAGTACATTGTAATGCTGTTTTTCATTTACCCGTGCGTAATAATATTTCCCACCAGTTGCTAGGCAACTGAAATATTATTACGCACGGGTAAAATTTCCTGGTAATGACAAAAGTAGCGGCGGGCATGAAAAATCACCATAGCAACGCCGAAAATACAAACACCAAATTGACAGTTTTGGTATTAAAATTAATAATAATTATAATTAAGTATTTCGCTAATTTCAAAAAACTTAAACAGTGATAGTGAATATAGTCAATTTAATACTTCTAATTTATCGTATTTAGGCTTATACGTTAACAGGGGTAAGTTTCGAAAAACAAATATTTTCCTAAAAATTATGTTAAATTTATTCAAAAGCATAAAACAGTCGTAGAAAAAGTATAGTGTGAAACTCACATGAAATGAACATTTCCTACTCCTCCTCCTGTGGCTCATGCTGCAAAGGATCATACTCGTAGGAAATATATGTCATTTCATGTTCGTTGCACAATATACTATTCCAGCACAGAGAAAGTATTGTGAATGTACTAAAAAAAATTTGAATTAAAGACGGATATATCCATTTTGAAGTTCCTTGAGACGATTAAGACCATTTCCAGATGGAAGTCTGTCTGTGTGTGTGTCTGTATGTATTCTCCCACGAAAGTGCCTAAATGCTTTCCCCGATTGACCTAATTTTGCTGTATAAGATTGCGGGAGTCCTAGGATGAACCCATTAGTTTTTGGTTGAAATCGGTTTAGCCCTGTGATAGGGGTGGACAAAAACACCAAATTGTCAAATAGTAGTCGGTCTCGAGTGATACAGCATTTTAAAGCACTTTTGATATTTGCCCCCATAGTTCTCGAGAAAATTGCGTTTAAAATTCTACCAGTTAGGTAGAATTATAATACAATAATTTGAAAGAGGATTTTGTGGCGTCACTGATAAAGCGTGCAATTCGCATGCGGAAGGTTCTGAGTTCGAATTCCTGCTCTGGCAATATTTTTAATCCTATGAATAAAAGTATACGAAATATAATACATCTTCGGCCATGTTGAAATTTACAGATAGGCAACAGTGCTGCAATATAATTACTTGCTGCTCTACACTCTGCTTAGTGTTAGCTAGAAATACTACAAAAGATTCGTTGTTACTACTTTATTATAAAATATTTCAATTTATGCCAAAGAAATCCTTCCTTCCCCTATCTGCTATATAGGTGACCCAGCATGTACCCTCTAAAATATCCGTTTAAACAAAACTTATCGAAGTATTTAATCCTTTGAAAATGGTCTGTTGCGCTATTCCTTAGAACAACCCTTTCCCTCACCGCAAACTGTTCGCATTTATTGAATAGAAAGGGAAAATGTACAACACGTTAAGGTCTTGTTTATGCAAAGACAAAAATAGTACTAAAAGGGGGATATATGGATTAGAATCTTGTTATTTGCGGATAAGAATTAAAGCTAGATAATCCTAATGTTGTAATTAAATAACAGCGTTATACAACGACAAAAAATGTGAAAGAAAAATAATAATGTGGTTTTCAATTAATATTCAAAAATAAGCAACAAAATTTTTAACGAAAATTTAATTAATTCGCAGCTCAAAAGCGTAACAATTCGGAAGACAATAGTGCTAAGATACACCACAAGAACGATCAGACACAATACCATACCATGTAACTTATAAATTGACCAAGAAACCGAAACCAATAGATCCTATCAAGAAGCGAACGGAAACGCGAAAATTGACAAAAGGTAAGGCCCTAAACAGGTATTAATTAGTTAATGTAATATCATACTATTCGTAGAAATACAATCACATCGATATCTAAAAGAATCAGCGCGTACGACAGGCAAATATGTCATAAACAGTTAAGTGCTCAAATATGATGCTAGAACACGAGGCCTAGAACATCTCCAGGGACACCAACCCAACTGAAATTATCCCAGAGTTTAGCCTAGCACGCATTTAATGGGTAAGCAACATTTAAGTATTTGCAATATCCACAAAACCAATCAAAATTAGTTTGGCACGTTTCACGTTCTCTCGACAATGATTAGAAGAGGTATAAGAAGAATCACCGTCACAACTAGTGTAAAAATAAAATGACTTGGCACTAATAATGAATCAGATATAAATATACGAGGCGTTCCAGTACAAGAATGCTTTTATTTCATGTAAAATAAAGGTAGAAATTTAACTAAAGTAAGCATATAGATTTGCATAAGAGTAAGTGTTTTTTTTTTAATAAATTTTAAGAAATTGCCTCAATTGTAACGCGTACCCAAATTTTAACGTTACATGATGTCAATTGTCGCTCATTTCCTACGTAACTTTTCAGTTAATTGTCAACTAATAAAAATGCTGATATTGACTTTGAAGGATAACAAAAGTTATTGGCAATGTTACCATCAAGCAAATTAAAATATGTGAAGTAGAGGCTCTACGTAATAAATCTGTCGACCGTTTTTTTTTTGATTCTTTAAATAATCAGCTGTGGCAAAAACGTTAGAATATTACTTGAGATAAAATAATGGAACTCAAGATCTGCAACTTAGTCCATTGGCCGCTTGTATTGTTAATAATGGAAGTACCATAAATTAGAGATATTGAAAAATATATCTGATCAACACCACACTTTATACGGAATACTAATAGTTTTTTCTATAAAAAATATAATAATTTCACATTAAATTTGATTTATTTTCGCGGTGTGGCTTCGACACATCTCATCATCAATCTAACCATGTGTCTGTGTGGCTTTTTATCCGAAGATAGAAATGTGTGTATATATATATATGAGTCAACTACTGATGACATATCCGTGAATTAACGGACTCTCAAAGTTCGATCGATGTCTCCTTGTTGTGACAATATTGAGGGGCGAAAAATGTTATTTCGTAAATATAAGGTGGCCATAGGCGCATCAATTATATTTCATTTACGTTAAAAACGTGAGATATTATTGTGACAGGCTTATGCTTTCAACGTATTTCGAAAAATTTGAATTTGTCTAAAAAGTATTAACAGATCCAGTGACAAATATGTGGTCTGTGATCGTTGCCTCCTGGGTTGTTGTTTTTTGGGAATTGTTATAAATACAGATGTCAGCCATTCTTCTGGTATTTCTCCCGTGTTGTACTCGTATATATCATTAAAAAGTTTAACTAAGATATCAATGTTTTTCTCGTTGATAATTTGAAGCAGTTCTACTGGGATGTCATCAGGTCCCGTTGTTTTTTTTTGTTTTTGCAGATTTTATATTAAATAGGACTTCAGATTTCAGGTCCTTCGTTGTCGTTTATAACAGTCATCGTGGTCGGTCTATTGTCTTTGAATAGATCTTCTCTCTGACCTTTTTGTACATGTTAAAGGTATCATGTCTTCTCTCCAGTTCTTCAATTTCCTTGCGTCTATCCGCCATTCACTTTTCTTCTGTATTCCTAATTTTTTTCTTTATTTCCTTTTGTTTGTTTTTATATTCCTCTGTGATTTTCGTCTTTTCTCCATGAGTTCCAGGATCTCCTCAATCATCCATCTTTGTTTTTTTGGTTTAAATAATTTTAACCATGTCTTCTCGAAATATTTTCCACGTTTCGTTTACCGTATTGCTATTGCTTACCGTCATTGTGTCGAGGCTGTCGTTCAGTTCCTTTTCCAGTTTATTGGTGTCCACATCGTTTTCGAAAACTTTAGTTTTTTGTGGTGATAACCCTTGTGACCCAGTTCCTAAACCTCTTGGCTACCAGGATGAAATCGATCTGGTTTCTTATTATGTGTCCAGTATTATCGCCTGGGGCGGGTCATGTATATAGCCTTCTTTTGTGTAGTTTATACCATGAGTTGGCTATAACCCTGTCATACTCTTGAGCAAATTCGTACAGTCTGTCGCCGCGCTCGTTCTTCTCACCCAGACCATATTCACCCATTAGGTCAGATCTAGTACGTTTGCCCATTTTAGCATTGAATTCTCCCATAATAAAATTGATTTGATTTTGTTTAAGGCGATTAAGTATCTCGCATAGTTGTTGGTGCTTTCTCCGCCTATGATTTTGCAAATAACCAGCATCGTATACTCCTATACCTATCCGTGATATTGCATTTCGTAGAGAAATGAAAGTAAAGGGTTCATATAAATACATTTACTACGAAAAGTCTGTTGTAATGTAATTGAACGACCTTTTAATAAACCCATTCGTGTAGTCTCTGGTAGACATTTGAGATGCGTGTAAAATTGAGACTCTAATTAATCAAATTAATATCGATACCTAATTATATACCTGCTCTAACTACTTACACATAAATTTTCATTTTATTTTTAGACCATAGTTTAAAATGCCCTCATTTTTGTGGCATTTGTTGCATTGTAATTTTGAAATTGAAATTCTTGCAATCCAATTTGCAAAGATATCTGCATTTCAGTTTTCGGCTAACAAAGCGGAAATGTAATAGCCTTTTAGGTTATTGCAGCAAAAGCTTCTGAACAAAATAAAGTGTATTGGCATAACAAATAACGCAGCCCTCAAAATTAAGAGTGAAGAGAAATCTCCTTGACAAACCTAAGTACGCAATTTAATATCAGCCATATGGACCATAGTGAAGGTGCTGCCAAACAATTTGAAAACATTCGAAGCAGAATAGACAATGTGTTTTGTAACAAAGCTAACGCATCCATAGAAGCTATAATAACGTCCATTCAAAGATAGCACAGTAATATTGAAATACATGTATTATCACTTCAGTAGACTACAGTGTTAGAGAAATTAATATTTTGGAGAAGTGGTAAAACGTGTCTTTCAATATAATGCTACACCAAAGGTTCTACTTATCGATTAAGTCACTGCAACATCGTCGCTTCTAGCTCGCAAGTTAGAGTTATCAATAATATGTCAAGCCTTAGAGAGTATAGTTTGACTTGATTGAATGCTATACAGTCTGAAAATCGTCATTGCAGTATGTGCACAAATGCACAATATTGGGCAAATCCCCCTCAAATTTTTTCTGGACATGGCCTTTTCAATAGTAAATTTGTTTGCCCGTTCTCAAATAACGCAACATAGTGCGTATTACAAGATATGGGAATAAAGAATTAAGATGATCTAAAATCGTGACCAGACGCTAAATAAACTACTAGTTAGGGTTATAAGTAATACAAGCACGTCACTGATGCTTAACACATGACACTAGTACTGTGTGAGATACATTTATTTCTTGGATATTTGCCCCAGGTATTTACATCTCGAATATGTATTTCACTAAACGTATTCACATACGTTGTTCGACAAAACTTTGTTTAGTTAACACATTGCCTTCACCAGTGACTTATGTGATATGTTGTTTTATTTCAACAAAACAGAGGACATTAAAATGTATCTCGTGTATTTCGCGAATTAATCGTCTCTCTGGGTTACAAGTTTGGCTGCGACAAGTATGTGATCAACACATTCTCCACCAACGCGTATATATTCTAGAAATTCCTACTGCCTTGAGGGTAAGTTAGTAAGACGTTTCGCCAATGACGCGAGATGAACAGCATTTTCGGCGTTCCACACGTCAAAACCATTCCACTAAAACCCTTTACCTGCATTTCTCTAACTTTATTACAACATAGATGTTGGATATATGATAAAATGGCTATTTGCCACTAAAACTTCAGAATATGAGGAGAATGAAATACTTTTTGTCTTCATATTTGTGATACATACAAACAAGGCAACTCCAAATTGTAAGCATACAAGTATAGAGTAACGTTAAGATATAATAAAACGTTTTACAAACAGTAATTTTAATAATAACTGAGACATATTATAGTGAATCAATCCATCTATATATATGCAACAAATATTACCGTTTTGCTAATAAGATATTTTCCTAATCTTTGTAGTTTTTGTTAGTATAGGATCATTTATATTTTGACTAATAACTTTCGCATTTAGGTATTTTAGTAATTGTTAGAACAAATTGATTAGATGAAAATATGGCTATCCATCTAATCTTGTGATTTTGTCAACCTTGATTTAGTTTCAAAAAATATAATTCAGAAAGTGCAAAATTCTTGTTGGATTTGGTTTTAGATCATTTTCTCATTTAGAAGATCGTTTACTTTTTTTGGACTGGATTGAGATTGCATCTTTTCGCACCCTTTTATTTTTGGAAATGGATATATTAGAAAATCTGCTATAACATTAGGGTTATTCTTTCGTAGTGATTGATCTGAACAAGTGAATGTGATTAAACTGAATGTGATTATACTGAACTGAATATTTGGCGAAACCGAAAGATCATCTTTTTTGTGATTGTCTTTCACTTAACTTCGAAAACTTCTGAAAACAACCAAATCTGCTCTGAAAACTGGAAAATAATTTCTTCCATGATATTATTATCCATGTTTTAAACTTTTACAATTTATTGGTTTGATTCGAAGTCATATTCCAATTATTATTTCTCAATATTCAATACTTTTAGAGGTTAACTGTTAACTGAACGAACTAACCGGTACCTAGAGGTTGATCAGTAAGCGGCAAGGGGGGTAGGCATTTTAATCAGTTTGGTAGAAGTAACCGATGTCGAAAGAATACACACAATCGTGAATGAACTGACAATTTTCAGATTGTTCACTTAGTTCAGTACGAAAGAATAACCCTATTATTGTCAAAGCAACCTGATCCTTTTTATATCGATGTAGAAGCAGTAAACATGACAGTACTTCCATGCCCAAGTAACATTTTTTAAGGAGGAAGACTTTAAAATTGCCTAAAGGTTATAAATGAATAATGTGTGCCTTTTTCTTAAGCTTAAAAACTATACATAGGTAATATATTGTGCTTGTTATGAGGAGTTTTAGGACCTAGTAGTTCTGAAACCTTAAGGTTTTGAAATGGTTATAAATAAGGCATTTTTTAGTCACTTAAATGCCGAAATAAGACTTATAAGTTTTTTTTGCTGCTAGTTTAGAACCTCATTATAACTTCGCATTTTTTGTACCTTTAAGTCATTTGAACAACTTTTCCATAACCATGTAGCCCATTTTAAAACTGATTAAAGACTATTTAGTTGAAGCGATGCGTTATAGGTTACTAAATAAGCTTTCTGGCATAACTCAATACTACTTCCCTTATTTAAAATCTATTTGGTCACTAAAATTATCTATTAGTCTCGTTTTCGACTAGACAGACAACGTCTCCTGAATCTATACAGAATGTCTCACGAAAAGCTAGTTCGTAGTGGAAATTTTAAAAGAAATGTGCGACAGAACTTTCAACGAATTGCTAATGAGCAGGTTAGTCAAATTTCAATTTTCAAAATATCTTAAATAAAAACAGTAATTTTGGGCTGCCTAAAGACCCTCGAACCTTATTGGCTACACCGGATACCAAAATTGAAGTTGATGAAATTGCTGGAGGGAGGTACTGGCACAATGGTTTACAAAAATGTATTGAAGAGTGTTACCAAAATACAAAAACAAATTTAAATATTTCGATTAATAGATAAATATTGATGGTCTTCCGATTTTTAAATCTTCCAAGTTTGAATTTTGGCCTATTCTCTTCAACATAAATGAACTAAATACTAAAACAATGGTGATTGGTTTGTATTATGGTAAAGGCACCTAATGACATTAATGAATATTTGTCAAAATTTGTTGAAGAGCTTCTGGTAGTTCTGAAAGATGGAGTCTGAAAATATAAAGTAAATGTATCCCTTAAATGTTTTATATGTGATTCACCAGCACGGCCATTTATTAAAGGTGAGAATGTTCGAAGCATACAAAAATATATATAACATCCTACAGCTAATATGAAGTGCATTGAGGATCTTCTTTTTAGAATAACTTAACTTAAGTTTGTGTCGCTATATTATATACTTGCTTCAATTTAGTAACAAAGTTCAAAAAAGCAGTTAAATATTTAAAGCGTCGCTCAAGATTTCTTCATTTGAAAAACATAGTGTCTATTGGACCTAAAGAGAACAAGTAGTTTTTTTTACATTCAATTTCAATTTACATGTGTCGCAAATTATTGAAATCTGCAGAAAGCGATAGTGTTGGTAGTTACCAACCTATTGGAGGTAGGTTGGTAACTACCAACACTATCGCTTTCTCCATCCGTATCAGCAAGATCTTGTATTCTTTCCTGCTCTCCACAAGCATCCTTGTACGAATAAAACATTCTTTTAACTATGCAGGTATATGTTTTCCAACATTTGCCAGGTACAGATAATTCGTCATGGACTTTTCCGGCATCGGATCTTGGAGGCCATGATAATATTCCCCTATTTTCCCACATGCTTGGAATAACTGAGAGACAGATTTTTCCCTCTTCAATGGTTTGTACCACTTTGAAAGGCATATCTTGCAAAAAACAGCAAAATATTAAATACGCGCATAGAAATTGAATGCACAGTATTATCAAATTTTTATTGTACCTATTTATGAAATACAAAAGTTTGATTTTTTATTGTTTGAACATTTTAAAAATACGTTTAACATTCCTGAAACACCAATACAAGAAAAATCCCGTTTAGTAAAAACTAAAAACGAACTATAAAAATTAATACTTTATTAGATATTATTAGCGTTCAATTTTCATTTATTTGGCACAAACCAATCCCTAATGTCTTGTTGTCATCTTATTAGAACAAGAAAACTAAGAACATTTTCAGCTTATCAGCGATTATTACTTTGTACTTACCGTGTCAATTAAAAGACACACTGTATAACAAATATGAATAAAAGCTGGCACGTGATCACAACTACACATCCAAAACAATACTAAACAGGTCGTTAGAAAGTTGCGATGGTGCGACTTTTAAGCTTGAGCAACTATTAGTTCTGAAAAGTGTTATTTAGCATTATTTAGGTTACGAATTTGATCTTAAGGTTATATTTTAGCATATTTTCAGACTTTCAAGCAACTTAGGTTATAATTTGGTTATTTCAAAAGCTTATAAGCATTTGTTTCCCATCGGCCATTTTAAGATTATGGCATAGTTTAATAACAAAATATTTTTGAAAATATATGTAAGTCTGCGTAGTTTTAGGTTCGGGAAACACATTTCGACTACTTTTAAAAACAAAATATTTCCCTTGTATTTTAAATATGACTAAAAAAAATATTTATACTAATAATATCGATAGCCCGTGAATTTTATGCTACTTTTATATAATATTTTGACAGTAAAATAGAAGGTGCATTAAAATCAGCAATGTGTGTCCGCTATTTCATGCAGTTTTATATCACGTATATTGAAATAATTATCATAATTTACCATTACAATATTACCTACCATAGGGTTATTTAAATACTAGAAATAATACCGTATATTAGCCAACTAATCCAAAAATTAGAAGCAGTCTATAATATATTTTACTTAATAGTTTTAAGACTGCTTTCCGCAGGTTGTAGTTGATAATTCACAAGGAGCTAGTTAGAACCTTTTAGTGGCTAAATTAGAACTTTAAACCCGTGATTCATAGGTTATAATTCAGTTATATATTGGCTAGTAAGGATATATAAAGGTTATATTATAGTTGCACAAATATTTAACCTTAAGGTTCTGAAATGTCGACAACTTTTAGGTTAGCAGGAGGTTCTGTAGCGTGGGCCCTTTTGGTCACCAGGAGTTTGTGTAGCCGGCTAGAGGAGGTTGTTTTATACCTAATGGCATATGTAAACAAAATCCATAAAGTGGTTCTAGAACCAATATACAACCTTCCTAGAACTATATTTTGTTACTTGGGTGGTCTCATTTAGACTTTTTCAATTCAAAACATGTTGGAAAATTCTCCACCGCTAGATCCATTTATAATACGAGTATTATCCTTTTCACTGTCGATTATGTTAGTGTCATTATTCATTGAAGATTAGAAAATCTTAGTATATTTTTCACAAAAACAGTCTTAAACAGATTAATTCAGTACCTTGAGGGATTTGGAATTAATATTTTTTAAAATTATCCTGTATACATAATAGCTATACAATTCAGTGCAATCAAATCCAACTTTCCTATTGAACTTTGAGTGACATATGTTTTGTAGAAATTTACCTACTAAATTTTAAAATGAAAACCAAATAATAAGCATTGTAATAATAATTAACAATCCTATGTAGGTATATTCATATAAACTTTCCATACAGGAAACACAATACATGTCCATTTTTTATTATTTCAATTGAATCGAAGAACTTTTTTCTTTGTTGTATGTAGTTCGACAAAGGCCAAAGTTTATTGTTGTAAAATATCAATTACATTCTCAAACAATACCGTCTCGACAGATTATTTTCAATTAAGGAAAATTATTGCTCACACGACAAACAATACCTATAAAGTACAAGATAATTTATTATTTGCAATTTTTTATTAACAATTCAATATTATTCAAATAAAAAAAGTTTAATTTGTTATTGTGCTTAAGATAGGCACTCTGATAACTGTGATGGTAAGGTTAATTCAACAATACGAGGTGCATTTAGAAAATTTCCAAATTTATCTCGAAGGTGGTACACCAAATCGTAATCCTATATTTAGGGCCCCAGATTTAACACAACTTTATTTTTTTTATAATCTATAACGCATCTTAATTTGTATTCATAACTTTAAGTGTAATACATAATCATTGTTTTTTATATATATAAAGTTTTGTTACTGATTACACAATTATAATGAATAATATCGATAATTTTCGATCCACAGCAATTGATTAAAATTTATTAAGTACAATAGCTTATATAATCAGATCTCGACTATTTTCTGGCCAGGGTCCAGTCAAATCCCTTGGCATTATGTGATTTTTGATTTTTTTTTTGCATAGTGCTCCGCAGCCAGTTTACAGCTTGCTAATTAATCCAACCAACCTGATGAACAATTGATTTGTGTTCGTCAGAGTAGCAAGGGACAATTTGTACCTCACGATTAAATAATTATAATAATTCGAAACCAAAATTAAAAATTGCTTACACAAATAGACAAAGTAAATAAAACTTACCCCTTAACTTCTGCTCTTCATGCAACTGTCGTTCTAAGTTTTCTTTTTCTTCTCTTTCACGTAAAATATCCATTTTTAACTCCGCTGAAACAAACAAGAATTATGTATCTTTTTTTTAAATCACCATCTAACCAAAGCTCAGTTCTTTAATGTTCTTCAGCTACTGAGATACCTACAATTGATTATTGTTAAACCAACAACTGCAACTGTCGGCTTGCCAATAATCAGAGTGATGATGCTACCTGGTATGAGAATGACACGGCTCATAACTAAATACATTTTGAGGCTGTCATCAATAAAAATATTGCATATTTAAATATGCAGAATACTAGATATCTACTAATAAAAAAATCGAGTATAGATACCTTGAATTATTATACAATTGTAAAGGAAGTAAAATAAGATAAAACAAAAACCTTGATATTGATTTTTGTCTTGGAGATAATAAAAACAAAGACTTAAGTAGTTAAGCAGATCGCTACAAGGAGGCTCAGGTTATGCGAGATCGGATGCTCATCTACGGTGCAGGTGAATCTACTGAAAATAAGTATATTGAATTTATTACCTATTGTATGTTCGTTGTAAAACGATACAAAATTTAATTACATCTGGTTAACCTATTTATATAAATGGCCCTCAATAAAGCACTTTTTCGACAGGTGTTTTGTCTATTAAAATTTGTATTAATTTATTATAGTGTTCTCAATAACAAAAACTAAATTGTCTAATATTAAACTAATTTTATAGCAAAAAATAACAATAGTGCCTTCGAGATATATATGTTCCCGATCAATTTTCAGCGATTATTATTTTTTGAGACCCAGCCAATCAATTGTATCATGTTATTATAGTGTTATTAAATTGTTATGATGGGATCGCTTATTCTTCATATATAAAAAGAAAATATCAGAACGAGTTTTAGAATTGTCTGCATAAGATATACGAATCACTTATAAAGCTAATATTTAAAATATTATAAACATCCCAAAGTCCCAGTTGTAAATTCTCATAGTAAAAAAATATTATAAACTAACTTGTGTAACATAAAATCATTTTTGTACCCCTCATAACCATAGCTGCATTTCTGGATTAGTCTCCAATGCCTATAAAATAAAACAAAAAAACTTTTCGTCGCAAGGGCAGCAAAGAAAAACTGAAATTAGTATAGCAGAAAGAAAACGATATCAATTACACCTAATGCCTCCATTAACTAAATTATTTATATTTAATTGCCCAAAGTCATCAGAAACTTGGCGACTTCTGTTACAGGAATTTTAAAATATTCAACGCGCTGCTTTCACGAGCTAGATCCTGTGCTCATTTCTTTTTATTACGTTACCCAAGCATATTGTATATTATATCTTCATCTTGTTAGGGATTTCCAAATATGCATAGGCGCCGAAGTATTTTTTTTCGGCCGATCGGAAAATTCAGCATTTGTGGATAATTTTTTCGCCAAATTATGTTTTTTCAGGCTAAACCAGAAAATGAGAAGATCTACATACATTGATGAGATAGCCCTTAGGAAAGTCAAATTTATGTTTTGCCGAAAAATATCAGTCGGAAAAAAATTGTTTTGCAATCTATCTATCTGCTTTCCGGTCTAGTAACGTAAAGTACTATATCTTTAAGTTGGACAAAAAATATGCTGAGCGAGAATGTTATACCTTTGCAATCAGGCAATATCCTAAAATAATTTGAAAATTTTAGGTTCATTATACTAGTTTTATTGGATACTGTTCATAGTTAGACATCACTTTCAGAATATATTTCGTTTCATTTACCCAATATTTAGAGGCTTTGTGACACTAAATTATCAGGCTGACGTATTTTGTTTTGTGCAGGTGACCCCAATTAATCATTTTCAACTAAGAGCCGATGACAATACCCAAATAGCCTATATATTAATAACGACCGTCATCTGATTTTGGTTATTTATAGATATTGAGAAAATCTCAAGATGTTATGCAGTGTCATCTAGCTTCTTATCCCTTGGTTGATTCAAATCAAAGGTCAGCTTTGCTAAGATTGGAACTTGCACAATGCACAAGCCCTGTGGCACCGTTCTTTCAAGTATTGTGGAAATTATCCACATTAGTCAAAACTCATTGTCTATAAAATCAAATAAGATTCCCAACAACAATAAAGAACAATATAAGTTAAATGCATTAAAAAGTACAAATATTTTTGTCACAGCGGACAAAATTACTGGTTTTACATATACATGGGATCTTGTATAAATTAGTAGAGCGCCAGGCTAATCCAGTGCATTCAGGGCGAGGCTTGGGCGAAAGATGTATTGATGAATGTATGATACACTATTATTGATGTGCGGTAGGATATCAGCTGTTTTGGGATTGTATGGTCTTACAATGTTTCCGCTAGTATATATCTCACTATGCAAAGGCAGGTCGATGAATAGGTGAATACGACTATGGTATTCTGCTCATAAGACCGAGACTAATTCGTTAAAAGTATCTGTAAACTCATGTTAATTTTATTTTTGATAAGCAAGCTTATGACAAATATCGTAATGGTCAAATTATATGACTGAATATGCGTTACAAAATATCTACAAGTCAACGGCATATATTTTTGGTTACGACTCTGTCAATTATTATTTTCAAGGCATTCGAGGTGTAAGTTCTTTTACCCTGAAATTAACTATTATTCTTTTTCTCTCGCCAGGTTTCGTTTTTGATAAGAGATGATACGTAGTGGCTGTTGGGGTGAATAAAAAATCAGCTTATTGCTAATATTTGAGGGCGGATTGCAATTATACTAAATTGCTTCGCGGGCGGATTTTTACTGTCTACAACGATATTATTTTTTATTTTATTGGTAATTGTTCTCTAACCAGTTTCGCAGTTTTCGAATTATGGAACCATTCAGCTGGTTTGGGTAAAAATTGCTGTTCAAATGACAAAAGTTTTAAATGGGATTTGAAAATTTGTTATTGTTATGATCAAATGCTATCATTTACAAAATTACGAGGATTGTTCTCAAGAAAAATTCTACTATATCAAAACTTATTATCCTCTCAAAATATATGTTTCTCATCATTTATAACCCTATTTGTGTAAAACAGTTTGCAGTTTCTCAAGATTTTGTTTGACGGAACCAATTACAAATAAAATCCAAGAAAGAGGAATTCTCTATGGGAAATTTATGAATTGCAAACAGCAAAATGTTTCTTTTGGTTAAAATTCGACAAAATTAAAGCATTTAAGTCATGTACTCTTGTTGTTGAATGAAGTTTAGATTCTGGATGCTATACTTTGTAATTCAGCTAATGTAATTCAATCAAACACGTCAAGCTGGATACAAAAATTGTGGGGATTAGCTATGACTAAACAAGAGCTAGAGGCAGAGCATACCTACACCGAAATTGGAAGAGCAGGGAGCTTTCCTACTTCTTAAAAAACACATTTCATGTAGAGAACAAAACTTTTTAGACCAAATAGCACAAAGAACATCAAAAACCCCCAGCACAATTGGGAAATTGCCAAAGAAAGTTTCAAAAGACCATGACGGGAATAGTCTACAAACACCATTCAGCCAATTAAATGACCTGGAGTGAACAGAAAACACTAGAGTAAATCCTGTTTTGGCTAATGCATATATAGAATAAATCTACCTTGGGCTTATATACCAGGGAGGGTGTTATATCGTTTTCATAGTAACCAACATGCATACAGAATCGATAGACAGAAACTGCCTGATACGATCATACTGATATGATTCAAAGATCATTCAATATCAAAGAGACAACAATGTATGCGTTACTGAACATCTCGGACCCGTCGATCAACACAACAAATGCGCCTGTCGAAGGTGCCTTGAATAGAGGAGAGTTGAACAAAACAAATGGATGTGTGAAATGCTAACCACGACGACAGATGAAGACCATTGTGTAACCAAATCACCATCAGAACCGAGAACAATGTGACAGAGTATAAATTCAGCAAAGATCATACTCGCGCCATTTACCAGGGAAATAAAACTCCATCAATGAGTCCAACCATTTGGAAGAAGGCAACATAGAACATAATTCTGAAGTAATATTTTTAAGGGTTAACCTGGAACAAGCATGTTGAAACAGGTAGAAACCAACTTAAAATACTGCGATGGCTACAATACGATTGTGATACATAATATAATGACATATGTGGCAATAGTAAGACTACATTAAAAGAAAAGGACATTGCATACAGAAAGTTTTTTAAACATAAAACTCCAGAAACCTGGGATAACTAAAAAAAAAATGCGTAATTTTGCGGTTTCGTCTGTTAGACCAGATTAGGCAGCATCTATCAAAGTAACGGCGATTCTGCTCAAATGTGGAAGAGATTAAAAATTTTAAAGATGGGTAAATCTCAAAAACACAATATGAAAATAAATCCAAATAAAATCAAAGAACTGTTCATCAAGACCAATTATTTACACATAGAGCTAAACGACGTTATAATTCCTTTTGCTACTTCTACGAAAGCGTAAACGAGTGAATGCTGATGATGACAAGTAAGTTAAAGCAGTTGTTTAGAGCCCTGGAACCGAATAGGGAGTTGTAACTTGAAACATACTTCAAGGTAATCAAGATACGGGATAATTCTGAAAAGCTAAACATTGAGAAAATCTGCCTTAGTGACTGGCTGCTACTAATATATTCTCTTTATAAAAGAAAAGCTCTGTTAATATTAACTATTTTCAATTTAAATTTGGCAAATAGATAAATTACTTTCGCATGGCTTTAAAATTGCTATTTATATGAAGACTAACCAGCTCGTAGATATTGCAGGTACATACGATACCTACACGTATTTCAGTGCATCCTTCAAATTTACCTCATTTTGCACATTCCCAAAATAGCTGCGAGCTATATCACCACAGTTAAAAACGTATAATAGCAATATCAGCAGCAGTAGCTGCTGCTGCATCACAAGATCTAGTTAGTCCAAAGCCGTGAATTTCTCTGGGCAGGCACACGAGTAATGTTTTAATTAAATTATGTAAATGTAGCAGGTGCGGTAGATCGCAGAATCTCTATATGGGCCCTCGCCATTATATGTAAATGTGACACCCGCTAATGAGGCTAGTGTAAGAGATACGTATCTGAAGGAATCACCGCTCTTTTCACATTACACAGGGTGATACACTTATTGCATTGTTTACGCAATATGTGGCTGATATTACAATAAGTAAACAGAACATAAAATAACTCTAATTTCATAAAAACGTTAACTATAAATAATTAATTATAGGAAATACTTAAAGCCTAATACTTATGTTGGTTGTGACAGTAAATATTTTTCATAAAAGAGATAGCAAAATGATTTATGTTCATATAAATGGTGTCCCAAAATTAACGCAAGATTTGAATTTGCCCCCATTTATGCAGTAAAGTGTGGGCAACACCAAAAACAAAACAAATCGACAGTTGACAGTTTAGGGTTTAGGAGAAATGAAGCGTTACACGATAGAACAAAAAATAATCAAATCTTGGTGGCCGCAGTTCGAATACTTCATACAAAATATGGTCGGAATAGTGTGTTAACTTCGTCAACTGTGAAGAGATTAATTGAAAAATTCCGGGAGACAGGATCTGTTGGACACGCCAAACACACTGGTCGTCCAAAAACAAGCCGGTCAAATGTCAATATCGAAGCAGTGCGTGCGAGTGTCGGTGACAATCCAGGAACCTCAAATCGGCGTTGTGACCATGCTTACAAAATTCAATTAACACAACTGAAGCCTAATCACCATGCACAGCGAAGAGAGTTTGCAGAATGGATTATTCACCATCAACAAATGGATGCTAATTTTTCGAGCAAAATCATCCTAAGCGACGAAGCACATTTTCATCTTGATGGGTTTGTTAATCGCCAAAACTGCCGCTTTTGGGGTTCTGAAAACCCACATGTGATTGTCGAAAGACAAATGCATCAACAACGTGCCACTGTTATGTGGGAATTTTGGACTGAAGGCATAATTGAACCATACTTTCTTGAAAATGAGGCTGGTCAAGCAGTGAATGTTACTGGTGCTCGATATCGTGACATGATAACATAGTTCTTTTTGCCAAAATTGGATGATATTGATGTGGCCAATATGTGGTTTCAACAAAAGACGGTGCCACATGCCATACAGCCAGTGAAACACTTCAATTACTGCATGAGACATTTCCAGGTCGTGTACTCTCTCGTTTCGGTGATCGTAATTGGCCCCCTAGTCGTGTGATTTAACACAATTAGATTTCTTTTTATGGGGTTATTTAAAATCACAGGTCTATGTCAACAAGTTTACAACCACGCGTGCATTAAAGGAGGAGATTCAACGCTGCATCAACGATATGCAGAATGGTCATGGAAAATTTCGACAAACGACTGCGTATGTCTATGCAAAGCCGTGGAGGCATTATGTCTAAACTTTGCATATAATTAATGGAAGTTCATATGAGCATTATATCACAATTTTTCATAACAAGAACAACTTTTTGACAAAAGACAAAAATGGCAGTTGCACTCTGTATATTCAGAAATAAACGCACGATCCGCAATTTATTTAGAGAATTGTCGGTCTCATTTTAACAACAGTAGCATTTTATCTACTTCTGCTATCTTGCTTGTATTCGATGTTGTACATTTGTTGTGTGAAACATTGCTCGCTACAACTTCATTAAAATATTTTTCGTTTCAATATATTTATAGCCACCTATTCACATAAATGGTGTACACCAATTTAGTTTTTTTTTTCTGTTATTTTCATCTTTCGATTTCTTATTATCTGCTAGTGTACTGAACATCTTTCAGAATCAAATTGTCAACCATAAGTCATTTGGAGCAATTTACAGCAGATTTTCAAATAAACTGCTGGACAAATGAAGTGCACCTTTGCCTTCATGGGAAATTTTAGTGTTTAGTTTATCGAAAAAAACAATTTGAGAAAATTTTTGATATCTCCTCAATTCTTGGAGATATCGAGATTTTTATAAAACGGAGCAATTTTACTTAATTTGGAGTTGTAATTTTTTTGATACAAAGTTAGTCTAACATTTTGTGACCGGTATTAACTTGCCATGCATATCCTTTAAAACAACACTACAAACATTCCCATAAAAAAGTTATAGTTTCCGAAAAAAATATAATATAATTTGTCTCTATTTAGAGATGTTACAAAAGTTATCATAATTATTTATACAGGGTCTACAAGAAAAATATTTATATTTTGAATTAAATTAATTTACACAACAGAAATAAATGATTTTATTTGTTGTTCAAATTGCTATCCATTCGCCTCCTGGCAATAATTGAATGGGCGACCACATTATTCTAGAACATTTTGTTTCTAACCAAATTCTGTGTTTCAAATATTCGAGATTTTCTGGACTATTGACATACAACAAAGTATTACATACCTCTTGTTGTGTAAATTCATTTAATTCTAAATATAAATACTTTTTGTGTACCCTATATAGGTACATAATTATGTTTAGTTTTATATCACTGAATAACCTTTCAAATGGCATCACGTCCAGGTCTATGACGTAACTAATATGATATGGCCAAAAAATTATATAATATAAAAATAAATATCGACCTGTAGCAGGATTTTTCTTAAAAGTCGACCATTCTCAAAATAATGATTTTATTTCATAATTTTGGCACTCACTACAAATCTAAAATTTGTATTTAACTAAATAATAATATTTCTTGAAGTATTAAGTATTTATTAAATAATAATCTTCCCGGCCAAGTTAGCACTTTAGCGGTAGCCTCCTATTACGACATCCAACATTCAATTAAAGTTAAATTGAACGTCAATTCTACGCAAATGGAATGTGTATTTAACTGAATTTACCACAGGCCACAGGTAGTCAATTAGATATACCGATATCCGTTTACAAATCCATTGCATGCAAAATCTCATCAAACAGAATTTCTCACTTGTTGCTTTTCCACCATTCTGTTTTATGTGTTTACCAAATTTGACAAGAAATGATCAACTCAATCAAAAATATATATTTCCTCATACATAAAAAACATATTCTCAGAACTTTACTAGACCCGATATCAGTGTTTTAGTTTTTAGTTTAGTCGCTTGGCAAAATCTGCAAAACACTATTTATTTTGTCGTGTGACGATACGCTTATGCAAAAGATTTTTGTTCGACATCAATATTTAAATGCTTCGTAAGCATTTTAGATTTTTCCAGCACTATAGACTATATCATTCCGCATCCACATTGTTTGAAAATTTGTGTATTTTTATTTTTTAGGTATACGAATATGAAGCTAAGAAATCAATGCAAAGTTAGGAGAAAACTTTAATGACAATTATCGTCATTTTAAATTATTAAAATGGAATAAGGTTATAGCTAGAAAATTAATCGTTTTAGACACTGTGGTTGTTAACAGCCCTGTTTTTGCTAGTGCTGTTACTTCCATAATAGTTTTAATTTCTTGTTTTGTCTTGTGTTTGTACAATTTTTAAATGATTGCTGTTATAGTATGAGGATTTCACGTTACTATTAAATTTCGGGCTTTAACCTTATAAATATATGGCGAATCGTCGCTTGAATGAATAAAAGCTATTAGCATTTTTCAATGTCCTTATTCCCTAAGAATCCACCACTATTTAATAATAATAATAATAGCTTTATTGCCCAACAGATCTACAAAATCCCTTTACAGGACAATTCCTAGATACAACTTTATTACATTCATATCTTAAATTCTAGATTTAATTTAAGAAAAAAAAAACATCAAAATTCCAAAACCGCATGAATAACACGTTCTAATTTACTAACACTATCAAAAAATATATCAAAACATTGGCTTAATTAATTAAATTTAACATTACATAGACTGGGGACCTCAAGAGAACATTAGTCCTAGCACGCTCACATCTAAACAAACAATCATGTCTAGTGGAAATTCTGGGAATATTAAAGTTTAGTTTTGAATGAATATAAGAACAATCCACCTTGTTATGGAGAATATTATACAAAAATATTAAAGATGACAAAACACGACGAAGTTCAAGACTTTGCATTGAAAATCGAGCTAAAAGAAGTCCGTGATCGTATCCTCGAGTTGGATAAGCACCATCCTGCTTCCAGACCAAATATTTCAAAAATCTTCGTTGTATTTTTTCTAATGACTGCTTATGATATGAATAAAATGGGGACCAAATGATAGATCCATACTCTAATTTAGAGCGAACATAGGCAAAATAAAGGGCAATAAGAGCATCGACACTCACAAAGCCCTTACAACTTCGCACTCAGATGCCATACATACGACTTGCTTCCTGAATTCTGGTTTTAATGTGCTCATTAAATGTGAGTCTCGAATCGAATATCACTCCGAGGTCAGTAACCAAGTCTGATCGGGACAAACAAATGCCATTCAGTGTATATAAATTAACAATTAATCTCTTCTTCCGAGAGTAAGTGTTTGTTTATGTCACACCAGTCGCACAAGTTATTAAGATCGTTCTGTAACGCCAAGCAATCCAACCTAGCTGTAATAGGTTTAAAATTTTTAAGATCATTAGCAAACAAAAGCTTGCCTGCTTGAATAGTTTCGACTAAATAAAAGAAAAAGCAGAGGACCCAAATTGGAGCCCTGAGGAACCCCTCATGTCATTGTATAGTCATCGGATGTATGTCCGTTATAATAATCAAATTGACTGCGGCCACTCAAGTAAGACACTATTAGTCTAAACAAGGCATTCGAGAACCCAAATTGATCCAACTTTTTAACCAACACACCGTGATCCATTCTGTCAATATTTTATTATTTAATATTGTTTGGACAAGAAATTATACAATTATTATATGCTTTGGATATTTATTTATTTGTTAGCTTGAATTGAGCTGTATTTGTGAAAAGAATGTATTATTCAAAATTATGTCCATGAAAAATGGTTGCATATCGAATACTTTTTTCCAGTTAATATTCGAGTCTGTTAAATTAAGTTGTTCCATAAACAAAAATGATGTTATAATTTTCATTTTAATGAACTGAAGCAGTAGCCATACAAATTATAAGACCAATCGCCAGTAGCGATATTGTTTTCAGTATATACCTAAGTAGATTTATATTGTCCTCCTACGAATACTGCTGCCGCACTTATTTACGTTTATTGTTAGACATGTGTAATAGGTAGGTATGTTAAAATATCTAGTTTACTCATAATTTATACAAGAAAGTAATAATAATATTGAGTTTGATAACTTATACCTATTAGAAGAGTGGCTATGTGCCTTAGGTAACACATAAGTTAAATATTTCAGCATGTTAATATTTTATACACAGTGGATAGGTACAAAATATTTAAGTTCTTCATTAATTCAAAGAAATGTTCCTAATGACGTTTATTTTTGCTTTAAAAAGGTATAATATATATAGGTACCCTTTGAGTCGAAAAAAAAACGATTTATCTGTATACCGCGGCCGTAAAGTTGCGCTCACCTGAACAAAGAATTAAGCACCATAATATGTACACCCATGGACAAAAATATCGAATATTTTGATAGTTAAGTCCAATGTAAATATTCCTAATTTTATCGAATATGTTGATAGTTAAGTTCATTGGAAAGATTCCTAATTTTATCGAATATTTTGCTAGTTAAATCCAATGTAAATATTCATAATTTTATCGAATATTTTGACAGTTAAGTTCAAAGTAAATATTCCTAATTTTATCGAATATTTTGATAGTTTAGTTCCATGTAAATATTCATAATTTTATGGAATATTTTGACAGTTAAGTTCAATGTAAATATTCCTAATTTTATCGAATATTTTGATAGTTAAGTTCCATGTAAATAATCATAATTTTATCGAATATTTTGATAGTTAAGTTCCATGTAAATATTCATAATTTTATCGAATATTTGACAGTTAAGTTCAATGCAAATATTCCTAATTTTATCGAATATTTTGATAGTTAAGTTCAATATAAATATTCCTAATTTTATCGAATATTTTGATAGTTAAGTTCAATGTAAATATTCTTAATTTTATCAAATATTTTGATAGATAAGTTCAATGTAAATATTCCTAATTTTATCGAATATTTTGACAGTTAAGTTCAAAGTAAATATTCCTAATTTTATCGACTATTTTGATAGTTAAGTTCCATGTAAATATTCATAATTTTATCGAATATTTTGATAGTTAAGTTCCATGTAAATATTCATAATTTTATTGAATATTTTGACAGTTAAGTTCAATGTAAATATTCTTAATTTTATCGAATATTTTGATAGTTAAGTTCAATATAAATATTCCTAATTTTATCGAATATTTTGATAGTTAAGTTCAATGTAAATATCCCTAATTTTATCGAATATTTTGACAGTTAAGTTCAAAGTAAATATTCCTAATTTTATCGAATATTTTGATAGTTAAGTTAAAGTTAAATGTAAATTGAGAAAGAGATGTTTGTGGCGACACCTAGCGTGAACAGGCAATATGCCGGGTGAAACACAGTTCACTACGATGGCCGGACAAGAAGTAACAACTCCATTATATCCTATTGCCAACACTAGATGCGCCCGAATCCCCTAGCAGGGAGGCTTTATTTGAGAATTGCTTGTTACATAAAGCAACAAGACTTTACGTTATGTTGGAAATTTATTTCACACGGCCGTCTGGTGGAAGCATGGTAGTGTGAAATAAATTTCCAACATAACGTAAAGTCTTGTTGCTTTATGTAACAAGCAATTCTTAAATGTAAATATTCCTAATTTTATCGAAGATTTTGATAGTTAAGTTCAATGTAAATGTTCCTTATTTGCACATTTAGCACTCCTTTTTTATTGTGAAAAAAAATGTTGATTTCATAAAACTTCACTTAAGAATAATTGTAAAACAAACTGTTATGATTTTAATTGTCAATTTATTTATGGCCGCTAATAAACCATTATATTGATGTCCCCACTTGATTTAATTAATAGGACTTTGATAATATTTTAATTTATTTTACATGCTTTGTGAACTATTGTTGTTTTGACCACGCGTAGATCTGCTGGAAATGCATTTTTTTTAAGACCGACCAGAACCTAATAGTCTTGATTTTGTATTGTAACAAAGTTGCAATTTCGTTGATTTTTAATTTGTTGTTTATGTCAAACTTGTTTTGTGAATTCGCAAATTTGAAAGTTTCAGACTCATCTTCCCTTACCAATTTAGTCTTATTATGCCAGTTGTATCCACTATCTAGTTTTACTATTTGTTAATCACTTTATTTTATAAAATAAATAATTAAGTTCCCATCAAAAATTAGTGTTTAGCAGATCCCTCCAATTTTTCATGTGCTTGTCTCGACCTGCAAAACAATACGGTCCGGTCTTGTAACGTAAATTAGTATTTCAGGTCCCCTGATTTTAATTTCCCGCACAGGGAAAGTATTGTGAACGCGCTAAAAAATGAGATAATGTGGTAAAATTAGTCTTCGAAAACCAATAAGCTTGCATATTTACATTTTACAATTAATTTTTCTTGAATATTGGAGCATCATGCGCATGTTAGTAGTTGTCGTTGTTCAACCTCTACGCCCATGATGAAATCACATACACACATCATATAATCCAAACAACAACCTGAAGACGAACGTAATGCTCATTTCTAATCCTATAACCGAGAACAATCTTCTTTTTTGACGCGGCTGTTGTATACTTATAGTCACAAAACAACATGTACTTAGTTAGATATGCAAATTGCTTATCTGAATTATTGTTCACTGGCAAATAGTATAATATCGTAAAGAAAGATATACGTAGTGTTGTTGGGACGTTTTATATGCGTATTGCCACTGAAAATAACGTGGAGTTATAACCGATGGGAGTTTGTGTAATCGGAGGCATTACAATTTATACTAGACACCTTCTTCTCATTTGTTTTATATATGCCTTTATATGGGTACCATAAGAAATATAAAATATTTGTGTGTGGTTATAATAAACTGTCGAACAACAATGTGGTTCTGTAAATTTATAGAAATGCGATAAATTTCTTACAGTGTAATACTAATATGAAGCTTTACAATTATTTGCCTCATTCGAAGTAATACAATCAAACTTAATAATCGACTTTCCTGGAAATGGACAAAATTATTGATTATCTAGTTTGTGCTTTTGGTAACAGTGGAAATTATATCAAGCTCAGATCATATAATACCTTCTAATAGTACAAAGGCAAATATTTTAAATTTGTGACATACTCTCTTGTAATATGGCCCAATATTAACTAATAAACTTCGTTCCTACTTAGTTTTTATTTTGTTTAAAGCAAATATATTTTGTAGCTCATAGAGGTGGTCAATGTAACTGGTTGTTCGTGAATATATAAAACTCAGAATAATGCTTTTATTTTAAGCAATATGAAATTGAGATCAAAAACCGTATTTTCAAAAAAATAGGTAGAATTGTCATCTATAAATTTTTCCGATCTGTGGTCCCTTTCATGATAATTTAAGTTGTTCCAAACGAGACTAGCATACATTTCCAAAACAAATCTCAAGGTAAAAAATATTCTTATGCAGCTTAAAAATGTAATTATGTTCATAGCTACTATTAAAATAATAAAATTAAAAAAAAACAAGGATTACTATACAGGGTATATCAAAAATAATATTTTTAATGATTTTGATTTTCTTGTTTTTTTAATTTTATTATTTTAATAGTAGCTATGAAATTAACCACTTTGAGAAAAAAGTTTATTAGTGTTTTTTGCACAATCGGTGTAATGAATCACGGTTTTGAAAATATTTTCCTAAAATTAAAAAAAACAAAAAAATCAAATCATTAAAAATGTTATTTTTGATATACCCTGTACCTATAGTAATCGTAAATTTGGCATTTGAAATCGTAGTTTCGACACAAACAGACGTTTTTATAAAGAATTACTTTTTCTTCTAAATCGACAAATAAAAAAGTTTTTCCTCTTCCAAACTATATCCGTGGACACATTGTAGATTAATCAAAGTATTTCTCTTCTATTTTAAATTTATATTTTAGCGCGCACCTATTTGGCCTAAGGACAAGCTGTCGATGCGCGCTCCGCATTTTCTTCTTATCAAAAACACTACAACATAATCGATCATCCTTTGTCCATTGTGGTTTGATTTGATCTTTTCATTATTAAAATTTATAAAACAACCGCGACCTGTGAAAGCCTGTGTAATTCCGAATTGTGGAAACTGTAAACAAACCTTTAATTTTGCTGGCCGGCACATCGGGCAATAAAACGACCGTTAAGGTAAGGCCTTAAGGCCCCGTGTATTATTTACATCTAGCATATAAAATTGAATATATAATATCTATTTGTTTATTATTTAACGAATCTTTGTGACTTAGACACACTTAATTACGTAAATTTAATATAAAACAATTTACGTTGCTGTCAAAATAGTTTCTTTCTCTATAGGTATAAAAATTAGGATTAATAATTTACAACTTAGATTGAAATTACGGTATATGCCCTATTATAGGGCGAAATAGGTTGCTTGCTCTTCCGAATACTTACTTCTCTTTATTCCAAATAAACATAACAACAAGGAAAGTATTTTACTTCGTGCTCACGCAACAATTAAAATATTAAATTTCCATCTATCCGAAATCCTTAATAACTGAAGCATCAAGAACCAACCCCTTTCTAAGTTTTAAACCGCTTACAAGAGTTATGCGAAATACAATATAAACTATATACAGAAGTATTCTGAATGTATGTTTGTGTTAGCCACATTGTTGCCAAATCACAACGATCCTAAAATTAGACACTATAATGTGAGTTTTTCAATTATAGATTTAAATTTTACGAAACGAATTCGTCAGTATCTGTCGACCCATGCCTCGGTCTGGTTCTACTGAATTAGACTGAGGCCCTGCTAAATCAAACAAAATCCATTGTGTGGGTAAAATCACCAATCATGTCCGCTATGCCAGAAAATTATTTTCTTTTAACAATAGTACACTGCAACCAGTATACATAAATATATGATTTTAATCTCGTGTTGAATTTCGATTAAGTATACAAAATGTGACAACCATGGTAAACCAGAAAGGTTTACAACTCCCGTATACCTATTGGCAGCCTAAGTAAGCACCTCGGGGGACATAAACGTTTCGTCCCCTACATATAGATCTATGTACCCCAAAGAGCAACACGGAATTCGAGATTTTACAAGCCAAATAGCCGGAAGTCGTTTGATTCGCATCATGAAATCGACACATTGATAGATTAATAAGCAGGTTCAGTTGTAGTTAATTTGCATAACAATAATAAATAAATACGGAATCTCATCATTATATATTAGGAGCAACAACATTTATATATATCTATCAATGATTATTCACGTATACCAGGTCAGTTCCAAATGTTATAATAAAAATTACTGATTACGTTTTCAATCAATTTTTTAAAAAACCAAACTATGGTCGAAACGTTAATAAATTGAACAAATTAAATTTGTCTATTTCTACCTATGACCTAAAATCAAGAAATTCAAAGAAAAAACTATATACAAGACTGGTCAAAGAACATAAAATAAAAAACTAAATATATAAATATATACAGTTGCCCATTCTTTGACACAACAGAAAATTATACAGGGTCGATTGTGTAGTAGATAAACGTAATTGAATATGTTTTTCTTATTCATATATTTGATTCTCTATAAGATTCTAATAATATTTGATAATATGTTAGAAAATTCACCTAAAGTTAACGGTTATAGCAATATTAGGCTTATTTGTGTTAGCATATCATCCTACAGTAGTTTGTGACCACCCTGTAACTTTATGGATCAATCTGTCAAAAGAATAGATTTTTCCAAGATATTCTTCAACTACCATCAAAATTTCAAGAGTCTGTTTATTTAAGTTGCGAAACGGCGAATATTTTCCGGAGACCTGTGGGTCAAAAACATTAAAAATAAATTAGGTATTTAAAAAAAGTTGAAGGAACTCCTATCTTTCTTGATTATAGACACACTGTATGGTGTTTCAAATCATTTAAGTACAATAATGAACTGTTTAAACGTTCCTTACTCATTAATTTAATCTTATCCTGTTATTAATAATTATATTTACTAAATTCTACTGGTTGATATTATGCCAGAAAATCTCCTGGTCTCCATTTCATTGTAATGATTTTCTTTCCGCGGTGCGGTCGTTTATTCTAATTTTTCTTCTGTATTCAAACACAAGAAAAATATGAAAAGGAAAAAAAAAAGAAAACCGACACCAAAAGGAAAATAAATAATGAAAGAATGATAATGTAAAAATTTCCCTGCGATTCGCCTCAGAATTAGCCAGCATGAAAGCAAGAAAACGTAACTAAATCTTTATCAACCGCAATATTTGCTATGATAAATGGATTGCATTCAACCGAACGGAGCGGAAGAAAGCAGTCAGTAAATTTGTTGGGTTGGATTTCTAAAATGCTATGAATCAATTTCTGCTGTTTTCTACCTTATACAACTTTATATGTATGTGTGCCTGCGTTGCCAAATTTATTTTGCTTAACGCGAAAAGCACTAAGCAGTAAGACAGTCGTAGGCAAGTATTGTATCGAACTATAGTTTTTCTACTGAAATTCTGATGCGTCATCTGATGATAAAAATAAATTCATGATTGAAAATGTCGCTTTAAACTGCTTTAAATCTGCAAAAAACCTCGGAATCGTACTGAATACTAAGGGGTACTGATTTAAAAGCAATATAAGGTACTATAGAAGCTGGCTTAACTGGCAAACAAAAAAAGTTTCATGCGACTGTTTAGTACTGTGACATGTTAATTATGACGACGTTATATACGGGCTATGTTTCGAAACAATATCGCCTAAATGAGGACGCCTGGCAACCCTAACTGAAAGTACTGAGAAATGTGTTCTAAATTCTAAATTTAAATATGTACTGAAGTTACTACTAGAGTCCCAATAAGGGACTAATATGTCGACTCGTTCACATATTATGTAACTGACAAAACAACCTAAATAAATTAAAATTACTATTTTTATTCAGAAAATTTAACAGAAGGATAAATGCAGAGTGCTTAGTAGTTAGTATCAATCGATTTTTTCTGTAAACGTTGATTATGTCAATTATTTCAAATATATCATAATGTTGTGGGCTACAGTTTAATAATTTTTCCTAAATATATAATTGATTATTAAACATAATTAAGCAGATGTCGATTTTAACAGATAAATTGCTAATAGCAGATGTTTGTGTAATGTCTATAAAAATATATGTTTTATATAGCCGAATTGTTTAAATTATTGCACAACAGGCTGATATCTGTGTATAAAAATGCAATCAATTACGCCTTTCACATTTTTTATAATACGCTATTCTTCATGTCATTTTTAATTTTAATATACGTACATACTTATTTATATAAAAATAAATGTATTTCTTTCGGTAAGATTATTAATATGGTTTAAGTATATTTTTTCTATTACACGTATAAACAGGGTGGATCACGAAAAAAGGTTTTAACATAATGTGTTTCTTCTTTAAATGGGGAATCAAAAATAAAATTAGTTACTGATCCTGATATGAGTTGATATGAATAAGAATTCATCAAGTACAAGTCAAAAGTATTAATGAAAAGAATTTAATAAAAAAAATAATAATAATAAGCCTGGTAAGAAATATATCTATTGTAAAAAATGTTGAATAATAAAGCACGAATGCGCCATTATAACGGACATAGTTTTCAGTTAATTAAAGTTCTAATGAATATTATATTTTTTATTTCCGAAGCATTACAATATTACAGTTCAATTTTCAATTTAAACAGTATCTTTCCATATAGGTACTATGCATTTCCATTATATAGAACATTATTTAGCAACATGAAATTATTTCTCAAAATACTCCCCACATACATTATAAGATTAATTTCTTGCCGGTCCAATAACTCAATTAATTCAAATCCCAGTTTCGCGGCTTTTCAGTCGAGCACACCAACACCCGAAAACCCATCCAATACTCATATACGAGACGATATTCTAATATGTGAAAGTTTTGGGAGCGAGCTTTCCACCGTTGATGGTGGTGCAAGTGTTATAACCACTGAAACTTTATTATATAATTACAATGCAATATAACTACTGTTGGGTGTAATATTATAACATATACGTAACAATAAAAGCAAATTAGTTGCTTCATCAGTATAACTTCAACACACCAATCAGGTACCTATACTCTTCAGTAAAGTATCCTCCTCAATTAACCGAGAGATTTAGAATTATTTCGAAAAATCCCGGCCTTCACGGTTAGATTGCTAGAGAAATAATTTCTATTTATTATTATTATTATTACCTATTTATTATTATTAAATTGCTCAATAATGTCCCTGGATATGGACAAATGGATTTTTTACAACTTATTTTTTCAAACATATCAAGGTTTAAATTTAAAATTTTGCCTGTGATTCTGTTTTGAAGTACACCATTCGCTTGTGGCTTATTCTCGTAGACCTGGGTCTGAAACCTCACTAAATAGCAGTGCTGATATAACCATTAGGCTGCCGCCTAGGCTCCGGAAGCAAAAGGGGACCCGGAAAGTGCCCAAAATCAATAGCAAAAAAAAAATCGGTCACCAGGCCTCAGGCTTCTGCCGCGACATAGAGCTTTCAATGCCGCTGCGGGTCGTGATATATATATATACGTTCCAACTACCTAACTGTTGAAATTTTAAACGCTATTTTCTCAAGAATTATGGGGGCAAATAGCAAAAATGACCTATAGCTGTAAAGTAGATAAAAAACGATGTATCACTCGATCCCTACTGCTATTTGAAAATTTCGCAGTTGTGTCCAACCCCTATCAGCAGGCTTTTTTTTTTCTTTTTAACATCCTTCTGGTCCTCCACTCGCACACCTCGGTACGCACTTAAGCCCCCGGCGTGTACGAATGGCGTACTTCAGCCTTGAAGGCTTATTGTGCCTTTTCAGGACCATACTGCACTCACTATCATTCTACTATCACACGACATTCATTCTTCACTTAGATGGGCCACCGTCAGGTACCGTCTATAAAGAACCCCCAAACGGTCACCCACTACGCGACATTCATTCTACAACCTAGGTGAGTTACCGCCAGGTCCGTTTTTAATAAACCCCCAGACGGTCACCCATCCAACTTGTAGCCGCGCTCCACAGAGGTGCACTTCGACGGTCGTCACTATATGATCCCGTCTAGGCTACCCGGCCCGGCTCTTATCACAAGGCTTACACGATTTCAACCAAAGACTAATTGGTTCATCCTAGAACTGCCCCAAACTTCCCTGTGCGGGAAAATAAAACAATAATGGAAACATTTGATATGGTCCAAAAGTAAAAATCTACTTTTCCGAAGGTTTTAACATTATTGAAAAATTGTCATTGCTTACCAGTATCAAATACTAGTGGAGAACGTTCTTTTTCTGCAATGGAAAAGATTGAAAATAGATATCGTACTTGTTTGGGACAGGACAAGTTAGATGGCTGTGCTTTACATTGAAAGTGAGACTCTTAACGATATAAAGTGTGACCAAATAATTGACTAATTTGCTAAAGAGAAACCAAGAAGATTATTTAGTGTCTAGTCTAGTAATAAAAATGTTATTTGTTTGTTTTATTTCTTCATCTTGTGGTTGTGATGATAATAAAAATACCCTATAGTTGAGGACTAATGTTAAGTACCCCATTTTTTAATGCGCGAAAAAAATATTTATTGTCTAGTCTTTCTAATGTAGTCTTTTATGATATTAAATGTATTTTTACTGTGCTAATTTTTTTTAGTTTAGATTTTTTGGTTAGTTTATTTTGTAGCTTTGTGTTAATAAAAAACAAACTCATTTCTGTTATGTACTATTCGATATCCTATTCAAAACTTACATAAAAAATTAATTATAAAGCTGGGGTAGGTGGAATTGGACAGAAATATCAAAATTTGTAAAAAAATGCCGGGGGAGAGGCCCGTTGCCAGCCTTCCGCCTAGGGCCCGGCGCTGCAAAATAGTGAAATTTTAAGAGTGAAAGGGCACCTCGCGAATCACTGGATTATTTGTTTATCAGTCGGCTTGATATTTAACTATTATTCTTGATTTACAGTGATATAAACGGTTCTTCATATTTCAAGATTTTAAGACGTTATTGAAATATTTAAAAAACTAAGCACGATATTTTAGAAAGTTTTGCGTTTTCTGATATAGGCTTATATGACCTTTTACGTAAAAAGATAGAGTGAGTGTCTAAAATTGTGTGAAGCTAAAATAAATTTACTATTCAATAATTAATATTATAGAAAGAAAGAAATAAAAAATAATGGAGATATAATTTTTAGAGAAAAGTCTGACATTTTGCATCACATTAGGCTGAGCATAAAACCAATATTGTGTAATATATCGTACTTAAATGTGCCTGACCCCTCATCCAAACAACGATTCGCACTGAGCCACTATCAGTGACCATAAACTGTTAAGTACCACGTAAAGCTCTTTGCCTGCTTGTATGCAAGCCTTTGCACAACGTTAGCGATATCTTAAACCTGACTTATTATGTTCAATGCAATGGAATTCTTTAAATACCGAGTAACGAAGAAAGAGAGAGCGCAAGGCCTTTGAGCGGCACTCGTGTTCCTATGTCGTATATTTCTGAGCTTTTAAATTGTATGTCGATTTGTATGTAATTGCATGTATTTATTGGACATAGGCGCTCACTAAATAAACTACGGTAATAAAAACAAATGATATTCTAAATTTGGTAAACCCAGAACCATACAATGAATTTACAAAATAAAAAAAAAATATATTGCAAAGTAATATCTCATAGAAACTTTTAAACTAATCTAATCATTGTTATTTTTGTCCATATTTTGAAATAGTGGGTTGGTAATAGTTCAAATCGTCAGTAGGTACCAAACCTCAGTACGAGAGCCACAGTTTGAGTAAACTATAATAGAGTATTTTAAACTCTGGTTAAATTAGTAAAGTCGACAAATGAAGAAAACGGGGAACACTAGAACCTGGTAAATGTAGGATTAACCATTATATTAAACTTAAATTTCCCACAGGATCTCCTTAATTCTGAGCTGCAGAATTTTTCCAAAAAAATGCCAATAGGACTTCTGGATTATTTGTAGAAATAACCGACTCGACATTTATCAAACTTTCTGAGAAAGCAGTCGACCTGTGGAATACCTAAAGTTCATTCTAAATATAACATAGAGTTTAGGTATTAGGTTCATTTTCGGATTCTTCATGAAATTCTATACAAAATATGTGCTGAAAAATATTCAATACCTAAGTTGAATGGTTTTAATATTATTTTAAAATTAGTGATAAAAGTGCTGGCTTACAATAATCATTAAATGTTTGCGTTTATTAATGAATTTGTACAGTCTGAGTATGGCTACTCCCTAAGGTACTCTGCCACTTATGAATACTGAGGATGTTAAACTAATTTTGATGTTGGCATTTATTTGCGTAGAGTTAAACAAATTATATTTTTTTTCTGTTCAAACCACAAAGGAAGTAAAAATATGTCAAAACCATTTCATATACGTTAAAGTACAACCAGATTTGGCGCTTATTGAATTAATCCAGAATCAAATAGATATTATTTATCTCTAATTTATAATATTATTATATTCAAATTGATATATTGTATATATAATACAATACCAACGTTTAATATTTGTTTTGTTTTTGCGTTTGTATGTTGGCCTGGGCACTCAAAAAGCTTTTAATGATTTTCAATCCTAATAAACAATCAATTACAATGCAAATAAAGTTATTGATATTTTTTTGGTATACAATATGGTAATATGATTGATTCATTGATAAGGAAAAACCAAAAACAGTAAAATTATTATTCGAAATGTAATAAATTATTATATAAAAAAATGTTCATGAAATGTTCATTTGTATTTTTTTAAAAACGATTAGCATTAAACTTTTCGGCAATTCAGTGGCATTTAATGCAACGTTTAAATATCGTTTGTTTCTTGCTCTTGAACTTCATATTGAAAAAATAAAGATATTTTTTCTAAAACAATTATATATTATAGCAAAGCTGTACTTTTGTTTTGAATTCAGCATTAAAACTCAAGCGGCATAAAGGACCCCGTAGGTTTAGGGGCCATGCAATTTCTATTTTTTACTTTCTATACTTCTTGTATTGATTTTTTCTCTTTTTGCTTCTATTTACAGTTTTCCTTTTAACTTATTATTATTTTATAAATCTTTGTTCCTTTTTGTGAAAATTCTCTCGCGAAAGATGCTTCATCGGAAAACAGAACTTCGGCTCCAAACTGAGGATTTTGAGCTATTTTGTCTTGCATCTATCTACAAAAATCCAATCTTAGCGAAAAATCTGTTAGCATAATGCTTGTACTCTTTGGATAAGGCTGTCTTTCAAAATCCTCTAAACTGTCGAGTGAGGTTGGTTTAAGTTGTGAGCAATTTTTCTGGTACTTGTGGTCGGATTTTCTTCAACTTCGTTAAGGACAGCCTCATGTAGGGGAATTGCAACTTCCATAGGCCGCCCATGATCAGCAGAATTCTTTTTAAAACTTCCATTTTCCCATAGTCGTTGGTGAATGCGTTGAACCAAGTTATGGTGTGGTACTTGGCGATCAGGATGTCTTTGTTGATACAAGCGCCTTGCTTCTGCCGAACTACCGCTCGTAATTCCGTACAGGTAATGCATTTATTTTTAGAAAACAATTCTTGCACAAATCATAGCTGATTATGAATCGAAAATGCTTACAAAAGCTGTTTTCTGTCCGATATACGGTTACGGAGATATTCGCAAAAAACGGATTTTTTTTTATTTAAAAAATGGAGCATTTTAGAGAGTAAGTTAATAGTCATACTTTTCGACGAGCTCTCACATCCTAAAGTCCTGCGCATATATTATGAAGCACCCTGTATAAGTACTTTGCTTCTGAGTTTGTTAGATGATAGAGATTTAAGCATGGTCCAGGAATAAGCATTTGAGTCAGGTATATATTTGCATGAGATTTAAAATCGTGTTTTAGTAAAGTTAAGAATGACATAAATTTTTATTAATACATAATTTATTTCCAAATAACTAAACTTTTCGTGCTACTCTTGTTTTGATTTCCTCCATAAAAAAACTTGGTTACTTTTAAATTAAAACATCTTATTTTCAGACTATATTGCATGGTCAGTCTAAACAATACAGTCCTAAAAATAATTAATGAAAGAATAAAGTAAATTCAGTGAAACTGATCTGAATGTCGAGATAGCTTTTAAGTGGCGATGGGTTATATACTGGTTTATCGTTTCGGCGTGGCAAAAATGGAAAAATAACTTTTAAAACAACCATATCTCCAGCGCAATCGTGTCCAAATCGCCCAGTTAAATGGTAGGAACGTGTGTGGCTGACCGTAGACACAGAAGTTTACTCTCTTTTAAGATATAATAGTAATGATAATATCTCCAGCAACTGCTTTATCCACTGAATCGAGCAGTGTTATCTTGTAACGAAATATACATTTACAAAATGTGAACTCAATGTGCTTAATTTAAATAAAGTTTCGAAAAATATGTTCGTCTAATAAACAAAAAAATCGCTGTGTCCCCCTAAATTTTCCCGAAGGTTGAACTATCCGCCTCAATAATATAGAGTGGAGTTCATTGCAAATGCTTTACATTATAATCTACATTATGTAATAACAACTGGGTAACGAAATGTTTTCATAAAATATTTAAAATCTAAAAAATAAACTATTATTATTATTATAAAAATTATAATAACATTCTAAACTATAAACCAACCCAACTACTTTATTCAAAAATTATAAAGAAATCAAATTAAAGAAGTAATCCATTAGATGCTCCTAACAGACAGTCACAAAGTGAGCATTTTATACCACCAAGGCTGATGATGGAGCTGAGTCTCCGAAACATGTCCCTTTGACATAATTTATGAATTAAATAGCGGAGACGATGATTTTTGTTTTATTGTAATAAAGAAATCAACTGTTGTCCTCGAGGCACGGATAGCTCTCCATATTTAAGTGTAAAAGGAATATTTCTGTGACCTTTTTGTCATTTACCTCTTTCGTAAGACTCTTTATTGTAGCCGTCAGCTATTTTATTATTTAAAGTATTCCATATTTTGAATTATTATGACCCTTTTCAACTATCTACGAACGCTTTTGTCACCAAAATACTTTTTTTATTCTCGACGCGCGTTCCGTTAACAAAAAAAGTGTTTTGGTGAAGTGGTAAAACGTGTGTTAATTTAGTGTTTTACACCAAAGGTTCTACACACCGATTATATCATAAAAAATTTGCGTCTAGTGTCAGCATAAAGTTTTTGTTACATTATGTAAAAAGCAATTCATCAAAAACTAATGGGTTCATCCTAGGACTCCCCCATATTCAGATACCAAAATTGAGTTAAATTGGTTCAAGCTTTTAGGCGATATCGTGGAAGAATAGATACAGACACACAGACAGACAGACTTCCATCTGGAAAAGGTCTTAATCGTCTCAGGGAACTTCAAAAGGGTTTTATCCGCCTTTATCTCATTTTTTTAGCGCATTCACAATACTTTCCCTATGGGTCGGAAAAGTAAAAACTTCTTAGAATGTTATCCAAATGTATGATTAAGTTACGAAGGGTTCAAGGATCTAGCCAGTATTATAATACCCCTACATGATACACTAATAATCTCATATGAGTTATTTCTTTTGCAATAGACAAACAACATAATTGGAACTAATTACCTTTACGTTCGGTCTTACGTTTATCTACTTTCTTCCAAAAAAATTTCCTTAAATTCAATGAAATAAACTTTTTTATATTGATATTTTTTCTATCACATAAAAATACATTGTTTAAAAGCAAATGATAGCTTTTATTAAAAATAAAAAGCGTTATTTTCATATTAACCGTAAAAAAGAATCAACTTGTATCACTCATTGTATATTGCATGAAATTTGCACAAGATCAATAATGTACGGCGTGCCTCTGTCCTCTCAATTGCCTAAAATAATAAAATTTTTACTACCAATTTTGCCATTAATGTAATGGCTTGCGTTCAGCGGTGAGCTGCATTCAGCATTTTAACATTGCTTATTTAATGTCCAAAAAGTATTTTATATAAAAAAACATACTGACAACCAGTCCCCAGCATAACATCCATAAATTTATGATATTAATGCTTAAAATTGTAATTTACTGCCACTTTTAAAACATCCATATATTGCGGTTTTATACGTTTGAAATACTCGTAGATATGTTCTATGATTTTTATTTTTATGCGACTTATTAATACGAAGAATTATTTGATAATTAACTTTTTTTGTAGGTACTAATTATAGTACCTATTAAGGCTTACATCTAAATTTCTAATTTCGAAAAAAATATAATATGTAACTATCTGAACATTCGTTCATCCTATCATTCAATTGAGTCTGCACAATTTCTGTTGTTCTGAACTCTTGTATTACGGTTTACCTAAATCACAAGTTCGCCGCGATATGGATATTTTGTGGTAAACTGTTAATAATTATGAACAATTTTTACATTAGCATATTGAGTAGATTGAGCATGTCCTCCAAGATTTGCATGCTCTTTTTGTCTTCTGGTGGACGAGTACCGACTATGTATACTTAGTTGACAATGCAATGAGTGCAGATTAAAGAGTAACTTTGAAATTTATTTGTGTCCCGTGGTTTGAGAAATAATATTTAAAATATAAACCCGTAAAGTTTAAAATTCAAAACAGGCGCTACAAATACTGTGGAATATACCTGAACAAATTTCATTTTAATGGAATAATCATTTGTGCAAATATTTGAATATTTTTTGATATTGAAATATAAAGCTCATTTCTTATTTCCGACATTGTGTGCACAGCATTCATGGAAATTTAATCAAAAAATTATGAGAAACACCGGAGGCGGTGGTGTGCCGTTCCTTATGATCGATGATGGGGGTTTTGTAGTGGGTTGGCGTACAGAAACAGCCCTGTAAAAATAACAACGCCGCTTAAAATTCACAACAGAATTGGATTAACTGACGCCCAAAAGAATATTCTATAAACTGACGGACGGTTTTTTTTTTATTTCTACTAAATCAATTTTAATGTTAATCTCATTCAAATGTTTTAAAATGTTCAATCAACGACACATATTCACTAAAAATATAAAGCTTATTGGAATATCTTGTAAAGTTAATAAATTAATTATTGTATATGCCAGAAACTTAATATAACGTCCAATTTGTAATAATTCCCATCAAATAATATTTTTAAAACATTCCGTATATTGATCGTTCAGATATAATTCTTTTTAATTTTATGTGCGTTTTTTTTTTAATCGGCAACATTAAGTCCTCTATAAAACATGTTCCAACCGTATCAAAATAGTTGTAATTGTTGCCAGCGGGCAGATAGAATCTTATATATGCGGCCCATTTTCTTTCTTTTTGGGAATGATTTTACCTTTATTATGGTATTCCGGCGTAATTTTCTCGATAACAATTATGGAGATTATCGAATATATAAGTCCAAAACTGACCGTTTTAGCTATTAAATTTAACAGATTGCAATAAAATTTAATTTTGGAATACGTTTTATAGTAGTCGTTGACTGAATTAATAATTTGATAGACTTATTTATACGTTCGTGCAGTGCCGGTTTCAGTGTACTGAGAAAACAATAAAATGATTAAGAAGCGTTTTTTTGAGTTTTATTAAACAACAATAATTTAATCCTGAATTCAATAATAATTATACCAATTTAAAATAAGATGCTTGAAAGTCAGTTTTTTACATAGGTAGGTGGGTAGGTTCAAAATGAGTGAGGCTGCATCGAACCCTCTACTGTGACCACCGAGGGTCTCATATGTATTTATATTTCAACCAGCAGCTCAAACTTACTCATTTTTGGCAGTTCTCATATTAAAAATATATAGGTAAGGCAAGAACATAGTACATGTTGCGCCGTCGCCTCATTAACCTCAGGCACAATCGGCACTCGGAATTTTCCAAGAGACCCAGCCGCGTGCAATGATGATTCAAACGACAATGACCAGTGTATAGTCCAACCAGGCAACGCAGATTAGATTTTATTGGAGAACCATTAAATACCTGCGAACGAAGTCGTGACTTTTTCACAGCAGAAAATCCCTAATAAATTTTTCACAAACACATGTCTGCCTCGGTCGGCATAATCATAATTTTTAAATTTTATATATACCTAAATTCTTCTTCCTCAACTACTATTAGATTGTTTGTTATAAGGGCGTAAGAGCCACTAATAGCGGAACATCATACACCTAAGTTTTTGCCAATATTTTTCAAAAGTCTCGTTTCCTTATTTAAATAAAATAATTAAAATAGGGCAATTTCATTTCAGAAAATAAATAGATTAACAACATCCCCGCTGTGAAATATTAACAAAACTGTTAGGGGGCTTTTGCAGATTTCGCCCATCACTGTCCTTTGATTCATTGTCTGTCAAAGTTAGGCATATCGGGAAACTTCGTTACTTCCAGGTAGGAGGATGAGGCGGCGGAACATCGTACAATTGTTTGCTCTCCAGCCTAAGCAAGAGTTTGGGATATTTGGTAAAATAAAAGAGGAAAACTAAAAGAAGCTCATCCAAATAAATATATGTTCATTAAGAAGATTGATCTGTTGGATGAAATATGAATATGAGCCACAATAGATCCTTTTCAATGTCCAAAGATTGAACCTATACCTACCTAGATCTAGGATAGTTTACATGAAACTTACCTATTAAACTTTTAATTATTTTAAGATGAATTATTGTTACACAATGCATTTTTAAGGAATAAGGAAGTGAGGTGGATTCTAATTGAAGAGGGCTGATTTTAGTTATCCGTTATCTCTCTCGTTGTATCTAATTGTTGCTTTTTAAATTCACGTTTCATTATCAGTACCTACATACTTGCATTTGATAAACAAATGTACAAATATTTAAAATCATGGACGATTTTCCCTTTCTATTCGAAATTATTTAACATAGAAAATACATTTTTTTTTGACTAATTAATGCAAAAACACAAATCATCAAATCTTGGTCTAATTTTGTCATAGTGTAATAAATATATTGATTTACCTTTGTTAATATAGACAAGTATTTGGTAAGTGTTTTAGTTTTAACATCGATATCTAAACTAACTTCCTCATTTCAATTTACTTAGGTAAAGTTTGTGACTGATGATGAAACCTACTGCTTTCAAAACTTGTTTCACTTAGAGTGATTTTTTGATGAATAAATTTGTGGCGGTGACGTTTTGTTTACTTTGTTTTAATTAAAATATAGTGCTGCTGTAAACGGAGTGCAAAAAATTTAAAATATTTTTGGGATCGGCACCCACTTCAACTTCAGTTACTCTTTTTTGGCAGTTCTCATGCAGCTATTAAAAATATATAGGTAAGGTTCATTTTTGCTTAAAAAAGTAATAACTTTTTATGGTTCTAAAGTGAATGGTTTTGCAGCAATTTGCCTCTAAACTAAAGTCTGCAAGTGCTTGAGATACTGTGTAACATTATTATGTAAATTTCGAGAATTTGCCATAATTCAAAAACGCCTATAAATATTTTTTTTAAATTTCGTACCCGCTACATTCTTTGAAAAAGTCGTATTTAACATAAACAATATTTTTAAAAAATCAACCAGTGGCATGGTATAGGGGTTAGTGACACATTTTATCCCTCTATTTTTTACGCCACTGGATATTTTTGCCGCGTCTTTTTGAAACACTCTGTATAAGTATTTTGTGGAGCACACCGACGTGTTTGATTTTTGGTTACCTATATCCAGCTTCTATCCGTTATATGGATTAACTCAGAACATATAATGTTAATTTTCAAGAAGTAATCCATGATTTCGAGGAGTGAGAGTAATATAAATAAAAGACGTCTACTCCACAATAAAATCCTTATAATTAGTATTCAGCTTACCATACCATACATGTTTCGGGATCTGATATTCCCAGTGGTACAAATTTAAATATTTCAGAGAGTCATTAAACGAAAGTGACTTTTGTTTAATATCAATGTCAGGATGGAGTCGTCAAGGATTTTAGGACTATTTTATCGTCACTAAAGCCACATTTTTTAGGTTGATATGGAATTCGAAATCATTATATAGAAGACGGTAAACTCCCATGTACAGAACAGAAACCAGTAAATTCAGACTGGGATTTTGAATGAGTAATCATGTAATGGTCTAATTATCTTTTAACCACATAAATATTTGCTATTAGAGAATTGTGAGAATTTGTTTTTTTCTTAGAAAATTGAAGTGGAATTCTTCCAGATCAAATCTTGGATATCGAGGTGAGTCTGTGAAGTATCAGAACTTTTTCCTAACGGTGATGTTATACAAGGCTCCCATCTCCAACCTTTACTGTTTAATATATTTATTAGTGAATTTGGATTCTTTACTGGTGGTTATCTTGGCTTATGTGGATGACTCAAAAATTCTGCAGCATGTTTGAGAGATGACAGATGAGAATATCTTCCCACATATTATTAATAATGTGACTTGCAAATTAGTAACTGTGAATTTAGTCGACTATCTGTTTGGCTATTAATTAAATGTTTTAATTGGCCTTTTATTATTTTAATTAGCAATTTTATATGTTTATATTGTTCTATATATTAGGTATAAACAATTTGGATGAAATTATAGAAGTATCGTATCAAAGTATCAGATATTCTAATTAATTTAGTTAATGATGATTAATGATTAAGAAACGTAAGATAGTTAGACTGAAGTTGTTCACATTCGTATACATAGTAGGTCACGACGTGGATAGACTGTAATCGAATACCTTAAAATTTTAACAAAAATTTCTTTTTCCGCAGTGTGATCATTATAATTATATAACATTCTCACTTTCGTCTAATGACCTTCTGACATAATTAAATTTGTACCACTGATGATGGGAATATCAGATCCCGAAACATGTATGGTAACCTGAATACTAATTATAAGGATTTTATTGTGGAGTAGACGTCTTTTATTTATATAATGTTAGTTTCAACACTGTTTTTGTGGTTTGCTTTTTCACAATTAATCATAATTAATTTGACTATACTTTCAATAAATATTATTGTCGAGTTGATATTATGTTTGACTTTGCTGTTAAATTCTACTTCAACTGAGAGTATGGACTACTTCCTCTAACTTTATTACAACTTGTAGACACAGTATACTAGATGTAACTTTATATTATGTTCCAGTTATGGAATTTAGTAAATCTGATAATCGGTTCAGTCTAGGCAGACATATGAGCGATAACAGAACAAACATAACTAATGAACAAAAGTGCCACCTACCTATTTTATTTTGGCAGAAGCTATGCTAATGCTTTCAAATGTTTTCCCACTGAAGGCAATTTTAAAAACAATATATAAATATAATAATGAAATAAAACAAAATGCGTTTTAATAATTTCGTTTATTTTCAATTTTGAATTGTTAACATTATACATCACACAAAATTACACCTAAATTCTAATAACCAGTAACCACGTTACTGATTCATTTTTTGGTGAAAGGAAAATTTTGTTATATTCTTTTATACAGGTAAGTATTTACAAAGATTTTAAGTCAATTTAATGAATATATCAAAATTTTCAACTATTTGGTGAGACAACACAATCAAATTACTTTTTAAAGAAAATCTATATGCTGCCAAAATGTTTACATCGCTTTGGTTGAACTTCAAAATGGGACATAAGAATAATCACCCAGTTTTTGGGAAAAGATTCTAAAATGGCAAATGGCTTAAAATAGTGGCATAATCTCAACCTCTTTGACTATATTTAACCTTGATCTTCTCTTTAATATTAACGCAACTATTATTGGAAATTGATATTATATTTTGATGAAGATTAGTGTATAGAATATCTAACAGTTCTTCAGGTATATCAACGTTATTAGGAAAAGTTTTATATTAAATAGACTAGTGTATTCATTGATATAATAACTTTGGTCCATAAAATTGCCAAAAAGGTTAGCGTTAGTAACTACGAAGAAAAAACGATCGAAACATTTGCTTCTGATTTTGTAAACCTCAGCTAGGTCGGGAGAAACATATCAGTAGTGCTTTGTGCATCAAAGATGGTTGGCATCGTTTTATATGGTTAGCGTGTGGGATGCATTTGATTTTATGATAATGATTGCACATCTCTGTATCGAAGACCAGCTGCAAGTTAGTTTTTTAAGATGAGGAGGAAGATCTAGTTTCTAAATTAAGTGTGAATAAACGTCTCAGGGATATTCTAAGATCGAACAAGAACTTCTAATAAAAAAGAGAATGAGAGAGACATTGTGGCCGAAAAGCTTGGACTCGTAATGTGTTTATTTGGTATAAAACTTTCTATACCAACTCAAGATCAACAAATTTTTGTACGGCAAAATTCAAATGCCTCTTAAAATAATTATCAAATGTTATTTTCTTGGGGACGAGTGAACTTTTTTTTTTTTTAATTTAATTAGTCAAACAAATTATTAGTAATAATAACACTTTATGCCAAGAATAACCTGAATAAGCGAATCATTTATTATTATTAATTTTAAAAGGAAATCTGATATTGTGTTGTACTTCATCAAATATAATATTCTATTAATATTAGTTACCGTATCGTATAAATATATGGTTTAAATAATTATCTAATAGTTTTAAATAAACATCTAGTCTAACAAGTAATGGCACATTAAATTGATATTTTTTGTATTTATCATTGTCAATAATAATAAAAAATAAAACCCAGCTGACAGAATACTAAAAATTCCATCACTGAAACATAAGTCAGTCCATCAGTTTATATATAGTGTGCCTCAAAATGTGAATGGAAAATGAATTTATTTATATTAGTCAGGAATTAATATATTATATGTACTGATTATTATCCTTTATACGAGTTTAAACAAAATAATATGCATTACTGATAAAAAAATCAAATAAATTAATTTATGTACATGATGAAAATGCTAATTTAAAAATTGGATTTAAACACTCTCAAAAATCAAACATGATTATAGCAAATAAGTTTTAATGAATACATAACACAAGACTTTGGACTTTTATTGAAAGGATCATTATAATATCTTTATTAACCAAATCATTATTTAAGAGTTACATGAATCAATGACCACGTATTATCAATCCTGAGTGGAATTCGATTCGTTGTTCCATTGTTAATGAAACACCCTGTATAGTTATGTCGGTAATGAGGATTAGTTTGTCATTTAAACATGTTTCGCTGTAACTATTGAATGATAATTTTGATTGAGGTTTTATTTTAGGAGACTGCAATGAATGAAGTAATCAGCGTTGTTAATTTTGTCCTTAAATAATTGGGTTTTATTATTTTTACTTGCGTTATCTTCTAAATCATCAGGTTGGAAGTAACTCACAGTCTAACTCCCCATAAGTTGTCTTTATTTTTAGTAAAGGCAACCCAATGTGGAAAGGTTATTTTGTATTATTTATATTTTAAATTATATCGTCATTTTTTTACATCTAGTTTTATTGAAATTTTTCATTGTAATAAAGAAGTTTTTAGAATTATACGTTCATTTTATTGTAATTTAATGAAATAAAATGAATTATAGAAAAATTTATAAAATAAAATTTAAATCCAATTTTTTAGAAGTAGATATACTGTTATAAATTTAAATTTGGAATCAGTAATGCATTTTAATGCCTTGTCAGTTTTTGATATTCCGATATCCTACACGTCAATAATTTGTTCGCATATTTTATATACACATTTTCAATTTTAATAAAAAAGTAATCACTATATTTTGTATTTACAAGTTATTAATACTTTGTTTTCGAAAACTTACAACGATATGTGCACTACGAAGGTGTGCGTTATTTAAGACTCTATACAAGTTTGTGCTAACTGCACTATTTCATCTAATTCTGTACAAACTAAATCAACTAGAGATCAATATTTAAATAACAAAAAAAAAAAAGTAAATTCATAGTATGTTTAAGTTTTATTTTTAACTATCAATAAGAAACCTTTCGTATATACAAGTCTGTCTTGTCTAAATCTCCTCTAAAATTTTGAAAGGCAGTTATCAGCTCTCAATGTTTTAATATATAGTCAAAATTTATTAAAAATATGTATTTTACAATAACTGTAATCGCGCCTAATGATCTTTATCGATAACAAATTCTTCTACTCAGCGCCTTCTTTAGCACACAATTTATCTCTGAATCACATCTAAACAATCCAAACTTAAACATTGATATTTTGATCATGAGAAAATTATTTACAAAAATTATTTACTTAGCATTTTTGTGTCGCCGCCAAATACATATAGTATTGTGCTAATGATAAAAGATACACCATGTTACTATTTGTACCTTTTTCATAGTTGATTTGCCTCTCTTGTTGGCGTGCATTGTCAGCCGCTACTTTCAGTAGTCCTTGGATATTTCTCAATAACGTTTCAGTTGATGAAATACTGGGATCTTGATTGGGACCATTCGCTGATGCTACTGCACTGGCTAACGTTGAGTAATTTAAGGCGGCAGCTTGTTGCGAATCGCTACCGGGAGCAGCGGGCAGTGGAAGATCACCTTCATCCATATCTGAAATGAAAAAAGAACTTGATTAAATATTTAATCCGTGTATTAACACTTTTAAAATAATATATTAAATTTTTTCTGAAGGAATTTATATTTGAGAGGAGTTATACATAAATATGTGAAATAAAACACGTCTTCTCCACAAATTACATGCCAGACATGTTTAGGAATCAAACAGACTCAATCTTCAGTGGCTATTATATTTTAATCTTACATTAAATGGTGGTAAATTAGAACATTAGTTGAAAACTTGAACATATAATTACAATTATCTTATTGTTGAATGTTATGAGGATTCTAGATTTCTAACTTAGATTTTAACATTTAAAATATCCTAAAAAAACATTTAAACATACAGTATCATTTACATATATTTCCTGCATTATTATCTTAAAAAATATTACTAATTACGAGTACTTAATATTTTGTGTGCAATCCAATCTATTAAATAAATTTGATGCTAAAACCATAAATCAAATATCACCTATTCAAAATTAAAATTCATAATCTAAATATGCAACATGAATTACATAACCCAGACATCAATACCTTTATAATGTAAGCTAATAAAACCAAGAAACAGCAGGTAATAACATATAGACACCAAATACAATTCCAAAATATAAATAAATCAATTTTGATGGCATATGCGTGCATACAGCAACAACACATATTATGCAAAAAGCTAATTTGTTTGTTTTGAACTTCATGGGAAAAGTATAAATCGACAAAGACCATCATCATAAGAAAGATGTACGGCCTAAGGACATGCTCGTCTCTGAATCCCTTTTTGATGGCTCACTTTAAATATCTCGGTGAAGTGATTCGTCGACATCATGCTGGCTTATGGATGCATTAAAGATATTTATGGTAACTAAATATTAGTATATTGGACGGATATTTAGTATGAACTTCAACTAGCTATAAACAAATAAACAACAACTCGATTCTTTGATTTATGAAGGATTTATTTTTCCGGATTCAATTTTTAAAAACTATTGAACACTACTTTATAAAATTAATAAGAAATAAATCATGGTTATGGTGAAAATGGCAATCAACAATTATGTAATCGAGAGTCGGAAAGAAAATATGATCTATTTTGCCCACAAGCCATCTAAGATATTTTTTTTAGTGTTTTGAATAAAAGTCAAATCTCCACAAAATAAGTTTAATAGAAATAATAAAAACTAATAATCACTCAGTGTTTATTGATACAAAAGTTGCTGATTCTAGACTAATTGTTGCTAAATTTGGATTATTATGTTTATGAAATTGAGACCATATTGTAAGTTGGAGCCTGGAAGAAATCACCTACAACATTGCCTATATTCATACCATTCATATAAACTTCACTATAAGTGTCAATAACGTCCTTACCATTTGACTGCGAATTCTAGCACAAGCTCGATAGAGAGAAGAATCCGTTAAGTAATTTTTTTTGTAATAGTTATTCAAAAGAAAAAATAGTAAACCTAACTATGTTATTACATTTTAAATTAATTAAAATATTTTTTTTCTATAAAATGGTAAGTTGAATGTTAAATTTACATTACAATAAACAAACTAAAAAAATTGGGGTGTTTTTCCCGACTTCAATGGAATTTTCGACCAAAGTGTCATTGCGTGTCTTCGTGAAAAGATTCTTAGATTGTTGACTTGCCACTGGTGACGGGACTGCTCTAGTCCCGAAACATGTCTGGCTGATAAATTTCTATTAAACTTATTTTCTGGATATTAGATGTACACTCTGTATACTAATAGAAAAAGGAGAAAATACACATGCTACTAATTTTGTTTATGTGTTTTGTGTGTATTAAAACATAGTTGACTAGTACGCTTGTTTTAGTTTTAACTATTTATTTAACAAACTAAAGAAACATATTTACAGAATAATAATATAAAAGGGATGTTCACTATACAAAATCTAAAGTCTATCTGTCTTTTTTCTCACTCTCGCGATTCGCATATCGTCGTTTGGAGGGAACCACGATGAACACCTGCACTATGTAGCACAGGGTCGGCGTAAGGAACGGCTGCGACATGCCCCCCACCTTGAAAGGCCAAGCTTTCAATAACTTAGAGGCAACGGACAAATCTTTTGAAATCCTCGCTTAATTGTGCCCGTTGAGGTTTTTATGGTAGCGACTCTGGATACGTTATCGCTTCCGGGATGAAGTGCGATGATGCGACCCATCTGCCATTGCGTTGGTTTCGTATTATCCTCTTTGATGAGGACTAAAGTACCCTCTGTTAGAGTACCCATCGTTTTTCTCCAGCGGCCACGGCGTTGCAACTCTGAGATGTATTCTGTCTTCCATCTCTGCCAGAAGTGCTGAGTCATCTGTTGAACAAGCTGGTATCGATTCAAGCGATTTATGTTGACGTCAACAACATCTTCGTCTGGCGCAGCGATTATAGGTTTTCCAATGATGAAGTGAGCAGGTGTAAGAGGACTCAAGTCATTTGGATCATTGTTTATAGGTGATAAAGGACGGGAGTTAAGTATTCCTTCTATTTGAGTACACAGGGTATACAATTCTTCAAAAACTAAAGGTGTTGAAGATAAAACTCGTTTTAAGTGATGCTTGCAACTCTTTACCCCAGCTTCCCAAAGCCCGCCAAAGTGGGGTGAATATGGGGGAATAAATTGCCAGTTAATTGACTGCAAAGAGGTAAATTCGTCAAGATCGTCTTTTAGGGATTGGGAACTTAATAGTTTGGAAAATTCTCGTTGGACCCCAACGAAATTGGTTCCATTGTCTGAGTATATTGTGGTTGGTTTACCTCTTCTGGCCACGAAACGACGCAATGCTTGCATAAATAATTCAGAGGATAAACCTGACACTACCTCTATGTGTATGGCCTTTGTTGCAAAGCATACAAATAGAGCGATATAGCACTTACTGGTTTTGTTACCCCGACCCCTTCGATCTTTGATTAGGAAAGGTCCAGCGTAATCAACCCCAGTTATGGAAAATGGGCTAGAAGGTGTTACCCTAGCGTTAGGCAGATTACCCATTATAGGTTGAATTGTAGCAGCGTTAAATTTAAAGCAGCGCATGCAACGTCGTACAGTGGCACGAGCTAGGTTACGACCTGAGATAGGCCAATAAGTATTTCTTATTGTAAATAGTAACAACTGAGGACCGGCATGCAATAACCGTTTGTGTTCCTCTTCAAATAATAGCTTTGTGAAATGATGATCACTGTGCAATAATATCGGATGTTTCTTATCAAAGGGATAATCCGAATACTTTAATCTTCCACCTACGCGCATGATATTATCTTTATCTAAAAAGGGTGTTAGACTGAGCAACCGATTCTTATGGTTTAATGCTTTTCCATTAAGTAAATCCTCTGTTTCGGAGGAAAAAGATTGATATTGGCAAATTCTGATTAGAATTTTATTTGCACTCCGAACTTCATAAAGTTTGAGTTGACCAGTTTCCCTGTCATTCTTGTTCTTGCAACAATTGTGCTTAAATCGGAGCATATAGGCAGTGACATTAATCAGTTTGTTATATTTAGAAAATTTGTCAAAAGTAAAATCTAATAGATTTGCATTTTTTCGAACTAATAGAGATTGAGTCCTCAAGTCAGGGAGGCTGTTTACTACAGGTTGCTCACGAGGCCATTCATTTGTATCGAAACTAAGCCAAGTGGGACCCTTCCACCATAGATTGGAATCAAGAATTTGACTTGGATATAAACCCCTGGAAACTATATCCGCAGGATTTTCTGCGGTGGGAATATAATGCCACTCGCAGTCCATTGTAAGAGACTGAATCTTGGAGACTCGATTCCCAGTAAACGTTTTTAACAGATTAGGGCTGGTTTTGATCCAAGCCAATGCTATGGTAGAATCAGACCATAGAATACGCTTGTTGAAATTGATGTTGAGAGATTTAGTTGCCTTATCTACTAGACGAGACAAAAGTAGCGCCCCACATAATTCTAACCTGGGCACGCTTATAGTTTGGAGCGGTGCAACCTTAGATTTGGCACACAGTAGGCTCACTTGCACATCATTATTGACATCTAGGCTCCGCAAATAGATACACGCCCCATATGCGCTCTCCGACGAGTCTGCAAAACCGTGCAGCTCTATTTGGGTAGCATTATTGACTATAGCATGTCGACCAATTGACAATTCGTTTAGAAGAGGAATTTCGCTTTGAAATTTAGTCCACATTGTGTTGAGTTTGTCTGGTAAAGGATCGTCCCATGATATTCCTGCAGACCACAATTTCTGCATAAGGATCTTGGACAATATTGTGCAGGGACTGACTAAGCCCAGTGGGTCGAAAATCCTGGCAATTGTGGAAAGAACTGATCTTTTCGTTGCCTTACAACTAAAAGAACTAGTATCGATATTGTAGAGCAGTGTGTCATTTTGACATGCCCATGTCAATCCCAAAGCTTGTGTCTTATCGTTTGATGAAAATGATAGAATATCGAAGATCAAATTTGAACGTTCAATTCCGCTAAGAACATCTTGATCATTTGAACACCACTTTCTCAATTCAAAGCAACCACCTTTGAGTATCTCAGAGACTTCGCGACAAATTTGTTGAGCCTCCTCTAGAGAATTGGAACCCGTAAGCATATCATCAACATAGAAATCGTGCTTGATGATTCTAGCTATGTTGGGCCTAGTCTGTTCTATTGCATCAGCCAGACTAAATAGGCATTTTATGGCTAGATAACTCGTCGCAGCTTGACCATACGTGACTGTGTTGAGTTCGTAGGTCCTCAGCGGTTGATTGGGAGAGCTACGCCACAATATACGCTGCAGGCGGCGTTGAGATTGGTTTATGAGTACCTGCCGGTACATTTTGGCTACATCTGCCGTTATAACGTATCTGTATTGCCTGAATCGCAAGATTATAGATAGAAGATCGTCTTGAAGGACTGGCCCAATAAGCTGTATATTGTTGAGGGAAAGTCCGTTGCTTGTTGGCGCGGAAGCGTCAAAGACCACCCTGAGCTTTGTTGTGAGGCTCGCTTCCTTCAAAACACCGTGATGAGGCATAAAATATTGAAGATGGGATTCAGATGCATTATTGATAAGTGACATATGACCTAATGACTCATATTCGGACATAAAATCTTGGTAGAGTGTGCGCAAGCGTTCATTTCTCAATAAACGTCGCTCTAGCGCATAGAATCTGTTCTCAGCTTGTGAGCGTGATTCTCCCAAATTGTTGGGATCTTGTTTAAGTGGCATATTTACTACAAACCGACCATCTGATTGTCTCATGGTAGTTTGGGCAAAATTGTCCTCACAGGAAAGCTCATCTTGGGAGAGAGATTTGATATTGCTTAGTTCTTCTATCTCCCAGAATTTGGACATGGCTTGTAATAGTTCCTGATTGGTACTGAGATTGCATGTTGTTCGCTTTGGTTCATATAGCCCTAAGCCACCAGAAACGACCCAACCGAGTTTAGTGTCCTGAAGAACTGGAAGATTTTTACCCAAAATTATCTTGTCAGAGCCTAGGAGATGCCAAAACAAATCTGCACCAATCAAGATATCTATGGTACCTGGGATATTGAACTGTGGATCAGCCAGTGGTATTCCTTCAGGAATATGTAGTTGGTCTATATCGAATTTGAGGCTAGGCATGATATTAGAAATTATGGGTAGAACGTAACAAGTTATCTCGGTCTTAAAGTCTGATTGTGCTGACTTGAGAGTTACCTTGCACTTTTTATTTATGTGAGATTGTAGATTTGAAATACCAAATATTGTTAAGTTGGTATTCTGTTTTGAAAGACCCAAACGACGCAGGACTCCCTCTGAAATAAATGAAGTCTGCGAACCGCAGTCAAGCAACGCTCGAACCTTTTGGTATTTATTGTGTTGATCTAGAACTAAGAGGTTGGCCGTTGATAATACAACTTGAGCATGAATGCCTCTTAGGACTCCACTGTTCATGGAATTGGAAGTAATAGACTCTTGAGCAGGGGTTTCAGACCGACCTTCGGAATCGTTGGCATGAAGAAGCGTATTGTGTCGTTGCTTGCATTTTCTGCAAGAGCCTATTTTGCATTTAGAAGCTGCATGACCCTCACGTAAACAGTTGACACATATAGATGGAGTTTTTCTTACGAACTGATTTCTTTCGACAATGGATAACTTTAAGAACCCTTCACAAATGTATATTGAGTGGTCACCCTTACAAAAGGAACAAGTATAGTGACTAGAAACCAATGCTCGTGAATGTTGCTTAGTTGAAGATTTTACTGAATCTTTAGCAATTTTCAGGTTTCCCTTATCAACGTTTTGATTACGCTTGTAATCCAAAGTATCAGCGAAATTAGCCCTTTCTCGTAGAAATTGCAAAAACTCATCAATTGTAGGAGATGCAGATGTGTTCCGCGTTTGTCTTTCCCAATCACACAATGTTGCGTTGTCTAGCTTCTGAGATACCCAAAAGATCAGTAAACAGTCCCAGTTTGATACTGATTGACCCAATTGCTCTATAGCCCCTAGATGTCTAGAGATATTGTCAGCTAGATGCTGAAGTGAGTCATGTGACCCTTTTTGTATTGTATTATTAATTTTTATGTAAACCTTATATTATTGAATAGATAACCTCTGTACTCAAACAGAAGAAATTAGGTATTATTGAAATATAAAATAGGATAGGATAGAATGAACTCACTTTCGACTTGTAGTTTCCAATCTCCAGTCTTCTTTGTCGGCGTATTAGGTATATTGTGCTAGCCGCCGCTGTGTCAACTTGCTATTGCGTATTTCACTGCCGTGAAATAGGTATTCGATACTTCTTGTTATTATTATAGCGTATATTTTATTGTGTTAAGTGGATGTAATTCATGTTTTGCTGATGAATATCCGCTCTGGAAGGACCATATGTTTTGTGTGTATTAAAACATAGTTGACTAGTACGCTTGTTTTAGTTTTAACTATTTATTTAACAAACTAAAGAAACATATTTACAGAATAATAATATAAAAGGGATGTTCACTATACAAAATCTAAAGTCTATCTGTCTTTTTTCTCACTCTCGCGATTCGCATATCGTCGTTTGGAGGGAACCACGATGAACACCTGCACTATGTAGCACAGGGTCGGCGTAAGGAACGGCTGCGACATTATGTTAGAATATTTTTAATTATCAGTGAAATGTTATACGATAGAGTTTAATAAAATATTTCAAACAGCGTGGCTAAATTTAAATCTAAATAGATTTATTTAAATTAACATTTTGCCCTGGAGATTTGACTTTTATTCAAAACACTAAAATTACTACTCCACTTAAGAATGGACTACTTTTTCAAATTAAGATATTTTCGTTTTTTGACAAATATTTGATTATGTGAAACTTTTAGAAATGAAGCGATTGTTGACTGATGGTGGGCATAGACCGAAACTAGTCGCTATTATTTGATTGATTGCTTAACGATTTTGCACCACCTTCATATACCTTATTTTATAAATCACAAGCTTCATTTTAGTTTTTCTAAATAAAACATAATTTTTAGTATGAGTTGGATAGCACAACAATGTCTAAGCTCGTCAAGGTTTCATGTAACAAGGTGACATTTGCGAGTGAACATGGAAGGTTGGCAGTGAGACCTAAGTTAAAATAAGGAAAAATTTAGCGATGAAGAAATGGTATAGTGTCGGCTTAGCTTTTGTTTTCCGATTGAAATTCATGTTCAAAAAGTGCTGAAGTTTTGAGTTCAATATTTACAAGGTTACATAAATCGACCTAAGAAAAGTTACTAAAATATTGACGTACAATTATTGCATTATTTATTCAAAAATAAAGGTGTAGAACCCTAGATATATGGTTAGGTAAGTCTAATAGCGTATATAGATACAATAATTCTGTATCTTATAAATTTTAATTCAGTCGATCTAAGATGTAAATAAAGCTCTCTAATTTTCCATGCAGAGAATATAATAATTGCCCTGTGATCAACATCCTCGCCACACACGTTTAAAAATTCATAATTCCCATGTTCATATTGATACTAAAATGCTCAATTACTTTAATATATCAATTATATTGTATACTTACAACCCTATACAACAGAAAACATTTAAGAGAATTAAGTATAACAAAAAATAGCAAACGCAAAATAACAATTTATACACAAATACATACGTATAATTCTAGATGTATTGTTATCCAGACACTATAAATATTAATAGATAGCAGTCGCCACGTAAAGGATTTTACCATTATTAAAGTCTTCCAACACATTCAATACGGGTAAATATTTAATGATACAGTCGTTTTGTAATTTACGGTGCAGGTAATTTAAATTCTTCAGAATGTATTCGTGTAACCATACACAACTAACAACAAAAGAAATGTTGAAATTGTTTCGCTTTTATCGAAAACGATGCATTAATAACCATGCAGAAGACGTAAATTAACGATTAGTCCTAATTCGGTTTCCCTTAAAGTGTCAGTTGTATTAATTAATGGTCTATATACGCTGAATATTACCACGTCAAAGATTTATTAGCGATATGTGGATGATGAACGAATTTTTAGATTTAAAATTAGAATTCAGCGATTTCTACATTCCCTGTAATAGCGAACGAAATGTTTATTGTCTATACATTTTATAATATGAAAATTAATTTTAAACTAACCTTGATCCTTCTCGTCATCATCGTCGGCATCCGATATGTTGTCTTCTTCGTCATCTTCTGCTGTTGATCTTGGTGACCTAGGTGAAGGCGGTACATCAGGTCCATCTGCTTCACTACCCGAATGATCGTTATCACCCAAGGACCCCGCGCTTCCACCCCCACTTTTAGATAAATTTAGTACTGGACTGTGTTCTACCGGTGAATCTGAAATGGAAAAGAATCCTATTAAAACATTACATTTCCATCCCCCATTATTATTTTATCGTAATACGACCGATAAATAAATGCATCCCCTTTCACTATATATTGAAGATTTGGTGAAATTTGTAATTTTTTGAAGGCTAGTTAAAAATTATTTAAACTCATGTCCAGTATTAATCGAACACGAAAAAATATAATATGATTGTGCTAGTCGATCCCAAACTAATTCGCAATTCAATTTTAAGTAACTACTCTTGCCATAAGTAATTGAGAATTATATTGACCAAGTCAGAATCAATTTGATAATATGATATCAAGGATTAAATAGAACAGAAAATATCCTTACATACATCCGTTTCTCGACTAATGAGCACAGCTAAAATCTGCCCTAAAATCCAGAAACGCCAACTTATAGAGCGGAACCACTGAACACTACTTGTAATAAGACACCACGCCACTGGTATTATGTATACTAGTTGGGTGATTTTATAGATATTTTCTATTAGTTTGGGAAATATAATATTATTTTAAGTAGATTGTTAACAAATGTTCCTAAAGTGTCCTTTTAGTCATAAAATTTAAGGGTCTGTTTTCTATCTATCTTATCGTTTATTGATATGGGTTTTACGAAGAGCAATAAATACATCTACAAGTAGGAACATGAATAACAAAAATATATAATTTTTTTCTCTTTTCTTTGTTCAATTTTTAGAAACAGATGGACCGTGTTTTCTTGTTCGAAGATCTCACTTTTGAATATCGAAATGCCTTCATGTAAATTAAATGTCGGAATTTTATTATTATATACAGAAGCTAGTAGTTGGAGGGTGTCACAGTTTCCCAATGGGTTTTTGTCCAGTCACTGATTCGGGAGATTGAGAAGTCATTATAAAATCGTATTGTTTCTTGCTTTACAAATGGTAGTGACTGGTTAATCTTTTGAACGAACTCCAACATAAGATACCTGAGTATCAACAATCGTTATTAAAGTCGACATAAAAATGTATCTAATTTCTGAATCTCTCACCCTGTAGATGTATGTTTTTGGGGTATATTGTAAAAATGGGTCCTTTTTTCAGATTGGCTATTTTCAATCTAGGTACCTATTTCTCATGTATGTTAAGTGTTTTGGAAAGACAATCTGATTTTCGAATTTAGATTCGTTTTAGCCTTGGTAGAGTCTAGATGTGATTTCTAATTGTATAAAGTTTCTTAATAATAAGCGAAGTTCAAGTTCAGTAATTTCTTTGTTAATTCTTTTAATTGAAGGCCTTTTCATTTCCAATCAATTTTTATAAAGATTAACGTTGTTTATTTTAGTAATTGAAATAAATTCAGTTTTCAATTGTAATTAAAGTTTCGTATAGGAATTAATATAATTATTCGTAATTATATTAATTTACCGATTTTAAGTTGTAAATTAAGATTTTCTTCTAAATTTCCATTATCGTTTAATTGTTTTATCCTTTTTTTTTTATTTATACATATTTATTTCTTTGTTTGTCCTTCTTTAATTGAAACCGCTCGTAAAGCTTGAATCGAACCCGTAACAATTTGAATAGCATATTGGGTTTCATTCTGGACTGAGCTATAAAATTAGTATTCTTTCTGAATGTAAATAATACCCGCTAATTCAAAATGATTACATACTCTTACCCTGAGATATAGTCATTTTGTTGAAAAACCTCACACTATTTCCTTGAAAGATGTAACCGACTCTCTAATGGAAGCTTTGTTGTCGCTTCTCTGTTCATGTCTCTTTTTCTAATATAATATTTTGAAATAACTAAACTTATTGTGTTATTCTTCATTACGAAAATCTAAAATATAATGATTTTATAAGTACCTTGAAATTCATAAATTATTTAAAAGAAGTTTGGTAGAACTTTTGTATGGCCATCAAGTTTAAGTCAATATCGAGAAAATACAACAAAATTATAGGTGCATAAGGAAGAACACAACATAGTATTATTTACTAGTTATTCAACATAAAGTTAATCAAAGTCAATGACATTTCAGGCAAGAGATAAGGAGAACAACTTTGAATCACTATAATACACAATACAAATTAGTTGTATACAAACGTACACCAGCCGCATCAAACCTTGTGTTTCATAGAGATATTGACGGATAGACATTTATTTTACCCATAAATTATCATCAAAACAGTATATACCTATACATAAGATTATAAAACCGGACACCGGGATAAATGTTAGCCATTAAACCGTTTAAAAACACAACCATACGTCCAAATTGCTACACGCCGAGTTTATAGTAATATAAAAGCTGAAGCTGGTAATTTTGTATACTGCGGTTTATTTTCCGCCAATAAATCCAAAAGAGAGGAACAGAAAATGGTTGTGTGTGAGCAAAAAGGTATGTGAAATCTACTATAGCCACAGAGTGGTAGCGTGAAGGTTATTTGCGGAATGGATTTGTGCTAAAAGCGGACCGCAAATTAGGTGAATTGAAACAAGAACAGTGTTTATAAGCGTGTAAGAAATTGTGAATTTACTAGAAAATATAGTGATAAGAATAAGTTCCCAAAGAATATTTGTTACATTTGATTATAAAGGGTGTATTTATAGAGGTATAGATGTTGACAACACTCTTTTAACTGGCGGCCATTTTGTCAGCTGTTTATGTTTAGTTTAGTTTGGCATTTCAACATGTATAGACTGACGCCTGAACAACGCTTCCAGATTGTGCAAATTTATTTTGAAGATCATGGTTCTGTTCGCAAAAAACATAATCGTCCATCAGAGTAATTAATTCGATTAACTATTGAACTAAATGATAATACGCAACCACAGAGACGTTGTACAGTGCGTACAGAAGAAGTCATTGCTGCTGTAGAGCGTAGCGTAGCGCAAGACCCGAATCAGTCTATCCGCCAATGTGCACAGAAATTGGATATGTGTTCATCCACTTTATGGAAGATTTTTCGGAAAGATCTTGGTTTGCGTGCTTACAAAATCCAACTCGTGCAACAATTGAAGCCACACGATCACCTAGAAAGGCGTAGATTCGGTGAGTGGGCCCGAAACGAGATTGCCGTTGATTTTCATAAGCGAATTTGGTTTTCGATGAAGCTCACTCGGAGGACAACATTCACCGTGTTATTGCTGATATAGGGCCACAAATGTTGGAAAAAGTCATCGAAAATTGGACCTCCAGATTAGACTACGTCCGAGTCAGCCGTGGCGGTCATATGCCAGAAGTCATATTTAAATTATAATGCCAAAGGGTTATCTCTCGAATAAAGTAAGTTTCATGTCAATTTAACAAATTCATCAATGGTTTATTCCATTTCAAAATTCAATACCTCTATAAAAAAGCACCCTTTAGATACCTAATAAAAATGGATACAATATTAATTTGACAATAGCCCTTAATGTAAATTCATTTATAGTTTAATGCTGGTAAAGGTACGTTTTATTCAATAAGTCGCAGTACAGTCCAGTATAAGAAGGTTTTAAAGGTCATTCATATTCCTTCACAACTTCAACGCTTAATTTCTGTACATTCGCTGCAGAACTCCATTCTCGTGTGGGGCTTTCCATCTACGTTTACGTGAGGCTGTCAATATTGTTGGTGTCAAATTCAGAGGTTTTCAACGTCTATGACGATGGATCTGTTCTTCGCGAAGTGAATTCGTCTTAAATTGTTACTTCTGAACATGCTTACTACTAACAGATCATCAGTATATTTGGGTGCCTTTTTCCACTGTATTATTCAAGCTAGCCTCTTTTGCTGTGCTGTGAGTTTTTGAGAAATTTACACAAGGGATTCGCCCTTCTTATTTCCCGATTTTTTCAAAATATTGTTGCTTTTAAAATATTTTCTCCTTCAAAAAACCTTGATATTGCATATTCCAAGGATAACCTAATGTAGTGCATTCCTATTTTTGTAAAGCACCTCAACTTTTCCGTACTACTGTGAATACAACAGATGACTTCAAAAAGGTGACTAGTAATCTTCTTATAATATTATTTGGCATAGAATCAAATTGTCAATGATTCCTATCAGTTATTCAAACTCTAAAACGCTTTCGTTGAGGCTTAAGAGTGATACAAAGCCACACGAAAACTATAATGTTGAATCTAGATTACACCACCTACCGTAGATCGTAATCGTCAAAAATGGTTTAATAGACTGACTTTTGAATAGAATTTTGGTCCTGAACTTTATTCTCGCAAATTTAGTAGAACGTGTAAAATTATAACTCAATAAACTGGGTACGCCATTGAACTTCAGTTGTGTTTTATTCGATTTATACATCGACTTATCCAGGATGAAATTCGTTTCATTTTCTGCATATGCCTATTTAATTGTGACCCTAGCGTTAATTTATTACCCAGCCAGATTGGTTCGTGTTACATCCGAAAATCCAAATCCCACTTTTACAACCATTAATTAAATACGTCCAAATATGTGCGCTAGTTAACTTTTTATTTCTCCTGCATGCGCACTGCTCGTTATTACAGTGTTCTATTGAGTCCAATTATCATCAGTAAAATGAGATATGACCCGTATGGGAATGAGAAATCTCTATAATTTTTCATATCCGAAATTTTCAGAGGAATGTTAAGCTTATAGTCTCGTCGAAAAATCGATACCTCAAAATTATTTTAGATTATACATTTATGAGTTTAGGAATTGGGACCTCTATTACTGGAAAAATTCAAAGGACTTACTTCTTTTAAAAAGTCAATAAAAATTAGTATTTCAAAAATATGTATGTATGTCTTGTGTTTTGTTACATTGAAATTACCTGAAGAAGGCAAAATGTTAAAAAAAATTGCCGAAACGTACGTCGTATAATTAAAATAAAAAAAATAATACAAAAGAAATGACAAATATTGAAAAAATATAAAAATGTACGAATAATTATACTAAATAGTAGTATATATATAATTTATGAACCCAATGAAAATTAAATAAAATTTAATATTTTTCTTCTATGGCGAAGCAAGAAATTTCTCGTACGTCGCTGGATATTTGTGAAAAAATCCTTCACTACCGTTTTGCGTTTCTGATATAGTATCCGAAATACTAATAGGGAAAGTGTTACCCAAAACCTTATTAGGGTATCCTAAGATTTAAGAAACCAACAAGGACATGACAACCTGCAAAATTTACCATTTTAAATTAGTTGAACTGATCATGCGGAGTAGTACATATCTCTAAACATGTCTGGTGAACACTAAATAATTTATATTTTATGAAGTACATCAATATTATTAAAAAGAGATATACCTACCTATGTACAATGTATTTTTCTACGACTGTCTTTAAATGTCTTTATTATATGTTCAATCATAATTTGAAAATGTAATAGTGCTGATTTTCATTTCCCACTAGTTTCTGGGCAACTAGTTGGAAGTTTCAAAAAACAAATATTTTCCTAAAAATTATTATGTTTAATTTATTCAAAAGCATTAAAACAGTCGTAGAAAAAGAAGAGTGTGAAACTCACATGAAATGACCATTTCCTACTCGTATGATTTGAAACGGTCATACGCGTAGGAAATATATTATGTAATTTCATGTTCGTTGCACAATATACTATATTCGTTAATGTAAAGCTTTTACAACATATTCATTTGTAGTGATGAAAATAAAGCTTACCAATTCTAGGACTAAGATCTCTAGGCTTTTGATCTAGTGGTATGGGTCTGTCAGGATCACATCTTTCTTCTCGTAACCTAGAACAAATAAAACAAAAATTGTTTTAAATAAAGAAATTTCTAAATATAAATACCCAGTTGCCAAATGAATAAATATCAATAATCAAATTTCAAACACAGTAAAAAATAATTTCTTAACCTATCGTAAAATATAGATTAACTTTTCGACTATTAGATGAACCAAATTAATCTATGATTAGCATAAATGTAGAAAAAGAAATTCTAAATACTGCAAAATGTCATTCAAATAATTGACATAAATGAATATTAATTTATTCCAAAGAGAAATGCAAGTAAAAATGTAATCAGAACATTGTGCAAAACAATTTCAAGAATGGAGAATGTCCTAAAGAAAACAAAGCATTAGATAGCCTTGTAACAACCATTTTTATGGGAGGGCGATTCAGTTTTTAAATAATACATTTAAAACATGTGAAATTAGCTTGTTAAAACAACAATATTGTTTAATAATCAAAAATACAACGAATAACATTTTACAAAGAGAACGCACATCGCATATATTTTCATTATAATTTCATTATAAATGCATTACATTTGTAAAACACACGCAATCTGGCGATTTGATCTTTTCCCCGAAAAATGTAAATTTTGTGCTAAATCAGCAGCAGCTGTCGGTACATCAAAAACGCCCAATTAAATAAAAGTAAATGCTTTTTTTACATAAAGTAATTAATGAAAAGTAATAATCGTTCTATTCGTAAACTAGAGGTGAATGTAAGTATTGTTTTTATGAAAGACAAATTAAAAACAATATATTCATCCCTCAAATGCCAAAATAATTCTATATTGGACTAAATGAAACAAATATAGATGCAAATGATGCCTAGCTGCACCGTAAAAAAACTAATTTCGTCCCAGAAAAATCAGTTTTTCATTAGTAGTAGGTATTTAAGGGATTTGCAGCCCAAGTTAATGGAGCCTGACGGGTGGTCCTGCAGTTGTAATCTTTTACATTTGTAAATGAAAATCTTTAGGTGATTTTAAGGGAAGATGATGAAGAAGCAGGGTTTTTTATGTCGTAATACCAAGTAATGTCTTTTATTAAAGCAAATATAAGCTGTGTTTAAAACACATTTCAATATTGTTTGATGTATGTATGAGTAACATAATAATCAAATATTAAAATCTCACTAATAAATTTAATTTCCACGTTGTGTCACTGCGTATAGCTTAAATTGGACTTTCAGCATATATACGCTTGACGCTTTCTCAACTAGAATCCTGTGCAGATATTAAATATTCCAGTTAACAAGTCATTCCCAACTCAGAAGTAGACGCAAAGCAACGCCTAATGAAATTGTGTAATATTAATAAAAGCAAAGTTCTCCTACCTTGAAAATTATCAATCTTAGATTCCCCTCTCTTTCCATATACTCTATATACCTATGTTACTTAATATTTTCCCTCCCAAATGTATAACACGTCTGAACCAGAAATGAAAATAATTAAATAATAATGAAACAAGTCGTCGAAAGAAAAGGGAGTAATGATCGTATCAAAAGAAAAGGGTTAAACTACTGCTTAACAGAACAGTCGTCCAATAAATGCTTCAATATATATCTCAACACGAAGATACTAAATATTCTCACAACTATTCAGTTGGAACCACATGAATGCTCTCAGCGGATTTTGATTAGTCATAGACACAATTTAAATAAAACGTAATAAAGATAGGAATCTACTGAAAATGGTATTGAAAACGGTAGCGCTTTGGATTGGTCCTACTTCTTTTTTTCTTTTATGTACTCTGCTGTCTGTATTGAAACTTGATTTTAATAAAATGATAGGGTGGAGAGTGTGAGTTCAATACATTTTTGGGCGTTATATTGTTTTATCGAGATAATTACTTATGAGAGTTCATTAATGTATTTTATATTGAAGAGAGCCACCTGATGCGACTAAAAAAACAAATTTTATATGACACTGAACCACAAAATTCATACACTATCTAAAATTTATAGGAAAACATAATAATTATTTCATTAACACTTGAATATATATTCAAAATAGTCGTACTTGACAACAACTTGTTTATTGATTGTTTTAATTTAATATCCTATCGTTTTCCACCATTTACTAATCAATTACATCATCCTGGAACAGTCCTGGTACTATATGAACGTATACTAGCCATCGTCATCCCACTGTAAGATTTTTCAACATTTTTTTAAGGCTTAACTTTTGAAATGGCAGAAGCATCCAGCAAACGCTGCTTTTATTCCAACGGATTCGAATGAGACAGCAGATTTGTCGGAATAAGCAATAAATAAATAATATAACAAAATGCTTTGTCTTATATAAACTATAGAAAAATAGGAAAATTAGCTAATTTGTTTTCAACAGGACTTAACCATATCAAATACACGAATGTAGTATGGCATTTAGCATTTTGCAACAAATTCTAAGAACGTATATAAATTTTTGGCGAACGAGTCTTCCTTTTCGAGACACAGGGAGTTCAAAAAAATATTATTGGATAGGAATAAAAGACGTCTACTCCACAATATATACTTCGTATAATTAAATTGTCAAACACTATGTTTCGAAATTCTAAAATCTTATAATCAGTGGTAGCATTACAATTTAGAAAACTTTTTAATGCAATGTTCTTAGATGCACAATAGAATATTAAGTCACACTGTGGAAAAATATTTGATTTTTATATATTATGTAAAAAATTAATTAAAGAAATATACAAAATTGGAGAACTACAAACGTGGATTGAGTTGCCTCAATGGATAATCCTTAATAATGTACTCTCTAGGAAAGCCGATTCGATTATGCATTCGTGAAAACGGGGGCATTTTAAGCACCTACTGAAAACAGTTTAAATACTGATTTTATAAATCTTTACAGTTTCAGTTATTTTAGTTTTAGTGTAATACGAATTTTTAATCGATTCTGCGACACCAAAAATATTCATGTGAAAAAATTGAGACAGTTATTTCTAATAATTCATAGTCAATTAGAAAAAATAGTAAAAATAATATTTTTTTAACTCCCTGTATCTCGAAAACGAAGGCCCCTTCAGCAAAAATTTATATAACAAGCTATACTTATTTTAAGCAGTTCTATCACCTCTAGCAATTTGGCCATGTCTTTCTGAAACACCCTGTATAATATTTAAAAACATATTTCTACAAAAGTTTACTATCGATAAAATTTTCATGTAAAATTAAGATATTGATCTTATTTCGTGGAACAACCTAAATTCAACAACACATGTAACCAAATATTAGTACAAAACGGACGATTAACTCAACTTCATCTTAATCGGGTCTGCAGTGTATTTTTTTCGCCTTATTCTCAGTCATTGATTTTATTTAAATTAAATTGATAAAATACAGAGAAAATTAAAAAAAAATATTTTTCGGTTCAAGAAAACCGAAGATGTACGTACAAATGTCCAAATTCCTGCTATGGATTGATTCTGTTCTAAATCTGCCACATTTTTATCAACAAATAAATAACAATCCCTATAGATAAAACATATATTCTAGGTGGTTAAAAATTATAAGTGCAAAAAATATTGATTAAATAAAACGTTATTTTTAAGTGTAAGTTAACACCCACTCAAAGAATTAAATTACATTCCCAAAGGGTCTTCCTAAATTTGTTATCTGTCGATGCAGAAATTGTGGATAATTAGTATAATCATAATTTAGACACAAAAGAACGTGTCAGGTCATTAGTGTCAGTATTTTCCCATCGGAGGTGATATTAGATACCTTTATTAATTTATAAATTAATAGTGAAGAAATAATAAGCTACATGGAACTCAATAAGAAGAATGAAATATAACTTTAACATCATCGCATATCTACAGAGTGAGAGTGATCAAAAGTTCAGCGATCGTTAATTTTGGTTTCAGGTGAATTTTATAAATTCAAAACAGCTATATTAAGTCTATATGATCATTTCTTGTTAAGGGTTTCAGGGTTTTACATTTTCCAGTATTCCAGATGCGTGGATACAAAAAAATAGATACCTACTTATGTTAATTTAACAAGTTTTTTTTTAATAAAAAACAATTTTCAGGTACCTTCATTTTAATTTAGCTTTATCTCAATTACCCTGTATTATCCCATATTTTCAGTTTTTTTTCAAAGTATAACTATCAATGACTTTTGTCATAGATAAGACTACCGCAAAACAACTGGGAAATCACGCAGTGATTTCTTGTATAAATAATAATAATTGAGAACTAAAAATACACGTTGTAGGTACATTTCAAACGCCTCCCTATATAAAACTGAATAGAAAATTCGGCTGCATATTACCTCTTCTATTTCCATTTACAACAAAAGTAAGCAAAAGCCACTTAAAATCTTGCTGAATTTCTCTTTCATATATGCGTCGTTTTTTGTTGAATTATGTAAATCTTCTGAAATTGATCGTCCGTCAATGGCAGAGGTAATAGTTATTTTATTTTTATGATAAAACGTAACAAGAAAAGGGAGATCGAAATAACATTTTAAACAATACGTTTCAAAATGAAGATGTTAGGTAATTAGATTCTCTACATAATAGAAAAATAATGCGATGTGAATACCCTCTTTTGATGGTTGAAATTTAAGTTGGAATTAGCTTTAGGTACTAAAATCCATAGTGGTCCCCGCTGTCTTGTTGTATAAGATTCAGTGATCATAGGACGACTCAAAGCTACTAGATACTACGTGATCTTGAGACCATACTCTTTGCCACAAATGAAAAATTGTCCGGTAGAATATTAATGACAAAGCAATCACATCTACACAGATAGTAAACAAGCATGCCGAAACACACTATCATGGAATTGGGACCTTCCAAGACACAAGCTTGAATTGCGCGATCATCTAGGCTTATCTACGGAGGATACGCAAGGAAACCTGACAACAGTGACTTCGTAGGACAGCCTCCACATGTTTCAGATTCAGGTATAAGTCTCTCACAGTATATAATCAATAAATTAATAAGCTGAAAATGATTGTTACGTGGGCCAATAATGAAATAGTATATTGTGCAACGAACATGAAATGACATATATTTCCTACAGTATGATCGTTTGCAGCATGAGCCGCAGGCGAGTGCTGCAAATCATACGAGTAGGAAATGGTCATTTCATGTGAGTTTCATACTATACTCTTTCTACGACTGTTTTAATGCTTTTAAATAAATTTAACATAATTTTTAGGAAAATATTTGTTTTTCGAAACTTACCCTTGCTAGCGTATAAGCCTAAATACGATAAATTAGAAGTATTAAATTGACTACGTGGTGTTAAACTATATCCACTATCACTGTTTATGTGTTTTGAAATTAGCGAAATACTTAATTATAATTATTATTAATTATAAATACCAAAACTGTCAATTTGGTGTTTGTATTTTCGGCGTTGCTATGGTGATTTTTCATGCCCGCCGCTACTTTTGTCATTACCAGGAAATTTAATCCGTGCGTAATAATATTTCCCACTAGTTGCTAGGTAACTAGTGGGAAATATTATTACGCACGGGTAAATGATAAACAGCATTACAATGTACTACATTTTCAAATCATGATTGAACATATAATAAAGGCATTTAAGGACAGTCGTAGAAAAAAAAACTTGTTATTAAAGATAAGTATATTTTAGACAGGAAACTTATAAAATCAATGCTTCTGGATAAATTCTGCGACACATTTATACTAGCTAACGGTTTGCTGCTCATTTATGTCAGTTTTTTAAGAGCAAAAGATATGTTCCGGCTAGGCTGTCAGTTGTACCATAATTTGCAGCAACTTAATATTAATACAAGTAACAAATTATTGAGTATCCTGCCCTGTAATTTCAACTTATTGCTTATTCTTATAACAATTTTGGGAAATGAAAACTATAGTACCAGAACAGTATACACACTAAATTAACTTCAGAGTTCTATAATTAAAATTTAATCTGTCGGTTTTCGAGTTCACTTACGAGTCTCTTTAAATTACCATATCAATTTACAAATGGTATGCCAACTCTAGCAGAAAATCTTGTGAGGAATCTGCTCGATTACAAGAACATTAATATTAAATCTATGGACAGCGGCGTTGCGAATTTCCACAAATACCGTCATCAATTCCAATCAAATTATGATTTTAATTGTAGGAAAGCACGAAATAGTTGGGAACAAATTTTAGGATCAAAATTTGCAGTGATTAAATGCATATCAGAAGATATTTCTTCTTTATCTGGACACGGAATAGTTAAAGATTACAAAATTACGAGGCATATAGACTCTAGCTCAAATTTCACGTACGCCCTTACCTCTAACAAAATAATATTAAAATCTAGTCTTTTCTCTTTTTCCAATTACTTGAATACTAAAGGAGATTTAAAACCATGATAGACAGGAAGGTCTCTAAATATTTAACACAAAATAAGTGTAATACAATTAGTATTTAGATTTTTTCTATCTATTTGCCTTTAACCATGTTATCCATCGGAAATAAATGTGAAAATTATCACTCATATAATATATGACTCTAATTGTACGCCAATGAACTTGCCCTGGGGGTTGATTAATATCCATACCGCGTTGGTATTGCCTAATTATAATTTAATATAACTTCTATCTGCGACTTGTCTTGCGCCGGTTGCTGATTGACTACACCGATAATAATTGCCTTCGAAATGTAATCAAATTTTAATCGAAACTTCCATTTGGTTCCGCCTCGTTTGTTTTTTCTAATGTTCACAGCATCAACATTAAACTTGCTTTGAAATTTCTTATATTATATAATATTCTACCACACATTTATTTACCACATCATTGGAACAAATAACTGACAATTTTCATCCCTATTCCCGCATCAATGTTTGTTTTCTTTAACGTATCCTAATTCGAAAACCGTGATGATCAATGTTAATTCCCAATATATACTGACATTCATTAAGAGGATCAGTTGTATGATGTAAAGACGTTACAGACATTGAAGAGGTATCTTAAAGGCATCTAATAAAGACATCTGTGTCTTAAAGATGTCTGTTTTAGGTCGAAAACGTTCAGACATATTTTGGACATAAAACAGGCGTCTTTAAGATGTCGTGTGTAGTCTGGGGAAGTCCTACTAGCTGCTGGCAATGTGCTGGATATAAGCAGATAGTTTTGCTTAAATCCTTCGCTGCAGAACTTTCATGTTTGGTTCATTCCCCAAGGTTTTCTATCAATTCTTCGATATGGGAGAATCTTATGATTTGTGATTATGTCTTCAATCATTGCTGTTCCTATATTTTAGTTCTTGTGGTTTTTAAATCCATAGGTACCTTGTCAAATATAACGCAGTAAATATTATTTTTCTACGACTGTCTTTAAATGATTCATGATTTGAAAATGTAGTACATTGTAATGCTGTTTGTCATTTACCCGTGCACGGGCAAATTTCCTGGTAATGACAAAAGTGGCGTCCGCCATGAAAAATCACTATAGCAACGCCGACAATACAAACACACAAAATTGACAGTTTAGGTATTTATAATTAATAATAATTATAATTAGGTATTTCGTTAATTTCAAAACACAAAAACAGTGATAGTGAATATAGTTTAACACCACCTAGTCAATTTAATACCTTTGACTTATCGTATTTAGGCTTACGAACAGGGGTAAGTTTCGAAAAACAAATATTTTCCTAAAAATTATGTTTAATTTATTCAAAAGCATTAAAACAGTCATAGAAAAAGTATAGTGTGAAACTCACATGAAATGACCATTTCCTAGTCGTATGATTTGCAGCACTCGCCGACGGCTCATGCAAACGATCATACTCGTAGGAAATATATGTCATTTCATGTTCGGTGCACAATATACTATTATTTTCTAAACTCCCCATTGCAGTCTACACATAAATATAATAAAATATTTAAAGTCAATAAAAAACGGACCATATTAATTATTATATTGACCAGATCACTAGCTTCATCAATAAAAATTTTTGACGCTATCGAAATCATTAGATCTAGACCTACTATTTTTCGAAAGATTATATTGAATTAGCCAATGGAGAAAAATACGATAGAAAATAACATAAGTTACCATTTGTAACATGTCAAATCACAGTCGATTTTCAAATCAGAAAGCATTTATCAACAAGGCGAGAAGGATACGTCATCATACATATACATACCTACATCTAATACAGAATTTTGCCTACTGAAAGAACAGGGGGCGAGAACATCACGCACAATGTAAGATAGTGTTTTCAATTCAATCAATCATACCTATATAATATATGAAAATTGAAAATTTCATACGTGATGTAACATTTTTTTTCTGTAATATTATCTTCCTCTTTTGATATCAATACGCGATTCAATTTATTTTAGTAGCTGTTGAATGTAATGAAAAGAAGAAAAAATATTCGGTGATTCTATTTCGAGCTGTCTTAATCAGAGGATTTAAATAAAACTCTATATTTGTGTGCGATTTTGCTTGGACTTTGAGAAACGTACTTAATACTCAAGAAGATGAACTTGTCAATATTTACATTCAAATTACCTCGTACTGAACACGAATTAAATTGGATTCTGACCAAAATTTAATATTCTAATATGATAAATAAGAAGAAATTACAATATCAACACATCTCAATGACGAAAATTAGTAGAACAAATTAAGTTTTTTGCAAAGTGTTTAATCTTAATGTTAATTATAAGTTTAAAATTTGCTCCCACAAAAGGGTATGATTAACAGCCTTTCTACATTCAAAAATAATATCTCACTAGCATAATTCTGTATTAGATTATATAAATGTTTGAATTCGATGGAGCCTATAATTCTCGAAACATGTATGACCGTAAAGTGGTCTATTATATAGAGATTTTTTTTGGAGTAGACGACGTTTCATTTCCTTAGCATAACATTGTTTTATCTTGGTTTCTAGTGCACTTGAAATAAATGAATGCATGCTCTCGAAATTGAATCCAAATTTATAAAACACATTCGTTATGATTCCAATGGACTATTGACATCTCCCCCTTCCGCTACATTAAATTTAACGAGAAATAAAATCTCTTTTGACAAAGAGATATAACACGTAAATTTTAATTAACACAAGATCCCAACAAAAGCAGGTATACTTTAAAACCTACACCCACTCCAGAACTGGCCATCCTCAGTGTATTATCTGTGTTTTAGCGTGAAGGCCCATCAACAAACACACGCATTGTTTGCAGAGGAGCTTAAGCGAAAGCACGACTTTAATTGCTATAGAGAGATATATCGGACGCGTATCAAGCCGCCTTTTGAGAGAGAAGGGGTCCTGCGAAAAAGTATTTCGGTATGCTATCTTGTGTCCTGCTAGCGCCGGCAGCCAGGCCAGGATTTAGTATTTCGTCAATTTATAGATATCCAATGTTTTTACTTATAATCCTTACTAAATATTTCTATAATTTTAGTGTTATATTACTTGACATTAATCATTCTCTAAGTCTCTATCTAATTAATACTCAGGACATATATTTACCTAATTTTCTGTAGCATATTCATTGTTTGAAATGCATAATTTTTATGTTTGGTTTGTTTACAATTGTAGGGCTGACATTGTGTTCTCAGCTACAAATAGCAACATATTTAATATTTACAACTTTTACGGCTGATGTTACCTATATATTGGATTTGTTCGGCCTCTGTATGGTAGGATATGAATTACTATGTGTATGTAGATGGTACGTGTTTACATATATCTACTGTTGTATATCTCGATGTGCTTAATTGCAGGGCGATATTGTATATGGGCAACGACTATGGTACGAGCTCATAATAAGAGCAAAACGAATTCGTCAGTATGCCTCGCTCTGGTTCTACTGAATTACTGAGGCCCTGCTAAATTAAACAAAACCCTTGTGTAGGTAACACCAGTAATTTTGTCCGCTATGCTACGAAATTATTTTTCACAAATTAAAATGTTCAGATTCCGTCCTGCATAAAACTTAATCAAATCGTATGTATAATATACTTATACATATTAAATTAATTTCGAGACGATGTGTATATTTTGCACCACAATTATTGTTTTATAGCTTCCTTGTTTCTCGCAGCAATGGTCCTTTCAAGTTATACCGACCGTCATTTTGCAAAGACTATCCTATTCCATAGAGTCGTAATGAAAACTTTTGGGCGAAATATAATATGTAGCAGCTATAAATATTCTGCGTGAATCGTAGATGGAGAAGTTGCAATAGGCTTTTCTTATTATAAGGTATTATTATTTGATGTTACCCTGTCTGGCTTTGTGGAAAGATATTTTATTATTAAAAATGTGGTTATATTTGCGTAGGTTTAGGCTAAATCTTTTGTTGCGGACTTTTTTCTTTTTGTTCAGAACATTATTGTTTTCAGCCGAAACTAAAAAGGGGAGAGTTATTTGAATGGTTTTATTTTCTACAATAGATGTACGTATTCTATTTTGTGCATATAAATAATAAGGATTGTTTAGCAGAGTGATTTATCCCAGATTTAGCTATATAATGATTACCAAGAAAGAAAGATCTAAATCAAGACGGGAGACACCAGACGGCCGTTTAGTGGTAATATGTTTATTGTTTGCAAGGACTATATTTATTCCAAATAAAATAACCACAACGAATCATGACAGCATATAGGATAAAGTAGCCAAACATGCAGCAGCAGCAGCTTCTAAATATTTAGCAAAGACCAAAAAAAAATCATAATCGGCTTTGTACTGGAATTATCCACAGCAAACCTTGATTTGGTCTAAGAATTTTTGAACCTCCCACATAGAATAATTACTAGAACACTGTATCTACTTTACTTTACATCGCTCATCTTCTAAAAATGTTGCTGCAATAAATGAACTAATACATTAAACCCTTTGAACCAAAATATTATTCCTAAAGATACGTCAATGCTAACATTCTCTAATATCAAGATATCTTAATATTATTTAATGCAAAGGCTGATCCTCGCAGATGTTTCAATATAGACTATACTTATAACATTTTACGATCTGGACTATCGATAGTGTCTCAAGTTTACGTGTCAGATTACGCCCTAATGAGGAGCTATAGGATAAAAACGTTCTTATATGAAGCCATTTCGAATATATTAACATGTATTTCATTCGTGCTTGCTATATGCATAATAGAGGCAATATAGAGGTATGGCACAGCATCGTGGATTATATTATAAGAAATCGATTATCTTTTCACTTTCATTCGTATATTATGGATGTATTAAAACTCACTTGTACGCAAAATAGTCACTAAATTGGATTTAATGGAGTTTGACGCGGATGTCGGCAAATATTGTTTAAGTTTTACATATTCATAGAACTTCATAGATAGTAAGATCTATTTTGCGATATTTAACAAAACAGTTTAAATTCTCTCCTATCCAAGTTAGGTCATTGCTGAACCGTCAGTTGAAGCGGGAATGTGAAGTGAGTGAAAATAGTTCTCTTACTTAATCTATTATATCTATTATAAAATTTAACGCCATTTGGAGATTAAAATATCCAAATTATTTCAAATAGCTTACTTGTTAAATGTCCACCTTGTTTGAAACACAAAGTTGTTTCTTTCACCTAGTATGTACCTAACACACCCTCTTTTCCAACTAATGATGTATAAATAGTAAATAAAACGCAAATAATAACAGTCCATGAAGTCATTACAGTTGTTTGTGAACAATTATAAAATGAATACCATCCGTGTAAACAAAACTGGGCATGAAAAGGTGTTTTCGAGGGCAGAGGTGGAGAAGGATACAAATGGAGAACCGCATTGTTGACATAACATTAGAAATGTACGACTGGAAACATGTGGAAAAATAATGAGCTGGAAGCGCATAAAATTTAAGTACTATTATATTTCGTCGATATTTTTTTAATATTGATTCATTGTCACAAAATAAAATTTTACAAATATACCAGTGAAAACTCTCTAAATGAATAATGAAAACCGCAACTGAACGATATGGTCTAAACTCTATTTGGAGTCTGGATACTGAAAGGTTAACGTTAAACAAATATGAAGACCATATATAGGGTTTCTTCTATGTAAATAATAATTTCGGTTAACACACACATTCCAACCTCTATTTGGAAAAGTATACGTAATATAACGCACAATATACATATATATATATTGTTGCCATTCATATTCAGATAGACGAGTTCGTGTATAGTTAATTTTTAATTAACATTTAGTGTGCTGGAAAATTATAAGGGTAGAAAAGGATCATATCGCATATATGATTATTGTACAGAGGGTTACCTAAGGAAAACTATTCGTATTAATTTTCATTCTTAAGGATGGTACATTCCAAAAATCATAAATTATTCAAAACTATTAAATGTCCCTCAGTTCATCTTAACAGAGAATTTTACTTCTTCGATGTGGACAGACAGCACAGTCACTGCTTAATTGAGATTGGGCAGACATTTTGCTGAATCTCCAACATTTCCAAGGATTTTGGTACAGCTAAATTTTTGCAAATGTGACACTCATTTCAAAGACAAATTCACGCACAATGTAGAACTATGCTTCAAAGCTCCCATTTCAGTAGAGCTTTCGACACCAAAGACGACAAAAAGCCAGCAACATTAGAATATTTACAAAAATAATCTTTAGAAACCAACATCCACAACGCACTAGTCACATTTTCAAAACAATTAGGTACTAGTCGATGCTGCCAGAGCCAATAATAGCCCGGACCCTCAACTACAAACTGATCATCACCGTTATGAATGCCAAGAAAGTTTAAGATATTTTAAATTAATTGGATCTGATGCCAAATATCATGGAAGCCTTCTCAACCTCTAATCTTTCAGCAACTGATTTAAAACAGTCTAGAAGATTTCGCACATCTAACAAATTAAATTGTTAAACATTGACATTATGGATTTTTCATTAACAAACAGCTGAATAAATAAACACGTCATAAGCGTTTTATACTTCCATCAATTCGTATGGTATCACTTCAGTAAAAACATCATTACATAAACCTGAAACACCTGAGTCTCGCTTTCTTGACTTTATTTCTTGAACAAAATGACTGGGTATATAAATATTATCTATCACCATATTCCCCTTAGCATACAATGATACATCCAAATACACCCTTAGTAATGAATGCTCTTTCGGTCTTGGCATTACTTTTAAATATTCAGACTAAGTTAGGACTTCTCTAAAAGCATTTGGCCATTAAAAAATTAAGCAGTGGCTTTCTATTATATTATTATTTTATGCATACTTTGGTGCTCGCTAAATGGAGAGGAAATCGGGATTAAGAAGCACTGTTAGACTGGGAAACATTAATTATATGTTTTTTAATGCTTTTAATGGAAAGTAGATACCTATTATAATGGTTTTATTGCTGGAGGTATATATTTTTTAAAGTAAAGCTGGCAGATATGAAATTCTGCATTAGTACGTACTAATATTGAAATGCATATCCAATAATACCACCAACCAACGAACAGAAGCGCTTTCAAAATGATATAATAATGAATAATTGATATTTAAAGAATTTAGTAAATATATTTAAAAAATACTTTTGAAGCAAGTTATTCCACCAAGTTAAAATACAAAAGTTTGTTTTCTCAAAATTAAATTTTACTCTGTTTAATGTTGGTTATATTCTGTTTCCAAACATAGCTCCAGGCAACTGCATGTTATATTCTTTGCGGATCCAAATGGAATTAAGAAATTTAAACAGAATTATTCGAAAACCATCTTAAATTCACCCCTCTCAACTGGTCTCTAACTCTTAGACCCTTAATTCTAACAATGGGTCTGTGTATATACTTGCTTCTCCTAATTACCTTAGAGAGGTATTTGTTTACAGGGTTGTATAGTAAGGACAAGATATTAAAAACAGTAATCATTTTCCATTAGATATTTTATTTGTAATCATAGATTCGCTAGTAACCAAGAAAAGTACTTTCAATTTCGTTGAAAGATTATGGTGATTGTATCTACAAAGGAGACATATATTTTTAATTTAAATAAATAACGTTAAAGTTAAATGTGAACCGTTTTTATCTATGCACACTTCAAAGCGAAGGCGACTGTGCATTCAACGCGTCAAGCCCCTAATTGGTGAACTCTTGGCATATTTTTTTTTAAATCCCTAAACAAAACAGTCTAAGGGAGTCAAATCTGGTGATCTTGAAGGCTATATGACACTGGTCTTAGCTGACTACTCGTTCTTTGTGGATAATTATTATCCTGCCAGTTGGCTAACATCATCAGAATTAACTCGCATCCTAGACCACGATCAAGGGCATGGAATGGAGGACCTTTGGTGCGAGGTATAATGAGATCAAAGTTGTCAATTTAGTTGTCGAACTGTTCCGGCTACAGGCAGTACGGCTCGCCAAGAGTGGCATAGAAGTCATTCTCTGGCATGACGGCTTTACTAATATTACAGTCTTCAGCAGGACGTCTATTTCACCACAACTAGCATTTATGCTTCGCATCGGTTAAAAATTTTATCAGCTTTATTACCAGCATGGCAGCTTTCAACAGAGCCACTATTTCAACGCAGAAACCTCAACTATTTTTGCTTTGCCTCCATTCTTTCTCACATTGGCTTATCTCTGCCTTGTACCTATACCAGCAATAATATTATTCTGAGAGCCCGGTTAAAGGTTCCTTATTGTCCTTGCTGGAATTGCAGCCTCGAGCAGTAAATCTATTTCACCACAGAACACAAATTGGCCCTTGTGCTTCACCTCAGTTCATTCTTAAATTATTTTCCTTCTACCTTATATAGTCCCGCAAATCCTGGTGATGGGGTCGCTTAAAAATCCGATTATTCTTACCACCATTGCAGATTGCAAGAGACAGTCTATTTCCTGCTTTGCCTCCATTCTTTCTTAAATTCCTTTCTCTCTACCTTGCCATTAATAATCATCATCAGCATTCACTAACTAATGAGTATTAATTACTCCATCTCAGGGATTGCTGTTGTGAAGATAGCTAAACAGACCGATTCTAGGGCCACAAATTTTGTCACAAAACTGACCAGTTTGTTGATCCACAAATCACCAGTGGTGATCGGAAGGTAATGTGGTTCAAATTTCCAACATTTACGAATAGCTTATAATAGCACAAGATACCTAGTGATAACAAGATGTTTGTGGCGACATCTAGCGTGCTAAAACTCCATTACATCCTATTGCCAACACTAGATACGCTCGAGTGCCCTAGCGGGAGGCTTTATTTAAGAATTGCGTGTTACATAATGGAACAAGTTATGTTGGAGATTTGCTTCATACTACCATGCATGGATCTGCTCACACTAGCTGTCGCCACAAAGATCTTGTATAATACCTAAAATTTTGTGACGCAATTTTGACGAAAAAATAATTCCCTGTATATAAAGTTTCTTTTCACTAATTAACTGCCATGAAACTCAGATATATAACGAGTATACGTTGCGGAAATGAGATTCCAATGTATCCCTTAGGAGATTTCCGTTGTTGTATAAACGTCTTGATTTAATTTCTCAACGTAGTTTTGACTTTAAGTAGAAATTCGCGTGTACATTCGAAGCAAATCTGTTAACAAGAAGTAGCATTTCGTAAAATACAATTATTATAATATTAGATTAGCGGAGCGGAGTGAATAAGAGCTGAAATGGTTCTAAGGTGACAGGTTAATGCGAAATCGCACTACATCTTTGCGATTTAAGTTGATGTATTTCCTCTTAAAAATTATTGTAGCATGCGCCACTAATAAATACGGAATTGTTTGTAGTGAACAAAAATAATATTAAAATAAATTTAATAGAATAATCGTCAATCGAGGCCATACATGTTTCTAGACTAGACTAGTGTAATCATCAGTAACACAGAACAATTATCAAGTGGAAAGCCTTATTTTATTGGAGTGTGGAACATACTTTTTCTCTTGAAGTAATCCATAACGAGGAGGAGTCGGGATATAATTATCTCAAACGAAAGACATCTACTACCACCGCTTAGTTAGCTTACTGTGGTGGTATTATGGTGCTATAGGTATATATTAAAATCGATACTTTTTGCACATGAATTTCAATGATTTCAAAAGCATGGAACTCTAATTCACATGCCCAGAATCGCCGAACTAATCATCTAAAATAGACTTTTTCGTATATCTATATGATGCTTAGTTTTAAATAAAATACAATGTAAAAGCAGTTTCAAAAATTCCCAAGAATTGAGTTAATTAATGCAATGAATTATGTCACTTTTATTTACTTTTAATCATGTTTACTTATTAGTTCAGTTTAGTGGAAGTCAAATAATATAATAATTTATCAGATATTTTCATCTTTGAGAACATCTAGCTGTCACCATCTATTAGTTACTCTCACACATAGTAAACTAAAAATGCCTTATTACAAAATTGCTATATTCTCATTAGCGTCTATAAATATCGCCATAGGATCGCACCATATATTATGTAGTTTTTTGTTTTGCGATGATATATTTACACTTAATTAATGATAGATCAAGTGACTGTTTTTCTCATCCACGTGCGCCTTCTTATAGTATTTTATTATCTACAAAGCGGCATATTTCAAAATAATAAAGGTGATATTGTAGCTGCTACTGCATTACAGTCAAGTTATTATTAAAATAAGGTGATTAATCATTTCGGTGACATTCTTGACAGTCCCCCGTCACGGCTTGCCTGATGTCGCGTTCGCCGCTCGCTTGTCATCACTTTCGTTTCACTTCATTCCATATTTTCCGCTTCCCTTCAATAGGACTTTTTGCGGTTTTAAAAAATCACGAGTAAAAATATACAATTGTGTAAATGTTAATGTAATCTGTGTTACAATTATAATCATTTTTATAATGTATATTTTATTTATTTTTTCTTCATCTTCTGAATGCACTGTTACATATACCCTTCTAATCCAAAGTGGCTATACTAGAATAATATCTTTGCCTTTCTCAATATTTGAGAGCATAGAAAGTTGCACATCATACCTACTGTTCTTGATGTTACTTGCAGCATGTTTTTTTGAAGACCTAGGCTATTATAATTTCCATGTTTGTGGATCTGCAACGGTGCACTATCAATTTAAATTATTCATGTATTGTTGAGTGGTACTGAGCACATTATCAAGTGCAATCTCGTCTTCTATGAAAAGTTTCATAATACATTACCAAAAACAGGCCTGTTTATAGCAATCTCATTTTAACTCAAAATTATTTGGATTTATGTTCAATTCGATGCAGCATTCTGTGCCGCCACAAACCTTGTTCAATTTAATATGGCCAAGATGCGGGCTGTTTTTTCTAGAAAATGAGAAGATGGTTCTGATCGATTACTTCTAAGTGGTGATGTTTGTTTAATTTAAGTTAAATTCGCAAAATATATTTTTAGTAACAAAACACATGCTTGATCTACAAGCAATCCGAGATTATTGCTTACAATCACTATGAAACATACACGAAATTTTGGACAATTATCTCTTTTTTAGCTGTTATTGTTCAAACAGTTTCTTGCAATTGGACAACTAAATATGGCAAGGTTATCCACACAGTCTATAAGACCTTCAACTTTTCATTCGAATAAACCAATAAATTTAATACTTATTATAATTTGAAAGACATATAACTAACATAATATCGTTCATTTCTCATCACAAACAGCTACATTATCATTTGAAACGGATAATACATAAAATCAATTTAATTACGAAAAAGCCCTAATTATAGAAATAAATCATTCTGACAGACGTATACCTTTCTCCATAAATACATTATTTTTTCTAAACGAACCGATTTGATAATTATTTATCTTTTTATCTACACGTGAAGTTGAATGCGAAGAAAATAAAACGAAATAAAAGAGGAGTATATTATGCTTATTAGTTTTTTAACAAGAAGACCATCTTGTAAGCTGTCATTGAGCAAATGATGAAAGAGGCTAATTTCAAGCTCTGTTTTCCTTCCATTTGTCTGTTAATTAGTACAACATATCGTATACTTGTCATGAAGATTTTATTTTGGTATACTGGGTGGTGTTCAGACCGTTTGCTGAAAATTATTATCAACACTTTACAAAAAAAACAACAACGCGTTAAATATGTTGATGGTTTCTAAGTACATTATGCTATAACATGATTTTTTGTAGTGTTACAAATTTGTATCATAAAGTGTTTGTTAAAAATTTGTTTTATAGAAATACGAAAAAAAAAACACTGGTATAAAATTGTTAATTTCAGTATAATATACATGAATATATTTATGAAATATTTACATTGTAAAACTAACCAAAGTAGATTTTCTTCACATGTGGGGATTGTTCTACGTACGAATTAAATGTTCGTGATGGATGCCAATAAATTGTTTTAACATTTTCCCTTTTCCACGAAACAGCAAATAATAAATCTTTCTATCACCATTGTCCCCATTGTATTAATCTAAATTGGACCATATATTTTGACACAAAAGTAAATGAACCTCAGAGATGAAGTTTTCGTCGTTTCTCGTGTGACAAAATGTTATGTTTCAGATTTATAGCTTTATTACACGACTACAGGTACAGAAAGAAGCAAATATAACTTACAGATATTAAAAGAATCTTTTGTTGACTACCTACCCAAGTAGCAGCCATCTCAACTGCTTTTTCGACGGTCATATACAGTTAGCCTCCAATTAACCCTCCACACGGTATCTCTAAAGATTATCTAATGTTAGACATGAAAATTGCAGTAGACTATACTGTGACAAGACTCAAGACACCTGTCATTTCAAGAAAACATTTAACTACTTACAATTTAAACCTCAATAATTTTAATTAAATCTTGAGACGTCATATGATAATTAAAGTTATTAAATTTATTTATGGTGCCAATATACAACCCATTGCGGAGATTTTATAACGTTCATCCAAGCTATACCCATAAACATACTAGCTAGGTATGATAACATATTTAAAAGTTTTAAAGAAGTAGTCCATATTGACGAACATATTTAAAAGTTGTTGCCAGAATTAATCAATATTGTCCTTTTATATTTATTATACAGGGTGTTTCAAAAAAAGGGCAATATTTAAGAGTGATTTCTCAGGACATTTTATTAAACACGCACACTACACTGAAAAAAATCTAAAATGGAACCCTAATAAATAATTATTTGCCTTTTATTTGTTTAACTCAAGCAAAATTTATTTGACTCAAATAAACAGGGTTTGTCCGGAATAAACAAAGTTATTTGAATTTTTAAAAATATTTATTTGGCCTGGGCTGCTTTGGCAGCAAGGAATATTTATTTAATTCAAATAACAGATTAAAGTTAATTCCTGGTTATTTGAAACAAGTTATTTGGATCTTATTTTTTTTTTTGTTTTCTTTTCTGAAAAGAAAAAAACCGTTGAATAATTTTTAAAAAAATTTATTTAGTCGAAATGATGTATAAAAAGAAGATAGACTTGAATATATGTGTGTGTGTGTATTTAAATAAATCAAAAAAATATTTTTTCATAAAAAATTACTTCAATAGAATTTTTGACCGGAATTTTATGTGTCTTAGCGTTGAGTTCATTCGATTGTTGACTTGCCACTGATGATGGGACTGGGCTAGTCCCGAAACATGTATGCCTGATTAATTCTGAATTCTATTAAATTTATTTTGTGGAGATTTGACTTTCATTTAAACACTAAAAAATTACAACTTAACAATGCGGACTACTTTTTCAAAGTACATTTTTTTTTGTCAATAATTTTTATTAACTTGCCCCCCTAACGCCACTAGACAATAATTTTGATATATTTAGGGCTCTCTATTTTTAGCTACAACGCTGTCAAATTTCAATGAAATCGGTGAGGAGTATTTGACTTAATTCAAAAAAAACCGACATTTACAAAAAAACTTTTACACCTTATGTCTTGGAAACAATGCTTTTCTGGACGTAAGTATTACCACGTTTTTTTAAACACCTTGTATAAACGCAGAATAAAATTTTAATTGCCACTATCAAAGATTTTTTTAGAAAATAGGCCACTAAACAAAGAAGTCATAAATAAACTTTTATAGCCCTCGCTCTAGAATCTGTACAAATAAATTGAAGGTATTTCTTTTAAGCCATTGTCGCCTTATGTAAATTTAATAATCTTAGTATTTTACTATTTGTATTCTGGCTTCAAAACGTATAAAAGTTGAAACAAAAAAGAAGAAAAGCCTGTTAGAATTTCTCTATATTGATAAGCAGACAACAGAAGTTTATTAGAACACTTTATTTTGCAGTGTCTAATTAATAAACAGTAATATTAAGCTGGCACCACTGTATTTTTGTTAAATTCTCATTTAACTAAGAAAACATTTAAAATCAAAGTGCGAAAAGGGAGAAAATTAACAAAGCATTGCAATTTATAATATAATCATCCTGTTTAAATCCACGTAAAACTGTCCACGCAATTAACAAAACGGAATTAACAAAACACTGGGGCCGATTTAAATTCGAATTAGAAGGAGGGGGGCACACTAAAATTAATTAATCCCCGTCACAAAACGGGCCTCGGGCAATTAGTCTGACACCATTTTCGTATAGCAGGAGAAGTTCTTTTCCGCTGTGTAAAATGGCATCTGCACAGTACTGGGCATCTCGACTTTATGAATATTAATAGTTTGCCTTTTGCCGAAATATCTAAACAAGTTATTGTTTCATGCTGTAGACACGCTCCGCTACTTACTAGTTAAATTTCGGCAAGCTGATGAACGACTGTTCTCAAATTGTTTTTGCTTGTAATGTGTTTTGAATAAATTTATCTGCCCACAAAAGTTTAATCAGATACAAATTAAAAAAAACAATTTATTATAAGGTACTAAGTTATTTCCGCTACTGTTTTGCTGACCATTCGTGTAGAGAAAGTATTAGTTAAGAGATTGTAATGTTTAAAAAAACCGGAATCGAGAAACAGATATATAGGGTGTCCCATAATTAATGGTTAAAATGCAGTTTCCGTGGGTGAAAATATTGCAACTTACCTTGGTTTAAAAGTTGATAATACCTAACCAAGATACAGAGTTTCCAAAGTGGTAGATAATATTGTTTTTGATTTTTCTAAATAACCTAGTTTTGAACCAATATTTTTGCATGGATTATGTGGTGGGGGATTTTTGGGGGCGAGGAATGTGAATTCTAGAGGGGGCTCTCTGCATCACTCTGATTACATGAAAACAAGTGTAGCTTTTTTAAACCTCAGTGTATTTACGTTTTTATTAAAAATATCACTGTATATACCTTGTAAATGTCGCTCCGAGCAACTATGTTCGAGATATTTCCAATAATTACAATTTCTTACATTATTTCTTTATAGAATTTGTGAATTCACTGTAATTGGGCTGAAACCTGTTGGAAGTAAATGCTTCATTATTATTATTATTATTGATCTAATGATCACATTCAATCCTGTAAGATAATTTAAAAGCTCAATAAGAAGTTTGTTTTGATTTGATGTAAAAAAAAAATTGCGACTGTAGCGGGAGGTCCGTTTATCTTGAGACAGCCTTATATTTTAAAAACGGCACATTTTTCGGAAAAAAGTTCAAATAAAAGTTGTTTGCTATTGTGGGGGAAAACCAATAGTGGCACACATTGGCGAGGTTGTCAACCGTTTCAAGTTTATCTCAAGGTCAACTCGTTTTTTCTTAATGGAAACATATAGTTTTCACAAAATGGTAAGTCGTTTTGTTAGCATTGTATAACTGCTTGACTCTGATTTTTCTTTTGTAGGTATATTCTAGTATTCATGTTTTGAAAATCCATGTATACGGCTTAGACACTAGGTAAGATTTTTCTAAAGCATATTAATACCACTGATGATGGAACAGTGAGTTCCGAAACATGTTTGGCTAAGTGAACATCAATATAAAACATTTTGTGGAGTAGACGTCTTTGTTTTGTAAATATATTTTTCATTACCGAATCGGATTCTACATAAAAAAACTTTGTTTTTGCGTCCGATAATAATTTGGGTTAATTTCTCTGTTTTTTGTTCTTGGACCTGAGGTTCAACAGTTTAAAAATCATCGACTGATTATTTGATTTTAGATAATTATTTAAATATCATTCTTTATTTTTTCTTTGTTTCAACGTTTCGACAACAAAGTAATAAAATGCATGAGATATAGCATTTTTATCTGCAAAACCACAGGTAATATCAACAAAACTGTTTCTGAGATGGAAATATATTCCATATTTTGTTAAAAATAGCAAAATTGATAACAGACTAACGAACGTACCTACTGATCGTCATTCGGAAGTAAAAATTAATAATTCCTCACACCAATAAATGTTGTAAAAAATGTTGTTAACAAAAGTTGTTTGTTTTTTTCTGTAGAATATGATTGTGTAATAAAAAATATATGTTTCTATTTAAAAAAACACCTTGACCTTGAGATAACCTTGAAACTCTTGTCAAATTTGCATTTGCCCCACAATAGCAAATAACTTTTATTTGAACATTTTTTTCGAAAAATGTGCCTTTTTGAAGATATAAGGCTGTCTCAAGATAAATGGACCACCCGATATAACTTCTAATTGCAGATCTAAAAATAAGAGTGTTCAGTGCTTACAGAAAAAAAATTACTAAAACTAGAATAATAGACTTTGGCAATAATATAGCAAACTAACGAATTAGCAGTTTTTCAAACATTCCCACGGCAAATAAATTAGAGAAGATACATTAGTGATTATCGTTCCGAAATCAATCCCTGCATTCTTAAACAATGTTATTGTTTCATCAATCTCATCATCGAATTTCATCTGATACCAATTTTTTAAACATCAATAAAACTGCGTCTGCTCCACAAAATAAACACAAATATATTGCTCATTTGTTAATCAGTCATACATGTTTCGAGGTACTACCTCATCATCAGTGACATTAAGTTTGTGAATGTTATCCGTTATTCAAATTTACAATGTTAATTATGTTCTAGAAATAAGGAGTAAGAGTAAAAATATGGAATTATACATGTCAAAATTATGAGTCTTACCATTTTGTGAAAAAATCATTTTTATAAAATCATTTAACTAAATCAACTAGAAATCTCGAAATTGCACATGAGTACATGCTCCAGATCGCTTAACACTTTTTGTAGATCATATCACAATTGAAATTCAAGTACAAGAAATAGGGCTTAAAAATTCTAACGTTCAACTCGTGCTCAATTAAAGGTTTCAAGGTTAAAATGTGGTTATGTTGGAATTAATTAAATATATAAAAAATCTTCTTCTTAGTTTTTATGTACTATCAAGGTGAAAGTCATAGCTAGATCATATATTGAGCAAAACCTGAGGTGACTGATTGACAAATGAGCAATATATTTGTGTTTATTTTGTGGAGCAGACGCAGTTTTATTGATGATTAATCATCGCTCCTCTTTGAAATGGATTACTTTACTAAACTTTTTAAATCCTATCTAACCTGCAAGTACTATATTTTGTCATTTTATGAGTTTTCTCAATATAGGTATGTACTTTCAACTGATGTTTTTCAGGTATTACTTTGATGTATACCGCGCACAGTAGTCGATCCAAAGTTACATATTTTCGGCTCATTTTTCCATTTGCGTGGTATGAAAAATAACCAACAACACAAATATAATGCCACACGAAACACGCAAAACATATACACAGCGGCCAGCCACTGTTTTGGTTATGGAATTTATGTATTATAATACACATACAATTCGCTGGTGCATCGACACGCGAATTGTCAATAACAATAATTAACTAATTGGCAGATTTGCATAGATATATAAATCTGTTCGCAATAAACTCACGCATAAATTATCCTTTGTAACTCGAACCTGATCGTATACTTATTAGTAAAACGAAGGCCGTTCCTGATAAAGCTATAAATAAGGTACGCGGGACTTTATTAAAATGGAAATGGGATAATAAATTTTTTTCGAAATTGAAGAAAAGAAAAGTACGAAAGATCAATAATTGCTTTACATTATATTTGACTACCTATTAATTTATTTTTAGTATTGCTACCGATTTGGAAATCATGTTGCTAACAGAACGAATTAGCAATAAAATATTATGAAATACTATACGTACCAATTAAAAATGCGCTCGATATTAACGACTATAGAAGATATGTTGTAAAATTCATATTAGAAGTCTATTTTAGGATTAAATGATCTGAGTCTTGCCGGTTATGTAATATCACTTTTTATTTTATTTTAGACAGAGAACTTCCACAAGCAAAGAAACTTATAGAAACAAGTCTTCCAAAGAAATCCTGTGTCAAATTTACACTACCTAACGTTTCGCTGATCATCCTGTCCACTTCTTCAGAGCAACTTTGCGTGAACGCGGTTAAACTGTTTGAGTTTAAATTATTAGCATTCGAAATCTGTGCGATGTGATATGCGTGATTAAATTAATCAATAATGAATTACTTTACAAAATCGGTTGTGTCGCCCCGAAACTTTCCCGAAAAGATATAATATAATCAAAAATATATGACCTGCGTAACGAAACAGAATTTTAATAATAATTATTATTAAAACTGTATTATTTTCATTATTTCCAATAAACTAACGTAACAAACTAACTACTTTATCTCGAGATGATGCAGTTGTAGAGACTTGGTTGGGAAAAGTTGATAGTTTGGCCGAACGTTACCAATGGGGTGACGCACCATCATACGTTTAATCTCCGGCCGACTACGAGGTAACGCACGGCAGTGGCATGATGAAAATATTAAGTATGACTCAAGTTGGAATGAGATGAAAACATCAAGGTCACAGCAATTTCGTAAGTGTGTTCCATTTTCAAAATTATTAAAAAAAGTCGCTAAGTTTTGAAGTTGTATTGTGAAAGTCGCAAAGTTGAAAGCGAAAGTCAGTAAGTATTGAAGTTGTGTTGCGAAAGTCGCAAAGTTGAAAGCGAAAGTCGCTAAGGTTTGAAGTTGTATTGCGAAAGTCGCAAGTTGAAAGCTAAAGTCGCTAAGTTTTTAAGTTGCATAGCGAAGGTCGCAAATTGAAAGCGAAAGTCGCTAAGTATTGAAGTTGTATTGCGAAAGTCGCAAAATTGAAAGCGAAAGTCACTAAGTTTTGAAGTTGTATTGCGAAAGTCGCAAGTTGAAAACGAAAGACGCTAAGTTTTGCAGTTGTATTGCGAAAGTCGCAAATTGACAGCGAAAGTCGCTAAGTATTGAAATTGTATTGCGAAAGTCACAAGTTGAAAGCGAAAGACGCTTAGTTTTGTAGTTGTATTGCGAAAGTCGCAAATTGAAAGTGAAAGTCGCTAAATATTGAAATTGTATTGCGAAAGTCGCAAAATTGAAAGCGAAAGTCACTAAGTTTTGAAGTTGTATTGCGAAAGTCGCAAGTTGAAAACGAAAGACGCTAAGTTTTGCAGTTGTATTGCGAAAGTCGCAAATTGACAGCGAAAGTCGCTAAGTATTGAAATTGTATTGCGAAAGTCACAAGTTGAAAGCGAAAGACGCTTAGTTTTGTAGTTGTATTGCGAAAGTCGTAAATTGAAAGCGAAAGTCGCTAAATATTGAAATTGTATTGCGAAAGTCGCAAAATTGAAAGCGAAAGTCACTAAGTTTTGAAGTTGTATTGCGAAAGTCGCAAGTTGAAAACGAAAGACGCTAAGTTTTGCAGTTGTATTGCGAAAGTCGCAAATTGACAGCGAAAGTCGCTAAGTATTGAAATTGTATTGCGAAAGTCACAAGTTGAAAGCGAAAGACGCTTAGTTTTGTAGTTGTATTGCGAAAGTCGCAAATTGAAAGCGAAAGTCGCTAAGTATTGAAGTTGTATTGCGAAAGTCGCAAAGTTGAAAGCGAAAGTGCCTAAGTTTTGAAGTTGTATTGCGAAAGTCTCAAATTGAAAGCGAAAGTGGCTAAGTATTGAAGTTGTATTGCGAAAGTCGCAAGTTGAAAGCGAAAGTCGCTAAGTTTTGAAGTTGTATTGCGAAAGTCGCAAATTGAAAGAGAAAGTCGCTAAGTTTTGAAGTTGTATTGCGAAAGTCGCATATTGAAAGCGATAGTCGCTAAGTTTTGAGGTTGTGTTGCGAAAGTCGCAAATTGAAAGCGAAAGTCGCTAAGTATTGAAGTTGTATCGCGAAAGTCGCTAAGTTTTGAGGTTGTGTTGCATCGGGTTGTACTAGTTAAGATGTTTTGAAAGTTTATAAAAAGAAATAAATATAACCTCTGTTAATCTGTCATTATTAGTGTTTTATTAAAATCATATCTAACAGAACTTATCTTATTTTTTCATATTCTGCTTGTATCCAAGAGATTTCCCACATTTTCCGGAACACCCTGTATAATTAGATCAATAACTTTTAAATATAATGATTAGAAATATGTAGAGGGTTATCCTCTTACTTATCCCTTAAATTTAGCCATCTTATAGAATTTTTGTTTTAGCATTGTTTTATATAAATTTTATAATTTATATTTTCGTATGCAATAATTTATAACAATATAATTATTAAAGTAGTGATTTTTTTTTATTTGGTTAATATCTTTGCTAGAAAGTACCTCAAATTATAACAAAGTCGCAACCCCCATAGGGGAATAGTTGACGGTATTTTGATTACTCTATACAGAGAGGTACTTAAACATTAATTTGCAGTTAAAAAAAGAACACCTAAAATATATTATTAATCAAATAAAAAGCCTATTTCAATAACCAGCGTTTGCCATATAATCATCACTAATACTGTTTCGCTCCTTCTTGCATAAAATTAATTTTGCAACGGTAGAGATTTAATTAAATGTAAATATAAACGTCCGTATTTGATCGGAACAACATTTTCGAATGGCCCATCAAAAGCTCTTCGCTACATTCTTGTTTTTCTACGTCGTTGGTTAGTTGCTGGCAGTGAGATGGATTATTTCCTTGTTGAAGGATGCTTAATGTAGAATCGCTTACAATAATAATAAGTAACAAAAAGCAATGAAATGCACGGTTATGTTGTTTAGGTTTATCAGAACATTTTAGTTAGTAAATGGCAAAATACATATTTGTTGTTTTTATAGTCCCGTTTATTTCATTAGAGTTTGAAAACAGTTGTAATTCAATTAGATCAAAATGCTCTTTTTAAAATGGAGAGGAATTCAGATATACAGAGCGTTATTTCATTAAGTGGTTCTGGAGCTACCAAAAGAAAAATCTAACAGCTAGAAAAGTCGACAAGTGTAAAAATGATTTATAGAAAATATAATTTTTGTTTGTATTATTTTCCAATAATTCTCAATTTTCAGTTAGTAAGGATGTGTAACGAAAATCATATCCAGTTTCTGGGAAATCATTTCACATTAGATTTGATATTGGCGAAATGACGCCAGTGACACGCATCAATACGAATAGCAGCGGATTTTCCCACAGAAGCACTTATGAACAGTGATTTTTTACATAAACGGATTTGACATAAACTATTTGAAATTCTGGCTGTCATAATATGGATTGTGTTGGCGGCACGACAGGTAAGAGATATTACCAAACCCAAGTTCTAGTATTTCGGTATACGCTCCGATATACAGGGTGTCTCGAAATTAACTTAAAATAATTTAAGGGGACATTCCGTAAGCAAAAATAGGATTTTTTTCATATGAAAATAAATCGAAAAATGCTTCATTAATTTTTGCTTCGGGACACCCTGTATATTGAATTAAATTTCTGTATGAAATCAAGATACATTCCACCAACCAAGGCCTTCTCAAATCGTGGCATGGACTTTTTGTAACAAAACAAAGATAAATAATGTTTAGTATTTGTTTCCATATAACATACCTATACCAAAGGAACTTTAATATTTTCAAACTCTATTACCCGTCGAAAGTGAATCTCATGATGTATACGCACCGAACAATAAAAAGAAACAAAACGCCCGAAATAAAAACCATAGTACATGCAAATATTTTAGCACTGATGTTACCAACGTCATAAAAAAGCAGTCCCCCCTAATCCTGACAGATCCTTTTAACGTTCAGGAAAACTAAACTTCGTTAGTCATTTGTCAAGCGAGCGGCGCTTCGTAGTCGCAGCTGCAGACTACAAGAAGAAAAGCATTTTAATTCAGTTATTGAACATATTTTTTGGTCGGAGAAAAGACATTTTAAAAATCATCAGTATGTTTTTTCTTTTCTGTTCTTACCCTACGTGTTGTGATGGTAATAAAACGGAAAAATTACCATCGTAACTTCCTCTTTGGTATATATTTTTTATTTGGCAAAAACGCGTCACAGTGAAATTAGTTTATCGTTTGCCATTTTTAAAATGTAATAGGTCTAGACAATGTGATGAACTTAGAAACGTGACAGCGTATTGCTAAAAGAATTTAAACTTTTCACTTGACGATATTAAGAAATTTTCATGCTAGCTTATAAGCAAATCAGTTTTTTAATAAGAAAAAAAAATGTATGATACCAGATGACGTGTAAATCAATATGATATGATACTGAAGAGAGAAGGCTAACTGTAACCGTTTTTAAATAGAAATTGGAACAATCAACAACTGAACAGAAAAACAAATTGGAACCAAGAACCCTGTCTACCAAATCACGTGAAAACCTACACTATGTCAATTCATCAAATTAAAGTGAAATCCACACATAACACAAATATGAAACGGGCTAGAAACTTGATACTTTACATTCCAGAATGTTCACAAAGCGTTTAAAAGCAGAACAAATGATTTGACTTTGAAATTATACCAAGAAACCTTTCCCCGACATTGCACCTTTTACAAGCGACGACACTTTCAATCAGTTGAACATTTTGTTATGTAAAGGGTGGGCGAATTTATGGTTAGGAAGTGAATTATTAACACCAATATAATGTAGAAATATGGGAATTAATAATGGAATATGATGTCGGGCAAATGTCCACCTCTAGCACGTCGGCAGACGTCTGATCTTTTCACAAAATTTTTAACCACATTTTGCAACAAAACCTCGCTTATCTCGTCAACGCAGTGCCGAATTTCATCTTTCAGAGCGTCAGTTGTTTGTGGTGTGTTCATGTAAACCCGGTCTTTCAAATGGCCCCAGAGAAAATAATCCAGTGGTGTTAAATCACAAGAACAATACGGCCAATTGACATCGACAAATCGAGAAATTACGCAACCGGGAAATTTCTCTGTGTGTCCTGTGGCGCCGCCGGCCGTCTTGCTGAAACGAAAGGCCACTGATGTCAACATTAACCAATTGTGGCCACAAAAAATCGGTTATCATGGTTTGGTAGCGCAGAGAATTCACGGTGACGGCGTTTCCTTGCTCATTTTCGAAAAAACACGCCGCCTAACCACAAACCGCACCATACGGTCACTTTCTTTGGATGTAATGATTTTTCGAGGATTATTTGTGGATTTGGGAGCCCATATGCGACAATTTTGTTTGTTAACATAACCGCCTCATCACTAAAGATGATTTTGTTGGACAATGCATTGTTTTCGTTAAATTTTTCAGAGAGCCAATTCACAAACATTCGATGCGAACAATGGTCGGCCGGCTTTAATTCCTGAACGAGTTGAGCTTTATAAGCGTGAAGATGAAGATCTTTATGCAAAATGGTGCCTCTGATGACGCCTAATTGTTGCACACGTCGACGAGTTGATGTTCCAAGATCATTATCAACACTTTGTTGGTCAGCGGATATGTTTGCATCACTACGGCCACTACGAGCGTATTGTTTTGGTCTATTGTCAGCAACAGTACCGTGATCCTGGAATTTAGCGATTAAATTACGCAGAGCGGTCTCAGAAGGAGCCTGATTACGAGGAAAAGCTGCTCGAATTTTTCGAAGTGACCTTTTGAATTTTCACAATTAAAATTCTTTGTTCAAGAGTGTAGCGTTCTATAGTTAAAATTTCCCAACTTTTTACTAAATAAAGGATGAAACCTCAAATTTGCCCACCCATTAGAACTAAATTTGATACAACTCCAACAAACAAAACAAAGGTCGCGGATGGCTAAAGTTTTATAATTATGTAAAATAGTGTTCAGATTGAAGTTAATTTTAGTTTCCTTAGATTTCTGCCAGGAACAGAGAAAGGTGATAAAAATTCCGTTCAAATACTGAACCGAACATTAAATATGAGTGATTTGATGCGCGTTAATTAATCATAATAGTTTCCTTAATTTACAATAAATTCTACTGACTCAGTATTCTGTGAAAAAACTAAAAAAAAAACACAACAAGCTTTTTAGTTTCAATAATTATGTCCCGTTATATTGTTAAAGCGAAGAATAATTAACAAGTCTAAGTTCATTATTTATTGGCGCACAATTATAATTATTGCACGAACCTACATGCATACTTTGGTTATATGGTTGAGGTAAACGCACGCAAGCCCAAAAGATTTGGACATATATGCGAAATACAGTGGTTCCAGTAAGTGATATTCGTAAAAAATAATCTAAAAAGTAGCAAGTGATCATATCAGGGTGTCTCACGATGAATGTGCGTTAGACGTTTATGCGGACAAACGGTTCATTTTGGTTACCTAAATCTTATTTCAACTAGAACATCCTGTATATAATTATATTTTTAGATACCTTATCTGTAACTACCTATCTACAACTGTTTTTAGGAGCGAATCGGCAAGACCGAAAAGATAATGTTTACTATGTTCTTTGTATTTAATAATATAACCCGCACCATAATTTCTTGTCACAAATTAAAACAATCAATAAGGAATACTACCTATAACGTCAAGGCCATTTCTGTGAAGCAGATGCACCACGATAATGCTTCTCCCCACATCATTGCTTGTTCATAATTTTTTGGAGAAACACATCGAGTTTTGTCAAAATTTTGGGTTTTTTCATACTTATCCCACCGCCTTATTGAATGATATGAGTAAAATACTTAAAAATAAATTACGAAATCTATTATAGGTATGTATTAAGAAACAATAATAATTATAAAAATGTAGACACATCTTTCTCTTGCTTTAAATACCACACACATGCAAAACAACTTACAAAACTGTTCTATTTCAAGAAAAGTGTGCGAAATCTTATTTAAATTTCCATCCTTCTTGTATATAATAATTTGATATTCCCCTGCGGTTGTTGAACAACTCATCGAAAAGTTGTCGCATTTTAAAGAGTCAGGGACATTAAGAACTGAACCAACAAAAAAAAAACGGTCCCGGAAAAGTCATAAGCCTCAGATGACAAATGATCGCTTAAGATCTGCCGACGCGTATATACATAGTGTGAGAGGGCGCTGCTGCTATATGAAGTTCTGTTACATGGGGAGTTGATTTGAATAAAAAATAACATTCTGGAAAGTTAATAATGGAATCGTGATGGGAAAGTTGATTTCACGGCAGAGCTTTTATTTTAGAGGTGTGCGATTAGTTTTTTGACAGCGGAAAGACTTTCAAATTGGGTTTTTAGAATAAGAATGTTTTTATAATATCGGCCTCAGGGGAAATGTAATAGCTGTTTTATTTCGTCTTTGTTTTTGATGTTTTTCGTTTTCCATGACAATTTTAACTAGTTATGTAAATATATTTAAAACAATTCCCTGACATTTGGAGCAATGTTTTATGTAGGTATTGTGTTTTCTTTAAATATTTTAAAATTTATCAACTTAAGATACCAAAAACAGACTTTATATAGCTTAGAATATTACGCGGTATACAATTGCGTGAAAAAAAAATTGGACAGAGAAAGGAGGAACGGAAAAGTATAAACTGAACCAATTATTCTATAGGCCATTTTACTAAGGCTCAGGATTTTGAGAATATCACCCTTGTCATGGCTATTCAGTTGCCTTTATGTTGGGTGCTGTAAGCTTAATTTATTAATGAAAAGAAATAACTTAGTACTACACCCATGGACAAAAATAGTTTAATGTAAATATTTCTAATTTTATCGAATATTTTGATAGCTAAGATCAATCTAAATATTCCTAATTTTACCGAATATTTTGATAGTTAAATTCAATGTAAATATTGCTGATTGTCACATCTAACATTCCTTTTTGTTTTCACAATGTTCCTTTCATAAAACTTCACTTAAGAATTTTAGAATACACTGTTTTTTCCTAGTATACAAAGTGTTTTTATATTTTGAAATAATCGATATTTTTGTCCATGACTGTATTAGAATAATTAAATAACATAACACAGTTTAAAATTTTAAACTATGGAAAGAGTTTATTTGGCAGATACAGTGTACAACTAATTATAACTTTAATTAATATATCTAATGAGCAGGTTAGAAAAACAAAACTAAAATGTTCAATTTACCACAATATCAATTAGATATGTCACACCTTACATTATCGTCGCTTCTGTTGGTAATACATTCTAATTAATTAATATATCTTACGAAATTTATTGACATATACGGTACTAATTTATACATTCATTTAATTAAAAATAATTAGTCAGCCGCTTCTTATTCAAACCGATATTTATATACACAATGTAACTTATTCTTAAAAGCCAATAAGCATTAGGTTATTTTAAAGGAATTCCAATAAGAAGACTTAGAACCGAATTTAGAACAGTTTAAACTTCATAAAAAAGGTGTATATATATATATATATATATATTTTGAAATAATAGGGAGTTATTTATCTCACAATCTGTAGTAACTAAGGATATGGTCAGAAGGCATTCGTCTGTATTACAATTACACTGCCAAAGAACCAGTGCTGCCATATCACAGGTAGTAAATCACATGAAACCAATTAAATCTAATAATTTCACATAATTTATTCGACTTCGATTATTGGACCATCAATCTAAGAGCGTGCATACTTAGATTTTTCTTTTACAAATATTTCATTATATGGCTTTTCGAACCTCCTTATTTTCTATAGCTCTCAAACTGCAATGTGTTGCGTAAACGGGTTTGGCTATTTGTATGTCCAATTATTTCTTCTTATCTTGTCCAATTCGCACAAGGAAAGACTCCAAACGACCGCTACTTCCCTTATTCTAGTTCCAGGCTGTGACTGACAATCACCATGAAGAGTTGCAAGATCAATACCCCTGCTGGTGCAGATATATAGTTTTACTTTTGCAGGTTTCCCAATGACTTTTTAGTCTGTTCACTAGACGTTGCAGTTCATTACCACACTTTTTACATACTGCTCTACAACCTAGTTTGTCCACAAGTTTCTTTTGTATAAAATGCTGCCAAATACTAAATTCCTTTCTACCCCGGCTTGTCATGATGTTCTGATAATTACCCCTCAATTCAAGATAAAAAAAAAATCATTTTAGATTTTTTTTAAATTATGATTTTTATAAACCCTTTAGACACGTAATTAAATTTATTAGAAATAAGGATCAGCCTCGCATCAAACGGGTATTAACTGGTCTAAGTTACAATATGCGATAAAACCAAATATAATTTATTTATTAAGAATGTCTATGTTATGTGCACTTATTTGCACATAGGTACTACATAACAACATGATTTACTGGTTAAAAATCTACCGGTTATTTATTTCTACAACTTTAATTAACAAATTACAGATTAATCCATTAGATAACATTGGTATATGCAAACATAACGATATTACCCATGTAACAAGTAGGTGTTTTAAAAAAGATGGCCGTCGCATGTACATTAATAATAATACTAATAAATAATATTGTAATGATTTATCTTTGTATAGTCTTTTATGGTGTTCGATTATTAGATTCTGCTGAGTGATTCATAATTAATTTTTATACGAAGATTTTAATTATTGCATTTATTGTAGAAAATATACATTTTACAGTTCTGATACTCATAAAAATTAATAAAATCCTAAGTAGTTTTGTATGTTTTAATTTTTAATTTATGCCATAGACATGTTGCACTTATAATATCGAGATTAATATGCGTAAAACATTATTAGAGTCTAAGAATCTGCTTGCTCATGATTTTTGCGTGGAGATGTTTTTCACATCTATTTACTGCTTGTATCCAAAATTTCACTACATTTTTGGGCGCTTACTGTTTATTATAAATGTTAAATCTGGATTTATCAACAACCACCAATGGTGTTTATTACTGGCTCAATGGAAATTGGTATACCACCAGATAAACTTCAAAAGCGAATACCAAAAAGCTGCTATTAAGCAGCGATCAGATGCGACCTAAATAAGATTGGGTTGTCTAGCGAGAACTGCAGCAATGCACATGCCATGTTTTTTTGATGTAAGCACTTAATGCACCAGCAGAGCACATTTTTCTAAGGGACTTTTCAAACAAACAAGCGAATCAATATATGTTCAGATAGCCAGGCGGCCCTAAGGGCTCTGAAAAGCTCCAAGGTTAGAACTAAACTAGTATTGGAATGCCAAAGAGAACTTAGGGCCTTGGCGGACCACCATAGGGTTAATCTCGTGTGGGTCCCGGGCACTCTGGAATAGAAGGCAACGAGAGAGCGGATTGGCTGGCTAGACAAGCCTCTGAAACCCCATATACTGGCACGGAACCTCCGCTGGGCTTGTGTGTGTTTAAATTTATGTATTTCTTTTGCAACTTAATATAGATTTTTTTTAATTGAACTAACTCGTCCTTAGTTATGTTCGCTAGCCATTCATATAATAATAATTTTAATTAAACTTAGAATGCCGTGAATTATTACCCACTTTTTGTCTTTAATATTCAGAACATTACTGTCAAATCGTAATTAATAAAGGTATCAGCTAGTGGAGTAGTTGTTTTACCATGTTTAGTACAATTTCTCATAAATACGCACATTTTAAATTTCTAAACGCACCAGTCATAAACTTGAATATTGTTACTACTACCACTACCAATTATAATTAATTAAATTATAATTACTTAAATAATTGTTATAATCACCATCATTTGCGATATTACTAATTTACCGAGACAATTATAACTTATAATACTCTCTCATAAACTGTTTCAATCTAAAATATGCAAAATTTAAGCAAACGAAACATCAGTAACTCGCCATGACGTTTGCAGAAATGCTTTTATAATTAATGATACCGGACGGCATAAGATTCGCGGCTAATTTCACCCTTATCCGGCGACAAGCAGCGTCGGAGATTGGGGGAGTTGGGCAATGGAATAAAAGACAAACACAACGATGACTCTTGTTTTGTTTGAAAAGGACCTTCGGGTCTTTGAAGGGATGGTTTTATGTAGTCGGATTCCACCGATAAGAAATTGAATATAATTTATCTTCATTTTATATTTAATTGTTAGTTTTATCTCTTTAATTACATCTATGAACTTTTAGTAAGACCAGTTATAAAAATTACATTAATTTTAGGGTTATAAATAACCATCTGAAATATTGAAAAGAAATTATCGTCATTTTTTTGAATTGTAAGTCCCACTTTTGAGAGCGGCATTTGAAAGAACTCATTTTCCTGTATACAAAACGATGATTATTGGTCATAACAAAGAAACAACTAATTTCTTTATTTTACACAGTCACTTATTACCACATTCGCCTATTTATTTACTTCTAACAAGAAGAGATAAATATGCCAATAAATTATTAAATATCGTCTTGCTCATTGTCTACAAGTAAATGGTCAGCAGTTCGAGCATTTACTTTAATTGCTTTTTGTTATTTGCAAGCATTTTTTGGCGTATTCAACCTATCTTGTTAGAATTAAATAAATTGGCAAATATTGTAATGAGAAAATTGTAAAAATAAATAAAAATGTTCTTAAAAAAAAAATGAGGTCCTTCAAATGGCACTATTAAAAGTGGCGCTTACAATTGAAAAAAATTACGATGGCGTTTAGGACACCGACATCCAAAATTTGCGCATAACAAACATAAGGTTAACGTATCCGAGCGAATTTCTTTATTTTGCCCCAAATAGAATTTGTTCCAACCTTCTCGTGCTCACTATATTATAAGATATAAAACGACCCTATTTTTGAATGCAGCATTATCAATAAAATTCATATATATTTATCTAGTTCCTACTTCATTAAACCAATTTAGTAAACCTAAATAAAAAAAATCTGCTACACCTCAGTTTATCCTCACAAATAGATATTTAGGTGCGATCAGCATTTGTCAAACGTCAACTGTTTTAACCAGAGAGCATTTCAGGGGACTGATTTTCTCCCATGCCACGGCTTAACGTGTAACGCTTGCAATGATTTGTTACGATTCGAAATTGTTTCGCCAGCCGCGGCTCACTGGAATGACATCGTGAATAAATAGCTGTGTCACATCAAATACCCAGCGACTGCCAGATTTCCGTGCTTGTGCATTTTTGCGATTGTTAATCCAAAACAAAGTACGAGTTTTAAGAGTGGAATTAATAGACAAATAATAGATCGCTGCTACGGGAATTAATTACCTATCAAAAATGAATAATATTTAAATATACGGTATTTTTCAAAATTTTTCTAAGCATGTATATTTTGGTTTATGTTTATAGTATTATATTAAATTTTGAAGAAGACGCAACAATAGTGACCGGAGAGAATTAAAATAAATTATTTTAAAGCCACTAACTATTATACTAAAACAATTTTGGAAACAGTAGTAAACTGGATAATGGTAGCAGTTTTTAATTTTTTTTGAGCTCAATTTTTTTGTACAAGAATGTTTTAAATATTGACAAGAAATAAAAAAATATAGCAATTGGTAACTCACAATTTTTAAAACACAAATTTGTTGAGGCACGAAAACGTTAAAAAAATGTTCTACATAATAGTGAATTTGCTGTAATTTGCGACTTTTTACAATAGAAATAGTGATTCAATATTCTCGAAAAATATCTAAATATTTTTTAATGCTTATTTGACCGAATTTATAACTCTTAGGTAATGTCCCCAGTCACTAAAAAATCAAATCAAAGCACCAATCTAATTCTGGACACGCTCAATACCTTGAAAATTATTATTATTAATATTCTTATTGTCACTGATTTATAATTAATATACAGGGTGTCCTACGGTGGTAACCCATTAGATTATTTCAGAAACTACTTCGAATTGAATTTTGAAAATTTCAGTGTCTATATTGTCAAATATGCTCTACTCAAATAATATAATAGCAACGGCATAGCACTTCCGGTTATACCGGAAGTTGATGGCAACTTTGTTATTTTAAATGAAATACCCTATATATTATTACATTTTTGGATTCTAAATAAGATATCAGACATATTTCATGTATCATGTCATATACCTAACGTCAGTCATTTTTGACTTATATCAAGATTTATGTCAAAATTGACAGTTTAGGGCTCCATAAGAATTCCGTTTTTCCTTGTAAATCAGTATTTAATAATTATTTTGCAGGTATTTTATTATCAGGTGGGATCTTCTTTTTCGAATTGACAAGACATTTTCTGATTAGTTTATACAGGGTGGCCAAAAAATTATATTGAAAACGGTTCAAGAAAAAGAGTTGAAAGTCAATTTTTTCAAATGGACTGGGTATATTATTATTATTTTATCTTCCTTAACATTAAAAAATAATGCAATTTTGTAATAGGTTATCACTTTCTAAAATGCATAGTTTTCGAAATATCGTCATTTTAAATTTTTCTGCAGCGCCTACCGTTGTCTCTCTGGAAGCTAGCTAATTAATTTAGTTAGCCATGAAATTATGGTCATTTTAACGTCAAACTAAACGTCAAATTAATAAAAATGAAAAATATTATTGATATTATAAATTTATTATTAATTCATGGAGAATAAAATAAAGTGATTAATATCACCCGTAGAGTATTAAACGAGAGAAACCCCCATTTGCTAACGATGACTAGAGAAATTAGGAAGAATTTTGAGAAATCATTTAGAGCAGGTTGGGAGGTATACAAATCAAGTATTATAACGAACTAAGACTAAAATTTAAAACAATACAGCAGAAATGAACAGAAGATTAAACTAAATAAATTTTCAACTAAAAAAAGTTAATCAACTAACAATACAAAAATAATTTAATGGTTCGATATGACCCCCATTTAAAATGACGATATTTCGAAAACTATGCATTTTAGAAAATGATAACCTATTACAAAATTGCATTATTTTTTAATGCTACGGAAGATAAAATAATAATAATATACCCATTCCATTGGAAAAAATTGACTTTCAACTGTTTTTCTTGAACCGTTTTTAATATAATTTTTTGACCACCCTTTATAAACTAATCAGAAAATGTCTTGTCAATTCAAAAAAGAAGATCCCACCTGATAAGAAAATACCTGCAAAATAATTATTAAATACTGATTTACAAGGAAAAACGGAATTCTTATGGAGCCCTAAACTGTCAATTTTGACATAAATCTTGATATAAGTCAAAAATGACTGACGTTAGGTATAGGACATGATACATGAAATATGTCTGAAATCTTATTTAGAATCCAAAAATGTAATAATATATAGGGTGTTTCATTTAAAATAACAAAGTTGCCATCAACTTCCGGTACAACCGGAAGTGCTATGCCGTTGCTATTATATTATTTGAGTAGAGCATATTTAACAATATAGACACTGAAATTTTCAAAATTCAATTCGAAGTAGTTTCTGAAATAATCTAATGGGTTACCACCGTAGGACACCCTGTAGGTCATGAAATTTGTTTGCTCTAAACCTATAATTTAGCCCCATCTAATAACTTGATATACCTAAATGCCAAAATGAATATAAGTTATTTTTAAAATATTAATAAAAATTGTTAAAATGTTTCTAATGTAACTGTTGATTATCCTTTAATTTTTATGTTGAAGTTTACTTGTGTTTTAATAATTTAAACGTAATTATTTATCAAATTTATAATTTCACTGATTCAAATATATATACTAGAATAAAACATAACTCTATACATTTTCGATTTTTATTTATTTATATCTTTAGTCTGTATGAATAATTTTACTTCAACCCTACATATACTCGTGTGAGGGTCAAAGTTGTAAGTGATTTATATGACAATAAAACTCTTGTTGATTCCGGGTTTACTCTCTGGTTAAAGAATATTTATTACCATTGCAAGTCAGTAGTAATACTGCAAAATACATTGCTATGTTTCGACACACGTACCTTTCTAGATGTTTAACGATATCTTCGTATGCTGCCCTGCAATTTTCCCATATGCCTGATCTGAAAAGAAATAAATGCATGTTTTAGACAAATACATATTTCTAGATGATGTGTTCTCATAAATCAATATTGTTTTTTACTTTCTTTGGCAACCACTCTATATATTTTGGACGATTCAATTAGGTTTTATCTTGTTGGCATTTATGAAATAATAAATGACACACGATCTAACTACTTACTTATAGCAATAACTGCCCCTTAAATGAAAGAAAATTGATATAAGAATTGATATATCTAAGTCCAGTAGTTTTGCAATATTTGTAAGTAAGGGTGATTTTGACAAAAATTTAAGGCGGAGAAAAGAAGGGAATTCAAAAGGACCTAGGTTACAGACGAACTTTAGACAATACGTCTGTAACTCAGGTCCTTTTACACATAGGCTGCAAACAATGTTAGACGAGTTTATTGTACGTGACATCAAGAATTTATTTGCCAATAAATACGTGAAAAAGAAGATAAATTTATGATTTTGATGATGAAGTTTAGAGTTGGATCTGTGAATTAATTCAGCAAACCCCGAAACAGATTCCAACTAGAGCCTTTGTCTTATGTTTACGAAAAAGGGCGTCTAATCGAACTGTACATTATTGGAAAATATCAAAACAAAATGCTAAAAAACGCCCAAGTTATTAAAAAAAAAAGATATGTTTGCAAACTTCAACAAAGTGGTATAAGGAAAGTCTAATTCTTTTCGCACAAAGAAGTTCTGGTTAGCTAATTTGAAACACTCTGCTAGTGCAAGTTTATATTGGAGATGTTGTGTTAGATCATTTAAGAAAATATTGTTACTGAGACATTTTTGTGCATATACAAAAACTCCATAATATTATTTGTGAATCTTATCGATTAGATAGCATAATTTGAGAGTTCTATCCAATTCTATCCAAAGAACTGTTTCACTATGCTCTATATTACTCCATTTCCATTTCATAAAAAAGTGCATGTGGCGCCTTCCTGCTGAAACCGCATATTTGCAACATCAGCGTTTTTGAAGACATAAAGCAGTGACTTTTTCTGGATGTAATGCTGTTTCAACAATGGCTTGTGGATTATCATCGCTCCAAAACCAGCAATTCTGTTTGTTGACATAACCATTTAACCATAAGTGTGCCTAATCCCTGAACAAAATTTTCATATAAAATTGTGAAACAATGCCAATGTTTACTTCGGCACTTTCACCAAATGTTCGGAGCGAAAGATGATTGTGTGGCTTCAATTCTTGCACAATCTTGTAAGCACGTAAACCAAGTTGTTTACGCAAAATTTTCCATACAATGAATGTCTTGAGTTGAGCACGTCGACGAATTCACATAATTTCTCGAATTAATCGCTCTGAAGAACGATTATGAGCACCAGACAACTCACGTAACGCCCGATGTGTTTATCGGCTTAAACCGTGTTTTGCGAAATAAATTTGAACGATTTGCAAACGTTGTTCCGGCGTGAGTCTACTTATGATGAGTTGCCAAACCAACTAACCTCAACATAACCAAGAACCGTCAAATCGGCTGTCACAGAAAACAGTGTTGCCAGTTAAAGTTTCTCGCCTCTAAAAAAACACCCTCTAATAGTGAAATTAAATACCTTATCTTACAGTAACAGTAAGTTGATAATTCTATTTGGTCAAAACAACTCTCGTATTATATTGATGGTGACATTTTTTTTTCTATACATTTAATAAAAGTGGTGCATTCCAATAACAACAAGGAAAACAATAGAGCAAACAAAACAATTGCCTAATGTACTTAGAATCGAGCACAATAAGGAGTCCCGCTTGCTCTTGTTTACACGGTTGTTCCGAGTCATCATTATCATTTCAGCGCTCCGGAATGGTAATTAAAATGCAAATCTAGCCAGTCGAATGCATGTACACGTCATGAAGAAGCGCCATGATTAATTCTCCAGGTAAACCGGCGCGGCGTCTAGCTTGTTCACCTCATGGTCTCTTGCTGTATAAAAACCAACATACTTATATCTGCGCATAGAGCCTTAAAAAAGTGTGAGCACATGTAAAGGAATAAATGTACAAATGTAAATTGAATAAATGTGCTGACTGGTATATTTCCCTAGCATCTAACATGATGGGCAGTATTCTACGAATCATATCAAGGACAATGAAATGTTAAGTATACATGAAAATAATTAAATAGAGATAAGTAGAAAATTTGCTGATACATGTTGGTTGACTGCCTTGAGGACAATTTTTTTAAAAACTACAAAGTATTTCGTCAAAATATGTCCCAATGCTCGTCTCTATCTCGGATTACAGCAACAACGGTGCTTGATAAAGGTGTTTTACGAGTATCTCCAAGTCGTTAAATGTATCTACTAAATGTTCTGTCCCCTGTCCCCCTCGTATCTTTAGAACGGTTATATTTAAAATAATGACATTTTGAGGGTGAAAATAAACGGATATAGGCTTCTCAACTAGCCGTAACAGATGACGTAATAGTCATAGATGACGCTCACTGTGACCAACATGTTTAAATGGGGCAAGTCATATCTCATTGTTTGAAAGTTATTATTATTGAAAATACCTATTCAGCCATACTATTGTTGTTTTTTTTTTTTGGATTAAGGATTTGATTAATAATGATTTAAGAACCAGTTTTTTAATTAAGTGTTCAAAATCCGCTCCATCTACTTTCTGACAGTAAATGCATGCTATTGTCATATTCGTGCAAATGCGTCAGCTAATAATTATGCACTTATTTTTTAGTTGTTGTGAAAAAAAAAATTTGAGCATATAAAGATCACTTTATATCAGTTGATTCTATAGGACTAAAAAATTACTGTTAATAACTTCTTTGTTTAACAAAAGACAAAATCACCTAGATTAAAGAAGCATTATACGTTCGGTAGATAAAGATATCAAAATTCTACTTTTTTATGAAGGCATCTTTTCAATAAATCAATATTGTCATTAAAAATATACGGGGTGTCCGGAAATGACGTGTACAAATTCCTTGGCCTAAAATATGATGATTTGATATACAAAATTGCGTGGTTTTTTTAAAAGTGAATATTTTTTTTACGTTTTTTCAAATAAATCGAAAAATATTTGATTTGAGTTTTTTATTGAAGAAACACCAATTTCCAAAATTAGAGGTGTTTAAAAGCTTAGTCACAAGAAATGATCTACCCATATTTTTTGTAACCCTCATATAATCAATACCAGTTTTTTTCTGTGAATAGTTCATTTTATTTAGAAACTATTTACTCTCTTACAAAATTTTTGTTTGTCAAAGAGTTTCGAGACAAAAAGAAAATATTTTCGAAATCCCTGCTACAAGCCTGAATCAGTACTTAATACAGATAAATACGTAGTTAAAATTCATAATGACTTAGAGACAAAACGTAAAAAGAAAAATACGAAATTTTAAACGCAAATCAGGTTAAATGACATTACAATAATATCATCTTTGTATTTGTCAAAGTAATCATAACCACCTATTATGAATTCTCTGAGGAAAAAATTAATATTTGGAAAAGTATGTATGACGTACATTTACTTCTATCTCTTTCAGAAACAAAACACATTTGTTTATACTGAAAAAATATTTTATTAGAATATACAGGGAACTTTTTACCATGTTCTCAATGATATCGTGGGCAAATTTCGCATCTCATTGTACCTTCACAAACATACAACTCCGTTCGAACTCCGTAGAAAATTCCAACCCAGACCATTACACCTCCACCTCCAAATGGATGCACTTCTTATCGGTCATTAACTCTTGAATAGACACGAAGTGTACGTCTGTCAGCAAGAAGGCAAAAACAGCTTTCTTCACTACGCCACTCATCATTCCAGTTCGCTCTTTCATTACACCAAAGCAAACGTTGAGCTTTATGTACTGCTGTCAACCGAAGACGTCTTATAGGTCTATAGCAATGTAAACCTGCTTCATTTAACCGATTTAAGACCGTCCGAGAAGACGAATTCTGCTGGCAGTCAAAAGGTCCTGGATAAGCAACATGCAGTTTCTTCTAGGATCCATCCTAGCTCCTCTCGCATTTTTTCTAGACAAATTCCTTGAAAGGTGAAAACACAATATCCTTAACTTTTTTCGATCAGTTTAGATAAGTTGACCTAAATAATAATTTTTTTTTTGGGCCATTGTGCTATTCCGTTGTACACGTCATTTCCGGACACCCTGTATTAAGACACCAAGAATTAGACAACTACAAATAGATGTTTGCTAGGTAATAATAATTGTGCAAATTTTGCGATGTATCATGTAACTCCATCTATATTGTTTTAATGTAGTTACGAGAGTGGAGGTGGAGCTATTATTTTAGACGTATTTAGTGTATTTTTAAACTCAACATTCGTTACTCAAATACTTATAAACATAAACTTATATCATTAACATTAAAGCAAAACATTTAAATTCCATTTAAACTACAAATAGCATGTAAAAGACAAAAGAATAATATTAACATTTACAAATCTTCATTACTAATGAAACAGTAGTAGTAGATATAATAAATTACCCTTGGGTAATCCGGCGTAAGTGAAAATCGGATAATTTAAGTGTAAGTTAGAGGCCAAAAGAAGTCAGCTAATCTCCTTAGAAAGCGGCAACAAGAAGACGTACGAAGTCGAAGTTGTGAATCCCCTCGCACAAGTCTGATATTCCCTATACGCCTTTATTATTATACGTTTCCCTTCATTGTTTTTCTTTTATTTGCCTGTTGGCGGGCAGAGGCTTACAGAACAATATCTAGACATATTCTAAAACGAACCTAGTTGTGTCCTCATTTACATTTTGATTTAAAATACTATCTTTAACATAATATTATACTAACAAAATCCAGTAACAATAAAAACTTTCTTACTAATTTTAAGATGAATAATTACATGTCTTGCAGACTTTCTATAATATCTATCATTCTTGTAGGAAAAAAAATTGAGCTTTTTGGATAACTATCGCACTTCACTGTATAATCAGCTATCCCACTAGATTAACTTACGGTTCTACCTGAAATAAGACACATCATCTTTACATACTATCATGTATCTGATAAACTAATTTTCATTCTAATCCTACTGTTTGTAATATTAAATATTGCATAAACTCTCAAACTACTTTCAGCAAAAGGAGCGATTCCTTAGATATGCATAACGTTTGGAAACTTAAATCCCTAAGTTTCCCGTCTAAGACACGTTAAGGGTTAGCGGATTAACCATTCAACTCTTGTTTTATGCATCTTTTTCCGGACTTGAACTGAAGGCACAGTTAGTTATTAAAATAATAATAAAATATTAACTTTTGAAGTATATTTTTGATATAATATTTGCGATTTGAAAGAATCAACAAGCATATTTTTATAAAATGATAACAATTGAGGATCTAGTTTTAAAATTTTAATAAAAAATTCCCAGCTTCATATATTCCTCAGGCGAGAATTTTAAAAAATCAATATTATCAAATTTATATCCCGGAAATTAGTACCAACTTTATTATTTCAAATGGAACACCCTGTATATGATTATATTTTTGAATTTCTTATCTCTTTTGCAGTAATTTGCCTATATACCTATTTTTAACTGTTTTTGTATAAATAATTTATTAAACAGAGACATAATTAAATAAATTAGTAGAACCTACTACAGAAGTTTGCGACCACCCTATCACCTTGTAGGTCAATCTGTCAAGAGAATTGATTTTTCTAAGATAATCTTCAACTAACTTCAAAATTTTAAGGGTCTGTCTATCCAGGTGACGAAATTGCGATTTTTTTCGCAGATATGTTATGGTCCAAAAAAAAAACAGTGATTGACATCGAAGGTCATCATTTAGTTATTAATTTTCATCAAAATCATTATAAAATCCAATATACATGGTGTTTCTAAAATAGGTGGTCAAATTCGAGTTTGAAAATTTTAGGAAAAAACTGGTCCTTAGTACACAGCATTTTATTTTGATATTCAAATACAGTTTGCTAACGGAAAATTTTCCAAAATTTTATTAATGCTATGTACGAGTACTAAGAACCAGTTTTGTCCTAAAATTTTCAAACTCGAATTTCTCGTAAACCTTTAAGTTTTTCGATAAAAAACAAGTATGCCTTTTTTATGTAGAAAACTTTATTTTATCACATTTTTGACACAAATGGAAGAAAAGTCACAAGAAAAAAAAGTTAGATTATAATTAAGGCAAAGGTCCCCCCCGTTTACCTGCCTATGGTCATCCTTTTTTATTCAATTTCATATCAGTTTACGACATTTAACTAGGTGAATAAATATGCTACATTTGATTAATTCATCTGTACTCGTTTCGAAAATATTTCATAAAAATCGTCCTCAGGCAGTCATCTTTAACACCCTGTATCTTTGTAAATAAGGACTTTTCGCGAAATTACAATTTAGGTTTTCTTCATGATTAGACGTCCCCAATTCGCTCACAGACCACCTATTTTAGAAACACCTTGTATAGTTATTTATCTATGCTCAATATATTTACTTACCGCGCGATAGCCTCCATAGTTGGCATGCCTTGATTTTTTATTACTGATCCATCGTGCCTAGCTAGATTATGTGGCATTGCTGGTGATAATAGAGCTGAATGGGCTGCGGCTGGATGGGGTAATTGCATAAATTGCATATGACTCAAATGCGGAGGATGATTGTAACCATTTGCCAATAGTGGTGATTTTTCTAGCCTTGAAATATCTGTAACCAGAATAAAAATAATAAATATATAATAAAAAAAAAGCTTAAAAATATGTGTAATTTATTATCATTCTAACTATGCGTTTCCATGATTTTAGGATTTAAAACCAATAAAATAAAAGTACAGTTGCATTTCGGTCAATTATATTCTATTTTCATCCAAATATGAGATTTTTATGACATATTCAAATACAACCATGACACATGTTTGTTTGAAATTTCTCTATATATTTTCCAGTGATATAAATTATTAATTAACCAAATAATAAAGATTAGACTTAACAATAACATTATAAATAACATTTATCTCCTCATATCTTTAACAGACAAATTGTCGTCAAATTACTGAGTCACATGAGTTAATTAATTGTCGACATGCCAGTGTTATTCCAAGAGCAATAATACACCGATATGATTTTTTTTACTTGAAATGAGCAATTTCGAAAGATTTTGAGATCTTTATGCATAGAGCTTTCAAAAGATATTCCATGCCTAAAAAATGAGTACCTATCAAGAATATATCACATTTGTTCGATGTGGTAAAAGCACACACCAAAGAAATGATAATCAGTGGTCACACAAATGATGCTTTCTAATATTTTTGAATTGATAAAATATAGGCTTTATGTATCTAAATAACAGGATAAACAGATAATGACAACCCATTTGAATACCTGTATCACTTAAATAGAAAATTCATGCAATTTCAACATCAAACTATTGTTGAATTTAAATATAATTGCCAAAAATTAACTTAATCACAGTATTCTGGAGCTACCCTTCAGTTAAAAGACCCTTTTTTCAGCTCGAATACCAATTTAACTGCTAAACCACATAATATAGTAATAATAATGTGACTGAAGAGAATACCTACGGACACAAGAATACGAAAAAAAAAACATAAACGATTCACAGTGTTAAACGAATAAACTTATAAACAACAATTTTGGATGATTCGTTACAATAATAGCTCGAATTATTTCAAATTGCTATAATCAAGCATTTTAAAACCTATCGAGATATAAATCCGCTTGTATATACCCATATAGTTGATGCCCAAGTTCGAAAACAAATTGTAAATGGGATGGCTGGTGAAATTATACCCAACCATACAGAATAGCCTCAGGGCGAGAATGAGTTCAAAAAAGGTGCATGTCATTTCGTTCAGGACTGGATTTAGTCTCAAGCGAACCATTAAAATGTTAATATCAATAGTAAATATTAAATTCATGTTAGAATTAATAAGTTGTAATAATGAAACAAAAAACAAGATAACTTGAGATACAGATCTACATATTAAAACGTAAAACCCTATTTTATAATATTATGCAGTCTATAATGTAATTGTGGGGTAATTACAAAATAATAATAATTATTTATTATTGTTTAATATAGATGAATACTTATAATAATTATTATGCTTAAAATATTTGGAACCTATTGACATGCCTATAGATGGTGGAATAAATTGGCCGATGGCCAAAAGTAATGTATGCTGTCAATTTTTGAGAAATATAAAAACAGTTTTGCGGCATTTAGTATCTTTGAAATGAGTACAAAAAATATTGTTTCTTTGATTTAAATCCTACAACCACAACATTTGCGTAAAGTATATGTTATGTATACTAAAAAAACAACAATTTACCTAGCTTTGAATGGATAATAATCCTCCTCTGAATAATGTTATATTTAAAACTAAAGATAATTGTTACAAAAATAATAATAACATCAGATGCATTATTTTACTTTTATTGGTTACGGATCTGTACCCAATTTTGAGAGATTATTTATTAGAAATTAGTGGAATTGCTATGATTTCATAAGCATATAATCATTTGGAGTAGTTTAAATACCGGTTTGTGGTTTCGGGACTGGGGTCGCAAAAGTTGTAACACGCACATCAGCTGATACTAATTAACTGTTAGACTCGACTATTCCTTTACAGTTTTAAAACAATTGCATGTTTTATTTGAATATGTTGTATTTTGTACAAGGTGGGCGTTATACAGGTTGTTTCAAAAAGACGTAGCAATTTTTAAGGATGTGATTTCTCAGGTCATTTTATGAAAAAAGGTCCCTTTAACTTACATCCGAAAATGCATTTTTTGCAATATAAAAGGTGTTAAAAGTTTGTTTGTAATGAGTATAGTGGTTCATGTTAAGAGACTTCAACAAATTTGACAGATTCAAAATGATTGGCGCAGTCAAATAACATCAACGTTACTGATTCTATTATTCGCAAATATTCTTGGTATGTTGAAAAATGTTTTAAATTTTTATCTCGTAAACGAAGCAACATATGAAAAAAAATCAATATATAAAAAAGTTGTAGTTTTAGCTGCTTTATCTCAAGATAATCGCGAAATTAAACTACAGTCAGTACCTTTTTTTACAAAAAAATACATTATCTTAATTTCTGTCTAAATTACACAAAATTCGATAAAGAAGTTCTTATGAAAGTTACTTTTATTTATTCCAATGAATCTAAAAAATGTAAATGTGTTATCTAAAATACTCGTGTTCATGTCAGTGCAGCATTTTCGGACCCACTGTATTATTAACACTCAAAAAATTCTTTAAAAGCACAAACTTTTGTTTAACACTTTTTTTCCTAAAAACAGGAGTTTCCGGGAAAATATATACATATAAGTCCTTAATAAAATGCTCACCCTGTACCTATTGCTTTGGCTAATTTTTATGTTTTTGTTGTGATGATGGTTATTAGAATCCATTAACTATTAAGGATATAGAATTCCAATTTAATAAACTAGGTATATTTATCATCTTTAGAGTCCAAATATTCATATTTTCTTATTATCAATGACAATATACAACAAATATATTTTAATAGTTAATTTATTTCTTCAACCTTAGAAGAATTGTCAAAATATTTCACTGCGCTAAAAACCAGGTCGATATTTGTAGATGGGCATGACTATGGTACTCTGACGATCTCATAATAAGAGCGAAATGAAGGCTTAGCTTGAATGCACTGAATTAGACTGGGGCTCTGATAATTTAGAGGAAATGCTCTATAGTATAGGTCCTGAAGGAGGATGAGAGTATTATAGAAATTTAGATATGAACTTTCGCGCACAAAATACGAAATATTACTTACTTCATCTTTTTAAATTTTGACACTATCATATCTATTTTTGCAGAAAATTAATAGTAAAGATTATACAATTTAGAAAACTTTACATTCATTTAAGCCACATACAATTTTTGAAAACTTTAATACTTTATAAATATACTGTATACAGGTTTAATTTGAATTTGCAGTAAAACAAAACAAAAAACTCAAGAATATCTACAATAAATTTCATCAATATTTTATTTATTGTCAATAAAAATAAAGTAGCTCCATAAAATTCAGCCATGTTTCATCTGAAGTATTCCTACTTTAATTTAATTGGTAATGAATATGTAATTAGTTATTATTATAATTACGCTATTACAATAAATCTCCCCTGAGTATAAGCGTACGCATATAACATTTTTCATAATGTCGCTACTAAAAGTATTTAACGTAACCACTACAGGCCAAGTAATACGAGCATGGTCTCTACAACAAAAACGTGTTAGGGCACATATTGTATAAATACAAAACAAAACACAAAACACCCTATATACGCATTTCTTACAAACACTACCGTTTACTTTACGCTTACTCCCTAATATTTTTCACCGAAATCTAACTCAAAAATGTTTCTATTAAACAACCCTTGTATTTGAAAATATTAATACCTATTGCGTGTGTTCCAGTTGTCTCTAATTTTTCATTTGGATGGACATCGGTTATTTTAATTATCAACCGAAAAAAATTTTAATGGCTTGTTTATTTTGTGGTCAAATTAACTGTGAAACCCAAGTCTTGTTGTGTTGTATATAAAACGCATAGGCATCTAGACAATTTTAAAAGTGCTCTCGTTCTTGCTCTTGTGTTGGCGGTATTTAGAGACACAGGCTTTCCGATGATGAGAAAAAAATTAGATTATAATCAAATGAGTTTTATAAAGTTATATTTAGATATTTATAATAAAATATTAATCATATTTTATGTTAGATAAATTATTTTAAAGTTGTAAAGTGCAGTATAATTTCTTAATAATTCCAACAAGATTTGTCATTGCTTAGGCACTCGATAATGGATCAATCGTTAAAAACAACGCATATTATCCACATTAACAAACATTACCATTTTTTACTGTCTGAAATGAGACACAATTAATCTGAGAAAAAGATCGACTCTGATAGATAAAGATATTCACCACTTTTTGACTGGCTTTAAGCTTTGAAGTTGGGGAAACTTCGGTTACAAAAGTGTATTGATGTAGGTGGAGATTATTTTGAATCAATAAACTACTTTTCCTTGATGGACTCACAATTGCTTTGATTTTATTGTGCTTGTCCGCATTTGATTTGATCTTGATTTTAATGGTGTATTTTTTTTCTGTTCTATTATTTGCATTTTTATCATATTGTGCTGTTATTTACATATTTTACTTTGTCAATTTATAATTTTATTCTTTGCCTTCCTACTTATTTTGACAACAATATAGAGTAGCATTATTGTGTTACGTATGTATTTTAAAGTATTTTGTTATATTATATTTGTATACATCTTTATTATGCATTATCTTATTGGATATATTTTTACAAAACTATTTATACTTTTGAACATTTTAAATATGACTTTGTCTACAAGAACTTTGTAATTCTTTTATGACACAGTAAAATTTTAATTAAATATTGTGACGCTCATAAAAGGCACTATCGAATTGTCAAAGAATACGACTTTAATCTATAGCGATCGAGTCATATTAAAAAAAATAAAATAAAATACATAACCCAACCATTATCGTGCTATATGGTCATGTTGTTCAATATTCTACACTTTGACTTCTAGATGGTGAATGATATTAAAAATGCAATTTTATATAACTTCAATACAATTCCCAGTTGTAATAAAAGAAATCGGTCAAAATGGTTTTACCTCTAGTTTACTTTTATATTAATATGTGTAATTGCTTTAGGGCACGACACATTTCATTTTTATGGAAATGAACTTAAAAGTTTTTCTATTGCGTACCTATATATGCGGTGTTTTTAAAAATTACACATGACATTATATTTCTAAGAACGTGTAGATATTGTATGAAAATAATTTGCATTCAAAATTAATACAAACACTAATGATTTCAATGTCTCGTGTTGCCAGTAACAGAATAATATCAGATTCATTGCATTACCTTTAATTTAAAGTACTAGAATGTAAAATAATGCAGCTTGCCAACAAACCGGTGCTCGCAATTTTGCACATATTGAAGTATTATGCAGGTTTCAATGTACAAAAAATTTGCTTTAAATATATCATTAAACTACAATGAGTAACTAATGCATTTACCAAAAAGTTTTGCTCAAAAAAGGACAAAATATTGTATTTTCTGAAATTTGGTTATCAAAAAAATGCATTGGCTATAATCTACTGTTTTATGTCAGAATTATTGTATCATATTTGACTATGGCAAAATAATATATAGCTATGTACCTACATCACTTTGCCATTCGAAGTTTTTTAAATTTTGATTAGCAATACAAAGGTACATGTACTGTGCACTGTTTTGCAATAGTTTAACCTCACTTTTTAGTATAACGTGCGAAAGTTGAGCAGGTATTTTTGTGTTGATTTTCATTATATAATTTCGTGGCATCGTATGATGTAGCACTCGACCCCTACTGATATATGAAAATTCAGCGGTTGTGTCCACCCATATCACAGGGCTTAAGCAAGTTCAACCAAAATCTAATGGCTTCATCCTAGGACTGCCTCAAGCTCACGAGTCTAAATCGCAAAGTTCAAGTCATTTGTCCAATTTTTAACAGTTTGGCAAATAATTCACTTTGAAATCGATCAAAAATCGTTCATCAGTACAACATTTTGCATTTACCCGGCAGAAATGATATACATTATACTTAACAGATGCAATGCAAGGTGTGCCTAAACATTCTGTTAAAACTTTGCATATTTACAATAATTTAATTTAATAGTTTAAAAGGTAATATTAAATGGTTCATTGTTACTTATCGGTATAATTCTTGCAGATTATTTTTTTTTCTTCAATTTTCGACTTATTGTTCGCGGCATACAGCAAAGCTCTTTCGTCTTTTGCTCCACTGCTGGAAACCCATATTTCTGTAACTGTTTTACGACGACAGCCAAATCATTAAATTTCTCACACTGTGCAAAACAACATCAACATTAAAACTTATTTCATGTAAGTTTGTATAATACTAATAATAAGTATCGCTCAGATAAATATGATATTTGCGACTGTACAACACTCGTAAACATTAGAAAGAGAACGATTATTCTCGGTAATTAGAGCCCAGTAATTATTTTTCTGTTAATGAGATTGGTATATTATAGTATTATATGGGAACTCGAGCGAGGTCAGGGGCGAACGGTGGACCCCTGCAGAGCACCAAATCACCTTCTGCTAGAAACGTACATAAATAATGTTGCTGAAGATGTTTTGGAATTGCATATAATGTTGTTATGATTGCTTGAACTTTTAAGGTTTTGCCAGCAAAGCGTTTAGTGCAGCAATCTGTATAAATGTAAAAGTATGCGGAATAAAATATAATTAAATATTGTGTAGTTCATTTAAAAACAAACATAGTACATACAATTTTTAAAGATATGTAGTTCGCATCATTAGTTAGTTTATTTAGTTTTACCACTAACATCACTGATTGTGAGGGTTTATTTAATTCATGAAAAATTTAGTAACCATAATAACATGTCCTAGTTTCAATTTCATTATAAAGATGAGTTCCCATAGACCAAACGTTTTATAAGAACCAAAAATTTAATTTATATGATAATAAAGTGGGTTTAATATTTTTTTTTCAGATAAATTCTTGTAATTTTCCTTATAAATTAAAAAAACATCAGCCAGAAGCCAGACAACAGATATTGTAATACAAAACTAATTTCAATACCTTCTTATTTTTATAATTACTATCGTGTCCTATCTAAAATTAAAACGAAAACAAGAATACTGAAAAAAGAGATCGATAATATAACTCTAACATACTTTCTCGATAAGATATCATATATAATCAAAAACCTGCGTAACGAAACAGAATTATTATTTTTAAGGAAATAGAATTATTATTATTACAATTGTATTATTTTCATTACTTCCAATAAACTAACGTAACAAACTAACGAATTTATTCAAAAATTACAAAAAAATATTTCCAGAGGTGGGATTCGAACCCAGAACCTTCCGCATACCAAGCGCACACTCTATCAATGACGCCGAAAACCCTTTACCAAATTACTTTATTATATTCTAATACTCTTATAGGTTTAAACTATCTAACTGGTGAAATTTTAAACGCAATTTTCGCGAGAATTATGGGGGCCAATATCAAAATTAACCTATCGCTGTAAAGCAGATAAAAAATGCTATAAAATTATGTGTCTCTATCACAGGACTAAAGGGATTTCAACCAAAAACTAATGGGTTCATCCTAGGACTCCCTCAAACTCATTCACCAAATTTTAGATCAATTGGTTAAAGCGTTTAGGCGATATCGTGGAAGAATACATACAGACACACATACAGATAGACAGACTTCCATCTGGAAATGGTCTGAATCGTCTAAAAGAACTTCAAAATGGTTATGTCCGTCTTTATCTCTCCGTGTGCGGGAAAGTATAAGGTGTATCTCAGGATATACTATAATCAAAAATAACGTGAAATGAAACATAATTTTTCTAATTATTATTATTATAATTGTATTATTTTCATTATTTCCAATAAACTAACGTAACAAACTAACTATTTTATTCAAAAATTATAAGAACAAAAAAAAGTATTGCCAGAGCTGGGATTCGAACCCGTAACCTTCTGCATACAAAGCGCCACAGTGCCAACTTTGACAATATTGTATTTTAATTGTGATATAAACATATACGTTCCAACTACCTAACTGGTGAAATTTTAATCGCTATTTTCTCGAGATTTATGGGCGCAAGTATCAAAATCGCTGTAACGCAGATAAAAAATGCTTTAAAATGATGTATCACTCGACCTCTACTGCGGGAAAGTAAAAAATATTGATAAAATCTTATTCCACAAATTTTTAGTTCGTGAAAAAAATCAAAGGCTTAACAGCAATAGAGTACGAAGAGAATTAAAGAACGCAGGAAACATCACTAATAAAAAACTAAAAGCCTAATATAAAACAATTTTTTACTTACACAGAGTCACGTTAGATATATTGGCTTAGAGTGGGGTTTGTCTTGGGATTTTTATAGCATTTTTGTAGCCTATATAACTATGGGTATTGTTTTTCAATTTTATTTGGCCAATTTTGAATGAGACTTTTCAGAACGCTCTGCACTCTATTTTTAATCTGATAGATGTTTTAAATTGTTATTTTCTAATCTTTAGCTAAAATATTCCCTTTAATTTAACATGCTTTAGTTTATTTTTTGATCAAAATTTTGCTATTACCTAAGTATTTCGAAATAATTTAATTCAAAAATTGAAAAAAACTAGTTCGGTTTAAAAGCTAAATATTTTTTTGCTGTAATAATTGTTGACTTTGTATGTACAGTTGTTTATTTGCTATTGGTATGGTAGACACTGGTACACACGTTCATGACTTTGTATATTCATCTACAATTTGCAATTTATCTTGACACTTCAGGTTTCTTTTCGCTCGTTGGCAGCAACGAAAAAATATACAGCCTGTATAATAATATTTAATGTTTTATACGTCTGACGGCGTATAATTTTCTTAACAATTATTTTGACAAGGTGACTGCACAGCATTTACCCTTTTACATAAATTGAAGTAACTGCTTAAATTATGTTTGCCCAGACAGTAAATGCTTGAAAAATATGTAAATACTTATGGACGCAAAATTATGCAAAATGTCTAATTTGCCATTTAATTAAAATACTTGCAAAATAATTTACCAAAGTGCATTATATAAAATTACGGATGCTGTAGATTTTCGCGTTAAAATTCAATATCAATTCAAATAAGAAAATAAAAATGAAAAAACACCTTCCGTCGACTATACAAATCGAAATTCAAGAGCTCTATATGAAATTTAATACAAATGACATGAAGCATGAAAATCCTAGAACTCAGATGTTATTGTGATCAGCGGCGTAGTTGTAAGAGTTTATAAAAACAGCACTTGCATTAAAAAGACAGCAATATTTTCAAAATGTAATTTTATTCCTAATTTTCAAAAGATAAAAAATATTTAAAAGGACATGAGGTATAGATACCTATGTTAAAAAATATTTAAAAATTGGTAAATGAAAGTCTGTTGAATCCACTAAGTTGTTTTAATTACTAAACTATAGACATGTTTCCACCCTAGCTAGGGTCTATCAGTTGGGTAGAATTACATAACTACATAATAAGCAAGAGAACAATATTACAAAGCTACTATTACTCTTATTATCTTTTTTTGTTTTATAAAAATCTGTCTCCATTCTGAGGCGCCACCCCAAAACGCCAATCCATAGGACATAACTGACTGTGCGAGGCCATAGTATACTAGTTTAATAACATCTAAAGTTACTGTATTTTTTAGGTTATATAGCAGGAATCGAACACTACTTAATTTAGAGACAACGTGATCAACGTGAACACTCCAAGTCAATTTTTGATCAATATAAAGCCCCAAAAACTTGGTATTTGTCACATTAGCTATGGATTTTTTAGCGAAAGGTAGTGCTACACTTTTTGAGGTGTTCAGATATAAGCCATTTGCGTCGCACCATCCCGACATGTCGCGAGTCGCTTGATTACCCAACTTGACCAATTGCTCGGTATTATTCGCTGCTATTAACACGTTTGTGTCATCAGCGTAGATCACTGATAGTGTCGTCCCTGGTCTGTCCAGTGTTGTTGGGAGATCATTAATAAATATATTGAATAAAGTAGGGCTGATACAAGATCCTTGGGGTGTACCTTTAGTTACCCTTAATTTGTGAGATCGACAGCCGGCCACTTCAACCTGCTGGGTTCTTCCTTGTAAGTAGCTGATAATCCAACTTAGTGCTTGGCCTCGTATACCTATGTGTTCGAGTTTGTTGAAAAGGAGTTGGTGATCGACTGAGTCAAACGCACGACTCATGTCAAAAAATACCCCCAACACCTCCCGTTTATTATTAAGGCAAGTTAGAATGTGATCAATAGCCTGTCCCAATGCTGTTTCTGTTGATTTAGATGGTCTGAAACCGTTCTGACTATCTTCGAGTATTTTATTTTTTTCAAGATAACTGCTTAGTCTTTTGTTAAATATAGATTCGTAAATCTTAGCGAAGTTGCTTTGTAAAGCTAATGGTCGGTAATTAGACATATGAAGTGGATCGCCTTTATTTTTAAAAATGGGTACAATTTTCGATGTTTTAAGTTTCTCTGGGTAAACACCCTCTGCAAAACTCACATTTATTAGATGAGCTATGGGTTCACTAATTAAGTCACGTACGGATCCGATAACATTACCGGGTATGCCATCAACCCCGCAAGACCTTTTTTTACAACATTTCTCGATGGTTTTGATAACCTCGTGACTCGCTGTAGGGCCCAGGAAAAATGATTTTGGGCTAGATATCCCTTTAGGTTGTGTATCCCTATTGGTTGATTCACAATTGTTGGCCAGACCAGCAAAAAATTTATTAAACAAGTTCGATATTTTGTTGGAGCAATTAACTAACGACCCGTCTAATTCCCTTATCTCCCTGATAAAGCTTGAGCTATTTTTTTGTTCGCGGACGATATCCCAGCACGTTCTATTTATATTAGTAGCACTGGCAATTCTCCTATCGTTATATGTCTTTTTTGCCAGTCTCAATTTGTTTTTATAAAATTTTTTTAATTCCTTACACCGCGCACTATATAATTCATTATTTAGTTGTTTACTAGTTTTATGCATTTCTCTAACAAATGTTGACAACTCTTTAAGTTCTGATGTCATCCATTTATTCGTCCTACTTTTATTTTTTTGCCGAGTACTAAATTTGCGTTCCGGAAAAGCTAGCTCGAATTTATCCGTAAATTCGTCGAAAAACGCATCAAACATATTATTTGCGTCGGGGCACCCCCGAAACACGTCGAGCCAGCTCACCAACGCAAGACTGTCTCTGAACACCTGTTGGTTTGGTAGACTATAACATCTACGTAAATATGTATTTGTTGTTTCGAATTTTGGGCTTTTTGTTTCCAGACCAATCATCACACATGAGTGATCCGATATTGCGTTTTCGATTACCTCGGAAGAGAAGCCATCAAAGTTAGAAAAATATTATCAATACAAGTTGCCGAGGTATTTGTCGTCCTTGTTGGTGTAAAAATGGTTTGTTTAAGATCATATTCTCTTAGTAAATTAATTAAATTTTTCGCACATTTGTCGCTAGCTTCGCTTAGCATATTGAGGTTGAAGTCCCCACATATCACAAGTCTACGAATGACCTGCTATTTAAAAATATATTTAATCAAGTAAAAAACAAAATAGTTTCTTTATCATGGATACGATCACATATATACCGATATTTTATTTTCATATTCGATCTTGTTTGTCAATAAGCATAATTGAATCCAGGAGCATAAATTGAAACCCTAATTTTTTAATATACTAATGGTTCTTTGCTGATTCTGACAGAGGATTTACTTATTGCATATGATGCCAGCGGCATTATGGGTGCAATGTTTATTTCTACGTCTATGTTTGAAATCCATTTCGCTCTATATTATTTTTTATATTATTTTAGTAACGGATGGGCAAGCAGACCCCATTATGGCTTCGTATTATCCGCATGTTACCGACATGTGAGGGAGTTACATTGTGTTTCATATATATTTTTACTCGATGACGATGATTTGAAATGATTGAATTGTAGTTGACCAATGATTGAAAGCACTTTACCAGTCCCTGCTTTGGGTTTGGCTCTTGAGAAATTGCAAGTTTATATTATCTATAATGTATTTGATTTTATTTCAGAAAAAGGATTCTAATATAACGGAGCTATTTTACACAGAGTAAGAAATATATATATTATAAAAATAGCAACACAGTTGCTTCTGCATAGAGTTGACAAAAAACTGGTTTTCATGTAGAAGTTGGTGAAAATATTCGAGGAAACTGTATTCATTTGGAGGAGTTAGGTATTTTGAAAGATAAACCTGTGACTCCAAAAGAATATTCAGTATCTATAGTTCTGATCTGGAAAGGCTGGATTATTCTAATATGGTTGAATTGGATCACGGTTAGTTACCTGATCCAGTTTTGCCCTAAAATATGTCTTACATAGCAGAATATGTCGCTCATTATTTAAAGCAACGACTTAGAGCTAATTCGTCTACTTCGATCTATATGCATATGTGTTATATTTTATTGTGTTGTGTTTGTATATAATGTGATTATTTTTTATTGTAGTTTGTATTCGAGGAAACTGTATTCATTTGGAGGAGTTAGGTATTTTGAAAGATAAACCTGTGACTCCAAAAGAATATTCAGTATCTATAGTTCTGATCTAGAAAGGCTGGATTATTCTAATATGGTTGAATTGGATCACGGTTAGTTACCTGATCCAGTTTTGCCCTAAAATATAATGTCTTACATAGCAGAATATGTCGCTCATTATTTAAAGCAACGACTTAGAGCTAATTCGTCTACTTCGATCTATATGCATATGTGTTATATTTTATTGTGTTGTGTTTGTATATAATGTGATTATTTTTTATTGTAGTTTGTATTTGAATTTGACTCTATTTGTTTAATTTATTTTTATTGTTGTGACTTGTGATTGCTTTGTCTACAAGATATATTGTAACAGGTGATTTTTTAAGAACTTACGTACGCGTATAGTACGACACAGTTAAGAATGGTACACTTTTATATGGATAGCCCATTTAAAAGCGTATATTCTTAACTGTGTCGTACTATGCGTTGGTGGTTTAATGTCCAATAATGTAAATTTGGTGCCAAAGGTCGCCCAAACTGACCATAAAATTGAAGAAATGCAGGATGCACTTTCATGAATTTTGATAATAAAATTCAATAATCTGCAAGCGTTGTTCGTTTGTAAGTCGATTTATGGTTAAAAGAAAGTTGCTAAAAAATCACCCGTTATTTCTTTATGACAATAAAGCTTATTATTATTATGTGACGAATGTGTAATCTTAATTTATTAATGTTAAAAACAGAAAAGCTTTGCAATATCTGAAGATGTTTTGCAAATATGTCAGATGAAAAATAAATTATTAAAAAATGAAATAATAATTAGGTGTTTTGATTTAAAAAAAATTATTTCGCATGATGATGCATTGCTGTAATTTGTTAAGAAATTGCCACATAAAGGAAAGTGCCTTATTTTAGATTTCTTGTATTATGTTCTAGTTTTATATTTCTTCTGGTGTGAAATGTTGTATATATGAATAATAATTTATATATTATAAATGACAAGTATCCTCATAACAATACTTCAAGCTTCGTTACTCATTGTAACCCCCCAAAATTATATCCTAATTATTTGCGAAACAATTCGGCCCACTAATTTAATATTCTGAATAGACCCTACCTGAACATTATCCAAAGGCACTTATTTAAACCATTAAACCAATGCAATTATATTCACTTGCATTATATAGAAAGTTAGGTATAATTATTATATAGTACGAATAGCCATCCATCAATTCAACACAATTCCAGACTGGGTACCAACTAAACCATGAACATCAACCATATTTGAAGGCGAACAGACGGATTTCGCATTGTGCCGCGTTTTTTATGGAGAATGCTTTAGAATGCCATTTGCAAATGAGTTAATACCGAGTTTAAAGCTGTTATAGTTCCTGAATACTATAATTTAATTTTATTTTTACCATAATTTTTATTATTAGGTACATGGACTAAGCTTGTATGAAACATTTTTAAACAATTTAATAAAAATCAAGAAAACGATGATTTTGCTAAATTTCGCTAGTCAAAATATCTTAGAAACGCAGTATACATCGAGTAAACGCGTATATCATGGTATGGTCATCACAGCAAGTTTGGTGATACTTATAGGTGCCAGACTATGTCAGTCAGCGACGGTGGAGAAAATAATTTCAACCAATTTTCAGGAAAATATTAAGCTCAATCGTCGTTTTCTTATTATTAAGTTTCTTTTCACTTATAACTGAGTCCCTTAATCAAGATCTTCAGGATATTCCTTGGAAACTTCAATTACAACAGAGCCGAGGCCTAGTTAGATCTAAGTAAGAGCGGGCTACGTTTTCTTACATCGTCCCTTGCAGGGCAACGAAAACTCAGACAGAGCTGCATTCTAGCTGAAATTATACCAAGATGAAGATTGGAAACTTTAATCTCGAAAGAGCGGAACGTTATTTGGATATCAGCTAGAGTATGGGCTAGATACAGGAAATTATCGTCTGATGAGCTAGCAAGATTGGCCTAAAAGAAACTGACGAATGCAGTTTCTGCAAATAAGACCTGATAACAAATAATTACGTCGCCATCAGCAGCCATAATAATTATTATGATATGAAAACATACAGAATGTGGCTTCCTTGAAACCATCCACGTTTGGAGTTCGTTAGAACTCTGGAGGTGGATGGAGAGCTGTAACTTGAAACAAACTTCAAAGGCCCTAATCCAAGCAAACGAGCATGTTGTTAAGACAAACTTATGAATGGAGGTTCTGCGTGGAAAAACACCTGATAACAATATGCAAAACATGGGTCACGTTGATCAATGTGGTATGCGGCTCTACGTCCAAATCTGGACACCAATCGCGGAAATTCTGCCTTGCACATTCAACAAAAATTCAAATGAATCATTTTATTGAATCTTTAAAGGTCATAATTCGGATACAAGCACCAACGGTGATTGAGTCGTTTTCATTACAATAGTTTATTTAGATGATGCCGAATGTATTTGACAAAATCTTAGTCAAGATAGTACTGATGGTCAATAATTACAATTTAGTGAAATCAGCAAATAATGATCAAATTTACAACAAACTCGTAACCGCAATGATTAACAGGAGCACCTTAGTGAGTTGTGCAGTTACCAAACCTGCTGCAAGGAGTTGTTTTTTAAAGTTGATGTTCAAGGTAGACAGGAAAGAACCTCGGACCGTCAAATGGTTAAAATAAAATTAGGTATCTCGATAAATCTCAGATATCCTCTATTTTTTAATGATTGGATGTCCTCGTTTGATTTCAAAACTAGATTTGGTTTCCCAAATTGCATATAATGAGTGTTTTTTTAATAAGCAATATTTAATATTAATATATAAAAAAATTACTAATAAATCCTTAGAATTTTGGAACACACTGTATGAAAACAGCAAGACATACATGAATCCATTTCTGATTAAGTTTATTATCATTATTTATTTGGCCTACTATAGCTGCTATTGTTCGCTCCCATATGAAAAGTAAACATTATAGAGATATGCAGCATGAGCAGCAGCAGTTCAAGTACGATATCATGTTACCATTTTGAGAAAATAAAAGGGGATGCATTTCACCAGCGTATTACATTATACATTAAATCGTACGGGTGGGCTAGAATATTATCGCATAAATGCACTATCAAGAAATTTCTGCAGGTATTTGCGATATTATTTTACGAGAAATATATATTGTATCGTAAAAAACTCGGACCCACTTACAAACAAAGATAATTCACAAAATCCAATTAAATACTTCTCATATTTTTCAAGCGTTTACGACCTAATAAAAATCGGTTGTAAAACTTTTACCAGTGGCGTGTATTTCTCTACACATTTTACGGAAATTGTATTAAATTTATAATAAATTTAATTACATTTTTTTAACAACTAAACAGTAACGCTATGGCAAGCTAACTAATTTAAAAAAAAATAACAACATTTCTGAGCTTTTTACAATAGATGTTTACCCAACAAATATAAATCAACAATCGATTTTCGAAACTGTAGGTTTATAATATTATTACAATCCATTATTTCTCTAAAAGCAAGCACCTCTTTACTTCCTCTAGAACATTTACCAAATAAATCAACATCGCCCAAATTAAATCATGTGCAAATATTAGAATTTAAACAATGTGTTATAAAATTTAAAAATCTCTATCACACGTTTGTTTGCAGCTATATCTAAACCGTTTCACTACTCATTTGAACATGTCAAAGAAATTTTTTAAATTTAGCTTTGCTGAATAAGTTCTTTATGTTACGCCTATGTGGACTTACTAGAATACTTACCATATTTTTTTTTTATAAATCCGGCAAAAGAAGTAATAAGTATAAACTCCGCATTAACATTAAAAGTCCAATATTAATTAAATGCAATAACTTGACAATAAATAACGCTTGTCTGATATTAAACAAATATCGAATGGGTTTTTAAGAGTCACTATAATGGTTCATGGTAGTATAAGTAGGTGTGTTCTGTCTGCAGATAATATTTAATATTTAAAAAATATTAAAACCAGTATATATTCAAGTTATATGTTCAATAATTGAGTTTAACATAACAATAAAACTGAATTAATAATAAATAATGCCGCGAATGAAATTTTTTCACGACTAAATATACTATAAAATATCTACTACTGTTTATAAAATGCATGAAAAGAAACTGTTGTTATGTGTGATTTTTTTCTCGTAGCTATCGAGATTTCGTATTTTTTTTCTAGTACTTATATGGAATTTTAGTGTTTAGTTTATAGAAATCTATTTTAATGAATTTTTGATATCTCTTCAATTTTGGTCTTGTAACCTGTTAGACAATAAATAATTTAATTTAATTATAGGATTAGGTTGGGTTGAGAGTTTGAATTGTTTTAAAATTGTATTGAATGAAGCATTTTCAGAATTTTGACTATAAACTGGGCACTAAAATGCCAGATACCAAAAAAATTTAAAAAAAATCGTATCTCGATAAGCCTTAAACTAAAGCATTATTTTGTTTTACACCCTGTAAACTACAGCGGTCATTGCCATTAAAAAATCTAGCCTTGTGGTCTTAATCGCAAATAATTTATCTTTAATATCCCAAAAACGCATGCCTCCATCTCTTCTGGTTATTAAAATTTTTGACTGACAACAACATTTAAACAAAAATGGTGTACAACTGGATATGTCGTGTAGTTAGACGGGTGTCAAAACGTGAAATTGTAAATATATTTAGCGGTTTCAACAATTTACAAAACCATAGTTAACTGCGAACTTGATATCTTCTTCTTCTTCCCAAAAGTAGACCGCCTAAAGGTGTGACTAATACCTAGTCAAACGTTTTTCTATAACTATTAGGGTAAATCAATATCCTAGAAAGTTATTAAATTTTAAATCAAACCGCCATCAACTATTTCCACGTACATCTATACCTAATGGTCGAAAACTTTTATTTTATAAAATCTCTCAACCAGATTAAACGTAATTTGCTTGAGCTTTCTCACTAAAACCTTTATCAAAATCGTATTATCTTCATATCTATTAAAGCAACGCGCACTGATACAAAATAAAACCATGCAGTAATACCCATTTCCGTCTAATTACAGGTTGTCACTGCGGTTGAAACGTTTTGCTGTGTTGGAGAGTGTGCTTTTATTCTTACGTCTGTCCGTCCATCTGTTATTATAAATGTTGTTTTAAAAAGTTCGTTTCTTAGAAACACGATTGTATATGTAGCGAATAATACGTAAAATTATGGGTGTTCTCTATTTACGTTCTGATATGAAATTCGCTAGATCTCTCATCGTAAAACTGTAAGATGTTCGTTGGATATAAGTATTTATTTATTTGACGCCGATCCTATAGTGTAGTGATGTCAATCCCAATCCTGCAAAGATGCAGATGCTTAAGTACATCATATATGCGCATTGAAGAATTGGACGTCTGTAGGACGTATATAACCATCGGCAATGAGTTGTCGTTAAATTATTTTTGTATTAAATAGACTATTAGTTGGTTTCACTACTTATGCCACTTGTTTCTCCCATTTCAAGTCCTCCCAAATAATCACACTCGTGGCAAACACGGATGTCTTGTACCAAGAGGCAAATCTTATTATTTCTTCAATATCAGTAATGGGATTGAAATGAATTTTAGCATCATCAGCATAGAATATACGGTCTTGGATTTAATGTGGCTAAAATACAGTGACAACAGAAGCGGTCCTAAAACGGAACCCTGTCGGACTCCAGTATTATACGATTATAACAAATAGTAAAAATATATGGCCAGTTATTCCATCAAAATTTCCGTAATTATTTTGCATAACATACAATGAAACATTTCCAGTTTAAAATTAAACAATACACATAAAAGAATATGCAAGTGTATGTTTTAATAATGTAATCGCTTTGTGCACACAAATACATAATCAACATTTCTGTTACATGCCATAGGCAAATATGACGGCAAATTTACGGAATACCAAAAGTTATATTAAAATCAAACACATATAGCACACAAACGGCCGATTGTCATTTCAGGTGCGAAAACGTTTATTAAATCCATTGGCGTATCGATGCAATCTACTCGTAAATATAATCGTCATGTCCGGAGAAGAACACGATCTATATGATCATGTTAAAGCAAGTGTATATTATTGTTAGACATTTGGCAACTACGCGTGGGACCATTTAGCTGATCGTGTTTATAGGTTTCATTCTTCTGAAACTATTAAAAACTTTACACTACTTCCTTATTCCATGTGGCGGTCCTTGTTAACTGAAATAATTTATATTCAGCAAATGATAACTTGTTTATGAAAATAACAGAGATTACACTTTGATGGTTTTTTTTGTAAAATAATTATAATGTGACTGATAAAATCATTTGTAAAATATTCTTAATAGCATATCATCAGTTGATGATGTTATCATCAAAACTGGATGCGCCAATGTTAGATTAAATCCATGGGTCTCTTTGCTCTCTCCGTCTAGCAAGAGGTACTACCTGTAATATGGTTGCTCGCTTTGTGAATTCCATTTTGCATATACGGACACAACGCCTTAATTATCGATTGTGATGCTTACAAAAGGATTAATTATACGCATACCTTTAGCAAATATTTCGTGAACGCTTTAGTTTAAACAATGAGCTTTTAAAATCGCATGCTTCTCTCTCTATATACGCCGACCAGTTTATTTACGTTTTCTACAACTAAGAAACACAGTGTTTATTCACAACATATGTTGTTTTGTAAATATATTTAAATTGCATATTATGAATTTTCAATGTTGAAATTAAATTTAAAGCGAAATATACAAGGAACAAGTTTGCTAGTTTCGGATTAAATAAAATCGATTCGGAAACGTAAATAGAGAATTTTTTGTCATAAAAATCAATTGTGGAATTTGAAGTCTTATTATGCGTATAATAGTTTGAACTGAAAAATGTTTATTACAACTTTTACGAATTAGTGTGTTGTAGGATGATATAAAGTTGAATTAAAAGTCAATAACGTTTCGTGAATATATTTCAACTTATTCAAGCTTTTGTAAAATGTATATATTATAATAAGATCTCATTATAATTTACCCGTTAGCAAACAGCAGTAGATGAATGTTATATTCGTTTAGAATATTAAGACATGAACATTTTTCTACTGCTGCTTGCTAACGTGTAAATGATAATGAGATCTTCTTATAATAGATATATTACACAACATTCTACAAAAGAAAGCTTGAAAATGAGAAAATATATTCACGAAACGTTGCTGACTATTCATTGATATTTGTGACTTTATATACCACTACAACCCACTAATAACAAAGTTATTTCTCGTAAATTGTGTGGTTCGAAAACGATTAAAATGGAATGTCATGAGGATATACCTATTTGCAGGACGCCACCCAAAGTTGTAGAAGCTGCAAATATGCTGCCGGGGAAATCTCGAGCAAAATACTCCGAATACGGTAGCGTATTTTGTCGAATTATCTACGAAGCTGAAAGCATCTACTTTGTGGTCAAGTTATTCGATGCTAAGATCAACTCTGAATGCAAAAGAGGATATAGATATTTCAAAATACCAAAACTTACGAGCTTTCCTAAAGCGACAGTCGGGCAGCTATTAAGCGAACTCAAAAGTTCTATCATGGGAACAGATACACCAGTTAATTACTACTTCTCTTCTTCTGTTAGTGCCTATCGTCTATGGATGTTGGCAATCATGTTGTTCCATATATATAATGTATGGTCGTCATTCCCGTTGACTGTCTAATATTTTTCAGCCAGGATGTTCGTCTGCCCCCTGACCTCTTTTACTGTTTATTTTGCCCTGTAGGATCAGTTGGATAAGCTGATACTTCTCATCGCATCACATGCCCCAGGTAAACCATTTTCCTCTCCTTCACACTATGTAAAATTTATAATTCCGTTTGCATTCCTTGGATCACGGTGTTATTTGTGACATGGTCAGTGTTTGAGATTTGGAAAAAGGCTCTGGGGGTTAAATCTGGAGAATACGGTGGGTGGGTAAGCAATTCGAACCCCAATTCAGGCAATTTTTGCCACAGTTTTCATCGATTTGTGAAACAACAGTTTTTTCTTTTGTAAACGTGGCCGTTTCTATGCGATTTCAGCCTTCAATCAATCCAAAAGTGCACAGTAGACGCTGCTGATGGTGGTTCCTTTTTGGAGGTAGTCGAGACATATTATTCCGTTCGCAATTATCTCGAAGGAGCAGAGTTCGGATAATGCTTATCACTTCCACTGAATTTGTTTTTCATCAAAAAGCAATGCTTTATCAAAACTCGAAATTCCTGTTTTCCATTTCCTTTTTCAATAACAAACGTTGCTTCACACAAAATGCTATAACTCACGAATCAATAGTCAGATTGCTCTCAAATTTATACATGTATCGTTTGAAGGTTAGTATTAAATAAAAATCATATGGAAAACTTCTAGTAACGCCATCTATGTGTCATCCTACGGACTTATTGAATGACCTAATTACTAGATGACATCTATTTTATAACTAAGCTAATTTTGAATTAAAACGTGAAAAAATTGAGTATAATTTTTTAGATTATTTTAATATTTGATATCGCTGGGGCATTTCAAGGTCCGCCATGGTCAATTTTATGAAAACCTCACTCATGCAAACGCGCCGTTGTGTCATAAAGCCATGGCCATACTTGATTTGCATGGATTATTCCAGACAATAAAACTAAAAATCCGGTATCGTTTGCGATAAATGAGACATACATGGAACTTTATAGGAAATCTTTGGCATAATAAGGCCAAAAATTTCCTTTTCATTTTTCGTGTAAAAATAATCTGCAGCATTGATTGAAAAATATTAGAAGAACCACTGGCTATAGACCCACAAAAACTGAACTATACTACCAATTAACCTTGTATTAGAAACTGCGTTACCAACGAATTGAGTCCGCCTACTACGAATAGTAAAATCGTTCCATTGCGTGACATAAAAAGCCTAAACATTCGAGCTACTACTTGATTCATAAGTTAATATACATCATGATTGTTGTAAAGATAAAACTTAGTCCGCATTTGCATCAAAATAAAATTAATTTTAACATAAACAATTTTGTAACGACAAGAGGTTTTTTTCTACTGATAGATTTTTGCATGTCAGTTTATGTTAATTATTCATTTGTGGATTACTTTAATTATGATTATTTAGACACGTGTATTTGGTCAGAGTTATTTTCAGAATTCTAGTGAAATTTTCTCATTGCTATTTTGAAATAAGATTTGTTGATCGAGAAGTAATTACAATTTTCCTGTAGAATTAAAAGTGATGGTATTCGCGAAATTATAGCCTTAGTGGTTATACTTATTTATAGATGATAGTTATCTGGCAAATGAAGTGTTTATTTAATATTAATTTCAGTAATAAAGGTTAGTAATCGTAAAACAACAAATAATTCTTCTAAATTAAGTTGTTATATGTTATTAAAGGAAGGAAATGTCACGAAATATCTGTGAAATAATTATTATCGACCGTTGTAATAAGAAGAAGAAAAAGATTCTTATAAGTTGTAGTACCTATATCCTGTTACTTCACCATCAAAACTGACATTTTAGCATTATTAAAGGCAGATTATTATCTACAAATAAACAGTTTTTATATTTATGAGACATAATAATACCAAAATGTATAGCTTATTAAAATTGTATGGTTTAATATTTAATAATATACACGGTGGTACTACTTTCAATGTTCTAATTACAACAGAAACTTCTAATTTACATTAAAAAAATCATTATATACCACTGATGATGATATCTGCGTATATCGAAACATGGTACTTTTTTTCACTAGTTCCAACATTTTATAAACAATTATAAATTATGTTTTGTGGAGTCGACGTATTTAATTTAATAAACTTAGATCTATTTCAGCGCAGGTTTAACCATTAGGCGGCCGCCCAGAGCCCGGGACTCGACGGGGCCCGGGACCGAAATAAACAGACAAGAAAAAATAGGAAGCAGTGTCAGCAAGCAAGTCTACCTTTCCAAATGTTCTAACTCTCTTACAAATGTTTTTCTTTAACTATATCCAACACCAGTGGAGAACATTTGTTTTCGGCAATGGATAATATAAAAAAATAACTATCGCGCTAGTAGAGCAGGAAAAGTTAGATGCCTTATCTGGCCTTTATACTGAAAGTGAGTCATATACTTGGAAAAGAAAAGTTGCCAAAGAAAACGCGTGAAAAAGGTTTATTTAGATTTTAGTTTACTTCATCCTTGGTTCAACGCATAATGTGATTTCTTTACGTACCTACCTACCTAGGCCATATTGACGCCTAGGGCCCGATGTGGTCTTAAACCGGCGCTGATCTATTTCATAGTGTGATTCAACCTCAAGCTCAAATGTACCCATGGAATTTGATGGCGTCAATATTTGCACTCTTTTATAGACACGAAGAAATCGTTAAATATATATTACACACCTAATAAGCTAATAAAATTCGAAAAATAATTTAATTACATGCTATCAAACATACATATATATATACACAACTTTTATTATTATAGTCCTAACAATAAAAGAGCCTTAAACAGATATCACACATTTACCAATAGACCGACGACGACGTTTGATTTAGTTGTTTTAATAAAATGTTTAATTATAGTTACGACAGTAATAAAATTTGTTGTAAATCACACATATACATATACAAGTCTTTAATAGACATCAGCAAGTATTATCGGTTTCATTGGACGATTGATTTTTGTCATGTCGTAAAATATACCAGAAGAAAATGTTTGTTCCGTATATATTTCTCAATTAGAAAATATTAAGCACGTCTGTACCTACCCCTATTTCAATCGATACCTTAGCCACTATTTTGATTATAATAAAGCTGCTACAAAGAAATAGAAATATTCAACAGCTTTAAAAAAATTATCATCAGGACATCAATTTTATGATAATTTTCAAGCAGTCAATAAAAATATTTTTCACTGATAGTTTTGACTTGTACCTACTTCATGAAAATTCATATTAAACTTTTTAATGTAGAAAAACAAATTTAAGTTTGACTTTGACTTACCACTCATGTGTCCATTCTCGTACGGATAATCCCCATTGTCCATGCGTTGTTTTTTGAGCTGGTGATGTTGTAGATGTGACGCAGCCAAACTAAGTCCAACTGGGGCCCGTTTCGGCGGACGTCCAGGCCTGGAACTGCAAAATAGTAGAGAATTACCGTTGTTAAAGACAGAATATTTCAATATAAGCATGTTGTAATAGTATATTATATAAAATTTTATAGTGCAAAACCATTATTGGTAATTTTCGTAAAATGATTTTAAAACATTTGGCGTCAAAAAACCATATTGTAAATTAATATGACTGATGATAATCATAAGCGAATCAAAACATATCTGTGAAGAAAACATTTTTGTAACTCATAAAGAGAATTTCCGTAGAGTTAAATAAGTTTTATCTAAATATATTTTATGTTTTTAGCAGCAATGCTAACAGTTGTTGGTTTTTAGTAGATTTTAATTTTAATTAATTTTCTATTGAAATATGTATATTCACTTGCGACCCTAATACACTTCAGTCAATTTGTTTATACGTTCATCAACAAATGTAGATTTTTTCGCAGAAAAAAAATGCCGAAATTGCTTCATTCACTTCTTCATCCCTCGTAGATTATTTCGTTAGTAATCACTAGGGTTCGGATCTGTACTCTAGGGTGGGTGATTTGTAATATCAATTTTCTTCATATTTACTCTCTGATTGCTTCTTACATATAAGATTCCCGTTAAAGTGGAAATCAGATCAAGGATAGAACAGGCAGAAGGACATTCATCTCCATGAAGAACCTCTTCACTAGTAGCTAGTAGAGACCTAAACCTATAGCTCCGTATACGTATATTGCTATATCTTTCCAGTGCTACTTTATAGATCCCAAAGCTGGACATCTGCCAATCAATAGAGAGCCGCATTGACGCTTTTGAGATATACTTGTATCGGTATACTGCGTATATCCTGGGTAGATAGGATAACCAACGAGGAAGTACTGAGGAGAGTAGGTAAAGGAAAAAAGCTGCTGACAACCATCAAAGAACGAATGATCCAATACATGGGGCACGTTATGAGGGGGGAGGAAAGATCGAGGGCAAACGATCTGTGGGCAGACGGCAGAACTCATGGCTAAAGGACCTGCGTCGATGGTTCTGACGGACATCTATAGAGATTTTCAGAGGTGCGGTTTCCCGCACCATTATAGCCAGTTGGATCGCCAATCTTCGTATAGGGAGACGACGTCCTAAGAAGAAACATCATTATCGAAAAACCAATCAATAAGAGTCCCAAACGATGGTCGTCATGAATCTTGGGCGGTGTTGTGAACTTTTATGCCATTGCATGGAGTCGTGATTGGACTTATGATCATAACGATGAACTTAAGTTTCGTCTCAACAATCTGGCTCAGCCCCATTCTTATCTTCACTACTATAGAACTTTCGACGTTTTACCAAACTTTTACAATGGTATAATTTGATAAATTTAAGTTACACAAAACATGATTTTTTCTTACTGAATGAAAAATAAAGAATATAGGGTTTAAAATTATCTACGTGATCATAAAATATTACGCAGTTTTCTTTTTTCAGAACTATATACTTAATACCTATATATGTTATAGGTGGAAACCGAAATACTTATTACTTTACAAGACGTCAGAAAGACATATCACATTCATACGTCAAAACAAACAGTCGTCTTCTCAATTACCGAACAAATAGAGAAAATAGGGTGGCATATTAGGGATATATAAACATATCTATATTGTTCCCGGGCAAAATGTTTACCGACATCTCCATCCATTAGATGGCGTCCGGTGGCAAATATCAGATATCGCCTTGGTCATTTCGACAAATCGAACCCTCTTTGATTTATTACATTCATTTTCGGATTATATTCTGGTTCTCTGGATTTGCAGGCGAGCTGTCACGAGAATATGTGTATTTTAAAAATATAATCTAAATAAAAGGTTAGTAAATCCAAACCATAAACAATTCAATTAAGAGATGTGATAAAATATTGGTGTATATAACCACAGAACCGATTAATTACACAGAATGATTTAAAATATTTAGCTTTCGAATAAAACTGTTTCTAAATACACTAAGGGGTGCATTTTACGGGAGTATTTTCCTTGTGGGAAAAAACAAAATTTAAAATGTGTATTTTGTCAAATTGAAGAATTAACATTTGTCGAACTGTGGTAAACCTGATCGTACAGCACTAAAGGATACATTTTTGACTATTATAAAGGAAATTCAACAGCAATGGACACATTGTTTCACAATAGTTTGTTTAATGTTATTATATTCAAAAAATTAATAAACTTATTAAGGCTATATTAACTAAAAATATTATTATCCTTATTTATTATGCATTTCCACGAAAAAAATTGTATATAACACATTTAAAATTAAAATAATTTTTTACTCTTTTGTATTTCTATAAGTAATACTTACTTATATCTGTAAAACTCCGAAGTCGGATTCAATAATCTTTAACGTAATTACCTAAGCCCAAAAAAAATGTTAACGAGTGCTGTAAAATACTAAAAACCTAATAATGAGCTCAAAGGTGCTAATTTGTTCCAAATATATGTTTGGGCTCTCTTTCCGCAAGTATATATTAAACCTATCTATCTTTCTTTAGTTAATTGAAACTTTTTTATTGCCTACCATGCATTACACACTGAGTTGTTGAAGCACATTAATTTTTTTCTCTTCTAATTGACAAATTAACACACGGTGGTGATGATGTTAAGCGGTGCCTTTATTTTAAGGAACCGAAACTAACTGAATGTTGTAAAATGTCAGTTTTAAATGAGACTAACATAAGCAATTTCTTTACATCATTATATACATGTGCTGTGGAAATGATATTTTTATGAGCTTATGATAAAAGATATATTATTTTTAGATGCACAATATACTTGAAAGTATTAGATCCTATAAATAACCTTTTAAATATTGTTTCAAGCCACTGCGTGAATGAAGAAACCTAAATTTGCTTGTATTTTAAAAAAAAAGTTGAATAAAAATCTTAACTTTTCGGGAATATATCGGCTCACAGCGTCAGAGGATAAAAAACCAATTACAGAATAATGACGATTGACAATTTCAGATTGGTTCCCGAAACGTTAGAACTCCATAAAGATGCGTTGTTTAAGTTACGTTTTTATTTATAACAAGTTTTATCACGCAGTGGCTTTTATTATTATTTTGATTGATTAATGTTTAGGATTTTAGCAACGAAATACCCAGGTAATGAGCTTTAATCATTTCGCGCCACGATAAACATATACAAAAAAAAACGCTTTGATATAGTGGATAACAATGCTTTAATTGAGTGTATTTTCTTTTTTCCAATAACTCTTGTAGTTTGTTCAATCAAATATGTTTTGAGCAATTAAGGGTTAATAATTGTTGGTATTATAAGTATTATATTGAACCAATATTAAGTTAAAATAACTTGTTATGGTGTAAAATGTATGTTCCAAACGTACGGATACTTTAAGTTTGTGTTTTAATGTAATTTAAGCACAACTATAATATACTCAATAGGATATATGCCATCTGTCCTATTAAAATGTTTTTAATAAAAAAATTGGTAAGTTGATATGATTGTTTTATTTTATTGAAAAAAAGAACCTCTCCTTTAACTGTCCTTAAAAATTAAATCAATTTCATGTTGGGGTTGTTTAGATAAAACTATACTTCAGGCTAAATAGGATCACAAAGAAAATTCCATTTATTTTATAAACAGTTCATATCACAACTAATTTTTGCACAAGATTATACGTATTTAAATGAATTAGAGCTTTGATTGCGTGTAATTCAGCCACGGATTATAATCATTACAGATTAATTTATGGCCATTGTAGGTTTTCATTAAGGTTTATTGTAGCTTCAAAAAAAGCACAACTCCTTTCAATGATTTCTTGTGTTTGGACTAATATTTGCGTAATTAATATTTAATAGAATCACAATTTAATTCAATGAGGTTCCTCTGTTTGAACTAATATTAAGCAGATATTATGCACAAATAAAAGTAAGCATAGCTGTTATTGAGGAAATTCAAATACAGTACACCATTGACTTAATGGTTGCATCAACATTACAAAAGCTTTTTCTCTGTGTAGAAGCTTTTTAACTAATGGATTACCCAGTAATCTGGGAACAAACTTTCTAGAAAGCTAAAGAGTTACATGTCCAACAGCAGATAAACATGTAAGGTTTTCAAAACGTTGACCTTTCAAATATTTATGTAATAAACGCCACTTTTAGACTTTTTAACTTGGCGCTGTTATTTTTTGAAAATCGTCTAGGCGTTACTTTGAAATATTTAGGGCTAGATATCACTTACAAAATGTAAGCTACTCCTATCTACTTTAGTTATTTAGTAAAACATTCTAAACTCTACCAGCGCGAAATTGAATAATTAGGATTGAATTTGAAACCGACTGAATTTATGCAAAAAGCAATATCCAACTAATTAGTTGAATTTTTGAAAGTATAGGTACAAAAAAGTATTCATTTTCATTATAATATGTGAGTTTTAATTAATAAGATAAACAACTAAATCAAACAAGAGCTGAATAATTATTAACACACAACTTTAATTGCACAATAAAACATTCATATAATTCGAGTAGATTATTTTCATTAATATTGTTTCAATAAATAAGCTTTGAATTTAAACACCGCACCAAAAGCGTAAATTGATTTTTCGAAATAAACAACGGGGGCATTAATTGCCGTAATTTCTCATTTTACGAATCGATGTACGAGTTGATCACTGGCCCGAGGCAGTCTCGGCTTACCAATAATTCACGCCCGATGCAATCAATCAGACACTCAGTATATAAATGCGGAAGGTCTTTCCCCTATACAGTGTGACTGGTTGCAGGAGGACCAGTTCATTTTATTAACATGTAAAGACAAGTAGGCATAGTATTTTTTATTCAATTCTACGTTAATATAGAGCCAATTAGTAATGATAAACCATATATCATATGTAGTTAAACTGTTAAATGCTCAAAATGGTTGTGACTAAATAACTTTTTTTTACCTATGATTGAAAACTGAGAAGAATATAGAAATTCCCGAGCTTGTTAAACATACGTAGTTCTTGAACAATTTAAAGTTGCCCGTAACTCCCTAACTATTGAGTTTGCTATGGCTATCGAATCACTGCAAAACATAACCTAACAAAATATTTTGGTATAGGTACGCTACTGTGTGTGTCCAACAAAACGTTTTTCCTAAATCTTTCTGTTTCTAGCAATTTTCGGAACTGCCATATATATTCATGTAAAGTAAGATTGCCATAAACATTATATTCAAAACTTTTTTTTGAAAACACATACACAGACATGATAATGATGGGTTTGTAGCTTTGATCGAGTGCCTAAACGCCAACCAGCGTGCATCGAACGTAAGGAAGGGTTATTACGGAGATTTTTTTTTAGAAACAAAAATAAAGGCACCGAATTTGTGGTGGGATCGTTCAAGTATAATGCAAGTATGTTTCTGAACACAGTAATTCGTACAAATGTGTACATATTTTATACCGGGTCCGGAAAAATGTATGCTGCATTTTTTATTTTGAAAAAAAAAATTGTTTTAGATTGTTAACAGTTGTCAACAGAATATAATTAACATAGCGAAGAAATGTTGAATTTGCTCCTGTCTTGGGTTTGAGGGAAGCTTAAAAAGAATGAGTTTTTAACGACATATAAGATTACGGCAACTCGAGTAATAAATGACCAAAATAGCCTTTTTATAAGTGATTAATTACATTTTTATTCTATTTGTGATATAAATAAACAAAATAACTGTTACTTAGTAAGAGAAACCTCGGGAACTTATCACCTTTAAATAAATTGCATTAAAGAAAATGTGAAGTGTGTCATTTCTTCATCTAGAATTATTAAGCAATACGTTTTTTGAAGATAATCAACTGCCGCAAAATTTCTTTCTACTACAAAAAATCGAAGTAGGACTTTGTTTATGTTAGGAAGAGTAAGAATAGAAATTATAAAACTTGTAGAAGAGTCATTTTTAAAAATAAACTCACTACAAAAAAATTGTACGATTTCATAGTCCCCAAAATCACGAAAACTTTCAGTTCCGGATTATTTTCATTATGGGTCTTTATAAAGGTTTATGAATAAATGGAAAAATTAAATAAATTTACTAGCCAATTAGAAGAATGCACTGACGAAACAATAAATATAAATCATACAAAAAATACCATCTTGTAATGGTACATACAGGGTGGTCCAACGAAAAGTTTGCACCTAGCTTTTCTCTTTTTTTTGTAGTCGAATGCGAAAATGCTCGGACACGTCGATTTTGCTTTTGAGGGGGACACATTTTAAACATATTTTTCGATCTGCGCCTTTAACCCCCTAGCGGGGGTGAGTAACAACCCTAAAATTTTAAATGGAAAGAGGGGTCTAATGACATATCATTTGAAAGGACACAAAATTGTCTTTCTAATGATACCCTATTTGTCGAATTTTACTAAAACAGTTAATACGAAAACGACTTTAAAGACATTAAGCCGATAATTTTGGTATTAATGAGAAATACAAATAAGTTTTAATTATTGCGAGTGAAAACACCTGCAATCGTTAGTACATTCCAATGTTTGTTAGTTTTAACATTGCTTTGTAAAAAAAGTAAACAAGCTGTTAAATTGATTTATTAAAACGTTACATTAACAAATGTTGAAAATGTGACCCATTTGATTCCATACAATAATACAGATTTTGTTCAAATCTATTTCTAACATTTTGTAGCATATCAGGTGTTATGTTTCTGCACTCTTCTGTAATGCGTTGGCGAAGATCTTCTATGGACTCGGGCTTCGTGGCAAAACATTTATTTTTTAAGTGCCCCCAAAGAAAAAAGTCTAAAGGCGATAAATCCGGTGACCTGGCAGGCCATTCAATTGGACCCCTCCTTCCAATCCACCGTCCAGGGAACCGGTCATCTAAGAACTGTCTTACAGGAGCCACATAGTGCGGAGGTGCTCCATCTTGCTGGAAATAAAGCCGATCAGCAGTATGATTTTGGTCATCTTCTATTATTTGTGTTATTAAAGGATCAATTGTGTCTTCAAGCATGTTTAGGTACACTTCACCAGTTAAATTTCCAGGAATAAAAAGTGGTCCTATAATATGATTTCCTAATATGCCACACCAGACGTTTATTTTTTGAGGATACTGGGTATGAACCTCACGGAATAAATGTGGGTTACTGTCATCCCAGTAACGGCAATTGTGCCTATTTACAGCTCCATTCAAATAAAATGTGCATTCGTCGGAAAAACAAATGTTAAATAATAATTGCGGATCTTCAATTAAACGCTGGCTCATTGCTTCACAAAATTGCAGCCTTCTATCAGGATCATCCTCATTTAGTTCCTGTACTAATTTGATTTTGTACGGATGAAATTTGTACGCTTTTAAAATTCGTATTATGGACGAACGGGAGACACCTGAGGCTTCAGCTAGTTGACGGGTACTTTGACTATGATCCATTTGAACATGCCCTAAAACAGCGACTTCCACAGCTTCATTTCTGATCGGTTTCTGCGGCTGGTGTTTTACATTACAGACAGATCCGGTATCTACAAACTTTTTAACTAACTTGCCAACGTACACATCATTCACATTTTTATCGGGATGTCTCTCATTAAATAAGCGAGCCGTAAGTCTAGCACTACTATTATTTTGAAAATAAAGTTTAACAATTTCAACTCGTTCTAGAATGGAATAAATCATTTTGTACGGTAAAAGTAAAATAACTTGAGAAGCAACCAAACTGAATCAATGAAAAGACTAAAATAAACGGTGTAAATTCTTTTCCTACACGTATCTGCAGTTTTTATTTCAACAAAAAACGCAAACGATTAGTGAGGAATTTAGTTCTGATAAATAAGATAGTGTTTTTGAAATCCCGTTTTTCTTCAAAGTAAATAATTTAGAAATGATTGTAGTTGTTTTCAGTCGTAATAATTAAAACTTATTTGTATTTCTCATTAATACCAAAATTATCGGCTTAATGTCTTTAAAGTCGTTTTCGTATTAACTGTTTTAGTAAAATTCGACAAATAGGGTATCATTAGAAAGACAATTTTGTGTCCTTTCAAATGATATGTCATTAGACCCCTCTTTCCATTTAAAATTTTAGGGTTGTTACTCACCCCCGCTAGGGGGTTAAAGGCGCAGATCGAAAAATATGTTTAAAATGTGTCCCCCTCAAAAGCAAAATCGACGTGTCCGAGCATTTTCGCATTCGACTACAAAAAAAAGAGAAAAGCTAGGTGCAAACTTTTCGTTGGACCACCCTGTAGGTATTAATTCATTCAGTTGTTCAGTCAATATCTATCAAATTGTGTGGTAGGTTTTGCTGAATGCTGTATATAAAATTGTTTCGACTTATACAAATTATCCAAAAATAAATAGGTTCGGTTAGATATCCAAATCAAAACCAAAATAAAAATCGATTATTATATAATACTTAGGTATCATCATCGAATTCTTATATTTTATATTTCGATGTTCAAAACTTAAATACCACGCATTTCCCATATGTATGTAGATAACTCTGCTATAAAACTTGGAAGCTCTTTATAATGTTAGCATGATAAGAGGGAAAGTCGCAAGCCAATAAAAATTGCTTAAAGACTGAGCTAACTTAAATAAAAATTCATACTGTAATGTTTCTAATGTCTCGACGGGGCAATTGTAATTCCGAAACAAAAGCAAAACGTTTAGTCAAACAAAATGGGTTTTTTCTCTGTTTAATCTCAGATTATGAATCTTTTACGGTTTCCCTTGAGGAATATCTCTATACCTGGATCATGTCTTTTTTTTGTTTTATGCTACTTGTACCGTATTCTTTGCTAACAAAAAAGGGGATATATTATGATCTTACGTGATGTACAAAGAGAAACGTTTTAATATCGAATATGCGTTTAATCAAATCAGCAAATAATTCCATCTCATGCATACAACTTCTGGAAGTGTAATCAGAAATGTTTTTGGAATGGAATGATTTAATTTTGTACTTTCTTTGTATATACGATTTAAAGAAGAAACAAATAAATAAAACTCCCTGTGTTGTACAAATAGATAAACCTTTATATAAAAGGCGTGATGCATGATATTATACGAGTAGAAAGCGACGAGAGCCTGTATTCTCCTTTTATTTAACCCTCAGTAAATATATCGTCTATGTAGGGCATTAGGTCCCCTATAAAGTTGGTACAATCCTTATAGACAATCAATAATTGTTAAATTTTTTCTGGTTAGCATTTTTTTATTAATCATTACAATCTTTTAAAACAAGATACGTGTATATTAATAGTTGTGTTAGTAACCCAAGTTTCACCTTTAAAATAGGAATGCTTATAGAAATACATATACAGGGTGATTGCTGGTCAATGGCACCTACATTAGAAGTTTTGGCAAAAAGAAATCACAAAATATTTTCAAAATTTAAGAACTCAGATCAATTTAAGTCTCTAATATTTTCATATTTATTATATTTCAAATGAAACACCTTATATTATTATATTTTTGGATTCCCTATACCTATCTTCAACTGTTTTTGAATAAATAATTTATTTTGATTTTTTGTCCTAAAGAGATTTCTGAAAAATATTCGTCATTATGCCATTTGAATACACAGAATCTGCAACTTTTGATTATAGTTCAAGAACATGTTAGGAAAATGAACTATCGTGACAGATTGACCCATCAGGTTACAGGGTGGGCGCAGATCACTGTTGTATGATCTACTACTAAAAATGGAATATTATCAAATATTCCGAAAGACAATCAGGTTCCCTTTCAAATAGGATATGGTTTTTTCCTATATACCTAAATGGAAGGGGGTCCGAAATATAAGCAAGTTTCTAGAAAAATTTGATTATTTCGATATATTTTGTAAATTTACAAAAAAACGTAAAACGTGAAAATATTGTGTTTTCCTAAACTATCAGAAAATCAAATAATAAAATAATTTATGCGGAAAGAGAGAACTTTGAGTCTATGTGAGTATGACCATAACGGACCTCTGTGTTTGCGCCTAGAAATCATTAGAAAGTTGTAGTCGCTGTGAATGAAGTGACTATTGCCTGCTGTTCATAAGAAGCCATTAAAATGTACACAGTTCGAGCCAGTAGTGGCTGAAAAAGCTGTTTGCAGAATTTAATGCCGTCATATAACTACATATGTTTTTGTGTCTGTTAATTAAATAAAGTGAGTGCATCCTATAACATAAGAAACGCAAATTCGTCTGTATCTTCGACTATTGGTATTTAAATTTCAAACTTCTATTCATGAAACAATATTTAAATGTTAAATTTCTCACTCTATGTTTTAGTAATGTCTATACTTAGTATAAATATAATTTAAATAAATAGAAAAAATTATTCAAATTCGCATTACTATTATATTTATTTGAATATAGTCAGTGACATTGGAAGACAATAAGGAATAATTTTTCAAGCTTGATTTGTTAGCAATGTGCATCAAAAATGATGCAATAACATTTACAAAAAATGTACCTAATCAGAAAAAATAAAATAATTGTTTGACGGCCCCGTAGAATTTAGCAATAGAACAATCCAACATCTCGATAAGTAACATTTGGACATGGACATCTTCGGAATCGAGGCATTGTTTTATGATCAAAACAAGTACGTAGACGGAGGCTTCTTGCGAAAACTATCAAAGCAAGGTTAAAACGTTGGCATTATTATTTATGTGGTCAAAAAATTATTTCTTTTGAGTGTAACACTTCTATAGTATCACTGAGTATAAATATTTTTGTATAAAGTCCCAACGACATAAAACAGTAATTATAATTTTTTTGTTTTAGTTTTCCTTGAACACTTTTGGTCAATTTTAAAATTATTTTCTTTGGGTTCAGAAATTATAATCTATTTTCTATTAATATCCGTACATTTTATATTTTTTTCAAATATTTGTCACCTTTTTTGCTATCCTTATAAATAAATACGACGTACGTTTCGGCATTTTTTTTTATTTTATTTATTTTTTTTTAAGTTATTTATTATTAATAGAAAATAAAATCATTTTAAAATAATTGACATTATTAAAAAAATAAATAAACCCGCCACTGATTTATACTGAATCTTAAGGTAAAGTAGAGAAAAAAGTAAAACAACATTTTATTACCACGGTGTCATGCGGATAAAACTTATCGATTGCAGACAATAAAGCACTTGCGTCGTGACATAATGTGGTTGTAAAGAGTATAGCGCCAGCAATAGCCAGAGGCGGCGTATATTGTTTAACATACAAACTTAATTTTAAACACAAAATACCTATAAATCATCGGTTCTGACCATAACTGTAGCATATTTGCAAAATGTCCACCAAGTTCGTATACCTATACCTACCTATATACAACGCTATTCAATTTCTTGCACTGAACAAACGTTTTTCTTTATATAGTTTCTGTCCTCGAAGGAGATATAATAATTGCGCTATAATAGGTATGCCCGAACCACAGTTTATTATTATTCTATGCCCGAACTATAGCATTTTACTTTCCCGCCGAGGAAAATATGGTAAATGCGCTAAAAAAAATTTTCAACTAGCAGTAGGGGTCGTCGAGTCATGATATTTGTACGGAAGCTCTGAAGGCCCAAATCATTTTTTTCTATGGCAAACGTTTGAGAAAAAAGTCAAACGTTTGACTTTTTTTCGCAAACGTTTGAGAAAAAAAGTCAAACGTTTATGGAAAAAAGTCAAACGATTGAGATAAAATGTTAAACATCAGAGGTCAGTTGTTAGTCGTAATTCCAGGCAGATAACTTGTTATTATTTGAGAAATAGTTTCACTTTCATCAAGGAGACTGTTAATGAACTTATTCAGACTTTCCTGAGTGGTTTTGTTTGGTAAAGATGATGTTTAACATTGTATCTCAAACGTTTGACTTTTTTCTCAAACGGTTAACATAGAAAAAAAAATGCTTTGAGCCTTCAACGCTTCCGTATATTTGACTCCATAATTCTCGAGAAAATTGCGTCTAAAATTTCACTAGGTAGGTAGTTGGCACCTAGAACTTTAAAAGAATATAATAAAGTAATTTTAAAAGGGTTTTTGGGGTTATTGATAGAGCGTGCGTTTTACATGCGGAAGGTCTTGCATTCCAGTCCAAGCTCTGGCAACTTTTTTTTTATTTCTAATTTTTGAATAAAGTAGTGAGTTTGTTAGGTTAGTTTATTGGAAATAATAAAAATAATAGAATTATAATAATAATGATTATTAAAATTCTGATTCGTTACGCAGGTCATATATATTTCAGACTATATATTATAATATCTTGTCGGGAATGTTTGGGACGACACTACCGATTTTTTATTTTATAAAGAAGTCAACCAATATTTCTGAACTATAGGTATATGTATGTAGTCACAGACTAATATCACATTTATACTTCCTATCAATAACACAATATATTATTATCTAATATAACACATATCTAATCTAAAAACACAGTGTGGTTTTCTATTATGTTGTCAGAAAGATACAAACTGCCCCAATATAAACCGCCAACTCGTGAGAGGCATCGTGCTACCGGACAGTTGATAAAACAATATAGTGCCCTGCGGCATCTAGTGGATTTTGATGCGTGATTCATTGCGATATATTTCTGCTCCCTACAATGTTAGCCACAACTCATAGATTATAATATGTGAAGAAATAAAAATAAATAGCTTATTTCATTTCTGAGATATATGTGATACGAGTATTGTAGGTCCCTATTAAGTAAATTGATGGTTTATACACAGTGACCACTTGTTTCACAGGCGTTGTATTTAATAAGAATAGCTTTAATACACATAATTATTCCTTATGACACATGAAAATTTTGTTCAAAATCAATCCTAAATAACTTTTTTATTGTTGAATCAATTTTGACAATTTTTGTTCGAATTTTATGCCATTTTATTGTCATCATTTTTTCATGTCGAAACTTCAAAAATTTCGAACGGATTTGTTGTTATACAGGGGTGAACAAAAAGTTACATTGTTCTCTATACTATCCAACACCCTGTAGAAAAAACTCACTACCGAATAATGATCTTTTTCGCAACATTTAGAAGTCCGGACCTCAACCCAATCGAGCACATTTGGAATGTACTAGGAAGAAGAGTTAGGCAAAACTATGGCGAGTTTCAAACTTTGGTTACATCAGAACAGGCACTGACAAATGGGTGGCAACAAATACCGCAAGACGCGGTTGCTTCTTTAATTGAATTTATGCCCGAAAGGATGAGAAGTGTTATTCAAGCTCATGGAGAAAATCCTCGATTTTAGAAAAAAAGAAAAATTTTTAATACCGCCGTTATCTATGTTTTAATTTTGTTGTTGTTAATAAAGCATTATTGCATTATTTCTTTGAAAGCAGTGTTTTTCCTTTAACAATACAGATATCGGTATGAATCAAAAAACAAGTTGTTCGAAACGATGGGGCTTCAAACTATTGCAAAAAAGATCATTATTGGGTCGTGAGTTTTTTCTACAGGGTGTTGAAAAGTTTAGAGTAAAATGTAAGTTTTTGTTCACCCCTGTATAACAGCAAATTCGTTTGAAATTTTTGAAGTTCGATATGAAAAAGTGATTACAATAAAAACGCCTAAAACTCGAAAAGAAAAATTGTCAAAATTGATGCAATACTAAAAAAGTTATTTAGGATTGATTTTGAAAAAAATTTTCATGTCCGGTTTAATATTATTATAATTACACAGGCCAACACACATTTTGGTGCCTGCGATTTTTTAACTGTTCCTGAGTAATTTTTGGATGCAGAATGTAAAAAGGTTCTCAGATTTTGTCTATCAGATCTAGTTTTTGAGATTTTTTAAAAAATTGTGTATATAATTTACGTTATAACTGTTATAATATATAATATTACTATTGACAGTTAAAAAAAACAAAGACACATGGATTTAAGTATTTATTGCAAAAACTTAATTTACATAATTACATTAGTCACTAATCACATAAAAATTTTCTTTTATACGATTTTCTAGAATGGAGTTTACTAGGGCAGTCTCGCTGAAGGCTCCAGCAGTAGTCCGCCATCATGTGGCTATCCCATCGTCCTTGATAACGATCTTCCATAGTTTTAATATCCTGGTGGAATCTTTCCCCCTGTTCTTCACTACAATCACCTAAGTTTTCTGGAAAACGATCTAGGTGGCTGTGGAGGTAGTGAACTTTTATACTCATGTTACAGCCGAGAATATTAAAATTTGAAAGCATAGTTTCCACTAATTCTACGTAATTGTCTGCTTTATGATTGCCAAGAAAATTTTGTACTACTTGAACAAATGAACTCCAAGCGTTAGATTCAGTCTCGTTCATTGATGTGGTGAATTGTGGATCTTTAACAAGTTGCCTTATTTGAGGACCATCAAATATACCAGCTTTTAGTTTTTCCGTGCTAATGCCAGGAAATTTACGTGACAAATACCCAAAACAATTTCCATCTCGATTTAAGGCCTTCACAAATTGCTTCATTAGGCCTAGCTTGATATGCAAGGGCGGAAGTAAGATTTTTTCTCTTGAAACCAAAGGTTCGTTGATCACGTTTTGTATTCCTTGAATCATGACATCTCTTGAAGGCCAATTTTTGTTAACCCAGTGCTCATTTTTAGCTCTGCTGTCCCAAAGGCACAAAAAACAAGGATATTTTGTATAACCACTCTGCTGTCCAAGGAGGAAGTTAATCATTTTTAAATCAACACAAATTGACCACTGATGTTCTTCGTATTTAATTTTTCTCAAAACTAATGCTATTGTTTCATATTCTTCCTTCATGGTAGTAGAATGACCAATAGGAATTGAGCCATATTTGTTACCGTTATGTAAAAGAACACATTTTAAACTACGTTTTGAACTGTCAATAAAAAGGCGCCAATCATCTGGAGTGTATTCAGGCAAACCCATTTTTTCTAAGAGCCCTTTTATATTGTTACAGAATACCAAGTCATTTTCCTGAGTGAAAAAAGGCAGCAGATCCTTATCTCTTTTACGATAAAATGTAATATTAGTACCTCGACAAAGTAGATTTTTTTCTTTTAATCTGGATGCAAGTAATTCAGCGGATTCCTTTGAGAGATTCAGGTCTCTTATAAGATCGTTTAGTTCTTCTTGATTGAAACACTGCGGAGTTGCTAAATCTGCTTCAAAATCGCTGTCGTTTTCTGATTGAATTCTTTTAACTTCGTCAGACGTTGATGTTTCTGTATCATCTTCTGTCAGTTTGGGTAGACTGCTGAATGATGGAACGGGTATTTCTTCCGAATGCACTACAGGCCTTCTTGCAGAATCTAGATCAGGATATGTCCATTTGTGTCTATTGTTTCTATTTATGCCTTTAATATTAACGAGACAAAAATAGCAGTCGTCATGATGGTTCCGCGGTTCTCTCCAAACCATTGGTACACCAAACTTTAGGCACTTCCTCTTTCCAGTTGTCCACTGTCGCAAATGTTCAACACATGTTTTACATATGAAATGTGGGGCCCAAGATTTATCTTGATCTCCTAAATGAACGCCAAAATAGGCAAGATAAGCTCTTTTCACAAAGTCAGAAATCCTTTTTCTGCTCTCTTTCAAAGTGTATTCACCACACACATAACAAAAAACATCGGGATGATTTACACAGGTACGTCTGCTTGTGGATGCCATTGTTTCAGTTTAGTGTCTTGATACTACAAAACGACCAAAATTTACACAAAATGATAGCACAACTTTACTTGGGAAAACTCAGTAATATACTAAATCAAGTACAGCCAAGCAGGTATAGAAGGATCGGGTCATAGGCAATTACAGGTATAAAAGTAAGTAAGAGCATTGTATTGAGTAGTTCCTAGTATAGGAACATTGGGTCAGGGACAATTCCAGGTATCCATTTGGCTAATTAGATTCTGGGAAATTCCTATTTTGACGATTAAGTACATATTTATCTCTTTATTTGTTGTCCTTTATCAGAAAAAAATATATCATTTAACCTGTAACGTGTATCTCAAAAACTAGAGCTGATAGAAAAAATCTGGTGGCATTTTTGGAATCAGCACATTAAAAACATCTAAAATCAGATGTTAGATTTCTGGCACCAAATTTTTTTTTTCATTTTGTTGGCCTGTGTTATATAACCGATAAAAAATTTCATACAACAAAAATAATATAATTTTTAGATAAAACACATCCACTACCTAAATACTCAAAAGCTCTAATACTAAAATTTATAGGACACGAAAAACAGAATAGAAATACACCTTGCGTAAGGTAATAAAAAGAAATAATACAGTGTGGATGTTTATTCAACCGAAAGTAATAAAAGTTGTTGGTGCTTGGCCCGTGAATTAGGCGCCACCATGTTAACATAACAATAAATCAAAAGCCAAGATGAAAAGAAAACACTATTTACACAAATATTAATTATAATATGACTCTTATGTGCTTTAGGCAACAGTTCTTGGATTAATATAAAAGAACCAGTTAAAAGTTTTAATACAATAATTAAGATACAGAGTGAGACACCGATTTACTTACTAGTTTTAATAATTTAGTTAAAGCTAATACAAAATGGCAATATAACCTAAACTAACAAAATGTTTGGAAATTCTTAATTGTATATATCCCCTTTCAGTTCCCTATTGAAGCAAGAAAACGGATCTAAAGACTCTTAAACATTATTAAATTGAAAAATTTCAGGCAAAAGACCGACGATTGAAATCGGTACATTTACAAATTATTTAATTTTCCGCCTAAAAGAGCAAATTTGTTTCCTTAGGCGACTCAAGTCGACTGTAACTAAATTCAAAATAACGAAACTGGTATTCTGTTTAAAGACGCGTCCGGTACGCATTTTAGACGGAGAAATATATATAGAAAAATAACCCACTCAGCTTTTACAATCAGTTTGGATATAAAAATGATGTATTTTACATTAAAATTGCTAATTTTAAGGGACGGCTCCCTGTAGATGATAATGATAATAAAAAAACAAACAACGTGTCCAATTAAAACAAAAGTCGTTCCTGAAACCTTTGTCGAAAATATCATTATTGATTGTCAGAACAGTTTAAAAATCAAAAAACAATTAAACGGTGTTCATATAAATTAATTAAAAAGGTGTTCATATACTAGTCTTGTTCTAAAAATAACAAAGCATAAATGCACAGTTAGAAACACAATCACAAAAATTTACATCAAACCATTATGCTTAGTATATTGAGCGGAAGAATACACTAAACATGCTTTTAAGTTGTAGTCAGTGGCATTCCTTTGGTATTATAAAATATTTAAATTTAATGTCCTATAATTTACTAAAGGCCCTATTTTATCATTATTATTATTTCGTTCTTCAGGTGGTCCTGGATTTTATAGGTCCTGATGCGGGAGAGTTCCAAGCATAGGGTCTAGGCTATTTAATGTATGGGTGTGTTTAAGAATTTATGAGTTAGAGAGCATCTAGAATCACCGATTTTTGAAGTTGTTCGTAGGACTGGGATGGTAGGTTTAGTTTTTTATGACGCTATATGTAGTTGGTGGGGTATACTTCCAGTTGCAGAGATGATCACTGGCAGATGGAGTTTGGGATGGAGATTTCTATAAGCTAGGGTGTGGTAGGTTTGTGGGTTTGTGTGTCAATGTCTGGTCTATTGTGTATTATTGTCTTGTCTGTTATGATACTCTTATTCCAGTAGAGTTTTGTAGTTTTATTTTCAAGGACATTATTTGTTTTGTACTGGTAATATAGTGTACAGTGTGGTTATTAATTTTATTAGAGAAATCGTGGTTTGTCAAAATAGGTCCAACCATTGGCTCCAATAATTAATTAACTTTGTTTAATAACTAGGACAATTCAGATAAATATCAAATAAACCCTAATTCTCTTGAAATATAATAATATAATATTGCTCTTGCCATTTTCACGAAAAATAATAAAAAGTCATGAAAACTTTTTTAAAATTGGAGCTACTAAGGAAAAATTTAAAAATCCAACTCTAAACCTCTAAGGATTTAGAATATTCCATGTGAGAATGCAGATGTGACAGCATCGATAATAAAAAAAATCAATAATATAATTCATCATTTTTCAATAATATTTCTAGATAGTTTTAACATAGCATAATATTGTTTTAATAATGTTTTATGTTAACGCACTATTATCAAAGAATTATTTGTCTCCGTCACCAACCCAGTTGAAATGTTTGCTACCACACTTTTTTGATATTTTGGAGAACGAAATAGCCCAAGACAGCAGTTGTATTTATTATCAAACCATTTGTGGATGTAAAGTAAAAAATAAATCGACAGGGTGGCCATTGACTGTGGATTATTAAGTTTAATTTCACCTTTGGCTAAGCAAATCTATAAAGCAAAAAGCACAATAATTTAAAAAGCTTAGACCGGAAAAATAGAGCAATATTATATGATGTATAACGTGGATTGAAAAATAACTACGCCTCTGAAAATTTAATTGCATGGCATATTTGATACTCTATTCTCTATTATTACTTTTTTCTATAATCTAACCAAAGACCAGATGAGATTAGTGGCACCAAAGGTACTCAAAACATTAACATTTCCAAAAATAAACAGACATCCAAGCGTATTCTACATACATGTTTAGGTAGTTATGACTATAAGGAAAAAAAAGTTAGTTCGCCTCGTTATGATGTTCTCAAAATTATTATTGTTTACATTTCTGGTGTCCTGTTTAGTATAAACTGCAATATAGTATACTCTTATTATACAGATTCTGATAATATTTACATAGAAAATTGTTTTCTTCAATTAGAAATCGGTGCTTATTAATGCAGATGATTTCGGTATAGCAAATATACTCGTATTACTGTATAATACAAGGTGTTTCTAAAATAGGTGGTCAAAATTTGTGAGCGAATTGTCTAATCATGCAAAAAAACTAAATTGTAATTTTTCAGAAAGTCCTTATTTACAAAGATACAGGGTGTTAAAGATGACTGCGTATTCCATTTGTGTCAAAAATCTGATAAAATAAAGTTTTCTACATAAAAAAGTCTTACTTGTTTTTCCTCGAAAAACTTCAAGGTTTTCGAGAAATTCGAGTTTGAAAATTTTAGGACAAAACTGGTCCTTTAGTACACAGCATTAATAATTGATATTGAAATACAGTGTGCTAACGTAAAGTTTTCCAAAATTTTATTAATGCTAAGGACCAGTTTTGTCATAAAATTTTCGACCCCGAATTTCTCGAAAACCTTTAAGTTTTTTGAGAAAAAACAAATATGACTTTTTTATGTAGAAATTAGTTAAATTAGTAGGTAGTATTAACTGTTATTTCGCATTATTACAGTTTTAAAATGTTCCTTTTCAGTTTCGTATACTAGTAATGACTTAAGAGGCTTATTTACATGATATCTTTCTTAATCGTTGGATTAGTCGAGGTCAGGATGCGCCCATAAATAGCCAGCCCGTTCCCCAGACCCCACCTCATTGGATTTTTCTATTTGGGTATACGGTTCCTATTTCAAGCGAATATCATTTGAGGGAAAGAATTCAAGTTGAAACCAAACATTTTCCCAAAATTGATGCTTTCCATAATAAAACAGTTTTTGTAGATAAGTTATTTTCATACCATAACATAGCTATTTGAAATAGGATATGGTTATTAGTTTTTGACCCCATGTATGGTACGCCAATGATTTTCCAGTGTTTCTGTATTTCTAAAACAAAATAATTTATCCAACATTTTCAAGATACAAAAAAGATTCTAAAATATTTTAATTTGTTAAAAACAGTTTTTGAACATCACTGGCGAACATACTGCGGGGGCAAAGGATAATAAAACCCATATGAAAAATATTTACTAGTTTTTTTTATTTTGTTTTGCTCAAACTTTGGCACCATGGAGCCCCTGTAATAATTATGTGATATATTACATAATGTGTTGCAACGTTATTAGCTGTGTAAGGATAAAAAAATAATAATCAATAGTAAGGAAATATAGTGTTCTATATCTTGAACATATAATAGGGATAATATTGGGTGAGATTTGGAGCTGAATGGCCTAAAAATTGCCAAAAACCGCTAAAATAAACAACGCCATTCAGATATCCTTATCTTATCTCGCAAAACATTTTTGGCAATCTGACATCTGGTTTAGAAAAAAACTGCACATAAAATATAAATTCATGTGTGTTATGTTAAAGGGGCTGAAAGAAAATCTAAGCAATATTTAGTGAAATCCGATCCACTGGGGCTATAAAAAGTGTGTTAAATGGATCATGGAAAAAACCACATAATTCAGTTTCAATATTACTGAAAGATGTTTTTTCTGCGAATGGATTTCACCCCTAAAATAAAAATGTACTCATATCTGTGAAATAAAAATGGGAATTAAAAAAATAAGCAAGGGTCACGTGTACATTGTGCATCATGACGATGTAGTTTTATTCGAAAAAAGATTATATGTCGATATAAGTAATATATTTGTTATTTATTTGATATTGGAACCCAGCAAAGCAGATAGATCTGTGAAATTGATAAAGAAAATTGGAAATTAACGAGAATAGCTGCTTTCAATGGCTGTCAAAGGAACACTAAATGACGCAGCTTATTCAAAATTTTACAGTAGTCTACTACTGAGATGACAGTCACAGACTTATGAAAACACCCTTGTATTATCAAGTTTCAATTGTAATTAGTGTGGCAACAAATTAAATTAAATAATAAAATTATTATTACTGATAATGGTTTCCAAAAATTCGAAATATGTCTGTGAAATAATATTGTCCTGTCATAGGAAACATTACTTGAATTCAGATACTAAACAATCTTTCGAATTGCTCTTCTTTATAGCAATATACTACAGTAAAACCCCTCTTAGGAACCTATTTCCTATTAACTGAGCTTTTTTACGCCTCTATAGCGACCGCCCCTTTAAAACGACCGAGAGCACTTTTCATGCAAATTTCTTAGTGCAAAACAATGATAAAAACCCCTAAATAATGAGCAATAAAATATAACAAAAACTGACCCATGATAAAAAAAAATATGGACCTACAAACACCAAGAATTTTGTCTCTGGCGGTGTCGGCATTGCTATCTGATTATTAAAAAAATGTACCTGTCATCTAGTATGTAAAATTAGTACACATTTGTAAATGGTAGAATATACGTGCAAATGAAGGGTTTATATCGTCCTTTATAGTATATTCAATACTTTACAGAAGACGAAATTTATCTTTTAGATGTAAATTGTAGTTTAGATATTAGTATACATCTGAAGAAGCCTCTGTGTTGGTGAAACAATTGTTATGCCTGTAATAAATTTTGTGAAAATTATTTGATGTTTTCTTCAAAAAGCTTAATATGAATTTTAATCAAGTAAAAGTCACGACTATCCCCGACGAAATTTATTATATTGTCGCCAAAAAATCGTTAATAAAAATATACCAAACAAGTTGCAAATCAGTTGCCTTAATTTTCATAACTAGCTTTATAGTTAGCTCTATCACATACCTTCTTTTAAGCTACCAGCAGACTGGAAGCAAGCATATTTTTGGAAAAATCAAATAACTCGATTTGCACGCAAACTATACCTATCTTTTTTCAGGATGGCATCTTATAATCTTCGCTATGAACTCAACTATATTTAATTTGAAAAAATAGCCCAACTATATTTAGTAAGCCAAATGCCTGATTTTCAAGCCATTAAAAAATGTACTACCCTTAACAAAATTAAGCATTTCTATCTAAAATATGATTGACTTATTCCATCATGCTGTGTGTAACATATAGGATTACAGTAGTAATAATATTTTATCATTATTGTATTTGACTCAATTCAATAGAGACGGCATATAGGGTTATATTTCAAATAAGATCAGCCTCTACAATATAGAGAAGTTTATAGATCCACAATACACACATAATACATCTGTTATACACTTCTAGCACACTGTATTATTATTGCTATTATGTGTATTTTTATGTATACAAGGGTTGCAACCCTTGCCGAATCTGCGAATGGTTTTGTGTAGGTATATATCATTTCTTTTTATGATATTGAATGTGTTGTTTGCGATTTAGTCAATATCATCATCATAACATTGATGTAAAATAATAGTAGTAATCGGTCAGAAATAGTATTTTGACAAGATGATAACATCTCACTATTACTAGAATTACTTACCTATTATTTGATATCAAAATTCAATGTCTACAATTTTGTGTCAGTTACACTTTTACATACAATATTGAATATATTTTGCTTATGCTCTTGCGGGCTATAATTTTTTACAAGAGAAGTTAGTAAAGGACTACGATGGCAATTTTAAGTATTCCAGAGAACTTCATTCACAATTCACATTAACAGATCGAATATGTCCTGATCAAAACACACAAAAAGAAACACACAAATTACCGACTGTAAAACCATCGTTTTTGTGATTAAATATAAAGATTTTGACAGCACATAGAAATTTTGTGTACAATATCGTCTTAATGACATTAGAACAATGGAATCTAGAGCCGCAGTATTACAGAAATCATCTTCCGGTTTTATATTGGTATGTATGAAATATTTTTAATAAACTATAATTTTTACTACATTTGCGGATCCATGTGTCTTAAAATCACTCAAAAAATCATCTGTACATTGGATCACTGAACCACCAACGTTGGGTTGATGTACAGTATATATTGGATGATCCAGGAACATTGGGATAATGTAAGATATTCATGAAATCAATAAATAAAGTTAACTGCTTCAATACGTGATACATTGGCTGAATCAAAATTCTACACTATTTAAGTGTATATTGTCACTGATGCAACGAATCGCAGGGCATAAAAAACAGTGAACTAAATACAATGTACACGTTATACATTGAGCAATTAACACGTTTATTGCAATATGAAAAATATTTATTGAAACAATGAATTTGTACGTCGGACGGATTTTAAAGAATATTTTTGATGATCCCAATTTCTTTTTTTATTATATTTACGCTACTTTTTGGTTGAATGCAGAGGTGTCTGTTGGGATATAACTTCTTTAGCGAGATGAACCCATAAACCCACACCATTTGATGTAATAAAGTATTGAACCTAATACTTAAAGTTTACGAAGTTATGATTATAGAAATGATCATTGTATTTACTTTTTTTAGAAGTAAAAGGTCTTAAGTTCCTGAGACTTTTAACTTTAAAAAATTGCAAAACCGCTTTTATTGATACGAAAAAGTTGTAATCTTATTGTGAGTTCTAAATCACAAAATGGAAAAAAAATGAAGATGATAAAAATTACAAAGCATGTTCTTTTATGTTAGCAACGTTATATATTTTCAATTTAATTAAATTACATTCGCAGGCCATAATTATTATTTTGAAATAAAAAAAGGATTAATCGAGTATACATTATACAAAAGCAGAACGTAAATTAATTAATTTTCTAAGTTTTCCCTTTTCACAGAAAAACCACACAACAGATGCTGCCATTCAAAACCAAATACATAAAATGATATATAACTAAACATAAGAAATGTAAATGAATGTACCTAATGGAATGCGAAAAGGAGCGGTTAGGAAAACATTTTAGCCAACAAAATATTATATTTTGTGGATTATAACAAACAGTGTTTACTGTTGTTTTACACCAAATACGTTTCAACTGAAATGAAAGACTAACATTTTTTATGCCAATATTGTTCTATATATTTATGCTACACGTCTATCACGTGTGCCGCCCCCTGAGTCTTTGTGGAGGTGTGCATAAACATGGGCGTCCAACAAAAAAAAATGACACTAAATAATTTGAAATTTGATTAGAGTCAGTACCAATCACAATACCTATTGTCTATTTCATGTGAATGCATCAAATAGTTTGTGATTAGTTGTGACAATGTATAATTATTAGGTATGCACAGTAAGTCAATATAATTATACTAATTATCCACAGTGTTTTGTAATATGTGAAATTTCAAGGGGCATAATGCGTGACAAATTGATGACAGCAAATACCTTGATTTTCGGAATACATTGTCCTTAAAGTTGCTATGTTGTCAAATACAAAAAATTCTAAAAGAGTGCTGATTTTTGTACCGCTTCCTTTTTTTGTTAATAGGTTTTTCGAACAAAATAAATTAATATAACGCAAACATTGAATTTTGGAATAAAAAAAAAATAACACTGAACTTTGTATATCAACATAACATTTCTATTTCTGAAATATTTCAGCAAGAAAATTGATGTATTCAATTATGTGGTGCGAATTCGTTCTTCAACCTTATTTTTTCCATTTCGGCAACACAATGAAACAAATTAAATTTACATTTCATTGTCATAACCAACGTTTCGACAGCTAAACTGTCTACCGGAGGGTTTTCTTATTCTTAATAATAAAATGGCCGATACTTGCAAATGCAATCCAATTCTAAATCCAAAAAGACAAAATAAAAAAAGAGAACCACAAAAAGCGCACTACATAGATATGTAAGTTTAGTTGGAATTCGATAGTAAAATAGATTTTTATAATATTTGCGTCTACTACTTTTCGGTATTATACTTATAGGCCCAGGGGGTTTCACTGCAATGTGCACGATTACAGTCTAAATAAGAAGTAGGTATGTAATTAATTTTAATAACATGCATGTATATTTAATTTTAATTTAATATAACTTATCAAATTGATCCTTTATATGCATACTTAAATGTAAAAAAAATAATTGTTGAAAAAATGTCCTTTAAACATTTTTTATTATATAATAAAACTCAAACAACTCGTAATCAATTTGGTTGTCAATTTTATTGTGTGTAACCGGTTTCGGTCATAAGACCATCATCAGATACTAAACCAAACACAGAGAAGACAAATCGACGAATTTCACAGACGAATGTTCATGTCTTTATAATAACAAACAACAAATGTTTGTTATTGTAATGACATGATGAATAACAAACAACAAATGTTTGTTATTGTAATGACATGAACATTCGTCTGTGAAATTCGTCGATTTGTCTTCTCTGTGTTTGGTTGAGTGTCTGATGATGGTCTTGAGAAATTGAACGATCTTTTCCAACTTTTTTTTATTGATAAATTATACAAAAATCAAAAGCAAAATATTTAAACATTTTGTAAGCTGTATGTATACGTTCATCTAATTTCCACTCTCAAATAAAACAAAGCGTTGCTTTTAGTTCGTTTAATAATTAAAATTTATGTTAAGAATTTTGTATAAATTTTGCCTTTAAAAAAATATATGATGTAGAGTATAATACGTATATATACGAATATTCCAATTCCGCTTATAGAAACCTAATTTTTCTGCCCTTTTAAGGGAGATGCTCATGCATATGTGATTATTACTCAGAAGTTTGTATATGAAATAAAAAATAAATAAATCAACCCCTATATGGAGAGAAAAGCGAGCGCGTTAACGTTAAAAAGATGTCATATTATATGATATTTCGTGTCTCCATAAAAATGTGTAGCTGAATATTTTCGTTTTTCGTTGAAAAGATTACAATCAAAGAATGAGTTTCACTTAAAAAGCAATTTATATTAAAATAAATTATGGAAATAAGTTTAGTATTAATTTAAAGTTAAGGTTGCTAATAAATTTAATTGGTCTTACCTTCCCAAAGAGTAAGGAGTCAATACATTTCTCCTGGAAAATAATAAATAATATCCTTAATAAAAATGGAAACCTCTTGTAAATAATTCAAGTTTTAATTTGAAAAATTGTCCATTTTCGATGCAGAGTCTGTCTATTTAAATATTATTTTGGTAAATTCAGTTTTGTATTTTTTTAATATCAACCATGTATTTGCCGCAGATGTTACCTTTTTTATGTAAGTTTGGATTTTAGAGGGTAGTAAAAAGATGAAAATTAAAAAGGTACTAAATTAAAAAAATACTTTATCTCTCACAACTATGTAAATTAAAAGTTATGAATCTTTTTACATTATTGAATTCAGGTGGCGTTGTTTGTATTAAAAAGTTCGCACAAAAAAGTCAGTTTATATACGATATTTTTTGCTTTTCGTTCCCTCGTCTTGATATATAAAAGTTTTATTAAAAGAGAATCAGCAAAACGTGCTTACTGCATCATGATGGAGTTTTTAATAAAAAATTTGTTTCATATTTAATAATTTTCCTGGACGAGGTAGATATGGGATGATAGTAAGATACAAAAAGAATATTGTGCTGGAACCACTTTTACTTTAATCGGATGGAAATAGACAATTTCAAAGGCTGGATGTAATTCGAACACATATTTAGATTTCTAAATAATTTATAGTTTTAAATTAATTGACCCATCAGTTAGGGAATCTTCCCGAAATGGGACCTCAACATCTGCATGTAACCAGGCAAATTATTATTTTCTAACAATTTCAATCATAATAAAGTTTCTTTCTCTCAACTTTTTTATGCAGAAACAACAAATTACACAATGCGAAAAATCCTTTTGTTTTCTGTGTAAATTATCCTCGAAAAGCCGACTAGTTAATGCTCACTGAAGTGATTTGATTGTGTTCCGGCAAGGGTGCTGGAACGCTTCGCCGCGCCAGACCCAATTGGAGAGATCATCTGCTGTAGTTGAACCGCTTCTTTAATTACGAAAAGATTTACACAAAGAGACACAGAGAGAAGTTAAACTGTGTAATCGTGTGTATTTTAATGGAAATAAATAATTGTTCAGATTTGTTATACGAAAGATTTGGAGATTTTGAATGAACAGTGATTTATTTAGTTTGCTGTGTTGTTATTCGTTTATTATCGTGTTCTTTCCCTAAGAGAAAAAACAACATCAAACATTTAGATTTGCTGCAGTTTTCTAGTTCACAAGGTGTGTCGTATTATTATTGTATTACCTGAAAATGACTGATCAAAACCAGGGCATTTCATATGTTAATAGCATGTTGTTGTTGAGCGTTCACTTGCATATTTTGTAAAACACAGAGAGACGAACGATCGAACCAGCCAAATATATAGGTGATCAAGTAGTTGCTAAATCACAATGAGTATTTTAAACGTGCCACATTATGCACACTGGGCGTATTACCATTTTTATTTTCCCGGCTAATATTTTATTATTATTATCTCTTAGATTGTCGTAGTTGCCGAGAGATATATTTATTTCGAGTGTCGCACTTAAAGAAGTATTTTTAATAAATATGATGACTATTTTCTATTTTGTTTGTATATTTAATTTGTTTTAACTGTCTCCATTTTTACTAACTTTGGGAACGCCAACATTTAGTGACTAAGCGTGCATAACGTATATTTCTAGAATAATAATAGTCCCATTATCACAGTATTTGTTCCAAAAAATAGAGAACGCGTCACAATAAGATTTGTATGCATCAAAACGCCATAGAGGGACATCCAAAATGGGACACGCGTACCTTAGACGTGAAGAATAAGATAGCAACTATGCATATTGCATATACCCACTGAAAAATATTTTACAGAAAACGAAAAGTGCTTTCAAAGGGTCATTGATATTTTTAAAATGGGGCCAAACCCTTTTTGCTAGTGCCTGATGAATATGTAATGGCATTAATTAAAGATGTACGCGAAAACCACCTGCGACCGCATTTCAGTGTATGGATGGAGGTGGTATATACACTTCGGTATTACCGCTGCTGCCGCAAAGTAATTAAACAAATTTTATAATTTCTTCTTAAGGGAAAACTGACAGCGGGAGAGAGAAAGGAGCTTAGGTTTTACGCCTTTTCCGTGGCACTAATTAAAAGTAAAAATGGAATTTTTGTGAGCGCTCGTCCAGACCGAATGGCCCGATTAAAAATTCAGATTTAATGTTGGTTCATGAATTGTAGGGCGGTTAAGTAAAAAAAGAAAAAGTTTATTTTTAAAAACTTTTCAAATGAATAACGGATTAATTGTGTTCAAGAAACGGTAGGGAACAATGCTGACGAATTAACAAAGACAAATGAAGTCATTTAATTTTATTTGACTGTTTTATCGTAACTTTTAGTTTTATCGAGGCTAATAATTTAAACATGCAATGTTTAAATCCATCTCTTGAGCTAAGGCCGATTGTAATTCTCAGGAACAGATATGAATTCTTTAAATTACTATAACAGTAGGCTAATAAAAAATCAATTTCAAATCATTCATTTCCAAAGATTTCTGAACACTTACTTACTCATATTTTGAGTACGTTAATTCAATTGCATTGAAAAAAATACTGATGTTGCGTATTTCTGTCCAAAAACGAGCAGTGATTCACTGATTATTTATTACTGGAATTGGTTGGAGCATAAATAGATACGTTGAAAAATATACTATTATAACTATATAGATTAACACTCTCAGTGTTCATTATTCCAACAGGTTCCGGTTAATTTTTTTTACAAAAATAAAAAATATTACCATTTTTGATAAAAACCGCTCTATGTGTGAATTGACTTGTTTAAACCTATACCTAATCCAAATCTGTGCCGAGTTGGATAAAAGAAATTTACATCAGTAAGACATAATGCCCAATCAATCAAATCTAATACCCGTTTTTCGGTTACCCAAAATATAAAACTAATCTTATTTCTAGAATACCGCTTTGAAAGGGCAATACATTTAAAAAAGTTACAATTAGATTGTTTAAACAACGTACGCTAGGGTATATTACCATAATATGTATGAGGCTAATCTATAAAAAAAGCAGATCCATCACTTGATGTCAGTATTTCAACACCTGGTAAGGCTTGTCGTATATACAAAAAAAAAACCAAATCGGCAAATGACATTAAAACTTACTCGTACCTTAACAATTTACAAACTACTAACTTTTCAACTTTAAATAATAATTTTGAGGTAATATTTATACAGGGTGTTAGTAAATAAGTGCGACAAACTTCAGGGGGTGATTCTGCGTGAAAAAATAATGACAAATGCAAATGCTTCGTCACCGAGCCACAGTGAGTTAAAGTTTTTCTTAAAAACTGATTTTTATTTATTTATTGCTCTGTAACCGGTCGCGACATGCAAATGAAATTCGGTGCGTTTTAAGAGGTACTTATAGCGCCTTTTTTACATGCAATTAGGAAGAAGTTTATCATTGGCGCGCATACCGGTAATGATCTCAATATTTTTAAAGAAAAAAATGGTGTACCGTTCTGAGATTTTACGCAGGACAATGATATTATGAAGGGCTATCTGCATGCCAAACGACATGCTGTAATAGGGTCATTAAGCATAGTTTCTTAGGTCTTGATTAGGTGCTGAATGATAGCGTCCTATACCAAACAACTAAAAATGGCGATTCTACAAAAAGGAAAGGTAAGAAAGCTTTTCGTCACAAATTGAACGAGGAATCCAAAAATACCTTTTATTTTAAAATATCTCAGTGTTGTACTACAGCGCGTTAAGATGTTTTACTTATTTGTTTACATGAAAATGGCACCCCTACGAAAAAAAGGTAAAAGAGCTTTTTTGTCACAAATTGAACGAGGATTTAAAACATAATTTTTATTTTTAAATATCTCAGTGGCGTATCATTTTTTTCTTTCAAGATTTTGAGATCATATGATATTATTTAAAAATTTAAAAATTATACGTTTACGTCCTCTGTACATTTATTATTGTTTCATAGTAAGTGGTCGTAAAAATAACCACTTACGATGCGACACCTTTGTAATTTGATTAGGTATTTCTGAAGTGCGCTTTTTTTTGCCAATATACAATTAAATTTTTATAGAAACCGTTAAAAATTTTTAAATTATCACTGATAGGCAAAGCTCTTTGGCGTCCATCGTTTGACTGTACACTGTACGTGGACGTTGGCCGTAGATATATTTAGAGCCTCATAACTTTTTACCAGAAAAGATTGTTACAATTTGTAAATAGATAGAATAGAATAGATGTCAGATCAAGAACAGAATTGTTCAATATCAACACGTATTGTTCACCGAACGCTGAAAAATTAGCTTGCTTTTCTCAGGATACCCTCTCTGCCTATTTTGGCTTTTCTCCCAAATAATAATAATAATGCTGTTTATTCCTTCTGTTTATATGTTCACCCTAGAATAGTTATAGTTAAAATGTGCAAAACAATGATTAATTTAAAACAATTATGTATATTTTTTTCTGTGTAGAGATTCAATAAATTTCTGTCTTTAGAAAATAATGAAAATTTATTTACTTCAAGAAACCGATAAGATTCCTCCTAACATCCCCTTATTCCATCGAAGCGGCCCAAAGAATTTCAATTACGACTGCCGTCAATTCAGCATATTGCAGCTAATTGCGTATCAAATTGTTGAAAATTCTTTGTGTTAATTAGAAAGATTTGTGTTCAAGATGAAAGGGACTACATTTTTTAGTATTGGGTTCACCCCTTTATTTGTTTTTTATTTTCTTGTTTTCAGCTAACAGCTGAAGCTTTGGAAATGGTACACTCAAATGAATGAGAGGTTTCTAGAAAGTTTCTTTATAAATTTATGTGTTCACGTCAAGAAATTAAAATGTAAATGCTAAAAACAGGTATGCATTTAAAGTTGGTTTTAAGACTATTATTTTAAACGTCGTCATGAATGGTACGTAGGACTCAGTTCTTTAAGAACTATACACTGTGTCCAAGATAGCATTGGAACTTTTAAAAACACCATTTAAAAAGTGTTTAAATCGTATAACTTTTTTTCTAATTTAACCGACATTTTATTTTATTCAACTGAAATAGGTTATTTTAGGATCTAAAGTTTCGACCAAATATGTACCTATATATTAAATTAAGAAATAAAAACTAATACTACTCTTTATAATATAAAATGTTTGTTTTGGTTGAAGTTTTGGTACCGCGAGTAACAAACTATTTTTCAAGTGTGTATTTGACCATAACAGCCCGGGATAAAAGTTCTCAGTAAGCCACTTTTTAATTACACATTTCAAATCGAATATCAGATGAATTATACGTTATTTAACTTATATACATTACTTAAAATAAAATTACATGACAATAGTATATTGTGCAACGAACATGAAATGACATATTTCCTACGAGTATGATCGTTTGCAGCACTCGCCTGCGGCTCATCCTGCAAATCATACGAGTAGGAAATGGTCATTTCATGTGAGTTTCACACTATACTTTTTCTACGACTGTTTTAACGCTTTTGAATAAATTTAACATAATTTTTAGGAAAATATTTGTTTTTCGAAATTTACCCCTGTTAACTTATAAGCCTAAATAGGATAAATTAGAAATATTTAATTGACTAGGTGGTATTAAACTATATTCACTATCACTGTTTATGTGTTTTGAAATTAACGAAATACTTAATTATAATTATTACTAATTATAAATACCAAAACTGTCAATTTGGTGTTTGTATTTTCGGCGTTGCTATGGTGATTTTTCATGCCCGCCGCTACTTTTGTCATTACCAGGAAATTTTACGCACGGGTAAATGAAAAACAGCATTACAATGTACTACATTTTCAAATCATGATTGAACATATAATAAAGGCATTTAAAGACAGTCGTAGAAAAACCATGTTTTAATATTACATATTTATATATATATATATATATATGTATATAACTGATTTTTCATTTAAAATTCTTATGATAAACTTAGCTAATTAATAACCAAGATACATTGTTGCATGTATATTTTATTTTTATTTATTTATTTTTTTCATATTTACAAATTTATAAAATCTTAAAAGTAAAAAACATTATAATTATACAGGGTGTTTATATAATGAACAAATTAAAGTGTCTACTATAAAAATCAGTACCATTTTATTAATTCCGATTTAAATGTCAAATTAACCGTTTGCAAATCACATTGAAATTATGTAAATAAGCATTTGAATTGCTAATGAAAACTTGAAATAGTGTTTTTTTTTTCCTCAGCATATTTCTCTACATATGTCTACGTATGCATTTAGATAAATTGTTTAAAATATTGAAAAATAAATCAACTTAACTACAAAGCAGAAGGTTTACAAAATTAAAATTAAGTCGGCTTTACACAAGAATACTTTCTATATTTATGATTAGCACTTAGCACTTAAACGATATGTGTACGTATAAATACATGTCATTTACATTCATTTATATTCACAAATATGTATGTATTCAGTTTTTTCAATGTCACTAAATATATGGAAAAAATATAATTGTTTAAGAACAGTAAAATATTTTTCACACATTAAGCACAGGAGACTCTGCAGGTAAGTCGAATTTTGCATACAAGATTGTTTAAGAAATATGTGTTGTTTGACATGAATTTTCTTCGCAAAGGAATATTCAACTGAATCACACAACGATAAAGATTTCCTAATATGGACTGTGTGAGAAAAATGATTTGTTGTTCCTACAGACAGCCTTAAAATAGTTTTTGTTAAACCAAAGCTTACCATGCCCTTATATCCAATTGAAGAAACAATGTAAATAGAACAGAAGTTGCAGAAAAACTTTGAGTTAGAAAGAGCAGACTACTGAGTGAAATTGAAATAGAGATATTGGGTACACAGCGCAACCCAATGTCAACATGCCAATCTCCTACATACTTACTGGATTTAAATTCAATACTATATATACTGAGATAATATCCAAGTAAAATAAATGAATAATTACATGAATTAGCTTTAATGTTTCTTAAAACCATACTTTGTAATATTAATAAATAAAAGTTCTCGGAAACGCAAGAACGTAAAATGTAAAAGGCAAACGATAAACACAAATTGAATCATATTTTAATAAACCCCGTTCCATTTCATCTTCAAAGTTGGAACGAGCCGGAGGGTTGAGCCCTTTTAGATGCAGAAACAAAATTTCACACAAATTTAAATTGTGGTTAACAAGTTTTTGGGCCAAAATTAAGAAGCTATTTCTCGACGGAACAAGTATAATGAGCACGTCGCCTCAAAATATATAGTATTTGCGACTTCAAAGAGCAGTAAAAGCTTCTTCTCTAATTTGTAGCAATTATGTGGAAACATGTACAAGTTTTGAGTTTGAAACATGTCACTTTAATATAAGCAATACATTTTAACTTAGCTAAATAAATCCATAAAACTAAGTACTGATTAGTCTGATATTTCAATTTCAAATAAATCGGAATCAAGCAGGACAGTTTAATTTCTATACACATCCATAAATTAGTGCTTTATAAATAATGTTGAGATTAAATTAATGTTTTTGATTTATTCATTAAAGGTAAAGGTACAATTTGTAAAATTGAATTAACATGTGTCACATAATGTTGTTTTATCAATTGTCTTTAGGTACTCTTTTTTCTCAACTCATATGCCTTTTGGTGCCATATTACGAATTAAAGATATATGAAATGTCTATACAAAGAGTGCAAAGCAATTAAAAAAAAAAGCTCAATTAGAGGGTAGAGGCATTGAGTATGTGAATAGAATGAAAAATATGATTAAATTTTAAACCCCAACAAAATATAAAAACACAACTTTGAATCACCCTGTATTTATAAGCCGTTTTTTAATATATCGTTAGTTTTAGCTAATACTAAAGAACGCTATTAACTATTGAACTTTGACGCCCTACCTTTACACCCTTTATAACTAGATGTTATATTAATTTATTATTATTGTACACGTCCAAAACTTTTATTTCTTAGTTCTAAACGGGATCGTTAATTTCTATTTATTTATTGCTTTTTTGTACAATTTCTCAAAATTTAGTACAAACTGTCGAAAACATAAAACCAGAAGATCGTAGAACTTTTACATTTACAATTCAAGTGTGTCACATTGTGCCTTTTTTTTCAAGTGCACTTAAAAAGTCCCCGACATCCACATTTTTATCATAACTGCATAATAATTTAAATTCTTCTTTTTTTTTTGTAAATATCTGTAGAAGAATTGATAAAACTCAGCCAAAAGTCAATGGCGTGTACCATCTGTACGTTAAAAGATCGAACATACCTATTGAATAATTTTTTTCATATCGTATATACGCTTCCTTTAAATGAAATTTAAAATATATTATTTGCAAAACTTTTGAAAATTCAGTTTCAGATTATTCTTACTTTCTAGAAAATCAAACCACATAGTAACTGAAATTTTAACATTAGATCTCGCCTTTTCCATTTTATATTGAAATGTTAAGTCTTCATATTAACTACTATGCTTTTTTTTGCGCGGAGCATCACTGAGAACAAATAAAATGCACCCGTTTAGCACCGATTTCATTCGAAATCCAATTTGAATGATTTTCTAGCTTATTGTTGTATAAAGGCGATACTTTGCATCCCTTTTAAATTAAACTTAGTGACGCCAATGCCTATAGAAGTCAGTTGTATGAAATATTTTATAGAGATACAAATATACATCCCCTCAAAAAAAGACATACATGCAGACGTCTGTTTACTGTATTCGTCATATGGCACCCCTCATTGAGATAAGTAACTATATGTACCACTTAAAATTTGTAAAATTATAGACCCATGCCACCCTCAGGTTATATTTATACAAAAAATGTAAAATATAAATAACCATTTAAAGAAATATAAGGCTAAAATAAAAGTCAAAATAATTTCTGTTCAGGCAATGATTTGTATTATATCGTTAAAACGACTTAAATATACAAATTATTATTTCGGATTATGTATACCCTACTTAGCGCGCAAGAATAGTCCATAAACGTGTTTATTTTCATATCAAATAAACCTTATTTTGAATAAATTTAGTATAGAATTATACTATAAACCTTGATTTGACTTGGATGTAGTGGAATAATTTCTATTACCCAATTAAATCCGAGTCTTAATATTAAAAATGCATATATTTGTTATTATGTTTGTTAACTTATTAAAAACTATACGCAAATCTTATAATTTTAAAAATGTGTACACCATCAGGTGCTGAGCAAGTCTCTATAGTTAAGGTGGAACTTAGTTATAAGTTATTTGCAGCAAAGAAATTGCTTGATAACCTTAAATACCTATATTGTTGATCTTCATGTTAAATATATTTCAAGGTAAACTATAATATAAGTGAAATATTTTACTAAGAAATATGTAGATCTCAAAATTTGGACCAAAACTCTGGATTACAAAAAAATCAAGACACAACATAGATTTTCTATAACCTCGTGTCATGTTGGTCAGACAAACAAAAGAATAGGCCATCTTACTGAGGCAAAAAGTGGTCCAGATACTTTTAGTCGTGAATTTAGTTGCTAGAAGATAAAGAGAAATGAGGCAAAATTGAATCCATAAAGGAATGTTGAAATGATTACTAACGCCTTCTGAATCTGCAATTTAAAAAATGGAAATTTTCCACTGTTCAAAAAATATTTGGCCGTTGATCGAACAACAGAAACTGCTCATATCAGTCTGACTGAAAACTTGACAAGCACTTCAATACAAAGTGTTTTAAATACAAAAATATGCGGTTATATGAACTAATTCAAGGTCAAATAAGCTTGTCAAGAATTACTTGAGATTCCATATAATTTTCTAATATTCTGTAACAATAATAAAATAATTTTGTAGTACTTAATATATGGAAGGACATAAAGTAGGACTGACTGAAAAAAATATGAAATGCATGACACCTAACATTTATCTTTAAAATTACTACTAGTCTTAATTTTTGTACCGCGGGCGAAACTTATATATTTACCTGTGGAAGAATAAAAAATAAACATCACAGTATATACTCGTACCTGTATAACAAGAATAATATTATTTTATTATACAAATTGCAATGGCGGTTATTAAATGTTATTATGCTGAGTAGGTAGTTGGTATAACAAGCTGGTATGATAATGTGACAAAAGTTGATATTTAAATACGTTAATTCAAGTTGAGGAATATGTAGAGTATTTTGCTTCAATCTTAAATCCAGAATAAGATGGATAGTGAACTTAAATCTCAATTTTAATAAGCATTAAATATGTTTAATATCGAGTTTCCTGTTCTTTAACGAGCCTACGTTTGAAATATTACTTAATATTTACATAGTAGCTTCTATCATTACGCCATAATTTATAATTATGGTACATAAATACTTAGAGGAACAGATAACACAGTCAGACCATTTCCATGCTCATTGTTCAAGGGTGGGACAAGCACTAACGGCACCAGGAAACTACACCAAACACTTTCTAAAAGCAAAGAACTTAAAACTAGGAGCTCCACTACGAAAGGAGTACCAAAGGAATGCAAAACCTGTGACAAACAGTTACAATTTGATAGGAGGCACCAAAAACAAAAAAAAATCAAAGAAAAATAAGGCACAGTAAAATATTTGCTAAAAATTGTAACCATGGCATAAAAGCAGGTCTATAATGAAAAACCAACATCTTTCAATTATTTCTTTAAACATCTGGGTTAGCCTATGTTAATAATTGAAATTTTTAATGTACCTGTTATAATTTCCTATATCTAACCCATAATAAATTCTTGTAATGATTAATTAATTCAACGTTTGGTCAAAATATTTCGTGGAGATAACACGAAAAATATATGAGGGGGCTTTTCAGTAACATTGTACCTAATTTTATATTATTTAATATTTACTCAAAAAAAAAAAATACATTAACATAATTCATTTCAGCATTTAGGTAGATAGAAAATAAAAATATGTTTACTACTTTAACAACATCCTGTAAAAGATGGTAAAATTACCACAGTATTTGCCACTTATACCTTGATTTCGATTAAAATTTAAAAAATGTATTCTACTAATAGCTGCCACCATCAATTTTTCATTTTATTATCGACTGGAATATATTAAATAACACATTTTATTTCAAATGCAAGCACAGAGCAGAGGAAGTCATTACAACTACTCCTATTAGATCATTGTAAATTGTTTATATATTTTTTTCGCTAACTCTTCACAAACAGCATTTTAATATTTTAATTAAATATTATGATTCTTGATAACAAACTATGGTTATTAATAGACTCCTTAGTTTATTTTTGTATCTAACGTAAAGAAACAGGAATTACAATTACAACGGCGTATCATTTAGAAATAATACATCTAGGAGTTGAGAAAAATCAACTCAACTCCGTAATAATTTCAGCTGAGAATTATAGATAAATTAAAGCTTAGACTAAAGAAATATATTATATATTTATATGACTTTTCCGAATCTTAATTCATCTGGCGATGACATGGCAGGGTTATAATATATCTAATATGTTCATATTCATAAAACATTGAACCTCTGTTGAGTTAGAATTAGCGAAATCATTTTTTTAGATACACAACGAAACTTTGAACCGATACATTTAAAAATATAAAAGTATCTACATTATAAATGTTTCTGAAATAATTCTAAATACGCCACTGAATTATTATGAGTAAAAAACACTTAATGCAGTATACACGTTTACAATTAAGTAAATAATGGGAGCTATGAAGATATTAATTCAAAATAAACTGTGGCGTCGAAACCATATGACACAAAAACATTTATTTTAAGCAGACTAGTATTTCCAACTTCGCGACGAGTGATTCCAAACAGAAGTTAGAATGAATGTTTACGAAATAGAATTATTAAAAATATGAAATCATAATTTGTTACATCATATGCCCATGTGAATATTTTCAACTATTATATTTTTATCTTTTCTTCAGTTAAAGCAAATAAACACACATAAATTTCAGATGAATTTTATGTATATATGTAAAAATTTATTAACTGCGACTGTTGGACGGGTATACGATTTATCTACTTCTTTTTTCTGTTGATGTATTTAAGTCAGTTTATGTAAACCTATTTATTTTAATAGGTATTTTTTTTTATATTTATATAAAAATACAATACTAACTAGGAAAATTGAACTTCTTTTCCAGATTATGTTCGGTAATTTATTTCAAAAATTAATATTGAGATATTTGAAGTAATCTGCTTAGGTAAGTACTTTTAAAAGATGAGAAATCAATAACATGGCGCTTGGTTTTGAAAACTTGGCTTGTTTGACATTTTTCATCCAAATAGTTATAAATCCTAAGAACTTTATTGATTTCCCAACTATTAATGTATTAAAATCGTCTTGTCATAATCATGTACTTAGTAATCTACTACTATTGTTTATTTTTGAATGAAATTAATATTCCTAATGCAAATTGAATCAAAATCGCATCAAATAGAGGCCAATGTAGATATAATATTTAGTTTAACAAAGTAATTATCACCAGCGCTTTATTTTAAACAGAGATAATATAGCGAAATCGTTTAATTGTATGCGAAGCCATAGAGCGTGACAGCTAAAATAATACCAATCACAGTTATCCTAACGCATTGTTGCCAATTATTGTACAAAGCTATTGTGGCATTTTGAGTTTGTTGCGAAAAGGAAACAAATTATTTAATCTCTGATAAAAGACAAATTACACAACTCAATAATGTCGTCACAAAAAAAATTAAAAATTATTTGTTTGTTGTTCATGACAAAAGCCTTGGAAGTAAAACTATATAAATATAAAATATTATTTGCTTTCGACCGTACCTGTAATAATATGAATTTTCTATTTAGGGTTAGCGATATCTTAACTAGATCATTGCGAACTTCTGATTTAATCCAGAAACCCCTACATTTCGTCAAGATTCTTAACTTCATCTGGAGGAAAAGCTAAAACGTTACATAACACATGATGAAATTTATACAATGGAAATTGAATTTTAGAATAATCTGTTGTATTTCAAATGAGTCAACAATATTGGATATTGATTTATTGTATTTCAGATTAGTCAAAGATTTTTCAGAGAGAATCAATTGCATTTCAGATTATTTAAAGATATTTTACAAAGCATCAAATGTATTTTAGAATAATCTGTTGTAGTTCAAATTAGTCAAATATTTTTCAGAGAGAGTAACTTGTATTTCAAATTATTTACAGATATTTTAGAAAACATCAAATGTATTTTAGAATAATCTGTTGTATTTCAAATGAGTCAACAATATTGGATATTGATTTATTGTATTTCAGATTAGTCAAAGATTTTTCAGAGAGCGTCAATTGTATTTTATATTAAAAACGATATTTTGGAAAGCATCAAATGTATTTTAGAATAATCTGTTGTATTTCAAATGAGTCAACAATATTGGATATTGATTTATTGTATTTCAGATTAGTCAAAGATTTTTCAGAGAGCGTCAATTGTATTTGATATTAAAAACGATAGCTTGTGGATTGTTATTATTTATATCAACTATTTTATTAACTCTTAAGATTCATTCAAAATCTAAAGCAATCATTAAAAGAGTTATTCGCCTACATAGATATTGCCCAACAACAAAACTATCTGGCAACGTTGAGCTATACGTTCCACATTCAAAACTTCATAATTGGTCTTTTGTTCTCGCCCTGTTGTTTTCGGGTTGGGAATTAAAACTCATTTAAATAAATATAATCCTCTGCTGTAAGGCGCGACATTTTGCTCTGTTTTAATATTAAGTACTTAGGTATATATAAAACGCCGCAATTTTGGTGTGTCTCAGTATGCGCGAATAATGCCATACTGTTCCCGTCTAGGGCTGAAGCTCGCATGGCGCTATAGGAAATTGCTGCATATAAATTTACCTTAAGATGACATTAATGAAATTTTCTTATTTCTGTATTTTATTGTTCTTGTCTGGTTACACACGGACAGGGATTAAATGAATGGAAGGCTTTTTGTGAATAGAAGTTGAAGTTTATATAATATATATTTATGTCTGACCCGGACCAAACATATTTCGGAAAAATCAGCGTTAAGTGTTAGAATCCTGTAAAAGTTGATTTTTTCAGCATAAATGTTAATACAATATTATTTGCAGGCTAATTCTTCAGAGTGCTAATGTTTGACTGGACTTCTTAAAAATATCGGTTTAACCTTTTTCAAAATTATAGAATTTCTAACTGAAATAGGCCTGCCTTCAGGTTTCTTTTTCTGATATGATACTGTAGATCTACACTGACCAACTCACTTTGAAAATTTGTTTCTAAAAATTAAATCTTGCGCGAACTGACGTCGAGTAAGCGCGATGATGACTGAAATCATGGATGCTCTATCATTCTGTATTATTTGTGATGTTGCTGCCTAACTAAAACGCTTAACCTCCTATTATGCGTGATTTTATCTCTTTGCAAACCTCTAATCTGGATTAAAATGAAGATATTTCAGCGTCACAATACTGTGAAACAAACAGTGGCATGAAGAAGCCCACAGAAGAATATTCGCAAAAAGCGTTGACGTTGGTACTAATAATATAAACAATAATTGGTGAATCACCGTTATTCAAATAAAAGAAATAGACATTTAACAGTTTTTCTATTTATACAGGTTCCATATATAGCATTAATCAACTCCGTAATTAAGGAAAGCAATTATGGTTATGAACTTCACCAATAATATTCTCATAAAAGTAATAAAACATTTGTAAATAATAAAAAACTTCTTGAATTAATAATCTTCATAATATATATTCTCTATTAATTTTATCATCGAAATGTAGTTCAAGCACTCCATAAATAACAAGCCCGTTGTATAGCTGCAAACCTGATTTATTCCTGTGGACGTAAGCAATTTTTAAATAAATCCACCCTCATACCGTATCGCGTTTCGTGTGCGTATTCCAAAGATAAAAAAGAGATGGGAAGGCAGACAAGATGACAAGAACATGCTTAAAACAATGGCAAAAGAGTGGTGTATATAGATCTCTTCACACAGTACACCAGTGTCACTACCCTTTGTATGGATGAGACGCCCTTAGAGCAAATAAAACAACCGACAGATATTGGAGGTCGGTGATATAAATATGTGTTGTTCGCTTTCGAGATCTTTTTGTAGTTAGTTTCCTGCTTGATATAATTTTTTTTTAAATTGTATACTCAATAAGAAGGTTTTGAAGCATCAGCTATTATTATTATAATTTTTGAATATTTTATACAAGGTGTCCCACGATGAACTGGGGCAGTAGTAGCCGCTTGCTTATATTAATTTGAATGCCCTATTTGATATATCAGCTTCAAATTTTATACAATGATTGCCTACCAGAGTTATCAAAAACGTTTTGATCCCATGAAGATGGCGTCGCTTATCAAAACCAGTGCTGTGATTAAATTTTTATAGTAGGCCAACACAAACCAAAATTGAGCTAAACGCCCGGCTTCTAAGGAAGTGAAACAAAAAATAAATTATCTTGTTCACGTAAGACTTTATTACTTTTACTTTAAAGGTGCTCTAACATGTCCTCTTCTATATAAATACATCAATATATATAAATAGAGAATACTTTCCTTACTCTTATTCAAAGGACTCTTTTTACTATTTTTGTTGCAAAATTTTTATGAAAAATGTTTTCAGATATATGTCCAAGATAAATGGATTTTCTGAGTGGCGAATGATAACGAGACACATTAAAATATATTTAGACTAAAAAAAATCGAGAAACAGAAATGATTTTTTGGTTTAATCATCAAATTTTATCTCCAGCTACTTTCAGCTTTTCTATATAACAAAGAGGCGCCAAAAACCTTGCTAGCACCAGGGATTTTTTTTGTAAAAAACAAAAGCATATCAATGGTGCCCCTTCAACCATCAAATTTTATCTTTAGCTACTTTCATATTTTCTATATAACAACCTTGCTAGCACCAGGGCGCTCTTAGGTCTAGGCGCGGCCGTGCCCTGGTCGTACCAGCTTGAAGTCGTTAATGAATATTTATATGGATGCATTAATAATGTTTATCTTGTTTGATCTTATATTTCCTCTTTAAATATGTTTATAAAGATGCAAGTCGTCCAGTTTCCTTTATATAATTATGGTTGATTCCTTAAAAATAACAATATTGACAAAAATATAAAAATTGCACAAATCTAAATATATACAATATTACTAAAATTCATAAAAATGTTTTTCATTTTATTTATTTTTTGGAGGAGTTAATTTAAAGGTTTTTAAAATTATAAAAATCAAAATAAGCAAGGTAATCTAAGGATAAATTCATAAGTATATCAAAAATTAGCAAACTTTCATAACATAGCCTCTATTTAGAGTTTTTCACTATATTAGTCTATTAGATTCATCGTCGAGACGCTGGTGATTTAGTTACGGAGTGGTACATGAAATCTGTATCATCGGGGCGATGTCTAAACTACTTTTCTAACCATGCAAACACACATAAGATAGGTTTGGTTAAATCCATGTTAACGAGAGGCAAAAGGCTATGTCATTCCACCTTGATAGAAAACAATCTGACAATCTTAAAAGGTCTCCTAACAAATAATGGCTATCCTGTGAATTTGTTGAACAAGATCTTCAATGAACACCGGATCCGAGATAGAGCAGTACAGAATGACAATCAAAACATGTTACCATTGATCAGGTTACCACTGATATATATACCGGGTGTTTTCCATAGACTTAGCAACATATTAAAGTCAGATTTAGTGTCCATTGCACCGTATTACAAGAAAACGACACGATCCTTGTTCAGTAAACTTAAAGACAGACCAAAGAAGGAACATATGTGTGATGTTATATACCAAATACCTTGTACACAATGTTCAGGTAAATACATTGGTCAAACGAAAAATTATATCAAGGATCGTATCAATCAACACCGTTTAGACTGTCGCTACAAAAAAAATTGTACCGCTCTTTCTGAACATCATAGTGATACAGGGCACTTATTTGATTTTGAAAACTATGTGATATTGGGAATTGAACACAAAGAAAGATCGAGACTCTTCAAGGAAATGGTGTACATTAATAAGGAGCCTGATGCCATTAATAATCAGAGAGACATTAACGGTTTGAGTGTCATTTACACTAACTTAATTAAAACATAACAAAATAGTTGACCTACGCCTATGAGTTACTTTAGTTCTTTTTAGAATATCTATTTTATCTACTTACTTTTTTATGATCAGTGTGGTGAGAGAATTCCCATCTCTCATTGACACTGTAGGTATTAATTTTGTTATATTTTGTTCTATTTAGCTGTTATAGGTTCGAAAACAATGCTAATATTTTTAGGGAATTTGACCAGATTTTCTATGGTAGATATTAGACTCTGTGTCAGTGTAATCTAATTTTTTAAAATGTCATGTGAGTCTGTTTGGTCATCGTCCTTTTGTTGAGTATTTTTATTTATATAACTTTTACTTTATTGAGGTTGTAGCCTGATGATGTGCACATATTGCACGAAACGTTGCAATAGAATTTAAAATTCAGAATTACTGAGTTTAGATTACGTCCCAATACCCAAGAAAACTTGATAAATTAGTCTATTACACTAAAAATGAGCAATGGTTTATATGGACTATTATCAAAATAGGGATATTTACTCCGATTTTCAACGGCATCCTTTAGGGGAAGACCGTAGGAAAAAAAATATAAAAACTTTTCATCTTATTTTTCATGTTCTATATAGAGATGTCCCACATTTTCCGAGACACCCTGTATAAATTATGATAAAATGAATCATAAAAATATAATTTCCAAACAGTGACATTATAAGAAAACTTATTACACTCGGTAATCGTATATATAGGTATATCGTGAGAAAATCCACCTGTTAAAACAAACAAAATATAACACCCTCTCCGAAACCCATTGTAGGCATGTACTTTGTAATTCACTACTTCGTATAAACATACAAGTTGTAACGTCAATTATTAGTTTTTATTAGAGTATAGTAAAATAGTCGGCGACCCTGTATAATGCAAATATACAATTTTATAATATTTTAATAATAAACGTTTGTGTTTACTGAAGAGCGGGAGCATGTAAACAACTAAATATAGTTGTTTTCCGGTTAAACAAACGTTAATGTTATTAAGTACAGTAGCTAGCATAAATATAAATAGTCTATTTATTTATTTTTTTCGTAAGATAGCTATTAAGATTTAAAAGATACTGTTGTAGCGTTGCATATTACCAGTTTGGTTAGTAATCAATCTTGAAAATTATTATTTTAATAAGGTTCCCACAAGTATAATAACTATTACTTAACTAAGACAAATTTCTAAAATAGTAATGCAAATTATCAATACATTTTTAGTGCTGCAGACATAGAAAACGTCCTTAATTTTTTCGTTAGAAATATTATATTTTGAGTAAAAACCCTCTACAGTCAATGTAAAACTCGAAATAAGTACTTTTTTTTATAAGTGAAAAATAAAAATCGAAACTCCACGAAATAAGTTAAATAAACTACTCTTTGAGTACTAAAAAACTAAAACGACCAAACATGTTTCGAAGCTACTAACTTCATCATCAATATTTATAGAAAAGGAAATTGCATTATGTAAATAACCAGTCTTTTTTTAATTTTAACTTTTTTAGCCATATGGGATTCAACAAAATAATTAAATTTGAATATTCTACTCGATATTTCGTATAGGTATTATTAGTTTTTAAGTTAAAAACTAACACACTTTAAGTAACAAAGCAAATATTCAGCAAATAATGATTTAGAACATTAAAACATCACTATTTACTAAAGTTTTTATTAATAACAACACAATGACAGTTGACATATTGGAACCAGACGTTAATAAAAATTCAACCTTGCCAGACTGTAATACATCTAACAAAAATTTTGAGTATAATCTTTCCTTTATATCATGCATGTATATATTTTCCGGTGGCATTTACTGAACCGATATTGTGATATTATTATTTGCCTCCTCAAAACTGATTTTATTTTATTCTATTCAAAAATATATTATACACAGCATTTTTAGGTATTCCATGAAGTTTATCCCCCACATATAAAATTTAATTCGCATTCACAAACTAGCACACAACAAAGTTTTTAAAACCATATTTCTTTCAAAAAATGATTACATTTTGTTAAAAATTATGTACTATGCAGCCATGTCTCAATTTAATTGAAACTCTGATAATTTAAAGTTAACTTACCATAATTACCTATTATGGCATTCAAATTAATAAACTTTATCTAAATATGGGCAAACCTTTAAATTTGCATTGCTTGTTGAAGTAGTTGGAGCCCATGTGCAAACGCGATAGCAAAATAACTGAAAATTATTTTTGCAATGTTTCAACACCGTAGAGAAAGCACGCAATGTCCTTATAGTAATCAAGATAATACTCCAGAAAATAAGAGAAGACATAATTTGCTCTAGGGCCATCCTACCGTGTGTACCAGCCAAAAATAGGGCCATAACGAATAGCATGTCAAATGTCAGAATAGTATCACGAAAACAAAGAGAAGAGAAAAAGCCTCAACAACCAAATAAATCTTCGGCCGTGAGTGATCTTAAAAGATTCCCTATAATTACATTTTAATGTAGGCAACCTTAATAGATTTTGTAAATAAATAATACAAACAATGACTAAGTTTTTACGTAGGTATTATATTTTGGTGATATGTTACATTATCAGCTACATCAATCTTGTTTCAAACATTTATTACCAATGTTTTATTGTTTTTGCCTTCTATCTATTTAATAAAAACGTGAATATTAATTTACACAAGGATAATAATAAATAATATGGCTAAAACGAATAATAATTATTAGTAATAGATAAAAAATAACTTTCATTACTACTGTTTTTCAAAAATATGCGGATAATAGTAATAAATATATTTATTATGCTTTATTCATATCGTGTCAATGTAGCATAGATTACCTAATATACAGTGAAGACCAAAACTAAGTTTTTTTGCAAGAAACCCTGGCACATGTTAGTATACAGGGTCCATCGTGTAGTAGAGAAACGTATATGTTTCTATCTTTTCCTTATGCCAGCACCTGTATATTATTAATGCTTTTGAATCTCCATAACTTAAGTCACATTTTATTTTAGGTTTAGGGTTAGGTTTTTTTGCCAGTTAGAGTGCCTCAAAGTACGCAGCAAAGTAAAATACATTAAAAGACACAGCCAAATAATAGCACGAGAGTATTGTATATCCAGCAATATCGAGTTACCCTTTCATTAAGATGTACGTAAATTAATTATCATTTCTAATTGAGTTCGCCGCAATATATATTCCATCTATATGTAGGAACTCATCATCTTAATCAAAGAGGCATCAGTCACGTAATACTGTTATTTCTGATGTTACTATAATACGTTTGGTAAAGATGAGGAAAAGGGGTCAGCATAATTAAATTTAGTCAATAAATGGAATGCGAATGTTGGGGAAAATCAAAATACGGCATTATAAAAATAAATTCAAAATGTAAAATTTATATGATAGAAGAATATTTTTGAATTTTTGATGAGCACAAAAGTCGTTGTTAAAAAAATTATAAATCAAGAGTGTACCGCAACAACTCTTCTAACATGGAGGCTCTAAAGAACAATACCAATTCGGCAAGAAATCGAAGCCATAACTGCTGACACTTGTCGACGCGTCATCGTCATAGCAAACTTTAGTTGTCGGCTTCAGGAGTGTCATGAGAAAAATGTATAATACTTTTCGTAAGCAATTGTAAAATAAAGCTTTTTAGGTACATAGTTTATAACATTTGTAATATTTAATAGCAGAGGAAAACTTATATTCACGTTTAATAGTATATCGAAAATAATGAAACTGAAAAAAAAACAACCCCAAAATCGATCCATCTTCCAAAAATGAAACAAACTTCATTGACACAAAAAAACATACATCTGTCAAAAACCATATCGTACACAATATCAGATTTTTTATGTAATAAATACTACAGAAAATAATAATGATTACCTACTACTGAAAAAATGGATCGCTTTGATATGCATTTTCGTTATAAATAATAATAATAATGCGACATAGGATGGTACCCTTAGAAATTAAAAAATAAAATAGGAGCACCCTATGACGTCCGAAATAAGGACTGCTTTCGCATGAGACTTAACACAGCTGGTATGATGGAAAGTAAAATAACACATTAGCATTGTGACTGGCGTATTTTACCCTACTTAGTTTGTTTTTTATTTTTTTGTGAATCGGTAATTACTGCATGGATGGTTTATGATAGTTACGAATTGTGCATATTTAGGATAAGCTTTTGTCATTTTGTAACAGAGTTTTTGGATATGTTTTATGCATGATTGTTGTTAAGCTAAAATTTTCATTAATCAATTTTTATTTACAAGGAAGTGCAAATCGGGCGATCTAGCTGCCCACTCAATTTGACTCCTTCGCCCTATCCAGCGAAAACCGTATTTAAATAATTTTTTACTACTCAAGCAAAATATATATAAATATTAAAAAATCATTTTTTTTAAATTTATATTATTAAAATGTTCAAAATGATGATTTTTTTATTCATCAGCACTTAATTTATTATTTCTGACTTTATAATTACTATAATATATCTAAACAAAACTAGGAATTGAAAAGGCGTCCAAATTATTATTTTTATATAAGATCTTCAATAAAAATTACAAATAATTTGTTTTTCTGTTGTTTTGCATTGTTGTTTTTTTGAACTGTTTTGAGCGTTTTGTCTATTTCGTAGGTTTAATAGGTAGATATTATAAAATATAAATAATATTATTATAATAAGAAAGCTTGTGAGAATTAAAAGTGGAAAATGTAGCACATTTATGGTTTGATTTTAAATATGATTGTTATTCAAAAAATTAGTTGATTTAAATCAGCCCAACCCTGTTACGTGTGATATACCACCTATTTTTGAATTGAAAATTGCTTTAAATTTAACAATAAAAAATCCAGAGCCGTATTAAAAAAAACAAAACAAAACGAAATGTCGTAGTGATAATTTGTAAACGCTATCTTTTTCTCCTCAAAAATTAACAATTTCATTTCATTTTTTTATATTCTCGAAAACTTTACTTTTGAAAACCCAATTAATACGTGTTTAAATTGTAGAACTTTTCTCTATTTGAACCGACATTGTAACTCCTAACGTTTCCAAGATTCCAATGCTATCCCATTCTTATATTGGACACGGTTGTATATCATGCTTGTTAATTGAATTTTTAAAACAAATTTAATATGATCTAATTACTTCGACTGAAATCGAAAAATGAATTGAGATTAATTTCTCAGTTAACTGCCCATCAAATTTTTAAAAGGAATAACCTACTTCGTACATACATACATGAGGTGAGTGAAAATTGCTGAGATTTCGCGTACAGGGATAACGCCTTATATTGCTATGATACCATGGGGAACTGTACTCTTCTTATCAGTATTTTTGATGGTCAATTATTGCTATTGTATGAGTATAACGCAGGTTCCGGCCTCTTGGCAAGAAATTAAGTATAGTAGCGGCTGTCACTGAATAAAACAAACTAAATAGGTATTTAAAGAAAACCGACAGCATGCTAACAAAATGAATATTTTCAGAACTAAGCATAAGTGAAATAATTTGATAAATTTGAAACTTCCGACTAAAGTGATGGATCCTTTCATGCTCATGACGATAGAGTGAATTTTAAAAAGATGTTAAGTCAGATACGTACAGATATGAGCATTTTATAGTACTTAATTAAAGAAATGAAAAATAACCGGGAACGCCAGGTGCTTATAAGGTATTATACAGATACCTACATACATATACACAGGAATTAATTATTTTATAGCAAATGTAGATTTTATCATCAGTATATCAACCGAAAATTCGTATGAAATTGCCGAGAATAGACATGCCGACCCACAAAAAAATCGATCCGCAAAACTCGTTATTCGCGTAATTTAATTAAACGTTATATGATGAGGAGCGCGTTAAATTGTTAGAGAATTTTTTATGGATCATCGCCGCACGAACGATTATTGTAGAATATTATTACATTGGGAAAACATTGAAAGGCAATAATTTTCAAACAAAATTTGTAAAGCACGAAGAAGCAATCGATTTAGTATAGAATATAGAGGAATTCATGATTTCAAAAGTCATGACTTTTGCTTACTCTGCATTATAAATAATAAATGTAGCACTATAGCACGAACAAATATTCAAACGCCGAGCTTAAGTACTAGTAATATTTCAACATCTTCTATTGTACCTTATGTGCGTCAAAATTGTTTTTTCAATTTAATCTAGAAATTCCATAAAACCGATACAGAAATTGTATGTCTAATAATTCCTTGCTGCATTTGAACGAAGCTCAGCGTTTAAATCAGTAATAAATGTAATAAATATTATTGCTTGACCCAATGCTAAGGTTAGGCCTCCTCAGCAAATTACTCCACTTTTATGTTAATTTACATGAATTTCTACAACATAATATGTATAATAATAATTAGAACTGAAATCTAAAATTTATAATGTGGCTCGCAAACCGTAATCTTATTTTAAAGTTTGCCATTATGCATAGTCAATACGTAAAATACAAATTCAAAAGGACTAACCTCAATCTACACTGTGCATTTTACGTATTTAGCAATATTTAATTGTTTTCTTCTAATTTTGAGGGTAAAATAATGATGTTCTACATCACCTCGTCGACTCTTTATCTGATTTAAGTCTACTTAAACTCATTCAAAAAGGCAATTGATACCTTTTATTTAAAGTGCAAACCAACCTTCATTATTTTTTACCAACTGTCAAAAAATAACTAGCACGATAAAATTTTTATATAATAATAATAAGTTTTAGCCATAAACTATGCAAATATTACCTTTTTTTTAATACTAACGGTTTATTTTTTAAGGCAGAAATGTTCTGTCATAATGTACAAAGTGATATTGTTCCTCTGTGATCAGTAACAAATTAGTTTTCATTAATTCATGGTGATACTATACCTACTAAGACAGTTGAACGTATATACAAAGTTGCACTATAATCTTTTTCCATTTCAAGGTTATTTTTACGTTTGGTTTGTTTTGTTTTCGAAAATAAAAAGGAACTCACATATCGTGCTACACTAATACCCACCTATACAACCATTATATATCAAAGATTTCGTGATGGATATATATGAAAGAATCAAAACTCGCAAGGAAATGAAACAAATTACAGTACATTATTCGTATTTCGAATGAATGGCGGGTCGGTATTCCGCAATTTTATAATTTCTACGTATATATTATAGTATACCTAATAAAGAAAATGTATATTTAAGATTCCAGGGCCGAATTATAAACTTATACCAACTTATACCGAAAATACCATAATATTCGAATTTAATTGTTATTCACTCTATTATTGTTATTATACTATATAATAATAATAATACATTTTAGCCACATTTTTTTTATGAAATCCAGAAAATATTTTTGGAAAAAAATGGCTATGGTTCCAAATTCTAAATCTTTTTTTCTTGAATATTAATTCTTAACCATTTCCACAACAATAGAGTGTTAAGAATTATTATTCTATGAAAATCTAGTAAACTGGATTAACGGGGACTGGGAATTTTAATTATATTATATGATTCACTACAATATAAAAAAATGTAAAGATTTGAGCTTGAGGCGTACCTGTGAATTGAACGACTTCTATTTCCTGATATCCTATTTTTTTTAATTAAAAACAAATTATTACGATATATTTTAAGCACTTCTATATTTGATTAACAAACGTTTTTAGTTAGAATTCATGGCGTTTAGATTTCGTGGATCTATATCAAAATCAATTTAGTCCTGTTCTGTATACTACAGTGCCATTATAAATCCGTATGGTAAGGGCGATTATCAAGAAAATTTCGAATTGGACTCGCCTTTCCGCAGACATTGTTGGCAAATTTGAATATCTCGCTAACGATTGGTTCTTTTAGGACGAACGTAATTTTTACCAAAGACGTGTAATTTAAGCACAGAAGAAGGTTGTGATGACTTCAGCCTCAGGACAAAATGCACGATTGATGCGCGAGATTTGAATATTGATTGTTCTTTTCATTCTTTTCGACGTATTTTTTTCCTTCTGCATTTTTCTTTTTGCCATAATTATTATCAATGGCCTACAGGTGTTTTTTAGAATTCACTATGTAACTTTCAGGACCGGATTTAATGAATGTAATATAATATACAAGAATTCATATCAAAAATTAAAAAATATGCCTTCTATATAGTCAGTGGCGCGTATTTATGTGTCAGCTCTGGGGGGAGGGTCTACTTACAATGAAATTTTAATTTTAAACCTATCTTAATTCCCTATTATGCCATAGTGGATCCCTAATGCCGACAAAAACAAGCCCATGAACTATAATAGAGGCTGTACTATATAATTCTAAATTATACAAAAACCTTGAATTAAATACATGTTTATTAAGAAAAAGTTTGCTCTGTGCACGTACTCGATTAAGAAAAAAACAAGAGGACTTTATATTTCGTGCAGAGTTGGTTAGAGCGCATTCGGGCCATGGCCTGACCTAACAAGTCAGCAGCTTCTTAAAACCGTTTAAAACTGTATTAAAATGCAAAAATCTAAAATATAATACATTTATGCGTAATATATAGAACAAAAATGTTTAAAAATATACTGCAAAATCCCGGACCACATTTCCGAATGTTCGATACTTATTTTTTAATTCTCTGTAGGGGGTCCAGACCGCCACTGTATATAGTTATATAGCGACAGTTTAAGACAGGAACAAGACTTCATCAAAATAATTCGTGGCGTGTTTCGCCAACAATAATAGTAACGATCCACAATGAAAATACAAACTAAAACAATTATTGTATCTAAATTAAATTAGAAGATGCAAAAACCAAATTAGATATTTGTCACATTGACACTGTCTAATTTTGCAATACGGAATATGAAGAATTACTTAATTGAAAAAAAAAACCGGCTCTAAAAATTATATTTCCTCAACATTTTAACATCAAAATAATAATAGTGGGTTGTTTTATCATTTAATAATAATATACACTTTATTTGCAATCACATATCAAGAAAAATTACAATGGATAACGTGTAAACATAATAACAAAGGCAATCATAATTACAAAAAGCCAAAAATAACTGTAAAAAATGGTTAGAAGGCAGTAAAACTGATTTTGATATTCTAACCCGTACGGAAAAATTAAGGTCCCATTAACTTACGATTAACAAAATTAATTGGGACAATAATTAATGCAAAAAAAGAAAAGCAACAAAAACAAAATTAAATTAAATTCGAAATCATAACCACAACACGATAAGAAAATTATGCATAAAAATATGCAACGCAGTCTGTTCAGCTAAACCAAATTTATCAATTCACTTCTAAGAAGTACAGGAAATGAAAACTATTGTTTCAGTTTTTTATATTATCATGTAAATTAATTATTAAATCGCCAAATAATCGGCTAAACACAAACAAAATAGACCATTATATTTTCTCATTTAGAAAACAGATGGTGGTCTGCCTTGCCCATGGCTATTCTCATCCCATATTTTGTTACAGAAATATTTATCACTGCTGCTAAAATGCAGTTTCTATAATTAACTAGTTTAAAAAAATATATGGGCAAAGGTCCGCATCAGTGGTAGTCGATTTTTTTTTAGTGTTTCCTATATATAAATAAATAATTATTTTGTAAAATTTAGTTTAAATTGTAAATTTAAAAAACAATTAATATGTTGGACAGGTATCTGCGAAATTTGGCGACTACACCATCGATATGGGCAGTGATATTGTATAGAATGAACCGTATCTGATTGGACGTCTGACGATTACTAATGCAAAACTTATGTATCCGTTTGAGAGGTAGAGATTCATCTGTTTACCATGATTTTTTGGATAATCGTTTATTTGAATTACCTAGTAGACAGTTTGTCTCTTGATCAACGAAGAAATATGTTTTATTAATAAGGGACTCCACCTAATTTCAGTACACAAGCACTGGCCACCAAGGTCACTTGATCTAAATCCGTTGAATATTAATGTGTGGAGTTTTGCTAAAAGCGAGAGTATATTGAAATGGAGTAAATTTAAGAACTTAATTCAAGCACCGCAAACACTCCAAAGGCTTATGTTTAGCATTGTGTGAACACATTCCTTCTTATTTAATGTGTTTCTATTTGTTTTGTAGTATATTGTTTTCTTTTCGTATCTATGTTAATGTCAACCAAATAAAATTAAATCAGTATATATTCTTTTATGAATTATCTTATTTTAGGTCATAGGACTTTTTCAAATGGCAAATACCTCCAAAACCACCTGTTTTAGGCATTTTGTTTAAATAATCTTTTTCAAAAAACTTATACCGTATAAGGGAGAGATTCCATGCCATATTGACGTACGTACGTTCATAATTCAAATTAAATTCACAGAAAACCAATTTATTGTGTTCACTATTTTTCATGATAATGTAAAACATCAAGAGTTTATTAAAATCAAAACAAGATAACATATTTTTTCTTTATGTTTAATTACACGATGTCATTTTAACATCATTAGGGTGGTAATTTCAGCGTCATGAATTGGTTACTAATTATGAGAAGACGAAGAATAATAATACAAAGATAGAGAGAAAATAAAAGGAATTAAAAAAAACATGGTACCGCGCTGGAGGGAATAATTACAAACTACCACACGAAAGGAATGGAACATTTATCATCTGACTGACTACCAGTAACAACAAGCATTGGGCCGTTCTTTTAGATATCATAACCATTCACCGATTCTACGTTTTGACAATTTAAGCCACGCAGATTGATTGCATATTATTTGAATTACTGAGTTATTTAACAGATTGCGTAAGTAATTTAAATTAAACTTATAGTAATAACTTGCCAAAATATTTGAGAATTGAGACAGACTACTATGTAATATGTAAGTAACATATAACTGAAATACATAGGCTAATAGAAAATAAACCAGCATTTAATCTGGTGACTTTTGTCGAATGGACTCGGTAGATACTCTACCCAAAAATCAAAACAGAATATTTAAAAATATATAATTTTGTACTTTTGTCAACTGCCAATCTCAGCAGTTTTAAGCTTTTTAGTAATTTTACACATTTAAATACGAGGGTTCCTATTTATGCCTTCAAAAATCATGTTTTATAGCTATCATCTCCTCACTAGACAAAGTGCTTTGAAGGGTGGTTTCATCGCATGCAAAAGTATATAGATAGATATTAAATGAGAATATTTTGAAAAGCAATACAAATATGTTTGATGAAATTAATTCGTTTGTTATTCCTATTCTCAATACCTAAAGAGCAACCCTCGTATAAAGGAAAATATCTAGTTTTAGATAAGTTTTACTCTAAAGGCTAAGAAATAACTGTGTGAAAAAATATCATAAACATTGGAGATCTTTCTAATAAAAAAAAAGTTGTCTTACAATGAACTAAATCGGTAGTTGTATTTCTTAAACTAACAATAAAAGTTTTTTTTTCTTTATGTCCATAATACTTAATCCATTTTCAACATTCATCTTCGATGAATAGCCAAAAAGGAAATCTTTTACTTCACACAAATTCACAAACTTCCAACCATGAATTAACAATAAAACTCAACGTAAGTGCCATTTTTGTCACGATCGAAAAAACAGATAACTAGAACAGTTGTTGCGCGTGCATATCATACCTCTATCGGAGTACATAAGAACCACCTTTTTAGGGCGTCTCAGTATCTATGAATGATTAGTATTAAATACAGCAAATATGTGTCCTTTTTGGTAGTATATATGTTTATAACACCGACATGGAGATAATCCCTTAGTTTGAAAAGGATACCGCTTGAGTGGATATTATAGTCCTTCGATGTAAAGGTGACTGGATTTAACGCTAGAATTAACACTTATTATAGAGCTTTCTTTGGGAAGTAGGCATGGCACAGAGCTTTTGTTGGTTTGCCAAATTCTCTGAGTGCATTTAGAATTGTGTAATGCGTTTGTTATTAGGTTTTCCATGGTGTTTTATTGGGAATTTGTTTTGAATATACAAATCATCTACACATTAGATAGAAAACAATATAAAATGTGAATATGAATATATTTTGAGTGGATGAGGCTTTAAATAATTATTTCTGTATATTATTATAAGAACAACTTATTAAAATTAATCGAATTTAAGTAATAAAATACCTAGATTGTTGCGTTTCAAGTCAAAAATTCTAATTCAGTTTCTCTCGAACGGCAACGTTTCGGTTTTTATTGAAACTGCTGGGAACTGGGAAGAAAGTATGGTTGGTCTTTCACCAAAATTCATTCGCGGTTTAACATAAATCTGGAGCAAATACTAATGAGTAATGAATGAGTTGAGTTATATTACATACAGATAAATAAATAAAGTTTATTATCTCACAGTCTATTATTTAGAATTAATGATTAGATCTTGTCACAAAATTTTATTAGTGTATTTTGTGAATTATTGCTCAAATATTTTGCCTCTATACTCATTGAATGAGATGATTGGCTCATGGACATCAATCACAATTGACACATATTTACAGGTGTTTGCACTTAAGAACACTTCAATGCATGCGTGCGATGTACTTCTGTGGTAATCATCAGTAAACATATACGCATATGAAAACTAAAGTTCCGATGAAATTATAAATAAAGTCAGCACGACAGACAAAGGTGGCTGTGTGCAAAAATCGCTGGTTCAAACAAAATCGCATTTGTATGTAATATATGCAGAGTATAGCACTTCAAATGGAATGACATAGAAAAAACAACATGTGAATTTCCAGTAGTGAGCTGATTTTGTTTTTGAGCAAGAAGGGAAATGGGAAACACAGAGGGCGAGTCGTTAGGCGGAAATGACTATGTGTTTGTGATGATATACATGGACGCGTTGGTAAATGACCGAAAACATTTTTATAAAAGAAAACCAAATTAGTTTCATATTGTCGTATTGTGGTTACCACATAAACTAATTTCTATTTTTTCTACAAGTCAATATTTCTTGTTGGCTCTCATCATTTGAATAAGTAATTTACTACATAGTGACATCTGAATTTCTAACAATGAAAGTTTTAATTTAAATGCAGGTGCATTATATTTAATAATTTCAGCGTATAGAAATTATAATCAACTAAATTACACAAATTTTTAACGCAATTTTCTAGAGAATTATGATGGGAGCAAAATCAAAAGTAAAGCACATACAAAATTATGGATCACTCGACCCCTACTGCTAATTGAAAATTTGGCTGTTGTGTCCACCCCTACAACAGGGCTGAAACTATTTCACCCAAAAACTGATGTTAATTTAGCTCAATTTGGTTAAAGTGTTTAGGTGCTATCGTGACACACACACAGACAGACTCTCCATCTGGAAATGGTCTTATAAGGAACTTCAAAATGGTTATATCTGTCTTTCTCTCATTTTTTAGCGCGTTCAGAATACTTTCCCTGTGCGGGAAAGTAAAATTATTATTCGTTGTGCCTAACTCTAAAATATAATTCCGTTTTCACCTTAATTTGTCCGGTGCCAAAACTAGACGTTCTACTAGATACCACAAAGAAAAATCCAAATAAATAAAGTTCAATGACAAAAATGCTTCATTACTTTGTTTCTACAGATAAACAGTGATGAGATATAAAAAGCTGAGACTATACCTTGTAATATACGGTAACAAAAAGAGCCAATCAAACTTCACTCGCATATATTTATTTATTACTTTATTAACGGGAACATTTCCAAGTCTGTACCGACTAAACTAAAATAAAAATACTCTTCAGCAAAATACGTAAAAGTCCCCATTAGGAATTTTTTAATCAAGTTGATACAGTTTCGAAAAAGTTTTAAATTCAGCTCTCTAATCAATCCCCGTCGTGGATATTATTTAGCTTTATCTTCGTCTGTTTTTTCTGTCCCCTTTATGTATGTACAGAGCTATATACTTCCATGAAATTACACTGTGTATGCTACAGCATAGGAAAGTAGATTATAATGTTTGATTCCAACTATCAATGGCAGATCGAGTCTATCTGGTATTTCCTAAACATTAATCCATAGGTAATAGCAAACAATGATAAAAGAGAATTTAAAATTTCTTTTTCAAAAAACTGTGTAAGCTTTTGTTCTTAATTCTGATCAGGTTTTCAGATTGTCACACCCGGTATAGTGTAATAAAAATATTGCATCCGGTCGAACTAAGCATTTTTCGCTGATTAATAATTTATAAAATTCATGACTCTAACATCGGTATTGTATCTACGAAATAGACAAAAAATTGCTGATTAACATTTTTCTACACAAGTGGTACGACGCGACGCTAGGAATAGACAATTTCATTGGAAAAATTCAAAGGTAATACATTTTTACGCAACCGGGGAAAACAAGGTCTTCTGTCCAACTTCGGCGAAGGGAACTCCGAGTCTTAGAAGCGACAAAAAGCACTATCCTCCTCGTTGAGTAGTGTAGATATGGTTTGTGAAATCAAGAAGCATAATATGCTGTGAGGTAAAATAGCTTAGATTAGGTTATTGTTATAGCATTTTGGGTAATGTATTAAAAAAATATGTTGTGTGTTTTGAAACGCCTTGTATATCTACAAAAAATTTACATAAAAATAAGACCTCACTTTTAATAGCAGACTATGCAGTGAGAAACTGAGAACGAAAGCTTGGAATGTTCTTTGGGGTGCAAATTCCTCTGCCAAATTAGCCCAGGGAGAGTTAATGAAGGAAGAAACGTTACGTTTTTCTACTTATTTAAAAAAGTGAGAGAAAGAGAAAAAGAAAAAAGGGGAAAACGGAGTCGCGGCACACCAGTTTTATGTTTCCTGGAGAGACTTAATTAATTCGTCACAGGGGACGTCGTGATTTGAGAAAATTTTAAATAAACTCGATCTTACCAATGAATTTTTTAAAATCTTTTTCTCTTCATTTCATTTAGCTCTGTACTTCGTGAAATTAGAAGACGGATAATTATTTCCTGAATGTCAAAGGGAAAATATGGCATAATTACTTGTCCAAATAATAATTAGTTCTATACTGATATCACTGAGAGAGAAAGAAAAAAAACAAGGAGCTATACTAAATTGAATTCTTGTTATGTTTATGTACAGGGTACGCGAAAAATAATCAAAAAGTATCATTTTGGTAGCAAAATGCCTTTCAAACGGTGGTAATTTTCAACCAAATTGTGTGCTTATCGATAAAGTTTTATTCATAGTGATTTTAAACGTAATTAGAATTAGTTTTCAATATTACTTTCCCGACACACAGGGAAAGTATTGTGAATGCACTAAAACAAATTTAAAATGTCCAGGTGGAAGTCTGTCTGTCTGTCTGTCTCTATGTATTCTTACACGATAGCGCCTACACGCTTCAACCAATTGAGCTAAATTTTGGTATATGTGTTTGGGGCAGTCCTATGATGAACCCATTATTTTTTGCATGAAATCGCTCTTGCTCTGTGAGCGGGGTGAACACAACCGCTAAATTTTCAAATCGCAGTAGGGGTCGAGTGATACATCGTTTTAAAGCATTTTTTCACTGCTTTACAACGATAGGTTACTTTTGATATTTGCCCCCATAATTCTAGAGAAAATTGCGTTTAAAATTTCACCAGTTAGGTAAGTTGGAACCTATCTTATTATAATTAAAATACAATATTTCTAACCAGGTTTCTGTGGCGTCGTTGGTCGGGCGTTCGCTTCGCATCCGGAAGGTTATGGGTTCCCAATTTATCTAATTGCCATATTTTTCAAAATATGTATACCCGCGGTATAACTGAGATTCTTAGAGATATTGAATTTAAAAATCAAATCTCGTTCAAGACTATGCAATTTATTAGGCAATCCAAAAGAGACAATAGAAAAGACGGAAAGACGACAACTTGACATTAGATTTAAGGAACTACAGCACATTTAACATATTTAAATTCAATAATAATCATAATGGTAGTTCTTATAACTTTTCTTACTAAGATACACAAACACATAACGTATATTAGATATTTTGTGTGCAATATTCTCATCCTCAATTATCGCCAAATTGCCACATTCAATCTCGTAGTAAGGAGGAGATGCAACACTGATATTTGTCTCTAATTTGTTAATAAGTCTCCAACACTGAATAACATAGACAAACAACAATCTAAATGACTGATTCTTAATAATGCTCTATCTGCAAACGACTTACGTTGTAATAACATACCTAATTAGCAAGGAAATTGTAACTCAACACGCCCATCTCTTTCTGGCATCAAGAAGGGGTTGGAAATAGAAACTAGCTATTAAAATTAACGACCATTGTTCCCACACCACAACACATTATATAATATAAGACTTTCAACAAGAGGGAATCGATGGGACTATGTTGGTGGAGTATTGAAGCGATATTGGAAGCCATACAGTAAATGAAGAAGTTACAAAGAAAGTTTCAAAATGCAAACCTCTCTACATCAAAAAGCGATGTTATAAAATGTTCGCTGTTGACGTTGATCGAAATAGCCTGCCAGGAGTTTAACAGATGAATTTTGTACTTCATATTTGGCAAGTTTTCCAAGCAAAATATATCATAGTTAACACAGTCGAAACCCTTCGACAGATCGCAGAAGATGCCTCCAGCAAACTGTCCATCCTCAAAAGCACCTACACCTTCAAATAACAGCTCTCTAGATCATAAAGCCCGCAGCAACAAGATCTCTGTCTCCTGAATAGAGGCATACTGCAAAGGGGACAAAAAAGATGATCCCACTATCATATCCCTTATGTTCTGTCTAATAAAGTTTTGAAAATGTTGAAGTGGAGTTTTTGGTTCTCAGTAAAATCATAGAGAATATAATTAATAAATGAAGCCTTTAAGCTGGACAGTGGATCGCGAAGTTCGTCTATACAATTATATTATTTTTTTCGTAATTTTATATTTTATAATTTACGAATATTGCAAGTCCATCCACTTTTATCATGTTATGCATTTGCAGCTTAAAAATAAAACGCATATCGCGTTTAATCAAATCAAAAGAACATAACCCTTGTGAAGTGGGTTTTTATTTTGCAGCAATATAGTGGCCAAATCCACTTAGCTGCGATTGTTAACTTATGCAAGTTGCGTGTGAGTTATATGCGTTCGCGTGATACCAGCAAATTTCGAACTATTCTGGACCTTATGCTACATACGGAATGAGGTTGAATGATGTCGACACGCGATCACTATTGATACCCAGTTTGATTGACAACTAGCTAAATGTACCTAGTTATTGCCTATATTCTACATATTTATGTAAGTGTATAGTGTATTATGTGCATTTCGTTTGATGCCTATTCACATTTGAAAAGATTTTGTTTTAAAATTATTTCTTAATGATTGTCGTTGCCAGTAGCGATTTCGTGACTATTTAAGCGGTAGCCAAACATGAACCATGAGTTTGTTTATAATTTTAGAATAAATAATAACATTTAAACAAATATTAAACCGACATTTCATCATTAAAATATTGTAAAAAAATACTAAATAAAGTTGATAGGTTTTTATTATTAAGATTATCTCTTGATTCGCCTCTGGACCTAAATCTACTTGCTTCATCATTCATATTTCGCATAGCTAAAAGCCATATGTACTTAGATTGTGAGGGAGTCATATTGAGTGATTTCCAGATAAGACATATGAATAACCGTTTCAACTTCGTGTTTTGAAACATTTGCACACCTATATAATGAAAATACCACCTATACGTAGAGATTGTATTGCTACAGGGAATGACTTTTGAATATTTATAAATAAAAAGCGCGAAAAACATAACTATCGCTGTCAGATCTTTTAATCTTTTAATGGTGTGTTTTTTGTTTGTATATTGGACTTGAAGCCTTGACGACGCTATAAGCATCTACATAGGTATATTTTTTTGTGTTTGCATTTCATTTTTCTTCATAAAGGCCTATGGAACAGTTGAATTGTAAAAATGCATAGACGGGAGCAAATAATGTTAAAAAAAGGAAAAATAATGTATTCTATGCCGACGTTTCCTTGATTTTTATTACCATCCTCCGAGCTTGCATAAGAAGAAGAAAAATAAACAAATATAATAAAAGGCGCATTGACCACATAACACATGTGTACGTAGATGTTCTACATTCAATAAGTCTGTGGGATAAGAAAAAAATTAAATTTTGACAAAACTCGATTTTATTATTCAACATAGTTGCCTTCGAGGGCAATATAGCGATTTTCCAACTTTTCGATACCACTTTTATAGAACGATTTCTCAAAATAGGCCTCAGTTTCAGCGATTACTTCTCTTAAATTTCTTTCCAGCAAGCATTCTCTTGAGATCTGAAAACAGGAAAAAATCGCTGGGGCTAAATCTGGAGAATACGGTGGGTGGCACGAAAACGCAAAAACCACTTAACAGATTTTAACCAAATTTGGTACAAAAATACTATAGGACATGGCAAGGAGCTGATTAGATTTTGGGAAACATTGAGCTTAGGCAAAGGGTCTAAAGGAGGGTTTAAAGAGGGTTCAAAAATTAAAAAAATTCATAGTTCTTAAACTTATCCGAAATACTGCATAATTTTTTACACATTTAATTGAATATAACCTAAAATATTGAACATAAAATATTAGACCACATTGGCTTTCGAAAATAGTGTAAAATGGGGTAAAAAATATTTAAAAAAAAACGTATTTCTTGAACATAGCAGAAATATTAACTAATTATTTATAGCTTTAAGAGAATATAACCTATAAAATGTGTCATAAATAACTTACTTTCATAGGCGTTCGTAAATAGTGGGAAAGGGGTCAAAACATAAAAATATATATTTCCTAAACTTATTCGAAATATGGAATAATTTTTCATAGTTGTGATAGAATATAACCTAAAAAATTTTACATAAAAGAATTGGTTCACACAGGCGTTCGAAAATAGTCTAAAAAAGCGTCAAAAACGAAAAAAAAATGTTTCCCAAATATACCAGAAAAATTGGCTAATTATATATAGCTTTGATATAAAAATGCAGCAAAAAATTTTTTATTTACATAGGCATTCGTAAATAGTAAAAAAAGTGGTAAAATAAAAAAAAATGTAAAATTTTTTATATTTAACTAGTTGAATTGGTGTTAAAATACACGACAAAAATTAATGTACCATAGGCGTCCGTGAAAATTCTATAAAAGAGTCAGAAAAAATGTGTATCCGTGATAACTCAAAAACCACTTAACGGATGTTAACCCCATTTGGTACGAAAATACTACAGGATATTTATAGGTGGTGATTAACATTGAGCGTAGGCAAGGGGTTTAAAGAGGGTTCAAAAATTTAAAAAATCATTAAACATATCCGAAATATTGAATACTTTTTTGTGCGTTTAATTAAATATAACCTAAAATATTTAACCTAAACCATTAGACCACATTGACGTTCGAAAAAAGTGTAAAATGGGGTAAAAAGGTTAGAAAAAACGAAATTCTTAAACATAGCAGAAATATTGACTAGTTATTTATAGCTTTGATAGAATATAAACGCACTTATTGAACGACCTAATAGCTCGCATTTTAAGCCTAGTATTAATGTTTTAATAAAAATGGCAATACAATAAACAATATATTGGGTTTGTGGTCAATGCAGTGGGTGATAGGAGTGATACGACCTACCTACAAATGTATACAACCACGACCACAACAAGTTACCCATATAGAGATGGCAATTGTTAATGTTGCCCTTTGGCGGCGAGGCGGTATATAGATAGGTATATCGATGGGGATTGAATCCGTGTATACCAAATACAGTGCGGTACGGCGGACCCTAGAAAGGTATCCAAATAGTCGGGAAGCACAGGACTGTCCTCTACTATGAGTTGCCAACATTTCCATTCTCTCATCTAGTGTAGAAATTTATTTTGTTAACAATAACATAAATTTGCTTTCGAATGTTTAAATATTGTATTTATTTTCGTTATAAATCAGTACCTAAGAGTTAAAGGATCAATTTAATAGAATTGTTGCAAATAACCTCCCGCTGCCCCACATATCAATTTCAGAATCGACACGTCAAAATTATATGGTAATTTTTCGAAACTAACGGGTATAAGTAACATAAAATAGTAATTTCATGGTTGATGTGATTGCGAAGGAGATAGCATTAACGATTTACTATAAAGAATCTGTAATGATGAAAGAATAGATATTGTTCAAAAGATACTCATAACATTATAATGTTAATTAATATAACCGCCACGCGCCCGTATAGACAATTTCCTCTACGCAATTCTCTTCAATCTATTAGCGGTGCCGGATCTGTCCACGTATAGACCCATATATTTACCAAACGGCAAAGTGAACATGTACGCACTCCGTAAACGTATGCAATTAATTGCATCATATTGCGACTATATGGCATTGTAAATAAACCTTTAGTTTGCCAATTACATTTTGAAAAGAGGCTCGGCGCCGACTGTTGTGGATTGCATGTGCCATTTGGCTATAACGTCTCTAAAATCAACCGAAAATGAATAAATAGTGTGCTCATGTAGGTAATACTATATCCTACAGTATAATATAATGTTATTAGCGGTAAAGCAAGGTGCGTTTAAAATATACAATTTACACTGTTGCCACATTTGTTTACTTAGGTACGTACACAGTACAGAATTAGAAAATATCAGGGTGCTAAGGCCTAAACTCAAGAATAAAATCAAGTAGGTTTATCCATATTGTAAAAACTATCACGTCAATGGTAAAATAATTGTTGTAAATAAAAATTGTGTAAATTCAGGAGACCCCATGTATTTTTGGCGTATTAATCAAGGCTACGATATAATTAATTTGAATTTTTGCGTAGTTGTAAATTGATTAATATACAAATTTAGTTGGGGGACCCTCCAAACTGTAACTATTAAGTCATTCAATAAGTCCGTAAGATGACACATAGATGGCGTTACTAGACACACGATACGTGTATACATTTGACAGCAATCTGACTATTTATTCCTGAGTTATAGCATTTTGTGTGAAGCAACTTTTGCTATTGAAAAAAAAAATGGGAAAATGTGAATTTTTGCTTTTTGATGATAAAACATACAGTGGAACCAAACAATGGCTTGATAAACATTATCCGAACTCTGCTCTGCAGTGGGCGCCCAAATGAGGCTGTTATCCAGAAAATGTCAAAAAAATTCACAAATTCGATATAAACCATCGCAAATTCAAGGTGTACGAGTTCTTTTTTTTCGAAAAATTCTTATTTTGTTATTGCATTAATATGCCGTTTATTCGTGAACAGATTGGGGACATTAGGGCTATAATCAGAGAAACTATATTTGAAATATTCAATGATGATAGTTTTATGGTCATTGAATGTAAAAATGTTGAACAAATTCTGAATATCAGTATTGAAAATGAAATCGATACACTAAAAACTGTAAATAAACGTATACAAGGTGAGATGGGACACCCTGTATACAAAAAAAATCGCATTGAACACTAAAATATATCGATTTCCCTTTCTCCACTTTACTTCTAGATGATAAATCAAAAAAATCATATTTTTGGCACAATAATCGAGTTTATATGTGGCAAGGGTTAACTTTCGGATATAAATCAACTAAGTATCAGTTAGAACATAAAAATTACTCTTGAATAAAGTGGCTTTTAAAATAATTTAAACAATAACATCGGCTGTATATATACACTCTAGATGATTAAAAATTCTACCATTGCTAACCAACTAATTGCACTAATAACACACCAATTAAATATTTCAACTCTAATAATAATTTCAGTTTAATAAAAGAATATATATTATACTTATTGTAATAAAACAACCACGAATGTACAATTTCCCAGAGCTCTCAGTACTATAATCTGTTTATTTCTGCATGATATTTTACCTAACAGAACTTCTGGGTAATATAGTTAATTATTTCAGACGATCTCTTTTACTTCTCTTTTTTTTATTCATATAATGGTAAATTAAAAGCCATAAAATTAAAGGTGTCAGCGCTATGAGCGGCATATACTTTGTAATAGGTACCTACCTAATATGGACTAATGTGGAGTATTTTTCCAGTTTTTATATACCTACATTTTGATTTGAATCTTCACATGCGTAATTAAATTGTTATTCGGAGCAACTTCTGTATAATCTAAAATTAACTGTTATTACTAAGAAGAAAGTCGGATATGCAATAATTTATTAAGTCGTTTTACGATGTTGCGCGAAATTAAAAGTATATATTTGAATTTCGAGTAATGGTTATGCAAGTTCCATACACACAGCTCATTCAACTCCGTTTATCATTAAATTATCCTCTGTAATTGCGACAAACCTTGGTGTGTAGAAACGTTGTTGAAAAGTGCATAAATAAAAACTTTTTTAAATTAATTTGAGATCAAGGATTTAGAAAATATAAGGTAATTTCTTTATAGCACTCACATCAGTTGAACTATTTTAAGAAAGTACTTATATTGAGTTTGAAGTTAGAAGAAAAAAAATATCTAACAGAAATCGCAAATTCGCAATGATTAAACAAAATAGCGTATTTTATTTATATTAGTTTTTAACTGAGCGACTTGATAACGGGGGTCAGGTAGATGTGGTCTACACTGATTTTTCTAAAGCCTTTGATAGACTTGATCATGGTGTTCTACTGCGTAAACTGTGTCGTTATGGACTATCTTATAATTTACTGCTGCTTTTGAAGTGAAGGATAGATTTCAGTATGTGGAAAGTCGAGGATTTCGTTCCGCAAATTTTAAAGTGTCATCTGGTGTTCCCCAGGGCTCTGTCCTTGGACCATTGTTGTTCCTGTGTTTTATCGATGATATTTCTAGTGGCTTGACAAATAGTTCGTTATTATATGCTGACGACTTCAAAGTATATTCTGTCATTAATAGTACTGAACATTGTTCGCATCTTCAGGACGATTTAAATGTTGTATATGAGTGGTGTGTCCGTAATGATCTTTATCTGAATATTGATAAATGTTTTAGTGTTTCCTATACACGGAAAATAAACCCTGTCAAATTTTCATATTGTATAAATAATAGTCCATTAAAAACTTGTGATGAGTTTAAAGATTTAGGTGTTTGGTTTGATGGTAAACTGAGCTTTACTAATCATTACAATAATATAGTTTCAGCATCCTATAGATCTCTGGGTTTTATTGTGCGCAATTCGAAAGAGTTTGTGACACCTCAAACTCTCATTGTTCTTTTCAACGCATTTGTCAGATCTAAACTGGAATATGCATCTGTAGTATGGAATCCTATGTATGCCATACATATGAATAATATTGAACGCATCCAGCGTCGTTTGTCCAAGTTGCTGTGGTTTCGGGTTGATGGGGTTTATCCATCCATTGGGTTTCCTCATGATATTCTGTTAAACCGTTTTAATCTAGTATCATTAAATACTCGGAGAGAATATTCCGCTCTAGTATTGCTCTTTAAGATTATTAATGGACTTCTTGACTGTCCAGAGTTTTTAAGCCAGATTCCTTTGTGTGTCCCAAATCTACGTACACGTAATAACGGAATCGTATTTTACTTTCCGGCCCCGCGTACTAATTTGTTGTTGCGTTCCCCTTTATATTTTATGTGCCATACTTGTAACTCTGTGTCCGAGCAAACTGATATTTTTAATTCAACTTTGTCTTGTATAAAAAATATATTTCTTAGAATATAAATTTAGTGTTAGATATTAAGAATTTATTGTAATTTTTCCTGCCCTTTAATTGGATTATTTATCTGTCTGGGCAGTGTATCTTAAATAAAATAAAAAAGAAAATAAAAAAAATTACAAAAATAAACATCCAAATTGAAATTCGATTAAATAATTCTAATTATATAAATTTTTAGTAGGTATTTAGTTTGTTAAAGATATATTTTAGTCTAGATCGTATCGTATTCTTTAAATTATCTCCATGTGCACGTAATTAGGTTTTAGGTCTAGATTGATAGGAGATATTTTAAAAACCCAACAAAATACTAAATACTTTTTAATAGTCGATTTGAAATATTTAATTCGTCAGTACTAAAACTATACTTTGCTGTGTTAAATCATCTGAAATATGTTCTTCCTCTTCTTCTTGTTTGGTTATTATTTTAATATGTATTTAATGTTTCTGTTGTTTGAAATTAAATGTAACTTTAGTAATTGTGCCCAGATTAAATGTAATTTTAAAACCGCTTTGTAGTTTTAGAGTAGGTTGTGTAGCATATTACTTAAGTTATTGGTATATGTGTTATATGTAGAAACATAGGTGGTTGGAATTTAGGACCTGAAGGAATAAATCCTATATATATGGTTGGTTGAAAAGTATTAAAAGCAAAAATCCAATATAATCTCTCAACTTGAATACACTTATTTAAAATGATCCTCAAATAATTGTACTTATAGTATCTCTGTAAGAATTTTCGGGAAACTCTGATCGTTCTGACTTCACCTGTTTTGGAGCTGAACAACGAGCTCCATAGTCCACTGTGGACGTTCGAGTTTCAGTTTAGAAACATGGGAAAAGAGCCAAGTCTCATTCACAGTTATAAATCTACTCACAAATTCGTTCTATTCTGGTTAAAACGCTCCAAAATTTCGATTCAATTTTTGATGGATTATCAACGTATGCGGCGCCAGTAAAATGTAATTTTATACAATGGAATATAGCTAACTTAGAATCCGTTCTCTTGTTCTATTTAGAGTACGAATAACAAAACCAGTGGCAGTGGAAAGAATTATCAAAATATTGATTAAAATTTATAAAAGAATTTAGTAACGCAATAGCTACATACCATATACAGATAAAAGTTATTTAGAGAAATTAATCCTCCAACTAATTTGAAAATAAATAACAAACGTATAATATATCCAAGCACCCAGCATCCTATAAAATGCACTAAATAATCTACAGTCCGTGAAACTAAACATAGTCATTTCACAAACAAAATTATTTTGAAATAGTAATTTTACGCCTGTTTTGATACGTATGTTGAAATAAGATAGATAATAACAATACTTTTTACTGTTAAGTATTATGTATCTGCAAAATTAGATTTTTTTCATTAGTCAGTTAGAGAGGAATTCGTTTAAATTTTAAATTGAAAAACTGACGTCTTGTTTAAATATCGTTACATGTTAAATAACTTTTTCTTTTAGATGTTTACCAAATAGTTATTCACCAATGACAAGAACCGTTGGTATTAGGCATTAGTAATTGTTAAATCACTCCAGTTCTAACAGATTACTTTAGGCTAATTTGTTTGTGAATACAATCGACAATTTTTTCCACAACGATTGGTAATTCTGAGTTATTAACTGTCACTTAAGTGTTAAAGCATCACAGAGAAATATTTTGTGTCGTATATCCGGTAATATTACTGACTTTACTTTAATCAGAGGATTTGTTTACATAAATAGAGCCTCTATTAAATTGAGACAGTCATGGCAAATTTTAACGAAGTCATCCCGCTTTTAACATACCTACAATGTTACTGCTTGCTAGAAAATAATTGCAAATATGATAAATACAAAACACTAAACCAAAAGCAGAGATTTAGTCTGCTAGTATCACCCGAGCGAAATGAATTCGTCCATATCTGCCCATGTCTCAATTTAATTTAGGCTCAAATTAACACAAAATGCTTTAGGTAAAGTCCAAAATAAATTTGGTTTAGAGCTTATATAAGTCTTGTGAAAGCTTTCTATTGAATCAAAATATTAGAAATAGTGTCATAATTAAGTAATTCAAAATAATACTTATCATCACGTTTAGGTATTTTGTGTAAGCTATAAGTTCCTATATATCGAAACAGTATAATAACATCAAGTTGTTATAGGCTGTTCGTAAATAATACATCTACTTACAAGCTAAATAAAAACCATTAGTGAACAAGGTTAATTATTACATATAGTAATTACGTATAAATTTTTTTAAATCAGTCATTATAGTTGCTCGTATACCCACATATAGTTATAAAAACAAAATTGAAAATTTTTGCACAACTCTTATATTGATGATAGGTTATTATATCTCATTGAGATTTACTAATTTTTATTATACAGTTTTTAAAAGGATGTCGTAAATATACAGCACGAAATATTTTTATTGAATATCTCAATTTGCAAAGGATATTGACTAACTAAACTAGCACATCCTAATACCTGTGTTGTTTATGAATTGAAAATGGCTTTAAATCGAGCTATAAATATAACAATAAAAAATCCAGGGCTGTATTTAGAAAAACAAAGTTGATGATGGTTTGCAAAAAATCATTGAGGAAGTGCTTCTCATTTTTTATATCTGCAAAAATAATGTCAGAAATAAATAAAAACCAAAATCGCAAAAAATCGTTTTTTGAAAAATTCTCGAAAACCGCCTAAAGTTACTTTTCTTTTGAAAACACCATATAACAGGTGTCTAAATTGTTTCCTCTAATTTAACCGGCTATGTAACTCCTACCTTTTCCAAGATTCCAATGTTGCTTTTTAATATGAACTCTTTAATTACAAAATTACATAAGAAATATTTGAGTAGGCGAAATTTAATGCTTGAATTGTGCTTTATTATTTGTTTCTAAAAAAACCCTTGTACCAAATGTCACACATGGCTCCTTAAAAATTGCTATGCTCAAAGAATCCGCACGCTCCAACAGAAAATATATTGCAGAATATCTGGGAACGATGCTTCTTACATATATACCACCCATTATTAAAAGGCTGGAGTTGTAGTAGAGTCTTTAGGCATCCTCTGGGTTTTGCAGCAAGTTTTATTATTTTTATGACAAGAAATCACTGCGTGATTTCCCAGTCGTTTTGTGGTAGTTTTATCTATGACAAAAGTCATTGAGGGTTATAAAAAAAAATTCAAAAATCTATATATCTCCTAAAAATATTAAAGATAAATTGAAACATTTTTGAGTTACCCCGTAGATCACCTCTACGAGCTTAGTTACACGCTAAAGAAATCATGAATTCAAATCTAAATCAAAAGATTATTCAAAATATTACTTTTTTGACCTTAAAAAAAATAAACAAATATATTTTTGACTCACCCCGTATATAAATTTAAAGTGTATGCTAAAAATTTCTAAACATTTAAAATTTATTCGATTGCAATCTAGAAAATTTGTTAAATGTCGGCTAATTAATGTTTTTTTTTTGCATCACCCTGTACATGCTGCTTATTAATTAATGTTGTTATAATCTGATAAATACTTAATTTAAATAATAAATCCACTTGTCAAATTCAATAACCTTATAAAATTTTATACTAAATACCTACTATAAATATATTATATAGGTATTTTAAATCTGCTAGTCTAAAAATGGCTGCCTATAATATGATTATCATCATAGGTGACGTTATTTTTTAGAACTACCACATCTCTCTATTTGAAAATCGTTAATAGCGGCAGACGTTAATGTTTAGGATACCATATCTCTCTATTATGGTTCGTTGGTTTGTCATAATTTGGTAGTATTTTTTTCTAACGTTGGTGTCACTTATTTTAGTTTAGTTGACACTTCTAGTTCACGTCATAATTTGGTTTTGGTAAGATGTTTTTTCTAACGACAGACAAATTGCTTGTGGCAAATAGTTTATTATTATATTCTTTGTTTACATTAATAGCCTAAGAGTTTTCGGCATTATTTTTATGTTTAAGATCAATTTCTATCAACATGTTGTATATTGTAGTGTTATAAAATGGTTATTCCAATAGTTGTAGTCAATTTAGAAGTTGGCATTGTGTATTTGAAGTAATATTACTGAAAAAGTGATAATGTGACAGTGTCATGAGAGCCGTCAGATGGGTGGATGTGATCATATATTTTTCAATAACTGATGGATGGGAAGTAGTTGATATCTCCTTCTGCGTCGCACACAAAATGAACTTTTGCAGATGTAATTAAATTAATTAATAAAATAGTGAGCCCGTTGAGATGCAGCAAAAAACAAATTTTCTATATAGACAGACCTGCGGCTGCACATTCGGTGCAGCTTTAAGTTAAGTCACATAGATAGCAGTCATTTTTTTGCAGATTTTCGACGACAAAGACAGCACGATCAGAAATTATAAGGATTAAGAATATAGTAATTCATTAACAAATTTACTAAATTTCTATCACAGAAGTAAAGAAAATAACAAAAGACAACTAAAATAAAATTTAATATCTAACCATGTCTAAGACTAAAAGCATAATTTGCAAAAAATTGTTAGTTATTTAGTTAATCTTTAATTGAATGTCCGTTAGTGTCTGTATGTGTATTGTTCTACTATGGAATTAATGTCATTTCAGGTAGACAAAATTCAGTGATAAATAAAAAATCTATTTATCTATTATAACCACGAAAATTTAGGAAATTTTAATTTAAGTAATTAATATGAAACAATAAATAGCATGCTTATAATATTGCAACTTTAGACTATAGCGTCGCAGACATTTAAATTCTCCATGCAACAATACAAAAATTATCGTTATATTGATCACATTTTTCATTTTAAATGTTTTATTATTTACTTGCTCCGTACTATACAAGGTATGCTTATGCCAATAATGATTCAAGGACTGGCAAGTAGTATAAATACATACATATTATACCTATTGGTGAATAACCAACAAAACACCATGGTTGAAGTACGAATCGTGCTTTTAGATCGATTTAATAAAGAGCGAATAACAAGTTTCCAATAAAATATTGTATCTCGAAAGGAAAAATATAGCGAAATTGAGCATAAAATAAAATTGCAATTTTCATAATTTTTCGTGACATAGCCAGGATAAATTAAAGGTTAGATCTACTTTGTAATTGTGAGTTGTGGTCATAACAGTGATTACATCTTACCTCACCAAATTGCTCCTATAGGATATTTATAATAAGGTAGGTAATAAAAAATAGGTTATTTACTGGTTTTAGGTCTGTAATTTGTTTATAGTCTAGATACATAAATTATTTAATGCATAACAATGAGAAATATCTTGAATTGATTAGATACATTTAAAGGCATCCACAAAAGGGAAAGGTTTATAGTTTTATATTATAAAGAAATCATAACGGTTTAACCCTGACTCAAGAAATTTCGAAAAGTGAAGTAAATTCAAATAGATACAGGATAAACTAATTTTAGGTAATTAGTTTTCCTACGGCGATACAAAATCATCTCTCAATTCTTTTACACCGACCAAAGATGTATGATATTTCTATACATACATGTACATGTATAACAACAAAACCCATACTTGGCGGCAGGTATTTCAAGACAAAAACGGAAAAAGAAAATGAAAAATAGTTATCGTGCGAAATCAATTTCTCGCTTAGACAGCGATACAGGTAATAATGGCATATAATTTCGAAGGTCTTCGCCATTAAATTAACCAACCTAACAATGGATATCAAAAGAAACAAAAAGATAGAAATATAAAAGAAACGCGAACTCTATAGATAGATATATAAATGTGTATTATGCGAGTACATATTATTATTATTATATATCTATTGTATAGTTTTTGGTAAAATGAACTCCAAATGATGGTATATTGTTTCTATTGAGAGGCCTCATAAAAGGGGGAATTGGTTTATAGATTACGTGTATTTAAAAAAATTCTAACATATTGATAAATAAATAATTCTCACTAAGCTGTTTTATTCTCAAAACAGTTAAACACAAATCTTCGCTATAGATTCAACCATCTTAAAACAAATATACCTAATACTAACATTGAGAAATTAATAACTGTCAGCACCTAAGTTGTTTTATTCTAAAACTTTTAAATACAAATGCACTTCCGGACGTATGTTTATGGAAACTTTTTTTCATATAATGACCGGAAAATTAACCCCATAAATATTGCCGCGTCTTTTTGATACACCCTGTATAATAGAGTGTTTTATTTAAAAGAATGAGAAAACCTTGTTTAAAAATGCTAAAAATTGTAAATGCATTTTGGACATCCTGTTGAATGTTTTGAGGGGTTTAAAATACTCATAAATAGATAATATGTACTTCAAATATTAAATTCATTGCTTCCATAACCAGCTGTCTACGGTCGAAAAGAAAAACAGAAAAAGTCAAATTGGCAAGCACTGGTTTGTTGATAAAAGAATTTACAAAAGCAGGTCATCTAGCAACAGTGTCTCCTCTGCAAGATCGAAAAACCAACAACCAATCTTACAAAACCAAGACAATTCAAGTCCTCACACAGTTCGCAGGAGAATCGATTTCCTTATATCATTGCGAAAATGGAATAACAGCTTCCAGAGCGCGTGAGAAAATTCATTAGCTTCTTGCTGAATACTCCTGTTTTATGCAAACCTAAAAGGAAATCCCTCGTACCATATGATTAATAACTTTTTATATCAATTTCAATTTGGAATCTTAATTAACTAATCTGCGCCGTCATTTAGTTATGAAGCCGCATTAGTTTTGGTGCTGGTAAGTCCTATACTATGATGTAACGCGGTGCTGTTAAAATAATGTTGATGTGAATTTTAATGCATAGTTAAAGTATTATGACAATCTTGCACCTTCTCTAGACAGTAAGTGTATAAGAAATATAGGAGTAATACATACTTTCGAAAATATAGACGGTATATTAAATAATACCATAACTACTAATTTGAAGTTGTGACCCCTTCAGCAGTCAGATTATTAGTAGTAGCTTCCAATAGAACAGCAACTGCGCCTCTAAACTAACTCCATTATCTAATGCTACAACGTTTAACACAATGAATGTGGGTAAAACATCGGTCTATAATTATTCCTTCATGCAGTCAGTCATCTGCCTATCAGATCAGCAGTATATGAACGTTCGTAATGTTGTATAGTTGGACGATGCACATATTATACGTACGTGTGAATGCATCTGATAGAATAGAAACAGAAGCCCTTCAATAATACAACGCCGGGCCTTTTGTTGCATTGGAGTCTGTTTGTTAAATGATAATGTATCATTTCAATATTCCATCATATTTCCAGCGTATGTATTATAAACGTAATATACATATGTCTATTAAACATACTTTAGATCATATTTACGAGATTGGTAGTTCGATATAGCCAATTGACAGACGTCCAGCTTAATAAGCAGGTTGGCTATGTCATGTGCCTCTATTCTGTATTGGTGCGGGTACGTAATTTAAATGTCAACTGGTTGGTCTGTCTTTAAGGTGAAAACAAAGTAGGTAAAGCGTTGGCAAAGTAGAAATTTATTAGTTTTTTTTAATATTGCGTGACCTTATATTTGATGATCAACTACACAATTTGGATATGATTAATATATTATAAGCAAACATTTTTAAAAAAGAAAACGAATAAGTCTTAATTATTGTAAATAAAATTTACAAACGGCTAAGTCGAAGGTAAAAGCACAGCATTTTTTAGACAAGCCATGCGTAAATATATCGTCTACATTTTGTGTAACTTACAATACCGAATAAAATGTTAGTTAATAAAATAATTTGTTTGGACTCTTTGACTGTGGTTAACGTACAAATTTAAAGATATTGACTAAATATTAACTATAGAACTTATAGATTATACCTACATCGATCTAAATTGTGTTTAAACATAATCGTTATAAATATAATCTATAAATCCTAGTTAATATTTAGTCAACATTTGTACGTTCCTTTTGTCCCAGTTTATCTCAATTTATCAAGTGTTTCACTAATGTCAATTTCATTTGTTATTGTCTATAATCTGTAATTTGCGACTGTCACTTCCATCACTTACTTTAATTAGTAATTATTCAATAAATTAATCTTATTTAATCACCTAATTACTGCATAAATATGCGGAGAAAACGAAAATATAAATCAACTAAACAATACTTATTTAATTTTGTCATGTTCAGAATTTTAATGTTTATTTCATTATTTTAATATATAAACAACTTTTCTTTCCACAATGTGGTAAGTGACATATTCAAAGTAAATAATCCATGATTGTAATCTTAATATAATTTCTTATTTCCGACCTTATAATTTAAACTCATTGCGATCCAATTGCTTTCTATTTCGATATAACCACTGATGATTGAAACAATGTTTTCCGAAAAATGTATGGTTTTATAAGATTTGATTATAAGAACGTTTGTATATTGTGCAATATCGTCAACATAAGCATGAAATAATGCATGGTATTTATTATTTTGGTACCATAGTTATATAATAATAAAGAGCTAGAAGTAGAGCCTTGTAGGATTCCATTTCTTACCATAGCTGACACTTTTCAATCTGTTGCTACTGACCATTCAATATTCTGAAAACTTAACATGGAATATTATGATTAACCTGTTCTTGTCATTATTCATTATTAATATTGAGATATTGAGGTTAGAGGACTTAACGTATGCTGTTAACGTTTGGCGGTTATTAGTGTATTCTCGTTAAATCAGCTGGTTTGGAGTGACAGTAGATACTTACAGAAAATTACGTTTGTTCCCGCAGCGGAAGTTGGTGCATGCCTATAAGTTGCAACCGTATAAAAAACACTGATAACATTTAATTACTTTTTTTTATTCCTTTTGGGTAATTAGGTTCGAATTTTTGAAATGAAGATTCCTTAATTCATATTTGTAAATAATTGGTTTAGCCAAACCATTAAAATTTGTCCTTTATTTTTTAATTTTATCATTCGGCGTTTCGACAATGGTTATTGTCTTCTTCATGGATCTGCAATTATATACATTTCCATCTTAGAAGATAATGTACAGGTTAATTTATATTAAATATTTTTTTCCCCTTCCTTAAATAGAAATACAGAAATTCTGGTATTAAAATTCCATGAAAACATCACATTTAAAAATTACATAAAAACAACCCAAAAGGAATAAAAACAAGTAGTTGACTTGGTTTCGTTTTGCGAGTATGATTTGTTGAGTATACGTCGACTGTAGACTACTTGGCTTGGCTACATTTGTTACGTACTGGAAAGCAGTGGTAGGTCGCCATGTTATAGAATTTTCTGGAATCTAATTTTGATTTCATATACAGTTCATAGAGATGAAAACGTGAAAATCAGGTGGAAACGCATGAGAATTTATATGTTCTTCGCTAGGAGCCACATTATATCCAGTGCTCTTTCGTGAGGATGGTTAATTTTTCTTACTCCTATGAGTGGAATTTTATTCTTATGAGATTATCCATATCTTACCATAACTCTGGAGCAAGACTGGACTTTGATTGATCTGAAAACTTGTTGGGTGGAAGTTGGCGAGTACCTGTGGACGACTTTGGTTTGTCCTGCCGTTTGGTAGCTGGTTGTACAACAGTACACGCAGGATGAGTACACTACTAAATTCCGTTTATTATTCTAACTACTGCAAATGTTATTTTACGAACTTTGCCGTTTGTTGCTGTTATTGAACTATAACCAGTTAATATTTAACCTCAGGACACATCTACTTTTCATTTAAATAACAACTAATTGTTATCTACTTTCAATACAGATATTTAATTATGATAATTTAATAGTTAAACTCAGGGTAAGGCATGCTACCGAAGTGTGTTGATATTATTTTATTATCAGGTTCATTTAGAAGATTTCCTATTTAAATTCAACATCAAACTCAGTCTCGGAGCGACAAGTGCTCTATTAATTTATTCTTTATTGTAAAATTTGTAAATATATTGTAAATTGCGAAATCTCGTAAGCGTTATGTTTATGTGTTGAATTTCATCTAAATTTAAGGTTAACTATTTTGAGCGAATAGGGTTTATGATCCCTATATGTGTACAATACGTTTAACGTAACTTATAGTTGAATATTTTTGTCAATGTGACCTAGAAAAAAGGACAACTGTTTAAGTATAATGTTCCGAATATTATATTTATTGTATTTACGGACACCAAATTCTATTAATTTTTTTTTTATTTGGCATTAAAGATCGACTACCGAACGCTTGGAGACCAGCGTCCGCAGCGTTGCTGTTACCGAAATATTTTGGGTGATGCTAGCAGAAGGATAAATAGTCTCCTGCCAGCGTTTTGTGTTTACACTATTTTTATTTCCATTTTTACGGCTAATGCTGATTTGCATTTTTAATAATTACCTATCCAGCTCTTTAGCTACCTGAAACACATAAATGGTAAAAGTTTGAAAAATTGGCGGTTTAATAATTTTAAACACCCCATGCCATAATATATAGAGAATAATATACACTGTTCTCGAACCGCATAACCAGAATAAAGATTATCCAACAACACATATATCGCCAGAGGGGGTGCTGCATGCATCACATGGGGTGCTCAACGCTACAATGTAGCTCTATAAAGAGATAGATACACGGTAGCATTTCTCATTTTTGTTACTGTTATATGCTCTCATTTCGAGTTGAGAGAAAAAAAGAGTGGATCCGATTATGCTTGCTGCTGCCGATGACGGACCCCCTTTTGAGCGGGTGCATATATCCGTACAATATGACGTGGCTCATTGCACTTGAAAAATATAATTTCGTTTTTTAAATGTGATGATACAAAACAAAAATGAGGTCGCGCGGTTGAGCTAGCCTTTTTTATATTATTGCGTTTCATAATCATAATAATAATAATAATGAATGTACAGCTGCCACATTTTGAGGGATACACATAGAAAAATGTTTAATTCGTTTTTAATATGAGGTGGGCCTCTAGGCTCCCATTATAATATAGAGTTGTGTGTAGCTTATGGCCGGTCACACGAGTGTAATAGAAACATGATTTTCTCATAAAGTTGCACAAGAAATTAATATTTGCAAAGCAACAGTTATAATTCTTATGCATTACAAAAACCCTTTAGGATTAGATTCCTTCCTCTTGTTGATGGAAAATATTATGCATTATATAACTTTAAGAATTTACTCAAAACTTATATAAAAAGTGTTTCTTCCATATTAAAACAAAATTGATAATTATATGTCATTAATAATTTTTATTTCAAGCAAATTTAAGTATTTTCAAATAAAAAAGCATAGGAATTCGAGTGGTCGAATATATATACCAGCTCTACGCTGAAACCGATTGCAGGAAAGCGACTGACAAAACATAAAGTGGCAAGAGAGAAAACATTCGGCATCAGGAAATCGAAATGAAATAGTAGTAGTAGATTCGTGTGTACGCATGCCATCTGAAAGAGAGACAAACATTTCCAGTGAACAGACAGAGATAAGAAAACGCACCGTTCACAAAATTGTTTGAATGCCATTCAGTTACAACCGGTAGAAAGAGAAATTGTAGGAATTGTGAGAGGGGAAGAAGTGGCTTCCCTCGGGACTCCAATTGTGTATCCAGCCAAGCAGTCTGGTTAGGATGTTATTCTGTGTACGGCTGACGGCTGCTGTTATTGCAGATGATTGCGATCTGGCGGGACATTTGTGTGGACAGATATTTGGTTTTTTTTTGAAATGGGATCATGATATAGAGTTAAATTTTAGTCTCGTTTACAATTCACATGTGCAGGGTTATGTTGCACCTTCAATCACCTAGCGGAACTCAAGAAAATTGACTGGGGAGGACGTTCTATATAGGTGGCTTGAAAAAGCTTAAACCTAAATTGACTAGTGGGGTGGATAACATACCGATTCCGTGGTTAGTGATTGCACGTATGCCTTTGTGGGAAGCCTCTTCATGCTAATTTTAACCTGTCCTTGCGATCGAGCACCTTTCCAAAGATATGGAAACTTGCACGAATATGCCCTGTTCTTCTTTATCGCTTTGCACATTCTTAACACTTTGAGTAAGAGTATTGATTTCATCATTCAATAATTTAAATTGGTTCTCAAATTCGACTAAAACCGTCTCTGTCACCCGCTTAGCCAATGGATTCAAAAAACTATCATTGTTTACCATATCACAGAGAATTTCTTTCGAGCAATCTTTAACGACGCTTATCAGTATTTTTTTTGTCGACTGGTGAACCCCATTTTTAATGATTTTGCTCTTTAAATAGTGAACAAATTAATTTAAAATTAAATTATTTTGCAGATTATTAAAGATATTATAGTTGAATAATATCATATGCAGCACATTTCGAAAACTATCGCCCCATATCCATATGTTTGCCGCTATTAGAGGGGCCCCGCAAAGTTGCAACCTTACTCCTCAGATCCTTTCAATTTTTTATAACTGAGGATGATCTTAAACTTTACAGCAATGTGTGCAGTTTTTATTAAATATTAAAAAATATGAAACCATGAACTTCGCACGTCCCATTGTTTTCGATTATCATTTTAATGGCGCGATCTTGGAAAGGTGTTCTGGCATCAGGGACTTCGAGGCCTTTGTAGAAAATGAGTTAAACTTTAACTATCATAAAGATTTTGGGTTTTATATTTAGGTATACTAATAATTTTACCAATGCCGACTGCCTTTTAACCTTTTATAACTATTTCGTTAGATCTAACCTTGAATATGCATCTATAACTTGGTCACCTATATACAACGTTTATATTAATAAGATTGAATGTGTACAACGAAAATATATAAAATATCTTGCTTTCAAGATTGATGGTCAATTTCTGCCGCGTGGTTTCGACCACGATTTGCTGTTGGATCGATTTGGTTTGTGGTCACTTTGGAAACGTCGAATTTCTGCGTTGCAAATGTTATTGTTTAAGCTAATTGATACCAATCTCGATATCTTTATTACAACAGACAAATTTTCACGTTCCGAGCTTTTACTCCAGAGATCCCAAACTTTTGAGGCTTCCACAGATTCGGACCGGCCAATTGCAATTCTTTAGGCATCAATAATATATAATAAACCTATTTAATGTGAAGGCTAGCAAGTTTAAGCAGGGTTTAACGCGGTAGGCTAATGATGAATTTAAAACATGATTTCGAAATTTGTATGGATTGGGTTTTGTGTATGGACTAAGTATATTTTATTATTAGATATTTTTATTTGTTATCAGTTTAGTATCTAGAATTATTTTTGCATTCTTTTGTCTTATCCATGGGTTCTGCCTGTTAGACAATAATTTATAATATTGACAAGCTTAAATAGCTTCAATATTATATAGCTTAAAAGAAAAGGGGTGTTTATTGTGGGATATTATAATAGAAAAAAGTGCTTCTAGTTGTGAAATCCTTACAAGACATTTTAATAATTGTTTGTTATCCGCGAGAAATAACTAAGTAGATATGTGTTATACTTTTCGGAAAGTTCTCAATGTAAGTCCAAACTGAAGAAGAAATATTATTTCATTTGTAGTAACAGTACTAAAGCACGAGCAAAACTCAGATAAAACAGAATATGTAGTATCGTATGACTTGTAGTAGTACAAAAAGCAACAACAATATGCAAAAACAATGTTAAACAGTAACTTCTGTGTGTAAATTCCAAATATAATTCCAAACCAAATTTAAACTTGTGTCTGTTATGCTGACTCCAGTTGGGGAACAACTCTCTCCACATTTCCCTTTCTGTTTTCACCAACCTGTGGAATCGGAAGATAAATCTGCCAGCACAATGGGACTGTTTCCACGCACACAGATATTTGTATGGTATATTGGCTCACACCTAACTGTGGCACGCGTTTGGTTGGATGGAAATTTATACATTTGGACCCTTTTTTAGTTTTTTTTTTTGCGGAAGGTTATTTTATTTTTTTTTTGTTAAATGGAGAGAAAGAACATGGGATTTTTATTTCGTTGTGTAAATTGATGAGATTTTTTATTATGCGTAACTTATTGTGAAGGATTAATTAATTAAATCCTGCGGAACAAAAATAGCATTACTGTGAAAATGAGTTTATCTCACATGAATTATTGAACTTGCTATACAGGGTGTTTCCAAAAGATGCGGCAATATTTAAGGGGATGATATCTCAGGTCATTTTATGAAAAACAGTTCCCATCAACATACGCCACTGCCTGTAATTTAATTTCGATATTGTCTTGAGATAAAGCAACCAAAACTACAACTTTTTTATCTCTCGCATTCTTTTCATGTGTGGCTTCGTTTACGAGATAAAAATTTAATTTTATATTATATTATTAACATTTAACTGAATTTCCAACAAAGTGATGTGTATATTGATGTTCCGATCATACAAACGGTGTAATCTCACATTTATGTAATTATAAATAAGCCACTGATGATGGACGTATGATCCGAAACATGTCTGGCCGAAGTTAAAAGAAAATATATGTATATAAATAATTTTGTGGAATAGACGTGTTTTATTGAGATATTATGAATTTATGATGAAACTGACTATTGTATCTACTTCCTGTTATTCTATGGCTTTAAGAATAGGGCTTGTGGGTTAAATAACATAACTTCGCGTGTAATAATATATTATTAGTTTAATTAATGAACTTAAATCAAATATATAAAATATCAAGTGGTAAAATTCTTAAACTTAAAACAAATTGAATGCATTACCGTGTATATATCTATATTCCTAGTAATAACTTGAAGCAACAAATTTAATCCCAAGATCATACAATAATTACTATACGATCAGTAAACTTTAAATTGAAACCTGCAATGCTACTACTGCTGAATGTTGGAACTTCAATTAATTTCCATATACGAAAAAACAAAGTGTGCACGCCCTCTTCCATTATAGGTACGTTCTCTTTTTATTTTTGCCTCTCCAAGCACCATATCAAGCTGAAGAACTTTAATAAGGTGGACATGTTGTATGTATACCAGGCGCATCTACCTACCAAGTAGTTAGTTTTGTAATCTTATAGAACAATGCAGAAAGAATAAAGAGGCTATTTCACGTTAAATAGAAAATAATGGCGAGCCAGAGCCAGCGAGTCAGGCAGTATGTATGTGATTGCTCTTCGAGAAAATTAATGAATAATAAAATACCGATGATATTGAGGTAGCTTGGAGACTATATGGGAAACAAGAGAGCCCAGTGAATGCCTGCCAGTTATTTGTTTTAAAAATATATGGCAGAACGTTCTTTTTTGAGCGAAATATTGTGTATCTTGATGTAAGTGGTTGCAGGCATAAGTGCTTACTGTCTCATATTTTGTGAAAGCTTTTAGACGCATGAGTTAGATATGGATAAATAATATCTCTTCATATGCAGCGTTTTGTTTACGGGATGCAAAATATATGTTTCATAATATTGTGTACTTGTAAATAGTTTTCTTTTCTTCAGTTTGGAATACAATTGAACATTATTGAATTTTGAATTAAATTTATGTCGTCTAGATGCTTGTCTTTCATATATCAAAATAATTACAATTACAAACAATTTATATATATATGCGAACATCTACAAAGCACTGCATTTCAGTCCTACATCTCAGCAGCTAGAACCACACTGAGTGATCATAATTATAAATCATCGCAATTGTCACATGAATAGCTCCGTATGGCAGTAATTTAGCTTCCATGTTTTTACAGTGTATTTTTAAGCGCTATAAGTAAAGTATTTGAACTGCGATATATGCCGTTTGCAGACGATCTCAAGATATGTAGAATTGCTAGGCCCATAACCTACTATATTAGGCAAAGTAACGCAGTTTTAACTAACTTTATTTAAAAATCTATTATTATTATACTCTACAGATATTTTGTGAATGACTAATCAAAAATTTACGGAAATGTTTTGTTTTCTTGTCAATGCTTCTCAATATAACTTTTTGTCACAACTCCTAAATGTTTAGCACGGTTTGAAGAATGACATTTTTGGATTTTTGACCAACTAAATTGAAGTTTCTTGTGATGAATGAAGAAACAAAAACTTTTATCAAGAATGACTTTTTTTCGAATCTTTCACGTTTTGTCCGCGGACATACTGTATAACAAAACATTAGATTAAATATTTTATCAAACAGTTATGTCTTGTTTTAGACTTAAGTACACAGCTAAAGAAACTCATTTTACCTACACACACACTAGTTTATTGACTAATTAAACAAAACCAGATCGCATATATCACACAGTATATACACGATGTTATAAAACTACATCAACCTGGCGCCTCTTTTTTTTAATTACTTTCTAAACCCACCCGAAGAGTATCAGGCATACTCTCCCCAGACGTGAATTTTTTACGGAACTCATTTCGAAATAAGAATTAGCGGTATATCTCCGTGTAGTTAGTTAGATATACCATTGAATTTTTTATTACTTACATACTGTATGTTGTTGTGTTTTAGGTATATATAGCACCCACAGCTCCGGTAAACTGTAAATTGTTATTGTTATGTAGCTTATAAAACTCCTAAATTAAGTTTTTAGTACGTCCGCATCCGCGAAAAGATTGAAAATAATCGTTGGAGTATGCATTGAGACAAAGCGGGGAAAATGGAGAAAACTGGTATGATGTATACTTGGATACTATGGTGGTCGCGTTGTGTGGAAACAATTTAAACTTTCTCCGCACAAGTCTCATATGGGACCTTCCAGTACTTTAGAAAATTGCAAAGAGGTCATAATAAAAAACTGTTTTGATAGAAATTTATAACACCCTCTAGAATTACAACAAGAAACTAGAGCTCCGATCTGAATATACAGCAGCAATAATGGGCACATTTATTCTAAACAGTGTTTTGATTAATTTGGGAAGACGCATTACCCAAAAGGACATAGTGTTAATATAAATAAATATATATATTTAAGAGCAATTAATTAAACGCTATCGCCAAGAGGGAAAAATTATTGAATACTACTCGTATTATTACCAATTTCGCACTATTTTGTTGTCAATACAAATACCCTGACCTTGAACCTAAGCATCAAGTGAAATCTTCAAAATCTATATAAATCACTGTTCAGTATCAGTTTAACCCTGTATGTTTTGTCTACGCAACTAAAACGAATTTAAGCATCACAAAGTTATAAGTAGGTGGACTAATGACTAATAAAAAACGGAATTTAAATAATTTAAAAAAAAAATGTACATACAAGAATCATTGAACTGAATTGTATAATAATTATAACCTAATTACCCACATATTTGCTAAATATTTTTTATGCATATACATTACAAATCAGCACATTGTTATATAAAATAAAAATTATTATTAACATAGTTAATGTCGACATTATAAACTAAGCAATTTTAATTTATTTAATATCACATGATTGACTAGCAAATTGTTTTTAAGACAATTATTTTTAATTATAAACAACAGCAATCACTTTATAAGAAAGTAGATATGTTAATCAAATAAATTGGAGTGAAATTTCTCTAAAACAAACTATAAATATAGTATTTGTTACAAACTTGTTTTTTTTTTTAATATATTTAAATAACACCCGAATGTTTAATGTAATGTAACCGGAATTATATCGCTTGCCATTGGGATATTTTTATACCACAAGAGTTCAATTAAATAAAACCAAGAGTTTTTGAGGTTGTCACCTAGAACCCCAAAATCTTACCAAGTTACAATCAAAAGTGTATAATAACAAAGATACAAGGTGTGCGTTTCAAAATTTATTTAACATTTTTCTCATTTATTTACCTATTTATTTTTTCAAAATTAATGATTTTACTTTTTGTAACCGTTTTTTTTTTGTAAGAAACATATTTCTTTGGACAATTCATTCTGTTAAACCTTTATTTTACCTTTTCTTGAGGTATTTACATATTCTTTTTTCAGTGATTACTCAGCTCAATCCTATCTATCCTGTGTATATAATTACATTTACAGACAACTTATCTGTTTTGGAGTATTTTGTCTTAAGATTTCCCTATACCTAACTCCAACTGTTTTTGAAGAAACAAGTTATTTTTATTTTTTTGTATGCCATCGTTTTGTGAGATATTTATTAAACTGTCTTTGTTGAAAAAAACTGAAATTGTTGCTAAATCAAAGAATATTATTGGACAGCTGAACGAGTCCTAGAAGAATGGATAAAAAATGAACTTTACAAAAATGAATTGCATGTCTTTTTACTGCCTGTCAAATCTAATTATCACCGGTACCACTGCTGCCTACTGGCTTATTGTATTGATTTTTAGAAAAAATGCAAACAATCCCCATTTTGCTGTTACATTGATGTAATCTTCTGGATTTCTGTGTCATATCCTTCGTTTGCACAAGCCGGATTTTAATTTTAATTATGCACAACCATCAGGCTTTTTCGAAAAGATTCTGCAATCATTTAGACATGAACTGGAAGCTCCTATTTTATGTCATAATTATAACTGTTATATTTCTATTAAAATAATTACTTAAGAGAAAAAACTAAAAAGCATGTCTGGTGAACGGTTTAAGACCTTTGTAAAAAATAATATAACCGACTTGCTTACTTAAAGAGGTTTATGATTTGGATTATAAGTTGTTAATGTCATACTAACATATATTTCTTTTGTTTTTCTAACTTTTTGTTCTGCTTGATTCTTATTTTTATGTATTCTTTTTTTTTAAATTTATTTTTCTTTAATTACTGATTATTTGAGTGGTATTGTATTGAATGATATTTATTTACATATCAAATTTGTTTTCATTTGGGTGTTAATGCAGGATTTGTGTTATATGATTGATTTGTAAATGTTTCTTTATAGTTTTAGTTAGGTTAAGTGAGGAAGCTGCAGCTTCAACTTCGCCTTTTGTAAAATATTTTATTTTTACAATAAAGTCTTTTATTATTATTATTATTAAATATAGTGTTATATGTTTCCCACTAACAACACTTATCAAACATGTTTATAGGTAGGAATGTTTGTCATAAAATTGAATGATAATTCGCCTACTACAATATGTCAGATTACTTTGTTGTATGGTATTTATAACGTGTCAATATTACGGCATAAAACGAATTGTCAAAACAACACAACACAACAGAAGTATATATGGATACTAAATTTTCACTGGTGGCTATCAGTATTTTTTCCATACACGGGTAATCCTTTCCATTCCTTTACAAATTAAACATACTATATACCTTAATAAATAACAAGTGATTTTGTTCGAACAACCTAAAGGACTACCCGATAGTTGGTAGGTTGTTTTATGGTGAGGCGTAACTGTCAAGAATATTTATTTAGAAATGATTTAGAGTCGTACGTTTACATACACAGAAACCACATGTGTTTATGCATACAACTTCAACTTTACATTCATATTATATACATTCATTTAAAAAAATATATATTAAATTTGTATATTTAATAGGCTTCGTGGTATATTATTGTGCGATGGCAAGACATTGTTGCAAAATATAGCTATGAAGAAAGAATTTATTATATTTAACGTGCCAGTTTACAATTCCAAGTGATTGGATGGTTTAATGGACGTGTCTATATAGAGAGTGGCAAGTCAATAACCCTCGGTTAGTTAGATCTATAGTACATCCTTAATGTTGGTAAACGAAAGTGTAAATATTCAACAGATATTAAATCCATCGTAAAGTAACTACAGTTCGTGAAGAATTACTAAGTAATTTATTTAAAAATATCGTGGGAAGATTAAACTCATAGGGCGACTTCTCAAACGTCAAATGCTTAGTTAAAATGATACAATTGGCGTAAACAAGTGATATTTTTGAATAACACAACCATTAAAGAAAACCAAAAAGTTCACATTTCCAGTAGGTACAAAAATTATCAATAAAACAATAAAAGTGAATATCTTCTCTGCAGTCAAGTAATTTGGAAGTATTGGCATCTACCTATACTTAGTTGTTGTAAAACTAATAATGTGACAGGCAATTAGGAACTAAAGAAAATATTGTATACAGGACATACTTAAAATAAATAATATCTATGAGATTTTAGCCGTCCGTCGCGTCGCATCGTTTAATAAACTGATGTCGGTTTTATATATACAGAAGGAATTAGCATAAACATATAGCATAAGCATATAACCATAATAGTTAAATAATTAAATTAATTAATTAAGTTCAATAGAAAATTGGTAACTAATAAATTAACAAACTAAAATCTAGCACCATACAAAATTTGGATTAAGAATGTGTGCTCTGTTTAAAAGTCAAATTTAGATAGATAGGTAGGTATATGCTTACCTATACCTATTATTGTTAAAGCCAATTTAATAATTACAGTTATAGTTTGTTTTAAAATATTAACAATAAAATGATATCCAGCAATGCTCACGCCACGACGCAAACAATAATTTATTTATTATCAGTACAGATTTACCCAAATCAAATGGACAAAAAACACCCATACCTTTAAGCTCATTCGACAATCACTTGACATATTCTGAACCAATAAGGAGAAGCAAAAATACTAACAAAATAAAATCTGGTGGACTTCCAAGTGCAATTTCCAGTTGTGGCGCGAATATTACGCAAGCAAAGATGACGAAAAGCAACAAAAAGCTTTAGAAGTTCAAACAGAGAACTCTCTTCTTCTCTGTTTGAACTTCTAAAGCTTATGAAAAAATAAACAAAGAATTCAGATGGTTGTGAAAAAAATCTCTGTGCTCTTTGTGATGAAGGACTAAATAGCGACACTCAGAATGAAGATAACATGAATATTGATTGTGATCTATGTGACAATTAATGAACATTGTTTTGTAATAATCAACATAGGACAAACAATTATATTATTTAGACGTTGAATTTATCGAAATACCTACCCATGTTAGAGATCATTTCTATATGCGGGCTTTGGTGGTCGAAAACTGAGATTAAATGGTCGAGAATAGGTGCTTATGCACTTTGCTATTTACAAGATTTTTAATAATTACATTCAATACTTTACTATTCAATTGATTAGAAATTTAATATTTTTTGTTACAATAAGGTTTGTCCAATGGTCGTACTTTTGTTGACAACGTTATATCGGCATTAAACAAGTTTAATGTACCTACCGACCTATCTCACTAAAAATTGTATGTTTTTGGTCGAATGCGGTCCTGGTATCGAATTATAATTATTTATTAAATGTTAAAACCGGTTTTATAACTGGCATAGGTAAAATATGTGTTTTTTGATGAACAAATTCATGTGTTTTTAGTAGTTATAGTCAAAGAGATCAACCTATTTAATTCGGGTAGTACCTATTAACAGATAGGTACCTCTACAAAATCATTGATCTGATATTAATAAAAACACCTTAAAATGTTTCTTAATAGGTACTCCTAATAGCGAAACTTACATATTATAAAGATAAGTAGGTATAGGTAGTGATATAATACTATTCATAAAGGAAACCTGAGATTTCTAATTATCATTCTTTATATTGTACCTTTCATATATATAAATATGTTTTCGGCCTGAGCGGCGCCATCAGTTCACGAAACAAATTATGACGAATCATTTATACAGCAAAAAAAAACAGAATGAAAGGGATGATAAGTCCGACTTTTGAGCCACTGACAGATCCTATTAGTAGCACATCTGAAAAATCAGCTTTTGTATTTATATAAATATGTACCTATACATATATATAGGGTACCTAGTAAGATTTGAAAAGATCGAAAAGTCTAATCTTCTCTCTCTTGGAAGTGGAGGTATCCAGCAGACTTGCGGGTGCTACCGATCATTTATAATACAAATATGAACAGTTAACGGCTATTGTGTGGAATATAATAGCATTTTGTCCATTATTAATGTAGCTATCGAATATTAAAAATAAAAAGAACAAACTTAAAGAGAGGGAATCATCACGGGTCTTGATTCTATTATTTTATTTGTTGTTTAATCCTATGCAACCGCAGAGTAAAGCATCTGTTGATTGGATTCTTTAATTCCAATTTGAATTTAAACGCAAATAAATGTGATGAACGTGACTAAGCTTTTTTTTAGAAATGTATAATAGTAAAATAGTTATGTTTGTATTTATATTTATTTTTTCTATGAGAATTTACGTGGTCTTTGATTGAATACCTAGGTAAAATTATTATTTTTTCAAGGTAAATAGTCAATTTTTAAAACGAGTTAATTAGTTACTTCCGAGGGTAGGTAGGTGACAAACTGAGTAGGTAACTGTACAAAATTCCAGGCCTACTTTGGCTTTTTGCTTTTTTCCCTCTATTTCGTTGGAAAAGTGCTTTTCTGGTCGCAGATACTACAAAACGTTATTGAAGAAAGTTCTTCAGGAGGAAACAATTGAGAATAATAGACACGTATCTAATCAACAACAAATTATTGAAATTCAAAATATTTTTTAAATAAATAAAGTATCTACCTATGCCGTGGAAAATAAAAACAGTGAATGTTTGTTTTGACAGCAGTGATTTGACAAGGGTAATTTTGTTGATTGTCGACGGATAGTTTTTGACAATGTAATAATTAATAATGCTGAAAGAAGAAAAAATTTATTTGGTTCAATTGAACATAATTAGTTTATTTAATGAAAAATCCAAACACACAAAAGACCTGCGTGGCGACTCTTAAAAAGTTTTTTGGTACTTAACTGGAAGTATTATTTATAAAAATAACGAAAACAAGAAACTTGATGAAAATGACTGGTATGTTAGTTGCTCTTCATTCGTTAGCAGGAAATTCGTCACTAAGGTGTCGATGTAGAAATACAGGAATCAGCAGAAATCATTTGCAAAGGATTTTTAATAATTTATTGTTAAGAAGAAAGTGTCTTTTATTCCAAATTGTATTTATTACAAATTAAACATAAAACATTTTATTTGTATCTTTTTAAACAAGAAAAAAGAAAAGGATAAAATTCAACAACGGCTTGGCTCTCAAACTGTCTTATTCGCCTTTTCTTTCTGAACAACTTTCTTCAATAACATTTTGCAATATCTGCTACCAGAAAGGCAATTTTCCAAGGAAAAAGGGAGAAAAAAAGCAAAAAATCAAAATAGGCCGGGAATTTTGAAACAGATAAGTAGGTACTCATTTTTTCGTTCTGAATAACTTTTATATATAACATTTTGTCGTAACTTCAACCACGCTTCCCTATAGTGCGTAAAAAAATAATATTTTCAAAATTTGCAAGGCTTTTTCAAAACTAAAATTAATTATGTCTTCAATTAGTTTCAAACCAAACAGGGCGTTACCCCAGAAGATGAAATTTAAGCTCGAAAAATGTTTGACTTTTAGAAGAGTCGTTTCACCTATCCGGGGACACACTGTATACTGTATATGGCGCGGCAAAACATATACCAAGATACCTACTTACGACACATATTTATGTAGCCAATTCCGATTTGTGGGTGATTTAAAGAGATTAATTTTAAGAAGTTTATATAGGTACCTATGCTTAAATGAAATAAAAGTGCGCTATATTTGTAATAAATATAGATATATACGCATTTCTTCGACAACTTTGATATACCTAGGTATTGTTTCTCTAGTAATAGTGCAGTCATTAACTACAAACGCTCAACAATATTCGCACATCAAAAGCGGCGTAAAACAGTCAAAATACACAAATGTTAACAAAGATTATATAGGTAATCTGAAATCACCGTACCTATTTAAGTGAGAGCCGACGCTGACTTCCTATACCTACCTAAACCTTGGAGGATTATTAAAACAAACCAAATAAAGTTCGGTACAATTTTTAAAGCAGCTTATTGACATACGGAAATCAATTAGCTGCTGAAATAATTTCTAATCAGATCTCATTTGTAATATCTGCTACAGTTAGATATATATACTAATTACAGGCTATCCCTAGCACAGTTAAAATAATATACAGTTAGTTCTCGTCGTGTCGGTACGTCTGATCTTCATGTCTACAAAGCAATTCGCCGCACTTTATAGTTATATTATAGTATCTTATAGTATATATAGATATAGCCTAATATAATAGCGGCCCAGAAATGTAACTGGACCTTCTTGTCTATAGTTAATATTCGATGTCCCTAGGAAGGATGCCACAGTGAAGTGTGTAGTGTGTAGGTACTATTTTTCTGTCCACCTGTACATGGTGATCAGGGAAGAAATGCGTTAAAAATTGTTGAAAGGGGTCAGTTATATAAACGTTAAGCCTATAATAAAATATTTTAATATGCTGCAAGGTACCTAGGTCACAGTTTAAGTTAATATTCGCTGCCTAGGTATACAATATTTTAGAATCTTGTAACTAACATAAGAAATAGTGATGGATACTGAATTGGTCTCTACAATGGATGAATCCTTTTAATTCTTGATTTTTCACTAGCGAAAGCTTTGAAGTTGATCCTATCAGGTACCTATTTCAGAGCAGTACTAATCAAAGACATTGAATCGAATATACTACAAACTTGCATCTATATCTGTATTTGTCTTATAACATTCTGTAAACTTGATGTTAATTGTAAAAAGCTTATTTATACATCTTCTTTCATTCTCTTCGGTAAAGCTTTCTGAAACCGATGATAAAAAAGAAAACAAATATCTATTTACTCATCCCATCGTACTGCGATCGTATTTTAATAAAACACGTGTCTTATCTCCACGAGCAGAACCCTCCAGGCCAAATAATCGGGAATTCGAAAATACATTTAATGTTGACTCAAACATTCAACAGTTCGAAATGCAGATTAGCCATCCGCCGACGAATTGTTTCAGAAGGGAGAAAAGAGAGCAGCATTCTACTCCTATGTAGTTCTTCTCTCGCTCTATCTCCCCTTTTATATTGTTTTCCAAATGCTCCTCATAATTATTTCAAAACGGGGGTTTGTGACTATTGTCCCAGTTTAGTATTTATAGACTACATTTATCATAATATTGCAATCAGAGAATGCTTTAATTTCATCTGTAATATGTTGGTATATAGTATGCAACAAGGGGTAAAGATAATTACTTTTTCGTTTTGGTGTATAGAGACGTATGGGCGCAAATTGTAGAAACTATGCTATTCAAGGTATGTACACCCCGTTAGGGGTTTATTTATGGGATGTATTTAATTCAAGATGGCACGTAATTATATATTAATAAGTTTATTTGATGTTTAATTATGATTTGCACATCCTTATTTATTACATTTAAAGGTATAAAATAGATGGAAAAGGAAGACAAGAAAAATTTATTTAAGATAGCTGTTATAACTTTTGCAGTAGGTAGTTCGAGGATCTCCAATTTTTTTTTTGGAATATTATATTCGTATATAACTACAAAGACAATTCATTAAAATTATCTAAGATAAGAAATAAATTCTTGCGTGAATAATAATATATAAGTAGGTATATTTGCATTATTTAATGCGAAATTTTGACAATAATGACTAACTATAAATATTTGCAGGTTAATAGGTACCCACAGAAAAATTGTTTTAATTTTAGTAAGTTTTTCTAAAAAAATTGAAAAGAAAAGAATTCGCAAAAGTACCTACCTACCTAATTGATTTCCAATATAAAATAAACAAATCGTAGAGCTATCTATACCTATCTAGTACCTACTTTATTTATAGTGAAAGTACTTTACATAAATACCTAGGATTCCACGTGAGTTTAATCATCATCATTATTTTTTGATAGTATCAAAGCATGATAATATCTAACCTACCTAGATAATATCCACCGCTAATATTAATCATAAACTTATATTAATAAATCAATAATTTTTCGGTAAAATATATCACTATTACCATTACTCGTATGACAAGAATCCTTCGACTAAGTAGGTACCTATTGTTTTGCACTATAAAACTTTTAAATAATAAATCCACAAAACTACATTAACATCTACTATGAAAAAATTGCTATTGCAGACACGTACCTGGCCGTTGTGCAATCTCTAAATAATGTATCAAAGTCTTTACACGATAGCAACTTGCATCTATTCACTCCTGGCTGAATAGCACCGAGACCCCTCAAAATTCTGACTTGTTCCACATTGCATACCAGAGGCACAATGTCCAAACGCTTCAATTTAGTATAAACTGTATGTAAACCACCAACCAAATGTTTAAGAAACAGTTCAAAAGCTTGTGGAAGACACAACATAGTATCGCCGGCAATAATAAAAGCAGCTACTTTCTGTCCACGATAATCAACCAATTTGCACTCGTTTGCTGTTGGATCCGATGTCGAAATTGGTGGTGGACTATTATAAGATCTCGGTGGTACATGATGTGCCATCAAATCCAAAGGGTTGTGTAAAACACCAAGTGAATTCAGCAGACCCAAGCCAGGTGGTGGTAAATGGCCAAGGGCCATACTTCGGGCTAAGCTGGCCGAAGATACAGGTGGCGGGCTCAACGGATGTGTCATCGACATTGGTGGGCAGAGTGGACTGGCCTGCCTCGGACTATGCACCTGGTTGTGATTGTTCGATAAAATGTTATTGTTTGTTGGTGGTGAAGGTGATGGTTTAACAGCAACAGCGGGTGATCCAGATGACGCGTGACTACTATGTTCACTTGCGGAATCGATAGCCGAATTGTCCATCATCATTTTCAAAAACAAAACAAAAAAGTACGCGACGCGCAATTACACTCAGTTTTACTTTAACAAATGCAAAAAATATTATGTCACTTTAAGTCCACATAAATATAGAAACGTAGAAACACTTAAACGGATGAGAGGTCGTAACAATAGTGAAGCTGTATAGTCCGTTTGTATATGTGAGTGTCGTATTGTTTCTCTGTCTGTGTGTGTCTAGAGTTACGCGGGCGGGGCGCTCCGGCGCACACTCGGATAGCTCTATATGGCCAAGAGGAAGTGCACAAACATACAGACACAACCTGTACACTCGCCGACTACAAATGTAATAAATAAAAACATTTGGAAAAACTCCTGCAAGTGCCCCGAGGCGGAGCGTATTTCGTCACGCGCCACTCGCTTCTCATTGGCTGCCGGTAATGCGGCCGAGCCATTGATTGGTTCCCCACTGCCGTGGCGTCTTCGACCGCCCACCCACCGCTACCGAGAGAACTTAGTTTCTTTGTAGAACCGAGGGCGGATGCAAGAGAGAACTTGAAATATGAGCTATGACGTATTGATAAAGAATGTCACCGTTCTGTCGCTATATACGCAATCAATACGAGGTGTGCGGGCCCGACGTATCATTTTTTTATCTTATTTTTACTGAATAAGTTCTTTTGTTTTTCTTAAATTGCCGCCGTCTTTGTTAGGAGTCAGTGTGTGTATATGTTGTTTTTTGCTATACCTACCTATAGATACTTATTAAACTAGGTATTTTTGTAACGCCAATAAAGGTTATATTTTATATTAACTTAGTTATTTTTAAGCTCAAGAAATTCTTTCTATAATTTTCGAATCCCTGACGCATTAGAGTAACCGTATTTTTTGTACCTATTACGTGTAATTATAGATAGGTACTACTTTCATTTTTAACATTTTTACTGTTTTTAGGCTACATAGGTAGTAGATATAATTTTAAAATTCATAACCACCTACCTATTTCGCCTGGTTTTATTTTTTTGTTTTAGAACGCTTTTTTGCCATTAACATTTTTATCATTATTATTTGATCTTCCTAATAAATATTATCAAAAGTGGTCTCTCTTTTTCATGAAGCAGTTTGATTTATATTATAGGTACCTACCTATACTGATTTATTATAACTCTTATACCTATTTATTCCATTGTACCTACCAAGTTTATCCATCGATATCACAACAATCCATATAAGTACAGGGTATCTCATGAATTACTTTACCTACCTACATGTTATGTTGTGTTTGTATTCTTTTATTAATCATTTGAAGGGTTTATTAATTTTTATTAGGATATTTTTAGCATAATTTATGTTGAATGCGACGTTTGGTAACTATAGGTACCTATATGTACCTCTACTCGATACAACTAAATTTACAAATTTGAAGGGTTTATTAATTTTTATTAGGATATTTTTAGCATAATTTATGTTGAATGCGACGTTTGGTAACTATAGGTACCTATATGTACCTCTACTCGATACAACTAAATTTACAAATTTGAAGGGTTTATTAATTTTTATTAGGATATTTTTAGCATAATTTATGTTGAATGCGACGTTTGGTAACTATAGGTACCTATATGTACCTCTACTCGATACAACTAAATTTACAAATTTGGAACTTAAAATTACAGAAAAAGTACCTAATAGTAATAATTGTAAAGTAAACGTGTATTATTTTTCATTGTCATTAACCGTTACATGACATTTTTGGTAGGTAGGTACTTTTAGAGTGGTCAGAACCTATAGTAAAACAATGTTTTTATTTTGCAATTTTTGACTTATTGCATGATGATTGAATTACATATTATCTACATTAAAAAATAGCTAAATTAATGAAAGTGCATGTTCACATAAATAGGTATTTTAAATTTAAAATTAAGTTAATAAAATAATTATATTATCAGTACACTTGACTATGAGAATGGAATATTCCTTTAAATCTGTTTTTAATTTATTGTACCTTATAAAATGATAAAAATGTTTGTGAAATATAAGACAATATTTATTAATAATAACTTACAAAAACTACCTACAACGAGTTTTAAGTTATCCGAATTGATTGAAATAAACTACTACTACTAAAAATAAATAAATATATATTAAAAGTCAATCGGCATAAAAATAATATGAAAATTGAATGTATTATTTAGAAATACAGAATGACCAAAAAAAAAGTGATTAACTTGGAAAAAGTTGAAAGACAAAAAATTAAAATCACATTCCAAAGATTGTCCGTGTATACGTGATTTCCAAAATAGAAGTTACTTTGACTTTATTTATAAAGTTCAAAATTGTACCTACCTATATATAACCTATAAGTAGGTAGATATAAAACCTAATGTTTTCTTAAAAATAAATCCTACCGAATCAATTATTTGCACTCACTGTATATTATTAAATAATTAGGTACTTGAAATGAATGTCCAATACTAAATTTTTAAATATTTATTAAACTGAATAACATAATCGAACTGTGTTCTTATTCCTATCTCTTAAACTTATTCTCGCGAAGTGTATTTCCCCTAAACTTAACAGAAGTCCTTCAAAATAGATTGACACTATTGACAGGGGAAATAACAGAATACCGCGAAATTTGAATTTTTACGCGCCATATGTTAGATCAGCGCCTACATATTGTTTTTTATTGATTTTTTTTTATTGACGTATACAAAAATAATAACAAACCCAACAACAAAAATGTTGTCATCAGTAGATGCATATATTACTATTCCCATGAACTTTCCCAACCACTCTTTATAGTTAGCTTCTTAGGTAGATAGATACCTACTCCTATATGATATTCTCCCACTCAAAGCTTCTTCGTATATATCGATGCGGTGAAAGCATCAGGAAAATAATAACGGAAACTTATGGGAGGGGTGAAAACAACCCCAATATCCAGTCGCTCAAGCGAACAGTTGTTGAAAAAAGAAGGCATAAGAAATATGCTTATATGGTTTGGTCCAGAGCTATGTACCAATGACCTAGTGACCACATGTATCTGATTTAAGCTTACCATACGGACGCAGATAGAGATTATGTTTTATTTTATTATAGTAAAATTATCATGTTTCTTAATTTTGCATAAATATGTTTCCATTTTTCTTTTAATATAGAATATTCGCTACATATTTTGAATTCCGACAAGGTTCCATGTTTATTTTCATTACGCAAGGTAGGTCTGTGAGCGTCTTAGATTGATACTATTTTGAATTGCTCCTATATTTATGACAGCAACGTTCAGATTGACTCCAATTAACTAGACCATATATATTCTTTGTGTGCAGACGTAGAAGGCGATGATGGTCCTGGTATAATAATAATATAATTCATTATGTTTCTAAAAAATAAAAATATTATTATTTTACAGGGAAATTGTTTAGTTCATAGTTATGATAAAATAAACATAGCTATAGGTATATACAGATTTTTACTAGTAAAAAAAAATATTGAACTTATCTTAAGAAAAAAATTCTTTTTGATTAGGTAGGTACACATTTTTACGACTTATACACAAAACTAGGGCCCATAGACTAAAAATGTAGCGTTTAGTCAAAAATCATAAATACAAAACACATTTTGAATCGTAAGCGTAAACACATTAATTACAAAGCTTACAAAATAACTATTTACCTATACTCAACCGTTAGAATTTTAGAGTTATTTTTAAAACGACTTTTCCATATTATTAATGGAAGTATATTATGTCATATTGCTCTCATTAAAGTTACTTAGGTACTTGAAATGAAGTGAAAACAGTGAAATTAGAAATTCCCCATATTTTAGTGAAAACAAATTTGATATAGACAGTTGAAGTTTTGTGTAATTAATTTTGGCACATATTTATGGTTAGAAATCATTTTGGGTTTACCATTTTGTTTCCGAAAAATTCCATCCGTTAAGAGATTCCTCAATAGGTAGGTATATGGTAAGATTGAACACAATTTTTTAATTTATCATTGATTTGAGTTTATTTGTAATGATAATATAATATAGGTATCATTGATCATTGAAAATAATGCTGTGTTTGTTTACTATTCTGTAACATGAAACTTATTGTCGTATATTTGAAGATATTTTTTTGGCTGTTATTATCATTTTTCACTATAGACTTTTTTGTGTGCGCATTGTCTTATTTATATTTATTCTTATGTTTTTTTATTCTTTTACAAATCTAAGTATCTACACATACAAAGTTAGCTTCTATATAATAGATATATGTTTGTTGTGGCGCGACTAGATTAAAGTTCATTATTTCCCAGTAAACACACATACGTTTTTTAAAGGTAAAATCAACGTGTCAGATGATTAAACGTGTACGTTTAAAAAATAACCGTTTTATTTTGGTACAAAATAACACCGTTTTAATTCAACGTGTTTAATACGAACATTTCTGGCCAAAATCTAACTTTTAGGTTAATATGAAGTTATTTTGAATGTTAAATTTATTACATTACAATGCGTTTTTTTAACATACTTTCTAACATACTGTGTAACCATATTCAGCTATTCACACGTTTTTTTAACGTTTTAATAGTATATTAATAGGTCTAATAAAATTAACGTTTTTTATACGTTAAAACCAACGCATAATAATTTAATCTTAAGCAATAGAAATAAAAAACGTCTTATTGTCGTATTTTCCTAACGAAAATATAACAGTCATTATCTTTATGTTAAAATAACGTACTGAGCGGATCGCATGTTACACGTTTATCAATACGGATTTTTAACGTTTCTCGAAACCAATAAAACTTTAAAAAATCCTTACAATATACGTCAATATTACGTTAATAAGTACACGTTTATTCAATGTTCTTTAGAAACGTTGTTTAAAAATAAATATCTACCAATAAAATTCGTGTATGTATCGTTTATTTTCTACGTGTATTCGACGTATTATGGAAACGTTTTAAAAATATTATTATCAACGTAGTTTTGACGTGTTTTGAACACCACACAAAATTGTTATTTATTCTCCAATATAAAACGTTTTTCTTTACACGTTGTATGTAACGTTTAATCCCGCGACATTTTTGAGTAGATTCTACGTAATAAAAACACGATTTTAATAAAACGTTATTAGTAAATTTAAACGTTTTTTTACGTGTTTATTGGTTGGGCCTTCTAAAATTCTAAATTGTAACAATCAAAATAATCCATTCAGATTAATAATAAAAGCCACTGTGTGATTGAAAACACCTAAATTCGTCAATGGCTCTTATGTTAAAAAAAGTTAGATAAAACCTAATATACAGGGTGTCCAAGAACGCTTAACCACAAATTCCTCAACTAAAAATGAGCCGATCTATAGACAAATATATCTATTGTTGCTTCGTTTTGCCTCTACAGTTCTCAAATTGATATCGTTTTTCCGGAATAATTTCTAAGTGCCTTTATCGATTTTCACTAATTTTGGAACTAAGAATTACTTGACGTGTATATACGTATATATTGGTTAAAAAGGCAATATTAAGGGCTTAAATGACTAATATGAGAATGAGTCAATAGATTAGTTATTTTATTAAATTCAGTTCCTCAAATACTCGTAAAATGGTCGTGCATCACCAGTCTTCACTGCTACTTCACTGGACTAACACTGGCTGTTCAAACTGCTATACATAAACTATATAGAGAATGTCGACACCTTTATTGCATAAAAGATCGAATATTTCCTTTTCACACACCGTAAATGTGTTTTATGTAAATTCAAAATATATGTCCCTGCTACCATCGAATCCAAAAGAATATGAGCAAGACAATCTCTGGAAAATATAGCCAGGAATCCATCATAGTTAAAATTCGCGAACACAATATGGTGGCACTTATAGGCTATTTTCCGGATCGCAAAACCGATTTTAATACATAATATGTCACATAAAATTATATCAGCTATCCAATGTATTTTATATACTTAATATACATAAAGAAATGTATGCATGTGTGTGTGAATATATAGATACTATTATTTATGTATAAGATCATGGCTGTTTGAGATAAAACCTTTTTATTTGGCTGGAAGAATTTTTTCATACAAGGCGTGTGTACTGCTACTTTTAGTTGACAAATTTATTGTATACAGATGAATAAAAGGTCTCCAAATAAGAATTAGTGTACCTAATGTGTGATTAATCATAGACCCATATACAGGGTGTCCCAGTTTTTTCCGAACAAATCTCAGACTTAGCATCTATACGCACCTATTTCCAAGAGCTTTTTAAATAACAAATTAAAATTTAATACAATTATTACATAATATGACAAACTCAAATTAACGATGGTCGATATCTACAGGGTGATAGATTTTCAGAGGTCGTATGCATGAAGAAAATACTGAAAAAGACAGAAAAACAGGGAATCAAGTTGCCCAATATTAGTAATAGCGTGCAACTTTTAATTGAGATGTTGTGGTAAAAGCACACAGTTGGTTCTCATCGTGTCGGTACCTCTCATCTTCATGTTTTCAAAGCAATTCGCCGCCCGCATTGTTATAGTATAGTATCTTATAGTATATATAATGGATATATAGTATAACATAGTAGTGGGCCAGAAATGTAGCTGGGAAACGACGAGTCGATGCCGTTTTCAGCGTCTAGTGGAGCTTCTTATAGTATTTATTATTCTATGGTAAAAGGGTCCTATTTTATTAGATTTTTTGTTTATCAAGACTATCTTATCAGGTAAACATGCATGGTCAATTCAGTTATCTTTAGAAAAAGTTGAGTATAGTCTTATGAACAAGTTTTTTTAGCCTTGCGGCATCCACTTTGCACAAAGCTTTCGCATATCCAATTGTTCGTGTAAAATGGTAAAAACACTACCATCTGATATCTTTACAATATGAGGTCGCTCGTGCACCTTCAATTTGTGATCGTTTATAACCAATTTTTGAATTTTTTTGACGTTTTCTGGAATAACAGCCTCATTAATCCCAAGTGTAGGAACTCCACGCACACATGCAATGCACTCCACCTGATAAAAAGCTGCCACGAGTCGCATAACCCGTCGTCATGGCAACCGAGATATAGGTATACGTAAAATAAGCAGGCCGGCGCGCGACAAGGTCTATTTTCCCGCCCGTCCTTCGCTTGCAATACACTCGAATTTGGAGGCTGGGGCCTTTTGCGCCAGTGGTTAATTTTTGATTAATGCGGTATTGTTTGCCAAATTGATCTGTAACAGCGCGGCGTCGGTAAAGGGAATGCAGTTGTAATAAAGCATGGCTGATTTCATTCATAAAATTTCCAGCGGCGTGCGTTGTAAAAGTTTAGTAATAATTAATAAACATTTATGTGTTACTAAAAAATTAAAATTAATGAAAAGTTCTTCACCCAAGAAGTATTTTATTTATTTATTTTATTTTAAATATGTACTAAAGCTTGCATACCAAAAATGAAAATAAAACGGTCTTATAAAAAACAAAAACATTCTAAAACAACTTAACGAAATAAATTAAATACTTGCTTGATTTAAACAAAAAAATCTAAAACAACATAACACGGGTGTATTGTGGGTTCTTATATATATTTAATTTAAGTTTTGCGTAAGTTAACTCTATTGGGTCTAACACGCAAAATCAGGGTAGGTATATACCTACCCTGATTTTTTTAGCCAATAAAACTACATATATTTTGTTTCTTTTTAAATGATATATGACACTTAATAGTTTTAGTTTTAGAAATATCAAAAATCGAGAGCGGTATTGAAAAATTTATTGTTACGAAGATTTTTGGACACTGTAATTTTGGTACAGTGTTAACTTCTGTCACGATTATGTTGTTAATCTTTAAAATACAAAATTCTAAGTAGATTCAATAAAAATTTCCAGTTTTGATGCCTTAATAAACAACAATGTGTTATATTTCTACAGAACAAAGAAATATTGTTTTGAACCTAAAACACAGTATAAATAACACACTCTGCCACTGGCGGATTCAACATTACTACGAGGGGCGGCAACAATTGCGGGGAAGAACTCAGTTTCCACCAATTGCGACTTGAACACCCGCATGGCGACAAAACGTGCGAGGGTCTACGCACCAATTAGGATCATTCAGGCGGCGTCTAACCACCTATTTCGCGTGGTATTGCCGATTTTACAGAAGATCCTAATTTCTTTTCCCTATTTTAATATTCAGTGGTAAAAATTTTAGTTATTAAATAAAATTAAAACAAACAACCACTTAAAAATGCTAAGCTTTTTTCATTATTTTTATTTGTAATTGTAAAAAATCGATTTTCAAATTAATACTACTTCTTTTCTAGAACTAGTGATTTTTTGTAGTTAAATTTGGCAATACAGGATTATTTTGTTCGCATTCCTTTCGTTGTCCCAGATTCGTTTGCCAAGCAATAGTGTTCTTTGTTTGGAAGAAAACTATCGCGCCAGCGGCTCATGTTCATAAATTTTAAAATGCATTTTGTCTCATCAAAAATAAAGACTATAAATTGAAAAATATATTCGTATATATTTTTGTTGTTTTTATTTATTTTTGGTGAAGTGGTACTTCAGCTACTACACTGATAAAATATTAGAAATTATACGAATCCAATATAACTTTTCCCAACATTTTAGATGAGTGAGTGTAATAACAAATTGAGTAATACAGAAACCATAATATCAACTAAGTACTAAAAATTACATTTTTATGATGATGCTGTTGTCACTATGTAGACAATAGATGTATACCTATGCATAAATATTGTTTCACTATAACATTGATAACAACCCATTATATTATAGTCACACATATCTCCAAAGTATAGATTTATGAAAATGTAGATCACACAATGGCCCTTTCCTTTCCACACATAAACCGACCAAATAATAAATTTGCTTTCACACTAAAAGTGATTTTGTATATTATATCAACCTAAAGGCGACTTTTATATTACTTTTATGGCGACATTTCTTTGCATAGAATATGGTTTTTGATATAGGTATCAACCCATTCTGGAATAAAATACATGAATATTATAATGTATATAATACAGGGATTATTCAATAAAAAAACGTATCCTGATAGGCATATATTAGGGGTCTAAGTCCAATAATATTAGTTTTAATGACTATTTTGATCAATGTTAATTACGGTCAATCCCAGAAAACCTTTGAGATTTTTTACTGGAATTAAGAAATTGACCGGTCTAATTGCAGGTACTTAGTAATTCTTGATCACAACATATCTCAGCAATCATTCGATGTATCAGGAACAGCAAACAAATTTAATAGATCACTTTCCAAAAAAATTAAAAAAACAGGAATCTGAAATTTTCCTACATAAGAAGAGTTACAAAACAAAAACTGTCTAATGAAATAACAAATGGAAAAGAAAAACTATAAAATTTGAAGAAGAACAATTCCTTAAATATGTTAAACGACTCGCTTAGAAAACGATTCTGACGAACAAAATGTACTTTACCTTTTGTTGATATTTATGAAAATTCCAAATTTCGAGAGTCATGGATATGCTCAAGCATATTGGAATATCTACTTTGCTCTCGCAATAAGGGATGTATTTACATTGGCGACCTACTGCGTTTCGGAGGCTCTGATTTGGGATCTAATACCCAATAACTAATACCAAACAAAGGCCCCAAAAAATTGAAATCTGTTTTCCTAATAATAATAAGTTTATTTGCAGTTCAGAAAATAAATTACAATACCGTACTTAATTTTATCTTAAATATAGAACTACAAAATGGTCTAGATGGCAGTAAGACTGATTTCAAAATCTAGGCCAGAGGAAGAAAAACATAAGTAGTTAACTTATATTTTTCAAAATAATAATAAAAAAAAACATGTATAATATATCATTCTTGTAGCTCCCTATCACATTTAACAGAAAAAGAAACTATTGACAATATAATAATATTATAAAAATAATAATAAAAAATACGAAAACACCAACAATAATAATCAAAACAAAAAATCAGAAAAAAAAAATAATGGGGTCGTGAAATTTACGCAGGACAATGATATTATGAAGGGATATTTTCATGCCAAACGACATACGCCTAAACGATCATTAAGGATAATCTCTTAGGTCTTGATTAGGTCCTGTATGATAGCGTCCTATACCAAACCAAGGCCCCAAAAAATTGAAATCTGTTTTCCTAATAATGGGGTCGTGAAATTTACGCAGGACAATGATATTATGAAGGGCTATTTGCATGCCAAACGACATGCTGGAAAACGGTCATTAAGGATAGTTTCTTAGGTCTTGATTAGGTCCTGTATGATAGCGTCCTATACCAAACAAAGGCCCCAAAAAATTGAAATCTGTTTTCCTAATAATGGGGTCGTGAAATTTACGCAGGACAATGATATTATGAAGGGATATTTTCATGCCAAACGACATACGCCTAAACGGTCATTAAGGATATTTTCTTAGGTCTTGATTAGGTCCTGTATGATAGCGTCCTATACCACACCAAGGCCCCAAAAACACTGTACATTAAAAAAAAAAAGGAGCTCACTGTACATTCTACAATTACCGAAGGTGCTCAATACATTCAGAAGGTTGGCGACCACTGATCTAAACGAACACGGTCTTAATTGAACTATTTTATGGTTTACTTGCATCTCGATAGACACATTTGTTATGAGCTTTTAAGGTATGGTCATTGTATCTTTACACCTAGATATTATATTTATAACAATATATTATATTATTTGTAAGGCAATGTTATTCGAGTAGCCACTGATACGTCAACACGTGATTAAAGACATGGCTGGTACAAAATTATTTTAATTATTAAAAAAAAATTGTGGATGTGACTTATTTGTTTCTTTGTTGCTATAAGTCTGAACACTACTCCACGATTTAATAAATTAATTGAAAACAAAATAACTCAAGAATAATATCTAAACTCGGTGGCATCAGGCAGAAAACAATTACAATATACAAATATATTTCCCTTTCTCAAGAATCAATCAAAAACGGAAACTTTGCCTAATCTTAAATGACTCTTTAATATCCGGAATCTTTAATGAGCTTTACAGTTGCCGCCCCTTATTTTGCGTATCCCAAGTATATATCGTATTTATATATACATAAAATAAAATATTCATTCGCACAAAGCCAATTTCATCCCTGAAATTTAAACTTGGGCAATTATGCGTACTCACAGTGTAAACGTATATACAGAGAATACACCGTGGTTCTGTATATATGACACAACAATCGCAGCCTATACTATACAGATTTCCGTAACAATATAACAAATGACAGCCGCATGATGGATCGCCAGACAATATGGAATGGGTGCGAAATCTTTCAGCAATAGATAATTCCACTGGCGTAGATAATTAACCTACTAGAATCAGCCCAGTACGTAAGTTGTCAGTACAGAATTAAGGAAACCCCCGAGAGTGACATGAGAGATGGAGTTGACACGGTAGAAATTCAATGGCTAAAATCAGTTTGTAAATATCGTAGCATTGTGAATATTTCAAATAAGTAATTATAACCTATTTGATTAGTAATGTGTTGATATTTATGAAACTTCTTCTTTTTTGAATAAATATGGAGAAGAATATTTTATCTGCTAAAAAAATTCTTACTTGAAATTTATAGATCTAGCCTACTACTATGAATTAGAAGCTATTCACAGGAACTTTACGAAATGTGTATATTATACCTTAAACACGAATTGAGCATTTGGAATAGCTCAGCACTTAGCCTCAATCCTAATAAGTTTATTACTCAGAAATTTTTCTCAAATTGAATGTGTTAATTGTTGTCCCAGCCTGTGAAATTTTATATAATAATGTTTTTCTACGACTGTCTTTAAATGCCTTTATTATATGTTCAATCATGATTTGAAAATGTAGTACATTGTAATGCTGTTTATCATTTACCCGTGCGTAATAATATTACCCACTAGTTACCTAGCAACTAGTGGGAAATATTATTACGCACGGATAAAATTTCCTGGTAATGACAAAAGTAGCGGCGGGCATGAAAAATCACCATAGCAACGCCGAAAATACAAACACCAAATTGACAGTTTTGGTATTTATAATTAATAATAATTACAATTAAGTATTTCGCTAATTTCAAAACACATAAACAGTGATAGTGAATATAGTTTAGCACCACGTAGTCAATTTAATACTTCTAATTTATCGTATTTAGGCTTATACGCTAGCAAGGGTAAGTTTCGAAAAACAAATATTTTCCTAAAAATTATGTTAAATTTATTCAAAAGCATTAAAACAGTCGTAGAAAAAGTATAGTGTGAAACTCATATAAAATGACCATTTCCTACTCGTATGATCATACTCGTAGGAAATATATGTCATTTCATGTTCGTTGCACAATATACTATTGTGCACATGAATCTGAATCTGAATAGACGTCAATGTAAATGCACACGAAAAGATTGTCTAAAAGGCAATAGAATAACACATCAAAAGTTCTGATATTTAAAATTAAGTTCAGAAAAAAATCATATATATAGAAAATGTCCCTCTTAGAAATACATGCCACACAGTTATACTTAAGAATGTTAAGCGAACATAAGGATGTCAAATTATAACTAATTTTAGTATTTATTAAAAGAGTCTCGTAAAATTATAGCCTACGCCACTGGAAATACATCTAATAAAGGTCTAATTTGACCGCTGAAGACTGAGACGTAAAGCAAGCGCGCCTTTGTAACACTGCATATAGGGTTGAATTTGAAATATGTCAAATTATGATTTATGTTTTGCTTAAAATTGTTAACAGTTTTTTTGTAGTGTGCCGCAGAACGGCAGAGTTGATTCATTTTGGATATAACCGATTAGAATACTCATTTCTGTTTTGAACAATTACTATAGTAGATATGGGGAGAGTGAGTTGTTTTATGAAAAAAAGGGTTTTATATTTAACGAAATTCCCAGTGGTTTATGTAGAATAAGAATTCTTAAATACACATATTGCTTGTTGTTTTGATTATTTTTGATGTAAATTAGTAATTATATCTAATAGAGCAGTGTCACATAATATTCTCTTTACATTTTGAGCATTAATTTTACACTTTAAAATGCTTGATGACTATCTACCTAGGTCTTCTTTCAAAGAGAGAAATAGGTTGATGTTACAACACCGGATTAACTGTTTGTTAATAAAATAAAGTGATATAAGCTGCATCATAGTGTTTCCATCACATCATAACCTACTACCTACCTCCCAGAAGATTATTTTTCGAACGCACCAAACGATACAAATCCAGGTAAGATTTTGGGGACGCCCGAAACAGAAAAACACCGTGGATAACTCCATTCCCTTTGAGAACGGTCAGGGGGCCTTCGAGGTGGCTCGTAACTTTTAGATCAATAAGTCGACGCATTCCTAATTGGGTTCCTGGCACCAGGATAACGAACAGGTTCTCCGGAGATGTGGCATCTCACTGTACTAAGTACCTACGTCCAATTGCGGATGAACCTCAATATGCCGAGTTATGATATAGTGCTCAAAAATAAATCAATTAAGAATTGGTGTTTGGAAATAATTTTAATACCAAACTGATGGTTCTTTGCACCGAACCTCCAAAAAGTATACAAATTAAGCAACATTATTTAGTTTAACATTAATTAGTTGTAAAATAAAACCATTATTTTATTTTTTCAATCAAAGCAACTCTCTACAAGAAAAAAAATAATAGAAACTACAGATGTAGCGAAAAATGTTAAAAAAAAAGTTTTCAGCAAAGAAAACTAATCAACATAGTTAACAGTTGAGACTGAAGCTTTCTAGATTTAGTTAATCTAGAAATCTTCAGTCTCAACTTCGCCACTGTCATTGTGAAGTTGTTCTTCTTGTTGTTGTTTATTATCATTTGCAACTCGTATTTGCTCACATGTGTCGAAACTGTTTTGATGTTTTTTTGACTAAATTCCTCCATTGGTGGCAAGAAACGGTCATCTCCTGGAGCCTGGAGTTGATTGAATCTTGCACCAAAAGATGCGCAAACATTTGTTCTATAAGTATAACTAAATTTCGGTAAAATATGGAGTTGACCAGTATATTTGCACCGAACCCTTTAATTGTTTTGAATAAAGGCATCAATCTATACCTACCTAATTAAAGAGATTGTGATGTCTCTCATCTCTGCAGTGTCTACTGTGAATAATTTTGACTGACAAAAATTTAATAAATAAAATGACTCGACACTTGCAAATAACAAAAGAAAATACAGTAATACCACTAAATATTATCAATCCCAAAGAGCAATAACGAATTTAGTACAAAACCTTAATATTAAAACATCAACTATAGAGAATAGATCTAAATTGATGATGTTCCTGCGTTTTACAAATTTTATAATTGCCATCATCACATATTTTCATGGAACGCACACACAATCATATTGTCCTGTAACCCGTTTCCCATTAACGGGCCAAACAACGACAGCCAGCAGCAGCAACAACAACAACGAGATCACCGGCCGATATTTTTACAAAATACAGATAATTGTGTGTGCCTATCTGACATTGGTCCATTGTTTATGATGAGCGGTTATGGCACGTCGCATTATAATAGACGATGGTCCCCAACTAATATTTACGCGTATGGATGTTACACATATAATAGATGAATATCCAATTTCCAGTAGGAGTTTATGCCTGTTTGTGTGTATGTTGAGCTTTTATCATTATATTTAGATATGTATATGAGGCCAAAGGTAATCATGGTGCCAAATATACCTATAGGTACTCTACACATATTGTGTACCTATTTGTGAGGTATATAGGAGTCCCATAGGATGTGTTGCTGCGTTATCGATTAATAACAATTTTCGAAAATAATGTACATGCGAGGTACAATGTGGAACTTACTCTGCGAACATGTCCAATTATAGAGGCAACTATGTTGGATTAAAGACATTTTTCCAGTATAGTTGCCTAGGTATATCATATACCAAAAAACTAGAATATAAATTCAGAGGCGCGCATCCAAGCAGATTGATCTTACTGTGGAGTAAACTATCATCAGATTACAAAAATTTCACGTTCCGTATTTTTAGTATGTACCTAAGTAAAGTTTTAACCGTTGCAATATGGCGTTTTGGAGACCATTCCAACATGATAATAATGATAAACTGTAGTGTAGAATTTAAAAATAAAGATTTACATGTGAAGTGTCAACGAATAATTTTAAATATGTATGAGTCCCTTAAAAACGAACATTATCAATACCAAAAAACAAGATATTATTAATTTTATGACAGAAACAATTAACTACTCCTAAAACAAAGTCGACAAAGAAATAATTATTTGATACAATAAAATTATTTAATTTCAAAAAAGAATATGCAATAGACGAAATTTGCCTAACTCCAGGATATACTATTCTCAGTTTGCCGTCTTACCACTGTAGGTATATTGAATCCGATCGAGATGATTTGGGGCTAATAAAGCCCGATTACAAAAAAATTATCCAAACACCAAATATGTGTATATAAAATGTTTTGCTTTTATTTTCGCTAAAATACGCTCATGCCTCCAACTTGTAGATGTATGCCGCCCAAAGCTTTTTTACGATTTCAGTTGAGACTATAACGACCATATCAACGACCATTGAAGAAAAAATAATAAATTGGGAGATATGTAATGACTCATTTACTAAATAGTTGTGGATTCTTAGGGAATAAGGACTTTGAAATCCACCACTATTTAATATATTGTTTGGACAAGCACTTATACAATCATTAAGTAAATATCGCCTGAAAAATAGTTATCCCACATATTAGAACAAAAAAAACACTTTATTATACCTACTTGAAAGACCCAACCAGCTCCAACATTTAACCTGGTTATAGAAGCCATAATAACTCATATTTTTTGAAGTATAATTTTTTTGTTATTGGTTTGTTTTAATGTCATTGACACATTCGTGTTTTGTCATTAATCATTCCGATCTAGTGAGACAGACACAGTTGGCCCGCGTACAATGTGTATATGTGTGTGGGTCCCGATAACAGCCGCCAACTTATAACCCATCAGAGTGTGTGCCATTCTTGCACATTTTCTTGGCAGCAACAGATACCATATTCACACCGCATTGCCTGGCAGATTTGCATTTTTACAGTGCATGAAGTGTGAGGACAGGGTTGTATTCGGATTATATAACCAATATAGGTACTATTCATAAAAAATTATTCAATGTTGCTGAATTTCTTTTCGGTACGAGGAAAGTCCAATCGAAATGAGTTTAATTTAAATTTGTGATTTGCTTGTTATATAAAGTATTACAGTAAGTAATTTGGTTCACACCACCATGCATTCGCCAAACGGGCCGTTTCGTTGATCCAGAACTCATCAGTGGTGATTGGCAGGCAGTGTGATCCAAATTTCCAACATTTACGAAGAGATTATACTAGCACGAGAGATGAAAGACAACAAGATGGCGAAATCTAGTGTGAGCAGGCAATATGCCCGGTGAAACACAGTTCACAAACGATGGCCGGACGAGAAGCAACAACTCCATCATATCCTAGTGCCAACACTAGATGCGCTCGAATTCCCTGGCGGGATGCTTTATTTGTGAGTTGCTTGTTTCATAAAGTAACAAGACTTTTAGTTGTTACTTTATGTAACAAGCAATTCACAAATAAGGCCTGCCGCCAGGGAATTCGGCACATCTTGTTGTCTTTAATTTAAATTTGGTTGTCAGACCTGGAGTTTTTTGCTAATTTATTTAAGTAAGTTCTAGTAATAATATTATTTTCTGAAATAATCCATTACGACGAGGAACGCGATGTATTTACAAAACAAAGGCGTCTACTCCACAAAATGTTTTATATTGATGTTCAATTCAGCCAAACATGTTTTGGAACTCACTGTTCCATCATCAGTGGCATTAATAAGCTTTACAAAAGAATCTTACCTAGTGTCTAAGTTGTAATATGGATTTTCGAAACCATGAATACATACGTTTTGTGAAAACTATTCAATAATAGAAACAATAAATGAAGTCAATTGATAAAATATTTAGAAAACTTAAAAATGAATTATACCTACTAACTGTAAACAGTAATTTCATAGTGAATGATGATTCAATGTAAATGTTTCTTCTTGTAAATCATTTCTATTAAAGAGATCTTTAAAAATACACTTATTTGATTAAAATCAAAACGAAGGACAATTTGTTATATCCATACCACATCCAACGCGTTCAAGGACTTATTCCTGCTGATTTTCTTCCACCTATGGCATTCTGTCAATGGCTTTTGCACAAAATTGTTGATATTCCTCAAGTACTGATGTTCATTTTGTTTACTGATGAATCAAGTTTTTCAAGAAATGCTATAAGGAAATTTTATAACCATTTATGGTATTTTATTGTAAGTACAAAAATATTTATGTAAAAAATAGGAAAGTGAAATTATTTATGGTGGGATGAAAATCCGCATGCGATATTTGGAGATCATTTTCGACATCAGTTCTCGTTGAACGTATTTTAAAATGAACTTTCCGATTTCAACCGCCAACGAACAGACATTGACATAACCGATTTTTCAACCAAATTTTGTTTCGATTGGTAAAAAAATGCGGCCTAGAACGTGCCTGCAAATTTGTTATATCCTGTATATATAAACTTTGGAACTGAGGATATTTTTAGGGCTCAGGGGTCATGAAATGAAGGACTGCAAACAAAATTTTCAAAATTTCGATTGTGTCTATCTCCTGAACATTTAGATTTTTTTTAAATTTACTAAAACCGTTATTTACAAAAAAACTTTAACACCTTGTATCTTGGGAACAATGCATTTGCCGACGTATGTTTATAGGAACATTTTTCCATAAAAAGACCTGAGAAATCACCCCCTTAAATATTTCGGCGTATTTTTGAAACACCCTGTTGAAATTATATTATTTTCTATATAGCAGCTAAAATAAGACAACATTTATAAAAAAAACCTAAAGGATCTGATCATGTATTTAATGTTATACATTCATATTCACCTAATAAACCATATTTTTAATTGATTATATATATTTGCTACATTTAATTGATTATATATATTTGCTACAATTCTTATAGGTTATCCCATTATTTCTAATTTGATTAGATCCGTTCTCCAATTTGTAGATGACCCACCACACCACAATCATAAAATCCCTGATGATCTATATAGTCAGGCTTTTTTATTAGGGATAATAAAAGCGAAGAAAAAGAAATGCATATCGAACATATAGCAAAAGGGTGTACACTTTCCCATATGGTTAGCGCACCACCCCACATTGTTATTTAAGACAGGTTTAATAAAAAAATCCTTTTATGCAAAGACGAGTGCTTCGAGAAAGATAGGCTTTCTAAAATTCTACAATATCTATATTTTGCCACAATTAGGATCATATTTAGGTCTATTTTTATTAAGAAAAAATTAAGGTAAATCAGTAATATCAAACTAAGTATTCAGCAAACTACACCATGTTGAAAGATACAATAAAAATAATTTTTTGGCCAAAAAATTAGGAAATCAAAATTTCAAAAGAGATACCTACTTAGTTATTTTATTTTTTATAAAAGCAAAACATTTTTGAGTGAAGTAATTTACTTCCATTTTGGCTTTAAAACACCTTTCAAATCACGAACATTTTTTTCAAATTTGGTGATAGATTTTTCCTACCCTTGAGAAAGCGGGAAAAGTAGGCACTAGAAAGCATGACCATGAATATCACCAATATGTTATTGGAGATCATCGCAAGATCAAACTTATAAAACTGTAAATAAATAAATTTGACCGTTGGATGGCCCACGCAATTTGCACCTTCAGGGGTTCCAGAACGTTGAAAATTTCTCTACACTCTTACGAATGGGGGCATCTGTCATAAACCCAAATTTGACCTTTTTGAGATATTGACTGTTATTCAAACCTAGGCCACAGCATACTATATGGGCCTCCCAACACAACCTAACCTAAACTCCGAATTAATAAAATATCTCGAAAAGATTTTGTTTAATATGCTCCTTTTTAGATCTATGGTAAATAACGTAAGCAAAGATTAATATACACAATCTTTGACGTAAGAATATTGAGTTTTTTTAAAACTATTCAACCCTTTAAAAAATATAGGTACTTTGGATAAGGCGATGACCACCAAAATCAATAGCTAGTTGTGAACGCGTTTTTGACTTATAGTGAATATTGACATAGACACTTTTCAAAAACATGATATATTTACAGACCTCAAAACGTGTTTCTATCAAAATCTCCTCCTTTTTTTAGTATAGTAATAGTATCTATTATAGTATTGCTTGTGAATATTTTCTCCACACGTTGGCAGAGCATTTTTTTAAATATACCTTTGTGTTCATTCTACATGTAATTTTGCCTACTCTATATGTAATAATGATGGAAGTTTAGTTAGTATTTCGTTTTTTTTTTTATTTAGTTTATTGTCTCCTCCAGCTCATCGCACCTTGTTATTCGAGCGATCCTTTTCCTATAACGTCTATAGCATCTACAATGGAATTCCTCAAAATTTTTAGACTTATAAAGTAACAACGTTTCGTGTACTTCTTAGAAGCAAACTATTAAATTTGGTTTAATTTTCATATTGTGTAGTGGTTATGATTTCAAATTTTATTTTATTTTAATTTTGTTTTCTTTTTGTTTTTTTTTTCTTTGTATTCATTGCAGTTCAAATTGATTTAGTTAATTGTAAGTTTTCGGGAACTGTTCTAGATGTAGTAGTATAAAGTGTTAATTTTTCCGTACGAGTTAGAATATCAAAATCAGTTTTACTGCCTTCTAACCCCTTTTGCAGTTATTTTTTTGGCTTGTTGCAGTTATGATTGCGGTTGCTATATTGTAATTGTGATTGCGTTTTTATTATGTTACACGTTATGCATTGTAACTTTTTCTTTATATATAACTGCAAATAAACTGTTTATTATTATTTATTATTTAAAAGTTGTGGTTTATACATAATATATGTCCTGTATCATCTAAATTTTCAATGCTTTGAACTTTAAAAAAATGTTAAGTGTATATCTCAAATTTTCATTCATTTGAAGGTGCAGGCAGCATTTAGAACTTTATTAAATTATAAATAATCTCGGGTCTACCTAAAAGTCATTTTTACTGCTTCAATATTTTTTTCCTACGACTGTCTTTAAATGCCTTTATTATATGTTCAATCATAATTTGAAAATGTAGTACATTGTAATGCTGTTTTTCCCCGCCCACCAACTAGTGGGAAATATTTAAAAATGCACGGGTAAATTTCCTGGTAAATACAAAAGTTATCAAAAATCACCATAGCAACGCCGACAATACAGCTAAACCAAATTGACAGTTATTAATAGTAATAAATGGTTTCGCTAATTTCGAAGGTTTCAAAGCTATTTATATAATGAAAAATAGTGATAGTGAATATAGGTTAACACCACCTAGTCAATTTAATACTTTTAACTCATCGTATTTAGGCTTACGCCAACAGGGCGAGTATAGGTAACTTTCGAAAAACAAATATTTTCCTAAAAAAACAGAAATGACCTACTCGTTGCTGCAAACCATCATACTCTTAGGAAATATGTCATTTCATGTTCGTTGCACAATATAAGTACCTACTATTGTCGACATTTTTTGTCAAAATTAACAATAAGCTTGTCTTTCACAACATGTTTTCTTCGTCACCAATGTTAAAATTTGGTGTAGTCTTTGTAAATTGATTGAAAAAGAGGCGCCAGTCTTCTGGATTTTCATCAAAATTCTACTCATTTATTTGAAAATTAGCTTTCTTGCTCTTTATTGAAAATCTCCAATATCATGCGAAGTTTGATTAATTTTTGACACATACCTGCTGTTGTATCTAAAGCTTCTAAATTTATCAGCTAAAGTTTGTTCTAAAATAGATTGTTTTAATGGTGATTGTGCCTTTTGGGTTTCTAAAATACTGCCCTTTTCAAATCACTGATATTGCTTTTCTACTTATTTGTAATATTCTCTTCTAACCGTATATATTTTTTTTTGGGATATTCTTTTTCGATTTCCAAATTTTCATTTCCTTTTCGAAATTTTTTGGGCCAAATAAAATGTATATCTGTCTGTTGATCTGATATTTTTCTTTTTAAAGAAATAGTCCATACTAAAGTGGAATGAAATTAATAATATCGTAAACTTATTTCGTAGAGTTTCCTTACTAATAATGATATTTTTCTTCTTTCTGTCCTTCAGCCACAGGACTAAATGTAGCTGCCAGAATTACGCCTATATCAAATTGTAAAAGCTTACAGAAACTAAATTCAAATCAAAAATAGGTAAGTGCTAGAATAATTATTTAATATGTCATATTTAACAATAATAATACCTAGCTAGCGTTGAAAATTCATACAATAAATTATATACAATATGTTTCAACAATGCCTTTTTATTTTCAAAATAGTAAGCACTATTTCTATTTACGAAACAAACCCAGGCACTTGTTACTTAAAATTATGCTACCCTGTACCTATCTACTATGTATATTCTATTGTCCCATTTCAACACAGATTCAGAAGCTCTTATCTGCCGCTAGCAGCTGTGTCACAACTAAAGCTACGATATATGCAAAACGGAGAAAGAATTTAAATATTCTCATACTTTTTGCTTCGACTACTCAACTGGATTAATCAAAGTCTATCGGAAAAATGTTTAATCTTTAAGTCTTAAGTAGTAGAGTATTTCAAATCATATTTTTCAACCAGTTTTTTTCAATTCCTGAATACTAAAATGTTCCTATGTATAAATTATCCAATAGTTACAGTTTACTTTCAAACATTTTTATTGCTCTGTGTACCTTTTATGTAACTGGCAACACTACAAATTCTCGGAAAATTTTGATAATCGAAGTTGCACCTCTCTTTCAAACCTTTGCGTTTATGTACTTTCAGTAAGGCCTTTTCTCCCTTGGCTTACTTTTCATAACTTTGCTAGTTCTGACCATGTAATGATGGATTAATACACGAGCATGAACCGGGATACGAAACGAGCCGAAGGTGAGTTTTGTATGGTTTATGCGAGTGTATTAATACCAATTAGGTACATGAGAGTTGCATACGCTATTTTTTCTACACCCGATAAATAATGAAGAACTATAAACATATTTACATTTGTATTGACAAACGTCAAATGCACAACATCCTTGATTTACAAATTATGGGTTTCTATTGGTTAAAAATCTGTATCGTTATGAAAAATCTGTATCATAATGAATCTCATTATGAAACGGATTTTTGGCATATAAGTGTATTATAGTACGGGTGTCGAAAATAGATATTTGTAAAAAAAAAGCTAAACATGCATCTTATAAATACTACAATCAGTTACAACTAACAGTTGATACCTTACGTTTTTTTTACATTTTTCATTTTGAGGGGAATTGGTTATTTGACGAATAGTCAAGTTAATAAAAACTTAACACATCGCCACAAAAGTCTCATTAGAAAAGTTGTATATATGACATGAATTATGTGATGTTCTACCCATCATCAGACATACAGGATCCAATAAATAAATAGAATATAAACATGTAGGTAATAAAGTGTGGTGAAAATGACAAAACAGTATGAATTAAGTACTAAAATATAGATACAAACACTCAAACACAATATTTTGGAAACCCAACCGACTCTATAAAGAAAACCTTATAGCAGAGATGCACAGACATTCTACAATTCTACTGATTTCGAAAGAGTATCCTTGTAGTCTCCGTGCTGTCCTCTCTTAGGCAAATTGGAGAACTAATACCTGCCTTAGAACATATACAGAACAGATATTATTTGAGTGCGAGGTATAAGCCTATAGTAATGATCTATAGATGTCACTAGTCACTACAATTTATACAGTGTGTATATATGTATAGAGCTTAGACAAGGTCTTTCCTTGTCTAGGATATAGAGTAACGAAACCGGATAGGAATATCAATCAGAGTCTCGATGTTTATTAGTCGGTAGGGTTTTTGCCGCCATTCAGAGGCAAACTTAGATATATAATATGGTTTGTGTTGAGTGTACTGTGTGCAACTTTCCATATGCACCAAATATTTCGGAAATATTATACTTTATTATAGATTTTTTATATGCTACAGGATTTGATGAAATATTGTTGAAAAGTTGTTTATTTTATATAGGATACAATACTTGAATACTTATATGAGGCAAACCTTTCATTCAACCAAATAAAAAAGCAGACATCCTTTAAAGCACTCTCTCTATACTTGTTTATACAGTGTCTGATATCTGATAAGACAGTTAGGTCAAGTGGTATACAATATTTTCATTGGCTGTTCTGGTTTTCGCCGTCAAATTGAGGCAAATCTAAAAACGTATTGTCTAATGCATAAGTAGCATGGTATAATAACTCTCTAGGTAGGATATCGACCGGTACAAAATAAGTCAAGTTCGCGCAGTGACGTCATCTGTGCCAAGCGAATACTTCCATGCCAGGGGCTGTATGGTATATAATAATAATAATTGTGACTGCAGCTGTTTTAAACATTCCTTGTCTAACCGCTGCTATTACTTCTATACGTTTTGTTCTCTTTTACCTATAATTAATCCATAGAGATTAGCTTTAAAAAAAATTAAAAGGTGTCAACCACTGCAGAAGGCTACAGTTTAAGACAAATTGTTTCATTAGCACTATACTGCCAATAAAAATAATAATAATAAATTGTTAAAACTAAAGCCAGTCGTTGGCATGCTATAAATTAAGGTTATGTTATAAATTTAAAAAGTTTAATATAACTTTTTGGCGTTTTTTAACGTTTAATAACTTATCGCGCTAAATTATATGACAGCTCTTGACAAATGCGCAATATCATCCTTGGATGATATTGCGCATTTGCAGTAAATAAAGTAACCTTTACGCCAAATTGAAAACTAATTAATTTGGCATGCCAACCACTATGTTATGCAGTGCCAAGTTCTGTATTCTTTACCCTATTTGGAATACAAAAAAAGTTACGTTTCAGGAATCAGATAAAAGGCATGATGCGCGACTCTCTCTTGAATTGCACGATTACTTTTTCATTTATTTACAATAATCTCATATAAAACTAAATAATAAATAACATAAAAATAATTTCCTAGTAATTTTCAATTTGGACTAAAAATTAAATGTCTAAGAGTTGGCTACATAAAAAAAATGTGAATGCAAGATAAAATGAAAATATGCTTCCGTGCAAAATTCAAAACATTCTGCGAGTGGTAACAAATTTCCGACAATAATCAATATCTAATTAGAAGTTTAAATGGTACCAATATCTATAAACATACCATTTAAAACTGTTTCGATTTCTGTGTATCTTAAAATGTTGTACTTAAAAATATGTATAAATAAAAATCAATTTTAATCTTCTACATAGGTTACAGGGTAATGGGAATACGACTGGGGTTCCAAATATCCGTACTTTTGAAAATGGAATACCCTGCATTATATGCAAGGAGCCGTAAATTTTAGAGCAAGTCTAAATTTATTGAGCAAAGAAAAACACTGGCACCACACTAAATTTTTGCTGATAAACAAATAAAAACACTTCGACTAAAGTAAGCAAGTAAAGAAAGTTAATAATGTGGCATATATAAATACTAATGAACTGATAATAACCTTAACTAAGACTAAAATGTTTAATCAAAAATTAGTGCTCTTAGTTTAGTCAGCCTGCAAAAATATTTGACACAAATTTTTTATGTAGCCATCCATCCCTCAATCCAATCCATTACGGTATATTGACTAGAATTATATTTTCATGTACAATATTAAAATTATGTTTAAGCCGGTGATGTAATTGCAGAGAATTCTCAGTTTTGAATCGTTGAGTACAATATGAACATTCAAACGGTTTTACTGTCTGATGTACCATGGAATGTTTGTATAATGATGAATATTCTGTAAATCGCTTCTCACATCCCTAAAATAAGATAGTATTGTTGCTAAATATAATACAAACATGTCAATATTTTAAGAAAGTCAGACAAGGAGATTTTCTTTTAATCAAAAATCTCGAGACCTATTATTCTACATCTTTTCTCTTGTAGTTATTAATAACAATAAGGCAATCACATAAAAAATATATATCTGATATATAAATGCGAACCACAAACATGACAATTTAATCTAAAATGTGCAGTTCCTGAAATACTGGAATTGTTATATTTTTTCGTCAAAATCAAAGGGTAATTCCCATAAAAAGTAATCTGGTCAATAGCTTCGTTCGCGGAAACGATTCCTTACTGATTCTGAACCAAATCGTAAAATCACAGAAGTTGTTTTAAGGCGCAGGCACGGACGCAAAATAGAAGCGCAGCGTGCAACAGTTGTTAATAAAAGTTAGAAATTTGAATTATATTTTTGATTTTTGTGTTGACGTGTTCAATCTATTCCAGTTCAGTTAAAATATCATCCCTATTATGAAGATACTGTCCCGCAATTTAGTGAAGAAGAATATCGTGAACATTTTAAATTGTGTAAACTAATGACAGAAGACCTTGCACATGCATTTGCAGCACATTTTAATAAAGTAATGGAAACAAGAAATGTCTAATTGCTAACTTATGCAGTTTTTGTTGTTTTCAATTCTTTCAGGGCGTCACTAAATACTTCATAAGAAATAAAAATTGTAAATAAAACCTCAAAAATAACAAACACAGAACATTTCTGGTTTTATTTATCTACCTGAAAAAAATAAAATCCTTCATCTCCCATTCTACTCTTTCTTGGATGTCTTCTTGGTCTTGGTAGTCACTGGAACTGGTAAAACCCTTATAATATACAAGGATAAAACACATAAACAATAAATAAACATAACCAGTAAAAAATTGTTGGTTAGCTTCGCTATGACTGCGTATGTCAGTACCAACAGTTCTTCCTCAATCCGTAGAACTGTAAAATCGGTTCGGAACCGGTAACGAACTGATTCCGTATGCTCCCCGAACGGCAAACTGCATCCATTACTAGTAGTTCAATATTTTTTTTTACCGCGAACTGCGCAAGCGTAGAAAACTAGACCAATTCAGAATCGCCTCCGCGAACGAAGCTAATTTATATGAATGTAAAAATTTGCTAATGCCATGGTCTAACTTTAAAACATGTTCATTTTTAAAAGCTGGATTGAAACACGCTGAGGCAAAATAGGGTACCTACCTCTTCATTGCATACGTACGGCTTTTCTCCAGAATGTATTCGCATATGATTTTTAAAATTGGTAGAGGACGAAAACTTTTTACCACAATTCGGATAATCACATTCATATGGCCTTTCCCCTGTATGTGATCTAATATGAACTTTCCTAATATTTGACGTCGTAAATGCTTTACCACAATTGCTTATTGGACAAACAAATGGTTTATCTCCTAGAAATATAATTTTACATTGTGAGATTGTGTATAGAAAAGTACCAAGGCCTCTCAAAATTCTATATATTGAAATTTAACTGATTAAGACAAGAGCGTATTAAAGGAGACCAGCGGTCCTTAACCCCATAATGGCGAATAAAAAAATAATAGAAGATAAACATGACCATTGCTACAGAACGCGCCTCTGGTAAATATAACTGTCATCAGTGCTGCATAGTTAATAATAATAATAAATAATAATAAAGACTTTATTGTAAAAAAAAAATATTTTTACAAAAGGCGAAGATGAAGCAGTGCTTCCTAACTTAACCTAAATTTAACTTACATTTTACCTTAAACTAAACTGAAAATGGTTTTATGTTGTTGGCCAAAATAAGTAGCTTTTTTACAAATTAATATCTTCTATTACGCGTCTGACAGCGCTCCTAAACGAAAACCCCTGTAAACTTTTTATATTCTCCGGTAGGGCGTTGTAATATTTAGAGACCGTATAGGAAAATGACCGCTCAAACATTGATGTTGCGTGTAGCGGTGGCGTAATGACAGTTTTATGACGAATATTCACATCATGCACAGATCCCCGGAACTTCAATCTTTCATATAAGTATTCCGGCTTTTTTCTTGTAATAATTTTATTAAACAAAATTAGTGAATGAAAGATCCGACGCTGTTTCATTCTTAACCAGCCGATTTCCTTAATTTTGGCGCTAATGCCTCTTTCACCCCTACGAATTCCACACACAAGCCGTGTGCATGAATTCTGCATCAGCTGAATCCTGTTCTCATCAATCCTTGTTAAACAAGGACCATAAATAACATCGCCATAATTAAAATGCGACAGTACTAAACTGTCGCATAAAAGTTTTTTTGTTTGCCAGTTAAGCCATCTTCTACTACCGTATATTGCTTTTAAATTAGCAAAAGCCCTCCTCATGCAAAGGCTCACATGCTTCGTAAACCTCAATCCGGTATCCAGTACGATCCCCAGGTTTTTTGCAGAGTCAGTGCTCTTTAAAGCGACATTATCAATCACCACAGTTAAGTCCTTATTGCGCTCTTTATGGCTTTTATTACCAAACAGTAAAAGTTCCGACTTCGTTGGATTTATTTGTAACCCATGAGATTGCGATACTTTCACAATTTCTGAAATGTCACGATTGATCCTTTCCACACTTTCCTCGACCGCATTTGGTGCAAATGATAAATATATTTGCGTATCATCCGCGTACATGTGCGCCTTACAAAATTGTAAGGATTCGGTAAACTGGGACGTATATAAAGAAAATAAAATTGGGGATAAAATAGAGCCTTGCGGAACGCCACTCCTCAATCCTTCTATATGCGATAGCTTTCCTCTATGGGAAACCATTTGACTACGCTCCGTTAAATAGTTTTTAATTAGGGCGGTGGATGGACAGCTGAAACCCATATACCTGAGAATAGCAATCAATAAACTATGATCAAGCCTATCAAATGCTTTACTGTAATCCAGCAGCACCAAACCCGTCATTTTACCTTGATCAGTAGCCGTAAATAGATCATCCGTGACATTAAGCAAAGCAGTGCAACAACTATAATCGGATCTGAAGCCCGATTGAATTTTGGGCAATAAGCTTTGTTCCTTCACGTATCCCTTCACCTGGTCATCGAGAATTCTTTCAAGAATCTTGCTCATCGTAGGCAAAATACTCACAGGTTCTCGAACAAACAGTAAAGAAGTTAAATCAAAGCAAGTAAACGCATAATTGTGTCCCTAAATTATGATATTTTCAAAAACGGTTTCAAATATTGTGGCAGAATGAAAATATTAATACCCTTAATGTCACAATTAACCTCCTCTAACTTTAACTTTAGTTGAAATTGTGGTTAATAGTTAAAACATTAAACTTCACTATAAAACTAGACATTTGTACGACATAAATTTTATGAAGGGAAAACTTAAGTACTTATCTTTTATTTACCTGTATGAATTCTCTTGTGTTTATGTAAGTCGCCAGAAATTCTAAATGGTTTAAGACAAACGTTACAAATATAGGGCTTTTCGCCAGTATGTGTCCGTATATGCGACTTTAATGTGTAATTTGTAACAAAATTTCTATTACAGATCATGCACTTGTATGGTTTACTAGTGGTTTGATTGTGCGTTTGTTCCTAAAAAAAACAAATTTAATTAAGATTGTTATATAATTGTTTTTGAGTTTTTGCTTTGCTATGTATCATGTTTCTTAATATTTAGATCCAGAACATTAATTTATAAATAAATCCTCCTCTCTCGTACCAATCCATTTGTAAATAATATCATACATACATCGGTTTCGCTAGGCATGTTATCTGCTCAAACACTAGAGGTCACTTTTTACATTTTATACGTAAAAAATGAGGCAAATCGTAAAAACTTAATATTATATTTCAATAAAAGTTTATATAAGTCGAAAATTTTTAAACTAGGATACAGACTGAATCATTTTTGTCAAAATCTATTAATCTCTGATCATGGATATATTGTTCAATATTTCTTTTATGTTTTTGTAATTTCATTCTTACACCAACACCAACATAAGTACCTATTTTTTGACACTTTTAACAACAAACGTACTTTGGATTTGGAAAGTGCACGACACCTTTTATTTAACAAACATTTTAGACCATGTAAATGCAGCAAAGGTTGAAATGTTCATTTTGTCGCCATTAAGTATAAAACTGCATTAGTGTAGTGCAATATATCTTACCCTGTATATTTTTATATTTATAGTACATATTATAAATATTATTAGATAATATTTATAATAAATTATGTAGTCTTGCTGTGTCATCAATAACTACGATTGATACAGTTTACCTAATCTAGTTTTAAGAATAATTAAGAAGAGAACCATTTTAGCTTTTGTAATAACTACTAGCATTTGTAACGATATATCATAAAATATATATTTCCTAATTAGATATCGGAGTTAGTTTAATTTAAAATGTCCCCCGAATCTGGAGGTATAACCCAATAATATACGGGGACACTACATTAGGTATTTATTTAGCAAATTAAATGAATTCCTTGATTGAACTACAAGCTAACCTGTTCAGTACATGAAGAAGAAATGGACGTTGTTTCGGAACATTCACGAGTTTTTGGTATTTCCTTCTTTAATTTTTTATTAAGATTACAGTCTTCTGATACAATCCCATTATTATACACAGTTACCACATCAGATGCATTTTGTGTATCATTTACTATATGAAATACATATTTGGAATCTAAAATTTAATTATTGTATTACGATTATGATATAGACAGTAATATAATCTACGATACTAAATAATCATTAAGTAGTAATATTTTTAACCCTTCTTTAACCCCTTTATGAGCTCCCTATATAGACATTAATTGCATACCACCGCTTCAATAGAAGAAATAATTTACTACTATAATAAAATAGAATGTCCATATTTTTATATTTTTTATTACTTATTTTATATGTCCTATATGGTCTAAAACCTAATGAATTGCTTGCCGTGTATATTAATATTTTTTTAGCTAACTCGCTCAAAATATACCTATTCCGACATTTTAGGTAAAATTCTGTATCTGACGAGAGAACCAATCTGTTAACTAATTTACATTTTATTTTTCCAGTCTTTTCAGATTTTTCTTTATACCTGATATCTTACAATATCTTATTCTATTGCGCTATTTCGTGTTATTTTTCATTTATAATCCATGTTTACCTGCATTTTCTGATTTAATGGTCACTGGTTCCTTCTTCATTATATCTTTGAATTCTATTTCATCTGTATTTACCAATATTTGATCTTCATATAGTAAATGAGGCTCACTATAATCTAATGTATCAGCTGAAAGCAATTAGAACACATATGTATACCTAATAAGTTTCCACGGATATCAATAAATTAGATATTATACATATGTAACGAAATAATTCGGTTATTAGTTTGCCCATCATCTTTGTGTAATTAGTTTAACATTTAAGTATATGGTAAACTTCAAAGTGGCATGAAGTCTTCCAATAATTTTTCCGTAAGTTGGGAACGTTGTTATTTGACTTAAAAACCATTAAAATTTTAGTCGGATTGGCCCTGTTAAGTATTTTTTCCATTTGCAGCACTTGACTGTTTACACTAAATCAAAACTTCAAAGCAGCTGAACTTTCCTTAGGTCCTATATAAATAGTAAATGGTTTTTGCCGATGACGGTGTACCATTCCGGTCGGTGTGAAAACCTATAATTGCCGCATAGGACCCTTTTCGGATCCATGTAGCAAGTCCCTACCTTCTGGAGCTGTTGTAACAATAAGTTTTCCATCTTCTAATCGTATAATACTTATTTCGGAATTTAAATCTTCTGATAAATTTGCCGCATTAGCTAAATTCATTGGCATAGAATCTTTATGTTGATCATTATCAAAATGTATGGTATAGTACAGTACATCATCATTATCCGTAGTTTCATTTTGGCATTTAATAAGATTATAATGGACAGATTGTTCGCCAATTAACTGTTCATGTTCTAAAAATTGCAACAAACGAAATAAGTAATTTAAATTTATGGAAGTGCATGTAGGGAATTTACCCATAATCACTCGCAAAACAACACCACTTTCAGGTATTGAACTACTAGGCATGGTACAGTATGTACTAAATGGAAAAGGCATATGACGTCCTAGACCTCATATCACCTGAGGGTCTATTCTTGAAAACTGGGAAATAGAACGATCGATCAAATCGAGGTACAGCATAGTATATTAGCACAGCGTTGCCTCCGTTCTCTCAGTTGTTTGAGTCGAAGAATAGACCCGCTTGGGCTGATGTGACATCATCTTTACACTTAACAGTTAATCAAATTTTGTAAAAGGAACTTGCGTTGAAACAGTTGAGTGAAATGGCTATAACTCAGCTGGGCTGATGTGACATGATCACCTGCCTCTAAACTATCTTCTGTTTGTTGTAACGAACGTAAAACTGGTAGAATTACCATTAAAGCATTTTGAACTATAAAAATATAAAATTTTAAAGTTAAATTTCTCATGTAAATTTGTGAAACGAACTTGTGTATGACATCTGAGTGCAAAATGCTGATACTAGGCGTTCTCTTTCTACGTGGAATAGCAATTCTCACTCACCTGTCTGTCACGCAAATTCCCTCTACAAATTTGTGCTACACTTAACCTCAAAATGTTTCATAGTCATTAATTTTGACAGTTTCAGCTCAGTTTTTCTGAGATTTCACCATAGAAATCTTATATATGTACTCATTTATATATATTATAAGATTTCTGTGGATTTCACCTAATAAATATGATCATGTCATGGTAGTAGGTTGTGCCTTACTTCGCGCGATTGTTCTGTTCCCCGGTTTTCAAGATTTGCCCACATGTTGGGCTATTTTTGAAATCCAGGGAGTCGAACGGTCGATCGAAGTGAGGTACAGCATACCAAATTAACAGAGCGTAGCCTCCGTTCTCACGGTTGTTCGACTGGCCAGTTTTCAAACCCCTGATGTTCTGAGCACAGATTAGGGAGGATCTCAGTTGGTATGAGGATAACGCATATTATCATATCAAAGTTTGGTCTCAGCTATTAGGCGTTATCCTTTTTCCAACTCAGATTAGTTGGGCTGGTGAGATATGACCACCTATCGCTCACATAACTTGCATATTTCATAAAAGAAAGGACAAACTGTCAAAACTATCATTGACTATGAAATAATTTTAGGCCGGGGCGGGTGGTCTAGTGGTTAAGCACGCTAGACTTGAGCAGACTGTCCCGGTATGTAGTTGGTTCGAACCCCGGACCAGGTGCATGTAGTTGCTCATTGCAAAGCAAATTGAAAAATTATTTAGATAAAAAAAAGAAGACTGAATGAAAATTGAAAAATCAATTAGAATATGGCTGAATTGCCTAATAGATGCAAAGGCCAAAAAAAAAAAAAAAAAAAAAAAAAAAAAAAAAAATAATTTTAGGTTAATTTGTCAGTGAACTGTAAACAAAATTTGTAAAAGGAACCTCCGTGACATATAGGTGAGTGAAAATTGATGATAATTCCCGTAGAAAAATATCTCCTAATATCACTGATTTTATTTATTATTAATTTTTAAATAATTTTGTTTTTGTCTTTATATTTAAAGACAAAGGTGATATTTTGTCTATTTTCATTTGCTTGTATTTGGCCTTGCTTAAGTATTATGTAAATGATGAATTATTGAACTCTTACTTTAATAATACGAAGAACTAATTATTATTAGTGTATTAAAAATCTGGGTTATTTATGTATTTACCATTAACACTATATTATATTTTTCTAAAGAGTAATTCAATAACATGGATGAGTAATTTTTTCAATTAAGTAACTGTAGAATGTTCATGACTTATTAAAAGGTACAAATTGTTACTGAAAGAAGTTGAAATGGGTAAGTTCAAATTTACTGATTATATCAATATAAGCACGGTAGGTACATAATATTATATGCATTATCTTATCACAGGTATGTTGCTTATCTAGTTCTATTAATTAGTAATGATATTCTTATCGACCATTATCATATTAGTATGTTTTTGTTACTTGTATTCGTTTTTGCTAGTTTTAATTAACAATGTCTAATAACAATAACAGAATACAGTTGAAGCCATTAGAAACAAATTTCGACAACGAGAACGAATTATATAAATCCAAAGAAAGTTTATATTCTGTGGTGACATATTTAGAATCTGATTACGAAAAAGGTTACCTATATGCTACTTGTTTTCTTTTGTGTGTTTCATATTACTAATTAGTATAAATTACTTAAGAGATAAGTGATTAACAAAATTGATACAATGATTAATACTTTAATGATTCACTATGTTAAGGACTTAATTACCTATATAATTCTTCTTAGGTATCTAAATATGTATCCAGATATTTTTAACATTATTAAAAAAAAAATTATTATATTATCTATAGGTATTGAAAGTAGGCTATAAACATGACCAAATACACATCGATTGGTTGGCCTTAGAGCCGTTCTTGCCAGAATTACTGGATATCCCATTCTACAAAGAATAATGAATGGTAACATCTAAAATAATGTTAGTTTACTCGTAAGCAAAATTCATGTGAGCTTTTTGGCTCGACAAACTTTTTGGTTGATTTGGTTATGTGGTGTTGACCTACTCATCCATACAAAAATACTTCGGCAAATTATCATAGACTTGTGTTACTTTGTGAGAAAAGGTACTAATGAAATATTTTTTTAGGCGGTTGTGATAAATGCCTTACAAGAATCCCCTATGCCACCCTAATAGCCACAATTATGTGTGCTTTGGGGGTGGTTATATTTTGCAGTACAATGTATAGAGGTGCAACACTGGCAGTATTAATGTTTAGTGAAGTGTTTAAGATGCAATTATTTTGGTAAGTAAATCATAAAATCAAATGTTCGTACTCGTCTTCAGCATTTGCTAATAATAATAATGAAGTTAAGGCAGCTTTAATGTTAGAAACTTACTACAGGGCAGAACTGGTACAAGTACTAATAAAAAACACATATAACAAGTAAAAGTAGTCTTATGCATTATTTTTACACCAAGTATTAAGTACTTGGAGTAAATAAGTAATTTTTCTTGAAACTAATAACAAATCAAGATATTACAACTACTAGTGTTGTAATATTAGGGTTTGGTCAATTTTTGTCATGCTCAATTATCTCCTTAACTAATGCCTACATTGTATACAGTCAATAAATATATTTTATTTTAGGGTAGAAGCAGTAAAAATGACATTTGTTTTAATTGGAGCCTGTATGGGTGCTTTGGGCCTCATGATTTTGACAGTAGGATTTATGGCTACTGGTGCTACCAGACATAAAATATATAAAGGGTGGGGATCGCGAGTTAGTGGCAGACTTAGTTGTGCCATAGTAAGTTGAATTTTTTCAATATATAGGCTCAGAGAAATGAGGTACCTTTATGTATCTAATTAATCAATAAATCAAAGGTTGCGATATTACGAAATCTTTAAAGAAACTGCGGTTTCGCTCAAATTTCCCTTGTCAAGAAAGTTCGAGGGCAAAGTCGGAACCTTCGCGAATGTTTGGCATAAATGTCCACTATATAATCTCGTAATATAACTTACACATTCAATTTTCAAACTTCTGTGATTTAGAAAAACAATTGTTATGAAATTTCTTATTTTAGTTTATGGGTATAACATACGTTTTGCAAATCTGCTGGATTTTGATGTTCTGTTTTCTTGTTATTGTTACATTTATTTTTACCATATTCTGGAAGATGTGCGAAAATCCTCGAGTAGCCAGTTTAAATGACAGTATCGATCTCACACAATTTTGTAAGTTATGCATTATTTTTTTGTATAACATTGATATCAAGTATTTTAATGTTGTTTCGCAGATTTTATGTTTCCAGCGGGTACAAGGCAAGAACATATGATCATATCAGGAGAGGGGGATATAAAAGCTTTTTGTAAAGACTACGTCGAAAAAGTTGAAATTATGTTTATATTGGCCACAGTGGCATCCATTTTGGTTATATTGAGTTTGGTAAGTCGTATTTTATTATAAAATTCTATTTTTTCAAGTATATTATGGAATTCAAACTAATTATCAAACAAACACCTTCATGCCCATCAAAGGAGGGAAAACTTGTTTCAACCATTAATCCTGTATATATTTATATACCATTAAATACATACAGCATACAGCACAGATTCCTCAAATATTTAGTATTTAAGCTTGACGGTAGGTTTCCGCACGGAAAGTTTGATCAAAAGTCCGTTTCCATGTGCGTCGGATATATGGGGGTCAACTATCAACAAAATATTGGCTGAGCAATTCCCGCCATGATCAAATGTCAACAGGCCCTAATAACATTATGTCATTTTAGATACATTACTTGATGTGTTTGTCAGCAAATTACGCACACATCAGAGACCAAGAAAAATTCCTGCAATTCCAGGATTTGCAAATGTTAAGTGACAACGATATGTTAAGCGGTAAAGATAGATTCTAGGATACGGCCCAGGAAATCCACATGCCTGAATTAAAATGGCATCACGAATATTCATGACATAAGACAAATAATCTGTACTCCTTCTCGAAATAACTATCAAAGAATTAAATACCACAAGATTTTTGGGATTACCTAACACGGAACGGGTTATCCGGCAACACTACGACTCTGAAGGAGGAGTAATGTTACCGGTAATGCATCGAGTGCAAAAGTATTCGGTAATCCCAAAACATTCAGTGGCATTCAAAAGATTATACAACGAACTTAAACTTTATTAGTTATTTACGTAATTAGTGGGATATGTATATTATTAACGCACGCATGTGAGGTTTGTATTCACATGAGTGCGTTGATAATTCCTATCCCACGATTTACGTACAAAATTTTATCTACAACAGTTGATTAGTATTTTAACAGTACATACCTATATCATAAGATTTTATATAAAAAAATATTTCAATTCAACGTTTTGTGAATATTGGTTGACACACACACACAATGTACCGGTATCCAAATTTTGTGACCATATCTATAAAGATAACATTCTCATTACCGCACTAGTGCGGTAATATACGTCATTATGGCATTGAAAATAGTGTCAAATCGTAGCTATTACATGACAATTGTAGATAAAATAAATTAATTATTCACTTTTATTATTATTTTTTATTGTAAATAAGAATTACCAAATCTCATTTGGTATTAATAATGTTTAGTGAGTTGTATAATCACAAAAATTACTTCAAATCTATGTTATAGATGGTTTGAGATTATATCCGTATGTTGCTTCAAAAGTAAAAAAAAAACTGAAGCAAAATTTGTAAAAATAAATATATTTTTGCACAATTTTTATACGGCAAAACATATCTTTCCTAAAATAAGGGGCTTCCAATTATATCGGTTATTTGGGTTTCCTGGGTACGTTACACATAATATTATTAATAAAAGGATCCAAGAATTATAGTTATCTTGTTTCGCCAGAAAAACACCACATTATATTAGGCAGTAATAATCTGAAATTACACGTATTGAATTTGTATATACAACTTAACTGCATACAGGCAAAGCGTTGTGTATTTTTGTCATAGTGAATCATGTAATTGAAATCAAGCGACAGTAAGTATTTAAACGATCCTTGTATAAATATAATCACTAAGTATTTTTAATGCAATATTGTAGGTTTTTTACCATCTATTAGTATAATATAATTATATCCTATGTATAATGAATTGTTTGTATCATTTGAACAATTATTATACACTCAGTCAGAGAACCACAGCGATAATTGTTGGAAAATCTATTACGATAATCTAGTGGTGTACTAAGGTTACTGGGGGCCAGAGGGTTAACATATTTTTAAGAAGGTTTTACCGGGAGTAGTTGTCTACTATAATAAATACAAACAATATAGAACGAATGATAATTATAACTACAAACATCTGTGGCATGTAATTTAAAATAAAATGGTTGGACGTGTATGTATATAAAGTGGCACCAAGCGCATAGAATAATAACTATAGATATGAAGGGTCAGTAGACGCTAAAAACGGCATCGACTCGTCGCAATCCCAGCCGCTACTATGTTATACTATATCTATATATACTATAAGATACTGTACTACGAGTATAACTATAGTAGCGGCGAATTGCTTTGAAGACAGAGATAAAACGTTCCGACACGAAGTGAAGTAACTGTATATTAAACTGTGCCAAGCGTACTATTTAAAATTCGCTAGTAGAAATCTACTTCGAAAATAACCGCAAGTACAACCATCTTAAAAATGTTTTAGCCGATCCACCAATTATCTGTCGTGGTTTTTTTCCAGATGAATTACCCAAAAATCCTTGGACCGCTGGGTAACTCGTGTTTGTACAAATTAACGCATTGTTTTTAAGGAGTTCATTTTTACTTATTTATCAAATTACCCCAATTAAATAGTCTAATAACGGCCATTGGCAAAGTTTTAATGCTCGAAAAGGCCACTGTACTAGACTTAGTCGATGATACTAAAAATCCACTTGACACAAGTACATTTTCTAACAAATAGTCAGGAAAACAACGAAAATCCCTATAACGAACATTTTCCATAAAAGTTACGAAGCCGTCCCGGGACTTTTGGACCATAGCTATACTGTTTATGTTCAAAACTCATAAAATTAGGAGTCTAAAATTGTATTATTTTTTTATTCACTAAACTAAATTAAAAAGTGTTATTTTGTATTCATTTAAAACATAAGATAATAATTTGATAAATTTGTTAATTCTAGATAATGTTGTATAATTTTTAAATACTGAAACCTAGTTTCTAATTTGTCAATTTGTACCTCGTATTTATTTAATGTGTTGTGTTTTGTGTCCGTCCATAATTTTTTGTATTCCCATTCCATTACGTTTAAGTATTTTGTATGTACCTACTATAGACAATGTTTCATGTTTTTACAATTAGTTTAATACTTTGGCTATTCCATTTTTATACTCCAAACTGCCACGCGTAATAATTATTGGAGAATTATATGTAAAAATTCTTAAATTAAAGCATTAGAATAGGTTAGTTAGATTATATAATAATCCTTCTAAAATGATAATGCAACTTAATTATTAAGTCTGATTTATATATTGCAATATCGTTAATGGTATATTTAATATTATTATTTATAAGTAACACCAATAATTGTTGAATGCATGCAAAAAATTACTGCATTATAAAAAGAAATTAATGGTTATTACAAAATTCAAAACTGATTCTGATTTAAGTAATAAAAATCAATTATAAACACATTACGAACCAAAATGCTGAATTCTTTTTGAATTACGATACACGTTTCACTGAATTGGACGTAGTAGGCATAATTCGACCAAGCGCCAAAATTACAATTTTGCGAATTCGCGATTAAATGATGCATATTATATATTTCTTTTACATAAAATGGGATAGCTTCAGTTATATTGTAACTTATTCGTTTCATAACAGTTATCAGTAAAAATATAAATAAAATTTAAAAAAATTAAAATTGCTTATATTTCTTTAAAATTACTATTTATTAAATACAAAATTATTTGATAACCTGTTATTACGTGTTTAATACATATTAATTAATACAATATTTACAATATCATTACAAAAATTTCTTGAATTATTGAAACGTAACACATTTTAGTCTGTCGATCTTAGAGATCCCCTTCTCACTACTTCACCTGTTTAAAAATATTTTTTCTACCTCTCTAAAGTTTATTCTCGTTACTTAACAACGTCTGTATGTGTTCCTCTAATCTATTCGCTAAAGTTTGTCTTTTAAATCGCAATGATTCCTTTATCACTAACTTCACTACGCTGACTTGTATTTGTAGATCACCTTTCAGTGTTTTTATTACGTCGAACAGTTCATTAAAATTCTTTCCAGGTCTGCGTACTAATTTATTTAAGTTTTTCCTAATTTCGAAGTTGCTGCTTTCAATCTCTTCTAGATCTATTTCCTCTTCAATCTGCAAGACACAAAAACGTAATTATTAACTAAATAACACTTTTAAGACTTACATATATTGTAAAATACAACATTTGAAAACGGCGGTAAGGCAAAAAACCAACTAATGCATACTAACGTAACGGCATGTTTTGTAAAACTTGTAGTTAGCAATTTTGTTAATGTTTTGCACAACGTGTAAGACGCCCTCCACAATTTCTAGATTCCACTAAAACTGGTTCTGGAAAGATTCCCCCCAGAGACAAGAGGCCATACGTATTGTCAAACTTATGAATTACCTATGTAGAACCGGTGATATCAGTAAATGTCTTTCATTCATTTATTACGAGTTAGTAACATATGTACTGCCGTGCTAAACGATGACGAGAAGCCCAAAAATCGCCTTTATACTGTTATTGTTTAATAAAAGGCTGTACCTGTTACGATTTAGATTAAAATGCTTTTTGTTTTTGCCGTATATAAAACCAAAAACATAATTTTCTCAAAAACCGCGATTTCGTTTAGCACGTGATTTTGGTCAACTCTGCCGAGCATAAAACGTGGGTACCAATATACATTATAGCCTTGTGATATTCCTTATTTTAAGAATTCAATCAAAACCTGAAGTACATAATTTAGAATTAACAGTAAAACTGTTTGTAGATGTTTAATAGAACTTCTGAAAAAAAGAAACACAAGCCTTTTAAAGTTAAGATGGCTCAGAACCTCTTCCAGTAAATGGGACATTGCATATACCTTGTCACTGTTAATTCTTTTTGAAAATCTGCTAATAACTCCTGTCATACAAAAATTACTTACCTTAGGCTTAACCTCAGGTTCAGGAGCACTACTAGCAGAACTATTTATATTTAGAGACTGTGCTGATACATGGTTGGCCTCCTTCAAAATTTGCGAGATCTGTCTATCATCCGTGGATAAAGAACTGGTGTAAACGTCATTCAGTACGTTACTACTATTGACATTAGACGAACTATCTAATGATAACATCGATGATGACGTGGAAGAGTAATTTAAATTATTCCGAGCATAATTTATGTCGTTGATATTGTATGCTGGCATATCGAGTGGTGGAGATGGTGAGCGTGATCTCTCACTTGCACTGCCTGGACTATCCAAGCCGTTGATGATGTTTGGAGGTTCGTCGAAACGTGGCAGTTCTTTTTCTAGTAGATTAAGCCTAAAAAAATACATTTTTTATAATTACTCCATTTAATTCAAATTAGTAGTTTTCCATTGTATCAATATTTTATCTGTGAGGTACTCAAAAGTGACGTAAAGTAAAGTATTTAGAGTTTAGATACAGACACTGCAGCTATCTTTACTTGAAATAACAATCTATGCGATTTTTCAAAGTGGTGTGATGAAGACAGACTGAACGAAGACCTTGTGTTAGGGAAGTGAATGACACGAAAGCTTTTTGCACCAACTGTTAAAAACAATAAATTTCAAATGGTGCAGAGTGCATGTGTCAGATGTATTATTCTTTTTCCCTAGAGTACTTCTCTTTGAAATGTACTAAAAACTAAGTGTTAGATTGTAATATCAGTTCATTATGTGGCCGTATAAGATACACAAATCACATATTACTGATTATTTGTTTAAACTCTTAAAACGACGTACAAATCATAATATTAAAATTCGCAGAAAAACATTTACTACAATTTCACAACTAAATTTGAAGAATGCTTCCGATAGATGTTTATTAAATACAATTTGTATTTATTTTTTATTTACCTTACAGATCTTTTCAACGAATACGGAAGGAATGTACGTTTGTCATTATTATTTACTTATTAATAATAATGATGATTTGAATATGAAATGAATTAACGCGGATTGTGGAAAAATCAGTTATTTAACTTACCAAGGTACTGGCGACGGTTGCGGAGATACTGGTGGTGTATTTAAGGGAGTACTAGTGTTACTATCAGATGTACTGTTGCTTCGTCGCTTAATACTGAAATTTTTCGGCAATGGTCCAGGTTTTCTTTTTAATGGTAATCTGTTACCGTTATCAGCACTTTGATTCTGACGTTTGGAGCTTCTCGTTGCACCTGATGGGGATCCGACCAAGTCAATATCAGCTTCATCAACCTATTAAAATTAAATTAAAATATATAAAACCATATAAATTACAATAATTATTGTAATACAAGTAATATATATAGGACCGATTGTGGACTGCCATTTTGACAGTTGGCTTTAATTTAATTAAATTTTAATTAGCTTGCAAACGAGAAAGTAGTAACTGTTTCTAAGGTTTAAATTCTGATGAAAAAATACGTGCGAGGAAAATGGAGAATCTCAACAGATAGCGTTATTTTTGATACTCTTTCTATTCTCTCTTTCTAGTCTATTATCCATGTAGGAAAAGGCAGGATGTCTAATACAGTTGCCCCAATCCGCCTTGAACACATTGAAGCCTACGCACTGAAGGCAGTAAATATAAAAAATAATTCAAAGAGTATGTTGGTGAATTAATAAAATATGTCATTCAAAGGTCCTACTTTTCGATTGCAGCATGATATATATTATATAATTAATAATTTAATTTAGGACATAAAGTTATTAAATATTAAAAATTTTGCTCACTTACCATCATTCTCTTGTCGATTTTGAATGGATTACCAAACATGTGCTGCCTAACAGGCGCGTGTTCAATTTCCCTCAACTGTGGCGTTTGTTTCTTCAAATATTCTTGATAATTGCCCATTTGAGCAATAGGTAGTGAATGCGCTATATCCATATCTTGCGATACCCAGTCGTGGCGTAAAAAGTTGTTGCGCATTCTAACAACCTTCAAAATAAATAGAAGTTAAAATACATTCGCGAAAAAATCAATCACAGTTTACAATTGAATCAAATCCTTAAATATCCTAAATAACGTTTTCAAAATAGTTTAGTCTTGAATATTATTTAAAGTCGAAAAAACATGAAGTAAAATTGCTGGGTCAAACAGGAATTTTTTTAACGAAACCTACAGGTCTTAGTACAACAACTTTGCCTAAATCATTTGAAAACACAGGTTTTAAATTTATATCTATTTTGCAGCAGACTCCTAAAGATCTATTTCCCTATTTTATTTTGTACTAGATTCCTAATAATAACTATTTCAATTATTAAATTCGTTAGATGACTAAAACATGTAAATAAGAGCGAAAAAGTTAAACTTCCTAATCTAAATTTAATTTCGTATTTCATCATGTGATTTAAGAATCAGAGAATAAAGTAACATTTTCAGATGTATTCCTCAGCATTATTTGTGTATCACTGATATAGTAATCAAATGTAACGGTTTGTGGATTTTGAAGATTTCTTACAAAGCCGCTAAATCTAGTTCTCAAGGATTCTCTTGAGTCTCCACGAGCCAAACGAAAGCCCCGCCTCTCGATCAACCCAAGTCCATGAAAAAAGCGGGATGATAAACAAAGGAGAATGTATTTACTGGAGGTTCATTCACAAAGCAACTTTCTTTAATCACTGATCCAGGGAAGGTAAACATAACAAAATTTCATTGCTTGCATCGCAAGTTTTATATTAGTTTCATACAGTTAAATATTTATTTCAGATCTTTTTCGTTTCATGCATTTTAAATCATTTCTATAAACGAATAATTTTTTTTTCGTCCGTTCGACCTAGGTCTCCGATTTCACTGCAGCCTCCTGGGCTTATTGTGAAAAGTCCCTGAAAACCCTGCGACGCCGACGATTCAATTCAGTTTTACTGCAGATAAAGTTTATTGGCAAACTATTTGATTTGAAAAAAGTATTATTATAATATATTTAAAATTTTTTAAAGAGTAATTAAAATGTAAAAAAGCAATTTAACGTCATCTCTTACCTGCTGAATAAGTCTGTCTCTCGGTATATCAAACGGATTTTTAAAACTAACATTCTGCCTTTCCTTATCCACAGTGCATACAAACAAATTACCCTGTTCCAAGATTTGTTCGCGTTGGCTTTGGAATTTGTCTTGTAACAATGGATGACTCACTAGATCTTTTTTTAAAGCAACTTTGGGTAAAACTCGTATTTGTTCCGCTTGACTAAAGTTTAACTTTACACTGCTAGTCTGTAAAAAAATATACACATATATTTGAAACTGACAATGACAATTTTTCTACTGGTTAGAGATTAAGATTATTCGAATAATTATAAAACCGGCAACAGTTAATATTATACGACGTGCAGCTATAGAAATTGTTAAAAAAAAACCCTATAAAAAATTCAAACTTACTGTTGACTGTCTCTGGATAATTTCACTACACAATTTATCATGCTCCACTTTAGCTTGATTTTTCAGTCTTTTCAGGTAATTGGATACCGCGAAACTTAGGCAGTTTTCAGAGTTCTCTGGTATAAGTGTTTGTGCTAAAACCATTGGAGTACCTAAGGAAATAAATAATACTAAATTAGGGAAACAAAAAAATAGCTATTGCTATCCTAATAACATTCGTATACTTTAAATATGTTTAATTCTAGAACCTGAAATAAATAATTGTCTTATTTTATTACCCATTTTTGTTAAGGCTCTTCGAACGGGTCCGGCATAATAAGCAGGTAAAGTTCTCATGTAATTCTGAAACGCAGTTCTCCACTCATTAGTTGGTTTCCATCTGTGTAACTGGAGAAAATATGTAAAATAAAACATTATCGATCATCAATTCCTAAACAATTTAATTGGTAATAACGATTAATTTTACCTTAAAGAGATCATCTAACAATGGCAACAATACAGGATAGTTGTATGGCATTACGAAAAGATTGACACAACTCAAATTTGTGCTGGCCTTAAGATAACCGAATGGATGTCCCACTTCTGAATTTTTGTAACTGTTTGCCACAAACACCTGAAAATTAAACATTGATATGATTTATTGCAAAAAAATATGGCTGCTAGAAATCATAAACTATTTTATCCTTTTTGGATCCTGATAAATGTAAATATTTAACTAAATTAAGTGAATATAGATATAAGGATATATTTGCAAAGCAACTATAAGAAATCAGTTAACTAAAGGATTATATTATCAACCTGCCAGCAAGTTTTTGGTTGTTTCCTCGATAAGATAAATTGTGTCAAGGGAGATGGTTCCAATTCGTATTTGTCAAAAGGCAGGTTCTCAATCACCATTGGCTCGGAGTTGCTACAAGTAAATTTCACATTCGGATGGGCAGATCGAGGTGGTAGCACTGAAGCCGATATTTCCGGCCAAAATGATTCCGGAATGGGCCAAAAACCTGTAAAAGTGAGATAAGGAGATATATTATATTTTTTAGGAAGACGAAGGTAAGGAGAAAAACACTCGAAATGCAATTCGCTTTTAATAAATTAAATGATGGTGTTTACAATTTTAATTTCTAGTTATACTTAAATAAGAATAACCAACGGGGTTTGGTATTATTCATCTGTTGTTACGTATCATGAAAACTATGTGGAAAGGTAATTGAGAATTCTATCTAGAAACTAACAAATATACCGAAATAGCGAATATTTTTTAACCTAGTACTCCCTTCCCTATAAGCTAACTGTAAAAACAAATTACTAAATCATAATGCGAAGCATTAGTTATATAAATTAGTTTGATTACGACCTCTTTTGTTAATTTGATGTATGTCAAATAAAACACCAACTTTCAAAACTGCCAACGTTTCGCCCAATCATCTAAGCATCTTCAGGACTATTCTGGTTGTCGGTATTTATGTATTCATAAAACAATACACCGTAAATAAAGTAACAGAGAATCTTGATTTTTAATTTTTCGTTTTTTCTAATTTCTAAGGTAAAAAATTCATAGACATTAAAACACAACACGTAAATTATAAAGCATAATAGATTGCAGGTATTCGTGTCAAAGTTTAAAATATATTGCATATTTCAACAATAGCGCTGAATATGCCTAGATGCAGCATTAAGTATTTTTTAGAATCTAGTATAGTTTCGTTTTCAATATAGCAAATTGGAAATAAATAATGAATATTATTATTATTATCACACATCATTCTTTTCGCTGCATTCTTAGACAAAATTCTTGAACATCTTGTCTTAAATAATATTAGACTAGGAAGGTACTTATACCTGTTAGTCAGAGCTGTCCAAAATACTTTTGAATAGTATTTAACTAACTAGTAGTTAAATATTACATACTATATCGAAAACCCAAGTATTTAAATATTAAATAGTGTTTAGTATTTAAATACTCAAACATTTAAATATTCAAGAACATGTAAACTACTTTATTACATTAAGATACAAATTAAAATACTAATTTTACCAATCCCAATATTTACTGTAGTAGCGGAAAACAAGAATAAAAAGGCATTTTTCTCGAAATATAAGTAATATTATATTTATAAATGTTTTTTTTTTCTTTTTTTCAGTGATAAATGAAAGTCGAATCTCCATAAAAATACTTTTTATAGTTTCAATTAAATCTTCTGGAGGTTGGACTAATTTATCACTGAAAATATACAACTCCACTTAAGAATGGACTACTTTTTCAAATTACAAATGTATAACAGTAAAAAAACAACAATTGTGTTGAGCTTGCACAGTTTTCTTATAGAATATGTTGTATTCTCTTAGCGCATCACAAAACATTACAAGTTTTGATAGGAAAAACCTAGTATTTATTGTTTACACAAAAGTATTTAAATATCTTTAGAGTATTTGAAGCTTTATAATAGGTATTTAAATATTTAACAATTATTTAAATACCAAACACTTTTTGTCAGTATTTGTGATTGCAAATACAAATACTCATTTTCTGTGAGTATTTAAATACTTAAAATCAGCACTAAATGAACTAGGATAATATGAATCAATTCCATCTAGTAAATTTAAACTTACCCACACAAAACGATTTACTGGTCTTCGGTACATATATCATTTTTCTGCAACTGTGCCATGAAGTGTTTTGAGCAACATTTGACAACAGTGATTTACCATTCTCATTCTCAATCAGTTCAATGTCTTTCAAATCATCTCTACATTCATCTTTATCGAATTGCGGTGGAGGAGGATCAGGTCCTATTTTTTCAAAATTTATCACCACACCATTTTGAACCTAAGGGTTAAAACATAAATTACAAAATAGCCTTCAATGAATACATATTTAATGATAAATAAAATTCGTCTGCTCCACAAACAATTCTGTATTTATTTATAATATTTCGTCAGCGACCAGACATGTTTCGAGAGACACAGCTCTCATCATCAGTGGTCATTAAAATGGGGGGAATTTAATACAGAATTAAATATTTGTTTCAATCTGGAATACAATAATAAAATGTCATATGTGTTATCACTGTTATCACTTATGATTGTTACTGGACTCACCATTTGTGAAAAAATATTTTTTATAAAAACTTAAATATTAATATTTTGTCATTTACATGAGGAAAATACTATTTTAACTTCTTAAATTTAACAACATTACACTGTTGTGTAAATTTAAATTTGTATTTATACTTATTCTTCATCTTAAACAGAATTGCAAAATTCACAATGAATTGCGTGCTAGCGATGGATATAAAATGGCGAACGTGGTATATTTGTTGTAAATGAATATAAAATAATAAATGTCATATGCCATAATATGTGTTTTAATGTCTAATTCTGAGAAATACGTGGTACTTACATACTCAATTTCTCAGAATTAGACATTAAAACACATATTATGGCATATGACATTATTTAGTATCAATCATAAGTGATAACACATATGACATTTTATTATTGTATTCCAGATTGAAACAAATATTTAATTCTGTATTAAATTCCCCCCATTTTAATGACCACTGATGATGAGAGCTGTGTCTCTCGAAACATGTCTGGTCGCTGTCGAAATATTATAAATAAATACAGAATTGTTAATGGAATATTTCTATAACATGAATACATATTTGTTAGCAGCATTGTGATTGAGATGGAAGGAGTAATAGTAGTGCAAGCATGAGCAGATGATTCATACAAACGTAAATATTATTACCTTTTGTACTAAACTGTCGATACACTGGTTCAGCATCCTATGCGATGTGATGCAATACGATCTGCCACCTGTTACTTCACACATAGCATCTATAGGACTACTATCACTTGGTACAAGCCCCGTATCACGTTCCACAGCTGGAGTTCCTAAGATATTAAATACATATGAGTCGCGTAAACTTGCACAATACTGTACTTTGCACCATATTAGAGTGGAGCAAACTTTCTATCTCTGAATTTAATTTGTGGCCGTAAATTAATAAAGAAATAATTTTATCTGCTCGGGCGGCAGGCACATATTGTTTTTTAAATAAAGAATTTGTGTTTTTGGATCTGTGAACTCGAATATGAATCGTATTTTACCTGCCAACCGTAGAACTAGAGCGAACAGTCGCTGATCCCATCTAAATGGTTCCCTGGTAAGTTCCGAACCGGGTATTGGTGAATTCATTGGTAAATTAAACTCTTCTTGTACACCATTTACTGAAATAAAAAATGAGTGAAATGGGGTAAATAAACTAAAACAAAATTACCACAAGAATTTAGAATCAGATTTACATTTGCAAAGATTGCAGATGTTTGTAACGAATAAACGTTAATTATAATTGTAACAAATATAATTGGATGTAACTATGAAAGTTAAGATATAAAACGACTTGTTGCCATGAGAACCGCTTCTCAAGTGACCTGCGTCTGCTTAGGGAAGTTGGTATTGAGATTGGGACACCAATAGGGTAGCCTGGGTACTAGAAACACAGTTTGTGCAAAGGAATGTTTCGTGCAATAACATCCGTTAAGTCTAGCAGGAATTGTTAAACGAAACCCTTAGATGTACGCGATAGTAACACACGACGGAGTCCCCTATTTAATCCGAATCATAGTGCCGAACAAAAGAACATGTCCACGACGTTGTTGCGGTTCGGGGTTTTGTTACAAATGCAGATTCTCCTTAAGGTGACAAACAACCGTAAATCGATATGCATCCCAGAAACATTAGTCATGTGAGAACAGTCGTGGGATTTACATAACGTAACCTACGTTAGTCAAAGATCAAAACTATTTCAGCGGTTTTATTCCACTCTATTTTGACCCGGGGACAGCCTACATACTTATACTATAAAATCACATTCCGATCTGACGTTCACAATGTGAATATTAGATACCGTAATCTTCTTTCACCCCCAGCTCATAGAACTTCAAGTTTCGAGAGATCATTTTCCTTTCAAATACATAAGTTGTATAATAAGATTCAGGATACTTTGAAGTCGTTAAGCCTTTTCACATTCAGACGAAAATTGCGTGGTCTTTTGTTAAATTCACTCTTCTAAAGATATTATCAACATTATTTCTTTATTAACTAGAATTTTGTTTACTTTTTTTTATTATTGTTGTAATATTAATTATATTTCTATTTCTTAGTTTTCTTGTTGAATTTTGTATTTTAAGGTACGTACGGTTAGAGTAAATTATGTTTTTTTTTCTCGGGCCTAGATTTCAAAATCAGTAGTTATACTGCCATCTAGACCTTTTTGTAGTTCTAGTTTTTTTGGTAATGTAATCATTATTAGAGTTGTAACTTGTTTTTTTTTTTAACTGCAAATAAATTTATTATTATTTTATTTGTCTTCATAATCATCTGTTTCTAGAGAAGGTTAAGTCGAAAAGATAAGGAAGTCACTGGCTAAAAGATTTTATATGTGCATGAATATACGATGGTATTGATACCGGAATGACGACTGAAGATCTTACGCAGTGTTAAAAAAAATTTCATACCTTCAGGCGTTCTAGTTCTTACCTGTGGTTAACTTTCCACCGTCTGTTATTAGTACAATAACAGCGGTCTCAAGAAAAAAGGGACATCTCCCCTGACCATACGTATCGATTCCAGAAGTCATTCGATTAATATTTAAAATATCAAAGGCCTGTTTTACTGCGACTCCCATTGTTGTCATTGAATAACATTGTAAATTCTTTAGTTCATTCATAAAAGTTGCTATATTTTCTTTCCAACCTAAAAATATAATGTTCTGAAGTAATGTGATTCGAATTCCACAATAGTATTTTGTAGAGCAGACGTGTATGAATTTTGGACCAAAAATATTATTTAAATTTTTAAGACATATATATATAAACGGAGTACTGTGTACTAATATGAAAATATCTCTACACTAATAGTCTAAAAACCACTAAATACTAGAATTCAATTTATTACTCGTTGAAAATCGACTATCAACTAATTATAGATGCACAAATAGCTAGCAGTAATTCCTTTACAGAAGTCAAAGCTGCTGTTTGTTGGTTAGGACCAGTCAATATTCAAAATATATACAAGAGTAAACGGAATTTTTGGATAACAAGGGATATGAACATATACAGACAATAGTTGACTATCTTTTAAAATAATGAACAGTTCAATGTGACGCCATCCTGCATATAATTTAAATATGTTTTATGAAGTTTTACGATAAGCATATGGTTTCTTTTAGGTCTGTATTGCTTTTTCACTAGGCTTTTTGCAAGGTTTTTTCTTAGAAAATGCGATTCAAGTGACAACTGATCACACGTATCGCCAATAACGTGTCCGGTTACTTCACTACAGACGTAAAACAGCATCTACAAATCCGGTAGCTTTTCTTTCAGAAACTATAATTCATCTTGCAATATCAGTCATTAACATAGTATTCAGTGTCTATGAACTTATTTGAAACACTCAAGTAATCTAGATTTAAAAAAAAAAAGAAAACTGAGAAATTACCTGCTTTAATATTATTGGGACTCTCTTCAAAAGTTAGCAACATATACCTATCAATCCTGCTATCAATACTTCTTTGTCGTATCTTAACAAAAGTCTCAACAGCACTCTTTGCTACATCTAGTAGTGTTGTTCTACCACCTATGTAAGTTCTATACGAATGCAAATAAGAAAAAGTGAGGTTAACTTTTATATTTGTAAAAAAGGGTTTATTTTATAAGAATTTTTACTTACCTTTGAAACATAGAAGCAGAGGTATCAATTAAAAATACTATTATCGTCATTGTGCATTTAAAATTCTATAAATTAAAATAATTGGTATGTGATTACTTTAACTATTATACTTCGAAGTTGGGGACTTCAGTGATTTGGTTTAAAACAATATAAAATATTTAAGAAATAAATTTCGGATAATAAAATTATATTAAAATGGAAGTATAGATTTTAGAGGTAACTAATTAATTTATATAAAAATTATCAATAAGCTCTGCAATATTAGAGCAAATGAATTTATTACTCCATAAATAAATTTTAAAGTAATTCTGACTTGTTTTCTTGTTTATACCTAATTTGACTACATTCCGCATACTATGCGGCGCATAGCATACAAATACAGTATACGCCATTGACATATTGACAATTGACAGCGGTGTTCCCAACACTTGAAACCGAAATGAGTATCATAATACACACACAACATTGTTGCCATATTTTCCATATAGACTGAGTTTATGAATTTTAGAAAATTTAATTTTTTATTATATTTTATAAATGTCAACTTAACTCATGGTCACCAATAATAAAAAAGAAAAATATGATAAATAATATATATTGCCTCTATAGCAGTAGCAGGTAGTTGCGTGCATTATTCAGTTCATAGTCGGCAAATTATACTCTCGTATAGCTTACTTTAAGACAAACAATAAAACGTTATCAAAAACTTTTTGAGGTCAGTCATAAAATGTGTTCTTTTGTGGGTCCTCAGTAATAACGTGAACGCTAAGACGCTTATGGACATATACCTTTACCGTCAATCTAGTAGTGTTGTAAATATTCGGAAAATTTTCTATACGTATTATTGGGATTAAGGAATATTCGGGTTACCAATACGTATCATTTTTGGAGTTTATGCTTTTATCATTTTATCACATGGAAGTATAATTACTAAAAATTACCGTAAATGTACTATTGGCAATCCTGAGGTAACTCTAATTAGTGGAGAGCCTATCATCACAGTTTATACACAGACGTGTATATTTGTTTGTTTTAACATCAAAAATAATTTTTATGCGCTCAGCACAATATAGTTTTTACTTATTTTTTGTGAGTGCAGAGATACAGAGGAGGGAGAATGTGCTTCGAAGAGTGCGCAGTTCGATTTTCGAAGGATAAAACGGGCGCCGCCATGTTTCTGTATTGTTGTGCCAACTGTGGGAAAACAAATTTGGCTTTAAACTACTATTCGTCTAGACATTAAAGCGGGAATTTTAAATTCAGGCCAATATGAGGCCGCTGTTTTATGTTGGCAGCTGCAAAATGTTTTTATTTTTAATTATTTAGTTTTAGTGTTTAATTAAGTTTTATAAACAATGGCATGTGTTGTAAAATCGTACAAAAACTATAAAAAACGTAGACAAGAAGGAAAAACATCGGTTAATAATAGTGAGCGTACCGTAAAAATGCAGTGTCGTATATTTAATTATATATTTAATTTATTTATAGGTTTATTATTATATATTTAATTTATTTATAGGTTTATTTCTTTTCGAGTTTTTTTCTTTTTTTTTTCTTTCCTGTTGCAACCCTCGAATGCTCAGAGCTCTGGTACCAGCTCGTAGAATTGTACAAAGAACTAAAACTATCCACAGTTCAGGTTAGAGAGTTATAAAATAAAAAGCTTAAACCACAAGCACCTTGAAAAATTCAAAAACACGGAAAATATTTTTATAAAAATAACGTAAAATTGATTGTAAATGTTTGAAATGATAGTCCACAAAATGAGTTTAATAAAATAATATATTATCAAAATAATCAATATTTGTGTTATTTTAAATAAAACAAAATTCATATTGAAAACTGGTAGTCACGATTTATATAATCTTTTTTTTACGACTTAATTTTGACTCCATAAGACGATACACCACTGTCAATGGTGGAACATGGCGGCCTACTATATTAGCAGTTCACGCATCTGTCCAGCTCATTCACCCTCCTTTATATATCTGGTTTTAAGTTTTGTACATAAGTTTGACGGTCAACTGCTCGCTTCTTTTTACTTGATATTTTTTTATACATTTTATGGAATTAACTTTAAAGTTTTGTTTGTTTTACTTCATAAAAAATAAACTTGATCCACCTCTGTTTCTACTGCATACAATATGGACAGTGTGGGGTAGGTATTATAGGACTTCCTGTCTATACCTATCCTGTTTTTAACTCTTCTCTCTAGAGAATTGGAAACTCATTACAGTCGTCTTTGACCTGAACGACCATTTTGGGAGTCTAGGGACGATGCGCTGTGCCTAACTTGAAAGAAACATGGGAAGTAACTTATTCTTTTTGTCAATGTTGTGTTTTATTTTCTATGTAAGGCCAAAATCGTGAAATGAAATTACATGCCAAGAAATCTTTTTATATTAATGGGTTGTCTGAAAATCTAAAACAAAGATTAAAAAAAATACAATATTACCGTCTGTCACAAAAGTAATAATGTTCTAAAACCTCAAATATATACAAAATTAAAGACTGACTTTATAGAAAAAAAAATAATGATAAATAATTATATGTTTGTAGACTGTTAAAAAAAAGAATCCTGAAGAAGACAAAATTTGTTTGTCGAAACGTCGAAGAAAAAAAAAAGAAGGTTGACAAGAAATAATTTTTTTTATTTCACTTTCGTTGTTAATACGAACCAAAAACCCCAATAATGATATCCAAGAAAAAAAAATTCGTCATTCTGTATGTTTTCTCAGCTGCCAATTAGGCCTTTACCCCAGATAAAGTAAGTATCAGATACGACGGCCGGCGGAATTTCTTTGATGTTTGTGTCCTAAATCTCGTGACCTTGACGCCATTATTATAATAGTTTTTCCGGGTTTATTCCTTTTGCCTTTTCGTTTGAGTATAAAGTAATGCCAACAATTAGGAATATTCCTTTTAATTTCAAACCTATTTTGTTGACGACAAATTAATAATTAAACATAGTGTGTGTATATATTTACCACCATTGTACCATTATCATCAATTAAAACTAGGTACTCAATTGTTTGTTTTATAATGCATTTTGAAATCTAAGTTAATAATAAAAGTAAAAATAATAGTTATTTATTATACAAGGGAAAAAAGTACTAGATTTTAGCTCGAGGTTGTGTTCAGACAAAAAACCGAGAGCTAAAATCTAACTTTTTTCCCATGTATGATACACTATTTTTTTCTGAGACGGGAAAAACTTCGATTTAATATTGAAAAAAGTCAGAAAATTATCCAAGTGAAATTTGAAGTTTTAAAAAAGTAATCAAATATCTGTCAATTTCATTCTGTAATTTAATTTAAAAATTGCGAACACTCCACCGGAGTCAGTAGAAGCAGCAAAAGTAGCGTCACAAATTATTGCCAGTTTTGATATATAAAGAAAATGTAACTTTTGTATAATAAAATTTCCTAAAATTAAATATCTACCGTTACTTATGTGTCCGGGAAAAAAGTGACATTTTATTACCTGTCAAGAGAGTAAATATGTCAAACTTTTTTCCCGTCACAGAAAAAAGTAAATTTTAGTAAAATTATTTGATTATAAACCAAATTCTCGATGTTCGTCAATATTATTTGTTCAACAATTAAACTAAAAATTATTTGAATTGTATTTACATTTTAAACATATGGAGTGTATGCATTAAGGGCTAAATAATATTTCCAAAATTGAATTTAATATTTAATCTTTCATCCTATTGGCATAAAATTGAAAATAACATAAAATGTATTATAATTTTAAATACTCGACTACTAGTTACTCTTAAATCTGCATGTTTTATTTAAAAAGCGAGATCTCAGCATTTTGAACCATCATATTTCATGAAATATGGTTGTGATACCTACCTATACCAGGATTATTTCAAAGCTTTTCAAATTCATTGTTTCATTTTAAACAATGACTAAAGAGCAGTAAAAATGGCAGAAAGTAGACACTTTCACTTTAATAAAGAGGCCAAATTGTATTTCATTTTTACTGAGTTCATTAAACAGTAATTTTTTACGATGTCTAAAAATAGAATCATGATCAGTGAGAACTTGTAGTTCTCACTTGTGTTGCCGCAATTTAGGGATATTTTCTATTATGTCAAAAACAACAACAAACAAAAATATCTTAATTCTTTAATAATATAAAATAACTGCTGTAATTATTATTATAAACTTAGACTGTCCAATGTATAATTTCATATAGGTACGTACTGAGTACATGTAAACAAACCTTTCAATATCTTTCGGAAATTGGAAAAATGAACAATTCTTTAACACTGTTCTTGAAAAACATCCAGGTACTAAACAATAAAATCCACCGGTTTTTGATCCCATGTTTTTTATAATAGCTTAATTATAGGTATAAAGAAGAAATACTAGAGTAGTAAAAACTACTGAATATACCCACAGATCTAGAATATACCTAACCTATACAAGTAACTATATATTACGAACAATATATGATTTAAAGTACAAAATTAATAAACTATTAATAATAAATTCTAATAACAAAATAGCAACGTTAATTTGAATATAAAAATATTAAATAATCAGATGATCACTTTAATTTAAGAGTATAAACATATTTTTACATAACCCCAAAAATTTTCTAAACAATACCAGCTGTTTCAAATAGTTAAATGGTCCAGCAGAAGTGTGAAATATTTGGGTTTACTAAAGAAGAAATTATAAAAAAATTACTAAAATATATATTTACTTGCTTTTAACGAATATTGTAATTTTCACGAATTTAATACCATTTAGTATTGTCATAATTACTTGAAACTTTTTTTAATCATTAATAATAAGTGCAAGCATGTATTCATACGTTTGGCAAACACTATAAAAACTACTATAATAATGGCCGCCAACTTTTCCCAGTGTCTCATCTGTCCTGTTTATCTGGGCCTTTACCTTGTAATAACTTTTACAGGAAACGCATCAATAATGTTTGAAATATTATGTTTTATATATAACATTTTTATATCAATATATTATCTATAGCTTTATATTAGAAGGTCTAAGGTCGTCTATTTTCTTGAGATGGGTAAAAGAGAAAAGAATAGGAAAAACAACTATGTATATATATTTTTCCTAATGTTGTTTCCCGGAGAGTGAAACACGCCGTCGAAAATGGCATACAAAAGTAGCCATATTGGGTAGTTTTATGTTCGTATTTTTCTATAACAATGCCAATATAAAGACGGCGAGACGGTCGGTCGGTCGTTTTGGTTGTCCCCTAGCATGTAAGCAAATACAGGCAGGAATCAGACGTCGGACTAGGACTTTACATTTTTCTTTTTCAGTTTGATATAGATATTGTTTTTGATATGTTAAGTTTGGTGGTTTGTTGTCTATAAACAAAATATAATTAAGGGTCTGTAATACCAAACATAAATTCATTAAGGAGCCCTCAGAATGCTACGACTGACCAACCTTAGACTGCAGAGTTCATTGGCGCATCTTGAACCATCCAGCACTTATCCAGAAATGTCGCATCACCATCCATTATACAACTCAGCGGATGGACCACGATCAAAGTGGCAACTTATCGTTGTCATCGCTATCCAACCAAGTTGTAACAGAGTTTCATGTGCGGTTTAGTTCTATTTTGACAGATTTTTTACAAGAATTCCTTTCACACTACAGGGCATCAGAACATTCCAATTGTTTCTACGATATAAACACTATAAAAATAATACGTCGCGAATCATCAATTGATCATAGCGTAGACATAAATGGCATCCACTAACTTCGGAGTGTATTTTGGAGTAGACCTCTTCCCCAGTCCAATATCAAATCAATTTGCTAATATGTCTAAAATAGTGCAACGATCATGAAATGACATATTTCCTAGGATTATGATCATACGAATAGGAAATGGTGATTTCGTGTGAGTTTCCAACTATACTTTTTTGCTTTTGAATAAATTAAACGTCATCATTTTCAGGAAAATATTGGTTTTTGAAACTTACCTACATATACTCGCCCCGTTAAATACGGTGAGTCAAAAGTATTAAATTGACTAGGTGGTGTTAAGCTGTATTCACTATCGCTATCACTGCTTTTCATTCTATAAATAGCTTTGAAACATTCGAAATTAGCGAAATAATTTAAACTGTCATTTTGGTTTGTTTGTATTGTCGGTGTTGCTATGGTGATTTTTCATAACCGACGCTACTCTTGTCATTACCAGGAAATTTACACGTGCGTTTTTAACTATTAAATGAAAAAGAGCATGTACTACATTTTCAAATTATGATAGAATATATTAATAAAGGCGTAGAAAAAGTATTTGTGGCAGACACGACAGTTTCTGTTCTGTTTCTCGCAGTCCATAAGACAACCAACCTAAAACGAACATGCTGAAGCTATCTCCTAAAAAGCTCGACATTAGTGGACACGATCAATGTCTTGCCATCCCAAAACCAAAGATTAATTGTAGGTACCTATATTATGTATGTATTTCACACATGTCAAAAGCTCATCCCTCATCAGTCAATCGTGCCTGGTCTGGCCATAGAGATTATAAGTATTACTACATAACATACATTTTTGTAACTTGTACTTTGATTATTTTGGCACTAAATATTTTTAATAGATACGGAAGTACCTATGCCTACTTACCACAAAAAATCAGAACTTTAAAATTGGAGAACACCACCGTAAAGGCGGTGATGTTCTGGCAAGTGGTTGGATTTCTTTTTAGCACTGTATTTTTCCTACTGGGTTTACCTATACAAAAGATTAGAATCTTAGCTTATACATATTTACGAACATATTGATATTTGATTTCTCGCGTTTGTTCTCTAGTTCTCTTTTTACTGGAATACAACCGTTTTATTATTAGGTCAGCAATTAATTTACATGGACGAGTTTACTCAAAACGAATTTTTTTTGATGCGAAATAGTCTGGTCATTGTCTTTAAAAGACAATGGTCTGGTTCTTTCAATCTTTTTGTTCGAAATGTCATAACATTATTTTTCTTTTAATCATATAAACATTTATTGTACCTACTACAAACTCATCAGTTGTGGAAAATGTCAATAAAAACATTAAATTTACTTTTGCGATAGTCAAATCAGTTTGGTATCTAAGTAAAATTATTATACATGAGAAGGAATTATTGGTGCATTGAAAAGGGTTCACTTCATGATCTGTCAATTATTTTGGTCTATTTTGTGTTATGTTTAAAACTATTCTCTGGTTGAAAAATAATTCAGAATGCCGCGCCATAGTACTTTAATACTATGACAAGAACTCCCATGCGGGATTTCCCAGTCGTTTTGTGGTAGTTTTATCTATGACAAAAGTCATTGAAGGTTATTAAAAAAAAAACTGAAAATATGGGTTGAAAACCTAATCAAATAAATATAATTACATTTGAGACACCCTGTATATAAATATTTTTTTTATTACACCATTCTAACAAACTGAGAAAACTGAAAAGTTTTCGTATTAATTAGGTTTTGCCTTGCCCAAAAATCTTAGAAAATAAATGAGAACATTAATTATTTATTTTTGAATTCCCTTGTATCTAAACTATAACTAAACAACCCCTCTGTATATACTGAAACTATAAAAAATATAAAAAAAATCAATTTTTTACTTCCTACATCGAAAAATTTATTAAGGGTATTAATAAATGAGTGGGAACTGTTTTGAGTTACCCCGTAGATAACCTATAGGAACTATATAGTTTCATCCTAATGTATTCTGGATTGAAAATAATAAAAATCAAAAAATTGTTCAAAAAATTAAAAAAAACAAACTAAAAAAATATTGAAAAATAACAAAAAATGATAAAATTGTTCAAAAAATGAAAAATGAAAAAAAAAAAATAAATAAAAAAAAATGAAAAAAATAAATAAACTTCGGCCGTGCGTAAGAGTCTTAAAAAATAAATAGAAACATTTTTGAGTTACCCGTAGACAACCTCTAGGAGCTTATAGTTTCACTTTCAAAGAGATCTTAATTTGAGATCTAAAAAAATCAAAAAATTATTCAAAATATTACTTTTTTCTCCTTGTAAAAATAAAGTAATACGTTTTTGACTCACCCTGCATATAAATTTAAAGTGCTTATGCTAAAAATATCTAAATATTTAAAAGTTATTTAAACTGATGTCATATATTAATTTTTAGAGTAAAATTTGAATTTTCTTAGTATCTATAATAAATACTAACTTGAAAAAGTGAATAGTGCTCATCCTGTATAGAAACTTAACAGATTTTTATATTTGAGCTCTCTTTTAAACTGCCATGAGCTAAAATACTTTTTGCTTTTACAGTGAAATTAAAATTTCTCAAAAAATTAATACGCAAATGAAAGAAAAATTAATTTACACACCCTGTATAAATACATTTAGTGAATTTTTATATTTGGGTTCGCTTATTAAGCTGCCATGAGTCAAAATGATCACAAAAATTAGATTTTTCTTAGAAACTGTAATAAAAGTTCAAAAATGAATTGAGATCACCAATTTTTTTTGATAGAAATTTTGAATTGAAATCTAAAAAAATCAAAAAATTACTCAAAATATTGCTTTCTTTCCTTAAAAAAAAGAAAGATATAGTTACACAGTTATGTAGCTTGTTGAAGTATCAAAATTTTGCAAGAGAGTAAGTAGATTTCAAAGTAAAGCCTATATAGTTGCGAAAACATAAATAGGTGTATAAATATAGGTACATACCTATATATAAATAAAGAAATATAATATTATTTTTATAGTAATAATGATTGTAAATAAGTAAATTTTATGTGGAGTTAATAATATATATATTCTAGGAACAAGTCAATTAATACTGGGATATTTTTATAACATATTATTCTAAAGAAAACATTTAATTACTGTTGCAATTGCTAGTAATGCTGCAAAATTGTTCAAATTCCTTGTAACTCCATGATTAACACCGCCTCTTCTAACTAGAATCACAGATTCATGCGGTGCTAGGCTTGTTTTATTAAACTTATCTCTGAAAACAAAATTAAAATACTTTACTCAACTCAATATCGCAATAAATGATTGCATTGTTTTGATACACATATACACTTTTATAAAATTGCATAATAATGATACTTATATCCAATTAAAAATAATTATAACAATGTCCGGCCACGTACAGTTCTTATTATTATAGAAAATGTAACACGTAGGTATCTTACAACATTTAAGACAATAGTTGAATTTTTTTAATCTAGAGCATGAAAAACCAAATAAAAATATATCGTTTTCCATTTGAAAAGTACTTCCGCTTATGTGAATACAAAAATCACACAAGATGTTATAAACAAATTAAAATTGCTCTTGTTGAATACACACTTACCCTTTATTAAGGTTACTATTTATTCCAGCTAGAGCCACATAGTAACGTCCAGAATCCAAAAACATATCCACCTTTGTCTCCTCATTCGCAATGTTAAACAAGAGAATAAATTCATTTTTATTAGTAGTTCTAACAATTTCTAAAACATGTTCATTTAGTTTAATCACAGAGAAAGAATCATGAGTGATATTGACGAAATTCTTCCTAAAACTTATCAGTTCCTGATAGACATGATAATGGCTCTTGACACTGCTTTGTGCTTCTGCTGCAAGATTTGTTTCCAGATATTTACTGCTAACTGGCAACCATGTAGTATTCGATGTACTGAACCCTGCATTCGTTGTATTATCCCATTGAAAAGGGGTACGTTCGAAATCACGGCTGTTTTGATCGAAAGTCTTGCAATCTTTTATGGCTTGTGGATCATGACCTTGCTTACAAGTTACGTTACCTAAAACATGAATTTATTAAGCCTAAATAAGTTTACAGTGATTTATTTCAAATTTAATTATTGTTGTTTATTATTATTTATATTTTCGTAAAAGTGAATTTGAAACTAAAGTTTTCGTGAAAGAAAATTGAAAATAAAGCTTGGATAAATTTGAACTTGTTTTGAGTGTGTAAATAGAATTCGGATTGATTGATTGATTTTGGTATTACGCCAATAATAAAGTGTGGCAAAAGCGTTTCTCATAATTTTTTTTGCCAGATTTTGAATGAATTGAATTGAATGAAATGTAAATAATATGAAATTTTTCAACAACCAAAGTATTTTAAGAAAAATAAAATAAAATAAACTTGGGGAAATTAATTGTGCTCGTGTGCCGGGTGTAAATAGATTTCGGTTTAATTACGGTATTGCGCGAATATTGAGTACGAGGTGTAGAATAGCGATAATTTGAGCCTAGTTATATAAAATTGCTTAGATTGAAAACATCATAAACGTAATATTATTTTCGCTTAAAAAAATAATAAGTCCTCTTAATCATTGGCAATTTAAGTGAAAAAACAACTCATGGTTTCAACCTCTAAATATACAAGAATCTATAACAGTTAAAAATTAACATACCATCTTCCATACCAATTTCTTCTCCATTGTAAGTTACCATAATGCCTGGCAAAAAGGCAGCCAACATATTGACAGTGTCCGTGTTTGCAGGCCCAAATCTTGTAGCAGCTCTGTGATTATCATGGTTTCCCATCTGTATACATTTTTAGGATTAGTTTGATTTCTATTAAATAATAATTTAGAATATCTGTTTAATTTAGATACTTTTTGGTCTCTTGTATGTTTTTCTAGACCTGTACTGATTTGGATAGAAATTAAATATATTTGTAATAAATAGAACGGTATTTTTTAAAAAGAGACTTTTGAATTTTAGGAGTAGAGACTTCATGTTGTTTTATTTTTTAAATCCAAAGAACAAAGTAGGAAATAGAAGATATTAATTGTATTTTAATGACAACAAAAAAATAAGTAAATTATGGATTAAATCGTCCATATGATATATGTTTCTATAAGATTTTTATTTTTAATAATTATGTTTTATAAGCAATTAAAGTCCTGCTTCAAAAATCTGACAATGACTTACCACCCAATTGCTAACATATGTTGCAGGTGTAGCCGATTGCCATTTGTCGATACTATTAATAATATCGTCAATGGTGAAATTTGAATCTTTTATGCCAGTAATGAAGTTAAAATTAAACGAAAAATGCGCACCAAGAGTTGAACCATTTGCGGATCCATAATAGAGCATAGTATTATCCATTGATGTATAGGCCTCCGTCATCATTATCCTGAAAGCATTTTTGCACATAGGTAGGTATGCGATTTTAACTCACTTAAATCAAAATTTGTGAAGATGACTGGTAATACATACTTAATATCTAGAGCTGCCAAAAACACATTTCTTGGACGAAAATTTTGATAAGTTCAAAGTAAAATAAATTAATTAGTACGACTTGTTTGAAGATTCACAAATTTATTAGGATCTTACCTATAACCTGAGTTATTTTTCTCATTGTATTCATCTAACACTTTTCTAAATTGGTAGATCATATCATATGTTTCTGGTTGATCTTTTGTGTAGATGTGGTTTAGGTATTCGTAATCAGTTTTGGAATATCCTGGTAAATCTAAAAATAGTATAAGTTTTTTAATGAAATATTTATTTTTAGGTAAGTAATTTGTTATTGAAAATTACTTGAAAGTGGCTCATCCTTAAGGCTATCTATTTCAAAAAGATAAGGGACAGCATCAATTCTGAATCCATCAATACCAAAATCCAACCAGAAAGTTAAGATGTCCTACAAAGAAGAGATATTATTGTTAAACATGTTACTAAATTAACATTATACTAAGTCAAAAACGTTATGCTATATTTTCTAAACGAAAAGATGTTACGATTATACGATAAAATCGAAAGTATAGATTTTAAACAAGTTCATATATTTCATTAATAGTATATTGTAATCCTAGGCGGTAAAGTGTCATTTTTTAAGGCTGAAAGAAGAATTGTACGGGCGAGCTTCAGCGAGCCCGGACACTTCTTGAAGCCTGAAAAAATCACTTTACCGCCATGGTTTACACATTATTTTTCTGCCGGCACCGTACAATTGTAGGTAATACAAAAAATAAAAGAAAATATGATTGCTTTCCTTTGTCATTAAATGTATTTCATCCGGTACAGTTTCAAGAAATTTTTCAATATCCGGTTGATCGAAAATTTTTGATTTTTTAGCAATGTGGCCAACAGATTTCTTCCTTAAAAAAGCAGTCAATTTTTTAAAATTTCTAATGTTTACGATATTTTTAACTAATAGCGTAGATTTTAACATGGAATGAATTGACCACAGTGTTGAAGATTGATATTTGTGTGAAAGATCCGATAAATACGTCAAAATCACATTTGCACTATAGTTTTTAACGTTTTTAGCACTACACCAACTCATAAACAGTTTATACTGAAGTTCTTATGTGGTACTTGATTTTTCCGGCAGCAAATTCATCGAAACTTCGTTCGCTTTCTCGTGAATTTCAGGCGGGGTACAATACTCAATTTCCTCGTCACTACGATCAATCAGAGATTCCATGCTTATTATACCTATAAATGATGAATCAAATTCAAATTGAATATTTTAAGACGCGCTCGATTTTTGACAACCACTGTCACATTGGACTGTCATCATTGTTAATAGCTTGTATTATTGTGCCGCCATCTATTACAAATATATAAAAATAATTTTCTTGCCTAGCCATTTTTGAGTGTTTTGTAGCGCTAGTCTTAGAAATGCATACTTTCTCGTCCCTATGGAAGCAGTAAAATTCAATTTTCTCATAGTGTCGGCAGAAAAACATTTTTATGATACCTCTTTTCATAGGTATTTGAGATATTTTATTTTTTGCTTCAATTGCGAGTTTTGGTTAGATCGATGGCCTGGGTTCGATTCACGGACTTTTTTTTTTCTCCTTTAAAATGAAGTTTCGCAATGTTCGTTTTGGTGCTGATTGTCATTGGCTAACCGGAGATATTGTTTTTAGGGATTTGAATATTTAAAAAATAGTTATGTGTATGTAACACATCAAAATTTTTTATAGAGATAATTTATTAGCCCTTTACTATGCCGTATATCTAACTCTATGCATGCCTAACATATTTGAAAAACCCTGTACCTACTTTCTGCATTGGGGGCTTAGGTTGTTGTCTTTGAGTTCATATACAAATTATGAAATATTCTTATGTGAACTTAAAAAAATACCTTCATGGCTTCAACAACTTTGGGATTCCGGTAATTGAGATCGGGCTGACCAATTGAAAATTGATGTAGGTAGTATTGTTGTCTTTCCTCATTCCATTGCCATGCCGAGTCCTTAAACGCACTAAGCTAAAAAATATATGAATCATAAGATATTTTGAAAAGACGCGCTTTGTTTTTTCATGTCTCGCAAAATAAAGCTCGATTATTAGTAAGTTTCTTGATATTCCTTGAACTCTTACATTGCAAATCAATTAAATCTTGAAATTATCCTAATCATACATTTCTTATAGTTTTATTTTTCGTTGCGGTCTATGTACCGAAAGGTAATAAATGTTCCAAATGATCCGTGGCTTTTGGAGATGCATGGATCTTGATCATTTTTCTAATGATTTACTTTTTAGGTTATAGGTAATTTCCTGACTCAAAATTTGCTAATGTAATATTATAAAAATTACCCAGTTATTAGGTGGTCCATCCTCAGTACCATTAGCCCAAACATAAAAATCTTTGTAATCGGGATCTCCCTTAACAGATTTATTAAACCATTCATGTTTATCACTGCTGTGATTTGGTACAAAGTCAAGTATGATTTTAATATCGAGTTCATGGGCTAAATTAGTCAAATTCTTCAGATCATCCAATGTACCATAATCTGGATCTAGAAACATTTAAAAATCTTATAAACAAATGTCAGCATAACTTTGTGCCGAAAGCGAAGACTCAATATCTTTCAGAAATAAGAATGGCATTTGGAATTTGGAATTCGAATGGCAGGTTTTTTTTTGAAGATAAGATTATATGTCATTTGCGAACACTAAAAGTAAACTTTGTTCTTCCACTATTAGTATAATATATCTCTAAAAAATCATTCCGATTGGAAGACGACCAGAAATATCCTATTCAGATTTTCTGGAAAGAAACATCTAGTATGTGCTGGTTTAGAAAGAGCTGAAATATTTAAAGCTTGAAGAATATCTGGAAATTTTAACTTTTGACCCAAAAGAAGTTACTTCCGAACAAATTAAAGTGGGTTTTAAGAGTTGAGAGATTCTTAAGGTAATACTTTGTTTTAGAAGACTATCAGAAGATGCTGGAAATTGAAAAATCTTATTCAAGTTTGCGTTTGGTTTAGGACAATCAGGAAGTCAAGATGGTTATGAGAGCAAATGTGTCATCTGTTGCTACGTTATGCTGCTCGAATCAATTTTTGCATATACTCATCCAAAACTATTTTTTCTCTGTGATATACTTCCATATATTGAAGATAATAATACCGGACAGCTTGTATGTTCACATAAGACATGATGAGCACTGCTCATATATGTTTAATTTCAACTCTACTGAACTGGGATTGGATATAATAATCAGCTTAAATTTGCCAATGCTACACTATTTACCGGTGTCGATTCAGTGAATTTATTTTCAGCTTCATCAATTCTATCACCACAGTGTAGCGGTTTAAAAAAATGAAATGTTATTTTCTTTAAACCAAATGACCGGAAATACAGAATTATTGTGTTTTATAATATATGTGGATGTGTTTTGTAAATATACCAAAAAATAATTTCAGTAAAATTGTACTAGAAGTATTATCAAATTTCTAACACAAAGTCGCAGAATTTCTGTTTATCTACCGCTGAATCTGCAAAAATCTGCTCTTTTAGTATTTAAACTGAGACTGTTTCCAGAACTTTTAATAATCTGTAATTTTCCATAATACCATGTAACTTACCAATGTCTCTGTAATCAGAAATATCATAGCCTTGGTCAACTTGTGGTGATTTGAATATTGGTGATAGCCAGGCTGCAGTAATTCCTGCGTCTTTTAAGTGTGGTAGCCTTTGGATTATTCCTAAAGATAAAAAATTAATAACAATTGAGAAAGAAACAATTTAGCTAGAAACATGACGTACTGAGGATTGCTATTTTGATGAAGGAGAAATCTTTAAATAGCTTTAAAGTTCGATATGATATATATAAACGAAATTTCCTGTTTTAAATTTGAAGCAAATATGGCAATCAGATAAATTGAGAAGGAAACTTCTGAAACGCGCCATTAGTTGTAAATAACCAAAATTAAATATAATGGTGTCATAAATTTGAGTGCTTATATACCTTTTAAGTCACCAATTCCATCCCCATTACTATCCTGGAAAGACCTTGGATAGATTTGATAAAATACTGCAGTCTTCCACCAATCACTATCATCACGAGCGACTTCATTAGTAGTAGATTTTATTGAATAAGTTTTATTTGTTGTAAACTCGCGAGCATTACTGTTAATTATTAAAAATATTGAAAGTATTGTTACTGCTAGTCTCATGATTTCGATTAAAGTCAGCACGTACCTACACGAAAAATTATACAATATTTTTCTAGTATAATTAAATGAAGTAGTGCATATATATATAGTTTTATAAAACCACTTATACACGTATACAAGTATAAAATTTTAGATATCTAATCGACATTATCAAACCCGAAAAGCGACAATAGTGCACAGGGCATATTTAGGTTGGGTGAATTCACAAATACATATTTTATCTTTATATTATTATTTATTATTATATATATCTTATACGTACTTCTTAAGATCTTGAAACCAAAATCAGAGAACAACCCAAAACATTCATCACCGAGCGTTACCCACAAAGGGCGAGGTTTAGCGCTGACCCGGGCCGAGTCAGTGGCGATCCGTCTCCCCAGACGACATACCTACACCCGCGATGCATGATAAATCCATATCGCGAGTAAGATGTTTTGCGCGGATTCCACATCCCCCCGACTAGAGTTCGCAGTAGAAATCTCCGCTTGACCAAATATAATAAGGTACTTCTTTCTTCTGGTATTCCTTTCCACCTCATCGGCTTTCTGCGTAAGATCAATCTCTGTGTGATACTCCAACGTCAAAACCCGCGAATTTAGAGCATGGATCTCGTTTTTCAAAGCATCATTAATTTCTAGCTGTGGATTACAATTTTGTACCAATATATTGTTGACTTCTTCCATCCCCCCCACAATGTCTTCTAGCGTTATTGGGCGTGACGAAGCACTCGACTCACCGTCAATATCGTTAGGGATATAGAAAGATCTTCTCTTAACTAACTTCCGTAGAACATCATGGGCAATTTCATCTGTCTCCATTCAGCTGCGATAGTGTTTTCTGGTAATAGCCTGACTACATGCACCAGAATTCTCTCTATTTGGCATTTTTAAACGGTACAAGATTAAAATACGGTTCTGTTCAAGAGTAGGTATATATATATATATTTATAACTTTATCACCAATTGTATTATTTTTTCTTTAAGAAGAATGTGGATTCAATACTCAAATATTTATCAGTAGCCATTGAACATTTAATGTTATTATGCGTTTACAATCAGACAAACATGATTACTTTTATAACAATAATAAAGGTAGAATGTTTATCTATTGATTGATATAACTTAATCAATATATTAATTATGAGAAAAGTTTGAATACAAGCAACAACACCACATACTATAATATATATATATATATATATATATATATATATATATATATACGCTTTAGTGTGGGACAATTTGAACTCCAGCACTTCAGCAACCTTTCATGATTACGATATTAGGTACCGGTTTTTAAGCTTGCTCTTCAAAATATATACTTAAACCCTAGTGCTTCAATTTGCACTAAATCACATTAACTATTACAAAGATATTTGAAATGGGATTTTCCAAAAGGAAAAATTTTATATAACAAAATATTAAATATTGGGAAATGGCACATATTTTTGATATTTTCAAAAACTGAAATGAGATTATAGCTATAAAGAAGGTTGAAATACAATCAAAACGTTACTTTGGGGAATCGCTAATTTAATTTATCGATACCAGTCTTAATTGCAACGATCGAGTATCCGTTAAAAAATATATTACAGCAAAACAATTTTTTTATGTTCATTCTGTATGAAATATGTTTTCGTAAAACTTCAAAACAGATAAAATCAAAACAAATTTAACTAAACTGTTTCATTTATCTAACCAAAGTTATCGCTATTAAATGATTTATTTTGATGATATTACTTTATAATGTATATGTGATTAATCCAATTTTAAGTATGTTATTAACTCAAATAAATATTTAAACCTGCTTGAAATTTTCAACAACGGATTTAAAAACAATTTTAATTTATTTATATTATGTTTGAACACGTACTCACTACTATTATTTACCTGTATAGCAGCAGTAGGATTTTTATAAATACTATGAATAAATAATATCATTTAAGTAGGATTTTCCGGTATTTTTTTCAATTAAACCGTTTTTTATTTTACACCACAAATAACACAAATTTAAATTTGTTTTTTAGAAACACAACAACAACAATAAAATTATTGTTACAAACTTGTAAACAATTTTAAGTAATTAATGCACAATTAGAAATAATACTTGATAAATGAACAAAATTTGTCAAGAACGATACGGTCTAGCACAAGTCACCTACTAAAAATTTATGAATAAAATGTTCACACAATAGAGTATAATTTAATATTTTTAAATGTAAAACTTGTGGCAAGGACATACAACGCCGTATATCCTTAGAGGGAGTTCAATTATTGACCTGGGATCTAGAAAATTGTAAAAGTTGAGTAGTTAAAACTATTGTACATATTTCATATTTGCATATTTATATGGAGTATAATTTGTCGATAAAAAATTATAATATCTTTTACAAAATTCAAACAAAAAGAGAAACAAAACTTTGGATTTCTTGAAGTAGTCCTTCCTTTCGATTTTTGTTTTTTCCCAAAAATCTATTCAAAACTCAAAATTTGTTTATATTTTTGAACAAATTTTTTATTCGCCATATTACACTAATGATATATATGATGTTTCCTCTTTTAGATAAATGATTCATTCACTTCCAATAAATTTGCGCGTGTATGGTAGCCTTTTAGGATTGACCTACCGTCGTTTCCTATTGGTCAATTAAAAATAGACACTAAATGTGCATTTTGTTGTAAAATTTATTATTATTAAAGTTTTGACTGTTAATGCCGCACGATTTGCGCTTTTAGAAAATTTTTTTTATTGTGCGACGGGACGGAAGGAAGAAGAGGCCGGCCGCCAAGTATCACGGCGCAAATACAACATTATAGACAGAAAGGCTTTCAATAGCAGACCAAAATTAGGTAAGTCCTAAGCTCTCGTTCAGTTCAACCATTTTTTTTTTGTTTTTTATTAATCTCACAAATCTTACACAACATATAGTCACAATGAATTTTGGCAGCATCTCTCTTTTGCCAAAATTTTTATTCTCATTGCCAATAGAAAAATAGTACCTATATTGTGCAACGAACATGAAATGACATATATTTCCTACGAGTATGATCATTTCATACTTTTCCTACGACTGTTTTAATGCTTTTGAATAAATGCAACATAATATTTAGGAAAATATTTGTTTTTCGAAACTTACGTATACTCGCTCTGTTGGGGTATCTAAGCCTAAATACGATGAGTTAAAAGTATTAATTGACTATACAGGTGGTGTTAAACTATATTCACTATCACTGTATTTCCTTATATAACTAGCATTGAAACCTTCGAAATTAGCGAAATAATTTAATAATAATAAACTGTCAATTTGGTTTAATTGTAGTGTGATTTAACCGATCCTACTTTTGTCATTACCAGGAAATTTACCCGTGCATTTCAAATATGAAATGAAATGAAAAACAGCATTACTACATTTTCAAATTATGATTGAACATAAATTCTAATAAAGGAATTTAAAGACATTCGTAGAAAAAAATACATTATGTGATATTAACAATATAAAAACTAAACTAAAAATGTTAAAGTATATAATATTGAGTCATAACTGAGCGGTAATGATGACGTCTGGACAGACGGAAGTCAATTTCTGTAACTTGAATGCCAAATATTAAGATTTTGTAATGTAATTTTTCTGTTCAGTTTATAACCATATTTTTAACATAGTACCAAAGAGGTAAAGCCCAAAATATAATTGTTTCTTTTAATTTCAGTAGATGAGGAAAATCCTCAGTTTAGGTAAAGTCATTAGTTTGATCCGAAATACCATTATTTATCTCCATGGAAAAGTAAGTATTGAATAGAGGTAACCTTATATTTATGTTGCTATGTGTCAAAATTGCAGATGCATCATATCCAAAATTGAAGACAAATATGAAATAAAAAAATGTATAAATAGAAAAGATATAAACCAATATATTGACAACAAATTTTCCGCTATATGCATGTCGACAGGCATATAATTGAATGGGTCTTCGACTTCACACAGAAAGATACACTCGTATGTATAATAAATAAATGGATATGGAATATATATGCAATACAGAGCCAACTATAGAAAGAATATTGGGTTGGGACGAAGGGAATTTTCGACTATACTATTATTTATAGGATCTTAAAAAAAGTCTACTGAATTATCTACTTAGAAGCTATATCTAAGCACGTTTGCAATAGTTTGACCGATGATAATGGAGTCCTAACAAGAACAAATATGGTGCTTCACAACTGTCAGCTCTTCATGCTGTTCCACCATGACAGTTTTATAATACAGAATGTTTATAAGTATTTTACAAAATCGATTTTGATAGCAAAATATTGCAAAAAAAATCCAATTCTCTTCACTAGTTTTTAACAGATTTATTTATGATTTTTGATTTTTTTTTTGGTTCTGGGCCTTTTAAAGTCTAATGAAGTTAGATTTGAGTGTTCGATGTGGCAAAACACTTTTTTCTGTTTTAGTCTCTATCTCTCTACAAACTAGGCCGTATAAAATTTTAAATATTGTTTATTTGTTTGGACCCGAAATGTGTGCATTGACCATTCTCGTGAGCTAAAAGCCAACAGAAAACAGTAGCTTCTGAATCAGGCCTAAAGACCTGCCGGCCTAATAATAACGGGAGCTATAAAAGTAATTCCAATGAAAAAGAATGTGGCTCGATAATGCTAAGACCTATCACGACTGGTGTTCAAACCAATGTAATATGTGGACTAAGAACGGTGGGATCAAGGAGGATGTGGATTACCTGAAAAATAATGGATAACTAAACAGAAAAATCTGGTAATAGCTAAATTGCAGTAGTAAATTAAAATATAACATCCATAAAAGGAAATAGAAATAGTATTCTTTATTTTGGTGATTTTCTATATGATCGAGCTTTTTTTGTAGTTTTCTAAGAATAATCAAAGATTAATATGCAATTTTGGACAATCTAAAAACTGTAAAAATTGATTAAATTTTCTGCTTATTGTTCTTTGAGAGATAGATACATATCTAAAGTGCATATTATAAAGTAGTAGATTATTTATTTAAAGTAATCTTATAAATTTACTAATTAATCAGGAATCATGTAAGAAAAATTACAAAAAGCGTTATTCTTATTATGATAATATATAGAATGTGCACGCCATTACATGCCTTATTTGTATTTCTCCTATATAATTACTGATGATAAGACCTAGTGTTTTGAAACGTAATTTAATCAATCAAACCCAAAATAAACGTAACTCCACCAATTTACAGGCTACATATGTATTCAAAACACATATCGTTAGTGGTTAAATTAACCATTGTGTATTATACAGATTCTGTTACTTTAATTAATACTCTTGATTTTAAAAATAATAATTTTTAATATAAGTAACGAAAATTAGATTATATTATGAAAATATGCTATCCTTCATCTGCAACAGATTTCAAAAAGCATTTTCCCACATAAACGGATGGGAATTTTCATTGTCCAGAACAGATGTCCAGAGGACGCTGAAAAGGACCTTCATATATGTAAATAAATATTGTAGTGGGTGGGAGACCACCTAGTCGAGTGCTGTAGACTTTTATAATAAGATTTATCCTTCGCAAATTTTTTATACAAATGAAATAGTCGAAAAGAAAATCCAGAAAACGTGTGGTAACAATTTTATATATGATTGCTTATTTTAATCGTACACTGAGTAGAGGAGGATGAAGGTTATAACCCTTTCAATCCGGATTTGATTTTGTCATACGATTATATTCAAATTTGGTGGGTCAATATAAATAATAATAAAAATTTATAATCGAGTCAATTTAAATTTTTATTTTAAACGGTCTTGCCAAAAAAATATATGACATATATGTCCCACCATAGATTTATTTTGGGATAAATTTATCCCAACAGTTATTTATATTAAGTGTGATATCGGGTAAAACAATGGTAAATTACAATTTCTACGTAAAAGTTTGGTCGATAACACTTTCTTGTAGGCCCAGTTTCAGGTGAATAATCTCCGATATTACTTTGATCGGCCCATGCTTGCGAATGTAAAACTACATATTGGGACATATATAACCCAGGCATAAACAATAAAATGAACTATATACATAACCAAGTTTTTTATTAGCATTTCATTCACGTAGATACTTGTGCACTTTCGCTACCGACATTGAACAAAAAACACCACAAAAAATTGCTGACAACACCAAAAATGTGACAAAAAAATACTAACGAGTACACAATTAATAATAATAATAAATCAGTTTATTTACAGTTCTAAAAAACAAAAAGATTATACAACTTAAACTTACTAACTAAATAATGTAGAACTACAAAAAGGGTTAAAAAGGCAGTATGTAATAATAATAATAATAATAAAACGTTTATTAGCTCAGATAAAGAAACAATAATTAACAATAACTATAAACAATACCTTATACGATTACCTTACTGAACTAAAAGGCATTAGATGCAGCTTCTCAACACAGTTGAGTGCTGTTGTAGCCTAACATAATAATAGAACTATGAAAAATTGATAGAGCAATAATTAATTATATTAGATTAGATTATTTTGATGATATCTCCACTTAATAAATATCGAATACATTTTATTTAAAACACACAATCTTATAACAACCCAAAAAACTAAAAAAAATTTTTTTTTTTTTACATCCTCCGCCGTTAGCTTTCCTCGTGATCCTGCCAAAAATTTGAATATCTTGGAACACCCGTGTTGAAATTATTTATTTTTTAACCTATTTTTGATTGTTTTTGCAAACGTCATCACCGAAGAAGAGAAATCTTTAACCTGTAGTTTATTTATTAATGATGCAGCCGTGTAAGAAAAAGACCGTTTGAAAATTTGTTTTTTATGAGCTGGAATCGTTAAAAGGTTCCTTCGCCTTATGTTTAAATTATGAACATCAGTTCGAAAAACTATTTTTTGATGGAGGTATGGAGGAGTGCGAAACTTTAAAATTTTATAATAAAAACTAGCCGCATGAACCATACGTCGATTGTACATATTAAGCCAACACACTTCTTCTAGTTTATGAGATATTCTTTGTCTTCTCCTGATGCCATAAATCAATCTCAAACAGGAGTTCTGAACTTTCTGAATACGCCTAGTGTCCACACTGTCAAGACAGGGGCCATACACATTGTCACAGAAACCGAAATGCGACAATACGAGCATATCGCAAAGAGATGCTTTAACTTTCACACTTAAAAAATGTCTCTGCGAGTAAATTCTTTTCAAGGACCCATAGGCAATCCTTAGTTTTGTTGTGACATGCTCTTTGAACCTCAACTTATTGTCCATGATCGGCCCTAAATTTTTTGAAAAGTTTTTAAATGGTATTTGTTCAGAATTGATCTTAATCGTAATATTATTCAGAATTTCATCCCTTACGTTATTGTTGGAAAATAGAAGACATACGGTTTTTTTTGGATTCAATTTAAGCAAGTGGTTATCGGAGACTTCTAAAAGACCCTGTAGGTCCTCATTGATCTGCTCAGCAGCCGTATGCATGTCCGCTGGGCTAAAAGCCTTATAAATTTGTGTATCGTCAGCATACATATGATATTCAGAGTATTTCAGATTTTGAACAAAGTTTGTCGTATACATTGTGTACAGAATCGGAGCAAGTATACTTCCTTGAGGGACCCCACTTTCAATTTTCAAACTATTAGACATATTGTTTTTAATATATACTCGTTGGCTTCTATTGTTTAAAAAGGATTTAATTAGGCTTGCAGCATCTGTGCTAAAACCAAAATATTGTAGCATTGAGATTAAAATCTTATGGTTGTTCATGTCAAATGCTTTTGTATAGTCAAGAAGAACCAGTATGGTTGCTTTATTTTCATCAAGAGAGCGAAATATATCATCCGTCACCTTGGATAGTGCGGCCGCACAGCCGTAACCCTTTCTAAACCCTGATTGTAATGGACATATTAGCTTGTTAGTTTCTAAATAATCAACAATCTGCACCTCCATTACCTTTTCTAATATTTTCGACAATGCCGGGAGTACAGAAACACACCGGACATCTCCAAATGTAGCTGGATTTGTCACCTTTGGTATCGGCGTAACTTTGGCTACTGATATAAATTTTAACCCTGTGAAAAACAAAATCAACAAAAGACATAATCCTGTTTATCCTTCAAAAAAAAAAACACAAACAGAAAAAGCACAAACAGTATTACCTAATAAATCTACATTAATAATATATTATACCTATACATGAATATTAGAGAAAAAAAAAAGAGATTAAAAGACGAGATGAGATGATGAGATAAGGATCAAAAACCATTCCTAAAAATCTGACTCAAACAAATAGTAATCGATGTCTAAGTTTGCATTTAAATGAAAGCATAGGTAAGTCCTTTAACTCACCTGGGACTTGATTGTACATTGAGTATACATTGTAAGTGTATGACCTCTTAAATAATTCCGTCCTGTGCAGTGGAGCAGAAAGCAAGCCCTTATGTCTAAGATTTACATTATGAATATCGGACCTAAATGTAATTTTATCATATAGGTAAGATGGATGCTTATGGATCAGTGAAAGAGACAAGAAGCATGCAGAAATCTTCTATCTTCCATCGACAACCAGCCCGCAGATTTCAATTTATGACTAATTCTTTCATATTTTCTGATACCGTACACATATCTAAAACACGATTTTTGAACACGCTGAGTTCGTTCACTATCACACCTCAGAAGACATGGACCATATATAACATCACAAAAATTAAAATTGCTCAACACCAAGGAATCCGTCAACTTAAGTTTGACACATTGCGACAATATATATCTGTGTGGATACAACATTTTTAACGCTGCATATCCTTTGTTTATACATGCAGAGATATGATTCGTAAAACGAAGTTCATTATCCAATAGCAAACCTAAATTTCTGGCCACACTACTGTATGTTAAAGACACATTATTAAGTGATAATTCGAGATTTTGTTCAATAAAATGTCTATCCTTTCCAAATAATAGTACTTTTGTCTTACTTGAATTAATATGTAGTTGATGTTTTTTTGACCAGGTGGCAATAGATCTGAGATCCTCATTAATACTATCTGAAGCCATTACCAAATCATTATGATGAAACAAATACTTAAATTGACTATCGTCGGCATACATTCTTCTAATTCAGCATGACAACAATCCCGTACCATATGTGTTAACAGGGTTTATCGTTTACAGACACATGTTGCCACATCATGAATTATTCTCCCAAGACAACAAATAACTGATATGTCTCAGCTAGGGAAATTTTAAATGATAAAATTACGCTACAATAGGTAATTTATGAAAATCTGCTGAGACATATAGATCCCTACAGGAGTGAAAGTGTTAAAGGAAAGTAGACATTTCAAATATTTTAGAAATATGCATAGATATAAATTCAAACAACAAACAAATAATAATAATATTTATTAAAGCCATTAAAGAAAGAAAATACATTTTTTACATAGTATAGACGAAACAATAGCTTAATGAATATGTGAAAAATTAAATAATTCTAAGAAATGGTAACACACCAAGATTCGATTAAATATCACTAAGTTAAAAACTTGTCAGTAATCTCAAATCAATCACGAATGCATTCCAGATCAAATTCTTTATGTTATTTAATTTGAACCTGTTGAACTACTTTTTATTCGGGATAAAATCATTCAATCATTTTATAATCGTATAGAGCAAAGTGGCAATGTCTAGCGGTGTTGTTTTAAACTCCTGGCCAATATATAAATTAGCACGTCTCATAGTGCCGTTTGGATGATCGACAACTCATCAGTAATGCTTGTCTCAGTAGGCAACAAATTTACCATTATCCTCAATCAGTCTTCTACAGCTTCGTCTATACAGGGTGTTTCATAAAGAGGAATTGTTTCAGTATACAACGCCATAGTTTCTAATGCATTGCCATCACCAACAAATTTGACAGATTCAAAATGATTGGCGCAGTCAAATATTCTTGGTATGTTTAAAAATGTTTTAAACGTAAACAAAGTAACAAATGAAAAAAATACAACACATAAAAAAGTTGTAGTTTTAGTTGCTTTATCTCAAGACAATATCGAAATTAAATTACAGTCAGTGGCGTCTATTTTTTTTAATATTTTTTATTAAGTTGTCCCCCTAACGCCACTGGACTTAATAATTTTGATCTAGATAGGGCCATATAAGCTCCCTGTTTCTAGCAACAACGCTGCAATTTTCAAAGAAATCGGTAAAGAGATATTTGACTTTGAATGTTGGTAACAATGCATTTCCGGACGTATGCTTATGGGAACTTTTTGCCGCGCCTTTTTGACACACCCTGTATATAAATACCACACTCTCCCATTTTCATCTATTCCAAATACAGAAAACAAAAACTAGAGGAGATAAACATAAAAAAGATCACTGGCATCAATATTTATTGACACATTTATATACCCATCCCTTTGCTATATCTTATGCATGGAGTTGACTGGGATATTGTCATCTCCTATATAATCCACCATAGCGAATATGGCCAATATTATATTTCGATACACCCATGGATACGTGTATGGTGGACCACTAGGCGTGGGGTGTCCTTATGGTCTGTTATATCAAAAGTTGTTTTCATTTTTTACTATACAGATATTTCATGATCCCTAGTGATAAATAATGTATTTTTTTATCGAGATTGGGGGGTGGATGTAATTTTCCCTTCCACGCAGACTGTTTCTAAATGCTGGACTTTAGGGTCAGAGTTACGCTAGAGGGTGTGGTCAATAGAATGTACCCTACCCATGTATCTAATACTGTTGCAGTAAATGGACGTATTTTGTTTTTATTATTGTCGAGAGTTTCGTATTGCGTACAGCAGAAATGAACAGAATTCAAAGAACACAAAACTCATATTTCAGATTCTCATTTGGAATTCGAAAATATGACCACATAAGTTATAAAATCACTGAAACGAAACGACTAAAAATTAAAGCTCTGTTCAAGTTGCATCTACTCACCTTTACACATAACGACAACCGTATTCTGCAAGGTGTGATCAACATTGATTATTATTAGTAGTAGTAGGAAGTATTATGGTGATTTATTGAGCAGATTAAAGGTTTGACCAGTAAAAAGTGAACCTTTATCAAGACAACGGTCCAGTTCATTCATCCCGAATCGCCAATGCCAAATTGGTTGAATGAGCGATCAGGTACCGGCTGTTCCGTATTCTCCAGACCACACACCGACCGACTTTTTTTTGTTCGCGCAATACTTGGCTCAGAGGAAAGCGTTTCACGTCAACTGGGGAAATAATAGCGGTTGCAGATGATCCTTCGCTCATGTACTTTATGTAAAAGATCAGTCGAGTATTCCATAAAAATATGGTGATATGCTACAATTTTTTCACACACTATTAAAAAAACCTCTGGAATGACCTGCAAAATGCCTCTTTTCAGCTATTTAAACACCCCTGTGCTAATCAAAGGACGAACGAATTGCCCCTATGTACATAATATTATATCACGGCATTTTACTACTTCCTCAATAAAAATACAAATCTAGCTTCAAAACATACCGTAGAGGAGTTGAATAAAAAAGGAAGAAATCAAAGGGCACAAAAACCTAATTCGTATGCGAAACATATTCGCGATTATTGTGTGTGGCATCCACTTTTATTACTTGATCAGAATATAACATTATATTGGGATATGTGCAAGGAGGTTCAATTTTTTTACTTGAAAAATACCATCTCAAGCAGTAACGTGCATTATTTAAACATTTTTGATATTATTTTATAACAATTTATATATTAAGTTAATTTTTAACAAGTGAACATCAATATTATAAAATTATCAGGACAAGACAGCATACATTTAATTTATCTGGAGCTTCCCTTGCTCATTTTGGTTCTTTTATTATTTTTAGACCATTTCTATTAAACTTTAAGTTTTTTAGATAAACTTCAAAAGTAAAGAAAAACCAGTTACGTACTATGGTTAAAATATATTTACAGGGATGGATCAATCAGTATGGAATATACAATTGCTACAATTTTTAGTTTTTTAATTTTCATCCATGACATATGAATGAATATTTTTAAGTTTTAACTATTGTCCAATGGCCGCTTGTAGTTAAATAAAAAAGAGGACAGTGTCACCTCACAGTAATATGGACTACTTTCTGATTATAAATAAATACCTCCTAACTAAATAAATGACTGTGGTCCATACTTATTTGTATTTCACCCAATTCGAGGCATCAAGATCTCAATCTTCAAGTTGATGGATTTTTTGATATTCCTAGACAAAATAGTCTCCGCCAACAAATATCGAAAATTTAATTCACATCGTTTCGTTTCATCATCCTGCTGGCACAAGCAGCATTTGGAATTTTCTTAGAGACCTGGTAGACTTAACAAATTTTCGTAAGTTATCGTTGTGTTATCAATCAAGGAGTTCCTTATTTTTGTAACTCTCATTCAGTTTATGTTCAGTCCTTAAGGATTCAAGATGTAAATTAAATATTGATAACATGAGTATACTGGTGATTTCTGAAAGAATTCATATCTTGGACGTAGAAAATCAATATGTTCCTTTCCCGAGTTAAATAATCATGACTACTGCCACACGTAGTAGCAAAATTGCGACATCTGGGAAAATAATGCTAGCATTATCAGATATCTGCTCCCTTGCATCATATTCAGGCTAAATTGAATTTTGGAAGATGCAATTTCTTCAGAAGTTAGTTAGTGCGGTGGGGCGACTTTATATTAGGTACCTATGAAAGGGAGAACTATAATATGGGAACGCAGTATAAATTAAAATGTGAATATGCCGATTTCAAACACAATTAGAATATTTAAATAAAAATATAAAAGTTTTCTGTTTTATAAATTTCTATTATATAACTTATATTTTTAAATAACTACGTCAATGATTTTCATAGTCCTAACGTTTTGCACCATTGTCCCATGTAAGTCTGAATGTAATATGTTTTTTGCTTTGATATACATCGTAAAAATGTGTGTAAGTATGTTGTGTGATTTTATTTTCATCCTGGACCGTAAAAGTGAACATAAATGTGAAGATTTCCTATGGTTTCTACTGATCGTAATTTATTATCTATTTATTTAGAATAATAATACACTCTTCGAAATTACTATAGTTAACCAAAATACTTTGTATTACTTTAACGTGTCGGAACGCTCACGACAGTGCAAATGTATATTATTTTTTCTACGACTGTCTTTAAATGCCTTTATTACAATCATCATCATCACAATTTTTAGCTTTTGGATTTTCATTTTCGTTCTTTAATCCATCTTTCAAAAATCTCAGAAGTCATCCATGACTTTTTATTATTGGCGTATTGCGAGTCTTCCAAGCACTCAACCACCCTTCACTAGCTTGACAATTAACGCAGTTAAATTGTTTAGCAAATTGTAGAGCCTTTAGCTTTATTAAATTTCCCGATATTGGTACTTTTTGACGCGTACGTGCCACTAGAAACCATCAAATCTGCATTTACATCCTCGTAAGAACACACCCTTACTCGTTTTCGACTGCTTGGATCATTAGTTTTCTTGATGATAGTTTCACGAGTTTTTATTATCAGAGATACACAACTTGGGGAAACACCGAATGTTGCAGCAACATCAATTTCTTTGCAGCCTTTCACTATATAGAGTTTCACTATAAACAGTGTCGACTGTATATGCGTGCAGCAGTTAATATTCCGTGTCTTACCCACGCAATAATATTATTAGAGATTGCGGAGAACACTAGTGTATAATATATATTTAAAAGCGCTGAGATATTCATATGGCTCTTTAAAGTATAAATCACATGGAGTCAATAATAACACCCAACACTTTCGCCTCTAAGGACTAAGCAATATGGCTGCCTTTAAAGTGGACGTTAAAATCTAGTGTGGGACGGTATTTATTAAACTGAACTACGACAGTGTTGCGTTGGTTTATAATTAACCTGTTCTGAAAACACCGCTGGTCAAAAGCATGTAAAACCGCATTGTCGCAGGACCGCTATCCGATCGACGTGTCATTCGCATACATGAAAACTCTCCAAAAGGGTATATGCAGCGGCAGATCGTTGATAAAAAGAATAAACAATAAAGGACCCAAAATGCTACCCTGAGGAGTGCCCAAATTGATGTGTGGGATTCAACTATTACAGTTACAATCCTTCTGTTTGATAAATAAGAAACAATCCAATTGTTAATCGGGCCTCGTACTCCCAGATCACTCAACTTTGTTGCGACAAACTTTTTTAACGAACTGAGGACCATCTTAAGAAAGTTTTCTTCTTCGTTAAATTGAGCACACAAGGCTCCTGCGTCCTTGATATTTACGTTTTAAAAATTTAACCTTAGACTTAGGGGTTAAATGCAGAAAAAATCGTCTTTTTCCTTAGATCAGCCCGAAACACAATGTTGCCAAATGTAAACTTGACATTAATTTCAACAAAATAAAATTTCAATAAGTTGTAGTCAAGTGTCGATACAGCATACCAATTAATTTCAATATTGAAATCAAAGACAACATTTATTGAAATTATTTAAATACTGACATTGAAGTCAATGTTTTTACAGCATATAAGGCTGATTACGCAATATATTAAATGACTTATATTATATAGCTGCATAGTTTACTGGAGTCTGGGAATGTGGGCACATTATATTTTCGTGGGTTGGTTTTTCTTCTTCTTAATTATTCGTTTGTAGATTTGACTTATCTTCCAAATGAACACTAGTATCGTAATTATTCCAATGTTACGTTAAGTAACAATAATGTACGTTTTGACATACAATCAAGAGAAGTGATACTTTGCCGAGGGTTATTTGCAAAAATTATTTATTTGGTGCTAATCAGTAGAAACATATTTCTTAAAGAACTGGCACGCCAACACACGCTTGCAAATTTTTGCAACAACCTTTTCTATATTTAGAAGAAATCATTATTTATTGTTTATTTTTTGTTCGAGTATAATAGGTTGAAGTTGCAGAGAGTGCAGAACTCATGTGTTCGATTTGTGTGCACAGTTCCTTTTGCGGCACATGTCACTCCGTTTTATGAGAGATTGAGGGTACCGAAGTTGAATGCCAGATTCGAGTACCTACATACTTCATTACTGCATAAAATCTACCATTCCGGAGAGCCTCAGTATTTGTATAGTTTGTTGTGTAGACGTTCGAGTGTGCATGATGTTAATATACGGGTTAATACATTTACAATCCCCAAGCATCACACATTAAAATTTCAGGGTTCTTTTTCATATATGGCCTCACTGTTTTTAAATAAAGTGATTGTGATATAATTGACTTACCATTAAACTTATTTCAGAGAGAAGTGAAACTAAGAATTTACTCATAGGCTCAATTTATTGTTAATTGTGGATGGGTTCTTTTTTTCTTTTTCTTTTTAAATTGTAACATTTTTCTTTTTTTTCTATTTTTTGTACATTTGTATCTTTTAGGTAGAGTGGAAGAGTGGCATTAGCCAAACCTCTAACCTTTTGTGTGTTTGTATTTTTTTTTTGCATTCTCACAATAAATCATTTATTATTATTATTATATAAAAAAGTTTGGTTTGTGTGTTATTTTTTTCAAAAAACAAAATTGAATTATGTTTTATTAAAAATTGTTTAGCCACTTCACTGTTTCAAATATTTTTGATATACTTACTTATTTTAATAACAAATTTTCTGCCTTAATCCCTGTTACGGAAATTTAGCTGTTATTGAGAAGTTCTTTCCATATTTACTGTCACAAACAGGCAGGTATACCTACAGTTGTCCACAATTATTAAATCTATATGACACAATTTGATACACAACTGTTATAATAGCATTCTATAATAGATACTATAATAATACGATATACTCGTAAGTACATGTGGTAGCCTGCCAAGCCGAAAATTTATTACGCCCGTCCGACCTTTAATTAAATTGACAGAATTGACTAAATTACAAGTTATTGATTCCTCTAAAGCCCAAATGAGATTAAGAAAGTTTCTTGTTTAAAGTTGTTATGGACCATATAGCTATAGGCAAACAGGAGACTTAAACCTGCATCAAGAAGGGTACCATATTCTGTTTGGAACATAATGCCACCATTTTATTTCAGTATAATTCATTTCATAAAGTTTGTCGGCTAAAAATATTTAACAGAGTTAAATAAAAATCTATTCACGAATATAAGGTTAGATCGACAACAGTGAGAGTCTATTAATAATTACTTTATCCAGACAGACAGACAGAAAGCTAAAAACATTTGAATGAGCAAATCACGATTGTGAATGCTTTCCAGCGTTTCAAATTATTATTCAGCATTACTCCTTTCGCTGAACTCTATGAAAAAAGAAAACAAGAAGAACAAGGTATGTGCTCTCTCGTAGAATAAACCCCCTAGCTCTAAGATTGCCCAAAATGAATAGGGTTAGAAATGGAAGGTATTTTGAAGGTTTCAGAATCGGCTGTACTTCAACGACAAAAAGGATTTTGAGTTATAAATTAAAAACCTATAATATGCAAGTGCTAAAAAATATTTACGAGATTTTCTTTGCGTTCCAACAACCCTGAGAAGAATACGCTGCTGCACAGCTCTATTTCTATTAGAGCACTGCTCACAGGTCAGGTGAAACGAATATATAATACATTATATACCTCAGTGTTTGTATGTATATAGAGAATATATACAACATACCACCTACATAGAATGTAATTTCGCCAAGACGAGTCCCCAATGAGTTGCTTGTTGCGGTCTTCCCTTTTTCCCTGAAAATAAGTCCAGTTTAAATTCACTCGTCCCGTCCTTCCTCTTTATACTATAGGTACGGTTAGAATGTGAATAAAATATAATCCAACATGAATAGGAGGTAGACCTATCTACATATTTAATTAAATCATTGGTTTCTCTATTGAAAATATTATACCTATTTACTGGGTACCTATAATAAGTATTAATACATGCGACGCTGCGTATGAATGTCAAAAGATAATCAATGTAACGCCGCGCCGTTCAGGTGAATTCAGCGTTTAACAAAATTATAAAGTGGAAAATATTACAACTAAAGATTTAGAGCTTAAGATCATTAGCTGATACTCCTACAATGCAATTTTTCATCTTGCCAACATAGATGAAGTCTCAGTGAGTGTGATGCTTCACGGTCAAACAACACTCTAAAAGTTTGGCATTGACGAATTGCACCAGGAGATCTAAAAATATATTCTTCGCCCAGAACTTTTTGAAAGACGCAAGCCAGTTAAATGATAATTCAAACCACAGGCAATCAAAAGATAAGTTATCATCACATCTAACCTGTCTGTCTTTAACTCATTGTGCCCAGTTCCACAAAATCACAGCATCGTATTGTCGTCCACTTCCAAATTAGAGGACAATAACTCAGACCAAATAATATTACTCTGTTTGTCATTATTTAAAATACATTTGTGATGTATAGATCTGCTGCTGCTCTAGTCTATTTTTTATAAAAGTCTCGACCAAGTTTATTACCTTAAAATTCACACATCCCTGTCAATAGGTTTTTCATTATTTAGGCTATAGACGAATTCACCCTGACCCAATGCCTGACCAAAGGACATTAGATTTCGGGTGCATCGGAATGAAGCTAAAAAATAAAATGGAATATGTCGATTGGACATACTTCATGTTTATGCTTCCACCGCCAATCCACGTAAAGAACGAAGAGTAAAAGTAAAAGAATACGTTGTTGCATCATTAACTAATACAAATAAAGTTAAATAGCTAAAAAGGAGAATATTTACATTGATATATAGGAGAGTTACCATACAACAATGACGTTGCCCAGTTCTCACATTTTGAATCTACTTTTGCACAACACAACCCAACCCATCTTTGACTGTTCTAAGAATAAGAACACGATGGAATTCAATAGCTTTATGAACACTGTAATCTGTAGGGATTTGGACAGCAAGAAGGAGAAGGTCCTTTTAAAACTTTGAATTTTTCGCCCGCAAAATATGGCAAAAGTTGAGTGAAATTTATAATACATATTTTTGTTTATCTATCCTTCATATATTCTAATTAACTCTGTTAACTATCAGATATCAGGCTGCGTTTGGTTTTCCTAATGTAAATTGAATGTGGTAAGTGATTGAAGTGACGAAATCCTTTGAAGTATACTCATTTATTTTTATCATTGTATTTTTCAGATCATAATAAGTGATTAATATTTTAAGAAGAATAACCGTTCACTAGTTGATAAAGCTTTCTAATTCTTTTTTTGTTAATATAACCACTGATGATGGGAATAAGTTTCCCGAAACATATATGGCTTTGATAGTTTGGTATCATATTGATTATAACAGATTATATTATTGTCATTTGAATATAATACATGTAGTTTCACTATAGATTATTCTTAATAAATTAGTATCCAATTTCGCTTCTATAAAGTAAATTGTTGTTCTTGCACATTGCTCGATATTTTTTTTCCTGTAGATAAGTGTCTTATACAAAGAAAAACACCTTCCTCTTCTTTAATCGAACCAGCTATTATGTGGGCAGTTTGTTTTGTCGAACAACTGAACAGGATTTCTTTTTAAACTTCAATGAATAGAATAGGATCGAATTACCTATTTTTCTTCTTTGATAAACCACTTTGATATCTGCTTTTTTTCATTCAATTTTGGTAAAGAGCTAATAATACTATATAAAATACACTAGTGACATAATAAGAATGTTATGCGGTGACATTTGACAAGGATCTTATTCTTAAGTTTTTATAAAAGACTCGTTCGTTTGTATGATTTTTCTTTTGAATTAAAGACTTGACATTACACAATGAGTTGTGTTTATATGCTTATTAAACTCTTCTTGAATGCTTTTTGTTATTGACAAGAGTAATAAAAGCTTTAACACAAATGGGAATATCGAGAGAAAATATGATTTTTATTATCCTAAACACATGCCTTTGAATACATGGTTCAGTTCAATAATAATAATAGCTTTATTCGGGTTTGGAAATTATAACCGTTCTAGGACAATTTGCTGCGCCGAACTGATTGCGCCTTGGATAAAATTCTCAGACCGTTCTATTACTGTTTAAAATTGTGAAAAACCCGAAGGCTTCATCTTCCTTTATACCAAACATAACTAATATATAACCTAACTTTAATGATGTACAAACAATAAAATAATATCGTTGATGGTCTTGACTTCTACTTGATGAAAATTCATTTTCAAGTTTTTGAAGAAAACAAGAAATGTTTTTAAATAATTTTACAAAATATGGTACATATGGCTTCTTCAGATAGCCACTGTGTTTAATAAAATAAGAGCCAAACATTTATTGTATCTATTCATTTTCTTTTTGTTTTATTTGGATTTTTCATTTTCATTCAAAATGGGTAGTGAACATTTTCATGAAGACAAAATACAAATGTTTAATATAATTACACAGGCCAACACACATTTTGGTGCCTGCGATTTTTTAACTGTTCCTGAGTAATTTTTGGATGCAGAATGTAAAAAGGTTCTCAGATTTTGTCTATCAGATCTAGTTTTTGAGATTTTTTAAAAAATTGTGTATATAATTTACGTTATAACTGTTATAATATATAATATTACTATTGACAGTTAAAAAAAACAAAGACACATGGATTTAAGTATTTATTGCAAAAACTTAATTTACATAATTACATTAGTCACTAATCACATAAAAATTTTCTTTTATACGATTTTCTAGAATGGAGTTTACTAGGGCAGTCTCGCTGAAGGCTCCAGCAGTAGTCCGCCATCATGTGGCTATCCCATCGTCCTTGATAACGATCTTCCATAGTTTTAATATCCTGGTGGAATCTTTCCCCCTGTTCTTCACTACAATCACCTAAGTTTTCTGGAAAACGATCTAGGTGGCTGTGGAGGTAGTGAACTTTTATACTCATGTTACAGCCGAGAATATTAAAATTTGAAAGCATAGTTTCCACTAATTCTACGTAATTGTCTGCTTTATGATTGCCAAGAAAATTTTGTACTACTTGAACAAATGAACTCCAAGCGTTAGATTCAGTCTCGTTCATTGATGTGGTGAATTGTGGATCTTTAACAAGTTGCCTTATTTGAGGACCATCAAATATACCAGCTTTTAGTTTTTCCGTGCTAATGCCAGGAAATTTACGTGACAAATACCCAAAACAATTTCCATCTCGATTTAAGGCCTTCACAAATTGCTTCATTAGGCCTAGCTTGATATGCAAGGGCGGAAGTAAGATTTTTTCTCTTGAAACCAAAGGTTCGTTGATCACGTTTTGTATTCCTTGAATCATGACATCTCTTGAAGGCCAATTTTTGTTAACCCAGTGCTCATTTTTAGCTCTGCTGTCCCAAAGGCACAAAAAACAAGGATATTTTGTATAACCACTCTGCTGTCCAAGGAGGAAGTTAATCATTTTTAAATCAACACAAATTGACCACTGATGTTCTTCGTATTTAATTTTTCTCAAAACTAATGCTATTGTTTCATATTCTTCCTTCATGGTAGTAGAATGACCAATAGGAATTGAGCCATATTTGTTACCGTTATGTAAAAGAACACATTTTAAACTACGTTTTGAACTGTCAATAAAAAGGCGCCAATCATCTGGAGTGTATTCAGGCAAACCCATTTTTTCTAAGAGCCCTTTTATATTGTTACAGAATACCAAGTCATTTTCCTGAGTGAAAAAAGGCAGCAGATCCTTATCTCTTTTACGATAAAATGTAATATTAGTACCTCGACAAAGTAGATTTTTTTCTTTTAATCTGGATGCAAGTAATTCAGCGGATTCCTTTGAGAGATTCAGGTCTCTTATAAGATCGTTTAGTTCTTCTTGATTGAAACACTGCGGAGTTGCTAAATCTGCTTCAAAATCGCTGTCGTTTTCTGATTGAATTCTTTTAACTTCGTCAGACGTTGATGTTTCTGTATCATCTTCTGTCAGTTTGGGTAGACTGCTGAATGATGGAACGGGTATTTCTTCCGAATGCACTACAGGCCTTCTTGCAGAATCTAGATCAGGATATGTCCATTTGTGTCTATTGTTTCTATTTATGCCTTTAATATTAACGAGACAAAAATAGCAGTCGTCATGATGGTTCCGCGGTTCTCTCCAAACCATTGGTACACCAAACTTTAGGCACTTCCTCTTTCCAGTTGTCCACTGTCGCAAATGTTCAACACATGTTTTACATATGAAATGTGGGGCCCAAGATTTATCTTGATCTCCTAAATGAACGCCAAAATAGGCAAGATAAGCTCTTTTCACAAAGTCAGAAATCCTTTTTCTGCTCTCTTTCAAAGTGTATTCACCACACACATAACAAAAAACATCGGGATGATTTACACAGGTACGTCTGCTTGTGGATGCCATTGTTTCAGTTTAGTGTCTTGATACTACAAAACGACCAAAATTTACACAAAATGATAGCACAACTTTACTTGGGAAAACTCAGTAATATACTAAATCAAGTACAGCCAAGCAGGTATAGAAGGATCGGGTCATAGGCAATTACAGGTATAAAAGTAAGTAAGAGCATTGTATTGAGTAGTTCCTAGTATAGGAACATTGGGTCAGGGACAATTCCAGGTATCCATTTGGCTAATTAGATTCTGGGAAATTCCTATTTTGACGATTAAGTACATATTTATCTCTTTATTTGTTGTCCTTTATCAGAAAAAAATATATCATTTAACCTGTAACGTGTATCTCAAAAACTAGAGCTGATAGAAAAAATCTGGTGGCATTTTTGGAATCAGCACATTAAAAACATCTAAAATCAGATGTTAGATTTCTGGCACCAAATTTTTTTTTTCATTTTGTTGGCCTGTGTTATCATTGTCTTCTTTTAGATACCTATACTAAATATATAATATTGTTTTTTTTAATAAATGTAGTCTACCTTTTTAAATATAGATAAATTTAATTATAATATAACATTTAATCATCTAATATATAATTAAATATATTATGTGATAAGATGTACGTTTTTAGTATATGTTAAAATTAAACTAAAAACATACATAACACGTTTATTGATATGCGCATGTGTAGCAAATAATCCAAAAACAGTCAGAGATCAGTTCTTGCCCAACAGCAGGGATCGATTCTGACAGTTCTAGAACCGTTCTCGGACTTTTTTTTTCAAACTCTGACTGCGCACACTCCTGACAGTTCTAGAACAGTTATGTACGAACCCGAATAAAGCTAATTGTTCAACTAAGATTTCGTTTAATGGAAAAAACGTGGACGAATTTACACAAGCAAATTTGCAAATATTTTTTCGTTGTTGATATTGAAAATACTTCTGAATAAAGACGTGTGGTTGACAAACAAATATATCCGTGAATCTCAATCGGTAGGACGTCTTTTTTCTGAAGGAAACGTCTGAGTAAAGTTGAAGCATATACAATCTTGACGAAATATTTTAAATTAGTATCTGTGGTCGAATGTATAATCGATTAATACAACCTGATATAGTTTAAAATACGAAAAAGAAATTATAGCATTACATTTTTTAATTGAATTTAAAAATAACATCAAAGTTTCTATCTTTATATTTTTGGCTCGTATACGGATTATAAGCTTTTGATTTACAAAGCTTAAATCCTCATATCTATATCCTATTTGTCCAGTGTATATATTATATATACATATGTAGAAGAGAAACTAGACATGTGTAAAGTCAGTTAAAAGAATATATATGTATATTAAAAGTTTCCCTAACTTTTTGAAATATACTTTGAATTTATTTTCTATGCAGGATTCCATAGCCTTATTTTTAGTAACATATTATTATGTTTTATTTAACAATTTACAAGTGTAGTTGGAAAACATATACAATATATATATCAAAATTAAACACTGTCTAGTGAAAATTCTTAATAAGATTTTAACATATAAAAAAGAAATCACAAGTTCACAAGAGCACCTGCCACTTGCCCATGCCTCAATTCAATTGAGGCTCTGCTAATTTAGACAACATCTTCATGCCATAAAATTGCCTTTTCTTGTCTCTGGCGTTTGAGTTAGGTCTGTGAGAGTAGTGTTCTTGGTTTTGGTTCTCATAGTTGTAGAAAAGGTCCATATTTTTGTTTTTGAGAATAGAAAAAAATCAGGTTTGTCGCCCCAAAACTTTCCCGACGAGATATTATCAAAAATATATGACCTGCGTAACGAAACAGAATTTTAATAATAATTATTATTATAATAGTATTATTTTTAATAAACTAACGTAACAAACTGACAAAAATTAGAAAAAAAAAGTATTGTCAGAGCTGGGATTCTAACCTAATAACCTTCCGCATGCGAAGCAAATGCGAATACTCTATCAATGACGCCACAAACCTCTCTTTAAAAATATTATAATTGTAATAAGATAGGTTCCAACTACCTAACTGATGAAATTTTAAACGCAACTTTCTCGAGAATTATGGGGGCAAATATGAAAAGTGACCTATCGCTATAAAGCAGATAAAAAAATGCTTTAAAATGAGGTATCACTCGACCCCTACTTTTATTTGAAAATATACCAAAATTTAGTTCAATAAAGCGTTTGGGCGCTATCGTGGAAGAATACATACTGACACACATACACCCACTCACACAGACAGACAGACCTCCATCTGGAAATGTAGCATCTTAATCGTCTCAGGGAACATCAAAATGGTTATATCCGTCTTTATCTCAATTTTTTTAGCGCTTTCACAATACTTCCCTGTGCGGGAAAGTAATAAATTACGGACAGGTAAGTATTAACTTAATTTTTATTAAAAATATTCGTCGAAGCTGAGTTCGATTTTTATTAATTATACGCTACCCTTCAATACATAAACCATCTTGCCATAAATCTCACATAAATACATACATACCCTTATGTCCCAAATATACCAACCCCTTTGCAACTTTTCCCCCCTCTCCAAGTCCTTTCAGTGTAACTCCCCGCAAAATTCGCCCGGAACAGAACAAGTATTCCCCATCTGCGGCATGCATAATTCATGTCCGGCCTGGCCGATGTCCCATGTACTCTATGCTATAAGTTTTGTGTAGCCCTTCAGGGCAGCCGTCGGTCGGTCGGTCGGCCTGTGCGGAGTTCGCTCACTCTACTGTTGTTGTACCAGTTCCTCGTCCCTTTTTGACAATCCCGTATACCCTTGTAAATGGCATTGTACACCCTGGCCAAACCCGTCAACCTTTCATAATAGATATAGGTATACAGGAGATATTATATAATATTCGGAATACGTGATCGACATTTTGAAACTATAGATGGCTAAATAATCATTTCTACTCGTATAATGTATGCTATTATGCATATTATTTTAACAGAGAATATTTACAGTTAAAATGTCTTGATGTCTGTCATTTTAGAGTTATTCTGCAACATTCTTGTTTGAAACCAAGAGGCATTATTATGCTACATATTTTCGTAAGATATTTCTGTATTCATAAAAATTTCCTTTCCATTTTTGCACGTTGCACAATTTGTGTCATCTATAATCGTGGCCCAAATTAGACGTTTTCTTAATTAACCAAGGTTCTCCAGGGTCAAATTTTATGAAAAGCTCACTCGTGCAAACTAAATTTGGCTATCGTTGTCAATTTTGGTCGATTTAAGCTTTTTTGTTATTTGAGATAAATGATTTTTGCAAAAACTTTCTCATAGCGAAAATGTGAAATGGGACACCGTGTAGATCTGCTTAAATTTGAGAAGTCCCTTTCCTATACTTTTTATTCATATCATATTTTATTTTTTTCCAAAAAATATTTAAAAAGAAAAAATTGTCAACAAAAGTCAAAATATTTTCTCATTTTGTTTTAGTTTATTTTTTTTTTATTTAAAAACAAAAGAGTTAAATTACAGCTTTATTTTAATCATTTGGAAATAGACGCTCTTAAAAAATCAAAATAAAATGGTTTAAACACACATTTTTAGACAATTTAAGTTTAAATACAATAATAGATTTTATTCTATTTATACTTAAATTGCCGAAAAAAAAATATTTTTAAATGACAAAAAATTTATGACTTTTGTTGACAATTTTTTCTTTTTAAATATTTTTTATGAGAAAACGGTTATCCTTAAGCTCATGAAATAATATTAATAAAATATTTAAAAAACTACTGGACCTAGTCATATCAAGCCTTATGTCATTTGTCTTGTATTTTAGACCGTTATTTATTTATGTGTGTTGCATTAAGAAAAAGCAAGTTTGGTCTGCTGTGCATTTGTGAACAACCCTGTATAGCTGAAAACATTTTAGGGTTGAACATCTCTTCAGTGCCTAAAAGTTTTCTTTTGTCTATCGCTTATAGATCTTGAGATATCTTCCGCCCTGTATATTTTTAGTCGTACAAAAAATAGGATAAGCATCACGAACGTTATAAATATTAAATAAATAAATTAAATATCGTTACGTTCTTGATACTTAATATACTCTATCTGTAGTACATTTGAAGCATGCATTCAAAATGTTTATGCAGAGCCAAGCTTTAGACCCTTACCTTTAAAACGATTTTTAAAAGTTAATTATCTATATTTATCATCGTCTAATGTAAGAAACATCTTTTCCTTAAAGTACACACAGTTTTAGATATGTCAACAAGTATTTTTTTTTCAGAAATACCACTTTCAACTCGTATTGTACCCTCATAAAATAAATAATTATATTCTTTATACATTTATGTGGTCAAAGTTCAACGAGATTTTGGTCCATACTCAGTCTATGATACCTATTTAAAAACCTGATTTTATGATATGCTTGTGACTTTCAATAGAAGAGGTCGAGACCTTTCCTCTAAAGATGAAAACTGGGTCAGTTCTGTAAAAGAGTCGTAGGTCAAATAGGGATGAAGTGTGGTCCAGCAAGGTGCTATTCAGAGTATTCAGATAGTCGGTTATTTTTTAATAGGGTGCATAATTTTACACTTGTTTATGCATTTATTTCACATCTTTAAAGATATGTCACATTTTTTATTGTCAATATATTTCATTAAATGATTGAGATAAAATGGATTAGTATCATCTTCATAAATACACAATTATTATTGAATGAATGAATGTAGATATTTTTGATAGTAAATGCATTTTTGCTGAATTAAACCAGAGTTGTGTTGATCAAACAAAGCTTTCGAGATATATTTATATCTGCATCACGGCATAGTAAAAGAAAGTTTTATTTAAAGCATCAAAGACTGAACATCTCAAGAAATTTTATCTTCTTAGAATAGCCCATGGAACATTTCAATAGAAACCACACCAAAACTGAAAAAATAGCCAAACAAGATTTATTCTAAAATACGAACTTTGAAAGAGAGTCGGTCTCTAGATAGGTCTTGATGTGCGATTGCCATAAAGTCTATGAACCCTCAAACCTATATATTTCATATAATAATCGGAATTTATTATTAAAAAAAACTGTATATGATCATGATTGACCACTATCAAATTAAATGTTGTGTAAAATCTTGTCAAATAATGCACATTCATTCTGCTTATCAAAGCAGTTATCTAGACTTTTGTCACAGATTATGCGGCTAATTAATAGCTAATTTAATAAATATTTTTCCCGCCAAAATTTTTGTAAAAATACTCTAAAAGTTTAGTCCTTTTGAATGGTTATTTCTCCAATTTTTGTAGAACAATCCCATAGAACAAAAACAACAAACAAAGTTTTAATTATACTTTCAGCGAAAGCGCAGCGACAATAACAGTATTTCTTGTACACCAAAACATTACTCTAAGGAAAACATTGTGGCTAAGCATCAACTAACGAGCTCTTCTATATAAAGACACACGTAAATATCTCGTTTCCTTTTAAGTACACGATAAATATCTTCTGGAATAGCCAAGCAGACCCAAACATACATCAGTTGTCAGAGTAAGAAACATCTCCTGTTTTACTACTACACACTAAACCGAAGCTTATTTCCTTTCCCGCGTCTTGGCGTATTCAAAAGGGATATGGATGTTGGCTGACCCTTTTTCGAGCCATCACACTACTAGGAAAAAGGGTATGTTCGACCGTAGAATAGGCTGATTCCGACCTTTTTGCCGGACACAAAAACTGTCGCTAATAAATCAGGAACAGACAAGAAATTGGAAGATGGGAGGAAAAATGAAGGAAACATGGATGGTTTGTTCGTATTCACTTGATATCATAGTTAAATTGGTTTTTTGAAAAAAAAAGTCATAATTGAATGGTGGCTGAGATTAAGTTAGTTTATTAATTCATAGAAGCTGTTAATGTTTCCACTTTGAATTGGTAAGAATGAGGATACATTCTGATTTTACCTCATGTCTTTAATGGGATCAATAATCAAGTTTAAAGTTTATAGGTGAGTTGAATTTTATTTATATTTAATGTCATAAAAATCTGACAGCAGGGACCTATTAGTCCGTTCAAAAAGGCCATAGGAGTATACATAATGGCGCTACTAGAATTTTTTCCATGTGATTTTTCTTTAGTACTATCCTTCAAACAATACGTGTATAAATTTAAGAGCAATCTGATTATTGATTCGTGAGTTATAGAATTTTGTGGGAAGCAACGTTTGATATTGAAAAAAAGTGAATTTCCAGTTTTGATGAAGCATTGCTTTTTGATAAAAAAAAAATACAGTGGAAACCAAACAATGGCTTGATCAACATTATACGAACTCTGCTCCTTCGAGACAAATGGTAGAGAAGTGGATTGCTGAATTTAAACGTGGTCGTACCAGCACATGATGCAGAGCGCAGTGGACGCCCAAATGAGGCTGTTATTCCAGAAAACGTCAAAAAAATTCAGAAATTGGTTATGAACAATTGCATATTGAAGGTGCACGAGTTAGCTGACACTGTAAAGATATCAGATTGTAGTGTTTTTACCATTTTACACGAACATTTGAGTATGTCAAAGCTCTGTGCAAAGTGGGTGCCGCATGAGCTCACAGTCGACTAAAAAAAACATAATTCTTGGTCCACTGTTGTTTAGTATTTATGTCTCAAACTCACCTAGAGCTGTGTCATATTGTAAGCAGCATTACTTTGCGGATGACGCTCAGTTGTATTTGGCATTTCCATTAAAGGAATCTTCAACTGCTCTCGCGCAGATCAACAGCGACTTAAATTCATTTAGGCAGTTTGCTGAGAGTCATTGTCTTAGGTTAAATGCAGGAAAGTCTGTTGCAATATTGTTTGTTCGCAAGGCCGATAAGCTTTCATTTTTGAATATGTACAACAACTCTTGAAGGATAGACAATACAGTCATTAATTTTCAGAGGAAGGTCAGAAACCTTGGCCTTGTAATGGACGATGAATTGCGCTTCTCGGGGCACATTAGTTGTGCTCTGCAGAGAGCATACTTGAATCTAAAAGTTTTATTCCACAATCGCCTGGTGTTGACTCGAAAACTTAAAATAACATTATGTGAGACGCTAGTGTTATCGCATTTAAATTACTGCGATACAATTTATGATTCCTGTTTGACAGTAATTGATAGAAATCGTATACAAAAGCTCCAGAATTCCTGTCTTCGACTTGTCTTTGGTATCAGGAAATTTGACAGAGTTTTGCCACACATTTCTCGATTATTCGGTATAAAACACCACCGTATCTTTATAATAAAATTACATTTCGAACAGACATTCACAATATAAATATACGTTTTCCAAATAACTTAAATATACCAGCTCATTATACCGAAGTGTTTAAGAGGTCTTTTTCCTATAACGTCACGAAATGCATAAATTCCTGGCCAAAAGAATTAAGGGAAGCTAAAACGAAAAATGTGTTTAAGAGAAAATTCTTGAGACTCATTGCCTAAACCAGGAGTGGTTTTTGTTGAGGCTTGCTGTGTAATATGGTGGTGCTGCATGCTTGTTCATGGCATTCGGATGCAGTAAATTATTGTTTTTTTTATTATTGTTCTTTTTTCTTAGTTGCTTTTTGTATTGATTCTTGTATTTATATTTGTAATTTGTTTACGTATTTTTTTTTCAAACTAGCATAAGCTTATTTTTTCAATGGGTTAGCTGAACAGACGGTTATTTGCTTGCAGAGCACCGTACTGAAACTCGCCCAGTTGCATTAAATAATTAAGATTTGTATGTTTGTAACGACAGATATAATGCAATAAAAGTACTTTATTATTATTATTATAATACTACCTTTATATTGTATCCTAATTTTTTAATTCATATTTCAGACCTGAAACTTGAGTTCACTATTCCAATGTCTCTGAATATTTAATCACTATACTGATGACGATATTTATTTTAAGGTTGAAACATGTATGGTTGTAAGATAATTTAATTTTATTCATAACTTTATTTATTATGATATCCTGTGGTGTGAGGCTGTCAATATATGAAAGAGTAAATAAATCCTTTTTTTTATTTTTATATATAACAATCTATATTTAGTTTCATCGAGAACCAAAGCAATTTATTTGATCCGGTTTAGTTACTTATAAACTAACGGTAGCGAAGTCAACCGGATCATATTAGCCAACTGGTGTTAATCACACGTCAACGGGTTGATTTTTTCAATTAATTTTCATCTTCCTGTTGAAAACTAAATAAATTGTTTAACAAAATAGTATAATGGTCGCGGAACTAATTTGAAATTGATTAATTTTGTTGGTGGTTGGAAATATTCAGAGGGTGCGGTTCTAATGTTGTCTAAAGTCTATATAAAATATCTTTTTCTTTACTTCTCATATGTTGCTACATTCTGTAGCGCGATTATTATTTTAACCTAACACCACTTAGAAGGTTGATATCGCGATTTTCCAAAAGTGCACAGTAATAATAGTCGCTGGATGAATAATTTAAAAGGAAACGTCTAGTGATTGAGAGTGTATCTAAATTTGACTTAGCGGAATCCTTGGTTCGTAGTACCTTCACGTGTTGATTGGATATAAGCTATAGTTGGTTGCCAATAAAGTCCTGAAGGAATTTGAATGCTGCTGTTTTGTATTATATCTAATTAATTAATAAAAAGATAGATAGATGAATAAAATAATTTACTTATCAAAGATCCTCTGATATTCTCTGATTTAAATACTTGGGCATACCCAATCTCTACCAGGAATAAATGCATTTATATATCGAAACTATAGTAGAATATAGAATAGGTTAAAAAGCCAAAGCTATTCAAAATCTGAAAATACAATCATGTACTTTTGATTGAGACAATTTATCACTATCACGTTCAATACTCCTACAACGATATGTATGTATATTTAGGTTAGGTTTGTGTGATATTTTTCCGGATTTGGTCTGCAGCGAAATATACATATATAAATCGACTTAAATTAGGTAGTTGGTAGCGACAGTGACATATAAACTTTGGTTTGGCGACGAATAACAAAAATATATAAGGAACCAAATCTTCATCGTTTTCCCCTCTATACAGCTTAACTTAGGAGCAGGGGCGCACACGAAATAAAGAAAATATTATAAATGCTTGTGACAAATATTTATCTCCCGCACACTATTATAATAGTTGTCTAATTTTTAACAATAAGTACAAAAAAGCGCTTTCCTAAGTTAGTGTAAAAAGACAAACTGGTTAGAGCGACTCTGTTGGAAAAGCACTTTGACAAATATCTTATTTACCTCATACAGAGTGAGCCTTGGTGGATGGCACATTCGAATATTTTCACAAGCTTTTTATTGGATTTCCTTAAAGAAAATATTTAAATTTCAGAATACATCTAGTTTTAGTAATTATGTTAAAATATCAATAATTTAATTTTTTTTTTTGGCGAAAAATGCTTTAAAAATCTTTTACACCTAAGGAGTTAATGTATTGAAATTTGGAGCTTTAAAAGATACCGCATTATAGGGAATTTCAAAATTTCGAATACAGTTTTACAGCATAGCTCAAAATCACAATTACAATGCCTACTAATACGTCTCTAAAAAATATTATTTTTTAAATGTAACACTTTGTATATACCGTGCGACACTGGTATTATTGCTACCAAAGTCCGGGCTTATTTAAATCACCCAACAGAGCCTTGGTAACGGCTGATAGCTCCTGACGCCACAATGGAATATATACTGATGTACTGTATGTATATTATATATTATTAGAGAGGATGGTAGGATAGTAGTGCCCATCCCTTTCTCCTTTGGCAAATAAATGCGAAAATATGACAGGGAATATGTACAGATTTAATACCATTGACGTACGAAACCGTCAAAGTGTCCAAAACATAGGTATCCATGAATTATTCCATTTTGTATGTAGTTTTTTACTTTTTTATTAGAATTGAAATTCCCATTATATTTTTCTATTAAATGGTAAAAGCTTTATTAGCCTTCATTTATTGTTATTTATTTTAGCTGTTTTTACAAGATTAACAACTGACAAAATCGATGTACCGTGTGGTCATTTATAAACGCACACCCCCCCTTTAACTTTGTTGTTTCACCCTGTAGAAGAAAATGTGAAATACAAAAGTTTTAGGGCTTAATGTAAAATATTTACAGCATATATTATCGTATATGCAGGGTCTCCCAGTAATGCGTTAGAAATCACAGTTATATTTTTTAAATATTTTACTATTAAAGATTATTTTCTCCTGGTAACAAAAATACCATTTGATGGGATGGGAACAGTTCAATAAGAATCCGCAATAAAACAAAGCTTTTTCAAAAATTAAATGGATTTTAAACAAAACAAAAACTAATAGTAATTTACACAAAACCGAGAAAAAAAAACAAAATATTTACAAAAATGTTCGATTCTGTCTCCGTTTACTTCAATGCATTTGTCGAATCTATTCCTTAATTTTTAATAGTGTTTATTAAAAATTCGGGATAATTTGCAACTAAGCTACTCACTTCTAAATCAACCAACTCTCTCATCTGCTCTCTGTGTTGATTGTCCAATAAATACACTTTATCTTTAATATAAGCCCATAAAAATATATCCAGAGGCATTAAATCATAACTGCTGTTTGGTGGCCATCGATCAGATATGTTTCCAAAAAATTTAGATAAGTTTCTCCGGGTAATATGCGTTCAAAAATATATGGTCCTATACTCTGCGGTCCCCTAAAATACCATCCATACGTTGATCGTCTCTCTTCCTTGAAATCGCGCTTCTCTAACCAAGTTTGGATTGTCAGTGTTCCAAAATCTATGGTTTTGCTTATTTGGTACTCCACTGGTTGAAAATGAGGATTCATCTGACCACAAAATTTTATGAAGAAACTATGGATCTTCGCCCATTCTCTGCAGCATTTGCTGGCAAAATAGAACTCGTTTTCGCCTCTGTTCTGGAGATAATGGCTGCGTTGTTCGCATCTTATAGGGTCTTGAAGAATGTTTTATGAGTTCCTTTCTTACCTTTCCTCAAAAGCATCTATTTTGGAAGCCTGTTTGTCGTATAGTTTGATATACTTTACGAATCGATGTTCACGGGTTTTCTTCAAAATGAGGCAAAATCCATTTCTTCGTTTGCAGGAGCTTTTCGCACTTGAGCTTTCCCTAAATTTTCTGCACAGACGTGTAATTATCGCTCTAGACGGATACTGTCTTTCTGGATATTGTTGTCTATACTCCCGTACTGTAGAGGACGGGTTATAATTATTTTTTGCATACAATAACAACATATTTTGCCGTTCTTCATTGGAAAAAATAATTTTAAAATAAACAATCTTTGCACATATTATTTACAAAATGACAGTTATTATTAATTTTGACTGACATTTCTATTTGGCTTTTTACATTGCTATGTTTTTTACAGCATCGCATAGCAAACTCTTTTTATTTTTTGTTTTGTTTAAAATACATTTAAAGTTTGAAAAAGCTTTGTTTTATTGCTAATTCTTATTCAGCCGTTTAATACAAACCCATCAAATATGGTATTTTTGGAATCAGGAGAAAAGAATCTTTAATAATAAAACATAATATACACCGTGTTCCATTTAAAAATTATGACTGTTTTTTTTCTTCTAACGCGTTACTAGGACAGCCTGTATATACGATAATATATGCTGTAAATAGTTTTAATTAAGCCCTAAAACTTTTGTATTTAACATTGTCTTCTACAGGGTGAAACAACAAATTTAACCCAGTACTTATGCAGAGCTTACACTTTTTTTTCAAGCAATTGAACTTTGAAATTTTGGAAAACTCAAATTGTTATTGAATTGTTTTCAATTTAAGTATTTTTTTGGAAATGATTTTGTATTTCCATAACTAACAGCTGATAATTTAATTTTCATTTCTATTATTGGAAAAACCATTCGGTAAAGGTTTTGCGCATCATAATTTTCCGTAGTTGACTCTTGTTTAGAAGTTGACAAAAGCTAGAAAAAATATTAACTTTGGGTTTGTGTATATTGAATAATAGTATTTTGCTTCTGATTAATAGTTTAAGATATGTAACATAAAAAGTCGACAGGCACTAGAAGCTACAAAACACATTTTTTTTTTTGATAATACTAAAGCAATGAAAAAACTCTCTTCACCAACCATTTTTATCCATGCGTAAGCAATAAAATCTCTGTTGGATGTTCATATCGTGTGAAATATGTGTCGCATATCGCATTTCAATTTCTTCTCTCAGTTTCTTATCAAATAAGAATCAAAAACTCTGGCAGAAGTTTTAAGGGAAGTGGACAGGACGTTGTGCGTTATATGTTATGTCGAGTATATTTTCCATGAAAGAGAGAAAATGAACTTGGAGAGGAACTAACAGCTATAAGGTATAAAGAGAAAATTGAATGGGGAAACAAACCGTAAAATTGGAAATGGGTATAAATATCTTTTGTGCAAAATATTGTAGGATCCATGAATAAAATTATTTAAAGCTTTATATACACGAGCAAATTAATTTAGTTATCGCTAGTCGTTCGATAAGATTTTCCTATCGCTACAATATGAATTTTATAATATATCGGATTTAACAAATCATCAAAAACAGATGTTTCGTGGTAATTTTTAGCACATCTTTAGCTTTTTTGTACAATAATAATAATATACTGTTAATAACTCAACCGAGAACTCAACCAATGTGCTGTCTTAGCAAGAATCGTCCATTTGTTATTAAATTTGATATTCGGGAAGCTGGGTTTCCTTGAGGAAAACATTGGAGTAGATTGTGTAATATAAAAATAGTTAATATGAAAATTAGAGGTTAATCTGACAACGACTTATATAGTATGGGACTGAGGTTTTCCTTATGGTATAATTGAATACATAAGGACTAGCTGAAAATTAAAGAAATTGCTTTTTTTTTAAATAGCGTATCCACATTGATAAACAAGGGATAATGTCGTTGGATTCCAGAAATATGTTGACTTTTAGTTCAATTCATCAGTTCATTTTGCTAGAAATATTGCCTTTGATGATTATTTTATGAACTTCTTTAAACATTCTAACAAAAGTATTTAAACAAAGGAGTGAAAAGACAGTGGTTTATCAAAACATTTATCATCATCAAGGAGCGTGGATTTTCTGATATGTTTCTTATTAATATTGAGCTTACCATAACAGAACCAACATAATCATTTGTACCACTAAATAAAGTAGTTTCACTTGCACAAAATATTTTACGAATATAGGTATATTATGAACTAATATGTCCTCATTCGCATTTATATTAAAACTCTTAAGTTTTAGCCTTAATAAACCACTTTCAAAGGAAGATTCTAATCGATACCACTATTACTAATATACTAATAGAATATCACACTAGTTACCGTTTTAGGTCTAGTGAATGAGGTACTCGTAACACCACAGAATAAAAGTGACATCTGCACATTACAACCCTTAATGCAATTTTTAACCCTTTTTCATAACGTTGCGTGTTATTATAGTTTAGTTTACCCCCTGAAGTGCATCCTAAATAATATAGGTAAAAACTTCGAATAGGGTTATACCAATGACTATACTAGTTTTTCATAATTTTAGCAAAATATTTCACAATATTGAAGTTGAGGTTTAAATAACAAATTTTACTAAAAAATTCAACGCTAAGCTAACTTTATTGCTCGACAGTTGAATACCATTTAGAGAACAATTTTACAATTAAATGTTGGAACAGTGAACAAACTTTATTGTTTAAAAAAAATTCTAAATTATATTTTTAATATTATACAAGGTGATTCATTATGGTTGCAACAAACGAACACTGGAGATTCCTGAAAACAATTCAAGCATTTTTTGCCATTGAACCCATGTCCGCAAATGCTTCGTTATCCAGATACAGGGTGTCCAAATTTAGTGGTCAAATTAACTTTTTTGTTCATCTCTCAAAAACTAGCTAACCGATTTTGACAAAATTTTACATGCATTTGAGGACAGATAACCTAAAATATTCTGAATTATTTTGGCTTTCATTAACTGTTCATTGGCGTAGATATAGGGGGTATTTGGATAAATTTTACACATAAATTAGTTAAACACAGCTTTGACAAGCTTCATTATTTTAAATTATTACTTTTTTAAAAAGAGCAACTTATAAGCTACAAAAAAGTTAATTACGTCGATGTGGTGATTTCTACCATTTTTATGGAAACCGATAAATTGCAAGTTAATGGTAGATTTAAATCAAAATAACGTTTACCAGAAATCAAAACGTTCTTGAAAATTTCGCGGCCTTATAGCACGAGGGTGGTTTAAAGACTATACATGTTCATTATGGTTTGTATTTATGCCATCTCTAGTAAACGTTGCTTCATCTGACCAGAGCACTTTCTCTAAAAATCTTTCATCTTCTTGATGCTTACCAAGAGCCCAATTACAAAATAGTAGGTGCCTTTGACCGTCTGCAGGATGTAGAGCCTGGACATCTTGATGATGATAGAGATAGAGCATTGCTCGATTTAATAGTCTCCAAACAGTTGTTCGAGGTAATGCTAATTGAGTTCGAATTCTTCTAATGCTTATCTTCGGATCATCTAAAACTAAACCCACTATGTTTTCTTCAGTTTGACAATGCGGTCATTTGTTAACTCTAGGTAAAATGCTCCCTATCGTTCTAAGCCTGTGAAATATAGCCGTCCATGTTTTGTGAAATGGATGACGTCTTTGGTTAAGTGGTTAAGTTAATTTGACTACTAAATTTGGACACCCTGTATCTGGATAACGAAGCATTTGCGGACATGGGTTCAATGGCAAAAAATGCTTAAATCACTTACAGCAATCTCCAGTTTTCGTTTGTTGCAACCATAATGAATCATCCTGTATAGGGTTTTAGGATGTAATTATTGAATTTAATAATTTCTAGAATTAATTCTCGGAACAAAGAAATTTTTCGTCAGAAAAAGTTCAGGTGAGCACGTTATTGTGCAAGATATTAGGCCATTCAATAAGTTCGTAAGATGACACATAGATGGCGTTACTAGATTTTTTCCATATGATTTTTATTTAGTACTAACCTTCAAACGATACGTGTATAAATTTGACAGAAATCTGACTATTGGTTCGTGAGATATAGCATTTTGTGTGAGGCAACGTATGTTATTGAAAAAAAAAATGGAAAAAAGTGAATTTCTAGTTTTGATAAAGCATTGCTGTTTGATGAAAAAAAAATACAGTGGAAACCAAACAATGGCTTACATGAGCATGACCCAATCAGCAGTTTTTCAACCATTACCGCCAATTCCTTGGCAAAATCTGAATATAACCCTCTTCTTCTTAGCCACCTTTATTTTCTAAAATTGCTATGTTTTAGAACTTGTTTTAAACATGTATTCTAAATATTTCCGTCCTTAAAAATATTCTTATAACATTATTCCACATGATATAAGAATGATATATCTGCCAAATGTTCAAATTGGTGGAAAATACTTTTATAACGCCGCATTAGAAAACGATAGGGTCTAATATAAGTCTTCCCTCAAATCCGATTTCTTTTTTTATAGCAGGTATAAATTTTATATAATAAACGGAACCTACTTGTAATACCAAAAGAGGTGCTTCTAGTAATGTTAGAACAGACAACAAAAGTAAAAAACAGTTATAAAATAAGGGGGAAAGTGTTGACTTTCGTTTTTTTCTCTTGTGCAAAAAGGTACCTACTTGCAGGTATAAAAAATCGTGAGAAAAGTTTTTGGTTTACATTAAATCGATAAAGTCCTATACGTTTGATTGTTGTTATAGTGTAATGCTTTACAGTTACAGTTTGTATGAAATCAGTAGTCGTTTTTGAGTGAAGTGTTCTTGTAAGAGTGGTCTTTACAAAATATCTTTAATAATCAAACAAACTTTGGACAATTTACAAAAAACCAGACAGGTTTCGTCTACCCGGTAGACATTATCAGAGGTATTGTATAGTAGAGTTTCCGCGAGATACGAGACGTTTCGTCTCGTGTCGAAGGCATTTTGTATTGAATTTTAAGACGAGACGAGATAAATTCTTCGAGACGTCTCAAAAATATTTTCTAATAGCATTTCAAACGATTTATAATAATAACAATAGTAATATTTTAAATTTTAATTAATAAAAAAAAACTGCATCACAGGGTGTGATCTGGTAGTGCGTATACTTAACTATAAATAATTGTTAAAATTAAACTTAGAACAAAATATAAAACAGAATCTGGAGATGGTCTTAGTCGTCTCAGGGGACTTCAAAATAGTTATATCTGCCTTTATCTCAAAATTTTTTTTACCAGATCCAGATACTATAATAGTATTTTATTCACTGATTCAGAAGATGAGATTTCCTTGATGTCCCTGAGGAATAAACTGACAACTCAAAAGACTGATTCTTGTGACATTTTAGTTTCTAAAGTTGATATGTTTGCTTTAGTAAAAAATGCCTTTAGCCCTATGTTCTAAATGCCGGCCAAATATTTTTTTATTTTCCATTTAACAAATAATGAAGGCATTGTAGTTGTCAGATATCGTAAAAATTTTGAATCCAATTAGTTTACGAAGAGAGCATTATGTATTTCCAAATTTACCACATGCATTCCTATAGAGTAGGTTGTTAATCCGTTTTTAATGTTAAAATAATTTTTCTTCTTGTTTAAAACGTAGAATTTTGCTTTAATCACGTTTGTTTGAAATTCTTATGTTAGGATTGCTTTTTGTTTTTTCTTGAATAAAAGTATCAGCTCAATAAAAATATCCCCAAAATATATGTATTGAGGCCTAAAAATTATTTTTTTTAATATAGAGTGTCCGAAGCCGCTTAAGCTTCACCTTAACAGTTTTATCGCGATTTTAATGCGTGTTGAATGAATGAAAATAAATTTGAATAATAAATGAAAAATAACTTAATGGCAAAGCGGACTAAAATGCTGGTTTTACATACACAAGGAATTTTGTTTAATTTAGCAGGGCCCCAGTCTAATTCAATAGGAACCAGACCGAGGCATGGGTCGACAGATCCTGACGAATTCGTTTCGCTCTTGTTATGAGCTCGTCAGAGTACCATAGTTTTACCTATACATTGAATTTGTTCGGGCTCTGCATGGTATAGGATATGCATTACTATGTACATGTAGATGATACGTGTTTACATGTGTCTACTGTTGTGCTTAAATGCAGGCTGATATTTGTAGATGGGCAACGACTATGGTAATCTGACGAGCTCATAACAAGAGCGAAACGAATTCGTCAGTATCTGTCGACCCATGCCTCGGTCTGGTTCCTATTGAATTAGACTGGGGCCCTGCTAAATTAAACAAAATTCCTTGTGTATGTAAAACCAACATTTTAGTCCGCTTTGCCATTAAGTTATTTTTCATTTATAAATACCCATCCTAAACGCATTCATAGTATGTTTTTCAAATTTTAAGGATAATTACCGTAGTTATTCAAAAAAAACCTAAAAAATCGTCAGTAGACACCACACTTTACGGTACCTTCCATGACTTCGCACGATGCGATATTCAGAAAATATAAGAGTAAAAGTAGGTATACTATTTTCAACAATTGCCTAAATTCAACTGTAGGTCAAACCTGTTTTTCAAGACTGAAGCTATATTTCTAAAAAAAAAACCAAAACAACTCGAGACAAAACGAGACGAGACGAGACAAACGTTTGAATTGTCCTGTCTCGGAAAATATTTATCCAAAATTTAGGAACGAGTCGAGACAAGGCATTATCTCTTCTCGTCTCGTGGAAACACTATTTTAAAGCTATTAATTAAAGCGTTTTGAGCGAATTATTACGTTACAATAATATTTATCCTCACTTGAAAATAGTAGGCAGATATGTTTCTATCAAAACATAATTATTTCAATGTGCTATTATGCAGGCATCAAAGCTTGACGCACTTCTGTAATCTAACGCACTTGACAAATCTGATAAATAAAATCAATTAAATGCTTCAAAAACTGTAATACAGAAAGGCACCTACTCTAAATCAAAGTCAATTGTAACCATATTATTATCGTTATTACTCCTGATTTTTGTCTCCCCTCACAATAAAAGGCATACCGTATAAATAGAAAATACACACATATATTTTTTATATTTTGTGTAAACAGGGCCGCCTAGCGAATTACCTTTTACTCAAAAAAAAAAAAATGTTATTTGTGTGAAAATACCCACTTATACACAAAAAATGTATTGTATAAGGGATGAGTGAGTGAATTTAGGGTAGAAATTTGTAGTTTTGGGATAAAAAGATAAATAAATATAAAAGTAAATAGAGACTTATAAATGCCAACTAATAATGGTTTCGATTACACGGCACGACAGGATGCTTATATTCGTATTGTGACAGGGTGTTGGAAGATATTCTGCCTAAGTTCCGGCGACAGGTGGTTTTATACTTTTATGTTAGGTGACATACTATCAGGTAACTCAGAAATATTTACGGACTATTCTGTTTTGTATGCACGCTTTAAGGAAAAGCAAATTCAACTGAAAATGTTTTATTATCTAATGAAAATCGGTGGAAAACAATCAATACTGACAAAAAGCGATCGGCGTACTCGACTGAATATTAATATTAAAATAAAACACATAGCAATTATTATTGTCAATTTATTTCAATGTGATGATGAGTTATAAAATAAAACAAACGAAAATAATGAGTAGGTAACATTTTTCAAATAAAGTGTGGCTTCCCGTGATTCTCGGAATTTTTCTTGATTGTTGCCAGTTTTTGGATGAGTTGAATGAAATATAAATAATATTATGAATTTTTTTTGAACAACCAACTTATTTTAACAAATATAAAATAAACATGGGAAAATTAAATTTGTGTTTAAATAAGCATGTTTGCGTGTGTCGGGTGTAAATAGATTTCGGAATAATTACGCTATTGCGCGAATAATAAGTACGTGGTGGAACATGGCGATAATTTAAAAAAAAGTCTGGAAGCTGAGCATTGTAAGTTAGTAGGTTGTTTAAGCGAGAGATTTCATAAGAATAACACACAAATCTGTTTTCTTTTCTAATGAAAAAAGGGACTATTTGGGAACTATCTTAAAAAAATGTCCCTTCAATGAAGCCGCAACAAAAGTAAACGTCGCATTTCGCTGAATATTTAAACGTTTGTTAAAACACATGGCCTATTTTATTTACACCTGTTTTGATTGTCAGAAATCCGTGCCCAACTTTACCCTGTTTTCCTTGAAGATTAGGGTGAATAAGAGCTAACACGTTTTATATTTGATATTAATTTACACTAATTTCGAACTACAGTCCAAGTCAAATCACATAAAATTAAATCACAATGAAATATTTACAAAAATTCATGAGTTTGGTGAACTTTGTTTAAATTTTTAAAATCTTCTTAATTTCACTGAAGACAGGTTCACCGTAACTCGATTTCGATTTCTATTAAGAAATGTGGAACTGATTTGGAGTTTTTGTTTGTTTTATTTTATATTATCAGACTAGACCAATAGCAAACTTTATTTATTTTTGTGCTTGAATTAGTGAATTGAAAAAGCAACCCTTATATCAGTGTAATAATTTAACATAATTTGAGACTTATCGAGGTTTTCAGTTCAGACTGTAAAGTAGTTATCAATAATAAATCATTACCATAATCTTGTTCAATTTTCCCATTTTGCCGAATTGGAAGAAGTTTTTTGTCTCATTCACAAAATGGGAACCACCTTTTATTTTGACTTTCTGATGTAACAATCCTCATAAAATCAAGTTTAGAAGTTACTAAAATGTTTTAATGCTTTGCAACTCAACCCGATGTACTTTTTAGTAAGAACACGCTTCCACAAAAATACGAAATTCAGCAACATTTTGAATAAATAAAAAAGAAAACACGCAATATATCTTAAAGAAAAACATATAAAATGAACATAAACCATAAAATGCAGCAGTTCGTGTTTCGTCCTGCCTATTCCTGCTGGCCAGGCTGCTGGTCCATTACATCCCATGTCATGTAATAAATATACATCTGCTTCGTGGTCCCCTTCTGTTTTTTTTCTTTTATGTATGTCCTGTTTCATCCTAAATATCCACTAGTAGCTAAGTCGGAGTCGTAAATTTAAAATCGAGTCACTATATTTGAAATATATTCCTTATAACATCAGTTATTTCGTTTCACTGCGATAGAATTGTTTACGATTTCGTAGGTCAGAATTTGAATTGCAATAAATTACGAAAAGAATAAATTAATTTTTTAGTATGGTATCTATTACTTAAATATTATTAGCAAATATTGCAAAAAATCCGCCATGTGTCTCGTAAGTTTCATCTTAATACCAAATCATTACAGTAACATAAACTACTATAATAGGGTCAAATGTTTATAAAATTGAAATTACAGTTTCTGCACTCTTTAAAGTACCTTGTGTAAAATATATAGTCTTGTGCTGTATCAAAAGAAATAATTTAACGCATAACAAATCTTATCCAAATCAGGACCCTCGGTCAATTATGGGTCGCAGATACAAAATAACTGGTCAGTAAACATCACAAATTTATTACCTCTTGAAGTTGAAGTAATAAATAAAAACATAACACTACAGTAATGAATAATTCTTAAAATAGTAAAATATATCTACTATACAGATGAAAATTCATCCCACTAATACTAAGTCAAGTTCAAACTGGTTTTCTTATTTTTTTAATGGCAGTAGTACTCCACTAAATTGTAGGGGTAATAATTACTCGTACTTAAATCTCAATTTGTATTCTCAACCTTAATGTTATCAGGTTTAAATTGGTTTCACTCAAATTGTCCTAAAAAAGTTTTTTTTTTTCCTGGCCAGTGCTTTTTCTATATTAGTGGTCACCTACTTAGATACGTTGAATCATAATTTTTTTCGGAATAGCCATTACATTTTAAGCATCAGTTTTTCAAACGGCATAGGTGGTTTTGTTTAATACAATACTTTTGGGCGTTACTATCTTTATTTAAATATAAAAAGAAATAACTTGAAATTTATGAATACATCAAATAGTGCTTTTGGCCTCCACCTTTTTAAACACGTCGATATTCATTAGATATTCAAACTGGAAAAGCAATAAAGTTCCTTTTGTAAGAGAAATTATGTTTGTGCAAATTAAAAATAATTCTAATTTTTCTATCTGTTATATCTTGTAGGTATTTTTTGCTTATGCTGCTTGCTTTAATGTTAAATTCTATAAAGTACATACAAAACTAAAATTTTAACGTTAATGATGATGGATTAAAATTAAATCGAAGCGTTGGCATTGAACTAAATTAATTTTTGTTGCTTTTGCGACTGACATCCCTACAAATTGCATTGACAATAATAAAAAGGGCGGTATTAAATTCTGATGTACTAATTGACTAATGAGTGAGGCGTAAATGCCTTTCAATGGATAACACCTTTAAGATGAATTTGAACACATATTTTGTAACCCCAAACTCATGTGTATATTTTCTATAAACAAATCCTAAAAGTAAAAAGGAGTTTTCTTCTCCAACTTTCAAAAATCACATCTTTGCCGATATACACAATTTTTACCATGAACATTTTTAATAAAATGACAATAAGTCGCTTTTTACATCATGTAAAATATTAAACCTTTAAAAGTACCTGCAAAAATACTTTTATTTAAAAAATCTGCCTTGAAAGGGATTATCTATATATTGCTCTATATGTATTTTATGTGCTTTACTTATATGCGAAACTGGAAAACTCTAGCATAAAGAAATATATTTGGAGTGAAAGCCCAGAGTCCTGGCAAGGACAAAAAGTATGTTACAACTTAAAACGGATTACTGAATTGTACTATATGTGCGGTATTAGAAATTTTACAGGGACGTTACACACAACCCAAGGGAGGCTAAAAGAAAACAAAATAATGGCCTTCATTAAGATTAAGCTTCAGTTGGAGCTTGGTGAAATATGGTGATGATGAGGAAAACCAACTGTCATAGGAATAGTAGCTGCCCACTAGAATGAAAGCATGTCTCCAGATAAGTTTTCTGAAAATCAGATAATTAAAGAATTCATTTTCTTGTGAAAATCTGACAATAATAAAACCGGTTGTGATTTCTTGAAACACCAACACAAGTGGTTGTTGGCATCTGCACACGAGTGTTGACGAAATATTGAGAAGAAATCCCACAAGACGACGTCCCTATGAACCCCGGAACTTACAGGTGCTCAGTAGACTTCCGCGCGACTCATTGAGTTTTATTTTTTATTCATAGCAGGAAATGTACTAAATGTACATTTTTGCGGGTTAAAAACAACTAATTATAAAAGGTTGTATTTAAAAAAATTATGATATTTTCTTTGGGGTTTTGGGCTCCGAAATTATATGCTATTTACTATAATTCCTACATCTTATATTTTTTCAAATATTTGTCATTCAAAATAATAGTTTCTTTTTTTTTACCTATTTATCTTAAAACATTTACATATATGTATATCATATATATCTTATATTATATATGTATTTTTTTTAATACGACGTATGTGTCAAATATGTCATAAAAAACTTTGAAAGAGTGGGCGATAATATTTGTGAATCAGTTATTTTGTGTGATTACTACTGGTATATAATTGATGTAAATAAAGATTATTAGGCTAGGAACATTTTGTCAAGAAACTAAATAAAACATATTCTACTTCACTGTGTGAAAGGAATCTTTACTATACTCTCAGATTGGCTACAGAGAGACCGCATATAATCCTTTTCCGTACAGATATTACATCTATTTTCTCATAGTATAACATTTGTAAGTAGTTCACCGTCTGTTGATCAAGATAAAATACGTTACTTCTATAAAATACATATTTTCGAATCTGAATATATATGTAAGAGGCATCCATATAAAGTATTTTTCTTATAATCTCGTTTCAAATAGTTTTCAAACATAATTTTTTGAGGTTTCGTATGAATTGTAGAATTTAATAAAACTTTCAAAAATTGAACTGAAAAATAGCGAAACCTACTAAATACATTACCAGATTTAATAATTTTGATTATTTAGCTCGAAAGGCTAAAATAGTAATAGCTTAATAATGTACCGTATTTTGTTTCCAGTGTAGCTAATGCCTCTAAAGCTAGTTAGCTAGTTAGACCTCTGTCTACACGTTAAATGTTCTAAATCCATTTTTGTTATTTGTTTATGCAATTTATAGTTAAATATTTATTCAACAGGCTTTTTTTATAATATAAAACTACAAAACCTGCAAATTCCTGTTATGCCAGGAACATACTGTATACCTAAAGTGAAGTGGAACTGGGTAGGTAAGCATTAAAAGGAGAAACGCTACGTAAACATTTTGAAATCGTCCAAAATAAACAAATCTAATAATAATACAACTTTTGTGGTGGGTCCTTTTAGGTCGCCAGTTGTTATCCTTTTGGGAGGGTGCGGGTGGTGCGCCAACTTTGAAATTCTCCTCATCTGCCATTGCTAAGAAATAGAGTAAAATTACATTGACGTAGAGCTCCATTAATTTCACGTTCTTCCTTGATATTTCCATATTGGATCATATATGTTAAAATATGTTTGCGAATAGTTTAAGTTTACTAAAAAATGTTATTTTAAAAAATTATAAACTTAAAATACAACAAATATCAATTTCGCTGCAACCGTTATTTACCAGAGTTATCTTTTTTAAATAATTGTATTAATTACTAACATAATTTCTCACTTAACATTTATATAAAGTATATACAAGCCACCAATTTATAGGAGTTTTAAGGAGTTGATTTGTATCTATACACGACTGCCACTAAGACGAAACTCCTGTGTAATAAGCTTGCTTATTTAAAAAGGAGCAATAATGTTGTGACATAGCGCCTAAAATTACTGGCATTCCATAGGTAAGGTATCGTATATAGATACGAATTTTTGGTTAAATTAGCATGGCTTCAGTCTAATTTTGTTAAACCAGACTGAGTTATGAGTTGACAGATACTGACTATATCGTTTCGCTTTCATTATTTCATTATAAGCTCGCCCGAGTATCATAGAAGACTAAACCTGGTTGACAAAATGTGTCAAAGTCTGCCTAACTGTGTTAGTCTTAACTAAGCAGAAACAGATTATGCACCTTTGGTTAAGTTAGGCTGGGCCCCCAATTTGGCCTCTGGCTAACTAACCTGTATAAAAGTAAAATTTATTTTGTACGCTTAATAGATACTTGTATATTATGATTCATATCCTTTTGAGACGCTACTGTATAAAGTATGGGGGCATGCCACAGGACGCGCAAAGCCCTTCTATAGCCGTTATCAGCCGTCGTCCAGCCGTGTGTTATATCTCTCAAAAAGTATTACCATATAGAGCCCGGTCTTATGCCGACCTCCGGGAAATAGCCCTGATATTATTTGGTACGAGTATGTATATGTATATATATAAGACATAATATGAAAATGGCATAGGCAAAAAGGATCTGGTAGTAGTCCTGAAAAATAACCGGGTTTAACTTTGAGGATTTGTTTTGCAAGAGTGAGCAGAAAAAATGTATATGGATTTGAATATTATAATATTTTATATGGTTCAAATTTGTATAAAGATGGGTATAGAAACACAGGGCCAACAATATGTAAGTCATTTAAAACAAGAATATAGCCTCAAGTTTGTAGTACAATTTGACTAAAAGTATTGGAAGCCCGCTACAATTTCTGAATCTATTGACTATCCGCTTTTATTACTTCATAATTATAAAGAAATGACATTTTTAAATCAATCAAATTTTGGAAAATCTAACTAGCATTCTTGGCACAAAAAGTGCTCAAACCAAGACCTAATAATAGTATAAAAATAATACGTTGAAAAATATAAAATATATGGCGTTACAATGATAAACAAAGAGAAAAGAAGGCCATTCTTTCTTGCATTAGCGTAAGTTGGACGCTCTCAAGATGGACCCTGCCATGTAGAAAATGAACGGGGATGACATCCTCATAGAAATTAGAGATCATTACTTGTGTATTTTGCCACTCATTAAATATCTAAATATTAAGAAATTAAAAAATAATTCTTTCGGAATAGTAATAAAGGCAACTGTGTGATTGAATAAATGTAAATTTGTCAGTGGCTCTTATGTGAAAAAAAGTTGGATAAAACTCAATATAGACAAAAACGTAAATTAAAACACTTATATTTATGGAGTCCTAACGTTTCAGGAACTAATCTGTTCCCGTCGTCAGATTTTATCCTCTGACATAATATTTCATCTGTATTTTAAGTAAATGTTATTATGAATAGCTTTCGCATATTGAGTTAGATTCGTATTCTACAATTTCGACATTGGCCCCTAGAATCCTATGACCTGTTTGATACGCGTGTTCGGCTATGTTAAATTTTTGAAATTTCCTTCTCCTAATGAGTTTTGGTGTTCTTTTACTCTAAATTTCAGTGGCCTACCTGAGTCTTCAAAATAATATTGTGTTATTTTGAATATGCCTAGGATGGTATATCTCGTGGAAAGTTCGATTAATAAAATCTTCCGGCTAGTTATTTTTAATTAGTGCTGTTTTAATGTATTCTTTCTCTCGTATTAAAGATTCTCTATCGTTGCATATTATTTTTGTTCTATCTAATAGACAACTATTCCCTTTTTAACAGTTGTACGATGATTTGAGTTAAAAATTCAAATATCTATCTGTGTGTGTTTTGTTCCTATATATCTCAATCTTGAAGGAATTATTATTTTTAATTAAAATATCCAGGAAAGGTATTTTCTTATATTTCAATTTTGAATTTAATTTTTGGTTTTTTTGTATTTAGAGAAGATACAAAATTGTCTAATTATGATTTTGATTATATGACCAAATCGCGAATATCTCCACGACGTATCTCCACCAAATTTGAGGTTTTACGGGTTCAGATTGCATAATATTTGCCTCAGAGTTTTCGATAAGTATATTACTTAGGATTGGAGACAAAGGTGAGCCCATGGCCATTCCGAAATGTTGTTTATAGAAATGATGGTTGAGTTGAAAATATGCTGTCTTTATGAAAATTGTTAATAGTTCTAATATTTTAGGTTCTTGTAGTTAAGCTTAGATCATTTTCCAGCAAGTTTCTAAGCGTTTTATCAACAGGAACATTTGTAAATAAGCTCACAACGTCAAAACATACTAATAATTTAATAGTATTAATTTCGGAAAGTGTTTCTTTAAAATATGTTGAGTTTAGGATATGTAAGTTAGTGTTATTCGATATATATTCTAAATAGTGGAGAAATACCCAAATAATGAGCCACAACAAACACATCATCAAAACTCTGAGTTGATGAACAATTTTATTAGTGAAACCTAACATACAACATGTATTCCAAACACTTATATAAAAGCCGTGCCAAAATAAGGACGAAATTATTGTATCCCTATCGTGTAACTGAAACTTTTGACGCGCATCCTTTTTTCCATCCAGGTAGAAATTTTTTTGTTACGCGACGCATATTTTTTAATACATTATAATATTCTGCATATGTTAGAAGGGTATTAAGTTTTTTATTTTGTATTATCGAAAAATGAAAAGGAACAACGCAGATGTTCCCGACTAGGGTTTTATAGATTGAAGGGTTATCGATTTTATTATTTTCTGTATGTATATATTTTAAATGAGGACAATGTATAAGAGTGATATTGGTTTTTGTGGGGACACAAAAAAAGGATTTAAAATTTAAACTAGGGTAGGTATATATAATTTTGAATACAAAGTCGGATGCCAAAATCTGTATTATTTATAAATAAAAAACAAAAAATTACACGATGCAGCATTTTTCGGCGTACTTAATACTGGATATTTAAGAAATATTGATACAAGAGCGCCAGAATTTCCTTTTTCAACTCAGAGTTAATTAATTAACATTACGCATAATTATTTTCAAAATATTTGAGGTATGAAGAAGTCGTTAATTGTGAAATTGATTTCGTCCAAACCGTTAATAATATTGCATTCAATATTTTGTAATGTTAGGCACCCTCAACTGTTACATAATGTCAATACCTTCTTACACAAGAGCAGGTAAATTTCTTACCTATTGTCACCCCGAGTTAAGCATTATAATAATAATGGGGTTAGACCCAAGAGGGAAAAAATTGGACAACCCTTTTTAGGTACCTTTAAAAGTTTTTTATTAATTTACTTATATGTACCGATGTGTTTGCCCATATGGGGATACCGGAAGGAAATTTTTGTAAAGAGAAGGGTTCTTGGGCAGGTAGATTTTTAAATTCTTTTATATTTTGCCGTATATAGGTTTGGGATCATTTGAATTTTAGATTTTGATTTAGTTCCCGTTCGTATCTTGATTATAGTCGTGTTGAGGTACGTTGAGAGTTAAAAAGTTAAGGAAGTTTCATTTTTAATCGGTTCGATCTCAAGTGGATGATTATTTTATTGAACCGGTGCGTTGGTGTGGATATTATTATTAATATAAATTTAAAAACGTAAGTAAAATAGACGATATTTGTTAGAATTTTAATATAAGGATAAATAACTTCATAGATTGTTGATGAATTAAATAAGTAAATATTCCACACGGGGAAAAAAACTGTTTTATCGTAGACATATAATATTCTTTCTTCAATATTAGCTTGCCCTTTCGTTGAAGATACCATCCGACCCGGATATGATCTGATTTCAATGTGTGAATGTGGATTTAAATTATGACTAAGTATTTCAAAAATAGAAATTAATCTAGCATATTCTGCAAACATGCAGAAGTAATAATTATATAGTTTTTACAATATTAATATGAACTGCGGAAAAGTACTATTTTAATTTTGAATTTTGTGAAAAATATCGATGATTTTACAAATAATAATTTGCACAGAATGTGCATTAATCTGTAGTTAAATTGATGAGCTTTTGGCTGCAATTTCGTGTCCAGGAAGCTCGATTTAGTTTGATTAATTTTTTTTTTTTGCAGATATCTAATATTTTTTATAATAAATATTCTCATAATTTACATTAAATTCTTTAAATTTTAAATTATTTTGTGAAGTGGTAGAACTTGTACAAATAAATCTGTCACATTTTTTGAAAATTAATTTTGGCACCGCCCAATAATGAAATGATAGTGAGTGGTAACATTTCTTGTTTTAATAATAGAAGATATATAGCAACTTTCTTCATAATTTGAGAGGTAGAATACGTTATAATGTCAAGCTAGCTAGATACTTTGGTTTTTAAAGTTACAGAGGGTGATTACAAAAATTTGCATAATGTTATTTGAAGGCTTTGTCTAGTTGCGTCAAAAACTACTTCATAAACACGCATAAAAAAACACTTGGAAATTAAGCATTTTCGGGTATGTTTATATGAAATTTTTACATAAAAAACCACTTTGTATATGGCATATGTAACAGTATGGTCTAGAAGACAATCTATACTTTTTGGCAGAAAAACATAAGAAACAACTAAGATACAGATTATTAATAATTCCTCAAAATTAACTGAAAATTATTACAAGTTAAACTATTTAAGTAAAATTTATATTTACTTTTATCTCTTATTGATAAAAATATAAAATTAATGATTTTCCATAGCCTACAGATTTTAAAATCGATATTTGCAAGATAGTTGCAACATTTTGGCGTTTTTGTGTTTAAGTTTAAGAGAATCCTTCAACATGGTGTAACAACAGATCCTTTAGGTCTAAATTCTATATGGTCGTAGACATAAATAACCAAATCTTGCCAGTGTAGCCTGCGACCTACAGGAACAGAGCTCTATCATGGAATCTAGCCTCTGATATCAATGACACAACACACCCTCTAAGACTTATTATTGAAGATGAACCGCTGCAGCGTTTCTGACTTACGCTGATTTGTGGGAAGGGCCTCACGAATATGATTGCCGTGGTTTTCAATACCAGGGGTTGGCTCGCGAAAAATGCTAAAGGGTCTTTAAAAAACACCTTCAATAAATTCCAGAGCCGGGTGTCCCAAAATTAACGCAAGATTTGAATTAAATAGAAAACACAGTTTTTAGTCTTTTGATTGTAAGATTTTTATTGAATCAATAATGCATTCTGCAAACTCTTTTCGCAGTGCACAGATCTTTTGTAAGCATACGCTGCAGAGAGCTTCCTGCAATTTGCAATGCTTGTCCACGACGCCGAATTGAGGTTCCTGGATTGTCACCGACACTCTCACGCACTGCTTCGATATTGAAATTTGAACGACTTGATTTTGGGCGACCAGTGAGTTTGGCGTCTCCAACGGTCCCTGTCTCCCGGAATTTTTCAATTAATCTCTTCACAGTTGACGAACTTAAAACACTATTCCGACCATATTTTGTATGAATTTTTTTTTTGATAATGAAGACACGTTGTTCTATCGTGTAACGCTCCATTTTTACCAACCCTAAACTATCAGCTGTTTGTTTTGTTTTTAGGGTTGCCAACACTTTACTGCATAAATGGCGGCAAATTCAAATGTTGCGTTAATATTGAGACACCCATTCTTTTCGAGGAAGTGCTAATAAATGTTTTGCACATCTTGTGGGCATTTAATTCCTACGAGTACAGCATTTAATATGGGACATTGTTTTTGGTACTGTTAAATTAACTTTTCAGCTATATATATACCATAGGCGTCACATTTGACAGGTGAAGTGATACTATTATATTAATTTTCATTATATTTAAAATTTGATATTTTCAATATAAGATTTGAAAACATCTTCCTATTTTATTCAAAATAACAAAATAAGCGGGTATATTATATTTTGTAATTTAAAGTGAAATAAAATTTAAGCTAATTTACCTAAACAATTAATTAAATTATTAATATTCGTCACGAAATGATATGTAAGTTTACGAAGTTTTCTAACCAGCTTGTAGATGCAAACTTTATACAAATACTACCTTATCCTGCAGGTAACTTGAAAACCCACATGGGTTTATATCGTAATACTGGAGAGGGACGTCTATAGACCAAGCAAACAATATCGTATACCCAAAACTTACAAATTTAAATCAATATTAGTATCTACTGAATCTAAGCGGGTTGAAATCGAAATTTACACTTACACATTTACTTATTGCTTGTTAGTTCCATTACAATTGATAATACCGTTTAGGTAAATATCAGTTTATGTTTTATGAGAGCCTGTTTAAAATCGGTACCAAATTCCCAACGTTTTGACGTTGGCGCAACTTTGAAAATTTTCACAGGTGGACGTAACTTTTCGACGTGAGCTTCGGGCGAAGCTGTTTTCTCAGAGACTGTGCCGCAACTGTGACTGTTCTGCTTAAAATGCCGTCGATGTATCGTGTGTTTTAATGGGAGAAGTGTCATAAACGTGACATCGCCGAGTAAATACATACAGTAATTTTAATTTCTATGTCAAAATTATGAAAAGGTATATGACCATAACATAACCATTATGTTAGAAATATATAAATTTGCAGTTAGCAATACCAATCTGGAGTGAGAAATATTATTGAAAACAAAAATCAAATGCAAAAATTTCAGAACAAGGTGACAAAAAATTTTCCCATTTCATTCCCACTAGCATGATAAATCGTCCTCTGGCCACTACTTATTTTTTACCCACTATAATTTATGGCTGTTTTTTCCCGACATCCGCGTTGCTTCCAAGTCAATGCCGTAAAAAGGAAAATGTCCTGTGTCTGTTCGTCCTTTTCTTGGTCCTGCCAAAAAGGACGATTGTATGTACTGATAAATTGCCGCATCGGGACTTTATCTTATGTGATGCGTCAACCTCATACTGATAGATTAACTTTACTTAGTCTTTGAAAAGAAAGTATTGGGAAAAATTATGGTGTTAAGTATATGTTTAGACCAAAAAGATTTTGACATACTTAATTTAATATTTACTATAAAAGGATGTGTGAATAATAACGTTGATGTAATTCACACAGATGCAGTTTATCTTTACAATACATACTAAGATGAAAATTGTAGATATCTATAGACAAATAAAACCATTTCGTAATCTAAAAGTAATTTTTCGAGCTATTATTTTTATCTGGATTTGTACAATAAATACTGCGAAACCTCTCAGTTAATAATACTACTAAGTATATGTTTGGCTAGAACTAGGTTATTTAAATTATTACACATCGTCGATTACAAAAATAAAATAATATATTTCTCCTCAATTTCCCTTGAGCAATATTTTCACACACGTTTTCCTCATTAACTCAAATGGTATAGTATATGTATTGAGTATCAAGAAATGCACCTGAAATTAAGCGTTTATATTTTACAATATTGTTAATTAATAAAATAAGTTTATGTCAAGTATGAGAAAAATTGTATAATCAAATCATTTCCTGAATTTTGCATATTTGATTGGAAAAAAATAAAGAAAAGCGATCCAAGCGAAATTTTTATATTTAAATCATCCTAAAAGATTTTGAGTGAAAAATAAATTAAATCACCGTGAGTTAAAATACTTTCTACATCGTTGCAATGTTTTAAATGATTTTCTTTAGACATGCCCTTTAAACCATATATATTATATAAAATTTGAAAATAATTACTATGGTGACTAAGTTGTTTAAATCTAGTATCTATTGCATTTAGTGCCTGGCCAATTGTAGACGAAAAAAAATCTACCTAATTTTTTTTAGGATTCTCGATCAGTTCATCCCGAGCTTTGTATGAGAAATTCCTTTTTTTCTTCTTATACGCGGTGTCGTGCAATATTGTTGATTCAAAATTGGCTTCTATACGTAAATTTTGTCAGCCAGTTCTCTCGCATCATCGATAGTTTCATTAAAAGATTTATCCGATCGAAGATCCTGAAAAACTTTTTGCAATTTTGCAAAAAATCAAGTGCAGATGCTAGATCATAATATTTTGTCTGTAACAATTTGCTTATTGGATTAATACAGTTTAAAATTTTATACCAAAGAACTATTGAATATAAAAATGGAAATTGTTAAATATAAGTTAATAAACCCGAGGCTTTGTCCCTTATTAAATAAAATAAATTTCTTCATTCTCATAAATGCTTAGCAAGGCATCGTATACGCCTCCGACATAAAGTCTTAAAGGCTTTAAAGCCTCTATCCTACTCTCACATCTAGTATCACTAAATGGTTTATTTTAATGTCAAAATTTTCTAAAAATTTTCGTTACAACTACATATATAGAATGAAAACAACTATTTTAACTTTGTCTTGGTAAGTCTAGGAACAAATTTACTATTATAATAGTGTATGAAATTTGATGAATACTGAAACTCATTTAGAAGTGCCGTTCGTGAATTCGCTGACAAATTGAAACGTTCTCCTTCGTCATTAGTATCAGTCAGTTCCTGTTCTAAAAATTTGTTTGAAATTAGGAACGATATACGAACGGTTCTAATCGAAATTTGCCCGGAATCGTAGTTTTCAAAACACTAACATAAGTAATAATTACATTCACACTATTTTCATTCATAATCTAGCAAAATGTGCCCTAAAAATTACATAGGCAATCAATGATTAAAAAATAGCACGTTTCTAACGACTATCTTGCCCTTGGCATAGACGGGATGACGTTCAGTGACGACTTATGAATGAGCGCGTCTACAACTTGGATGGAAAACCGTCTAGGGTTGTCATAAAAAAGAGGAAGTCTAGAAATTGTGCAATATGTCCGAAAGGGCTGCAGTACGCAGTTCGTACACCCGTGGCTGGAAGAAGTGGAACGGTGTCTGCGAGTGGAGGCTAAAATGATTTTTTATAAAAAAAATATGTTGATCATACACTGGCATGCATTCCAAATGATAGAGTTGAAGATATTTAATGATTTTCATAAGAGAAGAAACTTTAAAAATAAATTAATGAATTAAAGTGAAGATAAGTTTAATTAGGAATTTATAATGAAAGTTGATCTCCACAAAACTGAATTCAATCAAATAATTAAAATAACCTCACATGGGGAGGATAATTACACAAGTTTTAGATTAATTTAAAAACTAAACCTTTTATATCCAAAAAAACTTGAAATATGTCGTTATATTATTTATTTTATTTAGACACACTGTATATAAGTGATTTCCATGGTTTGAATGAAATAATACAGAAATAAAAAAAAGGGAAAATGGAGGAACAAAAACAAAGGATTGCTGTTACGCTTAAAAGCTTAGGCCGTGATGATGAAAAAGAAAAAAGTTCTCCCTATATCTCGGACAATAATTAGTCATACGGGAAAAGGAGGGAGTGGGTGGTTTAATCCACCCCTTTGCAAGCAACCAGCGAACATGCACATATATATTTTTCGTTTTGTTATGTTTAGGAGTGCTAAGTGAAAGCGGCCATATTGCCACTTTAAAAATTATGCATGGGTGATACAGAAAATATTTCTGTGATGAAAAAAGAGAAAATTGTAGCTATAATGTTCAACCAAACAATTTTTGTAGCTTTCGCGAGTAGGCAGTAATTAAAAATATGTGTTGATTTTTTTAATATAATGAAAGTGTAAATTAGTATAGTACTCATTTTCTTTCTGTCAATATTATTTTAATATTGTACGATGAGTGTTAAATAAAAAATGGGAAATTTCGTTTTTTTATTGGTTTAGACATTCCCTTCAAAGTAGATCTTATACTTATTCAAAATAAATAAAATCAGCCACAAAAATGCAGTATAAAACAAGGGAAAATCCAGACCCAAAAAATTTAAAAAAAGTTAAGAAGGCAAATATATAATTTATTATTATTTTATGAAATAATTTTATGAAATAATCCATTCAAAGAGGAGCGATGATTATATATATAATTCAAACGACGTCAGCTCCACAAAATAAATATATTTCTATATCAAAAATCACGGCACATTGCCTATGTCAGACATGGTTCGAGAAAATTAAATTCTCATCATCAGTGACTCTCAGGTACAAGATAAACAATTTCAGTTTTACCAATATAACATATTCTAAAATAAGAGATAAGTAAACTTTTACAATGTGTACATGAAATGTTTCTTACCGTTTTGTGAAAAAAGGTTTTGTGAAGATTTTATGTAAATTAAAGTTATAACATTGTTTTATGAATTCAAAATCAAAATAAAAATTTAAACTATATTTGAGATTAAAATTATTTAATGGCATAATGCCTATTTTGAGAGTCACTGATGATGAGAATTTAATTTTCTCGAAACATGTCTGACATAGGCAACGTGCCGTGATTTTTGATATAGAAATATATTTATGTTGTGGAGCTGACGTCGTTTGATTTATAGATATAATTTATTATTATTTTTTGAAACCATACCTTGTTTAAGACTGCATTTTTGTGACTGATGATATAGACCCCTGAAATATGTATAACGGAATATAAGTATTTTAATATGGGGATGTGCCCAATTTTGTTTAATTTGGTTAACGTAGCGCTTCACTGTAAGAATGGACTATATTTTCATTTTATACTTGGTGGCTTCTTCCAATACCCGAAACACTTGTGGAACTCCATCTATAGCTCCTAAAACGATGACGATGATTTTTACGATTGTAATGTTGTGTTTCGCTAAAAATTGACGAACAAGCAATGAAGTGTTATGCAGTTAGAATGAATTGTTTTGCCACAAATCGAGGCGTTTGCCGCGGACTGCTTCACGTAAACGGCGATGAACTTCTCCTCCGTAATCATTTGACCTTCTGGCAAGAACGGTACAACTTGCTGTTGAAATCCAAGAACACAGTGAGCATAACCTTGACATAGACCGTTTTCTCGGCCTTAGCGATCAATAATGAAGCCACTGGGATGATTTAACCTTAATTACGACAATATAACCATATCATCACTTCTCAGGGAACTATATTCGCCGCTGTTTATGTTCGAAATGCTGTCACATTTTTATACCTATGGTACGGTTTTATAGCAAAAGTTGAGTCACTGATCATCAGCTAACGTGGTATTTAAATATCTCTATTTAAAGAAGCATTGCAGATTATATACTCATATTAGAAACATTTATAATAATTATGAGAAGTAAAGAAAATACAATACAAACAAGCGAATCAATATATGTTCAGATAGCCAGGCGGCCTTAAGGGCTCTGAGAAGCCCCAAGGTTACAACCAAACTGGTATGGGAATGCCAAACAGAACTTAGGGCCTTGGCGGACCACAACAGGGTTAATCTAGTGTGGGTCCCGGGGCACTCGGGAATAGAAGGCAACGAGAGAGCGGATGGCTGGCTAGACAAGCCTCTGAAACCACATATACTGGCACGGAACCTGCGCTGGGCATGTCTAAAAGAACGGCGAGGGAACTCCTCAAGTGCTGGGCCAAAAGCGAGCACCAGAGATATTGGGAACATATTCCCAAGCAGGAGCATGGGAAGAGGTTATACCTGGTGCAGGAACAAAACGCACTGAAAAACTGCTATCATTAAGCAGGAGTCAGATGCGAATAACTATGGAACTCCTTACTGGGCATTGCGCTCTGAGAGACCACCTAAATAAGATGGGGCTGTACAATGAGGACCTGCAATGCAGATTGTGTAATGGGGCAGTTGAAACAGCTTACCATGTAATATGTGAGTGTGTAGTTCTACAACGAAGACGACACGCTATTTTTGGGCATTCGCTAATTGCGCCAGCAGATATTGACACCCAACACATAACTGAACTCCACAAATTAGTGGGGGGTACAGGGTTGCTGGATTGGGTGGCATAATATACGGGGATTTTTCACAATAAGCCCATGAGGCTGCAGTGAAACCGGTGACTTAAGTCGTACGGACCCTTTAAAAAAAAAAAAAGAAAATACAAACGTTATCTCGTATCTCAATAGATACTATGAAATATGAAATCCAAACCATTTAAAAAGTGGCAAACTTAAGGCGTATGCTGTGAAGTTTGCAAGTAATGAAACCTACAGACCTCTAAGTTTTCTCAGAACAACTTCAGCGTTCTCTATTCACTAAAAAGTACGTTCACATCATCACTCTTTGATCTAAACACCAGACAAAAGTCTTAAAAACTTATTTTATATACATATAATGCTATACTGTAAGATCATTGCAAAGTAGGATTGAATCTCCTTATTTCTATGTATAAATTATATATTTGCAAGGTCCATATAGATTAGGTACCGCTACTTTACCTTACCTTTGTCGTTTCTATGATTTATACAACTTTGTGGCCCAGGGACAAACTGCACAAGCGACAGAATACAAAACTTGTATTTTTAGAAGTTTAATAAATAAACTGCTCCACAAACGATCATTGATTTTAATTTTACTATTTTTCTGCATGAATATTATATCGTTCAGAAAAGCTCCAGGTTCAAAAACGGTGTCTTACGTAGAGGCTTGATAAAACCAGTTCTTCTATATATGCAATGTTTTGGCTTACAGTCTATGAAGAAAAACACAAATGTTTAATTATATGCCAGTTTAGGTACAGTTATTTCGCGAAGAACAACAATTAGTTGTGACGATCTTATGAGGATAGTACTGATAAATAACTTATATGACTGATAAAAATTCTTTCCTTGGAATGCTTCCTTACGTTTAGACGAACTCATGTAATTAACCTGATACAATTATAATAATATTAACTTTACCTAAACTATAATTCTTCAAAGCATAATTGATAACTATATAATTGATTGCATCTGTCTTAGAAAATGTCATGATACCTGTCGTGCAAATAGTTCTGCTCCATAGGGCGGCTGCCCCTTTAATAATATACTTTGGACCGCCGTCACGCGGCCGGACATAGAACGAATGCGCGCGCACCTGACCATACCGGACACTGATCAATAATAAGAAGATTGTAAAGTAAGCAAAGATTCCTAACTCCCTTCCTCTCGCTTGTCTACGGACTTTACCACCCTTAATAGTACGGACAACACAGCAAAAACGGAAGGGTGGCATGCCACCCTCTTTTTACCCTGCAATGTACCTCCTGCTACTTACATGCACCTCCTGCTTAGTGCGGGCAAGAGAGGAACAAAAAAGGAGGACGGTGGGCAAGGGACGCGATATGGAAATTGGCTGAGTGGACGTTCCTGATAAGGAGAAACGCTTATATTTTAATAACGAGGAACAGTTTATACCTTGTATTAAATGGTCTAAAAATATTGTATATGGAAAAATAAAGATGATATATTTTTAACTTTATGTTGAAATTTATCCCTGAGAATGAATTTAAAAGAAAATTTATAAATAATAAATACAAATATTAGCTACTTAGAAACCTGTGAAATTTTAGTTTCAATGATTTGACAACTTTAGTATTAATTGCTTTATGGCGTCGAGGCATGGACTTTGAACGCAGAAATAACCAAAAGACTAGAAGCTTTTGATATGTGGGTGTACAGAAGAGTACTGAAGGTGTCATGGGTCGATCGGATAACTAACTTAGAAATACTTGAACGACTAAACATAGAAAAAGAGTTATTAATAACAATTAAAAGCAGAAAACTGCAGTATCTCGGCCATGTGACTCCTGGACCAAGATACGCCTTACTTCAATTGATAATGCAGGGAAGGATCCAAGGTACAAGAAGCGTGGGTAGAAAAAGGATATCCTGGTTGAGAAACTTGAGAGAGTGGTTTGGATGTTACTCGATAGAGCTTTTTAGAGCAGCTGCATCCAAAATAAGAATTGCCATGATGATCGCCAATCTTCGTCGCGGAGATGGCACCTAGAGAGAGAATATTAATTAGAACAAGATTTTCTATTTTACACGCAAAAGTAATTATTCAAAACTGTCTACATAATACATAAATTATCGCGTTACTAATTGAATCATATATAAGATGATATTAAAATAAGAAAATATGCTATTTTCGCTTTTGGCGTTTGCAATTTTAAAGCTAATATCTGAAACACATAAATCTGTAGTAAATATTGTGGTTAAGAGATTGTCCTTTTGCAGAACATTCTCTACTATTCTACTCTTGCCACTTGTATAAATCATTGTGTGTGGAATATAGCAGCCATTGGACGCAGGCCCAGGGTGCTAATTAAAACATATTATGCCCACGAGATTTTTTAAGAAATAATCCTGGAAAACGTCACGAACTGCTACAATGAATGCTTCTACTAATTCTTTTAGACAAACTGGACATGTAACAGAAGTATTCAATAAGTCCGTAAGATGACACATAGATGACGTTACTAAAATTTTTTTCATATGATTTTTATTTAGTACTAATCGTCAAACGATACGTGTATAAATTTGACAGCAGTCTGACTATTGATTCGTGAGTTTTGTGGTCAAGCAAGGTGTGTTATTGAAAAAAAAATGGAAAAAAGTGAATTTCAAGTTTTGAGAAAGCATTGCTTTTTGATGAACAAAATACAGTGGAAAGCAAACAATGGTAGAGAAGTCGATTGCTGAATTTAAACGTGGTCGTACCAGCAAAAATGATGCAGAGCGCAGTGGACGCCCAAATGAGGCTGTTATTCCAGAAAAATTAAAAAATTGGTTATGAGCGAATTGAAGGTGCACAAGCTAGCTGACAATGTAAATATATCAGATGGTAGTGTTTTTACCATTTTACATAAATATTTGGCTATGCGAAAGCTCTGTGCAAAGTGGGTTCCGCGTGATTTCACAGGCGACCAAAAACAAGAGCGAATTGATGCCTCAGAGGAGTGTTTGGCGCTGTTAAACCGCTATAAAATAGAATTCTATCGTCGATTTGTGACAATGGATGAAACACGGCCTTACCGTCACACACTAGAATCCAAAGACCCAACAGTCGGTCGGTAAGGTGATGGCGTCTGTATTTTGACGTGCGAACGGAATAATATCCATCGACTACCTGCAAAAAGGAACCATCATTAAGAGCGACTGTTACTGTACACTTTTGGATCGATTGAAGGCTGAAATCCCAAAGAACCGGCCAAATTTGCAAAAGAAAAAAGTGTTGTTTCCCAAAACAATGCACCGTATCACAAATCGATGAAAACTATGACAAAATTGAATTAATTGGGCTTCGAATTGCTTACCCACCCACCGTATTCTCCAGGTTTAGCCCCCAGCGACTTTTTCCTGTTTTCAGATTTCAAGAGAATGGTTGCTGGAAAGAAATTAACGTCCAATGATGAAGTAATCGCTGAAACTGAGGCCTATTTTGACGAGAAAGCAATTGGATTTCTTAGAGGCCTGCAAATTAAATGCCCCAGAATGTGTAGACATAGATAAAAATAAAAATTCATTAAATATTATGGAGACATCATTCCTATTTCTTCAAATTCAGCTGGTTCAAATCCTTATGCTAAATAAAATAAGGATTTTAGCAAATTTAATTACTTCCATACCTCTTATAACTCGAATTTATAAAAACAAACAATCAACTGAAAAATCAATAAGGGATCCTAAATAAAAGGAGGCATAGTGAACTATTAAGTTCCGATTCCATGAATATGAATGTGTTCAGCGATAAAAAAGATTACAGTAATGCTGAGTGCCTGTCACATTCATGGCGAATTGCTGCAACTGCTTTCGATGGTGTTATGAACATTATGGCGAAATATATGAAAACCATTTGATTTGTCCCCTTTTTGCGAGGATATGCAAAAAATAGTTCTTTTTTTCCTTAGATATAGCCTCCACTATGACTTGATTCACCCGCAGTTAACTTTGTTTATTATTTAACGGATTTGCCCAATTAAGAGGTCTTGAGATATCTCAAAGCCTTTTTTAAAACTGGTTTCTTGTTTTGATTTTTGAGGCTAGTATCTATAATTACATATTATTTGTGATTTTTATAAACGTATTTATATTTGTTTTTGAATAGCACAATACAACGGTCAATATAATGATTGTTACTTCCTAAATTGTTAATCTTAGACAAAGACATCAATACTCATACAAAATATTATTATGTCATATTATTAGGGATGATGTTCCTGTATATAGAACTAAGAATTATGCAATTTAATAAAGCAACTGTTAGTATTATTTTTAACCTACTAACAAATCTAGCAAATTTCTCGTATACCCGCATCAGAAATAACTTCCAAGAGCAGAAGTTTGCCGAAAATTTCAACTGTCACATATTCCCATGAATAAAACATAAATTCCATTCCATGACGGATTTCAAGGGATTTGGAGGGTATCGAATTTCCGAAGATGACCACGTTATGTAGCGCTTTATAGTGCGTATGTGTCAAAAAATGTAATGGGCTGCCCTCCGGGGAGCCCTATATACACGCACATAGAAAACCTATTTTGCGTTCAAAATAAAATAAAAAGTGTTACTTTTTCTATGTTTGTGAAACGCACTGGGGAAATATAAATAGTACCTTTAAGGTCATACATTGCCGATAATAGTATTTGTTTTTTTATGTGGCTAGCTTGTAGATAGCAGTTTTATATATTTTTGATAGTTATATTACCAATAAATGCAATTTTTTGCATACTGGGTAATTTACTTTTTTTTAGTTTTAGTAGTAATTGCAAAGATTTTTTGAATATAGAGATTTTTGCACAAGCAAAAATGAGAAATTAGCAACGAGTTTATTTAAACTAACAAAACTTTTTTATCATCAACACAACAACCCATTTTTTTACCTCCAGTGTTCTTTAACATATGGCAAAATAAAGTTTAAGAACGATAATTTTAGAAATTGGGTAACAAATTTGGTATAAACAGTAATTTTACTTTTGGTTAGTTGCAAATTTGCATTCTATCTTTTGAAAATAAGTTTTACTATTTCCTCAAAACCTTGAGGATGTTAGCCGTGTTAGTGAAAAGAGTATGGAGATATTAAATAATTATGTGCTTTCATGGACCTTGAAGATACTAACAAAGTGTCCGTGAAACGTGTGCTGGAAAAGCAACACTTTCCCGGACAACTATTTCATTTGATCGGCGAGGAGCCAAGACCAGCAACCATAGGAGTCCGGAAATGTGGTGATTTTTAAAACGAAATATCTGTTATTAATACAATATATAACAAATAAATAAATGAATATTTGAAATAAAAGTCCATCTCCACAAAACAACGAATTTAATAGATCTCTCTATAAATCTGTTCTTAACCATACATGTTTCGGAGCACCAGTCTCATCTTCAGTGGTTACTAAATTACAAAAAGCTATTCTTCATTGTGTTTAAGGTTATGTTAATATCATGATAAATGTTAATCTCATTACGTGGAAATTTTTTTAAAGTTTTTACGTTAAGATAAAATTACATAAAAGGATTTCATGTCCGTAAATATAATAAATGAAAATAATTTCGTGGCAAAGCGGACTAAAATGTTGGTTTCACCTACACACTATTGTGGAGATGGAACAAACATTTTAGTCCGCATGCCACGAAATTATTTTCATTTATTATATTTACGGACATGAAATCCTTTTAATTTTTCATTATTTGGCATTAAACATCGACGGCAGAACGCTTGGAGACCACCGTCCGAGCATTGCTGAAACCCAAATATTTGAGAGATGCTGGCAGAAGGATAAAATGGTCTCCTGCTAGCGTTTTGTGTTCATACTATTTTTATTTATATTTATTTCTATTTATACGACTGGTTTTACCTATACATGGAGTTTGTTCGGCCTCTGCATGGTATAGGATATGCATTACTATGTACATGTGGATGATACGTGTTTACATGTGTCTACTGTTGTATCCTATTGTGCTTAAATGCAGGCCGATATTTGTAGATGGGCAACGACTATGGTACTCTGACGAGCTCATAACAAGAGCGAAACGAATTCGTCAGTATCTGTCGACCCATGCCGCGGTCTGGTTTTATTGAATTAGACTGGGGACCTGCTAAATTAAACAAAATTCCTTTTGTAGGTGAAACCAACATTTTAGTCCGCTCTGCCACGAAATTATTTTCATTTATAAAATTACATATTTTAAATTATTTATATTGAAATTATTAAGTTTTAAAATTGTCAAAATAAATTAGATTATTCACTAAACGAGTTTTATTATATTTTTTCTTTTTATAAATCATTTAAATTGAAAAGAAACAGTTACTTAAGACTGAATTCAAATGTCTTTAAGATGTGACAATGGCGTTTTTGCTCTAAAATTTTTGTTCAAAATATGTACTCTAAAATTCAAGGGAGAATCAAACACAAAGGTACTCCCACCTTTAACCCAGTCAGAATGTGTGCAACTTCTATTGTGTAATTGTAGATAATGAGACGCAGTTGTGTTTCTCAGACTTCAGGTAAACGCTGCTAATTGTGAAATTCAGTTTTCAAATTATAATGAAAGAAGAAATTTTAAAAATATATATAGCAGTATAACGTGTACATATTATCTAGATGTGTAATTTGAACGCTGATGGTTCGCTGAGAGATGTGCGCTTTTAGGATTTATTCTAACCTTATTTAGTGTTTACTGTGAGATGTAGGAAGAGTAACAGATTAATTTGTATATTCCAAATGCAAATTGTATTTTAGAGGTGGTATAGATCTTGCGTAGGGTTAAGTTAGAATAGCCAATGGCTAGATTTCGCCTGATGCAGATCTTTGTTTTCTATACATATATTGTGACGTTAAACTGTGAATTGAACTAAAGTCGATTTATTATTATTATTATTATTATTATATATAAAATTAAAATGTTACTATGATCAATGTTATTATTAAAAAGAAGAAACTGTAGGGACCCCAAGTTGGAACTTCCGATATAACTAAGACAATAATGGATATACTATACAAATTAACATCGCGGTCATGCTGCTTATTACTGGTTTTGTATAAAATCATTATTTTTTCTTGTTATCTTTAAAACAGAACTACAGTTTTCAACAAATAGTTTAATATCTAAAAAGCGTATTAATATACATGTCCTTTTTATATCTGCTGCTACTACTGTAATATACTATAACTTATACTAAGGCGCGTGTCTTTGCATACTGTAGCTTTAAAAAAGAGGGTGCGGTCTGCTTGACTGACCGGCACCCTCCACTGGTCATTATTCCCTTTATTTTTTTCACAAAAGCTAGCTGAGCATGCGCCAGAAACGGGGTCAGTTCTTTTTCATTGCTATTTCAATACCTAATGTATATAACGAGCTTATCTAAATGCCGCTTATAATCGCCATGTGCCAACCGCTGTTGTGTCCTTTTTAAATAAATGACCAAACAGATCCGTACTTCAACGTTTTAGATAAATATATTGTACAGATTGGCGCAGTGCACAATCAAATAACATGAACGTTACTAATTCTTAGTCAAATTAATCGCAAACATTCTTATGTATGTTGAAAAATGTTTTAAATTTTTATATCGAGAACGATGTTTCATAATGAGATCCATTATGATACAGATTTTTCATAACGATACAGGTTTTTAACCAATAGAAACCCATAATTTTTCAATCAAGCATGCTGTGCATTTGACGTTTGTCGATACAAATATAAATATATTTATAGTTCTTCATTGTTTATCGGGTGTAGAAAAAATAGCGTATGCAACTCTCATGTAATTGTTATTAATACACTCGCATAAACCATACGAAATTTACCTTCGGCTCGATTCGTATCCCGGTTCATGCTCATGTATTAATAACCATCATTACATGATCGTTGCATAATATACAATTAATACACTGGCATAAACCATACGAAACTCACCTTCGGCTCGTTTCGTATCCCGGTTAATGATCGTGTATTAATAACCATCATTACATAATCGTTGCATAATATACTATTTTAACATTAAACATAATAGTTTTACCATATTGTACTCGTAATTAGAGACGCAGAGAAATGTCCTTTAAAGAATTTTTTACACATAATTCATTGAATTACTGTTCCCGCTTCAACATAAATAATGATTAGAGTGGCAAACGATCCCCAGTAGTATAGTTCAAGTTTACTTTTATAATAGATATTTTAAAATATTGACAGGCACGACCCCCTATGTCCGTGTCATACGATATGGTCCACTTATTTTAATTTTTCAGCCAAGTATGCATTATATAATATATTATCAGTTTCCCCATTTCCAGAAACGACATCGACAGTACAAAGTAATCAATAATAATTGAATTTGTGGAAGAATATCTTCAACCATATTAAACAATTTTACAAATTTTAATACATAAGTCAAGTTACTTTAAGCTATAAAAATTTTATAGGGGATTTTGATGTGATAATCGTAGTTTTCTTGATATCTGAATTTTTATAAGGACTAATAAAAAATAACAGTTATAATTTACTCCGTAAAGCTCTGTTAAGTGCTGCTTTTAAGAGTACATTTTTACTTTAATATTATTTATGCTTCAAACCACTTTTTAATTACATTTTTAAGGGTAGCAATATTTACAATATAAAAGTCTGTCAAAAGTTTTGACAATATACCTCACTTTTTCGTATTGTATGCCATTTTACAGATAAAAAATGAATTTGTAGCGACAAAGCTGAAAACGAAATCATAACTTTATAGCAAAAAGATGTGGAAAAACTTAGGAAACCCAAAAATTTGCACAATATATCAAAAATCTCTAACATATAAAAATGTGCTCGATGATATGTCATTGTAAAATGCATAATATTTCAATGTCCGCTCGGGTCTGTTCAACAATATTTCATTGGTCCACCCATATAACGAGCCGTATACGTATGTTTTGGAACAACACCAAAGGAAGAATAAGTTACAGGCTCCAACACAACTTTAATATAATGTCTATCTATCTTCTCAGTATTTTTTTTTCAGTTTTTTTATCAAAATATTTTCAGTAAGGAAAATATCTAGAGCTTTTTTTATCCATAACTTCCAAGTCAATTGCATAAAACAATTATATAATAATAATAATAATAATAAATTTATTTGCAGGTCAAAAGAAAAAAAAAAGTTACAACTCTAATAATTATTACATTACCAAAAAAACTAGAACTACGAAAAGGTCTAGATGGCAGTATAACTACTGATTTTGAAATCTAGGCCCGAGAAAAAAAAAACATAATATACGCTAACCGTACGTACCTTAAAATACAAAATTCTACAAAAAAAAAAAAAAAATCCTTATAAATAAAATGCAAACACCACAATACATACAGACTCTTAGGCTAATGAACCAGGTAACAAGTAGACTAAGAAATAGAAATATAATTAATATTACAACAATAATAAAAAAAAAAAAGTAACCTAGTAAACAAAATGCTAGTTAATAACAAAGAAGAATGTTGACAATATCTTTTGTAAGAGTGAATTTAACAAAAGATCACGCAATTTTCGTTTGAATGTGAATCTTATTATACAACTTATATATCTGAAAGGAAAATGATCTCTCGAAACTTGAAGTTCTATGAGCTGGGGTTGAAAGAAGATTACGGTATCTAATATTCACATTGTGAACGTCAGAACGGAATGTGATTTTATTAAATAAGTATGGAGGCTGTCCCCGGGTCAGAATAGAGTGGAATAAAACCGCTGACTGAAGATGTCTACGAGCTTCCATGGAGAGCCACTTGACATCAACGAGTTTATGGCTTACTCGGTCATACTTCCTGATGCCGAATATGTATCGCAAGCAAGATTTCTGTACACGTTCGATGCGGTTTATATCAACATTTAATAAACTAGGACTATATACTACATCACAGTAATTAAAATTACTGAGCACCAAGGCATCAGTTAGTTTAGTTTTAAGCTCTATTGAAAAAACATGTCTGTGTGGGTATAACATTTTCAAGGAGGAATATGATTTTGAAATGCATCCCGAAATATGTTCGGAAAAGCGCAAATCACAATCCATCACAAGACCCAAGTTTCTCGCACTCTGAGACACTTTCAAAGATACATCATTAATTTTAATTTGCATATAATCTGATATGGTTTGTCTATTTTTACCAAAGAGCAATACCTGAGTCTTTGAAGGATTTATTGACAGCTGATGTCCCTTCAACCAGTCCAAAAGTGCTTCCAAATCGAAATTAATTTTCCTACAAGCATCTACGTAATCATGAGCATAAAAAGAGTGCTTTATTTGACTATCATCAGCATACATGAATGTATCGCCAAATGTAACACTTACTGGGAGTGTCACAGTATATATTGAGAATAACAAGGGTCCCAAAATCGATCCTTGTGGGACACCACATAATATACTACCTGAGGTGGAGCAACCTCTGTTCCACGTATTGATATCTTCCGGATAGATATCTTTTAATTAGTTCGATAGCATTTGACGAAAATCCAGGCATCAGCCTTCAAGTTCAGAAATTAAAAATGTTCTCTGACGCTTTGCAAACAGGTTCTAACATGATTGCGCCTTAGAAAAAATTCTCGGACATTACAGAATATTATATAATATATGAAGACCGCCAAGGAACAATAAAATTGGGTAAAGCATATTTAAGATGCTTGTGAAAAAACTATTTTTGCTTAACATCCTGTATATGAACTTTTTGTCTTAAAATAACTCAAACGTCTTAAATGTAGGCACACACTTAACTTACATTCTGTTTACTAATAAATTCTTTTTAACATAAAGACTGTTGATAGTTGGAATCTATCTGCAAAAACCCGATACAAAGCTGCCTCAATTGTGGAAAACCATAAGAAGACCAAAATGTAGTTTCTAGGGCTGATCCTTCATATTATTTTTGCGAAAATCAAAAATTATTCAAAATACATAAAATACTAAATACTTCCAATATCTTTTTCAGTGTTTAATACTTTAAATTGTCAAATAATTGTAAATATAACAAAAAATTTTAAAATATGTGTTGAAATTATAACAAAGTTTGTATTAAATTCTTTTTCTTTTATGTTTAGAAATAATCATAAGAAAATAATATTTCCTTAGTTATTTTTCTTTATTTGGAAGTTTCTACTTTTTTTTTCAAACATTTTAATCCTGGTCGATTTTCAGAAAAAGTCATTCACGTCAGTAATAAAAAATTTAGTGTATATGAGACACAATATAATTGAATATCTATAAATAGTGTGATAGATAGATAATTTAGGATCTAAATATAAATTAGAAAAAAAAAATAACTCTTTGGGAACGCCAGTGTCAGAAGTTGAAAGCCTACAACTTCGGTATGCCTTATCGTCTACCACTTTACGCGATCCACGGACTGTTTATTTGCATAAAGTGTGTATGTAAATGTTCTCCTTTTTATTTATTTTTTTCTTTACAGAAAGAAAATATACTATACACCACCCACTCAAGCACAGAGCTTTTCCACTAAAAGTGGGCTATTTTCACACATCTATCAAAATCAGTGCTTATAGTAATATATATTTTTCATGTTCCATTTAGCTATTGTTAAATATATGTGAGTATTGATGATGTTAGGAACGAAATCTTTGTCAGATGTATCTAAGAGAGACAAAAAATGCTGCTACTATGTATAGGCAGAGGATAATATTTGAAAAAAATAATAATAATTAACAGTCCACAAACAATATTTCTATAAGTTATTGGGTTTGCCAATTTGAGCGGTTATAAACCGACAGATACTAACTGCAACCTATATGTGCAGGTTCTTACGTTTTTAATAAAATACCAGATCAAAAGAAATCTTGAAAATTATTTGATTGACAAGTGTTACTATAGTTTGTCAGAATTTTTCAATTCTTAAGCTGACAGTGCTTGTGTTTCTTTTTTTGTGCATCTTGTTTGTCATGACAGGTTATTTACAGTTAAATGTTGTTCTGTGTTCTTTATATGTATTCTAGGTTTTGTATATTCCTTTATTGAATTGTAATCAAGACTTGTATTGTGTGTAATGACGACCCTATCCAATCATAAGATTGGCTTGAGGTGTAAATGAATAAATGAAAAAATGAAAATTAAAACAAGGAAAAGTATCGGTAACTAAAATTGCTTACGATAGAGTATGTTTGTAATCTTCATAAAATATTAGATGAAATTTTGAACTAATTTAATTTTAATTTTAAGAGACATTTTCATTTTTAAATTCTATAATTGTTTTTTTTTTCGTATTTTTTTTTGATAATAGATGATATATACATTTTTTAAGTACCTACCAACCTAATTCTATAAAAAATTGAGTCCGCGTCGTTGTCATATCAGAAATAAATGAAGACAATTTTAAGTCATTCATTTAGTTTACTTGTTTGAAAAATATCTTTGTAATTAAAAAAATTTATATTTAAAATTAATAAAATAAGATGCTTCAAATTTATAGTACGTGGAATATATCTCTATTTTCCGAAAAAATTCTAATCTTCATCTTCTAATTAAGTAATATATATCCATAAAAATATATGTTATAATAGGATTTTGATTAATTTCATGAAACTAATATTTTAAATCTAGTAAAATATATGGCGAGCTATATGTTATTACTTATATGTATCTCAGTCAGGACTTTATAGTACAGCAAGCTATTCTTGTTATTCTTCTTGCCAATGCCGATATCAAACGGAATATGTAGGTTTATTAAAATAAACCTTTATAAATTGCTGAGTCAGTAACACACATATAAAATATCTGCCTGAAAACTGAAGCTGAATGATGACGGCCCCGTATCTATACTTTTACTTTCCCGGCAATATGAAAAAGGAATATAGAAAAAACCTAATCGAATGACTGGGTAGATTTTTGGTTCGCGAGTTATATAGTTGTAGATTAATGGAACTTTTTTGTTTCGATAATGATAATAATGAAAACGAAGGTAACACAAGAAACTTGGAAAAATATTTAATGGAGATTTTTCTTTTGTGTTGCTTGGATTTAAAAAACATAAAGGTCGAAATAAGCTATATATTATTTATGAAATCTTGTGCTAGAATGAGCAGTTGAAATTCAAATAAAACAGATGAAGAATAAAATATTATTACACGAAACTTGCAACTTCCCAAATTCAATTTTTGATCAAACCATTCCAAGATACAGCATTGAAAATTAATATGCAGTCAGGGAAATGTTCTAAGAAACTGTTTATATGAACTCCCTTTCTTGATAAGATTTAATTGAAATCATAATAATTCCAACGAAATTGTAGTTGAAATTATAAACAATAATTTCTATTAAACCTATTTATTTTTACTGTGAAAAGACCGACCCTGTGTCTATCGTACAAACGAACTAAGCTCTATCTGACCCTTAGACCCAAGAGCCACAATAAGCATGATTATACTTTATATTAGACGCTTCTGTGTGTCACATTTAATCTGCCTGTTCAAACACAACCGTTTAATTAAGGGATGTAGTTGCGAGAGAGAGAAATCTTCATAAACACCCCCACAACCCCTTAATGCACAATAATAACTTAAACACAACTATAAAGCACTGTTATCCTATCTATATACATAAGTATATACATGTATAGTGTCCGTCCAAACTTTTGGCTGAAATCTTAATTCCAACTTACATTAAGTTATTGAGAACTTTCAGTTTTAAGATTATTTTTATATTTTGTTACAGTTACAAGATGTAATGTAAATGGTTTTCGATCAAATGATGATCTCCTATAACTCAAATCCAGTTGGAACGATATGAAATATGTCAATGACCGTCAATATAGGCAGTATTAGTATTATATTGCCAAATATCAGCAAAGCCAAGAAAAGGTGCTTTAAAATCCACTTTCGATCTTTCTATATCAATTGGTAGCAGCCCACCAGAGACAGATATTGTATTAATATGACAGTTTGCGCATATTTAATTTAATTTTACTCTAAACTCATCAAAAAACAATTTTTTAGCCGCTGAATGGCTTTGCAAAACGTAAAGTAGTAGTTTGAATCAATTCCGCTACATATACTGAGAAGAAAAAAAATGAGAAATATATTTTATTCTAAAAAACTATCCTACCGTAAATATACGTTACATTTTTAATACATAAAATATTTATTTATTATTACTTTTATTTCTCACACGTATCCAGTTGTCAGAAATCAACCCTTTTTCGAAATCCTTTTATCTTTCTATTTATTATTGGAACATATTTTGTACCTGAAACAAGTCATCTACTGCAGGTAGATAGTTTTTTATTCCCATGTAATAGTGCATATGCTGCTGCTTTTTCGCAAATAATATATTATAAATAAAAAAGGGGTTAGCTTAAAAAATAAAACGGAACAGTAATAAATTTCACATGGTAATACAATAGGCTTTATCTGTCTTTTTTATGGATTATACTCTATCAATATATTTTAAAATTGTCGATATCTTTTGTTGTGCTTAATGGATGCGTATACTAATATTACGGTTGTTTAGACTAATTTTTTACATTGGTGCATATAGCTGTTTTGTAGTATTATAGCTTACATTGTTAATTACTTCCATTTTGACATAAATAACAGAAATTTGCTACGCTGCGTAACCAAGTCCTAAGGCAACTTTGTAAATATAAAATGATATAATAATAATCTGGCTAGTGCTCCTTGTTGAATTTATTTAAAAAAAAAATAATTTGGGGGAGTCAGACACTTGTTTTACTTCATATTTGGAATTCTACTATGACCTATTTCTAGAAATAATCAAAATATATCATCATTACACAATTAGCGAGTAGATTCCAATGGTGGAGTTTTCGAGATCAAACGAGTTGCAGTAAATACTTTATTCTTCTAAAGTAGTCCATAATATCGAGGAGTAAATCAGATGATTGAAATAAAACAAATTTGTGGAGTTGACGTGTTTCATTTCAATCATCTGATTTACTCCTCGATATTGTGGACTACTTTAGAAGAATAAAGTATTTAATGCTACTCGTTTGATCTCGAAAACTCCACCATTTCGGACTTCGGTATAAAAACCAGGAATATCATTTGAAAGGTAATTTGATTATATTTCATAATGATTGATTGATATTATTCCATTTGAGAAAAATGAGATACCGATTTTTACTAGTAGCTTACACGGACAGGTCGAATTTGTAGACAGCAAGACAAATTCGTGTATAAATTTGTCGACCCATGCCTCAGTCTGGTTTCTCTCAATTACACAGGAGCTCTGCTAATTTAAACAAAATACCGTGTATATGTAAAGCCAGTAATTTTGTACGCTATGCTTCAAAATTTTTTCTACTTCCGAGCTAAAACCCATTTAAAAGTGGATTGACATTGCAATCAACAGAAAATTGGTTTTAAAATAACATAGTACATAAGAAGACAATAGAACAATATTGAAACAACAACAACGCACTTAAAAAGAGCAGAACAACCATAATCCATCCAAAGATCTTTTAACAATCATTATAAGTAGTTGTAGTAAAATCGGCACTAGCATTGTCTAATCTAAAGTCTCTCGAAATAAAAGTCATTCGTTCTAAGTATCAGAATCCTCAGCGATCTATTTAAAAAAAGAAGTCCAACATCACTTAATGAAAACATAGAGGAAAAATATTTTTTTATTATTGTATATAGAAGACAAATAATATTTTTTTGTCGCTGGCATAAATTTAACTTTTTGAGTTCTTATTAAAAAAAAAATGCAATTTGCTTAAAAAAGGTCGACTTCTTTTATTTTGATAAAATGTTTAGTTTTTGAGTTAATTGAGTTTAAAAATTTACTTAATCCACAAAAAAAATTTACATAATTTGAAAAGTTGCGTATTTCATCGTGGATTACCATGAAACGCATTGTTTAAAAAAAAAATCAGTTTTTAAGTAACCTGTTTTAAATTTTCGTTCATATTATCATCTAATTGAAATAAAAAAAAAATTAGATTTCATAATTTGCAGAAAATGAGAAACAGCAAAAACGTAAACAATTTAATGAATTTATAAACAGACAATAATAAAAAAATTAAATATAAATTAACTAGAATGACACTACTAGAAGAACTTTTCAAAAGTGCCACAATTTTTTTCTATGCAGAGCTGACATCTTCGTTGAACAGATAGCCGTATATTGCGCAGCATAAAAGGGTGATACTTTCACCATTCAACATTCTGAATTCGCTCTGTATGATCTTCAAGCGCTGGAGTTTCGTAAACACAATTTTTTATGTACCCCCAAACCAAAAAATCTAATGGAGATATATTAGGAGAGAGGGCCACCCCTCAATAGGACTGCTTCTTCCAATCTATCTGCCGAAAAATTTTCGTTAAGCCAATTTCTTACAACTCTTGAAAAATGAGCTGGACATCCATGCCATTTTAAGAATAAATGTCTCCTTATCGCCAGAGGGATATTTTCTAATAATTTCGCATGGTTAAAAATTGCATTGGTGTTTCGATGTGGGGATTCTCTGATCTTCAGACACGCAGATTATGAAAGTTTACAATACCACCTTGTAGAACGCGATTCGTCAGTCCATATTATTTTCTCAAGGAACTTCTTCAATTTTTGCAATAATCTACCTACAAAATAGTTGTTGGTCATCGGGATGTAAAGCTTGGAATCCTCTTAAATGATATGTTTTATGATTTCATTTTAAAGTTTTAAAAATTGAACTGCTGGGAATACGTAACCTGATTCTGTTATTATTTTCAAATAAATTTAATATTCGATGGTCTCTATTTTATCTAATAATTACATGTCTTTCATATTCTCTTCTACCAAACCCATGCTCTCTAAATCGCTGGTGCACCAGACTGAAGACAATGTGACTCGGTTGTCGGCGATTCGGAAAACGCTTATGGTACTCTCGAACTGCTTACCTTGCATTGCCATTGCAGAATCCGTAAACAAAATGCATGTCAGCATATTCAAAATTGCTGAATTGCGATTGCATTTTTTCTATTCAAAAAAATTAAAAATTCACAATATCTTGATTTTTATTTAATCACTAAGCAAAATAAAATTTTGTTTCTAATGATACATTTTTACAGTAAATTAATTAAAATTCACTGTTCTATCACCAGTATTAATTTGTAATAATACTGTATATAATAATTAATATGAAATAGCCTGTAAAAGTGTTATATTTGAATATTAGATCAAATATTTTTGTCCGTTTTTCTTCGCTCGGTCTAGTTCTTACAGTCAATGGACACAACATTTGAAAAATTATATTTTCCAAAACAAACATGCCATGTGAGAAATCTAAACATACAAATATTCACCCCACTTGTATAAATCTGTGTGTGATTCTTCTTGTAGTGTCGATTTGTTCGATTTTTTTGGCTAGTAAAAAACGTTTCTAGGTAACATTTCCAACACCCTTTCTACTATTGTCCCATATGGACTATTAGGGCGCTATTAAAAGATTTTTTTTTGTACATTTAATCCATAAAATTCATTGTGTGTCAATGATGATTTTAAAGTTTCACTCTTTTTATATTTTGCAAGTAGATTTATATTTTTTACTTTTTGTATAGGTACCCCACATTTTGACTTACAATCATAATCCAGTATGTTTTGGTTAGGTATGACAAGGAGGTCGTTCAACATTTGGGAATCTGTGAGCTTATTTCAATTGAAATACATTTAAGTTTTATTTAATAATACACAAAAGGCTATTAATCAAATAAATTTTGTTTTGTCAGTTATTCTTTTGATCATAGGAAATGAAATCAAATAAAAATTAAAAAACGTTATTCTCATAACTAACATGCGACCAAAAAACTTAGAGGAAGGTAATATCTCAACATTTCAGAACAATAAATATTTATTTTAGATAATCTATTGCCTCTCACACTTAGTTTAGATATATGATCATTTAATAATAATTTTTGGCTTCAGGACCGAGTTTTTTTAAAAGCTTTCAGCAGTTTTTTTATGCTTAATAATTCTAACTGTGTCTATGGGGAGTTGAATTCCTTCATCAATTTTTCTTTTAAGAAAATTATTAATTTTGTTTTTGTTACAAGATATGATGGTAGCTTGATTTCTATGTTTTCTTGGATCATATTTTCCATATATACTTCAGAAACAAGTACCTACCTGGTTTCAAGAGCTCAATGCCACCTGAGTGTTAATGAAATTTGGCTCATCCACCATCAAAGCTGAAAGGCCAAGCCTATGCATAACTGTATTTTCATGGTTTCGGCTAGTTTTCGCAATATTTTCGTAATTAAAAATGAATTAAACTAAGTAATTAAAAGTATTTAAATTAAGGAAAAAATTAACTAATAATAAATTAATAGTTAAATTTTCAAGAAGCAATAATTATACAAGGTGATTCATAAATGTGTGCCAATATTTCTATAGTGTATAGTAAATCAAAAAAGAAGTGTATATAATATGTCCGAGCACAATGCACCCTTCAAGAAGCTACAAAGAAGGCAGTTAAGCATTGTATTTTGGTATTTTATTTGAAACTATGAAAAGTATTATCTTAATGAAAAGGGGTAGTTTTTTATGACTAATTTTTTGAAATCTCAAATAGTTTATTTACCGTAGTTCTTTTTTTTTTTTTTTTGTATTTTTTGTAATGAATGTAATCTAGTTAAAGTCTTGGCTATTTTCTGAGTAGTGATTGCCAAACCAATCAATAAAGTAATTTACAATATTTTGGATTACAGGACATGCAATAAATGAGTAATCACAATAATATTGACGAGAGAATATGGGGCTCTTTTCGTCAGCTCCGGGAACATATCGAAGTTAGTTATTATGCTTGGAGGCTCCTTGATACTTGTCAAAAAGAAAACTTTTTTTCTTGAGAAACAACAAAAACTTAAGTATAGGTAAGTATTCAGTTATATACTGTGTAACTCTATGTATTCTAGTTGTCCATTCTGCTATCATTATTATAATTCACTAGCACTCTAATTTTTTGTCCATAAAATGTTTGTATAATCATTTATTTTAGAGATTACTTGCAAATTATTATTAGATTTGTGCTTTTATCTACGCGTATAATAAAAATAAATACAATATTTGTGACATACTGTAAAAATAAGATGAAGGTCTGTCCACTATTTAGATTATCATCGGAGAAAGGTCTGAGAGTTTATTGTGGGGATGTGCGTCTTTTATTATAGTGAATCGACAGTTATCAACTACTATTGCAATCCACAAAATGACCCTTTAGCGTCGAATATATAATCTAGTACATTATCAAAATATCCATTAGGTTCCCAGTACATTTTCGCTCCATAATTGCTTAGATTTTGTTACTTGTATAATTTTCGTGATCAAGGCAACGTTTTTTTTGTTACAGATAGTGACCAAGTTAATAATCAAACTAATCTTTTAAACTAAACTTCTGTGTTCGTAATTAAAGATATTTTTTATTAGACATAATAAATAAGTATATACTTTGTGGAATGTTTGATAATTGTGAGTTTCTTTCCAAAAACAACTATCTCCAATCCAATAGCAAAACTTGACTAAATCCTCGAAATAGCTAGTTTTGACGGAAACACATTGTTTTAGTTTTAAATATATTAATATCATCCAAAGGGATTTCCTTCCTTGGGCCCGCTAGCATTTTTCGCGATTTCCCACAATTTCACTAAACTATTTTGGAAAGAAAGCTCATACATTTTTGCAATTTATGCTAGGGGTGCCAAGATTATTCAAAAATAGGATCTTTTATTCGCTTTAATATCTGTCTAAAATTTTACTTTTCATATTCCGAATCGGAATTCATTAATGATTGTGTATGATAAACTATAATTTGTTTGTAAGCCAAATCCATAACAACTGTAAAACACATAATCTAAACTGCTCCAATTCTGTTTAATTTTATTAAATTTTACGCTTAAGCATAAAACATAAACGACGGAAAAAGTGTTACCACTCGCTCGTCGATCAGACGTTTCCACCCGCTGGTAAAGTATTATTTTACCGTCTTTTATAATAAAGAACTATTATTTAGATTCGAAATCCCATTTAATTATTCAGTAAAAATTCAATTATAAGTAAGAATACAGTGCAAAGTAGTGACAACTAGCCGCGTTCTAGGGAATACTGGTCAAATATTTATGTAAATTAGCATTCTGCTGAACTAGAGAATAGGCATATTCACATTATTCAATGATTCAATATTGAGACCGGGAAGTCAATATACAACCAGTTCCAGACCACAACTGACAGTAAATTTAAAGAAAATCGGTTTAGTTTAAGTCAGCAATATTTTTCAAAATTCCGGTTACCTACTTTATAAATAAATATAATTTATTATTGATGTGAAAAGAAAGATATGAAAAATGATAATGTAAGAGGGTACACCTTATTGCACTTAAAGTAACTGCAATAACAAGTTATTAAGCCTTATTATGTGTAGGACTATTTAAATCAGTACCTACCATAAGCTAATTTCTATGGGCTGAAAAAATAAATTATTTTTTGCTATGTCAATCTTTCGGTCATTTAACAGAATTTGTTTCTTGTTACCATTGCTTGCTTTCCACATATCGTTCTATTTTTATATCAGTTCAGCTCTATAATATTAGAACAACACAAATACCTACCTATACATCAAAATGTTTTATCAAAGAGCATAGCAGCCACTGAACTGTTGCTAGGTAAGGTAAGTTATATTGAAAGTTGCCATGGAGTTTTAAATACATGAACAAGGGGGCGGGTGGTTATTGACAGTCCACCCTATTTCCTGAAAGGGATACACAGCTACTGTACTGGACCTAACAAACAAAACATGCATCACCCTCACATACAGAGGGCTCTTTTTTCATTATGTTTATTGTATAGTCACCTGAAAGAGAGAGAAACCCTATACATGAAATAAAATGGACGTCTGAAATTTTTTTGTTGCATAGATCATTATGAGTTTAGAGAAGCTCATTATATAAATTAATTATTATAATATTTGGTAAACCCAACATACATTTTGTTTCAGTTGATTATAAAACGACTAATCAGTCATTGAAACTTGTTTTCTATTGAGACACTAGCTGTGATAATAATTTAGAATTGTTTCTCAAATAATTAAAAGAATAATAATAAAATAAATCATCCTAGATATTATCGAGTATTTGGTTTGAGCACTTGTCTATACCAATCTTCAATGGTTTTTGTTTTGTCAAAAAAGGTATTCGAAACAAAGGCAATTTTTTGTTCTGGGCAATTAGAATCTTGAAAATGTAACAGCATTTTAACTGTATCGAGACGATTAAATAGAGGGTGCACATAAATTACTGAAAGTAGTACGATCTACTAGCAAAAATAGGAATTAGTCTGTTTTTTCAAATAAAACTCCCTGTTAAAGTAAACTGAATTTGCTTTCAAATATTTCTATAGCTAAACTTTAAAGTTTTCTATAAAAACGCATTTATTATTTATAATATTCAGCATATTTAAAGGTGGTTATATGATCATCTTTCAAAATGACAGCTGACAACAATTGTTATAGTTCGGTAATTAATAACTCTCAATATCTCCTCCACGATTTATTTAAGAAGATAGGGAAAAAAGGTTTATATGAAAAAGTTTTAGAATAGTACTTAGATCATCCTCATTAAGTGTAACACTTACGTAATATAAGCATATTTTTAAGTAAACAGTGTTTTTCAATTTATAGTACGATTTACGCCCTCTAGCGGACATTTTCCGAAACTACAACTATCTCCCAGCAATTTCCTTTGTCCGCTTTTACTAAACCAAAAAACATCCTAAAACCGTACCATGAATAGTTTTCGAGATAGACCCGGCGTCCTTTCTTATCTGTACACCCCGTACATATTATGTATCGTTCAATTTTTTTTCTAAATGAAATCAGTAAAATTTCACTCTTAGACTTGGAAGGAAGATCCAAGATCTGATAAAAAGTATTCGGACCTACCCAGCTAGCAAGTTGACGTGAAAACACGTCGAAACGACGTCGATACCTGGTGATATTCGTCACATGTCATAAATTCGACATCATGACACGTCATAATGACGTTGAACATTGGTGACATGCACTAGTCAAAAATCGATCTATGCAATGACGCCATTTTGACGTGTCGCAATCGACTTAAAAATTATAAAAGGGAGTTAACATTTAGTGGTTTAAAATTGGACGCATATTGACGTATTTTTGACGTTATCACTCGACGTTTTGTTACGTCCTTATTCGACGTCAATTAGCTGTGACACATTGTCGTCATTATTACGTCGAAATGTTGGTCATTTTGACGTAATTAGAGGCGTATATTTCACGTCAAAATCACGTGCGTTGCTAGCTAGGTAGACGACACAAGACGAGGTATTAAGTTATTAAGTTTATCTGGTTGACAAACTTCCTTTTAACATTTTTTTTGCCAGTTAATAGATTTACAAAAAGCTGGGTTGCATTGTGTACTTAATTAAGTCTTAGGACAATAGAGGGAGCAATGTATTAATGTTAAAATTAAAAATGAGAATCAAAAATATTTTTATTTAAAGAAATAATTGAAGTTTTCATATTTAGCTTTTTATAAAACATCAAAATATTTTCGATAAATGCAATTAACTATTAACCACTGATGATGGAGGTTGATGCTCCGAAACATGTATGGTTTTATTGAAGAATTGTAGAGCAATCTATTAAATTTATTTCGTGGAGGTTAGACTTTCATTACCTGTGTATAACAATTCACTCCACTGAACTACTAGGATAATATGAAATTATTACTGATAAATTTAAATTTGGTAAGTATCATAATTGATTGGTCATTTTACTCTTCTCACATGTTTACTTGCCACACTCCTTTTGTGCGTATTTATTTACCTGGACAAATAGGTACGTATGGACAGAAAGTTACTGTGGATTGCTAAGCAACGACATACGTTGTTTTATTCCCTTTTCTAACCAATATTCAGAAACCAGTTGTATATACTTTTTTTTGTTATAGTTATATACATCTGGCTTTTAAAACTAACATATGGGTACATAATATGGAGATATAAAAAACGGGTAGGGTGAACCTTTTTTTATTAGAAATAGGGGATGACTATACTGTCATATAAACTACCCCTAACATATCCAATATTTTAATTCTTTTCATGTAGACTACACTGCACTCTACCGGAGAATAGCTAAAGTTCCTTGTAAATTAATAGGGTATATGGTGTTAGCATGGGACTGCATCACAGGGTGGGTTATACAGGGTGAAAGATCCTTGTAAAACTACCTATATTATTAAAATATTTATACATGGTGGTTTATAAATGTAAGTTAAAACAAACATTGAACAGACCATAATATTTTTGTATTGGTTATTGGAAAATCAATAGGTAGGCATTATATTTATTCTTGTACTTCGTATTTACTATATAAAAGATACCAATATTATTTTAATAACGCACTTATTTGGGCTAAAATATCGATTGTTAAAATTTTGTATATACATAGGTACTAATTAATCGGAAATTGTTTTATAATATGTATATATTTAATTGTGCAGAGTCATCTCTAGTATACAATTCCAGTACAACACATAAATAAAAACACCCTCTATTATAAAACTGAGAAAAATGCTCAATTTCTCCAATGTAACTTTGTTTTTGTTTAATGGCGTTGTTTACAACATCCCATAACAGTAGTTTTATTTTTTAAATTATTTTCCAAAACTGACTGTTTTGCTGTCGACAACTAAGGTATATTTAAGTTTTTCATTTTTGGCATTTGCAAATTCTTTATATTGCGATGCCCTTTAAAACGCATTTAGCAGTCGAATTACTTATTTAATTTAAGCTATAGGGGGTAAGGGGAACGGCGGCCGCCTGGATATCTAGCTATCTACAATCACGCAAACAAACGGTTGAGGTTGATGGTGTTCGTTCTAGAGTAGCATTCACAAATAAAGGAATACCACAGGGATCATGTTTGTCACCCACACTGTTTAACATTTTTATTAACGAATTACCGAACAAAATCAAGGAATTCGGAACTCCCGTTCTCTACGCCGACGACACAAGCGCCATAATAACCGACAAACAGGAGATAAAGGTCGTGAAAAAAGCACAGCATGTAGTTGTGAAGATAGCCGATTGGTGTAAGCTGAACGGACTCTCACTTAACGCCTCTAAGACGGTCGCTCTTTCGATTAAAGCAAATAACAAAAGGCCTGATAAAAGTTTATTAATACGTATGGGCGGCAAATCCGTGAGGCAGGTAGATAATACCAAATTTTTAGGCGTAATCACGGACCAAAGATTAACTTGGGGCAACCATATTGACCGCGTCACACAAAAGTTGAGTAGCTGTGTATTACTCATAAGGAACAAAAGGGACACTGTGTCGCGTTCGGTCCTCAGGTTGCTTTACTTCGGACTGGTGCAGTCGACTATGGCTTACGGTATAATGTATTAGGGAGGGGATGCAATTAGGGTCTTTATAAAACAGAAAAAAATCATTAGAACAATGACTAAAATAAATCAGAAAACCTCGTGTAAAACTTACTTTAAAATGCTGAACATAATGACCCTCCCTTGCCTATACATGTACGCACTGATAATTAACATAAAAAAGCTATCAGGATCAATAAAAAAAAGAGAAAATATACACAATTATGATAGGAGAATTAAGGACAGGCTAAAATTGCCATTCTCCAGACTACCGAAGGGTCAGAAAAATCCGAACTATATAGGCATCAAATGTTTTAACAAGATTCTGAGAATTGGTGGGTTCGCGGACATGAAAATAGATACGTTCAAGCTCGAGCTGAAAGACTTTTTTGTTCGTGAATGTTTTTATTCAGTTGACGAATTTTTAAATTATTAATTGTTTGTTTTGTCGCTGTGATACTTGTAATATGTAACTGTTATAATGTTTGATTTTTATTGTTATTTTGACGAGCCGACAATGTAATGTATTACATTCATTGGCAAATAAAGAATTTGAATTTGAATATATAATTAGATCGTGGTTCCTTTTTTAAATTCATTAGGGATTTTCACAGATTTTTTAGTCGAAATCTATTAGGTACTAAAAGAAAATCACTTAATATTTCGAAAATGTTCATTTAGTTTATGAAATATGATTTTTTAAATTATAACCATTACCTACCACTTCTCCCAACATCTAATGAGAATTTGTGTACCGAATTTCGTCAAAAACTGTGTTCTAGTAATTGTGTATACGTTCTGGTCTATCTTAAATCATTAAAGATTGTTTTCCAACTTTTTTTAAAAAGTTATTAATCTAGATTGGATTATAAAAAAGCCCTCTAGTAGTGATTAAATTATTTCAAGAATAATAATAATAATATTATTTGGTTTTTGTAGCAAATCACAAAAACTATGACTTTTAATAATTGAAATTGTACCTACAACGTACAAATCAAATGTAAAGAATTGCACGCTGAGGAGAGGAAGCAGCTTTTCACATAAAAAAGTTTAGTTGACCGTTGTCAATTTTAGCATATATTCAAAGGCCATTTTCGTTTAGTTTTTTTTAAACTCCATTATCTTTGCGACACAATATTTAATTTCTTGGCTGACATTTATATATGACAAACTTTCTGATATTTATAGCAAGGAATTACGCTTTTCAGTTTTCGCAGTTGATTTAAAACACCATGTCTGCTGTTTTCAATGCTTTACAAGAAAAAGTGTTTGAGCACGGGTAAGTACCGATTTGTGCAAAAGCAGTGCTGAAGGGTTTACTTTCAGGCGGAGGACAAACGATAAATCGGTGTTCGTTATCTATACGAAGGTCTAAACTTATTACGGTTTATCATTTTAAGCAATCTACATAAATATACTAAATATTATTTTATATGAGTAATAAATAAAAATAAAATCAAACTATACCTTTTGAAGAGTGAATTAAGTAAAATTTTCAAACATAGTTTGTGAAATTTCCTTTCTTCGAAGAGAATTCGAGAGAATTTGGCAATGTCTCTCTCCAAATAACTTCCTTGAAAAGTTTTGGCTACTTTTGGTTCAGCCTTTATAGGAGTGCTGGAACTCAGTTGGTCATGTTTTATCTAACAAAGAAGTCTTTCGAGGATGTCTCGGAAGAGTGGACGTGTTTTTGATATTCAACTTGCTCATTGTTGCTTTTCATGGCTCGAGATTCTGGATTGTACAATTCCATACTCAGGTGTTTAGTTTCAGAGTGAAAACCCCAACTTTTGTCCAATGTTGCCACAAGGAAAGCTACGTTGCTAGTCTCATATCTAATTTATGTAAATGTATAGATTTGAGAAATATTATTACGATATCTATACTTATTCTTCAAATACGTCTCTGCGCGTCAAATATCTAATTAGATAAGACACAAGATAGTGTATGATATGTAAATTAGCCGTCGAATACATTCCATTTTGTACCAACCGTCAAGATAGAATTATTATAAAGTTGAGTCCGCAAAAGGCATACACATCATGGTAGTGGGTATAGAAAGGATATTCCATTTCGAATCGTAGATTGCCTTTTGCGAAATTATTGCATCACAAATTGCAATAATGCATGCATATTGGCAATCGGAAGTCTTTGGGCGCCTTTCCACGCTGCAGCCAACCGCAAGGCTTTTCCCCAACTTTGTCTTTCTTAACTCAATTTTCACTAATTTTGGAATTATATGTTCCAGAATATATCATGTATCAAGCATTGCACGATACGGTTTGAATTTTGAATCCATTAGATAAGTATTATTCTGGATATTAGAGAAGTACTACGTTGAAAATTAAATTACCAATATAAATTAGGGAAAATAAATATTTTGTAAATAATATTTTTGAATCATGTAATTTATTATTACAATATAGTACATTATCAGACAATATTCACCATATTCAGGATAAATCGCTGGAAGTAGAACAAGAAGGAATAAATCGCAGATTGGTAAGAGTTTAACTGCAATTCTAAAATTGTTAGAGATACCTGTTTATTTTATTTCGCTGTTTAAAGAAATATTAAGAACAAAAAGCTATTTTTTGTTGAAACTTTTTTTTTTCGATCCATCATCAAATTTATTTTAATAGAGGCCTGATGGCTTATACCTGGGAACCACGCTTTACACTAAATCGTTAATAAAAAAAATCTATAACAGAACATTACCTATTTCAAAAGCCACATCCAGACCTATAACTAAAGAGCAATTTGCTGATAATAATAATAATAATAATAGTCTTTATTCAAATTGCGTACATTTTTACAAAAATCAAACAATCAATAATACACAATTGAAACGGCATGAGTGCAGCTTAAGGCATGCAATGTGCATGCTTCATCTGTCTTAACACTTATCCTTAGAAAAAAAAGTAATATATATCTACCTAATTCTATTACTAATTGTCCCATACAAGAAACAGAAAAAAACACAAAAAGTTACTAGGCGAACAATTAATTAATTCATTACATAATTTTAATTTTAAATACTTAATAATAATAAGAATACTTATTTGTCATAAGACAAAAAAAGACAAATATAAATTTTTTTTTCAAAATTTTGAACTGTGAAACAATTCTTTTCGCAATTCTACCTTAAACTTATACAGATCAGATTCGAGCATGATGATATTGTCATTTTTTTTTTGCTGACTAAGTATCTCAATCAAGAAACATGAAATTTGAGATTATTGGTTATTCAATTACCCATATTATTATTATCTGTTTTCAAGAAATAATATAAGCTGGTATATTTTTAATAACATAATTTTTGAAATCAAATCTAACCTAAAATCATGAATATAAAATAATGCACATAAAGGCTGTTTGATCAGTCCCCAAATGCTTTTATTTTTTAATCGTTTTTAAAAAATTCGTTTTGAGGATATAAAGAAAACTTTAATGATTCTATATAACGCAAACATGTTACTGTTAACAACTTCTTTGTTTACCAAAAGTCAAAATTACCTAGATTAAACAAGTATGGTACGTTTGTAGATTAAGATATCGAAATTCTACTTTTATAAAAGCATTCAATAGACCTTCATCTTTTCATTGAATCAATATTGTCATTAAAAAATATATAAAGACAGTAACAATTAGTCAACTACATGTTTACTAATAATCGTGCAAATTTCTTGCTTTCGCATTTTGGGACTGATCCAAGGCTACCATCGCGGTTGGTAAGTAAAAAAATGATGGCCAAAGGAACTGAATTATGATTGCTACAATTATTTTTATGTTTAACTTTTACGGTCTCTGAGATAGCAATAGTTGCCCACGCTTTTTTAGGACACACTGTATAGAGAACGCTTTGGGGGTCTCTAATATATAGTTCATCTTCGATACCTATCTATCTATCTAAAATCCTGTCACGTCATGGCGAATAGTAAATATAACCAATAATACGTTAACTGTGAATAATAATAAATTATAGAGAGCTGTTGACCCAGCACCAAATAGCCTGAACGTTAGCGAGACGATCGGAATTGGTCTAAAGGGGTGATAAAGCAGAGTGGGGGTGGGGTGTGAAAGGGTGCTGGCGGCCATGTTGGTCAGGCGGCGGTGGCCACCGCCGCCGGTCGTGTTCCGCACCAGTTCGCGTTTTGATTAACGGTCTCCAATGCTAACTAGAATACATGGCGTTCCAAAATCTGGTATTTAATGATACTTATTAATCTGAATATAATGGGTCCATATATATTATATTAATTGGTTGTTAAAAGTTACAGGATACCAGGGTAATACTGGTCACTCATTAAAATGACATAACTACACTCAAATTATAAACCATCTTGATCAGGAAACATCTATGCGCAAAATATCTTAGTACAAGAAGTTAGAAATACGTTAAATTATAAAAACGCAGTGATGGGGGTGACGCTATATACAATGTAGTAGTATGTACATACTACACTTTATTTTTTATGGTATTGTCTTATAATAAGATTCAAAATGCCATAGAGAAGAGGAACTTACTTCCCTAGAGAGAGGATATATAGAAGACGACCTATTTCCTGGCCTCTTCGATCTCCGGATGTAACGCCAATTGATTTTTACTTTTCCGATCGATACTAGGGAGAAACTTCTTCATAGATAATCACGTTTCATTGTGGTGTTATAAGAACTAAAGGTGGACTTCCCTCCGGGCGACTGTTGCGACGATCGCTATGATACTGCTACCATTTTGTTTTATGGAAGCACTGTCCTCCAAGCGACAGCCGCCGGCGATAGACGCTCGGCCTAGCGATCGTCGCAAGCCGCCTGCTCTCAGAGCAAATATAGTCGCTGCGGCCAGCGACTATTCATTAGTTTCGTTTGGTTTTTAATGTAGTTTTTCCCTCAGCAGTTATTGGATACAAAACTATATGGGAAGAATAAAATTTGATATGATCCTTGATTAAATTTAACACGTAATTAAATTGATGTGGATTCAATCCGAAAAATGTGCGGAATTTTCTATCGTCGGGTTTCAAATGGGATTCTATTAATTTTGTGAAGAAACCCTACTCCCGTCGTGCGATGTACATCGGATGGACTCCATTTCGTTGTGCGATACACATTTGAAGTATGTAATCATCTTCTGCCTTTTCGTACAGCATATAGGCCACAAGTAGTTTGCGCGTTAAACTCATCCCAAAAATTTGTGAAAACTACTACAGAGACACAGCCACAGAACGAATTAACAGAAGTAAAATTACCGATAGACGCGGGAAATTTAATCGTCGCAAACGCTGGGAGGAAAACATGCCCATAGGGACGATCGCTGAGCGATAGTCGCGGAGCGACTATCGCCAGCTACAGCCGCTCGGAGGGAAGTCCACCTTAATGCTGCGTTATTGTTGCGATTACATAGGAGTCCTCAATTCGTCGTGCGCGCGAGTATGTCTGCCTTCACGGGGCCCTTGTGGAACCAACGTATGCAGTGTCTAATTAATTATTTCAAATCAGCGTTCTTAAGTTCGATTGTTGCAAGAACTAAGTAGTGATTAAAGAAACAAAAGCCTTTGATTGTAGGTTATTTAACAGTTTTAATAGAAAATATCATAAATATGGGTTAGATCTCTCAATTCTTGTAATTTTTTTTGTAGAACTTCCTAATTTGACATTTGAAAGAAAACAACAACTTTAGGACATTCATGTTTTTAGTGGACGCCATAATTAAAAGTTACGAAAAACGTTCATTCCGGTATTAGGGTGGTGGTGTATATATGCATAAATCTCGGTGTGTCTATTTCGCTTTATAAATTATTTCGTTGTTGTTTATGTCTTTTTTCTCTCTCAGCATATTTTGGGGGTGGCTTTTGTCCCCTAGGCTGTCCACCCACGGGGCTGGACTATTAAGAAAATATAGGGTCGGTCAATTTGTTAACAACGTGCGTCGTGGATGTTGTTGTAGAAAGAACGATTTAAAATTTCTTAATATCAAATATTAATTATCGTTCTCTAAAAACTAATTTCTACTCTGTAACAGGAATATTAGCGTGTAATATATTCCATACATAGCTGTGTGCGTTAACTTGAAACCTACCATTTCCCATTCTCTCTTTCTTTTTCTCCCTCTTCTCTTTACCTAAATAATTACTCCCCATCAAGCTGGACCTCTAGAGACCTTTGAACGATTTTCTTCTTGTAAGCCCCAAACTCGTCCGCCTATATGTCAGAAAGTTGTTTGTTTTACTAAGTAATTAGGTAGGTATTATGTATCAACTTACTTCAAAGAAAACAAGTCCAATAAGTAATAAAAATATTAGAAAATATAAATCACAAAATATATGGTTTTTACAATAGCCAGGTAATCGTTATATAATGAATTGATTGTTACATAATGTAACAAGACTTTTTGTTGGAAATTTGCTTTCACCAGACGTTTCGTTGATCCACTACTCATCAGTAGTGATCGGCGGGCAGTGTGACCCAAACTTCCAACATTTACGAAGAACTTATACTAGCACGGGAGTTGAAAGACAAAAAGATATTTTTGGCGACATCTAGTGTGAGCAGGCAATAGTTATGTAACTAACAAGTGTCATAATCGCTTTTTATTTTATATAAATCATAATAAAGCACGGTGGTTTCAAACAGGTTATGTCCTTTGACCTTAGATGCCCATTCATGTAGACCTGGTCCAGCACTACACAGACACACGTTATTTTGTCTGGTGTATCTATTATAATATAAAGATGAATAGGATGCTGAATGTTATGGTAATGAGATGTCAAAGATCATACTTGTATGTCCCTATATATAAACGTACTCATAAATTAAGGGGTATTGGGTCATTTAAGGTCAAAGATGTTGAATGGGTTGGCATATTTATACTTACAAATTAAGTATATAAATAATTATGTATTTATGTTATTCGGAATTAGAATATGTACTGTAAAGTTTTAAAATATTCCATTTATTGTAAAATAAATAATAAAAAAACACGCTTGCGTCAAAAATTTAGTGTTTGGTCTAATTGTAATTGTCTAATTGTAATAATAATATTAATAATAAAGGACTTTCATTGCAACATTTTTTTTTACATTTGCAGCACTTCTGTGACTTTATAACATACACTTATAGTCTAAAAAATATTCTGTAAAATGTTCTAAATAATATAAAGGAATGAAGGCAATAATAATAACATTCTGTTAATTTTGAAATTAGTATATTTATGTAATTTAACACGTTCACTGCCGGTGGCTCCTGTAAGAGCCAAGTCGATATCTGAGCCAGTGCCGCTGGCTCTCAAAAGAGCCGCGGTAAAATGCTGTTCTTAGGCCAGTTGGCACTCAGGGTGCATATTGGAGTAACAGTACCTCCGGCGCTTAAAAAGATCCTCAAAAAAATATGTCAAAATTGAAATAAATTCCAAAAATCCAACCTTAAAAGTAGGGTTTGAGACATTTCAACCGCAAAACAACAAAATATCGAATCGGCTGCTGACTAAAACCAGCCGGAAATCGGTAGCAGTGAACGTGTTAAGGAAAATTTTCCCATCATTTTCGATCCTGATTAATTTTTCTTTAAATATTCCTGTAAAATTCTCAAAAGAATATTATATATTGTGAAGCTACTGAAGATGGAAAATGAGATTCCAAAAAATGTTTCGCAGATTATAATTTAAACAATTTTAGCATTTAATTTTGAAAGCAGACGTAATTCATTTAGCACTACTCTTTGACATGGATTATTATTACCTGAGATAATGAAAAATAGTTTTTTGAACTATTGAAATGAAGTTTTATGTAGGAGCCAATATTCATAAATTTGCCAAATACGCTATCGCGTCATTGGTTGGTTGTTTACGCCGTTATTCGAATTTCGACGTTAAAGTTAGCGCCTTATGGTTTACAAAGAAAATTCTAAGAGGTTAAAAATCTACAGCTTAAAATTATGTTTAGGTTAAAAAATTTGGAAACACAAACAACATTTACTAGTAAACGGTATTTGGACTAATTGGACAAACGATTTGGAGTCTGTCGCAAAGTTGAGCTAATTGCTTGTTGATCGGTGCTCAGGCCTACTTCTGTACACTGTACATTCATGCGTTTTGAGCGTAGTTTTGAAATACACTTCATAGTCTTTAGATAATATTGAGCTTTTTAATTATTCCCTTACAATTTGAGCTACAGTTATGATAAACAGGAGGGTGCTAAAGTCTAATTTAATTGTTTTTAGTCTGTTTTAGATTGGAGACTTCTTGGGATGAGGCTCACAAATTACACAACAGGTTAAATAACGCCTTGTTATTTATTGTCCAAACATTTTTTTACCCATGTCATTTATATTTAGTTTTCTTTTCTTGAGCCCTATTTCTTCAATATTTAGATTTGAGACTTCTTGGGATGAGGCTCACAAATTACACAACAGGTTAAATAACGCCTTGTTAGTCTGTTTTGGAAATTCAGGTTCTGCTCCGATAAATGTCCTTTCCAGAGATATTATTGTCTTTAAGTGTTGATTTTGAAGAAGAAGCCGTTATCAAGATAAATGACTTTGAAAATTTCTATGCAACGTCTCCAACATTATTATACGGCTACGATAATAGAAGACACAGTGTGGAAATGCGTATTAAGGGTAGACAAAATAACTTCTCCCTTTCCTACAAAGATACGTAAGTGTGCCAAATGTCATTTTGACATCGAGACGCGTTTCGGAAATATTACTAAAAACCCATCCTCAGGAATTTACAAATAACACCCTTTATCTGAAAAACGAAGCATTTTTCGATATTATATGTTCATATGAAAACAAATCTTATTTTAGCTTGTAGAATGTCCTACGAGTCAAATAATGATGATTGACCCAAACTTACCTTATCCAAATATTGATGGTTTAGGAAATACAGGGTAATCAAAATTTTCATTTTATTTGGTTTTCTACCAGTATGACCATGCTTCTTGGGTTATCGACTTCAACATTGTCAGCTTTATGTTTTTTGGTATGAGAAAAATGAATATTATGTTAATTTTTTTTACGTTGCTCCTAGGGGGCGCTACTTACAACCTATTGCTATATGATAAATTATGTCATAACTTTTCACCCCTTTTTCGTGAAAAGTTAATTGTTGTTCATTTTCGATTTCAAGAAAAAACGATTTAATGCAGATTATTTGTTTCCAGCCCTCACTAACCGGTCCACTGTATTTGAATTTTCATCAACAAAATTCATAGCTTGAAGGAATAGCACTACATTTAAAGGAAAATATGTAGTTTATGCACTACGGGGCACCAGTACATTGTGCTCGGCCAGAGCGTGAAAATTTAGACAACACTTTTTCCCATTGTTGGATTGATCGAGGGAGTGAATTTGCTTGGTCCAAAGAATCTCTTGATTCGTCCGAGGAGTTGTGGCGTAAAATACAAGCGGCTGCTTGCAATCAAGAAGCACAGTTTGCAACTCGTGTGTCTCTCAGAAAACGGATTACAAAATGTGTCAAAATGAATGGTGCATACTTCGCACAACTGCAAGGAGCAGTCCCCAAATGGGAAGGCTGGAAATATTTGAGTAAAGAATGTTGACTTACAAAACATATACTAAATACGATGATGATTTTGGCTTTTGTTGAACAAAGACATTGGTAACAGTAAAACAATTTTTAGTTCTACAGAATCATCTATTAATGTATTCTTTATATGCTCGAAAATATTTTTTTTTACAACGGTTGAAAAATAAGTGCATAATTAGCCATCTCTTACACCTTAATCAAATCAGCCTTTAACATGATATCGCATCAGTCTGGACAAATTAGTATGCATTTTATGACTGATTGCAATTTTCATGAAAATAAAAGACAATCTGCAACAACGACAATTTTTGCAGCGACATTCTTCCTTGTAGGTATATCTATTTCTTGTTTTCTCCATCGTATATCCTAAGTATTTAGTAGTGTGTCTCACCTTTACCAACAACAGAGCTGTATATCGTGTCTATAGTTTTCACTGTGTTTGTCATGTACATACAGAGAAACTGGACTACAATGGGTTTGTCTATAGGTATAAGGGTTGCATGATGCTGTATGTGGGTGGTCGCTCAAGTTTGTGGCGAGATGAAAGGACGCTAGGGTTGCGGTAATGGGGTAAAGAGGGACGCAGAAAAGAGAATTGGAAATAGAGGTGAGAGGAAGGGGTTTTGATTCTACAGAGTGCTCAATGTATCATCATCCTGTATGATTTGATAAGCTGCAGTAAATACTCTTTATTTTAAATATTATATCCTGGAGTTTTTCCTATAGTTATTAAATGAAAAAGTTTGATTCCTTCCACTTAAAACACTTCAGAGACGTATATGGAGGAAACCGGGATGCTGATCCATGATGAAATTCACATAATTTAGGGATTTTCATAAGATAATTAAGTAATACTTGCATAGGAAATAGGCAGTTATAAAAATGTTTGGGAGGACTTCGGAAGCTGCTGGTTCACTATTGATCGGACAAAATAAATAATTTCAACCTATAAAGAAAAATAGGTTAAAAAATCATTAATCTTGAAAATTTAAAACTAATTACTAATTAGATCTAGAAGATACTATTTTCTGCTTTGTCTTTGCAAGAATACTTCTTCCTCAGACGGGATTTCTTGACCCTTTTACATATTTTTTGAGCAAATGCGAATGCATGCGTTTTTAGTCAAAAAACATAGTCCATTCTGATAATGCTTCTGTTATTTCAGAACACAAAACAACGACTCGTAAAACAGACATCTAAGAGTCTGAAGGATAGTAAAGAATACAATTGGTGTCATCTAGTGGTATTGTGGGAAACTACAGCAATGGAATTGGCAACAAGACTCTATGGATATGTGGTAATTTCAGGTGAAATATGCGCATAGTGTTAAAAAGTATTTAAACGCAAACTTTGTGTATTTAAGGCTTAATCTAACGTTGTTATTGTCAACTATAGGCCATGTTTGGATTCAGCTCGAAAAGCGAAAACCATTTATTTGAGTGAAATCACTGATCATTCTTCTAATAAGTCCAACGCTATACTCAAATTTACGGCTAAATATGGGTTAATAATTATGGTTTGAAATAATTTATACAAATGTCAAGTCAAATAAAAAAAAAACTAAGTAGGTAAGTACCTATATTAATGTTTATGCGATTGACACAACGTTAATTTATATAAATTAAATAATAACATAAGGGCAATAGCAATATTTTAGATAGCCTTGGATATCTCCAGCAAATGCTTTTAATTTCTGACACCTTGAAGTTTGAAGCTCATTTTCCTATACACTCAGTATAAAGTGTTGGCAAGTTATCCAAGCTACTTCGCGAACCTAAAACAACAGCAGCGTCCAAGCATGGTTATATATGTGTATATATGTGACAGTGTCATTAGAAACGGCGGCCATTCCGCCTTTCCTTTACATTGTCGTCCCTCGGCCGTCACAATACACCCCCTTCCGCTACAAGAGTACGCTAAACCACCCTTTGCCTCGCGCTCTCTTTTAACCACCACCAACACTACCCTACTTGGGAGTTCTTAGCCTCCAGTGTTCATCAAAGGGGTGAAACAAAAGCTGGAATAATCCATATACACACGGACCCAAGCGTCGTTCGTTGCTGACCAATGGCGTGCAATTTTGGAATGGTCAATCTAATAGTATATCATTTTTTTACAGGATTTCAAAAAGCTTCAATCATTAGTTGCTTTAATATTTCTTTAGTAGTATTTTTTTTATTTTAAATTTAAACTCGCGAAAGAAGCATCACGGGGATAATGCGAGAAATACAATTTTGAAACACGACTTTATCGTATATTTCCAAACCCACACAACATTCCACATCATTCAATTTGGTTTCAACAAGATGGTGGGCATCCACACGGTGCATGTAGATTAGCGAAACAATATTGGAGATTTATAAAATAGAATTAGGTATCAACGCACATATCTTGAAATGATAAGAAACGTGATCAAAGAATTCGAATTACGACTTGCGTATACCGTCAAGGCGTGGTGAACGCCGGAGCACAGTTAGAACATTTGTTAGTGTAGCAACATTGTAGCACATTTTAAGATTCGGCAAATTGTTCTAATAGAAAGTATTGCAATAATAGTAAACATTTTTAAAGTTCATACTTGTTAAGCCGCATTAGATCTAATGATCAGATTTTGATTCACTGCTTCTAAAGCTAAACTTGTTGTAAAATATGTTTAAAATCCACCCATTCCATCGTTAAGTTTTGACCGTTACAATATTTTCATGACAATGTAACTCGGGTGAGGTAACTTGCAACATTTTTTACCTGACCTCCTCTCTCATTTGAATAATTTTAGTTATCTAAAACTCCAGGTAGAAAAGCAACTTCTCCTTTATAAAAAAGGCATTAACTGTTATTATATTTCATTTAGAATTTCAATTTTGTTAGAAAAGTTTTATTTTTAATTTTAATATTTCTTATTTATTTTTATTTACTTTTTTAGATATATTTATTCGGTCACCACATTGTATGATTAATATCAGTAATGTGTTGACAGTTGACTACTATTAGGGCTTTTTGCGGCTTGCTCACTCCCGTGTCCGTCCGGTGACCCCTTGATCTTATTTTTTTTAGTTTATTTTGGAGTCCAGGTGAGCGATTTTTATTTAGTTTCGAAACTACACTATACCAGTTTTATTCCTGTTTGACGAGTGTTGTGTAGCCTAATATAAATTACAAGCAGAGGTCGTATACTTGTAATTTGCCAAATGTAAATATATTATTACATAATTATTTAATATATTATTTGTATTATAATACTATTTTTAGTTTATGATGCAACTTGTATCACATATTTTAATTTTAAGCACTTTCTTCTAGGAAAACAAAGTACTGTAGGTACTCCATTTTAGCTGCTTGAGAATGGAATTGGTTTCTTCGTTGCCTTTGCTTGCTGTCCTTCAATTTTATTCATATCGACTATCATTTCTAGTTGAACTTCTGTTGAATCTTCGTATTAATTATTTTTGTTCTTCTTTCTCGGCGTTACGTTGTTTTCTCTCTTCTTGCTTTTCAGTTTCGCGTTGTATTATTCCTTCCTCCATTGTTTTCATTAACTGTTTCAACAGGGTTGGCAGGTTGCCGCAATTTACACATATTTTGCTAAGGCCTTCGACAAGATGGATCACTCTCTTCTTAAGCATAAGATACTTAAGTTTCTAGGAGGTCCTAATCTTCTTTTTCTCACCCTATTTAAGTACTAAGCAATAATATAATGTCGAGTACAATCTCGGAGTACACTCTCGGAAGGGTGCCTGCCGAACACACAATGTGGTTTAGACCCAACCCGTTCGACTCTGTTAAGCGTGAGGCTCTGTGGAGGACATTGAAGCTCAACGGATGTCCCCAGAAACAAATGCAAAACTATAACTTTTACTAGAAGTTTTTAGTCTTGTAATTGGGTTTCCCACCTGCTAGGGAATAAAATTTATTTCTCATAATTTTAAACTGGCCGGGTGTTTTTCACATTTGTTATGAACATCATGAAATACCATACCGTTCCCAATATTAGGGTTTATTGACTCAAGTGTTTCCTATACCAATAGTGCAAATTCTTTAAAGTTTGAACTTTCACATTCAATTATACGTCCTCGTGGCTACTTAGTTGGCACTGACAAACTGCTAGCATCTCTATTGATACTGGATTTCACAGTATTGAATGCTACTTATGATGAACAAAATCCCTTCCACTACGGCGGTTTTAAACTTTGTACGATATTTTGGTTGAATTATTTGCTCTTCTTCATAACTAAGCAATCCAGCAGACGTAATCACTTGAGATAAATTAAGCTTTAGCTTGAATGTATCGAGCATTTTTTTTAACAATATTTTTCAGACTATCGGACATAGAACTTTTATATTTATTACGTTAGAAAATATATGAAATGTTGAATCAGCAAAGTGTAATTGATTCGATCAAAGCATATTGCATTGGAGCGTTAAAGACGCGAAACGACAGTGTATAATGGGTGGAAAACGATTGAAGAAAAATTGTAAAAGAGGAGGAAAGGATGACAAAAAATAGCATATGTACTACCTATACGATTCGATATTTTTCATAATGTAATACTGTAGTATGAGATGTAGCATCCTATTATGCTTTTTTGAAAAATCTCATCTATATCATATTTGTTATAGAGACGGTATAGAAGAAGAAATAGGTGTTCAGTATTCACTATTATTGTAATTTTTCTGTTGCAATTGATATTAAAATAAATATGATGGTTTTTGTACGAATTTCATTGTGTATATACTGCATGGTTACCAAGGCTGAGGCGTAAGTAAGTAAATAACTTGACCGTTTATTTATACAAAAATTCAACCAAAAAGACATACAAAAATTAAGAACTTTTAAAAGAAACGATAGTATTACATTTTCTTAATATTAAAATTAAAAGTAGAATTATTACAATTATATTTTGACGGTGCTAACTGCCTATAAAAGTTTGCTAATTTGTACCATGTGACAAAAATCACCCAATCATGTCAATATTTAACTGATAAGACCACTCAAGGATGTTTTCAATCAGTACGACACACCACAAATAGTTTTGAAATTGACAGCGACATTATTATGTAGGTAATATTTTTACGAAAATAAAACTACATTACTGTGGTTAGAAGCTGAAAAATATAATTATTTTTAGTCAGGACCTGACTTCTCTCCTAAAATGGCGGCGTCATATGTCACAGTTTGAAATTATTTAGTTTCAAAGTGCTGACGTGGTAGGAATGTTTATCAGGGAACTATCTATTTCAAAAAATGTTCGTTTTACTAATATTTTTTTTTAAGCAAAAATTAAAAGTAAAGTTTAACATTCCATAGAGAAACATAAATATTTAGTAACAATAACTAGGCTCATTTATTTGCCAATTATTAATTTAGTTCACCAAAAATTAGACAACAGCAGCTAACGTATTAAATATTTCATTAAGTCTTTTTATTTGTAAAGAGTGTCGAAAATTGTACACTAAAATTCATTATAACTAAGATTATTGATGTATGAATATAATTCGATCTCCGATTGCAATTAATTTCTGTGGCATCAGCACTAATTTCCATCTGCGGACACTACACCGTATATACATATATCTGATTTTCGTCCCTTTTATTTCGTCCTTTGGGTAGTTGAATGTCGCCTTCCTATTGGCCCGCGGCTAACCAGTAACCCCTTCTTCGGCATCGTTCCACTTCGCCGTCTTATTTTCTAGCGTGGCCGTTAATTATACGGCATGCAGGGTCGCGTCATGAAAATCAAAGGGACACCTTCGAGTGATTTGTCAATGTCGGTCGCTGGAAAATATTTCTTTACTAAGGGTAGATGTATTTATTAAAAACTGCTGCGCTATCAATTTTATCTTGTATTACTCACGTTTTTTGTGTTTGCATTTACATTCACTACATTATTTTATTTATCTTTTGATTTTTGAAAAACGATATCAGTACATAATATTTCTTTCAGAGGTCATCTCTATATCTAAAAAATCGATAAATTTGAAGCGTTTATCATCTGCAACAATTTAAGATAATTTGACCGTGCTCTATAGTTCCTTGTAGCTTTTTTGCAACGTTTAATTAGTACCTTTATCATGGTTATCAGAAGCAAAAATATTTTTCTCATTTTGGGCAGATTTGTAGATAATAATTCAATTCTCGAGGCTGAATATAGATGGGAATCGGGAGGTAAATATATTTTTCTGTTTTAATATTTTTGTCTAACTAGTAAGCCCTTTTCTAATTTCACAGATGTAAAACAGGGTCGAATCCAAGTCTACAGAATCTAAGGATCTAATGTAAAGAATAATTGTCTTGAGAATCTGGCAGGCATTTTTTTAATTCTTTTGCATTACAGAAATATGCGTTTCAAGATCTGATGGTTCCAGAAAATGCAAAACCTTTAAACATCTGAATCACAGTCACGATATTATGCCGATAGACCCAATAGTGGATTTGCGCTAATAATCTAGTAAAATTGTGAAGCAAATAGTCAAACATTTAAGATAAAACATGTATTATTTTCACTTATATTGAAATTCCTTTTTCAAATTTTAAATGTTGATTTTGTTTTAATGGTTGACAAATTAAAATGTGTCCAGACATCCGAAGAAGTTATATGATATATGAAAATGTATGAAATAAAAACGTTTTTATTTTTGAAATAATTTTGTTAATTTTCCACACCCTCACAAAGCAGGTAAAAATAAAATTGATACAAAACCGTTAAAAGAATACATATTAAAACTTCTTAATTTTATTTTATGAAAATGTTGTAAAATACACTAATCCTAAAGCAATTATGTTGTCAAGTAACAAAGTACCATAAAAGTCAGAAAATCATCCCAAAAATTAGTTCCTTCCCATTAGTAATGTCAAGTTGTGTGTTATTTATATAAATCCATTGCATTTCAGCTCATTCGTTTATACATTTCATGTCCATATACATACATTTCAATGTAAAAACTGGAACATTTTAGTGGAAATTCCATGCTGAATATATACGGTCGCCAGATGCTGGCCGCTTCATCAGCCCAGCTATTCACAATTACCAAGTTGGAATGTGTGTTATTTGCATTCCTGGCAAGCGCCTGGATGTTGAGAGTAGTGAAAATATCCACCCGTTCTACTGCACGTTATAATACGTAATAGTAGTACGGCATGTATATGCCCGAGAAACCCTACTCAAGGGAGGTTTTCTTTGTGTTTTCGTGCTGATGCCACAATGTGTTGGATGTGCTGGTCATGACAGCCGTTTTCGTCACATTTTGCCTATGTAAAACGTTGCTATAAGTATATGTATTGTAAAAGACGCGCGAAATACTCCAAATGAAAATGTTGCTATTACCGCCACAGGGTTACATGCAGTGGCGTTCATATATTATGTATGTAAAAATCACCACTTTGCAAGCTTTCGTAAGCTCATATACTTAGAAAATAGTTTTGTGAGTATAACTACCTACTTTGTACACCAAACTCTTTGAAACTTCCTTGTGCTGGCTAATATAATTTTTGATTGAAACATTTTCATGCTAAGCTTCATCTTGAAACTTCTAGATCTGTCTTTAAGGTTCGCTGTAAAACTTCTCTAAAGCAATACATTTCAACGCCATAACTGCGTGTTCTACACTCAAGGATCTAGCATTTTCTTTTTATACATTTCCAAAGATTAAAACGATATGCTATAGTTTTGATAGGATTCTTATGGAGTTTTAAATCCTAGGCTGTTGGTTGCACGGGTTTGAACTTAGCAGTTGTTTGCGACTATACCACACAATTTATTAAAGCTACTTCTTCGAAGGTGGTGTTAGTAATTTACATCCGATTATATTCAATAAACTACCAAATCACTTATGTTATCGACTCTTCAATATCTTCTTTTTGTATGCGTTATTAGGGAGTTAAGGCAACGCCAATGACGTATACGTAAACGTATCTTTTGACATCTACGCATGCGCTCTTTAAATTTTCGATACGTTTAACGATAAGTAGGCCGTAAACATATGTTTCTCTACGCGTATCGTATACTTAAACCATAGATAAACCATTATCTATGCTTAAACATATTGAACCGATTGTTGTCGGAATTACACGATCTTGTACGAATATCTAGAATAGAATAATAGAAACTGTCAATCAAAATTAAAAGTAGTTTATTAATAATTAAATAAACAATCATATTAACAAAATAGTAAATGGAAGTAGAAAATTCTCTTTCTCAAATCAAGTGTCATCTCTACCCTCCGCATACACGTATACGTATTGGATGGTACCTTAACTCTATTTTGAATGAGTGCTTATGTAGCGTAAACATAACCAAAATCCCACGTTTAGTTTGAGATATCAACTAAAGTTATTCATTTCCTATTTAAGCCTCATATCTTTGTGGTTCCTAATACTATTTGATGGCATTACAAACCCCCCTCTTTAGAGACCGTGTTCTGCATTTTGTATAATTGTGAATTTCCCTAAAATTTTGCGTAAATTAAATTTTATAACTCGCGACCACACCTCTTTCAAAAATACCTTAGGATGATTGTGCAGGAAACTTACACATTTCCATTTCCCAATTTCCGACAGGCGGTAGTTATGAGATTGCTGACAGGTTTGTCCCTATATAAAAATAACGGAAATTGTGAAAAATTGTATTTCTATATAAGTTATACAACAGTATAAGAGGAGTAAACTGTTATACATATTTTTGATTTTCTTAAAATCGGTTTATTTAACTCGATTTTGTTTCTGTTAAATTTTATGGCTGTAATTGGCATAATAGCAGTTATTATTTATGTGTTATTGAACTTTTTTGAATATCAAAAACCAAAAGAACCAAAATACTTTATTGTCACAATGAAAGCAGAAATTCGTGAGATATCAGTTAAAAAATCTGCAAAAAATCTAAACCACTTTATTGCCAACGTTTCGGTTTTTATGCATGAAAACATCTAAAGGAAAAATTTTAATTTTAAGTATATTTAATTCTACGTATATACCCCTAATAGGTACATCATTTTTTAATAAGGGTTATGATGGAGTATAACGCTGGAATATTGGTAAAATTTTGCCTATTATTTCATAAATTAATTTACGTATTCTGCTAATTAATAAGTGTGGTAACATAACTATTTAAATTAAAGAACTAATCCATCATATGCAGTGGAGTATAATATAAATTACCTACTTATTATTAACTTAAAAGCTCTGCCGATGGCATGATTTTCACGTTGGTACAAGGCCGATGGAGATTTTTCTTTGTTGATGTTTTTTTTTTTACTAAATAAATTTAGTGGAGACGTCTGTGTTTTATTAGAGTAGCGTTTAAAAATGTAGTAGTTTCCATTCATTTTCCTTACAATATGTACTGATTAGTAGCAACGTAAAATGGAACGGGTATCTCACATAGTGACTAAACAGAAATGATATCATCATCCCAAAAACAAATTTTTTGTTACACTGTTTACAAGATGATTAACAAATTATAGATCGTCTATAAATTCTAAAACCCTTCCTTCCCTTTAGACACTTGCTAAAATCATAATCAGACATGGTAAATGATTAAAATGGCTAACGTTCCTCATTATAAATGATTGTAACCAATTCAACCCTTTACACGCATAAAATCAGAAACAGTAGAGAGAGTCGGGTGAGGTGTTAGATAACTTCAACTCATTGGCGTAAATTGTTAAAAGGGTGGTATATACAAATATAGAGATGGGATCACTTGATACAAACTTAAGAGTTAAGGGTTGAAAATTGATAACCAACACCCAATCTAATAGCGATATGTACATATGCTTGTGTCATTACAATATTGCGTGTGCAGATAGACAATTTTGTACAGGTTGGTTATTATTCATAGGTATATGTTTTATGCATTCTGTTTCTAATCACTTCATTCAACTTCTTTTTTGTTTTAACGCTGATAGTTAATTCTCAAAATATTTTATTTTTCCTTTAATTATCCTTTATTAACAAATCTTTAAAATTTAGTTTATTTTCTGAGAGATCAAGCTCCAAAGTCCGATATTTTACATGGACAAGAAAGTTATTTAACTTTTCATATTTTTGTTGCAACTGTAGACTAAACAAATTCCTATTAGTTCGGGGGAAGAAATGGTATAAATTAAAGCACTCCTTATAAAGGGAAACGCATATACATCTAAAGGACCCATGCGACTATGTTGGGACTTTAAGATGGCAAACCAGCATCTCATTAGGACACTTGCAAAAGATGCAAATGTAAATAGATTTGCAAACAACTATATGTGTATGTTCCAAATTATTTCTTGATTCAAGCAAATTAAGAAATTGTAAAAAATGTGTAAAATTAAAGAAAATTGCAAAAGTTATGAACCAAATAGTTTTTGATAAAAATCTATACCTAAATCCTGTATAAGGAAAAATAATTGTTGTGACTTTTAAAAATGGTCTTTTGGCATTCCTTATAAGAGGCTGTATAAGTGGTAGAAGTTTATAAAGTTTCTCAAGACTGACCCTGTATAAAGTTAGCCTTACGAATTGAAATGAAATCTTCGCAAATGTTGGAAATTTGAATCACATTACCTGCCGATGATGATATTAGCACAGTGCTGACGAAACATGTCTGCTGTTGGAATAAGGCCATGTTATTAAATATATTTTGTGGAAGAGAGTCGTTCCTCATATATTATATCTTTTTTCAAAACAAGAAACATGTAAAAAATAACAGTAAATTCTGTGTTTTTTCATTGACTTACTGGTTTTGAGGCCGTGCAAATTTTAGAATACCATTATACTTAAAACTTTGAAAGAGTCTTAACGTCAAGGTTTGTGTAATTTATAACATATCTATGGATAAATACTGCGTGCATTTTTAACTTATTTTTTGACTAGCTAACAGGATGAGTCTGCTTTTTTAGAGCAACATCGACACAACGCTGTACAACTGAAAACCTAGGAATCAGATATTTGTAATATCATTATTTTCAATTTATATCCATTAAATAATAATAATTATTTCCCAGCAATTAGTTTTTAACCAAATATATTTTTCAATATATACCTTTATTTACCAGTGTCAAATTTACAAACCGATCCTTCTCCATCTGATGTATACTAACTTTCTGTTTAACTCGCAACTTCATCCCCTTCTCTGCTTGTGCCTTTTCCCTCTGTGAAATCTAAAAGGACCGCGGACCAAGGAGCTGGACCACATTTTACCAGAAACCGCAAGACTCTCATATACATGATATACAAGATGTACCAATATTTGAACATATTATATCTAAAAGCAGTGAGATACGTTGAGTAGGTAGGTAGGTTCAAAGTGACCCTCGACTGCGAAAACACGAGCTTTTAACGAAAAGATTAAATTAATTTTATAGTAATCTCTTGAGAGAAATTAGAGGTATCTTGATTTCTTAAATTCCTTCTTTATATTTATGAATATTCAGAATATATCTTCCTATTTAGTGCAGTTCTAAATAAAAATAAATACTTCTATATGTATATATTAACGTATTTATAACAGTACTAAAATAGGTTTAATTTAAAAATAAGTATAAGTACTACTTTATTGGAAAGCGTATTTCTAATTGTTTAAATAAGAATAAATAAATTCCGCAGATATATTAACTTACAAAGATATGTAAAATTAAAAAAAATTGTCTCCTTCCTATATTTCAAATAAATTTAAATATGTTGTATCACAAATAAATCTTTCTTGGTTGTACTGGAGTTGAGTCTGCCAAGTCAGCTTCACTACCTAATAATGCATCTTTATTACGTTTCACTCTGCTAAATCGTCCTGATCCTAAACTCGTTGTTCTAGGTATGAAACTGTTATAATCCATATCAGTTCTGACGATATCTGATGAAGAAAACGCATTTGTACTGCGAAGATTAGACGATCCATCAGGAAGTGAATCCCTTAAGTCTGCTGGTAGGTATTTCTTTCTTGGTTTTATCTGTATTGAACATCCAATGATTAGACCTAAAATTGAAAAGTAAAACTAAATATTGAGCAATATTCAAAGCTTTTACAATAAAGCTGTCTTACAAAATAATTTTAATATCTCAAAAAATATAAGAGATTTTACACCATATAAAATCGGCATTCATAAATGTAATAGAAAATTAGAATCTGAGGTTTTTAGAAAACTGGAATCCTATCTTTTTTTTTTAATTGAATAATATTGTCCAGGACATATCCATTAGTTTGAAGATGGCAGCAATAAAGCAGCGTTATAAGAGGAAATCATTAGTGCAAACAACATGAACCTAGCTCAGAAGAATATTCAAGGTACAACATGTGAAGAGCTTGTCTTCATCTTGCTCGAAATGAAACTATAATCTACTGTAATGTTCGTCGTAAATGTATACTATAATACCTAGTTAATCAAAAACCCAAAACAGCTGCTTCATTCACGATAATGACTGGTAATAATTGCAAATAGCCTATAGAAACATGCAATATAGTGAAAAAAGGCTCATACCTATTACAATTCCATAGCTAAGTATACCTGCAACCACCAGCCATGGATTGAGTTTTATTATTTCCATTAACAAACCTTCATCACCAATTTTATTTTCATTAGCATAGGTTTTATTTGCAAAACTAATATTGCACAATTTTAAATCAACATCTTTATTTTCCGTAATAATCCAAGAGTTTTTCTTGTTAACAGTTTCTTCATTTTTATCTGAGAACATTATCATTTTCTCGAATTTCTTTACTGTATTAATTTTCGGACAAGTATCTTCAATACTTATATGTTTATGTTTGACGTATTTATGAAACTTCTGTAGTAAATGCGTATTAGTGCAATCGAAATTATTATTTCTTATATCCAAATGTTCAATATTTTTTAACGGCTTTATAACTTCCGTACTGATATGGGTCAGAAAATTTTCGGAAAGGTTTAGATGCCTTAAATTTGGTATTTTTGTGAAGACATGTGGTTTAATGTGGGCAATTCCGGAGTTGCTCAAATCTAGAATCTATAAAAAACCATTTGAATATACAATGTGTGACCTACATTCGGGAGTTATTGAATATCAGCAGAAAAAGTGCATTTGTTGCAGAATAAAATTAGATTACTTTTACTTTTCATTTGCAATTCTTCAATTATAAAATTAAAAGATCTTGGAATCGCGTTGATATAGATTATTTTGTATTATTAATAACTCCCTAATTTAGGTCACATCTGCATTTAAGAAGCTCAGACTATATCATAATAAATTTAAATAAGTGTATTGCTTTCAACAGCAATCTTTCCTAAATAATATGTATATAGATACACCCTTACTCTTAAATTTGTTAAAGTTATAACGGGTTCTTCGTTAATTGACTTCAAATTATTGCCTCTAAGATATAACTCTTCTAACGACTCCAAACATTGAAACCACGACTGCATGAAATATCGAATTGCATTAAATGACAGATCCAACGTTTTTAAATTTTTGAGTCCTTCAAAACCATGTAGATCGATTTGGCTTACTTTGTTGTGGGAAATATTAAGTAACTTCAAACCCATCAGTCTTGTTTCCTGTGGAACAAAAAAAAAATTCATGAAAACCATACCCATAGTTATATCATCAGATATCCTAAACATAGCCAGCAGCTTGGCTTTCCTGTTTGAAAATGGTAATTAATTTTAGCTTTTTAAACACAACCTAATAACTTGCCATTGAAGGCTTTTAGAATCGCCATTTTCACACAAAAGAATCGTCATAATTGACAATTTCTTGATTAACTTTGGTTTTCAAATATAAATTAATTACATATAAAAATTAAACGCAAATAGTAATTTAGACATGAAACTTCCACAGGCAACTAAATTTATAGAAGCAATGCTTCTGGATAAATCTGTATGAAATTTATACTCGCTAACGTTTCACGGATCATCCGTTCCGGTTCAGCAACTTTGCATGAAAGCAGTTAAATTGAATGCACATCTAGGTGCCTTTGTCTAAGACCTCGTATGTTAGCAGCAAGTATCGAATAAATGAGTCAGCACCCCCGAGGCTGACCCATGGACAGATCCCGGATTTAATTCTCCCTAGATTTCTCTCTTCTCTTTTATCACTTATCCTTCAGGTAGAATCCTTTTATAGTAAAAATCAGAACCTTATAGAGATAAAATTATCAATCATGACGCAACAGAAAATTTAAACAAATCATAGTAAATAAAAAAATGCGTATATGAGTAATTGCAACTTACCAAGAATATGTTATTTCCCAGTTCACTAATTTGATTAAAACTTAAATCTAATATTTGAACAATTTCAGGCATATTAATTTCCATCGAATACAAATTTCGATGCTGACATGTTGCACGTCTGAGGTTGTGGAATTCGTCACATAAACAAAATTCAGGACACTGCACTTCTTTTTGATTTATACAGTTTACCCCACGTAGTGAAACAAAAATGACAAGAAAACTAAGCAATAGATTTATATTCATCGTGTAAAGGTTATTGTTAAATTTATTATTCCAAAAATTTGTCAAAAAGGTTTTTTACCATTTTAATAATTATATTTGATTTTGATGATCTTGTTTGTATAATAGTGCACTAAACCAGTATGTTTTTAGTTATTATTTTTTTATGATGATAAGGATTTTATCAATGTATAAATGATACAAACTGATAAGTTAACTAGGTGATCTCAGAAACAGGTTATTTGTTTAAATTTAGTCTATCTACGTAATTGAAGAGCCAAGGAGAGAGAAAAATGCCACTATAGTACTTGGTTTACTAAGAAAATTTGAGACGACTTGTTGGGTGTGTAATATAAAAACTCGGCAACCAAGGATTCTTGACACATATCCAAGTTCTTGGTAATTTTCCTATGAATCCTCATATATATTCAATTCAAAGAGTAGCCGAGTTAACTGGCATGTAATAATAATAAAGGCGTTTATTGAGGATACAAAGTACAAAAAAGCAAAAAATAAAATAAAAAAGTAATTAAGTATAGTACATAATCATACATCAAAAATAAAAAATAAATAAATAAAAGAGTGTTACAATCTTTAAGTTTTCACCCATAACAAGTGTGACGTAATCGTGCCTCCGTAGCTCAAGCCGGTGGTGGTCTTTAGGTTTCACAACAACCCTCAGGCCTGGGCGCCAGCTAAAATTAAAATTTTAGCAAAGGATAGGGAAAAGGAACTGTACAAGATATGCCACCTACGTTTAATAAAAATATTATTTATTTAATATTATGTAGCAACAAAAAAATTAGTTAAATAACAAGATTAATACAATGAGAAACTATTTAAATAAAAAGAAATATAGGTACTTATAATATGTGTCTTTGATTTTATTAGGTTTAATCCTACTGTTAAATTTAGTAAACTATAAAAATAATAAAAAAAAACTTACAAACTTTAGTACTAGCTACCAAGATTGGTTAACAAAGTCTCGTACCGGTCCTCACGTAATGTGATTGGGACTCCTTTTGGTCGATAACAGGATACAAGGAGTATGAACAGATTTGGTCTGTATTTGCTGGGTGATGCGTTATTGTTCAATATGTCAACACACAGGTAGTCAAAGTTCCAATATTTTAACTATAGCCAAGAAGCCTAAAATTTGCGAAGCCACCGTTATGAAATGAATCTATTAAAAATTACTACCAATTCTTACCTAATCGGTAATTAGGCTTCGCTAATTTAATCAGTAATATTTTCTTAATTTTCAAAATTAAACTCTGTATCGGTGCGTTTGCTGTTTCGCTTCTCGCTTCTAAATGCCTCTTTTTAAACCGCAAATTTACACACTTTCTACCTATTTTAGTATCGGGCATAGGTACTCTCTTTGAAAAACTCTCAGTGGTGCGAAATGACAAAAAAGGAAAAGGAACCAATGTATGTGGACATATTGAAACTTTACATACTTTAAACAGGTTGAAATATTTACAAAAAATTACTTAAATTGAAATGCAAAATACGAGGGTCGTTAGTAAAGTACTCATTAATTTTAAATCCAAAAATCTGACCGCTACACAAGTTTATATCCCCAAAGGGCGAGATTAAATGCTGACTAGGTACTAGGTAGCCGCCTGTTCAGCTACCCGAGATTATCCTAACCTAACTTCAATTAATAACATAAGACAATCACATGATATGGATACATTAAATTCTAACATACCCACTAGTTTTAGATTTCTGTGCTTCAGTTGGCAAACCATTTAGAACGCAAGTGACGTTATACGAAAATGACCTCTTCGACAACAACTCAGTCTCATCCGAGTTGTTAACGTTAAAACGAAGAATGGAATAATAAAGAGACCTGTCCATAAACTCTCCAATATTTAGATTTGAAACTTCTTGGGATGAGGCTCATAATTTACACAACAGGTTAAATAACGCCTTGTTATTTATTGTCAAAAGATTTAAAAAAAAAAAACAACTTTTCGGAACGTATATCTGTTGCCTTCTTCAGGTAATATACATACAAAAATCGTCTAGTGGACTCCACTCATCCCAAGAAGTTTCAAATCTAAATATTGAAGAAATAAGGCTCAAGAAAAGAAAACTAAACATAAACTCTCCAATATTGAATGTAATTGAAAATTTGTTCTTGATGCAGGCGGGAGAAATCGTTAGATTCTTGTGTTATTATTGATGATGAGGTCAGTGTCAAAAGTAAAAATAAAGAGAGAGTTGTCAAAAAGAATGTATTAAGAAAAATAGTTCATTAGACTTTAGTTATTAAGGGAAGAAATTACATCTCTATCCCGGAAACAGATCGTATAGGGATAGAAGTTTTTAATCTACTTAAAATGATATGTCACCAGAGAGGTAACATTTAAAATATTAATGTTGGGGTGGCCGACGGTGAAGAGGTGGAACACAAAGTTCGACCAATAGTGGTTTTGAATTCCCCTGTCAAAAGCAAAATCGACGTAAGCTTGCTGTAAATTGCGTCTATATTTTAGATGACGAGTTATTCTGAGTGGCAAGTTTTAAAATGAAAGCACTGTAGAATAACAAACCTGCGTATTTTAAGACAGCATCAGAAAGCCAATAATTTTTGAGCAACATCACTGTGTTGTTATTTGAATTACTAAAGTCTCCTTGGTGACGCGAACTCTCACTGATTTTATGATTTCCTGTATGAGTTCACGTGTACTATCATAAAGGGTGGATTTTAACTTGGAAGAAGTTACCTAGGCTACCAATCCTTCATCGCTTCTGTTGAGCCATACCTATACAATATTATTACAGCAATATAAGTAGTAGTAGTATAATGCTTTCTCTGGAAAATATCAACAACCTTACTCATGTTTAGATGGAGTCCACGTAATAATGCATTTTGAACTACGGGGTGATCCAACTTCAGTTTCCGAACCTTCTATCAAAATTAAAAATACACAAATTTAATTGAATTTAACATAAGTATTGTTTGTGAATGACCATTTTGTTGCAATTGACAAAATAGACATTTGCATAACCACTCCTCAATAGTCAAGTGAAACTTTTCGAAAATGTGTTGTTGCAAACTCACATTTGACATTTTGAGAGTGACTATCGAGAGATTGGATAACGCCTTATTTTATAAGGGTGAAATCAATTGAGGAAATTGTTGTCTTTTACTGAAAATTTAGAATTTTTTACGCACTTTACACCACTAAAATTTCGTGTTGAAATGGAGCTCAACCTGGCGTTTAATACAAAAATTATAAATGAATCAAATATTTAAATTCCGTTTGTCTTTAATTATTTCTACTCTGTTACCACTGATGATGGAAATTTACATTTCCGAAACATGTATTATAATATTCTTTTGTATAGTAGATGCCTTATTATTTCGTAATGTACAATAAACATGATAGTTTATGGATAGAATTGGCTTGTTGATCTGTTTTTGTCGTTTTGCATTATAAGCTGTTGAGAAATAAAACTGTAGTTCATATTTAATGTTTATTTTTAATAACCAAAAACTTCTGGCAGTCACACATACACACAACAAACTCTAACTTTGCCAAAATACACTTAACAGTAGGTAGGTACTTACAACTCCTTTAGAATCTGTATATATAGTTGTTAAACATTATTGTAAGTTAGTATGTATATGTTTTAGTGAACAGAAATGAGCTTCCAAACACTTTGTACTTGAATTTAGTTTCCACAGTCTTAAAGTTTCACTGTGAAACAGTTTGTGTTTGTTATCTTCTATATGACCAAATATTTTCTTTGATGCCTAGCTGCTAAGTAAAACGTGGACCTTAACTGTTTAAAAGTTTTATTCTAAAACATACAAGTAAAAATCTGATCTGATGAAAGTTTTTTTATGGTGTGCTGATATTCAATAAAACATCATATTAACATGTTATAACTGATTTTTTTGACTAGTTCGCCAAGAATGGGATAGCATTGAAATATTGGAAACGGTAGGAGTTACAATATCGGTTAAATTAGAGAAAAGTTGCAGCATATAAGCATTAGCCGTGGTCGAGAATTTTGGAAAAAATGATTTTTTGCTATTTTAGTTTTTATTTATTTCTGACATTATTTTTACAGATATAAAAACAATGAAATGCACTTTACGAGGTTAATAAGTTAGCGTTTACAAATTTTCACTACCCCGTTTCGTTTTTGAGAAACCATCATCAATTTAGTTTTTTAAATACGGTACTGGATTTTTTATTGTTAAATATAAAGCAATTTTCAATTAAAAATTAGTATATCACACGTAATGTTTGGTGGTATATCACATGTAATAGTTTAAAGAAGTTTTCAGTATTTTTAGCTGTTATTTAAAATTATTCAAGAAAAATCGCCATAGTTTGGCACTTATTTTGTATAAAACATTCATCTGAGAAAGGCGTTTTTTTAATAACTTCAAAAAGCACAAAAATTTCAACTAAATTTAAAAAACCACGTACAGAATAAAACCTTGTACTGGGACAGAAATAACAATAAATAATTGTAAGGACGAAAAACTTTTTTTGCAAAACTTACTACTCTGCATTCAGTCAGAAAGAGTCAAACTATGGCGATTTTTCTTGAATCATTTTAAATAACAGCTAAAAACACTGAAAACTTCTTTAAACGCTTACATGTGATATACCACCTATTCTTCAATTGAAAATAGCTTGAAATTTAACAATAAGAAATCCAAGTCCGTATTGAAAAAAAACCAAGTTGATGATGGTTTTTCAAAAACAAAACGTCTTAGTGTGAATTTGTAAACGCTATCTTTTTTTCCTCAAAAAGTAATAATGAGGAAGTGATTTTTATTTTTTTATATCTATAGAAATAATGTCAGAAATAAATAAAAACTAAAATCGAAAAAATAATTTTGAAAACACCATTGACTCCTTCAACACCTTTGTGTTTAAATTGTACAACAACTCTAATTTAACCGACATTGTAACTCCTACGGTTTCCAAGATTGCAATGCTATCCCTTTCTTATCATACAGTGTATACCAAAATCCCTTCATAAAATATTGTGAATATATAAAATTTTAAAGTTACTTAAGCGACATATATGTATAAAAGATAGGTACTGCAGATAAATTATTAAAAATTTTATGTCTTTCATACACAAAACCTGCCGTATTTTGCATCAAAAATCAAATGCAGTGAATATGTTTTTGAAACTTAATTTCCTAACGAAATATGTCTGGCACGCCAATGATCAAACACCTTGTGAAACGTCATTTAAAGAAAAAAGTATATAAAAAAATTGAAGATTGTAAAAAGTAGCTTTGAATTTTCTTTTTTCATGAGAATACCTGATAAAAATCAAAAATATTTCATGTGCTATATTTTTCCTTAAAATTGCAATATAAAATACAATAAGTTCAAGTTACAAGTTACAGCCCACGTCTACAAAGGTATTTCAATATATACTCTATAATATTGAGAGATTGTGTAATATTTTTTTATTATTTAAAGGGAATGCTTGAGTTTCACGACTATTTTTAATATTTCCCATAATATATATTGTTATGGTATATACAACATTCTTTTGCGTATCTCTATGAAGGTCGTTATCTAACATTTTAATTGTTGCCATCATAACTATTAACTAAAATTTTAGTTATTTATACATATATTACATAAAATGTCTAATAAGTATATTGAAGAATAAGGACTTAGGTAGTTATTATTTGTGGGTTATCTTCGTTTGCAGTAAAGGCATTTTCTATAGTTTATAAACCTGCAAAATCCTGTTCAAAACATTGATGATTATTTAGGAAATGTCACCTGAATCATTTACCAATATTTATATAAAACTTTAAAATTAGAGCAATTTTGAGGTTCAGTTAGCATAATCGAGGAACCTACATACAATTTTTTCAACAAATTGAAATTTCTACCAAATATCATTAACAATACCTATTAATTACATATGATATTTTTAGGTTATAATTGTTAATAAAAATTGGCTTTCATTATGCAACTGATGCTCCGATCGATAATTTATTATAACATGCGTTTTTTTTCAGTGTACCTACTTTCAACCGAATTCAGATAGAATTTTCCACCAACCATTCACCACGATGACCGTTGGCTAGTTTTACGGACCAATAGAAATAACAGACACATGCACCCTTATTTTTTAGCCGTATGTTAAAGGGAAGGGTAAAAACATAATATATAAATATTATATAAAACAGAAAACAATGCCAGCTATAATAATAGTCAAGTGTATGTACTAGGGAGTATTCAAATTGGGTCATACAGGCTTGACTTCTGATTTAGGAAGACTTGGAAAGTTTTGAATTAAATAACTATTGAGTGAAGTTACCGAAGTTGCAATAAATAATTAGTAGGTATAACATTAGTATCTAAATTAGGTATATGTTAGCTGATAACTAGTAGAAAATGAATATATTATCAAGCACATTATACACGGTATTCGCGCGAAAATACTCACTATTGCTTACGAAGTCGGTTAAGAAAACCATTTATTATAAATTTTCCGCTCATTACAAAAATATTATGTTTTAATATAATACCTATATATTTTTCCGCATATTTCAAAAGTACACCAAATTGCTATAAAAAAAACATGAGATTTGACTAGCACAAAATGAAAAAAATATCATCATCATCAGCATAATAACTTGATCATTATTTTTCATGCCACATTAACAATTTGGTGTACTTTATATAAATATCTATCTACTGTTGTTAATTTTTTGAAAACCTATTATTTCAAGTAATTTTATTATTTTATATATTATTTATTATTTTATATTTATGTATTTATAATTAAAATATATATAGTATTTATTATATTTTTTCTTTCGGCAGATAATTTTATTATCGAAAAGGAAATGATACTTTGATAGCCAAGAATTTTTTATCCAATTTATTCAAGCGAAAAAAGTTATGTTATAATATTAAGTCTAAAGGTTTTGAATCTTATCCTGAGTATACGACACATTCTTTTAATAACTTTGAATTTTGGTTAGTGTCTTAATTTAACCGACTTAGCTAATAGCATTTTCGCGCGAAAATTTTTGCTCTAAAAACTAATAGAGTTTTTATAATATGTACATATTTTTGAATAAAGACTATTTGTTTTGGCGTTGTTTTATTTATGATATTGAAATCAGTCGACAAAGTGACTTCCAAAACCATCAAATACCTACTTATTTATAATTTATGATATTAAGGAGACTCGGTACGTTAATACGAATTATTACGTTTTAGAAACTAAATCTTAAACTGAGACAAAACTACTTTTAATGAAGTTTAAATATTTTTAGAGGAATTAAGTTAAATAATAGTAAAAAAAATAATAATGTTTAATCTTGATAATACACTGTATATGGGAGTCAAGTCAAAATATCTGCAAATGATGAATTAAGCTGCCACGACATGAAATTAGACGCAGATTTATATAAAATAGACATAGTTCTAGCTGTAACAATACCGCCATTGTTTTCCCTTGGCTCTAATACTACGGCGTGCGTACAAAAGGTTTCATTTCAATAAAATTATTATGTTAATTGTAATGCAATTAAAAATATTCTGAGCAGTGATATTTTGGAGAATCACTAGCGTGACTTAGACTTAGAATTTTGTTTTATTTGACAGCCTCAAATTTTTAGTATTACGATGTCTCTCTGGTCCTTATCAGGCAATTTTATTCATTGTAGAACTTACTTGACAAAAGCTTTAAATGGAAAAGACGTATTTCGGTAATTAAAAAAAATATGAAAGCGCAACTAAAAAATTAAACGAGGTGACAAAACGGAGGGCTTGTAACTGAAGTTGTTATGCTTAACCATTTTTCTTAGTTAATTTAAGACTATTTAATAGCTTGATTTGACTCCATTTCTTAAGGTACGGTGAAATAGTAAACAATATACGAATTGCTTGTTACATAATGTAACCAGACCGTTTCTTTGATCCACAACCCATTAGTGGTGATCGGCAGGCTATGTGATTTGTATTTCCAACATTTACGAAGAGCTTATACTAGCACGAGATACCGAATGACAAAAATATATATGTGGCGACATCCAGTGTGAGCAGGCAATATGTTTGGTGAAACAAAGTCCGCAACCGATGGCTGATGGGGTTGTTACTTCTTGTCCGGCCATCGGTTGTGAAATTTGTTTCACCGGGCATATTGAGTGCTCACACTAGATGTCGCCACATACATCTTCTTGTCATGGTTAACAATACATTTGGATGTGCATTGGAACAATTATACACCCTTTTATGAAATGTTCATCCACATATTATAAACGATGTCATGTTAAAAACACCGCTATTAACGCAAAAAATATTAAATACTGATTATCCTGATTTTAATATGTAAAAATGAGCATTAACAGGTCCTATAAAAGATTAATTTGGAAAATTCTTATGGTGGTTTATCTTAGAATTTTTACTATGGTCGAATAATCTTAAACTACTTTATCTGTGACTTAAACCAAAACATTTATGTGTCCATTTACATTACACCATTTATAACAAGCCAGTAGGTAAGGTATTTTTTCTGGAGTATGTTAAATGAGCATTGCCAGCCATGAGCTAATGACCTAATCTGGTGACAAAAATATATTTAGTTAATTATATGTGTTTAAAAATAATCAAAATTTAACTTAACTCAATTTTAATTAAATATGGCTTGGCACTAGCAGATATATGAACGGAATCATATTTCTGGACTTACCATTACGCAATCATATTTGAGCTAAATCAGTTTCAATCAATTTGAGACTTCGAGATAGTTAATATAGTCGAATTAATGTCTCTCCTTCCGCAATAAAGTTAGAAGAATTTCAATCAATCTGCTTTTTAAATTAATAATATCTTCGTGAAAATATCATCTACATATAAAAGGTATCAATCATTCGCCTGTTGTATCTTATACTAACTGCAATCTCCAACATTATCAATAATAAATATGGAGGGTATAAAGTATTGAAATACAAATGGCTCTATCCAACTTTTAATATGGATACTACCAAAACCACATTAAATTGCTCAGTAATTTGGAATGCAATAATATGTAGGTATATTTCTATAATGGTAGGTAAATAGTTCAATGAAAAACGAGTCACCAATGAAGTCTTGCAGCAGATAGGCGTAAACCAAAACGTCAAACCAAAAACCTCCACATACCGAGATGCATACAAGTATTATGTGCCTATAGTAATAATATACCACGTAGAATATAGGAGCAGGAGGCAAAGAGATGTTGATGGATTAATCCTACTCTCTAATGAGTGTAAGAGCGATAAGTCTCTGAATAGGTTTGTTGTTTGTTGGTTAATTTTGGGCATCCAGTCAGTCGCGGAACGAAGCAGAGAAAGACAATACACATATATGTTTGTGAGGCTAATTAGGTTACTATGAATAGACAATGTATAGAGAAACAATCGTTTAGGCACAATTCAGACAAATAATGGAAAATAAAAAAATATTTTCAATCTCCAATATATTCAATCAAGTAGTCAAACTTAATCATTGCCATTTTATATATACAAAATTGATCAAAAACTGAATGTGCTAATTTAATAATTACAATTATTGTACTACATAATTTTTTTAATTAATCTCAAAACATTTTCAGCATCAATGGTAAAAAAATATTTAATATTAGATATTTACTATGATTAGATGTTTAAAAATAATTTTTAATACCATTTTGCTGCCATTTTTACTGCAGTCCAGGCTGGCCTGTTGGCCTTTACCAGTCCCCTCAGCAAATTTCGCGTTGCGTTCCTTTGCCGTTGGTTCTCGTCACCCTCACCCTCCACTACTTCCCTCTTTGTTTTATTTTTAATTGTTTTGGTCCATGTTTAGTTCCACAATGGGGAAAATGAAACGTCCACACCCGTGGCGCCCTCTGCACGGGTGTAAAGCAAAATACATTCTTCAGCATAGTCTCGGGGTGTACTGGAGACTCTGTATGCTGTATCCGATATTATATACCCTCGGTACTGCACGCATCACACCTTGTATTAGGATTCAACCTTATACATACAAAAATATGTGTTGACAACATTTTATGTCGGTTGTTTTTTTAAAAACCATAAAATTATTGTTTTTGTTGCTACCTACTTACACCGTAATTAAATTGAACGTTGGCACTACAACTTTATTAGGTGGTTTTCTTTGTATAAGTGTTTTTGTGTCGCTCCTACAGGCTAAAGCCTTTTTATGACTGAGTTAGATGATTTCAAGGAAATTAATTATTTTCGCGTCGGTAAACAAAACAGAAATTATTTGCCAATTTTAATTCATCTTGAATGTCTAAAACAATAGTTATGGTTATTAAAAATGTTGTTTTGTCTTATCGTCGTTTGTAAAAATTGTAAATCTAATATTAGATTGATTAGAATAGTTGATCTGATTGATTGATCTGATTGGTTAACCAGAGTTTCGTGTTACTCTGTTTCGCCAACCAGATCAACATAAAATGTGTAAGGTGTTTCGTCCCCGACCACCGTTGTTAACTTTGAACATTAGATGTCGCTTTTCCATTTCACTGTCCTGCAAAAAGTTGCAAACTTACTTTCACCTACTAACCGAGATGAGAAATTGACAACAAGTCTAAAGAAGAAGAAGTTTCTAGCTACCGAATATTACCACCCCCCGAAAGTCTCTTGAACATCCTGGAAAACCCCTTTTAGCTCGTAATAATAAGGGTTAAGTTCATAGCTAAACTTCGATTTTTGTTTGAGGAAAAGAAAGATAAAGACTGATATTATTATTATTAAATAATTCTGTAACACTCAAATTTGAAATCAGTTGAATTGCACCTTTCTCAGATATGTTTATCATGTGATTTGTAACAAATTTGATTGCTTCATATTATTTTTATTTGCATTGTGATACATCCAACTTAAGTTCCACTAAGCTAAGTAGAGCTTAAGTGTAACCGGTACAAATAGCTTTAAAGAGACGATCATTATCTTCACAATAACTTACGTTTATGGAATGTTTAGACCCTAAAAGTTGGACTATTTGTAATTAGAAACATGTAGACTGTCGTTTAATGCCTTAGTAAAAAAAAAGAACGGATGTTGTCCGTTTATTCTCCCCTACCTTGTAAATATTTTTAACACTTGCTTATTAACATCAACTTTCCCTGGTAGTTGGAAGATTTCAAAAGTGTTTCCTTTACCTAAGAATGATGTCATAGAGGATTGTAATGATTTAAGACCAATATCTATACTTTCACCCTTAGCTAAAATACTGGAAAAAATCATGGCTTCCCAAATCATCAGTTTTATTAGAGATAATAACATTTTACCTATGAGGCAGTCGGGGTTTAGGAAGGGTCATAGTTGTGCTACAGCTTTGCTTGATCTGGTGGATGATGTTTTGCGAGATATTGATTCTGGTAAAACGTCCGTCCTTGTCTTGTTGGACTACTCTAAAGCATTTGACAAGGTTAATCATCAGATACTTTTGTCGATATTGCACTATTCAGGATTCTCAGACTCAGCTATTAAACTAATGAAAAGCTATCTATCTAATAGAAATCAATTTGTGGAAACTAGTAACGGATGCTCAAGTGAGGAGCATGTCCTATGTGGAGTTCCACAAGGTTCAGTGCTTGCGCCTCTTCTTTTCTGTCTCTACACAGCAAATATATACAAATCTCTTCAGCATTGTACCAATTATGAGTATGCTGACGACAGACAATTAAGATATGCTTTTGATTTTCCAGATATTAATAATGCACAGATCGCAATAAATGAAGATTTACATGCACTAGCGCAAAGCTCTTTCAAACATCAAATGATTGTAAATCCAGTAAAATCTTCATTTATTGTTTTTGGAAAACATAAACATTTAGCAGAACAACAGTTAAATATTGAGATGAATAGTAGTTTAATACCTTCAAAAACGGTCGTTAAGAATTTGGGGCTTGTCTTGGATTCGGACTTGCGCTTCAGCAGTCATGTTAGTAAATGTTTGAGCAGAGCTTACGCAAATTTGAAAATGCTATATCCACACAGACACATATTATCGCAGTCAATTAAGATTAAATTAACAGAATCGCTTGTTTTGAGTCATTTGAACTATTGTGATGTGGTGTTTGGACCTTGTTTAACGGTGGTGGATAAAACAAGAATTCAACGCGTTCAAAAGTGCTGCTTAAGATATATTTTTGGAATACGGAAATACGATCCGGTTTCTTATAAACTAAGGGACGCTAATTGGTTGAATATGGACTGCAGGAGAATACTTCATTCTGCAGCTCTGTTTCATACCATTATCGTTTTTAAATGTCCTCCCTATCTTTATAACAAAATAGCATTTCGTTCCGATGTACATACACTCAATCTTAGATTTAAGGGTCTTCTGTCACCACCACCATATCGAACAAATATTTTCAAGAGATCTTTCACGTTTAATATATACACCCTTTATAATAATCTGCCAGAAAGATTAAAATCCCTTAAGTTGTCAGCTTTCAAAAATTGCTATAGAGAGATATTGTCAATAGATCAATAGAATTTTTATTTGATTTTTTTTTTGTCGTGTATCATGTGATACATGTGTCTATTTTGTATCTGTACCGCATTTTGTGCCTCTAATTTTTTTTTTTTTTTTTTTGCATGTCATTTTTTACTTTTATAATTTAAATACTCCTATAATGTAATTATATTTCATAATTATGGTGTTGTTGTACATAGTTATATATTTATTATTCTCTAGGGTTAAAATTTTGTATCAGTTTTTACTGTTTTTCTAACCCTTTTTGTAATTTGTTTAGTTTATTGTAAAATGTGTAATTGAAATTTACAACTTGTATACCTAATTACAAATAAACTGTTATTATTATTTACAAGTTTGTTAATATATTTATTCCAAACATTTTTGTACCTTTTGCTATTAAAAAATGAGAATAGCATTTCATGACATGCTCATGTTCGTTGAAGGTTAGGTTAGGGCAAGAAGTATTTTACCTCAAACCTCAGCTCGTGACGGTATACAACATTCAAACGTCTAATGTAAAATAAATTTCATATGTGCAGTTCTGTTCTGATATTATTTAAACAAAGGTACTTCTTCTTAAAAGAGGTACAACTCAAATATTAAAAACTCTGGTCTAAAGGAGTTGCCTTTGAACAAGCAACACCTACGAAATTCAATTTATGATAATTGCACCAAAGTCATATGCAAAAAATATGAACACATATCAAAGAAAACCCTTCTCTCGATGTTAATTTTGAGATTTAAAATCTACAGTAAGACATGGGAATAAATCCTAAAAACGTCCCTAATCTTGATTCTCATTCTATCAAGTAACATTTCGCAAACTTTGCTTGAATATCAGCGATAAAGAGGGAGAAAGAGAAATCAGAAATGTGAAAAATATTACTGGCATCGAACCGCACGAAAATTAGATGAAAATTCAATTCATTAATCTTAACTGAGAAGTCTGCTTATTTGCAGGAGGCCTATTTTAGAGGAATTGGAGCTATGTGTATAGGGTGTATATTACCAGTCGTTTGCAGGAACACGAAATTTCACATTAGTATACAAATTGAATGGTTTTGACATATCTTAAAATTGAAGAAATAATACAGTAGAGTGCAAAGAAATTTGCAATAAAACAAGTAGTCTATATCACTTTAGCTTAATCAGGCGTTGCATATTACAAATGTCATTATTATTGGTATTTTAAGAGGGGGAAGAAAATTGTGTGGTAATACAACTCTGGTTCAGTTTCTTTAGAGTATTGATAATACTAGTGTAGTTTTAAGACAAAGCCAATAATCGTATAGTGTCAAAGATTAATTGTGTACATTAATCTTTGGGAGTGTTATACAGATATCCTACGATTACTAACTAGCAGCGTTGTGCTTTGCATTGAAAACTCACTATCAATCTCTTGATAGTGAGTTTTCAATGACAAACATAATAAAAAATAATTTAAATGCCATTTTCTACTTTAATATGCCATCGAATAAAACTGTATATTATTATGTACAGCACTTTGATGAGAGAGAGTTTGAAAAAGTGATAATAAAATCACGAAACGTTGCAATCTTTCAATTGAATGTTGTGACTACTTCGCCCTATATCCCACTATTTTCTCATAAAGAATAGGTAAATCTTTTTCGGATACAGTGTTATTTATTGATTTTATCTATCATGTTGGTTAAATCATGAATTATAATATAGTAAAATTTTGGAGAGAACCACTTTGTTCCTTAATTAAGTAGCAAACACTTAAGCACATACTTTCTTTATATTTCAATTCTTTCAAACAGTCTAAAATTGATTTTTTAGTAGTTTTTCTCTATTTATTCAAATTATAGGACCATCACGTAGATTTACACGTTTTTTAGTTTTTTTTGTGCAAAATTAGGTCTATTTTTAAAAATAAGGTAGAAATGTTTCGCAAATTGGAAGAAAATATTTATCGACTGCTGCGTATAAGAAAACACAAAGCTTTTTTTTCCGTAAATTTGGGAATGTCCTTTTTTTTGTGTTTTTAAATAAATGTAAGAAAAACTAAAATTCAAAATTTCAGTTCTTTCAAAAATATATTAAATTTCCAAGAAGATATTATTAATGAATTATTTTAATGGCATATTGTTGTTCATAAAATTACAAATTTTAAATTTAATATAAACTAAAAATTACGGTTTACGAAATCCCAATTTTTACCCTCTAATTTGAATCATCCGTATATCTATATTATATTCTACTACTAATTTGTAATTTGATTTCCGAACCACATAAAATATTATAACATACATCATTCTTTAACATAATATTAGGCTCTAATCTGAGAGTTTTTAAAATATTAATACTGCTCCTCCACCATTTATCAAGAACATCTACCACATAGGTACTGGCTATACAGTCATACTTAGTTATGTATCTTAACTTTTCAATAGCAGTTTTGGAATTTAATATTATTACTTCTTGCACGTGCACCTACAATAGCAACGTACCTTCTCTAAATTAACTAATTAAATTACTTCAAATCCCAAGGAAATTAGTCTACCTAGTAGGTACTTAGTACTACTATTGTAAATTAAATAAATGCGAATTATTGTGGTAAAGACTTTGTATCTACCTATCTATTGTTAATAATATTATTCATCATAAAATAAATATGCCTAATTGCTAATAATTTGACATAGGTATTATTATTTACCTGTAATAGAATTATTACATTCTGTTTATATGTTACCTGCTATTATGCTTTATGCATTCTCCCTATTTTTGCATCTATCCTAGCACCACCTATTGGAAGGAGCCCTGAAACTTCTTGCAGTTGCTCTATAGTAATTGACTGTTTTATAACTAGATGTCACCACGTCTTAAATTTTAGGGTCACTGAAGAGTTACATGTTGAATGAAAAACGATACCTAGAGAGTTGTGAGTTTTATTTTGTTAGAGCTTAAAGCACAGTACATTAAGAATTACTTATGTACGGTGGTTAGAGGAAGTATCTATACAAAAGCTATAAGTATAATAAATAAAAATCTGACTCCAACAAACTAATATAGAGTGATGATTATCAAAATAATTTTGTTGTTTTGTTAGATTATGATAGCCATGATATATTCCCAACACGACAATACAGTAAAAGTCCAATTGGTAAAATGGTTTCTTTTGGAGTACAACACAAAGCAACCTGGAGAAATTATCTTCTGGGAAGATTTCTGACAAAAAATAATGTAATTATTCATTAGAAACTTACTTATTGACCACTTATTTTAATGGTATATGGGTAGGGTGTGATCCAGCCCAGAAATTTCGTCTCGAGGGGAATTACTCGTCTCGTCTTGCTCATCAATCAATTGATTTTGTCAAACATGGCCACTGATTTTTTAAGCATTTGTTAATGATACATCTGAACTGGCACTTTTTGCAATATCAACCTTAAGTAAATAAGAATTTGACGAAGCAGCCTAACCGACGAATCCGTTCAATCTTTGATCTCTAGAAATTCGTGGCTATGTGACATTTGTAGGTGTAATATATATTTATTGCTTTTTTCAGATTTTTTAAAAATTATGCATTATTTTTTTTTTAAATAATTAATTATTTAACAAAACAATGCTAAACATTAACTTTTTTTTTAATTGAACTATATTTCTTTAAACAAATACCTCTTTAAATAAGACGACCTTGTCTTTGTTCCAAATGCTACGTGGCTCCCTAGCGAGTATAAAGCATTTTATGAAAATCTCCCAGCCCAAGGACACCAACGTAAAAGACCTCGAAACATGGAAGTTTCCGAAAGTGACATCAGTAATATTGACATTTCAGTTGTGTGAATTATGGAATCTTTTGGGTTTTATATAAACTAACCTTGTTCATTTTATTTTGTTCTTAATTACTCCAAATAAAGTTGCATTTATTAATAGATAACTGCTTTTTTTATGACTACTTTTCATTAACAACTAGATATCTTAAGTTTTTGATCAAATTCTGCCAATATATAAAACCTAATGGTCTCCAAAATTAACAAATCATTATTTTAAATGCAACATAATCTGTATAAATGAAAATAATTTAATGGCAAAGCGGACTAAAATGCTGGTTTTACCTACACAAGGAATTTTGTTTAATTTAGCAGGGCCCCAGTCTAATTCAATAGAACCAGACCGAGCCATGGGTCGACAGATACTGACGAATTCGTTTCGCTCTTGTTATGAGCTCGTCAGAGTACCATAGTCGCTTTGCCATTAAATTATTTTCGTTTATTATATTTACGGACATGAAATCCTTTTAATAATCTGTATAGATATTGTTGAATACATAGCAGGTTTGAAAAGCTATAGGTACCATCGAATATTAACTATAGACAAGAAGGTCCACTTGACGCTGAAAACGGCATCGACTCGTCGCGTCCCAGTTCGTTTCTGGTCTCGTTACTAATATACTATATCTATATATACTATAAGATACCTACTATACTATAACTATAAACGCGGCGAATTGCTTTATACCAGTGTACATCAGACGCGCCGACACGATGAGAACTAACTGTTCCTTTTTAAACTGTGGCTATACCTACTTACAGGTATGAACCAAAATAGCATCATAAAAATTGTAATTAATTAGCAAAACTGTCTCAATAAAGTTTTAAATGGTTATATTAAAACAAGTGGAAATATAAAAAGGATTTGCGGCAAAATAATGTAAAAAAATACAAAATTTATATAGAAAAGCAACCAGCAGAGTAGCAACTTATTTTTTTTTTGACACATCAATGGATTCACTTCTTTTACGAGATAACACATTCATGACCACTGTTTTGTTCATTCAAAAAAGTTAGCATTAAGAAGAAATTAATTAATTTCAACAAAATGTTTTACAAATTCCATACCTTGATAAATATTTTATTTAATTTTTGCATTTCGTCATTAGGGAGGTTTAGAGTTAGGGTGTTTTCGAGCAGGGATATTCAAGCTTTTAGATTTTTTTTTCATATTCAGCATAAATCATATAACAATAGCGATTTTCATATTCTGAAGCCAGTTCATGTTATGAATGATAGCGCTGAGAATCTGGGAAAGAAATGCAGAAAAAATGTCGGTACTTCATGATAATTTTGTTACTATCAGGCTTTGTTATGGAGGGCTTTGAATGTGAGATTAAAAAATAATATTTATACGATCGTAAAAGTGACTACTTTTTGCCCTTTGCGAAAAGTAGAAACTAATGTGACATGGATAGTGATCGTCAGTGACATCACTTGCATTTAGGTACATTTTAAAATTAAATGTCTTACACGGAATTTTTTATATTTACTCTTTTTTCGACTACCGTTCAATGCCTTTACCTTCTAAGATTTTTCGTAAATTACACATTAATATAGAGGTCAGTGACACTACAGCGTAACACAAATTTGTTTTTAAGTAAGGACCTGCTTACTCCTTGCATTTGACAGACTACGAATGTTGCACAGCGCACGCCCAAAGATGTTCTCGTTGTTTTCATTTCAGCGACGTAAATTTGCTATTTTGCCAATTATGCTTTGCTCATCTAAAGTTAAGATAAAGCTCGTGCATCGATAAAGTAGCTGGTGCATTTGTGGTATTCGACAAAAATGCCCTATAAGGTGTGAGGTTTCATGCTTTCCCAGCTAAAGGATAGCAGGGACCATGCCTGTGATGTAAGAATTATATATTACAATTTCTTATCCAGTTGAGGGCAAATTTATGTTTTACTATAACAATTTTTCACCTCATTTTGCACTGTAAGTTTTTAAGACACTCGCATTTAGTATTTAGTAGGATGTTTTAATTCAATAACTAAAATAACAACTCCAAGATATTTAATATATAAGATATGTGGTATATTTTTTGTAAATTCTATAAATTAACCAAAACATGGTAAAGTATAATAATAACAACTAGTGAAAAATCAATACACATTTTTAATAATAATCTACATATATTTATTTATTTAATAATATATTATACAAATATGTATCATCTAACTTAACACAGAAATAATTCATTAATTAATACATATTATTTCATCTATTTAAGACTAAACTTAAATTTGTGTTCATTCTTTTATTTCGACTAACGTTTTTTTTTTCAAATAAATAATAAAGATATATACAAAAATATTTAAATAATAACATAATGTCCTGTAATTTTATATAATATAATGACTTCTACTATTTCTATTTTAAAAATTTTCACTTAAGTAATTTTTGTAGTAACCGTAACCTAATAGTATCTCAGATTTTACTGGCCTTGAAAAAAATTGATATGATATCAGTTCATAGTGGGAATGTATTATTGGAACGAGGTTTGTGGAAAAATTATTTTTGTTTATATTACAAATACGAAATCGAGGTCCAAATGAATAAAATATTGAGGGACCAATTAGTTTTAGGGATTAGGAGTATTTGTCTCTTTCTTTCATTCCCATTAATCAATAAGCATCTAAACAGTATTTATTTTAAAGAAGTAGTACATTCTATGTAATAGGAATAAAAGTCGATCCTCCACAAAACTCTATCTACCAAACATGTTTCGGGGCTTCAAGCTCCATCATCAGCGGTTACGTAACTATATATGTTTACAAAAAACTACATTGCAATGTGCAGAAAATTTTTAATGTTTATAATGAATAGAGTAATGCATCCAGGTCACCTCGTGAAAATTATGTAAAAGTAATAAAATTAAAATTTTGTCAAATAAAATACATCACAATAATATTATAATATAAATTTTTCTTTTTATAAATCATTGGATTAAAATTATTAAATAGATTATAATGTTCGATGTGCTTATTAATATATTATAATTTTAGTGCTGCTAATAAGCACATCGAACATTATAATCTATAATTTTAATCCAATGATTTATAAAACGAAAAATGCATATTATAATATTGTGATGTATTTTATTTGACAAAATTTTAATTTTACAAAAATTTCAAGTTCTGCACACTGCAATGTAGCTTTTTGTAAACATATATAGTTACGTAACCACTGAGCTTGAAGCCCCGAAACATGTTTGGTAGAGTAATATATTGAATTGATTTCGTGGAGGATCGACTTTTATTCCTATTACATAAACAGTATTTGTTTGTTAGCATTCTTGTGTTACGCCATTAAACATTATACAGACTGTGCTTTTTTGGCCTTTGTATATATAGTAAGAAATATATGTCGAAAAGAAATTTGGACTACGCTGTGCTTTTATTACGAGCTGTACATATTTTTACGCCGATTTCGAGGAATAAATCTGATTTTCCTGGTCATTACCATCCATTGATATTATGGTATACAAAAATGATGAATTTTGGGCAAACAAGATTCTCAATAGTGATGAACAGAGAACGCATTCGCTGGTTGGATAAGGAAAATAAAGTTAGAGGAGGCGATGATAACTGAGATTTAATAGGCCCAGTTAAATCGAAAGGAAGAACTATATCAGTAGGATGTCGGGAATTGTCACACTACACACGAAACACTTCATTTGTTGCAAGGATAGTCTTCTGATTATGTTATAAAGTTTAAACTGGCAACTGGCCAGGATAATGGCACGAATAATCTCCTTGTAATTTCTTGCTTTCTCGTTTTCATAGAAACCTGACGTATACTACCAATTCCAGAGCTGAAAACCAAATGCAACCCAATATTATTAAAACTAAAGAATTGTGTGCTAATAAAATCTGAAAAGTGTGACTTAAGTAGGTGGGAGCATTTATTTATATTTCCTATGCTGTCTTTTGGAGTACTGACTATCGGTTGTTAGTGCAAGTTCTTAGTGCTGTACATAGAGGTAGTAAAAATTAACATTTATAACTTGAGTTAGTTTTCAATGATAACAAATAAAATTTATGTCAGTTTTCAGTTTTTAATATTCTTTACATAACGGAGTTTTCAACCCAACATATGTATATTTGAAACTGGTTAATGAATAATTCAGAAAGAGACACTTTTTGAAATCTCGGCACACATTTCGCTAAGATTTCTTGCATGTTCAGGATAGATTTAAAACTCAATCAGATTTAGTCCTCTTCTGAAGATGGTTGTATTTTTAACGGAATACGCATTACGGTTTCTAATTATAACACCATTGAAGTGATAAGACCGACTTTCTAAACCTTTCACAGCTTAATACTAGGAGCGGTCTGCATTCATTTTCCGTTTCAGACGTTATTCAAAAATTTTATTTTCGAAGTATAAATGCCCTAAAAATTTGCATTTATGATAAAAAACATGATTTTTCCTATTTTACATATCAATTTTTTATTTCAGTCTCAATTAACAAAACAGCAAACATATTTTATATAATACAAAATTTTAATAGTATAAACTCAATAAAAAATAAACTAATAAACATTGCTTTGGTATCTGTTACAAAATAATAAAACATGCACCTAACTGGTTGGTAAGTACAAGATTTCAGCTACAAATTTAATAATACTATACATAATTATAATTTATATAATTTATTTTTAGGTAACTTTAAAGAAAAACAAACTTGTTTCTTTTTTTGCCGAACGATTGATCTACTTAGTAACTGCGGTCTTTAGAAAACTATTGAAGTAATAATAAAACTATAAATTAGGTATCCAGCTTTCCAATTTAATTTGAGTTCGAAGGCCTATTTTTGCGTTTAAAAGATATTAGGTTTTATATTAGCACCAACAAGAAACACATATTTATAGACAACGTGTAACTTACTTATTATTGAAGCCATAAGTTATATAAATATGATTATAAACTTGTTATTTCGAGCAAAACAACAGTTTGAATTCTGCTGTAGAAACTGTAACACATTCATAACAAATAAATAAATAAAACATAATTTTAAAATTACTTCAGAAGTCTTCCAAATAATCAATTACACTTAACTTCGATACTTAAAAAAGTTGCACAGGATCTTTCAAAAACATTGGTGTGTTAATCACACATATTTTGAATTTAACTAGGAAATAGTTTTTGGAAAAACAAAAAAAATATCATCTAGTTAAAAACGTACAAAGATAAAAATATACTCTTTAGAACTTTATACGAGAGAAATTATGATTACTGGCCTAGTATATCATGAATTCTATTTGGAATATATTTTATACCGCATATTTTTGAAATACCCTGCATACAGACATGATTAACAAGGTAACAAAATATTTAAGTTAACATGATCTAAACAAAACAACACGGATTACAATATACTTTGTATTTTCGACCCATTTCAGTAAAAAATTAATTGGTATTCATAAGTTGGATTTAGAAAGGCTCACTTGTGTTCAAGGCCTGTTGTATTGTAAGCAAAAGGCTACTCAAATTGGTAAAAGTGCTATATTATATCCAACTATTCATCTGATTCCTGCCTAATGGCAGCTGGACGTGCTAAAGACATTAAAGATATACTAGAACATTTGGTGGGTTTGTAAAAGTAAGTATAGAAGTTTTCTAACAGAACTTGTACATAGTTATTGTCTTAGTCTTTATTATATTATCTATAATTATTTATTTCTTTTTCGTTTATTGTATTTTAAACAAGATATACAAATTCTGCCGAAAAGAGTGTCTCCAAATCTGCTAAAATGGGTCAACTGAATGGCTGTGTATCGTCCTCCGTTTACAACAAAACAAAGAAAACATACGTAATAGCATTCTAACTGTTTTTTTATAAATAGACTTACAGAAAATTCGTTAATTTTTTGTAGGCTGCCAAAATTTGACATCGTAAGTTTTAAGATTCTATGTCTTACACCTAAGATTTACATCAAATTTAAAAGAGGTTTTTTAGACCATAGTCGAAATCTTCATTATACATTTTTATATTAAGTAGATTTTTAGTATTAAATTATAGGAACAAAAAACCGATCTTCAAGTCGCGTGATCATTTCTTTAATTTTCCATAAATATTTTTTTACGATTTTACACCGAATTTTAAATAGGACAAAACATTATTTCGTTAATATTGTTTAAATCTTGATTGATTTAACACGGATTGTTAAAGAATTCACTATCATTTTCCAACGCTGCCTGCTTTTACACTTATATACACATATAATAACACTTATGAAGACGATCAAAGACTAGTACGTTAAACTCGGTGGAGGAGCAGGAAATCTGATTCCGCCCCACGGTGGAAAAAGTCATGTGGCCGCTTCCTTAGATGCCACACTTGTTGATGAGTCCTCGTCACCGCTCAGCATGGGCAATAGATGCCCTTTACCCTGATTGACTACACATTTTCTCATGTGTTTTTCAAGCGTGGACGGCACTGAGAACGGCATCTCGCAGAACCGACAGCGGTAAACGTCTTTACCGAGACGACCGTGAGTTTTCATGTGCCGCGTAAGTTTAGAACTTTGTGCACAAGCATACGAGCAGAGTTCACATTTATATGGTTTTTCGCCGGTATGTGATCTACGATGTACAGTTAAATTTGAACAGTTTTTAAACACTTTACCACAATATTCACATGTATCATTTCGGCGATGCTCCTTTTTTAATAGCGGATTTGGCAGCATGGCGCTAGGACCAGGAACGCCTTTATTTTCAGCACGCGGAAGTCCCGGTAACCACCAATCGTTGCGATCTAAGTCTAGCTTAAGTCTTTTTGACGCTTCATATGTATCATTAAACGGAGGGAATAACGGTAGCGGCTGTGGCGGTGGACAGGGTAACAACCCCTTTGTAAATTCCTCTTTAATCTTTAATTGAGTATATAAAGACGTATTATTGTTGTCCCTATCTTTGTTTGAGGCGAATTGTAGTTTTAACGCGGAATTGCTCTCTTGCAATGCTTGTTTATATGCTTCACTATATTGCGCTATATTGCTAAGTCCGAATTTATCCATTAACTCACCAACTAGAGATGCAGATGAGTTGTTAACATTTTTTGAAACCTGCGTTGGAACACTGAGATCCTCAGCTTCTTCTTCTTCGGCTTCTATTTCATCGTCTTCATCTTCTTCATCCTCCATATCTTCATCTTCTTCGCTGTCGTCGCCATCTAATGTTTCAACACTTCCTGCATTGCTAGCTCTATCTTCTGGCGTTCTATGCAACTTCATGTGTCTCTTAAGTTTATTACTACCAGCGTACGCTTGATCACACACATTACATTTATATGGTAATTCCCCTGTATGTGTCCTTCGATGTACTTCAAGATTATTTATAAATCTAAATTTTTTACCGCAATATTCACACGAATGCACTGCAGCTTCGGCAGAATTTGAATTTCGTGGTGATCCGGGCTTCCCGGGCGGCGTACTCGCAGATCTTGGCGTATTAACTAATTGATCATCGGTAACACTTTTGCTTGGTGGCGATGTGCTCGGTGGTCGACTCGAGCTTTGACCGCTGCTCGAGCTGTGATTATTATTGTTATTATTATTGTTTGTACTACTCGAAGAGCTAATATTGTTTATGTTTGGAATTGTTGTTGATGGTAGAACTTGTTGCGAGGGCGATGGACTTGTAAAAGGCGGCGAAAGCTTCCTGGGGCTGGGTGAACTCGCTTGTGCTGCTCCAGGACTGGTGGTTCCTGTAACAATAAGAGAAAACATGTAAATACTATTGTATGTCGGATAGTCTCATGAAAGTAGTTAAACCTATTTAAGAATCTGATCATACACTATAATTCATTCTGTGATTCGTGGTATATTGCATAGCAAAACAGAATAGATTAGAATTTAAGATAATCAATCCAAAGTGCACAAAATGGCAAACATACCTGCTAAGGCTCTCAACCGCTGTGAGTAAAAATCCAGTTGCGGCTCCAAAGATAAAGGTTGATTGGGAGTACTACGTTCTCTTTGTGTCATTGCCGCGACCGAAGCATTTCTTTCAGCTGGCGATGGAAAACTTGGATGTGGTTGCGGTACGTTGCTTGCTGCTACTGCTGCTGCTGCCGCAGCTAAGTTCAAGCCGTGATGTCTGAACTGTTCACTAACTAACTGATCGATTCTGTAGTGATCCGGTCTTGAAAATAGAGGAGCTGGAGGAACTGGATTCATACCATGACTCAAAGGTGGTAACGGTAGTCTTAATAACCCTGAAACAATATTACCAAATTATTATTTATTTGACAACGAAGTCATTTTAGCTTCTTTCTAGGCTGTTATCTCTATTCATAGCACTACTTTTTGGAAATTCTACCAACTAGGAGAAGTTTCCAAATATGGTTATATTAAAAAATGCATTAAGTTAGTAGTTTAGTTGTTAGGGCTTTAACACAATTTTGCATAATTAAAATATAAAAGGAGAACTCAATGCTGATTAAAGTTAATTTCAGTACAATTTCTAAGAGTAGTACAGGAACATAATAAAATTATTTCTGTGGTCTGACTTATAAATGTTTAAAAAGAAGCTCGCATAATTGTATATGTATATAATGAATTTAAAAGAACAGTACTAAAATAATCTTTAAAACATAGCTCAGAAACTTCAAAAAAGTAATTAAAGACGTTGTCAGTTATACATACCTACTCCAAATGGATTATGCAACTCCGGAGGTGGCAGCAAATGATGCCTCATATTTGGTGGTGCTGGAGGTGGTGGCACACTTCCTACTCCTCCAGACGAGCAGCCTGACGACGTGCTGGATGCCGAACTGGACGAATGATTATTGTTATTGTTGCTATTCGACGATGATGAAGATGTTGAAGTTTTTGACGATGTCGGAGAGGATTCTACGTAAATTTTAACACCATGTGCATGTTGAACGTGTTGTACTAATCTCCAGGCGGAATGTAATCGAGCTTTGCATGTGCAACATACGTAATTGCTTGGTTCTAGAACAAAAAAAAAATTGTTTAGTGAAAAGGAATCTAAATTCAGATGGTGTGGTAAATAATAAGAAATAGAATTAGCAATTTGTTCATACACATTCATGAAATCTATATGCATTCCTTAAGAATAGGGTTTTGATCTAATTTACGTTCAAGCAACCACCAAAGAAATTTCAACTATGAAGCCACCATCACAATTACGTTTTGTATAATATTCTGAAAATAATTTTTCACGTTTTACTTTGGTTTTAGAAAAGGCTGGTATCTATTGAGACAATTTTCTCAAGTTTCCAAAACTTTTCTAATTGAGTTTGAACACAATTAAACAATGAAGCGTTATTTCGAATGTCATGAAGTGATATAAATATTTAAGAATTAAAGAACTACTAAACACGAAATAGTTAGTTCTAAATTATTATATAAAGACATCAAATTAGGGATTGCTGTCAATAATTAACAAGTTGTGGTTTACATTACAATATCATTTAAGGAGGACATAATACTAAGTATTAAAATGCTATTATCACTCGATAATTTATTATTACTATCTCATAATGAACTAAAAACCTTTCGTTATATTTTTTGCTGCTTTTATGTTACAAAGATGAGGTAAGTAATCAAAGAGTCCGCTATGTATACTGCACCGATCTTTATGTAATTTATTCAAATTACATCTGTCTTGACTTGACGTTAGAACAATAAACTAAGTAATTTTTACCATTACAAACAGTTATATTTCCTATTAATATTGTTATTATTACTTATAAAATGCAAAATCCCTTTTGTGTTTGCGCTTGGTCATTTTTATCTTTGTCTACTTCAATATCCGACATCTTATTATGGAATCACAAAAATAAATAAATAAAAAATTAAGAAGTATTAGACAAGAAACAATATGTAAATAGACTTATTGTATGCTTATTTTCCTACACACCTTATTCATTTGATGTCATTTGAAAATAATATAATGCTATATTTTCATATTTATTGTTTAGTGCCGATGATGCATTATGGAATTATTGTTTCGGAATCAATAGAATTTGCAGTTTTTTTTTCTTTTTGGGTTTTTATGTTGGGCCTACTATTTCCAGCGGTACGTCTTCAAAGGTATGGTGTGTGATTCACATTTGAAACTACTCCAATTGACAATTGGCAAAAACAGTAGACAAGAAGAAAGATGTTTTCTCTTAAACTATTGTACACTTTTTGTGTTAAACAAGAAACATTTTTTTTTTTTGTCATTACATGTCATTACCAAAAAAGGTTTACACAAGTCATATTAAATATTAAAATATTACAGAACAAAACATATATAACTTAATCAAAACAGAAAGTCAGTGCTGAGGAATTCATCAATGTAGTAAAAAGTCTGGTCAATTAAGTAGTTTTTCAATCTATTTTTGAACATTGCAAGGCTCAGTGTTTTCAAACTATCTGGCAAATGATTATATAATTCACAGAATTTCTGCTTCTACCCAACCTCATATATATATTCAGGAAGAATGTCATTTTTGTTTCTGGTATTGTGGTTGTGAACTTCATCATGCCTTATGTACAGATTGTAATTATTTTTCACATACATAATTGAATTGTAGATATAGAGACACGGGAGTGTATTATTTTACGTTCTTTAAATTTAGGTCTGACATCCTCTATAAACTTTAAATCTGTCATTATTCGCACCACTCGTCTTTGGATTGCAAATACCCGACTGGCATCACAAGAGTGTCCTCAAATTGACAAAGCATATGAAACCACACTGTGAAAAACCCCATAATATGCTGATTTCAAAACATTAAAAGAGAATTCACCCTTCAAGCTTCGCAACATGAACACAACCTTAGACAACTTGGCAATGGTAACCTCGACATGACCCGCCCAGGTTAGCTTTTGGTCCAAAGTGACACCCAAAAACTTTACCAGACCATCAGAAACAGCAACATCCGTCTCACGTAATGTAAATATTTTAGTAGTTGTTTTATTGGCATTCATACAGAGTTTGTTAGCTGCAAACCAGTCCGCAGCCCTCGACTGTGAATTAATCATACTTGAGGCCAGAACATCACTCGACAGTTCAACATCGACAATAGTTGCAAACAATGTCAGGTCAGAGCATGGCAGATGTAGCGGTAAATCATTATTGAAAATCAAAAACAATAGAGGTCCGAGCACCGAGCCCTGTGGGACTCCACAAGAGCTCAACAAGGGCTGAGAAGACTTTGACTCAAACATCGTTACGACATTCCTACCAGTGAGATAGGAACTCAGCAAACGAATCGAAATGGCACTCATATCGTATCGCTCCAGTTTACCCAACAAGATATCGTGTGAAACGCCTTCTACTCTCAAAAGCGGTTATAACGCTATTTATAAAGTTTTCTATAGATGAAACGGTGTTAAGTTTCGGTCTAAATCCAAATTGTTTCGGAGAAAATAAATTATTTCTTTCAAAATAGTTGGCTAATTGTTTAAAGAGTATCTTTTCCAAAATTTTGCCTAGAACAGGCACTATCTTATGCTCAATTTAGTGTAAATAAAACATATTATTAGGTTTTAGTACTAATCTCAAAAATCCAAAGATTTTGAACTTATGTGTGTAGGAACTCTTATAGATTCTGAACTAATAATACCAAAGCATTCAAGACTGACATACATATCGGTTGTTTTGAAAAGTGATATTTTATTATTGTGTGTAAAGTACGATTTAACTATTTTTTCTTTAAAATCTCCAAGGGCCATTCGTCACTAAAATATATCAAGCTTTTCAAATATAATACATACTTATCTAGTATCCATATGCGGATTATGCCTTTTTAATGTCGGGGCAGATAAGACATGAAATGACCGCAATATTCAAATTTTTAAGCTTTAGTTGCCTTTTGTGGTCCCTACACTAACGTGGGGTATTCAAACGAGAAAGAGGCAAGAAAGGGAGTTAAGCAGCAGGATCTTACTCTTATATTTTAAATGAAATGGTGAGAAAACTTGATTTAAAGACCATACGAAAATAAAGGCTACATGTACATTTTACCATAAAACATATTTAATACAGTTAAATTAGTGATTTTTAGGTTTCAAAAAATCGTTCTTCATATTGTTGAAATAGTCGATTTTCTTACTGCTGCACAAATGAATATTATATATTTGGCAAAGAGATGTTTTTGGCGACATCTAGCGTGAGCAGGCAATATGCCCGGTGAAACACAGTTCACAAACGATGGTCGGACAAGAAGTAACAACTCCATCATATCATATTGCCAACACTAGATGCGCCGAAATTCCTAGCGGGAGGCTTTATTTACGGATTGCTTGTCAGTAACAAGACTTTTAGTTATGTTGGAAATTACCATGCTTTCACCAGACGGGCCGTTTCGTTGATTCACAACTCATCAGTGGTGAGCGGCAGGCAGTGTGATCCAAATTTCCAACATTTACGAAGAGCTTATACTAGCACGAGAGATGACTGACAAAGATATGTCTTTGGCGATATCTAGCGTGAGCAGGCAATATGCATATGTATCGAACATTTTGTTGAAACCGGACACAAGATTTAATTCGAAAATTTAGAATGATCAGCGAAACATTAGCTAGTAGAGATTTGACGCGTGAATATAAGATTAACAATTATTGATTTATCCTGTCACTAAAAAAATATTATCTACAAATAATTTTCAACTTCCAGGAGTTTTAATTATTTTAACAGTCCCGGCTGCTAACTTCCCAAAGCCACCAGACATCGTATATTTTAAGATTCCCGCAAGATGTTTCAACATATACCCACCCCCATCTGTCGTCAAAATTTACCCTTCACCTCTCGCCACGCTACGTCCATTTATTCAATACCCTTTTTCATATATTATGCTCAACGATATATATATGTATTCTTACACTTCTTTAGTACGCGATGAATAATCGCTTTTTCGTGATGTCCTTTTATGCTTTCAGATCGTGGTCACATATTCTAAACATATGCAAATGTTTGTTGTCCACCCTCGATTTTACTCATCACTTAATGCAGCTTTATTTTTTTAAGTACCCTTTTCCTGATAAAAGTTTTGATATCGGTGCACGAATTAATTTGATGCAGGTACAGGATATACATTATAAAAAACTATCGCACGTTAGATAATTATATAAATACATTTAAAATTAACAACTTAATAAATACCTACAATTTCCACGAAATATAAATCATTAAACATTTTTAGTTTGTTTTATTTGAATCCAACATTTGGATACGAGAAAGCGATAGGTACCGTGTTTGCTACACTGAAAAAAATACATCAGGTGAAGACAAGTAGTATATCGTGTAGTTGACCCATGTTTAGTTGACCTAAGTACATGTGTCATTAAATATATCATGAACGAATTTCGAATATTTTATGTCACATGATTGACCAATAACTGTTTGAATGAAAAAGTTGATTTTTTAAAACGAAATAATTTATATTAACGAATTTATGATAATTTGACTTAAATGCATCTATAATTAGCTGAAGTATAAGAATTTGTAGCATCTTTAGAGTTTAAAGAAATATTAACATATTTGACCTAATAATTTTGAAGGCTAATCGAATATAGAAATGTCCAGTAGTTATTGAAATATTTGTAAATAAGTGTTAATTTTGACATAAATGTAAGGCGTTGTGGTAACTACAGATCCCAAAAACATACCAATTTTTCGGGTCAGGTCCATTTCAATTCCCCTTTTTTCTCCGTTTTACTGAATTTCATTGACCTCTGGTTTGTAATTTGTCACATTTTCTAAATTGTATTTTTTTTGGAAAAATGTTAAATGGTACATCCTATAAATCTGCTTAAAATTGAGAAGTCCCTTTCATATACTTGTTATTGATATCATATGACATGACCTTAAGGCTAACTATTTTTTCATAATTTTTTGTAATTTTAATTATTTTTTTTCTATTTAAAAACAAAAAAGTTAAATAACAGCATTATTTTAATAATTTGCAAATAGACGCTCTTAAAAACTAAAAATAAAATGGTTTAAACACACATTTTGGAGAATTTAAGTTTAACTAGAATAACATCTTTAATAATTTTTTATATAGGTATATGATATCAAGGAAAAGTATACGAAAGTGACTTTAGAATTTTAGCAGGTTTACAGGGTGTTACGTTTAACCTTTTCCCACAAAAATACAATTTGGGAAATGTGACCACCCTGCAAATTTACAAAACTGAGGTCAATGAAAACCAGTAAAATGGAAAAAAAGGCAATTCAGATGGACCTGACACGAAAAATTGGTATGTTCTTGGCTTCTGTAGTAACGACAACGCCTTAAATTTATGTCAAAATTTACCCTTATTAACAAATATTTCAAAAACTACTGGACCTAAGATTATCAACCTTTACGTCATTTTTCTTGTGTTTAGCAGCAGCATGTATTTATGGTAAAATATGCAGGGTGTGGTGCATTAAGAAAAAGCAAGTTTGGTCTGGTGCGCCTTTGTGAACTACCCTGTATAATTGAAAATATTTTGAAGTTGTACATCTCAAAAATGTCTATCGCTTGTCTATTTGTAAATCAGTAAATTTCCCTTAAAGTGGATTTTACTATTTTTAGGTTTAGATAATAAAAATCTTAGCCATCCAGCTTTAGCTTGATTCAATTCATTCAAATATAGTCTAGAGTAGTTAAAAATAAAGTCAAAAGTAACAGAAATGTTTTTAGACTCATCGCGGTAACAGTAATGTCTATACTAATTTGATAAATAGCGGTGAAAGTGTAATTCACCGCTCGGATGCATACAAGTCAGTAGAAGTTTTATTTTTAGTAATATTTTTATGTTTTTTGTTTCAAGATAACGTAATTTTTCTCCTCAAGTATAATTAAACCCGCTAATTGTAAGAATACATTTATTAAAAAATGTTTTAGTTATTTTAAATTTTACAACAAACAACAATGACGCTAAAAACATCTCTTCTAATCAGTTGGTTAGATATTATAAAAATTGTACATAAAAAGATAATAAAGGATTATGCGTTGCATTTTGCACAGTTGTAATCCTCTATTCTGAAAACCCCACGGCCTGTATGGCCGTCCACAACATAATATAGGTACACATAATATGCATGCATGTGTTTTGTGCCCTTGCAAACCTATTGTATACCTATGTATTTGTTATCATCTAGTTGCCAAGGTAGGCAGAAGCACCATATTGTGTGTTGTGGGCTTGATTTTAATTAGTTTGAATTTAATTAGTGCTGATGGATTTTTTGACAAAGACACGAAACTTTTATAATAATAGATATATTTTTTTAATTTAAAAACGATGTTTTGTAGGTTTTTTGGATTTTAGAAATAGGCAAGATCTTCTGTAACACTTACCGAAGAACAACTAAAACTCGTAGGAGGTTTTATTATTTTATCTGCAATTAAGTTGAAACTCGACAGAATATTATTATTAATTATTTACAAACAAATACTTGGGTCTATATGACGTGAATAATGAAGCGAAATTTTGAAAATTGCTTCTAAGGAACATCTTTATTAAAGTTGAGACCTTTCTTAATGAAAAAACGCTCGAAGATTCCAATACAATACATCTAAATGAAGACAAAAAGTTAAAAAAAAAGGATTATCAAAATGTAAACCAGTCCGGTATACCGCTTTTATTTCCATTCAATAATATATACGCGTGTTTGAGCCCATGCATGTATAATAAGATGATCTGCCTAACCTATCTTAATAACAATAAGTTATAATAGAGAATGTAAGGCAAGAAGGAAGATGGTAATAAAAAATTGTATAATAAATTACGGACGCGTGTGCCTCAATGAAGGTATATATAGTTTTTTTTACTTTAGGTATTTGTTTAGAGTTCAAAATAAAGGATCCAGGCATAACCAGTTTAAAAACAGTAGTCAAGCGACACGATGGCTCATGATTATAAGCTGAGGGTTCTTTATAATAAACTTTATGACAAGATAAAAGTGTGACCTTTTTTTTTATTGTTTCAGGAGAGGGATAACGATCATAATAATTGGAGATAAATAAATAGTAAACTTAACGAAGTTCTTCATGATAATCACCATTTAAATTTTACACGTTAGTATATACTTATTTGACAAAGTTCATAGACAAAGCTGTGTAAATATAGAAAAAATACAATAAATAACCTCGAATCTGGGCTCCTCAATATAAATTTTTAGAAATTGCTATTATTGGTTGATATATTTTTCAAATATTGCAAAAAGGTATAAATTGCTTCTGAGATGGAATTAATAAAATGTTTAAATTAATAATAAATATCATGGATTGAAAATGCAAAATACTTCTTAAATTATATCCACATTGTATATTTATCCAAAGTAGTATTAAAAGTACTTTGCAGATACCTTATCAAATAATATTATAATTTTCAGGATATGGTTTTTTGCAATTTTCAGGGATTCTTAAAACAATGTACTCCACACGTACATTTAAAAAAGTCTCTATGGGGCCCTTTGAATTAAAAACTTGAAATATAGCAAATTATATTGGGATGCAAATTGGCATTCTTAGTCAGTTATTTTTTTCCAGTCATTCTCATAATTCTGATTTATACTTTAATAGAATATAACTTCAATAGTACTTTAAAGTTTGACAAAATTTCATATTATAATTCTACAAAAATATTGATTAAGCACGCCTGCTGCGGACACAATTATCAGCAGCCGTCATCTGTCGCGTTTTATTCATTATGACGACCGTATTTGTCTCTGTGACGTCCTGCCGAGATAAACTTTTAAACTGTCCTTGATGACCATCAACGTTTTAAAAAATATAATAACAATCTACCCCCATATACTACAACAAAAAGCAGTTCATTCATGTATGACACTAGAAAGCGTAGAAGGAGTTTTAAATTTTTTTCTCTATTATGCTCCAGTGAACCTATTTATTAAGTATATTGCATTATGTTGAGTTAGATCAGCAATAAAGACCTGATTATAAAAAAGGGTGACATGTGCATATTGTCGTCATAGGGTCATGGGATGCTGGCACTGGACATGGTAAATTATTTAATTTAGACAAATTCTCAAATTTTAAATCCAAAAAAAATATTGCGAAAGCTGACTAACGTAATGTCTAATTATTTTAGTAAAGATACGGAATATAAACGACGTTATAAGTAGTTTAGTTTGAATTTTTTTAATATTGCACTCAACTGGGATAGTAGACAATTTCTTCGAATACGATTAGGTTAAAGGAAGTAGTAAATTGTGTTTTTTAATGTTAAAACTATAGTAACGCTGCATAACGGTCTCCATAAGACTTCGATAAAATTTAAAAATTGACTAAAGAATAAATGGAATTGTGGTTATATATGACAAAATGAGGTTTGAAGAAGTTCACACAGAACAGGCGAAACGTTAGCTGAAGTTTAGGTTCTTTTATTTGTTAGTACAAGTCCAACTACTTTAAAATATCCTTTCTAGAGAGGCCTCTCCCAGGTGCATTGAAGTCATCCAAATAAACTCACACCATATTCTAAGAAAAGTGGAGTTTGTGAATTTGAAGTTTTTATTGAGGAAGAAGCTTTGGCTAGGTTAAAGTTTCTGAGATGAATAAAATTATGAAATATAGATTTCTTGATTTTTAAGGAAAAATTAGGTACAAGTGTTGACTTTTGAGATATAAAGATCGTATTTTTTTGTTCACACATGTTACACCAACCCATTATCGATGGTGTTTAAATAGCCATCATGACAAGAAAGGAAAATATAAAACAAGTGTCCAAAATCACCTTATTTATATTCCCACTAAAAATTTTACCCTCATATTATACATATATAACAAACCACACAAAAGAAGAAAAAAGTATAGTTTATAATTCAAAATTCCTCCCCTAGAGATATCAATATAAAATAAAAAATATATATACATATAAAACAGAGTATGAGATTAAATTTTCAATTTTCAAGTAACATTAGACTACATTATCTGAACTTATTGAAAACCGCAAATGTAACATATCGGGGCAGACGATAATAATAGAAATATCAATCAATGCGAAAGCCCAGGGATGTTGATTTTTTAGTTGCTCTCAGTGGCGTAGTTACGTATAAGAAAAAAAAAACAAACTTAACGCGATTTTAACTGCGATGATAACATAGTCAACTTTGAAACAATTCTCACAAACAATAAATATCAATTACAATAATAGCTTTTTGTTGCATTTAGTTGATATACCTAGATATAAGATAACAAGTCCGCAGTATAACAGGATATATAAACGCCACTGTATACCTATAACAAATAAAATTTCGCACCCGAAGGTTATGACAGTTGACAATCACATATTCTCTTAGTATATAAAGTCATAATAATATCCTAAATTTCACCCTTTTTTGCTCTCACATGGTATTAGTAGTATGTCAAAAATATTGACGGAGCTGTTATAGGAAATGAAAGAATTGGGCAATATGAAGCCAGAGTTTATCCGATTTTCATTGACACTGTGTTGTTGTCAGAATTTGGATTGACTGCTATTTGTTTATGAGATGATTACTAAAACCAAAACATCATGACTGGAAATTTTAAATCTACTGAATGGAAATGATTAACCACAGTTTTGTACCAAAAATGTAATTCTGTCTGTTCGCATGTATACATGCTTACTAGAAAACGACCAAACGGATTTGAACCAAATTTGGTTAAAAAAATACTATTGGACATTGTGAAGAACTTAATATGCTTTGGGTTGTAGGGCGTACCCAAGCAGTATAGAAAGACGGTCAAAATAAAAAATATATTATATTACCCTTGACATCTAGAAGATAAACATAATTTTTGAGCGCAGTGGACGCCCAAATGAGGCTGTTATTTCAGAAAACGTCAACAAAATTCACAAATTTGTTATGAACGATCGCAAATTGAAGGATTGAAATTTAAGTCCAATGGCGAAGCAATCGCTCAAACTGAGGCCTATTTTGACGAGAAATCGTACTATAAAAGTGGTAACGAAAAGTTGTAAAATTGCTATACTCGTTGCATTGTCCTCCTAAGGCAACTATGGTGAATAATAAAATCGAGTTTTGTAAAAATTTGTTTGTTGTTGTTTTTTTTCTTACTTTTCCTACGGACATATTGAACGACCTGGTGTTGTACGTGAAAAAAAAAAATTGAAACCAATAGCTTCTCTATGTGTGTATTGCGTATATGATGATATGGAGAGTTAAAAATATTAAATCCGTTTACAACTGTGATGCCTCCAACAATGATTATGTCTTTTACTATAGCGGCAAAATTTAAAAAAGGCTAACATGTGGTCACAGATTTAGCACTACCATTAGGAATAATGTTGTACGGGTCCAAGAGCAGAATCATAATATAATGTAAAACTACACACACATATTCAGAAGAGTGAAAAATCGGAAATGAAATATTACTTGGACGTTTATGTTTCAAATTCACGGTCCATGGCAGGGTGGTGCAAAATACGTGACATGTTTTCCTAACCGACTAAAATCAGTGGCAGCGAAAACTTATTTTGATATTATTTATATTTGTAATTGTGGTTAATTGTCATAATTTCCTGCCTGTCTAGTAATATGAAATTAAAAAAAATAAGTTTGTTCTTTGGAAGAAATATGAGATATAAATTGGGCCTACTCATTAAGATTTTTGTTACATTGTGCCATATAGTATAGTGAACAATAAGCAAAGAATTTTTGGGATCATCCAGAAAAACCCTGATCCCTATAAATGCTTTGGGAACTGCTGCACGTGGTTCTAGTGAACATCTTATTCTTAAAATCATGAATATGGTTGTCGTTGTCGAGAGGGAAATTCTTAATTTACTTAACGAAATTCCATCTGCTTATCCATTGCCATTTGAGGACTGTTTAAAGTTTCAAGATCAAGATGATGTTGTGTTTGTCTCTATTATATTATATATTTTATTATATTTATATTTCCATAATCTGGTTAACATTTAAGTTTATTTTTGATGTTTTTTTTTTGGTTTTAAAAAATAAATTAATGACTAACCTTTTGTTTATTTACCGAGTTCCCTTTATTTATATTTGAAAATTATACTATTAAAACCGTTTAAGATTTAAGTAAACCTTACGGTAGCCCAATTATTTGTTTCTATTATTTTCGTGTGTTTTTAAGATATTATGATATAGGTACGGCTTAAATGTGTTTTTTCGGCATGATAGACATCCGATTTATTAAACTTTTATTGTAATCTTGAGACTCGTTGAGACCAGTCTCGAGTCTCGCAGCATCCCTAGTGAAGATATTCTCCAATATTCAAAAAATAAAAAAAACAACTAGGTGGAGAATGCAATCAAAATAAATTTTATTTAAAAGGAATTTAAATAATTTCTATATAGTTTAGTTTGCTTCTGTATATACTCGTAAGACTCAATATTCGTATATAGGTAACTATAATATAGCTATAAGGAAGCACGGATAAATGAGCATTTCTGAGGTCAAAAGATACATTATAATCTGTTCTGTCGGATGTAAAATTATAATGACGGGTTGGGCGACACCCGCGCGCGATTTTATTCTTCGTCTTTTTGCTTTCTCTCTTTATTCTCTCATTCTGGTCCTCCATTGTTCTTTCTTTCCTTTAGATTACACTAATTTTAACGAACAATCAATTGGCTTAAACGCTGCCGCTGGTTTGATTTTGTCATGTTTAAAAACCGGACAATACGTCGCGAAACTTCCGAGATATTTTCTAGGAACTGATAGCCTTCATCTGTTCTTGCTTAGATACTACCTACGTTTTTCTTAACAATAGTGTGAATAATTAACATAATAAATTGCTTTCAATGTTTGAAGAATTCCAGATCATTACGTTTCAAATAATTGATTCGTTACATGTTTTTGAAGGTTTTGTTAATAAAATGTTTCATCATCTAAGTCCAAAACTAAAGAGGAAATTGGATTGGCGAATTATAGGTTGTAATAAAAATCAGCAGCAAAAACCAATTATTTGAACGTCCCCAATGCAATCTCAACAATGTGCTTCTTTTTCTTAATATTAACGTGATAAACACTAAATATTTTAACTTACCGCTATGCATTGTATTGCTTTCGGCATCGGCTACTTCAGTTCGTGACTTTTTGCACTCCTCAGGCGATGAGATTGTATTATCGATTCGTTCCTGTTTAATTTTAGGCTTAATATCTTCACTTTCTTCAATACTAGATGAAGTGGTCAGTGGTGAACAAGCTCGTCGTTTAGGCGTTGACGAAGCTGCACCATCAACGCAGAGATCACTTGGAGCCGGTAATCTAGGACTCGCTAGAGGTGGTGTGTGGACCTGGATCAGACAGATATGTTATGTTATTCATTTGAAATTAAGCTACATTACAACATTTAATAATCTTGAAATTATACGGTTTAATTACCCTGCTGCCTGAAGTCCTCTTCCCTGATATCGGCGCCGATATACTTGGTCGTCTCGTGTTGATTGAAGACAAAGGTAGGCCTCCATCATCACCGTTATCTCTTTCCCGATCAGCGCTCGTATAGCATTGTCCGAAATTTTCTTTGTTACACGTCTGGATTTTATGTTGGATAAACCGAACAATGTCCGAGAGGGCAAACGGCTTCTGACAGACGCCGCAAGTCAGGATGTCTTGGTGGCTGTCATCTGTTGCGTCTGCGTCTGCTATAACAAAAGAAGCGATTATGATATTTTATAACCACAATATTATACAAAGTTTCTTTTAAGAAGTGATTTTGGAGCTGAATTAGTGCTAAATTAGTATTAGATAGCTTCGCAACATTGCAATATTTATAAAATTTTATTTACAACAAGATGTCGCTATATACATCTTCATTCATATTGGAAATATTGATGAGTTGTGGATCAACAAAATAGAACTTGAGAAAGCATCGTTCTGTCAGTCAAATTTCCAATATGATTAAAGTTTGTTAAGTTAGTTTATTGAAATAATACAATTATAATAATAATAATTACTAAAATTCTTTTTTGTTACGCAGGTCATATATTTCAGATTATATTATATTATTTTGTCGGAAAAGTTTTGGGGCAACACAAAATATTTTTTAAATCGAATGCAATAAAAAACAAAAACTTTGTTTTAAAAAAACGCAAACGAGAAAATTATAATAAAATGAACGAAAGGATTAATATGCCAAGCTGTCACATTATTACTTCTATTTTTTGTTATCTGATTTTTCTATTAACCTTGAATTTTCTCAGCAAATTTATATCAAAAATGTATGTAATTTTTTAATATCAAAAACAATCTTAAATATATATTAAATATTTTATATTTCCAGTAGCCAAAGGATTTTATTGTAATAGTTTATGATTATGAAACAGTTCAAACTAACTGCAATTAAAAAATATGAGATATGAGTGAAGTCTCCACATGGGGTCAGTTACTAATTCATATAAGTATGACCATACAGATGCAAAAAAAGTAGGAATGAAATAAAGCAAGGGCTAACTACTTTGACAAGAGCAGAACAGAACAAAACAAAAAACAAGAAGGGCTTGTTATAGAAAAGTCTACTATATGCGCGTATGTATGGGTTCAAGTGTCATTAAAACACCCGAAAGCGTCGTCATAAGTTCGTAGAAAGAGAGGGTGGACGTGTATGGTATATAGCTGTACTTATTATAATGCCACCTTTAATAATTTTATGCATTTTGGGCAGATGGTTTATTTGGTCTTTAATGCCATAAGGCGGAATCAATAGAGCTGCATGATTAAAGTTGCAAAAAGTATCAAGCCGTGTTGTTGATATACTGACTACTAAAAAAGGCAACACTAATCGTCTCTAACCAGTTCGATAAGCTTTCTGGCCTTTGATTCCGAGGGCCTAATCGATTGTCTCAGGGCTGGAGTATTACTCCTGTAGGACTTTAATTGTTACTTATCCTATTTACGGAATTCCTCCATTGCATGTCCCTTTGTAATGCTAAAGGTGGGTTACGGATAGCAGAATGAAGTGTTAGCTTCCTCATTTGCAAGCTAGCGTTTCCTTCTATGCCTTTGTGTCGAAGTCAACAGAGGAATCATATTGTTTGCACTATCATGCTAGCTTTGACGTGAAGATGTACGTATTCAGTGCTTTTAATGCGGCCTGACTGTCAGGCATAATACTAATGTACCTTCTTCAAGTGGGATAGCCTTCAACACTTCAAAATCTCTAAATGGTTTAGTTTTTGGTGTATATTGTCATTGCATCTAGTGTAGTCTTCGGCAAAAAAATATTGCAGTTGATGCAGAATTCACACACGGCTTGTATGTGGAATTTGTAGAGGTGAAAGAGGCATTAGCGATAAGATTAAGGAAATCGGCTGGATAAGAATGAAACGTGGGATATTTCATTCATTAATTTTGTTTAATAAAATCAGCAGAAGGAAAAAGCCGGAATAGTTATATGAAACATTCAAGTTCCGGGGATCTGTGCATAATATTCGTCATTACGCCAATGTTTGAGCGGTCATTTTCCTATACGATTTCAAAATATTAAAACGCCCTACCGTTTAAGTAACCACAAATCACACAATTCGTTTGTACAATGCTAATACAAAACTCAAATTGATTAAGGTAAGAAAAATAAATAATCAATCTAACTAATTCTTTTCCTGCTTCCACAACCTAACTCTGCAAAAGCTCAAATCTTAGTGAATATCCAAATAAAAATATAATTAAATTAAACCTATAGCTTCAGCAGTCCGCTGGTTGTTTTGGCGGTGCAAAACAAAAAGCTTCTCCACCACACGTGTACAGAGCGGCGGTGACTACAAAATAAAATAAGAATGTGTTTTGTGTTTTTTGCCTTTACTTTACCGTGGGTATAGACAGGGAAAAATCAGGCGGTATTCTTTGAATAGAATTTTAGTAAAATAATGGCGAAAACTAAACAGATTGGTTTAAGCTAAAATATAAGTTAAATTTAGGTTAAGTTAGGAAGCACTGCTCCAACTTCGACTTTTGTAAAAATGTCTTTTTACAATAAAGTATTTATTAGAAACTGAAAAATGGGACTCGTAATATATTTTAGTTTAACAAGAACTAGTTGCGCCATACCCAAATAATAAGCCTGAAAGATTTGATGATTGTACATGTTACGTAAAACGTAAGAGTAAAAGCTAATTTTCACAAAACTCTCTTTATGAAATAAAAACCAGGATTAATAAATAATGTTCACATTTCCACGCTTCATTTACAGTAAAGCATCGTACACTATTTTATTGAAATATGCTATCAGTGGAACCGCAACTGATTTGATGTAAGGGAGTGATAGTGGCAAATATGCCTATAGTTGGGGGAGATTTGTACAAAGTATCCCCCATGAACAGGGATACTGAAACAAACAAACTGTTAATTCCATGTTTTATTGCTGCAACGTCCATCACTGGTTTAACCCCCTAAAATGAGAATACATATTGCATAATATAATTCCATCAACTTTTATTTTTATCAAACTTAATTTTCGTTCGGTTTTTTCTTTCCTGTTTCTTATGTTATTTTGTATTATACACATACACAGTTATAGGCAATCGCTTGATTGAATTAAGTTAGTTGGTGTGACAATCCAAAGAACGTGCGGCTTGTTGATTCCCAGAAGATTTCGAAAATTAGATTGTGTGATACCCAGTTGTACAATGCATGATTTCTGGCTTTGTAGAAAGAGTGACCACCTTGAGGCGATATGTAAAAAGACAACTATAGAGAACTGCAAAATAGAATTTACTTTAACAAAATATTATATGTATTCAGTATTCGCTATTGTTCTCATTCCTGCTACCATTGATATAAACAATTATTCATTATACTAGCAAAATTGCGGAATAATTCGTCAGTAGATTTCCAGGACATCCAAAACCAACTGGGCAAACACTGCGGCGTTTAGGGAGAACACCAATTGCTGCCAAGTCTGGCCGGCCCTCGAGCAGCCGTTATGTTGAGAATATTGCGGATGTGGCAGAAGACTCCGGAGTATCAACCAGACGACCTGCCATGCTATTGGGAATCTCTCGGCGATCTTTATAAAGAATTTTGGTGAAAGACTTGAAGATGTTCTCTGACTAAGTGAAGACAGTGCATCAGCTGTTAACCGTTAACAATATAATTGTCATTATGATTAATATAAGTATAAAAATTCTCTGAATTTGAGAAAAATTCAAGTGTTAAATTGTTCAAACCCTTTATATGAAAATGCTCAAAATTTCCAATATACTTTTCCCTATTGAAAAATGGCTCAATTAATTAATGATTTATTTGGCTGCCAATTTCAAAAATTATGAAATTCTAATTTTCAAAGTTCTGTTGCCTTGAATTTTGTGACAACAACAAACTACAGACGAGAAACTATGAGGCCACATATCAATTCCTGCCAGCCACGGTTCCTGCATGATCGATATTTAGGTCCAGGTCTCTTATACCGGGTGTCTCACTAAGGTCGGCCGGATAGAGTATTACAGAATCCATAAGCCTTTTGTTTTCGGGAACAAAATTTTGTTGACTAAATCGAGCAAGGGAAGTTAATTGAACATGATTTCAAGTTCCTAAAACGATCAACAAAATGCAATTTTCACAGAAAAATCAAATACAAAAGGCATGTTTTGATAGCGTAGGTGAAGAGAACTTCTATTTATGCACCGATTTGATTACTAAATAATTAGCGAAATAATTGAAAATAAGGGTGGGGAAGTTGTATAATGGTTATAAGTTAAAAGATAAATACCTTACACACCAGGTATGTAAATTTACTAAGGTGGGTGTTGTTTAAAACCTATTTATGTGCTTATTAACGGCATTTATTGTGGTTGCTAGGACATTCAGCGCCTCGTACTTTTATTGCTATTAGCTAAGTGGAACGATACCTTTTACTACTGATATTACAAAGACTATAAAAGCATACACAATGCTGAAAATTCTGAATTGATATGTCCACTCGTTCTCGAATTATCTGCTATAAACTTAATGCACCTCAGGAACTGATATTTTTTTGCACACCCTGTATTTAAATTTAATTAGTGACTGATTGATTTATATCGTTAGTAAATTTCCTAATTTCTACAGGGCACAGGTTCCTGTCAATTATGTTTTTTGCTATTTGCTAACGAAAATTAATTGTTACGATCCTTTTTACTCCTCAGATTACAAATAAGTAAAACAGATAAATTTGATAACTTCTCTTATTTAAAGTAGTAGAACCTGTGTCCTGTTGTGCTTGACGAATTATGAATTATCAATACTTTTCAACAGAAATAAATAATCTTTTGCTTCAAAAAATCTTTGTACTTTAAATACGAACTCTGTTTCCTTTCTTGTTATATCAACCCTCCCTAAGAATTATTAGCATTGACCATTACACAAATAGTATGTACAGTATATTGACCAAAGGGGTTGTTTGGAAAGAAAAAAAGGATATATCTGACCAATACGCTTATAGGGGTAGATAAATTGCGCACCAACTAGTGGTCAGTTAGGGTGTGGTCAGTCTGCGCATTGTGCGTAAGAAGGGTAGCTGTAAAATGCCTCTCTTATGAATGAATAAATAAATAAAATAAAAAGAGAACTTATTATGTGTATTTTTAAATAAATGTAATGCAAACAAAATTTAGTATTAATTTTATAAAATTGGAAACTATACAATAACAGTTTCAAGAAATTGGTTATTCGCATGGGAAACAACTAGGAACACACATATCTAAATAAATAGGAATTTGAAATTTTGAAAAACACTTTGGTACAGAGTACAGGTTCAAAAAAGAGCATTAGCTATTAATTGCGATGTTTCGTGACTTTATTCTTACTTCTTCAGCATGATTTTGCTTAATGATATTTTAAAAAAATTAACTGTATTGAATAGTAGTTGATCCTTTTCGTAACTCATCTTAACTTAATTTCAAAGTAAAACAAAAGAAACAAAATCGGTACCATCGACAGACGAACAAGGAAACAAACTAGTGCAGTGGTAAAATAACCAAAAGAAAGGTTACAAAAATATCCAAACATGAAATCATTAGCATATTAAAAACAGCGAAACTCTTAAAATGAACATTACGTAAATATAGAAGATACGTCAATAGAGGTTTAGTTAATCTTGGAGGTAATTTCATATGCTAAAGTTTTTTCTCATTAAATTTGAGCAAGGATCGTTGAGGTAAGTTTTAAATTATCATTTTATAATTGTTCTGTTAATTAGAAGCTTTAGCTACATTAAATATCATGATAATGACCATCCTTTAGCCGATATAAAATTTTTGTAGGAGTTTATCAGTTTTCCACAGTGTTGTGGTAGTACAAGGTTCAGTACTAGTCCAACCTCACTAATTTAGGATTTATAACTTGCTTTTTAATCGAAAAATGATAAATAAAATATTTAATGAAGTATTCCATTTCGAAGAGGAGCGATGATTATCAAATCAGTAAAACAACGTCAAATTAACATAAATATTTGTTCAATTCTCAGTCATCCATGTTTCGAGAATACAATCTCATCATCAGTGACATTAAACTAATCATCCGCTACAAGACACTATAACAAATATATACGACCCTTCGGTGAAAATATTTTCAAAATTTTTTAAAACTATACACATGAATCGGAACGATAATAATATTGGCATTAGTAGGCCTAAATAACCATCATTTTTCTTTTTATATATCATAATAGGATAGAGAAATTTATGAATAAAGAATTTAATTAATCAAATTTTTTGAACAATATAAGTATTTATGTTTATTTTGTGGAACATACGTTGTTTTACTGATTTGCTAAATAAAATATTTAAAATCGCTTCACCCTGTAAAATCAACAGTTATAATACTGAGCGAAATAACAATTGTAATTACATACGGTCGATTAGTTTAACCCCTTATTCTGACATTTGTCCGCCATATTCCTATAATAAGAATAACAACAGCATATTATGTGGAATAAGAGTTCAGAGTCCAGGTGTGTGTCCCCACATACAAACTCAAAATGAAAATAATAATAAAGTCTGGACCACTATTGAAGAGTGGAAAAACAAACGGACATTTTATTGTTTTGCTGAAGAGACGTTTTGTTCTACATAACCCAACAAATATTTTTATAGTTGTTAACATTGGGTTGAGAATAAAGCTCTTTGAAATAATGGTCAGTAAGTTTAAGATTTAATAAAAAACAATTTATTTATTTGGTAAACCCTACAAAAAAAAACACAAGGAGAGTTTGACCCCCCGCGTTGGCGTATAATGATTATCAGCCATTACTGCCAATTAAGAAATAGCAGTAATTTTAAGACTTTGAAGTGTTAATGTTTAATATTCAAAAAGAATGCTTGATAAAATTTATTTGTGCCCACATTTCCAACGTCGGTCGAGTGTATTTCGATTTCGAATTTCAATTTATCACTTTTGTCATTGATAGAAGAGAAATAAGGATTGAAAAAGAACTTTATATGTGTATCTCTATTATATATTGTGAGGAGCCAGTTTCTGTGGGAAATTGGAGAAAAACAACAATATTTTCATTATAATACAGATACTGGATATCTGTATACCTATAGGTGGTAGATATAGATTTATAAGTAACATTGGATGGTCGAGGATATATATTGCCTCATTTTCTGGTCAATATATTAAAAACGTAGATATATATTATTTCTCTATTGCATCGAAATTGGAGTTTTATTAGATCTTTATCGCAATTTACTACCAATGTTCTCAATAAGGCAGCCAAATCTTTTAAAAGGCCAAAACGATGAGTCTGTGTTTCTGACAAGATGCGAGTTTTGAGAATGAGATATTGTCGCATATGAGAACAATCAGCAACTTGTCCAAATTTGTTAGACTTTTTTTTTGGTAGCAAAACTACAACAGATTCACTAGAATTAAAACTGAATGGGACAATAGGAACTACAAGTCCTGGCCAAGAAGAAACAAAGAAATTATAGTGAAATTTAACTTCAAAGAGTTTTTTTAACTTTGAATTCATTTAATTATTATTTGGTATGTTATAAACTAACATTATTCATTTTATTTAAAATTAATGTATGGGCTGCCACCTTAGACAATCGGTTGATTGGATATCACATTTTACCTCCAGCTCTATACAGTGATTTTCTGCAGAATGATTTATTCGAAATTTTGGAAGATTTATCACTAGACGAGCGAGCAGCTATGTTTTTATGCATGATGGTGCTCCACCACATTTTAGTAGAGCCTAGAAGGTGGTTAAGCAAACATTTTCCCAATAAATGGATAGGTCGGGGTGCTGATGCTCCAATTCATTGGCCTCCTCGATTGCCTGATTTCAATCCGCTAGATTTTACTGTTTGGAATTACCCTAAAGAAAAGGTATGCCTCTGAAGTTAATTATGTGGAAGAACTACAAAAGAGGATTGAGTTGCCTTAATGGATAATTTTATATTCATTCAGATTCAGAAAAGTCGATTATTGATAAAATTCGATTCTGCTCAACACTAGGTAGATCGTATAAAAGATTTCGTTAATATTTGCCTCTGTGCGTAAACAAGCCTTTAATAAATTCTAACAACTCTATATCATAACGACCTTAAAAATTACAGACCATCTCTAATTTTGTAGCCGTTACTTACACACAGTCTAGCCTCTTGATTAGAAATGACCCCCACTAAATGGTCTCGAAAGCTGATTAAAATGTCACCATTGCCTGCAATAGCTACTCCAAAGACCAAAAATTTAATGTTGTCCACAACACACACTTATTTATCTGAGATAGAGCGGAGCCCATCTTCCGAACAACTTCACGTTATTTTATCTGTACTTTAGCAAGTGACAAATGAAGTTCAGGTCATGGCATTTATTGCCCGAGACGTATATTATTCTCTTTCATTTATTTTAGGGTTGGTTTTTCTCCTTTGTACATAATACGAAGTATTTACTAATAAATTTAATGTATTTTATTTATAGAAATTAATCAATTGTTGATATCAAAAATATTAATACAAATAAAAAAAACTAAATTTGAGGGGACAGCAGCATACATCTTGTTATAAAAATTAAGTTAATATTGAAATTAATTTGTTCATGGAAGTGTGAAAGGTATGTTTACACGTAGATGTATTATATTTATAGAAATTATTCAGTTATAAGCTGAAGCGGAATCAAAATATTAAAATTAATAAAAAAAACTTAATTGGAAGATTAATTTGCATGATGGCAATCAAAAAATATTAAATTGATTTATTTTAGGTCTTCTAAATGTAAACAATAAATATTAAAAGCTAAATATAGTAAATATATAAATTAAAACTTACCAATCAAATATTTGTATAGCATTTTAAATCCAAATTTATATTTTACAAAATCATATAGATATAACAAAACAAAAAATATAAATAATAACACACGTCACATCATACAACACAAAATATTTCAAATAAGAACTGAGCAGAACAATGTTAGAACTAAAACTAAACTAAAAATCGTCATCAGGTAAGGGTATCTCGCTACTTTCCAAAAGATATAAGGGAAGCTGTGAACGAGTATTGTAACGTTAAGAGGGGATAGTTTTCAACTACCCCTAAAATATAGGTATACATGTTGTGGTACTACAATAAAAAATATCACAATAGGATTTCCGATATTCACTAAACGCAAAAATTAATGGTAATTTCCAATTGTTATTGAACATATATTATAAGAACTGTAAAAATGCTTAGGGTCTTCGGGTTTTTTATGGGGTGGTTGTTAAAAAATTAGAAGTGATGTTATAAAGGAAAAAAAAAATAGAGGCGATTTTTTCTGCACGGTATTGAGATTACCTATTGGAATGACCCCAACGTGCGAATTTTTTTTATGATAAAATACATGTATCTTAAAAAATATTCCCACAAATCTCAATTATTGAAATTTTTGAGTTTGGCAAAATTCGTGAGAAGTTTTAGTGATTTAGAAGATTCACACATAAATAATGAAAAATGGTCAAATATAGTAAAAAATAGGTATGCAAAAAATTATACTAAAGTTACATATTTACTGTTACTAAAATATTTTGAAGGAAAAAATGAAATCGACTTTTAGGCATGAAATTGGTAAGTTTTTATCCATATTTTCAATTAAAATTAGCTAATCAAATTTCCTTTTTGTATTTTTTCACCGATAAATAGTAAATGTAGTTTTGCACTTGAATCGAATCTATAGGATGAGTTTTAAATCGGATAAACTATTTATACCTAATAAACGTATTTTGTAATTAGACTTTGCTTTACGGAATACTTTTTTAAACACAAAAATGAATTGTTTATATAAATTGAATATATTATAAGTATATAGTTTGACGAAACTTAAATATATCCTAGCTGGTTATAATAGAACTCTGGTTACCTAATTTCTTAATGAATATAAGCTAAATGTAATTACAAAACTAAACACTGAAACGTTTATAGATTGGTATTAAAAACCATAATTGAAGAAATTTGTCGTTATTCCTTAAATCCAGTTTAAGAATACATGAAATAATACTCTGTAAACGGAACATCAAAAACTGATTATTAAAAATATCATATGTTAACATAATCGTGTCAAGTTAAGGATTTGGAACTAGAGCGATCATAAAATTATGAAGTTATGAGAAATAATAAAACTATATTATTTTGTCTCTACATAATAAAATAAACTTTTAGAATAAATGATATGGAAAACCGTAAAATAGTAGAATTTAGCTTAGTAATAAGTCTAAAGCACATGCCTAGTTGCATCGATATACTCGTATATACATATGAAAATGGTTCAACAAATCATTTTTCAAAAGTCTGAGCTAAATTATTACAAATCATTAATATATCATAAACTTTTCCACTAAGTCTGATTATACCTTTCTAGTTCAACAGTTGTAATATTCTACATTAAAGTTACCCTTTTTCTTTACCCTTTAAAGTAAAATATAGTTCTCACATATTCCCATCGTTCTATTATAATATTATTTATCAAAAATACAACTAAAATCTTTTACCTAGAAATATGCCGATTGACCATTGTCCCCTATTTCTGCAACATGACAAGTGTTCTTTTCAACTTTATATTTTGTGTATTGTTGACCCTTTTTTGGTTTCGATTCAACAGTTAATCTAGAGCATATTGATAAATACACTGGCGTGGGAGATTTTAGAAATTGCACCTTGCATTTTTAAAAATAAGTACTAACATTGTCATTGGATGAAATAGTTTACTATAAATTATTTGGCATAGTTCTTCGATATTTTCGCGTCGTGTGTGTCCCTCATCGAGGATGAGCGAGTTTTTCTACATTTTTAAAAGAAAATTTATGGTTTCCCAAGTTCACAACCTTATAACAAGAGTACGTTTTTAAAGAAAGACATACAGATTTTTAAACGCAGCTTTTCAAATAATAGAACTCCATATCAAACCAAGGCTTAACTTAACTGTTTGGCAACAGTGTAGACAGAAGCAAGAAATTATTAAGATATTCAACATTATCCTGACCATTTGTTGCGAAACGCCACATTTGTAGTCTCGTTCCAAAAAAGAGTTTGTGCCAAAACAGTCACAGTCCGAACATTGGAAAGGCCAAATAATTGGCATTGCTTTGGAAAATAAATGTATAGGAAAGTGGGAAGACGAAGAAATTATGGATTTATATTCCGCTGTTGTATATCTTTAGCTAAGACATCATCATCCTGGTAGGTTGTCTGTGATAAATTAATAAACTGGGAACAGAAGGCTTAATTTTGGCAGAAAATTTATTTAAATGAGGCACAATCTTATGAGTTAACATTAACAAAACTGAAATTCCCATAATATAATTTAATATATACAAATCCAAAGATGTCATCAGTACTGCTCATTCACAACAAAAATATTCACATCAATCTCATTTTTCATAAATAAGAATTCATGTGTATTAGAGCAGATGACATTCAATATCTTTTATTATGTCCCTTTTATCGGTCATCTCATATAAAAAGGGTTGAAAGATTTTGGTCAAAGTATAACTCGGAATTCCCACACATCTCAGAAGGCACCCACATCTGCCTTAATACAGAGCTGTACTTGATCGAATTGCAAACAAAACTGTTCATATGCAAATTAAAAAGTGAAAATTGAGATATATTTGAATTAAGGATTGTGAATTTTTAGATTATAGAATTTAAGAAATTGGATTATTATAGTAAATATAATATGCTCAGCTAGTATGTTCTATCCCAAAAATGTCAACAAAACACATTGTCCGACCCTGATTTCTTTCAGAATTTGCATTACACTCGATATGCATGTAGCTGTTATAACTAAGTTGTGGTATTTATTTGCATATGTTTCCTTCTTGTTCTTTGGCTGCAAAAACTAATGATGTCCATTTAATTGATGTCAACTTGTTTGCTGAGAGAGTAGAAGCAGTCGTTCTTCCTTATTCTTTTTTATTTTTTGTGTAAATCTCTTATTCTTGAGTTTTTCTTTATTTTACTTGTAACCACTTTATATAAATTTAAACGTATGCATTGCCTGTGTACGGGAGGTCTGTGTTCGTCTATGTCTGTTTGCATAAAATATTTTCCTCTCTCATTCTTTTTGATTCAAAATTATAGAATTAACTTTATTAGTACCTATGAAAGGATTTTAACAAGAGATATGAATTTAAACAATAAATCTCGTAAAAATATTGTAAAACTTACAAAATAGCTGTTTTTGAAAGTCATATTTCCCTTACTTTTGTATAAACGTGTGAAAATCCAATAAACAAAAAAAGCAAGTTTTGTTAAAATGTTTGTCATTCCAAATCGCCTTATCTGATGGTGCCACTACTTAAAGACCCAGGTATATTCGTTTGCTGGGACCCCTAAATCTTGTTGAACGATATATTTTGACATGCTACAATCGAGATTTTAGCAAGTAAATAATAATCATATAATAGGTTTAGTACTATTTAGATAGGAATCTATAAATACATGTTCTTTTGGTGTTGTTTTAACAAAAGAATAAACATTTATGTCAAATATCTCTAGTAGTAATTTGTAATTATTGATTTTCTACGTAGGTAATTCACTTTTAATTTGAATGTTTCACTGGATTTTTGCATGAATTAAAAAATATCTTTTAAATTGATGAGATACTATCACATTATAAATGTTATCTCTTTAGTCTCTTAAGAAGACAGATGATTTATAAATTATTGACCAAAGTAATATTATTACGTCGGTATATTATAACTAAATCATTTACTGAAAAAAATATTCAATTTCAAAACTTTAAGTAAAATCAATTGTTATAAACTGAGGTATAGGAAAATATGAAAAGCCAAGCAGAAATCTTATTTATTATAAGATTTCTGGCTTAATATTTTCTGTGTTAATCTACATATTATGCACAAAAGCAAATATATTCAATCTAAATTGAAAAAGGAAGCCGGCGCCAAATTGTGTAAACATAAAAATGTTAACATTTAGTTTACAAATTTAGTTATACAGGGTGGCCCATTAGTGTGTGGGCGGAAGATATCTCAAGATCTATCAGTGATAGACAAAAAATTATAATACGAAATGTTTTTGCATCCATTATATCCCAAATGCTCCAACGAGCTAAAAATTCATTTATTTTGCATAATTGCCGCCAACAAGGTTGTCGACACTTTAAGCATTTGTTAAAATATATTTACTAACACTTGATAGTTGATAATTTAGATCGTGTGTACTTATTTAGTTCCTATCAAAAGAAATAGAATTTTTTGTAGTTAATTTAAGCTAAGATTTTATTCTATTTAAACTTAAATTGTAGAAAAAAAAATATTTTTATTTTTTAAGAGCGTCTAGTTGTAAATTATTAAAATAAAGCCGTAATTTAACTTTTTTGTTTAGCATATTATTCACATAGAGCTTGCATATATTTCTAATAGCAAATTGTTAATTATTCCTGATAAAATCTACCTATATGCAACAAAATAGTGTATAGACCCATATACCCATTAAATAATCGCGTGTGAAATGTCATACCATCACAGGTGTAGTTGGCAATTTTTCCCTTAAGCTCGCTAAAAACGTGTGTATATTTCATAATATTATCAGTTTACGTATAAAATGCGAAACATAGGACAAAAGTGAGAAGAGATTGCTCGTCCATAGGAAATAAACTGTGTAACACCTACACACCTTCTGTTTGATATTTTATTAGACTCTATGGATTCTAATGTACGAAACGTCAGTAGCGTTGCTAATTAATGAAGACTTCCGATAAATTACTGATTTCTACAAAACCAGATAGATTTCATCGCAATTTCTATACATATCTTTTAACCATCTGTTATTTTCTTAGCACAACACAAGAATGGCTAGCTAGATTTTCTTTTAATGATCTTGATCAAATTTAAGATGAATTTAGGTGAGAGCTGAAACAACACTCTGTTTCATTCAGGTCAGGTCCATGCGATATATATAATACATTTTTTCTCTTATACTATTCATATTATCATTTACATTCGCCAACGATCATCTGAAGATTTTAGCCCAATCCTAGTTTCATCTTTAGATAAAACTTATGTCTAATTATGCACCGACCAAAAGCAACGGCGCTTTGGTCTATTATTATCTAATTCAGTTTCATTTAATAGTCTTCTAACTGTTCTAGAATTTGCGGCATTGCAAATATCGTAAAGTATGTCTCTCATCATGGCACCAGCAGTTCTATTTTTAAAGTATATTGTCTAAGAAATTTTACATTTCTCTAGTTAGTACATCAGTTTCGTCTTTGTTCTGGCCTTCGGAATAAGTTCCTTCTTGAAAATATATTTATCTAACAAATTGTGGAGGCAGTTATCTTGAATTTAGTTAAATTGCTTGTAAAATTAATTTATCGCTGTTATAAGTGCAAAAGATTACGTATTACTTTCAGAACACATTAGTCTTGATATAAAAGAAGAATTTTGTTAATACCGTAATAACAAAGTTTCGTAAGTTTACATGAATTAATTTGATTGCTGCCATTAAGAAAATAACTATAAGGTCTACATGTTTCGGAACTCAGACTAGTTCCTTCTTCAGTGGCAAGTATTCAAACTAAGAAAAACTTGTTGAGAATGTTTAAATTATATGTATTGAAGAACTTACCAATTTATGGAAAAAATGGTGTATTTATGTATGAGTGAAACATGTTTGGCACAAAGAAAGGGTATATTTTTCTATTAAACTTATTTTCTGGAGATACGACTTTTATTTTCGTCACTTAATTTACAACTCCACTTAAGAATGGAGTACTTTTTCAATTTAATTTCATATAATTGCGATAATTTTGTCTAGGGCTATCTACAGATAAAATCAAATAAATATGGTGTGTTTTTATTTAAACTTAACTAAATAATTCATTAATACTGTTTGTGCGATGTCAATTGAAAAGAAGTTTATACCGTTAACAAAGTGTGAAATAGTGACTTTTCTCTGTGTGAAGAACAAAAAACAACTAAAGTAATGCCTGGCGTAGTAATAATACTTACCTACCATGGTTAAGTACCAGGGAAACCATTCATTCAATCTTGTTCTTCCGGTAGTTACGCTTGGATAGTTTCTTACTTATATGATCTTGGTTTAAATTGGTATAAAACTGTGTATCAGGAGATACAAATAAATAAACAAATACAGCTTCTGTATTTAGAAGAATATGTGGTGAAAAATACAGATAGTCAGATTTAATAGTATTGTAGGCTGTCGGAAAGAATATTTTCAAAACGGAATATCGTTGCGTTGTAATAGGTCAATTGAAATTAAAAAAATTATTGTGATTTAATAATTTATTACAAAAAAGGTATAAAAACAAATTATTTTGGATATTGTTATAATTTTCAAAATAATCCCCTATGTCCAAATTTTTTATTCCAAATCCAGTGCTAACCAGGTTTGAGTTAAGGGCCAATTCTTCAATAGGCTAAGTAGGCTATTGCCTATAATAGGTATGTGCGCGGCAGGACAACAGGGTCCTTGAAAGTCATGAAATTAAAGAAAAACACAGCAAAATAAAATAAGAAAGCTCAAGCAAATGTGATTATAAATAAAATAATAAAACATTATTTAAAAGAACTCCCACGGGTGCTTTTGAGCTTAGATACTTTAGTAGTAGAAGTATTTGGCAACGAAATAATGCTACTGATTAAAATATTTAATTTATATATTCTGTTCTACTCCGTAGAGTAACTTTAATACCATAGTGGTTCTTCAATAGCCAGATATGTTTCGTCAGCTCAGCGCTGACATCATCAGCACATAAAATCATAAACTTTGCCTTAATGATAGGCGTAAAATTGAACATATTACAGAGACATATTTCAATTAAATTGTTGTGGATGATTTTTGTTGATTGCGACATACTTTTATTAAAGATAAGAAATAGACACACAATGGATGTGTATTTGAAATTCTTCTTGATTTAGATTATTAAAATTAAAACATATTTATTTTTACCTTTCACAATTAAATGACAAAAATGTACATACAAAAACATTGTATTTGTATTCAAATATAGATTGCTAAATCTTATTTCAACCATAATAATAATTACACTTTGTGTTTGTTTTTTTTTCGAATATCTTGCAAAAATGAAAAGTAACGAATAAATATCTCAGGATAATGCTGCTTGTTTATTATTGGTGCTTTAATTCAAACAAGATGGCGACCAGCTTTTTTATTTTCATTGATGATAATTATTATTTATTATATATATGTTACGCTTATAACCGGAATTATTTCATTGGACATTGGCTTCTGCTACAATATCTCTGCTGGACGTCTCATTAGTCTAACCAATGAAATGGAGAGAGAAAGAGAATCAGTTTAGTATATAATATGTTATACTACATAACATTATGAAAGCATATATAAAGTGTACTAAAGAGCGGGTAATGTGTAATATAAAGAATTATAAAAATAAAATGAATTGTTATATCTTGGTCAGCTGCAAATGTTGACACTTCAACTGTAAAGACAGTGCCGAATAATTGTTATAATATGTTGCATACATTTAGACGTCGAGAGCTTGACCACTTTTACAAATTTACTTATAAATATACGATCGTATATAAAGGTTTGTACACCGTACGAATCGATCTCCCTAATTAACCACCAAATGTATTCTATTTTATAATAATTTTCATTTTAACAAAAATGTAGTACAGAACTCCATTACAATAAAATTTAAGTTGACTGTTTTAATGCTGTGGTTATGAACATGCTAGTAAATCAGTGTGAAAATGTGAAATGTGCACAAGAATCACGACTGGTATATTATTATCCTCTTCACTACATGGTTTTACGTTTGATGGGTTTTTTCCTCATTTATAATGTTTTGATTTAGAAATATTAGTAATGATTCTATGAAAAGGTTATTTTATGTATCTAATTTAGGGTTATACGTTAAGATTAAGAAGTTATGTATAAGTTAAAATGGAATTTACGCATTTTCTTTATGAAGAATATATACTTTGAGTGGAAATATACATATAGTTGATTACCAGGAAATATAAACACTTTTCGCTATGGTCAATTTAATGTCTTATCTTCAAAACTTATATCTGGTGTAAGGCTTATTTTTTATTAACAATGATGTTATACTGATTGCATAGTCTGCAACCGGTAATTTTACTTAAATTTTGTTTTTTTCTTACTTATCCTAGGGACTTATTGAATATCGTTGTAATTTCGTTCTCTGTTATGTTGTCACTGTGGAAATGATGATGTATGAGTCGAATTCTAGTCTAAATTAATTGTTTTTATTTTATGAAATAATCCATTCAAATAGGAGCGATGATTAATGTATAAATCAAACGGCGTCTGCTCCACAAAAACAAATATATTTATATTTTAAAAGTCAAGGCACATTGCCTATGTCAGTCAGACATATTTCGAGAAATCAAATATTCTCATCATCAGTGACTTTCTGGTACAAGATTAACAAACTTTAGTGTTATCAATATAACATATTCTAAAATTAGAGATAAACAGATTTTATAATGAGTACAACAATTTGAACAGTAAATGTTTCTTACCATTTTGTGAAAAAATTTTGTGAATATTTCTTGTACATCAAAACATTGTTTTATATAAAAATTTAAAAATGAAAATTAAAATATATCCAAAATCAAAATTACTTTATGGCATGATGCCTATTTCTATGTTTTCTTTTTATTTATCATCAAAGATGTTTTAAATATTTCAAGGAAATTTTAAAAGTTTTTACGTTGTAACATGGACAGTATATAATAGTAAAAGTCAATTGTTAATAACAAAGTGTTGAGGTTATGTTTATACAGATTCTTCTTAAATCTAATTGTTGTTGAAGCCAGATCATACCTTTGCAATATTATAAACAATAAATGAAGTGAAATGATTATATTGTGTTGTTATTTTGTAGACTAAGGTTTATAATTAAATTCTCGTTTGAAAAATGAATAGGGTTTGATTATAATTAGGTGGACAATTTGTTAACTGAAATGTATTTAACAATAAAGGCAAAATAATTGATTATCGGATAAGAAGTGAGGTGAGGTTTTAGTAAGTGAGGGTAAGCATCACATCGTAAAGGTTGTTTTTGTTGCAAACAAATAATGCATTATTATTAAGGCTCATTATTTAGGTATTTCGCCACTTTTCTAAATATGAACATAAAATAATCCGTTCGGTGTAGTAACCAGAGCCAGTTGGTAACATGTTTCTCCACTATATTAACATCATCAGACCTACGTCAAATTTAAAATGAAAACAAGCTTAAAGAAACACTAATAAAATAGGTTAATAGTATAACCTATTGATTATAGATATAAAGTAATATATTAAAAAAATCCGTTTATTAAAGTAATGTCCAATAATAACCCAGTCACTTCAGATTAGATCCCTCTTTTTTGTGCGGCTCTGCGTTTATAATGATATTAAGTTAGCGATGATACGCCACTGGGAAAATAGTTGTTCATAATAAAATGCTCTATCGCAGAGTTGTATGTCCGTAAATATATCACATTTTATGTCGGTCTACATATTTATATTTATTTAGGCATGTTGTTTGTGTATAGAAATAATATAAGTGACGATGTCGGTTATTAATTTTTATCTTATCAACCAGGTTATACCCCGCATATATACCTACCTACCATGAAAGGCTGTTATCAACGCGCACAAACACTATAGAAATACACAAAAAAAAAAAGGTGAAAAAATCTATGTTTACCTAGTTTCGAAATGAGTTCATTTTATGTGTTTGTGAGAGTTTAGTCGTTAGATAAAAACATAAGCTTGCCACGAGTTTTCATACACGGGTTCCTGGAATATTTAATATTTGTCTAACCCACATCATTTTATTGCGGTTAACTACACAAGTATGAAAACTAAGGATCTGTTTTAGAAATAAGGACTTTATCAGGCGTGTATGACATTCAATTCAACAACTTAATCACCAGGAACATACAATGAATGGTCCTTCTATAGCCAATCTGCTTAAAATTTTCTTCAAACAATTGGAATCTTTGTACCTCTTAACATCAAACATCCGTTTAGAATTTCTTACTGCCATTTTTAATTACGTAGATGAGTTTACAGACAGATCAGATCAGTTAATTTAATAAGATTTGAGTCCATTTATCAGATACCTGGACTATAATACGCAAAATCTCGTAGTACTGAATTAACTACGTTTGAATTGCAGGGACTCCCGGTATATAAAAGCTTTAACCCGAGCTAAAACCATTCAAAATAATTCATTTTATAGCGTAATTTCAAATATCTGAACAAGCTATTAAATAAATCAAAATATATGTTGGTGGTATAGGTTTGTATAGATTGCCGACTTGGCATCATTATTTTATAATTGTGTGTATATGCTGACTAATTTTACAGCATCGTAAAGATTGTTAAGTGACAATTAATTAGTATAAACTACCCAATGTGTTTTTGCATACATATAAAAAAGACCGAAAACGATATATGGTGAAAACCCGTTAAAATGCTATGAAAATTTCGTTGACAAAGTTTATGGGCTCGGGGCTCGACCACCCAAATTACTAAGAATTATAGGAAATTTCATGTTGATGACATTAAACACATTTGGGTCAATATGGCTTCATTACACTAGCAAGTGAAAAGATGGTTTAAATCCAAAAATTACTAAGTAATAAATAATTGTATGTATTTTTTGGCCCCAAAGTCTCATAAAAATATTCGCCATTTCGTCACCTGAATAGACAGAGTTTTGATAATTTGGCGGTTCTTAAAGAATATTTTATAAAAATCAATTATATTGGCAGATTGACGCACGAGGTTACAGGGTGGTCGCTAACTACTGTAGTGTGATCTACTAATAAAAAGATATCAATTTTGCTTAAATGGAATACTGTATGATATCAAATATTCTGACAATTAAATTCCCTTTCAAATGATATAAGGGGAAGGAATTAAAATAAAAATCTCACATTAATGGAATTGGCCTGAATGATAATTATCTACGCAATATCAATTCTTAAACTTGTATCCAGTCTTACGACACTATTCAGTTACGCCTCATATTTTTTTTTTATTCTCGATGTGTGACTAGTTTTGATTTTGACGACCACAATCAAATCATCATACAATCTAATAAGACAAACACAATTATCTTGAAATAAACGAATGTTCATGTCTAATAGCAGTAGTAAGGAAACCGGACATCTACGGAATAAAGCTGAACTTGACGTGGTTTGAGTTTTATTTATTTTATTTATAGTTCAGATGGTTTGAGAGATTGAACAATTTTTACAAATTTACATTTTTTTTAATTACTAGAAATAGTAGAACTATTTACTAGAGGAATATGAATATTGCTGAATTGGAAAGATTGCTTATCGCCTACTATTGAGGATCGTCGCACACTTTTCCTTGAACGTACAAATTTAACATAATTGCTTCTTATGTTTCTACTATCAAACTCATTTTTTGCTTATTATTAGTTTGCTGGAATCTAACAAGTTATTATAATTTGAAGTTTGTACTTACATACATTTTAATACAATGTATTATTATTATATTTTTTAAAAAGCCATTAAAATAATGATTGGACTCACGAGTCGGCTTATGTGACGGTTCAATATATTAGTGTGAGTTACAGATAGAGTTGACAGTATTGTAACATTTAATTTAAAATAATTTGTCTAGGTGAAAATATATGTTTATTATTTTTTTACTTAACGCAGATGGCATTAAATATTATGATGTTTTTGAAATATTTAAAATATATAAGATACTACTAAACTTTATTAGTATAGAATATGTCCAACGTAAAATACATAATTACTATTTAAATTTTTGTCGTAGAAAAGGTATAGCCAATCATTTTTCCTTATTTTAAATATACAGTATGTTTACGGGAAAAATGTGCAAGAGGAAAAACTTTCTTATTTTTCATTTTGTCAAAAAAAGCTACTCTTGATAAAAAGTTTTGCAGGTCTTAAAGTCAGATTGGGATAGAAAAATTTGACACTTCTTATTCGGGGTGTTCAGAGAATTGAAAAAACTTTAAATGGTACAAGAGCAAAAGTGCACTTTGTCTCTCATTTTAATTTTCGAAAAAAATCGGCCTACTTTTATTTATTTGTAATCATTAATTTTATTTTACATCAATTAATTGCAATTAACTCATTTTTGTACTAGTAGGCGTTGAAAGCAACTTTTTTCGATAAAATGAAAGATAAGAAGGTTTTTCCACTTGGAACACTTTTCCTGTGGACATACTGTATGTGTAACACTTTCCCGTAATTATTGATAAATCCGTGTAAACAAAGTTAATGAGGAGGCACACGTTGACGATACAATTCTGCATATTATCTTCTAGATGCTTCTACTTTATGAGAAAATTAAGAGAGTTTTAAAGAAAAAATAGAAAACTACTTTTTTGTCGCATGCTTTAGGGCCCTGTATCTAAAGAGCGCTTTCTCAATTTTTTTTAATGTAAAAGACCCACCCCATTTTCCAACAAATAATCACATCTTCAATTTTATGCACTTATTTATTTATTTACACCCTGTATACCTTGGTTGAAGTAGAGAAGAATATTTTTCTATAAAGGTTCTTAGATATTTCGAAATTCTCTTTTGTTTCATCATATTTAATATATATAAATAAAAATGACTGGTTCTCATGTATCTATTGCAAGAAATTGTCTATTGAAATATTCATAAAAAATAACAATGGTAGTGGGTTTTCAGCAATAAATTGATTCATATCTTCTGTGAGACTTATCTATTTTTCACTGTTTCCAATAAATTTAAAGGTTTAAGTTTGTTGTTGCTTGTACGTAATATACTAAGTATTCGATTGTGGCGAGGCATGAGGCATCAATGCGACTTGCTGTATCTGGATAAAATTTACTCATACGCTCTCATAGAAAGATATGGGGACTCAAACTAAAGATAATGCACACACTGCGGTTAGTTACACCTGTTATAACATACTCGTCCCTGGTTTCGTGTATGAAGATGAAACAAGGCTTCAGATCTTCCAAGAGCAGCAATGAAAGTATTCGACCCTTGTAATCGTGACAAGTATGGAGAAAGAGGGCGGCATTCACTAGACTGCGACAGTTGGAATGGAAACTGTAACCACTCGTCGGCGACATACAAAAATTGGGACGGAATCATAGACATGCCCATGGACCTTATCACATCCAAATTCGACATAAACTTCGAGGTATACATAATATAATGGACTAAGAGATTTTCAAAGAAGACAGCATACACTAAGAGGGGTCACCTGCCTTCCAGACGGGTTAAGGAACTTGAATACATCCGTATTTCAAGCGGAAGTGTTTTCCATTTTTCAGTTTGCAAAATGAAAATGATATTGGGCCTTTACAAATAACTGAATTAGTACCTATAAGATCTCTGAAATTCTTCAGAGAAAGAAAGAAAACTGCTAGAAGTAAGCATAATTTGCGATGTTTGCGATAAAACCTATTACCTTGTATTAATTGCAATCGCATAATAGAAGAAACATAAATTCACGTAGTCGACTGTTTAGATCAAAATTTATCAACTTAGTAGGTAACATAATAAAAACTTGACATTTAAGAAAAGTGCAAAGATAACTTTTAAAATACCTCCATATAATAAAAATACATGCTTTGTATTAACTAAGACACCTAAGTGCCTCGTAATATAATAATTAACATCCTTATTAAATCACTAAAAGAACATTATTATATCTACTTCAAGAAAGTTTTAAATATTAGAAGAATACAACACGCGATTCCTATATTACACTGATTTATTTGATTTGATTCGTGCAACCTCAGGCAGTCGGTAGGGGAGGTAGTGACATTATAGTACTACTTCCAAATTTGACGTTTCAACAGTTAAGTATGAACTCATCAGACCAAAAAGCACTCATAGAAAAAAGTCACAAATATGTTTGTATGTTTTGTGATTTAGTTCTTATGACGCTTTATTTATTTTATGTTTTGTTGAATAAATATAAAAAAATATTTTTCAAACAAGTCTTGTTTTTCTGAAGTATATTATACGGTATAATATACATTGCGAATATGGTATAAGAATCAAATTGGGTGTTTTTGTATATACTTAGAGCTTATTTTTAAATAAATAACAAGTCTCCGTTTGAAAGAGCAAACTATTCTCATTACTGTTTCCTTATGATTGTACATCTATACAGAAATGTAGGCGAGTGCATCTTCTCTTGACCTTCCGCATGATCTTTTCCATGTGGCGTTTTTCGAAAATGTCATAGGGTCGATTGGTTGGTCGATTCTTATGGCCAGCATAATACAACCAAGTCTATCTTACATCCATCTATTCCATAAATATAACGCTGATATTTATTGTTGTGGTTTTCACAATTTATTCACATAATAACAATGCAAAAGGATTTTATTTATTGTATAGTCTATAACGGTGGGAAGGTTAGTAGACATCCTTTTACTAGTCTATTGATTATAAAATGTAAGTATAATTTTAAAAGGTTATATTATTGAATTATAAATTTAGTAAAAGTATATATGCCACATTTTTTTAAAATTATTTAAACATTTATTTAACTTTTAAATTTACTATGGTTCGTCCAAACTTTTAGCAAAAATTTGATACAATAAAATATTAAACAGTGACACAATTTTGTTAATAAATAAAATAATAATAGTTCCAATACAGACTTGGTTAATTAATTTTAATTAATTAATGCATAGCTAATGTTTAATAATTCACAATTTCGAATGGTTCCATGAAGGAAATTCTTGAAAATTAGGCAGGTATTTTCTATATATTTTTCAAAAAATTCTGATGTATTAGCCCAATTAAAAAATTTAATAATAATAGACTGTAAATATACATCCCACACTGTGATTTCCTCCTTTCTACATATAGAAATATAAAATTTGCTATTGAATTGGAAAACCTAAAAGGAAGCTACTACATATAAGATGATGGTTAAAATGAATAGGTAGTACCTTTGAGATCAGATTTACAATCCAGAATATATAGGTACTTCTTTGTATATATACCCGTTCATGAATGAGATCGATATCTGCTTATCTATATATCCCTAAGATCGCTATCTTCGGAGAGCGGGGCATGTGCTGTTAAGAGAAGTAGCATCTGATTATTTTCTTTATTTTCTGATTTAGCGTATTCTTTATTTATTATGCTTAATTTATTATAAACCACGAATATTTGTAGTGGCACTTTTCAGCAGCTAATCTCATTTTTGTTTTCTTAAATAATAATATAATAATCAACTTTTCGGTACTTCCTGGACAGAATTCCATGCAGCTATTTTTAATATTGTAATAGGTATATAATAAATCCTGTTGTCACTGTTTCTAATATATATTTTACCCCGCAATTACAAACGAACATCCTATTGCTTAACAGGCAGATGCACAAGAAATTAAGAAAGTCTTTCCTGTGTATAGTAAGTTTTGAATTTAGGAAGTACTAGATGTTTTATTATGGAATAAGTGAAAAAGGTTCACCCTGCATAACTCTCTGTATATGTGGACAAAAGACCTATGATCGTGGAGTGGTATGAGTGACAATCGCTGTGGGAAGAATCAGTGTCGAAATTTGTTCGGAATAGCAGCTACAAAAAGAGACAATTTTTTGAACGTAACTGAAACTCAGATTTTTCAAAATGTTAATCCTGTTAGTCCTTATCAGATATGCTGCTATGTTCTACCAGTGTTAGCGAACTAGATTCATTTAGGGCTTGAAGTTTGACGGTACGGAATCTAACTTTGGCATTACAGCGAGCTAGAATTCCGTAAATGGGAAAAATAACAATTAGAGTCCTACTGGAGGAATACTCCAGCCCTGAGACGATCAAAAAAGTTCGTTAATAATCATAAGCCAATATTAATATAATCCTGCTTTTACTCACTCACCGTTCAACAAAGAAATAGAATTGAATTAAACCCAACTTTTCGTAAATTCCCAAAATATGACTCGTAGATACCTATTTACTGTCTTTCAAAAGTATGAAACCTCTGATAATTAAAAGAATATCTTCAACCATAATAAAGACCGTTGTTAAGTACATACCATATTTATTTTTACGAAATGTTCTGCCAGATTTTCTAAAAATAAATGACGGTCGGCTGGCCTTAACTTTGGACTATAACAGAAATAATATTAAGAGGGGTCCTGAAGAATCTATTTTGGATATTGAAATAAAAATAGACATGCTATAAGACTTGATGACTATATGAGTTTGTTTATTGGGGTTTCTCTATGCTATGGGCTTTATTTTTACTAATCCTGTTTCTGGAATAGTTTCTTAGTATAGAAAGATTTTGAATTGTCAAGGTTAAGTTTGTTGTCTTAAGAGAGACTGAAAATAATTTGTGTTATTTGGAGAGTTTGAAGGGGCTGTATTTTAAAAATCTCATCAGTCAATTTATTTTGTTCTATTCAAAATCATATTACAACAATTATTAAAATGTGCTCAAAATGAGTTTATAGGAACGTTATTTGTGTTTTTTTCTCATCAAAATTCTGTGTTGCAAAAAGATACACCTCTCATCTCTGAACTATTCATATTCCTTTTTTTGATTATAGTAACACATTGTAAGCAACTTCGTTGCTCCTTTCCGTAATTGATCAATTATATAACAACCCGAACGTGAGGTAAAATATAATAATTATGTTAACGAAAAAAAAACTAAGCTTAAAAATATGTTCTTTAACTAGGTAGGCATATAATTTTAAGAAAAATTAGCCACATTAGCAGAGCATCCTAACACATGTTCATTTCTGCTGAATTGCATGATGTCTCGAATAATTTCTATATCTTCATTTACAACGAAGAATGATAACATTCATCAATAGTTTTGAAGATATATAGGAATTTCATTGTACTGACCATATATCTCAGTAAAAAGTTCGAGCTTAAAACCGTAGAGAGGAAAACTTAGAAATAAAGTATGTATGTATGTATGTACGACTTGGCATTGTATTAATTCTCAAATTTTTGTCTTCTAGTGGACAGCGTTCATAACTTTGAATATAAATTTTCCCGACTCTCATAACCTCAATTGCCTGGATGCTACTTTCAAATATATGGTAAATGGTAAACAATTTTTCTAGCAGTGTTTTGTTATCTGATATTCAAGAGAAAATATTAACGAAATACTCTGTGGGTTGTTAGTGTAAATAATTACGACGTATTTTGGGTTCGCAACTTAAAACTGGCCACAACCAGATTTTGTAGTTTCAGGGTACTTTAGCTCCATCCCAGAGGAGTGACCAAATCCGACACCTATATGAATTAAGTTCAATCAGATTTGAAAAATCTATATTTTTTAATTCTAACGTTGTTTAGAATTATGTTAAATTACGTGATCTGATAATTCTCCTATCATAATTTGTCGAGATAAATATATTTTGAGAATTAGTGAAATTTTATTTATGTTCCTGAAGATGTAATCATAATATAGTCTTATCACTGGAAATTTTACACGTTATGACCTTAATAATATGATCATTACTTCATGACGAAAAACAAATATTTGTCAATATATTGCACATTGCCTAAATAAAAATCACACAAATACCTTGCTGATAAGAGAAATAGATAAGTACATGTAGAAAAAATGCTATCATTTATAACGTTGATATTTGCACAGTCTATTATCATGGAGAAAGATTGTTTATCAAGTGAAATGTCAAAATAAAATAATACTTTCATGTATTAGAACCCTTTTAGGGATCAAATTTTGTTAATCAGTTAAGAATGTTGATGATACGTACACGAAGAAAACGAGACGCATCCATTCACCATAAGGCAAAAGGGTTCCTATTCCGGAACCCGGCACTGGAATCGCTTAATTACCATTGGAAAATTGATAGTGGTTTATGTCTCGGTATGTTTATTCCCGTAATCTCTAGCTAGCAATCTTAACGTTAAAATTATCGACAGCGTTCTATTTGAAATTTTAAAGTTCAAAATTCGACGGATCTCAACGAATTTTGAAATATTTTTCGGTTTTCTAATTATATGGGGAAGGGTCAAGTATCCTTTGGGATAATCTGTATATTATTGTAATATAAACACTAAGTAACTAACTTATTGTCCTTTTGTATACTAATTTTACCTTCACATTAATTATTTTAAATTAAGAAATCAGTTAGAAAATTATGTTCCGTAATTATTCATAACTATATAGATCTATTTTTAGCAAATCGCTTCTACGAATAATAATGATAATCATATCAATGAAGTTAGCGGTAATGTTAAAAATAAACTCTTGCATCAAAGACAATTGCTTGCCACAAGCCTGGGTTTGTTTATCTATCAAATTATCTCAAACTGATTCTGTCAAATAATGTGACACGTTTAGTACCAAACAAGAGTTAATAAGATCATAACTTGCCCTACCGCTGATGTTTTACATGCCCAACCACACTAGTGAATAAACATCAGCCCTTTATATCAGTTTAGCTTTTCATGATGATCACTAATGGCAAATGAATTAATTTAGTTTACAACTGATCAGAAAAGCAAAGAAAATAAGTATTCAAAAACCCCAAAATCTAATCTAATAAAGGATACCTAAGTACCTGTGTACTCGGAAACATGTACTACTAAGGAACAAGCAAATGTTCTTACTAAGATGTTTATTGAATGTGAAAACTGACAAAAGAATCTATTTTGACAAGTAGTCAACACTAAACGAGTAACAAATGGAATAAATCAAGTATGAAAAGAAAAAGGGAAACGACATGCTCATAAACAAAATTGCCTTTTTTAAATAGTCGCGTGCCGGACATTATTATAATAGCACCCTTACAACACAGGGTGCATCTTCTTTTAAATACCTGTAGGAAGACCTTACGGGAGGTGTTCTTTATCCTGACTGAATCCGACTATATTATTTGTAAGCAAACATGTACGAGGTATTACCACAAGAAATTAAAATCAAAAATATATTCTAAAACTAATACTTAATATACTCAAAAACCAACTCACAAATATTTTTAGGCACTTGGAGATAGTTACAGAATATCTATATTAAAATGTAACAATCCTTGAGATATAATCTATGAGTAGAACCTTTGACGTAGAACACTAAACTGACAATCGTTTTACCACTTTACCAAAACACTTCTTTTAAATCTCGACGCGCGTTTCGCTAACAATGTTAGCATCCTCAGGAGAGAAGTTTTAATTCTCTCCTGAGGATGCTAACATTGTTAGCGAAACGCGCGTCGAGATTTAAAAGAAGTGTTTTGGTAAAGTGGTAAAACGATTGTCAGTTTAGAATCCTTGAGATGATTTTTTGAGTTGTAAGAAACGACGAATAGTCCTTCATTTTAATACCCTCAGCAATTTCTCAGTTAATTTCTGAGCTGATCCAGGTTTTAATTTCAATTAGGAAAAATGTTTTAGTTGACTTTTTTTTAACCTATATAGTTAAGTAGTTGTGCCCTTTTTTTGTGTAGTCACGTGTCGGACAATATTAAAAATGCGCCCTCAAATCTAGGGTTCGTCTTCTTTTAAATACGTAGTATAATAACCCCTACTTATTTCAACAAGATAATCGCTCGTGATTAATTTTTTCATATGATAAAAGTGTGTAGAAAATAAATAAGTTTTTTAAGACACTTCTACTTACCAAACATTTTTAGTATTCGAGTTAGGGTGATGTAAGGCGAAAGGGTGGTTTTGTTAACCCTTTCGATTCTAGTTAATGTCATGTAAATTTTTGTATGGTCAAGTCACTAGTTTTGGTCAACTTGTTTCTGTGTGGCAAATAAAGGTTTTAGCAGAAAATCACTCGGTATAACGGTTATTTGAAATTAGGCTTTTATTGTGGTAATAATTTTGGGTTTTATATAATATTTAGACGTTAAGCAAAAGTAACCATTTATAAGAAATATACCAGTTGTCCGTAAAATGAGAGCATTTTGCTGTTGCTAATTAATTTAATAGCTAAAAAATATAAGGAAATTCGGGGTCAATAAAGAAACTATCTAACACTTCGATTTGTTAAAATGTTAAAACCAAATTCCTGCTATTTACCAAACAAACGTTTTTGCAAAACAAATTGTTTCCAAAGTAAAAAAAAAATATGAGACCAAAAACTATTTATTTTAACTTATTTTAAACATCAGACTAATTCGAAAAAATCGACAAAAAGGTTGTGTTATTTTTTGATGTCCTGCAAATTTCAATTTTAACAATACTTATGCATTTTAATTAAGTACCTATATTTATTAAATTACCCAGTTTTGAAATATATCAAAATCTAGAGAAATACTTTGGTACGTACGTAAATAGTTTAATAGAAATAGGTTTAAATTATATTGTTAATTACAGGATTATATTAATATAAAAATATTGGTATCAACTGGAAAATGAAAGATTTTACTCCTTAGTAATTCATATATACCATCTTACTAGTTGCCGGTAAATTAGCTGGAATCTACAAAAAAATATTCCTGCAAATAAAAATCTTTACACTGAAACCCATTCATCCCTTCAATACAATGTCTTAATTAGGAACAAATAGGTTCTTACATAAATACAAATAACTGATAGTAACTAACAGCATTAATTCAGCAGGATCTGGTTAAGTTTAAAGCTTTTTAACTTATACCGTATTTAGAAATATATTTAATATCTATAAATAAAATGATAAATATAAATTGGAAAAATAAAAAAACGACAAAAAGTTTGCAGGAAATTAGTTACGACTTGTACAAGAAAATTACGCTAAATCATTCAAAAAAATAGACACAAACCTGCAGGTTTTGAAATGAAGTAGCAAATTTAAACTACCTAAACTTCAATAAACAAATCCTAACATAAGTTATTTATATTTTAACTTACCCTGAGCAATCCTAACGGCTGGCATTTTAATTCTCATGTTGATATCGTTTAGACAACTTTAAACTCAAAAGTTTATTCTTAGTACTTGACGGAAACGAAATGTTAAAACAGACACCCGGTATAAAAATTATTCACGAAAACACGCAATTTTTAATTTTACCGAAAACTTCAGTTTTTCATAAATAATAAATGTCCAAAACATTGTGTTGTGTTCTAATAATTTAACTAGTATTAATTGGGTTCATATAAATTGTTTTTAAAAAGCATACTAACAAAATTATTACAATAATAATAAAGTAAACATTAACGCGTTTTATTTTAAAGTTATCACAATATAAAAATTAAGTAATGAAGTTAGCACACCTAAGTTTCTTCAACTTTGTTTCACAAATTAGTTGTCATCACTTAGAATAAATCACAAATCCAATAGTTTTTAAGATATGAAGATGTTACATTTAACTATAACTACTATTATCGTATAGAATGCTTCGTATTCCCGTGCCTGATACGGACACTGGGTAGTTATCACTGTGGCCACTCTTCGGATAGCAGGAGCCGTGTGCTGACTCCGGTGGACATTAGAGTAGAGCCCGCGGATACTTCGTCACCTTGCGGGAAACATCGACGATATTCGGAGCGGTGGCGGCCACTCGCTACTAGCCATCGGTCCATGTGTGTGTTGTATATGCGTGAATGGTATATGTGTGTGTATGTGAAGAAGAAAGAGGAGCAGAGAGGGAGGACGACTTGAGGAGTGCGCTAGAATACATGGTGGTGGGGAGAAGGATGATGGGTAGAGAAGAAGACGAACTACTCGCTACTACTACGTCGCAGGACTCAAACCGTTGCTTTTCTAAGATAGAGATAACTTGCATGCCGTGTTAAAGTTCTCGCGCGAAAGCTGTGAAGTAATTTCCGGAAATGTACAACACATTTTTCAAAATTACATTCATATTTGCCGTTTATAATTTCAGTACAAAATATTAGTCCAAGGCTGGGTTTACACGCTAATTAATGACACTTATTTCAACTAGTCTTATTTGATTCCTTAAAATTAATTTGAAAAAAAAGGAAAACAACGTCAACTAGTGTTGCAACAATTTCGCACAGTAAATTTTGGCTAATACTTATTCTCAAACTTTGACTCGTTTTGTTCACGTCTTTTAATTCGATTTTTGTTTTCGTTTGAATAGAAACGGGCTAAAAATGCTAGTAGTTGTCAAATATTATTAAGTTTAAATTATTATTTTCTTAGAGGGTTATAGAAGGCATCTACTCCTGTTCTTTAAATATAAAGTCATGAATTCTAGTGGAAGTTATTGCTGCAACTACTTGAATGTATTTATTTATAAGCAAATATCTTGGTCATATTTTTGTTGTTTTTGAACAAATCGAAATCATATCTTCCTATTCAATTATGATTTTGTTCATCAATAATATTACACAATTTTATCATTGCCAACTAAAAACATATATATAGCTAACGGCTAATTTCGGCTTTGATGACTCGCCCTTTCCAAACTAATCCTCTCCGCCATATTATTCATCCACTTTAAATATTAAATATACGGAGATATTTATTATGTGGACTAAGATAAGTACTCATCTATATACATATGTAGGTAGGTACATCACAAATAAAATGAAAACATTACGGAAAAAGTTCCAAGATAACCTGTTAAAACATTATACGTATCTCTGATAAGATAATACAAATATGGAACGTTAGATAACAATACCTAAAGCAAGCAAGTATAAAATAATAACATAATTCAGAAATCCTTGTGACCAGTCAAAATATTAAAAAAGTAAACTGATAACATGATCATACATTTTTTTTTGTCATGTAGGTAGCAGTCCAATCTCATAGTGAACAAATTATTACGCATTATATTAAATTAGGTACATTGAATGGAGATGTGTCGAAAATATCAGTTTTTATCATCAGTATACTGACATATAAAAATTGGAAACCATCTCATTTATAAATAATGCACATTTACATACAACATACTGGCGATCACCCAATATGCTTAGCTGTTCTTTTGGCTGTCTTTGGTTTATGGGTATTTTTAAAAGCTGTTTGCTTTGTCTAAGTTACTAAGAAGTTGGTTCCAAAGTTAGCAGACAAATTTGTTGAAAATCAATAAGTTTTATCAAACTCTGGGCTGAAGAAACATAATCTGTTGCAGAAGTGAAATATCATGGTATCACCATTGATAAACTAACATGAAAACTACACCTAGATTGTAAATTAAGAAAATATTTCACAAAACCGTAGGAATAACCTGGAGATAAAAATGTAAAGTCACAATGTGGATATACACTGATTATGGTTGCCTACAGCAGACAGCAATACCAAAGCTAAGTTAGGTCTTGCTATCACTGGCGCAATGAAAGCAACCCCTAAATGAAGTTACTGTTACGATAGTTCCCAGGCTCAAAATGGTGGGTGCTCATACTGCACTCATTCAGAATTGAACTGAGTTAAAGATGTTTTTCTAATTTAGTAAATTTCCGTGTGTTTTGTGCAAGCACTGAGACAAAAGTATCAGATTATTCCTAAGATGTCCTACCAACTACTCTAGAGGTCCAAATTATTTTTTTCATTATGAATATTATTACTCTTCTTACAATTACAGTTTTTTTAAACAATTTAAATTAAAAAAACGAAGAGTTATTCCTCGCCGACGCATAAGCAATTTCAAAAAACAAGTTTCATCTAAGGGCCCAGTTTAACTTTGCTAAGTAAAAATGGAGTCTGATGCTCATAGCACTAAATGAATATTTAAGTAAAATTTTCTGATCTGAAGGCATTAAATAATGTGATCATTTGACTTTTTTAAATTGGCTGTCATATTGTAATTCAATCTTCATTATACGGGTGTCGAGAAATTATTGGACTAAATGAAAGCCACAAATTCTAGAGTCGATCTCATGGCAATTCGACGTCAAACTACTCATTATAAATTGCTTCCGAAAGGAGTTATTGCTCTTGAAAGATGGGGGTTTAGCATAGCTTTTTTAAAGGTATCGCGAAAACGAGTAAAATGTGTTATTTCTGTAAATAGAAGCATTTGTTAGCCATACACTGCTGAATTAAATGGCAACCATAGGCGCCCTAAAGAATATGAAACGGGAAGACATGCTGATGAAACAGAAGAAAATATTTTGTATGGAAGTTGAATGTATCCGCAAATTTCAAAATCTTCTATATGTACGTTTCATTTTTTAGAAACCGATTACCCTGCTCGTGTCGTATTATCCACTTGGTTGCGGAACCAAGTACTTAACTCAAAACAAAGGTTTCCTAATGCGTCTTTTATTTTGAGATGAAGCTACCTTTACCAAAGATGGAATTTGGAATTTAACCTAATATATTTATTAGTTCTATATTCATCAGACTGTATACAAACCACCTATGAAATATTAAAGGTGTTAACAAATCTTTGACGTGAGTTCATTAAAAGAATAATGTCCCGGTATATAAAAGTGTTCATGTTAGTATATTCGTTATCTTAAATTCATTTTTGTAGATTATCTGTAAATCATCCATTTTACAATAGTATGTAGGTAGGTAAATGAATTTCATTTTTTGGTCTACAAAAATTATTACGGCTTTAATTTAATATAAAGTTAAGCCTACCTGGATTTAGAATTTGATTGATTAAATATCATGATATCAATAAATAGGCTTTGTGGAATTTATGACCCGCAATATATACTGCTTGAATCATATGATAACAACTTATATGTGAAGTAAAAGATTTTGAAAATTGAATTAACTATTTAGAATGATCGCTAACTATCTATAATAAGTGGAAAGTATACTCAACCTTCAGCAGAATAAGATATCACGTATAACCTAAATATCGAAACATGTTATACAAGTCCATTATAGATATAAATGAACACCTATAACTAAAAATGCAAGGCCACAAATGATAGTGAAAACTTTTTGAACTTCCTCTTCTGTCATATCAAAAACTTTCCGCATTATCATTCATAAGAAAAGTGAGACGCGCACGAGTTCGCTTACTCCAATAAAACTGTTTAAAATACATAATTAATTAACTTTTCTTTTTGTGTGACTTTTTAAGTGGGTGAATTTATATACCGTTTAAGGACAGAAAAAGAGAGAAAGAAACAATGTTATATAATAAGTCTCCCATACACCGTGGTGCGGCGCTAGGGGTAGCGTCGCGATGCCTGGCAGGACGATTGCAGGATACAGTTTACACACGATGTTGTTTTACGCAAAATATCCTACAACAAATAATGCTGTTTACCAGATAAAATAAACTAAATTTGCACCAGAAAATACAATAATTGTATTCGCTCTTATTTTAATTATATTTTTTTTAAATAATGTAGTTATTAGAGAGATAGAAACGGCCACATTTGCAAAAGAAAAAAGTATTGTTTCACCAAGACAATCCACTGTGTCACAAATCCATGAAAACTATTGAATGAATTGGGCTTCGAATTGCTTACTCACCCACCGTCTTCTCCAGATTTAGCCCCCAGCGACCTTTTCCTGTTTTCAGATCTCAAGAGAATGTTTGCTGGAATATAAGCTACGTAAACTGCTCGTTGCAGTACTGGTGTCATATGTCACGTCACAATACAGACTTTGACTCGTCCAATCGCAATTGATATTTATTATTAAAGTATTTACGCTCCGATGGATTGCTCGTCTGGCCTAACCCCTACGTACTTTTTTGTTTGGGGTTATCTGAAACACATGCAGAGTAATTAAATTTAAATACTATTAAATCAGAGAAATTCATTGATTCTGTACGTTAATGGCCTTTATTGTACTTAAACTGACAAGGAAAACAAATACTTTCATTTTCCTGAGGATGACTTAATATAAGTCGAAACGTCAACAATAGAACAAAGCTGTTTTTCCTAGTTGACCCAAAGTGAACCAAAATAATTGATATAATAAATCTGTTCAATATTGTCGATTTTGAATATATTTTCCAATTTAAATTTTAAAAGACGTTTATACAATTTGGGATTATAATCTATCTGTCTTGTCGTTTTTTTGTGTTGTTTCTGGGAGCGGTCTTCCTCGGACAATTACTGTTGTAGTGACCTATGGGTGCTTGACTTGTCTTTCACATATTCTATATTTACATATTATTGATGTCGTCATTCTATTCAATGCTAATTTTGTATAGATCTGAATAAAATGTTTCATCTCATCTTAAGTCCACTCCTTTACTGGCTTAATTTTGTATTCAATATTTTAGTATACATTTTACAATTATCGTACTTATTTACACGTAGGCTGGATGTATCTGATAACCTATATGATCGTCTATGTCAATGTGAACATTATTTGTTAAAAGTTATGAAAAAATTAATTATTTATTTTTTAAATGCAACGCATCATCTAAAAAATCAGTAAAATCAGTAATATTTAAATATTTAATTTCATTTAATTGTGTTTTATTTTATTGTATTTTCTCCATATCAAATTTAAACCATAAATTAATGTACACTTAATTTTCAACCCAAGGTGAATCCAGCTTTACCATAAAACTGTGTGTTGCATTTTGTCATCATCTGAAGCAGGCTTTATGGCATTGACACCCTTGCCAGTGCTTGTGTCCACTGTCACACCAATAGCCTATTTATCATACATGTGCTTATGCAGATGAAGCGTGTTTCAAACCGTTTTCATTTACAATTCAGCCACAATGGGCAACACTGCCACTCCGGCATATAACCAATATAAAACCTCATGACGGCCGGCTGTCGCTCTTCATAGAAACATAGTTGCCAGCGTTTTGTTTATTTATTTTTTAACTAAAGTTAAGTTTTTTAATCAACACTCCTCTCAAGAACATAAAAATCTTGTTAAAAATATACAGACAGATTTAAATACATGTTTGATAAATATAAATAAAGCTTTCAATAATTCCTGGTATGAGACGTATTATGATTGGCTAGCAGGCAACGTAAAATTAAATTGAATTGACAGATTCATAAAATGTTTTTTAATTCGGTAACGTACTTATAAACATAACCTATATTTTATCTAGTTGACGAAGTAGATATATCCCTATTAATTTTAGCTATACCTGTATAAGACTTTATTTTTTGATATACTTCAGGCTTCACCACATTAAAATGCTACAATCCGCCAGAGATTCTTTTTAATAATTTCAGTTTAGATGGATACTAAACTAAAGTCCTAAGGCCTTAACCAACTTAATTTTGGATATTTTCTTATGTTGTATAAAGACATTTTGTTTGTAAAGATCTCTTAGAGATTACAAGTATTAAATTTGAAAAGTTGGTCATATCATGTCGATTATTCAATTTTATAATTTTTATATTTTTGTTTGTTTGTAATCATGTTGAGGCTTTACATAAGCTGAAAATTGCTATCAATTATAAACATCTTCTCTTATCCCATAATATTTAATGCCTATACCATAATATGTATTTTGCATTTTAGTCTGTATCTATATGTGGGAATAGACGCAAAATAGTAAAAGGTTAAATGTCAGGTTTACAGGTACCTATTTACGGATTTTGGTAAAATACTAAAGGTCAGTCAGCTCTAATATATTTATGTAAGGAAGGTATATAAACAAAATGTGTGTAGCTTCATTAAAATCCCGACTACAGATTTTCTAAAAGGTGAGTTGAATAGCAAAAGGAAATCAACACTAAACCATATTCATGTTCATATTATTTCGGTAAATAAATTAGTCGAAGTATGACTGTCTTTAAATGCTTTTATTATATGTTCAATCATAATTTGAAAATGTAATAGGTACATTGTAATGCTGTTTTTCATTTGCCACTAGTTGCTGCTTTGTTTTTTTTTGTGTTATAGCTACGAGTGGTGTCCGAAAAGTGATTTGTTTGAATTCGGCCTTGTATCTCGAAAACTACATGTGTCACCCCAAATATGATTACGGCATCGTGAGTTTCACAAAAAAAAAAGTAGAAGCGTGTCGCGGAAACGGCATTCCGTTGACTTTCACAATAACGGAGCTACCCCGCAATTACAACGAAATCTGGACACCCTGTGCAATTCCTCAAAGCGGCAATCCATATTATAATATTTTTGATAATGTATACATTATCAAAAATTTAGATTCCTGGTCACACAATATTAGATTTTCTATAATGAGTTCACCGGTTTCGGTAAATCAGCCATCATCGGATCTTATGTGTGGTTACAAAAATAGTAGCAAATATTTTAATTTAAACATTAAAAAATTTTCAAAGTGTCAAACATATTACCAGAGGCTAGCTAAATATAATATCTGACCTTTCTGAATGTTTTAGTTATGGTAGTTAAAAATACAACCTACAACTTGTTCTTATGTAAGAAAAACAAGAAATAAAAAGTTCTTGATAGATTGTATAAATATAAAAATTTTTTATCGATTTGACATCTGTTAGTTATTTACTGTGTTTAATTAAATAATATATTGTTTATAGTTGATATCTATTGTTTTAATGGACTTTCACAATAATCCAGCCAAATACTACTAGGAAATAGAGTTGTTCTGTTCTAACTCATATATAAATTTTAAGTTAAGATGACCAGAGTCAAGATAATCCAAAAAATCAGTTGTGTCGTCCCCCAAAACTTGCAATGAACTAATATAACAAACTCACTACTTTATTCAAAAATTATAAATAAAAAAAAAGTTATCAGAGCTGGGATCCGAACCAGGACCTTCCGCATACAAAGTGAACCTCTATCAATAACCCCAAAAACCCTTATAAAATTACTCTATTATATTTTATTAAGAGTTATAGATTCCAACTACATAACTGATGAAATTTTAAACGCAAGTTTCTCGAGAATTATGGAGACAAATATCAAATTTTTTTAGCACGTTCACAATACATTCCCGGAGCGCGAAAGTAAACCTGAAGGACAAGATTATTTGTTGTCGCCTCAAATATCAAGAACAAATCATCCACAAATCTTCTCTAAAATTTTTATTCAAATTCAGAACCGACAAGTTTGGTCTGTTAAATTCTACAAAAGGGTACAGAAATTACCCTGTTCTATTCCAGCTGGAGCTTGTCAAAATGGGTTGGTTCAGTTCGTTCAAATCAAGCTTAAGCAATTTAACTTCAGGAGGCAACTGCGACCGCCTTCAGAAATGGTTATACACGATTTCTGATTGGTGGTTTATTTTCTTAGGGTTAGGTTACATTCTTGCGTTGGTGTTTTGTTGCTACAAGAATTATTTAAAATAATAATAAAGTCACTTTTACATTTGGCTTTAGCCGTGGCTGAACGCACCCCTTGGTAATTGTTCCTGATCAAAAAAATCCTCACCGCAGATCCAGACATTCATTATAGTAATTTTTTATTTTATATTTTATGCTTCTTTTTCACATTTTTAGCAAACTTGTGTGAAGCCTCGTCGCCAAAAAATATTATTTAGGTATTATGAGAAATTTAAATCCATTCTATAATTTACGCACCATCATTTTATGGACAGTAATGGTGATTCTTTTCATCATTCATCCGTTATTAGGTATGCATTGTGTTAAGCTATAGTTGTTGTCCCAGTTGTGTACATCGGCTATTAATTACTGTCGTGCTATGCGATGCTCTGTGTTATGTTTGTGTAAATGTATGTGTGTCTTATACTAGAATGCGTGTATACATGGCATTAAACATCTTCTGAAGGTTTCGACATTTGACCCTTACCAATAACCTGCAAGATAGATAGATGAAAGGTAAAGGCCTGCATCGATGTTTTCTTTCTATAATGTATGAGTAAATAGGTATATATCTAAGTATAAGTGATGGAAAACTTATTTTTGACATCGTCCGCAAGACGTTTTGTGTAAGTTAGTTTGTTAACCATCGAGGTACACAAGTACTATTCCATTTAAATTTATGCATTATTCAGCTGATTCCTTATACTATTTCTGATAAATTTCGAGATATTTATATTATTAGAAATTTATTAATATTATTTTATTCTCAGCTACTGTTTCAATTTTTTATTTGATTTTTGTTACTGATGATAGTTGTTATAAACCATCGAAATATATCCCACTTTTGATATTCCTTGAATTGCAATCTCGCGTCCTTTGCATTATGGAGCTCATCAACATTTCGATGGTTTTCTGAGCAAATTTGATCTCGAATGTAACCTCACAAAAAAAAATCTAGCAATGAGAGATCAGGTTCGTCCCTATCCAGCGTAATTACCTATTGAGAGTTGGGGTTGTTTAAGAAATATATAAAAACAAAGCGAAGATCCCCAAAAAATGTAAATAAATTACTTATATTAAATTTGAATATATATAAATGGGTGGGCAAAAAAATACATAACAATAAATTTGTCTATACCGCTCTTAATTTTTGAGATTTGTGAAATAAGTGTTAATTATCATCCCAAAGGAAAAAAATGCAATTTTTATAAGTAAAAAAATCAGGGTGGTCCATTAAAAAAACATAAGTTTGTTTATTGAAGTAGCGAAAGGATAAGATTGACAAGCCTTTCAACATATTAATTATCTCACTAGCACGATTAGATTTTGGATTGTCTAGATGTTTGAATTGAATGAAATTTTAATGTATCTAAGCCACTGATGATGAGACTATAAGTCTCGAAACATGTATCACTGAAGTTTGTTCTGGTTTGAACATATATAACTAATTGTGGAGTAGACCAAGTTTCATTTTCTAAATAAAACATAAGTTTGGTTCATATTTTAAAACTGAGACCACATAAAAAAATTAGAGAGGCGTAGACTCCGCATAAAAACATCTATCAAACACCGTTGTTTATGTATTTCTCATGTCTGTCATAGTTTCCGAAATATAAGAGCGGTCCGAAAAGTGATTTGTTTGAATTCGGCCCTGTATCTCGAAAACTACAAGTGTCACCCAAAATATGAACAAGGCATCGTGAGTTTCACAAAAAAATAGGACAAGGACGCGAAAGCCGCAAACTTCTATCTTTAATATCTTGTTCGTATCTCGATTTTGGTGGATTTTAAAACTCATCGAACGTCAGGTTGTGACTTTGATTAGAGTCAAATTATTTTATAGACGAACTTTTTAATGCAAAGTTGCAATGTTTTTTCTCACTTTCATTTTACTATAAAATAAATTTAATAAAACATTCTAAAACCTCATGCGTGTATTTCACGAAGGTTAAAATGAAAGCTGCATTATTTTCACATCCAATAGCAACAAGATTAAATAAGCAATAGGTATCTCAGGAGCTAGGTTTATTGCAAAGGAAAGTACAAAAAAGGACGATGGATGGGTGCAATGAAAAATAAAACTAAAATTTGAGTAAAAGTGCTGTCTATTCCTATTTAGTGAGTAATTATTTTATCCATACCTACATAACTCCTCGATGGTTATTTAGATACATTATTCAAGTACGCATCTTTGCAAATAAATTTACTAATGGTGTTATAGTCAGTCGTTTCTTCTTCTATTTCTTCATTCACATCATCATGTTCATCATCGATATAATTGCTTTGCAATCGATGTGGCTTACCTATATCAATGAAGGTCGCTCATACATCATTTATACATCGTATGACGGATTTTTTTCTATGAACCGTATTCACGTATACCAATAGGTTCTTATTATTTGAACTTTCGAGGTCAAAATATAAATTTGTATAGGAATTGATATTATAATGAGGCTGGACACAGGAAAAACTTTTGTTTGACATTTTTCATCAAGCAATAATGATGTAAATACATAAGTATAATGAGATACTAGTTTTCTTATCTCCGAAATTCTCTTGAAATATTATTTTTGTAGTTTTCGAAAGCAAGTGAAATCTCTTTAATTGTATTTTGAACAAACGTTATATTATGCTACAATATACTCGATTTTTTGAAAAAAAAAATAAATAAATTTCACCTAAAATTACATTTTGACACCCTGTCTATCGAAAAGTGAATATGACATAAAGAAAGTCCTATTAATTTTTTTCAAGGATGTGGTTAAAAAAGTGACTTTTTATTTGGGGAACTTTATTTAAAATACAGCGTCAATAAAATTTGAAGACCAGTCAGTTTGAGAGGTAGTTGAAATTTGGAGAACTTATTACGTTTTAAATACTTCGCAATAATTATAAAAAAAATCGGTTGTGTCACCCCAAAACTTTCCCGAAAAGTTAAAATATAATCAAAAATATATGACCTGCGTAAGGAACAGAATTTTGATTATAATTGTATTATTTTCGTTATTTCCAATAAACTAACGTAACAAACTAAATACTTTAATCACAAATTAGAAGAAAAAAAAAGTTTTGCCAGAGCTGGGATTCGAACCCGTGACCTTCCGCATACGAAGCGAAGGCTCTACCAACGACGCCACACCAACTTTGACAATTTTGTATTTTATTTGTAATATATATACGTTCCAACTACTTAACTGAAAACTGAAAATTTAGACGCTATTTTCTCGAGAATTATGGGGGCACATCTCAAAAGTGACCTATCGCTGTAAAGTAGATAAAAAATGCTTTAAAATGATGTATCACTCGACCCCTACTGCTATATGAAAATTTAGCGGTTGCGTCCACCCCTATCACATAGCTTAAACGATTTCAACCAAAATCTAATGGCTTCATCCTAGGACTGCCCCAAACTCATATGCCAAAATGTAGCACAATTCGTTAAAACGTTTGGGCGCTATCGTGGTAGAATACATACAGACACACACACAGACAGACAGACTTCCATCTGGAAATGGTTTTAGTCGTCTCAGGGAACTTCAAAATATCCGTCTTTATCTCAAATTTTTTTTAATATATATATTATAATCAAACGACGTCAGCTCCACAAAATAAACATATTTATATTACAACTTTAAGGCACATTGCCCATGTCAGACATGTTTCGAGAAACAAATTTTCTCATCAGTGACTCTTAGGTACAAGGTTAACAAACGTTTAGTGTTACCAATACAATACATTCTAAAAATTAGAGATAAACAAATTTTATAAAGTGTACAACAATTTCACAGTAAAGGTTTTCTTACCATTTTGTGAAAAGTTTTTATAAATTAAAACATTACTACTTATTTGTGTTATTCAAAATGGAAAATTAAAAACAAAAATTAAAAATACTCGAAAAACTTCTTGATAAATGGGTTCGATTATCTTTCAGCAATATTACTTTTTATAAATCATTAAGGAAAACGAAAAACTTCTTTATATTGTAATGGGTTCGATTATCTTTCAGTAATTTTGCAATTTGCACTGAACACTGAAATAAATCCTCCTCTTTAAGAATATGATAAATGGAACCCTTCCCGTTTTATATGTAAGTTGCTCTAACAAGGGCAAATAAATAGAAAGCGCTCAGAGTGCAACCCGTTCTAAAAAAACAAAACTAATAGAAAACATAGGCGGAAACTACTCTGAAATATCTGTAGTCGTCAAGTCTACATAGAAATGTCTAACGACACTAATTTTTTTCAATCTGTAGAATGATCCTAAGTTATAATTGACTGGGTAGGGAGAGCATTGGACAACAGGGATGAAATAGGGGATTCCCATAAAATATATCATCTTATGAATTTATTTTTAACCGATACTGTCCACTTGCTTTTTCAAGACACCCTTTTTAGCTCTCCATATCATATATGTAATATATGTATATATGGAGACTATTAGTTTCATGAAAAAAAAATTTTTTTTAATTTCACCGGAAATACTTCTTTTTGGTCATTGTATACATAAATAAGTAGTTTTAAAAAAATGTCTGTCTGTCTGTCTGTCTGTCTGTCTGTCTGTCTGTCTGTCTGTCTGTATGTCTGTCTGTCTGTCTGTCTGTCTGTATCCACGAAAACGCAAAAACCGCTTAACAGATTTTAACCAAATTTGGTACAAAAATACTATTGGACATGGCAAGGAGCTGATTAGATTTTGGGAAACATTGAGCGTAGGCAAAGGGTTTAAAAGAGGGTTCAAAAATTAAAAAAATTTATAGTTCTTAAACTTATCCGAAATACTGCATAATTTTTTACGCATTTAATTGAATATAACCTAAAATATTTAACATAAAATATTAGACCACATTGGCGTTCGAAAATAGTGTAAAATGGGGTAAAAAATATTTAAAAAAAACGTACTTCTTAAACATAGCAGAAATATTAACTAATTATTTATAGCTTTAATAGAATATAACCTATAAAATGTGTCATAACTAACTTACTTTCATAGGCGTTCGTAAATAGTGGAAAAGGGGTCAAAACATAAAAAATATATATTTCCTAAACTTATTCGAAATATGGAATAATTTTTCATAGTTGTGATACAATATAAGCTAAAAAATATTCCATAAAAGAATTGGTTCACACAGGCGTTCGAAAATAGTTTAAAAAAAGGGTCAAAAACGAAAAAAAAAAACGTTTCCCAAATATACCAGAAAAATTGGCTAATTATATATAGCTTTGATATAAGATAACCTAAAAAATGCAGCATAAAATTTTTATTCACATAGGCGTTCGTAAATAGTAGAAAAAGGGGTAAAATAAAAAAAAATTAAAATGTAAAAAATTTTATATTTAACTAGATGAATTGGTGTTAAAAATACACGACAAAAATTAATGTACCATAGGCGTCCGTAAAAATTCTATAAAAGGGTCAGAAAAAATTTGTATCCGTGATAACTCAAAAACCACTTAACGGATTTTAACCACATTTGGTACGAAAATACTACAGGATAATTATAGGTGGTGATTAACATTGAGCGTAGGCAACGGGTTTAAAAGAGGTTTCAAAAATTTAAAAAATCATAGTTCTTAAACTTATCGGAAATATTGAATAATTTTTTATAGTTGTGATAGAATATAACCTAAAAAATGTTACATAAAAGAATTAGTTCACACAGGCGTTCGAAAATAGTCTTAAAAAAGGGTGAAAAACGAAAAAAAAATGTTTTCCAAATATACCAGAAAAATTGGCTAATTATATATAGCTTTCATATAAGATAATCTAAAAAATGCAGCATAAAATTTTTATTTACATAGGCGTTCGTAAATAGAAAAAAAAAGGGGTAAAATAAAAAAAAATTAAAATGTAAAAAAATTTATATTGAACTAGTTGAATTGGTGTTAAAAATACACGACAAAAAATAATGTTCCATAGGCGTCCGTGAAAATTCTATAAAAGGGTGAGAAAAAAAATGTATCCGTGATAACTCAAAAACCACTTAACGGATAACCTACAACATGCAGCATAACAATTTTGTTTACATAGGCGTTCCTAAATAGTAGAAAAGGGGGCAAAATAAATTTTATAATAAAACTAAAAAAAATCAATTAATTTGCGTTCAAGAACTTGGCCTAGATCTGAAATATAAAATATCTGCGTATAAATAGTGCCTCCAAAGAGAAGAGAAAGGCACAAAACCCGATACTTAAAAAAAAATAGCTGATGTCTAAAACAAAACAAAAATTTATTAAATTTTGATAAATGACAAAAAGGTCATAAAATTATTACTTTTACACTTAAATATGGAGAGCTATTCGTGCCTCGAGGGCAACAGCTAGTTTGTTTTGTGGTTCAATCAAGATATCCCTTTGCGAGTGGATGTCTATGTCATCGTTGCAAGATTTCGAAAACTGAGGTTTTTATTTTCAATTTCAATATGTTACCTATTTGATTCAAATGATTTACATCGAGAAATATCATGTTACGTAATTCGTCACATATAAAGAGATTTGGTGTTATTAGTGACCATCTACAGGATGTTGGTATTATTTTGTATGTTGTGGTGCAGGACACACAAAAGCTATATCCGCTCACCCGCTTCGTCCTAGAATCTAGAATTACTTTTAGTATATTATTGTGTGTGTACATAATATGGAGTATATTGATAGAAAGTTATCGGAGGAAAAAGAATATTATAAATATACAACAAGTGATGACATAGGTATATGGAATTATTCAATGTAACGGAAATATATTTGCAAATATAGGGGTGATTCTCATTTGAAAATTACAAAAAAAAATATTTGGCATTAAATTTAAATATTTTGATGTTAGGCAATAATTGAACTAGTCGTCTTAAATTTTTTCATATTGACTATAAGTGATTTTTTCTCGTCATTTTATTTTCAAGGCACCAGCCCGACACAGCTTCAAGATCAGAACGCAGCAAATCCACCTCATTCCAGTCATTTATCACTTTAAATAATTTGAAGTCGTCAGCGGCATAAAACAAAGCTGAGGAGTGTCTAATGACTTCAGTCAGTGAGTTGATAAAGACATTAAATAAAAGAGGACCCAAATAACTACCTTGGGGCACACCTGATGTACTGACAAATCGATCCGAATATCGCCCGCCAATCCCGACACACTGCAGTCTTTCCAGCAGATAGGATATCATCATGCCCAGTACACATACGTTTATTTAACGTTTATCATTACAAAACACCTTTTCAAAAAAAGGTAAATTAAATACGTACATTTTACTTTTATATGTCGCGCTTTTTCACGTTACAGAACACTAATAACGAAACGTTAGTTAAATGCAATATAAAAACTTGTATTGAACGTATTTATGTATATATATTCAACGGTGAAATCAAACGTTATTTAAACGGTTCTAAAATACGTTAATAATACGCTTACACAAACGTTAATTCTTAGCTTTTAAAAAACGACAAATACATGTATTAGATACACATGCATTTATCGTTTTTTAATAGCTAATAATTAACGTTTATGTAATCGTTGCAATTACGCATTTTAGAAACCTTTAAATAACGTTTGATTTCACGTTATTTAATGTGGCTTTTATATATCTTTGTAACGTGAAATATACGTTGATAAAATATATGGAATAAATCAATAAAACTACCAGATTTCCATTGTTGGGTTGGTACAAAAGTTTGATGAAAAAATAATGCCCTTTATGTTAAATAGTTAAACCAAAAAATATAAACATTTGGGTGGTTTTGGTGTTTTTTAATATTAAATATTGTGGTCAAATATAACTTACAAAATTATACGATACAATAATGCACGTTTCGGCGAACGCTTTGTATCGAATAATTTTGTAATTTGTTTTTGACAATAGTTTATATAAAAATATTGAATAACACAAAAAACGGATTTTTGATTTGTTTTTAATATATTTACAACCAACAACCCAACTTTTTGGTTTAACGATTTAGGATATTGGAGACATACTTTTAGCATCGAACCTTGACCCTTATTTTATTAGGATAAAAACACTTTACATTTTTTGTTGTATATAATTATAACAAAATTTTCTAGAATCATCACTGGTGTAAAATGTAAGATAACAAATTGTCTATAATGTATGTACGGCAATCATTATTAGCATATTGGCCACTAGAAAATAAGTTTTATTATTCTGCCCGATTTTAACATACCAACCGAATAATCAAGAATAAATATAAGTGATGGACTGACGCAACTTAACTTTAAACGGCTATTAAAATGTTTGAAAATTGAAAAAATTATTCGTCGTCTTGCTACTTAACCAAAAATTTTTAATAACATTATTAGTAGTTATACACTTGAAAGTCTGACAAAATTTCGACGTTGCAGGAACACCAAGCGTATTCGACATCAAAACGTGCATACTTATGTGACAGCCGATGCCAAACTAATGCCTGTGAAAAACTAGAGCGAGTGCTAGACTTCTTTTACATCATTTTTATTGTTAGCAAATAAAAAGCAATATAGGTTTAAATAAAGCTATTATTAGCCCAAATATATGACAAAATGATTCAAAATTGACCCCGACAAGAAAAACGTCAATTCCACTTAACAATTAAATATAAAAAATTAAAATAGACCGACCTTTGTGCTGTCCATCACAGTGTGCACTTGAGAACAGAACATTCAAACACAACAAAAAATATTTTATATATAAAAAGAAAGAAATCTGCGAAAGAAATCTAAATGCCTTTATGCTTTTTTGTGTGTTCATTCTTTTTAGGGTGGTATCAGATATCGTCTAACTGTAAACAGGGCTACTTTTAAAAATAAAAAAAGATTTTTATCTTATTATAAATAGAATTCAATGGCCAGCGTATAGGGTGTATGAAATTTATCATCACCTCCCTAAAGCGGTTTTTGTTTTTCTATAATAAGTCTACAATATTTTAACCAGGAACATTATCTTTTCTTTCATATTAGAACAATCAATATAATCAGAACTAAAAATGTCCTGTTCTGTTTTGCAACGAATATAAAAAAAGTTGAAAATTATAAAATAGATAAAGACATGAAGTTAAAGACACAACCACTTTCGCTAGCTAATTAAGCCATACATATGAAGCATCAACCTGTTGAAAAAACATGTGATTCTGCGGAATCTGATCGTCATTTTCAAGCATTCTCTCACAACTAGAACGGTATAGGATAGGATAGGCCTATAATATTGTAGTTTAATTCTAGCGAAAGTAGTTCTGTGCTTAATATCATATCTTTATTTATTTTATCATTTTCAACTTTTTGACATTAGATTAACTGATATCAATAGGTTTATAAAAGGTCCCGCTTGGATATAAAATCGACACTTTTAAATGGGCCACCCAGTATATAGTGGCATATCTAATAAATTGCCGTCATTGCTCAATACAACATGAGTTACTCCTTCACTAAGCTTATGAAAAAACAACCAGAAATAAATGTTCTCTAAAAAATTTTTGAATGAGTAATATACAGGGTGACATAGAAAAAAGTACATTGCATAGTGCCACACAATAGAGGCCACTAAAATAAGATTAAAAGTTCCCATGAACACGGGTCCGCAAGGCCTTCGGTTAAAAGTTACGGGGTGTTGAATTTTAATTTTTTAGTTTTTTGAATATCTTTAGCCAGAGACGCAAGAAATGGATAAAATGTGGTATACAGGGGTTTTTTATCATGCTAAATTCAAATATGATCTTAGTTTTGTGATTACTGATAGAGGGCGCTACATACAGGGTTCCATCCCTATTGAATCGGTCGTAACTTTTTATACCTTTAACAGTTATTACATTAGTTTGACAAGTGTCATTATGACACAGTATTTAATTTTTATTTATCATTGTTTTTGCAAAGGTTACTTTGGCGCTTTTTGTATAATTTGCGTGCATTGTCGGCTTTTAGATGCATTTGTACTGGAACCATTGCTTCTAGCGACTTGGACAAGGTATACCTTTCTTAAGTATAAAAGAAGGGATAACAATTTTTTTCAGTCGAAAATGACATACAGTGTATAGCAAAAAAATTACGACCGATTCAATAGGGATGGAACCTTGTATGTAGCGCCCTCTATCAGTAATCACAAAACTAAGATCATATTTGAATTTAGCGTGATAAAAACCCCTGTATACCACATTTTATCCATTTCTTGCGTCTCTGGCAAAAGATATTCAAAAAAACCCAAAAAAAAAAATTAAAATTCAACACACCGTATCTTTTAACCGAAGGCCTTGCGGACCTGTGTTCATGGGAACTTTTTTTCTTATTTTAGTGTCCTCTATTGTGTGGCAGTATGCAATGTACTTTTTTCTATGTCACCCTGTATATGTCAGATTTTTGGATTTTTTTAAATGACTGACTTATACTCAGGATGGTTCTAATCTGCATAGGTCCACAGAGGCCGCGACCTCTGTTTTCGTGTATCATATTTATATGGAATTAGATGAGGATACGCATTCTTATATCCTCTGTTGTACATTTGGTTTAGTAAAAGTAGAATTGGATATCGTTATCTACATAACGTATACTTCTTTAATCTAGGTGATTTTATCTTTTGTTAAACAAATAAATTCTTAACATTAAATGTTTTTTAGGCCTCCATAATCATCTGACAAAGTGTTTTTTATATGCCCAAAACAGTAATTTATGTGGCAAGTCCGGAAAATAGGTTTTTTTGGACGAATAGACAAAAACAATACAAAGGAAAAATGGCAAAAATAACAAACAAACAATTTGTAACAATAAAATCAATTACATGATTAAAATTAAAAACAATCAATCGACAATTATTACAATAATTTTTGTAATTGTCGATTGATTGTTTTTAATTTTAATTATGTAATTGATTTTATTGTTACAATTTGTTTGTTATTTTTGAGTTTTTGCCATTTTTCCTTTGTATTCTCTTTTGCTTTGCTTTTTCTGTTCTGCCTTTGAGCTAACATTTAGGTGTTTTGTTTAATATATTTTAGGCTGATGACGGCTATATAGCCGAAACTAGTTCCTGCCTTTGTTTTTAATTAGATGTGGATTTGACTTGGAGTTTTACGGTCTAAAATAAAAAATAAATGCATAATTAGCCATCTCTTATACCTTTGCATTTCGAGACTAATCAAACAGCTTTAAGTAAATTTTAATAATATTATTATATTTTCAATTTTTAGGTAAGTTTATGTTTAAATAAGATAAATATCATGTTACATCATATCGGGCATATAATTAGAAAAGCAACACATATAGAAGTTCCTTTAATTTATCATATTATAGTATATCATAGTAAAGAATGCCAGTGGTCTAAAACCATTTATTTTAATTTACTTTTTTGACAAATGTTTTTTTTTATGTCTGTTAGATATTATACTTTAAGATATAACTGTCCATCATACTTCAAAAATATGCATAAGACATAATATAATATAGAGATATACACCTAAACCATATGTCATTCAGGTCATTAGCATAAAGCATTTTTAAAGTATGGTATCACTTTGACAAATGATCATCAGTATAATTAACACGTGGCTCAAATTTAAGACAAAGAGAGATATTATTAATAACAACCTCTATTGATTGATGGGAAAAATTCAGACTGAATTGTAGAGTTGTGTAGATGCCAATGATATAAGAACATATTATGCACATTTAGTTTCAAATATATACCTATAGTTCTTGTGACAATTTGCCTACTTTTTCAACCTCGTGCAATTTTTTTAACAGCTTTTTAATATCACTGTTCCAAAGCTTATAAGCTTCTTGTTATTAAAGCACTCGCTAAATTATTCAACAAATTTAGGAGTTAGAAAGATATAAAGTTGAAAAATTAAATAAAATAATTAATCGAAAAAATAATATTGTTCCTTGATTATGATTCGGTTCGATTTGATATATTTTATCATTTCCATAATGCTTACACTTTTTAGTTAGGGAGCACATATTTGTTTGCACTAGGTATTAGTTAATCATCCTACCTGTGCTTGAAAATATCCTTTACAAAAGCTTGAGCAAATATGCCACATAGTGATCTAAATACTAAATACATTGCCTGATTTTATGCAAAACGCGATTGAGCTCTGGAGGTTAGAATAGTACGTTCAGTTACAATTTTTGAGAAATCTGAAACCATAAACCATGCATGACCAATAAAAATAGAATTAAAATCGTTTCCTCTTCGCGTCAGTTTCTTGTTGACCTAATCTTGCCATGTGTCAAGCGACAATTTTATAATTATTCTGATAGTTTGTTAGCAATGCCCCTGAGATGATAAATTAAATTCATTCATATGAAATTAATATAAAAATATTTTCTATTTCATATCAATCGTGGGTACCTTAATTTAAAAATTAAAAGGATTTCATGTCCGTAAATATAATAAATGAAAATAATTTCGTGGCAAAGCGGACTAAAATGTTGGTTTTACCTACACAAGGAATTTTGTTTAATTTAGCAAGGCTCCAGTCTAATTCAATAGAACCAGACCGAGGCATGGGTCGACAGATACTGACGAATTCGTTTCGCTATTGTTATGAGCTAGTCAGAGTACCATAGTCGTTGCCCATCTACAAATATCGGCCTGCATTTAAGCACAATAGGATACACAACAGTAGACACATGTAAACACGTATCATCTACATGTACATAGCAATGCATATCCTATACCATGCAGAGGCCGAACAAACTCAATGTATAGGTAAAACCAGTCGTATAAATAGAAATAAATATACATAAAAATAGTATGAACACAAAACGCTAACACGACTATGGTACTCTGACGAGCTCATAACAAGAGCGAAACGAATTCGTCAGTATCTGTCGACCCATGCCTCGGACTGGTTCTATTGAATTAGACTGGGGCCCTGCTAAATTAAACAAAATTCCTTGTGTAGGTAAAACCAATATTTTAGTCCGCTTTGCCACGAAATTATTTTCACTTAATTTAAAAGTTGCTTAGGAAATGTTCATTTATTTGTCGTTTGTAGATCAGTTAAATTGCTTAATATCAGTATTTAACAATACCCTAATATAACGATGCTACATATTGATTCGTAATAGGAACAATCAATAAATAAAACAATAAGCCAGTATACTATACCTATTATGCCATTTAAGCGGTGTGGTGATTTAATCTCGACATACCATCGGCTATTTAAACTGAACCGCTTGTTTAATGCGTTGTGTTGTGCTTGCCTGTATCTGTATGTGTGTAAGTTGGAAAATGATGATTATACTTAGTTAAATATAGGTAAGAACCAGTTTATTTCTTCACTGTTAAGCTACTGGAATTAATTCTTCAACATGTCGAAGATAAATATAGTAGGGGAGACCGGGGTTGGTTGTTACAATTTTTAAAGAATATATTTGTTGGCCTAATGAAAAGCTACAATGTTCTTTTCAAATTACGTATACGAAGCATATATGACTTTAATATAAGTTAGTATATTTAAATTTGCATAAAACTTTATATTTTCTGTAAAAAATTATATATAAATATCCTATGCAAACTGTATCAAGTTACCCCACCTCGGGGCAAGTTGTTACTTCATGGGGGCAGGTTGTTACTAAAGGCAATTCAGTGTAATTTGTCTAATTTTGTTTTATTAAACCATAAACAATTTTAACAAAATACTCAAAAAAAAAAATAACTCTCTCTGTAAAATTCACATTAAAAGAAAAACACACATTATAAATACAAAATATCGCTGTCTATATCTCCAAGTAAAATATTAGTCGGAATCGCAGTGTACACATGTAAATAATTCACATCCATCGCTACAGAGCTCATGCGCCCACCCTTTACACTGAATACACTGAACCCATTTTTCTTTGGATTTTGAGTTACTGAATGCCTCACAACAGATCAGACAGAAGCATTCTTCATTTTCATCATCACTTTCTTCGAAAACTTGCCTTTTTACCTTACGCTTCCCTTTTTTGTCAATTTTTTGCTTTCGCAATTTTTCTTGCCTCTCTAACTCCTCCTTCTCTGGTGTATCTGTTAGGATTGCTGTGTGTCTTCGTTTCCTATTTCGTTGGGTATTATTTCGTGGCGCAGCTTTCGGCAGTGGACGTATTTCCTTTCGACTAACAAACTTTTGCTTAGAAGTAGATGCATTGGATGTACATGGTTGCACATCGTCCATGTTTTCATTATTCTTATAACTTGTTGATTCTAAAGGAATGCTTTGTAGGATAGCTGAGGAATTCGAGGAAGTTTGTACTTCTGGCTGGTTTTCCAAGTGGTGTGTGACTTGAACATCCAGTTGAGGTTCTTCTTGACGTTCCATATTGGGTAGTGGCCTGTCAGTAACAGACGATGGTAGGAAATCATAATCTGTAAAAATGTCCCTGTTAAAAGGGAATATCCCTGTGGCAGCAAATCCAGACATTACATTTTTAGGCGTTACGGCTAACGGAAGTGCGTCTCTAACTATTGACGGAATATTATAAATAGTCATAGTTACTCCGGGATGTGATTTCATCCAACAATCCATCTGACTATTTATAAACTTTTTAAGGGGCCCAAATACTGTCCTATCCAAGGGTTGTAAGCGGTGGGAGCAATGAGGAGGCAACGTTAAAAGCACAATTCCGTTGTCTTTAGAAAAGTCAATCACATCCACCGATAGATGAGAGTCGTGATTATCCAATATGAGCAATATTGGCCTTTCTTTTGAGCACCTTACGTACTTTACAAAGTGCTTGATATACACCAAAAACTCAATTTTCGTCATCCAGCCAGATGGGTTACTTGTTCCTATGCAGCCTGGTGGTCCGTCGGAAACAAAATGCTCCTTGTAATTTTTCCGTGGAAAGATAAACATTGGTGGAATGGAATTACCACTAGCGTTCACTGCTACACACACTGTCACCAGAGTTCCTCTTTCCCCCGAGGTTACTGCCCCCACTTGCTTTGTTCCTCTAGAAGCTATAATTTTTGCCGGCCTTTGAACGGTCGTGACGCCTGTCTCGTCCAAATTATAAACATCGTTGGCACCAAAGTTGTGTCTGCCAAGGACATCGGAAAGCTTTTCAAAGAACAAGCTTACGTTGTGCCGATTAAAACTTGTGGCACGTCCTAAACTAGTGGCTTGTGGCATGCGTATCGATAATTCATGGTGTCGTTTTAAAAACCCCGTAAGCCAATCAGATGACGCGGATTCGGATTTAATCCAAATTATCTGGTACAACTACATTGTTTTTCATTGAAAACTGATATGCAAGTTGCTTTAAATCTTTGGGAGACAAACCATGATAAATTCTCGAACATTCTGTTACATATACAGCTAATTCGTTTTCTTGAAACTGTGTTAGGATCTGCCTATTCTTTAAATATCCAGTGGAAATGTTTTTGCGCTCTGTAATAAAATAAGATTAAGTTATTCTATATAAAGTATTTTTTGGAATATATTGTTCTCGTACCAATTGGACCAGCTTTCTGATACTTCTTAACATATCTCTGAAGAGTCATAAAATTTATTCCATATTCTTCAGCCACAGATCTAATAGATTTTTTCTTTTCAGCAACTTCTTTAACAGCAGCTAAAATAACTTCTTTTGGAGTTTCACCGCGATTTGTCTTTTTTTTATAATTCCTCATCTTTGTGGATCTGAAAACATTAAAATATTATTACATCCGATTTCTAAGTACATTTGTAATCATGAAAAATATATGAACTTGGATTACGAGGCAGGTTGTTACAGTAACAACTTGCCCCGTTTGAATTGTAACAACCTGCCCCTGGTGGCCATTTTATACAAAAGTATTAAAAAAACCCTCACATTCAAAATAATTTCGATTTGTGCCTTATGCAATGAAAAGCCAAGTAGCATGGTTTTATACAATACCTACTATCGGGATAATACATTTCACATTAACTAAGCTAATAAGAATCAAAAATGCATTTATAAAATTACATTTTGGTACAAAAATTATAAAACCTTACCTTAAAAATACAATCTTCTCTAGGCGTCCGCAACACACAGACTGTGGATACACCTGCTTGTAACACTCATAATCATGGCCGCGGACAGATGCTGCCATCTGACCTGCCAGTTAAAATTAAAAGTAACAACCTACCCCGTGTAACAACCAACCCCGGTCTCCCCTACGGTATATGTGTACAACCTGCAAAGCGTAACATTTTTTCATTTGTTCATTCAGAAGCTGTGTGTGAATTTATATAATTCAATTTTGGCATATTATTTAAAACTATTTTACTTTCCCGCACTTTTGATATTTGCCTCATAATTCTCGAGAAAATTGCGTTTAAAATTTCACCAGTTAGGTAGTTGGAACATATCTTATTACAATTAAAATACAATATTTTCAAAAAGGGGTACTGTGGCGTCATTGATAGAGCGTTCGCTTCGGATGCGGAAGGTTATGGGTTCGAATCCCAGTTCTGGCAAAAAAAAAATCCTAATTTTTGAATAAAGTAGTTAGTTAAAAAAGAAAATATTTCACATATTTAAATTGTGAGTATTAGTATTTAATTTGGGACACATTGTAGTGAAGCCAGTATCCTCCAGATCATTTTGAAAATAAACTGATATGTGTAGTTATTAAAAACAGCAAATAAATACATCCGTAAAATATATTACAACAACCACATGTTTTGTCATCTAAATATTTACAAAATGTATCAACTCTTTTTTTTTTTTTGAATGTGTGGTGCATTTTATAGTTTAGGACTTCTATTTACCATATAAAAATATATAAGAAAGAGAGAAGGTGGACACCAGATGTGTCTTGTTTACAACAAAATAAAGATTCCAAAAGCCACACGCATGGATCTCTACTACTGTTGTTTGTTCTCAATGATATCTCACTAGGCTGGCGAAAAAGCATAAAATTAGTATTTAATCAGCTCTTAAAGATTAGTTTGGCTACCAATAAAGAAATTTTTACATACTAGAATCTGTTCGGTTGTCATCATAACCTATGTCAATATTTATAATTGTTTTTATGTACCGGGTGTGTATCGTAATATATTGAATTAATTTAATTTTGAAAAATAAAAATCCATTATACACATTTACTTCTATTATTTCAATAACACAAACTCAATATTGGTTCCGTTGAGGCACGAAAAGCTCTCCAGAGGTTCACACACATTAATTCTTTTGAAAGTTATTGTATGTCCAGTTTCCTACTGTATACCAATTTTAATTCTAGGACATTTTTTATATTTACAGCCTGTTTTGAAACATTGAGGGACTCCTTTTAGGCAATCATTATTTTTCGCTGCCCCGAAGTTAAATATAATTCCGTACATCAATATAAAGATTTGTTACTTTTGATAGTGTTTTTTATGTTTTAATCTTTTTTCAGGACGCCCTATGCACCTAAACTAATTTTATTATTTTAAAGAAGTAGTCCATTCTGAAGTGGAGTGAATGTATTGTAATAGGAAATAAAAGTCTGACTCCACAAAATCAATTTAATACGTTACACGCAATGTGTTACATCCAAACATGTTTCGAAGCTCACTAGCTTCATCATCAGTGGTAAAATTCGAGAGAAAATTGTATTTGCAAATATTACATATGACTAGGTTGAGAGTAATGTGTTGAAGTCATAGATAGACAGGTACTGCGTAGAAAGACAGACCTTTAATTTGTAAAAATTCTATTCTTGAAAATGATCACAAAAAAGAAAAACCAGAATATGTATTAACATAATTTTATTTTAATAATATTAACAAAAATTTTTCCTCAAAATGACTTCAACACATTACTCTCAACCTAGTCATATGTAATATTTGCAAATACAATTTTCTCTCGAATTTTACCACTGATGATGAAGCTAGTGAGCTTCGAAACATGTTTGGATATAACACATTGAGTGTAACGTATTAAATTGATTTTGTGGAGTCAGACTTTTATTTCCTATTACAACTAATTTTATTATATTAATCAAGCAAATTCTATACCCACAATATATTTTTGACAATTCCTAAAGTTTATCTAGGGACATATTAATATTGTGGTCTGTTTTGTCAAATTCGCAGGCTTAAAAGACGTTTTACCACCTCACCATTCGATATTCCACTTCAGAATTAAAATACAAAGTTTGAACGTTTGTGTTTTAAAGTTTGACCCTCTTTTAATACCCGTCACCAACGCCCCCTGAGTCTCTAATCAATTCCTCATTATAACAGACATTAAAAAAAATTACGTGTAAAATGATCAAAAACTCCCATTTCTGGTGCACACCTAAGTATGGACAGCTAAAATGAAACTAAAACATTCCAAAAAGTTCAGCAAATAAACTTTAAAAAGATAACAACTGTTGAAACGGATAGTTAGAGTTAAGTCCAACAGTATATATAAACTAATGCTGTGTCGGGCTACAATAACGATGAAGATACGAAAATAAGAATCTTAATTATCGCAAACATAGAAACTCCCTAGGAATGGCACAGAATAATAACATTGCAGCATTGCGCATTACAGAATAGTATATTGTCCAACGAACATGAAATGACTGACTACGGGTATGATCGTTTGCAGCACTCGCCTGTGGCTCATGCTGCAAATCATACCAGTAGGAAATCGTCATTTCATGTGTTTCACACCATACTTTTTCTACGACTGTTTTAATGCTTTTGAATAAATTAAACATAATAATCTTTCGGAAAATATTTGTTTTTTGAAACTTACCTATACTCGCCCTGTTGGCATAAGCCTAAATACGATGAGTTACAAGTATTAAATTGACTAGGTGGTGTTAAACTATATTCACTATCACTATCACTCTATTTAATCATATAAATAGCTTGGAAACCTTCGACATTAGCAAATTAATTTAAACTGTCAATTTGGTTTACATTACAATGTACTACATTTTCAAATTATGATTGAACATATAATAAAAGCATTTAAAGACAGTTGTAGAAAAAAAAATCTTTTGCGCAATGCGAGCAAATGTCAATTAAAATTAATTTTATATTTTATGGAAGCTGGCGCTACACTGATGCTTGAATACTGGGTCTCACATTCTAAAAACAGCCCTACGCACAATGGATATTTGACCTATGGAGATCATCTTTGTCTAGTCTTATAAAGTATCAAGTATGGCTAGGTATAAGGGAAAGACGAAAAATGCATCTTTAATAAATTAAAATAATTTGAAGTTATCGCTAACAATTATTATTCCACAAGCCTTTGCAATTTGCTGTGAAACACCCTGTGTTGGATTAACAAATAATATTCTCTATAGGTTCCAAAAAATATACACACTTTCTCTATTTGCTTTATATCGCATATTCTAGTAGTTAATTACATAATCTAATTGAATAAAAACAATAAACTAATATTTACTTATGGCAATAGCGTCTAAATGTTTACTTACTACTTTAGATGCAAAGAAAGACACCAAGAAGTATTTTTGTCATTTGTTTATAAAATAACCAGAGAAGTTGGTATATTACTTTTCACCTTTGAAGTGTTTACTGACTAAAAGCTAAAAGTCTTGGATAATAGTAGAAGGTCTAATCCTCTAAGTGGCTTGTTCCGCAGCTGGCAGGATCGATTTATCCAGACATATTGTTTATATAAAAAAAAACATAGCCTTAACACATCTTTCACGTCCGTTGTGGTCATTTGCAAGATATGGCAAAGTAACATTTATTGTTCACGCCTGGAAATAATCAGCGTTTCCAACAAGGGGACTGTTGCAGTTTATATTTATTATTTGTCTAATTTTCCTGAGCTAAATGTTTATTATTTAAAAATCTCAATCTTGATCGCTCCTCATAACAAACAAAAACTCACTGCGTTTGTCTTATCTAAACCTCTCACGTAGGTAGCCCGCGACTACGGTGACTAAGATAAAACTCCTAAAGTTTGCGACGGAATTACGTGTATAATTCTAAAAGAGAAGTTTTCTTCTGACCAACCACCGAAACGTAATTTTCCCAAATTATCTTGCCGCCCAAAGAGATAATAAAGTTTGTTTTCTATGTCTCGTCCTTGTTGTAAAGTTTCACTCACATATACGAAGAACGAAGTTTTCACTACTATAGGTACACAAAGATGCAGGTCCATTGTACATTTCCTTAAATTTCTAACTACTTTAGGTACGTATAGATAGGTATACATCCAAAGAGTGTAGAACTTCAAAAAGTTCAAAACTAGAATGACACGAATATACAGGATGACAGGATTACTTTGTTTTATACATAAAAAATCTAAGAAACAGAAAACTACAGGCATGTCTGTCAAACATTAGACGGATGTTTCGTTGATTCACGATTTTTCAGTGACCATTACTATATGGTGTGGTATGAGAAATATATATTTAATTGTACCTACTTTCTATTGTTGCACATTTTAGCTATCGGGTGTCTTGACGTTTGAACTAAAGGCTGCGCTAAAGGTTTTCAGGGAATTGAATTGATCGTGATGGTTCTGTTGCAATTTTTGTGTTTTTATGTAACAAAATAAAAACAACCACAAATGTATACGTGTAGTCATATACTCAGGCAATGTTTTCGAGTTAATTATCCAACTAAATATTAAACTTTGTTTCGCATTTTTTGCGGTATTGGCAGAAACTAGTAATTGGTGCAACAGGAGTAGGCCATTACGTACGAGGACGAAGCTCCATCGTATCGAACAAAGCAACAGCAGAATATCAAACGTTGCGCTTTATGAAAACTTACAAAAAATAAACATAAACAGTAAATAACAACTTTGATAATTAATTTGACGTTTGAAAAGCTTTTGGGAGCTTTTATACTATTTGACTGTGGATATGAAATGACATAAATATCGGTTTATTTAACCTGATATGGCTAACATTCATAAATATACAGACTCTACTAATAATATGTTTAAAAATTACTTTTGTTTCTTATTTTGTAAGTATTTAAGTAAGTACTAGTTTTACTTATCTGGGGTTTAGTGTGCTACCGGCAATGTTTAGTTAGTGTTTGTGTGTTCAAAATGCGAAAATATCGTTCTAGAAGTTTGCAAAAACGAAGAAATTAGTTACAATTTGGAGTATTCCAGATTGATTGTTATTGATCAAGTATTATAAGACAGCGCCGCTACAACTGGCTATCATAGTTTAATATTTCGTTAAATTTAAAATAAATCGGCATCAGCGAATATTAAAAAAGTGTGCATTTAGTGTATCTACTTCTCGGAAATCTGTTGTGTTTTTAGTGTATTCAATAAGTATGCGAAAATATCGTTTTAGGAGTTTGTTGTTTGCAAAAACGATGAAGTAGTGTACAATTCTGCAGTAGTAAAGATGGATTTATTTATCAGGTATTATAATAATTATTTCAAAACTGTTCATTTTCACCTCTCTACAATTGGCAACGCCGCGTATAGCTGTTCGTAGGTTGGATGCCATCGTGAAAAATAATTGTCATAGGCACCGATTTACCAGGGAAAAACGTGGATTTGCCCCATTTTGTTAACATCGAATAAAAATTTCGAAATAAATTTGTTATGGTTTTTCATGCTTTCCTGAGCATGTGGTTAAAATTATTGTACTGAGTGATAGGTCACCCTGTATATTATATACTTATTGCAAAATATATCCTCCAATATTTGTTGTTTTCCTGCTGCAAAAATTATAATAGTGGATGCTATTGTAGGTAATAATATAATGATCGGCATAAAGGCCCAGAAATTTGGACCATTTATAATATTTTTAAGTGACATATGTCATTGACTGACCTACAGACGCAACGAAATATAATTTTTGTTATATTTTCCAACAAAAAAATATGCAACTCATTCGTACAGCGGTGGTTATGAGATTCAGGTCTGGACTTAATACAATTCACCCTTTAGGGATGAATAAATACTATATATAATGTAATTCTTTTTAAATATTTTGCATGAAAAATAGATTAGATTTTTGTCTTAAGATATTATTACCTAAATGAATTAATGAAAAGTCAATCGAAAAATGTTGGGTTTATATTTTTAACCAACTTCCATGTTTCTCGGCAAATCACATCATAATATTCAGCGACTTAATTGAGAATTCGGCAAATTCGTAGGCTAATTTTCCTCTTTTTACCAATAATTTGGGTGCGATTGACTATATTAAGGGTAAATTCCGCAAATCACTGTCTTCCATAATGCTTATTAAACCTGTGCCAATATCCGAAGAAGCATTGTAATTTATAAACTGGAAGGAACATTGTTTGATTCAATAATATTTATTGAACTAAATATCTTTAATTTTGAAATAAAGCTTAGGAAATGTTGAAAATAGCTAAATTATCTCAAGGTAAGCAATGGCTTTTTGATTATTTATGCATTGCACGCCGCTGCCTGACTCCACTCAAACCGTCTAGAATAATGTGTAAGACGATTTATATACAAAAACCGTCATTATATAATATATAAACCGTCTTATAATTCACAAATCTCTGAACAAAACACCTACATAGTTTAAAGTTTGCAAATAATAAGACGGTTTAACTATTTTGTTCACCCTAGAAGAGTGTGAAGCCTTAGTTCGATTGAGGATCAGCGCTCATGAGCTTTAGTGAGAATTTTGAGCTCACGTTTTGGAATTTGTTCTATTCATCATGGAATAGGAATAATTGGGAGAAAATAGGAACTAGCAAAAAGGACTTTTAAAGACTAGCACTTTCATTTTTAACATTTTGTAAAGAAGTTTGTGGTTTGACAGCGCATTATTTTATTATACGGGTTTTTACTTTTATGTTGCAGGACCCATCCACTTGGAATTACATTTTAATTACGGTGAAATACATCATCGAGCGCTAGGAAGTAACCTAGTTCCAAAAAATCTTGGTTAACTCCAACCCTGTGTATTTATCGTGGTCAGCATCTCATCAACCAAATCCGTTTGTGTGACTGATGGCCTGAAAATGGCTTACACATACATAATATGATAGGTAATGCTATTTCACAATTCGTCATAATATGAAAATACGTTTGACCCGCATTGTTATTTTCCATACATCCAATATCCAATGCACCATAATGGATTAATACAACTATTAGAAGAAATATCAACGTAAAATCTGACGTATTTTCCTTTTCTATACATACCCGGGGAAGTAAACAAGTCAGTCAAAAAAGAAAGAAGAATAGTTTGCAAAAATAGTATAGCCACTGTGACTAATAAATGAATCGAATTGAGCGGAATATGTTTCGCCTAAGAAATAGATGGTTATGTTCGTCTGTATCTCCAATAATAGAAAAAAAAATGTTTAGCTAGTTCAATATTAGAAATTATGAGGCACTCGGTAGAGTTCTTCTAGCTTTAATGTTTACGGTGTAAATCACAACACATCATAGTATGATCGTGTTCGTTCAATTCCACACGCTAAGCTTTTAATTTCCTGGACGGACAGAGTGCGCAATGGAAACGTACTTATAGGAGAATGTCAAAAGATCTCGAGGTCATGTTTACACTAAAAAAGCGAAAGTTAGAATACTTCGGATACATACTTAGGAATCACAAGTACGAGCTTCTCAAGCTGATCATAGAGGGTAAAATTGAAGGCAAGAGAGGCCCTGGACGCCGAAGAATATTATGCTAAGGAATTTGAGACAATGGTAAGCTGAGACAACGGCGAGGCTCTTTAGGAAAACCGTGGATAAAGTGCACATAACGTTGATAATTTCCAACGTTCGAAGAGGACAAGGCACTTGAAGAAGAAAGAGCTTTTTATGTGAAGCTGGAAAGAAGTACTTTTTCCTACTGTGGCATTTAGTACCCAGCAAAGTATTTGCTGAACGACATAGCTCTCAAATTTTTGAATTTTTGACGTTGCATCTTGAATGCGATTTCCCACCCAATTCTGGAGCTGACATAAACTTCCTTTTGCAGAGAAGTGTGAATTTCTTGATGCAGATCCTATGAACGGGATAAGGCATTTCCATCACCGAACATATAACGGCATAGAAAGATCACTTTGGCACGACTCTGTAAATTCGTCCGATTGCCGACTGCAGCTGCAAGTAGTAAAGGAATTTGGAATCGATTATTTAAGCGACAGTCTGTTATACGAGGGCTACACTGAAACGTTAATATTTTGTAGACAAGATGAAATTTAAAAGTAATAAATATAAAACGATGTTTAACATTAAGAGATTTATTTGGATGATAACATGATGATAATGAAAATATATTTTTTTAATGCTCTACAGAATTGGAATGGGTGCTGTATTCTTGGTATTTCCAGAACAGTTTCGAATTTGCACAGTCTTAGTTTAAGTGTCTGGTACAAACAAATCAATATTCCATTTCTTAAGGCATTTCCCATAATTCTAAGACTAACGTCTTTACCTTTCTCGCTAATTATTTTTAAATTTTTCAATAATGCTCTCGCTCCTGTAAAAATATTATTTCCTTTTGATTTCCTTTAAAGCCATCGCAATTGTTTATGTGACGAATTTAAAATATCGAAAATCCTATTCCTTTTGTCAATAAAATTTGCAGTGACCCTTGCATCAGATGGTTTATACTGAGGTACTGTGACTAAGTACTTGAGACTATTAAACTTTCATTTTTTGAAAACTGTTGGAATAAATGTGCTCATCGGTTAATTTAGGGCATAACCTGTACATTTTTTTGACACCATCCAATTTTGAAATAATTATTATTAAAATTCAAAAAACGTTGTTTAGAGTAAGTAGGTTTCTGAACCATTTGTAATTTCTGTGTCAGAATTAGTGATAAAAAATAAAACTATATATTTCTAAAACTCTGAATGAAGATATCTCCAAGCTCCAAATCAAAATTAGGTACTCAAAACAAAAGACTTCGACGACTTATTACAAGAAAGAAAACTGGGGTGATATAAGGCAGTTCAATGAAAAAAGTCTGGACCCACAGATATTTTTTTAAGTATAAGAATGACCATTATATAAAAAGGGTCTGCCTTGATTAGACGGCTAGTGTATTATAGGTATAGGATAGGTAATCTTTTTTTTATTCTGTTATGTACTTTTTTAAGCGTGAGATTCTCACATGCTTTCATATAATACCGATCCTGTGTAGTAGGTTTAAAAGGGCAGTGAATTAAATTTCGCATTTTGTTAGATATCTGTGTTATGTTATAGCAGTATCTCATAAAAAATCTTACAAAATTCAAAATAATAGGGATTTAGGGGTGGTTCTATTGTTATCAAAACAATATTCTGAACCATATTTTCGACAAAAAGTTTTATCTGATATTGGTACTGTTTCTTTGTTATGTTGATAACCAAAATCTAATGTTCTTGGCAATATATTTTTTAGAATTAGAAAAAATGTTTTTTAAGTGTTAATTTAAAATTTAAAAAATATTATCACCCGTTACGCCTGTAATTATTTTTATTTATATATTTTTAAAATAACTGTCAAGATGACATTTTGGTTATATTTGGCGACTGTCAAAATATTCTATTATTTGTTTATTAATACTTTTTACTACCTTCCCGACTGGCTGCCATCGGGATTTTTTTTTGTAGTTTAAATCTTTTTTCGCCTGCCTGCACCTAAACAGTGACCAGTTAGCGCCCGCTCTTTTTAATTTTTTTTCATAGATGGTGCTTTTGTTAGATTTCCAATAATAACATTAACAGCAGTAGTTTTCACTCACTTAACTTAATGTGCGTTCCATCTAGAGGATAAGTTGACAATTAATTGAGAAAGTTTACTTAGGAAGTCGTCTGCCATTCCGCTAAACTCATTTAATTATTTAAAATTGTCCATTATTAATTAGTAATCACTTTTTAATTATTATTGTAGTACCGAAATATACCTAAGATTCTAAAATCAAATTTCTATAGCCTACACGCTCAGATAATAATTTGACAGTTTCTTTCATTATTTAAAATACTCAACATTGACATGTGAGCCTGTCACATAAGTTTATCTCATCTGAGTTTGTCAAAGGATAACGTCTATTATCATGTACGTCAAAAAATACTCCCATTAATTACTGTCAAAAACTGTCAGTTCATAACAGTACTAATTAATTATTAAAATAAAGTTCTTTTGGTTTAATATTGTAGTATGAAGAGGCAGGCGAAAAACAGTTGTAAGCACCATTGGCGGTAAAGCCGCTGCAGCCCTTCGCTGTATAGCTGCCCTCGCTCGCTTCGCTCACTCGTGCGTCTATACAGCGGCGGGCTGCAACGAATGCTTTACCGCCCTTTATACTTAATATACTATTTTATACCTTCACGGAAGCCTTGAGGAGCATACTTTTATTTTATAGCTTTTTTGAATAAATCTGCTTCTCACACACTACTTTAATTTTTTATTTTAATTGTTACATTTCGGCCATTATTTGCGTCAGCTTCAGTTATGTTATGATAATTTAATAATAAAATTATGCGAATTGTTCCGTTATTTTTTGGGCCTGGAATAGACTTTAAATCATTGAAAATACTGACTTCTACATATCTACATACATCATGTATTGTATTGGTATAATTGATAAATTAGTCCATTTTTATTGTATTTGATTCAAAAGAACAAGATTAACCAAACCGTTGTAATTCGATGATCTAAGTCAAAAGGGTACTTCGTAAATACGTTCTTAACCTTTTAATTACATTTTTTTGTAGCTTTACCGTTAGTATAACTGTTACTTTTAACTGTTGCCCCTAACTAGATGTCCTTTATCCCATGTTCTATAACTGTTTAAAAGCAAACATAAATTTATTAAAAACGAATAAATAAATAGACACACATCATTCGAACTATTTTTTTTTTATCTCAATAGTGTTCCCACGACAACATTTCATATATGAAAAGTAAGGAGATACTTTGGACCATACTTTCTGCACATGTGCTTTCAATAATTATCTTTCTTTCCTCTCCGATCTTTTTATATCTTTTTTAATAGATTCTCTTCTGATGTGTGACCGTTTTTATTTAAGACCCATGTGCAAACGAAGGTGTGCAATAATAATTGTGTATATATGGCCTATAGGATCCGGCAGAATTATGCGTTTTTTGAGAACACACCCAAAAATAATTTAGTATTTATTTATACAAATAATTAAAATTAAAATATGTTTATCAATTTTACAAAAAACAAATGTTTTCGTTTTCCATAAACATATTATGTATCTACTTAGGTTGCTAAAAAAGGCTCCTCTATATTATTAGCAACAAATGTAGGTACTAAAAGTTTACGCAAAGTTGCTTTGAAGAATCTGATGAGAAGCGAAAGCTACTGTAAATATTTGACACTGGTTTTGTCCAGAAGCATTGTCTCTATTAACTAATTTTTTATAAGCAGAAGACGGTTAAAAATATTCATATGCCAGTGTTTACTTGCTTATTTTAATAGTTAAAAAACCATACGTTTTAAAATTTGTAATTTATATATTCCTTGAAGAAAAATATACCTAACCACAAGGAAACAATTACTAACGAAGTTTAATAATGTGTGCTATAAATGGAGGTTATTTTCTAACGTACCTATACTTAAATAAAGACAAATAAATAAAAAGTCCTGATGAAAAAACCGCGCACACCCTAGATACATAAATATAACGCTTATTAGTTTTTTCCAAGATTTTTTTTTTAAACTATGTGCCTACATTACTTTCGCCGTGTACTGTAAACGAAAAAAACTATTGCATAGTTCAGGTACAAGAAAAAACAACCTTTTTTATGTTATACTCTATAAGGTTAAATTAATCTATATGAACGGAACTCTACACTATATACGTGTATTATAGGGTTCCATGTATTTATAAAAAAAAATCTGCCCCTTTCCTGTGTGTTTGAGATAAAGAATAATAAAAAAAAAGAACTAACCCAGAGGGTATATATAGACGGATTGCATACAAGCAGAAGAAAATAAAAAAACGGCTTAAAAAACGGTCAGGGGACACAGCCGGGCCATCTGGTTGCCAGCTTTCTTCTTGGGCTGCTTCCTTCACTTGAGACGAGATGTGTTCTGGCTCTAGGAGAGGTCGAGTACTATCGAGTTTATTCTCATTATGTGAATAATAATATAGTTTGTACACACTGTATAGGAACAAAAATTCCTTAGCTAATTATTATGCAAGATTTTGTTCAAAGCGGTATCAGCAATTAAAAATAACTAAAATAATTTTAGCTACACAAAAACAAAATTATAACATTCGACCCTCGCCTCCTTCTAGCCTATGAAGAAAATTGTCTTCAAATAGATTCATAGATAGTGTTCGAATCCCAGCTCTGGCAATATTTTTTCTCTAATTTTTGATTAAAGTAAGTTAGTTTATTACGTTAGTTTATTGGAAATAATGAAAATAATACAACAATAATATTTATTAAAATTCTGTTTCGTTACGCAGGTCATATATTTTTGATTATAATTTATCTTGTCGGGAAAGTTTTGGGGCGACACAACCTTTTTTGTTTACTTTAATTAATTAATTTAATTAGATAGATTCGTTTTTGTAAAGTAAGCAAAACGTAACTTGCACAATTATAGTTTTAAACTTTGAAATTCATTTGGAAGCTCACAAACAGAGTAAGTTAATGCCACTGTCACATCGTTATTTAATTTTGTTTCATATTCGTATTCATAACAACGAATTTCCATGCCACACTTTAATTTGCTGATTGCAGAAACAAGTATAATATGGCCTAAATTAATACCTGCCTAAGCTAAGGTGAGTATTTTATTTACAATAAAACAGGTGGCCTTTAAACTTTGCATATACTAAGAAGGAAGGTTTATTTTATCACGTAGATGGCACTTTGTAAAAGGAAGGTGTCAATCTTCATTGAAATTGGACAAGAAGAAATCCAAAGTTAAATTTTAGATGAGCAACAACATGAAAATTAAAAAGACCAGATGTGTCATAAAAAGTGACTTGACGTTTGTGTAAGTGAATGGAAGAAATTGTAATCTTACACCAAAATCACTAAACGATTCCTCAGCGTTTTTTACTACCAAATCTCTAAGTGGTACCGAATGGTTTAAGAATTTATGGATTTATCCAACCCCAAGAAGAAACTTTTCCAATGCCTAGAATGTAATTTGTTTTATTTGACATGCCGTTCAATACATTTTCAAAATCTAAATAGTTTTTACTTAATTATTTTTAAAATATTAATTAGAAATGCTCGACATTAAAAAAAATCCTGTAAAATGTGTACTTATATATCACAAGTTATTACTGTTCGGGATATTTTCATGTCGTCTAATTCTTTATTTTAACTCCTATGTATCCTGGTACAAAACTATTATAGATAAACTTATACAATGCTGACCATTTTATTTTTTTATTATTAGTAAAAAACATGAGGCCAGTCGTTAACAAATTTCTTGGAATCTTAAATTAACTTGTATTTTTATTTCTTTTCAGTTTACTTTTTTCTTGAGGTGTTCGGTTCTTATAAAAATTCCTCTTTATTCTACATAAAAATATTCATGTTTATTTTCGTCACTATCACACAGAAATCAAATCAAACGACGTTTCGTTACTAATTAGTAACTTCCTCAGGTTGAAACATTTTTTTTCCTTTTCTTTCTAACACAAATTCCAATTCGTCAATGTCAATAAAAGAACAAACAATTTTCATTCTATTTACAAACAAATTTAAATATAATAATACAATACTTGCTGAGCAACTAGTGGAAAATATTAAAAATGCACGGGTAAATTTCCTGGTAATGACAAAAGTAGCATCGGTTATGAACAATCACCATAGCAACACCGAAAATACAATTAACCAAATTGACAGTTTATTACTATCATTAAATTATTTCGCTAATTTCGAAAGTTTAAAAGCTATTTATATATTGAAAAACAGTGATAGTGAATATAGTTTAACTAGCCAATTTGATAGTTTTAACTCATCGTATTTAGGCTTACATAAGTAAGTTTCGAAAAACAAATATTTTCCTAAAAATTATGATTCAAAAGCATTAAAACAGTCGTAGAAAAAGTATAGTGTGAAACTTACATGAAATGATGATTTCCTACTCGTATGATTTCCGCCACTCGCCTGCCGCTCATGCAAACGATCATACTCGTAGGAAATATATGTCGTTTCATGTTCGTTGCACAATATTCTAATGTAGTGTTATTTAGAGTCAAAATTGGTTGGTCAGCATTGTATAACTACTGAATTCTAATTATTTTCTATTTCTGTATTTTAGTAGGTATGTATACATGTTTGAATACATGTTAAAATTGAAAACAATTAGCAAGAATTCTATGTAGGATTTATTAATGCCACTGAAGATGGAACAGTAAGTTCCGAAACATGTTTGGCTGATTTAAGCATCTATACAAATATATTTTGTGGAGCAGACGCCTTATATTTACAAAATTATTTTTTAGTTATAAACTCACAAATAATGCTCATTTTTGAACGACTATAAGTGATGATACTTTATCCTTGCGTGTGTTCTGCTTTTAGGTACAGTTAAAATTATAATATTTCGAGGGTCTAAAAGAAATAGACTAAACAAAATATACCGACCAGACATGTCGAGGGATGTTCTCACATGTTTTTGAGATTTTCAGATATATGGGGTGCTGTATATATTTTTAAATATCACGTATGGTTTCAATCTGTCACTGGAGATTCTTAACCCTAATAGTACCTACCCTGGTTTTTGAGGTCTGGAGTTTAATTTTTTAATTTGCAGTGTCGCTGAATATACAGGGTGTTCTACAAGCTCCAAGACAAACTTTGACAGACGATAGTTGGGTTAAATCTTAATTTGTTTATTAATAAAAATGGTTCCGATTCATTTTTCTTAAGAAGTTACAAGCATACATACTGGGTGATTTTCAAATTTCGCTCACTCGTAAAACGAACAATGATCAATCAAAATTAAGACATTTGGTAGATATTTCGAAATATCCACCCTCGGCTTGAATGCAAGCCTCACATCGATTCGGTCATTCGTCGAATGAGATTTGGATCATTTCGTGTCTGGTTAGCTGCATCTTGAATTATTTCAAGTACACTGAGAAAAATCGGTCTATGCAATTTTTGTATTAGGTCCTGTTTATACTCATAAGCAATATAATTAACATAACAATTTTGTATTATGTAGAAATATGGTATTATTGCTACAAATGAACACTTTTTTCGGGAAACGTGAGCATAAGAGTTATACAAATATTGCATGGTAATAATTAATGGATCAATTATTTTGTGCTTGTTGGTGAGCGACAAAATTCTACTCGTTGTGGAGCATCTTCAGCATGCAACGCCTGTATATTTTAGAGATGAAACGGTTGTAATATATCTTTGTTTAATACAAAATTGGGTGATATAATATGAAGGTCATGCAATATAGATTTTCCAATGCTTTTGCGTACTACGGTGATTGCTGATAGAACATTAGTGTAATGCACGCCAGTGATTTTCTTTGATAAGCACTCGCGGTATCTACTGAGAATCAAATTTGCAATCATCAAGACTGTGACCGTGAATACCGATTCTTCGAAATAATTTTAACTTCTGAAGATATTGCCCATAACCAGATTGGAGGTGTGAATCAGATCAGAGAATCTTTTCTGTTTCTAGTCGATATTTGCGAGCATCGCAAGCATAATAAGCCCAACCTTGGATTGCTTCCTTCACTGTACCACAAAGTCTTGAACTTCAACTGTCTTAATTGCTTAGAAAGAAAGTAACTTCGTTTCGCCGTGTGCTCCTGTATGTTGTAGCATTGAAAATACTACTGACCCTATAATCAACTTACAACACTATACCTTACGCCGTCTACCTAAACCGGACAACCTGTATTTCCGGGGCGTTATATTGGACATTATTGCAACAGGTAGTTCTTTTTTGTGTGTTGTGTTTGGGGTCTTATTTTGCGGTCAGTGTTTTTTTTTGTGCTACCTCACTTATTCTGTATAGTATAGTGTATTGGCCGGCATTCAACAGGCTATAAATCTCTCTAGACCGATGAAATTCTTTAAAGTATATGTATTATACTAGTGTAATATTAGGGGGAGATAAACTGAGATATTTTTGGATATTGGAACCTTGACCCTAGCAAGGGACCTTACAGTCTGTAGCGTTTCCTTTTTCTTGAAATTGATGTACATGTGTATAAGCTTTAGTTTAAGTAGAGGGAGATTTTATATTGAATAATATATTTCACCATATGTGAATAGGTAGATAGTTTTATAATGAAATAATATACAGAGTGTCCCACCAGTTCGTATCCAAAACTTGGGAGATGATAGTAGTTCAGATATAAACTAAAGGGTTAGAAATTGAGAATACAAAGCTTTTATGTATAATTATTTAAACTACTTATTTGAAATGATTAAAAAATAGCCAAAAATACACTACTACCCTTGTGAACACAGATACGAGCTAAGGTAAATGGTATATGAGGCAAGAAAAATTATCAATGGTTTTCTTCACTTTTAAACATGACAATTAGATTGCTGAAACTCTTTCAAAAGAAAATAAATTTCCACATCAGCTCTCGTTGAACGTTTGGATTGGAATTGTGCTTAATTGGACCTGTATTTCTACGAGAAAGACCTACCGGAGAGGTATATCACGCCTTTCTGGAACACACGCTTCCTGGATTTCTGGAAAATTGAAATGCAATGATGCACCAGCGCATTTTAGTAGGGTTGCTCCTGAATTTTGAACAAAAACATACGGAAATCGCTGGATGGGACGAGGTGGACCTCACTTATGGCCTGCACGATCCCCGGATTTAAACCCACTCGATTTTTGGGGTCTACTGAAGTTGTTAGTTTACGCTACTCCTGTGGAAAATGTGGAGGGCTTGAGGAAACGCAATACTGCTGGGTGTAATTCGATTAAAAACGACCCTGGTATTTTTGAAAGAGTTCGCCAGTCAATGAGGAGAACATTGGTTTCATGTATCCTAGCTAGAGGTGGTGATTTTCAACAGTTTTTGTAATTTTTTTATTAGGTATAAATGTTAATTTTATTTATTAATCTATTTTTATATTTCTTCGAAACATTAATGTTATTTTTAGTTGCATTATTCTTGGTTCAAAGTGGCTAATAGCAGTGTTAAATTAGGTAAATTACTGAGTATTATACCCAAGTGTATATTTGCATTTCTAAGGATAAGAATCCCCATGACTCGAGGATATACGAATATATTAAATGATGCATGTTTGGTAAATTTAGTATATTTTTTTCGACGTTTGTGTTTAGACAAACTAGGAAAAAAATGCATAAATAAATAAATGTGTGTTTTAAATTTCAGTTTCAAGTCACTTTTCCTACATAATATCCTGGTTCATCATGTGACATAATACTGGCTATGCTTGGTGTCGTAATGAATACCAGTCAAACTAAATTTTTGATATTTTGACAAATATGTTAGGAACGCGTCTAATTTAGTATTTCGTTACGTTCTAAAAGTAACTGGTTTAATAAACAGATGTCTGATCGTGCCCTAAGATTCACTTTTTTGTAAATAAAATTGAACGGACCATACCGTACTAAAAGTATGTTCGCTATATAAGCATGTGTTTCATGATAGAATCTGACTGTTTTTGGTCTTTATGAGTATCATCACGTTATAATACGTTCCATAAAAGTGCTTTCTGAAAATTGTAGTTAAATATTTAATAAAAGCTAAAGAGTAATAATTATTATAACTTATTTATCTCCTTTTTATCTTGTTTATCAGGCGCTTGATTAGTATTATTTAAATCTATTAGGCAAGTATTCTAATATATTTTATAGTCATTATGCCTCAATGTTGACGCTTTCTGTGGAACGCACTATATTTACGAGTCATTGTAAATTATGGAAAAAATAGTTTATGTGATGTTCTGGGGACAGAAACTCGCATGCACACATGTGGTGGTGTGTTAAACAACATCTTCAAGAGAGACGCCTGTACAGCGTTTGGTCGCATTCGGTGGACATTATAAACCGATGTAGGTCTAGACTATATAAAAAAATGTATTACTAATAACTCATCTAAATTTAGATATATAAACACTCAAAGGGAGGTATCGAGTAAGTTATTTTTAACGAACCATTTATCCGGACAAGCGTGAATTTTGTTAAAAAATATATTTAAAACGAAATGTTTGATTTATTTAAAAAATAATAATAGTCGTATCACATTTCTAAGCAATTAGCAGTGAGGAACAATCTATTGTTCTTTCCTAAAACATATATGTATAGCTAAACCGATTTCCTAAATTGATCAATATTCAGCTAAATATTACTTAAAGTGTTTCATAATATATGCGCAAGACTTTAGGATGTGAGAGCTGGTCCAAAAATATGAAAAAAGTTGCTATTAACTTACTCTCTAAAATGTACAATTTTCGAGATTGAAATTAAAAAAAGGACCCCTTTTTTGCGAATATCTCCTGAATTTTGTGGTACAGAAAACAGCTTTTGTATACATATTCTACTTATAATAAGTTATGTTTTGAGCAACAGTTATTTTATTTTAAATTGGTGGAGATTTTGAAGGGGTAGTGGGTGTTTTTCTCCGCAATTTGTAATTTAATTTTTAAATTGTATTGTGTTTGTAAACGTGAAGTCCTGTATTGTTAGTGTAAAAAAAAGAAAAATATTTTATAAAGCATGATTTTAAAATGTATAAGTTATATTCTGAATTTTTGACAAAATGTAAAAGGGGAAAAAAAATAATAGAATGACCTGAAGAAGGCGAGAAAGCATCGCCGAAACGTTGTTACGTGTTTATTTAATAAACTTCGACAAGCGAAATGTAATTTTTCCCTAAAAATTAAAAAAAAAATGTTGTTTTCAAGAACCTGAAACCCAAGGAAAAACAAGAAGAAAAAAATTAAAAGAAATATGGTTCAAGAACATGAAAAAAAGAAACAGAAACTTCTTTTCATATTTTTGGACAAACTCTCACATCTTGAAGTCCTGCACATATAGGTAATATATATTATGACACACCCTGTATATGCTATTAGTTTCATAATTTTTTTTTATTATATTGTATTATAGTGTATTTATATTGTAGTACAGTCGTATAGGTCTTTTAGTCTCTCTGCACCTCGACCGAAACAGATCCTTTGTGAAGGACTGTAATGTATTATATACGTAAATTATAAAAATGAATCTTGCCGAACCCAGTGAATTAGGTACAGAGCTTTATATACCCATACTTTTTTCGGTATGACCCGTTTTTCGTTTGCAATTCCAAAAATCTTTTTTTTTATCAATATTTACTTGAAACACATACAGTGCTTTAATTTAGAACTTACCACCCAGAATTACTCCTCATCTAAAGTAGACAGACATCATTTTGCTTGTTTTTTTATTGAAATTGAAAAGTGAGCTCTAAATTATTATAGATGTATAGTAGATAGAAATACCTCCAGATTTATCAATTTAAATAAATAAATAAAAAACTCTAAGATATATAAACTTTTGAACTGAGGTCATGAAATGAAGGACTGCATAAAAATTATTCAAAATTTCGGTTGTGGCGATCTCCTGATTAGTTAGATTTTCTTTAAAAATCTACTAAAAAGCAAAATAGGTAAATAATGTTTTTACGATATTTGAATATATTAGTAATGTTTATGTCTTTCTAGAATAAGTAAGCAGAAACCCTCCTCAAAATGCTGTGTTAAACTTGGAAGACCAACCTATTGAACGAGTGCAAAACTTTAAATACCTTGGAACCAACATAAATGAACAATGGAATCCCGAACAGGAAATTTGCTGTCGCATACAACAAACGAGGCAAGCTTTCACAAGCCACATTGTCCCTCAAATTAAGATGCAGAATGGTGCAGTGTTACGTCTGGTCCATCCTGTTATATGGAATGGAAACATGGACTCTGAAGATCCGGTCCTGGTTGAGAAACATCAAGAACTGGACAGGCATTAGCAATACGGGCGAGCTCTGTCGCGCTGCGGAAGCAAGGACCCTTGTTATGATGAGATAGTCGCCAACGCACTAGAAGTGTACGGCATTTTGAGAAGAAGAAGAATAACACCTGAAGAAGACGACAAACCATCATCGAAACATTGTAGAAAGGGAGAAAATAAAATTAGAGAAGCGAAGATAAAACATTAACTGCTTAAAATAATCTGTCACAAGACCTGAGTGAGTGATGACATTTGAAATTATAAAATTGGGGTGGCTGGGAGTGATTCTTGGAACCCACAATTCGCCCATCAATGGTTTTGAATTCGTCCTCAAACACAAAATCGACGTGTTTTTGCAGAAATTCGTGCCTACTTCAGATGACGAGTCATTCTGGGTGGCAAGTTTTAAAATGAAAGCACTGTATAATGCATTTTCTTAAACTCAAATTTCCTGGGTTAACCTTATAATAATATACATATTTGTGGAGTACATAACCTATTAATGACCATAATACATGGGTTACAGCTGGGAGAGAATATGTATGTTTATTTATTAAGAGCGTCCAGAAACACTGCATATGAGACATAATTCCAAGTAAAATTCACCAGAAACAATATACATAATATAAAATACTCCTCTGAAATGATTAAATTGTTATTATATAGGGTGGACCATTAAAGAATAATATGTCAATACTAATTAAATATATTTCCCAATATACAGGGTGACATAGAAAAAAGTACATTGCATAGTGCCACACAATAGAGGACACTAAAATAAGAAAAAAAGTTTCCATTAACACGGGTCCGCAAGGCCTTCGGTTAAAAGATAGAAGAAGGTGAATTTTAATTTTTTTTTTGATTTTTTTCAATATCTTTAGCCAGAGACGCAAGAAATGGATAAAATGTGGTATACAGGGGTTTTTTATCATGATATATTCAAATATGATCTTAGTTTTGTGATTAATGTAATTCGAAGTCACCAATATGGGGTTTCTATTAATATAATCGACAAATACTTAATTGGCCCATTTCCATTGCCCAATCGATTGACAGGTGTACTGTATCGAAATTTCTTGGAGAATGATTTAAGCACATTATTAGAGGACGTCCCATTGGCCATTACTGGAAGAATGTATTACAGCATGATGGGGCGCCAGCTCACTTTTCTCGAGTGGCAAGGGAATATTTGGACAGGAGATTTGGAAATACGTGGATTTGTCGAGGGGGGCCTGTACTCTGGCCAGCTCGTAGTCCCGACCATAATCCCCTCGATTTTTCATTTTGGGGATTTATGAAAAATGAAGTTTATGCAGTAGAAATACATAATGAAGAACAATTATGGATAAGAATTATGGAATCGGCAAATAGATTTCGTAATAACCCAGGAATATTTCAAAGATGCCGTCAATCATTAAGAAGGAGACTAGAAAAATGTATTGAAGTACAAGGGCAACAATTTGAACATCTTCTAAAAACTTGTGGTTTGTTCATCATATCATTAAAATGTAATTGTTAAAGTATTTATCATTGTTTTTCAAAGGTTTCTTTGGCGCTATTTGAATAATTTGCGTGCATTGTCGGCTTTTAGATGCATTTGTACTGGAATCATTGCTTCTAGCGACTTGGACAAGGTATACCTCTCTTAAATATAAAAAATGGGATAACACATTTTTTCAGTCGAAAATGACATACAAGGTATAGCAAAAAAGTTACGACCGATTCAATGGGGATGGAACCCTGTATGTAGCGCCCTCTATCAATAATCACAAAACTAAGATCATATTTGAATTTAGCATGATAAAAAGCGACTCGTGTGTTCTAAAAATCACTCAATTTGATTAGAGCACTGGTGTTCTATCATGCACACTGCAACAGTACGTTTGGTAAAACTTCAACATGCCAGCCAAGACAGTATTTTGTCAAGAGCTCATTTTTTTCGGTGGTTTAAGACACTTCAGAAGACTATGGAAGATGAGCCATGAAGCGAAATTCTTCGAAATTAAAGCACCGATCAGAATTTTCGATTTTACTCGTTAAGTCGTGAGTTGACAATCATAGTCGCTCAAAAAATTGTATATCAGAAAGATCTGCTCGAAAATAGTTCCACTAAAACGTTTAACAGCTACAATAAATAGATTTCAAAAAGGAAAGTTGCTTTGAATGTTCATTTTTTTGGGAACGTGTTATTACGCGTGACAAGAACTTGATGTTTAAGTTCGGACGAGAAACTATAGGAACAAGCAAGTCTAAAATCAAAGGAGGATTTTGCAAATCAAAGTCACTCAATACTTTTATCAATGCAATCTTGAAATACTTAGCAAAAGGACCATGCATTTGGTAACAAGAATAACTATTATTTGACCAATAAAATATTTCTCTTGCACGTCAGCCTCCTGCTTCGGCCGCCTTAGTCCTGGTAATTTTAATTTTCCTTGAAATAAATGATCCCTATATTAATATTAGTTTGGGACACTAGAAAACTGCCGTAACCGATCGACAAGACTGTACTCCAATATACGAGAGTTATCACTCCTATAAATATTGGAAGAGCGCTTTTGGTTTAATTATATGAAATCAAAAAATTGTTCATTAAAGCTGCATTTTTAAAATCATTTCAAGTAGACAGGGAGCTTCAAACCAAAAAGTGGTAATGTTTTTTTTATAATTGCATGGCCTATATTTTTGAATTAATTACGAAAAATAAGATAGACTTTCGTAACGTAATGCATTTTATATTGTAACGCGTCAAAAATCGCAAGTATTAACTAACCTTTAAAGTTTTGAGCGACCGCGTTAATATTGTATTATTAAAATAACCAAAAATATATTTGCGTGTTGCTCAAAAATATTCCTATACATAAATATAAATTATAACTATTTTATTGACAACAATGGACTCTTTTTTAAACATATGTTAAGTTTACTTTAAACACTTTTAACACAGTTATTAGTACCATGTTGGAAACTGAGTATTTTTCGTTATATTTATAACGTATAATTTGACAAACACCTTTATATTTAATTTTGTTCACGTTTGCCGGTCTTTTAGTTTACTTTTTGCCTAGATTTACTGTATAATTTAGTGTTTTTTAAATAATTTAATAGACAACGATTTATCTATTTATTTGACAAAAAAAAATTGTTAGAGAACAGTTGGCTTCTATTTTTCAGTTTTATATGAAATAGAATCCAAAATTGTTTGACCGTACTTCAAAGAATTGGGTTCTGGATTACGATATTACAAGTATACAAAACCAGCATGATATTAGTATTTATTTTTCAGCATACATGTTACAATTTACCACTAATAGGTATTTCATCACTCAATGAGATTCATGTAAAATGTGCACACTTCTTTTCTTTTTATAGCCGAAGTCTATTATAATAAAATTATCAAAATCTTGGTGGAAAATAATTATTTTATTTAACCAATAATAGAGAAACATGGTTTAATAATTCTTATTGGTCTTCATTGGTACAATAGATTTTTGTACATAGCCAAGTCAAAGCTTATTATAATTCGTAATTATAACTATATACAAACAAAATTGAAGTTCAAATATACAACGAAAATTATACGTGTATACACTCGATAAATTTATAAAGAACACTAAGACTTACAACAACTTCATAGATATAAAATTAGTACTACACACACATAGGTAATACAATCAAAATAATATAGTAGAAATAATCTATTATACATGGTAAAAACAAAATAAATAAAAAACATACTAGGCTATTGAGGCGACAAATTCCTGCAGACTACAAAAGGCACCATTAGTCAGGTACTTACTGCTTTATGGCTCTCTTAACTAAACCCTCAGATTGGCAGTCCCTTATATGTCAGAGGGAAGCATATTGAAAATTTGCGCTCCATGGTTTAATAATTTCTTCCCATTAAATTTAGTGATATAATAAAATATACCAAACACACGATAAAATCGATAAGTTTCATTTCATTGAGCATTTGATAAGAACTTGCATTGTTCTTTTTCAGAACAGAGTATCTAGCAAAGCAAAATCGTATAGAGCAATTACTTCATTGCTATCTAAATGCATTCCCAGCGGAGATCAATGGATCCTGCGTGGGGGGAGTCGCAAAGCGCAGACTATTGCTGGTTTACTGATGGCTCAAAGACAAACGGAGGTACAGGTGCCGGATTTTATGAAAGCAGACCCAAGACAAAAATTTTACGTTTGGATTCCCAGGCTACTGTATTCCAGGAAGAAGTTCTGGCCCTTGATCTGTGTGCTGAGGAGCACGAGCAGCTCTGATAACCAAGTCTGGAATTGTCAAAACAGGCTTTCGAATATCGGGAGAAACAATAATCTGACTCTGGTCTGGATCCCTGGCCACTCTGGTCTAAAGAGGAATGAAATAGTTGACTCTCTGGCAAGATAAGCGACTGAAGGAGAACTTATCGGACCAGAACTCGCAACTGGCATATCATTTAGCACTGCCAAATACATACTTAATACCTCAATGGCGACAAAAGTTCAGATCTTTTGGCAAAATTATCCATGTTTCATACATTCTAATTGAGCCATCGAAATCAAGGGCCAGTTGCATTTGTTGTTTTTAGTTGAAAATTTTATTTTTTTATTGAAAATAAACAAAACAAAAAAAGGTAAAATCATTATAATACCAGTAATCAATATTTTTTATGTTTATCCAAAACTTATATCAAATTCTGTCTCATATTGTTACTGTACTGTAAGGTTACAGTTGCGTCACAGCTCTCCTTAATATCACGGATGACATTTTGCGAGACTTAGACCACGGTAAAATATCAACGTTAATACTGATTGATTATTGTAAGGCATTTGACAAAATTAGTCATGATATTCTCTTATCTGTTTTAAATTATTCTGGATTCTCGTCGAATGCCTTGGAACTAATGAATAGCTACTTCCTTCCTGTCTACACCATTGTTCATCGTATATGTATGCTGATGACAGCCAGCTGAAATATTCCTTCTTTCAAAACGACATTGCAAGTGCCTCTCAGCATATAAATCACGACTTACAATCTCTTGTAGAGTGGTCCAATAGTCATCAATTAAAGATAAACCCCTTAAAAACAAATGTTTTAGTGTTTGGAAGAAACAATCATGCTGTGCGGGATAATATGTCCATTAAGATTGATAATGTAGATATTGGCTTCACACGAGTTGCTAAGAACTTGGGACTTTATTTGGATGATAACCTGCGGTTTACAGAACATATCTCTAAATGTATAAAAAAATCACACGCAGCTCTAAAACTTCTATACCCTCATAGAAGCGTTTTATCCCAAGAATTAAAACTTAGATTGACGGATTCCCTGGTTCTTAGCAGCTTTACCTATTGTGATATTATCTATGGACCATGTCTATTGAAAGTTGATCAGCTTCGAATCCAAAGAGTTCAGAAATCATGTTTGAGATATGTTTATGGTATCAGAAACGAACGCGTAAGCCATAAATTCGTAGCTGCTAGGTGGTTACCAATGGAGGCCACAAGGCAATTGCATGCTGCCGTCTTGTACCACTCTGGTTTGATTCACAAGCATCCTCTTTACTTACTTAATAAAATAACGTTTAGATCGGATGTACACAACCTAAATCTTAGATATAGGGGTCTTTTGTCCCCTCCATTACATAGAACAGTCCTATTTAAACGGTCTTTTACCTATAACGTTTTTAGATTATATAATAAGATCCCCACCTCTTTCAAATGTTTAAAGTTAACTACATCATCACACAGAAAAAATAATTTGCTTGGTTTAAATCGCTAAGTTTCCATTCAAGCATATGTTAGATTTGTATATCCCCGAGAATATATCTATTTCAATGTAGATTATCAAATTCTCAATGGTATTAATTTGAATGGAGCATATGAATATTTAGTTTTAGGATGCCTGAATACACATTTTAAGAGTAATTACTACTTATTCCAAAAAAATGTAGTCTTAAATTAAATAAACTGGTTACTCAATCATAACATACAGGGTTTAGAATGAAGTATAGCGTCGGATTACATTGAAAATTTAATATGCTTATATTGAGAATATGAATTCTCAAAGCAAGTATAGAATTAGCTTATATTAAACATTTGGTATGATTATTTTGAGAATAAGAATTCTCAAAGTAAGTATAGAATTAGATTATACTAAACATTCGGTATGATTATTTTGAGAATATGAGCTCATACAGGCTTTAGATTAAAGTATAGCATCTGATCATATTGAGAATATACGTTCGTAAAGAAAATCGATGGATTATTTCAAAAAAAAATTAAAATACGAGTTCAAAATACAAATTTATTAAATATACAGAGACACCTCTGAATATATAATAACAATACATATATTAATAACAATAATTATTATATTATATTTGTGTAGGTACCTACTGTACTGTGCCACACGATCACAGAAAAAAAAACAAAAAAAAAAGAAAAAACAACCGTGTTGCGTGTCTTATCTCTAAATTTTTGTATTAATTATTTTTAGGTTTAATAATAAAGTACTTATTTACATAATATTTTTGGCTAGTAGCTACAGCACCAATCGACAGAAAAAAACTAACAAAGTAACAAACAAAAAATTCAAAAATAATTCCAACAGTCTCTAGCCAGATCTGATGTGTTTTGCGTACAAGAACTTGCCCTAGAAGATCTGAAATATAAAATATGTACGTATAAATAGTGCCTCCAAAGAGAAGAAAAATGAACAAAACCCGATACAACAAAATAGCTGTCTAAAACAAAACAAAAAATTTATTCAATTTAGATGAATGAGAAATAAGTATCTATTAATAAATCCTAAATAAACTTGAATAATATTGCACACAAGAAGTACAGGAAGATCCACTGAGAACAGGAACCTATTTTGTAATTTCCGAGGGAACTATATTAAAAAAACCATGGAAATACCTATCTACCCATCATTGAAAGTTTTTTTTTTATACCAGCCCAACTCTAAGAACAAACCAAACAAATGCATCATGAAACGGGAATCATTTAACTTTTCCTTGATAATAAACATATTTTTTGTAATCTTACATGGGAATGGATAAGTAAAAATGAATCCAGTTTAGCCTTTGTTGGGTCAACATGTGTATTAGCATGTACCTACAAGTTTTACAATACCTACCCACAAGTACCTAGACTTAGATTACTTTATAAAAAGCTCACTTCTTATTTATATAATAATTAATGTTTAGAAAATATAGTTTATTCTGAACGTATAAATTTTGTTATTAGATAGGTAGGTAAACCTACTTCTGGTGTTAAAATGAACTCTTTATAAGTAATCATTAAAAAAAAGCCCCGGGAAACAAATGCCACATTAGATCCGCACATTTAATAATAATTATTGCTACTTGGTAGATAGTGTTTTAAGATACTATACTATTATTTTCATATTCCATTGTAAAAACAAAATTCACTTACCTTGGAACACTTGAATTATGGAGTCTGGACAACCCCATTCTTTAAGAAGTACTTCCATTTCCTGAGCGTTTTGTTCCTCCATAACACACAATAATATATTTTGATTTTTTATTTTATTTTATTTATTTATTAATTTAACGGTTATATAGAGGTAAAATTTAAAATGTATTACAAAAACTTGAGACGATTTTTTAATTCTATAACTAGGTATAATACATCAACTACTATATTTAGGATAAGAATGCTTCAAATGTTCGTTTCTCAACAAAAACATCAAAGTAACGCCGATATTTTTCAAGTTGGGACTTCCCCGGTCTACTCGGGAGATGTCGGCTACGAATTATACGTAGGTTAGGTATGCAACTTGCAAAAAATGCATGGTCACAAAATGTAAAAGCATGGGCCATGTTGCCAGTAGCTCCATTTAAGTTAAATAAACATTGCAAGTACTTTTTTAGATATCTAGGAAGAGGATTCATTCCAAAGGAATAATTCTTAGTTGTAATAGTTTTGTATATAACAACTAAAGCTAAGGTGTAATAACCAAATTAGATTATGTTTGCTAAATATTTCTATTAGTTGTTTTCACACTATTAAAATAACAAATTGTCCTCAAACAACAAATAACTTTATGGATACCACTAGCAAAATATGGAGAATCGAATTAATATTGTATGGTTGCAGCAAAATAAATATACCTATTTACCTTCTTACATTGTCTTTATAAAAACAATGCTTCTTATTATCACTTAGGGCAACACTGTGCAATATGCTTCATTGGAGAATATAGAGTGCGACCGAATCTCAGATCAAGATCAAAATGAAATGACGAATTTTTGAAATGAAAATATTTTATATTTGAATCAAATTTATGGCATATTCAATTTGAGTATACGAATATCCTTATTATAAGCTGCTGTGGTCTTATTTAAAGAACACTGAATATTTAATATAAGAAACCATACATTCTTAAATCAAGGAGGTGGGTCATTTAAACAGAGTATGTTTGAATGTTCTAATGAAAACTATTTATTTAAAGTGAACATTTTTGTTGAATATATGGAAATCTACATTTAAGCATTTCAAAATTTTCAATTTAAAATATTTTACTTCGAATGAGAATAAAAAGTCTTAGAACAAGTCAAAAAAAATAAGAATATTGAAATGTTTAATTTGAGAATTTGCTTTTTTTGTGCATATGAAACAATTGCTAACAAATCATGGTCAACTTATTTAATTGTTTTTTATTGATTTCTTCTTAACAATATAACTTTTTTTTTGTATTATTATGAGACATAAGTAGTGTTAAATTGTTTTTTTTTGGTGCCAAATATAGATTAAAATTATGTAAGTTATTAGTAATGTAAGGAATTTATAGTAGTAAGTTTTGGTTAGGGTTAAAATTAAATATCAGTTATACTGCCTTTTTAACCCTTTTTGTAGTTCTGCCATTTAATACGTGATTTATTGATTTAGTTTTTTTTAATAAGTTATTTTAAGTTGAAATTGTATATTTATTTATATGGAATGAGCTACAAATAAAATTTATTATTATTATTATTATATATTTTGTCTTAAGACCCCGGTAATTATACGGAATGTAGTGAACATAATACAATTCAAAAACAATTCAAGTTAGGTATATGACATACCATCATGTTTATGCGAGAAATTAATTTACTATATTAACCAATGAGTGTTTTTTCCTATAAAATAAAACTCAAAATTGACACACACTGCATACTTTATTATTTAAAAGCAATAATACGCAATAAATAGGAATCAACTTTATATAAAACCTGTACATTATTTTTATAACTACATAATGTCACTATAGCTTTCATAAGCTAAACCTATCGTACTTAATGTTAATTATTAATACTCCAGAAATTATTAGTTTACAATAAAGCACGATTCTCCTGTTAAGAGAAACCGTAATTTCTATAATAAGTACTTTTTACGTAACGCAAAAGAAGAAGACACGTTGAAATTGTCTCGATTCGCATAAATTCAACTGAATAATGAGTGTAGCACCAAAAACATTTAAGTAAGTATATGTTGTATATATTTTATACCGAATTGAAATACCCTAAATAATATACCCTGCGGCTAGAGAGGTACCGTCTTAGATGGTTCGAAATTGGGTCAAGGGTCACACGTTAGAGCAACCATTACGAATGTCAGTGGCGTACCTATATAAATTTTAACCGAAATAAACAACGTTAAACAGTTACAAAATATCTACTTCTAAATTTAGGATTATACTGCTATTTCTAAAAATAAAGTCAAACACCATAAAACCCATGTATAGCCTACACTAGCTAAGGTTTCACCGATCATCCAGTCCCTGTTGAATGGAATTCTAGTGGATATTAGGCGGTGATTAAAAACCTATCTCAAGATATCAAAGGTTTCCACATAATAAAGAAATTATTGAGAGTAAATTTAAATAAACAAAAGATCATTCAGTAATTACGAGAGAAATTGTTGTAGCTTAGAAACTATCTATCATCATCATTTTGGCTAGTTTTCAACCTAATCATCCCCACACTTATGTACTTGTCTCATCATTCCTCTAACTTTCTGTCGGAGCCAAGTTTGCACCTGAATATTGACTTCTTTGTTAGAGCCTAATTTCTTCAATCAGTTAGTGCGTTTGGGGTCTTGGATTATCGCGTCAATATTGAATCTACCTACCTCCATAGGCTATGGGATGTGGAATAGTCAAGTTAAACTTTTGAAATTTATAAAAGCGCCATTTATACTAGTGTTTTCCCAACTTTTGTACTCCCTATTTTTCGAAGTTTTGGACACAAGCTTCTGGGATACCCTGTGTATTACTTCATGTTAACCTTAAAGCCCAATAATTTACAGAATAGATCTATTTTTTAAGGTTAAGAAAAATCCTGACTATATATTTTCTTCTGTCTTAGACGGATTTCGAAGTTTAAATATGTATTTAATTTATACCGATTATGAAGTTTATCAAATAAAATTAAATTTAGGCTGATTTGTGTTATATCTTGTTAACTTTTGCAAAATCCTACATAAATAGTAACTACATACAGATTTATTATTCATCAAAATAGAAGCGTAGGTAATTTAAACAGCATTAACATTAAACAAAATGTAAAAATAAGATAAAATTGAAGAAACAAAAAAGGAAAAATGCATACACGAGCTTTCAACTTGTTGAAAGGGCTCGGCTATATTTTTCCATCCACCTTCGCAATGATTGTTTATTATAATTTTCTATTTATAAGGCGGCGGCGCAGGGCGGTCTGTGGGCGAAACAATGGTCAGTTCTCTTCGATACACCATGTAATTTATCATCGAACGACTAAAATAACAGACACTTTAGCATAACTGAATACATTATTAAAACATGATGATTATAAACACGATGCTATATAAACTAAATATTTTGTTATTATTGTACGAGGTCAAATGAAAGAAAAATCGCTACGAGCCATCCCAGATAAGCTACAAAACCGTATTTCGTTTACCTCAAAGGATATGACAAGAAATATTACTGATATATGTATAAGTATTTAGTCTATTAAGGACTCTGGCTATATGCGGATTTAACTCCACCATAGTTGCGTTATTTTAAGGCTGATGATGGAGCTGGGACTCCGAAACATGTCCCTTTGAATAAAGATTGTTAAAATTATTAGTGGAGATGACGAACTTGTTTCATTGTATTATGTATAAGTGCCTAACAACCAATAAATCAATTATAATAGAAAAAAATTGCGGAGTTGTAAGTTGGAAAAAAACGATAACTAATTTAGTTGATTGCAAACGTTTCCATTTAGTTGTCAACTTCACAGCGTATCATACGTTGTATCTCAAACTTTTGATATTGATCATGGATTGCTTGATGATTTGATGATTGATTTACCGGATCGCGTGATTACTGAGACGGAGGTCTATATGAAGCTTTGAGAAGGTTTAAAGCTAAACCATTGTGTACAATATTCAATGTTTCGTTGCGATCGTGTAGTTTCCCCTCTGATTGGAAGTATTCTAGAGTAACGCCGGTTCATAACAAGTCCTTGCAGCTATACGCCTGAAATGACTATATTTAGGTTGCTGATTTCAGTCAAAAAAATAGATTTTTTGAAGTTGTTTACATAGCGTTCTATCAGGATAAAACATTACTAATAATAAAGGTTATCAGGGAAATAATAGAAATAATTACTTGTTACATAAAGCAACAAGACCTTAAGTTATGTTGGAAATTTGTTTCACACTACCATGCTTTCACCAGACGGCCGCTTCGTCGATCGACGAGTCATCAGTGGTGATCGGCAGTCAGTGTGACCCAAATTTCCAACATTTACCTATATTATTATAGCTTATACTAGCACGAGAATTGATTGAGAGAGATATATGTTTTTGGCGACATCTAGCGTGAACAGGCAATATGCCGGGTGAAACACAGTTCACAAACGATGGCCGGACAAGAAGTAACAACTCCAATATATCCTATTGCCAACACTAGATGCGCGCGAATCCCCTAGAAGGGAGGGTTTATTTAAGAATTGCTTGTTACATAAAGCAACAAGACTTTAAGTAATTCACCCGGCATATTGCCTGTTCACGCTAGATGTCGCCAAAAACATCTCTCTTTCAATCAATCAATGTTGGAAATTTGGTTCACACTGCCTGCCGATCACCACTGATGAGTCGTGGATCGACGAAACGGTCGTCTGGGGAAAACATGGTAGTGTAAAACAAATTTCCAAAATAACTTAAAGTCTTGTTGCTTTATGTAACACGCAATTCTTAAATAAAGCCTCCCTGCTAGGGGATTCGGGCGCATCTAGTTTTGGCAATAGGATATAATGGACTTGTTACTTCTTGTCCGGCCATCGTTTGTGAACTGTGTTTCACCCGGCATATTGCCTGTTCACGCTAGATGTCGCCAAAAACATATCTCTCTCAAATAAGAGAAAGTTACAAATTACTGTGGAAACTTTTTTAGTGAATCTCAGACGACAACCTCGAAGTAGATACATTACGTTTGGTAGTTAATTCGAATATTTCCTGAATAAATTGACAATTAATTTTAAATTAACGTTAAAGTTAAAGAGAAGAAAGTTGACTGATTTAAACCGTAAAAATAAATCGTGTGGTATAGCATTCAAAACATTGTATTTGGTATGCATTATAATAAAATAGTTGTATCTAAATTATCTGAAACTATGCCACAGGCAGAACTATACTCTCTTGACAGCAAATTTCGTAATGAGTATTATTCCGGAATAAAGCTCAGTCATAACGTTGAGGTCAATAATTCACGTCACTCACTATATAAATGTTAGTCTACCAGTCGCTTGTAAGAAAATTGAGATAATGCGGTGTTTATATAATTCACAAAATCAAAATTCGAAAAAAATATTTAGATTACTGATTCCCACAATTTACTTATCAAGCTTCAATCGGCGCGTTAATGTCGAACAAGAAACTGATCGTGGAACATTATAATTATAACTGTTGTGAGTACTAGACAATACAGATATAAATAGTATGTAAACATATTAAGTAAAGGTTCATACCTATTATGTTGTATTAATGCTTCAATATTTTAAACTTTTATTGTAAAACGGAGAAAAAACATATCTCATTTAGGAGGTTATTCAAAGTCCGTAGGATAAGTAAGAAAAAAACAAAATTTTGACAAGACTAGATTTTATTATTCCACATAGTAGACTTCGAGGACAATACACGATTTTCCAACTTTTCGATACCACTTTTATAGTACGATTTCCCTTTCTCGTTAAAATAGGTCTCAGTTTCAGCGATTACTTCATCATGGGACTTAAATTTCTTTCCAGCAAGCATTCTCTTGAGATCTGAAAACAAGAAAAAGTTGCTGGGGGCTAAATCTGGAGAATACGGTGAATGGCTAAGCAATTCGAATCCCAATTCATTCAATTTTGCCAGATGTTTCATCGATTTTTTTCTTTTGCAAATGCAGCCGTTTCTTTGCGATTTCAGCCTTCCATCGATCCAAAAGTGCACAGATATAGTAGCTGTTGATGGTGGTTCCTTTTTGGAGGTAGTCGATGAATATTACCATCTGATATCTTTACAATGCCAGCTACCTTCTGCACCTTCAATTTGCGATCATTCATAACCATTTTGTCAATTTTTTTGACGTTTTCTGGAATAACAGCCTTATTTGGGTGTCCACTGCGCTTTGCATTATTTGTGCTGGTACGATCACGTTTATATTCAGCAATCCACTTCTCTACCATTTGTCTTGATGGAGCAGAGTTCGGATAATGTTTATCAAGCCATTGTTTGGTTTCCACTGTATTTTTTTTCATCAAAAAGCAATGCTGTATCAAAACTCGAAATTCACTTTTTCCATTTTTTTTTTTCAATAACAAAAGTTGCTTCACACAAAATGCTATAACTCACGAATCAAAAGTCAGATTGCTGTCAATTTTATACACGTATTGTTTGAAGGCTAGTACTAAATTAAAATCATGTGGAAAAAATTATAGTAATTCCATCTATGGCTGTTTTCAATGACCTATCCCAGTAAACACATATACGTAAATTAAACGTTGATTCAACGTGTCAGTCGTTGATAATTGGTCTTACGTTAGAAAAGTGACGGTTTATTTTAAGTTTAATTTTACACCGTTCAGTTTAAACGTTATAGACATGTGTTTTTATTATCTAAATACAACTACGTGCATTAATCATGTTTAATTAACGTTGTATATGTATTATAAATAAACCATAAAATAAAAACGTTTGTTTTAGGTGTTTTTTAAACGCGTGTCAAACATTGTCAAAATTAAAAACGTTTATAAAACGTTCTTTAAATAATAAACCGGTATTGTGGTTGTAAATATGCAAAAATTCGTTTGTTTTTAGTTTGTGTGATTCAATATTTTTATATAAAATATTTTCAAAAAGAAATTATAAAAATTATTCGATACAACGTAAGTTTCGGCGACAGAAAGCGGCATAGTTCGCCGAAACGTGCTTTATTGTATCGTATAATTTTGTAAGTTATATTTGACCACAATATTTAATATTAAAAAACACCCAAATGTTTATATTTTTTGGTTTAACTATTGAACAAAAAGGGCATTATTTTTTCATAAAACTTTCATTCCATACGTATATTTCACGTTACAAAAATATATAAAAGCAACTTTAATTAACGTGAAATCAAACGTTATTTAAATGTTTCTAAAATGCGTAATTAATACGATTACACAAACGTTTTTTTAAAGCTAATAATTAACGTTTGTGTAATCGTATTATTAACGTATTTTAGAATCGTATAAATAACGTTTGATTTCACAGTTGAATATATATACATAAATACATTCAATACACGTTTTTTTTTAACGCATTTAACTAACGTTTCGTTATTCGTGTTCTGTAACGTGAAAAAGTGCGACATATCAAAGTCAAATGTACGTATCTAATGTACCTTTTTCTGGAAAGGTGTTTGTTAATGATAAACGTTAAATAAACGGATGTGTGTTTACTGGGATTATATAAAATTCATTACACAAAATTATAAACGTAGGATTGTAATCCCGTATGTTTGGGAATGTGAAAATTGCTTTTCCTTGGATTTTTTCAGATTTTTCCACTTTTTCTAGATTGTTTCATTCCGATGGTCCTTTCCAAGAAGTTTACGCGATTTTTTCCAGGGGTTTCCAATGCCTGTTTCGTTTGATTTCATTATTCAAATAGGTATATTATGTTGTATTGGACCTGATTAAAGTTAAAAATAAATAAATAAGTATACGACTCTGCCACATTTACAAAACAAGAGCAGTCCCATTTGTATGATGCTGAAGTCAAATATTCAAAAATATTAGATGTCTGTACTAACTTTTTTATAGCCTTCAACTTGAGTGAAGTTTGCTTCTTTCCACAGTATTAAGCTTTTAGCATTCCAAATTTAGGGTAAAGTACCCAATTATTGGCACTCGACTAATTGTTGGCACCCAACTACATTTTCTTTCAATTTTGAATATTCCGCCAATTTATTTAGGGATTTTTTGTTAGAAAAAAGTTTTATTGGCATCAATGCTGTATTGGACATATTTTGTACATGTTCAGGTATCATAACAACAGTGATACCGTGAATGTTGTGTGGCTGTCACAAGAAGTCGTGTAGATTTAGCGTTTAAAGGTAAGAAACAGAGAGTTAACTATAGAGTAAAAAAACATACATTGATTAAGCTACCACCATGCATTTCAAACTACATTTTTGAGTGTCTTTTTAAGTCAATTTAGAGAACTTTATTGTTGTTTACTATAAACTGTTAACGGTTTTTAGGGGGTGCCAACTTTTGGTATGTTAAAAAGTATAATTTTCTAATCATTGGCACGTATGCCAACTATTAGAATTGTTTAGGTTTGGTATTATACCGATTGTTGACACTCATTATTTTTATAGTGTTGCTAGGTATTACTTTTTTCAAAAATACGTACCTAACTAGTTTACTTTAAGTATCAACCTATACCTGCAGCGAACTACAGAATATAACATACATATAAGTCATCTTCTACATTTTTTAATTTAGATGCCAAAGAGTAAACCAAAAAACAAATCAAAGAACGAGAAAAAAAAAGGTTACAATAAAGAAACGGTCCGTAAAGCGTTAGCAGACATAAAAAAAGGTGAATCTAAAAAGTCAGTTGCCCAAAAATATGGAATTCCGAGGTCCACACTTCAGTTCAGGTTAAGCTCTAAATTTTCGAAAACTCGACCTGGTCCGAACACTTACCTTACTACAGATGAGGAAACCACAATTGCTAACTGGATTTTAGAAAGTCAAAAAAAAGGATTCCCAAAACGAAAAATTGATCTTCAACTTTCGGTTAAGGAGTTCTTTGATGCTAGTGGACGACCAAATCCTTTTAAGGAAAACATGCCAGGTTTAAAAACATGATAATTTTTAGTAGCTATTGTAATTAATCGTATGTTACCCCTTTAGGAGATCACTGGTACAAATCATTTTTAAATCGGCATCCAGAGTTAACACATCGCACCGCTGAACCCGTTACATCGGCTTCGGCTAATGTGTCTACGAAGGACATAAGGAAATGGTTTTCTGATATTGAAGAATATCTAAGATCCAAAGATTTATTTTCAATTCTGGATGACCCTTCTAGAGTATTTAATGGAGACGAAACATGCTTCCTCTTTTGCCCTAAACTTGGCAAAGTAATTGCCCCTACAGGTGCCCGTAATGTGTATGAAGTCGACAAAGGTCAGGCAAAGCAAAACCTCACAGTGATGCTTTCTTTCTCTGCGACTGGAGAAGTAACACCTCCTCTAATTATCTTTCCGAATAAACGTCTCAACAAATCTATTGCTGATAGTATTCCTGATGACTGGGGTATTGCTATGAGTGAAAATGGATGGATGAAATCCGAAATTTTCGTCGACTATGTTAGAAATATATTCCATAAGAATATAATAGCAAACAACGTTCAGCTTCCAGTCATTTTGTTTGTGGACGGACACAGTACTCACTTAACTTATAAGCTCAGTCAGGTATGTACAGAGCTACAAATAATTCTAATACCCTAACGCTACTAGAATTTTGCAACCTGCGGATGTTTCATGCTTCAAGCCGCTCAAGACCTTTTGGAAAGAAGGAGTACTTCAATGGAGACGAGATAACCCATACCATCAGCTAGAAAAGTGCCATTTTGCCCCAATTTTAAAAAAAGCACTTCTGAACCTTAAAAAAGATGCAGTAGCAAATGGGTTTAGGGCCTGTGGATTATGGCCGTGGAATCCCAACGCCTTAGATTTTTCGAAATGTCTTGGGAAAAATTTAGAATCTGCTTGTACAAATCCTAATGCAAATAATGTTACAGATGAAGGAAAATCAATAACCTATGAAGAATTTAAAAAAGTTTTAGATGAAAACACATTTTCTAATTTGCAAAATTATAATTTTACATCTGACAAACATGAGAGTAGCTGCTCCTATTTTTGGGCCTTAAAAAATATTTACGATTGCCTAAAACCAGAACATCCAATGGACAATTCTACTATCGACATAAGTATAGTAGATGTACACGAAGAACAATTCAATTTTACAGAAGAAGATATAATGACTATGCCCATAGTTTTAGAGACAAATGATAAAGAAATTGAAAATAAGAATTTTACAACTAAAATCAACAATTGAAGATATTGTCATAGTGAAAGCAGGAGATATTGACAAAGAACAGAATAAGCACTACTCAGACTCCTCAGAGATGCCTTCAGTTGAAATTAACACGGAAGAAAATGCTATTAATGAGACTAATATCCAAAACAACAAGGAAAAAAGAGAAGTACAAGAAGAATCACACGAAAAGTTATATGAACATTTATTAGAACACGAAAGTAACGATCAAGAGATTATTACTAATATTGAAAATAAAAGAGACGATAGCTGCAAGCAAGGGGAAGAAGTTAAAAAATCTATTACAAACTTTCTTCAGAAACCAAAAACACCAGAAAGAGCAGGAAAAAGAAATATACCAAGAACATCTTTTGTTTTAGTGTCCTCAGCATATAAAAAAGATTTAGAAGAAAAGGAGAATGATAGGCAGGAAAAAGAAAGAAAAAAGGAGGAGAATAAAGTAAAAAGGGCAAAAAGGGAAGAAGAAAAGTTATTGAAAATGCCTAAATCTAAAACTAATAGGAACAACGTAAGAACTAAGAAACCTATGAAGACAGTGGAAGCAAAAGACAAGCGAGATGAGATTATGGAAACGAATAATGTAGATGAGCCAGTGGAAATAGCTAACGAATTACCTAAGGGAAAAGTAGAAGAAAAATCAAAACCATGCACTCATAAGAGACAACTATTTTTTGAAGAGGAGGACTGTACCGGTGGAAGTTTATCACACAACCACAAAGTTACTAGTGGATTGTGTTTCATTTGTACACATAACTTAACTTTGACTCGAGTAGGTATTCGATGTCAAAAGTGCAATAGAATGTATCACGTTGATTGTTTAGTGAGAAAGGGTTTATATAAAGAATATTTCGTATGTAACTCTTGCACTAAAATATTTTGAATAAAATGTTACAAGTAGCAAATAATCTTCTAGTTTCTCTTCCTCAACATACCTACCTACCTATTCTACCCAGTGTAATGACAATAACTAAGATACAATGACTAATTACATGCTAGTAATTGGAATGTCAGCAAATTGGAAGGTGCCAATAAATGGGGTGCCAACAACCGGCTTATAAGTGCCAACAATTAGAATTTGAGCATATTATTGCTATTAATTTTTTTTTTTTAAATAATCTGCATATTTTTCATAATTTTGAATTGATTTGCTTAGAATGGACATAGGTTAATCCATAAAAAATATAGTTACTTATATTTTATTATTACAGTAAAAAATACACTATTATTGACTACACAAAGTCCTTAAAGTGCCAACAATTGGGTACTTTACCCTAGTATCTCAATTCCCAGAAATACAGATTTAACCTATTTATTATTATCGATTGAAGAAGGGCATTTATTTTCCATTCTTTATGCATTTAAGTATTTTTCTGCATATTTTGTAAAAAGCTACATATAGAGTGCATATTATAAAGTATATTCAGCAAAAAATTTTGACATCAATAATTGTTAGAATAGAAATTTCTAATTAAACCCACCCTAATAAAAGATGGTAAACAAACCATTGTCTCTTACTTTTGTTGTCGGATGCAATACCTTACATGATAAAGGTGGGTCAAAATTTGAAAATATTCTACCAACAACTAACACATGTAACATGTTTAGAACAACCCTTCGAAACACTTCGCTTTCACCTTGTCTGGAAGCTGGAATTTATTATGCAGAGAATTTGTGATTTGTCAAATGATTCTTGTCAATCACACAAATAAGCAAATTAAGCAGCAGCTTTCGTTTATAAAATGCAACTACGATTTTGTGTCTAAGTCTCCGACTGAATTAGAGGCATGTAATTTACCATTAACAGAAAACACGCAATTAGTAAGAGATTCTCAGAAATGTCCACGGTAAAATTGGTGAAGAAATAAGTATTTAAAATTTCAAAAAGTTTTTTAGAATAAATAACGGTTACCAATTGATGTCTAAAGTAGCAAACATTTTAATGGGAAATGTTGATGAATCTTATGATTTAGATCTTAATCCGAAATCATGAGCAGTTTCTGTTTTTGCATTTTTTTTTTGCATATTTATTTCATATTTTTCCTTCTTTATATCAATAATTGATTCAAAAAGCATGTTTCTTAGGAATCTCACAAAATATTTTCCAAATTACAATGGTTGTATACCATGTCAACTTACTGAAATATCTTGCCGGAAATAATATTATAAATTTGAACTTATTAGTGAGTGATCAGGATCGGTAGCCAAATGTCTCGCTATCTAGCGGAACTTAATCGACGAGTAGAAGGTAGGCCACGAAGAGAAACAAAGATACAGAATGATTCCCGTCACACTTTTGCGATTTCGTTGTGATCTTGTGTGCGTGACATTACATTGTTTTTCAGTACTGTAAAATTTTATTTAATGGACACTTAGTGTGACCAGGAAGTCTCATTTTACCAGACAGTTCATTATTACACCTTTTTCGATGTACTTAGATACTAAAATACCAAACAATGAACCGGAAGAATTCAAAGCTGCCCAAAACGCGTCTTATATTAAAAAAAAAACAAATTAGTGTGTGGGCAAGATATCTCAAGTATGTACAACTCAAAAATGTTTTCAATTATACAGGGTGGTTTACAAACGTACAGCAGAGCAAAATTGCTTTTTCTTCATGCGACATCCTGTATATTTTAACATAAATAAATGCCGGTCTAAAAGACAAGAAAAGGTTGACGTGCCTAGGTCTAGTAATTTTTGAAATATTTGTAAATAAGGCTTAATTTTGACATACATTTAAGGCGTTGTGGTTACTATAGAAACAAAAAACCAACCAATTATTCGTCAGGTCCATTTGAATTCCCTTTTTTTGTTCCTTTTACGGGATTTTATTGACATGTAATTTGTAATTTTTCAGGGTGGTCACATTTTCTAAATTGTATTTTTATGGGAAAATTTAAATGTAAATCTGCCTAGATTCGAGAGGTCCCTTTCCTTTCATATTAATTAATTTTATTTTCTATTTAAAAACAAAAAAAGTGAAATTACAGCTTTATTTCCATAATTTGCAATTAAAAAAATAAAATGAAGAAATAGTCCATATTGAAGTAGAGTAGAATGATATTTTCTTGAAATAAAAGTCAACCTTCACGAAACAAATTTAATAGATCTCTCTAAAAATTGTACATCAACCAGACATGTTTCGAAGCACCAGGCTGCATCATCAGGGGTTAGTAAAATTACAAAAAGCTATTATATTTATAATTTTATGTTGTATTAGGAGAAATGCATTAATTTCTGGAAAGAGGATGTATTTAATATTTTTGATGTATGGTAATATCAAAATTCACTCACCATTACGTGAAAAATATTTCTTTATATGTTTTGTGTTAAAATAAATTATATATTCTTTAATATTATGTAAAACTGTTAAATCATTAAAATATTTTGTCAGCATTTTTTATTTTTTTTTGATTGCTCATTACTTCATTCAAAAATGGTGTCAACTGTCTTTCAGCAACGAACTTTCAAAAAGCCATTGCTGAAAGACAGTTGACTCCATTTTTGAAATATAAAAAATTTTCCCTTAATGATTAAGGATAAGGCTCAAGTAATGACTAATCAAAAAAAAAAAAATCACAAAATATTTTAATGAATTTACGAAATGTTTTTGCATCGATTACTTCCCAAATGCTAAAAATTCATTTATTATAAGACAGAAGTGCCGCCAACAAGGTGGTCGCCATTTTGGGCATTTGTTAAAATAAATTTTCAAACACTTGATAGTTTATAATTTATGATTTGAATAAAACGACGTCTACTCCACAAAATGATCTATATATATATATATATATACGTTAAAACCTTGTTTTAAATGCCAGACATGTTTCGGACTACACGTCCATCATCAGTGGCTTAAGGAACCTTATACAGTATTGTCAGATGTGAGGATCGTACTTCATACAAATGTTAATAGAGAGTTTTACATTGATTTAAACGTTTATACATATCACCTTGTTGAAAATAAATTGAGTTGTTAAATTAATAAAATATAGTTAAATGCTTGGAAATTTGTCAATTATTTTTTTTTTTCCTACCATTTAACTATATTTTATTAATTTATTTCCAACAAGGTTATATGTATAAACGTTTAAATCAATGTAAAATTATCAATCAATATCAATATATAATTTGTATGAAGTACGACCCTCACATCTGACAATACTGTATAAGGTTCCTTAAGCCACTGATGATGGACGTGTAGTCCGAAACATGTCTGGCATTTAAAACAAGGTTTTAACGTATATATATAGATCATTTTGTGGAGTAGACGTCGTTTTATTCAAATCATACTATTCACTCCTCGATAGATGGATTACTTCAGAAAAAAAAAAGAAGTTTATATTTTAGTTCGTGTGTACTTGTTTAGTTCTTATCAAAAGAAATATATTTTTTTTTTAGTTAATTTAAGCTAAGATTTTATTCTATTTAAACTTAAATATTAAAAAAAAAATGTTTTTATTTTTTAAAAGCGTCTATTTCTAATTATTAAAATAAACCCGTAATTTAACTTTTTTGCTTTTAAATTAAAAAAAAAAAATAATTAAAATTTTTTGTCATTTTGACAAATGACAAAAAATTCAAACTTTTTTCTTGAAATTTTTTTAAAATTTTTGTTTATGAAAGAACGGTTAGCTTTAAGCTCGTGAAATACGATATCAATAAAACGTTTAGGGCAGGGACTACTCGAATTTAAGCAGATTTACAGAGTGTCCCGTTTAATATTTTCCCATAAATATATAAAGTCCCATTTAGTGTAGAACAAGAACTCATGATGTTACTAAATTAGTTTACGAAACCCGAGGTGACTAGTAGTTCTCTAAGCAGAACACAGGCAAAAGTCAAAATATAACGCAATTACTTGTTCTTGGATAATGATCCTTGCAAATTGTCTATTTTACTCAACATGGTATATTCTCGTATATTCACTTATCTAAAATTATCAACTAATCATTGACCTTTTCTAAATTCTGTTGCATAAATATACCTTTATAAAAAGTGAAAAGATACAGCGCGCGTTTGTTTAATTTATTAATAGCAAATTTTTTACAATATTAATGGCTAGTTCGTGCTTCACTAATGAATATTTTGTTAGTGTAAAATCTGATAACAAAAATTTAACGAAATAATCGAGTGTGAAGGAGAGAAAAAATTAATTGAACACTATTAATTTGGTTAAGTGTATAGAGTATGTACTGTTATTATTATAAGTAACATTTATATGCTGCGCAGCTTAACCAAAGCAAATTTAAAAACATTCAAGTTTTAATTTGCTTTCTGTCTTTCTCATATTAGTTCTAGCTTAAGGTTCTCCTATCTAAGCAAAGCCATTGATGAATTACAGGGTAATTGCCCATTGCTTAGTCTCTACCTGTGAGGGATAAAGGAGGAAAGGATTTTACCAATCCGAGCGTAATTAAAATCTTTAAGTCGATTGAGATGCAGAGGGCTTAACATGGATAATAATTTAGAGCTGCTGCGATGGAAGGTTTGCAGCGAGGAGGGGAAAACTTGATTAAGAATATAGAAACAAATAATCTTTTGCATCTTCAGAAATTTGAAGTCTTGATCTGCAGCTGTAATTGTTTAAGACTGCAATCTATTCCAAATAATAATTACCATTTATTGTCACTGTAATAACCAACGTTATGGAAAGGCCTACACCTTGGACTTCCTAAATATCTAAAACCTAGACTAGGACTGTAGCACTAGACCTATTAGAGCGTTTTAATCGTGTTTGGTCCAGATTGTTTTCTTTAAGTTGTTATTGAGAATATCTCTTCTCACATCATACATTTGTAGGCCGTTAGCGTTGTCTTTGAGAAAATCAAAAGGGGCCGAGTTCTGCGCTTTCATCTACCTTGATAGTTTTTGGTTTACAATTAATAAGTCGACAAAAAAATGGCTTTTTGCATACTACCTCATGAAAAGCTGATAATGGGGTATTTTTCTACATGTGCCTCCAAAACAGAAATATTCTCAATTCGGTTTGCGACTTGCTATCCGCACAGTCCATATTTATTAAGAGCTCTAACGTCAATATTTAAAATCTAATTTTTTCAGGGTTTGCTGGATTTCAGTACCTAGCGAAGATTTTACTGAAATATTAAACGTTAATTTTTCCAAGCTCAGACTAATGATGCAGTATTCTTCATTACTTGGATATTTTAATTAAAGGAAAGTACATTAATTATACTGCAAAATATTATTTTGGTTTTCTTGGTTTTTTGACCAAGATTATCAAGTGATTATGTTTTATTAAATATATTTGTTTATAAATTAGCGGTTGCAGGATTGCAATGATATGGATCCAGAAGATGCGTTTAGTTGCCTGTGAAATTTTCCTGTCTAAAATACATAAATATAAATGTATGCCCTGTGGTAAGACAATTTTTGGTGGTTCAATGTCTTTTCTTAGCCCCATGTAAATTTGCGTTTGCACCTAGTTGGCCAATGACTCTGCTACTGTTTTTTGCACTTTTTCGCTCTTGGACATTATAAATAGCATATATGCTTGGTGTGGAAATGCGTGTACCTATATCTCGTATCTGGTCAGTGTTAGCGGACTATTGAACTTTTCAACAAAAAATAAATTTATAAAACAGTCATCTAATTTTATATATGCATTAACTTGAAATTATAAGGTGAGCACTTACGAGGGCTTTACACTTTATCTTCTAAACTATTAATAAAAAGGAAAAAAGGTTAAAATAAATTATATTTATTTTTTTTTAAGTAGAGAACTTCACCCGTAATTTACATTTTAAATAACTGGTTAAAAACTATATTGTACTTGTTTTTTTTATGATGATCATAAATAAATAATAATCAGATTTCTGTTGTTTCAAAACGATGTTTAGTAAATTGTTGTGATGAATTAGCTATACGCGAGTCAGCCTTGTTATGCAGTTTTGAAACGGTGCATATCACACCCATTAGAGGTAATTTTGGACAACATTAGGGCATTTATTTTTTAAAATTAACACAAACGTTTCTATTTTTTTTTAAGTTTGGAATTTCAAATAAAATATATTTCGCCAACCACTATAATTCCACCAGATGGCAGACACAGACACTCGGACACACAGACAGGCAGACTTCCATCTGGAAATGGTCTTAATCGTCTCAAGAGACTTCACAATGGTTATATTCGTCTTTATCTCAATTTTTTAGCGCCCTCAAAAAACTTTCCCTATGGGTCAGGAAAGTAAAAAAGAATAAAATATAATATTCCTCACACTGTCTTTATTAGCAACTGCATTTGGGTTTTCTCAAAATTTGGGTTAAGCGTGAGTTTTTTCAGTTCTTTTAATTAAGCACGATGCTGTATATTTCTGTAAACAATTACCCAAAGCAATATCTTGATGATGGGGTACCATAAAAGTTAGAACAAGATTAGTAGCAAAATAATTGGACATTTATGTAAAAAGAAAAGCTTTTTAATCAATGACAAGGAGTTTATTGAGCAAAATTAAACTAATGTGTATTTTGTACTCGTTTCATGACCAACAAGTCAAACTTACCACTTAAGAAACAAGATTCGTCTGCTTGGGATTTAATAAGATCGTATATATTTATGTAATACCGTTTTGCCTTTGTGAACGGCCCACACTGGGAAAACAATTTAATTTTTTGATCGTATCACAAAAAGCGCTAACCATTCATTCAATTAATTTTATTTTGAAGCGAACACATATACACCAAAACTGACGACAAGATAATTACATTTCTGGCCAGCAGACAATAATTTCGATAAGTCACTGACACAACTTATCTAGCTCTCAGTATGAAAAACCATGAGGAAATAAAGGGAAAATGTTAGAATAAATCCATTCATATGCTTATCCGGTATTTATCATACGTTTGCGATTATTATAAAGACGTTAGATCTATAAGGTTCATTAAGGATTGCTCAATACTGCTAAGACGTTAGTATAATTTTGATCTTATTTAACACTCTTATGATGATGGAAAGTAAATGTAAATGATGGAAATGCTAAAGCTTCGGCTTTATTATTTGCTTTTCGATTTATAATGAGTTTCTCAAATATGTGTGTTCCGATTTTGATCACACGTCGCGTTTTGGCTATTGATTTTGAGTCACAATCCGTTGCAGTTCCCGCGCTATTAGCATTTAGCATTGTAGTAAATAGACACGACGTGTTAACCTAGCTATTAAGACTTGTGCATGGTTCCTCTAAATATTTTAAGATAGAGGCTAAACTTGAACAAAGATTACGGGAATTGATCGTAGAGAAGAAAGAGAGGACGTTATACAAAAATTGTAAACGAAACCAAAGAAGCGCTATAAAGAAAATGGGACGGACTTGAAAAATCATCAAAGCAATATCATAGATTAAAACAATACGATTTGTTTTCGGTTGGCGAAGAAGGTAAATTAGTTAATAAACAATATTTAGGTAAGGAATCTTGCTTAATTTTTTACTTTGCAGCAAGAGAAATGTATGAAGTAATACATAAAGCTCATTTGAATTTGACACCCGTTCTGAATAAAGCACAATAGCAAAAACGCGAGGTGGGCAAAATAAAGGACCCACAAAAGCGCGCGATCATTTATTTCGCGTTTTGAGCATTCGTAATGTACGCACAACCACACTTTAAAATATCTCTAGTTAATGCACAACGCATTCTGATTAATTAGCTTTACTCACTGTTCGAAAAAGAGCCCATAACGCGTTGTGGACAAAACATTCGGGCAGTGCCCGATATCGGCTATTGCGGATAACATCTACACTGACCATTGTATTAATCTGTTCCATTTGTAATAACTTAATTTACAATATTCAGTGGCGTGGATAAAGAGTTTATATGCGGGTTGCATTGTCACATGTACTTAATTATTTATATATTTTTACATCTACCTGCATGAACTAGATAGATTAGTTAAGTATATTTGGTCGGAAAACATAAAAAAAAACTAGCAAAACGTGACGAGAATAGACGCTATATCTGTATGTGTGTGTCATTGATAAACTACAGTGATGAACTATTTTGCCAAGGCGAAACGAAAGTATATGTGGTAATGTTTGCATATTTTTTTTTAGGTTTTACTAGACGTATTATCATAGACGTGGTTTGGTATTTGTAATCGATTTACTAATAAACTCTCATGTATTTCCTTACAAATAGTTGTTCCTCACTCGTGCCTCACTTTCGTTGCCCTCACTTCAGGTAATCTGGATTAAGAAGTAGGTACTATAGATTTCAGGGATCAGTCAAATAGCCAGAATATTTTGACGGCTCGAGTTAGAAATTTAGACGGTTACAGATTGTCTGGAAAGTAGCAAACATTTTTTTGGGTAATATTATGAATAGGTACTTGCTGGAGTTCTTATTGCTGCCATTTTGTCAACAAGGTTTACCTGATGCAGTTTTTTTTTTGTTTTCTGTGGTTAAAATCGTACATATTATTTCTTGAGAGTATTATTTTTAATAAATTTTACCTGCAATAGGTTTTTTTCTGGATAAAAACAATGTGACTTAGCATTGCATTAGCCTATATAAAAAATGCTGATAGTTAAAGATCTCTAATTAATAATGAAAATCGTTTTTGATGTTTGTTTTTGAAAATTTGTAACGCCTATGATGATAGCTCACATTTTAAACCTGGATATGTTTATTACGGTAATCTGTTAAAGGTAATACTATAGAGTAAAGTATAATACGTGATAAATTTCTCGCGGTTTTTCTGCAGATCTGTTCACTCTCTCATGGTATAATGCTATTATATCTACCTAAGTAGTAATAGGTAGCGTTCCTTTTTACCTATAACATTGTCTCTTCATGGGAAATTAATATATTTTGTTTCTACGCAATCTTTGCATTGTAGAAAATGTTTTGTGTTTCTAAAAATTTATACTAAGTTATTTTTTAGAAACTGGTATTGGTTTACTCTCAGGCGGAAATATTTGCCATTTTGCAGTGTCCAAAACTAAACAAATGAGGGCCTAGGCACATAATTGAATCAATATATATCCAGGTATCCCGCGGCTTTAAGGGCTCTAACGTAAAGAACCTTAAAGTCAAAACTAAATTGGTAAAAAAATGTGAAAAACAAGAACCAAAGATATTGGAAAATGGTGCTGTATAACGGGGACCTGGTATATCAATTATTGTGCAACGGGGCAGTTGAATCAGCTCTCTATGTAAATTATTAAACTTCACGGGCTAGTGAAGAATACTGGATTGCTGATTTAGCTAGTGAGATTGCAGAAAAATGAAAGAGCTTTTCCAAAACAGAAAAAAAACGTCATGAATTTGTGAATTTAAAAAAAACCTAGAGCCAATAACAACCAAATTGGCTTAGGTTCATATTTTGGAACCCAATCTGGTTTTGTCTCGTGATATTACGTAGGTATTTAAACGGTTGCCTCTTTGACATAGACCACTCTCCAGACCGAGACCGGTTCATATTAAGTAACACACTTTAGAAACTCTGGAACTTCCTATATTCTCCAATTTCATCAAGTCTGGGTTATTCTCATCTGGTGTTTGTTCCCTACAATGCAGTGGCGTTGAGTTTGTGTTTAACCCTGTTTTCTATACAAATATTTTATTTTATGAACTCTCAATAGGCCAACATGTACACAATTTCTAATATGACTTCGTGAAAATTATTTACATTTATATATTAAAACACCTTTTCTATGAGGTTATTGCAAACCAAAGACAAATAAATTTGACGCACACGTATACGATTACGAAAACGATTTATTACATTTGTTTTAGAGATACACTTACTTTGCAGGAATGATTCACAATGTCTGATGAAATGATTGTAATCTGGTTTCTTTTTCTGCTGCAGTTGATTCTCTTCTGTATGGCTGCCGATTGGACGTCGTGAAGTTTAACTCGCCACGAAAGATTCAACTAAAAGGAGATGAAATTTATTGACAAGATGAATTACACAACATCAGTTCACGAAAATCTCTATGTACACAGCAGAAGTTAACGGTCTGGTAAGTCCATATTTATTTTTATTCATTTTGCGTTTCAACAATTAAAGCATTTATGAAAATTTAGTAATATAATAACAATATAATATTCTTTATTTACATATTTCTATAAGTAGATATATCCAAAAATAATAATGATGTTGAGATGGCGAGATACTCTCGAGTCACCAGCTTTTCAGCTCCGATTTATAATAGAACTCTTGTTCACCTCAATTACCTACAACCAAAATTAACACAATTCTTAATATAAAGTAACACCGCAGTTAATAGGGGAGCGCCGGGAGCGTTTGGACAATATTTGAATAAACAATTGTGGCGTGGACGTGGATAAGGAATAATTAAAATTTTGTAGCGAGGATAGTTAATACATGTCTCTTACATATACTTTTGGTTTTTTTTTTGAAAAAATATGCCTATGAGTTTTGATAGATACATATATTTTTTTAATGTAATCTGTCCCAATCCTCCCCAACTTTGGGGAGGGTTTGGACAAGCAATTAATAAGAACATATATTACGCAAATCATTTATTTTTCAAAAAACAAATAAAATATTTAGTTAAAAATTGTTTATTGAATAATTACTTCAATATTAACATAAGCTGTACTCGGTAACATCAACATTAAAATATATCATGTCCAAATATCTGGCACTTCGGTCTGTCAATGGATTTGGTAGTTTCAAAACAACTTCTTCATATGAGACAAATGCTGGAGGCTCTTCACTAAATCTAAACCGGTTGGAAGCCACTTGCTTTTTTAAAAATTTCACATTAAAGCCATCTTCAACGACCTCTTCTATTTTAGCTGCATAATGTCTAGCAGATGTTTTTCCAAACACCTTGCAAATTATAAAATTATTAACTTCAAGTTTGGTGAGATTTACCAAGTCCTCATCTTCTTCCAAATCTAACTCTGGAGATGAGTGTAAATAACTTCTTCCTCATTGGAAGAAGAAGATTCGCTCAAACATTTTTTCTTTACCTTCTCGATCTTATTTTGATCAGGTTTTGGTGCGTTCTTCTTCATTTTTTTTTCTTCAATTTTATCGCGTTCTGGAGTATCGGTTGCAATTATAGATGTCCTCTTCACTGGTCCTTTTCTAGTTGTCTTTCTTTCGGGAGCTTTTGGATACGGTCTTATTTTGGAAGGAGATATAAACTTTTGCTCTTGTGTAGAGGGGCCGGGTTGCTGTGATAAATCTGGATTTTTATTTAAAACCTCATTTGACAGAGTCACATTGTTGGGGTCTTTCTCTGTTTCTACCCTGTCTGTAACAAATGAGCAAATAAAGTCTTCCTCACTAAAAATATTTTTGTCGAATGGCCAAATTCCGGTACAACGAAATCCAGATTTTATATTGTAGGGAGTAGCAGACCGATCTCAAGCTTTCATGCAGATAGGTGCCAGATCATAAATGGATATTGTCTGTCCTGGATGAGCGAGCATCCAGTCATCTACTCCTTGGTTGAAACATCTTTTGAATGGGCCGAAAACAGTCCTATCTAATGGCTGCAACTTATTAGATGTATGCGGTGGAAGAGTTAAAATTGTAATCCCATTTTCTTTGCAGTAATCAATTGCAGGCACATATAAATGGGATTCATGATTGTCGATTATCAGAAGGACTTGACGTTCATTAGAACAACGAACATTAGCTGTAAAGTGTTCTAAGACCTTTAAAAAATTATCACTGGTCATCCATCCAGACGAATGAACTAAGCCAGTTGCACCATACTCTTCTGGAACACCATTCAACATTCGATGTTTATCAAATTTTTTTCTCGGAAACACCCATACTGGAGGAAGTGCTATTCCGTTCGCTCCAATAATGCCCACTTGGGTAACCAGCTCTCCTCGCTATCTCGAAACGACTTTACCTACTTGATGCTGGCCTTTGGTGTCTTTTGCACCGTGGTAACACCCGTCTCATCTAAATTGAATATGTCTGATCCAGTGTACTCATGTCTTTTCAGAACTTCCTCTAACTTATCTTGAAATCTCCCGACGGTAGTTTTATTAAAACTGGAAATTCTCGCCAAGCTTGTGTTTTCCGGAGATCTTATGGACAATTTCGACTGTCTACTTAAAAAGCCGGTGAACCAGTCCTTTCCAGCTGATTTATTTGCTTTCCAAGAATCTGGAAATTTAAGACGATTTTTTTCTGCAAACTCGTATGCCAATCTGCGAGTAGCTTTTGGCATTAAACCGTGGTACATATTTGAACATCTTTTGAGGTAGCAGGTAAGCGAGGATTCCAATTCATTAGAAAATACTTGACATGTGACGAAATGGGGAGAAAATGACATATTTTCAATACCAACTTCTTTTGCTGTTTTCACATATCGCGCTAGAGTTGATTTTTTAACTTCATGTTCCTGGGCACTTTTTCTAATAGAATATTTTCCAGATAATACCTCGACGGTTGCATTCCGCATGGCTTCAGCGGAAAAAAGTCTGTTTGTCAACTTTTTGTGCTTGTGAAGCATGTTTCCTGTAACAATTTGCTAATTTAGGGAGGGTTAGGATACTTGCGGGAGCATTTGGACAGTTGTCCATACCCTCCCGCAACGTAGCTCGATTAATAAAACTCAAAATGTATTAAAGTTCATATATATATCTTAAAAGCAACTATACACTATGATTTTTAAGGCTTACCTTGAAACTGGTAATCAATCAGCCGCTCAAAAAACTCAAAACTTGTTTCGTAAAACAGGATTTAAAACTTTTTAATCTTAGAATGGACACGTAGATAAATAAAAAAATGGCAGTGCTGCGAAACGATACAACCTACTTGCCTCCAATCTAGATAGATACTAAGAGCATTCAATTGCGCTTCTAAATACGTTTTTGTTTTTACCCCTTCTTTAATTTGGCGGTAAATATGAATGTGTCCAATGCCTCCCGCTGTCCAAACCATCCCGGCGCTCCCCTACTATTGCTGTCAGCGTATGTTCCAATTTCCTTTTTCCTCAACGGCGACAATAATTTCTTTTGCTAAGAGAATCCTCAAGTTCTCTTTAAGTCTTAACTTTTATGAAAATCTAAAATACCTAATTGTAACAAATCGGAAATGTTAGTTAATCAAAATTGGATAATTCTTACATTAGTTGTTTTTCTTTTTTATAATTTTATGAATTTTACTGTAAGTTTGAAAAAGATTTGTTGTAATTTAGTTCTTAAATTTCAATCCATTAGTCGAAATGAAATGTGACAAATATGTCGATTTCTATTAATATAGTGAATTTGACAGGATCTATATATTTGATTTAGGTATAGTTATGTCCGCCATATTTATCACATTAGTTTAATTAATTGAGATTAAAATAATTTTTTTTACAAACTTTAACACTCTCAGGACAAAATTCAAATAATGCTCATTGATATACCTATTGAAGCATGTAATCCAAAACCTTTGAATCTTAACGACCAATCTATTATTTATATATCAGTTTTTTTTGTAAATTTTATCAAGCAAATAGCGTATTTCTTTTAGGGAAGCATTCTCACCCCAGATTTAAATTGTATAATCAATATAAGTAAGTTTATCAACAGCCCACCACGACCAGGTTTGTAATGTCTTAAGTTACTAATGCTAGTACGATTATCTGGTGAAGCTGTTTATTTTATGTCTTTAATTTTATTGCCTGGTATTAAATTAAAAAAAAAATTGCTATATTATTTGAAATATGCGATTTTGACTCCTAATTTAGGAGAGAATAATGTCAGTACCTCCTGAAAAACACATAATAAAATGGCGCTGACACTGTTTGTCAACTCCATAAGTTATGCAACTATTCATTTCATTATATATAAAAATGATAAAGTTGACAAAGCACGATTATTTCTACAGCAAAATATTTCATGATATAAATCAAAAAGTGGCAAAACGCGGAAGTAGTATTGTTGACTTGGCTTGATATGGATGTATAAATATGTAGATATTACGTTATTGTGAGATTTAAAAAAATAACTTTGGTATCAGCAACTTACTAAACATTTACAAGGAATACAACATTTGAATTGCGTGTCTTCCCCTATAAAATTATATAAGGAACAGAGTGACCAAACCAATCACTTTAATATAGTGTTGAATTAATGGAAAAACTTACTTATAATATATTTTAATAAAAGGTCGAAACTTTTTTGATACCTATGTAACAGACTAGCAGGATCTAAGCTAATATAACTAAGTATAAATTTAGAGAGAACATAATAATTTGAAAATTTATATATAGCAACAAATGCAGAAATTAAAAGGATTTGCATAATAAAAATAATTTTAGAAATTCTAAACGATTCAATTAAGTTGAAAAACAGTTTAACTCCGGAAGAAATATTTGAATGTATTTGCAACTTTAGTTTAGACAGAAAATTTAGCCATTTGTGTGGAGCGATTGATTCAATTTGGTGTGTGATCTAAGTGCTCAACAAGATCCACATAAAGAATAAAGTTTGAATGTCAAAATAGTTTCTCAAATAATGAATAATCTGACCTGAGCCAGGATTCTTAATTACACTAACTTAATTACACTGACAGGTAGCGTAGCACGCCGCCAAAATATAGTAAAGGATGTTTCAAAAAGGCGCGACAATATTTAAGGGGGTGATTTCTTAGGTCATTTTGTGAAAAAAAGCTAGTTCCCATAAACATACGTCCGCATTGTTTCCAAGATACATGGTGTTTTTTTTTAATCACGGTTTTTTTTTAGATATCAGATAATGGAGTAGTTGTTTTGCCTTATTCTTTAATTTATACATAATAATTTCGATAGCACGTACAGACGATCCCAATTTCTTTATTTTTTCAACTAAAAGTAATATACTCTGGTAAAAATTTACATACATATTTAGAATTACTGAGAATTATAAATTTATTTTGTGCCACATATTATAGAAGTAAATGAACTTTGTTCCGAAATTTGGCAATAGTGTAGTATGATGCACAAAGTCGCAGTTTCCGCAATAGTTGTTGTATTGTCGTGCCTTTCTTCAAAGATGTTTTCCCATGGTTGTGGTATCAATTCTATCTAAGACGTGCCTACACGTGGCCGGAGCATATCGCACGCGGTCATCGCGGTCTTTTCTCTCTTATATTCACAATGAATGAAAATAAAAAAACCTCTTTATATTTTTCGACAAATCTACGGGTATTATGTTGCCAAATTTTCAATGATAAAATATAAACAGTACATTAATATACAAAACTCTTTTATTATTTTGAACCAAATCATCGGATATCAAGTTGGAAATATCGTTTTCCACTCGCAGGTAAAACTTTATTTGACCGTCTTATATAATAACTTTAAATAATAATTTTGGGAAACTTGGCAACCATGTGTTGACGGGAAAATAACCAAAGTATGTCCGTGGGCGTGGATAATGAGGTACCAAATTTCGTGTACTCTACTTGTTAAAGCTACTTGTAGATATGAAAGCTCAGATACTGAACGAAAAATACCTTGTATCCAGTAACACTAATTTGTTATTTATCTGATGATATTTGTTACATAGAAACTAACAGATAATGTTTAGGATATTTCTTGTAAGAAACATTTGAAGCCATGTTTACATTATGTTTGAAATATTCAAAATAAAATTATAAATATTGTTAAACTAAAAGAGTTCGATGTTAGGAAAATTAATTAATTACATTTGTGGAATATTTTCAATTAGTTTTAAAGTTTCATTTATAGCAAATTTAAACAACTTAATTAAAAATAAAACCTACTGGGGGGCTTTATTTGAAATCGGTGCAACTTTCCGTGTACGCAAATGACGTCATTTGCGATTACAAAATGGTGCACGGCTTATTTGAAATGCACTGCGAGCGACATGAATTTGTACCACTCGCAACTTTTGCGCATGGGGGTATACCGATCGCAAGTCAACTTTCGTACACGCAATGCATGACAAGACGTCAGTTTATTTTATTTTTGACATTTCACATCAAATAAATTTTAATTTTGATTATCGCGTGGTGGATCTTTTAATAATTTTGTTAGTTTAAAAGTTCTTTTTTGAGTTATTTCAGTTGGTGTATGTTTTAAATATGAATTTTAAAAGATAATAATGTATTGCCTGGTCTTGAAGTGGCGGGATGTTAATTGGAATGGGTTTTTCAGTAAAATAATGAAAATATTAATCTGTATAAGGTATTCGATAAGAGAGTCTGTTGAAGTTTCCTTTGTAGTAGGATTTCTTGATACAACTGAAAAACTTTCATTTCGTATGTCGAGAAAACGTTACTTAAATTTATTGTGTATAATTTGAAGATAATCTAATGCTAGGAAGTCAGGAAGTAAAAAGTGACATTATTCTCAACAGTTTATTTTTAGCTGTATATAGGTATATTAAATTATACACAATGATAATAATAAATATGTACATAATTACTACGTTGAGTATTAAATAAATTACTAATAAAAACAATCCCGAAAAATTTATCATATATCAATTTAAAAAATTCTAACCTTAAAACATCAAACCAATAACAAATATATGTCATCGAAAACATAGAATCAGAAAGCTACGTAGTTTTCTTATTCTATGTCGAAATTTCATAAAATCCAAACACTTGATTGGTTGATCTCTACAAAGATAACTGGCAACGTAGCGAGTGAGTGCATCTTTTGCATGCACGCAAGTAGGGATGCACACGTTTAGTCGCAATTTCAAATAAAGCTATTCGCCCAAAACAAGTTGCGCATACGAACAAATTAACGCAACTTTGCATGCACGTAAATATTTGCGATCGATTCAAATAAAGCCCCCATGTTTGTTATTTTGAAATTTAGCCGAAAAACCCACATAGAATATTAACTTTACTGATTTTTTGACATAACATATTTTTTGAACTAATAAGTGAAACTAATTTTTTTGCGTTCGGAGACTGACTGCGTATAGTTTTCATTCTGATTCGCTAGATTAATGCCAAAGTTTAGGACGAACAAGAAATTTGGTGTAAAACTCTGCATTTTTAAATAATTTCTAATAATCCAGTCATGGCGCGCCTATAGGAAATAGCAAAGATAAAGGTGAGAGCGGTGTGTGAAAATCGTTAAAACTCATTACAAGGATATATACGAGTAGAATATATTAAGGAGCCTTGTAGTAGGCATTCTATCGAGAACTTTGTGGATGTTGGCAGAGACCTCCGATAAACATTTGCAAAAACACTGAGGGTAAGATTCAAAATCTAGAATGTTAGTTCATTTCTATATGTAAAAACAAGAACACGTTGGACTTGGGACTCAAAATATTCGTTATTCAAGAACAACGAATTCGTCGTCAGAGGTTACCAATCGAATCCGCTTTCTTTAGGCTATAGCAATTCAAATTGTTTCAATGTTGCATTGATTGTGTAAAATCAATCAGGGGGGCTTTATTTGAATCGATCGCAAATATTTACGTGCATGCAAAGTTGCGTTAATTTGTTCGTATGCGCAACTTGTTTTGGGCGAATAGCTTTATTTGAAATTGCGATTAAACGTGTGCATCCCTACTTGCGTGCACGCAAAAGATGCACTCACTCGCTACGTTGCCAGTTATCTTTGTAGAGATCAACCAATCAAGTGTTTGGATTTTATAAAATTTCGACATAGAATAAGAAAACTACGTAGCTTTCTTATTCTATGTTTTCGATGACATATATTTGTTATTGGTTTGATGTTTTAAGGTTAGAATTTTTTAAATTGATATTAGTTTTTCGGGATGGTTTTTATTAGTAATTTATTTAATACTCCCTAATCTGTGAATTTATTGTATTGTGTAAAGCATTGATTTCTTATTTTTGTTTGTTGTTTGGCGCTATACCAATATACTAGACAATTTTGCAAATTTGTACTCGATTTTCATCATAATCATAATCATATTATTGTTTGTTTTGCTTAAAAGAGCAATTTTCATTGCTAATATTCGAACTGTGGAACACAGGAAAACAGATAAGTGGACTATGCTTACCGTAGTAGGAATAAATGTCATAATGGAGAAGAAATCATATTATATAACTGCAACAGAGGTTGGGCACTTATTTATGGATTTACTTAATAATACGGGTGTTTGTGGAAATCTTGCTTTTAGGTTTTGTAAGTACAAGTACAAAACGCACATGCAGACTGGAGGTACTTATTCATATTCATGGTACATGTACCATGATTCGTAGTAGTGGAATGTGCCCCTCACAAATTTCAGGCAACGTAGTAATTATGCACATATTTATTATTATCATTGTGTATAATTTAATATACCTATATATAGCTAAAAATAAACTGTTGAGAATAATGTGACTTTTTTACTTCCTGATTTCCTAGCATTAGATTATCTTCAAATTATACACAATAAATTTAAGTAACGTTTTCTCGACATACGAAATGAAAGTTTTTCAGTTGTATCAAGAAATCCTACTACAAAGGAAACTTCAACAGACTCTCTTATCGAATAGGTACCTTATACAGATTAATATTTTCATTATTTTACTGAAAAACTCATTCCAATTAACATCCCGCCACTTCAAGACCAGGCAATACATTATTATCAATTAAATTTTTAAAATTCATATATAAAACATAAACCAACTGAAATAACTCAAAAAAGAACTTTTAAACTAACAAAATTATTAAAAGATCCACCACGCGATAATCAAAATTAAAATTTATTTGATGAAATGTCAAAAATAAAATAAACTGACGTCTTGTCATGCATTGCGTGTACGAAAGTTGACTTGCGATCGGTATACCCCCATGCGCAAAAGTTGCGAGTGGTGCAAATTCATATCGCTCGCAGTGCATTTCAAATAAGCCGTGCACCATTTTGTAATCGCAAATGACGTCATTTGCGTACACGCAAAGTTGCACCGATTTCAAATAAAGCCCCCCTGTTATACGCAGTCATTTGGCCTCACGCTTTGATATATATATTTTTTTGCGAGTTTTTAATGTCTACAACGCTGACCAGACTAGATCAATTCCCGAATAGAAAGCAGCCATTATAAATGAATCAAAGATATTTTTTAATGCTAAAAATATGTTAGGCTATAAAATCTGAATGTCATTTTGTAAATCTTGTACCTACTCACATAAATCACCATTATTCACTAGTAGATCGGACCCTTAAATGAACAGTCCTGTAATATATAGTAGACTACTAAAATTATTCCAAACAATATATACAGGGTGTTTCAAAAAACACGGCAATATTTAAGGGCGTGATTTCTCAGGTCAGTTTATGAAAAAAAGTTCGCATAAACATACGTCCGGAAATGAATTGTTTCCAAAATACAGGGTGTTAAAATTTGTATATGCAAATAACGATTTTTTTTTAATTATTAAGTCAAATATCTCCTTACCGATTTCTCTGAAATTTGGCAGCGTTGTTGCTAGAAATAGTGAGCTAACTAGATCAAAATTATTACTTTGAAACACTCTGTATATATAATTTTGTTGTTGTTTTGTTCTTAATTTTTCTTAAAAATTTTTAAAACGAATTTCAACGTTTTCAGTTGACTTAGTTATCTACTGTATTTTCTATCTTTAATAAGATAAATAATATTAATGGCCAAACCCACAGTAATACTAATATTATTATTTGTCTTTTTATTTGGTTTCCCAATTATTGCAGATCCGCGTTCACGTTTTTTTTTCTGTATCAAAACTTAAAAGTACAATTTTTGTGTAGGTTAAGAAAACTATTATAAGGGTACGATATAAAGCTGGATTTTGCTTTGACGTATTCGAACACGTAATTTCAATGTACATTTGTTTTTTCGTCATAATATACATTTGTTTCTGTTTCTTTACAGTTAATTTCCATTTCAAGTTAACTTACGATTTAAGAAGTACAAAACATATTTATGGCGATCTTATGCGGATTTACTATTAAATAACTATGATCAGGGCCAAGCCTAGGCTATCTACTGCCCAGGTGCAGGATATTTCCTGTAAATTTATTAATTTACTGCCCGATCAGCGTGGCGGGAATTAAGTTTCTGATTTCCACGAGAAGACTATAGATATAGAAAAACTGCAGCAAATAATTTTATGTATTGTATTAATTTTTATACATCGTTGGCAAAGCCCAGATATATGTCGAATGAAATATATCGATATATCTGCTAAATGAAATATCGTTATAAGAAGCGTAAATTGTCCATGTGACTATCGATATTTTTCATTCCGATATATCGATAATATATTATAAATTTAACAATAATAAAATAAAATTATATTTTAATTTTATAAGATTTTATTCCAATAATTTCCACTAATTGTTTGTATACGTTTATATAATCCATGCCATACTGTTTGACTTTAACTTAAATGACTGCGTGACTGTTTATTTTGAGCCACTGATGATGGAAACTTAGTGTTCCGAAACATGTCTGGCGCTGCATGCTGATTGCATAATAATATATGAATAGTTTGGTGGAGTAGACGTTGTTTTATTTGTGTCTTACACATTCAACTCCTCTCGAAGATGGATTACTTCAGAAAAAAATATTACTTCAGAAAAAATAATAAAATCTCCCATTGAGCATTTTAGAAAATTGGACAGCACAAATGCACGTTTTATGGAGCGGCGGATTTTATCGTGGTTCTTATAATTCTCAAAAAAATATTTTGCCAGCCTTGGGTTAGTCCCGCCCGGATGTCACGCATTCCATGCACATCTGGCATAACCCGACCCTGAGAATGGTTTTAAAATTATGGGGACATCTTAAGTTTATTTAGCGTATAGCAAACAAAATATGTAATTCGTTCTTATTTAATGAATTTGATCACTTTTCAATTTCAATTTTCAATAATCCGACAATTTTTTGTAGTTGTAGAAAAAACGAATTCCTAAATACACCTCTGTTTTGTTTTCAATGGTCAATCACAATATTGAAAAGGAAAATATCCAACTGGGTTTATTAATAATGACTAGGCGTCTATCATCTATTTTTAAAGTTTAATCTTTTGAAAATAAGAGGTGTTCCGTATTATTTGAAGGTGCGGAAGGTGATTGTAAATACTAAATTTAACAATAGTGTAAATCTAAATGGATGCTGCATATTGATGAAATAGCTTAAATGTTTCTAGATCAAATTTTAAATAAAGTACGCAACACTATTAACAAGACAGAAGAAGAACTTTCACGCCTGTATTGTCTAATTTGCTTGTTTCCTTATAAATACTAATTGTTGTATATGTTTCAGAATCTGCGTGTTGTACAGGGTGTACTATATCAGGCTATATATGGTACCGACATCGAATATTAACTATCGATAAGAAGAGTCTGAAAACGGCATCGACTCGTCGCATTCCCAGCCACATTTCTGGCCCGCTACTATAATATACTATATCTATATAGAAAATATAGATGCAGTAATTTTTTGAGAAATCATAATTCAATAGAAACTATTTAAATCATAATTCAGTCTAACTGATAAAGCTTTTACACGTACCTTGTACTTGATGCGATGAAATAACACTTATTTATCCATTATCTGTTATAGTTTCAGAAATATAAACTGGGTTCCATCTGTTTTTTTTTTAATTCCGACCTGTTTTCTGAAAACTGAAGGTTTGAACCAAAATCCGAATAAGGGATTATAACTTCACAAACTTACTGCCTTCTAACACAGATGTCTTTTTTTAATTAGAAGAGCCACAATTGTTTATATTCTCAGAACCTGAATCGAATTGCGTATTATTTTTTGCACGAAAACAAAAACATCGTCTTATGCGTAAGTGAACTGTCCACAAACAGAGATAAATAAATAAACTCCTCACAAAAATACCATCCAATAATGCGAATATAATACAAAACAACCTGACCACCTAAAGAAATGTTTGGTTATTACAGATGAGGGAGACTTGCGGTTTTGGTCTTGAACTTGCAAAAAATATCAAGATGATATCAAGTAGGAGCTTGCAAAACTAAGAACAGAACCAAGATTGAGTCGTGCAAGACTCACCAAAACCAAGACCAATCTGAATATGTTGTATTTTCATATATTTTTTAAGAGAGTACCTACCTATATATGATTGTAAGTTTCGTTCGTAACTTCAAATTGGTACTCTCAGATCTCTTCTCCATTCTTAAATATTAATATATATAGGGATATTTATATAGCGACACCTAAAAACAAAATGTCTCAATTCAAATAAAAATTAAATTATTTACTCACAATTTCATTATAGCATCATACGTTTTTTCAATAAACGGAATAGAAAAAATCATTGAAGATGTACCACAATAACAACCAATTCTGAAACCTCTGTATTATATGGAGTAAATCTTCATTCAAAATATTTATACACGTTGGATCTTATGCATCATGATACTTGGAGCAAATTTCATCTTGAGTAATAAGAACAGGAATACTGATTTAAAATGAAAAATGGAGTTTGACTTGAAATCTAATAGCTCAAAAACTTTTAACAACATTTTTGCACATGCCATCAGAACTATACGATATTTTGTTATATAAGAAATCTATGGCATGGTGAATTCGTCAAAGGATATCCGGAGTCCGTCCTTTCCTGTAGGTCGGAGGTCATTCAGTGCAAAAGAAAAAAGAAAATTATAAAAAGAAACGGACGGCGGGTCACCGCAAGGGGTCAGTGGTCATTTCAAACGCGATTGTAGAATGGTACAATAACGCGTGGGAGCTATCACACGGCTTCCATTGTTACACTGCCTCATGGAGTGGAGAGAGCCACAAGAAGTAAGAAACGGTCGAAATAGACGGAACATAAATATTATAAGAAATGATATCAATATTATTACTAGTAGGTATATTTAAAAATCGTTGCTAATATTTTATTAGTTAATGGTAAAGTATTTTAATAATCATATCTATCAACTTTTTCTCGTTAATTTACTTAACCCCTAATACCTATATCTTTGACAATTTGAATGCTAAGCTAAGGTTGGTAGTTTCGTCTTGTCTTTAACTTGATCGCATAAAACGTCAATCCCAAATCGTGTTTTAAAGGATTGGATGGAAATTTAATTACTTATGTATACCGGTGTTTTTCAAACTTTTTCGACTATGCAACCATTTTTCAGATTATTTGCCTAGATGTAATGACTTTTGCCACAAATTCGAGATCAAGATCCGGTTGGAGTGATGGAATTGCCGTATATAATACCAGCATTGAAGAAGATTTGTCTATAAATTAAAACTCATTTTCATATTTTAATGGTTTTCCTGTCCTGTGTAAAATATATTCAAAATATAAATGTTGCAAGATTAGAGGTCACGACGTGCGATCTACCTTTAAAAGTATGCAGGGAAAAGATTTAGTTTCAAAATTACATGGCCCTAAAGTAAACCATATACTTCAATTACTTAAAATGACCATCCATGCAATTATATTCAAAGTGTCTAAATTCCCAAACACTGATCTGGAACTTACACTTAGCAATAGATCAACCTTAGGCATGAAATTTAACTCAATCTTAGATTTTTTTTACAGCATTATTTTCTTAATAGCTGCGCATGTAAAGACGTTGCGTATGCCACTGGACGACAATTGCATGCATCGCTTCCTTAGTAAAACCGAAAAATTAATTTCATTGTTTGACTTTTTCTCAATATGTTGACTTTCAACCTTCTAAATCCATTATTATTGTAACTATATTTAAACGTTCGATTGTTTGCTTCTGTTTTGCTACCAATCCACCATGCATTAAGTATGTCTTTAGTACTACATTATAGACTAATACTTGTGGTTCACTCTTTGTTTTCATCGAAGAGGAAAAAACATGCGTATCGATAGAATTAGAGCTTTTTTTACACGAAAAAACAGTTTACCATAAATAATAAAAAAAAATGTTATTAAAAGTTTTGTTTCAATTAATATATTTATATGCAACTCAAACAAGCAGGTTATAGAGTTAAATCTAATATTATACGTACATTAACTCATGATATAGAATTGTATAAAACCTTGAGATTATAAGCACTTTTATATTCAATTATTAAGAGTATTGTATAAGTATCACAAAAAACATTGATTCTACTCATACATCTGATTACCCCCAGCAACGGGATATACTTAACTCTGGAATTAATAAATTATATTTTAAAGTTCTTTTAATTTAGGATTTTGCGTTCAAAAATATATTTTATTATTATAAATAAATAAATTTTAAAATGTCATTATTTTGTATGTTTTTTTATTTGCTTAATATTTGCCGAAACAAGTATTTCTTTTTTTTTAACTATAAAATGATACAAACTACGTTTCGCAATTTATATTTTCAATGTCGTCTTCAGATATACTCTTCGAAATTGAACTTTATTATTCAAACACGTTGATAAAAATAATCTATATACCCAACGTCTTTAAGCAACAAACATTCAATTTCTGAAATTATACCGTGAAAGTTCTAAATGGCGAAAAGTATATTGTATTGCAATTATTAAAAAAAGACAAATATTTGGATTTTAAATGATCGTCCAATTCCTCTGTTTCGGTTCAGCAATGTAACTTATTTTATAGAAAATTTATAATGCTCATTTTGAATTAATTATTAACCCGATAAAAACTAATAAAAAAATTAGTTTTCTTATTTATTATTCTTGAACCTTAATCTTCAAATTTCTTTGATTTTACTTGTCTTAGGTTGAGGTTCACAATCATACACAAAAATTTTTTTGTAACAATAATAGTTTCTTGTCAATTTTTTTTCATCGTTTCGACAAGACTTAGCAGTTGATTTTTACAATCAGTAACATAAACAAGATATAATAATAAACATAATTACATAGATCTTTTTTTGAAAATTATTACGCCAACAAGAACAATTACAATTCACAACAAAACATGTACATTTTCGGATTTTTCCTTGGTATATATCTATAATTATCTATATAATAATCTATAATAACATAACATATAAAACTATATCAAAAAAAATCTGTATATCCAATCAATTTCTAGTCAGCATGTAGAGCAAGACTTCGCTTATACATGCATGAACAAAACCAAGGAAAAAAAAAACAAAAACGAAAATGTTTGTGAATTGTAAAAGGTAATGTAATTTTTTGGTAATAGTTATTGTTGGCGTAATAATTAAAAAAAAAAGATCTATGTAATTATGTTTATTATTATATCTTGTTTAAGTGTTTATGTTACTGATTGTAAAAATTGTCATCCACAAAATTCTTGAAATATACAATCTAAGTCTTGTCGAAACGTTGGAAAAAAAGTTGACATGAAACTATTATTAAAAAAATAGGTCAAAAAAACCCAACCCAATCCAAGACAAGTAAAATAAAAGAAAAAAAAATAATGAAAAACAACACAAAATGTATTAATATTGAATTTTTAACAAAACAGCGAACTTCAAACCTGTACTTTTACGTAACAAGGGAACCGTACTGTATCTTTTAGAAACTTTAGAGATTCACCATTAGGTTTATCCTAAGACACATTTTAGCGCTTCGCCAAAACACTTTTTAAATCTCGACTGACGTTTCGCTAACACATTTTAATCCTCTACGGATGCTAACACTGCTGCCCAAACGCGCGTCGAAAAATGTTTTGGTGAAGTGGTAAAACGTGATTTTACTTAATTTAAGTACATTTTGTTTTGCAAACTCTTAGATGTATATTGAAGATAAAAAAACAAGAGGTTTATACCTGTATGGTTTTATAATACAGGGTGATTCATTATGGTTGCAACAAACGAAAACTGGAGATTGCTGAAAGTGATTTAAGCATTTTTTGCCATTGAACCCATGTCTGCAAATGCTTCGTTATCGAGATACAGGGTCAAATTAACTTTTTTGTTCATTTCTCAAAAACTAGCTAACCGATTTTGACAAAATTTTACATGCATTTGAGGACAGATAACCTAAAATATTCTGAATTATTTTGGCTTTCATTAACTGTTCATTGGCGTAGATATAGGGGGCATTTGGATAAATTTTGCACATAAATTAGTTAAACACAGCTTTGGCAAGCTTCATTATTTTAAATTATTACTTTTTTAAAAAAAGCAACTTATAAGCTACAAAAAAGTTAATTACGTCGATGTTGTGATTTCTACCATTTTTATGGAAACCGATAAATTGCAAGTTAATGGTAGATTTAAATCAAAATAACGTTTACCAGAAATCAAAACGTTCTTGAAAATTTCGCGGCCTAATAGCACGAGGGTTGTTTAAATACTATATGTTCATTATGGTTTGTATTTATGCCATCTCTAGTAAACGTTGCTTCATCTGACCAGAGCTTCTCTAAAAATCTTTCATCTTCTTGATGCTTACCAAGAACCCAATTACAAAATAGTAGGTGCCTTTGACGGTCTCCGGGATGTAGGGTCTGGACATCTTAATGATGATAGAGATAGAGCATTTCTCGATTTAATAGTCTCCAAACAGTTGTTCGAGATAATGCCAATTGAGTTGGAATTCTTCTAATGCTTATTTTCGGATCGTCTAAAACTAAATCCACTATGTTTTCTTCAGTTTGAATATTTAGACGATGCGGTCGTTTGTTAACTCTAGGTAAAATGCTCCCTATCGTTCTAAGCCTGTGAAATGTAGCCGTCCATGTTTTGTGAAATGGATGACGTCTATTAGGATAACTAATTTGGTATTCTCTTGCCGATACTCTTGCATTTGCATTACACAAACATATTCTTCAATTGAAAAACTCATTTTAATTTAGAAAAACACATTCGCAATATTAAAAAAAACTACGAAATAATAAAACAATTTTAACTAATTTAAATTTGTTGCTGTCAAAGTTTTTTTTTATTGTTGCGGCATTCGTTTTCCATGGCAACTATGATTTTTCATTTGATTTTCTGGTAAACGTTATTTTGATTTAAATCTACCATTAACTTGCAATTTATCGGTTTCCATAAAAATGGTAGAAATCACCACATCCTTGTAATTAACTTTTTTGTATCTTATAAGTTGCTCTTTTTAAAAAAGTAATAATTTAAAATAATGAAGCTTGTCAAAGCTGCCTTTAATTAATTTATGTGTAAAATTTACCCAAATGCCTCCTATATCTACGCCAGTGAACAGTTAATGAGAGCCAAAATAATGCAGATTATTTTAGGTTATCGATCCCCAAATGCATGTAAAATTTTGTTGAAATCTGTTGCTAGTATTTGAGAAATGAACAAGAAAGTTAATTTCACTACTAAATTTGGACACCCTGTATCTCGATAACGCAGCATTTGCGGACATGGGTTCAATGGCAAAAAATGCTTAAATCACTTTCAGCAATCTCCAGTTTTCGTTCCTTGCAACCATAATGAATCACCCTGTATAGTTTTAGTAGTGGTTTCAGTAAATATTATATTAGTAAAAAAAAAACAAAATAATGGTACTTTAAAATACATTTATGAGCCTAAAATTCTAAGAAAAGAAATAAAATAGTACCTAATAATAATCAAAATAAAAAATACGTCACAGGGTGAAAAATCGCATCGAATGCCCCCGGTGCGCACGATGAGCTTAACGCGCTATATGATTAATATATTTTTAGCTCTCCATATCATATATATATATGGAGACTATTAGTTTCATGAAAAAAAATTTTTTTTTAATTTCACCGGAAATACTTGTTTTTGGTCATTTTATACATAAATAAGTAGTTTTAAAAAAATGTCTGTCTGTCTGTCTGTCTGTATGCACGATAACGCAAAAACCGCTTAACAGATTTTAACCAAATTTGGTACAAAAATACTATTGGACATGGCAAGGAGCTGATTAGATTTTGGGAAACATTGAGCGTAGGCAAAGGGTTTAAAAGAGGGTTCAAAAATTAAAAAAAATCATAGTTCTTAAACTTATCCGAAATACTGCATAATTTTTTACGCATTTAATTGAATATAACCTAAAATATTGAACATAAAATATTAGACCACATTGGCGTTCGAAAATAATGTAAAATGTGGTAAAAAAGATTTTAAAAAAAACGTATTTCTTAAACATAGCAGAAATATTAACTAGTTATTTATAGTTTTGATAGAATATAACCTATAAAATGTGTCATAAATAACTTACTTTCATAGGCGTTCGTAAATAGTGAAAAAGGGGTCGAAACATAAAAAATATATATTTCCTAAACTTATTCGAAATATGGAATAATTTTTCATAGTTGTGATACAATATAAGTTAAAAAATATTCCATAAAAGAATTGGTTCACACAGGCGTTCGAAAATAGTTTAAAAAAAGGGTCAAAAACGAAAAAAAAAACGTTTCCCAAATATACCAGAAAAATTGGCTAATTATATATAGCTTTGATATAAGATAACCTAAAAAATGCAGCATAAAATTTTTATTCACATAGGCGTTCGTAAATAGTAGAAAAAGGGGTAAAATAAAAAAAAAATAAAATGTAAAAAATTTTATATTTAACTAGATGAATTGGTAAATACACGACTAAAATTAATGTACCATAGGCGTCCGTAAAAATTCTATAAAAGGGTCAGAAAAAATTTGTATCCGTGATAACTCAAAAACCACTTAACGGATTTTAACCACATTTGGTACGAAAATACTACAGGATAATTATAGGTGGTGATTAACATTGAGCGTAGGCAAGGGGTTTAAAAGAGGGTTCAAAAATTTAAAAAAATTATAGTTCTTAAACTTATCCGAAATATTGAATAATTTTTTATAGGTGTGATAGAATATAACCTAAAAAATGTTACATAAAAGAATAAGTTCACACAGGCGTTCGAAAATAGTCTTAAAAAAAGAGTCAAAAACGAAAAAAAAAATGTTTCCCAAATATACCAGAAAAATTGGCTAATTATATATAGCTTTCATATAAGATAACCTATAAAATGCAGCATAAAATTTTTATTTACATAGGCCTTCGTAAATAGTAAAAAAAAGGGGTAAAATGAAAAAAAAAATAAAATGTAAAAAATTTTATATTTAACTAGTTGAATTGGTGTTAAAAATACACGACAAAAATTAATGTTTCATAGGCGTCCGTGAAAATTCTATAAAAGGGTCAGGAAAAAATTATATCCGTGATAACTCAAAAACCACTTAACGGATAACCTACAACATGCAGCATAACAATTTTGTTTACATAGGCGTTCGTAAATAGTAGAAAAGGGGGCAAAATAAATTTTATAATAAAACTAAAAAAAAATCAATTATTTTGCGTACAAGAATTTGGCCTAGATCTGAAATTTAAAATATCTGCGTATAAATAGTGCCTCCAAAGAGAAGAAAAAGGCACAAAACCCGATACAAAAAAAAAAAATAGCTGATGTCTAAAACAAAACAAAAATTTAGATAAATGACAAAAAGGTCATAAAATTATTACTTTTACACTTAAATATGGAGAGCTATTCGTGCCTCGAGGGCAACAGCTAGTTGTATACAATATTATACACATACAAAAAGGAACTTGTAAACACTTCGTTTTCGTTATAGCCTAGCGAAACAATGGTTTACAGTACCAATATACGTGATGAGAAAGATCTAATAATAAGTAAAAACCAGAGCAAAAAAACATCTTTTATAATAATGGTCAAACAGGAAGGATAAATAAGTCCGTCGTGTGATGCTCTCATAATTACGATTGTATATAACTATGAAAGGAAATTGTTTGTTGTTGCTTTGTTTTAAATATAATGATACGAGCAGCGCTTGTATTATTATTACTTTATTTAAAATAACATTATTCACATAAGTTAAGAGATTATTACAAAGGTGGTGTTTGAAATCAGATAAGTAGTAATTGACAATATACAAAAACGCAATATCATGTTTATATACCTACTGGTGAATGTGGCCAATTAGCAAAATAATCTTATAGAAAAAATGCTTCTGGGTAAAGCATGTGTCCATTTTATACTAGCTAACGTTTTGCTGATCATCCTGTCAGCTTTGTGTGAACTCGGTTAAACTAAAATTAAATAATAATACAAAGTAATCTGTGGTGCAGGATCATATCTCTTGAATTGGTTTTTTGTCGTGCTTTGTTAATTTTAGAGTCAATATTTTACTTGACTTGCTACGCTACGCACTCACACGTTATGAAGCCTTACAAATATGAACAAAAAACTGTAGATAATTATTTAAGACAAGCCAAATAGGGAAAACAAACATATTTGTGTTATTTCATAATAACTTGGACTATATTTGCCTTGTGTACCAAACACTTTGGGTCTTGATTTGTTTTTTGAATATTTCCAAATTCGTTACACATTTTCATCTCATCGAAATAAATAAATCAATCACTAACAAACGTAGAAACGATTATTATTCATACCCATATTGTGCAATATTACTATTAAAGTAAAGAATATAGTGTAATTCGTGCCTCAACTTAGGGTGCTGTACAGTTTGTTGCGCTGGACATTATTTTTAGGGTGGACGTTTGCGTGGAAAATACACAACACAAAACGAACAATAAAAAGGTCGCACGCGCGACTACCAAATGCATAATTTTTTTCTCTCTCTGCGATTGTGATAAGAGGGGAAGAACAGAAATAGAAAAATGAAATATCATTGTTTGATCGAACTGTAATTCTATGCAAGGCATTTAATATTTATTGTGATGTCCAGTCATTTAGCTTATAATAAAATACTGGGGATCAAACAGATGTGCTCCTGCAGATTGATTTGAATTAGTGACAGTGAACGCATTTTTTGGACACAATAAATATATTATTTAGTTTAATACAATTTTCTTTATTCTAATTGCGCTTTAGCTTATGGCGTTTTCGTTTTAATTTATAAATACATATGAACATAAAAGAAATTTTGTCTTACCTCAACGGTATACCATATTATAATTTTGGGAAAATTACTAAAAACTGTGTAAAATAATGAAAAATGCTTTTAAATAGGTATAGTGTTCGAATAAAAGGCAAATCTCCACTAAATCAGTTTAATAGAACAATCGTCTATTGAAATTTATCAGAAATGTTTCGGAACTAGAACAGTTCCATCATCAGTGGCAAAATCAGCAATCAGAAAAACACAGAATACATCGGTCGAAAATTCCATTGATACCATTTTATGAAAAAAAATAGGTTTCTTTTGTCTTTTTATACACTGTGTCCAAGATAAGAATGGGATAACAGGGTAATCTTGGAAACGGTAGGAGTTAGAATGTCGGTTAATTAGAGAAAGCTTGTACAATTTAAACACCTTTTCAAAAGTAAAGTAGCTGTTTTAAAAAATTTTTGAAAAAAACTATTTTTGACGATTTTAGTTTTTATTTATTTCTCACATTATTTTTACAGATTTAAAAAAAATTAAAAGCACTTCCTCATTGTTACTTCTTGAGAAGAAAAAGATAGCGTTTACAAATTGTCACTACGACGTTTCGTTTTTGAAAAACCATCATCAACCTTGTTTTTTTTTTAATTTTAAATGTTAAATTTTCAATTCAAAAATAGGTGGTATATCACACGTAATGGTTTAAACAAGTTTTCACTGTTTTCAACTGTTATTTAAAATTAAAATAAGAAAGGCATTTTTTTAAAAACTTCAAAAAGCACAAAAATTTCAACTAAATTTAAAAAACCGCGTACTGAGACAGAAATAAATTGACAAATAATAATTAATAATTGTGTGTAACAACGAAATAATGTTTTTGCTGAACCTCTCTGCATATTCAGTTAGTTAAGTGCTACACTAAGGCGATTTTTCTTGAATAACAGCTAAAAATACTGAAAACTTGTTTGAACCATTCCGTGTGATACACCACCTATTTTTCAATTGAAAATGGCTTTAAATTTAACAATAAAAAAATCAGAGACGTATAAAAAAACGAAGTTGATGATGGTTTTTCAAAAACGAAACGTCGGTAGTGAAAATTTGTACACGCTATCTTATTCTCCTTAAAAAGTAACAATGAAAAAGTGCTTTTAATTTTTTTTATATCTGTAAAAATAATGTCAGAAATAAATAAAAACTAAAATCGGAAAAAATTGTTTTTTAAAAAATTCCCAAAAAACGAACAAAAAAAATTTTTTAACGAATTAAGATAGCAAATTTTTTCCTTTACAAAAGTTGCTCAGAAAAATTAGCTCTTTTGAACTATAATATAGGTATGTTTCTGGAAAAAAAAAGTTGAGGACGTAATTTATTTCGGTTTCCATTTTTGGAAAAAATCAGTTGGACGTCAGAATGGAGCTTACATAATGCCATTTAAGAATTTGTTCTCAGAATTTTTCTATCGTTTTGCATTTTCTTTTTTTTTTTTTATTTTATCGTAACAGAGCTGGAACCTCGAGTTTTGCTCACCCTGTACACAGACTGACTCAATTACAGACATCTTTTAGAAAATGCATATTTGCGTCTATAACATGACCGAAAACACGTAATCTTTCATGAATCAAATATGCAATGTGAGCAGAGCTAAAAAGAGTTCTGTGCCTGTGTTGGGTTGGGGTCAAATGTTTGTTTTAATTTATCAAATTTGATCTTAAGATTAAAATAAAAAAAAATTATATTTCGTTAAACATGAGTAAAAATTTATGTATCAATAAACCATCATTTTTATAGAAAAAGGTTTTTATTTTAAACTTATGGCACGACTGAACCACTATACCTAGCGGTATCATGCACTTAGCAAAAATCGCAAGTAGGTACCTCTAATTTTGAAAGATTCACTAGCTGGAAATGAGTATAAGGCAGAAGTAATAAAGTCTAATTCGACAGAGACCTGTTCTGTTGTATAAAAATACTTACAATACACGAATCTCGTGACGGTTTGTGTCAAGTATATAATCTCAAAACTACATGTAAATTATTGAAAATTGTTAAGAAACTTTTAATTAATTAATAATTAATTTACCATCAAAATAACTAACAATTAAACACTTCTCTATAACTGCCCTCTTTTTTTGTACTTGGGTGGCATTTACACATACATTCCTAATCTGTTTTTAATATTATCTCTTTTACACGTCTTTAGCAACGTTTCATGTCGGATTATATCCTGTTTAAGAGACTTCTACAATTTAGTAAAATGCACAACAGCAACACATGTAGGGTGGTCGTACAGGTATTTTGTTATCTCTGCGAGCATGGTTTTGTCAAAAATTGTATAAAGCGCACGACCCACATTCACTTTTAAGTCCACTTTTATTATCCATTGTTGAAGTGAGATTATTTTTTCGTTTTCAAAAAATTACTCTAATTCTTTTTGTATAACACTGTTATATGTTTGGTTACGAAATAGTGGACTTCACTACTTAGATAATGATCATGAACTTTGACTACTTCTGTGTTCTTCAATTTAAAGGCATTAGCTAGCATAACAAATGTTTTTATTATCAAAAATAATACTTCAATCTTATAAAAGAAATTGGTTTTCTCATTTACGCTGAACGAAACTTTGGCAGGGAAATAATTTATGTTATTAGCTAAAGTAACAAGTAAGCAATGCTATTGGCAGTGTCGGACTCGCACGCAGGGCAACGCGGCAAATACCCCGTGGGCCAAAAAATTGGTGAGATGAGGCACACATTACCACGAAAATAATATTTCTCACATGATCTTCAAGCTTTTTTAAATTATTTTTAAAATAATAAAATACTTGTATATTATTTCTCAATTACAAAGAAATTATGTTAACCATCGCAACGTTGCGTTAATCTTTGATGTGTTGCGGGAGAAAGGAGCTATAACCTATAAATATGATACTGGCGAAATTAGTTTTTAGATATTTCTTATATTCGTATATACATTTTAATCAGTTCAAAAGAAAAATCCAAAGTCTGTTTATTATTCCAGAAACTAAAAATCTTTTGTGGAGGAAGATTTTGAGTGTTTCTTTTGATGAACATTCAACTCCAGTTTGAGAAATGGACTACTTTTTTAAACTTTTTTGTTGTTTATTTATTATTTGTATTCACAAAGTTTCTTCTAGTTATTTGTTTTTATTTTAATATATTTTCTTATTTATTTAAGAATTCCTTTTAATTTTGTGATATTATTTTATTTGTGTTAATTAAATAAATAAGTAAATAAACATATATATAAATATATACTGATTATTCGTGAATTTGGTTAGTTTCTCACCCAAAGACATAGTACCCAATAAGGAGGCCAAACTACAAAGTTTATTTCGCTACTAAATCAGTCGTTAAGAAGCGTTAACAGTTTGGGGACTTACAGTTTTAAACCTTTTAATATTTAATTTATACTTTTAAAAAAATTTACTACCCTAAAATTTTATGCCGGTTTATAATTGAAAAAAAAATAGAATACAAAGTAAAAAAAAACAAGTATGAAACATAAAGTGAATACATTATTATATTGTAATACATACCAACACAATAAACGTTATTAAAAAATTCATTTAAGGGTGAGAATTTTTTATTCATTTTTTTTTTTTGGAAGTAATTATGTGGAGACACTTTGTTTATGTCATTTTTTTAATATTTTTTATAACACAGATCTACCGAGATATAGCCCCCGATTTTTGGTAAGATATATGTCTATTTAATTTTGATATACATCTTTACCATACTATAGTATTACCGAATATATAACATATATATGTTCGGTGATAGTATACGTTAACGGTTATTTATTTCATTTCTGTTTTAGTTGCTACGTTCAATTTTCGTGTCCAACTCCTAATTTTGAAACTAGTTCAATGAAATCAAAAGATGCTTAGGAGTATATTATAATAATTTTATACACTTATTTCATTTTAACCAAATTTGATTTTTATTTTGTGTTATTTTACTAAGAGTTAAATCGATCATGTCAATTTCTCTAATTTTCTAGAATTTAGAATTTGCTGCTAAGTTGCTATTACAATATGTATTTTTCCGATTTACGTAATTATATTTGCTCATTACCGCCATAAAATTGTTTAACGAAAAGAAATTGTTTCCGTGATCCAGCGGTTAAGCCGCTGCAAATTGTAGTTCCCTTCGGAGTAGTAAATCGATTCTGAAAGGTGAAATTACAGAAATACGGTTTTTTAAGTGAAATTAGATATAACCAATATATTTCTACCTGTTATTAAAAATTATACAGCTAAAATTCTGGTAAAGGTGATTATGGTATTATATACAGGTACAGCTACAATTAATAGGGATATTTCTACTTTGTCAACTGCATAAAATATTATAGGTTATGTTTATAAGAACCTGACCTGAGTATAGTTCTCTTAAAAAATTTAAATAAGAATAATATTAGCATAGCAGTAGCACACTACTCATTATTTAGAATTTATATGACTTAAATAACAACTCCACAAACAAATCAATTTAATATAGTGTTTAAATGAAAGTCGAATCTCCACAAAATAAATTTAATAGAAACTATCGGCCATACATGTTTCGGGACTAGACCAGTCCCATCATCAGTGGCATGTCAACAATCGAACAAACACAACACTAAGACGTACAATGTTCCATTAAATTTCTATTGAAGTCTGGAACACACACCTCATTCTTAGTTCATTTATCAATATGTGCAATTATCGATTAACTTACCATTTTATGGAAAAATATTTGAATTATTAAAATTTAATTAAATTACAGTTACATATTTTGGTCTAAATTTTCTTTTTGTATATCATATTTTCCCTTGTTTTCTAATAAAGTTAAGACTATTTAACTATTTGTTTTTTTGTTAAAGCCGGAATGGCAAGAACGTCATCGACAAACGTAATAAAAAAATTTTTTGTTGGTATGAATATGAGTTGTGTTATAGGTGATAGTCTCCAGGCTCCAATTTACAACATGCTCTTAAAATTACAGACAAATAAAGCTTTAGTAATAATTAACTAATCCAGCAATTTTCATATTGATAAATCTAGTCATTAAGGAGTATGATTAGTTCACTGTATTATAAAAGGAACGGTGTAAGATTTTTCAATTATATTAATAGATGTATGGAGTTAGGTTATCTTCGAGGCTCACAAATTTTTACTAAAAGGAACAGTATGTAGTTGACTTGGGATTTGAATACGCAGAAGAAGAACTTATTAGTATATAAACCTTATTCTATGATATTGTTTTTAAGGTTATGATTATATAAACATGCAATTTAATATGTTTCAAACATCAAACCAAACATGTTTCGGGACTACTTTAGTAGAATTTATATGTTTGAATCTGTTTTATCAAAACCCAAAAAGCATTAAAGTTTTGGTAGGACTAGAGTAATGGCAAGCTACTCATAGTAATTATAGTTGCTAAATAATGGGGGTGTATGTCAAGACTAAGGTTTGTTTCCACTTCTGTTTTTTGGTTAATTTGGATCTGGATTGCTATTTCAAGATCAGAACAATAACGGTGAATAATGCTCAAATAACTCTCTCTTGTTGCGACCTATCACTTTAAAGAATTGAACTACCATCGAAATTACCTGTTAAAATATCAAGATTGAATCTACTAATGTGAAAATGAGAAGCTAATGAGGAAAAGTGTTGTATTCCATGGTTCCTTCTTTTGTTTTTGTGTATTCGGAAAATTATTGTGAGCAATTAAAGAACGAAGTCGTTAGTAATCTAACGGAAATATTTATTCAAGTTGTAAGTGGTAATATCTGCATTATTTATTATATTATGCAAATAAAATTCTAACGTATTTTTTAATTCTAGATACTTTAAACTATTTGGATACTAGATCCCTTATTCTAAAGTTGGCACCTTGAGGGAAAAAATTGTATATAGACAAAAACAAACTTGTGTATAGATAACAGTAAAAAGAAAAACATATAACTTACCGTGAGAAGATTTAAAAAAAGCCATGCACTACCCATGTGTGCATAGACTCCCTTTAAAAAAAAACTACCACCTCTAACGTTTTTTAATATAGCGAAATTTAAATCTAAATAAGAAACCGGCTACGTAAAAAATCTGTGCCTATTTAGGGAATGGAACTATAGGAAGGAAGCGAAATAAAAAAACGAGTATCCTTATGTGGGAAAAAGTCACCCCCCAGGTTTTTTTGGCAGCTTAAAAAATACATTGCATTTCTTTACTCTCTAGGTCTAGGCGCGGCTGTTATGCAAATTATCATAGAGACTTTTTATGATACAAAGAAAAAAATGTAATAAATTATGAGGTAATTTTTCAGGTTAATGTTTTTGTATACAATTTTTTTTTCTCACTCATAAACCCTGTTGCAAGGTGACTATTTGTTGGTTTACCGTTGATGAGAAGGTTAAGAAAAAAATGTTTTATCCGGATAATTGAATTTTAATTTTATTAAGCTTGTTTTTTTTAATAAGGTTAATACCTAGGTTTTCATAACACGTTAAATACTACTACATTCCAGAATGATATAGGACTTTCACACACCTCAATTCGGAAGAATTTGCATAATCACAAAATGAATCCATACTCATTTGTACGAAATGAATTTTGCGAATTTATGTCAAATTCTAAAATTCAAGAAGATCCTGATTTAGTAAAAAAATTAAAATGGATAAACCAATTAAAATTTTAGATAGAAGGTATTTTTAATAAAATAAATAAATATTTTTAGGTACGGAGAGCAAATGTTCAAAATAAACTCAGCTAACCTTAATATGATTACTTTTAAGCTTTTAAGTAATAAATTTATAAAGAAAATCATCATCATCATTAGAGACAAAATTTGTTAATATGCTCGGCCGGATCATCGTTAGATATACACAAAATTTACCGTTACATTCAAATTCAGTTCATCCTGACTGGCAGATAATAGAAATTCATATTATTTGCCTATGATTAAATAGAAAAACGACACCCGCGCCAGACATAAAAAAAAATACTGACTGACCCCTGACGCCCGTTTTGTAATACAAATGTATATCTAACAATAAGTATTAATAATAAATAATGTCTATTATTATCAACATACAATAGCTTTTGTGAGCGATCGATGGTCATTTTACTTGTTTTTTTTGTACGTTAGGATTTTTACGGAATATTATGGTTTTTGGTCGTTTACGCAAAGGGAAATATACATACGTGTAACTAACCTTTAACCTCTATGCAAATGCCCGCCATCACATTAAGTTTGGGTTTATTGACTATTTTGTCAATAATATATACAGGGTGGGTGAACAAAAATATATTTTAACTTGAAGACGTAGTCCATTCTCTTCTTTTTGCTTTGTTTTAATTAAAAATATATCTTTTATTCACATTTACTTTTGAATGTTCTATTTTTCGAGTATCTCATTACATTTGAAATGTTTTTGTCCAACGTGCATCCGGGCTGTTATTCAATATCAATAAACATGTACAGGGTGTACCACTTAAGATGGAAGCAGGCCAATAACTCTGTTATTTTTGAGGGTTTTTTTCATTTTTAATAGGACGGTGTACGATTATGAGCTACACATTTTCCTCTAGGTAAGAAGTGCGGTTCCTCATTGGCGTACATTTTAATTGGGTTTAAATTTTTTCGTTCAAGAGTAAACTACCTTTAGGACATAATTTATTTCAAATCTGATAAAATTTCACTAGTCTTTATCATCCAAAATTCCTAAGTTCTAATTTTCATGAAAATTCATACAATGTGTGTCATTAAAAAATTCAAATTTTAGTTAATAATTTGGAAAACAGTCATACGAAATTCCACGACGTTTTTTTCTCTTTCTCATTTTAAGTATCAATTATATGGTATAAAGATTTGGTAATAATTTTAAAATTTCCGCATGTCTTAGGTACATATTCCTACGAGCTTTTTTTAGTGCGGAAAGTTACACTTTATTTTTTTAATTTTCATCCTTAAATTTTTTGTTCGGGAAAAATACATTAATTTAATTTTTTTAAGTCCTTTGTACTTTTTCTTCACGATTTTTCTTCACGATTTTTCAAATGTATTGAGTTATTTCTACAGTTTTGCATGCGCCAACTCTTTGGTTTTGTGAAATTTGAAATGCTCGTAGGAAAAAGTATTTCAAATAATTTTAAAATAATTTAGAAGAGACTAGAGATTTGGATTAATAAATTACTGTATATGTATTTCTAGACTTGTTTTCTGAAAAGTTTAGTTATGGAAACCTGTTTTATAGGTGAATTGAATGATTAATAATATAAACCTATTTTCTGCCCAATTTTAGAAAAAAAGTTTGTGCTAAAACTAATATACTATGTTATGCAAATTAAAATTTATTTTAAAAACACCAACATTCACAAGAAGACAAAAGGTTAAGTATCTAATATCTATTTAGAGAGCCTTTAGGCAGTACCTTAAATAACGCACCTTGGCATTTGAAGGCATCTACTAGAATCCTCAAGCCATTAGTGGTAATAAAATTTGGTTTTTCATAATTAAAAACTATCTAAAATATGTAAATAATGCAGCTAAGCTCAGTAGATGATCTCTGTCAGGATAATTTAATTATTACCGGCAATCTGTTGTTTAACGCATTACGATTATTTTATTATCAACAAAAAACCGCTGAATCTTGGTCTGCACACGAATACTCAAGCTTACCAATTTGTTAAGAAAAAAGCTAATAAATAAGCAAACCAAAATTATATTACCTATTATACACTGTGTCCAATATAAGAATGGGATAGCATTGGAATCTTGGAAACGGTAGGAGTTACAAAATCGGTTAAATTAGAGAAAAGTTGTATAATTTAAACACCGTTTAAATGGTGTTTTCAAAAGTAAACTAACTTTAGCCGTTTTTGAGAATTTTTGAAAAAACAATTTTTTGCGATTTTAGTTTTTATTTATTTCTGTCATTATTTTTACAGATAGAAAAAAATGAAAAGCACTTTCTTATTGTTACTTTTTGAGGAGAATATCATAGCGTTTACAAATTTTCACTACCTCGTTTCGTTTTTGAAAAACCATCATCACCTTCGTTTTCTTAAAATACGGCCCTGAATTTTTTATTGTTAAATTTAAAGGCATTTTAAACAAGTTTTCAGTGTTTTTAGGTGTTTATTTAAAATTATTCAAGGAAAATCGCCATAGTTTGGCACTGTTTTTGCGTAAAACATTCATCTGAGAAAGGCATTTTTCAAAAAGCAAACCGCGTACAGAATAAAATGTTATACTGAGGCAGAAATAAATTGGCAAATAATATTAAACAATTGTAAGTATCGACGAAAAAATGTTTTTGCTAAACCTACTACTCTACATTCAGTCATTTAGGTGCCAAATTATGGCGATTTTTCTTGAAGTTTAAATAACATTCTCTATTGATTAAAAACTCTTATTATTATTAACCGTTTAACTTTTTATTTACTTTCGCATGACTTATTTAACACACGTGGGTCGTCGATTTCACAGCCCACTATAAGGATGTCAACTTGGATATCGGTGTGTGTGCAAGTTCATGTCGTGACACGTGATGGTACTATATCCCTCGTGACACACGAACTCACCATATTCTCTCTTCTTCAACCTATTATTTTATTTCCTCTCCTCAAAAACTATACGAATTTAAAGCCAATTGTGCCATTTTTTCCGGTAGATACTTTATCGCCAATTAGAAGTGAATAATTGTTTCTAGAAATTGCACAAGAATAAAAACTTTGGAGAATAAAGAATTAGGTTTATTTTGTTACAGTAAAAGGTAATGACCGGAAGTTTATTTTGCTTAAACATAGTTGGATAAAACTTAATATAAAGAAAAACGTCAAATAAAAAGCTTATCTTTATGGAGTCCTAACGTTTAAGAAACTAATCTAGTCCCGTCGTCAGAGGATAAAGAACCAAAATTTATTCTGTAATTGTATATAAAAATTATTATTATTGTTGATAGTTTTTACATATTTACATGTATGTCAACAAATCAATTTGACATTTGTGATAAATCATGTAACGTAGACTATACTTTGTGTTTTAACTATACAATGTTGAAGGAAATTCTGGCAATATCTTTATACAACCGGCCAATAGCCTCAGTTGCAGTCCTCGAGGCAATAAAAAAAATTTTGTGGCATGGCTTGTAATATTACTTTTTCTACTAATAAGGCAGAGAAATTGAGATCGAATCGAATATATCGATACTTGTCTTGCATCTCTATTAATGAAAGAAAATTAACATTTTGCGCATCCGCGTCGAGTTAAATGTATCCGTTAGGTCAGCAGTTTTGTTTATAATAACATTCGACACGTTAAATACTAATATTTTATTATTTTTTTATAGATTTTGCACAGTTCTCTGAAACCGTAAATTCATATCATGACAGTGTAGAATAAATGAAATATCTGGTAAAATGAATTTAATAAACATGACAGGTAACTTATGTGCAGACTACAATTTTAATAATATTTAAAAAAAGTTGCATTGCCCAGTTTTGAACTCGCAACCTCGTATGTATGAGTATCTAATTAACTGGGATCCTTTTTTAGATCTTTGTATTTTTCTACAAATGTAGAGTAGTAATAGAGTTGTCGTATAGTACTTAGAGTTGATTCTTTGAATAGGCTATCACTTGGAAATTGCATATCTTTGTTGAATATTATTTTAATAACCTTTTTTTGTAAAACTTCAGGTGGCTTTAAAATTGTGGATCCTACTCCACCCCACCAAATTAAACCATAGCGCAGAATAGACTCAACTAAGGCTCTGTACACACTTACTAAATGTTTTATTTGTAACACAAACGTGGTGGATCCTACTCCACCCCACCAAATTAAACCATAGCGCAGAATAGACTCAACTAAGGCTCTGTACACACTTACTAAATGTTTTATTTGTAACACAAACGTTGTGGATCCTACTCCACCCCACCAAATTAAACCATAGCGCAGAATAGACTCAACTAAGGCTCTGTACACACTTACTAAATGTTTTATTTGTAACACAAACGTTAACTGTTTAAATTTATAAAGTAGTCCCGTCAGTTTTTTTATAACTGTATCAACATGATCCTGCCATCTGAGATGACAGTCTATAATGATGCCTAAATGTAAATATTATTTGAATAATTTTACTATTAAGTATTTAATTCTACTGTTACATTTTAAGTATTTTCACAAAGGTGGATATTATCGATGTTGAACTATTTAATTCATACTAGTAAAATTTGCATTCCGATTGTTACCAACTACGTTTAAATTTATGTAATTAATTAGCCACTGAAGATGGAATAATCAAAATTCCGAAAAATATCTTGCGTTTTGTAATTGTAATTTTACTTCAAAAATTCCTAGTTAGAATAACAAAGCAAAACCTAGTAAAAATAAGTGTCCATTACGTTAGACTTGAATCCATGGTATTTATTGCTTTAATAAAATTAATGTAAGCGTAATGTACATGGTATTGTTATTGTGAAACTACAGTTATAAATTGCATGATCAACAAGTTTTACTATGAAATCAGCCAGATTAATTGGCGTCGTGTATGTAATAAAACCTGTATTGTAGTTAGCAAAAAATATATATACACTACCGTCAAGACTAAAAACGGTATAAATGTCACTGAAGATGCGACTTTCTAATTATCGGAGTTTAATAACGTCATATTGTTGTAATTGACGCCAATAAAGTGTTATTTTCTCACCCAACGACACCGTGGAGGCCGCTTGACTCTTCTTCCATTTTATGAGGATTACCATCGATGTAGATTTAGATGGAGCAATCCTACAATAATTATTATGATCACATTTATTATTTATTGTATTTCAACGAAGCTGTGCACCCTAGGAATAGGAATACTCAACCGAGTTCAGAAGTGGAAATCACTACCTAGAAAAATCAGTTTGGAACGATATAACCTAAAAATATGCTCATTTGTGGGTTATATCCACCAGTATGTAAGTGAGTTTCACGTCAGTTAAAAACGGGATAGTTAAAAAAGAAAATCTTTTATTATAAATGAACAACTGCCATGTCATGTCACGGGAGCAACTATTTATATTTTGAGCCTCGGGTTTTCACTGCAAAGTTAACATAGTTGATTTTCACTTCCACCAAATATTTTGCCTATTTGTGTTTTTTACAATTAAAAGAAGGAAATGAAATAATCGTCGCCGGACAATTCTTCATAATATGACAATGCGAGCGCTATCACATCACTTCAAACAATGGAGTAGTATTTGAACTCTCCAAAAGTCAACTTGATGGGATATCCAGCATACAGTCCGGATTTGCTACCCAATGATTTGTTATTGAATAATTTACGTGGAAAACGAGGTTCGTCTTCGGAAGAAGCCGTTGATACATCCAAAAGCCATGTTTTTGAGGTGTGTGAAGTAGGTTGGAAAAAATGTTAATACAAAAAATCGTACGAACGCATGCAATAGTGTATTAACCATCGTGATTTCGCCTTGACAGATAGGACAAGAGGGGGTGGTGTACTTTTAGCACTACCCTCTAGCTTTCAGGTTACTATGCTCAATTTTCGCACATCAGTCCCAGAAATTGATGTCTTGGGAGTCAGGATTTTAATTTCTAATAAAACTATTTATATATTTTTAATTTATATTCCTCCCAATCTTCCTGTTAAAGATTATGACCTATTTTTTGATGAGCTGCGTGTTCTGAATATGTCCTTGCAAATGATAATCTTTTAGTAATGGGTGATTTTAATGTTCCCTCCTATGGAAACTTCCTCGGGGATCAGGATTTCATGAACAGTTACATCAGATCTATTAATAATGTTTGTCAATTCTTAGATATAAAAAATAAAAACTTTGTTAGGAATGATGATGGTAGGCTGCTTGATTTAATATTGAGTAGATTTCCAGTGAAAGTATCCTCATCTGTTGATTATTTCTTGCCGGTTGATCGTTATCATCCTCCTCTTGATATTGATTATACTGTTAATACGAAGGATGATACAAGTAGGGCCAATAGTTTTAAACCATTTTATATATTTAAAAGGGCTAATTTTCCTGCTTTGTACAAAGATATACTTGATATTGACTTCTCTGATCTTTGTGGTTGCAGTGATGTTGATGTCGCTTGTAGTGTTTTTTATGCTAGGTTGGGCGATGTGATTTCTGCATCAGTACCGGTTTCATATGCAAGAAACTGCAAATATCCGCCTTGGTTCTCGAGTGATGTTGTTCGCAATATCAAATTAAAGTCTAGGCTCTGGAGGAAATATAAAACTTCTGGTGATCCTCACTTGCTGAATGAGTTTCGAGTTTTGCGTCAGAGTATTAAAACTGAAGTGAACTCTTCATACAGAGTTTACTTGGGTGATGCTGAGCGTAGACTTAATGGTGACCCTAAGACTTTCTGGTCATTTATAAATTCTCGTAAAAGTTTTGGACGTTTACCTAGAGATATGTATTATAATGGCGATAATATTAAAGATCAGCAAGAACTTGTGGATAGATTTGCTCAATATTTCAATGAATCCTATGTCAGTTCCCAAATTTTTGACATTGAAAGTGTGAGTGAGGCTCTGAATGTGTCCTTTTTGTCTGATTGTGGAGTTACTGAATCTGAAGTTTGTGCTGCGGTATTGGCTGGGCCATTGTGTATAATATTCAACCTTGCCTTACGATCAACTAATTTTCCTGCGTTTTGGAAGTTTTCAAGGGTGACGCCGGTTTTTAAAAAGGGAGATAAGCATGATGTAGGAAATTATCGTCCTATATCACTTCAATCATGTTTTGCGAAAGTGTTTGAGTTTTTACTACATGATATTATAATGTGTCATGTTAGACGACAGATTTCAACTGTGCAGCATGGTTTCTTCCCGGGTCGTTCGACATCTACCAATTTATTGGTTTTAACACAGTTTCTGAGTGAACAACTTGATAATGGAGGTCAGGTAGATGTTATCTATACTGACTTTTCCAAGGCCTTTGACAGACTTGATCATGGTGTCTTGATGGCTAAATTGTGTCGTTTTGGTCTATCCAATGGCTTGCTCCTTCTCTTGGATTCATATTTAAATGGTCGTTATCAATATGTTGAGTATAGAGGGTTCAGGTCTGTCAATTTTTTAGTGACCTCAAGAGTCCCCCAGGGTTCTGTGTTGGGGCCATTGTTGTTTTTGTGCTTTATTGATGATATTTCCAGTGGCTTGACTAGTAGTTCGCTCTTGTATGCCGATGACTTCAAGATATACTCGGTCATTGATAGTGAGCATGATTGCTCTGTTATTCAGGAAGACCTTAACAAGATTTATGAGTGGTGCGTTCGCAACAATCTTTATTTGAATATTGCAAAATGTTTTTCAGTTTCTTATACACGCAGATTGAAGCCTATAACGTATTTGTATTTCATTCACGATTCTCCATTGGTTGTTTGTGATCGTATTAAAGATTTGGGGATTTTCTTTGATAGCAAACTAAACTTTATTGAACATTATAATTATATGATTTCAGCTTTGTATCAGTCTCTGGGTTTTGTAATGCGTAACGCGAGGGATCTTAGGTCTCCTCAAACACTTGTTCCGTTATTCAACGCATTTGTTAGGGCTAAGTTGGAGTATGCCTCAGTTGTGTGGAGTCCTACATATGAATTTCATTCGGCGAGTATGGATCGTGTTCATCGTCGTTTCGCTAAGTTTCTGTGGTTTCGTAGCGATGGAGTTTATCCAGTCATTGGATTTCCACATGATACGCTCCTAAATCGTTTTAATTTGACATCTTTAAGTACCCGTAGGGAATGTTCTGCTGTTATCTTACTGTACAAAATTATTAATGGAGATATTGATTGTCCGGAGATGTTAGAATTGCTTCCATTTTATGTCCCTAATTTGCGCACACGTAATAATAATACTGTTTTTCACTTGTCAAGAGCGCGCACTAATTTGTTGTTGCATTCTCCTTTGTTCGTAATGTGTAATATTTGTAACCGTATGTCTAATGATTTTGATATATTTAAATCAAATTTGTCATGTATATAACGTTTATTTTTTAAGTAATTAGTTTAAGTTATTAATTAGTTATTATTGTTATTTTCATATTATTGTATTATTTGTAATATTTGTAATTTTTACCTGCCCTTTAATTGGATATTTATCTGTCTGGGCAGTTGTATCTTAAAGAAATAAATAAAAAATAAATAAAGGCGAATATTTTGACAAACAACAAAGCAAAATTACTGTATTTTAGGCTCAAAATATGTAAAAATGACTCTCATATTTCAATTATATCTATTGGTTTGACGAAGATGCTCAAATATTTGTCACTCCAATCAATGGTACCGTCGATTGTAGATATGAGTAGTATTTAGTCACGTTGTCCGGTGTTAATTATCAAAGATCCGGTATTACACGGCGCACGGATGTTATTTTCTCGTTGGTTTTAAAATGATACTAGATAGCAGTATAATATGGCTTATTGTATATGTAGGGTAGTACAAGCAGATTTAATTTCACATATGGGGTCCTTAGCCAGGGGTCAAAGTTGATTCCCTCGTAGCGGACTATTTCCGTATTAAGCCTAATAAATCCGGTGCTCTGATTTTCTTTTATATTAGTTTACATCTGTATAATTAAATAAATGATTTAAATTTATTAATAAACTAAAACAGGTAAGCTAAACTAGAAGTAATAATAGAGTTCCTTACAGATATACTTTGTATTTTTTATTTATAATATACATTTAAAAAATTTTAGAGATAAATTCTTAAAAACATTATACACATTATTAACGGTTACTATTAATTGGTTGAATAATCTATTGTTGTTAATGTAACAGTTTTCTTTTTGTAAATCATGAAACATCATCATCAACATGATTTGGCAATATAGGACATATATCTGGAATCAGTTCTTTTCTTAAAAATGTTTACCTAATAATAAATATCCTTATAATATCTGATAGTGCTGTCTTTGTCGTCGAAAATCTGCAAAAGGACCGCTCTATGTGAATTAACTTAAAGCTGCACCGAAGGTGCAGCCGCAGGTCTGTCTATATAGAAAATTTGTTTTTTGCTGCATCCCAACGGGTACTTTTCAAGGAGATTTAATGCGGCCACACTATTTTATTAATTCATTTAATTACATCTACAACAATTCATTTTGTGTGCGACGCAGAGGGAGATATCAACTATTTCCCATCCATCAGACTTTTTTTTTTTTTTTTTTGAAAGGGTCCGTACGACTTAAGTCCCCGGTTTCACTGCAGCCTCATGGGCTTATTGTGAAAAATCCCCGTATATTATGCCACCCAATCCAGCAGCCCTGTACCCTCCACTAACTTGTGGAGTTCAGTTATGTGTTGGGTGTCAATATCTGCTGGCGCAATCAGCGAATGCCCGAAGATAGCGTGTCTTCTTCGTTGTAGAACTACACACTCACATATTACATGGTAAGCTGTTTCAACTGCCCCATTACACAATCTGCATTGCAGGTCCCCATTGTACAGCCCCATCTTATTTAGGTGGTCTCTCAGAGCGCAATGCCCAGTAAGGAGTCCCATAGTTATTCGCATCTGACTCCTGCTTAATGATAGCAGTTTTTCAGTGCGTTTTGTTGCGGCACCAGGTATAAGCCTCTTCCCATGCTCCTGCTTGGGAATATGTTCCCAATATCTCTGGTGCTCGCTTTTGGCCCAGCACTTGAGGAGTTCCCTCGCCGTTCTTTTAGACAAGCCCAGCGCAGGTTCCGTGCCAGTATATGTGGTTTCAGAGGCTTGTCTAGCCAGCCAATCCGCTCTCTCGTTGCCTTCTATTCCCGAGTGCCCCGGGACCCACACTAGATTAACCCTATTGTGGTCCGCCAAGGCCCTAAGTTCTGTTTGGCATTCCCATACCAGTTTGGTTGTAACCTTGGAGCTTCTCAGAGCCTTTAAGGCCGCCTGGCTATCTGAACATATATTGATTCGCTTGTTTGTATAAGCCCTCAATCTGTTTAGTTTTGCACATTGCAGAATTGCAAACACTTCCGCTTGAAATACGGATGTGTTTTTCCCCAGTGAGAATCTTAGATTCGTGTTCCTTGTCTCACTGTATATTCCTGCACCACTTCCACTTTCGGTTTTTGACCCGTCTGTAAACCAGGTTATCCCTCTCAGTGTCCGTATGCAGTCTTTATCAAGAACTTCGCGGTCCACAATGTGCACTTCGAAGTTTATGTCAAATTCAAATTTTGGTATGATGTGGTCCATGGGCATGTCTATGATGCCATCCCCAATACATACGCCAATTTTGGTATGTCCCCGATAAGTGGGTACAGTTCCTACCAACCCTCGCAGTCTAATGAATGCCGCCCCCGCCTCCATCCTTACCATGATGTGCAAGGGTTGGAGGTTCAGCAATACTTCCATTGCGGCTGTTGGAGTAGTTCTAAAAGCGCCCGTCATTGCTAAGCAGGCAAGCCTCTGTACCCTGCCCAACTCAGCAATGGCGGTATGCTGTTCCGTTTTCGTCCACCAAATCAGCGACGAGTATGTTATCATAGGTCTAACTACCGCAGTGTACAACCAGTGCATCATCTTTGGATTTAGTCCCCATGTTTTCCCATGAGAGCGTCTGAGTAGCATAAGCGTTCTCTCCGCTCTTGCTCTGGTTCTTTTAAGGTGTGCGGTCCAGGTAAGCTTTGAGTCTAGAGTGACCCCTAAATACTTTACCTCCCCGGACATTTTTACGATTTCACCTTGAAGGTACAGTGGTCCTAGTCCCTCTGTTTTCTTCCTCCTGGTGAAAGCGATCATTGCTGACTTTGACGGGCTCATTCTTAGTCCCTGTTCCAAAGTCCAGCTTGTTGCTATATCAAGGGCCCGTTGCATCCGTTCCCTTACTATGCTATTGAACTTTCCCTGGACATGTATGACTAGGTCGTCTGCAAAGCCCAGAACCCCAAATCCTTCATTGTCCAGAACTCTTAGCAACTCGTCTATAACAAGGTTCTACATCAGAGGAGATAGTACTCCCCCCTGCGGGCACCCTCGTACAGGCTTAGCTATTATTGTATCCCCCATTACTGAGGTACATACCATTCTTCCTTTAAGCATGCAGTTTATCCACCTGCAGCAAGTCGCATTGATGCCTCGTTGCCTCAGTGCTCCTAGGATTGAGTTCGTTAAGACGTTATCGAAGGCTCCCTGTATGTCCAGGAAGGTTGCAAGAAGAACCTCCCTGCTCTCCAGGGCGTATTCCGCCTTACTAACTAATTGATGCCGCGCTGTCTCAGTCGACATGCCGCATCTAAACGCATATTGGTTCGGGTGTAGTGGCACTATGTCCAGAGCCCCGTCCCGAATATGTCTATCTATTATTTTTTCCAGCGTCTTTAGCAAGAAAGACGTTAGACTTATTGGTCGCATAGCCTTTGCCCCTTCCTGTCCGGATTTCCCAGGTTTGGGTATAAATGCTACTCTGCTTATCTGCCAACTTTTTGGCAGATATCCCAGTGCCAGACTGCCCCGGAATACCATACACAGGCTGCTAATCAGGGAGTCCCCTCCCTCCTGCAGCATTTTTGGATAAATGCCGTCAATTCCCGGCGATTTATATGGTTTAAATGTTCTCAAGGCCCATTTAATTTTACTACAATCTATCACTCTCCTTGCGTATTGCCAGCTCTCTCTGGTAGCCTTTATTTTGGGTCCCAGATTCGTCTGCTGCCAATTTTCCAGTGACATATTTGTAATTTCGCAGCCGGGAAAGTGTACCCTCAGAAGTTCTCTAATAGTATCCCTTCCCGTATTTGTGAAGACACCGTTTTCTCCCCTTATAGTCGTAATGGTGTCTCCTGTTCCCCTCGCGAGAATTCTACCGAGTCTGGCACATTCTGGAGTCCTTTCTATGTCCTCGCAGTACCTCCTCCATGAGTCTCTCTTAGCTTTCCTTAATGCTTTATTATAGTCTGTCAATGCCCTGCTATAGCAGTCCCATTGACCAGTCCTTTTTGCATCATTGAATTTCTTTCTAACACTTTTCCTCAACCGAGCCAGCTCATAGTTCCACCAGGGTGTGTTCCTATTTGAGCTCCGTCTCAGCTGGGGGCAGTTGTCATTATACGCAGTAATGATGGCGTCCTGTATTTGGTCCGCCACCAAGTCTAGGTCGTGAGAGTCCCTTATGGTACTTTTTATTTCTCTAATATTGCTTACTAGTTCAGCACGGTATGCTCCCCAGTTTGCCCTTCGAGGATTTTGATAGGTTTCATACGTTTTGATCGTATCCCCTATATTAAAGTTGATGTGTCTGTGATCCGAACAACTTACCTCATCAGACACATGCCAATTTGTTACAAAGCTACTGACAAAAGTGGTAGCTATTGTTATATCAATAACCTCCTTTCGCACTGAGTTTACAAAAGTTGGTTGATTTCCTACATTTAAAATGTCCAAATTGTTAGCCAAAATATACTGTAGTAATAACTCACCTCTATGGTTGGTGTCTGTACTGCCCCATGCCATGTGGTGTGCATTTGCGTCGCAGCCAATGACCATCTGGGACCCCAGATTTCGACATTGCCTGACTAACTCGTCCATTGACCCGGTCGGTGGTGGATTCGGGTCATCATAAGGAAGGTACGCCGATGCGAGAACAAGCTCCCTCGGTACCCCTCCTGTTTTGATTCTGACACTGGTCAGATCCCTTGAGCAAAAATTCACTAGAGGCAATGCCTTTAGTCCTTTTTTTGCTACTATGCATGTTCTCGGGGAGTCTACGGATTTACTGTATATGAGTTCTCCTATCCCCCCCAAGCCCATGATTTTTCCGTTATTAACCCACGGCTCCTGAATGAGGGCTACTTCAAAGTCCCTCATTGCCACAGCCAGGGCAGCCGAGGCAGCCCTACTGTGGTGGAGGTTCACTTGAAGGACCCTGATTCGCTCCATCGAGTCCCCTCAGCACCCTGAAAACGACCATTCCCAGCCCGTAAAAGGTCCGGAAACGACTCCTTTCCAAGGCCATGAAGGAAGCCTCGTCTATTGAGTAGGCTAGCGTAGTCCCACTCTTTTCTTTTTTAGAGCTGATGAGGAGCCACCCCCCCCACCCTTAGTTCGGGGTTTTGCCGCCCTAAGCGTGTCCGAGCCGCCTCCTCATCCAACTCACCTGGCAGGAAGACCAGCACCCTAGGCCTCCTTGGGAGGTCTTTGGCCTCAACTACCGTTAAGTCCGCGCCCTCCCAGATTGGTCCCAGGTTCGCAACTGTTCCCTGTAGCCATGTTCTGGTCGATTCGTTGGCGCAGGTCCATCCATCAGACTTAGGTTATTATCACTTTTTCAGTAATATTACTTCAAATAGGTACACAATGACAACTTCTAAATTTACTACAACTATATGGAATACCCATTTTATAAAACTACAATATACAACATGTTGATAGAAATTGATCTTAAACATAAAAATAATGCCGAAAACTCTTAGGCTATTAATGTAAACAAAGAAAATAATAATAAACTATTTGACACAAGCAATTTGTCTGTCGTTAGAAAAAACATCTTACCAAAACCAAATCATGAGGTGAACTAGAAGTGTCAACTAAACTAAAATAAGTGACACCAACGTTAGAAAAAAATACTACCAAATTATGACAAACCAACGAACCATAATAGAGAGATATGATAGTCCTAAAAATAACGGCCGCCGCTATTAACGTTAACGTTAATTTAACACCAACGATTTTCAAATAGAGAGATATGGTAGTTCTAAAAAATAACGTCACCTATGATGATAATCATATTATAGGCAGCCAGCATGTACAGGATGCAAAAAAACATTAATTAGCCGACATTTAACAAATTTTCCAGATTACAATCAAATAAATTTTAAATGTTTAGAAATTTTTAGCATACACTTTAAGTTTATATACCGGGTGAGTCAAAAATGTATTTGTTTATTTTTTTAAGGACAGAAAAGTAATATTTTCAGTATTTTTTTAATTTTTTTAGATTTCAATTCAAGATTTTTTAGAAGTGAAACTATAAGCTCATAGAGGTTATATACGAGGTAACTCAAAAATGTTTCTATTTATTTCTCAAGACTTTTAGATACGGCAGGACCTAATAAATAGAAAAATTTTTAATTTTTTTAGTTTGTTTGAATGGTGTCATACATTTTTAGCATAAACCCTTTAAATTTACATCCGCGGTGAGTCAAAAATTTATTTATTTATTTTGTTAATGACAAAAAAGTAATATTTTCAGTAATTTTTTGATTTCAATTCAAGATTTCTTTGAAAGTTAAACTATAACCTCCTAGAGGTGATCTAAGGGGCAACTCAAAAATGTTTCTATTTATTTTCAATATTTTTAGTTCTTTAATTTTTTTTAAATTTTTTTTACAACCCTCAATGGCTTTTTTCATAGATAAAACTACCACAAGACGACTGTGAAATCCCGCAAGCGATTTCTTGTTTAATAGAATAAAACTTGACGAAGTAGAAGTTATACCAAAAAAACATTGATGACTTTAAATAAAGTGTAGTTTTATTTCGTTGCCTTATTACTAATTCTACAAAAAAGGCATGCATATTCCACATTATCCTAATTGATATGAGTAATATGATGGCCAACTAACTTCATCATGTGTTAATAAATTAGAGTGTATAAGCAGTGCAAAAGTTTTCCAGACTCTGTTCTTTTGAAAAAAGTTACACATTTAGACTTTATCCTTTTTGTTTGTAAATGATCACGTAATTCTGTATTTAGCTGCCATGCCTTTTCCGTATTATTATCCATCGAAGGATAGCAAAAGGGGATGGATTTATTTATATACATATTACATAAGTGGAGCAGGATGGTCAAGGGTTACTGCTCTATAAGTTTGTTTAAAAAATAAATCATATTTTCTTGACTAAGTGGAAAAACTAAACAATTTTACTTTTGCTAATATAAATTGTCTTCAAAATCAGTAATATATATAAGAGTAAACGATTTGAAAAAGGGATCAGAACCTACAAAAGTGGAGAAAATTAAAGATTCGGCAAAGAATAATATTAACTGGGTATAGAGATTTTGGCTTGGATAGAATGTGATATAAAATTATATATATATTTATTTATTTTTTGCCACAAAATCTTTGTTTAAGAAATAGGTTCCAATATGCGGGAGGTTATGTATATGTAACACATCACGTTTCCTTTTTTATTGAAGACGGTCAAATATATAATTTTTTAAAAGCGGAATAATAGATCAACCTTATTAATTCAATCCCCGTGAAGTGGACCGGATATTCAGGCATTTAATTTTTTAAATACACACTAGATTTTACAATTCCTATAATGTACACCGCAATCTTTTGTTGTGCTTACTATAGCCAAGTGTATTTCGGCAAAGAATAGAAGAGAAAAATAGTTTCAGGCTTATGAAACCTCCATAATGTATATCCAGCTGCGTGTTTTTACGCAAAATAGATTTGTTTGCTAAAATATTAAAAAATTTTGTTCGTGACCACAGTTTGTAGGCCGCAGATTAAGGTGTAATTTGTTATAGACGACAAAGTGTAGAGATACACCCTGTGCCCTAGGGGACAATGGTGTATAAGGAATTGTTTACTTTTTATGGAGATATAGGTATTTTTAATCAGAGCCTGTTTCTCCTTAATATATATTTTTTTTAATTTAATTGACTAATAATTTTTATTATTTTGCATCACATGTGTACCAGTTTTTCAATCACATGCGCATGAGTACAAACCAGGACGATGTTGAATAAGAAAAAGGAAAATTGAAGATGGTTTACGTAGACGAAAAGTTGCACAAGGTATCTGTCATCACTTCTACGTTGTGAATAGAAAGCTGCTTTGAGAATGTACATTATGTTTTGTGATACCTTTTGAATATTTAAAAAAATAAATAAAAACTAAAATAATTTTTTTTTACCTATTGTCAGATTCCAATGAAGGCTCCCGTTTCGAAATCTTCATGTACGCCTTTGATTCAGTCATTTTATTTGTCAAGTTTGAAATAATTGCTTCAATATTTAAAGGTTTGTGATGATGGGGCCGTGAAAATTACGCAGGACAATGATATTACGTTATACCAAACAAAAGCATTAAAATTGAAACCTGTTCTCCTGATAATGGGGTCGGAAAATTTACGCAGGACAATGATATTATGAAGGTCTATCTGCATACCAAACGACATGCTGCAACACGGTCATTAAGGATAGTTTTTCATTTTGACCAAGATCTTTTGGCAAATGGAAAATAATGTAATTTTTCCGTTTTTTTGTATTTTGGCCTTCTTTTTACCCCTCACCTAAGTCCCAAAATCAGTTCGGCGATATATCAAATAATATTTTTGTACGACACTAATAACTAAATAAATATAAATCGATTTTAAGTTATGATTCACGAACACAGGTTTTACCACTTCACTAAAACACTTTTCGCATTTCGCTAACACTCTTGGCATATTCAGGGACAAGTTAAAACCTCGAAAAATTTAAGTTAGCAAAACGCGCGTCGAGTAGTGTGGTAAAACTAATCTTGCAATATGCTTTTTCAGTTGTGTGAAAACATATATATCTGTGTCTCTTTTAATTATACATGATCGTAGAAAAAATCTTGATCCTAACTCGTGCGGAAACATTTGCCCGCGTTTGACTCATTACCTGAAATGCGTTTCGTAACATTCCACAATTGCTAGGATAATCAGCATTTTATTTATATAACATCATAAATGTGTTAATAAATTTATACAAAATTGTGTTTCTTGAAAAATCCCCGTATCAACAGAAAAGTGAATAACGATTCCAATTTAATCTTATATATCACATGAACCCCTATTTCAATCTAAATGACTATAAACACATAAAATACATTTTGAAAAACTGAAAAGAATACGATTGCTATCTCCTTAAAAGGTCCTTCAATTGCAATCAAAGCTCATTCTTCGTGACGTTAAGTTTACTTATTTCTGTATAGATCTTAGTAAACGTACCTGGCGCTGCGAAATCTACCTATGTTTCAGATGTTTGAATCAGATGCATCGTTTTGTCGCGCAAACTGCAAAGCATACGGATTCGGTACTAACCTTAGTAAGTTTGGCGCAATATAAATTTTTTTAGATCTCACAAGAGGATTTCTCAAAAAAAAAAAACATGTTTTTGTTGGTTAAACGCTTTCGTGAACAAATTAATAATGGCGAACGATGGTTACTTATTCATTTTTTGCCAGGGAATGGTAATGATCTAAAAAAAATTATTTGCAATGGTATACGATCCTATATCATTATTTACTGATTCAGTTGTAAATTAATTGGTTTTCAGTTCTTAAATAAATGAAACTGCACAAACTTTTATTTGCCTCTTACGTTTTTACAAGCTATAAATGGGGGAAGTTAGGTAGGATGTAACACATCAGCTTTTTATTTTGTTTAGTTGATTAGTTCTTTGTGATTATTCAATAGGCAAAACTAAAGCTTTTTCCTATTAAGCTTTTTTATAAATATTTTATTAAATTTCAGAGCACCGAAAGAAAAATAAATAAGGTTCACAAATTCGAGCACTTCTCTAGATATCAGTTACATTAATTTATCCTAGACTTGTAACACGAGTATGATATCATATTTGCATTAACAGAGGAATGAAACAGAATCAAAGATTAAACCATAATAGATTTCATTCGTTTATCGATCAACATTACCGTAGAGACTGAAAATGTTTTATTCCAAGCAAAATAAAACAACACACAAATCCTAGTCACCATTATTGATTAAAACCATTAACTTTAAAACTATTTATTTTTGTGAAATTCTATTAAATTATTATATAAATTCTACTTCGATTTTATGCATCGGTCCTTAGACAATTTTATTGTTTCGTCTGAAGAAAAGCGTCGAAACGTTGCTTGCTGTAGATTTTACTACGGCTACTACGGCGTTATCATAACAGCGTTTTGTTGAGTTTAAACGTAACACAGATGCCAGTTAACTTAAAATTCTATAATGTCAAGAAAACGCTATAAATGTCCTTCTTCTGCATTGCAATTCATGACGCTGATGATTTCGAACATACGTGGGCTAACACATCTACAGTTCAGTATCTACTGTACCCACCGGGTAGGTATTCAAACACGCAACTTAAAGCTTTATTTAATACAAGTTGTTTGTTCTAAGACATTTTCTAGCTAAGTTCCTTAACAGTGTTGAGAAAATTCAAAACATTTTCGAGGCATATACTCCATTCATTCCACGAGAACCTTAATAGCAAAACCTTAACAATGCTATATTTGTATAGTATAGTCGAGTTATATCGTGTATTTGGTAGCCAACTCAAGCACAACTACTACTGCCACAAAAAGACGGATGACGGTATTTGTTAAGAGAAAAGAGGTAAAGTAGCAAAGAGTTTGATTAATGTGATAATTAGTTACGGATAAAATTGATGCGGCATTTTCCTCTATATTACCGCTGATTCTTTATTTTTCGTTACAACATTCCCATTATTGTCTCATTTTTGTAATTAAATTGAAGTTAAAACACCATACTGCAATACTGCGATAAAAAAAATGTCTTTTCTTCCTGTTTCACACTAAATTATATAGGATGTCCCATCCATAACGCATACGATTATTTCTCTACTACATAAATATCCAAATAATCATTTCGGATTAGCAATTAAAGCCACTGCTGTGCTGTTAAAACTTATTTTATTTATTTCTCGAAGCAATTTGTTCCCATTGGCAGAACTAAAACGAATATTTAATGAATGAAGACACGTTAGGATTAAAAATAAGAGGTCTTAATATTTAAAACGTTATGATGTTCAAAAATCTATTTTAGCACTCCTAAAATTGCTCTTAAAAACTAAAGACGCTTGAAATGGCACATTACACAAAGATTAGGGTTCCACAAAAAATATTTTAACAAATGATTTTCTATAAACAGAAAAGCGTTCTAATGATGCTGTGAACACAATAAATATAGTGGAAAAAATTTGATATTGTCTACTATCATGGCTTTTGCACAATAGATATGTGAAAATATTATCCATTAATGGATTATGAAGAAAAATGGCGATGCTTTTGTTAGACGCTTTTATTGATAGTATCAATATAATGTCTCCAATAATAGTGTTTGTTTTGCAACCGTAACTATTATATGACTAATTTCCGCTAAATACCAAAAATATGATTATGAAGTAAATGAGGACATAAAAGATATTTTAAACACCAAATGATATTATTTATTGATTTCATTAATTTTTTAAGGAATAGTATGATAACAAATATTGTAAAAAAACAAAAAAAAAACGAAATAAATTGTCCATCATCAAAGTGTGTCAGTGTCACTGTCAGTTTCAAATAAAAGAAAACAAACAAAAACTTTCAAATTCAACTCCGCACAATATATTATATTATTGTGTGGAGTTGACATTGAAAGTTTTTGTTTGTTTTATTTTATTTAATAAATATTGTATTAATAATTGAAAGGATTTCATGTGCGTAAATATAATAAATGAAAAATAATTTAATGGCAAAGCGGACTAAAATGCTGGTTTTTCCTACACAAGGAATTTTGTTTAATTTAGCAGGGCCGAATTCGTCAGTATCTGTCGACCCATGCCTCGGTCTGGTTCTATTGAATTAGACTGGGGCCCTGCTAAATTACACAAATTTCCTTGTGTAGGTAAAACCAGCATTTTAGTCCGCTTTGCCATTAAATTATTTTTCATTTATTGTATTAATGATAACTCAAAGCTTAAAAGCGCTCGTAACATGAACAAACACGTTGCAAGTAAAACAAAATATAATCATTTTGAATAAAATATTTTTCAGATCCTCTTATATATCTAATAATCATATAAATGGTTTGAACACCCATGGTTTGAACACCTAAAGGTCTGGCCGTCATGACAAGGTTCGATCCCGCCGACGACCAATGACCCCACGCAGTAATAAGGGCTCGTGCGACAGCTGACGCGAGCGTCATACGCCAAAACCTTGTCAAATTTGAAGTAAAACATGAAACTTCCTATTTTCTGTTCAATTCGGTTTTGAGGAAATATCCTGCTCTGAATCAAATTTTAATTAATGTCCCTAACATCTCTTCATAATTTATGTCCTATTTCCTTAAGCAATTTTTTTAAAACGAAATGCTGCTATAACCTCACTTTTATTTTCCCGCACAGGGAAAGTATTGTGAACGCGATAAAAAAAAATTGACATAAAGACGGATATAACCATTTTGAAGTTCCTTGAGACGATTAAGACCATTCCCAGATGGAAGTCCGTCTGTCTGTGTGTCTGTATGTATTCTTCCACGATCGGGTCTAAACGTTTTAACCAATTGAGCTAAATTTTGTTGTATGTGTTTGGGGGAGTCCTGGGATGAACCCATTAGTTTTTCGTTGAAATCGCTTTAGCCCTATGATAGGGAGGACACAACTGCCAAATTATCAAGTAGCAGTAGGGGTCGAGTGATATACATCTTTTTTTTTCTGCTTTACAGCGATAGGCTACTTTTGATATTTGCCCAAATAATTCTCCAGAAAATTGCGTTTAAAATTTCACCAGTTAGGTAGTTGGAAAGTATACTCTTATATGAATATAAAATGTATTAATTGAGTACTTTAACACATTGATAGAGCGTTCGCTCCGCACGCGGAAGGTTATGGATTCCAATCCCAGCTCTAGCAGTATTTTTTTTTTCTACTTTTTGAATAAAGTAGGTCGTTTGTTACGTTAGTTTATTGGAAATAATGAAAATAATACAACTATAAGTAATTCTAATAATAATTATTAAAATTCTGTTTCGTTACGCAGGTCATAATATATATTTAATTACATTAATTATATCTTTTCGGAAAAGTGTTGGGTCGACACAACCGATTTTTTTATTATATATTATTGTATGATTAATTGTTTTTCATAATGACAAATATAAAATAAATATTGCATATACAGGGGAATCACGAATACTGCCCGTTTCTCATACTAATAAAGTTTTTCAGCGCTCAAGTATATAGATTAATTGTTGCTACATTATGATAATAATGTCTATTATACAGGGAGTACGAAAAGGTTTTATTTTAATAGATCACCCTATATTTGAGAGTACAATTCAATAGCACTTAAAAAAAATAACTTTGTAAGAATATTCCCCATACCTATTTAAAACAGTTTTGGAGATAATAATTATTTCTTAAAATTGTATTGTTTCTAAAGAAATAAAATATAATCATAAACTACGTAGCATTTTTACTTACACTTCACTAGTGCACTAGTAAAAATTGGCATAAAAGATATTTTAAGCAAAATATCCAAAAGGTTTTTGCCAAATATTATTATCGAGTTGTTTTGTTTATTGATTTGTTGTGCATTAAACCAAAATGAATTTAATTTCTTAAAAATTGATAACTACCAAGTAATACTTTCAGTCGTGAGTTTCCACCATTGCTAATGTACCTGTGCTAGCGTATCAACAACAATTAATTAAAACAACAAACTTCACGTTTACACTTTATTTAATAATTATGCACAAAAGAATATATAATACTGTAACAACTCTACTTATAGTCTATTTCCTACCGAGGTAAATAATCAACTAACTATTTTTGAATATAAATATAAATATCTAAGTATAGTAAGTATTATTACTCATCTAGATCTAGGTAAATCTTATACTATAAAGAAACATATAAAATACTATGTAGGTATATGTAATATATAAATACAATTTCAAATATGTAACAATAACTAAATTTAATACTGGAAAATGATAACAGAAATTTAATTTTATTAATTGGAATGTTGCCACATTCCCTCAACTTTTTTCAGTTTTAGAGGAGGAAGCATAGAACTGGGTTTGGGACAGGAAGTGTGTGGTAAATCCAATTTTTGAGGTGTTTGAGAATCAGGATTATTTTCAACTTCTAAAGAGGCATATTCTGGAGAAGGCGACATTTCTGGACTTTTCTCCTCGCCTGGTATTTTTTTGACATGAGTCACTTGACGCTTAAATATTTGACCATTGTCACCTTGTACGACGACTTCATTTCCGGTGCGCGACTGAACTGTATAGTTTGTGTTATTATAACGGGTGGTCAATTTGTTTGGGAAAATTTGATTTTGTAATAATACTTTATCCCCTGGTTTAATTCCACTTTCCTGAGCATGTCGCGTACCATCTTCTCTTTCCTTTCCTTTATGTTTATTAATTAAATCTGTGTCCCGCACTTCTTCATTAACTGGTGTGCTCACAAGATCATTAATTGAAGGAATTTTGTCGCGAATATTACGGTTCATAAGCAGTTCTGTTGGAGATTTACCTGTAGTTCCATGCGGGGTAGTATTGTACATTAGTGTAAATTTTTGTAATTCAGTTTGATAATTTAATTTATTGGCATCGCAAATCTGGAGTCGTTTAAGAATGGACCGGTTCATATTCTCTACTTCGCCGTTTGCTTGGGGCCAATAGGGTGGTGTATGTATTAGTTCTATATCATGATGTTCACAAAACGTGCGGAATTCGATACTTACGAATTGTCGCCCATTATCGGAACGAATAGATTTCGGGAAACCCAATCGCGAAAACACCTCTAACAATTGCTGAATAATTATTGTAGATGTCGTAGACTTTAAAAATTTTATTTCCTGATATCTTGAAAAATAGTCAATTATTACAAGTAATTGTTCTTGATTTGGCAGTGGACCCATTAGGTCAATCGCAATACATTCCCACGGCTTATCAGGAAACCGATGACGGGTCATTGGGGGTGGTTTATCAGGTAAAGTAACTAGCAGACAATCACGGCACATTTTTACAAATTTCTCTACTTGTTTATCGATTAGTGGCCACCACACTTTAGCACGTAACCGACGCTTCATAACGGTTCCACCCGGATGACCTTCGTGCGCCAGTTTTAATGTTGGTTCACGTAGGGTTTCCGGAATAACAATACGTGTTCCTCTTAATAAAATTGGGCCCATGGTAGCGAGTTCTATACGAAATGGAAAATATGGATTTTTGTCTGAAATATTCCAGTTATTATTATTTACCTTCTCTACTGCGTCACAAATAACTTTATCTTTTTCGCTCTCCGTTATTACAGCTGAAACTTTTATACTTTTAGGCGTGTGACGTTCAAGAATAGTAAAAATGTGATTTTCCTCTTCCCCGTCAAATGAAGGTTCCTGAGTAATTGAACAGAGGCGTGAGACTGAATCTGCAATGTTTTGTTTTCCTGGTTTGTAGATAATTTTAAATTTAAAAGCTTGTAATCTTAATACCCAACGTTCAATTCTAGCAGGAGGTTTTGAACTTGGCTTAAAAATCGCTTCTAAAGGCTTATGATCGGTCACAAGCTCAAATTCCAATCCAGAAAGATAATAGTAAAATCTTTCTACTGCCCAAACTAACGATAAACTCTCTTTTTCTGTTTGTGAATATCTTTTTTCAACATCACTTAAAGATTTGCTTGCATAAGATATAACCTGTGGTATATTAGATTCGTTAAATTGTAGAAGAACAGCACCTAATGCTACTGGGCTCGCGTCAGCAATTAAACGAGTTCGTCTGGTTGGGTCAAAATAAGCCAAAGTGGGAAGCTTTGCGAGACACCGTTTTAATCTGTCAAAATTCTCTTGGTGAATATTAGTCCAAGTAAATGTTTGATCTTGTTTAATTAAGAGACGTAATGGTTCAGTTAACGTTCCTAAGTCAGGGATAAATTTTCCAAGGTAAGTTACTAAACCCAAAAAACTTCTTAATTCTTCTTTAGTTTTAGGTGGTCGAAATTCTAAAACAGTTCTTATTTTCTTTTCATCCGCATCAATACCGTGATTTGATAATTTATGTCCCAAGAAATGTAATTCGCGTACCTTCATGACACATTTTGTATCATTTAAGAGAACATTATTATTCTTAAAGGTTATTAGAATTTGTTGTAAATAGTGATTATGTTCTTCTTCTGTGTTACCGAAAACAATTATGTCATCAAGGTAATTTAAACAATTTTTACAAGACGCAAGTAACTCTTCAAAAACTCTCTGGAAAATTTCGGGCGCGGAGTTCACGCCGAACATTAAACGTTTATATCTAAACATACCTTTGTGGGTAATGAATGTTGTTATGTATCGGCTGTCTTTATCGAGTTCTAATTGGTGATAAGCATTAGATAGGTCCAATCTAGAGAAGTAATTGGCTCCCCGCAATTTTGTCATAAATGATTCAAAAGTTGGAAGTGGATAATTTTCCCGTAGTATAGCTTGATTCGCCCGGCGCATATCTACGCAAATTCGAATTTCGTTGTTAGGTTTAAATACTATAACAATTGGAGATATCCAAGAACTAGGTTCTATTACTTTTTCGATAATATCAGCATCTAACGCTTCTTGTAACTTTTTCTCCACTTGAGCCTCTAGTGAAATTGGTATTCGGCGAACGGGCTGTCTAACCGGTTTCACTGAAGGATCAATAGTCAGTTTAATTTTTATGTTTTTAATTTTTGGAAAACAACTATCATTATCAATTTTATTCACATTTAATCCTATTTTTAAAAGACCTAACCGCATGGAAGTATCTTTACCTAGAATAGAAATTTCACCCTGATCGACCACATAGAAAGTTGTAATAATCTCTTCGCGATTGGGGATGCTAATTGTTGTATGAAACTGGCGCGTAACTTGTAAAGAACTTGTGGAAGCGTAACCCTTCAGAGTATGCTCTGGGCATGTATTAACATCCCAAACAATGGCTTTATGTGAGTTTAGAAAATCCCAGGATTCGGCATTAACAATATTAACTTTCGAACCGGAGTCTATCAATAAATTTATTAAGACTCCTCCTACTTCGCATTGAATCATATCATCATTAACATCGTTTGATGGACATGATATAATTTTAAAACATTCGAAATCTGTAATTGTGTCGGTTGGATTTTCATAGTCGGAATTATCAACAAAGTTAACTCTTTGATGGGTTGACTTTTTCCGTTTGTATGAATTATTCCTAGGATCATTGCCAGCAGCACGTTTCTTTCGTATAGTTCTACACATTGAAGCGAAATGTCCTTGTAAGTCGCATTTGTGACATTTGACTTGTTTAGCCGGACAATCTTTAGAAAATTGAAAATGTCCGGTTTTACCGCACCGAGAGCATATATTATTGTTACGCTTGGTATTCGGCCGTAAAGTAATTTTATTCACGTTCGTTAACGCGCTCGTGCTTGGTACAGCTGACATATCCATTACCTTGGACTGAGTACAAATTTGTTCATGCACCAAACAGAGCTCGATAACTTCACTAAGTGATCTTTCTTTTTCTAATAACTTTCTCTTGAGTTCAAGGGGTGCCCAATTATCTATGAGTTTATCCTTTAAGCTAATGTCTTTGCATTCCACATACGAATTACCAAACGTGCATTTATTAGCCTGATGTCGAATTCGTAAAAGGAATTTGTTAAACGATTCATTTTCTTCAGGTTTCAGGTTACGAAATATATGACGTTCAAAAGTTGAGTTTTGTTTAGGTGAGAAGTATTCAGATAATTTGTTAACTAATAACTTATATATATCATTTATACTATCCGGATCATATTCTACTATTGCACCTGGGATATTGAATGCTACCTCTTGTAATTGGCTCCCCCCATAATGAAGGAGCTTATTTCGTTTCCTTGTGGGGTCCGTGATGTCCTCTGCCGCTAGATACAACTCCAGCGATCTGAGCCATTTTTCCCATTCCCCACGAAGCAATGGTTTATCTATACTGTCGCATAGAAATGGTTTAATTCCAACATCAGACATTTTCTGAAAGTAATGCCGTTTATTACTTATAGCGTGCACAACCACCTATTATTTTCATAATATATATATATATTTTTTTTTTGTATTTGATTATTTATTAACAAATCAAATCTTACCGAATATTTAAAGTTGTTTTTAAGTCAACAAAGTTGGACTCAGCCCTTGTTGTGGGTCTCAGCTTTTGTTGTGGGTCTCAGCCCTTGTTGTGGGTCTCAGCCCTTGTTGTGGGTCTCAGCCCTTGTTGTGGGTCTCAGCCCTTGTTATGGGTCCCAGCCCTTGTTATGGGTCCCAGCCCTTGTTATGGGTCCCAGCCCTTTCTTTTGGCTTCAAGCCTTATCAGTTTTTGCTGCCTAAAACATTAGGTAACAGCTTATTTATTCAAACTATTCAATTGGTAGTTAGATATATTCTTGTTTAAATTATTATTTTAATATACTTAAAAAAAAATTTTACAACTAGTAATAATTTCAAATATACTTTGTTTGACCGACTTGAGTTTTATACCTAACTACCATTCCATCCTCATCGCCAATTTGTGCTAGCGTATCAACAACAATTAATTAAAACAACAAACTTCACGTTTACACTTTATTTAATAATTATGCACAAAAGAATATATAATACTGTAACAACTCTACTTATAGTCTATTTCCTACCGAGGTAAATAATCAACTAACTATTTTTGAATATAAATATAAATATCTAAGTATAGTAAGTATTATTACTCATCTAGATCTAGGTAAATCTTATACTATAAAGAAACATATAAAATACTATGTAGGTATATGTAATATATAAATACAATTTCAAATATGTAACAATAACTAAATTTAATACTGGAAAATGATAACAGAAATTTAATTTTATTAATTGGAATGTTGCCACAGTACCTATAGGACACTACTAGTTTATTAGTTTAATAGTTACCGTTAGTTTTGCCTCCTCTTTTTGTTTGTGCACTGTTAATTGTCTACAAATAGATATTTATAGGTACAGGTAAAAGAAGTACTAAAACACTTTTGGTACCCACTGTATAGATATTCTTCTCAACGTATATAAATTCGTGGTACTATATAGTTACATATTAGATACAGAGTGTAGGTGGAGGTCAGAGGTTTCGGACTGTGAGAATGAGAAGAGAAAATATATATTTTTCTTGCGGATAGTACGATGTTGAAAGTCTAACACCAAACTTTAATTTTTCTGTGAACAAATATTACGACATTTTGAATTTTAAATACTTATTATAAGAGGTAAAAATTGAACACCATGAAAGAACACAAGTGTTCGACTAAGACATGATTCTGTCTCTCCATTTACCTACTTTAGCACTAATGAATTCAATAAACAATAGAAAGCTCACTAGTTTACCCTTTCTGAATTTGATGATGAAAGGATATATTGGTCATCAATCTAATATCCATTTAATGTCTCATTATTTGCAAGTGGAGATCTATTTGACCGAAAATTGTGTGCCTTTATAGTCTTGCTGATATTCTTAACATTGTTCAATATAATACTGTTTTAGTCACCTTCTTAACTTGATTTTCTCAAATATTGAATGTAATACTGTATTAAATAACTCTCCGCTTATCACAGTCGATTTACACCGTCCATGTTTGTTAATTGTGCTAAAGTGAAAAATTTTAGGGTAAGCGATTTCAAGTCTAGCCAACTGAATTTTCGCAAAGCAAATTTTTATTTAATGTACTGGGTGATCATTTATAAATGCAAACCAGATTATAAAAATACCATATTTGATGGGTCTATCTTAAAAGGTTCAATAAGAATTGGTAATAAAACAAAGCTTTTTCAAACATTAAATGTATGTCAAACAAAACGAAACCTAAATGTAATTTACACAAAACTGAGAAAAAAAAACAAAATATCTATAAAAGATGTTCGAATCTGTCTCCGTTTACCACAATGCAATTTTCGAATCTATTCCTTAAGTCGTTAATAGTGTTTATTAAAAATTCGGGAAAATTTTCAACTAAGCTACTCACTTCTAATTCAACCAACTCTCTCATCTGTTCTCTATTTTGAATGTCCAATAAATACACTTTATCTTTAATATAGATCCATAAAAATATATCTAGAGGCGTTAAACTATAACTGCTTTGTGGCCATCGAATAGTCCCAAACTTGCCGATCCATTCTCTAAAGTTATTGTTGAAAAAGTCTTGAGCACCCCTGGTGTTATGAGGAGGTGCTCCGTTTTGATGGAATATAAGATCTTGTAACTGATTGATGGAGCTTGAGGCTCCGAAACGTGTTTGGTAGTGTAATATATTTGATATATTTCGTGGAGGATTGACTTTCATTCCTATTAAAGAAAACATTGATTGATCTAGTTCGTTAGACGTCATTTCTACTATACGAATAAATTCTGATTTGTTTCAGGTTTGTGACTTCTGTCTTCCAGGAATTAGGCAACATTGTAACCTCCTTAGATATCCCACGAATTCTAATTTCAAAGAGGACTGTTAAAAATCAAATCTGAATGGAAAATGAAAATTTGAAATGAATTTTTAAGGCAGTGTGATCAGTAGCTAAAAGCAAATATTTTAGTAAGGAATGTTGAAAATGCACTAAACACATCTAAAATTATAGCTCCACCTCCAGGCTATAACTAAATTGCAACAATATACACTTCTTCAAGAAAATAACGCACCACCAAAAAATATCCAGATATATGTAGGTGCTAATTTTTATCTAGACCACATATCCGATTTGAACCAAGTTTTTTTTTTGTTGATTGATTGGCTGTTTCTCGAGACACTTGATATATGCTTTTGCCTTTTTGCAGATTGCTCATAAAATTTGCAACACTCTGTGTATACTAGCAAGTTAGAACTCAGATTGTAGTCAAGGCTTATCTTTTATTAACATTGCCTTTTTTAATCACATCATGGCCGCTCTTATTTCTGGAAAAACACGTTTTTGCTATAGCACATGTTTTTACTTGATACTGAATGAAAATGACCAAAATGCCAGACCTCACGTTGCTCGAGATGTACAACGTTATCTGGAGGAAGTCGGCATTAATAACATGGCATGGCCAGCCAGAAGCCTGGATTTAAATCGAATTGGAAATTAGCATTAAATATCTGTTAAATCGCTAAATTTGCCCGATTATTAGCAAACATGTATTTGTAGTTGTCTCATTGTTACTGTCTTCTGTATTTCATTAATAACTATATGGATTTAATGAAAAGATGGAGCCTTGTTCTATGCCTGTATAAAAGTAGAATTTCGATATGTTTATATACACAACGTATAATGCCTCTTTCTAGGTGATTTTGTCTTTTGTTAAGCAAAGAAATTAACAGTATTTTTTTTAGACCTAGAGAATTATCTGATCAACTGTTCTGTATATGTTCAAAAAGAATTTATCAAAACAATTAAAAAATAAATGCATAATGAACCATATCTTACACCTTTGCATTTGGAGACTGATCAAATAGCCTTAAACCTTAGAAACTTTGGAATTTATGCGTATACCTTGTGGACTAATTTCATGATATAAGCGTATAATACAATACACAATAATGAAGCATTTTATCATTTTGAATAAACATAATAAAAATCCATGATATGCATTTGTGAGCACATACGGGCCGCTAAATACTCCACACATATGCATTTATTGTTGATGGTTTGTTATCGCTGTATATACTCGTAGGTATGTAGTTGACCCAACATTATCAATATTTGCTTTTTAACGTTCTTATCAGTATGAATATAACATAATATGCACCATATATAACAGTCTGGTTAGATAGCCGGGCTATTTGTCTGCATATGTTATGTTGGCTTGGTATAAACGTTATCTTATCTTTTTCGGCTTGAAATACCGGTGTGTTTTGTTTGTTTTGGTTTATTGGTTGTTGGCTTGTGCAAAACGATCTGCTTTTAATTTAGTTTACATCAAATGGTGTAACAGGTTTCCTATTATAAATATATATGTACTATCAATGGGCATGTTTTTAAAATATAAAGAGTAAGTTAACCTTCCAAAGCTAGCACCTAATAGTTAGCCTTCCTACCAATCCATGTGGGTTTTCAGAACACCTAATCTTATAGTTCTGTTTGATATCTTGACTTCCAATATGAATAAAAGCTTAAATCATGAAGCGGATGTTTATTTTGCTTTCAGTAAGTTTGATATATTCAAGACATATTCTCTTCAGGTGCGTGAGAGGGTTTGCTGGTCTATGACGAGTTCAGTTTTCAACAGATGGCCAAAGCATTAGTTAATTTAGCATTTACAGAAGCTAAATTAACTAATCAAAATTATTTATCATTTTTTAAATCGAGACAACCACTATTTAATCACTGGAGAAAATTTAATCATTTGTAATTAAAGTTGGTTTGTTGCGAAGTCTAATAGAAGTAGGTAACTTGTTCCCAATTATATGAATTATGTTTATAAAAAGCAGGACACCATAAAAGTATCGAGAAAGGTGTATAACACAGTGATTTGATGAAAATGTAATACTCATCAATGGATACTTAATAACCCCAACTTACCTATTATTCCCCTGTGAGAATTGAGAACAGTCAAACACTTGTTATAAAATGTGCAACATAACCTCACATAAGAATACCTAGACGTAAGTACAGTTTAGCCAACCCTTAAATAACAAAAATACTAAAGAATTTAATTTAACTTGGGGTACTTGAATCCCCTGTATTCTATCCAGGGTTAATCTGGATTAAAAGTTTATAGTTATCCGATTACGACCATAATTCTAAAAACTGTGGAGACATCTACTTTACGTTTTGTTTAAAAAAATACAAATCATCAATCACATTCGTACAATAGTATTATACACGCAAATTCCAAATCTGAATTATTACAAGATACGTTAGTTTATATTTATTTTATTCTATTAACCTTATAGGGAAATCTAAGATTTAAATATCAAATCTAAGCCAGAAGAGTAATTAAATTATGTCACCCTATATTAAATAAATAAGCCAGAACATTAATTAACAAAAAAGCTTTTTATATTCATCTGCTTGTCCCTTCAAACAATAATAATAAGGGCACATGCCAAAAACGGTTTAGCATACGTACATAAAAAATAAATCATTTACTAGATGAACCTTTTTTTTTTTTGTTATACCCGTATAATATATTATAAAAAATATTAAAACCTTTTTTTATAACACCTGGGCAAAAAAACTTTAGTAGTAGGTAATGAAAAAAAAAAGGTGGTGAAGGGTTAAAAATGGGACATAAGATAATGGTACAAACTAAAATGGAAGGGACATAGTATTTGATTAATATGAGAGTTTTTATTAATAGAACACTATTTGTTTACTACGTTAGAATATACTAATAAATATGACATGTTTGGTATATATAATATGTATTTTGTTATTAAAAAAATATTATTAAGAAATGAATTTAGATTATTTCGATGTGAGACCAATCGAAAATATTATACATAAATTTAGAGAACAAAGCAAAACAACTACTTCAAATACGACAACTGGCATTGAAATAGTTGTTTTGCTTTGTTCTCTAAATTTATACATAGTATTTTCGATAGACATTTTTTTAATAATAATAAAATATCTATACGCATCAAACAAAAATTTCATGACATTCAAAAAGTTTAGTATATGATTTACAGTATAATCAGGTCAAAGACAAAATTGGAAATAAATCTCTGTTATTATTATTATATTAACATATTAGCAATACTATTACCAAGCACAAAAGGAAAGGAAGGAAAAAAATACAAAAAATTAAAAAAATTGCACCTATTGGGTTTCGAGGTATAAAAAAATGAAATGAAAAAATCAGCCTCCTTATAGGATCCACAATATCGATTGTATGCATAATAATTAACGTCTTTTTGTTTAGGAATTTTTCCGAATTTTTTAAAACAAATTCTTATAGGAAAAAATAGGGACCGCTGAAACATAATCTTTCTAAGGATGAAATCATCTAAATAGCTTAAAGCGTTTTTAATTTATAGGGAATATAGGGAATACAGACACACATATATAGATAAGTAAACACCATAACACATACACACACTTTTACAAAAACATTATATTCGGAACATAGGGTTGTTTCTTATTAATTATTACAACACGCTCTAAGGGGGCAAAACTATCTAAACTGTAGGCTTCAATTTATTTTTGGTCAATTTTTTAAAATTAAAAGAAACACTTACTCAAATTAAAAGTAGACCGAATTCACTCACCACCACATAACTATATTTCATGAAACCAGTGGCGTGCCACAGGTATTGTTTCTTGTTAAATATTACAACACGCTCTAAGGGGGCAAAACCATCTCAACTGTGTTTTCATTTATTTTTGACGATTTTCTAAAATTAAAAGAAACGCTCACTCAAATTAAAAGTAGCCGAATTCACTCACCACCACATTACTATATTTCATGAAACCAGTGCCGTGCCCAGGTATTGTTTCTTGTTAATTATTACAACACGCTCAAAGAGGGCAAAACCATCTAAACTGTATTTTAATTTATTTTTGGCCAATTTTTTAAAATTAAAAGAAACGTTCACTCAAATTAAAAGTAAACCGAATGCACTCACCACCACATAACTATATTTCATGAAACCTGTTTCTTGTTAATTATTACAACACGCTCTAAGGGGGCAAAGCCATCTCAACTGTGTTTTCATTTATTTTTTGACGATTTTTTAAAATTAAAAGAAGCGCTCACTCAAATTAAAAGTAGATCGAATTGACTCACCACCACATATCTATTTTTCATGAAACCAGTGCCGTGCTCAGGTATTGTTTCTTGTTAATTTTTACAACACGCTCAAAAGGGGCAAAACCGTCTAAATTGTACGTTCATTTATTATTTCCAATTTTTTAAAATTAAAAGAAGCGCTCACTCAAATTAGAAGTAGACCGAATTCACTCAACACCACATTTAATGAAACCAGTGGCGTGTTACAAGTGTTGATACTTTTATTAAATATTATATTATAAACACACACACATGCATTTAATGTATGATATGTTAAAGGGAATCTTAAAGACAATACAATGTGCTGTTTTAGATAAATATGGACTAAAATTAAATCGATTTTTGAAAAATTTAGGAAAAATTAAATAATAGATATTTGTTGACTGTCATAGGGGTGTTTGTTTACCCAACCCTTGGCATGGTGGGAACTTTATTTATTAATCTGAAAAATTCGAACACATGCAAAAAAATTTTCTTTACAGATGGCAATTTTATTCCTCAATAATTGCTACAGTATTGTTCACATAGACAAATGCATTTTAGTCAAAATACACTATATTGTGTAAAGAATTAATTTAAAGTTGTAATATTTCTGAACTTAAAACAGGTTAAGTAATATTAAGTTCATAAAAAGTGATCCTCTATATTTATTGACTAGTAGATATTTGAGTTTTGCGGCAGGTTCCCTAAATATTCAAAATTATCGAGTTTATGTTATTCTGCATATAAGGACTTTAGTATATTTATACATTTTGTGATTGACAGATGAAAAGCATTATTTTGATAGTGTTTCTCATCCTAAAGCCGGTGAAACAAGCTTACCTCACTTATATTAAAGTAGTAGTAGAGTACCAACTACACATACTTATATGCGTATATTATAATAATATGGCTGTTCAGGTCGTATAGCGTCCGCCTTTGATTTTCCAGGACTAAACGGACAGTAGTACCCAGCTAGTTACGTATATTTTATGTTAGTTTCTGCTGCCTAAGTAGTACTTTTTGCGGTTTAAAAATGATGCGGTACTGTGGTAGTATACGCACGCTGCATATATGCATGATGGTGATATCGTGTGTAAATAGTTAACTGTGTTTACAGAACCGTATTGAAATTAAACCTTCCTTTCGCTGAAATTTTTGAAGAAATAGTTAATTAGTATGTACTAATTTCCTGTATAGTCTTGCATTTGTTACTCCAAATTTTCCAAATATCTATATTCAGTCATACCCGATATAATCACCATTTTATAAATAATTTGTTTTATGAAAATTTAGTGTATAAAAATATATGCTAATAAACATATTTCTATAATATATATTTCTATTATTAAAAATATAGCTTTGATGCAGACTCCACTTTAGTTGCAGAATTACTAGTTAGGAATACACAAAAGATAACTGAAAGTTCCCCCATAACATGAATATTTCCTGCGGAAAGCCACAGAGTTGTGTTTTAGGCCCTAGTATTTTTCTGTTGTATGATTATGATATATATAATTTGAATATTAGATTTAGAAATCTTCTGTCTCCCCAGCACATAAACTTTCGAATGGTCATACCAGATTTGCAACATTTATAATAATATATCAGTTAACCGGAAATGCTTAAGTATCTTTTCCTTTAAAAAAAAACTTCGTAATCTTATACTTAATCCGCTTTGATTTTTGTTTTGATTTGATGATTATTGTTGGTGTTTTTTTTTGTATTGTTGTTATGATTATTTTTGTAATATTTTGTTATATTGTTAATAGTTACTTATGTTTTTCTTCCTCTGGCATAGATTTTGAAATATGTCTTACTGCCATCTAGACTATTTTGTAGTTCTATGTTTACGATAAAATTAAGTAGTTTAGCAGTTGATTTTTGTTTTGGTTTGTTGATTATTGTTGGTGTTTTTTTTTTGTATTGTTGTTATGACTATTTTTGTAATATTTTGTTATATTGTTAATAGTTACTTATGTTTTTCTTCCTCTGGCCTAGATTTTCAAATCAGTCTTACTGCCATCTAGACCATTTTGTAACTCTATGTTTAAGATAAAATTAAGTACCTACCGTATTGTAATTTATTTTTCTTTGAACTGGAAATAAACTTATTATTATTACCGATATCACTAGGAGTACTTTGAGGGAAAGTTTTACGCTTCCTACGGATAACACAACTGTCGTGTGGCATGGTAAAAAGTTGATATATTATCCTAAACGATTTGATAAAAACCACAATTGAAATACTCGTTTTAAATATTACCCTACGCCAGATGTTCTACTCATCGATTATAAAAATAACCATAACTAAAATTTTCTTTTAATTTCGAGTGCAGTGATTTGATTTTAGAAAATTACTCTATCAATAGCATTCATTGAATGTGTCATTGGGACACCATATAGACCTAAAAATTATATTTGAGGAACATGTTAAGCATTCGGTACCAAAGTTTCTTCTGGTTGTTAAGATTCTTCTTCTTCGTTATGGTATGTATAAATTTCTGGAAACCTTGCAACCATTTACATTCAAAAGAATGTTTGTACTGTAAAAATGTGCAAGGTGGATGTTAGAGCTAGCTTAGTGAGTGGACTTAGGGTACGTTGTGGGGACAAACGACAGTTTTCCATGGACGTTGTCGGGACAAATTTCGTTATGAGGACCCCGTTTCGGTCCCCATTACGTTTGGACCTTATTACGCCATTTTACGCCTTATGGGGGTGCAGGGGTACCAAGAACTGAAATTTGTGTGAGGTCCTCTTAACGTATTGTTTCTGCGGATTGCTTAGTTACTTAATTTTTGCTCAAATTCACTGACGGTGCGCTGCAGTGGACAAGAGTGTGTAAATCGTGTGTTAATCAATCGGATTTTAATATCTTTGTGAGGGCAACAGTTTCTGTGTGTTTGTATTATTTTTGTTATTTCAAACTAAAAGCTGAAACAATTTTGTATTATGCTATTTCTGAAATCAAATTTAAAATGAGCTTGTACCACCAACGTCGATTAATATTGATGGGGCTATGCCCGCCTGTCTCTGTGTTTTTAAGACGGTACATTTAACGTTATGGGGACAAGGTCCTCATAAGGTAGGTCCTCACAGCTGTACAGATATTCGGAGTCCGCACAACGTCTACTATATCAGAAAAGTGATACGATCTAAAATGAGTGTTTTCAAGATTTTTATACAGGGTCACATTCGTAATAAAAAGATACAGCGAATTCCAGAAAGCATTTAAAAATAAACTTAAAACAGAGATGTCTCCATAAGGAACGTGGAGATTTGAAGTCCTTTTAACGTAGGCTAAGTCCGTATAGGTGTATGAACTTACTACCAACTTTAACTGTTCTCGAGGACTATATAATCTTTAGGATTTCTTCTTGAAAGAGTATATTATTACAAAGAAAAAAAATACTAAAATAAATTGGTATAACTTTTCGTTTCCAGATTAGTGCCATTTTATTTCTGTTTGTTCTGTTTGTAATCCAGCCCTGTAGCTATTAAAATGATTTAATATTCCTAAAAATTCTGCCAAAACTGCTTTATTGTATAATTTCTAGTGGGAAGTGTATGGGGTATTCGCATTATATGCTTATTGTAAAATGTAACAGCAACACATTAGAAATTAAAATGACAATAACCACCATTCTATGGAATATAGGTATCTACCGTATAGGATGAGCAAACTTAATATGTTTTATAACCATCTTTTGAGTTCAGTTTATTATAGTTAACCAGATTAGTTTAACGTGTAGTATAAGTGATATTATGATCGCCAGTTTTTTGATTTTTGCGTTGCGAAAATATGCAAAAAAATGAATATAAAAGGTAGAGTACAGTCAAGTTCGCAAAAAATTATTTTATTCAAAGCGTCACCTCCTTAATCTTTTTTGTTTTTGTTATTATTATTATGAAATTGAATACATGTTTCTTGGATATACAGGGTGTCCCGAATTGACGTTGAGTAATATTTTGTTTATGTTTTTTCAAATAAATCGAAAAATATTTGATAGATTTGATTCATTATTTAGATACGCATTTGTTGACGAAACCCCAATTTTGAAAATTAGAGGGTGTTTAAAAGCTAAGTTATAATAAATTATCTACACATATTTTTTTTAACCCTCGTATAATCAATAGAAGTTTTTTTCGGTGAATAGTGAATTTTATTTAGAAACTATCGCTGTAGGTGGTATACATGTCTCTGGCCATGTTAGTAATATTTTAGACTTAGGTATGTATTTGTTTTTATTTATTTTAAATTGATTCCACGTTTCGAGGATCTATATCCCCATCATCAGTTCTTGACAATGCAGTGTGGATATTTGAAGATTTGACAATATACAGTATGTTAACAAGAAGAAAAATGGACCAAAAATTGAATGATAAGAAAAAAAGTTATTCATGATAAAAAATGTTGCTTGTAAAAAAATAAGAATACGAAATTATTTTTATTAAGCAGGGCCTCTCAAAAAGGGATACATATAAAATTAAACAAGAGCAAACAGTCATTTTTTGGTCTCTTAGCGTAAAATGATAAATAATCCGACTCCTGATTCCAGAAAAATATATGAATTTATGAAAATATATTTTTTTCCCATGTGTACATGTCCGCATTTTACTATTTTTTTTATTTTTTATTTTAAATTTATTGTTCATAAGAGCACAAACTCTATAACAAGGGTATGATCCAAACATAAACGTACATTCTAAGATATAATCAAAAAAAAAAACAAATAAATAATCAACAACAGCAATTAGCACAATTCGTCCAAAAACACCCAAAATATGGGCAAATAACAAATAAACATAATATGTATCATATAAGTAAAAAAATAAATAAATGAAGAGAATAAATGGAAAGTATTATACACATTCTATAATATAATAACACAATATACTAGCTATAACAAAGAACAGGACACACTATTTTCTTCGTTAAGCAGGAAAGAGCGTAATTTCATAATGGCCAAAAGAAATTTCGCGATTTTAGACACCCGAGCCAAGGAGTCAGTCGCTAAAGCAGCAGCAAGATCATCCAGATTATAAATGTCTGGTAAAAAATGCATTTTCGAGTTAATGTAGAATGGGCATTCAAAAAAAAAAAATGATGAATGAAGCAATTCCATTGTACGTCAACCTCAGTTGGTCCGGCCACAAGTTCTAATCTGGGCAATGAGTCGAGTTAAATAGATAGAACATATGAGTTTTAGATAATGAGGTATCCTGTCCGCATTTTACTACTTTTACCTAATTATTACCTTTACATTAGGTACCTTATTGTCTTTGTAGGAGTTGTCAATGTCAAAAAAAGTTGTCTTGTCAGTGTTATAAGTATTCCCCAAAATAGTGACCGTAGAACAAAGAGCAAAGAAAATTTGCTGTCGAATTCCTTTATTACATAGCGATAAGAGCAGTGACTAATTTCATAGCATTGGACTATAAAAACTCGTTGTGCGCAGTGGACGCCACAAATTAGTTAGGAACGGTCGCAACTTGACGGTGTACGAGCTAACTGACATTGTGAAGATATGAGATGGTAGTGTATTTACCATTTTACACGAACATTTGGGTATGCGAAAGCTCTGTGCAAAGTGGGTGCCGCGTGAGCTCACAGTTGACCAAAAACAACAACGACTTGATGCTTCAGAGGAGTGTTTGGCGCTGTTAAACCGCAATGAAATGGAATTCTATCGTCGATATGTGACACTGGATGAAACATGGCTTCACTATTACACATCAGAATCAAAAAGACAGTCAGCTGAGTGGATAGCAATCGACGAACCGAATCCAAAGCGAGCAAAGACGCAAGAGTCGGCCGGTAAGGTGTATTTTGGGATACAACGGAATAATATTCATCGACTACGCCCAAAAAGGAACCACCATCAACAGCGACTATTACTGTGCACTTTTGGATCGTTTGAAGGCTGAAGTTGCAAAGAAACGGCCACATTTGCAAAAGAAAAAAGTGCACCGTCTCACAAATCGATGAAAACTATGGCAAAATTGAATGAACTGCGCCTCGAATTGCTTACCCACCCACCGTATTATCGAGATTCAGCTCCCAGCGACTTTTTTCTGTTTTCAGATCTCAAGAAAATGCTTGCTGGAAAGAAATTTAAGTCCAATGATGAAGTAATCTCTGAAACTGAGAAATGAAATAAGTAGCCAGGGATCATGTCCATAACGTTCATCGCTTTCAGATTTCAAATCGAAACACCATGTTGTGTAAAACTCTAAACTGAAATACAAGTTGTTTTTGTTAATTTTATACAGGAAGTATAGAACAAATTGCACATAAACTATTTTTTCAACAAGTCATTTAGACTCCGTTAGTTCTATTACAACAATATTCTTGTATATTCTTCTTTTTTTTTCATTCTTTTATATAGATGTAGGTATACTTTTTTTCACCACTTTACAACGATGCCCACCTGTTGTAATATAAGATAGTTTAATTCGGCAATATAATTTCTTTTATACTTTTATCCAAGTATTATTATACTTATGCACACATATATTGATATGAAAGAGCCGAAAAATGAACACCAAAAAGGGATGCCATTCATGGCATGCTGCCGTCGGTGTTTTCTGTCTAAAACCTAAACTCAATTTACCTATTTAAAATATTTTATAAAACGTATAAGAGACGTACTCAAACATATTTGTAAAATATATTTTATTTTTAGATAATAAATAATAAAACGTGATGATGAAATATAGTATTTGACGTGATGAATGTTATTAAACAAAACAAAACTGCCTACCAAACGGATACATTTAATTTGACGCGGATGCTCAAAATGTCAACTTTATTTCATTATTAGGGATGGATGTATCGATATATTCTCAATTTAAGGTTAAACTATTGCCTCCAGGACTGCAATTGAGTCTATTGGAAATCAAAGTCATTACCTACCCCACACATATCTTTTTAAATTTTAAGGAAATCTCCATGGGTTTCTTGAGCAGATATAAATTTGACTGAAAATAGTTAAAAAATAATTATATTAGACATTTAAAGTTTAATAAATTGTAGAATTTAACAGTATACATATTACGCAAACGCGCATTTAATCGCAGCTATTAAGACGTAATGAATACGAGTGTCGTAATAGTTGAATACGATATTTTTTTCTACGAATCACTTACACAGTAATCAAAAATAACAACAATTATTTATTAATTATTAAACATGCGGTGACATTAAAGTTATATGGAATAATGAAATGTCAAATTATGTAAATATTTTTATTATTTTGGCGAAAATAAAGGATTATTAGGAGATTATTAATGTGGCCATTTTGCAGGTGCACTCAAAAATGTGTATTTATTTCTTTAAAATTTTTTAAACCATACTAAAATTAATATAATGTCCAGTCCTGTACAATTTTGACCATCGAAATATTAATTCATTCGACCCTCATCACAACAACATAAAAAATATGCGTTTGCAACCTGTTCACATACCAGCACCACCCTACCTACCCTTGGTCAAGCGAAAGACATGTGCCTTTTTTAAGGGTTCTTCTGTCTTACATAAGCGTATAAAAAATAGATGGAAAACAGTTTTAAAAAAAAACCGTGCTTATATCAATTTACAGTTTATAACATGTTTTCTCTCCTGTTTTATTGTATTTTTAGAAGTTTGTGATAAATGCGGGTATAAGAAGGGGTATATTTTCATTTCGAAATGTGGTAACGTCGGGTGCCAGGAGCCATGGCCTTTGTGAATGACCGTTTATGAATGTCAGAGCAACAGAAAGCACATAGGTGGCGGATATATATTTTTACCAAATCTAGCGGATATTGAGATTTAGAAAACCTGAATTCTGAATGACGTTTTACGTAACAGTTTTGAAAAATTGTCTAAATAGAAAACTAAGAATTTTCTGACAAAAAAAATGAAATAAGAATAAATATTGTTTTCCAGGGGTGGGTCAGACAAATACGAATATTGTGCATATATTAATATACACTCTGTCCAAGATAAGAATGAGATAGCATTGGAATCTTGGAAACAGTAGGAGTTACAATGTCGGTTAAATTAGAGAAAAGTTGTACAATTTAAACACCTTTTAAATACTGTTTTCAAAAGTAAAGCAACTTCAGCCGTTTTCGAGAATTTTTCAAAAAACGATTTTTTGCGATTTTAGTGTTTATTTATCTCTGACATTATTTTTAAATTTGTTTTTCTTTTTTTTTTCTTATTTATTATTCTTGAACCTTGGTCTTCAAATTTCTTTTATTTTTCTTGTATTGGGGTTTCGACCAGACTTAGCTTGTCTTTTTCAAGAATTTTTTTACAATTCACAAACATTTTTTTACATTTTCGTTTCAAACAAATATAAACGAAATCTTGTTCTACAACCTGACAAGAAATTTTTGGTAAGATATGAAATAAATTATTTTTACAGATATAAAAAAATTAAATGCACAACCTCATTGTTACTTTTTGAGGAGAAAAAGAAGATTTCAGTGTTTTTAGCTGTTATTGAAAATTATTTAAGGAAATTCGCCATAGTTTGGCACTCTTTTTGCGTAAAACATTCAGCTGAGAAAGGAGTTTTTTCAATAACTTCAAAAAGGACAAAAATTTCAACTAAATTTAAAAAAGCGAGTACAGAATTATATGTTGTACTGAGAGAGAAATAAATTGGCAAATAATAATTAGTAATTGTGAGTAATGACGAAATAATGTTTTTGCAAAACCTACAACTCTGCATTTAGTCAGTTAAGTGCCAAATTATGGCGATTTTTCTTGAATAAGTTTAAATGACAGCTAAAAATACTGAAATATTGTTGAAACCATTAAGTGTGATTGATATACCACCTATTTTTGAGTTGAAAATGGCTTTAAATTTACAAAATAAAAAATCTAGGACCGTATTTAAAAGAACAAAGTTGATGAGGGTTTTTCAAAAACGAAACGTTGTAGTTAAAATTTGTAATCGCTATATTTTTCTCCTTACAAAGTAACAATGAGGAAGTGCGTTTTTATATCTGTAAAAATAATGTCAGAAATAAATAAAAACTAAAATCGCAAAAAATGGTTTGTTCAAAAATTCTCGAAAAAGGCTAAAGGTAGGTTAGTTTTGAAACCACCATTTTAGAGGTGTTTAAATTGCATAACTTTTTTCTAATTTAACCGATATTGTAACTCCTACCGTTTCCAAGATTCCAATTCTATCCCATTCTTATCTTGGACACAGTGTATACAAAATATTTTAATTGAAAATGAAGTACAGGGCGTTTATTACACAAATTACCCTTAAAATTAAGTAAGGGGTGTCACTGTCACCTAAAAATATAGTCTTGAGGCCCTTGAGGTTTTTTTTAAGCAACCGCTGTCCAATTCGTTATTCGGTATTTTCATACTATTTTTAAGCTGGCGACGTAGATTGCAATGAAGCACTTCCGATAGTTTTTCTACAGGTTAGATTCTACACATCTTACAATTGAGTGAATTTCATCTTGGAATATATTAGTATAGGCTCACATTTCTTCTGAAATCTTGTTCCATGCCCGGATAATCTTTCTCCAATCCCTTTATTGGCCTTGGAGTTGTTTGATAACCATGTTATACAATTTTCTCTGAGATATCTGGAATTTTCTTCCCCTTGTCTCTTGTTACTTAGCTTTGCGTTGAAAATATTTTCAAATTTATTATTCTTGGTGTTAAGTCCCTATATAGAGAAACATTATAGTTTTATATTGTGCTTTGCCTAGGGTGGAGAGCAACCATCCCAATCCATGCTTGAACGTACCACGTTATAGCGCGACATAAATTACTCAAGTACGAATTTAACTCTTACTTATGAGGGGGTAATAATTATCGAGACCCCCCGTCCTCCATCCATCCGTAAAGACGGCGGGTTGAATTCTGTTAAGAAAAATCTATGATTCGAAATAGTGAAAATATAAAATGGAGCTGGCAAAAAAATAGCGGAGGAAAATCGGTTGGCTCTTGTAAAATTTAGCATAAACACTAGCAGTAATAAGGACTGTAGGTGAAAACTATAAGAAAAATCTGACATTTGTTCAAATTAATGTAGATTTTTCTTAAATAATTTAATAGTTAAACTCAGGGTAAGGCTTGCCACCAAAGTCTGTTGATCTTATTTTATTATCAGTTTGATTTAGAAGATTTTCGATTTAAATTCAACATCAAACTCAGTGTCGGAGCGACAAGTGCTCTATTAATTTATTCTTTATATATATTTTCGTAAATGTGACCTAGATATAAGTGACAACTGTTTAACTATAATTTAAGATCGAGTTCCGAATATTATAGCATCAAAGTAGAATTCTCTAAACTGTAGGTTATTACCAGTTGCCTTTGTTTTGTTCTGGATTTATGCAATTGAATATAGTTTCAACAATTACTGTTGTAGATAACACAAAAAGCGCAGAAGACAAAATGTTCGATTTCAGTAGGTACACGAAATACGGTAGGTACTCGAAAAATCATATCAAAAAATCATTTGGCTTTTGTCATGTCGATGAAGAAGAGACAATACCTAATGAGAAGAATTACTAATATAATTTTCTAGTTTGCTTTTGCTAACATCAATATCCATTTTATTTTTGAGAATTCCTAATGTTGGGAATTGGAACTTTTTTACGAAACAACTTGTTTTGTTGTCAACAAAATATTTAGCTTAATTTTATTTATTAGTTGATGAATTAACAACTCAGTATTGGTAAAAGAACTCTTTCGTATAACAAACATACATGTCATGTCATGTAACTGTTTTCTCCAGGTAACAGGTAGGAGGAAAGGAACCCTCATAACTGCTTCACTATCTGTCTATACCCCTCGTATAAATTAAAAATCCCTCAAAGTTGGCATCAATGGGGTCAGTAGTGGCAAAAAGCACAGATTTTGCTTTTGCTGATGCTATTTCTTTAGATGTGTCAGATGCCTCCAACGATAGAGCAGGACTCTACTGGGTTTCTTCGGAAGCTTTGCTAAATATTTGCTTTATTTTAATTTACCTCAAAAAAAGAGTGGTGAGATGTAATTATATTGTTTCTATTGCTGTCAGTATCAATGGGGTTAAAATAATGAATTGTGTACTGAGGAAAATCCTTCGAAAACTCAAGGCTGCAAAACTATAAGATGCATATACATTCGTAGAGAGTAGTGTCCTATCTTTTTGGCTATAAGTATCTCACCTTTACATTTGTTGTTATAAGTTGTATTACCAATCAACCTCCATCCACGTTCATTGAAGAGAAAGTTGACGGAACTTTCTAGCAGTACAATGTGTATTGATGTGAAGTCAGCTTTAGTAAAAAACATCAATGGAAAAATCAAAATGCTATACTTTAATACTAATTTTGTAATAACATCATGGGAGTAACGGCAATCGTCGTAGTACGTTTATGATATCGAACGTCGGACTCACGCTAGTGGGCAGGGGTCACGGAAGAGAATATAAGGGCTTCGGGCGCGCGAAATCACCTGATGGTACGAAGTCGGTGTTTGTATAGATAGATGCGGAGGTCTCGGTTTGGGGCCGAGAGTGAGTGGCACAGGGTGGCCTGTGGCCAGAGGTCACAAACCAAATGCGTCATTTATTTATATAATTGATATTTCATATACATACATTTTTATCGATCAAACAGATATATAGATGATGATGATGTTTGATTATAATAAAATGACGAAAAAGCATGACACGATATATAATGACAGCACAATTTTAAAAGTTTCGAAAATAAACATAACCAAAATAATAAGATCTCACTATAAAATTAGAAGAAAAAAACAAGTATTATTAAGTACATGACTAATCTTTCCGAAAAGTAAAAAACTAACATTAGCTTTTGACATTGAGTTCAGTACATTTAAAAAACTATATGCTTGTATGTAATACGAGCAGACTACGCATATGTAACTAACTTTATCTTAATAATATAATGAACTGGTGTCCAGTAAATTTTTATCATCTAAAAGCTCAAACATGGCGTTGCGTTGTTTTGGTTGTTTTGTTGGTCCAAAACAGGCATGGATAATGGGACAAGAAAATTCACAGTCATAATAGTTACTTCTTACTGACTTAGAATGCGGATTTCCAATCCATTGAAGCAATTTTGTCGACAATTCGCAGCCTATGTAACGCCAACAAACCTGAAAAGAACCATAAAATTGCAACTTCATTGCGGTAACCACTCGATTCGATTTAATTACAGATGAAGAATAAATTTATTGACAGAAGTTATCCAGAAATTCCACATTAAACTTGGAACAATCGAAACTGAGACTTGTTTTCCAAATGGCTTAAGCGATGTCTACGAAGAGTTTGAAGATAATTCACGCTCGGCCCTCCCATCATAAATCAATGAGAATACTTTGTTCATTTCGATTGGGCAGACCATGGGTCATGCAATTTCTGAAACTGCAGAAAGTATGTGCACAGCAAATTCTAGAAAACAATTGCAACGCGGATGTTTTTTTTTTGTTTAGATTCGCAAATTCTTGGGATGAGGCTCACAAATTACACACAGACTAAATAACAATTTGTTTTTTAATGTCAAAACATTTTTTTTCTTAAAACAACGTTTCGGCAACGTACACCTGTTGCCTTCTTCAGGTAACACATGTAATACAAAAATCGTCTAGTAGAAAACTGTTTTTTAACAGCCATTCATTCATTCGTATTATTTTATTTGAGTACCCAAATTCATTTGTAAGTATTATTTTATTTGATTTCTTAAAATGTTTTGACATGAAATAACAAATTGTTATTTAGTCTGCGTGTAATTTGTGAGCCTCATCCCAAGAATTTGCGAATCTAAATAGAAAGCTATTGGGCAGTGTTTGGAGATGAGCATTGAGCGATGGAGCGAAAGAGAAAAGTGTATATTGAGGATTATTAACTAGATATTAAAATTCAAAATAAAAGGCTTGACAGTGATAATTTTGTTATTTTATAATCACTCCTCGTAATATTCTATACCTAAGAAAATAATTTTACTTTTCAAAACTTATAATTATTTAAATAATAGGTTTTGTAAAAATCAATTTAATTTTGAAGAAATACAAATTCATCTATTTATTTTCTATAATAGCAACTAGGGTATTTGCAATTTGTACCCTACTCTCTAACCCCTACTCTTATGCGTACCAGCTCCTCGTGTGAGTGTCAAACACATATCTGAACTTGAACTAGTATAATGCTCTATTATAGAACACTAGCAGAATACTACAACTGTTAGTTTGACTATTCGCCGTTGGATGGATACAGTTGTCGGGTGCATAATGTAAATAATTGGCTATTTAAAAGGGTTCACCTTATAGATTTATTGAGATGCACCACAGTTATTCAATTCAGAACTAAATAGGTTTATTATGAATAAATAATATTTCTAAAATGCAATCTCTTTATAAATTAGAGTTAAGATTATATTTTTTGTACATATAACTTGGTGTTTATATTGAATGCCTCAACATTCTATATGGGGTGTCTCAATAAAATTGCAGCAATATATTTTCAAGACTATAGTTTTTAAAAATGGTAAAAATTTTGAATTATACTTATAATAATTTATTGTTTTTATTAATAAGTCGTTCACCTAATAATGATTTGTTTGCTAAAGCTAAGGATATTTATAAACAAATAAAACAAACTTATTAGAGAAATTGTGATTTATATTTCAGGTTAATTTAGCCTTGCAGTTTTCTTCATATTCTTATCTTTTATTTTTTTGGGCTAAGTGTATCAATGGATGCTCATCATCAGAGTCTCTCAAGCTCCCTGTGTCACTATCGTCCACACATGACAGATGGATCTTCTAAAAAGTGGGCAGGGATTTCTACCATCCATGTAAACGTGAATGGATTTGTTCTTCACAATAACTGCCAATTGTGTGCGTTACAGCTTTTTCAGATTTTTATGAAAATTTAGGGTCGTCGTGGACGTTGTTTTGAAAATTAAACTTAAATTCAAAACATTTGAGTTTCGAACCGTAAAATCTCCAATCCAATTTATTTTAAAAACCAAAGTGGACAATCTCCAATGGATTTTTCTGTTGTTAGTTTTGAATTAGATCAAGGTGTTCAACGACTTGTTAAGGATAATTCGCGCTAAAACCATTCTGATGTACGTACGTACGGAAAATGATCTTACGTTATTTTCAAAGCGGATCAACTCCAAGTATTTTTTCAAAATAGCTTTGAAATCTCCACTAATACGTATCTGGTAGCAAACATTTTTATAGGGTGTTCAAAAGAAAAGATAGGATTAGATAATGAAGTATTTTGAAGCTGAAATATTAGATACCTAGTTAGTCCAAAAACAGAGTTAGAAACTCAACATATTTCTTAACTTGCAAGTGGCCCCCAAGGAACATATAAATGAAAATCATCTTCATAAACTCCAGTTTAATAAAATACAGGTACAATGCAATAATGCACAGCTAGTAAGTAAGTAAAAATATAATTCATAAATTGAGTTCAAACATCAGCAACTTTTTTTTGGAAATTTAGCGTTTACAAGAATGGCGTCAGGGTTATTTAAACCCTATAAAATCATAAGTATAGAGCAGAAAATCAAAATATTAATAAAAAACATGTTTGTTACAATTTTTCTGGTGCATGTGGTAATGGGATGATAAGGTGCCTCCAGCTGCATCTACTAAGATATATTTCTCTACCAAAAAGCATAACATTTCACCATTATCAAACGATAAGTCTTCGACAAGCCCCAATTTCCACACATAGATGTAATTCAATAAAATTTCTACGATGTTCCGCAACAGTGCAACAGAAATATTAAAATTGAGCAGAGCAGCCTTGCTTTATATAACACATAATATGCTACGTTACACCTATGTCTGAATGCTGCTATGTATAAAGAGATACAGTGTGACAGGTCTGTCTTTATTCCAAACCAACGTAGTGTATATCTGTATTACCTACTCATACAACATGTTATGACAACATTAGTGATATCCTAATTAATTATTAAAAATCTTTTCAACTACAATCACTAGATACTTACACATATAGTATGGTTGAAATAGTATGTTGTAATTATTTTTAATGTTTTAAGCATATAAAACTATGAGGTTATTTATGATAAGAACTGCTAAAACAATGTTTCATGCAATCAATAATGGAGATATTTGGGAATTCCACGTAAGCACGTAGTACGTAGGGAATAGTAGTCTCCTGTTGGCAAGCATATTATATTTCGGCGAAACAAATTCCCCATTTCCGATGTAGGTCTTTGATATGCTCTTTCAGGTCAAAGTATTGGTTAAGTTTACTATTCAAATTTAGCTGGTTCAAAGGTCATCCCATATGTTTAGAAATAAATTATCACATGCGCTTCTAGACTTTTGTTGACATCCGGTTGATCCGATCCTGAATTGAAATCCACACGACCGCTTTAGATTACTGAGTACATGACTGCTTTTTAATTTTTCAAATGCATAAACTTTTCTTGTTCGTCTTATCCGTTTACAAGACGATTTGGCAGTTGTGGGAGATGGTAGCCTTAGTTTGATGCTATGTGGACTCCTCTCCAGCAAATTACTGTTGAGCAAAAGTGGATCAGTTGAATTACGATTAAATTTGTATTGTGTGAGAAAGCAGTAAGTTTTTTGTAAATTGATTTTTCACAATACTGCTACAATATACTTAAACCAAATTTGTGATGAATAACTTAAATCTGAACTTCTTTCTCAACCTGTACGGGAGGTATGTATATATAGGTATATAGGAGACATTAAAATTCAAGCCTGCTTGGCATCAATATTTAATTCGAAGGTATTTGCAGAGGAGCCCCACAGCGACTATCAATCATTTACAAACATCCTGGATGGTGCTGCATTAGATGCTGCGTGCACTCCTGCTGGATCATCATGTTTTTTTTTTTGTGTATAGGTAGTAGATAGTGTGTAGGTATGTATGGGAATATAATCGAAAACAGAGAGAGTACAAGAATCTTTCTATACCTAGAGCAATTCCTATAACCTATGTGAAGCCGCCAACGAAGATATGTGAATATGTTGACATAGCAGGAATTATGGTAGACAGCTACTATTAGCTACAATGGTTACAGAAAGAGTCACATTTTACACATTTTTTGGTTTGAAACTACAATATTTTCTAACTGTTGATGCATTGTTGACATATGGCGAATGCGCTCTATTAAAATTTTAATGTATGGTCCAAGAGAATATCTACTAGAAGTTCGGGTGTTCCAAATCTATTTTCTTTGGAGCGAATCACATAAGCCATGTGGATAAGAATATCTCATGTAGGTACCTATATATTATTGAATTTTAGGATTTCATTTGGTTTTTATATTGTCATGATAAAATTTATAAACTGTTTTTCTTTTAATTTTGTGAATAAACGTTGTTGGATAATCATTTTGAACTAATGTATCTTTCGATTTTTTCTACAATTGTCCCTAAACTCTGGATTTGACAGGTTTAATTACTATATCAGCTAATCTAATTAAGTACTAGGTATAATACCCTTTTTTAGCATAAACGATTGTTACAATTATAATTAGGGCACTTACCAAGCCACGTGGTTCCATGTTTTTAATTATATTTTCATTTATTAAAGTAAAGTTTAGAAAGTTTACCATGTTAGAAGAAGCTATCTAAGCATTTCAGTATTGTCTGGCTGGAGTTATACGGAGTCATTGGAATTAATAATATTCAATAATCAACAAATCGATAAAAAACTCTACGGGTCCACTTTTTTGTGTTGATAGCTTTTGACAACTTCTGTTCGTATCCGTAGTTTGCATTCATCAAATAGAAAAATATTTAGTTGCCGATATTTCAAAAACCACAAGTTTCCGCAATAGATAATATATTATAAAGAGTTACCCCAAAGTTGTCATTCTAAACAAACAAATCTAATTACATTTTGAGGTTTTTATTTAAAAAATTATTTTTGTTAATATTGTATTTATATTATATTTTCCAAGAAATCAATCGCCTCTCTTTATTTCGTGGGACACCTTTTGTATAATATGTTCCTACTTTTTCATTAAGAACATGCTTTTCAAATTATATACTTCTATGGCAAGGTAAGGTACTCTTGTAATTTGCCTGCAGCGGTGTTTCAACTAGGTACATTGAAAATTATTCTTTTACAAGTTTCCAATTAAGCAGGGCAAACTGAAACTACACAGGACAGCATGTCGACTTGCCAGTAATTAAGCAGTGAACGCCCTCAACAACTACCACCTACCTAAAATGAAATTGTCCAATATTTGAATTTGTCCTAAACAGTTTTATTTTTTGTGACATTCATTACACTTTTTCGGTTGGGTTATAGGATGTAAATGAAAAAATTCAGTTTGAAATTTCACGAACGTTTCGATGAATATCAAATCATCCTCAGAGTGCTACAACAATAAATTTATCGACGCGTCGGGTTTGGTGTATCAAAACTGTAGCAAATTTGATTTTAGTATACAAAATACATATTAAATTTATGTTTTTTGAACAGAACAAAACAACAACAATTTTGTTGTATATTATACAATTATTAACCAAAATTTATAGATTTAAATTCGGCGTTGATTTTGTTAAGCATTGTCAAATTTCTGAAAATACGTCTTTCTATTAGTTTTTTTTGTAATGAATTAGATTATGGAATCACTAATTATTTACAATTAAAAAACGCAAGAATTTTTTCTTTGTTATGTCAGGTAGATATCAATAGGTAGTTATTTACGTAAAATATTTTAATATAGGTAAATTCAAATTTATTAATTTTCTGCTATAATGAGGAGGTCAAAATCACATCTTGCACACCCTAGAAAGAACCCTGGTTACAGTTGTAGGAGTATTATAATATGTCAAAATACCCCTGCCAGTTTCGTATATTATTATACAAACATGAAATGCAAAATAAAGTTTGAAAAGTTAGCCGAACATCAAACGAAATAACATAATGTAAAATAAATTTTGTAGTAAGTTCAAAATGTTTATTTGCAATGCACACCAACCCTTGTTATACGAGATGAGAAACAAGTAAAAAAACCAACGACAAGTAATAGAGAAAAACCGTCTACGAGTTAGAGGAAAACGGAGTTAATTTTAATTTTATTATACGAGTGATGTCGAGGTTAAGTGCGTGGAATAATTATTAAATTAGGTCTTTAAAATCCTGCAGTATATACCTTTACCCGTTTCTGCTAACTAGTTGCTCGTAGGTTGTAACCTTTAATCGTAAAATTTATAATAGAGTTTATGTGTAGGTCTTGAATAATAAGTTGGAGTTCATACAAGATAATATCATTAGTTGAATGTGTTCTTGTTTTCTCGCAAAACTACAAGAGGCCAATCCAATAATAGCAACTGTAATTTCATGGTATGTTGAAATTAACAATATTATAAGTATCATCATAAAAAAAATAATAGCATACATCAGCTTGTGTTTATAATACAGTAGCTTTATTAAACTCTAAAGAAAATGACAAATCGGCAAAATGCATAAATTAACGAAGCAACTAAGGAAACTACATATAAATGAATTAACTGTAAGGTTGTTGGGACATAATCATGTACCATTTAGCTTTTATCACAACTACTACAACATATCTATAAACAAACGACAGAGACACATTAGTTACGTTATATTGCAACATGCCTTTAAATATTCTCAATAATCTGTGTTTACTTGCAACATATCCGGGTCTTAAATCTTTCTCTAAAAATTTTCTGTCAATCAAACATGCTTCGGAGCACCAGGCTCCATCCTCAGTGGTTAGTAAAAATTACAAAAAGCTATTTCATCATTGTTATAATTTATGTTTTGTTAGAGAAATGCATTAATTCATTACATGAAAAACATATTTTGTGTTAAACTAAACCATATATTGCACTTGTTCTTTTTATAAATCCTAAACAAAAGCGAAAAATCTTTTTTCTACGACTGTCTTTAAATGCCTTTATTATATGTTCAATCATGATTTGAAAATGTAGTACATTGTAATGCTGTTTTTCATTTACCCGTACACAATAAATATTTCCCACTAGTTGCCTAGCAACTAGTGGAAAATATTTATTACGCACGGGTAAATTTCCTGGTAATGACAAAAGTATCGTCGGCCATGAAAAATTACCATAGCAACGCCGAAAATACAAAAACACCAAATTGACAGTTTAGGTATTTATAATTTATAACAAGCAATTCATAAATTGAGGCTCCTGCCAGGGATTCGGACAAATCTATAGTTATATTCTATTAAATCAATGAAAAATTATTCAATATCTCGGATATGTTTAAGAACTGTAAATGCTTCAACCCTGTGTTAAACCAATGGCTAAATATATCATTTTTACAGTATACCTAATTGTTTTGAGCTCTTTGCTACTATTTATGTAATCAAGTTTTTACATGCCGCATTTTACAGGTTATCTTATATCAAAACTATATGATTAGCCAAGTTTTCTGGTATGTTTGCGAAATATATATACATTTTTCATTTTTAACCCCTTTTTACACTATTTCTGAACGCCTGTGTCAACCAATTCTTCTATGTGACACTTTTTAGGATATTTTCTATCACAACTATGAAGAATTTATTCCAATAATTTTATATAGGAAATATTTTTCTTATTTTGACCTCTTTTCCACTATTCACGAACGCCTATGTTTTTAATGATACATTTCATAGGTTATATTCTATCAAAGCTATAAATAACTTGTCAATATATCTCCCATGTTTAGGAAATAAGTTTTTTTTTTAAGTTTTTACCCCCTAGTTTAAAAACAGTACAGATCTACTAGAAGGTGTGAATTAATCAATTGAAATAAACAGCCAGCAAGGTAAAATTATCAACCGCCTGTACTTTATTGACAAATTATGTAATAAAATATTTTAAGTTTCCTATTAATGTGGTTTAAATTTACGCACACCCTGTAATTATACGATTCATTTTGAAGATATTTATTTACGCCTAAAAAACTAAACATTGTTCTAATTAGGATCTTTCTTTTTTTTTTTTGTATAATGTTTTATATTTTCAATTATTGTACGAGTTCTATCGATCGTTGTTTTTTTTTGTTATTCAATGTCATTTCTGTTGTTCGTTTTGGTACAACATAAAATGCTTCTGTACTTGTATTATTTATGTAGTTATATTATTTTATTCGGTTAAAAATTTGCAGTGTGCGGTGGCTATAAATAGCATTCGGTCTATTACGTGCCGCGATCGTTTAATTGTTGACAACATTGGCAGGTACCCGAATGAGTATTGTACTGTTTTTGAAGTGATTTTAGGTGTTCGCAGTTTTAAAAAAATTAAATTAGTTTAAGTTTAGTTAAATAAAAAGTTATAATTTGTGATGGAAATATAAATTGTTCTTAATTATTGGGGTAAGTCATATTATAATCTAGTAAATATTACGTTAAGATTGTTGCATCAGTCCTATAGGAGATGGATACTTATGAACTTATTTTTTAATCGTGTTCTGTATATAAAGAACACTTTATCAAATGATTCTATAGGACTAAAAAAATTTACTATCAATAATTTTCTATACATATCTTAAAATTGTGTTTTTATTATTAAGTATTATAATAATTGTTAATTAACCACTAAAGAGAAGAAGGAAACACATAATAATGAAAACACAATTTTAGTGATTTGTTAGTTTAAGTAGATTATTATTATTTTTTAATATTCTTCCAACAGGGTGATCTATATAAAAGAATATACGCGATTTATTACTCAGTTGTTTACATTATCTGTTATTTTGTTTTTTGCTTTCATATGTTTGAAATATTTTAAAATATTTTGTATAGAACTACAATAGAATGATAATTTTTTATATTTTTATGGCATGAAGATAGGAATATCGACTTTTTTGCGTATTATACCAAAATAGGTTTTCTAATTTTTTATGATTCAAATAAAATATTATTTTATTCAGTACACAATCGTTAGTTGAACTGTAAAGATATGTTATAGCGCCGTGGAGTATAATTATTATGTGCGGGGTTATAGATTTTATAATATCTTAAATTTTGGTGTCAAAATCTAAATTAAATTGATATAAGTACATTTTCTTTTTTTGTGTTTTGCAGATGTTTAATAAATTTTTAATCGAGTGCGTCGCGTAATAGTAAGGTGTTATAATAATATGTCCGTACTTCGACAAATCGGTAATGTGGTTTCTAATATTACCAGCTACTATAACTTTTTTGATTCAAATGTGTTTTGTGCTTGGAATTATGGATGGAATATGGATTATTGGTGCGGCAAATGGTATCTAGGAGATCAAACAAAGGAAGGAGAAATCAGGTGTAAGTAACGTTAATTTTTTATATATTCAATTCGAAAGCAAATTCTTAAACCCTATTCAAAATATTTTTACACATAATATGAGAATTTTGATCGTCGTTCACATGTTTATAAAAGTTTGTAAAGACTTGTTTTTCTGGATTACTCTAATATAATAAAGTTAAAGCTATGCGAATAGTATGAACTTTATATAGTTAGTTATATATTTAAGATATACTATACGGGGTGGCAGCGTACGTAAATTAGGTTACAAATAAAATCAAGCATTTTCCTTATTAAATTTTTGTTACAAATAATTATTGGTTTTATAACCATTTTCTTAAGATTTTTTTTTTCCAGGAGTGCCCATAGGCCCTAGTTTTGTTAAGGTTAGGCATGGAATGGAATGGGATGGAGTTTAATGGAGGAGTGTTAGTGAAGTGGTAGGTACTCTTAAATTCGCATAATAATTTTTGTATTCAAAAAGTAGATATAAGCAAAATAAATAATCTTATACTATTTTTTAAACAGTACCTACTTTCTTTGTTCCAGATAACCCATATCTATAGTAAGCTGGTAACGCGTAAAATTAGTGATTTTATTGAGTATTTTCTCGACTCGTGCTTATAATTTCCAAGACAAAAAACGTAAATGAAGTATTGAATTGGACAATAGTAACAATTAATGGCTGGTGGCATGCTAAACAATTTATGGTTGAGAGGGATAATCTACAATTTGGATTTCGGTGTAAGTGAATTTCAAAACAATAATTGTATTTATCGTTTTCACATGTCATAAACAATTTATTTCCCGAAGTACACTTGGCACTCAACTAAAAGTATTTCAGCGCCATGTGAAACATATCAGTCTGCACAGGGATTCTACATAAGGCTGCTCTTTTTTGATATCAAGATAGTCGTAGGTTTTAGTTTTAACAAACACTAAATGAACAAATTTTTGCCTTTACAATTGAAACGTAATGTAATCAAAATTTTAATTTCGGTTCTCATCAGATTTTGATTTAAAACTTTAAAATCAATCAAGATAGTCGTCGGTTCTTGTTTTAAACACTAAATTAACAGATTTTTGTTTTTACAATTGTAATGTAATGTAATCCAAGTTTCAAGTTCGGTTCTCATCAATTTTTGGTTTAAAACTTTAAAATCAATCAAAAATAAATTTCAATTACTTAATAAAATTTCAAAGAGCAGCCTCAATCAACTATCAGCTTCTATTGACCGATATAATAAACATCACAAAGCCAATTTAGCAACTGCCAAATACGATTTACTTAAAGCAGGTTGATTTATTAATACTGCAATGACTATAGAAATTCAAAGCAATTGGTTTTACAGGTATAGCACACGATAGCAATAGTTCACTCCGAACAGTAGTAGAATTGCCGATAAGAAAATACAAAGTTTGCGAAGAAACATCCACCAAACAGCTACGATGGTGATACAACTCGGAATAAATGTAGACCCTCAAATGTTTTTGCTTATGGCAGGTCAGTTTGATCAAAATATTTAATTTTTTCGAAATATTAGTTTCTACTGCACTCTACATAGGTGCGCTTCGAGGATAAACTGTTCTATTTTCTACAAGCCATTGATGAACACGATTAGTAGGATGTCTTATATTGTGTTTCTAAAATCCAACTATCACTGCGTTTTAGGCAGACATGCAAATTCAATATTTTGCCAATTTTGAATTAAAAGCTCCATCTCTCCAAGTGATTCAAAATCAAGTCTTGACACCACAAAAATTACTTTGATACACAAACCGCAATACGATTGACCGCAAGCAGTTGCGGTAAATGGGGCAGCAATCGCTTCATCCAGCTCTAAATGTTATTATTGTTGTACATCTTAGTTTTTTCTGTGTATTAACGTAATTTTTGTTGTATCAAGACTGGAAGTTTTACTGATTTTCTCATTTCTTGAAAATTACATTTTAGTAAGAAGTATATAATCAACAATAATTATTGCATGATAGGTTTTCTAATTTTTTATGATATAAAATATTATTTTATTCAATACACAATCGTTAGTTGAACTGTAAAGAGATGGTATAGCACCGTGGAGTATATGTTCATGGTTATAGATTCTCTGTAATATCTTAAATTTTGTTGTCATAATCTAAGTTAAGGCGATATATTTACATTTTCTTTTTTTGTGTTTTGCAGATGTTTAATAAAACTTCAATCGCGTCCGTCGCGTAATAGTAACGTGTTATATTAATATGTGCGTACTTCGCATCCGTAATGTCGTTTCTAATATTATCCGGCTACTAACATTGTTAATTCAAATGTGTTTTGTGCTTGGAATTATGGATGGAATATGGATTATTGGTGCGGCAAATGGTATCTAGGAGATCAAACAAAGGAAGGAGTAATCAGGTGTAAGTAACTTTAATTTTTTATACATTCAATTCAAAAACAAATTTTTAAACCCTATTCAAAATTTTCTTCGGACACATAACATGAGAATTTTGGTCGTCGTCCACATTTCTATAAAAGTGGTTCTTGCCGATTATCTGCCATAAAGAAATAACGACATGTTTTTAAATTTTTTTTGTGATTAATAATAAGCCTATATTGAACAAAATTAGGTACGGATGGAGACAAAATAATCAATGTTTATATTTTTTTAAATCTAATAATATAATACACTATTACGTAAGTACTTAATGTAGGTATGTACTTACGCACTGTATATCATTAGCATGGACATGCTGTCCTTATAGTCTCATAATAGAATAACTGTATGCCAGCGTTGCCAGATTGTGACTGATTTCAAGAAAACTACTATAAATATATCAATGTATTTTATTTATCTAAATAATATACACACGTTAGGTAGTTGGATTAGTTTGGGGTGTTATAATTATTATCTTTACTTTTTTATTTATAATTTTGGAATAAAGTAGTTGGGTTAGTTTGGGATGATATAATTATTATTTTTATTTCAAATTTTTTAATATATTAGATTAAAAAATATATAAACACTGATAATTTTGTCTTCCTCCGTACCTAATTTTGTTCAAAATAATCTTATCATTAATCACATGGAACAAAATAAAAAAGTCGTTATTTCTTCATGACAGATATTCGGCAAGACCGCTTTATATAATTATACAAGAAATCACTGCGTGATTTCCCAGTCGTTTTGTGGTCGTTTTATCTATGACAAAAGTCATTGAGGGTCATAAAAACAAATTTCAAAAATCTATATATCCTAAAAATATTGAAGATAAATTGAAACATTTTTGAGTTACCCCGTAGATCACCTCTACGAGCTTATAGTTACACGCTAAAGAAATCATGAATTCAGATCTAAATCTAGGAAATATATGTCATTTCATGTTCGTTGCACAATATACTATTTTGATATTGCAATCGATTCGATTAGCTTTGAGCATGGCGTTTTGAAAATTGTTTAAAAAATCAAATATTTTTAGAGAAATCTATTAAATTTGTTTCGTGGAGGTCGACTTTTATTTCTAGAACAAATTACTTTATTTTATTTATTCGGTATTGTAACTTAAACAAAATTTAGACAATACAATACAGACTTATCACTACTAGTTTTATAAAAAAAAAAACTGTTTTAATTAAGCTCAATAAGCACTGATAGGAAGATGTTAAAATTACAAAATTTAATATCTGACAATGATTCGGCATAGTAAATTCTCATCAAAACAGCTACCGATATTTTTGCAATGCTGAGTAATAGAAAGTAGGAACCATTGAAATGATCGTACGTATTGGAAGAAGAACGCTACACCTTTCCAAGCTTTCTTAATTAATAGTTCTTTAGTGTAGTAGGTATACGAAATAGAGCAAAGAACTTGGTTAGTTCTAAGATTTAAAGAACCACTCTGATCCAGTCAGCAGTCAAAAGATTTGCTAATATCACAAGTGATGAATTTTGAATAAATAATTTAGAATGAGTATCAGCATTTGCTTTTTCTTTGAGTCAATTCGAGTAAGGATTAAAAGATGTCGGTCACTAAAATGCGGGGGTCTAAGACACTTCAAATAATTTCCTGAAAATCAAGAAGTGCTCTGGGTAATGATCGAAGAAATTCATCATGACTCTCGATAATATTTATTTATTTATTTAAGATACACTGCCCAGACAGATAAATAATCCAATTAAAGTGCAGGAAAAATTACAGTAAATTCTTAATATCTAACACTAAATGTATATTCTAAGAAATATATTTTTTATACAAGACAAAGTTGAATTAAAAATATCAATTTGCTCGGACACAGAGTTACAAGTATGGCACATAAAATATAAAGGGGAACGCAACAACAAATTAGTACGCGGGGCCGGAAAGTAAAATACGATTCCGTTATTACGTGTACGTAGATTTGGGACACAAAAAGGAATCTGGCTTAAAAACTCTGGACAGTCAAGAAGTCCATTAATAATCTTAAAGAGCAATACTAGAGCGGAATATTCTCTCCGAGTATTTAATGGTACTAGATTAAAACGGTTTAACAGAATATCATGAGGAAACCCAATGGATGGATAAACCCCATCAACCCGAAACCACAGCAACTTGGCAAAACGACGCTGGATACGTTCAATATTATTCATATGTATGGCATACATAGGATTCCATACTACAGATGTATATTCCAGTTTAGATCTGACAAATGCGTTGAAAAGAATAATGAGAGTTTGAGGTGTCACAAACTCTTTCGAATTGCGCACAATAAAACCCAGAGATCTATAGGATGCTGAAACAATATTATTAGTAAAGCTCAGTTTACTATCAAACCAAAAACCTAAATCTTTAAACTCATCGCAAGTTGTTAATGGACTATTATTTATACAATATGAAAATTTGACAGGGTTTATTTTCCGTGTATAGGAAACACTAAAACATTTATCAATATTCAGATAAAGATTATTACGGACACACCACTCATATACAATATTTAAATCGTCCTGAAGATGAGAACAATCTTCAGTACTATTAATGACAGAATATACTTTGAAGTCGTCAGCATATAATAACGAACTATTTGTCAAGCCACTAGAAATATCATTGATAAAACAAAGGAACAACAATGGTCCAAGGACAGAGCCCTGGGGAACACCAGATGACACTTTAAAATTTGCGGAACGAAATCCTCGACTTTCCACATACTGAAATCTATCCTTCAGATACGACTTCAAAAGCAGCAGTAAATTATAAGATAGTCCATAACGACACAGTTTACGCAGTAGAATACCATGATCAATTCTATCAAAGGCTTTAGAAAAATCAGTGTAGATTACATCTACCTGCCCCCGTTATCAAGTCGCTCAGTTAAAAACTGTGTTAAAACCAATAAATTAGTTGACGTAGAACGACCCGGAAAAAAGCCATGTTGTATCGATGAAATCTGACGCCTAACATGGCTCATAATAATATCATGGAGCACAAATTCAAAAACTTTAGAAAAACACGACTGTATGGAAATTGGTCTATAATTTGAAATATCCTGTTTATCTCCCTTCTTATGAACCGGCGTTACTCTAGAAGATTTCCAATCAGAGGGGAAACTACACGATCGCAAAGAAACATTGAATATTGTACATAATGGTTTAGCAAACCCAGTGGCACAATCCCTAATTACAAAAAAAAAATATACCATCAGGACCCGATGTAAATTTAGCTTTTAACCTTCTCAAAGCTCCATAGACCTCCGTCTCAGTAATCACACGATCCGGTAAATGAGACACATTCACAACATCAAACAATCCCTGATCAATATCAAATGCCTGAGATGCAACGTATGATGTGTTGAAAAATTCCGCAAATGTATTGACAAATATATTACTAGATGACGTTTTTTTACTTAAAAGCAGAACCAAGACATAACATTTACTGAAGATATTTTGGTAGTTTCTGTGCTGTCACCCAGGATAATTATAAATAAACTGATAGCAGCGAAACCTGCTGAAAAAGTCTCTTTTTTGGTAAGCAAATAAATAAATTTCTAAGACGGCTATTTTTTTGTGTCCTTCATAACCATGTGGAGTGGATTATCATTTATTAACGACATGTACTAAAAAGAGTGCATTCTGCATCTTTATACAATGAACCTGTGTGATGGAGGCCTTGACGAAGTATTTTGAGAGAGCATAGCAGCTGAACTTACAACTTATATTGGATTCTTTAGGTGCACTGCAAAAATCAGTGTGGTAATTGAAATTGGATTAGGCATAATAAAGCTATTGTATTGCGATCAATTGTAGCAGTTTCTAGAGATCCTTTTAATTATACCCCTGAATTAAACAAATTGGTTAAATCTCGTAACATTTTATGCGTATATATCTCTATCGTTACCTAAAGTAGCTCAAGATAGCTTCCTATTCTCTTCACTACATGGATATTTCAGCCAGCCATCTTCGTACCTACTGCATCCTCCGCAGACCTTTTACATCATTACAGGGCATCCATAATTTCCATTTCGTACCACTACTCTAACTCAACTACATATAATATAACAGAAGAGAAAGAGAACGACTAACTTTGCCCTAAGGACAGGAACTTAGTTGAAATTAATTTAGGGCCCATGGCGACCCAACTCACACACATTATATCCATATAGTGAAAGAGTATATGTGTTTGGAAGGCTGAAATATGGGGGTGAGTTGGAGGAGTGTTTTGGTTGTTAAAGCAGGGTGGTTATAGACGATGTACGGGGGGAACTGCTTTTAGTTTTAGACATAGTGTAGTATGTGTGTTGTTGGGAAAAGGGCTCTAGAGAACGGAAGCTTATCAGCAAAGTCTGAGAGAGAGAAAGGGATACAGTGTTATAGAGCTAGCGGCCATGCCTGGCAGAATATGTGTGGTATTACTTCTATCTAAGTCAATGGTGGGCGAAATTATTAGGTATAGGTTGTGTAAGTTTGTATGTCTAAACAATATATGTATAATTAATGTACATCACCTTGCGGGGATAAATTTGAGATTTAAACTTTGTTAAAAATATGCAATTTTCGTGTTTCATTTACGTGTTGCTCTATTTCGTTATCGCTATTCAAAACATACGAAGTGAATTTCTAACACTACCAGTAAGGGAACAAAGGAAATTTGACGCTACATGACTCTAAAAATATACCTCAAAAAACAACAGAAAATTTGTATGGTATATAATAAGACTAAAACCTCGTGACTACCCATGTGCCTGCCACTGCACATTGTGTGCACAACGCCTGTATTTAATTAGCACGCTCCAAGTCGCTTAATTACGGGGGACGGCCCGGGCGGCATTATTACGAAGTCGTAACTTGCGGAAACTGTTACATGTGGTCGGCGAATAGGGGATGATGTTTTCGGGGGGTGGAAAAGGTCCCGCGCGGTGCAAGCTCTATAGGAGAACAATTTTGCTCGCCTTCAGCCGCATAGTGCGGAGAGAGACACGTTGTCTTAACTCGCAAGGCACATATACAAACACATACACGCACACACGTGGCTCGTCGTGCTCTCCTTGTAATTTATGTGAGGCAAGATCAATACATTTTGGGGGTGGTGATGGGGAGGAAATCCATGAGAAGGGTGCTGGGGAGACGGTATAAAGACGGTTGTGGCGTATTGAGGGAGGCGGTCGACCCGCCACCAGCACAACTAGAACACCTGTGAACCGGATGTTAATCGTAATTGATTTCTGCAGAGCCAGTTAGTCTTGATGTAAAGTAGAATTAATATATGTTCTGGTTTTACGTGGCAGTCATTTAGATTAAATAGTTTTTATAATAAGAAAACGAAAGGTGATTTGAAATTGGGTGAAAATGTGAAATCCCATTTGACAAAAATTTGATTAAAATAATTCTAAGCTGTTTTTACTTACCTCACTTTATAAGATACTTACTGCAATTAATAACAATTTCAGGACTTTATTTACTAGTTTAGAGTGTTAATCCATATTCACCGTATGTCCCTACAAAAGGCTTGTGGTTAATCACAAATTTTTGTAAAGCACGGAAACAATACTTTATTTAAGCTTCACTTAATGTTAAGTTCCCTTTTTCGGCGCTTAAAACCTAATCCTCTGTTTAACCTAAGTTTTTATAAATAAAAAACATTTTTTGTTTCGTATAAATTGCAAAGAATCAAAAAATTATTGAAATTGAAGATGAAATTTTGATGGAAGACGATATTGATGTGAAGGATATTAGAGAATTTGGTTTTCCTATACGAATTTATGTAAGGCTTGTCTTTAAAGACAATGGTAAGGCGTAATTATATAGAAGACATGTTCAACCTAAGGCCTCCCGCAGATTTCGCGTAACAAAACCTACAGTATTAGCAAAGATTAATCTACACAATAATCTTTGGTATTAGTAAGTACTTCTTGAATTGTTAAAACAGGCAGACTTCTATCTGGAAATGGTCTTAATCGTCTCAAGGAACCTCAAAATATTTATATCCGTCTTTATCTCAATTTTTTTTAGCGCGTTCACAATACCCTTCCTGTGCGGGAAAGTCAAATATCTCTAATAATTTGATCAAGTTCCTTGACATTTGGCGAAGGCGACATAAAAATACAAACTGAAAACCATTAAGCTCTAAGCTCACCCTTCTAAAAGTATACCTTATTTTTTTGTTACCATACAAAGCAAACTTGTTTTCCCTCTGACGTAAAATATTGTACAGAATTAATCTTCTTACACAACAGTTTCACCTAGGAGGTTAGATACAGCCGCCGCGCTGTGCAGTTAAGTTTCCTCGGCAACAGGAAGTTTCATTCGTTTCTGCTTACCTACCAAGCCAGTCTTTATATGTATAATGTAAGGAACAAGGAACGTAGGTATAGCTTAAAATGTCTAAGTTCTTCGTTAAGGAAACCAATAGAGGAGGTTAAACTTGCAAAAGGTTTATGTTTTGTAGGATTTTTGAACGACTTACAACATAACTGCTTAGATATTAAATTTGTAGTTATAATTAATTAATGATTTTTTTTTTCATTAATTGTCGTGCGTAAGTATGTGTTTGCCATTTTTTGCTTGTAGATTTCTCGCTATAGATATTGTCATATTATGCGGATTTCAGTGTTTTGAACTCCCCATTTCTTAAACATTAACACTCCATCTGAGGACGAATTTAGCAAATTTTCTGCCTTTGTGTGATGTTTGTTGCCTTTTTTGAAAGATACAGTCATCATCAAAATCACTTGCACGATACTCCAAAGAGAAGTACCCTTCTGCATAGGCTGACAAGACTGTTTGAAAGAAGCTTACAAAAAGGCCTCCGACCACCCGAGCAATGGTGGCCAGGCATAAATTCAGCGATTCAACAAACGCAAAAGAAAGCTTTCAACAATATTAGAAAATTTGTCCAAAAGAGATATTATAGAAGATATGTTTGCAGTTAAACATCTAGGTGTAAGTAAAGTACTGCGATAAATCGAAAATATCATGGATCATTAATTTGGCACTCAAAAACGGAACAATTCACCTCAAGGAACACTTGCCTGAATACAAAGATTGGGATGCGTTTGCGTTATTTAGGATCTCATAACGTTCCTCACTAGGGTTTTAGCAACTCTTATCAAAAGGTCAGCAAATGAAGCTATGTCCAAACTGTCTGGGGATGACTAATACCTAATTGCATAGTTAAAAATTTAACTGCCTGCCAAACAGATCTGGGCCAAGTACAGCACAATTGTACTTAAAATATTCAAGTACAAGTACATTCTAAATGTACTTAGAGTACCGAAAATCTAAGTACTTACTACATAAGGTCCGTAGAGTGTAGAGTTGTAGAGGCTAAAGAGAAAAAGTCAAAATATTGCAATGTAGCTATTGTATATTCTACGGCACTTAAATATGTGGTTGTCGACAGCAGTCTGCAAGTAAGTCTTTATGTAAAAATGCACCTCCTCCGGTAGTACTTTTTTCTACGAGAAATTGTCGTATGCTCACTTGGGATCTTTTTATTTTATCATCTTGTTCCAGTTGAATTCATATTTGACGTTTTCATTAGCTTATTATTTTCGTTATATAATAAATAGTCACTGTTCAGTTAGACCTGGGTATTTGAATTTTTTGTTACACTCACCTCACATTTCCAATTAAAGATTGATTTTAGAGCCAAATTGAAAACTGGCAATAATGAAGTATCTTACTGTATAATAATGTTTAGTTATTAAAAATAAATCTTCAAAATAGACAGAAACGACACACACTATGCTCCAGTATGGTAAATACCATAATTTGAATTGAATTACAGGGCCGGATTTAAAAATCTGGCATATCTGGTTCATCCCAATAATTCACCCTGTATGTAACTTTTTCCACCCGTAATAGACAGAAAACAGATAAAATATATTTGTAGTAACCTAGTTTTCTTATTTGGTTGACGAAAACACATGTGTCTAATTATTTTAATCGGAATGAAATGAACAAGCCAGGGAAATGTTTATTTATAAATTAAGAAATAAAATAAAAAACAATAACCCAACAATAAAACAGTTTTAACAATGTGGAACAAAGTAAAAAACAATTTAATAAACATTACGATTATAAAAGATGTTCAAAATGAAATCCATCTGCCTTAATACACTTTTCTTGACGAATGTTTACATGTGTAATGGATTTTCTGATTGTCAATGGGTCATTTCTGATAATATTAACAATGAATAATTCTGCGTTAATGAGCTGTTGTGTTTTATAATCGTAATGTGTGATAAATTGTTTTTTACTTTGTTCTGCATTGTTAAAACTGTTTTATTGTTTGGTTATTGTTTTTTATTTTATTTCTTAATTTATGGATAAACATTTCTCTGTCTTGTTCATTTCATTCCGATTAAATAAATTAGACACATGAGTTTTCCGCAAACAAATAAGAAAACTAGGTTATTACAAACATTTTTTATCTGTTTTCTGTCTGTTACGGGGGAAAAAGTTACATACAGGGTGAATTATTGGGATGAACCCGATATGCCAGATTTTTAAATCCGGCCCTGTAAATCAATTCAAATTATCGTATTTACCATACTGGAGCACAGTGTGTGTCGTTTCTGTCTATTTTAAAGATTTCTTTTTAATAACTAAGCATTATTGTACAGTAAGATACTTTATTATTGCCAATTTTCAATTTGGGTCTAAAATGAATCTTTAATTGGAAATGTGAGGTGAGTGTAACAAAAAATTCAAATACCCAGGTCTAACTGTCTATTTATGCCCTCTGAAAAAATTATATCAGATTTTTGAAAAATCATATACAGGGTGAAGTGTTGAATATGAAGCAGTCCCACAAATTTTCTCGAAGACGGACCTGGATTTTCTCAATTCTGAATATGTCAGTTAGTTGCCAGGCACCAATACACACTTTTATAAAAAAATGAGATAAATCGACTTAATCAGTGAAAAGATATGACGAAACATTGTTTTGGTGAATATCCATAATTCACCCTGTATATTAATAATGAAAACAAGGAGACAGTTTTTAATGGTCATTTGATGATCCCCTAATGTGACTCTACTTATGGTAGAAGTATGTACAGTTCCTCGTGACTCACCCTGTATATGAAGTAAAAAAACATCAATGATGAAAAAACATCGTGCTGAGTATGGCAAATATTTAAATGTGGGTTCAATCTATTACATTAAAAAACTTAATGTTTATTCAACTCTTAATGAGCATAATATCTAATTTGAAGACCACTATTATGATAAATTCAGCAACGATATGGGGTGCAGGCTGTCAATGCCCATAACAAACCTCGTAACGTGTTCTTAGCCACACTAATTTGTTACTACCTGAAAAAAAAAATGCTTTTAAAATAGGTAAGTATTATAATGATAGGGGAAGTATATTTTATAATGATTTAGGCAACTCGCTACAAGATGGAGCTAGTATCGGCAGAATAAATAGGCATTATTATTTTTGTTTCTATTATATTTATATTATATGTTCGGTGCCTTAGTATAGAAATTGCCCATATTTTTTAGCATATTACATGATGTGGCACCATGGTGTGTGACAAACTATATAAATGGCATATTATCATTGAGTAAATATTAATTAAATATACGAAATCAAGAAGTATATCTTAGTTATCTTTCGTCATACGGACTTGCTCGCGACTTTATTGGTTCAATTTGAAAATTTACAAAAACAAATAGTATGTTTTCCTTATTTGCTTTTTTGACATCATCATGATTGGAATAAGAAAAATGTATTAAATTTAGTTTATCAGTCAGCTAACATTCAAAGGGAAAAGATTTTCCAACGGATACATTGTATATTAACGTACTATACTTTTGGCGTGAATAAACTCCACTGACAGAGTAAGAATAAGTGAAAGTAAAATAATGAGAGCAGAGTGGAGCAGAAAAAAGAAAGAGCAAGAGTGGGAAAAAGGAAAATGAAGTTTCTTTCCATACTTCTATACACACAGCGAAGAAAGCGAGATCGATTTTTAATTGCATGCAGTCAGCCTTCGCCTTGACTTACTTTTAGAAAGATTTTCATTAACACCATTTTCTTGAAAAATATAGGACGACGCCGTTCATTGGCAGTCAACTGTCTCTGCCTTCGCCAGACAGGAATAATTTACTATTTATTTACATTCCACGATGCAGGAAAAAAGCATATCATTTAGTTTAGACGGAATAAGAAAAATTTAACGATGGAGTTGATTTAATATATACCTACCTAAGTATTTCAATTATAATTTACTAATTAATTTTTGTACTTAACGATATGTGCGATATCATAGATACTTCTTACATATTTCAACTGGCTGATGATCATTGGTAATTTAGACATAGTGAAATGTTGGTCCAAATACCATTATATACGAGCGTATGATCTATCAATAAATGCGCTATGTGATTGTGATTAAAGATACGGCCGTGCCGTGTTTTTAACCACGGCATACCTAGTGATTTGCTACCTGGGGGTAAAAATAGGCATTACATGAATCTGAGAAGGAATTTATTTCAAAATAGGGGACACAAATGTGATCTTATTTAAGGTGATTTTTCACAGAGGGAGCTAGTAATAAAAAAGTATGTTAACTATATTTCTATAATCATAGACAAAGGACTACAATTTAATAGAGAACAAAAGTATTCTAATAATTTCTATTAAACTAAAACTGCTATGTTTTAAATTCTAAGAGTACCTACCTAACAACACTTTATGAATTATAATCAATTTATTGTTATATTATACAGGGGTTACGAAATATTGACAAAAAAACTAAAAAAACTGCTGTTTTTGCTCTATTTCTTTTTAAAAAAATGGTTAAAAATACACATGTAGTGGACAAAATGTAAAACCAGCATGATTTAATCATAGACAGAAAACCTCAAAATCAATTTTAAAACATAACAGCTTTATTATTTGGTTTTATAAAATTTTATAAAACATTACCTTTAGAGCATTTAAGCTTATTAAAGTGTGATTAGAAAAATATATTGCCTTAATAAAGCAGTTCTCTTAAAAAATGTTACTTGGTTTTTAGGACTAGATCTATTGGTAGAACAAATTACCTAATTTTTTCATTTAATTCAGGAAATATAATGTTTTAAAGTTTTTACCACCTTTTTATATTCCTTGATAACGCTCTATGTATCCTAAAATTTAACTAGTTTCTCACCATATCCTATGGTATTTTTGTACCAATAAATAAGGTTAAAATCTGTCTATTGCCTTTTTCTAGTAATCCTGTATACAGACTGATAGAGACAATGACGTAGAGATATTTTTTAAAAACTGTTGATTTATGTCCAAAACATTTACCGATTATATTTGACACGTGTCATATTTATTTGCATTCTAAACCCATCATGGCCAACTAAAATCAATTATATTTCAAAGCCATATCACTACTGCAATAGAAAAATGTAAAATTGTCAATTGTCAATATTTTGAAAACTATCAATTTTTGGAATAGACATCCTTTGATAAACTTGCCCTTATTTTTGATGCAAAAAAATTAAAATTATATAAAATTAGGGATTTTCCATTTAAAAAGGAGGATATTCTAACAAATTAAATTATTAAAGCTTCCATATAATAAAAAATTGTTATTATTCTTTATTCCGAAAACGTTATTTTTGACATAAAATTTCAGATATTTCGAAAACGGATGGAGATACGTATAGCATATTATGCTGTTTATACTTTTTGTGAACGACCTGCCGTTACACATGCCCTGTGGAAAAGTCTTTATGTACGCGGACGACACGTCAATAGTTATATCTGATAAGGACCCTGATAAGCTTCGAACAAAAATTGATGCGGTTCTGCGGGCTTTCGACCATTGGTGTTTCCAAAATAAACTAATTATTAATCGCGACAAAACTGTTGCAAAGCAGTTTAAGAGATACAGACCCCCATTGGAGTTTAACGTTCAGTTTGAGAGTAACCACATTGCTTGGTCTTCGGAGGCGAATTTGTGAGATGTGACAATTGATTCGGAGCTCGGATGGCTGGCTCATGTGGATATGCTGTGTCGCAAATTAACGTGCCTTAGCTATGTGGTATACACATTAAAGAGCCATATGAATATTGCGTCGATTCTTGACATCTACTATGCTATGATATACTCTGCCATTTCTAATAATATAATCGCGTGGGGCAGATGCTGTGAGCTGTCAAGAGTGTTTATTATTCAAAAACGGGTACTACGTACTATGTTCAACTTGCCATATAATTGCTCGTGCAGAGATACCTTTAAACAGAATAAAATACTGACTGTGGTTGCCATATATTTGCTTAAACTATTCCTATTCATTTACAAAAAAAGAGGTCAGATTATTAGAAACGGTTCTCTGCACGATTATCCAACGAGGGGGCGCAACCGGATGCTTCCTCCGAGGCCGAACCATGAGTCATACAAGAAAGCGCCCCACTACTCCGGAATACACTATTTTAATATGCTACCAGATGATATAAAAGATTGTTCTCCACAGCGAAAATTCAAAAAAGAACTGAAAAAGTTTCTGGTGACGAATGTCTTCTATACGCTGCAGGAGTTTGCGGGATATTGCGTCAGCCATTAGTCCTTTGTTGTGTATGTATATGTTAGTGCCTGCTATAATTACTTAGTTTATAATTTTTGATTACCTAATTTATATTTCAATGCCTATTTTTATCGTTTCTTTAGAATGTCTAATTGTTGCCGTCCCGCTGTTTGTCTTTTATATGTAACTTGTATATTATATTCGTGATGTATTTTATTTATTTATGAATTGTAGTGTAGTATAATGTAGACGTGTCTATGTACTTTGTACGATTAAGACTAAATAAATATATTATTATATTATTATTATATATTATTATGAAATATCTTTAGAATTACAAGGAGAATCCAATAAAAATAATTGATATAGGGTGGTATTGGAAATAAGGAAGTTTTCACATACTTCTAGGATAACCGGAGGTACTAGATCCTTAAAAACATTTTAGCCGAATTGGTCCGTCGAGCTACGTACTACACCAGATTTTCAGATTGTTCCACAGTATAGTTTCTCCATAATCGATCGAATTCCTTCCCGGTGGGACACCCGATATAGTCATCTAACTTATTATGTTACAATCATTATTCAATAAGAAATAAAAACAGTTATCTATAATTTAAAATAGGCAATTTTTGTGATAATTGGGTTGTTTAAATATCTTATACTTATATATATATATATATATATATATATATTTTTATTATTATGGCTTCCCCATGTTTAAATTGATATTAAACATTAATTTTCTACATTAGAATTTTTAGAATATACTCCAACATCATCTATGCTTCATATCATTAATTTCTCTTAATTTTCCAACCTTCAGTCTCAGCCTTGTTTCGAGCTACCACCTAACTCCATACTATTTGTGTGTGCGGTTTTCAAAAGTGGGTGGCAGGTACCACCCGCAGAATTCTCTATCTGCTTTCGTGTTATAACTTCCTCTCCCCCCATCACATCAAAACCAGTTTACTCTCCTTGTACACAACATAGTCTCCCTTTTTGCTCTATGTATATAACCGGGTATATATAACCCGGTAGCTAGGAGACTTCCATCTTAAGACGTTCATGCCACCCCCTTTTATCTAGCCTCCTCACATGGAGGAATTATATATACAGGGAGATGTGTACTAAGACGCGGATACTAATATCCTCCCCCTTCGTCCCATGTTAGCATCACCAATTTAGCAATTTACGTAAAGCCCTTATTCGCCATATGTGTGAGTGTCGTATAGTTGGAAAGTTTAATTAGTTGTAAGAGGAGTAGGAGCTTCAGGCTCTATTTATTCTAGAAGAAATCCTTTATAATTTCGTATAATATAGAATAAATAACTTTCATAGTAAAGATGTTCTTGCTATAGGTTTTGTTACATTGTTACTAGTTAACTAAGAAATTTGCGAAGGAGGGTGCAAATATATTTATAATTTTTTATTTTGGAGGAAAATACACATTTTTCGCCTGCGAAATACTTGGGCTTTAAAACATATCAAAATTTTGCGAAAATAAAATTTCAAACTACCTACATTAAAGTGTTTTTTACTAATTTTTCTTTGTAAAATTGGGTGGTTTAAAGGAAGGAAAACCTCAGTTTCCACTCCAGCTTACTTTCTTATTTGTTAAATAATTTATGTAAAATTTAATGACTAATCTTCGTTTATTTATTACGTTCAAATTTCAAATTCAAATTCAAATTTATTTATTTCCAATATCCACTTAAATTATATACATGTTATTTTGCTCTAAGCCGAAATAAATAAAATAAATAATAATAATAAAGAAACAAATTTAATCTTATATGTGCACCGCCCTGATTTTACTAAGCGGTGCCTAGAGGATGCAAAAACTTGGTAAAGTTTGTCCGCTTCCTCCAAACACCACCAGACACCAAACGGTTGCTCACGCACTATCAGACCCTCAAATAATCTAATAATCTATCCCATTGTACCCAATAATGTTTTATAACTTACATGAACATTTAATTATTCTTAAAAATTAGAAATGAACACAAAAAATTAGAGATGAACATGTTTTTCTCTCGTTCTTCCCCTTCATCCATCCGTAGGAGTGAATCGAAGGTTATACACAAATAAAAATCTCACGTATCAATATAAAAGCCTTAAAAACAGACACCCAGCAGTAACATCATTGTAAAATTTCTATATAATATTCAGACTTCAACCAAGTTGCTAGTTTGAATTTAAAATTCTTGAAATTAATTTTATCCTTTAATTCCAATGGCATTTGATTATACACCTTATGGCCAATATATGCATGAGATCTCTGGCCGATTGCTTTTTTACATACAGGTTCCCTAATAATATCTCTTTTTTTATCACAGGTTAAATAATTATGATCAAGCTTTCCTAAAAATGGATTTGATTTATTAAGATGGACTACAGCACTCTTATAAAACATCTGTCGAATAGTTAACACATTAGCAACCTTAAACAGCTCATCTGTTGGATAACGAATATCCAAATGAAAAATAATTTTTAAGATTATTTTTTGTATGATAAGTAGAGGTTCAAGATTGCTTCTGTATGCTCCACCCCAACCCACAATTCCATAAGATAACAACGACTGCACCAAACCACAATAAAGACATACATTTTCTTTTGTTGATAAAATTTTCGTTGTGTTTTTAAAAATGTATAGAAAAGAGCGTATTTTTTTAACCAACGTTTGTATCTGAATATCCCATTTCAATTGTTGATCAATCATAATGCCTAGATACTTAACATAGTCCCTTTTACTTACACTACAACTCCTATCTCTTTGCACCAAATGAATGTTAATATCATTACCTACTGGTAGTGTGCTTACGTAATTTGCAAAAGGAACGTTGTCTTGAGGTAGATCCGCAACGCAGGAGAGATGAACCGAAGTCAAAACAAAATGCATTATTCAAACCTTAGCAAAGCGCAAAACCTTACTAAAAGCTAGAACCCTCATGGATCTCGCGTTTCTTGCGATTGATAGTGCCTTATTGGATTAACAATTCAAGTAGTTGCATGGTGGGTGGATTTTGTGGCTTTCAGACTTTCTGTTTCTCATCAAAATGGCAAAGAAGCCATACAGGATTAGAGTTTTGTTTATTAGTCCTATGGACTATAAATGAATGGTATGAGCCTTCTGTCCTACAGCTATCCTACGACGCAGAGAGCCATTAGGTTTGAAACCAGAAAAACCCACCCAACATGCAACTACCTAGATTGTTAATCGTACCGCAAGACAACGTAATAAATAAGCGAAGATTACTGTAAAAAGTAAATCTTTGTTCCAATCGTTATAGAGCTTAGCACTCTGGTATGGCTATGTGAATAGCTCTAAACCAACCAGTTTAAGCCTACAAAAAAATAAATTAATTTATAGATCGCTAATTAAAATACTCTTCCGCTTGCATTTTTGTTATTATCGCATGTTTTGAATGCATGTTTATTGTGTGTGTGGGGCTTTATCAAAAATGCTATAACATTATTTCATACATATTTTTTTTAATTTTCTATGTTTTCGCTTGATTGAATCAAGTTCATACAGTATCCACAAAAAAGTTCCCAGCAAATGGATTTTTGTATTATTAGGCGCAGTCAACCCAACCCAACAACTACGCAGACTTCTCTCGCTTCCCAAATAATTATTCCACATGAATTTTGGCCGTAGTTCTTTTACTGTGATAGAGAATATTTTTGCTATGCCCCTACAAAAAAATCTAATCCCGCTTTGGCCAAGAAAACGCAACACCTACCGGTGTCCATCCAATCTCCAGAAACAATGTGCCACTAAATTATTTCTACTTTATATTATGTTCTCAAGATATTTCACCAGTATGGTTCACAAGAAACCCCGTGTATCAACGCCCAACGTTGGGACTATAGTTGGACGGTGGAAGATACAGAAAGGGGACCAGTGCTATCAATGATCCTGTTAACACTAAGTATACTGTTTATAAACAAAATAAATATAAGAAAATTATTTTTATTAATAACATGCTTTATCGCTGCTTAAACTATGTATAAGAAACAAAAAAATTGCACCCATAATATCAAATTGTCTAAAATTTAGAATATTAAGATACCCATTAAAAATTCCTTGATTTAACTAACATTCAACAGTTGTTTTAATGAAAAACCGCCGGCGTAGTTACATAGAAGATCTGTTCTCATTATATCAATTTTGTTTTTAAAAGCCACCTTCTTTAACGTTGGGAAACTACGAGGAGAAAACTTCAAAATGAATAATGCATCATTTCGTGAATGCAGAGTTCATTGAGCTTCGGAGTTCATTAGCGTTACAAAAGAAAGCTGGAAAAGCATAGAAAAATAACTGGATATAAATAAGCTAAATCTAAGTAAACATAAACATATTATGAACTACAGGGAAACGAACTTATATACATTAGATGTCGCTATATTCTTTTAAGGTACCTATTTAGTATTTAAAATTTGTAAAAAATTATTTAATTGATTACTTCATGGAGTAGATATTTTACATAGTTAATAATATAATTAAGAATCGAAGTCAAATACATATTAAGGGTTGCTAGTGGCAAAATTAAATAAAATTATCATCTAATTAATAAAATGAATTTGGCGGCTTATTGGTCCGATGTCAAACTGTCCTAGGCCCGAATTGACATGACGAATTGGAAGTGGCGACGAGGGTGAAATACTCACACGCATTTAAGCAGAATAATAATTATAATTAATAGAATTTAAAAGTAATTTTGTGTTATACACGTTCTACATAAATATAGTGTGTCTATGTAAATGGTCTAAATACCTATGGGAATATTTTATTACGAAGTTTGGCACTATTATCGCTTATTAAAGTTTAATAAATTTGATTATTATGATTTTATTGTTACATAAATTTTCTAATATTTAATATTTGTTATTTTGCTATCTGTAATGTTAGAAATTAAACAAAAAATGCCCAAAGTCACTTAACTCTAAACTAAAGCCACATCTCAAAGGGCACCGTGGTGTAATGGTCATGTGGTCATGTGGTTTCCCCGACACAAAATTGGGATCGTTGAATTGAAGCAGAAATACTTATATCTTAACACCCCCCTCTTTTTTAAATGATAGGATTGCAAATATTCATAGCATTTACACAGAACGATTACGACTTATGTGGTAACATATCAAATATAGAAAATGGAAAATTATATGTACGCCTATGGCATCCATCTTTACTTTCCTTTCGCCTGTTTAAAACTTTCAGTATAATTTATTTTTACTTGGCGCCCGGCCGTATTTTAATGTAATAATGTCAAGGTCGAAAATCTTATTCTAAAATTAAGTATTTTAAGGAAAATTTAATCTGAAAATTTTCTCTTTCTCTTCTTCCTTTCTTGTCAGCTGATTTCCCTATGTATTTTCGTGGCGCGGTTTTTACGTATTTTGAGAACAGCTGATGATAGATATTTCCATTGATATGATTTCTATATATGTAAGTAATTAGACGATTACCTTGGCACATTGAAAACTATTCGAATTCATTCAAAAAATATGCTTAGTAATTATTAACAATCTCTTAAAGTGTCACATCCTTCCAACCTTGTTCAATTGAATTTTGAATAATATTTAATTTACTAGTTTCCGATAAATCGCTTTTTAAATGTCATTAAAAATTTCAATAAAATATAATGGTTGGAATCCACTCACTATCTTATAAACTCCCATAAATATTGTCCTTTACTTTTTAAGCAGCAATAACGTCTGTTTCCCTCCTAACCACACAAGACTTGATGGAAATTGGCTGGATGTATTTGGGTCCCTCAACCCAACCCAACTAAAATGCGCTGGTGCACCATCGTGTATAAACCCACAATTCCAATCCAAACGTTCAACGAGAACTGAAACTGAAAGTGATATTCAACTATAGCATGTCGGTCATCTCGGAATTTGTATAATGATTCATGTCAAGGGACTTCAATAAATTTGACAGATTCAAAATAATTGCCCACGAACTAGTACTGATTTTCGTCTGCTTCCAAATGTAGTACATGAGAGGAGTTATGATTCCATTTTTAGGCAATACAGTTGTTCTCATGAAATTTACATTATTTGTGTGGCTATCTAACATCCATGTCGAATATTCCACTCACTGCGGAAAGACTTCAGAAACAAGACGTCTTATTATATATAGACGTAATTATTGTTGCTCTTTGAGAATTCTAAAAAGCGTCAATTTGGGGCAACTAGTCAAATTTGAACGATCAACTCGTACGACGTTTACGCTATCTTCGGCAACACCTTCATCGCAAATAAAATAAACGAGCAATATGAAAAAGAAGAAAAACTATTCCAAGCTTTAACACACTTACCAACGCAACTGTGGCATATAAATTCTTATTTAAATGATACCTTTCAAAAAGAAATCATAGCTACACCAGTGCAAAAAAACATGTAACCAAAATAATTTTTTTAAAGATCATATGGAATAAAAACAGGTTTTTCTCGGAAACGGTTTGTCTATAATTTGCCTTATTAAAAAAATTAAAACTGTTTTTATCCGCCTTCATTACGGTCCTACAACTCCGTAAAGGAAACACGGAATCAACTTAAACTTGTTTGCGACACCCTATATACCTTTACACCTATTTACCAATAAAACTATTTAAATTAAAAAATTGTTACAGAGGATATATGCATCCTATGGACCTAAACTACAATGTAACACATTTTTTATATTTAAATGAGTTTTCAAGTAGCAAAAACGCAGATTGCAATCGGTAAAATGTGGTGTGTTGGCGAATTGAGTGTTCGATCAAGATTTCAAAAGTGGTGACACGTCAAGCACCACTTCTCAAGTGTCAGTGTCATGTAGGGAAATATAAGGGACGGATTTATGTATGTAGTTCTTCTTTTTTATGTCTCTGCTTGCATGTGAGAGGGAAATTCTAAACAGGATTTCAACTATAGTTAAAAGAAAATAATGATGGTGTTAACTTTTGTTTTTGGACGTTAGTTATATAAAATTGTTGATTGTTGTTGTTTTTTTGATTAAAACATTGTTTTGATAAAATGAAAAATAACTTATGGCTTCCAAAATTTAAATATACGTAATTCTTATAATTTATTAATACAAATTGTATTAAAATAGTTATGTTCATGGGTCAAAAAAGGAAACTCAATTTTTCGAACTGGATGACGTTTTAGAAATTTATTTAGGTATAATCTCAGAGAAAAATCTGATCTGTTCCACATAACTTCCGGCATCTAGTTTAAAAAAATATTTTCGATAATATCTGAAACAAAAGAGTGTGTGTAGAATCTAGAACCTCATTAAAAGAAAGGAAAAAAAATGTAAAAAATTGTACCTACCGGGATTCCAACTCTGGAACTCAACATAATTACCTACACTCCGATTTATCCATATTTTCTCGTAAACAAAAAGTAATATCAACAATTATTGAATGAAAAAATGCAACTGATTCGTATTTAGTTCTATAATATCCAATTTATCTATTCATAACTCACGGCTCGTCTTTTCGCTTCAAGTATCGATAAAATTATAAATAATGAAGTGTTTATCTAATTTGAAGTGCGTGGTTATTTCTTGCCAAATTTTTCTACTATTACTATTAAAATAAGATGGCGCCGATTTTATGGAACATAATGTTAAGACAACCAATTTTTAAAATCCAAAAACAACACTATTTTGAAATATCCTCGACAAAGAGGGTTTATGTGGAGACGCTGTATATTGACATCAATTTTGTCCACTCTGCCACAGTTTATATACAGTTACTTCACCTCGTGTCGACACCTTTGTTATCTCTGACTTAAAAGCAATTCGCCGCCGCTTATAGTTATAGTATATATGTATAGATACAGTATATATAGTAGCGGGCCAGAATGTGGCTGGAATTGCGACGAGTCGATGCCGTTTTTAGCGTCTATTGACCCTTCTTATCTATAGTTATTATTCTATGACTCTGCAACACAAGTTCAAATCTTTATTTATAGAGACATTTATATACAACAACGCAACGGAACCCGGGTTCGAACTTTGGTAGGTCAATTTTTGTTTTTGTTTTTCTTAAAGGGGAATTTCACAAGAACTCTTTGGTGTTTCTATGCCATTGGCGTACTGGACATATTTTGTTAGAGATTTAAAATTTTAAAAATTATTTTAACATTATTTTAGTATATGCGGAAGTTATGTGTATGTAACACATTATACTTGTTGATGTTACTTTGTTTTGAAGGAAAATAAGTTAAGCAGGGAACTGAAAATCTACTACCCAAAACGTTCGGCTACTGTTAAGAAAACGGGTATGAGACTAATATCACTGTTGTTTTTAAAATAATTCAATCAACTACTTCAGAAAATCTCTTCAAAAGAGCACTAATAACTTCACTGCTTTCAAGCGAGTTCTAATAAGGTCAAACTTTAAAAAAAAAAACTAATATCGAAATTCCATCCTACTAACAATGTAAAAAAATCAGTCTGAGAAGATCAGCCTGAAGGAGGTTAAAAGTTCCTTACGTGAAAACGTCTACAAAATGAACCTTATCGCTCTATTTTTGATATTTTACTGTATTTACTGCATTAGTCTTAATTGAGTTTCCTTATAAAGCTCTCTCTATTCATTAATTTAATATTACTCATGATTACACAGTCAAAAAGATTTACATTGGAAATTATATATTAATAAATGTTATTTCTTTAGTTTTTATAAATACGAGTCAACGGAAATAACCAAATTCTGGGAGTTTCTGTGGATCGGTTCGAATGCACCATCTGAACTCAATAAATCGTGAGTAAAACAGCCTAAAGTAGTGCTATCTCGTTGAGATTATGTTACTGGTTAAATATAAAATTGCATTCAGCTAAGTTAGAGGATAGAAAATCTTACAATAGCCCTTTAAACCTTCTTGGTTTGTATAAATACAAATATCGCCTATAATATAATAATTTTAATCTTATTTATAAAATTTTACATATGAAACCGAAACACAAATATGTTTTCTCTTTCCTCTTAATATAATAACCCTTTTATTCAGTCATGTACAACCCTTTTTTCACCCCTCTATATTGAATAAAAGTGTTTTTTAAACAGAATTTAGGCATCAGGTAAAAAGAGACAACATTCAAATGCTATTTCAATTGTCTGAACGAAGATAGATATAGGAAAAAGGCTTTTTGCATACATAATCACATGTGGATATCGGAAAGGAATAAATTATATGAAAATAGAGTTTTTTTTAGTTACTGTCTATTCAAATCGGAGTTTACGTGTGTATATGGCAACTAGAAGTTTAGTTTCAAGTTTGATAGACATTTTTTGTGCTGGCGTTGCTTTGGTACAGTTGATTTTAAAATATGTTAGTAAAACGTGTCGATATTGGTGTTTTAAGTGATAAGTAAAGTTTGTAGGTTGAATAGTTTTAAGCAGATAATCGTTAAAACATGATAGAACAGAGATAATGTCTTATGGAAGCGTATACATATGGTGATTCACAAACTCTTAACTATGCTGAAACTGTGTAATAACTCTGGTGATTAAGTGAAATCGAATTAAATTTGATATGCTGCAAGTTTAAAAGTAGAGCTAGTTGATTGATTTTGATGTGTTTATTTGTGTCTAGTTACACTGGGCTAGTGGAAATTCATTTAATCTGTTTTTTCACTGTTGAACAGTAATCTACAAATTTTAGGTAAGTACTACCCAGAACAGCAACCAACTTGTTTCAAAATCTACATTCTTTAGTCTAGTACATACCTAAATAAATAATCAAACAAAATTGTGTGTGTTCCAGTGAAATAATAATTTAGTATGAAGTAGGATTACAATTTTTTTTTTTTAAATTAAAATATTTATTGGTAATTAGAGAGTTAAAAAATACATTGGATCGTACTAATTTCAATGTAAATTGAGTTTGAACAACAGCCATTTTCATTTATGTTTGTAAATTTTACTGGATAATTTCGCATCAAAGGTTTCAGCGTTGCTAAATTTAATTTTTAATATTATTTTTTGAATTTGTATTAATATTTACGAAAATATTTAAAAAAATCTACACTGAAAAAATAATGTTCGTAATATTAATGAACGCTGTTAATTGACGAATAATTCATACGAATAATCAACTTTTGAATCAATATTACGAAAACACAAAAAGCGTTTAGTTTAAATAAATAATGTACATATTTATTAATATTATGAATGCCGTTTATTGATTTTTGATTAACAGTATTCGTAAATTCAATAAACACATTAATTGTGGCAATTAAAATATTTATTGTTACAATGTGCTCCCCAAACTTATGAAATCCAAAATACTAATGTATGTGGAAACTATCGTGGCATCTCCCTCCTCTCCATCGCCGGAAAGGTTCTTGCAATAATTTTGTCAAATAGTCTTCTCCAACTCTCGGAAGGGTGCTTGCCGGAAACTCAATGTGGTCGAATATTTTGTTACAAAACAACAAATTGAATAACTTGTTGTTTTGTAAGAAAATATTCGTTTCGAGGATCAGTCTGTTTAGCCATGTTCCCTGAGTTGGAGTATCTTTATTGTTTAATAATGACGTTCATTGTCCTAATGTATACTGTTCATTGATATTATGTAAATCCAACGGTTGCTCAGTTTCGCAGATCCGTGGTTTATTGTTAGAATTTGATGTCCAGCTAATAAAACAAATTCTCAACTAATAAAACTTCGATTGTCATCAAATATTGATTGCGATATGCGAAACAGCAACATATTAATTAACAATTATTATTTCTTGAATTGTATAAATTCAAAACAAGAATTATATCACCACAGGCACTTATACACTAATTTTTTCACATTCCTTGTTTCTTGCTTACTCTTGGAAAGTGTAATCTTCTACTCTAACATAATTTGTATATTTGTAGATTTGCGAGACGTAATTTTACTGTGGGGTCTGCATGGGTATTTTGTAATAAAGTGGTTAAAAAAGATGAGGCAAAAAAGACGACCACTAAATTTACCATTAAAGATTCTCAAGAGGCGTTTCTGTATATTGGAAAATCCATTCAAGAATTAGAAGAACATGTAGAAATTCTCCAAAGGAAAAACAGGCAATCCAGCTTTTATATTGGCCGTTGGACAGTAAGTCAATAAGGGAAATATAAGTATATTTTGATGGAATCATACGCTTTTATATATAATAATTAGATTTATATTTATTGAAACAATTAATTGTACGTCACGTCGGTCGGACGGATTTTAACGAATAATTTGTTACACTCAACCAAAAAGTAGCGTACATATAATTAAAAAAGAAATTGTTTGAGCGTAAAAAATAAGTAGAACCTAAATTATTAACATAAAAACTTTAATATCTTACAAACTGCAAGACTTGGGTAGGTATAGGACACAAACTATACTTAAAATCTGCGTCGAATCGAAAACTGTAATAATATATACTTCGGCTTGCAATAAGCAAGTTGGCACGAACTTCCGGTATAAATGAAAGTGTCAGTAACTTACAACTCTTTTAGTCGATCTACCTCAGTCGAATTAGATATATTGACGAATTGGTAACTTTAAAACCATAATAACTCTTGTAATGTTTTAGATGGACGCATCTGAATTATCTGCCGACGTGTAACGTATGCCTTGGACCACAGACTAAAATTAAGCTAAAGGTAGCTTCCTATATCACTGTGTAGTTGATATGACTGAAGTAATATTGAACGTATGTTTTTTCTCTGTATTATAATATTTTTTTTATATTTTAATTCTGTTAGGTCCTGAACATGTTTGTGTTCACTAAACGAAACTCTGGTTTTGTACTACCGATAATATACGGCATTGTGTAACTTCCTGTTTGTCTGCATTCAATGAAAATAGGTTCGGTTTGGTTTCGCTTAGCCTTCGAGATTTTTATGATATTATTGGCCCTATTGGATTATATTCTGTCCAAAAAACACACTATATTACAGCGTAATACATGGCTAATGAAGAATGATCTGCGGTTAATTTTTGGAGCACTCGTTTCTCGTTCATTATTAGAATTATAATTTAATACAAATAATATCAGGAGAAATCTAAAATACAGCTTCAACCCCATGCCATAAAATAACGTATATAATGTGCTTCTCCAAAATTCTACTTTCTACTCTTTCCAGTGTATTTGTGGGTAGTACAACACCCCACGTTGTTGGATAACAGAGTTTCGGGAAGAATGTACAGAACCGAAGTTATTTTATTTAAAAAAATATTGAAATATACATTCATATAAATTTTAAAGAAGTAGTCCATATTGACGTGGAGTAGAATGTTCTTGAAATATAAGTCAACCTCCACGAACCAATTTAATAGATCTCTCTAAAAATTGTAAACCAAACGTGTTTCGGAGCACCAAGCACCATCCTCAATGGTTAGTAAAATTACAAAAAGCTATTTCATCATAACAATACTTTTATGTTAGGAGAAATGTATTACGTGAAATTCTTTATTTAATGTTTGGTCGTTTTGATACAGCCAAAGTCCTCCAAGTACGAGTGGTCATATTTCTGGATTTGGTCGTTCGTACGCAGCCAAACGTTTTGTGCAAATGCGAATCGACCAAAGTCCTAAATAACGTTCGCGAGTTAATTAATCTTGGTCGTTTCGCATTTGCTCAAATCTAGGTTTGGATGCTTAAAAACGAATTATGACTATTCGTCGGTGTATTAAAACGTCCAAACCTAGGATTGGGGAAAGAATTCGACCATTTTCGGACTTTGCGCCCAACATTTATACAAACCAAGAAATAATATTTAAATTCTGCCTTCTCCCGGCTTTAGGTGCCGGAATTGTGGTGGACATTTTGAAGAATTATGCTTGGGACTACGTGCTAGGTGGCGCCACGCTATATATTTTTACTCACTTATGTTTTCATGGTAACATAACCACCTGGATTTCTTGGCGTTTCTTTCGCCTACACTAGACCAACCATCACTGATGAGTCGTGGATCGACGAATCAACCGTCTGGTGGATGTTTAATGTGCGATTGAAATGCTTAGATTTTTCTGGTCCTTGGCTTTGTATTTATACTAAACAAAAAACAATTTTTAGAAAAAAGATGCCTTGGTAATAAGAATTGTCTAATTTGAATATTAGCCGAAACTATAAATCTATAGCAAAAAGCTATCTAGAAGATTATTCGTTTTCGCAGGAACATTTTTAAAATAAAACTTTTTTTAAAGTTAAATTTCAAAACAAAGCAAAATATTTCTACAAACTGAGGTTAAAAATTAATAGAGAGTCACATACAAAATTAAATTCATACCTAAATAATAAAAATTTTTACAAAAGCTTTCAGTATGTGACTAGAAACTGTATCCAAAAAAAATCTGTGGATAATAGTCTCATATATCTCCACAAAACGTAAACACACATCGACGATAATTTTTTCTGTCGTATTACTTTCTTTTTAGCTTGCTATTTAGTGTAGATGCGATTAATGATCCCAAAATATAATAATTATGAGCCATGATGTATCTGCTCGGGCCCACTCCACCCTAGCTACCCACAAGAAGAAAGGTGACACTTGAATATGAATTTATTGCAGCTATCTTCATATAATACAAAGTAATTCCTTACAAACGGATCTAAAGACACGCCGGTCCTGTTTCAGCACATATCAAGTGTCCGCTGGCTTGGTATGTGTATAGGGAATGGCACGTGAGCGTGGCGCGTCGGGACGCTATACTACCACAAGGTAGAGCAACAAAGAGCGACAGACCAATACTTTGAAGCAGTAGAATGAGATGAAATTAAATGTGGAGGTAGATTCGGGGGTGTAAGAGAAGCAGAAGTAGAATGCCCCCGCTTGATCAATAAGTATCCGCGGCTAGTGGCTAGCCGGTTGCTAGGGAGAGGGCGTATGTTGCTAGGCGCTGTGGTCGCTAACAACCCCCCCCGTTTTCCACCCTTTTCGGGGGGCCATAGAGAGAAATGGCGTCCCCAAATACATACACATACATGCATATATATCCACATAGAAGAGCTAGCATACGACGCCATATTTACTCACCTGATGGGCTTTCTTTCTCTTCGTTTATTCCCTCTGCCACGAAATGCATGTTTGTTTTCAATTTGGTTGTGCTGAAATATTCCTGACTGTGCTTGTCGGGATACGAGTTTGTCATCATAATTCACTGAAAACATCATTGAGCTTGTAAGAGAAAAACCACTGCTGGTAATTTATTTCAAAATCAATTATACTGACTGTCCCAACAAAATAATAAAGCATTTATTGCCCAAGAGTTTCCCAATTACAGGACAATAGACACAAAATCAATCGTCATTAATTCCAACAATATATAAACAAACTTAAGCTTATAAACTATTACTCTCACAATACACACATTTACACCATAAATGCTTCTGCAGCTAACATTTTAAAGTTATATTCTGAAGTTATAAAAATGTCACATCTACCAGAACTCACTTCAAAGTTATTGCACATAATATGTACAGGTGATCTCAATAACATATTAGTTCTAGATATGCCTAAATAAAATGTCGCATTTGATCTAGTATTCAATCTAGGGACTAAGAAATTTTTACTCGGTAACAAGGAAGAATAGTCTATTTTATCTCTCAATAATTTACACAACATAACTAATAAACACTGAATTCTTCTACATTCAAAGCTCTGCATATTAAAACGAGCCAACAACAAACAATGATCGAATCCTTTAACAGGATAAACACCATCTGACAACTAGATACTCCAACTTATGAGCATTATACTGATTATATCAGACAATATAGACGAGTATTCTGGTTTCGATCTGACATATATGTGTTAAACAGAGTAATCATGACAGAAACACTATTAAAGCCTCTACAGTTACGCATTATCAACCCATACATACGTAACGCCTCAGATATTACTCTATTGATGTGATCTAGGAATTTGTGATCGAATGTGACACCTAAATCCGTGAATGTTTGAGATCGCCTAAGCTGAATTTCGGAAATGTTGTACGGATAGTCAATAAACGTAGCCTTTCGCGTGAAACTAAGGCATTTGCATTCTTTTGAATATTGAGAATCAATCTATTATGGTCACACTATGTTTCAAGAGCATATAAATCACTTTGCAAGCCAGTGCAATCTGTTATTGTGTTTTCGGAAGCAAAGATTTTCAGGTCGTCCGCAAAAAACAACCTGCGTTCCAACAGACATTGATCCAGGTCATTGATAAATAGATTAAATAATAATTGATCCAAATTACAGCAGAACTCCTGAGGTCGCAGAATAAACAGTAGTTTTAAACCCGTTGTAAAAAAAACTAGAAAACTGTTTACGGTTTTGTAAATAAGAAGCACACAAAGCTATCAAGTCCGACTGAAATCCAAACATATGTAGCTTACTCAGCAAGACACCGTGGTCCAGGGTATCGAAGGCTTTTGTAAAGTCGATGTATACAACATCAAGTTGACCTTCACGGTCCAGGATTTCAGAGATACAGTGAGAAATGATTGACAGATTAGTGATTGTAGATCTCCCACACATAAAGCCATGCTGGTTGACTGAAATTAAACGCCTTTCGTGTAAATCCGTTCATACAAGATAGATTCAAACAGCTTAGAAAAGTTAGATAATAAGGAAATAGGACGATAGTTATTTATATGAGACTTAAAGATTGAGACAACTTTATAGATTCCTTCCGTAAAATTGCGTAATAAACGGCTACAAGGGAAGAGCTTTAGCAGGCAATTTGTTATTTATTAGACACTGACCGAGCACCACCAACAAGTAGTAGTGAATCCACGAAATGGACAACCTATATAGTATTTGACAAACAAATATTACGATTCTCTGTCGAATATTAGTCGGAATAATAATAATTGTTCATTTGCAAAAGGTAGGTATATATCGGCCATCTAGATGATGATTTTCTTCTTTCAAAAACTAAACCTAAACTAACCACCTACGTATAGTATGAAGTACTACTCAAGAATATTGCGAAATTGTTTAGATAATAATGTACTTAAACCTCATATAAGTATGCGTGCTTAAATAATATAATACCAGTATATGCATAGTCTCTTAACACAAAATTGAAAACTAATGCAATTAAAATTTTAGTTTATATATTATTTGTGTTTAACTTGAAAATTAATGCGGATTTTAATAAAGTTTAGCAACAGCCCCAAGGGGATTTCATATGCGAAGATATTATATTAAAATTTATTATTTTGCATGCATAGACGACTGTTTTGAACTCTAAAATGTATAGGTACCTATAATAATAAAATATTTAGAGTCACATAATATCTTATATTACAACATATAAAATTGGGACTCTAATTGCATTCTAGCAAAATTTACATTTTTGGGTTAATAATATTTTTCGTATTTAAATTGCATCGTTTAGATACAACCTATAGGTACCTAATATAGCGCGGTCCATATAAAATTTAGACATATTGGTGGAAAGCACAAAATTTTAAAAAATGTCTATAGGTAGTCAACCTTCGATGTAATTTAATTGAAAATATAGTATGAATAAATACCACTTTTGCTTGTAAAGCTGGATTTGGACAATTATTAGTAACGTCAGTATGGTAAGCGATAATAAATTAAAAATTTAAAGAACATACTTCACGGTCGTTGTGTGCACCCCTATCACAGGGCTATAGCGATTTCAACCCAAAACTGAAGGTTTCATCCTAGGACTCTCCCATACTCACACACCAATTTAGCTGAGTTGATTACAGCGTTTAGGCGCTATCGTGGAAGAATACATACAGACACACACACACAGAGTTCCACCTGGAAATGATCCTAATCGTCTTAGGGTTTTTTTAGCGCGTTGACAATACTTTCCCTGTGCGGGAAGGTAATCTTGTGAAAATGAGTAAAACTGTTTATGTAGGAAAGTAAAGTAAATTTTGAGGATACTAAATTGTATCTAAGAGTACATTTTTTAGAATTAGAGAAACTATTGATTTTAAATCCAACAAGCAAAAAGCTCTCCCAACTAAAGCTCTATGTGTGTCATAAATCTAAATGTAAATTTTCCAACTCATTGTTTTGGCAACCTTCCGTAGGTAATACATAATATATGGCTCATGCACATTAAATTTATACGCAAAAGGTCTACAGTAATGGGCTCTTTCATAAAAATAGAAAATTAGTAAATAATTTCATATCAAACAGAATTAAATTCATTTGTATGGACAAACATAAAAAATATGATTAACGACCGTTGTGTCATATGGCGCGCGTAGGGAATCAACAGCGGGTATAGTGCGGTCGCTACCTGGTCAGTAATATGGTCAAAACACATAGGCGTAGATCTATGGCAGGAGAGGTTTGTTATTATCATATTACATGACCATTTCAATGTTAAATCATTACTTATTATTATGTTACGTACACAAAATAAGAACTATTAAATTAAAAATATTAAAATTAATTTATTTTACCCATAAAGAACGACATAATAGAACCAAACTATTTGTTCAATCCATTTATTGATTAAGTTGGTGTTTTTAATGAGAATATCAAAAGTAGATTTGCTCTAAAAACGAATAAGAAGTCATTCATTCATATACGTAATAGGTTCAACTGATAAATATGTTTTGACATTTCACAAAGCTGCGACAGCTTCTGATGATTATACTTGCATATTTTGAAAGTATCCACGTAAGTGTTATAGGCCTTCTATTCAGCTTTTTATACAAAAGCAAGAACCTGTTTTTGATAATATACTTTTGACAACTACATACATATAGCTTTGTTTTAAATTAAAATTCTTTTTTTCAGTTATTTTCTTTGGTGAATCTAAAACTGCATGAAGTTCATAAAAGCAGTAACGTAGATTTCTGATATTAAAATTGTCATGCTACAAATTTTTTCAAATAGAGACGTGTTGCTTTATTGTAGTAACCCTCTTCACTTTTAAAGTCAAAGTTTCAACTTTTTATATTTTTTAAACAACTATAATATCGTGACCTAGATATATTCAAAACGCAAGCAGATTCAAAAATACAAATAAAATTGTATTTTTTTTTTCAATATAATAAGTATGAGTTCGAGGGTAAACCTATGGTTAGCCGAAAAATAATTTAAATAATATAAAGTTGGGGGCTCAACAACAAGTTACAGCTTCTCTTTACATGGTCTAAAATCAATTAATAAAAAAGGAACAATCAAGGAAATATTTTCTTAAATAAAGATGTTTTAACAAAATATTAGCTAATAAAATATACATCTTCATATAACATTGCATTGTTGGGACAATATAAATTATAATAGTTGATTGCTACTTGCTACTGCTGATAAAATGTCATGCTCGTATTTGCGTCATTAAATTTTGAACACTACGCCAATGTATCTCCAGCACAATAATTATTCCTTTAGAATTGTCAAAAAATGCTACTTACAAACCTATAGAGGTACAGCCTTTTTCCATAGACTATTTATACAAAGGTAAAATAAAATAAAACATGCAGCATTTAGACAAAGGGGGTTTCCAGGTTGATATATGGTGTGTTTATGCGACGAGTGGCTTGGTATGAAAGGTCAGGGGGAGGTGTGTTGGTCATCGTAATGCCCGCTGGGGCGCGACCTTAGAGGGTCAATTGGCCGGCACGGACGGACCTTTAGCCCTCTATTTCTTTTTAATTTAGGCAACATACCTACATACTGGTTTTGGGTTTGTGTTTGTTCTTTAAGGTATTCGGGAGTTTATTAAAATTATATTATGGCTATATTAAACTTTGATTTCGTAACTCACGGAGTTGGTCCTTTTATCCATATAAATAAATGCAGTATTGCTGCAAACCATGTATAATTTCGTATAGCTTATACGCCGTAGCAGGATTTTATTTGCAATATTTTAAATATTTGCTTGGACAGTATACACTGTGTCCAAAATAAGAATGGGATAGCATTGGAATCTTGAAAACGGTAGGAGTCACAATGTCGGTTAAATTAGAGAAAAGTTGTGCAATTTAAACACCTTTTAAATGGTGTTTTCAAAAGTAAACTAACTGGAGCGGTTTTCGACAATTTTTTTTGCGATTTTAGTTTTTATTTATTTCTGACATTATTTTTACGGATATAAAAAATGAAAAGCACTTCCTCATTGTTACTTTTTGAGGAGAAAAATACAGCGTTTACAAATTTTGACTACAACGTTTCGTTTTTGAAAAATGATCATCAACTTTGTTTTTTTTAAATACGGCCCTGGATTTTTTATTTTTAAATTTAAAACCATTTCCAATTAAAAAATATGTGATATATCACAATTTAAACACCTTTTAAATGATGTTTTTAAAATTAAACTAACTTTAGCGGTTTCCGAGAATTTTTGAAAAAACTATTTCTTGCGTCTTATGGTTTTTACATATATAAAAAAATTAAAAGCATTTTCTCGTTAGTTTTTGAGAAGAATAAGATAGCGTCAGTGTGTTATTTAAAATTATTCAAGAAAAATCGCCATACTTTGGCACTTATTTTGCGTAAAACATTTATTTGAGAAAAGCGTTTTTTTGATAACTTCAAAAAAAAAATTTCAATTAAATTTAAAAAACCGCATACAGAATAAAATTTTGTACTGAGACTGAAATAAATTGTCAAATAATAATAAATACATTACATGTGATATACCACCTATTTTTGAATTGCAAATGGCTTTAAATTTAAAATAATTCTTATCTTGGACATAGGGTATACCTAAGTTTAGTAATTAAATCTGTAGAAATTTGCACAAGTAGCCTGAAGAAACACAGTGCAATTTAACTACAGATCCAGTTTTTATCGGCATTTCGCTCTTGTTAGAACATACCGTTTGAAATTGTTATAAGTACTTATGTATGAATTTTTATAAACATTTAAATATTATTTTTTATCTGAACTTTTTTGTAAAGTTGTATAAGCAATTTTATTTTAATCAGCCGATATAATATTGATTCTTACATCAAGACAACTTTTAAGTTGACCTCGCTACTGTCCGCAACATATGGCAACACCGGGTCGATCGTCCACTGAAGGGATGCTGCCGTTCACCCCCGTCCGCTCGTTGATGGCCCGGCTACTTGCTTCTCGCCATTGGTCCATTCTGGTCAATCGACCGGTTTGGCCCAACTAAAATGGCGGACTATGCAGCGCATCATCCCCTATATATATTTAATACATAGGAGAAAAATATAAAAATCATCATCCCTCGCTTATTCGGTCACCCTCGTCCTTTCTCTGTTTCTTCTCTCTAGCTGTTTCTGCATGTATGTATAGCCGTTTATCACTTCCGACGGACGCTAGCAGCTATTTTGGGGGATACAGACTATATAGGTACACTCAGCATCCCTTTTAGGAGGAAAGTTTTTTAGCGGGTGGATGTAGGGAGCGATTTAGTAGTAAAAGGACTTCAAGGGGTAAGGGGATGGTTTTTGATGGAATTTATTCGTGTGCAACGGGGGTAATGGAAAAATAGAATTGAGTTTTATATGTGTTGGAATTCGACAGGTTTAGAGGTTTTTATAATTTACTACAATAACATCTACGAGAGTATATATAAATATTCCCCGAATCGGATTGTTTTCAAATTGTTAGTTAAAATATGGTACTATAGTTTAACTAACTAATTTCGTAAAAAAATACAAAAAAATTTCAAATTCACACATAAAGCGCTAGACACCTTTTTGATAGTTTTTCTTTTCTGTCTGTTGATTTATATAAATAAATGTTATGCGTCAATATAAAAATATATAGGTGCCGTTTTTATAATTATTATGCAAAAAGAAAGAAATAAAAACACACAAAAAGTGTCTAATGGTTTTCTGTTAAAGCCGGCTTTATGGGAAAATGTATGTCTTAAAAAAATATTTTTATGTATCGTTAGGAATATCAAATTAGTGACATTTTGATTATGTTTATAAGTAAATTAGAAACAATTATTTACCGTGGCTCAAAATATGTTAAAATGAACCCAAATAATTATTAAAATGAAGTTCTATGGAAATTATTTGTTTTACACGGACAATGTGGTCAAATTAAGTGTAAAGGAAAAGTTGTGCAAATTGAATAGGAAATCGAAAAAATATAATAATATATAGGGTGTTAAAATAAAAAAGTTATAAAAAAAAACTCAAAAACTTGTTATGTAGTAGTAGTAAATTAGGTTAGTTGTTTTTTATTTTTTGTGTTTGGAATAAATATTTTATTTGTCATAAAATTTAATCAAGTCCAATACCAACCGAGAGCAGTAATTAATAAGGTATACTAAAATTAATCCACGAACCACCACTGCATATTATTTACTGAATAAAAAATAAAATTATAACAATTTTTTTCTTGACTGGCAACACCAAATACTTTAAATAAATTTACGCGACATGTATATCATATTAGAGCACATCGTAATTCCTTATGCTCAGCACGTTCTACCAGAAGATTTCCCAGCTATTTTAGCTGCCATTTTAAAATTTATTATTCACTTCAATATAATAAACTATGTCGCAGTGGCTTATATATTTTTCTATTTTAAATAGAGGATAGTTACTTTTGTGTTCAATGTTTAAGAATGAAAATATTAGTAATTCTATTATGGAATTAGATATAATTTCTCTGGGTGGGCAACAATGAATTCTTAAAGCCAAATATTATTTTGCAAAAACATAAGATCTGATCTTCCTAAAAGATTTTTAATGGAATGTTTGATTCCCCGTCATTCAAATTCGAGAGGATCTCGCTTATTACAATAGTTAGAGGGTATATTTTAATTAGCAAATTTAGCAAAGTTACATATTTCTGGGACCTACAAAATGCCATCAACAAACTTCAAAAAATTTTTTTTTGCAGGATTTTTGAGAAAAATCTAAATTGAGATGATATTTATTTACAAGAAAAATTAGTGTCTTGACAACTAAGGTCATTGACACTATAGTTACATTACATTATAATATGTTACAATATGATCAAGAATTTTCAAATTTTTCTATAGAATTCTGTATATGTGATTTGGGTTATTGTTTTATGTCATTCTAATAATAGTAAACTGAAAATTTGTTAAAAAAAATTATTATACCATAGTTACTTTAAAATATTACAATAAATTTATACATCAATATCACGTGGCTGGGCAGATACATAGTTTGGAATTTTTTATGCTTACAATTGCAATTATTATATTAGAGTTGTGACAGCTACGGCCATTGGAAACAATAGATATGTTGATTCATAAATACATTTTTGTCATTTTTTGCGTTTTTGTAAATACTGGCCTTGTTATTTTAAAGAAGATAAGAATATGATACATTTTTGATATATAAAGAAAAATCCTAGCCGATGATGGAAAAATCCAATATGGCGTCCACGAGAAATAGCTAAGTTGATGATGTTTGACAGAAGACGAAATATCAGAGAGAGAATCTACAACCTGCCACATTGTAGAGAAGAAAAAGTTGCTTCGAGTATTTGCGTTTGATATTTGGATAAATTGTTGAATAAATTATATAAAACGAAATTCTCAATTATGAATTTTTCTCAAAAATCTTGAAAACGAAAAAATATTTTTTCGTTTTCGTTGACTACTTAAATGGCAAATTTTTACATTTGTTATGGCGTTGACTCATATGGCGGATGGCGATATTTCTGTTCTAACCGGTAAGGAATGGAAACAATGAACATTTGTGTTCAAATAGAGTGGATTTAGTCAAAATTGTACATGCTACACCATTCAATCGAAAACGTTTCTTCAAAACTAATTTTACTCTCAATGTATTGAATATACACTATAATGATTCCTAAACAAACTAGGATAACCCTACGTTAATAACAAATTAGTCTCATACTGTGCCATACAATTCTCAACGTGTGTCCGAAGTTGACCAAAGTACTCTTTTTTTTCTATATTACACATAGTTGGAAATCAGTATTACGCGTTTAGGGTGATCACGTTTGAACTGTGTCCAGTTGGTCAGTTTGAATGGAAAGTCGCATTTATTATCATGGTCTAATTGGATGGTAATAATATTATTAAAATTGTTCCATTCATACTTAGGGTGTAAAAAGCTTTAACTGTTTACATTTTCTATATGAAACAATGTATCTATCTCCAAAGTGTGTTTTTATTTTATATAACTAGGTTTAGATAGATTTGTGGCTAACATTTATATTTCTCTACTAACGTATTCTTAAGATTATTTTCGGTCGAACTACACTTAGCCGCAAAAATAACGCACAATCAAAAATTATGGTCAATTTCAAAGTTGATTTTCTCACGAACCGATAAATCGATTTCCATAATTTTTTTTCTGAACTGTAGCTTGGTAATTGCACTGTGATAGAATTTTTTAATCACACTTCAGTTTTACGCTTATACAGGGTGCAAAAATAAGAATAGCTTTTTTACGTTAAATTTGAGACACCCTGTAGGGAGCATTAGCAACAAAAACGGATGGCTTGGTGAAATCATACTATAGCCTCATGTTTTCTAAACATTTTGGTTTTTTTATTTCTCTGATGTCTGTGATATCAAAGAAAATACTCAGTTTTATACTAGAACATGTTTTTTTATTAAACTAACATTAAACTAAAAATATCACTAACAATAATTAACAATAAATAGCAAAAAAAGACATTAGTAGCGCGTGTTTCACTCCACCTCAACTTCTAAGGCCTGCTTCACAGCCAGCCTTGCAGGTTGGCAGGTGGGGGTTGATGCTGTCTATTATGTGTATTTTCTTTGATATTACAGATATCACAGAAATTAAAAAACCAAAATGTTTATTTATATTTTTATTATTTTTGCACCCTGTATAAGTTTAAAGCTGAAGTCTGAATAAAAAATTCTATCACAGTGCAATTACCAAAGAAAAAAGCTACAGTTCAAAAAAAAATATATCGAAATCGATTTATCGGTTCGCGAGAAAATCAACTTTGAAATTTAGCATAATTTTTGCGGCTAAGTGTATAATGTTCCAAAATTGAAATTGAAATGATGACCACAGATCTTGCGATTATTCAACTTTACAAATATATTCGACAGGGCTAATTACTTTTTCAATTATTAGTTCAGCTTCTCTGTTCTAAAAAATCCTCCAACTCTCTAATCCTCATTTTTACATTGAAAAGGCAAATTAAATGTTGTTAAATTCAAAAGTGTTGAAACGTATTGGGTTCTATACTGTATATATCGGTTAGTTTATCTGAAAGGATAGCAGAATCTCAGCGCTGGAAACGAGCGAATCCGAAAAGAAAGATTCTGTAGACTGTACATCTCACGGAAGGAACAGTCGTCTTTAGAACGGTTACTGAGATATTGAGGAACATACAAAACAGGCCAAAACACCAAGATTCCAACTCTCATTAAGGGATCACCATGAGTGACAGCAATTGACGTCCTTTGCAGTGTCTCAAACTCAGACAACTACAGCGGAAAGGATGTCAGAACATCCAACCAAATCTATCAACTAGAAATAAATAAGTTAAAGGATAGTCTCAAGCCTTCTGCCAATTCGAAAGAAGAGACCGCGATAGAAGAGACTGCGAAAGAATTGACGCCTGCCCCCTAGACCAGAGGTCTTCAAACTTTGAAGTCTTAGGGCCATACATTTTTTTTCAGTATGTGCCAATGGCCAAAACAGTTTTCATTTTTCTGCCCTTAACTATTATATTTTTAGAATTCTACCTAAGCTAAGATATTGGAAAAAAGGACTTACCATAATATAATACTGCCGTACGCTGGATAAGTTGCGGAAAAGACCTTAAGCGCTTTCTTTCAACATTGAGCTGAGATCGAAATTTTTTTTAATGAGATTTAGAAAATAGGTTGTCGAAGTTAGCATTTTATGTCGATTTGACAAATCATATGAACGAACTGATATGAGATTGCAACGGGGAAATCAGCTTCTATCAAATCCTTCAGGCAGAAAATAATACTATTTCAATCACAATTACGTAAAAAATATTTCACACATTTTTAAACATCGTGAAATATTCCGCCAAACTACAGAGACTGAATTTTCTGTCGATTTTGCAATCGAAACTTTGAGTGCTTTATAGCTAGATTTTGATACTCGTTTCACAGACTTTGATGTCATTGCGAATGAAATTAAGTTTTTTCAAAATCATTTTGATTCTGACATTGAAACCCTGGCTGGGGAAGTCCAAATGGAAATTATTGATTTACAGTGCACTGATATGATTAAAAACAAATATCAAAATTCATCTTGTCTTGTTGGAATTTTTTAAGAGTCTTCCACTGCACTGGTACAAATTTTGGTTGTTTTATGTTTTTGGTACTACTTACTTGTGTGAGAAAACGTTTTCCAAGATGAAGAAAGAATGTTTACAGATCTAAATTAAACGATAAGCATCCTAAGTCTCTTTTAATAATTGGTACAAGACAAACTACAACTACAAACTATTGTCGGTGGAAAATCACTATTACATAAATCCCATTAGTGTTTTTTGTTTTACTATGATTAGATTTCAATTATTTGTTAGTTATTAATATGCTTAATGTAAAAGAATGTGTTTGGCGACATCTAGTTTCTGTTGGTAACATGCCAAGTGAACAACAATTCACTATATAACAGTATTTAGAGAGTTTGGCTGTCAACTACTGACCGATCACCACTGATGAGTCGTGGCTCGACGAAACGGCCGTCTGGTGAAAGTATACTGGTTGACAGTCTCTCAGAATTAAGTCTTGTTTCGTTAAACAAACCCATTTTTATTAATATGCTTAAGCTTAGATACTTAAGTTAAGTTTGTTGCGTCATTTATGTCGTTAAGTTTTACCTTGCAAGTAAATAATACCATTCTGTGTTTTCTTTTTCACCTTATGACAGCAATAGTAACCACAATAAGACCATGGCTGTGTTTGTTTATACAAGGTCTTCTACTTTCGTTAATATTAAATCTCTAATTTACAAAAGAGACATTAGTAGAACATGTAAATCCAATTGTTTTAATTTAAAAATATAGGAGTATTATGTATTACCATTCGAGAAAAACTAAAACAAATAGGTACATAATATTTTGTTATAGCGCTTTCCAACAAGACAGTATGCCACGTCTACATTTCCTAGCTCTTCGCTCTAATAATGTGTCTAACCTGGCCGTTGACCGGAAGATAACACGAAATATCGAAAATTGTCTTAGTCTCACCCTGTACAAAAATTATACGCGGAAATTAAAGAACTTTATCCCTGTATGTATATTATGTTAATTTGGCATCTGCCAGGACTAATTACCTTATACACGAATGCATCCTATCAGCATCGTAATATGCTCGCACATCATATGTACCTATGTTTGGTTGACAGATATAGGGATGGAATGATATAAATGCAGCACAAAACCCTTATACTGTTCCAAGTTTCGTGACGTGCAGATAGAAATATAGAACATTCTAAGTGACAATTCAAAACATCATATATATAGGTATATAATTCAAAAGCGCGATGTTACTTGTCAAATGCATCTAATATTCGTTGCCTAGCTGGATGGGTTAGGGAATATGCAGATGGCAATGTGTACAGCTAAAATAGATGAAATGAATTTTAACAAGTACTCCATACGGCCTACCCGGTCTTATTATATCCAAACTATTTTTAAACACACGTTTCGATTTCAGCTGAAGTCATCATCAGTCTCTCTATTTTTAAAATATTCAAATCATTTTAATTTAATAGTTACCAAATTACCATATAACGATTCTAGCAATATTGTTAACTTACAGATACAATTTCTTATAAAGCACATTTGTGTTTCCAAGAAAAAGACGTAATCCATTCTGGAGTATCTTATTTACTTTAAAATACTTCATTAATTTCTTGCTTCATTCTCAAATAAGCTGTAGCTATAATTGTTGATAGATAGAACTTGTCTTAAACATTTTAATTGTTTAACATAATATTTAAAATAAGTTAAAAACACAATTAGTTCAAACTTCACTAAAGAAATTAGCTCCACAAAATCTATTTCAACCATTAAACTGCATACCATCAATTATTTAGTATTTTACTTTACACCCGTTTTTCTTTCCCGCCTTATTCTCTTTATAGACCCACTTGACTCACTCTCGCGTTTTTTTATTTATTTTCCTTTCTTTTCCACATTGTAATTATTATTTTAACGATGATGATTTCCACGACGAAAGGCGGATATTCAACAGGTGGCTTCTTTTTCTCAGAGTTTGTAATTTTTAATTTTCACTCTCTCTGCCTCAAAAGATTCTCTTTTAGAGTAGAGTAATTAATTTTTTTTACCTTTTCTATTAACAGTTATTTGTGGTGTTATTGGTTTTAGGTTATATAAAAAGATATTTCTGGGTAATATCGCTAGCAAAGAAAACCCCTAGAAAAACTCGGAAATCCTCTAAAAACGGAAACATCGAACCCCCAGTAAAAATTCAGAGAAAAAATCTAAGCTACACTCAAACGTATTACCTACTTGAAAATCAAAAATTGTTGTGTTTCATAATGTATTTCTTTCCTAAGAATTCTTTCTGGGGTTTTTATTACGAGGCATTATTTTTCGGCAATTTTTTTGACTACTTCTGCTTTTAAACGCGTTTGATATTGTATTCTGAAGATTTAAAATCATGGAATAAGAAAGGTGCAATCCTAAAATCGAAACTGCAATTGTGCGAATATTTTAATACTTCATTCATTATATTCCTTGAAAATTACCACAAATAACGGTTAGAACATTATAATTGGAGGTACGTATGTCATTTATAAAAATCATTTGAATTTCATGACATGTCTAAATGTAATATACTTATTTCTAATTCTATAAATTGCATGGGATCTTTTAGAAAACAACACAATAAATACACAAGCAAATAAGTGGTCACATCTGAACCAAAAGGGTTGCTACTTATTGCTACTATACCCTCAGTCCCTGAGGGTTATAATATCATGGATTCTACTTAATATAATATATGAAAATACAGAATTTCTCTAAATTATTTATTATATCAAAAAGCAATATGTGATGCCCTACAACAAAGGCTGTTTCTGGTTGAAGCACTTATTGCTCCAACAGACCTTGGCACTCAATCAACCTACACCTGAACTTCACAAGCTAGTGCAGGGTTTAGGGTATAGAAATATCAAATTACTTTAACATTAAGTTTGAATAAAATAATATCTTTATGATATAATCAATCAATCCACATATAGAACATTTTTATCAAATAGAACTATTAATTACCCATTTTTCTGTACATAAAAGATACGAGTAGAAGCGAATTTAACAAATTCAAAAAGATTTGTGAGGAAAATATCTGTAAGGGCTCCCTTCTCTAGAGAATGTAATTCAGCATTCACATATTTTCTCATTTTGCATGACCCAATGTTTTAAATATTTTCCGTTAATATATCCAGCAGTGCGTTAAATGACATTACAAATAATTTATAAACAAAAGATGCAGCATGCAGAGCTTTAGATATTTTTTAAATTGTTTTATATATTATTTGATTCGACGTAGTTGAACATGAAAAGTCCTTTGTTACACTGCATGGTAAATGCAATCTGTTGTGAAGGGTAGTAATTAATATAATCGTCTCTACCTTTATACACAAATATCCTCACAATCTCGGATAAAATGAATTTAATGTACACAGGTTAAAAAAAACACGGTTATTAAGAAGTTTCTTTTAATTCCAAATATCAGCATTTATCCCTCACTTCGATCTATCGCAACAATTAAATTTAATCTCGCCTTTTTAGTTCTCATATGTCATTGAAAATTGATTGAAGCTGAAAAAGATAGATGAGATGTGACAAATAACAATATTGACAGTGGCATCTCTTTTACAATCTTATATCTATTTAAAAAATACAGAAAATGCCAAACAATTCCTAATCCGAATCGTAAATAAGTTGTACCTAGTCCCTTGGTTATTTTTAAATAAATTCAACCAATTATCTTCCTTCAGAAGTAACATGTATAAATTATTTACTAGCAAATTACCCTTAATTAATCATATTATATATTTTACAGATAACCCATCATTGCGTTTATAGCACCTTTAGAGTGAAATTCCACATCTTTTATAGCCTTGCTACCACCTATTCCCCTTTTATCCATTTCACTATACTCACATATTTATGTTCACCATACCCCCATCCATTCTATCCCTCCAAAGAATCCCCATCACATTTAGCCACCTAGCGTTCTGAATGCTTGTAAATCGACATGCGGCGGCGGTTATAATTTGTACAGGGTGAAGTTTACATTACTAAATAAGATATTATGTAGAACCATTTAAACTATCTATGACACACTATAATTTGTAATAAAAAAATACTGACAAACACAGCGCACTCTTCTATTAATTTCACTCCGGAACCTGAATCAATTCTTAAATTTATATTGAAAATAGCGATTGTAAACTTTATTTTGAGATTTACCATAATGCTCTAATGCTGGCGCCACTCCAATCACAAAAATGTGTTTCTTTACACAACTTCTTTCATAGTTTGTTGTCAAAAAATCTAGATCAAAGACACTCAACTGGAACTGACAATAATAATTATCTTAATCATTAAGTATATTTGTAAAAACTATTTTAGACACCTCAACAGTTTTCTAAATGTCATACTACACATATTTGTATGCACCCTTCGTCGGTAACATCTTATACAAGTTCAGAGATATCTTCTATAAATACATTCGATATAATTATCTCTTTCAGAACCGCACATAAACATGATTTATTCCTGATAAAGTCGAAATGCAAAATTGAGATCATGCATAGTTACATCTGATGTTTAAAGGATTTCGTTCTCTAAAACGAAATATCTCTTATGAACTTACTGAACATGTAAAATCCCTTTTCGTTACTCTATCATCTTTTACCAACTTTATCCTAAATTTAAATCATGATTTTCTTATCAACACAGGTCTTAGAATCCTTTATATTTGCGAGAAGGGAAAACAATTGAAATCAATAAAACCTAAAGTAATTTAAATGATTAAATTAACTTTGAATCATTCTTTTTTTTTTTGACTCCCTGATGTTAGTTAGTTAAGTTGACAATAACTTGTATGTCATCTCTGTCCTCAATGTCACTATAAGTTGTTTATTGAACTAATAAGGCTAAGCTCTTCTATAGTAATTGTTTGCCACTGATGATGTTATCGCTGTCCTGACGAAACATGTATGACTATTGAGACAATCTAATATTATTAAAGAAATTTTGTGGAATCGAGACTTGTTTAATAAGTTGATACTTTGCGCATTAATCAAACACAGTCGCATGGGAACTAAAGTAATGTATTCAAAATAATCCTTTATCCAAAAATCCGAATTTCAACAGTAACACCATGTATAAAACAATATTTATATGTTACTCCAAACCGCCTTCTCTTCTCCCAACTCTCCCTTATAGATGTTGGCCACCCGCTGCCGTGCGTCCCCATAAAAGTATTTCGGGTAGGGAAACGGCGATGTCGAAAAGGGGATCAAATATGTGTATGTGTGTGTATATGCTGGGCGACCCTTTACGTTGAGAAACGACCGGGCAAAACCGATCGAAGACTAGACGGCTTTGGGTGTGGCCGTGGACCAAATGCCCACGCACTCACGCACTGCAGCTTATATACCTAGTGTATATGGTCATTTCAGTTCAGCCTCCATCTTTGGCTGAATTGTCATACCGTAAGCATTGCTCAAGTTTTAGTAAGAGGAAATTGATAAAAATAATTAAAATATTACAAAGAAATGCCAATGTTATTAAATTAATTCTGTACATATTGTAACGTTTTTCGTGGTTCGTTATGTGAAATAATAACGAGCTTTAATTAAAACTAATTTATTTACACTTAATAACTAAACACTTAAACAAACTACTAACAGTAATGCACTAAATTGTTGTATTTATTTTTACTAGTTATGTTCGCTATTATGTATAAGTCACAACACTGTTCTCACCTATTGGCTATTCACTTCATGACTGATTGTCCGTCCCTGTTATACGTTGGCTATATATATGGTTTGTCTCATTTCTCGAACACTTCTAGTAAATAGTCGTTTTTTCTACAACGTTCTGGCGCGCGTACGTCTATTCCAGATCCATACGGTAAGCGAGGCATATCCTACCAAATTAACACAGCGCTGCCCCGGACGAGGTACAGCCTATTAAATCGGTACAGAGTCGCCTCCCGTTAGTTTGGATCGCGAGATTTCGAGAACGATTACATCTGATTACTATATATTTATTTCTCTCTAAGCGTTGTGGGGATTTTAATAATCGTCAAAATATTAAATACACTAATGGAAGGATCTTTTTCACTATTTATTTAGAAAATTTGCAAGCAGCGCTATTCTTTACGTTCCAGATTCCATTGTACGTAGGCACTTCCTTCATTTCCGCTATCTAACTTTAAAATTTCCTCTGTGGTTAAATATTCTAGGTCAGTCACATTTATTTTTTCAAACGTGACAAAACTTTGTGGAAAAATGCTAAAAGTTAAGCTTTTTCAAAATCGGTAAGACTCGATAAGCAAATGGATTCCCTGGCATCGTTCCTATCGGCTCCGCGTCCATGCGAACACACTTTGATATATCATATAGCAAGAACTATACAAATAGATAACAACGCAGTTTATTTTAGTTTATTTGGAAGAATAATCTGTTTGATAGAGTATATTTATATAAGATTCAAGATTTTTTGTAATAATTCTTCTAGCCTACCGAATAACTTCAGAGTTAATCTGCTGTTTTTCATAAATAATATTCTTAATAATACAGTGTTCCCAATTTAGGATCAAAAATTATCTATGATGTGCAGTTTATTTAGAGAAATTTGTGTAAATTTTTAAGAAGAACCTACCTAGTTAACTAAATATACATTTTTTGGCATTCGCAAGTACTTCCGCTACCACTTACGGTATGCGAAATCAGCTTTACATCCACTGTTTTTTTTTTTCCTTATTATTCTCTCTCACTATACTTGTCCTACCCTCCTAATACATTGAAATGCTTTGTCGCCCCTTTAAGGTTTTCTTCCAATTTAGTGTTTACAGGACTGCAATCAGTGCTTGGAATATGAGTATAAGAAAAATATTCCAAAATTTGAAATTGGTCAACGTATGAAGGATATATAATATAATCATGGTTTAAATGATATATTACTTGCATTTTGTAGAATAGACAAGAGGCCAATAGACCTAGTGCAGTCCTCGAGGCAATAATTCAACCTTTGCCCAGTTTTGAACTCGCAACCTTACGATATCGAAGACTTATGTTAATACATATAGACCAACAAAAGTAATCATTGTACTGCGCTGAATATGTAAATGTATGTAAAAACACATGACATAAGTATTTTACACTTGTTTTGATTTTGAGAAATTCTACCCGCACTTGAACCCTGTTTTCGTAGTGCATTAAAGTGAATAAGAGTATTCACTGCACCTATAGCTTCCGGTAAAATACCCTCCAATGATACCCGGATGGCGTCTTTCCTAAACACAGATATGACCCCCGTTCTCAGAGAAGAAGAGTTACTCGTAAATCGCTTGCGCATCGCTGCAAGATTGTGGTGCCTAACCTGGGGCTGGACGCTTGCATATAAGTTCATTTGAGCTTATGTAGGTGTATCTTCTTAGAGAACAGCAAGTACATTGGCAATTTACAGGTAAACTTGGGAATCTTAAGTCTACTTGGCATAAATGAATAAAACTAAAACCAAGTAGTTTGGCAATTTACCTACATATTAATTTGGCAAGCACAAGTCAGCAGTTTAAAACTTAATTAATTATTTGTAAATTATTTATACTTCCTACGCATTTTATTTAAACCACAATCCTAAATAAATTTATATTACTAATTAGCACAAATTTAACATAAAAAATAATACGCCAAACAACACCCTTACAATTGTATGTATCCGGCCCTGTTTTCTCCATAACAAGACATCGCGCTGCTGACCCCTTACGTAAAAGTCGACAGTCGTCTTCTTCTTCTTCCTTGTCCTCCTCTACCCCACATAAGCACTATATAGCAGCAGCAATTCCTTTGTTATCTCCCAATGTATACAAAATACGCTTAGACTATACTGATTCTCTCCTGATTTCTGCCGTACCATCACATTCTAATAAATGCCCACGTAACAGTAACCACCCTCTATATATGCTTTCTGTTTGATCCGCGACATTTCCTGAAAATACACTCGGCCAATACGACTAAACAACAGGGAATATATTTGGGGATGTTGGAGGTTCGAGCTGGTTGCTTGTACTTGATACCTAAGGCATAATACATATATATGAGCCGAAGCTCAAAGACTTGCATATTATTTATTGCGTTCCTCTAACGCCAAACATTGTAAATGTGTGTATATATATATATATATGCTTTATCACATGTTATACAGAATGACTCAGTTAAATATTGCTATTAAAGGTTCCAAAAATTCTACAAGCAAAACACATGCTTGGTTCGTACCCTGAACACGCGCAATTGCCGAATTAAATACCTACTACTCTTCATATCTATCGCCATGGATTGTTGTTTGGATTGCAGCGTAACGTAGACCACTTAAGTCTCGTTGCCAGTGACGATTCGGCTTAACAACCCGCCATCCTCAAAGTTGTACCGCTCTAGTAATGTGAAAGAACTGGCTAAATGTTTTTGTGAACTTCCGTCAGCATTTTCAGAACCCAGCGTGCACATATCTTACGGTACACAAGATATCGCTGATATCGAAAATCGTCTGTTCTCTTTCATTTTTTCATCAGTAAGCAGTGATGGTCGCCCACTTCGTTCCTCGTCATGCACATTCGTTCTTTCCGTTAAAAGCTCTCACTTCTTTCCTTACCATCTCATCGCCCATAATGTTTTCTCCGTAAACTTCACAGATCTGACGATGAATGTCAGCTGCACAGTCGGTGGCATTTTCTATCGGAGGACGCATTTTAAACACTCTTAAACAACCTTTAAGTCGGTCGAATACACGCGTGCATGCGCCAATTGTCGACCGCAGCGCTATAACGGCGGAATTCCAAAACGGTACTTAATTTAAAAACAAAGTTCAATCATTCACCGAAAAATACGACGAAACTGCTTCTTTCACATCTTCGCTCGTAAATTTCATTACACGGGGTTCTTTTTCATTATTGGGAACATATATAATGGCTCGGGGCCTGGTCTGGGCTATACAGTAGATGATTGACAATGCAGGCAATTGCATGGAGTCTTGGTTGGACTGATGTTCATAATGATAATCTCCAATAAAAATAGGGGTCAGCACACCATCTTTATCTTCACTACAAAGGTCGAGAACACGCTGTTGTTTCTTGCGGTGGCGTGAGCACTCTCGCACTGACGTTTATCAGGTCAAGATGATCATGAAATTTTTAAAATGGTTGAAGCAGGATACTTCCATCAATTCTGTGACTTGTTTCTTCTTCAGCAGAGCATCTTCCGTTATATGCTTTTCAACAAGTGCCGCAGTGGTCATATCAATTGGCCGAGGGTCGTCTTCGGGTGATTCCCTACTATGCTTACAAAGCCATGCTACTTGATTTTCATAGGCGAGATTTCTCGTACACCGATGATCCAAAATGATTTGAACTCTTGCTTAGTCAGGAACTTTATCCCTGCGCGGTCTTTGATTTTGTCCATGTCTTCCCGTTTGTATTGCTTGATTGACAGTAGCGCAAAGATAAATCTTGGTAAATATGCTAATGATGAGTCAGTGAAAATTTCACCACTAAAAATATCTCCACGACTAATCTCCATCCGAGCAGGCTAGTGCTGTTCAAGAAATAAGTCATCACGATATTAATGTATACGAGGGTTGCCTTTTATATTTCGGGATTAGAGAACAAAAACAAATATTAATCATCCAAAATCACTTTATTGTTTTTCAAAATATTCCCCATGGAGATCTATACACTTTTGCATGCGTTTGAACCAATTGTCGATGCACTTTTGCCACTCTGATTGAGGTATCTCCAAAACATGCATTCTGCAGCAACCGCTTCTTCAGGTGTCGAAAAATGTTGACCTCTCAGTTTTTTTTTACGTACGGGAATAAAAAGAAGTCATTCGGTGCCAAGTCAGGACTATACAGCGGATGACTCATCAAATCGATGTTTTGGGTGCTCAAAAATGCAGTTGTTTGAGCTGATGTGTGAGAGAAAGTTGTAAAAAATAATCGCCCGAAAGTGTTCACGATTTAATTCCATTTTCGGGCCGAGATGAGTCTTTTAAGTTACTGTAAACAACACAAATAGTGCTCGTATGTCAATACGTTCTTAGTACGTATAACCTCAAAAATGTTCAACTTTACGATAGAGCTGTCAGTTGCCAGATTGCAACACCAGGGTTGCCAAATCCCGAAATATAAAAGGCAACCCTCGTATCATAGCTGATAAGAAAAATGTGCGTCTCCAGAAAGCAGCTTCTATGTAAATTGTAGTCATTTTGCGAAGTATATTGACCTTGACGCCATGGTAAAATATCAAATTATGGACAAAAATAGATGATAAATTTTTACATGGTCCTCCGAGAACACCTGAACTAAACGTGGAATAGTTATTTACAGTCCAAGAACACCTCTGGAAGATTTAAATCCAGAAAATAGAAAATTCAAAAAAATTTTGACAAGAACTGCCAAGAAAATGTCTTGCAATAATTCTTTAGCAGATATAAGACCGTTGCACGGATTTAATAATGATAATATTGCTGGGTCGGTTAAAGAGTCAAATGCAAGAAATGAACAAGGTAGTTCGAAAAGTATAAATTCAAAAACACTGAAGTCATCGAAAAGAATAATTGAAAAAAGAAATTAATTCTAGAAGCAGAAAAAGCCAAAGCAGAACTATTGAAACATGAATTGGAAGCAAAACGAAAAATTATTGAATTAGAAAGAGAAATTGCTGTAGCAGAATTAGACAAGGAATTTGAAAATGACGATAATGAAAGTGGTAGTAAACTTAGTGACAGTATAATAAGTTTGCATTCTTCAGAAAAATTAAATAATGTTAAAGACTGGATAAATAATAATGATTGTGCAATCAAAGACCAACTTTCAAGTGTAGATCACGACAGTTTCGTTAATGATAGTGATAATTCTTTATCCAAATTATGTCATGTGATTGAAAAAGCAATAAAAAGTGCACAAAATCTTGAATTATCAGAAAGAATTTTGAATAATTGGATAAAGAACTCCCAAATTTTGATGGTAAACCTGAGGCTTGGCTGTTGGTAAATAAATCACATATTCTCACAAATTTGTTGAAATTTTTGTTAAAACATTAGAACCCACTGTCAAATTATGAGTAATACGAATAAAATCAAATTTCAAAGAATCTCGAGCCAAAAAGACAATAGGACAAAGATTTTACAATTACATAGCCCCACGTTTGTACAACTTATTGCCCCAAAACCCAAAAGATAAAACGCGTAATTAATTTAGAAAATATACGTTTACCTGGATTTATGAAAACACAAATAAAATTAATTAAGTAATTTCATAGTGTTTTTATATGTATTATGCTTATGTTATTTAAAAAAATAAAAAAAGGAAACAATATATTATAGGATATGTGGAAATGTTTTCACTATGATAATCTGTCTTTCCTTTCTTCGCCATCTAGTTTTGTTTAAGGATAATGCAACCAAAGATTAATGTACATGTACATTAATCTTTGATGCAACTATGTGATTGCTTTTAATTATTATAGAGTAATATATTTTACTGTTTATTTTTTGTTTTGGAAATAATTTGATTTTTGTTTAATTAAAATGATAAAACTGGTAAAGGGAAAAATGTAACTGTAACTAATGGAATACAATATGTAGATGTTAGATTTGTATGTATGTATGTTCATTGTTAATGTTGTGGATTAGACGCGCACAAGTTTAATTTAAACTTAAGCGTCATTTTGAAACATCATTGTTCTTGTAAATATTTGAATGATTAAAATAAATACTACTACTACAAAGTTTTTTCCCAGTGGGTTTTAATGTTTTAACAAAAATTTCAATAAATTTGTAAGAATATGTGATTTATTTCTACTAATAAGTAACTAAAAAATTGTAACAATAATGACAAAATAGTTTTTTCGTAATTTTCATAACCACTGATGACTGACCTGGTGCTGCGAAACATTTATTTTGATAAATTACTGAAAAACATCTTGTAACTTCTAGTTTATTTGTCAGTAATCCAATTTAAAGGCATATTCTCTCTTACCATTAATTTCATCTAATGCTCGTAAACACGAACGTCTTCATGTATTATTATCTCAAGTTTAGGTATTATTCTCCCAATTTAGATTGCCAGTGTACTAAACATGTGTATGTGTATCCGACGAAAATCCAAATAAAAAGACAAAACTGCCACGAGTGCTTTCCAATCTACTAAAAGTTATTGCTTCGCATTTCCAAATCGAAAGCGACTTGATTTGGATGGGCAGCAATACCATTGATGTAGCGTTAAGTGGAGATAAATATGAGAGGAAAGTGATATTTGCAAGATCACAAAGAATCCTTTCAATCCATTGGGCCATGTTATGCAAAAACCTTCCAAACCTCAAATTAATAATTTTGAGATAACCGCGAATGAATTTTCTTTAGATGATAGATTTATAGCAATAGTATAAGCAAAGATTGTATAAATCTTTGCTACAAGCATCCTCTTACTATACAGTATGACAGGATTGTATATTTATTTTTTCAAAGTTTACTATTTTTATAAAAATAATCATTTAAGTTAATATTTCGCAAAGAACTAAGTAATTCACTCTCCATATTACTTCCAATTTAATAGTATATGTCTTTTCAGGAAAATCCAAAGTTCATCCCACAGGAAGAGCAGAGAGAAAGCAATAAAATACAGCGTCACATGCAAACGCTGGCAAAATCCAGGACGTGTAGGTTTTCAGTTGTATAAGGGTATATATGGTAACGATGGGAGCGAATAAGAAGGGCAAGTGGGTGCAGGAGGAACAGAACAAAACACGGTGCGGTCACAGATGCCTCCATGGGGCCTTAATTTAGTTTTTGGTGAAGTATAGTGTTCCCCATTTTCTTATGCTGCTGTCAGCCTGAAAGAGAAGTAGGAGGACAAGAATATATAAGCTACATGTGCAGGCATTTATATATTTCTAAGGGAAAGTCGAACAAATTGATAGGGAAATTGGGAAATTTTCAGGATTACAACTTTGGAAATAGTATATGATTTTTTGATGAATTCGTAATTTAACTAACTTTAGGAAATTAAGAGTTTGATATTCTCGACTGTTACATGAGAAATAAAAGTTGTCCAATATCGAACACTTACGGGGAAAATCGAATAACTCACTTACGCAATCAGATATCTATCTAGATTTCCGCTGAATGATTTTGGAGATGTTTACATAAACAAAGCTCGCTACAATATTTTATAATGACTATATGTTTTTTTTGTAATATTAAAAACAGAAACTGAGAAAAGTTTGCGGGAATTATCGCCCTTTCGGGTAAAATCGACCAGGTAGTCGACAAATATCAACCAAACATCTTATTGTAAGTTAGGTATGCAAAATAGATATATTATAATTATCAGAATATATTATAATAGACACTATAAACAGTCTTCACAAAGATAGTTGTCGGCCTTTTCAATATCTGTGCAATCAGAGTGAACCCACGAACCACATCACCACAAATCGTTTTTGCCACCAAAATCGTTACAAAAGCTACATTTTTCACCATCCAATGTGTTTTTGTTTTTCAGTTTGTCAGAAACTATGTTTCTCTTTATTTTTTCGACCTCCTTTGGCTTTGATTTGTTCCTTTCTTCTTTTGTTTTTCTAGTTCATCTTTGAAAGCCGTTGAAGTCATAATTGTTTAATGTTGGACTTTTCCAGACATAGTTCTGGTTTTTAATTGTTAACCTGCCTTGATTGGAGAGTCTTGTCAGTATCATCACTCAAATCGTCCTCAATAACCGCCTCTAAAATCAAATCCGAATCGTCTGAAGAAGATGAGGTTTTACGATTAGATTGACGTTTCTTTAGGGTGATTTTAAGTGGAAACTGACGATTAGAGGTGGATGGCCCAGCTATCGGCGAAAGAGGCTCGTACGTCTTTCTCAACCGTTGCTACCCTATTAAAGGCATTTTTAAGCAATTCTGCAATATCAGTTTGTAAGATTTTTTAAAGTTGTGTGGATTTTATATATTTGTCGCATTCCTGGTTAAAAATATCCTACTTTTAACGGTCCAAAAAACCGACATCAAGAGGTAGTATGTGTGATGTGTGAGGTGGGATTGAGATTACCATTTTATCTACTAAATTTATCCTTTACTGATTTAAGGGCCCATCGCATGTTTTCTTCGGTATGGTATGGTATCTTAGCGTATAATAAGATATCGACCACTGACGTCGATATTACCCAACAGTAATGAAGAAGGAAACCGCATATAGTTAGTATTTCACAATAATTGTTTTCGAGTGAAGTTCGCTACTGAAACAATTGACGATTGCCCCTTTTGCGATCAAAAATTGCAACAGGGTTGCCTAAGAGTTGACGGTCGATATTAGACTACGGTCGATATTCCACGACTTTTCGCTATTCACTCCACTTCATTGTGGACTATTTCTTCAAATTAAAATAATTCACGATGTGGATGATAGGTACTTGTATTTTCTCAAAATCCTTTGAAAAGTGGATTTAGAAGCATTAAAATTATTTTGTCAAGGTTTGTGTTGTAACTTACAAAGAGTCACACTCAAAAACTGACAGTTACGAAAGGCACATGACAGTTTCTGAATGAATATGAAACTACGCAGCCCCTCTAGACTAAAATTCTAAACCGTTAATATCTCTAAAATTACCATTAACCCGCACTCTTCGTCCAATAAAATAAAAAATTATATGTGTCAAAGCTGTCTCTGAAATAAATATAAAAATGTTCCTATATACAATATCTAGAACGATCATCAATATATCATTGATTAGCGTTCAGTTATGACAGTCAAATACGTGTTTCTCTGAATACATCTAGTTATCCATTCATATTCAACCAATACAATAACCCCAAAAAATATATAAAAATGCATACATTTATAGTATTTGGAACACCCTTTTGCAAATAAGAAGAATAGAAGTTTTGCATATATATCAAACTTCCTATTTTATTATTTTTTTTTCTCTGTGTACTCTACTCGTGACACAAAGGACACCCTTTTTTGCATAGATTTTTTTTGTATAATATATTTTAATATAACCCTTTTTTCTCACCCCACAATAATACGTTTTTTACTATTCAACCCCAGCGTGTATGTCTTCAGGGTGTTTTTTTATTATGCATTTATTTAGAAAGACTACTAGGACTCAGGTATGTACCAACCCTTTCACCCAGGAATTTGACACCGAGTCTATTGTTATACAGAAAAAATTATTATTTATTCTCTTCTGTGGAGCAAACGAACTGTGTCAAGTTTTGTTGTATGTACCTACGTCTACACACATATACAGTTATATGGAAAAAGAGAGGATGCGAGGGTTTTTGCATATAAAATCTACAATTATTTGTGCGTCTGGTGCGGAAACTGTAATAGAAACGGCGTATTGTTGCGACGAGGTATAATTTCAGCCTGGAAACTTAACGGTTATAGGTATATGACCTAATTTTCCTAATATATGTCACATATTATGTTGTTGACAGTTGTTCAATTGAAGTAAAACTATTGATCCCCGTTTTCTTGAAATTTTTGCATTCTTAAACTGTTATTCAGCTTTTAGCTTTCAGCCGCTCGAGGTCTTCAACTGAATTAACTGAAAATTGCGTCCGTTCTAAATCTGTATTCGTAGCTACATCAGATAGTGACAAGATTTAGCATTTATTGAGATTTCATCAACTTCAGAATGTATTTTTTCAGTTGTCTGATTGCACAATTCACCGTTCAAATACTTTTGACTATTGTTTTTAATGAACAATCATCGTATAGCTGTAAATGATGATCGAAGAACCAACCAAATTTTAAAAATGTCTAAATAAAAACTACTGGAAATTTTGTTTTCTATATTATAATTAAATTTTAGAACTTTCCATTTTCAGGAACCTGGATAGTTGCGTTAAAACTCGAAAGGAGGAAAATTGCCCAGTCGAGGCTATTACGATCATTGCAGGTTTTTTCGTAGAATGGGTCGGTTGCAAAATGTATGAGTATTTGGTAACAATATTCTCTATTTTTTTTTATTCCAGAAGCTACATATTATTAAAAATGCTACACAATATATTTAAGAATCCCCACCAGGCAAACACAATCATCACATTCCACATATAAACATCATTATCCTTACCAATTCTAGCGTAAAAAAATATTCATCTCCCCGATGCCGATGCGACGATACTACTATACAGCCTGAATTTCCTTTTCTATTCTACAATTGCATTAAGTATATAATAATATGATAGTGTCCCACACTTATAACCTTTGTTTGATGGTTTCGAAATAAATTTGAAATTTAGCAGTTCCAGAATATGTTAACTTTTGTTTCTTATATATTACACCTTACCACTACAAATTATAGAATTGATTCGAACTTACTGAGAACAAAGTTCATCATCATCATCATCAGCATTCACTCGCTAACGAGTATGAATTACTCCAACTCAGGGATTTCTGGTGTGAATCCTAAGATGGCTAAACAGACCTATCCTCGAGCCGCAAATTTTGTCACAAAATTGACACACCCAATCACCACCATTTACCAGCTGTCGTAGGTGCGCTGCCACATCGATGCGTTGTCTCTCCCTTCGATGCTGTCTCTTGGTATCTTCATGTCGTCGACGCAGCTCTTCATCCATCTCGGTCGGTCGTTCGCGATCTGCTCCCAGTTGTTCTTCACATCTAAGCCACACTTCCTCATGTTGGTCTTAAGAACATCCTTGTACCTCTTTTGCTGCCCTCCCTGATTTCGTGAGCGGACGTTAAGCTGTGAATAAGGGATTCTCTTTGGAAGGCGTTCCGATTACGTGGTCAGTCCATCGCATGTCTTAAACTTGTCTTTTTCTCTAAAAAGTGTGTTTGTAATAACAAGATCTTGTTCTGCGCATTTGGTTAGCAGCAATAGACCGTTGGAGTTACACTTTCCTACTCCTTCTTTGCCGATGGTATTAGACCAGAAAGCACCGACCAACTCGAGCGTGAGGATATTCGACATACTGGGTGTGATCCATTTCCACTAAAGTTATCTTCTACGCAAATAGCTAAATTTCTAAGTTAAAGCCCATTAGAATAAACTACTTCTACTCCCCTTATTCGATTTTTTGGAAATAAACACTATCCGTATTTAGACGTAAAAGTAATTTACACCAAAGTTCAACTGCGATTGAAATTAGCTATACAACTTTATGGCCTCTTGGAGCTTGGAGTTACATTATGTGAATAAGATCGTGATGTATCGCTCTTCAATAATTTGAAATGAGATTTTACGGAAACTATTGTTGGTTAGTACCTATATTTTATGGATATTATTATAACAACTAGGTCTATGCGGATATAATATTTAAAATTGTGTACCAAAGCTAATGGGAACATTACTGGGACACACTGTAGATACTTTTTATATTCCCATAACTAACCCGCTGACCTTTTTTTTCTATTTTAAATTCATTCATCTCATCTTTCTGTACCTTCCACATTGGAATTAATTACATTTTGAAACTGCACACAATGTACCTTCAAAGTATATGATAAATCTTTCTTTTTCCTTTTGCATGTGCATCTACCTATGTGGTTCATTGTTAATATTTTTTCGGTAGCTCTGACCTTTTAAACCCTTTCTTGTAACCCTTTTTATACTCTATTTCGTCATAGATAATAATAATAGATATATCTCCGTACTACGTAGGTATGGGATGGAATATATGGACCAGTTTCCGTTTTGGTTTCGGTTTGAGAAAAAGTTAATCAAATGGTGTGAAAAGTTTTAAAGCTATAGTATTCTTTAAATTATATTTTAGTTAGAGCTTAGAGCTCAGTTTAAGATGAACTTATTCATACCAAATTTTGTGATTCAGTTGTAGTGAGCGTCATTATTGTGATTCTCAATTATTATGGTAAGCATTGCATTATTTTTCTACTAAAACCAAAACATTTATATGCTTATTATTGAGAACTTTAACAAGTGTAATTTACTTCTTCTCCTTGTTCAAATTGTGAGAGATTACCTACTAGGAATTTTAGTTATGCTGTAAAGTCACTGATGATGAGTATATTATATACCCATAAAGGTGCTAAAAAAACAAACTGAAACAAATTTTACAAACACAAATACCTTCAACTCGGCAACAATCAACAGCAAAATACTCGTCCAATGAGTTTCGTGAATTACATTCAAATTTCAATTGCAGTGGCAAATGATTAAAAATTTTGATAGGCATTCCAAGTGAACCATTGGCCGAGAGAGAAAGTCTGTGTGCAGGAAATTTTAAGTTAAAATCATAGCTCAATTCATAATCGAATACCTGACTCGTTCTTGTGAAATTATTTATGTTAGAGTACACATAATATACACTCTACAAAATATAGATTGATAGGACTGTTAAAATCATTAGGTCGACTCTCTTCTGAACTTAAATTGACAATGTTATCAGTGTTGTCTTTGATGGATTTTATTTGTGTTGTTATATTGGAAACAAAAAGTATAAAAGTCAGTGGTCCCAGCGTACTTCCCTGGGGAACGCCAATGTTAATCTCAAGAACCGATGACTAAAATATGGTACCATTATTGTTTAGACTTACTCTTTGTTTTTTGCCAGAAAGATATGAGGTAATCCAAGCTGAAGAAGCTCGAATACCAAAATTATAAAGTTTAACTAAAATTTTATGGTGGTTTACGGTCTCACAGGCAGATGTATAATCAAAAAACAAACCTGAAGACTTCTCTCTCTGTTCCAAACTCATCAAAACACCATTAGGAAACTCTGAATAATTGCATCCTGAGTGGACAAACATTTCCTAAAGCCAAACTGATTTTGTCCAAGTATATGTATTATGCTTATTAACGAACCTAATAAGTCGGTTATAGAAAGCATTTATTCTATCGTTTTGAGAGACTGACAATACGGAAATGCCTTGTTAGGATCATCCTTCTTAAAAATGGGAACGACTTTGGCTAGTTTCAGTATAATAATATAATATAAACTCCTGTTCAAAATTATCGCACAACTACTACTAACCATTCGACAAATTGTGGAATGACGAACACCTAACAACTTGCCCACATAAGGAATACTTTTTCCCACTTCTAGCGCAAAGTTGCAACTCTTACACATTCATCATTGCTTAAATGGCGCAGTCGATTCATGTTTTTTAGCGAATAGGATAAATATTATTATATAATGATAAGTAAAACTTCGTCTGCTTATCATTACATGATAAACTCCACGCATAATGGACTATTCTATATTATGATATTAATACAAACTCAATTTTGTGATAAAAAAAATAAGACAATCTCTTAAGCGCAATACACGCACCAAACTGGAGTGATGTAAATAAAGTAATTATTGTTTTTCTCTTAGCCAAATTAATTCAGTATAGTCGCTTTAACCAATTCAGCTAAGTTTTGGGATATGAGTTTGGGGGAGTCCTAGGATGAACTCATTAGTTTTTGGTTACAATCGCTTTAGCCCTGTGATAGGGGTGGACACAACCAGTAGAAGTCGAGTGATACATCATTTGAAATCATTTTTTATCTGATAGGTTACTCTTGATATTTGCCTCCATAATTCTGGAGAAAATTGCGTTTAAAAGTTGTTGCCAATTTGATTTTATTATTTACCGTTGACCATAGATCAGGATGCGGAAGGTCCTAGGTTCGTCCCTGCTCTTGCATTTTTTTTATTCCTAATTTTTGACCAAAGTAATTAGGCTGATAGTTGGCTTAGGTAGGTAGTTGGGTTAGTTTAGCATGTTATAATTATTATTTTTAGCTCTCCATATCATATATGTATATGAAGGCTAGAAGTAGTCCAAGGAATGCCACCCGCAATTCAATCTTCTGGCTAGTTCCACATTTACAACGTACAATATCTAGCAAAATCTTTCTTCAACAATAAAACCACATTAGACACGCTTCAACCAAAGTATTATTCATTAAAACGACCAACAATTCCACCTGACACATCTTGGAAAATGATAGTATATTAAGCTTCCTACTTTTACGAAATGTGTTTCATCATACTTTTTTCTTTGTGAAAATTGTGTTGGTTATAGACTGAATATTTCGCCGAATGAATGTGAGAAAATGAAGATTGACTTCATATAGCGGTATATAGGTAGTAGCTGTGAGGCACATATTATTCAAATAATACGAGTATATCATGTTCTATGAGCCGAAAAGTGAATGACGGCTCAGAAATCTCGATATACAATTTCACTGTTAAACGTAATTTGGAAGACGTAATAGAGAACGAGCTTAATACTTATTGCAGACATTTCTTACCAACTCTAGAGATGTAGTTGTGTAAGAAAGTTTGTTATATTCATTTAAATTAACACAGCACATATTGTGTATTCTATTTTGTTATTGCTAATTGCTAGTATTTTGCCTCAATATTGCATCGAGTAAAATAGTCTTGTTTTCCGATTTTTAAGGATATTCGCCAAGCATGCACGAAATTTTACCCTCGGTAACAACTTAAAAAAATTAAACACTGGTTTAACAATAATTTTTTTCTACGACTGTCTTTAAATGCCTTTAGTCTATGTTCAATCATGATTTGAAAATGTAGTACATTGGTATGCTGTTTTTCATTTACCCGTGCACAATAAATATTTCCCACTAGTTGCCAAGCAACTATTGGAAAATATTTATTACGCACGGGTAAATTTCCTGGTAATGACAAAAATAGCATCGGGCATGAAAAATCACCATAGCAACGCCGACAATACAAACACGCCAAATTGACAGTTTAGGTATTTACAATTAATAATAATTATAATTAAGTATTTCGCTAATTTCAAAACACAAAAACAGTGATAGTGAATATAGTTTAACATCACCTAGTCAATTTAATACTTCTAACTTATCATATTGAGGCTTACGGCAACAAGGGTAAGTTTCGAAAAACAAATATTTTCCTAAAAATTATGTTTAATTTATTCAAAAGCATTAAAACAGTCGTAGAAAAAGTATAGTGTGAAACTCACATAAAATGACCATTTCCTACTCGTATGAAATATATCTCATTTCATGTTCGTTGCACAATATACTATTGTCAGAATATAATTTTTTTTTTAAATGTAGTTGTATTTATTTAAGGGGTAAAGGGTCATTCATTATCTACAAAATTAAATTTAATATAGTGCTGGACAATTGCTTTCAAGCTCGATGCCAATTTCGCCTAAATTTTCAAGCTAGATATTTTTGGAAGCAACCAAATATATGGACCTCCGGTTTTCACGGGGTGACAGATTGCCACTTTGTGAAAGATATTGCTATTTTAAAATTTCCTCACTTGTCAAATTCTTTTTTATACAGGCTGTTAAAAAAGTTCATGATATTTGTCCAAAATTTTTTTGAATGTTTGTAACTTTCCATTTTTTTTATTTTTTTTCTATGCGCCTTTGTAAGCAATGAGCTTCTGCAAAAAAAGTAATTTCTCAAAAATTTTTTCTCTGCCTTCGTTTGACAAATATAGATTTTTTTCCATCTCAACTTTTAAGCACCTAAATCATCATGAATTGTTCTTATTAGTAAATTTTGTTAGTAATTGTCATACCTTTCAGTAAGCGTATTATTATATATAATATCTCAATGATATGCTGTATAGTGAAAAACTGAAAAACTTAAAATATTCCGAATTTTTTATCACATGCTGATTTTGCTCGTCTTCTTGCTCAAACAAAACAAAAAAAACTCATTTTACTGCCAATAGATAACTTAACTTATGACACCTTAAATCGTTTTCTTTGAACGATCTACTAACTGCTATTTTAAAATTTCCTCACTTGTCAAATTCTTTTTTATACAGGCTGTTAAAAAAGTTAATGATATTTGTCCAAATTTTTTTTTGAATGTTTGTAACTTTCCATTTTTTTTATTTTATTTCTATGCGCCTTTTTAATCAATGAGCTTCTGCAAAAAAAGTAATTTCTCAAAAATTTTTCCCTGCCTTACTTTGATAAATATAGATTTTTTCCATGACCTCCAATTTTTTCAACTTTTAAGCACCTAAATCATCATGAATTCAAATTCTTTATTTGCCATATAATGTAAAACATTACATTGTCGGCTCGTCAAAATAACAATAAAAATAAAAATCAAACAGTATAACAGTTACACATTACAAGTATCACATCGACAAAACAAACAATTAATAATTCAAAAATTCGTCAACTGAATAAAAACATTCACGAACAAAAAAGTCTTTCAGCTCGAGCTTAAACTTATCTATTTTCATGTCCGTGAACCCTCAAACTCTCAGAATCTTGTTAAAACATTTGATGCCGATATAGTTCGGGTTTTTCTGACCCTTCGATAGTCTGGATAATGGCAATTCTAGGCTGTCCTTAATTCTTGTATCATAATTGTGTATATTTTCTCTTTTTTTTTTTGATCCTGATAGCTTTTTTATGTTGACTATCAGTGCGTACATGGGTCATTATCTTCAGCATTTTAAAGTAAGTCGTTCTTATTATTAAATTTTGTTAGTAATTGTCATACCTTTCAGTAAGCGTAATTATTGTGATTAAAAATATCGAATATCTCAATGATATGTTGTACAGTGAAAAACTGAAAAACTTAAAATATTCCGAATTGTTTATCACATGCTGATTTTGTTCGTCTTCTTGCTCAAACAAAACAAAAAAAAACTCATTTTACTGCCAATAGATAACTAAACTTATTCACACCTTAAACAGGTTTCTTTGAACGATCTTCTAACTGTCCTGTTCGATGATAATAAGTCAGTTTGTCTGTGCACATTCTACATGCCTTTTTTTATTTTATTCTTCATATAATTATTTCTTTCCTTTTTTCTTGTTTGCCTGCCAAATTATATCTGTTTCTTTGTTAACTTAAAAAAGGATTTACGTTTTTCCTATAATTTTTTGATACTGCTGCCATAGTGGAAGAATATTTAATTGAAACATCTTTAAAAATAAGCTACAAAGAAAATCAGCAAGTGATAAAAAATTCGGAATATTTTAAGTTTCTCAATGGTATTAATAGTTATTAATTTTTATTAGCACGCAACTGTATAGCATACCATTGTGGTATTCGATATTTTTAATCACAATAAAAATGCTTATAAACTTAATTTAATTAAAACTAATAATTTTTATTAACACGCCACTGTACCGCATATTTGTGCGTGCAACTAATTTCACATATAATTCACACATAATTTTAATGAACAATTTGTATATTTATTTAAAGAAGTAGTCCATACATATAGTGGAATAAAGAGATTGTGAAAAAATTAACACACAGTCCAATTCCACAAAATTAACAGCCATCATCAGTGTTAGTTATAACATCTGGGTCCTGATTATAAGATCCAAATTGAGAACATCAATGCGAGAAAATATTTTGTACTTTTTTATATTATAAAAGGATTAAAACATTGTTAGTTCGAAATGAAATTTGGTTTTCGTTCTATTGAAACCTTTAAAATACATTTTATGTTTGGATTATTAATTTATGAAAATGCGTTTCCACATATCATAAGCCATCAGCTGTAGTTAAATCATAGACAAGTCTTTAAGGGTTTCAATAGACAAATTTAATTTCGAACTAACAATATTTTAATATATAATATGAAAAACTGCAAAATATTTTCTCTACATTGATGTTCTCAATTTGGATCTTATAAACAGGACTCTGATGTTATAATACTGATGATGGCTGTTAATTTTGGGGCCGAAACATGTATGTATTAATGTTTTCCTAAAAAGGACTTAAATATAGGACAATAGTGTGGAATTAGACTGTGTGTTAATTGTTTCCCAATTTCTGTATTACTTTTTGTTTTTTCAAATGAGCCTGATCGGCGCCTACCTAAATCCATATACAAGACACCTTAGTTTTTTAATTACTATTTTTACATGTACGTACAGGGTGATCACGTATATTTTATTTAATATCAATCCCGTAAATTAGCAAAGTTGTAGCATTTTTTTTGAATCGTCACATTATGGTGCCACAAATGACGTAGTATGTCAATACATTGTCAAAATTTTGACATATGATTAGTTATTTTAAATAGAACATTCTGTTTTCTTAATCGGTTGAGCTTTTTATTCTGAATTCAAATATACATTTTATTGCGGTTATGTTTAGTAGTTTTCGAAGAATATGCATTTTTCGCAGCTGTGGCAGCCTATCTTTATACCTCAAAATCTTAGAATATATCATTTTAACTAAATAATATATCAAATTATGAAAAAATGTCAGCACTGTCATAGATAGCATGCAACAGTTGCGGAAAATGCGTATTATTTGGAAATTTCTAAACATAAAATTCAGAATAAAAAGCTCTACCGATTAAGAAAACAAAATACAGGATGTTCCATTTAAAATATCTAATCATATGTCAAAATTTTAACAATGGATTGACATAATACGTAATTTGTAGCACCATAATGTGACGATTTAAAAAAAAATGCTACAACTTGCTAATTTAAACTACTGTGTGATCAAAATGAACGGAGATAGCTATTGAGTAAAATATACGTTCACCCTGTACATCCCATTTCAGATATCTGTCTACTTTTTTTTCGTTTAATTAAATTTTCCAATTACCGGTATATAACCTTATATTATAGATTAGAACATGACAATACACTTAATTTTATAATAATAATACCAAACTCTTGCAACTACAAAAAGTATGCATAAAGAGAACGTCATCTAAAGCAAACAAAAACGGCAATGTTTGTGTTCGACAAACTTCTATTCAATATACCTTAGCTTTATGTATTATACTATGTATGCACAAGGTATATGGGATTTTCAATAACCGATATTATAGGATCATAGCCTTTTAAAACTTATATGATCAATTTTTCAGTGCAGGTGCTTTAGTAGTAGTCTATAGGTTGAAGATGATGAAAATTTCTATGTATCCAGACCATATTTTAAGTAATGATTTTTTTTTATAAAATGAAACTAACATGATCTCTAATCACGTATAGTTTTCGACAACTTTACAGACTTTATGAATCCAACCATGTGCGTAGGCGTAGTCTGTTTTAAAAAATCTCAAGCCCGAATAACTTTCAGGTTCCCACCTAAGTATTATAAGCGCGTCTATGTGGTAATTGGACTGTTAAACAAGCTCGAATATAATGTAACATTGTAATAATGGTAGATATCAAAAAAGGTCGAAATGTCATAGGAAACATGTCTTACCACTTCACCACAATCCGTTTCGCTAACATTTTTAGCAACGTTAGTAGAGAATTAAAACTATTTTAAGAAGGAAGAACGTCGGGTATGGTAGCGTTCGAAATTTCTGTCTTTATAAGGGAGCAAACCGTTGAAAACACAGTTTTTTTGAATATATATTTGAAAATTGTTTATTTTGAGTTTTTATTATACATGGCAGTCATTAAATAAATAATTAGCTTTGGTTGGAAAATGAATTTTTTAATCACCGTATGTCAATCGCGTCTGAAACTTACATACATTCTTTCCATATAAAATTCTTTAATTTTTGACAGAAAACTTCCACAGGCAAATAAACTTATAGAAACAATGCTTCTTGATCAATCCCGCGTCAAATTTATTTTATTTTATGTATTTATTTTGTGTTAGTAAAATAAAATTTCAAAAATCTAGATAGATAACATATAGAAAACATTATAAAACAATAGTTCTGTAGAGTTAAAAATTGGGAACAACAAATTTAGTACACGTCAGAAATTTCTTATAATACAAATTATCTTCATAACAAGAAAGTTCAAAATTGTAACAATACAAATTAAAAAGTTCAAAATATATCAACAAATTATTTATAAAAAGCAATCAAATATACCTATACGTAAAAAACAAATCCATGTAATAAAATTTACAAGCACACACAAAATATATACATAAAAAAGTTTAGAGCCCGTTTCGATCCGAGAAGTAAAATTCTTAATATTCTTGTATAGAATAAAATGACTCCCAAAAAGCGATTTCATTTTCTCGAGTAACAATTTAGGCGCTCGGTAATTCAGAGCAAATCTTGCTTTATCTATACTCGATGTCTGTCCGGTACGAAGCTTTCATTATTCCTAGTAGAGTACTGATGAACAGCTTAATGTGGCATGTACATATATTGGGGTCTAGTTTAACATACCACAAACATTAAAGCATATGAGTACAGGGCCGAGTCAAAACTCCAAGTACATGAAATGAATCCCTACAGTCGGCCAGCAACAACTCTCAACGCTCCGCTCGCCATATTTTAAATATCGTTATAAGGGTTTTCCCATAACCCAGCAAATGCTCCTGATTGAATAATAATGGTTATAGGTGTAAAATCTAGATAAAAGCGTATTTTTTAAAAATCAATTAATAAAAAAGCATCATACTCGAATTAAAGTGTCATTCTAAAAGATGCGTATCCAATATTACTACCGAGTAGATAAATATATAAGTTTGTATAGAAGGGGTTGCTATACTACCTATTGTTATTTACGCTGATTTAAAGGATAGCAAAGGCAACACAATAAAACATCATTTGCGGTAGCTGTTACGCTCTAATATAATCTATCTTCAGACCTCTATAGGATGAGCTTTTAATCCGTTTTTTGTGTTCTTTATAGGTACTTATATATACTGGGACTGTCAAAGTTAAAACCAACAACTAACAACATCACAAACTCTCAATAAATAGGTGGTAGGCAAACTGGAGAAAATAATTTTTTGAAAAGTTACACTAAATAACAAGGAAAACAACTGCACTACTCTCACTTATGTCCCCACACAGGTCAAATTCAGATCGAATATTGCTTTTATTACATAAAAGCTTAAGAAATATGTTGAAATAAATGTATCCAGTAAGACTATTTAAAGAACCTTTAAAATGGTGGAATATTACCTATACAGAGTTTGAGGAATTTGGTTAGAAAAAAAGCTTAAATAAACTATAACTACTTGGGCCTTAAATATTTATTAATGTGAAATACATTTTTGCAATTAGAGTTCATCCAATCTCCATCAACCTAAATTTTGAGCCCCCGCTTTGTATAATGTTAAATAGAATAGTCCCTGAAGACCTGTTTTCAATCTTAAAACTACTCCAACCCCAAATTTACATACGCAAGATAGATCCACTGTTCCCCAAAGGTATTGTTAACATTTTACATAATTTATAAGTAATTAAATCGTCTTTATACTAGGTACCTCTTTTCTTCTCCTATATAGTCTCACATGTTATGCAAAACATACCATAATATACTATACTGTTTGTTAACGACACTATATACGCCATTCTCATACAGTTTTATGCGATGACGATGAAAATCGTAGTTTTGCAAATTTAAGCACATGGTAAGTCTATATTATCCAATCTATGTCAAAGAACTGAATCAAGTAAATTTAGGTTTTTACAGACGTCTTTGACTGAAGATAATCAACAGTCAATTAGAAAATTTGTCACTTTTCTAATGAAACTAAAAATCAATTTCTACTAATACATCGTTGTTAATATTTTAAATCCAACAATAAAAAATAGCATTAATCACAACAATTATAAACCAAAATTTTGCAATGTTTTTAATGTTAGTGGAGTAAACTAGAAATATACTTTGAACGAAATCAGTTGAGAAAAATGAATTATTAACGAAGGTAGGATTTCATGGTCGAATTCGAGTATATTGCGTATCTGGCAAAATTTACTTTTACTTTCCCTAACCAGCATAAGGACTACCTATCTTTACTGCTGGCGTTATCTATGCATTGAGTTCATCGACTTAATATTTTTTTTATTTTATAAAATCTAGGAAATTCTTGGCAAAATTGGTGACACTGGTCACTGGAGCTGCAAAGATAAGAGCAATGATAACTACAGAGGATTCTTCACTACACTAAATTGTGCGTGTGTCGTTTGCCGTCCATCGGTTTGAGTTGCCGGCCCAGGTTGCTTAAAAAGTTTGTAACTTGCAGCAATCAAAAGACGTCGTTGCGAGCGAGCCAGTGTCTTTTATTTTGCTTCGGTTAATGTCTACACATTTCAAAGGATTTCAAGCAAACTGCATATTTACATTCAAATCAGCTTTATCTTCGTCAGGTGGTTGTGTCTTTAAATCACGTACAGAGCATCATTAATTATTAATAGTAGATTCGTACAGGCAGTTGTTTTTGATTCGAAAATGGACGAAGAAAATATTGAATATATCCAACGGAACGAAGACTAGGTTAATTGAACTTTACCAAAAGAAAACTATTTTATTGACACTAAAAATGAATGATATAAAATAAAATTAAGGGACGCGACTGATGATCATATTAACCTTTTATTTCGCGGCAGCATAGTACGGCGGGCAGAGTTGCCCATCTTGGACACCAGGCAGGCCGCGAATGCCGCCAGCTCAGCACAATCTGGTGTAGCCTCGCTTTTGCGGTTACACCGGAAGTAGACCCATACCAGATTGTTTATTTAGCACACTCATAAATTATTGAATCGTAAAACTTAAGAAAAATTACCTTTTTAACAGATATAATTTCCACATGTGATAGAATCAAACCTGCATACAAATATATAGTTGCAGGTTGCGTACTTTTGAGGAAATTTGTTCTGTGCTTTGAAAAATAATGTACAGTTTTCTTTTCTCTTTTTTTTTTTGTAGTATAATTAAGAATATTACAACTTGTTTGACCAGCAGTATTTAAAATTTAAAAGAATACAAGGATTTTTTTACCATGAGTCGCGCCACCACACACTCGCTTCCTAGTTTACGAGTCTTAAGTAGTTGCAAGCAACATTATCTTTTGACAAATTGACAATGAACGTTTGCTGTTAGAACCTGGGTCTCCTGATTTAGCTGTTCTAGATAATTTCGTATGGCAAAAGATAAAAAATAAAATAGTAGCCAATAGCTTTAGCAATATTTATATATAAAATAAAGTTTTATTTAAAAAGTAGAATGAAACTAAATCTTGGATAAGCATCTGCATGTGTGACGGGTGTAAATTTCGGTTAATTACGCTATTGTGGAAATAAGAAGTACAAGGTGTAGGATAGAGATAATTTCAAAGACATTCTGGCAGCAGAGCATTGTAAGTTAGTATGTTGTTTAAGCTACTACATTCCATAAGAATAACACACAAATCTGTTTTTTTTTTTCTAAGGATTTACTTTAATGAAAAATGTGACGATTTGGCAACTATTTAAAAATGTTTAACTTCAAAGGAGTCTCACCAAAAATAACCTGCCACCTAACCTAAATATTTAACTGTATCTATGTAAAAACACATGACATATTTTACAGTTGTTTGGCTTTGGAGGAGATCTCCACGAACTTTAACTCGTTTTGGTTGAAGATTAGAGTGAATAAGAGCTATGACGTTTTATATTAGTTGGAATTATACAACCTATTATTATTACATACTTAATGATAATATACTTAATACTAGTTTCAATTTCAGAGGTTTGTAGTAAAAATAACGCCAATATTCGGGCATCTTGTTTGTATGTAAAGTAAACCCCTTGTACATTTTCACTGGCAAAGTATAAGTGATAGATTATTCTACCTTCGCCTGTCAAACACATGCATTATATACCGTACAAGTGTAAATAAGTTATTAATACCCTATACATCAAAGATTTTAAGTACACATGCTGGAGTATCGATCCAACATTTTGTGCCATAGGAGAATATGGAAAGCTATCAATCAAGAAATAAAAAATGTATCACCTACAAGAACAAAAAATTTTGGTACAACCTTGAGGCGTAAAAAGTTTCAACAAAATTTAAGTTTAAGTTTTATCAAAATTTTAAATCTAATGTGGCAACCAAATATTCGCTAGCTATACAGGATGTTTCAAAATGACGCGGCGATTCCTTAGGTCCTCCACATTTCCACAGGAGTAGTGTAAATTAAGGACTTCACATGGCCCCACATGAGAAAATTCAGGGGGTTTACATCCGGTGATCATGCAGGCCGTAAGTGAGGTCCACCTCGGCCAATTCAGCAATTTTCGTATGTTTCTGTAAAAAAACTCACGAGCAACCTAACTAAAATGCGCTGGTGCACCATCGTGCATAAACCACATTGCAGTTCTTATTGTTAATTGTACGAAATTTAGGAACCGTGTGTCCCAGAGAGTCGCGATATACCTCTCGAGTAACTCTTCCTGATAGGAATACGGGTCGAATTATGGAGTCACCCACAATTTGTGCTCAAGATGCAATTAATGAGTTGGTTACCAGACTTCACAAATCGTTAGAAAATAGTAAGCCAGCACTATGTATTTTTCTAGATCTGAAAAAAGCATTTAATTGAGTCAGTCACCAAAAATTGCTTGGTTGTCTGGAAGTCAATGGGTTTAGGGGGGTTCCACTGGATCTCTTCAGAAGTTACTTGACAGGCAGGAAAGAGTGCGTGGAGGTGGATGGACTTAGGAGCGATGATCTTGTTATGGAGTGTGGTGTACCACAAGGGACGATGTTAGGTCCTGTACTCTTTAATCTCTACGTCAACGACTTATTAAAATTGCCTGTGCATGGATCCATTATTAGCTATGCTGATGATACTGCTATATATTACGAAAACGCCTCTTGGTGTGCTTTGAAGGATGAGGTTGAGCAGGATTTGGTTCTGTTGAAGGATTGGTTCAATTCTAGATTACTCACAATCAATTTTGAAAAAAACACACTATCTGTCCTTCTCATGCAATAGGCTGGGTTTGCCTGACTTCGATAGAATTTGTGTCCGGACACCTCACAATGAACTGGTTTTGCACCCGGTCAGCTCAGTCAAGTACCTTGCCATTTTCTTTGATCCCTATCTTCGCTGGGACACTCATATAGACAAGGTTACTCAAACTATAAGATCCCTATTCCATAGATTTAAACGCTCCAAAGCTGTACTAACAGTACAATATTTAAAAACATTATACCACGCTCTTGTAGAATCCAGATTAAATTATGGGATTTTGGCGTGGGGGAGTGCAGTGGTCGCCCATATAAAAAAATTGGAAACTGCACAAAAATATATTTTAAAAATCATACTTAATAAAAGCCGACTATACCCAACAAGTCAACTTTTTTCTGAAGCAGGAGTGTTTGATATTAGGAAGCTTTTTTCCTTTCCGCTGTCCTTCACCAACACAGAACCAAACATTTTGCTGGAGCCAATTCAGCATGACTATCATACACGAACTAGACAGGATTCATACAGAACTCCTTTCTCGTCTAAATCAATAAGTCAGAGACACTATATGTATTTGGCCCCACGGTTTTACAATCTCTTACCTCCGGAAGTCAGATCCAAGCCCGCTTTGTTTCAGACTCTTATCGGTTTTCTTTGATTCTGTGAATCATATTGGGATTTTTTTTCTTTACATACTCAAGTCATTTCAGTCTTAGCCTTTTTCATTGTGTAAGTATGTGGTGAATTTTTTTTTGTTGTGATTTTAATTAAGGTGTATTAGAAGCCAGATGTGCTGGTACTGCGGCCTGGTATATATGTTAAGCTCACGGACAATCTTTATAAAGATTTTGTGAGTTAGACATGTTTATTTTGCTGATTAGTTTAACATTGTTATTGTACCTAGTAAATTTTGTTGTTAACCGTTTTGAGGGCTTTACTGTAATATTGTTATAATTGTTTTATTTTGGCAAAATAAACGTTATTATTATTATTAATTCCAATCCAAACGTTCAACGACAACTGATGTGGAAAGTGATCTTCAAATATCGTATGCGGATTTTCATCACACCATAAATGGTGGTTATGAAAATTCCTTATTGCATTTCTTGAAAAACTCGCTTCATCAGTACCTAAACAAGATCAACATCAGTAGTTGAGGAATTTCAACAATTCTGTGCAAAGCCATTGACGCGGAATGCAATTTTAACTAAACTTGCTAAATCCGAAAGCTAAAATTTAATTCCGCCGAAATCAGCATCAGCTTTATAATAGTTGTTACGACATTGAATTCATGACAAAAAGATGACACTATAATTACCATTTGTGCTTTGTTATAATTTTTAATTCATGTCTGGTATATGTTTCAATCTAACTTTTGTTTCATGATGATAATCATGCAAATAAATTGAAGTGTTTAATTAAAAAATATTCTCGACTAAATTCAATACCTATCTCGGTTAATATTTTTATTGAAAATGTTGTCTTGTTACTTATTTTTAAGTAAATTTTTAAATTTCATTTATATGCATATTTCTAGGGCATATCATAAATTTAGTACATATCGTCATTCTTCTGTTAAAGCGTGTATAACAATATAAAATACAGTAGGGTCACTCCCATGAGAGATGACAAAGCAAGTAATGCTGATACGGTCATAAATATTGTAATGGTCATAAAATTCTTCCCGAGGCGGTTTTATCAAATTTTTCTCGTACATACAGACATATATGTAATTAAAAAACTACGAGGCATGTTTTTTAAGTAAGTACCGTTTTCGAATTAAAAAAAGACGTGCAAAGATATCTCAATAATTTTATTTTTACATGAAAGCCTGTACCTTAATCTACTTTTCTACATAATTTCCGTGAATATTGAGGCACTTGTAATAACGTGGCACCTCCTCATAAAAATCTGCCGCCTGACTTGTTAACCACTGTATCACAAATGTTTTGACTTCGTTATCACAAAACCCAACGTTTAGGAGTGCATTGACTTTCCTTGAGCGGTACCACAATGAAGGTGAAGATTTTTTAGACCAAATTGTTACTGGTGACGAAACATGGGTGGCCTACGTCACACCAGAATCGAAACAACAATCCATGGAATGGCGACATTCATCATCACCCAAAAGAGTGAAGTTTAAGCAAACAATTTCTGCCCGGAAAATCATGTGCACAGTTTTTTGGGACAGAAAAGGAGTATTGCTAGTGGAGTTTCTGCATTTGTGATACAGTGGTTAACAAGTCAGGCGGCAGAATTTTATGAGGAGGGTATTCAAAAACTGGTGCCACGTTATGACAAGTGCCTCAAAATTCACGGAAATTATGTAGAAAAGTAGATTAAGGTACAGGCTTTCATGTCAAAAAAAAATTATTGCGATATTTTTGCACGTCTTTTTTTAATTCCAAAACGGTACTTACTTAAAAAACATGCCTCGTATATCAAGAATTAGAACTTCTTAAGATATACTTGGTTATAGGTTTGTATAAATGTAATAAAGGTGGGAATTTCGGGAATAAGAAAAGTACAAATTGAGTCAAACAGTGTAATATCTTAAATGTTTTTCACATTTAATCCAATACTGCCGATGTCACCACGGGTTTATTAGGTATTGAAATGCGGGAACAATAGGATGCATGAAAAAGTCCTTCATAATGAAAAGAGAAAGTTCAGTTAATCAAAAACAAAATTCTTGATTAGCTGTTGTACTGCGAACTTGAATTTACCTGAATATGTTGAAATTTGCCGCATAAATTGAGAACAAAAACCCGTAATGCGATAATCTAAAAAAGATACCTTAGGGTTTATATTGCTGCATTGTAATGTCCGCAATATTACCATTGCAATGTCCACATTGTTCATTATTTTGAGTCAAATGTTTTTCTATCAATGGCAAAATATAGCATTTACTTCCACGCTAATTGTTTTTTGTTCTTGTCCACTTATTATCCAACAAATTCACCATCGTCTTTATGCCATGTCTATTCTGCATCGTTTTCTAATGAAAGCTTGCTCCGTATAAATGTGGCCTACATTGAGCTGCACACGGAAATATACTTTCGAATACTTTAAGTTTGTTCAACTTCTGCTATTTCCCAAGTATGCTAATAAATTATAATCGCATTGACTTCGACAAATACTGTTTACTTGCAATTTATTTTGATGAAACTTTTTGTGTTATTTCTCCACACATTTGTCTAGAAAAGCACATATCTAAAATTAGTTTTGTCCCCTACAATACGTCTAAATGTTCCCTTTCATATATCGTCTCGCATATCGCTACACATTTTCGTATTAACTGAAAGGACATTTTTCACTGTTCAAAGATAAGAACGCAGGAATCAAAGGACTAATGGACTCTTGTGCTTCCTATATAATAAATATTCTTCCCTTGTTCTTTCTGTGTGTAGCGCTACTACGAATTATTCCACCCTCTATTTAACATTTATTTATTGCATAGAGTTACATGCGATAACTTTACTATATCGCTTAAATTTATACGAAAGTATACAGCTCGAGGGCTGAAGTTTATCCATTCAATATGTATAAGGGAGGGCAAGCGGTCATTTGAGCTTATTAGATAGGTTTATTGCACAAAATGGAGGATTGAAATAATGTCGTTTTTATTATATATAAGGGGCCCTTAATTTTAAAGTTTTTCTGTTATTATAATTGTGTTTAGCTATAGCTATAGACAAAATGAAATTGTTAATGAAATAGTATATTGTGCAACGAACATGAAATGACATATATTTCCTACGAGTATGATCGTTTGCAGCATGAGCCGCAGGCGAGTGCTGCAAATCATACGAGTAGGAAATGGTCAATTCATGTGAGTTTCACACTATACTTTTTCTACGACTGTTTTAATGCTTTTGAATAAATTAAACATAATTTTTAGGAAAATATTTGATTTTCGAAACTTACCCCAGTTGCTCAATACGATAAGTTAGAAGTATTAAATCGACTAGGTGGTGTTAAACTATATTCACTATCACTCTTTTTGTGTTTTGAAATTAGAGAAATACTTAATTATAATTATTATTAATTGTAAATACCTAAACTGTCAAGTTGGTGTGTTTGTATTGTCGGCGTTGCTATGGTGATTTTTCATGCCCGATGCTATTTTTGTCATTACCAGGAAATTTTATCCGTGCACATTACGTTGCTAGGCAACTAGTGGGAAATATTTATTGTGCACGGGTAAATGAAAAACAGCATTACAGTGTACTACATTTTCAAATCATGATTGAACATAGAATAAAGGCATTTAAAGACAGTCGTAGAAAAAAAAATAAATGAAACAGCTCTTTATAATTATAGGCATTTTGATACATACCTTGCAGTATGTTATGCGATGAACATTCAACTATTTAGCCTCTTAAAGAAACGTATGCCAGACTTTGAACCAAGTGAGTTTCACGTTGATTTTGAAAAAGCCGCAATTATTGCCTTTCTGAAAGTATATCCAGAAGTTGATGTGAAATGTTGTAACTTCATTTCAGCCAAGCAGTATGGAGGAAAACTCAAAGCCTTTTACCCCATTTACCGCCAGAATATACGGAGGATGATGATGGAAGACTGTCCAAACACTGAAAAAATTATACAGCAACTTTGTTGCTGAGTAGATGGATTCTTATAGATATTGGGTGTGCTACAATAGTCGCCACCGTACTACCAATACCTCTGAAGGTTGGCACTCACGGCTTTCATATATTGTAAAATATGAATAAAATAATAATTATCCCTACGTGAGGCAGTTATTTGGCGAAGAATTTGTAATATGAATTATATAAATTTTATACGATTTTGATTTACCCATAATTGGAGACAAATTTTTTAAATACGTCTATAAATACAGTATGTCTGAAAAAGTTGGCAACAAATGTACGAAATGGCAAAATAATGGACCGACGCAGTTAAATTTGAAACGTGCACAAAACATGCTCGTTTTACAATCAAATCGAACCCAAATCGATCATAGCTATACAATTGGAGGATGTATATAGATGTTAAAAAGACACATTAATTCGGAATAGAGAAAACGATTCTGGAAAAAGGAGCCGTGAAGTTTCTAAATGAAAATAATGAAGGGTTGAGAGCTATCTGTGACCTCGTCGCCCTAGCAACGCCACTGATTTTCATTTTTGGTTTGTGAAAAATTGTTGGTGTTGTTCTTTAATGCGCTATAAGACGATAGAAATGTATACCATGAAAATGAAACAGAGACGTTTTCAATTATGTACCTAATGTATAGTTTCACAAACATTTTTGTTAGCGAGGGGACATTTTTTGCCAAAATTGGCTTTCTTTAGTATAAGTATACCCCTTCAAGGACAGAGCGTCATCCCCAGAATTTAACTAGAGAAACTGATCGAGTGACAGCTTATTTTAAACATATTTTGATTTTTGTTGTTTTTCTTAAATTGGTCGAAACGCTTAGGAATAGAGGGACAATGAAAACGAACCAACGAAAATGTGTCTACTATTTTACTTATCAAGTTGTACTTTCACAAATGTTCAAAATGTTGGCCTTCTGGTTCCATACAGTAATAGAGCTAATAAGGTATCACTTGACCTCCTTCCTCGAAGACTTTATTTCGTTTTGATTGGGATTACACAGTAGATACATTGCTGAATGCTGTTAGATGTTTAACCTCAGTCGGGATAATGAATTCCTTATATCACAGCCGGCACATTAAATAAAATTTGGTGATGAAAAGAAGAATTGGCGTTCAGCGTTGTCAAACCAGCATTTGATGACCTATAAGCAGCAAATTACTGCCCGTGTGTTGGTGTTAACGCAACGCAAGTCCAAAATAGGTTATGCAAAAAAGCATTGTCCGAAATGGCAAAAAATTTTAGTAGCAAACACTGGCAGGAAAAATGCTAATCATATATTTTACGAAAGGCTCTTAATCATTTCAACAACGCGCTGATGGTTATCTGAAAGTTGTATATGATATGATTTTTTTTTAAATGAATATTAGATACTTTATTGGATAAAGTGGTTTATAAGGTCAAAACATTAAACCTCAAACTCTAAATATTGCAGAAACTCTAATAAAGCAGACGATTGATTTATGGATAATAAAAGGATGTTTAGCAAATAAATTTAGAAATAAACAGTATTTAGTCTAAAGTTACATATTATAGTTACTTCAATTACAAATACTATATGCCTAGAAACTTAAAAATTGTGACATTTCTTGTGTAAAATCGATGTTCTGCGAATAACCTACAAAAAATTCGGTTGCCTGCGGATGGTCTATTAGCAAGCTAGCTGAGGAAGTCATGTGCGACTATGTCTAAAGGTTTAGTGTTTCTATAGATTTTGAAACAAACAACAAATTTCTCGCCTTGAAGTAAAAAATATGACCAAAATATTAGTTGCTACCGCAGTATTTTTCTCTTTGGTTTCAGTGATTTTTGAGCTATAATATACTCATCATTTATAGCAAATAGATGAAATATAGTCTTCTTAGCAACCAGACGTTATTTAAAGTATATTTATCAAATGTTGGTAAAGGAACAGTATTTCTGACTATGCAATAATTGATTTTATAATCGTGTCGCACTCACAATTTTGAAATATTTTAATTATTTATTCAATAAATTTTAGTTATTAATTGTAGTAACTTTTTATAAAAACTTGTATTTCCTCCCGACATCGACAGAGCTATACTCTACTTCGACAGATTGGAAATTTTCGTATAATGTACTATGTCTCTCCCTCTTTGTGTATATGTGTGATATACGTGTGTGTGTGTATGCAACTTCAAAGTTAACGCCATCACAAACACATAGTTGATATATGTATGTGTGTATGGTATTTTCTGAAAACTTCCAAAATAACCTGCAGCGTTGCGGATATGCCTCTAACCATGAGACTTTGCCGCGTCAAGAAACTTTACTTTGCCATCACTTCGAAATGTGTTTAATAGCTGTTTCGTCTTTGTCAAGTCACAGGCATACATACACATAAACAAAATGAAATACTGTCAGATACAGTCAGTGGTGTACATGAAAGTATTTGCTAATGTATTTTACTTTATTTAATTTTCTTTACCACTACATAAATCCTATTATTTTTAGTAGTTTCAGAATATAAATGTATAGCAAGATAGTTATAACTATAACTTAACACTTTAATTTATATATTATATGAATGTTTTCACCTCAGTTGGATGTGACAGCTTATAATTTGGTGTATATGGTGAATTTGAGAGTATTTTCAAAGCTGTGGCTGATTGGTTATCCCTATTATTAATTTGTAATTTAATATGTGCTTAAAATACAACATTCACCCCATTTTATAAACATTGCAGAACAAGTGAATTTTGGGTCTGCGCCAGTATGGGTCAGGCTTATTATATTCCCACAAAAATATAACTAAGTAAACAAGACTCAAATGCAGGAGGTTCAAATCCTCACGGTATCAAATGACCACACTTCTCACTTTCTCCTGCCAAAAACAGCATATCTGCAATGTGAGTCTTGAACAAAGTTTCACTGCTGAGTTATGATCTACGAAACAGCCATCATCTATATGTATATATGGACTTCGAGTTTTTAATTTGCCTTTGTATTTTTCTGCATAAAACTTGATTTCCTCAGCTTCAGGGAAGGAAGAACTAATCGATGTTGTAAATGGATATTGTCAGGGTTTCTGGTTTCTTTTCCATCAAATATCATTGATAGATGACCCAACTCTATGCACTGCTTACTCGTATTAAAAAAAAAATAAATCTTAAAAAACTAGTACCAATTTGTTCAAATCTACGTTAGAAAATTCCTTCTTGTCTAATGTAAAGTCAGATTTTATTTAAAATCAGTGGTGTGCCGTGTCTTGAACCAGACGTATGTTTGCAATAAAATTTTAAGTTCTCTATATATGGTGTTAGCGCATAATCCGTTAATTTGTATGTTTAGTTGCCTAGTACTTTTCATTTAATATGATAACACCAAATTTTGACTGATCTTGCGCGGAGAAGGACGACGCGACACGACGGTTTTAATAGACAGTTGAAAATTAATTGTTCGAAAATATACGTTAACAATATTATTGTAATTCGATAATTCAAGTATATTATTTAATTATGGTCGAGTTGTGATGGTGACGAATGGTTACAGACAATAATTATTTGAAGAAGCAAATAATATATCTAAAACGGGGCCCCGCAGCTACAACGCAAGTAACAAATTGGTAAGTCAATTTTTGGTGGCTTCTACTTCTGCTGTATTAATTCTATATAGGTATCGATAAAAGATCGCAATACAGTCCACAATTCACGATCACGGCATCATATGAAATATAATAAATATGAATATTTGGAAAATTTGATAGACTACTAATGTTCCGCCTATACCGAAATATGCCATTTTAGGATTCTACGCGACATTTCGTGTAGGTATCATACAGCATACATACTTCAGCCGTCTAAGCTCTAAAATAATAATAACTCTTTCGTATAATAAAGCCTTCTCAGTACATTTTAACAGTTAGACTTACTGTAGTGTAATTTGCGTGAAGTTCTGATAATTCTTATATGCAATAATTATAAAACTATACCTAAATAAATGTAATAAAAAGATCAAAAGTGTTTTTTTTTTCTCAGACAAGAGCTCTTCAGACAAGAGCTGTGTATTTTTATATTATCTTGATGAAAAATATGTATCTTATTTTAGGTGGGGCCGTCATATTATTCGTAAAGCAAAATCACACCTTTTACCAAAGGACCACGCTCGACGTTCAGTGTGAATGACACGCTTCACATGCTGGAACACCATCATGTCATTGTAATATTGGCTGTTGATTGTTTGTTGGCTTTCCCGAAAATTACATAAGATAAGGCCTTACAAGTCTCAAAAAAGTGATAGCATCACTTTACCAATCATCACCGCCACTTTTGAGGCCACTTCTAAACTGTTTTACTCATTTGTAAATATTTGAACATTTTAAACAATTGTTTCCGTAGCGTTTTAGCATCCTTGCATGAATCTCGTTCCGTTTAACCTCTTCTCCTACTAAAAATCAATCCCGACACGTTGTTCTTCCGCGGTGCAATTTCCAATAATTAGACTTGACCTTAGATTATACAATAATAAAACAAATGTTGCGAGTCATTCACAAATATCTACGTACCCCAGTTTAATAATTCTGGTATCGATTAAACCATTCAATAATTATAAATATACTTGATTAACTGCATCTGATATATCCTGAACCTATCCATTTATTAATTTATTAAATAAAACTGATAGATGCTCCCTATTTTGTCTGGTGCATTATTTACCAAAATAAATGCATCTGTTTTACTATACAATCTAAGGACTTGACATTGACTGAGTGAATTAAAGGCAAAGGTTATGTTTGTAAAATCTTATTAAACAGCTGAGCCGATGTCATGGCAATATGAGGTCGTGAAAGTTAACTACTATTAAAAAGCTATTGATAACAAACGAGCACCTACTTAAGTCAAGGTTTTGCACAAAAGTTTCAATATGTAATTTATATTAGCAACAGCTACTGCTGATGACCAAGCCAAAGTTTGAAACATGTGTAATTGATAGTGACACAAATCATTTAAATTTAGGGTTTTTTTTCACATGAAATTGAGACTATTTCCTAAATATTTTAACAATAGATCTCTCGTTCAAAATAACACACGAGTTTGGCATATTGTTAATATAATTTCCAATCTGCTGCTTGATTGGAAGTAAGCTTTAATATAACGACTTTATAAGAATGGCTCGTGCGAGTCATTACTCAATTTTACAAACCGGTCATGTTCATAGTGACCAATGGTCAGCATTTGTATTACATAGTAGCGAATCACTATAGAAAACAGGTTTATTATTTACCCATATATTATTCTGGCTACAGGAGAATCACAATTTCTGAACACAAGCCACAAGCCAGTCATTCGTGAATATTTGTAGACAACACAATTTTTATTTACTAACAATATGTTCTATTGTCAACGCCTCAGCATGAAAAATGACTTTTTAATTGACTCAAATAATTTGGTTACTCACTTAAAATTTTATATTGAAAGGAATTTATCTATATAAAATATACATAACGTGTGAAGAAGATATCAGCACGGCTGCTGCGTGTTGTAACTCTTTGTGGGAGGACAGAAGACAGAAATGTTCTGCCAAAAACCATCATTGCACAATTAAAGAACTCACGGGATGGGCATTGTGCCCTATCACTCTTCTTATAGTTGACCAGAAAAAAGTGGCAAATTTTTTCGTGGATGAATCACAGTCGTTTTTTATCCTTCACGTTGGTTGACAGTTTCATATGTCATCATACTATGAAGCAAGATAATTAACTGGCAGGCTAGGCAGCTTCCTACACATCTGAGACAACGCTGACTGGATGACTCGAGTTACGTTGTCAAGCAATGTGTAAAAAACTGAAAACAACAACGTGGAAGCTGTGATTTGGGAAAATTTCAAGTGACAATTATTCGAAAAAAACGAACGTTAATGTGATAAATATATTTTCTTAGCCTATTGTGTTCAAAACTTTCTCATAATGTCAATAATATCTAATACCTATAACAAAGTAATACGAAATTTTGCATGGCATTGATCCATCGACATATGCAAAAGAAGGTAGGGTTGTGAAAATTGATTCTTTGCATAATGTAACCCTTAGACTACCTCTAGCAAACGGAAGTTTCTTATATATTGTAATATTACTACTACAATAAACGTATAGACGACCTTATTAGATTAAAGTCTTTTGTACTTTATATATAACGGTTTAGGGCAAATCTACGGATGAGAAATATACAAAAAGGGTTACAATATATGCAAAGAATCAAATTTTCTTTAGCGATATCTAATACTAAAACCCTCCGTTCTATATTTTGCATTCGATTGATCTATATGCAAAGACACATTGTGTATAGATTTAGTAGAAAAAAAAGTGTTATTGGCGTGAGAAAGTTGCTAAAATATTATTTATATCAATGTAATACTATTACGATTTAGATTGGTTGACTGAAGACCGTTACAACAAATAACAAAAATAAATATTTATACAGGGTATTTGAAGAAAATGGTATAAAATCATATTCAAAAAAGTGTCAAAATTCATTATTTTTAAATATTTTTATTTTTTTGCATATAAAAAATAAGGGCAAGTTTATGAAAGGATGTCTACTCCAAAATGCATATTTTTTAAAATATTGACAATTTTACATTTTTCTATTGCATAGTGCTAGGCAAATAAATATGAAATTTGTCACAAATAAGCAACAATTTGAGTCAAAAATCAATGTTAAGACGTGGACGGTGTTTATAGGAATTCAAGGTCAAAATTTTTTACATTTGTAAATCACTAACTCAACAATTAGTTTCTGACATTTTAAACTGTAATAATAAAATTTTGTTTTCTTAGCACACTTGTGAAAAAAAGAAAATACTTGGGATTGTAAAAGAAGGTAGTCATCGGCAGTCAGTCCAAGAGAAAAACTATTTTTGTCGAAAAACGAGAATTTTGCGACAAAACGAGCAAGAAACAAAAAGTTTCTAAATTGAATGGGACATATCTAGTTTTTGACCTGTAATAAGCATACCAAATTTTAAGATATATACTGATTTACAAATTCCTGGAGAAAAAATTAAAAAACGAAAAAAAATTAGACCTTTCACACCCTGTATCTCGGACACAAAGAAGTTTTGGGCATATGTGTAGGATATACGAGTATTATTTGAGATAGCCTATCACGTCTGTAAACGCGTCCCACATATTATGAAACACCCTGTATTTTAAAGACTATATTTCAACTTGCAGTCTGCTATGCACTCAACTCGTTATTGGTATTTCCGTAAAGTTTGTATTAAAAAAATAGTTGCTTCAAACCGGCTATCAAACTTGGCACGAGTGGGTACATATGTACACATTCACCCCTCAAAGCAAGGGCGCAAAAAGGGGCTGTTGAGACCATAAAGGTCAATCTACCTGAGTGGTCAGCGTGTGGATGTTATGATAATATGCGGACTGGTTATCTATTTATATTTGAGGCTTGAGTAATAATGTATTGACGTTTAGGACAAAATTACTGGTTTTACCACATCATTCACCGAAACCGTTCGAGATTTGCGAGAAGTATTTCTTGCATATGTTTTAAAATTTTATTATCAAACATATTGGGTCCAAGGAGTATACGTTAAAATCTGCATTCTGATCAACACTGATATAACCTAAAAAAAAAAAAAAATAGAAAAATTATAAAATTAATTCCTTTCTAATATAATTGAATAAATTTGACATGAATCTTTATAAACACTAGTCTTTCCTAAAATTATTATATTAAATGCTTTGAAATATAGAATATGTATTGAATAATCAACAACAGAATATTGAATTGAAATATTTAAATCTAAAATAACCACCGTTGTGCTTATCTCATCGAAACATCTGGATTAGCTTATTGGGACAGCAACATTTATATCCATGTGGTATATCGAAATCAAAAACTATAACCCTTTCAACCCTCAGGTACGGGTAGGTTGGTCCCAAAAAATAAAATGTGATATGCAAATTTTTAGTTAACAACTGTTACATTTATAGAGCGTAACGAACAAATTCTACTACCTGGATCTATAGAATTTGAATAATAACAATAATTTTATTTTGAGGTGGATTCGAATACTGCGTTTTATTAACGAAAGGAAATCCAAATAAAACTTTTTTCCTGGTACCTAAACTAAATAAACTAGATTGCAGATGTCTGAAAAGGGTTGAATAAGTTTAATTTAAATATTTCTGATTTAATAATACTCGTAAATTATGTAGAATAAGTGGATTAACAATGTTAAATTTGGGTTCATCTAGTTCACTGCAAACATCAGTTGAGCAAATCATGTATTACTATTTTATCCCAATAGTTTTCAAAAAAATGAAGGTTAAATATGCTTCTCAATACTTAGTCACAGCAGATAGAGAACCTATCAATAACCGTCCGAAACTTCTAATATAATTTGGTTCGATATTAGACATTTGGCAATTTTATCCCTGTCCTTACCCATTAACCTTAGAGTAGGAAGACATTGTATAGTTTTACAAAAACTGTAGTCTTGAAACTTGTGCGTTTGCTGCAAAAATGGACCGAGCTTGGAATCGTTATCCTATTTCAAGGTGGTCATGCCTTTTTGTATTTGATCATAAGTGTGAGTTAGAACAACTTAGTTTTCAGGGACATTCAAATGCCTTATCAATACCACACGTTGTTTATGAAAGGAAACAACAACTTTCTTGGCCAACCTTGTATTTGTTTATTTTACCAAGATATTCCAAACATACTACTAACGGCAATGCACAAGAATGATCTGTCTATCTATTTAGATATACTTCTCCAACCCCAGTTCGAAGCATTTTGGTGTTCTACATAAGCAGGGATTCAGTAGAAATATGTACCTATATGTGAGTAGTGCTAGTAAATTATATATTCGGGATGCGAGTCCGTAATTTACTTATAGAGAAACATTTGCATATGGCGGGTGCCTTCTGCAATACTCTATACCCTCAAATTCAACAGACTACCCGAACACAGGGGAATAGACTGATGTGTATGGTAAATCCTACAGAGCAGGGATGGAGTATGAAATAAATCACAATTCGCCTTTTTCTTCTAGAGCCAATTTCATTAGGTAAGTCTCAAAATATCGATTTTGTACTTCGTATATGTGGTCCAGCTAACGAACTCAACGAAACATAAATTTCCTCTCAAAATCTCCTTACCATTTATTGTTAGAAAAGCTTTATAGCTAATATTATTGAAGATAAATAAATGCCATATTTATACGAAATACATGAGATACAAAATCAATGTACCGGGTGTCCGATTATAAATACACCCCCCTTTAACTTTTTCATTTGTCGTTTTAGAATCAATAAGTGTCCCAAATAAAAGTTGAATGTTTTCTGAAGTAATCCATAACGACTAGGAGAGGGTAGTATTAATAAATAAATTCAAGTTTTTTTCGGCTGATACTCTGCCCCCATAAAAAAAGTATCTAGAACTGTGAAGTCCGGACTATTGCTAGGCTAATATACTGGACCTGATCTGCCAATCCATATAGGAAAAATCATTTTTAGATAGTTGGCTACTCGAGCAACATTTTGGAGGAAGCTTTATATTGCTGCCAGATAATTTCTATATATTTTCATTAAGATTCGGTTCGGTTATAAGTTCTAAATACCTTTGCCCATTTAGGACTTTACACCAAACATGTAGAGACTGCCGACCGGAATGTTTTATTTCACTCTTGAATTTTCTGTTGCCCAAAAATGTGTATTCTATGTAAATAATATATTATGGAAATTATTTTCGATTTATATGTTCTGGCAAAAATTAAGACGCTCTTCCTTATGGGCATCCGCAAGTTTCTGCACTGGCATAATTTTAAATTGGTGGTAATTATGTTTATATAACTTAGTATACACCTTCGATTTGTATGTCTTGAAATTATAGTAGCATTTTTCAGGGTTCTCTGCAATGAAAATTAGACTTTAATGTAGGCAAATATAATAAGGTTATAGTAAATACAAAAATGATAAGATATCAATAAATTAGAGCTTAAAATCAATGTTATTGTGTACCTTCAAAAAAAAAAAGGACATTTAATTCTTCATCGGGTTGATCTTGACGTCTAGAAACCTCTCTAACTCTTCTGTTAAAGCTGTGGTCGGTTCCACTTGATCGTATATTCTTTTAAAGGTGTGTGTTGTTGGAATACTTCTTTCCCTTAAAGGCCTTTTCTTTTTATAATTATGTCTACACCAAGAATTTATAAATGTCCCTTCTTTCGCGTTCGCACAATAATGCATAGTTAACAAAGATTTTCATAATACTTCTATCGAACAATTAAAATGATAGTATATAGTAAAGAAAGTTTATAAAATAGAGCTTTTTAAAAAATTTATTTTGAACCATTCAACTTTTTTTGGGACACTATTTTCTCTAAAACGTCAAATGAAAAAGTTAAAGGGGGTACATTTATAACCGGACATACGCTACATATAGGAGGTCTATAAATCCAAAATGAGCCAAACAAAAAAATTACAAGGTGCCAAATCACAAGTCCTTATCAATTTGATTTGATTTGATTGATGATGTGTTATATTTAGCAATAAGGGATATTTTTTACAATCAACGTAAATTTAGATATTAGATTTCAGTGTTCGTTAAATTATTGAAAATAAAAAAAACAAAATTCGTCACATCAACAAAGTTTTATTAAAATGATTAAAATGTGTGAGATATGTTTCAAGGCTCTATACCCCCATCATCAGTCACAAAATTATAATCAAAAATTATACGAACCCCTAATAGTTCATGAAATACCGACTCGCTCTAGACACGATTTATTTGAGCTTCAAATTATTTATAAATAAGATTTATATAGGCTCTTCTACAGGCAAAAAATTGTTTAGTTCGCGGTCGACTGAACAAATACATAACTAAAATGAAAGAATCTAAATATCTACCGGCATGCGAGCTAGCAAATGTGTTTGTGGTTGTAAATAAGGTGGGTTTTTGGGGCGTGCCCCTTTACAACTGGACATTTTGGTCGGACCGATGCGATGGGTCTAGAATGATTTATTGCTGACCGACGCGACTATGAATTTGATAAACCGGTAGCTCGATATTATAAGCAATTTAAATTAATTTACAATTTTTTTTTTCATATAAATTCGGTTACTACTTCCTGAGGTTCATAATTGTCATTGATATGATATAAACAAACTATTTTTAAATTTTAATACTAAAACCTAATATCCGTTAAAAAAATCGAATCACAAATAAAATGAGTTTATTTTAAGTTTAATATATTTTTATTTTTTGTAAGGAAATTTTAATTACCCCATACCGGATTGATCCAAATATAAGAATAAATAAATTGGTGTCCCCTAAGCCCCATACCGATATTTATTTATTTTTCATAATATGTTTCTTTGAGCTTTATGTTTGATTTATTGCCTATATTTATTAATATTTTTATTATAGCATTGCATTTAGACATCTGTGGTATCTAAAACAGCAACATTGTATTAAATTTATGTTTATAAAAATTGTTTCCTTGATCGGAGATTTCTCTATACACAAGGATTTGAAAGTTGTTTTAGGTCCAATTTCATATATTAAATAATTAGATAGTACCTATGTTTTGATTTTAACAAATTTTTAATTTTAGCCCGGTTTTCAAACCTTCGTGGATTTTTTTTCTGCTGCAAGTTACGTCTAAGTACTATACTTCAACAATAAGAAGTGTGCCATTCTTTGACACTGGACAACTCGCCTATCGGATATTATCTTTCGGGCCAAATCCTATAGGTATATAAACTTTAATTTTATCTAGGTACTTATATATTCAGAGAGTTTGACCTCATGATTTTTATGCTAAAGTCTATTGGCAAAAAAAAACTTATTTTTTCCAATCAGTTTAACAAATATAATTTTTTTTTAAGTTTGACTCCCATTTATATCCTTCACCTACGCTCCATGAGTCGCAAACTCGTAATCTCTAAAAATCCGTTAAACAGTTTTTTAGTAATCGTGTATATCGGCTGACAGAATGACAGCGATTTTTTTAATGACCCAAAGCACGTATTTCCGGTGAAAATATTTTTTTTTTTATGAAACTTCTCCCTATTACTCGTATATGCAATATGGGTGTATTGTATAATCAATTATAATCTTTGGTATAAATTGTATATCGGGAGCTAAAAATGAAGAGTTTTCTATGGCTGTTTAAAAATTAGTAATACACGCCGCTAACGACACAACATACAGAGTGTTTTATTTAAAATCAAGTTTTTAAGAAACAGTAGTAGTACTTTATTTTTACAAAATTATTGACATGAAGTAGGTACTTACTATGATGTGTCAATTTTCGATGGATTTATATTTTTCTGCCTCTCCCTATACAGAGTTTCGAAAGCGGAAACTTTAGAATCGGACAGAGAACCACAAAATAATATGAGTTTGTCCAAAAAATGCTTCGTTTCAAAGGTACAGGGTATCAAAATTTCTATTAAAAATTTAAAAATATTTTTAAAACTACTTTACATATTTAAATGAAATTTGGCACATTTGGATAGATAATTTAGATACATCTTCTTAGGTAAAAATGATTATTTTACTTCCACCAGTGGCGTGCGTACACACATATATTTCCACAATTTTAATAAAAAAAATATGGTACGCCAGTGATATTTTTAGAAGTAAAAATTATTTTTAGAATCCTTGTTGAATTAACAACAAAAAAACTCTCTTTACTTTTTTTCGTGGGACACACTGTTTGCAAATCAAAAATAAGAAATTTAAATAGTGACTTTCAACAACAATAACAAAATTAATTAAAATCCCAAAAATTGCTCGAAATGTAGTCCACCAACCTCAATACATCCTCTGCTTGTTATTAATAACAATTATCGTCAACGATGGATTGGCCGGCTAGGGAGAAATGACATGAATAATGACGTGGTTAATGGAATTGGACCAGTGGCCTGGCCACCCAGGTCACCGGATCTTAATCCGCTAGACTAGCTAGCTAAGTTTGGTGCACTATTAAAGATAAAGTCTACGCGAATCCTGTATTAACAAGGGATAAGATTTAGTTTTAATAATTCAGCAAGCCTGCAATGATATGCGGCGAAATCCGCATGACTGAGCCATTCTCTGGCAGCTATTCCAAAACGTGGGGAGCGCCATCCAGTTGTATCCAACTCTGATGTCTTAACTTAATAGGTAGGTACATCCGCCAGGTTGTCCAGCATATTGTTAAGAAACTCCAAAAGCAGTTCAACCTTGGGGGTAGAAAATGTGAAATACAAACATTTACGGAATATTCATTTTGAAATGATCTTAGCCGAATTTCTCGAGGATTCTGATGTGCCCAAATATGGATATTATGGTAATTTGTTACCCCACGTCTGGTAAAGGAGGACTCATCCGTCCAAAGAATCTTATATAAAAAGTCAGTATTTTCTTCCGTCGAGCTTAAAAGCCACTAGCAATCACCAGGGTGCAAATTCTGAACAGGCTATATATATAGATATATAGGTGATATGCATGTCTGTGGTCATCGCGTAGTGTTCGTAATATTTTAGACTTAGGTATGTGAAGATTCTGATCTGCCTTCCGATAGCACAGCCTCGGATTGTTGACAAAATCATCATCAATTAACTGCCATATTAAAATGAAAAACACTGATATTACTAATCTTTTTTTTTTTCATGGCCTATACTACGACAGATTGAAATTTGTTTGAATTCCAATTGCTTAAAGAGTTTTAATTATGTAACTGACAAACGATGTGTCGTACGCAAAAAAGTGAGGAGTCTTTTTTGTTGTAAGTTGGACAAGGATTAAAAAAAACAGTTGCATACCATTTTTTTTTTCATTAAAATTGCTCGAAGATGTGTCCGTACGCACTCCACTGGTTGGAAGTAAAATAATATTTTTTTACGGAAAAAGAATATCTAAATTATCTATCTAAACATGCCAAATTTCATTTAAATATCTGAAGTAGTTTTAACAATATTAATAAATTTGGAATTTTTTATAAAAATTTTGCCACCCTGTAAGCATTTTAAAAATTACGGTCTTGAAAACTCACTTAGTTGAAAACCACATGTGTTCGTGTAAAAATTAAAGGGTAAATCGAAATTACTGTAACCTTCTCCGTTATATTTTAATAACCAAGCATCTCTCAACATTGCAATAGCACCCCTATAAAGCAAAAAATTACCCCTCTCCTGCAAGACACACATATACGCAAAAAAGCACTCACATCCTTCATCTTTACACTAGCCAGTGTCCTTCCGGTCACACATGCGCCTCATGACCAATCAATACTAATGTATACATCCAGATGGCGATGCACATGAGAGGGTGGGCGATTGCCGTTTGCCATTGGCCGAAGTGGGTGTGGCCAACTACGTTTTAGGGGGTAATTACTATATGTGGGTGATAGAACGTTGTAAGGGGGGCGAGGGTTGGTTTAGCGTGTGGTGGTTTGTTGTTGAGGGTGGGTAGTGGTGAGCCCAAGCATCCCTTTGCACCCCCAACGACGTGACGTGATAAATAACTTACCCTCCAAAAGTGAGTGAGTGTGAGCGAGAGAGATGGGGTTTTGAGAGGACATAGAAACGCTCTCAATGTCGGTGGAATGATTAATTAGGGAGGTTTTCGAAATATGTGTGTTTTGTTTTTGTGTATATATGCTTGTATGAATACCGACAACAGGGTGATCCTGGAATATAGTAGAGAATAGGTATATATAGGTAAGAAAGTCTTATATACAGGACGGCATACAGATGTTGTGTTCCTTGTATTTTAAAGCTATTTTACTAGATAAGAAATAACCCCTAATTAGATTTTTTCAGCCCCTCGGCGTCGTTTACCCTATAGAAAGAAACGAATCTTTGTTTTCGTTAATAATGCAATATTAACGTCCCGCACCCATAGTTGCTGGAATTCATGCATCCTTTTCTCTTAAGTAGATAGCCATAGTTTGATCCCGATGGGACGCAGTGACCACCCACAGTGTCATATCACGTCACGTCATCCCCTTAACACCCTGTAGTAATTTTTGAAAGTTGGGCAACCTTAAGGGCACTGAATTGTATAGAATTATATATCTGATTAGTAGAACAAGTACAGTCAGTTTACAACAGTAGGTACCTCTGAGTTCTACAGCATGCGTTTCCAGAATTATTTAAGTAATCTTTACATTCACAATGGTAGGGATCGATTGCCTCGGAACGCATCATGCTTATTTGTTCTCAGCGTCATACTCCTAGACCACTAACTAATATGGCTTGGGCTCCATTATGTTATGTAGATATCCACCTATATAATATTGTGTACATTTTAAATATCTACACAATCCAATATTATATAAATTGCCTAAAACCTAGATTTTCATAAAGTAAATAACAACATAAAGCACGTACATGAAAATATAAAGACGAAAATATATAGAAGCGACGTACATAATATTTTCTGAATACTGGTTTCCTCACCATGCTAAAGCCATCTATTCAATAACGCAAAAGGCAGTGGAAAACAAAGTTTGAATTTTAAAGAGCAATTTAGGAGGCGTGCCGCGAAAACGCGAACAAACTTAATATCATCAAATTATCACTATACACCTGTACTAACGGCGGTTTTAAAATACATTGTTGTTTAAAAAGTAAACGCTCTTCATTAAAAAGGACATTTATTTACATGTAAACAAATATAAAAAACAAAACGGGGTTGTTACCAAATTCAACATGTAAATAAATGTTTACATTTATATTGAGCGTTGTTATTCGATACAAAACATTTCAATTAATCTTTTGACGTACATTTTAAAATTGTTGAATTATACAGGGTATCATAAAAATATGGAACGTATCAAACTTTATTTTATTATTCTTTAATGGAGTACCTACCTAAGTATTATCATTTTTAGAATCTTAAAAATAATAATTTTAATAAAACAACTGTTCAAACAAGTTTCGTGGCCCCCCTGTACAATTTTCAGAAATAAACATTTTTAACCTGAAAATATTTTTTTTGTAAATCATATTAAGGGGTTTAATATGATTTACGACGCCTATGACCGCCTGCCCGACGGAAGTTTAAATTACGCATTTGGTTAAATGTAAATTTTAATTTACCACGCATTTAGAGTAAAAATATTGTTCACAAAATGTAGATGATTATTGTGACTACAATCATGCGAAAAATTGTGTTAAAATCTACGTTTCGGATATGTCTAGCACTGAATGCTGTACTATTGTCTGTTTTCTTTAAAGCTTTTTTAGCTTCCTGGGGACCGCTTGATGTTCTTCGTTCACTCTTCTTGTTGAATGCGGGGTACAACAAACAGCAAATGTTCAAACTGTCGGATACGTCAAAAAAGCTCAGGATTATTGCACTTTCAATTTGTAGACGTAACTGTTGTTAATTCCGCGTTTGAATACGGCATTTTGTATTCAATTCAATATTCAAAAACCAATGAAGTATAGATATACAGGGTGGTCCAACTTTTACCTGCATAAATTGCAGAATCGATAGATAATCGACAAATAATGTGAGTTTCGTTAATAAACTATGTACGAAAAATTCTTCGTTACAAAGTTACAGGGTGTTGAAATTTAATAACAAAATTCGAATTTTATTAATATCTTTATAACCAATTGAGATATTTAAATGAAATTTGGTACGTGTAGAGAGCTAATCTAGCTTAATTTTGCCATGTAATAATATTATTTTTATTTCCACCAGTGGCGTGCGTACGGCTACCGACTGCGATATTTTGAATGAAAAAACAGATTCGCCACTGGTTTTTCTCAAAATAAAAGTTATATCTGCAATCCTTATTCAATTTAAAAGAAAAAACTACTCTTGGCTTTTTTTTGTTTGACGCAACATTTTCGAGTAAAAAAATAAAAATCGCCTAAATCAAATTCTTAGGTCACTTCATAAAGATGGTAGAAAGGCTTACCATTTTAGGCCTGTGCAAGATTTGTTGCCTGAGGACTATGTTAAAACGCGTAACTGCATTGCAATTGGTTATTGAATAAAGTTCAAGTAGATGGAGATTTCCTGCAAAAGGTTTGCTGGACTGATGAAGCTTCATTTACAAGTACTGGTATAACGAATTACCACAACTTTCATATTTGGTCACAACACAATCCATACGAAGTGCGAGCGAGAAAGTTTCAACACCAATTCAGTGTGAACGTGTGGCTAGGAGTAATATCCAATAATCTCCTCGTACCATTCTTTTTACCAGCTAGGGTCTCAGCACAATTGTTTTTAGACTTTGTACAGAATAATGTAAATGATTTAATGGATGACGTGCCACTTCATTTACGAGCGAATGGTTGGTTTCAAATGGATGGAGCACCAGCACATTTCGGGCGGAATGTGAGAAACTGGATAACAGAGCATTACGGAGATCAAAGGATTGGGCGTTTCTCTGGAGAAGTCGAAAATAATCATGAGGGACCTATATCTTGGACCCAAGGTCGCTTGACCTGACTCCACTTGATTTCTTTATTGGGGGCTACCTAAAAGAAAAAGTGTATAGGGTGCCGGTCAGAAACCGCGAAGAATTAGTCTTAAAAATTCAAGAAGCAGCAATTAAGAGCATCAGCAGAAGATGTCAATTATCTATTGACAATGACGGTAGTCATTTTGGACAGTTTCTGTAAAAAAAACTGTAAAATCTGTTAAAACGTGTAATGAGATGTTATTTTTATGTTGGTTTTCAATACATTTGATTTAGACGATTTTTATTTTTTTACTCGAAAATGTTGCGTCAAACGAAAAAAAAACCAAGAGTACTTTGTTCGTTTAAATTGAATAAGGATTGCAAATATAATTTTTATTTTGAGAAAAACCAGTGGCGTATCTGTTTTTTCATTCAAAATATCGCAATCGGTAGCCGTACGCACGCCACTGGTGGAAATAAAAATAATATTATTACATGGCAAAATTCAGCTAGATTAGCTCTCTACATGTACCAAATTTCATTTAAATATCTCAATTGGTTATAAAGATATTAATAAAATTCGATTTTTTTATTAAATTTCAACACCCTGTAACTTTGTAACGAAGAATTTTTCGTACATAGTTTATTAACCAAACTCACATTATTTGTCGATTATCTATCGATTCTGAAATTTATGCAGGTAAAAGTTGGACCACCCTGTACTATAATAATTCGATGTCAATGACTAGTGTTACCAACGACATATCGAATTATCAAAATATCGATGTATCGAAATAAAAAATATCGATAGTCACATCAACAATTTATATACAAGGTGTTTCTAAAAAAGTTGGCCAAAATTTGTGAGCGAATTGGGGACATCTAATCATGAAAAAAACCTAAATTGTGTAAAGATACAGGGTGTTAAAGATGACAGCCTGAGGACGATTTTTTTGAAATATTTTCGAAACGAATAAAAATGAATTAAGCAAATGTAGCATATTTATTCACCTAGTTAAATGTCGTAAACTGACATTAAATTCAATTAAAAAGGATGACCATAGGCGGGTAAACGGGGGGACCCTTGCATTAATTATAACCTAACTTTTTTTCCTTATGATTTTTATTCATTTTGTTTCTAAAATGTGATACAATAAAGTTTTCTACTTAAAAAAGACATACTTCTTTTTTCTCGAAAAACTTAAAAGTTTTCGACGAATTCGAGTTTGAAATTTTTAGGACAAAACTGGTCCTTAGTACAAAGCATTAATAAAATTTTGGAAAACTTTTCGTTAGCAAACTGAATTTCAATAATTTTATTAATGTTGTTTACTAAGGACCAGTTTTGTCCCAAAATTTTACCCGCCTATGGTCATCCTTTTTTATTCAATTTCATGTCAGTTTACTTTTCGAAAAATTACAATTTAGGTTTTGTTCATGATTAGATGTCGCCAATTCGCTCACAAATTTTGGCCATGTCTTTCTGAACACCCTGTATTACCGATATTTCATTTAGCAGATATATCGATATATTTCATTCGGTGGGCCTTGCCAACGATGACGCCAATGTATCGTCCTCAAAAGATTCGTATTTATTAACATTATTGCAGTTTCTCGTTATTATTGTATTTCTATTAAAAATGTCACCATTTTATCGGTTGAAAATGTATGTGTCTTTAAAACTAAAGAATTTTGAGAAAGTACGTTTTTGCAGAAGATCATTGATTAAAAAAGGCGCATAGAAATAAAATTAGAAAACTATTCTCGGATAGTTACAGACATTCAAAATTGGGATAAAAATAATGGACTTTTTAACACCCTGTATAAAAAAGAATTTGACAGTTGACATTTTTTTAAAATAGCAATGTCTTTCACAAAAACGCTATCTGTCAGCCCGTGAAAACTGCAAGTCGATATTTGGTCTGGTTCCAAAAATATCGTGGGTTAGCTGAACAGACAATTTTGTCAGTAGACCAAATTGAACAGAAACTCGCCCAATCAAAAATAAATGCCTTTATTATTATCGAGCTTGAAATGTAGGCAAATGCAATGGTCCAGCACTTTATTAAACTTCATTTTCAAAATAATAAGGAAAATTAAACAAATTAGATTAGGAAGATAATTTTGTGCCCTTCGAAATGATGTATCACTCCGCCCTACTTTTCAGTAGAAATGTGTTGTTTGAGTTGTCATTATCGTGTCCGCTAGGGGGTTAAAGATGGGAGCAGAAAAATATGCTCAAAAAAAGTCTCCATCCGTAGCAAAATCTACGTGCCCGAGCAGGAAAATGTAGATGCATACTTCTCGTTGGACTACTGTATTTCTAGTTTGTTTTTAAACAAATTTATATTTATAATAACGCATTCTAAAGTGGAGTCGTAGCAGATATTGACACCCAACACATAACTGAACTCCACAAGTTAGTGGAGGGTACAGGGCTGCTGGATTGGGTGGCATAATATACGGGGATTTTTCACAATAAGCCCATGAGGCTGCAGTGAAACCGGGGACTTAAGTCGTACGGACCCTTTCAGAAAAAAAAAAAAAAAAGTGGAGTCGTATATAATGAAGGATTCAATCTCCACAACATAAACTTTCATCAAAGCATTTAGGAATGATCTTATCATCAATGGTATATCACGATTCTAACAAAACCAAAAACGTTATTAAGGAACCTTATCCACGATTTAATGATTGACTTCCGTAAGACCTGCAAATTGAACATAAATATAATGGCATCTAAAAAAATTTTAAGCTTTTCTTCTGTGGCTAATAGACTAGGTAAGCAAGCCAAACACAAAAACATTTTTTTAGTCAATTTGGACACTGATTTTTTTGTACTACGGCCAAATTAGGTACTACTTTTTTAATGTTTTGACCCTTTTGAACCCCTTTATGGACAGCCTATGCATATCAATATTTTATCGAATATCTTTCGAGACAAATTCTATATTCTAAGTTAATGTAACATTTTTTGCGAATGGTTTAATTTAATTTATAATTTTTGTTTATTAATAATTATAGATAACCGTCTTTATCAGGCCAAGGTCTATTGGCACAAAAAAATTACATAATTTATATCCAGTTTAGCTATTATGTTTTTTTTTTTGTTAATTGTGACCCTCTTTTTATATCCTCACCTACGCACTATGATTCCCAACATGTAATCAGTTCCTTCCGTGTACAAGAATATTCTTGTATCAAATTTGCTACCTATACGAACTGACAGAATGACAGACAGTTATTTAAAAAAAAATGCTTATTTACGTCTAAAAAAGCTTTAATTAAAGATTACTTTTTGTTTAGACTGACTTTAATTTTCCTTCCCTAATAAGTATATGTAAATGTTTTGTGGAGTTTCATTTTATTTTTTCAATAAATCATAAAATATATTTTTGAATTGAATTTCCTACTTCAAAGAACTGGTGATGGGGCTGACATATTCTGCCCCCAAAGCCCTCCCCTTATGGTCGCCACTGCAGTCAGTCACTTGATTTCTATGTGTAACCCTGAAATGGCATGAGTCAAGCATAAGAATTACTACAAATCGTCCACTACTATACAATGACAATTTTTTAATTTGCTAAAAATGTAAATGACAAAATATGGATAGACAGATAGATACAAACAATGAAGCTCCCTGTATTTGTTTTTGCATACACCACGCCGACATCTTCCAACAAGAAAAAAAGCACAGAAAAACAAATTATTAAAGCTGAAAAGTATATAGGAATGAAGACGCATAATAATAAGAAACTGAGTAAGAAAAAAAAAGAAATAAAGCCAACCATGACCTTCCTCTACCCTACTAACATTGCGTTACGTCAATGTGTACATTATACCTCCTCCTACTACTTTTTGTGCCTCCCTCCCACCCTCCTCCCACCTAAAAAACGTCTCTATCTCTCATTCATAATTAGCAAATCGAAAAGGGAGGTTTTTCTCCAAGCGAAATAATTATGTGAGAATACTCGTAATAAGAATTTATAAACTCCATCCGTTTTCTCATGCCTATACAAAGAAAAAAGGTTCAATTGTTCTTTTGAGTGTTTTGCGATAATCAGCAGTAACGTTTTTTGTTGTAAAATTTTTGATAAATTTCTAGTTTATGCTGTCGAAATAATGACGATAATCTGACATTATCTACACTCTGGCCAAGATAAGAATGGGGTAGCATTGGAATGTCGGTTAAATAAGAGAAAAGTTGTACAATTTAAACACCTTTTAAATGGTGTTTTCAAAAGTAAAGTAACTTTAGCCGTTTTCGAGAATTTTTCAAAACATTATTTTTTGCGATTTTAGTTTTTATTTATTTCTGACATATAAAAGATATAAAAAAATTAAAAGTACTTCCTGATTGCTACTTTTTGAGGAGAAAAAGATAGCGTTTACAAATTTTCACTACGACGCTTCGTTTTTGATAAACCGCATCATCATTGGATTTTGTATTGATAAATTTAAAGCCATTTTCACACGTTTAAGCAAGTGTTTTTAGCTGTTAGTTAAAATTATTCAAAAAAATCGCCATAGTTTGGCACTTATTTTGTGTAAAACATTCATCTGAGAAAGGCACTTTTTAATAACCTCAAAAAGCACAACAATTTCATCTAAATTTAAAAAACCGCGTACAGAATAAAATGTTGTCCTGAGAGATAAATAAATTGGCAAATAATAATAAATAATTGTGAGTAAAGACGAAATAATGTTTTTGCAAAACCTACAACTCTGCATTCAGTCAGTTAAGTGCCAAATTATGGCGATTGTTATTGAATAAGTTTAAATAACAGCTAAAAATACTAAAATATTGTTGAAACCATTAAGTGTGATTTATCACCTATTTTTGAATTGAAAATGCCTTTAAATTTAAAAATAAAAAAACCAAGGCCGTATTTAAAAAACGAAGTTGATGGTGGTTTTTCAAAAACGAAACGTAATGAAAATTGTTAAACGCTATCTTTTTCTCCTCAAAAAGTATAAATCAGGAAGTACTTTTCATTTTTTTATATCTCTAAAAATAATGTCAGAAATCAATAAAAACTAAAATCGCAAAAAATCGTTTTTTCAAAAATTCTCGAAAACGGCTAAAGGTGGTTTACTTTTGAAAACGCAATTTAAAAGGTGTGTATTTTGGACACAGTGTATATATGTTTTTGTATTATTGCAAAAATTTGAAAAAATGTACTTAAACCCTTTTAGTAAACAAACAATTCTAATTTATCTAAATAGTACAAAAAGACTTGGTATATTTCTCAAACATTTCATTTATTGAAAAATATTGTTTAATATAAATAATTATTGATAATCTGATTCTAGTAGGTACAAAACTGTCTTCATTTCCGTTATTGCCAGTATCCGAAGCTGATACACATTGGATGGCATTACTACATGGACGTGTAGATTAGTCACCATGAATGAAGTTTAAATTTGACAGGAGGACCAACTTTTGACAGATATAGTAGATGTGTCTAATATTTATATTTAAGTTTTTCTATAAATTTTTAGTTTACACATCATTCAGATATAAGAATAAATAAATACTTAAAATTGTAATCAAAATATCTTACATACAGCTAATTCCTATTGTGTAATGAGTAGTAAGTAAATAAATTTCAATAAAGCTGGGGTCCTCTTCACTTCAGGACAGTTCGAGTAATGGACAATTACGTCAAGTGGATGCAACATGTACATATACCGATTAAATACAAACAACACCTGCGAAATCCTTAAGAAGTAACGTACGAAATGGAAATAAAGAATTGTTTATCAAGTCCGCAAACGATTTAATTAAAATCAACTTTAACACGTAGTCAGTCCAATTACTCGGCCAATTTTTGGCTTGAGGCATCATCAGACGAAAATACAATACATCTTTATTATAACTACAATTCCTTTACAATTGTTTAGCACTCTTTCTGTCTTTGTATTTCAAGCTGATAATGGCTTAGGTCCAGAAATTGTATTGAATACGTTGAGTTAATTAAAAATTAAGTATATCTCTTTTGTTTGATTCCCTGTTTTATTGCAAAGCCCTGTTTACTATATGTGCGATATTTTCAATCGAGTCTGTTACGACGTTAATATTCGTGCGTCTTCTATATCTGCTATGACAAAAACCACCCTCAGTGGTAATAATAATTGATTTTAATGTGATGCAAGTTTTCATTTTTGTTTTTTTTTGTCGGCTCTAGCTTAAGTATTCATAAACAATATTATGTATTTTATTTTATTTTTTTTCTTAGTTTTGTAATACTCTGTAAACAACTTTTCACGAGGTTGTTTGTTTATTTTTAATTTGTTTATTATTTATTATTTAATTTGAATAATGTATTGATTTTCCTGTAATTGGGATACTGAATCTATAGATCCAGCAGAACTATTACATTCCTGCTTAAGCTAATGATGTATATTTCACCTATAAGCTAGAAATAATTTTGGTGCTTATATCCAAATAATATAAATCTATTCATGGTAGATACATCCGCTACATTATTTGTCTACTGGTTATTGAAATAGGTAGGTAACTTTTTATTGAAATTTATTTATTATTTTCCATCGAGTTCAACTGGGTCGGTAACTCCTTCAAAGGCACTGTAACACTGATAGCGTCAGAAGGTCTCGACCATCCTTTAGCATTTTCAAGACGTTGTTCAGCTTCCAATTTACGTCGTTTATATTCTTCCAACTCAAAATAGTATCTTGAATGAAAAAAAAAAATTGTTATAAAATATTTGTTTTATTACTACATAATATATATTATTTACTTTGGAGTGGTTATACCAAAGATTGAAGCTAGAAATTCTCCCGCATAATCTGCTGCAGATAGTGCCGTACTCCCAGCTAAACTGGTTTTGTATTTTAGCCATGGAAACCAAGTCATATCACTCTAAAAAATATAATTACACTAAACTGGTTAGTTCGGTCCTGGTGCTCATGAAGTTTGTAAACGCGACATCTATACAGTGCACATGAAACTAGGAAGTTCGGTATATAGAAATGTGTTTGGTGCAAGGTTCATCAAATAGCGTTAGTTAAATCTTTCTTACATAGATGCCGCTATGTGTATACATAAAATTTTATTTTTAACTAAATTAGGGAATATGGAATATTTCTGTTTGTTAGTGAATACTGGTGTGAAGGACATACAATAATGATAATATTTAACTATGATAATTATTAGTACTTATATTTTTTAATTGTGAAATGTATTTAAAAATGTAGCAACATAATACCGGATTTATATTTCCTTCGTATGTAGTCTTTTCTTGATTATCATATTCATCATCACTATCTGCCTCCATTGTACCATCAGAAAAATGTAAAACTTTATTAACATTTTTTATTTTTACCACTGTTTGGGTTTCGTCATATACAGAATTATTCCCCATACTCTCATTAAATTCTAATTTAAAATGCAATAAAACCGTTTATTTAGTAACACTGCACCTAAAATGCAACTTCTCTTTAAAAATAATACAACAAAGTAATTGACTCACATAACCTAACATTTCCATAATCATTAAATATTATTTGTAATTATGCGTCAGAACAGTTGCTGTCTAAGCTGCTGAAATTGTTTACAAGTTTTTAATAGAACTAACTCACAATAGGAAATTTTCCAGTTTGGGGATGGAAAGTACGTAAACCGCTTTCCTTTCAGAGAGCGGTGCGTTGCGAGCATTAACAATTGACATTGACAGTGTGGCTGAGCGAGAAAATTCTCAGACTCGGTCATCTATGTACTTAAATGACTGATATTCGTGGTAAAGGTTGGCTGGTTGGATAATGCAGCCCTTGAACCAGTGGTTCAGAACCATGACACGAGTCTCGAAAACTGGTTGACAAAGTTGTTAACATTGCTCTACTTTTTCAACAGTTTTATCTGCTTGATTCTTTCCCCCCAGCCATGCAGTGGTGGCGTTACTACATACTCTGTAATTAAAATATAAATCCAAAGCATTATTTGTAATTTTTCATATAGGTACCTATTAGGTATAGGTATACAAACCTATATATAATTATATAACTATCTTCAAATAATTCATGTATAGTTTAGTGTTAGTTGTACTTATAATTTTCTTTTTATATTCTTAATATGCTATCTTTTGAGTTATTTGTTTAAAATACTAAATAAATTGCTAGTGGTGTTCTGTTTAAACAAATTATAGTGTATTTTTTACAAGGAATGTTATGACCTAATGTCGTGTACTGAAGAAGGATTGATTAATAAAACCAAAACTTTGCAATACATGTTTTATTTTTTTCCTGAAAAGCATCCGAAGATAGTCTAGTTTTCGCGTTGAACAAAATTAAAGGGACCGAGCATCCTTATAGACATCGTTTGATCAAAGTTTTAAAGACGCCTGTGGCCGCCGGCAACGCATTTCTTTACCAACATATTATGCACCAATACCAGTGGTCTCCCAATACCAACCGAGGGTAAAACTACTTTCCTACCTACTCTTCCTCGAATTTTGCAAATTAAATTTTCAAAATGTTGGGTTTATTTATTTAAACGCTTTTATGACTGTAAGCGCGTGTGCGAAAATAAAAACAAAAAATACTAACCCGTCGATTCCAGATAGATTGAGCTAATACGTTTGACTTGTATTCGCGCGTTTGTTGATTCTCTTTTGTCACGAAGAATTCAGAATTGATCACCGCAACATTGCTCGAAAGAACATGTTCATTTATGCCAAAATAAAATTCAATCATTTGTTTTTGTTTTGTTGTTACTGGCAATTCAGAAGGGCAATTTTTTCTGAATGTCCAATAATGCGAGAACCATTGCGATGAATATTTCTGTAATATTAATTATCAATTGAATGTTCAGTACCTATGTATTAAGATATCTATTAAACGTCCAGTACCTACATAAAGTGTAAAAAAAGATGATACCCGCGTTCTACGTTACTGACTTTCATTATAAAAATAAAGAACCGAAGTATTTACAGGTAAAAGGTAAAACGCCATATTCATAATATCGTAACAGTTGGTTGTTGGTAGAGTACTTCGAACAACGTATGTGCTTATATATACCCAGAAAATACCAGAAAATATAATCAAATAATGAGATAAAATTTTATAACGGTAACAAAAAACAATACGTCTCTCTCCTGGTTCTCACCTGTTGTGTAGGTACCCGTCTTTCTGTTGCTGTATTTACTGGGAACTGATTAATATAGAATATTAAAGTAATGCATCGTAGGTACTTAAAATGGTTCAGTTTTTAGTTTAGTTTGCTCTGTGTAGTGTAAACCTATATTAATCTGCTGGTGTTTGTTATTATAAATGAAATTAATTAGGTATAGGTACCTATACGATAAACAAATTGTATAAAACAATACTTTTAACTTTTATGGATACAAAGTATAACATTCTTACATTTTTTTGAAAATAGAATTGACTTATTAAGTGCCGGTGTGGTTGATTGTTCTTTGTGTTTGAATAACCTGTGAATAATTTTTTTAAATACACATAACCGATATAAAACCAGTATTTTTGGATTGCAAATATTCAGAGGTATGTTAATTATTTTCTTGTAAAGGAAAATAATATTGAATTTAGTATTAAATATTTTTTTATAATATATAGGTACCTGTCTACCTAGTGCAGTAGAATAGTAGATAGATTAGAAGGGTTAAATGTTAAATATAGTAGATAACCTGTACAGAACGCATAATATTGTATGATTAGTAAGCATGTATGGAGAGGCTTAGAGACTACTACTATTTAATTGATTTTTTTTTAATTTTCACCGGAAATATTTTTTGTGACTTAGGTACTTAATTAGTCACTTTTTAATAAATGTACCTACCCATGTTTGTTGTTCTGCCGTTCCGTCATTCTGTATGTATACTTATATACCTAATTATACCTACTTTTGTCGTTACTGGGAAATTTACCCGTGCGTAATAAATATTCCCACTAGTTCCTAGGAAAACATCTTAACGGATTTTTGGTTGGTACAAAGGTGCTATTGAACAGGACGAGGAACTGATTGAATTTTGGCACATTAGGTGAGACTATATTATGTAGATGGTCAATTTAAAAAAAATCTGATGTGTTACATTACGCAAGCCTCCCGCATCTAGTAACCTATTTCTTAAACAGACACCAAAGGGGCTTTGTGAAACTTCATTAGGAATAAAAGTAAATATCATTAAAAAAAATCAATTAAAGGGAATCCATATCCCAGCCTCCCAAGTCAACCTAACATAATCTTCGAATAAAAAAAGAAATCTGGTAGGTAGGTACGGGAATTTGTTCTTTGTAAGTACATGCATCCGCCTTGTCCAAAGACGTTTATTTGCGAATACCGTCCGTCAATTGTTGGAGACACACTATGGAATTGACTAGCAGGAAAATTCTGATTTGAAATTTTGTAAGGATGCTATTACGTTCTAAATACTGATGAGGGTGATCTTCGAAACAACGCATTTCCGGACGTATGTTTATGAAAACTTTTTTTCCTCAAATGAACTGAGGAATCACCCCCTTAAATATTGCTGCATTTTTTTGGAACATACTGTATAGGAACGGTTTTTGTAACTAAATCAAACAGACAATTACAGTGCCGTAGCAAGGCGGTGGCGAGATGTGCAGATATAAAGAGGGAACCCTCGGTAAAGCGCACGGTTGTCCGGGGCTTGAGCCCTCCTGAAATTGGAGGACTAACTTCGCCAATGCTATCTACGTCTTTTGCTTTAGGAAATATGATTTTTTTAACCAAATATAAGTAGGAAAAAAAACGATAATTTTCGCTACAATTATTTAAAATTATTATATTACTTTATTTATTTACTCAACACAGGTGTTTGTTTTCGTGTAATGTTATTCATATTCATGTTTGATATTTTTTCTACACGGATGTTTTTGTAAGAATGGACTGATGATGGCTTGTTGAGTCGAAACTAGTTTCCTTTATATAACTAAATTAAAAGTTTTTTGTGGAGTTGAATTTGAAAGTTTTTGTTTGTTTTCTTTTATTTAAAATTATTATGTTTATTCCTTTATTTTTTGAATGTCGAAAGTTTAGATCTTGCTTGTCAAGAGGGCCTTTTCGGCGGCCATATGTGAAAAATTCAAATTCAAAAATTAATCAGACCAACGTCTTACTCTATGAAAAAAAAAATTAATATTGCCACATAAATTAAAGAATACCAAATAAATGTGTGTGGCGCCCGGAAATATTTGACATAAGTTTTCCAAACCGAATAGATTATTGGTTGCAATCCGAATAAAGATCGCGCTAAACCGCTGAACATACGACGATAAAAAAGTACTTAGTAGATATGTAAGATAAAATATGAATAATTCACAATTTCAAACGTTTGATTACTTGGCATCTGCGGAGGAAAGAAAGATAGATACCTATTTAAAAAAAAAAAGTGACCCCTGCACCTGCCATGAATAATAATTATTGATATTATACATAAATATAAAATAATTATAAAATTTTAAGGTGGATCTAGGGTTATTTTCTCCATAACAATGTTTTTTTAACATAAAAATTAATCGCATGTTAGATATCCAATCCAGTGTAAAACAGCCCAAATAGGTAAAAGTGCAAATTATGGTTTTAATGCAGGTCGAACCCAAGTTCTGAATTAAGGATAATGAGGATGATGATGAATGATATAATAACAAAATATTAAAATTTTCAGACTGGGAAAAAATTTATATATATTTCTAATTTTGAAGCATTATCTACTTTAGAAAGGAATAGGTACCTGCTTATACGAAATAATAATGAATGATTTCTTTATTACAATAACTATAAAACATTTTTCGCACTGGTTAATTTCAATAGTGAAACTAAATATTTACAGATCCATATGTTTGTAATTTTAATTAACATATTTGATATTTAAATACAACCACTAATAATGGGAACGTTCATGGTCTTCAAACATGCCATGTGGTTAACGTACCTCAGAAAATTATGGGACCTATTTTTGATTAAATATAGTTATTTCTGTCTCACCGTTTGGATCTACTTTTGTGAGAAATGCAATTTTTTCTGTGACGGCAAAAAAGTTTGACATATTTACTCTCTTGACAGGTAATAAAATGTCACTTTTTATCCCCGGGGTACTTTTTCCCGGACACATAAGTAACGGTAGGTGTTTAATTTTAGGAAATTTTATTATACAAAAGTTATATTTTCTTTATATATCAAAACTGGCAATAATTTGTGACGCCACTTTTGCTGATTCTACTGACTCCGGTGGAGTGTTCGCAATTTTTAAATTAAATCACAGAATGAAATTGACAGATGTTTGATTACTGAAAGGTTTTTAAAACTTAAAATTTCACTTGGATAATTTTCTGACTTTTCAATATTAAATCGAAGTTTTTCCCGTCTCAGAAAAAAATAGTGTATCATACACGGGAAAAAAGTTAGATTAGAATATAAAAACATTAAAAGTAAAGTAACATGAGCTTGAATTAAACGATAATCACAATTAGTGGATTTTGTCTCGACATTCCAACTATATCGAGCTAGCTATTCTATAAAATAAAAGAAAGGTCTACTTAAGTAATATTACGAAGTGATTCCTTCATCTATTGAAGCTACTTGGGGAGATGATATTTTATTTTTAAATTATCAAATTTATAATAAATTGTCGAGTGTTCCTGAAAATATTGTACCTACTTACTTAACATTTGCAATTAGTGTCTTTGAAGGCTGCATCCGTTAAAGTCGACGTGGTTTGACCATATATACCACCTTCAGCAGAAATGTACTATTTTCGGCATTTGTTATGTGAATAACTATATTAAACGGTAAAAAGATGATTAGAAATACAGCGATATCGCAGTGAAAGATTAAATCAAATTAAATTATTTTGGCAGGAAAACTTTGAAATATTAATACAATTAGTGGCCCTACATTCGTATAAAAAAATATATAAAGCTATAAAAGTGGATATCAGTTTACCATTGTCTTTTTCTATAGCTTCATTTTTTATTAATCTTCAACTAAAACTTAATTTTGTGAAGTAAATCTCGTAACGTATGGGTTCATATTAAAACCTGTAAGTATATCATTATAATAGAAGTGTTAAAATGTTACAAAATACATAAAAAATTAAAGTATTTTGTAAAAATATATTTCCATGAAAAGATTAAGTAAAATCTTGTCTAATTTTGTGTAATAAAATAATGATCTACCAGTCTCTTTGTGTATTTCCATGGTTAAACGCAGGTTGGCGACGTCTCTGTGATTTGGAAATTCTAAATGCTTTTCAAAATTCAGAAAATATATTTCTTCTAAAAACTTGTTTTCCGGATTTTATTTTAAAAAGGGAAGGACATTTTGGGATGCACATACACATATTTCTTCTACATTATACACATAATCGCAAAATTAATCAAAATATTGCTTAACTTATCTTTATTTTATTGGTACTGGAATACGTCTTCGTTGCAATGGTCCCATACAAAATTTGTTCGTCAAAATAGGACATATTGAGCATTTTCACACAATATTAATAATCGAGATTTTTTCTCTTTTTGATACAGGAAGATGGCGCAAACCAATACAACACTAGACCGTATTCAAAAGGAAATTCGCGAATCGGTTGAACGTGAAAAAGAATTGAAAAATAAACATGAAACAATAGTTTTAAACCATAATAACAATAATATTAACAACATAAATATCGAATCATCAAATGGTATGACAAAAATTGTAGAAGAGAATATTGTAACACTACAAAAAACAAGTAGTAATGGTTTCAGCAGGAAATTCGTCCCCAATTCAAATAACAACAATAAGTATTTGATGCAAAAGTTTTTGAAGTCACGAGGCAAGATGGCGCATAATAGCTTTAATAACGTATCAACAGGTAAAGCCTTAAATAGACTGAACTTGAAAATTAACGCAACACATAAACTCTACATATAGTTTATTTCCATGCAAGCAGAAAAATGTGTGTAATGCGTTAATTATGAGGTTTAGTATAATTAGTTAGTTTATTTAGGTATCTACCTATATGAAATATTTTTCAGCAACAAATAGCTGGGGTATGATCACAGATGCAGCATTTGCACCAGCAAAAATAACAGTTGAAAAAGACGGTAAACCTGTTAGAAATGGTTTTATTCCTGCTGAGGAGAAAATTAAACGAGAATTACAGGATTTTCAACAGAGAGAATCAGAATTGCGACAGGAAAGAAAAAAAGTAAGTTATACCTCAATATAGTTACATATCCAAAAATGTATAAAACCGTATTAACCTCCTTCCCTTGCCCTTGACCAAAGTACCTAATTATACTTAAATTGAAAATGATAGATAGTCAGTTACTTATAAATTGTTAAGGCGGGTTTAGCCAACTAATAATGCATAATTTTAGTGCATAATGGATAATTTTTAAAACATGACACTTACATGTACCTGTTTATACAACGAATAGTGTCATAATTTTCGTTGATAATGCATAATACATAAGGTTGGGAACTTTCAACTTTATACACTAAATTATGCAAAAAATATCAATACGCATGCGCCGCATGCCTTACATAACCTCAATTTACGAAATAAACTAAATAATAATTGAAAATGTGATAATTAACACAATTTTTAATTTGAAAGCTATCAAAACAAAAATAAGTCCAACACAAAGTAATAGCATTGTCTTTAAAGACAATGGTAATAGGTTAACCTGCTGTCTAGTCAATTGTCACTTTTCGCTTTATGCATAAAAGTTATGAGTTGTATATAAACACCTATATTTTGTTGTGCATTATTGATTATGCACTATGTATTAAGCATTTATGCACTATCCATTATTAGTTGGCTAAACCCGCCTTTAGATCCACTGTGTAAGAATAAAAATTAACTAAACATCATTTTTTTTATATTTTGACACTACTAAAACATATAACGAAATATATTTCTAGGGATGCAAAAATTAAAGTCAGTCTCCAAAAAATAGACTTTAATCAAAGCTTTTCCTTTTTTAGAGACCGCAAAGATGTTTCAGCAGAATAATCTTATTTCATCAAAACTATAAGATAATGATAACGATTTGATTGAATTTCACTCCGTAGAATTTTTTTGTACAGTATTTTATCTACTTATTAGGTCATTTAATAAGTCCGTAGGATGACACATAGATGGCGTTACTAGAATTTTTTCCATATGATTTTTATTTAGTACTAACCTTCAAATGATGCGTGTATAAATTTGACAGCAATTGATTCGTGAGTTATAGCATTTTGTGTTAATATACGGGACATCAAAATGGCAACCGTGCCATTACACTATACGAGACTCACTATAGTTATAAAAATTATCTAAAAAAGATAACTTTTGTTATTGAAAAAAAAATACAATGAAAACCAAACATTGGCATGATAAACATTATCCGAACTCTGCTCCATCGAGACAAATGGTAGAGAAGTGGATTGCTGAATTTAAACGTGGTCGTACCAGCACAAATTTTGGAAAATCGCTATACTCGTTGTATTGCCCTCGATGGCAACTATATTGAATAAAAATTTGAGTTTTATCAAAAAATTTTTTTTTCTTACTTCTCCTACAGACTTATTGAATGACCTGTTATTAGGACATTAAAAAAAAATTATTAATATTACCTATTTTTATATATAATTGATTTAAAAAAAAATCATAAGTTAATTCAGAAGTTATTAATTTATAAGTACATTTTTTGATCACTTACAATCAATTATCAATTAATCAAGAAGGTTAATTATTTAAAATGTCTCAAGTACAATAATTCAAAAATGACATAAACCGTTTCACTATCACACTTTATGTCCACTGAACTATTCTAATAAATTCAAATTTACAGAGCCAACCAAATCTTATGGCAGCATTACAATTGGAAGACAGTAACGAATTTGAAAGTAATTACTATCTGAACGAATCAATGAATAAAAGTAACGGCAGTCTAAAGCCGGCTAAATCTATGGCAAATATATATAGTTTCGATGATGATTTTTCATCTGAGACACATTCTTCAGCATCGAGTAGTTTAAAACCAGCTAGATCACTAGCCGAACTCTGTGATGTATCTGATAATGAAGATATTGAGCTACCTGGTATGTAAACTGTTTATAACTAAAAAATACAACAAATACTAATAAGAGTTATTTCTTTTATACAGTTTAAATGTCAACAGTAATTATTATACCTATAATATATAAATTATATGTATTTAATCAAATATTTGTTTGGGATATATTTTGGTGAAGGTAATCCATTCAATTAGGTACCTACATACCTATTTTTGAAGTTAATAATTTTGAATTTTATTGTCTGTGGGGTAGATCTAACTAATGTAATCTAATACAATATCTTACTCAAACATGTTCGCTAAATTTGACTGTTTTCTCGTATCTAATCCATTCTACCACCAGACTAATATAAAAAAGAGCGTTTATAGATTTCAATCAAAATAGTTTTTCGTGCTATATTTTGTTATTGTTAATTCATTGAATAAAGTCATTATTATTATTAAATAGAGGTTTAGACATTCTACTAATCAATTTCTTATTGAATAGGTATAATCGTTGATTGAATAGTATTAATATATTCCTCAATCAACAGTAAAATTAAAAATGTCTGAGTTGATTTAGGACAAACGTAATATAACTTCTTCATAGTCCATTATTATCAAAGCTAGCCCAAAAGCTGAGGAGTCAATGCGGATAATGGCACCTGTATAGTTTCTAACATGGACTCTATCTTGGGTAGGAATTTGCCACAATAAGTTAAATATTGAATAAAACTAATATTATTGTGATTATATGAAGGAAATTCCATTTTTCTAGTGAGTTTCGTTCAATTCCCTGTTTTATGATGAAATTAGGTACGTTTACATTAATTTTGCACTCATAATAAGGATAACAATAAAATGTATGATGTAAAATACCTATACCTACGTAGAAGAAGGTGCTTGTGCACTTCAGGTTTAAGTTTTTATCTAACTTATTAGAAAATGGCTAATTAAAAATTGTCACATATCCTACCTACCTTTATCTACTTATTGCTTTTGCTATTATGACAGTCAGTAAAATGTTTTGCTCAATTATTGTCAATTATCCCGTATATACCTCAATATTTATTCTAGAATTGTTATTATAGCTTTATCCATTAATATTTGAACAATTTTTTATCGTAAACTAATAAGCATTGTTTTACTTTTACTACCTAATTACAATATATTTTCCATAGTCAGATATATACTGTGCGTAAAAATTACATGCAGAAGACACTCTATTTTGTTTGTAAGTTATGTTTTTACATTAAAAAAATAAACACTTGGACATAAAATTCAAATATTTAAATTTGTATATTTTTTGATCTCTTGTTATTTCATTGGAGATACCAGTTATTTTAGTTATAATTTCTTTAAGAACACACATTATATTTTAAAAATCTCAAAAATCATTCAATGGGGTTTGGGAAATGTGGTGCTTATTCTGTTAAATTTTTTGAGGTCTGGAACGCCGCCTATACTGGTGCAAATCTAATTAAGTTTAATATTTTTACGTATATCAAAATTTTCGAATTATGGTGGTTTAATAATCATATCCAAAGATTATGTGCAATAACTATAATAATAATTATTGGTGAATATATTTAGATCAATACGCTTTAATAAATTTTTCAACAAATGTGTTGTAGATATTAAATAGTAATTCTGTTCGCAACATAGTATATTAGTACCTATGCGGTTTTATCATGCATTTTTTCTATGTAAAAACGAATGATAACGAACAAAATTACTTAGATAACACCGAAATTATTTTATGATATATTTATAGAATATGTTAATTAGATTTCGAAGAAACGAAATAATATAATTATACCATGTTCTTCAAAGTTGCACTATTTGATGCAAATTTTATTTATTTGTAAAAGTTTTATTATTCTTAAGTTATCAAATGCAAATTAGCAGATATCACTTAAGAATTTGTTATATTTACTAGATATAAAACATTAGTGAATGTAATTTGGACTAAGGTTTAATTTTTAAACCTCAGAATACTTGAACAGATCCATTAGTTTTGTGCACTTGAATATTAAAAACATTTGTAAAACTATGAGAAATAAATATACATTGCATCGAAAAGTGCATGTTTAGGAGTAAGAATATCGGGTTTTAAAGGAAAATAAATAGTTGTATTCCAAATTTTTGCCAAAATAGGCATTAGCATGTTCGATTAGGTAATAGTATATTACATAACATGTGCTGTAAATGATATTTTACATGCGAGCATGGAAAATTATTTACAGCTCGAGTTATGTACTGTACTTTTTCTACGACTTTGCAGAATCAGAATCCATTTCAGAATTAAAATTTAAGCAGAAATACTTAACACAGAAGAAAACGTAATTATGACATTTAAATATTTGAATTTATTTGACGTTTGTGTTTGACATAATTCCATAATAAAAAATAAAAATCCCCAAAGTGTTATGTAATATTCATTACGTAACACTTTGGTGATCATTACAGAACACTTATGTAAGATTGAATTTACATGTCACGTTAACAGTTTTGCAATAGACAGCTTAACAAAACAGGAGTAGAAAAAATCAAATAATACTTCTGCGATAAGACGATAACACAGGGTCTATTCAATTTGATAGAAATTTGAAAACTGAACAACTTTCAAACAAAATTTCAAAGTTCTATTATTATAAGTGCACTTTTTTTAACAGGTAAAATAAGTCACGCAACATCATCGTATACCTCATTTTTGGATTTTAGACAAGCAAAAACTAACTGCGTCATTAATTTTTAGTTCTCTCTAATATTTCAAAAAAATGCCATATAGATATGTGCAGACACTTTTGCAGACATAGTTAATTAAATTAATGATTTTTTTTTCAGGCACTCATTCGTTGATAAAACAATTCGAAAGTTTTCTGAAGTAATCCATTGGGAGGAGTGAATGTTACTGTTTGAATAAAACCACGTCTACTCCACAAAATATTTTTATATATATGTTAAAATTTATATAGGTAGATGTCGACATCTTGTTACCTCTCTGATTTGTTATAAAATTGTGCTACTTAGCTCTTACCAAAGTCACACTAAACAAATATCTTACTCAAAATGAAAGAGAAAGTTAAAAGAAAACACAATGATATAAGTAGATATGTTCTACTAAATATAATAATTTAATTTAAGTTTTATCACTTCATTCTTTTATTAATGTAAAACATCAATTTCCACAAAGTGATATTATATAAATGTTCAAATCAAATATTTCTAATCTCTATATTACTGCCATATGAAGTGTAATCCCCACATTCAACGATATTGTTAAAGGTTCCTTAGCCACTGATGATGGACGTGTAGTCCGAAACATGTCTGGCTACCTATATAAATTTTAACATATATATAAAAATATTTTGTGGAGTAGACGTGGTTTTATTCAAACAATTCGAGAGTATTATGAAAAATAAATAAGTAAAAAACCTATGTACCTATTGCACAAAATAACCAACAATCAGAATACCGACACAGAGCCGCTGCCATTGAAAATGCAGTCTGAACAGACGCCATTTTGCGGGATAGAGCTCAGGAGCATACTCGCCTACAGCTGACAGGGCCCGCCTTAAGGTGTTTAATAGAATAAATATTTGTACACATTTTTATTACTTTTTTATTGATTTTTCCATATAGTTAATTTATTTCGGTTGACTGATGTTTTGAAATTTTTATTTATACATTTTATAACTATATAACTTTGTCATGGATTGTGAAAAGGAACATTTTTACATATATCATATAAAACGCGCATGCCACTGCCTAGTCTTCAAAATTTTTATGAAATAAATAATCTGAACTTGAAACAAATCGAATGAAGTTATGCGCTATTAGCAAATTTCCAAAAAAAACTCTTGTTTGAATTATACTGAGAATTCTTGCAGTTTCTTGCAACACATATAGTGCCAGCTTTCTTATAAGATTCCATCTTCTTAAGTTTTATTTTTATAACTAAAATACACTAAACACTATAGGCAAAGCTGAAAGTTAATCTATAAGAATTAAAACAATCCAACAATATTACGAAACTATAAACATTCACTAATATTACAACACCACAATATAACATGTAAAAATATTCTGCGCCACTACTGTGCGAGACCAAGCGAGAAATAGTAATGGCCAAACTACGCCTATGAACTGACATATTCTATTCCCAGGTTAAGGTTATGTATTGTTTTGGAGGGAAACTCCGAGTCGATATTCTTGTTATTAATTATTCTGTGCCTATTGCAACTAATGAAAGTGAAATATTTCCAATGTGATAATGATAATTTATCTGAAATTAATATATAAAAATCATTGTTGAGTATGAACACAGATTAAGCAAATTGTTGTTGTTTAATCTGTGGTACTAATACTTACACGTATTATGAATACCAACGTGGCAACGTACTTAACTATTTATTATATTTAATATTAATTTATTTTAATTTATAAACAATTATTTATTTTAATATATACATATTTTCACCATATTGAATATTCATTTATCCTAATGTCGATAGACAATCCATTGACTATATACCGTAGGGTACCAGGTACCACCTATGTGATGGACATACATACTATCTATCTTTGGCCACTATTCCCATCTCCCAAAATAGGGAGCCGTAATTATCAGTTTGCCTGACGCTACGATGTTTTTTGATTAAAAGAGACACTTAGCGAGCTTTCCAAGCATTGTCGTTTGGCACCTAAATAGTCCATATTACTATCTATCTTTGATCCTAGTCCCATTTCCCAAAATTGGGAGCCGTAAATTGTAGACATAGGTATCAGTTTGCTTGACGCTACGCGATGGTTTTTGATTAGGATAGACACTTACCGATCTTTCCAAGCAATGTCGTTTGACACGTAAATAGTTCATAATACTATGTTTGGCCACTATTCCTATCTCTCAAAATTGGGAGCCGTAAGTTGTACACATAGGTATCCGGTTGCCAGACGCTACTATGTTTTTTGATAAAAAGAGACACTTATCGATCTTTCCAAATAATGCCATTTGGCACGTAAATAGGTACTCCATAATACTATCTATATTTGACCATTATTCCCTTCTCCCAAAATTGGGAGCCGTAGTTGTAGCATAGGTATCAGTTTGCCTGACGCTACGATGAGACACTTCTCTGGTTTCTCTGCCGAGCTTTTTCCCCTCATGAAGGCTAACTTTCTTATTATAAATATATTAAGAATATTACAAATTTCGTGTTTTCTTTTATTAATAGCGAGTTAAAAGTTGTTCATGAGACAAGAACGTATACGCACAGATGTTAGCTGTGGTATACGTATCTATTGACAGCTAGGCATGCGCAAATGAATTTTTCATCTCGTTTGCAGATACGTATCCCGTATCGATGCGGTCTCTTGCGTGTCATTTAGACGAGAACGCATTTTACCGGAAATCCTCAATTGTATGACCGGAGGTATCCGAACGAGTTAAACAAATATAAACATAACCTAAGAAAAATGCGTTACGTTGCTAATCAAACTTTAACTCATTTTCGGTCCTAGATTTTTCAATTGACTTATCCTAAATAATTTCCGTTACGTCAGCAGAGATACGTCTCGTCTCATGTACAACTTTAACTCCCTAATCTCTAATTTCCTTAACTTTGCCTATGTCGTGTGTATTCTGGGTAAGTAGTATTGAAAAGGGGGAGAATATTACATAACACACAACGTAGATGGAAGTGGAAAAGAAGATACGTAGTAGTTTATTGAATGAACCTGGTAGGTATAATAAATATACTACAATAGATGAAACAAATACCTATTTTATTACGTTCATTCAATAAATAATTAATGTAGTAAAGAATGATAAATATCGCATATTTCCAATATAAACGTTACCTGAAACAACACTAGAAACTGTCCCACAAATAATTGCAACAGTTATTTTTGAAATTATTAACCTACAATTATTTATGAACCGTATTCGTATCGTAAAAAGAAATTTATGTATACCCAGTAAACCTAAGCTAGAAGATGGCTTGCCCCGTGATTAGAATATTTGCGCATGTTGACGCTCATTTTTTTCACTCTTCATATCTGTGGTCGAAACCGTAAGTCAGGAGTCTGCGCAAATCAATTACACCGTATGGTGTCAACAACGTTATGCGCAGGCCGGTTTCCCACGCTTGTGAGAACAAACCTTTCCTCGTATTACTTGAACTGATGTGAGGATATTCTTCAGACTCACATGCATTAGCTAACGGGAGGACCGAAACGTGAGTTTGTGTGGAAATATAATATGATACTTGGCTTAAATGGAAATATATATTATTTAAAATTATATAAGTATCTCTCACCGGTCGGTAAATGTCCGAAGCAGCTAGCACAGCATATAAACATATAATACCTATGGCGCATGCTCTTAAGCTATGACTTCGTGACTGTTGCCTTTTGTTTTTTTTGGTTTTGGTATAGAAGCAAAAAAGTTAATATTAACCGGAAGTAAAGTTCATTGTGGTAATAATATTAGTTTTAGTTAATCAATCTGATGATCTTTGTTATAATAATTTTGTGTGATATTAATAGAACAACATGGTGTTATTGTAGACAATTCAATTACAGTAAATAAGAAAGAAATGGATGAAGGCATTCTGAACGATCTTCTAGAGTGTTCAGTGTGTTTGGACCGATTAGATACATCCAGCAAAGTCCTACCATGCCAGCACACATTCTGCAGAAAGTGTTTAGAAGAGATAGTACACAAACACAAAGAGTTACGTTGTCCAGAATGCAGGGTTATAGTTAATGTACGAATAGACGATTTACCTCCAAATGTTCTCCTTATGAGGATATTGGAGGGTATGAAGAACTCTAGCAATCACCTAAGTTCCGTAAAACCTATCGGTACTAATAGTTTGACAACAACAAATAGAAGTAATACAAACAGAATCTTTGGCGTGCTACAAAGTCAACAAGGAATTGGAGCTGCAGATCCCCACAATAAAGTTAATAGTAATAAACATTCAAATGCTCATCACAATGTTGTGGCTCCGCATCAGCCTTACGCTAAAGCAATGTATGACTACACTGCCAAAGAATCAGGGTATGTTTATTATGGTTTAAAATTATATCAACATTTAATTAGAAAGTACTTTTTTTTATTTCAGAGATTTGAATTTCAAACGGGGTGATATAATAATACTGAAACGAAGAATAGACAGTCATTGGTTTCAGGGTGAATGTGGGGGCAAGTTGGGAATATTTCCGTTGAGCTATGTTCAGGTGAGCGGAAATAAATATACAAATATATGATGTCTATTTCTAAATTGAACACCCCAAGAAATTTTATTTACTAACATAGTCTATGTTATTATTGGCATTTTTTTAAATATTTACAATCTTCTGTTTTAAAATATACACAGTCAGTCAATTCAATATGCTATTTTATAATTTGTATGCATTTCAACCGATGTTTTTTTTTTAATTTACTAATAAGTATAAGTATTGACATTTTCAAAATATTCCAAAGATTTATTCGTTCTAATTTCAGTAACAATTTTAAGATTTTAATTGTCCTTCAGGTTATAACACCACTGCCGAGTCATGTACCTCAATGTAAGGCTCTCTACGATTTCCGTATGACAAATGATGAGGAAGAAGGATGTTTAGCCTTTAATAAAGGCGATGTAATTAATGTTATTAGAAGAGTAGATGAAAATTGGGCGGAAGGAAAATTGGATGGGAAAATCGGAATATTCCCTTTGGCATTTGTAGAAATGAACAATTTGGCCAGGTCACTGATGAAACTATCATCAAAGTAAGTATTTTGTAGACATTTTTTGTTATGTTTGCAATTTTGTATATATCTCTTCGAATAGTCACTGACGACTTAGGGAACATTGGTTATTTTACACATATTTAAATGAAAATTTGAAATTACTTAAAAAGTGTTTTTATTTAGTCCTTTTCAACAACCTGAGAAAATTATTTCGTCCAAAATTTAATTTTAAAAGTTTCACATTTTTTGATAGTAAAAGATAATCGAATTAGAGATATCGGTGGGTGGTATATACATAAATTGTTAACTTGTAAAGACAAGTTTTGCTAGCTAGATCTAATTTTTAAGTGTGATATCGAAAGAAAATTAATACATGACACCTCCATAAGACTCAACTTCAGTTATAGAAATTTAAAATAACTTCAGTTTCAGATACTCTTTATTTGATATTGCATCCTTTGCATATGTATCAATTCTTGAAATTCTATTTCAAAAGTAATTTTTTCTATTTCACAAGGATTATTAAGTATTACCTATGAACAAACATACAATAACAATGAATCTAAATCAATTCAAATAAAGATTATCTACAGATAATTTTATATAAGTTACAAATAAATATAGTCAATGTGATAAATGTGTTTGATAATAATTGATGACATTTTTTCTATTAGTTTGCAAAATATATAATAATTATCTATATTGAGAGACAGAAAATGGCTGGTTTTTATAGTAGTAAGGACACAACAGTTCCTACTATTTTTTTAGATCATTCACGGTGTTCTGTTTGACTCTATCATTTCCATCGAGGCAAATTTTACACGAAACAAAATATATAATGAAAGATTTTAGCAGTTGGCAGACGTAACAATTTTTATTGATTAGAATCAAGATGGGATTATAATACTAGGAATTATTAAATTCAAGTTAGATCTGACATTTCTCCATTTTCTCATCTCATCTCAATTTGGTTTTGCTTTTTATGTAAAGTTGAATGTGTTACAACCACTGATAAATTTTGTCGCAATATGAATGTTTTGGATCTTATTTCACAATTTAGCCCAAAATACAACGTTTTGACTATTTAAATATTAATATAATTCCTTCCAACAGTTTGAAGAGGCATTCTTGGAATAATTAGTTGTTTGCTTTTTTATCTACTTAATTATACGGGCGGAAATGAAAAGGGATAGGAAACGTTTATTGTTTTAGACATTCATATTGCAGCAGCCTGCTCCCGAACTTGAGGCAAGACGATCCTTCCTTTTGGATTTTTTTCGAACATTTTAAAGAACTTGAACAAACTTAGTGTAGCGCTGAAGATTTTTGCTACAGTTGAAACATGTTCGGTAATTCCAAAAATACTATCCGTTATTTCAGTGCTCAGCCTGGTCCTTCTCGTCTAGCGCCGCCGACACCCACAGCTGAAGACAACACTACAACACCGTTAATACCGACTGATCATAGCCGCACATGTATTCAGCAACAAACAGCCACTGTAGCACCAATTATATCGGACTCAAGTAATCATACGGCGAGTTCAGGCAGTTCTTCCACACCAAACGTTTCTTCGGGTAATACCACATCATCATCAGGATCTAGTAGTGTGCCATCCTCACCAGCCTCACCGCCACCAAGAACCACTAAACCATTGCCGCCGAGAGCTAATACACAGTGAGTATTTTACTTTTACAATGTTATTGGTGAATAGATATTTATAATTCAAGAAAATATGCTGTTTTTCGTCTCTCTCTTAAATAAAATTTATGTGTTTTTGAAGCATCTTCACTGCAGCCACATTAAAATTACTCACACTTGATGCGATTAAATTGCAATTCACTTGATTATTATGTGTGTATTTAGTTTTTATTTTGATTTGTTAATATTTATTTGTATACAATAAATATTGTGAGACTTCTGAAAACAAAGCAACGGAAAATTTCTAAATAATTATAGTGTAAATTGACAACGAGTTGCGTCAACTACAATGCAAAACTTTAATGGTATGGAAATCAATTTGCTTTTGTGTATTTGTTTTTGTTATTCCTCTGTGCTTATTGTCTTGACTTGTATATTGTGTATTTTATGTAGAAAACCTGATACCTTGTGGAGTCCTATGCAATGTAGTACCCCACAGCGTTCGCCACAACAGCCTCAACAATCGCATTCGAACAGGAATAGTGGTACTGGACGTTCTCATCACAACAAAGAGAAACGTCACAGTTTTAGTAGCTCTAACGTACCACAACAAAGTACTGCTGGTCATAGGTGTGTAAATCTAAATTCATAATAATCAGCATTCATTAGATCGTAAGTAAAATACTGAGTACAGTAAACTAGATACCTCTATGAAAATAGCTCTAGAATTTGTAATGCTGGAAACCGACATTGCAAGGTTAATCTTGAAGCTAAATCTACACATGGTCAAAAGGCAAGACAGGATGTGTGAATTTTACAACACCAAATATTGTCAGTATCTTAAGGAGAATCAGAAAATATATAATAATATTCCATAAGGAAAACATATACAATTTAGACACAAAGTCGGAGTGTTATCAAAATTGTATTGTAAAATAGTCTACAACAACAATTAAAAACGTTCAACTGGTGTGAGGTTTGACGTATTTTAATAGCTGTTGCAATATCTCAAAATTGATCATGATTCATTATACTTTTGTCTATTTAGATTGCGTAAAGTTTTTTATTTGGTGTTTTCAGGCATTCTGCTGAAATTGTTTTCAACGAGAACCTAGCAATTCCTGAGCGCGATAAACCACGGAAATCTGGCCATTCTACACACAGTTCAGGCAGTGGAAGTGCTGAGACTAATTTACCAGCAGCCTTTATTGCACTTTATTCGTACAAACCGCAAAAATCTGATGAACTGGAATTGAGAAAGGGTGCAATTTATATCGTTACAGAAATGTAAGTGATCCATGAATAAAATTAAGGGTTTGTTCAACTTTTCATGTTTCATCTATGATTTAATAGATTTAAAAATTACAATAATTTTATTGTTATTACAAAGTAAATCTGGATTATAGTTGTTATCCTTAACAAACTGGAACAGTAGATAATGTAACATTTTTTTATAATGAATATTTGATTTTTTTTATCTAGTTGTCAAGACGGTTGGTACAAAGGTACCTCGAACCGTACCCAAAAATGCGGTGTATTTCCCGGTAATTACGTCACTGCAGCCCGCGGTAATGTTGCCTCGGCATCTGCATCCACTAAAGACTCAACATCCAACCATGGTACAGATTCATCATCTGCAACAAAACTACCAGTACCAGTAAGTTTCACAAGGAGTGGTTGCAAAAGTGCTCCTGTTGCTACAGGGCGTGGAGTTGCGCGCAGCAGCAATCCACCTGAATTACCGCCTCGTGCCATTAGTCCTGCTGCTTCTTCTGCAGTATCCAGCAGTACTAATTCAAGTGCTACTGTAACATCGTCTGGTGTGCAGCAAGATTTGTCAACACCGCTTGGTCGCAACAATGCTGCTTCTAACAATAATAATAAAATGCAAGATTTGAAGGTTTGTGGTTTTTGTGTGTTCCATTGTTTTCTGTTAATGTGTTTGCTTTTTTATAACTCCATAACACCTACATATAGTTGTCCCGAAATTGATGTGCGTTTAAAATTGACTATATAAGAGATGAATAGCTAAGGATACAAAAAAAAAATTAATCATAAGCAAGAGTTTCTAAAGGTATTTGGCTTTTCGCTCCAAACTATTTTGTCTATCTTCTAAAGGGATTGTTTAACAATTAACGGTTTAATTTAAGAGCTTTTATTGCATAATTATAAGCAAAATATTTTATAAAATAAAACTTAATATTATTAGTGGAATCAAACCAAACATGTCACCTCTACAAACTCTTTATTAATAATAAAGTATATGAGACCTCTAACGAAGGCCCCCCCATCATCAGTCATATAATATAATCTACAATAAGCGAACATCTACATTAATATAAAAAAGGATGTCAAAATAATAAAATATTCATTGATTCATTACACTGTGAAAATTGAGTATTTCTTCAAGTTTAATATTGTTACTTGAAATGAAATTACGATACCAATTGACAGATTCCAAAATTACGTCCAACAAACCACAACATTTACATTGGGGCCACTTTATATTAATAATAATAAATCGACTTTATTTGAACACAAACAATTACATTACAGTAGATTTAAATTATCATGCGAAGTCTAGCTTGAGGCTATTTATTCTTAAGAGTATAATAATATGTCGCATACGAAGAATACAGTTCGGATAAAATATAACGCAAATTCAGAGGTTATAGGCCATTCTACAAGTTCATTTTTGTCAGCAAGATTTAAGGGATTGAGGAGTTTTTGATTTACCAATATATGATTGGGGCCAATTTAGAAAACAGCACTAGCTCCTTCCCCATGGATTTTACTGGATGATATGCACGTTTCTTGAACAGAAAAATGGTTCATTACTGGAGGGTAATAACTTGGAAAATGGGGCTTCTTTCAGCTATAGTATGCCCACTATAAAATGAATTAGATGAACTACTTGGAAAGAATTTGGGACTTTTTATTGATGATTAATTGTTGTTTGTTCCTCATATCAGTGTCCTAATATTGAAATTCATCGAGATGATAGAACTAGAGAAAAAATTCAATACAATAATTTTCATTTATACAGTGTCATTCCCTGATATTTGTACAAAAGTATATATAAATAAGTATCATTTTTTCTTCTTATTGATGTATATAATAGTGGCATTGTACCTCAAGAGTCCGGGCCCACGTTTATTGTGCCAAAAAGTTCGCTCACAGTGTGAAGCAGTCTTTCAGCCACTATGAAGCCAAAAATTAAGTTCCTTAGATTTGGCTTAATGCTTGTATTGGACTTGAAAACTTGTGCTGAGCTGCTTGAGCACTGATAACTGTTAATTATGTGTTTTTTGTAATGTTGGAAGTGTATGTTATAACCACCTACTAGAACCTGAAATTAGTGCAGATGTGATATATTTTTCTTTTTGTTCAGAATAAAGACCGGAAAGAAAAAAGTACTGTAAGTTTAATGCGTCGTTTAGCCAGCATGAAACGATCTAAGTCACCGCCAGCCTCTTCATATTCCATGGACAATCCTGTATTTGAAGATGTTGGAACAGCTGCTCCTACACACCCTGTACACGTTAGGTAGGACTAGTAATGTATTTATCTATTTGTTGTGTTTTTTTTGCCCTGCATGAACATGTGTGAATATTTTAGTTTTTTTTTCTTTTACTTAATGTATTTTCAGGACCACTTTTATTTATTTATTTTATATGTTGAACGTTTGTATGTAGATTATTTCATCCTAATCATTATCTAAATATAGATATAGAATAATTTTGAAACCTCAATTTAGCAGTTGAATATGACGATGATGTGTCTTCGTAAGATATTTTTAAACCTCAGTTTCCCTAAATCAAGAACTATACATTTAAATCCAACAAATTTGTTTATATTCTGTTGCGTTAGTATTACCTAGAGGTGCAGTAGAAGATTGATGATTATCCCAAGTCCATTCTCAATTTTTCCTACATATGTATATACTTAAGGTTGATATTTTATTTATTTTACTTCCAGGTGTAACTAAACTTATAGAAACACCACTTCTCTATAGCATCCTGCGTCAAATTTATATCGTTTAGTCTGCATAAATATCCACCATATTGCAGGTTTAATCCTGCATTTAACGATTCAGTAATCTAACTCCAATTAGTATGACCATATGCCATACCAAACGCAAATTTTCATAATAACCATCAATTTTGACTTGTTAATATTAATATTTTGGTTCTATTAATTTAATGTCTTATATATTTTCAGAAATTTATGAACCTTTTTTAATGATAGCCTACAACTAGCCAAAAAATCAAATTATTTCAATCAACTTGTTCGATATATATTTTTTTTGTCCAGGACTAATTTAATAAAATACTTCAGAACTTAAATGAAACTGTTAGAACATATTATGTTTCAAACAATGAATTTTCTGTAAATCGTATTGCTAGGATTCATTTGCCTCAAATAAGATATTTAGTGGAGAGTCGTTTGTCAATGCTAGATCAGTGGTTTGGGGAGGAAACCACATTAATTGATACAAATACACACTTAATTTATTAAAACAGTATATTTTTCGTTAAAACTATAAATTATGATTTTCAGAAATTTATTTCTGCGCAACCAACTTTGAAGAGAGCATTGAATCTTAGCAACGGCAGTGAAAATAAATTGTCAAGACTTGGCATTTCTTTAATAATACGGCAACGAGCATATTTATTATTTATTTGCCAAATATCAATTTTTAGTAGATTTTTAAAAAAAATCGTAACTATTCAGGAGATCGACACAACCGAAATTTTGAAAAATTTTTATGCAGTACTTCATTTTATGACCCCTGGATCCTAAAAATGACCTCAGTTCAAAAGTTTATATATCTATATATATATATATATAAAGAAAAATGAAATAAACTAACTTGTACGAATCAAAAAAATCTCGTGACACAAGCTGGATTTGAACCAACATCTCCCAATTGCCGGTCAGGTGTTTTAATTTAAGTTAGTTTATTTCATTTTTCTTTGTATATCGGTGATATACTATACTCTGTCAACTTAGTTGAATATCTTTGTTTGTTTATATATATATATATATATATATATATATATATATATATATATATATATATATATATATATATATATATAAGTTGAGTGGTAGTCTTTGCTGACTAGTTAATAGATAACTGATCAACCCAAGACACTAAGTTATCTATATATATATATATATATGGGATATAGAAACTTTGCGTCACGTTCTAGGCCGCATTTTTTGACCAATCGAAAAAATCGGCTAGGTCATGGAATCGCGTGAGTTCGTTGGCGATTGAAATCGGAGAGCTAATTTCAGAATGGCGGCCTGTCAAAGTTTTAAAAAAATCATATTTTTTTCGTTGTTAATAGAAAATACCGATGTTACATATCAAATGATAGAGCACTTAAATCTCTACAATATTTATTTGGAGAGTTTTTTCATCGCTGGCATATTTAAGTAAATGTAAGTCAATATAAAGTAACAAAAAATAAAAAAAATATCATCACCCGCTATACCTGTAATTATTTTGACAAATAAACACCTGTGAAATAACAATAAGACCGTACTTACGTATGTATTATAGTATAATGGGTATTTCAGTTCAAATAACTGTCAATAGACACTTTGGTTATATTTGGCGAATATTCCATTATTTGTTTATTAATATTGGGTGTCAGTGGTAGACTAAGTATAAATAAAAAATACATAAACAAAAAATCTACTTTTCCGACTGGCTGCCATCGGGATTTTTTGTATTTATCATAAAGTCGCATAGTAGGATAAGTTTCTTTTGATAATAAATAAATTGATTGTAACGTATTTGCATTTTGGGTGGTATGCTGTATGCTACAAACATTATTTGAATAAACAATTGACCGCAATTGATTCTAGCAATAATTATTAACTGAAAAATATTGATCAAATTCTTAAAGAAATAAAGAACGATTTATCAAAACCAATCGTAACTAGACTATTAAGATTTGACATTTAAAAAATATAAAGTTTTATAATAAATGCATTTTAAATTTGATTTGCTTTGTTTTTACTTTCGTTTATTGCACGTTGTTTACGAACCTCATAAATTTGACTTATTTAGCTCCCTCTCCATTGTTTGTGTGTTTTTGTTTTTGTTATTGCTTACCATGTCATCAATGACCAACCTAGGTCTGGGTCGTGTCCCAGTCAATTGCTGCAAATCCAACCATCGAATATAGATCATCATCGCATGTTTGGTTCCACCTCACAGAGACTGAAACACAAAGAACGACCAAGCATTTTCAATCAAAGTGGTACAAGGTGTGTGTTGGATCGTATAAAAAACAATAACAATTACTTATGTAGAACGTAGTAGTTGGAAGTGGTGATTTAGCTTTGGATATTAATTTGTTTGGTTGGGAGGTTTAGGGTTTTTGAATGCAAAGTAGTAGTTACTTTTACATATAGAATTGGAGTATATAGAAATTGTTTTATGACTTAAATTATTGGGATAATTGGTAATTATATAAATAAATATATATTTGTCAAAAAATTAATACCATAATTTGTAGACATATAGTTGCAAACAAAACATATAAAACAAGAATAATTAATACTATACACTATATTGTACAGGTACATCGTCAAATAAATAAATAACTTAATTAATTAAGATACTTAAATTAACCTTAACCTATTAATAATGCCCTTTTATATATTTAAAGTTTTTTTTAAATTATGTAGGTCACTCGAAGCGCCAGCTGCTACTTCCACGATGGAAATTCACCGCCACAAGAAGTCGAACTCATTAGACGCTGGTAGTAAAAGCAAAACTGGAGTCCAGACAGTAAGAGAAAGGTTTAGATGTATTGCTCCATATCCGCCGAATAGTGAATATGAGCTAGAGCTGCAGGTCAGCGATATAATTTATGTGCATAAAAAGCGCGATGACGGTTGGTATAAGGGAACACAACAACGCACTGGTAAAACGGGCCTATTTCCCGCTAGTTTTGTTGAAAGTTTTTAAGGAATTTGTCTGCATTAATGGGAATTGTTACGTAGTACATATATTTTGTTTATTCTATATTATTTTATTGCTTAATTTGGTGATTATCTAATGGTACATTTTGAAGGAATTCTTTTCTAAATTATTTTATTGCGTAATTTGGTGATTATCTAATGGTATATTTTGAAGGAATTCTTAGCTTTTCATGCGAAAATTTTGAGATTTTGAGTTTTAGGCACAGTGTGCCTGAAAATATTTGGCAACAATACTCTTATTTCCGACGTAGGTGACTGTCGTGCTCATGCCATCTTATTTTAGACACTGGCAACACGAACACAAATTTTCTTGACATTTTGGGATGTATTGATTTTTATATAAATATAAGTGTCGATTTAATCAATCGCCTGATTCTAATATAAATGACATCAAATATTGTCAATTGGAGCTACTACGGTTACATATAGAATTATCTTTATTCAAACTGTATAATTAAACACTTTCTAAACTTACACTTGTCCTCTTACCAAAATTAGTGGAAGATGTACCTTGAAATTGAAGTTACTTTGGCGACCGGGCAAACAATTTTGATAAAATCAACACACTATTATATGAAATTTCACCTGAAACTATCTATCACACAGTCGCTAAAATATATAAAAAATTAAAAGTTTTAATCAGTATAATAGGTAATCAAAATTAAATATGTCATATTATGTTAGTTTTATTAATTGTATTTAATCACTTATTTATTAAGCTTTTAAAAATGTAGGCAATAAATAATAATGAATACCAATTAGTATAGTAAAACAATATAAATGATAGTACCAAAATATTTAATAGCAATAACAATTAATATACGATACTTAATGGCATTTCTTAATAGTATTTGAATATAATATACTGATACTTGACTTATTTATGTGTCATTTTATGTTATTAATAAATTTTATTTTATGTATATTTGTTTAAAATTATTGTTAAGGTTTTTTTGTCGAATTGTGCAAGTATGATCAACTTAATTTCATATACATATTAATAAAATATTTCGATTATTATTAAGTTTAGAAATACTATAAAATAGTTATTTAAAAAATATATATTATTTATTTATTCGTAATTATAGACATTTAAAAAATGTATCAATAATTAAGAATATTACAATTTGAAAAAAAAAAATGTAATAGGGACCCAAGACTAAAACTATGCATATACAACATTTATAAAAACCATTTTGTATATTTTAAACATTATCGTTGATTGAAGAGTGTAAAGATACGCAAGTCGCATGTATTAAAGCGTAACCAGACGAAATGATATACTATAACCACAGCTAATATTAGCTGTGCTATAACGTTCACGGTTCACGCCGGGAGCTAGGGACACTTGCCTCTACAAATTGTGAAACAGTCCCCCACCACCGAAATAGAGAGCAGCTGCATGTAGTTATGTATACGCCTGTACGCCCCTCCAATTATATTTAGTGCATAACATTTCTGCTGTATACTCGTCGCCATCCCGAATAAATCCATTTATTTGCGTTTCTTCACACTAGTTCAGTCAACGACATTTCGTTCTAAGATGTGGAATTTGTTTAGGCATTTCTCAAAATAAATATTGTTTGTCGTAATCTTGGTTTTATATAAGTAATAATCCTCGACGTTAATAGTGAAAAAGAAAAATTGGTTTTATGGATATTGAATAGTATACAATGTTTGATTTGAACCGTGCACCAATACGTATGACTTACTCACACTATAAAATACCATAATTATTAGACAAGAAGATTGTTTCAAACAAACTAGCATGAGGTCCACTTATTTACCAACTGCACACTATGCTATACTAGAATCTAAAAGATAAATGTTTTATAAAGTTAAATAAAATAATTTCCTAAACGAGTACACATCGCGGTCCCATGGTACAATTGTACCATATCACTAACCTCTATATCAATGGTACACACGTACCAATAACTCTCGAGCGTGTCGAGATTTTGCAAAAGTGTATCAGGCCAGATTATAAACAAATCAGATATTTCACTCAGGACAATTCCTATTGTTGGAAGTTGTAACTATTTCTCCTCTCGCGCATCAATATTTACCTTCGAGGCGGGAGATGCCCACATGTACAAGCGCACATCGACGTGATTATGGTATTAAAGTAGTTTATATAGTCGTGGGTGCTGGCATCTGGCGGTCGAGGTCGGGTTCCACGCTAAACTGTAGGTCCAATAATTACAAAGATGGCTGTATTATCAAGTGTAGAGGCCAAAAGGAAGAAAAAATATATATTTACCCTCTACGGTCATTGTGCACGCCCACTTGAATTCAGCACAGTTTATATACAGGAGCTGACCTGTCCCCTATATACCCTATATTCTTCTACCTAAAAAATCTGGCATCTACGTAAAAAACTTTGCGCAAATTGTGACATCGAATTCCGGCCAAGTGAAATATCTGATTTGTTTATAATCTTTGATCAGGCGCAATTATCGTACGCGTACCAGAGATATGTCTCAATATCTCTGGTACGCGTACGATTTTCGAGGGATGAAACGGGCGCCGCCCTCCGCCATGTTCCTCTATTGTTGTGCCAACTGTGGGAAAACAAATTGGTGTTCAACCAGAGAACAAAATCTCTGGCTTTATTACTATAATTTCTCCTCAGATACAGTTAATGTACTTTTTGGCTTGATTTTCATTCAAAATATAACTGGACGGGTTTATACAATATACGGCGTTATCCTTCAACGTGAAATATCAGCATTTTCACCCATATTCCTTTTACAAATTTGACTGCCACTTAGTTAAGAAACTACAAAATGTTTTATAGCGAATAATAATTTTGAGATTTCAGGCTACATTAATATAAAAAAAAAGTAAGTTGAGCGGTAGGTGATCATGTCATATCAGCACAGGTAATCTGTAGAAGTATACGCATAAACGTAACTAAAAGGTGAATGCATTTTAACTAATGGGACCATTTATACAATGATTGAGGCATTGTCTTTTTTTAAAGACAATGATTGAGGTCTTGCTGGATCAGATCAGCATACCATAGTTTTGGCTCAGAAAATTATGTGGTTTTGGCCAAAAATTCATTGTCAATCAATGACATTCATAATTGTCAAATGCCAATGCGCGGAACTTAAACATAACCTTACCCTCTGCCTAAACACACAAAACATACATACCTCTAGTTTTGTGCCGGTCCCGACTTCCGACACTAGTCCGACAGTTTCGCTTTCAATAAAAAACATAACCTTTATTTTATTACCTGCAACCTGCAAGTGTGTTTAATATTTTTTTATAGTAAATAAAAGGTGAATAAATATGGTGCGTAAAAAAATTGATAACCGTATTCGTATCCTAATTGAAAATGGTGTTAAACTCAAACACAGAACTCTTTTCGTTATTGTGGGCGACAAAGGCAGAGATCAAGTCGTTATTTTGCATCATATGCTTTCCAAAGCCGAAATAAAAGCAAGACCTTCCGTGCTATGGTGTTATAAGAAAGAATTAGGTTTCAGCAGTCATAGAAAAAAGCGTATGAAGAGTATACAGCATAAATTACACACAGGCAATTTGAATGTAAACGAGGATGATCCTTTCGAGTTGTTTCTTTCATCGACGAAAATTCGATACTGCTACTACTCAGAAACTCATAAGATATTAGGTAATACATATGGAATGTGTGTTTTGCAAGATTTCGAAGCTCTAACTCCGAATTTACTTGCACGTACTGTTGAAACAGTTGAGGGAGGTGGGTTGGTGGTTCTTTTATTGAGATCCGTGAATTCGCTTAAACAACTGTACACAATGAGCATGGATGTTCATCAGAGATTTCGTACAGAAGCACATCAAGACGTTGTGTGTAGATTTAATGAAAGGTTTCTATTATCTTTAGCTGATTGTGAACGGTGTCTCATAGTTGACGATCGGTTAACTGTGTTACCAGTTTCTTCACATAACTTACATGTAGCTGCTGTGGAACCGTCACAGGATGCATCCGAAAATGAAGTGGAATTAAATGAGACCAAGGAACAATTACGTGATACGCAACCCGTCGGAAATTTGATTAATTGTTGTAAAACTTTAGATCAAGCTAAAGCCCTATTGAAGTTTGTTGAGGCTATTTCAGAAAAGACTTTGCGGTCGACAGTATCTCTGACAGCAGCTCGTGGAAGAGGTAAATCTGCCGCTTTAGGACTATCTGTTGCAGCTGCAGTCTCGTTTGGTTATTCAAATATATTTGTTACTAGTCCTAGCCCTGAGAACTTGAATACATTTTTTGAGTTTATTTTCAAGGGATTTGATGCTTTAGAGTATCAAGAGCATATTGATTATGGTTTAGTGGAAAGCACTAATCCTGAATTCAATAAAGCAATAGTCAGGGTTAATATTTTCAAGGATCACAGACAAACAATCCAAGTAAGTCCTTACCCAAACAAAATAATTGTAAGATTTAGACATATATGTGGTTACATTCTTTATAGTACATACATCCCACGGACAGTCATAAATTATCACAGGCCGAACTTCTTGTCATTGATGAGGCTGCTGCTATTCCATTACCTTATGTTAAAGCAATGCTGGGGCCATATTTAGTATTTTTGGCATCTACAATCAATGGTTACGAGGGAACTGGACGATCCTTGTCTCTGAAACTCTTACAACAGGTAATCTTTTCGCACGTGTATCAGAATATTCGAAGTTGGATATTGTTTGTTGTTATTATGGAACGTTCAATGAAAATAAAAATTAACTGTTATCAAAAAGCAAAAATCAAATCATTTGACTGCTGGAAGGTTTTTGTCAAAACTATCATTGGAGCTCATTAAGTTATACATCAATTAGCAAGTTATTTACCTAATTGCGACAAACCATGTGACTGGAAAATATTGTTAAAATATTACCAGTTATGAACATTGCAATATGTCATTGAAATTACTTAGGTATATATTTTATTGTAAGGAGATTCAGAAGCGATAGACTTATTGTTACGTACATTTAAGTTTTTAAATAACTGCTTGTGTCTCATCTTTTAATTATTGTTTTACACGTCGTTTTGTAGCTTCGCGTTCAGTCTGCCCCAACAGGAGCTAACACTAACAAAGCTAATAAAAAAGATGCTGTAATAGGTACAGGAAGAACGTTACACGAAGTTACATTAACGGAATCAATTCGTTACAAGCCTGGTGATTCCGTTGAAAATTGGTTAACGAAATTATTGTGTCTGGATTCGACATCAGTAGCACCAATTATATCGGGATGCCCACCGGCAGAACTATGTGACCTATATTATATCAATCGTGACACTCTATTTTGTTATCATAAGGCATCCGAGGAGTTCTTACAGAGATTGGTGGCGTTGTATGTTTCTTCACATTACAAGGTAAAGTAATATTTTTAAGCTAATGTTTTTTGTAATATACACGGAACTTAACTAAACTTTAAGTCAATATCGGGCACATTTATCTTTTTTTTACTATATGAGTGAAAAGCAGGGATACGTTATTAGCTGAAAATAACGCTTGCACATAATTTTGCTATGTACTAAGGACAAGGTCATTTGGTTATTAATTACTCTATCTATTATCATTTCCAGAACAGCCCCAACGATTTGCAAATAATGTCCGATGCTCCAGCTCACCAGTTGTTTTGCCTACTGGGTCCCGTCAATCCGAACAAGAAATCATTACCGGAAGTGTTGGTTTTCATCCAATTATGTTTGGAAGGAGAATTGTCTAAAAATAGTATTGAGGAAGGTTTTACCAGAGGTAAACGTGCTGCTGGTGACTTAATTCCGTGGACTGTTAGTCAACAGTATCAAGATCCAGATTTTGCTAAGTTAGCAGGAGCTAGGGTGGTGAGAATCGCCACACATCCGGATTATCAAGGCGTAAGTTAGTAGAATTACATTCTACTTGAACAAAAAAAAATTAAATTGATATTCAGTTAAACTTTTATTTTTATATGTTAAAATCTAAGTTGGTTCGAAAGTTCGATATCCTAATACAAATATTGACCCAACTAGCAATTCGACATTCTTAAAGAACTAATATATTTTATAATTATTTTATTGCCGCTTTGTAAAAACTTTTTTGTTCTTTAAAGGTTCGTTTGGTGATAAAACTGCTGTGTTAAACTTTTCTGTGAGAAAAACTGTTTTTACAGCAAAATAATAAAATAGTTATAAAATATGATATCGTAACAGTTTTATAAACGTTTATAAAATATGTTTTATAGGACGAATTTGTTCCGAATGATAATTGGTTTTAAAAGCATTTTGTAAAAGTACTAGTCTGGATTAACTTGTTCCTTTAAAAACAATTATAAAATTATTCTGTTAAAGTACGTTTCGTAATAATAAAAAAGTTTTTTTATTGTCGTTATTAAGAGCGATTTGTTTGCTGCAGCAAATTTGTGCGCAAATTAATAATTACAAAATTGTTTTTTAGTTATTTTATTAAAAACAATAAAAAAATAAATATGTTGCCAATGCATATTTTATAAAATTAAAATGCTGTCATAAACATTACCTAGAACTAATATATAACATAGTCTTATTTATTTTCAACTGATATTTATTGTTATATCATACACAGGTTTAAAATGTCCAAACGAAAAGCAGTTGTGCATTTAATAGAAAATTAATTACAATATTATAAATTATCAAAGGGAAAGCATTAGTGACTATAATAATGAGTAGGAAACTGTAATGGAATCTAATCAAATTAATGACAATTTATAAGACACCAAATATTTTGGAGACTGATAAATTCTCAGGAGGAATTATTACGAGATGGTGAGCGGGTAGCCGAAATAGAGAATTGGTGATCAATATCATGCTTCAAGCACAACAAGTGAGCTAGAAAAAAATGCAAAACTAAGAGAAAACATGGGCAGTATCAAATCATGTTCCGCATTTTTCCAGAAGAAGCTTTTTGCTATACTCAATAAACGCATGCCAAATTTTCTACCTCAAGATCCTCGAACTCTCTTAAAGACACCCAACAAACCGGTTCAATAACGGCAGTTATAACATACATACCTACATAACATAAACAACGAGCTCAATTTAGGTTATGTTTAAATTACTCCCGTAAAAGCTAATAAGTGAGTAATTATAAAAGCATTTTGTTTTATAAGAACACATTAAAAGCTTTTATAAAACATATTATATTAAAGTTTGTTTTGTAAAACTCTGTTTACTATTTTATTATTATTCCAATATTGCGACGATGCGACACACGGCGGCGACTCACACAAACATCAAAGTATCAAGCACCAATACTTCAAGTAGACAGGAGTAGACTTGATTAATTTGTATACATTTTATCTTATATATTTTTTGCAGCACCTTTTAATTAAATTTTGATTTTTTAGAGCATTTATATAAAAGCTTGTTTTACTATGTTTCACTATTAATTTGTTTTAAATAACGGCAAAGGATAACTAAATACATAAAACTTCAAGAAAAATACTTGTAATTAGCTTCATTATTCATTATCAAGCTTAGTGAAATATATACTTTTTTACACTATAACTGGTTTATAAAAAATTCTTCACGTTTACATAAAACATAGGTATCTACTTATATTTTGGCTAGTGTCCATATGATAGATATAAAAGAATCATATCATCATCATATCATTCTTATGCTATCAAAGGGGTTTCAGGTAATAATAATTTTATATTACCCTTAAAATATAATGAGATTTATGTTTTTTAACGAATACACCCCTGTATAAAACAATTCTGCAGTTATTTTATAATAGCTATCTAAAGAGCATACTCGTCTGTGTTGAGATAATTTTGTTTTATAAGCATTGTATAAGGAAGAAGCCATTTTTGGTTTCTTTAAATTGTTAGCCATGTTGACCAAACTTTTAAAATTAATATTTTTTATAATTTGTAAAATTATCTTAGCTAGTAAGGTATACAGAATCAGTCATTACATAATGAAGGATATACCAAAAGATTATTTTCAACAATAAGTGACAATAAAAAAAATATTTTATATAATTTATAAAATCTAAATTCATTAATTTACATAATTCACGAGGCGCATTAAAATTTTAGTAATAATATACAATATATTTAACAGTAAATTTTGTTTCGCAGCCAAATCTGCTCATGGGTGAATTTTATCTGACTTATTTTATTATTCATTATTGGGTATTATAGCGTTTTATATTATTTTTACCTCCATGATTGTTCAGATTTTATTAATGTGTACCAACAACAATGCATAATAATTATAAAATAATTTTGTATAAAAAGGTATTTTAAAAAAACGTTTTTATCCTTTAACTGTTGCCGCTGAGAGCAAAAATGTTGAAATTGAGGCTCTTATAAAACATTTATAAAATATGTTTATAACAGTTTTATTTGATTTTTATTAAATATTTATAAACGTTCTAAAAACTATTGTATAACAGCAACAAGCAACATTTATAGAACCGTTAAAGAGTCGATTTGTTTTATAAATCTGCGCCTTTTTCGTGTTTATAAGGCGCGTAAGAACGTTGTGAAAATGTTTATAAAACAATGGGTGTTTTATAAAATATATTTTATAAATGTTCTTACAGCAATTAAAAAAGTTAAATTGTTAGTTGGGGAATCCCTGATGCCTTACCATTTAATATTCTAAATCCGTAATTTAAAATGCCTAACAACAGTTTACTTGAAACTGAAATAACATTGAGTCCATATATTAAATTTCCATGTTATTCAACGTTTGAGCATTTTTTTTATGTATATCTTCGAACAAAAGCTATTAAAAATAATGTAGATTATTGCATTCAAACTCATGAATAATTATATCCTTTTATATTTTGTTTGCAGAAGGGATATGGAACACGTGCTTTAACCCTCCTTAAAGAATACTACCAATTTAAAATACAAAGTCTCGAAGATGATACGATACCAGAAGCAATCCAAAATATTGATGAGTCTGAAGTTGGTCTCTTAGAAGAGACGATAGAACCACGAAAATCTCTTCCACCATTACTACTAAAACTGTCTGAACGTCCGCCAGAAAAATTGGATTATATTGGAGTATCATATGGTTTAACAGAACCGCTCTTGAGATTGTGGAAACGTGCTGGATACGTGCCAGTATATCTACGTCAAACTACAAATGATCTTACAGGTGAACATTCCTGTATTATGTTGCATGTTTTACAACATTCAGATGATGATGATCATCATCCAAATAAACTTGTAAAGGGGTTGAAAGAATATTGGATCGATTTTAAAAGACGATTTATAAATTTGTTGGGATACCAATTTAGTAAATTTTCACCGAGTCTTGCTTTAGGAGTATTAAGCAATAACAACGTTAAAATTAAACCTACAAGTAAGTAGTTTAAGTTTTTTTTTTTGTTAAACCATGTTAGATCGCACTTCACCGTTATGTGTATTTCAGACTTAAGCCGATCAGAATTGGATATTTATTTGACAAAATACGATATTACACGACTAGAACAGTACAGTAAAAATCAGGTTGATTATCATCTAATTATTGATCTTTTGCCGAATTTGGCAAGGATTTTTTTTTTAAATCAAATGGGCGACGTTCAGATGTCTGCGGTACAATCTGTGAGTATTTATTTATATATTGTTTGTGATACTAGATAATCGGATCGTTTTCATTAGAACATACACAAAAAGTGGGAGATTTCTCTCCCATTATCGATATTTAGACAGTAAATAATGCCCTGAAGGTTGACGAATTCAATCTATAAATAAGTCGTAATAATCAAGAAAGGTGAACATTGAGAATGTTAAAAGTTTAACTATATCCAATGTGTTCCCTGATGCTTCGAAGGTTTCTCGTGCATGTCCAATACATAAGTAATAAGGAAAATGATCGTATTGAGAATTATCAACCCATCTTCTCGCCAACTCGTCTTTGAGACAACACTTGACATGCTTCTTGGATGATGTTTTTCGCGTACTCGGGGAGGTACTCAGAGTCGATGCTGTCTATACCGATTTCTCGAAGGCTTTCGATAGGTTGGATCATGCGGTGATACTTGCTTGCTTCTTAACTTTGCGACCGTCAGCACTACGTCGAATACAACGGTCACAAGTCCTTGACTTTTACGCCTACCAGTGGAGCGCCGTTAATATTATGGGTTTTTATTAACGCTATATCAACGGGCAAATATTTATTGTTTGCTGATGATCTGAAAATGTATCGTGTGGTTCAGGATAGCAATTTGCTGCAGGATGACTTGTTTACGCTTGCAGAATGGTGTAAATCTTCTATTTTCCCGCCTTTCGTACGAACTACGAGACCAAGTTTTTTGAGGTCATGCCAAACTTGTAACATATACAAAATAAACAGTGAAGTCAACTATTTTAATCAACCCTTAAGATCGTTTTGCGCTTGCTTGTTCCGGTTCCTGCGAGATCTCAATATCTGATGTGTGTTTTGTATCCATGTGTTTAAATCTCTTTAATAGTATCGCGTAGTCATTATGTGAAAGTTTTGGTTTGCTACTTCTCTTTGGAGTATGAATAATAATATCTTTCAATTAAAATAAGAAAATACTATTTAGAATGTGTTTTCGTATTCAGCACAGGCTCATATAACCTACATGTCATAATTGTTCCAGGCTATTCTCTTAGGCATAGGTCTCCAGCATAAAACCGTTGAAACATTAGCAACAGAACTAGACCTTCCATCCTCACAAGTACTAGGTTTCTTTAACAGAATGATGCGACGCTGTGAAAATTATTTGAACTCAATTCTAGTTCAAGATGTAGAAAATTCTCTGGTACTACCGAAACAAATTAAGGATCTTAATCTACCGCCTGTCGCAAAAAGTATGAACGATGAATTAGAAGAGGCCGCCAAAGAGTTAAAGAAAAAACAGAAAAAGGAGTTGGAAAAGTTGAAAAGTGAACATTTAGAGCAGTTTGCGATTAAGGGTAATGAAGAAGAATGGGATGATTTGTTGAAGAATAAGAAGAAAAAGAATATTATAAGTGTTAAAAGGTAAATATAAAACTTTTTCTATGGAGAAAATATTCGTATTTATATTAATTAATCTAAGATTTCGTGTAAAAAAAGCTATATATGAAAGTTACATAAAGAACCCCAATTAAATGATTGCATGGCAGGTATAGACGAATTTGTAAGGCTGTCATGATGAGCTCGTCTGCATACCATTCCAGATTTTACAAATAGTTACTTATACAGGGTGTAAGAAAGTGTTACAACGTGAAAAAAGAAAAATGTGTTTTTTACAGCGATAAGTAGTATTATTTTATAAATAAAACTAACATTTTTATAATTTACCATATACAAAAAACTAAGCATTTGTTATTTTTTAAAATACTACCATTAATATTTCTTTTTTTTTTTATAAGGAATATATTCTTTTACGTTGTAACACTCTGTTGCACCTTGTACCATAATGCAAACGTATATACGGTGAAAGCTTTGTGATATATTTATATATATTTTTTTTAATTTGAAAACCCCATTTTTGTGTCTTTTTATACACTACTTTGATTTTACAGCAATAGGAAGTTGAAATTCAATATATTATTGTCTTCTATAATGCATAGTCCTGCTACAGTATTTTTTGACAATATTTTTTTTGTTTCCAGTGTTAATATGTGAAATAGAATGACCTACGTAATAAATAATTTTATCTTTACTCAAAGTAAGATTATTACTTTTCATCCCTTAAATTTAAACATATCTTATGTATAATCTCTTACAGCGGTGCAAAACGAATTCACGCAAAAGCCGATGCAGACATTGAAGATGAAATTCATGTTAAAAAGAAATTCAAAAATAAGAAAAAAACAAAGAAATAAAGTATAATGTTTTAATCGAACTAAAACTACATTATGTTAAGATGACAAGTTTTATAATTATGTTGTGTAAATATAGTAATTTTTGTTAATAAAACAATATTTTAATAAAATATGTCTCAACTATCATCGATTTTTGTTTTTGCTTTACCACTTAATATAGTCTTAAATAATATTATTTAGTTAAGTACATGTTAGTCAGAATTCCCTATAAAATTACATACTTAACAAATAAGTTTTTTCTACCAAACAAAATAAATTTGACGACAAACTGATTTCTTCAATCAGGATATTATATTTATTACAAAAATGAAGAATATTTAGGCGTTAGAAGGTAAGAAATAAAAAAAACTAAGAATATAATATGTTCACTAGGCATACCTCAGATGGCCATTGATTTACGACTCAACAACACAATTACTTAAAAATTGTTAGCTTTATAGGTGATCAGTGCTAACTCTCACTCAGAATGTAATGTAATTATTAGTATTTTATACTTCTACTACTTTCAATAGGGACACAATCAGTTTAAGAAAGATAACATCTTCAATAAAAGAAAATTAATTTGTGATTTTTATTCAAATATGAGATTCGAAGTAGTTTGTCTTGAGATTCTGAATTGTTTGAAACTATATACTAAAATAATAATAAAGTGTATGTCTAAATATCACAGAAATAGTATTTATAATTAAATATCAAGCAATAAGTATTTATGTATAAAGAATTATCAGATCTTTAATTTTTTCACTATAAAGTTTTTGATAGATTCAAATTTTAATATACTAAATTGAATTATATAAATTAAAAAACGATACACCCTTTTTTGCTATAAAAACTACAGTCATTATATAAAATAGTATTATACAAAATTATTTTAAATTACAGAAAGAATTCATGTAATCATTGACACATTGTGTCAGAAATTCCTGTTTATCACATCCCCGATTCCGCTATACCTTCGTCATCTGAAACATAAAAATAACAAAATTAAAATTTCATGTCAGGTCAGAATTTACATTCTCTATCTAGAATAATATGGTGTTATTGCATTTCATAAAATAAATATGAATGCTTATACTGTCAGTTTAATGGCATCCAATCAGACGTGATGTTCTTTTTAGTTCCGTCGCAATAAGAAGGAAGTAAAAGTTTGAACATAAGCATCGTAAATTTGAATTTGTTCCAAGATGTTATGTTAAAAAAGGTACATGCGGTTTGGTACAGTGATAGAAAGTTTCCAGTGAATGTTTATCCATTGCACGTTGGATAATAAAAATAAAGCAAAAAAAGATAGATCTTCATAAATTAGGACAGATTGTATCCTAAAATACAATTGTCACACGGAGAAACTATTGGTGTCGTTAAGACAAAGTACATTATTTTATTTGTTGGCACTTTTTTCATAAACCCTACAAATAGGCTAGTTTAAAAAATACTTTCATGAGGCTTTATAATAGATAAGACAAGAGAACAATGCGAATGTGCGTTGATGTACGTAGGTACTTATATATTCCCCTGGTATACCGTGCTCACCGATACATAATGATGATACTAAAAAAGTTTGTCGCTATCTCATTAAACCAAAAGGTTGAAACTATTTATAACTTGGTTATCGAACTTTTAAAGGCTTTACGTACGATTCAATGGAATCTTTATATCTACCGACCGACGGTACGAATCGTCCGGTATCAGAACACAATCTTTAATTGAGATATCAATCATGCTTTTATTACCTTAGTGACACAATACATGAAATATGTATACCCATGCATATTAAGTAGGTATAATGTATTGTTTATTTTTAAATGCTGTGCTTATTTCTGCAATTTAGTAAAAGTTTTCTAACATGATTTTTATTATGTATTCACAGAAAGTTCGTGTGATTTACTGATTAAATTAAATTCCAGCAAGTATTCGTGCCCTGCTTTAAATCTAGAAAAAGATTTTAAGCGACACCTCTATCTCACTTCAGCGACTTGCATGCATAAGAAAAGTGGTTTATGGAGATTTAAAAATCAGAGATGTCATTTTTAAACCACGAAGTCGCTGTTTAAGTTTCCTAAATCAAAATTTGCTATGTTTTAATATTTTCCACCTTTTTAAGCGAAAGAAATAATGTTTAATATTAATTTTTAAATACGAACATCTTTAATTACTACTACTAACCTATATAAAACAATATTACTAAAAACATGCAATAGTTAATAAATAATAAAACAATCACGCAAACTAACAAAAATATAAACTATGCATGCGTCTTGTAAACTACCTCTCCTTCTCCCCATTAGGCCCCAAACAATGCTGTAACACATCAACAGTAGCAGGAGGAGCTGTTCCATCATTGCCAACACCTTTTCCTGAACCACAAAATAGCAGCTTTTTACATCGACTAAATAATTCCGATACCAACTCTGTAGAGATTAAGCGTGTGAAATTGAATACCAATTTATCAATTTGTTATAATCACTGATATAATTTCAACGGATAAATTTTACTTCTGAAGAAGGAGAAAAACCTATTCGTCTAAAATCTAATCTAATATATATTTTTTTTGGCTATATTAGTTGTGCACAACTTTGATTTAAACCATTGTTAACCTTGGCCGAGATGATCCACGAATTTAAAATGTGACTACTATTATTGTCATTTTAAATATATTTTGTTTTTGGTTTCTATTTTCAGCAAATATGTACGGATTTTCGAGTACATCAAGAAGACACAATAACATCAAATTACCAATAAACTAAGTTTCTATTTTTTATGATTGGCTCCTAAATAATGTTTGCTGAAAATTTAGAGAGTAGAGCAACTTATTTTCATCATGTATTAATTCAATAAACTAAGGTTATCTTGAACTTTTATAATATCCAATATAAGATATTATCCATTTTATTTTCTGACTACAATTGATTTAACGCAATTACACCCTCTGTGATGTCAGTCATCAAATTACTTATTTTGTTTATATTTCTAACACCAATGCTTCCTCGGAAATAATCACATATTTTAAACTAGTAATTTAGTTAAAAACAACTTTTTTTTTTTAATTTAGTCAATTAATAATGATCCTATAAATTTGGAAGAATTTTTTTGTGGCATACCTTCAAATCCTTGATTCTCATGTATCTCCCGTACAGATCCTGTCATTTCTTTGCCTTCTAGTACTGTTAAAAGGCATTGGTGTATACAAATGTATTGCTGCTCAGTTTGCACCATCCAAACTCGTTCTTTCCGCATAGCATAAACAATACCGAATATATCGACGTAGTCTGATACTAGAATCTGTTGGAGTAACCGGTCCAGGCAGATAAATGTACCTGACCGTCCAACACCAGCACTGAAAATACAATATTATTTTTGTTACTTACACCTACTTACTTTATTATTGTATAAATTTTTCCTAGATATATGAATTAAAATATCTCGATTAGTTGTATAATAGGAAATTCACATTTTAAATATGGATATGTTTGGGGTTGAAAATTTTAGTCATTTGTATTCCGTTTGGATTACTCAGGATTGAGAAATAGTGCATTGTTATGCTTTAGTTAGGATTGATTGACATTTTAAACGGGATCTATTCCAATATGAGGCCCATAAGAAAACAAAGTCACTTTCATGCTGAGAATTGTTTGGTGATATCTTTGAAATAATAAAACGAAAATTTCAAAAAATTTTGAATTTCGTGAAAGTTTTATTTATTTTTATTGCATATGCATTCACAAAATTACGCAACTTTGCCAAATTTAAACTTTTATCGTTTACGTTGCCCTCGAATATAAATCAGTTGCATTATCAAATGCCAAACGCGAGTGCCTAAAAGTGTGTAGACCTTACCTGCAATGTACTACGACAGGCCTTTGATCAGGCGGTACCCGTTCTCGGAATGCACGCACAAACCTTACTAATGTATGAGGTGGATTTGGTACTCCAAAGTCGGGCCATGTACTGAAGTGGAAGTGTCGAACGACTCGTTGTTGTTCACCCTGAAATATTAATATCAAAAATATGAATTTGGGACTAATGTAATACATAATTTAGTACTGAAACTTTAAAATAGTAATCATAGGAATTGTTGGCTGTTTATAGATCGAATCGAAATCTGTAACCATTTTATTAAATAAAGACTGTTGAATAATATCTAGACGATTTTTTATTGAAAAACAATCGACTAATAATTATATACTGATATTCACAGCATTTTTGTACGGGCGTAGAAATAATTTAATCAAAATATGATTATACAACAAGATATCGATGTATAACACACATCCAACCAGACTTACCCGACAAACCATTAATTCAGATATGTTCCAATCCGCATATCTAGTTTCATTCAACATTTGCACAGATATATCTCCATAATACACCGGCATAGTGTCGTAGGGCCAATAATGATCACATTTTTCTCTACCCTTCTCCATACATCTGGTCAACATAATTATAGCCCTAGAATTGGATTCCCAAACCATGCGCCAAAAATCGTCGCGTGTCGAATGCAGAGGACCCTGGGTTACTAGGAATTCTCTTGGTGAATTATGACCCTAGCAAATACAGTAAAATCGTACGTAAATTCTATTTTTTTTTCCTCTTAATTTTGTTGAACCATATATTTATAATTTTTTTGGATATATTTCTTGGGTTTTTTGGTTCGTATTGACAACAATGGTGAGATAAATTTTTTTTATTTCATTTAAAAAAATTTTCCTCTCTTTACGACGTTTCGACAAAATAGTTTTTGTCTTCTTCAGGTTTTTTTTTTCGTCAGTCTTCCAACATCTTTAGTGTTCTCTTTTTCTTTTTTTTTTATTATGATTTCCATTTTTTGTATTTGTAATTTTTGTTTCGGAAGTACGTTTAGAAGCAAAAAAAAAAATCTAGAATGCTTCTAAACGTACTTCCGAAACAAAAATTACAAATACAAAAAATAGAAATAATAATAAAAAAAAAGAAAAAGAGAACACTGAAGATGTTGGAAGACTGACGAAAAAAAAAACAAAAAAAAACCTGAAGAAGACAAAAACTATTTTGTCGAAACGTCGCGTAAAGAGAGGGAAATTTTTTGACATGAAATAAAAATTTTTTATCTCACCATTGTTGTCAATACGAACCAAAAAACCCAAGAAATATATCCAAAAAAATTGTAAATTCTATTGTACTGATAAATTGAAAACTAACTTACTGGTACATAGTTTGCATTGATATAATCAGATCCTTCCTCATCGTCCACTGGTTGTAACTTGAATCGAGAATGATCGTAAGGTAGAATATTTGTAAAACGATTCTTTGGTCTATTACAAGGTAGATCTGCGGCTGAACATGGTTGGTCTCGTCCGACATGCTTCAACTCTTCAAATTCCTCACTGAATCTAAACAAATTTGTAGAGATATATTTGTCCTAGTTCCGGTTGTATTATTTGTAAAATCACATACCTGTTCAAACTACAACAGATATGAACTAGATAATATTGTTAATTACGAGGATGGTATGATATTTTGTGAACTTTGAAGACAATCATATTGTTGATGTCGTTTACAATAACCAATTCACCGAGTATAGTTGTGTGCAACAGCTGTTTAAAGTCGATTTTGGAAATGGATGAAGAACAATATTCGTGGTTGATTCGTTTTCTGATATTGAAAGCGAATATGTACGGAAATCAGAAAGGATCTGGATGCCGCTATTAAGCGATGGTATAACGAATTCAAAATTGGTCGCACATTTTTGAACTTTGAAGACGCCTAGATGAGGTTATCATGGAAGGAACCATCAACAAGTCCATGACTGCTGTAAAACCGCAGATTCAAGTTGAGGGAGATAGCTGGGACGGCGATGAGGCTTCTCACTGGAGTGTGCCCAAAATATCGTACACGAACCTTAGGGTATGAAAAAAGTGTCGAGCCGATGGGCACCGCGTAAGCTCACTGTGAACAACAGGCGGAATCCAGGAGTGTTTGGCCTTGTAGAAGCACAAGTCGAGTAACTTTTTTGAGGTATGTAACCGTGAAAGAAACATGGGTCCACAACTATAATACACCAGAAACCCGAATCACCCTGGCCAAATTGGGCTACGAGGTTTTGCTACATGCTTTGGATTCTCCAAAATTGGCTCCGTCCGGTTTTTCAGGAATAGTTGACAAGTCAACTTCTTTTTGGAACAACTTACCTAAAGTCTGAATCTGCTGACATGATTCGATAGTGATTTGCGAAATTCTCAATACGCACTGGCCGGCTGGTTTCAATAACTGAGTCCGGCAATGACATGTTATCATTGGCTCTGGCATCAGTCGTCTTGCGTAATAAACTTCGTCGTTTTCTTATTATAAATACGATGCCAACCACAATAAATATTAAAATTGACGGTACAGTTACGCCTACGATGAGTGGTGTATTGTCCTGATCTAAAATGTATAACCAGAAATAAATTATAATGAAATTCGTTATAATTCGCTAGTTTCAAAAGGTGAAAACAAATATGAAAAGTTTTTTGTTCCTACGTACATAAAAAGACAATATTGTATATAAATGAGCTAATTTAAATCACTTATTAAAATTGTATGTATGTTGTTATTTGTTACCTTTGAAACGTAGTAATCCTGGTAGCAGTAAAAAAATCATTAAGTTTATTATTTCCATGAGATATACCCGTATATTAAAATTGCATACATTTTTAATAAAAGTCACGGGTTCGTCATATTTCTAGTAAGCATATTACAAGGGGTGCAGGTACTTTCATTATGAGAGGAATTATGGAGGACTCTCTCACTAGCAATCACCAAGATCTGCTCGAAATCTGGATAGCGCAATTAAGATGCGTTTACTACTAAAGATAGAAAACCGATGGGTATAAAAATTATAATTTAAGATTGTCGTTGTTATGTGTGTGTGTGTGTAAGATAAAAAAATATTGACAATCACAATAAATTAAAAATTCTATTCTTTTTAACAAATAAATTTACAAAACCAACGTACATAATAAGTGAGAGATGTAGACAGGGTTAGTATCAACCCTGGATGGATCATATGAAAAGGTTAGTTGATTACTTATTATTATTTACTAAAATTACATTAAAAATATTGAAAACAGAATTATTTTTGCATAACCGAATTTACATTTAACTTTTTTTTTTATCGGCGCTAACTTGTATTTCCATTATACACATTATTTTCGAGTAATATCTCCTAATATCTAAGTAATCTCAATCTACAGCGAATTGTGATATGTATGTGGTACTCCCAGTACGAAAATCTTAAAAAATACGATCTACGCATATCGACTATAATTTTATAATTGATATGATTACATTAATTACTACATTTAAAAATTACTTACCTGTCTGTATCGGAAAACTGTAACTAGTGTCTGTAAATTTATCCGGGGCAGTAAATGCTCTAATCTTCACCAGATACGTTGTGCCTGACTTCAAAGGTCCATTACAATAACCAATCTGCTTAATACTGCAAGAATCTGCACCTACTGTAAAATCTTCAACCGAACTATTCTGGAAAGGATAGTACGGTTCCATGACCTGATATGGTGGCCATATTGAATACGCTTGTACATCCCTCCAACTCGGCATCTCTAATCCTGAAGCATTTTTGGAGTCATCTTCAGCGACAATTATGGTGTAGGATATCACCTGAAAATAGTGTTTTATGTGTGTTTAGAGATTCAAATTTTCACGAATATAAAGTCAAGTAACATGGTATAAACCTAAATACAAATAACCTTGAAAGATTTGAAAACTTACTGGACCATTAGCTTCACTGAAATAGTTCTTCCTGAATCGTATCTGAATCATAGTGGATGTTTTGAACACTTCAGTTGGTACCACTTGCATACTTGGTTTGGGTGGTGCTAAAATTGGCATTTTTTGTTTCCAGACGGTTTCCGGTCCAAAACCAACTTTCGTTTCGGCTTGAATCTTAAATATATATGTTCTACCAGGTACTAATTGTCTGATGATACCACGGAATTCGTTGGCTCCAAAGTCTCGGAACAATGTATGCTGGGAACCCTAAAAATGCAAATCATTACAATTAAGCCCATGATCGAATAAAATTATTAGAAGAATGTGAGGATTTGGTTTTCATTTGGTCCTAACAAATTAACCCCAAAGATGTAATAATCTACAATGTTCAAAAATAGGATGAATTTCAAAATAATCACATAAATCAGAGTTGTTTCCCAGAATGTACAGTTCAAACAGTTCCAGAAACTTCGAAACATCGATACCAACCTGAGATTCAAAGACCATTAAAAAGGAATTCCTGAATTTTAACTTTCATATTGAGGTAATAAAATTGAAATACCTACGAGACAATCTGACGCATAAAAATCAACAACAATAAAACACATACCTCTAGCCCATATGTGATTGTAAACTTCCTGATCACTCCGTTTTGTTCAGTAATTGGCAGCGACCACTCAAAAACAATATCGCTTGGTTGTATATCGACCGGTTCATATTTTTCTACTTTCCCAGGCACCGATTCCTTAGTGGTGAAAATGCCAGAAACTGGTAATGATCGTCGTAAAATGCTTGATTCTGTACCACTGCGTACAATAACTGTGAATGTATAGTTTCGATGCGGTTTTAGATCTGTGATTGCGATCGTATTATGCAGTGTCAAATTTTGTATGAACATATTATCAGCATTAATATACTGTACTTCGTAAGCGTTATATTCACCGCGAGGCGATGCCCATGTCAGCGTAATTTCTGTATCGGAAATGTAAGTTGCATTTATGCCGGTGATTGGGTCAGGATCTGCATTAAATTCCACAAAAATTCATTAGAATTAGGAAAATACGGATATGGATATATGGTGACTATATTAAACAGTATCTGACAGTTAACCACATAATATTACCTAGATTCATTTTTATAATTGCATTTTTCATCTGAGATGCACTGATGAAATGTAAAATGTAGGTCCCCATGTAAAAACTAGAAGCTTTACTATAAGTATACTTACACAATCTGTCCTGTCGCTGTAAGGGTTGACTAGAAACATTCTGTGAAACTGTCCACACAGTGATGTTATAAAGTCGTCCAGGAACCAGTCCGACAAATGTCACAAATCGGTCAGAATCATTAGCAGCTTTCTCTTGATCAGAAACATTTAGTTCAGATAGTGAAAAACGATAGAAGTCGAATTTAGATGATGTTTGAGGTGTCGGAGTGTAACGTAGACTGATGGTATCAGTGGACTGTTGATTGTTAACTACCACCACTTCGGATTGAATTAAAGGCACTGTAAAATATAAAACAAGTTTAATACAATTAGAACGAAGAAGATATTTACCGAATTAGAATAAGGTGAAAACTTACTGGTTCTCGTTCTTAACAGGGTAACATCACTCTCTAAATCATTTGAAATCGCTTTAATTTCAAATACATATTCTACACCAGCAACTAAATCGCCTACAAGCAATCGTACGGGACCAGTTCCATTCTGGTTCTGACTCACATTGCGTTTGTTCACTTGTGCACGATTAGATGCAGCAGCTTCCCACCAACGCACTACATAAGTTTCGACACGACCTTCAGGTCGAGGCCATTCTAAAGTTACATTATTTGAATCGACTAACGGGGCGATATTGGACACTGGATTCGGGCGAACGGTATGGTTTAATTGTTGAGGCTCGTTGCTTTCTAGTCCATAACTCATTGTGTTCACCTGTGAATTAACAAATGCAAGTTTATTTCATCAAATGTAAATCCTAGATAAATATTGCAAGATCTTTAGTCGTTCGGAAAATTTTAAATTCTGTATCTTTCTTTCGTAATCAAGATTTAAATATCATTTATCTATTCTCAACTCTGACGCTTGTTCCAGTACACAGTAGAAATGCCAGGTGCTCAGGGACTTAAATAACATATTGAGAACCGGTCAGCTCCCTTCAGATGATTTAACAATAACACACCAACGAAGAGAAGTAGTAATAATGAAATATCTGGAAAACCCAAGCAAATGCACTGGAATGTATGCCCAAAATCTATATATATATACATATATTATGGATTTCAAAATATAACTGAGTTTTTTTTTATTCACAGGGCTGAATAAAAAAAACTCAGTCATTTTGTTGTGGTTGCCCTGTTTTCGTGATATTTTCTTATTTTTAAGCACAGTTCAAGGTCAGACGGATTTGCGGCCAAAGTTTTCAAAGATATGTTGTAAGGATGTAATTTATTTATGGTTTCACTTACTTGTATGGTGTAACGTTCTCCTGCTGTCATATCTGTGACTTCAGCTTCTGTATTCTGAACAGCAGGTAATCGCACCCACTGATTATCAGTCCCTGTCTTATATCTGATCGCATATTCCGATATTAGCGAATCAACTGGTGCAGACCACTGGACTATAACTGAGTTTGTTGTAGTTTTTTCTATTATCATATTTCGTGGTGGTTTCGGAACTATGAAACAAAAATTGCCTCAGTACTGAATGTTCTAACATATGAACTTCTAAACGCACTATATCGGGTAAGTGTAAAAAGAATTTAAATACATTAAAGAGTCTTTAAAAACTCATAAATAAAATATATTGTAGAAAGCTCTTTTACAAGTTTTAATAATATTTAAATCTATACAACCACTACGCTTCTGAATTAATGATGCATTAGTACCATAACACACCGTATTTAAAATAATAAATATAATATCTGCGGGAACGTCCGCTGAAACAAGACGACCTCGTTAAGAGTGTTTCTCTAGAGCTTTAGTACGAATATGTTAAAATTTTTGTGGGTTGCATATTTTAAGAAAAAGATTAAAACAACAACAAACATTTTAATAGGGAAGAGAAGACTATCTTAAAATGTTGTTGTTGTTAGAAGTTCTCTTTTCAAGGATCTCAAAAATACTTTCATTTTTAAAGATATAGTAGTAATAAAATTTTTATATAAATAACACATACATTTTTTCTCTTCTAGGGATTCTCTATCGGAAATAATATAAACAAGTAGAAAGAAAACAGCGACCCCTGTCGTGCATGTAAAATAAGTGCTGGATAAAATATATTGAAGGAAAAATATCGAAACAACTAATCTGACAAAGGTTAACAGTCGACCAGGGGTCACTTTGTAGCGTCTTCGAATGAAGCTTCAGAGAGGTGCAAGTTCGATTCCCTTCTGGAGTTTTAATATTTTGAATATTTAAAACTTGGAAAAATGGTGTTATTATTATCAAATGTATAATTATAAAAATTTTCTTACAAAATTAGTGGTTTATTAAAAGAAAATGTCTAAAAAGATACTTACACACCGGTTGAAAATACTCATGAGGCTCACTTTTTAATCCATACGACAAGGCGAACACCTTAACTAAATATCCAGCACCTGGATACAAATTATTCAAAATTATCTTCGATTCATTAGTCAATTGCACATTCTTCTGATTGGTATCATTTCTAATCCACACAACTTCATATTTATCTTGCTTCGAATTTACATCCGACTTCCAACTGATATTTAGTCCATCTACCATTGGTCGCAAGTCTTCTATTATTGGCGCACTTGGTTTCGTCACTACGTAGACGGTAACATCAGTTGAAAGGATTTCCTTTGATACAGCTTGAACAGTGATAGAGTAATTGCGTCCTGGCAATAAAGCCTCAATTTCAATTTGTGTTTTGTTTGTTGTAATTGTGTTACTGTCGCTTGTAGTACTCTCTACCTCGTGATACGATACTAGATAACTGTCGTGTGTACTTTCTAGGTTCGGTTTCCATGAGATGCTGACGATGTCTGTTTTTTCATCGGTGTGGGAGATCAGGTTACTTACAGGTAGAGGTCCTGAAAGAATGGATTATTAACTAAGCACACATTTGTTCTATCATCTCGACTATTGTACATCTTGCTAAGATGACCATACTTGCTCTTACAAATAAAATTTTGCTGGACACAAAGGCTACATTTTCTGTCCGATATCTATGATAAAGAAAATCAAATTTTGTTTAGTTACGCTGGAGAAAAAATTTGTAAAATCTTAAATATAGAGAAATATTATGACTTCTTCTTGACTAAGGCAGCGGAAATGAATAAAAGATGATAATAATCGGAAATTCTGGATACTTTACTATTCATAAAACCGACTATTGTAATTAATGTTTTGTGAATAAGTAATCAGTCATCGAATGAAGAGGGATAATTGTTGTGTATTCACCCTTAGATTATAGTGTGTAGCAACCTTAAGATAAGAGATATGACAGACATTCAGAAAGTGAGGTTAGTCACGTTGGAAAAACATGGTACAACGTATTGTTAATCATAGCCTTATTAATAAATACTTTAAGACTGCGGTGCACTCATTATTAATTGACGAACCCCAACAAAGAATATTAAACTAGAAAAACATGGTACAACGTATTGTTAATCATAGCCTTATTAATAAATACTTTAAGACTGCGGTGCACTCATTATTAATTGACGAACCCCAACAAAGAATATTAAAATAATGTCAAAATTACTTACTCAGTGTAACTTCGCCAGTAACAGGCCAAGATGTAACTTTTCCTGATACAGTTTTCACAATAACCGAATACGTTTTGCCGGGTTCCAAATTATCTTTAAACTCCCAATATGTAGGTTCATCTTTTGACCGAGGAACTGGTGGTGGTTTTCGTACAGTCCCCAAAGATATTTGGTACTTATCAAATTCACTATAAAATTGAAAGAAATAAAAACAATCACTGTCTGAAAAGTGACAAAATTGCAGGGATTGATACTGAAACTTGGTATTGAATCGACACCACGGTTCGCGCGGTATCGCTTTTAGTACCGTCAAATAACCGAAACGGAACTGTGATAGAAATGTAGTGGACCTTTGTGACAGATACACGAAATCTAACGAAACTTCAATAAACGAACCGGCCGAGATATCAAAATGAAAGCGGCCGAGATATCAAAATGAAAGTAACACTTATACCTAATATCTGAAATGAACCGAAACTCTCGATATCGGAACCTTAGTAGTATCGGTCGATACCTGAATATCGAAGCGGTATCGAAACTAAAGGCATGAAACCGAAACAGGTACCAAAACTCTGAGGAACGAAATAGAGGAGTCTGTAAACATAAATAGTAAATAGTACCGAAACCCTCGGTGAAGTAAATGGGACAAAAAGCAAAACGCATAATATTAAAATTGGTACCGAAACTATGTGCAACGAACTGATATAGAAACCGAAAGAGTTTCGGTATCGGTTTTGGTTCCGTAGCAATAGTTTCTATACCGTTTCGTTGCTTAGATTTCGTTACTAGGTTATTTTTGGTACCTAGCATTTACCTGGGTCTTGATAAATGAGTTTGTCGTTGGAATAGGTTTCGGTAATGATTTCGTTTCTGTTAATAAGCTTTTGCTGGAGATTTTGGTGTCTCCGTATTTCGTTATTAACCGTTTCGTTACTGCTTGCGGTAGTGTATCTTTCCGTACCATTTCGTTTCTATTCTGCTCTGAAAACCGAAACGGTAACCGAGACGCGGTGTAAATCCCTGAAAAATTATCTCGATTCTTTGTTACGACGGATTAATTCCAGACAACTCTTGTACATACCTTTTTCCATTTGGAGCTTCCCAATGCACCATAAATGAATACGGGGTGATCTTATCAAAAATGATCCTTTGTGGCTTCAATGGGACAGTTCTATATTGTGCAGTAGTTGGAGCCGAGACTTCATCTTCGGACACAGTTTGAACGGATATGTTGTACGCTCGACCGGGAACCAAACCCTATTAAGTAAGTTTTCAGTTTAATAAGAGACAATTTTCACTCTATGTTTCGACAAAAATTTGGCTTATACAATTTATTAGACTTTTTCATTAATTTGTAATAGAATAAGCTATCATTTTTTTATTTAAATTCCCGTTTACAGTATTCACACCAACTGCGTCTTCGGGATCAGTTTTAGCTCTATCGATATGACTCGACATTTTTAACTTTAGTCGTTCATTGCAATCCTTAAGTATAGGTATATCAATTTAAAGTCACACCGAGAGTCAAAACATGTTAAATGACGTTAAAATTATTATGTCGAAATGTGTGAAAATAATCAACCGTAGGTGGACTTCGACACAAAAAATGGAAAAGGAAACACTTGCTTTATGGATACAACAATGTTTTCGACTATTCTGGGAGAATGGTAGCCAATTCTGGGGTCATCCCAGTGAGAAATGCCAGGAGGGCACACACAACTCTAATTTGAACATTATACCTTAAATGCTGCTTGTGCAGGTCCAGGTGGTTCCCCTTCTTTCTCCACATAGAGTATACTGTCATTCGCGTCAGGTGGATCTATAGAAACTTTGTAATGTGTATAGATAGCAGCAGGATATGGTGGTTGCCACAATACTAGTAGTGTTGTTTCATTTCTAAACCAAACGATGAATTTACCTGGCGTATTGGGTCCTAAAAGCAACAAACATAAAAACAATAATCTATGATACCAAGAACTGAAGCAATAATTTACTTGTAGTAAAGTTTGTTGAAGTATAAGCTGCGCTTTCTTTGTTCTCAAATACGGTGAAGGCTTGCACTTGGTACGTTGCACCCGGTACTAGGTCCTTTACAGTGTACTGAGTATTGTCGATGTTATCAATGGAAAATGGCTGCGATTTAGTATCGGCAATATGTACCAGTGGATTTATCTTCAATTTAAAACTGGTAAAGCTGCCTTGTGATGGTGGTTGCCATGAAATCGTTACTTGTTTGCCGCTACGCACATTGAATGACAGCCCGGATGGTGGATCAGGTACTAAAATATAATTCATAACATAAAAATGAACTATTACTCACTATTATTCTGCATTTTTTTTAGAATTAACAAATTATTACAGACATTTTTCGGTAGCAACTCAGTAAAATCTCTGGAGTAGGTCAGGTAGTATTTTAAAGTACAAAAGCTTTAGAAGTACTCTTAATAAAATATAAACTTCTTTGATTTCAATAAGGCAAATAACATGTTATTAAAATTTAAATATTTTCGGCATATATGGCTCTATGGGCTGCTTAACATATTTTTTGTCTAATAAATGCCAAGATAAAAAACTTCTATCCGTTTAGGTTTTATGTTATTACCTGTGGTAAAATTAGCTGTCCAAGCAATCGTGTTATGGGTTGCATTCGAATAGTATAACGAAAAATCATATTTGGTACCAGGTAGTGCCTGTGAGAATTTAATAACATCTCGTATATCTTTTGAGGCGATTGTTGTATTTGGTGCTGGGTAACCAAATGGTGGATAGTAGTCCAGTCGATAAACTACACCTTCCTGACCCAAATTGCCCGGTATGTGGATCACCAGTTCGGCTGCATTTGAAAACTGAAATAATTATTAAAAAATATTTATTATATGGATAAATAATGTGTTTCTGTAGACTCAATGTCAATAATTTTAATATGTGTAGTTTTGATGATGAAGATAGATTCAATTAATTTCAAAACCTTTGCACAATGTTTGAGAGATGTGGACTTCTAACCGAGCTTTTATCTAGGTTAACATTGGCTTTAAGCCGAAATTAGTCCCATAAACATTGTATAATTTTGAATACGAGTGGACTAGTATGTTGGAATGTTTTTTTTTTAAATAATAACTCCACTTCGACATGAGATATTATCCATACCTATATCAAGTTGTCCAAGTTTCGTTTAATTTTAAAAGCGCTAATAAATGTTTCTGGCCATCAACTGTTACAATTGCTATCGAAGTGGTTATTGAAAACTCAAAAATTTGGTGTAGGTAAAAAAATGTAAAATAAGTTTTTATTTTGTAGAGACAGACGTTTAATTTCACCATTGTCTTTATAATCCTTATAAAGACAATGATTTAACGCTTTGAAACTTTTATCTTCAGATTAATTTAATGCTGTATTTATCAGACTCTATAAAAATGTAAAAATTGTATTAATTTACAAAAGCTTAACATCTCGAATAAATTCTATTTCCTAGACAGAAGATACTATAGAATTTTGAATCCAGCACGGTGTATTTATAGGTACAGAATTTTTTGATATAAAACTTGCACCAGACGGTGTGCAATAGTAATTACATATCATAGAGCATAGCTATTGATTTTTAGAAAATAAAGCATCTAAAAGGATTCCACTCAGACATCGTTAATTATGGAGATGAGTGATTTTTATAAGACTTTTGCGCATGGATATTTCTCTCATACATATATGGAGAAAGTTTCCAACAGGTTTCACAAGTTTCGTATCTAACGCTCAATAAATATAAATGTATACGCGTCAGACGTCGTAACAACATAGGTAATTCTAAATTTCTTGTATCCTTATTTTAAGTATTTGCCCATACTTAAAATATTGTATTCCATATTAAAACAATATAATTATAATATCATACATTTTCGAATAACTAAGGACATAGAGCAACTACAATTGACATCAAATATGTTTATTTATGACTAAACTTCAATCACCAAAGTTCTAACAATAAAAATCATCTTTTGATATTTCCAAGATTGCAACGTTGCCGCTTCTAGTTATCAAAAAGTTTAGTTTTTCAAATGGAAATGGTATTTACCTCCCTCACACTAAACTTGTTAATTATTATATTAATTTAAAATGGAGGTATGGCGACCAGGTCAAAAATCTGATTGGGCATTTTCATGGAAATACACGTTTTTTGATGAACTCTTTGAATAGACGTAGATTATAAATATGTGGGACAGATATTCGTTTGATTGTCCTCAAATTCTGGATGTATATTTACGACATTCAATTTTTAGAATTGTCCTTTCATTATAATACTACAAATTTCAGCGATAGAAAATATATTGAGGGATTCCTAATTTCCTACTAGAATTAATTTAAGGTAAGACTTTAAAATAGTATATTTGACTGGTGCACAAAATAATAATAAATAAATTATGATAAAAAACACGATCGATAGATTTATTAAAACTATAACTTTTTTACAGCCTAATTTGTGATATATTCTAAATATTGCATTTCAATTGACCATAATGAGAACTTAATCATTTTTCCTTAGCTAGCAAATTCAGAAAATAAATTGGTTAGTTAGTTATCTAGATTAATTTTATTTATAATTTTGTAAGAATATCATAATCAAATTTTTGCGGGTACAAAGGCATACTTTTTGTTACTAAAATTACAAAACACTTCCAACACACTAGGTATGTACGGCATGAAAATGTTATGAGATAGATATCGGACGATTGGCAAAAAAAAATGATATCATAGATTAAGCAGAATCTATGATGATATCATTATATCTTATAATGATGTTAACATCTGAAGAGTTGACAACAGTAAAAAAATCGTTTATTAGTACCTATCGACTACGCGATTTATAGTGGAATAGCAGTTTATGACCTTCATAAGCCACATCAGATCCCCACTGGTAAAATTAATAATGTGTCTGGCAGATAAAATAAAAAACATTTTCTGTGTGAATAAACCAAGTTCGACATATTATTCGCTATTCCAGAAATTGCACTAATAGGTACATTCAGTCGTTGCCACTTTCCATCAGTATTGGTAGTTAACGAACGAAATGTTTTATTGCAATTTACGATTTATATACCTACTATTCCAATTCAAAATAATTGATTTCACCATTATAATCTACTAATACTTGAATGAATTGTTTACAAACTTGACACTAAGCTACTTACTACAATAAAACAAACTACATTATCCAACCGGATGTTGATATTTTAAAGTACAACAATTGAATAGAAATAAACAAATAATTTATTTAGCTATGTGCATATGTAGTTTGTACAAATAAATAAAAGAAGTTTATTTTTATAATGCACTGGGCGACCCTGGCCACAGGAAATGCATTTAAACGCATACAATTATCCTTATTTTGTGATAAAAAGACTAAAATTTTACTTGCCTTAACTTATATTATTTGGTTAAAAATAGGTATTTATGACAACTAATTGCTAATTATAACTGCATAGTAATTTAATTTTACACAGGCTATATATTAAAAAGATTATATTTTATTGTCGAAATAGGGTATACCGAAGCCGTATGACCATATTAAAGCATTAAAAAACAATGATTCAAGGTTGATTTTTTGGTGGCCCAGACTGCGATTTTTTAATTATTAAATTAGCGATTTTTATAAATCATCGTCGCATTCAAAATTTAGAATTTGTATGCAGATTCTTCCACCATAACAATTAAACCTCCGCAAATGCACTTCAGCTTCAGTTCTATAGTTTATATATTCATATATACAGAGTGGCCAGAATTGAATAAGAGTCAGGTACAAGGTCGGGTAAATAGAACAAAGTTTCAGTATTAGGTGTAAGTACTTCGATTTTAGTTGTAAATTAGGTACTATTATTCCTGAATTAGATATTGATAAACAAGTGAATATCTGCAAATTTTATTTAACTAAACGTTAAGTAGTTATCACTATAGTGTGTCTGTACTAGCGGTCCATTTGGAAGCTCTTCAAACATATTAAGTATTGGTCGTTAGAAAAGGAAAATTTTCTATATTTTAACTGATCTTGTAACTCGCCTGGTTAGAATAAAAAAATATATAAATATCCTCCTTTACGCATCCATTTATTTTGCCCACACGACAAAAGATAGACGTTGATACGTTTACTGTGCTCCCGGGCCCCCATCATCGTCTCGAAACGCCACTGTCTCTTATAGGGACAGTATGGCCTTGTGGAGAACCGCAGTATATAATAGAATTCACCAAATAGAATATTAAAAAAAAAATGTAAAATGCAAAGGAACGTTGTAAATGTAAATATTACTTCTAGAAATTTAGATACAAATGTTTGCACACGTGTACCACATAAAGAAAGTAGCAATATGCATGATCTGTTTTTTCCCATAATATAATGCATGTGTCTGTTCTTATCCACATTTCCGCTTTAAAAAAAATTAGAACTCAGTTGTCGAAGACAAAATGCAAAGTTCAGAAATAAACAAAAAAATCATGAAGTCTGAGCATCACAAAACATGTAGAATGTAGATACAAGCAATTTTCTCATGTGTCTTACTAAGAATAGTACCTACAATGTCGAGCAAAAAAAGAACACATTGCTTAACAATATTATGATATTAACTAGGCACAATATACTTATTTATTTTAAGTGAAAGGAAATTTTACTTATTGAATGATAAACAACTTGTACCTGGTATATAAACAAGATTAGTTACTTAGGTAATAATGTAAGAAATTTATAATGAATCAGACAGGTTTTTCATGAGGTATAATATAAATATACCTAGGTACGAGTATCTGTTTTGCATACGAGGTACTGGTCACATAATTCTTGTTGTACCTCCAAGGGGTTAACGTCTACAATTACAGCCTATATTTTGTATATTCGAAAACCAATACTTGCTTATTTTTTGAAAGATCTACACGTCGAGGTCTACGTAATCTGGAAACATGAATAATTTATTGGTGATTTAAGGACCCACAAGAATAATAGATTTAGTTATATAAGTAGGTATATTTCATATATCCTTGAATATACATATTACCCAATCACGTTATTAGGAAGTGTAGTTAGAAGTTAAGTAATTTTTTTTGTACATACTTTGCCATTTTCCCGCCAATTCTATTCATAAATACCTACCACTCGACGGAGATTTCTGCAGCTTCGCTTTCAGTGTAGTTCTAAAGAAATTTGGCTTCGTGCTTTTTAGAATAAAATTGACACAAAAATGTCAAAGTATACTCGGCAAAATATCCATCACTTGTGATATTTCTTGGTGATTTTGAAGTTAATCTAAGCTGCATAGAAGATGAAGAAATTTGTTATTCAACCGGGGTCAAATTCGGACACATTTCATTAAATTTTCTGCTAATTATTTTATCACACTGTATTTATGTAAAATAAATAAATTCATTAAAACTGTATTAGAGTAATTGTTATTGTCTGCTATCGTAATCAAATCACAATTATTAAAAGAATGATATGTCTATACAGGGTGTTTCAGAAAGACATGATAGAACTGCTCAAAATAAGTGTAGCTTGTCATATAAATTTTTGCCGAAGGGGCCTTCTTTTTCAAGATACAGGGAGTTCTAACTTTTTACTATTTTTTTTTGACTATGAATTATAAGAAATAACGGCAACAATTTTTTGATCTGAATGTCGCACAATCGAAAAAAAATACTCGCGTTCTATTAAAACATAGAGGGCGCTAGTCACACAATGTCTAAGCTAAATTTCCATTTATAACTTTTTTGATGTTTACTTTACAGACTTGATAATGACAAACAATGATAGCCTGTTTATTGCCCAACAAAAAGGATGTTACTCGAAAAAACGCCTGGATGTACCGTTTCCAAGATATTTTAAGTTAATTCATACGTATGCTATTAGTGTTAAATTGTCGAAAGGTTTGTTTCGAGGTTTCTTTGCAACTGTCAGAGGTTTCCAAACAAACTTCCGAGTTTGTAACAGTGGTTTAGTACTGTTTCTAAATTGTATTATTCCTTCTTAATAATTATGGAAATCTAACAGTGAATATACCTACTGATATGCTTTTAACTTTGGGAGAATGCTTAGGAAGTACCACAGATGCTGCTCGACGCTTTTCAGGAAAATTTCCCAACAGAAACTTTTTTGTCCGTTAAAACACGTACTAGAGAAACGGGGTAAAAATTGATTAGGTCAACTAAAGTCTATTAGGTCTGTCCAAAAAGAAGATGACATTTTAAATGTTGTTGCCGAGGATCATTAAGTGTAAGAAAATTGACACTACAAACCAATACAAAGATGTCAAGTACTTGGAGGGTTCTCAAAGAGTATGCGCTACACCCGCATCATTACAGACAAGTTCAGGCACTATTGCCAGATCATTTTCCTCAGAGATTCAAATTTTTAACGTGAACAAACAGCTCATGTTCACCGTTTCTTGAAGAATATTCTGTTTACTGACGAAGCTACCTTTACACGGCAAGTGATGTTCAATTCCCCACTATTGGTCGGAAGAAAATCGTATGAAAAGAGGTGTCCGATACACTGCGACCTGATGGTCTATTGTGTCCCTCTGTCTTGAGTTACTTGAACTGTGTCGCATATTACAACTCTCCATCAAGTTCTAGAGCTCTTATGAACTGCATTAGCTTGGCTGGTTTCAGGGACAACACGTCTCTATCTTGCACGATCTCATGTCCCAAGTGTTCCTTGCCTTGTCCTTCTGAGAGCGGCGCATTCTGTTTCTAGGCGATCAGGAGTTTCTTCCTCCTCTCTACGGAATCTGCATTCGTCGTTCTCTTCTTGGCTTAATTTTGTCATCTGTTTCCTAAGGCAACAATGTACTGTAAGGACATGTAGCCCGCTCTTACTGTGATCTAAACAGATTTTAGATCTATCATGATTGAATTTTCCAAGGAATATCTTGGAGTGTATCAGTCCAGGCAGTATTGCTCTGTCTGTTTCCTCTTTAATTCTGAACGCCTCATTGTAGGTCTTTTTCCCTAAGCCGCAGAACGGTTCAGACCCTACAGAAGAGGTTAACACCCTCTATTTGCCAACTTATTGGCTTCTTCGGTTCCGCTGATACCAGAATGTTTATCCAAACAAAGTAAACTCTGTTATTCTTGTTAAGCTCGTTAAGACCTCTTAAAAATTTCCACAATATTTTTGAACTGATGACTTATGAAATCAGCGCATATATGGACGCCTGGCTATCAGTGGTTCGCAATGTGGCCCGTCTAATAGTTCCTGCATCTACCGATGTGAATTTCCGCTTGTTGTTGGGTTGGCCCGAATACTCCTGCTCCTGTCCCTTTATTGGTTTTGGAGCCGTTTGTACATCATTTAATAGTGTTTCCTTTAAGGTTGCTGGTGTGTAAGTTTCTTTCCCAGTCCCTCTTTACTTAACATTGCCATTCATGGCCCACTAGTTACAATGAAAACCGTTTGAAGTTTGTCGATTTACCTTTATTTTATAAATAATTATGAATCGAAATCTTGAAGAATTACATATAGTCAACGTATATGTACGTAGTTTGAAAAAATAGTTTTATCGGCGTTCCAAATTCATATTATGATACACCTAAAAATGACAAACCTGTAGGTATACTTCAACTAAGATGTGACTAAAAGATCAAATGCCTAGGGGCATTACCCACATTTCAGCTCAAATTCGTTTTGAAAGAGGGATAATAAAATTTATTGAAAGTCCTGTTAAAGAAATAAACTAAGAAAAGTTGCTTATAATTACATGATGAATTCAACAATTGAAAAATATACAGCGTGTTGTTGTAGCAGCCAAAACGATACAAGATTGCAAACTTTTGTTTGCAGTAAGCTTTTCATAAAATTTAAGCCTGGGGGTTGCGGGTCAAATTTATTTGTAAAGAATTAAGAATATTAGGTGCATAGATTATGAGTATTAACATTAACTCATGACTCAAACAGGTCTGATTCAGAAATAGAAATCAGTTGGTTTCTTTTTAAATCTATACCTATAGTGCTACGTAAGAAATAAATTACAAGTAACGTAAAAGCTGGTTAGTAGGTATACAGAATCAATCAAGAATTACAATTGAGTAATAGCTGGCTTTTTTCCAAAAACATGGTTGCTAAATCATAGACATTACAAATTAAAATATAATAACAAAATATTGCACTTATATTATTGTAAAATTGTGCAAAATTAACCTATTTGCTTAGGTAACAGATAGGTAATTAAAAACTTAAATATAGATGTGGTACCATCTGATACCTACTGATTAGTATTATTTATAACGAACCAATAGCTATAATTAGTTACAATACATGAATTATATGATGGACTAAGAGAGAAATTTTGAATATTTCAAGATTCGCTGTAATCATTAGTTTTATACTTGGTGAACCAAGTAGAGAAAAATGAAATACAAACGCTCTGTAAGAAGTTCCATTAATATGAATACTACGAATAAAACTACACTAGCATTTTTCCAATGATATTGTTGAAAACTAGAAACACAATGTCGCACAGTCTAAGCATGCTTATCCAATTGTCTTTACCCATATTGTTAAACTATTCTGGACGGATAAGACTAGGGATAAGATAACTGTGAGCCTATCTTGTGCAAAGCAGATTTTCATGATCATGGTCATTTTTAGGCATATAATGTTACCTCGTTTGGTTCCGTTATTATTCAGATTTCGAATTCTGTATATTGAATATAAGCCGCAGCTATCTTGGATTATCAAGACAATTTCTTGCTTCGTATTCAAATAAGGTTTCTTCAATACTATTGAGTTTTGAGACCTTCATCTAGGTATATCACCTATTAACCCTAATAACAGTGTAAGCAAAACGTTCGTTTGATGACCTAACAGCAATTAAGTATAAGACAAAAAATTATCTTTAACAAAAAGATTTCTTGTACATACTTACGACCTTGTAATAACACTAATATTTTAATCCGTTTCGCAACCAAGTTTGTCTGGTAATTGTAAAGATAAATATCTGTATCTACATATTCATTAAAATGTTTACAAAATACGTTATGGGAAAATGAATTAAAAAATGATAATAGACACATGAAAATTGGCCATTGCCAGTCACATCGTGTATAAAACAAAATTCTATTTTATAAGAGAAAGTAGTTCACATACTTGACAATATCAAAAGGGAACATAAATATCTTAAGAATTATATTACCTTACCCATCATCTATGTTCCAAAATTAGTTTTACATAAAATTAAAAATCATTAGGCTTACCTATAATAAATTGTTAGGTATTGGTTACTAAATTAAACTAGGTAGGTACTCTTTATTAACTATATTATACTGAAAAATGTAAATAAATAATAACTACTGAACGTACCTTAATGCTAAAAGCGGAGAAGCAAATAACTGCCAATAAACCACAATACCTTTTCATAATTAACAATTAAACAAAAATTTTAAAACAAAAAAAAAACAACACATTTACACAAATAACTTATCTACCTGTAGATCGTGCAAAATATTTTGGTAGGTATTTAAGACAAAAACAACGAATACTTAAGAATTTTTAAATAATCAACAAAATACAAAACAACACACATTGCACATGAAACAAATTAAAATTAGCATTTAATTAACAAAATAAATTATTAAATACATTGTTTTCTGCGTAAAATTACGCGAACACACGTAACATACTCGACGCCATCGTGGTTGATTCTGTTTAGTAACTGAATGACTGACGGTGACGAGTGACTTGAAGTTTGCTAACGCTAATCCGCTATTGGAAAGAAAATAGAAGTCTGTCAAAATTATAGACAACGCTGCGAGGTCTACCGCTATAACGGTAGATCTACCGTTTTTGGGGTTTATCTACTTTTCTACGTTTAACAGTCACAAATTAAATTTTATACAGTTGAAATGAAAAAAAAAATGTTTAATATTTGCATACATATGCATATTGCATATAGTTATTACCAACAATAAAATTTACAATATTGTAAATTGACAAAAATCTCAAAGTTTATTCGAAAATAAAAAAAAGTTAACATTTATATAATATAAACAACAATAAATACAAGAATAATATAAGAAGATTAGTATAGAAAAATACTTAATCCGAATTAGAGAATTCGTCATATTTCAAATGTCAACAGCTGCATATTATTCTTAGCATACATTAATTTGCCAAATTGCTGAGCCAATCAAAATCTGTAAATTATGCACATGCGGTATGCGGGCAATACACCTGATTTATTATTTTTTGTTGTTGTTTGGCGCCATACTAAGATATCAAACAATTTTGCAAATTTGTCCTCAATTTTCATCTTATAATATCAATCATATTATTGTTGGTTTTGTTTAAAAGAGCAATTCCCATTGCTAACATTCTATCTGTGTCGAATTTGTTTTCTTTTAAACATATTCAGACATTCTTTGTTATTTAATATTTTGTGTTTAATTCTATTAAAGTCTATATTTATATTGGATAAACTTTGGTTCTAGCGTTAGTTATGGTTATAGCAAAAATTAATATAATAATAATACATTTATTTTCAATTGGGCGAGTTTCCGTTCAGCCATAGCTTAATTTCAGTTCAGCCATAGCATATCTTTGGTTATAGTTAAGAAAATTGATTCGGAAAGGTAAGTTAAGTTGACATTACATCTATTTTGAGATTGGAACTCTTAACTGAGTATTTTGTAGGAAAAATAAATTAAACTGCCTGGAGTGTACATTCCAGTAGGGTACCGACAAGAAACAGGCATTCAGCATTTCATCCGGAGTCAAAAGAGCAGCAACAACAAAAGAAAACCACTTCATAATGCTCTATATGCAGAAATACATAGAAGTTTTCCATACATAATACTTTGATCAATCATTTCAATAACATTCATAATATAGATATTAAATAATCTGTATTACATTTTAGAACTTTTGAAAATTTTACAGCATGGAGACAACAGGAAAACAGAGAAGTGGAGTGCTTGCCGTAGTAGGAATAAATGTCATAATGGAGAAGAAATCATATTATATAACTTCAATAGAAGCGATTCTAGAGGTTGGGCATTTATTTAGGTATTTACTTAATAATACGGGTGTTTGTGGACATCTGGCTTTTAAGTTTTATAACATACGAAATGAAAGTTTTTCAGCTGTATCAAGAAATATATACTACAATGGAAACTTTAACAGACTTTCTTAGCGAACACTTTATAGATTAATATTTTAATTATTTTACTGAAAAACTCATTCCAATTAAATATCTATTAAATTTCAGTTTCAAAATAAGTTCAAGAGCGGTTAAATCGAATTCAAATAGAGCGCCAAGGAAAGCCCCGCCCCCAAATGCTCTGATTGGCTCGGCACTTTGGCAAATTAATTTATGCTTATTATTCTGCAGTATACACAACAAAAATATATAACGTTTTTATTGTCCTTTAAAAAGAATAAGTTTTGTAAATGTATTTTTGTTATGAAATGTACACGAACATTAAGATATTTAACACAAATAGATTTTATTAAGGAGTATATGTGATTTGCTGGGCTATCTAGTGCATCATGTTCTAAATATTGAAATAATTAAAAAGCTAAAGTAATAAAGACAGCTTGAGCTGACATTATATTATTCACTTTTAACGCAAAAAATGTACCAAAATATGTAAAAAACATATTTTTTGAAAAAATAAAATGTCTACGCCTCTTCTGTTTGTTTGGCAAATAAAAAATGGCCGCCGCATTAAAAGCGTAACACTTGCCATGCATTCAGACATACGACGACGATGCGGTATCCCCTCTCTTGACTAACCTAAGGTAGTACCCATAGAATAATGTTTTGGTAGTACCAGCGAACAGAGAACATACAAACTAAATGTATGTTCTCTGGTAGTACAGTGACTTTAAAGGCCATTGTCTTTAAAGTCATTGACAATGCCATGGATAAAAGTTACAGCGTTCTAGAGTGACTGCTCAAGCGGTCTAACTTTAAATATTTATTAATACGTCAAATTTTTTCTAGATGGCGGCATAAACGAATTATCAACGAATAATGATATAGTAGAATATCTGATTTGAAAATAAAACCAATTAGCCATTTAAAAATTAATATTTATTATGCACTAGTACCTAATTCATTTCCTCGATATTGAAACTATGCCCATCTCCTAACGATGAAAATGTTGGCAGAAACCATGAACAACAATGATATCCAAATACGTCAGCTAAGTTTTGTTTGAGACCGATATCAAACGTTACTTGGACCTCATCTTCCACAAAATTTGGGGAATGTACATTTTCAATTGTAGTTTCATTGCGACATATTAGATATATGTGGTAGGTAATAAAAATTGATAGAACTATTCCTATAACGGTTGCTGTAACAAACCTAAAAACAAGTTTAATATTAAATACTTGCAGACACCTATGCAGTAATAATGTGACCGTGTCATTTGCCACATTTTTTGATTAGTTCAAATATTTGTTTAATATACGGAAAATTAAAAAATTATTTGCTAATAGAACTTTTCCTTCAAATCACTTCAAAAAGTCTATAGTTAATATACCTAGGTCATTGTCTTTAAAAGGACTAGGTATTACAGTTTTCGAAATAACTGTAAAAATAAACGATATTTAAGGTGTCCCAGAATAACGTGGACATAGAGCAACCACCATATCTCTTCGTTAGCTAGTTAGTTAGAAACCAATCTTTAAACGTCATTTTATTTTAAGGTCTGCAATCTGTAGGTGCTCTATGTCAACGTTATTGACAGCAGGAACATCAATGAAATTTTTTACTAGAGTTAAAAAAGAAGACAAAAATTGTTTTAGATTATCACACTTGGTGAGGCTATGGTTGGTTAGGTACGTACTCTTTCAATTTTCGGGCTTAGTGACGACCCGTAATTTCCTAAGAATTTCTTAAAATTTTGCTGGCTTAAAATTTGCGTTTAGGCAAAAAAGTACTAGTAATTCGGAAACATCATGTGAAAAAGCACAAGAACAATAATCTCTTGAATTTTTTGCTGACACGACACTGTTTTTCAATAACGTAAACTCTTGTCGCCTAACCTTAATAGGGATGCCAAAATAAATAAATATATCGATATATTGAATCAAAAGATATATCGAAACTCTATATCGATATACTCGATATATCGAATGAAAAAAATATCGATATTTTATATATATCGATATATTTGCTATATTTTTATTTTAGAGTGGATTGTAGTTGTAAATTAACTTCAAATTTTAAAGATTCAAATAATTAAATAAAATAGTATTCATTAAAATTTATTTGCCTGAAAATACATATGCATTCCAAGCAAACGTAAGAATATTCTTTAGAAATAATTACATCAGGTTATGAACAGAACAGAACTTAGAAATAATAATTTTGATAATCTATTTCCAGTTAGACGATTTCGATTTTTTGTTGTGTGCGTCGACTGCTACGGCAACACAACAAGGACCTTTTAGTTTTAAACCTGTGTATGTAAGCTACTTTCTTTCGCTACTGATTTCAGGATCCAAACGCGTTTGGATTCACATGTTCTTTCGCTAAAAACTCATTTTCTGATTCATCCCCACTTTAGCGCCTATCGCGATCCGGGTTGCCTCTTTTAGGTAAACTTATCGAGCCTTCAGAAATCCAACAAATCCTGACTAATAAATCCGGACCAAGAAAACTAGCGAAAGAAAGCAGCTGTAGCAGATACATTTATTTTGATAATGTACCGATATATCGTGTTGTATATATCGATATTTGTTTCGATATATCGAGAGAAATATATCGATATATTAAAAAAATATATCGATATTTTTAATATATCGTTGGCATCCCTAAACCTTACTGTAGACAGACTATTATACAAAGGATTATGCTGTTTACACTGCTACTTCTCATAATATGTTGAATTTTTTGAAAAATTATTAGAATCCATTATCCCCGATTACTTATCTGGGCCATTACTTTAACTACCATAACTTTACTTTTATAACATGTTTGGGGCGACAGGCGACATCTAGTGTCAGCAGGCTGTACTTTTATTTTGCTTAGTGTGTCTGTCCGTTCGAATTTAAATCAAGTAAATGTATAGGTAGGTATATCTGGTTGCATATACTTACCCAGCAGTTATATAAACAAAATCCACATCATGGGTCTCCTTAATGCAATACATTATAAAATGCTGTAGTGTACACGATACATAAAAATAACAATATAAAATACCATAAAATAACGCCAAGAAGAACATTTTGTAATTTTTGAAGCCTACACAATTATTTATCCACGGGCAGTGATGGTCCATTTTTAATATACAAGTTTCGCAACTTGAACAGTGGTGTGCTCTATCTGGTTTGAATATTCTACATGCGTAGCAAAACCTAAAATAGTTTAAATCAAATTACATAGTAGTCGTAGTCAGCAAAAAGCAATGGCGTTGGCTTATTTAAAATGTATTTTCCAAAACATCTTGTGGTATTACATTTGATTGTTTTGAAGTGCCTACTTATAAGATAATTTAACTAAGTACAGGGTGTCCCAACATTAAAAGACAGAGAGGTACCCACTAAACTAACGCCCCCGTGGCCCCTCTACAGCACGCTACTGTTGTCGATATAAATTTGATGAAAATTATTGTGCGTACATAATATGTTACGGGGTTAATTCAGAATACCCAGTTATTTTCACTCAGATCAGCATGGCACCCAATAAGGTGAATGAACACCACTGACTATAAAAGGAACGTAACTAGCATGTTAATTATAATATTTAGATATTATAGTACCTTACTTTTCCGTTCAAAGAACACATGTAAATCTTTAAACTTCTTCTAACGCACATATTAACCAACATATTTTCACGTTTTTGCTCATTTTCCAAAGCCATTAAGCGATCATATTCTTCCGCTGAGAGTTTGTATATGTCCAAAATATCATCACTTTTTGTAAATATCGCGGCAACAAACGACCATCCAAATAAAAATGTTATCAAACTTGCTATAAATATTAGACAAATACGAGCTGGTAGGTTTTTGACTTGATCAATACAAAAGTATGAAATGAATATATAAAACGATGTGCCATAAATTAAGAGTACTAGTAATGGTATGATATAACCCAAGCAAGTCATTGGGGGTTGGCAATTTCTGACATAATTGTTATTGTTTACTAGTTTGACAACGTCCGCAGATGTTGACATTTACTAAAATGAAGGGTGACTCCTATACAGTAAATTGAATTGAAATAATGGACATAGATGCACACACACTAATTATTACTACCTTCCGCGCCCTATAGTACTACTATAGGGATGTCAAATATGCGAGATCTTTTGATGCGTTTCGAGGTCCCCTGATTACGAATATCACGCTTTACGAAAAGTTTGTGTGTGTATGCATACTCGCTATAAGTCAAAAATGCTATCCTTTTGTGATGGCTTTTCCTTAGAAAATGAAGTTTCAAAAATACTCGGTTCGTATATGCTAGCCATAGCCGGAGGCAAAGATTTTTTTTGTTAATATTCAAATGTAAAAAAAACATTTTTTTTTATATCTCTTTCCGCTTCGAGTTATTTATTTATTTTTTGCACTCCGAAGTCCTGGTCAAAGCAGTTTTTTATTCATGTTTAAAATAAAATCTTTCTTTAAATCTGATTTCATATTACCTCTTTTCCATAATTGGTGGACATTGGTGTAGTGAAAGTATTTGTAGCGATTGAATATTAAAAAAAACATATTTATTGTACGTAGTACATCAAATATTTCTTACATAGCGTTCTGATTTGAATAAGTGTTTTATGTATTTCTGCAATATAATGGAGAATAATCTTGCTCAAATGAATGAATATTAAATATTAGCTATACTCCATATTGGGTTGTTACATAGGTATTTTGTTGAGTCCCAATATGGAATATATTCCAGTAGTTTCTTCTCGATCTGTATAGTTATATTTGTTTTAAAATTATTTTATTACATATCACATTTTTTTGTTTTAACTTAGGTACTTATTATTGAAATTGACCAAAAGGTTTCAAGAAAAACTAAAAAAAAAATGTTATATTTGTTAGCATCAGTTAGTAAACTTATTTTGAAAAATTTTCTCATTTCGAAAAAATTAAATTCAGCTTTGAAAAAGGTACATAGGTAATTTAAAATCCGGAAATTTTTTATCCTAATAATGGTCAATTTTTTTTGTTCATATCTACAAAATTTGTATTGTATGAAGTTGTTGAGCAGCCTAAAGATTGAGGGATTTTTAAAAAGAGAGAAAATAACTTCAGACGGGAGCTTTCTCATGCGGTTGTCCAATATAGTTACAACATACTGATACTAGTTTTTGCATTTAATTAATAATCCTGTTGGTGTAAGTAGATATTCGTATTTTTAGGTTTTTGTAAGGCCTCACACAAGTTAGCACCTTGTACCGTGTTTTATTTCTGGAAAAAGGGTTGTTTTTTTACTGCAGTTTAACGTGGGCTTAAGGTGTTTGCTGCTACAATGAAAATTCCTCAATCTACATAATATACCTACTGTTATATAACCATAAGCAATAAAATAGATAATTTAAATTTATTAATATGTATATATTTTATAGTTTAATTGGTGCATGACGATGAAGGTTAACAATAATCGGTATAAATAAATTAATACAATGGAAATAAAGAACTAGACATATAATAATAATGCTTTTATTCCGCTTAATTTTTCTCATTGTTGAATGCATTTACTGAACTACTAGATACAGCACTTGTGCGTGTGTATATGGGCTTGGCTCCAGGAAAAACACGCAGATACTTGGGTGCAACTATAGGGATCATTATATTAAATATTGATAATTTTTGATTGGTTTCCTAGAGTATAACCCAAAACATTAACTATAAAAGAAATAGGTGACATTGGCGTTCGTTTAAAAACTTAAAAAAAAACATATTTCCTAAACATAAAAGAAATATTAACTAGTTATTTACAGATTTGATAGAATCTAACCTATTAAATGTATCATAAGAAACTTCCTTACATAGGCGTTCGTAAATAATGGAAACGGGTCACAATAAAAGAAAATATTTCCTATAAAAACTTTTGAAATATAGAATAATTTTTCATAGTTAGTGATAAAATATAACCTAAAAAATAGAAGAATTCGTTGACACAAATGGGGTCAAAAATGTAAAAAAAATAATATATTCCCCAAATTTTTTGGTTAATTATTAAGTGAACGCACTTAATACAAATCGGTGTGGTGCCACACAATTTTACTTTTTGTCAATAAAACTAACTACAGAAACCAGTAGTAAATGTAAATTACTCATCGGAATAATTGAAAACAAATTATTTTCAACAACAACATCTCAATCTATTACGCGGTATTTTTCCTAATTAATAATTTCCCATAAACTATTAGCGTAATGTAAAAAAAAATTAATAATTCGTTTAATAATATTAATAATAAATTTGTCGTAATTATTAATTCAGATATTTATAGTTGAACCAAAAAACATGTTTTATTGACAGTCGATCAACTTCGTTTACATCAAGCTGACCTACTAAAAACAGAATTGCTGTGATGTCCATAAAAGTAAGAAAATTATATTTTTTAATTTTTAAGTATCATTCATGAGCTTTAATTTCAATTGCCGGAACCTGCAATTTCCATCGAACACTGAACCAAAAAAGTCCGCAAATATAACAAACATTACCAATTTTTTTCGTCAAAATTGAGCAAACTATGAGAGTTGTTAATGTTACAAATTTGTGTTTGTTAAAAATGGATTCTATCGATACTCATCGTGATATTAGCAAAATTCATATGTTGTCAGAACGAATATATTCAATATTATGAATTTGTATGATAAGGATTTATGAACGCTATATGCTGTATTAACAAAATGTAATCATTGTTACAATGAACTTTTTCATATTAACAATCCGATTTTGTTAATATAATGAACCATATGAAACTGCCTAATACTAACAAAATGTAGGTATTACTACAAAATTTATTTGTAATATTAAACATTTGCTTTTTGTTCATATAATAAATTTTTATAATATCCTTTGAAGCAATGCTTAAATATAATTTGTATAACGATATAAAGCCCCGTTTAATGATCTAAAGCGCAGTTTAAGCATATTTTTGACAGTTCTTTGCTTAATCTATGTGGTTGTGTTTACTTATACAATAATTATTACTGGTGGACGATATTTTAATTGTTGAATATTATTACATCAGCAATTTTTAATAAAATTATACTAAATGGTTGCTGTAGGTACAAATTTTGTATTATTACGGTTTATTTATTACTGTCTAGACATTTTGAAATTTCTTTAATATTTGGTTTAAACTAACGTTACGCTTGGCTGATGTTCTAGTATGCAAAACCTACATTTACTTTATAAAACAAGACACATATCCACAAAAATATGGTAAATTATTATCATTTATCATTTATGTATCTAAAACAACCGCAGCTAAAAAATTATTAATATTAATGATTATTATGATTTTGGAGATAAACATAATGTAAATTAAATAAAATTGTCAGCGTGTAAATTAATTAAAATATTTAATATTGGTTGAATTGAGTTAAAACAAATAATACAGTCGCATTCAGACATGATTCGAGTCAAGAGTGGCAGTAAGATGGTGTAGTTCTAAATACATCAAATTGGAGCGGAAAATAAATTGGTGCGTCGATGGTTATCACATCACATCACATTTTTGTTTTTCTTTGGTTTTACACCCTTTTTGAAATATGGTTAGTTTGTAAATTAGCCCCCTTCATTTCACTTACCTATAAAGGTTTTAGTTTCCTTTTTTACTCATATAAAGTATTCCCTATTCAGTGAAAGTTTTATTGTGCAGAATAAATTAATTCGTAAAAGGTTTAATTTTTTTAATAATGTGCTCTGTTTAAAACTATACATTATACATTATAATTTTATATTTATAACATTGTAACATGTAATATAATACATCTTTTTAGTATCCACAATTTTACTAGGTCTATCATTCTTTTTTGTTTTATTTCTGTGGATATTTAATTTTTTTTTCTAATATTCACATTTGAATGTGTCTTTGAAATTGGGGACTGATCAAACAGTCCCCAAATCGAAAGGTACAACAGATGGCTAATTATGCACTTCTTTTTTAATTGTTGAGAAAATCTTTTTGGTTATCTATATTAAGAACACATTTTCTTTGTTTAACAAAAGACAAAATTACCTGTATTATAGAGGTATTGTTCGTTCTGTAGATTAAGATCTACGAAATTCTACTTTTATATAGACATAGAATGAACCTTCATCTTTTTGTTACTATACTTACTTCTTGTACTTAGTTAGCAAAAAATAACTTAAAAATAAGATATATTTCCCTATCATGCCAGCCCAGACAGTATAGAGCGAATTATTTTCATGGATTTGTTTAATTTCATTGATTAATTACTGAATTATTACATATTGCTGTTGATAAAAAAATAAATAAAATTATTTTACAGTTAATAGTCATAAAATATTTATTTTCAAGATTTTTAACTGTTACCAATGGTAATAGTGGTTACATGGACGCCATTCGCCACAGCATCCAGGAGTCTTTTAATGTGTTTTTCCTTCTCTAGAGAACCAATTTTACAATAACTAGTTATTGTAAAATTGGTTGTTCTATTTGCATATTATTTTTATATTAGTTTGGTTTGGTAATTTTTAAGATATATAATTAATTCCCTTTCTAGATTTTGCTAAAGCTAAATAATTGCGTACATATTCACCGTAGCTGTCAGAACTTTTGTGAATGCCTTATTTATATCGGGTTGTTGGTGGCACTGTTGTATTGTATTTGTAATCAAATTTATTACCTTGATATGAATAAATTATTATGATTATTATTATGTTTTCATTATATCAATATTATCATTAAAAAATTTTTGAATACAGTAAAAATTAGCCAAGTTTGCTAATAATCTTGCAAAATTTGAGGACTATCATGCATTTTCCATATTATAATTTTTTTGGATTATTAAAAAAATGCAATAACTGTTATTGGTTGGTTTCTAGATTGCATTACTTGTCTTCTTGGTAATGGCAACCACAACATTAGGAAAACCTGTTGCAGACCCAAAGCCGGATCCTTTTTTTGTAAGTTTTAATTAATATACAAACGTCTAATAGGTGTACGAATACAAAATAATCATTGAACTTTTTTGCAGTATGCTTCATGGGGTCCATGGGGTGCTGGCTGGTCATACGGACTCCCAGCATGGTACCCTTATGATTATTATTGGAGGGCACGTGTAGTTGTATAACTTTGTGAGACTCCTTATTTAAAATGTTTTGAAAATAAAAAATAGTGCGTCTCACTCGAAGAAACTTAAAATAAGGTTTTGTTGGTTTCGTTTTATTATAGTTTAAGTCATATAACATCTACTACATTTCAAGATTCCAGAACTTGAAAAACGGTTAACATTAACCAAACAAAACTATCTTGCAATGTCTGATTTAATAGCCATATCGGCATATTTTTTTAAAATTTTGGTAATTTTTACTCCAAATATTAGATCTCGTTTTGCGAATTTGACAACATATGGTTATGGTTCCAAACCTGGGAATTGTCGCATATTTCGAACACAATCAGCATTTTATATCTGTTATCGCTTCATTTTATCTTTATTACGGATTTCAGCTAATTTTCTTTTTGTTTTTGAAATATGATAACACCATTTTAGGTTATTTATGAACCTTGAAGCCGGCTTCAAATCGTGTGATGTAAAATAAACAAATCACCATATAGCCAATTTGATTTTGATGGCAGAACATGTTAAAATCTGTACTCATATCCATTTAAAAAACAGAATGCCTTCGCATTTCAAAAAGGCAGAATCGTTCTAGTTTTTCTACAGCTCAGACCTTTTAGTTTTTATAAAGTTTAAGAATTCTTTTATAGTTCTTGTAAAGTTTCATAAAGTACTGTTTCAGTATCAGAAATAGTAAGTTTTTCTAAAGTTTCTTAATTATCAGTCGACATAAAGTTTGATATTCTTCATTTCTACTTTCATCAATTAAAACTTAAAAGTAAAGGCCGCTCGTAAAACTTATTATCGAACCCGTCTACAGTTTAAATAGCATAATCCGGGTTGACTTCAACTGTGGCTTTTAATCAGATTTCTTTCTTTCTGTATACAACACCCGCTAATTTAAATTGTCACATAAAGTAGTAGTCCTTACATCTAGATGTTTGATTGTTAGATTTGCGGAATCAGCAAATTGCGAAACAAATCCCTCGATATATCCGTCATACCCAAGTCTTAAGTTAATTAAGGTTTAGCTAGTTGTAAAAAAAAATAAACTGCTTAGGTAAAGTCAATAATTTTATTGAAATGCAACAAAATGATTTCTAATTTTGAATATTTACTATGGATCCTAATATGTATCCGTAAATCGAATTTTGTATAACTCGAAACTCTATTTAATTCTAAACTAATTAAATTTGTTACTAATACCGACTAAGATAGCTGTGGACAGTGGCGGCGCACAATAAATATCTAATAAATCGATCATAATTTCTTTAGATGTTCTTGTAAAAACTGTAGACTTATCTAAACGTTCAGCAAATGTTTTAACCCATTTGATTGTAAAATTTATTAAACCACAAAAAATCCCCGGCTTTTCGGATTTTTTGGTTTCAGCATGACCTCTAAGAGGTAAACGACCCAACACAACACAACCCCAAAATCGAATGCAATTTGTTATCGTCAACACCACTTTTGAAAAGAGACTAAAGTTTTCTAATGTACGTTTGAGCTCAATTTTGGAGTATATCAGAAACAAATATTTTCTACTGTATTGCAAATCTTTTGAATACTGTATTACATTATTAGAAAAAATTATTTAACACAATTCTATAAATGCTTATAAGTTTATTGTGATAAATGACATTATAATACTTATGAATTACACTTAAAATTAATTTGTTCTTTGTACAGGAATTAGTGATAGAAAAATATATCTATGAAAGAATAAACAAAGTAGGTACGTTAAAAAATGTAACAGTTTCAAATTGCAAACCATAATAAAAAAGAAAAAAACGAATTTTATATATTCAGTGTTAGTAAAACTTAGATAATTTTTTTTACCACTAATTCATAAAATAAAAATGCCCGTAAGTTTTGTTTATCGTTCACTATTTCACCAAATAGCTTTTCCCCATCCACCATTCCATGCTCCACCCCATACAGGTGCTGCTACAACTTTAGATCCCCATCCCCAAGCGGGGACTGCAATTGGGGCAGCTGCTACAGCTACGGGAGCAGCGACAATACCTGGTGAAACTGCGGCGGTGACAACTCCACCTGAAGCAGAGAAAATCAAGTCATTGAGAACAGAACGACCAACTTTTTTTAATTATAAATATCGAAACCTAGTAAGTAGTAGTAGTAAATCTACAGAATGTTTACCTAATTTGTCTATAAAAGCAAACCGTAAATTGTGACGAAGATTTGATGCCAATTTGACTCTGAATCACTTTAAATAAAAATAGTGGAGGTAGCAATGTAAGATTTTTGAATTTTTGTAAACAAATATTTTTTTCCAAACTAGGGAATGGGGAAGAGCCTGTTATAGTGTCACAGATAATAAGGACATGTCGTGTGTTTTTCTTTTCATTATGTTTGTTTCGACGTTTCGGCATGTTTTTGCTTTCCTCAGGCCCGATATTAGTTAAAAATCTAACAACATTTAACCAGAATCTAAAACAATTACATATTTTTGCATGAATAACAATAATTTAAAGTCATACACTTAGTTTACAAATTCTGCTCGTTACAAGCGAAATAACATTTTTGTCAACAAAAACACAACAACATGTTTTGATATAAAACATTTAAAACCAACCAACACCACAAGAAAATTAAGAAAAAAAACTTATAGAATAGGTACAGATAGAACTTTTTAAGTTACTTGAAATGATATAAATTTGGAATAGCTCTGGTTGAAGGCGTCGAAAAAACCAACAGTGGTGTTGAAGTTCCCCCTCAAAACAACATCGACGTGGTTTTGCCGAATATCGTGTCTACTTCGGATGACGACTAATTGTGTGTAGCAAGTTTTAAAATGAGAGCACTGTATCTTTCAGTGCTTAAACAGAAGATCATAAACATTTTATTGTTCGGGAGCGATTCGGTACAGAATAACTGTACGCACTACTTGACGGAAACAGTTTCCAAGTTATTTAAAAAAAAAACTTGGCAGCATCTTGATCATATACTGTATCTAAGGTGAGTTCTAATGAATTTGTTGAATTTTTTCACAATGTAATAAATGACGGGTCGTTATGTAAGGCTAAACATACCCGCTTTTGGTGCAGCTAGAACGGTTCCAGCTTGTGCTGCAGCTGTAATTAAACTGCCGTCCGGTCCTGCTACAGCGGTTTTACTGGCTGGCCCTACTATTGCGATTCCAGGCGCACCAGGTCCAACAAGTCCTACAGTACCAATTAGACAAGCTTGAGCAGCTGAGATAAATGCGACGATAGCAGATACGACCTGCAAAAATCCACGCAAATGTGTGAGTAAGAGTATGTTGTAAAAATTGATTTTCTTTTTATTTTAAAACTACAAGTGCAATCATTTAGAGAGAAGTACAGGGTGGGCACTTTATTAGTTGACAGTACTTTTTCTCAGAAAATACTGACTTTAAAAAACAATTTTAATACAAAAGTTTATTGGTTTTAAAGACATTTTACAATTATTTGAGTGTTAATAATACAGGGCGTCTGAAAAGTGCTGCACTGACATTAACTCCAGAATTTCAAATGGGACTCCCTTTATAATTTTACATTTTTGGTTTCCTTGGAATAATGAAAGGTAAGTTTCATGACAACCCCCTAATCGAATTTTGTGTAATTTAGACAGAAATTAGGACTGTATTTTTTTTAACAAATTTATATCAGCAAAAAATGTCTTGTGCAATCGCTAGTTAAGATTATACCATGAAATTTCACCAATAATTTAAAAAAGCTGCTTTTTAACGATCTGTGGCAGCTATTTTCGCGAATTTCAATGTGCAATGTCAAAGTTATTTTAATGGGACACCCTGTTTGATTTTTTTGTGTGAAAAGTTTAAATAGACCAAATAGTGGTGGATTCTTAGGGAATAAGGACTTTGAAAGATGCTAATAGCTTTTATTCATTCAAGCGACGTTTCGCCATATATTTACTGGCTTCTTCAGGCTCTCTGAATAAGGTTAAAGCTAGAAATTTGATTGTAACGTGAAATCCTCATACTATAACAGCAATCATTTAAACATTGTACAAACACAAGACAAAACAAGAAATTAAAACTATTATCGAAGTAACAGCAAAAACGGGGCTGCTAACAACCACAGTGTCTAAAACGATATTCCGGAATATCGTTTTAGACCTTATTCAGAGAGCCTGAAGAAGCCAGTAAATATATGGCGAAACGTCGCTTGAATGAATAAAAGCTATTAGCATTTTTCAAAGTCCTTATTCCCTAAGAATCCACCAGTATTTGATATTGTTTGGACAAGAACTTATATAATTAATTTAAATAGACCTATCGATTGATATAAATATGTCATATACCTAAATCTAATAGTTTATGGACTAATTAGAAATATATTGTGAGATATTTTTTAAAAGTTACTACGCAAAGTTAGTATAGCATGATATATATCTATATATTATATCATACGATATATTTAAAGAAATTAAAGACCACTTCAGAGCTATAGTTTTAATAAGGGAAAATCATAATATTTAATTTAATAAAAATAAAAAACTATAATAAATCATACAGCAACACCTACATTAAACGTTAAAAGTTAACAGCCTAAAGCAAGTTTTCAATATGTCCTCTATTTTGCATAATGCATGTAGTAGAAACAGCCTCTAAATGTTGTAGAGCATTGGACACAAAATTTGTTTCATTAGCTAGGCTACAGCTTTTCTGATTTGTCTCTGCAGGGCGGTTACTGTGGTAGGCCTTTGTTTATATACAATATCATGTTTTAATGTTCCTTTAAATATATATCGCATGATATAATTAATATATACATATATATTATGCTATACTAACTAACCTTGCCTACAAATATATTGTGCGATATTTTTCTAATTATTTCAAAAACTATTAGATTTAGGTATAGGACTATTTATATCAATCGATAGGTCTTTTTAGCCTTTTTCACAAAAAAGTATCAAATACAGGGTAAACCATTAAAAAAAACCATGGATATTGTTCATCGAGGCTTGCGAAAACTTTCCGGCGGTCTGCGACATATAAATGATATAATCTAAACTAGCAACCGCACAAAACATTTTTTGCTTCTATAATAAATTTGTTAAAAAATATATATAATCTTAATTTCTGTCTAAATTACACAAAATTCGATTAGGAAGTTGTTATGAAACTTACTTTTAATTACTCCAAGGAATCTAAAAATCTAAATATATATAGGGTGTCCCATTTAAAATTCTGGAGTTAATGTCGGTGCAACACTTTTCGGACGCCCTGTATTATTAACACTCAAATAATTTTAAACCAATAAACTTTTGTATTAACATTTCTTTACTAAAGTTAGTAGTTTCTGAAAAAATGTATAAAGTGTCCACCCCGTACAATAATATTTAAGAAATATTTATATATTTTAGGACTAACTTAAATAAGAATTAGAACAAACAAATATATTATGAACTTACCAATAAGGAGTTCATTTTGTGTTTGTTTTGCGCAAATCTTTCAAAACTAATCAATGTGAACCATTTTCTCAGTCTTATATACGTGTAACTATGTCTTATTTGTTTCATATACTATTATTGTATTTTTGCTTAACCTTCATTAATTTTTTAAATTCTTCCGGATTTCTTATAGGCGTAGGTATAACATATCTTGGCCGCCCTTCTTTCTCGATGATAAATGACAAAAACAAAACAAACACGTTATACGACAATTTAATGTAAACTTGCATCACTTTGAAATCATAATATTTGGTGCACGAAAATAATTTCTAGTTAGGTAATAATAAATATTTATAGAAATTAATCATTAACTTAAAACACAATAAATTCTTTTAAGAAACATAAGTCAAACTAGTCTCTTCCACAAAATATCTTGAATTATATAGGGTTCTTCAATAGCCAGACATGTTTCTTCAGCACAATGTTAACATCATCAATAGCATAAAATTCGAAATAACTTAGCCTTAATTAGGTATATGTAAAATTAATCATCATAGAGAAATTTTCTAAATTAAATAGATGCGGTAACTATTGAATTGTGAAGAAGAACGATTCCCTATCAGAATCAACCAGACACAGGATTTTATTCAAAAATTCCAAGTTACATCTACAACGCTCCGCCTCCTCCATCATCGACCAACCACGGCTCCACAAGTAATGCACAGAGCGGTGTGACGGCAAGTTTTCTTGAGGTACAATCAAATAACAATAACACCAAATTCATAACCAAATTAAACAAGAGCTGAATAAATATACATCTTCCATAAATCTGTTATCACGAAAATTTTTGACAGTTCTAACAACCAATCAAATTTTGTCATTTTATGGTATATGAAACAATTTCACCCAATCATGTCAACATTAGACTGATAATTGCATTCAGTGCAATTATCAATCACTGTGACAACACTATTAAGTTTGACAACTTCATTCCAAATAAATTTCAAAAGGTCACGTTTTGGCAATGCGAATGTTCAAAGTATAAATGCGCTCATCAAAGAAAAATTCCCAGAAATACAACCTACAGTCACAAATATATTTGGAGAATATTTATGTAATTTTGCTGCGAACGAGAATATGAATTGAGTTATAATTTTTTCTGTCAAAAAATTTTCCACCGAATATTGACAAATAATAATAATAATAATAATAATAAACGGACTTTATTTTCAACTCGGCGAAGATCAGCAAAGGCTGTTTGCTTAACCGAGCATATACAGGGGGTCCAACTTTTACCTGCATAAATTTCAGAAACGATAGATAATCGACAAATAATGTGAGTTTGGTTAATAAACTATGTGCGAAAAATGCTTCGTTACCAAGTTACAAGGTGTTGAAATTTAAGAAAAAAAATCGAATTTTATTAATATCTTTATAACCAATTGAGATATTTAAATGAAATTTGGCACCTGTAGAGAGCTAATCTAGCTTAATTTTTTCATGTAATAATATTATTTTTATTTCCACGAGTGGCGTGCGTACGGCTACCATTTGCGATATTTTGAATGAAAAAACAAATACGCCACTGGTTTTTCTCAAAATAAAAATTATATCTGCAATCCTTATTCAATTTAAAAGAAAAAAGTACTCTTGGCTTTTTTCATATGACGCAACATTTTTGAGTAAAAAAATAAAAATCGTCTAAATCGAATGTATTGAAAACCAACATAAAAAAAAAACATCTCATTACAGGTTTTAACAGATTTTACAGTTTTTTTTAGAGAAACTGTCCAAAATGACTAACGTCATTGTCAATACATAATTGGCATCTTCTGGTGATGCTATTAATTGCTGCTTCTTGAATTTTTAAGACTAATTCCTCGCGGTTTCTGAGCGGCACCCTATACACTTTATCTTTTAGGTAGCCCCAAATAAAGAAATCAAGTGGGGTCGGGTCAGACGACCTTGGGTCCAAGATATAGGTCCCTCATGATTATTGTCGACTTCTCCAGTGAAACGGCCAATCCTTTGATTTCCGTAATGTTCTGTTATCCAGTTTCTCACATTCCGCCCGAAATGTTCTGGTGCTCCATCCATTTGAAACCAACCATTCGCACGTAAATGAAGTGGCACGTCATTCATTAAATCATTTAAATTATTCTGTAAAAAGTCTAAAAATAATTGTTCTGAGAGCCTAGCTGGTAAAAAGAATGGTCCGAGGAGATTATTGGATATTACTCCTAGCCACACGTTGACACTGAATTGGTGTTGAAACTTGAGAAAGGTCGCACTTCGTATGGATTGTGTTGTGACCAAATATGAAAGTTGTGGTAATTCGTGATACCAGTTCTTGTAAATGAAGCTTCATCCGTCCAGCAAACCTTTTGCAGGAAATCTCCATCTACTTGAACTTTATTCAATAACCAATTGCAATAGTTACGCGTTTTAACATAGTCCTCAGGCAACAAATCTTGCACAGGCCTAAAATGGTAAGCCTTTCTACCATCTTTATGAAGTGACCTAAGAATGGTAGACCTTGCTATGTTAAGCATGACAGCAGCTCTTTGTGAACTTAGGTTTTGATTTCGATCAAACGTTCTTAAAATACGCCTTTCATCGGCCAAATTGTTTCTTCTAGGGCGCTGTCTATTGTTATTTATGTTAAAAGTAGTATTTAAACCTCGTTCTCGAGATGCCCGATGAACTTGAGAGAAAACTTCTCTCGTTGGATGAGGTCTACTGCGTGTATACTCCCTTGTGGCTGCAACTGCATTTTCTTCGCAAAAACCGTAAATTAAATGAATGTCTGCGTATTCTTGGTTACTAAATAGCCGCGGCATTATTATTAACACAAAAAAGAACACTTAAAAAAAAACTGTAAAGTATGTGTAAAACGTGTTATTTTTATGTTTGTTTTCAATACATTTGATTTAGACGATTTTGAATTTTTTACTCCAAAATGTTGCATCAAACAAAAAAAAGCCAAGAGTACTTTATTCTTTTAAATTGAACAAGGATTGCGGATATAATTTTTATTTGGAGAAAAACCAGTGGCGTATCTGCTTTTTCATTCAAAATATTGCAATCGGTAGCCGTACGTACGCCACTGGTGGAAATAAAAATAATATTATTACATGAAAAAATTAAGCTAGATTAGCTCTCTACAGGTGCCAAATTTCATTTAAATATCTCAATTGGTTATAAAGATATTAATCAAATTCGAATTTTTTTCTTATATTTCAACACCCTGTAACTTTGTAACGAAGCATTTTTCGTACATAGTTTATTAACCAAACTCACATTATTTGTCGATTATCTATCGATTCTGAAATTTATGCAGGTAAAAGTTGGACCACCTTGATACACGAATTAAATACAATAGGTACTTACACTACACTATCTAAATAAACATATTAAAAGAAAACCAAAAAGAAAACGAAATATCATGACAACAATATATCATTAGCAATAATTTTCAATAATTTTCAACAACAACAATAATCAAACAAACATTCATGTAACACATAAATGCAAAAACAGGTAGGGTCAGACAGAGCATCAGCCCTTGTTCAAAAGGTACTCTTTATAATTATGTTTAAAGCTATAGGTTGACAGCAATTTCATTTCTGCAGGTATTTTATTATACAAATGAGAAGCAACATAGGAGAACGAACGTTCAAATAAAGCAGATCTATGTTTTGGTATGCTGAGGAGGTGGCGGTATCGTGTATCTCTATCATGCACAATATGTCTGTGACATAGTTTCTCTCTCAGGTATGACTGAGCCCCAGATTTCATAATTTTATGAATCAGACATGCCATATGTAACTCTCTACGCTTTTTCATAGTCAACCATTTTAACTCCGTAAGTCGTTCGCTAATGTGATCTCTCAGGCTCAGTCCAAAAATAAAACGTACACAAGAGTTCTGAATTTTCTGAATTTTATATTGATATTGTACATCCAAACAGGGACCGTAAACCACATCGCAATAATTACAATGGCTCAAGACCAGGCTTTCGCATAATTTTTGTTTCATATGTCTACTTAAAACATACCTACTTCTATATAAATTTCGCAAAGACATATATGCTCTCTGAACAATCTTACTAACTTGCGTTTTAAACCGCAGGCTATTATCAAATATTACTCTCAAGTTCCTGACCTCTGTTTTAGTAGATATCATACTCTGATCTATTTTAATATTAAAGTTGTTTTCATGACCAAAATATATAACATTCGACTTTAAAGGATTTAGTTTTAAACCATTACTAATGCAATATGTTTGAATTCGATTAAGAGTATCATTTATTTTGTTTTCTACATTATGAGAGTTATTTTTATTAAAAGAAACATAAACCTGGGTGTCATCCGCATATTGATGTATATAACATGAATTAAGACAATCTAAAATATCTGTGGTAAAAATAACAAAAAACAAAGGACCCAGAATAGATCCCTGTGGCACGCCCCTGGTCAGATGAAGAGACTCAGATTTTTCCCCATCTATCATAACTTCTTGGGTACGATCGGACAGATAACTACGCGCGAAATTTATTATTGCTTCGTCAAACCCATAATAGTGTAATTTTGCACAAAATAACTTATGATCGATTGTGTCGAAAGCCTTGCTCAAATCCAGAAGTACTAGCGCAGACGTGTCTCCGCCATCCATAGCTTTTATTATGTCATCCAGTACCCTTAGTAAGGCAGTAGCAGTACTTAGGCCCTTACGAAATCCTGACTGAAAATTGGGAAAAAGATTATTATCATTCAAATATCGAATCACTTGTTTGTAAATAATTTTCTCGAATATTTTTGAGAAGACTGGTAATAAACTAATCGGTCGCAAATCTGATATTTCCTGTACAATAGTTGTCTTGGGTCTTGGTAATACTACGGCATTTTTCCACTTAATAGGGAAGTAACTTTGACTAATACATTCATTGAAGATGTGTGTCATTAGGGGTGTAATTGTGGGATGACATATCTTAACCATATCAAGCGTGAGATCGTCCGCACCAGCAGCCCCAGACCTCAACTCAGCCATACTCGAGAGAACATCATCATCAGTCACAAAAGATAGGTGAAAAGTAGCTTCACATCTGATATTGTCCATATAAAAATCCGCAGTTGCATCTTGAACAGGGAAATGCCTCATAATTTTATGACAAGTTTCTCAAGCTCGTTGCTTGGTAACAGCTCTCAGTCTTCGGCTTCGAGCTGTTACCAAGGAACGAGCTTTCGATTGGCATAAAATTATCTCGTCTATTATCAATGTCCTACTGATAACAAACCTGAATAGATGCCATTTTTAAGTGTAACGTTATTGTGATGTTTATGTATTTGTTATTTTAATGACTAAATAAGGTAATTAGTTGAGTATGTGAGTGTATTGTATTGATTTTATTTTCTAGGCCCTGAAGAAGTTTGCGTACAGTAAATGAAACGTTAGATTGTTTTTTATTTGTCCAATTTCTCTTATCCGTTAAATTACTTTCTTGGACACAACTCAGTACATGATATTTAAAATTATATTAGTATATAGAAGAGCCAATGAGCAAAACGAACGTGTCTACGTTGGAGAAAACATTGGATTCAAATGGAAATCGAACTCACGTCTCACGCTTTACGAGCATATGCTTTTAACATTAAGCTAAGATGAAAATTGTTTTTTCCTATTGGACCTTTTTATAAAAGATGATTTAGGTGGAACAGTAACATAACCACACAGCTGTTATGAATGGATGAAGGTGGTTTGCAGTAAAAAACAAGAACGACTGTGTTATAAATAAAGCGTTATAAAAATTAATTCTGCTCTTGATACCTGTGTTATATAGGTTAACATTTTTTGCATAATATATGTCAAACACCATAGCTACTTACGCAATAAATACAAATTGTACATAAGAAAATATTGCATACAGTGTGGATTTACATAACAGAAAAAATGGGTAGTGCTATACATATAAATAGATCTAGGGATTGATACAACAGACATTACACTGTTTGACGAGAACCAGTGAACTCACATAAACTACCACAATGAAATCCATGGTAAGTTTGTCATCAAATTATATATTAAAAACCACAAAAACAGTATAATTTTGTATTCACAATAATCTTCTTCTTTCCATAAAGCTTCAAAAAGAGTTGAGATTTTCGATGTATCAATACTTGTTTAAGAAACAATTTTTTATAGATTATCTTCTTCTTCTGCGCTCTGTTCGCCATCAGCCAAGCTTCATGGGTAGGTCTTGGTGGTGCCGCTACTTTAGTTGGCCCAGGCAATCCTGGTGCTCTGCTCCGTGGACCAGCAGCTCAGGGCCTAGTTGCTGGACCTGATGGTAGTCTCGTAACTGGTGTTGCTCAAGCTGGAGCTTTGGCTGCTGCCCCAATTCCTGGAGGTAAGGATATTTTAAGTATATAGTTATCTAAATTAAAATTGATAACTTAAAATTAGTTAATACGAATTAATAGAATAAAACGAAATATGCATTGCTGTCCTGGGTATCATCAGTAAAATTAATTATTTATATAATTTTCACCATTTACCTTCTCCGGGCATTTTTTATAACAGTACATTATAGCATTTCAATAGTTTACTTACTTGAATTTGTTGGTGCAAATAAATGTGGATACATTTTTGACGTTCACTGCTGATGACGTTGTTCGACGCCATTCCGTTCTTTGGTGTAGGGCGCATGACGTCTTTCGACGCCATCGCTTCTACAACGTATTTACAGTGATAAATGACATGACGTTTTTCGACTTCATCAGCCGTACGTTCGAATCTTGTTGTGAGAAGCTGATGACGTCTTAGAGGCCATTGCAAGTACACATGTAGTTTTGTGTGTTTTTTAAAATATACGTTTTAATGTATCACTAATAATGCTCTTTTTGGATCATTATTTAACAAAAAAACCTGTTAGCCTGGTGGTGTCGGTAACCATATATTGTCAGGAGTGAACGTATTATTGATGATTAACTGAGTAACTTGTTGTTTATAAAATATCACTTTTTTTTAAAAAAACCTTTAACTTCACTAATTATTTAAGAAAATTACGATCTATCTTCATTATAACTAATTTTGCTACTTACTATATAGTGTGTTTAAAAAAGACGCGGCAATATTTAAGGAGGTGATTTCCCAGGTTATTTTAGGAAGAAAAGTTCCCATAAACATACCACTAGAAAAGCAATGTTTCCAAGATACAAGGTGTTAAAGCAATAATGCCATTCCTTGGGAATTATTCGTATATATTTTTCAACCCACAGGACTTAATAATTTTGATATAGTTAGGAACGTATAAGCTCCCTACTTCTAGCAATAACGCTGTCAAATTCAAAGGAGTCGGTAAGGAGATATTTGAATTCATTAAATGTATGTTTTACTTTTTTTCATCAAAATGACCTAAGAAATCACCCCCTTAAATATTGCTGCGTCTTTTTGAAACACACTGTATAATTGTTCCTTTAACATTTTTAACTAACTAGCAATACTTTAATTTAGTTTTAAAGGTTGTTTATATGTTGTTATTACTTAATACAGTAAGTAAGTCAATAACCGTAAACAAATAATGTGATTTCGTTCGTTTTATTTCAGGTGTTGTAAGCGCTGCCGTATCCCCAGGTGTTGTCGGTCTAGGTCTTGGCCACGGTGCATTGTGGGGTCGCTAAAAATGTATTTGTTAATCAATCGATTTCAAAAATCTACACTATTTGACTGATATGATTTAGATATTTTAACAATACTGTGAATTCTTTATTATACTGTGTGAAAATTTGCTCCAATAAATTTATAATAATAAACATACCTTCAGATGTTTTATTTTGTTTTCTACATATAAAGGACTAGTACAAGCTGGAAGATATCAATAATAATTATTGATCACACGAGTAAATTTTTCATTTGTATTTTTGTATTTTCCGAATCATTATATTAAAAATAAACTATTATATAATTGCAAAAAATGATTTATGTATATTGCTCATAATTGTCTTTAATATTCTTTGTCTAAATTTTCACGCCTATACTAATTGACTGAATGCATTTAGGTGTTTAAACAAAACAATAGAACATCCTCGAAATTGTTTTTATTAGAGAAATAGGTATGTTGAAGTACAATATTATTCACAATACATTTACTAACTTGTGTACCTATCATATCTTACGGATATGATTATGTTTATATATTATTATAATCCAGAGTGCTCACCTTTGTATAATTTTTAGAAAAATACTCCATTGTATCTGAAATTTCTGAGAAAAATTGGAAAATTTTCTACTTTTAATATGGCGCCCTCTATCGGCAACGAAGTTATTTCATTATCATAATATTAATAATGCATTTTGTTAAGCAATAAAAGCTCTTTTAATGACATTAAGTTTGTTGAATTCGATTAAAAAACAAAAAAGTTATCTGAGATTTGTTCATAACAAGTTTGAACCTTCGCCTACTCGTCATTTGCAGAGTAAGAGCAAAAAGTCCTAAATAAAAATTATCTATAAATGTTGTAGTATATTAAATAAGACAATTTTGGTGTACATTTCCTATTTCGTTTTTTGAGAAAATGGCATTTTTATACTTTTGAATGTTGATTGCCCCCCAGCACATGACTGACAAATTTTAAAATTAAATCCCAGCATTTTCTTTTAGCCAGTTTACTAATAAAGTGTTTTATTGCAAGTTTCTACTGAGTGGTTCCTGAGATACCGCCACTTACCTCTCTTAATTGGCACCCTGTACATTCTGCTATGTATGCATATAAATTAAGTTTGTTTGTTATTTAATTTGAAGAACTAGCCTATACTAAAGTGTTCTACGCAAGGCAATCTACAACGTCACCTCATTTTCTTTATAATTCATCAGTCAAAACCACCATATGCATGTCTAGCTATTTATGGAGTTTGACTTTAATTTAAACAAAATACTAATTAATAATAATAATAAATATCTTTATTAGCAATATATAACAAAATATCTTGACAATACTCAACAAAAAAGAAAAATAATAAGATTATTGCTAAAAGGTGCTAAAACAGCCTAGCTGTTTTTCATATAAGACCAAAATATAAAAAATAATACTACAAATAACAAGTAATAGCTCAAAAATGCATGCAATATTAAAGTTATATCTCATACCTACATGGAATAACAAATAATGTGTCAAAAACTAAAGAAATAAACAAAAGAGAAGAACAAAAAAACACGCATAATATAAACAAATTTGATGAGTTCCTATCTCACTGGTAGGAATGTCGTAACGATGTTTGAGTCAAAGTCTTCTCAGCCCTTGTTGAGCTCTTGTGGAGTCCCACAGGGCTCGGTGCCCGGACCTCTATTGTTTTTGATTTTCATTAATGATTTACCGCTACATCTGCCATGCTCTGACCTGACATTGTTTGCAGACGATTCAACTATTGTCGATGTTGAACTGTCGAGTGATGTTCTGGCCTCAAGTATGATTAATTCGTCGAGGGCTGCGGACTGGTTTGCAGCTAACAAACTCTGTATGAATGCGAATAAAACAGCTACTAAAATATTTACATTACGTGAGACGGATGTTGCTGTTTCTGATGGTCTGGTAAAGTTTTTGGGTGTCACTTTGGACCAAAAGCTAACCTGAGCGGGTCATGTCGAGGTTACCATTGCCAAGTTGTCTAAGGTTGTGTTCATGTTGCGAAGCTTGAAGGGTGAAGTCTCTTTTAATGTTTTGAAATCAGCATATTATGGCCTTTTTCACAGTGTGGCTTCATATGCTTTGTCAATTTGAGGACACTCTTGTCATGCTAGTCGGGTATTCGCAATCCAAAGACGAGTGGTGCGAATAATGACAGATTTAAAGTTTAGAGAGGATGTCAGACCTAAATTTAAAGAATGTAAAATAATTACACTCCCGTGTCTCTATATCTACAATTCAATTATGTATGTGAAAAATAATTACAATCTGTACATAAGGCATGATAAAGTTCACAACCACAATACCAGAAACAAAAATGACATTCTTCCTGAATATATGAGGTTGGGTAGAAGCAGAAATTCTGTGAATTATTATGGTCCCACATGCTATAATCATTTGCCAGATAGTTTGAAAACACTGAGCCTTGCAATGTTCAAAAATAGATTGAAAAACTACTTAATTGACCAGGCTTTTTACTCCATTGATGAATTCCTCAGCACTGACTTTCTGTTTTCATTAAGTTATATACATTTCTATGTTTTTATGTTGTGTTCTGTAATATTTTAATATTTAATATGACTTGTGTAAACCTTTTTTGGTAATGACAATAAATAAAAATAAAATAAAAAAAAAATCAGAATCTTGCACGCACTATAATGAATTCATTGAACTATTTTTTATTAAACTTCTACTCCTTTCAGTATAAAGTTTTCAACTATCTACTTTTCATCTCCTGACACTGGTAGCGTTAGGAGAATTCTTAAGGCCACCGAGACAACATTCCCAAGTTGGAATTAAATCATTTGGAGGAATTGTACAAGGATATTTTTATTGCAAATCATATCATTTTAAAGATTTAATATCACTTCATTAAATCAGAGCTATCATCTTGTAATTGTCTGTATAATTCGTTATTAGCCATGTATCATCAGAGAGTTTAAAAAAGGTGTTCAAAGTTAACTTCGTTATTTTAAAGGAAAAGCAAAATAAAAATAGTATAAAATACAAACATTTTTTGTTGATTATGTAGAAAAAATTACCTATACGCATTGCCAACTGTTCGAAGGTGGCGCCCGCGTGCATTGCACGCCCGCTTACGGGGGCCCTGACTACAGTAGCATCTTTGATTCTGCTCTTCCTATTTGAAATACCATGTAAACATAAACAATGATGATAATTACCATATAATTGGATTCATTTATGCAGGCAGGTACATTATTTACAACAACATATTCTTCTATTTTTTAATAGTATGATACATATTGTTATAGCTGAATATCAAACTGAATGCAAATATTTGTTATTAATTCTTTGTCGTGAGTGGCGAGGTCAGATAGTATATAAACACCATCTTCATTTAAGCTAAATTCTTAAAATTGGATGAACAGTATAGACGCATATACGACTTAGTATTGTTTGATATTATAGTAAACAATAATTGCAAATATGTTAACATTTTTGGTAAGTGTTGCATATATTTTTATTTTAAATTGAAGTAAAAGTGTGAAGACGCTTTCTAAGCTAAACATACTTTGTAAAATCTCTTTATGCAAATATTTTTTCGCTTTATTGATTGTAATCAAAGTTGATTTATAATGTCTTATTTCATCTAATGAGTAGAATTCGAACACAATATTTAATTTTCCACTTAGTACGTGTTTAGCGTTTAATTCTGTATTTTATTTCAGGTTTTAATGTTATTTACATCAATACCATACCGAGTTACGAGTAGTTATTTGGATACAACACTAGTAGGTCCTGGTGACCCAGGTGTTGTTCTTCAAGGTCCTGGATCAAGAACTGCTATTCGAGGTCCTGACGGCAGTCATATTACTTCTGGTGATGATGGAGGCAGAATTGTTGCGCCTCCAAAGCCGGGTAAGCCGAATTTATTTCTTGTTTTGTAAGAGTTACTGCAAAATGGATATTTTTCCGTGATTATATAGCAAAATAATTAAAATTAAATTTCTTTCTTGTTCACTATAAAAATAAACATAATATGAAAAACAGACCTGCTTTTCGTCAATGCAAATCTTATAGGAGTAGGTGGCTGTCAAATATTTTTTTGCATTTGTATGTTGAAGAACGAATCTGAAAATTATCCCCTAAAGGTCAATTTATCCGTCAAAAATAACCAAAAAGCCGCAATCTCCTATTTTTTTTTGCTTCTAGAACTTTGTTATTACTTGTGAAAACTATAAGGGACATATTCCATTCATTATACAGGGTGAGTCACGAGGAACTGTACATACTTCTACTATAAGTAGAGGCACGTTAGGGGATTATCAAATGACCATTAAAAAGTGTCTCCTTGTTTTGATTATTAATATACAGGGTGAATTATGGATCTTCACCAAAACAATGTTTCGTCATATCGTTTCAATGATTAAGTCGATTTATCTCATTTTTTTTATAAAAGTGTGTATTGGTGTCTGGCAACTAACTGATTACTCAGAATTGAAAAAATCCAGGTCCGTCTTCGAGAAAATTAGTGGGACTGCTTCATATTCAACACTTCACCCTGTATATGATTTTTCAAAAATCTGATATAATTTTTTCAGAGAGCATAAATAGACAGTTAGACCTGGGTATTTGCATTTTTTGTTACACTCACCTCACATTTCCAATTAAAGATTAATTTTAGAGCCAAATTGGAAATTGGCAATAATGAAGTATCTTACTGTACAATAATGTTTGATTATTAAAAATAAATCTTCAAAATAGACACAAACGACACACACTGTCCTCCAGTATGGTAAATACCATAATTTGAATTGATTTACAGGGCCGGATTTAAAAATCTGGCATATCTGGTTCATCCCAATAATTCACCCTGTATGTAACTTTTTCCACCCGTAATAGACAGAAAACAGATAAAAAATGATTGTAATAACCTAGTTTTCTTATTTGTTTAAGGAAAACTCATGTGTCTAATTATTTTAATCGGAATGAAATGAACAAGCCAGGGAAATGTTTATTCATATAAATTAAGAAATAAAATAAAAAACAATAACCAAACAAGAAAACAGTTTTAACAAAGTGGAACAAAGTAAAAAACAATTTAATAAATTATTTTTGTTTAATAAACATAACGATTATAAAACACAACAGCTCATTAACAGAATTATTCACTGTTGCAATATTACCAGAACTGACAATCAGAAAGTCCATTACACATTTAAACATTCGTCAAGAAAAGTGTATTAAGGCAGATGGATTTCATTTTGAACATCTTTTATAATTGTAATGTTTATTAAATTGTTTTTTACTTTGTTCCACATTGTTAAAACTGTTTTATTGTTTGCTTATTGTTTTTTATTTTATTTCTTAATTTATGAATAAACATTTCCCTGGCTTGTTCATTTCATTCCGATTAAAATAATTAGACACCTGAGTTTTCCTCAAACAAATAAGAAAACTAGGTTATTACAATCATTTTTTATCTGTTTTCTGTCTATTACGGGTGGAAAAAGTTACATACAGGGTGAATTATTGGGATGAACCAGATTTTTTTAATCCAGCCCTGTAAATCAATTCAAATTATAGTATTTACCATTCTGGAGCACAGTGTGTGTCGTTTGTGTCTATTTTGAAGATTTCTTTTTAATAATTAAACATTATTGTACAGTAAGATACTTCATTATTGCCAATTTTCAATTTGGCTCTAAAATGAATCTTTAATTGGAAATGCGAGGTGAGTGTAACAAAAAATTCAAATACTCAGGTCTAACTGTCTATTTATGCTCTCTGAAAAAATTATATCAGATTTTTGAAAAATCATATACAGGGTGAAGTGTTGAATATGAAGCAGTCCCACAAATTTTCTCGAAGACGGGCCTGGATTTTTTCAATTCTGAGTATGTCAGTTAGTTGCCAGACACCAATACACACTTTTATAAAAAAAAATGAGATAAATCGACTTAATCATTGAAAAGATATGACGAAACATTGTTTTGGTGAAGATCCATAATTCACCCTGTATATTAATAATCAAAACAAGGAGACATTTTTTAATGGTCATTTGATAATCCCCTAACGTGCCTCTACTTATGGTAGAAGTATGTACAGTTCCTCGTGACTTACCCTGTATTTAAGGGGATAATTTCTCAGGTCAATTTATCATTAATTAATACAACAAATTACAAAAACTGTTGAAAGTGAGCACCGTGCAATCCAATCTTCTCCTCATTGACTCGCTAACTCTCTCAAAAATACCAGGGTCGTTTCTAAACGAATTACACCTAGCAATAATGCGATTCCTTAGGTTCTCCACATTTTCCACAGGAGTAGACTAAATTAAGGACTTCAGGTGTCCCCACATAAAAATGTCTTTAAATCCGGGGATCGTGCAGGCCATAATTGAGGTCCACCTCACGAGCAACCCAACTAAAACGCCAACCACCGTGAATAAACCACATTGCATTTCTTATTGCCAATGGTATGTTTTCCAGAAATCAAGTTTTGTCTAAACTAACTAAACATTTATAAAAATTATTATTATATTATTATTAATTAGCAGTTTTTTTCAGGTGGTGTAATATCTCATTCCTTGTCTCCCGGATTCATTTCTGGTGGTAACGGAGACGTCTACGGAAATTCACCTCCTCAATATCTTCAAAGTAATAATTATGATTACGGATCTGTAAAAACACATGAAGGTCTATATGATGATGACGGAAGGGCTCAACAATTTGATAATGGTTTATATAAACCACCATATCCAAATGCGTATGGAGGCTTTGATGATGGACTGTACAGAGGCGAAAGTGGGCATAATTAAAATTTAAATTTTTATTTTATTGCTTATACTTTATACATATAAAAGTTGTACTGCAAATAAATAAACACCCTTTTAAAATTTTAGAATGTTTTAGTAGTTTTTTTAAAGTTTTATTTTTTGAACAGTTGGTTTTATGAAACAGTATTAGAGAGAAGAAGTTTCTAACTAATCTATTGATCTGATTTTTTTGTCAAAATTTAAAGTTCTAATAGGCAAAGTTATCTTTTTATCCCTTTTCAATTGTCAAATACTCCTATATAACTGTGGATTTTTAAGAACCAAAAACTCGAAAAAATAAAATTAGAAAAAGATGCTTAAAAACCGTCGCACTCTAACTTTGAAAATTACGTTTTTTCAACAATAATGACTTCATACTCCACAAATGAGAATTATTTATGAGAAATTTAGTAGTGATTGCGAATTTAAACCAATGCCAATGTGTAAAAATATATTTTCGCTTAGTTTTTAAAATACAAAAACTTACATTACATATCACAAAACATTTATAAAATAATAATCTTAGTACTAAAATTATTTACTATTATATGAACAGGAATTAATTCAAAAAAGAAATCAAAGTCAACTTTAAATAACTTCTTAAGTTGTTTCACAATTTTAATAATTTTTAAGCAAAATGTATGTTATATGTATTGTTTAATGTATTTACGAAAAAAGTATGGATTTAGTATTGTACTATATGTTTAAGAACTGAAGGATATTATGATTGATCTATAGAGAAGACGCCGAAGTATCCCCATTGTAAATGAGAAAATACTTTCTCAAAGACTAGTACGAATTTTCAACCCTTTACCATCATTTAAATCAAACGACTTTGCTTTCCTTCTGTCCAATAGCAGTGAATATTGAGTTTTTTTTGTTGCTAACTAAAGTATTAAATGTAGAAATTTTTGTAAAATTTTGTCAAAAACTTATTAAATATAGCTATTTGATGTTAATTTTTTTTGCACGACTTATTATTGTCTATAATTAGACAACATCATAATGTTAAAGTTAGTTATATTTTCTACTAAAGTTTCAATAACTACGTCTAAGTATAATTTTATATTTGGAATTTTTTAGTTGAATTTGTTTCAATGTCGTGTAGAGTCAATGTGAATTAATAGATTTACTTAAAACAAAATTATTTGTAGTTGAATACAAACTTAATAAATAAAATAAATATATAAAAAATAATAATAATAAAATAACAGGAAAACAACACATTATCACTGTCGAGGGAAAGATAATGCTAATATTTATCCAAAAGAACGTCAAGAAAAACATATAAACAGTAATTTGTTGAAATGGTCGTCAGTTACAAACTAATTCATATAAACTAATACATTGACCACACAATACGATCCTGGAAGTATTTTTTAAAGTAATGTGTTTATATAAGTTATATTATTTAGCCTTTTTTAGAATTTCAATTTACTACTACCGAATAAAATCTCGTATCAATCAGAATCTTCGAAATTAGCAAATTCACTCCTCGTTGTTTCTATGAGATGCATTTCTAATACGATTTTGCCTTCTTTGAATCGGTGTTCTGGATCTGAAGAATATTCATACATCCATCCTATGTACATGCGGCATCTTTTACAATGTACATCTCTTATCTGTAAGTTATAAGCGCCATGTATTTTTTTGATATAGAATACAATTAGTAGCGTATTTATGGGGAGGTCCAGGGGGTCTGCAGCCAAAAAATAAGTATCGAAAATGTCATAAACATTTATGTTTTATATGAAAAAAGTAGTCCATGTTGTAGTGGAGTGTTGCATTAAACTAGTCTCTTCCACAAAATATCTTTAATAATATTAGATTATTTTAATAGCCATACATGTTTCGTTAGCACAGCCCGAACGTCATCAGTGGCGAACAATTATTATGGAACAGCTTAGCCTTAGTTGTGTGAAACAGTTGATCATAATAGAGAAATGGTATTGTATTGGTTCAATAAAGATTCGATTTTAAATAATAATTTAAATTTAAACTGTCAATTTGGTTTGACTGTATTGTTGCTATGGTGATTCTTCATAACCGATGCTACTTTTGTCATTACCAGGAAATTTACCCGCGCATTTTTAAATATGAGAAACAGCATTACAATTTTCAAATTATGATTGAACATATAAAAAAGGCATTAAAAAAATATTTTTTTTGGACTGTTTTTAAATGTCTCTATTATATCTTCAATCATAATTTGAAAATGTAGTACATTGTAATGCTGTTTTTCATTTCCCACTAGTTGCTGCTACCATACAAACAAACAAAATTGACGTTTCAAATTATTTTACCAATTTCAAAGCTATTTATATAAGGAAAAACAGTGATAGTGAATATAGTTTAACACCACTTAGTCAATTTAATACTTTTAACTTATCTTACGTCAACAGGGCGAGTATAGGTAAGTTTCGAAAAGCAGACTATTGAGGGATCCTGTATATTGAAACAGTCGTAGAAAAAGTATAGTGTGAATCTCGCATGAAATGACCATTTCCTACTTGCATGATTTGCAGCACTCGCCTGCGACTCTTGCTGCAAACGATTATTCTCGTAGGAAATATATGTTATTTCATATTCTTTGCACAATATACTATTTTACGCTGTCTAAATGTAGAGCAAAACTTAAATTTTCTTTATTTACATATTAAAGTTTTCAATCAACAAGCTTCAAGTTATATTACCATATATCGCCCACTAATCAAATCTTTCGATTGCACACTACCATAAGTAACATTTACCACTTCTCCAAATAAATATGCTCTACCACGGGCACATCGGAAACGCGTACTTAAAATTCTACCTTCTTCTGTCAAATACACATTACATCTCTTGCATTCAAATATAATATTCCCACCCAAGTGTTCCAGGTGTAATACGCCCATTCTGATATTCGCTGAAACTGAAAAAATCAAATGAAAAATAGTGTTAAAATTGATTTTTAAATTTTTATTGAAAAGACTACACTATAAACGCATGGATAACGTATCTTCTATCTTGATTGAATATAAAATGTTTGACTTATATCACACGAATACTATTTGTGAACCATTAGTTTAATTATTGACAGTTCTAATAATTGCAGTTTGTTTCCAGAGCTCTTTTCAGAATTTTTGTATGGTTTTTCATTTTCTAATAACAGAGCTGAGATATCGAGTTTTGCTCACCCTGTACATCGCTTACATGCTCTGCTCTAGAATTTAAAACTTTAATAACACCGACGAAAATTAAACGTCAACAATCAATATAACCCATATTAACGGACATAACCCGAGAAACTACACTAATTCGTACAGTTATTATGTTACAGTTCAGGTTAATGAATTAAAATTATTAATCTAGTGGGCAAAGAACGAACCAGTTATTATTGATAAATAGAAGCTATTACGATCTCCCGATCATGATTTTCAAAAAAAAAAGAAAACACATAATGCTTTTAAATTAACAGTTTTATTAATTTTACATAAATTTTCACGAAATGGTAAGACTTAGTGGTGTGAGAAGTACACTGTCACAATCTTGTTTTCAGACATTGCAATGTAGCTTTTCTTTAACGATTGTATGGCCACTGATGATGGAGCTTGAAACTCCTAAACATGTTTGGTAATATATGTTTGAGGATTGACTTTCATTCCTAATAAATAAAATTTACTCCACTCCAGAATGGACTACTTCTTTAAGACATTCAACCTTTATTACGGGTGAATCATTATATCAATTTAACAGATTTATTTTGTACATACCTTTTGTTTATTATATCATACCACTTACGTATTATTTTTTTACAATAAAATTATTTTTCATATTATAAAGCACTAAAAAGTATAAAACTGTATCATCATTAGTAAATATTTGTCGTCTAGTTTTAACATAAAACAAAATTTAACACCAATTATATTTTTATAGCAAAATGTTTCAGGATTGATTCCTATCTATATACACTGTTCAAAAAAAAATATTTTGAATATTAATTTAGTTAAACTTATTTTGCGAGATAAATTGAAGAATTTCTAGTGTTTATCACTATAGAAAAGTCAATGGCGTACTTAAAAAGAGTTCGGTAAGATATAAAGTCTATAAAACTTTATTTTATTTGTGTAAAATCTCGAGCTATCTTTTAAATGTTGAGAAACAAAAACATATTATACTAAAAAGGATTCTTAAAATAATTTTTAATCTTAATATAAGGTATCCCTCAGATCTGATCTTCTCAGAATTTAGAGTACTTACCGTAAGAACTCTTTTTTATAAACAAGCTGTTCTTCAAATGATGAGGAATAATCGATTTTTTAAAATGCGTTTATAGTTCTTCCAATTCCATCCCAGTCTTGTGACATCATAATTTCAAAGTTCAATTCCTATACAATCTGTTTCTGAGAGAACCGCATACATAAAGTAATAGACAAAAAAAATGGAAAATGGTCACAGTGAGTGAGCTCCATTATTTTCTAAACAATAATTCAGCATATTTTCAAATTCTTTACTTAATGTTTGCCGAGATATCTGTCCACAGAATCTAGTTATTTTAGTTTTGAGATCATCAATGTTTTCTAAACTTCAGTTTTTAAATATCCCCAAAGAAAGAAGTCCAGTGGTGTTAAATATGGGGACCTTGGTGTTCACTCTAGGAGGAAACAGTTTCGGTGTCTTTTTCGGCGAAAGATTGAACATTTTTTATGAGGGTATAAATAACTTAATTTATAGATCTTGGAAGTGTAGGTATTAGTGTTGCAGGTAAATATATTGAATAGAAAATTCGTATTGGTATAGGTAGAGTGGATTTTCTTCTTAACAACGGCTTTAACAAATTAAATTACGACAAAAATTGGAAATCAAGACGCGCGGCAGACCTACGCCGACTCTAAAATCATTAAGTGCAGACCGGGTAATGCAAAATAGGAGTTTTAATATAACTCACTGTGCAAAAATCCATGCTTAAAGGGAAGTAAGAAATAAATTGTTTTTTTCTGTGACGGGAAAAAAGTTTGCCATATTTACTCTCTTGACAGGTACTAAAATGTCACTTTGTATCCCCGGGAAAAAAGTGAGTACTTTTTTCCCGGACACATAAGTAACGGTAGATATTTAATTTTAGGAAATTTTATTATACAAAAGTGACATTTTCATTATATATCAAAACTGGCAATAATTTGTGACGCTACTTTTGCTGCTTCTACTGACTCCGGTGGAGTGTTCGCAATTTTTAAATTAAATCATAATGAAATTGACAGATATTTGATTACTTTTTTAAAACTTCAAATTTCACTTGGATAATTTTCTGACTTTTTTCAATATTAAATCGAAGTTTCTCCCGTCTCAGAAAAAAATAGTGTATTTGAAATGAAATTTGAAGATTTAAAAAAGTAATCAAATATCTGTCAATTTCATTCTGTTATTTAATTTAAAAATTGCGAACACTCCACCGGAGTCAGTAGAAGCAGCAAAAGTAGCGTCACAAATTATTGCCAGTTTTGATATATAAAGAAAATGTAACTTTTGTATAATAAAATTTCCTAAAATTAAATATCTACAGTTACTTATGTGTCCGGGAAAAAAGTGCTCACTTTTTTCCCGGGGATAAAAAGTGACATTTTATTACCTGTCAAGAGAGTAAATATGTCAAACTTTTTTCCCGTCACAGAAAAATAACTATTTTTTTTTTTTTTTTGTGTCTTATAAATTATAATTATATAAATGAATGAAAAAGTTAAATATTATGGGGATAGTACCTCCTAGGTGTTGGAGGAATTTGTCTAGGTAAGTTTAGCCTCCCCAGTTATATGAGTTGCACCACTGGCACCTAGTAGCCTAGAAATATTGGAAAAGTCCTAAAGACGCCATTATCGATTTAAATGATGAATGAACAACTTGACTTTGTTCAAATTTTACTAATAAAATAATGTTATGCCATAGATGTATTTATATTTAATAAAAACTGGTTAAAACATCCAAAATGACAAATTCATGATTTCTAATACAAAACAAAACCTTAAAATAAATATTTATACTAGTTGACTAGTTCCTATATTTATTAGCAGAACAAATCTTCTCCAATTCAATAACTTTCATTCTCCCGTTTCCACGATCCTCTTTCAATTGGAGCATATCCTTGAGCAGCGGGGTATCCTGATACGACCTCCTGATTATTAAACCTTATATTATTGAAGATCCCCTCGTCTGAATTTATGATGTTTCTTGAATCAACTTCACCAGTAAGAAGGTTCATATCTAATCGTCCATCAATGTTCACAGCATTGCTGTTATCATTTCGAGGTATTTGTTGAATATTACTGCGATAACTACCGTAATTAATATTAGGACTTTCGGATACAGAAAATGATGAACCCACATACCTAGCTCCTTGTACACCTATTTCAGGTGGTACGATATTAGATGTAGGTATTCTAGAAGGGTCTAGTAACAACTGACGGTTTTCTATTATTGCCTGGTCCAATAGATTTTGAATATTACCTCCTAAATTTTGTTGTGCATTTGGAACAATTGCTGGAAGACTAGGTTGAAGCGTTGTAGAAACTACTGGACCTATTGTGGTGCTTCCAATTACATTGTTAGCATTATTTATTACGCCGTACGCAGATGCTGGATCAGCTTGTACGTTAATCTGATTTACTAGTTCAAAATTTGAAGATATAGGACTGGAATATAATGTTTCAATAGAATCCTGTTGTAAACCTAGAGTAGATGCACTTGGTGTTGCTAATGTGGTTGAAATACCTCCTAAGCTGACCTCAATTGGTGGAGCCAAAGTGCTGGAAATGCTGCTTAAACTAACTTCAACTGGAGGAGCGATAGTGGATGACACTCCAATACTCTCTACTGGAGCGAATGGTGGCAACAGGGAAGCAGATGGAATTGGAACTGACACAGTTGGCACATTTGTTGCTACAGCAGTAGCTAATAGTGGTTGTTGAACAATCGGTGTTACTTGAGGTATTATTAATGGAGTTGGATTAGGTGTTAGAATTGGTCCTAGTGGTATTTTTCGGACTGGTTCTGCAAATTAAAAATATGTATTATTCGACTTTAAAAGTAAAAATTGTATTAATTATTTTTTCTCATTCTTTAGGCTCTAGATATGTTAATATAATCCAAACATTTCAATTATTTACCAGAGATAGTAGTTGAAGCCGGGCCAGAAACAATCGATCTTGATCCACTGGTTTCAATACTACCAGATGGACCGATCAATGTAGCAGATTGTTCTGGTTCAACATCGGGGGCATCCACTAATTCTATATCGATTCGATGTGGTTCCTCATTAGATACTACAACCGGAGCAACAGGAACAACAAATGGAGCAGACACTAAGGGTACTTCTGCTGGAATTGGAGCTACCTCTGATATTATTGTATTCGTTGCAGTAAGTATTGGAGCAGTTGAAGCTGTTTGAACGATTGATGTTGGACCTGGACTTACATCTACGGGAATTTGAACCTAAAACATTTAGTTGTTTAATTTTTATGGAATAGTTGTTTAGTTTATATGTGAATGTGATCTTACTCACTGTTTGGTCATGCCCAGAGGATAAAATGGAGTTAATTAAAACTGTAGGAGAATCATCTATCAAGGTTTCAGCAGCGACAATGGGCTGAAGTCTATTATCTGTAATAACAGATCCGCCTTGCTGAGCTGACGTAATAACACTACCATCTGGACCTTTGATAATAGTTTCTGAGTCAGGTCCTTTGAAAATACCTCCAATACCTCCTGGATTTAGAATGGGGAAATTCGGAGCACCTTTGACCAGAAGCGTGTTGCTAAATAGCAACAAAACCAGCTGAAAATACATTTCGATAATATGAGTTTGCTGTCAGTGTATACAGTTAGATGATTTTGTCTTGCCTTGCACCTTGGGAAATATATTATATGAGTAAAATAATTATTGTGGAAAGAATAAAACTTTTATAAATTTAGGATAAATCACAAATATAGAGAGGAATAATCAGTAAAAAGTAATAATTCAATGAAAGTTTACTTCGCTCTAATGTTGATAAAATCTTGTTTTTCTTTTTTGTAATGTTTGATACTCTCGGTGCCCAAACGTATTTTAATCTTCTCTTATAAGACACATACTTCTAAATATACCCGTAAATACAAGTCAGACTAAATTGGCTTTTCGCGCTTGTCTTCCACAACTCTGATAAAGAAGTGGATATTGCTAAAACGCATATTTCGTTGAGCAAAAGTCAACTTCAACTTTTAGGGCGAGCATTGCCAAATAGGCACTTACACGGAAAATTAAAGTTCAAGAACGAGGATTGGATATGAAGTTAGCAAAATTTTAAAAAAGCAGTAGGGTCGAGTGATACATCATTTTAAAGCATTAGCTTTACAGCGTGATATTTGCCGCCATAATTCTCGGGAAAATTCCGTTTCAAATGTAACCAGTTAGATAGTTGGAACCTATCTTATTAGAATTATAATACAATAATTTTAATGAGGGTTTTGTGGCGTTATTGATGGAGCATGCGGAAAGTTCTCAGTTCGAATCAAATAAAATATCATTTTGTTAATTTATGTACCATTTTAAAACACATTCTTGCGTCAGATTTTTTGAGTTATTTTATTGAGACATTATTCTATTTGAATCGTATCACCCTGTATTTTATAATGATGAAAAAATCGACATATTTCATGTCATGATAGTTTTAGAATTATTGACAATTTTGCATATTTAATGTCATATTTAATTCCAGATTATAACAATAATCTTAAACATAAATATGCTAACCAATCTTGTTGCAAAATGCGTCTTTTCAAATACCTACTTAAGTATGTGTGGAACTTTTGCTGTCATTAAAAGTACGCGTAATAGCAATGGATCGATTGTTACTTTCTATATGACCCACATGAAAAAGGGATAATTTAACACCCCGTAAATGATTTAGTTTTAAAAATTAAGTACATTAAATAATGAAATGCTTTTTTATTTGGATGTAGAAAAATGTTCCTAATTTGAAAAAACATACATGATTAAAAAAACACTAAATACAGATTTTCATTAAAAATATAATAACAGATGTTTGGTAGGTATACGTAACATTTTTCTGGAGCACCTTATACATTTCAAAATAACAGACCCTTTATGAAATGATAAACTTTACCCTTTAGGTATGAGAGAGTCGTGATTCACCATGAATCAAAAATTTTAATATTGACCATTATTACACGCCTTTACCACGTTAGGCAAACGTGTGAGAAACTTTGTTTGTTGGAAATAGTAAAAGCACTAAACTAGATATTAACTACAAATTTAGAATTCCCACAAATTTGGCCTGCCCGATAGACACATATTTGGTCAAGTTGATCTAATTTTCATAAACAATTTTTGTACACTTAAATCAAAAATCGAAATGCACAAAGATAAATAAACATTAAATAAAATTTACATACCATATACTTCATGTTTTCAGATAAAACCGAAGAAAATACACAGAAACAATACCTACTATATTATTGTTACTTAAAAGGCAAGCTGTATTTTCACTACTTTAAATTAAATTGTGTTGGAATAGCCAACATGCTCAAGTTTACTATTATTTACAATTCCTGTTCTTTATACATTACATACAACCTTGCTATATTTTTTCTTTCGCTGCTTTTTTATGGTAAAACTTATTCAATGTACCACGCCTTAATATCTCAGTCATAATCATTTCATAGCAAAATGTAAAAAAGGGAAATTCTCGTTGAATGAATCAGGATATAGTAATTGGATTTCTGGAAATTTAAGTCAAATGTTATGGTTTTTGGATATAATTTTTTAAATTTACAATTAAAATACGGGAATTTTTATCCTCCACAAAAAGAAAAGGTAAATAGCGTTGTAACAATTTAAAATTTCATTTTACATAATTTTTGTACTAAAAAACTACATAATTAGTAGGTATTGTAAAATTATTGGTAATTAAAGCACTAATTTAAATATGTATATTGTTCTCGTAACTTCACAAAAAATATTAAATATGTAATAAACAATAAGAAGGAAATAATAATAATAACAGCATTTATTTCATTATTATGTTACAAAACATAAATAGAAACAGGTCACAACAAAACACACACATAAGAGAACTATAAGTGTATCACATAGATAAATATTCATCTAAATCATAAGGTTCTAAAAGTAGTAATAAGGTTCTAATTTTCTTTTTAATTTCGTAAAAATTATTAACAGAACAGAAATGATCTGAGGTATATAAAAAAGAAGATTCTTTATTCATTAAATTGAGTATCCATTAAAAATATTAACGGAAGAGACTGAGACCCACTGTCTATTGTTGTATTGTCTATTGAATTTGAACTTTTTTGTCTCAAATTTGGTGAATTTTTAATGGATAAAAAACGCACACGTCCCGACATAATTTTTAAAAAATGTCGAAGCTGATCTTGAAATGTGTGTGTACCTATATCATGAACTTTTCTGGACGTATATATTCGTGATGGATTTAAAGTATCTAAATATCTTTAAGCGTTAATATTCAAAATATGTTCTTTAAAGTACCAAGTACTCAAAAAAGCATTTTCTAAATGATGCTTTAAAAAATACTAAATTCTCGATATAAAAAATAAGAATGAAGTTTAAACTTTAAATTCATCTTTAGGCGACAATATCAGCAGTAAATCTCAGAATTTCAAACGCGTTTGGTTTAATAACACAAGCAATTTTGAGAAAACTTGAAAATCCTTTATTTCAGATCGCAAACATATCGAGCAACTCTTTCTTTAAAATTTTAATATTAAAACATACAGGGCTTATTTATTTTTAAGTGCTCGAAATGTACCAATATTGTTAATAACAATGAGCGGATCCAAGCTATTTGGTTCTACATAAATATAATAGTTTATTATTTTTTTTTCTCTATTTTCTTTATTCTAAAGCTAATGGTGATTTAGCAAAACTAGTTTATAATTCCCAAGATGAAGTATTGGGTAAAATAAAATAAATTTTTATGTTGATATGGAAAAATTTAGTAAATTAATTAATCATATAATATATAAACTGAACTTATGCTAGTAGCTTCACTTCCTAAATTATGACAAATGCTTACCGGCACTCAAAAATGCATAATAGTGTTCCCTAGTTATACCTACATACTTGAAATTTATACTTTTGTATGTATTGTAATGAAAATAACTCACTTAATGAGTTCTAGGACTCGCTACTTTATATTATCAAATAGGTATATCAAATAATTTACAATAAAAGCAAAAAAGGTTTAAGTCTTTGTTAATATATACATATATTATAAAGTTGAAAAACACACGTCCGATATTGCTTCGTTTTTTAAAATCCAGAATATCAACTTTTTTTTTTCAAAAGTATTTCTTTCGAAAATATTTTAAAAATTGAAATTTGTAATGTTATGTATTAAAAAATTATCCCAGAAGGTACGTTCATTAATGTAACGGTTAAAACAATACTTACACAAATGGTACGCATTTTTTACATTAGTTGCTGCAAATGTTTTACGAGTTCAATACAACTCTAATGGTTGCATTAAAGTTGGATCCCAAAGGAAACAATCTAAGGGATTTAAACCCGGTGACCTGGGTTATGATTTGTTCCAAGGATATGCAATAAAGTGTTTTATATTTGTTTATCAAAGACAAAGCAAGGTACGACAAGATTGCCAAATAAAAAAGTTGTATTTTTATTTGATTAATTTTAAAAAAATAGAAAAATTGACGAAAGTCACTGGCGTTTATTTTTTTAATAATTTTAAGCTAGTTGGCGCTAAATTCGCCCGAAAAGTTAGACAAACTTTTCGTCTTGAATGAAATAGATAAAACAACATGATGTTCATTTTTTCTTCGTTCTTTATTGAACACACATGCAAAAATAAACTAAATAAATAAATGTACAAATATACAAATAATTACACAATATACAGTATTCGAGGCAGTTTTCGTTATACAATGAAACATAAATATTTAATAATAATGCTGTCTTGATAGTCTTTAAATATAAATTACGAACAAAATGTTTTCGCCACAGTACTAGAATAGTGAAAAATACAAAATGTTTTTTCTCCAAACATACTGTCACAAAATTATTTGTTTATAATTTAAATTGATTTTTTGTTATGTTAAAATTTCCGTTTTTTACCAATGACCATGTCCATGACCGTGGGCGAGGGTTGGGCCCCAGAGACCTGCGGCATGTACGGTACCTAAAAAAATGGACAATATAAACTCTCAAAATATATTAAAGTAGTGTCATTTTTTCAAGTTAATAAATTACTGCTTTAATGATATTGCAATAGAAAGATGTTTAAAAACTTCTAAACTTCAGTTCAGACTAAAATTTGACTCACGCGCAAATATAAACTTATGAGTAGAAAAGGTCAAATTTACGTATTTTTGTTATACAAAAAATATTACCAGCTGGTCCACTGATGGTAGCAGGTACAGTTGGTGGTCCAACAACAGCGACTCCATGGCCAGCTAAACCTAAACCACCATGACCAAGTCCAACTCCGAGTCCTCCGAGTCCGAGTCCAAGTCCAAGTCCAAGTCCTGGACCAGCTAGAGCGGCACCATGAGCGACTGGGCCTGAAAAAATTTTCAAAATTGTTCAGAAATTTAAATATTTACTGTAATCATAATGATCGTGATTAATTTTCTTTGTATAAGGCTGTATTAATTTAGAAAATAAAATAATTTCCCTACTTCCATGAGATGAAGATCAGTTCTTTTAAGTTGAATATGAAATACTACAACTATGACAGTGGTATGGATAATCAATAAAAAAAAAACCCTCGCATATGACTATGCGTGAATTACGCAAAGATAAAACTATTGTAGGAAGACGATTTCCTTACCTACTAGTGTAGCACCTCCGTTAACTGGTCCTACTACAGCAGCACCATGATTGACTGGTCCAATTACAGCGGCTCCATGGTTAACTGGTCCAACAACAGCAGCTCCAGCAGTGGATGGTCCAACGATGGATGCTCCATGAGCGACTGGTCCAACTACGGCAGCTCCAGCAGTGGCTGGTCCAACGATGGATGCTCCATGAGCGACTGGTCCAACTACGGCAGCTCCATGACCTACTGGGCCGACAAGAGCGGCTCCATGTCCAAGCCCACCAAGTCCAAGACCACCAAGTCCAAGACCACCAAGTCCAAGACCGTGTCCAACGCCAAGTCCAAGTCCATGACCAAGGAGAACGCCAGATGGGGCAGCTGAGGCAACAGCCAAGGTAGCGAGTACTAGAATCTAAAGAAAACCGATTTTCAATTAATATTTGTGTTTTTTGTACACTCAAATTAAACATAATGACCAAAAATTTGAGAATTACTCAAAATCGTTAAAAAAAATATCAAATCGTCACCCATATTTAGAATACCAAGATAAATGAATATTTAAATCGATTCCCAAAATCTAAATCAAATAAAATATTGATATAGACAAAGATTTTCATCGATAATATATGTGATTCATTCACTTTGAGAATCATAGTTTTATATAATTTTTATTTTGTGCAGAAAAAAAAATCTTACCAAACCGTTCATTTTTGAGATCGTGTGTGTTCAATGTTCGAGTTAGAACGAAACTGTACTTCCTAGTCGTACACCACCCAGTTTATATATTTAAAATGCTGACCTTCGGATAATATGTAAAATTGCACGATTCAAATGGGTAGTTAAAAGTACTGTCGCTAAAATAAAAAAGGAAACGAAAGAAAGAATTGATTGTATTCCACAAAGTAGAATCAGACCACATAATATTATTGTTTTAGATAATTTTTCACATGGTTTACATAGATATCAGTAGCGGATTTATGATTTTGCAAAACACACACAGATTTTTTGGGTTTGCCTTTGTTTTGTTATTTCACTTAACTTTTTTACATGCATTTTGTGTACAAACAAAAATAGACGAATCCATTTAAGACACTACAGATAAATCTGTGACGGGTGAGGCAGTCATATTTGGATTAATTAAAACCACTCCAGCAATAGGAACTTTTTTATCACAGATAACAGTAGCAAAAATCTTCATTACTTTGCCTTTGCTATATTGAGAGACGAAACGGCTTGTGACTATGTCCTTTAGCCTATCTTTCATTATGGCCTCTTTCTTGTCATCCTCTGGATTTTTGTCTGATGAGGAGCATCACACTGTATCTGGATTGAAACGTATTTAAGCCGACGCGACGCAACGACGTCTATACTGTGATCTCGTCGGGTGTATGTTTTGACTTATCCTGGAAATCATAGTTAATAATTTGATTAGATAATTTAGAAGAAACACAGAGTGAACGAACTTTCAAAGGGCTACAAGGATATAAATAAGGTAATATATCTTTGAGGAGATTTTCATTCAAATCAATTCCCTAAATATGTTAAGCTACACATGAGAATATAAGAAACATAGCTCTCAGAGGATAGCTGAGAACAGATCCGCATGATACACTGACCGATCACAAAGGATAAACCTCAAGAACATTCACGTCAAATAGTCCCTGAAGCAATTAGTAGCTCAACAGAACAGGATTTCTCTAACGTGAGTATCGGTACACGAAGACATAGAGAGAATCGAAAATCGGACTTGCAAAAGAGGGGTGTGAGAGCGGTCCTGACGCCATCGTTGGCAGTACAAAGGGCCATATAATGAAGAAATAGTGTAAATGGGATAAAGAACAATTCAAGTCTTACTGCAGGACTAACTCCAGCCCTGAGACAACTAGGAGGTTTATTACGTCCTCGGAATCAAAAGCCAAAAAAATTATCGAACTGAATAGAAATGATTTAAGGCGTATTACAGACCTTTTTCACAGTGAGGTACCTTCTAAGACGAATGGGACTGAGTGAGGACGATAAATGTCGTTTTTGTGAAATTGCAACAGGGAATATGTTCCCTGAGATTGCAGGGTACTGTTCTGCAAAATGCTGAAATACCCTAACATTCGTCGAGGCAAGGGAATTCGCCTCCAGAGAAATCATCAACTGCATGAAAAGTTTGAGGCGATCCCTACATTGAAGCATTCACAAAAGATCTCTTTAGGTCAAAGTGAAGTGAGGCTAAAGGAACCAAACGACTCCATTACAATCTACAATCTAGCATACTCAGGATAGAATTAAAAATAATTAAATTTAAAAAAGTGTTTTGGTGAAGGCAGAGGTTGGGTGAATTTATCTAGATAAATATATATAAAAAGCAATTAGTTGGTATCTATAATGATTCTTATTAGATTTTTCTGATAGCATTGTTTAATAGTACTAAATTAATTTGACTAAAATAGTACAATTACTAAAAAAACACACACAAATGAAACAATGAACCATATAAAAATTATATAAAATTTTTGGGCGTGTTTCCACTCCACCCTAATAGGTCTGCAAACTATGTTATAATAATGCTATAAGGTTAAGATTAATATTTACGATTATATTTTATTATTTACTGAAAAATAATAAACATATTTATTGCGTCATGGTACAATTTCATGCTCATTCATGCGCTTAAAGTTCAGACAATACACTTAAAAAGATAAATACTTTACTTTGTACATGGCATGAAATTTATATATTATCTAAATAATGCTCAATTTTGGCAATATTAAAAAAAAAATTGACATAAACGTAACAAGATTAATTATTTATTTATTTTTAATTTGACGTGATTACAGTCCTAGATGATTTTAATTAAATTTTGATATTGCAAGTTTTATTAAGTTTGAGTGGGCTAGAAACATGGTACAGAGCCTGCAATGCCGACTACAGTTTCAGCGAGCTACGAAACTAGCTTAATAGGCAATTTTTTTTATATATTAACTTCAACAACCAACCCTTTATTAGACATAGTATGAGGAAATGAATACATTTACGCTGTTATTTTATTAAAAATGAATATAAAATAATACTTGTGAATTGTGAATTAAAACGAACATTATTAATAAGAACTAAATATCTACTATGAAAAAACGTTTTCAACTTTAGTGGATTTATAATTATCAGACTCCTTTCTGTCTTTCTCTTTGTTGGATCCTTAAGGTGTTAGGTTCGATGAAAAAAAAAATATAAGCATTAATTCAAATATCAAATGAATGAAAAGTTGTTAATTAGAAATTACTGCTTTGAAACTTTGCGTTGCAAACAAGGGTAAAATATTTTAATAATATGACCAAACAATTTATCATGTTCTTTTAATTGTTATGTCTTTTGGGAATATAGGTATGTTTTTGTATACATGTATAATTTTAAGTGATGAAGGTTCAAAAAAGTACAGAAACATTACAAATATTGGACAAAAAGGATTGAAGGAAATACGAATAGATATTTCTAAATTCATAGACGGCGCTACTAGAATTTTTTCCATATTATTTTGATTTAGTACCAACCTTCAAATGATACGTGTATAAATTGGACAGCATTCTGGCTTTTGATTCGTGAGTTATAGTATTTTGTGTGAAGCGTTTGTTATTGAAAAAAAAAAATGGAAAATGTGAATTTCGAGTTTTGATAAATCATTGCTTTTTGATGAAAAAAAAATACAGTGGAAATCAAACAATGGCTTGATACTGTAACCATTTTGAAATTAGCGGAATTATGTACATTCAGAAAGAATACTAATGTTATAGCTCATTCCAACAACATTAAACAAAAAGGCCTTCAATTAAAAGAATATCAAAACTTACGGAACTTTATACAATTCACTACTTCAGAATAAAATGAAATGGACTTAATCTTTAAACAAAAAAAAACTAGAAATAATTCTTAACTGAAAAATATACCAAGTCCAAAAACAAATTAAAATATTTAATTTAACTTTATACAATTTAGAAAACACGTCTTTGCTCAATCAAGGCTAGAACGATTCTGATCTTAAAGTCATAAAGCCTTTTGAAAATTCCTCATAAAAATCACATAGTAGGTAATACAGAAATGAAAATAAACCAATCAGAAAAAAGACATCTTAAATGTTTAGACCACCGGGTATTTCAAACATTTGGTTATCTTTCCCAAGAGTTGGACAAGAAAAATGACAAAAATCATATATTTTTGTTTACCTACTTGTAGACGTATTTATTGCCTTGGTAGAACCTATTTCAATAGAAGATAAGATAAATAGAAAACATACCCTTGAATTTTATGACTCAAAAGGAGAGTTTAGAACATTTGTATACAATCTACTTAAATAATATTCCCAAACTAACATAAACTATAAAACTCAGGCATAAACACAGGGTAAGACAAAAGTAAAATCCATTGCCCGTCCGTCTTATTACATTACTCCGAACTCTGCTCCATCGGCAGAGGAGTGGATTGCTGCATTTAAACGTGGTCGTACCAGCAGAAATGATGCAGAGCGCAGTGGACGCTCAAATGAGGCTGTTATTCCAGAAAAAGGCAAAAAAATTCACAAATTGGTTATGAATGATCGGAAATTGAAGGTGCACGAACTAGTTGACATTGTAAAGATATCAGATGGTAGTGTTTTTACCATTTTACACGAACATTTGGGTATGCAAATGCTCTGTGCAAAGTGGGCGCCGCGTGAGCTCACATGCCACCAAAAACAACAACCAATTGATGCTTAAGGAGTGTTTGCCGCTGTTAAACCGTAATAAAATGGAATTCTATCATCGATATCGACATGACAATGGATGGAACATGGCTTCACTATTACACACCAGAATCCAAAAGACAGTCAGCTGAGTGAACAGCAATCGACGAACCCAATCGAAAGCGAGCAAAGACGCAACAGTGGGCCGGTAAGGTGATGGCGGCTGTATTTTGGGATGCGAACCGAATAATATTCATCGACTACCTCCAAAAAGGTACCTCCATCAACAGCGACTATTACTGTGAGCTTTTGGATCGATTGAAGACTGGAATCGCAAAGAAACGGCCACATTTGTAAAACAAAAAAGTACACGTGTTGTTTCACCAAGATAATGCACCGTGTCACAAATCGATGAAAACTATGGCAAAATTGAATTAATTGGGCTTCGAATTGCTTACGCACCCACCGTATTTTCCAGATTTAGTCCCCAGTGACTTTCCCTGTTTTCGGATATCAAGAGAATGCTTGCTCTGGAAAGAATTTCAAGTACAAGGATAAAGTAATCGCTGAAACTGAGGCCTATTTTGACGAGAAAGAGAAATCGTACTATAAAAGTGGTATCGAAAAGTTGGAAAATCGCTATTCTCGTTGTATTGCTCTCGAAGGCAACAATGTTGAATAATAAAATCAAGTTTTGTCAAAATTTTGTTTTTTTCTTACTTATCCTACGGACTGACCTTAACATGAATGACCTTAACACTCAAAAATCAAAAAAATAAAATAAAAATAAAAAGGTTCAAGAATGAAACAATCCTTTATATATTTTAACATGCAATATACCTAGATGATTTGAGAGATTAATATAGACTTTTGATAGTCTTGATCCCAACGAAATAAGAAGAACTTCAGAATCATCGCAAGTATGAAAGAATGTTTGAACAAAAATTGTGCTCATATTGAACATTTTCGTAAGAGTTCTGGAAACATTGTTCTTGTTAGTAATAATTTGTCGTGTAACTAAAGGAAATAGTAATAGAAAAAGAAATTTATATTACGCAGTTTGTTGTCTTCTGCTTCCGAGGCATAATTGAAGAAGTAAAGAATATCAGTAAGATAAGGCTTTTCTTGATTTTTTAAATGAATTATTTTTTTCCGAATGATGTCAAAAAAAAGTAGGTGCAATTTGAAAAAAGAAAAATTAAATAAAAATAGTTTCTGACTGAACTCATAGTCAAAACTGTAATAGATAAGTTAACAAAACCTAGATTGTCTAAACTCAAAATTAGAAAGCCAATTGAAAACATGTTGGTTTCCATCTAAAATAAGAAAGTTGGTGCACCCTGTATAGCTGGAGTACCAAAATATTTGAGGAAGAACGGAATTAACCGATTATGCAAAGCTTTTTCTCTATCAAGTTGAAAAACTTCTAATGCACGATCTACGTAAATCATCCTGTATATTGGAGCATCAAAAATTATTTATTACTAACTTTTTTTTTTGCATTTTTTATATATATTTTTTTATATATTATAGCAATTTAGTCAAAACTCCCTCAGTAGAATATGAAGATTTGTAGGGATCTGTTAGAACTTACAGTAAGGGAGTTCAGTATGAGAGTAAAATATGATTTTGGTTTTCGTAAATTATAAAAACCCAATACCTAGTTTTAAAAATATATATATTAACATAATTTAATATTTCATAATTATCTTTGTCAAGTTGTTTATTATAATAATTTATTAACTAATCAACCTATAAAAAAATTAATATAACGGTATTCACTTTACCATATATATTAAAATAAACTTGCTTATTCATTCTGGAACTTGCACTTAAATATGTGGGAGACAAAAATTATACTAACATTTTAATTTAATTTAAAAATTTGCTTGAATACCTGTAAATATGTGTAGTCACGTTCCGATACACTTTTGCCACTCCAAACACCTTAGGCTAATACGATATAAAATTATATTGTTTAATGCTATAAATTAAGTTAACAACACTTTAATCTGACACACGATTTTCTATATTGTTATTGAATGAAAGTAGCTTCGGAAAATAGAATTTTGAATATGATGTCTGTCCCCACAAAATAAGTTAATTTCATATTCAGAATGAATTAAAGACATTTGGATGGATTTTTAAGGTATTTGATGCTTGGATTTTGACAAATTATGGAGTATCATGTTATATTTATTAAATAAAATTAAGTAAATTCGTTGGTGTTCATTGGTCGTAAATCATGCAAGTGAGTTTCGTTCAATATCTGATATGCTAAAACACCTTTTTAAGCGAAATATGCCGATAAAAGTATCTCAGCACTACTTCAACTAGGTATATTGTTATCTCGTATTTCTATACGCCGCCGCCGAACGGCATCATTTGATTATAAATTACGTGCTAGAATACTTTTGGCTCAAATTTTGGATTATCAATTACAGCTGCAATAAAATAAGAAAAGACTTTTAACCGTCCAAATAGGTATATTTCTACAATTAACATCATTATTACGTTATATTGTTCCAAAACATTTTATTTTTAATTAAATTATATATGTATATAATACATTTTTAATGATTTTTTTAAACAGTTGCAGTAGTTTAAATGCCAAGACAGTAAAAGAATGTACCCCTTTTGGTAAAAATTACTGTAAAATGTATTAACTGATTTTTTTTAAATAAATAAATATTAATAAGGTATCAATAATTGCAAGTTCACACATCAGGGTGTGCCCCTTATTACAGTTAGGTGTAATATGTGGTCTAGAATTACATTGAACAAGTAATTATGAACCTATAACTAGATATCTATTACACTCTGCAACTAACCATATAGGTACGTATTAATAATACGAAAATCAAACTGCACTATAATGCAAAATGCAAGCGGAAAAAGGTGGTAGGTACGAGTAGGCACTACATGTTCATAAATAAAATAATAAGGAAATTCTATTTCATTATAATTTATGTGTAAAGTGTGAGTGGTTTGTTGTATTTTTTTTATGACCGCCACACCCTAATTACTAGGTTACTATTGGATCTAATTATTGAAATAATAACATGTGTGTGAGTGTGTAAAATGTATTTCATTTTTTATAGTGTTCTATGACAATATCCTGTTATTACAGGATGAAATCTTTTGATAGTTAATTAATTAGACAGCATCCATGCTACAAGACAATAACTGCATGCATGTATAAGATTTCGTTTGTCGATATCGAATAAGTAACACAACTCAATGCTAATTACATGCATTTATAAATAATTTGTTTTATTTTTCTTCAAAAAATTTAATAAATTATTAGGTACTGGTGTTATATGGTAAGACCCAATATTTAATTGTGAATAAACCAAACAGTTGCGTCTAAAATGAACATTTGTAATTTGTACTAAAATAAAAGTAGGAAAATAGGTCAAATATTTTATCAAATCCCGAAAACCCATTTCGATAGACAGTATTAAAATTAAACTAGATCAATGTATAACTGATATATCTAAACATGTATCAAGTTGAAGTATGATATAACATACTCAGTGGGTGCAATCGTTATATTACCTCCAATACAAAGCATGTCGAAGCGCACGGACATTCCTACTGGTTGGATAATATACGGGCTTTGACTTTGCAATAATACAAAAAAAAACGGGAAAAACTTAAGAAATATTTAAAATGCTATTAAAGTTAATTGGATGTTTCCATTATTTGCAGGCAGTCTACCAAACCGAATGGTGGTTTAGACATTCAATAAATTGAACTGAAAGCTTCGATTCGATAAACAATCTTTGGAATTTGGGTAGTATGGATGTAATAATTAAAACACTGTTTAACGATATGTACAAACTGAATATTTATTAATACGGAAAAGAGTGTGTTTGAGAGTTAAGTTGTTAAAATCTGGAGAGAGAGTTTTGGCACGAGAGAGTTGTTGACTGTTTTGATGTTGAAGACTGACTGGGGTAAAATTATAGAAAAAGCATTTCTGTTAAGAAAGTACCACATCTGGTCGGTACGTGGCTTTAACAATAACCACCGCTTTTTCTAAGTACAGACTAGGGATTTCTTTTGTTCCCTAAAATGAAAAACAGCAAAGAGAAAGCAGAAATATTGGTGCCAGATGTTTGGACATTTGTTGAAATTTAGAAAACATTATTTACAACTACTATACTAAATTTTTACATAGAAATCAATAAACTTAAAAATACATATATACAGTGTGGCACAATAAAAAGGTTGCCACAGTATCTATAGAATAAAATACAGTATATACAGTGTGGCGCAAGAATAATGGTCGCCACAAATCCAAATCGCTCGACCCCTGAAAACGCGGCTTGGGAATTAATACGAAATAATTTAAATTCTGATTTAAAAGTAATTTAATAAATTTTTCGATCAGGTTAACATTACATTAACATTTTTAAAAACTCGACATTACCAAATAAACAAGCATTTTTTAGTGTGATGCTTAATTTATATTATGTTTTGCTTGCCTTGATCAAATACACCTAACTGTTACTAATCAGTACTTACTTAAATATTTTAAATCACATATTGGTACATTTATTTTTTTGAATGCACATAAGTAATATATTCGAATTTTGCATTGAAACAGTACCCATCTTTTATATTTCAAATGCGTTATGATTCTTTTAAAAATTTTAGGAATAAATACCGGCGCGGCGATCGAAATAAACTCACAGAACTGACTTCCTATATTTCCTAGGCACTCCCTATTGAATTTCATTTTTTTTCTAAATTTAATGTTAAATAGAAAAAGATATGTAGCTGCATGTAATAAAATGATGTAATAATAAACCAAAATAAATAATGTATATCTAACATACACACAATGTGTGAGTATGGCAGTGTAATATGTGCTTTTTTTCACTTGGTTGACAATAATTCTCATTTTCCAACATATTATTAAAAAAAGACACCAACCTTATTGTGCAGAAATCAAGGTCGGCTAATGGGAACTATATATAGTTGGGGTAAGTTAAGATTTTCATTATTCAGTTTAGTTCTTCCGCCAAAGAACATTATTCAAGACAATATGAACGCTTTGGTAAGACATCTTGATTTTTTTAATTAAAACTACAAACTATTTTGAGTTTTTAGACCTTTTCTTTTTGTTTTGTTTGTTAAATTAACTGCCTAATTAAAATAATTTTTCTTTCAATTGCTTCTGTTTCATTTACTTTCATAAAAGATGGTGATTGTATGTTTTTAAGATATATTAAGCGAATAAAACATCACAAAATAATAAATCATTTTCATTATACTCGTCAAATAAACTAGTTACAAAATTATTCAATTAATTCTGGTATATACGGATATTCATTTCTCCTTTTCTTCCTTCTCTAACTCGAAATCTTTTGTAAAAACGGCGTCAGACATTTATTAAATCATCTTATAAACCTAAATTAGCAACATGAGTTTGAGTGTTTGGTTTGTGAGTTATCAGTGTATAAAAAGTGTAAAAAACAAAAGTGATGAGTTTTTCAGTTTTGAATGTCCTTTATGCAAACGAGATATTTAAAGAACATTTTTTCAAATTATGACCCTGTTTAAGTTTATACTTGATTATTCACATTTATAACAAAATCATAATTTTTTGTTTTAGCTCGTTGTCGCTCTCGCCACCTTGGCTGTAGCCACCGCCGCCCCTAGCGGTCTCGGACTTCTTGGCGGTCATGGCGCAATCTTGGGTGTTCCAGCTATCGCTTCTGCTGGCCTAATTGCTCCAGCTGTTTCTGCTGGCGCCGTTCTAGCTCCAGGTGTTTCTACTGGCGCAGTTTTAGCTCCAGGTGTCTCTGCTGGCGCCGTTCTAGCCCCAGCTGTCTCTGCTGGTGCCGTTTTGGCTGGCCCAACTCAAGCTGGATCAATTGTGACTGGACCTAGCTCTGCTGGAGCTGTTATTTCTGGCGGTGTTTCTCCTGGTATTGTAGCTGGTGTTCCAGCTATTGCTGCCCCATTAGGTCTTGCTGCCCCTATTGGTATTGCTGCTGCACCAATCGGTCTTGGAGCTGGTAAGAGACACTTCTCCTTCTAATTTATATTTAATAATAGTTTTTCTTTTAAAATAACCGAAGAATTTATGATCTAGGGTTTAAAAGAATGTTTATTAAATGTTTTTTATATTATTTTACAGGAATTATCACCAATGGAGGTGGTGCCATTGGTCTTTCTGCCCATGGAGCTACTGTAGCCGGTCCAGCTGCCCTCCCAGCCACCATTTCTGGTCCATCTGGAACCATTTCCGCTTCTGGTGTATGGGGAGCTACCCTTGCCGGTGGCCATGGAATTCATGGTTAAGTTAATTCCAAATGAAACTAAATTTACATCTAATCCCTCCAAAATGTTAATTTTTTAAATCCATACATTAGGCAAAGCTTAAAATTTATTATAATTTTTTGTTAAAATTATGTTAAATTTTTTGAAATAATCAACTACTTTTATTGCAGTTCTGTTAGGTTAGATTAATATTTTGGATATTATTGGGTGTATGTAAATTAAAAGACTAAGACTTTTTGTGTCTACTGCCGCGAGTCAAATGATTTTGTGTTACCTGACTGTAAATATTTATTTTTAGTATATATAGTGTTTTTATATACTGCATGCTGTGTTCAATAAAGAATTTATTTTTACTCAAAATACTTATTGTTTTTTACTGAATTTGATATTCTTTCTTGACATAAGTAATCGTTTAGTCTCCTTATAATAGCGAAATATCTCTCTGCAATCGATATAACTGGAGATCTTATGAAAAAACTTAAAATCAATGGAAACAATCTGTGAGATTCTAATACTCCAGATATCCCATTACAACCCTATTAAAACCTGAGTAACTGCATCATTTTCCTAAACAAATCAAGTCATACAAAACTGATTCTATTAGGTACCTTGGACCAATGTGGTGCTAAATTATAGATCTTTATTATCTGCTCAATTAAAAAAATAATATCGACGTATATAGTATAACCAGCCCAAACTGGAACACATAAAAGCTAGCCCAACGATAAGCCGATTGTCAGAATTGTGTTACTCGTATCAGGCTCTACGAAATCTATTTGCACATTAAAGTATTCGTTTTTAATTTCTAAAATATGTTAATTACATTATTTTCCAAAACAGTCGAATCTAAAGTTGGTTGGTTACGTTCTTGTAACAAGCTGTGTGCAAACTAGTTCAAAATTGGATAAAGTATCCAATAATAAGAAGGTTATTTCAGAAGTGTATAGCCAAAGATTATCAATAAAATATTTCTTGGAAATTTTCTTGTCTTATACAGGCTAAGAACTTGGCCTTTATTGTCTTTATTTCACGAATGTCCATTTGTTTTTCATACATAAATTGTATGATATCCACCTCTTTCTTATTTAATGTGGGGATTTTATTCAGTTGCCTTGAATGATACAAAATAGTATTCATTACTATAACAAAGTTTTCTGGAATATTCGGAAGTAACTGTGTTGTGAACCATGTTTCAAACAACTCCGTTGTCATGACTTTACGACAATCAGCATATGATTGTTTAATCTGTTGGGCTATAACACATTAGGGATAAATCCATTTTTGTAACCACTGTGCAAAATTATAACTCGTTTTCCACGAGAACATATTTAAACAACATTTGATATTGCATAAGTTTTGTCGGTCCAACTATAAGATACATCATGGTTATCGAACCACCAGATACACGGTTTTCCCGGTGTTTTAACTAGGTAATTCTAGACTATTAAGTCTTAGTTGGTTCATTCATCAGTGAACCCAGTAAGTAGAAGATATTATTCTAGGATCATTACGTATATATGTACATTCATTTCATCAGAAATTTGAATATATTAGAATACTGAGCCTTGACGAACACCTCATGATGCGTACGATCAGTGGAAGGGCTGAAAAATAGTTAACAAGACACTGCAACAAACACCTTGAAAATCATACGTGGCAGGTTCGGCCACCCGCACTCCATGATTAACCATCGGAAAGTTAGAGTTGCTAGATAAAAATCCATAGTTTATGCCTAGTTTGAAAAGAGGATTTAAAATTTTATTATCAAGTATTGCGCTCAGGGTAAGGACAGAACGATAGCTAGAAATATACTTTTTAATTGGAATTTTGAAATTAAATCTCCAAAAATCGTTAAAAATCCCATTTGAAGTGATCTGGTAATATTTACATTCAATTATCTAGACAACACAAAAGGACATTGTCGAAGCAATCCCTTGGTCAAATATAGAGTGGTCAGTCTAGCTTATAGTCGTATACCTATTTGAAAATAATATTATGCAATTTACATTATTATTTGGCCCACTACGGGATGCTATAAGGAAAGCACTGTGAACGCGCTAAACAAAAAAACTTTGAGTTAAAGTGGATATATGTATTCGTTCACGATAGCGCCTAATTGAGCTATATTTTGGAGTATAAGTTTGAGGGAGTCCTAGTATGAACCCACTTGGTTGAAATCGCTTTAGCGCTGTGATGGGGGCACACACAACCCTCAAATTTTTAAATAGCAGTAGGTGTCTAGTGATACATCATTTGGAAGCATTTTTTATCTGCTTACCGCAATATGTTACTTTTGATATTTGCCTTGATTATTCTCGAGAAAATTGTGTTTAGAAGTTACAAATATTTAGTACGGCAACCGGCAAGTTCAAGTTAAGATTTCTTGACTTGTGAAACCCTAAAAACAATCTCAATAATCAAGCCAAACTCAAACGTTCATTTTTGAAACTCGTTGAAAAATAAACAAATATAAATACGCTCCATATAGAAAAGTGAGGATTTGCTGCCATAGATGATATTTATCTCGATGGCCTGTTTGGTGTTCATGGGGAAAAATTTTGAGTCACATACACTATGTTGTAATTGTAGAGTATAGATTAATGTCATATATAAATGTCTCAATCACTGTTTTGATATTAACTGAAATCAATTTTCCTTTTTATACTCTATTTATACCACAAGATACAAAGTTATGTGGTTGTAAATGGCGTTAAAGGAATAAAAAATACATGAAACTGAAAATGTATGATGAAATATCTTTAAATGATACCTAATACAAGATACATGTAATAGTATTTTTTATATACACTGTATGTGAACTATGTACAAGTAATTTTTTATGCAAATCCAGAAAAATACACAGATTTTTATGCAATTTGTCAAGGTTGACTCCGTGGTATATATACTGGGGTAGAAAAATGATAACACCAATCAGCTCACTTCCTTGAAATTGAAACGAACTCCCCTGATAAAATCAAAATGAACGCTTTGGTAAGAATAAACTTATTTTTATAACAAATATATATAATTGCCAATTAAATAAATACGTTAGTATTTATACATTTATAGGCCCGGTATGAAAAAACTCGTATAAATCACATACATCTACAGATTTGGATACAAAACGGTTTAATTCTTCCGAGCTATTGTATCCGGTCTGCAAAGTAATATTATAGTTAACGTCAATAATTTTCAATTAGTAAAAAAATTAAATTTGAGTTCTTTTGGGTAATTTTAGATCATCTGTGCCCTTGCTACTTTGGCTGTAGCCACCGCTACCCCAAGTGGATTAGGACTGGGACTCGGCCTAGGACATGGCGCCATCTTAGCTCCACCAGTAGCCGCTGGTATTGTAGCTGGTCCTGGTCTTGGCCTTGGTGGTGTTGGTCTTGGAGGTGTTGGTCTTGGAGGTCTTGGTCTTGGAGGTGTTGGTCTTGGTCTTGGAGGAGCTGGTAAGTAAAATTCAATTTTCAGTTTTCCACTAATCGGTAGAATGAAACTAGAATTATTAATCGAAAATAGTTTATATTTGTGTTCATTCGCAGGGTGTCAATTTAAAAAATTATAAATGCTATATTTTATGAACCAAGATCTCTAATACCGAGGGGGAACCAAAATTATTAATTAACTAGCTTATTCTCGAAATGAAAACTCCTGCTTGTGATACATCATCTTAAAGCCATTAAAAAATACTTCCCAATTATATCGTAGAAAGCTATGTTTCCCCTAATAACTTTCAGATTATTAAAGAAAATTGATTAATTTATTGTACTATAATTTGGTTTTTCAATATTAATTTAATAAATAGTTTCCATTGTTTTGAAGACAATAATAGAGCCGAAAGGATTATTTTGATTGATTGATATTTAGGATTTGAAGTAGTGGCGAAATACCCAAATAATGAGCTCTAGAGCCTATTCTCAAATTCTTGACCCACCTTATTTGCATATGTTTCTAAAGTTTTATTTTATTTTAGGTATTATTACTAACGGAGGTGGTGCTATCGGTCTCTCTGGTCACGGAGCAACCGTAGCTGGTCCAGTTGCCCTCCCAGCCACCATTGCTGGTCCATCTGGAGCTATTTCCGCTTCCGGTGTATGGGGAGCTACCCTTGCCGGTGGTCATGGAATTCATGGTTAAATTATATTACTAAAAATTAGACTTTTCTGTGTTATGTGTAACAAATAAAAGACCAAACCTTCCACGAATGCCTGTATTTTATTCATCTAACTTTTGTTATAAAATAAGTACATTTAAAACCATCCTTTGACAAAACGAGTTTATATGAGAATATTTTTATAATAGATTTAATAGCAATAATTTCCTGAATTAAGAATAATAATAATAAAAATAATAACTTTATTCACCTTCAGTAATACACAGTTGTGTACTTAGGTACGTTCACAGTCAGACACGACTTAACATAAAGTTTCATAAATTATTTATGAAGTCCATATAATATATAAAAAAAACATATTACAACACTACAACATTAAAAAATTAAAAATACTAAACCAAAAAGCGTATAAAACAAACGAAAATTGAAAATATACCGCAAAACAGGTACAACATAAATAATACCTAACCTAAACAGATTTTTCCTAAACTTACACAGCTAGTTTTCACAAGGTACTCACGATATGATAATGAAAATAATAAATTGCTTGAGGTAATCCATTACGGAAAGGAGTTGAGTGTCTATATAAATCAAACGACGTCTACTCCACAAATTTATTTATATATATTCATGTTCAAATCGTGATCGGGATTTGAGTGCCAGACATGTTTCGGAATATCATTCTATCCTTAGTGACTTATTCTACATAGTTACGCAGTTTATATAATGATTATAGTGGAGCTGGCCATAGAAATTTAAAAATCTATACAGACTGAAAATATTATAGATTAGACAAAGAAGTATTAGAAATTACTCATACATGGAACTCACCATTTTGTGGAAATGTTTAAATATGTAATGTACTAGAAACTAAAACTTGTTATTCTTACAAAATTTGAAAATTTAAGAACTATCACATTTTTTTTCTCGAACCGTATATTTATAATTTTTTGGATATCATTATTGGGGTTTTTGGTTCGTATTAACAACAAAAGTGAAATAAAATTTTTCTTTTTATTTCATGTCAAACTTCTTTTATTTTTCTTCAATTTCGATTCGCACTTGCTTCTAAAAAATGTTTAAAACAAAAATTCTCTTACCAAATATGACAGTACCAATATTGGAAAGAGAAAGGGAAAACAGAACACTAATGAGATGTTGGAAGACTAATAGAAAAAAAAATCCTGAAGAAGATAAAAATATGTTTGTCGAAACGTCAAAGAAAAAAAAGAAGTTTGACATGAATAATAAGAAACATTTTATTTCACTTTTGTTGTTAATACAAACTAAAAACCCCAATAATGATATCCAAAAAAATATATATCACAACATTAATGAGGGCACTTTCATTTTAATTTTTTTTTGTACAGGGTTATTCACGCCATACGACACGAAATAGTGTGGCTATAATATTTAATTTCCTAAAAGTTTTATTCATGGCTTCGATAAAAATGATTTATGGCTACATTTTAAAAATATTGTGAATCTATACAGGGTGTCCAAATATAAGAAATTAACCATAGTTGTGTTTTTTAAATGGAATGCCGTGTATCTGAATATATTTTTAGATTCCCCGTTAAAAATAAACCTAACTTTCATTAAAGTACATCTCACCTAAACCTGGCAGTTTTTGAAATATTTTAATTTTTATAAGAATATAGACATAATTTGAATAAAAAAAATTCACACCTATTCGTTTGTTCTTTTTAAGCCAGTCTGGGCTGATAAATATACCCACTCTTCACTTGTGACGCGAAATATAAAAAACCCCCAATACTAAATACAGGGTGTCCAATAATATAAGTAATATGGACGTAAAGTATAATTCTAAATCCGACAAACCAAATTGACAATTTAAATTATTTCGCTAATTTCGAAGGTTTCAAAGCTATTTATATAATAAAAAAAGTTTCGAAAAACAGATATTTTCTTAAAATAATTAGTCCTCAAATGTTATGTCTGGTCGGTATTACTTTATGGCAGTGAAGCATGAATCTTGAAGGCATCAACGACAAATAAGCTTGAGGCATTTGAACTGTGGTGCTATCATCGAATGATGAAGATATGCTGGATTATCCACACTTTCAACGAGGAAGTATACACAGGGAACTCATAAACATAATTAAGGCGAGAAAAACTGAAAATTTTGGGGCATATCATCAGAGGACCCAAGTACTCTACTCCGCCTGATTGTCACGTTGGATTGGAAATGCGAAACATAAGGCAGTGGACAGGACTGCAACCTGAGCAACTTTCCAGAGCGGCCGCCGACAGTAACACCAAAATGTTAGCGCTACGATGAAGACAGACAGGGCACCGGAAGAAGAAGAAAGAAGAAGAATCGTGTAAATCAGTCGTAGAAAATGTATAGTGTGAAACTCTCATGAAATGACAATTTTCTACTCGTACGATCACACTCGTAGGAAATATATGTCATTTCATGTTCGTTGCACAATATACTATTGGAACATTAAATTCTGAAACTCGTTTAAAAATAAACAATTAAAAATACCCTCGATATATAGAAAAGTGAGGATTTGCTGGCATAGATTTTATCTATTTAGATGTTCTGTTTGGTGTTCATGGGGAACACTTTCGAGTCACATTCAGTGTGTTGTAATTGTAGAGCATAGATTTCTATCATATATAATTGACTCAATCGCTGTTTTGATATCAACTGAAATCCATTTTTCTCTTTATAATCTATTTATACCACAACATACGAACTTATGCTGTGGTAAATGGCGTTAATGGAATAAAAAATACATGAAACTGAACATGTATGATGAAATATCTTTAAATGATACCTAATACAAGATACATATAATAATATTTTTTATGTACACTGTATGTGAACTATGTACAAGTCATTTTTTATTCAAATCCAGCAAAATACACAGATTTTTATGCAATTTGTCAAGGTTAACTCCGTGGTATATATACTGGGGTAGAAAAATGATAACACCAATCAGCTCACTTCCTTCAAATTGAAACGAACTCCCCTGATAAAATCAAAATGAACGCTTTGGTAAGAATAAACATATTTTTATAACAAATATATATAATTTTCTAAAGTTACGCCCTATTTATACATTTAGAGGCCCGGTACGGAAAAAACATATAAATGACATAATATTAATGCATACAGACTTGGATACAATACGGTTTAAATATTCCTAGCTATCCGGTCTACAACGTTATGTTAACGTGACCGATCAATAATTTTCGGTTAGTAAATTAAATTTGAATTCCTGTATGTAATTTTAGATCATCTGTGCCCTTGCTACTTTGGCTGTAGCCACCGCTGCCCCATCTGGATTAGGATTGGGACTCGGCCTAGGAAATGGAGCCATCTTAGCTGGTCCTGGTATTGGCCTTGGTGGTGTTGGTCTTGGAGGTCTTGGTCTTGGAGGTGTTGGTCTTGGACTTGGAGGAGCTGGTAAGTAAAATTCCATTTTCAATTTGTCACTAAAAGATTATTAATCGAAAAGAGTTTATATTTGAGTTCATTCGCACTTAGTTAATTGTAAATTTTCACAGTTTAATTTATAATGTCACGATTGCCTTTGCGCTTGTTTCGGGTTGAGTAAACATAATATCTTAATATACAGGGTGTCAATTTAAAAACTTACAATGGCTGTACCAAGCAAAAATTTTAAAGCTCGCTCGAAACAAATTCTCTAATACCGAGGGGGAACCAAAATTATGAATTAACTAGTTTATTCTCTAAATGAAAACCCCCACATGTGATACCTCATGTTTAAGCCATTAAAAAATACTTCCCGATTCAGTTTATTAACTAAAATTTGTTAACTTGTATTACTATTTCATTTTTCCATTGTTTTGAAGACAATAATAGAGCCGAAAGGATTTTGATTGATTAATATTTAGGATTTTAAATAGAGGCAAAATATCCAAATAATGAGCTCTATAGAGCCTATTCTCCATTCTTGACCCACTTTTGCAAATGATTCTAAAATTTTATTTCTAGGTATTATTACCAACGGAGGTGGTGCTATCGGTCTCTCTGGTCACGGAGCAACCGTAGCTGGTCCAGTTGCCCTTCCAGCCACCATTGCTGGTCCATCTGGAGCTATTTCCGCTTCCGGTGTATGGGGAGCTACCCTTGCTGGTGGTCATGGAATTCACGGTTAAATTAGATTAGTAAAAATTAAACTTTTCTGTGTTATGTGCAACAAATAAAAGACCCAACCTTTCACGAATCCGTATATTTTATTGACCAAACTTTTGTTATAAAATAAGTATATTTAAAACCATCCTTTGACAAAACGAGTTTATAGTTTATATGACAATATTTTTATAATAAAATAAATAAATAATGTCAAAAAATTTTTGATTTGAAAAGGTTTTTCCTAAACTTACACTGTTAGTTTTCACATAGTACTCATTTAGAAGGAACACGATACTGAAAATAATATTAAATTATTTTATTAACAATTTCTTAAAAACACTTAATTAGGTAACAAAATAGAAACAAAAATTAAGTACTATTGTATAAGAAAAACAAATTGACCTTAATTGACCTTAACATTCCTTCTAGCAACAGGAAATAAAATAATAATAATAAGAAGCCTGGGTGGCACAAAGTAAATCTTTTCTCCGTTCTCACAACAACTTAATTTTTGTTTTTTATTTTGTGTTTGATTATAATTAGCTAGAGTTGTCGCAGTGTATAGAGGAGAATACACTGCGACGACTCTAGCTATCAGATTTTAAATTTAAGAATCAAAAGTAGTTATTTCGTCAATTATTGAATATTATGATTGAATGACTATAGAAAAAATTAATGTACATTAATCTTTGACTATAGTAATAGTAATTAAAAAATTACTGATGAAAATTGCAAAATACAAATTATTAAATAGGTTTATTAGACAATAACGTTTTTTTGTAATTATACTCCATAACAGGAAGAATTAGCCCTCCCTTCCACTGAGCTGAGAGCACCAAAAATTTGAAATAATGGTCCAACATGTAGGGTATAATAAATGGACAGGCTAGAGTTATTACTAGTTGAGCGCTACTTAACGCTTCTGTTTTGATAGCCATACAAAATTGGATAATAGATACTGTTTATAATTTCAATTATAATACTTATATGAAGGTGACCATCACTATTGATGAATGAAGAATATTGAGAAAAATCGGTAATGAATCTGTTGTGTCGTTATATCTAGATCAAGATATGTGGATTCGAAAATCGCTCGATAGTTTATATATTTTTTTCCGTATTATCATTTACGTTATACATATTATCAGTTCCATTGTAAAACACCTACATGACTTTTAGTAATTAAAATACTCCTGAGTTTATTGGTTATTGGGTTAATACAAAAATCACAAAACAAGAGCAACATTATGTAACATGTGTAAAAATAAAACTCCTTGACCTAGAATGTTTGCAGTTCAAAATAAAACTGCTTCATTGTAAACAAGGAAATATATAAAATACATACACAGCTAACAAATTTGAATAGTAAATTATAGTAAATAACACGACCTAACCCACAAGGTATACGTATGTATGAGATTAATAATTAGATTATTATTGATGGAAAAATGAATTCATAATTGTTTTCATGCATAGAAAATTTTTGAAATAGTGTCCCCAAACGAACAACTCGTTAGATATAGGTTCCTGAAGGTCGCTTTTGATAAGTTGGTAGGTATAAATACTGGTGTTATATTGTGGTAATTATCAGTTAGCTGGTACCAAAAGCACAAGTGATAAAACATGAAACTCCTAGTAAGTAGATCAAGTCTTAATATAGTGTTAGATATTTTACAAATAATTTCAATTTTAATATATTCGATCAGTAGTTTAATTTGATCACAGTAACGTTTCTTCACTAATTAATTATTATTAATAAACAATTTTTTAATAAGATCGGTGAGTGGCTTTTTGTATAAAAAAAATTGTGAAATAACTTAAAAGTGATGACAATTAATATTTCAATTCCTTTAGGCTCTTCTTGCACTCGTAGCCGCTGCCTGCGCAGCTCCAAACAGTGGAGTTGTCGTCAAAGGCCCATCTGGTGTAGTCACTGACCATGGCGCTGTTGGTCCTCATGGCAACTGGAACGGACATGGCGCTTGGGGATGGGCTGGTCATGATGGATGGTCAGGCAACTGGGACGGACACTGGGGTAAGATTCTAACAACTAAATTAACGTTAATTATTTTAAAACCGCAAAAACACAACACAATGACTTTCAAAGCTCCAAATAAGTTACAAATTAAAATACTGTGTAAATAGTAAGAAGGCCGGTACAAGTTGTTGACCATGGTCTATACTTTATTAGGTATGCTTATAGTCTAGTTTTTTGTTTCAGGACAAGGTGCTTGGGGCTGGAACAACGGCGGTTGGGGTGGTCACTGGGGCGGACACCACGGTGTCGCTATTGTAGGTCCACACACTGTTCCTGCTACTGTTGTTGGCCCAGCTGGTAAAGTACATGCAGCTGGTTTGTGGGGCCCAACACATGGATGGGCTCATGGGCATCATTGGTAAAAACAGGACACAAAAAAAATAACAATTTTATATACATTTGTAGTGTATATAAAAATCATAATGACTGCATTTTATTTTTGATTTTGTACAAATTAGACTACTTCATTTAAGACGACTTCAATGCTATTAATATTGAAAACGATTGTGAATTTTGCCATATATTTTATATTAAAGTGTTATATTTCTTCTTGTATATATTTTTTTGTAACTTTTTATGTTAAAAAGAATTATTAGTATACTAAATAAATTCATCTTTATTGCAACTGTATATTTGTGTATTTTCATTGTTTTATTTATTTTAATGATCATTTTCAACAAAGCTTGCTTGCTGCACTAGTCATATTCCAATATATGATCAATGATCATCATCATTGCCATTTTAATTAGAAGCCTTAGAATACAAAACAAATATTGACTCAGGTGCAACTATCCCTTAGTGCCATCTTTATTTGAGATCATATTGTCGTCGATTTACTAAATTACCAAATAACATAAATTTATGAAGTCTTTATTAGCATAACATTTTGCCTCTAATGTTAAAGTGAAAGTTCAAAGAGCATTGTTTCTTCATTCAACATTAATAAATTCTATAAGGTCACATTTCCTTGTTTGTAAAATTGTTAATAAGTTTTTATAATGGTGTAGCTAAACCTTGTCCGGAATGTGCCAATGGACATTTTATTTATCTACCTTGTTCCTGTGTATTGTTTTAGTAGGTATATATAGTAATAGCTATAAATTTGTATAATAATTTTTATTGTGTTAGCTGAAAACAAATATTGAATATAACAATTAGCTATATCGATTTAAAAAAAATATCGTAATTCTTGTTAATTACATTCATATTATTTTATATACTATACCGGGTGGCTCATTTAAAAGTGTCCACCATGAATATCTTCCGTAATTTTATTTTCGGAAAACCCTAGAATACAGATGTAATATTCAATGGGGATGTTTTTGAAACCCAGAATCGTTGATATAAGACCGACCCCCTACACGAGATGGCAACCCCTACAAGAATCATAAAAGGCAAGGAGGATCAAAAGGTGCTTGTATATGTTATGTATATAAAGGGAACTCGAACGGCTTTACAAATATACCTGTTCTGTTTTGAAATTGAATAAACAACACATCCTCCGGAGTATTAAACTACAAAATGGACTTATCGTTAAAATGTTGATAGATTGATTAGAATTTTACAGGTAGTTTGTTGTAAATTTAAATTGCCCAGAGGTGTTCAAGTCCTGAAATTATCAATTAGATATTGCCCCCATCTGCGATTTTAAAGTAACCGATCTAAATCATTTACAACACTGCAAAAAAAAACTAAAATTGTTATGCCGGGACAACCGCAAGTCTCCAAAGTAATGCTAAATTCTATGAAACTGGAAGAGTTGTTAAGCAAAAGCACCAAAAGTAGGACGCTGTCCCTAATAAGTCTGCAGAGGTTGCAATAATGCATCTTGCTATGAAGTTCAGAAGTACCTACCAGAAAATCAACAGAAATATAAGGAATTTTAGTATGTTCAAAGAATTAAAAAAAAATCGATATCATTCCTATAAAATGCACAAAGGGGCGACACCTGTATAATTTGATAGCTTTTGCAAACCTTGATGAAATAATTTGTTGAGAAAGCAACCGAAATTAATAAAAATCGTCCTGGACAACTTGAAATAACTGAGTAGTCCGGTATCAAATCGTGTTATACTTAGTGCTTTTTTCATGTAAATTTTCCTTTATTTCCTAAAGTTCTTATATTATCAAAATGCGGTTTGCGCGATGCAAATTATGTAAATATGTCTGTATCTATACGCCACTGCTCTATACACCCGTTAATGTATATCGTGGTTCAACAAATATGTAAAAAAGAATAAAGATTAAAAAAACCTTTAATTTGTATTAATGAGATCACTATAAATACATTTCTAGGTGTGGATATCGTTTAATGCATTCCTTTATTATTATTGTATATTGCCGCTAGGTATGACTTAAATTAAGAAAGTTCTGGAATTAGAACAATAGCGATAAGCTATGCTTTAAATAGGTACTGGAATTTTTTCAAAAAGAATAATGATATTTAAAAAAGTAGCAAAATCTGGATCATTTCCTCAATTTTTAAAACCTGAAAAATCAGCACTTACAGGCTCCAATGAAGTCTTCTTTTAATTACTGAACCGTATAGTTCAAGTGTGATAAAGCCACAGGTTTGGCGAAATATGTAAATATTATACATTATATTATTTATGTAAATAGGTTCTAAATCAAATGAATTTCCAACAAGTATCGGCTAATTCAATCCAATCTTTTCATGTAACTGTTTTCGGTTATTCAAAACTCTCAGATATTTTAATGAAAAAACTATTATGACGTATTTCCGCAGGAAGTTTTTGTGTGTTTATGTTTGAAAAACCATCTAGAATGTAAAGCAAAAGCATGTGTTCATGTAACTGATTTCGGGTATTCTCTTGTAACTCAATTCGGGAAATTGTAGGAAAACGTATGTGATTTTCAACTTGCAGGGACTCCCGTATAGGTAGGTACTAAGTAAGTATGCAAACGTTTTTTATATAAGTGATTTCTACTAAATGAAAGTTTGACCATTAGTTCTTTAGGTCTAAGTCAATTATTACACTACTCAACTAATAGATATTAGGGCATTTATTGCCCAGACGGTTGACCCTCAGATAGTTAAATTTACTTCATCTCGTAATACCTATAAGTATACCAATACAATACAATTGCAGCAGCAAAAAAAAATTAAGCTCACAACATTATAGCGGTATATCTTTCATCCCACGCTTACCTATTTTTGATTTATTTATTCAATAGACGATATTTTTTGCGAAGCAGGTGTTTGTTTTATTTAAATTAAACAGAAATACAACCAATACATTGACCGCAAAATAACAAAATAAAAAGTGTAAAGCATCATCTCGTACTATTACAGCCGGTTTTCATTCATAAAAACCAGTCAATGAAATAACATCGTACAGATAGAGATAGTAGATATAAATAAAAAAAAAATAACAATGTTTGCCTTGACACTTTGAATTAAGATTACTACGATGTTACCATTAATATTTGTTTATAATCGTGGTCTACTATAAAGATGTTGCTGTCTAGTCAGAGTACATTCATTGCAAGACTGTCACTGCGGGATTCCTCTTGTCATGTATGATCTGTTGGTTGATTATTTATTTGCACATTGCCTTTGATTTTGTGGATACATAACAAAAAATGTATTTCTTTTAGTAAGGTAACTGAAAGTTTGTAAGAATATTTCAACTGATATTGAAAGATCACTAATATATAGAGTGTTCATCGTAATAGGATTGAATAGCATATGGGCGCCACAGGGGGCAACCTTACTCCTTTGGAAAAAGCACATAATATATATTTTTTAAGTTCATATTACAGATGAACAGTAATTTGAGTGATGACATACTGTGATTCACAGTGGCCTTTATTATTGTTGTCGTCGACTAAATAAAGTCTACATAATAGTACGATTTATCTGGAAAATACAACTTTTATCACTGGAGCCAATAGTCTTGGATGGAGACATCATAGGTCAGAAGTGAAATATTTTACCTAAACCTAAAATACTGCGATGGATATACAATATGAATGTGAGACCTACCATGTTCTTTCGGGCATTCATTTGGTTAGAAAAAGTATGAGAACGTCCTCAACCACTAGAGCCCAAGAAGTCATTATGGACTTCAAACCACTGCACTTGGTAATAGAAAGAGCAGCGAATGAAGCAACGTTTAGATATCTGGATAGGTACCTGAAGAAGGCAGAATAAAAAATCATTGGACAAAACACAAACTTTGAGAGGAATTTCAACGCAAAGCTAAGTCACAGGAGAGAATGGGAAGACCAGAAAGTCACTCAATTGAAAAATATATGCAATTATAATTTACGTTGTCAGTACTAAGGGCGAGCAATAGATATATTTTTTGGTCCTGGTGTACAATATTATAATTAATTTTTTCTTCCTTTTATGAAACTAGTCTTTTTCAAATTTTTGTTTTTGATTTCTTGAGATGAGATTCAATATAATTTTTTTAAATTAAAACATTTATTTCGTTCTCGTTTATTTACTTTACTAAAATAAATGGACATTAGATTTAAAATATATTTTTGTGTGCGTGGCTGTTTAATTGTCACTATTTTCAAATACTAGATATTCAAACTATTATTGATTATTTTTCATAGTTTTTATTACAGAAATTTATACAAAATATACATATATATATATAAAAATATATTATCAACTACACAAAAATTGTAGTGATATTGTTTTCAAGATCTATTGTCACATGTAGGCGTTTACCAATGATGTCCATGAGCCCATCCAGCGGCATGTGGTCCTACAATAACAGCACCGGCACCGTGACCTGCCCATCCACCCCAAGCACCAACACCAGCTCCTGCAATAAATGTCACAAGTTTCAATAATTGTTCCATAAAAAAAAATATCTAAAATACTCATATCAAAGGTCCAATAATTGTTGAGTAATATTATTAACAACTGGCTAGGTATTGCTATGGAGCCAGAAGAGTAAACTTATTCGTGACAAGTCTGTCTCTAAAACTTTTCAACCTTAAAGAAAGAGGGATAAAAGACTTAATGACTTCTAGACAAACTATGTGTCAGAAAACTATTTTAAAAACTCATATATAAGTCAAGGGAATAAAAAAAAACATAGATTTACATATTAGGTGTAAAAAAGCAAAGCCAATTTGGCCACTATAGTTACCTGAAGCATGAAGACCTTCTCCGCGCCATTGGCTGGCCAACAAACCTTCACCGTGCCATTGTCCGTTGTCGTGTCCTAATAAAAAAACAAACTTAATTTTTTGAAGTATCTACCTACTTGCCATTAGTTGTTATAACGTGTAAAAAAGCAGCGAATCATAACAGAGTCGAAATTTTTAGTACAAACCCAGAAAGTTATATTTGCTTTGAAATTAAAAAATTAGCAGACAAACACTATTTTTCTTAAGGGTTTATAATTCCATACTTTTTTTGTTCAGTGTAGTTTTCGAGAATCAGTTGATACTTACCCCAGGCACCGTGACCGCCGGCCCAGCCACCATTCCATGCACCATTACCGGCCCAGCCACCGTTCCATGCACCATCGTCCCAAGCACCATCCCAAGAACCATCGTGGCCGTCCCAATCGCCACCAGTTGGGCCGTTGCCGTCAGGGCCGATTGGACCATGTGGAGTGATAATGCCAGATGGGCCTTTCAAGATGATGCCATGGCCTGATGGGGCAGCGCTGGCATAGCCGAAGAGAGCCAAAGAAGCGACGATCTGAAAATCATAAAGTAAATATCATATTGTATTTTTTTCAACTATTCTTCTTTAATAACCTTATATAAAGTATATTCTTTTTTTCTATTCTTGAAGCGTAATTAGTAATATTAGTATTATTCTTGGGGTGTTCGGTTCTTATACAAATTCATTTACAAAACTTTTTTAAATAAAAAAACGTCCCTTAGTAACTTCGTCAGGTTGAAACAGATTTTGTGGTGTGTTGTGACTTCAACACAACATACCAGGCAATTTATATTGTCTTGATGCATCTTTAAATCAAATTAGTTTTGTTATATTTGAATGTTTAAATGTTGTGTTTGTGATTATAAAGAAAATTGTTTGTTATTTTTGATATTGATATGTTGGAATTTGTGTTAGATAGAATAATTTGTTTCAACCTGAAGATGATACTAATTAGTAACGAAACGTCGTTCATTGTATTTAAATTATTTGACGAAAATAAAAATGAATGTTTTTTTATTTAAAAAAGTTTTGTAAAAGAATTTTTATTTTTGATTTTTATTTATTTTTTATATTCTAATGGAAAACATTTTGAGGCAAAATCCCTACTTACCAAGAATTTCATTTTGAGTTGATTTAGTCTAGTACAAACACTGACTAGTTACTGATAATTTGTAAATGCACCACCCAAGTTTATATAGTTAATAATTGACCTTCGTGACAAATAAATAATAACAATATTACTCTACATAACGCATGAATTAAAATATCTTTTAGGAATGGTAATTTTTACAAAACACTAACTTCACCTTAGAGCGACATTATCATAACGGTAAAATATTGTTCCTGGACTTATGTATGTGAGATAGTTTTTTTACCACCTTCCTATTTGTTTCTACATGTGCTTTGTTACTATTTACTTTTGCTTGTTATTATTGAACACAAGTTTTAAGAATGTTCGTGTATGACGGAATTAGTTCAATTCGATATTAATGATTTGTTTTTAATTAAATTAACCGATTTTATGCTTATAGTAACAAAAGAACTCTGTCTAAACAAATATGTATTTAATTAATATTAAGGATATTTTATTAAACTTAAAAAAAAAACTTTTGTCTATGAGAAGGTACGTATTAAAAAAATTTGAACTAAGTATTAAATTCTTTTCTTAACTATTAAAAAATTAACAAAAAACAATAGTCAGTGGTTCAACTGATTCTTACAGAAGTCTAGGACTTTCAGTTGAACTCTCTGGTTTTCGCCATCATATCTATCACCACCTCTCCTGGGTTGGGTGAGCAGTAAACCTGGAATTCATACATTTTTGTATGATTCTATATTCTTGTCGAAAAACATCTCTTAATAAGTATTTTATTATTCTCAAAAAACAATTTTTAATAGATCGATGAATCTTATTTTTCAGCGTTCTAAATATTTTTAGTATGTATGAATATTTTTAATATATACAATTTGGCTTTTTTTTCACGAATTTGTGTTTTAAGACAATTTTGTATTTAATGATAGACGAAAATTGCATAATATAAACGATGGGACATCTATACACAATAAGTAGGTATGTTATTTAACCCGGCATCCGACAGGTCAAAATAAATAAATAGTTCCGACAGGTGGGGTGTGGCAAATCCCTTACCCAGGGGTGATGTTAAAGTTTAATAGTCATATATTAATAACTGTAACCAACAATTTATTTCTAAAAACTTTTTTTTTATATGAAAAATACAAAACTTTGGCAACAAAATTATATGTCAACTTAAAAAGGAAAAAAACACTATATTAAAGTATTTTTTAGTAGAACTAAAAGCCCAAATTTTTAAATATTTAGAAAGAAAATATCTTCAGTAAAAATAATGCCAGGTGTAAGCTAAATTTTAAAATAGATACTATATATTTTTAAATAAAACATTGAGGTCAAATCAAAGAAAAAATGAAAAAGTTATTCGTCAGTGAAAATGGCTTTTTCTGAGCAAATTTGGCAGTAGATCATTGATTGTTCAAGACATATAAACTTTTCACAATCTCACTTTTCTGTCCCGTGCGAGGAGGACATACTCAACGCCTGCGCTGTTTATTTGGTCATGTCTTTTTAGCGTGTACTTCCGGATTTTCACCTGAAAGTTTACGCATCAGACCTCCTAACTCCGGTGTTAACTTCCCCAAGTTTTTGAGACCAATTCTTCCTAATATGACAATTGTTACTGTTTTCTTTGCATACGATTTAGCCATTAATTCTTCCATAATTTACAAGTGAAAAAAATAAAGTTAAAGTCCAACGTGGGCTATTATGAGCTACACTATAACTTGCGGACATCTCGTCTCCCACATCAACTCCGCCGTACAAAATTATTGGCTTGACCTACACACAGGATTTTAAATTAGGTAAAAAAATAATTTGCTAAATTGCGAGTGGATTGAATTGCTGGTGTTTTGTATCATATTTGCGTTATTTTCCTATTTTCTAAAACTTTACTGTTAGCGCCCCCTTTTATTTTATGTGTCGATTCGTCTTCAGTGACATTAGTGGTTGAGAATATATACAGGGTGTCCATAAAGTAACGGAACGGGCGATTATTTTAAAATGGTACATTTTTAAAAGAAAAGCCGAGACACGTCAGTTATGATTTATGTTTAGCAATTTGTAGCCTACGTATCTGATTCGAAATATGGCACCACAATCTATGCTATGTTTGTTTCTTCAAACTGCAACACCTATTTTTTAGGACACTTTTGAGTTGCTACTGTCGTCCTGAGTACAATGATGTGCGACATGTGGGGTAGGTTAGATTGCTTGTTGTTTTTGAGAAATAACAGGGTTTTCTAACGAAGTCAATTTTAGTAGCAACATAGCGAGATCACCCGATTCGAACCCCTTGGAAATTTTTCTAAGTCCTAAATAGGCCACAGAATTTAGATGCAGCATTCAAAACGAATTGTAATGGATCACTCCCGAGATCATAGAAAACGTTCGTTTGTGGAAAGGTTAGCCCATTGCCAAACTGTTAACGGTGCCTTCTTTGAGCAACTGCTCTAGATAGTCCTCCCAAAATCAAAATTAATTAGTTATTTTAGTTATCTCATTAATCACAAAGCGACATATCCAAAAGTGGATAAGGAGGCAAAAACCTAGGTATAAGTCTCATAACACATAAAGTCTGGTCGCTATGTTGTTGGGTACCACTAGGGTATTCTGACTAGCTCATAGTAACAGTGAAATTATATTGTGTGTGTGTAGTTTACGTACACAAATTTTCAAAATAATCATGGGCTGCGCATGCAACTACATACTGTGTTTAAATAATCCCTTTCCGAAAAGACAGAAAATGCTTCGAATTCCATTTGTCCCTTAATTATCATTCAATTAGAATAGATAGAATAAATAATTAACAAATGTTTTACATATAAATGTTACGTTCTATTTTTTAATAACATATATACATGTTACATTTAAGATTGTGGGTTTATTTAATTATTATATCTAAGACACATAAATCGCATGTATATTAGATAAATTATTAGTCTTTACAACTTAGAACTTTTACATTAATGGAGAGGAAGACACATTTTTTGACAGAAATGCATGGCAGATAGAGGAAACTATATTATTTTTAATAATATAATAATAAAAAAGTAATTTATCTTTGCAATAATTACTATATTACTCCCAACATAAAATATACATTATTAACAAAATACAAATATACAGTAATAAATATTAAACATGAGTATATAATCACATAAAACTGTTGGATCAAAACTATGGCAGTTGTTATAGAAAAGTAAATAATAATTGATCTAGTTGATGAAATAGTGCTGCAATTACCAATGACCATGATGGCCACCATGACCCCATGCATTCGTTGGTCCCCACAAACCGGCAGCATGTACCTTTCCGGCTGGTCCTACAACTGTAGCTGGGACGGTGTGTGGGCCTACAACGGCTACACCACCATGATGACCGTCCCATGCACCATGTCCCCAACCACCCCATCCGGCTCCATATACGGCAGCACCTAAAAGTACAGAGAAAATATATGTTTAATAAAGCCAATAGCCATCCACCAAAAATGTTTTATTAGAAATATTTGTTTTTTAAAAACATTATATTTCTTTTTATTACTTTTGCGTTTTAATATTTTCAAACGAATTTTAGACCGGCAAAAACTTACCAGCTCCAGCATGAAGACCCTCTCCCTGCCATTGGCTTTCATGAAGCCCTTCTCCATGCCATTGTCCGTCATCTCCATGTCCTACAATATGAAATTATGCAAATGAGTATTAAATTTGTATACAAAATAAAATTAAATAAATATTAGGTTTCCTAGATTGATATTTTTTGTTTGGTTTCTGAATTTATTAGACGCTAATTTCTATAAAATATCGAAACAAAATCTGCCGTACCAGGACCTTAATTTACTTGAGGCGGAGGTTTATGTAATCAAAATCTTTTTTAGAAATTTGTAATATAGATTTATATTTGATATGTAATATTGTAATTATTATACGTGAATAAATTAACTTACCCCAAGCGCCATTACCACCGGCCCATCCACCATGTCCAGCCCAAGCTCCTACATTTCCACCCCATGCGCCATCATGACCATCCCAATCGCCTCCAGTTGGTCCACGACCGTCAGGTCCAATTGGGCCATGTGGAGTGATTATTCCTGATGGACCTTTTAGGATAATACCATCATGACTGGCAAGTGCGGCTACGGCCAAGGACATAACAATCTGAAACCAAGAAACAAGTTTTTCGTCGTGTTATTTTAATTTTTTTTATCAGTACTTTTTCTATATTTTTTTTTCCTTTGGAAAACTTTATTTTATCTACAAAAAAATCAGAATATGTAAGTTGGAGTACGTATTTCTAGAAACCACTTTCAATAATTATTTGACAGGACATTGCTACATTTTTAAACTAAGAAAAAACAATTAATTAGCAAATGTCTTTTTTACAAAATCTTTCAATTAGGTACTAAATACATTAATTTTATTCAAAAAGAACGTTTTGTTCAATGTTGACTAATTAATCAAAAAAAATTTATATAATGGTTTTAAAATATATTACTCGTATGTTATCTTAAATATAGTATTTAATAAATCTATACGAAAAACTCAAGATATGTATATGTATGTATATTTTTAATTTTACCATATTTTAATTTTTGGTTACATATTAAACCGATTTCAAAATGTACAGTGATTGTATATTTTTTGCCATTCAACTTAAATTCATGACCATGTAAATTTTTAAATATACATTAATGGACCCTTTCATCCATGTCTTGGTTCTATGGACAATTTTATTTAGAAAATTATTATATTTAGAAAGAAAAATATTTTTGGAAAGGTACTATAAGATTGGATAAGAATTATTTTGATTGGACTTTTGCCAAAAACTTTATACTGATTTGTTGTAATGAGAAAAGGGTTCAAAAATTAGATGTTAGAGTTTGAAATTATATTTCTCCTACTTACCAATACTTTCATTTTTGATATATTAAGTTTTTAGACTATATCTGTATAAATCTAGAAGTGAACTGATATTTGACTAATGGTGCACCCCAGTTTATATACTTAATTTCTTGACCTTCGTGACAAAATCTGTTTAAATACGCTTTGGGCTAGGTAGTATTATTATAGATCGTTTATGTATATTAATTTTATGTTTCGCTCAAATTAAATTAAATTTTTTTAAATGTAAATAAGAATGCCGGAATATCCAAACACAAAGATCTGTAGCTACTTGATACTATTGAATAAAACTTTAAATAATAAAGTTTTTGTAACAACAAGACGAATGATGATGATGACGACTTAAATAAAGATACAATAAAGCAGGGGTTAGCCAAACACCAAATTTAAACAAACAGAAAACTTTTAAATAATTTTCTATAGTTTTTAGTTTAGTTTAATTAAAGTACTCAATTACTACATATATTCTTTTAAGAGTATAACTTCCAACTACCTAACTGGTGAAATTTTAAACGCAATTTTCTCGATAATTATGGGGGCAAATATCAAAAGTGACCTATCGCTGTAAAGCAGATAAAAAATACTTTTAGGCATATCAGCATATAAAACATAAATATTTGTTTTTTCAAAGGAACATCCTGTATTAAGTTCAGAGGAAGACCCAAAGGCCTTTGAATTTTTGTAAAATATTCCCAGCCGTATTGAATGTTCATATTATTTTTGTTAATGAACCTTTGCTCGCGAATAGTATTAAAAATAGGTAGGTATGTATCTTGCATAATATAGATAATATTTGAATAATAATAAAACTGACCCCCTATTAAAAAATATATGTAAGTATAGACGCCGACATCTGCTCCACAAGTAAACTATATATATTGCCCAATATTGACAAAGACAGTCATACACGTTTCGAGGATTAAATCCTCATCAATTTCAACATAACCACGAGTTTGTTAAATTGTTCGCAATTTCTTGAAATTTGAAATCTCCATTCCATTGGAATGATCAATAAAAAGAAAACCAAATTGTTCGGCTCAATGAAGCCCGTAATTTAATATTTGTAATTTTGTCAATTTTTATGTATAAATTCTAAAAATTTTTCACAATTTAACGTATGTATTCCACAATGTCTTGACGGACTTTTGTAAAGTCACTGATGATGAGGATTTAATCGTCGAAACATGTATGACTGACTTTGTCAATATTGGGCAATATATATAGTTTACTTGTGGAGCAGACGTCGTTTTAATATAACTATATCCACCTCTCATCTTGAAATGGATTACTGCGTTAGATATATGTAAGTATTTGAAAGTGAACTTTTTCAAATACGAAATACGTAATGTAACATTTTTCGACATTTTAAAACATTTTTTACAATTTTCCGAACAAATGTCAATTTTGGCAGGTCGGGAAAGTCACGTTACTGTTTATATGCATGTCATTTTGGCATCATTCTTAAAGTAAAAACACGTTTTGAGTGCAACGCAATGTATACAGGTGATAGTTTGCTTTTTCAAAGTTATTTAAAAGTATTATGTAATTTTATGAAGCTATTGGTCCACATGCATGCAATATTTGGAAAAGAAATATATTTTGAGACCCTTAAATAATTCAGTGGTGTTAGTTTAATATACGATACCACCCACAAGCAAAGAAGTTATATATTTGCTCTTTTCCCACCTCGTTTAAAAATTATATTAAATATCAAATAAAAATATTCTTGTGTGTTTGATTAACATTATTTATAATGTTTTATTAACTTAGACCACCAGAATATGTTTATTATTCGACGAAAAGTTCCTCTCTTAAACTGTTTTAGAGAAAAGTTGCTGTTTTTTTTTTATTTATATATTTATTTCTTCATCTTCAACATGTATAAGAGACATTTCCCGTTATGATGTGGTCATACATAAATTAATAAAACAATATAAAACTATTATACAACAATAAACAACATACGTTAACCCAACTTTACTTGATCCATCGTTAGTACTAATGACAAATAATTTACTCTCAACATACTTTACATACAATACACAATTAAAATTACCCAGAAAAGTGTTAGGCCTGCAAGGCAAGCATCAAAAAATCATTCATAGACTGAAAAGGTATGCCATCAAAAAGTTAGTTAAACTGCTTTTTTGATATCCTTTGCATATTATATTAAACACGTGTACACATAAGGCAAGGTCAATATTTTTTTTTATTAAAAATTCGCCCTACATCCTCGCGATATCCCAAACCAAACATTATCCTTTGGACCTTCATCTTTAACGGAGAGAGTGACCCCATAGCAAAAGGAGAAGCGATAAAAATAGTGAATGGCACCCTCCGGAACCAATTTAGCTATTCTCCTAATTACATATAATAAATAAATATAATATGTTTGTTGCGTGAGCTTTTTCGAAAGATTTTGAATATGACGCTGCCACGTAAGCTTCTGGTCTAGGTCGAATCACAGAAAACCGTTCCAACATATTCTCTCCCCTCAAACCCCTGAAATATTTGTGGCAGATAACTAGGAGGAAAAGCGACTGGTTTTGCAAGGAATTCATTTTATCCTTTTAATGTAAGAAATGCAATATTTTAGCTGTCAGAATCAGGGTCTAAATAATTAGAATATCTTTAGACCGTGTCAGAATAATCACCGAAAGTCTTTCTAACAAAAATTCAAACAAATATTTAGTTTTTTACGTAGAATATCCTATAGATGATGCAATTCCAAATTTAAAGTACAGCACACACTTATAATTAAAGTTTCTTTAATAGTTAGCATACGCCTTTTTCCCTTTAATATGTATACAAATTTCCAAAATTATCATGGGCTGCAGTGCAAAAAGCAAAAAGTTTTTTTTTTCATTTTTTTATATCTGTAAAAATAATGTCAGAAATAAATAAAAACTAAAATCGCAAAAAATGTTTTTCCAAGAAATCTCAAAAACGGCTAAAGTTAGTTTGCTTTTGAAAACACAATTTAAAAGGTGTTTAAATTGTACAACTTCTTTCTAATTTAACCGATATTGTAACCCTTACAGTTTCCAAGAATCCAATGCTATTCAATTGATATCTTGGACACAGTGTATATATGAAGTAGTTGTTACTTTTAGAACTCTAGATTTGTTTTCATTTTTAATAATTATATTTAATTCACATAAATTGTATGTACATTATAGAGAAAATATTATTATTTACAACTTAGAACTTTTATGTTAATGGGGAGGAAGACAAATTTTTTGACAGAAATCCATGGCAGGTAGAGGTAACTCTATTAATTTGAATAATAGATATAATAATAAAGAAGTAATTTATCTTTGCAATAATTATTATATTTCTCGCAACATAACATATACATTATTAACAAAATACAAATATATACAGTAATAAATATTAAACATGAGTATATAATCACATAAAAATGTTGTATCAAAATAATGGCAGTTGTTATAGGAAAGTAAATAATAATTTATCTAGTTGATGATATAGTGTTGTCATTACCAATGACCATGATGGCCACCATGACCCCATGCATTCGTTGGTCCCCACAAACCGGCAGCATGTACTTTTCCGGCTGGTCCTACAACTGTAGCTGGGACGGTGTGTGGGCCTACAACGGCTACACCACCATGATGACCGTCCCATCCACCATGTCCCCAACCACCCCATCCGGCTCCATATACGGCAGCACCTAAAAGTACAGAGAAAACATATGTTTAATAAAGCCAATAGCCATCCACCAAAAATGTTTTATTAGAAATATTTGTTTTTTAAAAACATTGTATTTTTTGTATTAGTTTTGCGTTTTAATATTTTCAAACGAATTTTGGATCGGCAAAAACTTACCAGCTCCAGCATGAAGACCCTCTCCCTGCCATTGGCTTTCATGAAGCCCTTCTCCATGCCATTGTCCGTCATCTCCATGTCCTACAATATGAAATTGTGAAAATGAATAATTAAATTTGTATACAAAATGAAAGTAAATAAGTATTAGGCCTCCTAGATTGATATTTCTTGTTTCGTTTCTGAATTTATTAGACGCTAATTTCTATAAATTATCGAAACAAAGTCTGCCATACCAGGACCTTCATTTAATTAAGGCGGAAATTTATGGAATCAACATCTTCTTTAGAAATTTGTAATAGAGATTTATATTTGATATGTAATATTGAAAATATAATATGTGAATAAATTAACTTACCCCAAGCGCCATTACCACCGGCCCATCCGCCATGTCCAGCCCAAGCTCCTACATTTCCACCCCATGCGCCATCATGACCATCCCAATCGCCTCCAGTTGGTCCACGACCGTCAGGTCCAATTGGGCCATGTGGAGTGATTATTCCTGATGGACCTTTTAGGATAATACCATCATGACTGGCAAGTGCGGCTACGGCCAAGGACATAACAATCTGAAACCAAGAAACAAGTTGTGATATTTTTTTTATTTTGAATAAAACTGCTTTTTCTATTTTTGTTTTTCTATCTACAAAAAATTCAAAATAGGTAAGAAACTCAAATTCAAAATGAAGGTTTTGTTAAATGTTTGTTGACTAAATAATCAAAAAATTTTTATATTATAATTGTTTTAAAATAAAAATATCACTCGGTATGTGTCTTATATATCTTTAAATATAACGCTGGCATATACGAAAAACTAAAGATATTTATATAATGTATATTTTTAATTTTACCATATTTTAATTTTTGGTTACATATTAAACCGATTTCAAAATGATCAGTGATTTATTTTTTGCCAATCAACTTTAATTTAGAATTTTTAAAATTGCATTAATGGACCCCTTCATCCATGTCTTGGTTGTATGGACAATTTTATTTAGAAAATTATTATACATATATAAAAAGAAAAATATTTTCGGAAAATGTACCTACTATAATATTGGATAAGAATGATTTTGATTAAACTTGCAAAAAATTATATATAGATTTGTTGTTTATATATTTGAAAATCATAATTAACTGATTTTGGAGTACCTTTATTAATACGAAAAAGTCCAGAAATTTACTAGTTCGTTTCAAATTCCTGTTAGACGTTAGATTTTGAAATTATATTTCTCCTACTTACCAATACTTTCATTTTTGATCTTTTAAGTTTTTAGACTATTTCTGTATAAATCAAGAAGTGAACTGATATTTGAATAATGGTGCACCCCAGTTTATATACTTAATTTCTTGACCTTCGTGACAAAATCTGTTTAAATACGCTTTGGGTTAGGTAGTAGTATTATTATAGAGCGTTTATGTATATTAATTTTATATTGCGCTCAAATTAGTTTTTTAGATGTAGCAGAAAACAAATGCCGGAATATCAAAACACCATACTAAATCCAAAGGTTGTCGAAAGGAATTTAATAATGAACTTGATGAATTTAATCAAACAGTTTTTGTATCATTATATATTACGATTATTTGACCATTATCTTGCAATACCGAGTTATGTATGTACTACATTATTATGATAGTAAATATATACTCAGTGACGTTCACCGGAATTTAATATCATCGAACATGTCTGGGATTTGATGAGCAGTAGCACTTTACATCATCCTCGATGTTAAAGCTGCTAGGGACGAGTTGCCGCGGGCGGACAACTACTATCTCTCGTTTTCTCGAGGCCTAGACGTATACAGGAATTTCCTTAACTATCGTTTGATTCTTATGATGCAAATCAAGCACAAAAATTATTCCTTCTGGGTGTAACCCATAAACAAAACATGGATTAAATAACTAAATATCATTTAATGTCAAATACCATTGTTTTTAATCAAGACAACGTTTGGGCAAACTAAAATTGTTGCCTCCTTCAGGTTATAATACAAAATCGTCCAAATAAATCTAAACTATTTTCATCAATTCATTTGTTTGATTAACAATAATCTCAAGGGTTTAAAGCAAAATTTGAAGAAAAAAGGCTAAAGAAATAGAACAAAAATTTGCTTTAGTGTTCACACAGCTATATTTCTTTATAAACATCGTTTTGATAATAATAATTAAATTTGACTCAATTTATTATATCAAATTGTTAAATTGAGGAACGGTTTATTTTTCTCCCTTCACAACTATTTGACAAACAATTTGGATAACAACTTTTAATTGAGGAACAAATTATTAGCGTTTTTTCGTACATGTAACAAACATTGTTACTACCTTATAAAGAAGTACCAAAAAATCTTCCTAGTATGCTCATAGCAACTACATTTTAAAACAGTTCGTTCATATCAAACATAAATATTTGTTTTTTCAAAGAAACATCCTGTACTGAGTTCAGAGGAAGATCCAAGGGCCTTTCAATTTTGAAAAATATTCCCAGCCGTATTGGACGTTCATATTACTTTTTGTTAATGAACCTTAGCTCGCAAATAGCATTAAAAATGGGTAGGTACGTATCTTGCATAATAGAGATGATATTTGAATAATAAAAATAATAAAACTGACCCCCTATTAAACTATTTATTTGAAAGTGAACTTTTTCAAATACGAAATACGTAATGTAATAAATAATACGAATATCTCTCAATTACATGCTATAAAATGGTAAAATGATATTTATTTGATTTTTTTTCACTTGAAATATTATAATAGGCATTTATAAAAGTTCTCCATACTAACCATAAATGAAATGATTTATTTTTTATTTTGATATTCCTTAAAATAGAAGGTTTGAAAACCTGTCATCAAATGAAACCAATTTTACCAGTTTTATTGTAGATATTGTGTTCCTGCCCAGCTGTAGTTAGTATTGGTTTAGAATAAATTATATTGGCAACGTTAATTGAAGTAGCTCTTCCAACAGTGCAGCAAGACTAAAACAAATCTCATCCAGCAAAATCAACGACTCCGTTAAGAATATTGACATGCTGGGTGCAACATAAATAGGTATGAGCCACAGTAAACCATGGTTTAGTTTCTGCATACGACGTGTTAAAATCTGGGCTCAAACTAATGTTTTATTGTCAAAATTAAATTCATTAATCTCAATTACATAGGTAATTACGTATACGTTATAGAACGTATCTAGAAATCTTCTAAACTCGGTAAGCTAATTAATTAAAAGGAAAAGTAAATAATACATTAAATTGATACTGTCCATAGCCGTTAGAAAAATGAGATTTAAAGTAAAAATTATAAAACTATATTAAGAGCAAGGCTGGTCTGTATAGAAATGTTTCACAGAAAATTTTGCTCGATTGAATACAATAAATTACATTCTCTTTGAACAATAAATTGAGTACGACACAAAGTAATTTTACAGAATCCGCCAACTAGAAAGCACACATCCAAACGACTGAGTTTTTTGCTCAATATAGTGTGAATTAATGGGTATTGTTTAAAAATAAAAAATAACATTTTAAACATTTTCTATTTTTGTAAATAAGGCCTGCGAAATTTTAATTAATTAAAATTTTCCTAAGTATACGATTGTATCGCATCCATTGGTTAATTACTTAAAAAATTTGTGACTGTTATGTATCCAATCACTTAGTTTAAGTACTTTATTATACTTCTTCGGGCAGAAGTTGCGTTACAGTTTTTCCGAAAGGTCTAGAGATTTTGAAATAAAACGAGGCATTTGGGAGATTTGATGAAATGTCTTAAACATTCGAAATCCAGAATCAGACAGAAGTTGGGGAAAAGTATGGTTGCCTCGCAATTATTGCAATTAAAATATACATTTTTAATTCGATTCCGTTATTACTTGGCCACTGCGGTATTTGTAAATGATCAGAAACTTGATTTGCTTGCCGTTAGGATATATTAGTTTTAAATAGATTTTTTTTTTTGTAAATTTCGATGTGATTTGTAAATGCATAGTAGTAAAATATCATATTTTTGATTTTAAATATTTTAGATAAATAAAAGGAATAGTACAAAATCCGAATATATTTGTTTTTATTACATGTTGAGGTGAAAATGAAAATACAACTTTGATAAAGTCAAACTACCCCTGTAACGTTTACAGTTTACGAAATATCAGTGATTGTCTTCTTGTCTTGAATTTGATTTAGTGTTAGAATTGATTATCTTAAGATTATCATTAAAGCCTTGTATCCACTAAAAATTATTATACCTCATCTAAAAGAATAATATTTTCTATAGAATAAGTTCCAACCGCTTTAAATAGAAGTGAAACTCCGGATTTAAAAATGAATAAATACTACAAGATAATTTTAGCTCACAGGTTGAATTTTATTTACATAGAAACAAAAAATAAATATACAATAATAAATATAAAAATCTTGTAACAATGGCAGCTGCTTTAGGTAAGGAATAAATAATATATCTATATGATGAATCTGTAGCGGCAGATTTACCAATGACCATGATGACCGCCATGAGCCCATGTATGTGTTGGACCCCATAAACCGGCGGCATGTACTTTCCCGGATGGTCCTACAATTGTAGCTGGAACAGTGTGTGGCCCTACAACGGCAACACCACCGTGGTGACCGTCCCATGCACCATGTCCCCATCCACCCCAATCAGCGCCGTACACAGCACCACCTAAAAATGATAAATATTAATTGTTATACCTAAGTCCAATTCCTAATGCCAATGAGGCAACATAAATCCCGGATCGATTGTGCTTTTTGGAGATTCGTTTTTAAAGTTTGAAAATTAAATCAGTTAGAATAATTGTTTTATACCATATTTGTGATAAAACATATTTTCCTATTTTAGTTATTACGAATATTTATGACTATATGCCTAAATCAATTATAATACTCTTTAGTAATACCTTATTAGATTTTACTAGAATTCTCAGATTCCGGAAAACCATGTTTGAAATTATTGGAGGCAAGGAATTATAAAGGAATTTTACTTTAGATTTTATACACTAATAATTTTATCATTCTATAATACGTAAGCATAATATTTTGCAATTATAATTAATATATTTTACATACAGGGTGTTTCAGAATAAATGCCAAACAGTTAAATGAGTATTAAAAATAAAATTTAGGTTCAAAGTTAATCGTAAAGTAGATGGTGGAAAATATCAATTATAAAAAAATAACGAAAAGAAAACGTTGATAAAAATTAATTTTAAAAAATGTCAGTTCCTTTTTGCTCGCTAAGACTTTTTGTACAAAACCAATTGTTTCAAATAAAAAATGAAATTTGGAGAAATATATATTGCAAAAAGACATGCCGTTTAGGAATCTATATTTTAAAAATGTTAGCAATCATATTTAGTTTTTTTTTATATAATATATATTAGAAAAAAAACTTATTTTTACAGTTATACATGCGATGTTCCTAACGCTGAAGATTTTACCCGACGACGTTCAAATAAACCATGACAATTTTTTTCAACATAGAACATGTAATAAAATGGGTATACTGGACGCATTGTCAATACTTACCAGCTCCACCATGAAGACCTTCTCCGTGCCACTGGCTTTCATGAAGACCTTCTCCATGCCATTGTCCATCGTCTCCATGTCCTACAAATAATAACACCAAATAATCTTTAAAGAAATCAAAAAGTACAGAAAGTTTCCTTTCCCAAAAAAAAATTTTAAATGTTAAAAAATCTGAAATAATTTATTTATTAATATTAATATCATAAGTAAATAAATAGCCTACCCCAAGCTCCATGACCGCCAGCCCATCCGCCATTTCCTACCCATGCTCCACCATGTCCAGCCCAAGCTCCATCATGACCATCCCAATCGCCACCAGTTGGTCCATGCCCGTCAGGTCCAATGGGACCATGCGGAGTAATTACCCCCGATGGACCTTTAAGGATGACATCATGAGGGGCGGCACTGGCAAGGGCAACTAGAGCCAAGGAAGCAACAACCTGTAATAAAATAAATTAATTGTTAGTGGTTGGAAACTACAGCTAACAAAAGAGCAAATAATTCAGAATTCAACGTGAAAACTCTTTTACTATTTTAGTATCACCATATTATGTAATTTAAAAGATTGATATTGGAAAATAATTTCTACCCTGACACGCTGCATGTGGCTGCTCACCCGAGTAAAAATAAAAATTAACTGGATGATGGCTAAATTGCCTAAGATGCAGAGGCCAATAAAAAAATAAAACTTTCTATGTTGAAAATATAAATATATTATTAATTTAAAATTATTAATCGCGCGTGACTCGCCGGTCAAACAAATACAAAATTATTTTTCAAAATATGAGCAACTTAAAATATTTTTATTTTAAAACTTCACAAAATATTGTTAGCACATTATTGTGCTTATTACTTACAAACACTTTCATTTTTGGAGTAAATTCGTGTACTTAAGACAAGAAATGAACTGATATTTGGCTAATAGTTCACCCCAGTATATATAGTTAATTTATTGACCTTCGTTACAAATTTTGTATATTATTATATTACACTCTTTTGTACAGAGGAAATAAACTAGATATAGATTGGTTACCTCGTTAAAATGTATTATAATAAGATAATTTGTAAAAAACAAGACGCTATTTAAAATTTAGTGTTTAGATTGAAATAAAATTAGTAGGTACCTACTTACTGAAATATTGGAAACATAGACTACACAGTAACTCGTCAACTGAAATAGATTTTTTTGGCAAAAACACGTCGATTTTTGTTTTTGAGGGGCACCTTTCAAAACTATTGTCGGTTGAATTTTGTGTTCCATCCCTTCTCCCCCAGCCACCCACATTTTATAGTTTCAAATATCATCCTCTGTCTTGTGACACGTCAATTTAAGCAGCTTAAAATCTTTTGTCCGGTATACCAAGAATAAATGAAATCGTTCGATCCGTTTCTGAGATAAAAGAATGAAAAGCATAGTAAACAACAAAAAATAGGTATATAAAACATTGGTACGAGTACATAAGTGAAATCATTTTGTTCAGAGGACAGCAGCAGTTTTCACCCCTAGACAACTCTGCTAAAAAAATCTACATTAAAATACGTAACCGACTTTTTGTTGATCATTGATCGCTGCTATCAGAGCAAACGCACGAGGTTCGTTCACACAACCGACTCGCCGTCAATTTTGAGGTTGAAGTTTTTGATTTTTTTACACTTTCATCAGAGAGAGAGAAAAGTTTATTTTACAAGAATATTGAACTGGAGTGATGTTTGTTTAGGGACTATTAGATCCTTTTTCATTTATGGTGTTATTGTTCGATTATCTTAACACTTGTTTTTATTATTTTTTAGCAAGCGAACATGGATTTATGGTTATCTACGAGATCTGAAGAAATTCCTCGAGGAGCATGTTTTTACTGTGTGTTGCATAGTATGTAAGACTGTGCTGGAAATAAGGGATCGTCATGTTTTAAGAATCCATAAAATAGTCGTCTTTAGACCCAAAGCTAGTTTGACTGTGTATGCATTGTGTGAAGAAGAGACTAAATTAAAAAATTATGAAGAATTTATTAAAAAAACATCTCGGAAAATATCACCAGGTAAGCATTGAATTAATAACTTACCTATATTTTAGTAGTCCAAAATTAAGTTGTAATATTGTATATTTTTAGGATATAAACGCAAGGACAGATAAATCTGGAGGAAGAATTTGCTACTCACGAAATACAAGTAAACATAGTCGGTTGTATATTTTAGTGTAGTCTGTAAAAATACTGGCTGACAGCGGAAGTGGTTCAGTGTGTGCTAGTGGAGAAAATTGAGTTTCTATTTTTTGAATAAAGTAGTTAACTTATTGGAAACATTGAAAATAATACAATAATAATAATTATTATTAAAATTGTTTCGTTACGCAGGTCATATATTTTTGATTATATTATATCATGTCGGGGAAGTTTTGGGGCGACACAACCGATTTTTTATTATAACTCTAAAAGTGTTCCATGTTTTATTTTTAGCATTTTCAATCTACGCCCTTGACTTCTATTTTTATTTAATTATCTAATTATAATTATGGCAATAATATTTTACTATATTGTATATTACATCAGCTTATTTGCAATTTTATGAATGAATAGTCAAAAGAAATATGTTAGTAATATCACAAGATAATCTGATAATATAAATTATTCCAGTCTTAAACCGCGCCGTCCAAATTGACTGGTGGTTCATGCTTGAAAAGATTGGCTCTGGTTTAGCTTGTCAATCAAAGCATGCCTTCCAAAAACCCATACAATCTCACAGCGCGCCTAGGTTCCTAGTGTAGATTCGCACAAGCCTGACGAATCAGGTTTTGATCTTTTCAGTATGGTTGTATTTATTTATTTCAACTTCTTGTAATTTTACTTTCCCGCACAGGGAAAGTGTTGTGAACGCGCTAAAAAAAATTTTAAAAATTTAAAGACGGATATAACCATTTTGAAGTTAACTATGAACAAACACATATTTATTATGGCAGGTAATTTTCAGTTACTGAAAATTTTATTATCTGGCCTGAAGACGGCCTCCGAACTTGACCTAATTCTAGCAAAAAACTTCATTTCAATTAATATATTATGTTGGAAAATCCAGACATTACTGAAAGACACTACGATGTGAATCTATATTGGGATCAATGGAGACACATAAATACTGAGATACTCGCGTTCTTCTTTGATTCGTGTGAAGTTTATGGACAATTTACATAAATTAAAGATGTTAAGTACTGTAATATGATGAAAAAGCTGCTAAATATTGCCAAAAATTTGTGTTGAGTCACTTCATGCAACTTTATTGCTATTTTGTGGTGAAGTTGACTGCAAGCTGTAAGTTGACCCACATGTACATTTTTGGCTACTATAAATAGATTAACTCCCGCTGTCCTGAGTCTTCCAGTCGGCTTTATTTATTTGTCCAAATATCGAAGATACAAATGTTATTCCGCTGTGTAATATTAAAAAAATATTAGATGACCCCGTAATGTGCTGACTGAAAATTAAATATACAATCGGCTAACGGATGCTAAAGAAAAGATTAGTAACATTAATTTTGTATAATGAATTACTGTATCACTTCATAATTTTAATAGCAAGTACTTTTTTTTTTAGACTGAAGATTTCCGGGGAATTATTTCTTAGAGTTATAGAATGTCCATATAATTGTTGTGTAAATAAATTTTTTGTACGATCGACCTTTTTTGATTGTTTACCGTGTCTGTCTTTATGACAGTAAGTGACATTTACTGGCTGACAACCCAAACACGACGGTAAGTAATTCACTTACCGTTCAGAGAACGGTAAGTAAATTCACGACGGTATGTCATTGCCCATTTATGCTGACGTCATTATTTTGATTTTTAAATTGTATATTAAACGGCATTAGGTATGAACTTTTATAAGCATTTTCATACCGTTCTCTGGAATTATAGCGGCTATTCCAACATTCCATGCTTCATCAAGAGATTCACATTCAAAGTCACTCATTTTCAATAATAATACTTATTTAAATAAGTTTTGACAAATACATGACATAAAAAATACGATAACAATCATAACAATAACAATTAGTTCCATGACAACGTTCAACTGCAACTTTGTAGAGGGTATTCAGCTAACCTGAATTTGTATTTAATTGAAAATATTAATTATTAAAAATAATAAAATTGCAATTTCAGCTATTTCGATCGTACAAAAAATAGTATAAGCATCTCAAACAGTAAGTAGTTTACCGATCTCCTCCAATTTTGGCGACTTCGCTTCGCTCAGTCGCCAAACATTGTCGTCGATCGGTAAACTACACTTACTGTTCTCAATACTTAATATACTATTTTTTGTACGACCGACCTTTTTTGATTGTTTACCGTGTCTGTCTTTATGACAGTAAGTGACATTTACTGGCTGACAACCCAAACACGACGGTAAGTAATTCACTTACCGTTCAGAGAACGGTAAGTAAATTCACGACGGTATATCATTGCGCATTTATGCTGACGTCATTATTTTGATTTTTAAATTGTATATTAAACGGCATTAGGTATGAACTTTTATAAGCATTTTCATACCGTTCTCTGGAATTATAGCGGCTATTCCAACATTCCATGCTTCATCAAGAGATTCACATTCAAAGTCACTCATTTTCAATAATAATACTTATTTAAATAAGTTTTGACAAATACATGACATAAAAAATACGATAACAATCATAACAATAACAATTAGTTCCATGACAACGTTCAACTGCAACTTTGTAGAGGGTATTCAGCTAACCTGAATTTGTATTTAATTGAAAATATTAATTATTAAAAATAATAAAATTGCAATTTCAGCTATTTCGATCGTACAAAAAATAGTATAAGCATCTCAAACAGTAAGTAGTTTACCGATCTCCTCCAATTTTGGCGACTTCGCTTCGCTCAGTCGCCAAACATTGTCGTCGATCGGTAAACTACACTTACTGTTCTCAATAATTAATATACTATTGAGTTTTGGTCGTTTTGTCAAGATTAAATAATAAAATTAAATATTATTCTTCAGAAAACCAACCGTTCTACAATGATTGACTATTGATTATATGGTTAGCTTATAGCTCTAAGTATAGAAAATAAAAGTTTGCAAATAAAATGGAAACCATTTTTCACTTTTTTATTATTTATACAAATATCAGCTCATTGCTTTCAAATTAGACTCTGCTTGTCTCAGACCTTGTAGACGAAACTAAAGCTAAAAAGAAATTTTTAGACTTATATTTAAAGCGATTAAATAATTTAGAGGTATTAATTTAAAATAAATAAAAGTTAAATATATCTTGCAGTGTAAACTTTATTTACATTATATTATACATAAATACATTAAAACGAAACATAAATATACAAAAATAAATATACAAAATGTGTATAACCACATAAACATAAGATCAAAACAATGGCAGTTGCTATAGGGAGGAAATTAATAATCTATCCAGGAGATGAGGTTGTAGTTGCAGTTTTACCAGTGACCATGATGACCACCATGAGACCATGTATGTGTTGGTCCCCATAAACCGGCAGCATATACTTTACCGGCTGGTCCTACAACTGTAGCTGGAACTGTGTGTGGTCCTACAATGGCAACACCACCGTGATGACCGTCCCATCCACCATGTCCCCAACCAGCACCGTAGACAGCAGCACCTAAAATGCCTCAAATATTATTTTTTCTACAACTAACTGTCAAATCTCAGATCATGACCAGCATATTTAGTTGGCTTAGAAAAAGATGATGTTTGTTGCTTACTAAATGAATATAACTTTAGATAGAAGAATCAATAGGCATATAATGAGGTAATATCAAAAAGCAAAACTTACCAGCTCCACCGTGAAGACCTTCTCCGTGCCATTGGCTTTCATGGAGACCTTCTCCATGCCATTGGCCATCATCTCCATGTCCTACACAAGCCAAAAATTATTTTTGGGAAAAATGTATTGACAAGGAATATATAATTTAATTTTGTGCAAATCTTAATTCAAGGAAATTAATATAGAAATAAGCAACATGGTTCAAGGAAAATGAGCTAATAATACTTGTGCATATCTTTACAGATATATTAGATTATTCCGAATAAAAGAGAAAAAAGTTATAATTTAAAGCTATTTCGGGTCTGACTTTCATTTGTGCTTCCCTAAATATATATGTAAACGTTTTTTGGTAAAACATTACAAGTCAACTTTCAAAAAATTATTGTATTAGCATTCAATAAGTTTTGGCACCCAAAATAATTGAAAAATATAGTCAAAAATATTATTACTAGCGTTAGATTGACAGATAATATATCAATAGTGATGAATAGCAAAGCGTTATAGATAAATACACTGACATACCCCATGATAAATTAACTTACCCCAAGCGCCATTACCGCCAGCCCATCCACCATGTCCTGCCCATGCTCCACCATGTCCAGCCCAAGCACCATCATGACCATCCCAATCGCCACCAGTTGGTCCATGTCCATCAGGTCCAATGGGACCATGTGGAGTGATTATTCCTGATGGGCCTTTGAGAATAACATCATGAGGGGCGGCGCTGGCAAGGGCAGCAAGAGCTAAGGAAGCAACAATCTGTAACAAAACAAATCCCTGTGAACAAATCTCATACTGATGTAAAATTTGTAAAGAAATCGGCTATTACAATTATTACTAAAAATAAGGAAATAGAACGAATTGTCAGAAATAGGCCACAAATAAGCTGAAAGGGAACCTAAGTGAACTAATTATTATAAAAAAAGTTAATTTGTTATTAAATTTAACAAAAGTTAGAATAAAAAATATGTTTCTATCAGAATTAATTTGTGGATTTTGCTTACCAACACTTTCATTTTTGGAATAAAATAGTTTCGTACTACTTATGTTTAAATCAAGAAGTGAACTGATATTTGGTTAATGGTTCACCCTAGTATATATAGTTAATTTCTTGACCTTCGCGACAAAGTTTGCATATTACTATACTCCAGTAGACAGAAAAAATCAACTAATATAGAATTGTTATCTTATAAATTATTTTTTTGTTTGATGGAATTCTATTTCTACACTTTAATTAGGGATAAATAATTATTTAATAGTCAAATTTCATTTTTTATTCAGAAAAATATTAATTTATCTGAAAATTCTCGATCTATATAGAACTGTTGAGATATGTAGGTAAATTAGGCATTTCTTCAAATCGATTTGCTTTTTATACATCACACATACATTTTTTGTTACTCATTTTATTAACTTTATCAGTCCCCGCCAATGCCTTATGTTTTCATTGAATTATCTAATAATTATTGTATAAATTGTTGTACTATATCATATTACATCAGCTTTGTCTCTTTAAATCTCTTATTTGCATTTTTATGAATGCCATATATTTATACTGAACTACCAAATCTAGCAAAAACTTGTTTAAAATACAAAATTATTTCTCTCTGAGTCAAAATTGAGTTTCGTTCATACAGGAAGTTTGTTGTTTGGTACGTTCTTCTATACAATTTGGATAAATTTTATTACATTTTTAGTCTGTGTGCATATTTTCGCTTTTATTCTGGATTTTGTAATGCCTTGATGCCCTAAGTATAAAGGAGATGGTACCACAATCCTGATAAATTTTAAAACACAATTTTTGGTAAATGAGAATTTATTTCGAAACTAAACTGCGGTAGTAAGATAATAACTCATTAGGGTAGTTTATTTATTTTTATTGATTAATTGAAGTTTGTTGCAAATAAAATATCTACTTTGTTCGTATGCAATTTCACATAAAACAGAATAACTTTTATAAGCAAATCTTTTATTATTAAATTAAGATATGATACTTCTCAGAGTCAGTGTTATTGAGTGATTTCTACTTAAAGCATATTATCAATTCTTTTCTTTCCAGGAATGTATTTTATAGAATACCTAATCATACTTCTTTAGTCTAATCCTAAATCCTTGTAATATTGGAGTTAAATCATCTAAATACTTGGATGCTGCAATTTGATTCTGGGATCTGTGTGAGTGATATTATCCAAACCTACATTATACTCTGCAAATGTATTGCAGGCCCACGTTACCGCCAGACCATCTTTTGCAATTTGTGCATAACAAACACTGTTCAGTTTCTGAGACGTATGCAAATGCAATGATGTGTCGCTTACCATTTTTCCCCTGGATTAATGTAACCTTATAATAGTTATGGATTGAGTTGGATCATAATGAGCCAAGCACGGTGAACTTTTAATAAACCAATAGTTTCTTTAAATGCTTCAATCCTTTTCGTATATATTAAAATATCGATATGTGTCCTTCTTAAAATGATTTTATAATTTTGCATTATTTGGCATCGATGACCGAACGCTTGGAGACCACCGTCCGAAGCGATGCTGATACCCAAATATTTTGGGTGATTCTAACAGAAGGATAAATGGTCTCCTTCTAGCGTTTTGTGTTTACACTATTTTCATTTCATTTCGATTTTTAGAGCTGCTGTTACCTATACGTTGGATTTGATCGGCCTCTTTATGGTAGGACATTACAATGTGTATGTAGATGGTACTAGTTTACGTATATCTACTATTGTATATATCATTGTGATTAAATGCAGGCCGATATTGTAGAGGGGCAACGACTATGGGACCCTGACGAGCTCATAATAAGAGCGAAACGAATTCGTCAGTATCTGTCGACCCATACCTCGGTCTGGTTCTACTGAATTAGACTGAGGCCCTGCTAAATTAAACAAAATCCTTTGTGTAGGTAAAACCAGACATTTTGTCCGCTATGCCACGAAATTATTTTTCATTTATATTTACGGACACAATATCATTTTATAATAAGCTATGTTTTGTGCAAGATTTTTTTGTTTTAATTCATAATCGGTGAAGATTTTGAAGGGGTAGTGGTGTTTCTACGCCACTGGAAAAAGTACGGTTTTATACACAAAAAAGGTACTCTTATCTTCATAATTACAAAATTAAAAAAAAACAATAACAAATCATCACAGTTAAATTAAATGTTAGAAATGTCCGCCGTTACTTTCAATGCACGCAGCAATTCTTCGACTTTTTTACGGTTTGGAGAATTTTGAAAAGACAACTTTTCTATCATTTTTTAATTTTGCAATTATGAAGTTAACATTAGTAGAAAAAATTAAATTTATTTCAAAAAATTGACCATGTTTTTCAACAAGTTGATTTTTCTCGAAACCGGCCAACTTTAGAGCTTATGACTAAGAGTACCTTTGTTTTGCTAGAAAACATTGGCAGTTCAAATGGGTATCTTAAAACCGTACTTTTTCCAGTGGCGTAGAAATTGGGGAGAAAAACACCTACTACCCCGTCAAAATCTACAGCAATTATGAATTTTTAAAAAAATTCTTGCACAAAATATAGCTTATTATGATTAGAAAATGCTTACAAAAGCTGTTTTCTGTACGAGAAAAGATTCTGGAGATATTGGCAAAAAACGAGAATGGTGCGTTTTAGAGAGTAGCCTAATAGAAACTTTTTTTCATATTTTTGAACGAGATCTCACATCCTAAAGTCCTATTATGAAGCACCCTGTATATGGGGCATCATAGTTATAGATATATTATTAATTTGGCATAAACTTCAAATAACTTATTCCAGATCGAGAATATTGGAGCAGGAGGATTTGCATCCTGGTCACAGTCGGGTCAAAAACATAAAGTGTAAGTGTGGTAAGAATTCTTTAAAATCAGCAAACCTCAGTCATTACAAAATATTGACTTATAAATTTTAGGAAATACTAGAATAAATATAAAGATTTGAAAAAAAGTAGTTAGTTCCTGGTCCACAAAAATTCTCATGTACACACCTATATTTTAGGTTCAAGCACTTTTTGTTTTCATTACAGTCTAATAAATGATTTGATTTGAAAGTAAATTGATACACATTTTTCACAGATATTATAGCAATGATTTAGCAATAATGGAATTTTTAACCTTGTTCCGTGATATTGTTTATTTTTTTTTTGTATTTTGCGAAGTCATAGATAATGTACCTATAATATAAGTGTGCAGGTACAAAATTGGACAATAATACATCGTCTTTCGATGCCACACACTAAAGTTGGAAATATTGTAGATCGCAAATTGTGATATAAAACGGTAATGAAAATTTATACAGTACAGATCGAAATTATATAATTCAAATTAGTTACTTCCAGCAGCTGTATTTTCTTGTATTTGTACTTTGTTACGAGCTGATTTTAGTTATATAATTTAAGCAAATAATTTTGACAGTATTATAAATATTTAAAAACCAATCTCTGTAAAATAACACCCTCCATTTCTGTCATCCCTAATAATGTGAATCATATACTATAATATGGTTTTATGAATTTGTGTGGCTTACATAAAATATTAAAATTTCCATGTGAATTTATAAAAGGTAATAGCTTTGGGCAGAATGTTAAATTGACCTTTATGAAATTAAATAACACAAAAAGCATATCAAATTTTGAATGTTTGTTTTCCTTTCGTTATAAATTTGCGTCTAACAAAACAATCTGTATAAACTCAAATTGAATTTCTCTATACCCGTCGATGAAGTTTCATCTTCCGTAAACCATAGCACGTTTTTATACGAATTGTTTACATGCCACCATCATTTAGTTTTTGACAGATAGATAAATGTAACATACTCACTTATTCGTATCAAAATAAATCAAGCGGATACCTTTATTTGTATATGTACTCATTTCTAGTTTATAGGCGTACCTATTTGCAAAAACAAATTCGTGATAAACATTTTTGAAGAACAAAACTGAAGTTGGCATAAGGTAAACGAAATGTTTCTATCATCACCTACCCGTTGAGAATAAAAAGTTGCTCTACTTTCGTGATTTTATGGCCTATGTTAATTAGGAAATTACACAACTTTGCCAAAGTAAAAGTACTCCTCTTTTATCGTTTATGAGATCCCAATCGTGGCTCTCCAATATTAATCACCCGATATATTAATTTATTGTTTAGATTTATAGGCAGTTTGTATATGGCAATGCAGAATTGTTATATTATCTAAAATATTTCCAAACAAGCTTTTCATAACAATTACATTCAGACAGTATTTAATTAGTTATACAATTTAATTAACAAGAAATAGAAAGAAAATAACCTTTACCTTGAAAATATTTATATAGGTACCTATATAATTTTAAATCTATATGTATTTATATCTATATCAACTATAACTAAAAGCAAATAATTAATTTTAATACATTATAATATAAAATTGTTTTAATGTTCATTTTATTACACTAAATCAGCTCAGTGTAATTAATCATAGATTTTTAATAATTGTTAATCTTAGCGTTAAAAGTCTTTTGTCATTTATAATACTTGCATTGAAAGTAAGTTTCAGAGTTTTAAGAACAAATTTTCATATATCATTGTTGAGGACAATACAATATCTTCCTAGGTAACTGAAGAAAAAATAAAACTAATTTTATAGAAAAATGTAAGGTTCTCCCATATAAATGTATTACGAGAATCAGTATTAAGTTTATCAATTTTATACATATTTTACCACTGCCCTTAAAAAATATTCTATATAGAAATGTATAATTTATTTTTTTAATTTTATTTTATGGGACCAAAGTGTTTAGTTATCCTCCTGAAAAAAATACAAAACTTCATATAATGACGAAAATACCACTCATAAATATTCATCGTATAAACCTTTGTAAAGGTCAAATATTTCGAAATATGCTAAATAATCATTTTCATTAGCGAAAGGCACATAGTTTTATGGGAAAACTAGATATAATATATTTTCTATTCTATATTTTAACTGAGTATTTGATTTTGTATCCGAAAATAAAGTCCACAAGATTTTTTATAGAGCACTTTGATTTTATTCAATTTGCAAGGTTTTAAGAAGCAATCGTCATCAAAAACACTTTAAATTTTTTGTAGATAATTATTAGTACCAATATTTCTTTTTTCTTTGATTATTTTGTACGTAATGCAATCTAGATCGTTGTAAGTTTGACTTTTAACTACACAAAATAATATTAAACTTATTTCAAACTCTAATTTCATTTTAAACTAATGTCTTCTTGTGAGCAAAAATTTCTATTCACATTATATTGATGTACAAGTAGAGTAATTTATATTAACAGTCATTAGAAATTCAATTTAATATCTGATACTAAAAAAGGAACATCCAAATTTGAATTTAACATAGATAGTGTCATTGTTCCCTCATGTTTCGGGGTAAGATTTAGATTAGATTAGAAAATCTATAAAATACACAAATTATATTTTTTTATAAAAACATATATTACACATTAAAATTTTGCACATGATATTCATCAAACATTAAAAATATTATTTACATTAACAATTTCATATATACATCACAACTGAGTGTAAATAATAATTTGGACTTTTGTATGTAGTATTTTTTTAAATTTCTAATCTCAAATCTCTGTGTTTACCAGTGACCGTCTCCACGCCATTGGCCATCATCACCACCGTCCCAGCTACCGTCATTCCAGGAACCATCGTTCCATGAACCATCGTTCCATGAACCGTCATTCCAAGCACCGTCGTTCCAGGCACCTTCACCGTTCCAGGCTCCTGATAAAAAAAAACAATTACAGAAACTCATATAGTTTGTTTTAACGTTCTGCATTCAACAGGTAAAGAATTTGTTCAACACACAAAAGTTTCAATAATTATTGTATTTTCACGCGTGAGTCGCATTCGAAATTCTCCCAAGACCCTGTATGAAAATCTAATGATTTAATCAAGAGTTACATTGTAAAACCATATAAGATATCCCAGATAATATAATAATTCTAGTTTGATCAATGAATTCAACTGTTTCATTCCACTTTAAATCAGAATTTGTTAGTTTGTAAGAAAATAATAATGTTTTACCTTCGCCGCGCCATTGGCCATCATCACCACCCCATCCGCCGTTCCAGGCTCCATTGTCACCACGCCATTGGCCATCATCACCTCCCCAACCACCAGCACCTCCCCAACCACCGGCACCACCCCAGGCTCCAGCTCCAGCCCATGCACCTGCACCAGCTCCAGCCCATCCGCCTGGAGCTGCCCATCCAGCAGCTACGCCAGATGGTCCAATTGGACCACGATCTGTGATAGCACCAGATGGTCCTTGTAGGATGATTCTGGTGGCTTGAGTGGTGGCTACAAGAGCCAGAGATGCTAAGATCTGGAAATAACAATAAATATAAAAATACGACTGTTATTAATTTAGTATTTTTAATTAAAAAAGCATTCCGCAATTAATATCACAGAATCAAATTCTTGGGAATATATACAGACAATAAATTGACCTGGAGCACGCACATAGACGCTGTAGTGAAGAAATTGTCCAGCTACATATTCCTAATAAACAACATCAAAAATACTGTATCGAATGATATTCTTAAATTGATATATTTTGGTCTGATACAGTCTACTTTAATGTATGGTGTTATATTTTGGGGGGGAGCGAGTGGGACTGCGAGGGTGTTCAGAACTCAAAAAAGGATCATCAGAGCGATGCAGGGAATCTCTCAAACTACTTCCTGTAAGGACCATTTCAAAAAATTGAAATTAATGACATTCCCTTCACTATACATGTACTCACTTATAATACATATAAAAAAACAAAATGAAATATTGCCTAAATCAGAAGATATATATAGTCACAATACTAGAAATAAAAATAACTTGGTATTACCATTCTCCAGATCAACTACTGTCCAAAAGAACCCTAACTACATAGGTGTTAAATGTTTCAATAAAATTTTAAAAATACAAAAGTTTCAAAACATTTCTATCAAAAAATTGAAACTGGAGCTGAGAACCTTTTTTATAGAGAAATGTTTTTATTCTGTAGACGAGTTTTTAAATTGTACTAATGAATAGTTTTAAGTCCCGAATTATAGCGGGTTATGTATGAATATTATTGTTTTTGTGTTGTATGTAATATTATTGACTATCCCATAATGTGACATATCATATTGTATATTGTTATCATTTTGAGGAGCAAAGAATAAATAAAAAAAAAAATAAATTCAATAAGTACGGAATGTGCTGATTCATATTTTGGAAAAGTATCTGAAAGCTAAAATGGCAAATAGCATACTCATAATTTACATTGATACAATGGTTTAATTCCGAGTCTTCTTCAAATACAAATAATCACTTTACCTTTATTAAATATAAAATTATTCATTATTTTTGATAAATTTGGATTGGGAAAGAAGGTTGGAGACTAGTGTGACTAGTTTGTAAGGGCATAAAAAATTGTCTTCACAACTTAAGAAATTGTAGAAAGTAAAAATATAAGAAATTTGAAGCACAAAGTTTTGAAATTTTTGGTCAAATAGAACATTATATACAATTTTAGTATTATTTTGCTAAATTAAGTGTTCATCTTCAGTATTTAATTGTTGATTATCGAATATTTCTATACACATGTCTATTGCTCTTATTTAAAGTAATTGAATCCCAAAATCCTTTATAATTCTTTATTACCATAATCGCAGCAACTTTAATTTTTACTACCTACATAAGTCACGCTACTATTTTCTTTAATTTAAAACAGTATACGTATATCCAACTTTAAAATTTAAATTCTTTTTAACTTGAGCTCGTAAACTTCTCTTACATAATAAATAATTCATATTTATTTTTATTGACCACCCCAACCCAAGTTTAATCAGGGCGTAAAACATTTTACTACATACGTAACAAAACTTAAACGATATTTCTGTTGTTTATTAAATGAATAATAATATTTGAATTATTTTAAACATTCTACAATCACCTGCTTCCAATAGAACTCCACCCATGCACACAATATTATTTATTTATTATAACAGAGTTTTTTCTTTATTTTTCATTCGATTTTAAAGGTCGTTATGCTACGATTAAAAAGCGATACAATTATTTATAAAAATGGTAATGGATAACAATAATTAAAATCAATGAGTTTGTCTATTTATTATACAAGCACAGGGTGATTCGAACTCAAAGACAACCATTGGAATCTTGAAAATCTTAAAAGGAAATTTGAAAATAAAAATTATATTATTTGGCACTGTCAAACTTTTTTCTGTGGAGAAATAATCCGCATAGTATTATTCAGGAAAAGAAAATTTCGGTGTTGACTTATAATATAACAATATCTAGAGTTAGAATTCTTTACCTAGAGAGAATGAAATAGCTATTTTCGTTTGTAGTTTTCGACTTATTACTTGTATGTACCTGGACCGCTATTTCAAATGATTAATGCAGAAAATTCCTTTGAATTTGTTAATTTAAGACGTTATACCTATCTTTGCTTTATTTGAGGAATTTGAGTTCATTTGAAATAATTTTCCTTTGGGTTTTAACATTTGATTGATATAAATTTGACTTTTTTGGGTCTAAATTTAGGTATATTGTTCTTTCCTGGGATTTACATCTACAATTATATTATAAAATAATTAGTAACGGGTCCACATGGGACAGGTTATGGAATACTCTAAAAGCGCAAATTTAGTAAGGGAGTAATGTTATGTCAGGCGTAGCCGATCTAATCCTTATTTCAAGAAAAAAGTTAAAAAACAAACATGAACTATTTTTACGAACCCTTATCTTCAAAAAATGAAGATACTGGAAATGAAAGAAATATTCGAAAATAAACACAATTTTTATAAATATTGAGGAGCCTGATAATAGTGGAACCCAAAGCCAGTAGCTTTATTGAGGCATATTTAAGCCAGCCTCCATTTTTGTCAAAATGCAACGATTCGCTTTGCAACTGATTCATTAGTATATTATTTGTGAACCTCTTAATTACCTCCTACAATTCAAAAATAGTGAGGCTTTCTTAAAATTTGATTTTGCTTTGCTTTTTGTACACTTAGGAAAAATAAAACCATCTGTTTTAGGAAAAGAAAATTTAAACTTTTTTATGTAGAAAAACAAACATTTTCGCGAATATATTACAATCTACGAGTATATAAAAATTTGTAAAAGTAGATTATTTATTACTGGACATCCGAAGAAGCCACGTTTGTTTTTCTACATTAAAAAGTTTAAATTTGAATTTTCATCCAGTCAATACTATCAACGAAAGAAAATTATTCTGAAAACGTATTTCCAATTATATTTTCCAAAATATTTTAATTAAACAAGTACAGCTGATGTAAACTTACCAAGAATTTCATAATTATTCTATTATCAATAAACGACAAAACTAAACTGTTGTCTGGTTTGTCAACAAGAACCACCCCAGCTTTTATATGAAATAAATTGACCTTCATGTTGTATATTAAGTCAAAAGACAAACCTTATATTCTACCACACATTATAACAGAAAAATACTCTTTTCTGATGTGTTAAATAATAAGGTTCAACGCAATTTCTGATTAACATATTGTAAGGTGTAACACAACATTAGCACATTTTTTGTCATTCTTTTCCTATAACAGTTTGCGTTTACGTTATGTAAAGAAAATATTATATTATTGTAATTAATAATGTCTGTAATTATTGGACAAAGAGGGTGGTGCAATAACTTGCACTAATTGCATACATTAGTTTTAACAACTATGGGGAAGAAGATTTTAATTATCTTGACCTTTATATTTGCGTCTACTTCACAATCAACAAACAAAATTATAACAATAACTATATTAATAATTTCAGATATGTGCGTCTGTCAAAAAGATGCGGCAATATCTAAGGGGGTTAGTCTGGAAATTATTATTATTACCCAAATATTTCATTACCGATTTCTTTGAAATTTGGCAGCAATGTTGCTAGAAATAGGGAGCTTATATGACCCTAACTAGATTAAAATTTATTAAGTCTAGTGGCGTTAGGGGGGTAACTTAATAAACATTATTGACAAAAAAATGTACGCCACTGGCTCTAATTTAATTTCAATATTGTCTTGAGATGAAGCACTAAAACTACAACTTTTTTATCTCTTCTATTTTTTTCATATGTTGCTTCGTTTACGAGTTAAAAATTTAAAACATTTTTCAACATACCAAGAATATTTGCGAATGATTCCACCATCTTAACATTTCAAAGAAAGATAAAAATAAATAAAGAAATAAAATTAACATTTATTCCTAATACAAAAAATTACAAAAACTGATGAAAGCTCGAAAACATGAATCCAATCTTCCTCTTTGACTGACAAACTCTGTCAAAAATACCAGGGTCGTTCCTAATCAAATTACACGCAGCAATAATGCGATATCTTAGGTTCTCCACATTTTCAACAGCAGTACCGTAAACTAAGAACTTCAGGTGGCCCCACATGAAAAATCCAATGGGCTTAAATCCGGGGATCGTGCAGGCTATAAGTGCGATCCACCTCGGCCCATCCAGCGATTCTTGTATGTTTTTAGTGTATAAATCACATTGCATTTATTTTTGCCAATGGTACGTTTTCCAGGAAGCGTGTGCTCCATAAAGTCGCGATACACCTTTCCGGTAAGTCTACCTGGTACAATTCCAATCCAAACGTTCAACAAGAACTGATGTTGAAAACAATCTTCAACTATCGCTTGCGGATTTTCTTCACCCCATAAATGGTTATTTATGAAGATGCCTTATTGCATATCGCTTCATCAGTAAACAAAATCAACATCATGCTTGATTTAAGCGTTCATAAATGGAATTTAAATTAAAAAAAATTGACATGTTGGGTTTGGTGGTATATACCTACAAATACTTATTTTATTTTTTTAATTAATGATTATTGAACAAACAAAAGGATTTCCTTGATCTTACTGAATACGCATTGTAGGCAAACTTTAATTATAGCGAGTTGGTCAAAGCTGTAAGACACACCTACATTTTGTTATTGGAATTTTAATTTGTTAAAAATGTAGCAAAATCATTAGCGTAGTTTACTTACTTTATTACACATTATTTACTTACTTTACTGATATTTCCTAAAATTGTTGGCAAATTCAGTATTTTACTATCCAGGCCATACCTAATCTTGAATGTCAAAATAGTGAATAGACAATAGTAAATAATGTTAAATATAATTCATATTCGAGATGCTATTTAAATTTGCCTTGTGATCTAGTTTTTTTGTTTTAAGATTTAATTTACGATACGTGTGGCAATAACATAAGGAGAATAATGTAAAACATTTTATTTTGATTTTTTTAAATTTTGTATTATTTTGAATAATTGTATACGGTCATGAAAATGTTGTTAATGAATTGTGAGTTAGAGTTGGTTTTCCGTAATTTTTGTTTGTGATAAAGAAGAAAGAACAAAAAAAAAATAATCATCTTGAATGTCAAAATAGTGAAATAGACAATAGTAAATAATGTTATATTCGAGATGCTTTTAAATTTGCCTTGTGATCTAGTTTTTTCGTTTTAAGATTTAATTTACGATACGTGTGCCAATAACATAAGGAGAATAATGTAAAACATTTTATTTTGATTTTTTAAATTTTGTATTATTTTGAATAATTGTATACGGTCATAAAAATGTTGTTAATGAATTGTGAGTTAGAGTTGGCTTTCCGTAATTTTTGTTTGTGATAAAGAAGAAAGAACGAAAAAAAAATGATTCTATTATTTGTTGCAACGAAGTCCATTTAAAAAAAAAAAGTAATTTGAAAAAAATTATTTCCAATGATCTTTTGTATCTAACAACTTGCATAATTGACTGTTGTTTTTTTTTCACGATACAATCACAAATAATTAAAATTGTAAAGTAGGTAACATTATTTAAGAGATCGACAACTACCTTATTAATAAATAGGTATGTTATTCTTATTAACTTGAAAATACTCTCTCCTGTATCCCTAGAAAGCTATATGCAAATTTTCCATTGTTCAAAACTAATTCATGATGCCCCTAAACTTTAAATCTCGGTGAAGTTGAGCCTCTCCGATGCATGGATTGCTCTATCGAGAGAATTCATTCTTTCTACCTTTTTTTTCGTTGAAAGGGTCCGTTCTACAAGTCCCCTCGTTTTACCACTTCACTTTAAATGTCGACGCGCATTTTATATCACTGTGAGCATTCCCAGGAAAGAATTAAAACAACGAAATGCTTGAAGAGTTCTGGTGAAGTGATAAAACGAGCCTGTCAATAATGAAAATAATTGTACACAAACAACAAATAAAACTCCTATGTTAATTTATGTTAAAAAAACCCTTAGTATTAATGTGTTTTATTTTGCTGTATTTATTAACTTTTTTATCAAACTAGCAATATTACGATAAAAAAATGCGTATCAAAAGTTATGAAGCAAAATATTTTTTCACACTACAAATCACATGTATAATAAAGAGGCAGTAGCAATGATTACTAAATTATTCTGTAGTGTTTGGCAGTAGTTTGCTCAATTGCATTTTGACTTCTTATACAGTGGAGGTATTAAATGAAAACACTTGTTTCCCTTCCATTAATAGGATTTAACTTTGAGGCGAAAGGGAATTTCAACAAAAAAATATATAAAAAAGGCTTCCATTAATTTTTCTTGAAAAAATACATTTTTTCTATAAACGTGTTAAAAATGCAATTTTTAACACTGTTGTCTTAAAGTACACTTTAAAGCACTAGTGTCTTAAATTAAAACGTCATATTTTGGGAGAAAATGTCAATCTAATATTGCACTCGACATGAATCGATGAAACCATCAGTTTCTTCTGCATTTTTTTCATTTCTAAAACAAAATCACACGTGGTTAAAAAACAGACACAATGACAACACATTTGACATTTTCCGTAAACAATAAAGCCAACAATGGTTGATATGAATGTTTTTTGACTTTTATAATGTTTATAAACAATTTTAAAAGTATTTTTAAGGCACTAGTATGTGAATTGCGCTCATTCTGCAAACCATCACATGCCTTAATTAAAAGTGTACTTCTAACACTTATACCTTAAATAACTATTATAGTTATTTATTATATAAGACGATAATGGACGGAAATGCTTTACTCCCGCCTTCATGAACAGGTAAAGCTTTTTACCGTATTGTCTAATATTCTATTTTATTCTTGAGTGGGAAATATTTACTAAAAATTGATAAAATGGGAGCAGTTTAGATTATTAATTGGGACACTGGTTTTCACCCTGCGTTTTACGGTTGTTATGGATTTGGTTAACTTTGTTGGCAGTGTCCCTTGAGTGGGTAAAATTGACATTTCAGTAGGTAAAATTGACATTTCAGTAAATAAAACTGACTTTTGAGTTAATTTGATTATTAATAATAATAATAATAATAATAATGTCTTTATTCCAAATTAAAAAATTTACAACAGGCGAAGTTGAGGCTTTATGCCTCCTAGCTTAACCTACTTTAATTATAAAGCTTATATTACCTTACTGTAACAAAAAAAAAAAAGAAAGAAGAAAAGCAACGCAATACACGTTGCTAACAGTTCCATATCATAGACTATAGAGTGTTCTATAAAATTAAGATGAAATACAATACATAAGAGAACAATTAGTATTGAGAGTGAAGAATAAGTTCTCGAACATTTACCTTAAATTCAAGTCCTTTCAGAATTTTATAATTATTTGGTAACTTATTGTATAGTTTTGCGACATTATAGGAAAATGAGCGTTCAAACAAAGCAGTGCGGTGAGCAGGTGGAGTTATCGCCATTCTATGTCTCAAGTTTATAACAATATTGTCACCCCTGAATTGCATTTTATTGTAAAGGTAATCCGGTATCTGCTTATTTATTACTTTGTTATATAAAACCAATGCATGCAATAACCGTCTTTCATTCATATTTAGCCATTGAAGCTCCCTCAACTTAGCGCTGACCCCACGTTCCCTGCCTCTCAATCCCGCGATTAATCGAATACAAGAGTTTTGCATCAGCTGAATTCGACGCTGATCAAATCCAACAAGACAGCGTCACAAAAGTTAAAGTGCGACAAGACCAAGGAGTCACATAATTGTTTTCTTAAAGCCGTTGTAAGAGTTTTTCTATTACTGTACAAGAGTTTTAAATTGTAAAACGATTTTTTATACAGGCACTCACATGCTCCCTGAATCTCAGGTCCGTGTCCATTATCATGCCCAAGTTCCGAGCCATAGGCACATTCTCCATCCGCATATTATCGACCCTTATTGAAACTAGGTCTCTGTAACGGCTTCTTATTTGATTCGGACCAAAGACCAAGAACTTTGGGTTGTCCTTGTTAATCTCTAAACAGTGCCCATTCGAAGCCTTAACCAGATTATTAATATCACCATTAAACAGGTTAACGGCCGGCTGCAGTTGTTGAGGATCGAAACACATTCTAGATAAACTGTTGTTTTGAAGTATTAAGTCGATCAAATGAGACTTTACCATCCACGATGAAATAAAAGTATTTTGCTTCAATTTAAAGAAAAGATAATCCACTTTACCAGCTTCTATATTGTTTGTTGTGGTGCGAATAGATTAAAGCTAATTATTTGTGTATTTCGGCACAATTTAAAACTCTAAATATTAATCAATCAAAATAATCCTTTCGGATTAATAATAAAAAGAATCTTAACGTTTCGAGAACCAATCTGTTGCCGTAGTCAGAGGATAAAAAACAACATTTATTCTAAATTTTCAAATAATTCGTATTGTTGATAGTTTTCGCATATTGACATTTATCAACTAATCCATTTTACGTTTGTGATATAGAATGTAATGTAGACTATACTTAGTGTTTTAACTATACAAATTCAATCACGCAGTGACTTTTATTATTAATCGAAAATAGAATTTTAAATAGTGACGAAATACCCTTTCTTTCCCATCTCATTACAAACCCAAAATTAAAAAAAAAATGTGTAAAAAAAAATACCTTGCAAAATATATAATTTTTTATCAAAAATGAATTAAATTACATACATAAAAGAGAAAAAAATATACAAAATAATAAGTTAATAAATTACATTATAATGCCATTCTAATTTTATTTATAGAGAGTTGAGCAATTCAGTCATTTGGTTTGGTTTGGCACTACCACCATCCTTTGCCAGCGTGTCCAACATTCCATGTTGGCCCCCACAAACCATCAGCAACAACTTTACCCGCTGGACCTGCAACTACAGCTGGTGCAGTTGGTGGGCCGGATACTGAAGCACCGTGACTGCTTACACTAACAACACCACCACCATTGGTGATTTTGCCTGATGCCCAACCAGTGGCAACTGGAGCTGCAATTACTGGTGCTACGACTGGAGCAGCGATGACTTTAGCTAAAACAAAAGTTTAGGGTTATCGTTATAAGATTAAATTTGACCCCAATTTGTAAACACTTTTTGCAGAATTTTTTCATTCTATATTGTTTTGTCCAGAAGGGAAAAAATTGGTTGTTCATATTTTAATTAATTTAAACAATCTCAGAAAACTGAATTTTATAAAATGTATAAAGTAATAAATGTGTACTTACCGACAGCTGGAGCAGCTACTACTACACCACCATGTCCCCAACCACCCCAAGCACCGTTGTTCCATCCGTTGTTCCAGCCGTTGTTCCATCCCCATGCACCTCCGTTACCTCCCCAACTACCATCATCCCAGCCAGTTGGTCCATGTCCTGCAATTGATTTTATAAAATTTACGAATCAGTCAATACTAAAGTTTATTTCCATTATTTAATCTTACCATCAGGCCCAATTGGACCTGCTCCAGTTACAATCCCTGCTGGTCCCTTAAGAACTACGCCACTAGGAACAGCACTAACTGCCAAAAAGGCTGCAAAGAGGACAATCTGAAAGCAAAAATTATGTTCAAGATAAAATATAATAGTAGGACAATAATAATTTAAAAAAATATTATTTCAACTTGTTTGTTTTTAACTAAATATAGAAAAACACACATATATAGATTTTTTAATTATGTTAATTTTTTAACGACACGATACTAGATTTAAGGACTAGAATTACAACATCTGGTGACTCCGCTAAAGAACGTCTATTTGGCACAATCACTTCGAAAGTTTAATTTAAATACTTCAAAGCATATATTTTTGAGATCATTTGTATTTTGATTTTTGATATTCAGCAATATTTTTTCGCAGGGTAAAGTAAAAACCTTCAAATTATTAGATCTCGACAAATAAAGTACAATAATTATATTGAATTATGATCTTACCAGGAATTTCATGGTTGGTTTGTTAATATATGTGCTGTACTCGGGCAAGTAATGCTCTTTTGTTAGATAATCAACACTGACAATTTGTATTTTGTATCCCTCTATATATACGGTTATTATCGACCTTGCCGGACTACGCGGAATATTAGTATTTGTATTTGTAAAAATTTTTTGGTTTTTAAACTTCTGAAACTGCATTTTGCTAGGTAATATGTTACTATTTTCTTGTTTTATGGGTGGAGCCATATTGCTACATTAAAATATTCTTGTCATTGTTGAAATACAAACAAAAACTTTAAATATTTAAATATACAGAGTGAGTCTAGCAAAAGTGATTTTTTTTCAGTAATGTTATATGTAACCTCGGCCCCATTTTGCAAAACACCGCAATTATGCGCAAGTACTGTTTTTTCAATAGAACACCATGTATTTAAGGGGTAATATTGATATTCACTCAAAAATAAATGCGATTTGCGATATATCTATCTGTCACGATTTTCACGAAAATCATCAATTTGTGAAAATGTGGATCTTTGGTTAAAAATTATTATGCCGGTGTAAATATGTTAAATTTCAAGAAAAGACTGTTTAGGATGATGACAACTAGCTTTCGTTGTAACTTATTGATGCAAATAATCTTTTTTTAAGCTGTACAGATTGTTCACAATTAGAAACCAAACATTTTTTGCCATTTAAGTGAGTGTGATGTGAATTATTTTAATAAATTTAATTCAGAATTAACAAAATACAATAACATACCGAAATAAGTAAAAATGAACCAAAACAAAAAGAGAGAAATCATTTGGAACATTTAATTCAAATTAGTTTGATATTATTGTATAACTTTAAAAAAGATTCTTTGCATCAGTAAGTTAATACGAAAGTTAGTTATCACCAGCTAAAATAGTGTTTATTCATATTTATTATACACGGAAACAATAAATTTGATATTTATCTATTTTTTGGGCCGCACTGTATATTTGCAATATTTTAGAAAAAAATCAACTTTGCTCAGTTTTGATACAGTAAACCGACGCGCCTTGCTAGACTCACCTTTTATATTTGTACCAACTTATTTAGATCAAAACGAGAAGAACAAAAGCATAAATTAAGTATTTAAGATTTAAAATTTTATTCTGACCAAACGCATAACATGTGTCGAGAGAATTGTGTCCGCTATGTCACAAAATTATTTCTTTTGCAATTTCAATTTTATTTAATGTTTTTTTTAACAAAAATTCTAAATAAATTATATTTCCAAAACCAGTTGATGATAGGCAAGTGTTACGGAAAATAAATAGATAATCAAAAATTATAATAATATAGGGTGTTCCATTTGAAATAAGAAAGAATTTTCGGTATAAGTGTAAATCGCATAGATGTTAATATTTGAGACTAATAGATCAGATAATCAGGTACAAAAGTCAACAAACCAACTTGTTATTTTTTCCAAAACTTCCAAGTTGTCATCGACCATCACTAACCTTGTATCTATTACTCTAATATAATGGACTATTAATGCATATATTATAAATCTTTAATATTACATCAATAGCAATGGAAAATTACATAGTTCCCACCAGAGAAACTATGTAATTTTTTGTAGATGTCCGAAAACGTTAAACTTATTATGTTTAGATATAGGGCAGTAGCGGCTGATGCTGCTAAAAACTAGCGACATCTCAGAACACCTGTCACTTCATCCGCTGCTATTGTCAAATACTCAGTATTTTGTAAAAAACTTAATATATTTAAATGATATACCTCTAACATAAAATCTAATAAATCCGTTTGAATTTCTTTAGACGGTTTTTTAAAAATTATACTTATACTTATCTAAATGTTCGGGCAGTGTTTTAACCAATTCTTGGTTGGTTTCATTATGATCTCTAAGAGAAATGCACCACAAAATCCAATTCAATCTGTTATATTCGACAACACGTACAGGTTTTTAGTTACATTCTCATTAAACTTTTGAATATATGAGTATATTGAATCTAAGTATTGCTTCCTAATATTAACCGAACCCAATAAGGTGTATTCAATTTGATTGTGTAAATGTTATTTTGCTAGTTAAGGATCATATTGTGATATACAGGGTGTTTCATCATTATTATTGTCCATATAGTAACGGGAAATACCTTAACACATAATATGAAGAGAGATTTGGGTATATTGAGAGATTTTTACTGCGTTGGGTATTTGGAGATTCGGTGATGCGGTCTTAATAAACCTGCAACAAGTAAACAGCAATATACACGACAGACTAAACACTTTATTATTTAAGTTGAACTATAGGTTTATTAGGTTATTTTTGTGGTTATTTATTTTATGGTTCACAGCGCAGCATGCGCAAAATGAAAATATCCGGGAAAACATAAACTACAACGGACTTTTGGGTATTTGGTGCAATGGAGATCTACCATTACTCGCTGGCGTCACGTGATCGTCATCCACCAATACGGTGAATCTCCGTTTAACCAAAATTCACTCTCGCAGAAAAGGCAGCTTAAGTGGGTAAAATTGACATTTCAGTAGATAAAACTGACTTTTGAGTTAATTTTACTATTCTAGATAAACTGTCATTTTGACAACGAGTTTTAACTCGATAAAATGATAGTTTACCATCCACGATGAAATAAAAGTATTTTGCATCAATTTAAAAAAAACGAAAATCACTCTACCAGCTTCTATATTGTTTGTTGTGGTTCGAATAGATTAAAGCTAATTATTTGTGTATTTCGCCACTATTTCGAACTCTAAATATTAATCAATCAAAATAATCCTTTCGGATTAATAATATTTAATATTTTAAATAGTAGCGAAGTACTCAAATTATGTGCTCTAATACACTTTACCCGTTTATAAGTGTGTGATAGTTTTCAAATGCAATTTAGATAGAAATTACAATCAGGTCTTTCCCATATCATTTCAATCCAAAATTAAAAAAATATGTAAAAAACAAAAAATGTCATACAAAATATATTTTCTATCAAAAATGAAATAAATTACATACAGAAAAGAGAAAAAAATATACAAAATAATAAGTTAATAAATTACATTATAATGCCATTCTAAATTTATTTATACAGAGTTGAGCAATTCAGTCATTTCGTTTGGTTTAGCACTACCACCATCCTTTGCCAGCGTGTCCAACATTCCATGTTGGTCCCCACAAACCATCAGCAACAACTTTACCCGCTGGACCTGCAACTACAGCTGGTGCGGTTGGTGGGCCGGATACTGAGGCACCGTGACTGCTTACACTGACAACACCACCACCATTGGTGATTTTGCCTGATGCCCAACCAGTGGCTACTGGAGCTGCGACTACTGGAGCAGCGATGACTTTAGCTAAAACAAAAGGTTAGGGTTATCGTTATAAGATTAAATTTAACACTCTTTGCAGAAATGAAACAAATCTATAGCTGCTTCTACAAAAAGGTCTCAAAGAGCTATTTTTCTTATGAATTGTTTTAATATCAATAACCTTTTTATCGACAGAAATTAAGTTTATTTAGTTTATTTCGTATAATACGGAATCTATAAAACTATTTCTCACCCTCACCTACATAATTCATAATATTCAAAATTTGAAAATTTCACATTTTATATTGTTTTGTCGAGAAGTGAAAAAAATTGGTTGTTCATATTCTAAATAATGTAAACAATCTCAGAAAACTGAATTTTATAAAAAGTATTAAGTAATAAATGTGTACTTACCGACAGCTGGAGCAGCTACTACTACACCACCATGACCCCAACCACCCCAAGCACCGTTGTTCCATCCGTTGTTCCAGCCATTGTTCCATCCCCATGCACCTCCGTAACCTCCCCAACTACCATCATCCCAGCCAGTTGGTCCATGTCCTGCAATTGATTTTATAAAATTTACGAATCAGTCAATACTAAAGTTTATTTCCATTATTTAATCTTACCATCAGGCCCAATTGGACCTGCTCCAGTTACAATCCCTGCTGGTCCCTTAAGAACTACGCCACTAGGAATAGCACTGACTGCCAAAAAGGCTGCAGAGAGAACAATCTGAAAGCAAACATTATGTTCTAGATAAAATATAATAGTAGGACATTACCTAATAATTTAACAAAAATATTATTTCAACTTGTTGTTTTTACAACAACAGACATGTAGATTTCTTAATTATGTTAATTTTTTAACAAGATCAACATCAGCTAACGAGTATCAATTACTCCAACTAGAACTAAGAACTAGAATTACAAGCTCTGTCGACTCCGCTAAGGAACGTTTATGTGGCGCAATCGCTTTTGTTAATTTTGATTTTCAGCAATATTTTTTGCGGTGTTAAACTTAAAAATCCTCCATATCATTAAACCTCGACAAGTAAACTACAATAATTGTTTTGAATTATGATCTTACCAGGAATTTCATAGTTGGTTTGTTAATATAATTTGCTGTACTCAGGCAAGTAATGCTCTTTTGTTAGATAATCAACACTGACAATTTGTATTTTGTATCCCTCTATATATACGGTTAATATCGACCTTGCCAAGACCGAATGCGGACTATTAGTATGTGTATTTGGAAAATTTTTGTGATTTATTAAACTTCTAAAACTGCATTTTGCTAGGTAATATGTTATTATTATCTTGTTTTATGGGTGGAGCCATATTGCTACATTAAAGTATTCTTCTGTTTATTTAAATGCAAACAGAAACTTTAATTATACAGCGACAGCCTAACAAGACTCGTCGGTTTACTGTATCAAAACTGATTTTTTCTTCAATGATGTCGTAGGTAGATCTTTCCTTCCACATTTGGAAAACACTGCAAGTATACAGAGTGACCGCAAAAAGAGATACAAATCAATGTTTTTGTTATAAATAAAACACTGTATTTCAGAGCTAATTTTGATAGTCCCTCAGTAATAAATGCGATATGATATAAGATGTTATATCGCAAAATCACCAATTTGTGCAAATTTAGAGCCTTGGTTAAAAACTAATATTTCAGTGTATGTTGAATTTCAAGAAAAACTGTATATGCTGATGATAACAACCTTTCATTTTAATTTATTTATGCGAATAATCTTCTTCTAGACTATACAGGGTTTTCACAATTAGGAACCAATTTTTTTTCACCATTTAAGTGAGTGTGATGTCAATAAGTTTAATAAATTAAATTCAGATTTAACAAAATACATGCAGAAAAGAGTTAAAATGAACCAAAAAAAAAAGGGTTATTCAGTATGTACTAGAAAATGGAAATCATTTGGAACATTTAATTTAAACTATATTATGGTTAGTTTCGTTAGTTGTTATTCATTATTTGATATTGCCATTAGTTTAGTTTGATTTTGAATATTATTGTATGTTAATAGGAATTTCCGGTATAAGCGTAAATCGCATAAGATGGTTTGAGACATATAGATCAGAGAATTAGGTACAAATTTCAACAAACAAACTTGTTAGTTTTTCCAAAACTATTAATATATATATATATAAATCTTAAATATTACATCAATTGCAACACCACCATGGACTCTCTGGTAGGAACAATTAACTTTTTTGTAGATGTCCGAAAACGTGAAACTTTTTGCTAAAAAATCCATACTTGAACAACTATTATGTTTCGATATAGGGCAGTAGCGGCTCAAGCTGCTAAAAACTAGGGGTGCTGTAGATATCTAAATACTACCACTAACTGAGACATCGCAGAAACACCTCCTGTCGCTTCATCCGTTATTACTGCCAAATACCCAGTATTTTGTAATAAACTTAATAATATATTTCCATTTATTGGTTTCAGATCCTGAATCTCGAAGAGAAACGTACCACAAAATCGAATGCAATCTGTTATCACCGACAACACGTCCAGGTCAATATGGTGTATTCAATTTGATTGTGTAAATGTTATTTTGCTAGTTAAGGATCATATTGTGATATACAGGGTGTTTGATCATTATTATTGTCCATATCAGGAGTGTAGTGATGCCGTTACGGCCCTGTGTTCCAAAGAATTTCCGGGCCCACCCTCTCACCGCCACACCCATTAAAAAAAACAAAGTACCAATATTATTTATACGTTTATTAAGAAAACAAACAAACCTTACCAAAGCACAATTTAAAATATAAAAACTAAAATATACCTATACATATGCTATTTCTTAAACCGTGCAAGATAAGGAGTTAGTTAAATTAGACAAAAGTTGCAGTTTCTTGATGCCTATTTAATATCTCTTTACTATGTAGGCAAATTCTTTTTAATTTCTAAAATACAGGGTGATCTGTGTAAAACTGCGAATTTTATTTTGTTAAATGTTTTAAAAACCATTGATTTTCGACATAAAGTTTAAAATCAAGAGTTTAATGGTTCTAATATGTCTACAAGACGGCACTTTCACAATTAACGTTCGCCGTTTTACGTTACAGCTGCCACCATCAGCTTTGTTTTATTTTAAATTCGGACCTGCATTTTTAATTTTTGTTTAACCCTTCATAATATCATTGTCCTGCGTAAATTTCACGACCCCATTATTAGGGAACCAGATTTCAATTTTTTGGGGCCTTGGTTTGGTATAGGACGCTATCATACAGGACCTAATCAAGACCTAAGAAACTATCCTTAATGACCGTTGAGGCGCATGTCGTTTGGCATGCAAATAACCCTTCATAATATCATTGTCCTGCGTAAATTTTGTCACTACTTTTAAAATAAGGTATAACTCAAGTATGATCTCGACGTTTCGATTCGATAGTAGTCACCATCAATGATTTTTCCGTGATACAGACCTGCATTATTTTTGCTGAGCGAAAATAAAGTATTTTAAAGGGAATTATGTACACGTTAAGGGTAAACAGCACTGAATGCTGGAATATATTGAGATTAGAGACATGCCACAGGTCGCTATTCATTTTCTGACCAAAAATTAGCTTAGTATAGGGTCTATGATTGTATAAAAGAAAGAAAATAGTCATTCTTGCAAAATATTTATTCTCTATCAAAAATAAATTAAAGTGCAAAAGAAAACAAAAAAAAAACATGATACAAAATAATAAATTATATGCATTATAATGTCATTTTAATTTTATTTATACAGCGAGGTGGAGCAATTTTCAGTCATGTTGTTTGGTTTGGTCCTACCACCATCCTTTGCCAGCGTGTCCGACATTCCATGTGGGTCCCCACAAACCATCAGCAACTACTTTACCCGCTGGACCTGCTACTACAGCTGGGGCAGTTGGTGGGCCAGATACTGAGGCACCGTGACTGCTTACACTGACAACACCACCGCCATTGGTGATTTTACCTGATGCCCAACCAGTGGCAATTGGAGCTGCGATTACTGGAGCAGCGATGACTTTAGCTAAAACAAAATTTTAGGGTTATCGCTATAAGATTAAATTTAACACTCTGTAATTAATCCAAAAATCTAAGAAGGATGAATTTTGAAAAAAAAAAGTAGGCTCCGTGTTTGTTTAGGAAATGTGTACTTACCGACTGCTGGAGCAGCTACTACTACACCACCATTTCCCCAACCACCCCAAGCACCGTTATTCCATCCATTGTTCCAACCGTTGTTCCATCCCCATGCACCTCCGTCACCTCCCCAACTACCGTCATCCCAGCCAGTTGGTCCATGTCCTGCAATTGATTTTACAAGATATTAGTCTGCAGTTCTGTAATTCACCTTCAAAATTCAAACGTAGTGACCCTTAAATTGTATATTGTTTAAACAGTTTTAATTCTCTACTGATACCATAAAATTATAAGCAATAAAACTTGAAATCAATTTAAAATAAGATTTATATTGAAATTGTTTTAGTATCAGATATTTGAACAACTTGAAAGACAAATGTAGGATATTTTGAGGTAACCAAACTCTCAAAATACACTTTCAAATATTCGTTTTGTGAGAACCGAAATGCTCTGAGAAATCGAACGCGAACCTAGGATCGCCAATTATAATATACTGTATAATGGGAAAAATTCTAAGCTTTTAGCAAAACCATCGAGGCTACTTTCTAAAGTAATAATTATCCCACCAAAATCAATCATTTAATCTTACCATCGGGCCCAATTGGACCTGCTCCAGTTACAATTCCTGCTGGTCCCTTAAGAACTACGCCACTAGGAACAGCACTAACTGCCAAAAAGGCTGCAAAGAGGACAATCTGAAAGCAAACATTATGTTCAAGATAAAATATAATAGTAGCACATTACCTAATAATTTAAAAAACTCTCTTCGAATCATTAGATCTCGACAAATAAACCGCAATTTTATTGATTTAGGATCTTACCAGGAATTTCATTGTTGGGTTGTTGATATATTTGCTGTATTCTTGAAAATAATGCAGTTTTGTTAGAGAACTAACACTGACTATTTCGATTTTGTATCCCTCTATATATATGGTTAATATCGACCTTGCCAAGACCGAATGCGGAGTGTGTGTGTGTGTGTATTTGTAAAAATTTTGTGATTTTTTGAACTTCTAATACCGCATTTTGCTAGGTAATATGTTATTATTTTGTTGTTTTATGGGTGGAGTTAGATTGCTACATTAAACTATTGTTTTGTTTATTTAAATGCAACCAAGAACTTTAAATATATTATATTTGTATTTACATATATATATATTCATAAAATTAGAAGAAGAGCAAGATTTATCAAGAATTGAGTAATTTGTAAGATGAACAGAGATATGAATTTTCTTAAAGTAAATACGATTTGTATTCTCCGTAATACAGAACTCGAAAAAATTTAGTAATACTCTGGCAATCGGTGAGACATCGAGATTTTTTCTGTTAAGACGAGAAAAATAAAAAAAATGTCGCTTTTTACTTTGTCACACACTTAACATCACATCTTATAAAGTAAAAAATAATTTTGTGGCATAACGGACAAAATTGTTGATGTTATCTACACAAGCATGGGTCGACAGATGCTGACGAATTCGTTTCGCTCTAATTATGAGCTCGTCAGAGTGCCATAGTCGTTGCCCTTCTACAATATCGGAATAAAGAAAAAAAAGTAAAAATGATACTGTTTGGCGTTAAATAATTTATTTTTGTAGATTTCAAACAGTATCATTTTTATTTCTTTTCTCTTTATTAATAATAATAAATAATAAAAATAGTGCAAAAATAATTTAAACACATCGTCCGCCTTATAATGTTTGGGTGGATCTTGTGGTCGACTTTAATCTCACGAATCAGAAATATATATTTCTAAGATACTAACCAAAGACTGAGTTTGGCGTTAAAGTATTTATTTTTGAATATTTCAAACTCACGATGTGTTAAAATTAATAAAGAAAAAAATAAAAATTATACTGTTAACGTTAAATAATTTATTTTTGAATATTTCAAACACTATCTATCAATTTTATTTTATTTTCTTTCTGCTGAAAAGTTCGCCAAGTTCAGATACGACCATAATAAGAGGGATGACATGTCCGCTATGCAAAATTATTTTTACTTTATTATATTTACGGACCCAAGTTCGTTTTCTAACCACATTTTATATCTTGGCTTTATAGGAATTTTGGTCTCAACTCTTTTTCTTTGAACCTGTAGTAAATCAAGAGACGTAACATGGGGAAAACTCAGATTCCAAAATAATGAGAGATTAAGAGAGCAGTGGGAGATAAAAAGTTCTTAACATAACAGCAATTAAAGACCTATTTTCCCACAACTCAAATATGAATCTAGATTGAAGCTCAAAAACGCTTAAAACTCCAATCCTTTCACAAACACCTAATCGAAAATCTATAAGGGACAACATTGATGGCTCCAGGAGGACATTTTTCGCGCCTTGTCTTAAGGATTACAACCGCTGTTTCACAGGCACCGCTACGTATATTTTTACTGAATAATTCTAGTTATTTTTAAATTTTAATTAATAATAAATTTATATGGTAATCTTTATTTTTACATTATTATTTAATAATCCGATATATGACTACTTCCATTAATTCTAATTGTTGCTATCACTAACAAATCCTTTATTTTACAACAGAACATACTAAAAAAAAAAGAAGTTCATCATCAAGTTTCTCCTGGATTTCTAACGCTTCCATAGTAAGCAATTAATGAATACTAAATTAGTGAATTTTTATATACTGACAATTCAATCATTTATTATTAATTGGTTCTTGGACAGAATTGGTATTAGCAATTAATTTTCCGACTCGGAATACATTGTAACGCTTCACACTAGACTTGTTTCATAAATAACGGATCTTCAATCTATCGCGAGTGTGTGACATAAACAAATACATTTAAAGCCAATTCATCATTAATATGGGCCACGTACGTTTTTTTGATTATTAACTTTACTTTAAATGCCCAGTTCATACCGTTTACTTCTTACTATAGCAATTTGCTATTTCAAATTTCAAAACGTGTTCTTGTCGTGTTTGTTTTCTATAACAATAATTAATTATTACTACCTAACTGTTACAATTATTATATTATTTTTTGTTGTTTTGAAAAATTGATTTGTAGAACTATTTTGTAAACCTACTAGGATTATTGTATATTCATAATAAATATACATAAAAATATTTCCATGAAACATCCTCAAAGTCATAAAATTCATAGGGATATTCACAATATTTAGACATGATATTCAGGGTTCATTAAAAAAATGATCATTATGAAACAATATAAAATCATTGCGAATAAACACTATAAAGTTCAGATCTTGGAAGGGTGTCGTATTTATAAAACTAGTTTATTTGTTTATTATTTCTTTAAACAAAAATCACATTTATAGATAAAGCCAGTAGTTGCTAATATGTGGGTGATGCTGGCAGAGGCATGAACTGGTCTCCTGCTGGTTTTGTGCTTTAATTATTTTTGCAGAAATTTAGATTATTTCTATCTTTACTATATATTTATATATCAAAGAAGAAAATATTCACCTAAAGTGACTCAACTAATGTAGTTGAATAAATCCTATATATATATACTGTACAATACCTACATAGGTATTGTATAGAAAAGCCAATGAAGAAAACGTACGCCTGTAAGTTGGAAAAAAGATTCGGTTCAGGTGGGAATCGTACCCACATCTATATCTACATATATGGTACACTGAAGAATGAAATATAATAACAGCGAAACCATATTGTCAACATCTGTAGAGCCCTTGCCTCATTCTGCTTAATAAATAAACCTGAGACCCTGCTAATTTAAACAAATTGCCGTGTAGATATAATGTAGGTAAAGTCAGTCCGCTGTGGCATAAAATTAAACAAACTGTTAGAAGTGTCATCGCTATGCATTTTTTAGACATCTGTCAAGAGAAAAAGTGTGATTAAATTGAAGTTTGACCAAAATACAGCCAAAAGCCCATCTCATCAAATTAAAAATTTATTTTCAATGAATTATGATAAGCAAAATCCTTTAAAATGCTCTAGGTTTTGTTGTTATTAATTTATTAATCTAGTTTGTAGTGTCTTAATTTTTTATGTCTTTCGTTATTAATACTTTATTTCAAGAAAAAAAGTATTTTATGTAGTTGAGCAACATGTTTCCAAATCTACATTATGACTACATTAGACTCACGGGTACTTTATTTTTCTATAATTAAACCAACAATTATACGAGAAATAAGTTCTAAAGAAGTAGTCCATCTCAGAGTGGAATCGTATACACTGTGTCCATCAGTTTTTAAGTCGGATACAAGGGCTCTCGCAGTGTTTATTTGTACAGTATGCATGTCTGTTGTATCGTGTAAAAATTCAGTATGTGGATTTAAAAGAGTCATATAAGACTATAAAATGCTGGCTCTATAATCGCTTTCCAAACTTCTGGTGCAATGTATGAGATTGACTGTTTTGAAACTCAAATAGTTTATTGCAGACTAGTATAATATGAATATGCAGCTGCTAAGAAGTCAATCTTGGCTCTGTGATATATTTTGTTTTAATATTTTGGGTTAAGTTGTTAAGAAATAATCAAAATTAGTAGGTGTCATTCGATTAAATTTTTTATTGGCCATTTATTTGCCGACATTTTAGTTCCACAAGTAACGAACATTTTCTTTTCTTATACAAGTCATCACCTACGTAGTGATGATTTTTTCCAATCTTCAGTTACTAAAGACACATACATAGAAGCATAACTAGCTATTGGGACCTCTCTATTCGGTAAGTTCGTAGCAAACCGATTGATTTCTCAAGAGGATTCGCATGTATGACATGTTAGGGAAGATTTGTCATCAGAAATATTCAGTTAAGTAAATTACAAATAAAAAACATTCATATGTTCAAATATTCTATTATTTAAGTTATGTTGAAAAATGTATAAATAAATATAAATAGGCAGTCAATGGTCGTATTAATATTTTCGCAAAATTTGCTTAACAGTCTTGAATGATGTTTAACCAATAATTCCGTGAGCAGCTGCACCAGTTGGACCCCATAAACCGGCAGCGCTAACTTGACCTGCAACAAGAAATCAGGTTCGTCGTCTACTTGCCTATTCAATACAATACCGCAAAAGCAAATGTTTCTTGCTATTAGGCGAATGCGTTTTTAATAAAATTAAATTATATTAGGTCTGCAGTAATAACTCATGATTGAAAATCTTCAGATGGTATTAGAATAATAGAAACAACAATAATTTCGGTTAGTTACGAGTATAATTATACTAGAGAATATGAATTCGCCTGGAGTACCTACATATGCAATCCGCAATACCAAAGATTAATATTATACTTACCGCCGAAGCAAATCTTTCTTGCTAATTGGCGAAAGCGCTTTTAATGAAATGATATATTATATGTCTACAGTAAAATTCGGCGAAGCTGATTTAATTAGATTTATTAATAGAAAATCTTCAGAGGGCATTAGAATAATGGACGGTTAGTTACGAGTTGTATTATTATTATTACTGGGAAAAAAGGAACAAAATACTTATAAATAGGCCAGATATGGTAAAATTCGCTCAAACATTAGTCACAGGAGTAGACATAACAGATTTTCAACTAGTACCATGATAAGATATATCAAGGAAAATTTCCTGTAAGAGCTTCGAAACTACCCCAACGAGAATGCATTAGTGAAGCGTGTGCACAAAAGAATACAACGAGTGCAGCAGCTGGAACCACGGGGTAAGTGAAGTTGAACCCTCCGAGTACCATGGCTGCGTTTTTCACTGAATCGAACTGGACGAAAACCAATAAGGAGTTCATCAGCGGAAGAAGCAATCTCAACTTAACTTAAGATTTTCGTTCTCTGTTTGACGTATTTCAACTTCCAACAAAAATATTATAAATTTACATACAAGATGGACCAGAAATTACAGCTGGAGCGGTTCGTGGTCCTGCTACAGTTGCACCTAGTCCGGAAAGTCCAATTGCACCACCTCCGTTAGTCAAGATACCTGCAGCAGCTGGGGCAGCAATGGCAACTAAAAATTGCGAAACAGTAGTGTTCAAAAATCATTTAAGAGTTTTGCAACAATTAATGATATCTTTTATATTTTAAGGAACAATAAAACCAGAGTCGGCTTTACCATAGCTATATATTAATTATTCTTTATTATTATTTATTATTCCATATTATATTGATAGAAATTGAATTGCCGACACACATAGATATGCAATGTAGATTCACGGAGATTTTCTCCTCTGTAGGTTTTATCAAAGCCTATATGTGTATAACTTTATTTATATAAAATTTTTGTTCTTCTATTATTTATAATAAAATAGATAATCATTGAAGGATACAACTCGGCTAAAAGAAAATCGAGATAGGTTGCATCTTCTTGCTATTATTTCCTGTTTCAAAACTTATGAACCATATTCTGTATGATTTTTTTTTTATTTTTAGTATATTCCTAGTATGCCCGTAGTATACCTATTGATAGAGCACATATATTCATATTTATTTACCTCCACCTAAGCCTAATCCAGCGCCAGTTCCAATTCCCAAACCGCCAAGTCCAAGACCCAAACCGCTTGCTCCAAGTCCAAGACCCAAACCGCTTGTTCCAAGTCCTACACCTAACCCTCTTGCTCCAAGTCCAATACCCAAACCTCCTGTTCCTAGTCCCCCTGCAACAATACCTGCTGGGCCTGTTGGTCCTATTGGTCCTAATGGAGTAACAACGCCTGATGGGCCGCTGACAATAACGCCTGATGGACTAGCGGTGGTAAAAACTGCCATGGTGGCCAGAGCTGCTACAATCTACAATAATTATAAGTTACTATAGAAGTTTTGTTAGCTGACATATACTTATCAGATTATGGTTTTGTGTGTTTGAAAATAATGGAAATTATCCTCATCATAGTTTGGTTTGGTTGTGTAAAATAACAAACGATCATTTATAAACAGAGGCATCATATCTTACATCCTCCATTTTATTTAAAGAAATGTTAGCATTTTTTGCGGAAAAATATTTTTAAGAACCATTAAGTGTTTTCCATTTAGCACATCATTCAGTGGAATTGATGATGGGTGTCAAACCAAACTATGATAATTTCCATTATTTTCAAACACACAAAACCATAATCTGATAAGTATATGTCAGCATTCAGTCTAATGATGAGTTGGGGTTTGTAAAAAGAATACTTCATATACAGGGTGTTTTATAATATATGCGCCGGACTTTAGGATGTGTGAGCTCGTCCAAAAATATGTAAACAGCTTTTGCAAACATTTTCTCCTCATAATAGATACGCTATGTTTTGTGCAAGAATGTTTATTTTTTAATTCATAATTGGGGAAGATTTTGAAGGGGTAGTGGGTGGTTTTCTCTCCAATTTCTACGCCACTGGAAAAAGTACGGTTTTAAGATTTCAAGCGCCAATGTTTTCTACACAAAGAGGTACTCTTGGTCATAAGCTCTAGAGTTGACCATTTTCGAAGAAAATCAACTTGTTGAAAAACATGGTCAATTTTAATGTTTAAAAAAATTTCGTTTAATTAGTAGAAAAAAATTAATTTATTTAAAAAAATTGACCATGTTTTTCTGTTGAAAAACTTGTTAGTTGATTTTCCTCGAAAACGGTTAACTTTAGAGCTTATGAGGCAAAGTCCTCCAAAACCGTTCACTTTAGATCAAAATTGAACAGGGAATTTACAAAAAATTAAAAAAATATATTTGTTCCAGTGACGTAAAAAATAGGGGGATTAAAAAGTGTCACTAACCCCAGCATGCCACTGGTTCATTGTTTATGTCAAAATATGACTTTTTAAAGAGCATAGCGGTCACTAAATTTGAAAAAATATTTAAAAGCAACTAAACCATTTAAGGGTATAATAGGTCCCTATACCAAAATGCATGAATTAGCGAGAGCTTTCTGTGGTAGAGCGTTGTCGCTCGAATTTAGAAACACCCTGTATATTGGAACTGAATTACCTATTATATCATGTTTTTTTTTATTTGATGAGTAGGTATATTAAAAAAAACTCTCACTTACCAGTACTTTCATTTTGGCGAGTTTTCTAGATTCAACTCAACTAGATACTATACTATTTTTAGTTTCAACCCCAGTACTTATAGAAAAATAAGTGACCTTGATTTACATAATATTTATTAAAAACGGCATTAAAACATTTAATGTTCTAATTAAAATTTCAAATACAAAAATGATAATTTTACATAATATGTAACTTATTTGTATAAGTATGATAATTAAAATATATACATATGTAGACATTTACGAGGTGTGGCACTATGTGCAATACAGTATCTCTCAGGTAATTCTATCTGCGAAAGCTAGTGAATTAATTGGGGGATGATTTTCAGACTTAACAGTACAGATAACCAAGATAATATCGCACCTTAAGAACTAGGAAAAAAATGCCTGTGGAAAGAAAGGTAGAGCCGGAAAAGGTAACCCATATATTACTACACACAAAAAAGTCTATAGTCAAAAATGATAATACCAGTATGTTCAAAAAAATAACATCAAATAGACGACACTAAGTTTCATTTTACCGCTTAGATATTATCTGAACAAACACAGCGTTATAGTCACTGATCAATCATATATTAAGTTCAATTCAATCACATCATAATATTTAAATGAAAATATTAAATGCTCAAATTGAGCATATGGCTATCATTAAAAAATAAAGTCAATTCAACGATAAATTGAAAAATTGTGTTCAATCTGACCAGATAAAAGCATATTTATTGTCACACTGACGATACCTGTACATTGTGATTCTAAAATATTTTCAAATTGAAACTAATGCAGTGACGTCATTATCGGGACTTTACAATATTTTGGTTTCGGCGGCTTTATTCCTTGCGTTTCGATTTGCGATTCGCAGTTCGTAGTCACATGTCATAGGTTACAGGTTACAAGTTTAGGGATTACAGGTGTTTTAGAGTGAGATTTTTATATTTTATTACCCTGGATATTTTGTGTAGTAAGTGCAAGTGATTGTGTTAAATTGGATTATAATAAACTAATTATCCATATACCTATAATACTTATGGAGGCACTTCTGAGAGCTTGGAATTGTACAGAAGAAATTATCTCGAGATTCTTGGGTAAGTACATCCTACAATACGATTTCTTTTTCTAAATAATTTTTGATATATTTTATATTAAAAAGGCATGGTGGTATAATATTAATATGATAGAAAATAATATTAATATTAGTATTGAATTTTATTAGCAAGTGCGAAGGGTGCAAAGTACCGGCATGGTCTCGCGTCCCCCGCTTTTTGATTTCTATTATATTCTTTTCGTAAAACTAACTATACTTAGAAGTACCTAGCTGGTAAAGTAATGAAGTACATACTTCTTTTTTTAAGACAATGATATTACGCCGGATATTCTGCAAGACTTAAACGAAAACTTCCTAAAAGAATTGGTTCCTTCTGTTGGCGCGAGAGTAAGACTGCGACAGAAAATTCGGAGTTATTTGGTATGTTGAAATTTTTTAATGTTATCGCTATGTAATAAAATTATATCTACCTACTTACTTAAAGTGTTAAACAGAAACATGCTTTGTATACAGTATGTCCCACGAGAACAAATAATAGGCTAAAAATTCACTTTGATAAAAGCTTCTGTTTTTCGCAAAAAAAAGTTTTCGATTAAAAGCAAGTTTTTAGAAAATTTTTATTATTTTGGTAGGTGTATTATATAATTATGTAGCAATGAAATGTCATTAAACGTCACGAAACATTAGAATAACCTCACATTTCGTTCATAGCAAATAAAACGTTTGTTGTTTATTGACGAAAATTGTCGTGAAATTGATTAAAATAGAAGAAAATAATTACTCAAATTAAGTTTTATTGAACTTATGTATTTATTATTTGTTGGAAATGTGACAAAATTAACCAATGAACATGAGGAAATTTGCACGAATACAAAATAATTTCTGAATAAAGGGTGAAAACTGAACAAAAAGCGATATTTAGCGAAGGCTATGACCTCAGATGAAGAAAACTTAATGTTTTTTTAACACTGTTAATAAAGATACGTTGATTTTTCTACAATTTTGTCACGTTACAAAGTGTATAATATACAAGTTCATTAAAACTTCATTCGAGTAATTATTCTCAAGACGTTTTCTTCGTTAATAAAAAAAATCGATTTAATAGTTAGATTTTAAATGTGACTTGTTACCTACTTTTTTTTTGTATAAGGGTCCGTGCGACATGAGTCCCCGGTTTCAGTGCAGCCTGATGGGCTTATTGTGAAATGTTGTCGTGTTACCTACTTAAAATATATCAAAATAATCCAATTTTTCTATAAACTTGCTTTCATTTCAGAAATATTTCTATTCAGGGATAGGAACATGCCATATTATTTGAAACGCAATTTGTTTGTCCTTCAGAATATTAAATAATATACAGGGTGTTCCATTTGATAAACTTGACTTGTTTCTATTTTTAGTAGTAGATACTACTACAGTAACTTGCGACTACCCTGTAATCTCATGGGTCAATCTGTCAAGATAGTTGACTTTCCTTAGATGTCCTTGAACTACCTTTAAAATTTTGGGGTTGTCTTCATTCAGATGACGAAATGACGAATAGTTTTCGGAGATCTGTTTTGGGTCACAAAATTCAAAATAAATTATTTATTCAAAAATAGTTGAAGATAGTTATAGGGAAGGGTTAAAACAAAATATTCAAAATCTTACAAATATGGCAATATTATAGACTGATAGAGTAGGTTGACCTAAGTAACCACTTACATATTCAAAACAATCTTATGCTTACTTTTTCCAAAACTTTTCATGTACCATCGACCCGCAATCACCCTGTATGGTTATCTCTTATCTTAACAGATCTGCTTCCTATAAAACGAGCAACATTTGTATTTTTTAAGAAATTAATGAATTGAATACCGATGTAGGAGGACTGTCATCACCTTCTACGTCTGTGGCCAGCACAGTCACTGAAATTGAATATGTTGATAATCAGAGCGATCAGCTTTTCGACATATCTATATCGGATATTCTGAATACTTCCAGTTATCCTGAGTTTGATTTAAGAAGTATTCTGGAAAATTCACCCATGGGCAAAGCTGTTTTAAATTATTATGAAAAAAATAACGTCCTAAACGATACTCATAGCAAGAGGCTAGTGGAAATAATCGTGCGACACATATACCATCATATCATAAAATAGTAAGAAATACCTACTTATCTTTCTCTATCTATCTCTATACGTCAACTACTATTTTTATATCCAATGTCGAATAATAATTATTTGTTTTCATTATCAAACTGGGCATGGAATTCAATCATATATATACAGACATTATGTGGAAATTTTAAGAATGTAATGTACTAAAAATTTTGAAAATTAAAACATGTTATTCATTGAATTACGAAAAAAATTTTTCAATACCTATTCTTAAATTCATTGAATAATTTGTTTTAATTTTAAAAATGTTTAGTATATTACATTATTAAACATTTCCACAGGATGTGTATAGATGTTTGAATTCCATGCCCAGTTTGACTTTAATTGTTATATATATTGCGTAACTATGTATATTGAGCCACTGATGATGGAATGATATTCCGAAACATGTCTAGCACTTATATCCCGATCACGATTTGACATATACATAAATGCTTTTGTGGAGTAGACGTCGCGTCGGTTGATTTATATTTATATTTAATTCTAGTTTATTTTAAACTTGAATTTTAGTCGATGAGTAGAAGCTTTATCGTAGAGTAATATTGAAAAAGTCTTCACTTCACCAAAACACGTTGTTAAATTTGTTTCGTAGTGGCTAAACACGTATCGAAATTTAAAAAAGTGTTTTGGTGAAGTGGTAAAACGAGTTTTCCAATATTAATATTAAATTGTATATTATCAAGTTATAATATGATATATATCTCACTTATCCTTATATAATAATAATAATAATAATCTTTATTCAGTAAGTAACATACATCGCTCATACAATACTCAGTATATATAAACAACATACAGTCACTAAATATTGTATAGAAAGTACATAATATGTATTATATAATGATCTTTTTTTTTTAATGTATTTAGCAGGTTAAGGCCTTTTGAATACGAACGGATAACGCAAAAAATCGTAGAATTATTCCCAAATGAGAATGCAGCGGAATATTTTTGTTCTGCACGTAAGAGAGGTGGAACAAGCTCACAATCTGTTTACCAACAAGGTAGATTGGTAAATAAAGTGCGTAACGTAGTTAAAAGGTGCGATGAGGCTACTCCGTTAAGAAAAAAACGGAAAATTAACTATACTTCCGAGATTAATGATGACAACAAAGATCCAAATGTAGTCAGTGATAAAACAGGTAAAACAATGTAACCAAATCATTTTCAACTTTTCAAAACAGGAATTTGTTATGAAACTTGGCATGTGTTTTCAAGGTCAATTTGTTAAAATTAGGTTATACAACCAATAAATGCATGCACTAAGGTTCATAATTTCATTTTTTGAAAAGTTGAAAGAGGCTATGGTGACTATTATATATCTCATATATAAAAATCAAAATTTATTAATCCTGACTTGCACTTGTAGAAACGGACTTCGATAATGATATCTTAAGGCTAAAAATAAACACCGAACCTTGGACAGAGGTTTTCGACAAGTGGAAGAAGACATTTAGTATACGAAGAAAGACCAGGACTAGTTCCATCGACCAATTTATGGAATATTGGCCAATATTGTATACTCTACGTGCTGAATTTCTGGTATGGTATATATCAAACTAGAGATTGACCTTAGGTTGATCTTTTTTTAACCATGCATAAAAATCAACATTTTGAAATAAGTACATTAAATATATGTATTTATTGCAAAATGTGTCTAAGATGATCCTGTCCAACAAAAGTAATAATATATGTTCAAAGATGTCTCCTTGTGTTATGCTAGGGATACTACATAAGAAAAATTAAAATTTAAGAATTAATTTTAATCAATCAGAATGCAGTACGGTATATAAACAAATGCTATACTGCTCTGATTGGTTAGAATTAATTCTTAAATTTTAATTGTTCTTATGTGTCTCTAGCATTAAAGTTTGAAGACAATGATTTTGAACATATTTATAATTTAATTCGTAGATATTATCCATATCAACTCAAAGTAGATCCGTAATATATTTATATTATATGTGGATTTGACTTTGATTTTCACGTGTGTTTTATTTCTAAAATATTTATTATCTATTATTCGGAACAAAAATGCTGTCGCTTCCGAGTAATTGGACATCCACAGTAGTATGGACTATTTCCTAAAAATTTATTATTATTTTTTAAGTTAAAGATGATGATCTCAGACAAATTTTGTAACAAATGAAAGTCAAGGTATACTTATTTGAGCGTGTTGTTTATTTTGATGACTTCTATACACATTGCAGTTTTTATCTATACCTATACTCAGAATTCAGAATTTCAATATATTACTTCAACGCCATGCCTTTTTATATGTATTTTTGCTTATGTCGCAATCATACATCATACCTATATAGTTATTCTTTCTGAAATAAACTATAACTTACTATATCATGGCAGAGCTGTCATGATATGAACGACGAAGTTAATAATGGTCTTAGTTTTTAATGATTTCTTAACCCTCTCTATTTTTTTTTCAAAGGGTGAATATATTCTATTTTCAATTTTAAACACGGATTATTTGATGTACCTGTGTCACTGATGATTAGGCTTATTTGTCTCGAAACATGTCTGACATGATTTTTTGATTTAAACATATTGTATACTTAAGTATTTTGTGGTGCAAACGCCGTGATTACATAATATTGTTAGTTACTGCATTTGACTGTCACTTAATAAGAATAGTTATAAATTTAGTAAATAAAGCCAAAATAGTAATAAAATAAAAATTCTATATTTATATAGTTTTTACATTTCAGATTACATCTGATTTTGAATCCCTGTATCCAGATTCGGTCCTGGCATTGTATCAGAAGTGGCCCAAGTTTGTAGAAAAATTAATTTTTAATCGAATTGGCAATATAACCAATCAATCGACATTGACTGAAATCGACAGTTTAAGTACCATATCTAATGAAGGTGAGTCTAGTAATATGCAGGTATATTGCATAACATAAATCCTTTTCCAGTGATGATTATTAAATCATAATTCTACGATATTTAGACATTTTGATTTAAAAAATAATTCTAAATTTGTTTTCTTTTTCAGACGGTAGATTTGTCGCAGGATTGTGCTTAATTCCTTATTTAATTCCACCAAAAGGACGTGTAGTAAACAAGGAAGCAAAGGAAGTGTGGAAATTTTCCACTTTAGAAGCTCAGGAAGGGTTAATAGTGCAAGCAAAGGTATAGTTTATATACTGATAACTCACCTCTAGCATTCTCTTGTTTTTCTTTAATTAAAAAAAAATTAAAAACTGAAATTTGCCGCCATTTTTGCGATCCGATAACTCCATAAGGGTGAAGTTTTGAAGTGACATTTATAAGACAAACTACCCTTTATTTCCAATAAAGAATCACCCCTTAAAATGGTTTGCATTTGTTCTGCAACACCCGGTATAACACTTTTACTACTAATATCAATCAAAATTCAAATATAGTTCTTACTTTCTGCTCATTTGTTATTATATATTATGTAAAATTGCGTTGTGATTTTTATGTTTTAGAGTGCTGCAGAAATTAACAGTGTGGTTGATACAATACGTGAAAGGGCGGCAGCTAAAAAACAAAGTGTTCAACCATACTTATTAGTAGTTGCCGAAAATATCAAGGAACCTCAAACCTTTTTTGTGGTAGTGGATACTGTTAGGTACCAATTTTCAAGTGGCAAGAAAGCATTCGACGATATTGTTCAAGTTTTTTCATGTGGTATCCGCAAGATATCCGGTTCAGTCGGAATATATATGGACACTTATACAAAAAGTCATATATATTCTTATATATATATATATACTTATGTACTTATATATATTATATATATGTTAATTTTTATTATTTTGAAATATACGTATTTAAGTTATATTTTTGTTTTATTTTATATTTAAAATAAAGTAAATATATGAAATATAAAAAAAACTTAATAACGGTCATGCTATACTAAATGTTGATTTGATTGAATAAGTATGGTAGGTAGTACCTAATAACAGCATTTCATTAACTTTTAGTGCTTGTCTATAATCCTATGATTTTAAAATTAATTCTTGGTTATATACAAATAATTAAGACTAGTGATATATTTATTTTTTGAGTTCATTGCTTGTATTATAATTATAAAAACCAATACAAAAAAATTGGTTGATTTGATATTGGTTCGTATAATTCTGATAGAAAAATAGTCAAAAAGAAAATATTTCACTCGTTTTAATTCGGGTACTAATATCCAAGAGTTATTTTAAAAATCATTAGATTCAAATTGAATATAATATATGTTTCGAATTATTCAATCTATTATCAACATGACATTTCACTATAGTCAATTTACCTATAAGTTATTATCAAATTAAAACTACCTATTTTCAATTTGATCATAAGCTAGAATCAATTTAAAACCAAATTGGGAAATTATTAGTTTCGATTTGATATTAACCTGTAATCAATTTGATAATAAATAAGTTCAAATTGAGTATATCACTTTATCAATTTAACTATAAACTAATGTCAGTTAACATATATTTATTATCAAAATGATTAGAAGTTAAGATCAAATTGGACCTAATATATTCTCATTTTGAACTTATTGAGTTTTAAATTGATGTATCAGTATTAGCAATTTAACCATAATCTTAATGTCAATTCGAATCTATACATAGAATCAAAATGAAGCAATCAGTATTTTCAACCTGACTATAATGATAAGCTCAAACTAAAAGTAACATATGATTATATTGTGACCATAAGCTTAGGTTCAGTTTGACACTACCTTTGGTTTGCTCCTATTCATGACTAAGCAAGGTTCAGATTGACTCTAATAGGTTCAATTGGACCATAGATTTTTTTGTGTGTATAACATTATTTTTTGCTATTAATGAAATAAATACTAAAAATGATTTCCTCTTTATATGGGTCCATGTAAAGCATATAGATACACACATTCAGTTGCTTTTCGAAAAGTTTGAACGCAAAATGTGGTATGCTCAAAGATTTTATATAAAATATAAGATTTTTAAAATTTTTAACCCTATATGATTTGAGTTTATACCTTTAAATTCTATATGTTAATGTTCAATCTTAACATTCAAGATGCAGCTCTTTTTTTTTATTTGGTTGAAGCCAAGCTTCACTCAAAGACGTTGTTTTATATTTTGACTCTCTTTAGAGGAATAAGCATTTTATATAAGATATGTATCATGTAGAATGAACTCTATTTCCTAAACTTTTCATCACGGTGCTTTAAAGTCCCATCTTCTAAAAATTACCTTGATGGAAATCCATTCATGTATTTTAACAATACAAAAATACAACATAAAATTGATTGGCATTTTCAGCGAGATTTTTTGTAGAAAATAGTATATTTTTAATAAATTTGCTGTTTCCAGTTTTCCAAGATAAATATGCATGAACTCCTCAAAGGGTGCCAAAATATTAAGTGCATCGGTTTTAGTTGACACCTTTAATCTACAGTCGTCACTAAATTTCGACGTTTTTTTTTTTGTTTTCTTAAGTTGGACACTTGAAGTAAACGGCATTGTTACTGGGATGCACGTCAGCAAAAGATGATCTCGAATTTTGGTAAACAATTCACTAGACGATATCATCAAACTATGATATGATATGTTTTTCAGAAATTGTTGCACACAATAATAACTAATAATTTTAACAAAGTTCAAGAAAACGGAAAAGGAAAAAATATATATAATTAATATTTTGTCATGATTATGATCATGAATTTGTACCAAAAACAAAACTATGGCAAGCAATACAGCTGATGAGAAGAAAAATGTGAAACTAAATTGTTATACATGAAAAAATGTGTAATATAATCTACAGGAATACCACGTACAAAGAATATGCACTTTTATAGAACTAATTAACCATAAAAATGCTAATGAAAGTGGTACATGATGTATTGAATATATATTTTGTTTTACAAATTAGTAGAAATAAAAAAAAGGATCAACTGACCAACCAAGTTAAAATGAATGAATATTTCCTATACATCAAGGCGATACATGTGAACACTTTCTTTTTCTATCAATTAAAGAAACATTTGGTATTTTAATTGTGGATATAGTGAAAAAAATATTCATTAAATCATTTTAAATAAGGTGATGATAAACAGAAGTAGAAAGTATCTAATTTTGGTAACCAATAAATTATATTTAAAATAGAATGAATTGATGTATATTTATAACGAAATTAATGTTGTTTTGATATTTTAATTTGATAAATGTCTTCCACTATAGCATACAATAAGTAGGTATATAGAAAGACATTCAGCTTACAATGATCTCTTGAATTTCAAATTAATTTATATTTAACCCTTAATTAATTAATTAACTTAATCTCTAATCAGTGCCATTACTATATATTCTCGGTTTTAATTATGAGAAATGGAGTCAGTTGACATCAATTGTGTTGAATTAAAAATTCAACCCCAAGTACTATGATACTCAATTAAAGAAGAATAATGGAGATCGTTGTATGTATAACAGAAGGTATGAAACAATATCAGTACAATCGAAAATCCTTTTATAATATTCAATATGAAGACTGCGCGGGAACATCAAATAAGGCTAGACATGTCACTTTTGAGAATATCATGACCAAATTAAATCACATGGACCAAGCAAGCAAATAAATTGTTTTCTTGATATAAAAAAAACTGCTTTTAGTTATTGACTAATTTAATAATAGAAAATGCTTTAGGCAGCATCCTACATGGCCGACAAAAGCGCGCGGTGTGAGCGATGTGACCGACGCGTTTATTTATGAAAAAACGTTTCCTTACTAATCAGTCCTGCATTTGACGACTCAGATTATATTGTGCGGTGGACGCGGAAACTGAAGTGATTAACAAATTAAAATATTTGATTTTAGAAAAGGATTTTTATTTATCAAAAATCGTCGCGTCGGCCGAACGCTCTTATCGCGCGCTTTTGTCATACACGCAGGACGTTATTCATTCAACCATTTATACATTTTTTTACAATTTAACTTTATAATGTAACAGTTTTTAAGCAATTTAATAAGCCTATTTACGTTTTACCTACTTCTATTAATGAAGGAAATGAATATTTGTACTGTGATTCCCCAATATAAAACGATTACAAATTACTCTTTAAGAGTAATTTACCTACAAAATTGCTGAATAACTTGAAAACTTTTAGATTTAGAATAGTTTAAGAGACATATGATCGAAATGAAAGACCATTTCAAATCAGAGTGATATTATAATCTGAATACCTGAAAAATCTGAATACTCAGAAAAGCTTTTTGTATTAATAAAAAGGTCAAAGTAACCTTTTTATTCCACTTTTTTCATACTATTTAAAAGCTTTTGCGATTTGTGTATTTCCCTTCAATGTTGTACTTAATAAAAGTAACAGGGTATTACTCCGCTTGATGGAAGCATAAAAAATAATTAATAAGAATAAACATAATAATTTTATTATTATAAAATCTACTACAATTAATAATTTTAATAAGATAATAACGATAAAAGTTACTGAAACTAAGAACCGAACTGGCAGATATTGGGTATCATCCTATAGGTTGTTTTACTTTGGAAGATTTCCTTTACGTTCGCATATATGATTTAAATTATCGCTCTTGAGGAAAATAGATTGTGTTCCGCGCTTTGATTTTCTTCCAGTCACAACCAGTACTGGATTTTATAAGACAATTTAGACAATGATTCAAACAATACAAGAACACAAGTCTCACACTAGACCCTCCATACGATAGGTTAATAAACTTCCTCAGATTTACTAAAATGCATTGATTTTTTGCGATCTCTTAACTATTATGAATGCGTAATAATGCATTCCAGATGTCGTTCAACCCTGTGGATATGGTTCTAGAGGGTTCATCGTTTCATTTCCTTCTAAGTAAGGATAAAGCACGAATTTAGAATCAAATTACTGATATTTTGCCACTGTTAGTAATACTAATGACATGCTTAAAAGAAGTAATTCTTATTGACTTTCTTAACCAGTATTGATCTTCGAGGAAAAAGTAAATAGACCAATTTCTATGTTGTTTTTTATTCAACTCTGTACATATTAAAAGCTATAAAATATAAGTATATAAAAGCAAAATAGACGATATAAAAAATAGAAAACAAGGTAAGTAGTAAAAAACAATAAACATAACTATTTCACCAAATCATCACAAAGGTTAGACCAACTTACTATATACATGGACTTCAACATAAAAAATTAATAACAATTTAATAAATTTTCATAAGTAAACAATAATTATAATACTGATTTCTTTACGAACATATTGAAATTTCCGTATAAAAGAAATAATCTAAAGATTGAGTAAATTTTTAGTGGTGTGCTTCAAGTCCGTAGAGACCAGTTGCTTCGATTTTACCAGACGATCCTTTGATGGTAACAGCAACGGTTTTTGGCCCTCTCAAGTAGTTTCCATCTCCAAGACCAATAGAACCTGTATTAACAGTTATTATTATCAAAAGTTGTCTAATTTGTAAATCAAAAACATATAATGCTCGTCCACATTCAATACGAGTACTAATAATACTTTTCTCCATTTATTTACCCAAATAATAATAAAAAGTAGTACTCAGTTATATTTCAGGAGATAGAAGTCATCTACTCGTCAGTGCCAATGACGATGTTGCTAAATAGTATTTCGTATAACCAAAGGCAACCTTTGACTTAATAATTGTAAAAATCAAACTGTAGAAACTGTCAGTTGAACGCATCTACAGCACATATCTTGTGAATACAACGTTTCCGATATACACTAGCAAAGATTAATGTACGTTAATCTTTGACACTAGAATAGAACTACTCCGTAGAAATCGATCTTAAAGGTACTCCGTGTATTCGATTTTGCCCAACACCAATTTATAGCCAACCGGATGTTGCAATTACACACACACTAACTAAGTATTTAAGTCGAATTCCTAACGCGAATTGCAACAATTTTAACGATATCGGCTTTGTTCGTAAATGTTCCTCAACAGCTATGAAATTAAACTCTCAAAACATTTGCGAGTTGTTAAATTGTATGACAGACTAGTTTAAAAAATTGATACAAGTAAATTAGATTAGAGGATCTATTATTCTTTGCGGTTCTAAGGTATATTACAATCTATCCCATTGAATTTGTTCTATAATTTAAAAAAAATCGAGAAATAAATTTTAATTTTACTTGAAAAAATGTGTTTTTTGCGAAATTCACGTTGTGTAACTAATTTTTATAAGTTTCTATAGTTGGAGAGTTATATTTTGAAAACTAGTCATAATATTCAGAGTCAGCATATGATTTCACAATCGGCAGATTATATACTTTCAGTTTATGTCACTTTTAATTCGCTCCGTGGCATCGTTTTAATGCCACATCGTATATCCCTGATACCAATTGTGAGGCATCGCCATGATGCCTCGCGGTCCAAACGCAAAAAGTTAGCGTGGCATTACATTGATGCCACCCGGGGCTTAACGTGATATATTACTCAATAGGTACTAAAATTAAAACCAAACATGTTTCGAAGCCTCGAGGTTCATTATCAGTGGTCAAACGTAAGTATCAAAAAAAAGCTATATGCATAGTGTAACTTTTTTTTTTAATATTCCAGGAGAAACGCATCGAGGTCACTTCAAGGGAACTGTATTAATTAAAAATTAAAATTTTGAATATACTTTTACAGTATAATTAATTATATCTTCGATATCAACATTTGACCACTGATGATGAAGCTCGAGGCTTCGACTTCACTTCATTATGGACTATTTCTTTAACATAAATCTTCTTTTAGTTTTACAGGGTGCTCACAATTAGTAACCAAAATTGATTTTGAGCGAAAATGAAGAAATTTGAGTAACATAATTAATGAAGAATTAAAATTTGCATCTGAGCCAAGCAAAATTTAAAGAACGTTCCATTTGAAAGAATTTTGGTTACTAATAATTGTGAACATCAGTCTAAATTGTTTTTCCTGAAATTCAATATGCACGAAATATTAATTTTTTACCAAGGTACTAAATTTTAACAAATTGATAATTTTTGTGAAAACAATAACAGATAGGTATATGATATCTATATCAGATCGCATTTATTTTTGAGGATTATCAAAATTCCCCTATTTAAAAAGAAATATATTTGATAAAATATGTATCTCTTTTTGGGGCCACCCTGTATACATGCAATGTTTTACAGAATGTGGCCGTATTATATCTACATACGACATCATTGAAGAAAAAATAAAATTTGCTACATTTTTGATAAAGTAAAGCGACGCATCTTGTTAGAATAAAAACAAAATAATATAAGCCTCGACGCCTACACCTAAGTATTTATTGAGGCATATATACCGGGTGTCTCACTAACGTTATCAATAAAGTGTCATTTTTAAGTCGAATTGCAACAATTTTAATGATATCGGCCTTGTTCTTAAATTTTCTTCAATATTTATGAAATTACACTCTCAAAAACATTTGCGAGTTGTTAAATTGTATGACAGAGTAATTTCAAAAATTGATAAAAGTAAATTAGATTAGAGTATCTATTATTCTTTACGTTTCTATTGTATATCACAATCCAATTGTGTCTTTATTGGTTATTTCATTTAAAAGAAAAAAATCTGTTTGTTATTTCATCGGCTTTCCAAATCATCGTAAATAAACTTAAAATAACAAATATATAATATATATGAATACTTTACAAAATTGACTTTGACGCATTGAATATCTTCATTTTAACTTCAGTGTTAAACTTCATGAATATTTTGTGTAATTTAAAAAATACAGAAAATGGTACTGTATTTTTATTTACAAATTATTGAGTTAATCTTTTGTTTATGGATTATTTTTAAACAAAGATTGTTTTATTATAAGTGTTCAATAATAATTAGAAGTCTACTGATTTTAAGGACGGATTCAGATGTTAGAACTATAAACTAATCTTGTTATTCACCCAAAGCATTCGCACAATAAGAAAATATAAATGCTACAATAGCAAAATAAAAAAATATAAGGATGTTTTTTATATATTTTTATTATTCATAAAAAAACAATACACACATACATAAAAAAGGAAAACAAGATAATATCACAAGGTAAAAGTAAAATAAAAACAATAAAAACAAAAATACTGTTAATATAACATAATATAAAAACATATCAAATATAAAAAAATAGTATACAAATACAAAAAATAATAATAGAAGTAATTTAGTTGCCAACGGATTATATAAAAAATTGAAGAGATGCAAGTTTTTTGGTCTATAAAAACTTTATGAATACAAAACAATAATAATAATTAATAGAAATAGTTTATTATTAACATAAAATTTGCTTAAAATCATTGAAATATGAATGATATATTTACAATAATGAATGATATGAATAAAATTATAAACAAATTTTATGTTAGTTTAAATAATATAACCCAACTAACTACTTTTATCAATTATTAATATAAATTTTACTTTTTTATTGCATCATTTATGTTTTTAGAATTAAAAAAAGAACTAGATATTATTTATTATATATTTATATATAAAATCCCACCCAAAAACACTGGATCCGCCCTTAAATCATCGTCATCATGATATCATAAGCAAATTTACAATTTAGTGGTGGTAGCTCTTACCGGCGTATCCACCGTGTCCACCATATCCACCGCCCAATCCACCTCCAAGACCACCGCCAAGACCACCGTGTCCTCCAGCACCACCACCGAAACCGGCATCACCACCAGCTCCAGCGCCACCTCCGAAACCTGCACCAGTACCCTCTACGTAACTGACTCCACCATTGGATGGTCCTACAATGGTAGCTGGTCCTTGACTGGGTCCAACAATGTTGGCAGCACCTTGGCTGGGTCCTACAATGCTAGCTGGGCCTTGGCTAGGTCCGGCAAGGCTGGAAGGTCCGGCGCTTGGTCCATTTACGTTGGTTGGTCCTTGGACTGGTCCTGAAATAGACATATTATGTAACAATGTTATAAGGGGACCAATATTAATTTATATCTTTATATTTCGCGAATAAGAATGACATAATGATTTCATTGATTCATTTTTGTATCAAATAATGAAAATTATTAGAAATATATTTGCGATTAATGCATCTTTTGAATCACACGTATGAGAAACATATTTTTTGTTCAAACTATGTAAATAGCTTTCATTTTAGTATCAATGTCCATAAAAATGTTTTACTGGATTTCTAAGTGAAACTGGAACTATCTACACTTGGTTATAATAACAGTTGTTTGTAAAACGATTTTTACTTTGCTATACATGAGTTAATTTAGAAATTTTCATAGAAGTACACATATAGGTATAGCATAATAACCAATTTGGTTTTATGGCTTTTACATAAAAATACTATATAAACTTATGTTGACATTTCTATCTAACAAACCGTGAATTGTGATTATAATTTGTAGGTATATTTGTTTTACACAACGCTAAGCAAAGTAAAGATTGTGATTCAAAGTTTGACTTTTAAACTAAAAATAGGAATGCATATTTTCAATTTCTTAAATCGCATTGCAGCCCACTGACATTTACGATCCCGTAAACTAGTAGTTCTGCCATATAATCAATATTATATCCAATGCAAAGGCAGCAGTCAATAATATCGATCCTATCGTCAATTTATTATTGAAATTGAATGCTTGTAATGCCATGAGATAAGTATCTATTGAATTTATTCGAACATACGATGTAATAAAACTCATTGATCCGTATATGCATGTAATGCTAGTAGTAGTAGCCAGAGAAAGATATATTTAAAAAATGTATTCTTAATTGAGGAAGTATATAAAATATATCCACTACTTTTGTATAACGAACTTTTTGGAATAGTCCACTTTAGGTAAAATTAAAATGGTATTATATGTGCTCTACTTACGTAAATGTATATTATTATCTGTGCTTAACACAAAATTATGTTGATTGACATCAAAAGAAGTAGTTATAAGATACTTGCGTCTACATTATTAGTTATTGATATAAAATGAAAAGGCGGATTTCTGAACTCATGGGAAATAAATTAACATGGATTGGTGTTTTCGAAGTACTATATACTGATTTTGTAATAATTTTATGACGGCGTCCGTTATAGAAATTGTTTACTAAATTTTACTTTATGGTAGTGAAATTCTCTAATAAAATATAGGTAGTCCAATATTTGAGGTTACTATACTGTTTTGGGTCGGTGTTTCTGAAGTTATGATTTCGTTATAAATGTTTGGTGAAAATGAAATCAGAAATTACTAAACTTTATGCTTCCGATTACTTTTTTTTGAAATGAATAAAGATTTAATTTCGAGAATGTTTGTATTGTTTGTAATTTGATAGGTAAATGTACCTTGCAAATTGCTTGCTCCTTGGGATCCACCATGTAAGTAAGTTGGTCCAGCGTATCCACCGCCTAGGTAGGTGCCTCCGGCGCCGCCGCCAGCTCCACCGCCACCGCCAGCACCACCATGACCACCACCTAGACCGCCACCAAGTCCGCCATGGCCACCTTCGTATCCACCTTCATACCCTCCATCATAACCGCCCCCGTATCCTCCGTGGATGACTCCGGGGTAGGCTGAAGCTAGGGCAACAGTAGCGCAAAGAGCAATAACCTGAAAATAAAAAATAATATGTAGCAAGACCAAAGTAAATGTGACGAGAAATTATAATTTAGAGAAATGTTTCATAAATATATAATATCATGATATGTCAGAAAATGTAATTATACTATGTCTATAATTAATAGTTAAGTAAAAATTAAAATCATATAATTATTATCGATTTAAGGAAATTATATATTTTAATTTCTGAGTAATAATAATTCTGCAGGACATTGCACATTTTAGAAATTTTACCCAACGACTTTATTAAATTCGAAATTCTTACAAAACTATTTGATTTAATGTTCGTATATAATTAACTGTATTTACTCTCTAATTATCTAGTTTAGCAATGTTATGAAATTAAAGGATACCTGCACGCGATTTCAGATTGTGCCTTTACTATATTAAATATTGCTTTTTGTTAAGCTGAATACCAATATATTGTTAAAAAGTTGCTTGAACGAGTTGCCTGGTCTCTATGGACCTGCCCATTAAAACTTTTAATAAATTAAAGATTTAATTTGAAGTAGGTATCATTTTTTATAAGAAATTTGACATAGAATAGTAAAGCTGCCAATATTGGTTTGATATTCTTAATTTAATAATATAGAATTTCTCAAAGACTAACATTTTTAGACTAAGTTTAGAATTATTAAATAGTACTCGAATAGTACATCTTGGATTCTTTTTTTTTTTTTTTCAAAATATCTAATTTTCAAAATATATAGTTGGTTTGAACTACTACCAATATACAAAAATGGATGTACACTGGTTTTTAAAATGAAAATTATACTGTATATTTTCGATTAAGGATAACATTTTAGCTAAAAATTGAAGTTGTTAATATTTTTGTTGTGAAACTTTAATTAAACTTAATATTTGTCGATAATAAAAACCTGAACTACAAATTTTGGACATTTTGGAATTCAAAATTAATGTTTGATTTCTATTCAAAATATTTTTAATACGACTCCCTTTTCAATCATAAGCCACTGGTAATAATCTTTAAAATTATTAAAGAAAATGAACTTTAAGACGTATTCCTTGAGTTTGATTGTTTGAAGTCTTTCAAATCCCTTAAACTTTTAGATTTAGAAACAATTAAGATATTTAGTATTGTGAGAAAACTTTAAGTTTGAAAATTCCAAATAATTACACTTTATTCGCTCAAAATAATATCAGATTTAAAAATATTAAAATGTTCGTGTTCTTACCAAAGCGTTCATGATGTCTAAGATTGGTTGTTTTTGGTGAGATGAAATGAGACTTGGTGAACTGGTAGATGAAGAATGATGTCTTCTACAGAACACCAAGCAGTTTATATACTCCTTCCAAGCGATACGTGAATATACATGAAATATACGAAATTTAGATGCAAAACGAAAAAAGTATATTGTATGCAAGAAGAAAGATTATTATGAGGAAGAAGAAGGGAGGCGGTGGCTTGAGAAGGCATATACACACATAGAAATAGATAATATACGGAATCACTACCCCATGACGAAATAATATAGAGCAAAAATGTATGTATGGTACCTCTCTCTTTTCTCAGGCGGGCGTCTTGGTACGAACGGTCGGGCCGCTGTTCATTATTTTAAGTTGTTATACTTAGATATTAAGTACATTATCATTATTAATGTACAGTAGGAAGCAAAGGTTTTGCAATAGTTTAAACGGGAGCGTATTTATTATCATTACTTTAATAAAGTGTCTAGTGAAATTGTTTTGGAAAATTATTTTAAAGGTACAGCGGGTCAAAAATTAAAATATCTCTTTGCTTAGTTCATCCTTATTTATAAAAATACATTATTAAAATTGTACATCTTCCAAAAATATATATCAAATTATCTATGATACTAAATTAGCATCTAAGAGTAGATTTCAAGAAATATACGAGTAAGTTTGGTTTCTGATTTTAAACTGTCAAAGTGAACATATTTGTCCAATAAATTGGTCTTAATGGATATCTCTATCTAAATGACGTCCACTCTTAGTACAAGCATAACTGTGAAAGTTATTGTTTCCTTAACAAAGAAAGCAATTAAAGATTAATTGAAAAAATCGGTTGAAATATTGTTTTAATAAAAAATCACTTTTATATCAACAATAAATTTTGCAATATTGTCAATGTCTTGGAGATAATATGTGTTGCTTTTATCTCCAAATCAATAAATTATAATCCTATGGAAATCTCTGGTGCAAATAAAATATTGGAAAGACAAGAGATTTTCTTAACCTAGGTTTGCGGCATTTACATAACTGAAGATATCAAATCGAAGTCGGCAGCATACGGCCATTCAGTAATATAATTAATTTTTATACGAGAACACTCTTAATACAGATAGCAAGGAACATTCAATTCTGAGTGAAACCTAACCTGGACTACCAATAATAAAAGGTATTTGTGAAACCCGATTTTTCCAAGCAAAACATCCACTAGCTTAACACGTTTTGAACTTACAGCGAATATACTCGTAGATACACACAATGACACCTATACACCTTTCCAAAAACATGATATTCGTTATTAGGGATGTCCCGTGTATTTCCATGAAAATTTCCACATTAAATTTGTGACCTGATCGCAATAATACTTCCCTTAAACTATACAAGTATAGTATGCGGTAGGTAAAAATCAAAAATTGATAATTCTCACAAACTTTACAGAATCCAATTTAACACTTTATATAAATAAAACAACCAAAATTTTCCTTGATTTTACTATTGGATTGTGTTTTGATTTGTAGAATACTTTTAGGCTGATGATGCCTTGAACCAAAACTAGTAGAAATCTGATCTTTCTCTATTAAATTTGGTGGAATTACCTTGGAAATTTTGGTTGTTCTATTTAAACTACCACTCCACTTAGGAAATTGATAATATTTTTCAATTAAAACTTTATATTAAGGAAATTGTATCCATAAAATTTGATGGGATTTCGAAAAAGTCTTTCATATTTTATATTTGTTAGAAATTAAAAATTAGACATGATGAAGTAGATTTAGCTGATTTCATATTTGGGTTACTTTTTGGCATGATTTTATTCTGTATAACTTCTACATACAAAGAAATATGGAAGAAGCATATCAATAAGTTGTTACAATATTACTATACTATATTATACTAATATTAATATATTTTAATTAGAAAATATTATTATATCATTTGAATAAAAAGACGTCTACTCTAATATTCACTCCTCGATAGATGGATTACTTCAGAATATTATTATATTTTTCATATAGCAATAATAAAACAAAAAGACAGTTAATGTTAAACGAGCAAATCAGTGGTGAAAACTAAATGAATTCTAAATGTTGATTAAGTTTCACCAGACCATATACATTAAAAAAAACATGTAACAAGAATGTATCGCGTTCGTAAAATTGTTGAAATTGGTCAATATATAGCTTTGGTATAACATTTCCTATTCTACTTGATATTGGATTAAATCGTGCTTAATTTAACAGTAGCGTTCTTGTCAATAATTTTCATATGCTTCAGCATTATTCACTTGGTTTATTTATGCTAGATGAGAATGTGTTCTTAAAACTAAAATGAGGAAAAAATTTAATGTGTGACAATTTTTCATTTTCAACATTTTTGTTTAATTCCAAATAGTTTAACAAAATGAACATACTTAATTTTCCGAAGTAATCCTTTACTCAAAGGAGCGGTTCACGAAATACTTATATTATATCATCATATTCATTTATTTCTTGCCTGACATAAAATGTATGTATAAATGTTTGAATTCTTGATTTGCAAAGATTCGTTGTAACTGGTACACGTCACTGATGATTAGACATATGGTCTCGAAACATGTCTCACATGGTTTTAAGCCTGATTTGAACATATATATAAGTATTTTTGAACATACATGGTTTTATTTATCCTTAAAAGAACAAACTTGGGACCAAAATAATGTTTGTTTTCTAAAATCACGAGTGTTTTTCAATTAAGATTAAAAAAGTTTTAGCAAAATTTAAAAATAATATTTTTGATTAAAGTAAAATACCCTATTCAATTAGCAGAGTTGGATATTTTTAAAGGATACGTAAATATTTTAGATTCCCTTACAAGCAGCCCTAGGTAATCTAAATTATACCATACCTATCACGAATCAACTGCCCAACGCAAATAAAATCTCGAAAATCGGCCTTGATAAATGCTACTTGATTCCAAACTATGCACTCTTCATAAAAGTTAATTATCTTGAAATGTGGAACCGGGTTTATGCGTTATGTGTTTATGAGATTCGGTTTCAGAAATCTGTATGTTTTAACAATTGCCACAATACCTAATTGTATTATGATTGATCTAGTTGTGTCCAACCAAATTTTAAAATATTTCGGCCCAACAACAAAAATTCATTATTAAATTATGCCACAACCAAGGTTTTAAAAAATATAATCGTTGAACTTTCATAACTTTTTCTAATAGTTTTCAGGATTAATAGTAGGTAAGAGTTGGAGTGCGAAAAAATACTTAAAAGCCAATACAAATTTACTATAATTCTGATTAGTATTGAAAAAATAGTTTTATTTTAAATTTTAAGACATAAAATCAATGACCCTAGGAGAATTTTGGCTTTGGTGTCAGAAAAATAGACTAATTATCAGTTACGACAAAACGGTTGCCTTACAATTCAATAGGTACAAAGGTCCATTAGATTATAATTGGCGATTTGATAACTCTCTCTTGCCATGGGTTGAATCAGCCAAATTGTTGGGTGTACTTATTGATCCGGGATTGGGTTGGGTTGGACATATTGACAACCTCTGTAGCAAACTCAATAGAAATCTGTACGTCCTGCATTCTTTAAAGAATTATATGGACAAATCATCACTTATTTCTGTGTATTATGCTTTTATATACTCAGTGATAGCATACAATATAGCCAGTTGGGGTAGATGCACAGAGGTGGACAGAGTATTTATACTGCAAAAAAGAGCAATACGATATATATTTAATATTCCATATAGAGGGACTTGTAAACATGCTTTTAGGAAAAATAATATCCTCACTGTCCCGTGCATATATCTTTATAAGTTGCTCTGTTCCATATTTACCAGCAGGAGTCGAGCCCGAACATGCGGAGATAATCATGATTATCATACTCGAGGGAGAGATCGTTTGTATTTGCCTCGCCCTAAACACGAGTTTTATAAGAGATCGCCGTTGTATTCAGGTTATTCGTATTTTAATCTTCTTCCCTCGAGCATGAGAGACTGCCAAACTGAGAGTAGTTTGAAGAAATTGTTAAAGAGTTATTTGACGAATGGTGCATTATACAGCCTGCAGGAATTTTCTGCTTCGGTATAGTGTTGTGGGATATGTCAATGGGTATTTTGTGAATTTTGTTCTATATATATATAGTATTATATTTTGTTGTATTGTTTTTTTTAGTTTTACATGACGTACCAATGTACATGTTGTAGTACCAACTTATGGTTAATACAGATATTATTATTAAATTATTATTAGGTTCTGTAGGCAGATTTCGTGCACTGTGGAGCAACATATCGCCTTCAATATTTCGTATTCCGTGTACAGTTATCTACACCATTTCCCCCTTTCCCAGCAAGAAAAACAACACGTCACGTGGTGTTTCAACATTGCCACACGATTTGAATCGATATTTTGTTTTTCTTTAGCGATTCATTCAACTACTTTTTTTTTCGTGGAAGTTTTATATTATGCATTATATTATTATTATTAACAAATACAAAGATACATCTGCAACAGGGCGAGTTTCAGTTCTACGTTACATAAAAATATGCAATGGGAAGACGTTTTTGGATATTATTCATGCCTATTTTAAAAACAAAATCTATTAGTTCTAAAGACGTCTTGTTTGCCTTATCTATAGACTATAGAGCTTAATTCGCTCTATATGAGTCTAAAACTTTTATTTCCATTGTCTAGAATTATTCACTCAGATGATTTTCACAAATTGTGATAAAAACCTCCCATAGACACACAAAATTACAAAAAAACACAGAAACCTAACTAACTTAATACGAAATATCCCTAAAAAAAATTGGGAAAATAAAAAAAAACGGTTTCAAGGGGTGCACGGAAAAGATGTAGATGTAGAAATCGACACTAGAATTCGACGTGTGGAAAGCGACAGAACACACAATCCGCCCTCTGAGATGGCCTAAAAAGGCGTTAGAGTTTACTACTACTAATGTTGGGGGTGCAAAACTTAGAAGTAGGCTGACCAAACGTCATTTGAAATGATAGCTATCAAAAATACTTTTATCATCAGTTGACACACAGAGTACAGTAGTAAAGTAAAATGGTGCTACGCTACTGTAATAAAAGCGTACTTAAATTCTTACATTATGCATAATGATAATGGCTGTGTTGGGATCATTGCCTGAATGCTGCCAAGCAGAATAAATCAGTACTGCATGGAGAGTGTTGTTACCAAATCTACTTCTATAAACTAAAAGCAATTTTTTATACCAGTACTTATATATATTTTTTTAACTTAATTGGTACACGAATATATTTTCGTTTTGTTTTAATTAGGTACGTGTTGAACATATTTTTATTGAATTTAACTTTGTAATTAGGTTCCATAACGAAAATAGTTAATCCAATTTAATAATAATATTAATAATTTCTTCATTAACTTAACTGATGATGGTAGTTTAGAGGGTAATTAAAAATTGCACTACTGTCATCTTATTTGATTTATTTTACTTTTGTTTAACATTATTTCTTACCTATTTTACAGACCTTTGCTTTGATATTTTAATAAATCTGATCTTATTATGTCGTTTTAATATCATGAAAGTTCATCTAGTTCATCTAGAATTCGAAAACAGTATTAAAGGCAAACAGTTCATTAAAACTTAAGTACATATACCTTGTATTAATGAATTTCTATGTAACAAGAAATATTTTTTTTATTATATTGTATTCTTTTAAAATGGGCTTAAAGTTAAACAAAGCATTACACAGAGTTATTTTGAAAAAATCATACTTAACTAAATATACTTATTTGAATTAATGATAGCAGCAGCAAAGTTGCAAAAGGTCGTCAAAATTATAATTTTATTCGATAGAATTTAGACATTGATATGTGAAAGTTTCTATATATTAATCAAAGTATTGATGAGTTTTGCCGTTAACTCAATTCACTCTTTATTACCTACAATGTTTCACTATTTACATAAATTTCCCATTATAGAATAAATCCATACAATACACAAAATGTGCGTTCATATTCAAATTTGTTTTGAATTCCAAATTAGACGTTAATTTTTGTATCACACTGGCACTGTATCAAAATAAAATACCTTTTTCGTACCCTCGAAGCATAATCATATAATGCAAACATCAATCTAATAAAGTTCTATGATTTTCTAAAAATGATATACCCACAATTCATATAACTTGAAGTATCTTGGACGCTGTCTGTCTATTAACTTCTAATTTACTGTTGTTATGTAGAATTTAAATTAGCATAAAAATTAGATCATTTCTATTCATATAAGTGACTTGATTGGTTATTCTGGTATAGCCGGAAAGCAGACCAATAAAGTGAAATTTAGTTTATTTAAATCAAGCGTTTCATAAAATCTCGTTCTTCGAAATTTTGAAATATCAAAAACACTCTCCAACATTTTTATCATCAGCTTGCGTATATTTAGACTTTACTGCTTGCTTTAAATTGTTTGGGGTAGTAGATATGCCCTATCAATTTAATTAGTCAATAATATAGGGTAAAATGTGGCTGAAAAATATCAATACGTATATGAAGTATGATTGTTTCTTATTCAACTTCTTAAAGAAGAACGACTGAAAAACAAGAACAACCTAAAAAACATAGAGAGACTGAAAATAAATACTACTACACTTTTCATAAAATATGATATTCCTAATCAGGAGACTTCAAAACGCCTATATTCGAATTTTCAATTCAGTTTTGATACTACGATCGATACACGAATAAGCGAGTAGTTCTAGATGGCGCCACATCCCTTACACGACCCGTTGGTTGCCTGGAATATAGAAATAGGCCAAAGTGGCGATTCAAAAGCATACTTACCTGGCGTAGGGGTTACCGTGATCAATAAGGCGGTTCCCCCAGGGTGAGGCCTTTCCATTGCACAACGGTTGGGCTGACCCCTGCGATTATTCCTAATGCGAATAACTCGGGCGCGTTATTTTTGGTAGTCGGGACTGCGTACGCGCTGTCCCGGTCATAATAAAATTAAACAAAATATTTTTCTAACTGTCTGTATATTATTAAATATTTATTTCTCATGTCCAAATTCTCAAGCCGCTTTAATATTTACAATTTTAAAAAATATTTTCTTGGGATGAGGTTCGAACACAAACTATCGTATAATTGGAACTATACTTTTTTATTTAGTTCCTTATCATATTTTGTCTACGTTTCCGCAAGGTAAATTTTGCCTTCTTCAGGACCATCTTATTTAATTTTTTTTAGAAAAATGTTTATAGGTACTCGTATTATTAAAAACCAGAAACAAATAATATAAAAAAATTAAATAAGATTGTCCTGAAGAAGGCAAGATTTACCATGCCGAAACGTAGACAAAATTAAAATTGTAAAAACCAAGGTTCAAGAAATCGAAAAAAGAAAATATTTACCGTCTGCGTCTGTCGAGATAGCTAATGAATCATTACTCAAAAAAGCATCCATAAAGCTTCAAATATTATTTTGCAATAAAGAGCTTACTCAGTGAAGCTTGAAATATAAATTCATTTAATTTATTAATTTGGTTCGTGTTCAAAATAGTTTAAATGTATTCGTGTTCAGCTAGGTCTACAGTTATGTCCAAGATCTTAGACGTAATATAAAATACCTATCATTTTTATTATTATGGAGTAATTTCAAATCATACCTCTACAAATAGCTAATCACTACCAATTAAACAATTAACTTATCAGAAATCATGTACATAATAATTAGCGGGAAGTAATGCAATAAGAAAAAGTTTTATGTTTAAATTTATTTTTACAAATTATTTGTTTTATTATTATATGATTGATATCTCCTTTGCCTTGTTTAAATAAATAAAAATGTGATATACCAGGTGTCCGGTAAGATTTTCACTTTATTCCGGGAGCGGATATGCGAGCTTAAAATCACCATAGCTTGTTACACTCGGTAATGTTGCAGGGGCAAGAATAATTTGTGCAAATTAATTTCCAAATCGCCGTTTGCCTCACAGAAGATTTTTTATTAGGATTGGTCGTAGTTTAAGAGAGTTTAAGATAAAAAAAAAAGGTCAAACACTATTTATTCCGTAATCTGGAAGCTTTTCACCAAGCACCTTCAAGACGAGCTAGAAACTTTCACCTAGATGAAGAAATTTTGTATGAGTACGCTGAAAATCTCCCCAATAACCTTAGGAAGCTGTCGCTACATTAAATCGACGAGGTGGGTTGTCCATGAGACATTTCTGGAACAATTGCTATGTACCGTTAAGTCTCTACCATATCTCGCAGAACTTGAACTTAGGCAAAATCCAAATTTTGCTGGAATTGTCTTGTTTTCGGACATAGTTGGTTTCACTCGAGATAGGGTATGTCTAAGTGCGAAAATGTGCTAGAATTTGCGTTGCACATCTCCCTACTCGCCATATAAACGGGATCACATCTTCTAAAAGCAACTTAAGTCGAAATTGTTGAAGAAAAGTTTGGAAAATACAATTTCCTTAAATCAGATTAAACTATACAGTTATCAAAGATATAACAAAAATACATGAGTGTAATATATTTTGCGCACCCATTTTGTTAGTCTATTTTTATGTTTTAGAGGCGAAATGTCAAGTTAGATACAATCCAGGTTTATAGTTTAATTATAAAACCGTAAACCAATTGCCATTGACGCTTAAATAATAACTATAGGCCTTAATCTATATTGAGTTGAGAACCTAGACTTTAAAATTTAATTATTTATTTAATTATCGATTATAAAAGCTTGAACTACATAAAACACAATCAAATTTTATTTAATTTATTTTTAATAGGTGACCATTTTATTATTTAAAAATCCATGGAATTACCAATAATAAGTCCAATATTAACTATTCAATTTTCATGTCTGTATATTTACAACACAAATGTTAATTGATAGTATTAATTTTTTATTTCTGTTGTCTCTCATTTACTAAATTATACCTTTATTATAACATTATATACGGTCGACGAAATACTAAAACATTTCGCAATCACTCCGCAGTTTGCAATCAATAAATTAGAGTGAAAGACAGATAGAAACAGACTTAAATTCATGTTGAAAATGGACCAATTATACCAATCATTAATTAGGTGTTTGAAATTATTTGCTGTGATTTTTCTAAATTGTAGTTTATAATAATTATTCTTTTAAGTAATGATAATGACTTTTATAGAATTCTGGTTTAGTTTTACTTTATAATTTATGTAATTTACTTAACAGTACTTTTGTAAAATAACTGTTACTGATTTTATCACATTTACAAATCGGCAGATATATAGAAAAGCAAATCAAGAAATCGGAACTACTATTTTGTCAATGTACCGAGTCTATTTTGTGTCTTCATCAGAACATTATAATTCAAATAAAAATATAAACTCGTAGAATTGTTGTAGAATTGCCATTTTCTGATTTATACCATCCCAACAATTTGTAAATGTGACAAAATTCGACATTCGAATTCCAAAAGTGGAGAACTAAGTAATCAGCAAGGTTCATCCTACTTTTCACTATTCAGTTTTAAGGAACATTATTTTAATTTATCATGACGCTTTGCACCTACCAACTGTTCAACAAAGGAGTTGCGATTCAGTGAGTCAGTCTAATAGAACCTCAACTTTGTGCACAAATAAGCTTTTATACTTTCGATGTACCTATATTTGAGAATTAAATGCTATAAAACCGCAAATACACTTTCATATAGTGACATATTTATTTTATAACAGAGAGGATTTCGGATTGTAAAAACAAATAAAAATATCTTGAATATTTTTTCCTACAATACACCTACAATAATAATTTTAATTGTATTTGATTACAGAGCGAGACTAAAGTAATATTATATATTTTTTGTTATATATTAGAATCAGCGGCGACTACTATCTATTTTCATAAGGAATATAATATAAATCATATATTTAAACCAAATTAAGTTTTATTGCATGCCCTGTTGTAAATATTATTGCACGACACTGATAGATATAGGTATTTTATTTTTATTTTGAATCTGATGTTATTACTGCTAGTAAAAAAATATATAGAAATTAAGAAAGTGAATTTGTTTTTTTTCGATTGAAACGAAACTGTCCTGTCCCCGCTATCGAAAATGTTATGTTCTCTAAAATAATGCATAACATTTTCGCTAGCGGGGACATATTGATCTCACATCGAAAAAATCTAAATTAACTTTCTTAATTTCTATAATTTTTTTACTAACAGTAAAATATATAGGTACCTATATTCTTGTTCGAAATAGTAACAAGAACTGTGGTAGATATATAATATATGATTATTTAATTAATTTTCAGCTTTCATGGTAAATTATTCATTTCACTAAAAAAGCACTATACCTATATCTAAAAAAAATCGTGACATTCATTTTGTCATTTTGTTTTAGCGATATGCTCATTTAGATACACTAATATACTGGACTAGTTATCGGTTGGTTTTTTATCTAATTTTTACCTACTCTGTGGGATTCCTTTGTTGGCTATCTAAATGTAGATCTAGCCCCAACTTTTCCGACCATTTTGTTTTTTTAATTCACTCAATTGTGTTTGATATTAATGAAGATAGATACCACGCCACATCTACAAGCAGCGTATTACAACGCTCCTTTGTATTTCTTGCAGGACTGCATGAGGGTGTGTCAAAAAATTTCACACAAGTCCTCGATCGGGTTCAGATCAGGATTACGCAGTGGCCAATTCAAAATCTAAATATTTACTTCATATAAATATTTAGTTTATAATTTTACCAAGTTTTTTGTTCTCTAATTATTAATTTGAATTACTTTTTATCTTGGGTTGTATAGGACTCATGTAATTGAAACTCTAAATTATCAAAAATGCGACGTCTCGCAGGCTATATTGCCACTTTATCAAGCATTAAAAACACAGTTCAATACAATAACGAAACAATACAAATTATGAATATGAAATACACGATATAAACAAGACAACATTACACTTAATTAAAATTATTTTTTTTCCTCTTTTGCTCCGTTATATTTGTTTATTTTAACGGCGGAAAAGAGGAAAGAGGAAAAAAAAATCGGTTGTATAACACCAAAACTTTCCAAAGTTACAAGATAATCAAAAATATATGACCTACGTAACGAAACAGAATTTTAATAATTATTATAATTGTATTATTTTCATTATTACCAATAAACTAATGTAACAAACTAACTAAATTATTCAAAAATCAGAAAAAAAAAGTATTGGCAGAGCTGGGATTGGAACCCGTAACCTTCCGCATGCGAAGCGAATGCCCTACCAATCACACCACAGAAACCTGGTAACAAATATTGTATTTTATATGTATAATAATATAGGTTCAATATGTTTGTTGTTGCTTTTATTATTAATCCGAAACAATAATTCTTGTTTGCTTAACATTCAGCATTTTAAATAGTGGCGAAATACCCTAATAAAGAGCTATAATAATATACCATTCCAACTACCTAACTGACCTAACGCAATTTTCTGGAGAATTATGGGGGCAAATATCAAAAATATCCTATCGCTGTAGAGCAGATAACAAATGCTTACATAAAGTAACATAAGACTTTCAGTTATGTTGGAAATTTGGTTCACTCCACCATGTTTTCACCATACAGTTGATCCGCAGCTCATCAATGGTGATCGGCAGGCAGTGTGACCCAAATTTCCAACATTTACGAAGAGCTTAGCACGAGATTTGAAAGACAACAAGATGTTTTTGGCGACATCTAGTGTGAGCAGGCCATATGCCCGGTAAAACACCGGACGTATATTTATGGGAACTTTTTTTATAAAATGAGCTGAGAAATCGCCCCCTTAAATATTGCTGCGTCTTTTTGAAACACCCTGTATATCGGGCTGGAGACAGCGTGTATAACCATTACCTATCTACCATGATATTGGCAATTTTCAGTAGTCAGTGCGTTGAATTAAAATACAATAAGAAGTAGCTATATAATATATTATATTAGATCAATTTTTCAGCTTCACTAAACAATTAAAAAAGTTTCACAATCAATAAATGTGTACTTTTTGTTCACACGTATGTATAATAGATTATTAAATTAGAACTTTTTTGAAATAATGGATAATATACAGGTAGTATACCTAGAATTATTATACTGTGTATTCAGTAGCGTGTTCAATTTGTTGAGCCCCCCTGCGAACTTTTTCATGGCATACGCAACCTGCCAGAATTTATACTATGTATTATATCAGCCTAGATGTAAAACTTGTTTGTTTAAGTTCGGTGTATTAATTACCCTCAAATATCGTATTTAAGATTTTAATAACTCATCAATTTATTGCCAATATCAATTTTAAAATATTAAATTTGGTATATTTAAAAGCATTTTTTAGTTTCTCTCAGTATTTTATTAATAATAATATTCTTCTCAAGATTTTAGCTAGTTCTATTTCGTTTACTAACTTCACAGCTGACTTACACACTTAACCATCAGAAAAACAGGATAAAAATCGAAAACATATATTTGGAATTAATTTTGAACGATAATTAATCTCGATGAATATACATAGAAGTCATTTACATAAAAAAATACACTACACAAAGATTGGAGGTATTGAAATGTTAATAATTGCATTTATAAAAATTATAATTAAGTATTGTTGCAAGAATGATTTATGCTAATTAGTTAGTTGTTCAAGCAATTATTCATAAAATCAACTCCCGTTAATGATTTGTTTTTATATTTTCTTATCTTCCTTTTCAGGTCCTTTCAATATTGTACGTTATTATTTGTTATAATATACGCGCAACAACCGCACTGAAATAGGCAAAAGAATTCTAATTTTTACTTCATTAATTTTCTTGACTGAAGTATAATTTTACAGAAGTCTACGAGGAAGACACTTGTCCAATTAGCTGCTGCTATCTAGATGCTCATTGGTGAGATAATTGAGTTATGTAAAGTGACCAAAATAAATAGTTACATGACAAAAGAGTTCAAAACAGTTTAAGAATTTTAATATCATACTTATAGTTATTTATGTAATAAGTGTGCGAAAGATAATTTCGCGCATTGAGACAGAAATTTATTTTCACGATGCGCAGCTGAGTCAAAATATCTGTTGAATGCGCGAAATTTCTTCGCACACATATTACATACAACATTTTTTCTACAACTGCAGATATTTCGTTTCATCAATAATTACTATTCTAAAGAATACTCATATTATTTATAAAAATTATAAATATACCTTGTATATTTCGTTACTATGAAAAGTAGAATATACCCACATACGCTTTTTTAATTTTGACAAAAAGATGACAACTAGTTTTTATTGTAATTTCTAATAATTAAATATTAAATATGTAAGATATGGAAAATGGAGCTACAAGCTGTGACCAAGAGGCTGTATGAACGGACATATAGTCAATTCAAAGAGTGCTGTAAAACTAAAAAATTTGAAAAAGTGAGTGAAAATGTTTTGTTAGGATATTTGTACCATTAACATGAATATTGCGAAGAATATTTAATGCCTACTTAATTAAGAATGTTTGAATCAATTTATTTTTTTCATAGATTATTAGTACCTACAATAAAGTTAAATTCTACGTACTTGTATCGTGTTAAAGTTAGTGCACGCAGTATTTCGCAAACGCCGGTGCGCAAAGAAAATACTTAGCACATCGACGTTTGCGAAATATCATTTGTCACATTAAAAGTGGTGAAAAAATGTCACTCTTTTTTGACAGTTGTAGAAAAAAGTGTTTTAGTATGTTCTATAATATTTGTGATGATGCACATTACTTTTGATTTTAAAGAATATGTTAAAAATTTTGAAAAAATTTATAAACTCAGATTTACATCATAGACAACATTTTTTTAACATGCCCAAAAATAGCGTTGTCGCCTTCGTTTTAAGGCTACACACTCACATTTCAGATGGTAAGCTGTTTCAACTGCCCCATTACACAATCTACATTGCAGGTCCCCGTTATACAGCCCCATCTTATTTAGGTGGTTTCTTAAGGTGCAATGCCCAGTGTGGAGTCCTATAGTTACTCGCAACTGACTCCTGCTTAATGTTAGCAGTTCTTCAGTGAGTTTTGTTGTTGCACCAGGTATGAATTTCTTGCCATGTTCCTGGTTAGAAATATGTTAAAAATATCTCTGGTGCTCGCTTTTGCACCGCAGGAATTTCGCGCATTCTTTTAAACAAAAACCCAGCGCAGGTTCCATGCCAATATACGCCATTTACTTAGATCATAGTACGATAATGCCCTAGCGATAAAATCTATGTTTCACTTTCCACTTTTCGGTTAAACGTTTGCAAACGCACCGAATATTGCAGAAGTTGTTAAAAATCTATTGAATAATTTTAAGAGACTTAGACAATAGGGAGATATGTGAACGACATGTTTAGTGCCTGTCAGTAATTGTGACAAACCTTAACTTAAATAATGCCAGGCACTATTTTACAATTATTTTATTGATATGGGTAAGGTCTTTTAAGGCCGCGTCCTATATCCCATATATAACCTAAAAATCTAGAACCTAACATTGTATACGAAAGAATAAATAAGCTAAAATAATATAGGTATTATAATATAAACTAGTTAATATTCAAATGGATGAAGCTCTGGAAGTCATAAGTCTTGGAGAAATGACTAAATAGAAAAAAGGGATTTTATTAAAAATGTCTTCGTTTGTTGTTGTATCGAGACTGAATTGTTACCCATCTTTCTGGGTTGTTTATCGGATTTTTATATAAATATTTTTTTAATAGGAGTACATCATCGATATATGTAAATATGTTTCTTTTATTTTTGTCCATGTCGAGTTTCATGTTTCATATTATGCCTAGAACTCTACTGCACAAAACAGATAAATAAAATTACCATTCTAAATTAAACAAATTCTAACCACAAATCAGAAACACAAATTCTAACCTTTAACCAAGAGAAGAATCGTTATAAACGAAGATGCCTAGATTTAAATAAAGATGGAATAAAATAAGAACCCAATACTGCCAGGCACAATCACAGATCTAGAAACTCGATCCTAGATCTGTGGGCACAATACGTCCACAAATAATGGCAGGCACAATCCTTATTAGTGGCGCGCCTTACTAAAAGCGAAAAGCGCATGCTCTGATGTCAAAATAACGCCGGCGTTATTAGAGACTGGGCTTGATAATCGTTCCCATATCTCTCTAATATGTTCGCGGAACACCATTAATTCATAAATTCAGCGTTAACTGTTCTTCGATTCTCTAAAGGAATTGTCGCGACATGCAGCCTAAGAAACCAGCGATCGTTTTCTTGGAAGTGCTTCGTACGTGAACTTTTGCGGAATTCGGTGGACCCATACAGTAGATTATTGCTTAGTTCGCGGCTCATACAAATATATCCATATGTTCCACCAATAATAATAATATAATACTGATTTTATTAAGGGCGAGTTTCATTTCAGTGTCAGATGCCACTGTTCAGCTAACCCACAAAAATCTAATACTACATTAGCATGACAAAAAAAAACAACAAACAGAAAATACAATAATATTTGCCTTATCAAATAAAATAATATATAATCAATTTTGCAAAAGCATTAATCTCTTTTATATATTTTTTTAAAGCTAGATTTAGGCAATCCTCTCAATTTGTTTGGCAGTCATTAGAGTGGATAGGCGAAGTAAGTGCGTGTTTATGACGAATATTTATATTATGCACATCCGTCCGATATTTTATCTTTTGGTGTAGATATCGCGGAGTCTCATTACGCACGATGATGTACACGGATATTGCAGTTCCTACGTCGAATTTATTTAATATTGCTGTACACCAATCGAGACGAGCTGTTTTTTGCGCCTTGGTCAAGTTATGTAGAATGCATCTGGAACATATTTTTTTCACGAATAAATGTTCATCCCAAATCGAATGCATTGCAGTCTGCGATATACCAAGAAATGTCTCCACCTTCACGTGATTCATTATATACTGATACACGACCATAAAGAAATTCTGCAAACCAATTGTACGCTGTTATCTTTGATGTTGTTTTATTACCAAAAGTTGAGCGAAGCGATTTCATGCATCTTTGTAGAGTAAGGCCTTTTTGAAATCTTACAAAAGCATCCAATGAAAACACGAGTATTAAACATTTTTTACACACTTACTGTCTTAAAATTGTCACTGTCAACAAACTACTTAATGGATTTCTAAGCAATCTTGTACAAGTATTGAAAACGATCCACGTGAAGGTCGTCAAAAACATATGAACACAAGAAAATATCGTATTATGGTATAGAAAAATTTTACTACAAACTCTAGACATTCCATTAGACACAATGAACAATATTTTAATTAATGTTTTGGGTTTCAAAAATCTGCGTGCATAGTGGATGCCGCATTCTCTAACAATGCAACAAAAATGAACTCTATAGTTTCTTAGGAACATTGGCAGCATTCTAGAATAGATAAAAATGGTAAAAATGCGTCGTTGGCCCATCCGCTCCTTTGTTTGCAACTGTACCAATTGAGTCAATGATTTTAAACATGACCGCATATCCACAAAGATGAACATTGTTCAGGACATCCAGTTCAACTGACGAAGTGGTTGGAAAAATCCTCGATATGCAAATCATACAATTAAATTTCGAATTATTACAAACAACATGTACCTCATTCTTACTAACTTTAAAAAAATGGAACAACGTTATACATAAATTGTAACATTATATTTACCATAAGTAGTACAAATTTTATTTGGTTTTATGAACTACGGTTATACCTATTACCTACACTATAGCCTTTGGGGAATAAAGCATATAAATATAATAAATATATAGAGGTTCATATTGGAGATAAATATTATAAAGAACTTACCTACTTCCGCCTGCCCACGCAATAATCTCTTCTAAAGATTATTCGCAAAATACGTATATATTGTTTATTTTTTGTGGAAGTTTGTGGAGCGGAAAACATGAATACAATATTCAATAATAACTCATATTGGCTTGACAAGAGCTTTAGAATAGAAGATAATAACAATAATAACCGTTAAATGCTCACGGATATAATAGTTTAATATCAAGTAAGCAAAAATATTTGGAATATAATATAATAATAATACATTTATTTGCATTCAAATCATAACAACGTACAGATTAAGTAAGAATATCATAAATACATAACATAATAATGAATTGATATGCAAAATGGAGTTGAAAACAATTCATAAAAGTTCTAAGTTCATCCCCAAAATTCATAACTTTGGTACCAAATTTCTAATACGTCCGGCCAATAACTGCACTCCTTAGTCATGCCTACAATCAAAGTTTACTACTTTCCACAAAAAATCTGAAAAGAAAAATTAAACAAAAAATCTATTTGAAATCCAAAAGTCGATTCCTGTATTTAAACTTAAAAGCTGTAACCCCTAACTTATTGAAGTCCTCTGGTATGTTATTGTATAGTATATAAATGTGGTAAATAAATGATCTCTTGAATAATGAAGTTTGGTCAGGCGGGGGCGAATTAAGTCCGCGAAAACATAAATTCAACGTATGAACATCAATCCTATATTTAATTTTATTAGAGAGGTATGATGGAGGACGATGGTTATTTATTATATTATGAAATAAAACTATAGGTAGATCATCAGCAAGAAAACCACAATCTGTCCTTCACAATTTAATTTTATTATTGCCACCAACATACAAGTCATCCTCAGATCTTCAGGCAATTTTAAACAATAAAAAAATCGCAGAAGTAAAAACCCTATTTAATGTACGCAATAGCTGTGACATCCATAGATTTGTAACTTGTGCCTGTTGCTAATTGCTGCTTTTATTTGTCAGTTCTTGATTGCTTAGAATAAGCGGATTGTTGCAGGAATCAGTCGCAATAATAAATTATTTTAACAAAAATGTATCTATGGTTCAACTGTATGTTACCGAATAATTTTTCTGTCGCACTCTTTAGGTATGTTGTAGAATACATTGTCATTTCGGAGGAATGGGAAAAATTTTAGGGTAGATTTAGGGGATCAAAATAAGAAAAATAAACCCATACGGTCCCATAATGTCTGTTAATAATTTAATATATAAAAAAATAATATATAATAATATAATTTAATATATAAAAAAATATATATATATATATAATTTAATATATAAAAAAATAAAAGCCTGTTCTTTTTTAATAAATTCAACACCAAGATAAAGGATGCAAATACATTTTAAATTGTTAGAAGTATTTGGCAATCAGTTCGAAAGTAATTGGTTTGGTTACGAATTCCTAAAATGTCTCAAATATTCAACCATAGGAAATATTTTTTTTTTGTATTTATATTATTTATTCTGTTAAATGGCAATGTCCAGGGTCCCAACACATTTTACAGTGGTAGTTGGAGATTTTAATGCTAAACTCGGAAGAAAGCAGGATGAGAGTGAATTCTCCCTTGGACAGTATGGGATAGGAGAAAGAAACGATAGAGGAAACTTTCTGCTACAGTTTCTCTTAGAACACCGCCTAAATGCTATGAATACCTTCTTTAAAAAACCGGAACAACGGAAATGGACCTGGGCTAGCCCTGATGGAAACACGAGAAATGAAATAGATTTCATCATTACAGATAAGAAGCAAATCATACAAGATGTAACAGTACTCAACCGTGTATCAGTGGGAAGCGACCATAGAATGGTGAGAGCAACAATAACGTTGAACTTAAGGAAAGAGAGAAGAAAGCTCCAAAACACAAAAAATAAGAAATGGAATACAGTTGCAAACAAAGAAGAGTATCAAAGAACCATAGCTGAAAAATTGGGAAATATAGACACAAAGGATGTAGAGGACTTGAATGACACAATACTGAAATCGTGACGAGAAGCTCAGCAAATACACTGCACCCAAAGGAGTGATAAAGAAGAAAGACTATCGGTGAACACCCGCCACCTTATGAAACAAAGGCGAGAAATGATACACAAACAATCAATCAACAGAGACCAGTTGAGAATATTGAATAGGAATATATCGAGAGCCGCACGGAAAGATATCAGAGATTACAACACAAGATGGGTAACGAGGGTCATAGAGGAAAACAAGAGCATGAAAGTACTCAGAAATAAACTCGCTTTTGGGAGAACAGAAATCATTAAACTGGAAAACGCAGATGGACAAATAGTCACAAATAAGCAAGAGATTCTAGAAACTGTGAAAGATTTCTATGCAAATTTATATGGCAATGATGAACAGCTGAGATGCACAAAGGACATCCCTCGAGTTTTAAACCAGGGATCGGAGGAAATGCCTGACATAACAGAGGAAGAAGTCCTAAAATCAATGTCGGAAATGAAAAACAATAAGGCTCCAGGTGATGACGACATCGTGATTGAGGCAGTTAGGGAATGCGGAGAACAACTGTTAAAGGCCATAACAAAATTATTCAATAAATGTCTTATGGAAACCACAACACCTACGAACTGGAACAATGCAGTCATAATCATCATGCATAAGAAGGGCAACATTGCCGACCTGAAGAACGATAGACCAATTAGCCTGCTTTCTCATCTCTATAAATTGTTTACCAAAATTCGAACTAAGCGTCTAACATCGAAATTGGACTTCTACCAGCCGACAGAACAGGCAGGTTTCCGATCCGGATACGGAACAAATGACCATCTGCAAGTTATTAAGACATTGATCGAGAAGTCCGTTGAGTACAACAAGCCACTCGTGTTAATATTTGTGGACTACGAAAAGGCGTTTGATTCCATCAAGCACAGCGAGATGTTTAAAGCACTTGCCGACTGCCGAGTAGACCACAGATACTCTGCTGTACTGCAACATATATATACTCTGCTATACTGCAACATATATATACGGAATGCAACAGCGAGCATAAGACTCCATGAAGAGACAGACAGATTCAGAGTGCAGCGCGGTGTACGACAAGGCGACACAATCTCCCCTAAACTATTTACCACTTTGTTGGAGTATATGTTCAAGAGTGTCGAGTCGGAGAATATGGGTATAAATATTAACGGTGAAAATTTCAGTCACCTTCGGTTCGCTGATGATATTGTACTGATTTCAGATAGCTTGGATAAGGCAGAGAAACTGCTTATGAGACTAACATCTGCTTCACATAAAGTTGGGCTTAAAATCAATCCATCGAAAACAAATTTCATGACAAATCTAGTCCCAAGCCGAAACTACTTAGTAGAAGGAAAAGAAATTTTCCAAGTTACATCCAACAGATATCTAGGCCATGATATTACGATTGGCAGGGACAATCAAACCTGCGAAATCAAAAGAAGGATAGGACTAACGTGGGCCGCCTATGGAAAGCTGAAGCACATTTTTAAGTCCGACTTATGGTTCGGAGACCTTAACTCTAACACAAAAATCGGTAAATAAAGTAAGAGTGGCCCAGCGAGCCATGGAACGCTCCATGTTGGGAGTCACGCTGAGAGACAGGATTCCGAATGATCGGATACGTCAGAGAACAGGGGTTACCGATGCAATCCAGCGAATAACATATTTAAAGTGGAACTGGGCTGGACATGTCGCAAGAATGACCAACGAAAGATGGACCAAAAAGATCATAGAGTGGAGACCTAGGCAAGATGCGTTCAGGAACAGAGGTCGTCCGCCGACCCGGTGGACGGATGACATAAAAAGAGTAACACCAAATTGGATCCAGGATGCCCAGGATCGAAATAAATGGAGATCGTTAACGGAGGCCTATGTTCAGCAGTAGACGAGACAGGCTGTTTGATGATGATGATGATGATGTTTCTGTTAAATTAAGTATTTGGCTTGTTTTAATGTTTTGATAATAATTCATTTTTCATGAAATTTGATTGAAATGATTAGTTATTTCTATTGCTCTGTAAATGGTGTAAACTGTTGTGCATTAAAGCTTTAGGTATTTATTTATTTAGAAACTTTAAAGCACAGTCTATAAAATAATGAATCAATATTTCAATTAAAATCATAGTCACATCGTTGGACGCCCTTTATATGTGCGTTACTCTAACTGGATTGAAAACAATTTCTTTCATGAACATTTAATTAATACTGGTGTATGCTGAATGAAGTGGAACAATAAAAAATTATATTATATATATATATACTTATAACAGAATATGCTTTATATAGCACTTTCCAATTAAATTACCTGCTATACAATGCCTACATATAACGGGTGTTATGTAGGCTCTCAATAGTGGCCTTATATTGACTTACCTAGTTACTTTTATGTCTATTGACGCGATGTTATCTGTTTACGAGTAAATCTAGATCTCATTCTTATTTTGGAGACAATTTCTAACAATACAAACTTATAGCAAGGTGGATTTTAGTTTAATAATTTTTACTTATATAATATTTCAACATACCTACTAAGTGACATTATTTGCTTGATTTAGAGGCTCCAATAAAAGAGCGACAGTTTGCCGAGTTCTTGGAAATCCACTATTACTGGCCTATATTACACTAATCCATATTGTTGCAATGATAACGTATTAAGTATTTCTTACATATTAAGACTGTTCTGTCAGCTGATATCTTACTTGAATATATAAAAATAAACTAAGATGTGGCAAAACTTCAGAATTTGGTCAAATAAATTAGATTGACCCCTAGTGTGCTGTGCATCCAATCCTTTATAATTTTGCTAAATATGTCAACTAGTGAGAATATAAAATTTAAAACTATAACCACCGAGTATAAATCTATACGAAAAGTTTAGTATAATCTTTGGACGATACATCCCATGTAAAATAAACTGTTGCCCTCGAGGCACGAATAGCTCTCCATATTTAAGTGTAAAAGTAATAATTTTATGACCTTTTTGTCATTTATCTAAATTTAATAAATTTTTGTTTTGTTTTAGACATCAGCTATTTTTTTTTAAGTATCGGGTTTTGTGCCTTTTTCTTCTCTTTGGAGGCACTATTTATACGCAGATATTTTATATTTCAGATCTAGGCCAAGTTCTTGAACGCAAATTAATTGATTTTTTTTTAGTTTTATTATAAAATTTATTTTGCCCCCTTTTCTACTATTTACGAACGCCTATGTAAATAAAAATTTTATGCTGCATTTTTTAGGTTATCTTATATCAAAGCTATATATAATTAGCCAATTTTTCTGGTATATTTGAGAAACATTTTTTTTTTCGTTTTTGACCCTTTTTTTAAACTATTTTCGAACGCCTGTGTGAACCAATTCTTTTATGGAATATTTTTTAGCTTATATTGTATCACAACTATGAAAAATTATTCCATATTTCGAATAAGTTTAGGAAATATATATTTTTTATGTTTTGACCCCTTTTCCACTATTTACGAACGCCTATGAAAGTAAGTTATTCATGACACATTTTATAGGTTATATTCTATTAAAACTATAAATAACTAGTTAATATTTCTGCTATTTTTAAGAAATACGTTTTTTTTTTAATCTTTTTTACCCCATTTTACACTATTTTCGAACGCCAATGTGGTCTAATATTTTATGTTCAATATTTTAGGTTATATTCAATAAAATGGGTAAAAAATTATGCAGTATTTCGGATAAGTTTAAGAACTATGAATTTTTTTAATTTTTGAACCCTCTTTTAAACCCTTTGCCTACGCTCAATGTTTCCCAAAATCTAATCAGCTCCTTGCCATGTCCAATGGTATTTTTGTACCAAATTTGGTTAAAATCTGTTGAGCGGTTTTTGCGTTTTCGTGGATACAGACAGACAGACAGACATTTTTTTAAAACTACTTATTTATGTATAAAATGACCAAAAACAAGTATTTCCGGTGAAATAAAAAAAAAAAAATTTTTCCTGAAACTAATAGTCTCCATATATACATATATTACATATATATGATATGGAGAGCTAAAAAGGTACACCTAAATCTATATTACTTTATATTAAACCTCACATTACTTTCAAAAAGAAGCATGGTTGGTCATAATAATAAACAATAAAAATCATAACTTCCTGTGCAATTTACAGAAAATTTGCGGCTCTACAATAAATAGCCTCTATTTAACTTTTGACCATTTTTTTTTCTTTTCTTAAATCGATATCTTTCTCATGAATAAAGCTACACTAAATCATCCAAATCCAGAGATTTTTATTTTCAGAATTTCTTATCTAATTCATCATCCCAATGCAACGTCATTAATGATTGTTCAACAACATACTCTCAACACTATTTCCATAAAATTAACGTTTCAACAGCATAAAGTCGATTGATATATAAATTGTAAAGTTCAAAATTGATGTGAACTGTTTCTCATAGGTATAGATAGACACGTATATTGAATTGAAATATTATGTCTTACTTATGCAACTGAAAATGAAATAGAGGTAATTAAAAACAACAATACCATCTGTTTTTCTATAATATAAAATAGATATTGCTCTAGATTAAGACATAATATAAACACAGGCTTATATTACAAATTTAATTTGATCAGAGACGTAGGGCAACTATAATGAAGCCTCGTTCTTTCAAAAAATTGTATATAATTTCACTAAATCTTAATTCGTTTTTTTGCAGCTAAATATCGCAAATCCATGTAAAAAAACAACTCACTTAGCAAAGGTAATTTCACGTCAACGTCGTCATGACACCTGAAGATACGTTTCATGAATTACGTTAAAAACTAGACGTATGATGTGATTTTTTTAATGAATTTTTAGAAGAGATTTAAATGATTTTTCTACCCCTTAAATTTGTCTCCGTCTTGAGATGTAGATGTGGGATGCTCTTACTGATTTTAAGATTTAATTTTAAATAACAAATAAATTTAAATAAAAAAAAAAAGACGTGTAAAAAATTAAGGCTAAAGCTTACTTAAATACCTCCTAAGAGTGTTGTTCTATACATTTTCTTCGGTTACATAATGAAGCCAAAAAAGTACAAATTACAGTGTTCCGATTTCAAAGTTACAAAAATTCTAGCGAGACTCCTAGTGGCAAGGACACTTTAGCAGAGATATCCAAACTAGTGTCGTCTCAAAAAGTGTTTTACTTTCCACCAGCTCCTGACATTACTGTAGGAAAACGTCAGAACCTTTTTCTAAAAATATGTTTTATATATATTTCACTTTTAGCGTAATATTTTTCACCTATTATTATCTACTTAACAAAACATGGTCGAATTATGTTTTGTATGGATGTATGAATATTCTAACAAATTTAAAAGAGATAGTTTATTCTGGGGCACCCTATATCAGTAGGTACTGTCAAAGATTAATGTTGTGTACATTAATCTTGGGTACTGATATAATTATAGTGCTTGGCCCTTTAGGGGTTCTATTTAGAAACTCTTAAGTTTTGTAACAAGTAAATTTAATGATACGCATATACCAATACGCAATGTGGTACCCTGATTTTCGCATGCTATATAAGTTGTACATAATTATTCAGACTTACATGTATCTAAACAAAATAAAAAAATTCAATCGTTTATTAAAGAATCAGAGCGTGTTAATTTTTAACTTTTAAATAATTATATATATTCTGTCGAGTGTGTAAGAAATACTTGTGTAGAAAATTATAATAAAACATATTTGATAATAATTTGGGCAAAACAGGAAGTTGAAATATTATTTATGTAAAGTAAATCATATATACAGGGTGACCAGATATGCAACTAACAAAGCTTGACCATGATGTTAGCCTCCACAAGATATCTAACTAAAAATTTACAGGGTAGATAATAAAATTAGGTATTGTATTTTGCAATAATCTATAGAAATATATTAGCTGGTATTTGATCATGATATAGTATAACAATAAACAAATCAAATTTTTTCTTACCGTAATGATTTAATATTTCACAAAATATATGCAGGAGCATAATCATGATTTTATGCGTTCAGTTGTTTCTTGCTGTCTCTAACCTTTTATTCCAATTATATACCTTCGATAATGCCAAAATATGTAACGAATTGATAATTCTCAAAGAATTTAAACTAAAAATAGTCTGAAATTTCATTTCATACTAACGTACACTTTTTGAAATTATGTATCATGCAGTAATTTCATAACAATATTTTTAGACAATCCTAAAATGATGAGAAGTTAGGCCTAGTGTCTCATATAACAAATCAAAAGTTATAATCTGATAAAAAATACAATACAAACGTGTTGGAATATAAATTAAAGTAAGTAACTTTTTTTGAAAGGGGTTTTAAATGTTGAATTTAGGTAAGGTAAAATGTGAAATCCTTTACTTTTAAGACAACATTTTAAATTGGTTGAAAATAATTTTTTATATTTTCACAAACCAATTTTTAATAATAAATGACGACTGATGATATCAAGTACGCTATTGTATTCAAATTTTCTAGAATAACTGCCCCATAATCACGGCCGCCGGAAGAGGGGGCAAGACGGGGTGCTTGCCCCCCCCCCCCCCCCTGGAACACGTAAATATAGCAAAATATCACATATATAAGTATAGTGGTAAATGATTTAAACCGTATCCAAGATATACAGAATACTGCAGATTCTATCAACAAAGTTATTAAATTTTTTCGTGACAGTCCATATAGAAGACAATATATCCCTAAAATCCCATTATTTTGTGACACGATGGTCCTCAAAGTACAAATCCATCAGAATATTTTCCGGAAATTACGAATTAGAATTCAGCACAGAGACATGATCAAAAGCTAATCAATTATTAGCTGCAGTTTCGACTTGTAAATTCATAATCTGTCTCCACATCATTTCACATTATAGTGCAAAATTGGAACCGGTGTGCAACATACTACAAGGAGAAGTAATAAATCTTCTTTCGGCAAAAAAACATATTAAAACACTTTTGTCTGCACTAAAAAATCACAGATCTGACGCTGAAAAATACTTTAAGGAAATTTTCCAAAAATCTGAAAAAGTTGGTGATAAATTTGACATACCACTAAGAATTCCTAGACTGGGATCAAATCGAATTTATAGAGCTAATTACGAAACGAAGTCTTGCGAGGAATATTACCGTGTTTCTTTGTTTATTCCATATCTAGAATCAATTATCCGCTCAATTGAGATAAGATTTTCGGAAGAAACAGAAATTGCATTTTCTTTGTGCCTATTTCATCCAGAGTTAACTGTAACAGAAGAGTATAGGAAATTAATAGAAAAAATTCCTAACATAGCCAAAGTCTACGATTTAGAAAATTTAGAGACTGAGAGTGAAACATGGGATGAAATGTGGATAGAGAAAAATAAAAATGAAAATATTCAGTTAGAGTTCGCCGATTTATTGGAAAAACATTGAGTTTTTCCCTAGTAACAAAAAAAGCAATTGCTATTCTTGTGGCTTTATCTCCAACAACGGCCACAATTATTGAAAAATCGTTTAGTATCTTAAGACGGGTGAAAACTTGGTTAAGGTCTACCATGAGTGAAGAAAGACTATCTGGATTATGTCTTCTCAGCGTACACAGAGAACATGTAAATAAGAACAAAGACGTGTTTATTAAAAAAGTGATAGATCGATTTTCGCAAAAACGAAGGAATATTCTACTGCTATTTGCTGATTAGACTTATGTTCAATTTATGTTATAACCGATCAGGATCAGTTTATCTTAAGTTTTTTTTTAATTATATAATATTTTAAGTACTTAATATATAAATTAAACTTCAAAAGAAGTTGGATTGACTGTATAAGTATAGGTATTTTGCCACATATTATATACATAATACTTTTGTTTTGGTACTTAGTATTTTTTGCCTTGCCCTTCCCTAATTTAATTACTTCCGGCGCCCATGCCCATAATGCCATCTTGCTTATCCTTGCTTTATAAAATAAGCCCTGCAAAAGTGCCCAATTTGGACTACCCTATATTGTATGATTTAAATCAACTAATTTTTTTAATAAAAATCACATTTAAAATCAAACCATAAATTTGCTAAATCTTCCGCTTTTAATTCACACAAGCTGTCTTATTATTATTTATATTTTAGAATATCTACCTATTATACCTACGAAATAGACAAAACAGTTACAAAAACAACAATGCAAAACAACATAAAACAAATTATTTTTAATTTTCATTATATAAAAATAGCATCGCATTTTAATAATATAAATTTTAAAAGAATCAAATAAATCATGTTTTTTTGATTTTTATATAGAAATCATTGATTTTTGATTTAAATCAAAAAACAGATTTTGTCCAACCCTGATTGTAATACATATATTGCCTAATTTATGAGAGGCTTATGATCACGCATAATTACTGGTTGAAACGCCTAGGAACAGGTCTGAAATTCTACTTTAGAATTAATCCTGAAACGTCGTGTAATCCTTAACAGCTCAAAGTGCTTGGCTTCTGAGAAATTTAAAATTAATAGGTTCATGTTTTGTCACTCTAATTTACTCAAATAGGTAAACAAATTAACACACTTTAATCCAATTTAGTTAAAGAAGAATAAAATATCTCGAAAACGAAGAGATATCAAAAAAAATTACAATGAAATGAAAAAATGCACTACAATATGGATTGAATGCACAATAAACGTCGGTACGTCGTCTTTAGTCTCAATAATATCATTTTTTCAAAACTTTTGAATCCTTTAAAAACATTCTTGCAATACGTCGATGGCCACCAAAAACAATAGACAGAGTATTTGTGAAAATCGTCCAAATATGGGCACAATAAATAAATAAAAAAATATCTTCCCGTATCCTGAGGATCCAATATAATCGAGGCTGTCAAATTAAATAAAGATTCTGTGTTTAGTAAGGTAAAATCATACATAAATTTCATGTAAATAATAGTAATATAGTAATTAAAATATTTTATTGCAATTAATTATTAATTGATTCAAGTATTATTATTATTGTTACATTTTATCTCCAATTATTGTCTCCATATCTGTGTTGATTAATATGGAAATTTCTTGACACATGGTATGAGGAAAATGCGCCCGAAGATGCCCCGCCACCAATCGCATTGTACCTACAACGATGCGGGGGTGGATACACTTGAATGGGACTAGCACAGATGAACGTGTAAATTAAAATATGGATAAATAATTGAAAAATTATCTAAAACAAATTTCAAAAATCAATGTAATATATAAAAAATTGCCCGTGCATTGTAAACACCATTGCAGGTAGTTAACAAAATTGTTAAGTACCAAATTAATAAGTTAATTGATGTTGTGCAACGATTTACAAATTTACGGCAAATTATAAACATGAAAGGTTGTTCCTTCTTAAAATATTAGTTAAATTATAGGACTGAAAGAAGATCCCTGAAGTATATTACAAATTTTAGACAATCAATTCAGTCAAAATACAACTTACCACAAGGCGACCCATGTTTTTAACTTTAACTGGTGTTCAAAAAAAAAACTACTAAAATCTCTTGTGCTGAACAAATGTTTAGAATGTAGATACCTTCTTAAGTCGATGTATAAATAAAATTATATATCATAAATAAAAAATAATACAAATAGTAAATTAAAACCGTTCAATTCTAGAATTTGATATCTGTATACAAATCAAGGTTCAGTTTCGATTTTCTTCAATATTATCTTCTATAAATATTATACTTATATATGATACGAGGGTGGTATGATAATTGATGAGACTTCCAATGAAAGAATTGTTTTTTATTATTTTTATTGTTTTATTTTCAAAGTACTTAGTCTCCTTTCAATGCGAAACAATGTTCGTCTAATCTTGTCAATAAATCACTATAATACCACATTATGCTGCGATAATACTGCCCTTTGATCGTTTTTCTGTTCACCAAATACTGGATCACATTTTCCGAATCCTAAATAACGGTCGCCATCACTTTACTTGCCGCGATCGTGTTTGCTTTCTGCTGCGTGTCCACAGTTACGTACCGCATGAAAAACTCCCATACGAACTACGCTTTAACAAGGCCAAACAGTATATAGACGTAAATATTCTGCTTGTTATACATGTTTGTTACACATGATCTCGCGCATCGAGATTAATTATCTTTTAACAATATTTTTTACCAAAAATCAAAGTAAATTTACATGTTAATGCTTTAAAAATATTTCCGAAGGGACTTTGTGAAATCTTATTTATAGAAACCAAAATTAAACAAAATACACCTGAGATTCCAACCCGGGTCCTCCTAACTAAACCTAACCTAATCTCTCAGTTAAATAAGAAATAAAATAATTCGAACGAAACGAAGTTTTTAAAAAGCAAAACTAATATCACAGTTTATACAGTTGGTTCTCAGTGTGTCGGTACGTCTCATCTTCATCTCTTCAAAGCAATTCGCCGCCCGCATTGTTATAGTATAGTATCTTATAGTATATATAGATATAGTATAACATAGTAGCGGGCCAGAAATGTAGCTGGGAATACGACGAGTCGATGCCGTTTTCAGCGTGTAGTGGAGCTTCTTATAGTATTTATTATTCTATGCTAATATGGTCCGAGTATGTATGATACCTGATTTTTCTAAGAAAAAATTATCCAAATAGCTTAACGAGTTTTTGATGTATAGCGAATATCAATACAGTACGCAAACTATACCACGAATAGTTTGCGTACTGTATTGATATTCGCTATACATCAAAAAGTCGTGGTTGGTTGATATCGTGAACGTGACCGTTTCGTTTCAAGAATATATACCAATAATTATCATACCATCGTGGGTATTACAGCATACTTACTCTGTGGCGTATATTGGGAAGTTATTTACGAGCCCAAATCTCACCGCACCGCAAATCTTTTCAATTACAAAGTAGTGCAAATATTGATTCAAATGAAGCAGTCCATTACAAGATGATACCTACTGGTTTCTGTTTCTTGTAGAACACGGTTAACTTATTCTATACAAACCACACAAATATGTAGACAAAAAGTACACAGCTGGAAGGAAAAAGATCAATTAAAAAAAAACAAACATATCATTGTCAAAATCAGGCGCAGATGCATATGCTTCAGGAAATTATCCGAACGGTCGGTGAAATTTAACACAGCAAGAACATTTGTAGGATTGGTAAAACTATCTCTATTTAAGGTCACATACTGACGCGATCGCCTTGAAAATTTTGGATCCTTAATAATCTACTAACCAGCATTAAAAAAGGCTTTAAAAACAGACATCTAGAAGTGTATTTTTCTCATGTGTTCAAAAACGCTGAAATTTATCCAAAAAGAACAATCCGTATGGTTACTAGCGATTCCTTGATCTGTTGTTTGGAAAATAGTTCAAAAATGGAAGAAATGTTAGAGATTTAAGTCTTTTATCGACACTATCACGAAAATGTTCTAAAGATAGTTCAAGCTAGAACTTCAATTTTAAATCTGAATTAAACGCACATTTGAATTTAAAATTCCGTTTTATTTTTAATAAGTTAGTAAAACTCTAAAATATAAACAAATATTTATACATTTCTATCAAACAGTAAATTTTAATTTATTACCAAAGCATATTAGTTACTTTAAATCCTTATTACTTCTGTATTTTTCGCCACATACTGTTCATACAATTTTAAAAATTTCTCTCTACATTCTACCTGTACTCTCAACTTAGAAAGTAGAAGAAAAACTCCAGACAATTTCCTGTGCAACGAATAAACTTCCTCCGGTGGCGGACATAGTCGATGTGTGAGCATAATTTGAGCTAAATATTGGATGCGTTGCGTCATGTCTTGATGAGCAAAGTCGTATTTTCCCTTGGCGCGGAATATTTCACCAAGTATCATTACGGCGTCAACATGAGCATCTTCCATAATCTGCAATAAATTCATAAAAAAATAACCCACTTTCACAGTGCAATGAGAATCACAGAACACCAAAAAATACGTCATCTCCACAACATTTATTCAAAAATTACATAATTTACGTTGAGACATATTTTGAGAGTATCCATCACCAGTCAAAAAGAACAACAAATTAGAAAAGTGCTACTAGTAATATATCATAATGCTGAATTAAATATAATTTTATGTGATTTATTCATATTATGATAATAATTATGAATTAAGAAATTTATTAAAAATGGCACATTAAATTGACATACGAGAAGAGTATTGAGATCTGACAACACTGGTATTGCCAGGTGAAATCTGTCAACGACATCTTGAAGTTTGACATTTTTAACAGTATACGCACCGAGAGCGTTTTGACGTGCGAGCAATATTTGTGTTATTTACAGTAAGTTGAAAAGATCATCTAGGCCAAAAAATTTAATTAAGTCGCGAAAATTTTCGAGCTTTGATTTATTATGACCTTCGACGTTGTCTAACGCAAGAACAGTGCACAATTGAACATTTGGCGATAAAGCACCATCCAAGGCCACTGTATATCGCTGGGAATAACAAGTGCTTCGACAAAAGGTTGTATTCTTTCTATGTTTCTTAATTAATAATTATAATAAAAACACCAAACTACATTTAAGCACAATGGGGTGCTAATTCTAGAATTTTTCTAATTTATGGTTGTTTATGACTGATTCTGGAGGGGACAAACGGGTACTATGTAGAGGGACAAATATTAGTGTCAAATTGGAAATCGCACTAACTTGACTGATGAGAAGAAAGGGAGCGGGGAGGATTAATTGAACCCACAATCGGTCTTGCCAAAAACATTTCTAATAATTGAATGAATCAAGAAAAAAACGTATCCAATAGTTTGATACATTCTACGTAGGTTAGATTTAAAGTAAAGAACACACTTAAAATAAAACTTCAACTTACTTTGCTTTCATATCCCGTTAAAAATCCTAATTCCTTCGACACCCTTAAGACAATGTCTCTGTTACCATCACAAGCAGCTTTAAGTATATTAACATACTGATCCATGAAATCTTTTGTATACTCACGACTGGCCCCAAAATCTAGAAGCAATAGCTAAAAAAAACAGAAAAATATGTTACAATGTTGTTAGTTTGATTCCCCGCGACAACTCTATTATTTTTTAACATTTTTTAATTTTTAAATAATTAAACAGGTGTTGCTTAAATATTTTTCTTACTTGTTTCTTGCTTGGGCTATACAAAAAATTTGCCCAATTCGGATCCGTCTGCATATATCTAAATTCTAAAATTTCTAGTAAGCATAATTCCATAATTTTATCACCTATAAATTCTCTATGTTCCAAATCCAAATGAAAACATTGATCAACTGGTATACCGTCTAATAGTTCTGTAGTAAACACTTGCTTTGTAGATAAATCGTCTATAAAAAAATAAATTAATATATTTTGCTACAATTTGGTATAATTCGAAAGAATTATTTACCAATAACTTCAGGCACATAGAAATCACGAAATTCAGATAAAATATTCCGGAATTTTTTCGTACATTCAGCTTCTCGATTGTAGTCTACTTCCCAAGCTAATTCCCGTTTAGCTACTGCCATAAGATTTTCTAGAAACATTCCTTTTGGGAATATATTCCACATTTTCATGATACCACCTAAAATAAAAATTATAACAGTAAATATAACTGTCTAACAAATTATTTACTATTTATTTGTTTTCTTCTGATTTTTTTTGTTTTGTGTTTTTATGCCTTTTTACAAAACTTTTTTAACAAATTTTCACTGGTTATTATTCAACAAAATTTATTTACGAAAAATAAGTGCCAAACTATAGTGATTTTTCTTGAAGAAGTTTATATAACAGCTAAAACACTGAAAACAGATTTAAACCATTAAGTACGTGTGATATACCACCTATTTTTGAATTGAAAATGGCTTTATAAATAATAATAATAAAACGTAATTGTCTACTTCTCTGTATATCGTTAAAAAAAAAATAAAAAACAACATACCTAAATTATCAATATCACTATTGATACCTCTAGCTACACCAGGATATTGAATTTTAATAGCCACTTCCTTCCCATCCTTTACCTTACCCCAATGAACCTGACCTAGAAAAATTGCAAACATATTTTTCTACAAACAAGATATTAAAGAGTTGAATATATAAATTGTAAAAAAATAATGTATTTTACCAATTGAAGCAGCTGCAAACGGTCTCATCTCAAACTCCAAAAATTTACTTCTCCAATCAGTGCCCAATTCACTAGTCATAACTTCATCAACTTGCCAATCTGGCATAAAATCAGCTGATTTCCTTACCCGTTCCAATGCTTTCGCAAGATCTGAACTGATAATAGATTCATCTTGAATACTCATAATTTGACCCAATTTAAGAGCAGCACCTCTAACTTTACATAAGGTATCTGTGATACGTTCCAAATTGGCTTTATTCATAAATAGATTAGATGCATCTTGAGCGTCTTTTCCTAAACCAAACGCTCTTTTGGCATATTCTGTTGCTGTGCCCAAACTAAGGCCAGCCGCCAACGTACCAAATGATACCATTCTGCCTATTCTAGATGAGGGCACTTTGCGTTGTTTTGCATTTTCACTCAACTATATTAAACAAGAGAGTTTAAATAGATTATGAACTTGTTGTAGAACAAAATGAAAGACAAATAACTACCAACTTATCAATTATGATATTACGAAATTATGAAACTTTCATGTTCTGTGTTTTCAAAATTATACAAGACAGATGCCGATAGTTTTCGTTGAGCGTTGAGCTATCTATTATCCCTATAAAGATGAACAGACATTATCTTACCTTTTGTTTCGATTTCGGATGTGGTGAAGCAGTAATATTAGTTGTTGTTCCTTGATCGATTGCCTCTTGGTTCTCGATGTGTTTCTGTATTTCTGATTGTTTTATTAATTTTGCTTTATGTTCCATATCTAATTTCTTTAATAACTCCTTATCAGTTGCGGTTAATTTAATATCAAAATGTTTTTCGAAATCTTTAGAATTTATCGATAAAGTCTTTAACTTATTTGTCGTACTAAATCCTACTTGTTCTGCTTGGATAATTACTGGTACGTCTAATGTGGACCGTTGTTCAGGTTTGGAAGACGTTCTTACAGTTCCTAAAAATGTATGTACGTATAATTAAGCACTAATGCTTTTTTCCAACTACGAACACTCATTTTTTCTTTTTAAGTCGTTTGTATAAATTTTTCCAACTACACTAGTTGGAAAAAAGCATTAGTACATATAGTATATATAGTTTGAACACGGAAGCTTTTTTGTAGAGCAGTCAGGAACTGTCAGACGGAATCCATCGCAACACAACTACTACGCACTTGAGACTGCTTCTCTTCTAAGCATATTTTAGTTGCGAACAAACATATAAGTATATTATAAAACAATGTGTTTAGTTCAAAAATCACAACCCTTAAAAATTTGTCAGATGCCAACTGTGATGCTCGTAGACTACATTGTAAAATATTATTATATGCAGTTAAATTAATACTTATCATTAAAAAATATATATAGGCGTTTCCTAAACCTAAACCCAATCTAACGATTAAATAAAATACAGGAGGTTGAGGCTCCAAAGACCCTTGGTTTCGTAATATACGGAGAATTAAGATTCGATGCTACATACCTGTCTAATCCTAGACATTATTTAAAATAAATAATATTTTTTTATTATTAGCTAAAAATTATACCACGACGCCTATGACTAAATATTCACAATTCTTGCTAATAGTTTGCAATTTTTACTTAAAAGCATTTTTTAAACGTTCCATATTTTTACTTAGGTTGCATTTTTAATAATTTATATTGAATATTTGTACATAATAATGTAAATTAAATTAGTAATAATTTTAGCTGTTTTCAGCATTATTTTGTATATAAATAGTCGATTAATTTTTAATAAAATCAGATTCAATCAAAAAAAAAAAAAAAAAAAAAAAAAAAAGATGTTGCAATAAATGCAACAGGTATATTACAGATCACTGAAGAATGCGTTATCAAAGCAAAACAAAATATACTGACTCCAAGAAGACATATAACAGTTCCAATTGTGACTAGTTATTTTAAAGCAGTCCGTAAAGATATAAATAGCACGATCAGCATTCACTCTACAACAATACTAACAAAGGAACCAGTTTACGGAATATCTGACAGCATCAACAACTTATTTGAGGAACAACAGAAAATTCAAAGTGAAATCAATGATACATCATGGAAAAAACTTCATCATCATACGTTAGTTACTAACAGTCTCACAACATTTGGAATTATCATTAGGGTTGTTGCAATATGGTCAACATATCACTATATTCGAAAACACCGACGACGACGTAAGCTTCAATCATTGAGATCATCAATTTTGGAACGACGCATTGGAATAGGTAGTAGTCGGAAAACGGAAACTAGAAACAACACGGAACCACCAAAGCCGACCTACTCCACGCCATCGGAGAGACGCCAGAATGTCTAATCCTAGACATTATTTAAAATAATTAATATTTTTTTATTATTAGCTAAAAATTATACCACGACGCCTATGACTAAATATTCACAATTCTTGCTAATAGTTTGCAATTTTTACTTAAAAGCATTTTTTAAACGTTCCATATTTTTACTTAGGTTGCATTTTTAATAATTTATATTGAATATTTGTACATAATAATGTAAATTAAATTAGTAATAATTTTAGCTGTTTTCAGCATTATTTTGTATATAAATAGTCGATTAATTTTTAATAAAATCAGATTCAATCAAACATTGTTTCTCAATTAAAACCACCACTGTTGCACAAGTCACCTTTATGCCTAGTAGGGGAGTGAGACTGCTCTTCCTAACAGTGGTTCCTAACTAACAAACCAACACTGTTGCACAAGTAACCTTTATGCCAAGTAGGGGAGTGAGACGGCTCTTCCTAACAGTGTTGCTTAACTATTACCGCTGCTCTCAGCCACCCAAGCGAGAGCAAAGTAATCTTCGAAGGGTAAAACTAATCGCCCTTCGAACAATACCTCAAGGGGACAGGAGAGCACAAAAAACACAGTTTTTGCATTCAAAAAATTATATAAAACGTATTGGTGGAAATCATTAATTTACTTGTTGAACCAACATAGGTAGGTAGTCATTATCTTATAGTTAATTGTAAAAAATGGTTAAGTCTCCTCCACCAAATACCAAAAATAGTAAATTTTAAATACTCAAGCAGGTAACCTACTAGCAACTATGAGTAAACTAAATTAGTAATGAAGAGATTACTTACCTTACCTTGAACATTGAAATCAGCATACACCTTCAAACCCTGCATTACTGCACACACCCTTTCTACACCTTCTTTTGTACTTTCAGAAACATCTAACATATTCTTAATAGACACTTTAGTCGGGATATCACTTGCAGCTGTTTTAAGATTGTCTTCTACAATTGGTCGTAAACTCGATATCTGCCACAATAATTGAATATTCTCGCGTTGTAATTTAAGGCCTGCTTGTGTGATTAGCTGTAAGGCTTTTATAATGCCTTTTATATCATGTCCTAGAGACATGGTATGTTAAGTATAATTTTAGGTTATCTATTAATTTGGACTCCAGTGTCGTTATTTTATAAAGTTAATGCTGTTAATAAACAAAGAGTTAATAAGCTGACATTATATTTAGATATTTATGTTACCATACATACCTAATATTCAGAATTTCTTTATCTATAGTACTATTTAATATTGCATATTTTAATAATAATAAACATATGCAATTAAAACCACAGATCACAGAAATTATTAAAACACATTAGGACATTAGACGTAGGCGTTAGCCTCATTGACCTCGTCCCACAGCAGCTGGGCTGATGTGACGTTTTATCTACTACTCACCTCACTTGGACTTTTTTAAAAACGAACGAAAAACTGAAAGTTACGATTCGCTATAAAACATTTAGAAGTGATTTTCTCACTTAAGAACTGATCGGTGAAAGAAACGTGCGTTTATGACAGGCGAGTAAAAGTTACTGATGTTAAAGAACCCATAACAGTAATTAACGGGGCGGGAGATGCCCAGATGTTCACACACCTGTCGGTGCGATCATGGTAGTCAAGTACCTGGTCGCGCGGATAATGATTGGATGGGTGGCCGATGCTTCCGGCCGAGTCGGTAGATTTGCCTATGCCTAGTAGCACAGTATATTTAAAACTTACGCTGTATTTACCCTGCTAGTAGTTATTGACTACATAGTCGTGGGTGCTGGCGGATGGCAGTCGAGGACCGTGGTTCGGATTCCACGCTAAACTGTAGGTCCACACTTACGCTTGTTGATTTTCAAGATTCCAATAATACAAGGAAGCAAGCAAGTTTGGTGAATAAACAATTATTTTTCTGAGGTGACACCATACATACACAACGGTATGTTAATTTTAGGGCATTCGAAACGCTATGCGCATGACGCCGTGCTGGAATCAGAATTGGACGTAATTAGTGTTATCATTGTCTTTATAAAGACAATGGTATTATCATTTATCATTGTCCCTTGTCCCGCACAAAAAGAATGTTGTTTTTCTATCCTGAGGTATAATGCTTCATACTTCTTCCTCCTATATGGCCTCCTGATATTCAATAGCAGCCAGCGGCCGGTGCGGGTGGTCTAGCGCTAGATCAAGAGCAGGTCGTGCCGGTGTGTAGATGGGCTACACTTAGTTTAAAATAATATACAGTTACTTCACCTCGTGTAGGAACGTTTGATGGTCATGTCTACAAAGCAATTCACCGCGTTCGTAGTTATAGTATAGTATCTTATAGTATATATAGTAGCGGGCCAGAATTGTGGCTGGGAATGCGACGAGTCGAGTTAATATTCGATGCTTATATTGCTCCACCTTAGTTTAAGGATTTATTATAACACATTGATATAAATAAACACTGAGCTGGTTGTATAGACCATAAAGTTAGTACCGGCTTCAGAAATACTAACTTTTTCAAAAAAAAACAGCCAGCGTTTCCTTCATACTTCCATTGTCTTTATAAAGACAATGATACCACAGCCATTGTCTTTTAAAGACAATGCCACAGCTAACATACACTATGTTAGCTGTGATGATACTTCATACACCCATCTGCGTTTTAAAAAGAAGAAGTTTTTCGGCGGGAACGTTTGTCATTTTAAGGTTAGTTAGTTTGTTGTGATGGGTTAAAGCTCCAAATTTGTTTTGTACTTTATTTGAATTTATTAAGTAATTATTTTAATAATGAATAAGGAATATTTATTGGCCGACATGTGTCAGGTAAATATACTTAAGTTAAAATATGTTGCCATGTTAATGTTTTGTTACTTTATGCCCAGATTACCAGCGATGGAAGTAGTAGTAGTAATGAAGAATCAAAATACTTTTCTTCAGATTCTGAATCAAGTGCATCCGACTCTGATACTACAGAACCACGAAAAAAAATACAGAAAGTTCATACGTACATGGATGAAATAAAAGCCTATAGTGGCCAACAATTTCAAATCTATTTTAGATTGTCCTATAATACCTGTGAACAACTTATAGGTTCGAAATGTTTTTGTTGTGTAAATGTATATATATGGTACTATTAGAAATTATTATTTTTTTAGAAATGATACACCGGGATCATGTTCTACCGACACATTTATTTGGCAGAGGTAAAATTAATCCAGACAAGGCTGTGTATATGTTACTGTGGTATTTGGCTAATACAGAAACATTTAGAGAGTTGTCTGACAGATTTAACGTTAGTAAGAGCTCTGTGCACCGAGTTATTTCCAAATTATTGGACTATTTTGTTGATATATCCAAGCAACATATTAAATTGCCAAGTTCTGAGGAGAAGCAAGTAATTAAGGAAGAATTTGAAATTGCTCACGGCATCCCAGGTGTCGTTGGATGCCTTGACGCTACACACATACCCATAAAAAAACCTAATTGCCAATATCACCAGGCCTACTTCAACAGAAAAAAAAAATACAGTGTTTGGCTGCAAGCAGTTTGCGACCATAAAAATAAATTTTTGGACATATTTTGTGGCGAACCTGGGTCTCTAGATGACTGTAGATTATTAAAGAAATCGTCTCTGTTTAGAAAAGGGATGGATGGTTTCTTTGAAGGAGATTTTCTACTCGGAGACTCTGCATATTCTTGTTTTGAATGGTTGATAACTCCTTTCAAAGATAATGGTGACTTGAGTCCTGAAGAAAAACAATTTAATTATAAGCACTGCTCGACGCGGAGTATTATAGAAAACACCTTAGGTTTACTTAAGGGTAGGTTCAGGCGACTAAAAGGGTTTGACAATAACAATGTAGACTTCATTGTAAAAAGTGTCATTACCGCCACTGTTCTACACAACATGTGTATAGATGCAGAAGATATTTGTACAGATATGTATATTGAGGAACCATCTGATACTGAAATAGATCATCACGAAGATGTAGGTTCAATATTGAAGAGACATGAAATTTTAAACAAAATTTGTTCGTAATAGTGTTAAAATAGTATTAAGTTATTGTTGTATAACTTTGATTTGTTCTTATAATAAAATAATATATAATTAAATAAAATACCTATCAGACAGAAAAAAACATTAGAAAAGTACCTACATACTGGAACCGTAATTTAAATACACAAATAACGGTCGATGGTACCTATTCACTGGCACGGTGCACCAAATAATTTTAAATTTACACAAATAATTATTCAAATGAAATTCTTATGAAATTATTTTACACGGACAGTGTGGTCAAATTATTGCCATAATAAATCACTTTGTAATCTTAAAGACTTCCTCTCGTTCATTGCTTTTAATATGGCCACCTTTCCAATGTCAAAGTTATCTTGTTTTTAATAGAACACCCCTTTGTAAGGTGATATTTTGATAGTCCCTTAGAAATAAATGAGATTTATTATAAGGTGTCATGTACCTATCTCTTACGGTTTTCACAAAAATCATCAATTTGTGAAAATTTTGTGCCTTGGAAAAATTTCTATTTCCTTGAAATCTCGCACATAAGGCAGCTTTAACGTATCTTTGCACTTCTTACGTCGGTTTTCCCTTATCCGTACAATTGTACGTAAAGTGGAAGGAGCCAAACTTATCTCGAAAAATATGAGATTCTAATTTGTTTATTCTTGAAAAAAAAAAGGAGAAAACCGTACTTTGGGTTTGCAAGCTCAGGAAAATAAACATATTTTTCTGAGATATATAACATAACCTCATTGACTTGTTTAACCTCTAAAATTTTAAAAGTTTTACGAAATATCAAATTGTTTGAGGGCTAATGACTCCTCAGTGAATGTTTTCTCACAGATCAATTTATGTGTATAATTAAGTACCTACTTGTTGACCAAATTTTTCAGATAACTGCTGTTAAATATTAATAATAATTGTTAAATGTGTTTTTTATCAAATTTAAATCACTTGAGTTTTAGGACAAACAATTTAATACGTACCATGAGTTCAGTGTGTAATATTGCAGTATGTCAATTTACAGCTACAAATAATAAAGAACATAATTTTGAGATTGTAAGAAGATTAGTTCAGAATGCCGCCTGCAAAAAAGCAAAGGTTATTAGCTTTAATAAGATCAATATACAAGGTGTCCCGTATCGTTATGTTCAAATTCGAGAGCGTAAAGTACACTTCTTTTCAGGTAAAAAAAAAACGCAAAGCTTTATCCATTTCTATTTGTTTCAAAGTTACATGCCTGCGAATGTTATTGTGGTCGTGTGATCTCAGATATAGCCATGCAACAGGACCACTTGGACTAGTGGAAGTAATTGATACGTAAGATTAACTGTTTACGTTGAATAGTATGAAGCCATGCATTTTGTGTGTGTTCTACTTGAAAAGAAGGGTACTTTACTCAAAATTTGAACTTAACGATACGAGACGCCTTGTATGTATTTGAACATTCACTAAGTATCTGGCAATAACATTTTAAGAACCGCTTACCCAATTTGGGAAAAGAATCAGAATATTTGTATTCCAAAAAACAACAAACACACAGGGATGTCTGCATTATCCAATAGTATATCCAAATTCAACTTTTATATTGAGCTGTTCTGTAGAATTAAATCATGTTTGATTATACCTGATTGTTACAGATAGTATTTTTACCAGAAGCTTGCGATTTTATACCTCGAAGCAAAGATGAAGCTAAAGTTTTAAGTGAAAAACTGGACGGTCCGTTAATGGCAAACTATAAGAATCTAGCTGTAGAATATCAACTGTGGCTGTCTATCGGCGGATTTCATGAACATATTGATAATGTACTTGACCTTATATTTGGTTTACATCTTAGGTATCTGGTATATTAGTTATAATAATAATTGCCAATTTTTAGTCTACAGTATATAACAGTCATATTATAATAGACAACATTGGAGAAATTAAAAGTATATACAGAAAGATACATATGTTTGATGTTAGTATACCAGAAAAAAATGTGTATTTAAAAGAATCGGACTCAACCTGTAGCGGCTCACAATTTGTGCAACCTTGTGATACTCCGGCTGGGAAATTAGGTTTATCTATTGTATCCTTTTCAATTTTAATTATTATGAATTCAGCATTTTAATGTGGACCAAACAATTTTGAAAAGAAAATAAGAAGAATATTCATTAATTAAAAGAAAACTGCTATTTCATTTCATTGTCTGTTAACACTTTTCCTTAATATTCTGAAAACAGTGTTACGATTTACGGTTTCCCGAACTCAGCACGCTATTAACGAAATTTGGTGCTGAGATTCTAACATATCCATCAGCATTTACCAGCATAACAGGAAAGGCTCATTGGGAACTTCTTTTGCGCGCTCGAGCAGTGGAAAATCAATGTTTCGTTGTCGCAGCTGCTCAGTATGGTAAACATAACGAAAAAAGAACATCTTATGGTCATGCCATGGTAATAAATAAAAATAATCTATATTTTTTTAAATTTATATTGCTATTAGTATTTCAATTAAGTAAAATAAATACGAATTTCTATCCACGTATTATTAAAGAAAAATACGATGTTTTTAAAGATTTGGAAGAAATTCAAATAACAATTTCACCTTTTCCACTTCAACTAGCAGATTTTAATTGATATGAGTACCAAATTGACCTTAAAGTATAATTAATAATGAAAATGATTTACTGCAGATCGTAGATCCATGGGGTAAGATAATAGCGGAATGTCCTAAATACAACGAAGATAATCCAACAAATGAAAGTATAGGTGTTGCTGAAATAGATCTAGATTATTTGTACAAAGTGCGTATAGAAATGCCAGTATTTTCACATCGTAGGAACGACATCTATAGTTTAAATTACCAAATGAACAATAATCTTTATAATGGTATTGGTGCTAGAACGAGTTATAATTTTGCCGATAAAATTATACCAATATCAACAATCTTTTGCACCACGAACTATTGTTTTGCGTTTACAAATATCCGATGTGTTGTACCAGGACGTAAGTATTGGACCATTTGTCAATTCTAGTTTCGCACGGTGGATTAATTGAACTAGCATTAATTTTATTATTGAATGTTCTAATAATTAACACACATTTCTTTTATCTGGAGAGTAAAAACTTCAAATGCTTTTAAAGGCCATTAATGGCGGGTGGCTGCATTTAAAAAATAAGTGATGCTAATTATTAAAGTGATCTGTACAAGAGGGTCATGTTTACATTTCTTGCGAACAAGGAGTTTGTAGGTTAACTTTAAATCATGCAGCGCAGTTAATACCAAAGATTAATTGGGTACATTAATCTTTGTTAATACCTACTACCTAGTAAAGGTAAACAATTAAGTGTTCTCTCGAAATTAAGTATTAACTTTTACTCGTCAGACTCTACTAAATAGTAAATACTTTCCAGTGTTTAATACTTTTTATTCCCTTGGCTAAGTTATTTTTTTCTAATCAAGATTGCCTTGACATAATTACCCTATAAGATTAAGGGATTTATTTGGGTATTTAGATTATAATATTTTTATTTTAGATGTGTTGGTAGCTCCAGTAAGACCAGTGCAACGACTACAAGATCTTTCTGAAGAGGAGATAGCAGATCTTTTTCAAACTGCTGTTAAAGTTTCGAAAGTGATGGAATTAGTTCACAATGCTGGTTCATCGACAATTTGCGTCCAAGATGGGCATTTTGCTGGTCAAACTGTCCCTGTAAGAAAGATTGTTTAAAATTACGTAAAAAATTTATACATTTTTTTTTCTAGCATGTACATGTTCATATTTTGCCTAGAAAAATGAATGATTTTGAAAAGAACGATGATATCTACATGGAATTAGCAAAACATGGTACAGATGATTCCGCACAAGTGATAAGATGTAGAGAGGAGCAGGAGAAAGAAGCATTAAATTTGAAAAAGTATTTTTATAAGAACTAAGCGTTAATTCAGTAATAGTTACCAATATACGACCACCTTTATACGTGGCATTCCAGACAGCACGGCGGAATTGTAATTTTGTGTAACATAGAGGAAATTCAACCTAAAGAATGCCCCAGAGCGCCTCCAAACGTTAAATACCTTTAAAGATGGGATTCCAAAATAGAATAATTGATATATATTCATCAACATTTTCAGGCGAAACCGCGAAGACAAAGGACGGACATGGTTTTTTCATATATTTTAACCCTTACAGTCATAGTTATTTTAATTACACAGAAAATATTTTCAATTCAATGGGTTGAATCTATAATCTTAGTGAAATTTGTGCATCCATACAAATTTCACTAAACTTAAAATGAAGCAAATCCTTTTCGGTTCAAGATGAATCCTACAAATTAATAAAAGTTATCGATTCAGTGCACGAGTTTTATTTACAACCAAAATTATGTCAGTGCCTAAATCCACAATAATGCAAATGTGCGACACGTGCCAAAATCGCTCAAAATTCTAGGAAGGTGGGTATTTAACTACGATTTTGGTTGTTAACTATTAATCTATTTGAGTAAATAACATTATAAAGTTTGTAAACATACATACATACAAACTACTCGTAGGTATATTACGTAGTAACTACGGATATTGTAGTACCTATTTTATTTCATTTTTAAATTAAACTCAATTTACTTATTATTGGCTCAAGTGGTGATATACATACCTACATGAATTATTTAATAAAATATTTATTGTAACTACATTTTTTATACCGATTATACATATAAAATTAACTAAATATCTTAATATAGCAGTTCATCCTCCTAGTAGACAAAATGGTAAATTAATTATTGATGAAATAGATGTGTGAAAAATATTACCACTATGTCAACAACTTTCCCCTGCATCTTTATTAGGATTAGGCACCTATTAGTCCAAAATATTTTCTCTTTTATTGTTCTGTTTTAAACAACATAAATAATCTCTCTCCAGTGCGAGTAGTACAGGGTATCGCTCGGAGAAAGACTCCGGTAAATAAAGATTAGGAATTTACTAAGGATGATGAAGGTTAGAGCCATAAAATATTTTTAAGATGGTAGGCCTCCTACTGTAGGAGTTCTGACTTTACTTTATATAAAAACTTCCGCATTATGTGCGCAATGCAATTTGTAACTCATTTATTTTTAAATTTCCCGCGCTTCAAAGCGCATGTAGTTTGGCCAGTTGAAAAGTCAACAGCCGGACTCTAGACGCTTGTTCACTCATCACCCACGGTCACACATTTTCTTATGTTTGACTGTCACAACTCTAGCAGTGGTGCCAGATTACTATTGATTCATCAAAATATTTTTTTTTTAGTTATTATGTGGCCTCTAGCTTTAGGTGAATCAGGAATAAGCCATTGTGCAAACGGTCATAAATATATTAAATTTCAAAAATATTACCTAACCCCAGTAATAATTGCTAAAATATTACAATACTAAACCTTAGCCTAATACCACCGGTACAAAAGTATCGTTAAGTTTGTCATTTATTATAAAGTGAGCTTATATAAAAAATATGAGAGTATTATCACCGAATAATAACTATAGATTAAACTGTGGTATTATGTTATAAGCCTGGCAAAACTGCTAATTCAAACCTCAGAATTGTCTGACTGTAGATGATGCACGGCACACTTGTACAATTATTACAATGTAGGTTTGACGCAAAATGTTATGGGTTTTTAAATTGTATGTAAAATATTAGACATCAAAATTTATATTAATCTGAAATATTTTCCTGGGCATTAGACACCTTTTGGCATGCGCGAAAAGGAAAAGACGTCATACTATGACTATAGTTTTCAGTCAGTCTTAAATCTACCGTTTTCCATATGGCGATTCTACCGCCTTACCTATTTTACATCTGGCACCACTGGCGAGGGAAAATTTAAGTTAACTTAAAAACGCAAATTTTCTAGGGGATAATTTAAATTTAAAAGTTGAAATATTTGTATTCAGAAGCAAGTTCAAAGCCAAAAAGTACGTCTAAGTTACATATTCAAATATTTTATTGGATATTGTCATTTAAACTGGAATTCAATTTGCTTTTATATACCTCCTACCTATTTGATAAACGGTTGTCCTACGTACTTGGACAACATGACAACGATGTAGCTAAAATTTGTTTTCTGTCTGCTGTCTGCTCTATTTGTATCTTGTGTATCAATTCCTTATTGTTATTTGCTATTGCGTTTGAAATAGAGCGCTGGTTTACAAGAGCAGCTGATTGTCTTATTGTTATTTTTTTTTGTCCGAAAATTAAAACGTATTATTAGTAGACTAATAAGTTTAGATTATACTTTTCAGACTGTAACTAATATAAAAAAAATAATGCATATAGTGTTAGTTTTAATACTATTTTCAAGTAGTTTTGTTGTTAATAATAGTGGTGCTGAATTATATAGAGAATTAAAAACTTTACATGGTAATATAGACGATCAAACTAAAAGTGTTTACGTGATAAATAATGCCAATCAAGATAGTCAAGACGATCTGGCGAATTCTTCGCATAGAAATAAAAGGATTGCAGCAGATCCTCCAGACGATAAATTAACAAAGGTAGGTGAAACTTTCTAAGTAGGTATCTAACTGATGAATATCTGGTCTGATATCTGCCTACCTACTTATATGTAAGTTAAACTCTAGTGTCCTATAACGAAATTCTGAGAAAACAAAATACCTACAACTGTAATTAAAAACTAGATTTATTAAAAAGGCGCATACAAGTTTTTGCTTCATAACACTTAAGTACACATAAGTACCTACTAGGTATGTACGTAGTAAGTTCTGGTTTAATCTCTACTTAGGTAAGTATACTTATATATTTGGTTTAGGATTAGAATTCGAATCATTTAGTTTTTGGAATGAATTGACTTGATAGTAAAAATGCGACGCGTCTGTTTAGATATGGCAAAAGGTTTTCCTCTCAAATTTTTAAGCCTTAAATGTTAGCTATGTGTAACTAGGTAGGTACCACTACTAAAAATAATAAAAAACTTATTCCACATTTAATTCATAGTAAAATTGGAAAACTAAAGAAAACAATGGCGTACAAATAGGTAGGTAATTTTTTTATAAAACGGAACAACCGTTTTTAAAAATTGCGAAGAGTCAACACACTCTTAGTCTGCTATTAGTCTATACGTAACACAAATTTTGAGAAAATAGCTAATTTATACTGCTGAAATAATTAATAACTTTTGTGTTGTCGGTACTAATATTTTGTACCTACTTCAGTAGGTACTACCAAGTAAATACGGGGAAGCACATGAATTCATATACGTATTCAATTTCACACAACGGTAGAAGTTTTTAGTTAGGCACGTATCGTAAATAGGTACCTAGTTTTTTCTTATGTGCAAAACGACTGCATAAAAATATTGTAAAAATGTGCGATAAAATTGCAATTCAGCACATAAAGCAACGTAACGTGACACTGAGTCATTGACAATAGATCTATTTATAATTGTTTATTATTGTAAATATGTAAGTACATTTTTGTTGATAAGCAAATGGATCTAAGCTTTTTATGCTGATATTTGGTGTTTACATTAAGAATGGTACTTTTATTACCTAGTGATCGACCGATATATTGTTTTTCTGTCCGTACATTGGCCGATACCGATATTGTCATGATGTAGATATATCGATGGTATAGGCAGTTTTTTAAAGTTCTTTTAAAATTATATAATATTATTTCGTTGCTATAAAATCTCTATTACTTAACAATAAACTAAATCTCCTAATGTGAAATTTTGACTTTTAGCACACTCTGTATATATCTTGTCAGAAAATGAATCCATGTTGACTTTTCCTATTATTAGGTTTTTTCATATAATTCGTTTCATTTTAATCTGAAGAGGCTAACACGATGATCAGTGAAACTTTAGCTACTGTAAATTTGACGCCGGATTTTTCCAGAATTGTGTCTACATTTAGTTGTTTGTGGAAGTTTTCTGTCTAAAATACAAAATATCAGCTTTACCAACAGAACACACAGTTAAAAAATGTTCCATTTATCTTTTCAAGTTATGTAATACCTGATCAAAAACCATACAATATTAATTAAGATGTACCTATCGTAGTGTAAATTGCAGTTTTGTCTTGTATCTATTATTTAATTATTTTATGGTTAAACAGATAATAGTCTGAAATTTCCAAGTTCACTATCTGGCGACAATGGCCATGACTTACTAGAAATGATAATTGGTAATAAATAAAGTATAAAATACTTCCGCCGAATCAGAGTTTTAATATTTTCAAAACATAACAATAACAATTAGATTTATTATTTAATTATGAATCACCCAACTAGCAGTGTCATTCAAGAACGTAATAAAATAAATATATCTGTCCGTCAGTGGACCTTCTCGTGTTTATTATTCAACAGAAGATATGATTGTGATCTCATTGTGAGTTATTGTATGGTTAGTGTGGTTTTCTTTATCTTAGCTCGCTTTATGTATGTTTTGTCTGGGTTATTCTTTTTCCCGAATCGGCATTATTCATTCACTTTTTTCCTATTTTTGTTTATGTTAAGATGTTAAGCAAGACGATAATGAATATACAAATAACTAATATGTACCATATGACAAAGAAAATATAAATGAATATATTTTGTTTGCCGCAGCTACATAAAGAACAAGTAGTTTTCCTATATTCAACAAAAGCATTTATTTGTAATATTACCGAAAAATTATAGAATTTGTAGCGCACCCAATAACATTCATTTCACACATGTTTATTCCTTTATATTTCGTCATCTATTCGAGAAATATTATGTAGCTAGGGTTGCCATCTTTAAAATGACATGACCCGGAGAAAACTATTGCGTTAAGCTCAATTTATAAACCGTTGCCGCTTGCCATCAATTCCGTTCCCTTTAATCTTGAATACAAAATACATTATTCAACCTATAAACTTTTTCTTTTCTTGTTCTCCGTCTGTTGTTCAAACTTTGTGAAGTTTTAACAAAAGGTAAATCTCCACAATCTTGGAATTTGTTAAATTAAGAAAAATCTTAATCATCACATGTGGGAAGAATTTCAATTTAAACATAACGAAGATAATTAATTTAAGTATATGGATTTTAAATCACAATGTTATTATGAAAAAACAAATATTTGTTATCTAATAATAAACATATTATTTATTATTCATGAAAGTTCATTTTCTTAGTTAAACGGTGCGGCACGGGTTCACTGGACTGTTAATAAGGCACGCGGTCAATTCATGTTGACAGGCAATTTGACAGGGTTGCCTACACTCCTGGAAATTTGGAATGTATGTGTGTCTGTATGTACGAGGTCTGTTCAAAAAGTTCCCGGAATTTTTGAATTGCGCGCGTCTGGAGAGTCCGGTGGTCAAAATTTTGGTACACATGTCCCTAATGTATGGTGAAATTTTCAGCTGTATTCATTGTTTACATTCTGTCTTGTAGCGGCTGGTGTAGACGTGTTTTTTTGAGCTCGGCGATTTTTGTTAGTTTAAACAATGGAAGAATTGAAGAGTCAAAGAATTTGTATTAAATTTTGCGTGAAAAATGAAATGAAGTGTAACCAAGTGTGCGAAATGTTACAGAGAGCCTACGGTGAGTCTGCTATGAAAAAAACAACGACGATCCAAATTTACTTGAAAGGGTCATAACTGGTGATGAAACATGGGTGTACGGTTATGATGTCGAAACAAAAGCACAATCGTCCACGTGGAAGCACTCAACGTCACCAAGAGTGAAAAAAGCACGTCAAGTTCGATCAAATGTCAAGGTTTTGCTTACTGTTTTCTTCGATTATAATGGCATAGTGCATAAAGAATTCTTGCCAAAAGGTCAAACCGTCAATAAGGAGTATTACCTTGAAGTAATGCGACGTTTGCGTGAAGCAATTCGAAAAAAACGCCCCGATTTATGGAAAAACAATTCATGGGTTTTGCACCACGATAACGCACCTGCTCATTCATCGTTGCTTATTCGTGATTTTTTGGCTAAAAACAAGACTTTAATCATGCCCCAACCTCCTTATTCACCAGATATCGCTCCGTGTGATTTTTTCCTGTTCCGAAAGTTGAAGAGACCCATGAAAGGACAGCGTTTTTCATCGATTGAAGAGATAAAGGCAGAATCGCTGAGAGTGCTACAGAGCATTACAAAAAGTGACTATCAAGGGTGTTTCGAAGACTGGAAAAAACGCTGGCATAAGTGTATTATATCTAGGGGGGATTACTTTGAAGGGGACCATATAGATGTAGACGAATAAATAAATATTTTTTTACAAAAATGAGAATTCCGGGTACTTTTTGAACAGACCTCGTATTCTACCACGATAGCGCCCAAACGCTTTAACCAATTGAGCTAAATTTTGGAATATGAGTTTGGGGCAGTCCTCGGATGAAGCCATTAGATTTTGGTTGAAATCGCTTAAGCCCTCTGATAGGGGTGGACACAACCACTAAATTTTCATATATCAGTAGGGGTCGAGTGATACATTTTAAAGCATTTTTTATCTGCTTTACAGCGATAGGTCACTTTTGATATTTGCCCCCATAATTCGCGAGAGAATAGCGTTTAAAATGTCACCAATGAGTTAGTTGGAAGTTGGAACGTATATATTTATTTAACAAATAAAATACAATATTTATTATGGTCTGTTAGGTCATTGGTAGGGCGTTCGCTTCGCATTCGGATGGTTACGTGTTTGAGTTCTAGCTCTGGCAATACTTTTTCTTTCTAATTTTTGAATAAAGTAGTTAGTTTGTTACGTTAGTTTATTTGAATACGTTACACAGGTCATATATTTTTGATTATATTATAACTTGTTGGGAAAGTTTTGGGGTGACAGAACCGATTTTTTAATTAGTAATAGCCGATACTATCGTTCCAAGCCCTACTAATTTTAGCTAGATTTATATATCGTTTAGATAAGTAGCTATCGGTTTGTCTATTTCAAAGATACTTTACTGGTGGCCAATTTTGTCAATGCACTGAACAAAATAAAAACCTTGTTATTTAGGCTTATGGATGCAACGGAAAATTAAAATTACGTGTATATTCGCTTATCAAAATTACGAAAAATGCGATAAGTTGTAATGGTTTATCCAAGGTAACATCATATAGCATGGAAACATACCACGAATAAACCATTAAAGTAACTGTAATAATTTTAGGGTATTAATCAAAATTTTTTATAATTTTAAATTTCCTGTTCTCTATGACTATATACCGCAGAGTGAAATAAGAAAAAAAAAAGGGACAACTGTTGGTAATCATTTGCATGGAATGTTTGAGTACCTTCAGAATTCGTCGAAATGTCTTTAAATAAATTGCATATTTATGTATATTCATTAATCTCTCTTCCCTTCTGATATAAATACATTTTTTTAGGTGAATCACCTAAATGACACTCACAAACAATTAATGGTGCATTGGGTGGGTGAAAAAAGTCAAGTGGTAATATGTTTGGCACGTGATCCAACACCAATCCTACTCGGACTACATCCAGTTAATCCGTCAGCGGTCTACATTTCGTATGACGATGGTGACAATTATATCAATAAAACTGAAAACTTTCGTATGCCAAATGGAAGTTATGCCACGTTGGAGAAGTTCTACAATCATCCTAGATTCAACACACATGTACGTATTTTTATTTATTTGATTTTGAATAGAGAAGTTGTAGTTTTGGAGGTTTTACATACAAATCTATCTATCTGTTTTATAACTAAAGAAAATAGATTAAAAGACTTCAAGAATATAAAATTGACTAGACTAGATATGTGTTATTGTCGAGAATTTACCTGAAACAGCCAAATTAGAGGACCCTACACAAAAAAATTGTAATTTTTTGTACTTATATCGGTCCGATTTTGATTTTCATCTATTTCAACATTTTTGGAAAACTATTACAAGACAGATGCAGCTTATCGAACATTTTCCCTTCATCGTAATAAATATTTTTTGATTTAATAAAAAATGTCCATGAGATGATTGTATGTCCAACATGAAATTAAAAATTGTATTATAAAAGTTCTATTGATTTCTCCGAAGAATTGAGTCCCCTCTTACTTGCAAACATCCTGTATAATAGATGATAATCACCCCGGTCTTGTAATAATTTCGAGCTTAATTTGGTACAGTGAACCTATAGTAAACCCTAAATTAAAATGGTTTTAAACAAGCCACAAAACAATTTTATACAAATTTTTTATTTTTATTGAGTTGGTAAAATCATAATTAAATGATTATAAATCAACATTAAATCTAGTTAGTAATTATTACTAGGAAGAACTTATGTAAACAATTAATTCACGACAATTAATAGCTGTTAGATATCTAATAATATTTGTTTTGTTATTATTTTTCAGTTTGTTTTCACCGATATCCGTAACAATCTTATCTACACCACGACTGACCATGGGAAAACCTTCAGAATGACACAGTTGACCTTTACACCGAGTGAATTATCGTTCCATGAATTGGATGCTACAACATTCGTTGTATTGGATAAGAATGACACCAATCATAAGGTAGCAAATTTTGGTGTTTTAACACATTTGCAATTCTATTTTTGTGTTTGAATAGAAAAATATTTGAGAGTGTTTTTGTCATGACGGTTTTAGTAAATCGTGAATATTTTGGAACGACAAATTCCAGAACAATAACACTTACAAATTCTCAACAGAATTAGACGTAACATAAATGTCCCTTACACTATAGAAAAAAATGTCGCAATCTCCAAAGTATCTCTCAAAATATGAAGGCGTCTCAGGAGGATATTAGTTCTAGCTGTCACACACAAACGTATTCTATTAAAAGGCGGCACAAAAATTTAATTTAGATAACAAATAGGAACAGTCTACGCCATGAGGTATTAATTTCTACAAAAACAAAACCCAGACCGTCATCCTCCTGAACTCAACCGATCTAAATTTAGATCTACTCAGCAGCAGATCTTGATATCATAATCCAGCTATACTATTTGAAACCAATTTTGGTTAGCGTGTAAACTACCTAATTTTAAAAATGAAAACTGAACAACTTATAAGAATTTAATAATTTTTAATATCAATCGTAACAAATAAATATCAAACGTATCGTACAAGAGCTAGATGTATTCTGTTTTCTTATGTCGCTAATCATGCCCACATATATCACAAACGTTTTTACTGAATCAGCGATAAGCCGGGGGATGTGATTCACAGTCAATACAATAATCCTATAATGCATATCTAATAAATGCATACTTTACAAGCGTTCGTTTAACATTCTCCGTAGTTTCTTTTAACAGCATCGCATCGATGAACCCAAACCTCATATGGTGATCAAGCACTATATCTGGAGTTCAAAAAGGTTTCTTCGTGTTACAGCATTATTTCAGTAATAACGTGTTCAATTCGATTTTTTTTTTCTCATTATTCCAAGGAGTTGAGCAAAAAGTACAAGTTCAAGTATAATTTTGACCTTTTCAAAATCAAGGTTAAAATTTTAAAGAAAAAGTTTTTTTTGTTCAAATGTGAGAATTTAGGCACAATTTTGGTGTAGGTAATGTTTTTGATGGTCTTATTGTTATTTATCGTTTTTTAATAACAATTTACCTATTTTATATTAATTCAAGGATTATTTCGAATTGGTACGGCCAAACAAACAAACTCTAATAACTCTAATAATAATAACCAACTGAAAAAAGATCATATTTATACTATCTGAAATTTCCGTGGGTTTATTTTTAATACAAAATTAGTTTGGTCATTGTTGCTAACCAAAATGGAAATAAGCCAAAACTTGTTTGATACACCCTAACAAAAGTAAGCGCATATTAAGTACTAAATATAAACTGCTTTGTTTTCTTAATTGCAAATCATCTAAAATAAATGTGTTTTGTTTTTCATTTGTTATCGGAATCAGTTGTTTTGATTAATATCAAAGTCATTTGTGTATATTAAATTATTTCAAAATAAAACAACGACTTTAATTCTATTTATTTGCTAATACTTATTCGGTACAGATTAGGATACTAAAAATTATAGAAAAAAAGCTCACACAGATTTGACTGTTAAATTATACCACATATTCTTAATACATTAGTTAATTTCAGAGATTTTGTTGTTTATTTTCTTCTTGCGGTAGTTTTTATTTCTGCCGCCCTTCCAACAGGTGGTTATTTTTTTTTAAATCAGAAATTGTATGTTTCAAAACTATGTGAGTTTTTATTACTAACTTGATAACGAATTAACAGTTTTTTCAGTTATTGTAATATAAAAGGAATGTGAAAATTCTCTCTTTTTTTTATAGTAAATGTTCAGTGGATCCACAGCCTTCTTAAGGCTGTGGTAGAATGATTTAGATCATTGTAGACTTTAGACTTAGGTCCAATCTACCTCCAAATAAAATTTACTAAATGGATAACGTGACAATCTAGTGAATTATCGACTGATAATTCTAAAAGTACGGCGAAACCGATTACAACCAAATAAAGAAATTGCGTAGAGAGCGTACTTTCGCTAATTTGTTTTATTAACATCTGATGCAGATTCATTTTTTGAAGTATATGGACTATTTTTGCACTACATCATTTATTTATTGTTTTATTAATTACAGCTGTATATTACCCATAACTTTGGTACGACTTTCCGACTTGCACAAGAATTTGTTAAATCGTTTTACTGGCTAAAAGAGGGCAGTGAAATCAATTTGATTGTACAACGACATGAACCGAATGGTATGTCAAGTGTCATATCTTCTAAAACGTTATTTGCCAACAGAACACCACAACTTATTTCCAATGGAGTGCAGGATTTATTTTTGAAAAATGATTATATTTTTACGACTAAACGTAATAAGGAGGTAAGTTCAGAACTAGGTTAAATCTTATTAGCATCAATTGAAAGAAACATTACACATTCTATTAATATAATAAATAAGTCGAAAATAGTAATGTTTCTTTTTATATTTGAACACTATGGATGTTAGCTCCAAGCGTGTCGAAACGTTGAAATGAAATTCTACTTAATAACCCGAGAATCTAGGGTTATTCATATTTTTTTTTATTTAAAAATTTTAAGAAACTAAAAATGTGTTCGATTATCAGTAGTTTTCTCAATTTGTTAGTCGCTATAATAAATATATTTTTCAGGGTAAACTGACATTGCGTGTGTCGTACAAACTCGGTGAAGAGTTGGAGTGCATTTTCAATTCGCCATTGGAGTTCCGAGCATTCTTTATTGTGGATGTGACTGGTAACAGAGCGCTAGTAGCTGTTAGTCATTCAGATTCTCAGTCGAATTTGTATGTATCAGAAAATTTGGGCGGTAACGATGGAAAGGTTCGATTTACGTTGTCTTTGGAGGATGTCTTTGCGTTCTTTCCAAATGCGACTTGGCGCGACACTTGGTTACAGTAAGTACTTTTAGTAATAATATACATTTTTTATACATAACTATAATTTATAATAAACGAAATACGTCAACCTCACAAAGTTTTTAATATAATTATTATAACGTGTTGTGGAGCATGTTTCGAAGGTTTATACCCCTGAATGAGTCTCAAAATACAATCTAAAATAAAGGGAAATCTACATTAATTCCATATAAAGTGGTGTCAAAATAAAATTAAATATATTTTAAAGAAGTAGTCCATTTTTGAGTGGAGTGAACGTATTATACGTAAGAAATAAATTTAATACAAAGAGTTTTCTATTAATTTCGATATATTACCACTGAAGATGAAGCTAGTAGCTTCGAAACATGTTGGTACATTTAAACTGGCACTCTCTGAATGATGTATTAAATTGATTTCGTGAAGTTTCTACTTTTATTTATTTATTTATTTATATAAAATTAAATATGTTTTCTTACCAAAAACTGTAATATATTTCATTTTTTTCGGAGACCACTTTATTTTGTATTAACGTAGATTTTCCCTTATTCTAGATTGTATAATAATTATGATACAAAATTTGTGGATGTGACTTATTTTGTTTATTATAATTAATATTGCACCCAGTGTGAGAATGGTGTATTCAAGATAATTTCTGTTTGGTTTTATTTTACACAGTCAAATATCTGAAGACGCATTCGCCGACGTCTACAAAGTGGAAGGGTTATCCGGTATCTACATTGCATCGCGCATGGTCGCAAAAACAACAACTATTAACAACCTGGGCCCACAAAACTTGGGTTCAGTCATCACGTTCGATCATGGTGCCTCATGGCGATTGATTCAACCACCCGCGGATGACGTTGAAGGTCAATCGACTGGATGTCTACCGTCGAAAGAGTGCTCATTACATCTCAGCCAAAAATTCAGTCAACTCTATCCGGAAACAAGATCTATAAGCATTTTATCGAGTAAATCTGCTCCGGGTATAATTGTAGCCACTGGAGTACTGGGCTCCAATCTTAAAGGCCACTATGGTGTTTATGTCAGTTTAGATGCAGGTCTAACATGGCGGCAATCCTTACGTGAACTCTATTTCTTTAATATGGGTGATCATGGTGGTATTCTAACTGCGGTGAAGTACTATAAAATTCGAGGCGAGACACGGCATATTCAATATTCACTAGATGAAGGAGAACATTGGAACCAAACGGTATTCCATAATGAAGATATTAGGTTGTACGGGTTAATGACGGAACCTGGTGAAAACACAACAGTTTTCACAATGTTTGGTTCGCTGCCAAAAGAACATAGTTGGATAATTGTTAAAGTAAACTTTCAAAATGTTTTCAAAGGCAAGTGTAAGGATGAAGATTATAAAATGTGGTCACCCAGTCATAGTGAGGAGAATCGCAGTTATGTGCCATGTATTCTTGGTGAACAAACCACGTACCAACGGCGTATGCCCCATGCACAATGTCTTAACGGCTTAGATCATGTTCTTGTGGTATCGAAGCAAGTATGCGAATGTGATGTATATGATTTCGAGTGCGATATTGGTTTCAAACGAATCGGACAACCACCGCGTTGCATTTACGATGATTCCACGCATAATTTCGATCCTTATAAGACTCCGGATCATTGTAAACCTGGTCAATTCCATAATAGAACAAAAGGTTTGTACTATTTTTATAAATCGTTAATCACATTGGTAGGAAATAGACTATTTATTTTTCTTTTGCTTTATTTCTTATCTGGGACACTTCACTCTAGACATATACAAATAATAATAATAATAATCTATTTATTCGCAATCCGTTCAATACAAAATGACATTCTAAAAATAATAATTACATATGTAAAGATTACGAAAAGGGTTAGAATCATTTCATAAATGTATTTATTTCTTTCATACAGGTTATCGGAAAATTTCTGGCGACGTTTGCTACGGTGGCTTTGAATACCACTATTTACCCGACATTGTACCATGCCCATTCAAAGAAATTGATGATTTTCTACTATTTGCACAAAGAGAATGCATTTCACGCTTTAATTTAGTGACAAAACAGTTGGAGGAATTGCCTATAAAGAATTTAAAAAATGTAATCGCTATAGATTTTGATATGGAAAACAATTGCGTGTTCTGGGCTGATATACAAACAGATGTGATAAATAGACAGTGCTTCAGCAACGATAGTAAGTTAGAGACACTAGTTTCACACGAATTGTCATCAATCGAAGGCATGGCATTCGACTGGATATCGAAGACGTTGTATTTTGTCGATGGTGTGCGGGCTAGTATCGAATTGATACGGACGGATATTAATCACAGTGGCAGAATGCGTAGAACAATCCTTGATAATAAGGCACTACGTAAACCACGCGGTATTGCTGTACATCCTCAGCATGGTTACATGTTCTGGACGGATTGGTCAGTGGAGAATCCATCAGTAAATCGTGCTAATCTCGATGGTAAGTTATAGAATATATTTTTTTAGGTTCTGATACATTTTTTTCTTAAGTTTATAATAAATTTCAAAATCTAGTTTTGTTTATAATAAAGTTTATTTTACCATACAAATAAAAAAGTTACCAGCTTACTTGGATGAAGAGAAGCAGAGCACCTGGCGATTACTCGACATGCCACAGAATCGTTATCGGAAACACATGTACAAGCATTTTAAATTTATAGTACGAGTGATAGAAATATCACTAGATTTCCGACAACGATTAGTGTAGCGTAAATGAAAACGCTGCTTTTGCCTAACAAATTTATAAATTGCAATACTATATACGGCACCTTCAAAAGGGATTAGTTCTTCAATTTAAACTTATAAATTATGTTATGTTTGGCAGGAACAAACAACATAACCCTGTTTGGTAAAGATAAAGTTCAGTGGCCAAACGGTATCACAATTGATTATATATCAAACAGAGTATATTGGGTTGATGCACGCAAAGACTATATTGGCAGTTCTGACTTACACGGTGATGGTTTTTTGAAGGTAGTGCATGATCAAGAGGTTGTCTCACATCCGTTTGCTGTAGCCGTATTTAAGAACAATATGTATTGGGACGACTGGAAGCGTAACTCAATCTTTAGTGCCGATAAAGAAGTTTTCAAAGGAGTTGAAGTTGTGGTAAAACCGCTATTAGGTCTAATGGATTTGAAAGTATTTGCACACGGTTTACAAATTGGCACTAACGCCTGTGTTAATGCTACGTGTTCTCATATATGTGTTGGGTTACCAAAGAACAAGTATGCATGCCTTTGTCCTGATGGGATGACAATGAAAAATAATCAATGCCTATGCCCTGGAGATGTGGCACCATTGGCAAATCACACCTGTCCTTTAGTAGGTAGGAGTTGTGGAACACATCATTTTGCCTGTAAAAATAGCGTGTGTATACCGCAAGGATGGGTGTGTGATGACGAAGATGATTGTGGCGATAATTCGGATGAGGCGTTGTGCGGCCTACAGACTTGTCCACCAAACTTTCATATGTGTGGAGATGGCAAGTGTCTACCGCAGTATTGGAGGTGAGTTATCAATATACTAAATTGTAAGTGGTTAGGCAACAATGTAATTAGCTTAAGGATAGGAGAAGCCTGTAGCTGTGTAAATGATTCAACATGTTATGCTCTTTAGATGCGACTATGATGCGGACTGCGCCGATGGTTCTGATGAACTGCACTGCCCTAGACAAAATTGCACTGAGGGTCAATTCGCATGCGAAAATGGGCGATGTATATCGTCAAAATGGCGGTGCGATGGTGAAAATGATTGTCGTGATGGATCGGATGAGAGAAACTGCAATGCTAATAAGCCAACAACTTGCAGAGGTAACCCTATTTAAATTATGAACATTATAGATTTATATATTTAAAAAAAAAAACGTTTGACAGCTAACTGTAATTCATTGGCACTGATTTTTAGTGCAGTTAGGAAAGTTCAAAATAACAACCACTTATTTTGAACTTTCCTAACTGCACTAAAAATGATAAACCAATTCGGCGTAGCATTGCCAAAACTCATCCTATTATTATTTCTCTTTTTCAGATGATGAATTCCACTGTAAATCTGGTGCAATCTCATGCATACCAACCACATGGAAATGTGATGGCGAACCTGATTGTCGCGACGGTTCCGATGAGTTGGAATGCAGCAAAAATGTGTGCTCTGAGAATCAGTTTTCATGTGGCCCACCTAAATATCGTTGCATCTTTAATACGTGGATATGCGATGGCGATCAGGACTGTATCGATGGCAAAGATGAGTTGAACTGTACAACGACAACACCCTCTGAACCTAAACCGCCTAGTAATGAATTTGCGCCAAAGGTATATTATATTTCCATTTTTATTCAGAGCTAAAGTATAGAATTTATCGGATCAATTTCTTCCTTGGTTGGTATAAATTCTTAGATCTAAAAGCACAAATTTTTTATTCCAAATACCATAGTAAGCAAAAGTTTTTCTTTAATTTACATTGATTGAATTTCTAATAAAGCATTCAAAACTATTAATTTTTTTATTTACCTTAGGATCGGGTATGTCAAGATTGGATGTTCAAATGTATCAATGAGCGTTGCATACCTTTTTGGTGGAAATGTGATGGAGTAGATGACTGTGGTGATAATAGCGACGAATTAGGTTGCAGTAACACTGAGGAACCTGATTATCCCTTGCTAACCACACCGAAATCACGACCAGCATGTGAAAATAATCAGTATCGTTGTAGATCTGGTCAGTGTATTATGGCTTCGTGGGTTTGTGATGGTAAGGAAATTAATGTAACAATTTGTTATTTACTTTAAAATTCAGTAGGATTAGAGCCGCTTGTGTCACAAAACATTTAAAAAAATTTTAAACAAAACTTGTTTGTGGGTTTATAATAATTAGTATTGGAGTCAAAAATGAGCACTTATAAACATAATAAAGTTTGCGAACCATAAGTGAATTAGTAACGACGATAGACAGGTTGTTTACCAAAGACTTGTCAATATTTACGGAAAAAAATCTTGTAAACATCGGAAAATACGTTTTTTTCCTAATAACATATTCCAAATATTTTTAGCCGATTACTTTGAAATTTGGCAGCGCTGTTTGTAGTAATAAGGGGCTAATTTGGGCATAACTAAATTAAAATGGAAAAGTCTAGTGGGGTTCGTGTTATTGATAAAAATAACATCACTGACTTTTTTATAATTTCGGTATTAACTTTAACTTACTCTACTTAACGATATTTGACGTATATTATTTCTGACAATATGATGAATTAGGTATGACGGACTGCCCCAATGGCGATGACGAAGCCTACTGTGAGGGTTATTTCAATTGCACTACCGAACAATTCAAATGCCGAATGGATGGAAGCTGTGTTTCAGTAAGTAGTAGAATTGTATCAATCTAAAATTGTCAAATCTCAAAACTCATTAGAGGTAAATTTTTAAATCAATACTCAATTTTAATTAAATCTAACTAATAATTTTAGTTATCGACTGTTTGTGATAATCACCAAGATTGTCCTGATGGGAGTGACGAGAGATTCTGCGAACATAATTTACCAATTGGACCAGCCACGCCAAGTTGCAGTCTTGGATTCTTCCCCTGTGATGATGGTAGTTGCTACCCGCTTACAGTTCTTTGTGATGGTAAGGCAAATATAAAATATACTGTTGTAAAATATACATACAGAAGATCAAATATATCATGCAGCTTTATAAATAAAGATCAAAGCGCAAAGTCAACTACACAATTGTATTTCATTTTTTAAAACGTTATTTAAGTTACTTAATTTTCAGCAATGAATTTCTATAAACCAGATTACAATTCTGTTCTTATTTCCAACTTCTTATTTCAGGCAAAGTTGATTGCAAAGACGGTTATGATGAACAACTTTGTACATCAAAATCTCGCATCTACCAAGTAATGCAAATGAAAGTCGACCTACTGGATATCAACAGCACCGCAATCCCATTATTTTGGTTTCTTCCTTTGGTGGAGAATGTTCGATTGGAATTTCTACCAGCGTTCAGTAAAGTCGGTGAAAATGTATGGCATAACACTTCATGGACGGACAGTTATCAATATATATTTACTGGACTACAACCTTTTACCAAATACAATATGACAGTTTATGTTCGTCTACAAAACACTGAAAACGTTTTTCCACCAGCAAAATATCTAATCATGTCTACTATGGAAGGTAAGACCTATAATTATGTAATGGTTTTCTCGTTTATAGGTTTGTCTTCATTACCACTACTGATATCATAATCAGTTCTTTTAAATCTGTTATCAAAGCTATAATCATACAAAGGTGACGCCCGGACGAATTTATTCGAAGCTTAGTTGGTTATACCGTTGTATAATTTATGCAATGTGGAAATAGTATCATAATTCATATTATGTACTTCAGATTTTTTCAAAAACAATTGTTGATTTGAATTGTCTACGTGAAAAATTGATTTATTATAACATATATATATATTATAACATATATATATATAAGAATATATATATAATGTTGATTGTTAATCACGCGATGTAGTTACAATAATATGAATGGCTTTTGTATAGGCATTCCTACTCCACCATGGAACGTGACAGCTCAACAAAGAAATGGTTCCCACGTACTAATCTCCTGGAATAAGCCTTTACAATCAAATGGTATTATTATCAATTATCAACTGATTTGGGCACCACCTCAATCACCTGAAATAAAAATGAAACTGAACGGAAACGAAACCTCTCATCTACTATCTGCCCATTTTGAACATAATCGAACATACAGCTTCCAGGTAATTTCAAAACTTATGTTAATTAATTATTTTATTTTTCTTTTTGATAATTTTTCAACTATTTTCTTCTTATTACTAAAATTACAGGTAACTGCGTTCAACAAGCATTTTGAAAGTAACCGATCAGAACCGGCTCGTATTCGATTCGACGGTGAGACTAATCTGAATCGCATCAGAGATTTGAAAGTTGCTGCTTTTACAAGAGAAAATGTTACATTAGCATGGCAATATGATGGAGAATATGATATTTTTAGTGTGAAAGTTGAAGCTGATAAATCTTATCCTAAACTGCCTCCAGTAAAATCAAAATTCATGAATGTCACTGTAAAATTGGCACCGGGAGCCAACTATCAGTTTGAGGTAGGTTTAATATTTGTGAAGCATTACAAAAATCATTTATTTATATAGGTTTATAGAGACTACGATCGACCTTAAAATTTGTGGGCAAACTATGGAAATAATTCTGATATATTTTAACAAGCATTAAAGACTAGAACGAAATCAGATAAACACTTTTTAAATGCCTCTTCAAATATACTGAATTAAAGCTATGACGGACTGTTGATGTCCTTTTTCTACAAAAACAGGAGCAAGAATATACTAGCAGATGCGTAGGTTCTAATGTATGTTCTTGTGTGTCTGTTTTGGTTCTCGCCGCCTCATAACCGATATTCAGAAAGCACATGCGGTTCCACATTCATTGATGCAAAGCTTAGAAGCAGTTTCTATTTTATGCAGTTACCTGCAAAAAATCTTGACTTTCATCTCTTCCAGTAGCTATGGAGTCAATTGAAATAGAAAGTACGTCAAAGTGATTGTGTCACAACCACACTTCCTGGATATTGGGTGAGGATCATGAGAGACTAAACGGAAGATGTTATGCATAAAGCATTTAGCATGTTCTTTTTGCAATTTTTTTTTGTCTTTACTTTACATTTGTGAAATTCAACCAGATTATTACTTTCGTCTATCACAGTTAACTTGTTTTTTGAGAACTTATAAATATGACGTTCTTTTGGGTATAATTTCTGTATTAATTCTCACTAGGTGCACGCGATTAAGAAAGATTTAGAAGGTCCACCATCATTTATTTCCGCATCAACGTTGGGTCAGCGTTTACCAGAAATAAATATTTTAGAAGTAATTCTTGTCAAAGAATCAGGTACAACAGTGAAACTAAGTTGGGAACGTCCTGAGAAAAGTGGTAAAGTTAATTGGAATTATGGCATTTATTATGGTATTAACAAGGATCAACTTTATGAAAGTAAGTAAAATTATTATTATATATTTTTCAAGCAAAATAAGTTCAGAACATTTAAATAAAGGGTAATGAGCATTTACATACATTAACGCATTGTATATTTCAGTCAGCCTATTTTATCGTTCCTTCACGGGCAGTGTTCAGTTTCAGAATTGACCAATAAATATGTATATGTTAAAATCTAGGGTGAAAGGGTGGTTGTTACAGAAATCTAGGGTTGAAATTGTCACTTATTTACGTCACTTTTTGGTCTTATATCTGTCAATAAACCAGTTATTTACACTGTTTTTTTATTCTTATTAGAGCCCATGTTCCGTACAACGAATACAACAGCATCTGTCAGTAATCTCGAGGCATGTGAATCCTACCTCTTTGCAGTTGGTATCGTGGGTCCATACGGTTATGGACCTTTATCTCGCGTTATCAAGACGGTACAAACATCGGGCAGTGTTCGATCACCACCAAAGAAAATCATAGCTGAACCCGATTGTGGTGATACGCATAAAATGAAGGTGACATGGCTGCCGAGTTGTCCAACCTTTGAAGTGGACTCTTACTTTGTGAGTAAAAACTTAATTTTAAGAATAATATTGGTTGCATATTACTTGAGCTTCAGGTTATTTATTTTAATTTGGAGGTTTAGACTTCAAAACTAGTAGTAGAGAGTGAAACATATTAGATGATTTTTTCTTAATACTTCAAATGATGCATATTAGATTTTGTGAAATATTTTTTACACAACTTATCTACTCTAGTCTAAGACGATCATATGAAAATTATTCTGCAATCAGAAAAACACGTAATTGTATTTGCTTTTGTCATAAATACTTGAGGCAAAGGGTGTCCCATTTAATGGGGAAATAGGCTATAGAGCATTTATGTGAAACCTAATTAAAATCTCAAGAAGTTGTAATAAGGAGGAGAATTACAGTCGGCCTTTACCAGTACTATAAATCTAAGAAATGTGGGCACATCCCAATTAATTATATTTTTAAGAATGCGGGGTGAAATTTCCAATGTAGTCTTTTTCACAACATTATTTTAAGGAACATCTTTTTGTTTTCAGATTTCTATTACGGAAAAAAGTACCAACAAAACTTTCAATGTCAAAGTATATGGGCAGAATCTGTCACGCACTTTCGATGTAGAAAATGGCGGCGTTTACATGATTCGTATCGCAACCACGGCTCCTCATGCCACCTATTCTAAACCGATAACATATTACGCTCCACCAATATCGGCTCCGTTCGAAATAAGCGTAGTTCCAGAAGCAAATGGAAGTTATTTCGTGTATTGGCGTGAATATGATCTCTTAGGATTACATATTGGTTCATTCAAATATGAGGTATTAGTGCAAGACGGCACAACGTTGGATGAGAAAAAAGCGCAGCGATATGTGGTAGACAAACCGCCTTTCATTTACACTAATAGTTCATCAGACACGTATACATTTGCTGTAAGAATTAAAACCGACAAAGGACTGAATTCGATTACCTCCGAACATATAAGCAAACGATTACAACAAACATCGATTGCAAACTCTGTGAGCCTACCTGGAATACTAATTCCAAGTTTGTTGGTCTTGTTTGCGTTGATGGCTATTATTACATTCCTCGTCATACGCAATCGGCGATTGCATAACAGTTTTGTGCGGTTCGCAAATTCGCATTATAATACACGATCCGGTTCAGCGACATTCGATGATCACAATGGTTTGGAGGAGGACGAAAGTCCCCAAATTGTCGGATTTTCTGATGATGAACCGTTGGTAATTGCATAACAAAAACAAGAACGGTCCAATTTAGTCGCCAAAGAGGTGTGAAAGTGTGTGAGTGAATGGATTTATTAAATCTTGTTGTAATTTGGAATTTCACAAAAAAATTTTTACGCGATTCTACAATACTTCTTACAAACATTTGGGTTTTTGGTATATTTTTTAGCCAATACGAGCTCACTATATCCATTCCACTATAACTGGAGGTAATTTTCTATCAAATATACCTTACGTTAATATAAACAAATCAGTATAAACACAATTATGGAAACCAAATTATACTGAGAATTAATGAATAAGAAGTAATTTGAAATGTTCGAGAAATTGTGCTCAGTCTTGTTTAAGTCTTATAAAATTCTTGATACCAAACTTTATAAAAAAAATAATACACTGTAATATAATAATTTATAGCTTCTTGTACATCCTGTCTATATTGCGACCGTTCTAATACTAAACTTTATAATAATAAAAGATAATAGGTGATAGTAGCCTTGCTAGTCGTTTTTTCATATTTTAAATATTAGGTACATACATATTATAATGAATAAAATATTTGTGTGTATTGGACAATATGCTAACTCGTAATTGAAATAAGGTAAATTTTCTGTACTTCAACAGAACATACATTTATTTGTAGAAGTTTTAGCGTGTATAGGTTGTAGCAAATTGGTGTAAAATAATTAAAATATTTTCTGCATAATGAAATAAAAAATGCACAAAATTGGATTTAGTGACAGATTGGTAAGATTCTTTGATTTCTATCTCCCTGACAGAAGCCAGTTCGTTCAATATATTTCAGATCTCGCCTGTCCTCTGCTTTAAGTGGTGCTCCTCAACGAAGCTATCTTGCTCCGATATATTTTGCCGTATTCTTGAAGCGGCCATGCTCTTCCGTGGGATTTAAACGTCATTCATCGGTCGTGTACCATAACGGCTTTCCCTTGAAAAACGGAAAATGCAAATGCATGACATTTTATAGAGGACTGCGACCCCGTGAACATAATTATAAAATTAACAACACATTACAGATATTTCTCGGGCCGCGCTTCTCAAACATTGAGATTTGTCTTGAGATCAACCTCGGGATTCTGTAGTGTTGACTGTCTGATATCTGTTTATCACGCATTAGGAAGAACCATATTAGAGTATGGTTTGGTCACTCATTTATCATGTCCACAATGACTGGTTGGAGAGAGTCCTGGGTCAGTTCTTTAAAACATGTTTTCATATAAACGGGCCTGTTTCTGCGATAGGTTTCGGTCTGTTGCTAGATAAGATGACTCCTTGGACTTCCAGAGGAGCGCCTAACTATTTCGACATCCGCAGCTTCGATACGACTATAAAAACAAAACCCCTCTAACTAGAGCCTGCATTTTGTGTGACAGCCTATGCGTACACAGACATGTGGACTTTTTCAGCAGCACAATTTCCATATTCAAGAATATTTAAGATCTGTAGATATTATGTATTTGATTAGCGATACTAAAATTATTTATTCTGTTGATATGTAGGTATATTAATTTATGCTAATGTAAACCTTCTCTAAAGATTCTTGTATTTTAAAATGATTCCAAATATGCAGCTCCTTTTTTTAGACGTATCTAATTTCGATCATTTTCATTTATTTCTTAAGTGGAAATATTTTTAACGGAACGTAAAAATATGAGACCTTAATATAGAATAAGTTCTACGCGAGTATTCGTCTATTGTACGAATGAGGGTTGCGAGTAAATAATCTGGATAAAAGGCCTTCAGTTCTATTTTGCTACAATATTATGTATATTTTCTATTGAAAAATATATTTGACATCTAGCCTCTGTATTAAAAAAGTCGTAAACTTTTGTAATTTTTGGATCAGGTGTCATTAAAATTGTCTCACTATCTTTTAGTCATCCCAATATCATCTTACATCAATCTGTTCCAAACCGTACACTAGCTACTTGTATTATAATCGAACGTAAGTTTTAAACATATAATTTTAGGTCAAATTTCTGTGATAACTGTATATGTCCTCCCCCAATGTCACCCGAAATCCCCATCGAAATCTTAAGGTTTATTATAATCATTATTGGGAATTTGACTTCAATAATATTAAAGTTCTCACAATGTATTGTTTGTTTTAATATTGTATAACCTTTAAATATATTTCACAAAATATTCTAATTTATTGTGATTGTAAAAATTATCTTGTACCTTGTAATTTTAAGTTGGAAGTTGGTTAATAAAGAATGATAAAGACAATGTGTTATTTATTAATGAAGTGCCTTGAATTATCTAGTTTCATTTATTAAAGCCACTTGAATCACCCAATCGATTGATGGGTCCGACCTAATGAGAATGGGCTCTAAGTTAGAGAAGAATTTTGAGTAAAGAGTATGATTTAAATTCAATTCATTCAACCATCTGTTGAAAAGACGTTAACTTTTACAGGTGGTCATACTACAAATTTTGTTTTGGTCCAATATTGTTTTATGTATCTATAAAATAAATAAAAAACAACAAATCCATTGTAAATTTATTTAAGAGCAAATAGGAATTTATAAGATGATGGCGCATGTAAAATTTACACTATCATAACATGTTATTTACTGCAAGGTTAGTCTTCTTGCAGTTTGCTTTTTCACAAAATGCATTTTTATTATTCCATTATATATACCAATTTTTGTCTTTTCCATCTCATTGTCGATCGAAACTAAAGGATATTATAATTATTGATAATGATTGTGGTGAAATACACAATAGTTATGAAGAAATAACATTTTTTGTAATTACATGAGAATCATTATGTACGAGAGTGGTTTATTCAGGCTTTGTATAGCTTTAAAGACCCCAAAACTAATCGTATTAAACGTCAATTTCCTTGTGACAGCAATGCAAAATAGTGTTAAAATGATAGTGAATAAAACATGATGCTACAATTTATGCCGATTACATATCACCATAGTTTCATGGGTTGTTGACTGTTTCCCAGAATTTAAAGTAATAATACTAGCATTAAAATATAATGTTCAATAAAAAGCAACAAACAAATAAGAACAGATCTGAACAATGACGTGATTTTGCAAAATATCTGGAAAATACACTACATGATGTAGTTAACAAATGATTATCAAAGGAATAGAATCTCAATACCGTGCCGCACCGTCATGTAACTTATCAAGCTTTAAACAGTTTCCCTACTACTCATTCTTTATTATCAATGTTAAACAGTTGAAGACATGGATACCAGGTTTTAAGAAAAGTCACAAGAGTGAAATCAGGACGTTTGATAAGTGAAAAAAACCTCGTGTGACCTAGTTCCGCTAGCAAAATTCTGGCATAAAAATGTTATTTATTCATGTTTACACTTAACAAATTCTATGCAGCTATATTCAGAACTAAAACGACAATTCTCGTAAAAGAAATATGAAGGAAAATAAATAAAAATGTGTGATTTTGTGTCTGTGTATTGATAAATTACAAGTTCCTATGTAGTGATTAATGTTAAGTAATGTATTTTATTTACAGGATAAAAGCACACTTTACAAACGTCTCACGTATACTAAATTAACACTATTATTAAACTAATTTACAAAAATTTTTAATTTTAAGTTATAAATTTTGTACGGAATGAAAATACAATATTAATTTCCACAATAGTTGCATGTCAAGATAACCTCGGACCGTATTCCAGAAAAACGAGAAGTAGAATGATCGAGAGTGAGATAAGGTTGTATAGGTTCTGTAGAACCGCGTCCAACGTCTCTCGGTTATTCCCCCAGGTTATCAAGCATACGGCCACGGGAACGAATGTTCTTATATACAGGGTGTCTCATTCAACTTTAAAAAGAAGTTGTGCGATTTTGGATAAAATGACTCACTTGACTTTTTTTAAAGATATTAATATCAACAGTTATTGGAGTTATAGTAAACATATTTTTGGTGTCTTAGTTTATTATTTGATGTTCTACTAATTAGTATTTACAATAATTGTAAAGAGTAATGATTTTAATAAGTTTTATCTTCTAGAATATTCAATAAATAAATATCTTATATTTACTAATTAGTACATATTTATTCGGGCTTTTGTATGAGTTTATTTAATTATTTAAGGGGATGAATCGGTTTATATGACACTAGTAATCACCGATTCTCAAATATCAGCCACTATTCACAAAATCGATAATAACTTCTACACGCACTTATATTTCAGTTACTTATTGCCGACACCCCGTATAACGACAATCAAATTGCTCACTTAATATTAATATTGTATTCAGTTCAATACATTAATAACATTATCCAAAACTGTTTACTTTTTTTTAAATGCTAAGTTTGTAAAGTCCACTTCTATACTTTACATTGTTTATTTGTAAGTAGGTACAAACTTTTCTTTTTCTAAACATATTATTTTGAACACATTTTCCACATAAATTTATGCGGATTTTATATATTTTTAATACAGGGTTACTGACAATTTGAAACACTTTCACTAAGAGGCTAACTAGTAATCATTTAAACTTTTTGAAGTAGATATTAGTCTAATTTAATATACTTTTCGAATGCAAATTTAATTTTTTTACTATGTGTGGAGCTAGTGTAAATTTTATAACGAACAAATGCTTGTTGGAAAAGCAATAACAACGATGTGTGACGTTATATTTGTTTAAAATAGGTTTCGGAGCATTTACAACATCACTGAACCTATATTTATATTCTCCCACTTGTTCTATATTGTACCGTCCGCAAAAAATATATTCCTAAATAAAACCAAAATGATACGTGGTCTCGACAAATAATGTGCAACAGGTCATATCAGCGTTCACTCGCTAACGAGTATGAATTACTCCAACTCAGGGATTTCTGTTGTGAACCCTAAGATGGCTAAACAGACCGACCTCGAGCCGCAAATCTCGCGCAGACAGGTATATAAGACACGTACACAGCACCGCAATATGTTGTTTCATTTTAACCGCGTTCACGCAAAGTTGCTCTGAGGAGGCTGACAGGATGATCAACGAAACGTTAGCTAGTATAAATGTCACGCAGAATTTATCCAAAAGTATTCTTTCTATAAAATTATACATGTTTTGATAATTTATTACTTTAGTAGTATTTTAATTGCTAAAAGTATTCTATATTGGCTGTCTTTTTAAATTAATTATCGATTTTGCTTAAAATGTTCGTCAAACTGTACTACTACTTAGCGAAGCAAACGAAGTACATCACGGACATGGTTTTACTAAATATTTTACATGTAATATTTAGCGTGAAATGGGTGTTGTGATAAGTAATATTAGAAACTTATGTAGCCTAAATAGAAATATATTTTAACATTTAGCGATTGAACGCGACACATTAAACAATTTTACAATTTAGCTTACTATAATATATATTTTTCAAATCGTGTCGAATATCGTTTAAAAGTTATTTTGGTATTAAGTGTGCAAAATGAAGTGTTTTGTAAATGGCACATAATTTTTAAAAATTCATGCCATAGAACACGAATTTTAACATATCTCTTCTAGAACTGTTATATTAAATTTTTTTTTAATTTTGTTAAATAATTCAAATGAATTGTTCCCGTATTTCCTCCATGTTGCAACATAAAAATCGTATCTATGGAGACATAATGTGTAATAATGCAATTTATTTTGCACACTAGGGCGCAAAATATATTGCGCGCGTTGCCATAGTTTCCAATTAAAAAACTGACATTAGTATAATAATAGGTATTGACATTTGACGTTATAGAAAAAAAAAGATTTTTTACATACCATACCTACTCCCTTGTTTCTTAGGTATCTTAATAATAAAATTGAAATTTATGATGTTATGTATTCAAAATTACTACAGATTATATAAAAATTGCTACTCTCTCTGCCAATTTAATAGGTGATATATTAATATTACGATGCCTTTATAAACAGTTAACAACCGCCCACGGCTTTGTGTGATATTTGGGTTGGGTACAAAAACTTAAAATATGCAATGTGTGTTCAGCTACTGAATCTATAGTGGCTATTCTGTAAGCACCAGAAGTCGACATATTCAAAAAACATTCTAACGTCTACTTCAATCGATCATAGACTATTTCACTCCACACACAATTAGAGTCTAATATATTAGTTCGAACCTCTTACTGGCAATAAGACGAATTGCTTAGTGACCCTGCATTACATCAATTTTTGGCCCTGGTTATTTATATTTTTTTGTAAAAACTGTTTCTTTGAGTGGTGTGTATGACAAAAATAATTGCTTTTGAGGTATTCGATTTACTTCTGTTTACTGAGAAAATGTTCTATTTGTATTTTATAATATATTATAAGAATAGGGTATAAGTTACATATTAACGTCAAAAGTTAGGTACAAACTTAATACTGTTCAATGAAATATGTATGTATTTTTTAGGTTCACTTATATATTGACAATAATGTTATTTTTATATTTCGGATTGATTTTTAGTTATTTAATAATTATGTAAAAATATGCTTTACACTCTTATGGTATTTTGTTTTGTATGTTTTTATACAAGAATAATTATTAAAAAATCAAAGACAAGTAATTTTGGAGGAAGAAAAAACCAGAGCCAACTGTTTTTAGGGCAAAAGATGTTTGGCAATGGTTACAAATAATGTATAATTGAGCTTAACCAAGGACATGATTTATTTGAAATGCAAAATGACTACGTGATAAATTTAGTATTTTCTTTATGTTATTCATAAATAGACTTTTTTCCATTACAAAAAAGATCTAGCTGTAGCCGGAAAATTACCTCAATGTATTGCCAATTTTCAAATTTCCAAATCCTCTCCTATTAGCATATTAATTAGAAGCATGTCATTTTTACTCAATCTGATTTCAAAGTAGCTAGATTATCAATGAAAACTTATACTAATAGGGAGAAACTGAAAATGGAAATTAAATTGATAAAGCCAAAATTGCGTCCTCGAAACAGTAGTACAAAAATTATAACGTACTAAATTTCAGCCAATATTTTGTAATTTAGCTTAAACTTCTTCTAATGCTAGATTAGGCCCTGAAGAAGCTAAGCTAATTAAACGAAATGTTGGCTGACATCTAGTATGTTATAATTATAATATATAAATTTCATGTAGTTAGACCTTCCATGCATGCATTGGGAAAAAGCCCTATTTTGATACATACAGTAACATCAAAAAACGCACCGGAAGTGCTTTTTTACTTAAAATAATATTCATTTTCTATTATCTGATACAGGGAACTAAGTCATTGTTTCTGATATTTGAGTTTCGTGCTGACCTCAATGCAGCTTCTGTCCCCGGATTATCTAATAAAAACTATTGTCATTGAGATTAAGTAAAGTATGGATTGGCTCTAAATTATTTATATTAAATCAATATTTTTTTTTCGAGTAAGTAAGATTCATAACCATCTATCAAATATCCGTAACCCTAAAATATCATACAGTTAACGTCACAAAAAACAAAATTAAAACACATGTCTAATAATAGAATTAAGTGATATTACATTATCGATTTAATTAATATTTAACGCTTAAATATTTTGTTTTATTAATTTATCATTTCTTTAAACACTAGTCATAAATTACTTTATTATTTTAAATATTATCCTTAGCTGTGTAACTTATCTTGTAAAACCGTATTTTAATTTAGATACATGTTTTTGTGTTCTTAATAACTCTTTTTCTATGTTATTCATTAAATAATTAATTATTTTTGTATACAATTTTCGCGCAATGCATTAATTTTGTCGAAACGATTATTTAAAAAATATATATTTAACTTATCAATGTATTTTGCTTAGCATTCTCTACACAACAGAGCCTGAGACTCTAAGTCTGTTGTATTATTTATAATTATAGTATTTTATCACACTCACTGTAAATTTTAACAATTTTTTTCACGCAATATATTTAATAGTAACAAGTTAAATGCACAAACATAAGGTCGAAGAGTGTTTCTTTTTATGTGGAAATGAGAATGGATTTAAGAGTAGTTTCAAAGCACATTATTAGTACGTATAATGGTTAAATTTTGAAATAAATACTTTTATATAGGTAATGTTTGTTTTCAATTGTATTTTTTGTAAATTAGAAACTGGAGTAGTAGTCCATTTTGATTAACAAAATATTGGCATTTAATCAGTCGATAATAAACCACGCACCGGCCTTTTTTTTCAATTAATGATTTTTTAAAATGTTAATTGTAAAATTCTCCCTCTCGCATCATTTTTGTATATATATTGTATTTCAAAAGTGTAATCATTAGGAAAAGGGGAGCTATAGATTTACCTCTAGGTAAGGTCCGTGACCAAAGTGAGTCCCAATATATCTATCGAAAGTATAAATTCTTTTTAACAATAATTTAGATACCGTTTCACGTATTTCAATCCAGGTAGACGCCACTTTGAAAAACAACAAATTTCATGTTCTGTAATAAAAAAAAACATTTCACCACTCTTAACAATTATTCTCTATTCCACAACAAAAATTGGTACCCACAATGAATTAATTATACCAGTCATTGTGCATTTTGCTGTTATTTCGTACCCATGTCCTTAAAAACAAATAAATGAGAATCACAAAATTTAATAATCAAATCGTCAACACTCTCAATGTATTGCCACGGGACTTTGCTGAACGCACACCCCCACCATAGGGCTGTCGTCAGCATCTTGTTGCTGTCTGTTATTAGTATTATTTTGCGTTCTATTAGCGTGATTAATATTTAAATTAATATTATTCGACGTTGGCTGCGACGTTGTATTGTTGTGCTTCTGCGCGCTAGATGATGTATCCATTAGGATGGCAGTACCAGCGGTAGTAGCGCCACTGTTAGTATACACCTGCGCATATTGTAGAGTAGTCGTGCCGCCATGCGTTGTCACCAATAATGGGGGCACCACTGTAGTCGTCTGATGATGGTAGCGCGGCGTTTGATGGTGGACTGCAGATGGTTGGGTACGATGAGGATGCCGGGACGAAGGGGACGAATCGCACTCCATATAGCATGCAGGCGCTGGCGGTTGTTGGTAAGGGTGGTTGGCAGACATGTCGCGCGGCCGGCCGACCAAATTTAACCCTACAAAAGTGAAAAGATATCATATAGGTATTTCATATTACAATCATTAGATTAATAATCATATTAATATACAAGGTAATTGACGTTGTAATCCGTAATGAAACAAAAATTCTTTTTATAATTGTTTTAATAAGTCAGGCTGTCAAAATTAACGAAAATATATTTGCATGTTATTTAATTTTTATATTATCTATAGGTACTGTGTTCTGAATGCAAATCTACATAGACCAGACATAATTTATCTTAATTAGAGATACTGATAAATTGATTAGAATTTTTATAGTGGAATGCAAAGGAATCTAAAATTAAATAATTTTCCCTTACACAAACTCTACAATAATTACTGTACCTCATAGCATAAATAACAATTAAACTTTGTGGCGTTTATGCAGTGTCAAATAAGCAATGTTGGAAAAGCATTTCTGGCTAGTTTATTCCAAAATTAATAAATAAATCCATCGAATATACTTTTCAACGGTTAAGAGCTGAAGCTAATATTTATATTTCGTCCAATTATTTCACTGGTTAAGTCTATTTTTGCATTTAGTAACAAACATTATCTAATTTAAGCTCCTGCATGCAAAAGCCGCATTCAAACTTGGAGAGATAATTATTCAAAGAAACAGTGTAAAGTCCTGCTAGACTCTTAATATGAGAGCAATTTTGACAAAGTCAAGAGCATTTTATAAATTGTTAAATCTCCCCGTGCTGGTAGCAAAAATGGACCACTGAATAATATTACCCACAGAGTTTTACTTACTAATTACTTATTTCGTTATAAGTTTCGGTCCAAAAACCATCATCAGACATACTTATAAAAAAATGAGTTGCTGAAAAATTATATGATTGAAATATAAAATTACACAAAAAAATAATTATTATATGTATTGGTCAATAATAATTTGAAAGTGAATCCTACCTAATAACTAATTCTTATATGCATCAAACTTTGGCCCACATACACATGCTATTATGTGTTAGTCACTCAAATGTGAATGTTCTATATTCTAAATATACTTTTGTGTGGCAAGCCTTGCGGCTTATTTTCTTTGATATAAAATTACGGGTAGTACACGAAATATTTAAACGATATTTACGTACACTGTATAATAGAGCGGTAAATACACTACTGCTACTAACCAACAAATTTAATGTTTATTGAAAATGCAAAATCTACGAAAAATCAAAACTGTCATGCACTGAATGAATAATTAAAAACTTTAATACAAAATAAACATAAATAAAAGAAAATACAAATTCAAGAGAATTAAGAAATGTACCTGTATATTATTAGTACAAAAATGGTTATTCAAAACCAGATCACTATGTTAGTCATTGATGATTTCCTGAATAGTCTGCCAAAATAAATCAGAAAAAAATAGTTAGTGTGCCAGTATAGAGCAAAATAAGGAACTTCGTAAATACTAAGTTCCTTATTTAATTAATTATATTAAATATTTAGCGACTCTAATTTTAAATTTACGTTTTTTCCAACGCAGTGGTTTAGTGTTCCCTATATGTATATACCTATTTTAAGAAATTTTCAAGAAAATATTGTGTTTGGAAAATAATAATATTTACCATAAACCGTTAGAAGGTAAAGAAATTCCGATAATTTTTGTGCATATCTTACAAGGTGTCGGAAAGGTACAATTTGAACTTAATTTAACTATTAGTATATTTTTATATGAGAAACAAGAAAATTGTCTTCTATCGAATGTTTATACATATTGAATGTTAGGCGTCAAACTTTCAAAATTAGAAATAGCACCTTATATTTTATAAATTTTTTTGATGGTCGCCTTAATGTAAGGAAATTTTTTTAAAACTTTTGGATACTTCTTGATAATTTAACAAAAATGTGACTGCAATTGGGGCACCTGCATATTTTCCAGACGTCTGAGAAATTATTTATGAGAAATTTGGAAAAGGCGGCCCCCGTAGTTGGCTATCTAGTTCCCGATAAATTTTCCTTGTAGGGGTAAATTAAAAATACAAAGCCCAAAAACGCTCAGAATAACAAACACGTTTGCCAACAAACATTATCTACTTATTTTTTTATTGTTTTAATTGCAATAGATATTTATGTTCGTTGTAAATGTATAGATTTCCGCAATACGAAATAAATAAAATAAGGTAACAAATATCTCATAGAATGTTCTAGTCTATCTCGACAGGGCAGTCTAATAATATAAAATGTCGGTAAATTGTAATTAATACGAAAAAGTTCACATGAATGAAGGTATATAAAAGACGCAGCAAATTATTATTATTAACTTCTAACGCTTTAGGACAATTAATATTATTGAAATTCAGTACATTACAATATTTTTATCCAAAACTATTTAAAATGGGTGTATAGGGACTACTACATAACTTTGATTTGTTGTAGTAGTAGCTAGATACCACTGCGCATAATAAAAAGCTGTATATTTATGTTAAGCAGTAAAATAATGCGAATATGTAAAACAAGGACACAGATTAACCTTTTTTAATAACTATTTTGAAAACGTAAACACACTATATTAAACATGATAGTTCTTACCGTGTTGACTACTATTACTATTCGACATAGACATATCAATAGATGCAACTGCCGGACTGGAACTCGTACTATTCGCTGACGTGTTCGTACTCTCATCCGATGTCCGTTTAAAAAAACTATGCTGTAACGCATAGTAAGGGGTGATACGTGTTTTGGGGTCATAGTCTAGCATACGTAGTATTAGGTCCTTAAATTTTAGGTAGTCCGACATCGAATGGCCAGCTTCACCTACAAACGACAAAACAACATATTTACTAAATACATTCAATCAATCAAATCTATAGTTTCATTACTGATAATTAAATAAAATGTTCTACTGACTTATCAAGAAACATTGAAATGAAAATATAAAAATCAATAAAAACAATGTCTAGAATCCGGTACGAACGAGACGTTCGACAAGGATGCGTCCTATCTCGGGGTCAAAATCAACGGCGAGCTGATTAACACCATTCGCTATGCTGACGATACGGCTATTTTATGCGATGATATTCAGGGTCTCGAAACTCTCATAAAATCTGTTAAGTGCAGTGGGACAAGCAATGGGAATGAATATTGTTGCTAGGACATGAGTATTCAAAAACTTTTAGATCCCAATGCCCAAGGCACGATTTTTCAAATTCAACTAAGAATAATAAAACATTGTTATTGAATGATTGATTGTGGTCTTCAAAAATGTTAGAAAATAAGTGTAAGATTAGGTCCAATGGGTAAAGGCCATTGTCTATTGCAAATGACAAAAAAAATTACCTGCTCTTCGATTTCCAGGACCTCCATTTTCCACACCTAGTATGTCATGTAACCGTCGTGAACCTGGCGCTTTATACTTTTTGCCGTCTTTCGTCTTTATCAAAACATATCTGAAAGAGATTAATTTAAATAACTAAATATTAGGCCAACTAAACCACTAACTTTTATAATCAGTGTTTACAGAAATATATTTCTTATATTAAAGTACTTTCCTTAATTATAATTTGAAAGAATAATTATAATAAGTTCATATAATTTGTAACTTTCACTGACTTTATTAATTCTTAACACTTACCGCCTTTCGCCTGGTACTTTTTGGAAGAACTTCCTCGTTTTATTCGCCTGATCTAACAATTGTTTTGGTGGCATCCCTAATACTTCTACAATTTTGTTCATTTGATCTATTTCATTGGCGCCACTAAATAATGGTTCTCCTGTATGCATCTCCACTAAAATACAACCCAAAGACCACATATCTATCGCTAAATCATACGAAACACCCAACAGTACTTCTGGCGATCGATAGAATCTTGATTGGATGTACTGGTAAATCTAGAATAAAAAATCTTATACTAATAACTAATAGAATAGAAATAAATTTGTGGCATAGCGGACAAAACTGTTTAAATTAGCAGAGCCCCAGTCTAATTGAGTGCAATCAAATCGAGGCATGGTACTGACGAATTCGTTTCGCTCTTATTATGAGCTCGTCAGAGTATCATAGTCGTACCAACCTACAAATATCGACCTGCCTTTAAGCATCCTAAGATAGATTCATCAATCAATCATCTCACTATGCTTAAATGCAGATCGATATTTGTAGGTGGGCACGACAATGGAACGTTCATTTATGACATGTGAGGGACAATTGCTGATATTTAGTACATGTGAAAACTTACCCGTTGCCCCAACTGACACGAACTGCCGAAATCAACAATTTTAATTGCCGACCGTTTTGGATTGCACAACAAAATATTTTCTGGCTTTAGATCACAATGGATGATGCTCAATTCTGGTGTGGAGAGAAACAATAGTGCTGTACACAATTGCTGAGCAAATTTTCGTGTGAGATTCAATGATACTCCACGAAAATTCGTGTTTCTCAGCAGATCGTACAAGTTGTATGAGAGCAACTCGAACACCAGGCACAGATGGTTACGCCACATAAAGTGTCGCTTCAATTTTACTGAAACATAATTGAAAATAGTCATGTATTTTATAATATATAAGTTTAAGGATTCGTTTTTTTCTTGAAAGACCTCTCTATTGAATCTAACAGTAACCGTTATAATTCCATCAGTAAATTATTTTCGGCAACCAATCATGCTTATCGTATGGCGGATTAGTGACATGACCATTATCCAGTCTATATCTAAAGAGGTAATCGACTTAGCCTTCAATAATGGACAGGTCGGATGATATCGCTGGCCACGGAAGAAGGTTGACATTAGCTTCTCGTAGAAAGTCTCTAGTAACAGTAGCTGTTTAAGGTTCAGCAATATCTTGATGAAATTGGACATCGAAGGCGTATATAAGTAGAAGGCTGAGTCTATTACTACATCATATACTGATTAAACGAATCTCGAATCTATTTTCTGGATTTAATATTTACCTATATAATATTTATTTTCCACGTCCGCTTTATTCATCATTTCTAATAGTTTAACCTCGATCTGTGCTTGATTCAAAAATGGTTTCTTATTTTTTATAATCTTTATCGCTACGTTACACTGTTCCACGTGGTCATATGCTTTTACCACCTAAAAAAAATAAATAAACAATTTACTATTAAAATATACTAGCTGCTTTAACAAAAAATATTGATCGGTTGAGGTTCAGGATATGATTAACACAGTAGCCTCTAAATGTTGTAAAAAAAGGTAATCAGGTATAACCGGAAGTGATATACCGCTGTAAATATTACATTGCATAAACCCCCTCCATTATAAGGATCGATTATGTCACTCGTGTTAAAAATCCCATAACACTCTAGCATTGGTTTTTAAAAATTCACCCATAATTTTTTTGCGTAAAAATCCCATACGAGCATAACTAATTTAAGTTCTTGTGATACAAGTGATAGTTTTTGACAAATTTGTTTATCAAAACTGTCACAGGGATAAATTATTGATAATTTTTGGGAATTTTGCACACCTGCATGTTACAAATGACAAATTAAAATTCAATTAAACAAATTTCCCAGAAATTATCGATAATTTTCAACGCTCTTGTTATTACTGCTTGACAGTTTAGGAAAACATGTTTCCTAACAAATCTACAGGGTGTATTTAAAAAGTGATGATTCATTGAAATTGGCCGGAAAGAAAAAAGATAATTTGTGCTCATTCGCATCCCATTTCAAGAATTCTACTGTAGGTATACTTAATAGTTTTGTTCAAAATACTTAAATATATATTTTAATATGTCATCGAAAGTACACCTACATATTTATCTGTTTCATAACAAATCGTGCTAAAAACACATTACCTGTCCAAATGAGCCTTTGCCTATTAATGAGTCAATTTCATAGCGATCAAGGAACTTTTCACCATTTTTTATAATATAATCGTGGTTGTCATCATCATAACCCTCGTTGTATATTTTCCGTTCTTTCTTGTGGGAACTGTCATCACCTTGAATTTGTGCCGCCCGCCGTTTTTTTTTCGCATAGTATACCTAAAAAGAAAATGATTGTACAGATTTTATTCTTGGATATGGTTTCGTTTAAAAAACATAATAACAAATACAAATTCTTTATGTTTCTGTAAACTGATCATCCTCAGAGGAAAAATTAAAAAACTCCAAAATAGGTACTAAAAACAAATTTTGGCAACAATGCTGTAAAGTTACTTTTCCGCACTTTGTCACATAGTGCTAAATTTGTTATAAATCAGAAATATTATAACTGTTTATTCACATTAAAAGTAGAAATACTTATAGCGATACTTCTGTTTATCCAGCTAATGTATTACACTACAAACTTAAGTTAGTTTTTTGCCATTAATATATTAATTTAATTAATATATTAATTAAATTAATTAATTAATGTATTTTTCTCTGGTAATATCAACGTAGTTTAAATTATTGCGAGTTATTTCTACAGTTTGACCGGTACTCTTTTATTTTGCGAAATTTGAAGTGCTCCTAAGAAAAAATTTGTACCGAACACATGCGGAAAGTATCTTTTCCGCACTTAACGGATGACCGAAATCCACTGCGCGGCGTTCGATCAACTATCGACGCGTGCGGAATAGTACTACTTTCCGAACTTGTGAGGTAAATAATTAATACAAAACTGGCACAATAAAATTCTGAAAGATATCCCTAGACGACTTTTCCTTTCATCAGTCAGTGAAATTACTGAAACGACAGGAATATGTGCGTAAAGCATCTAAAACCAATCCTAGTAATCTCAAAGAAGACAAATATATATTTAGACAAAAAATTGTGGACAGACGTGGAGATACATTGCCGAAACAATCACTAACTGAGCGAGACATTTTGGAGATACGTAATCGCTTTCAAAAATTGTGTGAAAATTTTCTAAAAACTCTCAGAAATTTTGAATTTAGGTCTTTCGGTGAACAAGTATGCAAAACTACAACGCCCACCAGCGTTGGTTGGTTTTAGTGACAGTTATGAGAATTGTTAGAAACTATAAGTTAATTTCGAGATGCTTTGATCTCATCTACTTCACCTTTTCTGTAAAAAGGTGTTGTGACGTGTTGGAACATTTACGTGGTCCTATAATGTCAATGTCGATAAAAAAATAAATAGGGAGAGGAAAATGTAGGATATAAGAAAATAGCTTCTCTATTTTGTTTGTACATAATATACTAGACAGCAGCAATTGGGTAGGAACTTGCAAGTGACTTTTCTAATCGTTTATTTCGTGGTTCGACGATTTGAGGCTATAGGAATATAATATGTGATTAGAATTGAAATGCATAGACAGTGATTAACAAACCATATAGAGGATATAAATATATATTTCGTTTTGATATACCTACGGTTATTACTTTAGATATTTGTTATATTTTTGGTTGTGGGTAGAAAGTACAAAATGTCTGTTATAGGATAGATAACTTTATTAAGCCTACTTTTTCAAATTAATTATATATTATACCTACATTAATTGCACACAGTAGGCAAATCCACCTGGGTGTTGAGCCCAAAGTCGTATTTGATATCATGATAAATATTAATTAAAATATGTATTGCCGATAGGTGTAAACTAAGTAGCAAAATATATTAATATGGCAGAATAACATAGGATCTGTCCCTGTTAACATGCGACAACAGTTTTGCTGCTTTAGATAATAATCGAAAAAAACTGCAATAAAACTGTTAACTTCACACCCACAAGTGGTTTTATTGAGAACATAAAACCATTATTTAAATGTGGGACATGTTTCGAGAGTGTTCACATAACAATAACAACATAAATGTTCAGATTTCTTACTGTATTATTCTTCTAAGTAATGCAAAAAGGCCACTGATGATGGATTCTATTTCGAAACATGTTTGGCAATTAGACTTATAGCGTTGTTCATTTTTGAAGTGAACATAACTATATGTATTTGGTGGAGTAGTATTGATAAAATTCATAGAAGCACAAATTTTGTTTTGGGATGAAAATCACATGAGCTACTTTTTGTGACAAAGTGTGTATAACACTTTATATACAACTCATATAATATATATGTTATGTAATAATATTCCTTGTAAGAAGTTAAATATTGGCTAGTTGGCTATGCAAGACACGCATTGCCTACTATGGTTTGGGCTAGAAGTTATGGGTGAGTGGCGCGCCAGACGACAGCCAACACATTGAACACACGTGACCTGGCATTTCAACACACTGCCTCCAGTACAGTATACATAAGTATTATTTTCAAGCAAGGCGACGCCGCCGATAAGAGAGGGAGAAACTTTATGAGTTTTTCTTGTTCTCAGGGCTTTTCATCATCTTGTTTATTTAATTTTCCTTTTTTCGCGTTTTTACTGTCCAACTAGGCTACATTTTATATTTTAAAATGTGAATTAGGGAAATGTTACATTACCTTTGCTCAAATAACATCGGAATGTAAATTAACAACTTTTCATTATACTTATTATGGAGTACTTACGGCAAACTATCTTGCAATCTTTTAGAAAACTACATTTTAACCGTTATTTTATGAAAGATTGTATTGTTTAAACCGTATTTCTTATTATGTATAAATATAAAACCAGTAGCATATCCCATTGAATTTCTAACAAGTATTATATCAATCTACGTAGGTATCTTGGTAATATATTACAGTTGTAACAAAATAGAACCCGCCACTGGCAAGCTTACAGATTACTTAATTCTAGAATACATGCGTGGCAGATCACTTCTTTCTGAGAATTTCCAATATCTAACAAGTTCTTTTTTCTAATATATATATTTACGATAACACGAAATATTCCTATAGATTTGTTGACATATGGTTCTTATTTTTTCTAAACATAAATACGAACGTACCCTAATATTATGTGATACGACAAACATGGGGGGTCTAAAAGTTATCTGCGTCATAAAAATCGTGCAAGGCTTTTAAAAATATTTTGTTCTTAAGATGTCTTTTTTCTGATTGGCTTATTTTCATTTTGTATTACCTACTATGTAACTTTTATGAGGCAATTCTGGAAAGGCAAAAGGACTTTAAGAGCAGAATCGTCCTAGCGTTGGTTCAGTCAAGTCGTGTTTTCTCTAATTATAAAATGTTAAATTAAATATTTTAATTTGTTTTTGGACTTGGTATAATTTTCAGTCAAGAATTATTTTCTAGTTTTTTTTTTATGTTTTAAAGTATCTGTATAAAGACTGAGTCCATTTCTTTCTCATTCTGAAGTAGTGAATTGTATAAAGTTCCGTAAGTTTTGATATTCTTTTAATTGAATGCCTTTTTGTTTAATCAGTTTTTTTTTATATAAAGTTTAAAGTTATTTCTTTTAGTAATTGAAATAAATTCCGTTTTCAATAGTAATTAAAGTTTCATACAGGAATTAATATAATTATTCGAATTATATTAATTTTCCTATTTTTAAGTAGTACAAGTAATGATTAAGATTTTCTCATTATCGATTAATTGTTTTATTCTTTTTCTTTTATATTATACATATTTATTTCTTGTTGTTATTTATTTTCTTTAATTAGTTTTAATTATTAAATTAGTTGTTTTAGCCCGAACTATGCGTTTTATTTCTAATAAAGTTTTCGATAAATTATTGACAAAAGGGTCAACCAATTAAATATTTCTTTTAATTAAAGTCGGTGACCGGAAGTGATACAAGATTATAATGGTAAGTAATTTTGCATTACTTCAATACAGATTAATAAATCTTATTTTAGTTGTTTGTTTGTTTCATATAATAATTTGATTCTGTTATTATTCAAGATGATATTATTTGTTTGTTCTTCTTTATTTGAAACCGCTCGTAAAACTTGAATCGAACCCGTAACAATTTGAATAGCATATTGGGGTTCATTCGGATTGAGCTATAGCATTAGTATTCTTTCTGAATGTATATAACACCCGCTAATTTCCAAATGGTTACACAGTGGTAAATAGGTTAAAAATGGGTGAGTCTAAATATTTCCTCCACTAGGCCCATTAGTTTTTATAAACATTTTGAAATTTATTTCTCGTTCGTTATTAATGATTTTAGAATTTTCATGATAAAGATGAATTACCTCATTTATATGTTTATAAGTCTTTATCAGATCGACGGACAGTTTCCTGAGTGGTGCTGTCGAAGAGTCACGAAACGTTGGCGGTATTCGTGCTTGCATCGCGTGTATATCCGTATTGGAGGCATTCGATACTGCCCCAGTGATAACCAATTGGTCATCAGAAACCAGCCGGCCGTAGAGAGGTACATGGCGACGTTGCTGACCACTAAGGGTATTTGGATCATTAGCACCTGCTGAGACGGGCACTGAAAAAAAAAACAGAAAAGTTACATTAGACAAAAACTAACAAATTTATAATCATCGGATTATTTTGCTCAATCACAATCAATAGTAGGTATATAAAATATATATAACTTATATTTTAAGTAAAACCACATTTTATTTTAGTTACAAATTCACCAAACCACAAGAAACATTGTAATTGTAGATGTGGGCCGCCTGACACAATCATAGGCAGCTACCACAACAACTTGTGAGAGAGTATATATATGATGTACATATGGCAACGTTGTAAAATACTGTAGAATTTTTGTGGAAGCTGCGGATACATATTATTATTTATTTTTGCGTATAATTTTTAACAGTGTGTAAGAAAATAATTTCGTGTAAAGCTTGTGTTGTTAGAAGAAGTACAGTCAAAGATCATTCCATAGGTGTGTAATTTAACAAATCAAGGGCGTTTTTTTGGAGGTGTCATCTTTGAGTTGGCACCACTGCTTTATTTGATAACACATTCATTTTTGTTTAGTTTGGTTTGACATATCATTATGGTTAGACTTACACCAGAGCAACGCTTGCAAATTGTTGAAATTTTTTATTAAAATACTGGTTCTGTTCGTCAAACTTATCGTGCACTTCGTCCATTTTATGGCGTACATAATCGTCCTTCAGAACGGCTAATTCGAATAAGAATGGATCGTTTTCGGGCAACGTTTACTCTTAATGATAATGTGCATCCGCAGAAAAGTGCGCACTGAAGAAGCTGTATCCACTGTACTGGAAAGCATTGAAGAAGATGCAAATCAACCAATTCGTCGCCGTTCTCAGCAACTGGGGTTGTGTCCGTCCACTTTATGGAAGATTTTACGAAAGGATCTTGGATTAAAAGCTTTCAAAATTCAACTTGTGTAGGAATTAAAGCCAAACGACCATCGTATGAAGCTCAAATTGATATTGATATCGAATTTCCATTCAAAATTTTGTTCTCCGATAAAGCCCATTTCTGGTTGAATGGGTACGTAAATAAGCAGAATTGTCGCATTTGCAGTGAGGATAATCCACAAGATTTTGTCGAAACACCAATACATCCACAGAAAGTTACTGTTTGGTGCGCTTTATGGGCTGGCGGAGTCATTGGTCCATATGTCTTCGAAAACGATGATGGTCATAATGTTAGTCAATGGTGAACGGTAAAGGGACATGATTAGAAATTTTTTCGTACCTCAATTAGTCGGCCTGAATCTTGCTGACATGTGGTTCCAACAGGACGGAGCCACATGCCACACAGCACGTGCTACAATTGAATTACTCAAAGAAAGTTTTGATGAATGAATAATTTCACGTAATGGTCCAATTAATTGGCCACCAAGATCGTGTCATTTAAACCCATTATTTTCTTTGGGGTTATGTCAAGTCACTTGTCTACCTCGATAAACCACAGACAATTGAACACCTAGAAATCAACATTCAAAGAGTTATTGTGAAAATTGGTGTTCCAGGTTGCGTCTTGTGTGTGGCCGAAATCATATTTAAACATTAATGTCATAAGATTTTCTCTCCGATATAGCCCGTTTCATTGATATTAAAAAAATATTTCTTTGTTTTATTTTAATTTAAAGTTCGGTAACTCCAATAAAACACCCTTTACTTATTTCCAGTGGTGTACGATTATGTAGATGTACAAAAATTATTTAAGAATCTGTTACATATATCTATATCACAGTTTAAATATGATGTATTTCAAAATATAAATCCCAAATAACGAAGTGCACTCTATGTGAATTCCAATATATACTGATTAAAGGTAAGTTCAGAATCAGCAAGTACTTCAAGATCCTTGATAACGTCACATAATCAATAATACTATCTTACATTGTAATTAACACCTACGCCAATGAACAAATGTGAAATAGGGAGTAAGAAGCTATAGTATTAGGACGCCTCCCAACATCAGGGGTTGTGAAAGAAGTATATTTATGCGTCTACTATAGTCGGCCGCCGCCATTTATTTAGAGACTCAAAATTCGCGAAATGTTTCTTAACGACCGTTGTAAAATGCATTCTGGAACTTACCAACTTAATATATCTATATAATTCCCTTGTTTATTTCATTAATATATGCGACTCTCCTACTTGCAATGAGAGAGTTTGTGCTGTTGCTTAGGAAATACGAACTCCTACAGCTAATTAACTGACGAATTCTGGCTGCACTTTTCGGTGGTCTAAATAACCAGTACTAGTATTTACACTTGTATCAAAAATATAACAATAAAATTGTACATAAATAAGGATGACCTAAAATGAGATGAATGTGTAAGTTTAAATAATTTGTAACCCAAATCAGTATAGCTACACGTTAGGCAACACTAACTTTTTTGATAAATTCCGACAATCACTATTTGTAAAATTGAGGTTGGAAATTGGCAGCAAGGCTAATTAAACATATGTCTTCCTGCCAAATGTTTAGTAAAAAAAAACAAATTGTTTGGATCTCCATCAGGTTTTGTATTATTTTTCTCAGAAAAATAATAGTTAAAGTTTTGAGTTCCTATAGTTGCTGATCACAACAAAAGTTTATAACGGAACAGAAAATTACGATTAGTAGAGAATTTAAAACATCTATTTTTTTAAGTTACGCCATTGCATTCCATCGTCTGTCTGATGATAACAAAACTATTGTGTCATACCCTAGTATAGTGGTTATTCGCCCGAGCTTCGGGAGTTTGCTATCTCTCTGCTTCTATATCAGTTTTATTATTATATATTTTCCCTATTCGTAGTGCACAACTGTTGCGGACGTCTTGTTTTGTTAAAAATGCCAGACCTCCAAGAGTCAATTTAATAATTGAAATCCCATTATTTTTATCATTATTCTCCCTGTCTCTCTTTCTTTTTTATGCTTTTTGTTGTTTTCCACTTATTTTTCATTCGCAGGTAATTGAAGGCGAAATTGCTGGAAGAAAAACCACTGCATAAATACCTACTACTCACAGAATAACTGCAGTTTGAATTTATTATTAGTAAACTAGCATTTTGTCGAAGATTATTCAAGGGATTTTCCAATATGACGGGGACTCGATGTTTCATGAGTTTACAGTGAGCCAATTTTATATTGAAATAAAATATATCTTTAGTCGAAAAATAATTGACCTACATATAGGCTTGAGAAGACTAAAATCAGATTTTCCAATTAAAATATCATTTCAAAATAGCGCTTGAACGCCATTTTAAAAGTTCGAACTGTCAATTATACGTCAAAAAGTCACAGCATTAATAAGTACAGCATTCCGACTCCACGTTGGCACTTTCAAATAAACTGTGACGTATACCGCCGCCATTTTGGGTTACAAGTCAGGTCCTGACTAAGAATAATTATAGTTTTCGGTTTCTAACCACAGTCCTGTATTTTCATTTTTGTAAAAATATTTAAGTACATAATAATATCGCTGTCAATTTCAGAAATATTTGTGGTGTGTCATAGTGATTGAAAACAGCCTTGAGTGGTGGTATCAGTTAAATGTTGACATGATTGGGTGATTTTTAATAATAATAATAATAAACACAACAATAATACAAATTATTAGTAAAAAAGCCATTTTTATAAAAGTTGAAGCAGTGCTTTCTAACTTAACCTAAACGTAACTTATATTTTAGCTTAAACCTATCTGAAAATAGTTTTACATCGCTGGCCAAATTAAGTAAGTAGCTTATGTTTACAAATAAATTTGTTCTATTAGACAGCTCTCTTGAACGAAAACCCCTGTAAACTTTTTATATTCTCCGGTAGAGCGTTGTAATATTTTGAAACCGAATAGGAAAATGACCGCTCAAAGATTGATGTTGAATCTAGCGGTGGCGTAATGACAGTTTTATGAGGAACATTCACGTCATACACCGATCCCCGCAACTTCAATCTTTCATATAAGTATTCCGCCTATTTCCATCTGATGATTTTTATTAATCAAAATTAGTGAGTGAAAATCCGATGTTGTTTCATTCTAAACCAGCCGATTTCCTTAATCTTATTGCTAGCCTCTTTCACCCCTACGAATGCCACATACAAGCCGTGTGCCTGAATTCTGCATCAACTGAATCCTGTTCTCAGCAATGTTAGTCAAACAAGGGCCATATATATATTGTCAATAATATAACCACTAGCTGCGTTATCATGCTATCTCGCCACGAGACAACTTGTGTTTATGTTTTACTTTCATTTAGTTTAAAAACATATTAGATACTGCCATTTCGTAATATAAATTTTACGGTTATACAAATAGTTGTTATAAACGTAAAATTGTCTAGTATTCATCTTTATTTTTACTTATTATTCACCTAACAGGATCTGTAGGGAAGCGAAAAAAATGTTTAGAGCAAGTTTACCGCTTATTGGGACAACATTTTGCAGCACACACATGTCCTCCCTGATTGTTCATTGTATTAATCATAAGATACGTTAATAAAAATAAAATCCTTTTCATTCTCACGAACACTATACCAAAAACACAGAATTAGATTACAAACACAATATTTATTTATCTCGTACACGCCGACAATGAACTATATATTGAACACAGGAGTGAACAGTATCTATCTACGTCACTGCGATTATTGTGACGTTTTAACCCATAATGGCGGCATGCGCGACGATATGCGCAGAACAGCTCGCAAGCGGAAAGTCAGAATACTGTATTATTTATTATACTGTGGTTTTGGGTTGTTTTTGGTTTCGAATATGGATATAATTTAATGCAATTAAAAAAATACATAATTATATAAATAAAATTTATTACTATGGTATATTCCTAAAGTTGAAACATGTTTTTTTAGTAATTTGAGCAATAACGATTCAATACAGAATATACCTACCTATCGACATTCGACAGTCTCTCGTTAGAAAATGTTTATTCTCTTTTCTTTGAACTATAAAAAACGCAGCTATACTTCTATAATGTATCAAAAGAAGCTGTGAGCATCTATCTGGGTACGGGTTTTGATGCCGTATTTAATGGCAGATCAAAGTTTATATATCTAAATTCTATATAGTTGAAATCTACTAAATTCTCTTTATATTCTCAACATTTTTTTTTTGCAGTTTTTTTATGAGGAAATTTGTTTTTCTTTATTTGAACATTTTAACTGTCCTACAAAGTCTGGATAATTAAGTTAGGTAGATCTCAAAGTAACAATGAGTTGGGCAATAATAAAAAGCTTTATTTTATAATGTGACAAGCTAATAATGTATACTTTCGAGTTATTAAGCAAATAAAATTTAACGTTACATCACAGTACACAAGAAATCAGAGATCATCAGAGACATTTTCATTCAATTGGTCACTGATCCGATTCATGAAATGAGAAAAACGGCCAATTAAGAGCATAGGCGGTATTATTCATAGAAATCTTATATAATATAATATGTCTCTAGAATGCTAATTAAATCCAGCCGAATACCAAAAAGTGTAACGGGTATGCAGAGTTTTCACGATCTACGCATGCTCCTCAGTATCTTATTTTCAGGACAGAGCTGCCATATTTAAAACTATTTTGTCGTTCGGGCAACTAATGCCAAAAAATAAATCACAAGCGACGTTCGCTTCTAGGCAACGTTATGCGACATATCTGTTTTATAAATAAATCCATATGTTGCGTCATACGAAACTGCTTGACAAAATCAAATAATTAAATGTTATCGATAAAATTGCATACTGTTTAGTTTTCAGCAATATGAACGAAACATTTTTTTCCAAATCTTATTAAATTTAGGAGATTTCGCAACAGCGTCTGTTTTCGCAAATGACGTTTCTCGTAGTGGGAATATCTGTCAGAGTCGGTTTCACAACAATTCAGATAGGTTTTATAATTGAGTTATGGTTTTATTCGTGGTATATTTTAATTGTTGATATATATACCTATTTGTGATTAAAATTGTTTTTAATATTTGTTATTTTGGTTTTAGTTCGTTTATTTAACAGACAATGAGGTGTATAGTGTTGTGGTGTAAAAATGAAGGTCTCATTCCTGGTATTAAATATTTTCAGTAAGTTATTGTTTCTGGTTTCTAACAGTCTCAGTTTGAGTAAATATGATACCATTGACATGATACTCATTTTTAGCTTGACAAAAAAAAAAGACATGATGTTTGGATGCCGGCATTGGGATCCTAGTACAGAAAATTTATGTGATGGGAATGTCATATGCAGTAAGCATTTCGCTGCAGAAGATATCATTTGTAGAGAAGACGGCAAGAGGATCACCCTCGTACCCGATGCAGTTCCCAAACTTTTGTTCAAAAGAAGAGATTATGTAAATGAGAGTGGAAGTTAAATTCTTAATCGTTTGATATCAAGACACTGTTTACTTAAAAGCAGTCTGTCAAAAATGCATGATATGTATGTCAAGAATATATTTCCTACGTTGTGTAGGTATACAAAGTTCGTTTGAATTCTGTTGTTAAACTGGAATAACCTTAATTATAGAATCCTCCATGAAATTGCTGAGAATATAAGTTCTACCAACCATGTTTTGTCACAAAATACTATTGTGAGTAGTACGGATGATATGGAAGTGGTTTACATGGACACGGAAAATATTTGTGAAGTCACTGTTTCTTGCACCCCTTCTTTGAAGACTGTAGAGAGGTAAGACGCCTAAGGTGGTTGTATAAACAAACAAATATTATATAATAATAAAATAAATAAATAGAATGCTCATGTCCAAAAGATATTTTCCAGTATTAGAATTTTTACTTATTTCTCGTTTCTGCTTAGATTTATTATTATTGGGTTGTACCTGTTAGACAATAAAGTATTTAGATATTTAATGTAATTTTTTATTTCTTAAATTCCTTTATTCCATTTTTTTATTTGAATGTTACCAAATGGTAAAATTTAATTTTAAATATACCTATAAAAGTAATATTACATTTAATCAAAGCCGGTCCTGTTGAAAAATAAGATACTGGTGATCATGCGCATTATGGACAGCTCTACACTTTTAGTTACATTTTTGTACTACGGGATTATCATTCTAGAGTATATATATATAATATAAGATTTCTGTGGTATTATTTCGTGCTGCTACAGAAACTACTTTTGAGTTGATTATTGAACTAACAATACACTAGTTTTCAAAACTCAATTAATAGTATTTCGGATATTGGAAAAGAAAATTGAATTCTCAAAATTTTGGGAGCAGCCAAAGTATTAATATCTTCGGACATTTCTCATGGGTAGAGAGGTTAAGAGAGATTTGCTTTCTTCATTCATAGCTTGAGGAGTGATCAGATTTAATTGACGGGTTGAATTATAATTGCAACATCGTGCATTATAAACCACATTGCATTTCTTATTGCCAATGGTACGTTTTACAGAAATCCGGGAAGCATGTGTTCCAGAAAGTTTTCCTGGTACAAATACGGGCCCAATTAAGCAGTCACCCACAATTCCAATCCAAATTATGAAAATTCCTTATTCCTTAGTAAACAAAATCAATATCAGTAGTTGAGGAATTTCAACAATTTTGTGCAAAAGCCAGTGACAAAATGCCATACGTGGAGGAAAATCAGCAGGAAACTGCTTGAACGCGTTTGATGTGGTATGGATATAACAAATTGTCCTTAAGAATGAGTCAAACAGTACTATTACTTTCATTCAAAATCTCAGCAACTTTTCGAGTAGAACTACGTGGATTTTCTTCAACCATGTTCAGCACATCCGCCTCCAGCTCTACCCTTCTTACTGTCTGTGGCCTTCATGTTCCTACACTTCGTTTTAATGTGCCTCTCTCATGATGGCGTCGATGGATGCTTTCGAAAATTTTTATATCAAGGCCATACGCTGAGGACATCTTTCAGTGTACAACCGCCTAGCTTCTAATGCATTGCCATCATAAATAAAGTTCATGTCGGTCACCTCAGCATTTGTTAAGTGACTTCCATAAGTTTGACAGATTCAAAATTATTGGAGCAGTCATAAAATGAACTGAGAAATTACCCCCTTAAATATTGCCTCGTCTTTTTGAAACACCCTGTATATCGTTTCCTGAAGCTCCAGGATTTCTTCAAAGTTGGAGTTTTTATTCAACTTTGTATAACATAATAACACAAATTTAGATTTTCTTTAAGTAAAGCAGTGATATTTATTAATTATACTAATTCGAAAGGATTATTTTATTCATTAAGAGTTTAGATATTTATTAGTCGCGTAATACCCAAATAATGATGCTTACATTTTATGCCATTTATTGATATGGGGTATGAACAGGTGCGCGAACAAACAGCTCGTAGCACATTAGCAGAGTGTAAAACCAATTCAGCTGATATGTGCACCCAATGCAGTGCACATTTAGATGCTGACGGTCAATGGGTTTCAACAAATGTTTAACATACAATATGAGTTTTTCACTTGTTTTCTATTATGCATAAACACTCTTATATTTCATGTATAGATAGAATGGCTGTGGAATCCATACTGTCCAGAATGTTTGCATATCGATGTTTTATTCAATTTACGTATGCACGTCAGTCAGTAAATTCAAATCAAAGTTCGAATTTTTACAACAGAAACTGCACGAATTCTTGACCTTAAATTGTGAATAAAATCTTGGACAGGTCATATATTTATTTTGATAAAATAACGACTGAGAGAGAGCCTATATAACAACCATAAAACTATTGGCAATGATCGTGGAGAATCAGGAAAATTTATAGAAACGACAATTCATAGAAAAACTAAAGGCGCCTAATATTTTAAGAGCGACCGGCAAGAGCGAGAGAGACCGAACAAAATCTACTATGTATACTAGTCATCTCTATAATGTCGTGTATACAATACGTCCGTGGATAAACCCTCCTTTTGTGTTATCACTGCGATTAATAGATTGACATTGCCTCCACAAAACTACATGTGTCTGTCTCGGCGGATATTTTCTTACATATTCACAAAATGCAAGAAGAATACCCTCGTAATAGCCAAACCATCAAGTCTTTATTTTTTTGTGATTCGACATCTAAAAAAATTTTCTTCCAGATTTGCTCACCAGACGAAGTAGAATTAGTTTTAGTATTGAATTGTTTGTTACATAATGTAACAAGACCTTAAGTTATGTTGGGAATTTGTTTCACACTACCATGCTTTCACTAGACTAGTTTGGTTGATCCACAACTCATTAGTGGTGATCGGCAGGCAGTGTGACCCAAATTGTGTGATACGAGGGTTGCCTTTTATATTTCGGGATTTGGCAACCCTGGTGTTGCAATCTGGCAACTGACAGCTCTATCGTAAAGTTGGACATTTTTGAGGTTATACGTATTCAGAACGTTTTGACATACGAGCGGTATTTGTGTTGTTTACAGTAACTTAAAAGATTCATATCGGCCTAAAAATGGAATTAAATCGTGAACATTTTCGTGCGATTATTTTTTACAACTTTCGAGGTGGATTAACTCAGCAACAGTGCTTGGATGAACTTAATTCAATTTTTTTATCGATGGTATGGTGAATTCAATCGTGGTCGTAGTTCACTCCAAGACGAATTTCGTGAAGGTCGTCCAAAATCAGTTGTTGTTCCGAAAACCATTGATGCTGTGCGCCAACTGATAATGCAAGATCGTCATGTGACCTATCAAGAGATTGAGACAACCTTAGGCATTAGTGGGACCAGCATACATTCAATATTGCATAAACATTTGACTGTCAAAAAAATTTGTTCGCGTTGGATCCCACACAATTTGTCAATCGCTCAAATAAAGGCTCGTGTCGATTGGTCGAAAGAAATGCTCAAAAAATACGATCGCGGTGCTTCGAAACACGTCTATGACATCGTGACAGGTGATGAATCGTGGATTTACGCGTATGAGCCCGAAAGTAAACAGCAGTCGACTGTATGGGTGTTTCAAGATGAGCCAAATCCAACAAAAGTTGTTCGTGCACGAAGCACTTCCAAGCAAATGGTCGCCAGTTTTCTCGGAAAAACTCTCGAAAAAACTGGACATGACTGCCTCAATCAGAGTGGCAAAAGTGCTTAGACAATTGGTTCAAACGCATACAAAAGTGTATAGATCTTCATGGGGAATATTTTGAAAAACAATAAAGTGATTTTCGATGATTAATATTTGTTTTTGTTATCTAATCCCGAAATATAAAAGGCAACCCTCGTAACTACATCGAATGTTTAAAATCTTCAAAATAAATAACAACTAACGATCGTCTGGTTATTTCTCTCAATGGGTCTAGAAATTCATGGTAATAAAAATCCCATTGAAACCTGATTGTGTAATAGTAACGTTCATGTCTTGGACGCACTGTATCGGTATATATAATGTTTAGAGAGATTCAATTACATTGAAAACTGTTTTTGGACCAACAGCAGAATTGTATATAAATTTTTCAAACTAAAAACTTCAACATTTTGGCAGCCATGCCAATAACTAACTGATATGGTGATTATTTTTTCCGGAAAATGTTGCTTTAATTTAATTTCTTGTGATATATATGAGTTTAATGGTGCTATTTCAAGTGACTTTTTTGTTGTTGTAAGTTTGGAGGAATAGAGAGTAAAGATATAACACTAATTTCAATTCAAGTGACTAATGAATACGAGCCAGTTAAAAAAAAAGAGAGTTGATGGTTGTTCCAGAAGATAATAGAAACGTTTCTGATAATTTGTTATCAGTTTGACACGTCAATCCTAATCAGTCTGGTTTTATTTTCTATACAAAATTAAGAAGAATATTTCATTGGTCCAGTTCAAACTTCGTTCAGCGCTGACCGGAGGTCAAAGTCATTGTGACCGCTGCTCACTTCGAGTCCAGTACCTGAACGCAGTTCATTCATTAGTCAAGTTGATCTTCCGATTCCGGACGGTTAAACTGCGTTCACTGTTTTTATGACAGCGATCGTGTTTTGTGTGACAGTGACTACTTGTTTTGTATTTACATATTATATTCAAAAGGAATATTCTTGAAAATTTGAACGACGACGAAGCCTTCTTGGAACTTTTTCCCACCCCAAGATCAAGAAGTTCTAAATGATGAGGTGCATTAATAAAATACTTTGAAGATTTAAATTTTTATTCTTTAAGAATGTATTTAAGAAATAAATAACTACATTATCATTTTTATTTTCATTAATAAAAAATAATTTGGAATATTTTCACATAATATCTCGTAATTCCTATCATGACCAATTTATTATGACAGCAGAGCTGACTGATTTGACAATTGAGAACATTGCACCTTGCGCAGACAAAAAAAGTGTTGCCAACTGTAAATGGAGGGACGTTTAACTGAATTTTTAAGGTTCAACAGCGACATGGGGCTTGAACTGAGTTTAAAGGTGAACTTACGTTTATGTGAACTGAAGTTCACTGACAAGTTGTACAACTGGCCCTGAAAGTTATTTTAAAATACAGTCGAACCTCTATATTAGTGGTCGTAAATGGGAAACCCGAAAAGGCCAAGATCTCAATAAATTCATACAAATTTATACATAAAAGTCCGATAAAAATTTTATTATATAGAGTGTTACTCATTTTAAATATTCACTATATTTATGCAGGGCTTTTTACATTAAATTTCATTAAAATATTTTAGGTCTTGAAAAAATTGCACTATAAACAGTGTCGAATATATTAAAATTTATTTACAAATAAAGCTCTAAACAAACATTTACGTTTCTATTTTGGTAATTATTTCATTACAGCCGATTTCACAATTTTTTATACATTAATATTTATACAATTCATAAATGGTCCAAAATTAGGCAAGTAGGCAAATTGAATATTCATCAACTTTATTGATCCTGAGCGCTCAAAATAGAATTCCAGCTTTTTGCGGCCATATTAAATAATTTATTAACTTGACCTCAAATTGTTCAACTCAAACGAGAATTCGTAAATATGTCTCAACAAATACCTATATACATAACAATACAACAAATTAGTTCATTATTAGATATATTAATGTATAATATACATTGAATTATAACTGAGAGTATGAAATTACTGGGCAGAAGAGATTGCTAGCTTCTCGACAGGTGCAAATTTGGCATTTAATTATTGATAACTAACTGCTCATCATAAATATTCTCTACGATTAGAATAAAATTTAAGGTGTTATGTTGAATTGATTTTAATTCCAAATGTATTAATAAGACGTAAATTCATAAAAATATTTATTAATGCTAACTACATCTGATATTGATTTATGCAAATATTTTAGATATACAGATGGAATTATGTTTATATATTGTCTCATCTGTTCAAAGCTTACAATTTATCTGTTGTAGAGTTGGACACAATAATAGTTGTTAATTTCTAATAAAGAGAGGAACAACAATTACTTAAACATAAAAACATGGAATATATTATGTTCACCCAAAGTTTTGAACTACTAAGATTTGTCATTTTATATGTGCAAATTTTAGAAAGTATCAAAACTCAAAACTTTTCAAAATATAAAGGGCCTAATGTTTTTTCAAAACACAAAGTTTTAGTTCTCAATTAGTACCATTTTTAGGATGAATCTACCCAACAACTGGTGCCAGCAGTCTATTTCCACGACAGAGAATGTTGTATACCTCAAAACAGTAGGTTTTTTCAAAATATTTATTGATTGTGTTCATATATTTACCGTTTTTGAAAAACTGTTTTCTCATGTCCGATTATCCGAAAAATGTTACAGAACATAAATAAATTAAATAATTACGTTAATTTACTTGAATAATAAATTTAAAAAGGTTATAAGAAATCTATGCTTCAAAAATCAAGTCCTCTTTAAAAAACAAACAAACAATTACTTATGCATACGATATTCTACGATTCATTTACAATAATTGTCAAATAATAATAAATAAGTGTTTGTTAAACAGGGTGACATTAATTTTATGTGAAACTATGAAATGCCAAATTATGTAAATATTACTTTCCCGCACAGGGAAAGTATTGTTAACGCGTTAAAAAAAAAATTAAGATAAAGGTGGATACAACCATTTTGAAGTAACTTGAGACGAGTAAGACTATTTCCAGATGTAAGTCTGTCTGTCTGTATGATTCGCATCCCAGCTCTGGCAATACTTTTTTTTCTTCTAATATTTGAGTAAAGTAGTTAGTTTATTGGAAATAATGAAGATAATACAATTTTATTAATAATAATAATTATTAGAATTCTGTTTCATTACGCAGGTCATATATTTTAGATTATATTATATCTTGTTGTTGTTGTTTTTATTGTGAATATTTCTACATGTTTATAATATATAAATGGGTTCCTGTTGGAAATAAACGCTTATTAGTATTATTCCCTTTTATAATGAACTCCTAATTGTACCTACCACAGTCAAAGCCAAAAACAATGTGCTGTGAAAAATGTTCGGTTCAGATTGTGTTACTTAATAATAATAAAAGCTTTATTGCCCAACAGAGCAATCAACGTGATTCAAAAATTCTTACTAGCAATAAAATATTGATGACCACAAAATCATCTAAGATAACAAATAGAAAAGAGAATACACCTCATACAAAATTGAAATACATAATAACACTTACAAATTCTCAACAGAATTAGATCTAACATATAAATGTCCTTACACTACAGAAAAAAATGTCGCAATTTCCAAAGTATCTCTCAAAGTTTGTGCACATACTATATAAAGTCGATCTCAGGAGGATATTAGTTCTAGCTCTGTCACACACAAATGTATGACTACTCCTACTATTAAAAGGCGGCACATTAAAATTTAATTTAGATAACAAACAGGAACAGTCCACGCCGTGAGGTATTGATTTGAACAAAACCAAGACCATCATCCTCCTGAACTCAAGCAATCTAAATTTAAATCTACTTTCGGATAGACTCCGTCTATCTTAAAAACCTTCGCGGTACTTATTCCAAAGCGGTCTTATGTACCTCTTAATACGGACACAAGCGTACTCAAGTTTCGCATTCTGTATACAAGGCTACTAGAGCTTCAGTGCTGTCAAATTGTTTACAATTATGGAATATAAAACCGCAAGCCCGACTAGTACAGCTTCATCAATTGAGTGTATAAAATGTTTTATATATTGTTTCTTTGAAACAGACATATACTTACATTTTGATAAATCGGATTGGAGAACCTCAAAGTCCTCCCGGCAGGCAACACACGCATATGTTTTCAGATCATCAACAAAAAACAGTCTATTCGACATCAGATGCTCGTCCAAATCATTGATAAACAACATAAAAAGTAGTGGTCCTAAATTTGAATCTTGGGGAACCACCGACGTCGCAGTATAGTTGGATGATCAGTAGCTGATATAAAATACAAACTGATGTCTATTATGCAAGTAGCAGAGAAGACAAGTCGTTTGGAAGTTTGGAAAATCTGTATAAATAACTTGTACTTGTAGCCATGTATCTCAACTTTATAGAATAAATATACAATATAAAGAAATTTATGATTCTAATTTGATAACGCGGCAACAAAATAGTGTGCAAATTGCAATGCAGTATTATACAGGGTGGTCCAACGAAAAGTTTGCACCTAGCTTTTCTCTTTTTTTTGTAGTCGAATGCGAAAATGCTCGGACACGTCGATTTTGCTTTTGAGGGGGACACATTTTAAACATATTTTTCGATCTGCGCCTTTAACCCCCTAGCGGGGGTGAGTAACAACCCTAAAATTTTAAATGGAAAGAGGGGTCTAATGACATATCATTTGAAAGGACACAAAATTGTCTTTCTAATGATACCCTATTTGTCGAATTTTACTAAAACAGTTAATACGAAAACGACTTTAAAGACATTAAGCCGATAATTTTGGTATTAATGAGAAATACAAATAAGTTTTAATTATTACGACTGAAAACAACTACAATCATTTCTAAATTATTTACTTTGAAGAAAAACGGGATTTCAAAAACACTATCTTATTTATCAGAACTAAATTCCTCACTAATCGTTTGCGTTTTTTGTTGAAATAAAAACTGCAGATACGTGTAGGAAAAGAATTTACACCGTTTATTTTAGTCTTTTCATTGATTCAGTTTGGTTGCTTCTCAAGTTATTTTACTTTTACCGTACAAAATGATTTATTCCATTCTAGAACGAGTTGAAATTGTTAAACTTTATTTTCAAAATAATAGTAGTGCTAGACTTACGGCTCGCTTATTTAATGAGAGACATCCCGATAAAAATGTGAATGATGTGTACGTTGGCAAGTTAGTTAAAAAGTTTGTAGATACCGGATCTGTCTGTAATGTAAAACACCAGCCGCAGAAACCGATCAGAAATGAAGCTGTGGAAGTCGCTGTTTTAGGGCATGTTGAAATGGATCATAGTCAAAGTACCCGTCAACTAGCTGAAGCCTCAGGTGTCTCCCGTTCGTCCATAATACGAATTTTAAAAGCGTACAAATTTCATCCGTACAAAATCAAATTAGTACAGGAACTAAATGAGGATGATCCTGATAGAAGGCTGCAATTTTGTGAAGCAATGAGCCAGCGTTTAATTGAAGATCCGCAATTATTATTTAACATTTGTTTTTCCGACGAATGCACATTTTATTTGAATGGAGCTGTAAATAGGCACAATTGCCGTTACTGGGATGACAGTAACCCACATTTATTCCGTGAGGTTCATACCCAGTATCCTCAAAAAATAAACGTCTGGTGTGGCATATTAGGAAATCATATTATAGGACCACTTTTTATTCCTGGAAATTTAACTGGTGAAGTGTACCTAAACATGCTTGAAGACACAATTGATCCTTTAATAACACAAATAATAGAAGATGACCAAAATCATACTGCTGATCGGCTTTATTTCCAGCAAGATGGAGCACCTCCGCACTATGTGGCTCCTGTAAGACAGTTCTTAGATGACCGGTTCCCTGGACGGTGGATTGGAAGGAGGGGCCCAATTGAATGGCCTGCCAGGTCACCGGATTTATCGCCTTTAGACTTTTTTCTTTGGGGGCACTTAAAAAATAAATGTTTTGCCACGAAGCCCGAGTCCATAGAAGATCTTCGCCAACGCATTACAGAAGAGTGCAGAAACATAACACCTGATATGCTACAAAATGTTAGAAATAGATTTGAACAAAATCTGTATTATTGTATGGAATCAAATGGGTCACATTTTCAACATTTGTTAATGTAACGTTTTAATAAATCAATTTAACAGCTTGTTTACTTTTTTTACAAAGCAATGTTAAAACTAACAAACATTGGAATGTACTAACGATTGCAGGTGTTTTCACTCGCAATAATTAAAACTTATTTGTATTTCTCATTAATACCAAAATTATCGGCTTAATGTCTTTAAAGTCGTTTTCGTATTAACTGTTTTAGTAAAATTCGACAAATAGGGTATCATTAGAAAGACAATTTTGTGTCCTTTCAAATGATATGTCATTAGACCCCTCTTTCCATTTAAAATTTTAGGGTTGTTACTCACCCCCGCTAGGGGGTTAAAGGCGCAGATCGAAAAATATGTTTAAAATGTGTCCCCCTCAAAAGCAAAATCGACGTGTCCGAGCATTTTCGCATTCGACTACAAAAAAAAGAGAAAAGCTAGGTGCAAACTTTTCGTTGGACCACCCTGTATGTCTAGTTGAAATAATAAATGATATTAGTAATAATTGCAAATGTATACATATACATAAAATATTAAACAATATAATATTCGCTTTCAATTCGGGATTATTTCGGTTATTAATCTAAATTGTAATTTCGGGGTTTCCGTTCTTATCCTATCGACCGCATGATAGCAATTATAATGTGCGAAATACTATTATTGGTATTGACTAGAGCTAGATACGTGTTATTTCGACAATAACATTGATATTATGTAGTTTTTACATAATATAATCCTATAATAATTATTTGTATGCTTGTTTTGTGGTCAACGTATTTGGAAATATTTCAGGCTTTCTGCCTACTATAATATTTTTAGTACTCAAATGCGCCACTGTTTTGACATACAAGAGCGTTCTCAAGATAATTTTGTGGGACATAATGAAATCCTCCACAAGCGTTTTATAAAAACTTTGACCACATTTTAAGAAATACAATTGCCCCATAACTTAAAGAACACAACAACAAATAATTTCCGACCATATTAATAAAAATCACGAATTCAATAACAACGATAACTTTAAATAAAATATTACATTCTTGTTTTTTACCTATTATAAAATTTATATAAGTCTAATTTTAATTTTAAAATGAACATCTCTAAATTGTGCGTTCCTTTAATCTCAGATTATCAGATGATTCACTAATGTCAATTCATTACCATCATTTACAAACGTTGGATGGTCGTGAATTAGTAATATTTCATTAATTAACCTTAAAAATCCATTAATTTACCGCATAAGGATGCGGGAAAAACGAAAAAAGTACAAGAACATTTCATTTTATTATAATTTGAATTTAATGTTTATTTATTTTAAAAACTTTTCTTTCAACAGTGTGGTGCATAGTGCGTTTGAGGTTAGTCATCCATAACTATTGTAATTTTATTATTCCTGATCTTTATAATTTGGACTCATTGCGAGTATACGTTAAACATTATGTTTTATGATGATTTAATTATAAAAAGTTTGTATTGTGGAGTAGACGTCTTTTATTCTAATCTTCATCACTCCTCGCTGCTATGGATTATTTCTTAAACAAAAAAAAAACAAGTAATTTATTATTCCCGTATGTACTTTCAAAAATATTTTTGACCACTAAAATTTCTTAATTAAAATTAATGTTTTTGAAGCTTTTAATTACCTATCTAAATATTTCGATGCGCCAATGGCCGATAAAAACCAAAACTTTGTGAAACCTTAAAAACTTAACCTAACCTAATCTCTGAATTAAAAAATCCCGATGGCAGCCAGTCGAAAAAGTAGATTTTTGATTTATGTATTTTGTATTTATACTTAGTCTACCACTGACACCCACTATTAATAAACAAATAATGGAATATTCTGACATTCGCCAAATATAACCAAAGTGTCATATTGACAGTTATTTTAACTGAAATACCCATTATACTATAATACATACGTAAGTACGGTCTTATTGTTATTTCACAGGTGTTTATTTGTCAAAATAATTACAGGTATAGCGGGTGATGATATTTTTTTTATTTTTTGTTACTTTATATTGACTTACATTTACTTAAATATTCCAGCGATGAAAAAACTCTCCAAATAAATATTGTAGAGATTTAAGTGCTCTATCATTTGATATGTAACATCGGTATTTTATTTTATTTTTTAAAACTTTGACAGGCCGCCATTCTGAAATTAGCTCTCCGATTTCAATCGCCAACGAACTCACGCGATTCCATGACCTCGCCGATTTTTTAACCAAATTTTGTTTCGATTGGTCAAAAAATGCGGCCTAGAACGTGACGCAAAGTTTCTATATCCCATATATAGATATATAAACTTTTGAACTGAGGTCATTTTTAGGATCCAGGGGTCATAAAATGAAGTACTGCATAAAAATTTTTCAAAATTTCGGTTATGTCGATCTCCTGAATAGTTAGATTTTTTTTTAAAAATCTACTAAAAATATATATGTATGTTACATACACATATCTTAAACATATTTCTTATCACTGAAAAACAAAATTAACTGTTTTCGAAACTTCTAATATCTTATAGACATATTTCGGTGCGCCAATGGCCACTAAAACTCAAAGGGACCTTGTAAGGTCTCATTTAAAACAAAAATTACAAAAAGTTTGAAATTCAAAACTCGAACGTCCAAATTTTTGATTTAAAATAAAATACGTACCTCGAAAACGATATCGAATATATTTTGAATAAAAAATAGAATCGATTTTAACTGCTCGCACACAAGAAACTAATTCTCCGTTCTATAAAATGATCTAGACCTAGAATATCCTAGGTTATCTTATCTTATTTTAACTTTTAATATAAACTGTTTTAATGAAGTTAAGTTTTTCTTAATCTTAATCCGATAATCTAAGATATTCTGACTTTAGCGAATATTAACCTGATTGGAATACCTCCATTCTACACTATGATATTATAGTGAGCGGGAGGTCAGGTCAAATTAAACTTTTAATTTATATGGATAAATTATAACTATAAACATTTATAATTTAGTAGATTTAGTAGATATTTATACATGTCAACAAACGATAAAGATATTTTAAGCATTTTACATTTCTATTTGTATTAATGTAAATAAAAATGGAGTTGGTATTTCTCTTTTTTTTTTTAATTGTGTGATTATATGTATTTTGAAAATACACTAAATACACTATACAAATAGAAAAATATTACTCCTGTCTGGAGATCGAGGTAAACATTCTGGCACGAGGTGCCGACTGAATATGTAGCTACCTAATTTAATATATATATTACATAATTTTGGCATTTTCAATATTTTTAGCTCTCCATATCATATATGTAATATATGTATATATGGAGACTATTAGTTTCATGAAAAAAAAATTTTTTTTAATTTCACCGGAAATACTTGTTTTTGGTCATTTTATACATAAATAAGTAGTTTAAAAAAAAAGTCTGTCTGTCTGTCTGTCTGTCTGTATGTCTGTCTGTCTGTCTGTCTGTCTGTCTGTATCCACGAAAACGCAAAAACCGCTTAACAGATTTTAACCAAATTTGGTACAAAAATACTATTGGACATGGCAAGGAACTGATTAGATTTTGGGAAACATTGAGCGTAGGCAAAGGGTTTAAAAGAGGGTTCAAAAATTAAAAAAATTCATAGTTCTTAAACTTATCCGACATACTGCATAATTTTTTACGCATTTAATTGGATATAACCTAAAATATTGAACATAAAATATTAGACCACATTGGCGTTCGAAAATAGTGTAAAATGGGGTAAAAAAGATTAAAAAAAACGTATTTCTTAAAAATAGCAGAAATATTAACTAGTTATTTATAGTTTTGATAGAATATAACCTATAAAATGTGTCATGAATAACTTACGTTCATAGGCGTTCGTAAATAGTGGAAAAGGGGTCAAAACATAAAAAATATATATTTCCTAAACTTATTCGAAATATGGAATAATTTTTCATAGTTGTGATACAATATAAGCTAAAAAATATTCCATAAAAGAATTGGTTCACACAGGCGTTCGAAAATAGTTTAAAAAAAGGGTCAAAAACGAAAAAAAAATGTTTCTCAAATATACGAGAAAAATTGGCTAATTATATATAGCTTTGATATAAGATAACCTAAAAAATGCAGCATAAAATTTTTATTTACATAGGCGTTCGTAAATAGTAGAAAAAGGGGTAAAATAAAAAAAAAATAAAATGTAAAATTTTTTATATTTAACTAGATGAATTGGTATTAAAAATACACGACAAAAATTAATGTACCATAGGCGTCCGTGAAAATTCTATAAAAGGGTCAGAAAAAATTTGTATCCGTGATAACTCAAAAACCACTTAACGGATTTTAATTACATTTGGTACGAAAATACTACAGGATATTTATAGGTGGTGATTAACATTGAGCGTAGGCAAGGGGTTTAAAAGAGGGTTAAAAAATTTTAAATATCATAGTTTTTAAACTTATCCGAAATATTGAATAATTTTTTATAGTTGTGATAGAATATAACCTAAAAAATGTTACATAAAAGAATTAGTTCACACAGGCGTTCGAAAATAGTCTTAAAAAAGGGTCAAAAACGAAAAAAAAATGTTACCCAAATATACCAGAAAAATTGGCTAATTATATATAGCTTTCATATAAGATAACCTAAAAAATGCAGCATAAAATTTTTATTTACATAGGCGTTCGTAAATAGTAAAAAAAGGGGTAAAATAAAAAAAAAATTAAAATGTAAAAAATTTTATATTTAACTAGTTCAATTGGTGTTAAAAATACACGACAAAAATTAATGTTGCATAGGCGTCCGTGAAAATTCTATAAAAGGGTCAGAAAAAATTTGTATCCGTGATAACTCAAAAACCACTTAACGGATACCCTACAACATGCAGCATAACAATTTTGTTTACATAGGCGTTCGTAAATAGTAGAAAAGGGGGCAAAATAAATTTTATAATAAAACTAAAAAAAATCAATTAATTTGCATTGAAGAACTTTTCCTAGATCTGAAATATAAAATATCTGCGTATAAATAGTGCCTCCAAAGAGAAGAAAAAGGCACAAAACCCGATACTTAAAAAAAAATAGCTGATGTCTAAAACAAAACAAAAATTTATTAAATTTAGATAAATGACAAAAAGGTCATAAAATTATTACTTTTACACTTAAATATGGAGAGCTATTCGTGCCTCGAGGGCAACAGCTAGTTTAGTGTAGGCAGCAGTGTGTTCCACTTCGATATCATGCATGAAATTATTAGAAGTTTATTTTTAGATTTAATGTTTTATGGACTAAGTACATGCACGGAGAAGGATGTTAATAATTTATTATAATATACACATTTAGATCTAGACATTGACCTAGTTTTGTGAGAGGCGCTTATCTTATTTTTGAACAATAAAAATATAATTTTATTGTACGGACTTTGTTATTTACGCCGTCATTAGTATCAAATACAGACTTTTTTAAACTTATTTATGGATTGCATATTGTGGAAAACACAATAACAACATTCCACACACATTTGGTGATAGCTCTGCCAAACGTTAGAACCACGATTTTTCAAATTAACTTTAAATATCCAAAACTTAGAATATATTCTCCAATCGGATATGTAAATGGCGTTCAGGCTCAACGGAATTCTTGCGATAGTCTTTTATACAAAATATGGGGATATTTCCTCTCACAACTAATAAATAATGTCAGTAGGTACAATATTTTCAAAAACAAAGAACATTGCTCATTGCTGAACATGTATAATCTCTGTAAATTGTGGAAAATGCTATTGATATTAAACATCTAGGATTCAATTACTCTAAATCTTTTTTTACATTCAATATTTGAGAAAAAAGGCATTACTAAAGTTGTGAGTTCTAGCTTCTGCCAAATCATGGATAGTTTTTTTTTGCACTGGTGTTTTCGTTGAACGAACTAATGTTACGAGATCTTTTAAACGAGTTTTTAAGATCTCCAATTTAAAATCAGACCTTATGGTTGTTGTTGAAAGACTGAATTTCAAACGATGGGCGCCACCACCAAATTTGAACACAAATTAGTCGGAAACGTACTCCTAATCCATTTGACATATAATTGAAATATTTGTTCCTTCATATTGCAAGTCATATTTATCCATAAATAGTAACAATAAATAAAAATACACAATTTTCCTATTCTGGTGCTGCAATATTAATTAGATCAAATAAAACAATGTGATACAAACGAAATAGAATAGACTAAACCCGCCACTGATATTTTCGACTCAACATTTCATCCGCACTAGTTGCTTTTAAGATGAATCCGCCTCTCTACCTCGAAGGGTTATTGCACATTTTAATAAAAAAAGTTTCGTCGGGTGCACACATTTTTATAAAACTATTGTTAAATTTCTGAATTCTTTCTTCGGGGTGAGTATTTTTATTTACTATCCTTTTAGACTTTATATGACGAATATTTACGTTTAAATTCAAATATGCACACAGCAGTTACTATTTCTCCTAAAAGTTTTACTTTGTGTCCGCTAAATCCAGAATCTGCGGTCTTGTGCATACAACCTATAGGTTATTACCCAGACCAGTTAACTGAACTGCAGTGCAGTGAAAACTGCACCTATGATACTCAGCAAGAGCATCCTCAATGTCCTCAGAGGTGGCCACCCAGAATGGAATCACGTTTCGAAAACGTATTTCCAAAGTGATGCTAACACGATCTGAATTGGTTATTTCTAGTCATGGTCAAATACATTTTTAGCAAAATCCTCGTTGGGATAGCTTAGTTTGAAATGGATATGGTAATAGTTTTTTATTGCTTTTAGCCTTTAACATTTTCTTTAAATAGTTAGGAATGCAACATTTTTCTATTTGCAATAGCTGCGATATTGAAATTTGGCAGCGTTGTTGCTAGAAATAGGGAGCCCTAACTAGATCAAAATTATTAATACCAGTGGCGTTATGGGGGCAACATTTTGCAACATACCAAGAATATTTGCGAATAATTCCATTAAAAATATCATTAAAATTTCGAAGATAAAAATAAATTTAACATTTACCTATTCCTAGTACCTGGGCATCTGTTAAGGTCTAAAATGAGATATATTGGACTATATTGTATTTCGTTATGATTGCATTTTATTATTAAATTAAATTATATTCATTGATGTTTTTAGGGTATCTTGTTATAAAGCTTGTGGTTTGATATGATTAATTATAAACAATAAAGATTTTGATTTTACAACTGATTTATTATCTTTTGTCTGTGCGATCTTTGTATTGGTATTACGTATTACCAGTATATAATTAACACACAGAAACAAAAGCTTTTACTTAAATGCAGTGAAAATCATAAGAATCATTCACCTTGAATTGGATAAAGCCATTATTTCATCATATTTTGCCCTTGATACTATTGCACGAACATTTAAAACAAATAATAGAATCATGAATTAGTATAATTTTGATTAATTTTCTCTTTCTTTTGAATCCAGAAATGTTTTCTATTTATTTCGCATCTAGGATTCTATTTTTGTGTGGCTTCGATAAGAAAGCACCGTGACAGAAAATCTGCTTACTAATTCTGATACAAATTGTATCCTGGAGAAAGTATAATCGAACCAGCTCCTATAACGGAATGAGCTTAAATTTTATTGCATCGATTGTACGAGGGTTGCTATTTATGTATTGAGAACTGGCAACACTGGTATTGCCCGGTGAAATCTGTCATATTGAAGTTTGACATTTTTCACAGTATACGCACTGAGAACGTTTTGTACAAGTAAAATATGTTAATATTATTTCTGGAAAAAAAGATTACTTTATAATATGTCATATTCTAAATAGGCGCATATTAAACATATTTTCAGTCAAAATTAGTAAGTATTTTATGCATACACTATATTATTATTACAAGAAATCCCTACACAACACTAGAGTGAGTAGTAGACTTTACATTCATATTCCAGAGTCAGTCAAAGCTATTCAAAAGACATGACTATTGTTGTACACATATTATGAACTAACTTTATATATATATAAATATATACACGGTGAGTCTAGCACCAAAACTGTGGCAAATTTGATTTTTTCTTCAATGAGGTCGTACGTAAACCTATATTATGTACATGTTAATTATTTGAATAAACAACACCCTGTTAAATTCAGATTTAACAAAATTAACCAAACCGTCAATAAATAGTTCGCAGTATTCAACTAATTAATCAAATTAATGGTTCTCTTTTCTTAAATCTGAATTTAACCGTTTTACTTTTAATTAAAATTAGCATCATCTTTTTTTTTTTGGTTTTTGAATATCCAAAAAACAGGTCTGAGTAATGTAAACCGTATTTTGAGCGAAAATTAACCATTTTGAGAAGGTACTGACAACCTCTAACAAAATTCATGCAGAACCACCCTGTATACTTGCATACCTGTACTCCATTGCAGAAAAAACAAATTTGCTGCAGCTTTGATACATTAAACCAACGCGTCTTGCTATACTCACCCGGTATATAACTATGTTACATGCTTGATTAAAGTTTTCACTGAAAACAGTTTAGTTAAAGTTGTCTATGTTTAACTTTGGCGTAAAGTTAATACAAGAACAAGTTAGTAAGTACTATGTGTGGCTTTTTCAGAGAACTGAGTATACAGTGCGAAAGCAGAAAATTCATAAAATTATTACTTTAAACTAATTATTATGTCGTCCCAATGTTATTGGGCGCATAATAGCACACAACATTGTGTTGGTAACCTTTTTTTTTTTTTATTTATTTTGAATAGGTAAATATATGTAGTTAAAATAAAGTGAGAAAATAAAAAATAATAAGATTTTGTTTGTTACATACTTCAGGGAATGTGTCGAAATAATCTGACGAAATAGATAGTTGAAATCAACGACTGTCAGTTGTTCATTCCAGTCGCGGTAAATAATAATAATAATTCCCAAAGTTCCTCACTATTTCTTGAATTCCCCACTAATTGCTCAAATTTGTACACCAAAATTTTAATTAGGTGTTTAAACAAAAATAAGGTCGATAGATGTTTTTAAGCACGTAACATCATAAATCCATCCTGTTCCAATTTAAATAAAGAAAATATCCATAACCTTCTTTGCTTGCGTTTCATTTTCAATACCCATTAATAAGTTAAATACGTACTAGCTTTTACTTTTATAAATGTTTATTCTTGCCACAACACTTACTTGCCAAATAGACTTGCGCTTTCCAAATAAACTTATATAAGTACAGGGTGATATGTTGCTCAAACTTTGGAGTTCGGTCATATCGGAAAGGTTCTATATTGATGTACTATTTCCGAATTTATATTACTTCCACCTCCTTTGTTATATTAAATGGAAGGACCACATTTTTAATTTTTTTTCTGATTCCCTATAAAGTTTAAAGGCCACTTTGTTAAGCATTCCCTATACCAAAACCTAACAGATTTCTTCCTGCAATTTTTTTGCGAAAAAGTTGACGGTTTTCGACTTCTACAAGAAAATCAATATTTTTATGATTTCATTCAAGCAAGCAAAATTTTAGAATACATTAGAGGGGTAGCTGAGTATACAAATGATATAGCCCAAGGCCTGACGACAGTTGCAGAACAAGTTTTAATTGAATTTAAACTTGAACCACGTGTTTACTAGGAAAAGTAAATTTGTTTAAATGGAATGGTATATATTCGACTATGCCGTTCGATAGACAAAAAAATAAAAATTTTAATGATATATTCCATTTCTTCATTATTTCGAATTTTGTACATTTTTGTCATAATACAATTTGCAGAAACCATCTAGGTAGTAAGCAATTGCCATAATCAACGGTACGTATACAGAAACGTCAAATATTGACAATTATATCATAGTTAATATTACCACAGCATTAATAAGTACAGCATTCTGACTCCACGTTGGCACTTTGAAATAAACTGTGACGCATGACGCCGCCATTTGGGTTACAAGCCAGGTCCTGACTAAGAATAATTATAGTTTTCGGTTCCTAACCACAGTACTGTATTTTCATATTTGTAAAAATATTTCTGTACATAATAATATCGCTGTCAATTTCAGAAATATTTGTGGTGTGGCATAGTGATGGAAAACAGCCTTGAGTGGTGGTATCAGTTAAATGTTGACATGATTGGGTGATTTTTAATAATAATAATAAGCACAACAATAATATTTACTTTATTAGTAAAAAATACATTTTTATAGAAGTTGAAGCAGTGCTTCCTAACTTAACCTAAACGTAACTTACATTTTAGCTTAAACCTATCTGAAAATAGTTTTACATCGCTGGCCAAATTAAGTAGGTAGCTTATGTTTACATATTAATTTGTTCTATTGCGTGTCAGACAGCGATCTTAAACGAAAACCCCTGTAAACTTTTTATATTCTCCGGTAGAGCGTTGTAATATTTTGAAACCGTATAGGAAAATGACCGCTCAAAGATTGATGTTGAGTCTAGCGGTGGCGTAACGACAGTTTTTTGAGGAATATTCACATCATACTCCGATCCCCGGAACTTCAATCTTTCATAAGTATTCCGCCTATTTCCATCTGATGATTTTTATTAATCAAAATTAGTGAATGAAAATCCGACGTTGTTTCATTTTTAACCAGCCGATTTCCTTAATCTTATTGCTAGCCTCTTTCACCCCTACGAATTCCACATACAAGCTGTGTGCCTGAATTCTGAATCAACTGAATCCTGTTCTCAGCAATTTTAGTCAAACAAGGGCCATATATATATTGTCAATAATATAACCCCTAGCTGATTGCGTTATCATGCTATCTCGCCACGAGACAACTTGTTTTTATGTTTTATTTTCATTTAGTTTAAAAACATATAGATACTGCCATTTCGTAATATAAATTTTACGGTTATACAAATAGTTGTTATAAACGTGAAATTATCTATCATCTTTATTTTTACTTCTTACTCACCTAACAGGATCTGTGGGGAAGCGAAAAAAATGTTGAGAGCAAGTGTACCGCTTATTGGAACAACAATTTGCAGCACACACATGTCCTCCCTGATTGTTCATTGTATTAATCATAAGATACGTTAATAAATAATACAAATAAAATCCTTTTAATTCTCACGAACACTATACTAAAAACACAGAATTAGATTACAAACACAATATTTATTTATCTCGTACACGCCGACAATGAACTATATATTGAACACAGGAGTGAACGGTATCTATCTCCGTCAATGCGATTATTGTGACGTTTTAACCCATAATGGCGGCATGCGCGACGATATGCGCTGGACGGCTCGCAAGCGGAAAGTCAGAATACTGCATTATTTATTATACTGTGATATTACTGCAGTTTGTTTAACATACCAGTTAACTAATTTGAGGAAAATGCAACATAATTACTCGAACTTAGATGTTTTTAATTTATTTCAAAACTATGGACAGTGCAATCAAGTTATTAGTAGGACATGTAACACATTTAGTACTATGTATCCTGAATTAATGTCAATGAACCCAAAGAAATTCAGAAGAAGAAATTTTATAAAATTTGGAAGTCAAAATATTAATAGACGACAACCCGTTACATCAAATGAAGATGTTGTAGTTGCCATACTAAGTTATTTCATTGCAAATCCCAATGCCGCCATACGTTCAGCAGCTGAAGAATCAGGTATTGCTTACAGTTCCATCCAGCGTATTTTAAAGAAAATTAAATTTCATAATTTTAAATACTCAACTGCAAGTTGCAGCACATGGGGTTCAATTTTGCGAGAGTTTCTTTGTTTCATATACAGGAGGATCCAGAATTCACAAAACTGATGAAGCCAAATTTATTAGGGAAGGCATTTTTAATAGACGAAATTTACATTTCTGACAATAAAAATTCACACGTAACTCCGTAATGTGTTTTTTCTACGACTGTCTTTAAATGCCTTTATTATAATATGTTCAATCATGATTTGAAAATGTAGTACATTGTAATGCTGTTTTTCATTTCCTGGTAATGACAAAAAGTAGCGGCGGGCATGAAAAATCACCATAGCAACGCCGAAAATACAAACACCAAATTGACAGTTTTGGTATTTATAATTAATAATAATTATAATGAAGTATTTCGCTAATTTTAAAACACATAAACAGTGATAGTGAATATAGTTTAACAGCACCTAGTCAATTTAATACTTCTAATTTATCGTATTTAGGCTTATACGTTAACAGGGGTAAGTTTCGAAAAACAAATATTTTCCTAAAAATTATGTTAAATTTATTCAAAAGCATTAAAACAGTCGTAGAAAAAGTATAGTGTGAAACTCACATGAAATTACCATTTCCTACTCGTATGATTTGCAGCATGAGCCGCAGGCGAGTGCTGCCAACGATCATACTCGTAGGAAATATATGTCATTTCATGTTCATTGCACAATATACTATTGTTTATTAATGGATAATAAATTATAATTTTATATTTACGAAGAAAATTTAAATGGGAGAAAATATTTGAACATATTACAGAACACCGTTTCAAATTGTTTATTTTGATAAACCTGCCTCTATACCGCAGCTTGTCTTACAGACATTGTTGGATTTACGGCAAAATATCCCAAAATGACAATTTAAATATTGTCATTGTTGAGAGGTTTATTTATTTCCACCACTGCTGTAACAGATCCAAATTTCTTGAAACTTTCAATAACTTGTTTAACAGCATAATATTGTGATGGTTTCCGTTTCTGAGAAAAACGATTGTCAAATGTGTCACATGCTCTTGATATTACTTTATGACATTTTATAATTTTGGCAATGTTATAGGTATTGGGGTTTAGTGTTAAAAATATCGACTTTTGACGAAATTGCGAAATGGAGAAAAACAAGTACCATGTAAACAACCTCCTCATCAAGAAATAAAAGCATATTCATACCACACTGGAACTTATAATATTCGTTTCTAGTCTATAAATATAGTATAGTACATCAGGCATAGTGATACTTATCTCGTTTTATCAAAATTATAATATTTCCACCATAAAATGAAACTCTTCAAGTGTATTTTATTATTTTAATTTAATGTCATTGTTCACCAAAACAAAAAACCAATGAAGACGAATTAGCTGTAAATTTTTTTACATACTTAACATGCTTGCAAGGTTCTTCACCTCTTTCCGGTATGAAGCGTCTGCTACGAACAGTAAACCGTCTGCAGTTCGTTGGTCGGCGTCCCAAACGTATGTATAACAAAAACAAATAAATATATTTGAGATAAAACGCCACCATATTAAATTATTATTATATTATACAAATCAATACACAAGCCTTTTTCATGCTTGGCTAAGAATCCTCCTGACAAGTAAAGCGTTTTCATCTCGATTTAAAAATTGAATACATATACACATTTCTTTGACCAAAATATATTTATTAAAATCATGTAGGTTTTCGAATTTAAATTAGTCGCGAACCGCCTTCTTATTATTTATAACAAATGGTTTTAAGATGACGATTTTTTAAACTTTATATAAGTATGGCAGGTGCAAATATAATGTCGAAACACATAATAGAATCAAGGTTGTTACTAAGGCTTTTCGACACATAATTTTATAATGGAACTTCTAAATATAGTTCATTCGAATGTAATTTAATTTCTCTTTTCTTAACATATACAGAGCTACCGGTAAGAATGTATTATCGTTGTAAGGCAAGTATTTAAAAAAATGTGATAGACCTAATTATATGGAACTGTAGTTAATGCATCTGGGAATCTGGGCATTAGTGTGGACTGAAATGATGCGTGATGTATCATAATTTCAACTGACCTCGGGGCTCTTCACGAGTGGTGTGTTGGGAATGATATGCACCTGAATGTTGATAAGTGTTGTTTTATGTCCTTTTCGAGATCAAGACGGACCACTCTTTTCGATTACTCACTGAACCAGACTTCCCTTAAATTGGTTACTACAGTTAAGCATCTTGGAGTCATGCTTGATAGTGGTTTGACCTTTGTTCCACATACTTATAACTTCAATGGTCTCAAGGTCTCTGAAGGTTCTTGGCTTCATTAAACGTTGCTCACGGGAGTTCACACATGTCGATTCTCTGAGGCTTCTTTACACAAGTTTGGTCAGACCGTGCCTTGAGTATGCGTCGGCTGTCTGGTCTCCATATTATACTGTGCATCTAGTAAAAATTGAGCAGGTACAGCACAAATTTCTTAGATACCTAGCCTACAAACTGCACATAGACTTTATTTTTGAGAATCGTTTTGAATTATACGCCAACTTAGAGTCCTACCTTGGCATTGACACGCTGACTGATCGACGACAGAGACATGATTTGATTTTATTGTATGACCTTATAAATGGAAGGTTGAATTGTCCCGATCTTTTGGGCAAGATTGGAATTCATGTTCCATATCGTGCAACGCGTACGAGGAGTATGTTTCACCAGACACATTCCAGAACAAATTATGGTTGCAATTCATTTTTGGCGCGCTCAATGCGTCTCGCCAATGACAGTGAAGAGACACTGGATTTTTTTGTCCCGAGAAATACCTTTTTGGGTTCAGTAGGGCACCTCTTTGATAATTGATACGTTGTGTTGTACCATATTGCTTTATAATAGTGAAGTATTGATCGTGTTGATTATTATTATCCATTTTATTTGTGATTGATTTTTATTTGACATTTTTCGATTGTCTAATTCTTTTGAAGTGTTTTATTGTAGAACTATTTATATGTATTGTAATTTTATATAAAATGGGCGTTTGCCCGTAAATAAATAAATAAATAAACACTGTAATAGTTATCTAATTCCAGTTTATCCCAAAATACAGGGTGTCCTGTTTTGGATGTTTGATTGTATCTCGGTTGTGAATAAATGTCAACAATACTAGGGTAGTTTTAGTTGCTTTAGCTCAAAACAATATCGAAATTAAATTACAGTCAGTGTCGTACATTTCTTTTTATTAACTTCAAGTTGACACTTTCCCAAAAAATCTTCGAATATCTCGAAAAGGGTCCACTTTGGACCAGGGTACTATATAGTCAAATTGGCTTATTATGTCTCCTGTTATCACGTCCTAAAATATGTTGGTATACTTACAAGTAACCCTGTATATGTATTGCATATATAGGCCACTAAAAATAAAATTACAGGAAAATATTCAAGATATTTATGAGTTTTACTTAAGTAGGTATATTAGATATACTTATCACTCCAAAATTTCGACCAACGAATGGATTTAGTTTATAATGTTCACTTAGTCATCGTGTTTCATTCTACGAAATTTGGTGTTTACATATTATATAAATATATTTTGCATATTCATTTTGGAATTGCGAACTCACGCTAACTACCACCTACCATGCTATTTTTACTCATATATCCGAATGAAAATAATTATAATAATAATTCATTCAGAAAAAATATCGCTGTAGCATAGGTATAGGTACGGTGAAATGAACATGTCTCATGGGTATTTTGCTTATAATTAACCGAAATAAAAAGCATGGACGACAACAAAGCTTTCTTGTCTGCGGTGGCGTTCTCTGGCTTAAAATTTTCTCGAATAATTAGATGAATCACAATGAAGGACAAAAAAAGAAGTCAGAAGAGAAATGACCGTTTATCTGAAAGTCATTATAAAAATATGATACGATTGTATTATTAAAAAATTAATTCCATTCTAAGGATTAATATAAAATGTCACCTAGGTATACAAGGTGCGTCACAACGAAGACACAAAAATGTATACAGGGAAGTATTTTAAAATGCCCTCCCTACTTATGGAGAATATTACTTTAATTTCCGTCTAAGTATTAGGTCAATCAATAAGTCCGCACGATGACAGATAGATGGCGTTACTAGAATTTTTACCATATGATTTTTATTTAGCACTAACCTCCAAACGATACGTGTATACATTTGACAGTAATCTGACTAGTGAGTTGTGAGTTATAGCATTTTGTGTGAAGCAACGTTTGTTATTGAAAAACAAAAATGGAAGAAAGTTAATTTCGAGTTTTGAAAAAGCATTGCTTTTTGATGAAAAAAAATACAGTGGAAATTTTTGAAATCGACAACCTATTACAACATTGCCGTCATTTTTCATAATAAGATAACATTATAAAAATAAACCTATTCCATTTGAAAAATACTTATACTTTCAACTGTTTTTCTAGAATCGTTTTCAAAATACTTTTTTGACCACCCTGTATCTCTAAATCTGAAAATATCTTATGGTATCGGAAAAAGGAGGCCTTCCTTTATAAGAATACGCATGCAAATTAATTAACAAAGACTTTCTTATGGGAAAAAAATTATTTTGCCTACAAATGTCAATTTTGACATAAATCTTGATATACGGCAAAAACGGCTGATCTTAGGCATAGGACGTGATACATGAAACATGTCTAGAATCTTACGTAGAATCCAAAAATGTAATATTATATAGGGTGTTCTATAAAATATCAAAATCGGCATCTACTTCCGGTATAACCGAAAGTGTTATGCGGTTATTATTTTTGTAGACCATATTAGAGATACCGACATTTTTGAAATTAAATTCAAATTAGATATTCAAAAGGTTCTTCACCATAGGACACCCTGTATCATAAAAAAATTGTAAGGGAACAGTCTAGTTTTGTTAAACAAGCCCTTCACTAATAATAAAATGTTTTAAAAATGTGAAATACGACTGTGGTAGAGCGGACCAAATTACTGGCTTTATCTATACAAAGGGTTTTGTTTTAATTAGCAGAGCCCCAGTCTAATTCAGTGCAATCAAAGTGAAGCAAAATTATTTCGCTTTATTATATATTTATGGACACAACTACTTCTTCTCGTTTTTAATTTTTTTTATTGCATGCTACATTTTATTAATTTGTTTTTTTACATACTCTGCTCTGCAAAAACAGTAATAATTTTTAGAGTATGGACACAGACACGATTTACTGTTGAAATCTGTTAGAAATCGGACTTGTATCTATAGTTATTTGATAAACATTACTCTTTATTTACAGAGAACGCTCCATAATGACTTTCGATTTTCATACATTTTTTGCGCGATAAAGTATATTATACGTGAAGGATTTATGAATTTGGACCTACCCTGAAAAGTTGAAGTCGTCAGTTCATAATAATTTCGAGGTCGATGATCAGACGGCTATGAGTACATTGTTCGTAGTTGTTTGGAGATTCCTGAAAGTACTTTAAGCATTTTTTGCCAATGAACACGTGCCCGCAAATGCTTCGTTATCGAGATACAGGGTGTCCAAATTTCCTTTATTGTTCATTTCTTAAAAACTAGCTAACCGATTTTGACAAAATTTTACATACGATTGGTATTTGGTAAATTTTACACATAATTTAATTAAAGACAGCTTTGAAAAGCTTCATTACTTTAAATTATTACTTTTTTAAAAAGAATAACTTATAAGCTACAAAAAAGTTAATTACGTCGATGTTGTGATTTCTACCATTTTTATGGAAACCGATAAATTGCAAGTGAATGGTAGATTTAAATCAAAATAACATTTACACGAAAACCAAATGAAAAATCAAAATTGCTATGGAAAACAAATGTCGCAACAATAAAAAAAAACTTTGACCGCAACAAATAATAAAAGGTTTTCAGAAAATTTGGTTAGAATTAAATATTTGTAAGTACATATATTTTCCTATAGAAACCTAAAAGAGAGCAACTAGATATAAGTAGGGACAGAATGGGTATCAAATTGAAATGATATAGTTAATAAAAAATTGTAACATTGCCTTCACTTGAAACAAACCTATGTTTGTATTGCATTCGAGAGTGCATTCACAACAAATTCCGTCAATTTCATGCATCAATTACTAATAATTAATTATATTATATCCACTATCTGAAATTTATAAAATTCAACTGGAAATTTGTCTAACAAACAGTGTTTGAATTATTTTCACTTTATCACAACCTAAAGATCAATTGCTCATTTTTGGCCTCCTGTGAATTCCTTCACAACAAGGCCACCATGCAATGCATTTTCAGTATTGCCAATAAACTAACGTAACAAACTAACTTTATTCAAAAATTAAAAGAAAAAATGGTTATATCAGTCTTTATCTCAATTTTTTTTAGCGCATTCACAATACTTTCCCTGTGCGGAAAAGTAAAAATGGAGTGGACTATTACACTCTCCTGTAGTAAATTTTGTGTTTTTTCCACAATTCTATAGCGTACCACGCGCACTAACTTTTCAAAATCTCCTTCAGTAATTCTTGTAAAATTTGTAATGACACAGGTGCATGTCTTTCAGCAGTGTCGAATTTCTGCGTCGTAAAAACAGCACCGAGAGCTTTTGCATGGTAGTGCTTGTTCTCTGCAGTCGTGCGCGCTCTGTTCGTTTGGAGAAAAATGCTCAAGTACGCTCCTTTAGAGAAACTAATACGGATTCAGATTTTGTATATTCTCCCACATGTCCATTGAGCGCTCACCTTGTATACCTGTATCTCTGCCAGATTATGCAATAAAATTACTTGAAAAAATATCTTGGCACCGGTAATGTGTTTTGTGGAGAATCCGGCAGAAAATACATTCAACTTGATGTCTGTGCCCAATTCTAATAATAAAATTCTCAATGCGAGAGCTGTCTATATAAAAGACAAGTCAGGATTTAATTTGAAATACAAAAACCAAATTAACAAAAAGCGTATAGTGGGAAATAATTATTACTTTATACTTAATATAAGCGGCCAATATAGAGTCCTCGAGGAAATAGTTTTATTATTTCGCCCACCCTGTATAGCACCGATGCCTTTTCATTACTTTTCCTGTTTTCGTTGAAGATGAGGGAATAAGAGTTATTACGTTGTATTATTTATTACTTAATGTTAAGATTATAAATTGATTTTTCTAAGCATTCTTGAACTACCATCCAAAATTCAAGATCTGCCTATTAAGATGGCGAAATGACGAAGATTTTCCTGACACCTGTTTTGGGCCAAAATAATTCAAAATAAATTACTTATTCAAAAACAGTTGAAGTGGAAATGTTCAAACAAAATACTCCAAAACAGACAAGGAATCCAAAAATATAATTAAATACAGGGTGCTGTAGTTGAAATAATCAAGTTGATATCAACTTCCGTTAAAACCCGAAGTTTTACAAATATCTTAATATTATAGTATGATAGACTATCAAGATTTTCAAAATAAACGTATAAGTATGGTTAGTTTTCCCAAAACGCCTAACCTACCAACCTCGTGAATCACCCGGTATAAATTTGATCATTATTGTTATTTTAATTTTTTTTTATTTATTTATTTTATGTAGGTACCTAACTAATTCTAAAACATCGGAAAAGGAAACGCTTTTCATGAAACAATTGGTATATTTGTGTTTTTTTCGACCATTATGTATAAAAATAAATAAGGGAATTTCTTCGCTATATATTTGCCCCATATTTCAAACAGAATGAAACATCAGTTTATATTCAAAAATTCAGTTAGCTTACAGCATAGAAACAAAATCCATTTAGAGCCAACAGATATGTACCAATTTACGAGATATCTACTAAGTCTGACAACACCTGATGTAAAATGTTTACGGCGCACTCCAATACACACCCCTCCTCATATTTGCCTCGCGCAGATCAATACAATACTTTCGTCACCCTTTGCCTCCTCCTCTCTAACTACCTTGATATCTCCCCTCTCCGCCCTTGTCTCATTTCGCTACATCACAATTTCTAAACCCATAACGGCATTACATACTCTATGTATGTTTCTCTCTTTCTCCCTTACTAACAGTCATACTACTCGCCCCTCATACCACCTCTTTTTTTGTCATCAACATGGTTCTGACCCCCAAAATCATCATCAGAGTCTAAGTCTTGGTGACACAGCGGCGGCGGCTCCAAAACTTTCCCGACAAGATATATTATAATCAAAAATATATATGACCGGCGTAACGAAACAGAAGTTTAATAATTAATTAACAAACTAACTATTTTATTAAAAAATGTTAAAAAAAATATTGCCAGAGCTTGGATTCGAACACATAACCTTCCGCATGCGAAGCGAACGCTCTATCAATGTGTTAAAGTACTCAATTACTACATAAATATATTCTTATAAGAGTATAGGTTCCAACTACCTAACTGGTGAAATTTTAAACGCAATTTTCGCGAGAATTATGTGGGCAAATATCAAAAGGGACTTATCGCTGTAAAGCAGATAAAAAATGCTTTAAAATGATATCACGCGACCCCTCCTGCTATTTGAAAATTTAGCGGTTTAGTCTCAGGGAATTTCCAAATGGTCATATCCGTTTTTATTGCGTTCACAATATTTTCTCTGTGCGGGAAAGTAAAATGTGAATGTTAAATCATATATTTGATTGAAGGGCTTCGGCTAATAGTCTCTTGGGGTTATACCAATGAAATACGTTTTATTGTTGTTTTTTTATTTAAGTAAGTAAATATTTTGGGAAACGGCGCAAAACTCATGTGTGAAAGCCTTGCACTGCAAGGTCATATAAAAAAAGGTCCTCTGGTAACGACACTGTGCATCAGCCAGCCAACGCGCAACTGGGGCGAGAAAGAGACGCCTGCCGTCGTGCGTCAGGGTCAGATTTTACTTCTTCTCGCATGCCTTGGCGGTGTAAAGGTGTCTGGACGGTATGCCAGACGTTTCGCATTATTCGGGTGCTTTCGGGAAACGGCAAAATGTACAGTATGTGCAAAAAGTAACACATAAGTAATGTTCGTATCAGATATAAGTAGTTATGGAGGATGATATCTACCAAATGATAAAAACAGAAGATATAATATCGTCTGACCAGTTCTAGCTAAAATAAATTTCAAATTAACATAGTACACAACGCTACTTTTTTATAGAGCAAATTATTTGATGAAAAATTTAAGTCCAATGATGAAGCAATCGCAGTTAAAGCAATACATGTGGCGGTACAAAACCTGAAGTTTCACGACCGAGAGAAGAAATTTACGAGCAATGATGAAGTGGAGCAGTTTTTGGATAAATTCTGCATCGAAAGTACACTAGCTAATGTTTCGCTCGTCACCTTCTTCAGAGTAACTTAAAATAATATAAATTCGATGCAGGATTTATCGAAAAGACTTGTTTCACTAACAAATTAATTTATAGATCTGAGAAAAAATTTACTTTCTTTTCTCTCGCACTCACACAAATAGACTTTAATTTAAACACTATCTTTTTCAAAACAGCAGAAACATATGAAGGTGTTTCTCTAACGTATTGATACCGTTTTATTCGAGATTTTATTGACAAGTTAGTACAAGTGACTTCCCGCGCTGTCATTGCAATACAAGTTATTACAACTTCAAAGTGAATTGTGACCACAAAGCGACCTAAAAGATGACAAAGGCTACTTACACTACATTTTAGCCCGGAAAAGCATTTTTAACAAAATAACTTTCACCCTGAGAAAACTTCAGATTTATCTTCGCCTTTGTCTTTGAAATCAAAAAACAACTACAAAAAAGTGTATCAACTTGAAACATAAGTAATTTTAATTTGAAGTAGTGAGTCCATATTGACGTGGAGTAGATTGTAACGTTTTTCGTGGTTCGTTGTGTGAAATAATAACGAGCTTAAAACGAATTTATTTACACTTAATAACTAAACACTTAAACAAACTAATAACATTTATGCACTAAAATTACTGTATTTATTTCACTATTATTTATATGTCACAACACTGTTATCAACTATTCACTGATTCCTCGTCGACTGTTACGTTGGCTTTATATATGATTTGTCCTCTTTCTCGAACCCTTCCAGAGAATAGTCGAACATTCTGGCGCACCATTCTAGATTCATGGTGGTCGACACAACGACACAACTAGCTCGAGACGTGTAGCGGTGTTGCCAACAGGTGTACATTTACTTGTTCGTTACAATATTGTTAGGAAATAATAATAAGTCCTAGTCCTAGTTACCTACACTTGATAAGTAATTTTGATGCTTTCGCACATAGAATTTTTTAAACCCCGTATGTTTATAAATATAGTTAAATCATACTTCTTAGACACCAATAGTAACTAACATCATTTTTTTATTTATAAATCAAACGACGTCAGCTCCACAAAATTCTTTATAAGTATGTTTTTTTTTGTAAGGGTCTGCCATGAGTCCCCTGTTTCACTGCAACCTCATGGGCTTATTGTAAAAAGTCCCCGTATTTCATGCCACCCAATCCCTGTACCCTCCACTAACTTGTGCAGTTCAGTGATGTTGGGTGTCAAAATCTGCTGCCCAAAAATAGCATGTCGCCTTCGCTGTAAGGCTACACACTCACATATCACATGGTAAGCTGTTTCAACTGCCCCATTACACAATCTACATTGAAGGTCCCCGTTATACAGCCCCATCTTATTTAGGTGGCTTCTCAGGGCGCAATGCCCAGTGAGGAGTCCTATAGTCACTCGCAACTGAATCCTGCTTAATGTTAACAGTTTTTCAGTTTCAGTTTTGTTGCTGCACCAGGTATGAATTTCTTACCATGTTCCTGCTTAGGAATAAGTTCCCAATATCTCTGGTGCTCGCTTTTGGCCCAGCACTCTTTAAATCTTAGGTGCGGAGAATTTGCCAGACATGTTTCGGTAATGGATTACTTCAAAAAATAACACCATTTTGTTTTGAAATGCTTCCACCTTGGCAACCACTTTTTAAACGTATCAATACGTACCGAGATATTTACGTAGCAACATATGTTTGAATCAACCTACCCCATTAGGTAAACGGAAACCCAGATTTCGTCATGTGTCCCTGAAGACCGACTACGCCAATGAACGCGTTTAGGTATAATAAAAGTGCTGATGTTCTAAATACATACAAAATATGTAAACAAATTAACTACTGATAAGCATAATTATAACATAATTTTTCGGTATCCTTACATTAGCCTACTTTGAATCAAAAATAACAAGTAATTACAATATTTAGGCAAAGAAAGTAATTAAGTGATAATAGGTACGTACTTAAGCACTCAATATTAAGTAGGTATTGTTTATTGATGGTATTAAGCTATCGCGCCAATTATAAAATACCTTGTAAAACACCTACCTACCTAAATTATACCCAATTAAGGCTAAAGGGGTAGTCGTTAGGACATAGTGTATATCTATGTTTCGGACTAGTATAGGCTAGATCGGCCACACGTGCATTACCTAGTTTAGTAAACGACTAATTTGCTATACGATAAAATTCAGTAGCAAGTCATTTTTATATAGAATAATACCTGCTACTTAAGTATGAAATTGATATTTTTTAACAATATAGATATGTATGTACCCAAGGTTCTTAGGTAATTCAAACTAGCTCTTATCGAAATTAGACGACATCTAAGTATTTATTTTTATTTTAATCTGATTTTTAATAGTATTTCTTAATCGCTTGTTTTTTTTTACCATGTCTAATTATATCAAAAAATAAATACTTATGAAAAAGATAAGAAGTAATTTTATTTTAATATCTATTTTGTGTCATACCGCTTCAGATATCTCTTACGCATCTACTATGCATGATGTAGATCATTTTTATTTACGTGTACCAGTGGCGTCTGTGCGGGATGTGGATCGAACATTTTTGATGAAAAAGAAAGGTACGGCACTGTTTTTTCTTAAAACAAAAATTAGTTTTTTGAATCCCGATTTATTCCTCAGTAAATTTGGTCTCTTGATTTTTTTCTCGTCCGACACACGGTTTTCGCCAAAAAATATAAAAATCATAATGTCTGCAGAGTCAAACCACTAATACCTACCTATTAAAAGTTATGTGGAATTCTACAAATTTTCACGCGCCAATTGTCACATGACATAAAGACGGATATATCCATTTTGAAGTTCCTTGAGACTATAAAAGTTTGGGGAAGTCCTAGGATGAACCCATTAGTTTTTGGTTAAAACCGCTTTAGCCCTGTGATAGGGGTGGACACAACCGCCTAATTTTCAAATAGCAGTAGGGAGTCGAGTGTTACATCATTTTAAAGCATTTTTTATCGGCTTTACATCGATAGGTTACTTTTCCATAATTCTCAAGAAAATTACGTTTAAAATTTCACCAGTTAGGTAGTTGGAACCTATAACTCTTATTAGAATATAATAAAGTGTTTTATTACTTCAAGAAATAATATAACAATTGCACCTATCTGTATCTTATATATAGTATAGTCTAGTCAATGTAAAATATAACGATTCTACCGAGGCTATCCGTTCCCATGCCTCTTTACATTATAAAAGGGCATCGAATTGCGCATTTCTCCCTCGTATATAAGACGTATAATAAATCATGCCTGCCAAAGGATACCGACAGTAATAAAAAATAACTACAGTGACTGGAAAAAGTATTGGGTTAATGCTAAATCAAAAAAAAAAAAAAAAGATTAGAGTCAGATTAATCTAAATACTATAATCGGATGGACATCATATGGTATGGCGAAGACAATACTATAATCGGATGGACATCATATGGTATGGCGAAGACTTAATGTGGAATTTAAACAAGAAAATGTGTGTCCGACAGTAAGACACAGTGGCCGAATATTGTAACCATGATGTGTTCAATAGTTTTTCTTAGATTAATAAAATGAAAGAAAATCTATCAAATTAGATAATAATTTTTAATAAAACCTCAAGTGGATGAAACTTTTTCATTCACTGTATCAGACACGGCCAGTATACGACACGAGCGTAACACATCGGGAGTTTAAGCATCAAGATTTACATGTGCAAAGCCAGCGTCTTCTTTTAAATATTTATCATCAGTTAAGGTCTGAAAATAATGAAGTGACGAATACACATATTATAAAATTTGTACGTTCTATAGAAAATGTCACTGACTAAGCGAGTAAAATTTGTTGTTAGTTTATAATATCAGAAGCATATTATTATAAATGTATCTACTTATATGCATGACAAGTATTAACAATAGTATTAATTATTATAAAGGTATGTTCCTTGCTGTTCGAACACGGCCAACGTACGTGTGCATCTATGTATAAACTTCTAAAAACAAAAACAGTCTTTTTCAGCGTAGGTTCATATGATGCCGTGTTGTAGCGGCAAGGAAAAATACAGTATTCTTTTATTCAAATGAAAATACAATTGTTAATACATACAGGATTTTTAAAACATCGTAAGGCATGTATTGTTATGAAAAGTTAAAAGGGTGCGCCTATGGACGGCTGCGGTCGGTATTCACATTACAAAGGGATATCGAGTTGTGGTTCTTTATATCATTTTAAACTAACTTTAGAAACACTATAAAACAAGGTATAGCAATTTTCATACCAACATTGACCGCATCTCTGATAGAGAAGAATTTGTAGGTAAATAGAGAGGTTGGTGACTTTCCAAAAGGCTATAGCTTGGGTTATAGTAAACAGTTTCAAGAATCATTGGCAGGCCAAGACAAGGTACCGATGTGATGATAATGCTCTGTATAAAAATTACAAGCCAAAAATTAGTAACAGCAGCAAATCTGAGATAGAAATAAGGCGTAAAAATTATGAATGAACTAAAAAATCAAGTTTCTTTGATTTTAGCGTAAAGTGATGAATATCCTCGTGAATACCCTTGGTAAACAAAATGAACAGTAACGATAATATAAAAAAAATGTTCTGGTGAATGAATAGGATTTTTATAGTTATAAACTCAAGATATAAAAGAACGAAACATAAAATGTACCTACATCCAATGCGAATCTTCACCCTCATCATCAGTCACAAAAATACAGTCAAAAGTTAAAATTAGGGTGGAGAAAGTACCGTAATATTAAGTGTAATTCGAGGTGTAAGTAAGTAGTTCTTCTGTATGATAATATGAGTTCCACCCTCGGTTTTGCCTAGATATACATTCACCAACTTAAATTTGGATTTTAATGTTTGACTGATGATGATGATATAGATCCGAGAAACATTCCACACATAATTATTCCAATAAAAAACTTTCGTTAAGTAAGTACCTACCTAAACTACCTACACACCGTTAAGATAGTTGATTTACTAAGCTAAAAACCAGCTGCCTCTGAACCGACCGCATCATTACTATGGTACGAACTCTGGTGTTACAAACCCACGATCTTTAAGAAATAACAAAATGTAATAACATAGGATATAACTTCCGCTTGCTTCTTACTTCCTACAGTAATAAAATTCTGAATTTAATTGGTTCTTGGACCCTTTCATTCAAGTATCTTATATTAAGCATTGGTTTCAACAGCGACCTCCTTTTGTTTTATGAATAACTGGTAATGTCAACATTTATTGTAAATTTACTTACTCTTCTGTTTGTTTTTATCCATGAGCATAACGTGCTCGTGCTTGTGCCACGCCATTGGCCTGGTGTCACCATAAAAGTTTAAAATATCCTTCCAAGATCATCCGCGGCCCACCTCAATTGAGGAAGAACAAAATTCGCACCAATTTTATTCAAAAGTTCACAACCGCCGTTGTTGCCACCGCCATGCTGTCAGTGGGTAAACAATCCCGCGTGCTAAGGCCACTAACCTCGCCGCTCCCAAGGCCAACTTTGGTGCTGATGTTTTCACACAGCAGCAGCACAAAACACTACTTCCGCCACTAACCAGACGAAGATAACAAATGGCGGAATCGCGTCCACATGTTAATTGATGTGACACGGCACTAATACGCATTTTGTCATTGTCCACGTCAAAACAAAACAATAAAACACAAAATAAATAAATAGTAACAAAACAATTAGTCACCCCTGAATTTTTTTATAACAAAAATAATAGAAAATCCTACAAACACGAATCAAGTTTGTTAGCTGCCTCCCCTGTCGGGCGATAATGGACTGGCCACACGCTTCAACCAAATCCGAAATGTAAGGGTCAAAAACACTAGTCAAAACAATAACAACAGTGCATGTACAACACGTTGTTTGGCTTTAAATACCACCTTAAAATACACCTCTGTTAATAATACAACAATACACAACTTTATATTAATAATAATATATTCACGTAAACCAAATACCACTGTTTTTAATATACCGACCCAACACACATCCACACGAAAATACACTATTGGAAAACTCACTGACAAAACCGATACAGTACATGAAATATTTAGGCACAAGTTAAAATTCCGGAAAGAGTTATATACTCTTTTAAATAAATAAAACGAATTATATTTTATTTTAATTTTCTCGATAAAAAGTAATAACAAAACAATTATTACTTCACTACTTCGCCTCAGAAACCGCCAACTATTATATCGAGATGGCGACTGTGGTGCTCTAGGAAGGATTGTTGAGTATGCGTATGCGCATTTCTCATAATATGATTGTATACATTATTCAATATGTTCACACGCTTTATGACGTCACTTGCGAATACAATATTTTTGTTTGCAACAAATAATAATATTTGAGTTATAGGATATTTTGCAATAATCATTTTTAAGACATAAGTATAAGAATTACGATACTGATCAATTTTACTCAAATGCGTTGAGTAATTTTTAAAATTAAATATAAACTTGTTTATGATTTCGTTGAAAAAAAAAAACAAATGTTTGTTGTAATATTAATTTTGAACATATTAAATATTTATTTTTGCAGTATTTTTAAAATATCAGTTCTATATTTTTGTGTTATTTAATAAAAATACGCTTTATATATTTTTTCTTAACACATTCGTGGGAAAAACGGAAAATTTTGGGCCTTCGTATAGGAAAAGACTACAAACATTTCCAAAGCGAGAGCGCCGTGGCTGACACCAAATATCCGTCTCCTTATGTCTCTACGAGACAAAGCTAAATCTAAATACAAAAGATCTAAACCACTGGGACTCATACAAAAAACTGAGAAATAATAATAATAATTTATTTTCAAAATTTAACAATGTAACATTATAGAAAAAACAATATACAAATATTGAAAATAAATGCGGAAAAACCACTGAAACCAACAATCTATGGTTTGTGCGTGTCTTACTAATCGTTCAATAGTACATGAGAAAACGGCGTATTTTCAAAGCTTAGCACAAAATTCTAACCTAAAAGCATTTTGGAAGGAATTAAGAACCCTGAACGTCAAAATGTCAAAGAAAAACACAATAATATTATTTTTTTGTTGCCTACCGAGAATCAATTCTTATTCTCAAAGTGTAGTTCAATATTATATCACGAATAGGAATGTAATTCTGAATTAGCTTTCTTGCTTGAATCCGAAATTTGCGGAGTTCTGTGGCCACAGAATTCCGGTCGCCGCTGACGTCAGACCCCCGCGCAAAGCCCTTCACAAAAAACTGCTCAATGAGGTAAAAGTTAATGCGCCTCGGATTCTATTGTAACATTTCTAACCAATATCCCATATTGCAAAATTTAAATATTAAAATTTGATAGCCAATATACTGAACACGAAAATCACTAAATATTCCCCATGTTGTCAAGTTTCTGGACGACTTTGTTTAAGTCCGCTAATTTTTCATGGTACAAATGAATAAATTTAAGACAGCCCTAAAATTTAAGTTGGACTTAGCAATAAAATGGTGCAACCGGGCATAATATAGAGATAATTCCAAGCGGATGAACAATAATTATTGTATTAGTAGGTATTAATGAAAAATCCAAGCAAAAATAGTAATAAAATAAAACGCTTATATTTTGTCACTTTTAAATGTTTTATTTTGCATATTATAGGTATAGGTACGTACATCAAGGGTATGAATTTTATTCATATTCGCTTATTTGATGGCTTTACCATGTGTATTATAGTTGGACAAAAAAAAAAACAGAAATTAAAAATAATTTGTACATGTCTGGATAGTCAATAATTTTACCAGTTTAGATAATTTTCTAGACAGACTTCGATTTCATTTCCAGAACCAAATTCATTCAATTCCAGAAAACAACCTAGACTTGACAATTGATAAATACTTTCTTAGCAGTCATCCTAAAAAGCAAAATTAAATACCTAGAGTCGAATTTAAAATTAAATAAAACACGATATGACATAAGAATATTAAAATAACATTTATTTAAAAATGATTGAAACAAATTTAGTAGTTCATATTACAATTCGGTACTAGGCTACTAAAATGCTCAATTTAAAGCCTTCACTGAATAGAAGAATTAGTCAGTCAAGGCATAAAGCTTATATTCAGTCACATCTCGAACTAAGTACATTTTTTTTTTGTAGTCACAATTGAACAATTATTAATTCAAAATATTCCTGAAATAAAAGTCGACCTCCACACAATAAATTTAATAAAAATCCTCAACAAATGTTACCATACATGTTTCACAGCTCCGGGCTGCATCATCAGTGGTTATAAGAGAAAATTGACGAAAAGCTATGTTATTTAACTAAATTAGTACATATTATTTTGGGAATTTTATTTATTAACTCTAGAAATAAGAATGTATATATTATTTTCAATTGCACCAAAATGATTTGAACTTTAAACTTACCATTGTGTGAAAAAATAAAAATTTATTGTTAAATTAATTGTCGTTGTTAAACATTTAAAACTAAAACTAATGAACTTAAAAAGTTCACATTATTACTAATGTAAGCTTTGTAATATTTTTTCTTCTTATAAATCATCGAAAATCTAAAAATTTTTCTCCACGAAAACACTTGATTGCAATTTCACACAACAATGGCGTTTCAAATTTCTCAAAAAATAGATTTTGTATATGTAGGATAGATGCAATTGTAATGTTGTTTTTAGAATTCTAATAAATATATTAACAATTGCATCTATCCTACATATACAAAATCTATTTTTTGAGAAATTTGAAACGCCATTGTTGTGTGAAATTGCAATCAAGTGTTTTCGTGGAGAAAAATTTTTAGATTTTCGATGATTTATAAGAAGAAAAAATATTACAAAGCTTACATTAGTAATAATGTGAACTTTTTAAGTTCATTAGTTTTAGTTTTAAATGTTTAACAACGACAATTAATTTAACAATAAATTTTTATTTTTTCACACAATGGTAAGTTTAAAGTTCAAATCATTTTGGTGCAATTGAAAATAATATATACATTCTTATTTCTAGAGTTAATAAATAAAATTCCCAAAGTAATATGTACTAATTTAGTTAAATAACATAGCTTTTCGTCAATTTTCTCTTATAACCACTGATGATGCAGCCCGGAGCTGTGAAACATGTATGGTAACATTTGTTGAGGATTTTTATTAAATTTATTGTGTGGAGGTCGACTTTTATTTCAGGAATATTTAAATATTCTACTCCACTTCAGTATGGACTACTTCTTTCGAATTATTAATTCTGTACATATGTTTTAATTAATCTTGTATAATTCCTCCTTTTTAATTTCCAACAAATCCTTGTTTTATTTTCTTGAACCTTAATCTTTATAATTATTTTTTTTAAACTAATCTTGGGAATGAGGTTCAGATAAACTAGTTATTTGAAAAGAAAAAAATAAATATATTGCCTGAAGAAGACAACAGGAATGTTGTTGAAACGCTGCCACAAAAAAAAACCTTTACATTTTTTTTCAAATAACTGGTTTATCTGAACCTCATTCCCAAGAATAGTTAAAAAAAATAACCTAATATTAATTACTGATAAAAAAATGAAATAGAAAATTATCACATAAGTTAGTATAATCAACAATATTTGAATCAATTAACAAAATAACATTTCATATCTCTGACTTCTTATCCGCGGAGCAACATGGCTGTGTCACTAATAAATGGACACTGGCAAGTTTGTTACTACTTTCAGAACAGACAGCTCCGGACATAGATGATAAAAAGCACAATTAGATGTGATTTTTCTAAATAGGCCAAGTTTTTTATAGCGACATATTTATATACAGGCTGTGTGGCTAAATTGCTAGAAATAACAGTGTCAATTTTTCCATATGAATATTTTAGGAGTCGCAGAATCGATTAAAAATACTCGCGTTCCGTTAAAACATAGTAACACAATGTCTAAGCTAAATTTTTTTTCATAACTTTCATGAAGTTTACTTTAGACTTGGTAATTACAGAAAACAACAAAAAAGGTACTTACTCTTTGGAAAAAAACGCTTGGATGTACCGTTCCAAGGTATTTTATGTTTATTAATACCTATGCTATTAGTGTTAAATTATTAGAAGAAAGTCATATGCGGCTAAACATATATTTGTAGAGTAGGTATGAGCTACAGTTACAGACAAGTTCAGGAACTATTGCGAGACGATTTTCCTCAGAGTTGTAACTACCCTTAGTGAGGTTTTTAATCTTTAAATACATAAATATTGCAAAAATATTAATTTAAATTCACAAGACAGTTTGCAAGTGAAACAAATAAATATACCGAAATACCAGATTTTAGTCTGTAAGTTTTTACTAAATGTATATACCCTGAAAAAGTTGGAAATTCCATCTGAAAGTTGAACAATTTAATAAACAAGTCATTACAAAACACTTTAAAAATAAAAGCTGGGAAAAACTATAAATATGATCTTTTATGCATTCTTATTGAAATAAAACACCAACAATTTGACATTTCATTATATTCAAACAGACTTGAATTATAGTAAATTTACAATAACATAATATATTTTCCCTTTATTTATGGTATACCTATAACTAATATTATGGATTACATTATGGTTACGAAACTACATTCTATCGGTACTTAAAATCTAGCGTTAAATCCTGTATATTTATTTATCATATTAAGATTGGCGGATGTTCCCCTAGTAGTACCGCCGCTTTGTCTTAACGGTGCCCCTAACGATGTGCTAGTACTTGCACTACCACTACTAAAACTATTGAAGGGCGTAAGAGATGGCCCGACCTCTCTAGGTACAGGGTTAAAATGTAAAGGAGGAGATGGTCTTCTCATGCCACTAGTGGAAAACATATCGATATTGCGTGAATATAGGCGACCGAATGTATCGTAAGCCTTTACAGGCGACGCATTTTGCTGCGCAGATCTACCTAATAGTTGAGCAGGCGTTAACGAAGCCAATGATTTATTTTTTGGTATCATAGCATAGAAATCTGCCTCCGTACATTGAGTACTAACGGAAAATGTAAGTGTGGAGTCACCACACTGGACTCCCTGGTTTTGGTAACCAATATTTTTACGTTTTTCGCATTCCTTGCATGAGGATAATTTAGAATCGGTCTGGGTACCGTTATGTAGGGTATAGGTTTTTTTTGTACCGCGTTCGACATGCGCTGGTATTACTACTTCTGTTGGAGGCAATGATGATCTAAAACTACCTAATTTAATATTAATAGGGTATTTTTTCTTTTGTTCCGTTGGTGGTTCCGGTTCATCATCTAAAACTATGACATCGCTCTGGCATGGTTTCATCTCCAATCCAAGGGATTCCATAAACGTTTCACAAAATCTGGTAAACTCTGACTCATTATCTGCAGTTGCTCGTGGTGTTGTATATGGTAGTCGCATTAAAGTTGTCTTCGTTATAGGTGAGCAGTTTATTTCCAGGTTCTTGTCCTGCTTATCGGAATTCTTCGAAGGCCGGAGCATAAAACGACCAGCAAAAGTTTTTCTTGCGTTGGCTAGAAGCTTTATAGCGGCCTGGCTGCGTTGTATGACTGCAATCCACACATAGATGCAGGAGATTGTTGATATATTTTATTATAAGTACAACTAAATAAATCAAAATTTCTACACTTACCACCAATCTTCTCCCGAAGCTTTTCCGTAGGCAAAGAATGAACTGTGTAACATAAAACAAATACAAACAAAAACATTATTATCTATAAACTTTTAGTTGTATAAAATCATAATATTAAAAAACAATTTTATAGCATATCTTTCTTATTCAGCTAATTCATAAATCCAAATTACGTTTTTATTATGTGATATATAAACCAACAGTATTACAATGTCCACTTCAACCATTATTTTTGTTGCTTTAAAAATTAAAATAATACAATAATAAAGTGACGAAACTTTATTAATGTATATACAAATATATAAAATAGCACATCGAAGCTTGATACAAAAGTCAACTATGTTCGATATTCAATTTGATATGCCATTAAAATTATTTTTAAATAAGACTAATTATACTAATACATGAAATAAAACCGAAAAAAAATAAAAAAATATAAGCTAAAGTAAATTTAAAATCACACCTTGCGGTTTAGCTGTAATAGCCAAAAATTCACTGAGCCGTATCTTCTTATCCTGGAATAACTACAAAATATATCAATAAATATTTAATTTAGGTATAATGTAATTAATATTTTTTTATGAATAGTATACATATTTAAATAATGTGTTCAATCTGACTTGACATGACGCACTAAATTTCAAATTATATTGAAACATATAGAAAGTTACATGTAAATTGTTATCAACAGTAACTAAAATTTAGAAAATATAATAAATAAATAATCAAAAAAAAAAATATTTAAAAACATTATAGATCCTCTTCAACTATGGATCTGGTTGATTGATATTACTTTTCATGACAAACAAAACAATATTTAGTTTATAATATAAATCAATGGGTTTGTCGGGTAGTATTTGATATGCTAATTTTTTTTTTAATATATAATCCATTCTGGAGTGGAGTGTAATTTATTTCCGACAGTAAAAAACAGAGTCTGTCTCCACAAAATCAATATTCCAATTTATTCAGAACACGTTTGAATATTAGTTAGTTAAACATGTTTCGGGATGCACATTCCATCATCAGTAACATTATATACATAAAAATTATGAGAAGTTAATTCGTAGTGAACGTCGGCCTCAACAATAACATCAATGAATAAATCAATTCATTGAAAATGTAGAGATATCAGATCACATATATAATGCATAATACCGACTTAGTTTAATGTGATCTAATATCTCTACATTTTCAATGATTTTATTTATTCATCGATGTTATTGTTGAGACCGACGTTCACTAGGAATTAACTTTAATATGTTACTGAAGATGGGATATGCATCCCGAAATATGTTTAACTAACTAATATTCAATCGTGTTCTGAATAAATTAGACTCTCTTTTTTTCTTGTCGAAAATATGCTAAATTGATGAATCCAAATAAAAAATAATGTACCTATTTTAATTATTCTTTTAGTACATATAGAAGTCTGGAAAAAATAATGATTTAGTTAAGTTAATTTTAAACAACTTACAGATTAAGTAGTTCCTTACTACTAAACGCTCATATAATCTGAAATTGTAATCAAGACACAATTATTTGACTTTTTTAACATTGCTATGTAGAAACGACATTGACCAAGAGAAGAATAATAAGAATGAGGTCTATAATCATCAATTGAGCACAATTATTTAAATATGTAACAAAAGATGTTTATATATTTGATATTGTTAAAAATTACTTTTGAAATTTCTTGTGGACTCTGATGGGGTGTCGGTTTACGCTCTGGTACAATCGGCTTACTTGACGGCGACTCAAACCTCGGAGCAGTTTTTACAGCCAGAGGTGTCATTGGCTGTTGTGAATAATTATGGATTGGCACCTGTGGTGTGACATTTTGTTGATTGTTCTCCCCAATAAAAAAGCTCTGGTCGTACATGTCTTGTTGCACTGGCATTCCCATTGGATGTGGTTGTGAAGACTGGAAAAACATCGGTGGTGGTGGTGGTGGTACTGGTGCTGGGAGTGGGGCGGGCAGTTCATGATGAATTTGTGGCACATGAAGCGGTTGTAGAATAGGTACATTCGGCGGGTGAATTGTCACCATCTGTTGTGGAGGTAGAGACTCCTGGTAAGGTGCTGAAAAGTTTGATGCTGCCATTTGTGGTTGAACTGTTTGCACCAAGGAGCGTGTCTCATTCAACTTTTCTGCTAATTCTTCTAAAAACGAACGCTTCTCAAATGATTTTAACGTTTTAGCAGGGCTTCTGCTACGTGTTCGACGATTTCTTCTCATGGGACTGTAGCTTCTGTCTCGTCTTCTCTCACGTGACCTATCTCTTCGATAATACACTGGACTCCGACTGCGTCTATCGCGACTATGGCTACGTGATTTACGCACTGGACTTCTTCTGCGTGGACTTCTCCTCGGACTGCGCCTGATGGGACTTCTTCGTGGAGTTCTCCGCCTTACCGGACTTAAATTATATCTAGTACTTCTGTCCCGTATAGGACTTTTTGAATGAACTGCTCTAGACAACTCCACGCTAGGATGTTTTTTAGATTTAGGAGGCTTAGGGCTCGAACTTCGAGGACGTTTAGAACTGGGACTACTGGCAACTGGCAATTTATGTTTCTTACTGCGCAATTTAACTTTTTCTTGAGATTTTGATAGTTTGTCCGGTGAACCACGGATCGTTTTTAATCGATCTCTTAAATCACCTGGTGGTTTATTTTTATCAATATTATCTCGGCGCCTAATTTCATCAATATCTGCTTCCATTTCCATACCCGGAGGAACTAGCCCAGTTTCTACAATGCTTAATTTTTCATTGATCATTTTCAACTCGCGATCTTTAGCACATTTATCTTTATCACGTAATATATCACGCTTAGTTTTCTCAGGATCTCGACGGATATCGAATTCATCAGCATCTATCGCTAATTTAGCGTATTCTGTTTTTTTTAACTTCTTATTACGAATACGTTGGATGTCTTGATTTAACTTACTTAGTTGTTTTTCATGTTCCTTCGTCTTTTTCAAATGCAATAATTCTCGTTTTTCATTTTTTTTTTCTTGTGGTTTTACACCTGGCGGGGACTGTCTAAACTGTTTCACATGGTCGATTTTCTTTTGCTTCTTACGCATTTCCATTGCTTTTGGATTCAGTACATACTTAGGTTTTGACTCGACTTTTTTCGTTTTATCTTCATTTTCTTCATCATCTTCATCGACAATATCCAAACCAGCCATAAAGTCTTCTTTCATGAAATCATCAAAAAAATCACCTGGAACATCCTCTTCATCAATTTCAATAGCTTCGTTCTCTACAGATTCTCTTCTGTCCGAGCTTTTCTCGTTAGTATTTAATTTATCTGTTTTAGTTTCAGAACTTACGCTTGTTTTTTCAGTTGTATTATTTATTTTCACATCTGCTTTATTAGTAATGTCAGTATTACTACGGAATTCATTAATAGTGTTTTCAGTAATAACATCTTTGTCACGTACACGCTGACTTATTAAGTGGCTTTCATTTGTACCAGTATCCGTATCTTCCAGATTTTCTGTATCTATACTATTTTTACTGTCTTCAGTAACTGTAATAATCGTATCAGTACTAACTACTTTTGAACTAATATTTTCGTAATTTACACTTTTACTGTTAACAAGTTCAGATTCATTATTATCAAAGTCTTTTATTTTATTTAGTTCCGATATATTAGTACTATCATTTTTACCTACCAGATTACTTCCTATTTCGTTTGTATGCTCATTTACAACAGAAACCATATTCCTACTTAATGTTTTATCACTAGATTTATCATTATCAAGGTCCTTCATAGATGATTTAATATCATCTTTGCTATTTGACACTGCAGTATTTAAAGAGTTTTTTGTTTGAATATCAACAATTTTACTTACATTGGCTTCCTCCATGTTAAATTAGCTTTAGAATATAGGTACCTAGGTCTTCAGCTAAACGATTATTTTTTATTTTACACTAACACGAATGAAAAGGATCAGTGTGAAATTAAGGAAGGGCTATACCTAATCCATTTATCCAAAATGATAGTCATTTTAATTCATAAATTAATAGCGGTTACAAATTAGAAAAACTTCAGCATATATTTATAAAATTTACTCTCAACATTAATTAATTAATTTACGGAAATGACTACAACAAACAACCAAAGCACCTGTCAAGATAGTCAATGCCAAAAAATATTTTATAACTGCACCCAGTGTTGCCAACTATATTATGGTTGCCCATATTACCAGATTGTAAAACCCAAATTACCGATAATTACTAGATCTCTTTCTCTTTGTGCTTTGAAGATTGTTTGTGGGTTTTTTTAATGTAGCACAACTAAAAAAAACCTAGGTTAGGTGTTTTTTTTTTTTAAATTATTGTCTGATGCTATAATAAAGACAACTATAATGCGCCAACACGACAGGCAACACTAATCGAGCAGCATTAGGGTTCCAGATGACTATGATCGCCGATTCCATTTAGAATAAATATTAAAAATTTGGGTCACATCGATTGCTAATACTATTTTACCAGAATTAAGCCAGATCAAAATCTTAATTACCAGAAATATTACTACATAGTGTTTGCGAAAACTTCATTACTAAAATCGTGGTGGAATTACTAGATCTTGTAACGAGATTACCAAGTTGGCAACAGTGACTGCACCACAGAGTCAATAGTCAAGGCGCATTAGTTATATAGGGTTACCTCATTGAGCAACTTTCGGGGATCGTGACGGCAGCGGCGACCGGAGTTCTGTGGCCACTAAATTAGTTTATATGTTTTTCTTTGTTTTTTGCATTTAGATTGTATCGAACCATCATGGAAACATTTGGGGGGACGGGGTTTATTATATTTGTGTTAATGTTCGTTTTTGTTATGTAAGTTTATCTATCTATTTGCGCAAATTTAGTTTATTGTTTTTGAGATTGCCGTTTTCGTTACGATTGTGTTTTGAGCTGTTACTGAAAGAATTTTATACTTCCTCCAATAAGAGTTTAGACATTTTGGTGTTTTTGTCAATATTATTAATTGTTTTGTTCAAAGATGTGTGAACATTTTTTTAATAAACTCGTTTTGACCTATTACCTATTTTGTGTGTAACGAGATTACAAAGTTGGCAACAGTGACTGCACCACAGAGTCAATAGTCAAGCCGCATTAGTTATATAGGGTTACCTCATTGAGCAGCTTTCGGGGATCGTGACGGCAGCGGCGACCAGAGTTCTGTGGCCACTAAATTAGTTTATATGTTTTTCTTTGTTTTTTTGCATTTAGATTGTATCGAACCATCATGGAAACATTTGGGGGGGCGGGCTTTAGTTTATTGTTTTTGAGATTGCCGTTTTCGTTACGATTGTGTTTTGAGCTGTTACTGAAAGAATTTTATACTTCCTCCAATAAGAGTTTAGACATTTTGGTGTTTTTGTCAATATTATTAATTGTTTTGTTCAAAGATGTGTAAACATTTTTTTAATAAACTCGTTTTGACCTAGGTCATAGCTATTACCTATTTTGTGTATAACGATATTTTTATAAAGGACAATATCATACTACTTAGAAGTTGTTATAAAACATAAATTTAAAATTGACTGTAATAACTTAGAACTTGAATCTTGCATTTTATTGTAACCCTAATGTTTTAACTGGAAATAAAAATTTAATTAATTTATAATATGTAATTAAAAACTCACAGAAAAGAGATCCATCAGGCCCACAGATAAATGTTTATAACTGTAAATAATACCGTGATAAAGCAAGCCGGTCGCCGGTGACGTAGATTGCTTGTAGTAGGTCAAGATCACTCAAAGCAACATAATATATAATTGAGAGAGAGATGTTTTTGGCGACATCTAGCGTGAACAGGCAATATGCCGGGTGAAACACAGTTCACAAACGATGGCCGGACAAGAAGTAACAACTCCATTGCCAACACTAGATGCGCCCGAATCCCCTAGCAATTCTTAAATAACGCCTCCCGTTATTTAAGAATTGCATGTTACATAAAGCAACAAGACAAGTTATGTTGGAAATTGGTTTCACACTACCATGCTTTCACCAGACGGCCGTTTCGTCGATCCACGACTCATCAGTGGTGATCGGCAGGCAGTGTGACCCAAATTTCCAACATTTACAAAGAGCTTATACTAGCACGAGAATTGATTATAATAATAATTAAAAAGTGATTACTAATTAATAATGGACAATTTTAAATAATTAAATGAGTTTAGCGGAATGGCAGACGATTACCTAAGTAAACTTTCTCAATTAATTGTCAACTTATCCTCTAGATGGAATGCACATTAAGTTAAGTGAGTGAAAACTACTGATGTTAACGTTATTATTGGAAATCTAACAGTAGCGCCATCTATGAAAAAAAAAATAAAAAGAGCGGGCGCTCGCATATGCGGGCGGTAAAACTCTGTTTAAGTGCAGGCAGGCGAAAAAATATATTTTTACCAGACGTCTTATTCAAGACTGCATTGAAAACTTTATCGGGCCAATACAAACTTGCTCCGAAAATCCAACTCCTATACAATATATTATCGTATTTAGTAATCTTTGTCAGAACGTCCGAAACTGTTTTGAAGAGAACCTCTATAACTGTATGGAAACAGACTAATATTTTGAACATTTGTTAAAGTAAAATAGTAGACAAATTATTCTTTAAATTACATATTTATTACTTTGTTTCTTTGAAAAACAAATCCTAAAATAAAACAATTTATTTAACCACTAGGTAAACTACAAATATACATATTAAACAATGATATATCAAATTGAAAAAAATCAATAATACATCCTTAAATTAAATATTATAGGTAAGTAGGTACCTAAACACTTTAAATCAAACTAAATTGAAAAATTACATTATAAGTATGTGGTTAAGGGATGGACTTCTTATTTGCGGCCACGTCTTCTACGTTTCTCAACATAACAAAAAATCATGTTAGACTATAGCTCAGAAATAAGTAATAATTTAAATCACTTATCAATTAACTCTTGTCCTACCCAATCAATTCAGTTTATAATTGGTGACCACTTATTATTTTTCCTTATTAAAGAAGAGTAAAGTAAAAATGTGTACTACCCAGCTTAACTTTCGGGGGGTTTCTCTTAAAAATATTCAGTTCTTTGATTTACATCATACAGTTTTCAAGTAAATATTAAATAATTATAAAATGAGAATTTCAGTCATCCGTTAAACATGACACTATAATCATGTTTTTGACAACCATGTTTTTGGTTATTCGTCGTTCCCTTTAAAATTCCAAGTTAAACATCAAAAACTAATGTTCAAATTAAAAAAAAACCTATCTCAAAATAATTAGGATATATTATAAATCCGATCAACGTCTTCTTTACAATTAACATGTTGATCAACCTGATACAGAAGAGGAAGCTTGATTTATCCAAAAAATTCCTGACCCAATTAATATTTTCAAGTCGTCAGAATTTTTTTTGTAATTCCGAGTTTTTTTAAGAATTCTGCAAAAGTCAGAATAGTAATAACTCTGAGATGTTTTACAGAATTGAAAAATTCCCAGTTTTTTTACAGAATTCTGTAAAAATGTCAGGATGGTAAAAAATTCCGAGTTCTTTTGCAGAATTGTGCAAAAAAATTCAGAATTCTAAAAAGATATTTTATGGCTCTTCTACGCTTGCGTAATTTTCGACACGTCATATGAAAAACCTGCAGTGCTCGTCTCTATCATTCCGAGCTCGGGGCTCAAACGGAATATTCCGGGGCAAATTGAACAACACAAATCGTGCACCCTAGAAAATTCCGCAAGAAAACCCGTGCGCTGCTTTAGTAGCTGGGGGAATTTCCCTCAAAACGAGGGAAGTGGCAAATTTCGACGGGGAATAGAGAAGCAGCAGTGTATTTAAAATGTTACTTTGCTATTTTGTTTAAAAATTAGGCAAATTATTATGTTTTATTGTTTGGAAGTAGATAATTAATGTAGAAAATATAACCAATAAAAATAAAACAAATTATTATCCTTATGAACTACTGATCACGCGCAACTTTGTTCAGACACCAGGGGGTCTATTCTAGAGTTGAGAGAAAGATCATCTCATGAGAACGGGTGACGTATTTCGAGAGAACAACGCAATTTGCTTATTCTTGAAATGTTCACTTCTATCAACTAATAGGAGAACGCTTTCTGTTGGTCCAGAGTGAGAGAACCGACATCATATCGAGAGAAACATGCGCAGATGACAGGATTTGGGGGTTGGGCATTATGTTTGTTATTTTGAATTATTTATTCTAAATTGCTACAGGATTTTGTAGAAATTCAACTAAGATAGTTTTTTTTTCAACGTTGTTGCCAGTGCTTTTCTTTTCATAGCTACAGCGTCCTCAGTGAATACGGCTTCCGTTGATATTATAAGCAATTAAAATGACTAATAATATTACCACTGGGACATAAACCAACTGTGTTCAAATAATAAAATGAGCAAAAAATGATGTTTATTTATTGAAAATAAAATAGAGACCGATCTGAGTAAAATAGTTTGTTGGTTCGACAATAACCTACTCACAATAAACATGGACAAAACCCACTATGTTCCCTTCTCTCATTATAAGGATCGATTACCACAGAACAAAGTAATAGATATTTTTTTGCCCTTTCGAAACCGTACTTGGTCGCTACATAGTGCTACTCATGTCAAATACCTGGGAATCATGATTGATTGCAGTTTGCGATGGGATATCCAAGTACAATATTTGGTAAAAAAAATTCGTTCTCTGATATATCTTTTTAAATTACTTAAAAAAATTTTAGATAAAGATAAATTAGTGGCTGTGTATTTTGCCCTGGTCCAATCTCTCTTAGTGTATCGAATTATTGCATGGGGTGGAGCATACTCAACAACTTTACAACCTCTAGAAATAGTACAAAAGAGAATTCTAAAACTAATATTCAATCTTAATATACGCCATCCGTCTGAATCAATCTTCACCCAATCTCGAATTTTAACGACCAAAAATCTTTTCTATAAAGCAGCTTTACTTCTACTAATTAAAGATAAAAGACTAGTAAATATGAACACACATCGACATCCAACGCGGTTCAGACTAAATGAAAACCTAATTCTTCCCAAAACTAAATTACAGATAGGACAGAGATGTTTCGCGTATGTCGGTAAGCAAATTTATAACAAACTACCTCTGGATTTAAAAGAGAAAACCTCTTATAAATCATTTAAAAAAATCTTTTCAAATTGGCTTGTAGATAATAAAATTGAAATAAGTACCTAAATGGATATGGGGTGAAATCTGTGTCTAATAAAATCGGGAACGATTAGAATTCACTTTTCAGTTTAACTCATTTATTGCTTTTTTTATTTGTTTCTTTTTGTTTTGTTTTAGAGATATTTCTAATTTTGGGTTATAAAATGATATAGGTAATACTTAACTAAAATGGCTTCATGTGCACTTTTATCTGTTCTACCTTCATCTACAGTTGCAGACAAGTTTTAAACTTTGCAACACATGATGACTTACAGAATATTTCACAGGAGTTTGATTAATATTTATTTCACATTAATTATAAGATATATTGTACCGACATTGTAATCCTTGTACTTACTGAAATAAATATTATTATTATTATTATATTATAATAAAAATAATAATAAATTTGACAATTTTGACATAAACCAACAACTATTGTGCCTAAAACCAGTAAAGTCGCATAAACAGTAGGTTAAATGTCACTCTGAGATGTCAGCAGCAAGTTCTCAAGAGAACAATCATAGGATGTGAACCATCGTTTCTCTTAACGTGAACACTCCCTTCTATTGAACTCAAGAATAGACCCTAATAGTGTCTTTTTCAGTTGTAACTTTGATGTGATATTTGAGGCAACAATCCTATTGTTTCATTCATTCATTTGTATACTACACTTGTTTTATTTACATAAAATATAATGATAATATGATAAAGATACATAAAAAATAATTTTTACAATAAAAAACATTAAAATATGAAAACAACTCACGCGCAACTGGAAGTGCTTGGAGCATTCTTATTTACATCAACTAAATAATTCTCATATAAATATTGAAAATGGACAACAAACATATTGGCAAACGATATAAATGACTTTTTATATGAATTTAGTTTGTTAATTTTTACAACAATAGTTTCATCATTAACCATTTGAACAATAAGGTCGAACGATAAAATGTCTTCATCCAATTGTAGTTTATCGTAGACTGTACAAAAATGCTCAGTGATTTTAAGCTCCTGTTCAAGAATACTAAGTGATTTAATATCGTCTGATAAATCTTTTTTAGTTGCCTTTCGTGCGGCCCAAAAATTCCTTTTGGCATTACATACAAAATGTTCAATTTTAGTTTCCGACACATTTTCGTCTGATTTATTAGCAATATTGAACTTTAAAAAGTCTCGTAAATATCTTAAAATGAACGTAACAAAATCACGATACCATAAATAGTTTAACTGTTCACCAGCGTTTAGAAACTTCAGTTTACACTGTGGAGGAATATAAATTTTCAATTCTACACAATCTGCTGACAAACTATGGAGGGGTGTTGCATATTTTGGAGGGGTTTTGTCTAAAAGATTAGCTAAAATATTGTCCTCTTCCATACAAATCTTCACAGCTAACTGACAAAATGATAAAAACTTATTTAAATTAGATTCAGTAACTATTACAAGTGTGTTTCTGTTATGCTCCAAGGGATCTTGCAAGCAAATTGGCGTGTTGGTTTTTAGCGGTTGGCTATTCTCGGTTGCAATATATTCTATATATAAACTCGACACAACGCTACTATTACAAGATTCGATATCCAATTTCGAAACAACTTTTCCTTTATATGGGCAAATAACATTGTTAGCATATTCAAATGACAAATAAAACGAGAAAAAATGTCTCAACAGTTCACGAAAATCAGTTTGTAAAAACGGTCGCAGATTAACAGAAGTATTCAGCTTACAACCTCCGTTCCAACCATCTTGCATATTACAGTGGTTCTTATCAATTTGCAAAGATTCAATACTAGGAAATTTATATGGATCCTGTTGTAGAAAAAATATAAACATCATTACTAGAGAATAATTTGACATTAGATGTTGTTGACCAGTTATACTATGTGTTTTCGCCCAATATTTCAGTATCAACATCATACGTTTAATTTTGACATTTAAAGACATAAACCAACCTATAAGTTTACTATTACAAACCCCTAACATTGTTTTAACATTTATATCGCAACTGATTCCTGTCTGTTTATGGACACCTTTTAAAATTGGTATTTTTGCCGTTTTTATCACAAAAACGTTCACAAACAACTTCGATTTTATCAACAATTTCTTAATTTTGTTTAAAGATGGAATATCATCTACATCATTGGGGCTTTTCGCACCGTAAATGTACACGTCAACGTCACTATTGTTAAACCATAGACCGGTAGTTGTTGAACCAAAAGGGTATATAACACTCTGTGGATATGTTCCTCGGATAGAGCAGCATAAATGGTGGCATATTTGTTTGTATTTGTTGAGGTTCATATTTACATTTCCTTGCAGCCTGTTTTGTAGACTTTCGGCTCCTCTGTTGATGTCAAGATGTTTTATTGCTTTGATTATCTGTGCGGTTTCTTCTACAGAGGGACCATGTGTTAGAACTAGAAATTATAATGATATATTATCTTTTAGCTTTAAGAGATTACTCAGGTCGATCCAATCTACACTCTAGAATATTGTGATATTTGTGCTACTTTCGCATATACCGGATATTGATACCTCAGAAAAATAAATAAAAATAGAAATGTCATCTAATTTCAATGTTTGTCTTCATAACATAAAGGTCAATATTTACTTTTTAATGACAGAAGGAGTGCATGTAAACAAAAGCCAGTGGCGTAGTATAATTCTTTTGAAATCGTGGTTGTAGTTTCCAATAATAAATACATACCTACGCAGGAACTGTCGCATTTTTTTCAAATATAATTTATTAAATAATAGATGTATGGGATTAAAAGGAAACACTTTCTATATTAGGAAAATATTTATTATTAAATGCAAAGGTATATAATTATGAATTTTTGTTGTAACATTTACTAATTATAAGAAACCATATTTGAAATGAATCGTTTATCTTTCCTAGACCTGAGAATCTGTTTCTACCTACAGTTTAGACAAGATAAAAATTATTATGAAACCAACTCAAAAAACTTAGTGTATCTGTGCTAGACCTGAGAAGCTGAATCTGTTTAATGTGCATATTTTTCTTTTTCAATTTCTGAGACTGATAGGGTTTCAGAGGAACTTGCTGTTAATGTGTCCATGACCTCCACATTATGCTGGGTCGCGCTGAAAAAAAAAACAACACAAATTTTAATTCATTGTTGCGGTGACCAGTATGTATGTGATAAGAATAGTTTTGCACATACTTTTCATCCTCAACTTCGGACGCAGACAGAAATTCTGAAGAACTGGCTGTTTACACTTATGTCATATTTTTTGAAACCTCAGCTGTAGACGATAATCCAGAGGATAATCTGTTAAAAAATACTGTCAATAAATTCTAATATTTCTAATCGCACAAAAATATTAACTTACTGAACATAGCGAACAGGAATGGCTGTGTGCGATATGCATGTTTGTGTTCCAAAAATTCTAATGTCTCTTTGGTTGAAATGTTCTGAGCAAACATAAGAACTGTTAGTGACCCTTTCAAAACTTAAACCAAGAGAAGTACACCACTCTCTTCTAACGGCTTGATCACTGGGAAACCTACAAGAATTATTGTACTATACTATAAATAAAACATGAATAAGTGCTATTAATAGAATATATAGGATCATAATGCCTACTTGCACCACATCCCATATCTTCTCTTTTTCGTAAGGTACTTACTTAAAGGTGTGTGCAAATCATTATACATGTATGATGATATTATGCTACTATTTATTAAGAAATTATGAAATATAAAGCATATTATGAATTTACAATTATTTTTGCTTATTATATTACTGTCTATTTTGCAACTAGGTGTATAGTATATTTAAACAACTCATGTTAACTACTATCTCTGCAAAATCCCAAAATCTACGCCATTGTACTTACTTGTCACACGTAACCTTACTCGGAAAATCACTCGACATGCAAACTAAGCACTTTTTTTTTCCCCATTATTTAAAGGAAACCCAGTTTACACACTACAAATGCATTAAAGTAGAAGAGTCTCGTAAAATTCACTTAATTCTCGTTATAAAACTGTACGTAGCACTACTCGCACTCCACACGTCAACGTGACTTGTAAATATAAACAAATCCTTCCGCGGGATAGCCACACATTTATATTCGTAGAACTGTATTTTTGTGAATCATATTATATTTGATTGATTACTTGACGTTAAATATTTTATGAACATGTAATGGAAGCCGAATACAAAAAGAAATATAATAAATATTGTATAGTTCTGCAATGTAAGAACACTGTGACCAACCCTAATAAAAATTTACACTGGGATGTGAAATACGAGTTCTGATTCTATGAATAAAACGAACAATTGGCAACAGTGTTAGATTTTATTAGTAAAAATGTAAAGGTTATATAGGCTACAAAGATTTTTGTGATTAGTTTCTTGTTATGCCACTTCTATTTTTATTTATTTTTCTGAGATTGATACTGATATTTTCTTTAACTAAATAAATAGATGAATATTGTTATCAGTGGTTTGTACTATTAAACCGTAAAATCTCGATATCCGTTGACTTTAAGTGAATTTTATAACATATTATTTATCAAATATTGTTAGCATCTTATGGAGAATCAACAAAATTAATAATATACATAAGAAAAACATATGCAATTACGTTTATCTTCTACACGATCGAAGCTGTATACTCAAAAAAACCATTTATTTTGTAGATTTTTTTTTTACCTTTTTGTTGGTCATTTTTCTTGGGCCTGACAAACAGCCTCCGTCCTTGGAAAAAATGTTCTCGCTTAATTACTTTAGCCGCAGACGCTTCGTCAGTGAAATCAAGCAATAAAAAATCATGTCCCATATGGGTCCAGATCACTTTACCAAAAGATGAGAAATACTGGACTAGTTGATTTTCCGTAGTGTTCTTACAAAAACCTGAAAAACATCCGTTTATACAAGAGGTACCAAAGAGTCAATCAATCCATAATTCTTTGCTATGCATTTTATTAGAAACCAGCACCCTTAAAACGGTCCTATAAAATTGATTATAGTTGTTCTTGCCATAATGCGTAAAGGTAAAACAACGCCAAAAAACAGTACAAGTTTGTACAATATTCTAAGGGTAACGAATCCCACACTTCTAAATGAACAATGTACTAATTAGCAACTCACTGTAAATTCGTCTGATGATGGTCTTTGTCGAAATCAGTATCAAAATAAAATTTTTGTAAATAAGACTGCGTGGCAAGACTTTTCTTGGTTGTAAAAATATATTTGATCTAGATTTATTTAAATAAAATTTACTATCAAATTACAAACGAATTAATACATTGCTTGCTTGTAGTTCTTCAATATCTGTAGCGATTGTTGCCGGAGGAACACGCAGGATATTTTACATCAAAATATATGCACCCGCTTAACAGTACTTATTAAGTATAATATACATCTTTATTAAGTATGTAACACAACGGCGTACAGAACATTTAATAAAATTTACGTCCAATTTTATAAAACACACATTAATGCAGATATTTCAGGTGCCAAAATGGTTTTTTTTACAAATTAAATATTTACTGATCTATTTCACATTTTTACTGACCATCTAATAGATTAAACCGGCAGCAGCTTATTATTGGCCCAACAGTGTAATTGATGATTATTAAAAATACGAGGCACGTATTTATTTTAGTAAGTACCGTTTTGCGATTCCGCCGCCGCAGCGCTACGATCGGCGTTCCGCGCATGCGCGCTGGTTACCTACATCTCTTGTCTACGCACTGACGCCATTACAGTCTGATTCCTCATTGTATACGTTGTTTAATGAGTGTTTAAGATGCCTCCGACAATCGTGAGTCCCGCCGATTGTGAAGTACGGGCTGTTATACGATTTCTTAGTGCTAAAGGCGTAAAACCGATCGATATTCATCGTGAGATCTGTGAAGTTTACGGACAAAACATTATGAGTGATGGAATGGTAAGGAAATGGGTGAGAGCATTTAAAGATGGCCGCACAAATGTGCATGAAAAAGGTGAGAGAAAACAGACGCTTTACAATTTCATCAATGTGCGACTGCTTTCCTCAATATTCTCATAGTGTTTTGTATCGCATTGTGACCGAGAACTTGAATTACCCGAAATTGTGTTCACGTTGGGTTCCAAAAATGTTGACGGATTTGCACAAAACCCAACGTTTAGGCAGTGCATTAACTTTCCTTGAGCGGTACCACAATGAAGGTGAAGATTTTTTAGACCAAATTGTTACTGGTGACGTAACATGGGTGGCCTACGTCACACCAGAATCGAAACAACAATTCATGGAATGGCGACATTCATCATCACCCAAAAGAGTGAAGTTTAAGCAAACAATTTCTGCCCGGAAAATCATGTGCACAGTTTTTTGGGACAGAAAAGGAGTATTGCTAGTGGAGTTTCTGCCTCGTAATGAGACAATCAATGCGTCTTATTGTGAGACATTGAACAATCTGCGTCGTGCAATCCAGAACAAAAGACGTGGCAAGTTGAGTAAGGGTATCGTTTTGCTGCATGACAATGCCCGTCCACATGTTGCTAATTGGACCAAAGATCTCATCAAATCTTTTAAATGGGAAACTCTAGATCATCCTCCATACAGCCCTGATCTGGCGCCCAGCGACTACCATTTGTTCCTGCACTTGAAGAAACACCTGGGTGGTCAGCGTCTTCAAGACGATAACGAAGTCAAAACATTTGTGATACAGTGGTTATCAAGTCAGGCGGCAGAATTTTATGAGGATATTCAAAAACTGGTGCCACGTTATGACAAGTGCCTCAATATTCACGGAAATTATGTAGAAAAGTAGATTAAGGTACAGGCTTTCATGTAAAAATAAAATTATTGCGATATCTTTGCACGCCTTTTTTTAATTCCAAAACGGTACTTACTTAAAAAACATGCCTCGTAATTAGCCGTTCTGCTAACTTTAATAAAAAGTACTTGTAATATCAAGGACAATATAAATATTATTTATTTATTAAAACTCACCTCTAACGTATATTCCACATTCCCTTTGATTTTTCTGCAGTTTTACCAACTTCAAATGCTTCTTTCCTAGCTCGTGTTGATTGAAAGTCGCCTTATTTAAGCCCTTTAAGTTACAAATTTTGCAATTTACCAATGGAGATAATTCTTCTTTCTTAAACTCAGGGCCATTTTGATTTACTTCATGTAATTTATCGATCCGACGAACTTTTTTATTGGACATCGATACAACCTCATTCTCTTCCATTGCGAACCCATCGGAATTTCCTTTAAACAGAGTGATTTTTATAAACCGTGCATCAGACCTGTTCCGAGTACATGTAAAATGTACTCGTGTATTAAGTACAAAATACATCGTTAAAAATGTACAGGGTGTCCTAATTTCGTTGTAATTGTCGGGTTTCTCGGTTAGTAGTGAAGATAGAAGATTTCCGTTTTCGCAATACCGTCCTACATTTTTGTCAAACTGTCAATGGCATAAACAAAATTTGCAGAGAATTCTTTGTTTCTGAGATATAGAGCGATTTTGAAAATGTTGCATTTTCTGTAACCTCCTATATCTCAGCTATCTGCAGCTGCAGCGGAACTCTGTAAGCCATATAGCGTTTAGAGATCACTTTATGCTATTTTTTACTCTGTAACGACAATCGGCGAAATATAAACGAGCTAAATTTGTTCAGAATAACTCTTTGAACATATTTAGCTAGTTCTATTTCACCGATTGTCGTTATAGAGTACAAAATAGCATAAAGAAAGTGATCTCTAATCGCTATATGGCTTACAGAGTTCCGCTGCTGGTGTCTTATCAGAAAGGTGAAAACGGGTACTAATAGAACTTTTTACGTATGATGCAGTGGCGAACTTTTAATTTTTTCCGGAGGTATCGTTTTTGAGTTACAACCCAAACTTATAATTCTTCTAATGGGACACCCTGTATATTTTAATATTATATTTAGACTCTCCTGTGTTGACTCCCTTACCACCCTCGTACAAGATCGCCACAATGAGCGCAATTAAATTCTGGCCATATTGTATAGAAAATAAAAAAAGGTTTGTAAGTTGCACTGGATGGTTCCATGTTCCATAGGATATATACCTACTTGGTATTAACTTACTCTTTTCACCTTTTGCTGAAGACATATTTCTTTCCGATCAATATTAAAATGATATTATGTTTCCCAATCTGTCAATAACTTTAAGGAAATATTTTGGCGCAATTACGCCACAATCTTTACTTCCAGAACTGAGTATAACTCCATTTGATGACTCAAAAAATTCTATTCCATCTGATACTGCGTGATCCAAATTAATATAAATAAATACTTCACAATTGGATCTACTGCCGCTTATAACATGAGCACTTGTTGGAAGAGCCTTTGCAAAATGTATATGATTCCTTTGCATACGACTTAATCCTTCAGTTTTTATATGATTCCAATTTTTCCAATATGTACCATGTATAACATCAATATCTTTCTTTGAGACTGGTTTTAAATCCAAATTTGATACACTCTGAAAAAGCAGAACTGGCCAATTTATCCTAATTCACCATAAACAGAAATAAAATTTATTTAAAAATGTAATGTTTTTGTTTGTAAATACAAGAGATACTGGTGACTGATGGTTATTATTTCTGTATAATTCATATCAACTTTGGAACAAAGAGAAAAGTAACTTCATACTTGTAATGAATGTCCCTGATTAGCTTTGATAAAATATTGTCCATTACCATTGCCCACTATTGTAAATCTTTGTTTATCATTATTTTTTACCACGCGCTTAATATCTTCCAAATTGTATTTTTCTTTAAATTCACTATGATTTAACAATTCGTCAACACTAATATATCCTTCCGAATTTATTTGTAAGTTTGCTTGTTTGGCGCGATGTCGTAGTATGGATGACAGTAATTTACTTAGGCGAATATCTTTATTTTTGTTGTGAATCTGTAATATACGTGCCTTTATTTATTGTTATGAAATAGGTAGATACTTAACATTCGTTGAATTTGAAATAGGTAACTTACAGACATTTAAATAATTTGTTTGGGTTTCGACAATCGTCACGTAATAGTTCCTGTAGCTAGGAAACTATTAATAAATTAATAATCATAATTCATAATACGTTATTATAGGGTTATTCTTTCGTAGTGATTGATCTGAACAAGTGAATGTGATTAAACTGAATGTGATTATACTGAACTGAATATTTCACGAAACCGAAAGATCATCTTTTTTGTGATTGTCTTTCACTTAACCTCGAAAACTTGTGAAAACAACCAAATCTGCTCTGAAAACTGGAAAATTATTTCTTCCATGATATTATTATCCATGTTTTAAACTTTGACAATTTATTGGTTTGATTCGAAATCATATTCCAATTATTATCTCTCAATATTCAATACTTTTAGAGGTTAACTGTGAACTGAACGAACTAACCGGTACCCAGAGGTTGATCAGTAAGGGGCAAGGGGGGTAGGTATTTTAATCAGTTTGGTAGAAGTGACCGAAGTCGAAAGAATACGCACAATCGTGAATGAACTGACAATTTTCAGATTGTTCACTTAGTTCAGTACGAAAGAATAACCCTTATATTAGACAAATCAGCTGGGTGAATGTGACATGACTTTGTTCCAAAAAAAGTCCAGTAGCGCCAGAAATAGTCAAGTTTCTACCAACAAAGTTAGAATGTACCTCACCTCATTACAATTTTTTTTATTTCTATAAAAGGAACTCAAAATCATAGGATATAGCTGTCTGTATCTTATATATAGAACAATACTCAGATTTGGTAAGGGCTATCGCTCAAACGATAGAGAAACCACCCTTTTGATGTAGTTTTGTAGCAATGTTAAACAGAGGTATAGAGGAGGGAGAATGAGCATCGACGAGTGCGCATACGATTTTCGAAGAATGAAACATGCTCCGCCATGTTCCTTCGTCGTTGTACCAACTGTGGGAAAACAAATCTGGTGTCACGATTCGTCTATTAAAGTGGGAATTTTAAATTCAAGACAATAAGCCGCTGCTTTTTTATATTGGCAACTGCAAACTGTTATTTATTTAGTTTTAGTGTTTTATAAACAATGGCATGTTGTAAAATCGTGCAAAAACTAAAAAAAATTTTGGCGAATTTCATTGGTAAGTCATAATGTAAGTATAACCTAAAAATGCAGTGTCGTGTTTATATATAGGGGGATAGGTAGTAAATTTGAATACTTAAAGACAAAATACTAATTATTTCAACTGCTTGTATATTGATATAAAATGAGGCATTTGTACATTTTATAATAATTTTCTAGAATTCCAAAACATGAACATTTACAACATATATGGCTGCCAACGTTGGGAGTCCAGCCAGAGAATTGCGTGTGGAAAGCATGTAAGTTAGTGTGATCCATCCATTTTAAAACTCAGGTTTCCCTGGAAGGCGTAAGTGAAAGAAAAACTCTGTTCCTGTACAACTTCAAGTTTCTTCAGAAATTACACGTCCGATAATGCCAGATATACTTCTGGAATAAAAAAAAAAGAAACGCAACAAGGGCTAAAAACTCCGATTCCAACTCATACATACTCACCGAGCACCAGCTTACGTTCTGAAGAAAAAATTCAACAAACTGACGGAAACGTTTTCATAAAAATAACGTAAAATTATTGATTGTTAATGCTGCAAACTCAAATCGGGTGACTGAAGTAGTCCAAGGTTTATTAGATTGTTTCCGGATGAGAACCGCCACCGAATTATCCGAGAAAATAGTCTCTATGACAATTTTCCACACAATTTATCAACATGAATTTAGAGATTGTTGACCGTACACCTACATGCAAAGCGCATCTGTAGCGTACACCTGCCCTTTCGTCTTTTCAGAAAATCTTTCTAAAAGAGACGTTTGTTCCACATAAATCGAAATTGAAGGGCGTAACAGACACACGTCGGCGTATAGTACACTACACCTCAAAGTTTTTCCTAATAAACCGAATTAACGCGTTCTGGTTTCACTATATCCACAATTATTCGACTTTATTATGTCAATGTTAAGTTTATAATTTATAATTACTTATAATTGGTTCGCCCCTACCCAAATATGCTTTTGGTTTTCCTACGCACGTCTCATTTAACATCTTATCTCGTTTTTTACATTGATTACTATTACACACACTCATAGCTTTATTAAATTCTAAAAACAAATTGTTATCACCACCATTCGGTCCTATTAACACCTCACAATTTAATTGTTTATTTCTCACATCATCGATACAACATTGGAGAAACTCTGGGTAAACCGTAAAATATTTATTTAAATCATATAATTTAGCTTTCACTAATTTGGCCAGAATCCCAGTTACGTAGACGTCATCTATCCAGAAATATTTTACATAATTTGACGTAGAAATTAACTTGATTGCTGTGGCGGGATTGGTTACATACAACCATCCGGAAGCAAACCAAGGATAACTCTCAAATGGATATTCTTCTCTCGTAACGTACCATTTATTTGCCTTTTGTCTTATTGTAGACATTTTTTTCATAATGTATCCGGCAATAAAATTTGTTGTTGTTTTCCCAAACGGAACTAAAGTAAAACTATTTAATAAATTATTAAACTTAATCAAATTTACAACAATATCATCATCCATTTTAACAATATATTGCGCCATTGGACAATACTTTGTTACCCATTGAAGCCCCATTATGTGCTTATAAGTTAAATTTCTATACGCTTCAATAAAATTACCCTGTATAATATCCCCAAAACGCTTATGTTCGTCTATTATAGAATTTTGTGAAGTGTATTTATCATTTGGTGCGAGCCCTAATAAAAATATACGTCTATATTTAATTTCCCTTAAATTTTGCAAGCTAAATGTTTGTCGCATTGAACTCCTTTCTTCTACATGTCCAAAATATGATGATACAATAATAATTACATGAACACTATCAGTTTTACATAAGTTTTCATTATTTAATATATAACGAAAATTAGTTATATTAAACAATCGTTTATTATTGACATACGTTCTATTAGAATAGTTAGTGAATAGTATCTCTTCTAGGTCATTTTTAAATTTGTTTACATCAAATGTAATTGGTTTACTCCTAAAACTAGTGTAAAAAAATACAAATATCCCAATCACTATGAATCCACTAACATAATATGATCTTTTAGGTATTTTATATTTAAATATAGTTTTAATAACATTACACATTTCTTATTTATTATTTAAATAATTATTACGGAAATATATTTAACGAAACTTTGCATAATATTACTTTTTTGGACAAACTAATTTCAATATTGCTGATTTTATTATAATAACGTCATTGTCATTAGTTGTGTGATTTTGGAACTTATAAATAGTGACTTTTCGCTATTAAGTAGATTGATCTAATTACTTATTATTATTGTTTCAGTCTTATCTGCTGTCGCAAATCTGTTATTGGAACCAAATTTTATACTCGCTGTTTTAATCACTAAACAAACTTAAATAATAACAAAAATAATATGAATTAAAACAAAATCAACTGCCAAAAATTGTCATGAACGTCAACTCCGACATACGTCAAAATAATGCAAATTTAAGGCCTGCAGCCGGATTACAACTTTGCTACTCGTATCGAGTAGGTAGCTTAGAATTTATGGCCCTTTGCGCCAACAGTTTTGAGCAGCACCTAACGATAGGGAAAGAATAAGTGCAAACAAAATACAAGGGTTATTATTTTCCTAATGTTAGGTGCTGCCTAAAATTGGTGCAAAGGGCCATAATTTGCAAAACTACCTCCTAAATACGAGTAGTAAAATTGTAACCCGGATGATGGTATTATCCCTGCACAAATAGAGCAAAAGAACAATTGTTATCTCTGGGTATTCCTTATTAGTGAATCCAAGTGCACAAAAATATGTATGTAGAAAATGAATGTAGAAATGAAAGTGAATTTAGAAATTTTCGATGTGAGACAATGGTCATAGAATAATGTTTATATACTACAATGGTTATGCTTATGTTGTATAAACCCGGCTTTAGAGTCGTTCTAGAGTTATTCGGAGCTACACTAAGGTCTCATGGTTATCCGCTTGGAATTGACTTCTCTCTTTGATAGAATGTCAATGTCAAATATATACCAGTTGATTGCCATATTAATATGTCAATGTACTTGTACTCTGTGTTGCCAGAACTGACGCATAATCGTCAGATTCAGCGATTCCAACTTTATTCTAACTAATTTCTGAAAAAACAAAGTGAAAAGACACAAAATATTTTACGAAGTCCTCTGCACTTTCAAAACGATTATAAAGTGCTATATGACATCAGAAAAATGTATAATATTTACAAAAATACCTGAAATTTTCTAGATTTTGTACTTTGATGCCTTAATTAATTCGAATGAGATAGATAAAGGTATCCTTTATTGAGTCAAAATTAAATCGATAGATTTCCCTTGAAAGATTTAATTATAGAGAAAATTCAGTTTTAATGATCCAAAAATTCTCTATAAATGATATTGCCGTGCAGTTACTTAATTAAGACAAATACATTTAAAACCTGGCGACTGGCGAGACATAAATTATTGGACAAGACGGGAGACGGCCTCTTAAATTTTGTAATATTGTAATATTTGTTTCTCAGCTTCTTGTTTTGCCGCATTCCAGCGCAACAGTAGAGAGTCAAATAAATTTGACCAGAACTTTTGGAATAAGCTGAACACGAAAACTATTGTCTTTTTAAACCGTATCATTGTCTGTAAAGACAATGACCACAGCTAACATTATTAGCTGTGCAATGACCGTATCTTCAATTTTAAATACAAAAATTACATTGCATCTGGCAATACTGCTTGTTGCTTGTACTGGTTACAAATTTTTAGGTTAGGTTATTGTATTAACTGTTAATTTTAATCGGATTGAGTATATTATACTCATTCCTAGATTTTATTTAGAATATCTACATTAAATTACGATATATGGCATCTAAAATTGCGGGGGTAAGAACAACTTACATACCTACAAAATTCTTTTTGTTAATTTAACGCCATTTCAGTCAGTAAAAACATTGGGTTTATTTGTCAAACCTACACTATTCGATAAAGGTGTCGGGGCTCTTCTACCAGAGGCATATAAAAAGTTCTATCAAGAATGGAAATTAACAGTACCAACAGCTGTACATTACATTCCACAGGAAGGGAAATGGAAGCGTGACGAACTAACAGGAGAAGTGTAAGTTACCTAATTTGATCGTATTGTAGGTAATTTTGTAAACATTATGTTTGAGATATAATATTATGCCAAAATCGCTTGGGAAGTTATAGCCAGCTTAATTGTTTCGAAACAATACATTATGTTGCTGATACGATAGTTACCTTATTTCCTCTTGAATTGTTTACTTAAGTATTATTCTTTAGTTAAGCTAGAATATATGTCTAGATAAGGAATATGTGGTTATTTGGCTATGTGGGATAACAATAGCGTAACGTCAATTCTCAACTGAGTGGTATTGTATGAGTTTTTGATTTATATTTATTATTTTCTAGGACTCCCATACAAAACACACCAATTCCATTGTTGTTTCCCAAAGAGAGTCATCAACATATTTGGGGTGGTGAAGGTATTGTACAGGGTTTTGTTCGTCCTTCTACTAAACGCAGAAGGTCACCAAGATTTTGGTTTCCCCAACTGAAACGGACTGTAGTTTATAGTGAAGTATTAGACAAATACATATCAGTTATTGTTACTGATAGAGCAATCAATCTGATAAATGCGCATTATGGGTTCGATCATTATTTACTAAAAGTGAGTATCCTTATGTAACTTGATCTATACTTTATGCCAGCTGAATTAATCAATTCATTCGTTCAGATGAAGTTAGGCATTATTTTCAAGGACTTACCCACATAAATGGCTGGAGCTTCTTGTTGAAATACATTTGCACGGGAGCATAATCATTGTGAAATTTTTGTCTTGGGTGTGGTTTTGTAAACTCTGCCAATTGTACCTAAAATTGCGCCTCAATGTTTCATTGAGCAGTTTGCTGTCTTCCTTATGTGCCTTTGGTATACCTTACCGTATGATATCTGAATGTATTTCACTTGGACTTTCTCCAAAACTATAAAGAGGAGTTAAATTCAAAATTACTTCCATATCTGTTGACGATATGGTGGATAATGCGCTAATAACAGGCAGACAAGCTTGCCTCTGCAAAACAGATAGTTTTGCTCGTTCGCTGGAAAACTCTCATCCACAAAGAATGTTAGCATTTTTTGCAGATAATTAAAATTTACTTCTCTCCTGAGTATGTCTCTCACTATAAACATTAGAAAATATTGTGTGACTTATTTTTTCTGATTATAAAGTTATATTTAAAAGCACTTTGTTAGTTCAGATTACAGACGGTTTGAATTACGTTATTGGCATATTTTGATGCTGATGACACACAAATATTATCTGATAATGACATTGAAACTCTAGAGCGGAAAATCAGTTTTACCCTCGATTAGTTTCAGATGTGGTTTTATAAAAATTAACTAATTATAAATTTTGACAAGATATTAGCTTTATATTTCAATTCAATTTCACTTAAATTCAATGTTAGTTTTAATCACGAACAGCGAAACTGTGGACGAGAGTTTGAGCTGGACTTTACATAGGTATCTACGCAGTTTATAACAAGCTTAATAAAAGCCTTTATTTATTCAGTCAGTGCCTATAATTTGTGGCTTCGAACACAGGTGTTGAGATTGACAGGTTTTTTATACTGCACAAAAGGGCACTAAGATGGATTGTCAGTTTAACATTCCGTCGAACATGCAGATATGCCTTTAAAAAACATAAGCTGGTTACAGTTACATAAATTATATCTGTACAAACTCCAGTGTGTATATTAAAAAATAGAAACATTGCGCATGCTTATGACATGAATATTTCACTCGGAAGAAGATATCGCTTGTGCCTACCTCGACCCGGGCATAATATGTTCTAGAAGAAATCACCTGAATATTCTGGTTTTATTAATAATCTTTTGTTACTGTATTTTGAAGATAAACTATTTTGACAGAGGTTTTCTTTGTATACTATATGTGTGCGACTCTACTTGAAGTTCCATGCATTCTATGTAGTAGTCTAAAAAGGTATTAATACTTCTAGCAGATAGCACTTTGTATTTGATTTAGTTTACTGTTTATATGTTAAAATTTATAGACACCAGCATGCGACTTGCAATCTCTACTGGCATTGGGCTTCAAAAGAAAAATTTTACAGGAACTGGAGAAAGGTTGTCCCACATATAGTGATAAACCTGAGCTACAGAAACAAATATTGAACACATATCACAAATATTTGGAGGCGGTAAGTATTTTTTCTTTTAATTAAACATCTTTGGCCGAAATTGTCTACTTTATAGAAGAGTGATAAATTTATTATCTTGTTGAAATCAGTCACAACACCACAAATTTAGATTGATTTTAGTAGCACTGCTGACTAGACATGTTTCGAGCAATATTAGTCAATTTTGTTTCATAATATCTATCCTTATTTGGGTACAATAATAATTATTCATTTTGAGTACAATATTGGCATGTGGTATTGGTTGACTGAAAAGAATTTCACTTGGGTAACTTGGGACTGTACAATTAGATTTTTGATCAAAATAGTAGTAAGTATCTCGCTACATTATGAAAAAGTACAGGGTGGAACAACAAAGTGTAGCGTACCAGAGTTATGATTTTTTAAATAGAACATCGTAGTATATTTGAAGGTATATTTCAAAAGTACTCAAAAATTATTTTTTATATATTATTTTAAATACGAGGCCTGTTTTTTAAGTAAGTACCGTTTTGGAATTAAAAAAAGACGTGCAAAGATATCGCAATAATTTTATTTTTACATGAAAGCCTGTACCTTAATCTACTTTTCTACATAATTTCCGTGAATATTGAGGCACTTGTCATAACGTGGCACCAGTTTTTGAATACCCTCCTCATAAAATTCTGCCGCCTGACTTGTTAACCACTGTATCACAAATGTTTTGACTTCGTTATCGTCTTGAAGACGCTGACCACCCAGGTGTTTCTTCAAGTGCAGGAACAAATGGTAGTCGCTGGGCGCCAGATCAGGGCTGTATGGAGGATGATCTAGAGTTTCCCATTTAAAAGATTTGATGAGATCCTTGCTCCGATTAGCCACATGTGGACGGGCATTGTCATGCAGCAAAACGATACCCTTACTCAACTTGCCACGTCTTTTGTTCTGGATTGCACGACGCAGATTGTTCAATGTCTCACAATAAGACGCTGCATTGATTGTTTCATTACGAGGCAGAAACTCCACTAGCGCTCAAGGAAAGTCAATGCACTGTCTAAACGTTGGGTTTTGTGCAAATCGGTCAACATTTTTGGAACCCAACGTGAACACAATTTCCGGTAATTCAAGTTCTCGGTCACAATGCTGTACAAAACACTACGAGAATATTTATATATAAGCAGTCGCACATTGATGAAATTGTAAAGCGTCTGTTTTCTCTCACCTTTTCCTCCACTTTCTGCACCAAATCTTCATTAACGACCGAAGGACGCCACTCCGTTCTTCATCATGCACATTTGTGCCGCCATCTTTAAATGCTCTCACCCATGTCCTTACCATTCCATCACTCATAATGTTTTGTCCGTAAACTTCACAGATCTCACGATGAATATCGATCGGTTTTACGCCTTTAGCACTAAGAAATCTTATAACAGCCCGTACTTCACAATCGGCGGACTCACGATTGTCGGAGGCAGTGTTGTTCGCAGGCTTTTTTTTTTCGTACTAGATGGCGCGTCAATTTCGTACTAAATTTACAATTTTCGTACTAGATTTACAATTTCCTTAAATCTAAGTAATCGAGTAATTATAACCTTGCTTGCTGTGTAATGTAATGAATCACTTTTTCTAAAAAAAAAACCCAAAACCATGTGATGGATTATTTGTTAGGTTAAACATAGAATAAGTAAGCTACGCGTAGCTTTCTTATTTTATGGGTTAAATGAGATCTTTCTTTCTTTATTCTCTTCCTTGCTGATTCAGATGCACACAGCAGACTAGCAGACAGCCAAAGATGGTTAGATGAGATGACAGATGACAGTAAAGTTTCACTTCTTCTTCGTATCTATTAGCCATATTTGGTTTTCCTTGAGTTAGGGGACAATTATTGATTTGATTAAAAACGTACTAGAATCTAGTACGTTTTTTACTAGAATATCGTTCCGGCGTATTAACGTATGAAGTCTCTCAAAACGTACTAAATAAAATACGAAAAAGCACCTGGGAACAACACTGGTCGGAGGCATCTTAAACACTCAGTAAACAACGTATACAATGAGGAATCAGACTGTAATGGCGTCAGTGCGTAGACAAGAGATGTAGGTAACCAGCGCGCATGCGCGGAACGCCGACCGTAGCGCTGCGGCGGCGGAATTGCAAAACGGTACTTACTAGCCTCGTAGTTTTCGGGAAAATAATACTTTTTCAAAATTGTACTTAATTATTATAAACCAATCGAGGTCAATAATGAAAATGTTAGTGTGTTTGCAATTTATTGGGCAGAAATGCGTATCAGACAGACTGTCTAAGATTTGAATTTCTTAAATTAATTTTACTCTACATTCGTCACCCATACGTAACAACTTTAGTTTGCATAGCTACAATTATTTAATACCTATAGATTTTAATAGTGTCATTTTATAGTTTTAATTATCGTATCTATAACGTTAATATTGTATTTAGGTCCTGTTTTTTTCTTGTCTTTAGTATACCTCTGAAGAAATCAAATGGTATGGATATTCATTTGTTGAAGCTTGTAGAATTATAAAAAATGAAATGGAAGCAAACGAACAAGTGACTCCTTTGAAAAACGTTTATAGAGCTCAACTTATAGAGTCGTTAAAGGCAGCAAACAATGCCGAGGAAAATGTTGGATCTAGTGGGCAATTAAAGTAAGATGATACCTAATACTACTAGCATTTATATTTTGTTAATTGTTTTTTTATAGAAATTCTGGATTGTCAACACCATCATGGTTACATAAGATAAATCCGTTTGGTAAAAAACACGAGACATAGACTTTCTTTGCATTTCCGTTTGTAGATATTGAAACTGTTTATTTGTCATGATTATTTATAGAATATATATTCAGTGAATACTATTACTTATTCTTTTGATTTTTCCTATGATTATATACTTGAAGAAGTTGGATACGGTAGAGATATCAGCCTCACCGGCCGGTTTACATTAACACTAACGGATCACCCTAATTATCTGACGAATTATTTTATTTCCGTTTGACTGAATGAAAATTATCAAAAAGTCCGGGTTGCTTATTGGAATGATACCGACACATCCGCTCTTCGTCATTTCCTGATGTAAGTTACCGACGTATTAGCGAACGCACTAGCTGAGTTTTCTGTAACATTCAGCCTTAATGCGTGCATTGCATTATCTTTATTCAATGTGGTTTATTGTAATTAGTCGCTTGCTGAGAGTCGAATATTTTATAGAATATTATGCAAAAATGAGCAACAGAGATTTACCAGAGGATATCATACAAGTTAATTGAAAATAATTTAATGTTGATAGAATTGCATTCAGCAGAGGAAGTCGGTAATATGTCAGTCCCTCCTTCTTCACGGAAACTCGCGTGGAATGTTACCGACACGTCCGCTGTCGTGTCGGTAACATTCCACCGGCATATAGGATATACCTGTTAGAGCAAGTTTAAAGCACGAACATATCACAGAAATTTCTTTTGATTGGTTCGTCCGAAACCATAATTTATACGTGCTGCTGTTTGAAGTCAAGTAGAGAATGGCTTTTTTATTGCCAATTCTGGATTCCAGCATCATCCGAGAAGAATCTACACATGGGTGTCTCCTGATGGTAGATACAAAAACCAAATAGACTACATATTGGTTAAATCCAGATGGCGGAGCTCCATATAAAACTCAAAAACATATCCAGGTAAAGATTGTCAGTGACCACCAGTTTCTCGCCGCCGAATTACGTGTAATAATCAGCAGACCTAAGACACCTAAACCAGTCACCAACCTATGGGACCTCAAGAACAATGAAGACTTCATGACAAAAGCAACGGCGGAGTTAAACAAGATGATATCAGAAGTGACCCCAGATGAAACAGCTGAATCCCTCTGGATCAAGGCAAAGTCGACCCTAACACATGCTGCAACAAAACAGAGAAATAGCAAGAAGACTTCAAATAAAAACTGGATTTCAGAGGAGACATGGGACAAGATTGAAACACGGAAAAATCTTAAAATCGGAGGCCTAAATAATCCTGAAACCCGTGCAGAATACTCAGAACTTAGTAAGGAAATAAGACAACGGTGCAAAAACGATCAAAACACGTACCTGAATAATATCTGCAATGAAATTGAACAACACACAAATAGAAACGAGACCAGAGACATGTTCAAGAAAATTAAGCAAATCACACGCAACTTCTCCCCAAGATCCTCAAAGATAAGGACTGCTAACAGACAAAATACAAATCAGAGATCGATGGAAATGCTACTGTGAAGAACTAATGAAAGACAGTACAGCTCCCGGAAACCAACTAGAACCTGAGCACAAAGAGCAAGAACCACCCATATTAAGAGAAGAGTGACAGCAGCACTCAAAAAGTTAAAACCTCACATCACGTCATCGTCGCGGAAATGCTGGAAGCGAGCGGAAATGCAGGAATCGACATTTTGCACAAAATATGCAACCTAATTTGGAAGAACGGAACATGGCCTAAAGACTGGACTAACTCAATATACGTCCCACTTCACAAAAAAGGAGCAAAAGACATCTGTGGAAATTATCGTACAATAGCTCTCATCTCTCATGCTAGCAAGGTTATGTTGCAGATATTGGCCGAACGCCTTAAACCCTACATCCTACCACAACTGCCCCCGGAACAGGCAGGCTTCGTCCCGGGAAAGGGAACCAGGGAACAAATCTTGAACCTAAGGCAAATCATAGAAAAAGCAAGAGAATTTAACACACCAACTTATCTGTGTTATATTGACTACACCAAAGCGTTTGACTGCGTGCGCTGGCAGAAATTATGGAGCATCCTAAAAGAAATGGGCATACCTCGGCATCTGATATGGATAATGAAAAACTTATACGACGGCAACAGCGGTCAAGTCAGAGTGGAAGACGAGCTCACCGAACATTTCAGTGTCAGCAAGGGTGTTAGACAAGGCTGCATACTAAGCCCAATGCTCTTCAACATATATGGCGAATGGATTATGAGAAACGCCTTAGAGAACTGGAAAGGAGGAATAACCATCAACGGGGTCAAAATTAATAACCTTCGCTACGCTGATGACACCACGCTCATAGCTGCATCCGAAGACGAATTAAAAGAACTTATACAACTAGTGGAGCAAATGAGTATGGAAGTCGGTCTTCAAATGAACAAGAAGACGACCAAGATAATGATAGTAGACCGACAGAACCAGAATAGATCGATAGTAAAGAAGATTGGTGATATCGAAACGGTAAACACGTACGTCTATCTAGGTTCTCTCATCACGAATCAGGGCGGATGCAGCGAAGAAATCAAAAGAAGAGCCGCATGGGCTAAGCAAGCTATGACGAAATTAACTAAGATATGGAAAAGTCATCGTATCACGCTCAACACAAAAATAAGACTGGTTAGGAGCCTGGTATTTTCTGTGTTCCTTTACGGAGCTGAGTGCTGGACACTGAAGCAATCAGACAAAAAGAGGATAGACGCACTTGAGATGTATTGTTGGCGTCGAATGTTGAGGGTCTCCTGGATCGAGAGGAGAACTAATCTGTCAATCCTCGAACAGATTAATGTAAAGAAAAGGCTACGCATCATAGTTTCAGAAAACATCGCCAAATTCTTCGGTCATGTGGTCAGAAGAGATGGGCTCGAAAAACTAACAATAGAGGGCATGGTACCAGGAAAGAGAAGCCGCGGAAGATCGTCAACAAGGTATACAGACCTGATCACCCAACTCACTGGCAGGAGCTTGCCACAATCAATAAGGATGGCTGAGAATCGAAATGAATGGAGGCTGACAGTACAGGAGATTTCACGAAATCACGATGCTTGAAAACAAGCTACCGACTGGGAAGAAGGGCTATTTTGCAAATTAGTTCTAATTAACAGGGATTGACACCGCGTTTCGGTTATCGTTTCGCACCAGAATAGAAACGAAATGGTACGGAAGTTACACTACCGCAAGCCGTAACGAAACGGTTAATAACAAAATACAGAGACACCAAAATCTCCAGGAAATGGTTATTAACAGAAACGAAATCATTACCGAAACCTATCCCAACGACAAACTCACTAACCACCCTGATTATGTGTATGTAAATCTTACACAAAAAATAATAGAATCCTTATTTAAGCCTTTTCTTTTTAACTGGAAGATTTAATTATCAAGGGAGTACCAGTGGTGTCGACTTTTACGGATTGTAACATGTAAATAGGTATACCAGATGTACAAGTATGAAATGCAGATGTCAAAGCACAGGTACAGCAATGCAATTTGTGCTATAATTTGATTTATTAATGCCTGGTAGTATTCATCACACTCCATATATATTTGATGTATTCACTAGTATAGCTGAGCCTCTCGAGTGTGAAGAGTTTTATCGTGATTTTAGGAAGGCAAACTATGAGGCTATTAATGATTATTTAGCATCGATAGTATGGGCGGATGTCTTTGAGGGAAGAGATATTAATGAGGCTGTTGACTTATTTTACTCTGCCCTGAATCAGTGTGTCAGTGTGTATGTACCTCTGAGGTGCATCAAGAGATCAAGTTTCCCCAAATATTTCAGTGCAGAACTTAAGCACTTAGTGTGTTTAAAGAAGGAGGCGCATAAAAGGTATCAAGAAACTGGTGACGAGGCACTGTATTGGGAATTTGTTAGGTTACGAACACAATGTAAGGCCAAGTCTAAAGAATGTTATAAATCATTTATCGCACATTTGGAGACAAATATTGGCAACAATCCTCGTCACTTTTGGCATTTTATTAATAATAAGAGAAATAACAATGGTCTTCCAAGATCAATGTTTTTTAACGATCAGGTGGCTGGTACGGGTCCCGACATCTCAAATCTTTTCGCTCAGTTTTTCTCCAGCGTTTATGATGGATCTGCGTGTAATGTTGGGGAATTTTCTGGTATCAATTCGGGAAACATCACATTGGATGGTATTTCTGTAGGTGAGGTGTATGACAAAATCCTTAGAATCCCTAATAAAACTTCCGTTGGTCCAGACAACATACCTAATTACTTTCTTAAGAGTTGCATACATACTGTGACGGTGCCTCTTCAGAGACTGTACAGCATGTCATTGAATCAAGAGAAATTTCCAGACGCCTGGAAAACTAGCTATGTGATACCTATATACAAATCTGGTGCCTCTGGAGACATCTCTAATTACAGAGGAGTTTGCAATCAATCTGCAGTAGCGAAGTTACTCGATGGCCTTCTGTTCGATCAACTTGAATGGAAATGCAGAGGTCTCATTAAGGAGGGTCAACACGGTTTCTGTAGAAAAAAATCTACAGTTACGAATTTGATTTCTTATGAACTTGATATATTGGATGCTGTGAGTGGAGGTTATCAGGTGGATTCGGTGTATACCGACTTCGCCAAAGCATTTGATAGGGTGAACTTTGATGTTTTGTTGGCAAAGCTGGGAGTGTTCGGATTTTCTGACCATGCGTTATCTTGGTTGGAAAGTTTTTTGAGGGGGCGTACACAGGTAGTAAAGATCATGAATCACAAAAGTCATGAGTTTCGAGTAACATCAGGAGTCCCGCAGGGGTCCCATTGTGCCCCATTATTGTTTAATATTTTTGTCAACGATATCAGTGATGTATTGAAGTTTTCGATGGCTAATCTATTTGCGGATGATTTAAAGATTTATAGAAGAATTTCGTGCGAGGCCGATGTTGAATATTTGCAGCGCGATGTTGATGCGCTGTGGCAGTGGTCTGTGTATAATAATTTGAAATTCAATATCAATAAGTGTTCATTTATTAGCTTCTTTCGCAAGAGGAATAGATTTCCTAGTCGGTACACGATGGATGGTGATCAGTTGAAATATATGGATAAAATAAAAGACTTGGGTGTTCACTTTTCAGAGTCTTTTGACTTTAATGAACACATATGCCGAATGTCTCAGAATGGTCATAAAGTATTGGGATTTGTGATGCGGAATTCTAGAGACTTATCGATTGCGAGCTGTCGTTTGTTGTATGTGTCCCTGGTTCGTTCTTCACTGGAATACGCGTCAGTGATTTGGTCGCCTTATTATCAGACTTATATAAATATGATTGAGAGAGTTCAGGACAAGTTTTTGCGTTATGCTGCGTTTAGAATGGGGATACATATGCGCAATTATCATAGATCGGACCTTCGAGGGGCGTTAAACTTGGATACTCTTGGTAAACGCAGAGTTTTAAACGACTTGGTATTTGCGTATAATGTGTTGAAAGGTAACATAAATTGTCCTGCTGTCCTGCATAGGATTTTCTTCAATGTACCAGTGCGTGATTTACGACACCATGATCTCTTCTTTCACCATACAAGTAGAAATAATTATACATATTTTTCTCCTATTGATAGAACTCTTCGCACTCTGAATGAACATGATTGTATAGATATCTTTTGCAATTCACTTTTAGAATTTAAGCGTCAAATTAATTGTTGTATTGAGTAGTACTCATAACAGATCTTGAATTTATTATGAATTTGTTTATTTTGCCTTAGGTACTGTCATGTATATAAGAAATTTGTTGTAAATATAATTGGGGTATCCCGTTAATTTAATAAATAAATAAATAAATAAAATATTTGAGACAGTGTTATTTTGTTGCTGTCAACAATTGTCACACACGCACGAGTGATTAATTGGAAAAGTGTGTGCATAGTATTGTCAATATGTCAAAATTTATAACGAACAAAGAGTATTAGCGGACAGCACTAATTTTTTGTTTTCATTTGAAGAACCGATTACTTCGAGAGCTTGTGGTGAACATGCTCCATGGCAAGATACATGTGAATGATGGTTTCAGCGTTATAAAAGTTGTGACTTCGATGTTGCAGACTAGGAACGTATTTCATACTTGTACACCTGGTATGCTTAATGGTCGATAATAATTTAAATACAGATATAACGCGGACGAAATATGTGTATTGGATTATCGATTTATAAGTTTTATTTTAAATTAGGTACAAAGGGAAATGAAACAACAAAGTATAAAACATTCATTTTTTGTATTTCTCATTTAAAATCATATAGGTCTTCTTTAATTATAAAATCACGTTTTATTATTTTATTTACCGAGCTAAAACGAGGCAGATTTGTCGTCTTTTAGAAGATGCAAAACTAGTTTAGCTATCAATTCTTGACAGATTTTTCGCTAACATATTCAACTATGTACTTATACTATACATAAAAATAAATAATTCTGTACAATAAAATTTAGCTAACAGGCAAAACAATGTTGTTTTTATTACTAATAATTTGTAACAGATAACGGTTCCGTTAGCAAAGAATCGATAGTGTTTTGGTATCACCGTCTATTATCGACAGAATGTGTCATCGTTGTCTGATACACAAACGGCATGAGAAGCTGCTAAGAACAACTTTCCGCTTTCACATGCACAAAGTTGGAATACTTCAAAGTGTCTGGAAGTTGCCGGTCTCGTTGTTGTCCTTGCAGTTGGTAGTAGTGGCATTACAACTGATGAGGCCTATAAAATTAATAGAACTGTTAACTTGAATTATCTATTGTATTTTAAAATTAATGAAAACAGTTTCTGTTCTTTTTATTAATAATAATAGTCTTTATTGTCTAACAGGCAAAATACCCAATCACAAGACAATGTATTTGCATACAAATTCTGAACATTATATAGAAGAAATAATAATAATAATAATAATAGCTTTATTACTCAACAGAACAAGTTCCATTTACAGAGCAATGCATACAAAAACCAACTAAAGCTTAACTATATTAAATAACAGTAGGTACATCAATAAACTACGAAAATCAACCAAAGTACAAAGTATTAATGAACATCAAGTTCCTTTAGTATTGATTCCGCGGAAGACACTATTTCATTCAGAGAATCAAAAAATATATCACACTGATCATTAACCAAATTAAATTGCCGGCACATACTATAAATGGGAGATTTTAATATAACATTTGTTCTGTCTCGCTCATTATAAAATGCTATAGAACTTCTAGCATTGATACGCGGAATCAACAGAGATACCTTTTCCAGTAGCTCAGGGCACACTACATCACTATTGAATATCTTATATAGAAAACTTATACTAAACAAATTTCTCCTTAAACTTAAACTTTGAAATTGAAATCGGTCAATAAGATATTTGTAAGGTATTCCGCGATCCGGGTAAGTTCCATCAATCTTAAAGCACAAACATTTTAAAAATTTACGCTGAACTTTCTCAATCATTTGAATATCACAGTCATAGCAGGGGTACCAGACCAAAGAGCAATACTCAAGCTTGGATCTTACATATGCAAAATATAGAGTATTCAAAGTAACGACACTCTCGAAATATTTGCTGTTTCTAACAATAAAGCCATAAGCTTTGGTCGCACCAGCCACCATATCTGTAATATGTTCCTTGAAAGTGAAATGCATGTCAAAAGTAACTCCAAGATCTTTAATAGACTCCTTTCGATTAAGAATTACTCCATTTGCATTATAATAAAAGATGGTCGGGGAAGTTTTGCGGGTATCAGAAACAACATTACATTTCTTAGGATTGAGGGAAAGTCTGTTTTGTTCACACCAAGCATTCACCAATTGAAGACTGCCTTGTAGCGAAATACAATCCTCCGGCGTACTTATCATTGTAAAAATCTTTAAGTCATCTGCATAAATCAGTTTACTACAATTCAATAATTCTCCCAAATCATTAATGAATAATAAAAATAATAGAGGTCCCAGATTTGAACCCTGAGGTACTCAAGATAGAGCTGTATAATATGTCGATGTATATCCATTGTATGACACAAACTCAACTCTATCAGTAATATAAGACTGCAGAAGACAGACGGCATCACCGCCAAAGCCAAAATGCGGAAGCTTTTGTATAAGGATTGTATGATCAATTCTATCAAACGCCTTGCAAAAATCGGTGTATACAACGTCAACCTGACCGCGGTTATCCAACGTCCCAGACACGTATTGTGAAATAATACATGTGCTAAATTAATAATAATAAAAATCAATAATAATATCTTAAAATGAGCCATGAGCATAAACAATCATAAGATTTAAGTAGCTATACAACAAAATATACAAAAATTACATGTATGTATACAAATAATTGACAAATTAGTTAAAATTCAAGAGTGCGGAGATAGCACCAAAGGCTTTTTCGGAAAAGATTTATTCATATAAATAGTACCACCTATCTTTTATTTCAATAATAAGAAAAATTTGATTATCAATATGCGAGTGACGAGTATAAAAACCACTCAGTAATCAACATTTTTAGCTTAAAGTATTCGTATCAAATTCAGTATTAATTGCGGTTAAATAATTGGTAAATTCCAAGTAGATACGTAGGCATTTTGCAAAAATACAGGTCGTAGGTTGTTTGATCAAGTGTTAATCATTGTATTGGATTCCAGCGGTTGGCTTTAGCTTAACTTCAGAATTACGAATGTACAATATCTGGAAAATATACTTACCATTCGTTGTTCCTTATAAGTCTGTATTTAAAGTTAGATAAATCAAAAAAGTAGTCGGGTCAAATTTTCTGGCTTTATCCAAACAGAGGATTTTGTTAAATTAGCAGATCCCTAGTCCAATGCAGTACAATCAAATTGAGGATTGAAACTAATGCTACAGTAAAGATATAAAAACAGGAAAATAATGGAAAACAGTAAATCGCCAGCAGGAGACCATTTTATTCTTCCTCACCCTGATACTGGCATTCACTACGAATATGAAACACATTCGTCAATATTTGTCATGCCAGTGCTTCAGTTTAATTGCTGTGCAATTTAATTGACGTTCTCCTAATTTAATTTGGTGTTTCTCTTAGTCCTAGTTTCTAATGCTTTTTTGGCCTTTTTTTACCTGTAATTGTATTGCACCCACTTCACTTTTCAAAGATATGTCATTTAGGGCTACAGTTTTTATATGACCACCTCTGGAGTCCAATGTTATTTCTTTAGGAGCCTTTATCGTCAGCATACGAGTGGGTGATTCCAGTCTAAAAATCATTAAGAAAGTCTTACGAGAGTTTAAAATTGAACGATATTGACAATCTTAATTCATAAGATCACGTATTGGTTTTTCATTTCAATTAATATATAAATAAATAAAGGTACCTTAAATCGTGGCCGCTTTCTGCCCTCACCAATGTCGTCTGTACTGATCCCTTAAAGGTCGTTCCACCTTCACTTTTAATATTTACAAATTCAGTACCGACAACAACCTCATTTCGATCTGCAGAGAAAAGTAATGTTCCTCGATCATCCAACACTTTGAAACTATTTGTTAAACATTCAAATTGATCATTACCTACAAGGAGCAAATAATACATTTAAATACGAGAGTCACAATTTATATTTTTTCAAACGACCACTAGATGGTGCTTTTGATATGTTTCATCATAGATTTTAACATTTGTTAATCCGAATGCGCGATTTTTAACAGTGAGCGTTTTAAGACAGTAAGTTTGTAAAGAAATGGATATTACTCGTGAAAGTTTTCGTAGGAAGATATTTTAAGTTAAAAAAAAAGCCCAACTCCTCAAGGATGCATTAAACTGCTTCGATTAACTTTTGGTGATAGAGCACCATCAGTGAAGATAGCGTACCGTACCTACAATAATTGGTTTGCAAAATTTAGTTATGTTGTGTAGCAGTGAGTGATGAATCACGTGGAGGTCGACCAAAATCTGTTTGAGATTCCAAAAAGAGGCCTTCGCATGTAGCAGATTGCAATATATTCGATTTTGTATGAATTTTTATTTGTGACAAAAAGAAAAAATGTTGACCTAATCTCAAAAAACAGCTCGTTTCATAATTTGTATTGTTATTTTCAGTTTAAAACTTGATTTGTTAATTCATTTATGTATTTTTGTGTAGCACATTGCTGTCATTTACCTAAATGTATCCAGCTATTGGAGTATCCGTCTTTACTTCTGGACCTTAACGTTATATTTCTATTTGATTCTAGTAAAATTGTTTGCCCAGTCCTGGATTTAATACTACTCGCTATTAAGCTGTCTAAGATGAATGCTCTGCCTTCTAATTTTATACCACCTGATACTATTTTCAGCTGACCCATACCTTCCTGAAACATAAAAAGTAATAATTAGAAATTGAAGCATTGGCTATTATATTTAAACTTCACATATAGCAACTTGTGTTGAGTTTAACTACAAAGGTATCAAATTGTTAGGGGAAAGTGGCTTATGATGACACCCCTAAGGAAAACTGGCCATAAAAACATTGGTCTCATTGAAGGAAAATATAATAAATAATAAGTAGTTACCGAAACATCTGGTTTAAGATCATTTAATTTTCGATAGGACATTCCTCTCTTTTATTATGTGGCTTTTTATTTTTTTCTTAATTTGAGCCTTCATCGGACTAATGCGAACTTAAGATGGCATAGTAATTAATCATATGATTGCATAGCTCAAACGTTCAGTAAAAGGTTTTTTTTAATATTTTTTTGAAGAAATCTTTAAAATCTTTTACCGGACTTTTGTGTATAAATTTTTATGCATTTATTGAGATCTTGGCCTTTTCGAGTTTCTCATTTACATTTTTATACCGCATTGTTTTGAAAATGTTCTTAACGCGTTCATAACGCCTAATGGTAGGCAATAAAACAGGTAGATTTCTGTGAGACACCTGGGGTATTTCTAACCCATCCAGACTAATGAAATGTTTAACTAAATTCTCTGTCAGCACTACTAATGATCTGATAAAGATCTTGGTATTGATGACAGTGAAATTACAATTTCTTATTAAAAAATTTTGCAAAACTCTAGAATGGATAGGATCCTCAACTTAAAGTAATTTTTGTATATACTGCAATGTTCAATAAATACGGTATCATTAAAAAGCCATTCACCATTCGAAATGATGATCACTCGACCTCGATTTCGATTAGAAATCCTAGGGGTTTGATTGTCCTCCGCTAGCTTAAAAATATGTGCATCCACTGAAGCCAAATCGAAGTGTCCGAGCCTTAAATTTCCCGAAAAGACGAAATGGATGACTTATTCACATTTCTCAGCTTTTATTGCAGATTATCTAACCTGGTAGTAGTAATTGCTAGTTAGCAAGCAATAACAACAATTTCATTGCATTATAGGTGTAGGTATTATACATATTTTTTGACAAGAATCATATTCAGGATTTTGCTCTACAATGTGAAGCAAACAAATTAATCTCAGCAATACCAACAGGAAATGAAATGTCAACATTATAAACTCAACTGAGGACTCAGATTTCCCGTATGCCCATGTATAATATTCTACGTATAAAATTGTCCAGCCTTGTGCATCAATAACTAATGATTCCATTATTTCCCAAATCCGTAAGTAAACAAAATAGAGCACGTTCACAACACACTCCTTGCCCATTCACTACTAAAAAAGGCATTTCATTTGTGTTTTTCCAGACGCCTTACGAGAATATAATAAACCAGCCTTTCTGTTTTAATTAAAATGACGCGATGATGAAAATTTCCATTAATTAAAATTTTTAGTATAAAATCGTTTTCTTTCTTTATTTGTATGATAGAATACGAAAAATTCATCTCTTATTCCAATTATTTCATTTGAAATAAACGATAGAGGACAAAAAGTGGCACCTATTGTTATTTGTAGGTATCAGAATTGAATTGAATTTTTGAAAGTTTGTTATTTCTTGTTTATTCGGATGTATTGAGATTATGAATTGGAAGATAATGATCTGAAATTCCCAGTTTTTTTACACCTTTTTAAGAACTAGTAGCATTGAAATGAACAAAATGTATCATTTACAGAACATAATATCTAAAAAACACCATCTGTTTTTGATTTTTTAGAACTACCTACTAACTAATTAGATAATCAATTTTGAAATATAATTGGATCTGTAATTTTTTATAATTGGATAAAGAAAGGCAAATTTCAATATATATGTTAGCAATCATCCCCTGTAAAGTACATTTCGACTTTTATTAAATAATTTAAAAATAATAGAGAATACTTTTTACATATATCTTACAGTTAATTTATTCTTGTATTACAACCGATTTCGACCGATCTAGGTCATCCCCATGTAAAAATCTGAGAAAAAAACATTTTTGGAAACATACTGAACAGACAATATCGTATTTATTTACCAAACATGTTTCGGAGCACCAGGCCACATCATCAGGGGTTATCAAAATTACAAAATACTATTTCATCATTATTGTTACAAATATTTCGTTTATTATGCATGAATGCATTACGTAAAAAAAAATTTGAATACTAATTCACATATTCGTGCTAATTTGTTAAAATTTTTGTTAAAACATAAAAATCTAATGTCAAAAAACCTTGTGTTATTCATTATTTGAGCCTTATTATGACTTTTCTTTTTATAAGTTATTAATTAAAAGGTAAACTTTTTAAACTATCTTTCAGCATTCTGATAATTCCTTTATTTTATTAACTAACAGTTAATTTGGTATTGTAACTTGCACAACATTTAGACGATATATTTAAACACACTTATCACTAGTAGTTTTATAAAAGAACTAAGCTAATTAAGCTCAATAAGCACTGATTTAATTAGACCGCGTGTTACAATGTAATAATGTAAACAAACAAACATCGACTGGTTCTCATTCTTGCCAAATTTATTCGTTCATGGCTTGTCTGAAGAAGGCTGTGTATGTATCTTAGCAGACTTCTAATGTTAGAAATAGTAAACGAACACCTTACATTTTTTGCAATATACCTAACTGGTTCCAAATGCATTTGTCATTGGGTCCTTCATGTTTTTTTTCAGTGGCAGGAGGTGTCGCATTCAATATATTTTTAATATATCCCCATAAAGAAATCCAGTCCGCAGAGCGAGGTCAAGAGATCTGAGAGGCCAGTTAATTGGGCCACCTCTTCGGAACCATATTTTCTGATTATCTGATGTGTAATGGAATGTTTTCTAAAAAAGTAGCCATCACTCGTTTTTTACCAAGTTTAAGAATCTGCGACCATACAAAGTGCCGTCGATGAAATATAAACCAATAAGTTCATCTCTAACTGAATGAATGCTTATTTTCAGTCTCATAATAAAAGCAGTTATGACGATTACCACAGCCTCATCGGTAAACAATACGTATTGATCAACATTATTTTCTTCACTGATGTTTTCAGCAGTTCACCTTTCAAAATCTTTCTGTTTACTGTGTCCTAAGTCCTATATAACTACGTATAAACTTTAAATAGGAAATAATTATTTTAATGTGGCACACACATCAGCATAAAAATAATTATAATCTTTTACACAGCTTGTCTTAATATAATTCAAAGAAATTTCAATTACAAAGGTTTTTTTCTAATTGTCTCATAACTCCTTTGAGTAATGCCATTATATATTTTTCGCAAGTCGCATTATTTATTTTTATTTAAAAATTCTTTAGCTTGCAGCCATAATTACCAAGTAAAGAAGTTGAAAACGACCCGGCTTCTTGTATATTTTTTGTCAAAGGATCTTTGTTATTGTTCTTTGGTTGCCCATTAGACAGGATGATATTTGATATAGATACGTTTTGCATTATTTAAAATACGATACATAATACTCAATAAAGAAAAAAGCTAAAACAAAATAAGAAAAATTAGATTACAAGATCCTGAAGCATGTCCGAGTATTACACATGATGTCCTAAGCAACTATCTAATATTAAATTTATATTTATACTTATGCTCGAAGTAACGCCTCCAGTCAACATTAGTCAGCAAAGGCGACAAAATATATAAAGGAATGAAAATGTAATAATAATAATAGTGATAACAATATTCAACCTCTGCAAGTCAGCAGGATTGTTATTTAGTTGGGACCAGTTGAAGGTATCAGTGTTTAATTAAATGGCAGTGTTCTTTGATTTAATACATTACCGATGAGAATTCCAAAACTTTTAGCACCCATAGAGTTAAAGCTAAATTGACTACTACCATAACAAGCAGCACCAAAATAAGTATGTACAAGCATTTCTTTCGCCATCCATAGATTCCTATTCGAAAATTGTATTTGGTACGTAAACTATTTGAATCTGATGTATGGCGGACTTCTCCGCTAGAATCACAGTGGCTCGCATCCATCTCACTTTTTTTCATCCTGGAAATAAGAAAAGTGTGGTATTAGATCGCAGTATAACCAAGCCTAGTCAATCTACTATGTTAAACATGGTTTTTAATTTTTTGAGCATATAAAAAAAGAATGATGAAAATTTGGCGACTAAGGATTTCGGGCTTGCTTTATCGGGCTCAAACATTTTGCGGCATCCTACCTGCTTCTACCTGAAATATCAAATCCTCGTTTTTATTACAATTGTGAGATTCGTTATGTTCTTGCTCTCTACGGAAAGTTTCAAAATATTTAATAAATTTCATAATTTATATTTGTTTGAGAAACATTCCGTTATAAACATACGTTTAAAAATAATAAATCCTGCGGTCAAATAGAAAGCCAAAACCTGATTTTCTAATAAATATTTATTAAAAAAGTGATCGTGGCCAAATCGTAATTTTCGTAAGAGCGACAGTTTCACTTTATACTTGAAAAACTGGTTGACAACGGCTACTAACTATCTACAGCTAAATGACAAACTGACATTTAAAAGGAAATACGTTTTCAGTGGCGGCTTTAGGATTCGAACTTGGAGGGGCGCATCCCCAAAGGTCAAATCTTAAACTATATTGAATATGCTTGTAAAAAAATTGTCGATTTTCATGTGCGTTGCGTCACGAGGAACATTGAGTTAAAATTAAAAGGAAATGCGTTTGTTAACTTTTTTATAGGTATATTAAAAGAAACTAAAAAATTCTAAATTCGAAACAAAAAAAAACAAACAAATGTGAAACAACTTGTATATCACAGAAATACAAAATAAATAAACAAAAATACAATAACGGGTTGATTTTGTATGATATTTCGTGTTTTCGTGGAGAATAAGGTCACCGTCCTTTCCAAGTCCTTTCCAAGTTTTGCAAAATTTGCCAATAGAAATTTTTTGTAGTATTCAACTTTGCGATGCGCCAACTAGTTTTTCGTATGAAAAAACTGCACAGTATTTACAAAAGAGACTTCTTTTCTTCCGAAAAAACCTACCCATTGAAATTTTTTTATAAATGGGTGTATGTTGGACGTGTTCATTCCTCGCGTCCTCGTTTGGTATGAATTCAAAAGGGGAATTCATGTTGTGGTTCACCCAATGATTTTTCAATAAATTATATTTGGTAATGTCAGGGATGGGATCAATTTTCGTTAAAGACGCGCCGATATTGTATTTTAATTATTCGCTAAGTTCTGTGTCCATGAAATCTGTATTTTGGTTTTGTGTTGAACTAGAAGCAACTGAAACATCGGTTGGTTGAACAACTGTATTAGCATTTTCTACTCTTTCCTCTGTACATTTATTTATTCAGTTACACTTAGTTTTGCTGTAGCTATTACTGGACCTTCTAAATCCGTTGAAATTATCCTACACAGAGAAAAATCTATCATATCATGAACCATATGCACATTCAATCAATGATAGCATATATTCCGTATTCCACAATCAAAGCTACATTTCTTTCAATTATAGTTATATGATTAATTGCGAAATATATGACTTTATTGCTTTAAGTATAAGAATTAATTGACTTCCAATCAAATGCCTCAATTATAAGAATATATTGAAATTAAATAAAAAGTATTGATTGGACTAAGTGTCACTATCGTTGATAGAACATTTATTGCTTTTTAAGGGGAATACAGAAATTATAGACAGAATATATTTTGGTATTGAAATAATTGTTTTGTCATTTTAAATCAATTGTATATATAATCCTGGAGAGAAATTAATTACTTAATTTTATAAAACTATCACGTTAACTAATTGTATGAAATAAAAGAAAGTTTTTATTCAAAAACAGTTTTATTAATTCTATAATACATTGTATTGTAATAAAAAAAATATTACTCTATAATCACAGTACAAAAAATAAACAATACATTAAAAGATGTATGTCATTCTAATACATGAACATTGAACATGTACGACTAACAAAATATTAAACCAAATATCGTATTTGTGCTTTTTTACCATATCTTCATAGTGTCCCACTCCCACTCGGTACTTGGTATACTGTATACCTACCTACATCGTGCTAAAACAGGATATTATGAATTTTGAGGTTATCTGAGGTTGCAAAAATGTATTCCATGCTGCCATGCTATACTGGTTAATGTGAAATAAAAAGCTTTTTTTTGAATGGAACACCCTGAATAGTTTTGTTAAAACGTTTTTAGTATGCATTATAGGTACCTCTTAAATCATTTGTTGGCTAGACCGATCTTTAATAGTATTGTTCGGAAAGCTTACACAAAATAATTTATAGTAAAAAACTTATGATTAGATATACTTAGTTAGGAGTAAAACTTACCGGAGAATATTGGAATTAGTTTGTCCAATTCTGAGGCGTTTAAGAAGTCTTCCATAATATATTATTGCAGATTATAGAACTTAACTATATAGACACGCGCTACCGGCACACAAATAGAATATATAAATGTAACATAACCTATTGTTTTAAGCTTTATTGCTAGTGACTAGGGAGTTCCGAAATTTCCCGATACATCAGCCCGAAATCTACGTTTTTATATCAATGGTTTTGAATTCGTTTTATTATATCGGCGTATGAAAGCATTTTTTTTAAGTCAAAAACTAATATTTACGAAGTGGGGTAGGTAGTACGAAAATCCAGTTTTTATTTAATTTATATACTTAAATTCGATACATGCATGAGTGCAAAATGTTGGATACTCGACGTTTTGTGTTTCGATATATCGATGAATTTAGCCCGGCCCAATAATAAGTTAAGGTTGTCCCAACAATAAGAAGTATTGACTTAATATTATTTAGTTTATTTAAATAGTAGAATATGATAGCGAGTAAAATTTGATTTTGTTAATTCAATGATATATATCTAATAATCCGAGTAGAGAAATAATATTCTTCCAATGCTTTTTCTTGCTTATCGTAATATAACAATATTTGAAATAATACAATTGCAATATTAGTTGCCAATTATTACTGTAATCATTGAAAGAAAAAATATATCTGTTTTGTGCCTAACATATATGAAATTGAATTTCAATAATATCTGGAATGTCGGATTAAGTATATATTTAATGTTGGCCGAATTGTAATCTAATGAATTAAGTATTACTGTCATTAAACCAAAATAGAGGCAATCAAACATATCGCTAATATTGATATTACAGTAAGATTTTTTTCTGTGTACCTTAATTTAAATTGGATGATGCTTTAACTATTTCGTTGTTTATAATTTATCGCTATAAATAATTACTGTTAACATTAAATTTAAACAATTTGCTTGTAGCATTTGTTTATATTTAATACCATTTTACAATCAAAATCAATCTGATTTGTATGCGGACCATACGTCGTGGATAACATCCGACCACAATACTATATACCGACGGGTTTCGGACTCTGAAATACGGCCGGTGAGCAATGGTAAATTTCCCAGTTTTCCCACCCCAAGGGGCCAGTGTGTGACTCTGCTGCCAGTACACAGTAAGCCCACAAAATCTCTCTCACTCTTATTCTGGACAAGTAGAAGCAGTTTGCGTCGAGGGTGGAAAACTCACACATACACCTCGACATTACACTGAGCGAGATAATTTACAGCTAAAACATATTATATGTTGTAGGTGGTCGGCTTAATCAAAGAATTTTATTACAGCGAAAAGACATAATATTCGACAATATTCTCTCTGGATTGGAAATTTGATCAATTTATATTCATTCAGTTAATATTTAAGTCAAAATACAAAGTACTTATAGTTCGCAATTTGTTACCACTATTTATACAGTTTGTCCCTCCTGAAAAATCCACGATAAATACATACAGCGTGTCCCACAGGGAACCAAATCGATCTGTATATAGAAAACTATACATATGAGAATTTTGAAAATTTGGCAGTGTGACTATGTCGACGGGTACTGATGAGGTAAAATAGTCATAAGTTATTGACACTTCCGGTTATACCGGAAGTAGGTGTCAACCTGCTTATTTCAAATGAAAACAGCATATATTATTACAGTTTTGGCATTACGGTTTCTGATCTATTTAAGGTTTTTTGTAAAAAATGACGTTTCGGGCTCTAAAATAATTATAAAATTTTCCTATAAGGAAACCTTCATGAATTGATTTAGATAGGTACTATTTCTATCTCATTTTACGAGAACTTTGAACTGTTTTGGTTAATATTAATACAGGATGTGCAAAATATCACATCAAACATGAAAAGTCAATATTTTTAATTAGAAATCTCAATATTTTATAGTTTTATCTTATTAAGCAATAAAAATAAGGGTAAATCTACATTAATATAGTTTTTGATTCCAAATTACTTTCCAATTTTTCCTATAATAAGGCTTTACCAAATAATTGATTTGATTAAAAACACATATTTAATATGCATTTAGAAAATGACGAATTCAAGAAATTATAAAAATCTAAATATTACTTTGGTTTAAATTATTTCAATTTTGAGCTGCTTAAAAATTAATTCATTGTACAGACCGCAGATTTTGCTCCTACAGCTGGGCTCACCTCACCTCACTTGCATTTTTATTGTAAAAGAAAAGAAACATTGTTAAAATATTTATTGGCTTGACCGCATTTTGATGTAAAAATTTCCACTTGACAGTCAAATATGTAAAAGCCCGCCTTTAAGACAAGGAAGTGAAAATTGCTGACATTTGGCGTTGAAGGAAAATGCCTAAGTTCCTCCGGCACCTTAATACAGTCCTAAATTTTTGTAGCCTTCTGAATTATAAATTAGCCAATATCTATCGCCTGAGAGGGGACAACCTGCAGGTACATATATTATACTCATGTTTGAGTTTCTGCGAACCCTTGCAGAGAGTATGGGTATTTAAAGAAAAATATAATATTTTTTAAAACCTAAATTGGACCTAGGTATTAATTTATACCAACCGGCGGCGGGTTAAGTTTTGTATTATATTAAGTAAACATTCCCGAATACTATAGCACCACAGTATTTGACCGTTTACCTATTTATGGGCAAATAAATATTTTGTATTCGTAACTTCATTTAGACCGTGACCTAACTTTCACCTGTAGCGCTTTTGTTTCTCAATAGTCATTTTATTATTATTAACCACTTTATAAATAATATTTGATAGCTCAAAAAACAAAAATAAACAGGATATAATAGCATGTTACCTTTTTTTAATATTTTTCTAATCTAAAACCTTTTTCAATCATCGTTCTTACTTTTGTTGAACTAAAAGCACACAGAGATTTCCCTACAGAACCAAAACAATTTCTTTTATTTTCATAGTTTTACAATAAGTACAAAGAAGAAAATTGTCACGCAACTAGCATGACAAATAAATAGTTTGATATTAGATTTCATTAAGGGCTTTAGTAGGCAAATATAATGCTTTGTGACGCACTTGAAAAATATGCGTTTTCACGAAAATCGCGAATTTCCCAAAAAAAGGCACAATAACATATTTTGAAATGAAAAAAATTATATTCATATGTATTTAATTGAAGGAAAATATTTTTAGCATTTTACTCGAAAATTTTGAGTTCATGTCAAAAAACTGTAACACTAAAGGATATAAATTTTGAAAAATAGTTATTTATTATACAAGGGAAAAAAGTACTAGATTTTAGCTCGAGGTTGTGTTGTTGACAAAAAACCGAGAGCTAAAATCTAACTTTTTTCCCGTGTATGATACACTATTTTTTTCTGAGACGGGAAAAACTTCGATTTAATATTGAAAAAACTCAGAAAATTATCCAAGTGAAATTTGAAGTTTTAAAAAAGTAATCAAATATCTGTCAATTTCATTCTGTAATTTAATTTAAAAATTGCGAACACTCCACCGGAGTCAGTAGAAGCAGCAAAAGTAGCGTCACAAATTATTGCCAGTTTTGATATATAAAGAAAATGTAACTTTTGTATAATAAAATTTCCTAAAATTAAATATCTACCGTTACTAATGTGTCCGGGAAAAAAGTACTCACTTTTTTCGCGGGGATAAAAAGTGACATTTTATTACCTGTCAAGAGAGTAAATATGTCAAGCTTTTTTCTCGTCACAGAAAAAATACTTTTTTTTACGTTAAAAAAATCCTAAAACATAATTCACACAACAACACATATACAACAGCAAAACACACTGATAGCATTACAGGAGTCAGCTGCATAGGATTCCTGCCCTGAGAAACCATATAAATAAAATGGGGCTGTATAACGAGGACCAGAAATGTAGATTGTGTAATCGGGCAGCTCAGACAGCTTACCATGTGATATCTGACGCTGAGTACAACGAAAGTGACACGCTATTTTTGGGCATGCGCTAGACTTGAGCAGACTGTCCCGGTATGCAGTTGGTTCGATCCCCGGACCCGCTACATGTAGCTGCTCACGCTAGTAAAAATAATAAAAATTCACTGGATGATGGCTAAATTGCCTAAGATGCAGAAGGAAAAAAAAAACCTTTCACCTAATGTACAATTTGAACTTCCTCCGGCAGGAGGTCATAGGCGTCGTAAAAAGGGGTTTATATGATTTACAAAAAAAATATATTAAATATATTTTTCACTATGCCTGTGTATATTATTCGTGAACAAAGAATATATTTAAGACGTAAACTAGATGCTGTAGGTTACGTGTATGGAACACATCACATTTATCACAAATATAAAGATCTGTTAATAACAAAATATATACTTAATAGTATATTATGCAACGATCATGTAATGATGGTTATTAATACACGAGCATGAATCGGGATACCAAACGAGCCTAAGGTGAGTTTCGTATGGTTTATGTGAGTGTATTAATAACAATTACATGAGAGCTGCATACGCTATTTTTTCTACACCCGATAAATAATGAATAACTTTATATATATTTATATTTGTATTGACAAACGTCAAATGCACAGCATGCTTGATTGCAAAATTATGGGTTTCTATTGGTTAAAAATCTGTATCGTTATAAAAATCTGTATCATAATGGATCTCATTATCAAACGGATTTTTGGCATATAAGTGTATTATTATAGTACGGGCACAGTTAAAATAAGAGACAGTTACTTCACCTCGTGTCGGTACGTCTGATGTATGTGGGTTCAAAGCAATTCACCGCGCTTATAGTTATAGTATAGTATCTTATAGTATATATAGATATAGTATAATATAGTAGCGGGCCAGAAATGAGCTGGGAATGCGACGAGTCGATGCCGTTTTCAGCGTCTAGTGACGATTCTTGTCTATAGTTAATATTCGATGGTACGGGTGTCGAAAAATGATCTTATGAGATCATGCTTGCAGACAATTGAAATATGTCATATTTGATTTTTTACTTGATTCCTTAATTTTGGTCTGGGAAAAAAGTATATCGGCTTAGTTAGGAACAAATACTAAAACAAATCGTAGATTTTGTTAAACATTTAGTTTATTTTTCACCGTTTTGTACGAAAATGTTAAACTTGAACTTTTACAAGTCGGAGCACAAAATGAAAGTTTCTATAGGTGTGGGGTCCTATTTAGCTGCTTCATATAGGAACTAATTAGTGGGGTGTGTATGTGTAGGAACGACCGACCGACGCTGCATGTATGGACCACAAGTGTACCGGAAGGAAATGTGAGGCGGCTTTGCCAGCTTTGGACTCAAGCTAATTTACAACAATAGGTATATATATAGGTTTTTCGATTGTCCACTGTATATAGAGGTACGTTTTATAAAAGTTTTACTTGATCAACAATAAAATGTTAAATTTAATAAAAATTAACAGGTAACTAACAATACAGTGTGTTCCTAGATTTCTAGATAAGCCATCGACTGTTATAAATGGTACATATTCCATGGTTTAAAAATTATTTTCTTAAGGGTTGGATTTGCTTGATTTGAGACTAATTAGTATTAGCATTTATTTCCAATTGTATCGAAATATAGTATCAATAATAAAATCGAGTTTTGTCAAAATTTTGTTTTCTTCTTACTTATCCTACGGACTTGAATTGAATGACCAGTCACCTATATGATAAAAAAAAATAACCAAATACACACCTAGCAAAAAGAATCCAATATAATAAAGAAGTAAGCAAATTATGCAAAATTCCAGAATCATAAAAAAACTAGATACAAACTAGTAGAATTGAATTGATACTGAGAAGACACAAAACAATATACACAATAACTAGTTAGTACAGAATAAAATCTTATTACATATATACGGCCTCTCCACTAGTTTAACTCACTTAAAAAAGGGATATGATTGTTAATTAGACAGGGTGTTAGTAAAGTTCTATTCGAAAATGCTTTGTTTTATAGAGTGTTTAGTTTCTCTTTTTTTATTTTATTCAAATATTTCAAAGACGTATAGGAATCTTAACACACAAAATTTGAGATACGGTACATGAAAAATACACATATCCTTAAGATAAAGAATATTTTCACTTTCGTACGGTAATGCGACTACATATTTTTAAATAAAAAAATGTACGCCGCTGATTTTTGCTTGTTCGAAAACCTTCTTTGAAATGTTCTGTTAATTATTTACTTCGTCGCTCAAGTAGTCGTTGTGAAGATTTCTAATTTGTTTTATTAAGGAATATAGAAAGACAATGAAATCAGAATTTTTTGAACAAAATGAATCTACACCTACATATTAATAATACTTTTCTATATTTTTTACATGTTAGTTTGTATATGTATACCAGATATTTTGCTAGGTAAACGTACAATATGCTTTGTGATTATGCTTAAGCTTGTTTCGTAATACATGTTTCTTATAATAAATACTATACGATACTGGTACGCCAAGATTGAAACATTAACAAATAAAATGTGGACGACAAACAAGGGTCATTCTCACGGGAAATCTATGTCGATCAAAAAGAAGTGAACTATCGCGTCGTATAGGTTGACCACCTCAATTCTTACTCATGCCTCTCTCACTGTATTACGTAGTTTAGCCGTACACCCCAAAACCACCTAAATTACCCCCATAATGTTCGATTCTCTCCTGAGACGGCCGTTTACTGCCTACAAATTGCATTAGGTTAGCTTTCCGATAGCCAACCTCCTGTTACAGTTGCAATCAGTGTCGTAGTACTTCTAATTTTCTTTAATTCAAATCTAAAATCAAGTACCCACCAAGAATTAATTTTACATATTCCAGTTTTATTTTTCTACGTTCACTAGTATTTCTTAAAAAAATAAAATATTTATTTATTACTTTTTGTTGATAACTTCTCCAAGAAGTTTTTAAAAATTACAGAATTGGTGTCGTTTACATAATATCGTAATGACAATAATATGTCTATAGTGACTTTTAGTGTTATAGCACGCAACAAAGTTTATAACGATGGGCGAACAAGAAGTAAGAACATTTAATCCTGTTGCGAACGCGTCTAAATTTCCTAACTGGAGCCTTTAGTTAGGACTTGTTTAGTTCAAAACTACAACATAGAGATTTCTAACCTAGACGAATTTTTGGGATTAGCAATAATCAAGTTAAGAGTCTCATTCGATTCTATCATGTTTGGACAAAGAAAATTAAGTGTTAAAATAAAAATTCCCTGTTTGTGGAAAACTTTTAACTTGGTTTTACGTTAAGCGTGAAAAACAAAAATGAAAAACGCGAAGATAAACAAAATACTCGTTTTGGATGTTTGCTAGTTGAGATCGAGACGTTACTGACCAGCTTTCTTAACATTTATTTCTAAGATAAGCTTTGGCACCTCTGTTTTACTTTCCCGCACAGTATATAACCATTTTGAAGTTCCCTGAGACGATTAAGACAATTTCCAGATGGAAGTCTGTTTGTCTGTGGGTGTGTCTGCATGGATTCTACCACGATAGCGCCCAAACGCTTTAACCAATTGAGCTAAATTTTGGTAAATGAGTTTGGGACAGTCCCAGGATGAACCCATTAGTTTTTGGTTGAAATCGGTTAAACCCTGCGATAGGGGTGGACATAACCGCCCATACACAACAAGGAAGAACATATTTTATGCGGAGTGTGTTTTTATATCCTAACGTAAATCAAAAGTAATTTTGTTGTCATCTAAAAATTTGTTGCAATTTTGGAGATTATGGGCAAGCCACTGCCTAGTGAGCCTGTTGGTTTGGTGGATGCCCGCATAGTGTGTGCTATAGAATTGCTCTAACATTTAGCACCGCATGTTTTTTTATTGCTTGTATTTCATAGCCTTTTTCTGTTCCTTTCTCGATTGGACCCATGGCAGGATAATGTTTTTCTCTGACTTATAATTAATTGATATTAACGCCTGCAAAATCAAAAAAGGTAAATGTCAAGTGGCAAGTGACTAATTTGTTACCAATTTGTTGCTATAGGTTAGAATAGGATATTTATCGGTTTTTCGTCTCTCAATAAATCTGCTTTTACTCTTACCTTTCATAAACCGGACAAAGTGTTTTGGTAAAGCAAATTGAACTAGTTCGCCTGTTTTCATCTACAATAAATTTAGTGGTAAAAAATCCATATCTAATGTGGAACTTTCTTAATTGATTTCTGAAAATCATTTAAAGTTCACAATAATTTTTACCAAAAATAATTTTTTGTGCCGGAAAATCACGCAACTTTGAGTTGCTACTGAAAAAGAAGAAAATTGTCGTCATAGGCTTTTAAAGTGCAGAGCATAAAGCTAAGTAAAAACGTAATTTAAAAAAACATCATTAAATGAAATCCTAACATTTGGGGAACCTATATATTTCTCCTCTTCGTTTATACGATCCTATTGACATTCGTCAACTATTAGATGTTCTCTCATTATAGCAGTGGCTTTTATTACTAACGCGAAAGAATTATTTTAATGATTACAGCAAAGTTTATCCAGTGTACACAATAGACATTGATTACAGTTTATTTTAACTTCAATTAGTGATAAAATCCCCAAATAACGAGGCTACATAGATATGAGCATTTCTAATCTTATAGTTTTTGATTCAAATTTTTTTTTGAGTTTCTGGCAAAATATTCATGGAATAATTTTAACTTACAAACCTTGTCTACTTAATGAAGACAATTATTGAAAGTTAAGCTAAATATTGCCAATACATTATTTACTCCTTCAATTTGCTAATACACTATATATTCGCTATCAGGAGCATCGTCGGATATCATTAAAGATAAAACTAGGTGGGTACATTGGTTTCTTTAATGTTTTCATTTTAGTCTATTATAATTTTAGCGAAGCATAAGGCAATTTTATAAAATAATCTATATAACAAAAAGCTATTTCACAACGATATTTTTTGCTGGATTTTTCATTCTAACAATCGCCTGAACCCCTTAGCAGAAAAAAAACAACAAAAATTCTCTTTTATGTAGCACACGTCATTACCCTGGAAGCAGGTTTACATTGGCATGTCATCGACAGCAATCCCCACAGGAAAAATAGATGAAAAAAATAGCATTACCTACCATGTTTGTGTATGCGTATATACATAAAAGTGCATGTGTAACAACATATATTTTCTCATACGAGGCAATTTATTTGATCTTAGAAGACTGCATGCTTTTTGCTAAGCGAGAGTTGAGATAGACTCTAACCGATGACACCCATAGAATATCTTTTCTTTTACCTCTGGAGTACCATCATACCTTCTAGCTTTTGTGTGGAATTCATGATTATGTAGACCACTTCTCATAGCCAACTACGTAAATCTAGGATTGCTTTGCTCAACTAAAATAATATAATTTTTCGAATTAAACTCAAAAAAATCTGAGAACATGCATCAGTGTCTCTTTTTGATTAGAATTCTGATGTATTTGACAAGTTTCATATTTCGATATCTTTAGATATACGCGGCCAATAAAATATTTGCTGCGGTCTATATTTTGATTTCTCTATACCAAAATGTGGTTCGTGAATTAACATTAACATTGGTTTTCTAAGAGACATCGGTACTATTAATTTTGCATTTTAAAATAATAAATTGTTAAAATGATAGATATTTTCTATCAACTTATAATAAAATTTTAACTCATTGTTCAAATTCGAATTATTAACGGGCCAAGAATATAAGCAAAACCTTTTAATTTCGCTTTTGCTAATACCAAGTCTTGAACTTAGAAGGAAAATAAATTCTTTGCGATTTCTTTACAATTTAGTTCACTCCAATAGAGATTGTTCCCACTTGCTTTCAAGAATTAATTTCAACGTTCCAAGGCAGCATATAAGGTCCAGTACAACATTTTATTGTGGTTATGCTAGGACGAATCTTATGTTGAGATCTCCTATTTCTATTTGTACCAGAAACTACAATCTTATGTGTAAATATTGTGATATTTTTTCGTGTAGTGTTAAAGAAATTATGGATTGTGCCATGTTACTGATTAGTATTACCATTAAGAGCTAGTTTTCTTTTTATTTTAATTTAAGTTTATTTTTTTGTGGTTTCACCGTTTTGGAATTATTATTATTTTGTCCTGTAATTGGCTTCGCTGTTGGACAATAAATGCTATTATTATAATTATTATTAAATCTGGATCATTGTTTTTTTAATTTTTAAACTTTTTCTTCTGACATGGCATGGCCACATTGTTATATAAGGTATGGATTATATTTTCCATATCGCGATCAACTTGAACTTCAGTGTTTATATATGAACATGATAAAATATCATAATATAATTTGAAAAAATAGTCCATTCGTAAGTGCAGTTGCAATTTATTGTTTAAATGATGAATCTTGTGGAGATTTGACTTTCATTTAGACACTATATCATAATATGTATAAAATTTTATTTAATATTTTACCTATATCCAACGACAGTGGGGAACCTTCGGTTTCAGCAATCGATGAGGTACAAAAGAATTATTGCCTTATCTGTCTTTTATATTGTCATGAACCACATGAATCATGACGAAATACTTGATAAATTTGCCAAAGAAAAAGCGCGAAAAAGTGTTATTTAGTTTTTAGATCACGACTCATCGTTGGTTTAACATAGTTAGCTATTTTCTACTTTTTTTAAAGATAATATTATTATTATACGTATTTGAATTTTGATTTCGTTTTTCGTAAATGTTTATACTTTGTTTTCCGTTTTATTAAATTGTTTTTAATTGTTTAACAAAATTGTAGGTACCTCTCTCTAAATTTCCCAGGGCCCCTAGTCCATATTGACGTCTAGGGCCCGATCTAGTCTTAAACCAGTGCTGTTCGGGTGGTTCCGGTATCACATTTTGTTATGTTTGTTGCATCGGCATCGAATATATTATATGATTTTTCTTTTCAATGCTACCAAATCATACAATTTAAAAAAATTAAGAGCATACCCTCTTTACATAAACAAAAATACTTTTACATATACGTAGGTATTTTGCGTGATATTTTGACAGCCATGTATAATATTTGTGAGTGATATATTTGAAGGGGAAATATAAATCTTGGCTCTTTTAGAAACAATGACTCGGTTGTCAGATTATTTGCATATATATGCAATAGATTTAAAGGCACATATATAGAAATGTAGGTGAACTCTGTAAGAATGAGATAGTTATAGCGGTACACATAATTTTTTCAAATAGAACTCCTATGTTTTCATAATTTGATCTTATGTTCAAAATACGACTTTGTAATAGGTTGTCTATTTCCAAAAATTGTAGTTTTTTAAATATTAACAATATAACATTTTCTACAATGTAGCGGTCTCCGTTGACTGTACCGTGACGGTCATTTTTATCAATTAGAAAAAGCGGCACAAATGACACCACCGGCATTGACATGAAAACCACACCATACAGTATTTTTTGTGGTAGAAGCACATGCGGGGTTTCACCTGACCAATAACGTATATTCTGTTGTGTAATTGACAACTAAATTTAAATTTTCAACGCTTGAAACTATACGTCAAAATTTACCATCAAACTAGTTTCGGCTTAAACAGCCATTATCAGTCCTACAATAAATATAAAAACGAACGCATAAGAGAAAACAAAACGTAAAATGGACAACAAATTTGTACGTAAGTTTTTAAGGCTAAAAACTTACCAGTTGACCAAACATCTTTGTACAAAAATCATCAAACTCTAAACAACTCACAAACACGAAAACATCTAGTGTTGAGTAAATAAAAACCAGAATATTTAATTCATCTAAGCTTAGATTCCAAATACATCAAAAAAGGAAAAAACGTTTATCTTTTTTTCTGTAAGTACAGTATTTTCAAAAATAGTTGAACCGAAATACTAAAAAATATAAAAATCGGTAAATTTAAATGAGGCAAGCAAAATCAACAGGGGGCATAAATAAATGAACACATTACAAATTGAAGAGTGAATAATTAATAATAGAGTACTCAATGAAAGCCGTTTGGTCATTCAGTCAAGTGACACTAGCCTTAGCTTTCATGATTTTCAAAATTTCCAAAAAATTTAAACGGGAGCCCTTATTACAACTATGTAGGTAACAACATAGAATTATTTAATATATCTAAGTTATGATTTGTTGTGATTAAATCGATTGCAAAATTAGATGGAGTATTAAGTTTTTGATGAAAATCGCTTCCAAGTAGCCGCTTGGCAGTGGCGGCTTGTGGAAGTTTAATGTGGTGATCCGTGCTTCTTATGCTGTTTGGCAAGATTCTTTTGGTAGGTAGTGTTTATAGGACGGGCGATAGCCGGCCGTCAGGTGGTTGTATCTTGTTAATATTGGGTATATGCCGTAGTGGCAGTGTTGCCGATTGTTGTTGAGAGGACACAAGCACTGCCAATGGTGTCAAGTGCCGTGCACAGCGAAGAGAGATATCAAAATAAATAATGTATTACACGAATAATATACATTATGGATTCTAGTTAGATGAAGCGTTGCTTCACTTGCTTCATATGACAAGCCGCCTCTGCCGCTTGGCCTTATTTCAAAGTTTTATTTGGCTTTCAATTATTTTATTAAAGTTCAAATATTTGCGACAAAATTACATTATTCATTGCTATCACGTTGCATCTATTTTGACAACATTCAACTGTAAACCAAATAATGAGATGATATAGTAGGTATTTATTTTTTATGTCGTGTATTTTTGTTGCACCAACTCGTATACGTTAGATTAAAATAATATTTTACTTAACTTACCTAAGTGAATTCTCCGAGTTATTATTTGAAAATTGTAGACTATTATTGCGAATCTGTAACAAATTAAAACATATTTTTGTATTGTTAAGAATGCAATATTGAAAGTAAGAGAATATTTTACATTCTATTAAAGATTTAAATAATATGAAAATTTTAATCTCAGGAGAATGTTATTGTTTATAAGGGTGATATCTAAACATATATTTATACAATTGTACAAGGTGTCTAAGTGTGGTTGTTATCTTGAGATAGGTCGGTTATTTTGATAAATACAATAGGTACTATATAGGGATTCTATTTTCTACCGTTTTGTAACACTGCAACTTTGTAATAATTTATACTTGAAGGATGGCTAAACGACAATGAATTTAAAGAACACACTATTATATTTTAAAAGATGGAAGGATGATATAATTTGGTTTAGTTTGCTTGAGGATTTTAACAGTGTTAGTAAGACGCACAATGACATATGGGTTAGCTTTACATCTACTAAGGCTTTCAAGAATTTCACGGAGTCTTAGTGGCTGTATCTGTTAATTTATTTACCAATACATTACACACACCAAGAAAAATGGTAATTACAAGCAATGTGAAATTAAAAATTAACAACATACTTATATACTAACTAACACATAACAAAAGCTAAACAAATAAATTACAATCTAAAAATAACAATTCAAAACAATAATTTTGTCGGAGATATTATCTATCCAACAAGCGCTGTATCTGACTTGCGACGATTCAAAATTAATTTTCGCACTCGACTAAAATCAGAGGAGAAAATATCAAACCTTTCATTGGAGTGAGTTATATTGTTACGTTCGATGAGCATCTTATTCAACGCTGATGAACCATGCGGCTAAGTCCACCTCTAACTAAAAGGCAACAATAAGATCTTGATCCTGAAAGTTCAAATCCTAAGATGTAGTATGAAGTTAGCCAGTGAGAAGGGTATGCAAGAAAATATTGATGTCAGGTTTATGCCGTTTTAGGAGTGCATTAAATTTGGTTTGCAAAACGCTGAAAACAATAGTACGTAATCTCGACAAATTGATTTTTTTTCAAAAGGATTAATGTTATCATTTAATTTAACACAGGTTAATAGTAAAAAATGTCTATTTGTATGGGACAACAACAAAAACTCTGACGAAATTTTATATTCTTCAATCACGTTTCACGTTAGGTTCTTATTCATTTTGACAAGCATTAAAGAAGCACAACGATTACAGCAATGCCCCAAGATCCTCAGTTGGGTAATTTTGGCTAGTTAGGTTAGTGAGTCTAGAAAAGTAGAAGTAAATCCTTTCATAATCTCGCTGTTTACTTCGATAATAAACTATGTGAGTATAGTTATCAATATTAGATTATTATTAAATGCTGAAACTCTTAAATTGATGAACTTAGACACAAAAACAACTCTGACCATACCTTCGATAAAAACCTGATATTTTGGAAGCATATTTAAATAAAGTATTAATATCAATTTCTCGTTCAAATACAAACTGTTAAGTAGAAATTAAATTAAACACGCGGAAGTATAAAATTGCGTACACAAACTGCTTTCATTCTGCAATGAAAAATTGTGTCACAGCAATCACAACATAAAAACAGCACACATTAAAATCGTATTTTTAACGAAAAATCGGGGAAAATTATTCGTCGACGGTTATATTGTGGCGGCCCGTGTTAAATATAGACGAGGTGTCGCGCATCGTTTTAACTCTCCGTGCAAAATTCAAACTGCTATACAGAGAAAAGTTGTCTCGTGGGACCGAAATAATTTTATTTTACAAAAACATACATACACTCACAATCAGAGAGGATTTTAGTAATAGCTTGTGACTTCCCTACAGTGTACTTCATACGGAAAGATCCACCCACCTATGTTAGGGTAGGTATGGTGGCTTCTAGTCAACCAAACAGTTCATACCACAACAGTATCATTCAGACTTTTCCTAAAACCCGGACTCTACATTCATGTTGTTTGCGCTTCACGATTACCTCTCTCAACTCTAATAATTTTTATCATAATCCTATTGAATTCTTAGGCTAATCAGAAAACTTCTAAGCAACTTCAAGGGAGGATGTTGTTTAGAAGAATCTGGCGTTCACCAAAAACACCTAGCGCAATCTAACTTTGCGTGTGAGCACAACAAGCGTTTTCGGCTCAACGAGAAGAAGAACAGAAGAAAGTTGGGCAACCCTGTGTTCAGTAAAGCTGGCTGGCTATCGTCGCCGTTTTTTTCTTTTGAATTTGTCTGGTCGATAACTGAAAATTTCAACCGGTACGCGGATGTTCAATGTAAAACGTGAGGATTGTAGTGGGATAATAGTGTCTAATTAACAAGAATGGTGGAAAAACAGTACTGCAACCTTTTTTTAAGCTCTTTAACACGTTAAGCGCAATGGCGGTCAGTGGTGACCGACCGATGTAGATCAGGATATGCCACGGCGGTCACAAGTGACCGACCGTCATTGTACACTTTCTTATGCTACTAACGCCAAATGCCCGCTAGTACGCACAACAATTTATAATATCCTGACCGCTGTGACCCATACGATAATTTTGCGTCAACCAGGCTTTTAGTTTTAATGAATCAGTAGAAGGTGAAATAAAAGTAAAACATAGTGGCCCATTAAACTCTATTAGTATGACGACTCAATTCGAAATAGATCAGTCCTTAGGACTCCGGCCGGCGGTCATAAGTGACTGCTTATCACTAACTACTGCTGACTAATTTGACCTTGACGCTTAACGGGCTAAGGATTTAGCTGTTTTAGCTTGGCATAATTGGTTTTTTCTTTGAGGTAAAAGTATTAGCAACATATATATATGGGGATATAATCACAGTGAAGCTTATCAAGCAGTCATTGCGGATCGAAAAAATGGCTATTTGGTGGCAGTATAGTATTGTAATTTTTGTTAAGCTGGATATGTTTTAGTTAGTTAAATTTTGGACACTGGTTTAATATGGAGTTTTTAGTTCCACAGAAAGTAATTCATATTTTTTTTCTGCAATTCTACATGACTGCTACAATTAGTTTTAGATAAGGTTGATATTATAAGTGTGGCTAATTTTTGCATTACACTGTATAGCAAAATCCAATTTTAAACAAATATTAAGTAATCGTCTACCTTAGTTATGACTGTGTTGGGAGAATTCGATGTCATCAGTGGTTTCTAACTATATTCTGTTTGGGAATAGACATTTAATTCGAAATTTCATCACTTTAGATAATAGACCTGAAAAAACTGTGCCGCCCTTGTCGATCGTCTATGTCTATAGTGTTAAGGTTAAGGTTGTGTTGCTTTTTTATTTTTATGATTCATTTACATACAGTACTTCAATCTCGGTACTATTCTTCTCGATGTAACCGATAGCTACTGCGTAAATTGATTTTGTGGAAACTTTAGGTACAGAAAACTAAATTACCACGTAATAGTCTGTACTTGCATCGACCATAGATATAGTAATGTCAAATTGGGATCTGGAACTTTTGTAAGTACTGAAAAGATAATTTCCCCTTAACATCACTGCACCAACCTATATTTGTTGTAAAATATTGCTTTCGCAAATAGTTCTCTATGTTTGTTGATCAAGTGTCTTCAAATTTTTGGTTTTAAGTTGCCCGTGTTTTGACTTAACAGAAAAGTATACAGGGTCGATCATGTGGTAGATAAACGGTACCCCCTGTATAATTATAACAATATTTGATAATATGTTATTACCTATTATTTACATAAAGTCAACGGTTATCTAGATAATTTTATGAGATTTGTGTGTTGAAGAGTTATTTTTAATGGTGTTACGTCTTTTTTTTGTAAGTGATGATCAAATTAGTGAACACCCATGGCCTGGTCTGTCGTAAAAGTTTAAATTGACGAAACAAAACGAATGATTTAAGCGGAACTCTCGGTAATAGAGGATTTTATAAACTACGAGTATGCAGTCCAGTAACTGGCCTGAAATTTCCCTTCTTGGGTAGCATGTGCATTATACGAGAGATTAAGACGGATGCTATCTCAGGATTCGACAAATTTTCATTATATTATTATTAAGATTTTTGAATTTATTATGTATTTTCATACTATATAAAAATATTGTAATATTATTTATTGATTTAACAATTATTTTATAATTACCTACCTAATAAATCTACGAATATCCAAGCGTAATGCTGTGATGTAAACTTCCAAAATTACACTTGCCCACCGAAAATTTCTTGTTTGATGTTTTAACATTACTCTACACCATTAACCACTAAACCAATTAACTTAACTTAATGATTTTGACCCTACAGAAGAAGTTTGCTATGTAAAGCCCTACCGTCAGCCGGCGAACGACTCGACCGCTGCAAAACATCGTAACAAAATTTCTGATTAACTAGCACTAGGATAAAATTGATATATTCGCACGCTGTAGATCATATAAATACAGGACGCTATAAGCTATACTACTACCAGCCTATTGAGACATTTGTGACTAATGCCGTTTGTAAATTCAAATGTACTAATTAAATACTAGCATTGATATTTAGTTGTACACTTATATTAGCGCTTTTTCACTATTTTTCGACAATTAGATTTATCATAATTGCGCAGAGAACATTCACGGACCGAGAGCATATTGTTACATAAAATATGTATTTGTATAAAGATTGGCTATAAAATTTCTCAATATTCAGCATAAATTAAACAAACGGCGGTTTTTGACATCCTTAAACAAGTGATGCTAGGCAATATCATCATTCTTCAATAATTAAAGACATTATTTAGCGGTTTACTTGGAATATTTTATTTATTGTTGTAGTTTTAAACAATACATAATTATATTGTTAATGACCAAAATAATTCTGACAGGCCAAGAGGCTAGCAGTTTTTATATACAATTGCCACACACGTTATTGGATATCGAAAGAATGGTCAACTTATTATGTCTCAAAAGTAAATCCATTTCTACCACACTGGCAATTGAATATGTCAAGGAATTCTAGACTCTTGTAAAGGTGAGTGCTTATTTATATTTGATCAATTAGTTATATGATGCGCCACATGCACTATTTTATTTATTAGGTAAAATATACAACCTATTACAGTATATAACTTAAAATTCCTTTACAAACATACTCTCGAAAATGCCATACTAACAAAAAAAAAATTAAGTTTAAATTGGTGGAGGCCACAAATATTTAGTTAACTACATACTATTTAATTTATCTTTTAAATTAAACCAGCCTAAATCGGATCTCCACTTTATTTCACTTCCAATAAAATTGGATTCCTTTTGAGGAGTGTCACTAGACTAGGCTAATGTATGTTTTTTTATGTCGCAGAAATATTGCACTTTACTTACTACTATATTTTAATATTGCACGCCAGTGGTGTAGGAGAAATATTTTTAAGGAGTTGAAAGTTCAAAATTTTTATACTTAGGGCTAAGAAATATACAAATCTGTGTTTCTTTGGCATTTCGTGACTATTGGTGTACGGCAAATCTTTTTTCATCGATTTAGCAGTTACAAAAAAAAAAAAACAGTGGCCCAAATAAAAGTTAAATGATTCACAATAAATCTTTGTAAAATCTCTATTTTTACATAAATATACAACGTGTCTCAGAAAGTCTGTGCTTTCTTATAAACCGAAAAATTAAAAAAACTTTAGGCTTTATCAGCATTGTGCGATATGATAAGTTTCTTGATGTTACCAATTATTATCATGAAATCAAAAAACTTTCTTCTTTCTTTACTACTGTCATTTTAATTGTTCAATAGAAGTATTAAATAAATAAATTACATTTATTTTAAGCTCTAATTTATTGAGATCCTATTTTTGTAGTTAGTCAAACCTTATTATAGATTTTTCAGTTAAATACTTCGGTTTTTAATTAACGTTTTAATAAATTTACCAATTTAAGTTAGACTATATTTATCTAAAAATTCAATTTTCAAATGAAATAATCAAGACTAATCTTCAAATTTTTGCATTTATTTATGGCTACCGGTTTCGCTGTAATATGCACAGCATCATCAGTCCAGCAAACTATAAGGGAATAAAGTATACATTAACAATTTTTACAAATAATATAACATATAACTTACATATCACCTAGATACATAGTTTGTCGAACAGCAACATATTTTTAATTTTACTATCCTTTTTTGATAAAATTGTCAGTAGCGTTATAATTTTAAGGACAATCCAAATATCCAATAAAAAAATAGGGTACTAAATTGAAATTACCACTCCCAAAATTTATGAGAAAGATCTGTTTAAAAAATTTATTTTGAATCATTCAACGTCAAATGAAAAAGTTAAAGGGGGAACATTTATAACCGGACACCCGGTACGTAACTTATACATACACACATGTAACAGCAGATTTGTTTATAGGATAAAAGTAAGTATAATATACTTGTGAATATTTTCTGTAATATTTTTGTTTTGTTATTAATGTTTATTCCATTGTAATAATTGCCCGGAAGGTTACTTCAGTCAGGCTATCTTTTCTTACATTTTCAATATGGTAATATGGCATACCAACTTAACAAAACAGGCTTAGATAGAATTTAGGGATAATAATTTACATGATCCCTACAGGCAACTTACAAACAGTCTGTGTGTATGTGTAAGTGTATAATGGTGTCCAAATGCGTGTCACGTTGTGTTTGGCCAAACATCCCTAAACTATAATTATTTCCATGCTAATTTAGTACCAAATATACTTTCCTATTGTTTTTTTTTTTTTTTTATATAAGAAAACAGTTTAATTTAACAGAAATAGAAAATTATTTTGCACCACAGCGGTACATTTATTTTAGAAATACAATTCATTCACATAAAATTAAGTTCGTTGTTGGCTAGAAAACAAGCAACTGAACATTTTTATTTGGTGTTGATAATATTGAATTGACTGTGTCAAAATTAATAGAAAATGAAAATAAAAATTGTATTTATGTACTGCCACTGCAACTGACATTTATATGTCTCTGCACTAATTTCACGGTGGTTACTTTGACCACACCAATTACTAACAGCAAACCACGTGAGTATTTATTACAGAGTGATCACTGATTACAATACTATATTGGTTCAGGTTTACGAATGATTTTTCGGTTTTATTATTTATTTTGTTTATATAAATATTTACCCTACTAATAACGCGGTTTATGTAGACGAAAAATCAGCGATAAAATCAAAGCATGATTGTTATTAAAGAATTTTCAGTTGATTTTCATTTTCAGTTGAAGTTTCACTAATTATTTACTCCTCTGCTGCCACACCAGGGTCTGTGTGGCGCATACCCATTCATATTCACCTCAATCTTCTCAATTAAGTAGACTTTTGTTAGTTGAGCTGTATTTTAGACTTGCTGGTAGAACGGATACTTCAACATGTCGCAAATCTAATTCTAGACGCGGCTGGCAGAAACATATTACATGTTCCGCCAATTCATAATTTTCTAGGCATTTTGGCTGGGTTTTGATTACGATGGATTTATAAACTCCTTGAAACCTAGATCTATAAAGTTTTGACAATTTGTCTTGTCAATAGCAGGTTCTGGCCCGACGACCATTTCACTCGTTTTGTTCCCTTAAAAACCAGAGCGGCTGGGAATCCAGAGCAGAGTTAGATTATTGCTTTTTCGATATTTTAGAGTGTTTTTTTGTTAGTTCCACCCTGAAGGTATAGCAAATCAATTTTAAATTTAAATTTATAAAAATTAAAAATAAATAGTAATCTTTTCTCCTGTCCTCTTTTTGAGCTATTTTTCTTGTTGCATCTGACATCGTTCCTTTTGGGATTTTGTTTAGAGGATCGTCCTGATGGCGCACAATGGATAGAGGGAGGGAGCTAGTGGTGGGATTGGAGAGAATAAAATTTTAAAAGTGGCTCTTTTTGTTTTTATTTTCTATGGTACGTTTAACAATGTGTTGTGATACTGTGATACTTTTAACTACTATATTATTAACTCTCTTACGGCATTAATTTTTAGGCTTTCATTTATTTGCTGTTTATTTTTTCGTGCGCTGTGACCATTCCCCTCGTCAACTGCATCGAGCTAGATATAAAAAATTGTGGAGGTAAAGTTTCTCTTCCTTAATGTGTTATTTTCTGCATTTAGAAACTAGACTTACGACATCATTAAACAATGTATGTCGCAAGAGAATTATAAATATGATTGTGAATATTTACCATTCTCTCATCGTAAACTATTTTCAAATCCAAGCCATTTTTAAACAAAGAGCTGTAAGACTAAACCATTCTTTACATCTCTGTCAGCCTTCATGAGGCAAAATAGATGATATCTGGCTTCATACTTTACATGTATTACCAGACGGTGGAACAATGCAAAAATAGTTTATTGTGTTCCTGTGCAATGTTATGAATGTTGGCAGTTAAGGTAATGTAGATAATACATTCAGTGTATTGATTTTGATTATACTTTGAAGTAATGTGCAGGCAGGACCGGCCGGTACTAAAATACTGTCAGAGTCAGCTTGACTGAAAGGCAATAAAACTAAAATACTCATGTGCTTGTTACATAATGTAACAAGACTTCAAGTATGTTGGAAATTGCTTCACACTACCATGCTTTCATCATCCAAAACTCATCATGCAGTGGTGATCGGCAGGCTTGTGATTCAAATCTCCAACATTGACGAAGAGCTTATACTAACACGAAAGACCATATGACAACACGATGTATGTGGCGATATCTAGTGTGAGCAGGAATATGCCCGGTGATACAAAGTTCACAATTTATTTTATATTCAGTCAAGCATAAATATGAATTTTATTGTCATCTCTTTAATAATAATAATACAAATAATATTATACAAATATTAATTTTGAACCTCATATTTCAGTAAATTTAAATTTTTTAATTTGTAAAAGAGATACTTAGTAATTTCTATCCAAACGTGGCAAGAAATGCTTTTATATAACGTCGCGTAATATAAAAACGTCATGCGACCCCATTACCACCGAAGGAAAAAGGATCATCAAAAATTGAAAATCAACAACACCAGATTCCCATCCCCTCATAAGTTTTCCCGACGACGAAAAATATCGTTTTAGGATTCAGTACGCGACGATCACGTAGAGTCTTACCCTCTATACCTTACAAGTTACGTCCGTGCGGAGATATTATTTCGGTGTAAAGAAAAATCTCTTACTTTTGCTAAAATAATAACACTTTTAACATTAATTTTGCATTTCTATAAGCATTTTCTATATACTGTAGAGATACTTGCCTTGTGTAATTTTAAAAAATAGCATTCCAAGGCCGTTGCTAGTTTAGGTGGGCGTTCAAAGAAACTTTAACTTAAAGTCCATTATATTCACTAATAATAACCTACGATTCATGCTAAATATAATGAGTTATCAAATCCAATATTGACTCTAGAACGGACGTGCGCTGTTCAACATCTAAATGATACTGAATAGATTCTAAATTAGGCCTGTATATTGTCTTCCTGTTAGGCAATAATATCGTGTTGAGCAAAATGAACATACAGACACGTTGGATCGTGCAGTGTAGGTTATTAGAAGCCCGTGAAGCTGCATCGTCAGCAGGGACTATTCGGACCATTGAGATATAAGGAGACGCTATAAGCATTATTTTACATTGTACAGAAACGGGTGCATACCAATATGGCGGATTCTCCAGAGCCGCATTAACTATTTTTGTTGACGTTTTTGCTTTTAATTTGCAGCTTGGGTTTATACTTTATTTTCAAATATTATGCAGTGTACAAAATACTTAAATATAGGTAATTATTGATATTTGATACCTAAATCCAGGAATAAAAGACGTTAGTACTTTATAAATTATATATTAATACCCCTTAAACAAAACAATTTTATTTAAATGTTGCGCTATGCTTATCCACTTTATTTTTACTTAAATAATACATCCTGGTATTAACATATTTAGTCGCAATAGATTTGATCAGTAAATGTATATGGTTATCAAACACTGATTTGATCAAAACCGTGCACAACTAAATTAGGAAAAATATTACTATTTACAAATTCCTTTAAAACAAGGTTTATTATGAATCCTGCGGACAACTTTTCATTAGTAGCTACTACAAGATTTTTTATGATCTTTTCGGATTGGAAGCAAACGTCTAAAACATCATTTGAAGGAATTTGTAAATCCTTTTTTTGCCTTCATTTTAATAAAAGAATAACACTTTTTAATGCATCTCGACATTCTCTGAAAATAATTTGCTTCTTTAAACTAAAAACAACAAATCCAGCAATATAAACAATAATGAATTTCGAAAATTCAGAAAATGGTCCAGGAAGGTAATCATGTTCTGGATAAATTATATTTGTGTACATTTCTCGTTAGTATCCAATTAATTCGAGACACATATTCTGTCCAGATATGGCTACGAGCAGGATCTTTAGGAAATCTAAAAACCAGAATATGTTTTTAACACACATTTAGGGATCTTTTTTGCTAGAAAGTGATGAAAAAGTAGAGAGTTTGAGAGTAGAAATCAAGTAAAGGAATTTGTAAAAAAAAAACTACAATGCACGTATCAATTGTTCAGTGCAGAAAGAGAATGCTACCAGACTCCTATAATAATGTGTTTTAATAAGTTCGCCTAAAAAAACCCTAAATACGTCCATGTACAATGTTTACAATATTTGGTACATACCTATGAAACGTTATTTCTGATATTTTCTGGTCGATTTCATTTCTACTACTGCAACTACGCACAGCACAGGACACCATTATAGTATATTGTCAAATAACCGTCCAAAAAACACGAAAAACTTAAGTAAACTTGGAAAATACTCGTAAATAACACTATAAACTTGAAAGCACGACAAATGATAGATATCGTATACCAAAATGGCGTACCTGCACCCGCTTTTTGCCACGTTAGAGCGTCTCCCCCCACCTCAATGATTCGGACAGACCCCTTTACCAAAATTCTTCGAGATGCTGTGAATGAGGGATAGAGGAAGGGTAGGGGCCGAGTTTAGGTAATAGATTTTCTATTTAGTTAGATTTTCTATTTAATTTGATGGGTAAATTGAGTAATATGCAGATTAAATATTTATGTGCGCCAATGAAATTTATTACATAGCTTTTATACGTTTTGTAGTAGAGCATCATAATGAACGAGCATTAAAAGCTCTGACATTTAGAATAAATATTTTATATATAGATCTAACCAAACACAAACTACATCTGGAAAACATTGCAATTCCAAAACTTTAACATTTTGGACGGAGCCTAGAAAGTCCATTAATCAAAATGCGAAATGGCACTGAGGGACCTTTTTAGTTTTATGTATTTATACATGTCTCTATATATATGCAAAGTTGGTATAGCACCACTTTCGACGAATCAATCTAGAAGGCATTTATTTGTTTATGATGGTATAATAGTCTCGGGTATGTCATAGAACTTAACATTTTGCGCTTTATACCTTTATTGATGATATTTTTTTATTTTACTATTTCTTTTCTTTTTCTCCTTAGGGTGTAGGTTCATTGGATAATTACAACATGATTTCGAAAATAATAACTTTTTACTTTTACTTCATTGTATCTATAACACAACGTTTCGTTAACTTATTGTAAACTTCTTCAGGTGTCTGAAATTATAGTTAACAATTTTTTGTTTTGTAAGGGTTTGTTCGACATGTGTCCCCGGTTCCACTGCAGGCTCATGGGCTTATTGTGAAATAGTTAACAATTTAATTTTAGACTATTTAATTTGAATAGGTATCACATTTTTTCTATATTACTTAACCAATTGAGCTAAACTTTGGTATATGAGTTTGGGGCAGTACTAGGAAGACCCCATTAGTTTTTGGTTGAAATCGCTTAAGGCCTGTGATAGGGGCGGACACAACCGCTAAATTTTCAAATAGCAGTAGAATATAATACGAATACCTATAATACAATGTTTTGATAAAGGGTTTGTGGGGTCATTGATAGAGCGTACGCTTCGCATGCGGGAGGTTATGGGTTCGAATCCCAGCTCTGCCAATATTTTTCTTCTAATTTTTGAACAAAGTAGTTAGTTTGTTACGTTAGTTTATTGGAAATTATGAAAATAATACAATTATAATAATAATTATTATTAAAATTCTGCTTCGTTACGCAGGTCATATGTTTTTGTTTATATTAAGTATAACTTTTCGGGAAAGTATATTTTATTTATATAATTTGAGGCCAACTATTTGTAAACAATGTTCTTGGTGGTTTTACGTTTTTTGTATATGACATTTTCTATTTTTTGATTGTATTTAGGGTATATATTCCCGAGAGTCAAATTTGTAATCCAATATAAAATTGTCAAAAGGCTAAATCTAGAATAAGGAGTTCAAACATATTGTAAAGTTGTATGTGTGGTCGATAAATAAATCCATCTACTCTGGAATGTAACTAATGATAGCTGCACAATAGAAAATGTCAGAAGCCTTTTAAAATACATTAATTTAATATCAGTAGTTAATAGTTTAATATACGATAATTATATTTATTCTTTAAATTAATAATCGTTGATATACACCTTGTATACGTACATATATATTTGATTGTAAATCAATTCTAATAGTGTCAAATTTGTTGGTGACCAGTACACTTTATTAGGTATCGGTCAATTAATAATTGACGTTAAATCAATTAATAGGTAACTTAATACACGCCATAACAGTTGAATCGCTTTTGTTGACAAAACAGTAGTTTCAAAAAATAAATGAAATTTCATTTATAACGTTTTACCGGTAAAGGAAAAAGCTTTAATTGATCGTGTTTGACATAAAATTCCGGTAATTAACAATACCATGACTCCCTATTATGTTACAAGAATATAATATACCAAAAAAAAATGTAAAAAATAAAATTTATTTATATTTTAAAGCTGGGTTCTTACAACACAGGCATATACGTATCTATCTTAATTTGACATCTAAACAGAGCACAGGTGACTGATTCTAATTTGTTATGATAAAGTTAAGATTCTATTATGACCCCTATGGTTACAATGCATTTAATTTTTATAGTTATGCTTATGACTATGTTGTATTTAAATCTTGGCTTAAACTCATTTCTGGAATCTATACTTTATGTAAGGCTATGAAGTGTATACACTTACAGAAGTCCAGCCCCTGTGACAGTTCAGACTCTGGCGAGGTAATAAGCAATTTTGAGGGCTGGTTTTATTTAGGGTATCGATAAATTCAGGCTACGCATTCTAGAGAGAAGGCTAAATTCTGCGATTTAATTAAATTATAGCAATGGTTTTTAGTTGCCATGTTTGACACCAAAGGCTAAATTTGGACTCCCAAAACTACGTCTGATTTTGATATAATGATATAAGGAAATAAAAAATTACCGCTAGTTCGTTGGATAAACATGGAGACCAGAAAGTACACCTCTCAGCTCAACATAAAAAAAATCATAAACGATAGGTCTCCACTATATTTGTATACAAAAATTCGATTATGTTGACTCCAACTGTTCATTCTACAGATATCTAGGACGTCTTTCTCTTTTGTAGTGACTTAATGCATGAATAAACTATGAATTATTTGAATTTAGAAACTTGCCAAAAACATGTTGTCGAAAACAGCTCAAAAAAAAAAACTAATACGCAATGTACAATAGAATATGAATCTTTATTAATTATTATTGGTACTTTTTTAAACTTAATAAAAATTACAGTCAAATATTTTTGTGAGGCTTTTTTAAAGAAATTTTTTTCTCCCATCCCCCTCCTTCCTTTCAATAAGTTTTTTCAATTTGTGAGTGCGTTACTAAAAGGAACGCCATTGAAAACCTAAATATTCAGGACATTATTGTGCTGTGTTTAGTACTTTTTAACGATAAAACCATAGTTATAGTTTGATTTGAACAGACATTTGTATAAAACTAACAACGCTTTAAAATTACTTATTAATAATATTCAATATTTCATTGAATAACTAGTAAAAACAAAACTTGCAACGCTGTCCCAATTAATCCTAACGTATAAGCTCACAATCAAAACACATAGTTTTATAGATAATAGCGATCTTAGAATATTTATTTGAAACTCGAATAAAACCAGATAATAATTGTACAAAAAACGGAGTAACTGCAATATATAAAAATGACTTCCTGTATTTTTATACCTCATCTATCAATATTATGTAGAGTATAGGTGAAGCACAATATCAGAAGTGGGATACGAGTAATTCAATAACTCGGACGACCGGTTTGTCTGAACCAGCGCAAATATTGGAGGTAAAGCTTGTTCGAAGTTGAAAAAGAAAACAATCCAAATATGATTGTTTTTGTTTTATATTCCTTTATTTTTTATATCATTTTTTGTCAGTCACTTGAAAGTGAAATATTATTTTTGTCGAATTGAGGAGCATTGTATTTGATAACCATTATATATACAGGGTGATTCATTACATATGTAAGGTGTATATAGAGGCTACGCACAGGGTGTTCTAAATCACTCATACTTTATGGGTTAATACGTACGTATCTCCTAATTATATACCAAGATACATGGTGTTTTACTGATTTGGACAATTTATTTCTTTTACTGGAAAATTAGAACTACTAGGTATAACTAAACTAAATTTGGGGTACATGTTTTACTTAACCAGCACTACCGATGTATCAATTTACCGAAAACAAACTATAGGGTCGGGTTTGAAAAAAAGGTTAAATTATTAAATTTCAATAAGGAAATAACACAGTCCAATTTTGTAATGTTTAAAAAGTGTCCACTAAAATTAAAGAATTACATTTAGTAGCTACAAACTCGTTTTCAAGAAAGTTTGCTAGATTTAAACTTAATTATATGAGAATACTATCGCAAAAAGAACCAGTACTAAATTCAGTGCAAAACATTTTACTTTCCCGCACACAGAAAGTATTGTGAACGCACTAAAAAAAATTTTAGATAAAGACGGATATAACTATTCTGTATGTATTCTTCCACCACTAAATTTTCCTATATCAATTGGGGTCGAGGGATACATCATTTTAAAGCATTTTTTATCTGCTTTACAGCGATAGGTAGTTTCAGTATTCAGTATCAAAGAATTATTGTCATACTTAAAATTTGCATTTAGTTTAAAACCTACGAAATACACGGAAACTACATATCAATTTACATTTGTTGACTTTGAAACAAGTCGGCTGCTAAATCTCGACTGTGATAAGTGACAGTTCAGGTGAACTGTCAAACTGTGATACGTGACAGTTCTTATACGTTTTTTCAGTTTAATTTAAAGTTTCTTTAAGTTTTTAATAATACGTTTACGTAAAATGCCTCACAATAATTTTTCCAACGAAGAGTATGCAAATATGTTGTATGTTTATGGGTTTTGTGATTGAAATGTGATGAAATCGACTTCGCAGACATCGCGTACCTAGCCAGCGGACTTTTAGTAATATGTTCAATTATTGTAAGGAGTACGGAACATGGACAGTTTCCAACTGCAAAACTAAATGAACCTCATGGAAGGCGTCATTTAGCTGCTGAAGAAAATTTAATAGATATGGTTGAAAGGATCCAAAAATAAGCCCCCGAAGAATTGCTGCCCCAATACATGTGCTACAATCTACTGTTTGGGGAAGACAAAAAAAAACATGGACTGTATCCATTCCATATTCGTGAGTTTCAACATATTTTAGCAGACAAGTAAGTATAGCAGATGAGAAGACCTTCAAGACATAGTCCTAGGTCTTCTGAAATCGAAAAGAGAGTCTCCGCTTCCTTCCAGGTATCTTGCGATCGGATAGCTCATTTCACTCGAGAGGTTTTAGTAGGTACTAGGGCGACTTCCCTAGTTTCGATCCCACACTTATTGTGGATTAAGGTGGTCGTGTCATAAATGCATTTCTTCTATAAAAAAATAGTTCAATTTTAAGGTTAGTAAAAGAGGAGCTCTAAATAAACATCGTTTGTGTAGAAACCCTTTTTAGTAATAAATAACATTGGTTATAAAATTCGGTACTGAAGATGAGGATAATTATTGCGAGACATGCCTGGCAAAACTAACAGTATCTGTTTAAAGTACGCTACTATGAGATTACAAAAGATAATCTGGTAAAACATATTATTCTATTGCTATCATTTGTTTGTCGTTTACCGCACTCCGTAATATGAATACAGAAAATCATTTGCATATCAGCTAAGTAGGTGTAGATACCCACCTACCTTTCTCTAGCACCTATACACAAGACCAACCATTTCATGCAAATGTGTTGTTATATATTGTAAGCACTTTTAAATGGGCATGCTGCCTTTTATTCTTCGTATACTGGAAAATATTGTTGTCTTTTGTCGTTGTGTTGGCGATTTTTCAAACTACGGCATGCCGCTCCATTGGCCAAGAATAGACGCACATAACCAAAGGCGTAGATGTAGACTAAGCTCAAGATTTTTCACGTGACCTACATGTTGTTACAAATAAAGCCTCAGGATATAGGATTGTTCTTCTAAACTTGTAGAAAAGGAATACCTATAACGTCTCTATTAATCATATCTATAAACTAATCATTATCTATAACTTCGAGGTAATTAACAGGAACTGTGCGCGAATGTCAATTAAGAATTTTCGATATTTAAGTAGCCATAAAGGTCTCAACTCAACATAAATATACATACATGCATAGGCCCTCATTTGGTCTAAGTGCAGTGTCATTCATACGCACTTATTTTGAACCTATGAACCATTACATTCTAGAAACTTATATTTTGGAAAAGCTTTATTTTAAATTTCATTGCACACATAAGGTTCCTGAATAATTGCAAAGACGGTAACCAATGCCTCAAGCCCATTGGATTTTATCCAGGCACTCACATAAGGAATGATAAAGTTGCTTTCTGTGTAATTCAGATTTTTCTATTGTCTTTTCTAGGCTCGTAATTGGTCTTGTTAATTATAACAATGAGCTTAATACATGCTCGCATAAACGTGATTTCACTTGATTAACAATTTTCTCCCGTCAAATTTAACTAAATATCAGTTTACACTGCGTTACATGGTCCCATATTGCTAGCTATTTCATTGCCTTCAATTCCTGATTGTTGTTTTGACTATCCATGTCGGTCTAAACGTAGTTGTAAGGCTAGTCGACAGCTGTACAGTTACAGTTTTTATGTCTAAACAATTTTATCTATTGTCATATTACATGTGTGATTGCAAAGTGCCACCACTGTCTATCTAATTCATACAATGTGACTGTTGGAAAACGTATGTATAGGGAATAGCAATACCGGCAACAATAACAGAGCCAGGGAGATAGTGATAAAGAAGTTATGGCTTACGGCATATTGTGTACTACTCGTACTTGTATGAGAGGCATAAGCGGTTGGTTTATTATTTGCTTTTCTCTTCTAATGATGTTTGTTGTCTATTAGAACATATCCGTTTTGATATGCTATAGTGGAAGGTTTATTGGAAATGTGTTGTCGACTCCTACCCTATAGACTAACTAATTCAAAACATTATTCGTACATCTCAGCTGTAGAGACAGAAAATTCTAGAAGTGAGATCTATTCTGCATTATAAGCATCAGCAAACTTAGTATCTATTAAGTTTTGATGACGAGGTAATATTAGAAAAACCGTAATTCGGAAAGCTCTTAAATTTTTAGTACCCTAAAATATTTTCATAATTCGTAATTGTTTAATTTGGATGATCCATAAAAAATAATAATAATAAAATTAAATATAATTTTAGTTGTGATCAATGTATATCAAGATTTATGTTCAAATTGACGTTTTAAAGCTCAATAATAATAACCATCTAACTATTCAGGAGATCGAGATAACCGAAATTTTGAAACATTTTTATGCAGTCCTTCATTTCATGACCTCTGGATCCTAAAAATAACCTGAGTTCAAAAGTTTACATATCTATATATAACAGGGTGATTCTAAATTCTAAATCACAGAAAGCACTCGCTAATTCATGCATTTTGATATAGGGGCATATACCCTTAAAGGGCTTAGTTGTCCAGATACAGGATGTCAAAAGTTGAAAATTTGCCATAATTCAAAAACGCCTTTAATTATTTTTTTTCAAACTTAGTGACCGCTATGTTCTTTAAAAAAGTCATACTTTGACATAAACAATATTTTTAAAAAATGAACCAGTGGCATGCTCTAGGGGCTAGTGACACTTTTTATCCCTATATTTATTCAAAGTGCTTGGAGTCTATTTGGATGACAATCTTAACTGGCACGCTCACTTCGAACACCTAAGTCACAAGTTGTCCAGTGCCCTATTTTTGCTTAGACAGCTTGCGTGTTACTTAAATTTTCATGTCCTTAGAACGGCTTACTTTTGGGTTTTCCATTCACACTTGACCTACGCCATCGTGCTTTGGGGTGGTTCTTCGCACGCCTTGAGAATTTTCAGATTGCAAAAGAGGGCGGTCAGAATACTGGTTGGCGTTGGGCCACTTGACCATTGCAAGCCGCATTTTGTAACCCACGGTATAATGTCATTGCCGTGTGTTTTTATCTATCATACCTTATTGGAGATCCATTCAATTCGGGATTCACTGCGGCCTCACTCTAGAAATCATACCTACAGTACTCGGTCGGCTGATTTGTTGATCATTCTAAAATATAAACTAACAAAATTTAAAAATAACTCTCTTAATTACAAATTTTATAATAAGGTACCGAAGCAGATTCGGTCGTTTAACAAAAAATTATTTAAAACTAAAATAAAGACATATTTGTTAAAGCACTGTTTTTACTCTGTCGATGAATTTCTTGAGAGCGATTGGTTGTAGAGTTCTTGATTCTTGTTGGCAATATTGCGTTGTTTTGTTGTGCAGTATTGTCCTAATTGTTGTATATATTTTTATGTGATTTGTATTAGTGTTGTATTTGCAAGTATTGTATTTATATTGACAAACTGTATTTTTCGAATATTGTAATAAACTATCTATATATCTATCTATTACGCCACTGGAACAAATATATATTTTTTTATTTTTTTAAATTCCCTGTTTGAGCAAAAATGAACAGGGAATTCAAGAAAAAATAAAAAAATATATTTATTCCAGTGGCGTAAGAAATAGGGGATAAAATGTGTCACTAACGTTTATAGCATGCCACTGGTTCATTTTTAAAAAATATTGTTTATGTCAAAATATGACTTCTTTAAAGAACATAGCGGTCACGAAATTTAAAAAAATATTTATAGGTGTTTTTGAATTATGGCATATTTTCGAAATTTATGTAATGTTACACAGTATCTCAGGCACTTGCAGACTTATAGTTTAGAGGGGAATTCCTGCAAAACCGTTTACTTTAGACCCATAAGTTCTTCAGGCATATGAAATATTTAGGTGACTGCTGATAAACATCAAATCTATTATTAAGTTACTGGTCTCAATGACTCTTGTAGGTGTATTAAGTTTTTGTACTAAATCCAAATTTTGGACTATTGAGGGAACCATTTTTACTACCTTTAAAATTCAATAGATTCAATCCAAATTTGCTCAATATCGATACAATATTTACTAGAAATCCACATCTTAATTTTAATTATAAAATTAATTTGTGCCCGTAAATATAAATGAAAAATAATAATAATAATGTCCGCTGCGCCCAAAATTATTTTTCACTTAATTTTAATATTGTTTTTAAAATATATAAGGAGACCCCTGTTAGGTATATCGAGTTTCTGAAAGATATAATTTTTAAGACTTAGATTTGTCCATGGATAATCATTGTGAAGCCAAATTTCACTAACAGCCATTACAGCAAAATCGTTATGAATCAAAAAGTTCTTAAAATACAAAGTGAGAAATTACGAAAATCTATCTTATTTTTCATACTTAATTTAAAATGTGATAATATATAAAAAGCAAAACTTTGACATGCCACTCTTTTTGAAGCACCCTGTATATTTAAAATAATTTAAAAAATGTATCCTTAATGTCCCTGCAACAAAAATCTAAAATTATATCTAGTTTTCTCATAAAACTGCGTGGCGTCTGTCGTGGTTCACCCTGTATACTTAAAAAAAACCGACTAGTTTAATATATTATTAAAAGTTGATTATTTGGCAAAATGCTTAAATTAACATAACGCGACGGCATTGATTGGTAATAAATTGGGTGGAATTCAACCGCAAATTGCACGTAAATTTGGATATTGAGAGGCGATCGGACGAGAAAATCGGATCACGAATTAAATCGTTAACATATAGTCCTAAATAGTCTATATTTCTGCATTCGTATACAGAGGATGTAACATATTTATTGAATATTAGCTAGAGCTAGGTTTCAAACAAGTTTTAAGCGAAATACTAAAATTTTAAAAATGTAAGTTCTTAAAAATGTTTCCGATTAGTTGTAATTCAAGAACACAGAGTTTTTGAAATTGGATTATCTTCGTAAACAACGTAAGTAGATCTGAGTTGTTATTGTTTGTTATATTTTTGTATCATGAATACTGTATTAAATTATCACATTTTTGTTGAGTCTTTTTATATCTTTTTTAGACTGCCAGTGTTTTTGCTATGCTTTGGTGGATATTTTTGTTCCCTAATTCCGGATAGAAAAAATTCGAAATTTGTTGACTATAATGAAATAATTGAATAGTTTAGTAGACTTTTGAAAATGTTTTAACCACATCCCCAGTTAATTACTACTTCAGTCAGCAAATAATTCTAATAAATCAGTTGTCGTAGTTCCATAGACACGGAAGACTGAGGTACACAGAACTCATTTGCTTCAGAGTCGACAACAACTTTAAGTGAACACGGTTTATTAAAACTGTCATTAACCTAAATGTTTGCTCTAAAATTATCAGAATCTAATTTGTCAATATATCCGTAGTATCTACCAAATGTATTCTACATACCATTGTTTGTTTACACATTACATAATTAAGGTAAATTTTGCACATGTTAAATTTAGTCAAATATTTAGATACCGCAATAATTATTTACGTATTAATCGACATGTAGCAATATATGACAACATTTGTTGTGCATGCTAAACTAATATAATATGTGAATTGCGTTTTACATAAAGTAACAAGACTTTTAGTTATATGTTGGAAATTTCGTACAATCCACAACTCATCGGTGCAAATTTCTAACATAACTAAAAGTGTTGTTACTTTATGTAGCAATTCAGAAATATAGCCTCCCGCCAGGGAATTCGGGCGCATCTAGTGTAGGCAATAGGATATGAAGGAGTTGTTGCTTCTCGTCCGGCCATCGTTTGTGAACTGTGTTTCACCGAGCATATTGATTGCTCACACTAGATGTCGCCAAAAACATCGTGTTGTCTAATATAATATGGTTGATTTAAAATGAATTTTTTGTGTATACTTTTCAAATAAGTAGTTTATCAATGAAGGTAAAAGCTAAAAGGATTTATCTTACATAAAATTACTTGAAAACCATTTAAAACTTTTTAACCAGAATATCTTTTAGTAGATTTAAAAAAAAACCTTACTATTCATGAGATCGACACAATAGATTAAGAGATTAAGAGAATAGGGTCGGGCAGTAAATTCGCCTTGGTCTCTCATAGGCAAACAAAATTAAAATTGTAAAATTTAAATGATTAGGAGCATCTAAGGAAAATGATTTTTTATATACCGGGTGTTCCAGAAAAGTGTGGCATATCAAAATTAATAATTATTTTCAAAAAACTATTTGGCAGTATATTAGTTTTGCGTCCTCGCCCTGGGGCTAAACTCACGAGCCGCCACTGGTTATTGTTTTAATAAAAAAAAATAGCTAAAATTATAAGGTTCGCCCATGGTATGTTGTGTTCAATGTAAAGGTGATGTTTGTTCCCTGATGCATAAGTATTTGTGTGTATAACAGTTGACCAAACAATCTCTTCCTTTGTGTGAGAGAGAATTATCAATACAATGTTAACCCTTTCTTGTATATGGCAATATATGTACAAACAATTCATTTGGGGCAAATTTGCTACATTCAATTTTGAGGATATATGTTAGTTTGGGTGTTTATGGTATACCTATAGTTTGAGTTTCTTTAAATATTGCAGTTTTTAGATTTCGTTTTAATGTGTGATTTGATAAAAACAAATAGTCTTCAATCAAATTACTTTCTTCCGACTTCCTTCAATTCATTTTAATTTAACTACAAACTATTTAGCTGGGCGCAATAATTAAGTGTATACCACTTACTTATCCAGTTTCCCCTAAAATAAAACAAACTACTTTACAAGAGTCCATGGCTTCTAGTTTGGCAAAACCTCGCGTCGACGGTCTGGTCTGTCGGTTCATCGGTGTAGATCTATCTATATATACTATATAACTTTCCAAAATAGGTTGGATAGTTTGCGTGCTCTATTGCGTCTTGTGGAGGAGAGAATGGAGCGCTAGAAGCGTTTCTCAACTAGATTTAGATACCTACGTGTTTATTAGAAATGTCTTGTGCAGGTCCGGCGCCTTTTTGGGATAAAGACGATTCACAAATATATGATTATTTTTACCTCAACTTCAGATGACAATTAATTCGAACTCAATGTTATATTGTTCACGATAACGTCATTATGTGAGTTCTATATTTTAGAGACCCGCCCGAAGAAGGATTTTAATAATATCGTGTGTGGAGAATTAGACATTTTTCAACACATCACCAGGTACATCTACTGCTTCCAGATATGTTGAAATATGTTACCGGAAAACTTATATATTCAGCCTCTTCGAGTCGATGTAGAAGTAGATTTTTTTTAAATTTTTCGGTGTGTATAAGAACAACTTCAGATATAAAGTTAATAACAGACTCCCTGCGTCCGAGTTGAGTGTAGGATATTGATTGTGCGCCAAAGCGATGAACTATTGCATAAATAAAGGATAATGTCCACAAAGATGAGATGAGGCTACTGCAACAACTGATGAGTTTGTATCACAATTTCCTACCGAAAGCATTTTCGGTCTTATTAACAGAAATATTGTATCTGTTTCCATAGAGTAGAAGTGAATCATATCACCTACACTTCTGGAAAATTTAATATCTTATTCGTTTTTTGCAACCAACCCAGGAACAGTTTTCGTTAATCCAATAGTTACCAGGCGCATTTAGATGTGTGAATCTATGCAACTTAACATGATTTCTGCAATGAATTCTATACGAAATCATTCATTCATCATTCATCAGAATGCTTGATATCGTAAACAATATTCTATTCCACTAAAATGCACTCATCAGTCAGTTTCTCTGTAAGCGTTCCTTGAACTATTTCTTGCTTAAACCTCTAACCTCCAAAGGAAGTTCGTTCATACATTTTCAATAGAATAAGAAAAAGACCTTTTGAACAATTGTGTTGAATGAGCAGGTGTGGTCAGAGTATGTCTATAACTAACATTCACATTAAGAACATCAGTTCGATATCTTATTTTTGTATGTATATAGTATAATGTTTTGTGGGGCAGACGTCTTTCATTTATTAAAACAACAAGAAATCCCTTGCGGGATTTTCCAGTCGTCTTGTGGTAGTTTTATCTATGAAAAAAGTCATTGAGGGTTGTAAAAAAAATTAAAAAAAAAATTAAAGAACTAAAAATATTGAAAATAAATAGAAACATTTTTGAGTTGCCCCTTAGATCACCTCTAGGAGCTTATAGTTTAACTTTCAAAGAAATCTTGAATTGAAATCAAAAAATTACTGAAAATAAATAAATAAATTTTTGACTCACCGCGTATATGAATTTAAAGTACTTATGCTAAAAATGTATGAGACCACTCTAACAAACTAAAAAAATTTAAAAAATTTCTATTTATTAGGTTCTGCCGTGAGAAATAAATAGAAACATTTTTGAGTTACCTCGTATATATAACCTCTATGAGCTTATGTTTCACCTCTAAAAAATCTTGAATTTAAATCTAAAAAAATTAAAAAAATACTGAAAATATTACTTTTCTGTCCTTAAAAAAATAAACAAATACATTTTTGACTCACCCCGTATATAAATTTAAAGTGTATGCTAAAAATTTCTAAACATTTTAAATTTATTTGATTGCAATGTGGAAAATTTGTTAAATGTCGGGTAATTAATGTTTTTTTTTTGCATCCTGTACATGCTGCTTATTAATTAATGTTATAATCTGATAAATACTTAATTTAAAAAATAAATCCACATCTCTCTATTTGAAAATCGTTGGTGTTAAATTAACGTTAACGTTAATAGCGGCGGACGTTATTTTTTGGGACTACCATATCTCTCTATTATGGTTCGTTGGTTTGTCATAATTTGGCAGTATTTTTTTCTAACGTTGGTGTCACTTATTTTAGTTTAGTTGACACTTCTAGTTCACGTCATAATTTGGTTTTGGTAAGATGTTTTTTCTAACGACAGACAAATTGCTTGTGTCAAATAGTTTATTATTATTTTCTTTGTTTACATTAATAGCCTAAGAGTTTTCGGCATTATTTTCATGTTTAAGATCAATTTCTATCAACCTGTTGTATATTGTAGTGTTATAAAATGGTTATTCCATATAGTTGTAGTCAATTTAGAAGTTGTCATTGTGTATTTGAAGTAATATTAATGAAAAAGTGATAATAACCTAAAGTGACAGTGTCATGAGAGCCGTCAGATGGATGGATGTGATCATATATTTTTTAATAACCTAAGTCTGATGGATGGGAAATAGTTGATATCTCCCTCTGCGTCGCACACAAAATGAACTTTTGCAGATGTAATTAAATTAATTAATAAAATAGTGTGGCCGCATTAAATCCCCTTGAAAAGTACCCGTTGGGATGCAGCAAAAAACAAATTTTCTATATAGACAGACCTGCGGCATTCACCTTCGGTGCAGCTTTAAGTTAAGTCACTTAGATAGCGGTCATTTTTTTGCAGATTTTCGACGACAAAGACAGCACGATCAGAAATTATAAGGAAAAACATGCTCCTCGTCGATATGGATAACTTCAGAAAATATTTTATATGTTATTCGGTTTATCTAAAGTGAACAGTTATCGAGATATTTACGGTTGAATATCACAAAACGCACTCATAAATATTCTGAATGTTGCGTCAAATTTTATCGATTTATGTGTGACTTTTGGCCCTCAGTGTATAGGCCAATATACCGCGGGTTTTACTCCCTGCACTGAAAGAAAGTTTCATCAACAGTAGCAATAACAGTACATATAGAGACTGAAGTGGAATGATGAAACGGAAAAGGGGAACTCACAACTGCTGTCAATCCCGCTCTTCAATGAGTGTGTAGATATTACAATATGCATGATATGATCATTTTCTGGTGCATATAAAGGATTATTAATACTGACAAAAGATTTCGTTCACAGCACAGATTGACATACGGCATTGTTTCGCCACAAACAGAACACACCTATTCATGTGATACAAAAGACATTTTCTGATTTGTAACCTAATATGTGAATGCTGAAAAGCAATAAACACATGAAAATTTAAGCCAATAATATATAGTATTTAATAATTTATTGTTATGTAACTTTTTGAATATATTATATGTGTATATTTATAATTTCTAAAGCTTGGGGAAACTTATTTGACAAATAAAGGAAAATAAATAAGTTATAGGTATTATAGTGGAATGCGTACATATTTTATTCGAAATATATTCTATTCGTTTTTGACGAAGTTTTCTTTTCTCACTGGCTTTGGTATTTCAAAGATTAAAGAACCGCAGACAATAACAACAATAGAGACCAAACCCCAAAACCAGATGGAATGGAAAACGTGAGACCGCATCCAAGAATTGCATATACTACGTACATGTAAAACAAATTGTATGGCCGTAAATGCATAATGCAAATGGGAAAACGGCAGCGGTGATTGTCCCTTTCTGCTAATATTGCATTTAAAAAGGATTTCGTGAGAGGCTTTAGTGCTAATTTCAACTGACAAATACGATGAGCTTAAAGCAATGCTTTTTCTTATGAGCATATTTAGCTCAACAATGAATTCTGAAGATTGGTTCTTTTTTTCTTAAACATTATTTTCTCAGAAAAGAAAAACATATTTGCATCCGCCAATAATTTAAACTAAAAATAATCATCCTCTGGTTTTTCTTGCTTTTTCTCTCTTTAATGCTGCTGCTGCTCCTGACCTACACATTCGATTTATCGATTTTCTGCGATGAAATGTGTGCCATTATGGGAACTGTATGAATTTCCACGTCACCCCCAGGAGACGTCTGAATATGCATAATGATATGTGATGTTTATGTTTCGGTATGAGGTAAGAACGAAATGTCTTCTTCACTATATCTCATGCTCATGCCTCAAATTAATTGAATCTCTGTTAATTTAAACAAATCATTTCTACTCTAAATTTATTCTTAACGTGTATATTTTAGATTTATTTAAATTCAATACCTACTTATAAGGAAAACAACCATTTATAGTAAACTTTCCACATGGTACTTATTTTCAAAGTAAACCCCATGGTCGGGTGCTAGGACCAAATCAGAAGATGGACAGTTGACCTGTATATTTGCAAAATGCAGAATTCAACAATTACTTCACTAAAATTTGTACTGAAACACCGCACCCTGGCATTGTTTGTATGGCCTAGAGCTTTTCGCCATTAATTATACATTTGGAACATGCATAGGTGCACCTGTCACACAGAACAGAATTTTCAGTGACCTCACCTTCATTCTGGAGTTTGAAGGAAAAGCATTTCAAGCAGAGGAGTTAAAAACTATTGGTCCCAAATGAAGCATCTAAATCCAAACCGTGGCAACGTAGCGCCTTCTTGATGATCGGGTTTAAACTGAGAATTGCGTTATTTGTGCCACAATCGTGTACATTCAGTCTACCAAAAACGATCTCGTCCAGACTTGCTGACTATAATTAACGTGACATCTCTCTCTCTCTCTCTTTCTATAAGGCATCGAAGTGACGAAGTGTACGTGACGTTTGTCACACTCACGTAGATGAGATGTTACGTTACGGTGTTTTGTAGCGAAATGCGAAACCACCTTAAATCGTATAATAATGCTTGCACTCTGAAAACTAGGGATGAATTGTGTCATTTGTGGAATAAGAAATGTGGAGAATTTTTAGGTTGGACCGTTAAGAAACGAATAATTCGTATATATATATTTTCTGTTAATTATACTTTTTGTTACTTGTTGCTGATCACAAGGTAGATTTCTTATCCTATTTTGTTACTTGCCTTTCACTTATCCTTTCAAATACATCAATTAAATGTTGCCCTAGCTCTTGTTTATTATTTTTTTAAATTTATTAGGTTCCACCATTTCAAAAGAATAATTATTAATAAAGAAATTTGATGGTTAGATTGTTTTCAATGTGACACCTAGTAGAAACAATTTTAGGTCAATTCGATGATTTTACCAATAATTGTGTATATAACACTAATTGCAATTTTACCTTGTTGTTATTATTCTGTTGTCATTAATTTTACTAGTAAGCTAATAAATAAACACTGTAATAAATAATAAAATACATATTTAATAACAAATATTTGATTAATGTGTTATTATTTTAACTAGTTTGTAGTGTTTAAAAAGTTAAATATCTAGTTAACGGTATGCCGAGCAAAACCCCTATCTATACAAATTGTTTTACAAAACTATTTGCAATATATCATTTTTACTCTAAATGGTTTGGGTTCAAAATTAGCAATATAAACCAGAATTTTTGGATTTTAGTACTTGTATATAAAATTTCGGTTATGTATACTTGTAACGCATAACAAATGTCCCCAAATGGTAATTGGGGCCCCATAAAATGCTCTAACTGTAAATATATATCTGTATGTATATTTGGTGTGTGGTTTTCACAAATTTACCCTGAATTACAGATGAGGTGTAGATACGTTTAACTGAATTCTGGTATATACAGTGAGTCCTTTGACAACAAATAATTAGTTAAAAAAATTGACACATTCAGTGTAATAATTTGTGCAAAAAATAATGTTGGTTTCACTATTATAAATAATTTAATATTTTCATAGTCTTTTACTACTAGTAATATTATACTTTTGCTACCACATTCCAGTAATGTATGCTTTGTTATCGCTGCCATCCTATCAGACAAGGAATAAACCCTTTGTACTTTGATGTATGAGATGAGTGATTTTTTAGAAAAAATATTTCGTAACTTAAACAATGTACGTATATGTACATGTAGATTGGATAATCTAAAAATGAGTTTTCATATATAGTTTTCTAACCTACAAATTATACGAAATACGTACACGTTATAGCGTATTTAACTTTTCTGCTGAATTCCACAGCTGTTTTATGATTGGAAATTGTAAAAATTTATAAAATGCCCAAGAAAAAAAATCCATTGTAACAAATATTATGCAATAAAACTTATATCAACATCACCACAACTATCCATGTTAGTGTATCTGGCAACTTGATTGCGTTGCTCACCAAGATGCCGATTGCAATAGCAGTCCAAGTTGCACCAATCCTTTATAATGCGTATTAAGCAGGATAACGCACTAATAACTACTATAGTATCCAGATGGAACCAAGCGTCAGGATGAGAAATGGAGAAATAAATGCCCATGTCTAAATCCAGGCTCCTTAGAAAAAATAACAGACAACATAAGTACTAAAGTATGGTTCTTGGTTCTCCAGATCAAAACATGTTTGTTACTAATTTAGATGATACTTTATAACTCAAGATTCTAATTTTTCTCTAGACCCTGGGTTAAACAAGCGATAAATAAAATTAATATCTAAGCTTCATATCATAGCTAAGATCTGGAAGATATAATACAATGCAAAAAACATAGTCCACTTTTTTTTTTAGAAATAATTGCATATTGGTTTGAAATTATTAATGCGTGTGCATTCCGAATTTTTAACCCACTGTATATCTGATTGCCGTTAGTGCTAATTTACTACATAACACAACAAGCTGTGGAAAATTTATAATTTTACCGGTCATACAATAATAATAGTAATGATAATTTACACAAATATAGCGAATTGATTATTATAAATTCAATAAATTTTAGCTGTTGTTGTTGTTAAATTATTGTCAAAGATAAAATTGAAATTAACAATGTTATTAATAATGTTATTATTACAAATTAAAATTAATTTTACCACTGTTTTAGTTATACGTATAAAAAATTCAATTCGCATTCTAGCAATTTACGGACCCATATCAGTCGGTAAAATGCTTCATTTTCGGTCTAGTCTTTAAAAGTCGTCATAGCAACATTATTTGCAGAAATAAACTATCTATCTACTGAAGACTAATAGTACCATTCCATTTGAGTTTTCTAATAAAATTGACAAAATCGGAAACATTGTTATATATCTCCATCTAGCGGTCATATATAAAAAATAAATAAAAGCAGCAATACTTTTTTTGATATTCCCAAACATTACCTTTATACTGAGCCTTATTTTATTAAAATCGGACTATCCATAAGAAAGTTAGATAACTTTTTACAAACCAACATTCTCGGGCTCCTCCATCATTTATTTAGGAAGATAGGGAAAAAAGGTTAATATGAAAAAGTTTTAGAGTTGTTCTTAGATCATCCTCATTAAGTTTAACATTTAAGTAATATAAGTATATTTTTAAATAAACAGTGTTTTTCAATTTAGAGTTAGATTTACGTCCTCTGCCGGCATTTTAGGCAATTAAAACTATTTTCCAGCGATTTCCGATTTCCAAAGGTGGAAGCAGTACTGCTGGATTAAATAAAGGAAATCTATTTCTGCAAGATTATAACAAATAAACAGCAACCAGATATTGGCGCCAAATTGTTCGATCTTTCATTAATTAGCGAAAAGTGAATATTTTGCAGAATTCTATATTCTGCTTTAGAAGTCTATATTTAAATATACTGTGGTACCGGTTAGTTTATTCCGTTAACAGTTAACATCTAAAAGTATTGAATATTGAGAGATAATAATTTTGAATTCTTGGAATATGATTTCGAATCAAACGAATAAATTGTAAAAGTTTAAAACATGGATAATAATATCATGGAAGAAATAATTTTCCAGTTTCCAGCGCAGATTGCGTTGTTTTCACAAGTTTTCGAGGTTAAGTGAAACACAATCACAAAAAAGATGATCTTTCGGTTTCGCCAAATATTCAGTTCCGTATAATCATATTCACTTTAATCACATTCACTTGTTCAGATCAATAACTACGAAAGAATAACCCTAATATAATATCATAAAATCCAAGGTTTAGGTTGTCGTTTATAACCCGGATGATATTCATCTTTGATCTTTTGGCACCCTGTACACCATCTTCTGAAGCCTGCTTGATTTGATTAGAGCCCGTGGGCGCGATAATATGAGAGAAAAGCAAACATCAGAAGAACGGGCGCATCTACGTCAAATACCAGTAGAAACATGTTTAAGTGTGTCGTGGTTGATTCTATTGTCTTTGTTCATTTCGAATGTGAGAACGAGTTGCTATATATCTATACCTTTGCGGATAGCCGCCTCCCGAAAACCGTACGCTGATAACATATTATGCCGTCCAAAGACCCACACAATGGTCGTATTAACGTTATTTAGTCTCTCCTAACACTTCAGCACCGTGGACTCAAATCCGTATAAAAGCAATGTGGCAGTCTGGTTATGTATAGAATGACGTTCAAGATTAGGGCTTATATGTAGATTGTCGATACGAATTTTAGATGTATCAAGTGCTAGGGGAATCGTTTTATCATAACATCATATAAAATTTTATTAGCATGTTTCTTGCAAAACATAATTTTAGTTTTTCATGAACTAACTAATCAGTGAAAATAACATTTGAATGACATAGGACAAAACTGTAACTTTTAATAGATTTAAAACAAAGTTATTCTCGTGCCGTCTAAGACTTTTGTAATATCTATTTGGGTATTGTGTGTCCTATTTTTGATGGCACATCGAGGCATGTCTTAAAGATTTAAAATGCCGAATCGTTGTTGCGTGGTAAATTGTAAAAGAAATCACGCGAGAGGTGTGTTAGTTGTGTGTGTTTTTCAATTCCAGATCTGATAATTCACCACAGAAATTTTGTACCTAGGGCTTCTGGTGGAGTGTGTAAACAAATTTTGTTGCAGATGTACAGTAGAGAAGAAAAACTAACAGAATTAGATCAAATTCGTTTTCAACAAGGTATTGAGTAAAGTAAACTTGACAAAGACAATGGTAGAACTAAACACTGCAAGTATACAAGGAGGTCCAAAAAGAAATATCAATAAAAAATATGAAAGATATTTTTTAAATACTGTATTAAAGGAGTAGTTTGATGGTCCCGCGAAAGTAAATGGAATTTGGTACCTATAAGATGTCCTATATCTTACGTTTTAAAAAAAAAATCATCGATTTGGGAAAATTTAGAGCTGAATCCAAAGTCAAACTGAACACATAATTTCCAAATTGTAGACGCGCATAATACAGAACTCAAAATTATAGATTCATGCAATATAATTCTTGCTTTTTAGGAGTTGGTTTTTGATTTCGAAAGAAAATCCATATACCAGTGGCTGAATAATATTTAATTATCTACTTGATTTTATTTTATTGTGTAATTATTATTATTACACCAATAGCCTATTATTATATAAATATGTTCTTATGCAGATAAAGCTTGCTTCCAAACATTTTTATCTATAATTCTGCAATAATGGGCACCGCCACCCAATATACAACGAGATACAACCACCTGCAGGCTGACTTTATGTTTTGTTATGCTTCACCACAGTAAACTGCCACAAGCATAATACTATCCATAGCAGTTTTAGATTTGGATACATCTGAGTCATTTCGTAAAATAGCCACGTGAATTGAATTCCAACGTGCAAAGGTTAAAATGATCTCCTGCTGGCTCTTTGTGTTTACATTATTTTTCCACTATTTTATTTCTATTTTTGCTGCTGCTATACATTGGATTGTTACGGTCTTTTTATGGTGACATAATATGATATACTGCTGTGTAGATTGGATGGTTTACATATATCTGCGTTTAAAAGCAGCTTTTTGTAGCTGGTACGACTCTGCCTAATTTGTCAGTATTTGTCAACACATGTCTTTGTCTGACTCTACTGGATTAGACTCAGGCTCTGCTAATTTAAACGCTATAGGTAGTGCCAGTAATTTTGTCCGCTATGCCACAAAATTATTTTTCTTTATTTTGAACATATATTCTAGTGGGCGTCAAGAGGGCACTCAATGAATTTTGGTGTATTTCAAGGAAATTTAATTGAAAGCTGAATTTCAGTGTCTAATATTCGTGATGAAAAATATTGATAATGTTAGCGTGGCTTTCGCTTTATAGTACTAGCTTCTACGAGAAAGTGACAAAAGTCATAAGAAAATAATAGGGTATCATTGATATTTGAAAACATGTTACGGGTAATTTAAAAGTATCTGCTATTCACTGATTACATCGATGAGTAACCGTGCACTATCTATGCATAGAATTTTAAAATTCTGAGTAAAGTAAATGTTTATTTTAATACTTTATTATTATTATTTCATCAACTCCTTAAAGGTTTTTCTTATAACAGAAATAATTTGAGATATGATTATTATTTTCAGAATATGTTTATAGAAATAGTTGTGAAAATAGTTATCGTTTAACAATATTACTTAAAAAAATTAGAATTGACACTGAATACATAAAATACCAAGTTAGATTTATCCCATAGTGTATATATGCAGACAGCATAAAGAAGAGTCACACAAACATTTGAGATTCCGGACGTAACTAATGAGGATCGGTTGAAAAACTTTTTCATTTTAATTGAACCAAAAGTTTACTTTATTTCGACGCGGTTGGCAATTTCACGAAATAATAAAGAAAAGAGAGAAAAAAGGAAAAAATAAAAGAGACAAATAGAGAAGTAGAGAAGAGCGGTCGGGATAAACTTCAAAGATTATACCACTCTAAAGCAAAAAGGAGAAAGATAATTTAAATATTTCCTTTTCATGAATCTAAATCTCTAAATTTAACTAGTGGTTTGGTTCGGTTTTTTTTTTAAATTTCTATTTTACTTTTATATCTTTATTTAGTAAATAGGAATATTATATAAAATGAGGTTGAAATATTTATTGGTCTGGAATCCAATTCAATTATTATTTTGACACAAACGAAATTTATAAACGAGTAAGGTGAAAATCGGTTTTTTATTTGTTTTAAAGATGTTAGCTAAAAAATTTAAACCTCGCCTAACCATTAACTGATTGGACTACCTAGAACGCAAAGTTAAATTGCCACAAACGGTGGATTATTAGAAAGCGTCACATTAATTAATTAGCATACTAATTAAAATTGGATACGGTTTGTCTGGCGTTTACAAGAATATGTAAACACAATATCTGCATATGTGAATAAACGCATTTTTATACACGAAGTGTCAAATAAATAATTAAAATGACTCCAACAATAATTATAATTATTATTATAATGTAATGTTATTTATCAACCTACTTTTAATTGAAGTATGAAAATTCTTTAAACGCTTGTAACTTCTAAAGAAAATTTAATCATTAATATTTTTTTAATTAATTCAGACATCTATCAACGCTTGTAATAGACCTTGTAGAACACCCTGTATAAGCTGAAATTCCGCGGAATATGGGTTTTAACCTAATTGTAATGTTGAACTTTTTTTAATATTAAAAAAAATATTGTATAAGCCTCTCAATCATTCATTCTTGTAAAAATGAAACTTATCCAGTATAATTTTGATTCTTTACCTATATGACACGTTGAATTATGCACGTGATTTTATTCAGACTGAAGTAGAGACCCAAAAACTGAATGGTTGGTTAATTTTTAATGGCTTTCCAGAATTCTAAAATGTTTGCAAAACTTTCCAAAGTTGCAACTTTTATTGTCTTTATTTGGAGAATTAGAAAAGTGAGTTTATGTTTCTAGAACGTATAAGAAAACTTTTCTCAAAGTGTCAAAGTTGTATATTATTTAGTGAACACATGGCAACAAATAAAATGTATATTCGTATAAAATGAAACTTCGGAAAATGTAAAACGAAATTTAAGATAATTACAAAAATTCTTTAGATAATAATTGCTAAATAATATCTAATTCTCGAGGGACAATCATACAATTTCAAAATGTAAAAACCAATAATTAAAAAAGTTTTTTGATTTCTCCGCAAGAAAAGGTTGTACAGAGTTAAGCCAATTTGTAGAAACTCATTCTTCTTTTTAAATAAAATTGACTAGATATTATAACAAATAATTTTATTATATTAATAATAATTAATTAATTTAAAATACGCATGTATGTTATAAATGAATGAAATTACCATTATCTCATTCAATAATAATGATGAAAAATTATTCTGTGTAATTTACCATTTTCAAAATAAAATTACCTGCTTTTATTTGTAATACTTTCTGTGTTGATGTTTCCATTAGACCGTAATGGTATAATAAGTACCTTTATTATAGCCACACTTTCTATCGATTACTGTTTTTTTTTGTAGCTAGTTAATGACACAAAATATTCATTGGAAAATTCATTATATTTAGCTAGATTTGAAAAAATATTGATAATTAAGACAATCAATACAGGTCTTCGACACTCCCGGATGTCACTTTTTTCCCAGGTCTCAGAATTTCTGTCAGCAGTTTCTGATACATATGTGCAACTTTCATAATTCGTGTCAACTAAAATAATTTGTCCCGTCATAACACGTATAGGTTCAGAAGGATAAACTCTCCACGCCGGGCGACCACACAAGGATTTATTGTGCCTATTCATAAAAGTGTGTGGGTGGAAGATATTTTGTATGTTATTTGTCTACTTTAATATTTGGGTGTAATTATCAATGATATTTGCGAATGAATGATAAAACATATTTCACTCAGCAGTTCAATCTTCAATGAAGTCGATTACGTTGCTGTATGGGCTTTCTTTTAGATTTATTGGTTGAAGGGATACTTTACCGAGCCCGTGCTTATAGTAGTCGCATGCGCGATTTGATATTAAGTCAAGATGTCAATATAAACAAACAGAAAGATTTATTTGTGTTATGTTTAAGCAGACTTAACTTTATTATTAAATTACTCTAATTTATTGGTTTGATGATGAATCACCCGACAACATCGAAACATTTTGGTCTTGAGAATTTGCTACATAAAACTACGTAGACAATACGGTAAAAATAAAAGATGTCAAGAATGGTGGCTAAACAAGCTTTTGGCAAATTAAAATTGAATAGAATTTTTTAAATATTTCTATATTTATAATTATTGTATATTAGTTTTACTGGTTTGAAAACGAAATGAATTTATTTCTAAACAATCTTTGTCAAGCAATGAGACACGACAAAAACATATTATTGTGTATACTATTTGAGTTAAAGTGATGTCAACTTGTTATGGAACTAGTCAGTCCACACAAAACGATTTCTATTTGTGTCGGTGTATAAGGACAGCTTTTAGAAAATATATTGTATAACTTTTAATAGATTTAAAACAAAGTGATTCTCGTGCCGTCTAAGACTTTTGTAATATCTATTTGGGTATTGTGTGTCCTATTTTTGATGGCACATCGAGGCATGCCGAATCGTTGTTGCGTGGTAAATTGTAAAAGAAATCACGCGAAAGCTGTGTTAGTTGTGTGTGTTTTTCTATTCCAGATCTGATAATTCACCACAGAAATTTTGTACCTAGGGCTTCTGGTGTAGTGGGTAAACAAATTTTGTTGCAGATGTACATAGAAAAAGTAGAAGCAGAATTAGATCAAATTCGTTTTCAACAAGGTATTGAGAAAAGTAAACTTGACAAAGACAATGGTAGAACTAAACACTGCAAGTATACAGGGAGGTCCAAAAAGAAATATCAATAAAAAATATGAAAGAAATTTTTTTAAATACTGTATTAAAGGAGTAGTTTGATGGTCCCGCGAAAGTAAATGGAAATCATCGATTTGGGAAAATTTAGAGCTAGATCCAAATGTGCATAGTCGCTATGCACTCCTACAATCCCAGTGCAAAGAGATTGAAGTCTCAAGTAGCACAATTTATGAGATTTAGAATCAGACATTTTTAAAATATTTGGCAACCACGACCAAGTCAAACTGAACACATAATTTCCAAATTGTAGACGCGCATAATACAGAACTCAAAATTATATATTGATGATGAATCACCCGACAACATCGAAACATTTTGGTCTTGAGAAATTGCTACATAAAACTACGTAGACAATACGGTAAAAATAAAAGATGTCAAGAATGGTGGCTAAACAAGCTTTTGGCAAATTAAAATTGAATAGAATTTTTTAAATATTTCTATATTTATAATTATTGTATATTAGTTTTACTGGTTTGAAAACGAAATGAATTTATTTCTAAACAATCTTTGTCAAGCAATGAGACTCGACAAAAACATATTATTGTGTACACTATTTGAGTTAAAGTGATGTCAACTTGTTATGGAACTAGTCAGTCCACACAAAACGATTTCTATTTGTGTCGGTGTATAAGGACAGCTTTTAGAAAATATATTGTATACAAGCAGAAGTATCCCAATATATGTATGTATATACATAGTTGGTGAACTTTTCAGCTATATGTATTTTATTTCTCTTGTCCAGACTTTAACAAGTTGGAATATTTTTTTCCGACTTTTGCCCCCTTCGATTTCAACGTAGGTATAAAATTTTTTGAAACATCAAAAGGAATATTATCATCGTAAACCGGCTCATAAGCGAAAAAGGATGATTTATTCCTGATGATGAAAAGAGCAAATGTTGATAAGGGTAATCAAAAATGAGGAACAATAATCAGGATATTTGAATTTGCTTTTACGAATTCTCTTGACGAAAGTCTTTATTTTGCTTGTTATATAATGTAACATGACTGCATAGTTAGATTTTTTAAAAATTTAGGGTTGGCAACAGTTAAATAGGGGTTTAGTACTTGCCTGGCCGTCGCGTCGGTCGCGTCCTTGGTTCAGTAGGCTCAATCTAGATGTCGCTGTCTCCATCTTATTAAGGTTGTGAAAATTAACTTTAATTTTTAATAGACTGAATCATCATTTATATTACATAGTAAGAAAGGCTGTATTAAAAGTTGAAAATGGTTATTATTATCTATACCACCCCGTGGACTACTGTTTGTATACAGGGTGATAGAACTGCTCATAATAAGTGTGATTGTCATATAAATTTTTGCCGAAGAAGCCTCCCTTTTTGAACTACAGAGTTAAAAAAATATTATTGTTACTATTTTTTCGGACTACGAATTATAAGAAATAACGTCCTTTTTCATATAAATGTTTTTGGGGTCATAGAATCGAATAAAAATACTCGCGTTCTTTTAAAACATAGAGTGCACTATTCATACAATGTTTAACCTAAATTTACGTTAGTTATTACCCAACATTTGAAAACTATCTCCGGAAAACTGCGTAGGACAGGATCTACGCACGCAGTTGTGTGACTCCCGGTTGTGCGTCTCAAAATGCAGTGATATAAATATACCGATACAAGCGACCACACGATTGCTCCAATTTATCTTGGCCATGGCAGTATCCTTGCACTAAATTTATACGTTAATAAGGAGTTCCTAGTCCTAACATTTGTCTCAATACGGAAAATAAATCTATTGCACTGTTTAGGATTGATTTATTTTAGTGTGCATCGGCATTTTTGTTAGATACTGGTCAAAAAGACGAAACGTAACGTTTGTGAGATTTTCAACTTCTTAATATAATATATTCAATATTTCTAATATAAGGCAGGTTAAAATAAATGGTGAAATCACTTGCCAAGTTCCTATAAAGCATAGCTAGAAGAAAAAACAGGTAACTAAGGTATCGTATAGGTGCTAAAATTATACGTTAGAAGGCCAATAACATCTGTATAATTACAGTTTCGTCCATAGTTGTAATTTAATGGCAACCAACACGCTATATTAGGTATACACATAAAATTCTATATGCGCTTCCGGAAGGAATTTTCATTATTTCGCAATTTTTATGTGTGATAACAATCTCCGGAATACAGTACATAAACAAAAACGAACACGGGAACACTTGATTTAGTAAATCTTGACTCCTTAAATTATAAATAAATTTGTCTAGAATTGTTTTTTTTAATTTTCTTTTCATTATTTTCTAAAAGAAACTGAAAAATAATACTACCACTATACATAAGCACCCCTGCCGTCACTTTTGTAAATATATTTCAAAGCTTTACATTTGCATGACTATTAGAACTTGAATGTTGGCATTTACAGAAACTAGTCCTAGTTTGTGTATTAAAACTGATTTTTGTGGTGTCAAGACTTGAAGGGTGGTTGTTTTATTCCTTATTAGCCAATTTTGCACCGCTTGGAGAGATGGAGCGCTCGTATCCATATAATACATAGCTTATTCTGTGCTGTTAAAGTTAAATTTGTTTTATTCAGACGCATGATCCGTGTTCTGCAAACCTAGCCCTAGCCTTTGGTTTTTTTGGTCCAAACATGTAAACTTCTGATAAAAACCATTGGAACTTTCGTAGAACACAATAATTAAAATATGAATAATTCACTACAACATGTTTCGTGACAAACTACTTTTGAAATGAACTCATTTGAAAGAAACGAGGTAGTATACTACCCAACGTTTCCCATTCTTTCTAAATAAACCAATTTATAAAATATTCATAGGACTGAATGTTTGTCAGTCGTATTAAGCGATAATCAATTATTATTAGTTGCAGTACGTATAGTATTACCGCCGAATATAGATCAACGAATTTATTATAATCTTTGGATGCTGGTATTACCATGATTAATTTATTAAAAGAATTCATTGCTTGGAAGCTGGCAAAAATAGGCATATTTAAAATATTGTCATCAAATAATTTTGGCTGAAAAAGCTCTCAGCTGAAATCAATATACTGACCAAAGTAGGGCACATGATTCTATAAAATTGCTGCTGCTAGATCAACGTATCATTTATTAATTATTTTGCATATGGCGAAATACAATACGAATTTGTCATATTTATCATAGTAATATGTGGTAATATCACAGTTATACTATGGTAATATCGTAATTTCAAAACCTCACAGATACAACGCTATTTGACATCAAAATAAATCTTATTGATAAAAGGGACGCACAATTTATTTTACGTGAAATATACCTACTGGAAATTTAAATATGTCACACATATTTTTTAATTTCTAAATTTTTGGATTTTTTATTTTTTTTTAATAATATTTGAATACAGACATTTTTATATATTTTTGTTCTTGATATATTATGATTAACTTTATCCTATTATGTACTTTTATAACAAATACATTATATTATTCTATTATGTACCCAATTTCTTCAGTCAAAATGTAAATTGAAAGGAAACAAGGTACATTAATCTACAACATACATACATAATCAGCAATAATAATATTTAGGCCCGGTTGTACAATGAGCGGTCACCCGAAGTTCACCTTGATATTCGGTTCAGCCGAGAATTTGGTCGTTCAAGTTGAGTTATACGTTCTTCTCACCTTAGTTTTCAATGTTTTGATGTTTTATTTATGTTAATATTTGTGTGACAGTTTTCAGATTGTTCACTTAGTTCAGTACGAAAGAATAACGCTATAATCATTTACTATTATCGAAAAATGCGACCGAACAAAATACATACCTAATATTAGCATAATTAAATCAGTTAGAGATTTGTCCACAGATACGTTTCATTTCTAATTTATTTTCAAATATTTACTTCCTGTTACACAAAAACTAGCGGAAAAATCTTTTAAAACATGTATTGCGCGTGGCAGCTGCGAAATCAATCAACTCGACGCTTTTCTCAACGAAAATGTGTATGGCAAAACGACTTAATCTAACCAAATCTGACTTTCCATCTATCTGTATCCGTTTATATGGGATGTGGAAATCGCTTTTTCCATATGGAAAAACTTCAATACGGTGGAATGCGAAGTTAAAGGGGAGGTATACTAGGTCGATAAAGCGCAAAACAACGTGTGAATATTGAGACAATTTTTAGGAGAATACGGATATAACGAAATTATATAGGGTGATTTATAAATTTCAATGAAATCATATAAAAATTAGGCGCTGAACCTTTACTGATAATGTTTATTTTATATTATGATGCTGTGCAGTGAAATATAATTTCAATAATAATTTGGAATAGTTCGAACATACACATGAGGGAGATATATTTTTTATGCTGTTCTTTATTATGCTGTGATATCACCATACTTGAGTACGCCTCAAAGAACGAATGCGCGGTTTGCAGCTGTCTGAGCCAAGACTGATTTCTCGCTTAAAGTAGTGCTCAATCCCATGTCCACCTTAAGTCACTAATATAGGTACGGGAATAAGTAGTATTTTCTACAATAATGTAAAAAATATCACTTGCAAGCCAACAAAATGTCTATTAGAAAAAAGCATTTAAAAAAACGTTGGAAAGGTTTTTATACATCAAAAGGGCATTTTCATGCGAAAATAATCCAGTGAGGATTAGACCTGATATAAAGCTGGATATAATACAGTTTTTTTCTATCCATTCTTTTTAAAAGCCGCGTGTTATATGGATGGTGATTGTATGTATGTAACTATGAATTGAGCAAGAGAATAAAAATGAACTTAAAATCAACTCTAATTGTAAGATTTGATTGCGTTTTTGTTGCAGCTTGTACTTGTACTGCACATCTCTCGCTCCAAGGGTTTTAAGAATAGTATAGTAATTGAGGCGTCTGGAAATTTGTGGGCGACTTTAAACATTTTTATTTACGGGTTGGGTATACAAGAACATTTTAGTGGTAAAAATCGAGTATTTATGATCACAGTTGGATATTTTATAGGAGATAAATACGAATTAGAGTACCTGACCTTTAGGAATTCGGGTTAGGTTAGGCTCTGATAGAAAAACTCTGCTTTGTGCTTTTTTGAGGCAAATACATAGTCGCCCTATGTTTTAAACAATTCATATTTGATTAATCTTCGCTCCCAGTATATTTAATTATGCTTATGTTGGTCTATCAAGCGTTTATTTATAACACGAGTAAGCAGAAAATTTATAATATAATGATTCTTTAATTTACCTTAACTGTTGCCGTGTGGGCAGTAATGTAATATGTTCGCATGTCAATGTTAATTTAAACTAATATGACGGAGTTGTCATTTACCTCTGCGACATTTACATCGATTTATTTTTGCAAAAACTACACATATGCAAGGCTATAAGTCAAATTCTAGTAAACACGTAAGATATTGAATTGAATGAATTGAAAATATAATAATATAAACGTTTGGAATACAATCAAAGCAGGGTGTATTAAATAATAAATAAAAAACAGAAGCTGCATAAGTTTTTTAAAAAATAAACCAGCCATTTACCCATAATATGTATTTATTTTTTTATTTTTCCTGCAACGTTATCACTGCGGTTTTCCCATTTTGATTGGTTCTATATCAGAATTTCTCCAGAATTTTATTTGCTGCTAATGACGTTTTCAAACACTTCTCAAGAAAATTTAATAACTTAAGAAATAAACACTTTATCCTGTACTTGAAAAACAATAATAATTGATAATAGGCTAATCTGACGCCATTCAAAAAACTACCACTAATTACCCTAAGCCAGCTAGACCGGCCCTAATCCATTAAGGAGTCTCCGCATAGTGAAGGTTTCCCATTGGATGGTTCTCATTTGATCATATTGGGAGCGTTACATAATATCATATCTGCTTTAAAAAGAGAATGAGGTGTACGGTAAATTATTAAAATTATTAAATCAATTAAAGAAATAATGATTGTGCCAAATTCAAAATTAATTAGCTTTAAAGTGGGAGGTTTTTTTAAAAAATTCAAAATGTTACAAAAGCCTACTATTGCATTTTCCAGCTCAGGGTTCTCTCTGTTTTGTGGCCATGATTATTTTTCATTTTTGTGACACGTAGGTGTCAACAGTTTGTGGATAACATAGTGACCTTGATCCCTGGGTAGGCAATACACTGTTCATTGTCGTTTGAATCATCATCTCATGAGGTTGAGTCTCTTGGAAAATTCCGAATGCCAATTGTGCCTGGAGGATGATGAGACGGCGGAACATGTATTATGTTTTTGACCAGCGGTAGCTAGAATTCGTTTCGCAATATTTGGTGAAAAAGTATAGTACGAGTAACTGTCGCCTTGTTTCAGACACATATTGTGTGTTCAATTTTGATGTGAGATCCTATGCCTGGTGCTGTTATATGTGATACTCCCTAATCCGTTTATTCATACTGACGAATGTAGTAGTTGACGAATAAAGTTGCCAACTTTAATATGTGAGCATTAACTCAAAAAATAGCCCGTATGATTACTGATGATTTGTTGTATGCACTTTTTGCAGCATATACGAGCCATGTGCAAGGTGCATGTTAACTTACACTTTTAAATTCTTAGTCATCCGGTGTGTTTAGGTACAGTTGTACTCACTTTCCAGCGAAGAGACTTACAGCTCGGACAGCTCTACATGTCGAGCCTGTCCATTCACTGTGTTGATAAGAATGGGATAGCATTAGAATATTGGAAACAGTAGGAGTTACAATCTCAGTTAAATTAGAGAAAAGTTGTAGAATAAAAATAAAAAAAAACAATTCAAACATCTTTTAAATGGTGTTTTCAAAAGTAAACTAACTCTAACCGTTTTCTAGAATTTTTAAAAAAACACTTTTTGGCGATTTTAATTTGTGATTTCAGACATTATTTTTTCAGATATAAAAAAATGAAAAGCATTTTCTCATAGTTACTTTTTGGGGAGAATAATATAGAGAGAAGGATGTATGAACGTAGTATAACCACGCCAATCATCCAGCCTTTTTGTTACCGGTCCCTTGTCCCCTCACAAAATTGCGGGTTGCCCTAGTCGTGGGCAATCACTCTTAACAAATGTTTTTGAAACACCATCATCAACTTTTTTTTTAAATATAGCCCTGGATTTTTTATTGATAAATTTATAGCCATGACGTTTTCAGTGTTTTTAGCACCTCTTTTCGAATTGAAAATTACTTGAAATTTAACATTAAAAAATCCAGGACCGTTAAAAAAAAACAAGTTGACGATGGTTTTTCAAAAACAAAACGTCATGAAAATTTGTTAGCGTTATCTTATTCATATTATACTTATTGATCTGGTGGTACTCACTGCAGACCAAAGTGTATATTAATAAATATAATCTTCAACATTTTTAGAGCTTGGATTGCTATTCATTCGTGTGAACCAAGAATTAAGCGGTTATAACTTTCCAAAAATCATTCACTAATATTTAAATGACTCTTTATAATCGACGTACACGTTGCTAAATAATTCTGTATTAAAATTTCAAACGTTAATAACCGTGATTACTGATAGAGAAAACGCAATGAGGCTTTTATATGTAATTTACTAAAATAAAATCGCGTTTCTACTTAAAATGAAACGGGAAGGTTTAATGTGCAACAGAAAATAAATTTAAATGAAATGTATTTTTCGTGATTTAATTTTTGGGTATAAATTGACTAACCGACGGGGTTATACAAGCACGAGTCATCAGATGTAAACGTAAAATTGAATATGTTTATTCAAAGATTAATGTACACAACATTAATCTTTGGTTTACTCATCTATAGAATTCACCTACTCGTACCTTGTTTGCGATTATTATTATTTGAAAACAAAAAGAGTTTACACGTCCATAAATAATTTACTGCATATAATTTTGTGACAAATCGGACAAAATTAATGGATATTTTAAATTAGCACAGCTTCAACTGGGGCATGGGAATGGCAAAATCCTTTCTTCTGTAGTAAAGAAATACATAATAGTTGCATTTTTAAAATATTTCCTCCCTGTATTGTGCGCCGATTATTTAGTAATGAATATTGAAATATTCCAACTGAATATCACTTAACAAAAATTATTATCCAGCTGGGTGACATTTTAAAATTTGTCTATACTTTATGTTGCAAATAATAATAGTCCGCCTATTATTATTTACATTACATTATTTACTATAAACTTATAAACTGAAAATATACAGTCTGATTGGATGCAAATTATACGGTATCGAATAGTTGAAGTATAAACTATCGGTCAATTCTGAACCAAAAATCTAACGAACATCTAATAGGTATATAGCAAGACAGAAATAAGAAATATCTCAATTTCACAACTTCTTAAACAAATCAATCAACTTTACTAGGTGACATTTTTTCACATTAGCTTCACCAAATATCTGAAATAGGAATCTTACTAAGCCTGAACAGGAACACAATACATATGCTACCGTCTCATCATCCTCTAGGCTCAGGCGGCATTCTGAATTTTCCGAAAGGGCTAACTCAGATAATGAGTCAAAAGTAGTGATGTTGATGCGCCGGTGTTGCCAAAACTTCTAAAGCCATCCTGTCGCAGGGACAATAAATAGTAGGAAACGGTTTGTATTTCAGTTATTGCCTCCTGCAACTGTGATAAGGAAGAATGAAAGTATCACCCTGTCAGATTTTAAGTGAAAAAGGGATAAGACAACAACCATGAAGCTTTTGAGATCTCTTAACGAGAGCTATCTGGAGCTTGGAATTCTGACGGGACACTGCCAAATGATAAAATATCTCCATTAAATGATATTGTGTGAGTCATCTCTGTTCAGAGTATGAGGACGAGGCGATGCGGCACTTGCTTTATAATTAGATACAACATCGTTTTGGAGTTTAGTGCCTCTTTGACCATTGTCGCTCCGTTTTCACTGACTTGGGCTGGGCGATGTTAAAAATATTTTAAGTTATTTTAAATTTATTAAAAAAATAATAATAGTTATTTGCATTGAAGAGAAACCGGGAGTCGTTTGTATTCAAATATAGCAGCCGCAAATTTCGAAATATTTATAAGTGATAGCGATGGGTAAGTAATCTACAGGAACACTGTGACTGTTCTTTCGTGGTGGACTGGCGCTGCTAGAGATGCTTTAATCTTTTTGCACCTTTTTTAGTCATATTCCAACAATTTAAACAACTTCTAATATATTATGTAGTAGTATAACTATATAACATACAAGGCTTGAAAATCTGATATTTGCCTGTACGTTACGTTGATGTTATATAAAAGATCAAACATATTGTCATTGTCCATCTAAAATTCCACTTAACATTTTTTGTATTTGATACGGTTATAACCAGTTTGGTATATAAGCATCCGACTGTTATTATTTGATCCTATGGTCTCTTGAAATTTTAATAAAGCCCCTCTTCAACTATTGAAAAACTACATATTAAAAATGATATGCTGTTACCGGTAAAAGTTTCCAATAATATAACTTTCAATGCGATGGAGATAAAAGAAAGGAAAAGATCACATATACCTATGCCACCTGGAAAATATTAGATATTATATCTGACAAAACAAAAAAACGAATGATACGAGCTTATTTAGCCAGATAGGAAGTAGGTAGGTTCAAAATGAGTTACCCGCACCCTCCATTGCGACCACCGAGGGTCTATTGTGGTTAGATGGCAGAAAATATGACCTGCATGCTATTGTTTTATAAGTTAGCTAGAAGTCTTTTGAAATTACTTTCATTATTATTATTATATTGACCAAAATTCAATAGACTTTGATATGAAGCTTGCTAATCAAATAACAGAGTTAATAGTTAATAGTGATTAGTCGTAACTAATAGTTAATATGATTTTTGAATTAATTTTAACCTAATGTATCGTCCGTTTAAAAATGTTCTGCAAAAAGTAATATGGTGCGTATTCTTGTTATGGGGCTGTAACTCTAGCACCGTTTTCAAAATCACTTTTTTTTTTTTAATTTGCATTATTTTGATGTTAGTTATAATTTTGTTTGTTGGTCTATCTAAGTTTTCCGCCAGAGCTCTGTCATTTTAGCAAAGTTTTGATAATAACAGTTAAGAATTGGTACCATCAAAGCGGGACCCTTTTAAGTGTAGCATACGTACAAAGGGTATATACAATTCTTAATATCTATCTAAAATATAAAAGCTGGCATTTATAAACGAATGTTGTTAAAAACCAATATATCTTATTGCAACTAGCCTAATGCGAAGGGTCAACCATCCAGACACGATAAACATTCCATTGTGAGAGAAAGTCAAAAACGCTTACGTAATTTGGATGATATTTCCTTATAAAAATCAGTTTCACAAATGCTCGGATTCTATTGTTTTCTGTGGCAAGCGGCGTACACGAACAATTTTTAAAGGAAACCTTATGGATTTGAATTGTTCCATTTAATTGTATTTTTCATCTATTTTTCTTTTGAAATGTTGCTGAATTCTACCTGCGTCAAGAGACCAGGAGTGTATATCAGTTAAAGTGGTACACTGTTGATAGTTTTGTTTTAGAAAATACATTACTGATTGAAACACCCATAGAATCCTATGTATTTTTACTTCAAAAGAAGTCATTTATTATTGGGAAAGAAATTACCATTCACAGTGTTGATATCCTTAGAGAAATCCATTTTCAAGATTTCTATCTGTTGCAATTATAACATCATCAATGATCTTTAATAGTGCTGAAGTGGTACTGCGTCAAGCTCTAAATCAAGACTGATATTTCCAAAAAACATTGGACTGGTGAATTAATAATAGGTCTTAAATCGTTTAAACCAGAAAAAGCTAGCATTAGAGCTAATCCAAAATAATGACACAGTTTCAAGATTTGTACTTGGATATACCAAAGAAAATATTTAATCATGACAACACTTAAAGCTATTATTATTTGCAATATCTTGTGATGACACCAAGAAACTCAGTGTTTTTTGCTTATTGCTTCAATAAATGTAATGTCTCATATTGATTTAGATATAGACGAACTAACTAATCTTTTTCAAACTACTCTTAACCCTATAACTCCTCAATCAACTTCAACATATTCTCAAATATCACAAAATATGGCTAACGCAACTCCTTCTTATAAATGTAAGGAAACTCTCGCTGACACAGTATGTTTAAAGAAAAATCGGCAAGAAAGACCAAAAATGGAAACTTGGATAGGTTGGATTAGGATAAGAGGTCTTGTGCAGAAGTATCAAGGCATAGTGGGACACAGTAAGCGGGTTTGGGCTAAAAATGACAGAGTGACGTAATTTGCTGCATCAATTTCTAGAACTGCTGTTATTGAATGAAAGTACTTTCATTCCACATATTAAGTAAATAGTCAAGAATTTTTATTGTCCTCATTCATCATAAGATCTAATGGATTTGTCGACGCCAGTGAATGATCTGTGAAACTGCAGTCATATGCATAACAATAAATAAATATAAAACGCACGCTTGTGTCTGTATATAATATTCATGAAAATTTGAATGTGAAATATAGCATGAGCCACAGCTCGTTTTAAATTCATTAATTACATTACATTTTATGATAGTGGCAGAGCAAAGCAGTCGTATAGTTAAGTAGGTGATAGACGGCTCTTTGGATGGCAAGAGGCGCACACCTTACAAGAGGATACGTACTTATTTTCATCATGATATTATCTCTCTCTAGCTTCACTCTGGTGTCTGAAGTGGATGTTTGGAAGAGAGATGGGCTGGAATAATATGTAGTTCCGTGGATGAATAGCAACAGGTGGTTTTACTAACGACACTTCTTTTGTATCATATACAGTGGAAATCAAAACACATTTAAATTAACTAAAACATTAATCATAGAAGTCCAATTTTTTTTTTTGGAATCTGGATAGATATGAAGCATATTTATTTGGTTATGGATGTGCAATAAAATTTAACAATGTAAAATAAAAATATCGTTTATTGATATTTTCACAACACTGTGTTGTAAAAGTGAAAGCAAATAACTAAAGGTGGGTTCACATTTGTGACAAAACACATTAACCTAACATTGCGGCGTATTTCGGCGCTGCAATCTGGGCGAAACTGTGATTGTGACACGTAAAAATATCGCGTTCGTTTCGGCAAACCTGGGACGTGATTGTTTTTAGTAGAATAAGCGGAACGCTTGGATGTACGCGACCTTGTCACTCGATTAAACCCAAATATCGTTCGCGGCATTGGCACGTTTCGGGAATTTGTAACAAATGCGGAAATACTTTAACCGATTTTATTTAATATGGGCAAATACTTAAATAATAAATTGCATAAATCAGTTTTAAAATTTTACGAACTCCATATACAGTCGATTTAATGTGTCATTTTTGGGAGCATTTGTTGTTTTTCTTTTTTTAACAATTATTATTAAAAAGTCTCTGGCTAAATTTGATGTGACTTGTTTATATTTGCAACTTTGTGCATTTTCGTTGTTTTGTATTATTGCGCTTTCTGATCCTATGTTATGTCGATTAATTAGTTTAATTTATTATTATTATTATTATTAATATTAATATATGATGCCAATAATGTTTTTTTTTATTGAAAATGTTTTCATTTAAAATTATTCTGATCTCCCTGTATTTTCTATACGTATTGTAAATCTCGATTTTAGATTAATTACAGTTAATACTATTTAATGCCAATAAATAGGCATAAAAATCCAACAAAATTCCAGCTGATATAATTATTGGTTTAATTAGCAAAACGAGATTTAAACAAACCTAATTTTAGTTGGGTTTTGCGGCCTTGGACAGACATTACATAGACAGGCAGGTAACATCATTTCATCTCTATGAATATTAATTTGTATGATGACAACGAAATGTTGTACGAGGGTCCTCTTCGTTTGCCGGTTAATCATGCAGGCATATGTTAATGCTAAACATCAATAGAGAGCAAATAGGCTAGGGTTGTCAGTGTCCAATGCAACTTTACTACGGGCCAAATTGTAATTGCTAATGGAACAATATGGAAAGTAGCAGATAACTAGCAGACTGTAAAATTTGTCTAATAATAGTCAATTCTGCTTTATAGGTACTTAAGTAAAAATTAGGTAACGCTTAAACAATAATATTTTTTAATTTTAAAATTAATATTGCATATCATTTCTTGGTTTGTATATTAAGTCATTTAAAAAGGCCATAGGATGACACATAGATGGCGTGACTAGAATTTTTTCCATATGATTTTTATTTAGTACTAACCTTCAAACGATACGTGTATAAATTGGACAGCAATCTGACTATTCATTCGTGAGTTATAGCATTTTGTGTGAAGCAACGTTTGTTATTGAAAAAAAAATGGGGAAAAGTGAATGCCCACTTTTGATAAAGCATTGCTTTTTGACGAAAAAAAAACAGTTTAAACCAAACAATGGCTTGATAAACCTTATCCGAACTCTGCTTTATCTAGGCTCACCTAGGCTTCGCCAGCACAAATCTAATATCCAATTTCAAGAGTCTCGTGGTGTCTTCTGGAAATGTAATAAAACGGACGGGCAATGGAATTTACTGTTGTCTGGCCCTGTGGTTATGTCTGAGTTTTATGGTTTATATTAGTTTGGGAATATTATTTAAGTAGATTGTATACAAATGTTCTAAAGTCAGTCATAAAATTTAAGGGTATATTTTCTGTTTATCTTATCTTCCATTGATATGGGTTTTACAACATCTGCAAGTAAAACAAGTATTATCTTTGCCTAAAGGAATTGTAGGTACCTAAAAAAACAACCTTTTTTCTTATTCGAAGAATGACATGTTGGAAATACCGGGTCTAAACACTCAAAACCATTGATATATCTTCATGCAAATTAAATGTCGAACATTTTTTATTATATACAAAAAGCTATTTGGAAAGCGTCACGGTTTCCCATATCAAAATAATATGTTTAATGGGCACATAAAAAATTATAGGTTTCTGTCCAGTCGCGAAATCCAAACTTAAGAATCTTTATTAAAGTCGACATACAAATAAAAATGTATCTTATTTTGTAATGTTCTCACCCTGTAAATGTATTTGGGTATATATTGTAAAATGCCTTTTTTACTGATTGGTTTATTTTCATTTTGTATTACCTACTATGTAACTTTTATGAGGCAATTCTGGAAAGGAAAAAGGACTTTGAGATTAGAATGGTTCTAGCCTTGATCGAGTAAAGAAGTGTTTTCAAAATTGTATAAAGTTAAATTAAATATTTTAATTTGTTTTTGAACTTAGTAAATTTTGCAGTTAAGATTTATTTTCTAGTTTTTGTTTAAAGACTAAGTTCATTTCTCATTTTATTCTGAAGTAGTGAATTGTATAAAGTTCCGTAAGTTTTGATATTCCTTTAATTGAAGGCCTTTTTGTTTAATCAGTTTTTATTATATAAAGTTTAAAGTTATTTCTTTTAGTAATTGAAATAAATTCCGTTTTCACTAGTATATTAAAGTCTCGTATAGGAATTAATATAATTATTCGAATTATATTAATTTTCCTATTTTTAAGTAGTACAAGTAATAACTACGATTTTCTTCTAAATTCTCATTATCGCTTAATTGTTTTATTCTTTCTCTTTCTTTTATTTATACATATTTATTTCTTTATTGTTATTAAATTTCTTTAAATAGTTTTAATTATTAAATTAGTTGATTTTAGCCCACAAACTTTGTGTTTCATTTCTAATAAAGTTTTTGATAAATTATTGACAAAAGGGTCAACCAATTAAATATTTTCATTTAAATAAGAAGTAATCCAACACTATAATGGTAAGTAATTTTGCATTACTTAATACAGATTAATAAAGCTTATTTTAGTTGTTTGTTTGTTTCATATAATAATTTGATCCTGTTATTATTCAAGATGATATTCTTTGTTTGTTCTTCTTTATTTGAAACCGCTCGTAAAACGTGAATCGAACCCGTAACAATTTGAATAGCATATTGGGGTTCATTCGGATTGAGCTATAACATTAGTATTCTTTCTGAATGTATATAATACCCGCTAATTCCAATATGGTAACAGAAATAGCAGTCTATTTTTTATTAAATATTATATTTCATGTGTGTGTGTTAGAAGTACCCAAATATTATGTAAGAATTTCAAATTTTGTCGATTTTAATAGCAGTTTCACATGCATCATGAATTGGTTTTTAATCCCCATTTTTAACAACCCTTTCGGATCAGTTATTTTTATTTTGTTAAATACAAATATACTAACTAAGGTTTATAATAACAATAAGAAACTTTGTATAAAACAAAACAAGGTATTATTGTGAAAATATTATTTGAGACGAAATCGGACAACCCTAAAAGTTAATTTTAGCACACAAATGTAGCCAAGCAAGTAAATTGCATATTAGTTATAACATGACTGTAACTAGGCCGGCGGCTAAAGTTGAGTCGCTATATTATTGAACAAGAGTTAAACACATAAAACGAAAAATTTGCAATTTCGAGCAGTTCTTTGTTCCACATTATCTAGTTTTCTGTACTGTACATAAAAATTGGAGGCATATTAATTTCTATTAATCTAAAATCTCTTATGAATCAAGCATTATTTTAGTTAGAATTTTACTGATAATGTAATTTTGAGAGAGCACGCACTTATATCAACAGAAATATGAAAATGATTATAGTTTTAAGCAATAAAACAGATGGGAAATGGACCAAATTGCCGGATATCACAAGTCAAACTTTATTTACAACGAAATACTTATTTGTTATATCAGAAATTTTATTTTGATTTTTTTTTAGAAATATTCCGACAGCGAAACTGGTGTTCGAATGTATAACCCGTATTATTTGATATGCTTATTTTATGTGTAAAGTAATTAAAAAATTAAAACACGACATTGTATATACATCAAATTGATAAATTAATATTTCTTGAAGTAATCCATGTCAGAGAGGAGTTGAATGTGTAATACACAAATAAAACAACGTCTACTCCACCAAACTATTTGTATATTTGTTCGCAATCAACTTGCGGTGCCAGACATGTTTCGGAAAACTAAGTTTCCATCATCAGTGGCCTAGTATACATAGTTACGCAGTCTTGTTACAAGTCAAACACAGTAATGGCATGGATTATTTAAACATCTATACAAACTGAAAATGTTATAGCTCTTAGACATGAGAATATTACAAATGATTATGTAAAAAGTTACCAATTAGTGGAAGATATTGAAAATAAAATGTTACAAAATCAATATTAAAAAAAAAAAAGTCCTAGAATATTTGTGTTGTCAAAATATCATACAAATTCAGTCATTTTTCTATATAATGTTTCTTTTTGTATATCATTATTATTACTTGGATATTAAGATTTTGTAATCTAGAAAATTAATATTGACAAATTTGTCAAATTACTCAAAGCCTTTATTTCTCAAAAAAAAAAAAAAAAAATCAGTTACAGACCAGTCTTAAAAATTAAATTAATTTAAACTAAGCAAAACCTTAACATTCGCATATTAAAATTTTAGGAAGCTCTTAATACTTAATGTATTTTCTATTCAGATTATCAGATTAATGAGGTTTTAGTTGAATGTTACTGACGATGGCTCTTGACAAAGTCAAAACATGCCTGACTCAGACGACAAAAAGTATTTTTTTCCTACTCAAAATGTATTTCTGATAAATTCTTTGAGGGATTTGCGGCTATATTGTAGATTTTTTTTTCAACATTTGGCCAGCACGAATCTTCGGCGTCTTCAGGAGTCAACATGAAGTTGCTCACCTACCGAGAGATTAGTATTGTTAGAAAAATGGTGAGAAGAAACTCTACAAGACGTTGGCGACGGCTTAGCAACTCCATAAACTACGGTAATAATTATTGAAATGTATATCTGCAACCGCTCTAGCACAGGAAGGGCGTTTTCTCGTTCCACGATTCTGCCATTACCCGTAAAAGATTGAAAACAGGAAATGTGGCAGAATAACTACGGTGAAAAAATGAATACTAAAATACTAATTTTGTTCATGAATGGTTCCCCCAACATTAATTTAAGTATCTTTACAAAATACTTCAAAAATTAAATTATGCAGGCTCCGAATAAAAGGGAGACCGCAGTATAGCTTATAAAGGTATACAGGGTGTCCCACCGGGTACCAAATCGATCTGTATATAGAAAAATATGCATAGGAGAATTTTGCAAATTTGGCAGTGTAACTACGTCAACGGGGCCAGTAAAATAGTTCATGATGATGAATGACATATAGACATTTTCAATGTGAGCGTTTATCACGTTCAAAAAATATCTATAATAAATTACTATTTCTTATAGTTGCGTAGACACCATGCATAAGACATTAAGAGCTTTACGATTGTTTAAAACTTAGGAAATTATTACATGTCTTGGCTTAGTATTATTATTTAAATATTCAAATAGTAGTTGTAGATAGAGGGTGACATGATAGTACATAGTATTTCTAAACGGCTGGTCTATCGTTTAAATAATTTAATTATAACATTTTTCCCATTTACCTTAAAAAGACTACAGAAATATTAACATAAAATGAACAGTATAGAGTTACTGTACTATTTTAGTCTTTATAATACCCTCACAATTTCTCTTCATTTTACGGTTGATAAATAAATAAAATAGCTTTATCTTCAGCTTTGTTCATTTAATAAAGTTGGTCAAAATGACCCTAATCACGTTATAAGAGCTGTATACCGTATATATGTATTTCACATTTTTACGTTCATCGGCTTCTCTATATCTTAATAACTGCCTTTCCTCCAAGATTTACTATACAGATTAAATTCCTATATAAACAGTTTTATAAAGTACTTTTTCAACAATCTAATCTTACGTTGGATACTGGGCTAATGGAATTATTTAATATCAGTTAATATTATGTACAGTGTGATCCGATTGAAACCATTATTATCTACACTGTGATTGCCTTTTTGTTCCTTTCAAACCAGAAATATCTTTAAATTGCCTTGTTTCGTGTGAGCTGTTAAAAAATTATATCATAAGATCAAAAGATAATTTAGACTTCAACATGGATGCTTTTAACCAGGGTTGGGTGGGATTTACATCAAGTGATTTAAGTCGGGATTAAAATATTGATTTAAATCGCTTAAATTTTATAATTAAAATCATGTAAATGATAAATTAAACTTCGTCTACACAAATAAATCACTTTATTTTATTAAAATTGTGTCAAAATACTAAACATGTTTCGAGACATAACATTCTTCAAACAAACAAAACTTCATTATCATTGTGAAATAACTAAAAGTTATATAATGTTGAAATTAAAAAGGTAGACTTTAGGATTATTTTGATTTTATATTCATGTTTCTTCTTCATTTTATTTTAATTTCAAATTATTAAATTACGTTCTAACGGAAAAAATAGTACAAAATGGCGAACATGGCGTTGATGTTGGACTATTTCTATAATATTAAAATCATGTATTAATTTAACATAAAAGAAACTTTTCACAATAAGCCCATGAGACTGCAATGAAAACGGGTCTCATGTGGAACGGATCCTTACAAAATAAAACTTAAAAGAAATCATTCAGAGTAAGGTAAACGTATCAAAATAAAATCTAATGTTCTTAAATATCAACACTATGTATTTTCGTTTTCAGTATAAAGTTATATCTAATATAATAAACATTTCCTCTTTGCAAAAATCAAGAGCAACTGATATGCGATATGCTTAAATATAATATTGTTCTCATATTAGACAGAAACATTCCACAGTTAAATAATCTTACAGAAACGATGAATCTGGATAAATCCTGCGCCAAATTTATATGAGCTAACGTTTTGCAGATAATCTGGGTCATTTGCGCCTATATACAAATATACATGATCTCTGTTTCAGGGTAAGTTTTCTATTGTGTTGGGTCAAATTTACTTTAGCTAATGCTAATATATATATACATAATACTAGGTTATCCGTTTCTACACACTAGTACTTTAACTAATTGTAGGCATACCGAAATATAATTAAATAACTTCAGTTTATTATATTATACATTCATCCAATAAACATGCTAAATCATAATCTAAAAACAATCATATTTAATGGAATTTAAGTGTTCTATTAATATAACCCGGTATTTATACACACATTAAACATTCAACGGCCTATAAAAATAAATGTACATTATCTGAAAATATACAAATAATATTTCAGTATTTCGAGATATTTTTATATCGCAAAGTATTCCGATGCTTTTATTTATTATTGTTTGTACGTGTAATTCTTTTACACTCAGTTGTTTCAAGTGGTGTAACTAACTTCTGGTTAGTGTAGAATTACGAAAGGCAATTTCGTAATATTGAAATATCACAGTGTATGGCAAAATATTTAATAAATCCTAGAAATGTATACTTAATAAATAGTTTTATTGTGGAAACAAAACAAAATGACATAAAAACCAATAAAACTTATAAAACTGCTACAAAGAGAAATGCTATTTAATATTTTGCGTCATATAAACTCCGCTCAAAGTGATTAGAGGGATAGTTGATATATGTTGCTATTTTGTCTTATAAGAAGAGCCAGGTCATCAGTGAGTTCACTCGTGGTTTTATCAATGACCCAAAGTCTTAAAAACCCTAAATGCGCTAGCTAGCTAAACATATAGTGATGGTCTCCAGAAGTATTTAAATAATTTTAGAGAAATCGAGATTCACTCGACGTACCATCAGAATTTCTCGAAAAAACAAAAGCAAAATAAAAAAAATTGACGAGTGGTTTACAGATTTGAATTTCTTGAAAATTATGCAGTTTGCTCTGGGAGCCATACTTCCTATAGCTATGACTCTGAACTGTATAGTTTAAGAGTAAATAAAACCTAAGTATGAAATTTGGATACACAAATACTGTTCTATTTTCAATAATTTCGTTGGTAAACAGAATCAAAAAATTTTCCGTTCTAGACCTGTTTTAATGCTTATTTACAAATGCCCGACAGAGCGTTTTAAAATTTTCGGTCTATTTCTACTAGACCTTTTTTTTTCGTTTTTCAAAATTATTGCAAGGGCCTCTGTGAACATGTTTGTTCAAAGTCAAATATTAAAATTATAGCAAAATCACACATTATAAAAATAAAATAAACCCAAATCAGCTTCAAATCCGTACTTAATTCAATAATAATTTTCAAACTTGTGTTCTTATGAAGTAAGATCCATCTGTTTCTGGTTCTATTGATATTCAAATCATTGTATATCGTTTACACACTAACCTGGGTAGTAACCCGCAAATACACGTTTTGAATGATGAAGATCTGGAGGTAACTATTCAATTTCTTTTTTCTAAAATCACAACAAAAAAGTTCCCTCTTTAAAACCATCAGGCAGTGACACCGCCTTCATTAGACAAGCTGTACAAGTAAATATGGGAACGTGGAATCCAAGTCGGTTATGTGTGTTTACATCGGAACATTTGTAACACGTGGTCTAATTAAATCAGTGCTTATTGAGCTTAATTAAAACAGTTTTTTTTATAAAACTAGGAGTGATAAGTGTGTATACATATATCGTCAAAATTTTGGGTAAGTTACAATACCGAATAAAACGTTAGTTAATAAAAATAAAGTAATTTGTTTGGACTCTTCGACGGTGGTTAACATTGCGGGATTCTTAAAGGGATACTAATTGGTTTATAAAACAAGTAGTGATAAGTGTGTATAAATATATCGTCTAAATTTTCTGTAAGTTACAACACCGGGTAAACTGTTTGTTATTAAAATAAAGTAGCATAAGTTGCTGCAATATTTTTGTCGTATACCTAATTAAGCAGTGGAAGTGTCTTTTGTACGACGCGACGGTTTGTTGTGTGTTGTATTTAAGAATTATTATTATTAATAAATTCAGCTGGATTTTTAAGTAAGTACCTGCTTTTTTTTATTTCCGATTCTTGGTTCTTAGTCGATTTTAATAGCGAATCCAATCCAATTATAATAGCGAAAACAAGAGCAAAATAGCAAACTAATAACAGTTTTTTTCCCATAGATGATAATTAAAACAGAAATGGTTACAGGCTATTCCTGGATCTAACTTTAACCCGTCAAAGACGGAGTTTGTGGTAAACACTTTAGAAATTTAACAAAAAACCCTTATAAACCTAAACTTAAACCCCATATGCGTGTCCACCTATTTTTCCAAATTTGCCTAAATATTTGTCAAAAACAGTCCCAATCCCTAGAAAATCAGTCCAAGAATGAAAATGTGAACAAATCCATGTTTCAAAAGATAAAAATGAATTATTCGCAAGGGCCGATTTAATTGAAACTTAGAAGACTAAAATTTAGAATTCTATGTTACAAAATATACGATTACAAAATAATTTCCAAATATTTTCGTTCCAACCGCTCACCGGCCGAGCATGTACAGTAGACTGGTGTAGTAATCGTATTGCGGAGTTGCCATTATCTGTGCATGGCTTTTCTAAAGAAGGCTGTGGCAGTGATTGCATTGCTCGCGTAATATATATAAAGTGTGGCGACATAAATGTCTGACTCAGCTGAACAATTGTTATCTTCAACTGTGCTTCTCATTAAGCCATTCCCATACAGTTCTTCAATGTGAAGGTGCCACGTCTAATTGAAACGAACACTGGCGGCGCAACCACATTCGTACCTCTTCCATCAAGTTATTTAAAGCATTCTCAATTGACCGTAGCAGAAGTTAGCGGGGATTCTCGTGATCCCAAACGTGTAAGTAGTGATAGTTAACTATTACAAAAAAACAATAATTTTGTAAACTTCCAACACAAGTTATTAATTATTTACAACTCAATGCAACAAACATGCACATTACATTGCAGGTGTAGGTTTCATTTCTCACATAATGTCTTGACATCTTCTAGATAATACTAATGCATATTCATGGCGTCGATCTGTGTTTTGGGTTTGGTTGTAGAAATTCATGAGAACCAAACCTAATGCTGGATTATATACACTTTACATTTTCTCTACCTAGCCTAGAAACTTGACATACCAAATATACTAATGCATATTATTAGTTGAAGATGACTAACGTATTATAAGATAGACCCACAAACATATATCTACAGAAGTTTGTGAGGAGATACCTTGACAATTTACAAATATTAACAAACTTATTGCTAGTTTATATGCATTGGCGCTTTCCACATACGAGGGCTGATGCTAGCGTTATGCCAGTTTTGAGACATCTGCATAATATTTGAATAATATACAGGGTGTCCCACTGGGAACTGAGTTGATCGATCTACGAGTAAAAGTTAAGACTGGTAAATTCTAACAAAAATATAGTAGATCTAATTGTGCTCTACTCAGCTAAAATATTTTCAAGGTCTCACAACTTCCGGTTATAACGAAAACGAACCGCAACTTGCTTATTTTAAATGGCACTACATGTTTTTATTATTATTTTCAGATTTTTGGTGTCATTTCAAGTATTTTTCATAGGAAGCACCAAACCATACAAGTTAATGGTTATTGAGATAATACCTATGTAGTTATTTGTGAAAAAATTGCCATCTCCCTCTCATTAAAAATTTATTAATATTTTTTGGCTTCATTTTTGTACAAGTTATTATTAGGGATTGTTCTTTCGACTGATTGCCAGTTTGCCGGTCTATCACATACACTCTACTCTATGAGTCTATATGGCGTGCACTATAGCTTCTAGGAAAATTAAGGCATAGATACATATTTTGTTTATTGTTGTAAGGCAAAAGATTAAAATATTGTTTAGTGAGAAAATCGATACACATTTAATATGAATGTCAAATGTGCCAAAACTCAAACAAAACAAAAAATTGATTATGACTAATATCACAAAACTTAGAAGTCCAACGGGTAAAACTTTATACTATACTGGTTCGTTGTATTTGTCGATAAAAGTTCACTTAATTCTATCCTGCAATGCGTGTAGGGCTGGATCAGGAGTATACATTTATCGTTTAGCAGTTTATAAAGACTAAATCTGCAAAAAGATAGAACAGCAGACAAATTAACGTGAAGTTGAGAAATTAGAAAGAAGAAAAAACGGCGCGAACCTGAATAAAACCAGATGAAGCTGCGAAAAAAATTAAACGAGTTCTAGTAATTATAAAGTAATTCTCTATAAAACTGAACTCTATTTTTGAAATAATTATTAAATTACAAACTTTTGATTATGAAAGTTAATACACGAGCACTTTTATCATAACTGCACAAAAATAGCACAACGCTTACGGTATTCTGATTTTATACCTATCTAGTATGTTGTTTTTTCTATATCTATTGGAACAAAAGTTTTCTGTGTAATTACTTGCCTCTTTCCATTATGAAAATGCATATATGTACATACATGATTGTGCAAACATATAGGTAAGCAACGAGAGATTGAACAAAAGCTTATAATTATTATCCATGAGTATTTTTTTTTTGTGTATAAATTAATGTTTTGTTTCGGATTTGATGGTTATACTAAGTTTAGGTTTTGTTATAGCATAGTCATGTGTGCCGGCCCAAAATTATTCAGGTAAAGCCAGATACGAAAGGCTTGATCAAATGAAGTTGAAAATAACAAACTTGTAAAGAAAATTACTTCCCGGACTAGGACGGGAAGAATCATGTCGTTGTTGTCATTTCAAACAAATTGAATCCCTTCAATATTAGCAATTGCTCGAATTTTAATATAAATATTAATTTAAATAAGAATTAAAATGTTTCTGTAATAATTAGTATTTTATATCCTGTTCTGTTTAATTCAAATGAGAATTAAAATGTATAATTTCCTAAAAATATCTCAAGTACGCCAATGGCCATTAAACGAAATACAGAGTTCTTGTGAAACCTGACTGGCCGGGACTATCTCTTCCGATTTCCAAAAAATAAACGAAATATCTCGAAAAGAAAAAAATATATCAAAACATCTTTAAAAATAATGTAGGCACATTTTTTGATACTAATATTTATAATTATTTTATTGAAAAAGTACGTAGCCCAAATTGTCATTGAGTGTTCATCATATCAACAAAATATCTTCTATATTCCATGCCAACTTTAGTTTTATTAATAAATTAATTTTAAATTATAATTAAGTAAGTAATAATATATTACTTTTTTAAATAAGTATAATTATTTCTATTGGACACCAGGAGAAAATATTCAACGCATTCTTAATGATTTCATAATGAATTTTAAGGTTAATGTTTAGTAAACAATCTAGAAATCACTAGAAAGCAGAGAACATTATATGAATTTGGGAAAAAAGCTTTTACCCCAACCCTGTTCAAAACCCAAATAATATTTTTTCAAGGAAATGTGTTTTTATTTGAAACCAAGAAATACATTTTTTCTCCCAATATTAAGACAGGCAAGGCAGGTAATGGACAGTTTGTTTGTCCAATATAATAGCTGATGTCTTCTAAAGATACTCACGTCTAAATAAAACAACAGGTAAATATAACAATATACTTCAAACGGTCGAAACAAGAAAAGAAAAAACACGTTGCAAACCACTATATTCATTTTGATTTGATATAGGATATTTATTTTTTTTTATAGAAACATATTGAACTTATGCCATCCAAATTACGAATTCCCTATTGCATTCATATATTAGGTGTAAAAATATTCGACTTCATGCTGAACTCATCATATTTTTTTACATCTCCGAGTCAAACAAGCTATGTTAGAAACGGATGATGACTTCAGTGGAGTCAAAACATCTCTTCGTCAATAGTTTAGGAAAATTAAAATTTAGTGGCTGCGACCGAGTTTAATTTAATCTTATGTTATTTTGAATGTATTGAGACCTTGAATACCATCAAATAAGATGTTGGCGCAAGGTATATACCATACTCGATACGATGACAATAATCAAAACATGTTAATAATTAGTATTAAAAAAAAAAACAATACTATTATATTATGTTGGTCTATTTGGCACAGTGCTTATCAACCTGCCTTTGTCCAGCTTTTGAATTTCCATCTTGTTCCATAAACTTCAACAACTTTATCAACTTGTTTATCTCTTTACCATTTTTCTTTTTAGTTTGCTCGTTCTTTTTAATGTTCCTTGTTATTCTGACTTTAAAATTGTGGCCATATCAATGTAAATGTATGCGTGCAGTAGAGCAAAAGGGGAAGTCCTAAATTCCCTGTGCTGCTCTGTTATTAAATCAGTTTTACTTACTTTACTTGGCTTTTGCCGTAGAGCTTAAGACCATTAAATAATAACACACCGTCAAATTTGGAATTTGTTACGACTCAAAGAATATGATTTATATTATAATGGAGTTTTATTTATGTACTGAAATACTTATAAGTGAAAAGCATCAATGATAAAATAGTAAACATGATATTCATTACACTGTAAGCCTTTGGCGCTTAAGATACGTCATATTTATCTCGATACTCTATACTCAAGATTTACGAGTTGATTAGCGAAAACCTGTTCAAGAGCAGAGCCTTAGTTTTTGATTTGATTTTTTCTTTTAATTATAGAAGACCGGTCTCAATTTGCCAGAAATTATTTTGAAATACTGGCTGTGTGTTTGTTATTGATTGTGCTGATGCACCCTTATTACTAAAGTCAATTCTAAACAAAAAATATTAAATAAAAGTAAATTAAACATTGGTATTTAATTGATATATTGAAAATTGAAACAATGAAAACTTTTCTGTCTAGATATAATAAATATAATCAAAAATATATATAATTTTGACACTTTTTTCAATTTGATTTTTCACCCTTTTTTTCAAATATTAATATTTACCAAAAAATATATTAATGTAGGTAGCTAAAGTAGGTCTATAGCTCCTAGGGTATTCTAACAAATTAAATTATTACAGCTTTCATATAATAAAATTTTTTTATTATTCTTTATTCTGAAATCGTCATTTTTGACATAAAATTTCAAATATTTCGAAAACGGCTGGAGATAGATATAATATATTATGCATGAAATATCTTTAGAATTACAAGGATAATCTAAAAAATATATAATTTATATAGGGTCGTATTTAAAATAAGAAAGTTGACACCCATTTCCTGTATGCCCGGAGGCACTAGATTCTTGAAAACATTTTAGCCGAATTGGTCCTATCGACCTATGTACTACACCAGATTTTCAGATTGTTCCACAGTTTAGTTTCTCCATAATCGATCGAATCCCTTCCCGGTGGGACACCCGGTATACTGTGAATATACTACCAATATTATAGTGATTTTGCCATAACAACGATGATATAGATAACATCTATATAATTTCGAAATAATTTTATGGTTAAACAAAGTAAACCAGCTTTGGTATTTCCAATCATACAGTGATTATTATTCAGTAGTTATGCAAATGTCTAAGATTATTGTATTCAATAGGAGAAAACTTTTTGATAATCTAGAGAGGGAACTTAATGAATTTTATTTACTTCCACCAGATTAAACGCAAAATTTCGAAGCAGTATGTACGTGAGTGGTTTCTGTCAAATCCAACACAAAGTAATCCACTGCCGCCCTCTAAAAAGACGAGTAAGTCTCTCTAATTTGGCATAATTTTGTTTCAAGGCGGACGAGCGGATATAAAAAAACTCAATTTGCATATTAAGGAAATTTGGCCAATTTATTTTGGTGGTTGTTATATAAAATAGTTTAAAGTAAATTCTTATGCTGATTTAGATTTAAATTAAGCTGAAGATTTCTTTAATTTCCAAAGATCATAATATAAAAGAACTTTATAGTGCTCTACATAGGAAACACAAAATACAGATATTTGACGCCAAGAGAGCTTTCTAATGATTCGCGTTACTATTCATCAAACAATAAATCAAAGGTCTGCTGGGGATCGTCGGTACCCTTCTGCATTTAATACGTACTTTATTAGCTACGTGCTCAATAGGCTCTACAGGAAGAGCCAACGAAAATTTTGATGTCCGAAGGATAAATAAAATAATAAATCTAACTGAAATTAGCGGACACAAATTATCCATTATCCTTCTTAGCCGATATCTTATAAACTAAATGTTATATGTTTCACGCTATATATAATCTATGAACATTTATGCATGTCTCCCCTAATTATTTAATGTTCATTTGCATAGATGTGTCTGCGTTCACTATTTGGAAAATAATGTATGGTCCCGATAATGGGCAGTAATTAATAGTGCGACTCTCTCAGTTCCTGTCCGTCCGATATAGCATAGCTGGTAGCTGGTATCACAATAAATCACATAACCAATGATACGCTGTGTATAACTACCTACCTATAACCTATAATACGGCTATGCCATATCGCACTATGCTGCTACGGGACTCCATATATGTATACTGTGTACGCTTTGGCCCAGTCACGCTTACAGTAGCGTCACAGATAGCTTAGTCTAATTTATTTAGTTGTAAATGACATGCCTTTCTAGTAAATATGATTTAAAAAAATGATAATAATAAATAACATTGTTGGTCTTAAGAAACTATTGTCATTCTTGAAAGAACTGATTACGGTATGGTTTAATTTGTTTTAAACAACCCCCTCCTAACTACAGGTTTAACAATGTTGTGGAATCGACTATTAATCTGACTAAAAATACTTTGAAGACATTTCAGTAAGAAACCTTATTCTCTGGTTTTAATAAATGTTCGTAGAGGATTTGCCTTATAAGACTAATAATTGGTTGAATGTTATCCTGACATCTCACAAATTTTAGTAATGCACATAGTCTTCAAAACTCCATTGAACTTTGAAGCTAATCAAAAACATAAACATTTCCAAAATTGCTCGCTTGATTTCACTAATTTTTTTCGCAGTATCCAGTCTAGTGAGTGCATTTTTTTTAATAGACAAGAATTATTTACGAATAAAATACCAATTCAGTTACTTTGGCTTTATATTTGCTTTTAAGTTAACATAATTTTTAAATTTTTTTATAGCAAAGGCATTTCTTACAGTGGTTTCCAATCTCTCCCGTTCGTTGACAGAAGTCATTTTGAGGGATCTTGGAAAAACAATGTTCGTTGCTGGATATATTTATGATTCGCATATTTTACTGAATGATGATTGCATATTTGATATTTTAGAGCAAACCGACCACTACTCCTCATTCTTTTCAAATCCAATCACCCGCATGTCCATAAATTAGCAGCATTGATGATGCTTTCGATAGAGAGATTAATGTTATTAAACAATTAACTCATATCAACGGATTTCATTTGTCAACTATTAGTATGTAAATCTAAACACTACACGACATTATTTTACTGTTTTAAGCCCTGCTTCTGATAATACCAATTTTTTGATATAGTCAGCTTTGCTACAAGATGAACCTTCGTATTATGTTAATCGATACTCTGATATGTACAAAACTCCGCTGGATATAATTTGGATATGGAGTTTAAATCCAGGCGTTTACATAGCTGGAACAAACGTTTGCATCTTGATTTGTTGGAGGTTTTTGAGAACCACAAACGGAAGAACAAACGCCTTTATTTCCAGGTCTGTATATACCTAATTGCAGATTAAATTTCTTCAATTTCTTCTACTTCAAAAAATTTTTCTGTTGTTTATAATTAAATTAGGTATTATAACAGTTACCTAAATAAAAATAAATCTCAAACAATGCAAATGAACAACAAATTGTGATTTTTTGTTTTTTTAAATCAAATCATTTCTAGATGGAATGTTTAAGGTCCATTTCTTTGAGGACGAGGTACAAAATGTCAATTACTATAAACTTAAACGCTATTGTATAATGGTAACTGAGTTTTTATGACCTCACATTTAGGCAATATGAATATTGAGGAGCTATGATTTCAGGTTTTACTACTGTAAGATAATGTGAAATATGAAATTATAGCTACCTATAAATACTACAACAGATGTCATTTTAGTATAGTTAAGAACGTCAACATTTATCATGTTTTTACAATAATTCCATGACACTGTTCAAAAATTTTAAATCATTCCAACAAATCTTGACAAAATTTATTTGGCCTCATATTTACTGTAATTAATTAAACAATACTCCAACGCCTACATTATTATCGTAGAGTATCTTTCTAGTTTGCGTCAATATACGCGATAGATTATAGAAGGGCTAGCTAAACACATACCAGATATCCTTGGTCAATGAACGCCAATCTGTGAAACCACTGACATATTTATAGTTTAAGGCTGGTCACATTGGCATAGATAGGGGTAATAGTAGCCACTACAATTATTCAGATGTAACATTTAGTTAACATAACAAGAAACCTCATTGAGATTTAGTACCTCAACATTTTTATATAGGTACAGGGTTTTTATTATTAAATAATTGGAACTGGAGATTTCTTAAATGATTTCATAACATCTCTGCTCAAAATGTACAGGGTGTAGCTTTTATCGCGGGCATGTGCCATTTAACCTATATCATTTTTTTTTGCGGCCGCCCAGGCTCCGGAAATTAAGTGTATCGGATAAATGTTTAATTTAGAAATGTTTATGTTTCTTGAATGTTTTCGAGAAAAACAGCATTTTTGAGGTAAGTGAGAAAAACCAATTTAGGAGCAACTGCAAAAATGTTCTAGTTTGTTATGATTAACAAGTAGGCTTATGTCACAATCACACGCTACAACCCTGGGGGAATGAGTTTCTTTTCATGCAAAATACATCACAATCGTTCAGAAATAATAAATGTGGAACAGCAAGAAGAATAAGTTATCCTATGAGTTTCTGCTACTTGAAGCTTGGGTAACGGAGTTGGAATAAGCGCCATCTGGGTATGGAAAATATAGAAAGAAAGAAAACGATATTATAGTCAATAATTTATCCAATTTCAGGAGGTGTTTATAAATTACATAAAACAATCTATTTATATTCCAGCCGATTTCTGCCAGAAAATAATTGAATCAGTCTAGTTTTCCATGTTACAAATTTTGAATTGTTATTGAAAAAATTTGTTTTCAATATCACAGGAATATATGGCAAATATTCAGCAGCTCTCTAATTTAGAGGTAAGTCTCAGATACCCTCTTTAATATAAACGTGACAAGACACTTCTAAATATTATTAAATGGTTTTACGTTGTTGATTTTACATATTCTATATCTCCTGCATCATACAATGAGCTTGATTATGATAGAAATTCAAATATTTGTGGTCGATTTTACTGTAGGACTGTCCTTGTGTGCTTGTATAAACGTAGACACAGGCGTTCTTTAAGTTAATTACCAACCATCACAGATAGAGACAGGTTAATGCGAGGTAAGTAATCTTATGGATATTTGCACATATAGATAATTAATTTAGAGTAGGTACTCATTAATCCTGAACATGGAAATGATTTTCGTCCATGTCTGCTATAATTGAAATAATTATGAACTAGAATTACAATGGGCCGACGGACGCGACGTAAATTTATACTTAGAGTAATATATTCAAAGTAAATGTAGTGTGACTACAGTCTAGTGAAAGCTTTTAAACAGGAAGTACATATGTAGAAATATATCAGGCGGCCCAAATAAAACATTTTTTTTTAGGAAACCCTGGATCTATTGATAAACGATAATCTCCTTACACAAGGTGGCAACCTCTTCAAGAATCTTAAATGACACGGAGTCAATGAACGCATTGATTTAAAGGTAATTCGAAGGCGGAATGATGTGTGCTGCGAAGAATTGCAGGAATAAATATTATAACTGCAATTTATCATTCTTTAGTTTCCCGATGGATAGTAAAAGGTAAGATATTTATGTAGTACCTATTTGAATTAGATGCATATAAAATTAGATTAAAATAATATCACATTAAATCAAATTAAATCAAATTACCAATTGTTATTTGAAAAACAAATATTTCTAAACAAACTGTTTAAAAGATTGAGCTTACTTGCCTAAAAAAAATCACGCAAATTTTTTAAAAAACTTAATTTCGCAGTAGAATGGCCTTTATCTTTTATAACTTGGTTCAGTCTCTTTGCCCATAAAAGTCAAATACACCTTAAGCATTCTAAAAAGAGAGCTTAAAAATCTTACTAGATGAGTGCAAAAATTCTATTAAACTCTGACAGTGTTTATTAAATTTGAATTACATATTTTAACTATTATAGATATTAGCAGGTAGAAAATTCACGTCTCAGGTTTTATTGTCCATTTATTGTGGGTGATTTTAGCATGTTTTGTATTGTTTTGTGTTGTATATAATGGGAAATTCCCAACATGTGTGCTTGCGTTTTTTTTTTCTGAAGGCCATAATCAGGTAAAATATAATACATTCTCAATTATACTTAAGGAATTGAAAATCGGTAGACCTATTGTATAAATTGGAACAATTTTATTTTACTCTATCTAAAATTAATACGTTTATATTTGCCTGTAATCAATTACACTTTTTTTTTCTTTAGAGCTGCACTATGGTTAATTGCTAGTTCAATATTATTAATAATTTTATTAATTTAAGCAAAAATGTGAAGTTTGAACATCCATGTTCTAATTTCCCAATAAAATATGTTACGAAATTATATTTTAGGATAAGGTTATTTTATACATTAAAATTAATCAATAGAAATTTTAAAAATATAAATAAAAATAAAATGATTATATGGACACATGAATAAATCTAAAAAAGTATTTGTTTGTTTTTATAATTAATAAAGATGTAATTCTATTATAAAATAATTCTATTACTCCCCTGTTCTTTACCTATCCTGTAATTTCAATAAAACGTAAATACGGATCTGTCGAGTATATTAAGAAATGGCTACCACCTGCCTCGCACAGGACAATAGAAAGTGGTGGGAGTTCATATTCTCTGTTGTTCTCTGCCTAGAGGTTCTCTTTTTATCACATAATTCTTACAACACGACGCTGGCTGTTGTAAACCGATTGGTGCTTATCTCTATTAAGATATAATAGAATATGCATCATGTGTATCTCACCATTCTTATTTTTAGGTTGTACTAGTTAACATGTTTTGAAAGTTTATACAAAGAAATAAATATAATCATTGTTAATCTGTCATTATTAGTGTTTTATTAAAATCATATCTAACAAATAGAAATCCAATAAAGACATGAAATGACATAAACAACACATCTTCCGGAAAATTCTATTACAAAACATATAAGGTAATATATTCTTTAGAGTTTTGAAATTGATCTAATAAGTGGTTATAAAGTATCTCATCTATACCCTTATGATTTAAATGGTTTAAACCATGGCAGAAACATTGTGCTGTTTATGGTTTAAATGGTTGCAGAAACAAGTGAAATTATTATGCTGTATTTCAAAACCATGAGGTCGCATGGGTAACAGCAAACCTTTTCAAAGAAAGGTAAGAATCTCAATCGTCTCCACATCAACCGCTTAGAAAGAAAGCGTAAAGGGCCACACAAAATATTTTTTTTAGAATTTTGAAAAAAAACTCAGGCTAATAAAAATTCTTAGTTCTTTTACAAGTCAGAATTGAACAATTCAGAGTTTTTTACGGAATCTGCAAAAAAAGTCAGAATTCTAAAAAAATATGTTTTGTGTGACTTACGTTTTCGTAATTTTTGCAATAGTTTTTCCAAAATTTATTGTTTGAAATCACATTCATATTTTTTTAGAATTTATTAAACGGCAACGTTAACGCGAATCAAAACCTCACGTGGCATAATTCATATACCTACCTAACTCTTGTAAGTACAATAAAGTATTCGGAATCCTCCATATGCACGGCAACGATACCTATCTATGTCTATCGGTTTAAACTACATCAACACCCCGTTCATACATCCTTCCCTCTACTCCACTCTTCATCCTCACTGTCGAATATAAACTAAGTCCTAACCTCGGAACGTGTCATAAACAGGTCCCGGCTCGTTTGCACCAAACTTAACATTAATTCAACGTGAGACAGACTCTCGAATTTAACGTTAAACACGGTTAATTCGCGACACAACGTGTCTCTTAGTGTCACGCAACTGGTTAAATTTTGGGGTGGTGTGATCTGGTGGCAAAGGGTAGATGTGACGGTGAATAACTTGTCAGCAGAGGCGTTACGTACAATTATATAGGTATAATGCCGAAGAAAAAATTATGAAGAGCAAAATAAAAAAGCGTTTAAAAAAGCTGTTAGATTTTACGAGGCAAAATGAAAATAAACTACGTTCAAAATACTTAAGTACTTCATTGTATCTTAGCAGATTGTAACCAAAGGCGCTTTTTTGTGTTGTTCAATGTAAAATTGAATATATCAATAACAATATATATAAATATATTATTTAATGAGAATGAAAGTCTATCCTCTACGAAACAAAACAAATATATTACGTTACCAAACATGTTTCGGAGCTTCAAGCTCCATCATCAGTAGCAAGACAAGACAATCAATTACGAAAAGCTACATTGCAATGTGCAGAGAAACTAAGAATTAATAATTCATAGAGCAACGCTTTGGGGACATTTCGTGAAAATTTATGTAAAATTAATATCTACCAACTGTTAAATGAAATATTATGTGTGTTTTTTCTTTTTACAAATCATAATTGAGAGGTCTTAATAATATTAATTTTACATAAATTTTCACCAAATGACCCGAATGCATGCTTCGAAAAGAGGTGATGTCATCCACGCACAAACCCTTTTTTGGTTTCAGTGGAGGGTTTTCATTTATTTACGGCTGGCATAAATTGTGGACCGTTTCGAAGAATGTACATATTATTTGGAAATAAATTATTATTATATCTATATATTAGTTTTATAATAAACACTGCACAACTCATACCTATATAGGTACTCTGTATATATATATAATGTATATATTTAAGATTTTGGCCCCGTTCGAAATTAATTATGAACGCCCCTGATACATTAATTGTACATCATCGGCCTTTTTTAGGCCTATTGGCATATTTTATACCAAAAATTAAACTGTAATTGTCAATAGTCAACTATGCTTTTTAAACATGTCATGTATCAATGAGAGTTCCGAGTATTTTCTTAGATTGTATCTCGACTTCAAGACTGAACTGTCTAAAAGTAATAATAAGTCAATTAAGACGATATGTTATCACATTGAAAATGTATTGAAGTTACGCTCCTTCTTTATTAATGAATAGTGGTTAATTATTCTGATATTAAGTATCTTGGATAGGGCCTAGTAGTATGCATTTTTTTGTATCTTATATAACACAATTCACTATTAATTTTCAGGGTAATAGCACGGTATGTAATAGTATAATATATGAATCGCATAACACCTATTTTATATGCATTGGTTAGTGTTTGTTGGTTATGGTTGTTGTTGATTGTATTTATAATAGATATTTTTGTTTTTGTTCTTCTAAATTTTACATTGTACACAAACATTTTGCTGTAAATTTGTAAAAAAAATTTATAAGCAAATAAATTGAATTGAACACGTTCTCTAGACTTTTAAAACAAAATAAAACATTTGTGTAAACGCTATATAAAACTAGGTGTCCCTAATGCTATAGGATAATTTTCTGTTTCCGCAACGGCTAATATCACGACCGTCTTTACCCATGTGAGAAATAAATGCATATAGAATACCTACAAATCCTTTAACACCTCAGCAGAAGCAAAAAATAAATATATTACACATATATCAAAAGTACAAATGTAAGGCTTACGTAGTTTTGACCGTAGAAATGCGAAAAGTTTTTCTCATAAAACTTTAACTTATAAAAGTTCTGCCATTTCTGTTGGTCAATACCCAAGCGGTAAAAAATTTGTTAAAACAACACATTTAATTAAATTACTTTATAAATATATCATGATATTATGATTACATTTAATTTTAATAATTATATTGTACAGGGCATTTCTTAAGTTATCTAAAATATTCAAGGAAGCGGTTGTAGGGCAATTTTATGAAAAAACCTTCATATTAACACAACTTATGTTCTAAACGTCTCAAATTTTGAGATACAGCGTTGGAAAAAAATCGTTTTTTTATAAATTCTGCTTTGTCTGTGAGAAGCATAATAGAGAAATTGAGATTTTCAGTAATCACTTGTTGAATCACTGCCACCAGCTAAGGCAAACGGATGTGTAATCGTGTAAATGTCGTACACGTCTTTCTGGGCAACGTTCCACATACAAACGTCTTGCTTCAAGACACATCCTATTCGCCATACCATAGAAAACAGGTCATCTCCTCATTTGTAGAATCCGCCATAATAACAAATACTTATTAACAACAAAATCTAATATACTAAGTTCCAGTATCAATCTGTTACTGTTATTAACAATTTGACAACTATTTTTCATCATTAGTGATTTTACTCTCCAGATAAATGATTTTAATATTTTTTAGCGAACACGTGCGTCGGCGGAGATAAAATCAAGTGAACAAATTTGCTCAGAAATGAATCGATATTCCAAACTGATTTTATTTTAAGTAAAAACAGTGGCGTACCATGTTTTCTTCAAACACGTTCATACCGCGTTCCACATAGATGCGTACCAAATTTTATAGAAATATTTGAAATGGTATTACAAATATTATTACAAAAAAATTAATATATTTCATTCTTCATCAATTGTTATGGTTATGGATTATTTCTTGATGGCTTTATTGGTTAAACAAGTATAACTAAAATTAAATCCCTTTTTAAGCGTGGATAAAATAAAATTTCAAACGAATTTCTCCTGCATTTTGTATACTTTGAAATACGCCGAAATAATATAACGAATGCTACCATTAAATTGAAGTTAAGAAGATTTTTATTTCCGTTTTCTCTCGTTGTATATCTGGAAACCTTTAGAGATACCGTAAAAGGTACTAAATCTAAATAACCCGTTTTAGTGGCGACGGTTTCATATAAAAACTTCACTAAAGTGATATTTAGGCGGGTGTTTCGCCTAATTATGTTATAGAACTGTGAGGGACCGCATTTATATTTACTTTTTTTACGATTCACAGAAAATTTGGCCAAAGCAAAGCCATAATATTTTAACAGTTTGTCAATAGTAAATTAAATAAATAATGACACTCTATAGGGAGCTACTATAGTGGGTGTTTCCAAAAGCACGATGGTGCACTAGTGCATTTTAGTCGGGTTGCTCGGGAGTTTTTAACAGAAACATACGGATTCGCCAATGTGGACCTCACTTATGCACGATCCCCCGATTTACAACGATTTTTTCATGTACGGCCATCCTTAGTTTACGCTACTCGTGTGGAAAATGTGGAGGACCTAAGGAATTGCCTTATTGCTAAGTTGGAATTCACTTAGAAATAAACCTGGTATTTTTGAGAAAGTGCGCCAGTTAATGAGGAGAAGATTGAATTCATGTATCCGATATTTTTGTATTAGGGATAAATGTTAATTTTCGTTATTAATTTATTTTTATCTTGCTTTAAAATGTTTTAGTTGAATTCTTGGTATGTTGAAAAATATTTTAGATTAAAAAAAAAACAAATACAAGAGATAAAAAAGTTGTAGTTTTAGTTGCTTGATCTCAAGACAATATCGAAATTAATTTACATTTTTTGTCAATAATTTTTAATAAGTTTCATTTATTTAACGCCACTAAACTTAATAATTTTGATCTAGTTAGGGCCATATAAGCCCCTTATTTCTACCAACAACGCTGCCAAATTTCAAAGAAATCGGTAAGGAGACTTAATTAAAAAATCCGTTCTTACAACAAAACTCTAACAAATTTTTTCATAAAATGAGCTGAGAAATCCTCTCTTTAATATTGCTGCGTCTCAAACACCGTTATAGTGGAATAACTATTGTCACTATAGATATTGAAACAGCATCTGAGACAAGCACATCGATACTGTTAGCAAAGATTAATGTACACAACAAAAACTAAGTCTTGGGAGTTGCTCCCACCTAAATCATTCGATGTAGTATAGTTTCGTGACAAATATTTCCAAGTTTCATGGAGATCCACCGTCTAGTTTGCCAGAAATTGGAATTTGAAAATTTCAAGTATATGGGTTTTCCTCAATTTTCTCAAAAACTAAGTCTTGGGAGTCGCTCCCACCTAAATCATTCGATGTAGTATTGTTTTATGCCAAATATTGTCAAGTTTCATGGAGATCCACCGTCTAGTTTGCCAGAAATTGGAATTTGCAAATTAATTTTTGCTATTATCTACCAGAAATACCAAAAATCTTGAAAAATAGTCAGTGGAGTGTAATGTTCAATAGCAAAAGAAATCAAAGTTTATACTCCACAAAATAAATTCATTTATTTTACTTGAGATACATATGTGTAGAGCTCAACACTTAACATTAAAAATCATTTTTTTTTAATAACGGGGAACGAAATTTCTGCAGAATAACTTGTTGTTTTAACATAACGGGGAACAAAAATCTAAAAAATTTTAATGTTAAGTGTTAAGCGCTAGACATTTGTCCCACTGGTGATGGGCATTGTATGACCGAAACATGTATGGCAAATACAGTAAATTAATTTATTTTGTGGAGTATAGACTTTGATTTCTTTTGCTATTAAATAAAAAATCAACAAAGTCCAAGTCTTGGGTTTTCTATCGGATTAAAAAAAAAACTCGTTTTTAATGTCCCAAGATTTCGATAATTTTTGTTATCTTCTCCATTGCTATAATATGGTAAATCTGTATAAGATTTTGTGTAATATAAATATCATATACCTATGCAAAAATAAGTCACGTTTTTCATGGAGTCCTGCTTGGATTCAGGTTTATAATGATGAACATTCAACGAACTGGAGTTTTTGCGGTGAAGTGAGATTTCTCGGAACCCACCTTGCACTGACCTTTGTCATGCCAAGATGATCATGTAGAATTTTAAACTATATGTTTCGAGCTTCAAACGCTCATCAATTAAGATTTATAAGATATGTAAATATAATGATCAGACCTCGTATTGTCAACTAGATAATAATGGAACAAGCACAACATTATTGTGTTTTGTCTACATATTTTGCATTAAAGCAATTCCACTAAAACCCCCTGAGTGCTCCTACTATACGACAATATAATATGTAACAACAAAAACAAAAAGACCACAGCCGTATCCATTTCACCTTATATAATCTGAGTGAAGATTCTTGACGCGTCACAGGGCACAAAGAGAGAACACAAAACGCAAAAGGAACAAAAAATACATAAGTATAACGTTAGAAATGTTTCGCAGAAGATGTTTTGCTGTAATTTAAAATCCGAAAGTGATATATTTTAAAAGTTTGCAACTCGTAAATCATCTCCCTTAAGTCGGGAGGTGAGAGAGTACGATTTAATTTTAAGCTTTATATTATGGTTCTTCCTTCATTTTACACAGAACGAGAGAGAGCAGTGTGGGAAAAGTTTACAAGAATTTCACCAGAAAGGAACTCGACATTAATAAAACCTTAATTGAGTTACTGGGTGGGAAGATAAGAAACTGTGGTCTTCGTTGTTTTTTCGCTTGTACATTTTTTAAATACTAAAAATTTGGTGTAAATTATATTCCATGCTTTCGTTTTAAAACTTGCATTCATAATAACTCATCTGCAGTAGACACGATTTTCCGCAAAAACACGTCGATTTTCTTTTTGAGGGACTTTCAAAACTATTGTTGGTTGAATTTTGTGCTGCACACCTTCATTCTCAACCACTCCATTTTTATAATTTCAAATGCCCATCCGCTATCTTCTGACACACCATTTTATACAACTTAAAATGCTGCATCCGTATACAAACAATAAATTAAATTTGAGAATTTAAACGGCATCTACTCCACTATAATGTAGTTATATATATTTATAAATAAACAAAGTGGACAGCATATAGTATCATCGATATACAATATATATATATATATGTTTAAATTCGAACAATATTTAAAAAGTCATACGAGTTTCAAGACACATGGTCTCATCATCAGTGACATAAATACATAAATTCTCCATTATGGATCAGGATCAGAATTCAATCATTTATACAATCTAAAAAAGTGGTGTGAAAGTGAGATTATGGTGTCATGATACATTGTGATGTCTTACTATTTTGTGGGAAAAAATTCAAAAGGAAACGTTGTTTGCGACAATGTAATTGAGCAATGGATTGATAAAGGTTGGTTCATTTGATAGTTAACATTTGAGAATAACAAACGGATTGCGGATTGCGATATTCCTCAAAAAGCTTCTTTAAAACAGAAAATAAAACCTTCCGATTCTTAATTGTAAGAAGCCTAGAATTTTTGTATTTTCCTATCAAAACTGGCTCACATGAATTTACTATTTATTCGCGTGGTCAAAATAAAACGCGTATGCTTCGTTTATTATTATGTATACTGGGGTATCAAAAGTAATCTGCATTACATTTTATATGGTAAAAGTTGTAACGCTAGCAGAAAAATATGAAAAATAGCTGACATAAAAAGTTTTGCGGATCGCAAAATTAGAGTTGGAAAAATAGGCAGCAAAATGTATAAGGCGATTTGCCGTCTAACAGCCAGTCATATTTCACATTTCCAAATATATTTATGCGTGCTGTTTTGCCTTTACTAGTTATTCTTCATTCTAAGGTAGGTACATGATGGAGGTCTTATACATATCGTATCAACGATCAGCCAAAATAATATATCATTTTAGATAATAACATACTAATTTTAATGCCTACATAATCAGAATGTTGTACATACCGACATCATTTACGTAAGTATTAAGGGAAGTACAATTTACATTTTTGTATTTTGCACATTGTATATTGTTTTTAATTTGAAATTCACAACCGTATTCGATTTTCTAATACACGTGGACATTTACAGTTGTATTTATGATAACTATAGCAAAAATGACAGTCGTCCTCCGTGGCAGTTCCAATAAAAATTCCTGCAAACAGAAAACGGAATATATACATGGAAAAAAATAGTAAGAATAAGCCGTAAGCAGAAAATGTGGTGTACAACATGATAATAAAATAATAATATATACCTATGTCGCTCGCAATATGAAAAATACCTTTGGCTTTATTGTCTACTTGAATAACAGCAAGTTCTTCTTCTATCTGCAGCTACAGGGTGTTAAGACAATAGGATTAAAAGTTGTGTAAATGCCAAAATAGATGTCATACCGGCTGCAAAAATATTAGTATTTGTAAACAAACTAATAATAATTTCAAAACCCAGACAAGCAAACTCAATTATATTATATGATTGTAGAAAAGTAGACTTCTTTCTAAATTTAAAATTGAAAAAGTTAAGGGGAGGTAGCAAATTTCAAGGGGGACGCCCTGTATGTAAAGTTGAAAAGCTGAGTACACTTTTAAAAAAGCACAAGCTCCATTATCGCAAATCTGCTAATACTGTAAATTGTCTTAAACTATTAATATGATTATTATTCGAACAACAACAGCTGAAATGGCAGATTAAAAGTTTTGATAAACAACCTGGAAACAGCTTTGCAAAATATAATCATGTCACGTTGCGAATATTACCATAATATTTACCGGGGATTAGATGTTCTATCGAGAGATGGATGAGAACGAATATTCGTGTCGAGAAATTTTTATTAGTTTTATATAGTGATTGAGAAGTATTACAAACTAAAAGTTTACAAAAAGTAAGTTTATAATGCTTTACTTCAAATAGGTATGCAATAATATTTTTAGTAATACTAAGGCCAGAGCTAGAAAAGATACATATATATATATATAGGCGTTCATAAAAGTTTTGAAACGGAGGCTAAAATTTATAAAAATTGTTAAAATGAAAAGCTAATATGTGTATGTTGTATATGGAGAGCTATTAAGCCTTAAGGGCACCAGTAGATTAACATTATCTTAAAAAAATGGTAGTGTGAAACAAATTTCTAACATAACTAAAAGTCTTGTTACTTTATGTAACAAGCAATTCGTAAATCATTTTAAAAGTTGCTGTTTATGAGTCACGCACAAAATTTTACAACATAAAAATACCATCGTAAAAATAACACACAATTACGGATCTGTTTTGCTAGTGGCTGGTGTCGAGAGAAGAGTGTGTCCCTCAAGAAAACTTTTCGGTTGCCAGTAAATTAAGGGCAGTTTAACCTAATAACATGAGCTACAGACGAGCCATCTGGGTGTAGTTGAGAGCGCAAAACAAGTGTTACCACAACTGTAGAGACCATGCTACTTACATCTCATTTGAAACATGTCAGTTCAGGAATGGATTCACGACTATCTAGTATGCAAACTTTGCGAGTATTCAGTTATTTTTTATTAGAGAATTGAACTAAAAATAAATTATACTATTATTATACGTCAATGTGTCTAGAAAATTGTGGAGTATATAAAAATTGCAATACTTACAGGTTATCTTCAGTATGTACAGGGTGTCGCAAACTTGGCGCCTCAAGGTTATGAAATATGTCTAAATGGTTTTTCAGTACCTCAATAATGTCTATTCTTCCTGTTCGGCTTACCATTACTGATGAAACGACTTTCAACACTTCAAAGATTTCAACACTTCAAAGATTATGTTCATATTGTCGATGATCCCTTGTTTTGCAATGATATCAAAGTTGCAACACACAACTTCTTCCTACATTCAGAGCTGTCTTATAGTGGTTATTAGATTTATTCGTTCAAAATACTGTAAAGTTCTCGTCAAATTAACATACTGAGAAATTATTTTTTTAATTGACCTTTCTTTTCTCGACGAAAATGTGTTTTCATTCCTCGCAAAATTCTTTTCAATCAATAAAAAATTTCAGGATTTGAAGGTTGCCGGTTTGGAAATCTTTCTCTATACAACCATTATACAACCATTATTAAATAGGTCACCATAATATATTATTAAAATCAAGTCGACTTTTTCAGTTGTTGAAATATTTGTTTTTATAAATAATAGATATATCACTGTTTGCACCAAAACTAATAAATTTAATTTTATTTTTCTACGACTGTCTTTAACTTGCTGGGCAACTAGTGGAAAATATTTAAAAATGCACGGGTAAATTTCCTGGTAGTGACAAAAGTAGCATCGGTTGTGAAAAATCACAATTGTCAGTTCAAATTATTTCGCTAATTTCGAAGGTTTCAAAGCTATTTATATAATGAAACAAAGTGATAGTGATACTGAATATACTTTACACCAGCAGTCAATTTAATACTTTTAACTCATCGTATTTAAGCTTACGCCAACAGGGCGAGTATAGGTAAGTTTCGAATAACAAATATTTTCCTAAAAATTATGTTTAACAGTCGTAGAAAAAGTATAGTGTGAAATTCACATGAAATGACCATTTCCTCCTACTCGTACGATTATACTCGTAGAAAATATATGCCATTTCATATTCGTTGCACAATATACTATTTTAATTTATTGTATTTACGGACAAAAATTCCTTTTATATACAGTGAGGTCCAATTAAATTTAAAATATTGTACATGAATATAAAATAGGTTTAAAATATTAGAACATTCTTGTACTTAATTTTCTATTATAAAACAATTAGATGATACCATAATATTAGATGTCAAAATAGTATATTGTGCAACGAACATGAAATGAGATATATTTGCAGCATGACCGCAGGCGAGTGCTGCAAATCATACGAGTAGGAAATGGTCATTTCATGTGAGTTTCACACTATACTTTTTCTACTGTTTTAATGCTTTTGAATAAATTAAACATAATTTTTAGGAAAATATTTGTTTTTCGAAACTTACCCCTGTTGCCGTAAGCGATGTTTAGAAGTATTAAATTGACTAGGTGGTGTTAAACTATATTAACTATCACTGTTTTTGTGTTTTGAAATTAGCGAAATACTTAATGATAATTATTATTAATTGTAAATACCTAAACTGTCAATTTGGTGTGTTTGTATTGTCGGCGTTGCTATGGTGATTTTTCATGCCCGATGCTATTTTTGTCATTACCAGGAAATTTACCCGTGCGTAATAAATATTTTCCTAGGCAACTAGTGGGAAATATTTATTGTACACGGGTAAATGAAAAACAGCATTACAATGTACTATATTTTCAAATCATGATTGAACATAGAATAAACGCATTTAAAGACAGTCGTAGAAAAAAATTGATGTCAAATTACTTGTCATTCCCATGGTAGTCTATAAAATTTTAAAAAACCTCATCTTTAAAAAGCTATAATCAAAATTCAGCAAATACAAGGCAATAGGAAAGAGAAGGTATAGGGAATGATAGATAATACAATTCAATGTAGAACCTAATTCTACATAAAATAGTGTACTAAAATACAGCATGTTCCATTAGAAATAAGCATGTAAGTGTTGTTGGAAATCTTTCGAATATAACCATATTTTTACAAATTGGAGATACTCTTTTAAGCTTCAGGCTTTCTGTTATTATAATAAAGCTTTAATTCGTATTAGGTTTAATAAATGACGTAAATATGATTTTTTTTTTTAATTTGAGACTGCAATTCTCATTTTTTACTTTAACTTCAAACATCCTAAAAACATTTTCAACTATATGGTCCATAGTAAAATAGAATTTATATATCATATTTTGGTTGAGTATCTCATCGTAAAACTTGCTATGACGTGTTTTATATATATTTTACTGTTTCATCAGTCTCGTTAAAATTGTCTTGCTCAAATAGTGATACTTCATTTTATGCAACGAAATTTAGGTCTCGCAGAATCCCTTTTTTATTAGCCATCAATCTCAAAAAGATTTAAGTCAGTAAGGCATACCTATACCTACACAGCAAACTTTCAGTTTGGTTTTGTAAAACTCCAGCATTTTCATTAACAAAATTTTCGCTTAGTTACCTCCAAGTTATTAACATAACAGAAGGTGCAAGCAAACAAGCAAATATTTGTCACTTGTTCCCACAATATAGGGTTTGTCCTATTCTTTCAACATCCTATTTATTGTCTTTTAAGCTATTTCTCATTTATAGACAAGAGGCGTCATACGAGGCGATATAGTTGCAACAAACAAATTTGTATTCGTCAAAGGAACCCCCAGAAACTGAAAAAAAAATAAGTTTTAAACATTTTGTTGGATCAAGAAAAATAAAATTGATAGATTTTGATTCTTGGGGATGAGGTTCATCCAATTAAACCATATATTTATTTAAAATTCTCATCTCATGCCATTTTTGTTGTGTCTTTTCTACGTTTCGATAGACTTAGCTATCTTCTTCAGGAACACAAGACATTGTTAATAGTAGTTACGCGCACACCCTTATTTCAAACTGTTGGACTGATCATAAAAAATAGGGTCAACTTTTAGGTCTTTTCAAATTTCTACGGATATCGTTGAGGTATTCGTAATTGAAAATACTTACTAAATAATTTCCTGTCGAAATGCGTGCGGTATAACTTCAAAATTCATGGAAACTTTAACGTACAAGTAAATTATGAAGGGTTGCAACGTAAATTTGTTGAAAGAGAGATGTGTAATTAATTTTAAATCAACGCGCAACGCCACGGCTACAAACATTATAATTTTTTGTTGTAGCCTCTTCATGCACGGTGCAGCAATAGAAATGGAGAACGTGTTTTTATTCTTTTGTGTAATTAAAAAATTTTGCAGGAAGTTAAAATAAAATTTCAGGCAGGGTAAAAAAGGAGTAAGTGAACAAGGGTAAAATACCTAACAAAAATGGAAAAACAAATTGTTAGTCAGGTACAAAAAGGAGTTAACAGCTTTTAAAAACAAAGCACATATAGATAATTCTTAGAAATAATTCAAACTCCATTGATTTACTTACTTGATATAAATATACACATCAATTTTCTACACAGAAATTTCACTGATTCAAATTCTGGGCCCCTTAAATTATACAAACGAAACTTAATTAAATTTATTTATTATTTATTGAAAATATGATAAGTACTCGTAGTAGTAGTAAAGTAAGTGAAGTTCATTTTCGGTTATAGTTACCTATAGATGTATTTGAACATAATATGCATATATTAATTATTTTGGGAATTCCAATTTAATAGAACATTTAAAAAATCTAATAAAGTCGAGAGTTTTTTAGGAAGAAATCGAACTCAAATGAAATAATAAATTACTTAACCTAAGTATCTCACACACGCTAAGACTTATATATGGGATATGAAGAAGCACATTCTTGAACTGAATCGAACAAGCTCAAGAGAACTGAGCAAACCAAAAAAACAGTATCATTGAAATAAGAAAGAAAAGTAGTCCCTAATGTCCTAATTTATCCTTCAATATAGTCATCCAATGGGTAAATTGTTTATATTTATTGTAGATAACCCAAATAAAAACAAAAATTAAATTTATCGTATAGAATGTATGAATCTTAATATTTAGTGGTATTTAAAAAATAAGTAATGAAATTATATATTTTAGTCAATCCATTGAATTATCATCACTCCCTCCAAGGCAGCTTTGTATTACAAGGAAATGTTTACAATAGCCATCCCTTATACAAGCTTACTTAAATAAGTTTATAAAAATGCTTTACACCGACTCAAATGATCTATTAACTTCTTTTCCTTTTAGGTCTCTATTTATTGGTTTATTTATACCATCACCGGACCTCAGAATTTGGTTTTGCTGCCACTTGTATTCAACTGGATTATTTACAATTATATTTAAGTAGTCCAATAGTTAGTAGCGAAATTATAATATATTGCAAGGTATTATGTTACTTTAGAACTTTATATGATCAATAAATAATCTTATGCTTTGCTGATCTCTTATTCGGCTGGTTTAAATAGCTAAATAAGTCCTCTGATCATAGCAAACGATACCCTTCTCCTCTACAGACAAAAGTATATATCCTATTTTTTCGACAACCACTTTATAAACATTAGGAAATGCTATAAAATAAAATTCGCATAATAAACACAGTTATTAGTAAATAATTGCGGCAAGAACAAATCCACAAATTCTTGGTAACAGATGTATTACAAACAATACAAAATAATATAGAAAATTTTAACTCGAGGCACGCGATATTATGATCTGTCACGTGATAAATTTGTCGTGAGATTATAGTCTAAGTTGTCAAAAGTTGTATTATTTCTGCTATTAATAGGTATAGAAACAGACTTGGTGTGTTGACTGTATAGTGTGGGTATTTACTGTACATGCCTATTATTAAAAGCAATAAGAAGTTTTTAATTTTACGAACTCTGTCAGTTAAGTTTGATGTTAAACTGTCGATGGATATGTGGAAATAAAAAATTCTTACATATACGTTGATTAATACTGCTCAAATAAGGATTTCATATTTTTTTTTTGTGTTACATCTATTTCTAAATATTCATTACCTACTTTTTTTCATGCGTCTCAAATTCTACTTAGGAGTGTGATAAAAAAAAGAAATGTTAACATTTTTACTTGAAACCCAAATTGCGAGAAAAATTCATGACCAATCTTAGAATAGTTGTTCAAGTATTTTTAATATACAATATAAATTCAGTGGAATATTAAGGTGGGTCCGCATTGCAGCCTGGACGATACTCCGTGACGGTGACACATAACGTTCACTCTTTGACAGCAATACGCTCCAAAGCGTTGCGATTTTCGCCTTGCATCAAACGGATGACACGTTACTAAGTGGACAAATCTAGACCGGATTGTTTTCAGTCTGTAGACGTGTACGCGATAGCGAGCCGGACGGTGTACGCGGACACCCGACATGTTTGCGACGTTCTTACAAATACAGACGCACATTGACACGCGTATGCCTATTCACGAGATTTGTCAACCTTGACGGGTTCTTCCTGGAGGACTGCATGATAAAAAAAAAGCGCTTAGGTATAGCGTTTAACAGTTTTATTGAAGAATCTGAGCTTTAATAGTGATTGATTGCAGACATATCCCAGTCTTAAACCAAAATATGGAAAATTGACATAAGATCTAAATTAGTGGCATTCTTTAGGGTCAAAAAACACACAAAATGCATTTTTAACTATTTTACTATTTTCTATAAAAGAAAAAAAATATTAACTTTTTCTGCAGACAACCAAAATCAACTTCTGCTTCCACGGCAGATACTAAATCCTCTACATAAATATGTACCTAGCCACTTCCAGCCCCATATATTTTTTAATGAAAATTAATAGGCCGCTGTATTTTGCGGACACAAAATATATGAGCGAGAATTTTTTTCACCTTTCCGTTTCCAGTAATTAATTTATAACTCCTGCATGATTTTTGCGGTGAGGTGGTGAATTAACGTATTCCAAGCTCTGTGCTAGTTGTATAAATACTTATATATAATTGAAAGGATGCTGGCTGAATATTTAACGATTATTATTTATAAATTTAACATAGAGCACTTATATTTGACTATTTTTCGGTAATTTCAATTTCAGTATCCGACAATGAAAACCAAGACATAATACGTAAGTATTTCCTTCTATAAATATTTGGATCGTTTTTAATGCTGAAGAAGGTATAATTTAAAAGATTCGATGGATATTATGAATGAATTAACTTTAGTTATTTTATAATTTTAATATTCTATACCAATCCGAAGTGTTGTAGGTATACGTATTTTAAATTAATTCGATATTTTGCCTCAAAATATATGCGCATAATAATTTTCTTCACAGGTAAGTAAGCTGTAATAGCAATTTGAGCATCAGTAGATACAGCTTGACAATGTTTTTACGCTTACAATTATTAAATAACTGAATTTCTTCTAAACGAACAGTGTTGCGTTACGTAATTTTGAGCATTGGCAACGCAACAAGAAGAATATCAACACAAGGCACCACTCATCGGCAGTGTGATCCGTGCTGAGAGAGAATGGGAAGGTAGGATACATGTTGATTCACGTAGACTGTCCTATAAAAATATCACGATACCTAAAAAAGTGAACATTTTCAAATTTGGTTTATGAACTACATTTTAAAAATATTTTCGTGATTACTTAAAATATTGGTTTTCTTCAAAAGATAAGTTTTTTATCCAACTCCATGTAACTTGAAAGCCATTGATAAACTTAGATATTCTTCCATTGATCAGTGCCTTTTCTTACCGAAAGAAGTATTTTTAATCGTCGGGGTTTAGATGTTTTATTTTAATATCTGAATAGAATTAGCCGATACTTGTTGGAAATTCATTATAACTGCATAAAATAAAACAACTTTAGTTTTAAATATTTCCAAACTTTTATAATATACAAATTTATATTTGAAAATCACACGACATGTTTCGTCCACACAGTGGCTTTATCAAGTGTAACTTAAGACTAAAATACAAAATATTTATATGGTTTATACCGGTAATAAAATATAGTAAAAGTGTAACAAAATGAAAACTAATAACTAGGTCACAGGTGCATAAAAACTACCTAGGGTTACAAAAATTAAAAGAGGTTTAACAAAGGGGAATTATTTAAATCTGTTTGGCTATTGAGTAATTTGTTAGAATATTTAAGTTTGTTTATTTCTAATGATTCTAAAAGATCCAGCTTTTTACTTTTGTTTTCTATATGAATAATTTTGAAATTATCGTTAAAATTATGATTATGTTCTAAAAGATGGTTAGAATAATTAGAATTGTCTTTTTTCTTGATATAACTTAAGTAGTGTTCCTTAATTCTTTTAGAAAAACTTCGACCTGTCTGTCCTATGTATTATATGTGTTATTAGTTTTCATTTTGTTACACTTTTACTATATTTTATTACCTGTATAAACCATATAAATATTTTGTATTTTAGTCTTAAGTTACACTTGATAAAGCCACTGTGTGGACGAAACATGTCGTGTGATTTTGAAATATAAATTTGTATATTATAAAAGTTTGGAAATATTTAAAACTAAAGTTGTTTTATTTTATGCAGTTTTATTTTAACTTTAATTATTGGCAAAATACTCAAATAATAATATTCAGAGTCCATGTTAAACAAAAGATTCTCTCTAATTACGCCTTGTGAAAGAGGTAATATAATCTTCAACATGCACTTGGTGTATTTTATTATAAGCCGAAAATGCTTTGAGTCGCATACTAACATAATATAAAGATAATGTCATCCCATCACATTATCGTTTAGTCAACCCCTAAATTGGCAAGATGAATCAAATTCTGATCCTCTTATTAATAGCTTTACGTAATATACATCTGTCTATAAGTCTATACATATAATATTATAAGTACATACTTTATAGGAGACGAAAAGATGACTATTATTGGAAACCATATAACGAAACACAATGTAGTTAGACACATATACACTACACCACACCAGTTTCATAATTAAATTTCGATCGGAAGGCAACAGGGTTCGGGAGTTTTGTGAGTAATAATGTAGTGATGCGAAAGTATATAATGTAAATTAATTAACACCGGTTTCTATCTCGTCTTAATCTTTCCGATCGTAAACAGTCTTTTCTCTAGATACCCTATGATGTTAAAGTTTTCAACCTTTTCAGTTTAAAATCAGTTTAAAATGGGGATTGTAGTCATTTAAAGTGCCAAGAAACTAAAACACACAAAAATCACATAATATACAAGAATGTAGATCTTATACAGGGCAATCCAGCACACACCCATCAAGGTAAATTAAAGGTTTTTTCTGATTGAAAAGGACAAAATCGCGAAACACGTCAACTTTGTTTTCGAAAGGGAAATAAGAAGCCCCAAATACAAACCCCACACGGGGGTGACATCCACCCGGTAGCACATAATTTGAAAGGTTATTGAAGCCTCTTTTCATCGCCGTCTCTTTTTGGAGTTTTTTGGACATTTTTTAATGGCATGGTAATGGATAATGCATTGTATCCTTCAAAACTTGTTTATCAATAAACTAATTGGTAACTATTTATTAATAAGATACTCTATGTTACGACGTATGTGCGACTGTAATTACAGACGGTGCATTTTTTTTATTGCAAATAGGCTTTGTGTATGCTTTTTGATTTGTATTTACAGCTGTTTGTGTTTATGAATTTGTGAATAAAAAGTAGATAAACAAAAATACTGTGTGCACACGCTCAATGAATTTTTTTATGCTTTTTAATTATTTCTAGCTTTTGTGGGTGCTTCTTTGTAATTTTTATTTTTTAGCCAAAGCCAACTAAACTAGAAACACATACGCGAACATCAATTCAAAAGGAGATCACAAATTATTTATTTTTTTTTTGTTGCAAAGTTGTTGATTTGATGTTAAAAAATGCTATTTAATATACTTGTATACGGTTTAATTATCAGTGCGAAAATTATAGTACGTAAACAGATTTTTTTTAACCTAAAATACTTTAGCATATAGACACATAATTGTGTATATAGTAATAGTTATTTAATTAACAAAGTATATTTATATTCAGTACGTATTCTATATACTATATAGGGTGTAAATAAATAATATATATAAATAATAAGGGTGAAAAAATTGAAGAAGTGATTCTTGAAAAATATAGTGTGAGTCTTTTATAGAAAACACATTACTTGACAACCCCTGGTTAGATACAGATCCCTACAGTACCTATGGGCCAAAAAAGTAGTTTTTTTGTTTTTTTCTTAAAAATAAAAAAGTTACGGAAATGAAATGAAGCGGACATATTTTTCGTTTCTGGGATCGAGCCGGTTGCAAGACGTAGAAAAAGTCCTAAGTTTTGTTTTGTATCATTTAAAACTGTATTCTAGATAGCGGGTTTCACTATAAACAAATAAGGTCCCTTGTAATGTTATCGTAAACTTAACAATTTCTGAGAAAGAAAAAATATTAGCAATCGAACTAATGTAACAAAACCACAATTTTAAATTATTAAATTAAATCATATTAAATGTTGCAAATGGATACCTTCAGCAGTAACACGTCTATACCAAAAATTCCAGGGATATCTTGAATAAGCGTACATGAAAAATAATGCGGTTTCTTAAGTATCCCATGTCATCAACAGGAGTCTTATACAACAACGTTTAAAGTGACCCCAGAAAAAAAATCCAGAGAATTTAGCTCCGTACATCGGGCATCTGAAGCTCACCTAGCACTATCCATGTCATCTATAGAATCCGACTCGAATAATACCTGATAAAATTTAGTGTACATAGAGAGTCGTTAAAGGGTCCTTGAACGTTTCAAAACGGGTACTAAAATATAAACAATGTGTTTTAAACAAATATAGTACGAAAATCATTTAAAAATGAAACTGGTCTTAAAATAAATTTAAAAAAAATTATCATAGAACGTTGTAGAATTTCCTAGAAAGAGTTAGTTTGAAAATATTAAATTGTTTTGGTTTAAACCAGTGCCATTAAGCTGACACAAAATCAAAAATTGTGGTAAATGGTTAACCCATAAGAAAAACTTATGCACAATTACTTTTATCTTTCATAAGGAATCTGATGAAACAATGAAAATTGTTCGATCTTGTCCTATGTCGTATTGTACTACTAACTACGACTTATTTACTATCAATTATAGACGCTCGCCTCCATAATATGCTATTACTAACAAGAAAAAGTATCGTGTGAAAATGATTATTAAAAAACTAGGAAATGAAAATTTTCTCCTCGAGAGCTAAATCCGACTAATAATGTCTTTGGGATAATCATTAAAAATAATTTATATAAGTAAAATACTCTGATAATCACTGTCTGTCATCTATTTTAATTAAACTAAATCGCACTTTTTAAAATAAACCGATAAATCATCTAAAATATCACGTCTTCCTACATTCGCAATTACGGAATAAAGTTAATTAGACCCTTACTTTTTATTTGACAAATATACGATTATGGAAAAAATGTATTATCTAGATATTGCTGCATTTGAACTTGACATCGGCAGAAGAAAAATCTTTTATGTTAACATTGATTGTTATTTGTATATTTTAACGTACATACATAGTTAAATATTTTTAACGAGGGGATTTTTTTTAGCATCGAGTACCGATGTTTTTCTATTTTTTTAGCATACAACATTATCTTTCAACTTTGATAGGATATTTAAGAAATAGTCCATGATTGCGAGGAGTGTATACAATATGAAATGAAATACATAATATAACTTATAATTGTTTCTTTTTTTTGTTGTTGTTGAACACTTCAACAAAGAATCATGTTTCGATACATAGGTATCATCATCAGTGATATAATAATTAATTAGGAATCTCGAAATAAATTTAGAAATCAGTTTGGATTACACCTTGAGGAAATTATTTTAAGTATTATTTTATAAAGTTAAATTAAATCATATTCTGAATAAACTATGCCAAAGATTAATGTACACAATCTTTGACTATGCTGTTGTCTAAAACACATCACAATTTGTGTAATGTAATTTTGAATGTTTTGTAAAAGCTTTTGAGGGTTTTAGATAACAGCATAGTTTATTCAGAATATGATTTAATTTAATTTTCTAAATAATACTTAGCAAGGTGTTCAAACTGTTTTCTAAATTTATTTCGAGATTCCTAATTCATTATTATACCACTGATTATGATACTTTTGTATAGAAACATGTATAGTTTTCTGTTGAATTGTTCAACAAGATAAATAAACTATTGAAATATGTGGGAAATAAAAAAGTCTAATCTCCACGAAATAAATTTCATATATCTCTTTAGGAGTCATCAATCAACCAACCATACATGTTTCGAGACACCAGGCCTCATCATCAGTGGTTCAGTTATAGGTTGTACAAAAAGCTAGGTTGTGCAATTAAGTATATGTCACTGGACAATATGAAAAGAGAATTGTATTTATGCCTGAAAACAAGATATGCCAATGTATTATATATACATTTCGTGAAAGATTTTTTTTTTAAACACAAACAACTAAAAACTAATTCAATTCATATTTAAAAGTACCAAATGGTGTTTTTCTTTTTAATTAATTATGAATTTAATTAGTTTTCAGTTGTTTGTGTTTAAAAAAAATTCGGCATATCCATTTTTAATTATACTTAATAAACTGGAACTAATCACTGTTTGATCCAATAATATTTATTGAACTAGTAGATCTAAAATTTAGTTAATGTTATTATTTTGAAAATTTATATTAATAGATACATTATCTCAAGGTAAGCAATGCTTTTTTGCTTTTATGTATTGCACGCCGCTGATACATACAAGGGGAGTGACCAGGAATGGCAGAGAGTTTTACGGCGACACTATGATATATTTACGAGTACGAGTCTTGCAAGTATGTAGGTCGATTAAGTTCACATTGTAAAATATTTTAAAATATACAAGTTTATTTCGAACTTTTATAAAATTATTAGACTTATATAATATCATGGTGAATTCAAAAATACAATCAATTGAACCACAATTGATTGTATTTTTGAATTCACCATGATATTATATAAGTCTAATAATTTTATAAAAGTTCGAAATACATGAATGCAAGTTTAGAAAATAATTAACAGTCATCAAATACAACTAACAAACTGAACGGAATATTAGGTTAATCTAGGAATTTATTAATTTAGCACTTAACAAAAGGCAACAATCTAAATCCTTATATTTTAAATCCAACGATGTCTACTCCACAAAGTATTCATATATATGTTAAAATTATGATAAAGGGTGATTACCAGACATTTTTCGGAATATTCATCATTCCATCATCAGTGGCTTAATTTACATAGATATTTTATTATTTTATTTTCCCATAACGCCGTCCATTTGTATGTTACAGTAAAAGTTCATCAAATTTAATTTCAATATTTCTTACTTCTTTATTATGATATATAAAAAGAAACCATCGGATAACAATCAACTCGATATAATCATGTTGTGACATTTTAATTTTCATTTATCGTAACTAAGAATATCTACTATGTTTTAAATATATTTTGCTACTAATCCTAAAAGATTTCCACAAAATGGTGAGTTCCGCTTACTTTCAACTTATAACATTTTTTATATCAACTTCAAATATTTCAGCTGTAGAGATGTTTGAATTCTGTGCCTAGTTTGACATTATCTTTGTATAATAATGATGTATATTGCATATCTATTATATATATATTAAGCCACTGATGATGGAATGATGAATCTTCCGAAACATATTTGGCAATCACCCTTTATCATAATTTGAACATATATAAGAATACTTTGTGGAGTAGACATCGTTTGATGTAAAATATACACTCAACTCCTCTCCGTAATGGATTACTTCAAAAAATAAATCATTATAGTTCTTAAATCAGTAGCAACAACCATTAAAAAGGCGTTGCACAATCAAATATTAGTTATTATTATTTATCAAAATAATTTTTATTCTGTCTGGGTACTTTATATTTGTTCTATGTCTTAAAAACGACCAGTGTCCATTTCTTTAGCACTGTGAGAGGGGTAAACACAACTGCTAAATTTTCATATAGCAATAGGGATCGAGTGATACATCATTTTAAAGCGTTTTTTATCTGCTTTACAGCGATAGGTCACTGTGATATTTGTCCCCATAATTCTCGAGAAAATAGCGTTTAAAATTTCATCAGTTAGGTAGTTGGAAGGTATATATATATATTACAATTAAACAAAATTCTCAAAGTTGGTACTGTGGCGTCATTGATAGAGCCTTCGCTTCATATGCGGAAGGCTATGGGTTCGATCCCAGCTCTGGCAATACTTTTATTTTTCTTCTAATTTTTGAATAACGTAGTCAGTTTGTTACGTTAGATTATTGGAAATAATGAAAATAATACAATTACCATATTAATAATTATTAAAGTTCTGGTTCGTTGCGCAGGTCATATATTTTTGATTATATTATAACTTTGGAAAGTTTTGGGGTGACACAACGGATTTTTTTTAATAAATTGGTGGAGACGACGTGTTGATATTGATATACTTATTACACTCCACTGATTTAAATTATTGCAATGGCAAAACCAATTTTATGCTAGGTTGTGATAAAACATGAAAGTTGACGACACGGAGTGTGAATTGTGAAAACTAATATAATCAGGCGACAGAACAAATACCACAAACAGTGAGCCTATGCCCTAAATTTTACGGTAAGTGTTATTTAATCACTAGAAGATAACGTGTATTACAGGACTTTAACGTATGCAATAGCAAAAGAGGTTAATAATCGTTGAGCGAGAGGATGGACGTCGCGTCGCATCGGCCTATTCATCCATCCGCATCTGCCGCCGCTCACCAAAACACCATATAATGTAAATATACGGCATAACCGCGCATCAGGAGAACAAATCAGTGCTGCTGGGAGATTTCCAGTTAGAAATGGAAAAGTATAAAATTACGATTGTTGTGCCACCTGGGTCACATATAGCGGCAGCATTGTGGCACCGTCTGTGTAGTAGTACGGAAAAGAAAATTACAAGAGGATTGAATGAAACGGTGGGGTTGGTGGGAGAAAGGGATGGATTTTACCGAAATATGGTAAAGGGTGGGCGCTATGGTAGATTGTTTCACTAGTCATTGCCCTGCATTTCGGTGGGTGAAATATTCTGCTGTTGTTGTTGCAACAACACCACAATGCAGTGATTGTTTTCTAGTTTATAGCATGACGTTTGTGTATAATTGCAGGTAATATTATGTGATCGTAAGCTACTATATTTATAACAGATTAGTGCGAGTAATTGGTATAATACACTCGGAATTTAGTTAAGTGATGGCATTACATGGGATGGACGGATTAGACCATACGCACAAGGCTAACGTTTATTTTAAACTTCTAATTATATGTCGAATGCCACCCTTCTTCACTATGAACTTGGTGTTTCAGGTTGGTAACACAACAGCGCATCCGCAAATATGTGTTTGATGTTACCATCTTAAAACCGCTTATGCAAAAATAAATTAAAGTACCAATTTAAGTAGGTATAATAGCAACTATATAACACTGAAATTACTTCATTACCAAATCATTCAAAGAACACAAGAGTAGATGGTTAAACATTTTCGCTTTATGTTGATACTATGCGTGTAGCTATTATGACAATTGCAGCACATCAAATAGAACAGAGCAAATAAGGCCTAGATCATTTAGCAAGCGTATTCAAATCCACATATTATAGTCTGACGAAAATTACATTAAATTTCTATTATATCATTGTGCATTTGAATATCATCATTCCTATTGTTTAGTAAGTCATTTGTGTTGTGTATTATATGCCTCTAGTACACGTTCTGAGGAGTTGGAGCAGGCTCTAAAGCATCCCACATGCTTTGTATGGGTGAATATTTTGTATTGCCAGTGAGAGATGTATCTCTCCCACTGTATCCCTAGTTAAAGAAACAAATGGTTCAAGATATTCCAAATTTTTCGATGGAATATTGAAGAATTTATCTCTAAAAAGAACAGACGTGTTAATTTCCAATATAAAAGCTCTTCGTGATATTTAAAAACTGTGCTGTATTTGACAATAGAAACAATAATTATTGTTTGGCTAGCAAGTTGGGGAGGTAAGTTATTAATTTCTGATTTCTACTTTTTCAATGTCTAAAAAATAAAGTAAAATTCTCGGCTGCGCAATTTATGCACCCTCAGAGTATGAACCCACGCGCCGCCACTTCTCTATATCCATCCCGGGACGGCCTATGCCGTGATATACTTAATTAAAGGTTTAAATCAAATCAAAATGTCGTATACAACATTATACAACCTTCTTTTTAACAATTACATCAATAAAATAAAAACAAGATGATTTAACACAGAAAATAAGGCTTGCATTGTGCAATAATAATAATATTCACTTGGAAGCAGCTGTTACCCAACGTCTGAATATATGGCAATTACGTTTGTAATGCGGCTTTGCACATTTTAAAAAATGACTAAAAATTTGGGTGCTTAAGCTGGAAGGAATATTTTATTGGAATTTAAAGGGCGTACGGCGGTGTAATCGCCAGATCTTGACAGTATTTACTGGTGAAATATGTAGAAGTGCAGAGATATACTTTTTTTTTCATAAGCAGTATGTACTTGATGGGTTAAATAAATGATTATTTTCATTGTTCATTGATACCAATAAACTATATCAAAATACTAAATTTATTCGGAACATACATTTTATGTAACGCAAAAAAAGTAAAATATACAGAGTGTTGCAAAACGAATGCAAAAATCTTTAAGATGTGATTCCTTATTGAAAATAAAGGGTAGTTCTTCACCCTTACGGAGGTATCGAACCGCAAAAGTGGTGGAAAATTTGAGTTTTAATTTTTTATATAAATTATAAGGATAGGTCCTCTATGATAGCGTCCTATACCAAACCAAGGCCCCAAAAAATTTAAATCTGGTTCACTAATAATGGGGTCGTGATATTTACGCAGGACAATGATATTATGAAGGGCTATTTGCATGCCAAATGACATGCTGGAAAACGGTCATTAAGGATAGTTTCTTAGGTCTTGATTAGGTCCGGTATGATAGCGTCCTATACCAACCCAAGGCGCCAAAAAATTGAATTCTGGTTCCCTAATAATGCGGTCGTGATATTTACGCAGGATAATGATATTATCAAGGGCTATTTGCATGCCAAATGACATGCTGGAAACGGTCATTAAGGATAGTGTCTTAAGTCTTGATTAGGTCCTGTATGATAGCGTCCTACCAAGGCCCCAATAAATTGAAATCTGTTTTCCTAATAATGGGGTCGTGAAATTTACGCAGGACAATGATATTATGAAGGGATATTTGCATGCCAAACGACGTACGCCTAAACGGTCATTAAGGATAATTTCTTTGGTCTTAATTAGGTCCTGTATGATAGCGTCCTATACCAAACCAAGGCTCCAAATAATTGAAATCTGGTTCCCTAATAATGGGCTCGGTTTTTCTGAATCTTCTCACAACCTGACCAGTGGGCAAATAAAGAACTTTAGTACTGAGAAAAAAAGAGTATTCAGATGCTTTTCAAATAAAATTTTCATTTGTTTGTATTATTTAACATCCTGACCTGTCTGTAACACATTTAAGCAAATGTATAGGTATCTAAATTATTCGAAAGAGATATTGACTTCCTCACTTTGACCTCTTGCCGATCAACAGAAGAGGTACTTCTGTAAATTATCGATTCTGTGATAGTTGGTTGTATATTTATATTATGCGTGTCCGTATATGGAGAAATTAAAAAGTTGAACCATAAAACATCATTTCACAGGCAAGGAATAAAGTTATTCTAGTATACTTATTTTACACAATTTAACCAAATTTAAATGGGAGAAATGTTTAAAAATGTACCGTTCTATTTTTTTACTAGGTTATAGTTTTAACCCCTTAACATCAAAAAGCACACCTTGCCCATAGATAACTTTTGAAAAGGTAAGACAAGCTTAAATCCAAAATTTCAGCAAAATCCATACAGTCCGACAGAATTCGGAGGTAATGCATTATTTTCCACCCGAGTAACTGGATTATTTACATTTGTTTGTATTGTGATATCATTTTTTCTGAGTTTCAATATTTTTCGCTGAATTTAAGCTGAAAACTAAAACTGTATTCTTTTGTGATTTATAAACCAGCCTTTAGTATATAGAAAGCGTTTGATTAAGTTTAAGAAGCATTGTGAGATACCTTAAATAATGATAACTTCAAGTTTTAGAAAACATAAATAGTGAAATAAAACGTGACATAGTGCTCACTCAAATAAAGCAAAACCAAGTGGGAAATTACCTGCTGCGTTAAATTAACTCCGACTCATTTACAGACTAAAGAATAAAAGTTGGAAATTACGTATACGGCGGAAGAGTTAGTGCATTAGAAAATAATCTGATTATATTACAATTTGGCGCAAAATGCAATCTGGACTAATTTAGGGCCGTTGGAAAAGCACCAAACCCGAATAGAAAACATTACTTGAAATATTCAGAATTATGTGCAATTTGGTTACGTATTCTTTGTATTCTAAAGTGTTTGTTTGGTTTTCGTGATTGTTCCAAAATAAGTTATGTAGAAAAGGAGTTATAACCTATAAGTACTTTTAAGTAATCGGTTATACATCGATAACTTGTTGCGATGATGATGACTATTATTGAACTGACACGAGTTGTAATTATCTCTTTTAGTCCAAGATTCTATTTGATTCACCCTTTACATCACCTTGAAATGGTCTTACTCGTCTCAGGGAGTTTCAAAATTGTTATATCCGTCTTTATCTCAATTTTTTTAGCGCGTTCACAATATTTCCCTATGCGGGAAAGTAAAATCGTTAAATAACCTATAATGAATTTCACACACATACTCACTTTCACATTCGTAATCAGGGAACCTCAAAACGTGCGTTTCCCTTGAAAGATACACATTAAATTTTTGACTTGGTTGCAGTATTTCCCTTAAATAGGTAAATAGGAGGTAAAACTGATTAAGCATTTAGCAAAATTTGGCTTTTAGAGCTCCTAGAAAGGGATGCTATTCCATAATCTATGGTTTGTGGAAAATAATTATTATAAAACCGCATGGAAGCTTTTTTATATTTTTATTCCAACCACTAGTTCGGTTTCGGACATAATAATAATTGATTTATATGTTTTAAACCAACGCAAAGTTTTAACTGATTAAAATATATAAATATCTAAATACTCTACTATCTGTATTGTTAAATTTATAAATGGTTTTATCAACTTTATTTTTATGCTGGTCGCGTATCGTAATTAATAAATTTTATTGAAAATCTATTTTTTCACAGTGGATAAACACTGATTTAGTATTCGTATATAAATTAATTGAAAAAAAAAAACCTACAAAATTCTATGGATCGCATTAATGTATTTCTACCCTAAGACGGATCTTCTCTAATCAGATGTATATTATAACAGACTAGATATATTTATTGTTCAGTTTCAGCTGAACCGCGTCCACGAAAAGTTGGTCGGAAGAATCTGACAGGATGATCCACGAAAGGTAGCTAGTGTAAATATGACGTTTAGTTGCTTGTGAATGTTTTCTGTTGAAAATAGTTAAAATAAACTTGTTGCTAGAATCTGAAGTAACCAAGTTGCCTTGAACTACCAGTGCATAACTGGAGGTGTGATAACCTTGAAAATATTTTATGTTTCTCCACTCGACCATATTGTTCTAATTACAGTTTTCCCAATATCTGCATATTCAATATAAGTGTTTGGATGTAATTAATCTGCATATAAATAAAAAAATTGGTAACGATTACTGAAAAAACTAATACCTACTACTCCGCTGTCAATCCACTTTTATTTTGCCTAATTGCACATTAAATAATTGTGAAAATTCGTTGATAGTCGGCTATCATCCTTCATACTAGCTTTGTCTCTCTTTCTTTTTTTTTTTGGATTAAATGAAATTTGAATGGCGTATTTTGCATTTAGCAAATGCTGCAGCTTACACGGTTTTTCAATTTAAATTACTGCTGCTCTAGCACGAATGAAGCTATGCTAGATTATTTTTCAGTAATAAAAAAATAAACAAAAATAAAAGAAGCTAAATGCATTATTTGCAATATATACCCAAGTCAACAAGTATATTATTGAAACGTGTAATTCAATATAATAAAACTACTTCGTATCTTCTTGGAAGAGAAACAGAAAATTAATCATTATTATTTTTAGCTCGCCATACCATAATTATGCAATACAGATAAATATTATTGTATACGTGTATGGTACTATGTTTTATGAAAAAAACACGTATTTTCACCGGAAATATATATATAATAATATTATATGAAAAAATGGGTTATGTCTCCCTAAAACTTTCCCGACATGCTATATAATCGAATATTATTATGGCCTGCGTAACGAAACAGAATTTCAATAATAATTATTATTATATAATTGTATTATTTTCATTATTTCCAATAAGCTAACGTAACAAACTAACTACTCTATTCAAAAACTTTAAAAAAATAATTTTTTTCAGAGCTGGGATTCGAAACCATAACCTTCCGCATACGAAGCGAACGCTCTATCAATGTGGTAAAGTACTCAATTACTACATATTATATTCTTATGAGAATATAAATTCCAACTAGCTAACTGGTGAAATTTTAATAAATCAAAAGTGACCTATCGCTGTAAATTGATGTATCACTCGAAACTCAGTAAAAAAAATCGCCTAGAATTTTACACGAAAAGTGGTCTATATAAGTCCACACCATTCTGTGTATATTCTACACTAAGACTTGTGGTAACTACCGTCTACAATTGACACAAACCAGTGTTATAGATAACACACCATATTGTGTAAATTTTACACCAATTCGTGTTAAAAATACACTGAGCAGTGTAATCTACTTCATTTATCCGTGTTAAATTTACACTAAACAGTGTTAAATAGAGTACACTGAAAGGTGTAATATATTTATCTACAGTAGGTATTAAGTATAGAAAAAAAAACAAATATTGGATTTTTTTTAGACTTGTTTATTGTGATTTCTCACAAAATTTAATTGAATTTACAAGTTAATATATCACTCATTTTTATTTGTTTTATAAGAAGTTTTAAGTTTTAACCCTCTACGAGACTCAGTACTTAATTCTGTACATGGACGAATCATAAACAATCTGGAACTGCGTCGGTGACGCCAGACAAACGACACGCCCATGCGTCAACTTGGACTTCATCATATTATACACTACAGGGTGTATAATCGTTCATTGTGCAGTGTAAATTTAAATATTTTTAGTGTACAAGTAATGCGAGTGGTGTATAAAATAACACAGTGTCTGAGAAAGTAACACGGAACAAGCAAATAACTTGATTTTACACTGTAGTGTGTGACATATTATTTTACCAAATTTGATTTCGTTACTAGGCCGGCACAATACGAATAATGGTGTAGAATTGTTACACACAAGGCGTTTACCACTCTGTCGTGTAATTATACACGGGATTTTTTTTTACTGTGCACCTACTTATATTTAACATTTGGCGGTTGTGTCCACCCCTATCACAGGGCTAAAGCGATTTCAACCAAAAACTAATGGGTTCATCCTTGGACTCCACCAAACTCATATTCCAAAATTTACCTCAATTGTTAAAGCGTTTAGGCGCTATCGTGGAAGAATACATACAGACACACACAGACAGACAGACTTCCATCTGGAAATGGTCTTAATCGTTTCAAAAAACATCAAAAGGGTTGTATCGGTCTTTATTTATAATGAGGTATGTATGTATAATGTTACACAGTATCTCAGACACTTGCAGACTTTTATTTGTAAGCATATTCTCAATTTTTTTTAACGCGTTCACAAACTTTCCCTGTGCAGTGGAGTTTTCAATTAAGGAACTCTGAATTACCTATTAAAGAAGAGGCTTGTTTAATTCAGAGCTCCTTATGGATCATTATGTATAGAATAAAACATAAACGATAACCAAAAAATCAAATTCAGTACAAAAATACTATAGGACAGGTCGCAAGGATCTGATTATTGGGTACTCATAAGGCGTTTGTGAAAATGGTAAAAACATCATAATATAATAATTTTCTTTGTGTTAATGAACCTTGGCCTAAAAAAGACGTTGATGTTAATGCGTATATGGCGTCCGCAATTAATTTGAAAAAGGCACCAAAATCTTTGAATATATAGATCAAATTAAAGCAGTCTCAAAAAATAGTAACAGACTGTATTTAACATAACTTGAAAATCCGTGAGTATATAGCGCCTGTGGTTATTTAAACGGGGTTATGCTAAGTGGGGTGCGGTGAAATGTCAGACCAAGGAAGCAATTTTTACAAACATAAATAATTTAATACAATGCTGCCGTTTTAGATCCACTGATTGCCAAAAGTAATGCTAAAATATTAATAAATATAATGAAGAAAACATAAAGCTCAACGAAATAGATGAAAAATAAATAAATAAATGAACAGTTTTAAACGTAGACGCAACGGAGAGCACTATTATAGTGTCCCTTCATTTACTGCGCACCTGGCCAAACTAGCAACTTGCAGTGTTGCCAAAAATAGTTATTATTCTTAGTAATATTAAAATATACATTTAAGAGACACAAATAATTATTATTATGGCGTTAAAAATGGTATTTGGTCTCCGTTGGGTCTATGTTTAAAACTGTTCATTTATTTATTTATTTTCCATCTATTTGGTTGAGCTTTATGTTTTCTTCATTATATTTATTAAGTGACTATAATAGTCACTAACAATATAACCGCGAAGTCCGGGTTTTTTTTTTCATTCATTTTTATGTCGAATCTAGTCAATGTATCACCATCCGGCTGCTTGATCGTTCTTTCGTTCGCTAATATGGATGACACCTTAATAATCCCAAAAAACGGGCGTCATTACCTTCCTCTTCGATGGGACCGCTCTTGTTTTCTTCGGAACTCCCGCTCTAGTCTGTATTGATGGACCCATTTTTCGGTTACGTAGAACAGGAAGAAGTTCGTTGAATGCGTCAACAGGGCCAAAAACGCCTCGGAGGCAGTCACACGATACCGCTTGTGGTCAAGAAACGCGGTATCCATCGGGCTGACAGTGGTGTGATACTTTTTTTTTTTTGAAAGGGTCCGTACGACTTAAGTCCCCGGTTTCACTGCAGCCTCATGGGCTTATTGTGAAAAATCCAGCAGCCCTGTACCCTCCACTAACTTGTGGAGTTCAGTTATGTGTTGGGTGTCAATATCTGCTGGCGCAATCAGCGAATGCCCAAAAATAGCGTGTCTTCTTCGTTGGGTGTGATACTTATTAGGTCACAGGTCACATATTCCAGCTTTAACTTAAATCTATGCTCTTTCAGCAGTTTTGTTGATGCATTTCTCCGTAGAAACCTTTTTTGAGCGTCCTGGATGGATCCCATCAAACACGGATGTTCGGCCATTTCTGAACGCGTTATACCACCGCTTAATAGTAGCAATTGAAAGGGAAACATCTCCGTAGGCATATCCGATTTTTGTTTTTGATTTCCACATGCGTTTTCCCTTTCAAAAAGCGAAACCGATAGCGTTGTTTTATATTTCTTAAAAACTCGAACGTGTCCAATTCAAACACCTGCTGAACAAAAACTACTCAACAAATTTAGTTAGTATTATGTTTCAGGGCTAGCGTATGTAAAAACAATAAGAATAAGATATACTGTTGTCAGATGGCTTATTTATTTTCCATCTATTTCGTTGAGCTTTAGTTTTCTTCATAATATTTATTAAGGGACTATAATAGTCACTAACAATATAACAGCGAAGTCCGGGTTTTTTTTTTCATTCATTTTTTTGTCGAATCTAGTCAATGTATCACCATCCGGCTGCTTGATCGTTCTTTCGTTCGCTAATATGGATGACACCTTAATAATGCCAAAAAACGGGCGTCATTACCTTCCTCGTCGATGGGACCGTTCTTGTTTTCTTCGGAACTCCCGCTCTGGTGTGTATTGATGGACCCATTTTTCGGTTACGTAGAACAGGAAGAAGTTCGTTGAATGCGTCAACAGGGCCAAAAACGCCTCGGAGGCAGTCACACGATACCGCTTGTGGTCAAGAAACGCGGTATCCATCGGGCTGACAGTGGTGTGATACTTTTTTTTTTTTGAAAGGGTCCGTACGACTTAAGTCCCCGGTTTCACTGCAGCCTCATGGGCTTATTGTGAAAAATCCAGCAGCCCTGTACCCTCCACTAACTTGTGGAGTTCAGTTATGTGTTGGGTGTCAATATCTGCTGGCGCAATCAGCGAATGCCCAAAAATAGCGTGTCTTCTTCGTTGGGTGTGATACTTATTAGGTCACAGGTCACATATTCCAGCTTTAACTTAAATCTATGCTCTTTCAGCAGTTTTGTTGATGCATTTCTCCGTAGAAACCTTTTTTGAGCGTCCTGGATGGATCCCATCAAACACGGATGTTCGGCCATTTCTGAACGCGTTATACCACCGCTTAATAGTAGCAATTGAAAGGGAAACATCTCCGTAGGCATATCCGATTTTTGTTTTTGATTTCCACATGCGTTTTCCCTTTCAAAAAGCGAAACCGATAGCGTTGTTTTATATTTCTTAAAAACTCGAACGTGTCCAATTCAAACACCTGCTGAACAAAAACTACTCAACAAATTTAGTTAGTATTATGTTTCAGGGCTAGCGTATGTAAAAACAATAAGAATAAGATATACTGTTGTCAGATGGCTATATTTTTAGTTATTTCAAATTACGGACAGTTACAATTTATATTCAAGTCGGGTCAACCTGGTATATTATATTTTTTAAGTTAATCAAATCCAAAAGTTCATAATCTCAATCTCAGCATGTTGTTGGTAATCCTGTTTCGTCCTCCTAAATTCTAGCATGTTGTGCAGAGGAAGCCGGATGTCGGTAAGTCGCGCATTAAATCATGGCCAACATGCAAGATGGCAGGCATGCTGGCATTGCATCATCCGCATATATTATGGAGTAGAACATCTCGTATTCAATTACCGACCACTCTCTCTCTATGTATGTATGTGGACCTAACGAAAATGTGATCACGTCTATATGCGGGTATATGTTTCTTTATGGAGGCATGCTTCTATGCATGTGACTACTAATCTTTAAGCTTGGAGTAAATTTTAGTGGAAAATACATACCTACATAAATACTGAAAGCAGTTAAATGGAAATCATATACTTATTAGATATCATACTTAGACAAGAGACACAAACGACAGGATAATAATATAATGGATGGTCTACAGTATGTAGTTTCCCTCTCACAAATTTGTCGATCAATTCTAAAACTCAATTGAAAGAAAAAAGCGATTCTGGAATTCGATCTTTGGGATTTTAGCGCTTTTAATCTCATCTAACGACGGCTCTTTAAGTTTCTCTTGATTTTGGTAACAAAAAAGGTCCCGTGAATATGGAGCCTGGGGCATCATTGTGTTTGGCCAAATTGTACGAACAAGAAATGCAGTGTGAGCAGGTGCATTATCAATAATTATCATGATGAAGAAGCTATTCGTTCCAAAAATTTACATAAACGTGTAAGTTCACAGCAAATATGTTTTAAAATTCTGAATAGCTAATAGTGAATAAAATTTCTTGAGATATTCAATTTTTGATGCATGAAAAAAACTTGACATGTAAATTGTAAAATTTTAAATATAGTTTGTATATTATAAAAATTGAAGTAATTCAAAATAAAGATAAAAAAGCGAGTAACAATTTGAGTCGCTAAACTAATTTGATAATAAACAAGAATTACCGTTAAAATAAACTGTTGCTCTCGAGCTATAATTACTTAATATCAACAACAAGAATGCAAAATAGCATAATAATAATAATAAGTTTATTTGCAGTTCCAAATAAGATACATATTCAATATATTATAAATACTTAGACAAAAAAAGAACCACAAAATGGGCTGAATGGCAGTAAAAACTGATATAGAAATTCAGCCCAAACTAACGATTTTCAATTTTGTCGTAAAAGTAGGCGATTTTGATCCATTTTGTTACGAAAAAAAAATGAAAATTTTTATATTCAAAGTATACTAACAGTAAAAAATAGATAAAAGATAAAAAAAGATAAAATATGTACAAATTCAAAAAAATATTAGTTAGAAACGTCATTTTAAATATTGGGAAATTGGTGATCAGTTCAAAGTGGATTCAATAAATAAGTGTTCACGAATTTTTTTCTTAAACGAATATACATTTAACTTTTTTAAGTAATCAGGTATGCGGTTATAGATTTTGTAAATCTGAAAAGAGAATGATCGCTCAAAAATGGCAGTTCTGTGGCTTGGGGGAGAAAGAAGATTTCTGGACCTAATGTTTATGTTATGTACATCCGATCGGAACTTAATTTTATTATACAGATATGGGGGTTGTCTAATCATAAGAATTGAATGAAATAAAACCGCTTAATGTAACTGCCTCCGGTCGGTCGTTCATGGAGAGCCATTTGGTACTTAATAATTTATGGTTTACAGGCTCGTACTTCCTAATCCCAAAAATGTACCTCAAACATGATTTTTGAACGCGTTGGATACATTTTTATCAATATTTAGCAAACAGGGGCCATAAACAACGTCACAAAAATTAAAATTACTCAAAACCAGAGAGTCAGTGAGTCTTGCTTTAAGTTCAACAGAGGGAACGTGTCTATGTGGATAAAGCATCTTCAATGAGGCATATGACTTTGAAATGCATTTAGAAATGTGATCATTGAAGCGTAATTCGGAATCCAACACTAGTCCCAAACTTCTGGCCTTGTCTGTAATTTGCAGTGATACATCATTGAGCTTAATTTGCATACAATTTTTAACATGTTGTTTGTTTTTACCAAAAAACAAGACTTGTGTTTTTGCAGCATTTATTGTTAATTGATGCTTATCAGACCACAGGGCTAGGGAATCCAAATCGTAATTTATTTTCTGGTTGGCATTGACAGCATCCTCAACTTGAAATGAAAATCTCAGTTGACTATCATCAGCGTACATGTAAGTTTCACAATATGCAAGACTTGATGGAAGAGTTATGGTATACAAGGAGAATAATAAAGGGCCCAAAATAGAGCCTTGAGGAACTCCAGAATAAATTTTACCTGATCTAGAAATATCTCTGCTAGTCTGCACATATTGACAACGGCAATTTAAATAGCTCTCAGGCATTTGTACTGCTTTTGACGAAAATCCACTATATTTCAATATCGCTAGTAGAATTTTATGATTAATTTTTTGACATAATGTTATAAAAAACTATGTGTTAACTTAAGAATATCTTACATGAATCTAACCTAACCTTTCTAATTACAAACTGAAATACGCATACCTATAATTAATTATAATTTGTTATACTAATCTTTTGATTTAAACTTTTATTTGGCATTAGGTAATGTACTGTGATATAGATATATGAGAGTTGCGGTTGTTTTTATTTTTATTACTTAGAAATATAAAATATACATTTTATCTTATTTATATTATAATATTTTCTATACCGCGCTCGATTTTTGATATGTATTTATAAAAATAAACCTATTTATCTGAATGAAAAGAAACTATGCAATTCAAATGGGTAAAAAAATCAGGGTGGTTCTGTTTAAACAAACATAAAATTGGTTCATATTTTCAAAATCTCTCTTCATAAAAACATCTATCAAACGCCGTTTATGTATGTTTGAAAAGTGATTTTTTTTTAATTCAGCCCTGTATCTCGAAAAATACATGTTTCACCCAAAATATGATTAAGTAGGACAAGTTCGCGAAAACCGCAAGCTTCTATCTTTAATAATATAATAGCTGACCTGCCCTGCAAAAACATCCAATTCTGGACACCTTGTACATTCAGCTTTGCATAATATTAAGTTTGAAAATCTAAATACATAAATGCAATAAATTGGTATTCTCTCTTTCTTTCAAACCAATATTCTGAACAATATAGTCTGCAGTTTTTATTTCAATCTACTAAATTTTTCAGCAGTAATTTGATGCGCGTTTTGTCCATTTTATGCAGTTTGATGGCTGCAATGTCTAATTCATACATATAAAATATTTATTGTACCTACCAATAACCATAGAATAAGAGACAAAAAGCTTATATTGTGCTATAACGCTTTTTGAGACCAGACTGGACTAGGTACTACTCCATTGAAGAGTATTAGCGAAATAATTAATCGAAGTAATATCAAATAAAAACTTTAGTGAAAAGACCCATCTATTATCTGTTGTGTTGTAATAACAAAACATTTTATATTTCGATTCTTTTGGCTGTTTCCATTTATTTCTACCGCAAGCCACAGCGAGTTATAGACATAAATTCAGGTTACTGTCGTATGTTCAATACGACTTTCCCGCAGAGCGAAAAATAAACTAAATAAATAGAGAACGAAAAAAATAAAAACAAAGTGCACAACACAACATACCAAAAACCTTTAAATCTTTACGCCCGTACACCATACCAAACATTCATTGCTATTAATTTTGAAAACCATAACCCAAAACATGTTTTTGCCAATTCTTTTCCAACATTTTTATTTATGAGTAGTGGCTAGTTTAACGGATTATGCCCAATTCAAAAATAGACGAAGAAATGTAAAAAACGGTTATTGATGGGCTAATAAAGCGATTGCTTGCTATTAGAAATAGATTATGATAGTAAATCCGAATATCATAAAAAATAGTTTGGAATATACGTAGAAATTTCTATTTCTAGAATTAAACTGTGGTCAAGATTTATGTATACCTACTTACTGCCTAATTTTTTATTGAGAAAATATACCTACTACATTTTTTTTTTATAAATGAATAAATTTAATTTGCTCCAGGTATATAGAACTTGAAAAAGTAGTAGTAGTAGTAGGGTGATCACGTATATTTTAGTGAATAGCTATCTCCGTTAATTGTGATCACTTACACAGTGTTTAAATGTAGCATTCTTTCTGAATCGTCAGATTATGGTGCCAGAAATCATGTGAATCCATTGTCAAAATCATGTATTTTGTTTTCTCAACCGGTAGAGCTTTTTATTCTGAATTCTTATTGAGGTTATGTTTAGCAGTTTTCGACCAGTGCTGATTTGTTTTCATGAAGATATGAAAACAACTAAATAACTAACTAAAAATAAAACTGAACTAATCTAAAATAAATAGCAACTAAAGAAAGTGTTCAAAATGGTCCCCATTAACATTTGCACATGATTGATCTTTATATTAAATTGTCCAGGGTTCTTATTAATACTGGTTAATTATTAAGAATGTTCATTTCTTGCTCCATTTTTATTTGAATATTTTGAGGACAATCCATATAAATTTTATATTTTAAATATCCCCATAAAAAGTTAGGACTGTTAGTAGGTCCCGTTTCTCCCAATCCACATGTTGTAATTAGCATTCAAGTATTCTCGAACGGCTAAAATACTATGAGGTGGTGCTCCGTGTTGTTGCCAGTTTAAGTTTCTAGATATACTTAAAGGGAGCATATTAGTTTCTTTAAGTAATTACCTCGAAAAGAAAGAACGATATTTAATTCTTCACCAAACGTTGATCTAAATTACTTTTTCTACTTCAGAATATATCATTTTAACTAAATAAACTCTCAAATTGATGAAAAAATGTCACTGTCAAACAGAACAACTTAATTTTGTTTTCATGTCCATGGCAACTTTGATAAAAACAAATCAGCACTCGCACTCTCATAGATAGCCTGCCACAGCTGCGAAAAAAAAAATTAACAAAAAGTAGGTACATATATAATTATGTAATTACAAGTCTTTCATTTTTATATTATTTAATGGATGGCTAATTTGAATTACGATGACATTGTAAATATATTTGATGTTCTAGAATAAAATCGGAATTAATAACAGAAAACTAACTTGATAATCAGCTAAAAGTTCTCCGTAAGACTAGAAATAAGAATATTTTGAAAGAACGTTGCATACCCAGAAATCCAGATCCAGATAAATCCAGAAAAAACTGTGTGTGTAGAATAGTGCTGTTTTTGATTTAATAAGTACCTTATCACAATCGACCAACCACAAGACCTTCGAGAATCCGGAAAATATTCCAGTGAGTTGGTAAAGAATATTTTGAGGCGCGGCAGCAGAAATGGATTTTACATACATTTTTTTAAACCATTTACACCTGTTAATTTAACTCCAGCTGATCTTCAACTAAATTTTAAAAAAATCTAAGATATTTCCGTTATCAACGAAACTTAAATGACAGAAACGAAATTTAGTAACCCTGTACATACATGTACACAGAAACAGCGATGCTTATGTATACGCTTCTAAGAAGATCAAAATCATAAAGGATAAAAAAAATATAAATTACATTATACCGCGAAAAAGAAGCAGTACAAGAGGAACTTCGCTCATATCAAGAAAAATAAAAATTATCTAATCAAAAATATACGGCAAGGCAGGTGTTTTTAACATCCACCTCAAAAGTTTTCCGGGAAATTTTATTACAGTGTATAACTCAAAAGAAATCATAGCAAGACAGAAACAAATTTATGTAGATTTTACAGGAAGGGTCTTGTTTAAAACGCTACTAATAGTGTTTGGTTTAAAAATTGATGGTTGCATATTTTGAAAGTATTATTCGACCAAAATATCTCTAATTAACTATACGTCCAGATTATTAAAAAATTCTCTTCCAAATCGATCCTCAGTGATTATTTTTTATTATTATGGGGTGCAATCCATCAAACTCTCAGTAAATCTATTTTCAATAATAACAATATGGAATGTAGCAACACAAACCAAATTCCGGTCGATAAAACACGGAATTTGCTCGAAAATGATATTTGAATACACGAACCAAACTTAATCCAACCGAAATATTATAACTACCAATTTTTATGTTTTAGAATTTGAGAGTTTAGAGTGGAGACCACAAAGTCTTCCATAGATATGTTAGGAAAAATTGGAGACAAAGGTGAAACCATAGCGATTCCAAAATCTTGACTATACATTTGGTTGAAAATATGTAGTTTTTATACGCATCGTAAGTAGTTTTAATTGTTATTTTCAAGCAAATCCCGTATGAATTTTAGAGTTTTATAGACCGGAATTTGGTCAATATTTTATAGGCACCGAGTATATACAATAGATTATTTACAAAAAACTTCAAATCAATCAGTTGACAAAAAAATGTTAATGTGAACATATGAGCGAAAATTTCACGATAGGAGAAATATAATAGAAAGATTCAAACCCGTTGAATCTCTCACGATCACGATGAGAGCAGATTGTCTCCCGAAATGTTGGGATTTTTTCTTCTATTTAATATTATGTTACTTAAAAGCCACTGATAAATTACTAATCCGAAAGGATAATTTGTAATAAACAGAGTGTTACCTAATTTGGGGTTTGCTATGTGTCTTATTGTTGTAGAGAAACATAATTAAGAGTTAAGTGCTCAACTCAACGTAGTAATAAATAATTTTTGGACAATTTGACTGTAAAACAATGTTAGATTCTATAATTTCTGCTTAGACTATAATGGCAAAATTGAAATTGTAACACTATATATTCTACAGTTTTGTAGCCAACTTGTAGTTGTAAAGAGCGTTAAATAGCGAAATAAGTAGAGGTTTGATTATAAATAATATTATATCATGTCGGAAAAGTGTTGTGGCGACACAACCGATTTTTTTCAAGTCTAAAGCAAACCTTAATGCAAATTCGTTGGTCACTCCGAAATTTTTAAAAGTAACAACATGCGTCAAACACAAGCAACTTCCTGCAAATCTCCCTCGTATGTTCAATAGTTTATAGTTTTATAAGCTCTTAAATCTCTTAAAATCATATTAAAACGTAATATAACCTTGTTTATTTTCGGATTACCGTTGTAATAGCTGTTGAGGCAGTATAGGAAGATGTTTCTCCTTGCATTCCCTCTCTTCCAAGCAATGTCTTTTCTTCGGTTGATTTATGCACATCGTGTGAAGGAGTTTAGTGCGATAAATATGTTGCGGCAGTAAGCAGACTCCCTAATGAGACAGCGTAACGTGTATTTCTGATACAATGATCCGGTTTTGTTGCAAGCAACACTCCAAACTTCCAGGCGAGCAGATAAAAAAATAATACGATACGTGATTCTTAATAAACTGATATTTATGGCTATTTATAATTTTAGCCGTAAGTACATGTAATTATGGGAAATAAGGACATACCTAATAAAATACATGGTCATTACGGACATTTTGGACCAGTAAAAATAACATCAAACATTACGAACATATGCTTTAACTTTAATTACATTCAAGATAACGGAAGGGATAAAAAAGCTAGTTTTTGGAATGGATTTAATTATAGCGAGAGTTGTGGATATTTGTTATTTCCGTTTTTAATTGTCAGATTAGGAAGGATTATAAACCCAACTTATTTTTCTGTTATATGGTGGTTTCACTTTTCTGCGCTTGTCATGCTGCACGGTTTGAGGAGCAGAACAAGATACATAACTACAACTACCACTTTTTTAAATAATAATAATAATAATAATAATCAAAATATTTGCGGTTAGAAAGTGAAGCTGACAATGCATAAAAACGAAAATCGCGTGCCACCCTGTCACCTGAGTCAATTTAAGGGAAAAATCGCTAAAGTTAATCGCAGTAGATACAGTACCTCCGTTATCATTATTAACTCTGCTCCTCTAATCTGTGCGCATGCGCAAAATCGAAATAGCCACAAAAATCGTTATTACAGACGATTTTTACTGGTCCAAATCTCCCTAATATAGTAATTAATATTTAAGATAATTATCAATAGTGAGACGTAATTGTAGTGAATCATAGTCCATTATCATATTGTTTGGAGGAGAATATGATCGCCAAAGACTTAAATAAGAGGACGAATTAACATAAAAATATAAAATAAAGATACGATTGGAAGTTGTATTTTTTTCTATGTGGTTAAATTCTATTCTCTTTCTGCAAAGTAATCAGTTGAAAGTTAAAATAATAATTTAATACAAAAAGCCACCAAAGTAACTTTTAAGTTTTAATTCTTATGGTAAATTAAAATGCGACAACCCTAGTCGCTTTTTACAATAATAATATTGTATAATTAACTATAATTATTAAAGGTCATTATTTGGGTAAATTAATTATTTGCAATTACGATATAAAGATTGGTTTTATATTTCTAACTATTCGTTAAGACCCCATTTAATCAAAATTGTTTTAATATAATTTAGATTTTCTTATTCACGAAGTGGCTGTTATTATCCATCCGAAAGGATTATTTAAGATTGATTGATATTCAAAATTTTAGATAGTGGCGAATTACCCGAATAATGAGCAATTCGGGCCACAATAATTATTATTGAATCGGGTTTTATGAATTTTAAATCAATTGCAATTTCATTATACAGATCCATAATAACCCACACAGAGCACGGCTTTTTAGAAGAACCTTAATTATGATGATTTAACTTTCACTTATCTTTATACGAATTTCGGAAAAAACAATATGTCAGTTGTACCGGCAGACAAACTATTCATAACTATATAAATAATTTTAAAGGGCCGATACGGATGTACCATTAAAATGTGACAGAATTTTTTAACCGACTGGATGACTTAAAAAAGCAGTAGGTACTTAATTTTATGGTGAGTTTAATTTTAAAACTTTTTTTATTTTTGTTATTTTTCAAAAAACTTAGTTTTCAGGAAAAAACAATTGCTTAATTTATATATTTTAATTAATATCCTACCCATATTCACTGACTTGGCTTTCGAAATTTCTCAAAAAATGGAAACCATAAAATTTACCCAAATTTTAACTTCTCAAGGTCGATGAAAAATTATCAATATCAGTCGATTCCACTTCCACCACCAAAATATTACGTATTCCAGATTTGCAATCCTAAAATACGACGCCACCGATAAGTCTTTTCCGTTACCAAATTGGCTTATGTAGGCATTAGCACTGAAGTAAAACTACTGGCTAAGATATAGATCTTTATCTAGCTTTTTAGTTTTTGAAAAAATATAGAAAAATCTTGGCATTACAACAATGAATATAACCAAAGAAAATTTTAGAATAATCTAACAACGGTAAGCAATGAAAAACCTAAACACCCTGAACAGAAACTATCATTAATTGATACGTTGCTAGCTCTTACACTATAATAGTTATAAAGATGGCATTATCAATTTAATTATCGTAAAATTTGGTTAGCTGTGATCGATGTAAAATAAAATATGCAATATTATTCAGGGTAAACAAATCTGTTTAATACTCATTATACTATGAATGGATAAATAGCCGATGGGTAAATTTAATTTTCCTAATGGAAGCTGTGTGGGATTCATTGGCTTATTATCTGACAATATGCACCAAAATAAAATTAAAAATAAAAATCCGTGTGTATATGTGTCTACATATACGCCGCGCAACCAGTTTTCAGATTTATTTTAAATTGTTTGGTTTAAATTTGCATTTTTATTCGTGCTTTTGTGCTTTTTAACCAGTTTCACAATTTCCCAGTCATATATATTTTATTTTTTACATACCATTTGTTGTTTTATTTGTTGCGACACATTTTGTTTAGATGAGAACTATTCTGAACTATAACTTTCTAATATTAAGGACTGTTTCAAATATATCAGCTACTAAATTATATTTAGTTCTCTAACAGTATTTTTTATTTCTGTTTTCTAATATAAACCATACTTACAAAAAGAGGCCAGTGATTTTGTGATATGGTGGACAAAATTACGGGGATGGAAGAAGAAAAGGAATGCCCAGCACGGCCTAATACAGTGCAATCAAATTTAGGTAGGTATGGGTCGACGGATGTGTTGCGCTCTAATTCTAAGCTCGACAGAATACCATATTCGTACCCAACAGTGGCGTATTTATGTTTCAGTTCTGTGGGGGTCTACTTACTGACAAAAACAAGCCCATGAACTATAATAGTATTAGAGGATGTACTATATAATTCTAAATCATACAGAAATCTTGGATAAAATACAGGTTTCTTACATAGAACGGCTCACATTTGTTTCAGCGGTACATCGCTAGACGTACTTCTAGTTTTAATACTAATAATACTTTACGTGTTTTTCTTTCATTTGAAGTTCAACTTCTGTCGAAAACAGTCGTGGTTTTGATTTGTATTAAAATAGTGTCCCAGACCAAATTTTCGAATGTTCGATACTTATTTTTCGGCCCCCATAAATACGCCACTGGTACCCAATTACATATGACGACCTGCCGTTATGCATAAGTGCAGTTGTTGAATTTTAGTTTGACGATATTAATTATTTCTTTTAAAAAATATGAAATACAAAATTGAGCCATTTAAAAAAGCAAGTTAAAACAGCAGAATAGGTAATTTATAAAAAATCTCATTGAAGCCGTGTTTTTATTAAAAATATTTTGTTCAAGCAAAGTTTTCGTAGGTAGAAGTTTTTAAATAACTCGAATTTTTTAAAACCGCTGTATTTTTTAAATCAAGATAAACGGTGAATATCTAATAATTCTGCTTCACCCTGTATATTATATTTAGCCTTTAATATAAAAATTTACGAGCGTGCGGTAGTGTGCAGTTTTCCCCATTGTTTTTAGTGCGGAAAGTTGCACATTTCCGCGCGATTTTTCAAATGTATTAAACTACAAACTTAAGCTAGTTTTTTAAAAGCTTTGATATTGTTTGCTTGTGTCTTAAAATTGTTTCTTTTTATATTCCCTATTAAATAGTTTATACCTGGCTCGATTCCTGTTCTAAATATATAGTTGAATGACATTAAATTCATTATTGAAAAAATAAGTCTAGACTTACATTTGCAGCTGATGATGAAGCCTGTTGACACCAATTCTTTCTATCATCTGAATTCAGTGAAGGGGCAGGACTAGTTGGATAAAAGAGAACATGTTTTTCACCACTTGCAGATTGTTGACAAATGCTTTTAGTGCGCCCTGCTCCGTTTAAGAAAACTTGATCTTCAACAGACATTATACAGTTTTTATTTTTTTTATAACTAAGGTTTATAAATTAATCGCAATTTCCAATTAGGTTATTATGTGGGCATAAATATTTTATTTCACAACTTCTCTATAGATAATAGGCATTTCTACGTAATATTTTTGTTTGGAAAGTTCCTATAATCTGATAATGTGTAGCTGCTAAGCGTCCCGACGCTAAACTAAAGAGCGTCTTTTCTCACGTGGTAGTTAGAGCGCCTCTATTAAAATTCATGCGCAAATTTAACCAGTCAGAATGCTGGAAACCGCTATACCATAGATATATAGATATAACTATAGAAAATATGTTGTTTTGTCTGTAACAAGAAGATTATAAAAAATAATATGTAACATCTATATATAGGACAAAACTTTAATGTTCTAATCCTTCAAATACGAAATGCTTTAATCCTATTATTTCCTATTACAACAATAAAGTTCTACCAAGTCTTAAGAAGAGAGTAAATAAATTCCTTTGCTTCTGTTTTATATTTTTGTTATTTATTTAAAAAGATATAGTATAACACAGGATGTAGGAACTAAAGAAATTAAACAACAATTTCTTGTAAAACTCGCTTCATCAGTGAACAAAATCAACATCAGTAGTTGAGGAATTTCAACAATTTTGTGCAAAAACCATTGACTGAATGCCATACGAGGAGGAAAATCAGCAGGAATAAGTGCTTGAACGCGTTGGAGGTGGTATGGATGTAAAAAAATTGTCCTTAAGAATGCGCCAAACAGTACTATTACTTACATTCAAAACCTCAGCAACTTTTAGAGTAAAAGTACCTGGATTTTCTTGAACCATGTTCAGCACAGCCTCCTCCAGCTCTACCGTTCTTGCTATATTTGGCCTTCCTGTTCCTCTATTTCGTTTTAGTGTGCCTGGTTCATGAAGGCGTCGATGAATGCTTTCGAAGATTTTTCTATGACGAGCCATACGCTGGAATGGATTTTATAAGTTAGTTTTTAGTGTTTTTTGTTTCTTTTATTTATTTCCTGTCTGTTCTTTGTTTAGTTTCTTTACTTTGTATGTCTTTATACTTTCTGTATTGTTCAAATTGGTTTCATACATGGTAAAGTTTATAATGTAAACTTTGTAGTCAGTGATATTTTTAAATTTGATAATTTCTGATTAGGTAGGTATATTTCTATCAATTATTATTCTAGTATAGACTGCAATTAAATGATTATTGTTACTAGCTCGAGAAACTTCTAATAGACGACTCTATTTGGTATACCCTGTATAAACAGCTCACCAGCAACTATCTATAGCTCCAATTGGAAGTTAACATGACATAATGATGTCTCATTTATAGATATTTGATTTTGATCCAGTTATCTATTTAGATTTATTTACTTGAAAACTACAAATAGTTTCCGAAAGTTTACTATTTATTAAATGTAATATATTATCCATTTTAGTGTTTCTGTATATTTTCTCGTATAGAAGTTAACATGGTTTGATGATATTTTCATAATTTTATCATTCAGAGTTCCAAATGTATAATAAATACAATTTGCATATAAATTTTGTTTTATAATTGGTTTACGGTATATGTCTATGTTTGTTTCAAAACTTTTACGTATTTTCGATTTTACGCACCTGTACCTTTATCATAAATAAAGCCGGGACAATTATACGAACTCTGATGTGAGTATTATGCATTTTAGTATGCATTTAGATTATGAAACAAATTACTTAAAGATTCAGTATAATTGCAAAAGTTTGGCTCACTACTTAATTTTTCGTCCGTATACCTCTAAGGCTAAGGCATCGCTTGTTCCTGGAGGATATTAAGACTGCGAAACATGTCTGACATGAAATAGCTCTTCCAGCTGTGAGTTTAAAAGAAAACTCATCCAGCAAAATAATCAATTTAATTAAGAATATTGAGCTACATTTTAAACCGAATCAATTACAGAACAAAATGTTTCCCGAGATATCTGTCTACAGGCTCGAGTTATCCTAGTTTTGAGGTCATCAATAATGTCTTCTGGGTCGATTTGCATTAAAGCAAATATTTTTTAACAAATTTGGATTAAACAGACACTTCAACCAACAATGGTTTTGAACTTCCCATTCAAGAACAAAATCGACGTATTTTTGCCGACAAATCGTGTCTACTTCAGGTGACGAGTTATTATGGGTCGCAAAAATGAATGAAAATGAAAGCACTGTATGTTCCACCTCACAGTGGCTTCTTCGGATGTCGAGTAATAACTTATTATACAAAATAATAACAGTACTTGAATCTACTGTATATAATGTGATGCTAACTTACGTAAAATCCAAGCAACGACTGTTGCTATATACAAAATAGAGAGAGTAAAAGGTTGATTCCTGTAAGCCGATCTAGCGGCTGGTTTGGTCGAAAAGACGTTTAGACCGACGAAAGTATGGGATCTAATCTTATATGGTATCCGGCCCAAAGGAATGAGATTCCCGCAATTTAAAAAGGCTATCGTGGTGAAGGCCGGGGCCATACTTGTAAAAGCGATTACAGGCAACAAAAAGTATAACTAATACGAGTATATATCAGGGGTTTATTGTAAATAAATTCTTCCTCGTTAGTTGTCAATTTTTTATTTTATTTTTATATCTTCTTATACATTGCGTTACGAATTCATATTAGAGCGAAAGGTTGATGGAAGAAATCGTTTGATATTTACCACAAATAATATTATACTTTATATAAGGGTTGTTGTCTACTTTGGGTTACGAATTCAAAAAATAATATAAAACTATGTTGTTATAATGTCTTGATAATTCGGGATTCGTTTATTAACGAAGTTTCGAAATTGACTAATTTCAGCTAGTTAGTAAGTATTTCCCAGGGCTAATCAAACTAAAAATAAAAATTACATAATGTTTCATAGTCAAGATGTAACAAAACTAATTTAATTATTAAAGAAAAAGCATCAATTAATATTTATTCAATTATATGCAAACTACCTAGACAAGTAAAAATCCAATTAAAGGTCAGGTAAAATCAATGTACATTAGTAATAAAAATAATAACTAATTAAACAACTAAACTAGTTCTTCAAATTAAATGTTTTATATATGACAAATTCGTGTCAAATATATACAAATGGAAATTAAAAATCCTTAAGAAAAACAAAATAAAAAATATTTAAACGTATTTGCATGGCTCAATAATCAACATATATATTTGACTATGAAGAAACAAATAATTCAACATTGTTGGAATAAGATTTCGAGTAAAATTTCTGTAATAGAAAATCCCGATGAGAGCCAGTCGGAAAAGTAGATTTTCGATTTATACATTTTTTATATATACTTAGTCTACACTGACACAAAGTATTAGTATACAAATAATAGACTATTCTGACAGTCGTCAAATAATATCTCCAAAACCTACTATAATCCATACGTATTATGTCAACAAATGATTAAAGCGAGCATCCGCCAAGTAAATTAGTAAATAGTAAATTTACTATTTTTAGTCAAACAGGCTATATTTTGCATTGTCATACTATTTGGTTAGATACAAAATTGTATAACATTTTCTTGATATTTTAATCTTAGCAAGCATTTATTACTACCTGCAATTTCCCTATTTTAACTGTTTTTTTATGTTTACTAATAATTTATTTACTGAAGGTGTTTTGTTGGTCCTCTATGCGTTCTTACGATATTAAGTGAAAAAATTACGTTTTTCTTCACTGTCACCAATAGACTATTTCTCCATAATGCTGAAGAAAACTCGGTCGCAACCACTCAATTTCTTCCCTCTCAAAATTAGGTGGATGCAACCTAGTTTTCTTTAATCTTATTCATAAGATTCCACAGAAAAATGGGCTCATTCATGAAAATACATCTAAAATAGTTGATAAAAATACATTTTGTTTTGCATTTTGTATCCGGTTTCGGACATATTTTAAACGAAAGACAATATATCTTAATTTATTTAATACTTTAAAACTCGGTCGCAACCACTCAATTTCTTTCCTCTCAAAATTAGGTGGATGCAACCTAGTTTTCTTTAATCCTATTCATAAGATTCCACAGAAAAATGGACTCATTCATGAAAATACATCTAAAATAGTTGATAAAAATACATTTTGTTTTGCATTTTGTATCCGGTTTCGGACATATTTTAAACGAAAGACAATATATCTTAATTTATTTAATACTTTAAAACTCGGTCGCAACCACTCAATTTCTTTCCTCTCAAAATTAGGTGGATGCAACCTAGTTTTCTTTAATCCTATTCATAAGATTCCACAGAAAAATGGACTCATTCATGAAAATATATCTAAAATAGTTGATATTTTGTATCCGGATTCGGACATATTTCAAACGAAAGATAATATATCTTAATTTATTTAATATTTAATTTTTGATAAGAGCTTCTGCGGCCTTTTTATCTCAAAATTCACATCTTTTCACTCACTTTATCGAGCGTGTCTAAGAGCGTCCATTCATCGTTCACTGTTTATATAAGTAAATCAAATAAGTTTCAACAATCACTCACATGAGTTCAATTGCGCGAAGCGGTAAAAGAAAACACTCTATTATATTTCAAAACAAAAAAATAAATGTTATTTTTTTAATTTTATAAAAAATGTATAAAAGTCATGTACCTACTTACTACATTATTTTTCATTTTCCGTGTTGTATACACTACGTTGCTTTGAATTAGGCAGCAATGCAATAAAGAAAATAATGAAACTAATTAGTAGTAGAAATGACATTCATTAAAAAATAATCCTTACTCCTACTATATGCATGTAGATTAAAAAAAAGTTTAACATATTCTGTATGGTTAGCGCCAATGCTATGTATTTTAGAAAGAAAAGTGCCTCAATATTGGTGGTATTCACAGACGTTGGTACATGTATTGCACCTCATAAATTCACTATTCATTATTTAGAGCGTTGGTCAATGTTGACTTTTAAGTATTTAGAAATGTTATTTAATAAAATATTTTTATTTTATTAATATAAAAAACTGTCCGTGTTTATAAGCGGTTCAGGTAAACAATATAAAAAAGCCTCTTATTTGTGAATACATATTTATTTCAAAAATGATAGATTATTTTCCACCCTGTATAAACAAATTAAAAACTTCATTACTTGTTTACATGCGTAAAATTTTAATGGACAATATAAATGTGGAAATTATCTATATCTATGTAACACCAGTCATGATTCTTTAATGGAATAAAAGATTTATTCAAACAACTCGAAAATTGTTCGTGTTCACGAGAAATAAACAGTGTTTTAGTGCAATTTATCCGGGGGAATTTGCGTTCATTTTCAAAATGATATCTGCCAAAACATTTGTTTTGGTAAGAGTGAATTCTCACGCTCTAGTTAAACAGTTTTTTCTGAGTGCAAATTTAATTTGCTTAATTTTATATTATAGACAAACATTTTAGTTGATAGTTTTATATTTCAGGGGATTTTCGACAGCAAGATTATCCAGTAATCAATTATGGTGTTTCTTCTAATCATAATAGGAAATCAACATTGCTCCAAATATTAAAAGCCTTTATTTTTAGTTCCTTCCTAAATATTGTTGTGTTTTGAATTTCATTGTAAAGTGCCTTGAACTCGAAAAATTTTTATATGGAGATTTATTGTTTTCCCTATGGTATTGTATGTTTGCTATCGACTTTACCGAATACTGATTTCTTAATTTACCTTCTCTCGTAAGTAACTAAAATATAGAAACACTGAATTACCTATATTAGATATCAAAATGCCACTTGTTTAAAATTGTTTGTCATTTAATTTGTCGCACGGAAACTCACCCAGGTGGATTGTCTTTTTACGAAATTGGATAAGTTTTTAAAGTTTGCTGTGAAAAGTTTTTCCGGTGCCTCATTCCAACGATGAATTTAATCGTGCTCGTTATTGAAATGATTTTTTGACAAATGTTAAATTTAATTGGGTGTGAGAAGTACAACTTTTTCATTTGTCCTTCATTTTATGGTTCTCGCTTGCTTGTAAAATTTGAATAGAAAAGGGAGAAGAAGGAAATCCTTGATTTATTGTTTTTATTTGGAACTTGCAGGATGAAAAGGAGAAATTATATTTTAAAATTTTATTTAATTATCGTAAGTATATGTCATAAGTGAACGTTGATTATTTGGTGAAGTGTAGTAACATCTCTTTAAAATTCGGTACTTTAAAAACAATAAACTTTTATAAAATCACTCATTTTAATAGGAGCCAGTTTGAGATAAAAAATTAGATTCAGCACAAGCTGATTACACGTTATCGAAATTAAAAAAAATATATAGGTAAAGTTATTACTAATATATTATTGTATGTGGGTTTTTACATGCTAAAATGCAAATTTTCGATTTTGCTTATGGCACCTTGGGGAATATTTAATAATGATATTTATAGATTTCCTGAGATATAAGGTTCTTTGTATAAATGAAAAATAATTTCGTGGCATAGCGGACAAAATGACTGGTTTTACCTACACAAGGGACTTTGTTTAATTTAGCAGGGCCCCAGTCTAATTCAGTAGAACCAGACCGAGGCATGGGTCGACAGATACTGACGAATTCATTTCGCTCTTATTATGAGCTCGTCAGAGTACCATAAGCGTTGCCCATCTACAATATCGGCCTGCATTCTACGTTGTTGTTGTATACAAGATGAAATAAGGGATATTATTTCAAACAATTCAATTACACAAAGAACCTTATATCCCAGGAAAAAAATCTATATAAAAAAATTGCAACTAGGTTCAAGAAAAATACAAAAAGAGGCTGTTTTATTGGCACAAACACACTAATGTCCATGTTTACTAATAGATTATGTTACAGCAATTTGAGACACCCCTGGAACTCAGTGGGTTAGTTTTTCTATATCAGTTTACTTTTATAAGACTATTTCAAAACACCTTTAAAATTTTAAGTTTGTATCTAATCAGGGGGGCTTTATTTGAAATCGGTGCAACTTTGCGTGTGATGTACTGCGAACGATATGAATTTGCACCACTCGCAACTTTTGCGCATGGTGGTATACCGATCGCAAGTCAACTTTCGCATACGTCAGTTTATTTTATTTTTGCCATTCCACATCAAATAAATTTTAATTTTTGAAAATCGCGTGATTGATCTTTTAGTCATTTTGTTACTTTTAAAGTTATTTCAGTTTGTTTATTTCTTAAATTTGATTTTAATAATTTAACTAATAATAATGTATTGGCTGGCCTTCACTGCTTCCAACCCTTTAAGCCATACACACAGTGTTTTTGCCGATTCCATAGAGAAATTTGCCCCAAATTTGCCTCTCTCACAAACTGGGCAAGAAGGCTTTTTTGTTCTCTCGGCAACTCATATTTATGCTTTGTACACAACAATAACAATACAATAAATTCACAGATTAGGGAGTATTAAATAAATTACTAATAAAAACAATGTCGAAAAACTAATAACAATTAAAAAAATTTTAACCTTAAAACATCAAACCAATAACAAATATACGTCATCGAAAATATCATAAAATCCAAACATTTGATTGGTTGATCTCTACAAAGATAACGGACAACGTAGCGAGTGAGTGAATCTTTTGCGTGCACGCAAGTAGGGATGCACACGTTTAATCGCAATTTCAAATAAAGCTATTCGCCCCAAAACTAGTTGCGCATACGAACAAATTAATGCAACTTTGCGTGCACGTAAATATTCACGACCGATTCAAATAAAGCACCCCAGAAGACGACTTCACAGACCGCTTTTTCACAGAAACAAAAACATCTAATTAAATTATATCTGAAAAAACCGCTGGACATGGGATATAAGGAACTATTAGAAAAAAATACTGGCAATAAATACGAGTTTGTCTTGTCGATTTAAAGGAAACAATTAAACATTTTCAAAACCTTTTTTATAAACATAACATAAATGCTAAATTTACAAAAGCTACTAAATTCTGTGTCAATTTAAATAAAAATTAGCAACATCTATTGTTTTATTAAGAGGATTTCATGTCCGTAAATATAATAAATGAAAATAATTTCGTGGCAAAGCGGACTAAAATGTTGGCTTTACCTACACAAGGAATTTTGTTTAATTTAGCAGGGCCCCAGTCTAATTCGATAGAAACCAGACCGAGGCATGGGTCGACAGGTACTGACGAATTCGTTTCGCTCTTGTTATGAGCTCGTCAGAGCACCATAGTCGCTGCCCATCACAAATATCGGCCTGCATTTAAGCACAATAGGATACACAACAGTAGACACATGTAAACACATATCATCTACATGTACATAGTAATGCATATCCTATACCATGCAGAGGCCGAACAAACTCAATGTATAGGTAAAACCAGTCGTATAAATAGAAATAAATATAAATAAAAATAGTATGAACACAAAACGCTAGCAGGAGACCATTTTATCCTTCTGCCAGCATCTCCCAAATATTTGGGTTTCAGCAATGCTCGGACGGTGGTCTCCAAGCGTTCTGCCGTCGATGTTTAATGCCAAATAATGAAAAATTAAGAGGATTTCATGTCCGTAAATATAATAAATGAAAATAATTTCGTGGCAAAGCGGACTAAAATGTTGGCTTTACCTACACAAGGAATTTTGTTTAATTTAGCAGGGCCCCAGTCTAATTCGATAGAAACCAGACCGAGGCATGGGTCGACAGGTACTGACGAATTCGTTTCGCTCTTGTTATGAGCTCGTCAGAGCACCATAGTCGCTGCCCATCACAAATATCGGCCTGCATTTAAGCACAATAGGATACACAACAGTAGACACATGTAAACACATATCATCTACATGTACATAGTAATGCATATCCTATACCATGCAGAGGCCGAACAAACTCAATGTATAGGTAAAACCAGTCTCTCCTGCTAGCGTTTTGTGTTCATACTATTTTTATTTATATTTATTTCTATTTATACGACTGGTTTTACCTATACATTGAGTTTGTTCGGCCTCTGCATGGTATAGGATATGCATTACTATGTACATGTAGATGATATGTGTTTACATGTGTCTACTGTTGTGTATCCTATTGTGCTTAAATGCAGGCCGATATTTGTGATGGGCAGCGACTATGGTGCTCTGACGAGCTCATAACAAGAGCGAAACGAATTCGTCAGTACCTGTCGACCCATGCCTCGGTCTGGTTTCTATCGAATTAGACTGGGGCCCTGCTAAATTAAACAAAATTCCTTGTGTAGGTAAAGCCAACATTTTAGTCCGCTTTGCCACGAAATTATTTTCATCTATTGTTTTGTCCCAATATATTAATTGTTAAAAAAAGTTATATTTAACATTCCCGGACATGCTGTATATTTACGTAAGATTACTAATACATTTTCTTTTAATATGAAAACTCAGGGCATATATTATATTGTGTAGTTGTTTTTTGGCATAACTTCAGGGTCCGCCGCTCGTTTCTAATATAATATAATATTATACAACCTACTTTTGTTGTGATATATACCTAGTATGCTTGTCATAAAACAAAAGACGGCAGTGATGTCAGCCATCAGACAGGAAGGAACGTCATATGGCATGTGAATACGCTCTCGTAATAATATTCTAAATAAGAGGTGACCTGAGAATATACAGAAGAAGCTAAAGGAATATTTAAAACACTACACAAATTTAAGATTTCCCTCTTAATATTAAATTTAATTAGTTTAAATTAATTTAAAATACAATTTACTTCTCAGACATTTCAATTAACACAAATATAACAAATTTAAAATAATTTATTATGTATCTTAACGTATCAACACCTGATGTTGCTGTAAAAGACAATTTATTACCAGACTTGTTTAACAAATATTTTAGTTTATAGGCTGAGAATAATTATTATTTGTTATCTTTTTCATAATACAAGGGAGAAATGTATCAAAAAACGCTGCATTCGATGCCCTTTTATAATGTAAAGAGGCATGGGAACGGATAGCCCCGGTAGATCGTTAAATTTATATATTTTAAATTAACTTTGGATAAACTATACCTACTAAATAATTCCGATATACAGGTGTGACAACATACGCCACGGAGTTTTATCAGAAAACTAAATATGGTATTCGATTTGTGTTGCAGTGACGGACATTGTGTAAATTCTGGCACATTTTTACAATAATTTCGAATATAAAGGATGCTTCAATAATAATAGCATATCAAAGTTATGTTACTTTAAATGGAAACATAAGATAGACCTTCGTAAGCATTCCCTATCTAAGTCCAGAATGTCATGATTTATTTTTATTTTTAACACAGTTTGAATGTACTCGTATTACTAATATAACCGAAAAATCTGAAATAGTTTCAATTGGAACACCTTTTTTCGAAAAACTGGGCATTTCAGAAAAATCTAAATTTCTAAAGTCTATTTTATTTTTCATATACTTAATTCAAGAATATAACAAAATATAGAAATTCCATTAAACATAACATTGATGTCACTCTTTTTTGAAGCCCCTTGTAGATTTGAAAATATTTTTAAAATGTAGCCATGGTGGACTTACACACAACAAAAATCAGAAAATATGTTTAGTTTCCTCATAAAGCATAAGTCCGTCGTGACATGTTTATTGAACATTTTTGATTATATTCGAGTGATAAGTAATCATTGTGAATCTGTTCTTAGAACTCGTACCTAATAGTAGTGCGTTTGTAATGTATTCCATATTTTGCCCTATTAGTAATTAAAAAAATGGAACATTACACACATATTATGTCTAATGAAAAATCACAAAAAAATATCCTGTATGGGAAAAAGTGCCCATATAATTCACGTATATGTTTGTGACATTTTATGCCACCTTTTACATAGAGGGCAAAGCATGCACAAACACTCCTATAAAGATTGATATCAGAGTTAATAACCGCTTGCTGCTCAGGTTTTGGACGTACAAAAGGCTGCAGCTTGCTTTCATGTCTTTTTTTCTGTGCTACTTTACTGTAATTTTATAATTAATTTTGTGTTAGCGGAAAACTATGAAGTTGTTATATAAGGTATCGAAGACCATGCGCTACTAAAGTCAACTATGCATATTATATTTTTAAAAAGAATCTGTGTATGGGTTGTGGTGTGAGACTACAATATCTAATTTACATTCTATAAAAAAGTTTCAATGACCTTCACTTAAAACATATTCAATCAAATTGGGTGAAATAAATTATTTATGAAGCCATGTATTGAAGATTCAGTCAAACGACCATAATTTATATTAATTCATTTCAAAAGTTAGATATTGACACCCAACACATAACTGAACTCCACAAGTTAGTGGGGGTACAGGGTTGTTGGATTTGGTGGCATAAAATACGGGGACTTTTCACAATAAGCTCATGAGGCTGCAGTGAAACCGAGGACTCATGTCGAACGGACGCTTACAAAAAAAAATATTTCAAAACGTAATGTATAAGCAATTGGGAAAAAGTAATAACGGCGGTTCCGGAAAATGAAATGTTATACAAGACACCTTCTTAAAAATAGTAAAAATCATAACATAGCAGTTTCGCAAAGTTGAAAACTAAGTTGAAGTTACAAAATCGTTACATATTAAATTAAATTGTCTTCTATATTTATATAAACAGTAGTAGGTGCAAAAAATCAAAAATATATCGTAGTAGAAAACAAGTGCATTTGGTTCGCGGGCTTTTTGTATAACGGGCACATACATGACCGTAGAGCATCATGGTAATAATATAAATATGAAGGCAGCTTTTCATCAACATGATTAATTTTAATAAACAACAGTAATTTTGTTTTTCTTTATGGTATAATACGAATATAATCATTTTCTCTTATTTCAGTAATTGCGAGACATAATATTCTTTGAAGCGCGAAAAGTCCCTGTCTAAATTATTAGTTGACATTAAATAACACTTTTAATTAATCGTTTTATTAGCATTCGCCTCTTTTTTCTTTCTTCTTCTTAAGAACATCCAATTTTGGTAGCTGTTCTCGCATTTATGAGCATCCTTACACAAATCATAGAAGTTGACGGTTAGAATGTAATATAACCCACTTCGCATCTCCATCTCTCTTCTAACCATTATTTTCCGTTCAATTCGTAACGAATTAAAATTTACGGCATTTCTTATTAGATATCTTTTGCTTCTACTTACTGACTCTATACAAGGCTTGTTAAAAGTAGTTATTAGCATTGCGAAATAAGCAAATGACAGTCCTGCTCCATATATTTATTTGGTTGGATAAATAATTTTAAATTGTTTTGATTGATATGATACGATTTTATTCAGGGTGTTCGTAAGTAAGTTTGATAAGCTTCAGGGGCGATTCTGAATGAAAAAATAGTTGCTATACAAACGAATGAGCGAATATCCGCAAATGCTTCGGTTCCGAGCCAAAGTGAGTTTCAGTTTTTATTAAAACTGATGCTTTATTTACATATTGCTATTGCAGGCAGCAATTTCAAGAGGCGCATCAAATTCAACTGACTAGTTAAACCATTAGAAGACGACTTCATAAGCCCAATCTAACGAGCCATCGACCTTTAAGCGTTTTGAAAGTTAACGATAACAGGGTTAATCGCTTGAATTGATGCCGTGAACACCGAAACTGGAATTTGCGCGCAACGGTTCGTTGAGTTGAAGAAAACTGAGAATAATCATAGTTTACGGTGGTCACCGCAGTGTCCTGAACTAAATCCGATCGAACCTGCATGGTACATGTTGGAAAAAAGAGTTCGTCAACAAAATCTGGGTTATATGGCCCTTCCAGCAACAAAAAAAAAAGTGTTCGCCGAAGAATAGAGGCTTACATAACACCAAGAGCAGAGTCAACTGAATATTAATTATTTTTTCGAAACCTTTTTATATCCAAAACTTTATTTAATCTAAATTAAAATTGGGGTGATGGAATATAAATGTTGATGAGTGTATATCATACTTTTGGCGAACTTTGTATGTAGCAAGGCGTGAGAAATCTTATCATATGCACGCGCACACGCCATTCTTATGCTCTCTCTTTTCCATTGCTTTTAAAGAGATCCATCCGGACGTTTATAAGGATATATTTCTGTGTGCGGTAGCACACTAACAAAACTATTTAATATGGATGAGCCATTTTTCCAAACGTTTCTCTCAATTTGTAATATGTATTAGAATCGACAATTGATCGAGCTTTGTTATATAGGTTAATTATTGGTATGCACTTGCCCGGATTTCTCTGAAAGAATATTCTACAGTTAAAAGGGTACATACATCATTGATATTTATAATAAATACACAGACGACTATATTCAAAAATGGAAAACTCTAAAAAATTCGCACAATAGAGATAAATAAACAAAACGGTTATTAACTTTTCGAAATGTGGGCCCCATTTTTTATGATGAACTGAATTGTGGCTTTCAGTTTTGTTGTGATTTTGTATTGTTTGCGTTTGATATCATTATAGGTACTAAGCATAAACTTTTTTATGTCTTATACTCAAACACTTTCCCACCACAAAAAAATGCCACTTAATGGAATATCTGTAAGTAATAATGACCATCAACTTGTTATTATTTAATAACCTAAGTTAGCTTTAGTTATTATATTCGATCCACATTTTGTTTTAAGACAGATAAAATGGTATGTTTCTCCTATGATGTTTTAACTAACTGCGGAAGATATTACCCAGCGAAGTCTTTCGCTCCAACACAAAATTTATCTACTCGCTCTTGTTCGTAGCGCAGTAGCGCCTTATGGTGCAGAACGATTTTCCCTTGCGAGTAGAATACAATCCAAATTTAATTTTTATTCGACTGCGTTTAATAAAAATATTGTTTACATAATATTATTTTAACTACGATAAATTGAATTGAGAATTGGTAACCCTCAAAAATCCTTTTATATAGGCACCGCTATATTCACTTTATACAAGTAAAATACTGATAATAAATTCTGGTCACGATTCGACAATTTTTCGCTGGAACATAGGCTGTGTAAAACGTGCCATTATTGTTACTAGAAAAAGAACTCGTAATCAATTAGACGAGATAGATAGATACACACATGTAAGAAGATATTTAAATTATTATTTATGACTAAATATTAAATATGCAATTAAAATGCTTTTGAAATATCCAGACCCAAACTATTTGCAATTTTATTTACGAGGCATATCTTTAAATTAAGTACCGTTCGGGTAATTCGGACAATTAAAATTCGCATAATATTATATATGATATTATGATGAATATGTGCATTTTTTTTATAAAAATTATAATATTTAAAAAACTGTCAGGTTTAGGTGAGATTTACTTTAATCAAAGTTAGGTTTATTTTGAACGGGGAATCGAAAAATATATTCATATAGGTACAGGGCATTCCATTTAAAAAAACACAACTATGGTTCATTTCTTATATTTGGGACACCCTGTATAGAGTCACAATGTTGTCATAAATCATTTTTATTAAACCCATGAATAAAACTTTTAGGAAATTAAGTAGTTTAGCCACACTATTCTGTGTAGTATGGCGTGAATAACCCTGTATATTATAAATATATTAGTTATGTCGTCAAAAATTAGATCGAAAAATAATTGTTTAGCACTCACTTATGATCAGGCCTATAATAGAGTTCAGTTTATGGATCAGGTAATCGCCCGTGAAAATATTTTGCTTTAATGATCAAGGATATACTAAACTTCATGATTGGGGTTTCTTTGCGGATTTTTCATAATAATATGCTTTTCATTTAGGTTATTACTGTTTGGTAAAAATAAAATTATTTGGAATATTCTGACCGTTAAATCCTTTAGACGGACAATTATGCTGTATCTGCAAAAAAACTTGTTTCTCGACGAGACCTACCAAATTGTAAAGCAGGTCGTTCCCATTCAGTTTTCCAGAACCAAAGGCAATTTGTACCGTTTGCATTACCACAGGGTCTCTTCAATTGCAGAATAACTGAGCATTCAAGTAAATCGTGAATTTTTAAGCTCTCAACGCTATATGCAATACTCATATTATAGTATAATATGGAGTAGCCCTTAATTTCACGGAAAAAAATATTTTCACCGGGAATACGTGTTTTGTGTCATTTTAGACTATAAGCAGCAGCCTGTCACTCTAGCAGTCCGTATTTACAATAACTAAAAAACGGCGAAAGAGATTTTTGGTACAAACGTACTATTAGACATGGCAAGGAACTGATTAGATTTCGAGACTCATAGGGCGTAGATGAAGTGTATAAAAACGAGGGTCAAAATGTAATAAAAAAAACATATTTACTATATTTCTATTACTATTATAAAAAAATTTGGTCATTTTCATTATGCCAAAGCGCGTGGTTTAACAAACGATGATAGACAATTAATGTATACAGGGTTTCCGTAATTAATGTGAAAAAATTACACATACAGCTCAAAGTGCAGTGCTTCCTTTGCGTAAATGAACCGGTCATTATTAACAAAAATAAACAAAAAGATATATTTCTGCATGAAGAGCTAATCGTGCCTCCTGGGCATCAGTTTATTCAACATGTAACAAACACAAATTTGAATATTTAATTTCTATATGTATGTCTGCCTCTATAAGTAAACTTCGAAACAAAAATATTATTAAAATTACCTTTGTACCAAAATGCCTATGTTGCATTTTAAATGGGAGAACATTTTGTGAATTTGTATTTCAGTCAGACTGAAAATGAAAATTATTATTATTGTTGTTTAAAAATGTCCTGTTACGGTATAAAAAATGCATGGTATATACATTATAGTCATTTATTTTTTTTCTTGATTTTAGGTCGATTTTTACGTAATAATTAATATTCTTTCCAATTTTTTTTTTTAATTTTTATTTGACGTTTCGATCATTTTTTGATCTTTTTCAAAAATGTCAGTACATCATGAAATTATTTAAAACTATACATCGACGAGTAACAACAAATTGACGATACATATTTACGTTCTACATTACACTTTAAAATGTTAACTAATTACATACAAAATCATGTCACTGAAGATTACATTTCTTATTTTTCTAATCAAAATAAATAAATAATGATTATTTTGATTAGAAAAATAAGAAAACCAATGTAATCTTCGGTGACATGATTTTGTATGTAATTAGTTAACATTTTAAAGTGTAATGTAGAACGTAAATATGTATCGTCAATTTGTTGTTACTCGTCGATGTATAGTTTTAAATCATTTCATGATGAACTGACATTTTTGAAAAAGATCAAAAAATGATCGAAACGTCAATTAAAAATTAAAAAAAATTTGGAAAGAATATTAATTATTACGTAAAAATCGACCTAAAATCAAGAAAAAAATAAATACATTATTTATAAGAAAAAGGTCAAAGAAAATAAAAAAAAATAAAATAAAAATACATTATAGTCGATATATAAATAATATAGTTTCTGTGGAGAACTCCCAATTTTACTTAAAGTTAGCAGTATTAAAGATCCTAATTCAGAGGAGAAAAATTTAATTCACAAAAAGTAATTCGAAACCCTGTCGAAGTGTATGAATTTATATTTTTATTTACTTGTAATTTCGTAAGGCTATATAGACTCACTTCTCATATATTATGTGAGTATGAGATAAGCAAGCATATTATTACATACACTTCCATACCCAAAAAATGGTGCTAATTTATATTTTTTCGCTATTGCCATTTTTAAACTACCTTTTTAGCAAGATATCCTCGGCAGCAATATGCGAGAAGACGATTATATCTCCACATAATACATTTCCTATCTAAAAATTATAATGGGTCTTATTACGCGCAAGAAAATAAAATTTATATGCAATAAAAATGAAAACTGGCATTCTCAAAATTTACTAAGGCGGGTATATTCTAGTGCCAATATATTATTTTCTGGATTAAGTTTAGCACAAGAATATATTTTGTACCTAGTGGTACAAAATTGATACATGAGTGTGTGAGATAATATAGAAATATAAATTTATACAAATATCAGTTATAGTTTCATCAGGACTATGACTTCCGACTAATCTGTTCATTAATCTAATGGGACCTGATTGCAATAATAATAATATAATGTTTCCATACAAGCCTTTATGTTCACTATTAAATTTGAGGTACAATTATAATCTGGAGATTACCGTGTCATTATTGCTAATGCACTACTAACGGTATGCTGATTTCAACTCAACTTCTGTAAATTAAATATTGGAGCAAAATCTTCGTTTCATAGCTCGATTTCTTAACATAATATTAGACAGGTATGTTTTATTTTTTTTTTATTTATTTCCTAGCTCCACAAAATAATTTTGGTATTGAAGAAAGAATAAGTTAATATAAATAAATTTAAATATAATCTGCTATTTAGCGTAAGGTCTGAAATGTCGCGACGTATATTCTCATATTTAGGGTAAATAGTTAATAGTTTTCAGTTATCTGAAATAAAACCATCCTATAAAATGAAAGTTAAAGGCTGCCGGATTATCCTATAGAGGTTGTTGTTGAATATTTCAGTGGCGGAGATTTTTGACCCGGATAATGCATTTTTTATAAAGGATATCATAATATGCGGCGGCTCCAGCAGACGATGAGATGCCCCTCTATAGCTTCTTTTCAAACATCGCACTATAAAGCAGCTATAAAGGCAAAATCGTTGTCGCCTGTTTGAAAAGACACGAAGAAAAGAGAAAAAACGCAAGGAAAGGCTGAACATTGCGATATAATTTTAAATACAACGTTCTAATATCGCTGTGAGATAGGGAAAACTAAGTATATCCTATGTAAAGGCTTTTGCTTTTTTCTTTTGTATGATAGGGGTTTTGCAAATGGGCAAATATTATTTTGATATATTAAATTACGACTGACTGAAAATGTGATTAAGTTACATTCTAAATATGATTTAATTAGATCGCTGATTGTTTCGATATTTACTTGATCGAAATTCATATTAAATTTAGATAATTCCCATCAATGAAACTAGGTAGGTACTTGTTTTTAATTTCCACTAATGATTTTATTATAATATTTAAAATATGACACGTGTTTAGCTTCTGAGAATATTAAATGATTCATCATAAAATAAAATTAGTGGAAATTAAAAGCAAGTAAGTTTTATTCATTTAAATTATCTTAATTTAATTAGAACTGTGAAAGAAATTGGTATAAATCTAAGTAATTGTGTTATCTAATGTATATGCACATAAATTGTGCCATTTTTGAATTGAAATCGAAAAGTTCATTCCTTAAAGTTTTTTAATATTATGTAGAATCGATTCTACATCCTTCCCGGACTTCGTTTTAGTGTACGTATCCAGGAATCATCAAATTGTAATCAGTTGGGCGGTAAATCATTTTACGCGCTTACGAAAACTACATGGTTGTTATATTCCCTACCAGATGTGTGCGAAATTTTGTTTCTCCAGCTCCAAATATGTACGTGTATGTATTTGATAAGCAAACTGGTATATTAAAAGTTTAAGTTTTTATGACGCTATTGAAATACAGTATAAATACAAATTATACAATTATCTACAAATATATCATACATTAATTAAAAAATCCGTGTTGCGAATAAATTAGGCATTTAATTGTATATTGTTATGTATTTTTTTCTTTTTTTTTCTTAAACTTTTGTTATGTAGGGTAAAATTCTCCATGCGTATTTCAAGCCATGGTTTATGCAGACAAGCTTTGCTTAAGCAGGAACAAGGTATTTTATACTAAAATATTTCGATGTACTATTTACATATTTATTATTATTTTGAAAAAGATTAGGTATTCGTGAATAAATATTAATATTATTACTTCAACACCATTTTTAATGAACTTAATCCAACCATGTTGGTTATAAATGCATGGAAATATTACAAAGTCAGATAGCGATGCAAAAATATAGACGGCGGCGAGTTCAAGATACAATCCCTTTGCACTCTTGACTGAAGAACTAAATAAAACCGCAGAATAAGGAAGCTACGCTGACGCTTAGCTTCCTTTTTCTGTGATAAAACACACAAGAAACTTTGTAAATAGCCAAGTAAGGAGTTGATGTTTCTAGGGTTTTTTGTATTTGTTTTTTATTTTCTGCTTCTTAACATTAACCGAGTATTGTTATTAATACCCATCATTTAAGTCATGTATATTCTAGACAGGACATCAAGCGGCACATACGTTGTCTTGAAGTTTGACGCAGGTAAACTACTTCAAAATTAAATTCTTTTAAATCCAACGTACAAAATGTTTGTTTAAGAAATACGTTACTAAATTATCAGGATATCAGACTTTTATTATAAAAAAATTAAAAAAATAGAAACAATTCTTTATAGCAATTTCCACCTTTTGCTTCTTCAACTTAAGAAGGACATTCAAATAAAACTAATATTAGATTGTCTGGTACAGAATACAAGATAAGTTAACAAAAATAAAATAAAAATATAAATATAAATGAGTGAAAAAAAATGCAGACGAGAACTAACCGATTTAAGATAATATGCTTGTTACGCCTATGATGAAAAATTAACAATATATTTTTTTTAAGTTAATACATTCATTTTCATGACTCAATTTATCTGAAATATCCTCGTAAAGGAGCAAATTCAAAAAAAAACTGCTGCATAGTTGAGATTTTTGTTATTAATAAAAAAATAAAAATCTAAATAAGTGAAAAAAAATACAGACAAGTTTACTTAAAAATTGTACACGCGGTTTAAGATATGATTGCTACGCCTATGATTAATGCAACAATAACATTTTTTAAATAAATACCTGCATTTTCATGCCTCAATTTATCTGAAATATCCTCGTAAAGGAGCAAATTCAAAAAATCAACTGCGGCATTCTTGACATTTTTGTAATTAATTATTGCTTAGGGTATACGTACAAGAAATTTTTCGAAATACCTAAATAAGAAATGTCCATATCTTTTGTAATCTTGAATTAACAAGTTTTCGAAGTACTTGGAAATTAGCACAACCCCAAAATATTTTGGCTATTTAGCCGTTTCATCTTCACACTGTTTTGGCCTGCTGTCGATTTTTGTCAATGACAAATATTTCATTATAAATATGCGATCAACTAATTTTTAATTCGGAATTAAATTCATATAATAAAACAAAGATTTAATGTCACATTTGGAGTTTAATTGTTAGGCTTATTCTTAAGTTGCTTTGGTGATAAAAGATAGATAAAGTTTTTTTTTCAATTTTTTTAATCTTGCAACGTTTACGCTGCTTTAGGTACAGAAAATAAGTCTCGAAAAAAAAAATGAAGATAAAAGAGAATCAACATTGTCACGTCAAATGCAGTAGGGTATAAGGCGTCTTTTGTGTTATTTTTAATGAAAGTTCAACGAATCAAAACACTCGTTATATTTCAGTTACAGTTCTAAAGATTACTTCTGATAACGGTATGCGCCATATCGGAACTGTGGACATTAATCAATTGTACCTAAGATAATTTTATTGCTACAAATGTCGCAATTATAATTATTACTAATTCAATGTCAAAGTTATCAGTAATCCTTAATTACTATCCTGCTAAAAGATATTAAGTCCGTTTCCCGGTACATTGTTAGATGAAAACCTGAGCTTTTACAGACACATTAATCGGTGGTGCCTTCGTAAACATATAAAGAGCCGCCATACTCAAGTTTGTCTTATATAATATAATATAATATATGTTATTATAATTATAATTATCATTATATTCCTTTAAATCCGAAAATTATTTTTTTCTACGACTGTCTTTAAATGCCTTTATTATATGTTCAATCATGATTTGAAAATGTAGTACATTGTAATGCTGTTTATCATTTACCCGTGCGTAATAATGCTGCTAGGCAACTAGTGGGAAATATTATTACGCACGGATAAAATTTCCAGGTAATGACAAAAGTAGCGGCGGGCATGAAAAATCACCATAGCAACGCCGAAAATACAAACACCAAATTGACAGTTTTGGTATTTATAATTAATAATAATTATAATTAAGTATTTCGCTAATTTCAAAACACAAAATCAGTGATAGTGAATATAGTTTAACACCACCTAGTCTATTTAATACTTCTAATTTATCGTATTTAGGCTTATACGCTAACAAGGGTAAGTTTCGAAAAACAAATATGTTCCTAAAAATTATGTTAAATTTATTCAAAAGCATTAAAACAGTCGTAGAAAAAGTATAGTGTGAAACTCACATGAAAAGGAAATATATGTCATTTCATGTTCGTTGCACAATATACTATTTCAGTTTATACATTACGAAAAATTGCCTCTTAGCCAGCCAAAAATATCAAGGTCCCTGTGAAGTGCGGTATTAAACTACCACTACCAACAGCGTTGCCACAGTCTATTTAACCTCACTGAGTTCATATCATTTATTTTATTTTTCACACTGTATGGTTTTCACATTATCAAAAATAATTTTATTTATTCAGAATGTTATAGGGATTGACTCACGGCCTCAGATTCTCTATCAGACATTTGATTATTTTCGCCGTCATCTAGGAGAAGGAAAGTTTTCTAATCTATATTTCGCGCAATGTCATTTTAGCAATACTATTATATGAAGCTATCGCGAAAACGCGAAATTTCACATTTCGGTTTATAATAATAACAACAACAATAATTTATCCTGAAGTTTAGATGAATTTCCAATACTTTTGTGGCAAATAATCATATCATGTTCATTATTTGCCGCAGCTAACCGGGTGAAGTGAAACTTTTTTTATTCTGCAATTATTTCAGTAATTACCCTCAATTTGGCCTTGAAATATGTTCATCTGCACTATTTATCAATACGTAAAATAACAAGATGATTAATTATTGTGCTTTTAAACTGACTGTGGTTGAAGAAAATACTAGTTATTGCTGTTTAATGTTATTAATATTTATTAAATTAGGTATTTAATAGACATGAAATTTGCCACTAGAGATACAGTTTGGAAATTGGTAAACAAGCATAGTATATTTTGCAACGAGCATTTACGGTATGTCCTACGTAGACGTCAACAAAGCGCGATGCGAGCATTGCGATCGAACTGAAGTGTATATCAAAAATCATTCAAATTCTGTATCATAATGAAAAACTGAATCACAATGAATCTCTTTAAAGTACTGACAGTGAATATCTAATAGGTCTCTTAAACTGATATACCAAAATTTGGCTCAATTGGTTGAAGTGTTTGGGCGCTACCGTCTTTATCTGATTTTTTTTAGCGCGTTCACAATACTTTCCCACTGGGTCGGAAAAGTAAAAGTTATGCAAATCTTATTTTCGAAAAGCTAAAATATTGAAGTTTAAGTATCTTATAGCAGAGCAACTAGTATATCCTAAGGATTGGACCAAATAAACAGGCAAAACTTGTACTTAAATCAAGGGTTCCAAGAACAGAAATTATCCTTGCAAAAGGAAGAGAGAATTTCTTACAATAGTTTAGTTAGGTTTATTAAAACAAATTTCTCTGCTGCTAGAAAAAAAACAACGTAGCTCCATAAATAATACAAACAAGCTGTTACACCCGAATAACAGACGAGGGGCAAGAAGAAGAATAAGGACGAAGACCACGTCGAATAAATGGTAATGGAAAAGGTAGAATTTCTTAACTCGCCGATCAAACTTTACTTAATGAAGAGGCCAGTCCTCCATTACAGCATAACAAGTTTATCTTCTTTACTTCATGCATTGCTTCACAATGATAGATGGTTATAAAAAATGTATAGTTAAATAAAAGCACTTCTAGCAGAATTTCTTGTTAAAAATTTGATTTAGATATAGACAAAATTACTAATTCAAAACTCGTTTACTGCATAACAAGTTTTAAAATTCTATTATTATGTACACAAAAGTGGCTTAAAGTGTGCATATGAACAAAACAAATTTTAAGTAGATGTTTACGAAAATAAGCAACTAATGGAAAGTTGCATAAAAACAGAGAAGGAATCATGGTTCTTTGGTAACATCAAAGTAAAAAGTCTTTATAATGTGGAGAAAACCATTCCAAAATGACAGGCTTTGGTATGTCCGTTGTGGTGACCCCAGTGGTGGCGCATACATTTAATATTACGTAATTTTTGCCATGAAACAAACCAATCATTTAGAGAAGGGAACAGTAGATAATAAGTTATTTTCGTGGGTTCTAATTAATTAATTTCAACAACAATTGTCGTTTGCCTAGGAATTTACCCAATTTAACCGATTTTATATCTGCCATAATTTTCAAGTATGAACTTTCATAGCGCTATTTATTGAGAGGCTTAATATATTTCAATAATTTCAACTATATTTTCTAAGAGATTTATTTATATAATTATTCAAATTTCCTTCATAATATTAATATTTTGTAATATCCTTGATAACATAGATAATATCGAAATTGTAATAACAAACATAGCTATGACTTAAGAATAATCATAAAGGATTTGATTCCAAATTTGTATCCTCGTCAATATCTCAAATTTCTCAATTTAAAATTAATTGTGGATTAAATAGTTAGTCTATATTTAACTAAATCCATCCTACAATACAAAAAATAAACGTTGTGATATGTGATATGATTTTTTTAAGCCCTTATGCAAGAAACGGAAAGAGCAAGGGAATAATTATATTAGTCTTTAGTTCGTTTATAATTATTATACCTAGCAGCTGCAAATTTTTTAAGTTTTTGATATTATCGCTTAATTTTTATATTTGCATATTCCAAGTCGCAACTGTCAGGACGCCCCTGGATGCCGTGTACACCAGGTTGAGGTTAAATTGGCGGAAAAACTCAAGAAAGAAGAAAAGGAGAGAGGAGTCGCTTTTCAATTTTCATAATTTTCCACAGTGTGAGCACAGCTATATCGATTTGAACAAGTGGATTTTCTATTTTCCTTCTTCGTCCTTTTGGAATAATAGTATCAAGTTGTTAAGAAGATACTACATTATGTTCTCGTATATATGTAGATATCTATGTCGTTATATTAATTTAGACATGTTTTGTTTTAGCTAAATGTAATTATTGATTTTTCATACTTTAGTATTTATGTACCGCCGAAGATAGTAAGATTTTTCATACATAGAAAAATTATTAGGTAGTAGTGTTGAAATATCAGCTAATCAGCAATATTCTCTGATAGGCAATCTGAATCTTAAAAGCAAATATTCTATAATATATTAATCAAAATATTTAATTATTTTATTTTATTAAAAATATAATAACCTTGAAAATTTCGCATAGTGATACGGCAGAAATACTGTTACTTTCTTTTATTTCGTTAACATCCTCAGGAGGAGGATTTAGAGAAAGTTTTAATTCTATCCTGCGGAGTAAGTAAGTAAAAGTGTTTTGGTAAGTATTAAAATATATTTCCTAACAAAAATTAGTCACTTTTCCAAAATCCACACAAGATAGCCAGGGACGGCTGGAGCGTGAGAGCTGCAGAGCATGTACAGAATAGTAACCTCAACTTAATGATCTAATTTTATAATTTTTTTAATATTTCATACCTAAATTTTTCACAAAATAACAGCATGGATGTTTAAAATCCACTAGTTAATTTTAAACATGAACTATTTAGGGTAAGTCACTGATGTGTGTCTTGAAACATGTCTGGCTAATTCTCGATTTTTTTTTCAATTTGAACATCTATCATATACGTATTTTGTTTGAGAAGAAGTTGTTTTACTTGTCAAATATTCACCGCTTGTCTTTGTAATCGATTACTTACTTTAGAAAATATTTTAATGAATTTTTTGTATTCGAGGCATATTTAGATATGTCAATATGATACAGGAAATTTTCGTTTTGACTATTCTTCTGTACTGTTTGGTTGTGAAAATGCATGTCCCCAGATTGGGGTTACCGATTTGATCCATTTAAGCCACTTAAATTAAAAAAAAAATAAGGATCAAAGCAACATTTACACAATGAAATTGAATACACTTCATTGTGGAGCAATTAGATGATAAATATTCAAAACTGAGAATGTAACGAAAAATCGGTACGTGGCATGGTCTCGGAGATAAAATTGCGTTCGATTTTGTGGTACATTTGGGTTGGGTTAGCTCGTAGAGGACATAATTAAACCGAGAAATCTGAAAACCCCAGGAATTTTTCCTGGTTTAATAAATTTTACAGCCGAATTGTTTAAAACTTGTCGAATATTCAGAAAAATCTACAGATTTTAAAGTAACATCTTGTTAGAATACACACTGTATATTGTAATACACACTGTATATGTTATGTGACATTATATTTAATAAGTTGTATCATAATAAGTTGTCAATAAATTATTCTAAACAGTCAACATCAGTAACTTAACTTTACTGCAAATAAGCACTCTGCTAATAGGTTATGGGCCTACAAAGTTATTTTAAAATGTTGAACATTTAGTTTAAAAAGTAAAAAGTGTGAATATAGTGAAATTTGAAGAAAAAAAACTTTGAAAATTAATTAAAAAAAAATTTGACAGTTCCGATCAAAAAGTGACAAATTTTTTTTCTGAAAAATGACGACTACTGAAGAATTACAAGAACAAATTGAGGATTTAAGAAGACAACTTGAAGGTAGGAACACAAATAAGTCCACTATAATTAGTACATCAGTTGGCGGTTTATCTGAACTTAAACATTTAGAAGGAAATACTAATTATACTGAATGGAAATTTTGGATGAAAAATTTTCTTATTGATGCTGGACTCTGGTGTTGTGTTGAACCAAAACCTATTCAAGAAGTAAATCCTGAATTAGATCAACGTGCTCTTGCAAAAATTAATCTTTCTCTTAAACCGAATGCTGCGTCAGAAACGAGAAAAGCAAAAACTTCAGCCGAAGCTTGGTTAAATTTACAAAGAGCGTATGAGGATTCTGGAATCGTAAGGTTAGTTGGATTATATTCAAGTTTATTTAGCACAAAATTTGAATCGTGTTCATCTATGCAAGCTTATGTAAGTGGAATAATAAAAATTGCCGAACAGCTAGAAAATAAAATAAGAACGACCAATGGTACATTGATTCTGGTGCCACAGCTCATTTTACTAATAGTAAAAATTTGATTCAAAATTTTCAGTACATTAGTGACAGAGAATTGGCTGTCGCAAATGGAGAAAATTTGAAATGTATTGGTCAAGGCGAAGTAGAAATTAGTTTACCGAACACGCGGATTGCTACAATTAAAGATGTTATACTAGCTCCTGAAATAAAGCTAAATTTACTGTCAGTGAGCAAAATTGTAAGCACAGGAAAAACGGTAATTTTTGACAAGAAAAATGGTTGTCGAATTTCTGAGAAAAATATTTACTTGAAGCAAGAAGATATTTTAGCAACAGGCACTGAATTAAATGGAATGTATCAGCTAAATCAGTCTATACTTCAAGCAAATTCCGCGAATAATAAGAACTACAACTTATGGCATCGTCGTCTTGGACATTTAAATCCAGCAAGTATGAAAATATTACGAAATCTAGTAACGGGTCTTCAATTTACTGATTTAAATGCGGAAAACAATCGATGTAAAGTATGTGTTCAAGGAAAATTAAGCAGATCACCATTCAGAAGCATTGAAAATAATCGTTCCAGTTGTTTACTTGAATTGGTTCACTCCGATTTGTGTGGTCCAATGCAAACAAATTCACTAGGTAGAGCAAAATATTTTTTGACTTTCACTGATGATTTTTCAAGAATGACATTTGTTTATATGCTTAAATCAAAAGATGAATTCGCAGATAAATTTTTAGAATACAGACATTTTGTAGAAAATCAAACTGGTCATCGTATCAAGTGCATCAGAACAGATAATGGCACTGAATATGTGAACAATAGATTTTCGAGTATCCTAAAAAAATACGGAATACATCATCAGAAAACTGTACCATATTCACCTCAGCAGAACGGAGTAGCTGAAAGACTCAACAGAACGTTAGTCGAATATGCACGAACCATGTTAATTGAGTCATCACTACCTACTGAGTTTTGGGCAGAAGCGATAAATACGGCCGTCTACTTGAAAAACAGAGCCCCTACAAAAGCACTGAAAAATTCTACACCTGAAGAAATCTGGTCAAATAAGAAACCAACCGTCTCATACTTTCATGTGTTTGGTTGTAAAGCACTGATACATATACCTAAAGAAAATCGCAAGAAATTTGATAGAAAAGCAGAAGAATATATTTTCGTTGGGTACAGCGAATGTTTGAAAGGCTTCAGATTTATCCATCCAAAAACAAAGAAACTGAAAATTTCTAGAGACGCGACGTTTTATGAAGATGAGTATGTATTTCAAACAAAAGACGATTCTGGTATTTCTTCGCAGCTAAATATTGATCAATTGTTCCCAGAGGAAGTTCACCACTATTTAGAAGTTATCGAAAATACTCTTGAAGGGGGGAAAGAACAACAGCAACAATATCCTGAGGCAGAAGAAATAGAAATCGAAGAAAGCAGATCAGAACATGATATCAAAATTGACAAAAGTGTAGAAGACACAGAATCAACTGGCGAGTTACCAGAAAGTGAACGCCGCAGGACCACTCGAATTTCTAAGCCGAACAAAAATATTTTTAATGAGAATTTTGTCTGTGAAGCATCCTTAAATATGCTAGAACCTAAAACTTCTGAAGAAGCTATTGGGAGCATAATGTATGCTGCACAGTGTACTAGATCAGACATTTCATATGCAGTGGGGGTTTTATCAAGATTTGTGAAGCAATTAGGACTGTGTAGTAATATCACATAAAGTGGGGGTGTTAGAATACACACTGTATATTGTAATACACACTGTATATGTTATGTGACATTATATTTAATAAGTTGTATGATAATAAGTTGTCAATAAATTATTCTAAACCGTCAACATCAGTAACTTAACTTTACTGCAAATAAGCACTCTGCTAATACATCTAAGGAAAAGCAGAACTAGTTATTAGATTGTATGAGAGAGGAAATATTTTAAGTGACAGATGAAGTGACCTATGTTTCTGCGTTAGCGGTAGTACCTACAACATCTGTAGTTTCCGGCAACACGGGCCGCCACTGTAGCGGGGCCTTTCATAACATTCATATTACCAATATGTGATATCTATCTACCCCCTTTGAACTATTATCCATATATTATTCATACTATCATATGGGTAAGTATAGAAGAATATAATAATAAATCCTTAAAGTTATCTTATAAAACAGATATTTATTACACATACTAAACTAAACGTATATTATGATTATAAGACAAGTTAAAAAGGGCCTTGTCGTAAATTTGACTTAATGAAAATTCCCGAGCAGATAACAAATCGTTATAATATGGGCCCATTATGTCTTTGGGAATGTTTCCTCCTACGTTGCCCGAAAATTACCTTTTCGTCGCAAAAAAGCTCTGCCTTACACATAAAGGTAATTTGAACAACTTTCGAGTGAATTTGTCTTAACTGTATTAATTGTTTAATTACTTATTTCAAATCTAAAATAAGTAAACAAAGTTAACACCTTTATAAAAAAGACCGAGTGCTGAATGTAGGCCATTCGGAAAAAACACATTCATTTAAGACAAAACATTACTGTCTGCACTTAAGCAAGTAATATATATTTGAACAAAATATTTCTAAAAAAGCAGGCTCCCTATATACTCCCTTACACCTCCACCTGGAATTAGTATATTATGGGCATATTTAAATATGTATGCAGAATATAATAGTGAATACTATTTAAATACACATATAATTTAGTATATTTATACTAAATTATTCTACAGCTCTTATTAACTGAGTAAATTTACTTTAATTAACTAACTTACAAAATACTTAAACTTTGAAAACTACTTAATTACATAATATTACACACAAGTTAAAACTAAACTAATTTTTTACTTTTTCAATGTATCTAATTTTCTTTTCTGATTTTTATTGATTGTTATATTTACCGCAATAATTTATTAATAAGGTATTTGACACAAGAATTATTTTTACTATATCTCTTCCATTATATGATTGTAGGTGTTATTGCTTCTATGCCTCCTGCTCTCAGTAACAAAATAATGTTAGGTGAGCGATGTCATAACTTCTGATAAAAGTTTAAGAGGCATCGAATTCAGGACATATTATTGGACGTATATTTTGCATTAGCCAGAGGATCTCGTATACATTTGTGTTAACTGTATTATTTAGTTGAAGCTCCAATTGTAAAAACAATGACATGAAATTATAATTTTATTTATTTACTATTATAATAAATTACAGGGTGCTCAACTAAATTAATTTAACTTCGAAATTTTAGATACTTCTTTGCTATATAAAAACGTAGCAATATACCAATACTTTGGAAATCGACAGAAAATAAAATTTTGCATAATATGTTAATAATTTTAAAACGTAAAACACAACGTCACAATTCACTCTATTTTACCATTACTTTTAATATAATCTTATTTATCGAGTTTTGATTCATTTACTTCGTACATCTAATTTATTCAATGAAATACTTTGAATATACGTATATGTTACTTACCTATTCTGTATAATTTTTAATAATCGAATAGCATACTGACATATGCAAACTAATAGACGTCGTAAGTTAAATGCGCCACGCGTCGTCTGCCTAGAGCAAAGCCGTAATTTTCCTCGTTCGTTGGTCTTACACCCCCTTCTGTTCCCTAACGAGCCCTAACTCCTAAAAGAGCGTTTTACCGGCGTGCCGCTGTTCCTATGCTGCTTTTCTTCACAAGATGAGAAACATTCATTTTCATGCCATTAACCGAATCTTAATTAAATATTTTCAACTAAGGCTGATATCTCTAAGTGTCACATAACTATGCAGCGTGTAGGCATCTTCTTAACGAAGGGTAACAGGAACATAGAAAAAGTTTGTATGTTGCTTGCTTGCCTTAATGCCAGGTGTGGCACAAAAGTTAATTTTCCTTAGAAAAATGGATCCAACGCCGTTGGATCGTTTATAAGTAAAATTTAAGTGGTAGTGCAGTTGTCAATCACAACTAAAATATCATTGTGAAATAAATACTTTTGTTGCTCATGTATACAACAATTGTAGGCGGAAAACAAAAAGAAAATTCTTATATAAATTAAAACAATGGCTATGAATACATATTTGCTCACTCAATCACATGTCCAATCTAACACATTATTAATAATATAATATATTCAGGGTAAATTACGACTAACGGGGCTGTTAATTTCGATAGTTAAAAAATAAATAACTATGCCTACTTTGAAAATTGCAATTATTATGAAGACTTTATGATACTTAATTAAGCTACAGAACTGTATTTCCAGATTCGGTCCATTCAGGGATTTATATTTAAATAATAAAACCTAAACCATGATCTGCCTATAAAATTCTAGCTTATTCAGGCAGAAATATATGAAATTCTTATTCGCTATGCATTTTAGATGTGAATTTTTCCGGACATGATAATATCGATATTTATTGTTTCCAAATATTTCTAAGAAATACCACTACTCTACCATACATTATTAATAAAATGTATACATTTAAAATTCTTCTAGATCACATAATTTCCATTTGCCTGTGAGTTTCCACAAATTTTGTCTAATATAAAACTGACATATATGACAAGGAGGTCTTTTAATAATTCCTTATATTGAAGCACATAATCGAACTTTATTATTATATTTATTATTTACGAGAAGTAAGTGCATCATACACTCAACAATGCATTATACTAAATCGATTCTTTGTCAGAAATAATGTATTTCTTTAGTTTTTAAATTTATACCAAAAAGGAATGGAGCAGAACAAAATGAATTGATTAATAATTTAGATCGCCACATTTACAGAATTATTTAAGAGGGGAATCCGAAATGGTTACTTACAAAAATGTCCGATGGTGGCGCTAGTGAATCTCATTGTATTCCGAATTATTCATTTCTTAACTTAGAGTAATTTTATAGAATATTTTCATACATTCTTCTCCTCAATAGGTGTCGCCAAAAACTAATACATAGTGACCCTAAAATGTCATATTTCTATTTTGCGTAAATTATTTTCACATTCTTTTTTATGCTCGTATTCTTATACGTTTGATGCTTATCTTCGCTTAGACTAGTTATAGTTATATACTATTATACATAAAAAGGATGAATGTAAAAAAACTGGTTTTATTTGCGATAAATAGTCAAGATTTTTAAATATTTTCACAAATTGATGATTTTTGTGAAAACCGTAAAACATAGGTAAATGACACCTTAAAACGAATCCCAGTTATTTTTGAGGGACTATTAAAATACTCCCATACAGGGTGTTCTATTTAAAAAAAACAGAACTATGATAATACATACTTATCTCTTCTTTGGACCGCCCTGTATGCTTGCAGTGTTTTTCAAAATGTATTAGGTTAGCCCTGTTGTTTTAGTTTGTCAGTTTCAAAACCATGAGACGCTTATTTCATGCATCAAAGAGTGTCTTTCCTAATAGTATACAATGTGTCCAGAAACTAATGGACCAAGCGAAAGCCACAAATTCTAGAGCAGATTTCATGGCAATTCAACGCCAAACTTCTAATGCAAAATTGCTTCTGAAAGGAGTTATAGTTTTTAAAAGATGGCGGCTTAGCATAGGTTTTTTAAAGGTATCGCGAAAGCGCCTTTAGCCATTGGAGTGAAAGGTGAAAAAGATATTTCCCTAAATAGAAGCATTCGTTAGCCATACACTGCTGAATTAAATTGCGAACTTAGGCGTCTAAACGGGTATCAACGGACATTTTTAATAAAAAACTTCTTTTTCACTAACTTTTGGAGAATTCTGACATCATTCTTAGGAAATATGAGGTATTCTTATCTCAATATGATAGAATGCTGCATTTTCGAGAAAAATTAAGTTTTAGTTTAATATGCGGTTTAACATAGTACCTATCTATTTGATTTACGATTGGTACAGTGATTATTTTAACAGTAAAAATTTTAAAAATTAAGTAGGGTATTAGGTATTGTGAGTCTATACAGGGTGTCCCAAATATAAGAAATGAACCATAGTTGCATTTTTTTAAATGGAATGCCCTGTATATGAATAAATTTTTAGATTCCCTGTTCAAAATAAACCTAAATTTCATTTAGGCACAAATTAAAGTTTTCTTATAGATATGTATACTTATCTTTAATTTTGCATGGAAGAGGCACACATATTGGCAATAAGAGGAAGAATTTTCAAAAATATAATATTTATCAAGTCAGCCATGAGAATTTGAGAAGATAGAATACATTTCTTTTAATTTGATATTTACTGTCGAATAGTCTGTTGAAAATTCTTACTTAAGAGTTGAGAATTTTTCAGAAAACAGTTTTTTATCTGTGACATTTGATTTAATTCAATTCAAAAATGCGAACCTATTCCAAAGGAGAAAGAATAGACATGATTTTTATTCTGGGAGAATGGTCCAAAAACGCTTTACTGGCATCGCGAGTTTACGCTCAAAGGCTCCTGGCGCAAAATCACCCCAAAAAAGCGGTCTTCGAGAGACTGTTAAGGCAGTTTAACGAAAGATACCACCCAAACACAGTGCAACTGCATCAAGAACTTTTCAATATTTTAAATCGTGTTGAATTTTGTACATGGGCCAGGAACAAAATCATCGCAAATGAAAACTTTTTTAATAGAGGAGATGAAGAACCAAATAAATGAAGCGTTTAGAAGCGTTACGCCAGGTTAAAGTTGTTGAAGGATTTAAGAAAAGGATTCATATGTGCCTAGAGTCCAATCATTTTGAACATTTATTATAAAATTTATCAGTTTTTATGTAGGTATATCTTGTTATTTAATTTAAGTGAAAAATGTATTTATTTATTATGTTATTGTTTAAATTATGGTTTGTCAAATTCTCATGACCGACATGACAAATATAATTTTAAAAAATTCTTCCTATTACTACCAATATGTGCTTTTTCCATACATTAAAAAAATATACATATCTATAAGAAAACCTCATAGTGATTAATAGATAATTAATTTCATCATGATCAAATACAGGGTGGTCTACATGAAATTAACAGGTTCAATTAAAAATTCGCATAATATTATGAATATGTGCATTTTCCACGAAAACGTCAAGAGTTATCCATAGGAAAGTATTATATAATATTTGACAGAGAATTACTTTGTGCATCTAATTTTTACCCCATATACCGGGTGTTGCATTTGAAATAAACAAGTTATTTAGAATTAAACTTTACGTTCATATAAGTTATATTATTGGACACCCTGTATTTAGTATTGGTGATTTTTTATATTTGGCGTAACAAGTGATGAGATATTTATCAGCCTAGACTGGCTTAAAAAGAACAAACAAATAGGTGTGAATTTTTTCATTCAAATTATGTCTATATTTTTATTAAAACATAAATATTTAAAAAACTATCAGGTTTAGGTTAGATGTGCCTAAATGAAATTTAGGGTTATTTTGAACAGGGAATCTAAAAATTTATTCATATACAGGGCATTCCATTTAAAAAAATGCAACTATGGTTAATTTCTTATATTTGGGACACCCTGTATAGACTCACAATATTTTTAAAATGTAGCCATAAATCATTTTTATCGAACCCACGAATAAAACTTTAAGGAATTTAAGTAGTTTAACCACAGTATTCCGTGTCGTATGGCGTGAATAACCCTGCATATACGTTCCAACTACCTAACTGGTGAAATTTTAACCGCTATTTAAACCCCCACCAAGGGTATCTTATAATTTTATAATAACTACCAGTCGGGAGTTCTTGTAATCTCTCTATAGATCATAAAAAATCGGTTGTCACCCTAAAACTTTCCCGACTAGTTATAATATAATCAAAAATATATGACCTACGTAACGAAACAGAATTTTAATAATTATTATAATTGTATTATTTCCACTAAACTAACGTAACAAACTAACTACTCGTACTTTATTCCTTCTTGTATTTATCCTCTAACAGTAGGTAGACCTACATAATATTACCATAGATGTTTATGTATTCTCTGATATTACTGTACATGGCTATAGTTAATAATCCCTACTCCTAGTACATACGCATATACATAATATACTATAATATACCACATACAACTAAATATTAATAATATAAGTACGACAAAACCATTAGATTTTTGTCTCACTGTGTATAAACAGCGCCATCTCTTCAATACTGTCCCAACTACCCATTATTTGTTTGTTGCCTACATTTATAAAAAAATTATAAGAAAATGGCGGATATTTGAAGGGAAATATGAGGGATTTTTTTAAATATGGATATTGTCTAATACAGAAAGTTTTCACGTACAATTTTAATTACAAGTGATTGTTAAATATGTAAATAAGGTAATAAAGTAATATTATCATTATTAAATATTAGAATCATAGCACAAAATGAGGAAAAAGTTGCTGACTTTGAACTCAATTTATTAAGTAATTATTTATTGTTGTAGCGTCAAAATACCTTATTACCTAATCCAAACCTTAGTCTTTAAAACCCTATTATTTTGCTACCAGATACGTATTAGTGGAGATTTCCATCCACAAAAATATATCTGTAAATGTGAAAAAATTACCCATGTTTGAACTCAATTTATGAGTTAACTATTTAATCTTTCCGCTTGAAAATACTTCATTACCTAATCCCATCTTTTGTCTTTAAAACCCTATGAAAATTTTTGCTAGCAGATACGTCTTAGTGGCGACTACCATGCGCAAAATTATGCCTGCAAAGCGAAATATGATGATTTTCTAACTCTGTTTTTGAACTAACTATCCAATATTTCAACTTCAAAATACTTCAATACCTAATCCCATCTTTACTCTTTAACTCCCTATCAAAATTTTTGCTACCAGATACGTATTAGTGGAGTCTACCATGCGCAAAAATAGGTCTGCAAGCGATTTTATTCAAACGCCCCTCTTAAAGTTTTACCTTTTTTTGATTCATTATGTTAGGTTGGTCAATTGAAAATTCATTTCGCTGCAACATTCACAAAACACTGAAAATTTACTTATCTAGTTGCAAGTGATAAGAATCCGTAAACAGAATCAAACAACATAAACTTCTTTATTTTAAATGAAACACAGAGAGTATATTATTCCTGAGAAAAATTCATGGTAAACTAAAGACACACTAAATAATAATACATAATTTTAATAATACTAAGACTATCCTAAAATATCCTGATATTTTTGCCGTATTAAGCATCAAGAAGTAATAACGAAGAATTATATAAAATATTTAACCAAAACAAGAAGAAAAATAAAAAAAAAAAACAACAGAAGAAAGAAAATAGAATTAATATTTACAACCTTGTGTTGAACACACAATGTTTAAGTATGTCAGCAAAAAAGTTTCCATTTTTAGATGTTATCCATATTATATTTGATTGAATTTTGAATTTCTTAAAATTGTTTTCAATTCAACTTTCATAATATTCATCAGTTTTGGTCCCAGGTAAGTATGTTATATATCTTTGTCCAATTGTCCTTGTCATTTTTGGTACTTTGAGTTATCCTTGCGTCCTTTGTCTTGTATCATATCCATGATACAAATTATTGCTATTGACATCTTCTCAATTTTTGTGTTGGTGTAAAAGAGCACAATGACAATACAGCTGACTAATGTCAAGAAGTGTTCGAAAAGCTGGTCACTTGGGAATCTCGGTGTTTTTTTCTTAAATTGTTTTTATAATTCTCGTTTCAATATTACTCTTAGCAATTTTAGACTTTTGTATTGTACATATCAAAACTGTTTGAGTTTTTTTGGTGCTGTATTTGATATCGGACATCAATTTCAAGTATAGGTGGAAAATAAAATGAAAACACAGCCGTACCTATTTTGTTTAAAATATATTCCTGAGTATTATTATCGAATGCCAGAATACAAAAGTACACACCAAGTCTTGCATATAGCGGTATTGTATTTTCTGTTTGCAACACAAACTTAATTTTGTATAACGTTTACTTTGAAAGTACCCATTTTCAATTCCTGAATCGTTTGACCACACTCGATATTTTACCGTATCTTGACTAAAGGATTTAAATTGCAACTAATACATGAGAAAGGCAAGATTCTTGTATGATGTTTTATTAGATAAATTCCGACTCCGTGAAAACATTTTTTAATAAAATTACGTTGGAACTTGTTGTTAGATTCTAGCTATAAAATGTACTATAACGTAATACAAAGATGATAAAGAAAGAAAAAGGAAGCCTATATATACATATACATAATATAATGGTGTGTTGATACAAAGAAATTGAATTGAAGACAGCACAAATTTATATATAGGTAAAATGTGTGGAAATTTCCTTCTAGGTTTCATCCAAACAATAATCATCCATTTGTTTCCGCTACTTTCATCTCCGATGAGGGGCTGGAGACTAAAAGAACATCATCTACAATTCCGTAAGCAATGAATATTATCTGAAGTCTCGAATTGAGACTCAATTCCATGGTTGAAATGTAGAAAATAATTAGTATTTTTCTCAATTATTGAGAACGTTTTTTTACCAAATTTTTAAGCATAATTAAATATCATATAAATGTTGTTAAGTAAGTTATATATTATTTAATAATATATGGAATATTCATCAACCTATATGCAACATGAAAGGGTATAAGAGAAAAGCAAACATCACCAAATTCAAACGTATTGGTTTTAATTTCTATTCAATTGTGATATCTTGAATGGATAAGCAGGTTTTATAGCATATTCAAATACTCGTATAGTTGTCAATTGCGCTGCCTAATGAAATAAATGGTATAAGGCAAGGGTTTCCAAAGTGTTCGCTGCGATGCCATCAAGAGTAAACAGAGAGAGTTTTCTCTTTTGCAGAATCTAAAGTTACTCTGTAATACTTTCAATAATGTTAAGTGGGACCATAACCTCATGACACGGAATTTGAGTTGTGTTGGCAACGCTGAATTGGCTGATGGGGGGGCGCGACCGTCAGCACAAAATTTCAAGAGCGCTAATTAGTAGTATATAAGCCACTGCAGGACCGAAAAACTGTTACAAATTATAGATATACCTTCAGAACATAGTCCCAGGCCTTCTGAACATGGAGCGTGAGTTTGTGGAGGAATCTGTATCTGCTGCTTTTAGCGGATAGGTTTTAGAGAATATTACCTAGGGGGACTTCCTTACTTTGAGATCCACACTCACCTATACTACAGGTGCTTGTATATAGTCAGTCTTTTCTCTATAAACAAATATAAAACTGCAATCGTGGATAACAAATATGAATAAAGATAAGGGACGTTGTGCTTCAAGTCTCGCTAATGCTGTTGCATTGAACATTTGATCGTAGATTGCGGTGGCGATACAGTTAACTTAAATTGATATCAAACTTAGATATACTATATTGTATAACAAGTTGCATCTCTTTTGCGGCAGTATTTTTGAATATATCTAAATTAGTAGATAATTTTAAGTTTTTCATATCATGTCGAATTCACAGTATTCCGTTTCGGATACTCTACATCACGACAAACTCACACAATCATACAGTTTTCAAAGGAAGGCAGGGGGAAGTCAAATCTTGGCTTTGATGTTTTTTGATTAGGCCGCTTGTGTTGTAATTGAAACCGAGGCGCGCGAAGAGAAACACTATGGTTGGGTTGCCTAATGTCTCGTCTGTATGCAAGAGGAGTGGCGTACGACAAAGATGCCTCTATTTTAAACAATAATATACAAGACATGCGGAAGGAAAATCTCAAAAATGTTTCAAATTTATCTAAGTAGGTATATGCATTAAATACGACAGCATTTGCAATCTAAAATTTGTTAAGACTCCTGTGTTTTGTTGCAATTACATTACATTGTAATTAATTAGACGACTAATCGATCGATTATCTGCAATCCACTAATATTCTGCTACCTCTACATTACACAGAGTTTAGTAAAACCTATAGGTCTAGGAGGAAGTTAAGATAGAAGCAATTAAGTTCTCAAAAAATTGTGATAATTAAGAAGTGCTTAAATATAATGATTCAAAATTTGTGTAGTTGGAATATTGAGAAAGGAAAGTTTAAAATTAATGTTACAGTTCTGAAACCTTTCACAGGAAAACATTTTACAAAATTAAATTTTTAACAGTTTTAATTTGGAGTAAAGACAAAATCGATAGCGACTTTAATCTCGTTTTGAAATTGATTCGATTCCAATATTTTTTTCAAAAAAATGTATTTTTTAAATTTAATAAAGGTTACAATATCCTAACTTGTGAACAGTCCTAAGAGCAGTATGTCCAAGATATATAGGGATCGTCCGCTAAACTACTAACAACGTTCTTGTATGTATGTAGTTATATTTTTTATTTAAACGCACTTTCTTCATGTGAGCTTTTATTTATTTACAAGACTAGTATGGAAATTTAATTCTATAAGAGGCGCTTTTTGATATTCAGCGAAAGCTTTGAATAAGTTATGATTTAATTTTGTCTTGTACTATCTTCTCTAGATCTATTTCAAAATTATTTCTATTTTTGGGTATCTCCTTTTCTTCCAAGTTTCACCAGCATAAAAAATAAATATAATAATTAATATTCACGTTTTTGAATCTTACGGTATAAAGAAATGATATTATGAACACTTTTGATTACGTTTTAGGTATCTAAGATTACACAATTTAATTCACAAAAATGTTTGCGTGCTATTTGAAATAATCAATATAAGCGCATTTAGGATACAATAACTCTGTTTTTGAAAAGAATGTATAAGTAATAGTAGCGTTTTATTGAACACTAGAAAACCAAAAAACAAAGTGTAGTATCTGAAATATATCATTTTAATATCTGAAGGGCCCTGGTGAAGTATGGGATCCTTGTCTATGGCATTTTGATTTTATTATTTAACTACAAAACCGAAAAAAAAGTGTAGTATCTGAAAAATATTTGTATAATTTTTGTCCATACGTAACTTTCACATTGTCCAGTTTGGTCTATTACACATAAATAGATAAAAAATAGAGTTAAAGAAACTTCTTTTTATGTGAGTTGTTAACTTCACCGTCTACTACATGTATAAAACTGTTTACTGTGTTGTGGGTGTTGGTATTTATGTTTATGGCTGAAAAGTTTGTAACGACATATTCAAAAGGTATTTCCACATCATTTAGTCACCATTGTGTGTAAAAGATCTTATGAGCAATATCAAAATTCTATTAAAGGCTCACAAAAGAATGGTATGCGATTTAGATTTTTGTTTTCGTAACAAATTTCAGTTGATATTGTAAGAGAGATATTCGTTAAAAGAACCGACAAAGCCTTGCTATTAGTAAACCACATTCATATAAGTTTTAATAGAAAAAATATTGTGATTGTAATTCGTTTAATGTAATCAATTCAACCGTAAATATCTTGATAACCGGTAGCTTTAGGTTAATTTTTATAGCATTAAATAATGTCAGAATCTTATGTAGAATAAGAAAAACATATGCAATTACCTTTATCTACTACACGATCGACGACGGTCCACTCAAATTGACGTTAATGATGAAACGAATTTATCATTGTAAAATGTAAGGATTTGATGGTTTAAGGATGGAGTTTTGTTTAACCATTGCTGTTTACTACTCTCACGTGGAACAGAGTCATATCCACCCAAATTAAATGCCATTTCATCTACAATAATCCGATAGGCGTAGTTTAGAGCATTTGTTGAGTACATCCATCCATGCCCTTGAATTGAAAACGCGTTATTATTAATAAGTGTATAAATATTACACGAGTAACAGACCCTAATTTCCTTTAGCAATATAGCTAATAACTAATCTTTGCCAGATAGTAAAGGGTCATGGTGGCCATTATTAATCGGGTCTACCGGTGGTAATTCGGAAATTATACCAGACATGAGAAATATATGGTGGAATGAGTGTGGCTAGGCAAACAGCTCTCTCTAAAGAAACCCATCACATCGTTTAGATATGGCATCAAAATGATAGGTTACGCTATATACACTGTAGGAGTTCCAATGTGGGTTAAATTAGAGAAAAGTTGTACAATTTAAATATCTTTTAAATGGTGTTTTTAAAAGTTTTCGAGAATTTTTGATAAAAACAATTTTTTGCGATTTTAGTTTTTATTTATTTCTGACATTATTTTTACAGATATAAAAATGAAGAGCACTTCCTCATTGTTACTTTTTGACGAGAAAAAGATAGTCACTACGACGTTTCGTTTTTGAAAAACCATCATCAACTTTGTTTTTTTAATACGGCTCTGGATTTTTTATTGTTACATTTAAAGCCATTTTTAATTGAAAAGGTGGTATAGTCACACCTTATGATTTAAACAAGTTTTCAGTGTTTTTAGTTGTTATTTAAAATTATTCAAGAAAAATCGTTATAGTTTGGCACTTATTTTGCGTAAAACATGCATCTGAAAAAGGCGTTTTTTAATAACCTCAAAAAGCACAAAAATGTCAACTAAATTTAAAAAATCGCGTACAGAATAAAATGTTGTATTTATACAGAAGTAGGTAAATATCATTGGCGACTAGTAATAAATAATAATTGTGAGTAACGACGAAAGAATGCTTTTGCTAAACCTACTACTCTGCATTCAGTCAGTTAAGTGCCAAACCATGACGATTTTTCTTAAAGAAAAAGCTAAAAATACTAAAAACTTGTTTACACATGTGATATACCACCTATTTGTGAATTGAAAATGGCTTAAAATATAAAAAATCAAGATGATGGTGGTTTTCAAAAAGGAAACGTCGTAGTGAAAATTTGTAAACGCTATCGCATTCTCCTCTAAAAGTAAGAAAGTGCTTTTAATTTTTTTTATATCAGTAGAAAAATGTTAAAAATAAATAAAAACTAAAATCGCAAAAATTTTTGAAAAAACCATTTAAAAGGTGTTTAAATTGTATAACTTTTCTCTAATTTAACCGACATTGTAAATCCTTCCTTTTCCAAGATTCCAATGCTATCCCATTCTTATTTTGACATATTTTATTACTAGATTTAAGATGTTATTAGCTTACGCATTCAGTCTGAAATATTACCAATTTTCACTCAACTCACTAAATAGCAGGTTTCTTTTAGAAAATCAACCAAATAAATTTTTTTATCTCAAAATGCTTTATGGCTAATGTAAATTTTAACAGTCCTTTTCCAATAAAAAAGCAAGTGAGGTGAGTGGCAGGTGATCATGATGTCACTTTAGCTTATCTGTGGGGCCCCAACATAGGGCGTTGCTACAATGGTATAATCTGGATTCTAAAAGGTGCTTGTTTTATTAACTAATCTTTTAACAGCGATTTCATTTTGCTGGTACTTTTATCTACGACCAAAGTTATCACATATCTAGCATGGCCTTGGGGTGCTTCATTAACAATGTGTCTTTACTATAGAGACATAGTTTTAGACACTGATGATAATCGTAACTCTCATCTACAGGGCTAAGAGCTCCTGAGGTATAAGAATGTTTTGGAAATTATGGGGGCTTCGAGGAACTTAAAAATAAATCTAATGGACCCATTGCTATCACTACAATAAAATTTGATATACCTATGTGTGAAAGATATTATGTTACATTTCACTAATTCTCAGAAAGAACAATTGGTTATTGAGTAATGACTTTGCTACATCAAACAGTTTAAAAGAATACAGAGAGGGAGAGCTTTAAAATACGAGTGGTTAATTACAGTAACTTTTTCTTTTTGTAAAGGTTTCCCTTAGAGAAGGAAAAAAGAAGTTATTACACTATCTGATAAATTTCTTATACAAAAAAACGAATAGTGGTAAGTACGTGTGTCAAGCAATGTAGAAACGAAACGACTATATACTATATCCAGCTATAATTCAAGAAACAGGCACGTTATCTAGTGGTTGCAGGCTCTTCGGCCCGTTGACAGGGTTGTACTGGTTGGTTTTTAATACAGATTGTATTTGAATTTCGCTTGATGAAAAAACACACTTCACTTAGGGTTTAGGTTAGCCTGTGGAATACACAAAGGGACTAACAGGGGGGATGGATCAGCACTGGTATGCACAACTTTCATGGAAAATACATACAAATCAAATTTTATTCATAACATTAAAATTATAGAGAATACTAATGCTTTAAATGCCAATTCTTGTATGAAACTTTTGTTATTTCTATAAATCACAGGCATACTTATCTATTAGAAATGGAACGATATGGAATGGAACGTCAAAACACATTCCATTATAAATTTAAAAAAAAAAGAGGTTTGTTACTACTGAAATGCGTAAATTCAGATATATTAACTTCTCTAACAAATTAATAAATAAATATTTCGAGTATAACTGAAAGTGTCATAACTCTGAGGGTCTTTATTTTTTGTAGACTCATATACATGATAACGATCATAGAAATGCCAAAAGTTCTGGAAAAGCTATTTAAGATAAATTATTTTACTTGGCAAAAAAAATGGTCGTTGTAGCAGGTTCAAATCAACAAAACTGAGAACACTGATATTTTTGAAATCGTGGTTAACCATATCATCGTGATTTTAAGGAAAATTTATTACATTATAATATTTTTTGAATCAAATTACAAATGTTCTATAATATTTGATTCAATTTAACTGTTCAGTTGCCATTAGGGCAAGTCCGCTCCTACAACATCTCGAACTTCCTACAGTCTCTTCCTGGTCTGTCTTATTACTTACTCAACTCCTTAAACGAGGAGTAATGCGTTCTGATATATGTGGAGTATAGTATGGTTTGTAGAGAGAAAATTGTAGACTGAAATAGAGTTGCGTACACTCGGCACGTCTGATTACAGCTGATTTATTCGGAAAATTTCCCAAAATGGAGAACCCAGTATGCGATGCCCTATGACATTAGAATAGCCTCTAAATGAGCATAGCAGCCACTTAACTCAACATAATAATAATAATTTACTTATGCTATTTCCTTTGTCTGGTAATGCAGAATGTTAGATATTTGACTAGTTTAATAACTATCTTTAGAGAACGCTTGGATAAGTGTCACATATTTCTTAGTATTTAAAATTTAGTTAGGTACGATATTTGAAAAAATTGATACAGACGACGATCACATTTATTGAACTGCATGTTCATTAGAATCAGCTAGCACATTAGAAGTTATGACATTAAAAACCGAATATTAGTTACTAGGTATATAAATTGACAGAAAGCAATGCTATAAATTACATACATTGCTATTTTAAATACGAGGCGGAAATGAAAATTTTTGGTGATTTTTCCGATTTTATTTTTCAATATAATTCAAATTTCTTTTGTTGAAGCTAATCATGGATCTAATTTATTTCAGAGGTTTATTTTTTGATACAGGGTGGTCTAAAAATATTGTTAAAAATTAAATGGAATTAATCGAAAGTCAATTTTATTAAGTGAACAGTTCTCTCATAATGCCTATAAAAATCACCTGCCTCAGGATTTGAGATTGATGAATCCGAAAAAATTTTAAATTACGGTCAAAGAATGGCTGCTGCAATACAGTTTTTATTCCTTGAATGAATATTTCTTAAATAATTTTTAAATTCGTAATTGTGACATGTAGTGTGATTTGTAATGTGTTATTGTCTTACTAGAGTTAATTGTTGTTATTATGACTATGATATTTTTATTCATTCAAATCATTATAAAGCCTTATATTAATCATTACATAATTATTTGTGTCTTCGGTTAATTGTGTCCTTAAGCAATAATTTCTCGAAACATGAATTGTCGGTATAGGACAAAAATAAACAAAAGTCTAAACTTTAGCCAACGTTTCGTTTATTATACATAAACTTCTTCAGGGCTAAACCAAAATACCATGACAACAAAAGCGTACAAGAAAAATTACAAAGTAATACCTTGTCTAGTCGTTCATATTATATAAAACAATAAAATCATTTTCAACCTAATTGAATACACATAACAATTAATTTGATCAACACAATACGAATAAATAACTAACTTTATCACATTTCAGTGGTAGAAAATTCTTAATGATATACATCGTCGTTGTTCTTAATTTAAGTAGCCTTATAAAAAATTACAACTAATAAACATAAATATATCCTATCTCGGATTATACTTGTATACAGTCAGGCCAAATTTCAATGTACATTATTTTATATTACCATTCATTCACAAACTCAAATGAACAGCGAGCAAGCAATCATATTGCTTCTTCCCAACACAACTTCCCTGATCTGTTAATAGTATTAAATTTTAACATTTTAATTTGTGAGTAAAGCAGAGGAAATGATGCTTAGGTTCATTCTGTCAGTTCTAAAATTGACCGATTTTTCTTTAAATTTGTTGATGTGGAGCATCTCTGATAATGCTCTCTTTTTATAATTAGTCTCGCGGTCCAAAATGCTCATGTATAATAAACGAAACGTTGGCTAAAGTTTAGACTTTTGTTAATTTTTGTCCTATACCGACAATTCATGTTTCGAGAAATAATTATTTGTAATTCTGAAAAGTATTTTCGGCTTCAATTAGGACAATTTATGGTTACCTGTGTTTTTTTTTTGTTTACTTTACTATACATGTTATATTATAAACTTGACGCATTCTATGTCCAACTGCCTTAGGAATAAAGAGATATTATTATTATTAGGCAATTAAAATAAAGTTAACAATTAAAAATTTCTGAACTGCAATATTGATACTAACAAGTGTTATATGCTGCTCCTAATTATGGAATCCATGGAAATAATGATTTTTCAATTTGTAACATACATTTTATTTAAATTTAATAATAATATAATACAGAGTGGCCCATTAGTGTGTGGGCCGTAGATATCTCAAGATCTGTTATAACCCATAGACAAAACAATAACTTACAAAACATTTAGAGACTGAAGAGATGTATAACCCAAAATTGCTTTCAATCATACAGGGTACTTCACAAGCGCGTAGCAGACCAAACGTGCTTTTGCCTAATGCGAGACCCTGTATATTTTTACATAAATAAATGCGGCTGTAAAAGAGAAGAAAAATGGCATATAGTTGATATGCCTAGGCTCAGTAGTATTTGAAATATTTGTAAATAAGGGTTAATTTTGACATACATTCAAGGCGTTGTCGTTACTACAGAAACCAAAACTAGACAAATTTTTCGTGTCAGGTGCATTTGAAAACTTCTATTCTTCGTTTTACTGGATTTAATTGTATTTTTTTGGGAAAATGCTAAATGGGACACCCTGGAAATCTGCTTAATTCTAGAAGTCCCCTTCATATGCGTTTTATTAGTATCATATTTCATAAGCTTTAGTCTAACTGTTTTAAAAAAAAATTATAAAAAAAAATCGCAAAATTTTATTTATTATTATTTTTCTATTTGGAAACAAAAAATGTTAATTTACAGCTTTATTTTAGTAATTTACGAATAGACGCTTTTAAAAATAAAATGGTTTAAACACACATTTTTTGGTAACTAACTTAAACTGAACTATAAACAAGTGTTAGAATTTCGTATTCTAATTCTGATAAAAAGATACCCTTGTGAATGGTAAAAAATTGGTCTGCCAATAAAGAAAATAAATTAAAAAAAACTCATCAATCTGTCAGTTATCGTTTACTTGTCACTATAAATGTACAAATTTATATTAACTCCTTAAAGATTTCGTAGATTTATCTTGGGTGAATGTGAAAAAAACTGTTTTCTCGCCGGTCTAGTTTATAAAAAGCGATACCCAATAAACACAGATATCCAAGGCACGAGACATTTAGAAATCTTTTACGGCAACTGGGCATTTGTAAAATTTTCACGCATAGATTGTTTATAGCTTGGTTTAAGATGCGACTTTTGTATGCAATTTTTTCTTTTTTTTTTTTTATTAAATATTTTTTTATGAAAAAACGGTTAGCTTTAAGCTCATGAAATAATATGATATAAAACGCACAGGAAAGCGATATCTCGAATATAAGCAGATTTAATATTTTCCCAAAAAAAATACAATTTAGAAAATATGACCACCCTGAAAAATTACAGATCACAGGTCAATTAAATCCAGTGAAACGTAGAAGAGAAGGGAATTCAGATGGACCTGACACGAAAAATTGGTATGTTTAGGGTTTCTGTTGTAACCACAACGCCTTAAATTTATGTCAAAATTAACCCTTATTTGCAAATATTTCAAAAACTAACTGAACCTAAGCATATCAACCCTATGTCATTCTTCTTCTCTTTTAGAGCCTAACAGTTTTGTAAAGGATTTTTTTTTCTATCGCATAAATATGATCTTGAGATATTTTCCAGCCACGCATTAATGGTCACCCTGTATGAGTGTAATGAAGAGCTCTCAAGAAAGTGTGTGTTTCCTATTAAAGAAACTAATTTTTGTGACTGTCTGATAATATTTTCTAAAAACCACCATAACTCCTTCATAAGAAATTAAAATTAGCCATTTATTTCTGTTGTACGTTTTCTGTGTTGGTAACCTGCACAACCTATAAATCGCTATTACTGAATCTATATATATCTATCTAATTATATAGGGTGTCCCGCTAAGCAAAATATATTTGCTTTTTGACTTCATCCTTCTGAACCTATATATTATATGAAAATCGCCCTGTATAGAGGAAGCTAATCAAGTTCACCTGTATTTAATTGCTATATCTATTAGGCTGTAAAACCATCCATGTTTGCTCACCTGGTATCAAGTGTTTGTTCATATCATTAAAAAAGGCAGGTAGCTAAATTATTGGCTAAAAGTCCGACATTCTAATCTTATATTCGCTAACATTATTATGTGTCATTTTATTTTCATAGAACATAAAATCTTCGACAGCGATTACGACCTTTTGCAGGATTTACTTTGGACATTTTGATACTTATTCGTATCATATAGTTTAACATAGTACGTGGATATTAGGAGCTATAAAATATATATGTATATCCATATAATATAAAGTAATGGAGGAAGCATAAAATTCAAAATTATATAGATATTGTATGGTTACAATATTTATGGGTCATAGAATTAATACAAGATCCAATGAGAATGTGTAAGTGATACAGTTATGGTAGTTACAGACTAAATTTTGATATGGACTCGATTAATAAGGAAATAAACAGTTGGCCACCATTGCCGCCCGAAAATAATGTCGCATATATTTGAAAATTGTTACAACTTTCAAAGACGGCAAGTGTACTTCTCTGAGATGATTTATGTTTTCGGACTAAAGTACCATATCAGTCGAATAATCCTATACTAAGACAATGCAACTTCTCACACAGCTCGCAACACAAGTGAATCTACAGAGCAACAAAACTTGGAATTCTTAGATCATCCCGCATACAGTGTCGCCTAGGTAGTAAAGATTTAAATGCCTTTCTAAAAATCAAAAACGGGCTGCATGGTCAAAGGTTTCGTCGCCTGATGAAAATAGCGTTTAAAATAGTAGTTGGAACGCATATATATTACATTTAAAATACAATACAAGTATATATAACAAATGGTACCGTGGCCCCATTGGTAGAGCCTTCGCTTCGAATGCGGAAGGTTAGGGGTTCGAATCCCAGCTCTGGTAATACTTTTTTTGTTCTAATTTTTGATTAAAGTAGTTAGTATGTTACGTTAGTTTATTGGAAACAATGAAAATAATACAATTATAATTATAATAATAAAAATAATAAAAATTAAAATTCTGTTTTGTTACGCATCTTGTTGGGAAAGTTTTGGGGCGACACACCCGATTTTTTTTAAACGTTAATTACATAGCAGCTGAGATTTATTTATGTGCAGTAACATACAGATCCCATTGCTTATGCTATTAGACTTTTACCGTGGCAGTCACATGAGGTAAGGTGTGAATCATTTTAAAATATTAGATATCGCGTCGATTTCTCCCAAAACATTTTCAAAGTACTAATTACCTATAGTATATATAATATTTCATTTAAAAATGAACAGTCACTTTTTGATATGACTTCTCTAAGTAGGTATAATTTGTCAAGTATCTGTCAAGAAATATATGCATCAACTCGTATACCTAAACCACTTATAATATTTGTGATAGGGATACGAAAAGACGATGATATCTACGCATTTGGTATTTAGAATAGGGTATTACTAAGAATTAAAAAGGAAATGAACAATTAAGTAGGTATACTATTCTACTATACATTTCTGGAAAATTCAGTAACACCTTCTACCCCTTTATATACGCAAATAAAGCAAAAAAAAAATCATACACAAATTAGAACATTTTATAGTCTGGTTCGTAACAGGAATATAATCATAAACGACTTTGGGTGGCAGGAAATTGCAAAATTTGAATTCAGCGTTCGAAAGTGATTTCCGGTGTGTCACGTGAGGCGCGCTGTAGGTATAACCGTCGCTACATACCTATAGAAAATGGTATGTATCTCTTGGGCAAACAGTAGTTTCGTTTAAGACATCTTAATAATACAATTATTTCGTGTGTTGGTATTTAAATAACATTCTTCTGTGTTGAAGTATGGTTCAATTTAAATGATTTTTCCAATAATTAATTAAAGAAGTAATTTTATGTAGTGTGGAATCACTGATCGCTTCTTTGGTTTCAAAACAATAAGGCAAAAGCCCATACCACTTAAAAAACTTCATGCGTAAATGAACCAGCAGCAAAAATTATCAATCAGATCAAAATTTCATTTAACACAACCTAACAAAGAAAAATATAGAAACTACCCAACTTGAATCGCCACATAGATCTAAGTGCTCCTTATGAATCAACTATCCCCTCAAATTTATAATAATAATAATAATTCCGACGTCCATTTACACTGTTGGTGTAGAAAAATGGTCGACCACATATTTAAGGCAGATAAATAATAATCCGTACCTGAAAAATTTTGTTTCACTATCTTAGGACGTCAACGCAGAAATTCCTTACTTTGGAAACGGATTGCTGAGACATTATTTTTAAAACAGAATTTGAAAGTGAAAAACAAAGAGCAATATTCTACACTCACCTGACAGAAGAAGCATTAATGAATTACCTATACGCACAAGTCCAAAATGAAAACAAGATGACAGATCAGCTAGCCGTACGCTGCTGGGCAAGAGGTCGAATAGAGAAGGAAGAAGAATAAAAAGGGATTACGCAATGTCAAAAGGCTCAAATTCTGCCGATGCCGTTTTAATAATGTAGCAAAAACAACAAACAGTCATGTTTAATTTCTTAAAGTATATTTCAGTGATAATATGATCCAATTTGTGTCCTTATAAGTACTATCAAAAACCCCCTAATTGTCGGAATAAGACTACGTCAACTTGCCAACGTTTCACACTATCATTCATCAGTTATAATTCGGTAATTGCAACCTTCAAATTTCAGAACATCGTATATTTTATTCCGCCAACTTCAAACAATAATACTTATATCTTTATATCTATATAGAGCTCCCATTTCTATAAATTCCCAACTACGATGCATATCTTATTCTCTTTATTTTTGCTTTTTTAATGCTATATAGGTACATTTGACATTAGATTAAATAACTTGGAATAGGGGAGAATAGATCCTACCCAAAATATACAAATTATTTTGCAGTGGCGTTGACGTGTAAGAAATAAAAGGCGATTTAACATGCTCATAAATATGTAAATGATTTGCTAAAAATAAAGAAAACATTTCAGTCACAGATTAATGTACGCATTAGTCTTTTTAAGGTTGAATCTTCGATTCGATCACCCCTTCCCTACCCAGCTTTACTTATATGTTTGCATATGTATTACACAATAAAGCAATTTATTATTAACTCAAAATGTATTATTTTTTCTTAAGGTGAGGTTCCAATTAAAAACAGATTGCAATACATTAATTAATGTATGAAAAATTGAACGCATGTGTTGAACAGGAGACGATTTAGTTTTTAAAAATGTACCTGTAGAAGGCAATGATTGTGCATTTCGGAAACGTTGACTGACATGTGATATCAAAAATTGTTTCACTTGCAATCTGTTTTTAATTGGAACCTCATCCAGTATGAAATAGTAAAGACGAGTTCAAGTACCTAAAAAAAAATCTGTTTAATATTATGGAGAACGATATTTAGATATTGGTTTGTTTCATTGTATGTCGATACCAGAACGACATGGACCTGACGTCAAAACTACTTTGATATAGATGATCAAGGTCAAATTGAAGGTCACGTAATAATATAGCATTAAGAATTCTACACCATTTGTCTGAATTATTTGTGTCCAAATCTTAGTTTTAAAGTTAGTTAGCCGAACGCGAACTGTTGTTTCATCTTGACAACTTGTTTAATATATTTCTGCATAATATCCACCTTTTAAAGCATTACTATAGTTCGGGAAAATTTTAAATGTACGTCTATGATAGCAATACGTTCCGCTGCTTTGAGCATTCGAAATTGGATGATTTTGATAAACGTTAACTCCAACTATTATATATTAGTATAATTCAGCTTATTCCGTCCTAAGATACGGCTTATATTATATTAGCTCACAAGATAACGCTGAAACTACAATATATCTGATACATTACATTATAATTTTCCCTCCCAAAATTTGGATACGTAACTTATACATACATAAAAAATTCGGTTGTGTCGCCCCAAAACTTTCCCGACAAGATATAATATAAAAAAATATTATGACCTGCGTAACGAAACAGAGTTTTAATAATAATAATTATTATTACAATTGTATTTTCATTATTTCCAATAAACTAACGTAACAAACTACTTTATTAAAAAATTAGAAGAAAAAACAGTATTACCACAGCTGGGATTCGAACCGAAACCTTCCGCATACGAAGCGAAGGTTCTATCAATGAGGCCACGGTACCATCTATAATATAATATTTTATTCATCAAGTAGGTACAGCAATAGTACAAAGAATGCGTCAATAAGAAATTATAGCAAATACAGGTCACATTATTCATAAAATAAAAGTTCACAAACGACAAATATTGTAAATTTACAATCAAATATATAATTAAGAATTATTCGTAAAGTATTCATTTAGTGTATAAAAACTATATGTATTTCAACAACCAGTTTTGATTTTAAACCGTTTCGGGTTACGAACCAATATGAAAGAATCCAAAAAAACAGGGGATACGGGGGTCGTTTGAAACAAAACATCAGGCCATGTATGTTGATATATCAAGGGTTATAGGTCGTAACCGAGAAGGTGCCACGCATTCTCACTAGGCTCAAATTATTTCTCAGAGAGAGAACTATAAGAAAAAAATTGAAAGAATCGTAATGAGTCACGACGAACGTCACGGAGTTTTATGAGAGAATTAGACGTATTTTTTGATTTTTTCAAAAAAGAGGCGCATATCAAAGTGATTTTTTAAATGTATTGCCTTTATCACATTTTTGAATTGAGTATGAAAAATAAGTAGTAGTAGACCGCTTCGCTGATTTAGATGCCAATATAAATTTTTTATCAAAATGAATCAATTTTGTGAAAAATATTTGGAAGTATTGTACATTTTGTTCTGAATAATATAATAAATTAAAATCGCTTACCCCTGATACGCCTTCCTTTGTTTAAACTGCTGAATACCATACCATCTTTACCCATAACCAAGCTTACCAGAGTTCCAGCCATAAAATTGCTCAGTATTATATCACAACACATTTCCATTTAAAAAGTGCGTAGCTCGACAATATTAGAAAATATGTTACCGATTTTCTTAATAAACCCATTACTATTACGCGACGGACCCGGCGATGACTGAAAATATCTGCAAAATAACAAAACAAATATAAGTAATTGTATACAGTTAGTTTAGGTTATTCAAAGATATAACGTACCTGATATAACCAGTTGACATTGTTGCCAAAATCCAGTAACATATGGAATAGACTAGACGATTGATCTTCACTGCTGTATCTGTAAAATCAATACCTTTAAATCTAAATAGTCATTGGGGTATTATGAATAAACCAACCTTCTTTAAGTAAATGATATTTGGCAACTCCGAAATTAGTTTTGTGGCTTCGTGATGTCCAATATATCGCTAAATCGAAGCGGTAACTGCTACTAAGAGTGATCTTTGAAGTTTTGTTACTTCATACTTAATTGAAATTGATTTTTGATCATTTATTGAACATTTTGTATAAGATCTGATGATCATGAATTCAAAATTTTAAAAGAAGTTACCTTTAATTAACAGATTTTGAACTCAAACCTATGCTGCTAATTGTAATGTTAATACTTAATTGAAATCGATTGTTGATCATTGATTTAAGTTTTTGTTCAAAATCTGATGATAACCGAACTTAAAATTTTGAAAGAAATTGTTTTTGTATACTTTAATTCGCACATTTTGAAAAAATCAAACCCTTGAATCTCTTAACATCAAAGCAGCCGTAAATAATATTTCCGTTGATTGCTGTGCATACTTTTCTGTTTCCCATGGTTATGAAATACATTTAGTGGATATGCGGTCTACGTACTTCTGGAAAAGAAGTTGTTCGTTTAAAAATGTATAAATTCAAAATAGATTAATTGATTCGTTGATGAAACATTGAAACAATTTCATCTAGCAAATTAAGCTAGTATTTGGAGACAATTCCGTATTGTTTTCAATTTGGTTTTCTGGTGGTTACTTGAGTAAACAAAAACAATGTAGAATGGATACATCCATGGCTGTAAAATACAAATATGTTTAAATTCACTTACACATAGACATATGTAGCTTATTCTTCCAAGCCAGGAATTGTTTACCATACTTCATGTCATACCATTGCCCAAATGAAATCACTTACAGTTTTTTTTTCGAAATTTACAAGCGCAAGTCGAGCTACTATTTAATTTAACGAATAACGACTCCGAAAATTCCATCATAAAATCGAGAGGTTTCCGACAACAAAAAACTAAACTCACTAGTTTTTACGCATTACCGGCGCGGCGCACTGGATATGATTAATCTGTAACAAAGAAAGTAGGCACTGTTAAAATGTAACAATGATTATTTTTTGTATAGGTTTTTGGACTATTAAAAAAATTAAGTGAATTTAGTTAAAGAGTACCTACCACATGACAAACCTTGCTGCACTAAACTCCAATCCATTTAATTCCATCCTTAACCTTAACAAAACTAGGGCCTATGGGCACTCCTGAAATGTACAAACAAATATTTCTTTAAAAATATCTAATATTTTAAAATCGGATAGTTTTATTTGCAAATAGAACCTACATTCTGTTGCCCTGTATACAGAATGAGTCACAACGGACGCCACGGAGGTTTATGAAAGAACTAGACGTATTTTTTGATTTTTGAAACATACTCAAAAAAGAGGACCATATAAAAGTTATGTTTTTTAAATGTAATGCCTTTATCACATCTTTGAATTGAGTATGAAAAATAAGTTAAACTTTCCTAAGAGTTTGTTACCAAACAAAACTAATTTTGTCAAAATTACTCCTATAGATCTCAAAAGTAGACTGCTTCGTTGATTTATTTGCCAATTTAAATTTTTTTATTAAAGTGATGCAATTTTGTGAAAAATATTTAGAACTAATGGAAATTTTGATCTGAAAATCTAATAAATTAAAATCACTTACACCTGCTACGCCTTCCTTTGTTTAACCTCCTGGAAACCATACCATCATCACCCATAACCAAGCTTTCCATAGTTCCAACCACCAAATAGTTCAGTATTATTACGAGTATATCACAACACATTTCGATTTAAAAAGTGAGTAGCTCGACAATTACTTATAGAGAACATATAATACCGATTTTTTTACTAAACACATTAGTATTACCCGACGGACCCGGCGATGACTGAAAAATATCTGCAAAATAACAAAAGAATTATAATTGTATACTGTTAGTTTAGGTTCTTCGAGATTTAGCGTACCTGATATAACCAGTTGAAATTATTAACAAAATCTCTTAACATATGGAATAGACGAGGCGACTGATCTTCACTGCTGTATCTGTAAAATCAATGGCTTTAAATTTAAATAGTCATTGGGGTATTATTACTAAACCAACCTGCGTTAAGTAAATATTTGGCTCCGAAATTAATTTTGTGGCTTCGTGATGTCCAATATATCGCTCAATTGAAGCTGTAGCTGCTAGTAAGGCAGATCTTCGAAATTTTGTTACTTGAAACTCAATTTTGATCATTTATTGAAGATTTTGTTTAAAATCTGATGATAATGAGCTCAAAATTTTGAAACAAATTGTGTTTGTTTACTAATTAGCATATTTTGAGACACAAACCTAGGCGGCTCTCTGAAATTTTGTTACTTAATACTTAATTGATATTCATTTTTGATAATTTATTGAAGTTCTAGTTTAAAATCTGATGATACCCGAACTTAAAATTTTGAAAAAAAATTGCTTTTATTTACTTGAACTAACACATTGAAATTCAAAGTCATGAATCTCCTAGCATAAAAAGCAGCCTTAAATAATATTCCCGTTCCGAAATACTTTTATTGGATATACCATCTACGCACTTCTGCAAAAAAAAAAGTTGTTCATAGATAAAAATAATTTTATAATACAAATAAGCACAAATTCACTTACACCTAAAATTTGGCGAATATTCTACTAAACCAGGAGTTGTTTACCATGCTTCAGTTATCAGTGTGTTAATATTTGTCCAATATAAATCCTCATATAAGTTTTTATTCTTTCGAAATTTACAAGCGCAAGTCGAGCTACTATTTAATACGAGTTTAACGAATAATGACTCCGAAAATCGCAAATCGTCATAAAATCCAGAGGTTTCCGACGACAAAAAACTCACTAGTTTTTACGCATTACCGGCGCGGCGCACTGGATATGATTAAACTGTAACAATGAAAGTAGGCACTGTTAAAATATTAGTGAATTTAGTTGAATAGTACCTACCATGTGACAAACATTGCTGCACTAAACTCCAATCCATTCCATTCCATCCTTAACTTTAACAAAACTAGGGCCTATGGGCACTCCTGAAATATACAAAAAATATTTCTTTAAAAATATCTAATATTTTAAAATCTGATATTTTTATTTGCAAATAGAACCTACATTCTGTCGCCCTGTATACAGAATGAGTCACGCCACGGAGGTTTATGAGAGAACTAGACGAATTTTTTGATTTTTCAAACATACTCAAAAAAGAGGACCATATAAAAATTATGTTTTTTTAAATGTAATGCCTTTATCACATCTTTGAATTGACTATGAAAAATAAGATATACTTTCCTAAGAGTTGCCTATACATATACAGTGATTTTTTCTTACAATACCAATGTTTGCGAAAAAAATAATTGTTACCAAACAAAAGAAATTTTATCAAAATTACTCCTATAGATCTCAAAAGTAGACTGCTTCGTTGATTTATTTGCCAATTTAAATTTTTTTTATTAAAGTGATGCAATTTTGTGAAAAAAATTTAGAACTATTGGACATTTTGATCTGAAAATCTAATAAATTAAAATCACTTACACCTGATAAGCCTTCCTTTGTTTAACCTCCTGTAAACCATACCATCATCACCCATAACCAAGCTTTCCATAGTTCCAACCACCAAATTGTTGAGTATTATTACATCACAGCACATTTCGATTTAAAAAGTGAGTAGCTCGACAATTACTTATAGAAAACATAATATATTACCGATTTTTTTTAATAAACACATTTCTATTACGCGACGGACCCGGCGATGACTGAAAAAATATCTGCAAAATAATAAAAAAAAATATAATTGTATACTGTTAGTTTAGGCTATTCGAGATTTAGCGTACCTGATATAACCAGTTGAAATTATTACCAAAATCTATTAACATATGGAATAGACTAGGCGACTGATCTTCACTGCTGTATCTGTAAAATCAATGGCTTTAAATTTAAATAGTCATTGGGGTATTATTACTAAACGAACCTGCGTTAAGTAAATATGTGGCTCCGAAATTAATTTTGTGGCTTCGTGATGTCCAATATATTGCTCAATTGAAGCTGTAGCTGCTAGTAAGGCTGATCTTTGAAATTTTGTTACTTAATACTCAATTTTGATCATTTATTGAAGATTTTGTTTAAAATCTGATGATAATGAACTCAAAATTTTGAAACAAATTGTGTTTGTTTACTAATTAGCATATTTTGAGACACAACTTAGGCTGCTCTTTGAAATTTTTGTTACTTAATACTTAATTGAAATTAATTTTTTTATTTGTTGAAGTTCTTGTTAAAAATCTGATGATAACCGAATTTAAAATTTTGAAAAAAATTGCTTTGATTTACTTGAATTAACTAACACATTGAAATTCAAACTCTTGAATCTCCTAACATCAATAACATCATTAAATAATATCCCCGTTCTGAAATAGTTTTATTGGATATACCATCGCACTTCTGCAAAAAAAAGTTGTTCATAGTTAAAAATAATTCTATAATACAAATAAGCTTAAATTCACTTACACCTAAAATTTGGCGATTATTCTACTAAACCAGGAGTTGTTTACCATGCTTCAGTTATCACTGTGTTACTATTGTCCCATATAAATCCTCATATAAGTATTTTTTCTTTTGAAAATTACAAGCGCGTCGGGCTACTATTTAATTTAACGAATAACGACTTCGAAATCGCAATTAAATCATAAACTCACACACAAACTCACTAGTTTTTACGCTTTACCTCCGCTGCGAACTGGATATGATTTATCTGTAACAAAGAAAGTACGCACTGTTAACAATTAATAAAGATTTTTTTTTGTTTATACTTTTTGACTAAAAAAAAAAAATTACGAAATTTTACCGGAGTACCTACCATTCAATTAACCTAGCTGCTCTAAACTCCAATCCATTCCATTCCATGCCTAACCTTAACAAAACTAGGGCCTATGGGCACTCCTGAAATGTAGAAAAAGAAATTATTAAAAAAATTATTCTACAACATATTATGATAGTTATGTTATAACAGGAATATAATAGTCAATTCGGATAGTTTTATTTGCAACTTGCACCTAATTCTGACGCCATCTATGTAGTGTTTTAAATGACTATATACAGGGTGTTTCAGAAAGACATGGCCAAGATTTGTGAGAACATCTAATCATGAGAAAAACCTAAATTGTAATTTTTCGAAAAGTCCTTATTTACAAACATACAGGGTGTTAAAGATGACAATTTCATCGGAATATCTGAAAAAACTAAAATCACTTACACCTAATAGTCCTTCCTGTGCTTAACCTCCTGGATACCATGCCATTATCACCAATAACCAAGCTTTACATAATTCCATGCACTAAATTTTTCACTATTCACTTTGTTTAAAAACCGAGTAGCCCGACATTATTGGACCCCGTTTCACCGATTTTTTTTTAGCAGACACATCACTATTACCCGACGACGACGGCCGCGGCGATGATTGAATACTAAATTTCAATAATTAAAAACAAATGTAATTATTTATATCCACTAATGTATTTCACGAACATAATTTAAGACATTCTTTGTGGTAAAATACCAAAAATATCTTCCCGAGTCTATACCACATCTTTACAGTTCGCGGAAAGATGGTGTACTGAATACAATAATATTTTATTTTAATCACACACAATAATAAATTGTAAAACGCACTTACTTCTTTATCATAGTGTGCCCCGAAAAATCGATGCCTATATCTCCGGTCAACAAAGAAATGCAAAAAAGTACATACCTATTTCTATTGTAATTCGAGAATGATATTTTACAATACTACAGATAAGAAAACAGAAAAAAAAACAATAACGTAAACAACTGGGTAGTTTTTAGAGTTTTATTTTATATAGGCTGTTAAAATTGAAATAATTTTTTCGATATAATTTAAAATAATTAAACTGACAACAAGTAATTGTTGCAGATAGAAAATACATAACAAGTTCGTATATTTTTACACCTACAGGCTTTTTTACAGAGATATAGGCACCGTTGAAAACGGGTTGTTCTTGAATGACTTTTACAGTAATCTGTATAATATAACAAAAATTGTATAGGATGAACGCAAGTAAGGACCTCTTAAAATAGTGTTCTTGAAACTAATCTAGCTTTTGTAGTTTACCAGGGGTGGACTATGTTCTAGGCCTTCAAGTTTACATTTTTACAGCCTCCGTATAATAAAAAATAAAAAACTAAATCTTAGCATCCTGAACATTCAACAACAACAAAAAATATATTCGTTTTTACTGCTGACCAAATGAACCATTATTGAGAAAAATAAAATAAAATATGCTGTGATGGCCGATGAGGCTTCTTGCAAACTTTAGCTGGTTGAAACAAAAAATAAAACTTTAATTCGTATTTTAGCTCGCAATTTTAATTTCAAATTAGGACATTATAAAACTTGTAGCAATACAATCCTATGAGGCCAATAAAAAGAGGCTACAAACTGGGTTGTGGCTGACAATGACAGCTATAATAATAATCAAATAGTTTCAAATTTAAAGATCAGCTTTTTGAACGGAAATTTTATAGTCACGGCCTCGGAGAACGTGTTGTTTTGTCACTGACAGGAAAATATTGAGGACTAAATAGAATAGAATCATTTTTTCTCATCAGTTGCTTTATTAAAAAGACTAATATTACTGGTTAGCAAACATAAAAAGGACGATAAATCAATGCAAAGGGGTACCTCTGCGTCACACTCACAATTGGTAAAATTCATAGTTTTTCCGCATACCTACAAGGTTGAAAAGTATCCGTTGAGCGTGTGAGGAAAATAAATTTCCCTTATAGCCTTATAGCACACATTTTTGTCTTTTTTTTGCAGTTTTTCGACAAAGACGCGTCTATCACTCGTTATAGTAAGTTAATTGTGTTCCCCAAATACTCATGTGCCTGCGCGTAAAGTATAATTTTTATAATATCTTGGTTCATATTATGGTAAAACCTAGTCTTTCAAACTTTGGCAACATGTATATTTAGCAAGCGGATCTAAAAATCATACATGGCATTGTAAAAGTGGGGTTTTTGTTTAATAAAACGGTTATTATTTGAGCTCTTATTTGAGGACGTCCGGTATATATAGGTTGCCATTTAGTTATCGACAAAGCGGAACCTAACTACTAAATAATATAAACTCACATTGTAGCGCTTCATATTAGGTATATCTTAACAATTAATAATAATATGTCAGACAAGCTATTATGACAGAAAAAATATTTTTTGTTGCTTTTGACTTGAATCTTCTCCAATTTAGATGTGGGGAACAAGATAGTTTTGAACTTTGATTTGATTGCTTGGGTGAGTTACGATAAATTTATTTATAGATAGAAAATTGTAAAATATCTTTCTCTTGTTATCTTTCAACAATTATCTACGTTATCTATAAATATGTTTTTGTTTTACTTATATTTATTATTCGATGCTGTATTATGTGTAGTTAACGTCAATACGTATATGAATTTCCAGTACCTATTTCAGATAGTTTGCGAAATATGTATAGACAAATACATTTATTTCTGAACTAAAGTTCCTGTTAAATATAACTCAGACAAAATGTCGCTTCGTCTGGAAAAATATATATTTTTTTTAATCCTTCTTACCGATGATTATCGAATATTGTTATCCAGTTCCATTTCTGGAGTGGGCATGTTAACAGGGAGTCGGACTAGCTAACACCCGGTCGACATGGGGTGAAATTAAGGTATGGTTCTCACCCTCGGGACATCTTGGAGTTAGGCTTTAGGCAGGTACATGAGATTCCCCCTTTAAGCTGGGAAGATGGGGATGTTACACCCCATTAAACTATGATGTATTTGGGTGCACTGCCCATTTGTATTATTTTTTATAGCGAAAAATGTAGATGTTGGTTTGTTAAATGCGTATTTTATCCAACGAATTTTGCATTGTTATGTCTATTGTAATAATTCGTTAGGAGCAAAAGTTTTCCCAACCGTCTACAAATACTCCAATTTGCATTAGCTTTCCCGCACATTCGACAAGCGTTGCTATATTCTCATAGTTTACTTTATATTTTAGGATGATTTCATAGGAATTTCTTGATCTTAGAGGCAGTTCTGCAGGCCTCAGTTCTCTGTCAATATATATTAAATGAATGTATTTCCCATTTTCGTGGATATTGGTATATCCTTCATATGATTATTTCTCTAATCAGGATGAATTTAACTACCTGAATTCCGCATGTCTATAGTTTATAAAATATAAAAAATTAATATTAAAAAAAAGAGTTGAACCAAAGTCTATCTGAAAATAAAATATCACTTTTCCATGTAACCAAAATACACTCACTCTCCAAACCACTCTTTTTTTCCGGATACAAGTGGTCCGTTAGTGAAAGTAGCCCACAAGCCTTCGCATAATAAGAAGTAATGATGTACCCACCTGTATTTCTACATTTGGATGGTAACGTCCAGATTTTGTATTAAAAACGATGGCATATTTGACAAGATCAAAAAAGTGAACGACCGCGGTTTGGATTACATTTGTCGTTCTAAATTTGTTTATCGTAACATCGTAGCAAGTTCGTTACCAATATCCAATATAGGGTGTAAATTTCGTATGTTATAACTTTTGATCGATAGTATTTTTTGTTAGTAGTAAAATATAACAATTTACAATTTAAGACGCCACAAATTTTACGCATTAGGAAAACAGCAGATTGTACGTTTGTATTTTTCAGATATCAATTGAATATCTTCCATAATACACATACATGGATACACTGCACGAAGCCAGCTTGTCAAAACAGAGGTGCGATCGGAAAATCTACAGCAATAAATATGAGCGTAATGCCCCAGAAATAAGGCATTGGTGGTACGAGTTATTCGATCTATTGGAAGCAGATGCGTCTATTGTAAGCATAAATTAAAGGGGTTGGATTTTATGTATTTATGTATGTATGTTACATGCGTTTCGTATAATATATTATATGTTTAATATGGATTGTTTGCTAGGAAAAGCGGTTTTAAGACATACTATAAGAGTATTTTACAATAATTGATACTAAAAAAACAAATTTATGTTTTTCCTCTCTTAAGTTTTCATCATTCAATGAAAAAAACTAATAATAATTAGCTAGGTAATTTTGATCACAGGTATCATCATAACTATACAAAAAATCTGAAGTGTGGCATACATACATATAACCTTTCATACTTTAATAGAGAAAGTGTAGCAAGCATTTATGATCAATGTTAAAAAATACCTAACCACATATTGAAGTGGGGTTTTTAACAATGGAAAAATGGAAAAATATTGTGTGATTTTTTTTCCAGAATCATTTCAGAAAAAGATTTAGGCAAAAGTTGTGAGTTTTAAAATGCACAATTAATTGGCGCCTCGAATTTCACCTTAATCTTCGTAGTCGTAAAGTCTGATTCAGCTTTTGAATGAAAAGGCTGATTTTGACGTATTTTTAAATCATATAATACTATACTTAAGTATCCTTCTTCGTGTTTTAATATTGGGTATGTCAAGGCAGGCCTATACGTCACAATGTTTAAATATTCATGATACGGATATGATGATAGTTTACTTTGTCTCAAATTTAAGCCAGCTGACCAAAGAATCGAAATATTAACTGAAGTTTTGCCATCATGGATACTCACTGATATATTACGAATTCTGAGCGTAAAAAATAAAAAATATTTAGAAGAATTAGAACAGCTGGAACCAGACGACGTAGAAAAGTTACTTTTAAAACCAACAATTCGCTATCGAAAGAGCGAATCGTCAATTAACAGTAATGAGTAGGTACCAATTTGTAATAATCAATAGTATAATTTAATTATTATTTTAATTCGATTTTTGTAGATCCGATATCGCTACTGAAGAAAGAATTGGGTGTCAACAAGAATTTGTTTCGAAAGAATCAACAGACATGTTTCAGAAAATTATGGTGTAAGTCGTTTTTCACACGAAAAGTCCTGAATATGATTAAATTTTTTTATCTGTTATATGTTTCTTGTTTCTTTTCTATTCAATTTTTATTATCATTATAATATATAAATATTCCTTTTTTCTTGAACCCGTCTTTATTACTTCATAATGGATTTTTTTCTTGGGATGGGGTTCTAATTAAAACACAAATCTAAATTAATTTCGAGCGACACGAGGACACAATTTTAATGTATGAAAAATTGAATGCCTGTGATTAACAGGAGACGATTTACTCAATGATATACACTGAAGAGGACAATTGTGCATTGCCGAAACGTTGTTGTTGGCTGACATGTGAAACAGAAGTTGGTTTCACCTACAACGTGTTTTAATATTAGAACATCATCCCATGAAAAAAAATCCATTATGAAAGATTATCATCATAAGCGTTCTTTTAAGATAAACCTAACATTTTATATGTATTAGGCAAATCATATCAAGCGAAGTTGTGTATTATGGACAGTATGTATTTTATGCATTATTTCATATTTCATTAGTGATAGTGTCGAAAATAAATATAACATAAAGTTCTTAAAATTAATCGTAAATATCGGCATATTGGTCATTTCCAAAATGAGCTTAAATGTCATTATCATCATCTCATCTCATGGCAACTGGCTGCAAATTAAGTATTAATGATGCCCTATACCCATCCAGATAATATTAAATATTTTTATAATTCAATATTTTACTAGCATTTTAATCATATCATGTTCTTCACTTAGTGAAGGTAAAATTCAGGTGCCAAAAGCAAAGATGTATATGGAATTTTTTAAGCGAAATCCGAGTAGAGCGGCCGTCTGGCGAACTCTGCCACCGTTGTCAATGGAAGAAATGAATCTGAATCAAAAAGCTGTTGCTATTGCAGAACAAGTGAGTTTTTTAGTTACTACTATATATAAGATATGGATAAGAATAACAGTGTTCTTCTGATTTGCATACTCGAACACTTTAGTGCTGGCAAGAAAGGGGCAACCACATTATTTTTAGGACCTAAACATTTTCTTGCTTGGAGTAGAATATTTACAAAGAGCTGTTTAAAATGAGGGACGAAACTCACAGACAAAATACTCTGGAGAAACCATCATGATTCGACGAATCATTTGGCTAACCTACCTCGTCGCCTATTGGTACTATAAATAAATATTTTGTGATTAAAATATTATCAGTTTAGCAGGAGTCCCGAAGAAAATTAAATATAAAAGCAATTTTCTAATTACTTTCTATATCATTTCATGCATTTATATTTTGTTTCAGATTGCAAGAAAATTTGTAGACTGGCTGAACACAATAGGTGGTGAAGAAGACACACCAATTAGTATCCAAAGCATAATAGAGTTATTCGAAATTGGATTCTCAGCTCACTCTACCACAACTCTCAAAGTACAATTAAAAGAAATGCCAGCGTTACCTCAAAAAGTGGCAGATGCTCGTGGCATGCCTCATGTAAGAAAGCAAGTGTCATTTTCAGTTTAATACTATAGGCTCCATCTGTCGCTCCAATTCCTAAACGGGGAAAATTATGCTATAGAAAACTCTCGAAGAGCTTTTTAGGTATATTAATCAATACTGTAACTGGAGTTGTCTATACATGGAGGGCCACAGTAAATATCTTATTTATCACGTAGAAACATATGTAGCAGGTGCTTATATCCAATTTAGTAGTCAAAATGTATTCCTTCTTTTTCATTAGTTATTAGTTAATAATTTGTAGTAATAAGTACGCATATCGAGTTCAATAATTTTATTATCAACAGTAAAACTGAAATGATGAAATTAAATACTCAATGATACGTTTATAGAATTAAATGATTCTCGATGGTTTAGACTAACTGCCTGTTGTAGATTATATTAAAATATATATTCAAGTTTGAAATGTTCAATCAAATCAAAAAATTAGTTATTCAATAAATAGCATTTTGTTGATGTCCATTCGATTGCCTAGTAAATAAATTGACAAAATAGTCTGTTATAGTGAAAACCCCGTTTTGTCAAATTAGTTTTATCATAAATAACTATTGTTTTTTTAAACCTGCATTAAAAAAAAGGCAAAATTAACCAAAACCGTTTGTATTTGCGTTACCCCTATGAGAGTATATTGACTTAATCTTCATAAAATTCAAATAAACAAATTATAATATGCCAGTCTGTTTTGAAGCAGTATTCAGAAAAATATGTTTAAAAGGTTGCTTACATATCAACAATTGGAAAAAGATATATTCAGTTTTACGATAAAAGTTCGTGTCGTCCGTACATAAATGTAACGGAGATTGCTGTAGCACCAAGTTTGCCTATCTTATTGATTGTAGACTACCAACAAACGTAGATATTTCTGGATTAACGAATAGATGACAGCACCAGTAAGGTTACTTTCCTGGATATAGTTCATCTGATATAGTGTGTCCGAAAAGAGGAGATGCTCACTCACATATTTCAAGAGTTGTACTTGCAAAAAGCAAAGCGTTTTTCTTCTACACTGCTAACTTGAACTGATGTGACATGATAACATGTTGAAAAAGATTCCAAACTTTCAAAATTTTACATTGACTATAAATTTAAATTTACTATTTAGAATAAGTGTACCAAAATTTACAGCAAAACACGGTAATGCAAAACTTATGTTTTTGAATACGCGTGTTATTATTTATATTATTAAGTTTACTTCATAACAACTTCAATAATACTCCATGACTAATATTTGACTTTGCTTAAAAAACCTATGTAGTTGGCGAGACGAGCGATGTTACGCAGAGAAATTGAACGTGATCACAAAGCCACAACGCAAAAGACAAGACTAACAGCTTTTGGAAGACGATTACCTACGAATATGCAGTTGAAACCACCTAAAATGTCCTCAATTGAAAAGTGGCTGAGATGCGAGACTGTACCAGAGGAATTGCAGACTATGTCAGCTGTTTGGGAAGGCATAACTAGCCTAAAGTAAGTGTTTAACAAAAGTTTACAAACTAAATTTATGTATATTAGGTAGAGAATAGATCGGGCGGAAACCACAAACGCAACCTTTATTACTTATACCTTTATCAAAGATTAATATATATTAATATTTGCCTTTATTGTGATTTCCGTAATTAATTATGAAAGTTTAAGTTTTGATGTTACTGGGTAGAGACTAAAATCAAGAAACACGTTGAGGTGGTGGTAAACGATTGGACCAAGTTTTCAAGCATTAGCATTATAAACCTAACATACGCGATATACAGAGAGTAGCGTGGGCGCTTGTTGTGAGGCTTTGCAGGTTCAAGACTGTAAATACGAGGTCTGTTCAAAAAGTACCCGGAATTCTCATTTTTCTAAAAAAAATATTTATTTATTCGTCTACATCTATATGGTCCCCTTCAAAGTAATCCCCCCTAGATATAATACACTTATGCCAGCGTTTTTTTCAGTCTTCGAAACACCCTTGATAGTCACTTTTTGTAATGCTCTGTAGCACTCTCAGCGATTCTGCCTTTATCTCTCCAATCGATGAAAAACGCTGTCCTTTCATGGGTCTCTTCAACTTTGGGAACAGGAAAAAATCACACGGAGCAATATCTGGTGAATAAGGAGGTTGGGGCATGATTAAAGTCTTGTTTTTAGCGAAAAAATCACGAATAAGCAACGATGAATGAGCAGGTGCGTTATCATGGTGCAAAACCCATGAATTGTTTTTCCATAAATCGGGGCGTTTTTTTCGAATTGCTTCACGCAAACGTCGCATTACTTCAAGGTAATACTCCTTATTGACGGTTTGACCTTTTGGCAAGAATTCTTTATGCACTATGCCATTATAATCGAAGAAAACAGTAAGCAAAACCTTGACATTTGATCGAACTTGACGTGCTTTTTTCACTCTTGGTGACGTTGAGTGCTTCCACGTGGACGATTGTGCTTTTGTTTCGACATCATAACCGTACACCCATGTTTCATCACCAGTTATGACCCTTTCAAGTAAATTTGGATCGTCGTTGACGTCGTTTAACAGCTCCTGAGCGATGGTAATGCGTTTGTTTTTTTGATCAAAATTCAGCAGTTTTGGAACGAATTTTGCTGCCACTCGTTTCATGCCCAAAACCTTTGAAAAAATATGATGGCATGAGCCAACTGATATGCCAACTTCATCAGCAACTTCTCTAATTGTGATTCGGCGATCATCCATAATCATTTTTTCCACTTTTCCCACATTTTCATCGATTATTGACGTGCTGGGTCGACCGGAGCGTTCGTCGTCTTCAACGTCTTCGCGGCCATCTTGGAAAGGCTTATACCACTCGTAAACACTTGTTTTTTTCATAGCAGACTCACCGTAGGCTCTCTGTAACATTTCGCACACTTGGTTACACTTTATTTCATTTTTGACGCAAAATTTAATACAAATTCTTTGACTCTGCAATTCTTCCATTGTTTAAACTAACAAAAATCGCCGAGCTCAAAAAAACACGTTTACACCAGCCGCTACAAGACAGAATGTAAACAATGAATACAGCTGAAAATTTCACCATACATTAGGGACATGTGTACCAACACAATAAACAAAAATTTTGACCACCGGACTCTCCAGACGCGCGCAATTCAAAAATTCCGGGAACTTTTTGAACAGACCTCGTAGATCTTGTATTTGGCACAGACCCAAATAACTTAATAATGATGTATATGGTCGCAAATTACATTATTGGTCATACAATTTTCGTGATGAAATTATTCTTCTAAGGCTGAAAAAAAATAATATTTTGCACCAAGCGAGGCGACAATCAATAATGTTTAATTTTAACGATATCTGCTTGGAAATGAGGAAATAAAAACCGCGAAATGTGGCCAACTCAGTGTTTTTACTACATTTTTGGACTCGATCCCATGCTTCCTTAATGATAAAATTAGTAATTTTAGCGTTATATTGCAGATCCACTCGAGCCTTCTGTGAGTACCTTATTGACAAACCAAACATTACACTCCCTCAATATCTGGTGGATTGCGGAATGACAAATAGAAAAAATTTACTTGCAGAAGAATTGAAAGCAGCACAAAAAGACAAGGAAGATCAATTGTATCAGAGATTTAATAATAAATAATTTATTTTGTAATTTGAGAGAGAAAACAATAAAATTATTTGATAAACTGTCGTCTTCAAGCTGTTTCTATTTAAAATATACAAGGCAGAATTTTGCAAGAATACTCAATAGTTTGAGTTTGAATATTTTGGATAATGAACAGAAAATACCTAAAATTCAATTTGTGTAAAGAAATAATAATAATAATCAGTTTATTTGCAGTTAAAAAAACACTACAATTCCAGATAATACAGTATAGTTATAACTTTATTTATTTATTTAACAATTCGGGGTACACCTCAGAAAAATAAATACATTAGATGACATTTGTATGTTTGTTTATTTTTCTGAGGGGTACACACAGATCCAAGATCCAAAAACAGTACCCACAGTATAATCTACATGTTCAGTGGGTTAATCAATAGAACTTGAAAACAAATCATGCATAAGAGTGTAAATACAGTAGTTAGTGTTAGTACTCATTAATCATGTTTCTTGCAAATATCTTAAATGACATATTGAGATAATCGAAATCCAAAATCAACGAATTCATAGTTTTCAACATCCTATTTTGTCAAGCATTATAGTACGTCTAAATATAATGAAAAATAACTTATTGTTTCCTAATTTTCTAAGTGGCTGGTTAAAAATAATATTTTCTCAAATAGAATCCGACTGCAGTAAGCCTTTAGAAATCTTAAATATATATATAATAAACCAGAGAGTTGCCTTCTCTTTTGCAACGATATTATTGAATACCTTCGCATAATGGAATTGTAATTCCATTAATGCAATTCACGGGAAAACTCAGTATGATGTCGGACTTATACGCCAAGTATTTCAAAAATGTAAGTTGTATACTCTCGATACGTTGTATATAGCATGCATATTGCGGACACCATACTGTTGATGGAAAACTCAGCTTTCCGTAAACAAGAGAATAATAAATATAATAAAGACAGCGATGTTCTAGGAATAATAATAATAAACAACTTTATTATCTAACTGTATGCAAGGAACTACACTAAATAATCAAATATGCAGAGCAAAATTCTCATAATTGAAAACCAAGAAAAGTTCACCACTTAACCCTGAGATTAAATTTTAATTTAGTAAACTATCTATTATCCATGTTATTTTATAATTAATCTTGTAATTTACGAAGTTAACATATTTCCAATAAAAAAAAACAATATTTATGAGTCAAAAGGCTATAATAAATCATACGGAAAATATTTTTTATTACATATTTTCTTTAGTATACACGCCGGCCATAAGTTTAGTTGTTACGAAAGAACTTTAATTTGCCTCCTTATGAAATTTATGAAACAAAATTTTATTGTTTAAGAAACTCGAGTTTGTAACTATCTTTTGTTAATTTGTTATAGCATACCTTTTTACATTTAACTTCGTTTTCATCCATTTTCTACACTTTAATATTTTGTAAAGATTTTTTAAATAGTGAATCCATGAGTTAGTTTCTAATAAATTTTTGAAATTTAATTTAATTATAATTATGAGACAAAAAAAAATGTTATAATTGGTCGTCACCAATTTTTAATGTCTGTCCCAGACTAATTTCATAATTTAATATGCAATATATTCATAAATATAATTTTTCTTCTTTCCACCAAATCCTAAGTTTTGACTGAATCTTAATTGTTGGATGTTTATTGCTATTGCTATTTTAGGTCCTATATGACCTATATAAAATTTAGTATCAGTGATGAAATATAAAAGTCAAGTCTCCAACAAATATATAATATATTTATTGGACATTTGACTTTTATTTTTTCAGCACTGAAATTATAACTGCACTTAAGAATGGACTATGTTTTCAATTTAAAATTTAATAGTTTTGCCACTGAAGATGGGATCTTAGTATCCCGAAACATGTATGGTATATTAAATGCTTATTATATTGATTCATTTGTAGAGTCGACGTGTGTTTAACTAAACAGCTTCGATGAAATAAATTATTCAATCATGGTATTAAACTTACACAATATACAGAGCTAGTTCCAAGAATCAATGAAGTGACTAATGTTTATATTGGTCAATATTCTAAATTTATTAAAACATATTTAAAACACCCTCAAAAGTATCATCTTTGTTCTATAATCCTCAGTCAAAATTAATATCAAAATAACGAAACTTTAAAACCTTCAGTCAGTTAAATTTATGAATTTTGAAGATGTTACTAGAGTTAGTTAAGAGTTAGACGGTTCTCTGCTGTCTTTGATTACTTATCCTACGTTGTTACTAAAAAACCTGGACGTTTCTTTTTGGGAAATATTCTTCAATTAAGTTGAAGTGCCCAGGATAATCAGCGAAACGTAGGCTATTATTGTTTCTATAATATTGTACATTTTGAAAGTCTAGATTTCTAAGGTGTCCTAAAAATAAATACGGCAGGTTAGCAAACATTTTTAATAATTTATTATTAATCTAGTTGATGAACTAAAGTAATTTTGCATTAAAATCCATTGAACTATATTTCATTGGATAAGAAACATTGATGCATTTGTATGGAATATCTTCAAACATTTCTAATTTGCAATTCAATAAACGATTTAAAATTATTTATTTTTTTAAGTGTTTAGGTGTCCATGGATGAGAATACAAATTAATTTTTATTGTTTTGTGTTTTCCATGCATTTTCGCTTACACTGTGTGTCGTTTCCAAATATTTTTACAAAAGCTTTAGATGTAATTAGTATGATATTTTAAGGATTAAACTTATCATATAATTCAATTTATGATGACTTATACTTTTAAGTTATATTTTTAAAAGAATCTAATATTAATTGCCAGTATTCAATTGGCAGCCGTAATAATGATCGATTTGTTTTAAATAGTTTACTTTTATGAAAAATATATACCAAATGAGTAATATAGAAAAAAGGGAAATGCAAAATAGTTCTCTGAATGAAAGATATGTTGCGAATGAAAGTAAAAATGAACAAGAAAAACGAAAAACAGATGCGTCATCTTCGACTCCAAAGAATGAAAAAATATTTTCGATTGAAGATGATCCGTTAGAAGATGATGATGTTTTCCATGAAGTTAGGGTAAGTAGGATAACAATGTATAACGAAAACTGAAAATATGTATTATTACACACATCGTCGAAAATAATAAGTACAAGCAACCCGTCTGTACGGAGGAAACATTCTGATATATTCCGTAGGTACAAACTCCAAAAAGCCAAATTCAATTTGAAGGGAGTTTAAATTTGATTCATTGGGAATACGTTATACCACCATATTTTCATATAATTTTCACTCAAAGCGTTTTTTTTTTAATTATATATTTAGTCAAAAAATAAAATATAAATAAATAATTGTCTAGAACTCAACCGTTCAAACCAAAAAAGTTGTCCTGGTTTGTAGATGCCCATATTCTTCCCATCGCAAGATTCAAGATTCTTCAAGAGAGCTTTCATGTAAATTTACTGGTTGCTTAATTTGCTTATGTTGGAATTTACACTGAAAATCGTTCAAACGTTTTGATTTACGAAATATTTTTTTTTTATTGTACAAACAAATAAATTAGTTCATTCCATGTCAATGAACTATTTTGCCAAATTATAGTTATTATTACTCTAAAGACACCCACGCGACAAAAATCATTCAAATATGAGCCAGACCATGGAACCATTGACAGCGAAGTAGTTTTGAGACCACCCCGAGTCAGAACAGTCTCAGCATCCCTATCCTCACGAGGCATCCCTGGTCCAAGAAAATCAAATTCTACGGGTGATTTGCAAAGATATTATGCCAGAAATCGACGACCTTTGTCAAAGGTAGGTTTATATAGCTTTAGAATACATTTCTGTCCTCTCATTCATCTTGATTTAGGAGATTTTAGACCGCTAGATACAGAGATTTTTTTAAATACTGTCTACCATATTATGTGTAGCCACTGTATTATTTAATTAACTAATTTTTGTGCATTGATATATAAAATATTTTTCGAATGTAGTAAGTAATTTCCGAAAATAATGACAGTAACAGGATCGGATTAGACGATTATGAATTATGCTGAAAGTCTCTGCTGTCTGGCGTAATTGTTGTAAAAGTTCGCGATTTTGACAGGGCACAAAAAAACCTTATTTGCCTTGTGATAAACTGGTAGTTATGGTGGTGTTATGTGTAACCTATTGTGAAAATACTTTCACCATACCGCCGTTTGGTCTATCCAAGACTCATCAGTGGTGATCGACCAATGTGTGACAACTAGACTCTCGATTTGCTGTGGTATATCCCCACAAGGATACGCGTGTTGTACAGAAAATATATATGGCGCGACCTCTAATATTTAATTGGTTACGTGTACAACGATTCACTATAACCGCCGGACAAGAAGCTATTGACATTAAATCCAGTTACCAAACATAAACGCGACTAAATTCCTTAGCAGGATATAGTTATTTAGGTTTGTTTAACAAAACCAGACTTTTTAAACTCGTGAGTTGGTCTGTCAAACACTGTGATTTCACCAGACAACTAACTATAAATACATTTGTAGTATTAAAATCAATCCAAAGAAGAATTTTTAAAATGCAACGAGCATTTCCGCCGTATTTTATGGACTAGGTATTGCAATTGTCCAATCAATTAAGTACCTGTACTATAAAACAATATCCGTAGCGGTTTATCTACAAAAAAAAAACTCATGACGCTACTTATAAGATACAGTAACAGTAACAAATAATAAAATTGACATTAGTCTGTAATAACACCAATAAATCATATTGAAAAGATAATTTATTTATTTGTATTGTCAAGCTATATTTTATTTTCCCTTTCACAATAAAATATGAAATTTAAATTGCAACTGTAAATTAATAAATTCATTAAAATTCAAGTCTTTTGACAACTAAGTACACACAAACCGTTTTGAGATAATTTTTGTGTTTGCTTTTTTATGGAAATAATAAAAACAAAGAATAATATTGGATCATATTAATAAAAATAATGTTATTAAAGCATTTTCAGATTAGATCAAAATTGATTTTATAATTTATCTTTATTTAAGTAAAATATTTATTGTAATAATTAATTTGTGTTATAAAGATAGAAGATTTAGTTTTTTAAATGACTGAATTATCTTTTTTGTTGATGTTATAAAAAGCAGTAAACCTTATTGCCAAGTATCTGTTGAAAAAAGCAATAAATTGATGAAGATACAATTAAGTATATGGCATTAACCTAATACGTTAAATAGTAAGGTATTAAAAATATTCACAAAATAAGCACTGGCTGTTCTTGCCAATATGCTCTCTATCTAAGATGAAAGCTAAAAAATATATGAGTTAATAACACTTCCGGTTATACCGGAAGTAGGTGTCAACTTGCTTATTTCAAATGGAACACCATATATATTATTACAGTTTTGGAGTCTATGTAAAATTTCAACTAGACTTATATATTATAAAATTTTCCTATAATGAAACCTTCATTAATTGATTAGATACTATTTCTAACTCAAAAATCGTCATTTTATGAAAATTTTGAACTGTTTCGATGAATATTAATACAGGGTGTGCAAAATATCACATCAAATAAGAAAACTGTCAAAAGTAATTTTTTTAAATAGAATAAAAAGGATTGGATTTCCTAAACAAAAAGACACATGTTAATTATGTATACAATTAATTAAGTTATCTTAAGGAAGTTCATACTTTCACTTTTGCAGTATACCTACTTCACTTTTGCAGTATACCTACTCACGAATAGGTATGATCCCTAACCCACTCATTTTGAACCTACCTATTCTGTACTTCTCAACTTTAGTTTTGGTTTTGAAAGTTGTTTCAATCACTCATTAATTAAATGGTAAAAATAATATAAATTTTTTTAGTCATCAAAAAATGAAAACATGGTCCTCCAATTAGTGATACCATCAAATGCGAATAGTATACACAGCCAAGAAGGAAGTAATTATAATTCACCATCTCTAGACGAAATATTAGGTAAATAACTATAAAAACATATTGTCAAATATTTACAAATAACTATATACTGTTAAAATGTAATTAGGTCAGAACTTTATGAGAGATAGATCGAATCCAATCCAAAATTCAAATACAGATCGATACAGTGGTATATATGCAAACGGAGGTTTATCCTATGATAATCATAGTTACAATGATTTTGGTGAACTTCGAAATATGAGATCACACAAAATTTTAAGCAGGCCTGCATCGACTGATAAATTTACTTCGGCGGCAACGAGTATTGGACACTCAGACATTTATGAACCGACCCCACCGGAGGAAAAGTCTAAAGCATTTAGGTAGGCATAGGTTGTTGAAGTGCATTTAAATGTTTTTGTTTGGCTTTATATTTTTTATCCTGATACATCAGAAATGGCCCACTTTAACAGCTTCTCTCTATAAAATCTAATTTGTACTAAATAAATACCTACGTAAAAGCGTTCTTAAACTTTAACCGTAACTTAAATCGTTAAACTAAATAAAATAACATTTCCAAAACTGCTGAAGAATATATTCTTGTAGTTCTGCTTATGTGTACAAACAAAATAATATTTCCGAAAAATCAAACATGTCTGCTCTACAAAAGACAAGACATGTTTGGGGACAAATATGTCCCATCATCAATGGCATTACAATGAATTTTTCGTACTTAAAATTAAAGGAATTTGAACATGCATACAGAGTCTGAAAATTAGATATTATAAGATATATAATGTATTAAATATCTGATAAGATGTCATAGTATTTACTCAATATTTGGTGATATATTTACAGCATAAATTCTAAGTATGTTCCAATATTCTCAAACTGTTCTAAATAAAAAATAACATTTCACATAGTAGTAGTATTGGCGTTATTGCCAAGTTTTCACTTTTGCAGACAAACACATCACATAGTGTACTGGTATGGGATTATATTTATATCACAGCTAAATCGAGAGTGGTTGCCAACTACTGACTGATATAGAGATATAGAGCCTTAAAATATAGAGAGGGAAGGAAGGAACATTTTTAATATTGTCATGCGTCCGCGATCGTGTTTCAATATGGCCACAGACATTTTCCGGTCGGCAGTGGCGTAACAATTTTTAAATTTTAACAGAAAAATGCATTTAATGGATTATAAATTTTGAAGAATCGTTTTTAATTAATGTTATAAATTGTTTGATCGAATAAACAGCTAAATAATAAAGCTAGCAACAACAAAATTTAATATCAGTTTATTTAACAACCAAAATGTTATTTTCTATCTGATAATTTTAATACAGGAATTTCTTATTTCTATTTTATTTCTTTTTGAGAATTTGAGGATGGCATTTGTTGAGAAAAGAAATCCAAAATTTTTTTCTCGCTTTATTTTTTGGAAAACTGAAAATTGATATGAAAATACGGTATAAATTAACATTTAACAATTGCTGCAAAATAATAATATTACACATATGTTATATTATATTATATATTTTTTTTATTTTACTAAAACATAAGATAGTATGTAGATTTCGAAAACAACACATTTGTTGTGTTTACGTGACAGTAGGAAAATTTACAAATTTTATTTATAGGAAATAGTATGGATACGTCTATGCATTTATGGCCTGACAAAACATGGCCTAAGTTGTCTAGTTTTTTACAATTTTAAATAATAAAATATTCAATTTTACATAAAACGATAAAATTTCCAAAGTAGACTGTTCCTAAATATTGGTTTATGTCAAATGCTTAATGATGTAATGTTATTTTATAGGTTTTCGTTATTTTCGTTTGAGATCGTCCGCAAGCTTCCTTCCCTCTTTATATTCTAAGACTGATGCCGTCTGGTGAAAGTACAGTTAACAGACAAACTCTCACATTTTTCAAAATTTGCTTTTGATAAACAGGAGAGAACAATTAGTTCATATGTTGCAAATTTGACAATCCTTATGTTATTTACTCAATATGATTTTTCATTAAGCAGTGAGCTACATTGTAGCAACGTGACTGTGTAGCATGGAAAATGGGCTAATCAATCTCTTATTATTAATGTAGATTTAAGTTTATTTTATTTTTTTGTCTGTTGCTAATTTTTGTACAACTAAATACATTTTTTTACAAATATTTTTGGTTTTAACGTCGATTACAGATTCCGGAAAATTGTTGTTTCCTTGTTTCTTTTTAAATATTCGTATAGGTATCAAGTATAAAGGTGTTTTTAAAAAAAGAACTCCAAAAAATCGTAAATATACCTTACATTACACGAAGCTCTAATGAGATTCTAGCTTACTTGTGTAACTTGAACTTATAAGTTAGCTGCAGAATAAAGACTTTTTTGTGCTATTATAAAAAGCTAACTTTGCATAACTAAAGTTTATTTTTGCATATTAATTAAATATATACAAGACCGCAGGAGATTCTTAGATTATAAGTTAGACATTTGCTAACTTGCAGTTGAAATACAAAGCAATTTGAGATCGGTAGCTGCAAATGTATTAAAAAGTGTACGATGGACGTCAGAAAAGATTCGGGCCTATTATATAACAAGATTTTATAAGATAACCACCAACAATATAAATCTTTGTCTTTTATGTAAAACTTTAAGCTTACGAAATAAGGAAACAGTTATTTTCAGCAAGATATTTAAAATTAGATTTTAAGATAGATAACACATAAAGGCTATGATTTTTTTCTTAATAAATTACCTACTTTCACACTGAGCTGAAAGACGTAATTTATTAAATTGATCCAGTTGTACAGACTCGTATACACATTACACATATTATAGCCATCAACATAGTTAGAGACACACTAAACAATTTTGATGGGCTAAATGGTCGAAAAATGAAGCCTATAATGCATAGACTGTTAGAATAATTGCATCACAGTATTCAGTTCTGGTAATTATACGTTTTCACTGCTCACTTCAATTGTTGAGCGTTTCAATGGGAAATTATGGTTGGCATTATATAATTCATTCCCATTTTAGAATGGACCGAGCACTTACATAAATGAATACTGGGTGTCCGATCTGCAGATCTGGCGACGAACTAGTATTATACACTAATAATTTACAATTCTAATGATCTTGATGAAATATTTTGCTAAATATTTTAATTAAAATTTAATATTTAGTTTTAAGGTTTAAAATTCGTCTTAATGAAATGATATAACGAAGAAGACTACATAAACGGTAAATAAGACGATAATTTATTTTTTCAAAATAACACATGAAGCATATTTTTTAGAGTTAATAAATATTTGAATATTTGTGAACAGGCCATACATTCGCCAAACGACCGTTTGCATGTTTACAACACTCCAATGAATGATGTTTTGTAGCTTTTTAAAATAAAAGGTGTTTAAAGCTCAGCCTGTGAATTTAGAAAAACTTAGAAATAAATTAAATCGTGTCTCCAATGAAATAACAAGAGACCAAACACTATTAAAAAATTCCTTATTAATATGCCTCTGTTGCTTTAAGAAGAGCTTTTAGAAGAAGTTGTTTTATTTTTTTTTGAACGTCCTATGTGTCTACAAATTGACTGAGCCTAGATGAGTCCTAGATGTCGTCTACCCGATCGTAGTAATAGTCTAGTACATATTAGATTAATTTTAAGTTATGCGAAAAATAATATTATTTAGTATCAGTATGATATGATTTCCCTAATTCTTTTAATTTATTTATTTTAGAGATATGTTAACAAAATCATGCAGTATAATCTTTGCAATATTCAATGTTATGCTTGGCGTAACAGCATATGTGACTGATATAATTCAATCCAGTGTAATTCTTGATGAAGATTATGCTTATGAACGAGTTCCATTAGCAGAGGTATGTATACTGTAAATTGTAGTTTCACAAAATCTTCTCTATATTTAAGATATAAAAGGAACATGACAAGGGTTATTTTATGTATGTATTTTATGAAAGTATTATTAAGCATTTTTTAATAGCTTCTATGTTTGGCTCAATATTGTTTTCAATATGATACGAGTATGTATCGTACCTAATAGGTATTGGTAGGAAATTCAAATCTGTGAATTCAAAATCCCAATTCTTAATTGTTTGAGAGTGTTGAGAGCATTCTTATACATCAAATTTATAGTTATTTGGGTATAGTTCATAAACATGATAAATATGTAGCTTTGCAAAGATTCTATATCTATCCGTGGTCAGTTCTTATACAAGATACTTCCTTTTTGTACAAAACTAAAGAGTGAGTCAAAATTTGTAAATTTGGTGGAAAGTTCAATAAACTATACTGGACTACTGATATACTGAATTAATTTGAAAGTTGTGTATGCCCGTGTGTCATAATATTTAGCAGTTTGAAAATAAAGCCCATTATTTATTTAATTTTAATAAATTTTGAGACTCTTAATTGAAGTTTCACCTTTGTGCTAAATTTTCTTATTTGCTATTTATTGCTTGTATTGTTGGTTGAATTAGATTAAGTATCTCTCTTATACTAAAAATGTAAACTATTGATGGCACTCCTTCATAAATCTCGAACTGATCTTCAACGATCCCCTAAACCACTGTTACACTACATCTAAATTATGTCTATTTAAAAACTTTTTTCTAGAATTTTAGTTTGTATATGGTAGTAACAGCATTTATTTACATATTATACCTGACTATTGATATATCATTATACTTGCGTAAAAAAGCCCAATACGAAGACATGTTGTCTCAAAACACACCCGACCAAATTGAGGTCAATGAAACACCTGATGGGAATTACCAGTTAAACATTAAATTACCGGATATGGTCAAGACAATGGGAAAAAGATTGGAGCACCATTATTGTTTTAATAAAGATCGCCATTCTGCAAATTTATATCTTAAAATTGGCGCAATCGGTAAGTAAATATAACTATTCAATGATGTCAACAATTTTAAATGGAGTTATATATATTTTTTATTTCTACATATGCATATCAAATTTAGTTTTCTTCACAACTTTTGAGCTTTTAATGCATACAATAGTGGTCAAGACATTTTAAGATCTTAGCTTTAGAAAAACCTTAAAAATTGGGGGTTGCCATTTAAAAATTTTGACAATTTTTTCAATTTGATTTTATACCTTTTTTTTCCAAATATCCTGTATGAATATTTAATAAAAGAATGTACATACGCCTAAAGTCGGTCTATAACTACTAGGGTATCCCATTAAATTAAATTGTAATTATTCTTTAATCTGCAAACGTCATTTTTGACATAAAATTTCAAATATTTCGAAAACTGTTACTAGATTCTTGAAAACATTTCAACGTCGACGTAAGTACGAGTACTACACCAGTTTGTTCCACAGTGTAGTTTCTCCAAATTGCAAGTTATTACAAATGCTATAGAGACTTTGCTCTGAGGTGCAATTAAAATTTTCAGAGAAACTAGGATTTCGATTTTTTCTTTAATATGCATCAATTATGTAACTAATTATCGAATAAAAGAACTAAATTTCGCAGTAGGAATAATAATTTTCGTAAACCTGACCTAACAAAAAATAATAATTTTAGGTTTCTGTTTTGGACATCTAATACATTGTGGTTTATTGTTGGGATATCGTCTAGCATTTTTAACAGAAGAAACACAAGATCCAGATTGTTTTAGCGTATCTACGTTGATTTTGGAAATACTTTATCCAATTTATTCATTTTTATTGTTGTTTTTTATATTTAAATATTCAAACGTAAGTAACTAATATTTGGTTTAAGAATTATCAAGAATTTATTTCTTTAAAAGTGTTTTCTTTTTTTTTTGTAGGTAATAATCAACAGAAACATAATATTAGCTAGATTTGGTTTGATGCATTGTGTCTCTTCTAGTTTATGTTTTTGGATATGGACTATTGCTAGGGAAACTCTGGAATATATAAACAATAGTACACCCTACCAAAGTGACGTTGCGGGTAAATAATAATGTTTAAGTTACATACCGTAGAGAAACTTAATCATTATACCCAAGAATAATTGAAAAATAGTAACTACTCGGTACAGTGTTTCCAGCTACACGATGAACTACTGTGGGAACTCAAAATGTGTAGGGCGTTAAATGAAATGTACATAAATGTATAGGGTATTAAATTTCAATTAATTTTTTATTTATTAAATACAAATAGTAATAGATTGTTAAATAATATTGTCTATAGAGTAAAAGTTTATTGCAAAAATTATTTAGTTACAAATTAACACGCAATTCTAATTTTTTTTCCAGTTTATTTTTCTTGGGGTGTTCGGTTTTTATAAAAAAATCTTTTACAAAAACATCCATTTTCGTCAAATAAATCAAATAAAATGTCAACGATGTTTCGCTACTAATTCAAGTACTACTACTACTTTAGATAATTTTTTGTATATAATATATTTTTTTATTTATTTATTTTTTCTGTCTATTAGGATTTCATTACACTAATTAATTAATGTTTGACATGACAATGTTCTATTTATAATCGTTTTAAAAAAAATCCTAAAAATTAAAAGGAAAAAAAAATGATTTGAAAACATTTGTTGTATTCTAATCAAGTAACTTGAGTTTTTGGTTTTTATTTTAATGTGTTTTCAACAGTTAATGAACTAAGTAAAAGCTTGTTACTTGGTTCACAGTAATGAACCACCATATAAATTATAAATATTTTGTTTAAGATAGATAATATATAAACACAATACAGAATGTCCCAAAAATGTGGGAAATCCCGAGAGATTTTAATGCAGATAGAACATGAAAAAATAGAATAAGTTCCTATAAGTTTCTTCCTACAGCCCAGCTCTTCCGGAAATATAGGCTCCTAAAGGAGTTTTTCTAGATTAACTTTTAAAGTGCTTTGTATAACATAACAACAATTGTATATTGTGATGAGATGAAGACAAGTAAGGACCTCTTAAAATTGTGTTCTTACCACGGGAAGTTGTGGACATTAATACATAAATTTTAACCACCCTGTATAATCCAGACTACAAAAATATATCTGAGTACCTTGACCCCAATTAAAAAAAGGGTATTCTTATTTTCTGCCGATCAAATAAACTTTTTTACAGAAATAATATATGCCTTGACGACAAAACAAAATAATTAAAAAAAAAACATATTATAGGGTTAAATATTTTCAAATATATTTTTTAACTGTAACCTGAAATCCGTTCAGGATAGATTTAAAAAAAAAAACATTTTTGAGATCTATAATAATAGAACTTTATATGACACACTTGACCTATATAAAAGTAATTACAACTTGTTTCTTGAAGTAATCCATTACGAAGATGAAACTGATTACATATGAAAATAAAACTAGGTCTTCTCACCAAAATTAATTTAAATAAAATTTAATATAAAATTAAATTAGGTTTATTTACATAATTATAAATTGCTTATCTAACAAGACTTCAATTAAATTGGAAATTTGACTCACACTGCCATGCTTTTACCAGACCAGAAAATTAATTTTTGATGGTCAAAACTTTTCTAAAATTTGTCATATAATCTCATATCTAACACATGCACAGAAAACATTTTACAAGTAAAAAATAGAAGCAACAAATAAAATAATAACTAAAAGCTAAAATATTTTTTTTTAGAAAATAACGTAAGCCAGTTAGCAATGATAAGTCCAGCAGTAATAAGTCCGCTTCGATTTACTGAAGTTTGTGAAACTGACAGTCAACTAAGGGTGGTTTATCAGAATTTTTCACCTTATTTGTATCCTTTCAGTGTGGAATACAGCATTCTTGTAGGTAAGAATTAAACATTATCTTATTGATTATAAATAGCCTGTTTCTGAAACAATGCTGGAAGTGACTTCCCGCTGCTTTCATATCATATTTCAAGACTCCGTGTCTGCTCGCATGATAAAACAGCTTTTGTAAGTTATTGAACGCGTGAAGGAAGGCCAACTTCTAATTTTACTCATGAAAATATTTCTGCAGTTTGGCAGATGATTGAGGTTTACCTTCGACATAGGAAACACTATTTTTCACGGTGACTAAGAGCAGGGGTTTTCCTAGGTTTCTGTTTTTTGTGTTTCATTTACAGTTTACAAGAATTACGGTGCATTATTACGGATTATTATTCTATTTGGAAATTATTGGTTGGTATTAATAATTTATTATTGACAACTATTTTAGTTGGCGTCCTATATATTCTTTGGACCAACATTGCTTTGTGCAATGAATATACTGTAGAACACGAAGGTAGTAACCATTCAGATACCAAAGAATGTGCGAATCCAAAGACAGAAGAACCAGAAAGTAATATTTCTATTCATGTGGACTGCCATGCATCAAATAAAGGACTATTCGCTGGTATCATTGTTTTAGTAATCAGCGTCATTAGCATCATAGTATTTTTCATCGCTTTTTATGATAAGTAAGTTCACATTCCTGTACATTTACAGTGTTCATTAGATAAAGTATTAGTAAAATATACACATAATTTGACTTCGGATTAAATAGTGATAATTTATTTGAAATTGAGTTTTTTACTAAATCGATTTTGCAACGGCCAAAAGTTCTTAGCTTTGGATAATTTGAAACCCTATGAGATATTATGAGAGTGACGGCTAGTTAGAGATGTTTGAGATTGATGCTCAGAATTATAAATCTTGAAAATACCTCCTAATGGCAAATATGATACAAAATTAGCATAAACAATGTCGAAAGATTCTAAAATATGGCCCAAAATCGAAAAGATCAAACTAGTTTTTCAAATGCATTTTTCAAATTTTTAATAATATTAATATGATTTTCGAAATGCCCTCATCTACGATTGGAAAATCTCTACTCCTTAATTAACTTTCCAGACATGTAGTATGTCACTTTTTTAACTTAAATAACTTTTTTTTAAATTTTATCATCATTTTTAATTAAAATCGCATTTTTTTTATTTTAGTGACACCGAAGATTCAACATTTACTGGTCTATTTGTAAGCCAAATAACATCACTAGTAATAACGTCACTAATGTTGCTGGCTTGTGCCTTTGCATATGTTCAAATTACCAAATTAGATGTAAATAAAATGGCGCACAACAATTTAGATAATATTTTGCTTCTTATTTGTATGCCTGCGTATTTTCTGAATGGAATGTTCAGTATAATCCCAGCTATTATACATCAAAATGGGTTACCAGCAGCTACTTTAACAGTTGAGGTATGAATCAAATTTGGTATTTCTAATTATTACCCAAACCAAAAAAAAAAGGTTTTATATTAGACCTAGTCAACTTTAAAACAGAAATATAGTACTTCATTTTAATTCTATCAACATATCCAATCTGAGAATAAAATATTTCTCTATGTGTATAAGCAAACTTTAAAGTTATTAACACTCAAAGTTCTGCTATACATTTTTTTCTTTATTTCTTTTCTCTATGTGACCGTTTTTGGTCTTAGTGATCTTCATCAGATATTAAAATTATTCAAAATCCAACAGACAAAATTTTAATTTTAAATTATTAATTATCGACAGCTATTTTGAGAAATTGAACGATCTTTTACTGTTTACAAGTTAAAGTTGCATTTTTCGTCAATCATCATGTTATATATAGATAGGAGTAAGATGTGTCGGAAGATTAGTTAAATTTTTAACCTTTATGTATTTTTAATGTTAGGTTGTGCAGGTTATTACTCAAACTATATTTATTATGGATGGTATGCAAAGATGCAGCAATTCAAAAGAGTTAAGAAAGAAGAAACCTGGAAGGGAGTTTGTAACATTTTTGGTGATTGCAAATGTTTCTATGTGGATCACTCAAACATTTGAAGTAAAATCACACGGAATTTATGATGAAAGGTAATGAACTTGTGATTTTAATATCGCATGCTTAAAATGTGTTTTTAAGATTAAATCACACGGGGAATATCTATATTTATTTAGTTACGTGTATATCCTGATGTCCAGGACCGACATAATTTCACAGAGCTCGCATAACAAAATTTGTATTGGTTTTATAAAAAAAACCATTTAACTCTTGTCTTAAAAATATTGACCGAATTTAAATGTTCAGTTATAGGTATAAGAATATTGTTACATGTGTGGCTAATCTGAATAAAGAATAGTGACTATTTTGAGTTTCCGCTTTAACTTCTAAAACTAGGGCTTCAATTAGGGCCTATTCACAGCCTTATATTAAGCACCAATGCTTTAAGGACTTTGATCCAAATTTAATAGAAATATACTTACCATTGGACACGACGAAGAACTGATTAAATTTTGGGACTCATACGGCGCCGGCGTAGGTGATGTGTATAAAAAGATCGTCATAATATTAACTTTATGCCAAAGGTTCTAGTTATCGGTTATAAACATTTAATGCAGATTTTTCTATTTAAATTTCGTAGATTAATCTCGAAATTGATTCCGTGATTGCAGTTTAAATAGATATTGATTTTTTCTTGCTTTATACCTTTCTCAGCATTTGAAATTGGTGTGTCAGCATACGACATTGATTTTTTTTTATAATATTTTCAGATATGATTTTTATTCAAAAACTATATGGAGCGTTATTGGTCATATGTGTTTGCCGTTAATGATGTTCTACAGATTTCATTCCTCAGTATGTCTTGGTGATATTTGGAAATATGGTTACGTTCCTGCTGGACATTAAGCCAACTTATTTCTTTTAACACAAGATCTTGATAACTGTATTTCATATAAGCTAGTCATTAATTTAAAATATAATTTTTTGACCAAACTGTAGTTTATTTTCACTGAATAGATATAGAAATCTAAATAACGAATTTTCGTACAGAATCTGTGAACGACGTTTTTTGACCACGACAATCTTAATATATGGCGTAATTAGAATATAACGAATAGATATTTCTCTGCTATGTCGATAGCTGTGCATTTTGTTAGTCTTGTGCAGGAAATATTTTCCACAAAAGTTCAACGTTGTGACTAATCAAATGATTATATGAAAATAAAAAGAGCTGCGACTAGATTGGTTTAGTTTTCTCAAATGTGTTATACGAGAATGTTTACAAAAATAAATAAGGCTGTTTGATCAGTCTCAAAATCAAACGTATAAGAGGCTAGTGATGCACTTATTTTTTCCCTTTGTAAAAAACTCTTTTTCCGCATATACCTACTTAAATAACTCTTTAAGAGATGATTCTATAGCATTAAAAAAATTACTTAAATGGGTATTGTATGCTCTGATATCGGAATCCTACTTTTATAAAAGTATTGAATGAACCTTTATTTTTTATTAAGTCAATATTAGATTAAAAAAAATATATAAAGGCAATAATAATTATTAGCCAACTACAAAAATTACACGTTTACTGTTAATTGTTCAAATTTTGTGGGGTACCTATAATGTACTTCCACCTATATATATTTCCAATGTGGTTATAGGCTTGAGGTGGAGCTATAATTTAAGGAAATATTATGATCAATTTTTGGATTTACGAACACAGAATACATAGCACTATATTTAATTATTTGATAAAAGCTCACTGCGCTCGCCAATGTTTGTAATGCTACCTATAACACAAAATTCAATGAATTTACAATTAAATTATTATTTAATAAACAGTTAATATAGCAATCCTTTGTGACGCATGTACATGCAACGAAACTTCGAAATAATCACATTAAATTTTTATACAATATGATGCATATATGAGAAAATTGTATACACAATCAAAAACGGCTTCAACTGTAACAGTATTTAATTATATAACTTTTTTTTCTGTCCTACGATAAATATTACAAACATTTTTATATGAAAAGTGATTAGAGTTCAAAATCAATGACGTTTCGTTAATACACAATAATTGAAGAGGATGTTACTGAAATGTGGTATTTTATGTTAGTTATTATGCAACAAGAAAAACGAATATGTCCAAACAAATTAAACTTAACAAATTCTCGGTAATACCAAAAAATCGGCCAAATCCAAAAAGTCAATACCGCGTTTAATTATTTAGCAAAAGTTGCGACCGCCGTTATTTGGTCTTTGGTTCTTAAAATCTTCTTAGAAATGTGCTCTACATGGAAGGCTGTCAGAAGGAATCCTATAAAAAAAAATAACAACGAATTATCCGGTCGAATATCATTGCTTGTCTTTAACCCCTATATATAATCCAACCAGACAATGTGACAAGTATTTGAGATATTCGATGGTCTTATTTATTAATTTCCATTTCGAGACTGATATAAAACGACCTTTGTATGTATCGTTTCTTAAGAAATTTGTCTGTGGAACTGGGGGGTCATAGAATCAACAGCCGTTATATTCGCTGTCGCTCTGCGTTTTCCGTGCATTTTTCTTCGGCGCTTGCGGGGTAGCCGTCAAAATCTTAGTAACTTTGTTCGTTTCAAAGTCAATGATAATATTATATAATATGTTGTCATTTAATCAGCTCTTGGGGGTCTAAACTTTAGCGAAAATATGCTAAAAAGATTTTTTTGGAGGGAATTTCATATTCTTTAGTTTTGCTAACTACATATTTTTTCTAAAAACACATAGTTTTAGAGAGATCTGCAAAAAAAACGTTTACGGAAGCCATCTTAGCAAAATGTATGCGAACACTAACTTCTAATAGCATGATCATGTTTCCTTAGTAGCAACTCTTGTTCTGATGTGTTGAGTTGCTCTCATAGCAATTTTCGCTCTTACCACCTGGTGAGTTTCTTAATTGTGAAATTTCCTCTATAGCAAAATATTTTCTGAATGATAACCTCCTAGTTTTTAAAATTAAATAGTAACTTTTTTTCCCTTACATACAGTTGTGGTAAAATAATAATATTATTCTTGAAAGCTTTCTTGAACCTTATTATTTAATTTTTTACTAGTCGATTTTCTTGGGAATGAGGTTCAGATGAAACTAGTTTTATGAAATAATATTTATTTTTGTTTAAAATGATTATTTTAAACAATATCGACCAATACTAAACAGAAATAATGTGAATCTGATCTGATATGACATGAAATAAATATTATTTCAAAAAACTAGTTTCATCTGAACCTCATTCCCAAGAAAATCGACTAGTAAAAAATAAAATAATAATAATGCATGCAGTTCTTCTTTGAGGGCACCCGGTAAAACAAATTGTAAATTAGTGTCGAATTCAAATAACCAATAATCCTAGTCATTCCAATTAATTTTCTTTAGGATAGTTCATTCCAACCATATACATATATATATATAGAAAAATTGCACATAATGGATTTTTCAAATATCTATAAATAATGAATGTTACCAGTCAACCAGCCAATATTTCCCTCAGTTCACAAAACATATATGACACTATAATATGACTATGTGTTATTTAATCAGTGAATAAGAGAGGCTATGTCTGCATGAACGA